>CM072779.1:10020000-15020000 GCA_036936925.1 Cenchrus fungigraminus
CCGAGGCACTCGCGCATGACGAGGCCCTCGTGGCGGACCTGGAGAAGCTGGCCAATGAGGCCCTCGACTCCACCAACAAGCACGCCGGCAGCTTCGAGGCCGCGGAGCACACCAAGGCTGTACCCCTCGACCCCAGTGCCCCCGAGGGCAAGGTGCTGAGGGTCAGCTCCACCCTCGACCCTAAATAGGAAGTGGTGCTCGTCGACTTTCTCCGCGCCAACGCTGATATCTTTGCGTGGAGTCCCGCGGACATGCCGGGCATTCCAAGGGAGGTCGCCGAGCACTCACTTGATATCCTGCCCAACTCCAAGCCGGTATCTCAGCATCTGCGATGATTTGACGAAGAGAAACGCCGGGCGATCGGAGAGGAGCTGCGCAAGCTCTTGGAGGCCGGGTTCATCAAGGAGGTATTTCATCCAGTGTGGCTAGCTAATCCTGTCCTAGTTAAGAAAAAGAATGGGAAGTGGCGGATGTGCATAGATTACACCGACAGTTGGCGCGCCAGGTAGGGGTCGAACCTACGACCTTCTGCTTAGCCTTTGCACTGATCGTTGGGGTGGTCGTGGTGCGAGGAGCCCCCGAGCCCTGGCCCGAACAGGGACGATCGGGTGAAGCTCTCGGCTTTGTTATTATGACCCTCGCTGCCCTTCCGCAGGGTAGAGGGGTGAGGCAATCTGTGCTACCCTCGAACGGGCGACGAGCGACGGCTGCCTCGGTGAGCTGTTAACGGATAGTTCAAGTGGGTGTCCGTGCCCCGTTCGATAGGGGTCGGCTCGTGGTCCGGAGACACATCCATGTAAGCGCTCGCAAAGGTTTGCCAAGCAGGGCTCGGTCCCGTTCGATAGGGGCCGAGGGCGCGGAAGCACTCCCTCGATGGGATCCCTCGATTGGCTGCCTTTGTCTCGGCCTTGAACACGATATGTGGGGCGCCCCCGGACTTCGCGTTCGGGGACAGGCTCGATCGCGCGTGCCCCGATCGTTCCTGACTCTGTCGACCTGAGGCCCCTGTTCGAACCCGTCGAGGGTCAGGCCCCGTACCTCTGATCAGTAGGGCGTTTGCGGGGGGAGTCGGGCGTTCCCGTCTTGATAGATCTGTGGCGCTTGTCGAATCGCCATCGAGCCAAGTTTCAAACCACTGATTAGTACATCCACAAGTCGAGGGGCATCTGCGGCGCCCGTTGTACCCTCCGCGGGCCGGGCCTCGAGTTGCTGATCAGTAGTGTTTCGGGGGCCTAAGCCCTGGGCCTCCTCGAGATCGTTCTCGAGGGTGCGCTCGACAGATCGTGACCTCGCGGCCTTAACCGCTTCGGATCGGGGCGCCCGTCGTATCCCTTCGAGGGATCGAGCCTCGAGCCCCTGGCTCGAGATTGTCTGGGGTTTTTTCCTTATGTAAGAAGGAATCCCCTGACCTTTGATATTCGGCTGTGGGGCGGTTGGCTGCCGTGCCCACCCGGTCGTGGTTGACGTGGCGTGGGGCAGGCGAGGTGGGCGCTCCTTTTCAGGCGACGCGACGTGGGCGACGTGCGACGGCGAAGAGACGGGACACGGCGATCCTTGGATTACCGCACGGTAATTATGGCGCACGCACGCGCGTGCGGCGGCTTCGGGGCGGTGGGGCCCTGCTGTTAGTGACGGGCGGTACCCACCGTATTAATTGCCGCCGTCCGCCGTGCCTCCGGGCGCTCCGCCCCCTTCCTACTCTATAAAAGCAGGGGGCACGGGGGAGGGCTCCTTACCTTTGCCATTCGCAAGCGCGTCTTCTTCTCCGCCTCTTCCATTGCTGCGCGCTCCGCCGCTCCAGATCTCCTCGTACACACCTGCTCCGCCCCATCTCCCAGCACTAGGGATGGCAACGGGTCGGGTAATTACGGGTATGGTGTTTGCCCGCCCGCGAGCGTGCCCGCGCCCTCAACGTTTGCCCGCCCGCGAGCGTGCCCGCGGGCAAAAATCTCTGCCTGTGCCCGTACCCGACGGGTATCCGTGGGTTTCGGGCAACCCGCAACCCGCAGGAGCAGGGCTCGTAGTCGGCCGCGGAGAGGTGGGTGGTCGCTTCAGGCGGCGGCGCACCGGCCGGTTCGCAGGGCTGTGGAGAGGTGGGCGGCGGCGCGCCGGCCGGCCATGGCCGCGGCAGCGCACGACGGCGTGCCGGTCAGCCACGACCGCGGGAGGCAGGAGCACACGGCTGCGCGGGCACCGTCCAGCCCTAACAGTGGTGCAAGGGAGGCGGCGGACGGGGCCGGTCAACTCCGGCCGCGTGGGCAGCCCCGGTGGCGCGACGGTCGGAGGCGAAGGGGGCCGGAGGTGCAGGGAGCCGGGAAGGGGCGCGCGCCGGGGAGGAGCGGCGGGCTAGCCATGGCGGCCGAGGTGCAGGGAGGGGTGCGCCAGGCCCAAGGACGGCCGGCGGGCTAGGCGTGGCGGCCGGAGGCGCAGGGAGCGGCCCCCCTCGGCATGGCGGCGGCGGGGACGGCTGGGAGGCGGATTGGGAGTTGGGGAGGAGAGGTGGAGGATGTAGGGTTTGGAGAGATGTTGGGCAGATGTGGGCTTAAATGGGCTAAATCTTGTTGTTGGAGGTATTTTTGATGGGCTTCTTAGTATTATGCGGGTAACGGGCAGCGCCCGCGGGTGAGGTTTTCTACCCGCCGCGTGCCCGCGGGTGATAATCTCTGCCCGCACCCGCGCCCGCGGGTGAGAATTGCTGCCCATACCCGTACCCGTCGGGTCGGGTATCCGCGGGTATCCGCACCCGCGGGTAGAATTGCCATCCCTACCCAGCACCCTCCTGCTTCCACCATGTCTGCGGTCAGAGTGCTGGAGCCTCACCCATGGCCGTGGTCGTCGGTGGACCGGCAATCCATGGAGGGGCTGGTCGCCGGCGGTCAGCTGGCGCTGGCCGGCGATGAGGCGAACCCGGCGTGGATCATCCCGCCGGCGTCGCACCGGGAGCCGTCCCCGCCGCCGGGCTACATCGTGAGCTTCATGCGGCTTCACGAGCGTGGATTCAACGCCCCCGCAAGCAAGTTCATGCGGGGGTTGTGCAACCACTACGGGGTGGAGCTTCACAATTTTTCCCCCAACACCATCTCGCAGGAGGCTTCCTTCGTCGCCGTCTGCGAGGGGTTCCTGGGAATCCCGACGCACTGGGACCTGTGGGTCCATCTCTTCCGGGGTGAGCTCCATACGCTCGCCGCGGGGGAGAGGAGGACGCGCCAGCGGTCTCACATTCGCAGCCCGCGACTCCCGGAAGGAGTTATACCTGCTTTGTTCGATGACGACGAACAACGCCGACTGGGAGAAGGGTTGGTTTTACCTGCGCAATGATGGTGCCGGGCTCCCGCCATACACCGGGAAGGTGCTGAAGGAGAGGCCGGTGTCATGGGCGCACGGGGTGTCGCCCGCGTCGAGGCAGGCGAAGCTCGAGCCTCTCACCGACGCCCTGCGCCAGTTGGCGGACGCCGGGCTGACAGTGGCGGCCGTCATCGCCAACTTCCACCTCCGGCGGGTGATCCCTCTCATGGAGAGAGAGCTCCTCATCTTCGAGATGGGGAGCGACGCCGACCCCGCGACCCTGGCGCGCTCGCGGTTGATAGAGGAGCCGCTTGCCCCAGCGTATGCGGTCGCAAGGGCGAGGCGCGCGGTGATCCTCAAGATGGTGCCGCACAACGACGACGACCTGTGGTCGTTCGCGATGCTGCCTGGCACCAACCTGGTGAGACTCGGTTCTTTGTTTCGCCCGTTTCATCCTCGTGCTCGATCTAATGGTGATCGTTGATGACAGGGGGTGCACGTCAACGTCTCCACCTCAGATCCGCCGACACCCAGGTCGCACGCTGCCAACCGCTCTAGGCAGCAAAGGCAGAAGGACCTGGCGGACCAGGCGAAGGCGATCAGCCTGCCCGAAAACGTCTTGGGTCAGTACGATGCCTCCCCACCTGCGTAGATTGTTGATGCCGGCTGAAACAAACGCAATGCGAGCTGCGTCACCCTACGTATTCAACCCCTGCACGAGTGCACGCACTCCTGCAGGGCTTCGGGGGCTTACACCCGCGGAAAACATGCACGATCGAAGGAGAAGAGACTCGCACATGGCACCCGAGGACGGAATCCTTTGCTGGAACGGTCCCCTTTTCCTGCAAAGGCTCGGGGGCTACTGTCAGGGACGGTCATTAGGGGTCCCCTTACTAAGGGGATAATCACCCTCGTAAAACGAAAACTACCCAGGGGCTACACCCGAAGCCCAACAGTCGCGGGACGCTAAGGGCCCACGGCCTGCTAAGGCTCAGCGGCAGCCTTCACCAAAAAAGCACGCTCGGTCGCCTCGCTCGAGGGCTCCGGTCCCTCGAGCGGATTTCCGTCTCGCTCGAGGGCTCCGGCCCCTCGAGCAGATTTCCGTCTCGCTCGAGGGTCTCGACCCCTCGAGCGACTTTCCACCTCGCTCGAGAGGTCGTCTCCCCCTCGAGCGAGCGACCATCCTCGCTCCGCCCGACAGCAGCGTTTAACGCACAGCTCTGCGGCGGGACGCCAAAGTCAAGGGAGGACCTTCCTCCACGTCGCGCATCTGACACGGTCAGAGCACCTGACACCGCCACTGTGCGGCCTAACCCGTCACTATGCTGCCATCCCTGGCCCTGTGCAGGCACCGCGCGGCCCTGTGCGGACAGGCCGGCGTCATTCCACGACACTATGCCACCTGCTCCCGTCCTCCTCCTACGCCGAGACCCTCGAACGGGTATGGGGGCACCCTCGAAAGGTGTACGGGCGACGAGCCGGTGTACGACCCGACCGGCGCCGCCGTACGGGCGGCGTGCGCCACATCTCCTCCGCCAACTCCGGCGCCGCACGGCCATCCCGGGCGCTGTGCGGCCATCCCGGACGCTGTGCGGCCAACTCCGGCACTGTGCCGCCACCCCTGCCACTGTGCGACAAGCCACGCGATACTGCGCGGACAGGCTGACGACGCGCCGTGGCCCTGCACCACCAACTCCGGTCCTTCCCCCGGCGGTCAGACTCTCGATTCAGCAGAGGCAGCCCCTCGAAGTCAAAGCAGGACGAGTCACAGTGACCACCACGCCGCCTGCAGAAGCCGGAGGGCGCTACCGACTCGCGCCAGGAACCACGACGTGCGGCGACAAGACAGTCGGCGCCATACCTGTTAGTACGCGGCCACTGTGCCAGCCGTTGTGCAGCATTCCTGTAACTGCTCTCCCTTGGCCTATAAAAGAGAGATGCAGACGCCCCGCAAGGGGGACGACGCTCATTCACTCGCACACAGTACACCACCCCGTTACAGATATTGACATTTGTCTCAATCATCTCAGTAGGGACTTGGGGGAATTTCCTCCTCTCCCGCCTTGCTTGTAGCCCCCCTCTACAGGCACCACCGGTGCAAGCTAATACAGTGCGCAAGCACACCCTGCTGGACGTACGGCCGCGTGGCTGAAACCAGGACAAATCCCGTGTTTCCTTAGCTTAGCACCGCCCATCGAGAAGCAAATTTCAGTGCAAATTACTAGTTGGTGCCGGTGCTAATCCGGACACCGACGATCCCCGCTACTAGGATTAATTAGAGCATAAGCTAAAACATCTATTATGCATATTAGTGGATGCTAACGTGAGAGGCTGCACTTGGCTAACGATAGTCCTTTAAAAATTTTCATACTATCAAACTTTCAAAAGTAAACTACTAGTATGTCTAAAGCTATCAGGATTGACTATGAAATCTCTAATACAGGGTAGTTTTTGAAAATGCTTTAAAACAGTACGATTTATAACACATTTGATACAAAAGCTATAAAGTAGTGGTCAATGTTTACATTTCGAAAAACCACATAAAGTGACTAAGGAAAGATAAAACAGAAGGATGGAATACTTGCTGGCATGATGATGCTTCAAAAAATGTCAATAGCAAGATAGAAAAAGATGGTGCGTGGAATTCTTCGGGAACTGAACCAAATTCCAATTTGGCAATGTCAACTGCAGAGCATGAGGCAGGAAGCAATCCACTGCTTCAACAGTCTGGACTTACTGGCCAGCCCCGATCTCGTCCGCCAGATCTTTAATCAGGTGGTTCTGAGCAGACAGCAAGACAGTACCAAATGTTTGCAAAGATTACGTGGAATGGATGAAGCAAACACGGGAGGGCAACACCAACATATTTATTTCAAAAAAGAAAAGATAAAAAGAACACCAACATGGTAACATGGACAGCAAGCAGCCACATAACAGGCCTCCGCACCCCAGCCTTCGCCATCATCATCAGCAGATCACAATCCACATGTACCATCAAAGATCTTAATCTCGCTCAGGACAAATCACTACCTGTTTGTTTTTCCAAACCATACACATGCACCCTTTTCATCCTGTGGGATTGAAAGTGGGGATTTTGCAAGTTGCACGCAAATTAAAGTGTAGCAAGATGACATGTGAAAGAGTCAGTTCAGTAATTCCTCATTCTTTTTTTCACAGATCCTGTTTAAAAGTAGCCATGCTCTATTTGACTTGTTTATAAATGCCAAGGATGGTGGTGGGAGAATAGGAAAGGAGGCAGTTGGGCAAAAGGGTGGGGAATGTTCCAAGATGCCATGGAGTGGAAAATCAATCGATCAATCATGCTTGTCCAAACGAACAAATCAGGTGATGAATAATAATGGAACATAGTATTAAGAGTATGTGCTCAAATTTACATGCCGCTTATAGTCTTAATCCACTGTCTCTCATACACGCACATGGACACACTAATCATACTAGTCAACAACAAACAGGAAGCAGAAAAACACAGCACCGAAGAAGGGGAAACCCCAATTTTTTTCCTAACAAAACTCGGTGGCGCTAAACGCCACCAACAATAGATCGCCGAATCATGGCGCGAATTACCACCGGGAGACGCGCGCCGTGTTCAGCGGTGCGCCGTGACGAGCGTCTCGATGAAGCGCAGCCCGTCGAATCGCGGCGCGAACCTGTTGCCGCCTCCGCCGCGAGGCTTCTCCCTCGACGCCGGACCCTGAGATGAAGCAGCAATCGCAGCGGTCAGTCAATCTGACGCTAGTGTTCTGACACGATTCCTCCAAATCGAGACCCGATTTGCGGGAAAAGGGGAGATTCCTGGCGAGAGGGGGAGGCAAAATAAAAATAAAAAAAACAGGGGGAAAGAGACGCGACGCACCTCGTGGACCTCGTCGTCGTGGTGCTGCCGCGAGAGGAGCAGGCCGTCGCACCTCCCGACGGCCGGCGGCGCGGGGGCGTCGCAGTTGCAGGCGAGGAGCTCGGCGCCGGACGCGGCCGCGACGGCAGCGCCGGACGCGGCCGCGACGGCAGCGCCGGACGCCACGGCGGCTGCCAGCCCCCAGTTCATCTCCCCTGCTGCGGCGGCGGCGGAGGCGGACGGGCGGGGGAAGCTAACCGCGCGCGGATTGGCCGGCCGGCGCGTCGGAGTCGGTTAGGTCAGGTGTGAACGCGCGGGGCTTTGCTTGCTGGCGACGAGCGGCGGCGTGGGGTCGCGTATATAGGGGGAGCGAGCAGGAGCACCGGTGGGGCCCTCCGGACCTGGCGCGCGGGATTTAACCGGATTGGAATTGGGCGTCGGCCGTCGGCGGGCTGGGCGGTGGGAGTGTGGGACTCGCTTGTTTGAGTGGCGAGCCGCGAGCGAGTGCCGCGGGATGAAGTACAAACAAGGGGTGTGTTTCAAACGAGGGGTGTGTTTCAGAAGTCCAACTCCTCCCAAAATTCACTATGTAAAAGAAGATTTTTCATCACATCAAACATCACATCAAACATCACATCAAAAATGTCGGTACATGTATGGAGTACTAAATGCAGATGAAATCAAAAACTAATTACACAGTTTGGATGTACTTTGCGAGACGAATCTTTTGAGCCTAGTTAGGCCATGGTAAGACAATATTTACCACAAACAAACGAAAAGTGCTACAGTGCTTTTCAGTTCGGAACAGTACTTTTCAGCCCAAAATCCGTGTAAAATTCAGAATTTTGCATCCCAATTCAGATAACTAAACACACCTAGCCAACGGAACAAAAAAAAGACGTTGATTAGCCAAATGTAGGGAGTATATATCTTGGGAGTACTATGCTAAAAAAATATCAAATACTTCACATAATTTGCTAGCTGTAATTAGGGCTTGTTTGGAGGGCTACGGCTCCACTGAAAACGGCTCCGGTTCCGGCTCCTCTAGTGGAGTTGGAGCCATTTTGAAAAACGTTTGGCAAAACGGCTTCACCGGTTGGATTGAGATTGTATAAAGTCTAAATTGCCCTTGCCATTTTTTCTTTTTTTCTTTTTTCCCCTCTCATTTAGTCATTTTCTTCCTTCCTCCTCTTCTTATCCCGTTCACCCACCCCATCCATCCGCCCCACCGCCCGACCTCCACTCCGCCCCGCCGATCCCGCCCCGCCTCCGCTCCGCCCCGCTGGCGACCCAGCCGCGCCCCGCCTCCGACTCCGCCCCGCCGGCGACCCCGTCGCGCCCCGCCTCCGACTCCACCCCGCCGGTGGTCCGGAGGCAGGCGAAGCCAGACGGAGCCACTCTTTTGTGGCTCCATCCGCGCGAAAGGGCTCCAGAGAGCACGATTCGCGGGGCTCCAGCTCCGGAGCCGACCGTGACACCCCCGTTTGGGAGGGCTCCGGCCGGAGCCGCTCCTGGAGCTGCCCATGGAGCCCTCCCAAAGAGGGCCTTAGTCTGGATGAAGAAGTTAGTCAACGCATAATTAAGGAACCCTAAAAATTTCCGGCCGGCGACGGGCCTTGCTAATAACCTTACTAAGAGCAAGACTTTCCCGATTCGGTGTGAGGACGATCAACTAAGCTTGATCTCTCACACTCTCGGTTGTCAGTGTGCTGACTTCCCGTGTACCTACTTAGGGGTACCGCTCTCGCGTTGGCGTCTGCCTAAATTTGCTATGCAGTCGGTCGTTGATAAGGTCGCTAAACGGCTTCCGCCCTGGAAGGGTAGAATGCTGAACAAAAGTGGTCGTCTCATTCTTGTCTGGTCTACGCTATGCGCTATACCGGTACACATCTCTATGGCCACGAAGATCGCGCCATGGGCCATCCGTGCTATCGAGAAGTTGGTACGTGGATTCCAGTGGTGCGGATCAGAGGTGGCTACAGGGGGAAATGTGCTGTGGCTTGGGTTAATGTGGCTTGCCCTACCCCTTATGGCGGCCTTGGCATCCCCAACCTACATCTAATGGGCTTCGGGTTGCAGCTGCGTTGGCTTTGGCTGACAAGGGTTGACTCCGACAAGACTTGGTCGGGGTACAACTTCCGGGCAGATCGGTCGTCTCAGGATTTTTTTGATGCGTCGGTCACAGTGCAGGTGGGTGATGGGTCACGCGCCTTATTCTGGATGGATCGCTGGATCAATGGGTGCTCAGTCCTTCAGATAGCACCTCATCTTTGGAACGTGGTCCCATCTCGAATTAGGAAATCCCGCTCGGTTCGGGAGGCCCTCTCCGGTCGGAGGTGGATACGGGACATTGCCTTCGCACACACTGTCCCCGTGGTCATCCAATATCTTCATTTTTGGGACTTCGTTCAGGACTTCCAGTTGTCCGACCAGCCGGACAGGTTCATCTGGAAATGGTCGTCTACCGGGGAGTTCTCCTCTAGCTCGGCTTACCGAGCGTTGTTCTTGGGTAGAATCCCGCTAGCCGGAGCTGATCGCATCTGGAAGGTGCAGGCTCCTGGGCGGTGTCGCTTCTTTGGCTGACTTGTGCTTCACGGTCGTTGTTGGACTTCCAACCGGTTACTTTCGACATGGGCTACATGACTCGGATGATTGTGCCCTTTGTGCACAAGAGGTCGAAACCCTGGATCACCTCCTCCTTGGATGTGTCCATAGTCAGGAAACCTGGTTTAGGGTGCTCCGTTACTTCGGCTTGGATCGGCTGACGCCGCAGGAGGAGGTGTCTTACTTCACAAGTCTCAGCGCAAGGGCTTCGACTCCTTGGCTCTTTTGGTCGTCTCGTCACTTTGGAAGGAGAGGAACAGACGTGTGCATGACAGGGCGGCGCTTCAGCCGGTGTCGCTGGCTCCGCTCATCCTAGAGGAAGCCTGGAGGTGGTCTCGAGCTGGCTTCTCTGGGATTGGATTGCTTGGTTGTCGCAGGTTGTAGCCCTTTCGGTAGGCTTGTGCTTGTTCTTTTGTTTGGGATTGTGTTGTGGTCCCGTTGTTGTACTTTTTTGTAACCAGACTATTTTCCTCTTCTTAATGAAAAACGTGCTACGCACGTCTTAAAAAAAGAACCCTAAAAAAATTCAATCTTGATCCCAAAAACCACCCACCTTTCTATCTTCGGTGTCTATTATGCACGGATGTTCCGTGAAAAAAAATCACCCCACTGCTTTCCAAATAACCCAGTGTCGGGGTTCTCAACCGCCGGCAATAGATTTGTTACGGATCGTGTGTCGAACCCAGATGGTTGTCACATCCGATTTCCAAAACGAAACCAAATGCATCTCATATGTGCGCCAGGATCAAGTTACACACATACGATAGACAAAAGAGTGTAATACCATAACTGTAATCAAACGTACAAGAGTTTAACCATTACAATATTCATTATTACACTCAGGCAGACGAAGGTCCAATAAAACAAACGATAAATAAACGAGTGACTTCAGCTTCATCTTCCACAGGCATATGACTGGGGGATCGCATGCCTCAGAACTCCTCAAAGTCGCTCCAGTACTCCTCACCGTTGTTCTCATCTGAACAGCGGTAAGCAAGGGTGAGCACTCTTATGGTTGGAGCTCAGCAAGTGGGGGAAAACATGCAAGGCTATCAAGGATAGGCTAAGGTTTTGCATCGGTTAGCATTTTAAAGTTGGTCAAGTTTTATTAGCAAGCCTATTACTAGATGTAAGTTTATACCAACCCTAAAAGATTAAACAGTTGTAACCATATCTCAAAACCATAAGGAACCACAATTTAAGTTTATCTTTAAGTTCAATTATCATGTGAGGGTCCAAGCCGCTCTTGACCGTGAGCACGGCTGATCGATCAGTTTTAACTCTGCAGAGGTTGTACACTTTCACCACAGCTCGTGTTCCCCATGTTGCCCGGGTTAGCTAGACCCTTAAACACTTCCGAGGTGAGTGGCTAGGGGTTCACTACGAAGCCTTTACAAAGACATGCAAAAGACTAACGACCCTCATAGTTACAGACCAGGGCGGACCATAACCCTCCCTAATGGTCAGCACCTTAACAAAGGCTGCTACCCCAAAAGAACCGGGCTATACCCCTACAACCCCGGTCCCCCTCTGCCCCTTTCGGATAAGATCATCAGAACATTCACACGCCTAATTAATTGGCTAAGCCAGAGCCATATGGACTGTGGTTGTACTGTTTTCTTGGGTGGTTCTCCATGTTCCAATTAAATCTTAATGATCTTGTCTTAAAACATAACCAACATTTCATAACATGAAAGTCTGTATCATAAAACCATTTGTAACCAGCCCAAGTATAGCAACTAAGCATTCATCTACCCAAAACATTTATTAAAAAGGGTTGATCAAGGTGACAGGGGTAAAACTCTAATCATGTCCTTAAAAAGGTGATTTCCCATCAAGTTAATGCATAGCAACATGTAAAGGTAAACATTATTTAAATATGCAGTTGTATAGGTCCAAGAAGAATATGCAGAGGGAGAAGTCCACTTGCCTTCTTCTACGAATTGAGGATCCTCCTCTTCGAAGATAGGCTCTTCTTGATCTTCTCCAACGGGGTGCTCAGTCGAAACAGGCACGATATCTACACACAAGCATATCAAATAATAAATAAATAAAACAATACACCAAATAGTTCTATATGCTAAAAACACGCTGTTTAAAAGGTTCTACTCGCTGATACGAACATTTCGATATATTATACGCGAAAAACGGAGTTAAAACGCGAAAGATATGATTAAAACAAAACTCAGGGACCTTTCTGCGAGAAAACTAGGTTCACAGGGTTTATTTGAAAGAAACCAGGGACTAGAAACATAATTTCATATATAAACAGAGGGGTTTATATGCAAAAAGGAGTGAAAAGGACCTCTGGTGAAAGAATCTAGAGAAGACAGGGGCTTAAGCATAAAAACCAGGACCTGATCGTAAGGATCTTTGATGGTGGAAGGACCGGCTTGTGAAAACAAAGAAACCCAGGGGCTCTTAATCAAAATTGCCAAGCATTGACTGGTACACCTGCGTTTGACCTGGGGCTGCGGGTAATCAGAGCCGTTGATTTGCAATCCGGTGGCTGTGGTGACGTGTAAGCGATGGGCGGCGGCGGGACTCGCCGGAGGGGGTGGCTGCGCGGCAGCGTTTCGCCGGAGCGAGCTCTGGAGTGAGCTCCCGGCCACCAAAACGTGCATGTGTGGGTGCTACGTGAAGAGGGTGAACACACGCATCTGATCGAGGGGTCAGGGGAGGGTCTCCGGCGACGACGGCGAGGTGCCGTGGCCGGCAGCGGACGGAACTCGCCGGCGCGCGGCGGCGGTATGCAAACTCGTGCTACGGGCGTCGGTTTGGCACACTGAGCGGCTCAACAAGATGCCCTGGCGATGGTGAACACAACCGCGACCATATGGGGGTGATCCGGCCGGTGATGAGGCGGCCATGGCCGGTGAGGCGGGCGGCGGCGACGGCTCACCGCGGCTGCGCATCCTGGTGCACGGGTTCAAGGAAAAGGAGAGGACAGTGGCTTCCTCACCCTGCAGAGAAGCTTCGGTCGAAGAGATGAACGGCGGGGACGAAGCGACAGCAGAGATTGATCACGGCGGTGAGCTCGGGCGGCGCTCCGGCGGACGGGGATAGGAGCTCCGCAAGGCGACGAAGACGAAGACCTGGAGAAAGAAGAGCTCAATGAGCGTCGGGTGCATCACCAGAGAGGGAAAAGAGAGGGAGAGAGACCCTTCACCGGCGGCGAGAGCTTCAGCGACGGCAATGGCATGACAGACCGAAAAAAGACAGTGAAGGCGTCCGCGTGTGTGTAGGTGGTGTTGTTCTTGCTCGGGTGTGGAAAGAGGAAGGCGTGCGGGACTTGAGCACGGTTTTTATAGGGCGAGGAGGAGAAGAAGGATCGGCGGCCGTGTTTGAGGCCATGGGTCGCCGGCGGCCGCATGAATGCCTCCAGGAGGAAAATGGGGGCGGGAGAAGAGGAAACTGATGGAGTTTAATGGGGAAATAATCCTCGGAGCCCCGGCGTTTGATTGCCTGCCTTGATGGCCGGGGAAAGCAAGGGAAAGGCCATTGATTTGCCGACGGAAATCACGGCGACGCTCGGTGGGTTGAAGCAGAGGAGGGGAGGCGCGAGGTGGGAGAGGAAGCTGACAAACGGGCCCCATGCGCCAGTGAGTGAAATAGAGAAGGGGAGGGAAGGCGGGCCGCGGCGGGGAGACGGGCCGGAGTGGGCCGAAAGGAAGAGAGGGAGAAGTTGAAGTTTGTTTTTTTTCTTTTCTTTTTCAAACTCCTTTAAATCAAACCTTTTAAACTCAAAAACATTCAAACCTTTTTCAAACTTTTTCACAAAATTTATAAACTTTTAAAACTTCACACAAGCAACCAAAACCATGCATATTCAAATAATGATGCACATACACTTATTGTCTCTAAATTAATTAATTTAAATTTAATTACTTTAGAGTTCAATTTAATTAGCAAATTAATTAAATCCTTAAAACTAAATCTAGAACACTATGTTTCTTAAGCAAATTTTAGTGATGTAATTTTAGGGTGTCACAAATCCTACCCCCTTAAAGAGAATCTCGTCCCGAGATTCAGAAGGTTTAGAGAACAGCTGAGGAAAGTCTTCCATAAGTTCATCCTCTCTTTCCCGGGTTGCCTCTTCTAAAGTATGCTGGCTCCACTGTACCTTACACATTCTAATAACCTTGCTCCGAGTAACCCTTTTTGAGGTATCCAAGATTTTGACAGGGTATTCTTTGTAAGTCAAATCTTTCTCCATCTCAATGTCTTCCAGTTGTACTGGTTCTATTCTGACCTCACTCGTACATTTCTTTAACTGCGATACATGAAACACATCATGTACTCCTGACAACTGTGCTGGCAGTTCCAGCTGGTAAGCTACTTCTCCTCTTCTTTCCACGATCTTAAAAGGTCCAATAAAACGAGGTGACAACTTCCCTCTGACATTAAACCTTCGCAAACCTCGGATAGGTGACACTCCAAGATATGCATAGTCACCCACTTCCAATACTACTTCCCTTCTACGAGGATCAGCATAACTCTTCTGGCGTGACTGTGCAGCTTTGAGATTCTCCCGAATTATCTCAACTTGCTTTTCTGCTTCTCTTATGCTGTCCGGTCCAAAGAGCTGACTCTCTCCAGTCTGGTTCCAAAACAAGGGTGTTCTGCACTTTCTTCCATACAAAGCTTCAAATGGTGCCATCTTAATGCTGGATTGATAGCTGTTATTATAAGCAAATTCTGCATAAGGCAAACTCTTATCCCAGCTACCACCATGCTTCAAAGCACAAGCCCTTAACATATCCTCAAGAATCTGATTTGTTCTTTCTGTCTGTCCATCCGTTTGAGGATGATATGCTGAACTGAAATTTAGCTTTGTATCCATTGATTCATGTAACTTCTGCCAAAACCGTGAGGTGAACTGAGTGCCTCGATCTGACACTATCTTCTTCGGTACTCCATGTAAACACACTATTCTTGAATTATATAACTCTGCCAGCTTGACTCCCGTATAAGTTGTCTTCACTGGAATAAAGTGTGCTACCTTGGTTAACCGATCCACAATTACCCATATGGAGTCATACCCATCACGAGTACGAGGTAGACCCATAATGAAATCCATGCCAATCTCTTCCCATTTCCACTCAGGTATCTTCAAAGGTTGAAGCAACCCTGCTGGTCTTTGATACTCAGCTTTCACTCTTTGACACGTGTCACACAAAGCTACATGAGCTGCTACATCCTTTTTCATCCCATACCACCAATATTTTTGTTTTAGATCTTGATACATCTTGGTACTTCCAGGATGAATAGAGTAAGCTGAATCGTGTGCTTCCTTCAATATAGTTTCTCGCAGCTCTTTAATCTCGGGTACACAGATTCTGTTCTTGAACCACACAGTTCCTTGTTCATCTTCCCTGAACTCCGGAACTTTACCTAACTTTATCAACTTCTTATATTCCATAATCTTTTCATCAGTCAATTGACCTTTTCTAATATCTTGCTCAAGGGTCGACTCAATTTCCAGTGTTAGGGTTTCATTCTGAGCAACTATTCCCAAGTTAAGATGTGCCATTTCCCAACATAACTCCTGAGGTAACAAGCGACCTATCAGCATGTTGGCCTAACTCTTCCGACTCAAAGCGTCTGCTACCACATTTGCTTTACCAAGGTGATACTGAATATCCAGATCATAATCCTTGATTAATTCTAACCATCTTCGCTGCCTTAGATTAAGATCCTTTTGTGTAAAGATGTACTTCAGACTCTTATGATCGGTGAAAATCTGACACTTATTTCCTATCATGTAATGCCTCCAGATTTTCAGAGAATGCATGACTGCAGCTAACTCGAGATCATGCGTAGGATAGTTCTGCTCATGTTTCCTTAACTGTCTTGAAGCATATGCTACAACTTTTCCTTCCTGCATCAACACACAACCTAATCCTTGTCGAGAAGCATCGCAATACACATCAAACCCTTTGTGTATATCTGGCATTATCAATACAGGAGCTGTAGTCAATCTTTTCTTCAGTTCCTCAAAGCTAGCTTGACACTTATCATCCCATTTAAACTCTTTACCCTTCTCAAGTAAAGTTGTAAGGGGTTTCACAATCTTCGAGAATCCCTCGATGAATCTACGATAGTATCCTGCAAGTCCAAGGAAACTTCTGATCTCTGGTACATTCTTAGGCGGACTCCAGTTCAACACATCCCGAACCTTACTTGGATCCACTGCAATCCCTCCATCAGTGATAATATGTCCAAGAAAGGAGACCTCCTTCAACCAGAAATCACACTTACTAAACTTGGCATACAGTTGATGTTCCCGAAGCTTCTGCAACACAAGTCTCAAGTGCACTTCATGTTCTCCATAAACATACTCCATAAACACTTTGTTCATCAAATACATGAAGTATGCTGGAGCGTTGGTCAAGCCAAAAGACATCACAGTGAACTCATATAACCCATACCTAGATGTAAATGTTGTTTTTGGAATATCCTCCAGTCGGATTTTCAACTGATGATAACCTGATCGAAGATCTATCTTGGAGAAAACTTTTGCTCCTCTCATCTGATCGAACAAATCCTCGATACTGGGTAAAGGGTATTTGTTCTTGATAGTAACCTCATTAAGAGATCGATAATCTATACACAACCTCCTAGATCCATCCTTTTTATCTACGAAGAGTGTGGGGGCTCCCCATGGTGAAAAACTAGGACGGATAAACCCTTTACTGAGTAATTCCTCTATTTGTTTCTTTAATTCAGCTAAATCTTTAACATCCATTCTATATGGTCTTTTGGATATAGGAGCAGTACCAGGTATAAGTTCAATACTGAATTCAATGTCACGGTCAGGTGACATACCTGGCAGATCATCTGGAAACACATCAAGAAATTCATTTACTACTTTTATATCCTCCAAGGTCTTGCCTTCAACTGAATTCACAGTACCACTGTTGGATGAGGGAGTACCCACATACTCTATTCTTTCTCCTTGTGGACTAGTAATCAGCACTAACTTCTTTCGGCACTGTATCACTCCATCATATTTTTGTAACCAATCCATACCTAGGATCACATCTATCCCCCATGATTTTAAGACCACTAAGTTAGCCAGGAAGTCTACTCCCATGATATTAATGTTCACTTGTGGGCATATACGACCAGTTTTCATTTCACCTCCTGGAGAACTAACTAGCAAAGGTGTCTTCATAGGACTCATAGATATGTTATGTTTTTCCACAAATTGATCAGTTACAAATGAATGTGATGCTCCCGAATCAAACAAAACTGTAGCAGGTATAGAGTTGACGGGAAACGTACCCAGTACCATGCCGGAGTCATTCTGGGCTTGCTCCACAGATACATGATTTACCCGGCCACGCATATAGTTCTGCTGGCCTCTCTTGTTAGGAGCTTGCGGAGTACGAGGCTGAGAAGATGACTGTCCAGGCCTCTGACCATTATCCCTTTGAGGGGTCTGCATTCCTCTCTTAGGACATTTGTTAGCATAGTGCCCCAGCTCTCCACACTTGAAACACCCACTGGGCTGAACAGGGGTAGTGTTTCTGACAGGTGCCCCAGAGCCATTGTTGGAGCGATTCTGCTGAGGTGTAGGAGTTCGTGGTGTCTGAGGATTGAAGCGATGTGGTTGAAACGAGCGCTGCAGCTGTAAGTTCTGTGGATACTTTCCTCCTTGACCACTAGGGCGATATTGAGATGAGCCCTGCTGTGAACTGTAGCGAGGACGAGTGTTACTGCTAGACTGCCCATGTGACTGGAACTTACGTTTCTGCTCGCCCAGTTCCTTCCTCTTGCTTTCCAACCCAATAGCCTTGTTTAACAGTGTCTGGAAATCTGGAAAGGTATGACTCTGCAGCTGATAATTGAGAGGCCCAATCAATCCATCCAGAAATCTTTCCTACCTCTTAGGATCTGTGTTGACTTCATCTGGTGCATATCGAGACAGATGAGTGAACTTGTCAAGGTATTCAGTGACTGACATGTTCCCTTGTTTCAGTGCCAGGAACTCCTTCTGCTTAAGCTTGATTACTCCCGAAGGAATGTGACAAGTACGGAAATTGTCCCGGAACTCTTGCCAAGTAATGTTGTTTCTATTGGGATAAGCAGTTGAATACGCATCCCACCAATCACCAGCTTGTCCAACCAGTCTACCAGCAGCATATAAGACCATTTCCCTGTCAGTACACTGAACAATCTCCAGTTTCTTCGTAACTGTCTTCAACCAATCATCTGCATCTAGCGGATCAGTTGAATGAGAGTAGGTAGGAGGGTTGTGGCTCATGAATTCCTTGTGCTTATCCCTCGGCTGTGGGTGAGGCGGGGGAGGTGGTGCTGCCTGGTTTTGCTGAGCTTGGAGGTTCTGAACTGTTGCAGTGAGGTTCTGCAACAACTGGGTTTGAGCGGTGAGGAACTGCAACATTGCTGGATCCATTTGATTGAGTGGGGGTGGAGGTGGTGGTGCTTCAGCTTGTTGGTTAGCGATATGAGCACGTACCACAGGCGGGACGTCTTGACCTCCTCCAGACCTGGTTTGTACCATCTGATTGTTAGAGAAATGCATTTCAGATAAGTGATGCATAAAGAATAGACTCAATGGGTAAAGATGATTGAATTTAAACTTGAACAGATTCTGTTAACCTCAGAAGATTATGTATAACTCCCAGTGATATTATCCAAAAATTATCAAAATAATTCAGCATATGCAATATAAAATTTCAAAGCCATGCCAACTGATTTTGTCTCAATTGAAGTTATACAACTCGAGATATGAAATAAACAAGTCCACTGTGTCAGCAGAGTTTGACAAATTCTGACATCCCTCAAGTTTCATTCATAACGTCGTGATTACTTATTCAAAAATGCTGAAAATTTTCCAGGAGTCTACTCATAAAATTTGTGAACTAACCCAACTGGTTTCACATCAAATGGAGTTCTGAAGCTCGAGATAAAAATTAAACTTGACTGCTCAGTCAGAGAGTTACGTGAACAGATTTTGCATCATCCAGACTAGATAAGGAAACATCACATATAAAGATAACCCAAACCCTTTATTACTAAGTGATTTTTGTTCTTGTTGCTTTGTGGCCATCACTCCACAAAACAACACACACAAGCAAAGAAACGAATCATCCAAGTTTTCAAGCAACAAGCATTATTCCAAGATTCGCCCTCGCAGGAGCGTTCTAACGATGATAAAAGTAAAAGGTAGGTCTTTCTAAGCTCTAATCCTGGTGCACGCTGGTCGTAGCTTCATTGGTGCCATATCGGGTCCTCTTGCGAGGCGGAGACTCCGGAGGACAGAATGGTGCTTCTTCCTCAGGAGGACGTCACCCTGCAACTTGAGCTTCCAGCTATGCAATCCGTGCCTGCGCCCTCTGGAGCTGATCATGTAGACGATCTATCTCATCAGAAGAACCTTCCAGATCCGTGTTGAGTGTTGATGCAACACGGGCTAGAATGTCCACACGACCATTTCTGTTATTCCCCACAGGAACAACAGTGTTGGAGCTGGCTCGAGGACGGCTGAGAACATGGCGAAAATCAGACTCATGCAGCTGTTCCCGGTATCTGTGGCTGATGGACCATAGAGCTCTCCTCGCCGCATCATTCCTTGAAGCAGCTTCCTCAGTCAAAGGAGCCGAGCTGTAGTGAGAGGAGTGCACACGATGCCTACCTCCAGGAATAGGCACACGAATCTCAACCTTGGTGGTGTAATAATCCTCCATCCCAGGCTCTGTGTAGTGCCTGGTGACGTAGAGAGGCCTTGCAGTGAAATCGAGATACTGCAGGGTCTCCTCCAGCAGAACCACAAACTGACCCTCGACATCCTCAGCATGATGATAATCATATGTCGCTCCGTGGAAGCGATTGTCTTCATCCAGCTGATTAACATTTGCAGCACTGTTAGCAGTCTCAGTCTCATCAGTGCCATTGCTGTCATCATCACCCTCATTTCTGCCATCTCCACTGCTGCTGTCTCCACCATCATTGTCACTGCTGTCGTCTCTAGAGTCATCTGGATCACCTCCAGCAGCATCTTGTGCAGGAGCATCAGGTGCAGGGGCAGCTGGTGGTATCACAACATCACCATCGGCATCCACTTCCAGGTAGGTGCCGTCGTACAGCTGCGGTATCCCTCCATGATCTTCAGCATCTTCTTCGAGTATCCTCAGCTCAGGATCCTCCTCAACCGCATCCTCCACCTGAACCTCCACCTGAACCTCAGGCTGCGGCTCTGGCTCTGGCTCTGGCGCAATCACCGGGTAGCGGGGTGCCAACTGACCACGGGGAACACGGCCACCAGTGCTCTTGCGTGCAGTGTTCTTTGTTCTGGCCATCTGATAAGCAAAAAGGAGACTCAGCATAGATAAAACAAAATGATAGTATGAAATGAAATAAAACTGAATAAATTAGTTTTTATACATAATTAAGTAAATTTTGAATGATGATATGGCTTCTAGATCATGAATCCTTAATTTTCGACCATTTCTAACTTAAGGCTGCGTCCTACAGTCATTACTGCTCTGGTACCACTTTGTCACATCCGATTTCCAAAACGAAACCAAATGCATCTCATATGTGCGCCAGGATCAAGTTACACACATACGATAGACAAAAGAGTGTAATACCATAACTGTAATCAAACGTACAAGAGTTTAACCATTACAATATTCATTATTAGACTCAGGCAGTGGACACGAAGGTCCAATAAAACAAACGATAACTAAACGAGTGACTTCAGCTTCATCTTCCACAGGCATATGACTGGGGGATCGCATGCCTCAGAACTCCTCGAAGTCGCTCCAGTACTCCTCACCGTTGTTCTCATCTGAACAGCGGTAAGCAAGGGTGAGCACTCTTATGGTTGGAGCTCAGCAAGTGGGGGAAAACATGCAAGGCTATCAAGGATAGGCTAAGGTTTTGCAGCGGTTAGCATTTTAAAGTTGGTCAAGTTTTATTAGCAAGCCTATTACTAGATGTAAGTTTATACCAACCCCAAAAGATTAAACAGTTGTAACCATATCTCAAAACCATAAGGAACCACAATTTAAGTTTATCTTTAAGTTCAATTATCATGTGAGGGTCCAAGCCGCTCTTGACCGTGAGCACGGCTGATCGATCAGTTTTAACTCTGCAGAGGTTGTACACTTTCACCACAGCTCGTGTTCCCCATGTTGCCCGGGTTAGCTAGACCCTTAAACACTTCCGAGGTGAGTGGCTAGGGGTTCACTACGAAGCCTTTACAAAGACATGCAAAAGACTAACGACCCGCATAGTTACAGACCAGGGCGGACCATAACCCTCCCTAATGGTCAGCACCTTAACAAAGGCTGCTACCCCAAAAGAACCGGGCTATACCCCTGCAACCCCGGTCCCCCTCTGCCCCTTTCGGATAAGATCGTCAGAACATTCACACGCCTAATGAATTGGCTAAGCCAGAGCCATATGGACTGTGGTTATACTGTTTTCTTGGGTGGTTCTCCATGTTCCAATTAAATCTTAATGATCTTGTCTTAAAACATAACCAACATTTCATAACATGAAAGTCTGTATCATAAAACCATTTGTAACCAGCCCAAGTATAGCAACTAAGCATTCATCTACCCAAAACATTTATTAAAAATGGTTGATCAAGGTGACAGGGGTAAAACTCTAATCATGTCCTTAAAAAGATGATTTCCCATCAAGTTAATGCATAGCAACATGTAAAGGTAAACATTATTTAAATATGCAGTTGTATAGGTCCAAGAAGAATATGCAGAGGGAGAAGTCCACTTGCCTTCTTCTACGAACTGAGGATCCTCCTCTTCGAAGATAGGCTCTTCTTGATCTTCTCCAACGGGGTGCTCAGTCGAAACAGGCACGATATCTACGCACAAGCATATCAAACAATAAATAAATAAAACAATACACCAAACAGTTCTATATGCTAAAAACACACTGTTTAAAAGGTTCTACTCGCTGATACGAACATTTCGATATATTATACGCGAAAAACGGAGTTAAAACGCGAAAGATATGATTAAAACAAAACTCAGGGACCTTTCTGCGAGAAAACTAGGTTCACAGGGTTTATTTGAAAGAAACCAGGGACTAGAAACATAATTTCATATATAAACAGAGGGGTTTATATGCAAAAAGGAGTGAAAAGGACCTCTGGTGAAAGAATCTAGAGAAGACAGGGGCTTAAACATAAAAACCAGGACCTGATCGTAAGGATCTTTGATGGTGGAAGGACCGGCTTGTGAAAACAAAGAAACCCAGGGGCTCTTAATCAAAATTGCCAAGCGTTGACCGGTACGCCTGCGTTTGACCTGGGGCTGCGGGTAATCAGAGCCGCGGTGGGGAGACGGGCCGGAGTGGGCCGAAAGGGAGGAAGAGATGGAGAAGTTAGAGATGGCAACGGGTAGAAACCCGTCGGGTAGTACCATTCCATACCCGCACCCACCAACTCTAACTTTACCCGTTAAAAAACCCATACCCGCATGCGGGTACAAGTTCTTACCCATACCCACACCCGCACCGGTTTTTTTACCCGTCGGGTAACCCGTACCCGATAGCATACCCATTGTAATCTAATATAATTAGAAACATAACGCATGGGAAAGTGCATATATCAACAAATTAGAATAAATAAAAAAGATAAATTATAATTCTGAACCAATTAATAGTTTAACAAAGCATAAAATTATTAGTTAGTTATCAATATTAAGCTATCCTACACTAACAATGTGCAAATTTACAAGTTTATCACATATTGTAGACGGGTATATTTTACCCGCGGGTATGGGTAGTATACACCCGTACCCGCACCCATTTACCCGATGGGTACATGATGTTGCCCATTTGTGTACCCGCGGGTAGAGATTGTTTCCATACCCGGCTTCTTATTGGGTAAAACCCGTCGGGTACTCGGGTTTCGGGTACCCATTGCCATCTCTAGGAGAAGTTGAAGTTTGTTTTTTTTTCTTTTCTTGTTCAAACTCCTTTAAATCAAACCTTTTAAACACAAAAACATTCAAACCTTTTTCAAACTTTTTCACAAAATTTATAAACTTTTAAAACTTCACACAAGCAACCAAAACCATGCATATTCAAATAATGATGCACATACACTTATTGTCTCTAAATTAATTAATTTAAATTTAATTACTTTAGAGCTCAATTTAATTAGCAAATTAATTAAATCCTTAAAACTAAATCTAGAACACTATGTTGCTTAAGCAAATTTTAGTGATGGAATTATAGGGTGTCACAATGGTTGGCACGGGAGACACAAGGGTTTTATACTGGTTCGGGCCTCCGGAGAGTAATAACCTACGTCCAGTTTCGAGTACTCGTGTTCCTATACCAGAGATGTCTGTAGTAGGGGTTACAAACTTGGTGATCGGTCAGCCCTTCAAACGGTTGCACTCCTCCCCCTTTTATAGATGCAAGGGCGAGGGGCAAACAAGGAAAATGAAAATATGCTACAGTGCTATAGTAATGGAGGGTCTTTTCCGACGTCGACGTCCGTCAGGCGGCATGGAAGGGTGCTGAGCTGTGGAGTCTTGCCCGACTTGGTGTGGTGCGCAGACTCCAGAGAACGGACGGCAGCTCGGTGACCCATCTGGCTCGAAATTTCTCAAGTCGTTTGAAGATGTGAGGCTTCAATCCTTGTAAGATCATGCCATTGGCTCGCTCGGCCTGCCCGTTTGTCCTTGGATGCGCAACGGCAGCCCAGTCCTCGCGGATGTTGTTGTCGTCGCAGAATTTGAGAAACTTCTTTCCCATGAACTGCATGTCATTGTCTGTGATGATCGAGTTCGGGATCCCGAAGCGATAAATAATGTCGGTGAAGAATGCCACGGCTTCCTCGGAGCGGACCTTGACTACGGGGCGGGCTTCGATCCATTTGGAGAATTTGTCGATAGCTACGAGTAGGTGCGTGAAGCCCCCGGGTGCTTGCCTGAACGGCCCGTCTATGTCCAACCCCCACACAGCGAACGGCCAGGTGATTGGGATGTTCTGAAGTGCTTGCGCCGGGAGGTGAGTTTGCCGGGTGTAGAATTGACAACCTTCGTAGCGTCGCACAATGTCCTTGGCATCGGCCAGTGCAGTGGGCCAGTAGAAACCTTGTCGGAATGCCTTCCCGACTAGAGTCCTTGGAGCCGCATGATGCCCGCATGTGCCAGCATGAATTTCCTAGAGCAGCTCTCTGCCTTGGTCCCTTAGAATGCAACGTATGAATATGTTTGCCGCACCTCACTTGTGGAGCTCGCCGTCAATGAGGACGAACGCCTTGGCTCGTCGTGAGATGCGGCGGGCCTCTGTCTGGTCGGAAGGTAGCTTGCCTTCGACTAGCCATTCGAGGATTGGGAACCGCCAGTCTGGATCTTCCAAGTTTGGCTCTTGCGGTTGATCAATCTCCATGACTTCCGGCGCCTCTGGCTCTGGTGGTTGCTCTTCGTCGAGACGGACGGATGGTGCATCCTGGTCGCTAACGAACTCACCGTGTGGCACAGGCTTGCGGCTTGATGCTGCTTTGTCGAGGGTGTCTGCAGCCTTGTTGTAGTCGCGCAGCACGTGATGGAGCTCGAGGCCATGGAACTTGTCTTCCAGCTAACGCACGGCTCGACAATAAGCTGCCATCTTTGGGTCGACACAGTTCTTTTCCTTCATGACTTGGTCCACGACAAGCTCGGAGTCTCCACAGATCTCGAGACGACGAATCCCGAGCTCAGTCGCAATTCGGAGGCCGTTGACGAGCGCCTCATACTCGACCACGTTGTTGGAGGCAGGGAAATGCAGTCGAATCATGTATTCCATACGCACGCCCAGGGGCGAGATGAAAACAAGGCCTGCCCCTGCTCCTTCCTTCACGACGAATCCATCGAAGTACATTGTCCATGTCTCGTGCTCGATGGGTGCCGGCGGAGTTTGAATCTCTGTCCATTCTGCAACGAAGTCCGCCAATACTTGTGACTTGATGGCACTGCGCGGCGCGAATGACACATTATGTCCCATCAACTCGAGAGCCCACTTCACTATCCTCCCTTCAGCCTCATGATTCTGGATCACTTCCCCGAGCAGGTACTTAGACACCACCGTGATGGGATGCGCATCGAAGTAGTGTCGAAGCTTGCGTTTGGTGATCAAGACAACATATACGAGTTTCTGAATTTGCGAGTAGCGAGTTTTCGAGTCAGAGAGCACCTCACTCACAAAATAAACGGGCTGTTGCACCTTGAGTGATCTCCCAAGTTCTTCTCGCTCAACCACCAACGCAGCGCTCACCACTTGTGTCGTCGCAGCTACGTACAGGAGCATCGGCTCCTCTGACATTAGTGTTGTGAGTACCGGAGGGCTTTTCAAGAGATTCTTGAGCGAGTCGAGTGCTTCCTGAGCCTCGGGCGTCCAGGCAAAGTGGTCAGACTTCTTCATCAGGCGGTACAGTGGCAAACTGCGCTCTCC
Source organism: Cenchrus fungigraminus (assembly GCA_036936925.1). NCBI lineage: Eukaryota > Viridiplantae > Streptophyta > Magnoliopsida > Poales > Poaceae > Cenchrus > Cenchrus fungigraminus. The sequence goes on from CM072779.1 coordinate 10,045,184, forward strand.
GAGTCGAGCGATGAATCGACTGAGAGCTGCGAGGCAGCCTGTGACGCGTTGCACGCCTTTCAGATTCTGGATCGCCCCCATGTTAGTGATGGCTGAGATTTTCTCGGGGTTAGCTTCGATGCCGTGTTCCGACACGACAAAGCCAAGGAGCATGCCCCTCGGAACCCCGAAAACGCACTTCTCGGGGTTAAGCTTTACCCCGTGTTCTCTCAGTTTCGCAAACACTTCTGTGAGGTCGGGGATCAGATCACCCGTCTTCTTTGACTTGACTATGATGTCATCGACGTATGCTTCGATTATTCGCCCTATGAGATCGCCAAATACACGCTGCATGCACCTTTGGAACGTAGCGCCCGCGTTCTTGAGCCCGAACGACATTGAGTTGTAGCAATAAGCGCCAAAAGGAGTAATGAAGGACATCGCGAGCTGGTCCGCTATGCACATCGCAATCTGGTGGTACCCGGAGTACGCTTCGAGAAAATAGAGGGTTTCGCACCCTGCTGTTGAATCGACTACCTGATCTATGCGAGGCAAAGGAAACAGATCCTTGGGCATGCCTTGTTAAGGCTCGTGTAGTCAACACACATCCTCCATTTCTTATTCTTCTTCTTTACAAGTACAGGGTTAGCTAGCCACTCGGGGTGGAACACTTCCTGGATGAACCCTGCACTAAGGAGCCTCTTGATCTCCTCGCCGATGGCCTTGCACTTGTCGTCGTTGATGCGGTGCAGGCGCTGCTTGACCGGTTTCGATCCTGGCTTGATGTTTAATTTGTGCTCGGCAACCTCCCTCGGTATCCCCTTCATGTCGGAGGGTTTCCATGCGAACACGTCGAGGTTCGCTTTGAGGAAGTCGACGAGCGCGCTTTCCTATTTAGGATCGAGCGCCGTCCCGATACGAAGCGTGCGGCCGTCATCGGTGACAGCCACATCCTTGACATCCTTGGCGGGCTCGAAAGAGCAGGCCGCTCGCTTGTATGACTCGGGGATATCATGGTCCTCGGAGGGAGGCTTGGCGTGGAGCTTCTCGGACCGGATGAGCGTCTCAGCGAATTGAAAGCACTCTGTGTCGCATTCGTATGCGTACTGAAACGTAGTCCCCTCTGTGATGACCCCCTTCGGACCGGGGATCTTCAGCTTGAGATACGTGTAATTGGGCACAGCCATAAACTTCGCATAGGCCGGCCTCCCGAGGATGGCGTGGTACGTCCCCGAGAACCCCACCACTTCGAAGGTGAGGGTTTCCGTGTGGAAGTTCCGCGGTGTCCCGAACGTGACGGGCAGATCGATCTGCCCTGATGGGAGCGCATCCTTCCCGGGGATGACCCCGTGGAAAGGTGTTGGCGATGAGCGCAGTCGGGACCGCGAGATGCCCATGCTGTCAAGCGTAGTCATGTACAGAATGTTGTGTCCGCCCCTCCGTCCATCAGCACCTTGTGGACCCGCTTGGTCCCGATCAGAGGGGCCACCACGAGTGGGTAGCATCCTGGTTGCGGCACGTGGTCGGGGTGGTCCATACGGTCGAAGGTGATCGGAGTCTCCGACCACTTGAGGTACGATGGCGTCGCGGGCTCGGTGTTGTAGACCTCACGCCTGATCAACTTCTCTTTGCGCCTTGACGGCCGCGCAGGTGTGCCGCCAAAGATCATGTGGACCGCACCATCTTCGCGAGGGAAAACAACCTCTTCTTCATCGTCGTTCTCGGGGGGTGGCGCAACCTTCTTCGGAGGATCCGTTGTCTTGGGTTTGAGCGTGCCGTTGACGTAGTTCTTCATCAGGCGGCAATCCTTTAGCGCGTGCTTAACTGGCGTCTCGTGATGGGTGCACGGCGCCTCCAAGAGTCTTTCAAAATGATCCTTCGGGGGGCCGCTCTGGTTGTTCTTGGGGCGGGTAGCCTTGCGCTCGACTGCCGCAATGATGTTGTCGTCACGGCCTCGCTTGTCGTTCTTCTTCTTCTTTTTGGACCGTGTGGAGGGTCCTTCGCCACCATCCACGACTTGCTTCCCCTTGCCCGGAGGGGGAATCATCGTCGCCGTGACCGCCTCCTCTCCGTCGGCGTGGTTGGTCGCGATGTCGAGGAGCTCCCGAGTAGTCCTCGTGGTCCTTCGCCCTAGCCGATGGATGAGGGTGGTGCAGGTAGTGCTGTTCTGGAACGTCGAGATGGCGTCGTTGTCGGTCGAAGTGGGGAGCTCGGTGCAGCGCTTGGAGAAGCGCCTGATGTAGTCGCGCAGGCTCTCTCCCGGCTGTTGCTTGCAGTTGCACTGCTCCCACTGCTTGCCGGGACGGGTATACGTGCCTTGGAAATTGCCGATGAAAGTGTCCCGTAAGTCCGCCCAGCAGTTGATCCTGCCGCGTGGCAGGTGCTCGAGCCAGGTCCGCGCGGAGTCGGCGAGATGGAGCGGTAAGTTCCTGATGATGAACAAATCATCCGTCGCCCCCCTGCCCGACACGCGAGCCTGTAGTCCTCCAACCACACGCTTGGGTTGGTCTCCCTGTCGTACTTGGGGACTGTTGTCAGAGCTCGAAACCGCGAGGGGAACCCTGCGTCTTGCACCTTTCGGCCGAAGGCGCGAGGTCCCTTTGGATTAGGCGACCGGCTGCGGTCTCGGTCTTCGTCGCTGTCGTAGCACCCGCCACGTCTGAGTGGTGCTTTTCACGGTAGTCGCGGCCGTCGTCGTTGCTGCCGTAATCGTACTCGTAGTCGTCATCGTTGGCGGCTCGACGGCAGGCTTTGAGCGTGTCTCGGGCATCACGATGGGGTCCCAGACGTGTCTTGACAGACGGTTCACCCGCTTCCTTGTCGTGTCCTCGGTGCCTCGATGGCGACGGGTCTTGACGTCGCACTGACGGTGCGGCTTTTGCATCACGCGCCGAGCGCTGGCGCGACGCTGAGCTCTCGGCCTGCTGGGCGGCCGTCGTCTCAAGGAGAGTCTTGAGCTGCTGGCGGACCCTTTTCTCCTCGGGTGTGGCCGGCTCAGGGCACCCGCGCAGAAGCATAGCTGCGGCCGCGAGATTCTACGACGCGCGCCTGAAGAGTGGCGGGTCGCCGCCGTCGACAGCGGCATCTTCGTTGATGCGCCGATTCACATCTCGCGCGCGTACGCGAGCTTGTGGCACCGGCTGTTCCGCCTCCTGCTCGCGGTGTTGCTCACGCCGCTGGTCTCGCTGGGGCTCCTCTTCCACTCCGAGCGCTTGTTGGAGGTTCGCCAGCTCTTCGTTGAGCTGGCGCTTGGCCTCAGCGATCTCGTCGAGGCGCGCCCGACACTGGGCGTCCCCGTTGCGGTGACGAGGGTTCTCCTCGCCATCCGTCGAGCTGGTGGCAGTGTGGGCCTCGAGGACGTTGCACTCGCGCGTGAAGTCCGGTGGAGGTATCAGTGGCCCCCGCCGTACGACCGCGGTGCCTGGGGCGACGTACGATGCCCTCAGTGTGTCGACGTAGGCCGTCACCGGGTCATCCGGGAGGCCTTGCTGCCCACGGGGGTACATGGCGGTGTACCGCTCCGTGAACTCGCCCCATGTCAGTGGCTCGGACCCGCTGGCCTAGAAGGCGAGATCGGTGAGGTAGAAGGCGGCGAGAACCCCGACAGTAGATTTGTTTCGGATCGTGTGTCGGACCCGGATGGTTGGCACGGGAGACACAAGGGTTTTATACTGGTTCGGGCCTCCGGAGAGTAATACCCTACGTCCAGTTTCGAGTACTCGTGTTCCTATACCAGAGGTGTCTGTAGTAGGGGTTACAAACTTGGTGATCGGTCAGCCCTTCAAACGGTTGCACTCCCCCTTTTATAGATGCAAGGGCGAGGGGCAAACAAGGAAAATGAAAATATGCTACAGTGCTATAGTAATGGAGGGTCTTTTCCGACGTCGACGTCCGTCAGGCGGCATGGAAGGGTGCTGAGCTGTGGAGGCGCTGAAGACTGCCGCGTGTGCGGGCGTTACTGTTTGTTCCGAGCACTTGGCGTCTCCTCCGAGTAGCTCCCTTGGTGACTCAGTCCCCTTAAATATTGTTTAGACCCGCCACGTCGTGGCCTAAGTGTTGGTAGGCACCTCTCGTAGACGGTAATCGAGTGCCTGCTCTGACGGGGTGGCGTGCATTTGGTGTTGGATGGGACGGTGCGTTGGAGGCCGTGGTGATGCACTGTGCTGCATTACGGCTCCTGTCAGAACCGGCCGTCCTCCCGTCCCACCAGCTGTGACCTTTGCATGGCGTGGGAAACTGGCGTCCCGCGTGTCGTTGCGGGGGAGTCCGAGAGTTGGGGCGGCGCCACGTTCGTACGGGGCCCCTGACCCGCGCTCCAACCTCCACGTGTGGGCCCCGTCCTAGTCGGAGACGGAGGCTACTCGTGCGAACGAGTTAGTCGGAGGCGAGGCGGAGTGTACTCGTGCGGGGCGGAGAGTACTCGTGCGAGGTGGAAGGTACTCGGAGACGAGGCGGGAGGTACTCGGAGGTGGGGAAGTCTTGTCAGTGAGGGTCTTGACGAAGATCTGCATCCTTCCCTGTCCTGGATCTTAGCTTTGACATTGTCAATGGTGTCAGATGACTCCACTTCAAAAATGATTATCTCGTTTGTTTAGGGGGCTTAATCCAGACCCCCGTCATCCAGTCCACGAAAAAATGCCTAACTACTGTAGTTGAGAATTTTGAGTAAGTTAGGAACAAACAACTTGAACTTTACGGATGCCAAACGAAAATGTTACGTGTCAATTTGGGCAGTGGTCTTGTTACACTACTCCTGGCCAAGTTGCTCTTATTTTCTCCGACTCATTAGCATATGTAACTCTATTGAAATCTTGATGGTACACATTAGCTAGTGCTTGCTCCAGCTCGGCATAATATTGATTTTCCGAGCGACGTTCCCGTCGACGACGAGGCGTCAGTGGTGACTTCGAGAATCTCCAGATCTGCCGGTGTTCAGTCCTTCGAAAGTGCTCATAAGGGTAGGGTTTGCGTACGTGTTTTCATAGAGGTGAGTGTGCGTGCGTGTTGTGTGCGTGCGTGCATGTTGTGAGCGTCTGCGTTGTACTGTGTAATTAAAAAAAAAGTAGTACTTGCTTCATTTCCTAATCCAACAGTGCTCGTGCAAATAATGGCTAAAAGTCAAACAAGGTGCGGCAATTTCCTGTCAAACAGGGGTGGAGGGTTTGTCCTTTCACCAAAGGTTCACCCTCTTGCCTCAACGCTCATTGTGCATGGATGTTCCCATATTTATATTTAAAAGCAAACAGATCGTTACATCAGAAGTCCATTTTTTTGCCTCGTTTTTTTAAATCTCCCTCTATTTTCCAAACTATCTACTCCATGAAATTATATTCTTGACCAGAGAAAAATCTCAAATTATTCAGAAACTATTTTAAGCTTTATTGGACCCATTTGCTTCAGTTTAGATTTGGGTCAAAGTGGTTCAATTAGGGCCACCTGAGTTGGGCTTAATGGCTAGCTACAATTTCCTTTGGCCAACATAAAAATAGACCGCTGGTACTTATGTTTATTCGTTTCTTCAACTTGTTAGCACCTAACTCTAGCAAAATCCTAGTGGTATCCATCGAACATATAACTCCACTGCAGGGTGGACATCCCTGGCAACACACGGGTCACAACCTGTACCTACAAGTTTTTCAATAACTCAAATCACACACCCAACGATGTTTAAACATTCGCTCTCCAGATCAATTGGGTCAAAAAAGAAAAGAAAAGAAAAGAAAAGCAGGCCATTAAGATGGCCACTACAAGGGTGGACACATGATGGTGGATGAATTTGAATAAAAATCAGTGTTTCAACTGAAATTATTTCACGAACAGAACAAATTCAGTACAAGTGATGAGAAAACCAAAGTCGGTACCTCAACATCAAATATCTCAACAGATGGTGCAGCTTCAAGGAGAACTATTGTCCATAGCAAATCAAATTCAATAAATATGTCATGCAGAGATAGCTTCCTTAGCTTACTGAACACAGTGCAGAGTTGTTTTCCTTCAGGTTGCATCCAAAGCTGATAAAACAGATAAGCACGGTATGAAAATTATTGTTGTTGTGTTCTTACAGAGATTGATTGTGCTAAATTAAGTCAATGGTTTTACCAAATATCTACTGCTTCTGTACAATCACCAATAAAATTGTTTTGTACCTTGATTAGTTATAAACAAATGTGAACAGATTGCTCAATCTAGCAGTCTGGTGCACAACAATAAAGAAATATTTAAGTGTTAATTCAGGTAAACACATATCCCAATTGCATAAGAAGCACACCTGAAGTATAATCTATAGAGATTGAAAAGACAGTGTGTGAATTATACCTTTTCTCCTTGGAAACTTAATGTTAGGTTTTGTACCATGGTATCTCTTAGAACCTCACTTAGCTTGAATCCTTGAAAATAAACTGTTGCACCACATAAGAGATACAATTCTTTAAGGGATGGAACGACACCAAATGATAAGGGGGCATTTGGACACATCCAGCCATCCCAACGAAGCCGCTCCAATTTTGGGAGGTGTAGCACCTCAAGTTTTCCCAAGAAGCACATGTCGAGCTCTAGCACACTAAGATTTGAATCTGGTGCATGTATCTTCCATGCTGGGAGCCCCCCAGTATCACAGTTGGAGAGGTACAGATACTGCAGTTGTCTGCAACAATCAAAGAGTAACAGCCCGTTTAGTTCCTAAAATTTCACCCAACTACCCGTCACATCAAACTTCGGATACTAATTAAGAGTATTAAATGTGGATTAATGACAAAACCCATTCCACAACCCCTACCTTAATTTTCGAGACGAATCTAATGAGCCTAATTATGTCAGGATTAGACAACGTTGTGCTACAGTAACCAACCTTTAATGACGGATTAATTAGACTTAATGGATTCGTCTCGGAATTTCCCGTCCATTCATGAAATTAGTTTTATAATAAGTCTATGTTTACTATCTCTAATAGAGCTTCAAAGTCACTCCCAAAATTTTGACCCCAAAATTTCAGTGAACTAAACGCGCTCTAAGTGATTCATATCCCATTCGGCAAAGCAAACATTATACAATGAGAGTCTTGTGAGGCAATGGAGCACACCAGGATAGGCACTGAAAAACCCATCCACAAAACAAGCTTGCTGAAGCATATCATTATCATTGCAGTTCTCAGGCTTATCATTGCAGCAGAGCCCGGTGCAGCATGACCAACACGAGACTACACTCGACGATGCAACAAGCTGATCTACCTACCCTGGCCTCCAAGATTTGTTAATACCAACTCTTCAAGTCGGATATACTATAGTTCAACCAATCACGAAGTTCACCGAAAATGTGATGCCGGGAACACCTTCACATAATATAGTATCTGTTGATATACTTCGAGTCCTGAAAACAGTAGATACAAAACAGCTAATTTTTTTTTGACGGTCGGGGGGAGCATCCCCACCTGAATTCTTATTAAAAGGACTTGTGGAAAGCTAAAAAACCTTACTGAGATATCGATTCAGCAATAAAAGATAAAGACAAAGAGAATGGTACAATACCAGAGTGCAACACACCGCTCACTAACAAAAATAAGAACAAAGCATGACACATCTAATCGATCACCGCAGATTGTTGAATAGCACCATCGTCAAAAAACATACTTGCTAACTCCTTTATGGCCTTTGCACCCTGCTACACCCCTCGTAGCTACGCCACCCCGCTGCTTACCATCCACGACGGCTATGCACTTGCAATTTCACTTCTCAATGTCGGATGGTCATGGATAACCTACTACCAAATTGTCTTCAAATCTTTGCTAGCATCCTATGTAATGATGTATGTCAAACTAGTATGTGCTAGTATACGAGACTGCAACTGTTAACAAGTGCCCTTTTATACTGCAATAACGTGCTGCTTCAAAATAAATATGACAATAGTCCATAAGAAAGCAGACGTCGGTACATACTCCTACATAGCATTGTCACAAAGAAATATAAACAGCGTTTTACAAAGGCACGATATGATGCTTTTATAGACGCTCACGTTCCAACAGTTTTTTAATCCTAAAAAATTATCTCAACATGATGGTTGGCCGCATCACTAAGCTGCTTCACTACCGTATCCGGTATCCTGCTCATCCTAGCCCTTAGGAAATATGCGTTCTGCTGGTAATCTTTCAGAACGAGGCAGTGCGCCTATCTCCTCGCAATAATCACAAGGTTCGTGGTCTTTTAAGGACAATAGTCTGTTGGTTGGGAGCTCGCTCCATCACAGCCTTTATAAATACTATTTGTAGCTCCATTGGACATAAAGCCAGTAACCTGCAGCTTTTTCAATAACCACTCCTTTTGGGCTTTGGCTAGTGAAGGATTAATTCTTTCACCAAAAGTCTTTCTGCTTGCCTCCGTATCCACTATGCATGGATGTTCCCATATGTATAGCAAATAGAGTGTGCTGGCTTCTAGAGATTCCAATCACGATTGCTAATCGGCAATTGCAGTTGCAAAGTACCTACACAAGGACGGAGATTGAAAGGCCTGCCAGGCGGTACTGCAGAGGGACTACTCTCACTGACATGTAGGCCCGGGCCCACATGTCATTGGCAGTTAGGTGTAAGTAGGATTACATCAAAGTTTCGTTGCTCACCAGGCCTGCTGTGTGGATTGGAACTGCAACTGGATGAACATATGTATGAAATTGCATGCTCGCTTCACCAGATTGGTCTTATCCTTATCTCTAATTCCTTCCTACCAATATTTGAGACGTAAGATGTATTCCTCGGTCCTAAATTATATGTTGTTTTATCAGTTCCTATATCATAAATTTTACTATGCATTTGGGACGGAGGGAGTGGTTTCAGCTGATGTTTGGCTGAAGAATAGCTCTCTCCATGAATGCTGAAGTTGCATGATTTTCGTTATTTGGATTTTCTCCATGTTTATGGGCTTCGAACTGGGCCAAGAGAAAGTCCACGCCATAAAAAACCCAATCAAAATCCAAAACTGGGCCGAGCCGAGACACACTACTGCACTTCGATCCGGCCCCTCCCGATCGGAATGTTCTGGACGGCGGCGGCGGCTCCCGAATTGTTTAGGGTTTGTTCCTACCACTGCACGTCGTCACTCAGGCTCCGACTCCCCAGACCTTGCTCCTCCACGACCTATCCGGCTATCCCCATGGGCAAGTCCGGCGCCAAAAAGAAGAAGCCGGCCGCCGCCGCCGCCGCCAAGCAGGCGGCCGCCTCGGCCGAGCCAAAGGCGACGCCGCCTGCGACCACGCCCACCGCGGCGAACGGCGCGGGGCCACACCCGGTGGTGGACGCCGGCGTCCTCCTGCGGCGCGCGCACGAGCTCAAGGAGGAGGGGAACCGCCTGTTCCAGTCGCGAGACTACGCCGGGGCGCTGCGCCAGTACGACCTCGCGCTCCGCCTCGCCCCGCGCGGCCACCCCGACCGCGCCGTCTTCCACAGCAACCGCGCAGCCTGCCTCCTCCAGCTCCGCCCCGTCGACCACGAGGCCGTCGCCCAGGAGTGCTCCCTCGCGCTCCAGGCCGAGCCGCGCTTCCCGCGCGCGCTCCTCCGCCGCGCCCGCGCGCTCGAGGCGCTCGGCCGCCACGAGCTCGCCCTCTCCGACGCGCTTGCGCTCCTCGCCCTCGACCCCGACCACCGCGACGCCATCGACCTCTCGCACCGACTCCGCTCCCGTGTCAACGCGGCCGCGGCCGCCTCCGCCTCCTCCGCCCCCGAGCCCACCAGCCGCCCCTCCCCCGCTGCCCTTGGCGCCTCCGCCGTTGTGGCCGGACTTGGCCCTTCCCTCCCCTCCCGTCCGTTCCCCAAGAAACAATCAGCACAGGCCCCTCCTACTACTCCTTCACAGTCAAATCCCAATATGACGTCGAAATCTAATCCACCGCCGTCGCCCAAGCTGGTACCGTTCTCCAATTCTCCACCATCTTCAGCCAAGCCTTTGGCTGCTGATAGCTCCCGGAAGGCCACACAGACACTGCCAGTGAACTCTTCGCTACTGGCAACAGCGGCACCCCTTATAGACAGAAAGGTTGTTACGAGATGGAGGCCTCTTAAGTTAGTGTATGACCATGACATTAGGCTTGGGCAGATTCCAGAGAAATGCAGCTTCCGGACGCTCCGGGAATTCGTGGCGAAGAGGTTCCCATCATCCAAGGCAGTGTTGATTAAATATAAGGATGCTGATGGTGATCTAGTTACCATCACATCCTCGGAAGAGCTCCGGTTAGCTGAATTATTTGTGGATAAAGTTGATCACGAGGATATAGAAAATGGGAAGGATGGGGACAATAAGCTTCGGGGGTTGAGGCTGCACCTTGTTGAAGTGAGCCCAGAACAGGAGCCACTTTTGCCATCAGAAGAGGAGAAGGTGGAGGAGGATGAGGAGCTGTTGGTCAAGGGTGAAGATGGTATTTCATGTACTCCTTCGGAGGTTGCCGACACTGAGGTCACGAAGCTAGATGCGGAGAACAGAGTTAGTGAACAGAGGATGGAGACAGGGAAGAAGGATTGTGGCCATGCTGAGTGCAAGGAAGCTGAGATTGATGATTGGTTGCTTCAATTTGCAGAATTGTTCCGGAACCAGGTTGGGATTGATGCAGATGCACATCTGGACCTGCATGAGCTGGGAATGGAGCTGTGTTCTGAGGCTCTTGAGGAAACTGTGACAAGCGAGGAGGCTCAGGCCCTTTTTGAGATGGCTGCTTCAAAATTTCAGGAGGTTGCCGCTTTGGCCTTATTCAATTGGGGAAATGTGCACATGTGTGCAGCAAGGAAGCGCATCCCTCTTGACGAATCTGCTCCAAAGGAAGTCATGGCTGCTCAACTCCGCACAGCTTATGATTGGGTGAGAGAGAGGTATGCTCTTGCAGGGCACAAGTACGAGGAAGCCCTTAAAATCAAGCCAGACTTCTATGAAGGGCTTCTTGCTTTGGGCCAGCAACACTTTGAGACCGCAAAGCTTCATTGGTCATTTGCATTGGCAGACAAGGTTGACCTATCCACCTGGGATTCTTCAGAGACATTCAAGCTTTTTGATAGTGCTGAGCAGAACATGATGGCTGCAACAGAGATGTGGGAAAAGGTAGAAGAACAGAGAATGGCAGAGTTAAAAGAACCAGGTGCAGGTGAAAAGGATGAGATACTGAGGAAAAAGAGGAAGCAGCACAGTGCAGATGGTCAACCGGAGCTGACACCAGAAGAGGCAGCTGAGCAGGCAGCAGTAATGAGGCAACAAATTCACCTCTTCTGGGGTAATATGCTTTTTGAGCGCTCTCAAGTAGAGTTTAAGCTCAGTGTCGGTGATTGGAAGAAAAATCTTGACGCATCTGTTGAGAGGTTTGAATCGGCTGGAGCTTCAGAATCAGATATATCGACAGTGTTGAAGAATCACTTCTCTAATGCAGTCTCTGAGTGTGAAGAGAAGAAAGTTATGACTTCAGGCACAGAAATGGCCCAAACAAATGACAATATTGAGGATAAGTGTGTGGTTGAGAGCTAAGTACTCATGGTTTTAAGCTAAATGACATCAATGTGTATCATATTCAATTTCTTGATAGGCTTCGTTTGTTCATGGTCCTCTGCCGTGACATCTAGATGAAAGCTTTAAGCTCACTGAATTTTGTGATCTGTGCAATTGGTGCAGAATCCGTGTGATTCATAAAATATTGATAGTTTGCTAAACACATCTTGAGCTGTTTAATAAATTATTCTAGACACACATTAGATGTATGTGATGTGAGTTAGCCCCTGCTAGGCACAAAATGTTACCCTTTGATTCATTTATTTTGTGGAGTCACTGATCCTGAACATGACATGCTTCGTAATTTGTATTTTTGTTTTTGTGTGCATTTATTTTGCCGCCTTTGCACCAGCAACTGCCTCAGATGTGGCTTCCTGGATTGACTTAAGTGCATCATGATATTGCAAATAATCACTTCCAGTACGAGAGCTATAACATGGTGTTCTTTAGGCAGTAGTGTGCATGTACTGAACTCTGTTGCGCAGGCAAACCCCGAGCAAGTTACTACCTCTGTTCAGCCACTATTTAACTATCCTTTTACTTTGTTCAAGCTAATGCATATTCGAGGCAGCAGGAGAAACAGCAGCTAGGTCGTGCTGTGAGATTATGAAAGCTATACGAATTTTAACAATGTTCTACTATTTGATATGTCTCTTCGCATTTCACTATTCAGTTACACTATTACTGGTAGACATGAGTTGTCAGTGATAAATCCCCAGTAGTCTATCCTTAGTTTTCTACCATAACTAGTGCAGTTTATTTGCTGGTTCGTTTCGGGAGGCATGATTGTGGCTCTTGTATTAAAAAAATAAAAAATTGCATGACTGCGAATGTTTCTTTGTGCCAAACATGCATCTTTGTGATCCATGGATTTTTCAAGACTCGTGCTCGGGCTTTATGTTTTGCTTCTTTTTCTTGTTGTTTCAAGAGCGAGTTTGGAACTTTGAGTGCCAGTCTGTCAGGTCATTTTGCAGCTCATCCTTAGCTTCTGTGAGAGGTGATACTAGCTCATCATTGTAGTTGTTGCTGGTGGGAGCTTTGGTGGTCATTGGCTTACTGGCCACAGACAGGAAGCCTGATTTTTTGTTTTCAAGAATTTGTATTCCCCTTCTGATTATTTCAACACTCCCTGTTTGGATGAATCTAGTGTGATCTGCAGACGCAAAGCTATTTGGTTGCTTGTCTCCTCAGAAATTTAACCCTCTGAATGATGTGTGGGATTTAGTTTATGCATGTTTATATTGTTGTGGTTGATTTCGTAAAGAAAAAAACTTCGATGCACTGTCCTATATTCATATCTTATTTTGGTACTTTTCTATTTCTTGATAAGGGAGATTTGTTGGGGGAAGGTATGTATAAATCACAAGTGGGTGTGTAGTTCATGTCGAGAGTGGACTAGACGATGGCCGGCCGGAATCCTGTATCATGCAGTTTATCATCCAACTGGCATGCAGGGTGGTTCTTGACGGCCTGAAGAAATCAAAGTGGTGCTAACAATTCTACTAGTCTTCAGTCTTCCTTTAAGAGCTTTCAAAAGTTGGACAAGTAAATCTTGTTTGTTACTGCTATATCTTCTTTTCAAGCCTATGACCTTGATCGACATAAATTTACTTTCTGTGCTTATATCACTAAATATTCTGACTCAGAATCTGTTGTATTGGCAGCTTGCAGCTGTGAATATTCTTGACGAACAGCAAGAAACACATGGAGAAAATACTAGCTAGGAAGTTCCCTGCCTGATAGTTACTGTGAAAGGTGATCTTTGACCAATGCGCACAAGGTCTACAAGGATCCACTAGAGTAAGTATATTAGCATTTAAATGTGTTGGCATGGTTGGCCAGCTGAAGCCAGATTGCATATTGGGACTGTAGGTTGCTGTACTACATTATATGTTTATCCTAGTTATCAGGGCGCCTCGTAGTGTTCTCCTAGGTATTTGGTTTACCAAAAAACCAATATAAATATTAAAAAATGAACATCAGTATGGTGTCACATTATGAAGCCAAAAAGGCCTTGCATTAGCTGTGTTGTTGAGTAGCAGAATAACAGTGACTTCCCCAAGCCAAGGCTGTTTTCTCCACAGAAGGGACCATGTTACATTGTTGAATTATTTCTTGGGTCCTTTCTGTTGATTTGTAAAAATATATAATTTGTCCCTTCCTGCTGCATTTGCTGTACTAAAAGTGTTAATAGCATTTTGCTGTTGGCGACGTTTCTTTAGTACCTGTCTGAGACGCATCTGGTGATGTGGATTACTTGCTATTCTTTCGTAGTCTTGACTGGTTTTGTTTCTTTGGAATGAAGTCACCTTATACATTTGCCAAAAGAATTAGTTCAAAGTTGAAGATTTGAACAACATTTTCTGCAGGTTCATGCAGCACAGCAGCCCCATTTGAGTATTCCAGAGACTGAAGCTGGAAAACCTCACCGGCAATAGTCAGCTTCTAAACCCATCCTTTCATGGTTGTCTCTGGTGAGTTGCACACTTTTCTGGTATGGATTAGCATCATACAAAACACAGAATTGTAAGGGTACAGGTGTGCAATTGTTTCTGTAAGGAGCACATTATCAGTTTTAACTCATGCTGCTAATGATTTGCAGTTGGAGCTGCTGTTGCAGTTGTTGGTAGCTGCTTACCGGGTTTATGCAAGCTTACAAGAACTCGTCCTCTTGAAGCTCTCCCGGACAGTAGGGAAATAATGTGCTCCTTACAGTTCAACTTGGCAACACCAGCTGAATCCATGCTTGTTGACGCTGTTTGAGCTTTTAACCCTTTGAGAAACTTAAGTGCAGACGTGTCATCTGTATAAATTGTGCGGCCTATTGGGGTTTGGTGACGTCATCTGGCTCCATAATACGCAGTATCTGATAATCTGTGGTGGCTAAATTGCTCAGCTATATGCCTATATATCGTTACCATAATTTTTTGCCTCTGGTGCTGGTCTGCTGTTAAAATTGGGCTTCGTTGCAAGCAGGCTGAGGATTATTTGAAACAGCATGAGGATATCAAGCATGTTTGGAGGTTGCTTATCCTCTCGATGGGTCTTGTTTAGTTCAGCAAATTGCTCTTGATGTGATGGATGAATAATAACAATTTGCTAGCAACTTGTTGTATTGGACCTTGTGCATAAAGAAAGCAATAAGGGTTTGTTTAGATCTAATCCATCTTTTCTTTAGGTCCGCTTAGATGGTCGAAAAGACGTGTAATGAATAGTAGATGAATAGCGAAAATTAGGTTGTAGGTGTTTAGGTCTTGTTTAGTCCTCGAAATTCTCACCAAAATTTTTACTTAGAGGACTGTGTCTGTTCACTTCTCTCTGTGCATGTAACTTAATGTAAAAAATTTCACTTATTTCACTAAAATTTCAACAAACTAAACGGGGTCAGAAAAAATAGTGGGAATGTGATGAGAGAATAGTGAAAATTGGACGGAAAAGTGTGTATGAATAGTGATGAAATAGTGTTTTTAAGAGAAGATGTGATGGATGTGATGAGTGTATAGTGAAAGTAAGAGAAGATTTTAAGATGTGATGTGTGAAATGATAGAGAATAGTGAATATTTGAATGAATAGTGCTGAGTGTTTGGATGAATATATAGAGGTATTTAGATTGGTGAAAAGTGGTAGTGATACGATGGAATGAATAATATTTTTCACCCACTTTGCAATAATCTAAACGGACCCAGCAGGTTCTGCATCCCAAAATGAAGAAGGAAGCGTTATTGTAGGGGCTCCACTTCTCCAGCGGATGCTGCATTGCCTGCTGCATATTGCGGTTGACCCCTCCTCATGACGTATCTCTGGGATTTCTCTCTTTGCCGTATCATCTCTCCACCAACCGTCGCCCATCCCCGCCTCCTCCACTCCCGCACGCCTCCTCCACTCCTGCTCGCCCTCCTCCGCCTCGAGCTGGGCCACCGCCCTCCCTCTCCCACTCCTCCGCCTTGAGCCGGGGCGTCGCCGCCTTCGCTGGCCGCGTCATCGCCGGACGCACGCCAAGCTTCGGCGCGAGCTGCTCGAGAGGCCTTGGAGGCGGATCTCGCTGGCACTAGAGATGGTGACGACGTCAGAGCTGGAGGTGGGGCGCTACTCTTCGCTGAGAGCCGTCGGCAGAGATGGAGGTCGTCACCAAGATCTGCAGTGGTCGGTCTTTTCCTCCTTCCCCGGCCACCGATGGCGCAGATTTGGGGCGTCGGCAGTTGCAGCGCTGGTCGGCAGCGGCAGCCGCCCCTCCTCCGTCGGTGCTCCCCTCCCATCATTGTGCCACGCAGGCGCCGGCTAGGCGGGCCTCCTCGCAGGCGACGGAGGACGACGGGAGGACAGCACCCCGCACGACAGCAGACGACGACTGCTCGACTACCTCGCTCCCTCTGTCCCTTGCACGCGGATCTGGAGGAGCTCTCCCCGCCGCTTCCGCGTGGCGTGCGACGGCGGCAGGCTCCTCCGAGCTCGGGCGGGCCGCCGCCTCCCTCCCCTTCTTCCTTCCTTCCCTCCCTCCCTCCCCTCCTACACTGCTACCGCCGCACGCCGGGAAGAGGTGCGCCGCCGGCTGCGGCCTTCTCCCTCCTCGCGCGGGAACCAACTGCTGCCGGTAGATGCGCGACGAGAACGCGTGTGCTGCTAGAAGCATGCTCTTTTGCGAGTTCGGAATCTTCTCCCTCCTCACCTCATACAGAGGTATTTGAAGATGGGAATGCATACTTAGACCGTCTCCAGCAGCTGCTGGAGCACCATCTGCATCTGCAAAATGAAGATCAAAATGGTCCTGTAGCAGCTCCACCAGCTGCTGCTGCGGGTTCTGCAAAATGCAGTCGTCCTCTTCCATCTCCATTTATGGAGGTTCTCTCTTCTCTTCATCTCCACCCGCCCAACCGCCGCCTCCTCTACGGGGCCTTCCTCACCGTCTCCGTCTGCTCCGATGCCTGGCCGCTTTACCAGGCCACCGCCCTTGCCACCGCTGCCAGGAGGACCGCCGACGTCTCGTCCCCGGAGGCCTCGCGCATCCGCGACTGGCGCAGGGTCGTCAACTTCCACGCCGCCTTTCTCGCCGACCACCTCGCTCAGGGCATCCTCGCACCGGCCTCCCACGCCGCCAACCGCCCGGCCCACCTCGCCGCCGAGGCCGCGCGGATCTTGAAGCCGCAGGCCCATCTCGCCCTCCCGTGACGCAGTGGAGGGGATCGATCCGGTCAGCGGTGACGATTGGGACGGCGGCGGCGCTCGATTCGCTCGATTCGGTCAGCGGCGACGCTCGATTTGCTCGATCCCGTTGAACTGCGACCGCGGCCCCGTCCCCTGCGCCGGAGGGGAGCTGCGGCTGCCGCGGCCCCGGCGAGGAGTTCTCCCCCGACGAGGAGGAGCTGGAGGTCGAGGTGAGGGACACGAAGATGGAGCTCCACCTCGATCGATTTCGGCCGCAACGACGACATGCTCAAGCTCCGCCGCAAGCTGCCTCCTCCCGCGGTCGAAATCCCCCACGCCGCGGCCGTCTTCTTCCCCATCGCCGCCTCTCCTCCTCCTCCTCAGGTGTTTCGCGGCGGCCTCCATGATGCGGTGCGGCCTCCCTCCTCGGACCTCCTCCCCGGCGCACGTGGCCGCGCGACGGACCTCCTACCGTGGATGTCGCGGCTCCCTTCGCACGCAGGAGCCAACAGCCCGGGTGGATGCAGCAGCTGCTGCGCGACGCCTGTTGGAGGCGTCCCTCCCCTCCTCTGACTGGATCCTCTCACTCATTTCTTCGAGCGGGGAGAAACCGCCGGAGACGGTCTTAACCCCACTTTAGGTTTGGGTAGCGATCGATGAGTATGGGAGAAACCCTATTAAATGTTACTTTGACCACTTATTAAGATTATTAAATAAAGTCAGTTTCAAAACTACTTTCACCCCTGAACAAAATCACGAGACGAACCTAATGAGGTCTTTGACCGCATGATTAGAGCATAGTTACTGTAGCATTACTGTAGCAAATCGCTAATTAATTATGTTCATTAGATTTGTCACGCAAAATAACACTCATCTGTAAAAAGATTTTGCAAATAAACTTCATTTGATACTCCATACGTGCAAGATTCTCTTTTCATGAATTTTTTTCAAGAGCAACCAAACACAAACAAAGTCCACGACAGAGCAAACAGTAGCTGGTACACAGCCCTGGCCACAGACTGGAGTAGTACACGTTGAGGTGACCAGAACCCGTCATCCATCAGACCTCTACAATACTCCTGCAGCGCAGTTGGGTCTGTTCGAAACCTCCGAGTTCATTTTTTTTCTTGTTTGCGCATTGTTTTTTTCTGAATACAAATCTAAATATAGATCAGCACATAAACGTTTTCTCAATTAAGCCCTGTTTAGTTTCCTAAAAGTTCCCAAAATTTTCGTATTGCAGACCGTGTCATCTTTCACAGAACACGCTTCTTAATGCAAAAATTTCACTACTTTTACCAAAATTTCACAGAACCAATCGGTGCCTTAATCAACCGTAAATCAGAAAAAGATCTGCTTAAACACAGTCGCCCGGTCTTCGATGCTACAGAAGAATATGCAGGACAACGAACTAGTGGAGCTCAAGATCACAAGGCATGCTCCGGGTATCTCCCATCTGCTATTTGCTGACGATGCTTTGGTCTTTTTTAAGGCCGAGGCTGAGCAGGCAAGGCGGGTTAAAGCCCTCCTAAATCGTTTTGAGAGGGGGACCGGGCAGCAGCTCAGTCCAGCAAAATGCTCATTGCTTGCCCGGGAAAACCTGGATGATCACGTCAAGGAGGAGATCAGAGCGATTCTGGGGGTTCAGCGTGTTGAGTTTGAACCAAAATACTTGGGCCTGCCCACACCAGAGGGACGAGTGAAGAAGGAAAGGTTTCAGCCAATGCGGGAACGGCTATTCAAGCGGATGGTCTCTTGGTCTGAGAGGTACCTCTCTGTAGCTGCGAAGGAGGTGCTAATTAAGTTAGTGGCTCAGGCAATTCCCACGTATACAATGAGTATCTTTAACTTAACGGATACCTTTTGTGAAGAGCTTACCCGTGGGATTCGCAATTTTTGGTGGGGTGCTGAAAATGGTGTACGCAAAACACATTGGGTTGCTTGGGAGAAGTTCACAAGAGCCAAAAGTCAGGGAGGACTGGGTTTTCGTGGCCTAAAGGTGTTTAACCAGGCACTCCTTGCGAGACAAGTATGGAGACTGATTGAATTCCCAGAGAGCTTGTGTGCCCGTCTGTTGAAAGCCAGATACTTCCCTAATGGTGATCTGTTCGACACGGCCTTCCCTACGCAAACTTCACCGACGTGGAAAGCCATGATGCATGGTCTTGAACTCGTGAAGAAGGGAGCGATCTGGAGGGTTGCTGATGGATCCCGTATCAAAATCTGGCGCCACCAGTGGCTTCCTCGAGGGTGGTCATTGAGGCCAGTAAGGGGCAAAAGAGCTTGCCGGTTGAAATGGGTTTCACAGCTCATAGACCAGAACATGAAAGAATGGGACGAGGAGGTACTGAATCGATTCTTCCATAGCTTTGATGTGGAAGATATCCTGAAAATCAAAATTCCAAGGAGAGTGGAAGAGGATTTTGTAGCCTGGCATTATGAGAAAACAGGATGCTTCTCTGTCCGTAGCGCCTACCGCTTGGGAATTAATCTACGTGACATGGGTACAGCCTGCGGTCCTAGTATAAGGCCTGATGGTGAAAGGCCGGTGTGGAAAAAGCTTTGGAAACTGCCGATCACAGAAGGTAAAAGTGTTCGCTTGGAGAGTTGTTCACAATGGGCTTGCATCTCAAGCAAATAAGAAATCGAGGAGGATGGAAGTGTTAAATACATGTGCCCTTTGTGGTGGAGTTGAGGATGTTCATCATGCACTCATCCACTGTCCACATGCGCGGAGCCTGCGAGCAGCGATGAGGGGAAAATGGGCCATTCCGTCAGAAGAGAACCTGCTCTACTCTGGCCATGAATGGCTTTTACGCCTGATCGACAAGTATGACGAGGAGGTGATGGGGAAGCTTGTTCTTATCCTCTGGAGAGTATGGTTTATTCGCAATGAGTTAACACATACAAACCGGAAGCTGTCCATTAGTGGGTCTGTGAGTTTCCTGCTGAACTACTGGGAGTCACTGTGTCTGGTCCGACAACAGCCGCGGCTGGACTTGAAAGGCAAGAAACATCTCTTCCCTGAACCAGTTTTGGCGAGCGCTGCCCAGCGCCGAAAGCATGAGCGGTGGTGTTTGCCGGTGGCGGGTTCAGTTAAAATCAATGTGGACGGTGCCTTTCTGGATGCAAACCAGGCAAGCTATGGTGTGGTGATTCGCGATGATCAAGGGAAGGTGTTAATATCGGCCTGGGGAACCATTGAAAATGCCACCTGCGCTGAACAAGCGGAGATTATTGCCTGCAGTGAGGGGGTGAAGTTGGCGGCCAAATAGGTGATGAAGCCGGTGGTCCTGGAGTCTGATTGCCTGACTGCTGTAAATCTCCTGCTGGCGCCGGAGCTTCAGAGATCACCATGGGCATTCATCATCAGGGAGACGGTGGCCATGGCGGCAGAGTTGCCTTCGTTTGCTGTTAAACATGTAAAGAGAGAGCAAAATAATGTAGCGCATGAGTTAGGACAGATGGCTAGGAGGTTGTCCCATAGTGCAGTGTGGCACAACCAAGCACCAGTCTGTGTCGAGCACTCGATTGCTCAGGATTGTACCCCTACTTCTGAGTAATTAATAAAGCACTCTCTTTACCGGAAAAAAAAACACAGTCGCCCCCCGTCTGCCTCCGGATCGGCGGCAGCGGCGGTACCGGTGCCCGGTGGCGCGGCGGCATCGCGGTTTACGGCGCCTGGCAGCTGCCTCCGCCGTCCGTCGCCCCGTCGACTCCGACGAGCCTAGGCAATGACAGAACGTACGTGTAGCGTCGCTAAGCTATCATTGCAGCTTCCGTGTAGGTCAGAGCTGCAGTGCAACGGGTCACGCCAGGGAGTCATTGCCTCTGCCCTGATGACCCTTTTTCCGACCGTACCAATCGCCAGATACGGCGACTGTGCCACCGGCCCACCGCTCAGGAGTCCTTTTTGTGGAAGTATGAGCAAACAAAACCTATCAAAGCCATCGGAAATGATAGATTGCATTGCGCTAATCTTACCAAGGTCTTGTTTAGTTGGTTAAAAAATTTGTTTTTTTAACTCTTGGAACTCCTGTAGCACACTGTAGCACGTTTCATTTGTGGTAAATATTATCCTACCATAACCTAACTAAGCTCAAAAGATTCGTGTCGCAAAAGACATCCAAACTGTGTAATTAGTTATTTTTTTACCTATATTTAATACTCCGAACATATGTCTTTTGACGTATTTAATGTGATGTGATGGAGAGAGTGGAGAAAATGTTACAAATTTTAGCCAACTAAACAAGACCTTGCTGGAGCTTCAGCCCCAGAAACCCAAAGTTTCTATGCCGCATTTTGGCCTGATGGCAACACACCAAAAAGAACCGGTTCCTCGCTACGCAAAAATCGCAAAAACTTGCGGTTCCCTTCCAAAATGCTGCTGCCATGCTACCATCTTGGAGTTGCTAGTTTCTACTACTACTCCTTCCCACTCTAGCCTAGTACACTTGTAAAACAAAAAGGAAAAGAAATTAAAGAAAACGAGGAAGAAGAAGAGCGCTACGCCCACATGGAGCCAGCTTGGCCTTGGCAGCCGTCCACCTCATCAGCAGCGCTGGAGGTGGACAGCGGGGAGAGGCCGCCCGCGCCCGACGACCTCCGTGGCCCGTCGCCGAGCCCCTTCCCCATCGCCACCGACCACCGGGCCATCGCCACCTCCGGGGCCCCGCCGGGCATCGCCACGTCGCGGGGGAGCCACTTGGCCTGCATGTACCCGGACCGCCGCCACGGCGGGACGTGGAGGCCGCTCTCCCGGAGCGACCGCTGCGCCGCCGCGCAGAGCAGGGACACCGCCTTCCGGAGCCTCGCGCGCGGGCCCACGAACACCGCCGGCAGCCGGGCCCAGAGGTGCGCGTACCACGGCGCCGGCCTGGCGAGCTGGAACTGGGCACGGAAGTCGATGTCGACGACTAGCCTGCTGGAGCCGGAGGTGGTCGTGGTCGCGGCCGCGGCCGCGCCGCCGCCGCCGTCCTCCCCCGCCACGGCGACGTCGATGTACTCGTAATCGCCTGCAGAAAACATTGATCATTTGCAGCGAACTTTTCTGACGGATAATCACGACCAAGCATTGACCAACACTAGTAATCGTCGAGTGCGGCACTCATGCGTGCGGACAAGAAAGGACCAATGCTAAATGGTGGCATTGATCATTTGCAGAGCCCCATGTACGTGTAGTAGACAGCCAGTTTGGAAGATATACTGTTTCCTAAAAAGATAAGAGGAAAAAAAAGAGAGAGAGGAAGGAGCAAGCAAAGCAATGGGACTTCATGCAGAGAATGGTAAATTTGGGGAATATTTCCATACCAAAAGAAGAAATATGCTGTTCCATGGCAGCATTTTCGGCAGGCAGCAGCCCACCCCAAGGTTATCAGAGCAGCAAGCAAGGACATAAATGGTAAAAAGAATTGGAGACAAGGATATACGTACTGTGGTAGCTATATTCACCATAGCAAATTAAACAAACAACTTGGCATTAGCATCAAAAGGAACTCATACACTAGTCTCTCTCTGTCTCTGATGGTCTCATTAGATTACCTCCGGGGTGCTCCGTAGTGGCGACCCAAGAAGACCTGCAGAGGGATGCATCGTAGCCGTCCTTCCTAAGCCTCATCATCAGCCTCCTCTTCAAGCTGCTCCTCTTCCTCTCCTCCCCCATCTCTCTCACGTGCTTCATCGCCCTCTCACGTATCTCCATCTCCACCTGTGTGCTAGGCTCAACCATAGCCTGTAGTACATGATGCAAACAGAGAGTAATGCAGCAAAGATTCGAATCAGCAATGACAAAAGAAAAATCCTTAAAAGGAAGGCACATCATTGATCAGAAGGGATTGAAGAACAGATGAACTACTCAAACTAACCTCGAGGATGTGGCTTGGAGTTTGGTGATGCGTGGAGATGGCTTCCGGTGACGATGGTGGCTCAAAATCCATCTCGAACATCCACTCTTCTGAACTGCTCATGATCTAGTAGCTAGCTTGAGGAAGCGCCAGTAGTGGAAACGAGTTCTAGAGCTCAGCAATGGCGGAGAGACGGGAGAGAGACCTTTGTGCATTTATCTGGAGTAGTGGCCGATCGATGGAGACTACTACTGCTACAAGCTACATCCATGCATGAATGTGATGTGAGTTGGAGCTGCAAGATGACCTCATTTCTGTGGAAATTTAAAGGCAAAGAGAGGAGGGCGGTCGACCCGGCCGGCCGGGGTAGAGGAGGAACTCTCGATGGAGAAAATTTTATGGGATGTGACACGGTGATGGAGACAGACTTTGCGTAGAACTAGACAGCTAGCGATGGTCAGTCGGTGCCGCGCGCAGTGATGAGTGATGCAGAAACAGCGCGTGGCTGGCGTTTGTGTGAAGCACGGAGGGAGTAGAGATTCACCGGGCCGGGAATATTCAGCGCGAAATCCTGCAAGCTTTTTCTTCCTTCTTGGATCGATATAATGAATGAAAGGAGTAGTGCAACGACGTGTCTGTCGCTGCATCTGCCAGGCATTGGCATGGCTAGCATACCAGCAAAAATTCGTCTTCTTGGTAATTTTTGGAGCAGAGAAACCAAAACCGATAAGTTGCTGTGGCCAACGAGAACAGCGAGAGCAGTCTGGCGTGCCTCGGCCTAAGCATCGAGGAGGATTGCCGGTGGACTGGGAGAGCTGTTGTTGGACTCGTAACACGCCGGCGGGCATGCTTTTCTCTGATGATGATGAGCTGATCCCTGACGACGCCACACTGCTGCTCAGCGTTGCTGGCGTCAGAGGATAGCGCTGTGCACGGCACAGCAAAGCTGCAAGTGATCGGCCCCTAATCAGGCGGCCGGGGTTGCCCTAGACGCTAGACTACGTACGGGTTACCTGTGGCCTAGGGCTCGCTAGGTGTCCACATGTACGCCCACGGCGGGCGCGTCGTGGATCGTAGCATGCAACCACGCCAGAATCTATCAGCAATGCTAGCAACTGTAGTAGAATTCATTTCCACAAGGAATAACCCAAGCAGTCCATGATCCCACTTCCCATCAGAACATGATGAAAGCACAGGGACACGCAGGTGGTGGTTAATCCTGTGTGTAATGCTGTCTGATGAATCGCACAGGTGCACGCGCGCAGCCCATAATTCAGGCAGTAAAACCCCCTTGTCCTCCGTCTCGCTCGCTCCGGTCACTAAACCCCTTGATGAATCGCGGCGTCCTTGCATTGGGCTCGAGAGCTTCCTGTTTCGCTCTAGCGCTTGTCTTCTCCGCGCGGGGGGTAAATGCCCTCAACAGCTACCTGTACAGGACGTATAAATTTTCGCCTGCACCCCGCTGCGCAAAAGCGGGCCGGGGAAAGTTGGCGATCGATTCGATTCGCTCCCCCTTTATTCTCGCCGATACTTATTTCTCTACAGGGGTCGACCTGTACGACCGTGGCTAACCTCTCGCGGCTGTGCCATTGCTAGTGGCGACACTGCTGATCACTCCATCGGTAGGAGTGCTCAGAACCGAATTCCAGAAGAAAATGGCTGTGGCCTGGCCTAAATGACCCAGTGTGCTCCAGTAGTTACAGAGACCAAGACCAGCATGGAAGAAGTTTTAGTTAGACACCATCGCTAATCCAATGTTGTACTCCTTACAGAGTATAGATGGTCTCATTTTGATTTTTCGATATTCATAGATAGTCTAGGTGCGTAATACAGTAATATTTTGAACCTATAAAAACCTAGTACAATTTGGATGTGCATAGCTGCTCCGCGGATGCTGTTCGTCTTTTATTTAAACCATAAAAAAACATACAGCAGTGGAAATGCAATGGTTGACCTACCCGGCACCCTGACAGAATTTATGCAGGTGACATTAACATTGCCAAAGCAATTGATCCCGGCGAAGGGTGTGTTTTGAAGTCAAAATTAGGATGCAAAATTGAGAGATTTTGCACGGATTCCGGGCTGAAAAGCACTGTTTCGAACTGAAAAGCACTGTAGTACTTTTTGTTTGTTTGTGGTAAATATTGTCCTACCATGATCTAACTAGGCTCAAAAGATTCGTCTCGCAAAGTACATCCAAACTGTGTAATTAGTTTTTGATTTCATCTACATTTAGTACTCCATGCATGTACCGACATTTTTGATGTGATGTTTAATGTGATGAGGAATATTCTTTTGGACTCCTAAACAGGGCCGAACTTGAATGGCAGTCATGGTTGCCTGTACGGTTGTACGACTGTACTGAAGTGGAAGGCAGTAGCGAGTGACACGTCGTGACAGTTCCGCGAGTGTAAGCTTGTAACAACAGCCCATTTTCACGCTATGCAAAGGTGAGGCCCAATATTGTAATGGGCTGGAAGCAGCCCATCAGCAGCCCGCGCGATACTCACTCAGTTTCCTCGCCTACTGTGTTGCCCACTTCCACGATTTCTCCAGGACCCCGGCGCCGCCGCCGCCGCCGCCATGGACGCCACCGCCGCAGCACGGTGAGATCCGTCTCAGTCTACTCATCCTTAATACTCATCAACGTTGCCCCCTATAACGGCGCTCCTTACCCGCGCGTCCGCCCGCAGCCGCCTCCGCGCCTTCAAGCGGTGGATGCGCGCGCACGGCGTCGTCTGCAGCGAGGCGCTCCGCCTCGACGCCACGGACCCACTCGGCGTCCACGTGCGCGCCGTCGCGCCGCTCCGGGAGGGCGACCTGGTCGCGACCATCCCGCGCGGGGCGTGCCTCACCCCGCGCACCACCGGTGCGGCGGGGGCGATCGAGGCCGCCGAGCTTGGCGGGTGCCTCGCGCTCGCCGTCGCCGTCATGTACGAGCGCGCGCGCGGCGCCGACTCTCCGTGGGACGCCTATCTCCAACTGCTTCCCGACCGCGAGTCCGTGCCGCTCGTATGGCCCGCTGACGAAGCGGAGCACCTCCTCGCCGGCACCGAGCTAGACAAGGTGAAACTTATTCTTCTTGTACGACTAATTTGTACCGTTGGTATCTGTATAATTGTATTCTGTGTTGCAGTGCACTAAGATACTTTTGAATGAATTGATTTATTTTGCCCTCCCCGACTAAGTTTCTGTTGCAAGAGAACATACTTTTTCTCCTTGGTTGTTTCATAAGACACTCAGTCAGTAGTTTCTAATGCTGTTTGATCCAAAATTGCACCTTCGGATGCAATGCACTTACCTTCGTGTTGATTTTCCTTTATTGGCTAAACATGGAGATGACTCTAATAACGTAAATTTCTAGGCAGATAGTAAAGCAGGACAGGGAATTCCTCTGTGAGGACTGGAAAGAATGCATTGAGCCCCTGATATCATCTGGAGGGCTGGATGTTCACCCAGATGATTTTAGCTTGGACAGATATTTCTCCGCAAAGACCCTTGTCTCTTCAAGGTCCTTCCAGATAGACAGCTATCATGGATTTGGAATGGTTCCATTGGCTGACCTGTAAGTTTAATGGTAATTCTGTAATTAAATCATTTTATTTACCTGGTTATTCTGTGTAGTGTTAATGACTTAATGTTTGTGTCTAACGTCTGTCATGTTAACATGTAAATGTCATTCATCCTACATGGTTTTGCTACTTATGAAAAATTTATATCCATCTTCTCCCCAGTTTCAATCACAAGACTGATGGTGAACATGTTCACTTCACATCTGCATCAGATGACTCAGACTCAGATTCAGACGGTGAAGATCGTGATGAACAGAGTGATGCTTCTGCTGATGACCAGTCAACTATAGAAAATCCCACAAACAGTCCTTCAGGTTATATTCTCGAATCTATGGATGTTCGTCATTAGATCTTATCCAGATTTGCTATTGATTGATGGACAGCTTCACTCATTAACTTTATACTTTTGCATTTGTTGTAAAGGCTCTAGAGTTGATGATGAAGATTTGGAAATGATAGTTGTAAGAGACGCCAATGAAGGGGAGGAGGTAATGCTCATCACCACCTTGCTACCTATACCTTTTCCCTTCTGACTAGTAATGTCTATTTCATATCTCCATTTTAGGTGTACAACACGTATGGTACAATGGGGAACGCTGCTTTGCTTCATAGATATGGCCTTACAGAAATCGACAATCAATATGACATTGTCAACATTGACTTAGCAATGGTTACCAAGTGGTGCACATCCATATTCTCCAGTCGGCATGCAAGAGCAAGGGTATCGCTATGGCGGAATCTGGGTTATTCTGGTTGCACTAGCCAGGATGCCGAGTACTTTGAGATTTCATATGGTGGAGAGCCCCAGCTTGAACTTCTGATCCTCCTTTATATGATCGGTCTGAAACCTGATGTTTATGACAAGTTAATCTGTGTGGCTCGTGATTTAGTTGGCGATGAAGAGCATGATACTATTCGTAACGTGGTTAAGTTTGTCGAAGTAACAAGCTCCACTCAAAATTCTGAACTTAATGGGCTTGATGAACTGCATGATGTGAAGAAATTTCTGCATAGTGAGGGCATTTGTTCTGCACTTCTATCACTTGCTGATTTGAGGGAGAGTCTCTATGGCTCAAACACTTTGGAAGAAGATGAGGAAAAGCTGCAAGCATGCTGCATTGTCAGTGAAAGGAAGCTGTATCATTCTCTGGTGCTGCGGGTGAGCGAGCGAAGAATACTTTATAGATTGCGAAAATATGCCTCTAGCAGGTCAAAGACCAAGAAGAGGAAGCATCCCTAGTGTCACATTGTACTAGGTGAGGCTTGAAAATTATTGGACTATCAAGCTGCTTGTAATGCCTGCCTTTTCAGATTACCACACAGTTGAATTTTTGCCCGTTAAGTTACGACAGATTTGATTGTGATGTGTTTGATTGCGGAACATTCCCATGAGCCATTTCATACTAATAGTAATACTGTTGTAACATGTAATCCTTTTCTGTCTGCTATTCTTTCCTTGTAGTGCGTTGTGTTCTGTAGAAGATTAGATACTTGTAGCGGGTGGCCTGAGACTTTGTATAATGATTTGGTTATGCTGATAATGCAAACTTCTTGAGTGGTTATAAAATCACTGGATTCAGAGTTCAGTTAAGTTTTCAAACAAATGCAGTTTTGCAGATGAGGAAACACGATTGAGACCATCTGTTCGATATAACAAAGGGAAGCCTCTATTCATATTTGTTTGACGGCAAATGAAAAAGATGATGTCAAGTCGTGCAAGATGCTGTCATGGCATCAACGGCAGCGTGAAATAAGATGGCCGTGCAGAAGTTACCTGAAATATAGGTGATGCATTATTTCTTTCTTTCCGATGGAAGTTAAGGTACTTCTACTATTTCAAAAAAAAATTAAGGTACGCCCAACCACACACACACAGAAAGGAGGATGTATCTTTGAAGTATGTTTAGGAGGCCTAAATTGTACAAAAGCTGGATGTATCTTTGAAGTATATTTTTAAGATGCCTACTGTGTACAAAAGCTCAAGGAATGACTAGTTAGAAACCTCAAGCAAGTTTCTGAACGATGTATCAGTTGAAGTAAAGCTGTCTTATTCTCATGTATTCACTACGGCAGCGATGAACATCAGGTATACCCTGCCCTCCAAGCTTCTGGGAGGCGCCATTTCTTGTGCCAATAAATGGACACCCTTGACCACGACGGGAAACCAAAACTGTAGTCTTGAGGTTCATCTGCCAGCCCTCCAATAAACAGAGGAAGCCAAACATACCGTGAGTCTCTCAAGTTCGATGGACTCCACCTATCCGCCATGAAGATAAATGTACCAGGCAAACCAGGGAGGGGAAGCACAAATGTGCCTTGAGATAAGAATGTTGTCAGACGGTAAAACCTGTTGCCTCCAACACAAGGGTTTCCCAGTGTCTCCCATGGCCCCATGATCGAGTCTGCAGCATGTGCCAACGCCCTGTTGGGAGCCCAGCCTGAGCATCTAGAGGTGATCATGTAGTAGGTTTCTTGGTGCTTGAAGACAGCCGGAGCTTCCCGAAATCGCCTTACTAGTATTCTCTTCATTGTTGCTGTGATATGAAGATAGTCCTCTGTCAATGGACTAATGTGGAGCTCAGTATTGCCACGAGAGGAGTAGAAGAGGTAAGCCGTTCCATCATCATCTTTGAAGACCGTCATATCTCTACTCTCAAAACCATGTGGGCGAAAGCTGTAAAGGTAAGTAAAAGGTCCAGTTGGAGAGTTGCTGACAGCCACACCAACAGAAGCTTTGGTATAGTTAGCATCATCTATGTGCATCCACATGATATATTTCCCAGTGTGATCATTATATATCACCTTAGGTCTCTCAAGCACCTTCAATTTATGAAGATCGTGGGTAACATTAGTAGGCTCTCCAGGAAGCACAATTCCTTCGTGAGTCCATGACCACAGGTCCGTTGATGAGTAGCAGCTTACTCCAATGATGTCAACCTGGCAAATTGGAAACAAAGAATCATTACTGCATGCCTTGGTACTAAGCTTCTAATGCTATCTCTCTTTAGACTTCTCAACTCTTGTCTAAAATGCTGGCTACTCTATCCATTTTCCTCTGCTACATTCTAGCTAAATAAATGTCAACATGATAATGATCCAGCAATTTTTTTCTTAGAATTATTGGAGGGCAACTAAGCCGTTCTATCTACTTCCCCAATTCATGTCACAAGCCTCAAACAACTTCTGTTTGCAACTGGATTGAAAATTACTGATTAGCACCACATGTAACATAAATTACAACCACAGGAGTTCTTTTATACCTGAAAACAACTGCTACTAAGAGTAAAAAAATAAACCAAAGACATGCATGTTAGAATTTCTACTGACCCGTTGTGTTCCCTTTGGGTGAGCTTGGTATGTCAGTCCATCTTTGTTTTCTCCATACCAATAGAATTTGGCAGTCTTGTCATCATACATAACCCCACCACCATGGGCTTGAATGGCATTTCCATTGGTGTCCAGCCACACTCTACCAGGATAAAAGTACATGGTATCATTTCCTCCTTTTGTTGGGTCCACAGCAGTTCTTTGATCAGGGAAGAAAAATGCATGTACCGCAGAAGACTCCTCCAGATAATCATCTATAACCTTTAGTTTCTTATGAGGCCCCCGCCTTTTCACTGCTCGAGGATTCACCTTGTGAGGAGGAGGCAGGCGGAAATGATCCTCCTCAATGTCCTCTAATTCTCTGATCGCAGGTAGGTTGCTAAAATAAGTATGGGTCTGCCCACTGTCTGCTTGATTTTTAAAGGAAAGGAAGCAGACAAAGAGACCAAAACCCACCAAGCTCAATATAATACAAGATAATAAAGGTCCACGTCCTGCATCAAAATTGAGGGCAGATGATTTTCTCTGTTTTTTCCTCATCTTCTTTCTCCCCTTACTAATCTTCATATGAGAACTGCAGTAACAAATCAACTATGTTTTGATTCCATACGAAAATGCTGAACTGAACTAACCATACAAAGTAATTCAAAATAGTAAACAAAAAAGTAATAGGAGCATCACCAATATCGGGATAATAATCATAAGGATTTGGAATATGAGAGTGATGTGATTTCTGAAAGATATATAATGAAATTTTAGGTAGGTTGCCAAATGATCAGGACAATGCAAGTTTGCCTGCACAGAAATAGCCCCCCCCCCCCACCCACCCACCCACAAATACTGATTGAAATAAGTAAACATAAACTTGGAGCAGAGGTGCATTTATTTCAAACTAACACTAAAAAAACTTTGGGTAGCAGATAGCACATAACTACAATAAGCAGTCTGTTTTGTGGCAAATGTATTTCCCTTTCATGATTTTAGTATCAAATGATAACATCCAAACAATGTACCAACCAGTTTCACAATGGTGCTTTAACATACTGCTTGGAAGTTGGAACAGCAATGCAGAACAACAGAGTAGCAGCATTAGGCCATCAATCATAGTAACTGAACAACTTCAATAGACTCTAAACTAGTTCACCGTGAGTTGACGACTGAAGTTCAGCTCCGAGCATGGCAAACATATCAGTATCACATATGGTTGTCATCTCATACACGGTCACATGTCAAAACTAACTAGATTATGAGGACACTGGACACGTTTTCCCATTGCAGTAGCGCACAGCAATAGAGCATACAATGATACAGTGCAAGAGAGAAAGCGAATCACAAAAGGGTAACAGACCACACCTAATGGGCGAACCATCCCGGCTGCAGATCTTGCAATTTAGTCCTACCGTTGCATGAACTGCGCACGGCGCCTCCGCCCGCCCACCTTCAAACATCGAACCAAAGCAAACGGCAAGCATCAGTATCGAGATTCGAGAAGAGCAGCAGCTCTGCAGCTGCAGCTTATACGAGCAATCGGCCCCGTCTGCTCGGCCGCCGAGCTAAACAACTGAGGCAATCGACATGTCAGCTCAGAGGAGGTACGGCGAGCGCCAGAATCCTTCCTCCACCCGTTTCCCCCACTCCCTGCACGCGCATACGGAGCACCGGAGTAGAGCTGGGGGATTTTGCCGTACCTTGAGCAGAGGTGGGGGAGCGCCGCTGCGCCGGATCTAAGCAAGACGAGCGGCGGGGCGGGAGGGAGCGCGGCGCGGTGCGGAGTGGAGAAGCAGGTGAAGCCGTGAAGACGAAGGATAGCAGCGGATTGACCCGGACGGAGATGTCGGGAGGACCGGCGGCCCGGCCGTGTTCGGGACGTCAGCGTTCAGACGAGGAGGAGGTGCGTGATATGTCCTCGACGGCTCGACCATGTCTATTTAAATCCGGTATACAGTACTGTATACTTCTGGAGGACTAATCTGGAATACGCTGTATTACGTCAAGTTCTCCATCTCTAGAGTCTAGATAAAGATATCATTTGTTATACAAAAGAATATCATAGTGATTTTTAAATCAATGTTAATTAAGTATGATGTTAATTATTTCAATGAAAAAGGGCCCACAACACGTATGTGCAGCGTATTTCCGTATCCAGGTTGTATTTCTATGAGAATGCTGATTGAATTTCTCCATCTCTTCTTTAATTGCTTAACATTTTATCAAAATATCCAATATCACACAATTAATATCTATGGTATCACCAGTTAAAAATTAAAGACTAGCCTAAATGAATATGTGCTTATCCGATTTTTAGAATCTACC
This sequence comes from Cenchrus fungigraminus, assembly GCA_036936925.1. Lineage (NCBI taxonomy): Eukaryota > Viridiplantae > Streptophyta > Magnoliopsida > Poales > Poaceae > Cenchrus > Cenchrus fungigraminus. The sequence goes on from CM072779.1 coordinate 10,076,870, forward strand.
AAAAATCACTACATGTACGTCTCATTTAAAGATAGTATAGCCTATAATATATTTCTTCCATTCTAAATTATAGGTCGTTTGACTTTTTGAACTTTGAATTTGATCGTTTGTCTTATTCAAAAAAAATTGTGCAAGCATAGTCAAATTTAAGTTATTTTTTAAGAACTTTCACGATAAAGCAAGACACAACAAAAAAAAGTATATGATATTTTGCACAATTTTTTGAATAAAACGAGTGGTCAATTTGTGGACGAAAAAGCCAAACAAACTATAATTTAAAACGAAAGGGGTATCTTTTATCAATGGGTGTGTTTTGAAAAACAATGAGTAGACCTAAGTTTTCGTTTATCTTCATTTAGCTTGTTATTATCATATAAGTATCTTTACATCTAGTTAAATGGCAAAATAGCCTAATTTGTCCTTAAACTTTAGGCCATTTTGTCACTTTACTTTTGAACGATCCAATTTAGTCCTCAAATTTCTTTTCTTTTTTTTCGATTCAATTTCATCCTTGGTCCTAGTTAGAATTTCACGTTGACGTGCTATATCATCCATGCTCATGTTAGAGTTTTGCTGCACACATGTAACATGTTAAAAGTTCAAAATGCCCATCCTCTTGTGTAAGACAACGTCACCCCATTTTGAAGGGCTGCTCCCATGGCTGCCTATCTCTTTTCCCCTCTCTTCTGACCGCCTATTCTTTTCCCATGATTGATAATTTATCCGTTTGAAACTCTCTCATCCGCATTGCAATATCACCAGCAAGAACAAATAACCCATTGTATTGAAACCTAACAACCAATACATCTGCATCTCCCATCTTCTCTTAGCTCTACATGATGAATTATATTATAACATTTTTTTTAAAAAAAACAACATCCATAATCTCATATAGAACAGGGCAAACAAGATATTTGGTATTTTGAAGATGCACCAGGATGACATGGCATCGTGTGTGTAGATGCCTGGTTAGGACTAAAGATGAAATTGAATCGAAGAAGTGAAAGTTGAATACTAAAGTAGCTCGTTCAAATGAACAGGGACAAACTTGACCCTTTGTTAAAAGTTGGAGAACGGATTCGGCTATTTTGCCTAGTTAACATCTAGAGCATTTCGAATATGATAACAGGGCTGCTTCCTGCTAAAACTAACAGTCGCCAAATTGTAGAACCGCTTTAATTTTCCTGTCCTTGCGCCATAGCTTACGAAATCACACACCACAAAAGGAACGGCAACCTGCCGGAGCCGTGACCCCGAAGCGTCGGATCGACAGACCACAGGTCTGCCAATCAACAAGCTCCGCTCCTCCGGTTAGGTCGCGATGTCACCCTGCGATCGAACTCAAAGCAGCAGCGTAACCCTTTTATGCAACGCGCGTGAGATCGGCAAGCCGGCGAACGCTATTTAAAGGAAGCCGCAAGAAAGCATCCTATTCATCGTCAACTGCTACCATCCAGCACGACGCCGCATCCCTGCTGTGCCGGCAAAAACGATAGAAGACCATGGACACGTTCTACATCTCCCACGGCTCGCCCACGCTCTCCGTCGACGACTCGCTGCCGGCGCGCCACTTCCTCAAGTTCGAAGGTGCCGGCCGGCCTCGCCGGCCCGCAGCCGCCGCGCGCCATCCTCGTCGTGTCCGGCCACTGGGAGACGGACACCCCCACCGTCAACGTCATCCGCGGCACCAACGACACCATCCATGACTTCTACGGCTTCCCCGCCGAGATGTCGTACGAGGCACAGCTAGCATTTCCGGCATTTGCTCACCGAACCACCACTTTACCTTGGACGGAACGTGACAGCTGGTGTACCCTGCGCCGGGCGCGCCGGACGTCGCCGAGAGGGCCAAGCAGCTCCTCGAGGACGCCGGGTTCGGGGCGGTTGCCGAGGATCGCCGCCGCGGGCTCGACCACGGCGCGTGGGTCCCGCTGATGCTCATGTACCCGGACGCGGACGTGCCGGCGTTCCAGCTCTCGGTGCAGACGGCGCGCGACGGCGCGTACCACTACGACATCGGGACTCGGGAGGGCGCTGGCGCCGCTGCGGGAGGAGGAGGGTCGGCTCTGGGAGCGCCAGCGCCACCCACAACCTGCGCCGCATCCTGCGCACGCTCGCCCCGACCAGCCACGAGCCGGCGCCGCGGTGGGCCGCCGAGTTCGACGACTGGCTCAGCGAGTCCCTCGTCGGCGGGAGGCACTACTTGCCGTTGGATACCCTTACCCGTTCCCCACATCCACACCCGGTGAAACGGGGAGGGTATGGACAGGAAATTCTCCACCCATTCGTACACGGGTAGGATACGGGTATACCCATCAAATATTGGGTACGGGGAGGGTATCCCCGTTCTGTCTGTTGCGCCATCCCTTTCTAGTTCTACCTGGACGGCGAGGACGAGGAGCACCAGCGCCGCCGACGAGGAGCACCAGCCCGACCCCGTCCAGGTCCAGGGGCTTCTTCAACATCCTCATCCCGCCGCCGCAGCACGCGTCGTCGTCCTCCTTCTCCTCCTCCTCCCGGACGCCGCCGCGGCGACGCCCTCCTCCGCGTCCGCCGCCAGCGAGCCCACGCCCAGGCGACGCCACCAGATCCTCGAGCGATGGGCGGCGGCCGCCGTCGCCGTCACGGCGTCCGCCGCCCCGGCACCGGCCGACCAGCGACGCCGCGCCAGGGAGGCCGAGCTGTCCGAGTTCACGTCCGCCACGCGCCCCGTCGCCGCCCGCGCCGCCGTGTTCCGGGAGCCGTCACCGGCGCCCTCCGACGCCTCCTCCACGGGCGCCGTCGCCGTCGCCGGGCCCGCCTCCTCCCCCGCCACCGCCCCCGCCGGGGCCGCCTCCGCCTCCTCCTCCACCACCGCTGCCGCCGGCGCGGTGCCCACCGAGCTCCCGCCCGCGGGCCCGCGCGCGTCGTCGCTCATCCAGCGCTGGCGCGAGATCGAGGCCGTCGGGCCCGTCACGCCGCGCCCTGGCAGCGTCACCGCCGACCTCGCGGCGTCGGCGTCCGCGTCTGACAACGACACCGGCTCGCCGCGCGGCCGCGTGGGGTGCATCATCAAGAAGCTCAGCGGGGCGTCGTCGCTCCCCGAGGAGGAGCTCGACGACGTGGGCACGTGGCCAAGTCCGAGCTCTCGCTCTCGCAGTCCGCGCCGTCGTCGCCTGCGTCCGCGCGCGGCGGCGCACCCGTCGGCCGCGATCAGGCTGCCGGCCGACTAGCCACCGGTGAAGAAACTTCGGTCAAAGCCGGCAGCCTGCTGCCTTGACCACGCCTTTGACCTGACCACAATTTGTAGAGAATGAGAGAGCTACGGTGAGGGTATAGAATGGGTAATTGGTTATCTGTTATCCGTTGGATATGGGGAAATGGGTATGGAGAAATACGGGGAGGGTATAGAATAGGTAATTGACTCCTGGGTATGAATATGGGCAAGTGCAGAAATCCCCATACCCTCCCCAACGACAGGTAGAGGCACGACGACGTGAAGCGATACCTGGAGGTGGCGCCGCACGCGGAGGTGGCGCACCCGCGCCCCGACCATTTCTACCCGCTGCACGTCGCGCTCGGCGCCGCCGGCCACGGGTGCGAGGCGGAGCTGATCCACCACAGCTGGTCCAACTCCAACGCCGCGCTGTCGTACGCGTCGTATCGGTTTACCACCAAAAACTGATGGCTACGTGTGCTCGAGTACTTCGATTGCACTGCATCGTCCCTGCATTGGCATCCAGCTCGTCGACGGTGTGGCCGACTCCTTTATCTGGAAATGGACGGCAAGCGGCAGGTACTCCGCCCGATCGGCTTACGGAGCTCTACAACAAGGGAAAACAGTCATGCCCGGAGCCAATTTGTTCTGGGCAGCCTGGGCGCCACTACGTGTCAAGCTGTTCATGTGGCTCGCCTTCCACAAGCACCACTGGACGGCGGACCGACGTCTACGACACGGCCTCCCGACTTCCCCAACTTGTCGCCTCTGTGATCAAGAGGACGAGTCCATGGATCACATTCTATTCCTTTGCTCCTACTCCAGACAAGTCTGGTGGCTCATCCTGCATCGCCTTGGCATGCTAGACCTTCAACCACCGCAGCCTTGGTCTCTGCAGCGCTGGTGGAACCACCTCCGACGCCAGTTGCCGACAAGCAAGAGGAAAGGGTTCGATTCGCTTTTCGCACTCATCACCTGGCAGCTATGGAAGGAGCGGAACACGCACGTCTTCAGAGCCACGGAAACCCCGCCGCACCTTCTCTTGCACACCATCAAGCGGGAGGGTGGTAATTGGATCAGCGCGGGAGCTACCCACTTAGGTTGTTTGTTCAGCGAGTAGTCGCCTTTGATCATAGTGTAACCCCGGCTGCGCGTCATTGTTCTTATCCGCTTTGTGCCGGGCAAGTGATTCGGCCGCAAGTTGTAAACGCACAATATTTTCTTCTTAAATACAATGATACGTACCTTTCATGCGTATTCTAGAAGAAAAAAAAACGTCCCTGCATCAAGTCCTGTACTTGCAATCGACTCTGCATCCATCAGACCATCACCATATAAACCAATGGTGCTTTTGACTTGAACGAGGGAATACTACATTGTGTAATAATTTTTAAAAAATTCTCAAATTGCTGTTCGACCACTTTATTACACTTTAACATTAGAAAAAGATTAACGCCGTGTTTTAGAAAAAGAAAAGGAAAAAGTAAATGTAGTACTAGGCTGTAACTCTAAAACAAGTTCCAATCATAAGCTATGCACGCTTATGTGGAACTGGGGCGTAATGGGCGTACGGAGGCCAGTACAAGTGAAGCTCCATCTTGTACGTCACCGTTCGTCCCCGCAGATCCACCGGCGACGACCGGACGTATCCCAGCGCGTACGCGAAGTCGCCGGTGCCGCCCACCACCGGGTAGTCTGACGGCCTGGTGTTGTAGGTTCCCCCGAGGACCGACACGGAGCCCCGGTGGCCGCGGTGGTCGACGGTGATCTTGGCCAGCGACAGGCTCTGCAGCCCGTCGAGGGTGGTGGTGATGGAGGTCCCCTCCGCGACGCCGGCCACCGGAGAGGCCCTGTCGGCGCGCACGGTCAGGTCGTCGCGGAAAACGTAGATTGTGCCGAAGGGCGTGGTGGTCTGGCTGACGCCCGCGCCGGCCACGCCATCGACGACGATGTACGCGGTCTTGTTGATAGTCTCCTGCTGGTACAGCGTGAAGCTCAGGGTCTTCCCGTGCCCGCCGCCGCCGCCCCTGCTCTCGTTCTTCCCGAGCGACGTCGTTGCGGCTACGGGAGTGAACTGGAACTCGAGGTGGTGAAGAAAGGCGGCCATCAGGCAGAGCAGCAAGCTCTTGGAACTCACAGTAACAGCCATGGCAACCGATCGATTGCTCTATCTGAGGATTGTTTTGTGCCTGAGGCTTGGGTTCTTCTTTGTGAGAAGGTAGAAGCTTTTATACACTGCAGTCTGCCGGGATGCATACAGGAATACAGGATGGACTAGCGATCATTTCTCAAGCAGCTGATCTTGACGAATTGAAGGCAAAATTGACTGATCAAGACACGTTCACGACACTGGACATTCGGTCGCCGTCCAAGTAAACTCGATCACCTAGATGGTAGACTTGGCTGTGTACATCTTCGGATGTAGAGACCGGATTTAATTATCCAATATCTAAAAAAAATCTAGATGGTAGACTTATGGTAGAAGAAAAGATGCCCTTTCTCTTTCTGGACTCCGGAGGCCCGTGACCTGACGTCAACAGCGGGTCTGCAGCTGCGTATCAGGTTGGTTGTTTCCAACTTTCCATTGGAAACATTCAGTCGACAGGGCGACTGGATTCGTTGATGCAAATGATGAGATTGACATTGGACTGCCGTGGCTTATATGCCAGGGTTTTTAAGGTCTTTCTTTTGTATAGTTGTTCTTTCTTTCCTATTGCTTTTCCTTTGGAAAAAGTCCATTTTTACCCTTTTTAAGAGAGAGTCAATTTTACCTAGCCCGATTTTTCATTTCCTAGAGACCTACCTAAGCAGATGTAGCAAAGGAAATGTAGGGCCCAGCTAGATCGAGCCCATGATGTCTTTCTTCGGAATACCTAAGGTGTTCTCGAGAAGTTAAACTATTACAGGTCTAGATTTTTCTGGTAATGTGATGAGCATAAAAAGAAATACAGACTTGCTAAGTGGAGTATACTTCATAAACCTAAAAACATTGGAGGGTTAGGCATTGTAGACTTGGATATCCAAAATAAATGCATGTTGAGTAAGTGATTAGTTAAGTTGATGAATGAAGAAGGTCTATGACAAGAAATACTTAAGAAAAAATATCTTAAAAATAAGACAATCTCTAAGGCAGCGAGGAAAAAAGGGGATTCTCACTTCCGGTCAGGTTTAATGGAGGTCAAAAGTCTACTAATGGAAAGAGGTAGGTTTAAGGTTCAGGATGGCACCCAAACTAGGTTTTGGGAGGATCTATGGATTGGTAATGAACCTTTGATGAAGAAATACCCGACTCTGTACAATATTGTTAGGAAGAAAAACGCTACAGCGGCTCAAGTACTAAGTACTACTCCTCTAAATGTCTCTTTTAGAAGAGCTCTAGTGGGAGAAAATTGGGCCAATTGGCTACGTGTGGTGGGAAGTATTCTCACTGTACGGCTTAATGAACAAAAGGACTCTTTTATGTGGACTGCTAGCAAGAATTTTTCAGTAAAAAACATGTATAATGATTTAGTGATGAGGAATGAGATATCTTTTAGGTGTTGTATTTGGAAAGTCAAAATTATCTTGAAAATAGAAATCTTCCTCTGGTATATTAGGAAAGGTGTGATCTTGACCAAAGATAATCTAAGTAAGAGACAATGGAAGAGGTGCACTCGTTGCTGCTTTTGTAGTAGGCAAGAAACTATTCAACACCTATTTTTTGAATGTCCAATGACTAAGAAGATGTGGATGACAATAAGTTTTACGTTTGGTATAAAAGCACCTAATACGGTTTCTAACCTCTTTAGTCCTTGGCTTAGAAGTTTTTCTAAGAAGCAAAGGAACCAAGTGTTGATCAGAGTGGCTGCTTTTTGTTGGGCTTTATGGCTCTGTAAGAATGAAATTATGTTCCAAAAATCAAAATTTATGTCAATTTTGCAGGTGATGGTTAGAGGAACATTTTGGATAAGGAGCTGATCCATTTTATCCAAAGAGGAAGAAAGGTGTAGGACTTAGGTCTTGTTGTGGTGCAGCTTGATGGCTGATTGATGTATTCGCTGACTATAGGTACTTGAGAGAGTGCTGAGGTCGGAACTTTCTGTTTCTTAATTAATAATTAAAAAAAATCGAGCCCATCCGTAATTTTGGCCTGTCTGTGTGCCTCGAGTTGGGCGCATCAAGCCCACAGGCCCGTCTAACAAAACCCGCTTTGCTTCGTTGTTAGCGGGGGTCAACCAAAATACGCCGTCGTGCGTCATTGCTTACACGACAGTGACTTCACGACGTGGGCCGGCAAACCGAACCCATTCCGACGAAAAAGGCCAGAAGAAGAAACAGGAAGATTCGTTCCACCCACCAAATAATTTTTTAGGCGTCTATCAAAAATCATTTCTCCCACCAGACCACCAAAGAAAACGCGACGCACGCGCGCAAAAAAAATACCTGTAAGCGAGCGCGGGATTAATGGGGCAGAGCCAGGCCAGAGCTGCCAGACGACCCAAACCAGGCGCACCGGAGGAGGAGGAGGGGCAGAAGCGCGGCGGCATCGGGAGGCCAGGCCCAGACGCAACCACCACCGCAGGCGCCGAGGACAAGGAGGGGCAGAGCAGGCGCCCGCCGCGCAGCCCGGCCATGGACACCTTCTTCCTGTCGCACGGCTCGCCGACGCTGGCCATCGACGACGCGATCCCGGCGCGGCACTTCTTCAAGTCGTGGCTGCCGGAGCGCCTCGCCGGGGACCGCCCGCCGCGCGCCATCCTCGTCGTGTCGGGCCACTGGGAGACGGCCACGCCGGAGGTCAACGTCATCCGCGGCAGCAACGACACCATCCACGACTTCTACGGCTTCCCCAAGCCCATGTACCAGGTCCGTTCCCTTCCTTCCCGATTCTGCTGGAAATCCTCTGGTTTGAGAACGACGGGGAGCGCCAGAATTTGGCGTCCGTTTGGTCCGCAATCGCAGACAGGCAAAATTTTGTTTGGTTTGGATCTCTCGGCGAGTTGATGTCTTCCTCTGGAAATAGGGACGCGCTAAGTGTGCCGACGAAAAGGTCAAAATTGAGTTTCCCTATATGCTCGTAGAGCGGCTAAATGGCAGTGAATTATTCATAGTTGAAATGTTTCGGCTAAGACAAAGATGCCCTATATTGTTGTCAAAAAAAAATGCCCTATATTTTGAATTACCTATCAGATCATGGGCGCTGTAGTAGAAGAAAATGGGGAATTTGTCATAGCTCCATATACAAAATAACAAAATACTCCATGCGCTCACCTTAGATCACATGCTTGTTTTATATTTTCGGAAAAAAGGCTTTGTTTTATCCAAAACAAGGATTATTAGAACCAAATGGTCATGCCAACTCAACATGAAATCTTCTGTTAAAAAAACTCAACAAAAATATGCTGCATTTACCATGTTCAGTGTCAGATTCATAGGTCCATTGTAATACTAGTTTTTTTTTTGTCAACATTGTAACACTAGTTGTTTACATCTCGCTGCCCTGAATTTTACCAACCACCGTGTCCCGTCTCCGGATAAATATAGGCCCGCTTGTCAGCAGCACAAACCAGGGCATTGATGCTTCATGGCTATGGTGCTACATACTCACATCAAAGTAGGTAAGGTGCGCTTGTCACTAGCATTTGCAGAGTCTTAGATTAGTCGATCAGCCTACTAGTTGAAAGATGTGGTTGCGCATCATGATCATCCAGGTTCGAGTCTCCTCTAACTTGAACTTGTGTGTCTATTTCTTCTTTCCCAAGTTCCTTCTAGGTTGATTCTATTTTTCTGCCAACCAACCTGTCACTATCACGTGTTTCCATTTTTTTAACATCTCAAAATCGAAAGCATGAAAAGGAAGCCAGCCTGCCATGACCATGTGTTTTTATTTTTTTAACATCTAAAAATCGAAAAGCATGAAAAGGAAGCTAGCTAGCCTGTCATGACCATGTGTTTTAATTTTAACATCATGCCACTATCACGTGTTTCCATTTTTTTAACATCTCAAAATCGAAAGCATGAAAAGGAAGCCAGCCTGCCATGACCATGTGTTTTTATTTTTTTAACATCTCAAAATCGAAAAGCATGAAAAGGAAGCTAGCTAGCCTGTCATGACCATGTGTTTTAATTTTAACATCTCATAATCGAAAAGCATGAAAATGATATTTGCAAGTGAGGTGTCCTTTTGCTGTGATCATGTCTCCGATCATTTTGCAAGCAGTCGGGCGGAAGTTTCAATAATAATTTATAGTTTAGCTAATAATATTCTATTGTAAACTCAACCGGGATTTGGTTTTTTTTGAACATGTGGTTAGTCTAGCGCATTCGTTTTTGTAGTTACGTTTTTTTGTGCTTGTTTGACCTCTAAGTTTCAATTCCACTTAGTAGGGACCTCCACCAACTCTTTACTATGGCGTACTTATTTGGTACTCCTGCTCTTTGAGAAGTTAGGTTGTAGCTAATATGATACTTAGAAAAAAAATGTTTTAGGTGCCATTACAAACCTCCACAATGCAACTTTGGCATAGCCTGTCTGCGGCGTGCTCACATACCATAGAGAGATCGAATCGATGGTGTATCTATGTTGTAACTTATTATATCATTTTTCATCCAAGTGAAACTTACAAAAAATCATAGTATTATCATGTGGGTACCTGACTAGCGTGATTTGTTATCAAATTTCACACAAAAATGTCCACCGCATATTCAAAACAAAGGTCAATCAACGAGCGGCTACCATGATGTTTCTAGTTCATTCAGTCTTCTGACGAGCGAGCATGCTTGAATTGCTCCAAAGTCTGAACTACTACTCTCTGATCCTGAGTCAACTCTTTGCCACTGTCCTCGTCCAGCTCAAGTACCCCACGGCTAGCGTTTCGAACTTAGCCCTGCGGACCAAAAAGTTCCTAGAGCAAGCCGGGTTCGACCCAGTGAAGGAGGACCAGAGTCACGATCTCAACAATGACGTGTGGGCGGCGCTGATGCTCATGTATCCGGATGCCAACATCCCTGTGTGTCAGCTCTCGATGATTGATGGCGTAATGTTTTTAACACATTACATCCTTTTAATTCAAAACAAAACTTGTCAAATATCATAAGTAGTTGTGGTGTAAAAGTAATAGATGTTCTGTTTCTACAGCACAGGTAGAACAATATATTACTATGCAGTTGTACCTAGCGGCGGAGCCTGGGGGGCTCGAGCCCCCCTACCATCCTGAGCCCCGGCTTACACCCCCTACAATTTTTGAGGAGGAAGGAGAAAGTAGAGGAGGAAGGAGGAAGAAGAAGGAAGAAGAATCCAAAGAGAAAGGAGAGGAGGAAGAAGGAAGAAAGAGAAGAAAAACGACAATCCCTAGCTCTTCATCCAACCCGGTTTCCCCAGAACGGCATGCAGCTGCATGGGCTATCGGGCAGCCGGTGACGCGCCCAGATTCGCGTGCGGCCGTTTCCCGAGCCCCACCCCGCACCGGCAGCACGACGCTAAGGGTCATGGCGCCGTGCTATTATACAACGGCGCCATGACTCTTGGCGTCGTGCCGTCAAAAGCGTATGCGGCCGCAACCCGTTGTGAGAGTGCTTTTCTGCTCTTCATCCTAGCTTCACCACTACTCATATGTATATGCTCTTTACCAATGAGCATCAATTAATGTGATTTGTTATCAAATTACAAACAAAAAATGTCCAATGCATATTCAAAACAAATTCCAAATCTCTGAACTTTTTCTCCTCTAATCCTGAATCTAACTCTCTGTTGCCAATGTCCTCGTTTCAGCTCAAGTATCCCGCACCTGGCGCTCCGGACTTGGCGCTGCGGACCAAGGAGCTCCTGGAGCAAGCCGGGTTCGGCCCGGTGAAGGAGGACCACAGCCGCGGTCTCGACCACGGCGCGTGGGTGCCGCTGATGCTCATGTACCCGGACGCCGACATCCCCGTGTGCCAGCTCTCGGTGCAGACCGACCGCGACGGCACCTACCACTACAACCTCGGCAAGGCGCTGGCGCCCCTCCGGGTGGAAGGCGTCCTCATCGTCGGCTCCGGCAACGCCACGCACAACCTGCGCAAGATGGGGCCGGACGGCTCGCCCGTGCCGCAGTGGGCCGCCGAGTTCGACACCTGGCTCAAGGACTCGCTCCTCGACGGAAGGTAAACCTGACGCCCTGCTGCTATTGCTGTTGCTGTTCCTGCTCCTGCAGATGATCGATGATGATGATTGTCCGGTGGTGGTGTTGGTCAGGTACGAGGACGTGAACCGGTACGAGGAGAAGGCGCCGCACGCGACGGTGGCGCACCCGTGGCCGGACCACTTCTACCCGCTGCACGTCGCGCTGGGCGCCGCCGGCGACGGCGCCAAGGCGGAGCAGATCCACGAGAGCTGGACCAACGCCAGCATCTCCTACGCTTCTTACAGGTTCACCACCAACAATTGACGACGGCCAACGGCTCGTGCAACACCTGTTAATCGCTTCTGAACCGTGTAATTATATCCATCCAGGATCGTGTGTTCCTTTACGCGCACGCTTTGTAGCATTATTACTGTGCCTTCAGTAATCCCTGATGAGTGACGTGTAGCCATGCATCGGAGTTCAGAGGACAGGTCGTGTTTCGTGTTTGTTTGATGATTGTATCGTTGGTTCAGTGAGATGGCTTGTTTCAGAAGAGCTTTTTTTTGGTCCTACTCCTGCCTGCGTCGTGTGTTATATGCGCGCGCGCGCTTCTATTACCCAAACTGGGCCTTATTTCTGGAAGGCAGATCCAGCCCAACTGTGCACGGCACCTGGCTGGTCTTCGTGTGGCTTGCACATTTGGGTCGTGACCTGATCACAGACGGGAAAGAAAAGGAACTCTAATTATGTTGGTTGTTGGTATTGATTTGTTTTAAGAATATAAGTACCGTTGACTGACTGTTTTGGTACTGATTTGTTCTTAATAAAAAATACCACTGATCAATAACTGATAATCCAGATGAATAGCGCATATTGCCGGCGCGTGGCATCGTGCATTTTTACCCCGGTGGGGCCGTGCCGTGCCGTTGCATTGATAATGTGCGGTTGCGCCGTTTCGAGTGGTCGCCTCCACTCCAGCTTCGCGATCGGTTCAGTTCAGTTGCGTGAGCACCTTGTCAATGTTGACACGATGCCACGTACGCCTACAACTACGACAAGGGTACATGCACCGTGATGTGAGCGAAGTAGCCTTAGCTGTTCTGTTCGATGTGTGTCCCCCTCCCTGCAAGCTGACGATGTCGATGTGGCTCCTCCTGCGAGTCTTATCCGGCTGCCGTACCCTCTCCCTCGGATACGGCGGCGTGCGCAACAAATTTCGACGGTTTCGGAATACCAGCCGGATGCCTGGACTCAGAACTCAGAAAAGGTTCGGAGAAGCAACGTGCTCGCTGTTGCGCAAGCAATTTGCACATGCTGATCAGCTGATGTGACACACGCAGACAAAATCTTTGAGATGATCTGCTTGGCAACACAAAACAGAGCATCAGAGGTGCGGTGCGGGTTAAAAATCTTTGACAGAGTTTGACCTCTGTCGGGTCGGGTGGTGTACAAAAGATGTCGATTTTACCTTTTTATAGACTTAGTTTTTGACTGCGTGATGGGATGATCCACCACGGCCAGAAATTAAGAGTTGATAGACCGACCACTTGAATAAAGGTCAAGGAGACACCCCACTGCTAACACGAGCTACGAGCCTACGACATGATTCATGGCGTACTCCAAGGCTAACGTCCTAAAACACTTTCAGTGGCGTCAGGAGATGGTGATCTCGTAATGGTACATGAAACGGCCCCTAATGCACTTTTCAGTCTGGAATGCGGATGCTCACGTGGCATCCGGGGCTTTTTACCCAAGACAGCATATTTCCCTTTTTGGACACGCATGCATGTCTTCCTTCAAAGTGCTCCCTTTATTTTCTTTGGGATAAATAGAAGCTGAGAGTCTGAATTGCAAGGCATCTTTGTTTACCACTCCAAGTAAAGCTTTCACTGCATGGATATCTCATTTTTTGTAAGTTTTTTCTTTGAATTTTTCTAAGCAAAATATTTTTTAGATAAGGGATTACAAAATCCGGCATCTACATCTAAGGATGTACACAGCCAATTATTACAGACCAAAGCTGGTGCAAAAACACAGCAAACCAAAGTCATAACAAAATACATAGACTAAAGCAAACGATATAAGTGCTTCCACCCTCTATTTGAAATGTCTAGAGCAACAACTTCCAGCTTCTTGCTCAGCATAATGAGGGTGTCCTTGGCTTGCTCGTCACGCTGAAACTGGGACCAGGAGCGTAGCCAGTATGCTCCCCTGAAAATAACCTGCATGATAGAGTTAGTTTTCAATTTGTTGAAAATTACATCGTTCCGGCAACGCCAGATAGCCCAGCACAGCGCAGCTACACCCACCCAGATCAAACATTTCAAGTTCTTAGGTTGATTATTAAGCCAAGTACCAAACAAATGGCTAATAGATCTAGGTTGGTTAAGATTTGTAGCGAAGAAGATTATGTGCCAAATCGTTTTAGCAAAGGGGCAGTGAAGGAATAGGTGTTGGATATTCTCATTCCTGTTACAACTGACACATTTCTGGCTACCTTTCCAATTTTTCCTAGCCAGATTGTCTTTAGTGAGGACTACTCCCCTTTGTAAAAATCAGAGAAAGATCTTTATTTTTAGTGGAATCCTCATCTTCCAGATCTTCCGATGCTGAAAGGGTGGATTTGTATCAATAAGATGGTGATACAAAGACCGGACGGTGAACAAGCCGGACTTGGTTAGGCTCCATTTAAAAAGGTCAGAGCCTTCCGTGAGTTGCACGTGTGAGATTCGTGCCACTAATCCAAGCCAATCTCTAAGATTGTTATCCACTAGAGCCCTCCTGAAGGAGATATTTAGGGGACTTGTGGCCACTATCTTTGATATTGTAGCGTGTGGCTCCCTCGCTATATTATATAAGTTCGGGTATTGAATTTTGAGCGGCTTGTCTCTTATCCAAGTGTCATCCCAGAATCTCACATTGGTCCCATCCTTTATAACAAAGGATCCTAAAGATAGTACCTCCTCTTTTATATGCATGAGACCTCTCCAAAAATGAGAGTCATAAGGTTTGGCTTCCACTTGAGTTAAAGATTTAGATCTTAGGTATTTATTTCGGAGCATCGTTTGCCAAATGCCATCTGTGTTTAGTAGATTAACTAACCACTTGGCCAGCAGACATTTATTTTGCAGCTGCAAATCAAGAATACCTAGACCACCTTGGTCTTTAGGACGACATAAGATGTCCCATTTGGCAAGTCTGTATCTGTGTTTTTGTGAGGAGCCTTGCCAAAAGAATCTAGATCTGTAGTGATCCAAGTTTTTGATGACCCCTTTCGGTATCTCAAAGAAGGACATCATAAACATGGGTAGACTGCTTAAGACTGAGTTGAGTAAGACAAGTTTACCTCCGTAGGATAGGTATTTTGCCTTCCAACAAGAAAGTTTTTGTTCAAAACGTTCTTCAACCTTTTTCCACTCAGAATTCAAAAGCTGTCTATGGTGCATTGGGATCCCTAAATATCTGAAAGGGTATGTCCCTATATTACAACCAAAGAGAGAGGTATAGAATTCCTCCATCTCTTTAGCTGCTCCATAGCAAAAAATTTCACTCTTATGGAAGTTGATCTTGAGCCCAGATAACTGCTCAAACGCGCAAAGCAAAAGTTTAAGATTTTTCGCTTGTTCCGGATCGTGGTCAATGAAGATAATAGTGTCATCTGCATATTACAGGATTGACAAACCATCATCAACAAGATGGGGGAGTACTCCTCTTATTTGACCATCGGCCTTTGCTCTATTGATGAGTAGAGCCAGCATATCGGCACCGATGTTAAATAAGATTGGTGACATAGGATCACCCTGTCTGAGTCCCCTTTTGGTTTGGAAGTAAGGCCCAATTTCATCATTAATTTTGATCCCCACACTTCCACCAGTGACCATACTTTGGATCCACCTACACCATTTCGGCGCAAAGCCTTTCATGCGAAGGGTTTGTTGCAGAAAGGACCATTTGACTTTGTCATAAACCTTTTCAAAATCAATTTTAAAAATGACACCATCCCTCTTCTTGGTATGAAGTTCATGTATAGTTTCGTGTAGAATAACTACTCCTTCCATGATGTTCCTACCCGGCATAAAGGCGGACTGTGTCGGGCTTACGACCTTCTTGGCTACAAGATTAAGCCTATTTGTTCCCACTTTAGTGAAGATCTTGAAACTCACATTTAGGACACAAATTGATCTATATTGCTGGATTTTGGTTCCATTATGAATTTTAGGGATTAACGTAATGATTCCAAAGTTCAGGCTGTACAGATCCAGCGCCTCCCTATGTAGATCAGCAAAGAGAGGTAAAAGATCCGCTTTGATGACCCCCCAGAAAACCTGATAAAATTCCGCAGGAAATCCATCAGGGCCTGGAGCTTTATTATGCTCCATTTGGAAGACTGCGTTCCTCACTTCAGATTCAGTGAAGACAGCAATGAGAGATTCATTTTCCTCCTGAGATATCTGAGGGATGTCGAGGACTTGATCCTCTACTAGGGAAACCCCAGAAGCCTCTGGTTGCCCAAAAAGATCCTTGTAGTAGTTAGTAATATGGCGCTTGAGGCAATCATCTCCCACAACAACACCTTGATCATCCTCAAGTTTAAAGATTCGTTGTTTTCGATGTTTACCATTTGCGACTAGATGGAAGAATCTAGTGTTAGCATCTCCTTCTAAAAGAGTTTTAACTTTGGCTCTATCGTACCACTTTAATTCCTCCTCCCTCAGGAGGATGACTAGACGTTCCTTTAGATAATGCTTAAGATTTACTTCTTGATCCGACAGTTGGTCAGTCTCTGCCTTCTTATCAAGATTATCTAAAAGGGACAGTAAGGTCTTCTTCTCCTTCTTGTAAGACCCCGCTGTATGTCTAGCCCAACCCCTTAAATGTTGTCTGAGTCTACGAATTTTGAACTGCCAACGTTCAAGGGGGGTGGAACCAAAGCTCTCTGATTGCCAGATATTAGCAACCATGTCATAAAAACCATCTCGTACTAACCAACCTCTCAAATTTGAAAGGCCTGTTTCCGGTTAGGTGAGTGGAGGCTCCAGTATTAAGAACCAGGGGGTATGGTCGGAGATATTCCTATCCCTGGGTTCTACCGAAGTCAATGGGAATTGAATCTCCCAATCCGTACTGACTAGCACTCTGTCGAGTTTCTCGAAAGTGGGATTCTCCCCAGGACCTGCCCAAGTATATTGGCGTCCCGTCATAACAATCTCTCTAAGATCAAGAGATTCAATGACAGCATTAAAAATGTCGGGCCATTTAGGATCAAAATTCCCTGAGCTTTTATCCTCCGGGCGTCTCATAATATTAAAACCCCCCCCTAAAATGTATGGGAGTGATTCCTTTGAGCAGGTGTTAGCCAGTTCGGATAGGAAGACATTTTTGTTTTGTACTTGTGCCGGTCCATAAATTGAATAAAGAACAAATTTGAAACCATTAGTTTTGTATCTCAAGGTGAATTTCACATAGAAATCGCCCTCATCAATGGCTCCAATGTCAAAAATACTGAGGTCGACACCTAGTAGGATGCCGCCAGATCTCCCATGAGGTGCCATAGTATGCCACAGAAAGTCATGTCCTGCACACAGATTTTTGAGGACATGATCTGGGAAAGAATCTCTCCCAGTTTCGGAGATAGCTATAAAATTTATTTGCTCCTCCTTAACTAGTTCAGCCAAGAACCTATGTTTAGCCAAGTCCCCCAGACCTCTGCTATTCCAGAAAACCCCTTTCATTTTATAATTATTTTAGTAGGGGTTTTTGACTTCTTTGGGAGTTTGCCATTTTTCAGATTTTTGGCATTATTATATTTTTTCTTGCGTTGGACAGGAGCGAGATCGAGAATATGATCACGCTCCGTATCCAGCACGTTCTCATTTAGATCCCCACAAACGTGGCTGAGAACGGCATCAAGCCTTTCATCCTGCTCATCGTCAGAGTTTACGATTGAAGGATTAGCTAAAACCTTTTTTTGTTTAGCACAAAGGACCAGCCTATCTACCTCTAGATTTTTAATAACAGCTACATCAGAGGTGCCTAGGTTGATGCCTATCCTACCAAGGTTTGACAAAATTTGAGATTCAGAAAAGCTAGTGAAAGAAATACCTTTGGATTCGAGATTCCTCTTTGCTGCCATTAACTCCACCTTGTGTAGGGTATGCACATCCGCCACCGTCGCCACTCTTTTGCTTCGACGTAGACTCGTAGAGGGCACCACTGCCGCCGCAAGAGTCGCGGTGTCAGGAGTAAGATCCTTCTCCCCTGACTGATCCGCAGTGTCGCGCTCCACCCCCTCCATCGTAGCGGTCTCTGCAGTCTCCAAAAGTGAAGCACCAGTAGCAGTAGCAATTGGTAATCCAGCAGCCGGCGCGGTACATCCGCCGCCAGGAGTGTCAGCGGCATCCAGCACCATGCCAGTTGCACCGCCCGCTACCCCGTCGCCAGCCCCCACGTTGGAGATAATGGAGGCAGTGGCGCTGTCGTCCGCGCTAGCCGAGGCGATGGAGACAGGCAGGGCGCAGGTGGCTGTCCCCTCCGGGTCTGCACCCCCACAAAGAGCGTCGCCTGCCTCCTCTTTACCGCCAGCAGACAGTGCAGCCAAATCTTCGGCCGCCGCAGTTCCAGAAGCCGGCGAGGAACAGACGCCGGAGGACGAGGTAGCTGGTGAGGTAGGAACCCCCACGATCTCGACGCTGTCATCCTTGCTCTGCAGAATGTTATGTGGTATAGCAACAACCTGAGATTCCGGCGAAGGCGTGAAGAATACTGAGGAGGGATGGACTTTCGCCGTGGAGTCGACCAGGGTATTATAAGATTCCAGCTCTTCCTCAGTCAACGGGGTATAACTCTTCCTGGACGTCCCATCATCAGACTCAAGCATAACTTTGATACTGATCTCCTCAAACAGCTTATCACATGCTAAATCGAGCGCATCCCGGAACAGCGAGGCTTGCTTCTGATTTAGATTCTGGGGTTGCTGTGAAGGTGGCTGGGACTGGCCTGCTGCATCCCCCAACTCCTTCTCCGGATCTGCCTCTCCCATCTCAAAGTCAGGATTAAGACGATCCTTCTCCTTGCTGTTATCATCCTCATCACTCAACAAATCGTCCTCCTCGGGATCAGAGCCTTCTTGCTGGGCTACTTCATCTGGCTGAAAAAAGAGGCGATAAACATTGCAGCCGACACAAACATCAGCAAACTTCGGTATTTTTTTTGCATCATAAACCGCGACCAGAATTCTGACTTGGCCAGTCGCCCGCAGGTGTAACATATCAACCTTCTGAGTGGCCCCAATGATGGACCCGACTGCCCACAAAGGAAGAAACGAACGAAGGGCACGAGGCACTTTGGTGACAGTCACCCAGACTTGCTCCAGTACCTTGATGGGCTGTACATCATCAACAAATTCCTCAAAGGTTAATGTGCCCTCCTTGTTCCTTGTGGTGATCGTATGGATTGCAATCATCCTTTCCAGTTCTTCCTTGCTCGGGAAAGGTACCACAAACGATTTGTTCCCAAGATCCTGCACCTCCCAGTCCCAACGAACAGGAATAATCCTTGCCAGCTCTAAGCGGATCAGCTGAGCATTGACCTCGCCCGTTTCCACAGTAATCAGTGCAGCAAAAGAAACCTGAGCAGAGTTAACAATTTGGTTACTCCTCGCAGCCTGAATCTGAAAGAAGCCCATACCATCCTCTGCAGCACCGCAGAAGGCCACCGCCGGTTTTGGCCCGCGGAGAAGCGGACACTGGTTTGTGTAGTGGTCCTCGGTGCAGATAGTACACTCCAGCTTTTCTTTATCCTTGCGCTTCCTCTTCTGCTTGCCTTGAAAATCATCAGCAATCCCCCCGGAAGCGTCAACTGGTGTCGGGTCAGTTGTGGGGCTCCCACGGCCCCTTCCCTGCTGCATCTTGCTTGCCGGTCCGTGAGTACCATCACCCCGGTCCCGAGGAGCTGAACCTCGGCCAGCAGTCGCATGTGGGGGAGCCCCCCCACGGCCTCCACAGCCGTCAGTCGCAGGGGGAGGAGCCCCCCACGGCCTGCAGAAGCGCCAACCGGAGGCGACCCCCCTTGGCCAGCGACGGCGGCGTGAGCCCGATCAGGGGCGCCGCGCCCCGGCCCCGACGCAGTGCCAGTCCGGCCACGGTCCGCCGGCGATCCCCGCCCCTGGCCATGGCGGCCTCTGAACCTTCCCCGTGCGCCAGCCATCAATGCGTCTCGGTAGGGAGTCGGCGAGATGAACAGCTTAGGGTTTACCAGCCAGCATCTTGGATGGCCAGGACTAGCATCCTCGGGTTGTGTAGATGCCAGCCGCGGGTCATCCGTCGCAGCCCGGATCGGATGCGGGTCCACCCGTGGCGGCGTCATGACCCGCGAAGGAACCGGGTGGCGCTTGGAACCCGACTCGGGATTGCGCGGTGAGCTCGAAGAGTAGAGTGCCGGGAAGACGAAATCGGCGAGGGTCGCCGCCGGCGTGATCCGCCTCGGAGGCAGGGGCCCTTTCCAGCAAGATTTCAAGGGCGCACGGACCCTCCTCAGGGCCGACGACGCCGGAGTCGCCTTCCGGGGCGACGTCGAGGTAGGGCGTCTTGGCTCTCGCAGCGGTGGAATCGGCACCGGGGAGGTCGAAGAAACCCCGGGCGTGTGCGACGGGGCAGGGCTAGGATGTGCCCCGGTCCCCTCAAGCCGGCTATTCTCCTGCTCGGTATCGGAATCATCGTCCCAAAAACGACCTCGCAGGGGCGGCGCCGGCCATTGGCCGACCTCCTCGTTGAGTAGCTTCATCCGGCGAAGATCAGGCCGGCGGGTGTGATCCTTCGCAGTGACCGAACTTAGTTTGTTTCGGATTGACGGCGCAAGTATGATCGGCATTCCCCATGGACGAGGACGGGCGGCGCAGGAACCGTAGGTTGAAGGTTCCGGCGGGCCGACGACGACGGTTCGCCGCCGGCGTCGAGTGCTTGTTCACCGGACGGCCAGAAGGTTGCCCCGGCCGGCTGGACCCGCCGGCGAGCGCCGGAGGTCCTGGGACCCAGACGCCGATCGCCCGTCGATCGCCTGTCCAGGAAAGCAGGAATTCAAAAAAACTCAAACTCCAACTATTCTAAGCAAAATATAGGTACACAACATATGGGATAATGCAGTATGTAAGGTTAAAATAATCCTAGAAGTATTGATTATATTTGTTTCTCCATTACATTTGGAACTCATGATTTTTACAACATTTTAGGGATAACTACTACAGAAAGATAATCCAATTTCTGTATGGAGCAAGAATGTTTTCCATGTTCCAAAAAAGCTCGTTACTGCCTCCCCAACTCCCCAGACATATAGTAGCTAACTTTCAGTTTAAAACTCGTCCGGTGGCACATACATTTTATATGCATGTCATTTAATTTCGCATATCGCAAAATAAAATTCTAAAATGGTGCTACACACATCAAAGACATGAAACAAGCACATATGTATATATAATGGTATTAATGATTGTGTTTTTTATTTACTATTTCACCTTATGTTTTTAAAATCCATATATATGGCTTAACTCCAGCATAAATACCAAACTAAAAAAACATCCAGTAAAATCAAGAAAGATTACTCGCTCCCGGATTTTGCTGAAAGTACAACAAAAGGAATAATTATATCAAGAGTGTCGGCACTAGAATTGTTGTTTCTTTATCAGGAAGTGGGGAGAGGCTACCTTTGTGCATGTCTCTCATGAGTCATGACTCATGTATACATCATACTAGTTTCTTGAATGATGAATTCATAAATGAAAGGAAATATCTTGACTAGTTGATCTACTGAACCTTAAAATGGAAGTGAAAAGGTGAACAAATATTTCCATAGGTTACACCGTGCCTGATCTATATGGAGCCCTAGCAGAATTCGTGGGATTTCGTGAGGGATATTAACTGAGAACACCCCTGCATTAAAAGAATGAATGTACAGTGAAAGGCCGGTCAGGTGCAACGCTCGGCACCTCTCTATATATAGCTCCAACGCACCGAGCCCCATCATCCCTGCCACAGACAGCTTTCAGCTAGCGCTCCTAGAGAGGTCAGAGCGAGGTAGAGAGGGAGAGGGGGTAGCAGAGAAAGAAAGAAAGAAAGAGATCATGGACGTGGAGAAGATCGAGAGGAAGGAGGTGGAGGTGGACGACGACGGCCGCGTCAGAACAGGTACTAATAAAGATATGGCTCTGTAGCCTCTGATTTTTGGTACCTGATTGTTCATCGTTTGCCTGCCGTCGTCAACAAATCAACACACCACCGTCCATGCTGTTTTCGTATTGGTAGTGTCCGGCCGCGCGCCGTGGCCTCGTACTGACGAGACTTGTGGATTCCTCCATGCATGCCTCAGATCCACACGAAGCCGTAGTAGAACAGTTCATGTTTCGTGTTACAGGTTTTCGCCGTCACCATCTACAGACAGCGAGCTCCCATAGACCATGTGTGCTCACCATGTCCACACTCGCTCACCATGTGTGTGCTTTCCTACCCGGGACCATGCACGGCAGTAGATCTACACGTTCATGTCGTTATTGCTTACTCTTGGTAGTGGAGCGTGAGCCGTACGTCTTTCTCCCTTTCGAGCTTCGACCGATCGAGGAGCTGTGGAGCTTTTTCATCAGTTATCAGCACCTAGGACGACTATAGGAAGAAGCATGCATATGCACTTCTCTTGCATGTCTTTCAGACCTCAGGCATCCTTCTCGTCCCCCTTAACAACTTCGTCCTCATAAAAACTACTCCCTATGTTCCAAATCCGTCCTCATCCAAATTACTCCTCCCGTTTCAAATTTTAGATCATTTTTCTTTTTTAATATACGGAAATGTTGTTATGACCTAAGTATAGAGTTATATATGCATGTCTAGATACATAACAATGTCTACATATCTAGAAAAGTCAAAACGGCCTACATTTTGGTATGGATGGAGTGGCAAGATGAGGCTGTTTGAGCATGGGGGGTGCACAAACTCATAAATTGAATGAATTTTTAATTTCCATTTTGTTTGCAAATATGACTACTACACACAAAGATCTCCATCATATTCAAAATTTCAGCTATTCTCTCTTGACGTTTGTTACCTGCCAAGGTTACAATTCAGGAATGCTATTCATAATACGAGTGGGGTTCCTGGTACCAACTAAACTAGAAAGGCTATTCATAAAAATCCAACCAAATAAATAACGGCAATGCAACAGTAAACAGTTAGTTTTTTGCTGGAAATGAATGCAGCAGTTAATTGGTTTTAATTTTAATAATATAATGACATGTTCAGTGAAGGGGCCAACTTAGATCTGACGCCAACACCATTCTAAATTTAGAAATTTGAGCTTATTCTTTTTTAGTTAGTATAAGAAAATCAAATTTTGAGTGAAACGGTATAATATAGTATATGATCAGTAGATCTATTTGAACATGCACAAACATTTTAGGAAATAACACCAATTTTGCTTACGAGACCGACCTATGAATCTTGAGCTCAATTTCCTTGCCCTGCCAATTTTTTAGACCGAACTGTCATGCTTTTTGCATGCGTGACTCAATCACTTAAAAACATTTAACGTTTCTTGAGCGTATCAATTTCCTTCGAAACGGAACCCATGAAATTGAAGCAAAATATAATGTACAGATACTTTTGCATCATATCTAAAAAAAGTAGACACTTTTACATAGTAGAAACTGAACAAAGCTAACATCAGAAAATGTGACATATTGTACAACTGAATAAAGCTAGGCAGCACCTGAAAATATGACATACATCGAGTGAAGCTTCTGTTACCACGCCTTTATGAAGATAGGAAGAGCATTAGTGGCATAGTATTGATGCAGGAATTGGGTCCTGTGTCTGCTCCAGTTGGTTGCAGCCACTGGGTTCCTTGCAAGATCCAAAATTCCAGTGACTTGGTAGCCACTACTGCCTTTAACTTACAAGTGAAACAAGAAGTATATTGCCCTACTCCTACACTGTTACACTTACACAGCTTCGGTTGTCAATATATTACTAGTCTTCAAGAATCATATTCAGGCATAGTGGCATGTGAGATCATGCCATTAGATGGTTGTTGCAATCATCAACCCACACTGTTTTAATGGAATCCCGAAAAGAATGGAGAATATTATTCATCTGGAATCAGTAATAGTCTATCAGAAAGTTTTTAGTGTCGGCCGAATTGGTTTTATATGAACAGATGGCTGGAAACCTGCAAGCTGTGCTCTCCCCACTTTCATCAGGAATCGTAATTTTACAAATAGCTTTCATGGCATCAAAATAGTACATATCCAGGGTGCATTGGAGTGCTCCATTGTGGATTTGTGGCCCTGGACAGATTGGACTGTTGAACTGACTGGTGAAGTGCAGAATCTGTATGGATGCAACTGTTGGTGAGATGATATGATGTTCCGTTATTTGCCATACGGGGTCTTATTGGCTAAGAGCTTTGACTAGTTTATGCCTGAAAGCAAATACCTGAATTCTCACTGTTGCAAGGTTGTTGGGTGCCACATCATACTCCACACAGGGGACCTGATGCAGTTTCCAAAAAAAAAAGGGTTTTTCTTATCAGGTGCGTGCTTACGTTGCTCAAAAGAGTGAGATTATGCAGCTCCAGCTGAGTTTAATGTAACACGAGCTACACGGCCACATCTTGCTTTAGCTATTTAAGTTACTTTTAAGCATACTTTAGCTGTATAATTGCTGCTACTTTGGTAGTGCTTGGAACTTGGAAGCGTATAGTATATGATCTGGTTGTTCAGTAGGTTGTTTTGCTTTTGTAATGGTATCCAGCGCATGGGCAGTAGATCATTGGGCTCACTTTGCTCAACTTGCTTACGAAAAATGATGACGATTTACCTGGTGGGAAAAAAAGGGAGTCACGAGTTGACTAGCAAAAGCACTTGCAAGTGTAACTAATGATGTGCTGATGGCTTCAGTGCTGTACCCAAACCTTTGTACTGAAAATGTTCAGAGATAGATCGCAAACAAGACGCTTCCTGTTGCGTCGTACAACACGATGTTCTGTTCTGCATTATGCCAGATGTGTGAACGATGGCAACTGACCTTGACACTTTACAGGAACGGTGTGGACGGCGACGACGCACGCCATCACCGCCGTGATCGGCTCCGGCGTGCTCGCCCTGCCGTGGAGCGTGGCGCAGATGGGCTGGGTCCTCGGCCCCATCGCCCTCGTCGGTTGCGCCTACATCACCTACTACACCGCCGTCCTCCTGTCCGACTGCTACCGCACGCCGGACCCCGTCCACGGCAAACGGAACCACACTTACATGGACGTTGTCCGATCATGCCTCGGTAACCAAATCACGAGACTCTTTTTTTTTGTTCTGAACCTCACGGGCACCGGCAGCAAGCATGTTCCTGGATCCTGATCGTGGCAACTGACATGAATTGCTCTGAATCTGGTGATCATGTGCAGGGCCTAGAGATGTGGTGGTGTGCGGGATCACACAGTACGTGATCCTGTGGGGAACGATGGTGGGCTACACCATCACCACCGCCACAAGCATCATGTAACTATCAACAAGCTCAAATCCTGGCTGCAATCTCTGAAAAATGTTTGTTCGGATGGGGTGTGTTGATCTGGGCTGAACGAAAAGGTTTGCTTTGCTTGGCGCGTGTCAATGGCAGGGCCATCGCGCGCACGGACTGCCGCCACTACAGGGGCCACGACGCGGCCTGCGCCTCGTCGGGGACGATGTACATGGTGGCGTTCGGCCTCGCCGAGGTCGTCCTGGCCCAGTTCCCGAGCCTGGAGAAGCTCACGCTCATCTCGGTGGTCGCCGCCGTCATGTCGTGCACCTACTCCTCCGTCGGGCTGTTCCTGAGCGCCGTCAAGCTCGCTTCCAACCACCGGGTGCAGGGCACCCTCCTCGGCGTCAAGATCGACGCCGCCGCCGGAGTGTCAGCGTCCACCAAGACGTGGCACTCGCTGCAGGCCCTCGGGAACATCGCCCTGGCCTACACATACTCCATGCTTCTCATAGAAATCCAGGTACGCATTGCAGTGTGCAGTACGGCATTGGTGCTCATGGTCGCGCGTAACATTGACATTGACCGTGAACAACTGTGGTCTTTCAGGACACCGTGAAGTCGCCGCCGTCAGAGAACGTGACCATGAAGAGGGCGAGCTTCTACGGCATCGGCGTGACGACCATCTTCTACGTGTCCCTCGGGTGCATCGGGTACGCGGCCTTCGGCAACGCCGCGCCGGGGAACGTGCTCACCGGCTTCGACGAGCCGTTCTGGCTCGTCGACGTCGCGAACGTCGCCGTGGTCATCCACTTGGTCGGAGCATATCAGGTGATCATCAACCAGATCATGTCATCGGCAAATCACACTCGCACGACCTCCATCTCCCTGTGTTCGCAGCATGTGTTGATCGATGGCCATTTCGCGTGTCTGTCGCAGGTGTACGCGCAGCCCATCTTCGCGCGCTACGAGGCGTGGCTGGCGGCGCGGTGGCCGGAGTCGGCCTTCTTCCACCACGAGTACGCGGTGCGCCTGCCCTTCGCCGGCGGCGGCCGCGGCGCGGCGCGGTTCACCATGTGCAGGCTGGTGCTGCGCACGGCGTTCGTGGCGGTGACGACGGTGGTGTCGCTGGTGCTGCCCTTCTTCAACGCCGTGCTGGGCCTGCTCGGCGCCCTCGCGTTCTGGCCGCTGACGGTGTACTTCCCGGTGACCATGTACATGGCGCAGGCGAAGGTGGCGCCGGGCAGCCGCAAGTGGGTGGCTCTGCAGGCGCTCAACGCGGGCGCGCTCGTGGTCTCGCTGCTCGCCGCCGTGGGATCCGTGGCCGACATGGTGCAGCGCCTCGGGCACGTCACCATCTTCCAGACGCAGCTCTGATGAATGCAAGTGTTCGTTCAGATCTGGTGGACGCGCGCTGGTTGTGGCAGGCATACATGCAACTGAGAACTGACCGATCTTACTTTTGTACGTATGCACTGCTGCCTGTACTAGTGTACTGTACTGATTGATATCAGAATATTGATTTGGGAACAACTAAATATGTTTGTAAGTTATTCCGGCTAGACTTATCGTGAATTGCAAGTGTGCGTCTATGATTGAAATTTCACGCTCCTTAATAAAAAGTATAAATTATATAATGCTTACAATGGAATCAAATCGGTTTCGTGGTGTAGTTGGTTATCACGTCAGTCTAACACACTGAAGGTCCCCGGTTCGAGCCCGGGCGAAACCATTTCTTTTTATCTTTTTAATTTGTTATATACTCGGCGGCGGGCCTAGGAGTTCCAATTCCCATGGATCATCTTATTTTCCGCCCTCATCAAGATCATCACCACCCGTCACGAAAATCGTCCAACGTTGCTTGACAGAATGTCCGAAACAAACAAGCCCAGCTTTGAACCGCGCAAGTGCGCAACTAGGCTGCCTCTTTTGGGCTGTATAGTTTAAGCTAATGTTGAAATGAATGACGAAGAAGATTCCGGGAAGTACTCTTTTGAGCGTTTTGTTTCTATTTTTATTTTGAAAACACCAATGCTTTCTTGTTTTTATCCTTCCTAAAAAAATAATGAAATATATTTATAGACATAATTAAAAGAGTATTATAACAATTTCTCGCTATTTTTTTAACTTGCTCCCACCCAGGGGCGGATCTAGCCCAAAACTGAGCGGCAACCTATAATTAGCTACAGTAAACAGTGTAAACTATATTGTATTTGTATCTTTAGGATTTGAGTGGCGCCCTATGCCCTCACTCGTTACATGCTGGGTCCGCCCTTGCTCCCACCGAATAGGTATTTCTTGGTGCTTCTCTTAGTTATTAATTCATCCGACCTTAAATATATAACGCTAATTTTGCTGTCCTAAACGTCATATATTTAAGAACGGATGGAGTAATTCATAGAACGATTCAATTTTGCAGAATGGGTGACTCATTTTTTTCAAGTACTCTAAGATTTATCATACATTTATACTACCGAAAGATGGTGTACGTGCTTTTTTTCCGAATTACACAGTACATCAGAGACACTCACAACACACGCACACTCATTCCTATAAACACACGCACACTCATCCCTAGGAGCATTTTCGAAGACTGGGCCGCCAAGATTGACAAAGTCACCACACACGCCTCGCTGCCTTAAAACAGGCACTACTTCCTTTTGCTCATTGCTTTCTGATGATCCCCTTATATTCTGTGAACACTCAGCATGGAATTTGATCGGAAACTTCGGGTATCAGAAGCTCTTTAGTAATGTCATCAAGTTTGCGTCTGGGTTGAAACACGCATTACTCTTTTTGACAGGAAAATAATGTAACCATTGGTCAAATTGGTTTCGTGGTGTAGTTGGTTATCACGTCAGTCTAACACACTGAAGGTCCCCGGTTCGAGCCCGGGCGAAACCATGTTTTTGTCTTTTTTTTATTTTTCACGCGGCGTCGGGTGCCAATTTATCAACTGGGCTCCGGTGAAGATCGAACGAACCATAACGGAAATCGATCCAACGTTGCTTGACCGATAAATCCGAAACAAGCCCAGCTTTTGAACCGCGCAACTACTACTAGGCCGCCTCTTGCTCATTCTCTTGCTAAGTACATGCGTGCTCCATGGGAGGGAGCTGGCCGACATGTATGGCGGCTAGGTACCCCTCCTGTGTATTTCTCGATGTAAACGATTGTAATGAGTAAATAAAATCTCTATTTTCCTCTAAAAAAAAACTAGGCCGCCTCTTTTGGGCTGTAGTTTAAGTTAATGTTGAAATGGAGAGAGCCTGATTGGATTGAGGTCGAAGTTGCCCGACCTATATTTTGGTTATTTTAAATTTTGGTCACCAAATTCAAAATCTTAATTAATTTCAAGAATCTAAATGAATGGGTGGTAGAAAGGTTCATCTTATGCACTTTAGTTCATTTGATTGAATTGTCAAAATTGTTAAATTTTGGTCACCAATTCAAAATCTTAACTAATTTCAACAATCTAAATGAATGGGTGGCAGAAAGGTTCATCTTATGCACCTTAGTTCATTTGAATTGTTCAAATTGGTCAAGACTCAAGACTTTGAATTAGTGGTCAAAATTTAAAAATGTCAAAATTTTGGTCGGGTAACTTTGGCCTCAATCCAATCAGGCCCGGAATGACGAAGATTTCGGGCAGTGCCTCCGACGGCCCAGACTAATTCGTTTTGTTTTTGTTTTTTTACTGATGTTTTTGTTTTTATTATTTTTATTTTGAAAATACCAATGCTTTCCTTTTTATCCTTCCTACTAAAAAACTTAAATATATATATATATAATTTTTTTGTGAATATATTTATAGATATAATTAAAAAGGTGTCATAGTAATTCCTTGTTATTTTTGGTAATTGCTGCCGTCGAATAGGTATTTCTTGGTGCTCCTCTTAGATACTTCACAATAACATTCGATTTAATTTTCAAGTACTCTAGAATTTTTCATACATTTATACTACCGAAAGATGGTGTACGTGCCTTAACAGACTCTACTACCTTTTGCTCATTGCTTTTTGATGATCCCCTTATATTCTGTGAACACTCAGCATGGAATTTGGTCGGAAACTTTGGGTATCGAAAGCTCTTTAGTGAAAATTGGCATCAATTTTCGAAAAAAGAAGAATAAAGGAGCTTGGTGACTTGACATCAATGGAGTATCGCAGGACACAACAAAAGCTGCAAGATAAAATGGTGATGGATCAGCTTCTCTTTCTTGCTACAGCATTATTACCTGCCTAATGCGCTTACACGGTTTAGGCACTTGCAAGTGGGATGCAAATCTGTGGTGTCGCGCGAATGTGTCTAGATACATTGGAATCCTTGCGTGCCGTGCCATTTTTGCATCCTGATGGGTAAAACTAGAAGTCGCAGATGCATCGGAGAACTTTACCCTATGCCATCTTTGATTTGTCCATGCGTTTCTTCACCTTTCTCATAAAGACATTTTTGTTTTGGATGAGGATATGGCAAGCAATGACTTTTTACTGTATTATTATCACCTGGCAATGGAGATCAGGAGATGTGCGTGATTACTTCTATCCTGATCCTCTCAGGTAGGCCCCTATTCATATGCATATGTAAGATGACAAAGAGAATGCCATCGGAAAGAATATATGCAAAAAGAAAAAAAAAACTACTTTAGTTTTATACCACTACCACCTAATAGATGATATATACTCGGTTATAACCACGAAATAATGCTTATTATGTTCCTAGCACTACTGCAGAGCACGTTATTCGTATTAGTTCATACATTACATGGGATGGGTTCTTCCTATTGAAAATTTAAAAGATTTATACATAATTAAAGGGTATCATCATTTCTTCGGAGACATCGTCCGATAATTAAAGGGTATTAATTTCTCATTTTTACTTGATCCCACCAAATTGATACTTCATAGTACTTTTTTTTACTTCATGATACTTTCTTTGTTTCCACCATCTGATTTCGTCATATTTTTTTTAGATAAGGGATTACAGAATCCGGCCTCTACATCCAGGGATGTACACAGCCAATTATTACAAACCGTTCTTGGTGAATAAAAAGCAAACCAAAGTCTTTAAAAGAGATAATCGGACTAAAGCAAATGATATAAGTGCTTCCACCCTCTATTTGATATCTCTAAAGCAATAATCTCTAATTTCTTGCTCATCAGAGTGAGGGCGTCCTTGACTTGCTCATCACGCTGTAATTGGGCCCAGGAGCGTAGCCAGTATGCTCCCCTGAAAATAACCTGCATAATAGAGTTAGTTTTCATTTTCTTAAAAATTACATCATTCCGGCATCGCCAGATAGCCCAACACAACGCAGCTGTACCCACCCAGATCAAACCTTTCATCTTTTTATGTTGATTATTCAGCCATGTACCAAACAAATGGCTGATAGATCTATGTTGGTTCAGATTAGTAGCAAAAAAGATGATTCTCCAAATCGTTTTAGCAAAGGGACAGTCAAGGAAGAGGTGATGGATATTCTCATTCCTATTACAGCTGATACATTTCTGACTACCTTTCCAATTTTTTCTAGCCAGATTGTCTTTGGTTAGAACAACCTCCCTTTGCAGAAACCAAAGAATTTTTTTTATTTTTAGTGGAATCCTCATCTTCCAGATATTCCTATGATGAAAAGGTGGTTGTGTATCAATGAGATGGTGATACAAAGACCGGACGGTATATAAGCTGGATCTGTTTAGGCTCCATTTGAAATAATCTGAGCCTTCCGCCAGTTCTACATGTGAGATCTGTGCCACTAAACTAAGCCAATCTCTAAGTTTGTTATCCACCAAAGCCCTTCTGAAAGAGATATTAAGAGGGCTTGTGGCCATTACTTCGGATACAGTTGCGTGAGGACCCCTCACTATATTATATAAGTTTGGATATTGAACTTTGAGAGGCTTGTCTCCTACCAAAGTATCATCCCAGAACCTCACATTGGTCCCATCTTTGATTTTGAAGGAACCTTTAGCCAACACCTCATCTTTTATATGCACGAGGTCTCTCCAAAAATGAGAGTCATAAGGTTTGGCTGCCACTTGTGTTAAAGATTTTGATCTTAAGTATTTGTTCCGAAGCAACGATTGCCATATACCATCTGTGTTTAGTAAATTAACTAACCACTTGGCGAGAAAACATTTATTTTGTAGTTGCAAATCAAGGATACCTAGACCCCCTTGTTCCTTAGGACGACATAAGATGTCCCATTTGGCAAGTCTGTATCTATGTTTCTCTGAAGATCCTTGCCAAAAAAATCTTTATCTGAAATGATCCAAGTTTTTAAGAACCCCTTTCGGTATTTCGAAAAAGGACATCATAAACATGGGTATGCTGCTTAAGACTGAGTTGAGTAAGACAAGTTGCCCCCATAAGATAGGTATTTTGCCTTCCAGCAAGGGAGTTTTTGCTCGAAGCGTTCTTCAACCTTTTTCCATTCAGAATTCAAGAGCCCGAGAAACACACTCAAGTTTTCTCACTAATAATAACATACACATATCCTCCTATAAACATATATTTAACCCATATAAGCATCTTGAACGACTAGCCCGAGAAAGATTGAGAAGTCATGATATTGATTACCGATATTCATGGATATATAGCCTATCAACGGAAGAACAACACGTTAGTTTTTAAAATGAATTCAGAAAAATATAACCAGCCATGCTCGTTCCGACATGGATAGGTGGGTGGTTGGGTTAATAGAGTATTTTCTAGTATGATACCAAATTCAGTGGAAACAAGGACGTTTTCAGACGACAAGGGTGTGGCGCCTAGAATTTCCAGATATCTCCAAGCATATTTCTATGCTTTACTATTATTGACCAGCTTTTTGCTTGAGAGGATCATGCATCCAGTGAGCAAATCTCCTATCCGGTAATACAACAAAAACAGGTGGTAGGTCATGATCTTACATTATATCTTATGTTAAAATCCTTGTAAGATTATATTCTCACAAAAGGTGAAATAATGTTCCATTTATCTATTAAGAATAGATTATATTTTTTGCAGGTAACAAAATAGATTATAACTTGGAAAAGTCCAAATTACTCCCCTCAAGTATAGAGAAAGTCCAGATAACCCCTTAAAGTATTTCTTGGTTCACTTTACCCCCTAAACTATGTTATTTAGTTCAATTTACCCCTTAACACAATCTATCTTTTTTGTTTCTCCATGCACAAGTGGAGTTTTAAGTTCAACTCTTGCAAGTTTCTCCATGTCCTTAAGGTATGTTAAAAAAATATATCACGAATTTTCGTCACTATTTTGATAGGATAAGATATTTAATAGCAAAATTTATCCTTAATATACAAAATTATATACAAACTAATGCTGAAAAAATCATCAAACATTTTTTAAATATATATTATGATATCCACTAGCATCCTGCAAAATCTCAAATTAAAATTCAACTTGTGTATGGAGGAATAAAAATAACAAATTATATTAAGGGGTAAGTTGAACCAAATAGCATAGTTTAGAGGTAAATTGAACTAAAAGATAGTTTAGGGGGTTATGTGAACTTTCTCTATACTTGAAGGAAGTAAATTGAACTTTTTCTAATTTTTTTAACTAGCATATTCCATTCCATCATTAATGTAGACCAGGCACGCAATGTGCACGTTTAATCCAAATAAGCAGCACGACTGATATGACACTGCTGCGACGATTCTACTTTTCCATGCAAGATCTATTTATTCAGATGGTGCACTATGCGGATGTGTATTTTTCTAATAAATTCTGCAACCTCGAGCTGCCACCTGCCATTGCCATGGATCCGTGTCAAATTGTGACCAACAAACGCATGGATTAGATATTGCTTCCGCGATATTGTTTTAGCTTACTCCTCACGCACGCTAGTACTACCAACATATTTCATTCTTCATTATGTAGACCAGGGGCACGCAACAATCTGCACGTTTCATTCAAATAATAAGCAGCACGACTGATATTTTTTTAAAAGAATTACACAGTACAACGCAGATGCTCACAACACGCACGCACACTCACCCCTGTGAACATACGTACGCAAACCCTATCCCTATGAGCACCTCCGAAGGACTGAGCATCGGCAGATCTGAAGATTCCCGAAGCCACCACTGACTCCTCGTCGTCGACGGGAATGTCGCTTACCACTTAATGCATAACACCGGAAAATCCCGGGATACATCCAGGAAAAAGTGCGAGCACCAGGATTTGAACTCTGGTGGGTAGCGTCCTACTGGACTGTTCTACCATTAGACTACAAGCTCATTCTCATTTCGCAGCACGACTGATATGACACTATGCTGGGACACGCTTCTACTTTTCCGCATGCAAGATTTATTTATTCAGATGATGCACTACTATATGTGTTATGTGTATGTGTATTTTCCTAATAAATTCTGCATCGTGGAGCTAGCTGCTGCCATTGCCTCGCGCATGCAAGCGCGTGGATTAGATACGCTTGTGCGACATTATATTGTTTTAGCTTGCTCCTCACGCACGCTAGGACTACCAGATTTAATTTGGCGTAAGAATAATTAGTATTTATGTGTGTTGTCATTTTAAGAAAAAGCGGGATTTATTATTAGCCAAGTGCCTGGTGGCCTAGTGCATGCAAAAGGGATGATGCATGGGTCGAGTGATGATCTTATCTTGAACAGAAGCTCGTCTGCAGAGTAAAGGTGGCTTATCAGCCGAAGTACCATCCCAGGCATGTTGCCATAAACTACACCTAAGTTAACACCTCATCAGTCCTCACTCACTCGCGGGCACTCGACCATCGTGAAGTACACGTCCTCACTCGCTTGTAAGCCTGCTAATGATTTGGGTTAAACCTGGTTAAAGTAGTCTGATTTTACTACATGGGGTCATTTGGTGCGGTGATAAATGGGTCAAGCTGTCTAGTGGGGTGGTCTGGTTTGGATTTTAATAATAACAGAGTGGAACGGTTTGAGGAATCATCTACGTGGTTTAGTTTGGTTTGATGCTAATGTGAAGAATAATGGTGGTGGAGTGGGGTGGGTTGATGATTAAATACATATTGATTTGGTGTGGGCACAGTCAGGGGCGGAGGCAGGGGGCTGGCGGGGGCCTGGCCCCTATGAATGTCAAATTACCACTGAATTTTTTAAAATTTGAAAATTTAACAAGCTTGGCCCCTCTAACATTCAAAAATTCAAATTTCTAACTCCGTCTCTGGGCATAGTGTAGTTCTCAGACCATTAGCAGACTTACTCGCTTGCCGAGTTGCCGGGCGTGTGTCCATCGTCTCCGATCATCTCGTCCAGGTCACCGATCTGTTTGGCTAGCTAGGTTGATCTGAGGCCACCGATCTGTTTGGCTAGCTGACAAGTGAACTAGTGAAGTGACGATGGCAACGGCGGACGTGGAGAGGAAAAGGAAAGAGGCTTGCGATGTGGCGATCCGCGATCAGATGGATGGATAGCGACCGCGTGGAAAGGCGTCGATGGCGCGCGCGCGCGCGACAACCGGTGTCGGCTCTGTGCTCCCCGCGTCACGTCGGTGCGGCGGTGCTGGTGCGAGTTCTGCCGGCTGCCGCTCTGCTCGGGCACTCTGCATGCGTAGGCGCACGTCGTCATCCTCCTCCTCTGTCCTCCTCGCGTCGTGCTGGTGGGGGCGGCTAGCGCGTACGTCTCGGTTGCCGAGTCATCGTGTCCGGGTGCGTGCGCCGTGGCATCTGGCGTCCATGCATTCTCTCCGCCTTTCGGTTTCTTGGAGCGTGTCGTGTCCATGTGTTGTGCTGAGACAAAGGGAGTTGCGGTCCGCATGGACCTCCACGACCGATCTCCCTTGGATACGCGCGCGCGCGCGTCTCTCTCTCTGTCTCCAACCGCCATGACGACGACGCACCGGCCCGCCGCTGTTTTGCCTTTGCATTGGGATGAGCCTGCGTGTCTGTGACCGACGCACACGCACGCAGCTGCGAAACCGCAGGGCTCCGGCTTTCTTTCCGGGCACTGAACGTTTGTTTCAGGGTGCTGTGGTTAGCTTGCCTCATCTGCATGCACAAATGCTACCGAGTTATGTGCCAGTGTCCCCAGCCTGCTTTTATATATACACGCAATGCACACAGATCAGATCACAATCAGA
The DNA here is from genome assembly GCA_036936925.1 of Cenchrus fungigraminus. Classification (NCBI taxonomy): domain Eukaryota; kingdom Viridiplantae; phylum Streptophyta; class Magnoliopsida; order Poales; family Poaceae; genus Cenchrus; species Cenchrus fungigraminus. Next base: position 10,111,729 of record CM072779.1, read on the forward strand.
CCCGTTAGTGGCAGTGCACTCTGCACCCTATCTATGATTATTGGACTAGTTGATACCCATGAAACTACTCCCTTTGTACACTACTCCACTAGTCTGATCTGATCTGTGAGCTTCTGGTACGAGATGAAGCAGAAGCAATGCAATCCCCCCGTTTTGGCGGCGGCGCGCAGCTCACTGCCGCCCTGCGGCCGGATTTGTCCCGGACGAGAATAAGGCACGGAATTAACACGTAAGCGCGCGGGGACAAATGCGCGCCTACTAGCTTCACTGGGATCGTGCGCGCCTAATTGCCAAGCGCAGGTGGTCAGGTCGAGCGGATCGCCCACCGGCTTACTTTTGGAGCTGGATCGAGCACGATGCATGGTTGGGCTCACTGCTTCTGTGGCTCAAGCGTACGCCAACACACGTTAAGCTGGCGCCGCTGAAACAACAGTCCGGCTCGGGCTGGGCCTGAAACTAACGCCGACTCAACGACCTACCATCGTGCATTCGTGAAAAGCTAGGTAATGTCTTCTTTGTCCTTTAAAAAAAAGAGCCGGAATTCGTGTAAAGTCCATGCCGTACACTAGTCGTCGTATCACGTTGTAAACAACCGTGGAGTACTTGTTGCATTTGGTATGCATCTAAATATATATTTATGTCTACATACATAACAAAATGAATGTATCTAGAAAATTCAGAATGTTAATTAATTTGATACGGATGGAGTATATAATGCACTAATAATTAATGTAAACGGAGCATGGGGATACGGACTCTGCACACGGTACCAGAGCCAACGGGGTAGGAGTCCATTGGCTCTGAACTGGCGCGCCCGGTTTCTACAGGCCCAAGCGCCGGTCCTGCCAGTGCGAGCCCCGTGTTGCCTTGGGTTGGCTACTAGGCGACCTATATAAACCACCCAAACCCCTGTCCCGGTTCGTCGCGTGTCCCCGTGCCCGGATCCCCTCTCTTTCCCCGGCGCTTCTCGCGGTCACGGGACACCCGGCCGGCGGACGCGACGGCGATGGACAAGAGCGCCGCGGCGGCAGCAGACGACGTCGAGAGGGGCGACTACGAGCAGGAGCACGAGCGGACAGGTGCGCGTCGTCTCTTCCCCTTCGTCGTTCGTCCCCCCCACCATGTTTCGGGAGATTTCTTTGCATCGGCCGGCCGGGATCGGTCAAAGGCCTCTGCGGTTCTGGCGGCGGCGGGTTTGTTGAACTTGAATTGAACCCCCCCGGGGCTCGGTTTTCGTGTTGGTTTCCAGGGACGGTATGGACGGCGACGGCGCACATTGTGACGGCGGTGATCGGCTCCGGCGTGCTGGCGCTGGCCTGGAGCGTGGCACAGCTGGGCTGGGTGGCGGGGCCCCTCGCGCTCGCCGGCTTCGCCTGCGTCACCTACTACACCTCCACACTGCTCGCCAATGCCTACCGCGCGCCGCACCCCGTCACCGGCGACAGGAACCGAACCTACATGGACGCCGTCAGATCATACCTCAGTACGTACGACCATGCATCTTACTCACTTGCCGTCTCTCTGCACGCAGTCGCAGTCCACCTCTGTTTCACTGAACGCAATGCCTGGAAACTAATCGCAGGTCCGAGAGAGGTGTTCATGTGCGGGATCGCGCAGTACGTCAACCTGTGGGGCACCATGGTCGGCTACACCATCACCGCGACCATAAGCATGGCGTGAGTGACCAAATCGATCCCACTTTCCTCTGAACGAATCTCCACGCAAAGCTTCATCAAACGAAAATTAGGAGTAATCGGGATGTGCTGATTTCCCTTTTCTGCTGGCCTGTTTATGCTTCACACGTACGTGCAGGGCGATTAGGCAGTCGGACTGCTTCCGCCGGAACGGCGCCGGCGCCGCGCACTGCGACGCGTCGGGGACCGTGCTGATGCTGGCGTTCAGCGTGGTCCAGGTGGTGCTGTCCCAGTTCCCCGGCCTCGAGCACATCACCTGGCTGTCCGTCGTCGCGGCGATCATGTCGTTCGCCTACTCCTTCATCGGCCTCGGCCTCTCGGTGGGGCACTGGGTGTCGCACGGTGGCGGACTCGGGGGCAGGATCGCAGGCGCCGCCGCCGCGTCCTCGACCAAGAAGCTCTGGAACGTGCTTCTCGCCCTGGGGAACATTGCCTTTGCTTACACTTTCGCGGAAGTACTGATCGAGATACAGGTACGCGGTCTGTATTATTCAGAATACGCAGTGCAAGCATTGTGCCTTTCTGATCTCTTCTGAGCTTTTGATTCTAGGATACACTGAAGTCACCACCGGCGGAGAACAAGACCATGAAGAAGGCATCAATGTACGGGATTGGAGCCACCACCATCTTCTACATCTCCGTCGGCTGTGCTGGGTATGCTGCATTTGGTTCAAATGCTCCCGGCAACATCTTGACGGCGGCTGGGTTGGGTCCCTACTGGCTCGTTGACATTGCCAACATGTGCCTCATCCTCCACCTCATTGGAGCATACCAGGTCAGCACATCTCAGACCATGACTTGCTAAGTTGATGTACGTGTACACCTTAATACAAGAAATCTCAGTGATCAGATTCAGAACTGAACTAGATTCCATAAAATAAGAACTGAGTTAAGTGAACTCTGCAGCTTAACCTAAAGCTCTTTTACTCGTGCAGGTTTATGCGCAGCCTATCTTTGCTTCAGTCGAGCGGTGGGCTGCCTCCCGGTGGCCGGAAGCCAAGTTCATCAACAGCGCATATACCGTCAGCATCCCCCTGATGCAGCGAGGATCAGTGACCGTTGCGCCGTACAAGCTCGTCTTAAGGACCCTTATAGTTGTCGCCACAACTGTGGTGGCAATGATGATACCATTCTTCAACGCTGTGCTGGGGCTCCTCGGCGCGTTCAGCTTCTGGCCTCTGACAGTTTACTTCCCCATAAGCATGCACATTGCGCAGGGAAAGATCACCAAGGGGAGGAAGTGGTATCTTCTGCAGGGTTTGAGCATGGTTTGTTTGACGATTTCGGTGGCAGTGGGTATAGGCTCCGTGACTGACATTGTGGATAGCTTGAAGGTCTCTTCCAACCCTTTCAAAACTGTCAGGTAGAAGTCATTGTAGTCATGTACAATAGCTAAAATCTTCTCTAAGTCGAAGAAGAGTGTTGTCATGCTCTGAGCTGATCGTGTGTGCTCTGCTTTCCTCTGATGTTGACATATCGGTACATATCGGCTGTAATAACCCCTCAGTTCATACTCAGAATAAAAAGAAATGGTTGGGGAAAACGAAGCACAAAGAATGATGGAATTCATAACTTCATTTAGTACTGCAATAATCAGCAAACGTCGTTTGCCTTTTTCTTTCCGATAAAATTGAGTGTATGAATATCTTGTCCTCATTCACAAACTTTTGCAAGTAATGCACTAATCATACTGACATATATGACATATTTACAGAAACTTTCAGATTGCAATACTAATTTGTACAAAATATTATCTGAACTTTCGAAAAATCCTTCCCACAACCGGGAGGTGCACCTTTTCTTCTCCAACCGTTCAATCATGCATCGAGATTCGTGCTGGCACACTAATATATTGATTGTTGGCTGCCCGCCTCACTCACATGTGCTACAGTACGAATCTCGAAGCACCCACCACCGCACGATAAAGAGAGGTGTACCTCCTAGTTGTGGAAAAACTACTTTGCTAAACTTTTGCATATGGACAAGCTTTGCAGAGGCTATACCTCCACGTTATTTTATCAGCCTGCTAGTTGCCTAGTAATCACTAGTCAGGCAGTCTGAGGACCTAATAAGCTTCCCCCATGAGTTGCTACAGGGTGCTTAGAGGCCGTGATGTTCTGATTATTATTAGTATGCGTATCTTACTAAGAAAAAGCTGGTTGTTGTTACTTATCATTCTTGTTCTTTGCCCTCCTAGTGCAGCTAGGATCATTGTCGATGAGCATTCTCACGACTTCTCTCATTGTTGGCCGTTCAGATGGAAGCTGAGCAGTACATAGAATAGCAATACTCAAGGCCTTTATCATGTAATCTGATGCGCCGTTGCTTACTTTTGGATCAAGAACAGCTTCTGGGTTTTTCTCAGTCAAATGGGACGAAACCCAGGAGACAATGTCCGTTTCGCCATCAAACTGTTGATCAGTTGGGCTACGCCCAGTAAGCAACTCTAGCAGTACGATACCAAAGCTGTAAATATCACTCTTCTCTGTCGCCTTTAAAGAATACGCAAGTTCTGCAAATATTGATATAAAATGGCATGAGACTGAACTTACATGCATATGACAGTTATATAATTGTTAGGAATAAATAATAATTATTTTTTGTAATACTTAATAAATAATAATTATTGAGTAGTATGGAACACGTTGCTTATGAAATGATATATTATTAATAACTGGCATCAAAATCATTAAGAAATTTCAGAAGAGCAACTAAGAACTTTGCACCCATCATTAAGTGATAAAACAGCAATTGGAATGTCTACCTATTTGTGCACCATTTCATTTGACCGGATTATGCTGCAAGACAAAACAAAATGGATTCTAGAGCACTTGAGTTCCACCGACAGAATGTCTTCTACAGTAATCGTACAGAGCAATGTTCAGCTATGCAAAAAAACAGAGACTAGCCTTCAAATAACTTACCAGGAGCCATATAGCCATGGGTACCAGCAAAGCAGCTAAGCGGTGAACCTTCCACCAATTTAGCAATACCAAAATCTGCAAGCTTAGCTTCATACTCCTCATCCAGAAGTATGTTGGTCGACTTTATGTCCCGATGAATTATGGCTGGGGAGCAATCATGGTGAAGGTACATGATGCCCTTCGCAACCCCAACAGCAATCCGGAACCGCTTGTCCCAATCAAGCTCAGGTTGTCCAGTTTTGAACTCACGGCGAATAGCATCATACAGGTTACCATTCACCACATATTCATACACCAGAAAGTTTGATGCTCCACCAGTCAAAAAGGCATTGAGTTTCAGAATGTTCCGATGGCGTATCTTCCCAAGCGTATTTATCTCAGTCTTCAAGACCTTTGCATCATCACGCTTCCACAACTCCTTCACAGCCACAGTTCCCCTTCCCTTGCTCAATTCTAACCTGTAAACTTTGCCGGTGCTTCCACAGCCAATCAAGTTATCTTCATCCAAGTTGCATATTTCCTCAGGGTTAAGCTCTGGAGGATGGAAGGTCTCAAGAACCCACTTCAAGTCAGTGCTGCCACCACTCTCAATGTCCCCTTTTCTGTTGAACTCCTCAAGCTTGTAGTTTTCATAGCTCAGACATGCCAACCCAGACAGGAGAACAACCAAAGATGTCACTGTGACCAGCACAAGAAAAAGACGTCTCGTTGAGAAGTTGTGACGGTTGTCAGACCACTGACAAGGTCTTAAGTTGGTGATGCTTTGCCTCCATTCTTCTGAAGTGTCTGGAACACAAAGGCCGGCATTTTCAGAGAATGCATCATCTCCAGCTATCATTAGGAATTGTGGAGGGACTGGGCCTGATAATTCGTTATGGGAGAAATCAATATCACTCAGCTTCAGTGACTGCAGACCTTCAGGAATGTTACCGGAGATCATGTTATGGGATATATTGAGTGAACTCAGAGTAACCAGGGAGACCAGTGTGTCTGGAATTTCTCCAGTCAAAGAATTCTCTGCAAGATTCAGGTCAACCATGCTACTGCACATACCAATATCTGGTGGTATTGGCCCTTCCAATGCATTATATTCCAAGTGCAGGTAAGATAGCTGCTTGAGATTTCCAATCTGTCTAGGAATTTGGCCAGAGAATCTGTTGTTTGAAGCAACCAACTTCTGCAGCTGGGAGAGCCTTCCCAGCTCTACTGGAAGCTCACCAATGAAGTTGTTGTTTTGAACATACAGCTGGTTCAGAGTAACTGAAAGGCCTATATTAGAAGATATGTCCCCAATAAATCCATTATCAGCAACATCAATTATTACAGCATTAGGCAATCCCCATAAGCCAGGAGGAATACTCCCACTGAATTGATTTTGACTTACTCTAAACCTCTGAAGTGTCTTGCAGGAAGAATAAGAGCCAGGGAATTCACCTGAAAAGTTGTTTGTCAAAGCCAGTAAAAACTGAAGCTTGTTGTTTTGGCACAAGAATCTTGGAAATTCGCCAGAAAAATAATTCTCTGATATGTCTATTGTGTTGAGTGGTGAGAACCGGCCAAGATTGGCAGGGAACTTTCCTGAGAACTGATTTTCATAGGTTGAGAATGACTCAAGAAACTGCAGATCCCCCAGCCCTTCAGGAAGTTCACCAAAGAAGTTATTGTGGTATATATGAAATATCCTCAGCTTCTTGAGGCCACCAATCTCCTTAGGCAGCATGCCAGTCAGCTGATTGCGGGACACATCAAATTCAGATAACAAGGTTAGAGTTGCAAGCTCTTGAGGAATTTCACCAGTCAAGTTGTTTTGGTAGAGCTCAATCTTCCATAGGTTCCTCATTTTGGATATTTCCTTCGGAAATACACCGGTAATCTGATTACGTGAGAAGTCCAGTGTCCCAAGTGACGCCAAATCAAATACTGAAGCTGGTATCTCTCCCCTAAGATTGCACTGTCCCAGGAATAGCCATGTTAAATTCTTCAGGTCTCCAATGCTTTCTGGAACATCACCTTCATCGAAGCTATTCTCTCCTAGGCCTAATTCAGTTAGGCCTGATAATTTGCTGACCCATACTGGGAATGCCCCATTAAAACTATTTGTGGACACGTCAAGAACTTGTAGGTTGAGCAATGCTGAAAGATCAGGTAATTGGCCTGTTAAACTGTTCATTGACAGATTTAGAACCTGAAGATTTGTGCAGTTGGCCAGTGCAGCTGGAACAGTTCCTGAGATGAAATTTGCCCCAAGGTCCAGAGTGCGTAATTGTTGAAGAAGAGAAAATGAAGATGATATAGTGCCTGATAGTGAGATGTTTGGGAGTGATATTCCAATGACATCACCAGAATTGTGGTCACATGTGACACCGTAAAATTGGCACGGTGAATGAAATTTATCCCAGTTGTGTAGGTAATTCTGTGGATCTTTCAGATAGCCTTTTATGTCCAAAAGTGTGTCTCTATCCAGAGGTAGGGATTTCGATACTCCGAAATTGCATATCACGAGAACCAACCAGAAATACATTTGGAAATCTGAGGTTGAGATTGCACCCTTAGCACTGTTTACCTGAAAATAAGGGAACCTGACATCAGTGCACTGTTGTACTGGGTTTGATGACAGTAATAATACCTTGATATTTTACAAAGTGCGCATTATTTAACATTCAAGAAACAAATGAAAACGATGTGCAGTTCACTTGCATCACAGTGATCATTGAAAGGAATCGAAGGGAATTGAAGTGTGAAAAGATTAAAAAGATGTACCATTCTATTGAAAGCGAACTACTCAATGATCATCGGGACCAGGTGATAACAACATAAACAATATGATTTTTTCCATCTAACCTATGTGCTTTCCTCGTCACTGATTTGTGACTATGGTTTCGGATAATCTACTTTTGAATAGAACGAAGCTGAACGGTGATTCTTATTTTCAGAAAGAGATATTTGAGAATGATCAAATTCCTTGCTAACCACAGACTTGCTCCAACCAGTCAGATATTTTAGCAGATACTCACGTTACCTTTTCACTACTCCTCGGTTAGTTAGAACATAAGGTTAATATCGTGTATGTGTTCATACTTCATATATCAACAATTAACTCATCCAGCAAGCGGATGACTGAATATTCCAGATCAAAGCAAACGTACTTATCAGACCAGTCTCTATCATGCAAGGCCGTTGTCTAGTGGTGCTTTTTGTAGCTCATGAGGATGATGTGCAAGTTCCAGTACTTTAAATACAGCTAATCCTCATGGACCACACATGACATACAATGAACCGGTTAACATTGTGAAATTACACTTCACTGCATGATCGGCAGGTGGTTATGCTGTGTTACTAAAATTTTAACACTTTTTGTCATTCATCTGATTAGCATGACTAATCCAGGCTCTGCGGAGTACTGAGGAACACCAACATATCAATGTCAAGAACCATAGAATGGAACATTGAACCTCCATTTCTTACTGGGGATACCAACTGAAAATCACAGCCTTGGCATCATATGACTGGCTGCTAGTGACTAACTGACACAGACTACCACAAAACGTTTGGATCACTGCTTATGAAAATTAGTTCCAAAACGAAATGTTAGCCATGGAAACTAACTGTTGAATGCTTCTTTCTGACCACGCACTCTTCGTTTTGACAGGATTCTGTAGCCTACTAGTCCCACAGCACACCCTCTAATTAAACTTACAGTTACAGTTTAACAAATAATGCTCTGACTGAATCAAGAAATGTACAACAAAGGAACAGTACAAATCTGAGTACATTCAGCGTTGATGAAGTTAATAAGGCCGGACTTACCGATAATAAGACAGCAGCAGAAACTCGAGCGTCCGGCAAAATCTGAGTTGATCAGCAGGGACACAAGCCACCAAGAACAAGGAAATGGAAGTGCATGGCCAGGTAGCAAGGAGTTACCAGACTGGACCAAGGCAAGTTAGCTAGTGCCAGACCAGTCTAGAACTCTTTAGGTTCTAGAACTCCTTGGCATCTGCTGGAGACAAGGCCATGGGTGGTGGGAGGGAGTGAGAGAGGACGGGTAGATATAGAGTGGGGTGAAGGGAGGAGGGAGCGCGGGCGACCGGTGGAGGTGGAGCAAGTAGTGGTGCGCAGCGGAGCGGAGCGGAGCGGGGCCAGGCCACGCGATGCGGGCGGTGTTGCGCGGACTCGCTCGCACTAGTAGCCGCCCGCCCGCCCCCTGTCCGGTGCGCGGCGCATCACGTTGCGTCCGATTCGCATGCGGAGGCGCGGACGCACGCGCGCCGGCGCGCGGGGCGGCGGGACGGGGGGCCGGGGGCGCAAGGCAACAAGGCGGCGGACGAAACGAGACGGAGGAAAGAATGTACGCACGCGCCCGCGCCCGCGCGCGCCGGAATCTTCCCGTTCTGTGGACGGCGCGCACCACTTGCCCCCCTCGCCGGAAAGCGACGCGCGCCGCGGGATCGCGAGCGCACGGCGGATACCACCGGAATGCCTCCGGTTTTTCTCTCGGATTTTTGCCGGCGTACGGCGGGGGGCGCACGCCTGGCGGCCTGGGGGACGTCGGCGTGGGGGCGTGCCGAGCCGATCGGAGATACTTTTCAAACATGCCGAGCTGGATGATATTTTCTACGCGCCCACTCGTCATCCTGGATGATGATGGAACGCCGTCGCCGACGACGCCGCGACGCGCTGGCCTTGGGGGGAGATTTGTCTAGTAGGTCGTGTCGTCTGCCTCATCCAATCTTCCGGAGCCGAATCCGTACGTCCATGTGATCGGGAAGACGCGAACGCATTTTCTTAGTCGTCGTCTTCTTCTTCTTTCGATTTTGAAGAAAATGGAAGCGCCTTGGTATGCAGGAGCAGGTTTTTTACGTGCCATACATCCGTCATGTGGCGACTGTTTCCTTCGGGCCACACTTGTGTCGTCACGCCCAACTTGGATCACTAGATGCCGATGCAGGGAAGTATCTAGGTCTTGCATTATTGTGTAGATACAATAAGATTGACGAACACGAAGATGTCACAAACTGCATCCTGAGCTTATTACAAGAACAACAGATCAATCATCGGATTTCGACAGATAAGGAAAGACCTGCGGAGCAGAAGTTCAAGCTGGTATTCGGGTCAAAGATCTGCTGCGTCAGCCCCGTGAGCGGCTCATTTGACGCAGGAAAAAGAACAAACCGAAAGCTGCTGAGCGGGTCCCTGTAGGCCAAGGCAAAATCTCCTCTCGGCCACATGATCGAACACCGCTGCAAAACGCTCTGTCAGGTAAGCTCTACCTCTCGATGCAGACATGGCCCTTAAAGAATTCCGACCAATTGAACTTGTTCGAATACTCTACACTCTGTTGTCTATACTAGTATTTAAGTACACGACCAGAGAATGCTGACTTGTATCTACATGCTGTCTGATTGGATTGTGATGTGCTGCTTTATATTCTAAACTGTACTGAACATGAACATCAGCCCGTGAACTGGTAGGAGAAGACTATGAGCAAACAGGAGTCACCCCTGTGGGATTGATTAGCACTGGTCGGCTTTGGAAGTGCGTTGCACTGCAAATAAACAACAAGCGTCGCTGAACCGCCATATTACATCAGCTTGCATCGCAAACAGTTCAAAGATCAAGTGCTGATCTGTCGTGTCCCTGGAACAAACCTAAATGATGAATTATTGCCACAGTGGACGTCCCTGCTCGAGCATATGTTTCGTTTTGTATCGGATCGAGCTTTGACCTGAACCTCGTGTGAGGTGGACGGTAGCTAGTGGAATTACCTCAAAGCATGCCTATCAGTCTATGCATCAATGGATTAGGAAAACTGATGATTGACGGCTGTTTCAGCTGTTGGTGAATAGTTTAGAAAGAATCTGTCCATGTCCAGGTGCGTACAATCTAAAGCTGTACTATTTTTCATCGTAACAGTAACTCTGACCACAAAAAATGCATTTCCAATTCGGCGATTCTATATTTTTACAGTACTGCTCCATGATTGCAAGAGCTAGTGTCGGGGCAACTTTGGCTCGTGCTCGACTAGAACTGACTGGGGAATCTGGTCTCATGTTCTTGTCACAGACGCGATATGATAGTATGTACAGGAGGCACTTGCTTTTGGTGGCACTACCGCACTGCAGCAGCCACTACGATCGTGTGAAGCTGATGGGCTATATAGGAGCCTAGGAAAACGATGCTGTCTGTTGGGAGTTGAGAAATCTTCTCGGTTCCTTGTTCTGTTATTACAACAGGCAAGCAGCGAGGTGAGGTGAGGCGTGTGTGGACACGGAGTGCGAGCGTGGTCAGATAGCGAGCATACAGTGTGCGCCCCCAGCACTCAAGACCCCATAGGAATGCATGCAATGCACCTCATCTTGCAGTATCATTTACCGGCCGGTCCAGTCAGCGTCTCAACAGCTACACTGCCAAGTGGAATATCGGATCATTCCTTGTGGTGTTCTTGAGAGGTCCATCTCACCATGATTCAGTGAGCACTTTAGCGTCGCAACAGATCAGTCTTTTCTTCCAGAAAAAAAGGATAGATGAAAGCTCTGAGCATGACGCCATAGGGCGGCTATGGTGCTTCAACGACTCCGACTCCGACTCCGATCCAAGCGGAGCGGAGCGGAGATATGAGGAGCCAGCTGAAGCATCAACAAACTTCTTTCGATCAGCGGTGTACACAGCTAACATGATTGTGACCGCCTGCATTATTTGACAGTACGTGTGAGGGAGGATTCAGGGATTCAGAGTAGTGAAGCGGCTGGATGTGCAAAGAGAGAAGGGACAAAACCGCAGTGTGTTTGGGCGGCAAGCAAGCCAACACTGGATATATGAATGAATTCTTTTAGAATCGGATGTAGAATCCGTGATTGGAACAACGTCGTCCGGTCTCCATTACCACCCATCGCGGCCCCGGCCTAAATAATTGCCCAATGGTCCATCGATAACTCCATTCGGATTCCAATGATGATCCACTTTCACGTCAATGATTTGATCCCCTGCCACTCTCGATGACCTGGCCAACGAAACACTTCCTGCATGCCGTGTAGGATAGCTAGCCGGAGCCTTTATTTGGGACCTCGAAAGCAAAAGTGCGTTAAGCCGGCGATGTCGCCGCCGCCAAAGGGCAAATGGGCGAAGAGGACCCCCTGCCCCTGCCCCCGCCCTGTCGCCGTTCCACGGATGCCGCGCCCATGCCATGGCCACGAGGTAGCTGCTAGCTAGGCTATACGAGGCCACGACCTCGACGTAATAGGGTCGGTCTCCTACCTCGTGTGGGCGGCAATCGAAAGGGAACGAGCAGAGAGGGAGGAGGCTAGGGCGGCGCGGCGTGGAGCGATCGGTCGTCACGTCGTCCCTCCCGACGGGCGCGGCTACGCGTCACTTCAGTGATAGAGGTCCACGACGGTTCATCAACGCACCCGTGCCTTCCACCTCCCCCCTGCGTGGCCGCCGCCGTTGCCATTCACCCCCGCACCGCTCTTATGCTGTGTCTCCGGCGACTCCGATTCCATTATCGGCGACCCTTCCTTTCTCCTCGCGTGCTAATCCGACAACCTCCTCGCCCTCGCCGCGTCCACCTCCCCGGCTGCCACCTTCCTCTTCCTCCTCCACACCTCCGCCGCCAACCACCATCCACCGGATGTCCTTTCCTGCCCGGCTAGCAACGCTCCCGCGCCACCTTGTCTCCACCACCGTCCAACCTGCCACCTCCGTCAATCCTCCGCCGCCCCTCCATAGTCAGAGGTTATGGGAGACCAACCCCGACAACCCGAAACTCCGAACCTCAACAACTTGAAGTCCTGAACTCTAACCCTAACATCGGGTCTCCGCCACCACCCTCGGCCGCCGGACAGAGGAGGAAGAGGGACCAGACATATAAGGGCACTCACAACCCAGACTCTACCCATAGAGTCTATATGTCGAAGATTCTATCACAAGAAACTATAGTCTCCAATGCAGATTTTGTATTATGGAGTCTTCATAATATTTCACTTGGATCTTCTGCTCCCGTTTATTAAATAAGTGGACACATCGAACATGTGGGCAGTCACACGGGATCCGCACGGGTCTGGTTTTGTGTGTAGACTTGGAGTCTAACTCAGACTTGATTTCTATGTTTTCACCTCTCTTTCTTCATTAAATTACTTGTCACATCTACAAATTACCTACATGACAGTGTATTTAATGAGTATAGACTCTACCATAAAGTCTGGGTTGGGAGTGCCCTAAGACTTGCGGCGCGATAGAACGTGAATCGTTACTTCGGCTCACCACGCCTCCCGAGTCCGACGGGGCAATTCGCCCTTTGCCATTGCGCGCGTGGTAATCCACTTCTGGAGTTCTGGAAGGGGCGAAGGCGTCGTCGATCTTTCGGCAGGGGATCAGGTGGACTCGACCCCTCGACGGCAGCAGCACGTTCCGTGTCGGCAGCGTCCGATTAGTCAGCCGTCAGCGTCGTCCGACGTGCAAAGCAGTTAGGACATTGCGGTGCTGGCTCCCATAGCTCCTCCCACGTTTTAAGAACAGATGAAAGATACATTCCAGAATCCGGAATCCGGAGCGTGAGGAGCACGCGTATCTCACCTTGGTATGTTTACAGGGACGTTGGAACACCAAGTTGACGCAAAAGGGAACCATGACATTTCGATAGGACGGCGAGCTGCCGTGCGCAACCGGGCCGGCACAACTCAAGACACGTGCAGCACGCCGGTCCTCAGCTCCTGCGTGCTGTGCCGCTGTTGGCGCCCGGAGACGCGTGTTGATTGCTGAATGCTGATGATTCCCGGTCCCGGCGCCGCCAGTAATCGGCGGATTCCGCCGGCCGGGCTCTCCTCCCTCTTGTGTGGTTGCCAGTGAAACTGACGGGCTTAAAGATATCGGTCCGGGCCGGCCGGTAGAAATGGATTTACTGTACTGCGGCCCACACACATCGGTCAGGTCGGCACATGGGCTCCTTATCCAGTTGCTGACAAAAGGCCTGCGGAAACACGGCCTGCCTTTTCTTTTCCTTACCAGGCCTAGTACATTAACTTTCAGCCTGGCCCAACCTACTGGCGTAGATACTTGTCGTTCGTTTCAGAGATCCATCCAACCAATCCAACCAAACCCGTCCCAAACCATTTTTGTTCTCTCTGTAACATCCACTGATTATACACCATCTCCGACTGATCTTTCCTGAAACTCGACGACTTTTTTTTTTGAGAGAGAGAGCCTTGAAACTCGAGTTCGCTCGCTCCATACGTAACCGCGTGCTCGCTTCAACAACAGCGGAAAAAAAAAGAAAAGAGGAGTTTCTGGCGTGGAAGCCGAACCAATTCCTTCCTTCCTCGTCTTCCCTGGGTCCCCCCAATCCCTTTTCTGCGAGCGGCGAGCCGGAGGAGAGGGAGACATGTGAGTCCCACCCACATGCATGTGGTCTTCGGCTCGGGGAAAGGCCTTTTCTTCCCATTTCTCCTTTCTAGGTCGCGCTAGCTATCATCACCTGCTCTGCTCCTCCTCCCCTCTCTCGATCCACGCTTTACAATCATGGACCTCGCTAGATACATATACAGGACCCCAATTAGCTGCCTACTTACCCACCACAACATATTCTTATCAAGCTATCATCCATCTTCCTGTGATCTCTCATCTTACTCGGAGGTGTTGATCCATCTCTGTGCGCGCGCTTCTGAATTTTCTTATACGGTTGCTCCAGTTTCGCTGCAGGTTCCATCCGGTCTATGCTTTTCCCAGCATCTGCACACATATATTTCTTTTGTGCGTAGCAGCATGGTCATAGTTACAAATTGATCTCGCGCACCCCCCCTTTTCGATCTGTTCCTCTTTTTCTTTTATTTATGTTGGACGATAATGCGGTTGGGCTTTATTCTGGAGTACGTACCACTTCATGCTTTTGTTTTCCTTGGGATGTGGCTTCAGTTGGGGTCAGTGAGGGCAGTGCTGCAGCATAAAGGAGGAGCATGAAGTCCAAACTAAGATATGCTTTCATAATTGACCTCATTTGCTTCCAATGGCTTTGCATCTCCCCATCACTCGAGTGTTGAATGGTTCTCTATATAGCTGCTGCTAACCATTTTCTACGCACAGAATTATATGATCCGGCCGGCCGCGATATGAGTTCTGTACGAATACAATGCAATGACTAATGAACCCATATAATATACACGGCCCTCTCGCTCGACCCTAGCTCGTTGATGCTCTCTTCTCTTCCATGCCATGCCATGCCATGCCATGCCATGCCATGCCATGCCAGCCACTGGTGCTGAATGCGCAAAGGTATAAGCAATGTGTGCAACTGCATGCGCTTTATTAGTTGTCTCCCAACTCACTAGTCACTAGTACCAAGCCCTAATAACTTTAGAAGCAAGCATTGGCCATTTTTAATGCCATCCTCTTTAGTTTAGATTGATGCTTGTTCAAGGCAAGGAGACAAGATGATTTGGGATTGAAGTTTAATTTGTTTTGCAAATATACAAGCAAACGAGTGTCGAGCGATCGACTAACATACCTGATGAAGCAGCTAATTTATACTCCTTAATTTGCATGTGTAATCATCAGTCGCGGCTATTATTTTACCAGCACACTTCCCAGCTAATGAAAAGGCCATACGACCGTACATTTGAATACTGTCATCGCGTACATACGCACCTTTACTACTTGATGCAGACTTACTCTAGGTAGTAGTATAACAGAAAAGAAGAAAGGAGCTTAAAGTTAATAGTCAGTCTACTGACGACATTGACAGCAGCTTTTGGGTGATTAGTTATCTCTCTGCTACTCTTTCCTAAGAGGATACTAGAATCATCTAATAAGCAAGATTTTACTGCGCAAATCATGGCATAGGAATGTGGACTGGGGATCGGAATCTTACTAAATATACTACTGCTCGCGCTGGGAACTGTAACCAAAAGGTTAAAACTTGGATGTAGTAGGGCATCAGTAGTTATAGACTGGTCACATTCAGAACAGCAACGACTTCAGTAGGATAGGGATAGCCTTGCACTGCATCCACAGACATTGTTATTGGCATGTCGCTGGACTGGATTCTCCATCTTTCCTGCCGCTAGTGACAGCCCACCCCACCCGACCAAAGCATTACCCGCCACAGACAAGCCGATTTTATCGCATTATCCTCAAATTAATAAAGCGTTTGTCACATCATATTGCCAATTCTACGTGCCAAATAGCTTCGCAGATGATAATAACCGCTCCTTATATCAGAATCATATCCAAGCATGTAGTACTAGTTAAGTGCACATTGTGTCGTTTCAAACAAAAAAAATTAAGTGCGCAATAATAATGAGCATGTATATTCGGCTGCTCCCTCTTTCTTTCAAAGCTAATAATAATGTTGTGTGGCTGCAGATCCACCGACATATCTGGTGGCAGGGTGCCTCCGAGCCTCGGAGAATCGAGACATATCTCCGAGGCTCGGAGGCACTCTTACACAACTGCGATGAGTAATGACCAGCCCCCGCGGTAAACAGAAGCACAGCTCCATGAAACTCTCACTTGGAAGCAAAGATAGCCACGAGACTCACAGTCCTCACAAACACGTACGCACCAGCTCACGAGTCACCATCGATCTCCTAGCTGCTGATCCAGCAATGCCAATCCGAAATCATCATATCGTAGGCACCAACCAACACGCTAAACACTCTGATACATACTACACGGTATGTGAAGATGATGATGTACTCGAATGGAAAATTTCCTGTGCGCCGCCAGGCAAGTAAACCCGACGCGCACCATGATGCATGCGCATCACCAGAGGCCCGACTGGTCCCCGCCGGCGCAAAGGCCGGCCGGCCGCGCGTCCATTCTTTCCACGAGCTGCTTGCTTTTTTCACCCTGCGTCGTCGCCGCGGCCGGCCATCCCATTCCTTTCGCTTTCGTCGCGCTTTGGCCTGGCCTTGCTTGGCCTCAACAGCAGCTACAGGCACTGGCAGCCCACATCCGTTGGAATCATTTCCGCCCTCCTCGCCTACACGTAGTCTTTATAGGCTGAGGATGATCATGTGGCTGGCCTACCTGCTGCTACAGACTACAGAGTGCGTGGTGCATGGGAGTGGGGAGCCACTCGCTCCTTGGAGCATGATTCCGGGATTATTTTTTGTACCAGCAGCCTTGCCAAATGCCAATCGCATCGACTGTTGGAGACGAGTACTGTGGCAGCCTTTCTCGCGGCACTCTTTTTGTTCCTCCGAGAGACTTTTTCCCTCTCTAGTTTTTTTCTTCTTTCCCTCCACATTGCCACTACCAGATCAGCTGAGATCTCACTTTCGATTCAGTGACTGGCTTTAAGTAGAGGGGCAGCCCAGCTGGAGCTCTCTTCTTGTAGGCTCTGCTTGGCACTCTCTCGGTGGTGATCGACACTGAGCTCTCGTGATCCCAGCCCATGAGCACAGGCAAACCATAGTCCATAGGACTACAGGCAGCTTTCTTCAGTTCAGAGACGACCGCGCGGCACTCGAATCCGGAAGGTATGCTCTCTTTCGCCTGCAATGAACGAACCTAGTCCTCTGAATCCTCTCCGAGACGAACAGTTTGAACTTTCATGGTTTCTCTTCCGTTGTTCATGCATGTTTCCTCTCCTCTTCATTTTCAGTTCTTTCCAGCTTTCTTGTTTGAGTACAAAATAGTTGAAAAGAATTTTGACATGTGATCCTTGATTCTCCGAGACTTCATCATTGGTCATAGAGTAGAGCTAGTCACCAGGTCCCTCTCCAAAACAAATCAGCAGCATTTTCCTGGAGCAAGCCACCATGTTGTGCAACTGGAACTGTTTCTTCAGCAAGGTTGCTTAACAAAAGCGAAAATTTTGCAGGTAGATAATCGACGTCTGATCGCATATATACGACGACGCGAGCGCCTCTAGCTCGATCGACCAGCAGCCATGAGCGGGCTTGGTCAGAGGTCGCGGCCGTGGCCAGGGGACCCCGCGTCGTCCACGCCGTCGGAGCCAGCCGCCGCGGTGGCCGCGGCCGCGGACGCCAGAGGCGAGGCGTCCACGCTCAGGGACTTCGGCACGTCCATGGACGCCATCTCCTTCGGGTTCGCGGCCACAGCCATCCTCATCTCGCTCTTCCTCCTCATGGCCATCTTCGAGCACCTCATCAAGCCCCGCGCCTTCCCGCCGGACACCGCCCCCGACGGCGGCAGGCCCCGCGCCGTCCGCCACCGGCACGGCCGCCGCTCGCCCGGCAAGCTCCGGAGCCCGCCCATGGTAAGATCATCACCCACCACTCGCTGTTGTCATGTACTACCATGCAGTGATAGTGATTGTTGGTTAATCTCAGCATGTTAGTTGTGGCTGTCTGTGATGCAAAAAATGAAAAAAAAAAAATTCCTTTGGCGTGTGTGTTTGCAGGTGGAGTCGGTGCTGCAGGCGGCGGACCTGTCGGTGCTGATGCCGGGGCAGCGGTACCCGACGTACCTGGCGCAGCCGGCGCCGCTGCCGCCGTCGTGCCCCAGGGAAGGGGTGCATTGGCCGCCGCACGACCACCACGGCTCGTACATGCCACCCTGATTCGTGATTCCTCCACGGAACCCTTGTTCATCGTGCTGCTCGTTCATCGTGCTGTATAGAGAGGAGACGGAGAGAGATTGTAATCTGTAAATGCAGGTGATGTCGAATCTGATGTGGACGTGCTGTCCTGGCTGCCCGTTGTTCTTTGTCCGTATGCACATGCGCCGTCCTTTCAGATGGCGATAATCGCCAATTGTTCATGGCAGGCGCAACCCGTCCAGGGTTAAATCGCAATCAGGGCCGCGAATATGCAGCTGGTCGATCGCAACAGTTCTGTATAGTGGTAGAACAGAATTGGGTCCTCGAGACGATGGTCCAGTAAACTCCACCACTGCACATCCGTATGCCGAGCAGCCAGTCAGTTGCTGGTCCTTAATTTTGGCATGCTGAGATGTAACCACCGATCGATGCCATGGGACTTTAGCTACTCAAGCTCGTAGCATGATTGGGGCGCGTGCGTGCAGGTGCAGGACCTCAGCAAAATACACACCGTGCGTGCCACCATGTGCTGATACAGATCACGGCGAGGGCAGGCCTCGTATACTACACTAGTAATGCAACCTCTGGCTATGAGTGAGGAGGGAGGGGCATCAAGAAATCAAAGATCTAAGGGGCGTCTAACAGAAAGGCAGGGACGCTCTTCGTGTGTCCTGACCGTCAGACATGGCATGAAATCAGAGGAGAAATTTGCGGGCCGGTGTGACCTGACCCTCCTAGGCCAGCGAAGAAGCTGTTGGTTGTGAAAGCAACAAGGTCCCAGGGACTCGAGCCTTTGGGTCCTTCCACACTTGCAATGCGAGATCCAAGTTTCACCTATAACTAGGAATAAAGGTCACCAAAGAACAACTGCTAGCCTGACGCTGAACAGCTCGGATCGTTCAGTACAATAGGAATACCAAATACAGCTGTGGTTGCTGTCATTAGTTCACAAACGCGCGATGCGATTGTTAATGAGTTCAGCTGTGATCGTCCTTGGACGTAACTTATCTTATTGGAGGCATTGTCGCAGCAACTAAAACTAATTGTTCCTGTCAAGTGAAGACTTGGTGTGCTCCTCAGAGTAAGATAGACATTGGCGGCGTCGTTCCTTTCTTGAAAGCGGTGTCTTGCATGACCGTCTCGCTCTACCGTCAGGCGGTCGGTGATGTGTATGTGTTCAGGGCGTCCTTTTCCCCTGCAGGTTACAGTCGTGATTTTGTGCATTTGTGTTGAGGTGGTCTGTTTTCTTTTCCCGGTATCGTGGTTGTGGCTCTTTTCGTTTGCGCTTTGGGATTTCTCCTGAAGTTGTGTAGTTGTATTTCGTCTCCTCCTAATGAAAAAATGTATTATGCACGTCTTAAAAAAAATTAAGTGAAACTCTCTGTACGTGATCTACTTGAGCTGGAGAGTATCCTCTCCTCTCACTCGCGTCGAGGGCGACCCGGGGGCTCCCACCCGCCACCGCAGGGTCCGCCCGGGCTATGCGTCGGCGGTCGCCGCTGCTGTAACATCCCGCGATTTTATTACGGAATGTTAATTATAAAAATATGGATTTAAAATTTTCGGTGAATTATTTGAGTGCTTATCAATTTAATTAAGGATGCCTTCCATTTTCTCTCCTATAATTCCTAGATTTAATTTTGAATTAAATAAAATTTCTACGAAATATAAAATGTTAGTGTGAGAAACTTGGAGTTCATTTGGCTTTATTTGGAGTTTATTTGTGTGGGTTCCAAATTTGAATTCATATTCAAGTTTGAAACAAAATTAGAAAAGGTTTTTGGGAGAAAAGAAAAGAGGAAGGGGTCTAACCCTGTTGGGCCTCGGGTCCAGCCGCAAAGTCTGCTGGACCACCTCCTTCTCTTTTTCCGAAACCAACCGCACACCCTCGCTTTTCCCCGGTTCAGCCCATCACGGCCCGTCTAGCGCCGGCCCACGTACCACCTACCATCCCCGCGCTCAGACGCTGCCAGGTGGAGCCCGCCGTGACGACACGCTGACGTCGCCTCCGTCACCCCCCTTCTTTCCCCCTTTCGCTGACGCCGCCGCGCGCAAAAGCGCTAAAGCGCCGGAGCGCCAGCCATGGCGTCGTCGGGATGCGCCCGCGCGGCCACCTTTGCGACCCGGCCGTCCACGTGCCCCCGCGCCGCTCCTTGCCTATAAGAGGCCGCCGCCGCAGCCCTCGGAGCCTCCCCAACCCTAGCCGCCGCAGCCCTCGTCCCCTGTCCACACCGCTCGCTCGCCGGAGGAGAAGGAGAAGGGGGAGGAGAGGAGAAGAAGCCGGAGGCCGTCCGCGGGAGAGTCGCCAACGCCACGGCGAGGACCGGAGGCCGCTGGTCGCCGCGAAGCCACGAACCGCGACGCCGACCGCATCCCCTGCTTCCTCTGTCCGCGTCGCCGTCTTCTTCCTCGCCGAAGACCCCGCTCCGCCTCTCTACACCAACGCCTGCACGTCGGCCTGTGGCCACCGAGGTGAGGCCACGCTCTCCCGCTCATCTGTGGATGTCCCGGCCTTCGAGCTGAGGAAGAACGCCGCGTCCTGCTCGCCGCCGCCGCCGCGCTCGCCGCTGTGTGAGGCCGGCCTTCGTGCCGTGCTGGGAAAATTCTTGTAGGTGCCGCCGACTTCACCGAGTGCACGCGCTCGCCTCTGCCGCTTGCCTTGACACACGTAAACGCGCACGTCGCCGAATCGCCGTCGCCCTGTTCGCCGCGCCGCCATGGCCGTCGCCATGTCGGTTTGCTTCGTGCCCGCAGCAGCAGGGAGGAAGGCGACGCCTGTATGGCTTCACCGTGCACGCCTCATCGCCGGCTCGGCCGCGCGCCCAAGCGCGACCTTGCCTGGCCACGGGAGCCCTGCGCTCCGCCGCCGCGATGCACCGCCCGGAGCCCACCTTGGCCAAGATGGCCCTGTGCGTGTTGACAAGGGGCAAAGCCCAGGGCTTTGGCCTGTTTCCACTTCACCAGATGCACGCACACGCACAACGGCGCCTTTGCGCCCTTACACGCCTGCACCGGCGACCATTCACACTGCGCCACCGCGCCCCACGCCGCGCCGTCGCCGTTAAGGTCGCCGTCGGTCCTTAGGTGCCACCCTTTTGGTCTAGATCGAGGCGCAAACACCACCGGAGTCTGGCACCGCCGTTTGTTGACCAAGCCGCCGCACACCTCGCCACCGGCGAGCCTTGCCGCGCCGGGGTGCCTCACGGGCATTCCGTCGAACACTTCAGAACGCCGCCCAAAACCCCAGGGTCTAGTGGCACACGCACGCACACACACACGCTTGCACTCAGAGGATCCGGAGGGATTTCGTGCGGCCGGCCACTCACGGCCGTGCCACACGGGAGCCTGCACGCCGCCGCGCCGCAGCGATCCGCCCCTGGATCGACTGCTCCGCGCCACGCGTGTCGCCGCGTCAGCGCCACGTGGGCAAGGCGCTGGCCATAAGCTAGCCACGTAGCTGCTGCGTCGGCTCTAGAGCTGGCCTGCAGCTGGCTCCAAGACCCTTTAGAGATAGGTAGAGTTAGGTATAAGCCAGCCTAAAGTTAATGATATTGAAAATATGTATTTGATTTTCAGAAAACTATTTTATCTTTGGAAATTCATAATAAATCCGTTTTAACTCCGAAAAATACAAAACTTCTTCTGAAAATCTTCTAAAAATCCAAACTCCGCGTTAGGCTAGAGTTTGCCTCTTTTTGGGTCTTATTTGTTCCTCCTCTTGGATTTATTGCATTTAGCCGCCGAGTTATTTATTTAAATACGATTCTAGGAGCCGCCGGAGCCGGAGAGCTGAACCAGGACTACGACGACGAACTCGGCTACGACGACTACTCGCACCCAGGTTCACGCCCGACCATTCTTTGAATGCCCATTAGGCATGTCTATTAGAACTGCTAGTGCTTTATTTACTGCATAGTGATGGATATGATGAACCCGTGCATAGCCTCTTTTACATACTTGTCCTTGATTGACCTACTACTACCGCTTTACTTATGCTAGATGATGTGCTGAGCTTGCTATGCATGTGTTGGGATTATTGAGGTAGTTTCTTGGCGTGTGTGGGGAAAACCGGCAGGAGAAGGTGTTTTGGGATATTTTGGCGGGGGTGAGCTCAAGACAACCCGATCTGGGATCGGGGGCCAGAGATCGTCTTCTCGGACGTTGCCCAGTTTGGTGCCTATGGCGGGTATACTATTTTAGAAGTACAGGTGTTGGGGATTTTGTGATGACTTGGAGGATAGGAGTTCGCCCCGGTCTGAAACCGAGTGGGTCGCCTGTTACACGAGACTTTCGTACACACCACCTCGCCGAGAGTGGGGATAGGGCCACTCGACCCTAGCAAGTGCGATGTCATACCTGCCAGTAGGATAGAGGGTATCAGTGAGAGGGTTAGGGTGAAGTCTCTTCCCTTTGGGCGCTCCCCGTGAGGCCACACGGGGGCATTTTCACAGTTCTGAGGCGGACCTTTACGAAGGACCGTGACGAGACCCAGATGCAGGATGTGATCGTAACTCCTAGGTGTTCGTTCGGTAGGGTAGGCTCGGTCGGCCGTACACCGTCCGAGTACTATTCTGAGTTGGGTACTGGTGTACACACTCTGCAGAGTTTAGATCTATACGTATAGTCGCGTCCTCGGTTATGGACATGCCCGTTGTTTCTCCGACTCTTACGTTTTGGGATTTCTACCTCCTCCCTTATAGGATGAGAGTGTATTGGTGAGCCGTGGTTGTATTCGGGGAGAGGAGAGTTGCTCCCTCTGCCTCGTGGATCCGGGTGCAACCATTGAGGTGCGAGAAGTGGGAGTTCTCGCACCGACCCTAGACGGAGATAGGTGATGGTGACGGTGATCTGGGTGAGCAGATGTATCCGTATGCGGATGGGAGATATGGGATATGGTGGAATTATGGAGATATTACTCTTTTTATGATGCTGCTGCTGCATAGGAAATCCAGCTACTACCTTGATATGTTCTTTCCCCTTAGAAGTAGGCCACTTAAAGCTTGCATACGGACATACGGTTGGTGACGTGGACCTATCCCGATCCTTGGGGATAGCCCCTGAGCTTGCAGGGTACGAGTCCGACTACGACAACAACGCTGACGGATGGTACGACTGAGGGGGCACGCTGCTTCGCTCAAGGATGCCTGTGGGAGATGACTGAAGCTGGAGACACCTTTTGGAAGCTAGCTACCGCTGCGTAGGCTCTTATTTCTGTTATTCCGCCAAGAGGCGCGTATTGATGTACTCTGACTTTTCAGAACATGTAATAATCAGATTATTATTCGTACTCTGATGCTTTATTTCGCTGTATGTCTGTGATATTTATCTGTGATGAATGCTTGTGCGTGATAGCGTCTGATCCAGAAACTATCACGAGATAAAATGCTGGGTTTTCCGATTTCGAAAACCTAGGGCGCTACAGCTGCCACCTCCGGTGGCGGTGCCGCAACAGGCGTCTGCACGTGCTCCTCCTCTCCTCCCCTCCCTCCCTTTCCTCCTCCCCCGCCCCTCCTCTTTCACCCCACCACCACACACGAGGTCATCTCCTCGAGTTCGCTCCCTCCTTCCCCGTCCCCGACCGAGACGGCGGCGCCCGGCGACGGCTTCACCTCCTCGCCTCGATCTCCCTCCCCTCCCCTCCTCCGCCTCATGGGCGCCCACCTGCAGACCTAGATCTGGCGGGTGCGTGAGCGCCGCCACCACCTTCGACGATGATGGTCGTCGCCGTCAGATCCGGGTTCGGGCTCCGCTCCAGTGTCGCCTCCTCCTCCAGGGCGGTTTGCCGGGCCTCCGCCGTCTTTGCCGATTTTGGGGGTAACACTAGATCTGGCGGACCCTGGCCGGCGAGGCCGCCTCCTTCTCTTCGGCTGCACCATCATCGTCTGCGAGGTTGGCCAGAGGTGTGGAGCCCCCTACGCTGGTGGGGCATGGACGCCGGCGGCCGCAGTCCCCCCCTCTCTCCGTCCGCATCTGGGCCCATACGGTAGTTTCAGTTTCGCGATCGACCCCTCCCTCGTCGTCGACTGCGGCCTTCTCCGCCTCGCTGCCAGTTGCGGTTGTCTCCTTCCGCCAGCGGCCATGACTCCCTCTCTTCCTCGCGTGCAGGCGCCGCCTCCTCTACCCTCGACGCCGGCGGGCCGCGTCGAGCGCCGGGTCTCGACCCTACCCTGCTCATCTGTTGTTCCCCCCCACTGGTGTTGGAGCAAGCGTGGACTTGGTCTTGCTCGACGGGCTCGAGCAGGCCTCAGAGGGCCCTGGGCGCTCTCGGCGCCTGCGGAGGGTACGTCTCCGGCGCCCCTGTGTGGTTACCTTAGGCGCGGTGTCCGCCAAGGTGCCACCTTGAAGACGGACGTTGTCCTCGACACGTTGGTTGAGGGATGCCGGGGGCTCTTCGTGGTGCTGCTATGCCTGGGGCCCTGGCGCCGCCGATCGGCGGCCTTTCGGCTCCGTCTCGTCACTGACGCCGCCGGTCGGCGGCCTTTTGGTTCCGCCTCGTCACCACCGCCATCGCCGTTGGTCTCTTCTTCGCCCCCTCCGCCCACCTCCCGCCACCGGCCCCCATCTTCTTCACCGCTGCGCTAGCCCCAGCCGCCGGCCCGTCCTCGACTGCTGCAAATTGGTGCTTCTCTGTGGGACACCTCCTTTCATCACCGGCTTCCTGTCCTGTGCGCTCGCCGGCCAGCTTGTGCTTTCTGTTGTGTTCGCCTTGGCTCGCCTGCTACCTTTCCATCGGTCCGCTCACAGTCCAAGCTTCGTGGGTCGGCTGCGAAGAGTTGGTCTTGGGGCTTGACGAAAGCCCAGTGTAGTTACCTCGCTGGAGGTGTTGTCTTTGCGGCTCTAATTCCATTTGGTCTGCCGGGTGAAAACTTGGTCTGCCTCTTCTCGGACAGACAGGCGATGGCGACGTTCCCGTCGTTCCTTCCGTGGTGGCATCGTCCTGCTTGACATCTTCGTTCGCCCTTCGTCGGTTTTGGTTTGTTAGCTTGCCGGTGATGAGCGGGTGTCTGTGGTGCTCCTTCATACAGGCTAGGCGTCGCCTCTAGTTTCTTTCTCGGTGTTGTGGTGGTGGGTGTAGTAACTTCTTTCTTTCAGGTTGTTTAGGCTCGTTTGTTTCTTTGTTGTTCCTTGTTCTCAGCGCATTGGGTTCCTCCCAACGACGTTTCGTTGTAACTATTTCTCTTCTCTTAATGAAAAACGTGCCTTTGCACGTCTTAGAAAGTGATATGCTTGAGCTGTCTTTCTTCAAAAAAAATTAAAAAAATTGAGCTGCCTTAGCACCTCCTCCATCTATCGCTTGATCAACACCATGACCTGCAATGGCGTCGCCGCCGATGTGCCTTTGAAAGACTCCTGTTCCTCTCCTCCTTGCCAAATATCGCGTCTCAACCTCTCTGGCCGTCACGTTCGCCCGCGTGTCCTACCTGTTCGATCCAACGTCTGGATCGGACAGGCAACAACAGCCTCCCCGCCCCGTCCGGCCTCACGCCATCCGCGTTGTCCGACACATCCGCGGAGGCGGAGGGCCCCCCCTCCCCGTGCAGCCCGGCCAGCACGGCGTGCGTTCGCGTTCGCCGCAGGTGTCCGTCCAGCTCGTGTTGCTGGCGTTGGCGATATGCCTGTAGCTCGCCGCTCGTGTTACTGGCGTTTGCGGTAACACGATGGACAACAGGCGCAATTCTTGGTCCCTGAACAGAGGCGCCCACCCATCATGCCGTTTGCTCGCCCGTGCGTGGCTACAAAAAGATCATCGCCACGTAGTACTACGCTGTGGGAGCCAGAACGGACCAAGATTGCAATAGTTACGGACGAGATTCCGTAACGCGACAACAGAAGATCCCGCTGCCGCACGTTTGCTTTACTCCCCCTGGTAAATGTGTTTTTACGGCTGCTGATGCTCCATCTCATCCATTAAAGTTCGATGCGTCCCTGTAATAATCTTCACCATCTTACCACGTATCATCGCCGCGGTCACGCGTCCCTCTCTCTGCTGGAAAATGGCGAACGCACGCTACGATGTGGGCCTGGGACGAGGTAGATCCACCAAGAAAGAAGCGTTACTTTCTTGGAGGGGGACCAGCGGATGTGAATCTCGCTCGTCGTCACGTCTCAACGCACACCCTTTGCTCTTTCGCTCACCACTGCACCAGCACACCCTGCCTGGTTCGGCAGTTGACTCCGCAGCTTTCCGTACGCCCATGTCTAAATACGGAAAAAAACGCTTACGTGATCGACTTGGGCTCACACGAGCACGAAAGCTGAATGCGTCAAGAGAGGTACGGAAAAGACGTCGAGGACTTCGACAATCTATACCAAACCCAAAGTGCCCTTTCCCTTCCTAGTACGTTGCACGGGAATGTTATGTTAGGCAAAGGGAAAAAGCTACGAGTAGGCTCGTGCCGGTACGTCTCCAAAGAGGGACAGGAACCAAACCATTTGCGTGCAAAGAGCGCCAGCCGCCTGGTCTGGTGGTTTCGACGCCCCGCAGCCGCGCACGTTACAATTAATTACCACGCTGCTGCCATGTCAGCGGACAGCCGGCCACGTTGACGAGTCAGAGCCTTTCCGCAAACGGGGAGAGACTGCGTGTTGACCCGCCACCGCCCACCGCCAGAGCGCGCGCGCCATGGTGGTGAGAGGGACGGGTCCCGCGTGCAGCGAGCGACGCAGCCGCCGCGCGGGGCGAGAGAACCCTAGCCCAGCCAGCCACGGGAACGAGAACGACCCCGTCGCTCATTACTGGCTGGGTGGGTGCACACAACTGGTTTCCCCTTTCGTTATTCCCGCACCCGAGTCCCTCCCTCCTCTCCCCCCAACCCTCGCTCGGCCCCCGCTCCTCCCTTCCCTCAAGCAGCAGCTCCATGCCGCGACGCCACCACCCCCCGATGCTCTCCGCGCCTCATTGGATCCCAGCAAGCAATCGCGCCGATCGGAGCCGCCTGGCGCCGCGATTCATCACGGCCGGGAGGCAAGGCGCTTAGCTCGAGCTCCCGCGGGCTGCGGCGAAGGTCGGTGGGTGAGGGGGCTCTCTAGGTCTCGGGTGATTCCACAACCCTAAATCGCTGTGCTTAGGTTTAATCCCGTTCCGTTCCCGGCTCGTGCGTGCCGCGGTACTGCTTAGGGATTCCGATCTCTCCGTGGCCCGAATGCTCTGCTCGTCGTGGCTCCAATTTAGGTTACCTTTTGTCTCGGCGATTGACTTCGTGCGAAGAAGAGTTTGAGCGTGGACGCTTCTGGTTGCGCCCATTTTCCGGCGCTCCGGGCTGGGAATTGCGTCAATCTGGATCGAATTCGCTAGGGATTGAGCTGCTGCGTCCCGTGTCCTTGCTGAAATTTTGGGGAGTTTCCACCCCCTGCTTAGGTTTAGGGCGATTGGGTTCGGCGCCGCGAATTGGGAACCCATCGTTTCCGCGCCTCGCGCGCCCCCCCATCCTGATCGCGTTTAGGTTACTCGGGTGCTTCGATCTGTGCTGCGTCTCAAGCATTTAGCTTTGGAACTGGTTTTAGGGTAACATGATTGTTTCCTTTCTGGTTGCGGCTCCATACATGGGCAATTAACGCCTCCGTGTTTTAGTTTGATCCAGTACATCGTTGCTTCAGTTTGTGAGGTTGCATCTTCTATGAGTCTCTTTGGCGCCAGAAATAGGGTTCCATTTGACAGCTTGGCTAAATATGCCTATTGCTTTAGCATGCAATTTTTATGTTTCTGCTTATCCTTACTCTATTTCTGTTACCTTTCGGATTTTTATATATTTTATTACTATTGAATTTTTATGCTCGATCTGATCACCTAACTTAGGTTTACCTCAGTCTGATGTCAAAATATGTGTTTTGATGCTTGGATTGGTTTTAGGACCATTTAGTGTTTTCTTTCTAGCGACATAGCTCAAAGATTTCCTTTTGATGTGGGTTTTTAAAGTAGTAACACTCACTCTTCACTGGCATTTGGAATTACTCGTGTTGATATTCTTATGGCGAACCATTATTGAGAATTTGATATTTTCTTAGCTTCAGCATTCAACTGGACTTTATTCAGATTATAAGCACCTAATGTTTTGCAGTTTTTGTCTTGCAACAGGTCTGGAAAGATGAAACCTCCTCATGTTCTCAGTACTCTTTGGGTGTGTATTTGAAGCGTGCTGCTCAGTTCTGGTAATTTCATCCAAGTTCAGGTAAACAACAGGGCTTTCCAAGTTTTCAGTTTTTGCTTGTTAAATCCTTTTCTATTGGCTGCATTTTAAGTAGAACAATGTTATAATGGTTCTACCAAGTCTGATTTCATATGTTTATACTATGAGTCTATGATGACACTAAGCATGTTATGGTTCAAATTGAAAAAAAATGTATTAGTTATAATGCCATAGCTGCAATTTGTATTCTAATATCTGAAGAACAAGTTAATCCACCAGTTTGATAAACTGCAACTGTATCCCTAAATGATGGGTCACAGAGCAAAGGAGAGTAACAAAAAATAAACTTGCCAACTTGCCTTCGAAAGCTGTGGAAGATCCTTAGGTTATTCAAATATCACACCCTGCATATTTGTGGAAGCCCTCCTGTCATTGAACCTAGTCCACTGTCCACCTAATGATTGCCAATATACCTTTTAATGATCAGTAGAGTTACATAATCTATCCAAAGTTGTTACCAAATCGATCCATTTTATCGGAATTCTTCTTGGAACTACAAAAAGAAAATATCAAAGGTACTGGGTCTTGAGTCTTGACCTTTGCAAACTCTGGTATCTTCTATCTACTAGGCAATATTATTCGATCAACATAGTTTATGAATATATTGATATCGATCTCCAGAGTTGCTATGCTCAGTGTTAACTTCATCAGTAATTATGATCTTCTTGAATTTTTTTTCCTTTCATGAGAGGAACATTAATTGTGTATGTGTCAGTTAACTGAAATGTCAAATATCCTCGAACCTTTTCCATGACTGGGTTTGGAAATGTTCCGGGCTACAAAAAATGCTAAATGTGCACCAGATAACTTGAACTAGCTCTACCTTCCTATGTCATAAGTGGGCTGCTTGAAATCACGTTGCTGATACTCTTGTACACATGGTTTTAATCTACTCATATATGGTATGACTTTTCTTATTTGTTCATGAATCTTGTTAACCAATTTCTGGGAAAAGGGAAAAGCTGATAAATACCCGCATGGTGATCTCACAATTAAGGATTTTGAATTACAGGCACCATTTGATGGCTTGTTCTGGCGTTTGGTAGGCAGCCATGAAACTGAAGGTGGAACATTCTCAGTGAGGTGTAAAGTATGCTATGGTAATCAAACTCAATCTTCTATATAAATTCTGTTCTGAATACTGGGACATACACAAAATGGAAGTACAAAGATTGGTCGACTTGTTTTACTGTGCTCTAGTGGTTAAGTTCAGTTGAATTTTGTCCTGAATAGGCAGTATTATTTAGCACAATGAATTGTTATGATTTCGAATTGATACCAAACATGATGTGGAGCATTTCATATCTTACTATTTTCATAAAAGTGTGAGTTAGCAACGCTGTCCAGAAAATGTTATGTTAGGAAGTCCTGATATGCCCATTTACTATTTTTGTGTCATGCACCATTTTGCTTTTTTAATGCAGAACTGAAGATGCAAATCAGAGAATGGGGGCAAGTGCAAGGAGAATAGATTGACATCACATCAGTGGTCATAAACAAGATCCATTAACCACTTCAAGGTCCACAAAAGCCTTTAGGGTAGCTTGCTACTCTTCATCTCACTATTTACATTTCACTACATTATGTACATTCATCCAACTGTGGCCATGCGCCCAAACTTGCCTGCACCACCAACAGATGATCCAATCTCGTCCTTGCACCTCCCTGCTGCACTAACCTCCACTCTTCCACCTCCATTGCTACCCCCACCCCCACCCCCACAGCCTTTTCCTTTGCGTGGGCTAGCACACTTCCTGCAGATGAAATTTTCAGGGACTTCCTCAAAATCACTGATCCCTGAGCATCTGGTGTGCTGCCAGACTCCACACACATCACATGCTAGCATACGTTCCCCATCATCATCCTTGGCACCACATGAGCAGTCCACAGTCCAGTTCTCCAAACCCCTCTCCATCCTGAACTGTACAATTCTCCGGTAATCTCCAGTGCAACGTCCTCTTAACCGAACAAGCTGGCCTGATCCAAGCACATGCTTCACGGGGGTTGTGTCACTGAAGTTTGGAAAGTCAGGGAGCAGTTCAGCCTGGAAGCTTTGGAACATGAGGTATGTCTCTTGAAATGCCCTTGAAGCCTGCACTTTCAGTTCAGCAAGGGTAGCACTTGCAGGTATAAGTACAAGTTCCTCTGGAGGTGCTGTGTAGTCTTTTGGGTGATCAAGTAGTTCAATGGAGCACCTCACAGAGAGCAAGAATGGGTTAGGAGTCCTGAGAGCATGCTTGTCATAATGCTTGATGAACTGCTTGCAATCAAGAATCTTTGCTGCTGCATTATGTGCTGATGAACCCACCACCTCTGGCTGTGAAGACAGCATGGACTCTGGGTTCAGCAGAGCATCGTAGAGGAATCTAAGATCATGCAGGAGATGTTCAACAGAGGGCTCAAACATTGCTTCATTAACTGGTGACCGAATGGAGGAAGATTCCAGCCTGCTTGTCATGAAACTATAATGGTAAGAAAACTATTAGGAGTTCAGGTATTAAAAAGGATGAGGACAAGGCTCACCTGTACTCTATTGCACTTGTCTCAGCATTGCAGCGGACAGCAACAAAATGGCCATCATCCAGTTGTTTTCCACCCAGTTCTCGAAGAGAATAATCAAGCAACTCCTGTGAATCAACAGCCTTTGATGCAGCTCCCCGAAGTGCACGCCAAGACACCCACTGTCCAGTTTGCACAACCCGAAGAACCTTAAGCATTGCAGCTTCTGCTCGATCAAAATCATCTTTAGTCCACGCACAGAGCACATCAGATGCAAGCTCTTTGCGCTTGTAAGTTGAGGGTTTTGACATCTTCTGAGCTTGATGAAGCAGGTGCATGATAAAGCGGAAAAGATCCCGTAGTGTCACTAGTTGGCGATCACAAAGTGCCCAGTAAAGAGCAATTGTGTTCTGCAATGGGGTCCTGATGGGGCTTCTGTTCGAGAAGTACAGTGCCAGCTGTATACTTGAAAGCATGTCTACTGCATTTTGGTAGGTCTCTGAGGTTAGTGCAAAGCTTCCAGCACCAAACTTGTATCCCCATTCACCATACCATGGGTGCCCACTTGTGACTGCATGCAGGAGTCTGTAGTCCATTCCATGTTTCTTGGAGATGTCCATGACAGTGACCTTCCTGCAGTGATGGAAATGACAGTTAGGTTGAAGGAAGCATTTTGGACAAGAGTCGATTCAAATCAAAGATTGCTGTTCTGCTCCTTTTATTTACCTCACATACAGCACCTTGCACAAGCGATCCCATAAGCCCATTATGTCACGGCCAGTGAGGAATCTTGAACCACCTTCACGGCCATTTACCCTGAGGAGGTGTCCATAGCCGTTTACGTGCACCACAGCGTGCAGCAAGTGAGAGGAGTCATCCAAATGCAGGTATGCACACTCTTCAATCTCCTCACCATCCATATCAAAGTTGCACAGCGCACACCTGGAGAAGGCATTGCATTCAAAGTAAGAGAACATGCAAGTATGCAACTAGTATTCAGAGCATAACAAGTTCACATCACATCAATCAGATTGCTTGGCTTACGATTTTTTTAGGGAGAAGGTTGCATACATACTATTCTAAGCTGCTTATGAGGCTACGATCAGCAATAAAAACAGTCGCGCTTTCATCTTTCTACATGTGCAAACAAGCCCCATCCAGATGCAATCCATTTGAAACTCTGCATTAGATTCAAGGCAGTGCACAGCCACCTTGATTCAATCACACATGTATAGGCATCTAACACGGCATATTGACCTCAACTCGTCATATGTTAACAGGTCCTATATCCCCTTCTTGTATGCAATGATGTATATTTTCTGAAATGTGCCTCCCACCTTGATTCTCCAGCGACCATGGGAGTGCCGCAGCGAAGGCAGCAGGTGCGCTGGTGGCCGGAAAGCTGGTTGCAGTCGTTCTCGATGATGAAATGGTATCGCTTCCCACAGACTGGGTGCCCACTCCATCCTGCAACCAAACAAACGCATCAGACACAAGATTCCATTGCAGATGCTTTGTTGCTGTATGTTAAACAGGATATGACAACGAAGATTGAATCAATCATGGTTACGGATGTTGAAAGTAACAGCCTAACAATTTTGCTGACAAGACGAAAGCTTCCAGAAAATTTCAGTGAAACGGACCAAATTTTCATAAAATTTCAAAAAAAAAAGAAGAAAGACGTTGGGATTTAAAAGCAAATAGCGCTCAATAAATCGAAAAGAAGGAGCAGATCGAAACAAAATGAATGTGTATCTGTTAAAAATTAATAATAATTTTTCGTGTCAAAATAAATTTCCGAGAAAAAGATGGGAGGAAAAGAGAGGAAAGCAACTCACCCACGACTCTGCACTGATCGCAATACACAGATCGTGATCGGAGCACATCCTCCTCAACGACGTTGAGCTCGACCCTGCCGCCGGTGTCTTCCTCCCCCTCCTCCCCGACCCGCAGGGACACCCTCCAGATCAGCAGGTGCGGCGGGGCGGCGGCGGCCGCCGGCGAGAAGATGGACGGAAGCGGAAGGAGCCTCGCGTGCTTCGAGAGGAAGACCCTCACCGCCTCCCTGAACGTCCCGGCCGCCCCGCCATCTCCGGCCGCCGGGAACCCCGCGAAGTCCTTGGCCTCCACCCGCGTCCTCGCCCTCTTCAGCGGCCGGCCGTTCACCACCATCTCACCCTCAGCCGCCGTCGGATCCCCGCAGATCTGCCGCCTCCGTCGTCTTCCTCGTCGCCGATTAACCGGATCGGAACTCTGGTTAGGGTTTGCGGCGGCGGCGGCTGCGAGATAAAGAGGAGGAAGGCGATGGGGTCGATTCCTTCGAGGGGAAGCAGGATCTGCTACGCCTGGTCTTTGTGCACCCGATCGCTGGGATAAATTTCGGGGCCCACGTAAGCGCGTGCGGCGTACTGTGGGATGGGTCTACGCATGTGGTGGTGGAATGGGCTCGTCAGGTCGTGGCAGGATGCTAACCAGGGTTAACGGGGTGTGGGGTTGGGTTGGGGTAGTTGGGTTCGGGGCCTTTCTGAAAAGAGAGCGCCAGAAATGGGAGGGAATAAAGGCGGGGATAAAGTTGTCATTTCGCACCCATGGGTTCCCGAGGTGGTAGAGTACGACGGGCACTTGTGCTTGTCAAATTACACAAATGCCCACATGCAGACAGCAGATGAGCAGACTGTTGTGGCGGTGAGCTACTGTATATCTGGTGGTGTTCACTGCAACCCGAGACTAGTTGCAAATTACTGTGAACAATGACAATTACAATTACTATACTGTCTTGTTACAATATTTTTTGAATGACGTACACTGGATAAGAGTACATTGAGCAATACCTCAAATTGGTTCAAAATATGGTACTCAAAGATTTTTATTGGCTATGTTCGGCCTCTCTTTTTCCCGCTTCTTGCACGGTATTTTTTTCAGGACAAATCAACCATACAATCAGCAAAAAGATCTACCGAACAGGTCATTGTTGCTAGAGCCAAATACAACTTACAATGTAAATTAGATATAATTAGTGATACTAATGCTCCATATTTATCAACTATTTTCTTGATAAAAAATAAGACCATAGTATCATAAAACATGTTGAGACTTTGAGAAATGATTTCATTAGAAATTTTGCAGTTCATATTATATAAAAATTTTACACCCAAAAAATAGGCTAAGGCCTAGAAAGGCTGTCTTGGTACATGTGGTAATGACTTCCGACGAATAGTGGACTTCAGTGCAAGTGCATCGGCAGAACTGAAATGCATGCCAGCATAGCCGTGCAGTTTTTACCTGACCTGTCGCAGCAGAGTGGAACTGACGCAGCAGAGAGTGCAGCACGGAGGGCAGATACGGAAAAACCCAAACCGAAATCATTGGGTCGTTGGGTGGACGAAAATGCCCGCCAAAGTGTGAATCGTTCGTTCCTAACCCCGGTCGCCAGTTTCGCGCGGCATCGCCGGGCGTCCAGCGGAATCGCCAAGCGCCCAAAAACTCCTTGGCCTCCCCAGGCTTCTCTCCCTCGCGCCTAAATTTGGTTGGACACGTGGTTCGAGGACGCTGGCTTGACCGTTCGAGCGCGACGGCTTTTTTGCTAATTTATAAAAGAAGGATCCGGATAAACGGATACATTATTCTCCTGGACGGATCCGATACTGGAGTTGTTTGTTTATTAACGGGTTGTTTGTTTGTTTGATCCGCGTGGGTGCCGTCGGCTGGAGGGAGATCGTTAGGATTTGAGCAGCGGAACGAACGGATAGAAAGGGAACGCAGCAGAGCCGTGCGTACTGTCGTGTTGGACCAGGCTCTGATCTGTCAATTAATCAGTCTACGGAGTACGTGGATTTTATCTTTTAGTTTGCTTAGAGCATCTCCAACAATATCCCCATTAGGGGTTTGCATTTTGGGCTATTTGCAAATTTGCAAATTAATATGAGAATTAGAAAAAAAGTCCTTCTCCAATAGTATCTCAATTTTGGCTTGGCAAATTAAAAAAATGGGCCCATCTAGTACCGGTAGTTGAGAACACCGTGACTTCTCCCCAGCTCTCCTTGTGCGCCGTCGACCTCGCGTGAAAGACCGAGAGGCCGCGCCGTCCCCTCGCGCGGTGACGCGAGGCCGCGTCGAAGTCTGCCGTCGCCGCCGATCAGCTCCCGCAGGTCGGTATCTCCTTCCCTCAACTCGCCTTCTCCTTCCTAGCCTGCCCTAGGTCGACATATCATCCCTCAGCTCGCCTTCTTATCCCCAGGCTGCCCTAACGCCATCTCCTCCCCAGCACGCCACAATGGTTTTCAAGAGATCGTTCCTACAACGACAATTGGACGATGATTCATTAGATGACGACGCCCGTCTCGTATTCTCCGCTGGTCAAATTGCGTACCAATTTTCCAATCGGAAAAGAAGACACGGTTGTTCTGTCCCTGGACATGCTTATCTTTATCGAGATAGAGAAGGCGGACATCGAAGGATCTATCAAGATTATTTTGCGGATAATCCGACGTATGGGCCACAATATTTTCGTCGGAGGTGGTTGTTCTTTCGCTTTAGATTCGCCTCTTGCGTTCTTGTTCAATTATTATTCGTGTGGTCAACCTTTTATTTGTTTGGTCCAGGTTCAGGATGAACAAGGGGATGTTCCTACGCATAATGAATGCTGTTGAAGCTTACGATAATTGGTTTGTGCAGAAACCAAATGCGGCTGGATTACTTGGATTGAGTTGCCTCCAAAAAATTCACCGCCGCATTTCGTATGCTTACTTATGGGGTTGCCGCTGATTCCACCGACGAGTATCGTCGCATTGGTGAAAGTACTGCCATTGAGAGCCTTCGTAGATTTGTCAAAGCAGTTGTTGAAAATTTTCAAGATGAGTACTTGAGATACCCCAATGAGGCCGACACAGCACGCTTATTGGCAATGGGTGCAAGGGAGGGCTTTCCTGGCATGTTAGGGTCCATCGACTGTATGCACTGGGCGTGGAAGAATTGTCCATACGAGAACCAAGGTCAGTACAGGGGGCATAAGAACACTCAAACTATCATTTTAGAAGCTGTAGCTTCTCACGACCTATGGATATGGCATGCATTTTTTGGAATGCCCGGGTCTCACAATGATATCAACGTCCTTCATCAGTCTCCTTTATTTGCTAACCTGGCAGAGGGCACAACTCCAGAGGTCAATTATAGCATTAATGGACATGATTATACAATGGGTTACTATCTAGCTGATGGTATATACCCCTCTTGAGCGACTTTAGTGAAGTCCATCTCTGTTCCTCTGGGGAACAAAAAGAAATACTTTGTCAGAGCACAAGAAGCAACAAGGAAGTGCGTGGAAAGAGCCTTTGGGGTTTTACAAGCTCGGTGGGCCATTGTTAGAGCACCAGCTCGCTTTTGGGATAAAGCAACACTTGCATTGATCATGAGGGCTTGTGTGATCATGCACAATATGATTATTGAAGATGAAGGAGAGGTGGACCCTGATGAGCGATTCCCTAATGGGGGCGAAAATGTGGAACCTGATCGTGGCAGGCCTACTAGGACACTCGCTCAATTTATTGAAGCGCATAAGAAAATCAGAGAGAAGAAAACACATTTCTAGTTGAAAGAAGATCTCATCGAGCACTTATGGAACAATCATCCCGATTTATACTAGTTTCATTTCCCTACAAATTTAAGAATGAGTGCACCTTGTTTAGATTCAGACATACTTTCATGTATGGAATTTATTTATTTTATTTTATGAACTTTGTGAGCCTACCAAGAAACACCCACTGAGTATATACACCAAGTTTGGTTTGATCTCGAGCTCAATTGCATCACATAAGGTTTGGGGTTTTTCTCTGTCAGAGTCAAAACTGGAGGTTCCAGTTTTGGGAAACTGGTACTTCTTTATTTTTTTGAAACAGGGAAGTCCCAGCTTTTATTGAAAGCTTATAAGAGTTTACAACGGATCACACGACACACACGACACCGCTGGGGACGCCAGCTTTACCACGGAAGCAAGCGAAAGTTCAGCAACGGAAACATAACTAGACACCATAACACCAACAAAAGCTAAGCTTTAGGTAGAAAACGGTCTTCAGAACATGTCATCCATATGCTTCCGATCCTTCATCTTCGCCTGGAATCGCTCCAGCCATGAGTGCACGCGCGAGGCCCTCATGTCCAGCTTGTCTTGATCACTGCCCCCCAACAAGGCTCGCCACCGCTACAAGGAAGCAAGGATTTTGTGCATAGTGTCAGTAGGCGATTTTGGCCCCACCCCCTCAATTACAAGTTTATTTCTAACGTTCCAAAGAGTCCATAGGACAATTCCAAAAGAGAAAAGTTTCAGTTTATAATTGTTGCACCCCAGTGGCACCCATTCTTCTATCAGCCCCTGTAAGTTCCTGAGAGATTTATCCCACCCCAGAGCTTCTTTGAGACAAGCCCAAATGAATTTGGCCATCGAACATCTGAAAAGAATGTGATCCCTGGTCTCCAGCACGCAGGAAAATGGTACTTCCAGCTTCAGGAAACTGGAGGTTCCAGTTTTGCGAAACTGGTACTTCCAGCTTGAGGAAACTGATACTTCCAGTTTGTGACAGAGAGAGTATTCTTTCCGCTGCGTGAGGTGTATTTCTAGAGTATTCTTCAAATAAACTTTGGCTAAATAGAGTACTGTTTACATAAATTTGTCCAAAAAAAAATGCTTATCTAATGAAGCACAAACAAAATGAAAGTTTCATTAAATCCAAATATTATTGTCAAAATAAATGAACTAAAACTAATTTGCGAAATGTTTAGCAACGATCTTCTTCTGCATCGCCTCGTACCATTGCTTCTGAAGCGGGGTGAGAGAGGACATGTCCACTGACATTATATCTTTTTCCTCTTTCATGATGTCAGCTTCTGCTTTTTTCGCTTCAGCTTGAGCTCTTATAATTTTAGCTTCTGTTTTTTTCGCTTCAGCTTGAGCTCTTTTTTCTTCAGCTTGCGCTCTTTTTTCTTCTGCTTCAGCTTCTCTCCAAGTCGCTGTTTCTCTATCTCAAGTGAAGCCTGGAACCTCTCCTGTTTTGCCTTCTCTATCTTAGCCCACATAGTGTCCATAACCTCCATGCAAGCGTCGGCAGCTCCCCGCTTTAGAGCTTCTTTTGCCGCCTTCTGTCCTTTGGGCCTCTTTCGTTCTTCTTTACCTGGGTCTGCAGTCTCTGGTACTTCTCCATTGTTGCTAGTGCCTTCGTTCGTCGGGCTCGAGTCTTTCGTAGTCTTCTGTCTCCTCTTACTATTAGAGACTACTTTTGCTTGTTCAGCTAGTTCAATCCTCCTAGCCTTCCACTTGTCTTCTTCCTTTAACAAGTCCCAACAATGTCTTAGAGTAAATGGCTTTTTCTCTTCGTCGGCATCCAGGTACATTGCGTCTGCTGCAGTAATCTGCACATTTTATTATTTTTAAAGATTAGTAATATTTAAATATTGTGCAAATAAACAAAGCAACCAACTATGAGAACTCACCATGTCTTGGGCAGAAGCTCCACTTCTAGGCCTGCGCTCAATGTGATCGTACGCCGCACAGTACTTGTTAACAGAAGTCTGAATAATCCCCCACCTGTGTTGTATCGAACTCTGTGACCTTTCCATTGTAGTTTCTTTGTGCTCATCAAAGAAATTTTTAATTCTTGTCCAAAACGCTGCAGACTTTTGGTTAGCCCCAAGAATGGGATCTTTGCCAACATTCAACCAAGCTGAACAAATAGCTACATCCTCCTTTGGATCAAATTTTTTGGTCCTCTTGGAGTGTCCCTTCTGCTTTTGCGTTGGCATCACTTGATCATTTCCTCTGTCAGCACTTCAACATCATCCCTGAGAACTTGAGTTGAATAATCAAAAGTTTCTCCACCCTCTTGTGTCGATGCATAGGTCAAGTTGCCCAGCACGGCATCATCACCATGCTCTCCTGCGAGCATGCCCGCATACATTCCATATGGTTCCATTTGGATGCAACTACAAATTAAAGATCAAAAAAAATAAATGACATTCATTGGATGAATCTACAAATTAAAGAAGAATAAAAAACTACATTATCAGTTAACAGTACATGTATAATGGAACAAGGATCATGGATCATCTAAACCACGGCCATCTCTATATATCTACACGATGAGTAAAACTACAGATCACTACACCTCGACCAATTCATCTCTCCAAGGCGGCCATGGAGTACATAACCAAGGATCATCTAAAGGAAAATCAGGGTCGACAAAAGATCGAACCCATACCATAAACCCTAGCGCTGTTGAAGAAGAGGGAAACCCAACCTGAAGAACGAGGGCGATGGGCGATGGAGATGACCGGCTGTCCCTTCTGCGAGACGACGATGGCTGGCGCGCGGGGCGATGCCGTGCGGGCGATGACAGATGGGCGAGGGCGAAGGCGCGCGGGTGATGGCGCGCGGGCGATGGCGAGATCGCGATCGGCCGAGACGGGCGCGCGTGCGATGGCGAGATCGCGATGGCCCGCGTGATGGAGAAACGCGTGATGGAGAGATCGTGAGGATGGCGGCGCGCGGGACCAGACGGAGATGAAGTGTCCAAGCGCGCGAAGGTTCAACCGTCCCGGCCAAAGGCGCGATTGCGGAGCGTCTATACGAGCGCAATTTTGCGCGGAGGAGCTCGGGATTTGCACATTCGCTCAAAATAGGAGCCCCAAATGGGGACTTGTTGGAGCAACACTTTTTATGTTTATTCCCAAATTCTAAAATGCAAACCCCAAATGGGGACTTGTTGGAGATGCTCTTACTTACTGCTAAACTGCCTACTCTCTCCTTTCGAAGAAAAATAAACTGCATACTCTCTTTTTTTCACCTTGTATATAAGAGAAGATGCATTTTTTTGTTCAAAGAAAAAGAAAATATTGAACTTTTCGTTTACACGACGTGCATTTTTTAAAGTCATTGTGCAGGTTTTTGAGACGTTATTTTTACTAGCAATATCTATACAAGTATTTGAAGATATAAATAGTCATATGGTATCAAAAGGTATTTTTCATGATGGGTCTGACGACATCAATCTATTCCCTCTGTTTCTATATTTATAAGACACGACGTGACATGACGCGGTCTCCAAAATTAGACTTGAAGGTCGGCGTGCTAATATAGTCCCGTTGGGACCTTGGTAGCCATACCATTGCCGCCTGGACGCCCCTACGTCTACTTGAGACATCCTGTTTGTCATACAAATGTGTATTTACAGCTTTATACGCTACAAGGACTCTGGCCCTTGGCCACTTACAAGATATAAAGACATTAAAGGCCCTGAGCTACCCTACAAAGATTTGAGACGCAGTTGTCGGGGACGGTCATTAGGGGTCCCCTAACTAAGGGGATAATCACCCTCGTTAAACGTAAAACCGCCCAGGGACTGTTTATCCTTGGCCACAGGACTGCACGGGCCCACAGCCTGCCACGGCCCAGCAGCGGCCTGGAAGGCCCGTTTGGCCGCCTCGCTCGAGGGCTCCAGTCTCTCGAGCGGATCTCCGCCTCGCTCGAGGGCTCCAGTCCTTCGAGCGGATCTGCGCCTCGCTCGGGGGCCCCGGTCCCTCGAGCAGATCTCCGCTCGAACCCCTCGAGCGGGCAACCGCCCCCGCTCCGCTCGATAGCAGCATTTAATTCCCGGCCCCACGGCGGGACGTCAAAGTCAAGGGGAAACCTTCCCCCACGCCGCGCACCTAACACAGTCAGAGCGCCTGACACCACCACAGTGCGGCCTAACCCGCCACTGTGTAGCCATCCCCGGCACTATGCGGGCGCCGCGCGGTCCTGTGAGGACAGACAGGGGTCATTCCTTGACACTGTACCACCTGCCCCCGTCCTCCCCTGCTGCAAGACCCTCGAACGGGCAGGGGGGCACCCTTGAAGGGTGTACGGACGGCGAGCGGGCGCGCGCCCCGACTGACGTCGGCGTACGGGCGACGTGCGTCATGTCCCCTCCACCGACTCCGGCACCGCATGGCCATCCCGGGCGTTGTGCGGCCATCCACGGCGCTGCGCCACCACTCCCGCCACTATGCGACAACACGTGCGGCACTGTGCGGACAGGCCGGTGACGTGCTGCAGTCCCGCGCCACCAACTCCAGTCCTTCCCCCGGCGGTTAGGCCCTCGATCCAGCAGGGGCAGCCCCTCGAAGTCAAAGCAGGACAGGTCACAGTGACCGCCACGCCGCCCGCAGAAGCCGGAGGGCGCCACCAGCTCGCGCCAGAGACCATGACGCGCGGGACAAGACCGCCGGCGCCATACTTATTAGTACGCGGCCACTGTGCCGGCTGCTGTGCAGCACCCCTGTAACTGCCCTCCCTTGGCCTATAAAAGGGAGAGGCAGAGCCTCCTGCGCAGGAGAGACGCAACACGCTCACCGCGCACAACTCGCCATCTTGTTCTAGATATTGGCACTTGCCTCAATCACTTAGTCGGGACTAGGGGGAATTTCCTCCTCTCCCACCGTGCTTGTAGCCCCCCTCTACAGGCACCACCGGTGCAAGCTAATACAAGTGCGAAAGCACATCTGCTGGACGTACGGCCGCGTGGTCGGAACCAGGATAAACCCCCGTGTCATCTTAGCTAGCACCGACCATCGAGGAGCTGATCTCAGCGCAAATCACTAGTTGGTGCCGGTGCTAATCCGGACACCGACAGTTGGCGCGCCAGGTAAGGGGCTGCGCTGTGATCATCCAACCCGCTCTCTCGATGGTGACCGTCACCGAGCAGACGTCGGAGAGGCCCGCCTGGGGCGAATCCGACTCGTCCCCGGCCGGATTCGAGATCTGGTTCGGGAGCATCCACTACCAGGCGACGGGCAACGGGTACCACATGCGTATCCTCAACAGGGACGCGCTCAGGGCGGCGCCGCCTGGGACGTCGGCAGCCCCAATGCCAGCAGTGTTCCACCGGCACCTCGACACCGCAAGCGTTCGGGGAAGCGCTCACGGCGAGCACGCATGACGCGACGCCAAGCGGCGAACGCCGGCTCCCCCCAGGGGGTCGAAGCCGGTGAGCTCCCA
Source organism: Cenchrus fungigraminus (assembly GCA_036936925.1). NCBI lineage: Eukaryota > Viridiplantae > Streptophyta > Magnoliopsida > Poales > Poaceae > Cenchrus > Cenchrus fungigraminus. The sequence continues at coordinate 10,153,551 of CM072779.1, forward strand.
CCTGTCGGGGCAGACCAAGGCGGCGTACTTCCACCGGCGAACTCCACGGCGCACCCCGCAAAAAGGGTCGTGGCTGCACAGCCGCGATACCACCACGGGATGCGCATCGCCGCCTTGGCGTATTCTTCGTTGGCCGGCACCGACCTGGCTGCGTACGAGGACCTTCTGGACCACCACTACATGTCCATCCGGAACCTTGTCATCACCTCGCCCGACGAGTCCTACCGCGACACCGACGGCGAAGAGTACGGGTACGGGCGTAGGGCGCCGGAGTGGGACTACTCCGGATTACGGGACCCTGACGCTTTCAGGCGGTTCCAGTCTGCAGCAACTTACTGCCTCACCTGCTCCGACGATTCCAGCGAGGAGGATTACGACCCCACTCGTGAATGCTTCGTCATCGTCCTCGGCGAGGGCGAAGGTGATGGAGGCGGAGCAGGCGACACTACGGTCCGCAACAATGTGGCAGTCACCCCGCCGGTGGGGGCGACGCCACCGCCGTCTGACGCTGCGCGTGCCGCGCAGATGGCCCAGCTCCGCGAGCTAGAGGCGAAGCTGAACGCGGAGCGCGAGTAGCTGCGGCAGCTGAAGGCCACGCTCGAGAGGGACAGAGCCGGCCCCTCGAACCAGGGAGCGCGCGCTGCGGGTCGCGTGGCCCGCGAGCGCATCAACGCCGATGCCGACATGGACGAGATGTCAAACCTGGCAAGGGCCAGCCACAAGCTCGTGGCCGCAGCAACTTTGATTCGGGCCATGCCCGAGCCATCGACGCCCGAGGGACGTAACCTGCGCCGCGAGGTGCAGGCCCTCATCGAGCAGGCAGCGGTGCAGCAAGCCGAAAGCTCCACGTCCCGCATGCGCCATCAGTCTGCCACGAAGGCCGGTAGGGGCGGACGGGACCAGGAGGCATCGGTCCACACTCCGCACCGGGCGCCTACTATCCACGAAAGCAACCAGAGGACCCCTGCCAAAGATCAAATTTGGGATACGCGCGGCGCGCTCAATGACGGCGACGCCCGCAACATCCTGAACAAGAAGAGGCAGGACGCCACTCCGTCACACGGCTACAACCCACGGCGTGGCGGGCGATACGACAGCCGGGAGGACAAAAGCCCGTCGCCGGAGCCGCCGGGCACGCGTGTTTTCGGCCGAGCGATCCACACGGCCTCGATCCCCCCGCGCTTTCGCCAGCCGACGACCGTGAACAAGTACTCGGGGGAGACGGACCCCCGGGTGTGGCACAACGACTACCGCCTGTCATGTCAGCTGGGTGGCGCCACCGATGACGCCATGATCATCCGCAACTTGCCGCTGCACCTGGCAGACTCCGCGCGGACGTGGCTCGAGCACCTGCCCGCGAACCAAATCCACGACTGGGACGACCTGGTCAGGACGTTCGTGGGCAACTTCCGGGGCACGTACGTGCGCCCCGGGAACTCCTGGGACCTCCGAGGTTGCTTTCAGAAGGCTGGCGAGTCCTTGAGGGACTTCATCTGCCGCTTCTCCAAGCGCTGCACCAAGCTTCCAAGCGTCGGCGAGTCCGAGGTCGTGCATGCCTTCTTGGAGGGCACGACTTGCCGGGACCTCGTGCGCGAGTTGGGGCGGAACCCTGCCACCAGCGTCAACGAGCTGTTCGATATCGCCACCAGCTACGCTTCCTGCGAGGAGGCGGTGGGGGCGATCTTCGACGGCAAGAAAGGCAAGCGAGCCGAAGATGCGCCCGCGGAGGGCAGCAAGCCCAAGGAGCCCTCGAAGAAGCAGAAATAGGGCAAGAAGGGCAAGAAGAATCAGGGCAAGAAGCCCATGGAACAAGATGAGGGACCCGAGAAGGTCAACGCGATCGACGCCGCCAACAAGGGGGCTCGAGGTCCCCCTCGAGGGGGGGGGTCTTCGACGACATGCTGAAGAAGCCCTGCCCGTACCACAAGACCCCCGTCGCTCATACCCTCGAGCAGTGCGACATGCTCAAGAAATACTACAGTCGCGTCACCGCGAAGGAGGACAACGCCAAGAATGATGCGAGTGACGGGGGAAAGGATGGTTTCCCGGAGGTGGAGAACGTGTTCTTCATCTTTGGGGGACCCACCGTCGATATGACGTCGCGGCAGCGCAGGCGGGAACGTCGAGAGGTCTACTCCGTTCACCCGGCCGTGCCGTCATACCTTGACTGGTCGGAGGAGACGATCTCCTTCGGCCAAGAAGACCACCCGGATCACATCCTCAATCCGGGGTAGTACCCGCTTGTTGTCGACCCCATCATCGGCAACACACAGTTTTCCAAGGTGTTGATGGACGGAGGCAGCAGCCTCAACATCATGTACTCCTCCACCTTGGAGCTCATGGGGGTCGGCTTGGACAAGCTGCGGCCTAGCAAGTCGCCGTTTCACGGCGTTGCACCGGGCAAGCGAGTCCAGCTTCTCGGGCAGATCGACCTTCCTGTCTGCTTCGGCACACCGAGCAACTTCCGCAAGGAAGTCCTCACCTTCGAGGTGGTGGGGTTTCGGGAAGCGTACCACACCATCCTTGGCCGACCCTGCTACGCCAAGTTCATGGCGATCCCGAACTACACTTACCTGAAGCTCAAGATACCGAGGCCCAAAGGCGTCATCACGGTGGGCCCTTCATTCGAACAGGTGTTCGAGTGTGACGTCGAGTTCGTTGAGCACGCTGAGGCGCTCGCGCACGACGAGGCCCTCGTGGCGGACCTGGAGAAGCTGGCCAACGAGGCCCTCGACTCCACCAATAAGCACGCCGGCAGTTTCGAGGCCGCGGAGCACACCAAGGCCGTGCCCCTCGACCCCAGCGCCCCCGAAGGCAAGACGTTGAGGGTCAACTCCACCCTCGACCCGAAATAGGAAGTGGTGCTCGTCGACTTTCTCCGCGCCAATGCTGACATCTTTGCGTGGAGTCCCGTGGACATGCCGGGCATTCCGAGGGAAGTCGCCGAGCACTCACTTGATATCCTGCCCAACTCCAAGCCGGTCTCTCAGCGTCTGCGACGATTTGACGAGGAGAAACGCCGGGCGATTGGAGAGGAGCTGCGAAAGCTCTTAGAGGCCGGGTTCATCAAGGAAGTGTTTCATCCAGTGTGGCTCGCTAATCCTGTACTAGTTAAGAAAAAGAATGGGAAGTGGCGGATGTGCATTGACTATACCGGTTTGAATAAAGCATGTCCTAAAGTTCCTTTTCCTTTGCCACGGATTGACCAAATAGTTGATTCCACCGCGGGGTGCGAGTTGCTATGTTTCCTTGATGCGTACTCCGGTTACCACCAGATCAAGATGAAGGAGTCCGACCAGCTCACGACCTCCTTTATCACACCATTTGGGATGTTTTGCTACGTGACGATGCCGTTCGGTCTCCGAAACACCGGGGTGACATACCAGCGATGTATGCTCCACGTCTTTGGGGATCACATCGGGCGAACCGTTGAGGCATATGTCGACAACATCGTAGTTAAATTCAGAAAGGCGGGCGACCTGGTGAACAATTTGCGCATTGCGTTTGAGTGCCTTCGGGCAAACGGGGTTAAGTTAAATCCTGAAAAATAGGTCTTCGGGGTGCCGCGCGGCATGCTTTTAGACTACATTGTCTCCCAGCGAGGCATAGAGCCCAACCCGGAGAAGGTGTCGACCCTCGAACGGATGGGGCCGATACGCGACCTGAAAGAAGTACAAAGGGTCCTGGGTTGGCTTGCAGCTCTGAGCCGATTCATCTCGCACCTCGGCGAAAAGGGGTTACCCCTGTACCGACTGCCGCGGAAAAGTGAGCGCTTCTCATGGACCACCGAGGCCCAAGAGGCCCTCGACAAGCTAAAGGCGACACTCGCCCATGCTCCGATTCTGACCCCGCCGTAGGAAGGCGAGCCGTTGTATCTCTACGTTGCCTCCACAACCCAAGTGGTCAGCGCGGTCATCGTGGTAGAAAGGACCGAAGAAGGTCACGCCCTACCAGTCCAGAGGCCAATCTACTACATCAGTGAGGTGTTGTCGGATACCAAGACACGATACCCCTAGATCCAGAAGTTGCTCTACGCGGTGGTGCTCGTGCCGCGCAAGCTACGGCACTACTTCGAGGCCCATCCTATCACTGTGGTGTCCTCTTTCCCTTTGGGGGAGATTGTCCACAACCAGGACGTCTCGGGCAGGATAGCAAAGTGGTCCGTGGAGCTCATGGGTGAGGCACTCACCTACGCACCACGAAAGGCGATCAAATCGCAGGTCTTAGCGGACTTCGTGGCTGAGTGGACCGACATTCAGCTGCCCACCCCTCAGATTCAAGCCGAGTGCTGGACCATGTACTTCGATGGTTCAGTAATGAAAACGGGCGCAGGTGCGGGCCTGCTCTTTGTTTCACCCCTCGGGGAGCACATGCGATACTTGGTGCGCTTGCATTTCCTTGCGTCAAACAACATGGGGGAGTACGAGGCCCTCCTCAGCGGCCTCCGCATCGCCATCGAGCTCAGCATCAAGCGCCTTGATATCCGGGGAGATTCCCAGCTAGTCATTGACCAGGTAATGAAGAACGCAAGCTGCCACGACGAGAAGATGGAGGCGTACTGCGTTGAGGTGCGCAAGCTCGAGGACAAGTTCTTTGGATTCGAGCTCAACCACATCACGCGCAAGTACAACGAGGAGGCGGATGAGCTGGCCAAGATCGCTTCGGGGCGAATCACCGTTCCTCCGAACGTCTTCGCCCACGACCTCGCCAAACCCTCCGTCAACCTCGACAAACCCGCCGACGCTTCCGGAAAAACCTCGGGGGCTGACCCCTCGAGACACACGGGCACCGAGCCCATGGATGAGGACCCCTCGAACGGGGAACTTGAGGCCTCGGACCTCGAAGAGTCCCAGGCGGACGAGGCCGAGGCGATGGAGATTGACAACCTCCCGCCCCCTCCGTGGGACTGGCGCAACGAGTACCTTGCATGGTTAGAACGGGGGGAGCTCCCTCCGGGCCGAACCGAGGCAAGGCGTATCGCCAGGAAGGCCAAGTCCTTCGTCGTCATCGACGGCGAGCTGTACAAGCGTAGTGCTTCGGGGATCATGCAGCGTTGCATTTCCATTCCCGAAGGTCGGGAGTAGATCCAGGACGTTCACGCGGGCGCATGCGGTCACCACACCGCTCCGCGCACCCTCGTGGGCAAAGCATTCCGCCAGCGCTTCTATTGGCCGACGGCGGTCGTCGACGCCAACGAGGCGGTACGCACCTGCGAAGGGTGCCAGTACTACACGCGGAAGACCCACCTCCCGACTCACGCACTGCAAACCATCGCCATCACGTGACCTTTTGCCGTGTGGGGGCTGGACATGGTCGGGCCCTTGCGAAAGGCGCCCGGGGGCTTCACCCACATACTCGTGGCCATCGACAAATTCTCGAAGTGGATCGTGGTCCGTCCCATCAGCAGGCTCAGGTCCGAGCAGGCGGTGCTATTCTTCACGGACATCGTGCACCGCTTTGGGGTACCCAACTCTATCATAATGGACAACAGCACACAATTCACTGGCAAGAAGTTCTTGGAGTTCTGCGACAGCTACCACATCCGTGTGGATTGGTCCGCCGTGGCACACCCGCAGACTAATGGCCAAGTCGAGCGCGCCAACGGCATGATTTTGCAAGGCCTGAAACCAAGGATCTTCAACAAGCTCAACCAATTTGGCCGGAAGTGGGTTCAGGAGCTGCCATCAGTCATTTGGAGCCTCAGGAACACCCCGAGCTGGGCCACGGGGCTCACCCCTTTCTTCCTGCTCTACGACGCGGAAGCTGTACTCCCCACGGATTTGGACTACGGGTCCTCGAGGATCAAAGCCTACCAGGAGGGACAGAACCAACAAGATCGCGAAGACGCGTTGGACTGCATTGACGAGGCCCGAGACGAGGCGGTCCTACACTCCGAGAAGTATCAGCAATCCCTGCGACGCTACCAAGCGAGCAAGGTCCGTCCCCGAGACCTCAGCAAGGGAGATTTGGTGCTTCGACTCCGACAGAAGAATGAAGGACGTCACAAGCTCACACCACCGTGGGAGGGGTCATACATCGTTGCCGAGGTCCTCAAGCCCGGCACGTACAAGCTCACGAATGAGAAAGGCGAAGTTTTCGCCAACGCTTGGAACATCCAACAGCTACGTCACTTTTACCCTTAAATTCCAAGTTGTTTTGTGCATATCCAGCACCCCAGTCGGTTGTATATATGTTAAGGTTGTGAATAAAGACAAGGGAGACTCGGCTTTCCTCCGAAAACCAAGTCCCCCTCAGGGGCTACTATGGGGGGCACCTCCCCCTAAACGGTCCCATTTTTTCGCAAAAACCTTTTTCTTCCAAAAATGCCAAGCGCGTCATGCCTCGGAAGCCCAGACAGGAAGAAAGCAGGGCGTGAATAGCTAAAAGGTAAAGCCGGGCGAGCTAGGAACGGCCTACGCCTCCAGCAGGATACGGCTACCCTCTCTCATACCACTTCACCTTCAAGTTACTCGCGAAAATGATCGATCCCAGCTGAAATCTGCCTAGGTGATGGGGAAAGACTCAACGACACACATAAAATGAGTCACACTTAAGTTACAAACTTCAAAGGTGGATTGCTATGTTACATGAGCCACCTGGCTTGAATCCTGACCATGACTTAAGGGCTTCGGCGCCCGACTACTTTCAGGACTCGAGGGTACCCGCGAGGGGAGCGTTCGGGAAGAGGTCCACCTCGAACGCGTCAGCAAGGTCCGCAGCGGCATCCGCAGCGGCAGCATCGACCTGGTTCACGGCGTCTTGCGCCCCGTCATCATCAAGGTCGTCTGCGATGACGTATCCCGTGGCCAACGCCGCAAGGTCGACGATGTAATGCGTTGACACCATGCCGAGGGTCTTCTGGATGCCGAGACGGAGGGCGCCCTTCATGCGCTCGACGACGTGACCGCTCAGAGCCCGAAGGCGCCTCACCAGCGAGCTCCCCGATAAACCGGTGCCCTCGTCGATGTTCTGGCACGCTTCGAGGGCCACCTGCTCCAGAAGGCCCAGCTCTTGCTGGGACGAGGTGTAGGCTGCCTGGAGTACTTCCACCTGCGTCGCCGACTCCCCCAAAGCTTTCCGCGGTCCTGGGGGGGAGAAAGGGTGAGTCGAGAGCAAATCTCGACGAACTTGAACAACAAATAAAAGGATCGGGGGCTGCGACTTACCCTCGACCTGCTTCCTCTCCTTCTAGAGCTCTGTACGCGCAGCCCCAGCCTCCTGCTGCAGCTGCAGGATCGAAGCGTCCTTCTCCGTGTCGACGGTCCTCAGGGCCTCGACGGCGACGCCCTCCTGGACCAACTCCCCGGTGAGTCGCTCGATCTCCGCCTCCCGAAGCTGAAGCGTGGCCCTGGCCTCTGCGAGTGCGGCACACTCCTGGTGGAGCTGGGACTGCACCTCCTCCCGCGCCGAGCGTTCGCGCAGGAGGGCGGACCGAGCATCCTCGAGCGCGACACGCTCCTGCTGGAGCTGGGTCTCCGCCTCCGCGCGCGCGGTGCGTTCCTGCTGAAGCTGGCCCTCCGCCCCGGAGAGCGCCTCAACCTTCTCCTGCAGAGCAGCACCCAGCTTCTCAGCCTCCTGGGTCTTCTGCTCGGCCTGGGTCTGCCAGGACCGCGCCCCCTCGAGGGTCGTACGATCCTGCAAGAGTTGGGCCTGCGCCTCGGCAAGAGTCGTCCCCTTCTGTGCCAGCGCGGCCTGAACCTCGGCAAGAGCCTCGCGCGCCCTCCGCAGCTCGTCGTTCACCACCACCAGCGCCTCCTCCTTTCCCTGGAGCGCGGCCTTCATCTCCTCGGCCTCCTTGGTCTTTTGCACCGCCAAGGAACGCTGGTCGGTGTGAGCATCCTCCATGCCCATGAGGTTATACTCCAGCCAACCGTTGTCAGCCCGCAGGGCCTCCACCATCGCGTCCAGAGCCTCGTACTGCGTTCGGTACCAGTCGAGGTCGGAGCTCAGCTCGGCAATGCAAGCGAATCACTCGCCCGCCTGGCCCTGCAGCTCCTGCGGGTAGTAAAGGGAAAGCAGGGAGTAAGAATCAAACGAGAAACACTCAAACAGGAAAACAGAGGAACGAACGGCAATCAAGCGAGCATCCTTACCTGGAAGATCTGGAACGACCTGCCTCCGTGGAGTCAGATCGCTTCGGCCAGAGCGGCGTGAAGAGAAGCGTCGTCGGCACGGAACTCCTGCCACAACACCCTCTCGGACCTCGCCTCTTCCAGCAAGCTCCGCGACACCCCAGGGAGACGGAGCCTCTGCTCCCACTGTGGCACGTCGGGGCCGGGTGCCGGGACCGCGACGCTGGACGTCGACGCCTCGGCACCGGACGCCGGTTGCTGCGACATCACGCAGCCGTCGGATCGCACCACCAGCGCCCCGGGCACAGGCACGGGCTCGGGGGCGGATCCGACCGCTGCCTCCACCCGACCTCCTCTGGGGGTAGAATCACCATCCGCGGGGGCCTCGGCCGTCCCGCGGCCCTCGACCCCCCGACTCGCCGTGCGGGCCCACTCTCGCCCTTGCTGGGTACCACGGGTCATCGTTGCCCGCATAGACCCTACCGCCACTTCCTCCCGCTGCCGTGGCACCGCGGCCACGGTCGTGACACGCGACGCCTCGCCCGTCGCCGCTGTGCCCGCCGCCACCCATGGCGCCCTCTCCGAGCGGGGCCTCGTCACACGTGGTGCGTCCAGCGCCCCCAACTTGAGCGCCTTGACGGGCGCAAGACCAGGGACAGCAGGCGCCGTCCTAACAACGGAAGGAAGGAAGGGTGGGTGACCGGATACATGATATCAAGAACACGGAGGGCAAAAAACAACTCACCTTATGCTGGAGTAACCCCGCTTGCGCTTCCTTGAGGGTTCTGGGGGTGCCTCCGCCGAGCCCGTCAACATCCTCGACGGTGCCTCCCCGACGGACGGCACCGTATCCGCCTCAGGGACCGTCTCTGCGGGGACTCCCTCGACCCCCAGCGACGGGGGCGGCACGGCTAACCACCTGTCGGAGGTGGTCCGCTCCCCTCGCTCTCCTCCTCGTCCGAGGACGTGTTTACCACCTCCGGCGGGGGGGGGGGAGGGGGGGGAGAGGCCCTGCTGCTCCCGCAACAGGTAATCCTCGTTGTACCTATCGAGGCGCTCCTGCCTCCTGACCCTCTTCTCCTTCGCCTGGGCCGCCTGGTCCTTCTGCCTGGCGCGATTGGCAGCCTGCGACCGAGGTGTTGGCAGATCCGATGCGGGGACATCGACATTCACCCCCTGCCGCCAGCAACCACTGTCAGATCAAGCATGGGGAGGAAGAAGGCAAAAACGAAGAATCGACACTTACTTGTCCGACGTCCGGGAGCATCGCGAACGACCACAGGTCGTCGTCGCTGTTCGGCACCACCCTGGGATTTACCGCGCGCCTCGCCCTTGCGGCCGCATACGCCGGGGCAAGCGGCTCCTCCAGCAACCGTGAGCGGGCCAAAGCCACAGGGTTGGCCTCGCTCCTCATCTCGAAGATGGTGAGCTCCCTCTCCATGAGAGGAATCACCCGCCGGCGGTGGAAGTTGGCAATGACGGACGCCATGGTCAGCCCGGCTTTCGCCAATTGACTTAGGGCATCGGTGAGAGGCTCGAGCCTCCTCTGCCTCGACGCGGGTGACACCCCGTGCACCCATGAGATCGGCCTCTCCGTCAGCACCTTCCCGGTGTACGGCGGAAGGCCGGCGCCGTCGTTGCGCAGGTAGAACCACCCCTTCTCCCAGTCGGAGTTGTTTGACGTCATTGTACACGGCAGGTACAACTCCTTCCGGGAGTCGCACACCGAGAGCGTGAGGCCGCCGGCATAGACCGCTCGGCGTGTCCTCCTCTCTCCCGTGGCGAGCGTGTGAAGCTCGCCACGGAAAAGGTGGACCCACAGGTCCGAATGCGCCGGGATCCCTAAGAATCCCTCGCAGACGTCGACGAAGGAGGCCGCCTGCGAGATGGCGTTGGGGGTGAAGTTATGGAGCTCCACCCCATAGTGGTAGCACAGCCCCCGCATGAACTTGCTCGCGGGGGCGTTGAAGCCGCGCTCGTGCATCCGCAGGAAGCTGACGACGTAGCCGGGCGGAGGATTCGGTTGCTGGTGCGACGGCGATGGGATGATCCACGCCGGGTTCGCCCCATCGCCGGCCAGCGCTAGTTGGCCGCCGTTAACCAACCCCTCCAACGACGGCCGATTCGCCGTCGACCGGGGCCACGGGAACGCCTCCAGCACCCGGATCAAAGACATAGCAGAAGGAGCGGTGGGACGCAGGCGGCTGCGGAAGCGGCGGAGCACGAGCGGATCTGAAGCGGCAAGGCGCGTGGCACTGAGGAAGGTAAAGAGCAAGGGACGGGTGCGAATGGCTGAGGTAAGAAGCTTCCCCCGCGCCCCCTGCTTTTATATAGTAGGAAGGGGCGGAGCCCCCGGAAGCGCAACGGGCGGCGACAGTTAATGCGGCAGGCGCCCCCCGTCACTGACGGCGGGGCCCCACCACGCCGAAACCGCCGCGCGCACGTGCGTGCGTCATGATTACCGCACGGTAATCCAAGGGACGCGGCGTCCCGTCTCATCGCCTTCACACGTCACCCACGTCGCGTCGCTTAAAAAAGTGTGCCCACTCCGCACGCCTCGCGCCACTTCTGCCGCAGCTGGCGGAGCGCGGTGACCAACCGTCCCATGGACACATTTCGAACGCCAGGGGTTCCTTCTCGCATAAGGATAACCCCCCGTAAATCTCGAGCTGGGGTTTCGAGGGCCGACCCCTCGAGGGGATACGGCTGGCGCCCCAATCCAAAGCAGGCTGAGGTCACAAGGCCACGGCCTGTCAATGCGTCCTCGAAAACGAACTCGAGGAAGCCCGAGGCTCAGGCCCGCATGGCTCTACTGATCAGCAGCTCGAGGCCCAGCCCGCTGAGGGTACGATGGGCGCCGCAGATGCCCCTCGATCTGGGGGTTTATTGATCAGTGGTTCGGAGCTCGACTCGATAACAGGTCAGTGAGCGCCACAGGTCCGCCAAGACGGGAGCGCCCGGTGCCTCCCCGCAAAGGCCCTACTGATCAGAGGTACGGAGCCTGACCCCCGACGGGTTCGAATAGGCGTCTCAGATTGACAGAGTCAGGAACGATCGGGGCGCGCGCAGTCGAGCCTGTCCTCGAACGCGAAGTTCGGGGGCGCCCTACATATCGTGTTCAAGACCAGGACAGAGGCAGCCAATCGAGGGATCCCATCGAGGGAGTGCTTCCGCGCCCTCGGCCCCTATCGAACGGGACCGAGCCCTGCTTGGCAAACCCCTGCAAGCGCTTACATGGACGTGTCTCCGGACTACGAGCCGACCCCTATCGAACGGGGCACGGACGCCCACTTGAACTATCTGCTAACAGCTCGCCGAGGCAACCGTCACTCGCCGCCCGCTCGAGGGTAGCACGGCTTGCCTCACCCCTTTACCCTGCGAAAGGGCAACGAGGGTCGTAATAACAAAGCCGAGAGTCTTTACCTGATCGCCCCTGAATGGGCCAGGGCTCGGGGCTCCTCGCACCACGACTACCCCAATGATCACCGCACCAACCCGCCTAAGGTTGCGCCCTCGAAAAAACGGCCGGCCTACCCGAAACGTCTTGGGCCAGCATGATGCCTCCCCTCCTGCGTAGATCGCCGATGCCGGCTGAAACACCACTGAGGCTGGCTGAAACAAACGCAAGGCGAGCCACGTTGCCCTACGTATTTAACCCCTGCACGAGTGCACACACTCCTGCAGGGCTTCGGGGGCTTACACCCGCGGGTGCGCTAGCGCGCCCCCGCAGGAAAACGCGAATGATCAAACGGGACGAGACTCGCGCACAGCACCCGAGAGAGGAATCCCTTGTCGGAACGGTCCCCGTTCCAGCAAAGGCTCGGGGGCTATTGTCGGGGACGGTCATTAGGGGTCTCCTAACTAAGGGGATAATCACCCTCGTTAAACGCAAAATCGCCCAGGGACTGTTTATCCTTGGCCACAGGACTGCACGGGCCCACAGCCTACCACGGCCCAGCAGCGGCCTGGAAGGCCCGTTTGGCCGCCTCGCTCGAGGGCTCCAGTCCCTCGAGCGGATCTCCGCCTCGCTCGGGGGCCCCGCCCCCTCGAGCAGATCTCCGCTTCGCTCGAGGGGTTCGGACCCCCTCGAGCGGGCAACCGCCCCCGCTCCGCTCGATAGCGGCATTTAATTACCGGCCCACGACGGGACGCCAAAGTCAAGCGGAAACCTTCCCCCACGCCGCGCACCTAACACAGTCAGAGCGCCTGACACCGCCACAGTGCGGCCTAACCCGCCACTGTAGCCATCCTCGGCGCTGTGCGGGCGCCGCGCGGTCCTGTGAGGACAGGCAGGGGTCATTCCTTGACACTGTACGACCTGCCCCCATCCTCCCCTGCAGCAAGACCCTCGAACGGGCATGGGGGCACCCTCGAAGGGTGTACGGACGGCGAGCGGGCGAGCGCCCCGACTGACGTCGGCGTACGGGCGACGTGCGCCATGTCCCCTCCGCCAATTCCGGCGCCGCATGGCCATCCCGGGCGTTGTGCGGCCATCCACGGTGCTGCGCCACCACTCCCGCCACTGTGCGACAACACGCGCGGCACTGTGCGGACAGGCCGGTGACGCGCTGCAGTCCCGCGCCACCAACTCCGGTCCTTCCCCCGGCGGTTAGGCCCTCGATCCAGCAGGGGCAGCCCCTCGAAGTCAAAGCAGGACAGGTCACAGTGACCGCCACGCCACCCGTAGAAGCCGGAGGGCGCCACCAGCTCGCGCCAGAGACCATGACGCGCGGGACAAGACCGCCGGCGCCATACTTATTAGTACGCGGCCACTGTGCCGGCTGCTGTGCAGCACCCCTGTAACTGCCCTCCCTTGGCCTATAAAAGGGAGAGGTAGAGCCTCCTGCGTAGGAGAGACGCAACACGCTCACCGCGCACAACTCGCCATCTTGTTCTAGATATTGGCACTTGCCCCAATCACTTAGTCGGGACTAGGGGGAATTACCTCATCTCCCACCGTGCTTGTAGCCCCCCTCTACAGGCACCACCGGTGCAAGCTAATACAAGTGCGAAAGCACATCTGCTGGACGTACGGCCGCGTGGTCGGAACCAGGATAAACCCCCGTGTCATCTTAGCTAGCACCGACCATCGAGGAGCTGATCTCAGCGCAAATCACTAGTTGGTACCGGTGCTAATCCGGACACCGACAGCAGTCTACACTAATAAGGCGCATCGCAAGTTTTCTCCTAGCTCCAGGACCTGATTGAAGACCTCTACAGCCACTGTAGAGGCAGCTGCCACACAGCCACCTCTACTCGAGCTCCAATAGGTTTCCTGTGGTACCCAAAATCAAGTCTGAGCTTCACCACAAGATTCCAAATGGAACCAGCTTCATCACGAGCCTTGCCGGGTGGAGCGTCGTGTTCACCAGCATCACATCCGGCCTTAGCATGCAAGGCCCGGCGATGCATGTACTACTCCATGCTCCACCTGGGTTCCTCGGTCGGCCCGGGAGAAGATGCTGATCGAGTTCTTCCTGCTTCGCAAGTATTCTTCTAGCTCCAAGCATGAACGGCACTAGCTCTATGCTCTGGTGGACGGACGCAAGTCCCTAGCATGAAAATATTACTACGCAGCTTCGCCATGGCTCTCCTTCGAAGTCTGGGTGGTTTGCTTCAAGGTATGGGTGCCTATTTATACCCGAAGCATTTGACCTTTGATCTTATCCGCAACTTAGCTTGCGCGACGTCCTTATCCTCAAGGTCACTGTACCCGCGTGGAGCACGAGGTTACTGTTCGCCCGTGGGAGGCATTGGCGCGCCTCTCCTCTACCTGATTGCATTCTGGAGCATTTTTGTCTCTTGCGGGTGATAGCGACCTGTGCTTCGCTTGAGAGCCGGCCCGTGACCGTACAGTACTCCCATGACTCAGGTCATGTCAGCTTCTGGCGTCTGGTACTTTCTGCAAGATTCGAGAGGTTTTGTCCCACGCGGATTGATCCGACAGGGCACGGTTCTGTTTTCCGAGCAGAAAGCCGTAGGTTCAGTTATTTATTTCTTCTTCTCTGGAGCATCAAACCGGCCATTCTGGTCACTTTACTGCTCGGGGGCTACTATACTAGTGCGTCTTGCGACGCCCTATTCCCCCTAGGTCGCCTCGACCTACCGGAAGCCTCCTTCCACTACATCTCTGCTCGACCTACCTACGGTTGGTATGGCGACCTTCCTTAAGGTCGCGGAAGCTACTTTTTGTGTCCTGACTCAGGTCAGGTCGGCGGTCTTCAAGACCAACGTCTTGCCTCCGCTTCGACCTTCTGGCCTTACATTCTAGGAGCTCGACGTTCGTCTTCGTCCGCGCATCGGAGGGGTTTTTCTTTTTGATCCCCGTGCACCCTACGCGACCTCGACGGTGCCGCGCCTTCGCCAATCTTCAACACGACCCCGCCTCGGCCGCTACGCCTACACGTCGATCGGGGGCTTGAGAGACATGGGTACCTATGGGTCCCCACCGGCCAGGGTCCTAGAGGTCCCTGACAAGTGGACCCGACCTTCCAGAAGCCCCGCCGACCTGCAACCTTGTTCGATGCTGTCAGCGATGATATGCCAAATTTTACCAAGATTAAGCGACAAGAGCAAGGTGGAATCCTACAGTGGATGTGGCGAGGCTCGCACGTTTGTGTTTTCATGTTAGCGACTACAAGCTAAGAGTCCACAGAGGTTCGAAATTAGTGGTTTCACTCTGTCCAATTGTGTGTGGTTTTGCAATAGCACAATGGATCCCGCAGGTGGCCTTCTCGTTGTGGTGATGTCATTTTTCTCGTTTTCCTATCGACGCAGGCTGCACCTCGACAACATCTACATCAGCAGGAGAAGGTTGGTTGTCTCTGCGGCTAGGTTTCATTCTGCCTCTATTCTCCAGTGGTGGTGATCACGTTGGTGCCCGGATTCAACTATTTGTGTTTCCGAGTGCGTACTCGTGTTGATGTTCGAATCCAACAGGACGAGCGAGTCATGCTTGTTAATTTTTATTTATTTTTTCTTACTATCTTTAAGGATTATAGCCTTGTAATTTTTTAAATTATATGGATAAAATTGGCACTATCTCGTGCGGTTCATTGAAAAAAATAGTGGAGATTAATGTACCACGACTAGAACCAGATTAGACGTCTGCTATTCTAAAAAAAAAAGACTAGACGTCTGCTAGGCGTGCTTGAGCTTCGGCCTGTTCGTTTGGCTGGTGGCTGGTGCTGATTTGTTCTGAGAGAAAAGTACTGCTGGCTGGTTGCTGGTGGCTGATTTGTTCTGAGAGAAAAATACTGCTAGCTGATGGCTGATAAGCCAAGCGAACAGGGCGCTTGTTTGAACCCTGTGGCTGGATAGGGTTGGGTAGAGGTAACAGAACCACAAAATCTAGTCCGAGTTTGAGCCAAATTACATCAATTGCTTTAGTTAATTTTAATGAACTGTCAGCAAAAGGGGTTTGGCAAAGTGATTAGGTATTGACTCGGGCTACTCTTCATCTAAACCTACCATAAATATGACACCCGATTTTTTTTTTCAACTCATCGTTCTCGTCACATATTCTTTGGCATTCTCTCATATAGCTATGCAGCTTGCCATGTTAGCAAAAAAAATACATGGTAACTAATGATGTTTGGACCTAGAATGCTGCAATTAACAACATAAAAAAATATGGTAATGCTACGGTGAAAAATCTTACGCTCTAACATATGTTGCAATTAACAACATAACTCGGAGTAATTATTATTTCTGTATGTTTCACAATGGATGTTGCATGAAACATAGTATTCATGTTACGGTGGAAATTTTCTATCCTAGAGTTGAACGGTAGTCAATTTTACACACCATTTTTCTTGTTGCAAATAGTGATAGCTATTGTTGCACTAATTAGTTTTCAAAGTGCGTCAGAATGTCCGATGGAAAAATTTTCATCAGACGTCCACTAGCAGCGTCATTTAAACTACGTAAAATAATAGTGAAGGAGGAAATCATATGATAGTCGGTAGCTAGATGATCATTTGTTTTCTTTAGACCAGAGAAAAAAAAACATTTCGAATTTTCTTGTTTTGAGCTGGCATCATCCGGAACTGACTCCATTGTGACCATGTCTGTTCAAACAGGTTACACAGGTACAGTAAAGCTATCAATTCTCCCACATGAATAGGCTTCCCCAAAAGTTCTCAAAATTTTCGCATTGAAGACCGTGTCACCTCTCACAGAACACGTTTCTCAATGCAAAAATTTCACTACTTTTACCAAAAATTTTACCAACTAAACAGTATAAAACCACGAATGAATATAGTTAGTACTGTAACTTAACTGCAGTTAATGGACCAAGCACTGTTCTTAATTTCCATTTCCTTGGGTTTCAGAGTTTCAGCACTCACAGCTCACATACACAAATCAACCCACGCACTTCTACGTGGCATACTTGCCAAATGCAGAATATGTTCAAGTTAACTGGTGGCCCAAGCCCCAAGGTCTCCACTCGCCTGCCTACCTACTTCCACAAATTGGACGCCAAGCAGAGCGACAAGATCCCACAGAGACGACGACGATTTCGACGAGAACTGTGAAGCTAAAGGCCCAATGATCATCAATCATATGGCGACGTTCCAGACGGCCCCTTCGCCTTCGCCGCAGGCCTTGTGGATGTGCCGCATCCTGTCCGCCGACTTGCAGACGCCGCTGCACGACCAGTCGAAGGACGCCACGCACACGTTCCCGGCCCGCTTCTTCCACTCGCAATCTGGCCCCAAACGGACGAAACAGAGGAAGCATATGCATCATCAGGCTCGCCGCCGTTACAGCAAAATCCGGCTTGTGAATTCACGAGCGGAGGACACAGACAGACCTGGAGGCGTGGCGCAGCACATGCTCCGGTCGTCGACGTGCTCCACCTCGAGCCCGATCAGCCACGCGCCCAGCGAGACGTCCTCGTTCGCGAACCTGTGCAGGATCGGCCTGGGAACCATCGGTTCGAGCCCCAACACAAACGTCAAGCACAGAGCCACATGACGCTCGCAACGCAAGGTCAAGACATGCACGCGCTTACTGGTTGATGGAGATGTAGGCGGCGAGATCCTTGGAGATGGCGTAGATCTGGCCGGTGGCGTGGCGGAAGTACTTGTTGCCCTCGTCCCCGAACTTCCAGTACTCCGGCTCGTGGTACTTCACTCCTCTGCAACGGAAACCGTACGGATCGTCAGTCTCCTACTCGTACAAGTAAAAAAGAGCATGTTCCATGATCCTAAAGGGCAGGAGGTTTTGCTCACTTTTGCGAGAGGACAGGCCCGGACTTCATGCAGCCGACGTACACCCTCGGCCGCGTCCTGTGCTTGGCCAGCCTGCTCGACAGCATCCCTGCAGTTTTTTCAAAAAAACAACCGGAATTTGTTTGCGACTGCCCCTGTGATCCAACGACTAGACACGACGACTTGCCGGCGGCGGCGCATGCAGATGCAGTACGTGCTTAATTACCGAGGTTGAGGTGGACGTCGTCGTCGACCTTGACGTAGAAGTCGGCGTCCCAGGTGGCGACGGCGGTGGTGAAGTAGATCCTGGTCTTGGACGACAGCTCGTGGTAGCCCTCGGCGTGGTCCAGCCGCAGGAAGTCCCGGGTCTCGGCCTCCTCCGCGTCCAGCGCCCGGTCCATGGCCCCGCCGCGCCGCTGTGCCCGATCACGAACCGGATCACCACCCCCTTCTCCGTCTCCAGCTTCCGCAGCTTCTCCCCTGCGTCGTCGTCGTCGTCACGAGCGCGTCAGAGTCGCTGCGTGTGGTATTGGTCGGCATGCATGCTGCCATGTACACTACTAGTACCTCTGGGGACCCAGGTGTCCCGGAGCGAGTCGCGCCGCTTCCTGCTGGAGAAGGCCGTGTTGATGCCGATCACCACGAAGGCCTTCTGGGGCGGCTTGGTTGCCACGGCCGTGCCGCCGGAGCCGGCGGCGCTGCTCCTCGCGCGCTCCACGGCCAGCTCCATCTCCAGAGTGGACACCGCCTTGTCCAGCGACCTGCCCAGTTTCACCGTTGCATGACATTTGGGAACACAAAAGACATACACTGATTGGCATGTGAACAATTGAAGTACTGTTCGATTCGAGATGGGATGCTTACTGAATCGCTTGATGAGTCCTCGACACCTCGTTCAGGAGATCCTTGGGATGGCTCTCTCCTAGTTTCTGACAAGAGATATATAATTCAGGGTTCAATCAAATGCAAGAATGAATACGCTAATTAAGTAACCATACAACGATCAGTGACAGGACTGACAGAGCACACTTACCCGCTTGTTGCCGGCGCAGCCAGAAGAAGCACGACGGCCGCTCTCCTCGGCGCCGTCGCCCCTGCTCGCGTCCGCCGACATCAGCGACACCCTGCCGCTGAGCAGCAACCCGGCGACGAAGCACGTGACGCACAGCGCCGCCACGGCCTTCCTCGACAGCGGCGCCCGCGCCGCCCGCAGCGCCTTCGTCTTCTCCAGCTGCGGCTGCCGCTCCGTCAGCGCCTGCACCAAATTCCAACAACCAGTCACGTCATCACTCCACATTGCGAGAAACAAAAAAAAATCTCACGAACTGATCATTGGTGCGGCAGCATACACCCACCATCATTGCTCTGCTCGAGATCGCGTAGCAGGTAGGCCGCCGCTACGGCTACGAGCACGCCGCGCCAGGTGGACGTGTATAGCCTGGACGCCTGGAGCGAGCCTGGAGGCCAGGAGGATTTATGTGCCGGGGCGCGAGCAACGCGCCGGCTATCTGCCCCGGCCGCCTACGCCGCGCGAGGGTTCGGTTCGGGGAGCCGTTTCGTGTGAGGCGTCGTCCCGAGACGCTCACGCCGACCGTGTGTGTGAGCCTCGCCGGATCGCAGCGCCGGGAACCGTCGATCTCGGCGGGGCCAATCATGAGTCGGCGTGGCTGGAGAAAGGACGCGCGGAAGTGGGAGGGAACGCGTATGCGCTTTTCAGTTGCGGAGCTCGCTCTTATTTTACGGCTGTATGTCTGCACAAACAAAGCCAGCTGATGGCAGTTTACTGATTTCACGCCAAGTTTTCACTGAGGCCGTTGCACTTGATTCAGCGTGCTTTGCAAGGCGCTGCCGAGCCAAAGCTATGTACAAATATGAAAACGCGTGGCAGAATTTCAGCCATCAATGATACCATGGACCAAGCCCCATTCGCAGCAAAACTCTCCTGCTTACTCTTTGATGAATGGTGAGTCAAGTAACGTATTCCTAATTACCAGCTACGGTTTGGACAAGCCATAAGTTCAGCATTACGTACCAGAAGCACAGAACAGTACAAGCCATATGCCTAGATGCTAATACCGTGACACATGCTTTGTCGCAACAGGAAAAAGAGTACATGGGATAATTAACCACCAAAGCTCCAACCTCCTTCAATTACCGATCGCCAGCACCTCTGGAGCAGGCAATTTCCACTAGATCATGTGTGAGTGCTCATATATACTTTTCATCAGTGGAGGAAGAATCAAGCATACAAATTTCCAGTAATGCGACTTGCCACTACATTCACGTCTTCAGCATATACTTCTCTTGTTGAAAGATTCCATTGTCAGGTTAGCGGTAAAGGCTGGTATGGATTTCATCCTCCTGATGAATACGTCCACCTGAAAAGTGCATGGATTGATCAAGTCATCATCAGATCCTTAACAAACGGGTTTATCTCGAAACTGCTTACAAGAAACCCCAGTACAAGGAACATTTGGGTTCCTCTGCTCAAACAAACCAATTATACATTTAGCTCAAGTTCAATGCTCAATATTTAAAGCAAAAGCAAAGTTATTCGTCACCTAGATTAGTCTATGCAGCCTGGTTCAAGTACTAGAACTTCAGAAATCAGAACCTTGAAGAAGCCACATTTTGAAATTGCAATTTAAACACATGCAAACTCAAGACTCAAGTTCCGAAGGAAACGAAACATATAGTTCTAAGATAGATTTAGGAATTTGCATCACTAGGATGCATGAATGTTTGCAAGTAAAATGCAATAGATTATCTTAATACCTGCTGAGCAATTTCTTGTTGAGACGTGTAGTCGTTGACCTGTATTTATAAGTAACATCAAATGTATTTCATGAAAATATATATGAAAGACCATTTCAGCAGCATGATAGTGTTACCACAATATTAGTGCTTCCTGATTCATAGTCAAACTCAAGCTTTTCATCGTCGCTTTGGGCATAAACTGATTGCAGAATAAAGCGTGTTACAGGGATCCCATTCGACTGCTGCTGATCGTTCATCACTATCTAAAACCATGAAACAAGGAAAGGTCATGTCAAGTTACAGTTTATGTTTGTTGTTTGAACAGCTGGGTGGAGTTAAAAGCATGTAGGAAGAGAAACTAAACAAAAATATAGTAGCAGAAAAATAATGAACACGGATATATGATGTTACTGAAACATCACATATGAAAAACATCTAGGGAAATCAAAATGTTCCTCCAAACAATAATCTGATAATTATTATCATTAAATAATAAAAATGGACTCAGTAATAACGTGCATATTGCTTATGATCTTGAGCCCGGAGGGTGTGCTCAACACAAATTCTCTTAACCCTTAGTTTCAACAACACGATCCTGCTAGTCTCCTGAATTCTGATAGTTTACACCCACAAAACAAACGTTGACTAAAGCGGAGTTTAAAACTGGATAAAAAACATGAAACAAGATGGAGGAGGGACTTTTGGCATGTCCCTCGCCTTTGTGTCAAGACTCAGATATAGCCTGAGACAGAATATATAGACCACATGCATGATGGAGGGAGGGAGAAGTTAGCAAAAAGCCCACCTCATATGATGTGAGTTAACTATCATTACCTTGTAACCAAAAAGCGAGCAGCAGGCTTTCCGGAAGACCGAGATCCTCTCTGCAAACACCGCCTTGTATCTGTTTTAAACAAAGTATAACGTTATAACCAACAAAATGTGCAAAACATTATGAAGAGAAATAATGATTCGCATACCTTTCTTCGCGTTTTTCAAGTGTGGCAATTTGATTTTTCAGTTGTGCTAACTTTTCAGCAATATTTGCATCTACCACAGTCCCAGCATCTGCATGTCAATGTTCTATTTATTAGTGCACCCAAAGAAAAGTAACAAGGAATTAAGCATAAATTACTAGCTATCCAAAGATGGCACATTCAATTTTAAATTCAGACTCAACTACTCAAAACTGCAAACTAATTATTAAGTAGGGTGATAAATGAAAATAGAAATCCATAGTACAATACTCCTTCCGTCCCAAATTACTAGTCGTTTTGGCTTTTCTAGATACATTCCTTTTGTTATGCACCTAGATATATACTTATGTCTAGATACATAACAAAAGGAATGTATCTAGAAAAGCCAAAACTACTAGTAATTTGGGACGGAGGGAGTAGCTCTCTAGCACCGGCAAAAGAAATGCAAGAAAGCAAGAAGAAATCCAAGCAATGAGACTGCATACCGGCTTGTCCTTTCAGTTCTTCGACTGCTTGCAGCCTCTCTTTTGTTTTCTTCAGTTCAGCTTGTAGCGCTTCTATTGTTTGCTTGGCTTCATTGTCAACTGCAAGAGTATTTACCATGCGCAGTACTTTTGTGCTCGATGCAGAGTAATCTCCATGACCTAACTGTCAAATTACAAAAACATTCAAGCAAGCAGAAGCATGGCACACTGAAGAGAACGTTGCCAGCTAAATTAGCACTCTTCACAGATACGTATCAATAATTGCACACTACTAGTCCTCTTCACAACTATCTATTATATTTCAAAGATGCTACATTTATTTACATCATGAGTTTCACACTACTAGAACAAAGGATAATCTTGGGAAATAAATGAAACATACACCAATGTTTTATTACAATCTGAACGGCACAACAATTAGATCTTCTGTTCTAAAAAAAAGCTCTTCTGCCTCAGTTCCTAGGCCGGGCAGTTATAGCAGAAGCTCCCATACCTAGCGGTTCAGGCATGCAATTGATATAATAAGAAATATGGGACATGCTCACTGAGTCATCGTACCAGCAGGAAGAAGGCATGTATATTCTACACCAATAAGAGTTGAAGACAAGAACCTACCATAAATGCGCACAAAGTGAACAAAAGTAAATTTTTACAATGCTGCTGCACAGACCAGGTTACAACGGTCGACTGGCATAGCATCACAAGTGTGTGTTGAGTCAAGCAACCAGTAGACAACTTTGTTGTAACACGGTTGTGGGAAACAGTCATATGTGAGGCAAATCCTTATTTTGCCCAGAAAGTGTGTGCATGTGCCAGGCAGCCATCATAAAGACTTTGACATAGCATGGTTGTGCAAAACAGATGTACATGAAGCAAATTCCTTGTTTTTAATTTGCTAGACAATAACAACCACTCCCCCTTAATGACTTCTACAATAATTCACCCTTCCCTTATACTGTAGGCACTACTGTTTCTCATTAAAAAACTGTGGACACAGGTTTTTAGTAGCTTGCCCAGCACCAATTAATCCAATTTTGTGACATCTGAGACATTTAAGCAGTATATCTAAACATTTTTTGAGAATTACGATGGATCATATGTGAGGCTGCCCCTTTCTGAATGTTCCAGATAAACGAGTAGGAAATCAAGGTACCAATTTAAGGGGTGATCCAAGATATTCTTAGTTTCTTACCTTGGACTCTAGTAATGCAACCTGAGAGCGTAGTTGATCTCCCTCTCGCTCCAAAGACTTCACTTTCTTTGCTTCAAGGTTTAATCTTTCATTCATTATATTGAGTTCAGCATCCTTGTGACTAACCAGTTCCTTCTGCTCATGTATGGTGCTCTCCAGCTCTCTAATCATTTTTTCCAATCTAGATTGATCCGACTCCACAGCATGTTCCTTTCTTAGCTTGTCTCTTTCTTCACTGATCGCAGCAAGCTGACCACAAGAACCAGGCCAGAAAGAGCAGAAGTCTAAGTGTATATTCTAGGCACATGAAAGAATTGACTTTCAAACAACATATGAATGCTATACACCGGAAGAGTTATTTATCATCAGAAATCAGACTTTTGGTAAAGGGTACATAGGCATAAAAACAAAATGGAGAATACTAGTAGAACAGGTAGCAACAAGATGATACCATAAGCTCAAGCCGCTTGACCTCCTTGGCAGCACTTTCAGCCCTCTCTTTAGCAAGGCTAGCTTCACCTTCTGCACGTTGCTTGCTGAGATCAGCGAATTCCAGCGCAACCTCTAATTCTTTCAACTGTGATGTTACTTCACCAACTTTGTTCAAATTAGTCAACGCTTGCCTGTTAAGCATTCAGATAACTACATAAATTTTTCTGAAGAAAAGACGAGTGATAAAACTAAATAACAATCTTTCATGCAAATCAAACCTATATACCATGGGTTATAAGTTGCACCATGTACTATATGTGTTTTGCATATAAGACAATATACTACTACGGATAGTGTATCTGGCAGTGAAATATCAAAGAAAGGGTATGCGCACTTTTGCAAATCTGCAATCTTTTGAGGTATGTCGGCATAAGAAGACACATCAGGTATGTTGCTGAGCAGCGCTGTACAAGATGTTAATTCAAGCTCCAACTTATGTGCTTTGGCTTCAATTTCCTGTAGCTTTGACAATTCCTGCTCTGCCCTTTCCCTTCGCCCCTGCTCCTCCAACAGTTTTTCTTTCATCAATTCAACATTTGTGTGGGAAGATTTCAACCTTCTAGCTTCATACACTTCCTTTTCCTACATATATATAATGATATGGGTTAAAAGTGGTATTAGTTTTAGGAACTTGCATAGTAGGTGGTTAAAAGATCAGAGATTCTGAAAATTTGAGGGATACAGGCACCAATAAAGAAAATAAGCCCCACAAAAAATATTTTTTAAGAAAGCACCACCTCATCATGCAAAACAAATCCTTGATAAATCTAGTTATGCACTTGCTCAGTTTTTTTTCTTATCTCTGCACACCATTTTTAGAACATTGCTATGCTAGCTTCAGTTTCTTTTGCACTTTGGATATTTTGTCTTGCCGTTTAGGTCTTTATGCCTGATGTCAAGACTTTGGCATTAACTTGTTTAGCTAAACGCATCTGTTAGCTCTTGAGACAGTACTTTATTTACATTTTGTGTTCAATGGAAAAATGGGAAATTCCAGAGAGAAGAAAAAAGGTGATCATTGTGCTAACATTAAAACTTCCAACATATAGGTAAAGGTAATATAAATGGATTCCCTTTCAGATTAGAGAACCAATAGGACAGTAAACATCCTCCCTTGAGCTAAAGTGCTAAACACACATCATGGATCAAATATCAGTGATATAGCCTCTTACATGTTGGCATACAACGATAAACTCAGAACTTTTCTTCCAGACAGAAATAGCTGGAGTTCTAGCCGATATATATTGAAAGAAGCATTTCACAAAACAAAATACATGAACAAACTTTCATCAAATATTGACATGGCATTGTCCACCTACCATCAACGAAATATTAAATTTGTTATATGCTTACATAATTCCGGAGTTCCTCTCGCAAAAGCTTGATCAACTTCTGGTCATCTGTTGGGTCATGTTGCCCAGGCAAAGCACTGGAATTCAATAGCTTGAGCTCCATTTCATTCTTTTCACGAATACACTGACCAAAACAGGAAGACCATATAATTAGCATGTGGAAGTGTAACCAAATTTACAAACCAATAGATACATGTATGGCAATTCTGGCGAGGGGCCCAAGTCTCAGAAGGGGCAAGAACCACAAATGCCATAGACAATAGAATTGTGCAAACCAGATCAATACTGACCTCTTCAAGTTGCCTTTTCAAGTCTACCAATTGCTCATTTAACAACTCTGCTTCACTCTCATAGTTTTCTGCCCTGAGACTTGTTTTCTCAAGCTATCTCAAAGGTTTAAAATAGATAAGTCAACAAGCAACCACAAATGGATATTTGAAACAGTTTAACAATATTAACCTCAGCATTAAGTTTGGAAGCAGAAAAGGTTAGGTCTTCTTTCACATATGAAAGTTCTTTCTTAAGGGTTTTCTTCTCCCTTTCTGAACTTTCCGATAATCGCTGCAAATTCCCTTCCAGGTCTTTGATCGATTCCTTTGCAGATGCTGCTGCTGATTCTGCACTGGTCCTAGAATCAATCTCTTTATTGAGTTGTACCTACGTTAC
Source organism: Cenchrus fungigraminus (assembly GCA_036936925.1). Classification (NCBI taxonomy): domain Eukaryota; kingdom Viridiplantae; phylum Streptophyta; class Magnoliopsida; order Poales; family Poaceae; genus Cenchrus; species Cenchrus fungigraminus. The sequence continues at coordinate 10,178,759 of CM072779.1, forward strand.
AATGAAGAATGACATTATTCATGTCTGTTGACAAAACAAAGATATGATAGGACACAAAGTGTAGATCAAATGTTGTCACAAACACTAATTCACAGATTTTTCAAAGGATTGCCACCATGGCATTCCGTAATAGAACACATAGAAACACATGTTTCGATGCCCCTCTGCCCCCTTCCCAAAAATAGGAAAGAAGAAAAATGACAGAAACAGGCCCCCAGCAAACATGAAGCATGATGATGGTTGTAGCAAATACCAGAGGGTAAGAAGATTTATACCTCTAGTTCATTTATTTTTTTTACTTGATCATGATACCGCTCCTGATAACCAGTCAACTCCTTTAGTAGACGTTCCTGTAATGCACTCTCCCGCCCTTTTGTCGCTGCCAGTTCTTGCTCCACATATTTCAGTTTATCTAGGAATTGCATCCTTTCATCCTCTGCAGCAATAAATCAAGGTTGCTTAGAAGAAAAGACGATCAACTATTAGTTTTCCCTACTTACTACTTTCAACAAATGAGGAAGAGGAACTTGCTGTAGATATAACTTGGACTCTTGGAGGGTGATAGTAATTTGACATATCTTGAAGTGACAGTTGCAATGCATATAGCTATTTAACAGCTAACTAAGATTAACCATGCTCGCACAGTACGCATAAGAAAACAAATAATGATAAAATCACGGTAAACCAAAGCATACCACTCTTGGATAATTGCTCCTCCAATGCACCAATTTTTGTTTGATACTCATGAACTTGCTTCTCCGCAGTGTCCAGTGCCACCATAAACTCTGATTTCACCTTTCAGAATTCAGAAACGCGCACATGCCAAAAACCAAACAAAAACATTAACATGCCTATCAAATGGCATACACACTCAGAATTACAATATCAAAGCACAGTGTCTTCATTTCAGGGATTCCCTTGACCCAACCAGCTAACTGTTATGTAAACCGACTATAATGACATATCAGGGTAGTATATCAGGGCTCCCAAAGGCAGGTCTCAATCGCTGTGACGAAATGTTCCACAGGTCCAATTAGCTAAACCATAGCAGTACAAGGAAGGGCCGAATCGATCTCACCATCTGGCGGCAGTGGTACGTGCAGACCATGTCGTCGAACTGCTCCACCGGGGCGCCGGCGGGCACGAGGGCGGTGGGGCGGTCGTAGAGAACCAGGCGGCGGTCGGAAACTGGACTCCAGCCGGCTCCGCTGGCGCCGCCGCCGGACTTGACAGCGACAAGGTCGGCATCGGCGTCGGCGTCCGCGCGGCGCTTCCGCTGTGGCGGGGTGCGGAGAATCATCACGCCGCCCTCGCGGTGGTTCTAGCCTTCCCGGGCTGGGGGTTCTGGAAGCTTCGGCTGGTTCCTAGGGTTCTGTACTGGAGCCTGGAGGCGAGGGGGCGATAGGTGTGGGGGAAGGAGCGGGGGTGGAGGTGGCGGTGGAAGGAGGACCGATTCGATTTGAAATCTGGCCGCGGTGAAGTGTTGGAAATTTGGTGAGCTACTGAGCTTCAGCTAAAGAAGGAAATGTTTGGAAGATCACGCGCTAGCGAAAGTGCGAAAGCGAAACCATTGCACACGGGTACAAGACGGCACCATGACTTTCCGTAGGCAGCCAAACTTTAAAATCTTGATTTTTAAAAATATGATCATACTTGCTAAAATCTAGGATATTTCTTTAGTTTCAAATTGTAAGTTGTATTGTTTTTAAAAAATATTATACACCTAGATACACACTATATTATAATTATAATATTTAAAAATTTTAGAATCAAAGAATTTGTTCAAATGGTAAATTATTTTTTTTAAAAAAAACTTCAAACAGGCTTTAAATTTGGTAGTCATTGTGCCGCCTTGTGCCCGTGTGCAATTGTAAGTTGTCTTATTTTCTAAAAAGATATTATACACCTAGATACACACTATATATAATATTTTAAATTTTTAGAATTGGAGAATTTGTTCAAATGGTAGGTTATTATTTAAAAAAAAATTCAAACGGGCTTTAAATTCGATGAGCCGGTTATGCATAGCTATTCTAGCTTTCCAACTAGTTCATGACCTGAACATCTCGCCTTTTTATGAAAAAACTAATTTATTTCAATTAAAACCTTTTGCGTCATAAAAAATCGAATACCATTTTTAATTTCAAGTGCTGGACCATATTATTAGTTGTTGATATATGCGCACGCGCTTATGAGAGGCCAATCCCGCGCTGCAAAGGAGGAGGGTCTCCAGCAGTTTCTCGTTCCCTTCGCGCAAAGACGAGGCTGTTGGGGCTCCCGCGGGCGTTCGGATCGAGCGGAGGCGGCGGGCGAGGTCGAGCGGAGGCGGCGGGTGAGGTCGAGCGGATCGAGCGGGCGGGCTCCCGGGGGCTCCGACGGCGGGCAGGCGGAGCAGGAGCGGCTCGGGCGAGGTCGAACCCGAAGGTCAACGTCGCTGTGGATGGGAGGACGACGGCGCGGCGGTGCGTGGAGGAGCCGGGGGCGCGGCGGCGGACGGGAGGCGATGCGGACAGGAGGCGCGGGCGAGATCCGGACGCCTCCTCGCGGCGGCGGACGGGAGGCGATACGGACGGAGGCGCGGGCGAGATCCTACCGGAGGAGAGCAGGGGGCTGTGGTGCCCGCGAGGCCGCCGGAGGAAGGAGGCCGCCGGCGCCGCGGCTCCCTGTAGGCCGGAGGGAGGAGAAGGGCGACGGAGGAGGGAGCGGTTCGCTCGACGGTTGGTTTGCAGAACGGCAAAAATTCCCTAGGTATGCGGTCGCGGGGGAGGGGGACTTCGCTCATTTTGCAGCTACCGTTGCCCGTGCTGGAGCCGGCACTTTCCCCGTCTTGCGGTAGTGGGGTGGGATAGGGAATCCGCTGGATTCAGTCTGAATACCTCGCCTCCTTCCATTCGCAAAACCCAACCAAACCCCTCCCCACGCTTTCCCCGAGGTTCCCTCGTACCCCGCCCCCCCGCCCCGCCATGGCTCCCGGTGCCCTAGCCCGCCACCTCCTCCGCCGCGCGCCCACCCCTCGCTTCGCGCGCCCCTTCGCCGCGAAGGCCCGCGCGTCCCGGCGGCCGCAGGAACCGGAGCTCCCGTCGGAGGAGGAGAACGACTTCGCCGGCGGCGAGGTTGCGGCCCCCACCGAGGGCATCAGCAAGCCGCTCGCTGAGGTCCTCAAGGAGCTCGGGAAGAGGGTTCCCGACTCCCTCGTGAAGACCCGCGTCGAGGAAAACGGCTTCGCCATCAAGTACATCCCATGGTAAGCCCACCTGCTCGATCGGTAGCGATCACCCATCGAACCTTTGCTTCTATCGTGCAATGCTCCGATCGATTAGTTCAGTTCATGTTATGTTTGAGTATGCCATTACTGAGTGCCGGTGTCCTGTGCTGGTTTCGCTAATTGAAATCCGGATATTGCCTCTCTTAACAACAAATGAGTTGATGGGTAGGTTCTTCGAATCATTTTTATTTTCCAGAAAAGTCCACTGTAAAATAAACGTGTTATAAATGATTAGTTCCCTGAAGTCAGATTACATCTAGCAAGACCTACTTGATTGTTTCCTTCAGTACTGATCTCAAAGTTGCAATTGGCGATCCTCTAACAGAGGATATATCAACTTGATTGCAATTGGCGATCCTCTAACAGAGGATATATCAACTTGATTGCTGATGAATCATTAGCTTGGACGGAAATTACCACACTTCTATAGAATAACTTAATATATATGACCTTTCTAAACTGAAGAGGTTGCTCCTGCAGAACAATTCTAGGAGAACTGTCATGTTCTGAGCACTTGTAATAACCATAAAACAGACTGAATCTCTAATCAGAACTCTTGGGAGAATTTCACATATTTGGCCCTTTTAGCTCTTGAGCCTTGACAACATGAAGGCCCTTCTTCGCAATCCAAGAGCCTAGGATCTCAATAAGCTATATATGCATTATCCTGACCCATTTCCCTTTTTCCTTTTCTTTTCTTTTTTATATATAAGGTGACATGGTAGCCTAGGATCTCACTTCTGATGCTTCTTGCAGGCACATTGTGAACAAAATTCTCAACATACATGCTCCAGGTAAGCTTCAGTTCATCGTTAAATCAGATATCTGTTTGCCCTCTTGTTGACGGCATAATCAAAGAGGTTGAACTGTTGAGGGGTTACATTTCCTTTACTACTTAAACCCTTTTGCAATCCATTGCAGAGTGGTCTGGTGAGGTCCGCAGCATTGTTTATTCATCTGATGGGAAATCTGTATCTGTTGTCTACCGCGTGACTCTTCATGGGATTGATGCGGAGGTACCTCCTGTTCCAGAAAATGTTTTTACATGTACATGAGCGATCTCTATAACTAAAGGTTATTCTGAAACCTGAGAAATTGGCTGGACTTGTGGCTTACATTTGGATATTTGCGATCTATGGATAAATCTGCTTCCATTCTTCTTTGAAAATCTACGGGTTAACCGTGATTATTGAATATTAATGTTCACCTGTTGTCTTAGATTCGCCAGTTCCCAGCTGTTATTTTGAGCCTTTCTTTTCTGTATGTCTACTGATGCTCTTCTGTTGACACTTAATTTGTTCTGATGATTCATGGATCATAATTCATGAAGGTTTGATTATGCAAGTTTTGTGTTGCATAGCTATGTTTTTTGTTATTGGATCCATTTAGTTTCATCTCTGTTTGCAGATTTTTGGTTTCTGAACAAAATGGCTTTTTTGTTGCTTGCCAATTATTATGGCACTTTTGCAAATTGGCCATGTCTGTTTGTCTATGCCAAGGTTTGTTCTGTTTGTATTAGCACTGAAAGATGCAAAGGGAGGTCCCCACATTATTTGAAGAAAAAGGATCCATTTTGGATTATACAGTCTTCTAATTCTAGCACATAGTTTTTTAAACATATTCTAGCACATAATTAAAACATAAGCAAATAGAGTGAAAGATGATGGGGAAACATAAATAAATATGCCAGATTTTATACTTTTGTATGGCAACATGAGGATCCTCAGTATTCCATCATTAATGTCAATTCATCTCAGTGTTATGTCATTTGCTGATAATGCTGAACTTTTAATTTGTTGACAACTGTTTCTTTGTCTTATGCTGTTGTATCTGCAAGTAGTTTTGTTCAGTATATAATATAAGGCTAGAACTAACATAAAGAATATCTTGACAATGTTGCCTGCTCTCTCTCTCTTTTTTAAATCAGATCTACAGAGAGGCCACTGGAACTGCTTCTGTTGATGATACAGGCTATGGAGATCCCGTGCAGAAGGCAGAAGCTATGGCTTTTCGTCGTGCTTGTGCACGTCTTGGTCTTGGACTTCATCTCTACCATGAAGATATGTCATAGATGACTAATGTTACTGTGTACTAGTTCACCGTATGAGCTTTTGCATACTTCTAGTTCGTGGTATGTGGGCCATTGTCGTTTAATGGGCTATCCATTTGCACTGGACATGCTTCTTTCTTATAAGGGTTGTGAACACTTAAATGTTTGAAGCTTAGGTTGTCGTGTAGTTGAGACTATATGTAAGCTACCAATGCAACTAATGGTCTGAACTGTTTGCCTACGATGGCTTGTTCCGTCATCTAAATCCCTGAGCCATGTTCATGAAAGCTGCATAGCTCTGATTTTTTTTTCAATATTCTTAACTGGATATTCCATATGCATCAGTGCAAGTAGGTAACACCTTGGATGAAACGTTTTGCATGTCAGTCATTGCTCCATCCAATACTAACATGTTTTCAACTTCAAGATTACTAGGTAATTTTTTTCCACATATGCTAACTTACCAATGCCTTCACATGATTATTAGGTCAAATGATGTATTTGCTTATGATTCATGCTTAATCTTGTATTGAAGCTGTTGATCACTGTCCCTTCCAAAAAGAAACGAGGGTACCATTTTTTCATAGTACCATACTGATGATGCCATTTTTCAGTATTAAGATGTCCAACAAGTGAATGGTCTAAATTGTCATGATACAAGTTTTGCTTTGAATTTAGAATATCATAATTTTCATGTTATCTGCATCTGCAATTATGCACCTAGAACTACTAGAGGTCTGGTAAACTTATTTCCCCCCAACCTTGTTTGCCACTCAGTGACATAGGTGGGTCTCATGTCTCACTGAGACATCAGGATATCATACTAAGTTACTAATACAGTAACACACTACTGGTGGGCCGTGGGGTGGTCATCTCAAGGTTCTTGGCCCTCCTAGTGTTCGTACCTATTATACGAAGTAATGCTTCTAAAGGCATACTGTCACAGATGTAATTTTACATTCAACCGGAACACATGCAATTGAAAGACTGATGACTAAGAAATGTGCACCGTAGTGGTATTTTACACAATATTATATGGTACTACAATGGTTGGAAATAATTGTACCGACTACTGAATCGAAATAGACAGGATATTAAGTACATATGAAGGGTGGAATAACAAATAGTTCTTCATGTCCTACAAGTAGCGCAGTGCTACTTTATTATTACAACCACCATGCCTGAGAATAGTAGATTAACAGCAAGGTCTCTGCGCTGCGAAGAGACATAGAGAAGGGGAAGGGAGGGGAGGGGGCAGGAGAAGTGGACCTAGCCATGGTAGTAACACCAAGAAGTGACATCTACATGAGTGGGTGACCCAAGACAATAAAAATTTATCTATGGGCCATTGTGTTAATGAGTCACACAGCAGTGCTTGACTACTCCAAAGCCTTCTTTGGAATACCCAATACTGTGTTTCGAATGACAGGCGGTAGTGCCAAGTGCTAAAAATAAACATTAGCACTACTCTGAACCTGTCTCTGATTAGGGGCACGGGCTCTCCTTAGAGCCTTGACCACCTAGATGCAAGCTATCAACTGAAAGATCATAATGTTAGTTGGTGCATCTAATCATTTGCATAGAAAGGTGGACGATTGGTTACACCAGAAGTAGTAGCTGGTCATATGTCAAATTCATTTGCTCTAGGTAACACCAGGACTAAATATTATAGAGACACTAAATGATGGTTCATGCTTCACCCAGAAGCACCATGCCTAAGCTAGATACAGTTTGGATTCTACTGATTATACGTGGGAGTGGCGTGCTAGTTCAATCAGTTGTTTAGCTGTCATTGTTGTCCAGTTTGACTATCATCATGAATTAACCCTCCCTGGGTCATGCTTGACTGTTAGAGTTTCTCTAGCTACAGCCTTGTCTTGCTAGGGCTGAAAGCCTGAAATTATTTTCCCCGGATGAAGTCCTTCCTTGGACTGTTGTTAAAATGGTTGGGGTTTATGCTTTTCTGTTAGTACACCCCATCCTTGGGGCATGAAGCTTTGAGCCCATCCTGGGGCTAAAGCTAATTTCCAATCACCACATAACTATGTGGGATACGGAGGTAAGCACTTCGACTGATGAACAGGATCTACGATAGTGCCTTTTGGTGTTAGAGATGGATGCATGGACTCGACATGTTGGAAACGAGAACAAGACAGCAACAGTGGGAAGGGAGACCATGGTTAGGCCAAGGGTTGCTCTGGAGCAGCGGACACCGCAAAGTGTGAGGGAATCAGCCGGTAAGGATGAGCAGCCTGAGTTGGAGTTGGTAGTGTTGGAGCTGTGAGTGCCATAGTCATGCCTGTTTAATGGGGACACACACTGTCAAGATATTAGTACAACTGAACAGAAAGAAATTGTTCAAGTAATATTGAGAACATGGTGAGTGAGTTTTTTAGCAAACTAATGCAAGCATACTAATAAAGTTATTATCATACTTTATTAGCACACTGGTTTACATTCATGTACTGTAATCTGACAGATTGACAAATCAATGCTGGTAGACTATGATGACAAATGCATTAAGTGCTACATTAAGCTAGGATGACAAATGCACTTGTGGTTTTGACTTTTTAGTCTTATAATGTTTCAAAGTGGATATCAAGAATAGCTAGAAATACCTGCTTGGGCTTGAGGGCTCGCTGCTAGTGACAATGGTCCTCCAAACTGCTGAGCGAAGCCAGTTACAGCTGCAGCTGTAGAGGATACAGTAGAGAACTGGAACATCTGTGGGTATTGCAAGTTGTAGCCTTGTCCAGATGTGTAGTTGGTTGTCGTGTTTCCTGACTGTCCAAACTGGAAATATGGATAAAAGGGACTTGTTCCAGTCACCATGCCAGCTGCTGCTCCTCCATAAAATGGGTACTGGGCTCCATATATATTGTAGAAGTTCTATTTAACAGACAAGAGAAACAAATTAAGTATTTATGCTCATGATCATAAATTCTGTTGTCTACCAATCTTTCCATATGTAAGTATACAATGTTATATAAAGCTTAATATTGTTTGATTCTCGCTACAATAGTCACTGTGTAAACCCATTTCCCACTTTGAGATATGTTTTGTTACAGTACTTCCGGTTGGGATCTGGCTCTGCTTATTATAGTTTATTTGCTTAACGATGGGTCTGCTGACAAGAGGTGGACAAACTAGGGCCCCAGTCATGTGCAGCTGGGTAACATAAAAAGTTGCTAGGACCAGAAACCACTATGTTTTCAGCACTGGATTGCTTCATACAGATGATACATGTTTCTAGTGGACATGGCAATATTAGAATTTGGCCCCTTCACCATCCAGAATGATTGTTCTGAGGAAGATTTGAAAAGCTGAAAAGCAACTGGTGGCTATCTACAAACAAGTATTTGACTCCTCTCTACATGACAATGTCTTTCCTTTCAGGTCTCAAACTAAGATAGGAAATGATTTTGAAAAGATAGTTCAGATGTTGGCCATGCATATTATTGTCCATATGCAGGACAGGTAGAGGCAGAACGTGAATCTTTTTCTAGGAGCAGCTAGGCAGTTAGTTCATGCTATCCGAGATTACATGTTACATTGAAAAGAAAACTAACTGGGAATCTGTAGCAATGCCCCCAATATATGTCTTTTTACATATCTCTAGAGGGTAAACAAAACCTTCGTCGGCAGCAAAAGAAAAATGGCAGTGCTTTAGATTTTCCATTAACAAACATGATTTTCAGATGATATAGCTGTATTGTTTGCATCTTCAGGTTATATCTGTTGATGATGGAAAGTTACTGAAACCTTTTTTTATGGCACATTGACTATTAATTCTGTGCTTTCCAATATAAACAGAAAATATAACAGCATTTGAGTGGAAAAATTTGCCATTTCGTATTTTCTTTGATTGGCTGTACACATTACTGCAGTTATGTTTTGAGAAAAGACACATACTAACTGACATTTTCTCTAGGTTGTGCTGGACCTTTCCAGCATGAATGGAAATCATACATTAAACACAGAAGCTGAATACTGATCCTCAAGTTTGTTTGAAAGGTTGCAGAAGACAAAATGTTTGGTAGTTCAGAAAAAAGGACTGGTAATTTGCATGATACATTTATTGTCCTGGTGTGGTACTTTGTGTATATAATTGTTATCCAGAAAATGCATACACTGCGATTTTTTTGCATGGTTTATCCTATAATATTTTTGTGCAAAATGCATGATGCAAAATACTTTTGCTGCACTTACTGTGGCTTGTGTGCAACTCCACAAATTAGTTAAAAGTGAAATAAATAAAAATAGCCATTTAATTGTACTTGATTGCTGATGAACTAAATAGAGATGATGAACAATGTAAGTAGGTACTTACTGTTGGATAACCGTAATCTGGAGTAGTATAGGGAGAGTACCTGCAGAGTGAAGGATAGCAACTTTTCAAAAAGAGTGAAGGATAGCAGGGTAAGTTACTTCTGTTCTTACAAATTAATAATGCAAGTTTGTCCCATTCTAATGTGAGGCTACTGCTTGATTTATCTCTATCTGGAGTGTGTGTGGCACTGTGTGCTCTCTCTTCGAGTGTGTGAAGACAGAGAGCATGTGACTGGGCTGCTATCATGTGTCAGTGTGTCACTACTCACTAGAGCACGCATGGCCACTTGAGCAGCTGCAGCGTTGGTATTACGAGGGCGCTCTGGGACGGGGGAGAAAGATTTTATGGTCGCTTAACGCTGGAGGAGGGGATGCCGGCAAGCCACACCCTAGCGCTAGTGCTCCGTTTTGCGCCCGGCGCTCTGGTTAAAAGCTGACAGACCAGTCAGAGAATGTGAGGAAAAAAGCTGCCTAGACAGTAGATAGGAGAGTTTTTTTATTTAGCAGAACGCTACCGCTTGAAGATTATACACTGGACCTGTGGGGGCTCTGGAGCAGCTAGGTGACGTGCCGAGACGCTCTGATTTTTGGCCAACTATACGCTGGCCCTGCTCATGGTTGTGTGTGACAGTGTGAGAGCTGAGAGAGAGGCCAAGGGTAGAGGCATGCAAGATAAAGCTTACATGCCCATTCACCCTTGACCAAGAGGCAAGGACCAAGGTGGCGTGTCACAATGCACGTCATGCATGCACGTGATTCGCCCTGTCTTTAAAAAAAAAACTGTGGGTGTGTTTAGAAGTCAAAATTTTGACAAAAACATCCCACTATCTATCACATCCCATCACATCACCTCTCACTATTCATCTGACGCTACAGGGTATTTCGTACTAATTTTGCAAAATTGGCACCAAACTTTGGCATCTAAACACACCCTGTCATTACTTTCAAGTATCCTGACCACATGTGTCGTCTCTGTGTGTGTGGGTGGGGGGTGGGGAGGAGGAGGTACCCATAGACATGGTAGGGGAGGCCTTGCGGGATGGCATAATGAGGGAAGGTGGCATGCGAAGGAAAAGTTGCTCCCAGTCCACCTTGGATCCCTCCCTGCTGGCTGAAGGATTTCATCACCCTAAAGCTCCTAGTCCCTCCTGTAGCAAAATCATCAGCAAAAAAAAGGCAAGTTTATCCACACTGATTGCTGATGTTATCAGGAAAATATACTAATTAAAAATCAGTCATTGACATGTTTTGGTGCAACAACAGTAAAATTATTCTGACATTGATAGCATTCTTCAGTCTATCAGTTGCAAGCAAGACGACACAATAGAAGTAAAAGATTCTTGTTTCTGCCCTTATTAAGTAAAAGATTCTTCAGTCATGTTTATACTACATTATCTGAAACAAAGCACTTAGCTCGAGGATAACTAACATCTTTGTACTATTGATGTTCCTTCAGCTCTACTTTTTCCAGTGAGTAATGCCAAAGCAGCATATCCTTTTTAAGTCTATATATATAAATTTTCTAACTGAAAGCATTGAACTCGAACTGTTCAAGGAAAACCTACTGTTTTAGGACAATAAAGTAGCACTAAGTTAGACATTTGAGCATTTTATTCTCTACTGGATGCCAACTCAATACCCTCATTTAGTGCTGGAGGGTTATCAAAGTTAGGCAATCTTGTTGTCTTGCTCTATAAGCTATTTGCTTTTTCTAATTATAACGGCATAAAATCATGTAGCTAGTTTGTGATCATGCATGTAAGTACATATAAAGTTTATAGTAACATACAAGAGATAGTGCATCTGTAAGGATAATTAATAAGTTCTCTTTTTCAAGAACTTTTAGTTGGTGTGCCCTATTCAGCAACTTGCCATAAAAGGCTTTCAATTAAGCAAGCTAGCTAACTATTCTTCTATGTTTCTTTGTGTAGCCGGTAAAATAATGGTAAATTTCTAACCATGCTGGGGCGTTGGAGGCCTAGATCTTTGAACCCCAAGGGAAGCCAGATTACAGTTAGCCCTCCTCCCGTCAATCACTGGCGCGGGATCAACACAAGCTCTCATCGCCGCATCCGGGTCCCGGAAGGTAACCTACAATGTGAATTTTGTGATGCATGATTAACAGGAATTAAGCAAACTCCATACTGCATTAGAAAAGAAAGAAAAAGGACACATGGACAGGGGACCGAAATGTTTACAAAGTCTACTGAAATTAAATGCATATAAAAGTGATGAACTGTGTAGGATCGTACAAATCCGTAGCCTTTGGATCTGCCAGTATTCTTGTCTGTGATGACAACGGCCTCCAGGATCTCCCCAAACTGCTCGAAGTACTTCCTCATGGTCTCCTTCTGGGTTTCCCATGCGAGTCCACCAACGAAAACCTTGGTGTAGGTTGTGTCTCCAAACTGCCCCATCACACTCGGTGGGCTCATGATTCTTCAACTTAGAACCAACAATTCTATCTCCAGCGAGAAGCAGCAAGGTCAGCAACTTAGGATCTGAATGGCTAGGACTAGTTCTTGTTAAAGGAAGGGAAGAGGAGAGGAGAGGGGAGAACGAGGGAGGAAAGCTAAAGGTTAGAGGAAAAGGAGTAGAGAGGAGAGAGAGGGAGAGGAGGGTACAGAAACAGCAATATATACAAGTGCTTGCTATAATGCACCAGCCATGACCTTTTGGTCCAAGCCACGCTCATATAAAAATACCACGCACCGGGAGACACACCCACCCCGCCAGCTAAAAATGACCCTACTACCCCTATCAGAGTGAACAGTAGTTACAGGGTGGTGTTAGGCTGTCCTTGTCTGGAGAGTGGCAGAAACGGAACGGAGGATGGGGATGATTCCAACGGGGGTTAGGGAGCTTAGGAGGATTTGCCTTTCTGAACTTATCTGAATCTTAATATGCGCTGGTTTTTTATAGTTGGATTTGATTGGTCATTGGATCTTTGCTAATTGTGATTTGCATGTAATCTTTTTATAACATGTGGAAAAAACCAAATATGAGCCATTAACATGGTTCTTTTTTTCCCGCAAAAAAAGCATGGTTCTTTTTTTATGCAATTGGTCATGGACTGATTAACCCTAATAGATTCATCTCGTGAATTAGACTTCATTTATGCAATTGATTTTATAAATAATTTATATTTAATACTTTCAATTAATTTCCAAACACAGACTACAAATGGGGCCTAAATTCCCCTTAATTCCCCCATATTCGCATGTTTCCTACCTGTTGCTTAATCTAGAAAAAATATCATGGCCCATGAATTGTGAAACTATTAAAAAGAACAGTAGATGCTAGAGCAATGATCTGATGTTATTGTGAGCACTCGTGATCCTAGCCACTCCAAGTTAAAGCAACAAACTGTGGTGGCCGGAGACTTTTGCATAGTACATCATCAAGCACGCACAAAGGCATTCTCCAGGAGTGAGGATATTTGGTGATGTGCATTGCCTGGCAAACTGAAGGAAATGCATGATGTGCCATCAGGTTTGATCTGAATGTGGATGGCTGGAGATGCCGCTACTCTGTTGATGTGGTCGGAAGGAAATCATTTTTGTTCCGTTCCGTCAGTTCTGTGGCTCGATTGGGACGCAGCGCCAAAGCTTTTGCCTCTTTCTAGCTCCTAACTCTAGATATACCGTGGGTTTTAAGCCATCTCTGATAACAACAGCCTCGTCCATCGCTTGGTCATCTCCTAGACAGCAACAATACGATCTTTGACGCCCCGCGTGTACGTACCTATCCATGCATCACATTGCTGCCGGGCGCCGGGCCGCCGGCTATAGTTGTCCCTTTCGTTTCCTGATGGATGTAGGGGAATATACTAAAAGAATTTATGCTAAGGTATATGGCACAAGAATATTCATTGCTTTACTAACACAGAGAAAATATAGCCATGGGTGATTATCCATAAAACCACTATTTTTCCATATTGTTTTGAAAATTTCAATAGATTCTGATCTTAATTGGGGGGCAAACAAGTTAAATTCAAAAAAAATTAAGTCTTGTGGAGTCGACTAGAGAAAAATCCTAAATCAAGTAGGATGGGGTGTCCTTGTCTAATCTGAACAAAAGCTCTCACATGATAATATCAAAGTGTGGCTGTGGGGGCTACTATGCCTGTCTTATAGCGGGTGGGGAGCTACAGGTGCTCCTATATTGGACAAAGTAACATTGCTATGTGTCAATTCGTGCTCTTGATTCATCCAGAAATTCAGTGAATTCTTTCTCTCTCACTGGACAAGGGTTCTGACAGTCCCGTGAATTTCTCCTGAAATGCGGTCCCAATCCATTTCATGTAGGTTGGGATTCCCTCACCGAAGTTATCCTTCGTATATCCTCCCTGGAAGGCATGAACCGTAGTAACTGGTGTTAAAAGTAGAAGTATATATATTATATATATGAGTATTTCTTATGAAGAAGAAAACTCTGAGTACTGTTTTGTTACGTGTCAGGGACGGATCTAGCAGTGAGGCAGACGGGGCTCGAGCCCCCCTACCGCTAGAAATCCAATAGAGCCCCCCTTAGCCTCCCATACAAATTTGAGGAAGAACAATAAAGGAAGAAGGGGCTAGAGGAGGAAGAAGAAGAAAGCCTCCTCTAAATTTATTCTTAGATCCGTCACTGGCTGTTGTTCCTCATCCCCAGTTTGGTTGACGGTTGTTTTTGCTCTGAGTCATCGCAAGGGGAATCTTTTCTTAAAAATCTGCTGGGAGGATTTCCTCTCTGAACAAGGGAGGAATCAGAGTCTGGTCCAGTATCGTCTGACGTATGTATCTGTGATTCTGTGTCCTAGATTTACTCCCCCAGTCAGTCTGGCTGTGTCTGTTGACTGGTTGACTGACCAGGAACAAGGGTGCCAAGGTAATTTTGCGTGTTAGGGGACAGTCTCTTGCTCCCTAATTATTCCTAATTAAATCAATGTGTTGAATGTACTCTTGACTCTTTACTCCCCCCAGACCCCAGTGAGTCTGGCTATGTAACCCTGTGGGGGCAAGCCCATGAGGCTGTCACACGCTCGTTCCCCTTAATTGACTCTTCGGTTTGGACCTTAATTTTTGATCTTTGGAAATCAGATTATCTGAAGTTCTGAGCCAAAAAAATTTCGACGAACAGAAATCTGAAAACATGATAGTTTTCAGTTCCCCCTTTTGGTGTTTTAATATTTGGTTTCGTGGCATCCAAGTCAGAAATAGGAAACGAGGCTTGAATTGGCCAGCCCAGGATTCCGTTGCCAACTTGTCCCGCCCGTGTCATGCATGTCACACCTTTTCTTTTCACCCGGCGAATAGGGAAAAGAACGGCGGCAACGAAGCAGACTGCTAGTATGAAAAAAAAAGGTTGTCAACTGGTGCCATAATGCGCATCATTTTGGATTCCACTCTCCGTGCTTCGATCTCTTCAGCTGGTAGGCGATAATGGGCGGTGCAGTGATGTTGGGAGAAAAAGGCTCTCTTTGTCTTCCCTCTGGAAGAAAATTTTGCCTCAAAGGGAGAATCCTCACGATTTTCTATTCGGTAGAGCGTTGAATTCTGCTGTTATAGTGCTTATCACGTTCCTACTTTTCTGTAGTAGTTCTGTTTGTCAAGAAATTTGCAGCGTTTTTCACTGACTTTTCAAATTGTAGTTAGCTGCAGCTCACCTGTTGTGTTGTTCTTCATCATGCATGGCATGGGCTTTGGTGAAGGCAGCATCTTTGATACATATACTCGGCAGTCGGCAGAACTCAATTCAGGTAATAAAAAAAACGTTAACCTCTCTTCGTCCCTTTCTGTCGCGGAATATCACGCCAAATTTCTGCGTAGCATTTGTCCCCGGAGCCTGAAAAATCCTCTTAACATTGCCTGAATTTTTCCTATGTGCTCTCAAGGTCTGAATCCTTGTAGTATTTGTATATCATTGGCGGCTAAATTTTGTGGGGCTTCCACTTATCCAAATCCCGATCGCGGCATGCAAGCGGCCGATACGGCAGTAGTGGATAGACGACGGCCGGCCCTAGAAGGCTAGAGAGAAACCCATCAACATCTGGTCCACGCAATCCTCCAACGTGTCATGTCCTGGAGTACAGTATAATTTACGAGGAGTTTCCGGTAGCTGATGGACGGCCGAATGAACAACGGAATAATAAGGCAATAAGCCCTATACGTCATATGATTAGCAGATTGCTCAATTTTAATTAAAAAAACATACTACGTCCTGGTAGCATCTGCATGCATGAGCGTCTGCAGGTGGGCCAGGCGGTGGTGCTTGGGCGCAATAATTGTGGAAATAATTGGCGCGACGCACACCCTACCCAACCCAAAGTGATGAGAGTCGAGAGGCTGTCCCACGTGACTGGACAGAGTGTCGTCCCCCCGCGAGGAACGAGACCAGCTGTAAAGCGGGCCCGCCCCCGCCTGCGCGGCCATCGAGGGAGGTCAGGTCCCCCCACTTGTGCCCAAAAAGCCACCGTCCACTGCCTCCCTGCCCCCGGCCTCGCTCGCTCGTCGGCACGTGCGGCCCAGGTACGGCCCGCGTGCCCCCCTCACTAGTGTGCTGTGGCTGAGCCTGAGCTGAGTGTACCGGCCGGGCGCAAGAGGAAATTTACCTGCACTGCACTGCACACCCTGCTCGTTCCGGTCTTGGACTCCTCTGGTAAATTCCTCCCAAAGCAGCGAACGACATCGAGGGTAATAAACTGGCCGTGAGAAAATGTTCTTGGATGCCTTTTTCTCCAGAGCCTAGTGTACCACTCGAATCTCTAATCTGTGTGTGCTACGGCACGTCGGTTCTAGTGGGAGTAACACTGAACAGATCATGAAAGAAAACACTCTTCGAATTTCCACGGTTTGAGTAGGACCTTAATTTGGACTAGTAGAGCCTGATGGTACACTTGAATTTTGGGGCCTGTTTAGATGGCTAAAATTTAGCAAAAAACACTGTTTGAACTCCTGTAGTACTCCTGTAGTACTTTCGTTTGTTTGTGGTAAATATTGTCCAATCATGGACTAACTAGGCTCAAAAGATTCGTCTCGTGATGTACAACAGAACTGTGTGATTAGTTAATTTTTTTACCTACATTTACTGCTCCGAACATATGTCTTTTGGTGTATTTAATGTGATGTGATGGAGAGAGAGTTAAAAAAATAGCAAAATTTTGGCAAATTTCTAGCCAACTAAACAGGGCCTAGGTTCGGTGGCTGTGGCCGGAGCAGAGGCGAGCAAAGTGCAAGCTGATCGGGGGGCGCTGGTGGGTGGCAGGGTGGGTGGGTGCTGCGCAGCAATTCCTGATACGGCGCCAGTGCGGACCGGGCCCCGTCGCGGTCAAATCATTGCTTCGGGGTGGTGCGGATCTCGAGGCATGTGGCGTGGGCCAGGCCTCGCAGATTCTGAGGCTTGCCGCCTCTCCCGGCCCCGGGTTGCTGTGGTGCCTGCAGCTGCAGCTGCAGCAGGGCTCGCCGTCGTCTCCCGTCTCTCCTCCCACCCGACCCGACCCGCAGTGGTGAGCCACTCCGTACGGCGCCAACAGTCGCAGTGAGCCACCGGTTCGTTACCTAACGAGATCTGCGGGTATATCACCTGACGTGGCGCGCGCTCCGGGGAGCTGCCGCCCGCACGCCGCAGCCGACGGTGGCTGCTGGCCGGCGACGAGGACAATACGGTCAAGACCGCCGCTGTGGCGCGTCAGAGACAAACCATTTCTGTAATACACTCATCAGGAGTACGGAGTACTGTAGATGACAGGCGCAAACTATAGCCTGACTGTGAGGACAAACGCTTGGATCCATGCAGGCGATTCCCTGAGATCATTGACCCACCCATGACCCATGCATGATGATCCATCTCTGCCTAACCAACCAACCTGATCTCGATCCGTCAGCTGCATGCAGGTGCGGAACGACCAAGGAAGCACAGCATATATCGAATCGAACGCGACAGCTCAGAGCCTCCGGTCCGGCGAGACCCCCCTCACCGCCGCCGTGGCAATGGCATCGCGTGAGCGCGCCCGTCACCAACAGTACCCCCGGCTCGGAGCTTCTTGCGTCCCCGATGGGCAACCGCGAAAGACCAACAAACCACCACCTTTTTTTCCGCGGCAGGGCCAAACGAAATTGGGGACGTACGTGGGTGTGTGTGTTCGTCACATATTCTTGAACTTTGCATTGCCAACCACCCGTGCATCGGTGGCATAAGGTCACACAACTCACAAAAGGTTTACAGATGCATGGCATTGGCAGCAAGAAAGGTACCATATGTAGATGGTCTAATGGAGATTAGTGGCAGGCTGGCTTTCAATCCTATCATGACTGTCGAAAGCATGTTTGCCTTGGCTGCATGGCGGGAAATAATGTTTGGTTACTCGTGAAAAAGATGCTCACAAGCAACCGTGGCACAATGGAGGCATGGACACAAGTCCCAAGCACTGCTGCGTCATGGCCTCAAAATAGTCGGTGGCAGCTGGCTCCAACTGTGAGGATCGAGAGCCTTGTTTGACCAGCACCAGCTGCCGGGAAGATGACAGCCCAGCACTGCACTCATCAGCAGCTGCACCTCCACTCCACCGGTCGGGACTGCAGCTGGAGGAGGAACATGCTGTTAAAAGCGTCAGCAGCACACCTCCCATTTTTCTTTCGCTGCACTGTGCTGCAGCCTTGTTTGAGCCAGGAGAGACCGTCGCCTCTGCCCTCCTGGGCTCTCGTCATGTGGCGCGAAGAAGAAGGAGCACGGTGAGTCCATGACGTCGCTGCAGCTGCTGGAATTGAAGGAGAAGGCGCCCGGGTCATCATGAGTGCATGTCACGGGCGCCAGCCGCCAGGGTAAAGACGGTGCCCGTTCCTCTGAAAACGGGGGTCCATTTGCTTCGCTTGCCTTCACTTTCACCCGGGAAGTTCTCTGCTACGCATGCTAGTGAAGTAGGAGTAATGGTTAATGAAGATGCTAACCCTACGTAATTTGACGAAAACGACGACGCTGCAAAAGTGGAGACGTACAGAAATCAGCACTGATCGCAGGCTTATTAGTTCAGCATCAACGGCGATCACGATGTGCGAGTCGAGCGGCGAAAGGAAAAGGACACGAGTGTGTAGTGTGTTCCTTTTTCTTTTCTTTTTTCTTTTCTGTCTTTTTCAGGGAAAGACGAGCTGCTGCCGGTGCTCGTACAGCAAAGTGGATTCCGATCTGCTGTCGGGGTCGACGTAGGCTATTAATTATTAGGGCCCTAAGGGTTTCTTTTCCGTTTGTTTAGTGTGAAAAGACGGCGATATTTTTCTACCACCTTTCTTGGTTGGGTGTGAGGGTTGGAACTCGATTGATCGCCATTCGTCAACCACCGCTGCCCGCCCAAACTCCAACCAGTTTCCTTCCTTCCCTGCGAAAAGATTATCTGTACCTGGGCTCGATGGGCCGTAAATAGTCCGAGTCATGATGGCCCAATGCAGACTGGGCAGTAAATAGGCCGAATCATGATGGCCCAACCGCTTCCTGTGCATTTCTGAAACTACGAGTCCACCACACTGCTTGCAACTTGAGCAAATTCCCTCAGTGCCATTGAAATCTATACCGATCCCTTTAGTGCGATTGGAAATACACACTCCCTTCACTGCCATCGAATCAAATTTTCACTCCCTTCAGTGCCATTGCGGTTAGTTTTAGGGGGTAAAGGTGTTAAATGGAGGATGAAATGACAACAATACCCCCTGCATAGGATTTGTGAACTGTTTATTGCTAGCCTGTGAGAACTGTTACTAGAGATTGCAGTAAACTGTTAATTGCTAGCCTGTCAGAACTCTTACTAGATTGCAATGTTTAGATTCCAATGATGCCTGTATTGACATCAAAACTACTCGTACAATGGCTGCCTGTTTGGATATGAGTGTTGTTGTATGGTTGCTTGTATGGACGGTCATGATTTTGTATGTCTACTTTTTTGTATGGTTAGCAATGTGTTGGTATGAACATTAATATTTAGTGGTTGTGTATTCTGTCAATTCGCAATGTTAAGTGAATGTGTTTGAGATGTCTGTGACTATTGAATTGTCACTATCTTTATGAAGTGGTGTCATTATTGAAATGCTACCAATGAATGAGAGGAACACAAATCCTATGCAGGGGGTATTGTTGTCATTTCATCCTCCATTTAACACCGTTGGTGCCTAAAACTAACCGCAATGGCATTGAAGGGAGTGAAATTTTGATTCGATGGCAGTAAAGGGAGTGGTGTATTTCCAATAGCACTGAAGGGATCGGTATAGATTCCAATGGCACTATGAGAATTTGCTCTTGCAACTTTGATATTCCGGAGCATCTCATTGTTTATTGTAGCACCGTTGTGTAATCATATGCATAGGAGAATGCTGAATTATGCCCGGAAGTACTAGTAAACAACATTTGCTTTTTAAGCTAATTTTATTGCACATTTTCATTATAATTGTGCATGTTGGGTGTCGGATGAGCTTGAAACTTCTCTTACTATTGATGAAACTTCTCTTATTCCATTGAAACTAGCATAAGTTGTGTAAAAGCAGTGGATTTGATCAAAGGTCATGTGATGCTTGCAATGCGTGAACTTGTAGGTTTTCATTTTCTGCATTCCAGAGACACGGAGGACTGTGGCCTAGCTCAAGGTATGGGTTGAAGGCTCGAGGAATGCTACAAATCTTCGTTTCTAAAATATAAACCGATATTTTACAAATTGTCGATGTGAAACTTGCGAAACAAATCACGCACAACATGTACTTATGTGATTACAATTTCATGGCAGGCCCTGCGTCGGAGTGATTCATCGCGTAAGGCACCTGAAGCCTTTGCACACCCCCATCCACACGGCGAGCAGCACCAGGCACACCACCACGTCCACGCCAATCACGACCGCCGCGTGGCGCCACCACGCGCGCCACCATGGCCGCGCGCTTTCCTGACCCGGTTGCACGGCGCGACGTTGCTGGTGCTCCTCGTCCTTCTCGCCACCGGCGTCCGCAGCGCACACCGGCGCCAGCGGCGTCGGCGGCAACCCCACCCGCGGCGAGTCTCCGGGAAGCGCCGCCGCGATCCCCGCACCGGAGGTCGCCCCCGTCGCAACGGCCCGCAGCAGCTGCGTGAACTGCCGCGCGACGGGGGCCACGGCCTCGTTGCGCAGGCGCTTCCTGGGAGACGCGTCGCACGCGTCGCGGACGCGCTCCAGGAACCGGACCACCTCGGCGGCGCCCGGCGTTGGGTCCGCGGCGGCGAAGTACGTGCGCCCGTCGCCGGCCGAGAGGAACGCGAACGTCCTCGCCCCGGCGACGGTGTGGTGGTGCCACCGGTGGTGCTCCGGCGCGTGGTCGAGGCAGAGCGCGGCCAGCGCGAGCGCCGACTGGGCATCCTCGCCGGCCGCGTTGGTGTGGAAATAGGAGATGTTGCTCCTGTTGCCTCTTGACGTCGCGGCCACGCAGAAGAAGACATCGTCGACGCCGTCTTCCGCGCCGCCGCCGGCGTCCTGCATCCCGGCGCGCTGAACCTCCATCGTGTCACGAGTCACGACCGTCGACCGGTGATAGTTCTTGGTTCTGATCGGCGGCCCGCTCAGTTGAGACACATGAAGAAGTGCTCTTAGTGCTGTAAAGGTCGCAATGATCAAGGAACAAGGACAGATTCAAATCCGATACGAGGTGTTAAGGCTGCAGGTGCAGGTGTGCAAGGATGAAAAAAGCTTGGATGTAGAAACGGTGCAGAAGAAAGCTGCTGCAACCTGCAGTTGCAGTACTTATGCAGAGATGATTTCAGATGCACCGGAAAAGAGTATACTAGGCAGAGATGATATGTGCTTTGGTGGCCAAGGAATATACAAGAAGGGAAGGAAAGAAGCCCTAGGTGCTAGGTCAGTAGAGGAGCTGGGGTGCATCACAAGTAAACTTACTTGAGGAGAAGAATACCATTCTGATGTATGGCTTCAGCCTTCAGGTGTGGTTCTGACCTGGAAGAAGCCTCCAAGGCAGTTTTTTTTTACCGCTACCGGTTCAACCACGATACCGGTATAACCGGTCGGTAACCAGTGCACCCAGTCCGGTTAACCAGTTCTCTCGTGTCGATGACCGCTACTAGACCGGACCGGTTACCGCGGTAACCGATTTGGTTACCACCGGTAAAAAAAACTTTGCTCCAAGGACGATGGTAGTGTGTAGTTTCTCCTTTAAAATTCTGATCTCAGGATAGGATAATTTTGTGTCAGTCGACTCGACTTGCGTAACAAATCCTTGTATTCTGAGATGCAGGGAGCACTACAAAAAGGTTTGAAAATGAGTAACAAATCCTTGTATTCCAAGACGGAGGGAGTAGGCTACAAGAAGGTTTGAAAATGAGTAATTTGAATGGCATGATGGCACGGTTTAGTGATGCAACGATGAAGAGACAAGTTGCTTGTCATCACTTAGCACAAGCTTAGTTGGTGGTAGTTCGGACAATGACCTTGTCACTTACAAGCATTACACATAAGCTGATAGGTGGAACAGCACTAGCAAAAGAAACCATCAGACTTGTCAAACATCAAAACTAGTTATATATCCAGGCACCGGGCAATCTTGTCTTCCTCTCTCACCTAACGCGAAAAATAAAGGCCAAAAGCCAACTAAGATCTCACTAGCAGTGATAGATGACACTGACTTACAATAATTCCATAGCCAGTGTTAAAAAAACTTGCACCAGACTACAACTGAGTTTTCTACCAGAAATACTTATAGATGAAAGTCTACATTCAGGATTTATTTTTCTGTTGGTCCAGCAATCCAGCCCAAATGAGTTAGATTCGTTTATGGCTGGCACGAACACAGTAGTCTTCACTCTTCTTTTGTGAATATCTGCTGGCTTCAGAGTTTTGAAATCAGAGTACACAACAGGAGAGGATTTTGCCCTTAAACGATACATGGTTGTCTTCTTCTGAAGATCTAGAACGAGATAATAATAACCATATTTACATGCACAAGCATGACTATGATGTACTACAATCTAGGCGATCCTGAGATAATACCTGGCTATTCTCTCAACATACAGTTTGCAGTGCTAGTAGGATTGGTACATGATTGGCTGGTTCGCAGCTCCTTGTGCGTAGGCATTCATAACAGGACCTCTATAGGCAGTGTTCAGAACAGAAATAAATTCCTGCCTACTGTAATCATATGTATCATTGCTTACCTGGCCATGGCAGTGTACCGGTCCGCCTGTTAAAGCTAGTCATAAGAGCAAACAAATGCATCAGGTTTAGATTAACAGAACCCTATATGTCTGGCACATTTACTAACAGGCTGATGAGGGAAGGATCTTACCTTGAGGGTGAAAACCATATGGATAAGGAGTCGGAGGGATACCAAAACCTGCAATCCTGCCGTTTACCACTGGATATGCTGGGGTATGAGACACAGGCATATCACTACAACATGTGAATTGAGTCTGTTTTGGTAACGGTATAGGGTTGAGCTTAGGCATTACTGAGTTATTGCCATTTGAAGACGGAATAGGGTTGAGCTTAGGCACTACTGGGTTGTTGCCATTTGAAGAGGGTTTGTCATGACCAGCAATCTGTGAAAAGTATTAAAAAAAATTGATATATGAGCCTGCTTATATCTGAACAAATAATCAGACCAGTAATATTTGAAAAAAATGTTATTTTATTAGGAACTCATAAAAAAAATGTTTCAGCAGATAGTGTGACTGATAAAACAAGAACAGCTACAACTGTTCTACAGCTAGGTAAATCAGTGATCATGTAAGCACACTTTAAAATTGTAGATTTATAAATTATATGCAAGTAATGTGTCTAGATAGAATATAATAAAACGAAAACCTACCATGAATTTAAGTGTTTTACCATTGATCCGAACAAGTCCTGAAAAAAGTTTAACAGCATACTGGGCAATTTCCTCAGTTTCATACTCAGCAAAAGCATAACCTTTGAGACGATTGTTCTCCTTGTCACATGGTATATGTAGGTCCTTTAGGTGACCTGCCTGAATAAGAATCTCATACAGGATCCTTTCAGACACCTTTTCATCCAAGTTACCTAATGAATGGAAAACAGTTGTATTAATAAAAAAAATATAGTTTACTTAATCAACAACAGAATGCAGCTCCCTGGGAGGTCAATAACACCTAGCTATAAATTGCTAATAAGTATGCCGCCAAAATAAAATAAAATAAATAAGTGACACCAATTTGAAACCCTGTCAGCACAAGAGAATTGTTCCATATGTCCATAACATCCAAGTCTCAGTAATATGCATAATTTTAAATGTCAATTGTCCACAAAACCACAACCATATACAATGTTTGCAGCACAATAGTGGTTAGCTTTGTAGATTTTGACAGTTTGATCACCTGGACATCTGTCATCTGTAGCCAATCAAAATGATTATAACAACCTAAACGGATACAACAGCTCTTTCTATGACATGAGAGGAGCATTGCCACTCCATGTTTAGGGTGTGAAAAGTTTTAGATCTCAAGATCTGATTTGATGTCACATTGATTTGATGTCACATTGAACAAAAACACTAGTAGCAGACATGGTGACACTGAAAAATGGGACTGTTCCCAAATTACGATCACAAAGGCCTGATGACTCAAAACAGCACGAAATAGCCACCGGATCAACAGTTGCTGGTACTAACACTAACAAGACACTTTGTACTGTACACAGACGCCCCGGACAGGATTAAATCACAAACAACCTACAACCTAAACGCATCGAAACATAACTACACGAACCACGCATCTAATGTCTGCATCCTCAGGTTACTGCTACAGCACAATCTGCGTGTAATAAGCAACGAATAAGCAAACACGCACGAAACACAGAATCGCTCGCCAAAATCTAACCCGCCACATTTACACCTCGATTCAATAACGCAGCTACCTCGAATTAGAGAAAACCTAAAGAGTCCGGGAGCCCTACGAACGTAGTGGTACCTCAAGGGAAGGGGGATCACGAGGGCGACGAGAGCTCTCACCTATGAAGACGGTGCGGCCGGGGTTCCGCGCCATGCAGACACAATCTCGACGCGGGGACGGGGGCTCGGGGCTACGAGCACTTCTCGCGCGAGATGCTGCCAACGGGAGGTGGGGAATCTGCGATGTCGCGCGAGGGCACGAGCAAATCAGGTGGCGGCGGCGGCGGAAGCGGAAAAGGCAACGAGTTCGCCGGCTTATGGCGGTGGAAGCGGGCTATTTGTGCCTGGAGATTCGGAAAACGGCGCGGCCGCGATCCGACCCGGAGACGGGGGTGGGGCCGGATACGGCATAGGTGGGCCCTTGCGTCAGTCACATGTGTTAGACAACTCCTACACCCATCAGGTCAACTGGTGACTTTGTGGGGACACAACAGCGGCCCAAGGGACCGCGTCGCTTCGGGGTGGTAGATGACGTGGCGGGTCCCGCGTGGGCGCACGGGATTGGCTGGCATGCGTGGCGTGCGTTTCGTGTACCAACCGCAAACAAACGTGACGTGTGAGTGTTACCCGAACCGTTAGACTATCCGCACTCGTCAACCTCTAAATCCAACCTCTAAAAGGAATATTCTTGTCTGGTCATCAATGTTTTACAGTCCAGTACTAGTTTTTCCGCACCCGTCAACCTCTATATCTCAAACTCCATAACAACTACCAGTTGCGGGCCCCACATGTCATACTCATTTTCTTCCTCCTCACCCTCCCTCCACTCTCTCCCCCTGCCCACCTACCCCGGCACCGCCCGCGTCCACTCTCCCCTCCCTCCTCTGCTCTCTCCGACGAGGCGCCCCGCCCCCTCCCTCCCTCCCTTCGCCGGCGCGCCACCACCTCCCTCCCTTCGCCGGCGGCCGGAGCCAACCAGCGCGGCGGCCAGCTCCGCCCTCCCTACCGCACCGGCCGACTGGATCCGCTCGGCGGCGGCGGAAGAGATCCATGGAGGCAGCTCTAGCTTGGCCATGGAGGTCCTCCTCTGCTCCACCCACGGCACCGACCCTTCCTCCCCGCCCTCTCCGGCGAGTAGGAGAAGGAGCCCGAGGCGGCGGCCCGGCCTCGAGCTCCCCGACGCGGCCCGACCTCCACATCCCCGGCGCGCCGCTGGAGCTCCCCGACGCGGCGCGGCCTCGAGCTCCCCGGCGCGACTTCCTCTCCGGCGGGCGGAGCAGGGCGCGACTTCCTCTCCGACGGGCGGCGCGCGAAGGACGACGGCGACGGCGCCGAGCGACCTTCAAGCGGCGGTGGCGGTTTCCCTCACCGGCGCGAGCTCCTTCCCCCTCTCCTTTTCTCTCTGTGCGGCGCCTCCCACCCTCTGGCCGCGGCGCACAGGACGCGACGCCGGAGGCCCCGGAGCAGGGAAGAGGTGCAGCGGCGGCGGGGGATCCGGCTGCTGCGGTTGCTCCCTCCCATGCTCTCCTTCCTCCAGCGGCGAGCTCCACTGCATCCCCCCGCTTCTTCCCGACGGCTTCCTCCTTCTCTCTCCCTCTCTCCCACGGCGGGACGCGCGGGGCGGTTGAGCGCCCCGTCCGACGTGGCCTGT
This sequence comes from Cenchrus fungigraminus, assembly GCA_036936925.1. Classification (NCBI taxonomy): domain Eukaryota; kingdom Viridiplantae; phylum Streptophyta; class Magnoliopsida; order Poales; family Poaceae; genus Cenchrus; species Cenchrus fungigraminus. Next base: position 10,204,894 of record CM072779.1, read on the forward strand.
GCCGTTCGCTCTCCAAACGCGCCAGGGATGGAGGCCGCGGGACCGAACGGGGTGCTTCCGTCCCCTTTCCAGGTCGCCGGTGCGGGGGAGAAAACGGGAAAAGCGACCTCCAGGTCGCTTTCCCGGCCCGTTCCAGGCCCCGGTGCGGACAGCCTTACAGGACGGCAATGTGCGGTCTATCTACGCTAAGAATGTACTAGTACAGTTTCGAATTTGTAAATCCGAAATAATATGATTGTCAAGATTTACTTAATCATTACTCAGATGGAATTCACAAAAGTCCGTATATTTTGCCATATATTCAAATCTTTTCGTATGTATCATTCGCATTCGTTTTTCCAAATTATCAACTACATGCAAGGTATAATTTGAAACACGCTGATACTTATCAGATACTGAGAAATAAGGTACTTCCTCCGTATCAAAATATTTGTCGACATTGACTTTTTTTTCCACAACTTTGACCATTCGTCTTATTCAAAAAATTATACAAGTATTATTTATTTTGCTTGCTACATACTTTATTATTGTAGATATTTTAAACTTAACTTATGCTTTTACACATTTGTGATAATTTTTTGAATAAAACGAATGTTCAAAGTTGGAAGGAAAAGTCAACAGCGACAAGTAAAATAGGAGTGTGGAATGTCTTGCAAAATTGACTTCCTCATCATGATCTAAAATCAGGCAAACACGGTGCCCCCACATGCAGAGAGTTTAACTGACAATTTGAATTTTTTTGAAAACGAAGGAAGACGGCTCCGTGCTGGACGGAACGGAATAAACAACACGGAGAAGCCAAGCAATCGAGGCGGTCCACCTCAGCACAGGCTGGACGGACAGGTCGCACGATTCACAGTGCGAAGCGAACGGGAGAAGACGAAGCCGACAAGATCTCGCGCTGAACAGCACACCAAGCCATAAACGCCTCCCCTTCTTCCTCCCTCCCCTGATGGAGCTCCTCCGGCCGTTTCAAAACCCCCCCACCTCCCCCGGCCCGGCGCCACGCGGCCCCGTCCCCGCACCCCAGTTCCTCCCCACCCCGCACCGACACGCGACGGGCGCCGCGGTTCTGATTTCTGACCGTTGCTACTCGGTGCCGACCCGGATTCCTTCGCCCCTGACGCGTGGGCGCGGGCGCGGATGTGAGGGGAGGCCCGGCGGCAGTGGGAGGGAAGGAATGCAGAGGTCGAGGAAAGCCCTTCTGCGGAGGACGGCGGCGGCGCATGAGCAGAGCGCGGGGGCGGAGGCCGCCGCTAACGGGAGGAAGAGGCGGTTGTATGGCTTCTCCGCCTCGCTCGTCGTGGCCTCGTGGGTCGCCGTGCTCCTCCTCCACTCTCTCGTCGGACACGGCGACGGTCAACAAGGTATAGCCGAAATGCCCTCCTCTACCTCTCTCTCTACCGATTCTCAATCCTTCTTGACTAGTCGGCCACGTTGCTGCTTGCGTGTTGGTGATCATCAGGCGCAAACCATCGCCCCCCGTTGTTCTGTGGAGTCGATCGAACTGCGCAGCACGATGAATTCTGTCAGTACTCGGTAGATCCGAGTGCCTTGTTGCATGATTTCTGAATACAAGTCGATGGAAAGACTACCTGATGAAAATCCCACGTCTTTGCTTCATCAAGTTGCTAAGTTTTCTTGTATTTTAAAAGAATGGGATTACATCTGTGCTGTCTCATTTCTGCAGATGGAGGAGGCTCTGTTGTCGCTCTTACTGTCGTTGAGCCTACCTTGAATGAAGGTTCTGTTAATCCTGTTGTACAGGGGGAGCATGGGGAGGATTTGGCCGTCCCTGGTGATACTTGTGTTAGTACTGACGAAAATGTCGTGCTTTCAGAGGAGACACTGATTCATGCGGATCAGTTGTCCTCCAATGATGAGGTGCAGAGTGAGAACACTGAAGCTCTAACCAAAGATGGTCGGGTCGAGCTTTCTGGAGATGAGGGTGGGAGTCTTCCTCAGACAGATGTTGGTTCTGGAGTTCAATCAGGGGCAAAGGCTGAGAGCGAAGATTTGCCGAGACCAGCGAGACTACCACGGCTTGTCCCTCCTGGCCTCGATGAATTCAAGACGAGAGCAATTGCTGAAAGGGAATCTGGTGTTTCCAGTCAACCTGGAAATGTCATCCACCGGAGGGAGCCTAGTGGGAAGTTGTATAATTATGCCGCGGCATCTAAAGGGGCTAAGGTCCTGGAATTCAATAAGGAGGCTAAGGGTGCCTTCAACATCTTAGAAAAAGACAAAGACAAGTATCTCCGCAATCCCTGCTCAGCAGAGGGGAAATTTGTCATCATAGAGCTTTCTGAAGAAACCTTAGTAGATACAATTGCAATTGCAAATTTTGAGCACTATTCTTCTAATCCGAAAGAATTTGAACTGCTGAGCAGCCTGACATATCCCACAGAGACCTGGGAAACACTTGGAAGATTCACTGTCGCAAATGCCAAACAAGCTCAGAATTTCACTTTTGCTGAGCCAAAGTGGGCTAGATACTTGAAGCTGAACTTGCTAAGCCATTATGGTTCTGAGTTCTACTGTACTCTCAGTATGCTTGAAGTGTATGGAATGGATGCTGTAGAAAAGATGTTGGAAAACTTGATTCCAGTTGAGAACAAGAAAACTGAACCTGAGGACAAAACCAGGGAGCCAGTTGAGCAAATGCCTTTGAAGGAGCCTAGGGGGGGAAAAGAATCTGCAGAGGAACCTCTTGACGAAGACGAATTTGAACTAGAAGATGATAAACCGAATGGTGATTCACCAAAGAATGGTGCTAATGATCAAAATTCAGAGACAAGGACACTTCAGGCTGGCAGGATTCCTGGAGACACAGTTCTTAAGGTGTTAATGCAGAAAGTTCAATCTCTTGATGTCAGCTTCTCTGTCTTGGAGAGGTACCTAGAGGAGTTGAACAGCAGATATGGGCAAATATTTAAGGATTTTGACACTGATATTGATAACAAAGATGTTCTGTTAGAGAAGATCAAACAGGAGTTGAAGAATCTTGAGAGCAGCAAAGATAACATTGTATGTATTTTTCTTGCTTACATTTTCGTTAAGGTTTTGCTACCTGACAACTCTGTTTCTAAAGATATTTCTTGTTTTCAGGCAAATGAAATTGAAGGGATCCTCTCATGGAAGCAAGTTGCTTCCTCGCAACTAAACCAGCTGGTCCTGGATAATGCTCTACTCAGGTTTGTATATTTCTTACCTTCCTTTTGCTTTTCCTCTATATCCATATTTGAATTCACCAAAACTCTAGTTGCTTCAGTATTTCTTAATCAAATAATTTGGCACATTTCTGACTTCGCTAACCATGCTGTTGTTTCTGTGCAGATCGGAATTCGAAATATTTCGGCAAAAGCAGACTGACATGGAGAACAGGAGCCTTGCTGTTGTATTTCTCAGTTTTGTTTTCGCTTCCTTAGCTCTTGCTAAGCTGTCTATAGGCCTGATGTCCAAATTTTGTAGATTCTATGATTTTGATAAGTTCCATAATGTAAGATCCGGGTGGCTGGTGTTGCTGCTGAGCAGTTGCATTATAGCCTCCATTTTGATAATACAGTAATACAAGCATTCATCTCCACAAAGTTGCAGCTGTAAATTGTAGCTGCATGAGATTTCTGACTCAAAATCAACTACACACCTCTTTCAAATCTCAGGCAATTTTACAGTGCAGTTTGGAGGTCATTTCAAGTAGCAGCAAACTACAGGAACTAGATTATTCTGTCCATGTTCCACCTGATCCAGGGGAATGTATAGAAGCAAATCTACCTGGAAAGCATCTGCAGGCTTCTGGAGGCTAGAGCAGTGTACTTCTTTATTTATTTTGAGGAACCAAGGCATGGTCCCCATGTGGACTTTCATCATGTTACCATATATGATTGGCATGGAGGGATGGTAATATACTAGTACCCTCCATCCATGGGCATTATGCAGTGCATGTTCTTCATCTGGCTGCACATGGTCTCCACGCTGGATTGCTTGCAGGAATTGGTTTCCAGCAGGAAAGGCACCATCGATAACTTCAGCTTGCAGTGAAGTCAATGCCTACAATATTCCACCGTATGAACCGAGGCCTACTCCAGCACAAACCTGGAGCTCTTCTGATAGTCTGTTGATAGTTGAGAGTTGAGATGCTGGTGGTTTGCAGTAGGTTGCTGTGGCTTTCTTTGTTGGTTGCTTCCGGTTTCCCTGACGGCGACTTGTGTAAACAAATTCAGAAGAAGAGGTCATCCATGATGGTTAACAAAATTCATGTTTGTGTATTCAGAACGTGGCAGAAGACGTGAGCTGCATTTGAAATATTATTAGTATCCGCGATCACTGGTCAGCTGATTAGGTGTCTGGAATCCAGCTGCGTGGCTTTGGCCGAGCATGTTTATTGTTTGCATGAATTTGGTTTTGATCGCCTAATTGATACCATTCGGTGACCATAGGACTTGATACTCCATTGTGCCAAGTGTCAACCTCAGACCCTCAGCAAAGGGGATATTTAATTATTTGCCATCCTAAGAAAGTCCACACATTCAAAAACCACTTTTAGAATTTAGCTTACACAATTGCCACAGGAGAGAAGTTTTAGCAACATATTTGCCATTTTGTCCTACGTGGCACGCCAAATCACCCTTCCACGCTGGAACAATGATGTGAAATGACTCTTGTGCCCCTGATCTTTCCCTCTCTCAAGCAGCTGACGTGTGGGACCCACACATCAGGTCCTTCTTCAACCTCTGAACTGCCGGTCATGGCCGACGATGGCCACCGGGGAGCTCCGCGCCGCCGCCCTAGGTCACTAGTCGCACGCCGCCGGGGGCACAGCCGCGCGCCCGCGCCGTCGGGGGAGCTCGCCCCAGCCGGCCTCGGGGGAGCTCGACCCACCGGTCGCGCGCGCCGGCCTAGGGGAGCTCGACCCCACCGGCCGTGCCGGTGGCCTAGGGGAAACTCTACCCCACCGGCCTCGGGGGAGCTCGACCCCACCGGCCGCGCCACCGACCTTGGGGGAGCTCTACCCCACAGGCCGCGCCGCCAACCTAGGCGGAGCTCGATCCCACCTGCCGCACGGCCGGAGCTCGCCTCGACCGGCCTTCTCCGCCTCCAAGCCGTCGCCGTCCAGGCCGGAGGGGGGAGGGCAGGAGGAAGGGTGGCGGCGGCGCCTCTGCTCGGGAGCCGAAGAAGAAGCACCGGAAGAGGAGATGGCTTCGGCGCGTAAACGGAAGGTTGAAGATGACCCTGACGTGTGGGTCCCACACGTCAGTGGTAGGAGGAAGGAGAAGAGGTGACTGCAGCAAGGAAAGAAGGGGCAAATGAGTCATTTCGCGTTGTGAATACAGCGTGGAACGGTGATTTGGCGTGCCACGTAGGACAAAATGGCAAATACGTTGCTAAAACTTCTCTCCTGTGGCAAATGTGTAAGCTAAATTCTAAAAGTGACTTTTGAAGGAGTGGACTTTCTTAGGATAGCAAATAATTAAATATCCCTCAGCAAAGCAGTTGTTGATGTACTGTCTTTTGTTCTAAGCTTTACTTGGACTATCAGTAAAGAATGCTTGGATCTGGAAAAGAACCAGTCTGCTAGCTGTGTGTGGTATCATCGAAAGTTTGATTACCTGGGGCCATCAGCTCGCCTGTTGTAGCTTTCTCCTCTCCTTGTACCTTTCTGTGATTCTTTCAAACCCGTACGGGACTTGTTTCTTTGGTTCCGGATTGACCGGAAGGTTGGAGATGCGCCTCTGTTGCGGAGATTCTGGAGCACGATCAAAACCCTTCGGGTTATCTTCGTTGACTGAAATCTGCAACTGCCGCCGTGTGGCGGCGGGGGCTCTCCAATCTCGCTTCCGCAAGATAGATAGTTAAGCATTGAAACTATAAGGTCTACTTAGACCCAATTAAAACTTGTCTCATCCAGCCCAGCTAAATGATTAATTAAAAATGTTGAAATATTTTTCAATATTTTTAATCATTTTTCAACATTTTTCAAGTTGTTCAACAATTTTGAAAATGTTGACAACATTTCCAAAAATGTTGTCAATATTTTTGGGACCAACTTTTTTTTCCACCTTCTTCCCCAATCTCCCACAGGCTCTTCCTCCTTCACCTCCGGTGGCGGTCGCGGCGGCAGGCGGCGGAGCAGGCGCGCCGGCCGGCCGTGGCGGCGTGGTCCACGCCGACGCGCGCGGAGCTCGCGGCCGGTCATGGCGGCCGCGGTGGCGAACGGTGCGGTTGGGCCGGCCAGCGCGCGGCGCGGCGGGGCCGGTCGGCGTGGGGCGTGGCGGGCGCGCGGGAAGCCGGTCGTCGGGGTGCGGCGCGGGTTCGGGAGGAGGCGGCTGGAGGTGGAAGAGAGGAGAGGGTTAGGGTTAGTGGTGGAGATCCAAAGGCTACGAGTGCTTGCACGAATCTCAAACATTGGAAGTTAAGTTGGAAAAAAACTGCATGAAGGTATATAGGATTCCCGTGTGGCGGCGGCGGCTTTTCCCAGGTGTACGGCTGCAAATTCGAGCCGGCCTTTCGGCCCAATCTCAGCCGGGGCTGGGGCCCACTTATTAGCTCATAAGACCTCGTTTAGTTTGCTGAAATTTTCATCAAAATTTTCACTTAGAAGACAGTGTTAGTTTATTTCTTCACTCTGCGTGCGCTTCTCCACGTGCTAAAATTTCATCACTTTCCACAGCGTTTGCTGCTACTGTGTCAAATACTAGACGTATCAAATACTACGATCGTCAGTAAATACGTACAAAACTCCTTCAGGAATTTTAAACCGGAGTCCGGAGAGATGATTACCGGGTAACAGTAGATCCGTGATTACCGGTGGACACGTAGCTTTCTCGTGCTATCGCGCTACGTTCGCGTGTACGTCTCCTTCACCCAGCACGTCGCCCGGCGCCCCTCGATCATCGCCGGTTCGGTGCCGTCCTCCTCCTCACCCGGGCGGTGCGCGAAAGCTGATGCGGCAACGCACGCGGAGAGGTGGCCGGTCGGAGAAGTCGCGCACTCGAAGCAACGCGCCGTGTGTGACATTCTTTCGGCGAGCCCCGTCGGCATCAGATTTACCAGTCCTCCAGCAACAACAAATTCAGGCACGGGAACACCAGCAGAGCACCGGAAACTTTGAGTGGCATCCGCACACAACCCAAGTCTCGGCGCGCCCAACTCCGGTCCCTTTTTGCTTCCGCGACCGGGCAACCGCGCCGAAAACGCATCGCCGCCGGAATGTTCAGCGACAGTCAGTGGTGGGGGCGGCTGGACCGGGACATGCGCCAGATTTCTCTCCGGGGCGCCCGAACACGGAGAACGGCGAGGAGCGCCCGAGATTGCCGCGACGAAAGCCGGGGGACACAGCATAGCGTCCCAGCAACAGGCTAGTCTACACACGTCAAAGGCCAAAGGACACTATGTAGAGTCTTGGCTGCTGATGCGTACACTGATGCGTCTTGTATCTTTGCGCCGAAACAAAAGTGACCAATGCGATACGTGACGAATGGCAGCGTGATCCCGAGCCGGCCAACTCTTTACGTGGACGCATCACCCGCGCCGGCGTGCGTGCGTGCGTGGCCGGCCCGGCGCGGGCACCATGATGGCCTTTGGCCTCCACCTAGCCGGCTGTTGCTTGGAGGCAAGGCCAACAAGAAATCTTGTTTTTGCATCATTGCCGGAGGATAGTGGGGTTCGATTCGAAATCTACCACACTATTTTTATTTTCTCGTCATCAGTTGTTTAATAGGGTGACAAGACTTCCTGTTATCTTGTTTAACAATGCATCACCAGGTCTCTCTGTGTCCAGAGCTTTACCTTTTCTTTTCAACTCTCTTCCTTCTTATACGGATGTAATTGACTAACTCGTCTTAAATCGCTCTCTGTTAACTTGTCAAACAAACACAGTAGTTTCCCTGTTTGCGTAGACACATGCACATCGAAGAACAATGCGGCGCCACTGGAACAGGACAACCCTTTTTGCTGGTAATTTGAAGGGGTGACGCGCAAACCACGCGGCCTACCCCAACCTAGCAATGCTCCGTGTTCAAGCAAAAAAAAAAAGCACCAGAGTCCATCACCAAATCAGTTTTCGGTGCAAAAGTGAGATAAGCGATCAAAAGTATATATATCCAGTGCGCAACGGTCACACGTTCAATGCATTCATTTCAGGCTATCAGCAGCATTTGCGGCTATCACCACCAGAAAATGATCCGCCACCTCCTAGAGTAGAGCTCAGTGTCATGCACTTCCTGTGTCTCGATCGAAATCTCTTCCTGTGTCGTGTCCATCCAAGTTACTACTTGGCTAAACGGGTGGAGATAACAAAGCATAGCCCAAAGATTCATAAACAATATCGCAGTCTCTCTTGTTGGGTATAAATGTTGTATAATTAGCGGTGAGGTGCAGGTCCAAGAAGAGCTCGAGCTCTGGTGGCGTCATAGTCTCCGGAAGGTCGGAGATGGATGTCGAGCTGGGCGAGGACGTGCTCACGGAGATCCTCGTGAGGCTGCCGGCCAGGTCGCTGGCGCGGTTCCAGTGCGTCTCCACCTCCTGGCGCGGCATCATCTCCAGCGACTACCTCCGCCGCAAGCTGCCGCTCATCACGTCGGGGGTGCTCTACCACGACGTCCCCCGCGGCGGCGGCGGCGGCGCCGATGGCGCGAGGCGGGCGTACACGTACGCTTGCGCCCAGGACGGCGGCGGCGGTGGCGGCGTCGCGGAGGCCGGCGACATGGGCTTCTTCCCGCGGCACGATGCGTCGACCATCATCGACGGCTGCAACGGCCTGCTTCTCTGCTACGCGTCGCGTCCCATGGCGTTCCACGTCGTGAACCCGACCACGCGCCGGTGGGCGGAGCTGCCGCCGCCGCGCGCCAGGACGCTACTCTCGGTGCTGGCGTTCGACCCGTGCGCCTCGCCGCACTACAAGGTGGTCTGCTTCACGGGATGGCTGCCCCGCGGCGCGACCATGGAGGTATTCGACTCCGAGCGCGGCGCGTGGGGGGACCACGAGGTCGACTTCGGGCTCGACACCGACGCCATGTCGGCCACCATGCACTACGCCGGCGGCGCGCTCCACGTGCTGGCCTACTCGGGCCACGTCGTCCGCCTCGACCTGGGCACCATGGCGTGCGCGGTCACCGCGCTCCCGGCGCCCGTCAGCTGCCGGGCGCGCGCCGGGCACTGCCGGGGCCGCCTCCGGTTCGCGTCCAGCGACGGCACGCGCCTCAGGATCTGGGAGCTCCAGGACGCCGACGCGGGGGAGTGGGTGCTGAAGCACGAGATCGGGGTCAGCGACGTCGTCCCGCGCGGCTCGAGCCAGGCCATCACCTTCCTGTTCATGGCGTTCCACCCGGAGAGGGAGGTGGCCTACCTGTGGTCGCCGTGGAAGTTGCTGGCGTTCGACTTGGTCGAGAAGCGCGTCGAGGAGGAGTGGGCGTTCGGGTCGGAGAAAGAAGGCGCGCATCTCATACAGATTTGGCTGTTTCCATTCTCGCGCCATTTGGCCAACGCCCTAGCCTGATTTGGCTTGCCGACGCGCTGAAACTTTCATGGAAGATTAGAAGAATGTGGCTGCGTCCGTCTGCAGGAAGCCAGGAAGGTAAAAGAACAAAGAAAAAACAATTCTAAATACAGTGAAACTGAAAAATACCTGTACTACATGTCGTTGTTCACCTATAACAGTGTGTAAGCTTGGCATTATTTGATTCTCAAAAAAAAAAAACTTGGCATTATTTTTTTATCTTATAAATTTCTAGTACTGTTTTTATGAATATATGTGGTTCAAGTTGAATTGAAAAGGAAAAGGACCGAAAGAAGATGCACTATGCACTGGTGATATCAACTGTTTGTGACAGCTTACCACATTTGCTCTGTTCGGCTTATCTTATTTCAGCTTATTCTGTAATATTTTTCTCTCATAATAAATATATCATACAAATCAACATGCAGTATTTCTCTCTAATAACAAATCTATCGTACAAATCAGCAGAAGGTATACCAAATAGACTGCAGATACTCACGCCACACGATTCGCCTATTGGTATAGCTGTTCAACTTTTGTTTATATCGACAAATTAGAATGCTTGTTTAGTTTGGAGTTGTACTATCCAAATAATCATGAAAGCATCATTATACACCGGTACTTGACTGAAATTATCATAACTATATATACCGGTGGTGACACCAAGCAGTTTAGTTTAATTTATCCTCACTTTTCTATTTGGTTGAAATTTTGATTAGTTCAACCAAAATGAGTTGTCGTCAACCCAATGACTAGAAGAAGCGCTTTTTTTTTTACGAACCGCAAAAGATAGTACGTGTTTAATTGATATAGCAGAAAAAAAATACAAGACTATAGCCGTGGGAAGACAGAGGTATGAAACCAAAAAGAAATTTAAAACAACTATACTCGCCCTGTTGGATTGAGACATCAACGTGGGTTATCACTCACTGACCGGTTAGATTGAGACTTCAACACGGCCAAACCACTACACAAGATAACGACAAAGAAGACAAAATATCCACAGCCCCACTCACAAATCACCCACTTGCAGTCGTCGAACCACCGCCGAGGTCTAGTGCCGAAAGAGAATCAAAGGGGCGGACACCACCACACCGAGAAAGACCACCACCATGTAGGATCTTTTGTCGTAGTGCCGCTGCATCAAAACAAGCCATCTGACAGGATGAAAACACCAAAACCGAGCAACCACAACGTGCGGAGGCTTCATCTCATCCGCTGTTGGACTCCCCTCTCTTGTGCACGGAGCTCTCGCCATGCCCGCTACAAAGCTCCAACCTCGTTTCATAAGCACTAGTGATATCAACTGTACTTGGTTCCTGATTTCTAAGTTCACACTCACGCCACCTGATTCCTGTTTCGATTATTGGTGAAGCTATTCAACTTTTGTTTATACCGTTAAATTAGACTGTTTGTTTAGTTTGGACTTTGAAGCTGTATAATCCAAATAATCATGAAAGCAGCACTACGCGCGGCGAGTTGACTGACAATTATGATAAATACATATGCAGGTGCTGATACTAATGAATACTCCCTCCGTTCCACTATATAAGCATTTCTAAGGTTCAAAATTTTTGTCAAAATATAAGCATTCTTAGAGATAAGACAAAACTTCTGTTATTTCTTAAGTTTGAACGCTAAGAATGCTTATATTTGAGAACGGAGGGAGTAGTTAGTTTAATGTATCCTCACTTTTCTTATGTCGGTTGAAATCTTGACTAGTTCAATAAAATGAGTTGTCGTCAACATAATGACCTAGAAGAAGCATTGTATGTATATTATATACTGAAAATGTAGAAATGGTGGTTGTCTTGGATATATTTCGGTTGCGTGGAGTGGGAGCCTTCATCCTGGCGGCCCTGCCGCCTGTAACTTTGCTTTCCTCTTATCAATATGTGACGGCAAGTTGTAATTTTGCTTTATTCTTATTTAAAAAAATGGCGGTTTAATTTGTAGCGAAATGAAAGCGATGCCTGCTGTCAATAACAAGCCTGGTCATTACAGCTCTGGTCCGCAGTGTCGGCAAAAATAGGACGATGTTGACAAATGACAATGCTGATGAACTAGGGACTCGATTCAACAAACTGATCGAATCAAGTAATTGGCAATTCATCGTTGAGATACTAACAAGGACTAAGAATATCAAGCTAGTCCAGAAAATGTTCCCATGCGTTAAAATTGTTGTTTAGGCCATATTGAATGCTAGTGTTGACTAATTATAATTATATGCGTTTTGAGTTAATTTGATGAAGAAAAATGCCGCAACCAAGCTGCAGCGGAGAAGTCAAAGAATACTCAATACAGTGTGTGAGAGGCTGACAGCTTACCACTTGTACTCGTACTCCCTCCATCCTAAAATAAATGTTGTTCAGGGCAAGTAATTTAGTTCATTTTTGAACTAAATTGTTTATTCTAAAACGTCATATATTTGAGGAAACGTTATATATTTGAGGGCGGAGGTAATCCCTTCGTTTCAAAATACTTGTCATTTTAAGAATCTTAGAGGGTCAAACTATCTCAAGTTTGACCAAAATTGTAGAGAGAAAATAATAACATTTATGATGTCAAGTAAGTAGCATTAGATTCTTCATTACTTATATTTTCATTTTATATTTATTTGATGTCACAAATAATTATAGTTTTTTCTATAGTTTTGGTCAAACTTTTAAAACTTTGAATCTTCAAAATTCTTGGAATGACAAGTATTTTGAAATGGAGGAAGTAGTACTTTAGTGCGCTGTTGGGTTCAAATCATGCGAACCATTTCCTTTTCGGCTCACACCATCCAACTTGTGTTTATCCCATTTGAATAGATTTGTTCAGCGTTCAAAGAACTGAACTATGACTATGAGAACGTACAGATTGATGTTACTGTTGTGATGGAGGCCTGTAGTTGACTGATCAACGTATTGCTGCGGTAATGACAATGATGCCTCCTGTTGATGACAACTTTTCAACGATGTTGGTGGGTTACTCAATGCCACTTGTTTAACAAATTGGTTCAAATGAATACTCGGCATTATCTGTGAGATATACTTACAAGAACTGAAATCTCAGGGTTGCCTGTGCAGAGAAATTCTCAGGCACACCACTTTGATCGCAGGGGACAGGGTGCTGATTAAAAGAGCCTGAACCATGTTCCGAGGGATGTGAAAGAACCTAAACCTAAGCAGCTAACCTATACACATTGTGCGCTGTGCCGATCAATGCAATCAGCAGAATCCACTCCGCCCCCTTTGCCTTTTCGTTCTACCGGGGCAGGGTATTCGGGTACAGCCCGCGGATGTACTGCGGCATGAAGTCGTGCCTCGTCAGGATCCCGACCACCGGCGGCCTCTGCGCACACAAAAATTGCAGCTCGTGTCATGTCAAATGCGAAAACAGCGGAGATTTTTACGAACGATGCAGATGTGAAATGTTGTGAGCTGCGTCACTTACCCCCTGCGTCCTGGGCACGACGCACATGTGGCGGAGGCCGAGGCCCCGGAACAGCACGGCCGCCTTCGCCAGCGACATGTTCTCCACCACGGTGTAGGGCGACCGGTTGGTGATGGGGTGGAGGTCCACGTACATGTCCATCTCCTCCTCAGTCAGGTCCAGGTCCTCCACCTTGAGGCCCTTGCCGGACCCGGCCTTGGCGAAGTCGAACGGCGCGAGCGTGCGGAACACCTCGGCGGCGCCGGTCTTGACGCAGCGCCTGGTGAAGATCCGCCCCTGCAGCAGCACCAGCAGGTGGGAGCGCAGCACCAGGCCGCACAGCTCCGGCGCCGGCGCGAACGGCTGGTCCTCGATCACGGGGAACCCGTTGTGGCCAGTGTGCCGGAGCGTGTCGACGACGGCGCCGACGCGCTCGACGCTGGAGAAGGTGATGAGCGGGCCCGACACGACGTCGCCGGCCACCAGGCTCCGCATGCACGGCTCCGCGTGCACCTCCAGGTAGGGGAGCCCCTTCATGCGCACCATCTGCTCGTACACCCCCTTGTTGAAGCAGTCCGCCAACGTCTTGGCGATGAGCAGCACGAGCATGATGAGCGGCAGCAGGTGGAGGTCGTTGGTCAGCTCCAGGAGGATGACGCACACGGACACTGTCATCCGCATGGTCCCGCCGAGGAAGGACGCCGCACCCAGCAGCGCAAAAAGCCCCGTGTCAAGGCCGCTGATCGAGCCACTGATCGAGCCGAGAAGGGAGCCAATCAGTCGGCCGAAGGAAGCGCCAGCGAGGATGACGGGGATGAAGAGTCCCGACGGCACCGCCACGCCATAGGTGAGGATGCCTAGAGTGTAGACGGTGGTGAAGAAGATCAGGAGCGTGGACACGCCGAACTCTCTGTCAGTTCCCGCACTGAAAAGGTTGCGAATGGCATCGTCGTTGGTGTTGAAGAAGAGGGATGCCAGCGCGTTATAGTGCCCCTCCGGGCACTGGAAGTTCTTGAAGTTGCCAGAGCGGCCAATGGTGGGGCACTTTCCAGCGAGTTCAGGCGGGCAGGGGGTGCACGACGTGAGCCAAGGCAAGCCGAAGGTGCAGCACGAGGTGATCACTGAGATTGTAATCGTCAAGATGATCTTGGAGCGTGGGCCCTTCCTGCAAATACAAACGCACAGTGCTCAGTGGCCTATGAAAATGTTTTAGAGCTAGAAACTCAGATGACAGACACTTACTCGTTGAGGAGGTTATAAACGTGAAGGATCCGGTCAACGAGATAGTTGAAAAGAGCACCAAGCAGCCCGCCCAGGATACCAAGCAATATGACGGCGCCCAGGTCCGTTGCAGTGTACGTGGCTTGCCGTGAACTGAGATCGAACATGATCAGCCCTCCTTTGCCAAACAAGCCGCAATGGCCACCACGGCAGTAGCCGATTAGGCTGCGCAACACCATTGCCACCACAGCCGTCGTGGAGAACGACCTCCAGAGAAGAGAGCTCCGCCACCTGAGAGATTGCAGGACCGCTCGTGTCAGTAACAAAATGCCGCTTCTAAAAAAATGTCAGCGACAGGATGTGAGTGCATGATTACGGTGTGTTTTGAATGCTCCTCCATACTGGTTTCAGTTTTGAGGAATTACCATGATGTAACTTCTTCGAGCGCAAAGAGCACGCCGCCAACTGGAGCACGGAAGGCTGCTGCCACGCCGGCTGCAGCTCCACAGGTGATGAGATCCCTGCGGTCCAGATCATTCTTGAAATACCTGATCCAGTTCCAAGTGAGGCCATACTTCCGTGATCCACCTTGCGCAAGCAAGGAGGCGACACAAGCACCAGTATGCACCATTGGCCCTTCCTTGCCCAGCACAAACCCAGCGGACACCCCTAGTACTGAGCCAAAAATCTGCATTTGCGGTCAGACAGTACAATCAGATCTAAATGACAACATTGATGCCACAATAACATAAGGATCACAGCTTGAGGGCACCACCTTCACCAAGAGGGTACTAGGTGCTAAGATCGAGTGCGCATCAATGCCATTCAGATAGGCCTTAACCTCAGGGATACCAGAACCTGCTGCTGCTGGGGCAATATAAGCACACAATGCAGCAGCGGCAGCGGCCAGCATTGTATTGCAACCAATGTATACTAGAAAAGCCACCATGTACCTGAAGCTCCAAGCAATGTTAAGTGAAGAAGAATACAGTGGCAATTGAAACTTTTAAGCTCAATGTTGACAGTGTTGTAAGATCTGTACCGGTTGTGGAGCATGAGA
Organism: Cenchrus fungigraminus; assembly: GCA_036936925.1. Classification (NCBI taxonomy): domain Eukaryota; kingdom Viridiplantae; phylum Streptophyta; class Magnoliopsida; order Poales; family Poaceae; genus Cenchrus; species Cenchrus fungigraminus. The sequence continues at coordinate 10,220,088 of CM072779.1, forward strand.
TTGCTCGTCAGGAGCAACTTGAACCCAGCGATGTTCTCAACAGCAATGTTATTGAAGAATCCTACTAGGGAAACCACTAAACCCACAACGAGGGCCAGGGTCCATTTAAGGACCTGGTATTGGAGGATCTGAAGTTTTCCTCTTGATCTCCAGTCTTGGTTGTACACTTCATTCTCCACAACTCTGAAATTATCAGTGAAATCAGGCAAGAAAATGCATAAATAAATTTGGTACTAACCTGCTGAATTCTGACATTACTTCCTATAGGATCAAAATCCTGTCAAGTTCATTGCTGGTAGGGAAATATTTTGTAATGTGACTTCATTTTTTTAAGCATAAAGCTCTTATTTTACACATTGTACCAACAATCAATCAAATAGCATATTCACTAAAAAAGATCTAATAGAATCTGTACAAGTCCAAAGAAAAAGCTAAAAGAAAAAAAGGATTTTCGTTAAGGAAAAATCCTGGCAACTTTCATATTAAGGGCAAACGTGACTTCCTGTAGCTTGTTTAAAGGCATAAGTATCTAAGTCTTCTAAAGTTAGAAGCATTTAACTATTTAATTTAGTACATCTAGAAATCAAATTCCGCTACAATAAACTCAAAACAATGACACCAACAGCACCTAAATTGCGGTGTAGTTGTAGTAAAGATATCTGATAATTAAATAGAGTATGTGGGAGCACAAGTTACTCGTAATCAAGGCTCTCAATGGGGCAGGTGTTGGCGCCGACGACGGCCATCTGTGAAGTCGTGTTCGTGCAGCGCCTGTGGAGCAGTGGCCGATCCAGCGTGCCAGCCGCGTCCTCGACGTCCTTTTCCCACCTCACCGACCTCGTCGACACTGGAGTTTCCATGGGCGTCGCCACCGGCGTGGAGGTGGAGCTCTCGGCTCCGCCCAAGCCACTTCCCTTCATAGCCATGGCCATGCTTTCCTGCTTTCACTTGTACGGAGGTAAAATTCCTTCAGTATCCGCCTCTTCTCGTGATCAAGGAGGTCGTGAGTTATTCATGCTGCAATAAACAAAGAGCCTGGTTATGTGTGGAGATCAATTACTGAAACATGATCTGGAAGTCATTCAGAAACAGCGTTGCAGAATTTGACGACACTGAAACATGTTGTTGTTTATTTATTTTTCAGAGAAAAATATGAAGAGAAAAAAGAAAAGAGCACTTGCATGCTCCTGTCAGATTGCAATCCTAAACGCATCTCTCCTTTTTGTCCCTGTTCAGATTCACTGAGCATGAACTTCTCAGATTCTCAGATGGCTGCCATGCGCCAATCATGCACGGCTCACGCTATCATCAGTTCGTGACTAAAATTGAGCCATTGCATTGGCTACTCTCAGATCAGATCAGATTAAGAAACAATTAACACACGGCCAATGCATTGTATCCATGCATGTGGAAGAATATATATAGAATACTGTTTCGTAGATTGTACGTCCCAGTATATGCATATATCAGCAATGCAGCATTGTACTTAAATCAAGAAAAGCGCTATCGATCGATCGATCGTCGGAACTCACCAGTCACCAGAACACACCTCCGCACCCAATAATCCTGGCGTCGCCGTCCTCTCGACCGAGAGGCCACCGGACCGCCGCCTCGTTAGCCCGGCCGGTCGATCTCACGGCGAAGCTGAGAGGATCCGACGACGTATCAGCGTCCGCCCGCGGCAGCCGGGGCGGCCCTCGCTTGGAACCCTTGGACGAGAGGAGGATATGGCCGCGTAGAAGCGAGGCGCGCGGGTGAGAGAGAGAGTGCCGGGATTACAAGGCAAGGGTGATTTGGTGGTGGGCGGGCACGCGGAGGAGACGGCGGCAAGTTAGCAGCAGTCCAGGACAGGAGGGGCCCCCTCGCCACCGTTTAAATCCGACTGTGATCGACGCGGGGGCGTGCGGCAGCCCGCGAGTTCGGCACGACGTTGGATCGCGTCACGTCGAGGAAACCGTTCAGGAGTTTATCCAACAGCCTCGCGTGGAACCGGCCGGGTGATCTGATACAGCTACGACGACGACTAAGATTATCCACTTGATTTATTCCAATGCAGTTACGACTGAGATTATCCACTTTATTTTTGAGAAAAGAAGCGTCGTGTTCATATACTACTCCTACTGAACAATGATCTATAAAATAAAGCAAACCTTGATATTGATACTCCCTCCGTTCCAAATTACTACTCCCTCCTTTTCTTTTTATAGGGCGCGCGCGCAAATTAAGATTCAAACTTTATGATTTTGACCAATAATTTATGCATCAATTTTTTATTTTTGTAGTGTAAATTTGATATGGTTGGATTCGTCATCAAATATACTTTCTAATGATTATATGTTTATAACCATAAAAAATATAATATAAGAGAAATAGATGGTTAAAGTCTAATTTTGGAGACCGTGTCATGTCGCGTCGCGCCTTATAAAAAAGAAAAGGAGGGAGTAGTAATCTATAAAACAGATCAAACCTTATATTGTTATACTTTCTCCGTTCCAAATTACTAGTCATTTTTATTTTTTATATATAATTATTTTTGTTATGCATCTAAATATATATTTATGTACAGATATATAAAAATGTATTTAAAAAGTTGAAACGACTAATAATAATTTGTGACGAAGAGAGTACATTAGAGAGTCAATATATTTGGTATATGAATTTTGAATTTTCTTCAAAATAGATATATTTACTCTCTAATGTACTCCTTATGAAAAAACAATCTACATAAGAGGAATTGTTTTTGAAGGAGACCAGAACTACACTTGTTTTTTAATATCATTATTATGCAAAAAATTTTGGCATGCGGTGCATATTGTGTTAGGAATCTTATCACTAACATTTGTGTGATACACATTGGCTTCATTTCTAGGTATTGTTGCAACGCGCTAACGATCAAAAGGAGCAGCTCGACAAGGCATGCCGGTTCTTAGAGTTTAGAGGTATGTATTTTTTTTAATTCATGGATGAACTTCCACTCTGAATGTTGGTCAATAATGTTAAACACAAGGGAAATTTTAGGGTGCTTGTAATTAATGTGAGCCGTCCATCCCGTGAAATCTAACGGTGGTAGTATCAGGTAGTACTAGGTAGTACCAACGGGGTAGTACTCAGTAGTACCATTTTGGTGGACCCGGTACTAGGTACTATACGGTACTACCTAATTAAATTAGCTGGTGAAAAAAATATTAGTACAAGGTACTACCTGGTACTACCCAAGTACTGGAACAAAGCTCTAAACACAATATCTGTAATAATCACGTAATTGCGATCTGATATCTTTTTTCTGAATGTTCTGAAGCCGGAACTTTTCAATTATCTCTTATCATCACCAGAATGGTTTGATATTGAATTTGAAAAACTCCCATTTTACTGCTATTCCTGTGGTCTGATGGGGCATATGGATCTGGAGTGCCCGACGCCGGCTCCGAGAAATGAGTTGGGCAAGCTACCCTATGATGTCAAGCTTCGAGCATCTGAGGAGAAGAAGAAGAAACCCCAAAGTTTCGGTGAGGCAGCGGCAGAACTCTTTGGCAACCCGTCAGGACAGCGGGCATCGTCTTCGCGCCGCACTGCTGGTCGACGTGGAGGAAATGACCGTCGTGGCCCGGAGGCTGACAGCAGCCAAAGGCTGGGAGAAGGACAGGAGCCTGCTGGCAAGGCACAACAAGAGAAAGGGGAATGTGCTGATAAGGCTCGACAAGAAGAGGTACCTGGCCGTCAGGAGAATGTGCCAACCAAAAACTCTTCCCGCGAGGAAAAGAGGCCGGTAGCTGAGAGTCCAAGGAAGAGAAAATCCAATGACAAGAGTGACCGGCCTGATCTGAACATGCCGGCACAGGAGAATGGTGTGGTACCTGTTGGTCTGGTCCATAATAGGCTTACTCAGCTTGGCAATCTCTCTGGCCGAGTGGAGGAGAAAAGGGAAGTACAGAAGAAACAGAGAGTCTCATCCAACCAAAGTGCAAGATCGGCGGCGGCTACGGGTGGCAGCCCCCGCCGGGCACAATGAATCTCATGTGCTTGAACTGCCGGGGTTGTGGGAGGTCCGAGGCAGTTCGTGAATTCCGCAATATTGCGGAGTTGTACAATCCCAAGGTTCTCTTCTTGTCGGAGACAAAGATGGGAGCCAAACGAGCGGAGACAGAACTTCGGATGCGTCTTGACTATCCAAATGCTTTTGGTGTAAATTGTTCTGGCCTTAGCGGTGGTTTGGCATTGCTCTAGTCTAATGATGTGGTTGTGGACCTGAAGTCATATTCCAAAAATCATATAGATATTTGGGTCACAGAGCAAGGGGGCTCGGACCGTCAATGGCGCTTTACAGGTTTCTATGGGGACCCGTCAAGGAGCCTTAGGAAGTAGTCGTGGAGGCTGCTCAGATTCCTTCGCAATGCTTCAGACCTACCCTGGATTTGTGGTGGTGATTTCAATGAAGTTTTACATGACCATGAACAGTAGTGGAAATGACCGAGAAGAGTGGAAGATGGAAGGTTTCCGAGCGGTTGTTGATTATTGTGGCTTCACAGATTTAGGATTCTCTGGCTTACCGTACACCTGGAACAACAAAAGGGAGGGTACCAGTAATGTTAAGGTCCGGCTTGACAGATATCTTGTGGACGATAATATGTTGGGGCTCTACGGTGACTCAACAGTATCTCATATCCAGACGACGGAGTCTGACCATTGTGCTATTCTCATCAAGCTTTGCCGATCGGGTGCTCTGGGCAATCAGAGAAGGGACAAACCATTTCGCTATGAAAATATGTGGCAGAGGCATGAAACTTATAAGGAGACGGTGGAGAGGAACTGGTTGGGGGGCTGCACCTCTTTGGCTGAGGTATTCGTCACTAGGAGTGATGCAAACTTCTTTGAAATCATGGGAAGGAGCGCAGTTTGGCTCGGTGCGTAAAGAACTTGTAAATCTTCGACGACGGCTGGAACTGGTCCGCAAAAATAATATGCATTTTGGCCCATCTAGGGAAGAGCGTAGTATTGCAAGGCGGCTGGCAGAAATCCTGGCTCGGGAGGAGATAATGGTGAAGCAGCGCTCTAGAGTGGATTGGCTGCGGGAAGGAGATCGCAACACGGGCTTTTTTCAGGCCAAAGTCAGGCAGCGATCACGTGCTAACAAGATTGTTGCACTGAAGCGGGCAGATGGGTCGATCTGTACCTCTCAGAGTGAGCTTGAAGATCTCGCAGTGGGATTCTACAAGCAACTTTTCTCGATGCAGGACCATGCATCGCCGGAGAATGTGGTGCACTTTGTGCCCTCGAAGGTGACGCCAGCCATCACTGAACTGTTGGATGCCCAATTCTCGGCTGAGGAGGTGGAGAAAGCCCTGTTTATGATGCACCCGCACAAATCGCCGGGCCCCGATGGTTTTACTGCTGGGTTCTATCGACGCCACTGGTCACTAATTGGTCCTGATATTTGTTCAGCGGTTTTGGCCTTCCTGAACGGTGGAGAAACGCCAGATATTGTCAACAACACGGTCTTGGTGCTGATTCCAAAGGTAAATAATCCTCAGGAGCTAACTCAGTTTAGACCGATTGCTCTCTGCAATGTCTTGTACAAGATTTGCTCTAAAGTTATTGCTAACCGGCTGAGACTAGTGTTAGATGATATTATCTCGGAAGAACAATCTGCCTTTGTCCCAGGCCGACTGATTACTGATAATGTCCTTGTTGCCTATGAGACCATACACTATCTGAAACGCAAGAAAGGAGCAACAGGGGCATGTGCTTTGAAACTGGACATGGCAAAGGCCTATGACAGGTGGAATGGGTGTATTTGAGACTAATTATGTTGAAGCTGGGTTTCTCGGAGAGTTTTGTGAACCTAGTTATAAAATGTGTTGAAACAGTGAAATTGTCGGTGAGAGTCAATGGCCATTTCTCAGATATGTTTTCACCAACTCGAGGAATTAGACAAGGCGACCCAATGTCTCCGTACCTATTCCTTTTATGTGCAGAGGGCCTGTCAAGTTTGCTGAAATTCTCAGGACCAAACTTCCTTGCAAAAGGAATTCGAGTGGGTGTTCATGCGCCATGGGTATCCCACCTTCTATTTGCAGATGATTGCCTCCTATTTACACACGCGAGCTCGAGGGCAGCTACAAGGTTAATGGATATCCTACAGGCTTATCAACAGGGCTCTGGCCAAATGGTTAATATTCAGAAGTCTGCTATATTCTTCAGTGAGAATTGTCAGGCAGCTGCAAAAGAGGAAGTGAAGCAAATCACTGGTGTTGACAATGAATCTCTGTCTGAGAAGTATCTCGGTCTTCCTACTGCGGTGGGCAGAAGTACAAAAGAGGCTTTTGAGCATATCCCGTCGCGGATCCGTAGCATTATGGGTGGCTGGAGTGAAAAACGTCTCAGTGGGGCAGCAAAAGAGACTTTGATCAAGTCAATTGCTCAAGCAGTGCCAACATACTCTATGAGTTGCTTCATTTTGTCACCTGAAACATGCAAGAAGATTACCTCAATCACTGCAAACTACTGGTGGAGTGGAGTAGCTGATCGTCGGAGCATTCACTGGCGCAAATGGACTGATCTCACACTCCCGAAAAGCCATGGTGGAATTGGTTTCAGGGACATAAAGAACTTCAATCTCGCCATGCTGGGTAAACAGGGCTGGAGACTCATGACAAACCCTGATTCACTCTGTGCAAAAGTTCTCAAAGGAAAGTACTATCCACAAAGAGATTTCATGACTGCCACCAAAAAGAAGAATGCTTCACACACATGGAGAGCAATTTTAGCAGGCCGCAAGGTGCTGGAATTGGGCTTGATCAAACGGATTGGTGATGGATCATCAACTAATATTTGGGAGGATCGATTGGGAGGATCGATGGCTCCCGACGGCTATTGGAAATAAGCCCATCTGTAGGAAAGAGGGAGCAACAGCAACCATAGTGGCTGATCTGTTGACTGCAGATGGTGGATCGTGGGATGAGGAGGCCCTCTACCAGAACCTGCTCCCCTTTGATGCTGCAGCCACGAAACAAATTCCCCTGGGACGAGTACAACAAGATTTCTGGGCGTGGTCTAGGGAAAAGCATGGCCTATACACTGTAAAGTCTGCATACCATCTCCTGGCTGAAGCTGAACTGCAAGCAAGATCATATACTGCTGGTGCCTCATCACACTCGGGCGCCGGGATGGACCCAAGGTGGCAGAAACTGTGGAAGCAAAAGGTACCACCGAAGGTACGAGTATTCTGGTGGCGGGTTATGCATGATTACATGCCATGCCGGGCAAACCTTCACAGGAGGCATGTCGACCCAGTTGCAAACTGTGGCATTTGTGGTGCTCCGGAAGAAACAACATATCATACTCTGGTGGAATGTACACTCGCTCAAGCCTTTTGGAAGAAATTGAAGGAACTGGAAGGAATCAAGTTGCCGAAACTCCGCTCACTAACCTGGCCAGAAGACCTCCTAGATGACAAGCATTGGAAGGAGGAGGACAGGGTGGTCATTCTCTGCGGTATGTGGTCGTTGTGGAGCTCCCGAAACGATTGCTACCATGGGAAGAAGCCAATTGAACACAAACTGGCGATTGACTGGGCTTTGGATGCATGCTTCCAACTTCTGATACTGCAACAAGGTAGTCAGACAGGGCAAGGGGCCAGGAAGGAGAGGTGGTGTCCTCCACCGGTTGGCACTGTAAAACTGAATTGCGATGGTGGATTCTCGGCAAACGAGATGAGAGGTTCTCCGGTGCAGTACTACGAGACCACACTGGAGCTTTCATCTGTGCTTCAGCGCGCTGGTTACCGGCAGTGGCATCTGCTCTGGTGGCGGAGGCAGAAGCATGCCATGATGGTCTGAGGCTGGTGATTAACAGTTCCGAAACAAGCAGTGTGATCATGGAATCAGACTCTCTTCAACTTGTCTCCTTATGGAACAAGAGACGGCACCAAAGATCGGAAATTGCTGTAATCTTAGAGGAGATGGAGAACTTGATGTCCTCACTTTCTTCTTTCTCTTTTGTTCATGTTAAACGATCGGCGAATGGTACTGCGCATCTCTGTGCAAAACACGCTGCCGAGAATAGGTCTAGTGTTGTGTGGCCTGACCAGCCTCCTAGCTTTCTTTTATCCTCTATCCAGAGTGATTGTAACACTTCAGTTCGTTGAATGAAAGCTATGTGTTCTAAAAAAAAATCTCTTATAAAAAAAAATAGTGCTGCACCTGCACGGCTACACGGCTGCGGTCCGCGCGTTTGAGCGTTTCCCTTCCGGACATCCCCGGGGGAGTCCGTCCCGCCGTCGTCCGTCTTAGCAAGTGGGCCGTTGCTGCTTCAATCCTCCCTCGGTCCTTCCTAGGCCCGCACACCTATATGGGCCTCACCGCCCGTGCACTGGAACGACCCATCTAGAATTCAAAACAGTTGTGTTTTTAACACGGGTTAACACCTCTCGATGGGACGAAGGAATAGATAATATTCGTAACAGTATGCCACTTCCATCCCGCATCAGTTGGAAAATGAAACACAAGGGTAAAGTTTTTTTTTTTGAAAGAACAAGGGTAAAGTTTAAGAAAAAGGAAAACAAAAGTGGGGTAAAAGTCCCCAAATTGTCGCGAAGCCAGGATATGCATTGAGCAGATGTCCACATTTTCCAGCGCTCCGGGTGCTGGCGTCAAGTTGTTTATTTCAATCCCCGTCTGCTTATCGCGACTGCAAGCTGCAAGATCCGATGCGCCCCGACCTTGTGCACACCGGCGGGCGGCGGCACATTCCTATGCCTGTCCTTGGTGTTAACATCTGATCCCCTGAGTCGTTGGACAGCTTGTTGTACATACTACCCTATCAAGGCTGACATCTCCAAGAACTTTCTGTATCCATCTCATATCCTCAAACTATATCATAAAAATCGACCACCCTTTTACCTCTTGTGGTAGTACACTTTCCAGCGTAGGAGTACTTCAGGATTCAGGCATGCGTTCCTCACCGCACTCTCGTCTCCTTTTTCCTTGATCTCTCCTCCGACCTCTCCTCCCCCACCTGTTTGTCTGATTCCAACGTTTCCTCGGTCTGACCGAAACTGAATCGCTTTGCTTTTTTCCATGTGTCTGAAATATCGATCGGATCGGACTATGTTATACCTTTCTGCTCCTCTGTTCATGCCTTGCTCGTGAGGAAGGGATCCTCGGAATCAGGAACTTAGAAGCTGGAGTGCGCGCGCGTTCATCCTGGTATCGCATGCTGGCCAATCTCGCAATCCATTGCATCGCGCGGCCATTTTCGCAGAGCTTAAATCTCCACCTCGTCAATGTCCGTCCAGCAGCAGAGCATGCCCTCGTGTGTTTAGACGCGTAACACAGTTTGCCGTTTAGCAGAGTTGTGCGTGCCGACGTCGTACGCGCTTGGTGCGTTCCTCCGCGACAACGAGCAGGGCATGACGAAGGGCGCGCTCGACGATTTCAAAGTGATGCTCACGAGGAACGAGCCGCTCACCGGCCTCGCCAGGGCGGTCGTGTTCCTTGTGATCTTCGCGCTCGGCGTCGTCGCCGGCCTCTGGGCGGCCGCCGGGACCCGCCAGTCGCCCTCCGGCGGCGTCGTCGTCCTCCCGAGCATCACGCGGCTCCCGAGCACCGCCGTGGACTACCAGCCGAGCGTCGGCGGCGACGTCGTCTGCTGCCGGCCCGACCCGGACGCCGGCTTCCCGGAGTTCGTGGCGCCGACGCGGCTCATGCACGACATGACGGACGAGGAGCTGTTCTGGCGCGCCACGCTGGTGCCGGCCGCCGCGACGTACCCGTTCCGGCGGGTGCCCAAGGTGGCCTTCTTGTTCCTCGCCGGCCACGGCGTCCTGCCGCTGGCGCCGCTCTGGGAGCGCTTCTTCCGCGGGCACGAGGATCTCTTCTCCATCTACGTCCACGCGCCGCCCGGCGTGGTGATCAACGTCTCCAAGGACTCGCCGTTCCACGGCAGGCAGATCCCCAGCCAGGTCGGTGGCGGTGGCGCACGACGCCTGGCCGAGCCACTTGGTTTAACTCCTTATTAATCGTCTGATGAATGTCTGTCGCTGACGATGGTGATTTCGATAATTCAGGAAACCGAGTGGGGGAAAGTGTCGCTGCTGGACGCCGAGAAGCGGCTGCTGGCGAACGCGCTGCTGGACTTCTCCAACGAGCGGTTCGTGCTGCTGTCCGAGAGCTGCATCCCGGTGCACAACTTCACGACGGTGTACGAGTACCTGGTCGGGTCGGAGCAGAGCTTCGTGGAGGTCTACTACCGTGACACGAAGCAGTGCCGCAACCGGTACAGCCGGCGCATGGCGCCCGACATCACGCTCCGGCAGTGGAGGAAGGGCTCCCAGTGGTTCGAGCTCGCCCGCGGCGTCGCCACCAGCATCCTGACGGACACGAGGTACTACCCGCTGTTCCGGCGGCACTGCCGGCCGTCGTGCTACCCCGACGAGCACTACGTGCAGACGTACGTGGCCATGCGCCACGGCGGCCGCAACTCGAACCGCACCGTCACGCACGTGGACTGGTCGACGGGGGGAGCCCACCCGGTGGCGTACGGCGCCAGGGACGCCACGCCGGCGCTGGTCCGGAGCATCAGGACGAGCCGGGAGCCCTGCACGCGCAACTCGCGCCCGACGACCACCTGCTACCTGTTCGCGAGGAAGTTCGCGGCCGATGCGCTGGCGCCGCTGCTCAACATGTCGGCCGCGGTCATGCACTACTGAATTCGTTCTTTTGTTTCGCCGGCACGCAGCAGCCGATCGCACGTTAGTCAGGCGTCGGCTGTAATTTTCTGTGACACCGTTTGACGAATGACTCTTACAAATTCTTATGGCTCATTTTGGCAGCATCTTGTTGCCGAGATTGGCAGCAGCAACCAGTTGCACTGCACCGAGCTGCCGCCTACCAGCACCAAATGCCAATTGGCAGCGAACCACCACGCCCTAGTGGCCGCAACAGGTTCCGATTTGGTTGCGCTTTCTCATCAGCAAGGAACAGCGGGGGCCCGACGAACGAACGCCCCCGCGGCAGCAGGCACCAACCCCCCTTCTCCTCCTCCGCTTTGCGATCCAACAACTAGGATCATTGCATTCAATTTCCGCACTTGCACTCGAGTACGAGCGGTTCCTGGTGTTGTCGTGGTCCAGTTCGTCGATTTGTTCGTTGTTCTCGACATCCGGTAGGCCTTCGATGGCCCAACAACTGGCCCATCAGTGCTGCAAGGAATCCTCCTGCCTGAAACCTGAATCCCTCCAGGCACCGCATCAGGCAGAGGCAAACCTGTGATTAGCACAAAAGCTGTGCAGAAAGAGTAAAGCGGAGCTGCAATTCCTCAGGCAAGGAAGGGATTAGCCCAAAGGTGTCACAGGCAGGTGATGCTGCAACCGGCAGTTCAGCGAGTCGCAAAAGGGGCAGCTAGGCTGGGAGGAGGATTAGCAGGTGAAGGTGGCAATTGGTATGCCAGCACTACTCCAATGCACTGTGAGGTGGTTAACGGAATGAATCAAGTCCAAGTAACCAGACAGACTGCTGGTCAGGACAAAAAAGTTTTAAAAAATACAAGGGAGCGGAGATCTCAAATCTCGTGAGGAATTCAGAACAAACACATCCAGCTCATACCACGAGCGTGTGTGGGGTATCAACGGAACGGAAGGCTCGGCTCACGTTTCATATCATATAGAAAAACCTGTATGTACAACGATATCTCCCTCTCTCTCTTTTATGTACTCCCTCACTCACGCGCTATATGATATGATGAGTATTAACATACGGCCAAGAAAACTTGATACGGTCGTCGGACCCGGCGCCGGCACCACCACAAGCTCGGTCGACCGATCCGATATTCCCGATCGATCCGATCAGCAGGACCCTTTGAGGATCTCGGCAAGCCCGGCGCGCTGCTCGTCGGTGAGCCCCTTGGGGAAGACGACCTCCAACTTCACCCTGAGGTCTCCACGCGCACCCTTCTGCTCCGGGATCGGCATGCCTTCGCCGCCGATCACCTTCTCGAACCCGGGGCAGATGACCTCGTCCTGGAACGCCAGGCTCACCTTCTTGCCGCTCAGGAGCCGGAACGAGAAGGACCAGCCGGTGAGCGCGCTCACCAGCGGCACCTCCGCCTTGAGCACCAGGTCGTTGCCCACGCGCTTGAACGTCGTGTGCTTCTTCTCGGAGACGGTGAAGATGGCGTCGGCGGGGAGGCACCCCGGCCGCTCGTCACCCATGCCTTCGAACACCACCTGCTTCCCTTTCTTCCACCCCGGTTTCACCATCACCGTCTGGCTCACCTCCTTCTTCACAATTGACCTGACCAAAGCACGAGCTCCATTAGTCTTAAGGCTCTTAGCTCTAGCAATGCGAACACTGCGCTGTCCAAGAGTGAGTAGTACATGGAGAAAGGAGGCTCAGGAGTCACTGTCACTGAAAGAGAAAACCCTCCTCTAGGCTCTAGGCCACCATCCACCCTCACATGTAATTATGTGAAAGAATTTTGAATACTGACTATCGCTCAAATATATAGGACCACTTCTTTGCTCGATAATAGATCCAAAATTGGGTATTAAAAGGCTCCAACAAACATGCACACACATATGTGGCAAAGAGAGCATCTTGAGGCCTTGGGGATTATCTTCTCAAGATAGGATCTCTAGCTGTAGTACTAACCGCGTTCGGAAACATTGTTATCGCGGGGCTTGTGTAGGTAGGATAATCTTGCAAGAATAGCATAGATACCCGCAAGGCAAGGGGAAAGGGGTCACACCCAAGGCCACCCGTGTAAAGGTTTCATGCCTACTCCGTTCCAAAGCTATCTAGATATTCCACTGACAAATGCATGATGTAAAAGACGTCACTGTAAAAAAAAACAAGTGCTCGCGCCATATCCAGGAAAAGTAGAAAGTGATTGTGCTGGCCTACTGTTCGTCGAGCGTTGCCCCAACAGCGCAGTGCAATGAATTGGGATTGGGGGGCACAACACAGAGTGGAATGTCTGTCGCCATCAGGATGAGCTCTGAATTCTTGCCTATCCTCAAGTTTCCAAGCATCGATTCAGTGCTAATTCTGAACTCATAGCTCTGCTTTGATCAAATTTTGTTCTTTCGAAGACGAAGAAGAAATAATCCACCGACAAGTTATTGCTCGCCGGATTTGATTTCTAGTCAGTTTTCAATCAATCTGGTTCATGGATTAGGTGTAGCCGCGTCAAAAGATAGAGGAAGAACAGAGGAAAGCAAGTACCCGTTCTTGGTGACGACGTCGCGGGTGAACTTGACCTCCTTCTTGCAGCCGCGGCAGAGCTCCTCGAGGGTGCACTCGAGCTTGCGCTCCAGCGGGGGAGCCTTGCGCATGATGGAGCTGGAGAATTCGGCGAAGGCGCGCCGCCCGCCGGAGTTGCCGGAGCTGTAGACCTTCTTGAATTCCCTCGCCGGCGTGCAGGGCGCGCTCCTCGTGCAGAAGTCGTCGCTGCGCGTCCTCTCCATGCGCGGCGCGACGCCGGCGCCGAGGCCGCCGCCGCCGCCGAACGCCCCAGCCGGCCTCTCTCCCGCCCGGCCGTCGTTGCACAGCCCGAACACCGCCCTGTTCTCCTGCTGGTCCAGTAGCGCCTGCGCGATAATTCATCACGACACGGCACGTCAAGGCACGCGCGCGCGCAATGCACAAAAAGCACAATTCACGGCAAGCAAGGCGCGCACGCCACGGCAGGAAACGCCATCGCCGCTCACCTCGTAGGCCTCGCTGATGGCCTTGAAGCGCGCCTCGGCCTCGGGCTTGGACGACGGCGGGTGCTTGTCGGGGTGCCATTTCTTGACGAGGTTCTTGTACGCGGCGCGGATTTCCTGCGGCGAGGTGTCCTTGGGGATGTTAAGGATCTTGTGGTACAGCTCGGGCGGGTTCCCCATCGGAGGTGACGGACTGACGGGGAGGAAGATGATGATGTTGCTCCTCCTGCGGGCGAGGGACGGGCCAGGCGCAGCCGCGCAGGGGAAAGCGCAGAGAGAGCCGAGCTGGATGGGAGGGGAGAGAAACGAGGACTGGTGTGGTGGGTGGCGAGCAGAAATAGAGTGAGCGAGGGAGAGGAGTGGCTTTTATGTAGGGTCGTCTATTCGAACCGGATTTATAGAGAGAAAACATGGGAGAGAGAAGGAGGTTTCTGCAATTGTGAATGGCAGTCATTGTTGAGATGGAGTCATGGTCTCATGAAGGGTACTGATGGTCGTACAAGTGGAGCCATCGAGGTCACGAGGGTGAATTGTTGGCAATTGACATGGACAAAGAATGAAAGACGGAGGAGGAAGAGGCCGAACAATGTAATTGTGGGCCGTGCAAAATTTTGTAGTTTTTTTATTTCGAACTTACTTTTTGCATAACTTCATAATGTTGAATTTTGAAATGAATCGAGCAGGAGAGTTGTGAGTTGTATACTAAGAACAAGTCTAGATTGAACATTTTTTACGTGATTCTTCGTGTGGAGTAGGCTGCGATGTCCAGGAAGCGCAACAACACATTGTCCTTCTGGTGTCATTGATATCCTGTCAAGCTATCCTCGCACTATGCATGCAGCTCTATGGATTGTGAGGTCCCACTTCTGCTGAAGTTCCTCTAATTAAACAAGTTTGGAATGTGCGGGCTAGTAATAGCATTCTCATCCCATGACTGTTATCATATCGACAACGTTCACTCACCCTTAATGTCCATATTTGAGTTATACCTTACATCGTTGAGTTCAATATTTGGAAAAGGGCATGCCATTTTGTTGGCCACATGATGATAACCTAACCTTTTAGTTCATAGATTCCTTTTCTTCTCCTACAATTGCATCTACTCCCTTAGGCTAGGCGTCGTAGCTACCTCTTGGCTCTTGCCGCTCATCATCCATCGTATTTATTACTGGGTATACTTCGCTAGACCTATCTTGCAAGACATCTCCCCTCGCTCAAACCCTAGAAGGTGATTCGTGTCATTGATCTTGTTGAATTTCAATGACAAAGTCGTTATCACAAGCGAAAACATTATTGGAAATACAAGGAGAAAATATTCTATTATTGGTGTTGATATTAGTGAAAATGGGAGAAGATATTTTGATGACTATGCATGTTTCTGTGCAAGTGCAACTTTGCAAATTAATACCATAACAAGTTGTCATTTTTCCTTTTGGTATATACCTATGGTGAAGCAAGCGTGTAAAACAATATGGAGTGACCATAAGTCACACGTAACATGAATCCGTAAGCTACCGAGTGATGTCAAGAAGTCAAACACGCCGCCGATGCATTTTCTTTTGAACAAGAAACTGTTGCTAGCTTTACTATGTGTGGCTATGCCCATGGGCCATGGATAGATACAGAAGATTGATAGATGTTGTTTCAACTTTTGCAGATACTGCGTTACAATATATCAGTCTATTTATTTTGCCTAAGTTGTTCATACGGGCGGGGATAAAGATCGATATAACTTAATTTCTTGTGTCTATTGCGTTATGCTAAATCATTTGTCTTTAAGTATCATCGTCTTAAAGTAAAAAAAAAAACCTCACTATTTAAAAATGTAAGATATTTAAGTCTTGTCTATTTATGAAAGTATACATTTGCTGTTTTATTGTGGCTATATATCCATGGACAGATATAGATGTAGTTTCAATATCTTGCAGATATTGTGTCACACTATATACATATAGTAATTATTATGCTTGCATTGTGTTCCCTCTTTAGTATTTTTGCTTTGAAAATTAAAAACTCCATTTTAAAAAGTAACACTGTACTGTGTTTCAGCGTCTTGCGCATCAACAATGGAAGTACTAATGCAAATTATAAAATCTCCCTCACTGATCGAACCAACTGCCTTAATTACCGATGGCAGTCTACTGGCACGTGCACGAGTCCTTCCGTTGTGCTTACAGTACATGACATACGCGCCGACAGACAGACGTAGTACGTGCTTGGTCAGGGCCAGCTTTGCAATACTAACTCCCTCGTTTTGTATTTCGGTGTCGTACTAGTCCCTTGTCAAGGGTCGGAAGAAGGCGACGAGTGCACGAGCCAGTCAGAGCCATGGAGTATTTCTGTAACAGCCAACAGATGGAGCAGAGACGACCACTTGAAGCCGAAGCGCATGCGCATCCGAGCCGATCGAGATGGATCTGTGTGCTGTGCATCACATTGGCGACTCCCCGATTCGATCCGCTGCAGCGAGCAGGCAGGTGAATGATTGATTGGGCGAATAATAAGTACGGCACGGTTAGCAAGCAATAATTGTCCGTACCGGCAGCGGCCTCTCCTCTCGTGCTGTCCGCCAGCCACGACGGCTCTCGACTCGACCCGGATCAATCATCTCGTTTTCCACTGTGCGGCTGCCTGTGCCTCCCCTCATCAGCCGCGTTGCCACCGAAACAAACAAGGAATTCCCCCAATTTTCCTCCTGCAGCTAGATGCCCTCGATCGTATTGGCCCATAGAAATCTTGGCTCTGCTCGTCTCGCTGGCTGCTGGTGGGTGGTGCTGATTTATTCTGAGAGCAAAACATTGGTAACTGGTAGTTAGTAGTTGATTTGTTGTGAGAGAAAAAATATCGGTGACTGATTGCGTGCATGGTGGTTGCTGGCCGCATGCATGCATCAGAGGAAACCAACCATTGGGCGTACGTACGGTCCCGTAGGGGTGGTAATGGATCATGAGCTTCTACTTCATCCTTCACAATCCAGCTAAATTCTATATTTTTTAGCTCAAAATTAAATAATATTATGTCTTGATCTTAATAACAACAGTCGCCTTGCGCTCGTGCTGCCCCTTCCTTCCGAGCACGGGGGCTGCGTCCGTCGTGCATGTGCGAGCGCGATGAGGTCGATCGCCAGGTAGGCGATTCGATGATGAATGGAAACGACTCGTCGCGTACGCCACGCCACGTATGTACTCGGGGGCGGGGCACAGTACTAGTGCCGCTCCCGATCTGGGCAACAGTGGAGTGGCACACGTATATATAGGGGGGTACCGTACCCAACCCAAGTACGTACCAACCAAAGGGCCAGCGGCACAAGACGAATGAATGTCTCCGGCAGCGGCAAACTAATGGGGGAGGATCGGAACAGTGCCGATGCGATCTGACGCTAGCTCTAGGTTGTTGCTAGTTTCTCGTGCCTCCGATCCTTCGGACAGCAACGGCCCGCAACTGCAACTCGGGTAAAAATACAGCTCTCGAGGAGTTGAATCCGCCAGCGCGTACTACAGAGTCTACAGTACTACGTACTACGTCTAGGAGTAGGCCGCACACCAACCAACACGTGCTATAAGAAAATCAGCTGGTACAGGCGCCAATGATTTCACGTTTCCAGAGCCGATCGAGCTCGGTCGGTTTGGTAGTGCCCTGCCTCTCGACCTGCGGTCAGTGTCCTTTTACCACACCGGAAATAGTCCGGAAACCGTGATTACGGGTCGAACCAGTTCGGTCCCGGTCGATTTCAAACCGAGCATATTCAAATTTTCAAATGTGAATTAAAAAATGAATTCTTTTTAAAATTTTTCTAAAAATACTTCAAGTTGCAGCGAATCTAATAGTGTCGCTCATTTAGCATATTTAACAGGTATTAGAAGTTTAACCAAAAAAAGAAAAAGAGAAAAAATTGTGTCGGCCCATGAAAGCCCACTTCGGCCCGAAGGTGGGGGTGGGGGTGTCAAAAAACCGCCTGTGTGTTGCGCCGGGGTTCACTCTCGCGCTCTTCCCGTGTCTCTCCCCTCTCGTCCTCCCCGCAGCACCGGCCCCAGGTCCCGTCCCTCGCCCACCGCCGGCTAGCCGCCCCCTGGCCTCAGTAACATCGGCGTGGGCGGGCCAAACTTGGCAAGACTACAAGACTGAGCTCCTTACGTACGTTGAACTTTTATTGATGTGTACCCGTGTATGCACGATTATGAATTTATGACTAGGTATTTGTATTATTGATGCACGTTTATCCCTATGGTATTTGTATGCACGATTATTAATCTTATTTGTATGCATGTTTGTGAATTGTTACTTTGGTGTGGTCTTTTACATTAATATGTGCTTATCTCATGCCAAAATTTCCATTTATTTCACACCGGGGAACATTTTTTGTATGCATTTTAAATCGTCGGTTAAAAAAAAACATCCGACAACCGGTCCAACCGAGCGGCTAACCAGTCTGACCGGTCGGCTAGCCGGTCCGAACCGCTGACACTACGGTTTTTTATTTGAAATTTGAATTCTTCCAATTTTTCGGTTACCGGTCAAACCGGACCGGACCGCAGCAGTTCGGTCGCACCAGTCGGTAAAAAAAACCTGCCTGCGGTGGTGCGGCCATGGCTGGCTCTGCGGGTACCGACTACCGACAGCCCGCGGATCATCTGTCAGCGGAGTACAGTACGTCGGCCGCGCGCGGTCGGATCGCTCGTCCGGGACCCAGTGACGTTGTGTGCGTGTCGCGCACCTGCACGCGGCCGGTCGCTACTGGGCGCTCTCTCGCCCGCGGGCAAACTTTTGCGTGACCCGCGCGCGATCTCGCTTCCCCTTTTTGCGTGCGTGAAACCGCCGCGCGCGCGGTGCGGTTTTGGGTTAGGCGAGCGAGAACGATGCCCCAGCGCGGTCCTGGGTGCGAGCGCGTCGCGTGTTGGCCTCCGGCGGAGGTGGATTTTGCCTCGGTTTCGGCGGAATAGGCGTGCTACCTTTTGCATTTTCCATGGAGCATGACCAGTGGTCTGTTTAGTTCCTAAAAATTTTCTCGACCGCCCGTCACATCAATCTTCCGACACTGATTAGGAGTATTAAATGTGAATTAATGACAAAATCTATTCCATAACCTCTACCTAATTTTTCGATACGAATCTAACGAGCCTAATTATGCAATGATTAGACAACATCGTGCTACAGTAAACAATCTCTAATGATGGATTAATTAGGCTTAATGGATTCGTCTCGCGATTTCCCGATTCGTGTAATTAGTTTTGTAATTAGTCTACATTTTTTTTACCTCTAATAGACCTTCGAAGGGTCTGCCAAAATTTTTTGCCAAAAATTTTGGCAACTAAACAGGCTATAGGTTCACTAGACTCGTCTGCGGTTATATCGAAACCCAAGCGACTGGACCTGCCCTCATACGCTGACACTGAGGTTGTTCGGCTAGTATAATGAATAGTACTCGGCTGGTAGATTGAATAGTATTGTGTGAGAGAAAATAAGTCGAAACAAGCTGAGATAAGTCAAATTAAGATAAGCCGAACAGCCTCACTATTCTACTACGGCCTCCGTTTAGTTTTCTGAAATTTCACCAAAATTCACACCTAAAAAGTCGTGTCAGTTCGTTTTTTTCACTCTACCTGCGTTTTATCAAACGTCAAAATTTCACTATTTTGACAGAACTAAACATGACCACGTATCTTCTTCACCGTTGAAAGAGACAGCCGATGCGAGGGAGCAGCAAGGGCCAAGGAGGACTACTGCTTGCGGTTAGGGGGTCACTTTTTGGGCGACAACTCTGCCAAATTGGAACCATATTAATGCCCCAGAATTCAATGTTCTCGCGTGCCCTGCTTGATCCCAATCCGTGGACGACACCATCAGCTCGCACGTCACCGGACCCTGTCCTCGAGCAGCAAATGTTCGCACCAAACCACGACGGATTAGTACTAACACCCCTACCAGAAATACTAACCAATAGCAGCAGCGCCAAGGGAAAAAGGAGAAATTCCAACAGGGGCAACTGGTTGAGTGACGAAGCACCAAGGGTGGACTTGTTTGACCTTGTTCTGCGTCCAGGTCATGTGCATATAATAGTACACACAAGACTACTTGATTTTGACGCTTCAACCGAGATTAGTTACACACAAGAAGAGCAGCGGGCGTGAAATTTCCCGTGGACGCCGCTGGAAAGGGGATTGAAGTCGATCGGAATCGACAGAGCTATGGGTGGGGCAACCATGCACAGAATCTTTGTTGGTCGTTGTGATATCTGATCACCGTTTTTCGTTGGTTAGAGAAAAGAAACATTGCAGTAAAGCTGAAGCAAGAGCGATGATGGATTGATTCCAATGATTAACTGAACCAAAGAGACGGCCTGTTCGTCTGGCTGACGGCAGGTGGCTGGTGCTGATTTGTTCTGAGAGAAAAGTACCGCTGGCTGGTAGCTGGTGGCTGATTTGTTCTGAGAGAAAAGTACTGCTGGCTGGTGGCTGATAAGCCAGACGAACAGGGCGTATCCAATGATTTGCGTACAAATATAGCTAGAATTTCTTCTGATTGTGTACTAACTAGTTGTTTTTAGTCCCTATTGCATTGCCTTAATTAGTGCTGGCAGGAAATGAAAACGATATTTCCAGGATTTTGCTTATTTCAGGAAAATATGCTTATTTCAACCCTAGGTATGCTTGGAGTTGACACTGAAACAGTGTGAGGCACGTACGCCCTGAAACAGTGTGAGCCTCAGATGGAGTTAATAAGCGCCTACTACGTGGATACATGAAACCTTTGTAATGGCAGGAAATGAGTGAAGAAAAAGCAAGCGAAATTGTCAACATATATGCAGTAGATGGATTTATTATATACGGAGTAGGCAACAAATTGCTCTAGATGTTTCTAGGGAGAGGGGCCCTCCAATTAACCATCCATGCAAAAAGAGATCTCTGAAGTTGACAACATGGTCATAAAATAGTCATTTTGCGAATCATTGCTTGTTTATTGCTTTCAAGTTCCTGGAGCCCTACCACTCATTTCTAAACAAATTGAAAGCGCTTGGTTTGGAGCTTATACTATATATGCTAACTTGGAGTGTGGTAGTATTTCATTTCTCTTCAACCTTTTGCCTTTATTTGATTGAGAATTAAGATAGTTTATGCCTCTCTGGTCGATGTCCTTATTCTTGTCCTCTTCTCTCCTAATAATATATAGAAGCTAAAGGCTACTTGGAAAATTGCCGGTTGACGACGATATTTGCATGTTGGCAGATAACAGGATAGCATGATTGGATCCCCCGTCATTACCACCAACTAATACTTGGATTAGTAACATTGTTATGACAGTTTGGCATGCGCTTTACTGGTGTCCAAATCACAGCTGCCCCATCAGGTACAAGGTAATTAGGTAAACCAGCGCAATCACTTCTTTCTTTCTTTTTTTTCGAATTACACAGTACATCGGAGACACTCACAACGCACGCACACTCATCCCTATGAACACACGCGCGCAAACCCTACCCCTAGGAGTATCTTCAAAGACTGAGCCGGCAAATCCTCAAGATTGACGAAGTCACCACAGGCGCCTCGCTGTCGACGGGAACGTCGCTTACCACTGAAAGCACAAACGCCGTTAAATCCTGAGAAATTCGCTCCCACGGGGAGTCGAACCCAGAACCTGAGGTGCTATCGGGGCTCCTGTAACCACTTACAGCTACATTGCAAGATCTAACATGATGTTTTGGTTCTCCGTGGCACTGTTGCAACCAGTGAAACACGACCTGATGCAACCGCAATACACGACATCGTAGTAGCAGGGAATTCCATCACTCGAGTGTCGGCAGATGGGGAAAGATATCTATCAGCCGTTCTGCCTAGATCCACCAATTTATGTATAAACCCTATTTTTCGATTAAAAAAAAATCCTCTTAGATGTAAACTCTTCTATGTTGGATTGAATAGGGACCGGAACAGCTGATTGACGTTAATACCAATTTAAAATGAAGAAGAAATATGTGTTCATTATAATCTGTCACTACTGCAGAAAAAAGTGCCATTTTTTTTCTTTATTGCAACGTCACCAGCCTCATCTTCTCCATCAGTGATCAGTCTTGTGTTAGTGGATAGCAGAGAGCTATCATGTTCTGGGCCCTGCTTATGTATGCTAATTCATCCAACATTGGCTAGTTTGGTTTGTATTGGCTGCTATCAGTGACGCGAAGAGATGCTGGGCCCGCCACGCGCCATCTACGCTGGATGCTCCAATGTACTTACTCCTCGCTATCTTGTATTAGAATACTGCTTCCTGCATGGAGTTAAGGGTTAAGACATGGATAGCAGCTGAACACACCCTGGCTATCTTATCTGTTCCAACTACTAGACCAGTCTTCCTTCGGAAATGCACTTTCAGCCTAGCTTTCGGGTAGATAAAAAATTATCCATATGCTTTGGCGACAAAAATCTGTTCCCAGTTGACTCTACCAAAAAAGAGTCAGAACTTAAAACTCTGATGAGTATTTACTGAGAAAAAAGTCTGTAAGTTTGCATTTGTTGATGCCCTAGGGCTATATCAGAGTCAGACAACATGCACGCAGAGTCTGCAGAAGAGGTAAGCTATGCAGGATCAAATGCAAACTTTGTCAGTAGTGCCATTCCCCCCTAAAAATGCGGTCAGGATCATTCGTTAAACTCTACAGACCAGAAATTGGGAGAAATGATTCCGTTAGCTGAGATGTCGCCGGCTTGTGATGTAGCCCGTCATGGCGTCAACGGTGACAGCGCAAGACAACACTGGTTGAAATAAAATCGGAGGAGCAACGCTGATAAGGAAGATACATGCAGCGATGTACAAACAAGATTGAATTGCACAATTTGCACTGGAGTCCACGAAATATAGAGTATTCATATCATCGGGACTACTTCAGTTTAATGGCCGATTGAAGATTTTTATTCCTACTGCACACTCCCATGTCCGTACAGCACGAGCAGATCCCAAGTAGTACGTGACCCAGATGCTGAGATGCTACGGCAAATGGGGCACTAATAATGGAGGTTTCGTCTCCCTCCATCCACAGTGCCGCACTGTGAAACTGGTGGTATCACTGTGGGGAAGCTCGTTTTCGTTTGTGTCCCCCAATAGTGAGGAAACGACAAGCCATCTTTCTGACCTAGAATTTATGCATAGCCTTGCATCATTGTCATTGGCTAATCCAGAAAGTTCATGACGCGACGCAACATGAAGAGGGGGCTCTAGCTCTATTCAGTGCGATCTGAAATCCATAACAGCAGGGGTGCCGATTCAGAACAGTCTCATGTGCATCGGATCTCCATGCAGTCATGGGAGTTCGTTCATGCTTCTCAATCAAACAGTTCATAGGGATCCTCTAATATACGATGCATTTGCTAGCAAAGATGATCAGTATCAATCGCTATCCTAACTGTCACCTTTCAGGACTCAGCTTTGGGTCACTGTTCAGCAACAACTTCCAAGTTTCAGAAAGGCGAAAGCTCGTGAAGCCGTAAACTAAATCTAGAAGATTTTCAAATCCAGGTTAACATAGCATGTTACGCAACAAGCGCTACAATTTATATTTTGATGAGCGCACTTGTAGTGGAACCTGGAATGCACAAGAGAGATAGCTCACTAAGAACAGTCTGCTTCGACGGCAAGTGTTTTGGTGACTCCAGGGCATAAATCTTTCCCAAAGCCCCCATCTGACAGGGAGACTGCACAGCTATTGGTGTTCAGACAGGCCTGCCAAGGATAATGAAAAAAAAACTGTTCAGTAAAAGTACAAAGCTTGATCTTGCCAAAAAAAAATTTTTTCTTAGAAAAACAATCGTACGTAGATCTCTATAAAGTTATTGTTGGTCAGCTCATATGAACCACATGGTTACTTTGGAATTTAAAGTTAACTCTAGATGTTCTACCCAAAACCTGATGGCCCTAAAAGGAAAAGTTCATCCCGATTATGTGGAACTGTAAATCTTAATTTATTCCCAATTGCACTAACACTGCAAAGTCAGAACCCAGGACTGTCACTGATCGAATTCCAAGACTAAGTTCATGTGCATTGATCCAAGCTCACATGCATCAACACATCTCAAAAAGTCAAAACTGATGGTTCATTGCTCTGATCCGGAGATCAGATTCATGAGCGCATTTGTGTTATGAATCGAGAATAGCGTTGCAAATTTTACCTTCTCAACAACAGATAAGGAGTTCGGGTGGTGGCAGCTTCCCTTGTGGTACGATCTGCAAGTTCCACTGGGGTTTCCCAAGCTTGCGAACTTTACTAAAGATATATTTTTGCCCTTGGGGCAAGACAACTGCACTTTGGCTGTAGCTGTGGCATCATTTGTGATACTTTTATCCCAGGACTCTAAGTCTATGGAAGGATAGTGCTCTGACACAAAGGAGCATACGCTAGACACAGCTCTTCTTGAGAATGTGATCTTCGTGGGATCCCCACCCTTCTCCTCAAAAACAACAAGGGTGTTCCCTGATGGATGAAACCATGACCGCGGGACATGGTACCTAGACCAAGAAAAAGCAGATTGTGAAATACAAGACAGTATAAGAATAAATAGAATTAATCCTGCTAACTTTGCCAAATTCCATTGCATTACCATCTCTGAGTTGGCTGTCCACAACCTGTTCTGCACTTATCTGGATTAAATGCTCCCCTGTAGTTACAACTGGGAGTGCACCTATCATCAGTGGAACTAGTCCTGGGCCAATACCTCCCAATGGCATTTCCATTCAACCAAGCCAGGCCTTTACCCATAGACTGCATGTCTATCCCAACTGGGTCATCTCCTTGCGGAACATCAACATTTACCTAGAAGCTTGTTTCATTAGTATTGTAGGAGGCTTTGGGGAAGATCATCTGGAGAATGAAAATCATAGAAGCTTACCTTATACCATGTCAAAGGTTGGTTTTTCGGTGGCTCAGGTTGTGGTATCCACCGTTTGTTACTTCTCTGATCGGGCTTGAACAAACTATAATATTCCCCTTCCAATCCAATCTATAAATATATGAAGTAAAAAAAAAAGCATGCGTTTTCATCTCAAATTCAGGACATATCAGCACGAAATAAAACTCTCATACCTTGTAAATAAATATTTCAAACCATATCAAATCATCATGAAATTTCATATTGAATTATTGAATATAAATTTGTCCAGAAAAAATGAAGAAAGTTGGTGGCAGTACCTTGTACGCCCAATTATTTGAAGACAAGTCTACAGCTCCATTTTTCAAACCAGAGATGTTCACATTTGTAAAGCCTGCTCCTATCCACTCATAAGAGGGTCCTGCATTCTTAAGAGTGTACATAAAGTCCTAATCAGTATGGTAAACATTTATTCAAATAAGGTGTACATTTCTTTTTTTTTCTCAGGACTGTGGCTCACTACATTTGCATGCACAAAGAATAATAACGTGTAAAGATTTTCCACACAGATAATTCAAAGACAATCATGTTTAGTAACAAGTGCTTACTTGTAAACCAACAGTCATACTCAGAAGAGCAAGTTCATTCTTCCCAGCTCTCAAGTTGATAGGCAATTCCACAGTGAAACTTGATTTTGAGCCATTGCCATATGCACTACCTGGAGTATAAGAGTCAGATGCACCGCAGAAGGTGTCTCATTCAGCAGTGATCACTGATCAGCGATGCTGGTAGGAACATGAACTCTACTTCTCAATGATATATTTTGACCACACAGGAATATACGGCTACTTCAAAGATTCATATGGGCTGAATAGTAACTAAGAAACTTCCCAGCAAAAAACCACTAAAAAATTACATTAACTGAATAATTTTCACTAGAATTAAGAATAAAGAACAAACCTATAAATTCATCATTCAGGAAAGCATGGACCCCATGGCCTTTGGAGTCAATGTTAAGAACAGCATGGCTCCCTTTCGACGAGTAACTTTCATCCACAATAAAACTGCAGAAGACGTAAAAGAGAAACTTAGTCACAAGTAGAACTGGAACGCACAAAGGATGGTTCGGAGCAAAATCAATTATAGGATGAACGGATATCAAAGTCTCCAGTCTGATTAATACATGTGTAATTCATTAACTACACAATGAGCTTACAAGAAAGAGGCTGAAGTAAACCAACCTTGTTGTATACCATAGGTAGTCAGTGGAGTCCTTCGTTGTATTGATATGGTCCACAAACCCATTTCGGACAAAGTCATTTCTACCCCAAATCCCAGTTCTCTCTCTGAAAATGCTCCATTGATCAGATTTTGACGCTTGCAAATTTTCTGGAACCATAGTCACCATCGATGTTTGAGATTGCACCTAAAGATCACCAATCATCAAGAACCAAAAGTTTAAGGCCTTATATATTGTTATAAAAGAAGCCCAACTACAGTGTTCCTCCATAAGCTCATTACTGCTGGGGTATACAAATAATAAGAATGGGACAGTCTGCTAGTGGTTACAAGCCTAAATACTTTAACCTTTTTAATTATTCAGATAATTCATTATTTATTTACCTGAAAAGAACGTTATCCATTTTATGTAACACTGCTCAATCTGTTCCTGTTCTAAAAAGCAAAAAAGGCACTAAGAAAATTGACTACCTTTGCAGTGTTGAACACCACATTCTTGCAGTCGGGAAGGATACTAACTGACCAAGCAGGGAGATCATATTTTCTGTTACGGAAAGTGACAACATTATCCTTGTCTGAATCAATGTTCGCCAGGAATGCAACACAGCCCCCAGACTGATCAGTGTAAATATCAGCCTGAAACAAAGATTGACTATTAATATCAAAAGTCAGTAGGATTACGAAAATGTGGAATTGGGGAAAGGAATGGAATGGTGATATGCATTAACAATTTAACACTAACGCATAAGCTGGATTAAAGTATTATGAGATTAAACAGATAATTTCATAGTGATCTATTAAAGCAGCCTTAGTCAAGTAAATATTAGTGTCATGCACAACATTAGCTATTAAGAATTTAGAAAGGTTGAACTTGAGTGACATGTAACTGAGCTAAACATGTTGCATTTAACTGGATTACATTATTAGCTGACAAGTTATAGCCCCTAGAAAATAAAGCTTACCTCCTGTTTAAGTCCCAGGAAAATTAAGAATTTAGAAAGGTTGAACTTAGATTGACATGTAAGTATGTAACTGACTTAAGCTTACCTCCTGCTTAGATCCCAGGAAAATTAAGAACTTACAAAGGTAGAAGTTAGATTGACATGTAAGTATGTTACTGACCTAAACATGCTGCACTTAACTGGATTACATTATTAGCTCACACGCTACAACCCAAGACAATAAAGCTTACCTCTTGTTTAGGTCCCAGGGAAAGAAAAGTTGCATTGCCATAAAGCAAGGTATGCTCGCACAGTTTTATAGATTTGTGAAGCTCCCTCAGATGCGCCCACTTTGGATATCTCCTAAGACCTGGGATTTCAGATGAACTGAGTAAGAAGGTCTAAGGCTTAAGATTATTTATGGGATCAGATCAATAGAGCCAAACCATATTCATCAATTGGTGCATCATAGTCATAGCTAGTTGTAATGAATGGCCCCCCAGTAGTGCGACCAAAGTTCGTTCCACCATGGTACTTCAAAAGGGTAGCAGAAACTTGATCAACTTTTGGTACTATATGAAAATTATTGTTTTTACCAGGTAAACATACTGAAGAATTATGATTTCACTATTTCTGATGCTTAACTGTCTAGCAGAATATAGTGCTTTCAGCACCTAATAGTACGAAAAGAACTTATACACAAATCTTTATCAAGTAAGAATATGAGTAATGCAGCGGAATTACCACATAGTAATTCTGAACACTGCCACCTTTCTCAAAAAAACGTGCAACAGCAAATGCGACATCTTCAGGGGGTCTGTGGGGATTACTTTCACCAAACGTCTGGAACCTACACAAACATTGAAACTGATAAATAGTAGCAGATCATTTTAGTTCAATTGAACGAAGGAGAAACAAAGAAAATGATGTGCATGATTTGTTCTGTACTAATATACTATGTATCAACAACACAAGATAGTTGTTTCTATTGAAGTATGCAAAGTATTACCATCCTGGCCAGTCCTCAGTCCAAATTTTTGGCTTGGTAGGTGAATTTGGCTGGAATGTATCGCAGTAGAATGAATTGCAGGTGTTTATCTGCAAATATCAATTTGCATGTGAATGAATCTGCCCAAATGAATTCCGGTAATGCTGCAGTAAATCACATAATAATGGAGAAACGGCTGTGGAAGTGTTCATTTGTAGTCCCAGGGACCACAGAAATTTAATGTACCAGCAGTTACCTGCCATTCAGCTTTGTTTTCATACTGTAATGTGGCTCAGTTTTAGAAAAATAAATAAATTCAGTAGCATGCCATCAAAACTCTTTTTTATTAGCACAGAAATATGGCAGTTGTGTCAATTGAGTTTTCAAAAGAAAATTAGCAATTTGAGCAACAGTATGGTAGATCATGCAATTCATGTTTTAATCATTAATAAAACAGTCGGGCACTGGATGACAATACTAACCACAGGATCGGGAGCATCAGGCTGCTGGCACATTATCCAAGGGACACCAGTGTCCTGAGCAAGAGCCATACTAGCTGCCCACATTGCGTATGCCTTGCCAGCAGGTCCATAATACTCCTCAAGATAACCTCCATATTCATTTTCGATCTAAATTCAAATTCCAGTAACCTTGTCAGTTGCAAAAACATAAAAGCCGAGTTTAAAATATACTAGATCAACTATTATGACCTGAGCTAGGATAATGTTCCCTCCCTGTGAAGCGAAGAGCTGCTCTTTCTTCATCATATTCACGATGTGTGTGGTGAAGCTTTGCATATGCCTCTGCATCCAGAAAAGTCACTGCAGTTAGCACCAAACTGGCGAACTAGAACAACTACCACAGAAACTCTATGATATTCACATGTCCACTGCACCTTGAATGGTTCGTTGTTGGTACGGAACACCGTTCCTGGCACGTAATGCAGCCACACCGGCAAGCCTCTGAACTCATCCACGATACACATATTGAACATCAGGAAAACCAGAACAGCGTAACAGAGCAGTCGTAATTGTGAACGAAGGAAGCTGACCCAAAGTTCCACTCGGCAGCGACGAACGGCCCGATGCGCAGGATCAAGAGGAGCCCAGCGTCCTTGACGACCTTAACGAATCGCACCAGGTCGAACCGGTCCTCGAAGTAGTACTGCAACCCAGCGAAATCCACCACATGGAAACCACACATTGTTCAGTAAGTAAAAATAACTGCAGACTGCAGAACAACACTTGATTCTGAAAGCGGCGCGCGAACCTGGCCCGGGGCGATCTCATGGCCGTTCCAGAAGACGTAGGTCTCGATGCAGTCGGCGCCGCCGTCCTTGGCCTCGGCCACCAGCTTGGGCCACATCTGCGGGCACGGGTGCCGCCAAGTTACTGTACCGCTGAGTGCTGAATGCTGATGCTGCTACGATGTCGACGAGTGCGCACGCGTAGAGGCTTGGTGTCGCGAGGGGGGAGGGGACTACGTACCTCGGGGACGCTGCGGGGGTAGTGGATGGAGGTGGAGATGAGGAGGCGGCGGCGGCCGTCGATGATGAGGGAGCGGTGGTCGTACGTCACATTGGAGGCGGCGTCGAGCGACGGTAGCAGCAGCAGCATCAACAGTAGCAGGCACGGGAGTGCGGAGGAGGAGGCCGCGGCGGCGGCGGCAGCTGCGGCCATGGTCGGAGAGCTGAGCGTGTACGGAGCACGGTGGTGGCGGAGGTGGTGAACAGGTGATGGTATTAATAGCGGTACGCGCGGCGTGGAGTGTGAGAGCGAAATGTGGTGGCCGAGGAGGAGAGGACGCCGCGGCGGGGGGAGTGTTTCGGTGGGGGACAGCGATGCCGCGAGGCAGAGGCGCAGAGCAGAATTATTGCATGGGACGAGGGTTTTGGGGGCTTTGCCGCGCCGTGGGATTGGGTGCGGCAGGCGTCGCGGTGTGCCGTGCCCACCCCGTGCGCGTGAACGGCCAACCCCGGCCCGCCGGCGGCGTCCCGCTTCCGCTTCCGCCAAAAAATGAGGAAGGTGAAAACGTCTCTGCTCCGTGACCTCCGTCCGTTCCACGATGACGAGGCGGGTGCTGTCACGCGGACGGCCAACCCGCCCGCCCGTGTACGACGAGCTGGCCGGCCGCCGGCGGGCGGGCTTGCCACTGCGTGCTTGCCGAACGGTTTCGCGGCGCGGGGCGCGCGGCAGGATCCCACGATCCTGGACCCTGGTGGCGGAACGGCCGATGCAGCGGGATGCCGGTGCACGGCCGGGGCCGGCGGCCGCAGGCGTCGCGTTTGGATTGGGCGCGCGCAGCGGATTGTGGGGGAGATGGATGAGCGTGAACGACACCGACACGGCGCAGGGAACAGTGAACTCTGAAGCGTGGAGTGAGTGACTCGGCGTCGCCGCGCGGACCCATGCTCCTGGGCCCACACGGCTTCCGCGGTGCACGGACAGGTGGTGGTTCAAAAGATCTCTGTCTTTACTTGATTTTTTTGACACAAAAAGGAAAATCAATTTTTGTGTTGTTCTCAGCGGAAAAAAGAATTCGACGGCCCACTTTCTTCTGGTGGGCCTGGGCCACTCACTGGGTCACTTCCGCTTTAAGATTCGTATAATGTGAGATCCGACGGCTCCCGCTCGTCTCCTACCTCCCGTCGAGCCTCCTCGCGCCCGCGGTTGCCTCTCGGTGGGTCAGTGGGCGGGAGGTGGGCGGGGGCGGGGGCGGCTGGCGGTGGTAGAGGGCGGCGATGGTGAAAGGACGGTGCGGCGGCGGGGAAGCCGCCGGTCGGGGCGGCGGGGTAGAGGTTGGAGGAAGAAGATGCTAATGGACTGGAAGTTTCAATGGTTATCTATCTTCCGGATGGGATACAGGAGCCCCCGCGCGTCATAGCGATTGCCGGATCCGTGTGGCATCCAAGGCTCCAACGACGGGCGACGGCGCAGCGGCGGAGGCGGCGGCGCACATTACCAGTTACCAACCGCCTCTGCGCACACGAGATGGATCTTCAACGGTCGCCACCACCAGTCACCAGAACAGGTAGTACAACCATCATTTGATCCTCTTACATTCAGCAGAACCTGCATTGCTTGTAATTGAATTGGTTTCCTCAATTCTCATTGCGGCAAAAATGACAGGAGAGAGAGAGCTGCCGTCCCGGCGAATCCAACAATATTTTCACATTGAAGTGGTGCGTGCCTTCAGTAACCCAACTCAATTTACCCCAAAATTCAGAATTGTTTCTCTCCTACTACCTCTGTTCTTAAATATATGTCGTTTAAGACAAGATAGTTAGTTCAAAAATGAATTAATTTGCTTGTCCTAAATGTCATATATTTAAGAACGGAGGGAGTATATTTAATGTCTGTACAAATCAATAAATCATAGTCTCTGGCGATTATTCACATCACGATTGAAGTGTTTCCCCCCTTATCTTTATCCACAAATCGCCACAACTGAAAGAGATTTTGTGATTCCGGGGCATGGGTCAGCTCCAAACTTGGCTGCCCGAACTGGAACTGCGCACTTCCTTCTGCCTAGGCAAGCCTGAAAGAAGAAAACAAATAGTTCTGCTGTTAGGCGATTTGTGTTTTGCGGCAGCACCTTAGGAAACATTATATGTTGATGCAATGCAGCATTAGCATGTAGCTTGTGAGGCAGTATAATTTTACATTCTTCACGACGAATTCTGACATTTCTGCGTGGCAACTTCCATGGCAGGTCCGTCCAGACTCTTTGCAGTCTTCGACGGGGTTTCCATAGCTTGCAAACTCAATATCTGTAATGTGTTTGCCTTTCTGACACCGGAGATGAACTGCTGGATGATTTTCACGTGACAGGAGGGATGGGGTAGAGAACTCGCTGACACTACCATAGATTCTGGTAACAGACATTGTGTTCACTGTTATATGTAGTGGATCGCCACCAATTTCCTCCATGAGGATAAGGAGGTTATCTCCAGACTTCAGAAAACGATGTGGTATATGGTACCTTAAGGAAGATAGTCAACCAACACAATTCACATTTGTCTGATACTTTCGGAGAAAAATAATTTGGTTTACAGCAGGAACTAGCTAGAGTACTGACAGGGATTGAGAAGGTTGCCCACTGGGGGTTTTGAAGGAGACCCAGTACCGTCCGATGCTCTCTCCATTGATCCACACCTCTCCCTTTCCCATACTGCTTAGGTTCAGTGTCACAGGGTCGTTGCCCCACGGTGTGTCAAAGGTTGTCTGTTAAACAACAACAATTCTCCCAAGCTGTTGGTTACAGGCACTAGAGAATAAATATGCAAGTTCATCAGGACCAGTATATGTCTTGTACCTTATACCAGATAAGTGGAAGATGTGTGGACCTATCAATTGCAGTCCATTCTGCACGAGATGATCCTTCAGATGTGTACACTCTATTTATTTCTCCAGATAAGCCAACCTGCACACAACACGATTGAAAATGAGCATATATGCTGATCTGTCAAATTTAGAACCAATGTTGACCTGAATTGATTTACTTGGTGTTTCCACATCTCATTGTTCATAGAGCATGGTCGCTGCTGTCTTCTTTTTATGCTCACTTTCCAGATTCCAAAGATTCTTCTCTCCATGTAAGCACCGGAGTCCTTCATGGTGGGTGAAAACTCAAGTTAATGCAAATTCTTGGTACGTGCCTTTGGTTTACAGATTTAAAATACTTATTATGTGGAGTCTTTGGACTTTCTTCCCCCTTTTCCCTTTTCGCTCATTAGGCATCGGTTCAGAAAAATAAGAAGAATTGCTGGTGATCGGCTTTCTTTGTTTAACTAGCTGTTCCATATGTTATTAACCTAATTAGTTTTTTTTCTCCTTTTGTGTTACGTTTCAACTTTGTTCATATAGACTCGAAATCTGAATGGTATTAGCTGTGGATAAATAACATAAGCCGTGGCTCTAGTCATTCAATTGTTGCAAAGAAACACAACCAAATGACAATAAGTTAAGTCTTTTTAGCATATAGAAGAGTAATCTGAGAGTGATTTTACCGGTGACCCAACCATGACACATAGCAGCGATATGGAGTTTTGCCCTTCCCTCAGCACAATAGGCGCCTTAAGAACAATATTGCCAGGTTTATCATGACTCCCGTGCACAATTCCTACCACAATATGGGAAAAAAGTCAAATATAAATACAGTTAAAGATAGTTCAATATTCATTCATAACTTTTTTTTTACGTAAATACAGCGAGGGAGCCCCTGCTGTGTAGGATAACTTAGCCTACCCTGAATAATATTACTACTTCTACTTTTATTTTTGAAGGGTACTTCTACTTTTATTGTGTACTCCATAAATCCGTGTAAATGCAAATGAGGGTGTATTTATGCCCTTACCAACATAATCATTGTTAATGAAAGCATGTAACATATGTGCATGTGCCTCAACATTAAGCACTAACTGGCCATTCCCACTTCGTCTATAATTGTACCTGCATGATTTTCACAATTATATGGTTAACATAAGGCTCAGGAAAGTACTAGAAACCAGGGCAAAT
Source organism: Cenchrus fungigraminus (assembly GCA_036936925.1). NCBI lineage: Eukaryota > Viridiplantae > Streptophyta > Magnoliopsida > Poales > Poaceae > Cenchrus > Cenchrus fungigraminus. The sequence continues at coordinate 10,253,318 of CM072779.1, forward strand.
ACTGAATGGTGTTTTTTTGCTCAAGATGTTAATCTTACGTGGTGAGGTACCAAAGATAATCTGTTTCATCTTTTGTAGTCGAGAGGTGCTCATAAAGCTGGTTTCCGACATGCGAGATATTGCTTGGTGCCGTAGGAATTGGTTCTTTGAATATTTTCCACCTATCAACATGATTTAGTGACTGCACTACTTGTGCTGTTCGTAAACCATGTTGAGCATTTATCTGCCAATATATTTTTGGATAACAAGTGTTTTAGATCTTCGGTAGGCGCCTCGAAAAAAGATGTTCAGTAAGTGAGCATTTTAGTTTCATGAATGTAACATGCACACCTTGCCTGTTTCAAATACTAGTTCCCTGCATTGCGAAAGGATACTGATTGATTTAGGAGCTAGCTGGAACACCTCTTCACCAAATTGAATGGTTGATATCTTATGCTTGTCAAAGTTTACCAGGAAAGCCACACACTCAGACTCTGTTGCAAAAACATGCGCCTGCAATACACAAAGTATTTTCCCGGTTAGTTTGACGAAAATGTAATAATTTATTGGAAATATAATATGCCAAGTTACTTTAATTTCACCTCTTGCTGTTGACCAAATGAATGATTAGAATATGCTCCCCAAAGTAATGGCTCTGCAGACTGCTTTACTGCAGCATGCAGTTCTCTTAGATGAGCCCATGTAGGTTGCCATATTAATCCTGGACGTATAATTAGTTACTTTTAACTGATATTATCCAAATGATGGTTTTCTAATGAGAGAAATGTAATCAGTGAGTACTTGAATACTGGATAGAATTCGGTAGAAACTCTTTCTTCCAAGTTCCAACTGCTACAAGGTGTATTGATATATAAGGAGAAAATGGGGAGTAATATAGACCAGCAATGCTGCAAATTTAAGGCTTCTGCCAGTGGGCATGAAGAGATTCTGCACCAAAGCCACCAAATGGTAGTCCTAGAAAGGCATCAGCAGATGTTATGGAGCATCAATTACTTTCTAGATATGCTGTATGGTCTGCCATGTTGGGCTTTACATGAATGTTTCAATGACCCTTCTTAGTAAATTATGTTCATATTATATTCTCGTTAGGATATTTCCTACAATAAAAAGGTTCTGTTACAAAGGTTCAGCAGCATCAGCCAAGTAAAATGTGGTTACATACTTACCATATTCATCGAGGGGAGCTCCATCATAGTAGCTTGTTGTTACATAGGAAGATGCAAACCTTCCAAAGTTTGTTCCACCATGGTACTACATCATAAATCTTAACTCATGTTAGAAGACTCAAACAAGCGTTAATTGAATCTTTTAAATCAAGCCCATAGCTTCATTGTTCTACCATGTAGTAATTTACAAAGCTTCCTTTCTTTCTCGCTATAAACAGTGCTACGGCGAAGGCCAGGTCTGCTGCTGATCTATATCTTTGTTCCTGACCATATACAGGATAGCTGTATGCAGGAGAAATATGTGTTAACATATGGAGAGTGGTAGAAATCATAGAAGAAAAGCATGAGGTTTATGCCGCACCGAGACGTCCAATTTTCTGTCCACAAAGCTGGCTTGTTTGGTGAATTTGGGCCTAGAAATGTTTCCCCACAGATGAGCCCATTGCAGGTATTAATCTAGCCATGTAATCAATGTTGCATTGATTTTCAAAAATCATATTCCCAATTTATAAATCACTATAATGGTACAAATATGATCAGAGTCACTGACAATTGGAGATGGGGCATCATCCTGCTTACACATCATCCATGGAACACCTGTCTGCAGATTTACTGCCATTGCTGCTGCCCAGTGAACATAAGGGGGTCCTTTTGAATGGAATGCTGCCTCTACCAGCTTATATTCATTCTCAATCTGCAAGATTAATTGAAATTTTACGTAGCAATCACCTTATGTAAATTTAAAAGGAGAAGCATTCTTAGTTTCAATTTAACTGACCTGTGATATGATTATGGGGCCTCCTTGTGGGTAGAATAGTCTTTCATCCTTCATCAAGTTCACTATTTTTGTAACAAATTTTTGCATATGCCTCTGCATTTTATATATGGATAGTGTACAATGACATAAAATCACAATATAAACATGAATTACTTCTAGATAAGCCGTTCGTCAAGTTAAATCTGTTCACTTTATCCCTCTTTTTTTCTTCTTCTTTTGGTTAACAAGAGTTTGTAACTTAGGTAAAAACATGCTCTTCTCACACCAATATGGCACGCATTGGCACTTGTACCTGGTAAAAAAATTGGGTACCTTTTTTCACTTGCTTAAATTATTTACGACACTTTGGTTATACTAACGGACTGTTAAGAGTACTGCAGTTGTTTTGTTTTACAACAGTGAATGGCGAAATTATGCTGAGAGAAGGTAAGTTGACTTGTTAACCATGAAAAGGAAGAAAGGACACAAGAGATTTTTTTATCTGAAGTATGCGGTTCCAAACAGGATACCTTAAAGGGTTCATTGTCACATCTGAAAGTTATGTTTGGGATGCCACGCAACCAAAACGGTAAGCCTCTGCATGAATAGAAGAAATTTAGTATGATTTGAGTTCATTTCTTTCTCCTTATGGTTTGAATTGCTTAGAATTCAGAAATCTATAACTACTATTGCCTGGGCAGTGGAAACAAAAATCTTGTTAGCACATTGGAAATTAATTTCATGCTTTCATACCCATATTTCCACTCCGACTCGATGAAGGGACCAACTCTGAGGCTTACATAGAGGCCTTGGGCATGGATTTCTCTGATGAATTTCACAAGATCATATCTCCCCTCGAAGTTATACTGATCCAGAAAGAGAGAATATGTAAACTTCATTGTTACGAAACACTGAATTGATACATAAATCCTTACAGGTATGTAAGTTAGGCCTAGGAGGTTGCATATGCATCACATACCTGGCCTTGAAAAGGCTCATGAACGTTCCAGAAGACATATGTTTGGATGACATCCAGGCCACCTCTCTTGGCTTTTGCTATGAGGTCTGGCCACATCTGTTTATTTATTGCACATTGGTATACAGGTTAAAGTTTTATGCTTTATATGATTCAGTATGCTTAAGGGCTTCTTCATATATAAAGTATGAAATGTTGTAATTTGACGAGTAAAAAACTTGCACTCCATCATATCTTTCAGAAATTTTGCTTCAGAAATGCTTCGGTATTTTGTATTGTTAGTTCATTGTGCTTGCAAAATGACAACTGTACCTGTCTGTCTTCCATGTAAGTATCTTGCTAACATATGAAACGATGCAATGTGATACATAGTATACAATACAAGCAAAAAAAATATTCTGCAAGATTACAATTTACAAGTGGACGTGTTGAGTATGAATCCGATGCACCTATTTCAGATTTGTCAAGTGACTGGAGAAAAGAGGATCGCACTACTTCTTCATAGAAATAGAACAGTACAAAATCTATTTTAGGATATAATCCTCCTTATCCTTTAAAAGCAAAATGAAAACATGGATTTTGAAGGCAAATTCGAAATAGTAAACTAATCAAGATTTTGCATTGGCTCATGGTTTTCAGCTTTAGTTGGTTTTCTCATGGAGTATAGGCAACAGCTCCACACGGTTTTGTCATGGGCTATCAGCTCTCCAACGCCATGAAACAGATACCAATATTTTTTTTTTGTCTCCATTCATTTTGAGACGAACCGTTTCTTTTTCTACGTAGAAGGCGAGCAGCCGGGATTATTTGCTCGGAAGAGCGGTGGGCATGCATGGCTTGTGACCTCAGACGTTACGGTTTCGTCAAGCAGTAAAGGCCACCGGATGCCCGGTCGGTTGCAAGATTGCAAGTGGCTAGAAATTTTATGGTGCCGCTAGCTCTGGTTAAGCTGAAGATCACATCACAGCTCGAGTTCAGGCTTCAGATAAGGCGAAATTTGGATGCAACAAGATGAACTTCGCAACGATCAAACTCCTCTGCCTTGGAGGAGATCTTTTTTTTTTTTTTTTTGAGATCGCCTTGGAGGAGATCGATGAAACCGCAAATTCAAGCAGTGCGAGAAGCCAAGAATGGCATGCTCACAAGGCCACGCGCATGACGGCATGATCATTGAGCACGATGCTTGTACCAGGCAACCGAGATGAACGAGTACTAGTACCTCAGGGGTGCTCCGCGGGTAGTGCACGTCGCCGGAGAAGAGCATCCTCCTGGCGCCGTCCAGGATCAGGGCCCTGCCGTCGTACGTGACCTCTCTGCGGCCCGCCGCCGTCCCGTTGCTCCGGCTCTCCTCCTCGGCGCCCCAGGCTCTCCCCGCCGTAATTAACGCCGCTAGCGCGGCGAGGACCACCACCACTACGGCCACCGTCGCGTCGCCGCCGATCATCTTCTCCGCCCGTCTTCTTGGTCACTGCCGCTCCTGTTGCTTGTACGTGCGTAGGCTCCTCTGATCCTCTCTCATCGTGCGTGACCGCACGCGTGGGTGTGTGTATATATGCAGCCGTTCAGCCTCTGCACCGGTCGAGAGCAGCCGCGCGTCGAGGTAGGTTGCGGTTTGCGAAATGCAGGTAGGTTGCAAGGCTCGCAGACATGCGTGATCGCCCCTAAAAGTTTTTATATTTGAGCCTACGATGTCGCTCTCTACATGTTACATCAGATGCATAACTAATCCTACCAAAAGACTTGTTTTTGTTTACCACATGAGCTAACTTATGGGGGCAGTGAAAAATGGAACAAGAAATGATGCAAGGTACTGTGTGTGCCACGTAACGTGCAGTGACTCGACAGATTTTAGATGCAAAGCACGATATTTTGGCTCGACATTTTGTACAAAGCTACGTTCTCTAAGTATCTTGTATCATACTCTACTACTCCCTTCGTTTCAAAATATTTGTCATTCTGTGTATATCCACCAGCAGCCAATGTGGCATCTACCACCACCAACTACTACTCCCAGGTCAAAGACCTTTGCAAGAGCAAAAAGAAGCCTCTTTCCCATCCTTCACCTTCAACTGCAGAAGTCCTTGATTCAACCGAACGGGGTCGCTTCGCCTCGAAGCAACTTCTCCTTCCTCGCCTTCTCTGCCGCCCCTTCCGGCCTCCTCCCGTCCGCCTCCGGCCGGCGAGCTCGCGCGGAGCGCGTCGAGAGAGGGGCCCGTCGTCTTCAAGTAGTTAGTAGTTAGTTGTAGTAGATCTAAGTTCCTTTATGTGCCTTATGACCTTTTCCCGCCGTGGTGTTCTCTGCATTGGGTGGTCGGCCGTCGTCCTCGTCATCGCCGAAGCTTTCTTCGGCTTCCACGCTGTCATCGTCCTTGCCCCTCAGGTCAGTAGTAATAAAATAAGCTCACTGTCTCCTCACCCTCCAGCAGCTCCTCCATCCCCTTCTGGCCTTTGCTGCTGCCGGGCCATCGCCGCCGGCCCAAATCCGGCGGGAGTTGAAGCCGATCTGCCGGATTCCCCTGTGGATTGGTTTTTCCTTAGGGTGGATCTGCTCTTTGGCATCTGCTCCGGGTGTTCCTCCCCCGCCTTCTTCACCTCCACCTCCTCTCTTCACGCCTCGCCTCTCTCGCCTCGATGGTTCTGCTGTTGGAGTTCCCAGGCTGTCTGTGATCTGCTCGGAGTCGTTCTTGAGGCTGTTCCTCGATGATTGTTCCGACGTGCATCGTCGTTGAACGCATCGGTTTGTACCCGCCTCCATCTCCGATGCCGTCTCTGGAGTCTTCCTCCTCAGATCCGGGGTTCTTCTTTGGTTTGGTGGTTGTTCCGACGTTCTCCGGTTCGTCGTCAAACGCATCAACCGATTTCAGCCTGGAACTCCTCTGGCTTCTACCTTGCAGCACTTCGCCTTCCGACATCAACTTTGCTCAAGACCTACCGCCACCGTCTCGGCAACGAGCCTCCCCCCGGTTTTGTGGACGCCGAACAACTACACGATGGTGACTTCTTCTACTACATCTTTGGTTCGCCGGCGGAGCAACTCCTCGACGTCGTCTACAACCTCTACAAGCCTACGCTCGGCGAGGCCCTTCCGCATCTACGGCTGCCGCAGCCGTCCGCCGGCGACCTGCTTTTCGGTGGCAGTTTTTGTTTTGTGTCCTTTAAGAACCTCAATGTAATAGGCTCCTTTGCTAAGGGTCTGGATGTAAGTTTGCTACTTTAGTATAATATAAGTGGTATTTGTGAAAAAAAACCTGCAGAAGTCCTCTAATGAATCTTCAGGGCTGCTAGCGCCCGGACGTCCGGCGGCGTACCTCCCGTCGGACGCATCTATCACCATCTATTTAAGATCTGACGGCTACAGTGCATCATAATAAATATCTACTGTTCAGACCATACGTTTCGTCGCAACATCGTCGCAACATCTGTTCAGATCGTACGTGTTTCGTCGCAACATCGTCGCAACATCTGTTCAGATCGTACGTTTCGTCGCAACATCCAAATACAATATCTGCAACATTACAACTTAATATTTGCAACACCAAAAAACATCACAAAGAATTCCGCAAACATTCGAAGCAACATCTGTTCAGATCGTACGTTTCGTCGCAACATCCAAATACAATATCTGCAACATTGAAATTTAATATTTGCAACACCAAAAAACATCACGAAAAATTTCGCAACATTCGAAACAACATCCGCAACATCGAGATCTATTTTTGCAACATTGAGATGTACTTTTGCAACATCATCATGGAACACTTGCAACATTTCTTCGAACTGGATCACCCAAACATACACATCGAGAATCAAACGTTGTGGTGGGAAGAATCAACATCCGCAACATTGAAAAATATCTAGATCTATTTTTGCAACATCCGCACGAAAACACTTGCAACATTCCTTACAAACCTCTGAAACACCCACTTGAACAGCCTGCAACATGTCAACATCGCAGCGGACCTGGTTTGGGAAGAAGACTAGATTTGTGCAGGAAGGGTCGCATCGGTCGACGCGGCTCACCTGCCCCTCCCTCACCGCGAGGGTCGTGCCGCCGGGGGCTCCTCCTCGCCGGCCGAGGGCCACAGGCGCAACTCGCCTGGCGCACGGGAGGAGCTCCTCCCCGTCGGCGCACGGGAGCAGCTCCTCCCCGCCGGCTCGACGCCTCGTGTGGCTGCGCGTCGGCCTGCCGACCTTGGAGGCTCGCATGGCGGCGGTGAGCAGGGGGCGCAGAGAGGAGAAGGGAGGGGAGGCGCGTGGGGCAGCAGTGCGCCGGCCATGGACGCCCCGTGCCTGGCCGCGCTGCCGCCGAAGGAGAGGCCGCCCGCGCCCTGCCGCCTCCGCCCTGGCCGCCGCGAGCTCCGCGCGGCGGCGGCCCGCACCACACCCGTCGCTGCCGAAGGAGAGGAGAGGCCGCCCGGATCTGGCGCGCCGCCGGAGGAGAGGCCGCCCGCGCCCGTCGCTGCCGGAGGAGGAGCTCCCGTCCATGCCGTCCATGGTTTGGGAAAGAAGAAGAAAAAAGGAGAGAGAAATGGTGGGCGGTTGGTGGGTGGTGGAGATACTTACGGTGGGCAGCTCTTCCTTCCCGTGGTGGAGAATAGGCCACGTCGCCGTCCGATTTTTTCCCCCTCCCTCCGGACGCCTATCTGTTAGCATTATCGATGAATCTTTATCTCTCACAACATCAGCAGGTAGTGTTTAGTATGTGTAGGTGTGTACCTATACCTGCCAAAAGCCCAAAAGGCATTGACCATGACACCTCATACAAAAGAAATTTGCAAAAGACCAGCCTTTTGCCTTGTTTTTATCCTTGTTGTGAGCAGTTTTGTGAGCAGTACTTATGATGGTGTCTTATTAACTGCTACCACTGCACCTTTTGGGACAAGGTCAGAGAATTTGTTCCTGCCTGCCTCTCTAGTTCTTGAATCCCCTGCTTTGATTCACGGCACGGCTATGGAATCGAAAACTAGGAAAACTTGGTTATTGCTGTGTCGGTTTTCCCTCTCTCACTTCATTGACCCTGATATAATACTAGTTTCAGGTACCGTTAGTCTGAAACAGGTGAGAGGTTACAGCAATTGATTAATGGAAAATCATGTCTGCTGCTAATACTGCCAATGTTTCCTGCCAAATGCCAACGCAAACGTCACTGTTACTCTCTCTACCCCTGCCAAACTATCTGCAAGATTTGTTTTCCTTTCCTGCAGCAAACTATCTGCAAGATTTTAACCATAGAATAGTAAGGCATCACTGTATGGGCACATCAAGCCATCGAAAATACAATCCAGAAATGTTAGTTAAAGTGGAATATTCAAATCATGTCGGTGCTTATCCTGCTGGTAATCCTGGTAAACAAATGGTAATACAGTAGAGCTGCTAGGTTTCCAGATGTGACAGCAGCATAAGTACATGGGATCTCTAGACACAAGTCACACACAAAGAACAAAAAATAATTCTATAGATTACTTATGCCATGAACAACTTCATTAATGCACTAGGGTTCACTGTTAATTTATCACATGAACAAATTGAAGTTCCCAGACCACGTAGAAGTGGCCATATGATATATACCTGTGACACTGTTATCAAATAAACAGAAGCTCAACTTTTAAAGAAAAACAGAAAATGTTGCGCTTGCATCACTACTTCACTACAGTTGCAGAAGAAGAGTAATGTTATTTAAGCTTCTACCTTCCAGTATTGACAAATGAGCTCTTTTCCGGTGCCTTATACTATCAATAGGTGGTATAAGGTATAATGAATATCTGACCAACCATTTACAAGGGTATTTTAGTACTTATAATTATAACTATAATTATTTTCATCCCACCTCTGGCGGCTGGTACATGATGCATCTAATCTGCGGATCCCGACTCCCGTCCGCCGCCTCTCCACCACCACTCCGTTCATGATCTCCCCGGCGGCACAAGTCCGATCTTTGAATTCTAGTATGAATCATGAACAATATTTTTTTCTACCCCTGGTCCGTCAGATCCGATCCTGGCATCGCATTCTTGTGCAAATCGCTGCTGTCACACAACAAGACTCCACTTTTTGGACGTCGCCATGATCTAAAACTTCAGACCTTAAGTACTATTTACTAAGCCTACCCAGCAGCAAAGCCCGCAAGGCCGCAAGTGAAGTCAGTATTGAGTACTAATTGATGGCATGGCTAATTTGATCTTGGGTGTGATCTACAGCTGAGTATGCAGATCGTACGCCTATACTATCTGCTACTCTGAATTCTATTCCTGTGTGTGATTCTAGGTTTTAATTTAATGAGTGTGATTATAATTTGCAAATGATATAAGGTTTTAATTAAAAATGGTCAAAAACTATTCCATAATACCCTTATACCACCCTATACTACCCATCCATACCACCCTATACCATTGATGAGTTTTCAGCAGTATACAATTAATCTGAGCCGTTAGATGTCTGTATACTAATCCTTTTTCAATGCTAGTATAGTCTGGTATAAGGCACCGGAAAAGAGCTCTTCACCGAATGATGAAGTTTAGTGTGGTCCCAAGCTCCTCCCACAAAGAAGCTAGTGAGATAAGCATTGCTCATATTATCTGCAGGTAAAAGGGCATATGAAAAGACTTTCTTGAGGAAATATTTTCTTTTATGCTGCTGATTAAATTGTGCTTTCTGTGTCTGTGTGTGCCACTTCTTAGCCAAATGAACTTAGGCATGTTTAAGGGTATGCGGTATGCCAACATATTGCATGTTCAAAATTTCAAAGGGCAGCATGTACATGGATCTCAATAAAGCATGGACTTAGCTATGCAACCATACAACTCGAGAATGGGGTAAAACAAGTAGCGATCTCATGATGCAAGAAAAGAACCAAGTCAGGTATTAATCCCATCATGCAAGATCCATGGTACGTAATCTTAGTTAAACCATACAATCAATGTTATGAAAAGAAAGATTACTGCAGCATGTTAAATACTATAGATCGCAGACATGTTATGAATTTTTAATCGACAAATGTAAATTATGTACAAAAACAGAACTTCTGCAACCACACATGTCATGGTCGGCATCACCTACCAAACAGAACTCTTACACCACGAATTGCCATCTTTAGCGTCCAGCATAACCGCTTCTTTTGCGTGCTCAATTCTCTCTTCCACTAAAGCTGCCGGATTTTCTCATTTTCACTGCCTGAAAATGAGAACATAAAAGACGAGACAACTTCGAAACAAATGATATTTTTATAGTACAATGATAGGTGCAAAATCTTCAAGTTCGTTCTCGTACTTTTGTGTAACATCCTGAAATTTTTCGATTTCAGAATGTTAATAGCAAGAATAATAAAAACAATGATTTCTCGTAGTTTTAAAATTTGTGCAACATTTATTTTCTTTACAGAAAATTTAGTGTAGGAAAAATAATTGATTGTCTTCAGGAATTAAATAAAATAAATCTCTGTGTGTTACATTCATTTCGTTTGCATGGTTTTTGGTTGACGAGTGTGGTTTTCAAAATCGTAGAAGTTCCTAAAACACCCCCAAACCCCCTCTCTCTTTCCGACCCAACCGGCTTCTTCCTTCTTTTCCAGCCCAAGAGACTATCAATCCGGCCCAGCTCGCCTCATGCCCGCTCACCTCCCTTCTTCCTCTTGTCGCTCGACCGAGCCAAGCTCAAGTCCGTGTCACCGTGTGCCGCCGCGTTTCGCCTCCCGTGCCGCCGTGCGCGTGTGCCCATGCCACTCAGCCCCGCGACGCTCCGCCTGCCTGCATCCCTGTGCCGCGGACCCCGCCGCGTGCACGTTGCGCCCCTGCGCTTCCCCAGTTCCCCTCTCTCACCACAAACCGTCACCCCCTCCGTTTCCCCTTCCTCCTCTCTGGTAACGGACGCCCGTCATGGGCTCATGGCCATCAATGGCTGCCCGCCGTCTTCTCCTTCCCTTCCACAGTGCCTCTGTCGCTTCCTGTCCCTTCTCCCGCACCCTATAAAGAGGATTTTCCGAGCCTTTGCGCGCGTTGCTGCATGCATCATCACCCTGTGCCTCGCCCTACTCTGCATCATGCGCCGCCGCGCCGGTCAAGCTCCGTTCGCATGCACCGGGGCGGAGCCGAACCAAGCGACCATCACCACAAGCTCCGTGATTCCAAGCTGTGGACTCGCCTGTGTTCGTTGTCGTCGTTCCATCACCGGAGCGCCACCGCAGCCTGGATGTCAGGTCGCCGCCGTCCACCGGAGTTTCCTTTCTGCATCAAGTATCTTCATCGCCAGGGTAAGCCGATGCTTCCAGGAGCATCTCCACATCAGGCCGCAGTCCCTCCGGCTGTCGTTGATGCCAACACACTGCTGGAGGTCGTCGTCCACATCCTGTCACCGAAGCACCGTCCGTCTGCAAGAACAGAGCGGACAGCCACTGGAGCTTGATGCTCTGATTCGCCGGCCAGGAGCTCTCCCGGAGCAGGACAACACCGCCGCGGGGACCTCTACATTGATCTGTAGCTCCGCCACCGCCCACCGTTGACCGTTCATCGCCGGAGCACCACCGACCAGAGGCACCCGAGGCGGCCTTCTTCCCCATCCGTCGTCCACCGTCTCTGCTAAATCTGGCAGCCTTCGTCTCTCCTCGATGCAGGTGAGCACTCCGACACGATTCCCTCTTTCTCCTCTCTGTTAGTTGCATCCCTGCATCAGTTAGTTAGGATAGGCTTGCATGTTTACTTCAGTTTGTTTTGCATGCGCACGAGCTCCGGTTTTGTGGGCAAGCCGTGCGCTTAGTCGATAGACTATGAAGACCCGGGCACGGCGCACGACTCGGACGTGGGGATGGACGCGTCATGGCGAGACGTGCGGCGGACGCTGGGCTCTTCCTTTTGTTTTCGTTCTGCACAATAAAGAGAGAATAGAATGGAAAACGCTGCAGTTTTTGGGCAGCACAAAAATCCTTTTGTCTGTGTTCATAGCCTTCTCTGAGTTCGTGTGTGTGAGTGCTCCTCCTCTTCACTGCTGATCAGAGCTCGCCGGCGCAAGTCACCGGCGTTCCTGGCCGTTCTAGTGTGTGCCCGTTTCTGACAAGTGGCATCAGAGCCAGGGCAGGTCCCTGCCGAGGTCGACGCCATGGCGTCGCCCAAGCCCACCGGTCACACGCCGCCGCCGGACAAGCCGAGCGGATCAGGGGACGGCAACGGCAAGAAGAGTTTCGGGCGCACGCCGCCGCGGAACAGAGCGTCGCGCAGCCCCTCACCTCGATCCCGCGGGTCGCGCAACCGCAAGACGGAGAAGCCCCGCGAGCGCGTCGTCGAGCGCGTCGTCCGCGACTCCGGCAGCACCGGCAACTGGCCGCAACTCACCAAGACGAATTACAACGAGTGGTCGCTGCGCATGAAGCTCAAGCTGCAAGCTCGTGACTTGTGGGACGTCATCGAATTCGGAGACGGTGACTACCGGGACGACCGTACGGCGCTCGATGCGATCTGCAGTGCGGTCCCCTCGAAGATGGTCACCACCCTCACCGTCAAAGAGACGGCGGCCGAAGCCTGGGAGGCTATCAAGACCCTCCGCATCGGGGATGAGCGGAGGAGGACGGTGACGGTGCAAACTCTTCGAGCTGAGTATGAGAACATCAAGCTCGGCGCTGGTGAAGCAATTGAAGATTTCGCACTTCGATTCACCGGCATCGTGCAGCGCCTGGCGATACTAGGAGATCTAGAGCCGGACGCCAAGGCCCTCAAGAAGTACCTCCGCGTCGTTCGTTAATCGTCTCCATGGAAGCCTTTGCTGATCTATCCAAGCTGACGATTGAGGAGGTCACCGGCACTCTGAAGACCTCCGACGATGCGGATGAGGAAGCGGTGCCGCCGCCGATCAACCCCGGCGCAAAGGAGAAGCTCCTCCTCACGAAGGAGGAATGGATGGAGAAGTACAGGCAGGAGGACACCGGCCGAGGCGGATCAACTTCCGGCGGCCGGGGAAAGGGTCGCGGCAAGCCGCGCGGCCGCGGCGGTCGGAGCAGCTCTGACCGGCGCTCGAACTCCGGCTCGGGTCCTGGCTCCGGCCGAGCTGGGCCAGACGACGAGTGTAAAAGGTGTGGCAAAAAGGGCCATTGGGCCCAATTCTGCAGGGGAAAATTAAAAGTGGACGCAGAGGCCCACGTGGCCCAGGAAGAAGAGCCCACCCTCATGTTTGCGTATGGGCTCGCTGAAGAGGAGAAGCCGACGCCGCCGTTGACCTCGCTTCTACCTATCCAACCTCTGCAGACGCTCTACGCCGCCGCCGGCGACCCCAAGCTGCCACCGCCGCCACAGATCGAGCTAGTAGAAGCCAAGGTATTCGCCGCGCTCGGAGCTCCGGGAGATCAGGACCTGAAGCGCTGGGTCCTGGACACCGGGGCCACGAACCACATGACCGGATCTCGCGGCGCCTTCTCCGACCTCGACACCGGCGTTGTGGGGACGGTTCGGTTCGGGGACGGCTCCGTCGTCGCCATCGAAGGTCGAGGGACCGTGCTCTTCGCCTGCAAGAACGGGGAACACCAAGTCCTCGCGAACACCTACTACATCCCGCGCCTCACCACCAATATCATCAGTGTTGGTCAGCTCGATGAGGTGGGGTTCCAAGTGCATATGGAGCACGGCATGATGTGGATTCGCGACGAGGATCGTCGCCTGCTGGCCAAGGTACCTCGCAATTCCAGCTGCCTCTACATCCTCGACGCTGACGTTGCGCGGCCGGTGTGCTGGGCAGCACACGCCAAGGAGGAAGCATGGCTTTGGCATGCTCGATTCGGGCATGTCAATTTCGGGGTGCTGAGGAAGATGGGACGAGAGGAGCTCGTCCGTGGCCTGCCTATACTCGAGCAGCCAGAACAAATGTGCGACGCCTGTCTGGTTGGAAAACACCGGAGGACGCCATTCCCACAGCGCGCTCTGGCGCGTTCGAGCGAGGTTCTTCAGCTGCTCCATGGAGATCTCTGCGGACCGATCACCCTACCAACACCAAGCGGTAATCGGTATTTCCTTCTGCTGGTTGATGATTATTCACGGTATATGTGGATCACATTGCTCCCAAGCAAGGACGTCGCAACCACGGCAATCAAGCGTGTACAGGTAGCAGCTGAACGCAAGACCGGGAAGAAGGTGCTCACCCTGCGTACCGATCGCGGGAGAGAATTTCTGGCCGACCACTTCGAGGAGTATTGCGCAGAGCTCGGCATCGGGCGTCAACACACGGCGCCGTACTCGCTGCAACAAAACGGTGACGTCGAGCGCCAGAATCAAAGTGTCGTAGGGACGGCACGGTGCATGATGAAGGCCAAGCAGCTCCCCGGCGCATTCTGGGGGGAGGCGGTGACAACTGCAGTATACCTGCTGAACCGCTCCTCCTCCAAGAGCATCAACGGCAAGACCCCTTGCGAGCCCTGGACTGGGAGTCCACCAGGTGTGCAGCATCTGAAGACCTTCGGGTGCGTCGCTCACATGAAGATCACCACGCCGGCACTGAAGAAACTGGATGATCGCAACCGGCGCACCATCTTCGTCGGGTATGAACCTGGCTCCAAGGCCTACCGACTCTATGATCCCATGACACGACGCGTGCACATCAGCCGTGACGTCGTATTTGATGAGGGAGCGCAGTGGAAGTGGAGCGACGAGATGGACGACACGAACGGCGACTTCATCATCGAAGAGGAGGCATCCAACTCCTCTGAGGTGATCACCGTGACAACCTCGTCCTCACCACCTGTCGCGACGGCTTCGACACCAGCAACACCACCGTCATCACCTGCGTCTGCACCACCGAATCTGGACGGCTCCATGTCGCTCCCACCAGAGACTCCAGCGCACGCCGCTGGGCGCCCAGTGGAGTTCGCCACGCCACCGGGCTCTGCAGAGCTGGACCTCGACGCCGACCACGATGACGACGCACCGCGCTGATTCAGACGCCTCGACAACGTGCTGGGTCCCACATCCCCGCCAATTCTGGTAGATCGTCGGGAGGCCGACCAGCAGCTCCTCCTCGCCAGCGATGTTGAACCCACTACCTACGCAGAGGCGCAAAAGCATGAGCACTGGCGGAACGCTATGCTCGACGAGATCACGGCGATTGAAGCTAACGAGACCTGGGAGCTCGTGGATCCACCACCTCATTGCCACCCGATTGGGCTCAAATGGGTGTACAAGGCCAAGAAGGACGCCGCCGGCATCATCTCCAAGTACAAGGGAAGATTGGTGGCCAAAGGATATGTACAACAACAAGGGGTGGACTTTGATGAGGTGTTTGCTCTGGTGGCTCGTCTGGAATCTGTGCGGTTGCTGTTGGCACAAGCAGCAAATGAAGGATGGCCAGTGCATCAGATGGACGTCAAATCAGCATTTCTCAACGGCGAGTTCCTGGAGGAGGTGTACGTCCAGCAACCTCCAGGCTTTGTGCTCAAGGGGCATGAAGGCAAGGTGCTCCGTCTTGTGAAGGCTTTGTACGGGCTCCGGCAAGCTCCACGAGCTTGGTATTCGAAGCTGGATGGTGCACTGCTGCAGCTTGGGTTCAGGCGCAGCAGTTCGAAGCATGCCGTGTACTTCCGTGGCGCAGGGACACGTCGCCTCGTCGTAGGAGTGTATGTCGATGACTTGGTGATTATTGGCGGCAATCAAGGCGACATCGACCAGTTCAAGGAGGAGATGAAATCCATGTTCCAGATGAGTGACTTGGGGCTGCTTCACTACTATCTTGGTTTGGAAGTGAACCAGACTGAAGATGGCATCACCATTGGACAGAAGGCCTATGCGAGTAAGATTTTGGAAAGTGCTGGCTTGGCAGGGTGCAACCCCTGCTGCATCCCCATGGAACCTCGACTCAAGCTAAGCAAGGCAAGCTCTGCTCCAGGAGTTGATCCAACGGCATACAGGAGCATAGTTGGATCTTTGAGGTACTTGGTAAACACACGCCCAGATTTAGCCTTTTCAGTAGGATATGTCAGCAGGTTCATGGAGAGCCCAACTACTGAACATCTGGGAGCCGTGAGAAAGGTGCTGCGCTATGCTGCTGGCACTCTTGACTTTGGCTGCTCATACATCAGGAGGAAGGGCAGCCAGCTTGTTGGCTTCAGTGACAGCGATCATGCCGGCGACGTTGACTCGCGCAAGAGCACTTCAGGGACTTTGTTCTTCCTTGGACAGAATGCTATTACCTGGCAGAGTCAGAAACAGAAGGTGGTGGCACTTAGCTCATGTGAAGCTGAATACATTGCAGGCACTTCGGCTGCCTGTCAAGGCATCTGGCTAATGCGTCTCCTATCTGAATTAAAGGGCAAGAAGGAGAGCATGGTCAGGATTCACATCGACAACCAGTCTGCTATCCAGCTCAGTAAGAACCCTGTTTTTCACGATCGTAGTAAACACATAGATACTCGTTATCATTTCATTAGAGATTGCGTTGAGGAAGGCAGGGTGGATGTAGTGTCAATCGACACTACTGAGCAGTTGGCCGACATCTTGACGAAGGCATTGCCGCGTGATCGGTTCTGTGATCTGCGCGATAAGCTTGGACTCGTCAAGCTCAAGAAGTGATGCAAGGATTCAGGGGGAGATTTGTTAGTTGCATCCCCGCATCAGTTAGTTGGATAGGCTTGCATGTTTACTTCAGTTTGTTTTGCATGCGCACGAGCTCCGGTTTTGTGGGCAAGCCGTGCGCTTAGTCGATAGACTCTGAAGACCCGGGCACGACGCACGACTCGGACGTGGGGATGGACGCGTCATGGCGAGACGTGCGGCGGACGCCGGGCTCTTCCTTCTGTTTTCGTTCTGCACAATAAAGAGAGAATAGAATGGAAAACGCTGCAGCTTTTGGGCAGCACAAAAATCCTTTTGTCTGTGTTCATAGCCTTCTCTGAGTTCGTGTGTGTGAGTGCTCCTCCTCTTCACTGCTGATCAGAGCTCGCCGACGCAAGTCACCGGCGTTCCTGGCCGTTCTAGTGTGTGCCCGTTTCTGACACTCTCTCTTTTCCATGCCTCAATCGAGTTCCTCCCTGCCCAGAACTCTGGGAAGCCATCGTCACCACCGTGAAGAGATGAGGCTTGGTAGTTTTCCTTTTAGGTCCCCAAGGTATCCCTAAATCAGAGCTAGACAATTTTCCTCTTGCAACCTTTGCTCATAACCCCCTAGAAAGATCCCATCTTTCACACATAAATCCCACCAGTGCTCTTTTTCCTGGTAGACCCTGTCCTTTGGCCTTTTTGCGAGCACTATTTATAGTGTCTTGCAAAAGTTATTAGGTAGTCCTCCAGATCTTTAGTTAGCCGCGTCTAGGTCCTTACAACCTTGTGAAACACATAGATCTCGTGGTATAGCTCCGTTTAACACCGTTCTTATTGTGTTAGTTTCATAACAACTCAAAGTACGTGTTAGGAGCAACGTTAATAATGTCCTTTGTTTTGTAATTTGAAGAAAATATTAAATATGAGTAAGTATTAGATATACATGCTTTTCTAATTAAAATCTAATTAGTGTGTTTTCATACTAATGTTAATTTGATTAATGCTTATTTGAAAAATTCTTTTAATTAAAATCTAACTAGGGTTATACCTCAGTTTTCATAATCAAATTTAACTTCATTAATATTTATCCAATTTGCTTTCTAAATAAAAGCTACATAGGTTATATCTCAGAGTTTTCTTAATTAAACGCTAATTTGACTAATATGGATATAAATATGTTTTGAATTATAATTTGTTTAGTTTAACTCGAAATATAAAGTTACACGCTAGATGCTTTACATGCTTCTTGTAAAATTAAATGTTTAATTTACATAAATCATACTTGAATGTTCATAAATAAAATTGAACTAAGTTATACATCGCCCTTTTATATATAAATATGACTTGCTTAATTCTAAATAGGTTATTTCTCTGAAATAATCTATGAACATAATTTTATTCAATTAAAATATATCAAACTCATAGTCTGTTGTGTGTTATAATTCAAATCTCTCGATAGCTTTGTCTTTTCAACCGTAGTTCCGTTCTCAACGTTTCCTGCGTTTGTGTTCTTAGAACCAAACCTTATTCTCTTTTTAAGTCTTTTTCTTGATTGGTGTATTGTTTATTAGTTGTGATTATTTGCTTTCGCATGTTTGTGTCTGATGTTTGCTTCGAGTAGAAGATCGAGTTGATGATCGGAAGTCTCGAAGATCAAGAGAAGTTGTTTGAGAAAGAGGAAGTGCAGTTTTTTAGGCAAGCAAGGCAAGTGTTCTACTTTGCCCAGTATAATTGCATGATAATTAAGTTTACTTTTTTTGTTGTATTGCATAAAGTTGACGGAAAACCTTTTTAAGGACGTGACTAGACTTTATTCCTTTCCCCTTGAACAACCTGGTTTAAATAAATGTTTTTGAGTAGATAATGCTTAGTTATTATACCTTGGGATGGTTTAAAAATAAATCTTTATGTCAAATGACAGTTATGCTTAATTTTGACGAGCTTGGTAAACAAGATCATAAGTTTAATCGGAACATGGAGAACCACCCAGAAAAATAGTGCAACCTTAGTCCATATGGATCTGGTTTAGCCAATTAATTAGACGTGCGAAATAACTGATGACCTTATCCGAAAGGACAGAGGGCTTTGGAGTTGCAGGGGTATATCCCGGTTCTTTTGGGGTAGCAGCCTTTGTTAAGGTGCTGACCATTAGGGAGAGTTATGGTCCGCTCTGAACCGTAACTATGCGGGTTGTTGGTCTTTTGCATACCTTTGTAAAGGCTTCGTAGTGGACCCCTAGCCACTCACCTCGGAAGTGTTTAAGGGCCTTGCAAACCCGGGCGACATGGGGAACACGAGCTGAGGGTAAAGTGTACAACATCTGCAGAGTTAAAACTGTTCGATCAGTCGTGCTCACGGTCAAGAGCGGCTTGGACCCTCACATGATAATCAAACTTAAAGATGGAACTATATCGTGGTTTTCATATGGTTTTGAGATGAGATGTTTTCTAAATGCTTAAGTGGGTTGGTATGAACTTACATCTAGTAAATAAGTGCTTGCTAATAAAATTTGACCAACATTAAAATGCTAACCGCTGCAAAACCTTAGCGTATTCTTGATAGCTTTGCATCTTCCCCCATTGACTGAGTACCAACCATAAGTGTACTCACCCTTGCTAAACCGCTACTCAGAAAGAGAAGAAGAAGGTGTATGAAGTCCAGAAGATGGTGCTAGGCCTATGCAACCCCTAGTCGATTGCCTGTGAAGTTTGAAACCTTTGTTTCTCAGAATTCTGCTATAAATCTCTGATAAACTCTCTTTCTTTACGTGATATTGTTTATGTTATTCACTGATGATGTCACTATATGTATGAAACTAGATCCTGGCATACATATAGATAGCACTTGGTTCATTTTGGAAACCGGGTGTGACAGAAGTGGTACCAGAGTTGTATCGACTGTAGGACGTAAACCTAGATAGCACTGGTCTCTTTTTAAGATCTGTTTTACTATAAAAGCCATTCCTACTATACTCTTGACCTCTCTTGCAAACATTTTGTCACCTCTTAACAATTCTATTATGTCAAATCCTCTTTGATATCTTACCTCTCCCGCTTGATTTTTTTCATTTGCTATTCTTGCTTTGCAAATGTTAAACTCTTAATCCTTGTTTATATATATTCCATATCTTCTTGATTCCTTCTTAATCATGATCATACACCTCTTTTGATGAATAATCTTATCTCACGCAACTCACCTCCTTTTTGATTTATGGTGATATTGCTTACTCCGTGATGTTTTACTTCTAACTCGTCTTCTTAGACCAATCTCCTCCTTGACTTTATTTTCAAGGTATCTATCCTCTCCATTGTTCATCTCACTGCTTCCTAAATTTTGCCGCTTTGGATCCTACATCTTAATTTTTTATTTCAAAGTGATATCCTACTCTTCGAGTCGAGGTCGCGGTAATACACGACATATCGAGGCAGCCTGTTCGAGTACGCAAAGGACGCGGACGGGCGCACTGTGATCACTGTCGCTGAGTTTTCAACCCTGCCCACCCTATGTTCACGCTGTCTGTTGTTGTCCTTGTCCCGTTTGGCTTTTGCCCTGCCCTACGATTGCACTGGCATCTAGCTGAATTTGTGATCAGACTGTTCATGTGAGATTCAATCTTCTTTGGATTTTTGTAAAAATTCATGTGTTCTTTAATTTCAAATTGCTATTCGCTAATTAGCACAGATACACCATTTTACGTTGCAAAATTTAACCCAATTGTTTTTCAATTTTTCCAATGGCATACCCTAAGCTAAAATCCTATATACGCCATCCGGCGAGGCCATGGCGAGCAGCAAGCCGGAGTCTGACGAGGCCACGACAGCGAGCTGCGAGTCCGGCGAGGCCACGGAGAGGAAGGAACGCGTGCGGCGTGTGAGGGTTGACGAGAGAAACGAAGCGCGCTGGCGTTGCAATAATCAGGGGCAAAGACGTCCAAATCGGCGTCCACACGCAGGACGACCTGATTTCCTGTACCGGAGGGAGTAGCACCTTTATACTCCCTCCATACTCAAATTAGCTGACGTTTAGGACATAATTACGGTAACCAAGGAGTCGGGGTATTTTTCCCAGTCTGCCCATTTTAAATAGAGGTGCGGGTGCATCATAATCTAGAAACTATGATAGCTCAGTTGACTAGTGCAACAAAGTCTGGCTCGTGCGTGCCTTGATTCGAATCCTGGCGGCTGCAATATTTTTGCCGCATGCTTCATTTGCATGGGGATTTTTGCATGGGCCGGCGTGCGGTGTGGGAGACGAAGGGCGCGGAGATGAATGTGGGCGCGTGAAGCATCGGGCTGTGGGAGTTACGAGGGGTTCGTGGCGATGAATGCGGGCGCGTCGGGTCGGGCTGTGGGAGTTATGAGGGGCTCGCGGCTATGAATGTTGTGTTGAATGCGAGGCGTAACGGACTGCAACTCGCGAAGGAAAACCGCTCCCGACCTCACTCTTCCCTCCCTACTCGCGCCTATAAAAGGAGCCCCACCTCCATGCGTTGCCTCACCATCTTCTGTACCTCTCGTCGCTCATTGAGCACACCGTCGAGCTCCCCACCATCTCCACTCCACCTTCCTAGCCTGTCACCACATCTCCCCCGCCACCAAGCAGCGCTGCCGCGAGCTCCGGCCGCCCTCGTCGTGGAAGCCCCGAGCAAGACGCTGCCACCTAAACCACACCCTAAACCCTAGCCGTCCGCGATGGCCCCCAAGCGTTGCGCTCAACCGGCATCACCGTCGCCAGCTGCCTCCGACGAGGAGATCACCTCCTCGGGCTCCGAGAAGGAGTCTGAGGAAGAAGTGGTCGACTACTTGCCCCCTCTCGCTCCTACGATCATGGCGGCGCCGCCACTGTATAAGGGCTAGGAGTCCGAGTCCAAGTCTGAGGAAGAGGAGGAGGAGGAGGAGCCCGAGGACGAAGACGACTCCTCCTCGTCTTCGTCCTCGGGCTCCTCCTCCTCCTCCTCCTCCTCCTCTTCCTCAGACTCGGACTCGGACTCCTGGCCCTTCTGCGGCGCCGACACCACCATGATCCTGGGAGCGGGAGGGGGCAAGTAGTCGACCACTTCTTCCGCGGACTCCTCCTCCTCGGAGCTCGAGGAGGTGATCTCCTCGTCGGAGGCAGTCGGCGATGGTGATGCCGGTTGAGCGCAACGCTTGGGGCCATCGCCGACGGCTAGGGTTTAGGATGTGGTTTTGGTGGCAGCGTCTTTCTCGGGGCTTCCACGGCGAGGGCGACCGGAGCTCACGGCGGCACTGCTTGGTGGTGGGAGAGATGTGGCGACAGGCTGGGAAGGTGGAGTGGGGAGCTCGGTAGTGTGCTCAACGGGCGACAGGAGGTACAGGAGATGGTGAGGCAACACACGGCGGCGGGGCTCCTTTTATAGCCGCGAGTGGGGAGGGAAGAGCGAGGTTGGGGGCGGTTTTCCTTCGCGAGTTACACTTCGTTACACCTCGCATTCAATGCCACATTCATCGCCGCGAGCCCCTCGTAACTCCCACAGCCTGATGCCGAATGCGCCCGCATTCATCGCCGCGAGCCTCTCATAACTCCCACAGCCCGACGCCCCACGCGCCCGCATTCATCTCCGCGCCCTTCGTCTCCCACACCGCACGTCGTCCCATGCAAAAAATCCCCATGCAAATGAAGCATGCGGCAAAAATATTACGGCCGCCAGGATTCGAATCAGGGCGCGCACGAGCCAGACTTTGTTGCACTAGCCAACTGAGCTATCATAGTTTCTAGATTATGATGCACCCGCACCTCTATTTAAAATGGGTAGATAGGGAAAAATACCCCGACTCCTTGGTTACTGTAATCATGTCATAAACGTCAGATTTGGACGTCTTTGCCCCTGATTATTGTAACGTCGGTGCGTTTCATTTCTCTCGTCAACCCTCACACGCCCATTCCTTCCTCGCCGAACTCGCAACTTGCCGTCGTGGCCTCGTCACACTCCGGCTTGCTGCTCGCCGTGACCTCGCCGGACTAGTGGCGTCTCTAGGATTTTAGTTTAGGGTATGTCATGAAAAAATTCAAATACAATTAGGTTAAATCCATTTTACCAATTCGGGGATGTTGGACAGTTGGAGTTGTGTAGCTTTAGCAAATAATTGAATTGGTGAGTTTTATAGTGGTAGTGAAAGTGATGGTCTGACAGTCTCACCAAGTGATCAAAGGAGCCCGTGCTTTCAGTTCTTCCTTTGCCGCTTTCAGCTACCGATTACGTATTCGCATTCTGTTCCGCCTTTACATCTCGTTGACGTATAAACTATCTACTTCCCCCGTTTGTCTTCCCGGAGGAACCCTCTCTCTCTCCCTACTCCTTCCTCTCCTTTTCGAATTCCATGGCGGACACGCCCTCGTCCTCGTCGGCGACGGCGCCCCCGGCGGCGGACGCGGCGCCGCCGGAGGAGATAACGCTCGTGGTGAAGTGGTGCGGGCAGGAGCAGACGGTGCGGATGGTCGGGGACGACACGCTCGGGGAGCTCAAGCTGCGCATCTGCGAGGCCACGGGGGTGCTCCCCAAGCGCCAGACGCTGCTCTACCCCAAGATCATGCTCAAGGGCATCGACGACTCCACCCTCCTCTCCTCCATCCCCTTCAAGCCCAACGGCAAGATCAGCATGATCGGGTAAGCGCCTCGATTCCCCCGTCCCTTCCTCATCCTCAACCCTAATAACCTCCATCCGTCGTTTGTTTCGGATAAACACGTATTCGGCGTCGAATTGGAGGGCTGGTATGTGTGAATTTCCGCGGAACCGTTGGGTATCGGTTGCTGAATCGATCAGAGATGTCCATTTGGTGGGGATCATGGTCTAGTGCTCCCAATTTGAGACAGGAGTGGTGAGGTTTGGGGGACTAGAAAATCCGATCGCTAAACCCTAGGAGCTTGGACTCCTTTTGTTCATATAGTCGCGTCGTGATGTTCGTTACGCTTGATATGCTTACACACGGTTTGGAATTGTGATGCTGTAGTGACGTTTTTGGATTCAGTTTGCAAGAGATGGGATAACACATTTAATCTGAGATGAGTGTGATTACCAAGAAGTTGATGTGCTTTGATCCTGGATCAGGACGGGAGTTTCAGTGAATCCCTTAGTTCAGTGTGCTAACCGGTCTGTGCAAGAAGCTTGGCATAGCTGTCTTAGTAGGATGAGATATTTTTACACTAATGTGCATTGTTATTGTGTGAACTTTCACATGTGTTGTAGGAATATCCAGCGTTTTTTATTTTGTGTCTATATCAAGCTTTGCATGAAGCATCTCATCCAGTACTTTAGGTTCATATAATATAACTGCTTTTTTAAATAAGACTGCAATTTTCAGCTGCATACCATTTCCAAATTAGATTTGAGTTGTTTGTAGAAGATTATTGAGTAAGATACACCTAGGGTCCTTAAACTTTCCCCAGATTCTCACTCGGTCCATAAACAATCGAAGTGAGCATCACAGGTCAGTTCAATCTAAGTTCACTTTAATTGCCATTATGGACTTGAATTCTCACTTGGACTAACCACCTAAAAAGTTGAACGACCCATAGCTTCACCTTGAGAGTTCATGGACCATTATGAGAATTAGGGAAAAGTTTAAGGACCCTGGGTGCACTTTACTCAAGATTGTAATGCCTGCTTGGTGTGATTCCTGTGGGTTTTAGTGAGTCATGAGTTTCATTAACCTGAGGAGTATCTCTCTAAACTGTAAGCAATTAAGTGGCCGTAGCGAAGTACTTTCTGTGTGCAATGGACCAGTTGTCCAGTTGTCTTATGTTTACTCAACAAACATCAAGCCAGGATATCTAGCTCCCATAAAATTTTAATCATTCTTTTGCTACAGTGAGGCCCTATATTTGGAAGGCAGCCACTGATTCCTTCATGGTAATTTGTATATCTTTTAAAGTTGTCTGTTCTAATTTCAGTACTGTTGAAGAAGAAATATTTGTCGGCCAAGAAGATGATCCGGAGTTACTTGATGATTTTGACTTCGAGCAGAATGAAGATACAGCCATTAAGGATAAAGATGTATACAAGCAAAAATTAAAGCGGCGTGCAAGTCAGTATAAGGTACGTATTGTTTCTCAAGTTCCTGCTATATCCATCACATTTTCACCAATTTTATATTATATATCTGTTTTGCTTCTTAGTATAGCCTTGTTACCCTTTGACCTATATGTATAAAAACTATATTTGCAATCTTATCTGAGAATAATTACTTAACCATGACTCTTTTGTGCCTCTTCTTTTCTCTACCTACTTATGATGCTGGTGTTGGCAACAACACATGCGAACAGTGAGTAGTGATACTGTTGTTTTTGTGACAATGCGGTTGCATGTTGAGCTCTTACTGATACTGTTAGGTGTTTTTTTTTTTTTTGAGAACAAGTTAGGTGGTGATTTATACCTTTTTTGTGTGCCTATTTTTATAGATCAAGCTCTTGAATCCATGCCGCAAAGGAAAGAAGCTGCTTGTCTTGGACATTGATTATACTCTGTTTGACCACAAGTCGCCAGCTGAGAATCCTAAGGAACTCATGCGTCCATGTAAGGGACTTTTCAGCACCACTGTTAATATATTATGTTCCTCTAGTTTTATCATTTAGGTTGTGGGTTCCTCTTTACAGATCTTCACCAGTTCCTAGCAGCAGCATATTCAAAATATGACATTATGATATGGTCAGCAACTAGGTGTGCCCCTTGTCACCTAACCCTCAATTAATTCATTATGATGGTGATTTGAAATTGGTAAATAAAAAATAATAATACCATTGACCCTTGGATGCAGTATGAAATGGGTGGAGTTGAAAATGGAGCAACTTGGAGTTCTTGGCAACCCTGACTACAAAATTACTGCACTTATGGATCACTTGGCTATGATAACTGTGCAATCCGAAAACCAAAGTAGAAAGAAAACTTTTGACTGCAAGCCTCTTGGTGTCATTTGGGCTCAGTTCCCTGAGGTTAGCATTCCATTTCAATGCTTGTGTTACCATTCTTTTATGGATCTGTGATGTGTCCTGATGAAATTTTGCTCGGTTCCCGCCTCTTCATATGCAGTACTACAATGAGAAGAACACCATCATGTTTGATGACCTACGAAGGAATTTCGTCATGAATCCACAGAACGGTCTCGTGATCAGGCCATTCAGGAAAGCGCACTCAAACAGAGACAATGACCACGAGCTGGTGAAGCTTACACACTACCTGCTTTCCATCGGAGACCTAGAAGATCTCAGCAAGCTGGACCATAATAAATGGGAGTCCTTCATAGATGATAGCGCAAAGAGACGCAAGCGTTCGTAGCTTCCTTCGGTATAGTGATTGGCAGAAAGAAAATCAGAAACACTCCTTTTGTTTTCTGTTCAGTGCTATGAACTGAGCACAGACTAGTGATACAGAATGACCACGACAGCCCCAGGATTTGCTTAACCATTTTGCAAAATGCCACGCTTGAGTTTACTTCGTAGTCAGACTCACTGTATTTTCTGAACTTGCTCGGTGAAAGTTGAAATCTTTTATGTGATGTCAATTTTTTGCCCCATGCTCACTCTTGTGCAGTACAGTATTTTGCTGCAGTTATATATTAGGAATTTAGGATGTTGAGTCATTCGTAAGCATGACCCTTTGACAGTTGGACTATGATGGGGGCTTGACTGGGTTGAGTTTGGGTGTACTTAAGAGTAGGGTAGGGTTCATCTGATCTGCCGTATGGTGGTGATTGGACTAGCTGGTTCTGGCACTGACACTATAATTTCGAGCATGGTGATGATGCTGCAGGCTACTACTGTATATGGCACCTGTCATCTACTCATCTGTGTGTAGTACAGTAACCAGTGAACGTTATGGTCCCCGTCCAGTGCATGATGCCGTGCAGCGCAGAATTCAGGGTGGCCATCACCGCGAGGACGGCCTTGATCAATACTGCTGCTATGCTGAAAGGGGGCAGCTGTACTGGAGTCAATATTTACTTGGCAGAGACAGGCTTGTGTTATCTTTTGGTGCTGAACCTCCGTGGCCATATCAAGCATACAAATGCGAAGCGTGATCTGTTTAGAAGCCCAAAGGTAACCTGTACTATCTGGGAATGCCTCGTCTTAATTAGCTTCAGTTGCATCATCAGTGTCAGTGTTAGGACTTCCTGGATTGTTGGCTGAGAAACTGCAGACAGCCAGACACTGGTTTTCTTGTGCAAATTTTAGCGGAGCCGGTGTCTCGAGGATGAGGTCGCACTGACATCTGTGTCGTCACCTGGCATTGGTAATAATGAATCCTTTTAATTTTTTGCCTGATTGCTCCCCAACCCCACGACCATCAAGCGGCGCCCCACTGGTTCCGCTGGGGTGCTTCAGAGGATAGCGTCAGGCGGAGCCAATGCCACTCCAGAAGTTCCTTCTCCGGTTCTCCCTAATCCCTATGTATGTAGTATTCCCAAGCTTGAACGTGCCAAAAAAACAAACACCCAACTACCCAAGCTTCAAGTAGGTTCCGCTCATATCCAATTTCGAGCTACTCCTACTGCATTGGGACCGTCACCTCGGTCTTGCAAGTGTTTTTGAACCTGATTGATCTTCTTGTAAGTAACCAGACTAAGACTACTGGGTAGCAGGAGCAAGTGCTGAAGACATCTAACACAGGAGTATTGCAACAGGAGTACAGGACTGATCATTTATGCAGCATTACACTACAGGAGAGTACATTACAGATTACAACCAGAGAGGAGACGTACTACATAGTTTTGTTGGGGCCTTGGGGGAGGGTCAGATGAGCTCTTTTCGCTTTACAACAGGAGGAATCGGAATCGGAACAATCCACTCACACATACACCGACGAGGCAGGGACAAACGAAGTGACAGCGGATATATAGGGGAGTAAAATGTGATCATGTAGTGGTGACTAAAGGCTATAATAACAACATGGTTTTCAAGCCAGGAGCCAGAAGTTCTTCTGCCACCGGGTGCTGATGAGGTACCCACCGACGCCCTTGCTCTGCTTCCTCACCGCCAGCGTCAGGCACTCCGCCTGGTTGATGCACTGCTCCACAAACTCCTCGCTGCTGCTCCGCAGGAGGCTGCAAAAAAAATTTATTGAATTGCAGCATACTAGACATTTGAATTTGCTCAAACAACATGGAATGCTTTTTTTTTTTGGCAGTAACAACGGATGGTTATTGCTAAGGTGAAAAGTAAAGTCTCCGTAATCCAATATTCAGAAACAATTAGATGTTTCCTACACATGTGACATGGCAATTGGCAACAGAAGTATCTAGCTGGTGGAGTGGTAGCTGTGTTTATGGTTCTTGCTTTATTAAGGGGAGGTGTATCTAGAAGGACAAGCAAAGCATCTGCGATTTATGGATCGCACATGGGGCTGCATCCTAAAGCGCTGATTTTACCCAAAGCCATGGACCCTGCCTATTGAGCGGCGGTGAACACTCGACAGGGATTCCTCCCAAACAGTTTGGCCACTTGGGATCAGCAGGCCTTCTCTGATCACTATTATTTTAAAAAAAAAGAAAAGAAAAAAAGGCCCATGAATCTCTTGCAAAGGTATGCTTTGAGATGTGAATCTATTGCCAATCAGCTCACTCCAGAACCTTGACCTGGTATGTTTTAGCATTCTTTGTTTGCCTGATAGGATAAGCTAAATCTGATAATAGTTGAATATTCTGCTGAGATCTAGATATAAAAATTATTCTGAAAGTCTGAGCTTCATTTTTAAACAGAGCACTATGGACTGACACCATATCATATTCTCCCACCCAGTTACTGTCCATAGTTGACCTCTGAGAGGTTCCCATTTCCAACACACATTCGCAATGGAAGGATAGGATAGAAAGGGCCAAGGTGCTGACTGCTGAGTCACTTACCAGCTTAACCAGCAGTAGGGAGATGGCTTGCACTGGCTGAGCACCAGAACGGAGGCCTCCAGCTTCTTCACCTGGCTGAGGACCGTGGCAAGCTTGGGCCCTTGGATCACAAGCGCTTCAACCTCCACCTACCAACATTCACACCCATTTCTCATGAGCCATATCCTTCCTACACACCACAGGCTACAGGACAAAGGAATACTCTAGTGATGATGCACCTACTGTCACACTTAAGCAGGCACCGTACAGAGACACTGAAATAGCTAAAGGCTTTTGATTGAAGCAAAACAAAGCCAAGCAATGGGATTGCATTTCATAATGCCATGGTTTTATGGCTTGTGAGATTTTAGGGGACCAGGGAGGGAGGAGCACCACAGCCTGCTCCTAGCTTCATTTGTATAGTAAACTGGTAATGATTTCTTTACCAAGGTTGATTGGCATGATGCCCTTTTGGCCTGTCTAGGATCTAGATCCTGATCCATGCAGATGAAGGCATAAAAGTGGGGTATGACTGTATGAGTTCCTTTTCATGAGGTCCTGATCTCATCTGTGATCTACTACTACACACAACTGGTTGCAAGCCTAAAAGCACTCTCAAGGCCTCAGGTGAGGTGACTGCACCAGATCACCTAACAACCAGAATCTTGAATCATGAAATATAAAAAGTACACTGGTGCTGATACTTATATTCATTAGCTCCTAGTAATTCTCTTGTGCATGGCTCCAACCATATGCTACCAAAAGAAGTCAGTACCATCACCAAACTTAAATTAGTTCAAATATGCACTGCTAATCGCTAGCTAACTAGTAGTCAGCAGGCTAGTGATTAAGCTTCACTAATCACCAAATGCAAAAATGCCGGTGTGCGTGTCCATACCCATACGTACCTCGGGCCTGCTGGCCTTGCAGAGCGTGCCGAGGGAGTTGGCGAGGGAGGACGCCTCCTCGCCCCTGCCGCTGCCGGAGTGCGGCAGGACGTGGAGCAGCGTGAGGAAGTCCCCCTTGTTGGCGACGTGGGTGAGCGCCCACATCATGGCGTGCTTGGCGCCGGGGCTCTCGTCCACCACCACCATCACCCGCTTCCTCGCCGCGTCCCCCTGCTTCGTGCCGCCGTAGCCATTGCCGCCGGCGCCGGCGCCCCTCGCCGCCGCCGCGGCCCGCTTCTTGGACCACCGCCGGGAGCCCCTCCTCCTCCCGCCGCCGCCGCCGCACTCCTGATGCTGGTCCTCCTGCAGCCCGCATCCCCCGTCGTAGCCGACGCCGCCGCCGTTGCTCGCGCTCAGCTGCCTCAGGAAGCGATCCCCGGCGCTGCTCGCCATCCGCTAACCCCTAGCTAGCTAGCTACTGTGTGTAGCTGCGCAATGCGATGCACTCGCCGCTGCGCACGCAAAGCAAGCGGAAGGTGGCGTGTTGGTGCGAGGAGGATGAGTGATATGGCGGCTACGTGCAGTGCAGAGGCGACAGAGCGCGAGGGAGGGCATCGATCGCTATATGGATGTGGCTGGATGGGGAAGGTGGCGCAAAGGACAAAAGCCGCGTAAAGCAGAGGTGGTCACGAGCGTTATTGGCCGAGCACAGCGCCACTGCGACCTTATATTAAATAGCTCAGCCAGAGCCAGTATACCAGTAATCATCAGTAGTCACCTCGTCTAAAAATGTAAAAATAGGAGGAAAAAAATGTACTAGCAGCGCCAGACAGCGCAGCGGTAAATTAAAAACAGAAGAAATGCAGGAGGGACAGCACTTGCCCGTACTGGTAGAAACAGGCTCGATTTGTATATATTTTTTTTACCAGTGCTTCAGCTGATGCTGTAAAAGCTAGTACTAGTTCTCTTTTTATTTGAAAGAAAGTTGATGTAAAAAGTGGGAGCAAGGAGGGAGAGATTCTTTCTTTCTTTCTGGCATGGTAGCGTATAGGGGCCAGGGGCGTCATGTCATGTAATCCGTGTGTTTGGGAGGGTAGATTCTCGGTGTCGTACCGATTTCACATGCGTACGGGTGTTTTCGAAGGGTGCCGGACGAGGGAGATGCGGCAGGTTTCGTTGGTATTGTTGCCTCCAAAGCCGTGGATGGATTGGTCAATACGGCATCAGTCGCCCCCCGCTCGTAATGTGCGGGTTTCTTGGCCGTGTTCGTGCCTTCCAAATCCTCTACTACTCCTAGTAGTATTTGTATTTAAATACCGTTTCACTATACTCTACGTGTGCGGTTCAGGAATTTCAGGCCAGGTTGGTTGGTAGAATAGAAGGGAAAAGAATAGACACTTCTTAAAAGGGAACGTATCAGGTAGAAACCAACCCCTCCGTGCAAACTATGGAAACTTCAATCTGAACCACACGATGTTGATCCAAAGGTGGGCTCATGGGAGGTGGGAGGGGTGATTTGCATAAGTGCATTTGCAAATCATCCCTCCCACCTCTCATGAGTTTTGCACATCACCCCTCCCACCTCCCATGAGCCCTCCTTTGGATCAACATCGTGTGGTTCAGATTGAAGTTTCCATAGTTTGCACGGAGGAGTTAGTTTCCACATGATATGTTCCCTTCTTAAAATGGCCTAGAGATCGATAACCCCTCGGTCGCTAGATTTGCCGGGAACGGGACCAGCCTATAGTATGCAAAATTAACGCCACTGACATTTCGCGCACGACGGCGATGCCGCCGCTAGCACGCACATCTACGGTATCCCATTCCAGTATTCCTATCCCATCCCAGCAACCTACTACTGTATTCCATAATTTGTGCGCAGCAGTGAGCAGAGCCAGAGAGCCATGCACGGCCGAGGTCGTGGCACGGCCATGGCCCCCTCTGCATGGCGTGTGGCAGCGCGGATTCTCGTCGAGCTCCCTCCTCCGGTCCTCCCCCTCGTCGCCGCTAGCCGCTCTTCTTTCTTGGAGGGGCATCATTTTGCGGTTCCGCGAAGGACATCCAATCGAAGCGGGCCGCGACGTGATGTTTTCAGCGACCTGCAATGGGAAAAGAGATGATGGTCGCCACGGCCCACGGCCGCGCGCGGCGCTGGCATCGATCGCAGACGACGGCGAGAGCGCGGCGCGGCGCGGCGCGGCGCGTGCATGCTTGGCGCAGCGGGCATCTATTGCACGCCGGGTTCTCTTTGCTCGTGACGAGCTACACGCTAGACTTGCTGCCTGCTACCTACCGGGCTTCTGGGGTACAGAAGAGCTAGACTTGCTGCCTGCTACCTACCGGGCTTCTGGGGTACAGAAGAGCGAGAGGTATCGTAGCACCAAGAGCCGGAAATGGAGGCCGTCCAGAGTCGATCGGGCGCGGTCACGTGTGCGCGTGAATCAGGGACACGTCCCCGTCGATGCGTCAGTGCTTGCACATTTCCGTGGAAACTGACGGGACGGGGGTGGTGGGCACTGCGGGGTGCACCGGTGCATGCATCGACCGTATGGTGGTGCTGCCCTGCCCTGGTGGCCGGGTCGTTAATGCCGCATCTTCGTCGCTGAGGTTTCAAAGTTTAGCTTTATTTATATATTCTAGGATTTTCACACGTGATTATTTGTCGCCCAGCTGTTATTAGGTGCTCACATACTGACATACGTATGCAAATGTGTTCTATAAATTTCACATGTGATTTATGTAAACAACCTTTTTTCTGCATGCGTCACTGTTACGACATACTCCTACTCTTAACTGCGGCGACTTTTGCGTGTAGCCTGTTCAGTTAAAAAAAATTTTGAGGTCCCTTTGGAGGCCTATTAGGAGGATTAAATATAGACTAATTACAAAACTAATTACATGAATGGACGGGAAATCGCGAGACGAATCCATTAAGCCTAATTAATCCGTTATTAGAGATTGTTTACTGTAGCATGATGTTGTCTAATCATGGCATAATTAGGCTCGTTAGATTCGTATCGAAAAATTAGGTAGGAGTTATGGAATAAGTTTTGTCATTAATCCACATTTAATACTCCTAATCAATGTCCGAAGATTGATGTGACGGGTAGTTGGGAAAAAATTTGGGAACTAAACAGACTTGGAGAAGAGATGATGAGGGTGCGCGTACAGGGTACGACTACAGTAGCGTAACTACGAGTAGTAATACTCTCTCCGTTTCAAAATATAAAGTCCTAAAGCATTCAAATTCAAGAAACAACAGTGGGAGGAAATAACCTATATACCCCTTATTTTACACTACCCACCAACACTCCACCTACTCTACTCACCAACCTCATTTAATTTTTCCCTATCCCTTCAAAACTTTATATTTTAGTACAAAATTTGAACCTTCAGAACCTTCTATATCGGGACAGAGGGAGTACCAGAAGATCTGAGGAAGCCGAGAGGAGCGAATCACACGTCAAATCAAGGCAGCTGTTGTCGCTCGCAAACAGTGCGTCCTCGTGGCCGAATTTATCATTTTCCTGCCGCCACAAGCAATCCAAGGGCCTGCCTCTGCCTGCGCGTCCGTCGTCACCACGCGAGAACAGAGACAACCACGCCCACGCCCATGCCGGCCGGGCCGTGTCTGTGTCGCCGGAGCGAGCGCCCTTGAAACTCAAAACAGCCGGCCGGAGAGCTTAGGTCCTATTCTTTACCTCATATGAAAAATACTATTCACCTATCACATCTATCACATTTTTTTAAAAAAAACATTATTTTAACATTATTTATTTGTAATTTCACTACTCATTTCGAACGAAAAGAACACGCTCTTAGGGCGTGTTTGGGAGAGCTCCACGCAGCTCCAGATCCAAAAAAACAGCTCCACTCCAAATTTTCTCCGCCAAACACACCCAACTCCAGCAGCTCCACCGTGAATCTGCTCCAGAAAAAAGGTGGAGCAGACCCCCAACTCCATGGTTTTCATGGAGTACCTCAAGAGGTACTCCACCAATTCCAAATTTCCTGGAGTTGGGCGAAATTACCCACCACTGCCATTGGTTACACATAAAAAACGGTTCGTTCTATTTTTTTCCTCGCAACTCTCCTCCACAGTGCTCTCCCCGCGCCCGACCACGACCTGCGCCGAGCTCCCCCTGCTGCTCCGTCCGCCGTGCCCTGCCGGTCCGGTCGCCGCGGTCGCCCGCCCCCCGCACCTCCCCGCGCCGCCCGCATCCCCCTCTCTCCCCGGAGCTCGCCTCCCCGCATCGTCGGCCCTCGCCGGAGCTCGCCTGTCCGCCGGCGTCGGCCCTCGCCGGAGCTCGTTCTCGTCGGGCAGCAGCGTCCGCCGGCGCCGCGCCCGCTCGTCCCGTCCCGGCTCGGCCGCGCCCGCCCGCGCCGGCTCGGCCGCGCCCGCCCGACGAGGTCGCGCTGCGCCCGCCCGACGAGGTGGCGCCGCGCCCTACTCGCCCCGGTCGTGCCCTGCTCGCCCTCACGGAGTCACGGAGTCGTCGTGGCCGGCCCGCCCCTGCGCCCCCTGCGGCCGGCGGTGGGGATGTCGTGCGCCCCTGGGGCCGGCAGCGAGGATGCGCCCAGCTGGGAAGATAATGTGGGATTAGTTTTTTTTTCATTTCTATTGTCCTGACTTGTGGGCCATAGATGTCATAGAGATAATGTGAAATCTGGAGCTGTACCAAACGTTTTGCGAGATCCTAGATCCACGGTGGAGCCGCTCCACGGTGAAATTTCGTGAATCTGCAACTCTGGAGCTGTTTTTCCGGAGTCGGAGCTCTCCCAAACACGTCCTTAATCTAATCGCCCGACGTTGACCGCCTAATTCCTCAGATTAAGGCGCTGATTGTCATTGAACCCGCGCGCATCGCGATCCGAGCCTGAAAAGTTGCTGTCGTATTTGTTGATTTTACTCCGCAGTCAGTCGGCACGTAGCGTACTGTACGTACGTACAACGCTCCACTCCGCTGGCGGTAATAAAGGATAGGGGGTCAGCTATTCTGCACGAGCGTTTGGTGCACGGCGCGCGTGGCTGGCTGTGCCCTGTGCAACCGTGGCAGCGGCTCAAGCTATAAAACGTAGCAGCAGTATTCGTGGTTTAAGCAGGATTTAAGCTTAGTTTTTTTTTTAAGATTACACAGTACAACGCAGACGCTCACGACACGCACGTACACTCACCCCTATGAACACACGTACGCAAACCCTACCCCTATGAGCACCTTCGAAGGACTGAGCACGGCAGATCTGGAGATTCTCGAAGTCACCACTGGCGCCTCGTCGTCGACGGGAACGTCGCTTACCACTTAAAGCATAACGCCGGAAATTCCAGGAATAAATCCAGAAAAAGGTGCGAGCACCAGAATTTGAACCCTGGTGGGTAGCGTCCCACTAGACCGTCCTACCATTGGACTACAAGCTCATTCGCGATTTAAACTTAGCTTTGTCGGAATATAAGCGTAGCTTTTGGCAGGTTATTAGTTCAATTCTGCTGCACAAAACACAATGGCCGGGCGTGTCCAACCTACAAGCTGACAGCCACCGACACATCTATTGATCTACTATGGGGTGGGTCCTGTTAGATATTTGTGATCTCAGCATAACAACTTAGAGAACGACTCTCCATACATGGAAGGACTCCACATCCTTATGTGAATATAACTCTTGTGCTGTGATCGGTAAGTACACCTAAGTTGTATTCAACTAGGACTTGACCCTGACCCTGCAGCACTACATATATGAGTTAGAGAGGTGCCTCACGTTGTGCCAATCCTCTAATCTCGAAATTAGCCAAAACACCGATTAATTAGAGTGCTGAAGGGGTTAGAAGATCGAGATCCTGATTTCACCGATCAAGAACCCTGTTCTTGAGAGGTGAATTGCATCTAATTCGAGTTCATCAGAAGGTGACGTCCACAAGGCTGCTGTTCGTCATCAACATCTAAGTCTTCACCAACAAAGAGCCCTAAAGCTCTTGAATCAGTGAAGATCACATCTACTTCATCTACATCAACGCTTTCACGTCTACAAATGACATCTACAAGCTCTACTGGTTAGTCTGACTTAAGTTTCCACATTAAATTTAATTAGTGATCATAATTAAATTAAGTTAAGATCCTGTTTTAAGTTAACGTTAGACTAAGTAGTTTCTAACATGTCCTTGTAGATTGGCGAACGGAACTCATCACCCTCCCTCCATCAGTAGATGTAGATCGGTGCTCACGCTACATCGAAAGCGCGCGCGACGACGTTCGACGACGCATCACCACCTCTCCTCGCATCGCGCGGCCGTGCGCCGCAGCGTAAGTACCAGCGCAACGCCAGCCTCCGGGACCCGGCCGGACACGGGACCAGCGCTCCCCGCCACGACCAGATCAGACGGAGGAGGAGGAGGAAGCGTGGTGGGCCTGGCATTGACAGGGTCGAGCGGGCTTGAATGCACCCCGGGTATTTCGCTTACTCGAGAGTCCTGGCCACTCCCATAGCAGCCTGCAAAGCTTGGTCCCGGCGCCAGCTCGGGCGCGGCGCGCTGCATGTGGCGGACTCGGAGGCATCGCGGCCGACGAGGAATAGTAGTGCGTGCGGCCGAGTGCCTCTGTCACGGGGCAATGTACTCGAGTTGGCCACTGTTTCGACCTGCAACAACTTCGAGTGCAGGGCGCTGCACGCCTGCACCCACTGTGTTGGTTTACGTAGGGGGGGGGGGGGGCGTGACCGTGCAGTGCAGGCGTACAGCTGGGCAACTTGTGCGCGTGTTCCGCGGTTTTGTTTTCAAATGCCGGAAAGCTGCTGCTACCTTGGCGTGGCTTCTTCATCCCAGGACAACGGAGGAGCAGCAGACGCGCCACGTCGATTGTCCAGAAAAAATGGCGCCGTTTAGTTGATGAAAATTTTGGTGAAAGTGATGAAATTTTTGCACCGAGAAACGTGTTCTGTGAGAGGTGACACGATCCGCGAGTGGTAAAATTTTTGCACCGAGAAACTTGTTCTATGAGAAGTGACACGGTCCGCGATGCGAAAAATTTTGAGACTTTTGGAGAACTAAACAAGGCCATAGATGACCTCGGCGAACTGAAGCCGAAATGTCACGGTACCGCATTTCTCCACTGGTACCTTCTACTGGATGGATCTGCAATGGCGGGCAGGGAAAAAATGTTATAAATAGGGAACTCTTGGAAAACTTTTTTTTCTCTTTTTACTGTTTTAGAAGAATTCATATTTTCTTCTTCGTATAACATTTTCTTTTTGTTACTGCAGCGGGTTAGTGCAGATAGATATTCCACCGACGGGTTCTGTTTAGCTTCCTAGTTTTTGGGCCCCCATCAACGGCAATGTCCCAGCCCATCACCACCGACCGCCGCCCCACCGGTCCACACCACCACCACCACCACCAACCCAACAACAACAACCCAGGCAGAGGCAAACATGGCGGCCCATGTGTTCTGAATTCGGCCCCTGTACAATCATGTGCGTGTGTATATTACCGACCGTGTGTGTAAGTGGGCGTGACATGTTTGTTTGTTCACCCATCGGGGAAATGAAAAACTACCCCTGATTCCTTCGCTCTCCGCGTTTTACGGCATACGTGTCGTCCAGCGCGCGCTTTGCCACCCCGCCTCGCTCCCGCGCCCCCGCCTGCTGATTTTGCAAAAAGATCCTTCCAGTCTCTAGGAATTGCAATGTAGTCCACTTGCGCACCAACAAACCCTAGCGGTCACCCCGCCCTCTCCTCTCGCGTCGCCGCCGCTCCCGCGCCCCCTCGCTGCTCGCCCGTTCGCCTCCACCCCTCCCATCTCTCCTCGTGCCGTCGCCGCCACCGCTCCCGCACAACCCCCTCCCTGCTCGTCTCCATCCCTCTCCTCTATCCTCCCCCGCGCGGCCGCGCCCGTGGGCCATCATCCTCATCCTCCTCGGTGGTAGTGGCGGGCTCGGGCGGCTCGTCGGTGATGGGCTCCTCCCCTCCGGATCCGGCGAGGGTCGCGGCTGCGGCGGCGATGGCTGGCGGCGCCGCCTCTCCCCGTCCCCTTCACTGCGGTGCTCCTCCCCTCTGGATTTGACAAGGGCGCGACTCGCAGCACCGGCGGGCTGGTCAGCCTGCCTCGCGGAGCGGTAACTTCTCTCCTCCGGATCTGGCGAGGGGCTGCCGCGTTGCCCGACGACGATGCAGCCATCAATGCTGCAAAGGGAGCTGCGGCAGAGGAGAAGGTGGCAGTGTTCGAAGGGATCCGAATGTCGTGCGTTGCGTGCGCGGGGTCAGTGGAGAAGGCCGTGAAGCGCATCCTGGGCATCCACGATGCCGCCGTCGACGCCCTCGGCGGCCGCACGCAGGTCGTATTTTACCCAGGCTCCGTCTCAGTGAGTATCAGGTACCTTTGGTTGACGGGTTGCTTTCTATCCACTCCTGCAGCGCGCCCTCCAGCTCGCCTCCGTGGCCACGCGGAGGCGGATCCGAACCTCTCCCTCCGCCTCCCGCCGGTCGTGTCGGTGTTGGACCCAAATTGTGTCTGTGTGTACATGTTGCGCCTGGACCCAACGGCGACGCGACATGAATGTCCGCAAGATCCACAACCTCTTCCGGTGTCGCCCCAACTTCAAACCACTGCCTCCTCCCAGGTCCGTCTCCCCTCACCCTTTCGCTCGAGCTCTGATTTTTCCCAGCAATTATGTGTTTCGATCTAATTGTCCTCTGTTGGAACTTTTGATTACATTCAGCAAGTAGGTCTAGATTGTTTTTTGATGTTGGTCCTTTGCATATAATAATGAATATTTATGCTTGATTTTAGATATTTCCCTTGCTGAACCTGCTGCTTTAAAGTTGTTGTTGCTGATGCCTCATGTGCTCTGTCTTCCCAGAATTCGCAGAGGTCAGTGCATTGTTCTTATTGTGTTATAGGCTTGGCTGCTTTAGTTTGAGATGCTACCGCTTCTGGGGAACGATTTCACAGGTGCAGACGGACAAGGCCTCCATTCTTGATGATGGCATTGAGTATCTGAAGCAGCTTCAGCTACAAAGTGCAGGTGCCCAAACTGATGTCGTGCTTCTAATTTTTCTACTATGATTACCACCAATTGGGATATATACACTGCTAGAATAATACACGGTAACAACCAACATACATGAATGCTAAGTGAGAATATATTGTAGTTAATACCCTCATCAATCATCTGATGCTGGCTAAGGCTGCATTTCTAATTCTTGCTTGGCACTGCAGAAAATACAAGAACTAATTGTCCAAATTATTTGTTCAAAATAGTTTTATGCCCGAGACAAAAGTATTCTGAAAGTTGTGGGTGCTCCCACTGTCTAATAGTGCTAAGATAGTTAATACCCTCATCAATCATCTGATGCTGGCTAAGGCTGCATTTCTAATTCTTGCTTAGCACTGCAGAAAATACAAGAACTAATTGTCCAAATTATTTGTTCAAAATAGTTTTATGCCCGAGACAAAAGTATTCTGAAAGGTGCTGAAAATATGCAAAGGGGTCCTATATTATTATGCTAGATAATGGCTGAATTATATCTTTTCAGGTAAACAAAGTAAGGTATGACCACTATCCA
The DNA here is from genome assembly GCA_036936925.1 of Cenchrus fungigraminus. Taxonomy (NCBI): domain Eukaryota; kingdom Viridiplantae; phylum Streptophyta; class Magnoliopsida; order Poales; family Poaceae; genus Cenchrus; species Cenchrus fungigraminus. The sequence goes on from CM072779.1 coordinate 10,291,988, forward strand.
TTTTTGACCGGGTTTTGATCTATTACCACAGTTGGTTGATTCATTATGTTTTATCTTCCGAATGTGTCAGCAGCGAATTAAGTAAAATTGGTATTTTTGCAACAGCAGCTGCCACGGAGTATGATCTTTACTCGCCGCCTTGGGCTTGTGTTGCTGCTTTCATCTCCGAGGCGGGCTCGAGGTAATATCCAAATCATTTTCATTTTGATTTCCAGTATTGGCTTAGGTTGCCGGGTTGTTCAATGCCGCCAGATCTTTTAGTACGATGTGTTAGGTTTGTGCAGGTAGTAGAATTTCAGAGTAGCTGAAAATAGTTTGTGTCATGTGAGGTCACGGTAGCTTACTCGTGCATCTGTGTAATTACCATGTGTAGCTGGAAATAACTGGGTTTCAAGGTGATTTACTTCTGCATTTGTGCTTATCTGTTTGATTGAGAAAAGGAAATAAGATCAGAAATAAACAATGAATTCAGATATACATGTATCCATATTTAATTTGACGAATGGCGAATGCATGTTGGCAAAGAAATCAATATTAAGATATACATGTTCTTTGAACTAAGCAAATCAGATCCTTTTGGTTTAGAAAAAAAATGTTCTTTTTTTTTGGTTTAGAACCCATCTGCCTTCGATGTTGTGAACTAGATTTTTGTTGACACCTGCTTTTGTTTTTCTTGGGCCTGCAGTTAGGGCCGCTGATTGGAGTTCCGGGATTTAAGCTTTATAGACGGGGTAGTGCTTTCTTCCATGATCCTTTTTACACTTATATGATATTAGTGTGATTTAGCAAATTGATTTTTTTTTACTGAATCAAGGCCTTTTTCCCTCAATGAGTTTACAGTTTCATGTTCTATAGTCTAAAGATTTATGTCATCTTAGTCTAGAACTTTAAGCTCCAATAGAATATAGTCTTGGATCCATTAGTGCAGTTGCAAGGGGTGTCTTGGCTGTTTCTGAAGTTTACAAGCTATGGCTCCATATAAGATATGTTGTTTATTCAAAACAAAAGTTTTACTGCAACTAATTCAGATATGGAGCGGTAGTCTGTATATGTGCTGGCCTGAGTTACTATAAGTTTCATTGCTTCTTTTGGCATGGTTTCGTGCATAGTAGCGATGTCTTCTTTTGGCATGGTTTCGTGCATAGTAGCGATGTTGATTCTACAACTATGACACGGTAGAGTGTTACCAGGAAAAGGTTGGCTGATGAAGAAAACCATGTTCTAAAAGCTGAACAAGATGCAAATTGTTAGTCTTCAATGTGCATGCATGATCTGTTATTGTTCATCCTATTATTGATCTGAATACATTATCTTCCATCATGTTGTATAGATCGGCAATGCCTCTCATGGTGATGTTATCATCTTACCAACTCTGGTAATATAAAATAGACAACAGAGGTATGTGCTCTTCAATCCTCTAAATTACTATAAAATGTGTGTTGAGATTTCCAGATGAACTTTTTTGAGTCTGTTTCTCAGAGAAGCTTGACAAAAGAGCAGTTCTTAAAGCACTTTGTGCTGGTTTTCGGAAAACCACTAAGCAAGTGAAGGTTGGTGCATTGGTTCCCATAATTTTTCCATGTTGACTTCACCAGGTGTAACTTGCATGTTGCTCTTAAATAAATTTAAATGTTTTTAACCTTAGATATACAAACAAATGAGTGCCTAGAAACAATGGTGGCTGTTGGTAAGATAAGGCTGCTAACATCACTACATGCAAGGTTTCTTCCTGTGGTGTTAGGTTTTTCTTGAAAATTTGGTTTATCAGATATTCGTTCTGTTTAGCGTATGCATGTAGCAATTGTTCCGTGAATATGCATATAAATTCATTGGTGATGGCTATACTTGTTGTGACTGAAGGTACACTAATTGGCATCAGTATTCATCTTCTGGCATTTTCCCCCTTGTATGTTAAAAGTATCGAATAACATAACATAGTAAGGTTGCTGAGATCAATAGTTGCCACTAGAGCCTTGGGGATATCATGTGCTTTTGTTATTTTAGCTTCAGTATCTCGGAGATGTGAAATTAACAATGGAGGGTGTTGGAAAGAGATCGGAAACTAAGTAGCTGAACAATGCACTGTAATTGTCTTTTTGGCATTGTGCCTGTTGGTTATGGACCTGTGTGCTATCTTATTTTTCTGCAGCCCTCAAGGTGGTTCATGTTCAGCCACTTAGTTCCTAAATTTAATTGTTTATTTTTTCACAGGATCTGCTGCCATTAAAAAAAGGAATGGTATATATGTCATGTGTTACTGATAGAAGGCAACATATTCTAAGGGAGTGTTGGAAGATTGCTCCGCCTAAAGGTGTAAGATATGCTACTCAGTATTTTGGTCTCTACGCTATTGTTGAGTAATGCTTCATATAGAATTAAGAATGTTAATGCAAATAAATCACATGGTGCCTAATCTTTGTAAAGGGTCAAAATAATGATGGCGTCATTCAGCAGTTCACATGCTTTGGAGGAAGCAATGCCAACTGATTCTGAAGAAGACTTCAGTGCGTACTTTTTCTTACTAGGTGCAATATAGAAAGTTATTGCAGAATTAGAATATTTTTAACTTCTTGGTGTAGTGAACTTTATTTGATCCATAAAAGCCTTGGAATGATAGCTTTGTACATGTATTTTTTTCCTGAACTATATAATCATAAATGAGATTGATTTTATTCTTGACACCATGGGTCCCTCCCAGAATAATTTCATTTTATTCTTGACACCATGAGATGCTAAGATGATCTTCATTATCATTTGGAGCCACCTAACAAGTGTGGCTGCATGTATTGTGATTAGGAGTCTTTTAGTACAGAAATGTTCGCTCATATGAACTACTAGCTATGGATAATCAATTCAGTTTGTTACTAGCAATATACATACAATCTTTGTTCATGATAGAGAGCACTTTGATAGGGCGCGCATCGCGCGCCTGATTGTTCTAGTCGGAGAAATGAAAAGCTACCCCTCTTTCTTGCTCTCCCCGCATTCGACGGCCTAGGTGTCGTGCAGCCGTGCGTCCACGCGCGCGCGGAAGGGCGACGGGAGCCCGCGCGAGGGAAAACAGTAGGAGCAGCTTTGTCTCCTCCGCGTCGCCACTGGAAGGCGGGCCGCCGCGCAGCCCGTCGAAAGCATGGCCCCCCGGTCAGCTGCCTGGCCTCTCTCCCCATCTGGTGCGCGCAGGACAGCATGGCGGCCGCGTGGTCACCAGCCGTGGGTTTGGTGTTTTGCGAAAAAGCCCTTCTTTTTTTGTGAACCTCAAATCAGTCCAACACGTTCAATACGTCAAGTAATGACGTTCATATATTTGCCAGATTTGACCTTGTACTAAAATTTATTTTGTTCCCAAGAAGAGAAAATTTGATGACCTTGTCTCTTCAAAAAACCACCCCGAGGTGATTTTGCGAGCAACCCCTCCCACTACCCAACCGGCCAATTACCCCCCCCCACACACACCCGAACCCTAACCCTCACTCACTCCCCTCCCCGCCGCCGCTCTCTCCCTCTCGGCTCCTCGCCGCCGCTCTCTCCCTCTCTGCTCCCCGCAGCCACCACCTGTTGCTATCGGTCGGCCTGGGCGTGGCGCCACGTTGCTCCTCCACCCGCCCCTCTCATCTCCTCGGTGGGTAGCAAGCGGCCGGAGCACCAACTCCCTCTCACAGGCGCGAACGGATCCATGACGGATGGTGTGGCGGCGCAGCCTCGACGACGACGGAAAGCAAGGTGGCAGCTCTCTCTCTCGCCCGGCAAAAAATCTCTCTCTCTCTCTCATCTTACTTTTCCCTTGCAGATCTGGTGTGAGATGAGGGGACAGCGGGCCAGGAGACGCTGGTTCTCCAGTGCGGTGGCTCACTGCTGCTTCCCGCCGTCTTCCGTGATGTCTGGCCGCGGTAAGCGGTGGCCGACCCGACGCAGCGGTGGGGCGAAGCCAGCGGGGGCTCATCGCGGAAGGTGCACCTCCTCCACCTCATCCTCTCATATTTCATTTGTCCTCATCCCCTTTTTTCTTGCTATAGCGTTCGACAGACGGTGGCGGCGACGGCTGCTTCCGACGGTTCCTCGATTTAGACTGTGGTGGCTCATCCAGCCAGGTCCGTATTTTTCTCTTCCCTCACTTCTTGCTGGGTGCCAAGGACAAATCATTTCCTTGCAGATGTAGGGAATTAGATGATAAGATCTAAATCCAAAGAACCAGCGTGCAGATAATGATCTAGGCATGCCGATTAAACTGTTGTTGCTCCTGATTCCTGAAGTTATAACATATTATGGATAAATTTATTTTGTCAACATTTTTTGTTTGCTACTCGCTGTGGTTAGTAGTCTAACATTTGCACCATCATTTGTAGCTTAATTTCACTTTATTATTTGGATTTGACTTCTGTATGTTGATGTGTGCTCTCTACACCTTTTTTAACATATTGGCTTGTTAGTTCATATTTTTCGATTAATTTTGTTGGTTTCTTAGTTATTTTCTTATCCCAGTTATCTGATTGGGGGTTATTTGCAGAGTTGATTGGCAGCAGGAATGTGTGGGGTCTTAAGACGAAAGCCAGTTGAAGATAAGTGTTCCCCCCTCTATTATAAGTAAATTTGCTTTGAATTTGTTGATGTGATACTCTTCTTTGTACTGAGTGTTCAAAAATGACAAAATTAGACACATAATAAAGAGTAGATATCTTAACTTCTGTTCGCACTTCAGACACTTTTATGATGTATACCTGTTTTCTTCTTTCTCATTCGATATCTTTGGTATTTCTTAGAGTACCTATATTCCTTTGCTTTAACTTGACAAATTCTATCCATATAAACAATGTTGCAGTCAGTAGGGTAAGGAGTTAGATTGATTGTGTGAGCAGTTCTGACTAAGGTTAACTGCTAACGCTGACATTTTATTCAGAAATGGTGTAGTTGTATGTTTCTTCACTGGCTTACAAGATGCCTGAACCATAATGATCTTCTTACTTTTTCTTGCTACACGATCTGAGGCAAGTAAGCAATGAATCTTATTCTGAGAATCTTACTTTCTTGCATATCTTTTGCTGATTGGGGTTCTAACTGTTACATCAAGGTTCAAAACTTGGTTCACATGTACCGGAGGAAGCAATTAATGCATAATTGAATCAAAAAAGAATGCCTACTTTTTTCTTACTATGTGCCATATTAGAATGTTATGTATTAAATTTGAAAAGTATAGACGCATGCTTGCTTACTGCTGACTGCTAATGTTCATATTTGCTAATTATTTTCCATAATTTCTTATCTACCAGCCTGAATGGAGCAATACAAGGGACGTCATATAGGTGATAGACAAGACCATGAGAGGCAACCATGGCGCTGGTGGCCTAGGCTTGACACCATGAGAGGCAACCATGCGCTGGTGACCTAGGCTTGGGACGGCAAAGGTGGGTTTCCCTTCTCGCTTTGATCTGGTGGTGTGAATGTTCATTGACTGCATCTGATGCTCTTTTGTGCCTGCAGGGAGTTTCTTGGATTTGGTTAGCGAGATCTTGGATTTGTATTGTATTGCTAGATCTGCTTAGCATGCTATGCAAATTGGAAAAATGAAGTTTGCTCTCTTCCCGGTTCATTCTAGCTAATGTGTGGTAATGAACTTCATAGCACTGGTTGCACACCGATGATAGATGGGGACAGGAGACCAGTAACAACACAATGCACCTTTCTATGTAGAAAAAAAAATACTTTTGCCATATTAGTGTGCGTGTTTGGAAAAAACTATGATTCCTCGAAACTTCAGCGGTAGGGTACTGAACATAACTGTTGTGTTAGATGAATCACCTAGATGGATCATTCTGGTTTTAGACGTTAAATTGTCAGCATTGGTGGCATAGGAAGATTTTCCTTTTAAATTCATAATTAGAAAGAAAAAAAAAGAAGAAAGGGTTACCTCGTATTTGTGTTTTGTGTATGCATTTGACAGCTGTAGGAAAGGATGTTGTGTAGGATGGTGCTTAGCTTTGTTTCAAGATTTGCCAGCTGTAGCTTCATCAGCTGTAAAGAAGTATGTTGGCTAACACCATATACTCTTCTTTATTGTGCCTGCAGTGATTGAATGTTAGCATGTTGTCGACCACCATATATGGTGTTCTCGTATTGAATCTAGCCTATACCATATACCATACATGCGATTTGATGCCTTTCACTCTATCTGCTTGTATTTTGTTCAAACGGTAGGGTGATGCGCCGAACTTCATATTTATGGTCTGGATTATTTCCTCTTTCTATGTGTCTCTGAGTGTTCTCATTTGACTATGCTTGAACCTATACTTCATTTTGCCTAAAGCTTTACTATTGTTCTATAATGATTAATGAGGTTGTCATGCGATTCATTTACATTAGAAATGGATGGATCGGTTCAGGTGAATATAACGGATAGATCTACCTGAACATTGTTCTCATAAACAGCAAATTTCAGTGTCTGAAACTACCTGATAGCCACTGCCTACATAAAAAAATTAAACTCACATGAAGAGCCTTGGTATGGGTTATGCTACTCCTGTGATAATTTTCCCATCCTAATTGTTTTAATACGCCGTGTGATGATTTGTGGAAATTATGCAGTGTGCTTCATCCTAACTCAAAACAGTGTGCTTCATGTAAGTTTGCCGTGTGACGATTTGTGGAAATTATGCAGGTCTAAGAGGGGACTGGCAATAGGGGAGATGTCTGGTGCGCCATTGAGGATACCGAGGAAGCAATAAGAATAGCCCCCAGATTTCCTTAGGTATTTTGTTTCTTTCGAACCACCAATTTTCCTAGGTATCACTCTGCTTGTATATTCGTATTTTCCTGTGGTAACCTTTACTGAGGACAAATGTTATATGTAGAATTGATCTGCTTGTCCCTGTTACAACTACTTACCACCATGAATAAGTCCCTTTAGCCTCTTATTTAGCTGTGACAGAATAAGTATGTGATTGAAGATCCTTCACTAAATGTGTTTATTTTGCATGATTGCTTGTGCTGACTGCTGCTTCATCTTTAGTCATTGCAGTCATTTTATTAATAAAAATGCAAAATGAACTAATGAACTGTTAAAATGAATGACGCTGTCCTGAGTTTACCTTTCTGAATTTTCATTGGGGGAGAAAGTGTTTTATTTTAAGATACCTACAGCCAGCTGGTTTTAATACAAAAAGTTTGTTTCTTTCCAAAATGTTACAACAAATAGAGTTTACCTATGATATCCTGAAGTTATCAAATAAAAGGATAACTTAGGTTTTGCTGTACAATTATTGACATTTATTTTGTTCAGATATTTGTGAGGTATTCTTTGTGGTGCATTTTTTGCGGTATTCCCTAACATATTTCTCTGCCTTTTTGGCCTAGGTCATTGTTGGAGCCTGTTTCCAAGGCTACAGAAGTGCAGAAGTGCTGACATATGATTTTTTGATCAATTCGCTTGAATGGATGGCTTCAATGGAAGCTTCAGAAACACCTTTTAGGATAAAGAAAGGAAACAAACATTGAATTTATTTCCATTTGTCATTCATTCGTGCTAGAATGAGGTGAAACCATGGCAAGGGATTTGTGTACTATACTGCTATTGAGAGATGACTATTTGTTAAAACATGATGATTAAACGTATCTAATTGATAATATGTTGTCATTTGATAACATCCATTTGTCATTCGTTTGCGAAGAGTTTCTGTTGTCTTAAATATCATTTGATCCTATTGATATATTTAATTGCTGAAACAATAGGGCGCGCATTGCGCATGCCAGTATCATTAGACATACCCTATGGGCTGAAAAGGTCAGATTATTAGCAATGACGGTACTGATTCATTCTATTTAATCAATTTGATTCATTCTATTTAATCAATTTGGTCGGGACAAATGATCTATTAGTACACTTTCCATATTGATATTCTTTTGACTCTGTTAATTCTGATCACGATGCAGTGCACTTTCGATAGGGCGCGCATCGCGCGCCGGATTGTTCTAGTCGGAGATATGAAAAGCTCATACCCATCCTTCGCACCACAGCAATTCAGGCATCGGTGGCATCTCCGTTACTCGACACGCCACCCTCAGCGCTGTCGTGGTGATTTTGCAAAAAACTCCTTCAACTTTCTACATATCGCGAAAGAGTCCAGTACCGCCGGACCATACAGTTACGCATCTGTTTATTTTTCGAATAAAGCCTCAAACAAATCTTTATTGCCACTCAAAGAAGAAAAAATCCATATGCAACTGTTTTTTGCAACCAACCCCCCAAAGCCATTTTACGAACAGACCCTCCCACCACCCCACCGCCCCCCTCTCGCCTGCTCCGCTCCTCCGCGCCGCCACCTCCCCTCCCACGCCGAGGCCCCCGAACCTCGAGCGGCCGTGCCGCTCCCCGCCCTCTGGAGACCCCCGTCGGCGCCTCCCCACCTGCTTTCCGCCGCCACCCTTCTGTGCTCTTCGCCGCCGCCGGCCGCTACCGCGGGATCCAGATCCGGTGTCAGACGCGGCTTGGAGTTGGAGCTCCGACGGCACCACCCGTGCTCCGGGGGCGCGTCGCGGTGGTCCGGTCAGTCCCGGCCGGCGGCGAGGCGCTCCCAAACGGGCACAGCGTGACGGATCCAGCGCTGGGAAGCTCAGCGGCGTGCGTGGGCCGGCACGCACAACTGCTCGTCCCACTGCCGCTCTCCGCCGTCGGTGCCCCGCCCACTGCTCCCAGTCGGCTTGGGTGCGGCGGCCGCCGCGGCTTCACTTCTCTCTCGCTGGATGCGGAGGCCCCTCCTAGATCTTCCTGCCATGAGGTAACTGCCAGGATGCTGGTCAATCCTCCTCTCTCGCTCTCTGATTTGGTGCTGCCGAAGGAGGTTGCTGGAGGCCATGGAGCTACTGCGCGTGATGCCATGGTGCTGTGCTTCAGCCAGCACAGGCCTGACGAGAAAAAAATTCCATGTCCTTGTGCATTTAGCTGCCCAATCCGCTTCTAGATTCACTTAAATAGATGAGTTCTCTTAGAATTCAGCCTAGAATTGTATGTATGGTCCCCTTTTTATTCCTGTGCAATTTTTTGTGTTTTGTCCAGAGATGTTAGTGGAGATTTGTATGAGCTGCCCGTGCTTTGAGATTTTGTTACTCATGAATTATATGATGCATGAGCCAATTGATTTGCACAAAAAGCTTACTAGCTATTATTGTTGCTAATTCAGATAGAAAATGGTTTAATAATCTAGGGTCTTTAGCTTTTTTCTTAGAAAGATGACCAAACACAAACAGGACACACTTTAATAAATTTTCTAACCAAAATTGTTAATCCATTATGAGGAACAATCGTTTGCTTGCAGCATAGCAAGCTGGTCTATGCGTGAGATGAACCATACTGATGACCCATTGGAGTCAATACTATCTTACTCCTGAAAGTAATTTGTCCAAAACATCTTAGGAAGCTGAGCTTAGTATCTTCTGATAGAGATTAATTTTCTCCTGCTTGCATTCCCCCCTCTTAATTTTCCCCGTCATGTGTCAAACAACTAGGTGCATTTTAGGGACTTCATTACTAGAAATCAGATTAGTATCCCAATTTACCATCTTAAATGTTTGCTATCTATATATCTTGATCATAATGTGTAATATGTGGCTAAACAAAACTCTTTGTGCTACTACTGAGGATCGAAATGTGTAACAATGTATGGCTTTAGGCAAAAAAAACCTACGGGTTGCAAGACTAGATAATTAGCGATGACAGCACTGTTCCATACTATTTAATGAAATTGGCTGGGACAACTGATGTGTTAATATACTTTCTCTGTTGGTGTTTTTATGATTCTGTTAGTTTTGATGATGATGAAATGCATTTTCAATAGGGCGCACATTTTCATGGGAGGAAGCAAGGATGTCTTTACTAAGGGTAATAATGAGTTATCGTGACACACAATTTAGAAATCAGTTGTGCAAGAAAGCCAAAGGCAAAAAAAAAAGAAGGTAATATCAATGTGCAGAACTCAAGTTACTAGGGAATGGGTGATCCTAAATATATGTATTTTGCTATTGCTAGAGCTGGCATAACAAAGCCTACAGGATCATTCTTCGTTTATTTTTTATTGCACCTACCATCTGTTCTATTCTGTAATTTAACCAGCAAAGCTGGTTGCCTGGTCTACCTGCAGTGAAATCACGTTTGTAATTATACTTTCCCATTTGTCCATATCAACCACTCCGTACATTTGTACATACTACTTAGCAGAGTTTCTTTTGTCTGGTGAACTGTTCTAATATCAACACTTAACCTTTGATCTTGCCACATAAATTTTCATTGATACCTGTTTAGAAAGAGATTTGCAATAGGATACCACTACTTTCCATCGGTGCAAAATGATTACACACTATGTCTTTCCAATTCCCTCGGTGGTGCCCAGGATCTTAATGCAAATCAAGTAGGATTTATTATAGGATGCTCTTAGCCTCCCTTTTTTGGTATTTCTTACTAACACACTTTGTTTTCTTTGAATTCTTGTTTGCTGTGATCTGTTCAGGGGAAAGGTCCTCCAGATTTGATGGTTTGACCTCCATGCCTCCTCGCTGATCTGGATAGGAAGGATGACTATGACTTGAGGGTGACCAAGAAGAGAAATAGAAGAGTAATGCATGACTTTTGCCTGCAAGCTACAGTGAAAACAAGCAAAACTACCAGGCAAGAGTGTTAAGTTTCTAGGTCACTTACCCACTTAAGACTTACCTTCTTCTCCACTCAACTAATCAGTTAATAAGTTACTATATGCTCAAAACGTGTTGCTTAATGACCTCTTATGGTTAATTGCATAGGTGAATTGTTGTTACATCCATTTTGTTTACGAATGCTTTTCAAATCAGAGTGATGAGTTTTCTAATGTAAATTTAAATTTGAGAGTGTACATGCCCATACCTGTGATGTCATACTACAAACCCAAGCATATCACCATGCCAATGGTGCTGCAAAATAAATGTTGAGCATGTACCCTTGCCAATGATGCTATGTTTCTTAGCTGAGCCTATTTTCTGCCAAAGAACATATGCAACAATTAGTGCAATTCATCTATCTATTCTTCTTATACTGACTTGGGTCATTTGACGTATGTAATAATGATTGCCATTCTTTCATGATCTCTGTATCCTCTTCTTACTAACCTGATGCATTTTGCAAACGCAGTCATGACTGCCATTCTTTTTATGATATAAATATTCTCTTATTGATCTGAGGCATTTCGCATGTGGAGTGATGGTTACATTTCTGATTTATAATCTTTTATTCGTATTGGAGGCATCAGTATATGTAGTGATGACAATTATTCTTTTGAATGCTGGATTTAAACCATTTGGCTGTCCCCAAACTGAGTTAATGGTTTCACTTTATTTTTTCTATTTTGTGCACACTATTTCCGAATGAATCTATCTCCTATGTTACATTTGTATTGTTTTGAATCAATTTTTTCATCTATATCAAGTAACCATTTCCATATTTGCTAATTATTTTCCATAATTTCTTATTTATCAGCCTGAATGGAGCTGGAGCAATACAAGGGACGCCATACAGGTGGTAGACAAGACCATGGGTCCCTCCTAGAATAATTTTATTTTATTCTTGACACCATAAGATGCTCAGATGATCTTCATTATCATTTGGAGGCACTTAACAAGTGTGGCCGCATGTATTGTGATTAGGAGCTTTTTAGTACAGAAGTCTTCGCTCATATGAACTACTAGCTATGGATAGGCAATTCAGTTTGTTACTAGCAATTGATACATACAATCTTTGTTCATGATGGAGAGCACTTTTGATAGGGGCGCATCGCGCACCTGATTGTTCTAGTGTACGTTCATGGATGTGGCCTGCCGCGCGCACCACCCACCCACTTGCATCTGCGAACGTTCATAGATGCCGCACCACCTGCAACCTCACGAATTAAGGAGTGTTCGTTTAGTTTGGCAAATTGCGTATATAAGCAGTGTTAAAATAGAGAAAATTTGCTGTATTGAATCATCTTCTTCTGTGAGAGAGAATGTGAGTTGATGTGATGGTAGAATAGAAAAAAGTTAGATGTGAGTCTTTGCACAGCAGGTGAAGGCAAGCCAGCATGCTGGTAGAGATGGCAATGGGTACCCGAAATCTGATGGGTTTTTACTCTATTAGGGCACGGACGTGTGTCGATTTTTATACCCGTGGTCTACTAATGGACAAAAAGTGAGACCCAACGGGTTGGTGCGCATAGGTTTGGGAACATAAAACCCAAAAACGTGAACCCATAGATTCTTTAGACCTGACTATATATCACCAAATAAACCAACATTCTTAGCTCACACCTCAATTTTAATGGCTAAACTCCAACTCTTATATGCATAATTGTTAAACGATCTATATTATGATTTACGTCACTCATATGAAGTGCTTTTGTTAACATACGGTGTTATGGTTAGATAGCTAATACTATACTTTTGATAATCTACATCAATGTTGTATGCATATGTTTTAAATTATGAAGATATACATGTACATGATTTTTTTCTTGTTGAATTGTGAACATATATATACGTTGTTGTCAATTTTGTTGTTTGATTTGGTACCCATGAGCGACCCGTGCGTACCCGTTAACCCGATGGGTATGGGTTTGAGCACAAAATTAAACTCGTAATGGGTCATGAGTTTTTCAATGGGTGGGTTTTGTATTCGCGACCTCGCGGGCATGGATTTGGGATGGCAAAACCGAGCGGGTTTGTGCCCGTTGACATCTCTACATCCCGACGGGAGGGGCGACCACCGCGCCCCTCGAGCAGCCGCCCCCACCAGCCCTCACCGACCACCGCCGCCGCCAGCCCTCGTAGCGGCGGCGGCCAATGCGCGGCTCCGAAAAAAGGCCCTGCTTGCAGCACCTCTCTCCCTCCTCCTACCATTTCCATTCTTCCCCTTTTGAGCTTTCCTCTAGCAGCAATCCTGACGGCCGTGCGTCGACTTCCGCGCTCCTCTTGCCTCTCCCCCGCCAGATCTGGCCTCCCTGCTTGCCGATCCAGCCCCTGCGGGTTGGATTCCATCCTGGGGGGGGATGGACCTGGTTGACGGCCGGCGGCGGACATCATCTCTGGGCCACTGGTGCCCGTATCTGGCACCTTCCGACTGTGCGGCGACCTGGCCACCACTTCCTGGTGCTCCTCAAGTGCCGAAGCGAGGGGGACAGGCCTGTGCCGTTCCTCCCCGCGGTAGGTCGTTGCCTCGCACTTTGTGGCATGATGCGACGCCATGGTGAATTGGAGCCGTCACCGGGGAGCTGGGGACTGCTTCGCGATGTCCTCTGCCGCAGCCGCCTCCTCACGCTTCCTGGGTTGACGACCTGATGCTGCCTGCGGTACCCTCGCCTAGGTTACCTGGGGGCTTCGGATGGTGATGCAAGATGCACGTGACGACGTTCCACCGTTGCATTGGCACACCAAGAAGTTTCTTGCTCTGGCCACTGTCGTGGACGATCATGGTGGCGGCGTGGACCCCTTCCTATGGGGGTGTTTCGTCTTCCTGATTTGGTGGCCTTTTGCAGAGCTCCACCAATTGAGCTCGTTGGGATTGTGCAACGAAAGTATCACGCCTGGTGCGTGGGAGGTGTTCTACCTCTGCGCAACCTTCTTCTCCTAGTGTTCTTGGACTTGCTTGTCATCCTGCCGTGGCTTGTGATGGTGAAAATTACAGCGAAAGCGTCATGCTCGGTGCGTGGGGAGGTCCCGAGCCTCCGCATGATCCATTACCAACCAAGGTTGCAAGTTTCGTCCTCTGTAGCTACTCGTGTTTGTGCGCTCGTGTTTGTCCTTCGGCTGGCCTCTCTCGTGGTCCATTGGGTGTTCTTTAGTGGCGCATCTGTTCCGTCGACGCTCTCCTGTTGGTGTTTCCATCATAGTTTCCATCATAATTTTGTCGGGTGAGTCCTCTGGTTCTGTCATTTCCCTTAGGGGTTCCTCTCCTGCGCGGCTTTGGATGATGGAAGGCGGTGGAGCCCGAACGAGCTAGGAAAGGTGCTACCGCCAACGTGAATGGAGGTCGTCGTTTGTGGTGAACCTCTGACCGATGTGTCATTCATCACCCTTAGTCCCCATTCCGCTGAGCGGCCCTCAGATGGAGGGTGTCAGCGGAGCGGCGTAGCTACGACGGGTGGTGCGTGATGCAATGACCATGGTTCTTTTGGTGAGCATGTTGTTTGGTGGGTGCGTCCGTTGGTGGTCGGCAGTCGCCTTCGCCTTGTTCTTGACCGTGATTGCCACTGGTGTTTGGCCTCTCTCCTGGCTCATTGGGTGTCTTTTCTTGGCGCCTCTGCTTCGTCGATGCTCTCATGTTGGTGTTGACATCAAATCTTATGCCGGATGTTTCCCCCGTTTCTGCCATTCCCTCTTAGGGTCTCCCCCTGTGCGGCGTTGGATGGTAGGAGGCGGTGGAGTTCGGATGTGCTGTGCAAGGTGTTACCACTAGCTTGAAGGGAGGTCGCCGTGTCTGGTGAAGCTTGGCTGGTGTGTCTTTCATCGCTCTTTGTCCCCTTCCCGTTCGGCAGCTCTCAGCTGGGGGAGTGTCAACGGGGAGGCGTAGCTCCGATGGGCGGTGCGAGCTGCAGTGACCTCAGCTCAAATCGGCGAGTATGTTGTTCATTGGAAGTGCTTTTTGGTGTTTGGGTAGTAGTCTATCATTGTGTCATGTATCGATCTTGAACAAATCTGTTGTGTTCTTTTTCTTTATTCCTTGGATGTGTCCATTGTATATCTTGATTCATGTACATGTGGTTTGTCGCAATTTTAATGAAATATTCAAGCTAACTTCTTACCGGACGTAGCCCCTTAAAAAACCAGCATGCTCTGCAGTGCAGCGAGACGCTCATTCTCAGCAGCCAACCACGCACAAAGCCACACGGCCACGGAACAAACAAGCGACGCCGCCGCGCGGCTGGTGGCGGTGCGCTAACGCCATCGACGGCTCCCATCCGCAGCCGGCCGCCCGGGTCAAGCTTAAGAGGGTGTTTGGATCCTTTTAGTCACCTGACTAAAGTTTAGTCAGACTAAAAAATTTTAGTCACCCCTTGTTTGGAGAGTGACTAAAAATAGTCAGCATTAAATGGTTCTCTCTCCCTCCCTCCTTCTCTCTCCTCTCCCTTTCTCTCTTCTCTCTCAATAAATGCAAAAAGAGAGTTTTAATCACCAAAAGTTAGGTACCTCTGACTAGGGACTAGACTAGTTTTAGTCACCCTTTAGTCAGAAGTGTTTGGAGATTTAGTCCCCTAAGATAACTAAAATTAGTCTGTAGTCTCTGGTCAGGTGGGATCCAAACACCCAACGCCCGAGCTGCGTGTTTCGTTCGCAATTCGCATAGAAGACGTCTCCAGCAGCGAGTCGTTCTCGTGCCGACGCCGGCGCTCGCCTCCCGATCCCCAAAGGCCCCAACCCCTCGTCGGACGATCGATCCCCTCCCCTGCCCTGCCCTGCCGCCCCGACAAATCATAGATTTCCCCCGCCCCAATACCGAACCGCATCATGGCTGGCGCGCCCGTCCATCCGTCCATCCACACACACACACCCATCTGACACGCAGAAACCTCTCACCCTCCTCCTACCACTCGTGCTCCTCGATCTTTACAGCCTAGCCATGCAGGGAGGCATCCCACCGAGGCAGGCCGCGACCGAGCCCGGCCTCGGCGCTCCCTGCTCCTGGCGACCGGCGTACCCAGCCGATCACCAGTACTGACTCTGAGATAGTGTTGGCCACCGGCAGCGGCAGGGGTATTAAAATGGGGGCCGGGGCATTACCCATCATGCCATGTCCAAAAAGGATCACAGCAAATAATCAAGCCGCAGCCTTTTGGGGGCTCCTGTCTAGGCCCAGCGCCCTACGGCCCAAGCACCATCATGAGAGTGCCCAAGGCCACTAGTGTACTCTCGTACTGCCCGGGGGGGCCCTCTCCCTCCGCTCTCTCGCTCTCTGATTAGCGCTGCTGATTGCCGGTCAAGAATTCGATGAGCGCATTATTATTGCCTACTATACAAGTTTTAGTTGAGCTTTGCCGCCACCCCCTCCCTGCTAGATTGTGTGGAGTTGTATGCAAAGTCCTTTTCCACATATCATATGGAGTAGTAGTGGTAGTGGTGCTCTTTTCCTTTCTCTCGAATTAGTACAAGGCTGGCTCATTTTCCTTCAAATAAATTAGTACAAGGCCTTTTTAAGTCGGCGTTAGAATTATATTATACCCAAAAAAAAAGTCTTTGCGAGCTCGTACAAAACAATGGAGAATGGCCATGCCACACTGCTAAAGTACAAATTGTTTAAGGCGTCTGTGCGGTTTAACTTGCTGTCTAATACGGAGTAAGCATATTTTATTTCATCATTATCGGTTAGATGCATAAATTACCAAGAGAGTAGTAAGTACTACTAGTATAATGTAGTTACACTGTCCTTGCAGCACATTTGATGGTTAGACTTTTATCATCCTTTCGACACATAAACGAACTTTTTTCTACGCCTTTTGCAAATTTAATCGCCCGCACACATATTTTGTACACGAGTTAATAGTAGATGAGGCTAAATATATATATGGCCTCCATTAGGGTTTCTTTCGAAAAAAAGGTAAATTTTGCCTGCTATGGGCTTTTGGGCAGACATAATTGCGGTTATAATTACTTCCATAAGTGACCATGATGGGACTCACTTGAGAGGGCAGCAGACTTTGTCGCTTCAACCATGTGGCTGCTAGCTGGGTGCAGATGACCAAATCTTATGGTTCCACGCACCATGCACCTTCTCATCATCTTTTCTTTTTCTTTATCTTTTTTTTCCCCCGAGGGATGCATCTTCTCATCTTAAGAGCCAAAAAGAGAAAGCAAGAATTTTTTAGATCCCTTTTGCACATACGCTGATCGATCTGCTCATGTGTTTTATTTGTATTAAAAAAAGTAGTATTTGATTTGCAGTGGATGTTGCCAAGATACAGATGTCATTTTGGGTATCAATTAAGCATGCCACCTCATCTCTTGTTGGACTATGAAATGCCCAAATTAGGGAGGAGATCGAGATACAGACCGAATATTCATGTTTGGATCACATTAGTACAAACAAATCGATCTCCCTTCATTTTAAAAATGCAAGCTTCGAGAAGCCTATGGCATGTTTGCTACTACGCAATAATTTTCTTTATCAGATCACGCGAGATCACGGTTTAGCCCCGGGGTTGTTTGCCCTACGAGCAAAGCATCTCCACCACACACAAGAAAAAATTGGTTAGTTTATCTTTATAGGACTGGCATGCATGCCCTTGCATTGTCCAAGCGTTGTTTATCTCGCCGATCGCCAGGGAATAAGAACATCATCACATTCCCCGAGATCCCACGAGGGAGATCGCCACCGATTGCTAGCCCCCTAACCAACCTAACCACACACCCAGATGAAATCCCCCCTGCTTTTGCCAAGATTTATCTATCCATGTGGCTAGCGATTACATGTGTCTGTCTGTCTGTGTGTTTGCTCGCTAGCTTAGGTTGCTTGCTGATATGATAACACCACGGTTCTTGTATGTTTATCAAATGGAAAAGACAAGATAAGGAAGGAATATAAACGAGTGGAAGGAGCGATTTGCTCTGATGCCCTTCTTCGTCTTAGTCAAAAGCGTGGATCCGGGGGACCTCTGGCTTGATACTGCTGACCATGCGTTTCCACCGCTCTTTGATCTGCCTGCAAATTTTTAATCTCAGAGGAAATCACGTCATCCATTCAGGATCCTGATGTAAGCAGATGAATTTGTATATATGTAAATTTTATATTACCTGCAATTTGAGGTCGTGGGGATGGATTGGGTGAACAAGAAAAGAAAACTCGCCGCCCAGCTCGGGAGGTCGCTGCCGCGCCCTGCCTGGGCTCGGGACCTCTGGCTGTGCCTTGCCTGCCATGGCGTGCGGCGTGATCATGCGTGTCCGCTGCTCCGGTCTACTACTACTCTACCTGCGACTGCGAGGCTACGAGTGTTTGTGTTTGCTACTCCACGTACGAACATGTCCCGGCAGGCAGGATGACAGGAAGCATGGGAGCACGGAGCGTAGCACGAAAACTCGGGTGCTCGATCAGAGACCCGGAACCATGCTAAACCCTCATGCGTGTGTCGGGCTACTGCTCCAGCTCCTCCGGCCAGCCCGGGGAGACAGGGAGATAGTGCTCTCTGGCTGCAACAGACGCTGACAAGCAAATCCCAGTGAATTCATTGGCACCTACCTTTTCTTTTTTTCTTGCGTTCGCCTTCTATGGTCTCATAGGATCGACGACGATCGGCCATGTGTTTGGGATGTTGAGCAGAGAATTGGTGGAGAAGTGCTCCGTGAAAGCTCAGTTTGATGTTGAGCAAGATTTGGGCTAATCCGATCGGCATCCCGGCATTTCTGGAGCCCTCCACGAGCGAGCGAGCTCCTTGGCGGTAGGAGCCGGAGGAGTGGACTGTGGGGGAATTCGAGTGAGCTCAGACGATAGATGGTGGTGGGATTGGCAGGATAAGATTTGCATCTCTGAGTTGGAAAGGGGGGGTTAAGGGAGGGAATAAAGGAGGGTGTGGTAGTATAAGATAGAATCGAATAAACAGACTGATCGGACTGATGGTACTAAACATCGCATTGCTTAATGTAATATAAACCTTGATGGAGAAGCCTGGTCCAAAGAAAACCTATCCGAGGAATTGTTAACAAGAGGCCATATATGACCGGTATTTGCACAAGAGAAGCTGTAAATTTTTAAAAGTTTTCCCCCTTCCTCTTTTCATTCAAAAAAATTTGTACAGTTTTGGTCATCTTCTTCTGTATCAATACACGCCAGACAGTGCTTTATTACTGCCTGGTGCCTGCTACGAGTACTCCTACTTCAATGGAGAACAGTTTCAGATCACTTCAAGTGACAGGCCATCTCAAGCCCATTTCCAACAAGGAGAAGCCTCTAAAAAGAAGGAACTGAAAACTTATTAGGTTCGGAGACAGGGACCTGAATAAGCAGGCAAGTGGACAAGCAAATTCAACGAGTGCTGCCAGCAGGAAACCTCCAAGGGCCCCACTCCGCTCGGCTGATGACAGGGAGCCGCACCGCTTTTTTTTTTTTTTGGCGGTAAAAAAGCCGCGGTGGCGCGGTCCGTCAAACTGACAACTGCGGTTAACGCTAGCTATAACCCTCCTCTCTTCCAGAGTTAAAAGTTTGGTAAGCAGCAGCGATTAGGCACGCCCACTCGTACACGCCGCGACCTGCCCGCTGCCGCACGGACACAGAGCCGAGAAGGCGAGAGCAGCGTCGAGCAGCAAGCCGCGACCGCGACCATGGCTGTGCTGCCGCTGCCGCTGCCCCCGCCCCGCCTCCTCGCCATCATCATCACCCTTCCCCCTCCCGTCTAGACACGCATCATTGCGCTCCTCCGCGCTTCCACTCCTCTCCTCCCGTGTCTGTCTCCTGCTCCTGCTGTGCTGTGCTGTGCTCTCCTCTCCCGGCCTCCCCTGCTGCTCCTTCTCTTCCTCCTTCCCTGCCGTGCCGGCCCGGGTGTGCACCGAGCGAGCGAGCTAGCTATATATAGCCAGTCGAGCCGGCCTCCCTTTCCCGATCCCAACAGTGCGGCGGCGGCGGCGGCGGCGGTGGCGGTGGCAGAGGCATACGACGACGCCATGAACGCCTTCTTCACGTCCCTGGCGAGGGGGCTGGACGACCTGGGCCGCGCCGGCGGGCTGTCGTCGCTGCCGGCGCTGCTCCGGGCCGCGGCGCTGCTCAGGGGCCTGCACTCGCAGCTCACTCTCATGGTGGGCCAGCTCCACCTGCCGCCCGGTGGGCGGTGGCTCGACGAGTACATGGACGAGACGGCGCGCCTCTGGGACGCGTGCCTCGCCGTCAAGCTCGGGCTCGCCTCCGTCGAGCGCTACTGCGCGGCGGCGTCCTGCGCCGCCGCCGCGCTCGATGACTGGCTCCAGGACCCCTCCCCTCTCGCCACTCGCCAGGTTGGTTCTTCCTCCTGCGATCGATCGCGTTTCATGCTGTTGTTGATCGTTTCCTTCCTTTCCTCTGTTTCCTTCTCTCTGAAACTTTCACGGTTCTTCCTTTTTTGAATAAAAAACTTTCTTGTTCTTTCTTTTTGAATGAATAAAAAACTTTGCTGGTTCTGTTTGTGGTGTGCATCATCATCATCGATCGTGGCAATGTTGTGATTGGTGCGTGCAGGTGATGAGGGCGATCTCGGCGTCGAGGAGGGAGGCGATGGCCGCGGAGGAAGAGAACCGCGCGCTCGCGGACGCGAGGATCGCGCCGCTCTCGCTGCAGCTGGACGAGCGGCTGCTGCTGCGCGCCACGGACGCCAGGCTGACCGGCTTCAACGGCTTCCGTGGGCTCCTCTACGCGCTGCACAACGCGAGCTCGCTCCTCCTGCTCATCCTCGCCAGCGGCGCCGTCTCCCGCGCCGCCGCGGACGGCCGCGGACCGTGCGGCGGCGCGGGGGCGGGCAGCGCGGACGCCGTCGCCGCCGCCGGAAGCGGCGGCTTCATGGCGTCCATCGCAATGCTGCAGCAGAGGATGGCGGAGGAGGAGGCCGAGTCCGACGCCTGCCCCGGCCCCGGCGCGCCGCGGATCAGGATGTGCGAGTTCCGGTGCGCGCGCGCCGCCGTGGAGGCCGCGCGGGAGGAGGTGGAGCGCGCCGCGGCGGCGGGACGCAAGTGCGAGGGCGGCGGCGTGGTGAAGGACAAGGTGGAGGAGCTCAAGGCGTGGCTGGACGTGCTCCGCACCGGCACGGACAGCCTGGTGTGCCAGCTCGACGACTTCCTCGACGACATTGTCGAGGGCAGGAAGGAGCTCTCCGACCTGTGCAGCCACTGATCGGTCGGTTGCACGCGAAGCACACACCTCTCCGACTCCGATCGAGGAGGCCCCCCGGCATAAAGATCATCATCGTTACAAATTCACATGAATGAAAATGCATGATGCTTGTTCCTTGCTTGCTTGCATGGTGGTGGTACAAGCAAAGTCAATACTAGCAGTGTCCCTAGCTCCTACTACTCGTACCACTACCAATAGCATGTTGTCCCATCTCTCTCTAATCTCTGTCTGGGGACGGATGGAGAGCGACGGAGTCTGTGTCGCAGCATTTTGGTTGGCCATGATGCTGTTCCTTTTCTCGTTGTTGCGTCCGCGTCTCTGCCATGAAAGGAGAGACATGATGGGCATGGGAGGGAGAGGCAACTGAACTGATCGATCACAACAGGAAGAGATCTTTCTTTGTTGAGGAATCGGCGGCACACTCGTCGAAAGGTTGCTTTTTGTTTGTTCCTTGGCCGGCCTAGGGGTGAGGTGGCGTAGGTTGGACCCTTTGCTATCGCCGCGGAAAGAGGGACACAACAGGCCAGCACAGGCACAGCCGCCGGCTTTGGTTGCTTCCCGCTCTCTTTACACTTCCCCTCTCCTCTCCCCCGCGTTCCACTCCCTTTGGTCTATTAGCATCCTCCCTCGATCGTGTCCACACCACAACTGCCACGGGACGGGGCCTAACCTCATCGTCGACGGACGGCGACACGGATCACGTCGCCGGCAAAAAGGGGAGCCATGAGGGCCCCCCTTTCCCACGGCCAGGTGCCCCCCGCTCAATCAGACGAGGAGCCGAGCCCGAGCGGCGCGTGCATTATTATTACTTGTTGGTGTGGTGGCGGGCGCCATGGCCCGGCACTGTCTCTCCGCTCACAAAGAAACCAAAGAAAACCTGAAAGCAAACGTGTGAAACGCCGACGAGGATCTCGCCAGGCAGTTCTTTATTAGGAGTATACTCGCTAGTGGCGGCCTCACTCCCGTTCCCCCGTCCCCGTCCCCCCCGGCCATCATTACGGCCTCCACCAACGCAAGAATCAGGGGGCACGGCACGGCAGGCGGATTATTCCTTGTTCTCCTCCCTCGCCGAGGAAACAGAGACGCCGGCGGGCGGAGAGGGAGATGGATGGATGGACGACGGGAAGGGACGGAGCGCCATTGCGCCAACACATGACACACTGTGGCAGCAGCCGCGCGGCTCCGTCCCGTGGCGGTTGTCGGGTTGGGGATGGCAGCGGGTGGTGGATCGCAATGATTAAAGCGTTTTTTCCCTGGAACGGCGGCAGCTGGGGGTGGGACGGGGGACTGGAACTGGGAGCTCTCAGCTGCGCGGCTTTCTGCTCCGCATTGAAGAAAAGGACTCCGCCTGTGTTGTATGTTCCTCGGTCGAGCGCGCCATCGGGGGTAGATGGATGGATCGGTGCCGGGCAATCATTTCCCTGGAGGAAAGAAACATCGGGTCGGAGCGGCAGATGGGATGCGTTGCGAGCGTTGCCCATAATATGGATCGATCGCGATCGCCGGGGCCAAGGGAACTGAGGCGGATCATGGCCGGAAAGAAAAAGAGGAGCGGTGTGTTGTGTGTCGCGGTCACGCCGGTCAGGGTCTCGGAGAACAGACAGACAGGGGGCGCGAGTCTGGCTGGGCTGAGAACGGGATTAGTACCAAATTTCCATGATGCTTTTCTCTCCCCGACAACGAACAAAAGGAGCCTCATGATAGCATCGGCTACAAAAATTGACGTCCGTGTCACTGTGTCGGTACTTAAATCACCTCGAGATGTACGTTCAGGCAGGAGGTCTAATCGCGCAAAGAGAATGCTGGCAGATCGAGATGTAAATGTCAGGGGGAAAAAATCTACCTACAAGTTCTGAAAATCAGCAGAGATTTGACAAAAAGCGTCACGAAAGCATGAACCATAATAAAGCAGCAAAATCTGAACACTCAGGTTAGGACACAAGCACTTGCTGCTCAATGGCTTTGCATACTCTCACCAATTTACATCGGTCGCATCGTATGATAATTAACCAGAGAAGAGATGGTTAAGCTTATTCAGCCTGCTAAAACACAGGTTTCAAAACGCTACACAGGTTGGGTGGGAAAAGATAACCTCCTACAGTAATTCACTACATACATAATTCTCAACTTGGGCAGTAAGCTGTACATACAATTGCTTGAATCGAAAGTCAAGACCAATAAGTAAAGGAAGAAGAAAAAACCTCTACTACTTGTTCTGGAGCTGAGACTGGTCGTATGGGACGAACTGAGGGGCGGCAATGTTGCTGATGATTGATAAATCAGGATAATTGCAACTACAGTATATATATTATATGCACATTCATATATCAAAACCTGGCATCGCAAACTGTGCTGCAAATGCCTCAACCTGATTACGGAGTTCTACAATATCCTTATTGTTCTGTACGCCTCTTAGAAAATCCTTTTGCTGTTTCCCATGTTCTCTCAAAACATTGCTAGCAATCTGAGTTGCCCTGATGAGGAACTCTGCAATCGCCTCAAAGTCATCCTCTAAGCAACCTCTGGTAGTCATTGCAGGTGTTCCTGCAGCAACAGTGCAACACAATAGTATCGGTAAAACTGGTTTTTGTATTTATACATGGGGATAGACACAAATAGTCAGAGAACAATGTTGAAGTTCAAAGAACTAACCAATTCGAACACCTCCAGGAGATATTGAGCCATTATCCCCATAAATTGGTGTCTTGTTGATAGATATATGGCATGCCTCACAGACCTTTTCAAAGATCTTGCCTGTACAAAATTTACAAAATCTTAAACATCTATACAAAAAGATAAGAAAAGAAGTAAAACATGACAATTTACACAAAAATAATAAACATTTATCAAGTTGGCAGACAGTGTAAAGGAAAATAGAAGGAAGAATTATACCTGTCAAGCCAAGAGTTCTGAGGTCCCAAAGCACTAAGTGATTATCTGTGCCACCAGTAACCAATCTGCATTTTCTTCTAAGCAAGGCTGATGCCAAAGCCTGGGCATTTTTCTTGACTTGTTGAATGTATGCTTTATATTCAGGAGTTGCTACCTGCTTCAGAGTTATTGCCAAAGCAGCAATATGATTATTATGGGGCCCTCCTTGCATTGAAGGGAAAACACCGAAATTTATCTTATCCTCGAGGTCGTATTCACCCTCATCCCCTTGAGAAAAAGATGCACCACGTTTCCTTAATTTTTTGCCTTTCCTGAAGAATATTATACCACCTCTTGGACCCCTGAGGTTCTTGTGGGTAGTTGATGTAACAACATCACAATAATCGAAGGGGCTACGGCATTCCTATAAGGCAAAATGGAAGTGTCAGCAAACTAAAAACAGTGAGCGATGTATGGTCATCTCATTCAACCATACTTTAAATAGCAAGCAGCAAACAGCTCGTCACAAAACAGAGCATTGAACTAGCAAAGTGTATATAATTATATATCACACAAGCAAACATGAACTTTCAACAAATAAATTTAAGATCGATTGAAGATTAAAAATCAATATAAACCAATACAATTCAAGTCCAATACGGGCATGATTTGAGTCACCTGGAACAATCATAAGTACCACGCTCCTGTCAGTACAGGAACACACTTTGCTTAAGCTCTTTCAGGCACAATTAAGTATTGTATTGCAGGTGGAGGACAAAAGAGTTATATTAGCTTCATTAATCATGCCCTGAATGTGCAACCACATATGGTATTGCTCAACTTTCATTGAAGCTACAATTATAACTTTATAGGTAAAAAAGTTAAAAGAGAGTATGCACAGCAATATCTGATATGAGGAAACAAAAAAAATGTTAATGTGAATTGCAATGCATTTTAGTGGTAAAAGGGGTTAGATCGCCATAGCATTACAATTACAAGGACAGTTCCAATATAGATAAACAGGAAAAAAGAATGAATATGCTACACATAAATCACATTCATCTCAGGCAATAGGTGATTGACAAAACACATTGTCAGAATTCACATGTCAGCTTACATATCTGGGACCAAAAGCAAACTCAGCACCAAATACAACAAGAAATGTTACTTTATTCATTCATTCAAACATTTTATCAGACCATAGTACCGACCTAATAGTGCCTAAGGTCCTCTAGCTGACTTGATTAGAGGATTAAGTGGCACCTCCCTAGGTCCTGGGTTCGACTCCCCATGAGAGTGAATGTCAGGCTGGGGTTAAAAAAACCTCCTCGTCTGTCCCACGCCAAAGCATGCAGCAAGGCCTGGCCTAGGCTCACGTGGGCGCAGGTGCTGCCATGTAAGGGTGGGGTAGGGGTTCAGGGGTTTTCTAGGCCTGCGTGAGAAGGTCGCCTTCTTCTTAAGCAAATGCCCAGGGGCCGTCATACCCCCGCAGGTCTAGTTTTTTTTTAAGCTAACTAATAGACCAGATATCAAGATCATGCATCAAATGGATCTCCATTCAACAGAAGAAGCTCGTGTTTTAAATCTTACAAGGCAGCTTGATACATAATTTTATGGACCTAAAGAAACAGAACCTTGTGTTCTGTACGATCTTTTAACTATGAATTTACTCGATTTGTGTATATATATAGTAGATGGGAATTGTGTCTAGGTTCCAAACACAAGAGAATATAGTTTTTCATTATTTCATACATAATCTCCTAGCAGGTCTGTAAGTACTAGGATAACAGGT
Source organism: Cenchrus fungigraminus (assembly GCA_036936925.1). Classification (NCBI taxonomy): domain Eukaryota; kingdom Viridiplantae; phylum Streptophyta; class Magnoliopsida; order Poales; family Poaceae; genus Cenchrus; species Cenchrus fungigraminus. Next base: position 10,317,472 of record CM072779.1, read on the forward strand.
ATTGCTGCAGATTATTAAGCAAGAAACAGTCAAACTACCCACAGGAAATGCTAACCTAGATAGGTGAAAAGCCAGAAACCTTTAGATGCAATACAAGAGCAGCTGTCTGCTAGCTTTCTATCTTAGTTCTTTAGCAAATATACTACAATCTCCAAGCAAAGCAATCACACAAGTATACTATGACACTAAGATGTATATTTTAATGCAATTGTGCGTGCTGTTAAGCAGGATAAAGCCATACTATCCATACTAACTGTAAGATTACACAATGTTGGCCTTTAAGTTACTCCTAGTACCATTGTGCACATTGTTAAGCAGGATATAAACAAACAAAATGTAAGATAACATAATGTTTCAACTGTAGAAATGTACCTTTGCTGCAACAAGACCACTGATATGCGCCATGTCACACATAAGCACCGCACCACACTTATCAGCGATCAACCTCATCCGTGCAAAGTCCCACTCTCTGGGGTAGGAGCTCCCACCACAAATGAGAATTTTGGGGTGGAAATCCATTGCCCGTTCCTCAACCTTGTCATAATCAATATACCCAGTCTGTGGGTTCACCTTGTACGACAAGCTCTCAAAGAAAATAGAGGCGCCTGACACCTTCTTCCCACTAGGCGTGTAGTAACCGTGGCTAACATGGCCGCCTGACGGTGGTTCCAGCCCCATGATGCGATCCTTGGGTTGAAGTAGCCCTGTGTAGACACCCAAATTGGCGGACGTGCACGAGTAAGGCTGAACATTGACACCCCAGCAGGCAGGGTCGAGACCGAAGGCAGTGAGGGCGCGCTCATGGCAGAGCCTCTCGATAGCATCGATGTGCTGGTTCCCGCCGTAATAGCGAGCACCAGGAAGCCCCTCGGAGTACTTGTTGGTCAGGTGGCTGCCGAGCGCGTCGAGCACGGCGCGGCAGACGAAGTTCTCCGACGCGATGAGCTCGATGCCCCGCACCTGGCGGTCGAGCTCGCGCTCCATCAGCGCGTGCACATCCGGGTCGGCCTCCGCCAGCGACTGGTTGCCCCAGGCACGGACAGCGGCGCGGCGGGTCTCCAGATCCGGGCCGCTGCCCTCCCCCATCGCCTGGCGCTTCGCGGGGCGCAGAGCCGCGGACGAGGACGAGCAAGAGGAGGTCTCCCCTCCCCCGCCCCCACCGCCGTTGACCGCGCGGCGCGGGCGCTTGACGCAGAGCGAGTGGCCGAGGAGAGAGAAGTGCTGGTCGCCCCCGTCCTCGTCGTCCTCCCTCTCCCCGTCCGCCTCCCCGCCATCGAGCCGCTCCGGCTTGGCGTCCTCCAAGTCGTCGAACAGCCGCAGCGGCGCGGCGACGGCGTGCACGCGGGCGTGGGCGTGGGAGGGGCCGTGGGAATGGAGCCCGAGAGAGAGGTCCGACGATGCAGGCCGCGAGAGATCCATACCTTACCAATCGGCGAGAAATCACAAACCCTAAGCTAGCTAATTCGTCAACAACAACAACAACAACAACCAACGCGACAGCAGCGGCGCAGGCTGGCGGCGTAGGAGGGAGCGGCGGCGGCGGTGGCTACGAGAGGCGACGCGGCGGCGGAGAACACCATGAGCCTTTGGGGATCGATCGGGGGGTTGGGAATTGGGAATCACGAGACGACGCGTTGGAATTGGGGTGGCGGAAAGCAGCAGCTGAGGAGGAGGAGGAGGGGAATGAATGGGCGCCGTGCTCCAATTGATGAAGGCGAGGGCTGTGGGTTGGGGACTGAGATTCAGTGACATTGCTCGGTGCCATTCTCGGTGCCATTGAGTCACTGACGTGTGGGACCACTGACATGTGGGGCCCACACGTCAGTGACTCAATGGCACCGAGAATGGCACCGAGCAATGTCACTGAATCTGCGTCCGTGGGTTGGTGGTGGTGTGATGTGTTCGCGTGAGATGTGGTTGTGGGAATTGGGAGGGGGATGGGAGGACGGCCGGGAGGAAGAACCTGGACGGAGAACCGGCCGTAGACGGTGGGTGCGGTTGCCATCGGGCCGGGAGGACGGGCACGTGTGAGGAGCGCGCCTGCTCTTGGGCCTGGACTCGGGACGTCGTGGTCGTGGGTGACTGGAAATGGGCCCAACCGGTCAGTCGCCATTATTTTATTTTATTTTGAGCTGCAGTAGCCATGAATTAGCTGAGTTTTTTTTGAAAAGAAAGAATTAGCTGAGTCGACGTCGGATTTTGGCCGTCGATAAGACGGCGTCCAGCGTGATAGTCTGATGATAATAAAGCGTAAAAAGGACGTGTTTTTTAATAATATTTGAAACGGTTGGCAACGTTGGTGCTGACGTTTGACACATTTTATGGAGCAGTGGAGCACATATTTAGTTCCCAAATTTTTTCTCAACTACCCGTCATATCAATCTTCGGATACTGATTAGGAGTATTAAATGTGGATTAATGACAAAACTCATTCCATAACCCTTACCTAATTTTTCGATACGAATCTAACGAGACTAATCATGCTATGATTAGACAACTCCATGCTACAGTAAACAATCTCTAATGACGGATTAATTAGGCTTAATGGATTCGTCTCGCGATTTCCCGTCCATTCATGTAATTAGTTTTGTAATTAGTCTATATTTAATCCTCCTAATAAGCCTCTAAAGAGACCCCAAATTTTTTTGTTTGGCAACTAAATAGGCTATCAATCTAAAATGTGATTCACATGGTGCGTTTGGCAGGGCTCCGGCTGCGGCTGTGGCAGCTCCGGCTGTGGCTCTGCTGGTGGAGCGGATCATGTGGGGGAGCTGAATCCGTTTTTAGGAAAACGTTTGGCAAAACAGCTTCTCTTGGCTGTGTGAGATTGATGAGAGAGTAAAATGTCTACAATACCCTTCCTCTTCCTCTTTCTATTTTCCTCTTATTATTTTTTATTCTCTTATTTTACTTGTTTTATCTTATTTCTCTTTTCTTCTTATTATTTTTTCCTTCTCTTTTCTCATCTTCTAGACCTTTCTCCCATCCTCTTCAGGTCCAGCGCACGACGTCTCCTCCCCACTCTCGCGAGCTCCATCTTCTCCTCGCCGTCCGCCTCCAGCTGCGCCGCCCCACTGCCTCTGCTCCACCACCGCCCCCAGCTGCCAGCCCCCGACCGCCGGCGGCATCTCCCGCGCCTCCAGCCCTCGCGACCGCCGCCGGCGCGCTCCTCCGCGGCGCCACAGGCCGACCGCCGCCGGCGCGCTCCTCCACGGCACCACAGGCCGTCCGCCTCCAGCTCCACCGCTCCTCCCCGCGCCACAATATCCCGCCGCCGCCGTGCCGCACATCTCCTCTAGCGCACCCGCCGCGGGTCACCTTCGTCCGTCTCCACCTCCTCCTCCGGCCGCAATCAAGACGCCTCCACCGGATCTGCCACCTCCACCCGCCGGAGATCCTCTTCCGGCCAGCGCCGCCACCGGTCAGCTCCTCGACGCAGCCGTCCTCGAGCTCCCCGGTACGCGCGCGGTGGGGAATCGATGCCGGGGGCAGCGCGTGGCATTTTTGCTGTAATTATGGCAAAGTGCAGGGGCAAGTGGGTAACTGACCTCGCAGGCGCACGGCGGAGCCGGGGGGAAGCTGGTATTTTCAGCTGCGGGGGCTCGATTTGGCTCCAGAGAGCGGAAGAACCGGGCGCTCCCAGGCGGGAGCCGTTTTTCCCGAGCCTTTGGCATGGCTCCGCAGAAAACAGCTCCCGGAGCTGCTCCCGGAGCTGCTCCCGGAGCCGTGCCAAACGGACCCACAGTATCAAATTTGGACTTCGACGTGGACTTTGAGCGCTCCTCGAAGGAAAAAACAGAGCGAGCGGATGATCTGAACGGAAAGCTGAGTCAACCCCGTTATCGTCGACACGCCTCCTCAGTTGCCTAAGGTATATGGTCTCGGGCGAAGTTATCGTCAAGCTTTGGACCTTCTCTCAACCGTCAAGCTGGTACAACGAGGTGCGTGCTCCTGAAGCGTCGGCTCGGTGAGGTTGGTGCGCTTCTACCTTTGGTGGTTTCGGCAGAGCAAGCGGTGGAGAAACTCTTTCGCGAAGCACCTCCGGCGCACTACATGAACGCAATGCGGGATTTATTCCCGATGTTGAAGAGTAAGAGTAGGAGCTCTCCTTTCGTGGGATGGAGTGTCGACTGAGGGCTACGCTTAGAGTCAGTCGCTTAGGTTGTGTGCAATGTGAGTAGGTCAGGTTGGAGTTTATCTTTCGGGTTGTATTCAGTTGGTTTGCCAGTTTGTGTCCATCTGGAGTCCGTTCCATTTGGGTTGTAACTGAACACTGTAACAATTTCTTCTTCTACTTAATACAATAATACGCTGCACGCGTATTCGAGAAAAAAAGCTGAGTCCGAATGCTTCGTCGTTATGTCGACTTTGGACTATGGGTATGTACTAAAACTACTCTCTTCGTTCTAAAATTAGGCATATATGTATGGGAACATATCTAGTGGAATTTGCATGAAAATCTATATAAACCACGGTAAAAAAATCGCCTAAATTCACCCGAAAAAATCACATATGTAGATGATATGATGATACACAATATTGTAAAATCTCTTATCCAAACTCGACTTTGTTTGTGAGATATGAATTTGGACAAGAGATTTCACAAGTTTGTGTATCATCATATCATCTACATATGTGATTTGTTTGGTGAATTTATACGACTTTTTTTTTCTATGATTGGTACGAGTTTTCACGAAGGTTGTACATATGTTCCCTGCATGTATATCAAAAGTTATGTATTTAAAAAATTCAAAATGAATAATAAATTTACGGATGGACTAAGTTCGAATATGTATGCTTACGTGCATATCAAAAATTTAATTTAGAATGGAGTGAGTAGATTCATTGAATCCTATCGCGGTGTGTGCAATTTCACGCTGACAAGTTGAAACCGAGTATTGATCCACCTGTTTCGTTTCTACTACTTCGGTACTCTCTCCGTATTAGATACATCACTTTTGTTATATGAAATCAGAATGACAAGTAATATGAAACAGTAATGCAAAATCGGACGGATTGATTTTGAATGTTGCGAAAGTCTTCTCTATATTGCACGCTATATGACTCGATGTTGCGACGGGTGACTTGATGTTGCGACGAGAGTCGGACGGATTGTTTTTTAATGTTGCGAAATTCTTCTCCATGTTGCACGCTACACGACTCAATGTTGCGGCAGGTGACTTGATGTTGCGACGAGATTTTTTTACTACAGTGCTTAGATCTGACGGCTTTCATTGTTTCGGATGCTTCATGTGAATGTTGCAAATGTTTCGTATGGATGTTTGTGATGATGTTGCAAAGAGAATCATGATGTGTAATGTTGCAAATGTTTAATGCACATATTGCAAGTGTTTTATTTGAATATTGTATTTTTAACGAGACATTTGAATGTTCCAATCAACGCGCCGTTGGATGATTATCAACATTTTTAACATATTTTTATGTTGTAAATATTATTTTTCGATGTTGCGGATGTTTGAGTTTCCATGTTGCATACATGTGATGTTGGGTGTTGTGTCGAGAAGGAGGAGGGAGGAGAGCCTCTGATGTTGGATATTGCAAATATTAATTGTAAATATTACTGATGTTGAGTTTCGATGTTGCAGACATGTGATGTTGGGTGTTATGTCGAGAGGAGGAGGAGGGAGGAGCAGGGTTCACAAAACCGGCTCCGATCGGTTTTTTCGACCGCTAAAAACCGGCTCGGAAAACCGACCAAACTGAGTGGTTTTCCGAGGTTTTTTTTCTAGGGTCGGTTGGGCCGATCGATACCTCGGAAAACCGGTCTTTTTTTGCTACCGAGCCGGAGCGGTAGGAGCGGTTTTCGCGAAAACCGACCGGTAGCAAACGGTATTTAAAACCATGGGGAGGAGGGCTCCTGATGTTGGATGTTGCACGCAACATAGGTCGCAACATGAGTAGTTGGGGTATTATGTCGAATGTTGGATGTTGCAAGCAACATAGCTCGCAACATGGCCCCAACACGCTGATGTTTGGATGTTGGTCGCAACATGATCACCACATGCTCGCAACATCGCTGAATCGCTCGGGCAGGACGGAGGGGGCTCCGAGGTTGAATGTTGGTCGTAATATGGTTCGCAACATTTCAATACCGCTCGCAACATGCTTCGCAACATCAAAACGTTTCACAACACGATCCGACAGTTGATATGCTTGATGATCCCGATCGTATGGCTAGGGACCCGTCCGACGTTAGCACTCAGAACGGACGTCCGAGCGCTAGCAGGCCCGAATATGAAACGAAAGAAGTACTTCCTGCACCGATTCTATATCACGCTGGAAAGCAAGTAGTAGCGTAGGAATTCCGATATCGATAGAATCTCACTGGCAGACATAGCAGAACGCACACGGCATTCGATTCTTCCTATTTTTCGCAGCACCATTCCTTGGTCCTTGCCCAAGAAACAGGGAAAGAGACCCCTTTTTTTAACACGAAACAGGGAGAGAGACTTCAACATAAAAGCATAAATGAAATCAACGAACTCAAGTATTGCTACACCACAGACGTCACAGATGTGCGTCAGTGGCGGAGCTAGCGGATTTTGACGCCTAAAGCCACTCAGTAAACACTTATACCACTCAGTCTCAGTATAGATCACATAATTGTGGTAACCACAATAACGATAGTTCATATAATGATAAAAGTGCTTAAAATACATGATTTAGACTAGTGCATCACAATTTAAGATCTATTTGTATAACAAATTTGATAAAATAAATACTTAACTAGTGTCAGTCTGATTCGTCATAAGTAGAGCAGGGACTTGGGTCGGGCTGTGCCGGCACAGCCCGACCCTCTCGTGCCTCATGCCGCATTCATGTCGTATTCATTATCACAATTTCGTACATGTAAGATAGATTTTGTGATCTACTTATATGATACTAATTATACTAAGCTATATAATACATATAATGAATGATTAGGATGGTATAACTTACGAATTTGCTATTCGACCATTTTCATGCCGTGTCGGTCCAAGCACGACCGAAAATTGTGTCGTGTTGCGCTACTCATCATGCTGAGATCCTAGGCACGATACGACCCTCGCATTCGTGTCGTGCTGGCACGGTCCAAAAATTATCATGTCGTGCTTCGTGCGGCCCACAGATAGCGTCAAGTCCGCAGATAGCTAGGGTTGCCGCGACGCGAGGGATGGAGGGAGCAAGCACCGCAGGTTTTTTTTCCTGCTTTTTAGGCCGCGAGCGCCGCAGTTGGCCACTTGGCCAGGTTGGGTGGACTAAATTGGAGAAGGAAAACAGCAGGTTGTCCGGGTGTGATTTGTTGAGCCACACAGCAAATTAGACCGACGAAGACTATAATCATTGTACAAAATTATTCACAAGACCATGGGAAAATATAGAAGGGGTATAAGATGTTTTTTGGCCACGTCTAAGACCATGACCTGGGTGGCCTTAGGCTGTGCTCCGCCCCTGGCGTTGAACCTCCCCATCATAACGGCCGCACAATCTAGTCCAGGTTCAGTGAACCTACGCCACAAGACTGGGCCACTGGGGGATATTTCAATGTTCAGACCGTGGCAAACTGGCACGAGGCATGATGCCACACTGTCACTTGCCATCGATGCCAGAAAAAAAAACGGGAAGAGTTCGTTTCGGACTAGGGCATATCCCCGCGTCGAACGTTCGGTATGTAGTGCGTAAACACTGCTCGGATATCTTTTTTTTTTTTAGTATAACACTGCTCGGATATCTGAGCAGCAGATTGCAAAACGGGGAAGCACAAAATACAGGAGTAGCGAACAGCCAACAGCGAGCCCATGAATCCAATCCAGACATCCAGGAGTAGGTTCGAACTGGTAAGTTGTAGGCATGACGTCCTCTCACGGATGTGTTGTGGCGCCTGTTGCTTCCAAAAAGGCTGCATCTTGTACAAGATTCGACAAACCTGAGACATGGATACTTTGATCATTGATGATTGCAAAGACAATGCTAGATAGTCCTTCCTTCTCCTTACATTATCTTGGCACTAGGACTCGGAGACTCTTGATTCCAGCAACTGAGAAGTGCATAGGCAAAGTCACAGATACGTATGTAAATGTTGTGACCAAATAGCCTGGCAGAACAGAAGCATATAAGACGAAGAAATGATTAAGCACGCTGGTGCAACACACTGAGAAGCATAATTCAGGATGCTTGGAAGTTGGAAGCTACCTCTGTAGTATAACAAAAGTATACATAAGAATTGCTAAGTAAAAACACATAAAAGGCTCCACTATATGCTTTGACACATCTATTTGCAGAAATATGGGGAAAAATGAATATTAGTGAAGACTTCCACCAAGAAACTTGGCTTGAAATTTTGCCCTAAATCCCAACTGCTTCACGTGGCACATAAAGAAAAAGAAAAAGAAAAACTTGGCCAAATTTGGCTCTTCAATAATTCCTAAAGAGAAGGCATGCCCAATCGACCATTCACATTATCATTGTATAAACCAGACCAGAACAGCAAAACAGAACCAGAGTAAGAATTCAATTTGTTCAAATCTTTTAAGTACCCACAATCAGTTTATGCATGTTTCATGTTCTCTCGTGTTTCATTTCGAAATGAATGAACACGCACACCAGTCTGTCAACAGAATTAATTTCCTAATAGGTAGGGGAAAAACATGGTTTCTTCACCTTTCTTGTTTGATATTGAAGGTGGTCACATAAACACCCTGATTCAAATTTATTATGTTCTACAGTATATCACATTATAATAGACACATCGACTGAATGGCAGCTAACTGTATTTATGCCTGTCATGACACAGTATGCAGTATGCTCAACCCACAATTTGCAGCTCTGGCAAACCTTACCACTCATTTGATTAAAGTGATATAGAAAGCTGAATCGTCATTGAATGAGAATATGACTTTGAATTCCAGCAACATATTCCAATAAACACAATGGTGATTGAGCACTACTCTACCCCTATAAACCTAGATCTCCACACTAACTATCATCAGTAGAGAACACTAGCTTTGTCATCAGTGTGTCCCACCATTCATTTGCTTAAAAATTTGCACTTCCATGGTGTCCTAGATGCTAATATGTACAACTGCCGAGAAGCAAATGGACAAGGACAGTGAAAAACACAACATAAATGAAGTACTCAACTAGGGAAACTTAATGCTAAACACATAGGATGCCGTACTGCTCATTTCATAGAGCTTGAACCATTACCAGATGGACACGGAACCTCAGCAGTATGATCATAACTCATGAAAAGGTCAGGTGGCCACCAATACCAGAAAGTGATCAGTTCTCAAAGACTCAAGCATCTGGAACTGATAGAAAGTATTGTGACATAAACCCCCTGAATCTTATTTTGTACTCCCTAGGTGAAATTACAGTTGGGGACAGGTTCTTCGGAACAACAAGAGATGTCTTCACCCAAGATTCCAGCTGTTTGTCCCAGGTATATTGTCTCAAATAATCTATAATCCCGAATACAAGCTCTTTCTTCTGTTTGTCAACTCCAACAAGCAAGGAGTAATCCATGACATTCATGAGCTGCAAACATGAGGACATGCAAACAAGAAGATTCAGAGACAAAATCATAGATGATCCTGCAAAATGAAGAAAGTATATATACTCTAAGAAAATTATTTTCTGGTAACAGGCGCACATACACTTAGAAAAGCTGTGTCATTCCAAATAGCACGTTCCATGAGGTTTTTGGATTTTCCTTCAATGTAGATTGGCGTGGTAAGCATATCTTCAATAAAATTTTGATCCAAGAGCACCTTTTCAGGATTTTTTGAATCAGGCACATATCGTGAAAAAAGAGCACCCTTCAGATCATATCTACGTATTATATTATGTCCAAACAAAAGATTTTCCATAACCATGAAATTAGTCCTTGTCTCCTTTCCATTCCTAGTTTCCTTAACCTGAAATAGTGTCAAATAAATATATCAATAGATGCTAGGAGCAGTTTGCATCACAGAGTTTACTTGATGATTCAACACACCTGGTATATACCCAGAATTTTTGCAAGACATGTAGGGTTACTTGAGTGAGATACACCAAAATGCTTGAAGTACTCGAGGCCAAACTCTAAGAATGAGTCAAACTCGGTCTTCTTGATCTGTTTTATGATAAATCTGTCATCCGTTGATTTTGCAAAAAAAACCTTACTCTTTCCGCCCTGTGCATTCCAATGTTTGCAGCGGCTTATTGATGAAATATATGCAAGCTCTGATGGGCAACATATCTTCCGAAGTTCTTGGAATTGCTTTGCATATATACAAACAACAGTATATTTTCTTCTAAGAGCTATCTTTTCTTTGTTTAGATCAATTTCAGGATGCTGGTCTAGAGCTGAAAGAAATGAATCATAAAATCCAGAGGTTGATTCCGGTGATATCGGTGATGCAAACCTTGAAAAGTTATGATTATATCCTAAAGACTCATTTGGAGACAGCATGGGTGAAAGCATAGAAGCATCTCTCTCCAAGTTGCTAGGTGCAGCATCAGAAGAGGACCCTTGTTGTTCAGATATAGTTAGCGCGTAAGCAATAATGCTGGAAACCTCCTCCTCAGAGATTGACAATATGTTACCACCATGGCCAACTATAAAATGCCCCAAGTCCATTTCATGTTTTAATCGTGTCAATGATGAAGAACATGGGGTGTATTTGTTGATGAGATGAAAATTATCCAAAAAACTGCGTCGAAGTTCTTTCTTGTATTCCATTTCCAAGTGACTAAATCGATTCCAGACCCATTTTCCAGTATCATCACTTGGTATGACACCACCATACATTTCACTTACTTTGGATGCTGCAAGTTGTTCATGAGTCATAAATGGTAAAGCAGTTGATTTCTCCACAGAGGTCTCGAACTGATGTGAACCATTTTCAGCAGCTTTGCCTTGAGAAGAAAGAGATGATCTTACATCATGATCTTGATAAACGGGCAACTCATGCTCCTTGATTATTAGTTTATCCGTAAGCTGAGCCTTATCCAAATTTTTATTGGCACATGAATCATCACAGCTGCCATAAGAATTTATAGTTGCTTCCTTTCTTTTTATTCCAGTGTTCTTGACTGCAGGAGTGTCTTGGATGGCAATACTTCCGGAATTCTTCTGCTCATTCTTCACAGTGGTTTTGTCATGAATAGAATTGTCTGAAGATGCAGAACTAAATTTAATGTACTGGACAATATGAAGCAAACGAAGATCCCAAACATAGAACCCAAGAAGAAGTTGCTGGTACAGCCAGTTCAAACCAAGGATCTCATGTGCAAAACTCTCGGGCATTCCAACTTCGCTAAACACCTTCAGAGAAACCTTGTGTACAGAGGATATGTTAATATAACAAAAATAATTTGAAAAACCTTTGCATAAGAAAAACAAGAAATGCACAGGATAATAGAATTAATCCATGATGGTTACCTCAACTTCATGTTTTTCTTGTGTAAGCATACTAGCCACCTTCAAAAGTAATCCTGCATATACTGAATCGTTGGTGTCCTTCCCCATGGCTTGAGTAGAGTATCGTGATTTTAAGTCTTGTATTACATTTTCAATTTCTGAGAATAATTGCTTCCATTTAAGAAGGACCTAAAGAATTGAACAATGTTAGCATAAAGTGTGCGATCAGCTGAAGAAAAATAAGCAGCAACAGCAAATATGTTGCAGAAGCATACATTATTCACTTCGGCATCAAGCCAATCCTTTTTGTTTCGGTTATTGAACTCCAAAGTCAATGGAGGCTTACAAGCAGAATATATTTCAACAGATGAGTATCTGAACATGGCGACTTTGGATCCCAATCTGCAAAGCATAAAAGAAATGTCTGTGAAATCCTGAAGAAAACAATTTTCATATTTATGTAGTAGTCTTGCAGACATTTACCCAAAGAAACGTAGGCAGTCTCTATGCAGCAAGTGTCCACATTCTGGTAGCTTCTTGGCAGCAGAATGAGTCGAGAAGCTGAGTTCCAAGAACTTCCCAAATGACAGATTACGTGCACAGGAAGATATTATAACCCTACGAGTCGGCTTAGCATTGCACCTCAAGCATCTGGTCCACATCCAAATTCTCCCTTGAGCCTCACCAGAAAGCGATGTTTCCAATGGTAGTCTTTTCACAAGAACAGTGAGAATGCCATTATGGTGGGTATAAGAGTACATGTGGGCTTCTGGAGCTTCACCACATGATAAGCAGCTCTGTTTCTGTAAATAATTTCCTTATTATTGGAAACAAAAGCAAGAAAAATGAAGAATCTCTTAAATTAACAAATAGTTAAGATGTATCACCTCATTAAGTAAATTATCTTGCAAATGTCGTCCAAGAGATGTATCAAAATACCCATAATAGGTTATACGGGAAAGGTGACTCTGCTTGCAAACAGCTTGGTTCCTGATATGTTGGCTAGACATCGAAATCACGATGTCCTGAGTATTCAAGGCAGCTCCACTCTCAGAAAAAAATTGATCAATAGTTTCTTCAAAATTTTCACTAGACAATTGTTTGTTCTGCACCTCTTTGGAAGTATCGGTGAACGTTGAGCCATCAAAACCATCACAAGTGTTTGACTCCGCACATTTTGATGATGGCGTATCCTGCATAAAATTTGTTGAGGGATCTATAACAGGACATGGTGAATATGACTGAATGCCTTTGCTGTCAATATGCTTTTCACTGGCAGGATCTTCAGGCACCATAATTTCGGAATCATGAAGATGCAGTGGTATAGGTTTTTCAGTATGAATGAGCTTTTCTTGATTAGCATACTGATCATCACAAGTTGGTGTGCTATGTTTCATGGTGTCACTGCTTTTCGAACTGTCATAACAGGGACCAAGAAGTTGTGGATTAGTTTTAAAGCACTTCTGTTTCCCTGTGGTAACTTTATCTGTCGTAAATAATTTTTGATCAGCAAAGAATGAAGTTTCAAGGATCAAATGGTAAGCTGCAAAGACAGTGAAATGAAGAACACGTTTAATCTTCTTTAGTTCTTCTCTTGTTGCTCCTTTCAGCAATATCTACAAAATAATGTCAAAATAATCAGAAATAACAAAGCAGAACGAGCAGATAAATAGGAAGCTGTTGAGCAAAATGGTAAAAAAGTCACATACTGTACATAATTGGAAAACATTACATATACAGAAACAAAAGAAAGAGAGAACATACTGTACATCCCAGAGGTCTTGGAAAGCCTTCTAGAAACAAAAATGTTTTGCATGACTTCCTTCCATCTTCTCCAGTAATATTATGCTCTTGAACGAACTTTTCAAAATGGAGAGACTCACATTGCTTAATAAGGCTGGGTTTTGCAAGAACATCATGCAATGATATTATTGTAGAGCCAGTGCAACGAGCAATTCTTTCCAGTCGATGAATATTCATCTCACTAACTACGGTAACTCCTTGTTTCTGTATGAATTCATTGACATTACGGGAAACTGCTTTCTCCACCAATATAACATCAGGCTGGCATTTGCCTATCACTTCACGAAGGGTTTTCTCCAGCTGTTCGTTTTCCTGGTCATTATGGAAGAAGAGAAATTTTGTAAATTCCACCTATTTTTTGGTATTATATCTATGCAATTTAAATAAGCTTTGGCTAAGAGCATGCATGCCCACCTGTTGCATTGAATTTATTGATGACAGCCCTGTTGATGAATAGCCAAGATCACCCTGAAGAAGTAACAATTTTGGATGCTTAATATTGGCACGCATCTGCTTATGTGAAGCACCCTTCTTAAAAACAAGACCACTGATCACTTCGCTATCAAAGAACAAAGGGCACCTAATTGAGACAGAGTAAAGATAAAGAACAAACAGCAAAATATCATTTTGTTACCTCTGCTTGTAAGATCCTGAAGCTATGCATTTAACCTTCACGTACAAACCAGGATCCATTTCATTTCCAGAACTGGCATCAGGCTTGACAAGTTGTGCAGCATCCCACGACAATGAAGCAACAATATCAAGCCAGTTCTTATTGGTGCCTCCGTCAGATAACGAGAACCCTTCAGCAGCCAAGAAACGACTTACAAGGATCTTGAATTGCCCATTCATAACTTCTGACATTACTTTCTGCAATTGGTCTTCACGGCTTTCCATACTTCTCTCCGCTAAGTTTAAATTTAAACTTGACTCACCCAACCCAATGCTGTAATTTTCACTCTCGTCATCAACATTTAAAACAGTATCGAAGTCATCTTCCTTATTTTCTGGTTCCGGAGGTAACCAAATGAGAGGATCTGCATCAAAACTGGGCAACACTAGTGGGTATAGGCATTCATTTTCGTTGTCAAAGTTAGCACCATTTTTCATGTCAGGTCCAGTATTTGATATGCTGTTATACACTATTGTATTTTCCATGGTACTGTCAAGTCGATCCATAACTTGTTCATTCAATCGAATAATATGACCTGTCATAGGAAGGCTAGTGACCTTTTCAACATCTATAACACCGGATTGTTTAAGATCAACGTTTTCCACTGATACACCACATTTCATTTCTATAAATTGGTTATCGGATAGAATTTCTTGATGCTGCTCATAAGATAGATCTGAATCTGAAATAATATTAGTGGCATCAATTTTTTCCTTGGAGTCTTCAAGTGTCTCCAATTGTGGATAACCAGCTGAAATATTTTGTTCTGCTGGAATGGGAAAAGTAGCACCGTAATCAACAATAGCAATATCACTGAGTTGACATTCTTCCACTCGTATTAAACTCCCTTCTCCTTGCTCCATAGGATCATCACTTGATAGGGTATTAGAATAAAGTTGACCAGTATCTTGGAGCTCAGTCTCCTCTTCAGTGTCAGAGTCCATTAGGGAGTCACCTGAGGAAAATAATAAAAACCATAAAGAAATTATGGTTATGTAAGAGAATAGTTTTAGATGGTGCAAACAATATCACGTATTTAAGAGAACATTGCTCCAACACTCACCAAGGCTTGAAAAGCAACTAGCAAAGCTTGAGAAAGAATTTTCACGGCTAAGCATAGGGCTGCCATAAGGAGTGCTGCAAGGGCTTGAGTCCATGGTCAACCAGTTGATCTCATTACTAACAGTTGATGATCCAGCACCGTGGTCACACATTTTGTAGCAAGATGTACTGCAGGCTAGGTCGATATTGACCTCATTCATGTTTGTCTCTTCCAATGCAGATGCATGACACATTTTACTTATGACGCAAATTTACTGCATTATTTTGCTATCACTCCACCTGCACATAGAAATAATACTGGAGTCGTCAGCTCAACTAAACCATAACTCAAGAGCCTAGCCGCTATATATCAAGTAGTCATCATGATTGCACAGGAGAGCATGCCAAGCCAATTGCTGATGACTGGTATAAGTTTTCAGTTTCAGGTTTTGAAATACATTTCAAAATCTGAAATCCACCTGTGGCCATGCAGCAATAACTGGAGCATGAGTCATAAGTGAGAAAATGCATTTATCAAGAATTCAGGCTCTTATTTTGCAGGTCAGAGCAATAATACAGTAATGAGCAGCACGGGCCCTGTCTCCGCCCCTGATCAATATAGAATTCACCATCCATTCGAGCATTTGATTGCTCCAGATTACAGCACTGCCGCAACTCGTTGTCCAAATTACAGCACTACCGATTGCCTGACTGTGCGACCGCGCATAGTTACCTCTTCCAAGCTACGTACAGGAACGAGTACGGGCAACGAGC
The DNA here is from genome assembly GCA_036936925.1 of Cenchrus fungigraminus. Taxonomy (NCBI): domain Eukaryota; kingdom Viridiplantae; phylum Streptophyta; class Magnoliopsida; order Poales; family Poaceae; genus Cenchrus; species Cenchrus fungigraminus. The sequence continues at coordinate 10,333,167 of CM072779.1, forward strand.
TGTGCCGGGCTCTGCAGTCGCAGAGCAGACAGAAGCCCCCCGATGCCTGCGACTTCGGGGCTGCGGCAGCAGCAGACCACGCGACGGCGGAGGCAGCTAAGACGACGGAGCCAACGACAGCGGCGGCGGCCGAGGACAGACGGCGACGCAGCAGCGCTTGCGAATGGCACAGGCTGCTGTGGCAGCAGCTGCCGGAGGTGGCTGAGCAGGCAGCGACACGCGACTACGCGGCGGAGGGAGCGAAGCAGCCAAAACAGTGCCACCAAAACAACCCCCGAAATGGCCAAATGCGAGGCGATCGCCGCAGCCGCCGCCGCTTGTCGAGAATTCGACAGGCTCTCCCGCCCCGACCGGCCGATGATCACCTCCCTCCCATCGTCAAATAGGCAACCCGAACAACAACAACAACGCGATGCGGGTAGGGAAACGCAAAGCATCAGAACTTACGTGCGCGCGCCGAGAAGGCGCGATCCCAAATCCACCGGGCGAGGCCGCCGGGCAAGGGCCTCGAAACGCGCGGCGCGGTGGCCCGCTGCCCCCGATTCCCAAATGGCGGAGAGCGGAAGACGGATGAATCGTGGAGTTGGGGGAATTCGAAGGCTCGGTGCTTGGATTATTTGGGGGATTTCGAAACGGGAAGAAGAAGAATGGGGAAGGAAACAGCCAAATATGTGGGTTGCGGCTTTGGATGAGCTGTACTGGCGTGCATATATACGCGGATGACATGGCAGGCGGGGACCAATGTTTGTCGTGCGAGTCGGCTGGTGCCGCGGAACGGTCTACTCCTACACTTGGGAGTTGGGATGGTGTGGGGTGGGGGCACAGAGCACTGCCGTGACCTGTGAACACGGTTTGAGTTTCACGTAGCTGTCGCGCAGATCTGTTTGCTTCAAGGTACAGGCTGCCGGAGTGCCGGCTACCTACACTGTTCGCTTCTTTTTTTTAAAAGAAAAATTAAAGACTTTATCGACAGATCAAGTCCCACACAAATCGTGTTTATATGGGTGGAAGTTGTGAAATTTTGGCGTGCAGAGAAACACTTGCAGAGTGAAAAAAATGAACTGACACGGTCTTCTGTATGAGAATTTTGGTGAAACTTCGTAGATTATAAACAGGACCTTTGCAAGGCAACGGAGGTTCCTTGGACCAGAAGGAAGCAACCAACAAACGTACATACACCTTTTCTCTACGACGAAGAGATGCCAAAACTGGCCGCCGCCGGCCTCTAGCTCCGCGTCACGGCGCGGTTTCGCATTTGGCCATTCGCACACCGCGCGCCCGGCACCCACGCACGCAGCCGATTCGGTGATCAAAACCAAAGTAGCAAACCAACCACCGTCCACCGGCCGGGCGCCCGGGCCTCGTCTCACGTCTGGTGGCGACGCGGCGGGAATATCTGCCAGCTCGCGCGCGTGCGCTCCCGTAGTGCGCGGAACCCACGGCGGATGCCGCGCGTCCGCGTGAGCGCGGCGGCCGTCCAGGCGTCCACAGTTCCGGCAGACCAGCACACGATTCCCCGGAGAAGCGAGCCGATGGAGGGGCTGGAGAACCAAACAAAAGGGTACGATCAAGGAAAAAACATCCTCCACTCTCCCTGAAGCCTGGACCGATGGCACCGGCTGAACAAGTGCGCGCGCGCCATTCCCATGCCTTTCGGCTGGGATTCCTAATCATAATAATAAGGAAAAAGTGTAGTTTTCATCCTGAAGTATTACAGTAGTGTGGTATTCATCTCTCATATTTCATTTGGTGCAAATCGGTCTCTTAACTAATTAATTTGATACATTTATCATCCTATTTTGTAGTTTAACAATGATTTTATGATATCTACTAAGAGTTTATGTCACATAATCAATAATAATTTGATTGATCAGTAATATCTACTTTGATATGCAATATGCTAAGTTAAAAATATAAAATTTGCAAATAGACTTAGGAATCTCTAAATTGGACACTCTATAATTTTTTTAAATAAAATTGATTTACACTCTGTTATTATAGAAATTGAATTAACATAAAAGTGACTAAGATGAGGATGATAAATGCACCACTTCAGGTAATTAAGGGATTAATTTGCACCAAATGATACATGAGAGATGAATGTTACACTTTTACAATACTTGAGACATAAAAAATACAATTTTTTTTTGTGATACTCCTAATAATCATCTCCTAGTTAGCGTGTGTGCAGTACGCCACGAGCCGATCAGCGACATCATCACCTGGCTCCGGGTCCTAGATAGTGATCACCACTACGGTATTCTCTGACTGCGATATGGCCTTGTGTGGCACTCCTACTACACTCGGTCATGCTGATGTTCCGTCCGAGGTGGACGTGCAGCGTCCTGTCGTTTGTGCACACTGGCTAGGTCTTTCAGAGAACCAATCAGGTATGTTCATTTGTGCGCGTCAATCTTACACTTTCTCTTCGAATAAAAAAAAGCGGCTGATTTCGACCAGGGAACCAATCAGTCATGATCTTACACTTTCTCTTCGAATAAAAAAAAAGCGGCTGATTTCGACCAGGGAACCAATCAGTCATGTTCGTTTGTGCAAGTCTCAGGAATATTTGCTCGGCCACATGCGCCCGCGCATCATGAATTGGCATTCTCATTAGTCTACTCCGAGTCGTTGTCACCCAATGACAATTGGCACCGCTTTATTCTAACAACGATAATGCTTCTATACAGACGTCCGGAGCGGATGCAAAATATCGGACGGGGTCACGTGCAGTCAAACTCTTACCAATGTTGTTAATGTTGCGAAAATTTTACCAATGTTGCACGCTACACGACCTGATGTTGCGACGGGTGACTGGATGTTGCGAAAAGATTTTTTTGCTACAATGCTTAGATCTGATGGCTACATGTTGCATTTGGTAGCCTTCATGTTGCAATTGTTTATCGTTCATGTTGCAGTCATTGTGAACATGTTGCATCCGTGTTCTTGATATGTTGCAAGTGTTTCATGTGAATGTTTTTGATATTGTAAACATTATTTTTCGATGTTTGCGGATGTTTGAGTTTCGATGTTGTAGATATGTGATTTCAAGTGTTGTGTCGAGAATGAGAGCGAGCACGGGCAGCTGCGGCCTCTTCGGCGTTGGCGTCCCGCGCTGCCGCTCCCCGCGGCTGGGGTCGGCCGAGCCGCACCGGGCCACGCCCTCCCACGTGCCCGGAGGTCGAGCCAGCGCTCCCCGCGGTCAGGCGCTGACCGTCGGTCAAGCTCCGCTCCCGGCGGCACGGATGTTGCAAATGTTTCGTATGGGTGTTTGTAATGATGTTGCAAAGAGAATCGTGATGTGTGATGTTACAAATGTTTAATGCACATGTTGTAAGTGCTTTATTTGAATGTTGTATTTTTTAAGGAGACATTTGAATGTTCCAATCAACACGTCGACATTTCTTAACATATTTTTGATGTTGTAAACATTATTTTTCGATATTGCGGATGTTTAAATTTCCATGTTGCAGACATGTGATGTTAGGTGTTGTGTCAAGAAGGATGATGGAGGAGAACCTCTGATGTTAGATGTTGTAAATATTAATTTTTAATATTGCAGATGTTGAGTTTTGATGTTGCAGACATGTGATGTTGGGTGTTATGTCGAGGGGAGGAGAGAGGAAGGCTCCTGATGTTGGATGTTGCACGCAACATGAGTCGCAACATGAGTCGTTGGGTATTGTGTCTGATGTTGGATGTTGCAAGCAACATAGCTCGCAACATGCCCCCAACACGCTGATGTTTGGGATGTTGGTCGCAACATGCTCGCCACGAGCTCGCAACATGATCACCACATGCTCGCAACATCGCCGAATCACTCGGACAGGAGGGAGGGGAGCTCCGAAGTTGAATGTTGGTCGCAACATGGTTCGCAACATTTCAAAACCGTTCGCAACATGCTTCGCAACATTAAAACGCTTCGCAACACGATCCGACGACTGATATGCTTCATGACCCCGATCGTGTGGTTGCGAACCCGTCCGACGGCTAGCGCCCGGAACGAGCGTCGTTCTAACAAAGCTCTTTGGGAACTCTGGCTGTACGAGTCATTAGCACCCATTAGCTTCTTGCTACTAGCTAATGCTTTTTGCATTTTTTTGGGGTACGCTAAATTTTATCCCTCCTGTTTAGATGACTAATACATAAAGGTGCTAAATTTTAGTATTCTCACTGATTAGCACCTGGATCCAAACATGTCCTAACTACTGCAGATTAATATGGGTTTCAACACGAATAGGCTTGTAGTCTAATGGTAGGACGGTCCAGTGGGACGCTACCTACCAGGGTTCAAATCCTGGTGCTCGCACATTTTTCTGGATTTATTCTGGGATTTTCCGGCGTTATGCTTTAAGTGGTAAGCGACGTTCCCGTCGACGATGAGGCGCTAGTGATAACTTCGAAAATCTCCAGATCCGCCGGTGCTCAGTCCTTCAGAGGTGTTTATAGAGGTAGAATTTGCGTACGTGTGTTCATAGGGGTGAGTGTGCGTGCGTGTTGTGAGCGTCTGCGTTGTACGGTGTAATTCTAAAAAAATATGGGTTTCAACAAGACATCACTTTTATTTTTTTAAAAAGATGAAATATTCGTTTCTTCTTACAATTGCACTAGAACATTCGGCGCGCGTTGCGCGCCCTGTCGTGCCAACAAGTCACAACAATAGTCTCTTCACATTGAAAACAACCACTTTGCAATAATGGAAGCTTAAAACATACACATATAAATCTAATCTATAATTGTGGCCGAATTGAGTATCAGAGATCACACAACAACACATATTAATCTGATGATGCTATTGGAATTTGGAACCCCATAAAAACCTGTCAAGCCATCTCTCCACAACATCACAAAAGAAATGGCCACATGATTCAGTTCTGAACAAATGTACGCAATGTTAACATTGCCAAAATCAGATGGTCCACGAGAGCTTCAGCAGCAGCAAAGATGATTATGCACTCTGTTCAAGAAAAAAGAAGTAAATTATACACTATCATGGCACAATCTCTGCCAGAAAGGGAAAAAAAGACTCAACCATGAAAATGCTCAAAGATCTTACACGCTTTTAAGCAATGGAAAGCAGAAACAGAACATGGTGATAAATAAAAGGGTAAAACAAGAAGTTTTTGTTTTATTTTATCCCAAATTTCACATCATTACTGAATTCCACACTCTTTAGAGACACAAAAGCCTGAGAGTCCTAAGCATTAAACCTACCAAGTTGTCTTCCAGGAATACAAACAGCATTTCTGAACCATTAATTTATCCCAAAATCTCCAAGGGATTCAAATAGCATTTTAGGGCCCAATTTGCAATTATTGGGCTTTGTTGTGGAATCTAGCAAGAGTTTCTGAAAGCAACACACCATTCTAATGCTTTTTAGGATTCATTCTAATAGTTTTAATAATAAAAAGGTTAGCAGATTTACAGGATTTGTGGGAGCTAATAAACACGGAACTCTCATTATCTAAATAAAAAGTTAAATTTATCTGAAAGATATCATATAGCTATGAAAAGTATAGTTTTGGTAAATAATGCACAAAAGGTTTGTGATGCAGGCCCTTCAAGTTCATCCTAATATTATCAAGTGTCTACATCCTTCAACTGCACTTAAACTTTCGGATCAATGAAGTAAAAACAATCCATTTCAGACCTCATGTGAGCTTCAGTCAATGATACATAATCTTATTGGACTGTGGAGCAGCCAAAGCTTAGTGGCGTATGCAATCTTCCCTAGAAATTGTGTTGAAGTTACATGGGCACGAAAAAGATTTGTTGAGGAAAACTCACTGGTTCCTAAACAATATTTGCACCGTTTATTCTCCTGATACTTCACATTGTTTATCTCAACAACCATTAGTGCAGAGATAACTCCAACTGCTCTGCCTGAGAACAATGCCACAATGGGATCTACCTGACTGCAGTAAAGGTAGACAAAAATGAAGAGATAGACAATTAGAGTTGTGGCATATAAGTCTTAATTTCCCCGGTTAGATGTTCCTTATATGTATAATTGATTAAAGGGTGATGGAATAGTGGCCGTACCTCAACTGCATGGGTAGATGAACGCTGCGGATGAAGTCTTCATAAGATGTTCCGCCTAGACCGAGTTTAAGTTAGAGCTGCACAAGAGCAAATCAAGTTGTCAAGAATCTATGCATTTTGTATGGCAATATAAACAATAAAGGCAACATTTGCAATTCTAAAATTGAGAAATCTCATCTGAGTCAGTATTGGGTAGATGAAGTTTGTAACAAGTATTGTTAGTTATGAGATGTCCTTAGATTTCTGTACTATCTTATTATAACATGTCACTGTCTCACTTGTGATAATAACATGCTATTAATGTTATGACATGTTCTTTAAGTTCCTAACCCCCTGCAAACTTGGCATTCAGATAATAGGATAGCACAGAAATAACGTAACATAGTAACACAGTAGATGCAACGTGCATGTATGCCACTAAATTCAGTACACTTGTTTGTAGCAAAGGTCATGATTCCGTTCCAATCAGACTCTATAAGAAGCAATAACTCTATGTTCATTAGTTAGTTACCCATAGCAGTCACGGAACTGTGTGGTTGTTCATCTACCCTCAAGTCTGAATCTTGTCCCATACTGTATGCCCCAAGAAACTGCTAGCCCTGACGGCCTGACCGCATGAATACGGAAGCAAAATGTTATCAGGTCACGCGAATCAATGAGACCAGAGATCTCAGCGATCCGAGCGAAGCTCCTGTGACAACGGCAGTCGCGCACTACGGACGGCCCCGCCGCTAATACCACCAGAGAGGGGAGTTAAGAGAGGGCGGGAGAGGTGAAGGAGCCTAGCTTACTTGTGAGAATCCGGCGAAGATGGCAGACCGCTAGACGGGAGCTGCTCAGAGTCGGGTCGCCGTCACCCCGCGTCGCCACGACGCCTGCTGCCACTCGCGGGCGCGCGAAGCAGGAGCGAGTTCTCCTGCTCGGTGTAGCCCCTACGGCAGATTCAGAGAGCAGGGCCCCACCAGATCTGCTAGGGGAAAAAGTGAAGAAGAGAATCGAATCTCGCCGTTGAGGATGAGCGCGCGCGAGAGAGGAGGGAGTCGGTGCTCAGGCCGGTTGCTGCTCACCGAGGAGAGATGAGAAGGATGGGCCTCCGCCTCGGCGGCCGGGCGTGGGGCCGCTGCAGTCGTGTCCCGGGGTCGCCGGTGGCTCACGTCGCTCCAAGATATCGGCGTGACGGCGAGGCTGCCGCACCCGCAGGCGCGCTCGACGAGGCTCCGCAAGGATGGAGAGAGAGGACGGCGGCGGGCAGGAGAGAGGGAGGAGATGGTAGCGGGGGAGGGGAGTGAGTGGTTAGGGTTTGGGCGGGCGGGCGGGTGGGGTGGGGGGTATTAGGCCAGGGGTGGGGGGTGGGAGGGGGCTCCCGCAAAATGTCTCGCGGGGGCTTATCGTAAAAGCAACACACTGTCTAATTTTCTCTCCTGCATGTAGAAATAAATTGCAGTACAAGGGGTCTATTTGAAATTATTTCGAACGCGGTTGCTGTATGGTATGGACTTGCTGGACCGTTTCACGATTTGTAGAAAACAGGAGGGTCTTCTTGCAAAATCGCCACCAAACGCGCGCTGAGTGACACGTACCCCGGGAACGCGGGGAGAGCAGCAAAGGGGCTGAGCTTTTAAGAACTCCGATTCCAAACCGGAAGTATTCCCAAATGCATGAGGTCAAAAAGATGGGAAAAGGAGAGAGCCCATTACATGGTATGGGCTTTGGACCTAAAAATAATCTGGGCGGTCAGGAGCCCAGCAAAATTATCTATATTTCTTTCGGCCCTTTTATCCACAACTTCCTCTCCCAGACTCCCACCCGCTTGCTACCAAACCAAGCGGCAATGCCCACGTCCGTGACATTGCCGCTGCCCACCGTGGGGGCGGTCACCGCGGCGGCGGGGGTAGCGACGCCCCGAAGATGTCGTCCTCTCCGCCTCATCGCGACTCCAGCCGTCACTGCCTCTTCTTCGCCCTCTACCTCCGCCTCTGCCGTCTCCAGCGCGCTGCCGTCACCGAGGCATTCCCGCAAGCACCTGGCCGGCAGAGACGGCGCCCCGTCAAAGCCCACCAAGCCTCGCGTGTTCTTCCTCGACGTCAACCCGCTCTGCTTCCGCGGATCCCAGCGCAGCCTCAACGCCTTCGCGCGCTGGCTCGCGCTCTTCTTCGCGCACGTCAGCCTCCGCGACCCCGTCGTCGCTGTGAGTGCACACCATCCCTGACCCTACAACACACTCATTGTTCGGTGATTTCTGAAATTTTTGTATCCGGCCTTAGGTTCTGGATGGGGAGGGAGGGAACGAGTACAGGAGGCGGCTGCTGCCATCGTACAAGGCCCACAGGACTCGCGGTGTCGGCACCGGCGCTGACTCGCGCGTCGTCGACGTTCTCCGTCAATGCAATGTCCCGGTGGGTGAACCAGCAGATGTTTCAACTACTGCAGTCCCTCTCAATTGTTTCTCAGGTCCAATTCTTGAGTCTGACAATTTGGAAACGGCAAAATTCAGGTTGTAAGAGTTGATGGATACGAGGCTGATGATGTAGTGGCTACCTTGACAGAACAGGTTTTACAGAAAGGTTATAGAGTTGTGATTGCCTCACCAGATAAAGACTTCAAACAGCTGATATCTGATGATGTACAGTTAGTTATGCCCATTCCTGAGATCGGCCGATGGTCTTTCTATACATTAAGGCATTATATCGCTCAATACAAATGTGATCCAACTGCAGATTTAAGCCTTAGTGAGTATATTTCTTTGGCGTTGATCCATGAATTTGGTATCCATTGGGAGTCTGTTTATATTTGAGCAACTAATGAATCAGAAGTTATGCTGGACAGGGTGCTTCATGGGTGATGAAGCAGATGGTGTTCCAGGAATCCAACATTTGGTTCCAGGATTTGGTAGGAAGACTGCAGTGAAACTGCTGCAAAAACATGGGTCATTAGAAAACTTGCTAAAGACAGCTGCAGTTAGAACCGTTGGCAAGGATTATGCCCAGGATGCTCTCACTAAGCATGCAGATTACTTGCGGAAAAACTACGAAGTTCTTAGCTTAAAGAGGTATGAAATTTCCATTTTGCAATAAGAAAATTATGCAAAAATTCAACCTTTAATGTACTATGCTCATGCCTTGGTTTATGCATGCTATCTCTACATGGTCAAAGCATACCATTAGCACTTAACTTGCTTAGATGCATTTTGTCATCACTCACCAAGCTTTAGTACGAAGTATAGCACACTGGGAGTATGGATAGATTTATATTTGGCTATGAGGCTGCATAAATTTGAACAACTCAACTTATTTTGTTTACTGCCTCAGGGATGTAAATGTTCAGCTTGATGACAGTTGGTTATCTGCGAGGAACACATGCAATGACACCAGTGTTCTGTCTGACTTCATCCTTAAATTTAGCAACGAAGGCAGAAGCTAAATAGCCGGTATTATTGAATATTTCCACCAGCTTGGTTTCTTCCTCACACATCACATGGTTTGTCAAGAAAAGAGGATGCACAAATGCTTGGGTCTTGCTGAAAATTTGTGTGTACTGTACCCTTGCTCCAAAGTAGTAGTCATCACACGTTGTCACTTATAGTAAGTGGAAATGTGGTAGTCTACCCAAGTACCCAGGTTCAAGCTGTGTGCAACCTTGAGGTTTGGTCGTTTGGAAGGCCTGCCGGGCTGCCTTAGTGGTACTGGTACTTGATGTCCGAGACAAGCTTCAAAAATACAGAATTATCGAGGAACAAGCTGTAACGGTAGTACTACTGTGCTGTAAGATCCACAAGTACCGTGCCAGGAGATTCCAGATCTAGTGTATTTTCTGCTGGTAGCTCCTCCTTGATGTATGTCTTCAAGTACAAGCAGTTTGCCCCAAGTTTCTACTGTAAGTTAAGTCCAAAGCTTCCGACTGTCATCTTTGCCATCCAAAGCTTCCAACGTATACAGTTATACAGTGCCATGAGAAGCCACGATCCTTGTTGGTTTTGTTGCTGTGTAAGAGAAGTCGATTGACCAAATTGTTGCTCTAGGATAAAAAAAGATCAGAATCGGAACAAAAAGTGACATTATCTAATTATCCCAAGCTTCTTTTTGTGTGTGTGTTCGGTTGAACAACCAATCAGCTATGCATAAGCACTGTCAGATAGAATGCAGGATAAACTGGTTCACCATTACGTGCAGCTATAGTGTGCCTGAAATTGTCAGGAAGCATCTTTTAATCATCTTCAGAGTTCAGGCTAGATCATGATGACAGATACGATGCAGTATCGATGTATCATGATGACAGATACGATGCAGTATCATGATGACAGATAGTAGGATGTAATAACCGTTAAACTGTCAATCAGATCGATTTAATTGCTCTTCTTCCACTTTATGTGATTTTTTTTGGTTTAGCAATGGCGATAATCTAGCCTCGTACGCTAAAGTGTTTAGGCTCTGAAGTTCTCGAGCAGCCAAGGATGCTGAATATAAGGAAAAGCCGTCTCGGTGCCCCAAGACACATGACCTGAATCTTGAACTTTGGTCGCGCCTACTCACTCCAAAAAGCAGTGCAGTGCTGCAAACAGAGCTCATCGGTTTTGCGACCGTTGCCCCATGGAAATGGAATTTGGGTGCTACTGCCTACTGGCATGAAACTACTCAACTCAGGCTATTTCAAACTTGGACGTTCAATAAAACAGTTGCCAACTATTTCCAGGCAGGAGACAACCTGCATCAGAAGTTCAGGCGGTAGTCTCGCCCGCCCAAGCTCATCAATCATCATAAGTCCAGCTGAAAACGGTGTACAGTAGCGTGCAGCAATGCTTTTTACAGGCCATGTGTAATCGTAACATGTGATTTGCATCGGACAATGGAGGATTTGATTTCTGGTGAACAAGACTGAACAAACAGGCAGAGCCTGATGAGCCTTTGATGTTCCCAACCCATCCAAAACATGGAGTCTCCCTTTTGTTTTGGGTTCCCGCTTTTTCCCCTTTTCTTTCTTCGCCCGCTGGAGCCTTTTTCCTTTGGCTCTCTTTTCTGAGGCTGGCCTGTACCAAATCACTACCTTTGGAGTACTTGGCCTGTACCAAAACATCGATCAGCTTTCGTTTCCGTTACAGGTATGACACAGCTCCGACGTAGCAGTACTTGTGTTAAGCAAATGATGGAGGTAAAGTTCAGGAAAAGAGCAGATGAAGGGCACGCTAATCGTGTACGGTGTACGGACAATCCTTGCTCTTGGGTTGATGGAAGACTAATACCCTGTTCGTCTGGTTTATCAGCCAACAACCAGTAGTACTTTTTTTCTATCAGCTACAGTCAATTAGTGGTATTTTTTCAGAACAAATCAGCACCGATCACCGATCACCCGCCAGCAAACATAATGTGTAATACCGTTGCTTTGCCCCTAGCCCGACCGTTGCTGTTTGGTTCATTTTTTTTCGTCGACACTCGACAGTACGGTTTCTGGTGCAGAATACCCACATGAGCTGTTGGCTGTCAGTATGCTTCCTTTCTCGAACGCTAGTGTACCGTGATGTATTTGGGTGTGTTTAGATCCAAAAAAGTTTGCAAAAAACATCACATCACCTATCACATCACCTCATATTATCTCTCACTATTCATCTGCATTTACATCAATTCTTCCTCAATTCATCTGGATCTAAACACACCCTTTTACGAGAAAGAACAGTGGCCGCTGGCGTCTGGCCTCAGCCAGCGCCGACTCGAGGCAGCGACCTGCGACGAGACAACACGATCGATCACGCCTCACCCTCTCTGCTACGTTTGCAGGAATCCAATCGGGAGTCCGTGCTAGGATTTGATGCGTGCCTAGAACGCATATGCGTAGGAATCCAATAGATGGGCACGCATTGTTTGCTCTCTGCTACGACCGCTCGCAAGCTTTGGCTTGGACTCGGGATCGGGCAGGGACTAGGGAGAATCAACGAGGAAAACGACAGAAATGCATTACTGCAGGTATAAGCGACCGCGGAGCTTATCGAAATAGTGTTGCATGTCTTACTTAGAAGTTTTAAAATTTTTTGAACTTTTGCACACCAATATTACCAAACAAGATGTGCATTGTCCCAAAAGTTGAGATTCAAACAACTTTTGTAAAAATTCATATGAAAAAAACAAATTTCACCCCATAAACTAATTTCAGTCACTAGAGGACAAAATTTCAGGATGGGGTGAAATTTATTTTTTTCATTCATATAAATTTTGACAAAAGTTGTTTGAACCTCAACTTTTGGAACAATGCACATCTTATTTGGTAATATTGGTGTGCAAAAGTTCAAAAAATTTCAAAACTTCTAAGTGGGACATGCAACACTATTTCGATAAACTCCGCGGTCGCTTATACCTGCGGTATTTTCACTCCGGGAAAACGCACACGCCAGCTACGAAGCTAACACATGAGATCAGATTAAACAAATAATGAAAAAATACAAAAAATATAATGAATTGGTATTACAAATTATTTTGACACAAGACGTGCAGCTACGCTTATAACTGTAAATATACTAACTATTTCTTCCAAAAAAACTTTTTTTGCAAATTTTCTTCCAAAAAAACTATACTGTACTACGTAACTATATATATCTTTCTTAATCAATCCCTAATGACACTATCCTACGAGGCTATACGACTGTTGGCAGCTCAAGCAACCAGGCCAACATACTCGAGCTCCACGGACCCCAACCAGAGCTGCCCCTTCCTCTCCGCCACGTCGCTCAGCGTCACGCCCTTGGCCGCCGTCAGCTCCTCGGTCTCCACTCCGTCGGCGTCCAGGCGAACACCAACCAGATGCTTCACAGGGGCAGCCCCCGGCGCCACGTCCAGCCGCTGCTTCTCCTGGTTCAGCGCCACCCAGTAGCCGCCCTTGCCGTCGCGCCTCACGTTGTCGGGGTACCCCGGCAGCTCCGCCATCAGCTCGTACTGGCCGGCCTTGGCGCCGCGGATGGTGTACCGGAACGCCTGGCACGGCACGGTGTGCGCGACCACGACGTGCGCGCCGTCGGGGCTCACCGCGACGCCGTTCGGGTACGGCAGGCCGGCCTTGAGCACGGTGACGCGCCCGGACCGCGCGTCGTACTTGAGCAGCCGCCCCGTCGCGTCCGCGTTCATCATGATCTCCCTGTTGAAGCGCCTCGGGTACGTCGCGCTCGAGTCGGTGAAGTAGACGTCGCCGGTGGCCTGGTCGACGTCGAGCCCGTTGACGAAGTTGAACGGGGCGCCGTCCGCGCCGGTCGCCAGCACCTCGGCCTCGCCGCCGCCCGGGCCGACCTTCATGAGGCCCAGGTACGCGTCGGCGATGTAGAGGTCGCCGGTCTTGGCGTGGAACTGCAGGCCCAGCGGGCGTCCACACATGCTCTCCGTCTCCTCCGACGGCGCCACGGTCGCCGTGCACAGCGGGATCTTACGGTAGTTGGCGCTGTGCGCGAACGTGGTCCAGCCGACGGCGCTGCCGCCCCACTTGAGGACGCGGCCGTCCGAGACGCCGGCGTAGGGCCCCTCGTCGTTGACGTCGAAAGCGAGGCTCTCGGCGCCGGTCACGCCGCTCGGCAGCGGGAGGTGGAAGCTCCAGCGCGTGTCGGTGGTCTTGATCTGCGCGGCGGCGCTCGACGGGACGAAGAGGGCCAGGACGGCGAGGACGAGCCACGCCGCCAGGTTGGCGGGCCGCCGCCCCATGCTAGCTGTGGCGCGTCGCGATCGACGAACAAGCTTCGGTCCTCGCGATGGTTTTTCGATTCGATGATGCTCTCTCTTGATCTCGATCTCTTGTGCAGCGTATGCAAAGGTTTCTTGTGTTGCCCTTGGAAGGCACGGCGGGCCTGAGTTTTATGGCGCGAAGCTAAGCCTTCCGTTATGGCCTCGGAGTCGGAACGCTGTTGATTTCGTTTGGAGTCGGACGCCGAACGCCAAACGGACACGGCGCCCCGTGCGGCGGCCGTGCCAGACGGTTTGGGTCGAGCCGCCGCGGACGAGACGGACTCCACTGTCGTCGTCGTGGTCGACCCCTATCGTGATTCGAATACATGTTCGTCGACAAAAACACACGGATGAATTGCGCGCGTCGGGGAGCTAGCACGAACGAGAAATGAATTCTACTGTCGGCACTAGATCGTCAAGCAAATGAACGGAGCTTTACGCGCACCGGCCTCCAAGCCGTGGACCGGTTAGATGGATCACCGGATGGCCCAGTTGTCCCTGCACCGCAAAACTTGTTCACTCGCATTTCATCGTCCGTGTAGTAGTAGTTTGGATCACTGGATGACAAGTAGTTTTCACATAACAGGTTTTATTGGACTTTTGCCAAAAGAAAAGAGGGAACGGTAACTACTAGCAATATTATCTCAATTTTAAACCCATGATCTCTCCCTTGATTTCGACGATTCTCAAAGCTTAGGTTTTTTTAGAGCTCCGACTCTGGCTCCTCCTCCTACGGCTACATGTGAAGCTCTACCAAATATTTTGTAAAAAATGGTTTCATTCTTGAAGTAGTGAGAAGTCGAAATCATTTTATATGGAGAAGTCAGCAAAAGAAAGAGTGATTTCTTAACTTCTTTCTTTTCTAATGAACTACAACCCTACCAAAAGGATCTTTAAGAGCATCTCCAAGAGCTCTTGTTTATATGAGTAGCTAAAATCCTAATTTAACTATTATGTAAAATGAAATAGCTAAAAAAAGATAAAATCCAACAACTTCTCTAAATAGAAAACAAGATAGCTAGTGGAAGATATTTTCTTTTTTTTGGCTAGCGAGAGGAAGAAAATAGAAAACATGATAGCTAGCTGAGTAAAATACAGAGTCTGTTGGATCCGAGTTTTGATAAAAAAAAATTTTTAACTGACTCATTACATATACAAGAGCTCTTGAAGATGCTCTAAAAGGGAGAAGAAGAACAACAATTGTCGATTCGGAGAGGAAGATTCGAAATTTGAGTTGCCAGACACTTGGGCTGTTTTCCTTTGAAAAATTGAAATACACGATGTGCACGGTGCACCCTCAGCGTGATTCTAGACACTCCTTCCGGCTTCTTTTATTCAACTTTTTCTGTAGTATTTTTATCTCACAACATATCTGTCGTAAAAATTTGTACGTAATATTTTTCTCTCACAACAGATCTGTCGTATAAATTTGTTGAAGATCTGTCGAACCGAGCTGCTTGCAAGGGCAGAAAATATCAAGATAAATACACTTCCACCGTTGGCACTCGAACATCCATCTCCATTCTCTACGTAGGCTACCATGTTTGGGAGACAAAACATGACAGAGGGCGAGAGGCGCTTGTGTCGGCGCCGCCATGAGTACCAGTTACCACGAATCCACGGATCACGAAACGGCCTTTGCCCAAAGACGGAGAGAAAAAAAAACAGCAGAAAGATGCGAGCCCGTATGCACATGCCAACTCTCCAAAAACCCACCGATAAACCAACTCCGGCACACATTGTTGGCTCCATCGGCAGCGCCTCAACCTCCCCCCACAGCACACAACAGACAGAACGCAAAGCCCTCCGAGCACATGGCCAATCTGGACACCAGTAGTATTGTACTCAAGGGAAGATGGGAGGTCGTCTTCTCCTCGCCTTGCAACTTGCAAGTTGCCACCACCATGTTCTTTCGCCTTCTTTATTTGCAACAGCTGTTTCAGTCCCCGCTTTTTCGTCGCTTTGGGTTTCATTTTTTCCCCTTTGCATGCTGTCGTTTGAGGAACACGATGACAGCCTTGCAAGGAGCGGCGGCGCCCCGCCCGCCCGCCGGATGTTCCACCACCACCCACGCCTAGTTTACGCCCATCATTAGCAGCACAAGGTCCTTTTCTGCTTGGCGGCCTGCAGCCTTGTCATTTTGCTGCTTGTTCTTTGTATGGCACCACCAGGTAGGCGTGGTTTAATTTGTTTATGCAGAGGAGACTGGTGAAACGTGTTTTGCTTTCTGTAATCCTTTTCCCTGATGCCAAGTGCAGTGCTGTCAGTAAGCAGGGTATGGAAGCCACAGATAGTTTCATCCTCACTGCAGCCATCAGTACATGATCAAACCACTACTAGTGATTTCTGAGTGTCCATGACTTGGCCATTATGGTATCTCTGCGGCTGGTTTCCTCGGAGGACATCTCCCCTTTGGTGCAGCAAATGAGCATGGAAATGGGAGACGGTTGGAGCAGAGAGATCCCGATCTCCATGGACAGCAGACAGCAGGCAATTAACAGGGATAAGGACACGAAGGGGGAGAACATGCAGAGTAACATGGACTGAATTATGATGAGACAAGTACCCCTGAAAATTTAACATATCAATGAGAGAATCCAGAAATGCAATGTACAGACACATCTACAGAGGAGCAGACATTCCCAAGTCCTTCCCCTTACCACAGTTTTCTTCTCCCCCTGCCCTCCTCAACAACTATCCACCACAATGTCATTATACTTCTTCTCAGCTACTATCACAAAAAACAAGCTCACTTTGGTTTAACCAAACGAAATATAGAATGTGAACCCCCAAAACCAGCAAAACCCAATAAATTAACGAACCAAACCAAGAGGTTTCTTCTCTCCTTCTATCATGCTCAGATGAAATGTTGATCATGTAATTGTTGTTGAACTCAATCGCTGGTGCTCTTCACCTTTGATCGGTAAAGGAGCTTCTTCTTCTTGGATGCAGGGTTGTTGATAGTTAGCACAAGCTTGCCAGGCTCGCCAACCTTGAAGCTTCCCTTCATGATCGGTTCCTCGTTGGCAGGCACCTTCCTTGTTTTCTGAACGATGACAGTGTACCCACCCTCAGCGTCGGGGGTGAATTCGGCCCCATAGCTCACCTCCCAACCGAGCACCCGGAGTTCCCATACAATTGTGGAGTTCTGCAAAGATTGTACATTAGCAAACAACGGTTAGTAACAACAATCCATGAGCACTCTGCAATGTTCATCACAAGTGAAATGAAATATTTCAAATTCAACATCTAGTAAGGACAAACCTCGGTGACAGGGATCTCAACAGTTTCTTTGGAAGAGGGTTTGATAGTGAGCTCGGTGACAGCATCGGAGGTAGTGAATTCAGGATCATCCTCCTTGAAGAGGCCTCCGAATTGGACAGGAACTTGCTCGGGCGCAATGTATCTGAATATTGGAGATAAGATTGATGATACATTAGGAACATAATACCTTGAAGATTAAACAAACACCAACTGTCAAATTTTTTTGTGCCAAACCTGAAGAGGGTCTCTGCAGACTTGGCCGGGCTAGCAAAAACAAACTTGCTCTTGGTGCGCTGTGTAAGGAAGGGGCTCATCATCTTGTTGGCAGCGAGATACCACCATGGCACATTGATGAACACCTGCACAAGGTGAACCAAACAGATTTAAAATTCAATTCCACATTTGAAGTAATCAACTTCAGCTCTTTGCTCTAACAGTAAACAATTTCTCAACACGCAGTTGCTCAGGATTGATCATGTGGAAGAATTAATAACTAAGGGAAAAGATCCAACCAACATTATGATTACCGAACCACACACCAAAAAGACAACAGTCAACTGAAAACAGCCGGATCAGAGTTTAAAAAAAAGTCCACGACACCATGTTCAACCTTTATCACAGTACCCCAAAGAATAAGCTTTGGCCCAATCATTCGGTCTACATTTGCGCAAAATTGGAATCTTTCACATTACAGAACTAAAATTTCGAATCATTGTGGCAACGTTACGTCCTAATCATGCAGCTACAAAATTCCAGATCAACAATTCAATTGATGCTGAGAGCCGTTACCTTCTTGGCAATGAACTCGGGGTAGTTGTCCTGGAGCAGCGTGACAGCCTGGCGGGTGACGGCGCGGTGCTTGCCGAGCATGGGCGGCGAGTTCTTGAGGTCAGTGACCTGCACCATGGAGCAGATGCCGCTGGGAGCGAAGTCCAGCTTCGACAGGATGCCACGCTCCAGCAGCTGGATGCGCCACTTGAGGAAGCGCTCCCGCTTCTCCTCGTCGCCGAAGGCCTTCTCGTAGAGGTCCTTGTCCTGGAACTCGCCGTAGACGTTGTAGCACACGGGGTGGCCCTCGCGGTCGGTGCCGCGGTAGAACACCACGTTCTCCAGCTCCGGCAGGCCGAGGTCGGCATCGAGGAGCGAGGTGATGCCGAAGCGCTTGCGCCACAGCACCGTGGACTTGAGCATCGCCATGGCCTCCTTCACCTTGAACTCCCGCGCGCGCAGGAACTTGAGCAGCACCGTGTCCGTGCGCTCGTCGTCGCCCACCAGCGGCACGCCCCAGATCAGCACGGGCTCCGGCTCAGGCGCCGCGGCCTCCGCTTCGGCGTCCGGTTTCGCTGCCTCCTCCGAGGTGGCGGCGGGCACGACGGATTCCTCGATTGCCTCCACCGTCTTAGTGGCGCTCTCCGCCACGGCGGCCACAACGGTCTTCCATTCTGGCTCCGGTTCGGCTGGCTTGGCCTCCTGGGCAGCTGCCTCGGCCTTGGTCTCCTCGGCAACTGCCTCGGCCTTAGCCTCCTCCGCCGGGGCTTCCGCAGCCGCCTCGGTCTTGGCCTCATCCGCCGCCGCCTCAGCCGGCTCCTCGGTCTTGGTCTGCTCCGCCGCCTCCTCGGCCTTGGCGGGCTCTTCCTTGGCCGGTTCCTCAGCCTTGGATTCCTCCGTCTTGGTCTCCTCGGCCTTGGGCTCCTCCTTGGCCTTTGGCGGCGGAGGCGGGGGTGGCAGGTTGAACTCACCAGCGGCAAGGGCGGCGGCGATCAGCTGCTTGAACTCGTCGAGCGCCTTCTTCTCCGGGTCGGGCAGGTCTTCCACAAGGTTGCTCTCCTCCTTGAATGAGCCGGCCCCCGCATCGTCGGCGGTGACCGCCGCCTCATCAGCCTTCTTCTCCTCCTCCGCCTCGGCCTCGGCTTCCGCCGCGGCAGGCACCTCCGCCTTCTTCTCCGCCTCCGCCGGCGCCGCCTCGGGCACGGCCGCCACCTCGGCCGCAGCGGGCGCGGCGGCGGCGGCCTCTGGCTGCGGCTCCTCTGCCATCTCAGGTACGCTTTGGAAACTCTTTCGAGCCTGCGCGCACGAGAGAGAGAGAGAGAGAGATTGCTGTGCTGTGCTGGGGACTAGGGTTTGGGGGGGATGGGAGGAGAGATATAGGGAGTGGGAGCTCGGGAGGAGCTGAGCTGTCAGAGGGAGGCCAGCTTTGCTGCGCTCTTTGCGGTGGCCGGTGGCTGGCACTGGCAGGAAGAGAGCAGCGGGCGGACGGAGGAAGGCGGAACGGAATAGGTTGGCTCGGCGCGGTGGGCCCCGCATCAGGCGGCGGGTTAGTCTTGATTAGTGACGGGTTAATGCGCGGTTTTTTATTTTGAAAAAAGTTCTAACCTTTTTATGTCCGGGTAAAATGCTGTGCGGAAATTTATGAGCAACAGGAAATTTGAAATGCAGTCTACCAAAAAATGAGAAAATTTGAAATTCTAGAATTAGCTTTTTGTTTGGTGTGGCATTTGACTTGAAAAAAAATCACATTTAGGACTATGAATTTCACCCAAAAAAATCATTTACAAGATATTAGTAAAAGCCATGAATAACATACAACCTCATTCCAAAAGGGGGTGTTAGTTTGAGTGGAAATATAATTATATAAACAGCCCGATAACCCACGGTGTCGTGGTGGGTACAAACAAAATGTAGAGATAACAGGTAGCTGAAAATTTCAGAGATCACATTCAGTTAATCTTGCAGCGGAGTAAATTTTCCGTCCCTGTCGTAACACAGAACGCTGTTTTTTTCCCTCCAGTATAAACCGAGAGACGTGGTCGTACGTGATTGCTATTTAATGAGGCTATATACGTGCTCTTGTGTTACAGCCTTACAGGCTTGTTTTGTCAGTACTAAGTACGTACAGCTAAAGCTATCCTGGTAGTCTTTGCTAGCAACAGGCAATTAGCAGCCATTCGAGAGGATGTCACATCACACACTCCGTGCATGCTCTCTCATCTTCTTCACCCATCACCATTATATTTGCTGCTAATTCCAAACGAAATCCTCCATCCGCCACACGAGCTGATCTGACAACGATTCTATATAAAAAACAACGGTTGTTTTCTCATGCCCGGCGTCTTCTAACCAGCCGCTAGCAATGACCCTTTCCAGAGGTGTCCGTCCGGATAAGATTATCGTTAAAATAATCTTAACCCACATCGTCCAAGGTTATTAGTCGCTGCGAATGCTGACTTGAGAACCACCACCACTCGGCGAAAACGAGGCGGGAGCCAGCCAGTAGGAAAATGGCACGGGAATCGCCCACGTCCGCCGGGCGCATTAGCGACGTGCGGCTCGGTTATCTTCTCCGCCATTAGCCTCCGATCCCTTTAACAACGTTGTGAAGGCTGGGGTAACCATGAGATCACCTGATCACTGATCAGGGAGGCGTCCGTTGCTGGGCCATTTCGGCAGCTAGCTCGCCTGAGTGCTGACCGATTGGCAGCTAGCTCACTCAGCTCCGTCCCCTGATGTTTTCAGATACGGACGCAACGGATCCCCAGCAGCAACGGCACGAGTCAAAGAAACGTGTGCATGCACGGAACGGATCCTATGCAGCCTCTGATGGAGTACTAGAGTGGTGGTGCCTTTTGTTTTTCTCTGCTGCTGCTGCTACACAAGAATCCAATGCGGAACGGAACGGAACGGAACAGAACAGAACCATTTGCGCCTAAGCGCAAGATTGCAAAAACAATCTAGACGTTGGGAGGGGATGGATGATGATCGTTGGTAGCTGTGCCGAGTCTTAGGTTGTCACTTTCGACGGCCCCCCGGTGGTGGATCAACCAACGCTGGATCGGACTCTCTCTATTGCACGGACCACTCTAGTTCTTTTTGGAGAAAATCACAGTAGTTCTAGTTCATTCATGCTTTGATTCTGTATCATTTGCCACAAGATTGAAAGGAATCAGGAGTTCAGAAGTTGCATTTTCTTTTCTGGAGAATCACAAGGTTTGACAGACCCAGCCAGGAATGTTCAGGCACCAACCTACACCTACTTGGGAAAACATTCTATTCTTTTGTGCCACGGGAGGGCGGGCGAATAATGTTGGTGGAGAGTACATTTGATTTGTGTTTGACAACCCCAAACTGAAAGGAATCCCTTTGTTGCCAGCCCATCATCCATCCAATTCCAACGGAAAAAGAGAGAGCTGCCATCCGGTGGCGCCTGATAGACGTTGAGGGCCGCCACGATCGAACACCCTCTGCTGGCTGACAACTGGACATCCATCATTCGTTCATAGCCCCAGGCCCAAAAAATGCATTCCCGTGACACATGATGCTGCGTGCATTCCACTACCTGAAAAAACATCAGCCTGCACGGATGCCCTAAACACCGTACGGCGAAAAGCGAGCACTAAAATCTCTTGCAAACGGCGTACCACCACCTCTGGCCTGCTGATGAGAGAACCCAGTACCCATCACCATGATGCACACCAGCGCTGAGACACGGCCGAGACGTCTGTCGATCTCCGTCCTGGTACAATCCAGCAAAAGAAACCACCCATCGTGTTCGTGTGTGTGTGTTTTTCTTCTTCCTTTTCCTATTCCTATCAGTGCGGCGAAGACAGGCACCAAAGTCTGCGATGGAATGCTGGCCGGTACAGGAAGATTAGGTCCCAACGACAAGGATTCCTGAAGAGAGAACGGGGGCGATGAAAGAATGATTGATCCAGGCAAGCAAAGCAAAGCAGAGCAAATGGCGCCGGTGTGCTGACAGACAGACAGACCATGCATACCATCCGGATGATTGATCGCAGCGACGGCGACCGGTTGAGACGTTGAATGAATGCGGACGGCGTTAATTAGTAGCGGTAGGCCTGGCGATTAGGCCGTGACAACGTCCACGTACAGTACAGCTCGCTCGTGGCTGGGGGTCGATCGGGTCGGGTGGCAGCGGCAGCGGCAGCGGCAGCCAACCAACCCGACCAAATAAAACCGTCGTCTTCCTCCTCTGTATCTGTATCTCGCCCGCATTTTCCCCTCTACTACCAGCTCGGCGAATCGGAGAAGTTTTCAACGGGAGTTTTAGGGCTCGTTCGTTTAGCTCGGAATGAGCTTTGGAAGCATTTCGGCTGATGCATAATTGTACGAATTGACTAACCATTCCGGCTGGGAATTGTTCCAGGGCATCAATCCTAGGGAACGGAAGGAGCCCTTAGAGATGGTGTGGTTTAGGTGTTTAGCACCGTGAACCGTCCCAGACGAACACGGATGTCGCCAAATGTGGCCTCCACTACGCAGCCGGAGCCAGCAGGGAGATGTGGGGGGGGGATTCCCGGATCGGGGAACGTGGGGCCCGATGAAACGCAGCCAGTGTCGTAGTAGACCGTAGGCGTAGCGCAACGTCCGTGTCGTGTGTTCGTGTTTCGTCGTGATGGATCGGAGCAGAGATCCGACGCTCTGACGCTCATACGGGCCGGCACATGGGGCATATTGTCGTGGTCTTTTTTTTTTCCGTCTATCGCGTAGTACAGGCGCGTTTCAGTCTGGCCTGGCCTTTGTTAAAACGTCGGTTTGCTTGACGAGAGAGGATAATTAAGCTGCCAACTTGGCATTACTAGTTCTTTACGGAACCAGCCGATATCTTCTCCAACGTAGAGCCATGTTAGTGAAAAAAATTCTACTTCCTTCACCTCAAATTATTATTCATTCCGATTTTGTTAGGTACATGAGTTTTGTTACGTATCTAATGAAAATGTGTATTTTTGTTCCTTAACTACTGTAAAAGTGTGACATCCATCTCTCATATTTCATTTGGTGTAAATCAATCATTCAACTAACTAAACCAGTGCATTTTCATCCCCTCGTTAGTTTAACATTGTTTTAATGTCGTATAACATCAATTTAGGCTATGTAATCATCTTTATAATAATTGTTTAGCCAATGTTAAGTCAATTGCTTAATAGTTCCATGTGAGTCGGTTCCTTTATTTTTTCAGATAAAATTTTTGTGAGATAGGCAACTTAGATGATTTATTTACTAAATTTTTTGTGGGGTTTTTATCTTCGACTCAGCATATTACATTGATAAATAAGAATTAGTCAGATGATTATGTGGTGTAATAACATTAGATGACACTAAACTATTGTTAAACTAAAGTGTGGATGATAAATGCACTAGTTTAGTTAGTTAAGAGGTTGATTTGCACCAAATGAAATACTTCCTCCGTCCTAACATATAAGATCCTGGAGGGTTCAAACTCAAGAAACAACACTAGGAGGAAATGACCTCTGTACCTTTCATTTTACACTCTACCAACTCTCCACTTACTCATCAACCTCATTTGATTTTGTCATATCCTTCCAGGATCTTATATTTTTGTACAGAATTTGAACCCTCTAAGACCTTACATTTTGGGACATAAGGAGTAAGAAAGATGAGTATAACACTTTTGTAATACTTTGATGGATGAAAATACACTTTTCCCGTATGGAAACATTTCATATATCAAATATGTACAACAAAAGCTATGAACTAAAAAATTAAAATGAATTGTAGTTTGAGACCAAGCAAGTAAGGACAGGCCTATTTTGCAAGCCCAATACAAAATTTCGGAATGTGCATTCAATCTGGCTGGGCCCATTTAGCTTCAAGCTCAATTTTGAAATTTCATTCAATCTAGCCCATTCTAAGTTTACGGCCCAACAAATGAATTATATTCAATTTACATTTACATTGAAAATAAAACGTTTTGCAGTATGAAAATAAAATACTCACGGGCCTTCTTTGTTGGGACTTTCAAATAAGGCCATTTTGACTAGGCGAAGCAACCCGTTCGAAGAAGGCCCATTTTGACTAGGCGAAGCAACCTGTTTACTCTCTCTACCCCTCACTCGCGCGCCGCCGGTCGCTCCCTCCGCAAATCTCACGTTCTCTCCTCCTTCCCAGATCCGATCCCCACCTCCCTTCCCTCTTCTCCTCGAGGAGGCCAAGGCCAGATCCACGGACCTCGCCAGATCTGGCGGCCATGGAGAAGCCGTGCACCCTCCTGGTGCACTTCGACAAGGGCTCGCCGTCGATGGCGAATGAGATCAAGGCGGAGCTCGAGTCCGGCGACGGCCCCGCCAAGGCCGACGCCATGCGCCGCGCCATCTCGCTCCTCCTCAACGGCGAGTCACTCCCGCACCTCTTCATCACCGTCGTCCGCTACGTGCAGTCCTGCGACGACCACGCCGTCCAGAAGCTCCTCCTCCTCTACCTCGAGACCGTCGACAAGCGCGACGCCGCCACGGGGAAGGTCCTCCCCGAGATGATCCTCATCTGCCAGAACCTCCGCAACAACCTCCAGAGCCCCAACGAGTACATCCGCGGCGCCACACTGCGGTTCCTCTGCCGCCTCACCGAGCCCGAGCTGCTCGAGCCGCTCGTCCCCTCCATCCTCTCCAACCTCGAGCACCGCCACCAATTCGTACGTCGCCACGCGCTATCCGCGATCGCGGCCATTTACCAACGCGAGCACGGGGACCAGCTCATCCCCGACGCACCGGAGCTCGTGGAGCGCGCGCTCGCCTCCGAGCAGGACGCTGCCGCGCGCAGGAACGCGTTCCTCATGCTCCTGGCGAGCGCGCAGGAACGCGCCGTGGCGTACCTCCTCAACAACGCCGATCGCGTCGCGGAATGGCCGGATCTGCTGCAGATGGCCGCTGTCGACCTCATCCGCAAGGTCTGCCGATCCAAGGGCCGCGTCGACAAGGGCAGGTATATCAAGATCATCATCTCCCTCCTCTCAGCGCCCAGTTCCGCCGTTGTGTACGAGTGCGCGGGGGCGCTCGTGTCCCTCTCTTCCGCGCCCACCGCTGTGCGCGCAGCCGCCAACACATACTGCCAGCTGCTCTCCTCGCAGAGCGACAACAATGTGAAGCTCATCATCCTGGACCGTCTGCATGAGCTGCGAACCTCGCATAGGGAGGTGATGGTGGATGTGGTCATGGATGTGTTGCGTGCACTGGGGAGCCCTAATGTGGATGTCAGGAAGAAGGTGCTTGATCTAGTGCTGGATCTGCTCACTCCGCGAAATGTGGAGGAGGTGGTGCTCTACCTTAAGAAGGAGGTGGTTAAGACGCAGGCTGCTGAGGTTGAGAAGGGTGGGGAATACCGCCAGATGTTGGTACAGGCCATTCATGCCTGTGCCAAGAAGTACCCGGAGGTAGCTGCATCAGTTGTGCACCTGCTCATGGACTTCCTTGGGGACCCTAACGTTGCTGCAGCATTTGATGTTGTTCTTTTTGTGCGTGAGATCATAGAGACCAATCCCAAGCTCCGTGTGTCCATTATCCAGAGGTTAATTGACACATTCTCTCAGATCCGAGCCTCCCGTGTCTGCATCTGTGCTCTCTGGATCCTGGCAGAGTACTCCCTTTCATTGTCTGAGGTTGAAAGTGCAATTTCCACTATCAAGCAAAGCCTTGGGGATCTCCCATTCTTCACTGTCTCTGAGGAAGGGGAGTCAACTGATTCCTCCAAGCCATCCCATCCTGTGGTGAACTCTGTCACTGTGTCCTCGAGGAGGCCTGCTGTTCTAGCGGATGGCACTTATGCCACACAGAGTGCTGCCACTGAGACTGCTATTTCAGCTCCAACAGCGACTCCTGGGTCATTGGCTTCTAGCCAGAATCTCAGATCTCTCATTCTGTCTGGTGATTTCTTTTTGGCTGCAGCTGTTGCTTGCAATCTGACCAAGCTTGTGTTGAGGCTGGAGGAGGTTCAGCCATCAAAGGTTGAAGTTAACAAGGCTTGTACTGGAGCCTTGTTGATCATGGTGTCCATTCTGGAGTTGGGACAGTCATCTTACCTCCCACAACCTATTGACAATGACTCAAATGATAGGATTATTCTTTGTGTGAGGTGTCTTTGCAATCCTGGAGATGATGTTAAGAAGGTTTGGCTGCAGTTGTGCCGCCAGAGCTTTGTCAACATGCTTGCTAAGAAGCAATTTAGGGAGACTGAGGAGCTGAAGGCTAAGGCACAGATATCTCATGCCCAACCAGATGATCTTATTGATTTCTATCACCTAAAGAGCAGGAAGGTGAGTGAACTGCTTTTCTATTGTAATTTTCCTCTACTGGAACTCCATATTCTGTTATCTGTAGTGTGGGTACTGATGACCACAAGCTTTTAGTTTCTGAAAATAAACACCTACATTCAGTGATATTACTAATTTAGTGCATTTGCAGTCATTGTATTTTAGCCTTTAATTTGAGGATCTCTTGTATTTCCTAAGCCACAATTTTTTTATGAATTTGTAAACAACAAAAGTTATCATTTTCGTCATGTACCATCAGGTCTTAAACTTAGATTATCTTATTATGGATACAGAAGTATTGTGTTATTATTTTTATTTTTCTGGTTTACATGTCATTGTTGAACCATGTTCATAATCTATTACGGTAGTGAACTCAAGTAAATAGTCTTTATTGAGTCAAGGAATAACATGATCTACACATCTAACCTGAATAAGTAGATAATGAAATGGATCAACAGTTTCCTACTTGCATCTTCCGCCCAAACTGTGTAAAAGTTTCTTACCAATTCATCGTTAATATTGTTGGTAGAAGTTGCCTGTGGCTAAAGACTAATTATCAGTAACATATTAGTCTTGAGCGATTGCAAAGCTATGATTCTTTTTTAAACATTATATTATTATTTGTGTTTGTTGTTCAATGTTGCATTTTAATCATTGCAAATGAGGCAACTTGTTCTGACAGATTTGATCATGTTTAATATGACAGAAAAACTACAAACACCATCTTTTTTTGGAAGCATGATATTTTATGTTAAGTTTCAACCTCTGGATATGCCTTTTTGTTTGTATTTCTTCCATACACTGCTAAAGTAGGGCATTTCTCTCGCAGGGAATGAGCCAACTTGAGTTGGAGGATGCAGTTCAAGATGATTTGATGGCTGCAACTGGTCAATTTACCAAGGATGCAGATGATTCCAACAAACTAAACCGGATTCTTCAGTTGACAGGATTCAGTGATCCTGTGTATGCTGAAGCATTTGTAACTGTTCATCATTATGATATTGTACTTGATGTTACAGTCATAAACCGAACAAGGGAAACACTCCAGAACTTATGCTTGGAGTTAGCAACAATGGGTGACCTTAAACTTGTTGACCGCCCTCAAAACTACACATTGGCTCCAGAGTCAAGCAAGCAAATTCGAGCGAATATCAAGGTTTCATCAACAGAGACTGGAGTTATATTTGGTAACATAGTTTACGAAACTTCAAATGTGATGGAGCGGTCAGTGGTGGTCCTAAATGATATTCACATTGATATCATGGACTACATCTCACCTGCTTCATGCGCTGATGTTGCTTTCCGGAATATGTGGGCAGAATTTGAGTGGGAGAATAAGGTAAGAAACCTCTCTTTCTTAAAATTTTATTCACCTTTTTTTCCAAGATGGCCTCTGTTGTTTATGCTCCAGACACTATTGCTAGTATTTTTTGTCATTTAGTTTGAACCTTATCTGAAATTAATGAACAAAATTCATCTACACGATTAATTATTCTTTAACTTAATGATCAGTAATAACAGATATACCTACATGGTAGCTACTTTTTTTTTTGGGGGAGGGGGTTCTTTAGAGGTGATGTTATTCTGTTTACTGTTGTTATATTCATGCTGGTGAATGATTACATATGATTGAATTGGAATAATTACATACAGATTGTCAGTGATTCTTATTTTAAAAAGGTGTTTATTAGGTTGCATACCTAATTCGTTTACCTGCTCGTATTGTGTATCTGATTCATATTAATTAATGTTATGACAATTATTTCTTTGCTTATCAGGTGGCAGTGAATACTGTGATTCAGGATGAGAAGGAGTTTTTAAATCATATTATCAAGTCAACAAACATGAAATGTCTAACACCGCCGTAAGTTCCAATGAATTTGGATCATGCATATTACTGCATACTATGAATTATGCTTTCCTTTGTATATTATTGCTAGATTTATATGTGCTGTCATTAGTCATTCAGACCCATAGTAAGTGCCAAAACATAGAATACACACATAGTTTTCTCTCAATTACTACCACATATAGAAGTTTATGACATAATCACTTTTCCGTATGCCAAATAAACAAGAATAATCACATGGCTGTTTTCAGCGTACAGGACTGATCTAGTTGGTTTCCTAAGGCCCTGTTTTGTTTCCATAAGTCACCCGACTTATAAGTCAGTTGGATTTAAGTCAGTCCTGTTTGGTTGCACGGACTTATAAGTCATCTGACTTATAAGTCAGTGAGTAAAGACTGTTTTACCCCTCCCTCCTCCTACTTATCCACATTCTGCTCCCCTTCTCACCGTCGCTCCCGCCCCTCCCCGGCTGCCTCCTGCCACCCTCCCTGCAGGCGAGCTTCCCCCGCGCGCCGGCGAGCACCTCCCCGTTCGCAGGATCCCCTCTTGGCGGATCCCTGAGCTCCTCCCTCGGTTCGGACTAGCGGCGCCCCTGTACATGGCGAGGCGGCAGCATGTACACGGGGAAGCGGAGACCCGACGGGGAAGCAGCGGCGGCATGGAATCCTGCCTCGCTCCTCCGCGCTAGAGCTACAGATCCTCTGTCACCGCTGCCGAGGCCCGCCTCTACGCCGCACCTCTCCTCCCGCTTTTCCTCCGTGCCGCCCCTCTTCTCCCCACGCCGCCCTACAGATCTGAAGCAGAGCTGCACCTCTTCCCCGCCACCCTCTTCTTTGTGTGCGAGGCCAGTGAACGACTGCTCCGCTCCAGCCGCGTGGCTACACCGGGCGGAGGGTGGGTCGGCCGCCGCCAGGAGCGGTTGGTGTGTGGCGTAGCGCGCGCGGGGGGCCAGCACGACGCCTTCGCCCCCCGTCCCGGTCCCCGTCCCCACCGATGCTGACGCAGCAGCAGCAGCAGCCACGGTGGTGCCGTCATGCGGCGCGTAGTACTGGAGCCCGCCGGAGCCTACGGCGCTGGAGCCGTGCGAGGCGATGGGGAACGGCGCCGGCACGGGTGATGGGCTTGGGCCGGCGGCGGCGCGAAGGAGCTTCTCCAACGACGAGGGAGAACGCCGCTGTGCTCAGCGAGGCACTGCGCGACGACAAGAAGTGCGTCCGCGTTGTGGCCTCCGACGTCCCCGACGGCCGTCGGCGCTCTGGCGCGGCGAGGCACGGAGCGGAGCGGAGAAGGTGGCGGCGGACCGGTGGTGGAGGAGACGACGGCCGCCACGGCGAGGAAGCAGGAGGTGGTCACGGTGCTGCAGAGGCAGGACGGGGACGCCGCCGAGATCCAGACGGGCACGCGAGGGAGCCGGCGAGATCCAAGGGAAGCGGAGGAGAGAACAGGGGAGGGGGGCGCGGGGGTGGGGGTGGGTGGATAGGGGTGTGGTGGGACCCACCTGGGGTAGTAGGAGGAAAAAGTGGAAATAAGTCACTTTAAGTAGGGGTGGAGCTACTTATGCAACTTATAAGTCACATCAATTTAAGTCAGGGTTGGTTTCACAAGTCACCCTACTTATGGGAACCAAATAGGGCCTAAGTTTGCAAGCATAGTCAGAAATGTCATTTTATTTTTTTCCCGACCTGTTATGACTAATTATGGAGCAGAAATCGCACAAACTTGCATGCTGTTAGTGTGGCCAAGGAGGAAGTTGTGGGTTGTTGCCTTCATCCTGTTTTCTTTTCTTTTTCTTGTCTCTGTTCTTTTTTCCTTGCCTGTATGCACTGTGACCCATTTCACATTTTATTCTTTCTTAATATAATGACTTGGGCCACTCTCTTGGTGGTTCAAGGGAAAAATTGGGCAACCTTGCATGCACAGGATGTGCAAAAGATATGTACTTGCCTTGGTGGAAGTGCATGGTTACTTCAGTTGTCATAACAAACATATGTGCCTTGCATTTGTTTTCACTTGTACTCTCTTTAATGGTGGTGCTAATTTGGTTAGATAACTGGGAAATCGTTTCACTCAGAAGTTCTGAGAACTTGTTTCTTTACATTTGACTAGTTTAAGTTTACTAATGCATTGCTTATTTTTCTGCTTTTGTGTATGGTATTTTCAGATCTGCGCTTGATGGAGAATGTGGGTTCATTGCTGCAAACCTTTATGCCAAGAGTGTGTTTGGTGAGGATGCTCTGGTGAACATCAGCATTGAGAAGCAGGCTGATGGCAAGTTGAGCGGCTACATTAGAATAAGGAGCAAGACTCAAGGAATCGCGCTCAGCTTAGGAGACAAGATTACCCTAAAACAAAAGGGTGGTGCCAACTAGCCCAGTTTGTGCCACATGTATATCATCCCAGTTATTATACCATACAGCCCTGATTTGAACAAAATTTTGCTTCCTAAACCAATTTTCTTGGGTTGGCAAGGTGATTTGACAGATGGTTGTAGAGGTATCCCCATCCCATATTCCTGTGAACAGGATTGTGTAGCTTTGTGTTGTTCTAGCTTACAAATCGAATTATGTTATACTTACTGACTTTATGAATCCAGATGTCTTCCAGATTCTAGTATAATGTATCCAATAATAAAATGATTATACATTTTTTTTCTTTTGTGCAAGCACACACTTGCGTTCTTTGTTTACAACAGTTGACCACTGACAGTATAGGTAGAGAATTATTGTGAGCCTGTTGCTGCTCAGGTGAGCACAAATGACGCCTTCAGATAATCAGATTTGTGAATCGTACATTGACTAGAGAATTTTTTTTAGAACCTACTGAACAAGTGTGTCATGATGGATATCGGTTGATGACCACTAGACCATCCGCGCTGCGGGTCGGTAAATACAACGGCATGCAGATAGCGCAGTGTTCTGAAGTAAAAAGAGTAACTGAACATTTAGGCCACAGCTAGAGTAATCCAAGCGTTACGCTACGCCACTGCCAGAAAGAGATGGGGAGAAATGACCCGGAGGGAAGAAAATAATTATATTGTGAAGGTGATAGTTAGAGTTAGATGAATAAAATATATGGTTGTTGGAGGTAGAGTAAATATATAGAGTAACATGAGTGCAGAAAAAATTGATGTAAAAAAATCTTGATGATGTAGCTAGAATATTCTCTTTGGAGTAAAAATATGGAGTAACACGAGTGCAGATAGTCTAAAGTCTCCTAGCAAAGGTCCAGCTTTTCCAGCAGCTGTGGGTCAACAATCCGAACACATTATCAGGGGATTTGATCTCTGCAAACTGCAATGCTCATCCCTCCTTTAAACATGTAGGGAAGGATCAGCTGAATGATATCCATCCGTCGGGGGCCAATGGACATTGTCACTCCATGCATATCAAATTACTTGTCGGCTTTAGTTTTTCTATATACATTTGTAAACCCTAAAACCCTAAATATATATTTAGATGCATAACAAAATGAATGTATATAGAAAAGTCAAAACGACAATTAATTTAGGAGGAAGGAGTGCATCTGTCCTTAAAGATATGATGTTTAGGAATAGTTAGTTAAAAGATTTAATTTATTTGTCCTAAAAAATATTATTAAGAAGGGAGTAGTTTTTAGCTAGAAAACACAATGCAAGAATAGAAAACACAATGCAAAAAGGGATGATACTCGAGCGATATATGGTTCCCTTTGCATTTGAGGAAGTGGAATCTGAGTCATCAAAAGATGTTGCTGCGGAACGAAATGAGTACTTCATCCGTTCCAATTTATAGTTTATTTGATTTTTTTAATCTCAAATTTGACCAATTATTTAAAAAATGTATAAAATATTATATTTTTTGTTGTGGCTTTCTATATTAATAAAAATCTTCAAGGCTGACTTAAATTTAACTATATATTTACACAAATTTTTTAATAAGACAAATAGTTAAAATTGAGATTAAAAAATTTAAATAACCTACAATTTGGAATGTAAGAGTACTTTCTAGCCCGAAGCCTCCAACATGAGCCGCCATATCATCATCGTCGTCATCGTACAACTGTACAAGACTACAAGAGTGTGCTGCTAGGTTTCATATTGGCACTATGTATGACGATGATACGACAATTCCTTCATTGCTGTTATGTTTGTACTCCAAAGCACGGATAAAACCGGCCCATGGACAGGTCCGCGAAAGAAAGATGGCCCAAGCAAACTCATGTCTGGTTGCTGGGCTGGCCCAACACCATGTCCCATCCCATCCATACCTACGGACCTACCTGTATGGTTTGACACTTCAAGCTAGCTTCAGATAGTGTTAATGTCATAATGTGAACAAAGGAATCAAGATGGATGGAATGGTCGCTCATGGCTGTATCATCAGGGAGATAAAGACTACAGATATGCTCCAATATGGATGTTCACACCATCGCAAGAAGTGTGATTTATGCTGAGTTTGATAGACAAGTTTGGCAGTTAAATCCGCCTCAAGTCGTTTTGTGACAACTCCTTTGACGAATAAAGAGTTAGGCCCCCCTAAAAAAAGACAAAAGAAAAGAGCCCACATATCTCTCCTGTGACTCTTCCTCTTCGTCTCTCATCCATCCAAACGTTGTTTGAGACTTGCATTGCATGAGTGCCATCCTTCCTCATCGATCGAGTATTCGAGTGCCCGTGCCAGATGACTTGCATTCAGGGTGCGTTTGGCACGACTGTGGCGGTGGCTGTGGCAGCTTCAGTTGTGGCTGTGCTGGTGAAGCGGATTCGCTGGTGAAGCTGAAACCGTTTTAGAGAAACGTTTGGCAAAACAACTTCTCCTGGCTGTGTCACATGGATAAGAGGGCGAAATACCTATAATACCCTTCCCTCATTTTTTTCTATTTCCTTTTTTCTTTCCTACTATTATTTTTTCCTTTTCCCCTCTTTTTTTTCTCCTTTTCTTTCCTCTCACCTTATCCTTATCTCCTTCCTCACCAGCCCCTGCCACCCATTCGCACACACGGTCCACGACCTGTCGCCGCCACCTGTGCCAGTCCGCCCTCCGCCGGTCCGCCGCCTCCCCCGCCTCCCCGCCGGTGCGCCGGCCCGTCGCCTCCGCCGGCCTGCCGGCCGCTACCTCCGCCGCCTCCCCTACCGGCTCCAGCTCTTCGCGGCCACCGACCGGCCGCGCCGCGCCCGCCTCCACCTCTACACCGCTGACCGGCCCCGTCCGTCTCCGCCGCGCCATCTGTCTCCGCCGACCGGCACCGTCCGTCTCTGCCGACCGGCCCCGTCCGTCTCCGCCGCGCCGTCGTGGTCCGGCCGCGAGCTCCGGGCCCGCCTCCAGCCGCGGTCCGGTCGCGCGCGCCGCGGTCCGCTCTCCGGCGCCGCCGCCGGCTCCAGCTTTCCGGTCCAGCCGCGCGCCCGCGCCCGCGCCCGCGCCCGTCGACCTACCGGCTGTGGGCCCTTCGCCTGAGGGTAGAAAGAGGAAAGAGGGAGAGGAGCCGCAGCGAAGCGGGCGAAGCTGCGTTTTTGCAGCTTCGCCTGCGTGAAACAGCTCCAGAGAGGGAGGACAAAAACAGCTTAGGAGGGGCAGCTGTTTTTTTGGGCTGTTTGGCACAGCTTCACCCAAAACAGCTTAAGAAGCTGGCGGTGAAGCTGTGCCGAAGTGACACTCCATGTTTTAAATTATAGCTTCCTCTATCTTCCGATATAGCCTTTCTAGAGAGTTATCGTTATGAGAAATAGCCCAATATTTCCGGCTATAGCTTTCGCTATCAGCATTTTGGGATCGTTGCCGCTAAATGCTTTAGCCCGCTTGTCTAAAACATTGCTTGCATTGCATGAGCCCGTCAAGATATGGTGTGTGGTTGCAAGCTTGCAGCCAGGCAGCAGGGCAAAATATTCACGGACTCACAGCCAAAGACGGGAGTCAATGTGATGTCACTTGAACAAGTCTCACGTCAAAGTTTCAGAGCATCTTCCAAGGACAGGGCAGGGAGGTAGCCAGAAAGGAGCTGCTTGCTGGGCAGACGGAGAAAACGGCCGTAATCAAAGAGTCAAGGAAAGCACTCCTGCCTGCACAAAAGCCTGAGCTCGAGGGGGACGAGCTCACGCGGTTTAGACCACCCCCACCGGTGACTGCAAAAGCTCCTTCAGGAAGCTTTTGACGTTTTTACGTCTGCAGCGGAGGAAGCACGTCAAAACTCCGCAGCCTCCCGTCTCCTTCATTTCCAGAGGAGTTGCCGGCCTTCCTTCATCCCCTCCTGCGTGGGCCCTACCTATAGTTGGCCACCGTGTCGTGCCGGCACGACACGCGGCACGGCCGTGCCGTGCCGGCACGGCACTGCGACGTGTCACGGCGTGCCGCCGTGCCGACCGTGTCGTGCCTGACCGTGCTATGGGCCAGGCCTTCGGCCCATGGGCCGTTTACCCGTGCCGTGCCGCCCATGGGCCACGGCCATTTTCGCTGTGCCGTGCCGGCCCATGGCACGTCAACATTAAAACACTTCACACCAGAATCAAACCGACGGCGAGTGGCGGCGGAAGAATAGACAGCTCAACGACTCACATGGTACACCAGAGGAGGAGGAGGACTGGAGGAGGGAAGGGCGGAAAGGAGGTAGGAGAGGGACTGAGGGAGAAGGAGTGGTCGGCGAGGTGTCGAGGTCACCGAAGCAGGGATGCAGGGCCGGCGAGCTCAAGGCGAACGGCGGCGGTGGATCGGATCGGACGAGAGCGAGAGAGGCAGAGAGAGAGCTGCGGGCTGCGGCTGCGCGGTGGGGGGGAAGTGATTTAGGGTTAGGGATGGGGCGGCCGGCGGCTTTATATGGCGCAGGGGTGGGCAGTGTGGGCTGGGCCAACGGCCAAAAGAGCCGTTGGGGCCACGGCGCCGCGCGGTGCCGGCCTGGCGGTCGTGCCGGCCACCGTGCCGCTCACTCGGCAGTGCCGTGCCGTGCCCGTGCCGTGTCATGGGCCAGGCCGGCGGCCCATGCACTGCACTGGCCTTCGGGCCGTGCCGGCACGGGCACGCTACCTGCCGTGTCGTGCCGCCCATGGGCTGTGCCAAATGGCCGTGCCGTGGGCCGTGCCGCCAGCCCATGGGCCGTTTGGAAATATATAGCCCTACCTGCTTTCTGCGTCCGTCCCAACCGCTCCGCCCCGCTGTGCTCCGAGCTCCCGCCACAGCAACGGGGGGAGGGCCGCCAGAGAAGGACGCCTACGCGCCTCGTCATCCATCGCCGTCGCCGTCCTGGAAGCCGCCATCGGGAGACGGAAGGCAGCACCAGAGCCTCCACGCGCGCCGCCGGACCGAGCCGGCGCCACCCTCTGGTCTGCGCCGCTGCACAGGCCGCCAGCGCACCGCATTCCGTCACCGGTTGGGGGAGATTCCGCGCAAATCGAGGGAGAGTCCAGCAGCAAATCGCTCGTTGCGCCCCTGCTACGTGGGCCGCCGCTGCAGCCCCGCGCGCACCATCCTCCGCTGCAGCCTCTTCCGCCTCTGCTTCGAGATCCCGTTGGCGCCGACGACGGGAAGAGGAGGGCCGCCGGCGCCGTCGCCGTTGGGGAAGGAGGGTGAGCGTCGGAGATGGGGAGGAGGGTCGCCGCCGGAGCTCCGCCCGCCCTGGGAGCGGCAGATCCGCGCGTCCGCATGCCGAGGAGGCCGCCATGCGCCATGGTCCACGGCGGGGGCGGGGATGTCGGTGCTAGTCGCCGGGAGGCCTTGCCGCCTCGTCTGCTGCTCCGCGCCGCTCGCCGGGAGCTCGCACCGCTGCGTCTCCTCGTTCTCGGCCTACTGCGCGGAGCAGGGCTGTGACGGTGCGGATAAGGTTGAAAACGGACGGGTAAAAACCCGTCCCGACCCGCTCCGTTTTCTACATTTAACCCGTCCGTTTTCGTTTTTCCGGAAAAATCCGGGTGCGGGACGGGTCGCGGGGCGGAAACCTGCGGGAGCGGGACGGAAACGGGAGGGGCTCCATCCCGTCCAGATTGCCAGGATCCCGTATTTTATCGGGATGGACCCGGATTTAACCCGGACTTGACCCGGATTCAGCCCACCATCCATTCAGCATTTCAGCACATCACAATTCACAAAAGCCTAGCCCAATTACTAACCCTAGGCTTATGTCCTCACGGTCACGTACGGACTCACGGGCGGCTAATCGGCCACTTCGCGTTCCCTCGGCCCCTCGCCGCACTCGCCACTCCGCCAGGCGCCACCGCGCTAGCGCCAGCACGCGGCACGCCTGCACACGCCGTCGGCCGTCGCCACTCCGCGTTCCCTCGGCCCCTCGCCCACTCGCCCGTCGCCCGCACGCCCGGCGCCACTCCGCCAGCGCCAGCCGCCAGGTCTCTCACTCGCCGTCGCCGAGTCGCTGACGGCACGACGCCGCATCCCGTCGTCTGTCGGTCGTCGCCTCCCCAGGAGCCACCGAGCCAGAGCCAGGAGATCCATTGCTTCCGAGTTCCGATGGCTGCTACCTGACTGCCTCCCGTCCGGCCGTCCCCCATATCTGACCTCCGACTCTCCGAGCTCCGAGCCTCCGACCTCTGCTGCATCCGCACGACCGCAGGTACTTAATTCTTGCTCCCTGCTGCTCTTCTTGTTCACCTGCTCTCTGCCCCCGAGTCCCCCTGGGCCCTGACGAGCGCGCGGCCTGCCGCTCCTGTCTGCATCCTCTTCTCAGATCCCTGAAGATGCCATGCGGAGGAGGACGTCGTTCCGGCTCCAGCTCCTTGCCCCCGGAGAAGCACCTTGGTTTGGCAAGCATGCTGCCACCCCCGCCGCCGAAGCGACCAACACCTTCTGCGAAAGGCAGCACCAGCGGCTCCATTTCAGGTACTGGTTGTAGACTTGTAGGCACTAGGCAGTAGTAGATTAGCAAACTGTGCTCGCTGCTCGTTCATTATTCAGTAGCATAGTAATTAATAGAATTTGTATTATTGATTCTTTGATAGGAAGCAAGAGAAAAGCAAATGAAAGCTCTAGTGGTACTGGTAGTGGTGCACCAATTGGTATGTCTGCATCGTCATCTTCAGCACAACCAGAACCAAGCATACCAAGTGAAAATGAAGCTGGTAATCATGGCATATCTACACAAGGAGGGATTTTAGTTGGTGGCAGTGACACTCAACCACCAGGTGTTGTAGCTGCTATTGATATAGAGGCCCTTGATGATGATGATGAGGAGGAGGAGTTAGAAGAGGAGGTCCCTGGATCAAGAAAGAGGCCGAAGAGGCGCACGTCTATTGTGTGGAAGTATTTTACCAAGGAAACTCAGGTAGTGGAGGTGGATGGCAAGAAGTATGAGCAGCTGTGGGGTTACTGTAACTTTCCAAAATGCAAGCAGAGATACAGAGTTGAGTCTAACTATGGAACAAATGCGTTCCACAACCATTTGAAGTCACGCCATAGGCTCTTAAAAGGACAGCTGCAACTGAAGTCAGAAAAGGATCATGGAAAAGATGTCACCACTATTCAGCCTTTCAGGTATGATCCAGATGCTAGTCTCAAGAAATTCTATCTGGCAGTAATCATGCATGAGTACCCATTCAATATTGTTGAGCATGATTACTTTGTTGATTTCATCAAGTCTTTGAGGCCAAATTTTACTTTCAAGTCTCGAGTGACAGCTAGGAAAGATATAATGGACATATACATGGAAGAAAAAGATAAATTGTATGCACAATTGAAAAATGTAACTTGTCGCTTTAGTGCAACAATGGACCTATGGACATCGTGTCAAAACAAATCATACATGTGTGTCACATTGCACTGGATAGATGATTCATGGCAGATTCAGAAGAGAATTGTGGGATTTTTTCATGTAGAAGGAAGACATATGGGTGCTAAGTTGGCAGAGTGCTTTACTGAAGTTATGGTAAAATGGTTTGTTGAGAAGAGATTGTTTGCATTGACCTTGGACAGTGCATCAAATAACTTAGTGGCTGTCACTGATATTGTTGATGATCTTAGATTGAATGCTTCTGCTTCTTTGGTTTGTGATGGCATTTTCTTTCATATCAGATGTGCATGTCACATACTTAACTTAGTTGCTAGAGATGGGCTTGCTGTGATTTCAAAAGCACTTGACAAGATCAAAACATTGGTACTAACTGTGAAGGGCTCTCCCTTACAATGGGAGGAACTTATGAAGCGTGCTAGTGAGTGTGGATTGGATACATCAAAGGGGATTCAACTTGATGTTTCAACTAGGTGGAATTCAACTTACATGATGCTAAGGGATGCATGTTTCAACTAGGTGGAATTTGAGAAATATTGGAGTTCTTCTAGTATGAGTCTTGCTGTAGCATGTTTCTTTGATCCTAGGTACAAGAAAAGGATTGTGGAGTTTTACATGAAAAAGTTTTATGGTGACTATCATCAAGCCATGATTGACGAATTTATCAGTGTTTTACGGAAATTGTATCACTTATATGTTTCTTCTAAACCTTCTCCAAACACAATTGAACATGTCAGCCCAACAACAGATCAGCAGGACAGTGAAAATTCAGAACTTGAGAGGTTCTTGTATGATGACTTGGCTGATAGTGGAGATGACAAAACTGAATTGGATAGATACATGGCTGAGCAACTTCTAAAGCAAAATCCATTTGACATTTTGGCATTCTGGAAGAACCAAACAGAGAAGTATCCAATTCTTTGCCAAATAGCTCGTGACATAATGTCTATTCAGGTGTCAACGGTGGCATCTGAGTCCGCCTTTAGTGCTGCTGGCAGAGTCATTGATCCACACCGTAATCGACTTGACCCTGAGATGGTGCAAGCTCTGATCTGCACCAAGGATTGGATCAGAGGAACAAGAAAAGGTAGCAATTTTCTTATGCATGCTTCTCTTTTAACTTTCAGATTCTTACTTTAATACTTGTTCAATTACAAATGTCCAAATATAGCTGCAGATGATATTTAATATACTGAATTACTTATGCATATGTCTCTCTTTTAACTTTCAGATTCTAATAAATCTGTTCCTTCAATTATTGCTGAATTGGAACCCCTAGAGACTGATCCTTTATCTCCTATTGCTAGTCACCCACATGATGATGAGGTATTTTGCTTACTTTTGCAGTACTTGTGACTATACCTGATCATAGGCTGGGCCGGGTCGGGTTCGGGTCGGGTCAAAAGAGACCCGACGCGATTTACTGTTGACCCGAGCCCGACCCGAGCCGAGCGTCGGGCTGAATATTGTGGCCCGTGCCCGACCCGAGGCTGGCCCGACGACCCATGGGTCAACCCGATGGCCCGACGGCGTATGAAACTATGGATTTATTTCTGAGTTGACTGACCCCTATTTTATATGTATCAATTCGATCGATCAAGATTCATAGTCTCTACATGTTTCGGCTAATAGCAGGAACAACAAATCTCAACTCGAAGTGACCTGCATAGGCCACAAGTCACCACGCACACACAAAAAGTAGATCTAAGCTATCTGTAACCTTCCCCATGAATCGAATAAACAAATCAACCGGCCAAGCACAAGACAAGGGCAAGGGGCGCCGTTGTGGATGTGATTCCACCGGAGAACAGACAACTGCTGGTGACCTTCAAGCTGCAGGTTGGAGCCGGGGTAGGGGTAGGTCGGCGGCAGAGGGCTGTGGGGCAGGAGGCGTTCGTGTCCCAAGCTTGCGGACTGCGGAGGCTGAGGGAGGAGGCCGTCCGTTCCCTGCTGCCTTTGCTCCTGCTCGGCATCTCGGATGGGATTTGGTTGCCGCCGCCGCGGTGCGGGACCTGGGGGCTGGTGGGGGAGGAGGAATGGAAAGATAGGGTTGGGGTGTTTTTATATGCTGTAGTTGCGCAACAGCTTGTTGGGCTGGGCCGAATGGTAGGAGACACAGGCAGATGTGCATTTTTTCCTCTATTCTTCGGGTCAACGGGTCGGCCCGCGGGTTAAAATTCTGGCCCGTGCCCGACCCGAATTTCTTCCTGGGTCAAAAATTAGGCCCGTGCCCGACCCGTGCATTTCTCGGGTCGGGTTGGGTCGGGTTTTTTTCGGGCGGGTCGGTTCGGGTTCGTCGGGTCGGGTGGCCCATGATCAGGTATACTTGTGACATGCACTCTAACATTTGCAAATACTGATAAACAATCATTGTTGTAAAATATAGGAAAAAGAAGATGAAAGTGATCCGGATGTCATGAATGAAGATGGAGAGTTGTGAACAGATGGTGCAGTTCGTCGATGACATGGTTAAGTGGTGTTGAAGACCTTTGGTTTTTGGAATTTCTGTCATTATGTGAACTCTATGTATGTGTTATTGTGTATGAGCTGTGGACTTGTTGAATTGAGACATTTGTGGTGTGTGGTCATGTGGACAGTGGACTTATTTTTATTTATGAAGTTATGGTCTTGTCATTTGTGAACATATGACTGGTTTTATACTTCCAGTTGTTGTTAGTTGTTGCCTTGTTGGCTGCTTGGCTTGTTGAGTTATTAATGGACGTTGTTACTATCTCTACTATCTCAATATTGTTGTCTGGTTGCTTGTTGGCTTATTACTGGACGTTATTACTGGACGTTGCTGACTGGTTTTATACTCAGCTTGTTGTCTTGCTGGACGTTGTTACTATCTTACTATCTCTATATTGTTGTTTTGATTTAGTAAAACTTGGTTAACTTTAATGATCAAGTTTATAAGAAAATATTGCTGCTTTCATGCCGTGGCCAGTGGCCTTTGGTTGTTGTGGTCTACATCCCGACTAAATTCCCGGTTTCCGTCCGTTTCCGTCTAGTTTCCGTCCATGTTGGTTCGTTTCCGTACACCCGTTTATTTCCGTCTGTTTCCGCTCCCGGTCATTCCGCTCCCGCTCCCGACGTAGGAGTGCGGGAGCGGAAACGGGAGAGGGGTTTTCCGTCCGTTTCCGTCCGTTTTCAACCCTAGGTGCGGAGCTCCTCCCCGTCCTTCCCCTGCTCCGTGGGCCGGGGAGGAGCTCCCTGCCGTCCTCCGCCCCAGGTAGAAGACGGCCAGCGCGAGCATGAGGAGCACCACGAGGAGGCGCGCCTCGGGGCCACCGCGGTGAGCGGTGCTGGCCATCGCGGCGGGGGAGCTAGGTCTTCGTCGGCGTCGCCGGCGGCAGCGGCGGCGGAGGACGGAGGGTAGGTCATTCTCTTCCTCGCCGGCCATCCTCTTCCTCGCCGGCCTCGCGCGTCGCGCCCCACACCGCCTTGCGCCGCGCACTAAAGGAAGAAGATGGGTGGCGGCGACGGGACCGAGGGGGAGGTGGAGGGGAGGAAGAAAGAGAATGCGAGTGGGATGGGAAGCCGGTAGGGGAAAAAAGAAAGAGGGAGGCTGACACGTGGGGGCCACGATGAGTAGTTGGGATGTAGGAAGATTTATAAAGGAAGATGGATGTGGGAATAATGAATATGAAGGAGAGAATATCGATGACCAGGACAGCATATTCTGTTTTGAAGAAAGAAATAAAGGAGAACGAGTGTGGGTAGTCTTACGGCAAACCTGACCGCGACAACACCGGATCGCCCAGTGACTTTTGCAACAGGTCATTAGGGAAAAAAATTCTGTGCAGGACTCCTGCAAACTCCACGTCGTGAGCGACATACCGCGACGACGAGGACAAGAGCGATGCCCTTCGAGCGTATGCTGAATCCATGGGCCGTCGCGCGTATCCTGAATCAGACAGACGTAGCGTAGATGATGAGAAGTATAGTATGGGCATGGAATGATGGAAGATGGAAGAAGAACAACGCATTTCTTGTAGTTCTTGGAGGCAGCTTTCGTTCCACGAGTTGAACGGAAGACCAAGTACGGCCCTGTTAAGTTCCGTGAAATACTGAAATCTCACCAAAATTCTCACATAGAAGATCGTATCAGTTTATTTCTTCTCTGTGTACGCAATCTAATGCAAAAAATTCACCCATTTCACCAAAATTTCAGTCAACTAAACAGGACCTATGTAGAAGTTTGTTCCCTGTCTAGATACCAAAACTTTCACCATCCACCCGTCACATCGAATGAACGGGCACTAATTAGGAGTATCAAATGTGAATTAATGACAAAACTCATTCCACAACTTCTACCTTAATTTTCGAGACGAATCCAACGAGCCTAATTATATCATTATTAGACAATGTCATGATACAGTAAACAATATCTAATAACGGATTAGTTAGGCTTAATGAATTCGTCTCGCGTTTTCCCGTCCATTCATGTAATTAATTTTGTAACTTATCTATATTTGGTTCTCCTAATAGGTCTTGGAAGTGGACTCGAATTTTTTAGCCTATGAACTGCCTTGATAAA
The DNA here is from genome assembly GCA_036936925.1 of Cenchrus fungigraminus. Taxonomy (NCBI): domain Eukaryota; kingdom Viridiplantae; phylum Streptophyta; class Magnoliopsida; order Poales; family Poaceae; genus Cenchrus; species Cenchrus fungigraminus. The sequence goes on from CM072779.1 coordinate 10,375,310, forward strand.
AAGTGGTGAAAGTTTTTGCATTGGACCGCGTGCGCTGAGAAAAGAAATGAACTCACGGTCCTCTAGGTGAGAATTTTGGTGAAACATTTGTCGTGTGTTTGGTTGGAGAACGAGCGGAGCGGAGCCGACCCTCGTTTTGGGAACGGCTCCAACCCCTCCTAAGTTTGGTTCATGTTTTTGGGTTGGGGATGAGTTCGTTCCAACTTGTGTTTGGATGAAAGAACTGAAAATCTGGGACGGAGGACAACATAACACCGTTAGTGCGGCCCATCTGTCACCAGTGGACCTCACCTGTCATACTCTCACTCCTTTTCTTTTTCTTTTTTTCTATACCTTATCTTCTTCCTTCTTCCTTCAGCCGTTCAAAGCGAGCAGAGCAGAGCAGAAGCCGCCGCCGCCCTCACAGGCTCCGTCGCGCGCGAGATCCGGCGGCGCGCGAGCTTTGGCGCCGCGCGCAAGCTCTGGTGGTGCCGTCCTGTTCATCTCCGGCGGCAGCTCCTTGTACGCCACCGAGACCCACGTCCGCCGCACCACGTCGAAGTCTGGCTGATGTCCGCTGTCGGCAGCGCAGAGGTCGGCGATCTTCTCAACGAACGCGCAAACCTACCTGTTCGCACTGTAGATCTGCCGCCCGCCATGGACTCCGCCACCGCTGTGCGAGCTCCGGGCGTGAGCTCCATGAAAGGATCAATGCAAGTGGCCTAGATGGGGGGTGAATAGGCCTGCAAAACAAATTCAAAGATTTCTGCCAAATTCTGTCAAAGCCCGGAACCTCCGGGAAAATTCACAGACAGTGAATTTTCCTAGAGCTTCTGATTTTTCAAACCTGCATGGATTAGAGAGCTAAAGGCTGATATCACAGGTTAGATGCAGATAAAAGAAGCTATGAATTTGAAGCAAAAGCTACCAAACAACCTTAGGGCAACAAGAATTTGTAGATCTAGAGCAAACCCTAATAGATCTAGTTGAGAGCAAACAAGAACAAGCAAGCAAAGAGAGTAAAGCACAAGGGACACAGATTTAACCCGTGGTTCAGCTCACCACAAAGGTTAGCCTACATCCACGTTGTTGAGGTAAGCCACAAAGGCTTTGGGATCTCTCTAGATCCACTCCTCTCTCACACCTATCACCAAGGTAATAGATGGAGTGCTCCACTAGTCACAAAGGGTAATACAAACCACTTGGGGCAGCCACACAAAGCTAGAAAGCTCCCAAGTAACCTCTAGCCATCTAGGAGTAGAACTCCAAGAGTAATAGATCCACCAAGTAAGCTAGGGTTTCACCAAGTACACTAAATCTTCAAGAGAGTGAAAGGATTTGCTTCTTCTCACAAGGAATCACCCAAGACTTGAATGCTAAGGATGGGATTTGGATTCAAGTGGGTGCGAGTCAATGCTAGCAGTGAGAAGGGGGCAAATGTTACTGTTTTGACGCAGGGAGGAAGAAGAGAACCGTTGGGGGTCAAAGAGGTATAAATACCCTCATATCTGAAACTGTAACTGCTCTTTTTGAAATCCCGGAACCTCCGGAAAAATCCCGGAACTTCCGAGGTCTGAGCGTCTTCAGCTAGCAGTCACAAGACAGTCCGGAACTTCCGGGAAAAACTTGGAGGTTCCGGAGACAGAGAAACAGAGCTGCTGCTGATAGGTTATTTGTGGCTGGGATGTTTTATAGGTTTGTAAAGAACTTAATACACTTGGATCTATCCCAAAACCACTATTAGTATCCCTCTTGATAGTATGGCTTGTCCTATACTCAAATTCGAAATGAAAATAAATTTAAACTACCACCCCTGGACAAGGGCAAGCCTTCCTTTTTGAATTAGGGGTCTCCTTTTGTTCCTTTGCACTTTACACAAATCATTGTCCTGAAATATACACTTAGAAGCTCATTAGTCCTTTAATTGGGTGGTCAACATCACCAAAACCCACTTAGGGCTTGATTGCACTTACACTCTGCCGCCGTCGCAAGCTCAGGGCGCGGTCTCTTGGGTGCGAGCTCCGCCACCGCCGTCGCCCTCACGGGTGAGAGAGAGAGGAGAGAGAGAGATGTGAGCGAAATAGGAGAAGATGAGAGAGCAGAAACGGGAGGGGAGCAGCTTCGGAGCGAACCCGCATCTCACAGGTATATTCTTCCGGGAGCCGCTCCGCTCCCGCCGCTCCCCATCCAAACAGCCGCGGGTGCGGGTCGGCTCCGCTCTCCAACCAAACACACGGTTGGGAACTAAACAGACCTCAAAGGTCTGTTTAGTTCAAGTATTGTAGTAATTCTTCCAAAAAAGCACTGCAACTGGGGCAGCGGAGGTCGCCGACCATCAGACACTCTCCCGGGCGGTCTCCCCATGCACATTTGACGTCCCAGGCTTCAAAAGTTGCTAGCCTCCCTTTGCAGCCATGTGACACCTTCGCTTGCGTCGATTCCCTGATTTCAACCAAACCGACGCGACGGGACAAGACGCTTTGCTTCTGCCGAGGTTTGCAGCAAGCACCAAGCAGGCAGGCAGCTTCCAAGGAGGATTTGGTACGTTCCGTGCTCAATACACATACCGTATCTTCGTCGTTCGTCAACACGTACAACTCCCGTTAAATGCGCCGGGCGGAAAGTGATATGCGAGACGATCACTTTTCTGACCGGACCTCTACTTCGTTGATTGCCTTCACAAGTCACAACATGGCCGTTGAGTTGGCTTGAGTAAGGGTGTGTTTTGGCATAGCTTCTCCAGCAGCTTCGGAAGCTGTTTTGGAGTGATCTTTGGCACATATTCACCCAAAACAGCTTCGGTGGAGAAGCTCCCGAAATACCTGCTGACTAGAGCGATTTGGGCGAGGCGCAGCCAGAAATCGCAGCTTCACCCCCCGCTGCGCCTCCTCGTTTCCGCCCTTGCCCTCGGGGGAGGGGCCCACGGACGGTCGGCACGGCTGGAGGTTGCCGACGAGCACGGTGGAGGCGAGCTCTGGTGTCGGAGGACGGGAAGGCACCATCCACCACGAGAGAGGGAGGTGGAGAGCTCGAGGGACGGTCGGAGTAGCGCTACGGGGACCGGTCGCCGACCGTGCCTCCGCAGGGCCTCTTCCTGTTGCCGCCCGCCATGGAGAGGGAGGGGCGACAGACCTCGAGATGGTCGAAGGGGCCGGCCCCGGCCACCGCCGCCAGTACCGCCTCTAGCCACAAAGATCCCCCGCGAGGACGCCGTCGAGGAGGAGAGGGAGTGGACGTAGGCGGGTGATGCTATGCGGTGTGGCGGAGGCGGGCGATGCGAGGTGGTGGTGACGGAAGGATGGATCGGATAAGATGGAGGAAGGGATCAGATGGAAGAAAAAAATAAAGGGAGAAAAGGAAGAAAAAACAAAAAATGAAAGGAAAAAAGAAAAAAGGAAGAGTATTATGGACATTTCACCTTTTTATCCACCATGAGAAGCTGTTTTGCCAAATGTTTTTCTGAAACGGTTTCAGATTCACCATAGAATCTGCTCCACCGGCACATCATATCTCAAAGCTTTTCTAGTGAAGAGGGTAGCATCGGCTTTTCCTATCTCAAAGCCTTGCTTGAGCAAGAAATCCTTAAGGCATTCATACCACGCTCTTGGTGCTTGCTTAAGCCCATAGATCGCCTTATGGAGCTTGTAAACATGATTAGGACGCTTGGTATCTTCAAAACCGGGTGGTTGCTTCACATAGACTTCTTCGGAGAGTGGACCATTGAGAAATGAACTCTTGACATCCATTTGATACAACTTGAAGTCATGATGGGCGGCAAAAGTAAGAAGAAATCGAATTGCTTCAAGTCTTGCCACCGGTGCTTATGTTTCTCCAAAGTCAAGTCCTTCAACTTGAGTGTACCCTTGAGCAACCAACCTTACTTTGTTCCTAATCACAATGCCAAACTCATCTTGCTTGTTTTGGAAAACCCATTTAGTGCCTATGATGTTTGTCTTGGGTCTTTCCACCAACTCCCACACTTGATTTCTTTCAAAATTGTTCAACTCCTCTTACATGGCCATCACCCAATCCGGATCCTCAAGAGCTTGCTCTACCTTGATAGGTTCAAGAGAGGAAACAAACGAGTAAAATGCACAAAAGTTTTTAAGATGAGATCGTGTTGTTACCCCTCTCTTTATGCTCCCAAGAATATTGTCAACGGGATGGTCCCGTTGCACAACTTGATGTACACGAGGGTGTGATGGTCCAAGAGGTTGATGTAGAGGTTGGTCTTCATCATCACCATCAGCTTGAGTCTCTGAATTATCTTCATGACCATCTTCTTGCTGAATGGTGGCCTGGTTCTCAGGGTTCTGGGGTGCTGAGTTCCCAGACTCCGGAACCTCCGAAGTAATTCTCGGAGGTTGAGTTCCAGTGCTAGTTCCCGGAACCTTCGGATGATTCCCCAGAACCTCCGAGGTCTGCACCTCTGCAGAACCAGGTGCATCTGGCCCTTCGAATGATGTTGAAGCTTGGGCAATTTCTTCCTCTTCATCTTGTGCTTCAACTGGTCTAACATCACCTGTGCCCAATTGATTAATTGCTTCACAAGGTGGCTTCTCTTTTCCTACAATATTCATAGCAACTTGCTCCACTTGAGAGCTATTAGATTCATCAAAAGTAACATCCACCGTGACATCAATCCTTCCGGAGGTTAGATTGAAGACACGGTAGGCGTGCTCATTAGGACCATAACCAAGAAGAAAACCTTCTTCAACCTTTGGTGCAAACTTAGAGCTTCGGGGCTTTTTGTTTAGAATGAAACATTTGCACCCAAACACTCTAAAGTAGGACACTTTGGGCTTTTTACCGGTGATAAGCTCATAGGAAGTCTTCTTGTGAAACTTGTGAAGATAGAGGCGGTTGATGGCATGGCAAGCCGTGTTGATGGCTTCGGCCCAAAATATATCTTGTGTCTTATACTCATCCAACATGGTTCTTGCCATCTCAATAAGTGTCTGATTCTTCCTCTCAACTACCCCGTTTTGTTGAGGGGTATAAGGAGCTGAAAATTCATGCTTGATGCCCTCATCATCAAGAAATTCTTCAACGTTGGTGTTACGAAATTCGGAGCCATTATCACTTCTCACTTTCTTGACGGGCAAACCGAATTCCCTTTGTGCTCTTCTTATGAAGGTCTTCACCTTCCCTTGAACTTCACTCTTTTCAAACACAAAGAACACCCACGTGAAGCGAGAATAATCATCAACAATAACCAAGCCATATTTATTACCATCAATGCTTATGTAGGCCACCGGTCCAAATAGATCCATATGAATGAGCTCCAATGGGCTTGTAGTAGTGAGGATGCTATTTGGTGGGTGAGGTGCACCTACTTGTTTCCCGGCTTGGCATGCTTGACATATCCTATCTTTCTCAAAATGAACATTAGTTAGTCCAAGGATGTGTTCATCTTTCAAGAGTTTGGCCAAGTTCCTCATGCCAACATGAGCTAGTCGGCGATGACATAACCAGCTCATGCTAGATTTTGTCACCAAACAAGTCTTAGGGACGACTTTACTTTTGTTGAGATCAACTAGGTAAAGCCTTCCCTTCAAGCGACCCGTAAGGACAATAGAAGAATCCTCCTTCTTTATGATGGACACACCCTTATCTGAAAAGTGACAATCAAATCCAATCTCACTAAGTTGTGAAACGGATAAAAGATTGTAACCCAACGGATCAACATGAAGCACATTAGTAATTGAATATTTAGAAGAGATAGGGATATCACCAACTCCAATGACCTCTCCACTAGCATCGCCACCATAAGCAATTCTTTCTCTTGGTCCTTCTAGGTGGAGATAGGTGGAGAACATACTCCTTTCTCCGGTCATATGATGTGTACATCCGCTATCAAGCACCCACTTGATCCACCGGAGGAGTATGCCTACAAAACAATTTAGTTCCTTCTTTTAGGTCCCCAATTTGACTTGGGGCCTTCCACGTTAGCAACCAAAATCTTAGGAACCCACAACGACCTTTTCACATATATGTTGGACTCATTTCCAACATACGTGGCAACAACTTTACCAAGGTTGTTGCATCTCAATACATAGCTAGGTTGAGTTTCAATGGATGCATGAGCCTTGGTCTTGTATGCAAACTTGTTCCTTATAGGAAGGATGGGATTGTTCTTGACCTGCAAGAGAGTGTTAGATGCTTTGGGAACATGCTTGGGCTGAGACTTGGCTTTGTTCTTGCTTCTGTCCTTGCAAACCCCGGAACCTCTGAGATTTTCTCGGGACCTCCGGGAACTGCATTCTGTGCAGCTTTGGCCTTCCAAACTCCGGAACCTCCGGGCACAGTCACCGGAACCTCCGGACTCTGGGAGAACAGGAAGCCCTTGCTGTTGAAGTTGAGGCATTCCTTCCCATTAATGATCTTCGTTTTGGAGGACTTACTGTTCTCAGTATACCCAAAGCCATGTTTTGAGTTCTTGTATAGCATCTTCTCATATTTGACATCAAACTTCTTCTTGCTTTCATCCTTCATGCACCCATTAGCTATGATTGAGTTGAGCCTAACAATTTCTTTCTTCATAGCATCCATATTAGCAAGGTTAGTAGCATAAGATTCAATATCAATGTTATGACATTTATCACAGCCCTTGCTAGTTGAAGAACTAGATTCACCCTTTGCTTTGGAGGGGTGTGAGGTACTGCTCCAAAGGAGACTATATTGCTCCTCAAGCTCTTCATTCCTAGTTTTAAGAGAATTGTTTTGAGCTTGAGAGACAGCAAGTTCTTCCCTAAGAGTAGTGATGATGGCCAAGTTATAATCAACTTCCAATCTTAGGGCCTCAACCTCACTCCTCTCCGAAGCAAGAAGACCTTGGTGCTTTTCTAGTTCAACAACTAGCTTAGCCATGAAGACTTTAGATTGTTTGTCAATTTTGCCAACTAATTATTCTATTTCTTCATCACTAGATTCATCACTAGATTCTATGTCCGAGTTATCACTAGATGGAAGAGAGAGCTTAGAGGAGGATTCTACCTTTTCTCCTTTAGCCATGAGACAATGAATGGTGGTGCTTTCTTCATCATCACTTAGGTTGTTGAAGAGCTTTGATGTAGAGGAGGGGTTCTTGATAGCCACGGTTGCAACTTTCTTCTTCTCCTCTTCATCACTAGAGCTCTCATCACCGGAGTTTCATTCATGTCCAATGTGGGCTTCTCCACCATAGCTCTTCTTCTTGTGATATGGCTTGTGATCTTTCTTATACTTGTCCTTGCTCTTGTCATGCTTGCCATCCTTCTTCTCATTGGGGCAATCCGTAATGAAATGCTCCGTGCTTCCACAATTGTAGCAAGTCCTTTTTTTGTGATTGAGATACTTTCTCTTGGAGAACTTGTACCCTTGCTTCTTTAAGCCCTTCTTGTATCTTCTCATGAACAAGGCTATATCACCAATCTCAACTTGTGGACTTTCATTTTCATCTTCACTTGACTCACTTGATGAGCTCTCTACTTCAACTTTCTTTGACTTAGACTTGAACGGCCTTGATGAAGTAGAGGGCTTGCTTGACTTGCTAGCTTGGAGAGCCACATCTTTGACCTTCATGTTGTTCCTCTTGGACTCAAGCTCTCCAATCTTCTTTCTATGTTGTATCTCTATGTCCATGAGCTCATGTGTGAGAATTCTTCCAAGAACATCATTTGGAGAGAACTCTTCAAATCTTTTCTTCTCTCTAATCAAGATGACTAGAGTGGGGTTTCTAGGAGCAAAGGCCTCCAACATCACCTACACAACATAGTGGTCATCCAATTCATCACCACCGAAGCTTCTAGTCTTGCCAACTATGACCATCAACCTATCAAACATATCTTGGGACCCTTCACCCTCCAATATAGAGAATCTATTGAGCTCGGACATCAAGATATTTATCTTGGATTTCTTCACTTTATCAACCCCTTCATGTGCAATATGGAGAGTGTCCCATATTTCTTTGGCAATCTCCAAGCCATTCACCCTATTGTACTCTTGTCCATTCAAAGCACTAAGGAGAATGGAAGTGGCTTGGGCATTTCTTCTTATGTTGCGACAATCTTGTTGTGTAAGCTTCTCTTCATCTTCGAGATCATCAAAACCTACACACACAATGTTCCACAAATCCAAGTGCAAGCCCGTAAGGTAGGCTTTCATTAAATGCTTCCATTTGGCAAAGTTAGTACCGTCAAATTGAGGCAATTTGCCAACGGGAATAGACATGTTATCTTTAGAAGTAGTCAAGTAATCATAGTTAACGGATATGCTTCCATAGCTCTTCTTGGGCTTGGTCTTCGGCTTGAGTGTTCTCTTGGGCATCCTTGCACCATAGTACTCATCATCATCATCTCCATTCTCACTTGATGAGGATGAGGGTGCTGAAGAGGATGATGAGGAGGGTGGAGGTGAAGGATCTTTCTTCTTCTTCTTCTTCTTCTTCTTCTTCTTCTTCTTCTTCTTCTTCTTCTTCTTCTTCTTCTTCTCTTCCTTTTTCTTCTTCTTTTCTTTTTCTCTCTTGCTGTCTTCCTTCATAGCCTTCTTGAGCTTTTCAAGCTTCTCATGAGCAGATGATGAGTCACCATCTACTCCCGAAACTTCAGCTCGTACGGCTCCTTCCTTGTTGGTGGGTTCACCAACTTCTTTTTCCTTATCCCCTTCGGACTTCTCATTCCCACTTGCCATTTCCTCACACGGTTAAGTGCAAACTGAAGATCCTAGCTTTGATACCAATTGAAAGGATCAATGCAAGTGGCCTAGAGGGGGGGTGAATAGGCCTGCAAAATAAATTCAAAGTTTTCTGCCAAATTCTGTCAAAGCCCGGAACCTCCGGGAAAAATTCGGAACCTCCGGGAAAATTCACAGACAGTGAATTTTCCTGGAGCTTCTGATTTTTCAAACCTGCATGGATTAGAGAGCTAAAGGCTGATATCACAGGTTAGATGCAGATAAAAGAAGCTATGAATTTGAAGCAAAAGCTACCAAACAACCTTAGGGCAACAAGAATTTGTAGATCTAGAGCAAACCCTAATAGATCTAGTTGAGAGCAAACAAGAACAAGCAAGCAAAGAGAGTAAAGCACAAGGGACACAGATTTAACTCGTGGTTCAGCTCACCACAAAAGTTAGCCTACATCCACATTGTTGAGGTAAGCCACAAAGGCTTTGGGATCTCTCTAGATCCACTCCTCTCACACACCTATCACCAAGGTAATAGATGGAGTGCTCCACTAGTCACAAAGGGTAATACAAACCACTTGGGGCAGCCACACAAAGCTAGAAAGCTCCCAAGTAACCTCTAGCCATCTAGAAGTAGAACTCCAAGAGTAATAGATCCACCAAGTAAACTAGGGTTTCACCAAGTACACGATTTACTTCTTCTCACAAGGAATCACCCAAGACTTGAATGCTAAGGATGGGATTTGGATTCAAGTGGGTGGGAGTCAACGCTAGGAGTGAGAAGGAGGCAAATGTTACTGTTTTGGCGCAGGGAGGAAGAAGAGAACCGTTGGGGATCAAAGGGGTATAAATACCCTCATATCTGAAACTGTAACTGCTCTTTTTGAAATCCCGGAACCTCCGGAAAAATCTCGGAACTTCCGAGGTCTGAGCGTCTTCAGCTAGCAGTCACAAGACAGTCCGGAACTTCCGGGAAAAACTCGAAGGTTCCGAAGAAAGAGAAACAGAGCTGCTGCTGATAGGTTATTTGTGGCTGGGATGTTTTATAGGTTTGTAAAGAACTTAATGCACTTGGATCTATCCCAAAACCACTATTAGTATCCCTCTTGATAGTATGGCTTGTCCTATACTCAAATTCGAAATGAAAATAAATTTAAACTACCACCCCTGGACAAGGGCAAGCCTTCCTTTTTGAATTAGGGGTCTCCTTTTGTTCCTTTGCACTTTACACAAATCATTGTCCTGAAATATACACTTAGAAGCTCATTAGTCCTTTAATTGGGTGGTCAACATCACCAAAACCCACTTAGGACTTGATTGCACTTACACTCTGCCGCCGTCGCAAGCTCAGGGCGCGGGCTCTTGGGTGCGAGCTCCGCCGTCGCCGTCGCCGCCGCCCTCATGGGTGAGAGAGAGAGGAGAGAGAGACGTGAGGGAAACAGGAGATGATGAGAGAGCAGAAACGGGAGGGGAGCAGCTCCGGAGCGAACCCGCATCTCGCAGGTATATTCTTCCGGGAGCCGCTCCGCTCCCGCCGCTCCCCATCCAAACAGCCGCGGGTGCGGGTCGGCTCCGCTCTCCAACCAAACACACGGTTGGGAACTAAACAGACCTCAAAGGTCTGTTTAGTTCAAGTATTGTAGTAATTCTTCCAAAAAAACACTGCAACTGGGGCAGCGGAGATCGCCGACCATCAGACACTCTCCCGGCCGGTCTCCCCATGCACATTTGACGTCCCAGGCTTCAAAAGTTGCTAGCCTCCCTTTGCAGCCATGTGACACCTTCGCTTGCGTCGATTCCCTGATTTTCACCAAACCGACGCGACGGGACAAGACGCTTTGCTTCTGCCGAGGTTTGCAGCAAGCGCCAAGCAGGCAGCTTCCAAGGAGGATTTGGTACGTTCCGTGCTCAGCACACAGACCGTATCTTCGTCGTTCGTCAACACGTACAACTCCCGTTAAATGCGCCGGGCGGAAAGTGATATGCGAGACGATCACTTTTCTGACCGGACCTCTACTTCGTTGATTGCCTTCACAAGTCACAACATGGCCGTTGAGTTGGCTTGAGTAAGGGTGTGTTTTGGCATAGCTTCTCCAGCAGCTTCAAAAGCTGTTTTGGAGTGATCTTTGGCACAGATTCACCCAAAACAGCTTCGGTGGAGAAGCTCCCGAAATACCTGCTGACTAGAGCGATTTGGGCGAGGCGCAGCCAGAAATCGCAGCTTCACCCCCCGCTGCCCCTCCTCGTTTCCGCCCTTGCCCTCGGGGGAGGGGCCCACGGACGGTCGGCACGGCTGGAGGTTGCCGACGAGCGCGGTGGAGGCGAGCTCTGGTGCCGGAGGACGGGAAGGCACCATCCGCCACGAGAGAGGGAGGTGGAGAGCTCGAGGGACGGTCGGAGTAGCGGTACGGGGACCGGTCGCCGACCGTGCCTCCGCAGGGCCTCTTCCTACTGCCGCCCGCCATGGAGAGGGAGGGGCGACAGACCTCGAGATGGTCGAAGGGGCCGGCCCCGGCCGCCGCCGCCAGCACCGCCTCTAGCCACAAAGATCCCCCGCGAGGACGCCGCCGAGGAGGAGAGGGAGTGGACGTAGGCGGGTGATGCTATGCGGTGTGGCGGAGGCGGGCGATGCGAGGTGGTGGTGACGGAAGGATGGATCGGTTAAGATGGAGGGAGGGATCAGATGGAAGAAAAAAAATAAAGGGAGAAAAGGAAGAAAAAACGAAAAATGAAAGGAAAAAGAAAAAAGAAAAAAGAAAAAAAAAGGAAGAGTATTCATCAACAGTTTATCACTTGCACATTTACTGGGATAGGCTTGCCACGATCATTTGCAAGACGAACAAGCTTAACTGCACTTATCGTGAGCTCATCGGTAGAGTCGAGTATCCGACTTATGCAAACCATGTCAGATTCTGCCACAGCATAACGGCAATTGACGGTTGGAATAATGACCTATGGTCTATCAATTTTAATTGTTCTAAAACATTCGTGAATAGCTGTCTCTTTCTCTCGATGGCAATCCTGCTTACTTAAAGCTTGATGTGTTGCGGAGATGATAAAAACTAAAGCAAGGGTCAAGAGTTCACACATACTAATCTGCACGGCCATGGTGTTCGTTCTTGAGCTATTGATACAGTGCTTTCATACAAAATGACACACCATTCTTTACCAGAACACTCCTATTTATAACATTTGTGAGAGCATGAGTGGATCATGCATTAATGCGTAAGAATCTTTAGATTGACAGTACAACTCAATGAGAAGAGAGTATTAAAAATTCAAAACAATTATTATAAAGTTTTTTTTTCTTAATAGGGGTGCTTAACCCCCGACCTCAGGAGGTCATAGCGATTTGTGCCAACAAGGGTTCGAACCCTGGCTGCTAGCTCCACTCTACAATGAGCTAGCCAACCAGGCACGAGTCTGTTGGCATTTATTATGAAGTTGAACAAACCTACAACATTATTTAAAAGTTAGACACGTAGAATGAAAATAAATGTCTGCACACCTGAGGCTATGAGCTGGAGAGAGAGATTGTTACATTTATAAAAACAAAGAATATATAACGCAAAGAGTGTGGCGTAGCATCAATATTTAGTTCTTAATGAAAAAAAAATGTTTTGTTTCATTTCAATGGGGTGGGTGATGGTTGTCTATCTCGTAAAAAAAATATCTAATTTCTCTAAGCTCTGTTTAGACTATTGAAAATTTACCAAGTTCCCTTCTAAGATCTATTAAGAGTATTAAATGTAGACTGCTTACAAAACTAACTACACAAATGGACTGGAAATCGCGAGACGAATCCATTAGCCTAATTATTTTGTCATTAGAGATTGGTTACTGTAGCATAATGTTGTCTAATCATGTCAGATTAGGCTCATTAGATTCGTCTCGAAAATTAAGGTAGAAGTTGTGGAATGAGTTTTATCATTAATCCACATTTAATACTTATAATTAGTGTCAGAAGATTGATACGACGGGTAGTTGGTTAAATTTTCAAGAACTAAACAGAGTCATAATTTGTATGTACCTCAGCCAATCCAAACAGCCCTAAGGCAGGACCTAACCCATCCAAACGGTAGCAGCACCAAATTCTTCAACAGTTGGCTTTAATCTATTTTTGTCTGCTGCTGTACGCGATCAGCGATCACTACAGAGGGAGAGAGGAGGCATTGCCAACTGCCAAGTCACATGCCCACTGGCCCCTGCTAGACGCTGCTGCTATATCATGGCCCGCCACACACAGCTCACACTCTGTTTGGACAAAATGGTAGGTATGACCAGGCTACAAATTATGGCCGAGCCAACCAGCATACTGGAGCTATTAATTACTCTAAACGACAACGTGCTAGCTCTAATTTATTCGATCCAAACCACCTGCCTCAACTTGAATTTTTTTTTCTCTAAACCCTCATCCCTTCATTCCCTTGCGTTTCCACTTGAATGATTGGTCACGACAGAGATAGTCCCTGAACGGGAAACTTTAGAATCTTTTTTTAACCGCTGATAAGATCAACTCCGTCAGCATTGGACAAAAGCGACTGTTTATTTCCAAAAAGCGCCATCCCAAACAAGTGCCTTCCAACTAGCACTAGTAGTAGATGCTTTGCCTGCGGTGCTAACACCTGTGGGCACGGCACGGGTGAGATCTACGGAGTACTCCCTCCGTCCCATAAAGAGTGCAATTCTGAGATTTGAAAAAAATCTTATAAAAGAGTGCAATCCTAAAAAATAGATCTAATTTCTTTCCTAATTAAGTGATTAGATCTGTTTTGCATGTCAAAACTTACTATATGTGTCTAACAAATGAGGGCATTAGAGTCTTTTCGTGCCACTACTAATCTGTCCTATAAAAATTAGAATTGCACTCTTTATGACACGGAGGGAGTATCTATCTATCCATCAGGGACGCGACGCTGGAGAGAGAGAGAGAGATCGGACAGCTGCTGCCTTTCGGAGGCCACGATGGGTACCTCGCCGTTGCGGCGCCGGTCCGGCAGCAACATCATTCGGGCAGGCCAGCTTAATTTCCTGGCCGAACCAGCAACAGTCCGCCTAAACCGGAACAGGTTGGCTAAGCCAATCATCTGGATCTCGTGTTAGTTTCCCTGATGTTGTCAGTTAGTATCGCCACAGTTGCAACGACGACATCAACGCCTAATCATCCACGCCGCCAAAAAAAGCTGTGTAAAATATCAGGATTAGTTTTCTTTTCTCTCTTCTCTTCTCTCTCTCAAAAGGATTAGCTTGAGTAATTGTTCCGTTTCGTTTGCCATCTTCCTTCATCCAAGAATCAGGCGGGTCTCGTGTCTGACTTGTGGTCGTTCTCCTTCTCCAGTTGCAACGCCCGCGGCGTCGGATGGAATCTAGGACGAGTCGACGGCGGCGGGGAGCACGACCCGGAAACCCCGCCGGCGGGCGCCCCAAAAGTTCGTTCCCCGGCCGGCCGGCGAAAGGAGGTGGCGCCGGTGACGGTGCGGTTGGTCGTCGGTGATGTCATCCCCCCACCAACCAGCAACCCCGGCGGCATGGCACGTTGTTCTCCGCGCAGATGCTTCTCCAGTCACTTGTCCTCATCCAAACCTCCCGGACGGGCTCGCGGCATCTTCCCTTTGGTCCCCCACGCCCTGCTGCGATTTTTTTGTGGGGGTTCGCCGTGCCACGCAGCCCAAAAAGCTCACCTCGGACCCGCACCCGCCCGTCCGTGTGGGGGCCGCGAGTACTTGATATCGATCGAGACCATATGCAATACGGTTGGTGTCGCTTTTTCACTCGGTTTTGCATACTTGCAGGATAGGGATTCCGCCGCGATGGTGCACCCACTTCCCTCACGCCTTGGCGGGAGAAAAAGTGCTCGAGAAGGATGTGCAACAGGACGCGGTGCGTCAGCGACACTGCCGCAGCCGTGATGCTCAAGCTCATCCTGTTCGTTTGGCTGACGGCCGGTGGCTGGTACTGATTTGTTCTGAGAAAAAAATACCGCTGGCTTGTAGCTGGTAGCTGATTTGTTCTGAGAGAAAAGTACTGTTAGCTGGTGGCTGATAAGCCAGACGAATAGGATGTCATTCCCTGTAGGCTTGCAGCATGTTGATCGAGGAACCAACCCCTCAGTCACGCCGGCGGCATGGTCTGTGCTGTGGTAGCTTCGCAAGTTCAGATTCACATTCGGGGATCTGCGTGGTGGGAACGTGGCGGCAGTCCCTGCTAGGTAGACGGACCAATCATCCACCACATCGATCGGCATCGTCGCGGCTTGCTCCCGTCACGATTCTGGCCGCCAGCCTGCCGTGTCCACACGGGCGCCCGGCTCGCGACACGCGATGACACCGGCCGGCATGGCGGTGGGAAAAAAAAGCCTCCGCCAACTTGCCGCCGTGCCGAGAGCTTGTGGTGGCCGCGAGGCCGAGGGCCGAGGGGAGACGCCGCCGCGGAAGCAACCGAGGTGTGTCCGGACACGGGGTGGGCGCCGGTGATGGATGAGCTGAGCACCCGTCGGGCGAGGGAAACGAAGCGGTTTGGTAGGGGTACTTGTCGGGGAAGTAACAGGTAACGGAATCTGTCGCTGCCACCACCACACGTATAAAATCCTCGTGCACAGGGGCATCGGCGTGCGAAATGCTCGAGAACTTTGTACCCAGAGGAAAGGAACGGTTTGTTGCGTTGCGTTGCGTCCCCAACTGTGCTCTGGTACGGGAGCTCAGGGAGGGAACGAATTCCACGCCAGCCAAATGGAAGTTTGAAAATCATGAGAGCAAACGCTACCACCACCACTCCGTACATGAAATACGCGGGTTAGAGAAAGCAAAAGGTCGTGGTACTGTACATTATTACATTCCACCCGCCGAAGAGTTCACACACATTGCATGTGTCACGAACATAGTTTTGGGAAATTATTTGGGTGTGCTCCGTCTAGCGAACGAAGCGATTAGGATTAACGACACGACGTGGCAGAGCTGCCTGCTGGCTGGTCGTCAAATCACGAGCTCAACGGCGGGCGGGCGTACGTGCGGTTAGGCGGACGAGTCATAATTTATCCCCTGACTGACCGACCTCATCATGTGATCGATCCCTGAGGGGAACAATGAAATGAAAACTGGTGTCAGACTTCAAACATCCCCTGTTCCAACACGTGATGGCAGATCATGAAGCAATTGTTGACCTCGCACATGCCCATTGCCCATGGAATTGTTTCGGACGGGGGACCCGTTAACCAACTTTCCTTCCTTCCTTCCCAGCTGCATCAGACGAAGAAAACTCCGTCTGGAAAGTCATCGTGTACACTAGTACAGGAATACCATACCAGCCAGTACGCGCAGTGGTACGTGATAAATGGTACGAACAAACAATGTCAAGGGACTTAAAACTCACATCGCCGCAAAACGCGTAGTAGAGCAAACGGAGGTTATTATTGGGTTTAGCAAAATTTATCCACGTCCACGTCGGACTAACCCGCAAGAAACTCTCGTTTAATTTGTGGTTTAGACACAAACACAAGGATAAGCACTCGATCGGTTTTCCAGGCTGACTGACTGACAGATGGTGGTGGTGGGCTGAGCTCAAAAGTTAAACAAGATTCCGATGGTTCATCCCCCTTTTTACACTTGAAACGTAATGTGTTTCATGCCGTTAATGATCAACTCCCAGGAACTGGAGTATATCCAACAGGTGCTCCGAACAATTTTACGGTTGCGTTTTAAATGCGTGTTCATCTCGCTATCCATGGGAACGAAGCTTCATTAAGAAACAAAAACCTCTGTGACGTATGACAGAAAACCATCAACTTCCACCACCCCCCAAGGTTCACTGCCCCTGACAATGTGAAACGGCAAAAGTCAAAGAGAAGGAATCCATTCGCAAATATAAAACCCGCCGCTAATTCAGAGGATTACTTCGAATCTACTAACACGCAGTCGGCTCGTTTATCCTGTGTGTGTGTTACTTTTTCATCTTCACCTTGTCCTCTTACCTGTCCATCTACCTAGGTTATTGGTTGGCTAACTACCACTCACAATTTCATTCATGTCACTCTCACGGTTAAACACCAAATAAAGCTTACCGGCAAAACTTACGGCCATCATGTCAGTTTCTCCAAAAATTCTCCGGTGCCTAACTTGCCACACCGTGCTATCCGCATTTTGTTCCTCTCATTTGCTTGGAGCACCCACATAAATTTTTGCGTACCTACCAACAGCACACACCACATGATGGATGATGTATATTCTGGAACTGGTATATACCCGCACGGCACAAATGGCAAAGCATTCGCCGAAACGGATGCGCAAATCACAAGATGCTCCGAGCCCATTGCCCCCGAGAAATGGAAAGGAGGAAATCAACCGGTTCTGAAGAAAAGGGAAATGATACTCTTCATCATCCACATCAGTCGTTTCCAATGGAAATTCTCTCTTTTTTCTTTCATGTTGTTTTTACAGGTTGTTCGTGGGTGTGCATCTTTGCCTGACTACTGTTGTGATTTGACGACGTCTCGGTCCTATATGTACTGGCCCTCCTCTAGCGGCCTGAGTAACCGGAACCCCGCCGGCGGCGACGTGGTCTTGCTGCAGCTGCAGGCTTCCCCGCCGCGGACGCCGAGGTGGTAGCACAGGCAGATGGTCGACCGTTGCTGCTGCTGCTGCTGCGACGTGGGCGTCGTCGCGGCGGCGGCCGGCGAGCACGGCGGGCCGACGGACAGGTCGAGGTCGAGGTCGAGGTTGAGGTCGGGGCAGCGCGGCGCGTCCGTGCTCCCGCCGCTGCTGCTGTGGCCGTCCTCCGACGGCGAGGGCCTCGCGAACATGGCATTGGGCGGGATGGCGATGGCCGGGCGCGCGGGCCTGGTGGGCGCCGGCGGCGGGGACGGGAAGCCGGCGGTGCTGGACGTGGTGAGCCCGCTGGCGGCGGCGGCGGCGCTCCCGGCGCTGAGCGGGCGGTGCGTCTGCGGGTCGATGCCGCGGCTGAGGAGCTTGCGCTTGATGTGCGTGTTCCAGTAGTTCTTGATCTCGTTGTCCGTCCGGCCGGGCAGCTGCCCCGCGATGAGCGACCACCTGCGCGAAGCGCGATCGATGGAGCCCGATCAATCACCCGCGGCGGCGGTGGCGAGGAAAGGAAAAGGAAAAGGGTGGCTTATTTACTTGTTGCCGAGCAGGGCGTGGAGCTTGATGATGAGCTCGTCGTCTTGGTCGGTGAAGTTGCCGCGCTTGAGGTCCGGTCGGAGGTAGTTCATCCAGCGGAGCCTGCAGCTCTTGCCGCAGCGGAGGAGGCCGGCGGACTTGGGCAGCGAGCGCCAGCACCCTTCGCCGTGCGCCTTGATGTAGGCGATCAGGCGCCGGTCCTCCTCCTTTGTCCACGCGCCCTTGTTGGTGTGCGCCTTCTCGCAGCACGGAGACCTCCCCATGCGCGCCGCCGCAGGTGTTTCTTGCAGGACGACGCCTCTGCTCTGTCTGAGCTCGAGCCGGAGTCCGTGAACGTTTGGGTTTGGTTGTGACAGGGGGGAGATCGGGCAACCAGCGCGCCGTATATATGGGAGCCAGGCGGTGCGTGCGAGTGAGGAGAGAGAGCGTGGATTTCATATTCTTTTGTATTTCCGCATTTCTCCCTCCATTGACTGGACCCTACAAGATGCGCGGCATTTGACCGCGCCCGCCCGCGCGGGTGCGAGTGCGAGTCGGAGTCGCATGCCCTGGCTGCGTGCCTGCGATATTGATACGACGACCCGGCCGTGGTTAATATTCGAAGCAAAAAAAAATTCTTACTCCAGAATCAGGGGTCGCTCTAGATTCTCGGTGTAGAATTTTGCTAGTTACGCAACTCCTCTTACAGTAGCACCGAGATTTTTTCTTTTCTTTTCTTTTCGGGAAAAGCTATTTTTTCCCCTCCTGGTGGTTAGCTAACCCAGCCAGCAGCACAGCTAGCAGTACCGGAAAGCCATAATTCCGTTGGGCCAGCGTCCATGATTAGAAAAAAGAAAGAAAGCGGATGAGATGAGAGGAAAGGGGGGAATCCGTTTGGTACTTGTTTCCAAATTCTGGTGGAGCAACCGCCACCGATTGGCTAGCTACCCCATGAGCTGTGCTCCGGGCTCCTCCTAGCCTCCCGCGTTTTCTCTAATCCCTCTCCTCCTCCACGGGCCACGGCTCTACTCCATCCCGAGCAAATAATCTAAACCCCCTCCGGCTGATTAGGTAGTTCGCCTCGGCAGTTTAGGCCGTGTAGGTTGCGGAGTTTGGTAGCGTTGGTGGGCGCGGATCGCGTAAACTATCGTACGCCGGGCCCCAGCGTAGGCGTAGGCCCGCGGGTCAAAACGAACATGCGCCCCCGGGGCGTTGGGATCCGCCGCCCGTTGGATCTCCGGCCACGGTATCGGATAAGCCGATACTGTACGTACCAATGCATCACGCTACGCTACGCGGCCGGAGAGGTTATCCGTGCACGGACTCTTGAGTGAGAATGTGAGAGTCGTTTTCACCTGTCGTCGTTACGAGACGAGAGCGCCGCGGGTGGGCGGCCAGCGAGCGACGACACTGTTGGCCCGCAGGCCGGTTGAAAAAAAAGGCAGGCGTAACTGTTGAGCGATCGAGTTACACTTAAATGCCTGCCCCCCGGCAACTGTTCCGTTCCGTTGGCTCCGCTCGCTCGCTCGTCGCTGGCTCAGCAACGGCCGTGGCCGGACCGGCACACGATGAATGAGCGTGTGAGGACTGAGGAGAGATACGAAGTACTACTACTACTACCACACCAACGCTGAAGGCGACGTGAGATGGTACAGACAGCCAGTACAGCTCGACGGTAGGAGAGGAGGGAGCTCGATGGTACAGATTGATGAGCTGCTACTACTACTACCAGTGATTACTGTTCAGCGGCCAACGCCAACCGCCCTGCCCTAAATGAATTCTGGCACGGCGTCGCTGGTCTCGTCGGGAGTTGGGACCGATCGATCGATCCATCGCGACGAAAAAGGTAGCTAAACCCTTTCGTGTGTCTGTTTTGCTAGTATCTACTCCACCACGATAGATACTGGAAATCCTTGCGCGTGCACTCAAGATTTCGTAACCTTGGGGTAGCTGCTGCTGCGGAAAACGACTGCAAGGAGAGCGATCCAGCGTGCTGAGGGAGTGCGGCGCGCGAGCTCGAAAAGGGAGCGAGAGCAATCGAGTCGAGAGGGGCAGAGGGCAACAAAGTCCGCGGCGAGGCAAGCCTGCTCTCAGCTAGTGGATGGGAACAGTAGTGGTGTTTCTCTGCCACAACGCATTAAATGCTGGCACTGGGCAGTGAGGTCAGCGCGTGCAGGTTGCCGGCGTGCGGCGGAGGGATGATTCGGCAGGGTGCAGTGAATGCCTGTCGCACCAACTGGATCGGGGAGCGTGGCTTCGCGACGAAGACATTACTCCCTCCGTCCCCCGCTACGATGGTCGTTCGAAAAAAGAACCGCCAACCAATGCAACTACCAAAACACGCTGTTACCCTTATAAATCAATTAATAGTCGTCGGATATTTGGATGGGCGTGTCATAAATATTGCAGCGTCCGCCAGGTCCGCCTCGTGCGCGTGCACTGCCGTGAGCAAGCTCCGCCGCGGGCGAGCTCCGCCTCGCGCGCGAGCTTTGTCCTCGTGCGCTGCTACTGCTGAGAGGAAGAGCTTCCATGTCGGATGGGCCTCGGTGATGTCGCGTGGAGGGGCCGCTCTCGGCTTTCATGGGCGCAAGGTTGTAGAGACCTAGCCGGAGGATGCGAATGACGTGCGCCGCCGGGGAGTCTTAGGGACGTTGCGTGGAGGAGGATTCCACGCTCACCTCCCGTGTCCTGGCGCTCGAGGATCTCTGCGTAGAGGAATCGCAAGAGGATCTGGACGGAGGGGGTCGCAAGAGGATCTCGGTGGAGGGGAGTCGACGGCGAGGGGCCTGGGGATGAGGCTCGGCAGGCGCGCGACGGCGAGCTGCTTGGAGATGAGGCTGGGCAGGCGCGAGGTTGGGGAGTCTTGGTGGCAGCGCGCGGAGAAGGACCCCGCCCTGTCGGCTCCCGTGTCCCGGCGCACAAGGATCTTGACGCAGGGGAGTCGACGGAGAGGCCGACCGCGTGGAGACTGGAGAGGCCGCTCCCAGCTTCCGTGGGCGCAGGATGGTAGAGGCCTGGTCGGAGGGGGCGGATGCCTTGCGTCGCCCGGAAATCTTGGTAGCAGCACGCGGAGGATCCCGCCCTGCCGGCTTCCGTGTCCCGGCACACAAGGATCCCGGCGTGCTGGGGATGAGGTTGGGCGGGTATTCGATGGCGACCTGCCTGGGGATGGTGGGTGGCCGCGAGGTTGGGGATGGCTGACGGGAGGAGACTGGATTTAATTTTGGATTCGTTTTTGGCAACCTGTGTGTGGTGTGCTTGGTGCCTTGGAGCTCGCGATGGGGAAGTGGAAGAGATAAGGCAGTGCGGTACAACTAGAGTAAGGGCCTGTTCTTTTGGGTGAAAAGGAATAGTGAAGTTGCAAATGAATAGTGCTGGAATAGTATTTCTTATGAGAGAAGATGTGGTGGATGGAACAGGTAAATAGTGTATTTCACTGTTCTTTTTCAACTAAAAGAACAGGCCCTAAAAGGCCTACGGGTGCTAGGAAGCGACGATCATTCTGAGACACGTTTCTGTAGCTTTAGCGACTATCAATTGGGGACGGAGGGGGTAGACATCAAGGGAAGATGCGGAACCGAGGGGGGTCTTCTCTCTTGTCATCTTGTGCGTTGCCACGAGCGAAATGTTAATAATAAATATTGTAAAGAGATTGGCGCGGTTCCTTTCCTGCTAGTATCATTTTTTTAAGTAACACCAAGATTGTATGATGCAGTACTACAAGCTTTGGCATCTTTTACTTGCCGTGAGTAGTGCAGGTTTTTTTTTTACCGTTGGTAACCGGGGCGGTAACCGCGGTTACCATTTATATCGCCCCGGGACGGTAACGGTACCGGAAGTTGAAAACCGCTAGGGTTCAAAATTTTCAAATTTGAATTAAAAAAATGAAAAACTCTAGAAAAATCTCTAAAAATACTTCATGATTTATAGAATGTAATGGTGTTAAAATTTTTCAAATTTGAGTGCGTTTAGTATATTTTCGACCTTTGGAAGTTAAATAGAAAAAGAAAAAGAAAAAAAGAGTCGGTGGCCCGTTAAAGCCCATGAGGCTAAAAATGAAAAACTACAAAAATCTCTAAAAAATACTTCATGATTTATAGAAGCCAATGGTGTCAAAAACTTTTAAATTTAAGTGCATTTAGTATTTATTTCGACCTTTAGAAGTTGAATAGAAAAAGAAAAAACAAAAAAAACCAGCGGTATAAATGCTAACCATTTATACCGCTCCGGTTACCGTTCCTACCGAGCGGTATACCGAAAAAAATCATTTACACTACACATTTTGTTTGGAAATTTGAATTCGAACAGTAAAAATCGGTAACCATTTATACCGATACGGTATACCCTTACCGCCGGCCGGCGGTAACCACCCGACGGTCGGTAAAAAAAACCCTGGAGTAGTGTCGGTGTTCTTCTTCCTCCCCGTGGATGATGTGCGATCACCATCAGTCCCTACAGAAACAGTAGCAGAACCGACACGGGCGGTGAGGAGAAACAACAGTGGATTTTAGGCCGGCCGATTGTGTACTGGATTCGCCGGATACGACCGGTCGGGGCGCGCGTTGCTTTCAGCCAAGTGCATGCCAAAAGGCAGCATGGATGTCCCAACAATTAAGCACGAACCACCGCCGCATCCGCCCGTCGAGCGCGCAACTTCACCGCGCCCACCACCCGGGCACCACCATGCAAGCGCGACGCGACCGTCCCCGTCCATCCGTCCGCCCCATTCCACCCCACCCGCCCGGCCACGGCCACCACGACGATCGGTTGGCGTGGTGCCCGGGCGCGCGCGGCGGCGCGCCGGGTTGGTGCGGTGTCAACGCAGCGCAAGCGCAGCTGCATGCGGCCGCGCCGGGGCCCCGTGACACGGGCGCCGGGGCCCTGTCCCGGCCGGCGGGCGGCGGCTCCCACCACGCGCGCGGCCGGTGCCAACAAGGGGGAGCAGACCCGCGCCGCGCGCTCTCCCGCCGCCCTCGCACTCGCCCCTTGGCCTTGGGCGGTGGTGTGCACCGACCGCCTGGCGCCGTCGGCCTCGGCGCAGCTAGCTGCCGCGGTGCCGGCGGGACTGGGCGTAGTTGGTGCGAGGTCTGAGGTCTCCAGTGCGGCGCTCAGCTCCCCGGCCGTATACTTGCTGTCCTACACTGATTGGGGTTGGTTGGTGCCAATGTCGCGGCTACGTATGTCAACGACGTGGATGTATACGCGTGCACAGCCTAGCCAGGGGCTACAGCCTACACCGGAGTACACTGCTGTCTACCGCATCGATCGGTGGTATCGGATCCTCCATTCATCCTGTACGTGGAGCAAGCAAGCCAGAATGGTCCGTGTCTATGGTTCCGATCCGGCTACCGGCATGGCCCATTTGCCATGAAGATTCAATCGTGGTTCGACCTGACACAAGGTAGGTACCGGTCCTGTGCGGCTAGTGGCTTGCTACTCGAACGGTTACAGTGGAGTCGTGGGTTATCCGGGCGCGCAGGAAAGTCGTGGACGCAGGACAGATCACAGATGGACAAACAGTGGCATTTCACCTTTTTCACCGTCCCCGGTTTTGGCGTCGTCGAGAAAGGGCCGAGCCATGGAACAGACAGACGGGACTAGTATGCCCTATTTAGTTCTCGGAATTCTAATCAAAATTTTCACTAGAAAACCGTATCAGTTCATTTCTTCTCTCTGTACACGCAACCTAATACAAATTTTTTTTACCTATTTCACTAAAATTTCAACCAACTAAACGAGACCTAGTACGTGCCGTGTGATAAAAAGTTCCCCCAGTTACCCGCAAAAATAAAATAAAATAAAAATTCCCCCAACGTATGTGTGTGAGTGTGTCCTCGCACCAAACAGCAACAGAGAATTGCGAGAAGAGGGCGTGGTTCAAGTCATGGCTTTTGTCCAGTCCCTTGCCTGGTCCCGGCCGGACCATGCGATGCGAGCCTAGAATGAGGGACGCGAGCTACCGACCGTTTCATCGCTCGTACCAGCTATGGTGTTTCTCGGCGCTTCCGCAAATTGCCGACTCGCAGGAGAGATGCTACTACGTCCTAGGATGGCATTGTTTCTCGGCAAGCTGCTGGCCGGCTTCCTGAAAGGATTGAATCAGGAGTAACTCTACGTGCAGTGTGCCGATGATCGGTGGTTCGGTACTCTACCTACCTCTCCAAGACATCAGCAACTCGGTACGAGTGTCGTTGTCTGATCTGCAAGAAGAGAACAACAGAGCGCGTTCAACTTTACCGTGGAGAGCGGATTCTGGTCCCCGGCCCGTTCGATACGTTCTCTTATTAGCCATGTTAAGAAAGCAGTGGTCAGTTCACAATTTGGACCTGCTAGTGTCCAGATTCCGGTCACTAAAGTTGTTTACCCGTTCCACTCGAGTTGGTAGGAAACAGCGTTTCTTGCTGTGATAGAAAAAACGGTGGCGAATGAGAGGTGGTAATAGTGAGCTCTGAGCTAGTAGTGACAGCGTAATACAATACACACTACACGCGAGTAGCTGGTATTAGCAGAATCTTAGACTTCTTCATCTTGACGTGTTCCTGTTGTTTATTAGTTACTGATGTTAGAAACAACACACGACTACACCTACACGAGCATGCATTTCATTGTTAGGAGTACCAGATAAAGTACTATACTGACCGCATCGTTAGGTGTACACGAGCATGCATTTCCTTGCAGCATAGGTGTAGTTCACTGTGCTGCACCAGCCGGACACGTACAGAGCATCTACACACAGCTACCCGGCAACCCTACGCCTACTTGGCATGGTGCTACATGTACAGTTGTTGGGATGATACCAGAGAACAACTCTTTCATACTGTACTATTGAACAGCATACATCACATTTATAAGCAGTAGACGCCTACGTATTCGACATACATATAGAATGGCAAGTCGCAACCACACCATGCATGTGTCCATGTGTCTTTGTTCATTGCCTGCGCTGCGTGCACATGGAGACGCTATGGTTTGTGATCATGTGAGGACCGGAGGATGTTAAGGCCTACCGAACCGTGGTGGTTAACTTCTTGCCAATCTTTTCTTTGTTTATACATGCTCATTTTCGCCGCCAGTGCATCCACGCCTGACGCCTATACCTACCTGATTGTGCCATCGCAACTTGCGTGCGGGCATTATATTTGATTCTCTGCGATTTGATTAAGCTCTATCTCGGCTGATGATTCGCGGTTGTTTAGGTTCAGGAGAGGTTGGGGAATATTTATTTCTTTTACCGAATCGTACAAAGGACACAGTTCGTATGGTTTGGCAAAGATAATCTTGTGTATTTCTGATGCTCTTCCTGCTGAATTTTGAAAACAAATGTGTCTAGCATCGGGCAGGAATCTTTGCTACACCAGAAATGCACTGATGATATTAGTTCTATGCTGGCATGACGCTGATGGCACTTGTTTGTATCGTTGGCTCGAACAGATAACTGGAATCCTGCTGGTAGAGAGCAGCCACTACGTATGCAGATGCAGGGCGGGTGACAGTTCATCTCTACCTAACTAATTGTATACTACTCCTGTACTTCTATAGAAAATTAAGAGATAGAACAATAAGCTACTGTTTTCGTGGGGGCAAATGCATTGCAGACATTTTCATCCACGAATGGAACAGTTGACACGCATTCCTACATGAAAATCAATAATGCGCAGTACTGTTTGGTGAACTACTTCTCGTGTCGGGAAAAATTCTTAGCTGTGTTTTTAATCGCCAACATGTCGTAATCCGTTAATCGATCCAACCGTAAGCATTATCTCCATGATGAGAGGCCGATATATAGAATCAAGCGGCAGGTGTGGGGAATGGTAGCCCATAACCACTTCAGCTGTTGCCAACACTCTTCTCCGACTCCATTCTCTGCGATGATCTCACACCAATAGGCGCTTCAGAAGACCAAAATTTTTTGCATAACATATTCATTCACACGTGACATTGTGCCAACCCCGTTTGATTCCCTTTGCCGCCGAAATCAGCATGAGTAGTTTACTCTCATACAGAAACCAGCCACGCCATATCTGCAAATTTTATAAGTCTCGCCTGTTTCTGTTCCATCAACGAACTTTGGTATAAATAATGACCCTACTCAACTCTGCATTATTCCGAACAAGTCCTGCTTGACCCCTCTAAAAAAACTCGAATTATTAGGCAACAATTTGACCTGGATAAAGAAATCCAACTGGACAAGAAGAATCTCCCGTTTGCAGCCATTTGACCTGCTCAACTGCTACACTGACGTTGCTTTCGTCGCATATTCGTACAGTAGTCGAAAATGTTACGGTTCGGCCGTGGCTTTTGCGCTGCCATCCGTCGAGTTCATTGACGAGTTTGTTAAGACTCTACCAAGAACAGATAACGTGCGCAGGTACGCTCGGAAATGTCTGCTATTTTTATCCGCCGAGAGCTAGCCGTGTGGGTTTCCGAATCCTTACGTGCGCGCGACTGCGAAGTGCGGACGAGTGACTTGTGATATTTGCTCAGCGCTCGCCTAACCGGACTGACCATTTCAGCGAGGACACCGCTTGAAGCAGCTGGAGGTTTCAGAGAATTCAATCCTGCTGCACTTTTGTATATCGTGAAGCCATTCCTATCCCCATTTCATGGTCCTATTCCATGCTGTCAGAATCATATCGGGAAAAAGTCGATGATGTAGCGGTTTCAGGGTTTACACTGACTTCACAGTCCTAGCATGCAACCTCTGCTACTGGGAACTGGGACGCATCAAGTCTAACTTCGATTAGACGACAGGGTTCATATTCAGACTGACGTTGATGCACAGGGCAATTACAAATAGATTTAGGCTCACACATACACACTGCAGCCGTAGCCCGTAGCTTTATTGTATCGTTGGTAAGCTGCTTCTATTCTTCATGATGTACCATATATCTTGAACTCTTGAAGTCCTTCCATATCACGAGAGAAAAAGGAAAGCATATCACGACAGGGTTCATATTCAGACTGACGTTGGCTGCTGTTGCTACTGGATGGATGTACTGCGGAGCAAAGGGACTTTAGTAAACTGATCCTATGGAGGGCATGGACAGTTTGTAATAATATTACTCATCAATCACAGGGCCAACAAGTATCCTATAATCGATACACACTTGCTCCTGGCGATGCAGTCCTCAATATGCCAGATAAAACAGGGAGTCGATGTACACGATCTGAAGGGAAAGAGTCCCTGTTGCCTGTCCGACAACAGGAAGAAGGAGAGGAAAAATAATTCTGACAGGGTACAGTTGCTTTATGGGAGCGCCTGCCGATGGTTTTGGTTGATGAACAATGTGGACGGCTCATTTGTGGAGCAAACAGGAGAAGCTGGGGTGGGCGTTATCATCAGGAGGAGCGACGTTTGTGAGGTGGTTCTAACAGCTTGGAGAGCTCTTTTCAGGTGCTCAAGTGCATCAGAGGCAGAAGTGATGGCGTGTCTAACAGCTCAATGGGCTCAAGGCAAGGTCATCCCGGAATCTGACTGCGCAAGAGTTGTTCATGCGTTGCAGAAAAAGGAGGACAAGTCGGAATCGGAGCTCTGCTTCATGGTGCTGGAAGCGTTAGAACAAGCACAATTACTTGATGAGTGGAGAATCAACCAGGTAAAGAGAGAGCTAGGAGGAGTGCACATTCTGCAGTTTGGTTAGGGAGATCGCCTGCGTGCGTGAATGACCTAATTACGAACGATTGCAACTCTTTTTTTAGAAAGACTGTTCTTTTTAATTAATAAAGCTCTCTTTACCCGCAAAAAAGAAAAGGAAATCCGTTCAAGATTCTCCCGCCATTCTTCCTTCCTTTCTTACAGTACAGCCCACACGCTCGAGCGAAAAGGGCCGTCCAAATGTACCATGGAGGCCCATAGAACCTACCACCGGCCCACTACCGCCTGTATTTATTTGCGGAAAAAGTCTGTTTTACCTCCCTGAACGCAGCACCGAGTCCACCTTTCCTCCCCAGACTTGAAAACAAGGGTGAACCACCTCCCTCAAGTTTCAAAACTGTTTACATTACCTCCTTGTCCAGATTATAAGCGGTTTTCAAAAGTGGTTTTGTCTTTTCAATTAAAAATAAATCTTATAAATATTTTTGAAACCACATAAATTGTCTCTAAGCTTTTAAAAATTGTTAGAAATTTTTTAGAGATGGATTGGGACACAAGAATCTAAATAAAATATTTAAAAACTAGCAAAAATGTCTATAAAATTTTCTAAAATTTAATTGTAGCTCTAGAAAAATGAAAATATGTTGAAAATTTTTAAATCATCATAAAATTTTGTAATCGCATCTAAAATATTTTTTAGAAATAAAAGCACGAAATGAAGTCAACATGAATACAACCATCATGCATGTAACATATTAATTTTGAATGCATTTTCGGTGAAGTATTCAAGATGTAATTTTATGTAGTTAAATCTAAATCTAATAGACATTTTCACAAGTTTAAATGTTTTATTTAGATTTCTTGCTCTTATTCCATCTTTAGGATTTTTCTCAAAATTTTTAAAAGCTTAGAGATATTTTTCGTGATTCAATAACCTCATTAAGTATTTACCAGATTTATGTTTAATTGAAAATGATAAAACCGGATACGAAAACCGCTTATAACAAGGGTAGGGAGGTAAATTGAATGGTTTTGATAGTTAAGGGAGGTAGTTCACCCGGTTTTCCGGTCTGAGGAGGAAACGTGAACTTGGTGTTGCGTTTAGGGAGGTAAAACAGACTTTTTCCTTTATTTGCTGCTTGTCCTCCCTCCCTCTCTCTCTCATCCCGATCCGTCCGGTCCACCACAATGCGCCGGGTGCAGGGCCCAAGCCAGCAGGCAGGCGGCGAGACAGCGACGCGCTCTGGCCCGCCTCGTCTAGGGCGATTTGTTTGATTTCCACGTCGGCCCGGTAGACCACTGGTGCGCCATTTCTCTCTCTCCCCCTTCCCTTTCCCCGGGCTTCCCGACAAGCGACAAGGCAGCAACAACCTGATTCACATTCATGGCGGGATGGATGTGACATCCCCAAAACCCTAAACCCGCGCCACTCGAAGCCGCCCGCCCCGCCGCGCCCGCGTGGGCCGGCGGCCTTACTCGCGGCCGAACCGCCATTGATGAGACCCTTCCCTGCCGTCACCGCAGCCAGCGATGCACAAGCTCCTCCCCCGCGCCGCTTCCGCCCTCTACGCGGCCGCCGCGGCCCCCCTGCTGCTCTCATCCCCACGCATGCCTGCGCTGTGCCTGCCCGGCAGCCCGTTCGCAACCGCGCGTCCAGTCGCGAGCCCTAGCCGCGTCCGCTCCCCGCCGTGGCTGCGCTGTGACGGCGCGAGGAGGGGACTCTGCTCCGCCGAGGCGGCGAGGCGCGCGGGTGATGCGGAGGAGGAGGAGAAGGAGAAGGAGAAGGGTGGCGGGGGTCGCACGGTGCCGGAGAGGAGGCAGCGAGGTCGGAGTGATGCACTGGGGGAGAGTGGGGAGCTGCTTGCCATTCCCGGGGTCGGGCCGCGGAACCTGAGGAAGCTCGTGGATAAGGGATTCGATGGCGTCGCGCAGCTCAAGCAGCTCTACAGGGATAAGGTGTGTGTTTGAGATATTCTGGGTTATCTATTACGGAGTATGTTGTTGCTTGTAGCACATGCAGATTTCTTTGTTTAATAGCAATTGCATATTAACAGTTGACGGCTGTATTATGAAAAATCAATGCTACTGGTGCTTTCTAAAAGACTGTGTAAGGGGGCGTGAGTTGTTATACTCTGTTTGCAATAGTTCATATCATAGCTAAATTATATCTCAATTTGCATTTAGCTTCAAAGCTAGACTTTAACTAGCAGACATCACTAGGGATACACTGATTTCAAGTGGCTCAGATTATCATTTGTGAGGCCACCATCCTCATATTGACATAATGTAATTGCTGTTATTTTGCTTCCAACCTATTTCCCCATACTTGGTACTCCCTCTGCTCCATATTAGTATTCGTTCTGCACATTTTGTTACAGATTAAGGAAACCAAGGAATTGTCACTTGTACCCCTGGCTACTACTAATGCTCTGCAACTTGCCACACTGCTGCAAACGCTAGCTGTCAAATTTAAAATTCACGACCAACCAACCAGCGACCCGTTGACGGAGAATGTGCGAGGGTATTTTAGGAAAACGACAAATAATATGGGACGGAGGGGGTATAAGAGAAAAAAAAATCTGAATACTCAAATTTCATGATCTCCATATGTGTGGCCTATCAAAACATTGTGGAATGTGGATTGTTATGGTGCGAGGTTACTCGTTAGAACTGTATTTTGCCATTTGTGCAGGATTCTGCATCTGAGTAGTCGTCTTAGTAAAGTTCCTACAAGAAAACAGCAAAAAAAAAAAAACTTTTATGGTTGACTGTTACATGCATTTTGCTATTACTCTATTTCGGCAACCCTGCAGTGTGACTATTCTGGTAAATTTTTATTTGAATGATCATTTAATCTAAATCTGCTGTGTGACTATTCTAGTAATTTTTCTACTGAATGATATTCATTTAATCTAAGTTATATGTAATTTGTGCTAAGTGCTAACATTTTGTGAGTATTTCCAGTTCTTTGGCAAGTCTAACGAGAAGATGGTTGAGTTCTTGCAAAATTCAGTTGGCATCATTCACAAGAACCATGCTGAGAGTATAACCTTGTTCATTAAAGAGAGCGTTGATGAAGAGCTGAAAGGCACTGATGCGTCTAAGCTTCCTAAAAATAGGAGGCTGACCTTTTGTGTTGAAGGGAATATCAGTGTTGGAAAAACTACCTTTCTTCAAAGAATAGCTAATGAAACTATTGAACTGCGTGACCTTGTAGAAATAGTACCTGAACCTATTGCAAAGTGGCAGGATGTTGGGCCTGAACACTTCAATATACTTGATGCTTTCTACGCTGAGCCAGAGAGGTATGCATACACCTTCCAGAATTATGTATTTGTGACTCGGGTCATGCAAGAGAAGGAATCTGCAAGTGGAATAAAACCTCTCCGACTGATGGAAAGAAGTGTTTTCAGTGATCGAATGGTAGGCTATCTTCGCTGAAAATTTTATCTTGATGATGAATCCAAAGCTTTGATGCAATTTGCATTTCACCTTGTTTTATTTTATCCATCTTGTATTATTTAAGGAGCTGATTTCGTTGATGATTCCAGGTTTTTGTTCGTGCTGTCCATGAAGCGAAGTGGATGAATGAGATGGAGATCAGCATCTATGACTCCTGGTTTGATCCTGTCGTGTCAACACTCCCAGGTCTTGTCCCTGATGGTTTTATTTATCTAAGAGCTAGTCCTGACACTTGCCACAAAAGAATGATGATGCGGAAAAGATCAGAGGAAGGTGGTGTTACTCTTGATTACCTTCAAGGTTTGCACGAGAAACATGAGAGCTGGTTGCTTCCTTCCAAGGGAGGAGGTTCTGGTGTTTTGTCAGTCAGTCAGCTTCCAGTTCATTTGGGGGGCTCCCTGCCTGCGGATATACGGGATCGGGTATTCTACTTGGAAGGAGATCACATGCATTCTAGTATCCAGAAGGTAACTTTCTCCTATCTTGTACATGTTCTGTAAGGATCTAATAAAGAGTTATTTGTTTACATGGATGATGCTATTTCTCAATTAGGTTCCTGCTCTAGTCTTGGATTGTGAGCATGACATTGATTTTAACAAGGATACTGAAGCCAAAAGACAGTAAGTTTCATACTTCATAATTATCCATGTTTTATTAACTTTCCTGCAGTGTGTACTAATCCTTATAGATAAAAGTTCGTTTAAGGCACGCGAATTTGAAACTTATCTAATTTGTTATTTTTCTAGAAACACGAACTTATTCGTTTTGTAACTAGTAGTTTACTAATCAATGTGAAAATTACTAACCATGTGTAACAGAGTCTATATTGAAATTGGTGTATTCTGAATTGAACAAGCTTATACAAATAATGCAAATGAGCAGTGATGTGCTAGTATAATGTTTGATGGTGGGCTCAACGTGTAAACTATAAGCCCATTGTTTTGGATGTCTTTGGGTAGAGATTTGACCTCCATGTTTCCACAAGAGACTTTCCGTTATTTCTGCGACCATATTGTAAAACATAGTTTATTTTGTGGTTCCGATTCCTTGACCATCTTGCGTGGCCCTAATTTGGTAGTCTTGACATCCAGGCCACTAAAGTTTACCAACGACTAATTGATTGAAGAGTGCATGTGGTTCTTTTAGACAATGAATGAGTAAGCATATATTGACTATCTTCATGCAGTCGTGTCATGACAGTTTGCTCCATAAATTAATTCTGTACCCATATTTAGACCAATCCTGTCATACAGTTAACTCACGTTGAAGTCGACTTTCTTGTTTAGGCACAATTTGTTTCAGCTAGAGATTGTGGATTGTAGCTTTTATAACCCTAGCTGAAACAGACCAGTTTTACCACAGAATTCCACGATCCAGCTTAGCAATCAACTCCACCAGTTTTTTCCCCCTTTTCTTTTGGAAGGGCTTTTGCTATATTATGCACACACACTTACCCACTATGCCATATATTGTGCCCACATTTGAGTGAGAAAAGAAAGAGGCCATACACTAGAATCTTGTTGCTAAACAGCCATCAGCTTTCCAAATCTAGGATCTGTAAGCTGCATTTCAAAATTCACTTAAGCTGCCTTATTACGGTGATGATGTTTGGTTGCTGTCTTGATTTTTATTTTCCATATAAATTATATGTTTTCTTTTTGTCTTAGAACTCCATGTGATTTATTATCCTTAATAATCCTTGACGTTTCAATATTTTCACTGAAGATACGCCCGGCAAGTTGCGGAGTTCTTTGAATTTGTGAAGAAAAAGAAGGAATCTTCAACATCAGAGACGGTTGATGGTGATAAGAGTATAAACAAGCAGATTATGCTTCCCCAAAGTGGTGGTTTGTGGGTACCTGGAAGCAGCCCTTTACCAGAATCAGCTCTGAAGTCCTTCGATTTCAGGAGGACAATGTCTTCCTTCCTCTCAACTTAGGGTTGGTTAACACCTGGCGTGCCATACCGCCCTCAGTTTCTGGCCACAACCTGAATTCACGTGGTCCATCAACGCATCTCGATTACAGAATATATATAGGATCTTTTAACTGATGACCTTGTAAATGTCTAAAGATTACTTGCAAATTTTAGGGTTCTAATTAGTGCTAGCGTGCAATGTATAGTTGGTCTCCTGTAAATGTGATCGGACTGCTGCTTGTGCTTTCGTGACAGTACTCGGTGCTTTGGGGGTGGCATGACATGTGCCGAACTTCGTGCTTTTTATTTGTGGTGTTGCAGCACAATCTCCATTTCTCACTTATGATGGCCCGGATTTGTATGCGCTGTGGTGTGGTGCTACCTAGCCAGTGCCAATCATGCTGCCGTGTGGCCTGAACTGCTGAACGTGTCTCGTACGTTGCGGGTTCAGTGCTTGTCTGCTTGACCCCAGAAATTGTGGCTGGTGATCAACTGACCTACTCAAGTGAATGCGTATAAGCGAGTACTTGCGTAGTTGTACTTGGCAACCGTAACATATGCGTTCTATTAAATGTTTGGTCCTGAAAGGAACGCCGCTATCGTGGCGACTATACATCGCACTTGCGATGATTAAGAAACCATCGCGCCGTAGTTGGGACCTACCTGTCAGCGGCATAAGGGCGGGACCCACCTGTAAGTATCTTCTTCCTCCTTCGTCCGGGCGCTGCGAGCTCCCCGGCGGAGCCGGGTTAGCACGGCGGCGGGAGCCGCCAGAGACGGTGCTGGAGGGCGGCGCGGGGGCTCGCCGCCGTTAGGGTTAGGGTTTGGGGTTTCGGGGTTCAGGTTCCGGGGTTCGGGGCTTCGGGTTGCCGGGGTTGGCCTCCATGACCTCCGGTTGTGGAGGGAGGGCCGGGGGTGGCGGCGGACCGGCAGCGGAGGCAAGGCGGCGCGGTAGCGCCGCCGGCCGGGCAGGGCAGGACATCCGGTGGGCGGTGGGCGCGGCGGGGGTGAAGAAGCCGTCGGATTAGCGCGCGGGGGAAAGGGGAGGGCCACCGGCGACGGGAGTCGCCGGAGGCACGGCAGGAGGGAGGCGCGGGGGCGAACTGCGGCGTCGGCGGCGCAAGAAAGAAGAAGAACGAAGCTGCTCCTGCTCGGGGAAGAAGATGGGAGGGTGCGGATGTGGTGATGGGCCGTGGTGGGCCTTCGGTGATGGATGGGAATCCATCGCGACGCATATTCGCACCCCTCCGCTATGGTCTCCACGAACCAATTTCCTTTTGGAAGACAAACTGTTGCCGTCGCTGGAATTCCAAGCTCCAACCTACGTCCATGCATGGAAAACGAATGACGTGCCCCGTCTGGCGCGGCGGGTCCGGCCGGACGACGAATTCGCCCCGGCGGCGTTGAGTGGTTGGGCGACTCGATGACCGGAGAAAGAATTGCGTGGCATGGAGCGGGCCGGGGGACTCCGGCTGTAGAAGAGAAGCGTCGGGCACGTAGTACGTTGCTTCAGCAGTCATGCACGCTACCGTGGCCCGTGGTTCTGCAAGTGGACGCGGACGACCGTGCAGCACTCACTGACCAGGAGCCTGCTGGCCGCGGCTGCACGGGGGAGGCCGGCCGGCCGGCCGGGCACCCCACGCCTCACGTGGAAGTCGCCGCGCGCCGAGTAGGCCGCACCGCACCGCACGCCATCCCTCGCGAGTCCGCCGCCCACGGCCGCCGGCGACGCGCTGCCGATCACTCGCTCGCTCGCTCGCTCGCTCTGCGGCCTCGCCAGCTGCCGTTCTTTTCACCGGCCGACCTCCTCTCGCCAGTCGCCACGCCGGCTTGCCCACCAGCACAAGCAGACAGGGAGAGTCCCCAATATGCCTCCGTGCGGCGACGCCACGCGATCCCGAGGGCCCGTCAAGATCGCGGGGCGCGGCAGGAGGACGCCACGACCGCGACGAGCCCAACCAAACGTCCAAACCTATCGGTGTCTCTCCCTCCCTCCCTGCTTCGCCCATTGGACTCGGTCCGCGGCGCGCCCACGGGACACGAGCGATAATAATGCGACGCCATGGGGCGTGTGCCTGTGCCCTGCGGCCGTGCTGGCTTTTGACCTAGTAGTATTTGTGTACGTACGCCGTCGCCGTCGCCGTCGCAGCCGCTGATGATGCCAAGCGCTGCGCTGCGCGATGCCGCGGCGGACCCGGACCAGTTCAAAGGCCTCGGCGCGAGGACCGACCGGTTCAAAGCAAAGGAGATGGTGTCGCGGCTTTAGCAGCCGGTTGCGATCAAGGTCCAAGGAAGGAATATTGTCTTGGGGGGCTCTGCCGTTGATTTTGATCTTTTGTTCATTTCTGTTCGACGCCGACGGGTGGTATAGCTCTATCTGGGCAACACCCTTGTGGCGCCGATACACCCTTCACCGGAAAAACTCTTTTGCATACTATCTCCGTCACGACAACGAGAGTGTGTTTTCGTTTCATTTTCATTACCACTGAGCTTGCAAAATTAAGGTTCAGGCAGCAGGAGTAGCTTTGTTTTGTTCTCCAAAATGCATCAATGTGGGGACGTCGTCTGGAAACACAAGTTGTGTCGATCGCACCCAAAGCAGCTGCAGTGAACTCTACTTTTCACCGAACTGAGAGGCTGTGAGGTCGTAATTGGCACTTCGGCAGAAAGACAGCTACAATTTGGGACTTTGCTGCTCAGACTCGTCAAAATCCATCACTCGCTCTCACAAACGGGGACAAAACGGAAGGCTAGCTTCAATCTAAAGCTTGGAATCACTGACCATGTGCGAGTGTTCAGATCACTGTAATTCTATCCGTTCAATTCAAAAGGTAAATCTTTTTGTCCCTTTTTTCCTTCTCTCCATAAAGTGGTTCACGCCATGGGCTAAGTCTACCTCTTAGATCTCAATATATCTCGCGCTAGAAACTCTCGAGAGAAAGTTTGGGTGTGTAACAGGTGATTCGGCGAGCAAGTGATCTTGCATAGTTGCATCCGCTCAGACCCCATTTGGAACAGGGAAAACATTCCTATTCCTACCAGAATTGAACTTTTTTTTTTTGTGAAGTTCATGCACACACACAATAACACAAAGGGGTAAAATCAGGAAAGTGGCGTGTAGGCGTTACAAGGAAACTTCTACTGGCAGCGCTTGTATAGGCTGTATGCCAACAACCAAACTGAGCTACAAGTTCAGCACACTTGACAGAGAAGTAAATATATGTAATTTGCACAAGTGTATTCCATCGCTGTTAATCAGTGTAACGGATAACAAGATGCAGACAATTGGGGTTCTTTCAAGTACTTTTATTTTTCCCCACTACAAGGACAAATTAGGATGCGGTGTGAAAGTTGACCTGGTATACAAGAAAACGACAGCAGAAAAGTTGGTGTTGTTCGATCAAGTTGACTAGGAACCGTAGATCGATAGCTTCCATTAAAATCTTGCCTGGTTTCGGCTAAGCCATAGATTAGCATCCTATCACTACTCTATGTCTGGCCACATGATCCACAAATGACATATATACTAACTGGAGTCGTCGTTCTCTTGTTTTGCTGCAAGTGTCCATCCGGTTTAGTTTTTTGCTTGCTCCAAGTCTCCAACCTACTACTCCCATGCAAGTGTTCATATATGCTTTTCTTCATAATTGAGAAAATCTGTAGGCTCATTGCATGCAGTAGGTTAACCTCCAACAACCCATGCAAGTAGCTGTTCAACTGTTCTGGATACTGTAAGATACCCGTCGTGATGTTGATGATTCGTAAAAATAGAGACGGATTTTGGAAGTCATACCGATTACGCAGCACTGATGCTTATATCTTACTTTTTTTTTCCGGAATACGCAGGAGAGCTGCGTATCATTGTATTAAGAAGAAATAGATTGTTTTGTTACAACACGGGCCAACCGGGCACACGCACACGGGGTACAACTCTAGAGTACTATACGGCAAAAAGGACAACCTAGACTCTGTCGGGGATAACCATCCGACTCAACTGACGCCGCTAGCGTTGTTGGCGTGTCCGGCCAGCCCGGCCACGGCCATGAAGTCTGCGTCAGAAAGGGCGCGCGCCGCCGGGAAGAGGTCGCGAAGTGCGTCAAAGTCCTCCTTGTCGACCGGTCCAGAGAAAATCTTCTTGGCGAGGCCCTGGTCAGCAGCATCGGCTGTAGTGGCCACATCTTGAGGGTCTTCCGCAGGGCGTGGGCCAAGTTTTCCCAACTTGCGCATGAGCAGCACCTCTCCCTTCTTTGATGCACGCACCGTCGCATTCAGCGGCTGGTTGGCAAGCCTGCTGCTCCGTCGCTGTGTCGACCATGCGCCTGCTGGAGAACCCGGCACCTCTCCGTCGCGTCGCCTGATGCTTATATCTTACACCATGACAGCAGCTATATTTAGACACAGGTTTAGTGCTAGTCAAAGAAACCAATTGTACGATCCAAGTCGCTGCTGCACATGCTCACGGGAATAGCATATCATAGCAAATAATTGTTTAGATAACACAGTAAGTTGTTAATCAATACGACTGGCTACAGCTTCTGACTGTTTTAAGGTAGAACCATCTTCAGTCAAAGTTTCACAGGGCAGAAGATCACAGGCCACAGGGAGAAAATCATCTGCTTCTCAACTCCATGAAAAGGGAAATGTTTGCTGAATCCATTTGCGTCCGGAGCATGCTGTCTGCTCCCTAAATGCACTGAAAATATCAGGTGAAGCGCGGACAATAAATAAGGTGGCATGGATACTACAGTTGCTAACCTCCTTCATAATAACTGCGTACACACGGACGGCGACACGGCCGCTGCGACACCGCGTTTTGAGCGGCCGCCGCTGTGCGTGCGCCTCCCCTCCTGCGTGTGCGTGTGGCAGTAGCAGCGGCCGTTGGCCACCGAGGAGCTAGCGGGAGTCTGCAGCTGCAGTGCAGTGGACTGGACCTTCCCTAGCTTTGCCGCAGCTCCGCTGGTGGAGTGGACGCTCCGCTCGGCTACTCCCCAGTTCTACTCCTCCAAAGGAGGCAAGAAGCTGCAAAGCTCACCCACCCTGCCCGTCGCGTCGTCTCTATCCTCCCCCAAATCCGCCAATTCCTCGCGAGAAAGCAGGGCCTCCGCGCCCGATTCCCTCCCGCGTCGCCGATCCACCCGCCGCAGGTGCGTCCTCTCGCGCCAATTTCAGGTAAAAATGCGTTTCCGTCGAGAAAAATCTCTGCTTTTGCGCGGAAATTTCGAGCGTTGCTGCTGACTTGGCGCTGTTCCCGTGGCGTCTGCAGGTGGGCGGCTCGCCGGTTGGAGCCGGCAGGATCCTACTGCGGTCGGAACCTTCGTTCCGAGCTGGTTCGTGTTCATGCGGATCGGTTTGATGGGGATGGGCGAAAGCTGTGTGGGGATCAGGAGTGTGTGGGTGCCTGGGAGGTGAGAACCGCCGGTTGGCACTGGAGGGTTAGGGTTGGTTGAGGAGGGGCGAAAGAAATGGGGGGCCTGTGCTCCAAGGGCTCGGCGGTGGACAAGTCGCCCAGCGACACCACTCTCGGCCCCGGCCGGGTGGTCGACCACCATGACCGTCTGGTGGTGGAGGAGAAGAAGACTGCGGTGGGGGAGGCTGCTGCCAAGAGGATGCAAGAAGAGCAACATCAGCAGCCGCCACCGCCGCCGCCGCTGCAGCCGCCACTGCCTGTATCAGTGTCGCAAACTGCAGTACCTGGAGGTTCTGCAGATGCCTCCGCACCACCATGGGATGGGGTGCCACAGCTGGAGCGATTGCCATCGCAGAAGTTAGGGGTTACGTCTAAGGCAAGTTTTCAGTACTTATTACTCTGCGGTGAACTTAGGCGCAATATGCCAATATAGCTGAATCAATCATTTGTGGTCATCTACTCAAGAACTGAATTTTTAGCTCGTGTCACTGGATTAGTGCACTATGAATATGGGGAATTTCACAATTCTTTTTTCCTCTAGCAGTAGCCTTTCAGGAATCAGGATATCTTGAACCAGTGGATGTCCTAGCGTCCTTGCACAAAATTTAACAAGTTTTCTTTAAAAGCTCGGTGAAAAAAGCATTTGCTGTTATCTGTTGATCCTATTTTCCATGGAAGTCTACTTTAGCAACCCAGTGTAGCCCTCAAAGTTTACCCGCTTTATATTTGCATAGGGTGGGAATCGCTACATACCTTTGAGTGGGTGATCGCACATCTTTCAAATCCAATGCAGTTATGATGTATTGATCTCCATGCTTAGCATTTTGCTACTTACTGTTAGTAGTAAGTCTAGTAGCTTAGTATTACTTATTTCTATTTTACCCCTTATGTTATGCTTAGCCAACCATGTTAACCCTTGGTGGCACCTATATATGTAACCCAAGGCCTCTTTGGAAGGCGGTGGTAAAAGAATAGATCTTTTGGGCTAACAAGTGGTATCAAGAGCCTAATCCTTCCCACCCCCTCCTCTCTCCCGAGCTCCCCTTCCCAGCCCGAAACCCTAGCTCGGCGGTGGGACCCACACCCGGCAGCGGCGCCACTGTTCCGGCCAGATCCGGCCACTAGCCGGTCTCCTCTCCCCTCCCCGCGACCGGATCCGGCGGGGAGAACCGCGGATTGGAAGATAGAGGCAAGGAGGCGGCTTGGGCGGCGGATCAAGCGCAGGAGGCGGCGGCTGGCTGGGTGTTGACCCAGGCGTGCGCGGATCGACGCAGAGGAGCAGGGCTCCTCCTGTGCTCGCGGCGGCGCGGCTCCCAGGCGCGCGAGCAGGAGCAGAGGCGC
This sequence comes from Cenchrus fungigraminus, assembly GCA_036936925.1. Taxonomy (NCBI): domain Eukaryota; kingdom Viridiplantae; phylum Streptophyta; class Magnoliopsida; order Poales; family Poaceae; genus Cenchrus; species Cenchrus fungigraminus. The sequence goes on from CM072779.1 coordinate 10,414,781, forward strand.
GAGCAGGCGTTGGCGCAGGGCGTCGACGCGGCTCGGCGGGCGCGTGGGTGTGCGGCGGCTCGGAGGCGGAGAAGAGGGTGCGCAGGGCGGCGCGGCTCCAGGGCGGGCCGCGTGCGCGTGCGCGTGAAGGCGACGGGAGGCTGCGGCGGCTCTGCTCCTAGGGAGCTCGAGCGTGCGCGCAGCGGCTCCCAGGCGAGGTCCAGGCGCGGCAGGGCAGGCCCCCTGCGCGCGGGAGGTAGAGGACCGGCGGCGGACAGACGCGCACACGTGGATCGACGCGAAGGAGCGAGGCTCCTCCCGTCAGTTGACCCGGCGGCGGCTCATTCCCGTGCAGCAGGGCTGCGACGGACGTGCGGGCGCGTGCGCAGGCAAGCGCGTGTGCGGCTCCAGGAAGGAGCTCAGGTGCGCTTGGAGGCAGAAGAGCAGAGCAGCGCGGCGGCTCAGGGAGCGGCACGCAGCAGCTCTCTCCAGGTGACGCGGCTGCTCCGGAAGCGGCAGGCGGCGCGGATTGAGCTCCAGGCCCGTGTAGCAGGGCTGCACAAGGGCGGCGGGTCAGGGACCCGACGGTTCCTTCTCCAAGGCGACTCCTTCGACTCCTTCCATGGCCGGCTCACGCGGAGTCCCGGCAGCCGTGGACAGCGCAGGTGTGACTCCGGCGGTCTCCGTGCACACACATGTCTCCTCCCGTGTTTCCTCTCGTGGCTCGGTGGCGTCCAGCACGAGGAGGAGGGCAGCGGCGGAGGAGGACGATGTGGTGGCAGCGGCGCGACGGGAGGCGGCGACAGCTGTGCAGCAGCGCGCGGCACGCGAGGAAGATGAGCGGCGCATGATGGTCGAGGAGGAGGCAGCAGTGCAGCGGCGTCGGGCGAGACGTGCTGCTGCTGCACGCGAGGCGGAGGAGGAGCAGCGAGCGGTGCTGCTCGAGGAGAGGGCAGCGGAGCTGCGACGTGCAGCTGCTGCGCTCGAGCTCGAGGAGGAGACGCGCATGGCGCGTTGGGCGCGACGGGCTGCGAAGGCCCGTGCGGCAGAGGAGGATGCTGCGATGGCGGCGGCAGCAAGGCTGCGCGACGTCGAGGCGCAAGAGGCGGCTGCGGCTCGAGCAGCGCGTGCGGTGGTCTTGGAGACCGTGGTGGCGTGCGCAACCGAGGCAGCGCGCATTGCCTGGGACACCTTTACCCAGCTGGAGCTGGAGGCGGTGGAGCTTGCGAGGCAGCTTGCGGCGCTGCAGGCCCAGGCCGACGAGCCTGAGGCACCAGCGGAGGAGCGACGTGGTAGCCGGCGCGAGGCGCTGACCACCAGTGCCGGGTCGCAGGGCGACCGTTCCGGGTCGCAGGGCGATCAACGGGAGGTGCCCAAGGATGCACAAGACGAGGATGAGGTGCGGACGGCACGGGAGAAGCAGGCAGCGGCACAGGAGGTGCAGGCGGGCCAGCATCGGGACAAGGAGCGTCCCCGGAGCCAGAGGAGCTTCGTCCCCGACTCCGGCCTCGACTCTGAGGTGCGGAGAAGGACGCGGAGGAGCAGGCCGCGACGCAGGAGGCGTCGGCGGGCCAGCACCGGCGACTTCGACTCCAAGGTACGAAGGACGACACGGAGGAGCAGGCCGCGACGCAGGAGGTGTCGGTGGGCCAGCACCGGGACGGTGAGCGTCTCCGGAGCCGGGGGAGCTCCGTCCTCGACTTCGACCTCGGACTCCGACAAGTCTTCACTTGGCGAGCCCGTCTCCATTGGTGGGAAGCTTTACTTCACCAAGGAGTAGTGGTTTGCTCGCCAAGAGGAGCGGAAGAAAGGGGAGCCTTCTTCCTCGACAGGCGGTCGCAAGCACGGCATGGCGCACGGAGGCGTCGGCTGCGCATGCGGAGGTGCCAAGGGTGGTGCGTGCAGAGGTACCCGGGGTGGTGCCACCGGCAAGCGCAAGACCACCCGGGACGACAAGTGCTACAATTGTGGCGGGATTGGCCACTGGGCCAGGGAGTGCCACCAGCCAAGACGCGGTCGGGCCCACATCACGCAGGTCGTGAAGGACGACGAGGAGGCGGCTCTGTTCTAGGAACACCGCTCCGGAGTTGGGATCAAGAATAAATGTTTTTGTTTTGTTGTTCTATGGGCGTGCCTAAGTGCACTTAAGCTCTATTGTTCTATGTAACAGCTGCTAGACTTAGGAGGAGAATGTTAGTAGTAAGTCTAGTAGCTTAGTATTACTTATTTCTATTTTACCCCCTATGTTATGCTTAGCCAACCATGTTAACCCTTGGTGGCACCTATATATGTAACCCAAGGCCTCTTTGGAAGGCGGTGGTAAAGGAATAGATCTTTTGGGCTAACACTTACCGCCACACTACCATAATTTTATGGCTCACTATTTTCCAAGTGCATTTTAGGAAACATTTAATCCTTTTGAACTTGTATCATTCCTAGATAGAAATCTTTGCCTTTCACCGTTTATTGATGACCTATATTCTTCGAATGTTCGAAAAATATCGCTTGGTGAGAGAGAGCACCTGGTCCTGTATCATGTTTCATTTTTTTTCTTGCCATATTGAAACAGGTGTCGGAAGTAAGCTCAATTATAGGTAGAGCTGGTACTGCTGGCCTTGGGAAGGCAGTGGACGTGCTAGACACACTTGGCAGTAGCATGACAAATTTGAATATAAGTGGTTTTGGATCAAGCACTACAACAAAGGGCAACAAAATATCTATTTTAGCATTTGAGGTTGCCAATACCATAGTCAAAGGTTGCAATTTGATGCGTGCCCTTTCAAAAGATAGCATAAAGCATCTAAAGGAAACTGTGCTTCACTCAGAAGGTGTTCAGAATCTTATATCCAAAGATATGGACGAATTACTCAAGATTGCTGCTGCTGACAAAAGGTTAGTGTTCAATCTCCGCCGCATTTATAAACTACAACAGTTGTCCAAAAGATTTATTTGTTTTAGGAATAAGTCCATTTTTGGCTCCCCTTGGCCCCACAACACTTCTGTTCTTCTAATTTTAAGTCCCAACTCTTGGGGGCAAGATTGCGAGTTCCGAGAGGACTGGCCTTCCATAATTCATCCTTGATTGCGAGTGCTGAGCGAAGAAAAAAGAAGGGAAGGAGAAGGTGACAGTGAACCCAGACCAAGGTGGGGTTTGGCTTTTAACTCAAGTCCATGTCAACAGCTGAAAGTAGCATACTTCCTCTGGCCTCCGTCCCCATGAAGAGTGCAATTGTAGTTTTTTCCCCAGATATATTAGTACTGTTGTCAAATGACATTGGTACCCTTTTAAGTTATAAGGGGCTGTTTGGATTATACCAACGCCAGCCTGCCAATCCATTGGCTAGCCACATAGTTGACAAGCAATTTGCCAACCCACAATCTGCCCTCGCGTTGGTGTGAAAAGCAACTAGCTGCGGTGCGTGGGACATTGGCACGCCGGTGATTGCCGTTGATCAAAACACATGAGGTGTTCACGGTCAATGACCAAAACATTGGTCAGGCTGCCATCGGCATGAAACCAAACGGCTCCTAAATTAGCCGAGTTCACCTATTAAGGCATGCTGCATTCCTTTTTTGCTGGCGTAAATTACGGCATGCATGGTAATTAAGGCTGGCAAATCTGTTTTGGCCACTTGATTAACACGCAAAGGTAATTAAGGAGGCCCTGCTTGTGGTCTAATTCCTGAAAATTGCAGTTTTTATGGGACAGAGGGAGTATGTGCCAAGATGGATATGGAAAACTTACCACCATGTCAAATTCATGCAAAACAGCTTCAAATGTGCGGAGGGGTCAAAGTTGAATGGGATTAATAGTTGTGGTGCTATGTTTAGACAGCACAATAGTTGAGGGTTTGAATTAAGAAAATGGAAGAGATGAGGGGTAAAAAATGGGCTTATTCCTTTATTTTATTTCAACCAGGTTGAAAGCGTTTAAACATGTACTTCAACTTGTTTTTATACCTGAAGTTACTTAAGTTTTGTTTGGTCCAACAGGGAAGAGTTGAAAGTGTTCTCTACAGAAGTTGTTCGATTCGGAAATCGTTGCAAGGATCCTCAGTGGCACAACTTGGACCGCTACTTTGACAAGTAAAGTTCATTTTGGCCCAGCCTTCGGTAGAGGCAACAATCTGGGGGTATTGATAATTAACGCAGTGCCTTCATGCATCAAACTCTTTCAGGCTGGCATCAGAAAGGACTCCTCAACATCACTTGAAAGAAGAGGCAGAATCAGTAATGCAGCAATTGGTGACTTGTGTTCAGTTTACAGCTGTAAGTAATATTTCTATGCCTTGGAAGCAATGCCCTGTGATGAGAATTGTTTAACGTAATATTTTATTATTTCCCCCCATCTTTTAGGAATTATATCACGAAATGCATGCCTTGGATAGATTTGAACAAGATTATCACCGAAAACATCAAGAAGAAGATGGTTCGAGTGTTGTACAAAGAGGTCAGTCCATTCTGCGTGATAATATAATGGAATCATCTGTAAGAATTGCATCTGTCGTGCTCCTCTAGTTTGGTTGAAAGAATAACTTTATGAATCTTTTGGTTAGTGCTGCTCATGGTTATTTGTTTTTATCATCTGGAAAAAATAGCTTGAAAAAAGAAATAGAACTGAGGTCATTTGGAAAAAAGCTTTAGATTGAATACAATACTCTGGATGTCTTCCCGTGACCAATTTTGTACGAGACAAGACATGCTTGATGTTATAAAAGTTGTCAGTTTGACTGACAGCATGCATAAATAGGGTCCAGGTCTCTTCTGCTGTCATCTATCACTGTCAACTTTCTGTATAAATTTTCATCAAAAACTTTCTGTATAGTTGTTGTTAGGCAAGATGATTGATCTGACTATATCAACTGCACCTTACAAATCCAAAGCAGGCATTTTTTCCCTTGCATCTTACACTTGTTTTAATTGTTCTTTTGAGGAAGGATATAATCAAATTATGTTCTCCTTGGGTCGACCTGAATGAAATTCCAATATAGAAGATTGCGCTTAAGATTCAATGATACGATGTAGATTTAAAGTATACTTAGTCAGTGCCACAGCCCACAGCTGGATTTGTATTAGTTTCTTGTTAACATGGACACGAGTTATGAATTAGAACAGCCCCTAGGGGAGATTTTTTTAAGCCTTAATATTTAGCCATTTAAGCCTTTTCTATGTTACTGATATAGTATATTCAATTTTATTTAATCTTAATGGATCTTGGTTGGAACATCAAGCCTCTTTTCTCCTTTTCTTTTAGTATTGCTTGTTAAAACTAGATTTTAATAATGGTTCAGCTTGTTAACCGCTTCATGAGTAGAATTTTTTGCTCTGTTTTATTGTTGTCATTCGGTATGATGCAGAATGTGGTTTTGTTAACTTGCAGGTGATAACCTGCACATATTAAAGCAGGAAGTGAAAAGCCAACGGAAGCATGTTAAAAGTTTGAGGAAAAAGTCTCTATGGTCTAAAAATTTGGAAGAGGTTGGTCTGTAGCTTTATTTTAACTGGTGATTATGCTCACATGATTGTGTAGCTATGTCTAACAGTGTAGTCTTAAGATTTTAGTCGATATATAGTTGTTGACATTAATAATAGATACTCTATACTAAAATATAAATTGAACCCACTAGAAATTAAAAAAAAGGTTACCAAGAGTATCCACAGGAGCCAGCAGTTGTCTGTGGAAGTTTTTATTCTCTCCCTCTACTCAAGCATTGTGAGTAGTTAAGAAATCACATGCTTTCTATAGTTTTTGCATCTCGTTCATGTGCTAATGTTCGTCTGGATTATCAGCCACCAACCAACGGTACTTTTCTCTCAGAACAAATCAGCATCAGCCACCAGCCACTAACAGACAACAGTATTTTTCTCGCAAAACAAATCAGCACCAGCCACCAACCAGCAGCCAGCCGAACTGTAGTGCATGCGAACACTACTGCAGCAGTGTCCCATACCTGGCTACTTGCCTGTGGAGTTTTGTAAAGCCTTCCATATTGTAAAAATAGGATCCAATCTGTTAAGATCCAATATTGGGTTCATTCTTGAATGAAGGAATACAATCTGATCTCATATCTGTTTGCAACCACTATCTTCTCCGTGACTTTGCCACCACTCCTCTCTTTTACACTGTCAGCTTTCTCTTCCTTCCCTATTCCTGGAAAAACCTAGGCCGTGTCAGAAAAAAAAAACCTCCTAGCATCCCTTGTTTCCTCCTAGACTCCTACTATGGTACTGCACCTCCTTTACATATCTGCATATATTTGCTGATTATGCAACTGTGAATACACAGATTTATTAGAGTTAAATGAACCACCTGAATGGTTAGATGGAAGTTTTAACGGATTAATAGGGTAATCTTATTTTTGCATATGATTACTTGTTTGTATCTTATTTTCCATCATATGAGATGATAGCTATGGTCCACCAAATTGAGTCTGGGATATAGATTCTCTGATAGCATCCATTTGCTATAGTATATTAATCATATTAAGGCCCACTATTTCGAAAAAGGGCCCACCGATTTATTTTTTTTGAGAATTACACAGTACAACGCAGACGCTCACAACACGCACGCACACTCACCCCTATGAACACACGTACGCAAACCCTACCCTATGAGCACCTCTGAAGGACTGAGCACCAGCAGATCTGGAGATTCCCGAAGTCACCACTGACGCCTCGTCGTCGACGGGAACGTCGCTTACCACTTAATGCATAACGCCGGAAAATCCCGGATAAATCCAGAAAAAGGTGCGAGCACCAGGATTTGAACCCTGGTGGGTAGCGTCCCACTGGACCGACCTACCATTGGACTACAAGTCCATTCGCAGGGCCCACAGAATTGAAGGTTGGATGTTTTTTATTTGTGTCGCAATTTTTTAGCGTCTATGTGTTTTCATTTATTATACATCTATAGTCGATGTTTGACATAATATCTGCAACTCTTAGCTTAAGAAAGCATGCAATCCTGCTCTACTAATTCAAAACATAATATCTTCCTCCTAGGTCATGGGAAAGCTTGTGGACATTGTGCACTTCTTACATTTGGAGATCCATAATGCCTTTGGGCGTTCAGGTAATAAGCTTTGTGATTTTATTATATATATATTTTTTGCACATTTTGAGCTTTTGGCTGGTTTACTTGATTGCTTTATTGCTGAAAGCAACTCTGAGCTACATAATTAACAAACCCAAATAATGTGCTATAAATCATACTCCAGTTTGACCTTCTCCACTGTAGTGTCTCTACTCTCTTGAATAAAAGCACTAGGACTGTAGGTTGACTTCAAAACTGTTTTTTCATAGTCAATATAACACCCCACCTGTTTACTACCACCCTGCCTGTCAAACATGAGTTGCACTAGATTATGTCTTGTCATCCTAAAACATAGATTATATGTCTTATTTTTGGGCGAAGTGAGCATGAAAGCTGGAAAAAATGTTATACATGTGTATCGGTCCCTGTGGGTGGGCTGGGCTTTTGGTGGTCTTTGGGTCGCATGGTTCTACAGATATCAGAGCATCCACCCTAATTTCATGCCACATTTGCAAGTGGCTCTCCCATGTACCGAGGGGCGAGGGGCACGGTACTGGGCATTAGTACGACACTGCTAGTCTAAATGTGTTACACTAGCTTATATCCTTTTGGCTGAAATGAGGGTGAAAGTCCAAGTGAGTTGCGATGTGTGCATATCCGCCGAGTGGGTGGCCTGACCTTTTAACAATCCTTGGGCCACTGGTGGTCACAAGCAAATCAGTTCATGTTCTTATAAATCCAGCTAACCCACTGTAATTTAGCATGGTCACATTCACTCCCTCTTGAGCTGCCGTACCCATTGATTTTCTTGGTTACCAAGTATATGAAATATTCATCTTGTTAAACACTTGTTTCTTAAATAATATACAGGGATGTGTTTCGTGTCTTGGTTAAGTCACTTGTTGTGTCATACTTTCTACTAACACGGAACAGCTGGCGAGGCAACTTTTTCTAATCCAGCCCCGTTTAATTCGCTCCCATGGGGAGTCAAACCCGGCATCTCCAGAAGGCAACCGCATATAGTTCGCTCCCATGGGGAGTCGAACCTGAGCCTGCTCTAACCACTAGGTTAGAGGCCCTTTCGCAAAATACAATCATGTTCATGATTTAAACTTTAAACATATTATGATTCCGCACTGAATGCTCTGATGTATTTTTCCCGCTACTATTGTACTTAGTATTGACTGAAACTTTCCACCCTTACATTATGCAGACAATGAAGAATCACAGGAACCTACCAAACGACGTAATAGATTGGGTCCAGCAGGCCTTGCACTGCATTATGCCAATATCATCAGTCAGATCGATACTCTTGTAAGTTCACATACTCCATTGTTTTATTTTGTTTCCATGGCTTGGAGAGACAATTTAATAGGTCATTTCATCTGTTTATCCCAAAACTTTTTTCATGCATTATGAGGCAATTTTGTCAATGTCACATGCCTATCAGCTATCACTTCACGATATTTCATTGATAAAATGCAGCTTTTCCATGGGGATGGAGGTTTGGTAGTGTTACAGTTCAGGGGGTACTAAGTGTTTTATGCCCACGCAGATTGAATGTTGTTGTCCTTGGAAACTCAACTTTCTTTGAATTTGTTGTGCTGAGAAAGTCTTTTCTTTTTTTTGTTTCTTTCCTTGTAGTCTAACAAGGCTTGATCATTTGGCAGGTTTCTCGATCAAGTTCTATTCCTCCAAACACAAGGGATGGGTTATATCAAAGTTTGCCACCTACCATAAAATCATCTCTCCGTTCTAAGCTGCACTCGTTTGGAGTCAAGGAAGAGGTAATGCCGTATGCGGGACGGCACCCGTGACTTGGAAAATGAAAGTAGGCTTTTGCAGTCAGCACGATACTGGGTTTATTACATGTGACTGTAAAGTTAATGTCTTTTACTGCATTTGTGTAGCTTACTGTTTCTCAAATCAAGGCTGAAATGGAGAAGACCCTGCACTGGCTTGCCCCTATTGCGACTAACACCACCAAGTAATCTTAAACTACCTTCGTAGCATGCATAATCAGCTACAGGATTCTGCTTATCCCTTTATGTTACTGAATTTATGATGATCTGTCCGTACCAGGGCTCACCATGGTTTCGGTTGGGTTGGAGAATGGGCAAATACAGGGTTGGTATCTGACTTTGTTCAAATTTAAGGCAAATGGATAGAACATTGAAGTAATGATCTTTTGTACTATGCAGGTCAGATGTGAACTGTAAGCCCACAGGGCAGATGGACCTGACCCGGATTGAGACACTGTACCATGCTGACAAGGACAAGACTGAAGCATATATCCTTGAGCTTGTTCTGTGGCTTCATCATCTTATCAGTCAGTCCAAAACTGCTAATGGTGAGAGGTCTCCAATCAAGTCTCCTGTCCGGTCTCCTACGCAAAGGGGGGCCTCAATCACATTGTCACCAAACAAAACTAGCAGCAATTCGTCACCTCTCCTGACGCAAGAAGATCAAGATATGCTAAGGGATGTCAAGTACAGAAAATTCATCCCTGGTATAAGCAAAAGCCAGGAGTTTGACACTAAGGAGAGGCTTAACAAGCAAAGCAGGTTAAGCAAAAGTAACAGCCATTCACCAAGCAGCGGCAACAGGAAAGAGTTGCTATCAATCAGGAGGCTGCTTCCAGTGATCGACTTTGAGATCGATCGGACAAAAGCCCTTGATGTGATTGATAGAGTTGACAATTTAAGGGTACAATGACGAATGTAGATTAATCAATGCCAAAATCGGAAAAAAGGTTCTGCAATTATGTGACCTTGAAAATCCAGATTGCTTGACGGATCCAAGAAATCACTGAACTTAATTGGCATGACGCTGCACTTTTGCAGCAAGGTGTCTGCTTGAAACGAACCGGCATCGTGGTGCTAGTTTGAAGGCACCAAGTGAGGTAGAGATGCTGGCCAGCCAGGGCAACTTTGTATTATATACGGTGGGGGTGAAAAGGGAAATTTTATTGTAAAAAGGGATTTGTTATGTTTATTAGGTCGTGTACAAGCCTACAAGGAATGCAAGTTTTGAAGGGGGAAAAGAGTATCAACTATCAAGATCTCCTCGTGTTTCATTCGAGTCAATCAGAAGCTTTGACCTAGTGATCCCTCTTGGGTTATTTTCATTTTCACCCTGTTCGTCTGGCTGACGACTGGTGGCTGGTGCTGATTTGTTTTGAGTGAAAAGTACCGCTGGCTGATAGCTGGTGGCTGATTTGTTCTGAAAGAAAAGTACCGCTAGCTGGTGGCTGATAAGCGAGACGAACAGGGTGTTTCTTAGAAACACAGTGAAGCGTTGTGCGCGCACGTATGACACATGAGCACCACTACACGTACCACTATGAACTTGAGATGATAAATTCACATTTTACATTTTGTAGGCATTTAGCATATCACTATATAAATAATTATATATTTTTTTTGTTAAGATAAATCATAAATTTTGAATTCTCATGTTAAATTTTGAGACTGAACCTGCGGGAACACGAAATTAGGTATGGCCTATTTGGTTCCATATAACTGATAGTTGGCTTGTATAAATTCAAACGGATCGCTAATATGTCAACTAACTATTACTTCATATATATACATATATTTCAAAATGTAGACTGTTTTAATTTTTTTAGATAAATATATTTTGATATGTATCTAAATTTTAAACAACCCTATATTTATGTGTATAGAAAAAATGTATGTATCAAAAAATTAAAACGATCTACATTTTGGAACGGTATCAAGCTAATTTTATCCTATTATTAGTTGTCCTTCCACTTAACCATATACCCTCCTAAATATTGAAAGAAAGATCGTTATGGAGTGGGAGACTCGTTTCCGTTCTTCCTTTCTATACCCTTTCTCTTCTTTCTCCCACTTCTTATGGTTTCTCCTGAAAATGGAAGTGTGGTAGGGATCTTGAGCCTGGACTCGGCCGCTTTTTTTAAAACAGAAAACAGCGAGGGAGACCCCGCTGCTGAAATTTTATTAAAAGAAAAGATATTTACAAAGGAGGAAAAACCAGAAATTCTGAAGAAGCTGAACTACTGAGCAAACAGAATAGAGAAGGAATTGAACTACTAATAAAAAGAAATGAACTTTAAGAGCTGTCAGACCAAACTAAGAAGGGAGATTTCAGAGATGCTTTCATTCGTTGAGCTTGAAGAGTACATTCTGCTTTGAAATTTCTTTTCCATCTGATTATGCTTGCTTGACTATTTTCAAAGATCAGGTTATTTCTCTGTTTCCAAATGTGTCGAGTTGCAATGATGAAAAATTCCATGAAGAAAGAATGATTGAAGTCATGTTTAGTTGATTCCATCATCTGACAGAAAGGAACACCCATTTGCCACTGAATTCCAATCATCCTCCAACATTTTGAGGCAAAAGAACAACTAAAGAATAAGTGGAAGGCAGTTTCTTCTCTCTGAGCTGGGCACATGACACAATTGTAGTTGTTGCCTTCAAGTTTGTACCTTTTTCCTTTTAATATAGTTCTAATGTTGAGCCTGTCCATTAGGAGTAACCATGAGAAAACTCTCAATTTGTTGCAACATCTGGAGCTCCAGATCCATAAGAAAGGTTTTTGTGGTTGTATCTCTTTGTGAAGATATTTGTAGTAATTGTTGGCTGTGTATTTTTTTGACCCCCAGATATATTTTCGTTGATCTTTGTCTTCTTATCCAATTTGAATGCTCTGAACAATTTCCTACCGTTCTTGGTATTCTTCATATGCTTGTTCTAATAGTGGTAGGTGAAAGTGTGAAGTCAAATTTGTTGTTGAGAGGAAGTCAGCCACTGAGATCTTTTGATTTTTTTGCAAATGTGAATAATCTTGGAAGTTTCTCATGCAGAAGGAGGTCATTCCAGATGTCCAACCAAAATAGAACAGTGGTACCATTACCAACTGTGCATTTGGCAATTCCTCTAAATTTGTCACAAAGGTGGAGAAGTTCCTTCCACCAGAAAGAGCCTTTGTCTGCAGAAGCATGTGGGATATGTCCTTGTGAGTAGTGAGAGTGCCAGATCATGTTTATCCAAGGTGTATCTTTTTTGTTGTAAAACTTGTCCAAATGTTTTAACAGCATAACGTCATTTTGATATCTCGGATCAACTACTCCCAGACTACCTTTGTCCATTGGTTTAGTTACCTTTGATCATGCTGCCAGTGACTTGCCTTTTGCATTAGCATCAGACCCCCTCCACAGGCAATATCTTCTAGCTCTATCAGTGAATTCCAGCACAACAACTGGGATATTTGAGCTACACGTGGCATAAGTTGGCAAAGAAGATAGAACTGAATTTACCAACTGAAGTCTTTCAGCTTGTGTTAAGAAAGCAGAGGTTGAGGTCAGTTTTCTTTCGGTTTTGTTCATCAGTGGTATGTAATTTTCTACCCTAGGTTTGGTGGTTCTCATAGGTAGACCAAGGTATGTGAAGGGGAAGGTTCCAAGTTGACATCCAAAAGTGCTTGAGACGATTACAACTTGCTCTTGAGACATGTTCAAAGGAATCATCTAGGATTTTGAATAATTAATTTTTAATCTAGTCGACTCATTGAAGGATTGCGGTAGACCTTTTAAACAGAATAGTTCCCTCTGGACTCACTGCTAGATTCGCCTCTAGTTATAAACATATCTAGCTAATAGTTAGCTAATATTAGTCACATCTATTAGCTAGCTAACTATTGAGGATAATGGATCCAATTTAGACCTTATATTAGAACACCCGATCTCCTGACAATGCAACACTTTTATGAGTTCAATTTGATCGACGATGGTTATAACTCATAGAATTGAGAACGATCAAATGCGTTTCCTGCTAAACTTTGTTTGATTGATAGTTTTTATTTGCTTGGCAGCAATAATTTAGTTATTTTAAAATTTATTTATGCAAAAGTTAGCAAACTTAAAAAATCATATGTTTCCTGGATGGCATCCTTAGTTTTTTTAGGGACAATTGCCTAAATAGTTTAACAAGGTGATTTCACTATATTTTATATTGGCCATAAGGAAAAATATTTTTCGACATAATCTAGTTCTCCTTCCATATATTGTTAGTGACATTTTATATTTCTCAGAAATGTTTAAATTTGGTGGGTGGGTATATTTTTTCATCAGAAATAAGGGACTTTTATTATACTAGGAAAGGTGCCCGTGCGTTGCTACGGGCAATATCATTGAACAAGTATTATTTTGATGATGTGATATATTTCCTATATGGCAGGTTTGCCAGTATTAATTTTAGATATTTATTTACTCATATACAGACCAATAGATCCCCCAGTCCTGTTGGCAGCAGAGTGGTCATCAAGTTGGACAACTATGATTCTTTAAGCATCTTTAGTATAAAAAAGTGTGGATGAAACCTTAACAAATTTCAGAAACTTTGTCCAAAAAAAAAGGTCCGTCAAGTTCTAAACACAAAATAAATAATAAAGCATATGTAGTGAAGAAGTACAGAACAATTGATATTCAAGCCTACATCCCACTACGTCTGGGTTCCACCTTCCTATGAACCTTAAGTCAATATATAGACAGGGTCAACTATACCACAGTAGAAGGGTCATTATCCAAAGCTATTAGTGAGTTGTTCTGAACCATTCATTTACTGAATCGAGTGATGTTGTGTTGTCTCTCATTTAATAAATGGAATTTGGAACATTGGATTTCAATCAGCAAGATAATAGGTGCAATTGCAATCCTTGATGTCATCAACCAAAAATGGGAGCGAACAAAATTCAAAATTATCATCAGAAAGGTGGATAGAGAGTTTATGGGTTCCAAACTGAATTTTTTGTGTCAGAAAAAGATCACATACTTATATGGAGAAAAACAAATGCATATATTAATTATAAGTTAAGTTTAATTAGGGATGTGGACTTGTACCATCACTCCATCAATGCACAATGTTAAAAATGCCTGCTGGTATGACCCAATCAAAGTAAACTCTGCTATCCAGCATACTTATTGATATTTCAGGTTAAACAAGATTAGTAAATCAATATGCCTAAGTCAAAGTTTGGTGTACAAGCATGCAAAAAATATATTAAGTTTGTTCTGATGATCCAAATAGTAACCCTAACGCCGGGGTTGTTGCTGTGGATCACCAGAGAAATCACCAGAGAACGAAATAAATCTGATCCGGCCGGATGTGACACTGATTACGAGTCCCAGAAAACCGAGACGGACATGAACGAAATAACCCTAATCATGAAAAGGTAACCTGTATCAGGCTGGGTTGATCCGAAGCCGGCGGCGGTGGATTCGCGCCGAGGGCGGAGTTGCGTCGCGGCGGTGTCGTGCGTGGCGGCGTTGATCCAGCCGGCGGTGGGGTTGTTGCTGTGGATCTGACGGCGAATTGAGGGCGCCGTGCGTCGTGCAGAGGAGGAACAGGAAGGATCTGCGAGGGCGCGGCGTGACTCGGAGGAGCCGACGCCCCGAGGGAGAAGGAGGCGATGGCGCGCGATGAAGATGAGAGCACGGCGGCGTCGGGGCGTGAGGGCGTGGCGGCGGGCATCGCTAAGGGTGCGGCGGCGTCGAGGCGTGAGGGCGTGGCGGCGGCCGTCGTTCGCGGAGTCGAGGGCGCGGCGGCATCGGAGCAGGAGGCGGTGGCGAGGGAGAGGAGAAGATGGCTAAACATGGGATCGGGAGGGAGGCGCGTGGGCAGGGAGGGATCGGTGGATCGAGCGGAAGGTCAGAGGGAGGGGTGGCGGCCTGGTTGTGGGACCGGTAGGGCGTGGAGGGCGCGCGCAGCGGAGCGGAGGCGCGGGGTGGAGAGGAAAAAAGATGATCACGTTTGTTCTCCTTTTCACTCTTTTTAGGAGTAGAGAAACGTCCACAACATTATGATTATTTTTGGATATATGTAGCGATGGTTTATTGTTTTTAGTAAAATAAAATATTTTTGGATATATGTGTTGATTTCACAAGACATTTATTCTGTCATTGACCATACACACATTGCATGGAGATACGGGAGAGAATAGGCGTTAGCGCTTCAGCTCCTAACGTGAATACAGCTCCAGTTAAGATCATGGATGGAACTTGGGAGACGGACCTATCTTCAGTTGAAATTGTGTTTGACAGACGATTTTGTACTTATGTTCCAAATAACAGATAGCGTTCATGCACCATAATATTCAATTAAGTATCTCACATGTTACATTCTGAATAATCTTGCAAATATCCTTTCGAACAATAATTCTAGGCACCTTGCATGTCCTACTCGAGAAGCAACTGTAACTGTATCAATTAGTATTCCGCAGAACTAATTTATTAAGCCGGCTAACTGAGTGCAATTAGTATTAAGCCTAACTGATCAGAGCAAGGAAGAAAGGGGGTTGGACGGCAGTGGGGTGGACCGTGGACGACCCTTGGGCGTGTGTTGGCGCTGCCGGCCAAGGCCAACGACCTGCTCCGGCCAAATTAAACGAACGAGTAATACAGAAGCTTTCATGTTTGCAGTACAGAAACTCCATCCGGTCAATTCGACTTGTTACCGAGCCAATTCGCCATACCCAATTCATCGTACCCATCACCAAATCAAAATAGCAGAGATGTTTTGTCTTAAATCTGGCACATCATCTCCTTCCTTTGTGAAGATGGAAAGCTAAGAGCTGCTTGCTTGGCCGATCTCGGAGTAGGGCCGCCCTCCATAACCAAGCACCAGCAGGAAAGATCCAGGGCAGCGGCTCTCCATGGCCGAGCTCCATCCGCGCTTGGGTGGCACTCGGGTTGGGAGTTGAGACTACGCGCTCGGGGAAGCAGACTCAGCCGCTCGGGGGAAGAAGAAAGGCGCCTCCAATCCTCCATGGCCGATCTTGGGGCGACGTCCTCCATGGGCGAGATCCGTCCACCCGTCGCTGCACGCCGCGCCGCCATCGCCTCCCTTCGACCAGCGCGCGGCCTCGCCTTGTGCAGTCGACCAGTCGCAGAGGTAGGCACGGCCACACCGATGCATGCGGGACAGGCAGCTGGGCCCGCGGTGAGGAGCACACGCAGTCCGGCGTCGGGTGATTGAGCTCGAGGATGGGCCGGCGGAGGATCCGCATCGTGCAGGCGACGGCTCGCTGGCGGGTGGGTGCGCAGCGAGGGGAAAGGATTTAGGGGATGCTTGGTTACCCGCCACACCCCGCCTCGCCACGCGTGCGCTCGCCACGCTACAGCGATCTGGGTGTGGCGGGCGATTCCTCCGCCACACGCTGTGGCGGGCAGCACAGGCGCGTGGCGGGGTGTGGCGGCAAGCTAAACACGCCCTTAGATTTTTTTCCCTTCTCAGATGCGAAGCCGCACGATATGGATGTTGGGTGGGGCCAGCGGGTACGTGTGTGCTGGGTGAGAAAAGAATTATTTTTTTGGCAGAAACGCTCTTCAAACTGCAAGTCTATGGGTTTTTCACCCTATCCACTCCTCCAATTAGATGACGGGTGGGTCCGGCGTGAGAGGTAAGGCGGACCCGATTTAAGTGAATTTTTTTTAAAATTATTCGATTTTATAGTATATATATATATATAGACACGGCCTAATCCTACTGGTGGAGTATCCAGCGCCTCCGAGAGCGTTCTCGAACTCATTACATCTCCTTTCAAAAAAAAAAATAAAAAAACTCATCAAATCGCCAACGCAAGCAAACCACCCTGATCCCTGAGCAAACAGCTCGAGAGCTGCGGCGATCGAAGTGCTACATCGCCCAGAAGCCGCCGCCGGCGACGCGGAAGACGGCGGTCAGGGATGGACGCGCCGGGAGAACTGCAGTGCGTGGGCCGGCTCGAGGTCGCCGCGCCGCCGCCGGCGCGTTACCTCCGCGTGGGCTCCCTTCCCGTGCCTACCGACTCCTCCGCCTCCCTCCCAGCCCTCCTGCCCTCCCCGTCCCCGTAAGCCCCTCTCTCCCCACTCTCTCACGCCTAAGCATGCGCGGGGTTAAGGCATTTAGATGTGGCTCCCGATCGACTCCAGTGGCCTGTTTTGAATCACGAGCGGCTGATGCTTAGGGTTTAAAGCGTCTCCATGTAGTTTTAGGGGTTTTGTTAAGGGTTGAGGCTGGGATTTTGAGATAGAACGCGTGGGATTGGGCGCGCTCTATGCTGTGCAATTAGAAATATTTGTGTTTCTGATTTGGTAGAGAGAACCCTTGAGATAGGCTTCCAATTGCATAATAAGTTTGTAAGTTGTTATGCTAGAAAATGGTGATTGAATGCTTATGGTGTGAAATGAATAACAATCACCTGCTGCTGTTAGCTACGATCGGTCTGAAGGATGGGAGGAATTTCGAAATTTGACACCGAATACGCACGCCTCACGTGATATAACAATCAGTTCTCAAGCCTTTCGAAATATAACCCTCGGCCTGCGAATTCTTTTGATTTGGGAGATTTCCTTCTCTTTTCTCTATTTCATTTATTTTCGTTTTCCTTTTCAGTTACCAGGGCTAGTGACTAGACAACTTTGCCCCCACCCTTCCTCCTCTCCTCGACAGATTGGAGGACGCCGCCCTCCCCTCTGTACGCCGGCGACCTCCCTTTGTTCACCACTTTGCTCTCCCCTCCGCCACCCTCCCTCTGTACGCCGGCGCCGCCGATCTCCCCTTCGCCGCCCACCGCCGTCCGGCGCCCTCCCTCTGTCCTCCCTCCGTCCGCTGCTGTCGCCGCCCTCCCGGTCCTGGTGGGCGCTGCCGCTGCCGGGAGAGGCACCGCTTGGCCCCCATGGGTGCGACTGACGGGAGGGGTGCCCCCATTTGAACTGTGTCATATCGCATGAGGTTGCAACCTACTTTGCTAGACACAGTTGCCGGTTGAGCGACGCAAAAGTCGAGTAGATGTCTAGCTTAATTCGGCTGATTGGGTGATTAGTTAATTTGACTGTTCTTGCAGCAGAATATACACAGTTGCCAAGTTATAGAATGTGGTAACAACAGATCCAGCTGGGCTCGGTAATGTTGCCATATATAAGTAATAGAAGTTGTTTTGAGAGATTACCATGATATTCGGTAAAGAAGTGGATACTTTAACTATTATATGTTTGGCTGTAGACTGAATTAATCTTGTTGATTTACTTTGTTGGTTATTGAAAAGAAAATACAAAGGGCTGACATCTGCATGCACTTGTACTTCACCAGCCGATTGAACCTCATTGACACGACTCATGTGTGTTTTGATCAACAGCACCATGCAAATACATAACATAGCACCTAGTTCTTATGATTCTGTTCGTGTCCCCTGGAACTTCATGATGGCTTCAAATGCCTTTCATTCAGAGAATTACTATTTAATTCTGATTGTAACAAAACACAAAACATGCAGGACTGGAGCTCCAAGGTATCAAATGTTGCCACTGGAGACTGATCTCAATACTCTTCCTATGATTCCAAACATCCCAGAGAAGGTTTTTCCCAATGACGCAAAGAATACTGAAGGTGAACCACTCTTGACACTTAACAATTTCAGTCTGATCAACAAACAGGACCCCCCCCCCCCCACACACACACACGAATACTGGCCTGTGGTCAACATCCTATTCGAGCTGTCCAGTACTGATACATTATATAGATTTGTGTGTAACAGTTCATTTCTTATAACAACCTTTATAACCCCGTCAATATTGTTCAGGATTACGGTATGACGGTGGACTTGTCAACCAGAATTTATCGAGGAAGTGCGAAGCACTAGCTGTGTCAGGTCTAGCAGAATATGATGGTCAAATAGATGTGATTGCCCCAGCTGATATTCTGAAGCAGATTTTCAAAATACCATACTCCAAGGCACAAGTATCCATTGCTGTGAACCGTATAGGAAAAACGCTCATCCTGAACACAGGGTAAGTAGTTGGTTGCACTAGATTCGTCATGTTGAATATAGTTAATACAAATGCAATGCTTAATTGTGTTGTAGGCCTGATGTCGATGAAGGTGAAAAGATATTCAGAAGACAAAATAACCAGCCTAAAGGATCTGATCCATCAATTTTTTTGAATTTTGCGATGCACTCTGTGCGAGCTGAAGCTTGTGACTGCCCTCCAAGTCATCAGCCTTCACAGGAGGAGCAAACTGCATCCGCAGTCTTACGTGGACCCTTTGACTGCAGGGAAGATTCCTTTGATTCTCCACCATCATCTAGTTTTAGCACATCATCGTATCTGGATCAGAATAATAGTAAAACTAGAAAAGCTCCGCAATCTACGCATGAAAGTCTGTACTTAGGAGCAAGGAAAAATAAGCAAAAAGCTAAAGGATCTGATCCTATCAAGAAAACCACTCGCGTTGGTGAAAAAAACAGCTGTGAGATGCAAGAGTCCGAGAAGAGCAAGAAAGTGGGAAACAATGGATTTCGGAAGGTTTGCTTTTGGGAATTTGACAATTTCCATATGCTTTTGGGCAGCGACTTGCTTATATTTAGCAATGAGAAATATGTTGCAGTCAGCTTGCACCTATGGGATGTTTCTAGACAGGTATGTTTTCATTACTGTTGTATATGGCTACACACTTTACTTTTTTACCCCTATTGACCATTTTTTTATAGGTTACTCCACTGAACTGGCTTGAAGCTTGGCTTGACAATGTAATGGCAAGTGTTCCGGAATTGGCCATATGTTATCATGAGAATGGTGTTGTTCAAGGTTATGAGCTTTTAAAGAATGATGATATATTTCTACTGAAGGGTGTCTCAGATGATGGCACACCTGCATTTCATCCACAAGTTGTCCAGCAAAATGGCCTCGCTGTCCTGAGGTTCCTTCGGGATAACTGTAAGCAAGACCCTGGTGCTTACTGGGTATGCCAACACCCCCCCCCCCCCATTTTTCCTGGTTCTGTGAAAATGTTATATTGAAGTCCCTTGATTGTATTGCCTATACATCTCATCTTTTAGCAATGGTGCTCTTGCCTGTTGTCATTCATTATACTGAACCTTTGGTTTTTCAGCTGTACAAAGGTGCTGAAGAAGATGTCATACAGTTATATGATCTGTCTATCTTGCCTGAAAAACATACAGCTGGTGATCATAGATCTCCATGCGGTCCTATGTCAGCCTTTATGAAAAAGGGGAGAAAGGAGTCATTGTTCTCTCTGGGTAAACTCCTTTATCGTGTTGCTCACAGGATGTCCTTGTCAAAGGTACTGGAATATTATCTTCTGTACTTCTCTTACTTGTTGTCTATTAATAAAGCAATTTTTTATACGATTCTTTATATATGCTTTTCAGGTGCCTAGTAACAAAGCAAAATGTGCACAATTCTTCAGAAAATGTTTGGACTTTCTCACTGAGCAGGATCACCTGGTATTCTATTCTTTATGACATTCTGTAAATTTTTCTTGTATTAGTGTAATAGTAGATTTATGCCAATATTTGTTTTGAATTTTTATCTTCTAGGTTGTCCGGGCATGTGCTCATGAACAATTTGCAAGGCTCATCCTGAAATGCTATGAGGAGTTGGAATTGACATCTGAATCTTTTATGATTGAATCTGAAGTTACCCTTACTGATCTGGATGATGATTCTCCAGAGTTGAGACTTGAGAATTTACCATCAAAACAAAATGTTCTGCCAGAGAATGGCAAGAATGAGCCAGCAGCGTTAGACAATATGTTGGGATGCTCACCGTTGGCGTCTTCTGGTACAGCAGATAGTTCAGTGGAACCGAGCCATGTTGATGATGGTTCTTCATGTTCAGTTGCAAAAGATCTTCCTGTGGATAGCTTGGTAATGTGTCAGACCGGTATATCAAATACAATTGCTGATGCAATCTCCTCTAAGTTTGCTGCCATACACCATATATCTCAAGCTGTCAAATCCCTTAGATGGAATCGACAATTGCAGAACACTCAGGGTGGTTGCAACGACAGCACAGATACCATTTGGGAGAGGCCAGTCAACTTCTCTTCATGCCGATGCGGTGATGTTGATTGTATTGAAGTCTGTGACATCAGGGAGTGGCTGCCAAAATCGAAAATGGATCATAAGTTGTGGAAACTTGTTCTCTTGCTTGGGGAATCTTATTTGGCACTTGGAGAGGCATACAAGAATGATGGTCAGCTTCAGCGCACCCTTAAAGTTGTTGAATTAGCTTGTTTGGTTTATGGGTCTATGCCTGGACATCTTGATGGTGATGAGTTCATCTCATCCATGTCCAACAGTTCATTGGGTCGGGAAGATGCTGGTCTAAAAACCAAACTTGTACTGGATGAGGCAGGCTATTGCAAAAGCACCAAATGCTTCAGCTATGAAGTTTCTTCCCAACAGTTGCCACCAAATTATTTATTTTGGGCAAAGGCGTGGATGCTTGTTGGTGATGTCTATGCAGAATATCACAGATTGAATGGTCATCAAGCAAAGGTGGTACCCAAACAAAAGTCTCGTGGTGAAGTTAGAATGTCAAATGAAGTAGCATTGGAGGTCAAACGTCTTAAGAGAAAACTGGGAAAGGATAAGCAGAATTGTGGCACATGCTCTTTGATAAACTGTAGCTGCCAAAGTGACAGGGCAAGTAGTGGCAGCAGTGCAAGCAGCAGTTGTCCTGAAGCCTCCACCATCTATGGTCGAAAGAAAAATAAAAAAACACTTGGTAGGAACCACCAATCACAATATAAAGAAAACGGGGAGAAACCCACTGCGCAGGAAGCAATGCAAGATTCTGAAAAGAAGCAGCCTGGTGTGAAAGATACTTGTTCTGAAAACAACTCGGTATCAAATGATGATGTGGATCGTTACAATCATGCCTGGGAAAATCAATCTGGAAATGTCGATGGTGTTCCTGATAAATCTCACACAAGTGTTCCCACTGTGAGGGATGGTGGCATCTTCAAGTTCCTAGGTGGTCCAAAACCAGGCGATATTGAGTACAACTTGTCTTCTGCTATTCACTGTTATGGTGCAGCCAAGGGAGCATTGTTCGCATGTCCTGTGCATTCAGCAGAAACTTCCATTGTTCTTAAGAAAAGAGGGTGGGCATTTAATGAACTGGGCCGTTGTAGACTTGAAAGTAGAAATCTGTGTAGTGCTGAGCTTGCTTTTGCAGATGCTATTAGAGCATTTCAAGAGGTCCATGATCACACAAATGTTATATTGATTAACTGTAACTTAGGTCATGGTAGGAGAGCTTTAGCAGAGGAATGTGTGTCCAGGATTGATGAATTTCAGAAGTATGATCTTCCTGAAGGCACATATATGCAATCCCTGAAGTCAGCCAAATCAGAATATTTTCAAGCAATAAACTACTATTCAGCAGCTAAGAGGCAACTGAAGTATGTCAATACTGAAGTCGATAAGGTACTGTTCCATGAGGTTTATACACAGTATGCACATACCTACCTGAGACTTGGAATGCTTTTGGCAAGGGAGAGCTTCTTAACCGACAGTTATGAAGGTGGACTCATTGATGACTCATCTAACGTAACAGTTCTAGAGATTTCAGCGGGTGATGCTTTTCGGGAGGCTTTGTCTACTTATGAATCCCTTGGTGAACATCGCAAACAGGAAGCTGCTTTTGGTCATTTTCAGCTTGCTTGTTATCAGAGGGATCTGTGCTTAAGATCTCTGGATTTGGTTGACAAGGAAGTTAAACAAAAAAATGAGGATAAATATCGTCAGAAAAGTAAGTGGTATGGTTCCCGAGCGGAGAAGAACTGGCTGAAGTCTTTAGAATTTTATGGGCCAAAGACACATCCTACTATGTTTCTTAACATCCTTATGGCGCAGTCTGCTCTTATTATTAACATTTCAACTTCTTTCCACTCAACTTCGGTATGTTTTCCACCAGGTCTTGCTACCGGTTCCATCTGCTTTTCGGTGTGCTAGAATTAGGTTTGGTAGGGCTCTAGAATTAAGTTCAGTCACTGTTCTGTGGCATTTTGAAAAGGGCTTTACCTATTCAAAGGTCTTGTTCAGTGTTGCTAGTCCATGGTATGTTTATTGTGCAGAGCAGTGCTGTATGCATAGAAGGATCATACCTGTTATGCTTTATGTTTGATATGATGCCATTACAGTTGTGTGGTAGGAAATTTTGTTAGTGACTACATTTATTTCTTCCAAGGGCAAACTCCGAAAAGCCCTTTTTTACTGTATACAAATCTGGCTAGAATCAGGTTCATCACAGTTCATCGTAATTGCCTGTAGGTACTAGGTAGAAATCAGCTGAGGTCTCTTGCAATGATTTACGTTTTATTTGCACCTTTGTTCTGTACATCTTGTAGTGTAACCCAGAAGCAAATGTTCCTTTTGAACTTTTCCCCCATAATTTGGGCCTCTTCCTTACAGATGCTTGAAACTGCGCTGGGTCACTTGTTGGACGGCCGGCACGTGGTCGAAGCAAATGAAGACTACTCCAACGATGTGGATCTGGACATAAAGCCAAAGTTCTGGAGCCAGCTGCAGAGCCTGCTGAAGAGGATGCTAGCGGCATCGCTTCCTCATGTTGCCCAGTCCAGCACTAGCAACAGAGAAGCTGCTAAGCTGAAAGAGATGTACCGTCTGTCGCTCAAATCTTCCTCTCTGGGCCAACTGCATGCGTTGCACAAGCTTTGGGTCTCTTAAAGACCTACTTCACAAATAGTTGCTGCCTATGTTTTCTGGTCGTCGTCCATCTTATTATTATATCGTTGTGACTTGCGAGTCGGCATCAGTCTTATTCTGTAGCTGTGAATTGTGATCATGCTGTTTTTATTAGGTGTTCACTGCACTCTTGTTGTCGAATGTGAATATGGCCTCCAGGTCAAGTTGTAAAGCTAAATACTACCTCCGTTCTTAAATATATGACACCATTGACTTTTTTCGTCGGTTTGACTACTTGTCTTTTCTACAAATATTTTAGCAAATCAGTAAACCAACAAGTTAAATCTAAAGTACATTGGATAATAGATATAATGATATACATTTTACTTTAGTTAACTAATTTGTTCAATATATATTGATGGTCAAAGTTGAAGTAAAAAGTCAACGGTGTCATATATTTAAGAACGGAGGGAGTATCGAACAGTACCAGTCAACGTTTGTTATTTGTGTTCCCAACTTTAAAGCACAAAATAAGGACATTTTGTGAAGTGCCATTGCATCATACTTCCTCCATATCGAAATAATTGTCGCTGTTGATTTTTTTTTACAACTTTGACTATTTGTCTTATTCAAAAAATTATTACAAATATGTAAAAAATATGTAAGTTTAAAATACCTACAATAGTCAAGTATGTACTATCTCCGTCTTTAAATATATGATGTTTAGGACAAATAAATTAGTTCAAAAACGAACTAACCAGCTTGTCCTAAGCGTCATATATTTAAGAACGGAGGGAGTAGCAAACAAAATAGATGATGCTTGTATAATTTTTTGAATAAGATGAATGATTAAAGTTGTAAAAAAAAGAATAATAACAAATATTTCGATACAGAGGGAGTATATCTTTGTATTATAAAGTGTCAATGCCAGAATTTGTGCCCTAATTCACCGAGTCATTAACTTGAGAAATCAGATCCTACTGGCATTGAGCTGCTGCGGCGGTGAGTTGGTTTAGTAATTTGTCTAGATACACAGCATAAGTGCATAACAGGTAGATTGTAGTTGTACTAGTGCGATTTCACTTGCATATAGAGGTGCTTTACCCAGGAAGGTGGTATACAGGCTCCAAAGAAAGAATGGCCCACACGACGGCCAAAAACTTTGACAGCAATGACGTACAATCGTGTGCATAAGAGGGACATACGTGATAAATCAAAACACAAATTAGCGTGCACTTGGAACCTCTTGAATCCAGGGTTGTGTTGGACCAATGGTTAAAGCACTCAAGCAGCTTCATACGCCATAGACTTTATACAAATACACAAAATCTCGCTGTGCTATGGGTTTTACATACACAGTGCACTACACTAATACACAAACCTCAAATACATCAACTTACATTCAGGAGCCGAAAATGATTCTGCTTAAAAAAAACGAGGATAGCAGAAGGAAGCCAACACCTTACATAATTTACACTCAGATAGTCAGACGGGGGCAGTAAAACACTTGCTACAATATCTTCAAAGCATTGTCAGACTAAAAGGCTAGGTTGTTCAGAGAGCAAATAGTGGCCACTAGCTCGGACGCAATGCGCTGGACACGATCCAACACAATTTCTACAAAATTTCACAATTGCTCCAAGCTGGTGTTTTGACTAGATTGGGTCTTGTAACAGATTCTGTCTACATACTGCAGTGGAGGGACTCAGGAAAAAAAAACACATGAAACACCAAGCAGGCATGGGATGATCCCTACACGAAGTAGTCATGCCGCACAACAGTGATGAATTCACATGTAAGGGAGTCCTCTTCTCTTTGTTTCCCAATATCGCCATTTCCTTGGATGTGCCAATATATTTTTGGCGGCAATGGTGCATACAGGTCTGCAGTAAATAGATAGAAAGTTTGAGGTAATAATTTGGAGAGAGAGAAAATCACTATCAGTTCTACTAAACTAAACAAAGATCTACCTGCTGATGAAGTTTGATCAGGTTCTCTAGTCGAATGTAGCACAACAGTCCCAGCAAGAACTGTAAGAAATCCACAAATCTCTGAGGCTATGTTGCTTGCTCTCTGCCCAGACCAATCCTGCATAATCACAAAAAGAAAAGGTTTACTAACAAAATAGCATAGCACCACCAATGTTATGTTGTGTGTTTATTGAAGTCACCCAAAAATGCCTCACCTTGAACATTATAGCACTTGCTAAAATGGTGAGAGTTGTGAACATGGTATAGTAGATGGGAGAGACAACTGCTGTATTGAAAGTATCCAGTGCCTGAATTTAATACAACAGGCAGTAGTAGCATAAAACACAGTAAGTATATTAATTACATTTAGAAGTAACCTCGGTAAATAATTTTAGCTAAGGTATGCAAACACTGCAATTAAATACTGCAATGCATGGACTGATTAGGTACTTCAAACACCTGAGTGAAATTGTGATAAAGTAGTCAGTGTGGATGCGAATTTGGGACATTTTAGACAACTTTTTTTTAGGAAATTTATGACACGGTTTAGATCAGTTATGGGTGCACCGTTTTGTGAAAAAATTGAAGAGTAACAAGCTTACTTTCGATGTAACTGATGAGGCAAAGCCATACCTTATTCAAATAAACTAATTGAATAACTATACATGTTGCTGAAACCACTGCAAACACCCATGTCTGAAAATAGCCAGCCTGGTTTATGCCTTCAATTGTAAGCTTAATGGCGATGCCCACAGCCTTTATGCTCATTACCTAATAATACCACAACAGCAAATAAAGTTCATAAAACCAAATTTCACATTACAAGAAACAACAACAACACAGATATCACAAGAGAAAAGAATCATGTACAACACTTACCGTCAGGGATCCGATCACCGAGCAAATTCCAACATAAACAATTATGTTTGTTTGTCCATACCGCGGAGCACAGTACAGCATGAGGAACAGAGAAACTCCCACTGCTATTGCAGCATAGCAAAGGAAGGCTGCGATAACAAAATTCCAGGACAATATCAAATTACATGTCCAGTGCGATGGCAAGTAGCTAAGCAACGGCAAAAAGAAAGGGAAACTTACAAGGCTGTGTGGCCAAGTGCCAAATCTGCTCCACGGAACTAGGGGTCCTCTCCTGGGGAGCATGTAGGATGATCATAGTCGACCCAACAATGCAGAGACCACAACCCAGCACGCCCACCCGATGCAACTTCTCATTCAGTGTGAAATGGGCTAGAACAGCACTGCACACAACAGAACACATCATCAGAAACATACAAAGACGCACTCAGAACAAACCAGCTGAAGCATTAACCACTATACCTGACAATAATACTGAGTGCGCCCAATGGCGTGACGAGGACTGCAGGTGCAAACATGTAAGCGATGAAATTGGCTATCTCCCCAACAAGCACTGCAAAGTTCCAGTTTTTGACGAAACACTTGAGCACAAGTTTGGCATGGTTAAGAACAAATGAGGCCAAGGGAACCGTTTGTGATGCTTACTGGTGACCATCCCGATCCACCAGAGTGGCTCCAAGAGGTAGCCATACCCTCCGACACCTGAAATTTTTGACAATTCAAGGAAGGTCACGTCGTCTGTATATGAAATCGACCTCTATCGAGCATAAAAGGAGCGGCCTTTGTCACATTTCTCGGCGTATAGGGTTTGAATTAGCATCCAGGAGGCAGGAACGAGAACTATCTAGAGCACGACGAGCGGAGTATTCGAGAGAAAGGGAAAAGTGCGAGCAGAGCAAGAACAGCGTCTTCGGGGACAGGGAAGGGGCGTATACCTGCTCGGGCGCCGGCGGCTCCGGCGCGTCGGAGTCCCTTCTTCTTGACGATGAAGCTGACGCCGATGAACGCCGAGGAGGCGACGGCGAGGAGCGAGCCCGTGAGGTTGGCGGCGAAGAGGTCACCGCCCGCGGCGTCCGACGCGACGGGGCTCATCGGTGGCGTGCGGCGGCGCGCTGCCGGCGCATTTGAAGCGAGCCCCCGGGATTTTGGGGGGTTTTCGACCGGCGATGTGCGCGATGGGGTTGAATTGAACGGAGGAAAAGAGGAGATGGGACAAGTTGTGGCACGAGATGGCGGAATTTACTGGACAGATGATGGTGAGGAACTGATGATGATGGGTTTGAAGTTGAATTGAAGGATCGAGATGGGTTTAAATTCCCATTTCCTTTGGTTTTCTTTTGTTTGGGAGTTCTGCCTTGCCCTTGCGTTGCTTGGAGTAGAGGGATGTTGTGCGCTGCCGGTCTCTGCCATCAAGTGCCGTGTTGGGCTTGAAGTTTGGGACATTGGTGTCAAGGCGAAAATGACTAGGTGTCAATGTGTCATACTCATACAGCGGTGCTACGTACAGTAGCATCCTTCCCTGGATGTAGTAGTATTTTTAAATTAAAACTCTGTTTAGTTCTAAAAATTTTATCAAAATTTTTCACTTAGAAAATCATGTCAGGTCATTTATTTTTCTACGTACGCGGTTTAATATAAAAATTTTCGCCACTTTTCACTTAGGTCAGCACCGAAGTTGATCCGAGCAATGATGGTGCCCACGTGACACGTAAGGTAACAAGTTTATGACTATACTCTAGGAGAAGTAAGCCGTAAGACCTATCGTCGTGTTTGTTTTCTACTGACTAAATTTTAGTTTCAAAGAATCTTCTATGCATGAGGTACGAAACGAAGTTTATTTGCAAAACATTTTCACAGATGAGCGTAACTTTACGTGACGAATCTAATGAGTCTAATTAATCTATGATTTGCTGTAACACCCTAAAATTCCATCACTAAAATTTCCTTAAGCAACATAGTGTTTTAGGATTAATCTTAAGGATTTAATTAAAATTGCTAATTAATTAAGGCTCTAAAGTATTTGAATTTAATTTAAATAATATAGAATCAACAAGTGCATGTGCATCATCTTTTGGCCTTGCATGGTGTTTGAGTATGATGGTGTGAAGTTTTAAAAGTTTTTGAAATATTTTGAAAACTTGAAAAAGTTTTGAAGTGTTTGAGTTTGAAAAAGATTCGAAATAAAGGTTTGAAAAAGAAAAAGAAAAAAACAAAACAAACCTCAAACCTCCTCCCCTTCTTCCCTTTCGGCCCAACCCCGCCGGCCATCCCCTCTTCCGGCCTGGTTTCCTTCCCCGCGGCCCACTTCTCCTTCCCCTCTCCTTCTCTCACTGCCCGGCGGGCCCCGCGCGTCAGCCTCGTCCCCTTCCTCACGCCCCTCCCCTGCTTCGCCGCCGCGATCACCGCCGCTCGCTCCCGCGCCCTCCCGCCTTCCCCTTCCTTTCAAGAGCTGCGTTAAGGAGCTGTTAAGCCCGCATTTCTCGCCGCCATCACTCTCCCCCCTTCCGTTTCCTCTCCGACTTGCCGCCCTTAACTTCTGTGTTGAGCGCCGGCCATTGATGGCAATTTCCGCCGCCAGAGCTCCTTCCGCTTCCTCTCCCCCTCTCTTGCTCTATAAAAGCCAAGCACGAGCTCCTGCTTTACCTCTTTGCTTAGACGTGCCCCCGCATTTCTTTCCCACTCTGGCGCAGCGCCGCCGCTCGGAAATCCCCTGCGCCGCTGTGCCATTGCCGCCGCCGGAGCCTTCCGTCGCCGGTGAAGGGTCCCTCTCTCCTTTCTCCCTCTCATGTGTTGCGCCTGTTGCTCATCGAGCTCTTCTTGCTCCAGGTCCCCGCTCTCGTCGCCAATCGGTGTCGCGCCCCTGTTTCTTCCCCGGAGCGCCGCCGCCGACGAACTCCGCCACCGCTTCGTCCCCGCCGTTCATCTCCTCGCCCATAGCTTCACTGCAAGGTGAGAAGGCCACCGCCCCCTTCTTTTTTCCTTTGGCCCGTGCGCCTGGTTGCGTCGCCGCGGTACACAGTGGCCGCCGGCCGCCTCGCCGGCCATGGCGTCCTTGCCGCCGGTCGGGACGCCCCCCTATGTCCACGGTTGTGTTCGCTGTCGCCTTGGCGACGCGTTGAGCTGCTTAGCGTGCCAAACTAGGGCACGAGCTGCGATCTCACACGTCGCCGCCACACGCCGGCGAGCCACCGTCCGCCGCAGGCCACGGCATCTCGCCGCCGTCGCCGGAGACGTCTCCCTGACCCCCTGATCTTGTGCGCGTGCTTCTCAGCTTTGCATAGCAATCACCCGCGCTCGAAACGGTGCCCGGGAACCCTGTCCCGAGTCATGCCGGCGAGCCCGCCGCCGCGCGCCGCCATCTTCCGGCGACCATCACCGCGCGCCCCTCGCTTGTGCATCACGAGGGCCGTACGATCTTGATCGAACGGCTCAGATCCAGCCAAGTCCCGGGTCAATCCTCAGCATACCGGTCCACCGGGGAAATTTTTCTTAAAGAGCCCCTGAGGTTTTGTCTTTTCGCAAGCCGGTCCTTCCACCATCAAAAACCCTTACAAACAGGTCCTTCCTTTTACGGTTTAGCCCCTATCTTCTCTGGTTTTTAGCACCCGAGGTCCATCCTTCATCTTTTGCATGTTAGCCCCTCTGTTTATATACATAATTATGTTTTAAGTCCCTGGTTTCTTTCAAATAAGCCCAGAGAGTCTAGTTTTCTTGCAGAAAGGCCCCTGACTTTTGTTTTAATCATATCTTTCACATTTTAACTCCGTTTTTCGCGTATAATATATCAAAATGATCGTATCGGTGCGTAGAACCTTTTTATCAGTGTGTTTTTAGCATGTAGCAATGTTTGGTGTACTGTTTTATTTATTTATTGTATGTTCATGTTTGTGCGTAGATCTCGTGCCTGTTTCAACTGAGCAACCTCTTGGAGAAGATCAAGAAGAACCTTTCTTTGAAGAAGAGGATTCCCAATTTCTAGTATATATGGCCATGCAGCCCGTGGGCCTTTGGCCCGGCCAACGGCCCGGCGGCACGGCACGGCCCAAAAGCGGCACGGCCCGGTGAGCATCGTGCCCGTGCCGGCCCGACCCGAGGCACAGGCCGTTCCTGGGCCGTCGCCTTGGCCTGTGACACGTCACAGGCACGGCCCGGCGGCCCGTTAGTTGGCCTGTGAAGCCAAAGATGATAGGACATCTGTCTCCATCAACAAATTAAACCAGCATGTCACCATGTCACTATAGCATGCACATGGCAATAACTTCGGTAGCAGGTGTCTCATATACCGCGCGCCTTATTAATAACCAAACACAATAGGGGAGTTATTATATGTCTATTATTTCAGCACTAAATAAATTCCACCAAGCAAGAGTACTCCAGGCCTGTTTTGCACTTCCTGCTAAATACTAGATATGCGCGCTTGTACAGTTGTACGCTGCTCCTTCCCTTCCCCCTCTGCTCTGTTACTGCTTGTGGGCCTCGGGCCGGCCCGAAATGCCTTAAAAAGCTGTGCTTGACGGGCGGCCCGGCACGGAAAAACGGCCCATGGGCCGTGCCTTGGGCCGGAGGCCAGGCACGAAGCACGGCATGGCACGGCCCGATAGGCACGATGGCCCGGTGCGGCACGAGGGCAGGCCGGGCCGGCACGGCCCGTCGGGCCAGCAGGCCGGGCTGGCACGGCCCGATGGCCATATATAGTTTGTAGAGGAAGGCAAGTGGACTTCCCCCTCTGCATTTTCTTCTTTGTCCCAAATAACTGCATATTAAATAATATTTACTTTTTATTTGTTGTTATGCATAAATTGATGGGAAAATCACATTTTTAAGGACATGACTAGAGTTTTACCCCTATCACCTTGAACAACCCCTTTTTAATAAATGTTTTGGGTAGATAATTGCTTAGTTGCTTAACATGGGTTGGTTAGTAGTGGTTTTATGATAAAGACTTTCATGCTTAAGTGATGATGGATTTGTTTAACACAAGAACACTATGATTTAATTGGAACATGGAGAACTACCCAAGAAAACAGTACAACCACAGTCCATATGGCTCTGGCTTAGCCAATTAATTAGGTGTGCGAACGAACTGATGACCTTATCCGAAAGGAGCAGAGGGGGTTGGGGTTGCAGGGGTATAGCCCGGTTCTTTTGGGGTAGCAGCCTTTGCTAAGGTGCCGACCACTAGGGAGGGTTATGGTCCGCCCTGATCTGTAACTATGCGGGTTGTTGGTCTTTTGTATGCCTTTGTAAAGGCTTCGTAGTGGACCCCTAGCCACTCACCTCGGAAGTGTTTAAGGGTCTAGCTAACCCGTGCGACATGGGGAACATGAGCTGTGGGTAAAGTGTACAACCTCTGCAGAGTGAAAACTGATCGATCAGCCGTGCTCACGGTTAAGAGCGGCTTGGACCCTCACATGATAATTAAACTTGAAGATGGAATTAAATCGTGGTTTCGTGTGGTTTTGGGATAATGTTTTAAATGCTTAATTTTGGGTTGGTATAAACTTACACTTAGTAAATAGGCTTGCCAATAAAATTTGACCAACGTTAAAATGCTAACCGCTGTAAACCCTTAGCCTATCCTTGTCAGCCTTGCATACTTTTCCCCCACTTGCTGAACTCCAACCATAAGTGTGCTCACCCTTACTTACCGCTGTTCAGAGGAGAACAACGGTGAGGAGTACTTCAGCGACTTCGAGGAGTTCTGAGGCATGCGATCCCCCAGTCATGTGCCTGTGGAAGCTGAAGACGAAGTTGTTCGTCTAGTTATCGTTTGTTCGTTTTATCGGACCTTCGAGTCCACCGCCTGAATGTAATAAAGAAATAATGTAATGGTTTAACTCTTGTACGTTTTGATTATTGTTAATGATATTACACTCTTTTGTCTATCGTATGTATGTAAATTGATCCTGGCGCACATATGAGATGCATTTGGTTTCTGTTCGGAAATCAGGTGTGACATTTGCTATTGTAATGCTACAATAACCATTATCTAATCCTGCGGTCAAAAGCCTCGTTAGATTAGTCTCGCAATTTAGCCCGAGATTGTGAAGATAGTTTTATAAATTGAGTTTATTTAATACCTGTAATTAGTGGTCAAATTTGTAACTTTAGATCGGCTAAAGTTTAGCTACCTATACCAAACACGTCCCAGTTCAAGATGGGCTCGGTGCCGCCGGCCAGCGTCCGTACCAGCATGTTCGTCGGCGTCGTCGCTGTCAGTCAGTGAGCGGCTCGAGCTCGTGTCAACCCCTCAGCTCAGGGGGCTGTTGCCGCCGGCCGGGCGGGTGGGTCGGGAGCGGACGCGCGCGTTTGGGGGTCTTTGGCAATGGCGAGCACTCGTGCCGTCACGGTGGTCGTTGGTCTCGTCTCACGTCACGGCATTTGGCCTCTTCGTGCCGGGCTTCGAGGGCCCCGCGGCCTCGAGACCTGGGGGCCGGCCCCGGATCGCCGGAGACAGCTTCAGGTGGGGGGTGGGGTTGCGGGAAGGGGCGGTGGAGTGGAGTGGACTGAACTGGGAAGGCGCGCGCAGGCGCAGCTCCTTGTTTCTCCCCCCGCCGGCGCTTTCGTTTCGCGGCGCCGGCCGTTGCCGATTTGCCTTCTATTTTGTCGGCCGTCTTGGCGTAATGATTTTGCTCATAGTGTGTCCCCAGCAGCTAACGAGCAGATTTGCGAAAATGGTTGAGAAGATGAACGCATGGAACTGCTTGGTGCTACGAGCTCTCCCCCCGTCCTGCCCGTGGCGGACGAACAGTTCCCGGACAGGAACCAATCAAAAGAAAACGAACGAGGCCTAAAGCCGAGCAGAAACCCTTGCCGGAACGGAACGGAACGGACGTGACCTTGGCTTCCCGGGCAGCACAAGCACACAACGTTTCCTCGCCTCACAGCCGAACGAAGAGCGTGCATGCGCGGAGCGTTACGGAACCATTCGTCACGTAAGCCCGACCCCATGGTTTCCGTCGACGCCACGTCCTTGCGCTTCTCCGTCGACAGCGCGGGAAAGGGTTCGATCGGGGTTATCGCGT
This sequence comes from Cenchrus fungigraminus, assembly GCA_036936925.1. NCBI lineage: Eukaryota > Viridiplantae > Streptophyta > Magnoliopsida > Poales > Poaceae > Cenchrus > Cenchrus fungigraminus. The sequence continues at coordinate 10,448,140 of CM072779.1, forward strand.
GCGCACCTCTCTGTCTTGCTGATTCTCTCTCATCACCTTTTAAGCCACGCCGGCGACGTCAGTCAGGGTGCTGATTCCTGGACGTCTGGACGAGGGAGGAGGCACGCTGCCCGCCACGTACGGCTTCCACGGATGAGGCGCCGCCGCGCGGGCTGACCACCACCCGACACGAGTGGCGGCCGGCGCGAGAGGGCTCCACAAGACGCCGCCGAGGCTCTGATTCCGTGACGGGAACTCGCGTTGTTGGACTCTAGCGAGCCCGCTGCGCCGTGTGGCCGCGCGGGCGGCGGGCGGCGCCGCTAAACAGTTCCGGTGAGAAGGCAGCGTTGAGTTCCACAAAAGTTCCAAAATTTTTCGCATCGTAGACCGCGTCACGTCTCACGGAACATATTTATTAATGATTTCGCCACTTTTATCAAAAATTCCGCCAACTAAATACTGCCGAAGGGTGAATTTTTTGTGTTGGGAAGCACGCGCAAAGAGAAAAAAATGAACTGACACGGTCTTCTAGGTGAGAATTTTGGTGAGAATTCAGTGAACTAAACGGTGCCTTAGTTGGTAAAATTTTGGATGAAAATAGTGAAAATTTTACATCAGAAAACGTGTTATGTGAGAGGTGACACGGTCTGCGATGTAAAAACTTTTAGGACTTTTAACGAACTAAACAGGCGAAGGCTGGTGGAGACAGGCGCGACGGCAAATGCCGGGGAGGAATCACGCGACTAAGCCTGCTAATGGGGCTAAACCCTCCCCAAACCCGCCCCAACCCATAATTAATAATGACATTCTGCCACTCCACCCCGCCCCGCCCTGTATACTCTACTACCCGCCCCACCCCGCCCCGTATACTCCACCGGGATCTCGCGACGCCTCGCGCTGTGGGCCTGTGGCTCCCTGCCGCCGTCGCAAGAAGGCCCCACTGCCGCCGGCCGTCGTCGCCCGCCGTCATCACTCGCCGGGCTGGCGAGGTCGGAGCTCTCCGTGGCGGCGCAAGGCACCTCTGCAAGCCTGGCCGCCATGGCGCGTCGCCGCCATGGTGGAGACAGGCGCCCCGCCGCCCGCCTCGTCGTCCTGCTGCTGGCCGCCCTTGGCGTCGCGTCCCTCGTCCTCCTCGACGGCTCCACCGCCGACTCCCACGCGGCGCAGGGCCGCGACGACAATGCCTCGGCGAGCGACGACGCCGTCCTCCCACGCACGACCGTCCGCGACGACAACGCCTCGGTGCAGGGCCGCATCGACGGGCCCCGTGTCCACCTGCCCCTCTCCGTCATCCCGGCCGACGACGACGACGCCGCCGCCGCCTCCTCCGATACCCTGGTGCCGCCGCCGACCCGCAACACCTCGGAGGCGGCCGACACCGCCGTCCCCCTCCTCCTCCCGAGCACGCCGGCCGTCGACGCCACCGCCACCCACCGCCTCAGCCCGAACCACCACTGAAGACGGCCCACAACCGCTCCGCCGTCGTCCGCGCCGGCGAGGGCGGCGTCCACCGGGGCCAAGGTCGGAGCTCTCCGTCTCCTAGCGTGCAGAGGTTGGGACGACGGGGCGGGGCAGGGTAGCTTCGCGGCGGCTCGATCTGCGCACAGCGTGGGCGGCTCGAGCGGCGGGCCATGGAGATGCCGGCGGCGGCGGCTCCAGCTCGGCCATGGAGCAGGTCTCGATCTGGGGAATCCCTCGATCTGGAGTACCCACCCGCCCCAACCCGCTAACCACTAAACCCGTTACCACCCACACAAATAGATACCCATTCGAAAACCCGCCCCGAAATCCCCATCTGACCCCGCCCCGCTAGCAGGACGCGACGCGCCGAGGTAGGATTCCAGAGCCACGACGACCGCTCCGGCTGGATTGACCTGTGTTGATCGTTGATGAGTGCGCGTGCGGCGTGCCGGAAGGAAGCCCAGAACTTCAACTCTCCGTCTTCTCTCGAGGACGTGAGTTAGGATTCCCTCATCTGATCGGATTAGAGCTTCAGATTCGACGGTGACTGGTGTTCGGTGCTCACAGACCGCAACACGGCGCCCCAGCCGCTATGGCCATTCTACTAGTTCCTTTCAAGAAAGGGCGGAGAACAATTCCAGGTCTGGGCTGGTGCAGGTGTTAACCTCCTGTGTTACTACTCTTTCAGCGATTTATTTATCTCCGCTATATGGCCCGTATTGCTGCATTCTACTAGTAGTAATTCTTGCGCACTTGCGGGCCGTATGTATGGCCCGTATCCCGTATAAGTGGCCCGGCCTTTATCACACGAAAGCACCATGACCACAACCAGGCCACCCCACCCGGCCCCACGCCCGCCCACTTGTTGGCCTGGGACCACGCAACGCACACGTCAGGTCGGCTCAGTGGTGGGCCCTCCAGTCAGCCTATGTGGGCCTGTCACCTCGAGCCCACCACAGGGCGGGCACAGGCAGGCAGAGCGGTCCGAAATTGGAAAGAGTGAAGGCGGCCTATAAAGAAAAGCATTTCAAAAAAATAAAAGAAAAACTCTAAATGAAGCGACGGCGGCATCAGCGCTCATGGAATCGCGGGGCTGAGGAGGGAGGATCTCCAGTGGCTGCATCCTTTGTGGCCCGAAACTGATGGTACATCTACCGCACCGTGCTAGCCAATGGATGGACCTACCTCAAAAAAAAAAAAAAGCCAATGGATGGACTCAAAGCCAGATTGGTTGTTTTCTCGATAAAAATTGGAATAGTTTGGTACTCATTTCGTCCGAATTATTTGTCGTTTTGGTCTTTCTAAATACATTTATTTTGTTATGCACCCATATATATTTATGTCTAGATTCATAACAAAAGTAATGCATTTAGAAAAGTCAAAATGACAAATAATTTGGAACGAAGGGAGTACTTCTCGTATTCCCTCCCCTTTTGCATCATTACATCTTCGTAAATAAATAATAGTGAACACATCTGCTTAAAATAAACATTGAGGAATTAATAAAACACCTTAGTAGTTTTTCAAAAACAAACACATTAGTAATTATAAAGGTGGAAATGTATTTATTTGATCAAGTCTAGCAAAAAAGATCATTACTTTTATGAATCTTGACATTGTTTGCACAAGTGTATTTGTGTATTGTTGATGGAAAAAAATTAATGTATAAAAATTATGTATACTTAACTTTGGGTCGGTATGCACAGGATTTTGTTGCAAAACTGTTGGTGTACGAAATAGTCAGGTAGTCTGTGTTGACATAGTGTTATTGCAAAAATTACATTCCAAATTGATGTGAGCATCAATGACTTATTAGAATGTTGCAATCGACTTTCTCACGTAAGTATCCGTACATTATGCATTCTACATAGTTTGGTTTCTAAGGTTTTGAATTGTGTCACAAACGATGCTACACACTAAAACACTCTAATACATTCATTGGAACTAGAAAAAAGCTAAGCGAGAAGATAAAACAAACTTCTGATTTCTCCTATTTTCATATAATTGTGATAAGTACATAAAATTTGCATACTTAATGTCTACCTTACATGTTATATTAAGAAGGAAATCGTGTGGGTGCTTGATCCATTCAAACATAAAATATTTTTTTAAATCCTAATGAATCTCCTCACACCAGATGAGAAACAAGTCACGAGGTCGACAAGGCAATAAGAAATTTCCTAAACGGATGGACATATATCTCCTATACAGAAATACATGCTCTCCACGCTTGGAGGAATACGGCCTCCACACGCCTAGCCGCTTTAAATCACGACAAGAATTTTTTTTAAGAAGACAAGTAGTCAAATTCGGGATTAAGAAAGTCAAATGACCTATGATTCAAAACAGACAGAGTACTTCTTGTATTCCCTCCCTTTTGCATCATTACATTCTTGTAACAACTAATAGTGAACGTGTTTGCTTAAAATGAATGTTGACAAATTAATTATAACAATTTAGTAGTTCTTTCAAATAAAACACATTAGTAGTTATGAAGGTGGAAAAATATTTATTCGAAGTCTAGCAAAAAGATCATTTACTTATATGAATCTAGAGATTGTTTGTGCTAATGTATTCACTCAATGTTAATGCAAAAGTTTTTTATGTGCGACAAAATATAATTTACTATGCATCAACATTCATAGGATTTTGTTGCAAAACTATTGGTGTATGAAATAGTCCATATTGATATTGATAATGATGTAGTGATACTACAAAAATTGCATTCGAACTTGATGGTATAAGCATCAATGATTTATTCGAGCGTTGCAATCAACTTTCTCATGTCGAGGGTCGGTACATTATACATTACATAGTCATGATTTCTAAGGTTTGGTACAAAATTACAAATGATACTATGTATATTCGTGAACAATATTACAAAAGAAGTAAGAAAATATATCAAATTTGTACTCTTTCATATTGCTGTATAATTGTGGTAGATACATAAAATCTGTGTACTTAATGTCCGCCTTACATGTTATATCAAGGAAATCCGTACGTGTGCATTATGCTCGATTCAACCATTCAGACGTAAAATCTTTTTTAAAAGTCCTCATGAATTTGCCCCGCACCAGATGAGAAACAACTCTCGAGGTTAAGAAGACAATAATAAATTTTCTAGACGGCTCGATCATCTGTATATCTCATGCACAAAAAGACACACTCTTCAGGTTTAGAGGAATACAGCCTTCACACGTCTGGCTGTTTTAAATCACGACAAGACATTTTTTTAATAAGATTGGTTGTCAAATTTGGGATTAAGAAAGTCAAACGAACTATAATTTGAAACATATGAAGTATGTTTTGTATTCCCTCCTTTTTTGCGTTATTACATTCTTATAAATAAATAATAGTGAATGCACCTACTTAAGTTGAACATTGAGAAATTAAATATAACAATTTAGTAGTTCTTTCAAATAAAACACATTAGTAATTATGAAAGTGGAAAGATGTTTATTTAATTAAATTTGGCAAAAAGATTATTTACTTTATGGATCTCGAGATTATTTGCGTTAATGTGTTCGCTCAATGTTGATGTAAAAGTTTTTTATGTGCAACAAAAGTGTAGTTGACTGTGCATCAACATTCATAGGATTTTGTTGCAAAACTATTTGTGTATGACATAGTCCATGTTGATAATAATGATGATGTAGTGTTACTGCAAAAACTGAGTTCAAAGTTGGTGGTATAAGCATCAACAATTTATTCAAGCGGTGTAATCAACTTTCTAATGTCGAGACTCGGTACATTATACATTTTATTACATAGTCATGATTTTTAAGGTTGGATACAAAATTATAGATGATTCTAAATATATTCATAAACACTATTACAAAAGAAGCGAGAAGATATACCAAATTTATACTCTTTCCTACCTATTGCTGTATAATTGTGATAAATATATAAAATCTGCATACTTAATGTCTACCTTGCTTGTTATATAAAGAAAAAAACCTGCGTGATTGTAGTCTGATGCAAAGATAAAATCTTTGTTGAAAGTTCTAATAAATCTCCGCACTAGATGCAAAATAACTAACAAAATAAAAAAAGATAATAAAAATTTCCTAAACGACTCAACGAGCAATATATCTCCTATACACAAATACACGCTCCAGGGGAGGAATACGGCCTCCAGCCGCTTTAAATCCCGTCCATTCACGTGGGTTCGGGAGGGCATCGATAGCCCTCACCTCCCCAAACTCCCATACGGCCATACCACCGCGCGCGCGCGCGCACGCATGGCCGCCGCCACCGCCGCCGCCGCCACACCCTCCTCCCCCCTCCTCCGCCGCGCCGCTGCGGCGCCGACCACCGGCCACCACTACCAGCTCAGGTGCTCCGCCAAGCCGTCGCCGCTCCAGCTGCGGCACCGCGCCGCGCGCCTCGCCCCGGCGCGGGCCCTGCTCCCGGACCGCGTCACGCCGTTCTCCTTCGACGCGGACGGCAACGACCACCCCCGCGAGGAGTGCGGCGTGTTCGGGGTCATCGGAGATCCGGATGCGTCGTCGCTCTGCTACCTCGGCCTGCAGAAGCTGCAGCACCGCGGCGAGGAGGGCGCGGGCATCGCCGCCTCTGACGCCGATGGCAAGCTCAAATCGGTGACGGGGCTGGGGCTCGTCGGGGACGTCTTCGGCGACCCGACGCGCCTAGCTAAGCTCCCCGGCAACGCTGCCATCGGGCACGTGCGCTACTCCACGGCCGGCGCCTCCTCGATGCGGAACGTTCAGCCGTTCCTCGCCGCGTACAGGTTCGGGCAGCTCGCCGTGGCGCACAACGGCAATCTCGTGAACTACCAGGCGCTGCGCAACAAGCTGGAGGCGCAGGGCTCCATCTTCAACACCTCGTCGGACACGGAGGTCATCCTGCACCTCATCGCCACCTCGCTCTCGCGCCCGCTGCTCTCCCGCATCTGCGACGCCTGCGAGCGCCTTGCCGGCGCGTACTCGCTGCTGTTCCTGACGGCCGACAAGCTCTTCGCCGTGCGCGACCCGTTCGGCTTCCGGCCCCTGGTGATGGGGCGCCGCCCCAACGGCGCCATCGTGTTCGCGTCGGAGACCTGCGCGCTCGACCTCATCGACGCCGCCTATGAGCGCGAGGTGGCGCCCGGGGAGGTGGTGGTTGTGGACCGCCGCGACATGTCAGTGTCCTACGCCTGCCTCGTCCCGCACCGCCCCCGCAAGTCGTGCGTCTTCGAGCACATCTACTTCGCCCTCCCCAACTCCGTCGTGTTTGGGCACGCCGTCCACGAGCGCCGCAGCGCATACGGCCGCGCGCTCGCCGAGGAGTCCCCGGCTCCGACCGCGGACGTTGTCATCCCCGTGCCGGACTCGGGGTTCTACGCCGCGCTCGGCTTCGCGCAGGCGTCGGGGCTCGAATTCCAGCAGGGCCTTATCCGGTGGCACTACAGCGGCCGCAGCTTCATCCAGCCGTCGCAAGCAATCCGCGACCTCGCGGTCAAGCTCAAGCTCGCGCCCGTGCGCGGCGTCATTACCGGCAAGAGCGTGGTCGTCGTTGACGATTCGCTCGTGCGCGGCACCACCTCCAGCAAGATTGTGCGCCTGCTCCGCGACGCCGGCGCGCGCGAGGTGCACATGCGCATCGCCAGCCCCCCGGTCATCGGCTCCTGCCTATACGGCATCGACACGCCGAGCGAGGGCGAGCTGATATCCAACAGGATGGACCTTGAGGGCGTGCGGAGGACGATTGGCTGCGACTCGCTCGCTTTCCTCTCGCTCGACAAGCTCCACAGCATCTACGGTGATGAAGCACATGAGCTCTGTGACGCCTGCTTCTCTCGTAACTACCCGGTGCTGCCCACTGTGCCGGAGCCGGTGCCGGAGCTGGTGTCAGCCTTCGAAGACTAACAAGAAAGGGAGTGGTTCTATATTCTGCATGCTTACAATAGAATGTAGACTCAATTTTGGGCCTGGTATTTTTGTCTTTGCAATTGCATTCATCCATCTGAATTTTGAGGTTAAAAGCTTTAGACATTGATCAAACTGCTACTGTGAGTTTGATCCAATCTTATTGTATTGCTATGAAGATGATGAATAAGAAAATTGCTCAGTGGCATAGGGTTAAAGAACTACCTTTTTGCCAATTCAGATTTAATATTATGCTATTTTGGGTTCACTTCACAGTCAGCTCTAACCATGCCGGGGCTTGGCGTAGTTGCATAACATTTCATCTGTGGTCACTAGCAATTGACATGTTATGCTTGTGGAATTCAAGTTTGATCATCAGTTTGACAGCATAATATCTATAATCTATTTTACTTATGCTCAGTGTGATATAAGCGATCCTTATGCAGGTACAAAAATTGAAACATTTGGGGGGAGTCTTACTTTCCTTGTCTTGGCATCTGATGTTCTGTTGCTCTAGGTTTGGCTAACAGATTATTTTTCAGGATATTGGTATGAATTAGTTGCAAGCTTTGCTATGCTTCTCTAGAATCAAAGGTTTAGCTGACCTGTCCATAAAAAAGATTGACCTGGACTTCCTCTTTCATGGCAAATGACATCCAACAATCTTTAGTGAAGTGCTTGCTTAGGTCCTTGCTGAATTGTATGTCGAATAGTATCTGCTAAGTACTTTTTTGTTTGAAACGACTACCTGCTAATTACTTATTTGACAACTTTGTTAATGTGCCAAGTCAAGCAAGAAACATATCTGCTAATTACTTATTTGACAACTTTGTTAATTTGCCAAGTCAAGCATGAAATTTCTGGGAATCATACTGCACTACCGATAGCCTGCACATCACAGTCAAGACTCAAGACTGTGACTGTAAGCGTCAAACTAGCTGCCTTTCTTCTGACAACAGTTTGTTTAGATTTAGATTTGCATTCAAGAAGGCAGTCAAAGCTTCAAAGGTAAGCAGAACATCACGATTCTGACAAGATTCTTGTTTTATGGTTATTAATCATGTCCAAAACAAACGCTCTTTCAACAGGGGTTGCTGCTTGAGCTCATCTGTAGTAATATGTTGATTCAGATCCGCTTTTCTGTTGGAGTACTTGCCATTGACATCTTCAAATTTGATCCTTGAAATCTTTGCCTTTCTCTGATCGCATCCTCTGTTTCGATCAAGACGTGTTGTTTTCCTGATGATGGTCATCTTTCTATGGTTTCTCTGAATCAGTCTGATTTATGTGTGTCTTGTGAACATGAGCTATCAGCAGCCATGTGATGTCATCCATGGTGTTCTTGTGAACTACTCTTTCCAAGGGCTAAAGGCTGGTCCCAGCCTCTCTTTCAGTCGAGACATGTGCTGCTTTTCGGATAATTGTCATATTCGCAGCATTTCGCTGAATCGGTCTGGTTTTATGTGAACGTGATGTATCAGCTTGTGTGTGGTGGTTTTATCTATGATTGGTCTCCTTTTACTGAAGCTTCATGAATCCAAAGGCCATGACCAAAGTTGAGCCAAACTGCAGGACGCAAGTTTTTAAATGGTGAAGAGAGACTCGCATGTTCGAGACCTCCAGACTCCAGCGGTGGGTGATGGCATTTGCTATGTGACCTGAGGCTTCGGTCGCCTTCTTTCGGCAGAGAATATATCCTGCTATTTTCATTTGCAGGGAAGTCATCAAAGTAGTAACCAACAGGATAGACAAGCATCTGTACCTTGGACTGAGCATAATCTTTCCGTGATCCCGTTTATCTGTAAATTGAACGTCTGACAAGTGCCAACTATACTTGTAACAGTAACACGCACTTTTGTATTGCCAAGTTCTTCTTGGCTTCTTGCCATGCGCTTTGGCTCATGGTATGTGTGACACACCGCTAAAGCTGATGGTCACTTGGTCACGTAACAACATCCATGATCCATGGCTCTGTGGTTTCTTGTGGGTACCCTACCAGTATCTGTGGTTTTCCTTGACCATGCAGAGCAACTGAAGTTAGTTGCCGCAGAACTAGCTGCCTTGATCTAATTTTGTTGCTAATGTTATATTGTTACTAGAATCATGTACGTGTGTTGCAACGGGCGAAACAATTTTTTTTTGAAAAATAAGAAACAAATAAGTTCCATACAACAACAACAACAACAATAAAGTCTTTTGTCCCAAGCAAGTTGGGGTAGGCTAGAGATGAAACCCACAGGAAATCATGAAAGGCGAAACACACACACCCACCCACACACACACGAAGTGTTAAGGGTAAACAAAGGGTGAAATAGAGATCATGGTTCAGGCACACTGATGGCTAGTCTCCAAGCACTCCTATTCATAGCTAACTCCTTGGAGATGTTCCACTCCTTAAGGTCTCTTTTAACCGCCTCGTCCCAGGTCAGTCTAGGTCGACCTCTACCTCTCTTTACGTTATCGACCCACTCTAGAACCCCACTACGCACCGGCGCCTCAGGAGGCCTCCTTTGGACATGACCAAACCATCTCAACCGATGTTGAATCATTTTTTCCTCAATCGGTGCCACTCCAACCCTATCTCGAATATCTTCATTGCGGACTCTATGCCTTCTTGTATGCCCACAGAGCCAACGCAACATACGCATCTCTGCTACACTCAGTTGCTGGACATGTCGCCTTTTTGTAGGCTAACATTCGGCACCGTACAACATCGCCGGACGAACCGCCGTCCTGTAGAACTTGCCTTTTAGCTTTTGGGGCACCCTCTTGTCATATAGGACGCCAGAAGCTTGACGCCATTTCAACCAACCGGCTGAGATCCTATGCCTAATGTCTTCATCAATGTCGTCATCCTTCTGTAGCATCGATCCTAGGTACCGAAAAGTATCCTTCTTGACCACCACTTGCCCATCGAGGCTAACATCTCCAATCTCATGTCCAGTCACGCTGAAATCGCACCTCATGTACTCAGTCTTGGTCCTACTGAGTCTGAAACCTTTTGACTCTAACGAGTCTCTCCACAACTCAAGCTTCCGATTAACCCCTGCTCTAGTCTCGTCAACTAACACTACATCATCAGCAAAGAGCATACACCACGGGATATCATCTTGTATATCCCTTGTGACCTCATCCATCACCAAAGCAAAAATATAAGGGCTCAATGCTGATCCCTGATGTAGTCCAATTTTAATTGGAAAGTCACTAGTGTCACCATCACATGTTCGGACAACCGTCCTCGCATCATTGTACATATCCTTGATGAGGGTAATGTACTTAGTTGGGACTTTGTACTTTTCCAAGGCCCACCACATGACATTCCTTGGTACTTTGTCGTACGCCTTCTCAAGATCAATAAAGACCATATGCAAGTCCTTCTTCTGTTCCCTATATCTCTCCATTAATTGCCGTATTAAGTAAATCGCCTCCATAGTCGACCTCCCAGGCATGAACCCAAACTGGTTTTGGGTCACACTTGTCCCTCTTCTGAGGCGGTGCTCGATAACCCTCTCCCAGAGCTTCATTGTATGGCTCATTAGCTTAATCCCTCGGTAGTTGGTACAACTCTGAACATCTCCCTTGTTCTTGAAGATCGGTACTAATATACTTCTCCTCCACTCATCAGGCATCTTGTTTGACTGAAAAATAAGGTTAAAAAGCTTAGTTAACCAAACTACTGCTCTAGCACCAAGACATCTCCACACCTCAATGGGGATACCATCTGGACCCATCGCTTTACCCCTCTTCATTCTCTTCAAAGCCTCCTCAATCTCTGCCTCTTGAATTCTCCTCACAAAACGTCTGTTGGTATCGTCAAATGAGTCGTCCAACTCCACGGTAGGACTCTCATCCTCCCCATTAAACAACTTATCGAAGTACTCTCACCATCTATCCTTGATCTCTTCATCCTTCACCAGAAGGCGATCTGTCCCATCCTTGATGCACTTGATTTGGTTTATGTCCCTTGTCTTCCTCTCTCGGGTCCTAACCAACCGATAAATGTCCTTCTCCCCTTCCTTCGTGCCTAGCCGCTGATAAAGGTCCTCATACGCCTGGCCCTTGGCTACACTCACAGCTCGCTTTGCAGCCCTCTTCGCTGTTTTATAGCTCTCGATGTTGGCTGCACTCTTGTCAAGGTGGAGGCGCTTGAAACACTCCTTCTTCTCCTTAATAGCCCTTTGCACCTCATCATTCCACCACCAGGTGTCTTTCGCTTCTTGTTTGCCTTCCTTACTCACGCCAAGCACTTCTGCAGTCACCTTTCGAACACATGTTGCCATCTTTAGCCACATGTCATCTGCATCTTCTCCTACCTCCCATGGTCCCTCTCCTAGTATCCTGTCCTTAAACATTTGTGCCGCTTCCCCTCTAAGCTTCCACCACTTTGTTCTCGCGACCTTGGCACGTTTGTTCTTGTGAACACGTACCTGAAAGCGAAAATCTGCCACCACAAGCTTGTGTTGAGAGACAACACACTCCCCAGGAAACACCTTACAATCTAAGCAAACACTTCTATCTCTCCTCCTTGCAAGGATAAAGTCGATCTGGCAACAAATAGTACAACATGTATTATAATTTTCATTTTATAATTTCCATGTAACAATAGTACAACATGTATTATAGAAGTATTATACACTCACTGTTTTAAACACACATCGGTGTCCTAAAGAAAATAGAATATGTCTAGCAATTTGAACACTTGGTAATAGATTTTTCCACTGCCCATTTCATGTAATCTTCCTGTTACCCAACTATCACCACTCGGTCGTTGGTAGAGCTCCAACAGGTAGGTTGATTGTAAAGATGATGTTGACTTTGAAAGAAGGTTAAACAAAATGTCAAATCTGCTGTCTTTCCTTCTTCATAGAAGAGACAACAATTGCCATTTTTTGTTATATGAGCAAGTCAAATTAATTGTAAAGATAAATTTTTATATGCTAGTAGTTGTGCTTCTTATTTCTACTGGGTCTTTCTGTTATCTGTCAGAGGAAAAAATTCATCAAAGATAACGACTATAAATAGTATATGAGCAAGTCAAGATTCAAAAGTACCGAAAATAGTATGGTAGTGATTGGTTGCTTGGTTAGTGTTAGTCCTAGCTTGGCTAGAAAACTAAGCCAGGTCAAATTTCAGCAGGATTAAGCAATGCAATGCATCATGTGTTTGGTTGTGTGCACAATTTGACATGCTCAGCATTAAAGGTAGGCATGTTCTTTTGCTTTCAAAGCAACAGTAAAAAGCATTATTCACATATCACATCTTCTCTAAAAAAACACTATTCTAGCACTATTCATTTGCAACTATACTATTCCTTTTCACTCAAAAGAACGGACCCATGTGCCAGCGAGACAGGCATGCGGAGGCTAGTCCATTTCCATCCCACCCATCATTCCGTCTGGATTTCGCGGCTCGTGGGCGCTGCTACGTCGCCCCTATTTCGCGTCCGTCCGATCGGCCCGATCCAACGTTCCCAGTCCCGCCAGCGTCGCGTGCCAATTTGCAGAAAAGTCATTCCGTTTGTGCATTATTCCGTTTCGGGTCCAGGAAGGTCCCTCCGCTATAGCGCTCGCGTTCGATTTGTTTACGACTAGACCCTGTGTTCTAAAATATTTCATTACCAAGAAGACGAAATTCCGATTTCGTGAGCATTTTTCACGAAGCCGCCCGCCGTCAATTTTGCAAAGAAGCCCCCCCCCCCCCCGGTCCTTATCCCAATCTCTTCTCTCTCCCCGTCCTTATCTCCTTCCTCCGCCGTCCGGCTGCACTCCCCTCCCGCCGCTGGGCGCGATCCGGCGACCGGAGCTCCTCCCCTGCTCCTCCCATGCGCGGATCAGGAGCGGGCCTGCTCGGGTCGTGCGCTGTTCCGTGTGGATCTGAGCGGCGGCGGCCGCTTCCGGGCACAGGCACAGGCGGCCAAGCGGCGTGCGGACGTGCGGCGCGGTCAACCCGCGCAACGGCAGGAGGGCCGGGCGCACTCCCGCGCGGAGCAGGAGGTGGAGCGGCGGCTCTCCGCGGGCGGGTGTCGACCCTCCCCAGGCGTGGGCAGCAGCTTCCTCCCCGCGCCCTTCCTCGACAAGGGCTTCGATTTTGGCGCCTTCACCTTCGCCTCCGCAGTTGCACCCGTCGCGCTGCACCCGCCCCTCTTCGATCCCTGACCGGACACCTTCGCGGCCTTCGACGACGACTGGTGCGACTTCGTGGCGAGCCACTCGAGCGGGCGGTGGCGCAACTGCTGCTCATCGACCCTTCCTCGGCGGCGCAACTGGTGCACGCTACCTCGACGCCGGCTCCATGGACCTCATTCTCTCCAGGAACTTCCAGGTGCGCATAAACCATGTGTACGTGCTGCTTCTTCTCCCTATCCACCTCCTCCCTGATGCCTCGACGGCGACTCAACCTTCGGATTTGTGAATCATCCATGTGCCAGGCCCATGACTACCTCTTATTCTGCATCTGCACCAGGAGTGGAGCCATTGCAGAAGCATATTGGCACATTAACCCAACAATCAGCAAAGCAGATAAGGCCAACTGTCCACCACGAAAGGTGAAAATCTTTTTCTATGCTACGTTCCCAATGTCTTGCTATTTATTTTTTTTCTACGACAAAAGGGAAGATTTTGATATTTCTATATTGATGGATGCTCGGCTTGGTACTTGACAAGCAAATGGGGTCTTTTAACCTGCAATTTGTTCAACCTGTCATCCTGATCTATAGATTTGTAGTACATTATTTTGTGGTGTTTAGTGTCTAATAACCAAAATCCTTGCAAACAACAAACCTGAAGCCAGTGCTTGGGTATTGGAGAATTAAAATCCCTTAAGCAATTTTGTGAGAAATTGATGCCAATTTGACAAACAAAGGGGTATATCTCGTGTCTGTTCACTCTTTTGTCAGACCTGCACTACTGCTGCAATGCGATGGTTATATATGGTTACGAATCAGATCTAAATAATGCTTTGCTTTGTGAGATGATCCATGTATATATATACTTGCACCAATTTCCCCTCCTAGTTGGCTGAACCTTTAGTTGCCTGATCCTGATCCAAAGCTTCCTTTCATGTTGTAACAGATGCTTCTCCAATCTTATTTATTAGCAAATGACAACGTTCGTTTACTTGTATTTGCTAGGCAGCTTGAAATTTGCAATCCTTATGCACTTTTTATACTGAAATAATGCAAGGTCAACTTTTCTGTGCATCCATGAGATACATGTATCTGATTTTTCCAAGCTTATACAAAATTGATTACCAACAGTTGTGTTCTCATAATACGTTTAGTGTACAGATCTTTTCCAAGCTTATTTAGCTAATTTGAGTGTTTAACACCTTTAGCTATCAGAGGGAATATAACTCTGCCATGAGTGTGATTTTACCTCTGGTATTTTAGTTTAGTTCGAGAGATGGAGGCTCAGATCAACAAATGTTGGAATCCAGAGTTGAAGAAGCTCAACATTCTCTTTTTCAATGTTTTGTTCTTCGAGTTGTGAGGGCATTCCTACTGGAATGGTGTGAAGTTGATGATTTGCCTCTAGATGATATGGTAGGTGAGTTATGCTTAGTCTTTTTTTTTCTCTGCGAATAGTTCTGCTTAATCGTACCTATTTGTTGTTAATCTTAACACTTGTATGACTGATGCTGAACCACAACGACATTTGGACTGATTTTTCAGATGGCGGTGAATATTGTAGGTCATCGAAACAATACTCAAGCAAGCTTGTAAAGAATTTACCATTATGTTTGCCTTCGCCAGAAATCTGGTACCGTTGGCTGTTTCACTCAGTCAATGTAGCATGACATTTGAGAAGCTTGAAATTGCTAAACCTTACTTAAGTGGAAAAAAAACCCAGCCAATATATGTGATAAGTCATTTAAATAGAAGCTGATGATGGCTGATTGGCTGAACCAAGAAAGGTGCAACTTAAGCTGAAGGCCCCTGCATGTTTATCTCTGCTCAATATTTGTTGCCTACGCTAACTGTCAATAAAAGATAGAATATTGGATTTCTGCTCCTCGCATATCAATGCGGTATGACTATTCAGATATGGAAACCAAATTCTATTTTTTATGCCACTTAGTTTGTTTGGTGAAATTCTGTATCAGAAAGAATTTTCTGAGCGTCCTATTGGTCAAGTGCAACCCAATGTCATTCAAGGAGCTACTTGAGTAGCCAAGGTACAACTTGTACTGTTTGCAGTTTCTATTTCTAGATATTTGTGAGATGATGGTTCTGTGGGTTGGATTAAAAAATTAACAATTTTCAACGTTATCAGATTAGGAAGGGATTCTTGAAGGACAACAAGTATCATAATCTTGTAATGTAGCACTGGTTCAAAACTGATGAGCGTCACTTAAGATATATTTCAGATGTTGACACTTTTCTGAATTTCGATGAGGCAAGGATAATGTTTGATTATATCACTTCTAAAGATATTATCAGGTTAGGATGGGATTCTCTGGTTAATGCGTTTGATTCCGTCCCAATCTTAATCCCTAATTTGGATATACAAGATGTGTATGAGATACAAGCTCTAGAAATCATTTGCTTGTTTGTAGTCTCAAGCCATGTGAGCTACAAAAAACAGTTTATTCAGATGTCTGTTAAGGGTGCACATGGCTTAGGGTCATATGAAAACAAGTGATGTTCTTTGTGACATTATTTCCAGTTTTTTTTTTGAAAAAAAACATTACACCAAGGTACAAGGATTGGAAAATGACAACTGTCAAACATGATAAATGGAAAATGACAACTGTCAAACATGATAAATTACTTTGTACATCTTATAGTTAATATTTGGTGAATTTATGGGACAGGTGTGATCTATATACATTTTGCATTATAAATATTTAAGTTATTAGAGTCAGCACTTGTCATCGGGGTTTGCCATCGCTCTTGTCACGGCCAGCAGAGTGGCAATGGAGGAGGCATATGCCATGCTGATGCACGGCATGCAAGTTTACCATTGAGCCAAGCAAACATCAGGGTCGATCCAGATGAGAACTCGCTCCTATGCCACGGTTGCGGCCCTTCAGGGTGAGTTGCGAATCTTGGCCTCGTTGGAGGCGAATGCAGCAACAACAAGACACTTATTGCTAGTGATTTCTCTCGGTCTAAGTTAATTTCATACCTGTTTACCTATAACTGTTTATATCAAGTATGTACCAACGCAACGCGATTACAACTACTATTTTACGTACACATAACTTCTTTAGTAAATATGATCTAAAAAAAATTTCTTTAGTAAATATTACACCAAAGATCGATATATATTACTATAATTTTCATCTCAGCTTCTTAATTAAAATTAGCTGCACCATTGGCGCGCCAGAGGCGCGTCGCAGTCTCTAGTCCATCGAATGCTGCCGCCCTCTCTCGTTGCTGATTTTTGTCCATTGCTCTTGCTGCATCCCTACATGGCCCCGCCGCTGCTACCGAAGTGCGGGGACATGGCTGCCGACGCCTCTCTGGTCAGGTATAAGTTGAATGAAGTAATCAAATTGAACAAAGTTACAACTTACACGAACACTTCACTCTAACTTCCTCATTGCAGTACTGCACCTGGCCTTTGTGACAGTCGCGCCAAGGTCGTGCCTTTTTTTTTAAAAAAAAAGCTTCCTCATCAGTACAGAGATAGAGACAGATCATGTCCCTAAATTTATATAACTTTGACAATTTATAGGGATTTAATAAAAGTATTCATACTATCAGCTGATGAATCGAGCAGCTTCCTTATCTCCAAAATTGCTTCTGACATCCTGTGCAAATTAAGGTGATTATTAGAAAGTAAATATAAATATTATTGTTCTAGGTGTGGCAATGAAGGTGGAGATATGAGAAACAGAAGATGGTAGAGTGGTCTGTTCAAACAAAAAAAATTCTTCTGCTCAAAGATGGATGAGTGGGTGTGTTGCCTTCCTATTTACTGTCTCATGTCATGCCACTATACAGCACCATCAGTGGGCAGCAGCTAGTCATCAGTTAATGATAATCACAATTCCTTCATTCTGAATATGCTTGTGGACACTACCAAATAGGTCGGCACACTATCAACATGAATGACACGCTTATCTCTCTGGCCATACTCAAAATTTATTGCAAGATCTTGTTTTTCTTTCAAGCTCACAGTACACTCGTCATATGGTCAAAATTGGATTGGAGCAGTTTTCAAAGCCACGATCAACTCATTTGCTGAAGACAGTCTTATTATTGCTAGTTACAATTATAATTTGAATCTTTGCAAAACTATCACTACAAATAAAGGGTCGGACTTTGGGGTCCAACAGAATGCTATACAATTATAACCTAGGTACTAAAAAGTTAAAACATAATTCAAAAGGGATCAGACAAATTATAACCTAGGTACCACAACAATGACATATGAACGATTTGTAATAATAAAAATATTAAGAATCATGCCAGCTTCCAATCATCACTGACATATGCATGTTGCTTGTGTGCGCCTTTGACTCAATGGCTGCCCTACCAAGACGAATGAATGGAACAGATTCTCAGAATAGCCTCATAATTTGTTATGGGTTGTATGTATATCAATTGAGGAGCAAGGAAAATTTGGATGTTTGACCAAGAGAAGCGGCCATATCATACCTTAACATATTTTCCATATGGAAGAAATATGTATATGCTTTCTGAATCCAACAGGTACCACAATTTTCAATTATCTGCCTTCCATTTCTATACCAACAACAGATCCAAAACAACCATTCAACATATTCAGAGTTGGGAGCAACAACTAATTTTCTTGATAATCATCTACAACCTTCACACTGTATGGTAGGATCAAAACTACATCTGATTTATGTTCCTTGAAAGGCATCACCAATATATCCTCCAAAGAATCAAAAGTTTTCGGTATTTCAAATAATTCAGGATGAGACTGGTCAGCCATTAGAAAAATATGAACACCATCATACAATTCAACCCAGCTACATCCAGGCTCTTTTTCACACACTCACTACGCATGCCCTCCCTGATAGTCCAGGTCTCATGCCAATCATTTTCTGATGCATGCACACTTGATAGAGCAACCTAGTTGATGTGGTTCTCAGGATCAAGCTTGAGCAAACGGGATGCTGCAAGTTGACTAAACTTGGCATTCCCATGTATTCAAGATGAGTTAAGTAATGCACTCCAAGCAGCAATACTAGAGTCAAATGACATATTCTCAATGAATTCAAAAGCTTCTTCTAGGTAACCCCTCCATAGTGCTTAGGATGCATCTTAACTGAGTTTTGACCATCAGACATCAAAATTGAAGTAGTCCCAACTCTCTCTGACAAGTCCACCATGGCTACATGCTGACAAAACTGCAAGATATGAAATGCCATCCTGTTTTATCCCCAGTTGTGCCATCCTATCAAACATGCTGATTGCATCATGTACTCGACCAAATTTGCCATAAGCTGAGATCATTGCAGTCCAAAGAACAACATCCTTTGACAATGCCACCTTGAAGACAAGCTCTGCTCAACATCCTTTGACAATGCCACCTTGAAGACAAGCTCTGCTGAATCGACACACCCACACTCGGCATATGTTGACATTGCTAACGTCATCGACTAGAAACGGATATAAGATCCATCTCTATCGACGACACCAGGAATGCAGAGGTATATCTTAACATGATGCTAAGTGTATATCGGATGTTGCTTTCAGATAAACTAAAAGATGAATTCCGACACGATTCATAGCACAACTCGATATAGGTTGTCAGCCTGACAGGTGTGCCTGAAAACGCATGGATATGGTACTCTTACATATGCCTTGGATCTCTAGAAAAAAAAATATATATGAACAGGGTATCCGCAAGCGCACAGATATGAATATACCATTGTAGCATTTTAACCAGGAGTAAAACCAGGTATCGTATTTATATTCTACCACAGGGAAAGAAGTCTTTCTAATCCATAATAGCTAATACATGCTCATCTCTCAGTTTTATAATGTAGAGTGGCCAAAATATATCAATTACTATAAACAGGGGTAAGTCACATAAAATATAGAGAATGATAGCACTGTTCAAGTCATAACTTCATGAGCAGCTAGAAAGTGTCATTATAGCAAGAGAAACGTAGCAAAGCCTAGCTAGAGAGGATACTCCTAGGTAATTCTAAACTATATGTCAATGCAAACTATGATTAGTGCAAACATTTAGCAATCACGGAAGAAGAACTATTATATCAATGCATGGGGAGACTATCCAGGAGGATCAAGGCCGAAACTTGAAACAACCCAAACAGTATAAGGCTCCACTAGTCCTATACACGGGGGGTGGACTACGAAGGACTCAGTAGTGCTGTCACCACCACGATCTACCACACGACCCGGCATATAGGGTGCAATCGCAGATAAATACAATATAAGCACCACGCTTACACTGTCTTTACCGTTCACCCATGTTAACAAATGATCTAGGTGAGGGCTATACGACTCCATACATGAATATAAAGGCAAATCAACTATGCTAAACATGTAATCATAATAAACACCAAAGCATATAATGTCGAATATAATCATTAATAAGAACATATGTCTATATAACAAATGTAAAGAACTAGATAAGAACTTACAAGAGCGAAGCTAGATCAGCCTCTAGACGATCAGGAGTCAAGTAGACGCCTTGCCTCCTCCTAAATCTAAACTAGCTAGCTACTCTACTATATGGTGTTTCTAGGGCGTAGAGTCTCTGACTTGATGACTTGATCTGATGTATGACAGATTCAGATGCCTCTGCCAGGGGGCAGGGGGGCTGCTTATATAGTCCAGAGGGGTGGACGTGCGCCGTAGGATCAAACTGACCTAAACATGTGGTTTAGATTGATCTTCATAGGCGGTGGAGGAACATTCCAGAAGCCGGGCCCATTTGGCGCCAGGGGGTGGCCGACCGGCCCCACCACTGGGCCGGTCGGTCTGGTGTGGGCCCCACTCGGGGTCCACTTCGGCCAGGTGGGTCCTTGATCCTTCTAGATGCTTCTTTTTTAGGTGCTAAGCCACGTTGAGTTCTGGAGCTTTCTGGAGTCTTCTAGAGTGGTTTCTTTGCATAATTTCTGAATAGTCCCTGTAGATTCATAGATTCACCAAAACTCGTGGAAATTGTTAATATAACCCTAATAAGGTGATCTAATTATATTTTAGTCCTTTTTCCAATGAATGTGAGGGATAAAATGCATAGATAAAATGTGTCAACAGCATACATGTCCAGTAAAGAGTTCCTCACAATGACATCTACCTCGAATCCGCCACCAACAACTTGTGTGTGCACTTGCATCCCCTGCTTCAACAATGCCAGCTCCCCACACGCATCCACAACTATGGAGAATGAGAAGCCATCCACACCAACATTGGAAGAAACCATAGAAAAAATAACCTCAGCGCCTCCTCCGCCTGCCCACTCCCAAGAAACCATCATCAAGTTCGAAGCAACACTGTTTTTCACTTACATCATCCTAAACACTCTACAAGCATACTCGACACTCCCACACCTCGAGTACATATCAATAACCCCATTCTCCACAACCGGGTCAACTGGACCGTGCAAGCTCATCTTGAGAACCCTGCCATGGATTTACTTCCCGAGAGCAAGTGCATCCTGGCCGACACCGGCACAAGCAAGCAATCCTCCCGACAAAGAGTACCCATTGGGCTCGACACCAAATCCCACCATGCGCCGGAACAACATGAGGGACTCACGGTGCAGTCCCTGGTGCGCGTGACTGGTGATGAGAGACGTCCAGGAGACCACGTCCGCGCGTGGGCATTTCGTCGAATAGGTCCCGCGCATACCACGGGAGCCTGCAACGCAGCGCAAGGTGCGCCAGGGAAGTGGCCAGGATGGCGGAGGCCGAGCTTGAAGAGCACTGCGTGGAGGGGCCCCACGTGGGGTGTGGAGCATCGGACCGCCGCAGCCTTGAGCGCGCCAGCCAGGGAGGTGGCGTCCCATGCGGGGCTTGGGCTCGGCAGAGGCGCGCTCGAACACGACATCTCGCCAAGTCAGTGGCCGGCAGGCAGGGAGTGAGGAGAAGACGTTCTTGCACGGACGAGGGGAAGAGAACGGCGGCGCGATTGGTGTCGTCGGCAGGAGAGCTGGGAACGCGGTGGCACCACGGAGGGGGTGACGTCGCTCTTCCACACGACCTGCGGCAAGCCCCCGGCGACGGCGAGCACCCGAGGGAAGGAGATGGCGGCGAGCGGTGTTCCTCTCCCCTTGCGTCGCTACCCCCGAGTCGGGTCGGTTCCGCCGGTCATGGCCGCCGCCCGCCGCGCTCGAGCCGTGGCTAGGTCCGCCGCCCGCCGCACCCGAGCCGTGCACACTGGTCGCCGGTATCTTGAACGAGGTAGATCTTGGGCCCACCTGTCGGCGCGCGGGGTGAGCATCTGTGGCTCTGCCCGGCAGAACCATGGGGGCAGAGGCATGAGCTGTCGACGTTGCCCGTAGGGTTTTTTAGGAGTGGAGATTTTGGCAGAACTATCTCCTCCATTTTGACACGAAGACCTGCAATCTTGAAACCGGGAGGCGGAGCAATATGCAGTATTGGAGTAGTCACTGAATTTTTATATATATATATATATATATATATTCTTGATTTCCGAAAAATAAATGACGCAAAAAAAATTTATGAAAAATATACCACTGCCGCCGTACCACACGGCGGCAGGGACTCCTACCGCCATGTGGCACGGCGGCAGGGGTGTCGCCAACGGTCGGGGGGGGACTGGCTGTGGGGCCAGGTTCCTACCGCCGTATCACACGGCGGCAGAAATCCTACCGCCGTGCCACACGGCGGCAGGAGCCTGCCGCCGTGGGGTACAACGGCAGCCTCACCGCTATATAAGCGGCCGCGGCTGCCGCCAGACCCTCCGCCTCCCCTCTTTCTCCTCCTAAATCTTCGGCTTTCAATCCTTCGGAGCACTTTTGACTCAGGTATGTTTCTAACTTTAGTTAGTTTATTAGTTTAGTTAGTTAGTGTAGTTTAGTTAGTTAGTTAGTTTAGTTAGTGTAGTTAGTTAGTATAGTTAGTGTAGTATAGTTAGTTTAGGTAATTTAGTTAATTTAGTTTAGAAATATATAGTTTAAAAATTTTAAAAATAGTTATAATTCAAATAAAATTCGTAGAAAATAGTTATAATTCATAAAATTTGTTTAAATTGATATAAAATTTATAGAAAATGGTTATAATTCAAAAAATTCGTTTAAATTCATATAAATTTAGTAGAAATTAGTTTTAATTCGAATAATTAGATTAAATTGACATAAAATTCCTAGAAAATAATTATAAATCAAATAATTTGATTAACTTGATATAAAATTCTGAGAAAATAGTTATAATTCAAATAATTCGTTTAAATTGATATAAAATTCCTAGAAAATAGTTATAATTCAAATAATTAGATTAAATTGATATAAAATTCTTAGAAAATAGTTGTAATTCAAATAATTCATTTAAATTGATATAAAATTCCTAGAAAATTGTTATAATTCAAATAATTAGATTAAATTGATTTAAAATTCTTAGAAAATAGTTGTAATTCACATAATTTGTTTAAATTGATATAAAATTCCTAGAAAATAGTTATAATTGAAATAATTCGTATAAATTGATTTAAAATTCGTAGAAAATAGTTATAATTCAAAAAAAATCGTTTAAATTGATATAATTCAACTAATTGATTAAAATTTGTTTTTTCTGTAGCTATGACTCAGGCACCGTTAGAGTAGGTACGGCCGGAGTTGTTCGAGGAGGCGGTGGACCGGCACCACCGCTTGTACGTCTCGGCCGTTCTTAGACAGACGCGCAGCAGTTTACGTTGCCGGACCACCCGCAAGTTGATGCCGATACACCAGCGCTGGTTTCCGAAGTACGTAATTCATTTGTTATATTTATTTCTGTTTCTTTACAATAGTAATTGTGTTAACTAAATTGTTTTTGTTTTTTGTTACAGGTTACGCGCTGCAGGACTTCTGCCTTTCGCGCGGTTGGTCGAGGGGGACAAGCTACGAGCTCAGGTTCCCCAGGTAGAGCGGTTGATGCGGTTCAGCAACGACACCCCTCTGATCGCCGTGTTTATGGACCGGTGGCGACCAGAGACGCACACCTTCCACTTCCCCGTCGGTGAGATGGCGCTCAGTCTGGAGGACGCCGTGTTTTTGGGAGGACTCTCGTGTGCTGGCGAGGCGATGGGGCCTATCGGCATCCCCGCGACGTGGCAGGTCGACTTCCTTGCTCGGTTCGCGAACGTTCCTCGGAACGATCGCGCGCCTCAGCCGTACGTGCCTTTCGCCAACTCCCACGGTCCCACCTGGACTCGGATCCAGCAGTTCAGCGTACGTGCTTCTAACTCTTATTTTCAACGTTTGTATGCATTTTAAACGAATGTGACGATCGACCTTTGTGTGCAGGCTGACTACATGGCGGATGAGGCCGAGGACCAGATGTCAGACAGGTTTCTGGAGGTGTACCTGCTCTGGCTGTTCGGGTGGGTGATGTTCTGCGAGTCAACGGGAGACTCGGTGTCGAGGTACCTGCTCCCCTGAGCTCAGAGGATCACCGAATCCCCCCTCGACGAGATGCCCCAGATCAGCTGGGCCAGCGCTGTTCTGGCCGCTACCTACAGGGGGTTGTGTTCGGGCGTGGCGAAGCCGGCGAGTAGGGAGGGGATCCTCCTGGGTTGTCCTCTCCTCCTGCAGATGTGGATCCACGAGCGGTTCGACATCGATCGGCCCAAGGCCGACCTCTCGGAGTACGAGCCACTGCCAGCTAACACCGACCCAGCGGACCTCCCCACCATGGGTTCTCTGTGGTGCTTCCGGAAGGTAATGACCTCCGTTATCATTTTCTTCGCTTAATGAGTTCCTTAGTTCGATTGAATTAACTTTTCATGTTCTGTGCAGCACGTTTGGGCTGGGGAGCAGACGAAGAAGGCGTACAAGGACTTCGTCGGTCAGATTGACCGGATGGTCGATGCCCAGGTCCGGTGGACATCGTACACTCCTACCATGGTCGCTGCCCACGCACCACAGGGCCTCTCGTCGCTGTGCTTGCGAGACCAGGCGTACTGGATGACGCGACGACGATTGGTGTTCGACGTCTGCGTCGAGGAGTACGCGGTCCACCGGGTGATGAGGCAGTTCGGCCTCTACCAGGAGTCGCCTGTACCTGTTGCTCCACGTCTACCTCCCACAGCGCATAGGTGAGCTATCAGGAGCCAGTTATATTTTTTTTCTGTTACAAGTAGTCAGTTGCAAATAATTTTTTGTTTCATCTATGCTAGGTGGACGCGTAAGGGCGTGTCTGCGGTGACGTCGTTCGTCGACAGGTTGCAGCCGTACGTGGACAAGTGGGCATCCGCGGCGCATGAGGAAAACGTCATCACCGAGCACCGCCTTCACGACGGCGTGGCCTGGGTAGCGTACCTTAAGTGGTACCTCCCGAGGACACGGACGCGGGTGACGTACGTCCCTGCTGCCCCGCCACCGCCACCGGTCCCGGACCACGATAGGCTACTACCGGACGACACGTACCCGGTGCGACGAGATCAGACCGCCGACACAGCGGTAAGCTACGATACTGCAATCATATTCAATTTATGTTACTATTCATTATAACATGTGCTACTAATTTCGTGAGCAGCACGACGCGCTTGCTGAGATCGTGCAGATCGCAGCGGCCGCGAGGGAGGCGTGTTTTACCTGGGGACCTCAGCAGCACCGCCACACGTACGACAGGATCTTCGATGTTGCCACGAGGTACATCGCCGTTGTTAACTACGTCGGGGCTGCATACATTCCTCTTCTTCCGCGCCACCCAGCGTCGTCCTCGAGCTCCGCCTCGACAGCTCGTTCATACCAGGCGCCTTCCACCTCTGCACATGCTGCTTTCTCGGCTCCGACGGGACAGCAGCAGGGCCCGCACACCTACGTGCAGCGGCCGTTTGTTTTCCCCGGCTCAGGTACTTTCACTGTACCTTCTTTTCAACTAATGCACGGAGTTATTGTGTGTTTTTGTTATACTGTCTTTTAATCGTACAGGGCGACCGCCGGTCTTTCCGACGGGACTAGGAGGTTTCACCGGGACTCGACAGCCAGAGACGACGGCACCTAGACCGCCGGTCTTTCCGACGGGATTAGGAGGTTTCACCGGGGCTCCACAGCCAGAGACGACGGCTCCTAGACCGCTGGTCTTTCCGACGGCAGATATTCCTTCCTCGTCCACTGTACCTATTTTCCAGCATGGTAACGACCTTAACTATTATAGTAAAATTCGATAAGTACGATACATAGAAAACTAATACTATTCGTTGCAGGTTTCGACCTGACCACGGCCTCGATGGAGTCCCCTGACGATCAGCTGGACTGGGATGAGTTTAGGGTCCAGGACTTGCTCGCGGGTGAGGATGTCGAGGAGCTTGGCGCGTCACAGTTCACACAAGCGCCGCCTCTTGGGACGCAGGAGACACAGCTGCCTTTCGGATGGTCCCAGGCGGCCGACGGAGCGACTGAGGCAGGCTCTACGGGCGGAGCGACACCGGCTGGTGCAGGACTGCAGGCTCGTCACAAGTGGTTGCAGGGTCGTCGCCGGCGGGCGGAGCGACACCGGCGAGCGGAGCGACACCGGCTGTTGCAGGCTCGTCGCAGGCGGCCATGCCGAGTCATCAGGGCACCTGACCCCTTGACGTACGCCCGGGACCACACCAGGGCTGGTGCTAGAGCTGTTAGGCCGAAGAGAAGCCGACGGATTTAGATGTATTAGTGTTTTGTGTCACAACACTACTTTAACCATGATCTTGTATAAACTATTTTGCATCTACTCGTTGATTATAATCTTTTCATTTATATATGCCAATTTGTGTTGTGATTATGTTTAAATTTATCATTTTCTTGTTTTTAAAAAATGAAAAAAGTGTTTTACAAAATGAAAAATTCTCAAAAAATTAAAAAGGTGGTACCCCCGTGTGGCACGGCGGCAGGCCCCTGCCGCCGTGTGACACGGCGCTAGGACGCTGCCGCCGTGCCACACGGACGTGCCGCCAGACCTACTGTCCTGCCGCCGTACCCCACAGCAAGAGAGGTATATTTATGATAATTTTTATTTGCGTTATTTATTTTTCAGAAATCAACGATATTTATTTATTTATTTATACTAGTAAAATGCACATGCGGCACGCATGTGTTTTCAAGAAAACTTACACTTATTGTGAAATACTCTAATTATTTCAAAAACAAGTGTTAGGTTATTGTGAAATACTCTAATTATTTCAATACTTTTAATAAATACCTTCCGTTTCAAAATACTTGTCGCTATTGACTTTTTTCTGCAACTTTGACCATTCGTCTTATTCAAAAAATTGTGCAAGTACAATTTATTTTGTTTGTTATATGTTTTAATGTTGTATGTATTTTAAGCTTGACTTATCGTTTTACATGTTTGCAATGATTTTTTGAATAAGACGAATGATCAAAGTTGCAAAGAAAAGTCAACAGCGACAAGTATTTTGAAACGGAGAGAGTATATCACTTGCAGGTATGACAGATAATCTTGATGGACTAAATAATGAAATCCATTCAAGATATTAATTAAGCCCTACACATGATATTTTCTTTATCCAGTAATCGGTACAATTACCTTTGTTAAGCTTGCCAATTCTAATTATTTACAAGATCATTACAAGATCATTTCCTTTGTACTCTGTCCAGAATGAATCTAACCATCCGGCAACCACATCACATGAGGATGGGACAAGGTGCATGCAGATATTTTCTAGGGTAAGATGGATCCATCACTTCTATTGTCGCTGCTATGTCACAAGCTCATTGCAGATTAACAACTATTGTTCCATTGTAGCTATCTGAAAACTGAGGATAGACAATTGAATATGTAAGATGGTGAGCTGTTGTGACAAAAGAAATCTAGCTGATTTTGTGACGGATGAATAAACTTAAGAATTCATCTGCAGTCAATGTTCCAAAACATGGTCCGAATATAACAACCAATGATAACATAACTAAATTCATTTGTTATCATGTGTCAGTTGACAATAACTTAAATTCATTTGTTGTGAAACAGTCTTTTCATCTGTATGAAGGTTGATACAATGAGGTTGTATGTGCACATTAATCTAATGTTTCAGGAATATAACAGATCATAAGTATTAACGATTTCACTTGAATAAACAACTGAATTCCAATATTATGCTTGAAACAAGTATTTTCATGCATTTCGTTGAGTGGAAAAAACAACCGAGCTATAATTGCAACGACATAGTGTTGTTCTGACCTAGAATCTATAGGAGGCAAAATAATACTGGGAGTAAAATTGGATATAATCTTAGAAACTTAAGCACAACCAATCCACCGGCATGATGAACTGGAATTTTTGAGAGAGAAGAATGTGATCTTAGGAATTGTAACAACTTACAACAGCCCCCCATGATAGGCCATTGCCAATTCCCCGAACTGAAACCACGTAAAGAGAAGTAATTTAATCACATTTGCAAATCAATAAATTCTATCGTTCAAGCTTCACATGATGCATGCCTTTCAATTGCAATCAACTGAGATTTCCATTATATAGCTGAGTCATCGAAATCTCTAGTTTGTTTGATTGAATCCAAAACCCATAACATAGAGACTTGAAAGGCATTAGTTGCACACATGATGAATTCATCTACACTGTGACCACATGAAGAAAAGATACAGAGATACACTATTTTACCTTGAGACAAGCAACACTTTTGGAGGTGAGTGTCAGACATTAGTTGCACACATAATGAATTCATCTACACTGTGACCAGATGAAGAAAAGATACAGAGATACACTATTTTACCTTGAGACTGGCAGCATTTTTGGAGGTGAGTGTCTCTCCAAAGTCCAAATAAACCTTCAACCGTGTGATGCAAGCATGGGATGGTTGTCTGCTAGGGTAATGTGGTCTGCTTCACCAAAGCATTGATAATACCCGGATGGACAGGACCTGTCATCATACCCCAAAAGAAATTTAGGTCTCTTTTCCCATGATCATCATACTCCTACTGCATTTTAATTTCTCTCCACAATGTTCAGTTGTATCTACTAAACTCAGAGAGACACAATTTTTTAGCATTGTCCTAAAATATCACAAAGTTCTTCCTATGGAGAATTTCATCAAGAAAATAGCAGTCACAACACAATTATTTCAATGGGTAATTTCATCAAGCACCTGGCATTCATAGGAGAGAGGTGTTGATTGCCGAGAGGCATACCTTGTCATGTCAATGCTTTAGTACTCTCTGATGTTGCTGGCGACAATGACATTGATGTCCTCGCACATTGACATGAGCTCGGCTGCCTCAGGTTCCACAAGGCTGCAAGCCTGCAAAGAAGCAAAAACGCGATATTGATAGGCTAACAGAGCTTGTTGCATCCTTTACTGATGTTGTCAGAAACAGTTTGAATCAAACATGCTGAAATTGATGAAAAAAGCAATTGGAATCAGACACGGGATAAATCCACCTGCCAGATCCACTGGTTGCAGTGATGGGCTACTTGTCGCACGCCTTGGCCACCATGGGGAGCGAAGGCATTTGGCATTGCGGTGCTCGCCCGTTCCGTCAGCCGCAGCCACACTGTGTCTCCTGGCCGTATCTAGCCATGGCCGTGACGCTGTCACCCTATGACAGGAGGAAGCCTCGCCCACCGCAGGAGCATGACAGCGGATCTCATTCTCACCGTCGGCACTGCTGAACCGAATGGTACCAGAGACCATCAATATAGAATTGCACAGAGGTTAAATTAGCTGGGGGAATTTATCAATTTTGTGGATATGTGGTTTCAATGGCTAATTTCGAATAGAGCATCAATGAACTGACGACGGTGCGCATCGCTACCTACGGAGCGTCAGACCTCGCGGTCAAGTCGACAGAGACGAAGGGTGAGGCCGAGTAGAAGGGTGGCAAGGGCGGCGAGGAGGAGCGCGAGGTGTTCCCACCGACGTGGCCGCCCGAGGCGGTCAGCGGCCAGCTCGCCGTGCGCCGTCCAGGAGGAACGCGAGCGCTAGCCACTTCAGCATCGCGAGGGCGCGGCAGCAGGAGGAGAGGAGAGGGGCCGTCGTCGAGGCGTAGCGGCGGCCAGGCCGGGCCAAGCTAGGCGCCATGGCCAGATTGTGCGGCGGCGTGGTGCCCTCCTCCTCCCATCCTCACTCCGCCGGCGCGCCGCCCCCTCCCCCGCTCGCTCAGCCCTCGAGCTCCGTAGCCTGCACAGATCCTCCCAGCGCCCGCCGGTCGCCAAATCCTCCTATCCACGCTGGATCTAGCGGCGCGAGGGAAGGAGAAGGGCCCACCGTGCCTGGAGCTCGCATCGCCGACCATGGAAGCCACCGCGCGTCCTCGCATCGCCGACCATGGAAGCCACCGCGGTCTGCCCTCCATGGAGGCCACAGCCCCAACCTCCGTGTCGCCGTCCTCGCGCGGGCTCTCGGCGTCCTCCGCGTTGCCGTCCTCGCGCGGCCGCCCTGCCGAGGAGCTCGCGTCGCCGCTCGTTGGGAGAGCCGGCGTGGACGCGGAGCTCACGTCGCCGCCCGTCAGGAGGAGCACATCTTCCTACTCCAAGTGGCCGCCGGTCCGCCATGGAGGAGAGCTCTTCGGGACTCGCCCGACAAGGCGACAAGTCGTGCGACGCCGGGCAGGTAAGCAGGGGGATGGGTAGCGACGGGGAAGGGATCTTTTTCCCGTGGAAGGAAAAGTGGGCCCAGCAGGTACCCGAGGCGGGTATGTCCGAGTGGGTGACAAAAACATTACATTTTTGGCAGAAACGCTCCTCAAATTACGATTTTTATGGTCGTTCCACCTTTTTGGTCATCACGTAACCTGACAAGTGGGTCCGACGTGAAGGTTAAGACGGACCCAAATTAGGTGAGAAAAGTTTTCAATTGTACCTGCGTAGCCTCACCGTGCGCGCGCCCCGACCCGAGTCCTGTCCGGCTATTTCCCGCACTGATTTTCGGTTTTGTTTTTTAATTAATCGGTACAAGCCGGAGGGAGATCGTGCCCTCGTGGGGAATCAACGGTTCCAGGCTCCTCTCTTTCTCTTCTCGCGTCCTGCTCCACGCCTCCACATCGCCGCCGCCGCCGCCGCCCCTCCACAACGAGTCCGCTCGAGCTGATACGGCATGGCGGCAGGAGCTCGTTCTCTGATGCCATATCTTCATGGACCGGGCCGGATCACCTCTAGGTGGCGGCACCATGGTGAGTGGTGTGGACGGCGCCGGCGCAGTTGGCCCTGTCGCTGCATCTCCACAACCACGGATCTACCCGTGCGGCGGTAGATCCTATAGGTGGAAGCCATGCGGACCCGACGGCGGTCATTTCCTTCTCACGAGGGGTGCCTTCCTAAACCGGTGATCCAGCTGCAGGCCACCGAGAGACGAGTACCTGATCTGCACACAGAACATCAAGGTATGTCATACCAATTGATTAGGCTGTCAAGCTATTTTGGTAAGCCTAATTATCCCATTATTCTTTGAATAAAATTCGCCGCCCCCTGACTTCCCGTGCATCCATTTTTCTTCGCGGCAGGAGACGCACCAATCCTCCATCTGTTAGGCGTCAATGTCCTAGTTCCATCCATCCCCTTGGTTAGTTCGTCCCATCTATCAGCAAATGGGCCACGGGCAAGGGCGTCGCTGTTGCCGCAAATCTTGGTGCTCATATGAGCAATTCGTCCCCATTCAGGCCGACGGGCACGAGCTCCCGAGGTGAGCAACGGCAAAAAATCCCTGTACTGATTCAAGCTTAACTGATCTCCTTAGATTAGGAGGGAATATTATTACTTCACTGTACATCCATTTTTCTTAGAACTTCTCTGTTGTTCTATTTAGCCACGAATCAAGAATTCTTGTAGTAGCCATGTCATCTGAATCTAGATTTTACCCTAGGTTATAAAGCTTTGTTGCTCTGCTAGTACTGTCTAAATGTGCGTGTATGCTATGGGCTTGATACTGCTTGTTTATTTCTAGAATTCTAGCAGATGCACTCTGTATGCATGCCTATTGCCTATCTTGTTAAGAAAAATTAGGTGTTATGTGCCTTTGTGTTATTGTTGCCCAAGTCAGTGTTGTATGCTCGACCAAATACGTGGTGCTGCTGGGAGATGGGAGTGTCAGTATTAGATAAAAGCAAGCTATGGTAGATGATGCATCCGACAGCCTTTGGATCACCCTGTAAATAGGTGTCGAGACCTAGGACCTGCTTCTTCTGAAACTTCCATGTTCTTACGGCTTTGATTTGGTTTCCCATGGTCACCAGTCTGTTTGTTAGCTCGTCCCGTTCATTTTGTTTTGGTTCTTCCATGAGATGGGTCCTGCAAACTCCTTTCTTCTTGGTATTATACTTATTTTGTATGAGATGGGTCCTACAAACTCCTTTCATTTATTATTTCAGTTGCTAACTGAATAGTCTTTGGTTAGTTTTGCAGAATCATGTCGGTTTTTGTTCTTTTTAAGTTGCACATGTTGAACTTAACGCATAACATTCAATGTTGATATATCTATCTATGTAGTAACCCATTCCCAGATTTATGCTTCCCAGTTGTTATGCTTTTAAAAATAAATTAAATGGGTGATGCTAAAAAGAAAAACATACACGGGTAATATGTTGGATTGGAGAAATCATTACAGTTATTTTGGTGGGTTGGACAAATCATTATAATTATTTTGGTGGCTGCAGTTGCTGCTAGCCCTCCATCATGGAGCCTTGCATCTATACTCTAGTGTGAGTTCAATTTCCTGAATTTCACTGATGCTCCATTCAACCTGCTCAAGTCCTTGATGACGTGTTGTGAGTACTTCAACCTCTACTGGTTCCAATCTGATTACAGTATGTAGATCACCCTTTATCGAGGTGCTGATCGCTTGGACCATACTTCCTGCAAAACTTTCATACAGTTCTCCAGATTATTGTCTGCCAGTTCATTTTGGCTAACTGAACTAGCCTTTGGTCAGTTTTTGTACATCATGTCAGTATCACCTCTTCTTTTTTAATTATGTATATGGAACTTTAGTCTAAGGTCATATTTTCATTGGATCATGGAACTAATAATTCATGATTAGCCTACAGAGAATATTAAAGCTGCTATTTTGGTTGATTTAAAATCACACTTATAAAGAAGATGACAAATTTCACCTTGGTGTGATTAAAATGAATGATGTATTCGCATTCACATTCCTTGTTGTTTGCAACCTAATTCAGTGCTAAATTGATGGCATATCGTTTAAGTTGCTTGCAGATGATTTTGTTCACGATCACACTCTTGCTGCAAATAGAGCCGTTTTTATGGTTCACTGGCTTCATTTTGACATGATCAATATGAAAGAGAGGTTTAGGTTCACATATGTCATTGTGCGATCATTTTTAGCAAATGCCCCCAGTACCAATTGCCCTGCAAATATTTGATGCAAGATTGTTCACTAGAGACTGACCAAATTAATTCTAATTTGATGCTAGGACACCTGATCTGTTTTTATCTGAAATCATTATGGCATGGTTGATTCTTTTGGTCAAGTTCTTTTATAAAGATCAAATTGTTCAATATTTGTTTTTGTAGCTGAAGATCCAGAGGAAGTGAAGGCTGACTATAAAATCCGGGAAACTATAAATGAATCATGGAATGCTGCTGACAACCAT
This sequence comes from Cenchrus fungigraminus, assembly GCA_036936925.1. NCBI lineage: Eukaryota > Viridiplantae > Streptophyta > Magnoliopsida > Poales > Poaceae > Cenchrus > Cenchrus fungigraminus. The sequence goes on from CM072779.1 coordinate 10,481,114, forward strand.
TCTTACCAATGTGTTTGAGGCGACACGAATGACGAACAATTCATTGTGTTGGCTCTAACCCTGTTCAAATTCTTGAGCTCTCAGGACCATTGTATTGCAAAACTTCCATGACCTTAGGTAGGTTCCTGCCTGCAGTTTTGATTTGGTTTCCAATTGTCATCTGTCTGTTCTTCAGCTCCCGTTCCTTTTGTTATGGCTCTTCCTTGAGAGAAGTCCTGCAAATTGCTTTCGCTTTGGTGTATGACACCCTGTGACCTGTGTGTTTGCAAGACAAGCATTTTACATTCACATGTCATTATTTGTAACATCCTGAACCTGCACACGTGACACATGTTCCTTTTTCTATTTTCTGTAGCATCCATATTACTATATTAGCTCAGCATATCTGATGATATTTCTACTTTTTTGACACACCAATACATCCTCATTTTTATTGCTAGATTGACCCCATTGTTGCTGAATCCAAATCTGCTTCCCTGGTGGATCTAGTTGCCTCGTGCTTGCAAGCTGCACTGGCATGCAGTGGAGCAACAGGTTATTAGAAACCCAATCAAGGCTGCAATGTTCCCTTGGTAGTCAGTTTGAAAAATTGGAACTGTGCGATTTTTATTGTTCCTTGGAGTTTGGTGTTTCGCCAATTTGCAATGACATAATTATTTTGTTCATGTTGATTACATTAAAATAACTCTATTGTGCAATGAGCTTAGTAGGAAAATTGATCTCACCGAGATAAAATCGATACTTGTATGGTGAAATTGAGCTCAATAGAATAAAAAGATCATGCTCTTTTGAAATGAATTGGTGAAATTATCCATAGAGTTGACTACTGAAAAAATGTTATACCATCATTCATTGCATTTTGGCTATCTTTTCAAGTCCCACTACAATTGAGGCCTACTGAAAAAATAGGAGAAAGCAGCTAAATGAATGGTTGGCTACTTGGCTTTACACTAGTAAAGATGATAGTGCTCTGAGGTGGTACAATTTGATCAACTCACAATATATATACTGAGTACTACTGCATCTACACCAATATGTCTAAAGTTTTGTACCAATTCTAGTATCGTTGCATTGATTTTGGGTATTTAGGTCAATGTATATGCCAACAGTTTTATTAGTCTCTTACTTTTGCATTGAACAAAGACATTTCATGTGTTGGAATGAATGACTTTCAGCTGTGTACTTTGATTTAAAATAAAGATATCTCAGGTGTTGGAGTGTCTTTCATATCAGTGTGCATTGATTTAAAATTTTTACATCTTCAGTTCAGTTAAGTAACATTGTATATTCATAGGTCCTATTTACATGTGGTGCGTGTAACAGATGGCTTCAGGTGTTTATTCTTGCATGTATTTTAATGTAAGTTAGCACGAAATTATCAGCCCTGTTAGCCAGCTTTTCAGGCAAACGACTACTCGATCAAGCTGTGATGATGAAGAGCTTTGGCCTCATAAAAATATATTGTGGGAAAACATCTTAATTACTTGTCTCAGCAGGTAGTAGAATTTGGATGCAGCTAAAAAAGGCAGAGAACATGCTCTACTTTCTATGATCGACGTGGATGTAGTTATCTAATGGAAACTCTGCTTACAAAGCAATGTAGTCAGAAGTTTGAAGCACAAAACTGGATATTTGTACATTATCATGAATGCTTGTAATTAATTTTGTACAAAAAGTGTATCTGTCTCTTCCAGTTTACAAAAGAAATTTCAGCACGGGCCGTTGTCAAAGTGCAACAGCAATATGCTTTTCTGTTTACATATGTCAAATTACAAACTATTAATTTATACTCCTACGCGGTATGGAATAGCGTTGCCATATATATATAAATTCGTAGCCATTGAACTGCACGTGAAAAACTTGTCCGAAGTTATTGAAAAAAAACTTGTCTTGTGATGCAATGCATAAGGATGATGGATTTGAGAAGGCATGCCATTCGAGAAAGTTGTGAGCAGGGCTGGATATCAAGTCTGGTTCGGGTCGTTATAGCTCAACTAGTTAGAGTTCGGCTCGTTTGAGCTCGTTATCTTAACATACTAGAAACTCAGCTCGGTTCAGCTCGTTAAGAAGCTTGAGGTGGCTCGTTAAGCTCGCGAGCTAGCTCGTTAGTGGTCATAAATTCAAAAAATCATAGTTAATAGGTAAGTATGGAACCAACAAATACAACATGTTTACAAGCCAATCAACAATGAAATCAAATAGTCAACAAGTAATCTAGTACTCCCTCCGTCTCAAAATATAAGGTCTTATTGACTTTTGCTGATCACGTTTGACTACTCGTCTTATTCAAAAAATTTATGAAAATAAAAAAAAAATTATGATATACTTCAAATATACACGATGATAAAACATGTCGTAACAAAATAAATAATATTTACACAATTTTTTTGAATAAGACAAGTGGTCAAACGTGATCAGCAAAAGTCAACAAGGCCTTATATTTTGAGACGGAGGGAGTACTCCTAATTATTAGGTTGTGATCTGAAGCTGAATCTATTAGGCTGTTCGTTGGTTGATGCAACTCGTTCGCGAGCCGGCTCGAGTTGTGAGGTAAGTGCCGAACCTCCCAGGTTTTACCCCGTCCGTCGGCTGTGTCTTTCCGCATCAGAATGGCGTGTTGGTCTCCGTCCGGTTTTGGCAGCGACTTTTTTTGACCCGCGGGGGAAGGGAATTTCTCGGGCGCGCGCTCTCGACGCAACGCGAAAGCCTGGCCCCCGGCCATCAGTGCTGCTTTCCGCAGTGTGGCGCGCGGCCCAAGGGGGAATGCCGGCCGACACCGCCGGGCGCCGCCGGTGCCCAGTAGAGAGAGAATGATGCCGTCTGTCGCCGTGCCCGGCGGCGTTAGGTGTGTTTAGATCCAGATGAATTAGCTGAATTGGGGAAGAGTGGATGTAAATCCAGATGAATAGTGAGAGATGATGTGAGATGATGTGATAGATGATAGGATGTTTTTTGCAAATTTTTTAGGATCTAAACACACCCATGCTCTCTTTCGCGCCGGCGGGCCCTACCGGCCACAGGAGCGGAGCGGAGTGGCGACGCACTGATGGCGCCGTGCTGGCCCCGGACCGCATGATTTCCTGCTTTTCGTTGATGCCGTGGTTGCCGGGTAGCACGATCTGAGCCATGAACGGAGGAACCATTGAACCAAGAGGGTATCTGCACGTCGCGACAAAGGGTAGATGCAGTCAGTTTTTGTTTCTTGCGAGGAAAGTTTCTCTTCAGAAATGTATTCAGCCCGAATTCGCAGGAACCCCATCTTGTCTCAACAAAATGTGGGGTTCAGCAATTTCCTTGGCTACGAAACGAAGAACACGAACCCTCTGAAAAACAGTTTTTTTCAGGAAAAAGGTAGGGACGCTCAACTAGCGCAAAACAGGAGTCACGAAAAGAGACGCAAAGGAACCCAATTCCTCCCCCAACATCGGCCCATCCTCCTCCTCCCATCATTTGATCACACACCCCCACCATCCACCAAAGCCCACGAGACAACAAGCACCCCATTCCCAACGGCGAGGAAAGCCAAGCAAGCTCCCCCGCCGCGGCCGGCCGCCCCCATCCACGATCCTCCATCTCTCTGATCACCGTTCCCCTCCCGTCGCGTCGCGTGATCCGATCCGGTTCCGTTCCTCCGCCCCGTTCCGTCCCCCCTGCGGCTGCCGCCCCGGAGGGAGAGAGGGAAGGGACCCCAGCAACGAGCCCCACCGCGCAAGCAAAGGCTGCGGCCGTCGCAGTCCCATCAATTCCGCCCGCGCCCGCTTTCCCACCCCTCGAAGCCGAACCCGATGGTTCCACCCGTTGACCGCCTCCGCCATCGGAGGCCGCGCCGCCTCCCCGCCTTCCTCGGCCCGCGCGCCCGCCTCCTCGCCCCCACCCTATAGATACCCGCCCCGCGCATCCCCCTCATGGCGGTCGGCGGCGACGACGACAGCATGGAGCGGGACTTCGCAGCCAGGCTGCACCTCGCGCATTCGCCCTCCCCGGCCCCGCCTGCCGCGGCCTCCGCCTCCTCCTCCCCGACCGCCTCCGGGGGGATCGCCTTCCGCGCGCCGCAGGAGCAGTTCACCGCCGCCGACTTCGAGCTCGGCAAGATCTACGGCGTCGGCTCCTACTCCAAGGTTTGCTTCTAGTGAGAATGCTGCTACCCGCTCAAGATCGTGGGAATTGCGGTTACTCATCGAGGTGGGGATGACGCGTAATGGCAGGTGGTGCGGGCCAAGAAGAAGGACACCGGCAACGTCTACGCGCTCAAGATCATGGACAAGAAGTTCATCACCAAGGAGAACAAGATCTCCTACGTCAAGATGGAGCGCATCGTCCTCGACCAGCTCGATCACCCGGGCGTCATCAGGCTCTTCTTCACCTTCCAGGACACATACTCCCTCTGTCAGTGCCTTATACTGATCTAATTAGCACTAAGCATTGCGAAGAGCCGAAGAGCTACTAATTCAGTAACGCCGTCGTGTCTCTTTTGGCATGTAGACATGGCGCTCGAGTCGTGCGAAGGGGGGGAGTTGTTCGATCAGATTGTTCGGGTTAGTGTCAACTTGCTCATAATGTGATTCGTTCATGTTCTGTAATCGCTTCTTATGCCTCGAGTTGGGTTGCAGAAAGGTCGATTGTCCGAGGACGAGGCACGGTTTTATGCTGCTGAAATTGTTGATATACTGGAGTATTTGCACAGCGTTGGCCTAATTCATCGGGATGTCAAGGTTCGGAAATCAGAATGGAGTTGTCCGTGAAACTTAATGTTTATTCCTATTGACAAATACCGCATTACTCTTTCAGCCAGAAAATTTACTGCTCACTTCTGATGGGCACATAAAGATTGCTGATTTTGGTAGTGTCAAGCCTACACGGGATACTCCAATTAAAGTCCTCCCAAATTCAACTAGTAAGAGAAAATAAATTGTGCAATTAATTTTTCACAGAATTCAGAATGTTCTGATAATTCTTGCTTCCCTGCATTTATGTACAGATGAAAGGGCATGTACATTTGTTGGAACAGCCGCTTATGTACCACCTGAGGTCCTAAACTCTGCCCCGGCAACCTTTGGGTGAGTGAACAACTTACGTCCGGTGAACCATCAGCAAGCAATTATTGTTGGAATAATTGTTTTCCTTTGCTACACTTCTTCATAGATGCATGTTATGTTTGATTATGTGTGAGGTATTTAATGCATTAATCTGAATGAGCATTATACATAAATATTCACACTGCATTGTCCTCACTGGCAGTAGGAAACCAAATGACATGCATAAAATGCTGAAGACTGTGAAGGTCTGAGCGCTCACATTGCTAGATAAGTTCATCGTCAAAGAAATGGATGCATGCTGTGAAACTGCACTTTGTGGTGATATGGTCGTAGCTTCATACATATTTGTCTTATAAACTTCTTGACAGAAATGACTTGTGGGCGTTGGGTTGCACACTATACCAAATGCTTTCTGGCTCTTCACCATTTAAAGATGCAAGTGAGTGGTTGATTTTCCAGAGAATCATTGCAAGGGACATCAAATTCCCTGAGTATTTTTCAGATGAAGCAAGAGATCTTATTGACAAGTTGCTGGTATGTACAAATACTCATTATTTTCTTTGAAAAGCACAAATACTTGTATAAAATTTGTGCACAAGTTCCTCCTTTATTCTTCATGTAGATACAATGCTGTTTTTTATACTGCAAACAAAAAGTCCCGATGTGTTTCCAGTGGAAATAGCAGGTCCATTATGCCAATAGAGCACGTCCAAACCCCTGCCAGCTACCTGCTTTGAGACAAAATATGGATTCTTTTCCCTGTGTGGACTGTACTGCTGTAAAAGGAAGGATTGATTTTGAAAAAAAAAACATCCCAGGATTTTGAGAAATAATAAAGTAGCCTAGCCAAGCTTAGTGAGGAGTTATTAAAAAATTGTTAAGGGGTCAGGGTGGTAGACTGCCAGAATATGTCAGTCAGTCATATTCTGTAAAATTCCATTAGCTGTCCAAATGCAAGTGTGATGACTTTGCATAATAAATTTGCACTGTTTCCTATATTTATCTTATTATAACATGCAGGATGTTGATCCAAGCAAAAGGCCAGGTGCGGGTCCTGATGGTTATTCTTCGTTGAAGAAGCATCCTTTCTTCAGAGGTATTGACTGGAAGAACCTGAGGAAGACACAACCACCAAAGCCTGCGATTGACCCAAATGTATTTTTTTTACATTGTCAGTTAAATCGGTTAATTTATTTTGGCCTTCATCTTCCTGACAATATTCCAATTCAGGCAAATGAAGATGAGGATAGCCAGGATTCCAATTGGTTATCACACATGGGAGGTACCACAGTTAACCAACAGTCAAACACTGTCAGTAATAATGGTGTTGCATCATCATCTGAAGTTCGCTCTCATATATCTAAATTAGCTTCCATCGACTCCTTCGACTCAAAATGGTAAATGTTGAATATCATGAAATTGATTATAGCTTACAAGAGTATGAATAGAAAAAAAATACAGTGGGTATGGTGGACATCATACTCCATGTTTTATTCTTTCCACGAGTAAGTAATCGATGTTGATCATATTCCTCAAACAATGTGGCAGGCAAGAATTCCTTGACCCTGGCGAGTCTGTAGTCTTGATATCAAAGCTGAAGAAGATTAATAAGCTAGCAAACAAGAAGGTCCAGCTGATCCTCACTGATAAACCTCAATTGATCTGTGTTGACCCTTCAAAAATGGTGGCCAAGGGGAACATTATTTGGTCTGATGACCCAAGTGAACTTAATGTTCAAGTAACAAATTCATCACATTTTAGAATATGCACGGTACTCATCTAAATGGCCACTGCTTCTTTAGTATATACTGGGATTTGCATACTTATCACACCTAATTGAGTTCTCTTACAGCCAAAAAAGGTCTCAACATTTGAGGATGTAAAGCAGCGTGCCTGGCAATGGAAAAAGGCAATTGAAGACCTACAATGCTGCCAAAAGTATTGATTCTCAATTCAAATCAGGTTTCTAAAACCTCAAATTAGGCATTGTTTATACAGCAGCACATCCTTTTTCATTTGGAGGAACGTGAGGGGGCTTCTTGTTTCTCCTGCTGTTCTGCTTCTCTGCCTGGCTGCAAGGAAGTTGTTACTCGCTAATTGGCATGTTGATGATGCGCCTACGAATTTTCCAGTTTCTGTCTACACTTACATACAGGGCACAATTTTGTTTGTTGTTTTTGTGTCTGTCGCAGCAGATAGCATGAAATGGCTGCGCTCCAGAAATATTAACACAGGAACTATTTCACCGAAATGAATTCAATAGTGCTGCACATGGTTCATTGTCTAGTTTGAAGATTGTGCTCAACTGTTATGCTCAACTGTTATAGTGCATTTACATATTTTGTTTTTGCTATTTACTGGCTGTTATGCTCAATATTTTGTCGACAGCATAGAATTGCAGACGGTACTGTAGGCTGCCTTGGGCTCCATAGCTTTGTGAATATGTATCGTACACAGTACAGTACATTGATTGCCATCTGAATTACCATTGGACTATTGTACATTTGTACCCGCAAAGGCCTGTTTGTTTACAGTTTAGACAACAACTTAATGTTGACACTAGTCCACAACGTTAAGCAGACATCCATCTTTATCATTATTATATAGCAAAGATTGTGGTGATTGAGGTCAACTAGTGTTTGAATGAAGTCATCGGATGGGTTGATTACCCTAAAATGATGTCTCTGTATGAAGAAGGCATATAACAATTTCTATGCACCTGGATGCTCATCTCATGCACTGTCATGGTACCAAAATAGTACCCTTCTTATGCACATAGGCTTGTGCAAGGTATTCATATGAGCAGCCAGGGCAAAAGCACTGAGCAGTGCGATAGACAAGTAATCGAGATAGGCTCGGTTAACGTAGTTGGAGAACCAGATTCCTGATCCATTGCTACTTGTCACCTTATCAATGGCAAATACAAGAAAATTTAACTCCAGCGCTATGCTCTGGTACAAACCCAGGCCCATGCTGCGTGAACCATCAGCATCAGGAACTTGAACATAAAAAAATTCCTGCAACCCAACGACTGCAATTGAATCAGACAACCCAACGACTAAGGTGCCATCCACAAGAATGGCCACAAGAATAATAGCTTCAGGTTCATCTAGCAGGCCATGGTCTCTTGCTATCTTGAGCCGCCTTGTTTCCATGAGCGCCACCATGATGATCGAGATCGCCAACCCAATGCCGATCCTCTGCAGAACTTTTACACCAGAAGGGTTCTTGGTTTACTTCCTCGCTAGTCGTAGATCGGCTGGAAGATCATGATCGAGGCGTGGCTCAAGCTTTGCCCAGTATGCCCCATAATCTCCTGTCCAGTGTGACTGGTAAAAACGAGACAGTAAAAACAGGCAGGTAGCCCATATGTAAACAGATTGAGCAATGCAGCTGCTCGAGGGGTAAAATTTGTTCTGCCGGTGTTGCTGGCATCGCTTTTGGATCATGATGTCGGGAGAAAAGCTTGCATTGGTTCCGAACTCCCGATTTCCGAACAACGGATGGAACGTTTCACTCACCTCGAACACCAGGAATTCAATGCAACCTTGGTCCTTGGATCCATGCGGCAAAGAGGTTTGCAAACTCAAATTACTAATGCGTGCAGCTCGAGCTCACTTCCTGTCTCGTCTTTCCTCACCCATGTCATGAAGGAGGCAGTCTCCTTCGGCGCCGGCAGCTGTCCGGCCTCCGGCGTTCTCTGCACGCCATCATGGCGGAGACACCGAGACCGTGCGCGCGCTTGCTGCCTTCGTCATGTTCCTGGCTGTTCAGTCGCTCCGCTCGGCTCGAACTACGGCAATTCTGTACGCGCAAGGTCCTCTCCGGGGAAGGGGGGTCGCGCTTGCCGACTCCAGCGTGGCAGGCGGCGGAGCCGGAGGGAGGGAAGACGCCTCGAGCGGAACCAGAGGGTTATTTAGAAACGTAGGGGCTTATATGAAAATATTTGGATCGCGATTATTAATCGCGATCCAAAGTAGGGGGTTATAAAAAATATAGGGGTCTGTATGAAAATAACGGGGTCCAAATTAGGGGGGTATGTATAAAATTACGGGGTCCAAATGGAAATACTTTCAACGGTAATGACACTGGCGACGCTCGTCGGACGCCGGTTCCGTCGCAACGCGTCCTGCGCTCGGCCTCCATCCACTTCCTCTTCCTCCATCACCCGCCACCGCCGTCCGCGCGCCTCCCAGTCTTAGCCTCGGACTCCCGTGGCGGAGGCCATGGAAGCATGGTGCGAGGTGACAGGGAGATGGGGTTCGATCGGATACCTGCTTGCAAGGTCTCCTCCGTCATGCATTCCGGTGCCATCGTCGTTATGCTGCTACCTGCTCTCCTTAGCGTTCACAATGCTCTGCGTCGGTGGCGGCGAGTGCCGCTGGCAGCTGCACACCAAGGGTGCTCGATGGTTTGCCTGCAAGGAGGCACCGCTGGTACTGATTCCTTCAACTGCAGCTTGTCCAGAACATTTCTTATGAAAGTCGTCTTGCAATCCCAAGAACGCGATCCATGATGCACTTGACTGGCAAGTTCATCCCATGCTTTGCTTTAGGCCTGGCTGCGTACGGTGGAAGGAAGACAATGATCAAAGCAGTTGCTCAAGTTTTACAGGGAAGCGACTGGTAATACTATGCCTACGATCGTTCCGTCCAATGTGCTAGCTTGTTTTCTGAAGAAAGCAAAGCATTGTGCAGGAACAACAGCATAGATCAGGCAGGTAGCCCATACAGGAAATACTGCTTGAGCAATGCTGTGGTTTCATCAGGAAATATTGTGTCCTCCATGTAGATATTCCAGTTTCAGAAGAATGGGCTCAATGCACAGGGTCGGAGAAAGCTGCCATTTCGCCACCAGTCATTGCATCATCTTAGTTGAGCATAACAAAATTCAGCTCAAAATTAGAGATAGATGCAAAAAAAAAAAGTACAACATATGTGTTGATGACTGACAGTAATCCCCCAAGGCAACAACAAACCAAGCTGCAAAACCCTCTCCAGCCTGACAGCCTTTGCAGAACTTCCAAGAAACCTGCCATGAGGACTGAGAGTTATCCACATGCAGTGTTGATTTACCTACTAATGACTTACATCAGAGTAGTACAACATAAGCATGGCAGGTGGTACATTATACAGGAACAACAAAGATCATATCCAAACAGATTGCAACATATTCTAGTACATACTATGCTTTTATACAGCTATGAAGTATGTCCTAAAACTATACAGATTGCTCAGGCATATTTTAGGGTAAGGACGACTGCGAAGGAGTTGATGCTCAGGCATAGATTAGCAAGCTCCTGAATAACCGCAAGCTAGCTTCATGTTTCCCGCTCCTTGATGTTATTTGATGAATATTTTGAAGCTTAAAGAGCAATAGAACGGCTCTTCAATATTGGCGTGTGATTGAAACTTTTGCTCATACCATAGCATAAGTAAATTTGCAGGATCAGAGTAAACTGACATTTCGCAACCAGTCACTGTATCATGTAGCTTGAGCTATCAAATTTCAGCTCAAAATAGAGATGCTCAGGGCGAATAATAGGAGCAACATCTGTATTGATGACACTGTACAACATATGTATTCCCTCATGATAGGCACTGTACAAAACAAGCTGCAAACCATCTTCCAGCTCAACAGCCTTTGCAGAACTTCCACAAAAACCTGCCATATCGACCAAGAGGCATTCACATGCGTTGCTCAGGCACTTATTTTTATCCCTGATGTGTATTGGCAGACAATTCACTGAACTAAAAGCCCCTGCCCCTTTTTCTTATGGGCATACACTCGTGAACCGTACACATAAGCAGCCAGACCAAAAACATTGAGCACAGCCAAAAGCCAGTAGAAGTAATCAAGGTGCCCTCAGTTTAGATTGTTAGAGAACCAACTGTCTCCTCCCCTACTGGTCACCTTGTCTATGGCATACACAAGAAAGCTACTGATGAAGCTCCCAATTCCAAATATGCTCAAGTATAAAGCAAGGCCTAAACTGCGCAAACCATCTGGTACTTGATCATAGAAGAATTCTTGCAAGCCAACCATTGTGAACACATCCGCCAAGCCAGACAGAATGAATTGAGGGACAATCCACCAGATGCTCATAGGGATTGTGACATCAGGTTTGTCCACTAGGCCATAGTCTCTTGCTATCCTGAGCCTTCTCATCTCCACAAGGGCTGCAACAATCATCAGAATCACAGAAATAACCATCCCAATTCCAATACGTTGCAATGTTGTGATGCCACAAGTGTTCTTCGAGTATTTCTTAGCTAGTGGAATGAGGATGCGGTCATATATAGGCATAAAGATGACGATTGACACACTGATCAAGCTTTGAAGGGTAGCAGGTGGTACCTGTAAGGTACCTATCCACCTATCTAGTGTACTTGCTTGCTTAGTGAAGAGTGTCATCCATTGGGAAAAGACAACTGCATAGATCAGGCAGGTCGTCCCTACTGGCAGCAATGTAAGCACTGCAACAGCATTGTCAGAAAATAATTTGGTTTCTGCTTTGTACTTGTCCCCCTTGGATGATGATGCTGTTGCACAGTGAGAATCATCAGATGATCTGCATGACCAGATGAAAAAAAGGACACTTAAGGTCATAATTTGGAGAGAAAGATCCCACTAGCAGTTCTAAAATGGACTTACTTTGCAGACCATGATGCACACCAGCATTGAATCCATGCAAGAAGAGATTTACCAATACGTCCAAACAGCCCTCCACTACTCATTGGAGGATAGAAGCGATACTTCTTCGAACCAAGTAAGAAAACTGCAAGAGAAACAACCATGGCAATGCAAGGGATACCGAACCCAAACTGCCAGCTTATGTTATCTTGAATGTAATTCAAGATTGAAAGTGTGACAATATTGGATCCATAAGTCCCAAAGTACCACCAATTGAAGAAGGAGCTCCTTGAGGCACATTCTTCAGGGTCATTCTCATCAAATTGGTCAGCCCCAAATGCTTGGACGCATGGTTTGTGGCCACCTTGAGCACAGGCCACCACGTAAAGTGACACATAGAAGAAAACTAAATGAATACTCATCCACGACACTGAAGAATCCACATTGTCTCCAAATTCTGATGGTTGTTGTGGCACAAAAGTTGATGATAGAGTGAGCATGCCCAGTCCCTGAAAGGTCAATACCATTCAGCAACAGTTGCATATAATCCAGCAAACTGAATTTCATTTCGATAAAAGTGATGCACAGCATGTCGATTGGTAATTTTTCCCAGGTTCTTTGAATACTACGTCAAGCACCAATTAAACAAACCAAACATTTGTCTATCATACGTGATTGTGCGAAATAGTAGAAACTTTAGTAATCTGATCCCAATCATTTGGCTCGGGGGCAAATTTTATCCAGTGAAGTTCACCATCCATTCAATAGTCAGCAGTTGGACATAACTGTTGATAGTGGAGTTTGATATTTCAAATGGAAATTACAGGATTGAAGCCCACAAGTTCTCTTATCCAAACGTGCTACATGCAGTCAAAGAGTACATGAAGCGATTGAATCTGAAAAGATAGTTTGTCGAAGAAAAAATAAACTGACAAGATCCAAAGTTATGGAACTACATAAACTCCGTTGAGGATCCAAAGTTAGCTCCAGAAGGGAAATTCTTAGCAAAAGTTCAACAGATTGTTCTTATTTCATTTTTAGAAACATTGTTCATATTCCATTTTTAGAAACATTGTTGTTATTCCATTTAGAATTGCCCCCTTAAAAACTCATTTAGAATCTTTAATCTTTTTAGATTGTTGTTCTTATTCCATTATTTGTCGAATCATTGAATTATGAAACAAATTCCAATGCGCACATGCACAATGCAAGTACTAGGTGCATGCTACATTACAGCTGCCTGAAGTGTAGTGCCTACTGCAGTCTGCGGGTCAGCTGAGATATGAGGAAATTGTATACAGCCTGTAGCAGTTGAACACATGGGAATCTAACAGAGCATACCAGGATATAGAGGAGGGAGGCGCTAATGATAGCGCGGTATCGGCCGAGCCATGAGTCGGCGACGGCGGCGCCGAGCAGCGGCAGCATGAGCGCGGCGCCGCTCCAAGCGTTGATGGCCGCGGCGGCCGACGCCGTGGACTGCCCGAGCGGGCCGGTGAGGTAGGTGATCAGGTTCCCCGCGATGCCGGAGAACGCGAACCGCTCCGAGATCTCCACCCCTACGGCACACCGACGACGGCACGCGGGTCAGAATGTCAGATAGGTCAAGAGAGACGACGATGGCCCTGTTGATTGCTGGGGACACGACTACCGATGATGAAGACGGCGGCGGGCCACCGGCCGGTGGTGCGGCGGGAAGCCGGCCGGCCGAGGTGGTCCAGGGCTGTCGCCGGCTGCGGAAGGAGGGGCTCCACCTCCACCGCGGCGTCCATGATGGGCGGTCCCACTCCCGCCTCGCCTCCCGCCGGCTCTGCTTCCTGCTCGCCAGTCGTCAGTTGTTTCTTTTCTTTTTTTTTTACACAAACCACATATTTCATTAAGGCGAAATAGCCATTTACGTCCCTGAACTATCGTCGCAGGCTCAATTTCGTCCCCGAACTATCAAAACGTCCGTTTTCGTCCCTGAACTTTGCGAGTAGGTCCATTTACGTCCTTCATCCCATGTGGCCATACACGTTGGCGTGCCACATCAGCTCCCAGTCAGCTATGGTCTTCATTTGCGTTGAACTGACCTTTTTGCCCTTCTCTTGTTTGCTCAGTCAGATAGGGATGACGGACCTATTCCCATGGGCATTGCGGCGGCCCGTCTTGGACTGGCTGCTGGGCGTTGGCCGTCCCCTAGCAGGTCGCATCCTCGCCGCCTAGCATCTCGCCGCCGTCGGGGTCCTCTAGCAGCTCGCCGCCTAGCAGCTCGCCGCCTCGCAGATCGACGTCCTTGTACTTGTATTCACCTACCAGCTCGCCACATCGCAGCCCCCGTACTCGTCTTCCCCTCCTCGCCGCCTCGCAGTCTTGCAGCTCGCCGTCCCCCGCCAGATCGCGCCCCCGTCCACTCCCTCTTGAATGTTGAGCTCTGCTGAAGGGAGAGCTCGAGGCCCAACACGGGCAAGGAGAAGAGCACCGCATAGTGCGAACGAGATGCAGGCTCCTAGAGGTCAGCCATTGGACTCCCTCGCCATGGATTTGGAGGTATTTTTTTTGATTCGTGGTTTGTAAATTGATGCATGGATTTGGAGGCAGAAGCTTGATTTTTTTCTAAATTGCAGCTTCAACATCTACTGGAGGAACATAGAGAGGGGATGGTGGTCAGGACTGGATTGAGATGCCACCATGACTTGTGCCCAATCTTGAGCTGCTGCTAGTCAGGTTCAGATGCAGGAAGGAGGTTCTTAGCATGCCCCTTAGTTGATGAGCCGTGTGAATTCAAGTATTGGATAGACAAAGAATTTTCTGGTAGAGCAAGAAAGGTGATTGAAGAAAGGTGATGAGCCGTGTGAATTCAAGAATTTTCTGAACAATGGGATGCCATGTATGCTGATCGACAGAGAACACGGAGAGAAAATCGTGACCTGAAATCTGTAATTGTTGAACAGCGTAGTTGTATTATGCTGTTGTTGTGTTTCTCCATTGTAATAGGTGGAGGCCTATGGCTAATATTGTAATGTTAGTGGAGTAACTGAAATGATATTGTGAGAAATGTAACAATGTCTCCAGTGCTTATAATAAAAGTACTTGCTAATTTAAAGGTTCCAGTTCAAAGTAATCATGTCCGACAAGAAACTTTAATACATTTGATAATTGTACCATTTCACTAGGTACTTAAACTACATCGTGCTCTTGTCTGATGGCACTATGTGCTTTCCTAATCTTTTTCTAGAAGAGCTGGTTTGTCCTCCACGTCCAACTGAAGAAGACCTGATGCTTGCAGATCCAGATGCACCTGAAACTGTGATGGTTGCCTTTGAAGATGAGCCATGACCTGTGCCAGCACTAGTCTCAATTACAATAGATGCACTCCCACCAACTGATGCTTTTGCTGATGCTTGAGCACTTGACTTGGAATTTGCAAAAGACACCATTTGTCTCTTATGACCAGACTGCATAAAAGTGGGTTGAAATTATTGCTTTGAAATTGTCTTGTCTTTTTTACTATATGAAGAATCACTTAACGTTGGTTTGCTAACCTGCATATAGGAAGAATCAGTTCTTTCACTTGCTGCCAGCCTGGACTGACTTGAAGTTGAGATTGTGTGCTTTCTTTTAGATTGACTGGACTGTGTAGGTGCTATCGGCAATGGTGTGGTACTTGCCTGGCTTCTTGCATTGGTGGCCTGTTGCTGTGACTCCGCGGCTCCCTGCAGTTTGTTACTAAAAGTTAGTGCTATCTCAAGTCAAACAAGATAGTATGAACAGATTAAAAACTGAAAAGGAAAAACACCATTATCATAGAGCATCTCCTTTTGTTGTGACCAAGCTCTTTGCACTGGGTACATCTGATTCTAGTGCCAACTCTGGATGCTTTGCTACTTGATTTCAATGGTTCAGAAACATCCCTCCTCCTATTTTTGGGTGGTCGACCTGGCATCTTTTTCACTCTAGGAGGCAATGGTTTAGGATTTTCAGACAGAGGCCATGCTGACTCATGTTCTAGTGGTTGCAACACATGCTGGTATGTCCTCTTGTAAGTCTCAAGAGAAAAACACTTATTCACATAATTGTTAGGCTCTTCAGCCATCTTGAACAGGGCAGAACATGCATGTGCACATGGAATACCAGAAACTTGCCAATATCTGTAGGAGCAGGTCTTGTTCTTGAGATCTACTGTGAACCTCCATTTTTTATCTCTTACTTCAAAACCAGCTTCACCATTCCATAATACATGGCAATATTGGGTCCTATGCCGGATCTTACGGAACTTCCTGATAATGTTCGGGCATATTTCCATATTCCATCTCTCACTATTGCTCCTATTTTCTTGGATTCTTCTGGTCACTAGGATCCTAATGTCCTCCAACATAGATAAGATAGGCTTGAATCTAGCTTCTATAATCCAACTATTAAATGATTCACTCATGTTATTATCAACAAATTCACAGTTGGACCCAATCTTGAACCAAGCTCTGCACCAGTGTATTGGGTCTGTATTCTGCAAATCCTTCCATCCATCAGGATTTTTAATGGCAAGCTTGTTCTTGTAACGATTAAACATCATCTGATTTGATGCTTTTGCAATCTTCCAAAATCTTTTTTGATACTCTTGTAGCCTATGCTTTTTCCTCCAGTTGGCATAAATGTGTCGTGCACACATTCTATGTTCAGCTGCTGGAAACAGTTCATTAATACTGCTTAGAAGTCCCTGCATAGATTGATTAACAAATGTGAGCACACTTAACAAATGTTAGAACTTAAGAAATACATGTTACAGATTTTTTTTTGGCAATAATTACCTTTTGTTTGTCTGTTATGAATACCCATCCCTCAGCACCATAAGGGATACATATATCTTTTTGAAGATGCCCAAGAAACCAATCCCATGAATTTTTATTCTCATACTCCACAACAGCCCAAGCTATTGGGTAAATCTGATTATTTGCATCCCTTCCAACAGCTGACAGCAACTCACCTTTCATAGGCCCTTTAAGAAAGCAACCATCAAGCCCAATCACTCTTCTACAGCCATCTAAGAATCCCTTTTGACAAGCAGCCAAACATATGTAGATTCTTTGAAACACATGGTCAGTTTCTTCTGGATCTAGAGCAACATGAACACTAGTTCCAGGATTACTTCTCTTTAGCTCCAATGCATAGTCAAACAACTTTGAGTACTCACCACTCTGACGATCCATTATCTTCTTGACAACTCTTGCCTTTGCCCTCTTTATCATTGTGATTGACACATCAACACCCATGTCTTCTTGTACTGTCTCCTTCATTGATCTAGCCTTCCATGCTGGATTTGCCTTGATTGTACTTTCATACTTGTCACATATTCTTTTTGTGGACAGCCTTTTATTCTTTAATTCTGGACAGCATGCATGCTCAGGATTATATGTCACAATTTGAAACCAATCTGACCTTGAGTTGTATGAAGCATGCAGAACCCAAGGACACCCTTTCCACATGCAAACCGCCCTAAGCCTTTGATTGTCATTCTTGGGATATCTGATATTTACCTTCATCTTTAATGCATACCTTTCTATATCATCTTTCAATTGTTCTTTTCCTCTAAAGCACATGTCCACAGCAAAGTGTGGAGTCTCATCCTGACTATCAAATATTGGGAACCTGCAGGTCCTTCTCCTAGAAACACCATCACTATCCTCATCATATGATGCATCTTGATCTGAATCAAAATATGCAATGCCATCTCCTCCTCTAGTGACTTGAGCAGTATCAGTCCCTCCAGGAACATCCAATGTAATTGGGGTGTCCATTGGAATGTCTCTTCTCTTCCTCGCTTCTGCCATAAATTCTTTGTATTTAGTTCTTATCTCCCTTACTTCATCATCTTCATCACTTGTAAATCCAGTGCCATCAATATCACTTTCCTCCTCCTCCTCCTCCCCTCCCTCATTTTCTACCTGTTGGTCACCCTTTTGACCATCATCAACAATGGCTACAGCATTCAAGCTATCCATAGGATTATCATCCAAATCCATTCTGTTTTCATCCCGAAACAGGTCAAACACATCATCATCTCTATATTCTGTAACTTCATTGGCAGTCATGTCCAACTCTATTTGTTCAGTGTATATATCCACAGACCCAATAGATCCTATCTCATCAAGCATGTCCATGCAAGACTTGTCATCTACAAGCAACCTCATTCCACAGTTTAGTTCTGCACCTTTTGGCAACCAGTACATACGGACAGATCTAGGAAAAGTTGTGTGATCCAAGAGATGGCCATTGAGCTCTGGGATTGATAATTTGTCCTTATCTATGTGAGACACTCCTAAATCCCCATTGCAATACTGCATCTGTGACCCATCGACAACAAATTCCCCATTGAAATGAAATGTAACAGTCAATACCTCAACATCTGCCATATTAATTCCAACCTACATATCCACTACATGGTCAAATTCCATCCAAAAATCAAATCAAACTCAGATCCACGAGCAAAGCTTCAACTCACCTTCAATCGTCGGTGCAGCACCTAGATATGGGATCTTCACTCCACGAAATCACCCAGAGCAGCGCTAGACTCGTCCTCTCCACTTTGCCCTCCACGACCTCGCCAAACCCTAGTCCTCACGTGCAGCCGCCATGGGAGGAGGGAGTCTGCAGACTTGTTTCAAAACGACGGAGAAAACAGAGAGTGATGGCGTCCGTCAGTTAAACAAGAGAAGGAAGGGCAAAAGGGTAAGTTCAACACAAATAGAAACCCTAGCTGACTGGGCGCTGACATGGAACGCCAACTGGGATTGCCACATGGGATGAAGGACGTAAATGAGCCTACTCGCAAAGTTCAGGGACGAAAACGGACGTTTTGATAGTTCAGGGACGAAATTGAGCCTACGACGATAGTTCAGGGACGTAAATGGCTATTTCGCCTTTCATTAAAGCAGCAGTCTTATAGAAAGACCCTTAACAAAGTAGCCTATTACATCAAGATCCAAAAAGGACACAAACCCAAAACTACCAACAACAGCAGGCAGGTTGCCGGCGAACGGCTGCAGCGGCGTCGGAGACGCATGGAGCCAGTGATGCGGGAGGGCCTCATTGAGTGGAGGCTTGAAGAGGTCTTGAACGACGTCGAGGAAGAGCTTCACCAGAGAACCATGGATTTGGTAGAAGTTGTCACCGGCGTGTATGAGGGCGCCGTCCACAAGACCAGGGGGAGGCTCGCTGCCGAGTCGATGGCGGAGGAGTTTGAGCAAAATCGATGTAGGTTGTCGCTGTGCTGCTTAATGGAGCGACAAAATCGATGTAGGTTGTCGCTGTGCTGCTTAATGGAGCGAGGTGATGATGGTGGAAGCAGGTGCTGGAGAGGACCGGCGCGTTCGACGAAAAGAACGGAACAACTGTCGGACCAAAATCAGATCCCAGGCCAGCGGATGAGGAGGAGATCGAATCGTTCGACAGTGCACAGGGAACCGGAACAATATTCGAATCAAGCACCAGATAGAACGGCAGATGCAAAAGGAAAACCAAATCCGAGCGTTCAACGAATAAGATCGGAACAACCACCGATTGGATATTACTAGAACCAGAGACACCCAGAGGGGATCTGGTCCACGAGCATCAAACCGACTGGACCCCAGAAGACCAAGATCGAACTCCAGCAGCAAGGGGGAAGGCAAACGCAGTTGTTACAGATCGTTGGTGCGTTCAACGAAATCAAGTTCGCCTCAGCCGGAGAAGGCGATAGAAACGGAACAACCACCAAATTAGAACAAGAGAAAGCCGGAAGAGGGAGCGGAGGGGAAAGAAAGCTCAGATCCAGAGAGGAGGCAGACGGATCTGAGCTTAGAAGGGGCAGATTTATTGAACTCACCAGGGAAGAGACGGCACCGGCGACGATGTAGCCGAGCAAAGGCACAGCAACAACGGCGCAAGCAACAACCAACTCCAGACGAGGCGCCACAAGGCGTAGGTACTACTACGAGCTTACTACTACGAGCGAAAGAACAGAAACTACTAGGCCAAGGGCCCCCCTTCCCTGCCCGCTGCGACGAGCTCGCCGGAGCGAGCACGCCGGAGACGGGAGGGAGGGGGCCGGGAGGAGGTGGGCGAGGGGAGCACTAGGCGGAGGCTTCCAGAGCAAGGCTCAGTCGCCCCTCGATGGGTTGTCAGTTGTTTCGTTGAAAACGGAAAAAAGTTGCTGAGACAAGAAAAAACTCTCAAAATTTTTACCAACTACCCGTCACATTTAGACACTAAGACCGTCTCCAGCAGGTTGTGTATCACCTGCTGCATCTTCAAAATGAAGAAGGAACCGCTACTGTTCAGCCTCCGGCAGTTGCTGCATCGCGATCTGCAAAATGCAGTCGGGCCTCCCCCGTCGCGCATTCCTGGGATCCCTGGGCGTCGCTGCAAACCAACAACCACCCCTCTCTCTTCGCGTGGTCCCCTCCAGCTCCTCCTTGCTACCTCCGCTGCAGTGTCGGCGTGTGCCCGTCCTCCCTCCCCTTCCGAACCGGCCGCCACAAGCTCCGGCCTACCTCCGCCGGCGGCAGCCCGAGCTCGACCTCGAGGAGCCACCGGATCTGCGCGAGGCGGAGCAGCGGCGCGAGGCGAGGCACGGTGCCATCTCTCCCCTGCGGCCCCGCTGCGACCTGGAGAAGCAAGGCAGGGCCGTACTCACCGGCTCCTGGCCGGTGAGGCCACACCGCCGTGGGAGGAGTAGGTGAGGCGCGAGGCGGGGTCGTGGTGTCATCGGGCCGGAGGCAGAGCTCCACGGCGGGGCGCGCAGCGGCAGGGAAGAGCGCCACCTGCGCCGCCACCACGGCCACGATGGAGCGGGAGCCGGATGCGCGGCGGTGTCGCAGCATCGTCGGGCCGGAGGCGGAGCAGGAGCGCGGCGCCAGCTTCCGCTCCCGCCTCCGCTGTGGGTAGGAGGCCGCGCCGCCGCGGGGGACCGACCTTCCCCCTCCTCCCCGGCATGCATGGTCGCGGCTGGTCCCCATCCTCGCCGACGCGGGGACGACGAGGAGGCCGCGGCTAGGGCGGGGACGACGAGGAGGCCGCTCCTAGCGAGCTGGAGTTCGCTGCGGCGGTCCGCTGTTCCTCCATCCCCGGCGACCGCCTTCATCCCCACGCTGCTCCTCTGCCAGCGAGCACCGGCTTCCCCCGACGGCGACCCCTCCCCTACTCCGTCTCCGCCGCCCTCCTATGGCTTCGTGCGCGGCGGCGGCCTCCGGCACAGCCTCCTCCGACTGCTCCCTCCCTTCTCTCCCAACACTCGCGGGAGCACAACTGCCGGTCGGTTGCGCGGAGGGAACGGGAAGACTGCTGGAGTCCCTCCTCTTTTGCAGCAGGGGATGCTCCTCTCTCCTGCTGCATATCCATCCGTTTTGCAGATGCGCGTCGGGCAACTGCTGGAGATAGTCTCAGGCCCTGTTTAGTTCACCAAAAGTCTCTAAAATTTTCGCATCGCAGATCGTACCACCTCTCACAGAACACGTTTCCCAGTGCAAAAATTTCACCACTTTCACCCAAAATTTCATGAACTAAACGGGAGCATTAAATGTGGATTAATGACCAAATTCATTTAACAATTCCTACCTTAATTTTCGAGACGATTTTAAGGAGTCTAATTATGTCATGATTAGACATGTCGTGCTACAACAACCAATCTCTAATGCCAGATTAATTAAAGTTAATGGATTCGTCTCGCGATTTTCAGTCTATTCGTGTAACTTTGAAAGAGAGTCTAAAAATTTCTCAAAATTTTTTTTCGGAACTAAACTAAGTCTGGTCGAGGAAATTAAATGCCCAACTGGGGATATACAACTAATAAAACCTTAATCAAAACTACTCAACTAGCCTAAACCAGCCCTGTTTAGTTCCATAAAATTTTGATGAAAGTGGTGAAATTTTTGCATTGAGAAACGTATTCTGTGAGAAATGACACGGTCTACAATGCAAAAATTTTGGAGACTTTTGGGAAACTAAACGGAAGGTGTACATTTTTTAGGCAGAATAGACAATTCAGTCCCCAAACTATCACTCAAAGCTCAATTTCGTTCCTGAACTACGAAAATGGTCGTTTTAGTCCTCAAACTTTCGCATCCGGCTCAATTTCGTCCCTGAACTATGAAAATGGTCATTTTGATCCTCAAACTTTTGCATTCGACTCAAATTCATCCCTAGCCGATAGCCAAATACCCTTTTTACCCTTCTCCTATCCCTACGCACTGCTCGCTGCTGGGGAATCGGAGTTGTAGGTCGTCCTCCCCTGAGATGGAGCAGGGGCCTCGCTCCTCTTTCGCCGAGCGCGCCCACACCTCATCCATGGCCTGCCTCCGCCGCGGCTGCGCCCAAGATCGACACCCGCCGGCGCAGGAGGAGGTGCCGACATGGTGGATTTGGCGGGGCAGCAGGCCTCCATGTCCCGGTCGCCTTCGTCCTCTTTCCGCGGCTCGCCCTCTCCTGCTTGTGGTGGCCGACGGCAGTAGGAGCAGAAGCAGCAGCAGGTTCGCCAGCAGCTAGCAGCGAGCAACACGTAGAGGTAGAAGGGTAAAAAGAGTATTCGGCTATCGGTCAGGGACAAATTTGAGCCGGATGCAAAAGTTTGAGGATCAAAATGACCATTTTCGTAGTTCAGGGACCAAACTGAGCCGGATGCGAAAGTTTGAGGACCAAAACGATCATTTTCGTAGTTCAGGGATGAAATTAAGCTTTGAGTGATAGTTCAGGGACTGAATTGGCTATTTCACCATTTTTTTACCCAATTTCTGTAAGTTCAAATTGAACTTAATTGAAAAAGTCAAGCATGTGGGCTGTGCGCGAGTAATCGACCCAAGAACACACACAGCCTGAAGTACTACATCTTACACAAAAGCAGATAATTTTTTTAACAAAAGTATTTTTACACAAATGTTGTACGTATTTTTTTTACAAATAGAGTTAAATTTGTGACACGCACACTAATAACGATACTTATTTAAAGATGGAGGGAGTACTTTTGATATACATCTTACACAAAAAGCAGATAATTTCTGCTACACAAAGGTGCTACAAATCACAGGTCACCTTTGCCCCTGTACACAAATCGTTTTGAAAAATACAAGAACACTGCCACGTCCAGAGCGACAATCCCCTCCAGGAGCCAGTAGAAGTAGTCGAGGTGCGCTCGGTTGAGGTTATCGGAGATCCAGCTCTCCCCGCCGCCCCTGGTCGCCCACACGAGCGCGCCGCTGGCATAGCTCCCCGCGCCCATGGCGCTCAGGCACAGCGCGAGCCCGACGCTGCGGACGGCGTCAGGCACCTGGTCGTAGAAGAACTCTTCCAGGCCGACGTCGGCCAACACCATGGCCAGGCCCATCAGAACGTACTGAGGCACCACCCACCACAGGCTCATCGGCACGGCCAAGTCCGGCCTGTCCACCAGGCCTGCGTCCGCGGCCACGCGGAGCCGCCTGCCTTCGACGACCGCCGCGACGACCATGGCGACGCAGGACATGGACATGCCAGCGCCGATCCGCTGGAGCGTGGTGACGCCGGCGGGGTGCCCGGTGACGCGCCTCGCCAGGGGCACGAAGGCACGGTCGTATACTGGGAGAATGGAGATGAAGGTGAAGCTGATCAGGCACTGGAGCGCCGCCGGTGGCACGACTAGGCCGTTCCAGAGGCGCCGGTCCAGCGTGCTGCCCTGCTTGGTGAACAGAGTGTACACTTGCGAAGTGACGGCCGCGTAGACCATGGCTCCAACCATATCGGGAGAAGCTTGACGACGAGTCCTTTACCCTTCTCGGGCTGTCCGTTCAGAAGCCTGTGCAAATCTGAAAAGATCATGATGCAGAACTGGGTACATGAAACGAGATTGCAGAAGTTCGCGCGTGCTCACGGTTCGGTGCTAGTGGCATCCTTGCGCTGGAACATCCTCGCGGCCCATGCCCGCACGGTCTCTAGGAATCTGCCGTCGCTGACGGGTTCCTCGGCACGGTACGTCCGCGCGCCGACCAAGAACACGGCAAGGCTGAGCGCCATCGCGGCCCAGCACGCGCCGAACCCGGCGGTCCAGCCGGCGTTGTCCTCGAGGTAGCTGAGCACCGTCGTGGACATGGCGTAGCCCCAGGAGATGGAGAAGTGGAACCAGTTGAAGTAGGAGCTCCGTGACGCGCGCGAGCTTGTGTCGCCGCCGTCGTCGCTCAGCGCGAACTGGTCCGCGCCGAGGGTTTCGGCGCACGGCCTGTGGAAACCCTGCGCCAGCGCTAGAAGGTAGAGCGCGACGTAGATGAAGGTGAGGTGGGCTGGAGACGTCGCCGACGGCGCCGAGCTCCCGGAGTGAGGCCGTGCTGTTTGCAGCGCGGATGAGGCCGTCAGCATTCCCAAGCTCTGTGTTATGTTGCATTTCGGAAACAGAGTGTCAGACATGGTTTCAAGAACGCCCATCACGATACTGGCAAATTCTCCAGTAACTAGAACTGGCACGGTCCACACAAAACAACAAAAATCGTTGAGAAATTAAATCAACTTCAAGAAATTTGCAAAGTTCGTTCTCACTGTCAGCCCTGCGAGACCCAATGTAATTGGAACTAAGTCGTGGAGTACTGACCAGCAGATACAGCACGCCGGCGCCCAGGACGGCGCGGCACCGGCCGAGCCGCGAGTCGGCGACGAGCGCGCCGACAAGCGGCAGCACCAGCACGGTCCCGGCCCACGCGTTCACGCCGGCGGCGGCGGCCGCCGTGGGCACGCCGAGCGGGCCGGTCAGGTACATGATCAGGTTGCCCTGCACACCGTAGAACCCGAGGCGCTCCAAGAACGCGACCACTGCAGTGCCGGTCATAGTTAGTTTGGACGACAGTGATAAACCGAATCAAGATCCGAGGAACTACCGACGAGGTAGAACGCTGCGCGCCAGCCGCCCCGGAAGTTTGGTTTGGACCCGGCGGACGGCCCGGGCCGGTGCAGGAGCTCGCCGTCGCCGGACTCCATTGCTCCGTCCCCCGAGGTGGAGTCGTCTCTTCCCTTCCCCCGATCCGCGGAACAGGTGGTGCGTGTGTTTTTTTAGTCAGTGTCCCTTGTGCTGCGTCGTGGTTGATCTGTCTGCGGATCGGATCATGCACAGTTACTCATTCTATCTGTTGTTTATTCAGTGACTTTGATTCCACATTATATAATTATTTTATTAAAAATCCGCATATCATGTGAAAATATAATACCACCAAATTTCTTAACATCCAACTTTTTTTAGGAAAACGTCATCATCACCTGCTGCCATTTGTTTGGCGCTGGTGTCGTATTAATTGACACGCAAGAGCCAGTATTTAATGGAAGTTTCATTAATGGTTCTATGAGCATTAATTTACATGTCACATTATCAAGTTGGTCTTATTTAGATTGACAATTTTTACTATTCACCCGTCAAATTGGATGTTCTCAGGCTAATTAGAAGTATTAAAAGTAGATTAATGATAGAACACATTTCATAACCCCGGATAAATTCGAGAGCCGAATTCATTTGAGTCTAATTAGACAATGTGATGCTACAATAAACATCTTCTGATGAAGGCTTAATTAATCTTAATTGATTTGTCTTGTGATTTACAATTCATTTTTGTAATTAGTTTTGTAATTAGATCATATTTAGTCATCTTAATGAGCAAAGGTAAACTTGATGTGACATTAAAAAAAATTCACCCAACTAAACAATGCTTTTGTTGATTTGACAAGATATGTATGATGAAAGAAAAGAATGGGTTTCATCATATGTGAGGTCAGTCTATGTGCACATTTTCATTGTGCAGTTAACTATATTGAAAACTAGATAAAGTCAATCTCAGTACATGATTTCATCACACTATTACCAAGACTGTTATGTTATCTTTTGAAGTGAATGAAACTCTCACTCTTGCACAATTTCATTGCACAATTTCATAAACTACTTGTAGCATTTAATTTTTGCATAGAATTAATGATCATATGTGTCATGTGATGAAACTATAACACTCTCAATGCAAGTTTCATTAGGTTTTATGAGACTAGGTAAGTATGCATGGGAGTTTCATCATCATGGTGATGAAACTCCCATGAAACTCTTATCATCTCTCTTCATAATTAGAGTGTTAAGTCATCGAATCTGCTTATGTGGCATAAGATTTAGTGCCTGTGAAATCTTCTATGACACTCCACTGAGACTGACCTAATTATATATGTGGAGTTTCATGAGGCAATACATGAAAATCTTTCATTCTCTCTCATCATCGGGTTATCAAAATTGATAACATCCCATTGCCTGCCCCCCCTTTCGGTTACCGCGATCTGTTTTCGTAGGCAACGACCTCACCGGCGAATCGGCGATGAGGTGCTACAAGCTCTCTATGGTGGGACACGTCAGCCTTTTGTGAATAAAAAAGAATCAAAGGAGAGATAAAACGCCGCTACTCCGTACAGCCCTGCTAGCACGCGCCTCGATTAGCCACTGCTCCTTCTCTCATCTTGTGATGTCAGGCAGCGGACGCGAGGACCGGGCAGTGGGCAGACACCAGGGATTAAACAAATACTCCCTCCGTATCGAAATATTTATCATTATTGATTTTTTCTTAAATTTTGATCATTCGTCTTATTCAAAAAATTATAGTAAATACGTAAAAGGGTAAGTCTAGCTTAAAATACTTACTATATTAAAGCATGTAGCAAACATAATAGATGATATTTGCATAATTTTTTGAATAAGACGAATGGTCAAAGTTGTAGAAAAAAGTCAATAGCGACAAGTATTTCGATATGGAGGAATATTATATGCAGGGCCCACATTATTGAACACACTATCTACAAAGTTTATTAAGTATATCAGTTATAGAGAGCAACCTGCTGTAACCATTACGGGTATCCTTGGGTTGTTCTTTTGATTAAAAAGGAACAGTGAAAAATACTATTTACTCATCACATGCATCATATCTTCTCTCGTAAGAAATACTATTTCAGTACTATTCATTTACAACTTCACTATTTCTTTTCACTCCAAATTACGTACCCTTAGAGAAACTGAGGCTTGGTTAGATTGTCAAGCTTCACAATCATTACCAGTTCCATTAACAAATCACAAAGAGACCGAATCATATTTAATTTGTAGGATCACAGTTGATTGGATGTTATGGGGACATCAGCTTCCTTTTTTATAATGAACTTATAGTAAGACCCAATCAATATCACAGTTTGCTAGCTTCGTGTAGGATCATGGATCAATGTCACATGGCAGAGTATTAAAAGCTTTGGTAGAAACCAAAATCGACTGCAACTAGCCCTGTTTAGTTTCAGATTTTTTCACCAACTACCCATCACATCAATCTCCAAACATTAATTAAGATTATTAAATATGAATTAATAAGAAAACTTATTTCACGACCTCTACCTTAATTTTCGAGACGAATCTAATGTGCCTAATTATAATATGATTAGA
Organism: Cenchrus fungigraminus; assembly: GCA_036936925.1. Taxonomy (NCBI): domain Eukaryota; kingdom Viridiplantae; phylum Streptophyta; class Magnoliopsida; order Poales; family Poaceae; genus Cenchrus; species Cenchrus fungigraminus. The sequence continues at coordinate 10,508,198 of CM072779.1, forward strand.
CAACGTTGTGCTATAGTGACCAATCTCTAATGACAAATTAATTAGGCTTAATGGATTCATCTCGCGATTTCTAGACCATTTGTGTAGTTAGTTTTGTAAATAATCTATATTTAATACTCTTAATAGATCTTGGAAGGGAACTTCAAAAAAAAAATTTCAAAATCTTTCAACGAACTGAACAGGGCCTGAGCAGCCATTAATTACCTAGCAGATCCCAACACAATCTCGTAGGCAAAACTTGCTCGAGGTTTCAAATTGACAGAATAATTATTCTCCGAAGAGAAAAGGCAAAACTGGCGGCAGTGGGGACGGCCAGCCCAAGCAGTCTGACTGTGCACACCACGTCAGCTCCCTCCCCGCCGACGCCACGCTACTGCAGCCTCGAACTGCTTCATCTGCGTCGCGCCCGGCGGCACATTTTGCAACTTGCAAGTGGGCAAAGAGGCGTCTCGCGGCCTCTCGAAAAGGGGCTGAAAGCCTTGAGAGTCTGTTTAGTTCCCAACTTAATAGGAGGATTAAATATAAACTAATTACAAAACTACATGAAGAGAGGTGTCCACCTGTGCTCTCGGTGTGACGGAGGAGAAATTGCGAGAGGGTCAGATGGAGAATGCGGAAAACGGCGGTGGGAACAACGACATCAGGCTGCGGCGGCTAATGCTGCTAGACGAGCACGATCATGGACTGGACGGGCCTTGGGCTCCATGAGGGCATGGGGTAGGCCCCGCGCGCGACCCAAACAGGATCTACCAGAGCGGGAAAATGGTTCTAAAAAAAACAGAGCGGGAAAACATAATTAATTGGGTTGCTGCATAATCTCAAAAAAAAAAAGGTTGCTGCATTAATATTTGTGCTAATCTCATGCAAAGGACCGCCAACACATTTAATTTCTCTTCTGATGCTGTTTTTTTTATAAGGAAGTCTCTAAAAATCTAGCATCAAATAGTCCATTAGCATTGCCATTGTACTAAATGAAATAGTACAAATTTTCTGCCACAAAAAGGATTTATTGGGGCATAGCCACATTGGGGCGAGGTGGGGTGGCCGCTCCAGATATCTCGAGCACGTTTCTTCTCCTCCGACGATATTTTGAAGCTCCAGCATCACTTCTAGATGGCGCCATGACTTGCAGGTCCTTAGTACTTACTAATTTGTGTTTTTTATTCTTGAAATTTGAGACTACATCTTTAAACTTCACATAAATTTGTGCAATTGCAGTATACAATTATACAAATGTGTGATGTCGCCCCAGCTAATTTTTTTTCTGGGTTCCACCACTGTCGGGGAAAGGTCCTTGCGATCGCTCATAAGTGGAACAGCCCACCTTCAGGTTAGCCGTGGAAGTAAAAGAGTCATTCCCTCTTACAGAGATCATGTGGCTGTGTTCGTCTGACTTATCAGCCACCAGCCAACGGTACTTTTCTCTCGGAACAAATCAACCACCAGTTACCAGCCAGCGGTATGTTTCTCTCTAAACAAATCAGCATCAGCCGCCAGCGCCAGCCAGACAAACATTGTCTGCCGTTAGTTCCCTGTTTCGTGAAGGTGTTGTCCGCTCAAGAATATTTTGGGTGTGAAACTATACGCGGAGCCGTGGGCGCATGACACACGCACGCTGACTGACGGGCACAGACAACAGTTTAGATAGGTGAAAAGAGGTGTAATGAATAGTGGAAATTGGATTGGAGGTGTCGGGGACAGCCGTAAGGGTCCCCTAAAAAACCGGGGGAAACCCATTCACTTTCGCAAAGACTAAAACACAAACGAATTCACAAACCTAAACGCGCTCAAGATACTCACGGCCCAGCGGCCGGGCCCACAGCCCTGGTGGCCCCAGCGGCCCACCAGAGCAGTCGGCCCAGCCACCCCCGGGCGAAACTCCGCTTCGCTCGAGGGGCGCAGCGCCACGAGACCCCGCCTCGCTCGAGGGTTGGTCGCCCCACCCCCCGGGTGAAACTCCGCCTCGCTCGAGGGTCGGTCGCCCCCTTGGGTGAGATTCCGTCTCGCTCGAGGCCCTCACAGGCTCGCCGCCCCTGCACCTGCTCCCCCGACAGGGGCGTTCAGCGTTCTAACACTTGCAGGCGCCTGGGTCAAAGACGAATCCGCGCCATGCCATCCCTCTGACACGCCCGGGAATCATATCCCGGCGTTGTTCTGCCAACTCTCCCGATGAGGCCACCCACTCGGCAAGGCCAGTGTCAGCTCCGCGACACTGCGCCACCCACTCGGCAAGGCCAGTGTCAGCTCCGCGACACTGCGCCACCCACTCGGCAAGGCCAGGGTCAGCTCCGCGACACTGCGCCACCCACTCTCGTACGGCCAACGCGCCGCACCCTCGAAAGAGGACAGCGGAACCCTCGAAGCGGGGACGGACGCCTGCTCCGCGCCACACCATGACGCCGGACCAGTAAGGCGCGTCACCTCCATCACCGTCGGTCCTGCGCGGCCATCCCCGCCATCACGACGCCATCCCGGGCACTGCTGCGCCATCCCCGACGCTGTGGGAATGCGGGGCGACAAGACACCGCCACGACCGCGGCTGTGCCCCTTGCGACCTCCCGTCAGCCGCACCCTCGAGTCAACGTACGGACGACGACCACACGGAAAGTTCCTACGCTGTCACCCTCGAAGCCGCTCCTGGGCAGGTACAGGGCACGCCACGACGCTCCGCCGGAAGCAAGATTCGCCAGGACGGCCGTCCACTCCGTTGCACTGTCCGCCATGCCATCACACGTAGCCAGAACAGTGCGGCACGCCTGTAAACTGTCTCCTCCTTGACCTATAAAAGGAGGGGCAGTCCCCTGGCCGCAGGAGGACAGAGGACAGAGAGGACCAACCCACACGCTTTCTGCCTTCACTACGATATTGGCACTTGCCTCAATCAAAACCTCAGGGACCTGGAGGACCAGCCTCCTCTCCCGCCCCGCTTGTAGCTCCCCTCTGCAAGCACCACGGTGCAACGCAATACAGTGCCTCGAGCACACCACTGCTGGACGTACGGCCCCGGCCGGAACCAGGATAAACTTGTGTCCCCTGTGTTGTCGTTGGCACCGACCATCGAGAAGCCGATCACAGCGTAACTCACTAGTTAGTGTCGGGACTACTTTCCGCACCGACAGTTGGCACGCCAGGCAGGGGGACCCTCGCGCTGTGATCAACCCCTCACCCGCACTCTCGATGGTGATTCGTACCGAGATGACGTCCCAGAGATACGCCATGGGCAGCTCGGACCCTCTCCCCGCTGGATTCGAAATCCGGTTTGGGAGCCTGAACTTCCAGGCTACAGGGAACGGCTACCTCATGCGCCTCACCAACTTCGACGAGCTCCACCCGTGGCGGTCGACTGGGCCGGGCCCAATGCCCACCACGCCTGCTACTGACGCTCCGGCACCCACCCGGGCGGCTGCCGCGAGCGCCTCGACGCCCCGACGCCGCAAACGCCCCGGTCAGCGCTCGCGCCAGGCGCGCACGGAGCGACGCCGGGCGACACGCGAAGCGGCCCGGAACGACGCGCCCCCACCAAGCGGCACGGTGGCGCACCCTGCGGGGGAGCACGTGGCCGCGGGGCCGCAGTTTCCCCACGGGATGCGCAACCCTGCTGCGGCGTACGCCTCCTCCGTCAGCACCGATATGGCCGCGTACGAGGATCTCCCGGGCCATCACTTGCTGTCGATCCGGAACCTCATCGCCACCACCAACGACGAGTCGTACCACGGCTCACCCAGCGAACTGCCACCCTCAACTTCGCATGGCTACGCAGAGTGGGACTTCTCCGGTGTACCGGACCCTGTGGTCTTCCGGCGATTCCTTGATGCCGCGGACTACTGGTTCGGTTGCTCCGACGACTCCAGCGAGGGGAGTTACGATCCCTCGCGCGAGTGCTTCGTTGTCATCGCCAACGAGCAAGACGGCGCAAACGGAGCGGGCGACGGGAGCGCGGCCCAGCATCCGGAGCCGAACCCGCCACCGGCCCCACCAGCGGGCAATGCGGACATCAATGCGCAGCTGGCCCAGGCACGCGAGCTCGAGGCGAAGCTCGCGGAAGAGTACCGGCAGGTGCGGCTCCTGCGTGCAACTATCGCAGGGGAAGCCTCGGCGCGCGGCGAACGCGCCCGAGACGCCGGGAAGCAAGCCTGCGAGCGCATCAACGCCAACTTCAATGTGGACGACCCACACACGCCACTTCGTGCCAGCCAAAAACTCATCGCGGCGGCAACACTACTTCGGGCCATGCCTGAGCCATCAACGCCCGAGGCACGTAACCTGCGCCGCGAGGCGCAGACTCTCATCGAGCAAGCGGCCGTGCAGCAGGCCGAGAGCTCCGCGTCCCGCATGCGCAACCAGTCCAGCGCGCGGGGCGACGGTGGCGCGAAGGACCAGGAGGCGTCCGTCCACGCGGACGGCGCGGCGGAGCAGCCGCCAAACCAGGACAGGGCGCCTGTCAAGGAGCGGATCCTTGACACGCGCGGCGAGGCCCACGACGGAGACGCCCGCAACGTCCTGAACGCCAAGCGAAAGGGCGACGCGGAGGCGCGAGCGGCGGCAGGCTACCACCCTCGACGAGGTGGTCGCTACGACAGCCGAGAGGACCGCTCGCCAACGCCGGAACCCCCGGGAACCCGAGTGTTCAGTCGGGAAATCCGTGCGGCGAGTTTCCCCCAGCGTTTCCGCCAGCCCACCACCATCGACAAGTACACGGGGGAGACGGACCCTCGTGTGTGGCTCAACGACTACCGTCTGGCTTGTCAGCTGGGCGGAGCCACCACCGATGCGGTGATCATCCGCAATCTGCCGCTGCACCTTGCGGACTCGGCCAGAACATGGCTCGAGCACCTACCGCCCAGCCAGATCCACAGCTGGGATGACTTAGTGCGCACGTTCGTGGGGAACTTCCAGGGCACATATGTGCGCCCTAGGAACTCCTGGGACCTACGAGCGTGCGCCCAGAAGCCCGGCGAGTCGCTCCGGGACTTCATACGGCGCTTTTCAAAGCGCTGTACTGAGCTCCCGAGCGTTGCTCAGTCCGAGATCGTGCACGCCTTCCTTGAAGGCACGACCTGTCGGGACCTCGTGCGCGAGCTCGGGAGGAGCCCGCCGGTCGACTCCAACGAGCTGTTCGACATCGCCACCAGCTTCGCCTCCGGAGAGGAGGCAGTGGGTGCCATTTTCGACGGCAAGAAGGGCAAGCGCGCGGACGACGCGCCCGCGGAGGGCAGCAAGTCCAAGGAGCCCCAGCACAAGCACAAGCGGGGCAAGAAGGGCAAGAAGCCGCGCCACGAGACGCGCGCGCAGGGACACGACAACGGCGGGGACGAGGCCCTCGCAGTTGACCCGGCTCGAAAGGGCCCTCGAGGGACTCCTCGAGGCCCCGGCGTATTCGACGATATGTTGAAGAAGCCCTGCCCGTACCACAAGACCCCAGTCAACCACACACTTGAGCAGTGCGACATGCTCAAGAAGTACTACCGCCGCGTCGCCGCGAGGGAGGACGAGGCCAAGAAGGACGGGGGTGGCGGAGACGCTGACGGCTTCCCTGCGGTGGAGAACGTCTTCTTCATCTTCGGGGGACCGACGGTGGACATGTCCACCAATCGGCGCAAGCGAGAGCGGCACGAGGTCCTCGCCGCGGAGAGGGCACCTCCTTCCTTCCTCGATTGGTCGGAGGACGCCATCACCTTCAGCCGCGAGGACCACCCGAACCGCATCCCCAACCCGGGCCAGTACCCGTTGGTCGTCGATCCCATCATCGGCAACGCGCGGTTTTCCAAGGTGCTGATGGACGGCGGCAGCAGCCTCAACATCCTCTACGCCCACACCCTACGACTGATGGGGATTGGGTTGGACCAGCTGCGGCCCAGCACGGCGCCGTTCCACGGCGTCGCGCCAGGCAAGCGCGTCCAGCCCCTCGGGCAGATCGACCTACCAGTCTGGTTCGGCACACCGGACAACTTCCGCAAGGAAGTCCTCACCTTTGAGGTAGTGGGGTTCCGGGGCGCGTACCACGCCATCCTTGGCCGTCCGTGCTATGCCAAGTTCATGGCGGTCCCGAACTACACTTACCTCAAGATGAAGATGCCGGGGCCAAAAGGCGTAATCACCGTGGGCTCGTCGATCGAGCACGCATTCGACTGTGACGTCGAGTGCGTCGAGCACGCTGAGGCCCTGGCGCTCGACGAAACGTTTGTCGCAGACATGGAGAAGCTGGCCAACGAGGGCCCCGACTCCTCCGCCAAGCACGCGGGCAGTTTCGAGGCTGCCGAACAAACGAAGGAGGTGCCCCTCGACCCTGCAGCCCCCGAGGGCAAGGTGTTGAGGGTCAGTTCCACCCTCGACCCGAAATAGGAAGTGGTGCTCGTCGACTTTCTCCGCGCCAACGCCGATATCTTCGCGTGGAGTCCCTCGGATATGCCAGGCATCCCGAGGGAGGTCGCCGAGCACTCCCTTGATATCCTACCTCACTCCCGAGCCGTGCAACAACGGCTCCGCCGCTTTGACGAAGAGCGGCGCCGGGCGATCGGAGCGGAGCTGCGGAAGCTCCTCGAGGCCGGGTTCATCAAGGAGGTTTTTCACCCTACGTGGCTAGCTAATCCTGTACTAGTCAAGAAAAAGAATGGGAAGTGGCGGATGTGTGTAGATTACACTAGTTTGAATAAAGCATGTCCCAAAGTTCCTTTTCCTTTGCCACGAATCGATCAAATCGTTGACTCAACCGCAGGGTGTGAACTATTGTGTTTCCTCGATGCCTATTCCGGGTACCACCAAATAAAGATGAAGGAGTCCGACCAGCTTGCAACTTCGTTCATCACGCCGTTCGGAATGTTCTGCTACGTAACGATGCCGTTTGGCCTCCGAAACGCGGGCGCTACATACCAGCGATGTATGCAGCACGTTTTCGGAGACCACATCGGGCGAACCGTTGAGGCTTACGTAGATGACATAGTCGTGAAAACCAGGAAGGCGGACGACCTGGTTAGCGACCTGCGCGTGGCATTCGATTGCCTGCGAGCCAACGGGGTGAAGCTGAACCCCGAGAAGTGCGTCTTCGGAGTGCCGCGGGGCATGCTGCTAGGATACATAGTTTCCCAGCGGGGCATCGAGCCCAACCCCGAGAAGGTCGCGGCCCTCGAACGCATGGGCGCGATTCGAGACCTCAAGGGGGTACAGAAGGTGTTGGGGTGCCTCGCCGCCTTGAGCCGCTTCATCTCGCGGCTCGGCGAGAAGGGATTACCCCTCTACCGACTCCTGAAGAAACACGAGCGCTTCTCCTGGACCGTCGAGGCCCAGGAGGCACTTGACAAACTCAAGGCGACGCTCACCCACGCGCCAATCTTAACGCCGCCCCAGAACCACGAGCCTCTGTACCTCTACGTCGCCGCGACCACTCAGGTGGTCAGCGCCGTCATCGTGGTGGAGCGTACGGAGGAGGGGCACGCCCTGCCAGTCCAGAGGCCCGTGTACTACATCAGCGAAGTGCTATCCGAGACCAAGGCACGGTACCCACAGATCCAGAAGCTGCTCTACGCAGTAGTGCTCGCGCGGCGCAAGCTCCGGCACTACTTCGAGGCCCACCCGGTCACGGTGGTCTCCTCGTTTCCGTTGGGTGAGATCATCCGCAACCCGGACGCGACGGGCAGAATCGCCAAGTGGTCTGTGGAATTGATGGGCGAGACGCTCGCTTATGCGCCGCGCAAGGCAATCAAGTCCCAAATCCTGGCGGATTTCGTCGCCGAATGGACGGACACACAACTGCCGCCGCCGCAAATCCAGGCCGAATGCTGGACCCTCTACTTCGACGGGTCGGTGATGAAAACAGGGGCAGGCGCGGGCCTGCTCTTCCTCTCACCCCTCGGGGAGCACATGAGATACGCGGTACGCCTGCATTTCCCCGCGTCGAACAACATGGCGGAGTACGAGGCCCTTCTTTGCAGCCTCCGAATCGCCATCGAGACAGGCATCAAACGCCTCGACGTCAGGGGGGACTCGCAGCTCGTGATTGACCAAGTTATGAAGAATGCGAGTTGCCACGACGACAAAATGGAGGCCTACCGCAACGCCGTACGAGCTCTCGAGGACAAGTTCTACGGCCTCGAGCTTAACCACGTACCCCGCAGGTACAACGAGGAGGCGGACGAACTCGCAAAAATCGCGTCGGGGCGAATCACCGTCCCCCCGAACGTTTTTGCACGAGACGTCGCCAGGCCGTCCGTCAACCTCGAATCGACACCCTCGAGTCAAGAGGAACCCTCGGGGGCTCCCTCGAACCCAGCGGGCGCGGAACCCATGAATGAAGACCCCACGAACGAGGCGTTTGTGCTCTCCTTGCTCGAGGGCTACGGTGCGGCCGAAGCCATGGACACGGAGCCAGCCCCCCGCGCGGAGGACTGGCGGGCCAAGTACCTCGCCTGGATGGAGCAAGGGGAGCTTCCCTCGGATCGGTCCGAGGCCAGACGCATCGCCAGGAAGGCCAAGTCATTCGCCCTCGTCGACGGCGAGCTGTACAAGCGCGCTGCGTCAGGCGTCCTGCAGCGGTGCATACCCATCCCCCAGGGGCGCGAGCTCCTTCGGGACATCCACGCGGGCGTGTGTGGCCACCACGCGGCGCCACGCACCCTCGTGGGCAACGCGTTTCGCCAGGGCTTCTATTGGCCTACCGCGGTTGCTGATGCCAGCGAGATCGTGCGCACCTGCGAAGGGTGCCAGTTTTACGCCCGCAAGACCAATCTCCCGGCGCATGCCCTCCAGACGATCCCCATCACGTGGCCTTTTGCCGTGTGGGGGCTGGACATTGTCGGGCCCCTACGAAGGGCGCCCGGGGGCTACACGCACCTGCTAGTCGCCATTGACAAGTTCTCCAAGTGGGTCGAAACGCGCCCAATCACGAATCTCAGGGCAGAGCAGGCCGTAATATTCTTCACCGACATCATCCACCGGTTTGGGGTGCCTAACTCCATCATCACCGACAACGGGCCCCAGTTCACCGGCAGGAAGTTCCTGGAATTCTGCGACAAGCACCACATCCGCGTGGACTGGGCGGCCGTCGCGCACCCACAGACCAACGGTCAAGTGGAGCGGGCCAATGGCATGATCCTACAAGGCCTCAAGCCCAGAATTTTCGACAGACTGAACAAGTCTGGCCGGAAATGGCTCCAGGAGCTGCCGGCGGTCGTATGGAGCCTCAGAACCACTCCGAGCAGGGCCACGGGATTCACCCCGTTCTTCCTCGTCTATGGCACGGAGGCCGTCCTCCCCACGGATCTGGAATACGGGTCCCCCAGAGTCAAGAGCTACGACGAGGGCACCAACCAGCGAGCCCGCGAGGACTCACTGGATCAGTTGGACGAAGCCCGCACTGTGGCCCTGATGCATTCAGCAAGATACCAGCAGGCTCTGAGGCGGCACCAGGCCCGGAAGGTACGACGCCGAGACTTCGACGAAGGGGACCTAGTCCTAAGGCTACGCCAAGACAATCGAGGCCGCCACAAGCTATCGCCCCCATGGGAGGGACCCTACATCGTTGTCAAAGTGCTCAAGCCCGGCACCTACAAGCTGGCCAACGAGGACGGCGAGGAACTCACCAACGCTTGGAACATCCAACAGCTACGTCGCTTCTACCCTTAGAAAGAATTTCCAAGTATTTCTTGTCATTACATACCCAACACCCCAGTTGGCTGTAATTTCCATCAGATTAATAAAAGCTGAAGGGCGACTTGGTTTTCTCCCGAAGACCAAATCCCCCTCGGGGGCTACTATGGGGGCGTCCCCCCGTCCCCCAAAAAAAAAAAATGGTCCCATTTTTTCGCAAAATTCGCCGCAAATGTGCTAAGTATGCCTCGACCCAAACTTTGGGTGAACCCACGCGGGACGCGAGTGGCCAAAGGGCGAAGACGTGCGAGTCGGGGATAGCCCACGCCTCCGGCAGGATACGGCCCTTCCCCCTCGCCACTTTGCCTATGAGCTACCCGTGCGAACGAAAACCTTCCCAGCCAGGGTTCGCCTAAGAAAGCGGAGAGGCAGAACAACACAATTGCCGAAATAAACAACGAGTTTTTCAACTCACAAACATTGAAGCGTTTTAAACAGCGAATGTTTACTACAACAGCCGCGCGGCTCGAATTCTAACATCAAAAACATAAAGGGCACAAACGCCCAATGGTCTTCAGGCTTGGGGGCCGCCAGCCGGGGGAGCGTCCGGGAAGAGGAAGTCCATGAAGTCCTCGGCGAGGATGTCGGCGGCAGGAGCAGCGAGCGCATCCGCACGGTTCATCGCCACCTCGTCGTCAACGCCAACGGGAACGACGTAGCCCGTGGAAACGGCCTCGAGGTCGACCTGGTAGTGGGAAGCCACCACGCCAAGAGCTTTCTGAACTCCCAGGTAAATGGCGCGGCGCACGCGCTGGGTAACATGCCTGCCGAGGGCGCGGAGGCGACTCGCCATCGAGCTCCCAGCCTGCACTTCGCCCTCTTCGACCCCCTGGCACGCCTCGAGGGCGGCGGCCCGCAGCTCCTCCAGCTCCTGCTGTGAGGAGTTGTAGGCCGCCTGGAGGGACTCCGCCTGGGTCGTCGAGTTCCCAAGAGCGTTCCGAAGGCCTGAAACCCGTGAACGAAAAACAAAAATTGAGAGCGGATCCCAAGCGAACCAAATCGACATACAAAATGCGAAGAGAGGCGACTCACCTTCAACCTGTTTCTTCTCCGTATCGAGGGCCTTGCGCGCGACTTCGGCCCCCTGCCGCAGGCTAAGGACCGTAGCTTCCTGCTCCACGACAGCCTGGCGTAGGTCCTCGTAGGAGACGCTGAGCTGGTTCAGCTCCCCATCGAGCCGCGAGACTTCTTCGTCCCGTTGCTTGAGGGTCGCTTGCGCCCCCTCGAGTGCGGCGCGCTCCTGCTGAAGGAGACCCTGGGCCTCTTCTCGTGCCAGGCGCTCGCGCTCGAGGGCGGCCCGAGCCTCAGCGAGGGCGGTTCGCTCCTGCTGGAGCTGAACGTCCGCCTGCCGGCGCGCGTCCCGCTCCCGCTGAAGCTGCTCCCCCGTCGACGCAAGGGAGGCGGCCTGGTCCGCCAGGCTGGCCCTCAGCTGCTCGGCCTCCTTGGCCCTTTCCTCGGCCTGGCTCTGCCAAGACCGTGCTCCCTCGAGGGTTGCACGGTCCCGTTCGAGCTGGGCGCGAATCGTGGCCACCTCCGTCTCCCACTCTGCCGCCACGGTCTGCATCGCGGCTGCGTCCTCGCGCGCCTTCCGCAGCGCCTCGTCCCGCTCCAGGAGCGCTGTCCGCACCTTCGCGACCGCAGAAACACCTTCCGCAGCCTGGGCGTCCTGCTCCAGGAGCTCGTCCCGCACTGCCTGAAGCCGGTACTCCAGCCACCCGTTGTCAGTCCGCAGGGCCTCGACAAGGGCGTCAAGAGCGTCGTATTGATCCCGGTACCAGTTGCGCTCGGTGCTCAGCCGGTCGAGGCAGCCGTACTTCTCCCGGGCTTGACCCTCCAATTCCTGCCACCGGCAGACAAGGCGGAAGAGAGTTTGAATCGGAAAAAGCGCGAACGCGGGAGAGACGAGGGGGGAAGAAACTCCGAAATCCAACAGAAGAGACGCGTACCTGGAAAATCCGCCACGCAGGACCCCTGTGGATCCGCAGCGCCTCGTCCAGCGCGTTGTTGAGCGAGGCGCCGTGGTCGCGGAACTCTTGCCACAGCGCCTGCTCGGCCAGGGCCTCGAGGCAGAGGGCCGACGGCGCGCTGGCTTGCTCCCGCTCCCGCTCCGCACGCGCCGCGGCGCCGTCGGGGGCAGGAGGGCCGGCACGAGACGACGAGGCCTCGGCGCCATGCGCCGAGGGCTGCGACATCACGCAGCCATCTTCCCGCATCACCAACACCCCCGCCGTGGGCTCGGGGGCTGGCGCGGGCCAGTTCTCCCATTGGCCCCATCCAGGCGGAGGCGCGTCATCGTCATGGATCTCCACCACGGCCGCCTGACCACCCGCCGCCGGCACAGGCAGAGGCCGGACCGTCGGCGCGGCGGTTGCCGCTGTCGTAGCCGCCGCCGCGGCCGTCGCCTCCTGCTGCGGCTCCGTGGCCACGGCCGCGCTGCGCGGTGGCTCGCCCGTCATCGCCGCGCTCCCGGCCGCCCGTGGCGCCCTCGACGAGCGCCGCCTCGTGGGTACGGACGCATCCGACCTGAGCGCTTTAGCAGGCGCGAGGGCGGGAACGGTCGGCGCCACCCTGCGAACACGGAGACAAACAACTGAGCTCCAGCCCCTCGAAACCGGAACGTCTGGAGGAGCGACTGCTTACCTCAAGGTGGAGAAACCTCGCTTCCTCTTCCTCAAGGGTTCAGCGGGCGCTGCTGTGGCGCTCGTGGTCGCCACCACGGCGCTCCCAGACACTTCCGCGGCACGCGCTGGTGCTTCCGCAACGCGCGCCGCCTCGTCCACGGACCGCCCGGCGGCGGGCGCTTCCGCGCCCACCACGGGTGCCTGCTCCTCTGCCGCCTCTGCGGCTCTCGGTGAGGGGGTCGAGGGATTCCACCTCTCGGGGAGGGGGCGCCGCCCCCCGTCGCTTCCCTCTTCTTCCTCCTCTCCCGACGACGAGTTCCCCGGAGTCGCCGGGGAAGAGAGTCCCTGCTGCTCGCGCAGCCGATACTCCTCGTCCCGCTGCTCCCGACGCTCCCGCCGCCGGATTCTCTTCTCCTTCCTGCGCGCCGCCCGCTCCTGCTCCCGCCGCTGCGTGGCGCGGGCAACCGCTCGAGCTCGGGGCGTGGGCGGGTCCGACCGCGAGGCATCCACGGTCACCATCTGCTAAAAGGTGACTGTCAAAACCATGCTGGTACGTTGCAGGGGAACGAGAAAGGGAGGAAGGCCTACTCACCGCCGGGGCGTCGGGAAGCATAACGAACGACCAGAGGTCGTCGTTGCTGTGTCGGCCGGCCTTGAGGCTGATGGCGCGCCTCGCCCTCGTGGCCGCGTATTCCCGAGCGAGGCGCTCATTCAGGAACCGCGAGCGCGCCAGCGACGTAGGGTTGGCCGCCTCGCTCATCTCGTAAATACGGAGCTCCCTCTCCATGAGGGGAACGATCCGCCGGTGGTGGAGGTTCGCGAGGACCGAAGCCGCCCCCAACCCGGCATCCGCCAGGCTCTTCAACGCGGTTAGGAGCGAATCCAACCGCGCCTGGTGCGAAGAAGGGGACACGCCGTGGTGCCAGGAGTCGGCCTTCTCCTTCAGCACCTTGCCGGTGTAGGGGGGAAGGCCGGCGCCGTCGTTGCGGAGGTAGAACCACCCCCGCTCCCATTCCGAGTTGTTGGATGTCATCGTGCAGGGGATGTATAACTCCTTGCGCGAATCCCGCAACGAGACCGACAGGCCGCCGGCGCGCACCGCCCGGCGCACCCGTGCCTCGGGCGTAGCGAGCGTATGCAGCTTCGCGCGGAAGAGATGGACCCAGAGATCCCAGTTCACTGGGATCCCCAGGAATCCCTCGCAGACGCCAACGAAGGTGGCCGCCTGCGAAATCGCATTGGGGGCGAAGTTGTGCAGCTCCACCCCGTAGTGATGGCACAGTCCGCGCATGAAGCGGCTCGCCGGCGCGGCGAAGCCGCGCTCATGGTGCCGGATGAAGCTGACGACGTAGCCGTACGGCGGGTTGGGCTCCCGGTCCGTCGCCGGCGGAACGATCCACGCCGAGGGCTGCCCCTCCACGTTCGGCGCCAGCTGGCCGCTGTTCACGAGCTCGCTCAGGGCGAGCTTCGTCACCGTCGAGCGGCTCCACGGCAGCGGATCCAACACCGTGATCGGCTGGGGGGGAGCCATTGCGATTGACAGCGGCGCACGAAGACGAAGCTAGCGGCGGGCGAAACGAAAGGGCGGCGGCGCTAAGTAACGAGGTAAGGAACTTCCGCCTCCCTCCACTTGGATTTATAGATCTAAGGGAGCCACGCTCCCCAAACCGCGCGCCGCGCGCATTAACTGCAGGCGGCTGCATCTACCACTGACAAGCGGGGGCCACCGCACCGTAACAGCCGGTCGCGCGCGCACGCGCGATCATTACGGCACGACAACCGAAGAGCCGCAGCGGGCCGTCACGGCCGCCCACATCGCCCACTACGCGCGCGGCCGCGACGCCTGAAAAGGCGCGCCCGCGACGCACGACTTAAGCCACAACTGTGGGCATTTAAACGGCCTAGTCCCTTACTGCGTAAGTGTGACCCTCGCACGGCCCGAGCCCAGTGCTCGAAAAACCAGACCCTCGAAGGGTGCGATTACTGACCAGTGGCCTCGAGACCCGCTCGGTGAAAGCGGGCGCCACGGGTGCCCTCGATTCTAGAGGATTACTGATCAGCAGCTCGGGGGTCGACTCGACCGCGAACCCACAAATCCTGCAGATGCAATCGAGACGGGGGCACGAAGCTGCCACCCCGCAATGGCCCTACTAATCAGGGGTTCGAAGCCTGACCCTCGAAGGGTCCGAACAGGCGCCCCAGATCAACAGAGTCAGGGACGACGAGGGCGCGCGCATTCGAGACTGTCCTCGAGCTCACCAGCTCGAGGGCGCCCCACATGTCGTATTCAAGAGCCAACGAGGGCAGCTAGTCGAGGGATCCCATCGAGGGAGAGCTTCCGCGCCCTCGGTCCCCAGCGAACGGGACCGAGCCCTGCCTAGCAAACCCACGTAAGCGCTTTCATGGACGAGTCTCCGGACCACGAGCCAACCCTTCTCGAACGGGGCATGGGCGTCCACTTGAATCACCCGATAACAGCTCGAAGAGGAACCCGCAATTCGCGACCCGCTCGATGGGAGTTGTGGACACCTCACCCCCCGTCCCGCGGAGGGACGGCGAGGGAACGTACCAACAAGTCGGAGAGCCCGCCCCGATCGCCTCGAACGGGCCCAGGCTCGGGGGCTCGACGCGTGGCTACACCTCCTAGATACGCACCGAACGCACGCGAACGTCGGCACGTGCGTACGGCACCGCCGAGGCCGGCTGAAATACCGCCGAGGCCGGCTGAAATAAACGCCTCGCACAAATGACGACGCTACGAAAAAACCTTGAAGGAGTACACACACTCCTCCAAGGCTTCGGGGGCTAGACCCGCGGGTCCGCTAGCGCGCCCCCACGGAATAGCACGGCAATCAGGAGGGAAGAAGGTCCCATCGGCAAGCGTCAGCATCTGCGGGATCCTAACGGATACACCCGCAGATGCTCGGGGGCTACTGTCGGGGACAGCCGTAAGGGTCCCCTAAAAAACCGGGGGAAACCCATTCACTTTCGCAAAGACTAAAACACAAACGAATTCACAAACCTAAACGCGCTCAAGATACTCACGGCCCAGCGGCCGGGCCCACAGCCCTGGTGGCCCCAGCGGCCCACCAGAGCAGTCGGCCCAGCCACCCCCGGGCGAAACTCCGCTTCGCTCGAGGGGCGCAGCGCCACGAGACCCCGCCTCGCTCGAGGGTTGGTCGCCCCACCCCCCGGGTGAAACTCCGCCTCGCTCGAGGGTCGGTCGCCCCCTTGGGTGAGATTCCGTCTCGCTCGAGGCCCTCACAGGCTCGCCGCCCCTGCACCTGCTCCCCCGACAGGGGCGTTCAGCGTTCTAACACTTGCAGGCGCCTGGGTCAAAGACGAATCCGCGCCATGCCATCCCTCTGACACGCCCGGGAATCATATCCCGGCGCTGTTCTGCCAACTCTCCCGATGAGGCCACCCACTCGGCAAGGCCAGTGTCAGCTCCGCGACACTGCGCCACCCACTCGGCAAGGCCAGTGTCAGCTCCGCGACACTGCGCCACCCACTCGGCAAGGCCAGGGTCAGCTCCGCGACACTGCGCCACCCACTCTCGTACGGCCAACGCGCCGCACCCTCGAAAGAGGACAGCGGAACCCTCGAAGCGGGGACGGACGCCTGCTCCGCGCCACACCATGACGCCGGACCAGTAAGGCGCGTCACCTCCATCACCGTCGGTCCTGCGCGGCCATCCCCGCCATCACGACGCCATCCCGGGCACTGCTGCGCCATCCCTGACGCTGTGGGAATGCGGGGCGACAAGACACCGCCACGACCGCGGCTGTGCCCCTTGCGACCTCCCGTCAGCCGCACCCTCGAGTCAACGTACGGACGACGACCACACGGAAAGTTCCTACGCTGCCACCCTCGAAGCCGCTCCTGGGCAGGTACAGGGCACGCCACGATGCTCCGCCGGAAGCAAGATTCGCCAGGACGGCCGTCCACTCCGTTGCACTGTCCGCCATGCCATCACACGTAGCCAGAACAGTGCGGCACGCCTGTAAACTGCCTCCTCCTTGACCTATAAAAGGAGGGGTAGTCCCCTGGCCGCAGGAGGACAGAGGAGAGAGAGGACCAACCCACACGCTTTCTGCCTTCACTACGATATTGGCACTTGCCTCAATCAAAACCTCAGGGACCTGGAGGTCCAGCCTCCTCTCCCGCCCCGCTTGTAGCTCCCCTCTGCAAGCACCACGGTGCAACGCAATACAGTGCCTCGAGCACACCACTGCTGGACGTACGGCCCCGGCCGGAACCAGGATAAACTTGTGTCCCCTGTGTTGTCGTTGGCACCGACCATCGAGAAGCCGATCACAGCGTAACTCACTAGTTAGTGTCGGGACTACTTTCCGCACCGACAGGAGGTGTTTGGGAAAAAAGTGGTGAGGATGTGATGAGAGAATAGTGGAAATTAGATTGAAGATGTTTGGATGGTGAAAGAGGGTGAAAATTGTGTATGCATAGTGATGAAACAGTGTTTTTTGTGAGAGAAGATGTGATGAGTGAAATGATGAAAAATAGTAGATATTTGAAGGTATTTAGATGGATGAAAAGTGATAGGGATGTGATGATAGTGCTTTAGAGTGGCTTTTGACCTATCTAAACAGGCCCAGCTGCATTGCGCAAATGCCACTCGAGTTAATGGTCTGTTTTTTTCGTTGCAAATGAATAATGAAATTGCAAATAAATAGTGATGAAATAGTGTTTCTTGTGAGAGAAGAAGTGATGGATGTGATGAGTAAATAGTATTTTTTACTATTCTTTTTTAACCATGTGAAAGCCTAACCTATTCATTCATTTGCAATGTAGCACTCGATCACAGAGTTACTACGAGCACATGTTCTCGGCGAAGTATTACGCACGATCGATTTGGTAGCACCCGGCCGGGTTCAAATTTCGAACCGACTTGACGGCTTCCTTGCACGACAAGAAGCTAATCCACCAAGTATCTAGCTCTCCATTGCTGATGTCATAGTGTCATGATGACCGAACTTAAAACCATCGCTCACCTGAGTACTACTAGTTGCGGCGTCTCGCTTGATCGGGACCCAAACTAGCACCGTCCGGCCGTCCCTATATAAGCACCAGCCAGCAACCACGCGTCCACGCCCTCTCCTCACCGTACAATCGCAGCCGGCCGCCATGGCGCTCCGCCAACGCCGCCGCCAACGCCGCCCCCCCTCCCCCGTCCCCGGCACATCCGCTACCTCCGTTCACCCCCGCAGCCGTGCTCGTCCGATCAGGCTGCTCGCCGAGGCCTACGGTGCGGTAGGGGGCGCATTGCTGGCGGCTGCCAAGTCCGCGCTTCACCCGCCGACGGCGCTTGCGGCTGTTCTGGGCCTCGTCTCCGTCGAGAAGGTCGCGCCGCAGCTCGGCCCCGGGTTCCTGAACCACGACGACGGGGAGGTGGATTCGGTCGACGCCAACATCGCGCAGCTCGGCACCGAGGACGACGGAGAGACGGCTCCGCTCCGCACCAACATCGCGCAGCTCGGCACCGAGGACGACAGGGAGATGGCGTCGCTCGACTCCAACCTCGCGAACCTGACGGCGGACTTCACCTCAGACATCGAGACGGTGGGGAGATTGGCGGCGGCGGGCAGGAGCTGCACCGAGATCGAAGAGGTCGAAGAACCGAGAGCGCTGGTCGGCGAGGACATCGAACGCGGCGAGCGCAAAGGAGCGCCCCCCCGACTACTCTTCACCAACGCCTCCCCGCACTCGCTGGCGTACCTCATCTCATCGTCGCCGGCCTCTACTACCATCATTCCCACCGCGACGTCGCAGCGGACGAGGGCCTTCTGGAAGAAGGGTCTATGCCGGGACAGCGTTGCGACTTCACCGAAAGCTCGTCGCGCTTCTCGTGCGGGCGGGATCCGGCGTTACCTCGCCGCCGCGTCGGTACCAGGCCCGTCCCTCTCCAAGCCGGCAGCTGCAGCCGTGGGAGCTGCTGTCCCCAATGCTCCTCAACCACCAACAACTAATCCTGCTGCTGCTTCACCACCGCCGCCGCCGCCGCCGCCTCCGCCTCCGCCTCCACCTCCGGGGTCACGTGGTGCTGGTGTGGCCCCACAAGGCGGACAGCCCCCGCCGCCGCCTCCACCTCCGGGGTCAGGTGGTGCTGGTGTGGCCCCACAAGGCGGACAGCCCGCTGCTGGAGGCGTTCCCAACCCGCCGCCGCCGCCGCCGCCGCCTGGCCCCCCTGCTCCAGCTGCGGCCGCTGGTCCACCCGCACCTAACGACGTGAGTTTCAACAGCCGGTTTACTTTCTCCATCTCGCTCTGTTAATTTAAGGCATAATTCAACTTCTGCATAAGAACATGTTTCTGGTGAATTAGGGAGAAACTTCATACATATCTGCACTGTTATAACTTATAATTGCAATGATGGTTGTAATTACCGAACGGAATGGTCTTCTCGAATGAAACAGTCTTGTTATTTTGGTTCTGTTCAGATATCATATTTTGTTTGGTTGCAATTATTTTATTGAGACCCATGTTATGTTTAGATGCTGTATTATGTTAGAAGCAGAACTGGATACTGCCAAAAATTTGGAAATAGTACAGCAATTTCTCTACTGTTGGTGAATTTCAGTATATTAGAATGCTAGTTTCTTTGGTCGGTTTGATGCGTTGCAATTCTCTGTATTTCTCTTGCTCCTGTTATTCAAATGATACTAATGCGTACCTGGCTAGTTGGCATCAACTGGTTGCATCCGCTGGTCCTTCCTAATTTTGTTACACTGCTGTTGACCAGCATGATAATACATTTGTTCTTTCCTTCTGCAGCTATACTTTGATATATTCAGAGGATATTGTTTGGCTTTGACTGCTAGCTGTCTTTCTAGAAAGTGATCAACTCATGGCAACAGTCAAATATTTTCTGTTGGTTTTTATTATTACCCCTGCTCTGTTAATTTATATCAATCAGAGAGTGATTCTCAACTTCATATGTATCTAATGGTAGCACTTACTAACACAAAATCTGGATGTGATTTGTTTAACCAAATCCTTTTTTCTCAGAGATACTTCAACTTGGAGTCCAATCACATCAACCTCGCCATCCAAATCATATCAAGTATCTTCCAGGTGCTGGGGTTCGGAGATGCTGTGAAGAAGTGGAAGGCTGGTAACGTACTTGCTTATACCATATTCATGTGGGCAGCTATTGGACTGGCCGGAGTAGGGATGATGTCGTCAACAACTGCAGTTGGCGTCAATTGGATCCGAGTGGTTGCTGCTAACCTGGCACGGTTAACATCCACTGCGTCAGTGCTTCTGATCATCATAGCTTTGTCAGAGCCTATTGGTTACGCATGGGGAGTTGCTTACGGCATTGTCGTTGCAAGCTTCATGATTTTCTTCTGGATATGGGGTGACCCCGTGATCTGTGAAGCATTGGTTCGGTCGGTTGAAGTCATCAAGACGTTGACAATCTGGGACAGGATCAATCAGACAGTGACACCGCTGTGGGTCAGTCTCAATCAGAAAGTGACACCGCTAAGGAACAGCCTCAAGCAGAGAATGACCGCACTGTGGGACCGCGTGAAGCAGAGAATGACTGCAGTTCGGCCGCCTCCTCAGCAGCAGCCGCGAGCGCAGCCATAGCCGGTCGGCCGGAAGAGTTGTAGGAAGTAGTAGTAGGAGGAAGCCACAATAATCTTGCTATCTGTAGGAGTATCTACAAACAGATCAAAGAAAGAGTAGAGAAAGGTAAGAACAGAGAAGAACAGAGGCTCGGTGGCGTCGAGCCCTCGAAAGAACGAGAACAGAGGTAAACATCGATGTCCACGGGCCTAGAAGACGAAGCTTCGCCAGAAAGGCCACTTGATATCGTACATTGCGCCATCAAAGACATTTTCTCGAACTGTTGCAGTAAATGTGTATTCTCGTTTTGAACGATAAGACTTGAATGACTATTATCATGACTAGTAATTTGGGCGCGCGACTGAATCTATAGCTCAAAGTTAATACATAAGTTCATTTTTTTTAAGACCATTGGCTCCCTAGAGCTCCAAGATCAGCCGGACACCCGGTGGCACGCCGCGCCACTGACTTCTACAACGCCATCTGTGCTCCAGCCTCGCTGTCACCACCGCCGTTGACAGAGCTCAATTGGGACACCCTCGCCCCTAAGAAGGTACAAATCTTCTTCTGGATCGTCCGCCTTGACCGTGTGCGCACGAGAGAAGTCCTGCACCGCCACAGCACTATCGACTCGCCGGACTACCCCTTCTGCCATTGGGTTCCAGAGAGCGAGGACCATCTGTTCGCCCCTTGTCCACGACTGACCGAGCTTTGGGTGTCCCTGCTGCCTTGCTCTGCGCCCCCGAGCTCGCCCCTCGATTGCGCGGAAACGCTGGCTGAGCAATTCAGGGATGCGCTGCCGGTGATCGGCCACACCGTTGCGCTGGTCGTTCTCTGGGCGATTTGGAAGTCCCAGAACAAGATGGTGTTCGACGCCGTCCGTCTCTCCACAAGAGTTGTTGCGTCGCTGATAAGTGACCACGCGGTGTTGTGGACCTACCGCGCCTCCCGAAAGCTCGACACGGATCCGACCACGACCTGGTACCGCCACGTTTTGGATGTAATTTAGGCATTGTGGAACTTGATTCCCCCCCCCCCTCCGAGCATGTTTGCTCGATGTAAAAATCTCGGACTTGTCCGTTTTGTGGAATGAAAAATTTAGATGGACGCCTTACCTCCTGTTGTTTCTAAAAAAAAGAAAAAAAAGTAAGGACGGCGAGAAGGGGTGGGTGATTTCTCCCTGTGCTTTATCGAGCGAGCCGTCGAGGAGGCGCTCTCGAACCTTGCCAGGCCACACGCGGTTGCGCAAAGAGATGACGAGCGGTAAAAGATGTGCCGTGAAGATCGGATCGGAGGGTGAAATTTCTTTATGCTAACGTGGATGGTCTAACTTTGCACCGACCTCCCCCAACTCTCGTAAGAAGAAATTTCCCCAAATGTAAATATCACGTACTTCCTCTATTTAAAATTACTAGTCATTTTACATTTTTTTTGTCGTGCACATAAATTTAAACTAAAATGACTACTCCCTCCGTTCCTAAATATAAGCATTCTCTGATTTCGGTGGTGCGCGTTTGACCATTCGTCTTATTAAAAAAATTTATGAAAATGTAAAAACAATTATGATATACTTAAAATATACATGATGATAAAACATGTCATAAAAAATAAATAATATTTTCATAAATTTTTTGACTAAGACGAATGGTCAAACGTGCTTAGCAAAAGTCAACAAATGCTTATTATGAAACGGAGGGAGTAGTAATTTGAGACGGAAGAAGTAGTAAAGTTTATCTATCAATTCGTAGTAATTTTCTTTCTGTATTATGCAGCACAATTGTTGTCTTGTTTTTATTTAAGACAATGAAATAAATTGCCCAGTAAAAGAGAAGTAATACTAATTGGTAGATCTTTCCACGGGTACAGCTAAAATGGCGTCTGGCCAGCAGACCACTAAAGCTAAAATGAAGACGCAACCTAGCAATGCTCCAAATACTAACATCTGCAGTGCTGTAGTCCATGTCATCTTTGTTGTGGCGAAGTTTAGTATGTACAGATACGAGAAAGTAACAACCGCCAGAACGAAATAAAACTGCAAAATTGATAAAAGAACGAATTAGTATCGTGGGTCGTATGCTTGGAAAATCAGCCATATGTGTAGGAGGGGTTCACGCACCTTCATTAGGGTTTTAGTACACCAAGCCACGCAGTAGTAAGCATTCGGGTGTTTCCGGTGTTCTGGAGGTATCTCCTCATCAACGGGTATGCACCCACACAATTTGCCAACGGGTTCGTCCACGACAGGGATCTGCAAAGCCACGTGATGATGAAATGTTGCCGGATCTCCCATCTCAGTTCCGTCGTTCTGGTGGGGCTGCGGTGGCGGTTGTTGCGGCGGCGGCGGCGCTCCGTCGCCCGGGGACCCGAGCATGGTCGTCATCTAACAGACAACTTCTCAACACCAATGGAAGCTACTAATGTGTATATGAATCAAGAGAGAAAACAAAGTGGATTTGGGAAATATTAGGACTAAACCTTCTTCTCCAGAGGCGGCTGCTTGACTCCTCTCCAATTAATGGCCTCCGATTGTCGGCGGCGGGGCGCGAGGTGGGAAGGACCGACAGAAAAGGTGGATCGGAGGAGTTCGATGGGTCGCAAAAACGGACGTCCGTCCCCTACAATATATACGGAGTATAAAACCGCGTCAGACCCACAACCACGAAGCCACGCTACATTTTTTTCCATACATAGTATTGTAGGAACTGGACTAGAGATTGGTTTGTAAGGGCACTCCCAACTCAGACTCTATGGTAAAGTCCATAGTTATTAATACACTGTTATGTAGGCAATTTGCTGATGTGACAAGCAATTTAATGAAGAAAGAGAAGTGGAAACATAGAAACCAAGTCTAAGTTAGACTCCAAGTCTACGCACAAAACGAGACCCGTGCGAATCCCGTGTGGCTGCGCACATGTTCAATGTGTCCGCTTATTTAATAAAACGGGCCCGAGTGAAATATTATGAAGACTCCATAACATAATACAAAATCTGCATTGGAGACTATAGTTTCTTGTGATAGAGTCTTCGACATATAGACTCTATGGGTAGAGTCTTAGGCACCGTTTAGTTCGGTGAAATTTTGAGGAAAGTGGTGAAAATTTTGCATTGGGAAGCGTGTTCTGTGAGAGGTAGCACGGTCTGCGATGCGAAAATTTTTGGAACTTTTGAGAAACTAAACAGAGCCGAATATTGAGATAGTACAAAGCATCAAATCATTCAAAATCTATCATCAAACACAATGTACATTGCAGGCACGTCTGAATCATTGCCAATACCCTTGGTTCTTTCTAAATTAACAAGATAACTGATTGGTGGAAGGAATTATACTAGCTTCAGGTTTATCTGTTTTGTGCAAACTGAGGTGTTGTACCGTGAAACTTTTCGCAAGCGCAAACAAAAAAGAACTAGAAGTTGGATGAATCCAATTCCTTTTTGCGTTGCTGGTAAAGCCATTTTGGAGAAGCTTTCTCGGATGATCCTAACTTTTTAAAACCCCATCCTAATATAAAACAAGCTCTCTTTGTTCCAAAAAATAGAAGAAAACCCCTTCCAACCCCTTCGTGTTGTTGGAGCTCTACTTGTCATTGGAGATGATATTATTGGGAGGGTGGTGTCAACATTTTGTCAAAGTTCATTTTGATTTTTAGTGTGTGATAAGCTAATTCGTCCTTTTTTGCTATCAAGTTCTATGAACGAACCGTTTAAACTTTGCCAATTTTTAATTCAACTCATGATGTCGCAAGTCCACATATGCAAAATCATTGAAAAGGTAGAGCAAGGCAATGGTGCAAGGGCAAAAGAAAACTCCCTTTTCAATTATGACTAGCACGGTAAAATGCAGTGGCGTAGGCATAGGGGCCATGGAAATGCCGTAGGATCAGCAAGAGTTCAGATTTAAAAAGGAGAGATGAAGCTGCAAAATCTGAAAAATGAAGGAAAGACAGTAATTGAAGTTGAAAGTAGGGGGAATAATCAGTAATTCAAATATCACAGTTCTTCTTTGCTCCTATAGACGTATCGGGTTGCAAAATGCAAGAACACAGCCACCTCCAGAACCGCGAGCCCAGCCAGCAGCCAGTAGAAGTAGTCGAGGTGCGCTCGGTTGAGGTTGTCGGAGAACCAGCTCTCGCCCTTGCTCCTCGTCGCCCAATCGGTCGCGGACACGAGCATGCCGCTGACGTAGTTCCCCACGCCAAAGATGCTCATGCACAGCGCGAGCCCAACGCTGCGGAAGGCGTCGGGCATCTGGTCGTAGAAGAACTCCTGGAGCCCGATCTCCGCCAGCACGACGGAGACACCGATCAGCACGTACTGAGGCAACATCCACCAAAGGCTCATCGGCAACACCGCGTCCGGCTCGTCCACCAGACCCGCTTCCCTGGCAACGCGGAGCCGCCTGGCTTCAACCAACGCCGCGACGACCATGGCGGCGCCGGCCGTGGCCATCCCGGCGCCGATGCGCCGGAGCGTCGTGAGGCCCGCGTGGTGCCCCGTGATGCGCCTCACGAGGGGCACGAACAGGCGGTCGTAGACTGGCAGCGTGGCGATCATGGTGACGCTGAGGAAGAACTGCAGCGCCGCGGGCGGCACGACGAGGCCCGTGCCCATGCCGAGGCGCCGGTCCAGCGTGCTGCCCTGCTTGGTGAACAGGGTGGAGACCTGAGCAGTGATGGCCGCGAAGATCAGGCTCGTCACCCATATTGGCAGAAGTTTGACGACGAGTCCTTTTCCTTTACCGTTCTCAGGTTCACCTGTTAGAAGCCTGCAAAAATAAACAATTCTCCATCACGACGAGTCGACGAGACCTCTCGGAGTCTCGACAAGAGAACGCAGAAGTTCCGCCTGCTCTGCTCTGAGCTCACCGTTCAGTGTCAGCGGCGTTCTTGCGTCGGAACACCCTCACCGCCCACGCCCGCACGATCTCGGCAAGCCGGATGCCATCGACGGATCGCTCCGCACGGTACGTGGGCGTGCCAAGGAAGAAGACGGCGAGGTACAGCACCATCGTGGCCCAGCACACGCCGAACCCGGCGGTCCAGCTGACGTTGTCCTCGACGTAGGTAAGCCCGGTTGTCGCGATGCCGTAGCCACACGAGATGGAGAAGTGGAACCAGTTGAAATAGGAGCTCCGGGACGCGCGGGAGGTGGGGTCTTCGCCGTCGCTCGCCGCGAACTGGTCGGCACCGAGGGCCTCAGCGCAAGGCCTGTGGAAACCTCGCGCCACCGCCAACAGGTAGAGCGCGACGTAGAAGAAGGCGAGCTGGGCAAAGGACGGCGAGCTCGCCGCGTTAGGTTCCGGGGCTCGCAGCGTGGATGAGACCGTCAGCATTCCCAAGCTCTGTCATGGTTGCAGTATGGTAACAGAACATGATGTGTCATTGTGTCAGACATGGGAGCGATTCAGGAGCACGGCTGCGATCCCAGGTAATTACTGTTACTAACCAGCAGATAGAGCACGCCGGCGATCAGGACCGCCCGATACCGACCGAGCCTCGAGTCGGCGGCTGCCGCGCCGGCGAGCGGCATCACCATCTCAGTCCCGGTCCACGCGTTCACGGCGGCGGCGGCCGCCGCCGTGGACATGCCGAGGTGGCGGGTCAGGTACATGATCAGGTTGCTCTGCACGCCGCAGAACCCGACAAGCTCCAAGAACGAGATCGCTGGAATGGTAACGCCGCCGCGGCCAACCAATTAGCTTCGTGACAATAATGAGAGGAAAGATGTTCAAGAGATTACCGAGGAGGAAGCGCGCGGCGCGCCAGCCGCCGCGCCCGTCGGCGTGCCTGGAGCTGGGTCGGTGTCCAAGCTCGCCCGACTCCATCGCTGCACCTCGGCCGGAAGTGTTGCCGTCGGCGGCTGGCTAGAAAAATAGCTCCGGCGGCAGCTCAGCTCAGTTGACTCGTGCCAAATGGCGAGGAAGCAAGTCATGGATGTTTATTAGGCCCTCCCCGTCTTGGTGTGGCGTGCTCAGCAGCCTCGATCTGCCTAGATTGTTTACTTGACCGTGACTCGGAGTCATATATTACGAGTAGATAAGACGGTGTCGACATTAAATTTAATTTGTTGGCATCTAACCTTGTCCTCAGGCATGTACTGGTTACTGCTAACTGTTTGGCGTTGGTGTTGCTGCGTGGTAGTTGACACGCAACCACGTGTTGGTTTGTTTAACACACCACTAATTTTTGCGTAGAAGATAGTTAACAAAGCCCGATGATTAACCTAGAAGATGACTCAATTTGATGACCACTACATTTCAAGCAGAAATTTTTAGGAAAAAATGTATTTTTTTTGTCCTCAATTGTTGTAAAAGTGTGACACTCATCCTCATGTTTCACTTTGATGCAAAATCGACCCATTAACTAATTGAAATATGTACATCTATAGTCCCCCCCCCCCCTGTTTAACACTGGTAAGATGTTGATAAGGATTGTTTGGGAAACTAATTTGGTAAGTTTATATAGCTTCATTCATAACGAGCGAAGTCAATGGATCCAATGTAAAAAACTGAGTACTCGGATTCGAGTCATCGACTTTATGGGTGCTTGTATTTCAAAGGACAGTACTCCGTATTGATGGTGAGGCCTGCATGTGCCGCTTTTGTTAATCTCAAGATTTGCCGCTCTAACCTCTGAAAGGTGGTCACGGGTAGAGTTTGTGTGAGCATATTTTACAGAGTTACGTAAATGTGTAGAATCCTCGAACGAATATTCTTTATTTCCTACCGGGCAGGCCCAAGTGATTCGCTGCCTCACTCTCGCCAAACCAAAATGGGATACATGAAGCGTGTACACAATTTTTGCACAAGTAAATCTATGTAACTACACAGTTCGCATATCTCTGGCAAGCAAACAATCGCTCTTATCTAACAGTGCGCTTGAGAACTTGTTGAGAGAATAAATCATATAATTGTTTACCTTCCCTCTGGGAGCACATACCTTGTATACAGTTTCGGCACAAGCAAATCATTGACTTTCGAAGTTCAAGGATCATCGCTAGTCGCTTTTTCATTTGTTTTGTCAGTTTTTGTTTCTATCTTTTTTTTCTCTTAAGATAAAAATTCAGCAAAGCTCTCGCCGTCCGTTTTAAAAAAAGTCCAAGAGCATCGCTACACTTTATTTCTGTAGACGTATCTGCTTGCAAAATACAAAAACACTGCCACGTCTAGAGCGGCAATCCCCGCCAAGAGCCAGTAGAAGTAGTCGAGGTGCGCTCGGTTGAGGTTATCGGAGAACCAGCTCTGAGCGCCCCAGTTCCTCGTTCCCCAATCGATTGCCGAAACGAGCATGCTGCTGGCGTAGCTCCCTGCGCCCATGGTGCTCAGGGACAACGCGAGGCCGACGCTGCGGATCGCGTCGGGCACCTGGTCGTAGAAGAACTCCTCGAGCCCGACCTCGGCCAGCACGGCCGCAACTCCGACCAGGACGTACTGCGGCGCCACCCACCACAGGCTCATCGGCAACGCCACATCCGGCCGGTCCACCAGGCCCGCGTCCCTGGCCACGCGGAGCCGCCTGCCCTCCACCAGCGCCGCGACGACCATGGCGACGCCGGACATGGCCATCCCGGCGCCGATGCGCTGGAGCGCCGTGACCCCCGCGTGGTGCCCCGTGACGCGCCTCGCAAGGGGCACCAGCACGCGGTCGTACACAGGGAGCATGGCGATGAAGGTGAAGCTGACCAGGCACTGCAGCGCCGCGGGCGGCACGACGAGGCCCGGCGTCGCGGCGATGCGGCGGTCCAGCGTGCTGCCCTGCTTGGTGAACAGGGTGTAGTTTTGCGAGAAGATGGCGGCAAAGATTAAGCTCGTCAGCCATATCGGGAGCAGCTTCGCAATGAGTTCTTTGCCTTCCTCACGTTCAGGAGATAGAAGCCTGCACAGCCAAGAATGCATTGTGACCTTCACATTCTCGCAAAGACCCAAACAATCTGCTGTCCCAAGGCGTACCTACCCATACTGACAGTTGCCGTCCGATGGGGTTCAAAGATTAGTGCTGGTGGCGCCTCCGCAGCGACCCGCCTTCCTAACGATTGTTTGATGGGGTTAATCTGGCGTACGGAGTCACGGAAGAAGGAACCCGTTTCACACTTGCGCGCGACTTTCTTTATTCTTACTGTACAGCACCGGGTCCACATGAGGTCGGTTGGTGCGAGGTTGGAGTACACTCGAAGCTTCGCCGCGCATCTGTAGTTTTCGACGCAGCGGGCAAATGATCCGCGGGCTGATTACCGCACGAAAACTCTAACTGAATCCGAATGTGTTGGATTAAAGCTGAGACGGTCGGCTTAACGTTGTGTAGCTGGTTGTCCCAAAAAAAACGTTGTGTAGCTGGTGTATAGCTGCGCATTTAATTAAAACGTCGACTTTTCTTTCTCCACCCTGACTAGCTCGGATATTAGTTTTTCTTGACATCCGTCTATATACAACCGTGACCGTCCAAACAGGCTTTAGCCACCACAATTTGGAGAGAAAGAATGTGCTATATCAGCTAGCTATAAACACTACTAACCTTCCTCTTGGCTTGATGCTTGGCTTATATTCTGGGCGCAGTTTACCGCCATCCTGAGAGCCCTAGCTTCAAATGCCTCTTGTATGCCAACAGGGTTAAGCCAATCTTCGGCTGTTGAGAGTCATCAAACATGGATTATAAATATCATAAATACAGGCTAATAGTCTCCTCAACAGGCCTCAACATGTACCTGTATTGACAGCACATTTGCATTGCATCAAATGTTCTACTTTGCCCATGTAAGCCATTGTACCAACAGGTTGCTTCCCAGAAGCCAACTGAGAAACAGTCTTCATTAGAATCCGTGCAACCAACAGGCACCACCAAAGGCAATTTATACACAATAAAAGCATATTAAAAAGGGAGGAAATAAATTATGCCATCACATATGCTCAAAAAATAACAGCAGCTAATAGCATGATTATTGATTAGTATCATCACAGCCAAGGAATACCACACAAACCTGCAAAAGCAAAACAACATTGTCTCCTTCATAGGTGCAAGCAGGAACATAAACGGCAAACAATTCAGGAAGCCCGCTGCTGTTCAAGTAACCATGCCCACCACAGAGCTTTCGGCATTCTTCAATTGCATCCAGCATCATGACAGAGGGGTATCCCCATTACAAGAATGAACTGTCCAAGTCCTTAGTTATATATAATGACTAGACCATCAGAACAAGAATAAGCTGAGTGCTCAACTATCAAACCAGAATCTACTCTCTTTGAGGAATGGAGTGGAGCATCAGGAATAGAATAGATGGAAAAGGCATATTGAATGACAGTCTGGGAAACACACGGTTCCAATTTATGAACTACAAATACCTAAGAAAAATGAAGTGATAAGGCAACATTTGCCAATTTGGGAAACCACTTCTACAAACCATTTTTTATACTACCTGGGAATAGTCAACATTAACTCAACGAATATACCCCATGAAGTATAACAAGTAGACCATTTGCATGTACAATAGCTCTTTTTGCATTACTAAAATTAAACTTAAAGTCATGCATACAGCTGTTGCAGATGTTGTCACAGCCTTCAAAGTTCAAACCCGCAGTACATGCATGAGATTCTTGCAGTATTGAGAAGTCCTTAGCTTCCAGTTTCTGAGTGACATTCGTGTATAGCCAGCTGAGCCAATCACCCACGAATCTAAATGCATAAGCTGAAGCCAGCAATGGAAAGAATCTGCTTTGTTGAGTCTTGTAATTAATGACCGGTAACCAATTTGAGCACATTAGTCACCTGTCGTTCGTAGCCCAAAGTTGCAGAAACTACAGTATATTAGCATAAGTTACAGTATAATACTTGGCAGTTCATTCACAAAAGTTGGTTGTATAGCCATTCACAAATATGAAAACGGCAATACATATATCATGTATGCTTAACAGACAGGTTGCTTCATGAAGAATCAGCAGCATATGCAGACACAACTACAGAGTCAAAATGAATTTGCAAACGTTGGAGGCCTATGGATAGTTTATCCACGCAGTTAAGTAATAAAGTGAAGAACAATTAGCATCAACTGAGCTGCTTATTCTTACAACATTGTAAGTGGTCTATGAGATCCATGTGAACAAAACTAAAATCACATGGTGTCAACAGTCTGGGAAACAAGATTTTGGGGTTCAATTTCCTTTTGATGCCCACCTAGTGGATATATCTCATTTATTAATTATCTATATATAAGGTGATTTTAATTTCTAGCTGAGAACATAGTATTTAGAGAGAGAAAAAAATGTTCTTCAGTGATTAACAGATAAATGAATAAATCATGAAACAAAATGTCTTCAGATATTAACAGAGAATACCTGAGTGGCTGAGTTCGGTAAAAAAAACAGAGAATACCTGAGTGGCTGAGTCCGGTCAAAAAAAAAACAGAGAATACCTGAGTCTCAGGGCCACCATCCTGAGAGCCAAACTGCTTTCGGATTGCGCTGTATTGTACAGCAATGCAAACAGCACGGGACAAAGTCTTAGAAGTAGCCGCGACAACTGATTGACGAACAAAAACCATTGTCCCATAAAGCAGCTGCTTTGGAACACCTGAGTGAACATATTTCCCCTGCATTATTTGGTATCCTGGGTGAACACCTAGCTGCAATGGTGCTTGTGGTTTGTTTTGAGGACGCCATTCACCAGGCGCGGTGGTTGTGCCTTCTTCTTGATTCGGAGTAGGCAAGATGCAGTGTTGGCCCGGCTGCGCCGCCATTGCAGAGGTAATGGTGTCTGCATTGGTTGCACGCAGATTGTTGGGGATGGAGGCGAATTGGGAGTTGCCGGTTTGGGAAGGATTGCAATGGGTAGCGGTGTTTGTGGATTGTGGTGGGACGTATGACACTGAAGGTCATATGATTGTTAGGTTCACCTGTCAGCGGTGTGCCACATGGATTTCACATGGATCAAAGGGCCCACCTCGGATACCAAATCAAGCCATGCACCGGGGATGGATCAGAGGGCCCACAGGGCAGCCACCCAGAGGAAGCACACCAGGTGGGGCCACCCTAGGGGGTCGGCCGAACCTAGGATCGGCCGAACCGACCTAGGGGGCGCCCATCTGGCCCCTACACGTGGTTGCTCCTCATTGGTCACTTCCTGCAGTCCCGAGTGTTTAGGGGTCATTTGGGCGTCCGAGCAAGCCTTGTCTCCCTCTATAAATAGGAGGGGAGGGGCTCCCATTTCTCACACACCACTCTCTCATTCTCCTCTCACTTTTAGTTTCCAAGGCTAGGGGGTAGGCTAGAGTAGCTCTTCTTCAGGTTCCAAGTCCTCTTGGAAGTTTAGGTATGAGTTCTCTTTTATCTTTATTTCTTTGTATGACTTTGATCTACTTCAGTTATTCAGCTATTTCATATAAAGTCATGGTAGATCATATTCTTGATGTGTTCTTGAGTTCATCCTCCGTTCATCATTTAGAGGCTTGTGTTCTTCGTGAACACTACCTTTTGATCCACTTGAAGGATGATAAACTCCTTCCTTATGTGTTTGTTCATAAGTTAGAGGCTCGTGTTCTTCACGAACACGACCCTTTGATCTTGTTGATTAGACATAAGAGAGTTCATATCTGTTCGTATGTCTAGCCTTAGTCGATCTTGTTAAATAGCATGAGGGTGTTGCATGGGGTCTGTGTTCAAGCTACGGTACTCGGTCTAGTTGACCAGTCTTCTGGTGGCTCTCACCCTGGGTCACAATAGCCCGGGCCGGGTGAAGTCTAGCAGCAACGTAGGCATGGTGCCTGGGTTGTCTGGCTACGATAGTTATGAGCATACCCCCCGTAACGAGAGGTCGGTCCTCAGGTGGTGACAGCTAGGGCAACCTCCGCGTTGGGGTACCTACTGTAGGAGTCTAAAGTCTAGTTTCGCAGAGTGCTGGTCGTCGTGGGCTAGCTCCCCGTTTGTACCTGGGTGCTGAACCATGTTTCCCTCATGCAATACTCATGCCTATCTCTTGTATCTTCTAGCTTTGTATGTTTAGTACATTAGAACCTAGAGCTAACTCGTATGTTCCCCCTAAGCCGTAGTGTGCTAGAGTAGAGATAGATTTGAGGTGTGTGTGTCACACTACCCCTATTATCTTTTATCTTACCCCTGCCTTTGAGTGTGTTTTCCCTATATCTATCTCTTGGTTTACATTCAGAGCAAAAGCATAAGTCTAAGATATCCGCCATTGCCTTCCTTGGATTCGATACCCTTGGAATACTCTCTTTCCTTGGGGAAATGCTACAATGGTTTATCTGTGCGCTTGCGGATTCGTTCATGCTCGTTTAGATTAACCTATGGCAAGTCTCAATGTTCACGCTAACTGCGCCATTAGTTGTGACATTGGGAAATGCCAACAAGCATTTCTAGCGCTGACGCTAAGGATGGATTTCCAATCTATTGTTAAGTGATCGACGTTTAGAAATGTCAACATCCGGGATAAACCCGAAGTGTCCGGCCTTCCAGAGTTAGCACACTTAAGGATACCTTGGTGATCGTGTAGTGCAAGGTGTCTCTCATAGGATTTTGGTTAGTCATCTAGAGCACCTTTTCAACTCTTGGAAGATACAATTCATGTCCCTCTTAATAGTACGGCATTCCTAGGACTCAAATTCAAAATATAAAATAAATAAACCTCCAAGGAATCCTTCTTTTAGCATTACTTCCTTTTTATATAGCAATGAAGCGCTTAGATGCCATCTTAGAATTTTAGTACCTGCTCATATACTCAATACATCATTAGTAGCTTAATGGTCCGTCATTAAATCACCAAAACCCACTTAGAGGGCCAAGATACTCTTCAATCTCCCCCTTTTTGGTGATTGATGACAACACCTTTAAGCTTTTAAAAGAGAGATAAATAAATTCAGTAAAGAGCTTTTGATCTATCTTGCAACACTCCCCCTTAATTTGTGCATATGGAGTTTGAATCTCAAAGGTGCTTTAAGCACTAAATTTTGCACAAGAGAGAAAAATAAGAGAGTGTGACAAGATGATCAATAGTGGGGTGCTTGTGTTTGTGCAGACAAGATATATGTGATGCGTATGATAGTTTATACACTCAATGAAGGATAAAAGGGGCTGTAGTGTCAAAGCCCGGAGTGTCCGGATCCATCCCGGAGAATCCGGGAAACCCGGAGAGTCCGGAGAAAAATCTGGAGTATCCGGACTTTGAAGACTCAGCAGAAATCAAATCATCACAGAAATTTTCAAACTATCAAAGGCATCCTTAGTCAAATAAATTGCAACATAAAGATCTAGCATCACAAGCACGCAACCAAATAGTCTCAAGCTCACATCACATAGTCTCACACATAAAAAGTTATTACAGACCAAGGTTCTCAAATACTCCAAGTCTTTAAACAAACTAAGATACTCACTCCCCCTTTGGCATCAAGCGCCAAAAAGGAAGTGTAGGAGCAGTAGCAGAGGATCACTCCGCGTCCTCATCTTCTCCTCCTTCTTCTTCTTCTTCTTCATTGTTGTCCTCTTCTTCTTCTTCTTCTTCTTCTTCTTCTTCTTCTTCTTCTTCTCCTTCTTCTCCTTCTTCTTCTTCTTCTTCTTCTTCTTCTTCTTCTTCTTCTTCTCCTTCTTCTCCTTCTTCCTCTTGCTCTTGCTCTTCTTCTTCCTCTTGTGCAGCAGCAGTGGCATCATGGGCATCCCACTCCGCAAACGGGTCATCAAACTCGGGGAGCTCGTGATAGGTATCCGTAGGAAGCCCAAGATGAGACTTGATCTCAATGATGTCGCGGCGGTTCTCATTTGTCTCGGTGACAATGCGCTTGCACATGGAGAAGATGCTCTTGAATGCCCTCTTGACCATGGAGCCCTTAACCTTGCGAGAAGATTTAGATGTGTGTGAAGGGCGAGGAAGGGGCTCATCATCATGGCGAGGGGCAGCACTAGAGGATCCGGCAAATCTTGTGCTCTTCTTCATTGGGGCTCTCTTGTCTCTAGCACGAAGATGCCTAAGAGGCTCATGAGTGACATCCTTTGGAAATTGGGTATTGATGACCCTCTCAATCATGTACTTGATGTATGGAGCATATGGGAGATGCTTCATGGGGTCACACATAGCACGACGAAGTTCATTCCAAATGAAGTCAAAGATGCAAAAACCTTCCTCTTCAGGAGCCACACGGTTGAGGAGATTGACGTCATAGTGCCTAAGAGCAGTGATGTCTCCCATCTTTGGATCAATGGTGGCACGGAAAAACTGATTGAAATAGTAGTAGTATGGAATGAGATTGTCAGCTTTTCCCTCATGAGCTAGAAAGGCGGAGGAAAACATATATGCCATGTCTTTGGGCTTGTACTTGTCTTCATTATGGATGGGGGTGCGAGCTTCATCCTTTGAGCCAAGACCAAGTAAGCGAGAGAAGGTCATGTAGTCAATGGTGTGCTTCTCGCCTTGAGTGGTCCAAGTGATAGTGTTTTGATGAGAGTTGTAGTAGTAGGAGCAATGGAATTGAGCAAGAATCTCTCTATTCCATCCATATCTAAAACCCATGATCTCATATAAGCCAAGTTCCTTGCACCTATCAATGACGGCATCAAAGGTGGGATTCTCCAACTTCTCATAGTATGCTCAATCAATGTACTTCATCTCCACAATTGGTGATTTGTTCTTTGCCTTCATCTGTGGACTCCTTATCACTGTCTGATAGAAGTCCCTGTGGAAGTCACACCAAAACCTCGACTCAAGCGCCTCACTAGAGATATACATGTAGACATCCTTCTCCCTTTGCTCTCTGACTGCAAGGGCATTCCTAGCATAGTCTCTCACCATTTGTTGGGCAAACCCTTGCACCGCCCCGGGGTCCCTTAGGTTGACAGGAGCAGTCACCACCCTCACATTTGATGGAAAAGTCACAGTGAGACGGGGTGGAGTTCTGGGACAGATTTGGGAGTAGGGAGTGAGACGGTTCTTTGGCATGGATGGACGAGGTACGGGCCTAGAACGGGAGATGTAGGGGGCCTCACGGGGTTTCCTTGATGGCTGAGCTGGACCTTTCCCGTGATGCCTAGGAGCAACTCTATATTGGTCGGCCAATATAGATCACAATGCCACATAGATCCTTGTGGCATTGTGGCTGAGCTGGAAACTTAAGATATTGCAGATCCACTACTTCTAGAGTCTAAGGAACATTCCTATCCAAGAGATTTCGCAAGATATGTCCTAGAAAGGAGATCGGCAAAGGAGCCTTTGAATACCTTAGGGAAGAGAGGGAACCGAGGGGGAAAGCCTTCAAGTCTTCAAATCAAGGGCAGCACCTTGTTTCCCACACCTTGGAGGCTTCAAACTCTCACTCTCTCAAGATTTGGAGGGAGGAAACCCTAGGTTCTATGGAGGAACCAAGGGAGGAGAGGAGAGGGGCGACAGGGTGAAGGGGAGGCGACGGGGAGAGGAAGAAAACGGTCCACGTAGTGAAAAGGTGAAAACTAGGGTTTTGACTGTGGTGAAAACCGTTTATATAGGAGTTAAAGTCTGGAGTATCCGGGCTGAACCCGGACTCTCCGGGAAATCCGGAGTATCCGGGGAAAAGCCCGGAGTCTCCGGCTCCCCCTGAGACTGGGCAACAGATTTTCAAGGAATTGAGATTGAGATGGATCAAGATGATCAAGAGTGAAACTAATGTGAGCTAGAGAGGTTCCAACACTTGATACTAGCCACAAACATACAATGAGAACTATAGTCCAAGTGTTGTACCTAGAGAAAAATCCAAATATTTTTCAACGCAAATCCACACCAAATTTTTCAAATCCTTTTCTTTTGTAAAGATCTAGCCTAAGACAATCAAACATGTGCATGATCTCAAGCCAAGTTACGAGAATCCAAGATATTCAATTCACTCCTCAAAGCACAAAACCTTTGTTCATCAAGAGGCTTTGTGAAGATATCGGCTAGTTGCTTTTCGGTGCTCACATGACTTAAAGCGATATCTCCTTTGTCTTCGTGGTCTTTCAAGAAATGGTGTCTTATGTCTATGTGCTTTGTTCTTGAGTGGTTTACGGGGTTGTTCGCTAGCTTGATGGCACTCTCATTGTCACACAAGAGTGGCACCTTGCTAAACGTACAACCAAAGTCCCTTAAAGTGAACCTCATCCAAAGTAGTTGAGCACAACAAGCGCCGGCTACAACATACTCGGCCTCGGCGGTGGATAAGGCAACGGAATTTTGTTTCTTGGAACTCCAAGACACCAAGGACCTTCCAAGGAATTGGCAAGTCCCGGATGTACTCTTTCTATCTACCTTGCAACCGGCATAGTCCGAATCGGAATAGCCAAGTAGATTGAAAGTGGAGCCCTTTGGGTACCATAAACCAAGGTTAGGAGTGTGTACTAAATACTTAAAGATTCTCTTAACAGCCATGAGATGACATTCCTTAGGATTGGCTTGAAACCTTGCACACATGCACACACTAAGCATAATATCAGGCCTAGATGCACAAAGGTAAAGCAAAGATCCAATCATGGAGCAATATACCTTTTGATCCACACTTTTTCCATCTTCATTTAGGTCAAGATGTCCATTGGATGGCATTGGGGTCTTGATGGGTTTGGTCTTGTCCATGTCAAACTTCTTGAGCATGTCATGAGTGTACTTTGTTTGACTTATGAACGTGCCTTCCTTAAGTTGCTTGATTTGAAATCCAAGAAAGAACTTCAACTCTCCCATCATGGACATCTCGAATCTTTTAGTCATAATCCTACTAAATTCATCAGCTCAAGCTTTGTTAGTAGAACCAAATATGATGTCATCGACATATATTTGGCACACAAATAAATCATTCCCTTCTTTGTGAGTGAAAAGAGTAGGATCGGCTTTGCCTATTTCAAAGCCTTTCCTTAAGAGAAATTCCTTAAGGCATTCATACCATGCTCTAGGTGTTTGCTTAAGAACATAGAGCGTCTTATGGAGCTTGTAGACGTGGTTGGGGAATTGAGGGTCTTCAAAGCCCGGTGGTTGCTCAACATAGACTTCTTCGGAGATTGGGCCATTCAAGAATGCACTCTTGGCATCCATTTGAAAGAGCTTGAAATCATGATGTGTAGCAAAGGCCAATAAGATACGAATTGCTTCAAGTCTTGCCACCGGTGCATAGGTCTCTCCAAAGTCCAAGCCTTCAACTTGAGTATATCCCTTGGCAACCAACCTTGACTTGTTCTTGGTCACTACCCCATCCTCGTCTTGTTTGTTGCGGTACACCCACTTTGTTCCAATCACATTTTGCTTAGGACGTTCCACTAAGGACCAGACTTCATTCCGAGTGAAGTTGTTCAACTCTTCTTGCATGGCCATCACTCAATCAGCGTCTTGTAATGCTTCTTCCACAGAGAGAGGTTCAATCATGGACACGAAAGAGTACTGTCCACAAAAGTTTGCTAATCTTGATCTTGTGGTAACCTCTCTTCTTATGCTTCCAAGAATGTTGTCAACCGGATGATCTCTTTGAACACTTTGACGAACTCTTGGATGTGGCTCAGAGGCTTCTTGTTGAATCAAATCCTCGTTTTCTTGAGTGTCTTGAGCATCAATTTCAGAGGGCCCGGACTCTCCGGGATTGGGTCCGGAGTCTCCGAAATTTTCGGATTCTCCGGACTTTTCTCCGGAGTGTCCGGGTTTTGCAGCGGCAGTGAGGTTTGGTGATGCTTCAATGACTTCATCTTCTTCTTGAGGCTTGATTTCACCAATGGCCATCTTCTTGATGTCATTTGTAGAGGTTTTTTCCTTGCCTACACACACCTCATCAACTTGCTCTACTTGAGAGCCATTACATTCATCAATGTCACGTCACACGCTATATCAACACTACCGGTGGTCTTGTTGAGAGCGCGATAGCCGTGAGCATTTAAGGCGTAACCAAGAAAAATACCATCATCAACTTTAGGTGCAAACTTAGAGTTCTTGGGCTTCTTGTTGAGAATGAAGCACTTACAACCAAAAACTCTAAAGTAAGACACATTAGGCTTCTTACCGGTTAGGAGTTCATAGGCGGTCTTGTGTCGAAGCTTGTGAAGATACAAACGGTTGATAGCATGACAAGCCGTGTTGACCGCTTCCGCCCAAAAACTATCCGAAGTCTTGTACTCATCAAGCATAGTTCTTGCAGCTTCTATGAGAGTCCTATTCTTCCTTTCCACTATCCCATTTTGTTGAGGAGTGTATGGGACAGAGAATTCATGACCAATACCTTCATCATCAAGATACTCTTCAATGTTGGTGTTCTTGAACTCGGAGCCATTGTCACTTCTTACTCTCTTGATCTTCACATCAAACTCATTTTGGGCTCTAGTTGCAAACTTCTTGAATATGTCATGAACCTTGCTCTTGTCACGCAAAAAGAATACCCATGTATACCGAGAGTAATCATCAACAATGACAAATCCATACTTGCTCCCTCCAATACTAACATAAGCTACGGGACCAAAGATATCCATGTGAAGTAATTCTAATGGTCTTGTGGTGGTGAGTACATTCTTGGAGGGGTGAGGAGCACCAACTTGCTTTCCGGCTTGACAAGCACTACAAATTCTATTTTTCTCAAAATGAACTTTTGTTAGTCCAAGGATCTGTTCCCCCTTTAGAAGTTTGTTGAGATTATTCATCCCAACATGGGCTAGCCGACGATGCCCCAACATGGGCTAGCCGGCGATACCAAAGCCAGCCCAAGCTAGACTTTGCCATTAAGCATGTATCAAGTTGGACATTCTCCGATGTAAAATCCACCAAATAAAGCCTTCCCTTGAGTTCACCCTTAAAAGCAACGGAGTCATCGCCTCTTCTAAAGACAGTCACACCCTCATTAGTGAACAAACAATTGTAGCCCATCTCACAAAGTTGTGACATGGACAACAAATTGTAGTCCAAAGATTCAACCAAATAAACATCGAAAATTGAATGATTGGTTGAGATAGCAATTTTACCTAGACCAACAACCGTTCCACCACCATTGCCTCCAAAGGCAATCTTTTTCGTAGGATGTTCAATCATTTCACAAGACATAAACATCTTCTTCTCCCCGGTCATGTGATTAGTGCATCCTCTATCAATCACCCATTTGGCTCCACCAGAGGAGTATGCCTACAAAACAAATTAGGCTTGGTTTTTAGGTACCCAATTAGAGTTGAGTCCTTTTACGTTAGTCACAAGAACTTTGGGCACCCACACATTCCTTTTGATCATAGAACCTTGTGTGCGGGGTCCCACATACTTGGCCACCACCTTACCCTTGTGGTTCCAAGTCAACACATAATCGGCATAGAAGTTGTCTTGTGAAGCATGTGCCTTGGGCTTCTTGATTTGCTTGGCTTGTACCACTTTGGTCTTGACTTGTGGTTCATAGGATGTGCCATTGGAGCTCTTGAACTTGATAGGAGTGTTGAGCCTAGGTTGTTTACCTTCAACCTTGGCACCCAATTGCTTCATCCCATGCACCACATTTCTTGTTCCCACACCCCTTGTGTGGTTGTTCTTGATGAATAGGATAGGGTCCTTGGAGCCTTGCTCATTCTTACCTAGCCCCTTCCCATTCTCAAAGCCAAACTTCTTCATGTAGTTTGAACCAAAGCCATTGGTATGGTTCTCAAACTCTCCTCTCTTAGGTTCCTTCTTCTTTTCCTCAACAAGAGAGTTTGACAACCAAGCAATCTCTTTCTTCATTGCATTCATCTCGGCAATGTTAGTGGCATAAGCATTTATATCAAGTTTATAGCATCTAGAACAACCATTACTTATAGAAGCATTTGAGTTAGAGGTAGCATCATTAGAGGTTGTTTTAGCATTATTCTTAAGGTTGTCAAGTTGAACTTCAATTGCAATGTGACTAGCTTTCAAGCGTTTTAAGCTCTCTTGAAGTTCAACCTTTTCACTCTCAAGTCTAGTGCAAGCATCCTTAGCTAGGAAAGACTTCCTAGTTAATTCATCTACTATAACGGCCTCTTTAGCTTGAGAGTTCTTGAGGCTAAGAATTTCTTCCTCTTTTTCCTTAATCAAGCCCTCTTGCACCTTGAAACCCTTCTTTTCAATTACAAGGGCATCATCAAGGGCAATGGTTTTCTCTCGCTCAAGTCTAAAGAGTTCTTCTTGCACCTCAAGAGTCTCATCTCTATTCTTGATCTCATTTAGAAAGTTCATAATTCTTTTAGTTGCTTTCTTACCAAAACTAGTGATCATTTTTTCAAATTCATCATCACTATCATTATCATCATCAACATCTAGGGGAGAAGGTTTAGTGTCTACCTTGGTGCCCCTAGCCATGAGGCATATGTGGGTGAAGTCATCTTCATCATCGGTGAGATCCCCAAAGAGTGATGGCTTGTCAATGGGTTGAGCAATAGATATTGTAGCAAGCCCCACTTCATCATCGGAGTCGGAGCTTGGTGTCTCTTCTTCTCACCTTGATGTTGGGGCATTCCGCAATGAAATGACCCTCCTTACCACACCCAAAGCATGGTCTCTTGGATGTTCTCTTGGTCTTGATCTTGTCCTTGTCTTTGTTTTTGTTGAAGAAGCCACCCTTCTTCATCACCTTGGTGAACCTCTTCACAAATAAAGCCATTTGTTCGGGAGTCAAGGTGTCATCACTATCTTCCTTGACCACGGTCTTGGAGGATGATGAGCTTGCCCTCTTCTCTTTGTCTTTGCTTGAAGCTTTGAGAGCTACTCCCTTGTTCTTCTCAATTTGTTCATGCATCTTTGACATTTCTTGTGAGAGCTTTGACTCCTTGACAGTGATAAGATGTTCTTCAATTCTACCAATCACATCCGCCGGAGTGAACTTCTTGAAGCCTCTCTTCTCTCTAATAAGTGTAGGGAGTTGAACATCCCTAGCCATATAAGAGGAGAGGATCTTATCAACTATTTCTTTTCTTCCCCATCTTGTGCTTCCAAAAGACTTGATCTTGTTGATGATCTTGTTCAAGCGGTTGTACATGTCTTGTGGAGATTCATCTTCTTTGATGACGAAGCGGTTGAGCTCACTTTCAAGAGCTCGGATCCTTCCTTCTCTAACTTGCCTTGTTCCTTCATGGTTGATAAAGAGAGTGTCCCACACATCTTTGGCGGACTTCAAACCATCAACCTTGTCATACTCTTCAGCGGTGAGAGAGCTCTTGATGATGCGAATGGCTTGATAATTGCATTGAATTTCATTCGCTTGAGCTTGTGTCAAAGTAGCATCTCCACTTGGAAAGGTGATTCCCCTGTTCACAACAGTCCAAAGTGCGGGGTTTACCGCCATAAAATACTCCTCCATCGAGTTCTTCCACTTGGAATAGCCGGTTCCATCAAATTGGGGTATCTTTCCAATGTGGTGGGAACTCGATGGTTTATCAAAGATTAAGTTGGAGTAATCGTAAGGGATACTAGAAAACTCCCTTCCCGAAGGCTGACGAGTGGAGCGATTTGATCTTGCATCATCAAAGTCATCATCACTTGATGAAGATGATCCACCATCTTCATTTCTTGGATGATGACTTGTGCTTGCTCCACCGGCACCTCCCGCTGCACCCGTAGGAACCTCGGGTGTGTTCACGGGGGGTTGGTTACCACCGGGGTTGGTCAAGTCACCTTCGGGCGGCGTTGCTTGATTAGTTGGGGTCGACATCTCTTTTCTCCAAGCGGTTAAGCTTCAAACGGAGCAACCGGCTCTGATACCAATTAAAAGGATCTAGAGGTTGACTAGAGGGGGGTGAATAGTCATTCCTGAAAAATCACAACTTAAAACAAACTGTCAGACTGAAGTCCGGAGTCTTCGGATATTTTTCCGGATACTCCGGGAAATCCGGAGTATCTGGGAAAATGTCCGGATTGTCCGGGCTTCTGAGGAAGCGACTAAATCAACCTGAATCAAACTTGGCCAAACTCAAATCTGTGAATATAGGATATGCAATACAGAGATATAAGCCTGTTCCACCACTTAGAAACAGTAGGAACCTCACCACGGAGTAGATCGGCCACAAACCCTAGAAATGTACTCAAGAGGATTTCAAGCATACAACAAGAGCAATAAGCACAAGAGACACAAGGGATTTGTTACCGGAGTTCAAGCTCACACCTTGAGCTCTACGTCTCCGTTGAGGAACCCACAAAGGGTGGACCTTTACACCTAGGTCACTTTCCTCCCCCTAGCGACCATAAAAGATCGAGCTAGGGTTACTTACTCAATCACGGGGTAATACAAACTTCCTTGGGCAGCCACAATCCTTTGGATGCTCCAAGGAAACGCCTAGCCGGCTAAGAGCTCAAAGCTCCAAGAGTAACAAACACGAGATTGCCAACCAAGCGAAGAACGAGGTGCTCTAGAGATAGGAAATCAGCTCACTAGCACTCTCCAAGCTCTTGCTCTCAATCCCTCCTTTAATCCCCAACAAATCTCACCAAACCAAGGCCAAGGGGAGTAAAGAGGAAGAGTGAATGAGTTCTGAGTGTTGCAGGTCGAAATGGGCAAGAGTGAGGGAGTGGATAGGGTTGAGGGGGTATAAATACCTCCTCACCCAGAAAAAGAGCCGTTACAGCTCAAAGACCCGGAGTATCCGGACAAGGTCCGGAGACTCCGGGAAGTCCAGACTGTCCGGGATAAACTCGGAGTGTCCGGCCTTCCAGAGTTAGCACTCTTAAGGATACCTCGGTGATCGTGCAGTGTAAGGTGTCTCTCATAGGATTTTGGTTAGTCATCTAGAGCACCTTTTCAACTCTTGGAAGATACAATCATGTCCCTCTTAATAGTACGGCATTTCTAGGACTCAAATTCAAAATATAAAATAAATAAACCTCCAAGGAATCCTTCTTTTAGCATTACTTCCTTTTTATATAGCAATGAAGCGCTTAGATGCCATCTTAGAATTTTAGTACCTGCTCATATACTCAATACATCATTAGTAGCTTAATGGTCCGTCATTAAATCACCAAAACCCACTTAGGGGGCCAAGATACTCTTCACCCCCGTGCCTCCTCCTCTCCCCACCAAGCCGCGTGAGTGCGCCGTGCACTCACTCGCGCGCCACCCCGCCTCCTCCCCTCCTGAAACGCCCCCCCACCGAGCTCCACTAGCCATTAATGGCGCCCGCCGGACTCCACCACCCACCGCCTCGCCGCGCCCCTCCGACTGCCCCTCTACCCTATAAAAGAGAGCCTCGAGCTCCCTCTACACCTCGCACCTCTCCTCCTCTCTTCTCTGCCCTCGCAGCATCGCCGCCGCCGAAGCTCACTGCCGCCAGAGCTTCCCCGCTGACGATCTCCTCCTCCGCCGCTCCTCTCACTGTGTTGAGCCCCTCGGCGAGTTCCTCATGTCCCTATCTTTCTTCCGGTCCTTGTCCCATCGGTTTTCATGCCCCGGAGCTCGATTCTGGCCGTGCGCCGGCTAACTTCCGGCGAGCCGCGCCGCAGCGCCGCCGTTCGCCGCCGCCAGCCGCTTGCAGGCCACCACAGCCACCCGATGCAAATCCAACAGCTCGAATCAGCCGCCCCGCCCGGTCAACACAGACCGTAACGGTCAACCCAGGCCGGCCGTGGTCATTTTGCAAAAGGACCCCTGGGTTTTCTAATATCACAAAAGTACCCTCCCACCTCCAAAGACCCTTACAAATAAGTCCAGGTTTTCCCGGTTAAGCCCCTAGGCTCTTAGATTTTTCCATCCCGCGGTCCAGTCTTGTCTTTTTATGGTATAAACCTCTGGTTTATATACATAATTATGTTTAGGTCCCTGGTTTCTTGCAGATAAGCCCCTGGAGCCCAAGTTTTCTTACAATCTAGCCCCTGAACCTTGTTTTAGCCATATCTTTTGCGTTTTTTATCAGTTTTAGGTGTTTTTGGTGTCCATGCGACCGTCTCTTTAAGCCCGTCAGTTTTAGAAGCTTG
Organism: Cenchrus fungigraminus; assembly: GCA_036936925.1. Taxonomy (NCBI): domain Eukaryota; kingdom Viridiplantae; phylum Streptophyta; class Magnoliopsida; order Poales; family Poaceae; genus Cenchrus; species Cenchrus fungigraminus. The sequence goes on from CM072779.1 coordinate 10,551,899, forward strand.
TTTTAGTCTTTTGTAATGTTTGATGTATTATTTTTATTTATTGTATGATTTTTGCTGTGCGCGTAGATATCGTGCCAGTGTGTGTTGAGCTACCGATCACGGATCAAGAGCAACTCTTTAAGGAAGAAGAAGCACAGTGTGTCAGCAAGGAAGGCAAGTGGATTTCCTCCCCTGCATACTCTATTTTGTCCCACACAACTTGCATGATAACTAAATTTACATTTAAATATTGCTATGCATAAATTGATGGGAAAATTACCTTTTTAAGGACATGACTAGATTTTTATCCCCATTACCTTGAACAACCCTTTTAAAATAAATGTTTTGGGTAGAAATGCTTAGTTGCTATACGTTGGGATGGTTCAAATGAAACTTTACAAAAATGATGAATGTTGATCATGATAACTTTGGTGAATATGTGGATTATAACAAGATCATATGTTTTAATTGGAACATGGAGAACCACCTAGGAAAACAGTGCAACCACAGTCCAATTAATTAGGTGTGTGGAATTATCTGACAACCTTATCCGAAAGGAGCACAGGGGGCCGGAGTTGAAGGGGTATAGCCCGGTTCTTTTGGGGTAGCAGCCTTTGCTAAGGTGCTGACCACTAGGGAGGGTTATGGTCCGCTCCGCTGCTGTAACTGTCGCGGGTTGTTGGTCTTCTGCATATCTTTGTAAAGGCTTCGTAGTGGACCCCTAGCCACTCACCTCGGAAGTGTTTAAGGGTCTGATCAACCTGGGCAACATGGGGAACACGAACTGTGGGTAAAGTGTACAATCTCTGCAGAGTGAAAACTGATCGATCAACCGTGCTCACGGTCAAGAGCGGTCTGGACCCTCACATGATAAGTGAACTTGAAGATGGAAATTAAATCATGATTTTATATGGTTTTGAGATAATGTTTTCTAAAGCTTAATTTTTGGGATGGTATAAACTTACACCTAGTAAATAGGTGCTCGCTAATAAAATTTGACCAACTTAAAAATGCTAACCGCTGCATAATCTTAGCCTATCCTTGATAGCCTTGCATTTTCCCCCACTTGCTGAGCTCCAACCATAAGTGTGCTCACCCTTGCTTACCTGTTGTTCAGAGGAGAACACTGGAGAAGAGTACTTCAGCGATTACGAAGAGTTCTGAGGATGCGTTTCCCCCAGTTAGATGCCTGTGGAGTTGAAGACAGTGCTGAATCGTCTTAGCTATCGATGTTCATGTAAAGACCTTCGTGTCTATCCATGAGTGTAATAAAAGTTAATAAACCTCTTCTTGTACGTTTTGAGTATTGTTTCTGTTATTACACTCATTATGTCTATAGTATGTGTGAAATTGAGATCCTGGCACACATATGAGATGCATTCAGTTTTCTTCGGAAAATCGGGTGTGACACAGACTGAGCTCTTCCCTCGGAGCTCCGGCGGCAGTGGCCCAAAATAGAGGTTCCCGGCGCGCGGATCCGCGGCGATGACTCGCCGTGGAAGTGCCGGCGGCGCGGCTCGAGCTCGGGCCACGCGGCGCCCTCCTCCCTACCTCATCTCCCTCCGTGGCTGCAGCTCCGACGACTAGCACAACTTATCCCGGCCAAACTCACCCCTTCCGGTGGGATAGAATCACCGTAAGGGCTCGTTTGGCAGCAAGGGGGGCAAGCCCCGTGCAGCACATCCCCCACATGGAAATTCCTGTGCCATACATAAACTTGTTAATGGTTCGGTTTGAACCGGTTTTTTCAGTTTGGTTTTAGACGTGGTTTAATTTGGTTTAGTTCAAAATGGTTTGCATTCTATAATGGTTTATTTTGGTTTGGTGTCATGCAATAAATTCTCTGCCCTAAGATAATGTGCTGCAGCTCTAAATATCTCAGGCTCCATCCTAAACTCCACTTTGCACCAATTCGGATGACCTTCTAATATTTCTTTGATCTTTTGTGCACCAGAAAGAGAAGAGGTGTGCTCTAGTATTTTCTCATCATATAGACACAATTGAAGTGCAGGGACCAGAACTAGAAATAGTTCATCATCCTCTTCCTCTTGCTCTAACATAAATCTCCTAAGTTCATCCTCCCAAGAGTCCATTATCTAATATACACATATAATATTATTAACTATTAATTAGATAGTATAGAAAATAAAATAAAATATTAGCACTCCAAAATGAGCTTCATATATTGCTGGGACCATTTGGAACTATTACAGCTACCTATGAGATTCAGGATAAACTAAGAATCAATAAAACATAATATAATGGCAAACATTAACAAACAATACTATATGCAATATTATTTATGAAATTGTTCTCTAGTACAAGGCAAACAGAGTAATGACGGCAGCTGCCAGGGGCAGATCTAGCATGTATCTATGGCTTGCTGCTAATCCAACAAAACTTCTATGATTACAAGGTTCAAGCCCAAATTTCATTGTTACATAGTTCTAAATTTGTTACAAAACTTCTATGATAACATCCAAAAATTGTTACAGAGTTCTAATTTTGTTACATGATGACACAAAATGAAGCCCAAATTTCTATGATTACACTACCAGCCGTGCTTGGTAAAAATCTGTATTACCATCAATGGAAAATTCTAAATGTACATAGCAAACAATGCTTATAAATAGGTACATTTTTAAGATCCCAAACAACCAAGAAGTTTTACTGATTATAGTTCTAAGATCTGAATGTACACAAACGAATATGGTACAACACTCCAGATCTGCTCTAGTAGAGCAATAGCATAGATATGCATGGTAAATGAGCTAATTATGGACTGTTTGGGGTCAAGCATGAGTAACAACATATTGGAGACACTTTGAAAAATCCTATTTCAGTTTTTGTAGCATTCAGAAGGTACACTAAAAATTCATAACATAACAACAACTAATATATCTTATCTAATATTCAGAAGGTTCATTCTAGTCTAAGACCTCGGTGCTAAAAAATAGCATGGTTACTTTGTCAATATATAACAACAACTTAGCTTGCTAACATGTTTACACAAATCAGTATGTACTGAAAGGGGCTATGGCAATGCAAAAAATATTTGACTATGGGATCAAAGTAAACTCAATGGACCACTAGATTTATTGGTTGTCAGTAGCAGATTAATAATATGACCCAGCAATATTAAAATCCTCAAAGCTTGATCAAATCATCCCAAATACCATACATTGTAGTCATGTGCATAGTTCATACTAGATAGCACTAGGTGTGATGTTTGTGGAACAATTGAGAAAGTGGACATCAATATGAGAGGACAATGTCATTGCAGTGTACTACTGTAGCTAAATGTCCATCTGATGGGGGTATTTAAGGCACACAGTTTACAAGTGTAGCAAAGCAACCATCAGCACTAAGTCCAACAGTCATGAACTTGTTTTCCAGCAAAGCTGAAACCACTATCCAGCAAAATAAACATGATATGAAGCCTGGTACTTCCAGATCACAACTATTACTGTTCTTACAATCTGGAATAATGTATACAAGTTGAACAACCATGAACTGCAGTTAGGGATTTTTGTAGAACAATTAGCACTATGCCGTGGATGTAAGGACATGTTTAGCACGAGGATGTACATACTAGGGGGCTTAGTAAATAGTAAATAGTAATCGCATTATGCATTCACAATTTACCCATATTCAGCACATCATTCACAAGGTAATTACAGAGCATCAAACTGAGGGAGCAGGCAACAGCTCCTACAGTCTGCAGAGAAATGACAACCCGGGATGGGATTGGAGGAGGAGAGGAAGAACAGACCTTCGCTTCGTCGATCTTCGGTGAGACGGGCGGGCTGTCGGAGAGCGAGCTGCCACTGTTGAGAGGCCCGCTGCTGTTGGGAGAGCAGGCCGGAGGTCAGCGGCGACACTTCCTGCTGCAGCCAAATGAAACAACAAACCCATCAGTTACAAATTTTGTACCTTAATCAATGCATGAGGCGTCATCAACCCAATAAAAAATCCACATGATTTTGTGCATTATTCAATGATCAACATATCCAGATCGAGGTTTTAAACAAGGAAACAAAGCAGTGAAATCAGGAACACTACTAGTGGTCCATCCATAAAGCGCAAAGCAGCAGGACCATTCGATTCGATGATGAGGCCATCAGCAGAGGGCCAGATCTTTTGTGTGGCGCCTGCCTCACCCATCAGTCTCATCTTTGCAAAACCAACATGGAATTTCTTTTACATGATGTGCATCGTCCATCACATATAAAAGAGCAAATAAGCTCCATTATTCTTCAACCAGAGCTTGGCTGATGAGTTCGTAGTTCCGTTCACAACACAAACTACTTGTGCATGAACTAACTGTAGAAACAAAAAAATGTGCAAGCCAATACGTATACAAGAGGATGACAATGACCGAAAGTGATGGCACCAGAGCCAATAGATCACTACGAAGCAAGCTGGGTAACCATCAGGCCATGCCCAACTGCAATGACTTGTAGGGGATGCCGGAAGGAGAGGTGAGCACGGCGTGTATACCTAGTTCTTGGTGAGGCGCCTGCGGATGGCACGGGTCTTCTTGGGGCGGAGGTCGAGCAGAGCAGCTTCTTCTTCTTGTAGGCCTCCCTTAGCGCCGCCTCCTGCTTCTACGAGATCATGGTGTGCACGCGCGAGATGGAGGTCACCTTGCCGAAACAACAAAAGCCACAGATCCACGCCACTCAAAGGAAGAAAAGTAAGAGAAATCAAGCGCACACATCTTGGAGAGCTTGTTGGAGACCTCTTTGCAGTCGAATCCAGTAGCACAGAAAGAGGAACAAGGGATTGGTACCTTGCGGAGGTCGGTGCTGAGGTCGCCGCGTGTGAAGTTGACGGTGTCAATGGGGCCGCAGCTGACGAGCTGGAAACGGAGGCCCGGCTTGCCGTCAGGCCACGCGGCGTCGTCGCCCCTCGAGCCTTGCGCCTGCGGAGCGGGTTGCGGAGGGTGCGTTGGGGGCGGGTGGGGTTCAGACTATAGATGTCCATTTGGCCCATAGCCCGACAGCCCGCCCGAAAGCCCGTTTTTTGGCCCGGTCCGAACCCGGCACGGCACGATGTTCTGCGGGCTCGGGCTGGCACGGCCTGGTAGCTCAAGCCGGGCGCGGGCCGCCACTCTGGCACGCCGGGCGGCACGGCACAGCCCGTAAAATAATACCAGGCCCGACAGTGGCCCGTAAAATCCCCTCACCATATATAAGTCACTGCAAAACCTAATTGACCTAGACTCCCAGCCCCAGAGGCAGCCGCCACCTCCAAGAGTCCCAGTGCCTTTCACCGAGACGGTGCGACCCTGCCCTCGCGCACGCATCCCCGCGACCCCTCGCATCCCGACGTGGTCGCCCTCTCCTTCGCCGCTTCTCTCTTCCGCAGGCCGCTCCTCTCCTCCAGGCTCCGATGCTCCTAGCCTCTCACGCTCCGGCAAGATTGCTTCCCTCACCGGCTCCCCCACGCAGATCTGCGGCAGGCCGACGATGAGCTGCTCGCCCCTCCCTTCTTTCTCCGACGTAGATCTGCGGCAGGCCGCTGACGGGCCCTACGCTCTCGCCTTCTTCCTCCGGCATCTGCTAGCCCTGCCGTGCGGACTGCGGAGACCGCAGGTCAGAGCTGTTGCAGGCTTCGGGCCGCCCGCGTGTGCGCGTAGGGCCGGGCTACTCCGGGCTGACCCGGCACGAAATCAGCCTGTGGGCCCGGGCTTGGGCCGTCGGTGCAGCCCGTGGGCTGGCACGACACGGCACGACGGGAAGTAGGACCGGGCCAAGCCCGACACGAAGTTCACCGGGCCATACCAGGCTCGGGCTAGGGCCGGGCCGGGCGGCCCGAATGGACATCTATAGTTTGGACCGACGGAGGTGGTGGAGGGAGCACGCCGCCTGCGGGACAGGGATGGCGGCGACCAGCGAACGAGGTGGAGTGCCGGAAGACGACTAGGAAGTGGTTGGAGTGGACGGGAGGAGGCGTGGTGGAGGCGGCAAATTGCGGGGGGAGAGGAACGGCGGGGCGCTGCCGCCAGGAGTCGGGAGGTGGGGAAGGCTCGGCACGGGGAAAAGGAGGTGTTAGGGTTGTGGCAACGTCGGTTGTTGGGCTGCAAAATGACGGTAACATTTTGCCCGGGGTTGAAAACGATGCGGGGGTTTGGCCCGAGGAAAAGGGGGGATCCCTGGGGGATTATGGGCTCCCAAAGGGGCCCTAAAACGAGGGCAAATCCACAAGGACGATCTTGTCTTTTCATAGCTAATTCGACACCGTTAAGTGCTGTTAACAGAACAGGGGTAGAGAGACTCTTGGATTTTAAATAGCAGGGGTAAATTCGCAAGATTGAAAAAATGAGGATAAAATCACCATTAAGCTTCATAGTAGGGGCTAGATATACTTTATCTTTAAAAAAAGGTTAGAATGACTTACGAAGGGAGTAGGAGAGATATCCAACTTTTAGTTATGCGCTGTTTATGAGGATGTTTGGTTGCCCGCCGCTGCTCGCCACACACCTCCTGTGGCCGCCATAGCCTGTGGCAGAAGAATCGTCTGCCACACTCAGGCCACTGTAGCGTGGCGAGAGCACGTGTGGCAAGGCAGGGTATGGCTCCCAACCAAGCATGTCCTAAGATAATCATTTTGTCACTGTGTTGTGCTCTACCTACCGTCTTGGGTTTAACATGCTAATTTTTCAGCCAATCTTTTTTTAATAAAAGATAGTTGTTATTGGATCCTAATAAAAAAGGGAGTGTCTATTTATCTACCGACAGATTTTAGAGGCACAATCTGTCAGTTTTTATGATGTTGCATATGTTGTTCTCTGATGTTGCATGTGTTAATCTTCCATGTTGCATATGACTGAGAAACATGTAAGAAAACATAAGTAAATAGAATAAGTAACATTGGGAGAATTTTCCACATTTCCACCCCTAAAATTATGAAATATTTTGAAACATAGAAAATAGTGTTTGCAACATCAAATGGCGACATTCGAAACATAAAAAATCATCATATTTTCTTCCAAAAATTTGAAAAATATGCTTCAAATTTTCAAATCATCAGTAATTGAAATGTCATTTTTCATAGAAATCAATGGTCAAAATTTCACTTCGTGAACCATGTCAATGTTCAAAAAGAATCGAATAAAGTATATTAGGGAATAATAGTTAATAAACCAAGGAAACATTTCATTTTACTCCCTTGACCTATTCACTTTGTTCATTTAACCCTCTCAACAGAATTTAGGCTCACTTTACTCCCTTAAACTATTTTATTTGGTCCAATCTACTCCCTAATTAGATTTCTCTTCTTTTTTTGTTTCTTTGTGTATAAGTTGAACTTTGAGTTCAAATTTTGTGAGTAGTACAAAACATGGTGCCTTATGTTAAAAAATTATACTAAGAATTTTTCATGATTATTTTCAAAGGTTAAGAATATTTAATACAAAAGTGATCTTAGATATACAAAATTGTACAAAAATTGGTCATGAAAAATTGTTATTGTATTTTTCTACAATAGAGCATCATGTTATAAGTCAACTGACAAAATCTGAAATTGAAACTCAACTTCTACATGAAGATACAAAAAATACAAATATAATTAAGGGGTAGATTGAGCTAATTGAAATCGTTCGGGGGAGTAAAGTGAGCCTAAATTTTACTTAGAGGGTTAAGTGGACAAAGTAAATAGGTGAGAGGAGTAAAATAGACCTTTTCCATAAACCAATGAGGCAATGTCTGTTTATAACTATTGTAATTTTGAAAGTATTTGTTTATGATATTTTAGTGCATTTATGAATCAGCTATGATCCCACTGAAGATTAAGATCTTCCTTTGGTATCTTAAGAACGGGTAGTGTTAACTAAGGATAACCAAGTAAAAAGAAAATGGAAAGGGTGTACTAAGTGTTGCTTTTGTGCTGAGCATGAAACCATTCAACACCTTTTTTTATTGTCCCATGGCTAGGCTGATGTGGGGGATAGTGTGCTTTACGTTTGGGATTACAAAACCGGTGGATGGGAGCATCTTTTTGGTCCTTGGCTTAGAAATTTTTCGAATAAGCAAAGGAACCTTGTGTTGATCGAAATGGCGGCCTTTTGTTGGGCCCTGTGGATCAGTAGGAATGATTTAGTATTTCAAAAGTCACAATCTAAATATATTTTGCAGGTGATATTTAGGGGGACGTTCTGGATCAGGAGCTGGTCCGTCCTCTCTAAAGAGGAAGGGAGAATCATTTTGAAGAAAGGTTGACGTGCGTTGGAATCAGTGGCTTTGGAGATCATACACGAGTCCGGGTGGGATGCTCTAAAGTGTATTGAGAACTAGTTTATGTTTTGTTTGTGGTCTACTGCCTTGTTCTGGTAGAACTTTATCTGTATGGAGTGGTTCAACCTAGCTGCTGTAGTGAGTGGTGTGTGGGTTTCAATTATTGCAGACTAGCTGCTGCACCTTTGATGTTTGTTGGCCGCAGATAGTCCTTTGGACTATTGAGGCCGGAACAATGTTCCATTATCTAAAAAATTGAATCAGCTATGAAACCATGGCTTCCATGCATGCTATGGCCACAAAGTTATCGTATTCAAACGGGAAGAAACCAAGCTCATGGCATAGATTTGACATGGAATACCTAAACAACCTACTATCATTGAGAGGAGGCTATCCTACCTCTCCTATGATCATTTGGACAGCTCAAGAAAAGCTTGGGCTGGCATGAATTGCAAAGATTATGGAGGATAGTAGAGTAGTACAATTCGGTATGTGCATATTTTCACACGTGCTTAATCATAGTATGAAGATGTACATAAAACTCAAAATTTGGGAAAATGAAAAAGAAAAACTAAAGACACGCCGGCTATCATTTTTCACCGAACTAGGGGCACCCCATAGCTATACACTCCTATTTCTCTTGTTCTGGTTGCTTTGTTCTTAATTTCTTTGAGTTCTTGATTAGCTAAAGCTCTCGAATCCCAAAGAGTATCTCCAAACTCCACACTCCTGCAAGAAGAAGAATAAAACTCTTGCACAACAACAAAACTTAGAACTCAACAGTGACTCCGTTGGCCATCCTTTTCTGAAGATCTCACAGAATCTTCCTACAAACAAGCACAAAGCACCCCAAGTAATCAGCGCGACTCAAACTCGGCATGTTACACGACATCACCATCGCTATCGCCATCGCCACCCTTTCTCTTGTAAACATACACTCGCGCGAAGAACACAAAGGCGACGAGCTCCACGGCGCAGAGTCCGGTGAGCAGCCAGTAGAAGTAGTCGAGGTGAGCGCGGTTGAGGTTGTTCGAGAACCAGCTCGTCCCGCTCTTCTTCGTCGCCTTGTCAATGACGGAGATGAGGAGGCTGCTGAGGAGGTGCCCGACCCCGAAGATGCTCAGGAACAGGGCGAGCCCGAGGCTGCGCGCCGCGTCGGGGACCTGGTCGTAGAAGAACTCCTGGAGCCCGATCATGGCGAACACGTCGGCGACGCCGATGAGGACGTACTGCGGGACCATCCACCAGAGGGTCATGGGGAGCTGCGCCTTCGGGGTGCTCACCAGGCCGGCGTCCCTCGCGACGCCGAGCCTTTTCATCTCGACGAGCGCGGACAGGGCCACGGCGGCGAGGGAGAGGGCCAGGCCGGCGCCGATCCTCTGCAGCATGGTGATGCCCGTCGGCCTCCCCGTGTAGCGCCGCGCGAGGGGCACGAAGAGCCTGTCGTACGCCGGGATGAAGACGACGATGCTGACGCTGATGAACGTCTGCAGCGCCGCCGGCGGCACCTTGAACCGCGCGCCGATCCTGCGGTCCAGCGTCGCGGCCTGCTTCGTGAAGAACGTCGACGTCTGGGAGAAGATGATCGCGTAGATTATGCATGACGCCCATATCGGGAGCAGGCGGAGCACGCTCTTGATCTCCTCGACGGCGGCGGCGTTGCCTACTCCTTTGCTTCTGAAATTGCAGAGAAACACGAACTGACATTGTCACGCCACAGGAGATGCACGGTACCAAGATTCTCATTGGAACAGAGCTATCAATCCATCATCCACTTCTGCTACATACCTGGCGCGACGATTTGGTGTCCAGCTCTCGACCAACGCCAAGAACGCCTTGCCGACGCGGGAGAAGGGGCTGGCCTCGCTGGTGGTGTAGTACCGGTATGACCGGCTCCCGAGCAGGAACACGGCGAGCGAGGCGGCGATGACGATGCAGGGGATGCCGAAGCCGAGGCCCCAGCCGACGTTGTCCTGCACGTAGCTGGAGATCATGGTCGTGGCGGCGGTGCCGGCGCACATGCCGAAGTACCACCAGTTGAAGAAGGAGCTCCGCGCCACGCTCTCCTCGGGGTCCTTCTCGTCGAACTGGTCCGCCGCGAACGCCTGCGCGCACAGCTTGTGCGCGCCCTCCCCCAGCGCCACCAGGTACAGCGCCACGTAGAAGACGGCCACGTGGCCGCCCCGGAAGGTCGGGAACGCCGACGACACCGACAGCGCGCCCATGCTCTGCGACGAACAGTTAGAAAAAAAAAGACTCTGCGGCTAGTAGGCTAATGGTCGGAAGCGTGCGCGAGAGACGGAGTGACGGACTGACCACGACGAAGATGAGGGAGGCGAGGACGATGGCCCGGTAGCGGCCGATCCAGGCGTCGGCGACGCAGGCGAGCGGCAGCGGCAGCATCTGGGAGACGCCCTTCCACGCGTCGATGGACGCGGCGGCGCGCGCCATGGGCTGCCCCAGCGGGCCCGTCAGGTACGTGATCAGGTTCGCGGCCACGCCCTTGTACGCGAACCGCTCCGCGATCTCCATAGCTGCCGTCGTCGTGCAAGCGAGATCACAAATAAGATTAATTCCGTCGCCACGACGGCGCGTCTCAAACAACGCGTGCACCATGAGGACAAACTAGACAAGGAGATCGGAAATCGTACCCATGACGAATACCGACGATCTCCAGCCTCCCGTGGCGGCGCGGGATGCCGGCTGGCCGCGGTAGTCGGCGGCGCCGGCGACGGTGTCGGCCATGGCCGGTCGGATCAGCGCGAGGGAGAGGAGCTCACTCCGACGGGACATATGATGTGCCGTCGCAGGTTAGGGCGGGCTTTTATGCAGGCGCGGCGGCCGGCGGGATCGCGACAGCTAGAGAATCAGGGATGGTTGATCGCGCTTTGCTTTCCGTAATCGCTCCCGTCTAAACGCCTCGAGCGTGTTAAATCGCCAGGTGAACGTTGCCGCACGCGCCCCGCTCGCGCGCGCGGCCGCGAGGGGGCAATGCGCGCGCGCGGGCGGCACTGCAGCAACGGCGCCACGCGTGCGAGCGGCACGCGTACGGAGAGCCCCGCGCGCGTGTCTCCCTCCCCGCGGGAGCATGGGTCCTGACTCCTGATCGTTTCGGTGCGGCCGCTCTGCAGCGAGGCCGCCCGATCACGGGCGGGTGGCTGTGATCCATCGAGCATTTATGGGGAGACAACACACGCGAAGCGTCTTTTCTTGCCTTGGTTTGCCAAACGGGTTGCTTCCGGGACTCTTTCTGTGCTGAGAAAAGTAACGGACGGGGAGAAGGTGTTGCCAATTTGGCATTGCCGCATTGGCAAGGAGGCCACGGAATCGGCCGGGCTGGAAATGTTGGGCTCCAATACGCGTCGTCTCTGACATGAACGTTTGGCGAACTGTAACGGAAAATGAACTTGATACGATGCCTACTGATGCCCCATCGATAAGCTTTATATCATGACGTCTACGGTCTACAGAGTGGACATTCACAATATAGATGTATACTGCACCAATATATATAAGCAATTCTTTTAGAAAGGGTGCACTAGAGCAAAGTTCTCTTTTATTTTCTGAACTTTATCTGCTGCAAGTCTGCAACTCGCTTCCGGCGTGGCAGGTTAACCTTCCCGAACAAATGCTGGATGCAAGAAGCTAAGTGGAGCGAAGAATCTAGCTTCCTTTATAAAAACGGCGGTATTTTTCAAGTTTTCGACAGGCTACATCAATGTGAGCCGATCGATACCACCCGCATCAAGTCAGCTATGAATATTGAAATTGAAGTTCCTGGTGCCCTTCCAAAGACACTATGGGATACGCAGCTCTAGGTCTCAATGCCTCATCGACATTCTAGAGCAAAAGACCCTCTAGAAAACTAAAAAGAGACATTCTAAAGTAAAACAAGCTTCCGATATCCAACATGTCATCAACTGACTTTCGTGATCACTTTTCATCAACTGGCAAAGTTTGGCAGTTGTCACAACAAAAACGTAGCGCTTCGCTGGGAAATGAAACAGCCCTCGCGTCGTCTCGCGTGAGACGGCTCGGGGGGAGCACCACACGCGCCGCCTACCCCGCCTCCTCCAGCCTCCTGACGGCCGCCGCCGCCACCCCCACCGTCGGCGGCGGCGGCCAGCGGGGACGGCGCACAACCGCCGGTCTCGCACCCTTCTCCTCTCCTTCCCTCCCCTCTCTCCTCCCTCTTCCTCCTCCCCACACCACCACCTTCCTGGTCGCCGCTCCCGGTCGTCGGCGGCGGCCTCTCGGCGCCTGTTGCGGCTTCCTCCGGCGTGGATCCGCTTCCTCCTTCGCAGATCTAGCGCGCGGAGCGGCGGTTGCGGCACGGGGGGCGCTCGCCGCCGCCGGATGGCGCCGTCTCCGACCGGTGAAGGGGCCTCCTGGTGCGGTTCCGGCCGCCCCGACTGCGGATCCGGCCGCCCTCGCCACGGATCCGGCCGCCCCCGACGCGGATCCGGCGCGTGCGGGCGCGGACTCGGTGGCTGGTGCGGCGGCGGACCGGCGGGGACCGTCCGTGGCCGTCCTCGCCCAAGCCCCCGTCCATGCCGAGCTCGGCCGTGGAGCGGTCACCGGCGAGCGCCGTCCGCCGGATCTGCTCGATGTCCGCCGGGTCCGCCGCGGGTCGTGCGCCGTGCTCTGCCCCTGCGAGCGCCCTGTGCGGCTTTGCTGCGGTCCCTGTGTGCTCATGCTGCTCCTCCTCCCTTTCTTCTTGGCGTCGAGGGGAGGGGCCGGCCGCCCGTGCGGTCCCTGCGTGCCCGTGCTCCTCCTCCTCCCATTCTTCTTGGCGTCGAGGGGAGGGGCAGGCCGGCCAGCTGCCCGGTGCCGGCCGTATGCTCCGGTCAAGTCGTCAAGCCTGTGTTGCCGGTGGCCATGCATGCGTTACTCCCCCTCCTGTTCGCACGTACGCGTCGTCCTCGTCCTCGGCCCGTGACCGCTGCTGCATGCTCACCGCCGCATCGTGGCCCCCCGCTCCGGCCGGCAGGAGGTCCCCCAGACGCGGATCCGGCCGCCACGCTGGCTCTCCGGCGACGGCGGCCCGTAGGCTGCTCCTCCTCCCGGCCTCGGCGACGGTCTGGCCCGGCTCCCTCTCCCGACCGGCGCCCTCCGGCGGCGTCGATCCCCTCCCCGTGTCCTGGTCCCGGCGCGCCTCCTGTTGACATCCCTGCGGCGCTGTGACACTCCCGGCCTCGACGACGGCCACGGCTCCTCCTCACCAACGCCGGCTGTCTGAGCCCCCTCCCCGCCGACCTCGTTGACTGCGCCCGCTGACCGTCCCCCGCCATCGGTCGCGGCCCCTCCTGGGCGGCCGGCTTCCCCCCTTGCCGGCGTCCTTCTCCGGGCTGGCGGCCGCGGCCCCTCCCCCCGTGCCGGCGACCGCTGTGCCCCCCCTCTGCTGGTGGCCGCTGCCCTCCTCCTGTCGGCGGCAATAGGCTCTCCCTCTGCTCGGGGCTCGTGGTCTGACGGCCGGTTCGCGGTCCCGTCGGGTTGCAGCCGACGCTTAGGCGGCAAGGTGGTTCGGACAGCCTCGTCTGGTCCCCGGGGTGTTGTTGTTGTCGTCTTCGTTGTGGAGGTTCCCTGCACCTGTCCCCCGTTGCCTTCACCGAGGCTACCCGCTGCGTTCTCCGTCGCCTTGCTCCCACCTTGCTTTCGGTGGCCGGTTGTGGTTTGGCTGTCGAGGCCTGGGCGAAAGCCCTGTCTAGCGTCTGCTAGGCCGACAATGGTTGCGCTCATTCCGTGACTGACCCTGCTGGGGGTATTGTCGCGGCCTCCGAACGCCTTGGTTTGCCAGGTGAAGACCTGACCTGCCCCCTCGTGGGTGGGCGGACGATGGCGGCGGCGTCGTCGCTACCTTCCTGAAGGCATCGTCTTGCGGAACCTTCACTTCGGCCGCCGCTTCTTCAAGTTGTTTGTCAAGCGATTATGTGCGGATCTTCTCGGCGTTCGTCTGTGCAGGCCTGGTTTCCGTGGGGTTGTAACCCTCTTTGCTCCCTAGTGGTTGTCCCTCTTGTGATGGTGGTGTGAGTTCTTTTCTTTTCTCTGTCCGTTTCAGTTGTAACCATCTTGTTTCCTCGCTCTTTGGGGGTTCTCCCGTTTTGTACCTCTCTCTTCTCTTAATGAAAAACGTGTTTTGCACGTCTTAAAAAAAACATAGTGCTTCGCTTGTTGAAAATAATAATAACAATAAGCAAAAAAAAGGCACTTTTCGGCCTTATTCAAAGTTGACATCATCGCTTGACCATGGCCCAAATATCGCCAATGATGGGCTCCTCAACAATTAGCCCATGGGCTCCTTCCAACCCAGCTTTGCGCTCTGCGGTCTTTTAATTATATTGTCCTTTTCTCCAACTAAACACAACTATTCATTGAATCCTGATTGAGAGACATGGGTACCCACGGGTCCCAACCGGTCAGGGTCCCAGAGGCCTCTGTCCAGTGGACCCGACCTTCCGGAAGACTCGCCGACCTTACAAGTGGGCCCAGCGACCCAAGCAAGCTCCCGGAAGACCCGCGAAACCTTGGTGTGCAAGACAAGACACGGCGACCTGGCGCGCCGCCGCCCGTAGACTCCGTGTATCGCGGGATACCTCTTGTAATCCGGGAGATAGATTTCCCACAGTTGTAACCGACCCCGACACGGGTCAACCGACCTGCGCATGCAAACCCTAGCCCGTCCCCCCATATAAGGCGGCTTAGGGCTCCATGCACAGGGACAACTCATCTTCATCCTCGCATAATCCACCACAACTGGACGTAGGGTTTTACTCTCCGGAGGCCTGAACCAGTATAAACCCTTGTCTCCCTGTTCTTCGCCGCCATACTCGCCTAGCTCTGTGTGCACCATATGCATAACCACATACACTCTTAGGTCCCGATCCTCCATTAACCTGCAAACCACTAGGGCAACCCCCTAGCGGATCTGTCCAGGTCTCACCTCCTGACAGTTGGCGCGCCAGGTAGGGGCGATCGGGAACTCGCTGTGCAGCATGGTGGCCCAATCTGGCGTCGTCTTCCCGGCAAGCATGACGGCCTTCTTCGCCGACCCCATGGAGATCTGCTTTGGATCCTTCACGGCGACCTCACCTACCCCGGCAGCCTCGACTCCTCCAGCGACCTCTGAGAAGGTCATCACGGCGCCCGCCGCCGATCCTGTTCCCGATCTAGTATCGGAGACCTACCCGCCCAAACCCTGTGACCTCGTCCAGGGGATGGACAACATCATCGGCTCGATGATGGAATTACAGTCCGCTTTAAAGCTGATCAACTCGGTTAAGGGATTCATCAAAAGTGTCAACCATATTACTATCATAAAGAAGGTTTAGCTTTAGCCTACCAATTTTTTATTCATTCTCTACGCCTCCATCCTATACTAAAATCACAATTCACAAAAGTAAGCATACAGTGCACATCACATGACAGCACCATTGCCGTGGGACAACCTTTTCTTATACACATAGACGCGGGACACGATGACGAAAGCGACTAGCTCCACGGCGCAGAGCCCGGCGAGCAGCCAGTAGAAGTAGTCGAGGTGCGCGCGGTTGAGGTTGTTGGAGAACCAGCTCGCGCCGCTCTTCTTGCTGGCGCCGTCGAGGGCGGAGATGAGGAAGCTGCTGAGGAAGTGGCCCACACCGAAGATGCTGAGGAAGAAGGCCAGCCCGAGGCTGCGCAGCGCGTCGGGGACCTGGTCGTAGAAGAACTCCTGCAGGCCGATCATGGCGAACACGTCCGACAGCCCGAACAGCACGTACTGCGGCAGCATCCACCACAGGGTCATCGGCAGCGCCGCCTTCGGTTGGTCCACGAGGCCGGCGTCCCTGGCCACGCCGAGCCGCCGCATCTCCACCAGCGCCGCCACGGCCATGGCGACCATGGCGAGGACGAGCCCCGTGCCGATCCGCTGGAGCATGGTGATGCCGGAAGACAGGCGCGTGAACCGCCGCGCCAGGGGCACGAACGCGCGGTCGTAGACCGGGATGAATGCCATGATGGTGAGGCTGATGAACGTCTGCAGCGCCGCCGGCGGCACGCGGAGCGTCGAGCCGATCCGGCGGTCCAGCGTCGCGGCTTGCTTCGTGAAGAACGTCGACGACTGCGAGAAGATCACGGCGTAGATGATGCACGTCGCCCAGATGGGGAACAGGCGCAGCACGCCCTTCACTTCTTCCCGGTGCGCGGCGTCGTCGGTCGCGAGACTACCGCACCAAAGATCGAACACTCTTTAGTCTTAGCCCCCACATAACAACATTCGAATTCGTCAAGAAACAAAACAGCAGCAACAAGCGGATTGGCACATTACCTGTCGCATTGGCTTGATTTGGAGCCTCTGATCATCGCCACGAACGCTCTGGCGAGGCGAGCAAAGGGGCTCGATTCAGTGGACGTGTAGTAGCGGTAGTTCCTGGTGCCGAGCAAGAAGGCGAGGAGCGCGAAGACCATGACGAGGCAGGGGATGCCGAAGCCGAGGCCCCAGCCGACGTTGTCCTGGATGTAGCTGGACACCATGGTGGTGGCGGCGGTGCCGGAGCACATGCCGAAGTACCACCAGTTGAAGAAGGAGCTCCTCGACACGGACTCCTTGGGGTCGTGCTGGTCGAACTGGTCCGCGCCGAACGCCTGCGCGCAGGGCTTGTGCCCGGCCTCGGCAAGCGCCACCAGGTACAGGGACACGTAGAACACGGCCACCTGCACGGGCGACGAGGAGCACGCGAACGAGCTGGAGGTGTAGCTGCAGCCGTTGTGGTGGAACGCCGGGAGCGCGGAGACGGTCAGCATGCCCATGCTCTGTAGAGAGTGGAGACACGGCCGGATGGATCAGGCGATGCCGACCACAAATGGGTCTCGCGCCCAAAGGGGTCGTGAGAGGATTCAAAAGGGGGCGAAAGGGATGGGAGTGGAGGAAGAGCGGAACTGACCACGACGAAGAGGAGGGAGGCCAGCACGATGGTGCGGTACCTGCCGAGCCAGGCGTCGGCGACGCACGCCATCACCAGGGGCAGCATGGTGGCCACCCCGCTCCACGCGTTGATCGACGCGGCGGCGCCCGCCGTCGACTCGCCCAGCGGCCCCGTCAGGTAGCTGATCAGGTTCGCCGACACGCCGTGGTACGCGAACCTCTCCGCTATCTCAACCCCTTCATCGATCCAAAATCACCTCTCTCGATTAGTCAACAAGCAATCTGATTCCATGTCCGGCGACGAGAGGGTCGGAGGCCGTACCGAGCACGAACATGGCGGCGGACCACCGGCCGGTGTCAGACCGGGACGCCGGGCGCCCGCGGAAGTCGACCGCGCCGGTGACGGCGCCGTCGGAGCAGTGCAGGAGGAGGGTGTTGGCGTCCATTTCGCCGCCCCCCGCGCGCCGCAGCTGCGTGTGTGTGTGGTGGACACTGGATCACTGGAGTGGGACGGGGCGACAGTCTGCGGCGATCACCATCATATACTGGTGTCGCTGGGGAAGAGGATCGGGCCGGCTCGCATGGCGCCAGACGACTTCCAGACACGACACAGGTGGCGGTTTGCTTCTTTTCTCCGGCAACTTGGTCGCCACTATGGGCCATTTTTATTTCGTTCTTGAAGACCATCACCACTCCAGTGCGTGCGCTGGAGCGCGACGAAGCGGATGACGAGCCCCCCGCAGCAGCAGCACACTAGCAGCCGCGTTCCATGTGCCTGTCCGCGCAGAGTCGATGGATCACACTCAACTCACTCGTCTGGAAGAACCGTTCCTTTGGGATTAATCTAAAGGAGGAAATGATCTTTGTCGGCTGAGATAATTGGAGGCGTGTAGCGAGAGGCGATCGACCTGCGCTGGAGTTTGTTGCGAGCCTGCTTGGCCGGTTGCGGCGCCCGGGATCGCGCGGGACCTCACGGGCTGATCCTGGATTTCTTGTGAACGGTCGGTGTCAACACCGATCTGAGATTGTTGGTTTCGACAGGCGGACTGTTCATGACCAGCTACTGCTGTTTTCTGCTAGTAATTCCGAGGCTCCGATTTCAGAGCGACTCATAAAGGTCTTGATTAGTTGGAAGTAGAATTTGCTAAAATCACATCAAATTTTCGGATGTTAATTATAAAGACTAAATATGATCTAATTACAAAATTAATTAAAAATGGACTAAAAATTACGAGACAATATATTCAATCTAATTAAATCATGTTTAGCATATGTTCACTATAGCATGACATTGTCTAATCATGATCTAATTAGACTCAACAGATTCATCTCACTAATTTATCCGAAGGTTATGGAATGTGTTTTGCATTAATTTACATTTAATACTACTAATTAGATCTTGTTTAGTTGTGGCAAGTTTCACAACTTTCAGTATTGGCCCATCGAATCTCCGAACACTATTTAGAAGTATTAAACATGAATTAATGACAGAACATATTACTTTATAATTAGGTCGTGAAATTGCGAGATGAATCCATTAAATCTAATTAGGTCATGATGAGACAATGTCGTGCTACGCTAAATAATCTCTAATACTGAATTAATTAAATTTAATAGATTCGTCTCGCGATTTTTTGTTCAACCGTGCAATTAGTTTATAATTAAATCATGTTTAGTCCTTCTAATTTTTGATTTACAATTGATACAATAATTTTTTTTAAAATGTTGCAACGAACATCCTAATATCTGATGCGACAGAACAATAGTGGAAACTTACTGATTAAAAAAGCTTTAAATAATCTCAAGAAAAAACTTTAAATGAAGTGGACTGTTTATGGCCAGAAAGAAGGATGGAAGGATTGCGTCGTGTGTTTTCGAGCCACACGACATTCCGGCGAGCTCCTGTACGCGCAGCAGATCCCGTGCGTGTGCCGGCGGCAGCGGCGCAGCGCGCGGAAACACGAGCGCGGCCGCAGCACCCGCGTGGTCGGCGCGCGCCTCACCTGCCGCAAATGGAAAGGGCGTCCGGATCACGCACGCCACGTCGGCCGTCGGACACGTTCTGTGCTTGCCTGGCATTTTGGCATGCTGGCTAGCTGCTCACAGGGCGAACACGTTGTACGGGCACTCGGGCAGCATGCTACCCTTCTCTAGTAGCAAGTAGCAACACTGTTGTACATTGAAAAATCATGCTATGGCAGTATGGCTTATCCCAAAGCCGGTGAAGCTAACATAGTGACTTTCATATTCATTTTTTTAATTTTTTATTTCAGAAAAAAGCTCTTGGAAGGTCCAGTTTTGATTAAAGCCATAATAAGACTGGGGTTACCAGTTTTTACAAGATAACAATGCAACTGGCCAGAAGGGTTGCAACCTCACTCTAGACACACACTCTAAACCACAGGAGACCTAGCGACGATAAAACAAAAAGATAGAAGATCGAGTTCCAGATGTGCAAAAGGTACCACAAAAGCTATCCTATTACAAACCAGGAGTCAGGGGAAAGAAGCATTGAGATTTCTACTCCAGCTTGCTTTTTTCCTTTTTTTATCCATCCTCAAGCCTTAACGATGACAGTCGAAGATGAAACTTTAGTATCGCCGAGTCGATCCACTGTTGTTCCTTTTCTCTGCTCAAGATCTTCCACCTTTGCATAAAGGAGATAGAACGATATAATGTAGCGTTAGGCGAAGACACCACCACATCTTGAAAGACAAGCTGATTTCGAATTAGCCAGAGACTCCAAGTAATGCACCCAAAAAGAAAGACAAAGTTCTAAGTCTGCTTATTCGACTTCTCTCTACAGATGACATACAGGTCGTCAGCACCTAAAGGAACAAAATTCCAATCAAACACATCTCTACAGACACACCAACAAAACTGTGCTACATCACATTGAAAAAAGATATGGTTAGTGGTTTCTTCTTGACCACAGAGTTTGCATTTAATTGGTCCCGGCCAGTCTCTCTTTTTTAGTTGCACCGCGGATTGAATTTTATCATTGAAAATTTGCCATAGGAACACTCTGATTTTCAATGGGATTCTTGTCCGCCAAACACACATCAGCCACCTATAAGCAAACCCCGAGAAGGTTAACTCCCTATATAGAGAGGAAGTGGAGAAAACTCCTGATTTCTCAAGCATCCATGTCACTGAGTCCTTGTCAGCAGAGAGGGTCACTCTCTCTAACAGGTGAGAGAGCTCCAACCATTCAGCTTGCTCTCTAGGCCCAAAATTCCTTCTAAAAGAAAGATGAGCAGGTACACGACTAAGAATGCGATGGACAGACCACTCTTGCTGATTGCATATCCCAAAAATGTTAGGAAAAGCAATTTTTAGTGGACTACCCTCAAACCACACGTCATGCCAAAAGCGGATTTTCCCATTACCAACAACGTATTTAAGCCCTCTACTACAGCACTCTCTTGCCTCCTGTAAACTCCTTCATAATTGTGAACTGTTAGCACTCTGGCAGATGAAGAATCCTTTCTCTCCCAAGTACTTGTCCCTAAGCAAATTGTAACAAATGTTATCCTCATTGTTTTCTATTTTGTAAATCCATTTAGCTAGCAGTCACTTATTCATCACTCTAGTGTTAGTAAAACCCAAGCCACCACATACTTTAGGTGTGGCCAGAAGATCCCAGCTTGCCATATGATATTTTCTCTGCATATTTGGTCCATGCCAAAAGAAATTAGCTCTAGCTGAATCCATCTTATGGTGAATTTCCTCTTGCAGCATATAGGAAAAAGTCCAAATTACTCCCTTCAAGTATAGAGAAAGTCCAGATAACCCCTTAATGTATGTTTTGGTTCAATTTACCCCCTAAACTATGCTATTTGGTTCAACTTACCCCACAATGCTACTTATCATTTTTGTATCTCCATACATAAGTTGAATTTTAATTTGAGATTTTGCAGGATGGTAGTGGACATCATAACCTATATTTAAAAATATTTTATGAATTTTCATCATTAGTTTTATATAATTTTATATCTTAAGGATAGATTTTCATATTAAATATATTACCCTATCAAAATACTGATGAAAAATTCATGATATATTTTTCTAACATACCTTATGTTGTGTGCCATAAACTAGCAAAATTTGAACTTAAAACTCCACTTGTACGTTGAGAAACAAAAAAGACAAATTGTGTTGAGAGATAAACTGAACCAATGTGCATAGTTGAGGGGGTGAAGTGAACCAAGAAATAATTTAGGGGGTTATTCAAACTTTGGTTATATTTGAGAGGAGTAATTTGGACTTCTTCCTAGCATATATATACCCATTGTATAGTTTGGAATAGAGCTCATGCTTGACTGGATTAGAATAGACTTCCCCCCAAGATAATCCTACACTCTGCCAAGTAGGTAACTTCTTTTCCACTTTTTGATAAACATATGCCAAGTCAGTAACCGTCATGTGCTTGTTATTTATCATCACCCCAAGATATTTTAGAGGCAAGCGGCATGTATTGCAGTTAAAGATAGAGGCCACTCTACTTTATTCTTCCTCTGAGCCTCCCAAAACCATGACATCACTTCTTTGATAATTGATTCTTAGACCTGACATACTCTCAAAGCAGTACAAGAGGAACTTGGCATACTGTATGAATCTATAAGTTTGTCAAAATGATCTACAATTTGGAACGAAAGGAGTAGTACACGTTAGACCTACACATTTGCCCGACTAGATAAAACATATTCGTCAAATATGTAAGAACATTCGCCCTTGATCTCCAGCTAGACATTGGGACTTCTTTGGGGACATGCCTTACTCAATGCCAGTCACAGACTTTTGGTTTCTTGTAATTAGCATCAGGCATTAGCAATGTGGATCAGGAAATCATGGATACAAAGATGGCTTCAGGAACATGATGCCTGCTTCAGGTCAACCAGTGGCGAATCCATAGTCTCTTTGGGGGGTGCAAATGCACCCCAACAAAAAAACAGTGCTAAAATTTAAATTTTCACCATGTAAAAGTTAAATTTTATGCATCTATAAGGTAAATGCACCCCCCCCCCCAATTCACTCTAGCTTCGCCACTGGTCAGCACATGTTTAGTCATACGAGAGGACCAATTTTGCTAGAATTTTCAATAGACATTAAGAAATTATAACAAAGTTTGCGAATGAAATAGAGCCTAACTTGTCGATAAGTTCGTAACGGTAGGCAGAAGCACGGTCTTCTTAGCAAAGACTAGTACATTGCAAGCTTGGTGTTCCTTTACTTTATTTTGTGATTAAAGCATGAATGATATGCCTTTTAGATCAATTTGTCCAAGCCTGTTGACCTGTTATTTATGTGGCATTTCTGTGATGGGTTTTGGTTTCAAGATTTGCACAAAGTAGTGTCTCCTATCACTCGTACCCATTTGCAGGTGACGCTGCAATTGTCAAGTGGTGAGCTAAGGCAACATTGAACCAATGCTGGCATTGACTCCTTTGCTAAGGCAACATTGACTCCTTTGCTGCATAATAAGCATGTTTCATTTCAGGGTGCTTATTTATGCAACATTCTGAAAGTGCTTGAAGTTGCTTCAATAGACTGGCAGTCTGTGCATCGTGGTGCTGGAGCTTTGCCCGAAAATAAGAAGTGAAAAGCCATCTAAAATAGTTACCAGCATGTTGAACAACGGGCTATCATCTGGCAGGACAGTCCATCTCTTGATGTAAATTTACCAGCATACATCTGTCTATCCGTGTACTATATCAGCAATCATGCAATTGATAATGAAGAATGCAGCACTCAAGTAAAAAAATAAAAAATCAGCATCTTGTTATATAGTTGTCGAGTTGTTTAGTTACAATCCTTTTTTTTTTTTGAAAACACATGAGAACTGCGCTTCATTGTATTAGAGAGAAAAAGAGCCTCCTACAAAGCCTAACTCTCATACGGGGGAATATGAGAGCGTTACAACCAAAGTGGGTTAAGAACCGAGCAAAACAACTAAGAACCTGAGTACCTGACCAACAAAATCTATCCCTCGAGCCTTAGAGAGCTCCAGCTAGACCCAGACCCTGCAGGCCATACACCAAAGACTATGTCCATCCTTCAGATCCTCCATGATGGTGGTGGCAGAGGGAGTTGCCCCATTGAAGACACAGGCATTCCGGTGCTTCCAGATAACCCAGGCACAAAGAATGATAAGAGAATTAACTCCTTTATTATACTTCTTTTTGACATGCTTCAGCACTCTACGCCACCAACCAGCAAAGTTCTCTTCCAGCTGCCCAGGAACAAACTCACCAAGGTTCAACAGGGAAAGGATATTAAACCAAATGTGCCTTGCCACCACACATGCAACTAGTATGTGTTGAATTGTCTCATCTTCTTGATCACATAATGGGCAATGTTCTGGATGGGTCAGCCCCCCTTCTCAAGTTTGTTGGCAGTCCAGCACCTATTGCGGAGAGCGAGCCAAAGGAAGAGCTTACATTTATTTGGGGCCCATGATTTCCACAATCTTTTCCATGGCTCAAAAGCAATCGAGCCTTGGAAAAATGCACGGTAGGCTGATTTAGCAGTATAGCATCCTCCAGCTCCTAGCCTCCAGATGTGTTTGTCCTCCTCCTCATTCAATACAATGCCCTGTAAGCAGTCCCATAGGTGCAGAAATTCCCTTATACCGATCCAAGACAAGCCTCCTTGAATAACCGAAACCCATCTGTTGTTGTTTAAAACTTCAGCAACAGTTTGCCTTTTGCGGATTCTAGGAGGCACACTAGCAAATACCAGCGGCGCAAGAGATTCCACCAAGTTGCCCAAAATCCATTTGTCAGTACAAAATAAAGTGGAATTGTCATTTCCTAATTCCGTGTGTACAGCCATAGCAACCAAGGCCAGTGAATTGGGATGCGAAGGTAGTTCCAGATGGGAGGTCAGTACGACTCTTATTTTGCCACTGCCATTTAGCCTGCAAGGCCCAGGCCATAACTTCCGAGTTAAGAATGCCGAGCCCACCAAGATCCAAGGGCCGCATAACCTTTTCCCAAGCAACAAGGCAGCACCCCCCATTAGCTTGCTCCTTTCCTTTCCAGAGGAACCCTCTTTTGATTTTGTCAATCGCTTTAATGAACCACTTGGGGACATTCACAAGGATGAGGAGGTGAATTGGGACAGCAGAAAGAACAAACCGAACCATAGTAACACGGCCAGCTCTATTCATAAGACTTGCCTTCCGTCTTGGCAATTTATCAGTGACCTTTTCAATCCATGGCAAGAGGTCACATTTTCTCAATTAGTTACAATTTCCAGTGTGTTCTTGTAACACCCTAAAATTCCATCACATGAAATCAATATAGGCAACAAAATTTGTAGATTTAATTAGCTAAAGTTTGATTAAAGTTTATCAAATAAAATGAACCTAAGTATAATTAAACATTCTTTTAATAAAATTTATGAGAAAAGTGCATGTGCATCATCTTTTGCCTTGCATGGTATTTATGTTTGATTGTGTGAAGTCTAAAAAGTTTCAAAATAGTTTGAAAGTTTGAAAAGGTTTGAAAAGTGTTTAAAGTTTGAAAAAGATTTGAAAGAAAAGATTTGAAAAAAAAGAAGAAAAATCCCCAAACCTTCCCCCTCTCCCCATTCGGCCCAAGCGGCCCACTAGCTCTCGGCCCAGCTCGTCCCGCCTCCCTCCTCCCCCTTCTCTCGCTGCCCGGTCGGCCCCCCTGTCGGCACCGCGCCCCTCCCCTTCCTCTCACTGGCCAACCGGCCCCACGCGTCAGGCTCTTCCCCCTCCTCTCGCCCGAGTCCCCCTGCCTCGCCGCCGCAAACACCGCCGCCTGCTCCAGCGCCCTCCCGCCTTCCCGTCCTTTTAAGCGCAGCATTAAGGCGCTGATTAACCCCGCAATTCTCGCCGCCATCACTTTCCCCCTTCCGTTTCTTCTCCATCACGCCCACCAATAATTCCCCACTGAGCCGCCGGCCATTGATGGCGCTCTCGCCGTCCGGCTCCTCCCCTTCCCCTCTCTAGGCTATAAAGCCTTCCCTCGAGCCCCTGTGTGCTCCCTTTTGCAATCACCGAGCTCCCGCACCACCCAAACCTCTCAAACGCACCGCCGCCCGAAGCTTTCTTGCCGCCGCGCCATTGCTGGTTGTTGAAGCTCCTCGCTGACGGTGAGATGGCTCCAAGCCCTTTTCCTCCCTCTTTTCTTCAAATGTGATGCTCACACGGGTTCAATTTGGCGCCAGGGCTCCACACAGCGCCGGAATTGCTCAAGCCACCGCCGTCGTTCCCCCTCGGTCGCCGCCGCCATTCTTCCTTCGCTGTTGATCCTCGTCACCAATCTCCTCGACCGTAGCATCACTGCAAGGTGAGAAGGCCACCGCCCCCTCTTTCCCTTTGAACCCGTGCGCCTAGATGCGTCGCCGCGGTGCGCAGTGCCCGCCGGCCGCCTCGCCGGCCATGGCGCCCTTGCCGCCGGCCGGGTCGCCTTCCTAGACCCATGGCTAGGTTCACCGTTGTCTTAGCGACGTGTAGAGCATCTTCGTGTGTCAAACCGAGGCATGTGGCACGATCCCGCGCGTCGCCGCCGCACGCCGGCGATCCACCGCCCGCCACCGGCCACGGCGTCTCGTCGCCGTCGCCTGAGACGCCTCCCCGACCCTCTAGCCCTGAGCGTAGGGATGAAAACGGGACCGGGAAAACCCCGTCCCGACCGGCACCGTATACCGTTTAAACCGATCATATATCGTTTTATCAGGAAAAACAGGAAAAAAATCCGGAAAAATCGGCGGTTGCGGGATCGGAATCGGTTCAGGCATTTTCCTGACTGTATTCACAGATCCCGCATTTGACCGGGAATTTCCCGCGGTAGTTTCCCGTATTTGAGAATCGCAACCCTCCAATTCAGCCCACAGCCACTTTCACTCGGCCCAACCCAACTAGAAACCCCCACGACCCCCGCGCCCGCGCCCCCCGTCGGCCGCCCGTGACCCCATCCCAAATTCCCAACCCTAAAGCTGCCGCCTCACAAATCGTCTCTCTCAGATCCCCATCGCAGTCTCTCTCGCCACCAGCCGGCAGGACCCTCCACGCTCCACCACGGCCGGTCGCCACAAGGTCTCCTCTGCTGCCGCCTGCGGGCAAGTCCCCAACTCACCACCAGCCGGCCAGGCCTCTCCGCCGCTGGTCGGTCGCCACCAAGCGGCTACGCGCCCAACGCCCCTCTGCCGACCACCACAACCCGTTTTCTGGAGGCTTTTGGTTGGATTCGGTGGTTCTGTTGGTCGCTGCTGCCCGTTGTGGCATTTGTTTTTTATTCAGACTAGTGCTGCGTGAATATTGCAGTATGTACGCCTGTATGGCATGCCCATGTGCGTAGAACTTATCTGTGTAATTGTGGTGTAATGTTACTGCTAGCTGCTCTGCTTGTGCAAATGTTTAGTGTAGTTACATGCAGCGGTGTTCCCGCTTTGTGTTACCGATTTCCGATCGTAATCGACATGTTCCCGATCGATATGTTTCGTTTCCGCTATCCCGTAATATCGATTTCGTTTTCCCGTCCGACTTTTCCGCTCCCGCTCCCGTTCCCGGCCAAAAAATACAGGAGCGGGAATGGTCAGGACATTTTCCCGACCGTTCCCGACCGCTTTCATCCCTACCTGAGCGCGAGCTCCTTAGCTTTGCGTAGTGCTTTCCCACCCTCGAAACCGTGCCCCGTAGCTCGATCTAGGGCCGCGCCGGCGAACCCGCCGCCGCGCGCCGCTGTCTCCGGCGACCCCCGCTGCCAGCCGTTGGATCGGGCGCGAACGGCCCAGATCCGCCCCCCGGCCGGGTCAACTTGACCGCGTACCGGTCAACCCAGGTCCGCCCTGGCCTTTTTGTTTAAGAGTCCCTGATATTTTAATATTTCACAACCATACCCTTCCACCATCAAAGATCCTTACATCCAGGTCCTTTCTTTTATATTCTAGCCCCAGTCCTTTCTGTATAATAGCACCCGAGATCCATCTTAACCCTTTTTCAATATAGACCTTCTGTTTTTATATATAATTATGTTTTGGGTCCCTGGTTTCTTACAAATAAGTCCCTGAGAGCCTAGTTTTCTTACAGAAAAGCCCTTGCATCTTGTTTTAATCATATCTTTCATGTTTTAACTCTGTTTTTCGCGTATAAGGTATCAAAATGATCGTCTCAGCGCGTAGAACCTTTTTATCAGTGTGTTATTAGTTTATAGCAATTATTGGTGTACTGTTTTTTTTATTTATTGTATGCATTGTGTTTGTGCGTAGATCTCGTGCCTATTTCAACTGAGCAACCTCTCGGAGAAGATCAGGAGGAACCTTTCTTTGAGGAAGAAGACTCTCAGTTTGTAGAGGAAGGCAAATGGCTTCCCCCTCTGCATCTTGCTGTCCTATATAACTGCATGATTCATTAATATTTACTTTTATATATGTTTTTGCATGAATTCTTACGGGATTACCTATTAAGGACGACTAGCCACCCTTTTTACCCACTCACAAAGACTAGCCGGGGTTTATAAATGTTTTTGGGTAGTTTATGGTTTAGTTGCTCAACATGGGTTGGTTAAATAAAGTTTTCTTGTCAAGGAACTTTATGCTTATAGTTGATGTTTTTGGTTTAATAACAAGATAATATTATTAATCAGAACATGGAGAACCACCCAGGAAAACAGTGCAACCACAGTGGCATATGACTCTGCCCTTAGCCAATTAATTAGGCGTGTAAAGTTCTGACAGCCTTTTCCGAAAGGGCACAGGGGGCCGGAGTTGAAGGAGTATAGCTCGGTCCTTCTGGGGTAGCAGCCTTGGTTAAGGTGCTGACCATTAGGGAGGGTTATGTTCCGCTCCGCTGCTGGAACTGTCGCGGGTTGTTAGTCTTTGCATTGCCTTTGTAAAGGTTTCGTAGTGGACCCCTAGCCACTCACCTCGGAAGTGTTTAAGGGCCTTGCAAACCCGGGCAACATGAGGGACACGAGCTGTGGGTAAAGTGTACGACCTCTGCAGAGTGAAAACTGATCGATCAGTCGTGCTCACGGTTAAGAGCGCCCTGGACTCTCACATGATAACGAAACTTAAAGATGGATCTAAATCGCATTTCAGTGGGTTGTTTTGGAAAGTTATGTTATTTACTTTTCTTTAAGGGGATGGGATACACTTACATCTAGTAATTAGGTGCTTGTTTAATAAAACTTGACCACCATTAAAATGCTAACCGCTGAGCCTAGTACACCATAAAGCTCTGCATTTCCGTCCACTTGCTGAGTACCAATCATAAGTGTACTCACCCTTGTATACCCGTTGTTCAGAGGGGAACTAGGGTGAGTTCTACAGTGACTACGACGAGTTCTGAGGCGGGCGTGCCCCCAGTCAAGAACCTGTGGAGCTGAAGAAGGAGCTACCTCGGAGTAGTTAACGTTGTTTATCTTTCAGACCTTCGAGTCTACCACGAGAGTGTAATAAATACTTGTTAACTCTTTGTTTACGTTATGAACTATGTGATGATATTACATTCTTTTGTCTACCATATGTGTGTAATTTGATCTTGGCGTACATATGAGATGCATTCGATTTCTCTTCGGGAATCGAGTGTGACAGTTCTCTGTGTTATTATATAGTAATAATGAATTAAGGTTATCTTTGCAACTTCAGATAATGAAGAATGCCCTTTCAGCTAGTGCCATACGCCCATATATCAAAGTAAAGTTTCAACGGTGATATCTTGCCGAGGCTTGCTCTTTGGTGGTGCAACACTACTTTCCAAAAGCGATTATAAATAATTTTTCTTTTAGTTGTACAATATTAAACCAATAAAAAATTACTAAATAATTTGGTAAACAGAATCAAGCCAACAAAAAATGTTGATTATTCATTTTTTTAGAATGACACAGCACAAAGTATCCTACAAATTCCGAGTCAACAAATAAAATAGTTGAGCCAACGTTAAGACGGGAAAAAAATATTGAATCAACATTTCTTGAAAAAATGTTGGATTAAAATATTGATCTATACTATAAGGAGCGAAAACAATTGAAAACTTTGGGCCCTTTTCATCGAGCACGGACCGTGCCCTGTATGATAACTATCCAAGTCATCGTCTCTGGTGCAACATGAAGCTTCCAGCAACCTCGCCCGACGAGCAGTACCTCGTAACCGACGGTACGGATGACGTCTCGGGTCCGGAGTGGGATTGCTCCGGGCTTCGTGATGCCGGCGCCTTCCGTCGTTTCCAGACGGCGGCGGACTACTGCTTTGGTTATTCCGACGACGGGGGATACGACCCCTCGCGCGAGTGCTTCGTCGTCGGCAACGCTCCGGTCGCCCCGACACCGGCCCACACTCCAGAGGGGGCGGTCCACTCCTCCCACAGCTCGACGGCAGATAGCGCGGCCGGGGCGCGAGACCCACCCAACGTCGCCGCACAACGGGCGCGACTAGATGAGCCGGAGGACGCACAGCGCCAGCTCGACGACGAACGAGCCCAGCTCCACCAACAACTCGGGCAGGACCCGAATCCAACTCCCGCTCGCGTACGCGCGAGGTACGTCCAGCAATGCATCATCAACGACGATCGAGACGTCGTTGACGGCAGGCCTGTCTTCAAAAGGGTGTCGCAGAATCTGGCGGCGGCAGCAGTTCTTCTCCGAAAGATCCCAGAGCCCGCCACGCCTCAAGAAAAGGAAATGCTAAACAGATCAAGACGCTCCTCGAGACTGCCGCCGTACAGCAGGCGGAGAGTTCCGCTTCTCGACAGAGGGGCTCGCAGGGTCGCGGGCACTCTGAGCCACGACAACCTGCAGCACCGTCGCAGCAGCCGCGACAGTCTTAGGAAGTCAACGTACCGGTCAAGAGCCGCTTGGGCCTTAACCGTGACGCGCGCGACACCATTAAGGCGCGACGGAGGGTCGACGTGGGCCAAGATGACGGTTACGAGCAGCAGCCTCGCAAGGAGTACAGTCTGTCGGAGTTTTATATCCGGCAACCTCCATAGGGGTACCCGTCGGAGGGTAGATAGTGGACGATCGCCATGACCTAGAACTCAAAGGTATACGCGAGGACACGAGGCACAAATTTATACAGGTTCGGGTAGCCAGAGTAGCTACCCTACTTCCTGTTTGGTGTAGTATATTGCGTCCTGCGCTTGGTGTTGTCCCCGGAGGGATCGTGTTCTCCTCCTAGGTACCCAGCCCTCCTTTATATAGTCCAGGGGTGGGTGCCTAGTCGGTTACAAGGTAGGAGTCCTAGTAGGATTACATGGTACGAGTCCTAGTAGGATTATAAGGGAATTCTAGTAGGAGTCCGTCTTCATCCTTCCTTGTATGGGTACCCAGGGATGTGTGGATGACAAGCCCCCGAGCACTTTGTAGTCTTGAGCAGCGAGTTCGAGTAGTCTTGAAGCTTCATCAAGTACTGCTAGCTAAAGTCTTCAATAGTACTTGAATTTCCGAAAGAGTGGAATGTGCTCTAGTTCATCTTTGAGTACTTTTGAATCCTCCCCGAGTAGTTCTCAGGCGTCCCTGAGTTCTAACCCAGGAAGTCTCCAAAAAATACACATCTTGTCTTGAAATCTTGATTTATATGGAGGTGCGATTTGCAAAAATCGCACTCCATATGGAGTGTAGCCCCTGAGCCTGAGGTTGAATTGAAGAATCAAGCTGAGGGTCAATCTGGAATCTGCATCTTCCGTCTTGAAAAAATCTCTTGAAAAAAATCAACTGATGGGTGTAGCCTAGTAGCCCCCGAGCCTTGGAACGATTGAAGAATCAATCCAAGGGTCTTCAGTGTTCACGGAAGTCATCATCCGAGTACTCTTGCAGTGTCCAGCCCCCGAGCTCGTCGCTGGGCGAGCTGTATGAGCCACGTTGAGTAGTTGTTGGTGTCGATCCCCCGAGCTAGAGAACTAGCGGAGACTACTCGAGTCGTCATCGAGTAGTGATTTGGCGTGTAGCCCCCGCGTTTGGGAACTAGCCGCACTGATGAAGGTACACAGAGCGTCCTCGAGAGTCGTCGCCGGAGCTTGACCTGAAAGTAAAGATGCGTACATTATGTAGCATATTTGTAGAAATTGATTCTACTAGTGACAGATACAAGATACACATGTAAATGTAAATGTCATGTGTGATTCTTGTTGCGGTCGTAAGGCGCCGAGTAGTTAGCCTGATGCAGTTAAGCGCCCGGTCTCTAAGGTAGCTGTTTAGCCATAGCCGCTGGGGCGTGGAGGCATGACAGTAGAGCCAGTTAAGCGCTCGGTCTCTAAGGTAGCTGTTTAGCCATAGCCGCTGGGGGCGTGGAGGCATGACAGTAGCGCCGATGCTTTGCGCGGATCGAGGCATGTGCTACTGGAGTGAGACCATTAAGACGTAGACGAAGGTAGTCAGCATGGCGACAAGAGAGAGCATGATTGCTCGTAAAGTAGTCGTTGAGACTATTCCGCATGGCGGAGAGGAGAGAACGCGTGTTGTGCGCAGTGCCTCCTTAGGGTGTAACCGTTATGCGCCAGCACTCGGTACAAACCCAAGGTAGAGTTGGCACGGTGTAGCTCTGCTGACAAGTAGCCGTCGAGAGGCGTACACGAGGTAGTCTTCGGCGTTGATTCCTATACGCGGAAAACAAGCCAAAGAAAAATTATTGAAATAAGTGACTTAGCTTGATTCACGGACGAGCGTCGACGAGACCGTAGCGGTCGGTGATGGATTCGCGTCGGTTGTTGCTGAAGTCGACTAATCGGGGGCGGATCCGGCTAGTTGTTGATTGCGCGAGAAGCCATTCACGACTAGTTTCTGGTCGAATCTTGTCGAGAGAAGTAGTCAAAGTAGTCGATGACGAGTTGGTGTAGCCGGATGGTGAAGTAGTCGTAGTCGCGACGACGAGCCGCGCGATGAGTCGAGGCAACAGACGCACGGTGTAGCCGAGTGTTGATGTAGTTGTACTCGCGTACGTAACTTGTGTACTTGGAGCGAAGATCTTGAAGATTCCTGGTGCATCTCTTTTGTACGTGTAGCAGGATCATCAATTTCACTAAGTCTTCATGCGCATGCGTCAAGAGAAATCAGGTAATCAGGGAATTGATTTTTTTCCTCCCGCGTGAGACAACAGCTCAACTTCCAATCAGGGTGTGTCCTGATCGAATACGGGCAGCCAACTCGACTTGCATGCGGACTCGGCGACTTGGAATTGAAACTGGCCAACGTGCGGCGAGACGCGGCAAGGTCTTCGACTCCAAGATGGAAAAAGATTTTCGCCTCGGTCTTGGTGCTCTGCTTTGAAATTCAATTCGACGAACACGTAACCAATTCCAGCATGACGACGGAATACGACGACTTTGCTTCGGATTGGAACTTGGCGATTTGCTCGTCACGGAGTAGATTGACTTTGAACTTGACACTGATCTTGAACTCGACAAAATCATCTGCGTCAAGCAAATTGGTCTGGATAGAAAGGTCCTTCGAATTCGCCCGATGATCTTGATGATCGCCCCACGGTGGGCGCCAATGTCGGAGTTTTATATCCGGCAACCTTCATAGAGGTACCCGTCGGAGGGTAGATAGTGGACGATCGCCATGACCTGGAACTCGAAGGTATGCGCGAGGACACGAGGCACAAATTTATACAGGTTCGGGTAGCCAGAGTAGCTACCCTACGTCCTGTTTGGTGTAGTATATTGCGCCCTGCGCTTGGTGTTGTCCCCGGAGGGATCGTGTTCTCCTCCTAGGTACCCAGCCCTCCTTTATATAGTCCAGGGGGTGGGTGCCTAGTCGGTTACAAGGTAGGAGTCCTAGTAGAATTACATGGTACGAGTCCTAGTAGGATTATAAGAGAATTCTAGTAGGAGTCCATCTTCATCATTCCTTGTATGGGTACCCAGGGGTGTATGGACGACACAGTCGGCGCCACGACTATACATCGCCGAAGCGATGATTTGCAAATCATCGCGCCGGAGCGTCGTGGGCCGCGAGAGGAGGAGGGCGTGCCATATAATGAGCGTGGGCCGTGAGAAATCTGCTTTGCATGCATGCATCATCGTGGTGGGCGAGTGGGCCAGGAGGGACCCATGCACGTGCATGCGTCGGATGGAGAGCAGCAGGTATGTATTACCAGGGTTTTTTTACCGACCGGTATATATATACCGCTAACCAGCGGTAACGGTATACCGCTGCGGTATAAATGGTATACCGCTTCTTACCGCTCGAATTCAAAATCCAAACCAAAATCGCTTATACAAACGGTAACCAGCGGTATACCGCGGTATAAATTATTTATACCGCTGCGGTACGAATTAAAACCGCTACGGAATGAATTAAAACCGCTGCAATGAAAAAGGGTCTCCGGCTTGAAAGAAATGAAAATTTTGGCATGATGTTGGCACAAAGTAGTGTTAAATACCACCCCCAATCAATAATTTATAGTTATGCATAGAAATACCACACCAAACACAATAATATTAGGCGTGCATAAGTGAGTTGATAGTTCAAATACAAATAATTCGATACAAGTCATACAACACAATAAAAGTTCAATGGTAGAAAGGAAAGACCCCCATTTGGGATGCAGAGTTGTACTCGGCGATGGACATGACATTCAAGCCTCTCACCCTAAGCAACTCAGCCTTGTACTGTTGCCAAGTTAGGCCCGTCCACACCGATGTTGTCTGCCATTCACTGACTAACATGTTGTAAAAATGGGGGTCTTCCCATTTATACACCCACGTCGTCTGTGCCTGCGCGTTTATGTCAGGAATGGGATAAAAAGACCGCGACTGGGAGGTATCACTGTCGAATTGCGACGCTCCAACCGTTCTCCTCTGCGACTGCGGTGCTCCATGGTCGCGATCCTGAGTAGCATGTGTGAATTGAGTCTCCCCTACAGTCAACCATAGATCATAATTAGTACATATAGTTAGAAACATCATACATGTGTGTAAATGTACGTGTGTATACCTGTGAAACGAATTCCACCACCACCACCACCACCACCATCTCCATCACCATTACTTAATCGTACACCTAAAGAAAATGTACCTAAATCTGAAACAAATCCTAACTAAAATTGGATCCTACCACAAATCCTACCTAACATCTCCAAAATCCTACATACAATCCTAAAGCAACAATTCTACCTCTACCTCACATCCTAAATCCTACCTAAAATCCTAAAGCAAATTAAACCTAAATCCTAACACAAAATTAATCCTACCTGAATCCTAATGCAAATGATACCTACAGCTAATTTTTACCTAAACCCTAAAGCTACTTTCTACACAAATGCAAAAAAAGGTGCAAACTCACCTGAAGCCACGGTCTACCGCCGGACCTACCGCAGTATACCGCCGCGCCCGCGCGGTAAGCCGCCCCGGCTGAGCGGGAGCGAGCGGATCTGGCCGCGGGGCGGCTTACCGCAGCTCCCGCGCGGTATACCGCGCCCGGGCCGCGGTTTACCGCCGGCGGCGCGCGGACGAAGCCTCCAGGCGGCGGACTGGAAGCAGAGAGCTGCGGACGGGAGGCTCTGAGCGGCTGAGGGTCACGGGCGACCGCCTGGAGCCGCTTCTAGGGTCGTCCAAACGCTTTGGGCCTCATGGGCCTTAACGGGCCGGCCCCTTTTTTTTCTTTTTCTTTTTTTCTATAACTTCTAAACCTCGAAATAAATACTAAATGCACTCAAATTTGAAAACTTTTAACACCATCAGATTCTATAAATCATGAACTATTTTTTGGGGATTTTTATTGATTTTTTCATTTTTTTTGAATTCAAATTCAAATTTGAAAAACCCTAGGGGTATCTACCGCGCGGTACCGTTACCGCACCGGCCCGGTATAAACGGTAACCGCGGTTACCGCAGCGGTAGCCAGCGGTAAAAAAAAACCCTGTGTATTACTCACTCTGATTCTTTCTCTTTTTTTCCATTTTCTCTTTCTTTTATTTATTTTTATTTTTTCTCTTTTATAATTTTTATTTTCCTTAGTCTCCTTTATAATATTGAGTTTTCTATTTTCTATTTATCTTCTTTCGTTTATTTCCTTTCTTTTCATTTTTCTTTTCTTGTCTCTTTGTTTTCTTATTTTTCTTCCTAATATTTTATTTTTATTACTTATTTTCTTATTTATTTATTTTCATCCTTTCTATTTTTTCATATTTTCTTTTTCATTCGTTTTATCTTTTTTTCTTGTTTATTATTTTTGTGCTCACACCTTTTGTTCTCATTTTTTCAGCTTCTATATTTTCTTGATGTTAATATTCTAATATTTTATCTTACACAATCAAATTTTTAATTGTTGTGATGTTTATTCTGCATCATGCAATCTTTATCATAGGTATACAAATTTCTTTTGCTGTAGGTATAATATTTTTTCTCTTATATATATTTGTTCGTCCTGTATGAATATTTGTTCTCCTCAATAATTTTTTGTTCCCTTTCAGTAAATTTTTGTTCCTCATCAGTGTGAATATTTGTTCCCCTTAAGTTAATATTTGTTCTCTCTCAGTGAATATTTGTTCCACCTTAGTAAATATTTATTCCTCTTAAGTTAATATTTGTTCTCGCTCAGTGAATATTTGTTTCCCTTAGTGAATATTTGTTCCACCTTAGTAAATATTTGTTCTCCTTCAGTTAATATTTGTTCTCTTTAAATGATTTTTGTTCCAGATGTATATGGCACATAGAAAATATACGCTTAATTAAAAAGTATGAATAAAAATTCATTAAAATAAAGTCAAGTGAGATCTAGTTTTGAAGTTTTTAGTGTCAGAATTCCAATGGTGCAATCGAGATTTAATTTTGGTGCTCAGTTTATCATTTATAGCTTTTTAAACTTACAATTTGTTTTGCATGTGGATGACATCAATAATTTCTATCAACATATACCTATGTAACAAATTCTACAAAATCGCAGAACAAAAACAAATTTACGTAGGAACAAATTATAAGAACGAACGAACAAAAAATTAATACATATGAACAATTGTTTGTTGGTTCATATAATTTGTTTGTATAAATTTTTTGTCCTGCCTCTTTGTAAAATTTGTTCGTCGATATCACATCTCAGAAAACATAAAACATAATTAAAAATATGAATAAATTTTTTTTGTCAAAATATAGTCAAGTGAGATCTTGTTTTGAAGTTTTTATTATCAGAACTCTAACGGTGCAATCGAAATTTCAATTTGATTATTAATATGAAAGATATAGCTTTTTGAATTTTAGAATATTCTTATTACGTAAGCACATGTAAGCAATCATTGCTCTCTTTGCATGCACTAAACTCTCTCTCTAACACGTGGTCTGTATGTTTGTTTTTACCATTCTGAAATCAGAAACAGTCCGCATCTACTACCCAACACACGCTACCTTCCGACGCGAAAACAGTCTGGAGCACGCTTTGACTTTTACCGGCCCATGACTTGTAAACCGTCACCACGGCGATGCATTGACGCGCCCGTACAGTCGGCGGCACGGCGGCCGTTACGATAGCGATGAAGATCGAAGCCGGAGCAACTCACCTGATGCACAAGGATGTCACGCTTTCGGGAAGAATGTGCGCAACGCCCATTTCCCCTCACGTTTCAGAGCTCTGACCTCCGTACCAAAGTACGACGGTGAAACCAACCCCAGTGTTTGGTTGGAGGACTACCGACTGGCATATAACGCCGGCGAAGCTCGGGACGACCTGTTCATCATCAAGAATCTCCCGCTACATCTCGCGGACTCGGCTCGTACGTGGCTCGAGCACTTGCCGCGAGGCAAGATCGACAGCTGGTAGCAACTACACGACGCCTTCGTCGGCAACTTCCAGGGCACGTACGCCCGACCAGGGAACCCCTGGGATCTACGCAACTGCAAGCAGATGAAGAGCGAGAGCTTACATGATTACATTCGGCGCTTCTCCAAGCGATGCACCGAGTTGCCCAGCACCACCGACACGGACATCGTCTCGGCCTTCCAGAACGGCACCACGTGTGCCACGCTGATTCATCGGATCGGGCGACGGAAGCCGCGATCTACTCGGGAGCTGCTCGACATCGCGACCGACCACGCCAACGGGGAAGAAGCTGTGGCCGCAACGCTAAGCCCCGGTACTGGCAAGGGGAAGCAGCTGGTTGAAGTCGACAACGGTCCGTCCGCGACAACCAACAAGAAAAAGAAGAATAAATACAAGAGATACCATGACGACCCCTTGGTGGCTGCTGTCGACCGAAAGGCGGCAAAACCGAGAAGTAACCCGCCAACGGATCACTTCGAGAAGCTGTTGGAAGCCCCGTGCCCCAACCACGAGGGCCCAGTAAAGCACGCCTTCAAGGACTGCAACTTGATGAAGTCCTACCTCTCCGTCACACTGAAGAAGCGAAACACTGCTCCGACCAGTGATGGGGGGAAGGAACAGGGCAACGACGAAGGTGCTTACCCCCACGAAGATGGAGCTGTTATGATGATCTTCGGGGGTTCGGAGGCGCGACCACCAAGACGCCGGGAGAAGCTGATCCGGCGAGAAGTGTACCATGTTGAGCGCGCAGCTCCGACGTACCTGAAGTGGTCGGAGATGCCGGTCACATTTGACCGGCACGATCATCCCGACCACATACCACGACCGGGCAGCTACCCGCTAGTCGTGTCACCCTTGTTTGGCACCAAGCGTGTACACAAGGTACTGATGGACGGAGGCAGCGGCCTCAACGTCATCTACATGTCGACCTTGGACGACATGGGGATCCCGCGGTCCTGACTGCGGCCGTCGACGGCGCCTTTCCACGGGGTCGTACCCGGGATGGAGGCGGTCCCCCTCGGGCAGATCGATATGCCCGTCACATTTGGAATTCCGAACAACTTCCGAAAGGAAACCCTCACCTTCGAAGTTGTAGGGTTCCCGGGGACGTATCACGCGATACTCGGAAGGCCAGCTTACGCTAAGTTCATGGCCGTCCCCAACTACACGTACCTCAAGTTGAAGATGCCTGGACCGAAAGGCATCATCACGGCAGGTACGACTTTCCAGCACGCGTACGAATGCGATGCTAAGTGCTTCCAGTTCGCTGAAGCATTGATCCAGTCTGAGAAGCTCGCCGCTGAGCCCCCCTCCGAAGACCAAGAAATCCCCGAGTACCTTAGTCGGCAACAAGTCATCTGCTCACCAGACGAAGCAGACGGAGTTGGGACGGGCCCGACGAGGCGGGGGGTCATAGAAGTGGCTAGTTGTCTCGTGCCACAGCTTAACAGCAACCAGAGAAATGGGCCTGGCCTTGCTTGCTTGTCGCCTGCTGTCTGTGCAGTGGCGGAGCCACTAGTGTGGCGAGCCATGGCGGCCGCCACACCTGTCCTTGCAAACTCCCTGGCTGCTGCTGTTTCTGAGAACTGATCCCTTCATCAAGCAGCACAGCGTCATCCGGCATCGAGCTCGCTCAACATCCTCCGCCATCGACTCGGTAGCGAACCTCCCCCCGGATCCGTGAACGATGACTTCATACCCGTCGGCATTAGTTTCTACCAAATCTTTGGTTCTCCGGCGAAGTTCCTCCTCGACGTCGTCCACGATCTCTTCAAGCCTACGCTAGGCGAGACCCTTCCACGACTACGGCTCCAAGCGTCTGCGACGCTGCTGCAGCCATCCGCCGACGACCTGCTCTCCGGTGGTGGAGTTGGATTTGTGTCCTTCAAGGACCTCGATGTAATAGGCCTTTTTGTTAAGGGCCTCTTTGTAAATCTGCTGCTTTAATGAAATATTTGGTTCGTGTAAAAAAGATATTTAAAGAACTTGATGTATATAATCATGAAGCGCCTTCGAACCTTAAAACATAGAAGAATATATCTTTTTCGAACATCTCGTCGTAGTTATTGTTTTTATAGTATGTTCATCTCACTATTCACTTATTAATGTTTGAAACTTTTCATACAATTGTGATTCATATAATCTCTAGTACCCCTCTGTCCTACAAAGAGTGTTCGTTTTCCTTTTAAATTTTGTCCCACCGTAAGAGTATTCATTTACTATCTTGTAGTGAAACTAATCTAATTAAAGCAACACTCAGCTCAATTAAAGAAGTACATTGAGGCAATGAAATGATCAGTGATGTTTTTTCTCTGGTTCTAATGCACTGCATTTATTAAGATCTTAGAAAACCAAGCATAGTAATTAGGCCAATCTCGGTGGACTTTTATTGCATTAAATTTGCTAGCGTGACGAAGAGAGAATGAAAGTGTTTCATAGAATGTGAGGAGAGTTTCATATCATGAAACTTCACGTGCATAATTACCTAATTTTCAGTTTAGGTAACTGTGCCCATAAAACTAGCATTGAGACTGACCTTAGAGGTAGTATGGTCACTTGTCACAACTACTAGTGTGTCCAAAATTTCTAAACGAAGTCTTTATGGGATGGAGGGAGTATATGTATTCATTTTTGATGATTATATCTAGAATTAGTAATAGTAACTTCGCCATAGCTAAATTTTCATCCTGGCTCCGCCACTGTGTCTGTGTGACCCGAGTTGCACTAGCAAGTCTGCAAGATTGCAGTGAGTTGATGAAGGTGGTGCGGCAATGTTGGTAGGTGTCGAAAATTAGACTTCAATTTCTTCGTTGATTTCCCCATCTTCAACCTGCCACCACACTTCTAATTCCAACCGGCTTGCAAATTTTTAGCGTTCAATATTCAGAGAGAAAGTCAGAGAAAGGTAAACAAGAATTCTCTGTATGACTGTATCCAATTCCAATGTCATCATTATCACTTTGCCAGGTGCAGTAGCGAAAAGAAATTACACCAGATCAAGCTCTGCACAAATCTAGCACACCCATGGTTCGGGAGAAGGATCGCTTGCTAGGAACTCATGCACTTTTCCCCAGCAAATAGCAGGCCGTGACTATATGGGAGAACCAGATAAACAGCTGAGCAGCTTGTTACTGTCTCTGATCAAGCTAACCCAGGGGATATCCTTCTTGTTATAGAATTTGTCAAGCTAACCCAGGGGATATCCTTCTTGTCATAGAATTTGTCTAGGTGCTTCAGAAGAAGGGCATTGTTTTGACTTCTCAGATTGATTACTCCCAGTCCGCCTTTGTCTTTGGGCCTGCAGATTTTCTTGAGGGCAACTAAGATAACAATTACAGCTGTGTGCTCTGCAATGACAGTACAGAGGAAACGGCATTCCACCTCTTCTTCTTCTCTTGCAACTTCAGTAAAACCTGCTGGCAGACAATCGGGATTGATTGGAGAGGAGACATGAACTTCTTTCAAATGATGAAAAGAGCCAAACAAGATTTTAGTCACTGGTTTTTTATGAAAGTCTTTATAACAGTTGCTTGGCACTTATGGAAACAAAGAAACAATGTTATCTTTGAAGGGAGAAGGCCATCAGTTAGAAACCGGACTGTCAACTTTGTGGAAGAAGCAAGGCTTTAAGCCTATAGGATCAAGGATAGCAAAAGGCAGGAGTTTCTTAGTTGGATTAGCCTTGTTCAAATTTAACTCTTTTCTTGTGTTGCCCTCTGACTTTCCTTTTCGCTCCCTCCTGGCACCTTTCTTTTTTATTTTTATATAAAATACCACAGTGGGGGCCTCCCCCGCTGTACAGTTTCAAAAAAACTATCTCTGATCTGTATCATGGGATTTCACTCAGCTAAACGTTTGTCCTATGTTATGACAAAGTATCGGTACTAAAAGCATGTAGCCAATTCAGATAAAAATGAAAAATGTAACACCTGCATGTATGTACTGAAACGGGGGCTATCTCAATCTGTACGAAATGCTAGAAGTGCTCATTATTGATGACCACCAAATGAAGTGCACTTAAGAAAAAGAAAGTCATAACCTAAAATGACCCTTCAACACAGCAAGAACCGGAGACTAGCATCATGCATACAGCCATACACCATACATAAAGGTTGCTAGCGCCATTGTCGTCGTCATCCACAATGAACCCCATCAGTTGTCTCCGTTTTGCTGTACATAACTGCATCCCGAAGGCAGAAAGGAGAAGGGGTCCTCAGAGATGTCGAAGCCAGGACGAGTGAAGTCATCAAGCGCACCAAAGCAAGGATCAAAGCTCATGGGTGAGTAGTAACCGCGCACATCATCAGCCATTTTCATGTCGAGGTTTGAAATGCCATCAGATGAGCTGCAAGGGAAGCATCCCATGCTCCTCGAAATTTCATTCATGGGCTCGCTGCCCTGCTGTTGCTCTGATGCTTCTGATATCTTGACATCATCCATGGGGAGCGCAGGTGTGTGGCCCTGGAAAAGCGCAACATGCCCGAAAAGCTTGTCCTTCCTTGAGAAGGTTGTTCCGCAAGAACAGAGCCACTTGTCACGACCACAATGCTTCTCGTGAGTTTTCAAGTCAGCGATCACAGAGAACTTTTTGGTGTTGCAGCGGCTGCAGGTGTAGCTCTTGTCACAATGGCTTCGCTTGTAGTGGTTCTTCACACACAATATGGTCTTGAGAGGCTGGAACTTCTTGTGCTCTTTGTTTCGCTTGCAACCAACAAATGGGCATGAGTACCTTGTAACTGGTGCATGCTCAGAACCAGAATCTTTCGTGGGTTTGGCAAGAGCTGCAGCAGTCTTGTACTCATCTCCATGGCCCCTCATGTGCATCCTTAGGTTAGCATCTCTCTTGAAGCCCTTCCCACAGATCAAGCAGAAATGAGTATGTGGTGCTAAAATCTCCTCCTTCTCCAATTGTAATACTACATAAGAACCAGGGGGGAGATTCTCTCCCTCATGGTCACCATCATCACTCTCCTTTACATCATGGTCTTCCATCGGAGTCGGTTCAGACCCTTCCCCAACACAAGGATTTGGGCATTTGATCATCTCATCTCTTTCATCTTGGGTAGTATTAAGGCTATTGATCAGTTCCTCGTAATCAGAGGCCTTTCCACCATCAGGAATATTGGTCTTGCTGTCTACACTTGGTCGTTGATTAGCATTCATGCCAAAGCCCATAGGAGAACCAAGAGTGTTGCCAAGCTGCCTTACTGCTGGATTGCTGCTAAGTGGGTTCTTCATTGAAGGGAGCAGCGAACCAGCAGTTGTGATAAGCTGGATTATAATGCTAGTGAGATCAGCAGTTATGAGCTGCTGCTTTGCTGCTAGCTCACAGGAACCGTCAGTGAC
This sequence comes from Cenchrus fungigraminus, assembly GCA_036936925.1. Lineage (NCBI taxonomy): Eukaryota > Viridiplantae > Streptophyta > Magnoliopsida > Poales > Poaceae > Cenchrus > Cenchrus fungigraminus. The sequence continues at coordinate 10,594,087 of CM072779.1, forward strand.
TTGGTTCTCTCTGTTACTCATGGCCTGCACAACATCTTTTACCTGCTTGATCTTCTGCTCAAGGAAGGTTAGGTTGCTTACTATAGCTTGTGGGTCCCAATCTGTATTCTGTGAAGGATTTGGTTCAAATTGGTTGCCAACTTTAGCTTCATTGTCATTAGGAAGATACAAACTGGAGGAGGGAGGCCCAAAGAATGGTGGAATGCCTGGCAAAGATTGGCCAGGTCTTGGAAAATAAAACTGCTCTAGTGAATTGGAACGGACAGTATGTTGGTCAGGGCCAGCATTCCTTGCCGTACCACTTGCAATCGACGTGGCAGTTTCCAAACTTGACATCCCACCTTCCATTTTGATTCAACACCGTTCTGCTTCAGTACACCCTTCGACCCCAGGGAGTACAATCATCCGGTGTAGAATTGATCTACTGGGCGGGCATGAACCCTGCAACAGAGAGATTCAGAGATTATAGGTTGCAGAAAGATAATACGAGTGATACTTATAGCAAAGCTGGAAGGATGCTATGATTAGTAACCAGCATAAATGGTCTTTCTCGTTCAAAAGAAAAACTAAAAAGCACCTATTTCTAGTTGTAAAAGACATACTGATCCCACCCCTTTATTTCGGATGTAACATACCAGAAACAGGGAACATACAGGAAGCTTATTTCAGGAATCAACTGGGAGGTTAAATGATAGGTTCACCATCTACCCAAGCTCATCATGTTCATCATCTCTTTTACTAGCCAAAATCAGACCACCACTTCGCTCATAATGTTCTAGTACTTCACGAAACCCAATATTATACCTTTTTACTTCTCGAGATCTTCACTAAAAGACAGGTCAACAATCCAATCTGAACATACCAACAGATCTGTGGCCAGAAGAGTATGCACCCAAAACTCGTACCTTAGCAACATCTAATAAAAGAGCTTGAAACCTAGTAGAGGCAATCAGAAGGATGATGAAAACTTTAATCACAAGGTGTACTACACAAATGAATCATGAGGGAATCGAGCGCTAATGGTTCGGTTGGATCAAAGACCGGAACGAGATCAAATCGAAGATCCTAAATCTCCTAATCAAAGAAAAAAAATCAGTAAACACTTCCTTATTTTGCCCACTTGATGAATTTCAAGAACATAGAGCACAGCAACGCGAGCCGAAGAGCAAAAATTCCAGATCAAGGGATCTCAAATCCGCTCACGTATCGCCCTTTCCCCATGCCTCAATCCTTTATCTTTATCGGATAGGGCCCAGATCAGATAAAGCAGGCGAAAATTAACACCTAAATCGGCGACCAGTACAACGCCCAGACTAATTTCCCCCCATGTTACCCACACCAGTTCCTAAATCGGCGCTCTCGTTTCAATCAAGCATACAGCTAGAAAAGGTCATGGATAAACAAAACTTCAAAGGTGGACTTACGAAGCAGAAGGTCGGAATTGCGGCTCCCGGGCGAGAAAATGGGAGCCCGGTAGGCGGATGCGGTGGGTTTATAGGAGGAGGAAGGAGCCTTCCTGCCCTGCTCCCCCTCGTTGACCTCACGAGCTCCCCACCAGCCCACCCCCTCCCCTCCTGTTACCTCGCTGTGCTCGCTCCGGTGCGCCGCCCAGCGCGGCGCTGTTAACTTTGTACAGTGACGGTAAGCCCCGGCTGCGGTGGAGCCGTGATGTCGGCGTCAGTGTAGCGGCGCACGGTAGGCGAGGAGGCATCATCAGGAGATCAGCAGGTGCTGGGCGGTGGGCCCTATTCTCTCGGGGGCCGATTCGAGGCCCCGCGGAAAAGAAAAAAAATCGTCAAAAAAAGGGTGAGGCCCAATTCCAACGAGGGCCCACCGGCTTGCGTCGTTCTCTTCTCTACTGTGGTAGGCTGGTAGCGCTTGCTGCCTCATCCTCTCGATGCCTTTCCATGGTGCTCTGCTGTGGAGTGTGGACTCGACTGGATTTGATTGGAATCGAGTAGGCCCCACTCTACCCGGCCAATAGGGCATGCCAAAATTGTGGGAATAGCCTGCCTTTTTCAGTGGTGCCATTTGTAATGCTCGATGCCACTTTTCAGTTTTCACCGTGGTTTGTGGATTTGCTCGATGCCAAAATACAAGACATGCAGCGAAAGAGCCTGTAGCCAATGATTACAGGAGCCTGGTAGCACCTTTGGTCCTGGGTTCGACTCTTCGTAGGAGCGAATTTTTCAGGATTTAACGACGTTTGTGCTTTCAGTGGTAGACGACGTTCCCGTCGATAGCGAGACGCTTGTGGTGACTTCGTCAATCTTGAGGATTTGCCGGCCCAGTCTTCGAAGATGCTCCGAGGGGTAAGGTTTGCGCGCGTGTGTTCATAAGGATGAGTGTACGTGCGTTGTGAGTGTCTACGATGTACTGTGTAATTCGTAAAAAAAATACAGAACATGCATACTTTATGTGCAGGTATGACATTGCTCATGAGAGAACAAGTGCTCTAACTAGTCTAATTCAAAGTTCAAAGACACGGAAAGACTCCATCCGGTGACCGGTCCCATAAACTTTTACGCTTTTTGACCAAAAATCACTAAAGTTTAAATATTTAGTTTCAAATTTTAAAATACACTGTATTCAAAAGTCATGTGCCGGACCCAATGCCTGATGTAGAATAGCATCATAGAGCAGCGAATTCCCCATGTGGTAATTGATCCGTATGATTTTTTTTAACGAATCACACAAGATAGTGTAGGTTTCATTGATATAGTAGAAAAAATACAAGATTATAATCCTGAAAGACCACATATAGAGAAAAAAAAGAAAAAAATATCTACACTCACTATACTCGTTACGTTGGATTGAGACATCAACTCGGGTACCACTCGCTACGTTCTGTGTGATTAAGGACGGAAACATCAAACATGTGTTTCCACGTCAAATTCCTATTTCTAGATTGTTCGTAAACTATGGCAGGTGTCATAACGCTTGACATGTACCTGCAATCTCCTCCGGATGTGCTCCATGTGTCATGCTCCACAAGAGAAAATTGAAAACGAAGTTTTTCCAAGAGCTCGGATCACACCATCCAATCGCCACCGCGGCACAGCGTGCGCCACAACGACCATGGCCCTAGAAGAACCATACCAAGACGGCAAGACCCGCCTCCTTTTGACATCATCGCTGAGATCAGATGAACAAGAACAGAAGCGATCAGAAGTAGGGATGAAAGTGGAGAAAATTCACTGTATGCCACAACAAAATGTAGCTCATGTGCTCTATGCCATAGAAAATGCAAAATTGAGTCCTATGCCAAATGTTGTAATTTTTCTTGTGCTCTATGCCATTTCCGTTAGATGCAGTTGGATGCCGTCAGTGGACCGTTAGTGGGACCCACATGTCAGTGGGGAGAGGGGGAAATCCCCTTCTTCCTCCACCGCAGCAGGCCAACGACCCTGCCGCCGCCCCCACCAGTCTCGCAGGGAGGGAGGAGCTCCCATCACCGAATCCACCGCCGCTCGATCCCTCTCCTCCCCGCCCCCGCTCGCCGAAATGGCGGGCTCCTCCGCGGTCTGGGCGGCCCACCACGCCTCCTGCAGGCCCCACAACCATCCTCGTCGTCCCAAGCGCGCCCGCGCCGGGGCGGCCGCCTCCTCCTTCCCCTTCCAGCAGCGAGCCACCGAGCGCGGCGAAGGGCTTGAGGTCGAGCGGCGACTTCGGGCTGCGCGCCGCCGTCGGCGAGTCGCAGTCCGGGGCGGCAGCGGCGGCGCCGCACCTGGCCGCCCCGAGCCCCACCAGCAGCCGGGGCACGGCGAAGAGTCGCGGCCTCCCTACGCCCGCGGCCGCGCCCGCCCCGGCGCCGTCGTCCGCCACCGTCACCCGCCTGAGAAGCACCGGGAACTCCACCCGCGAGAACAAGGCGGCGCAAGAGGACAAGCGTCGCGTAGCGCGTACGGCGACGGGGAGATAAAGGCGGATGACTGACGGGATGAGGAGGAATCTCACCTCCAAGTTGCGAGCAAGAAAATAGTCAAAGAGAAAAAAAAGAAACAGAAACACACCCATGTGGGTCCCACTAACATGTGCCCTCTCCCCACTGACATGTGGGTCCCACTAACGGTCCACTGACGGCATCCAACTGCATCTAACGGAAATGGCATAGAGCACAAGAAAAATTACAACCGTTGGCATAGGGCTCAATTTTGCATTTTCTATGGCATAGAGCACATGAGCTACATTTTGTTGTGGCATACAGGGAATTTTCTCATGAAAGTGCTACGGATATTATCCATCCGTCCGACCGACCGAAAGGGTTAGACACTCAAATGGTAAGACCGTATTTGAATTTGAATATTTAATATCCGTAACTATCCGTACCGCTTTACTATCCGGAAAATCAAAATTGAATTTTTATGATCCAAATATGATGAATATCACTATTCGACACAAAATATACTATTCGTATCCGAATTCGATCCGAGAATTCTGTCCGAGAAAGAAAAATTATCTGTATCTGTATCCGCAGTATCCGTTCGTATCCGATCCGTTTTCATCCCTAAACAGAAGCCTACTGGGCCCTGCAGTCCAAATCAGTACTGGGTGGATCCGGGCCCACCCCTCCGGCCTCCTGCTTAAAAATAGGATTAGCGCATGCCAAGCTCCTCCCCAATCGCAAAGTCTTGCAAAAATGCGACGTGTGATCTCACGTGTTTACACTTGGCCATTTTGGGCCATGGTATTGGTGGCAGCATCCTTCACTTTTTTTTTCTTTAAAGCCTGTTTAGTTGGTCAAAAATTTTGGCAAAAATTTTTGGACTCTCTTATCAAAGATGATTAGGAGGACTAAACAAAGACTAATTACAAAATTAATTACACGAATGAAAGGGAAATCGCGAGACGAATCCATTAAGCCTAATTAATCCGTCATTAGAGATTGTTTACTGTAGCATGATGTTGTCTAATCATGGCATAATTAGGCTCGTTAGATTCGTCTCGAAAAATTAGGTAGAGGTTATGGAATGGGTTTTGTCATTAATCCACATTTAATACTCCTAATCAGTGTCCGAATATTGATGTGACAGGTAGTTGGGAAAAATTTTGGGAACTAAACAGGGTCTTAATTGTTATCCAGAGCAGGACAACTCTGTCATGGATCGTGGTTGACCACGGAATTTTTAATAGTATTCATGAATCGCAAGATCGAAACAATTTCTTAAGGTGAGACAGCGAATCAGCACGCGTGCAGCTGTCTTTCTGAAAGTCCAACTGACTTGCGTAACCCACAAATAAAGAAGAGAGACAGGACAAACGCCAAGCATCACAAAAGGAAAAAAACATCATCAAGAATTAACATCTTGACGGGAATCCAAGGCTCAGAATAAATTCGATCGATATGCTTTGCAAGACATGGATCCAAAATGAAATAGGGAAAGCTGGAAGAGACATTCCAGTGGCATGGAAACGCGCACGTACCAGGCAGGAAACACTCACAAAGCAAATCATTGCCATTTGCCAAATGGCCTTGTTGGGACCATAGTGACATCGCCACATGAAAAGATACTTTGGGGGAGCCGCTTTCCTGCTGCACCACACATCCACATGGCCCAACATTGTTTCCCTTTCAGCTGGCTGACAATTTTACCATGTACTATATGTAAATGAACCATGACTTTCTCAATCTCCACTTGGTTGAAAAAAGGTTACAAGGCAATCCCCAGAGTCCACAGGCCACAAACCATCCAATCCAATGAGTAAGTCGAGGCAAGCTATGCTTTGTGATGAACTGATGATGTGTATAGATGCTTGTGATATTATTTGGTTTTAAAATGTATTATTTAGTTATAAGGCAATGCATGATGCAATTGTAATACAAGGTTTTTATTTGTCTTCTTAGTCATTCTTTTATCCGTGTAGTGGATTCATGAGCTTTTCCCGAAAAGTGGATTCTTGAGCTGTCGATGTCTTATCCGTGCTGAATGTAGATTCTGCAGAGCTTTCATGCCCCCACTAATTTCATTCTGCTGTTAACACCCACTCCCAGTACTAATTCTACTTCATCAATGGTATGCTCAGAAGGTGAATCTTCATTTCCAGGGCCAGCTTTTGTTACTGGAGCTACCATTCCATCTTCCATGACATTAGCACATGAGCTCTTATCAGCCGATGATTCAAAGGAAGAGTGCAAAACATCATACCCCTGATCGTTCAACTTGGTACCAACCGTGGGGACGATAATGATGTCTCCACTTGAAAAGATAAGCTGTTTCATGCAGCACCGCACATCAAACATGTTCAAATATCTTTTCATTTCAAATGGTCAACTTAGATAAAAGAAACTTGGATAAAAACATGGTCCCCATCTACATCTTTCTTACACCCAATTCCGATGAGCAAATGAATAGGCTTCTTCGTAATGCAGTGAAATTATTTGGACGTGTACATGTACCACGAGCATGACAGCTAATGTCCTGGACATATAACTCTGGTGAAATTTTACACAGGATCTGTGGGTAACTGAAGAAATCAAATGGCTGTACAGACCTTCAGGTTTCTAAGGTTTTGCATGATGCAGTGGAAATAAATACAATTAGGGTTTATTTACCCTCTTAGTCATTTAGCTCGCAATGGATTCCTTAACTTTTTCCGAAAGGTGATAAAAGCTAGGGAGCCAAGGAGCGGCCATGATGTTACAAAAGCAATGTAGGCAAGCAACCAGACTGACCTCCCTTGGTATCGTGTCAGTTGGTTTATGGATCTCTTGACAGGAGCAATTATCTCATGGAGCTTATTACTGTAGACGTCGTCACCTTGACGATTTAAAGAACCTGCAGTGCTTTTGTTCCCTGTTCCATGGGCGTGTTCATCTTGTTTCTCGCCTGGTACTTGTCTGCCATCCACCCCGTTACTTAACTGCACTCCATCAACCTCTTGTTTCGAAGATGAGCCGCCATTATTGCCAGGGCCATCTTTTGTTACTGGAGCTACTATTCCATCTTCCATGATATTAACATATGGACTTTTATCAATGGATGATTCCAAAGAAGAGTGCAAAGCATGATCATTTGCCTGCATTTAATTATGAGAAGAAATATCAGCATACAAAAAAATAAACATTTACGATGAAAGATTTCATTGATGAGTTAGTTTAATGCCCAAACCTTCTGCCGATGCATGTAGGAGCTGTCGTGGAGAGCAAAGAGGAACTCAGAAGTAGCTCCAACCCACCTACAAAATATATTAGATGACACCAACTTCAGAATATACAGCAATAGGGGATCTATATGCTATAATACAAAACAATGTAATCCTCAATAATGTAGATACAATAGAACTGTCAGATTTAAACAGGCATCATACCATAATTTCCCAGCAGTCAGTCCTTGAAAGAATGCAAGATGACCACCATTCGGAGTAGTTGCCAAAACAATGTTCTTATTGGCCCTAAATCAAATAAAGATCTTTGTGATGCATAAACAGAACAGTTGAGGAATCAGGAGTTTCAAAAGGAAAATTCACCTGCATTCATCCCAAGGTATAGCCTCCCTTGTGCAAAGGGGATCATCCAAAGCGTTGATACAAAGCAAGGGAACTGACACATTTCCAACATAACTAGCACTGCTGCACCGGCGGTAGTAGGTATCCACCGTCTGCAAAATAAAGTCACTACAAATGATCAGACAGTATTAGCTATTACAGTGCCACTTGAAATATTATCTATTTATAACAGCTATAAATGAATGCCATAAAAGCCAAGGAAAAAGTGAAACATGCATTATAATATGATTGAGGATAGAATCAACAAAGGCAGGCAGTGGTGCCGTGGAGGGTACCTCATAGCTTGCAACAACACAAGTAGCATGATGGTCGAATTCCCGGATAGATCGTGACTGCCAAGTTAGCAAGAAAAGAAAAATAAGCAGTGGGAACTCAAGAAGGGCCCATCAATACAAACAAACTTTATGTGAAACAACCTAGGAATTCAAAAGGTAAATAATTTGTCCAACAGTTGGCAGTTTTTTTGTCTAGAACACGCAGGATAGCTGTGTGCCTGTGTATAATTATATTAAAGAAAAAGGGGAAAAGAACCCTGAGTACAATGCACACACACCCCATGATTATGAGAATACATTCGCGCTCGCACCCGTGAAAATAAAAACGACCCTAACACTACATAAACTACACCTCTAATCACTGGGATCAAGGGCAATCAAGAGGGAGAGCCCCTCGAGCTCCAGCCATCACCTCTTCCTCAGCAGTCAGCAAGGCTCCTGCCGTGCTGGGAACCGCATTATCAAAGAAACAAGGCAGCTTGAAGATTATCCATTTTAATACAAACTAGAAAACTACAAAAACTAATTAAGAGTGCATGGAACCGATCTATCTTAGAAAAAGATGAAGAGGTTGAAATTAATTTTAAAATGATGTAAATACTATATAAACAAATTAAGTTCAGTACAAATAAATATTGGAGAAGAGGGATTCCAACCTTTTTAATACCTTCCCAGTTTGCAAGTCGAGACAAGACAGGTTGATGTCTGATAAAGGCAAAGGTAAGCTTTCTCAATAGTGAATATAGTGATCATTTTCTTATTATTAGTGCATGTGTGAACGATGGCATCAAAAATTTTGTGCATTTAATCGAAATTTCCATTCATACAAGACTGATCTCAGTCACATGGTCATTATAGCTCTGAACTGCTATGAAAGAATTTTACCATAGTGAAAGCAGATCAGCAAATAAAGGATGGGCACGAGGAATTCATGCAACCAACAAGCAGAAAGCATAGAACACTGGTGTGTCCAACTTCAAGCTCCATACATGTATTAGAATCACTACACTAAGCATCCACAAATACTGAAGAAATGTTTGATCATGGAAATATTATCATGTTCACTTGTAAATCGCTCTAGAAAACTATGGTCCAGTTCACTTGTATATTGTTAGCAACCACTACAATACAAGCTTTTCAAACACTTGTATCTTCTATTCTCAAAAGATAAATTAAATTATTTAAAAGAGAAGATGTGGAAATTTGGTGGAAGTAAAGAGTCTTGTATAAATGTGTAGGGTGTATACAGCTCAGTGAGAGGAATAGAAGCTTACAGCTTTGCATAGCCCTTCAGACCAATTGCAAGTGCTTTGTCATAAATACGCTGCACAAGCTTGTGGGAAATAAATCTGTCACCTATCTACAAAAATAAAGTGAAACAACAAAACACAGTGAGTTTGATGGCCAGTTTGGTATTTTGGCATTGTCCTGATGAAACAACTGATGAATTTTGTTACAGAGAATCCTTGCCAGTAATAGAGATGAGGCTAACAATTGTTAATATATGGAGAACAAAAATTGCTGGAAATATATCCAGAACTGGTATAGCCTAAATATGTTTCCAGATGCAAGACTCCCTTGTCTAATATGGCCAGCGAGACTCCCTTGCCCTTTCAAGCAAGAATTTCCTTACTTTTGTGGGAGAGCCAAATGTACCCTCTTTCACTGGCAAAGAAAACATTAAGGCTACAAAAGATTGGAAAAAGAAACCAAACAGGACTTAAGTCGCTTAGTCATTTCTGTGATGGAGGTGCAAAAGTGACTGGAATTCTTGAGGCACAACTTAATAGAAATTTCTACATAATAAGCAGTCAAGTCTTCCAAGGGAATCAGTTCCAGCAACTAACCAACAGATCCCATGGAGAACAAATAGCTGCTGCTCCAGCCACAGGAGTATTTTCCCCTTCTTCTCCAAGATACTTGACCTGTACAAAGATGTGGAATAAATAATTACTCATGTGGATAAAACAGTGAGCTCAAAGAAAGCCAAGAGGAAGACTAGTGGGTGGATGAATGGGGTTGGGTACAGTTTTTCATGAACACTTGTCAAATTTCAGTAAACCCACTGCTTCGCTGAAATATGGTAAAATTGCAGAAATAGTGGATAAAATCCTGAATGATTCTAACTTCATTCAGTACTTCTCTTAGAAAAACAAATAACATATGCAAGGAAAGACTATGAAGAATGGACTGTGTCAACCAGTTTCTTGTAAAAATAAGTCAGATCATGCTGATTCTTGGCCTAGTTACAAAATAAGTCACGATTGAAAATCTGAGTCAAACCTAAACATTGAGTTTGTAATATGTACTCTTTTGAGCGAGAAGCTACTATCATCCATAAATCAGGCAACACTTGTGCAATGTTACCTACCAATACAGATAGAACTGCAACTAGCACTTTCAGTAGCAGGTAGCAGGAAACAGAAACAGTGGACACCATAATATGAAATAATTAAACATGTAGAAAGGCAAAATTAAGGTTAGGCCAAGGACAAAGTTGCACACCACAATGTTGGCACCTATGCTTGTACCAACGCAGAACAGTGGGGTCTTTGGATACCGGTGGTGGAGGTATTTAATAATCTCTCGGACATCTTCAGTCCAACCGCCATTGTAGAAGCAATCTGACTGCCATAGGAAATAAATATTACAATTTCAGTGGTGATGGTTACGGAACAAATCATTTGGTGCCTCTAAAACATGTTGCAGTTTAAACAGACAACATGAACTTCCATCATTTTGCATTATCAGTTGGTGGCAACTGGCAATCATATACATCGTTATCATAGGAGGAGCAAATCTTGGAAAAACAATGTGCATCAAAAGCTGGACTTAAACAATGATCAGGAATGTTTAACAAAGTTTAAATGAAATTGAAAAACTTGGTGATTAAATTAGATAACTTACAGTAATGGACACACCACCAAGACCCCTGTGGTTGCTTACAACAACATTCCATCCTTTACTTGCTATAGAATAAACTATGTGTTTTACATACTGCAACAAGTCATTACATCTTTAGAATGTATAGCAAAGATAGTAATACGTTATACAACAGAAAATTCAAGAGCTCTTCAAATATGAAACACAGAAATATGTCAACATTGAAAATAAGCAACTTACAGCAGCAGCAGAGTCACTAGTTAATCCAGGAACCACAACTACAAGGGGTGTTGAAGCATCTTTAGAAATGAAACCATCTACATCTGCAAAACAACCAAAAGGTCAGGTTAACCATTTGACCATGTATGACATAGATTTGACGCAATCTGTGATCCTCTACCTTCCGTATCAGAGGCCAGAAGCCAATCCAAAGCAACAGTCCCACCATCACAAACAGTGTACAACTGTCTACAGTTCAGGTTTTGTAATCAGTGCACTGCCAACTAAGAAAGCAAGAAAAGTGTTTTGGTTCACTCCACTAAAAAATAAGCACAGATCCTGAATAAATTAGTTAACAGGCTTAATCTAGAGAAAAATAATTTGCAACAATAAATAAATAAGTAGGAATTGTATTGTGTTCCTTGTAAGAAAGCAAAGAACTACTTTCAATAAAATAACGCAACCTCTTGTAGTCTTGTTACTCAGATTTCTCACTTTCTTTTTCTTTCCCTTTCTTTCCTGAGAAATTCATATTTAATTATCAAAACCATAAGTTTCCTGGATAACCGATGGCTTGGACAAAACAATTTTGACATGTCGAGGAATTGATCCACGGAACTGTAAAAAGGCTAGCAAGATGCCCAGATGTTCTTGCAGCGCTCATACAAACTTCTTGAGATTTGCATATGTATTTATTTCAAAAAAAATTTTTGCATATGTATATATAGCCCACCTCATAGTGAAATAGAAGCAACATGAATTCATTGCCAAGTTGGATATTGTTCCTCAAATAGCAAATTTAAGTTGTTTTATCATTCTTGTTTGTCAAACCTTCTAGCTTTAACCATCAATATAAAAGAAGCTGCATAGATTGATGTTACAAATTCACTGTGGGAAAAAAACATTCATACTATATATTATTTTACTTTTAAATAATACATTTTGTCAAAAAAAATTATAGGTGAAGTTTCATAGTGAACTGTATCAATGTCCTAAACAAATTGCATTTACAACTGATAGAGTATAATTATATTGTATAAAGGTCATTGAACATTAAGTGTATTCAAAAAAATTGTAGTGATGTACTTACAGCAAAGCAGAATAAACTCTCGACAGTGATCACTATAGTCCATTTTACAAAGGGGTTTCAATGGCTAGACTGAATAAGAAATCTAGAAGATTGCAGTAACTTAACTCTCGTGTACTGAATCTAACCTCTTGTACGTAAATGATGGAGGCCTCCCAGAGATGCCCAGGAACAATGTCTGCAAGTGCGGGCTAGCCAACCATGGTGTGGCCAGGTACCTGCACGATAAAATTAAAAATTATACCGTAAACCCATCATCACTCCCAACTTAAACTCGCATGTGACATCATACAATGCAAACAATGCGTCTCGTGGTAGCTCGCTAATTCCATCGCAATTGACCAAACGCGCCAGTGCCGCTAAATTACGGGACCAGGCGGAGAGAGCCCGCGGCCATACCTGCCGTGGAGGGAGCGGCACTTGGACGCGACGCGGTGGTAGATCTCCGAGGCCGGGTGGAAGGTGAGCTCGACGCGGCCGCCCCGGCACCCGCGGAGGATGTCGCCGATGACGTGGAGCTCGAGGAAGCGGTACAGGAAGACCGACACGACGGCGGCGGCGGTGAGCGCGTAGCGCTCCGCGGGCACCATCGCCGCCGCGCGGAGCAGCAGCTCGACGGCCGACTCGCCCCCGGCGACGGCCTCCGAGCCCGACATCCCTGCGCCGCGCCGGGGAAGCAACCCCCGGTCTGCGATTTGGGAGCAGCGATCCGCTCAGTGCGGGCCACGGTAAGCGCCCGCACTGTTTGTCTCTGACGCGTGGCGTGCTCCTCCAGTCCTCCTCGCCGCCGCACCGAGGCGGCCGGTGAGGTGGGACTTGTATAGAGCGGCCCTAGCGGCTATTCCGAGGATCGGCGGAGCACGCGATTCACACGGGGGGACGGACCGACCAGCGGAGAGGCAAAGAGCGCCCGGGGGGTCCCCGGACTGTTACGCCCTTGTCGTTTGAAGTGACCTTCGCGTAAGTGATGTGGTGGGCCATGGATGTCGGGGACTCGGGGGAACGGCGTGCCATCGGTGGGAGACGTCGCGTCGGTCACTCGTGCTTCACGCCGAGCAGAGGCGACGACTCGTAAAGTCGTGACTCGTGAGATGCGAGGAGATCCAACGCTTGGGCCCACTTTGCAGAGGGCCGGTGTCCACATCTGTTGTTGGTGCGGCCGTGCGGCCAGGAGGAGCGGCGGTTGAGCCGTTGAGGCGTTGAGCAATTGTCAAGATGACGTTGAGCTTAAAATGTCGTTTTCTGAGAGGACGCCGTGCCAGCAGGCCTAAAATTTGTCAAGATGAATTTGACGCCGTGTGTGGATTTCGTGGCTTTGTACTCTTGTACCCTCTCCTTCCATCTTAAATTATAGACTTTTTTTAAGATGTACTCCCTCTGTTTCTAAATATAACAATTCTTCGGTTTTCGTGGTGCACGTTTGACCATTCGTCTTATTCAAAAAATTTGCGAAAATGTAAAAATAATTATGATACATTTAAAATATATACGATGATAAAACATGTCATAACAAAATAAATAATATTTTCATAAATTTTTTGAATAAAACGAATGGTCAAACGTGATCAGCAAAAGTCAACAAATGCTTATATTTAGGGACGGAGAGAGTATATAGTTTTTATTATGCACCTAGAGTTGTGTATATTTAGATGCATAATAATATTTGAAAATTTTGAAAATCAAAACGATTTATAATTTGAAATGAAGGAAGTACATTCAAAAATGTTGACATCAAATTTTTAGAATTGAGCATTCGGACCCTGTTTTTCTTTTTCCAAGCATCTTATATTGTATTTACATATAAAGGTACATCTGAACCACGTTTTTCTTTTTCCAACCATCTTGTATTTATATTTATATATAAAGTTACGTGAATTATTCAGACACGCTGAGATATATTTTCCAGAAACACTAGAAATCTGGAGTGCGCCGTTGGCACACCAATTGAGTCGGTTCAGGCCTTCTCTCAACCTAAGCCGTGCGATACGACGGTCGAGGATTTGCAAACGATGTGGCAGGATATGGTGGTGGAGTTTGGTTGAGCTTCAAATACAGGGATGAGAAAGACAACCGGTTTTATTCTATAAACATGATGCAGGCGCACACACATTTGTAACTGCATGCACGCAACTCCTAAACACTTACTAAAGACTCGAACGGTAAATAAATTAAAAAGTTGGTAAAATGCTTGCCAGCGTGAGGTCCCTTGGAGACGCGCTATCTCTTGTTGTGGCAGAACCAAAGTTAAGATCCCTGCACCCGCTTATCAGTTTGTAAGGGGTTGTTTAGATAGGTGAAATTAGGGATGTTGTTCACTTTGGTGAAAGGGGGTGAAATTCCATATTCAACTCATCACATCCACTACCATCTTTTCACCCAATTAAACACCTTCAATTCAATTTCACTATTCACTATCATTTCACTTATCACATCCTCACATCTTCTCTCACCTTTCACTTTTCATCACATCACGTCCATCACATCTTCTTAAAAAACACTATTTTAATACTATTCATACACACTTCTCACTCTCTTTTCACCCACGAGGTGTTTGGATGAGTGAAAAGAGGGGGAAAAGTGGTGAGGATGTGACGAGATAATAGTGTTTTTTTAGAGAAGATGCGATGGATGTGATGGGTTTAGATTAAAGGTGTTTAGATTAGTGAAAATGGTGGGGATGTGATGAAGTAAATAGTACAAATTAGAATGGAGGTGTTTAGGCGAAAGGGCCTATAGCCTAGTGGTTACAGAGCCCAGTAGCATCTTAGGTCCTGGGTTCGACTCTCCGTGGGAGCGAATTTCTCAGGATTTAACGACATTTGTGCTTTCAGTGGTAGGCGACGTTCCCGTCGACAGCGAGGCGCCTGTGGTGACTTCGTCAATCTTGAGGATTTGCCGGTCCAGTCTTCGAAGATGGTCCTAGAGGTAGGGTTTGCGCGCGTGTGTTCATAAGGATGAGTGTGCGTGTGTTGTGAGTGTCTCCGATGTACTGTGTAATTCAAAAAAAAAGAATGGAGGTGTTTAGATGAGAGAATAGTAGTGGATGTAATAGGAGTGAATAGCGAATTTCACCCTCTCTCTTCACCAAAGAGAACAGGCCGACCGATAAACAAGATAAACTAGGTGATACCCTGCGCGATGCTGCAAAAAAAATTTAAATGAAATTTTAAGTTGCAATGTGAAAGTAGGAACATCAAAGTGATTTCATGACAACACTCTTTTGTAAACAACATTATACATGGAAGCATGATAATTGTTGAGAGAGTACCATTCTAAATTATTGATCCTACATTTTTTCTCTACTACAGAAAGGCACGATATTAATCACAGAAAATCGATTGAAAACATAAATATATGATCTAGTGGATGGTGACATGACGTACAGTGGATGATGATGTGTAATGCTTGCATGTTGAGAGAAATTTATCCATGACTTGTAGTAGGTCTCACTTATATATTTGTTATAGATAGATAGATACTCCTACTTATGAGTGGCCTTTGAACACTCTAACATTGATTGGGCCAAGGTTCGGCCCATTCAAAATAGGTACTACTAAATATGACTTGCGAGCTGAGTTTATTGAACGCTCTAGCATTGTTTAGCCTTATATTTTTTGTTTATTTTACTTGGCTTGTGAAGCTGCGAACAGGCTTATAGTCCAATGGTAGGACGGTCCAGTGGGACGTTACCCACCAAGATTCAAATCCTGGTGCTCGCACCTTTTTCTGGATTTATTCTGGGATTTTCCGGCGTTATGCATTAAGCGGTAAGCGACGTTCCCGTCGACAACGAGACATTTTCCTGGTTTTTCCGGCGTTATGCATTAAGTGACATAAGCGACGTTCCCATTGACGACGAGACCTTTTCCTGGTTTTTCCGGCGTTATGCATTAAGTGACATAAGCGACGTTCCCATTGACGACAAGACCTTTTCCTGGATTTATTCCGAGATATTTCGGTATTATGCATTAAGTGGTAAGTGACGTTCCCGTACGTGTGTTCATAGGGATGAGTGTGCGTGCGTGTTGTGAACGTCTGCGTTGTACTGTGTAATTCTAAAAAAAATATTCTTTATTTACTATTACTCCCTTCTCCTTTTTTTTACTCACATTACTCCCTTCTTTTTACTATGATGTAGATATATATTATGTATAAAGTATGTATGTAAAATGGTAAGATGACTCACAATTTATTAAAACGGAGGAACTAGCAATCTTGTAAGATGTATGCATGGATCATGGATGTAACCAAGTCGATGGTCCGACGGAGGTGTGAAATCCATCTCCACCCAACACTAGCTTCAAATTATGATTCGATAATGCTACGGTCCTCACGTCTGATGCGTCGGACGGGTTGTTTTTCAATGTTGCAAATTTTTTCTCCATGTTGCACGTTACATGACTTGATGTTGCGACGGGTGAATTGATGTTGCGACGAGTTTTTTTTTTTTTTTTTTGCTACAGTGCTTAGATCTGATGGCTACATATTGCAATTGGTCGCCTTCATGTTGCAATTGTTTGTCGTTCATGTTACAATCGTTGTGAACATGTTGCATCCGTGTTCTTGACATATTGCATCAGTAATGTTGTAGCTAGAACGTCCGAAGAGAGCAAATATATCGGACGTCGTCACGAGCTTCCCATCCACTCGTTTCACCCGTCCTCATCGACTCGTTTTCTCTCTCCTCTCATTTTCCCCTTGACTCCCCTCTCTCTTCTCTCTCCTCGTGTATCTCACCAGGGAGGAGTCAATGGCGCCGGAGCTGCGCGCAGAGCGGGCAGAGCGAGTTGCGTCGGGCGCTGTGTGCGGAGCGGACAAGGCGGAGCTCCTGCCGCCGTCGTGGGCAGGCGCGGCGAAGATCGACCCCGACAACCGCGGGCGCGCGCGGGGGACCTCAACATCGCGAGCGCGGGGATCCGGCAGTAGAGCTCGACGACGGCACGGCCCGGCGCAGGCTCACGCTCCCCGCGGCCAGGGGCGGCGGAGCTCGGCTGGGCGCGAACGCGTTGCTCCCCGTGGAGCTCGCCGGTGCGCGGGCTGCTGCGCCCCGCGGCCACCTATCCGCCTCCGCGCGGCCAGGGTGGAGCCCCCTGCGGCCGGGAGCGGGAGCTCCCCGGCAGCGCGGACCGCCGCTTCCCGCGGCCGGGTGTGCGCGCGGCCGTCTCCGCACGGAGCTCACCGACGGCCAGGGCGGAGCTCCCCGCGGCCGAGCACGGAGCTCACCGGCGGCGCGGGCCGCCGCTCCCCGCGGCCGGCGCGAAGGAGGTCGCCGGCGGCGCACGAGGGGGGCGGGCCTGTGGTTTTGCATTTCCTCGCGCACCTGTGTAATATCTGTTTGTTGTATGTTGCAAGTTCATTGTTTCGGATGCTTCATGTGAATGTTGCAAATGTTTCGTATGGATGTTTGTAATGATGTTGTAAAGAGAATCATGATGTGTGATGTTGCAAATGTTTAATGCACATGTTGCAAGTGTTTTATTTGAATGTTATATTTTTTAATGAGACATTTGAATGTTCCAATCAACACGCTGTTGGATGATTATCAATATTTTAAACATATTTTTGATGTTGTAAACATTATTTTTCGATGTTGCGGATGTTTGAGTTTCCATGTTGCAGATATGTGATGTTAGGTGTTGTGTCGAGAAGGAGAACGGGGAGAGAGCCCCTGATACTGGATGTTGCAAATATTAATTTTAAATATTGCGGATGTTGAGTTTTGATGTTGCAGACATGTGATGTTGGGTGTTATGTTGAGAAAGGGAGGAGGGCTCCTGATGTTGGATGTTGCACGCAACATGGGTCGTTGGGGTATTGTGTCGGATGTTGAATGTTGCAAGCAACATAGCTCGCAACATAGCCGCAACACGCTGATGTTTGGATGTTGGTCGCAACATGCTCGTCACAAGCTCGCAACATGCTCGCCACAAGCTCGCAACATCGCTCGCAACATGTACACTGTGTCGGGGGAGGAGGGAGAGGGGCGCCGAGGTTGAATGTTGGTCGCAACATTTCAAAATTGTTCGCAACATGCTTCGCAATATCAATATGCTTCGCAACATAATCCGACGGCTGATACGTTTTATGATTCGAATCGTGTGGCCGGAAATCCGTCTGATGCTAGCACCCGGAACAGACGTCCGGGCGCTAGCCGCTCCGATTATGATTACATGTATAATTGCAAGTTATCACGAAAACCTCTTGCTCATTAGTTCATCACAGCACCACACGTTATTCCACAACGCGTGCACGCACGCGCGTATGCGACGCCAAAGCAAATTAAACTCGCAACAAAAAACGACCAACTCCACCCACACGCAACGCAAATTCACCGTAAAAAAACTGCATCCCGGTCCGTAGCATGCAGGCGAATCAACCAATCTTTCGAACCCCAATACATGACCAAGCGTTTCGGTTTGAACCAAACAAAAACCCCTATGATCCGATGATCACTTATTCATATCTCCCTTTCCAATCCCATCTCCGTCGACCGGCGACCACCCCTCATCGCCTCATCGGATCAGACGTTCTGCGTGACGCCGCTGGGCGCCTTGTTGTGCTGCGTGTCGTTGTCCGAGTACCAGCCGCCGTGCTTGGTGGAATCGTACTTCTCGCCGTCGCCCCAGAGCGCGTAGGCCTCCTCGCCGTGCACGGCGTCGTCGCCGATGGCGAGCTCGTCGTCGGGCATGCGCAGCGGCACCACGAACCGCACGACGATGCACACCAGGCTGGTCACCACCACGTTCCAGCAGACGATGAAGAGCGCGCCGCCCACCTGCTTCACGAGCTGGATGCCGCTGCCGTAGAAGGCGCCACGGGAGTTGGAGACGGGCAGGAACATGGGGCACAGGTCCGGGTGCGCGAAGAGCCCCGTGGTGAAGCCGCCGAGGAACCCGGCCACGGCGTGGGTGTGGAACACGGCCAGCGTGTCGTCCACCTGCTGGAGGAGGCGGGAGCGCTTGTGCACCACCATCATCGTGAACCAGGGGACGCTGCCCGAGACGATCCCCATCAGGATCGCCGCCCATCCCTGAACAAGACCTGCGTGCAGAGAGGTTGACGATACGCGATGACGCCATAAATTAGTATGCTACTGATAACAAGGAATTCATCCGATTTTGTGGTTATGGATTCGAAAACAGCAGGTAAATGTCGAAAGTCTACGAGATTTGCATGGCGTGTTTTTGCGATGTGTAGTGCTTTTTGGGTCAAACTGTCAAAGAGCTAGTGGAAAGCATGTATGACGATGTGGGATGACAGGATAATGATCCTCCAAGATCATTGGTTGTATGATGATGTCCCCTTATGCATGTGGTGATAAGTGATAACAGGCCAAGGAAGTCTTCATAGCTTTGGAAGAAAAAAAAGGAAGCTGCTTTGCTGCTTTTGTTCCTTCTAGATCCCTAGCAGAAATATTCAGGCTTAAAAGCATGGTATACTACAACACTGACGCTATCATGGTGCGAAAAAGCTTTAGAAAAAAACTGTGGTCTTTCTTGCTACTAGCTAGTTGATATGAATCTTCCACACGTGCAGAGGTAACTTCCTCTGTTGATGGAAACAATACAGAGCACTCCAGCCAAAGTAACTCGGGCGTCATATTGTGTCGCTTAGCAGTTGGTTATTACATAAAGTGTTGGACTTTGTTATAGCAGTTTTCTAGATAATCTACAGCACTATCTAAAGTGACTAGGCTCGTGATGCCTGATCCTGGATTCACTGGCTGATCCGCTGGTGGACGCGGTCAAAAGATGGTAGATTCAGTGTTGTGCGTCCGTGAAGAATCACAAGATAGAAATGGTTGCACAGTGTGTTTTCGGCGGGCAGAAACATCAACCCAACTATCTCAATTAATTTTAACCTTCTAATTTGTGCGGAGTACGTGGCAAAAATTGATGCATCGAGCGATACACATGCTCACTGGCGCGTTACAATTAACTTATTACTCCCTCCGTTTTTAAATATACGACGTATATCACGTTTAGGATAAAAAAACTAGTTCAAAATGAACTTTTTTTTCTAAACGTTATATATTTAAGGACGGAGGTAGTACTAATTAATCAGAAATAATAACTAATCAGAAATAATGGACTGAGTCTTGTACACCGTACCTGCGCCGGGAGTGATGCAGACGAGGCCGGTGATCATGCCCTGGACGGCGCCGATGACGGAGGGCTTCTTGAAGAAGATGACATCGAGGCAGGTCCAGACGAGGAGGCTGGTGGCGGCGCAGATGTTGGTGTTGAGCACGGCGAGGGAGGAGTCGACGTTGGCGGCGTAAGGGTCACCGCCGTTGAACCCGGCCCATCCCATCCACAGGATGCCGGCGCCGGTGAGCATGAGCAGGACGTTGTTTGGGGGGAACCTCTCCCTGTCCTTGGTGGACCTGGGCCCGACCCAGTACGCCGCGACGAAGCCGGCGACGCCCGACGAGAGGTGGATGACGTAGCCGCCGGAGTAGTCCATGACGCCCCAGTGGAAGAGGAAGCCGCCGCCCCAGATGGAGAAGGCGCCGATGGTGTAGGAGAAGGTGAGCCAGAGCGGGACGAAGAGCATCCAGGCCTTGAAGTTCATGCGGCCGAGCAGGGACCCGGCGAGCAGGATGAGCGTGATGGCGGCGAAGACGCACTGGAAGTAGACCATGGACGCCTGCGGGTAGAAGGGCGTGATCTCGGCGGTCTCGATGATGACGCCGTCGTGGGGCTCGTGGAAGTGGTGCTCCGTCGCCGGGAGGCCGGCCTGGGCGAGGAGGGAGCCCTGGTTGAGCGCGTGCCCGGCCTTGCCCCAGAACGGGACCAGCTTCTTGCCGAAGGACATCTGGTAGGCCCAGGTGACCCAGCACAGCCAGACGGCGGCGAAGGCGTAGAGCGCCATGAAGGCCGAGTTGACGGCCCACTTCTTCTTCACGATGCTGCCGTAGAGGATCACCAGACCCGGCACGCTCTGCATGCCCACTAGCGTGGCCGCCACCATCTGCCACGCATTGTCGCCCTTGTTGAGCCAGTTGGGTACGCCGAGGCCCGGCGAGTACCCTGTCGTCATGTTGTACGCGGTCGGGTCATAGACGCTCACCATCTTCGGTCGCCCGGGAGCGACGACGGCGATCGATCAGCTAGCTAGTGCGGCGCGGCGGCGGCGGTCGCCGGAGATGGTGGCGGCACCGGCACTGGTGGATATGGATGGTGGTCGATGAGGCTCTTCTAGGCCAGCCTCCCGCCGTGTTATATAGGGACCGGCTACGCCCGGCTGGTGCGTGGGGCAAAGGGTTGGTGTTCGGTGTTGGGCGAGAGCAGCGAGAGCGCCGGTGAGTGGATCAAGGAGAGGAGCTAGAACCTAGGCTCCAGTGGGGAAGGGGGGGAGGCGAGGGAAGAATCCAAGCGCGGGGCATCGGTTTTGAAGGACCCCAATCATGTAAGATTCTGGCGCCAAGTGACCAAGACCTCTTCGTCCAGTTTGTGTCCTTGCGCTTGCTCGCTTCCGAACTAGTTTAAGTGATGGGATTGCGAGTTCTGCTTGGCTGGTTGAGGATCTCCTCCGCCTCGGCCTGGCTGGACATTTCTTGTCGGGTGCTCGGCTGCTCGCTCGCTCGGGGCTATCCGTCGTGAACCTGGGAGTAGAAACGTAGCAGAAATGCAGAATCCCTGTTGGGCAGATCAGGTTCAGGCTCAGCCTTGTTGCAGAGAGCCTCTGTATAGCTGGCTGGAACGCGTAGATTAATCGGCAAGTGCGTGTAAACATCGCAGGTTTCACAAGAGCATGCGTCAGAGCGAGGCACGGTCACATATCCAAATACGCCAGCAGAGGCTAGAATAAAATCGGAGCGTTTAGAGCAACTGAGCAAGTGCGTGTACTGTGTACACATGATAGGTTTCAGTTCAGTTTGCCTTAGGAATAGGCAACCCAACTACCCAAGAGTGAGTGATCACTAATTCACTATAGGAATCTGGCCCGACTTGACGGCTGAAGAAGATCATTGAATCAGTAAGATTCCCTGCTGGAACATCCCAGTAAACACCTTGACTTGAAGGTCAACAAAGAGAAAACGAAGCCGCGGAACTGCTGTTTTGTCTGAGAATTGAAAGGCTCATTTGATGTAATCATCTGAATTGGAGACACCTGACTGAGACGGATCGGTCAGTAACCAAAACGATGTTTCTTTCGCTATTACCATGATAGATATCGTAAAACCCTTAGCAACCGTTGTTTGCACGGAGATTCCAGGCCTCTTGGAGCATGCATTTGGGTTAACTTGCTGACGGCTAACCAGACCGGCCAAGCAAAAGGCAATTAGCATACAAATTACATAATGTCCGTAATAGACTCTCGCAATGTTGTGATGTCAGCTGTCCTCGGTTGGGTTGTCTGCATACGGCTGACGATTGACGAGTCGTGCATCAACATATGGCACGAGGTTGCAGCTCGGACCGTCTGAAATCTGAATCCATGGTGTAACGCAGAGACGCATCTCTGATTCTCCTTGCAGTACTGGCAGCTTGCTGGCTTCCTCAACTTGATACACACGGTCGGTCGCTTCAGCTGATTGGGATTGGGATCATGGGAATCAGTGACGGATATAGGAATAAATTTAGGGGGGCTTTCTTCTCTTTCTTCTTCCTCTAGCCCCTCCTTCCCTCATTGTTCTTCCTCAAATTTGTAGGAAAGGCTTAAGAGAGCTCCATTTGATTTCCAGCGGTAGGGGGGCTCGAGCCCCGCCCGCCCCACCGCTGGATCCGTCCCTGATGGGAATCAGAAACAAGGTTTGGAGCTCATCTGAACATGGAAATACTATTACCTACTCCATAGCAGGTTATTTTTCCCGACCGGAACCGGTTCGGAAACCGCGGTTATCGGTCAAATCGGTCCGAGTCGGGTTCCGATCGGTTCCCAACCACCCAAATTCAAATTTTGAATTTGAATTAAAAATAAAAAATTCTCAAAAATACTTCAAGTTACGACGAATCTAATGGTGTCAAAATTGTTCAAATACTCGTTCATTTAGGCAGCGTTTAGTTCCAAAAAAGTTCCAAAATTTTTCGCATCGTAGACCGTGTCACCTCTCACAGAACATGTTTCCCAATGCAAAAAATTTCACCACTTTCACCAAAAATTTCACCAACTAAACACTGCCTTAGTATATACTTTGCGGGTATTAGAAGTTGAACCAAAAATTGGTTCAACTTCTAATACCTGCAAAAAATACTAAATGCACTAATATTTAAAATTTTTTGACACCATTAGATTCTACACACCTTGAAATATTTTTAAAAAATTTTCTTTTATTTTCTAATTTTTTAATTCAAATTTGAATACATATCAAATTCTTCACTGATTCAGTTTTTTTTTCAACTACCAGTTACCGGTCGAACCGGTCCAACTTACCGGTCAAACCGCTAGGTAAACCGCTGGAAACCGATTGCACTACACGTTTTGATTTGAAATTTGAATTTGATCGGTTTTTTCTGGTCAAACCGGACCGGTAAACCAGAAACCGAGCCCCGTGGTCCTTGAGGTAACTGAGCTGGGCTTTGCCCTCGCGGCATCGCCGTCTAAAACGAAATATACCAGTCTGCACTATTTACCATCGTACACGATGGCTGAAAACTAACCGAGAGGGGGCTTTTGGGTGTAACCCTGCACGATGATTGTGTGAGCTCCAGGCCTCCAGTCACTTCAAAGCTACAGGTCTACTTTTTTATTCAGACAGATCAAAAGGTCCAGTAAATATATGGTCTCCATAATGCTTAAAAAGTTTAATTCACAAGTTGGATCACAAGCTTAACGGAACCTCCGCTTTACACAAATTGTGATCCATGAGCTGACCTCATGCACAGGGGATGCATAACGCAACGAGGACACTTGATGAATGAAATGATTAAAATATATCGATGACAACATCGTAATCCTAAAGTAGGCCACTTGTGCATATAAGCTGAAAACAGAAAATGACATGCTCTCTCATCATCAGTAGAGGACCCCCACTCGTCAATTGGAAAGCCGGCAGAAATTGACCAAATAGCGGCTTCGGTGTCACCTTCGTCTGATATTACAATTTGAATAATTACTACTCATATATTTAAAGACGGAGGGAGTACATCAGTTGGCATGTTGATTGACAAACGACAATTAACAAGAGATGGAGGAAAACACAGTGCTAGAGTGGCAGAGAAAATGACAACACCAACAACAATAGGTAACAGTAACTTTGTGATCACCAAAAAAGGGTACATCTTTCCCTAGAAAAAGGAGCGAGAAATACTAGCTGGAACTTGAGAACTTGCAAGGGCATTGACAAAAAGATAAAGTGCAACCAATATATATAACTATTTAACCTTGGGTAGAACTCACGGCATAAGAAACAAACTTCTATCTAGGAAACAAGCAAAGATTCACAGTATAACACGAGATGTTTCAACAACAAAGTTTTGCATAGTAGACGACGACACAGAGAAAAATACAATGGACTAGTTATAAAAACATGTTAGAAAATCATAGTGAATGTTTCCAAAGCAACCAACCAATCATCTTGCCTTGAATAAATCAGCATGTCAAACTGAACTATTTATGCTACTATGATAATGAGTTTCCCAACTCCACAGGACTCAAATGAAAGGCCTTTCAACATGACCTACTGGATGGTATTTTTTGCAACTTCGCCCTGTTCGTCTCGCTTATCAGCCACCAGCCAGCAGTACTTTTCTCTCAGAACAAACCAGCTACAAGCCAGCGGTATTTTTCTCTCAGAACAAATCAGCACCAGCCACCAGCCGTCAGCCAGCCGAACAGGGCGACTCTTTTGGATCAAGATCATACCCAAGTACATGATGCTTTAAAGTCTCTGCATCCTATGCCTTTTAATTCTCCTTATCATGACTGGTAATGTATCTCGTGCACTTCCTTCTTCTGAAAGGACCTCATGTACTTCCTGATCATTACAGAAACAGAAACCTCATGCACTTGGAATAAATTAAGGCTTAATTTTGCATGACTTTGGTACAAGGTGGACAATGGTCCAGACTCCAGACAAATGTTTGTATAAAGAAAATTGTTTGCTTGTCCCAGGAATGTTATAGATTATTAATGCCAGGTCTCACTATGTAATGCCAAACACCAAAGCCAAGAAATAAAATGCTAAGCCGTCATTTTACTTAACTGTTAAGTTTATGTTTTATTAATGTGTGCGGCATTCTTTATGCCAAACACTAAATGTGCCGATGAAAAGTGGAATTCAAATTCACGTGTAGTTAATTGTTTGTTGTCAAATGGTCTTGTACCATGAAAACATGATACTATGTACCAAGATTTTGAGTGTATGGCTTATAACACTGCGCATATGTGCAAAACAACAAATATGCTAAGCTGATTTGTGAAACCTGCAAGCCTATCAAAACCTTCAATTTTAAATGGTGACATAAAAGAACGCCAAGAGGTAGGTGAAAAAGATGAAAGATTTGCAAGTGCCAAGTGAAACACACAGAGGGCAAATTTTAGAAACTAGGAAACCATACAACAGTAGAACTGTAGAAGTTACTCAGTCCACTGTCCACTGTATGTTAAGAAGTCTTGCATGTTTGAATCATTTGCCAGTTGTTGCTACTATTGGAGAAAATTAAAATCGTATATTTGTAAGTAGGCATCTACATTTAGCACTACCGGGATCTATTCTTTTGTGCGTGTGATACAATACCAGGGAACCAAGATAGAGATACTAACCCAGCATATCCTGTAGGTGTGCGTACATATTTTCAAAGATTTCAGTGAGGTTGGGCATATTCATAAGCACAAAGCCAGAGACTGGTAAATTCACTGTATAAGGATAACACCCTCCTGAAAATTGAAAAGGAATAATCTCAGTTAAAACTAATGTATACCACTCAAAAAATTTTACACCATATTAGAGAAATTGATATGTAACGACCCATGGGTAAGCAAAAAGAATGAGAGTAGCAAGGTCCTACATCCACAATAGAAAACTTCTCCTTTGTTTTAAGGGAAGGTTGCACCCACTCAGAAAAATGTGTAGAAAGCACCTCATTTTCCTGCGCAGAGGGAACTTCTGCTTCTTCTACTGTAAAATAGAATAGATAGTATTGCAGTGACCAAGAGGGTAAATTATAAATCACATATAACAGATTTAACAAACTGTACCTTGCAGGTTTATCCTGTGTGTAACAAAGGACTGCAAAGAACACAATTTAAGAGAAATTTCAGCCTGTGGTGCAGTTACGATTCCAATATATAGAGAAAAGAAAAGTGACATTGC
The DNA here is from genome assembly GCA_036936925.1 of Cenchrus fungigraminus. NCBI lineage: Eukaryota > Viridiplantae > Streptophyta > Magnoliopsida > Poales > Poaceae > Cenchrus > Cenchrus fungigraminus. The sequence continues at coordinate 10,620,317 of CM072779.1, forward strand.
ATAGCTGAGTACATATCAACAAAAATTGAAGCTAAGCATCAATTTATCACAGACCTGCCATATTGATGGCATATATTCCCGATAAGAGAGAGTTCTTTCTTCCTCCTGTCTTGAATATTTCAAAGCGGTTGAATCCTCCAGCACGTACTTTGAAGAACCCCTAAATTACATAAAAAGAAGCACCAAACACTTTCAGGTGAGGTGCCCAAATTGTTTTGCGAAGAAAAAAGTGCAATCGTCCTGGAGATAAAAATGTACAAGAGCTGTAATAAATGATTATTTATACTACAATTTTGCAACCAAATTAAATTGGATATCAGCTTTGAATGAAAGGTATTGAACCTTGCTAAATCCCAATATCTGGACACTAAAAGGTAGGTTGAAATAAGAAAAATATAATCCATGCGTTTAATAATCCCAAGCTTTCAAAGAGATTAAACATCACCAAATGATATAGTGTGCGGAAAGAAACATGGCACTAATTACAAAGAATAGTTCGAAAGATTATGGATGATATACAGTTCTAAGATCCTACAGTTACATGGCAGCACAAGATACAAATTTTCAAAATGAAATTATTTACAGAAAAGTGAGGTGAGAATATTGATTACCTATTGAAGTCATTTACTGTTGCAGTGCCTTCTGCGTAAATGGGTGCCTTCGTGACCAACACCAATGCAGGTTGTAGTTGCAAAAACTTGCGTATCTCATGGACAATAGTTTCAGTAACGCTCTGCAGTGATTTCCTGCATAAAAAATTGTAATTGGCCCAAAAGTGCAGAGATAAGATTGTGGCATAAGCAGTTTAGCTAAAAAGGAACAGAGAAATTGAACTGATTTGTTAAAAACAGAATTCAGTACCATTGCTGCCTGTTAGAACTTAGCATTTCTATAACATGATGTAACTGTCAGTCTGTTTATCGCATTATTTTTATATGCAAACAGTATTGCAGTGACTAAATTTCCTAGCCAAACTATTCGCTCCTTTTTTCCTGAAGAAATTGTCCTACTCATATGCAAGAAAGTTCCTTAGAACAAAGTAGAGATGGAACATTCTTTTGGTTAATCGCATGTCAACAATGACTTAATAGATGAAACAGTAACCAAACAAAACATGTATGCCGAATCAATGGTTACTGTGTAGGTATATAGTTTTCAAATCACCCTTTACTGTCTCGGACAGGTTGAGAAGCACGATCTATCCAATAGAAAGCACCAATGCTGCACAAAAGGGAAAGTATTGAAAGGTTAATGAAGGAATGAAAATACAGAAAAAGAGAAGCAAGCTGTCTTCTTTTTGGAAAAAAAAGGAGGAAGGTTCATAAATGTCACTTTTAATTTTCTACAAAACAGAGATAAGCAGATAACTATAATAGGACAAATTAGTGCAGAAGATGCAATGGGTCTAGTATAGAATGTGATTCACACAAGATATGTAACGGGATACCTGTCTATCATAACAAAATATATACCGACACCAAGAACTTCGCTCCTTGATTGAGATTGTACAGTCTGTAAAGTAAATGAAACCATAAAAATAAGAACAGCTACATCTTATAGATGAAGATATGATTTATCTTAGCACAAGAAGTAGATAACCAGGTTCCATTTTCCACCAAATGCCCCTAAGTTCTTAATCCCAGTGGTGTCTTAAAGAATTAAACAGGGACAAACTGTGCCAAATAATTCAGTATGCACTCCTGTCATGTAATGTGTGCATAAATCTAAAACATGTAATTCAGTCTGGAGGGGTAATTTTTATCATATTTCTGGAACATTGTGCTTCGAGTCTGGAGTACAGGAAATAAGATGATTGAGCATATGGTGGTGACAGTGAAATCAGTTTTAATAATCCAGTGCTACATGACGCTTTTCACATGTGTATCTTTGTAGCTAGTAAAATCCAATTTCGTTGGACAAGATTAACAAAAGAAAAAACTTCAAAAATAATTTCAGAAGGTCGTGCTGCTAAATTTATAAGATGTACTATGATGATTTCAGAAAAAATTTCAAAAACAATTATCAGTAAATATCGTCTCTTCAGGAGGGGAACAAGTACAGAAGTTACATGTGTAGCAAATAGAATTAATTGTAATGCTAACCATAGAAACTTTTTAAAGCTGGACAATGATGCACTAAGAACAATTCAGTCAGTTCTTTCCAGAGGTTCCATGTGTCAGAAATGATAAGTTTAAGACAAGACTCAGAAATGATAAGTTTAAGACAAGACCAGCAGTTATCTCTTTTTTTTTTGTTAACATCAGGTCCAGCAAGTGGTGAGCAACATATATATGAGCATGCCAACAGGGTAGTTATTTTTTGAGATATAGGCCCTAGACACAGAGAACTTGCCTTCAAAGCAGCTGTAAATTCAGAACTGTTGTAGCAACGGACATACAAGAAACGTTGCATGCAATTAGAAAACAGCGTGTTTTCAAAAGAACTCTGAAATTTGTCCTTGGTGCCATCCTTTTCCAGGTCTCCATTTCTCAGATGTGCTGAACCTATCAAATGTGAAGGGGCTCTATGAAGGGTGTGCAGTGTTGATTGATTGATGAAATTAGAAAGCATATAAAATGTTGACATCCCCAGGCTCTTGCATATGCAGGACTAGTGTTAAGTCAGTAGCAAAATTAAGTGGAACTTACTGACCCTCAGCAATGCGATTCCTCAGAATTTGAGCCAGCCGCAGCACATCAAATCGGCAGTCCAGGTCCAAGTACATGACTGACTTCCCCAGGCCCCCAAAGTAGATGCCCTCCCACTCCTTTGGCAATATGCATTGTACTGCAGCCTAAGATACCAAGCACACACTGATTAGCTTTCCAAAGAAAACGGAAAGCAATTGGTGTTTAATTTTCTTGAGCATCACTCCCAGCCCAGTATTTTGCTTTCCCAAAAAGGGCCCTCCCATTTGGAGCATTGCAATCGTGCAAGTCTGAAGAAGATCGAACACTTATATTCCCTATTTTCAGAAAGACTACTGTGCTTCAACATCGCCAATGTAAGAAACTATTGCCGCCTACAAAAGTTGCCCAAATTCCTGAAAGTCCTGCAGATCTCCGATGCTAAATGTAGTACTTAATCTACACTGCATTACACATTCGATCATACACATTATAGCTCATGTGTTTTTCTAATTCCATATCAATACTCTCAGCGACCAAAACCAGTGGAAATTTACTGAAGACACACAAAATACTAATACTGCAAGCGTGTCGCCAACTCGCCATGTTGGTGCCATCTGCATCAACTTTTTTTTTTACCAAAAGGGTATAAACGTAGGCTCTTATCTTACCATGAGAAGAAGATGAGACTTGCCGGAGTTGGACGGGCCGGCAATCTCGACGACGTTGCCCGGGCGGAGCGGCGCACGGTGGAGCGGCGGCGGGAGGATGATTGGGGGCCGCGAGGAGAGGGAGCGGGAGATGAAGGCCGCCGCCGTCTCGTCTACGGCCAACCACGCTCTGGGGTCCCCTACCGCCTCTCTGGCCATGGATAGGGTTCTGCTGCTCTCGTCGCTCTTTTTCACCGGAATTTTTTTCGAAATTTCTTGGGCGCTTGGTTCGATCGTGTTCGGCGCCTGCAGGTTTGTGTATTCTGTTTGCGCGCCTGAAGCCAGGTTTGTGCCTTGGGCAGGATCCATCGTGTTGGGCTGGGCCGAGTAACAAATGGTCACTGGCGTCTGTCTATTGAAAGTGTGGGGTCGACAAGACGACAGGTGCCGGTGGTTTTTTTAGAATGCCGGTGGGTATCTTCAATTATTGGAGTTGAGATACTTCTTGGGAGTGTTGGACTTGAACACGGCAAAACGCCTCCTATTGGGCCACGTAATTGTTCAACACTTCAGCTCACAGGATAACACAAGTTGCTCGATCTTCCGACTTCGATCGATATCAATCATGTCGAGATTAGAGCAACTTCAGCATCTTCTCTTTCCCCTCCCCAATAGCAAAAAAAAATAGTGATATAAGAGATAAAATGCAAAAAAAAAACCTCCAGCAGATTCCCTATAGCCCTCATTTTTTTCTTCATTGACTAAAAATTCCTCTCCATCCCCTCTGTAGAGAGGATCTCTCCTCCACCCCCAAACTAGGGAAGCAAAATAGGGAAACTGCTGGAGCAAATTGTGTTTTAGGGATGAAAATATTTTTACTCAACCCCCAATAACTTTATATAGGGGATCAAATTTACTCCATCTGCTGAAGTTGCTCTTAGGCCCGTTCAATGGTTGAAATTCCCCTCAAATTCACTATTCATTTCATCATTTTTCACCTATCTAAACATGTTTTCTAAATATTTACTATTCACCATCATTTCACTTTTACATCTCCACCACTTTTTTTCTAAACTAAACACCTTCATCCAATTTTCACTATGCAACTATCACATTTTCTCTAAAAACACTATTTCAACACTATTTATACACATTTTTCACCCATCCAAACACATCTAATCTAATTTTCATTATTCTCTCATCACACCTCTACCACTTTTTTCTAAACTAAATACCTCCATCCAATTTTCACTATTTATTCACTATTCATTTCACCTCTTTTCACCCATTGAGCTAGTGATCTATCAACAATTTGTCTATGCGGCATCGTCATCAATCTTCTTTGCTATTTTAGCCACACATTTCTCGTTTGGCAACTTAGACTCGCTTTTCTTGTTTAAGGGTCTATTCTTTTCCTTCAAAAGGAACAGTGAATAGCACTATTCATCTATCACATCTGTCAGTGTTTTAGACACCGAGCCTACGACGGGGTACCCGAAGTAGTAGATTGTGCGGTGGGGCTCGTCGAGATCAGGAACACGATGGTGAGACACGGGGCACACAATTAGACAGGTTCAGGCCGCAATGTGCGTAATACCCTATGTCATGTATGCTGCGTGGCTCTGTATTGATTGCGTATGTTTTGAGAGGGGTCCATGCCTCGCCTTATATGTCACGGGAGGCAGGGTTACAAGTCGGATTAGTACAAGGGTACTATTCGAGTAGGACCCGGAGTAGCCTATACAGGGTATGGAAAGCTATCATAGTCTTAGTACAAGTTCTTGTCCGCCTTGTCTTGCCTTGTGGTTCACGGTACCAGCACCGTGGCCCACTAGTCGAGTAGTCCAAGTGTGTAGGAACTCATCTCCCGGTTATGGCCCACAATGTGTTGGTGGGCCCAGGGATGCCCGGTCGACAAGCCCCTGAGTACTTTGTAGTCGAGTGCGATGCTCCAAGTAGTCTTGAAGGTCTCCACGAGTAGTTCCCAAGCGTCCCCGAGTTCTACAAGCTTCAATCTTCAATAGTACTTGAATCATCGCGAGGCTGTAAGGTACTCCAGCTAACTCCACGAGTAGTCTTGAAGTCTTCTCGAGTTGTTCCCAAACGTCCCCGAGTTCTTCCCTTGAAGATCTTCAATAATACCCGCTTCATTCTTGAAATCTTTGCATCAAAGATCCATATGGAAATGCGATTATTGAAATCTCATTCCATATGGAATGTAGCCCCCGAGCCTTAGGTCGAATCCAGGATTCAAACTGAGGGTCAATCTTCTACTTTTTGATCTTGCACCGAAAAAATCCATAGAAATAATATAGGAATGTGATTTGCAAAAAATCGCATCCTATATGGATGTAGCCGTCAAGCGTTAGTTCGAATTGACAATTCAAGCTGAGGGTCAATCAGTAGTCTTCGTCAAATAATCATTTAAAATCCTGAGAAAATTGAAGGACACGTGGCACAGAGCCCCCGAGCCTTGAGTCGAGTACTTTCTCGAATTGAAGGATCCAATCTGACTGTAGAATAGTGGTCTGAATTCAGTGAACTGTAGCTGAGTGAATCCAATTCCATCGAGTAGTCGAGCCCCCGAGATAGAGCCGAGCAGGCCTTGGATTTTAATCTTCTGACTTAGCCAAAAATTTCTCTTGTGTGAAACCAATCTGTTGAATTCGAAGGGTCACCAGGCCGAACCGTTAGGGTTTTGGTTTTATAAATACCCAAAGGGGTATCCCTTAGGGTTTCATTGCTTCCATTCGCCCTTAGATCCAGAAAGCCTTAGCATCTGTAGCCGCCGCAGAGTTCGAGCATCCACATTGCCAAGAGTTTGCGCCTCCACCCCCTCGCAGCCCTTGAGTCGATGCGAAAGAAGACTCTCGTTACTCATAGGATGAAGCCAGCGCCGTCCAAAGGTCAGAAGAGGAAGTCCGACCGCGGCAAAAATCAGTTGCCGGAGCCGAAGTACAAGACAGTGGTCATCACGAAGCACCCGAGCCAGACCGTCTCTTGGAAGAAGTCCAAGATGAGGGAAGAAGATATCAAGACCCTCGAAGCCGGCGGGTTGCTGCGTGAGAAGGCGATTGCCGGTTGGAGCTCTGCCGCCAGAGATGCGTGGCCGATGGAGAAGAGCCCGGATGAAATCCCAATGTTCGGGCACTTCGTCGAGCGTGGGTTGACGCTGCCATCATCATATTTCTTCCGTGGCTTCCTCGACTTCTTCAAGCTAGAGCACGTGCACCTCAACCCCAACAGCATCTTCCAGATTGCAGTGTACGTGCACTTCTGCGAAGCTTTTCTTGGAATCCGCCCACATTGGGCTCTGTTCAGGAAGATCTTCCGCTTAAAGCCGCAGCCCAACTCCAACTTCCCAGTTGTAGTCGGTGGAGCCGGTGTCCAGATGCGCCAAAAGGCGCAAGAGTTGTACTTTAACTACGACTTGATTGATTCAAATCAAGACTGAAAGAACAAGTGGTTCTATATCGAGAACGCCCCGCCTCAGCTGCCAAAGCCCAGCATGTTCGCTCCTGTGTATGACAGGCTCTGGAAGGATGAACCAACGATGCAAGAGTGCATTCAGATCCCAGAGCTGCTGGCAAAGATTGCGCAGAAGAAGGCGCAAGGTTTGACAGCTGAAAGGGTAGCCTTCAACTTCATGAAGCGACGGGTACAACCCTTGATGCAGCGTGAACATCTTGGGTTCGAGTACACTGGAGTAGATGATGGCTCAAGGCTGTCTTCAGAAGAGATCAGCGATGATCTTGTGATGGAGAGACTGCAGAAGATCTTCAAGAATCTTCACGGAATTCCTGGAGCCGTCCCAGAATATAGTGCCGACAATCCTCCGCGTATGGTGAGTTTCGAAGAACTAGCCCCCGAGTACTTATTATAAGTAGTCGTGTAGCTAATATTTGTCTTGTCTTTACAGGAGGATGTCTTGAAGTTTGTATCCGACCCTCCTCCTCGTCCCGAGGATCCACTCCAAATGCCGGAGGGAGAGCCAACAGGAGTAGAGGCTCAAGCCCCCGAGAGTAGTCGATCTGCTCAAGGGGAAGAAGAAGAAGTCTTGGTGGAGGACGCCTCCTCAAGCGACGATGACGGCCAAACACTTCAACAGCGTTTCGAAGTGAAGAGCCGCTACGGGTACTCTGGGGCGCCCATCCCCAGCGGTCTTGCCGCAGGAGCATCGAAGAGGCCAGCGTCATCTCTCGCAGATGATGTGACACTACCGCCGCGGAAGAAGAGGACCACGGTGGGGAAGCGGGCCGTAAAGAAGATGACAGGCCTCCCCTCCATTACAGTAAGTGTTGGAGAACCTTTAAGTAGTTGATGTCGTATTGAATACTTGTTCTCTGCTGTAATGTGTTGAATTTTGACTTGCGCAGGTTATCGAGAGTGCAGCCAATGTACCCTCGAGTAGCCCCCCAAGAATAACAGAACCCGAGGTGGTTCGAGCGTCAATTGTTGAGACGGTGGCGCATGAGCAACAAGAAACCGCGGTACCAGGAAGCGTGCTGCCGATGGAAAGTGTGCCAGAGGTGCCGGCGGTGCCTTCTTTTTTCGGCATGCTGGGGCCGAAAGTCTCGGTGCCTCGAGCTGCTCTGTAAGTACCCAAGTACTCGAGTACTTATTAAAATTGCTCACTTTGAATTTGCTGACCAATCTTGTTGATGCAGAAAATCCACTGATGTGAAGTGGGGCGCCTCTGGAAGTAGTGCTGCTGGAGAAGACCAAACTCCTCAAGAGCAACAAAAAGATGCACTTCCAGAGCGCTAAGAAGTACCCACCGAAGCTGATGCTGCAGAGGCACTGCGCTTCCTGTGGAGCGACGTGGTTAAGGCAGCAGTGGAGGCAACTTCCAAACCCAAGGCTCAAGAACTCGAAGATATTGAAGCCGTGGTGAATGAGGGCCTGGAGGCTGATCCAGATGCCGTGCTGCGCCACGAAGAAGTCCCAGTTGCTGAAGCCCCCGTGCGCCAAATAGATGCGCAACTAGCGCTTGAAGACAACCCGGAGGGCCGCATAGTGCCACACGAGCCACTCATTGAAGACCCGGCTCCTCTGCGCAGCGCTGCGCAATACTCTGCAGCGAGCACAAGTACTCAGTCCATGGCAGAGGATTTGATGCCATACGACGACTCGTGCTTGGATGAGGATAACTTGCAAGCTCACAGCGAGATGTTCCGCAGCGTGGAGAAGCTGTTCGCGGTAAGTGTGTAGTCTTTTAAAGAGTAATTTTTAGCCAAAGACAACTTGTCTCTGACTCTTGAATTGCTTTACTTGTTGCAGGAAGTAGTCAAGCAGTCGAAGCGCAAGACTCGCCTGCTTGAGCAACATGCGGCTGACATCGAAGAAGTTTCGCGGCTCAGAAAAGAGCTCAAGGAGCAAAAAGCTTTGTCTCTGAAGCTGCAAGAGAAACTTGATGGAAACGCCGCCGAGTACCACAACAAGATCCAGAAGCTGACGGCCCAGAAAGATGACGTTGTTGATAAGAACAAGTCTCTGCGCCAGAAGAATAAAGGTATTCCCCCTTTCTGAATTCATCATAGAGTACTTTTGTCCTTGCATATGGCATCTGATAAGTAGTCTTGATCTCCTGCAGAGCTGACTCAAGACGTTGAGAAGTTCAAGAACAAGGCGCTGGACTGGCAGCTGACCTATAATCGTGAAGAAGCAACTCGCATGGATCTTGAGGTAGACTATAAGGTGCGATGCTTCAAACTTGAGCGTGAAATGGAGATTCGCCTAGCGGGCTGGAATGACTTGTTGACATGTATGCAGTCGTTGAAGATCAAGATCGAAGAAGCCGAAGGCCTGCGCATAGAGTTGAAAGACTTGACTGAAGCAGCCGAGCCAGTAGCCAATCTTTTCGAGCCTAGGTTTGCTGGAGTCCAGCCTCGTCTACTTGTGGAGAGACTGAAAGACACGCCGAAGAAGGTCCTGGAATACGCTCAAAGGCTGGCTTGCACTATTCCCAATCAAGTCCTGAGCTTTATCAAGTCATTCTATGTCGAGGTAGATTTGACAGACATCATGAACGGACGATCTGGAGATTGCACCGACGATCGGCTCAACGAGTTGATGCAATAGACTTCTTCAATCGCGGAAGCAGTCTCCAAATTCATCGATCTCCGTTAGATGTACCTGTAGATTAGAAACATTAGGGAAAAACAAGTGTAATCCCGAACAAGTACTTATGTAATATAATTGAAAACTTGAGTAAGTCAATTATCTGGATCCCTTGTATGCTTATGTGTTGGCCATATACTCGAGTTGGTATTGAGTGTGAGGCTGCAAAAAGAGATACGATACACGAGTAGAAATACTCAAGTGTAAATATGTTCCGAAGAACGTTAGCTTAAATCATGATGAGTTGAACACCTTAGCTGTAGCAGCGTAAAAGAAGGCTTTGTCATGAAATAAGCGAAAAGTAGTAACAAGTCGATATAGAGTAGCGACTTGAACTAAACACATTGTACAGAGTTTACAATGTCTTAAGTACCTCTGAGGCTTTAAGCCTAGTGAGAGAGTACTCGAACAGAACTTATTCATAACGAGTTGAACACCTTAGCCGTAACAGCGTAAAGAAGGCTTTGTTATGAACAAGTAAAGGACAGTAACAAGTCGGTATAGAGTAACAACTTTATTACTGAATACATTGTACAGTGTTTACAATGTCTTAAGTACCTCTGAGGCTATGAGCCTAGTGAGAGAGTACTCGCAAGGATGTTCCGAAGAACGAGTAAGACCGTAGGGGACAGTGTGATGAACTCATCATTGCTGTAGCAGCAACTTGTATGAGAGTTCCACTGAGACCCTACCAGAAGGGTGTTACTCTAGGCCGAAGCCTCTTATTGAAAAGTAGAGACATGGACAGCATGTGCCACTTATTGTTCTACACGATACAGGATCGTCTGGAGAGAGTTATCATGACTCCCTACGAGATCGCAGAATGAGACTGCCTGGAGAGGGTTGATGAAGCCCCCTGCAGGTGCTCGCAGCTAAAAGCCACGAGAAGATACAGCCGAAACTGTCTGGAGAGGATTATCTTGATCCCCTACGAGTGGTGACAACCGTAGCTGTTTGTTGAGTGGTTGCAACCGAAGCTGCCTGAAAAGGGTTGATGAAACCCAATACGAGTTGTTTACAGCCGAAGCCGTCTGGAGAGGGTTGTTGAGACCCCCTACGGGTAGAAGCGACAAAGCTGGTCGATGTTCCAAGAGTTGTCGACTTCCTCGCCTTCAAGAGTTTGGAGACGATATGAGCCTGGGCCAGTAACCTTTGCAACAGAGAAAGAACATTCCCATGGCGAGTTGAGTTTGTGTAGCCCTGTCGTATTCTGGATGCGATGAAGAAGTAAATCACCAACGTTGAAGGAGCGTTCCTTAACGTTGCGGTCATGGTAGCAGCGAATCTTCTCAAGGTATCGAGCGGATTGAACGAGTGCGTTGCAACGAGCTTTCTCGAGACTGTCGACATCTATCTGTCTTGTTTCTTCAGCTACGCCTTCTTCGTACTGGTCAACCGTCGGAGAACGTCACATGACATCAGCAGGCAAAACGGCTTCAGAGCCATAGACCAGGAAGTAAGGTGACTGCCCTGTGGGGGTAGTAGGCTGAGTACGTAGCCCCCAGAGTGCATTGGGTAGTTCCTTGATCCACTTGCCGCCCTTGGTATTTGCTGCATCATACAGTCGCTTCTTGAGAGCATCGAGTATCATCCCATTGGCGCGTTCCACTTGGCCGTTGGCACGTGGGTGAGCAACAGACACGTATCGGACGTCAATTCCACTGTTCTCGCAGTACTCCCAGAACTGGTGATTGTTGAAATTCGAACCCAGGTCTGTGATGATGCGATTAGGGAACTCATAGCGATGTACGATTTCATCCAAGAAGTCGAGGACTCTATCAGCCTTGGGGCAGGTAACAGGCTTGATCTCAATCCACTTGGTAAACTTGTCGATAGCCACCAGAACTCTGTTGAATCCCCCTGGCGCATTTGGGAGAGGACCAATCATATCCAGCCCCCAGCAAGCGAAATGCCAAGTTGGTGGTATCGTGATGAGCTTGTAGGCAGGAACGTGTTATTGCTTGGCGAAGAATTGGCATCCTTGGCACTTCTTGACTAGTTCCTCTGCATCAGCAAGAGCTGTAGGCCAGTAGAAAGCACGTCTGAACACTTTTCCCACCAAGGTGCGGGAAGAAACGTGATTGCCACAGATTCCTTTGCGTGTCTCCTCCAAGATTTCCTTGCCTTCTTCGCGAGAAACACACTTCATGAGTACATCAGAACTTGCGCCTCGCTTGTAGAGTTGACCTCCGACTAGAGCATAAGCTTTGACGCGGTGTGAGATGCGCTCGGCTTCTGACTTGTCTTCAGGAATCAACTGATGTTTAATGTAGTCAATGAAAGGGGTTCTCCAGTCCACATCAATCATAAACACTTCTCGATCAGGTTGAACTGAAGTAGTCGTGGGTGCAGATGATTGCTCCGGAATTGATGGTTTGTGGAGTTCATGGACGAAGATTCCTGCTGGCACTTGAGCTCGTGTAGATCCCAGCTTCGATAAGACATCCGCAGCAACATTGTTATCACGGATCACATGATGGAACTCGAGACCATGGAATTTGTTCTCGAGTTTGCGTACCCCCTGACAGTACGCATCCATATTCTCAGCATTACGATCCCAAGAATCGTTGACTTGATTGATGACCACCAAAGAATCACCATAAACAAGTAGTCGTGTAATGCCAAGAGAGACTGCAAGGCGAAGACCATGCAGTAGAGCTTCATATTCAGCTTCGTTGTTTGAGACCTTCCAGAAGATCTGCAAAACATATTTGAGTTGTTCGCCCTTGGGAGAAATCAGAAGTACCCCGGCACCTGCGCCTTCCAACTTGAGGGAACTGTCAAAGTACATGACCCAGTGTTCTGGACGCTCAATTGGAGTTGGGACTTGATTTTCTCGCCACACAGCCATGAAATCAACCAAGGCCTGAGACTTGATAGCAGTGCGAGGCTTGAACTCGAGCGATAGGGCGCCAAGCTCTATGACCCATTTAGAAATCCTTCCTGTGGAGTCCCGGTTGTGCAATATCTCGCCAAGCGGGTAGCTAGTGACCACAGAAATCTTATATTCGTTGAAGTATGGCGTAGCTTCCGTGAAGTAATCAGAACCGCATAGAGTAGCTTCTGTACCGGAGGGAAGCGAGCCTTGGACTCTGAGAGTACTTCACTGACGAAATAGACAGGCCTCTGGATAGGGTAGCCACGGCCTTCTTCCTGCCGCTCAACGACAATAGCAGTACTGACGACATTAGTAGTCGCAGCAATGTAGAGCAAGAGCTCTTCATTGGGCAGAGGAGCTGTGAGGACTGGAGGTTTGGATAAGAACTCCTTGAGCTGAGAAAGAGCTTGATCAGCTTCAGTTGTCCACGTAAACTTCTCTTGCCTCTTGAGTAACTTGAAGAAAGGTAGACCCCGTTCTCCAAGTCGCGAGATGAAGCGATTAAGTGATGCCATACAACCAGTAAGTTTCTGGACATCTTCGATAGTAGTCGGAGCTTACATGTTGGAGATGGCAGTAATCTTCTCGGGATTTGCTTCGATGCCACGATGGCTGATGATGAACCCGAGTAGTTTTCCAGATGATACGCCAAAGACATATTTATTGGGGTTGAGCTTCCATTGGTACTCGCGTAGCGAAGCGAAAGTTTCCTCGAGATCTGTGATAAGCATGTCTGGATCCCTAGTCTTTACAACGATGTCATCCACGTATGCTTCCACGTTCTTTTGAAGCTGCTTCTTGAAGCACGCTTGGATAGCCCTTTGATATGTAGCACCAGCATTTTTCAACCCGAAGGACATTATTGTGTAACAATAAGCACCAAACGGGGTAATGAATGCGGTCTTCTCTTGATCAGATTCCTTGATTGCAATTTGATGATATCCAGAGTAGCAATCCAGGAAACAGAGTAGAGCACAGCCCACCGTAGAGTCAATGACTTGATCAATTCGCGACAACCTGAAAGGATCCTTGGGGCAATGCTTGTTGAGATCAGTGTAGTCGACACACATCCTCCAATCATTAGAGTTCTTCTTCCTGACGAGCACAGGGTTAGCAAGCCATTGCGGATGAAAGACTTCCCGAATGAAGCCAGCCGCGAGTAGTTTAGCGAGCTCTTTCTTGATAGCAGCCATGCGGTCATCAGCAAAGCGACGAAGATGTTGTCTCTTGGGGGTAGTGTTAGGATCGACGTTGAGTGAATGCTCGATCAACCTACTGGGCACACCTGGCATGTCAGATGGCTTCCACGCAAAGATATCACGGTTAGCCCGAAGGAAGTTGACGAGCGCGTCTTCCTATTTAGGATCAAGCTGTGCACTGATCATGGTCGTCTTGCTGTTGTCACCAGTACCGAGGTCAATGGTTTTGAGCAGGATATCACCAGACGGTGCAGGCTTGTTGTTGTTGTCAGTCTTCTTAGGAACCACCAGCTCGCTCGGAGCAAGCTTTTTAGCGGCAGTGAAGACTTCCATCATCGCATTGGGTACTTGAGTAGTCGAGGCAAGTTCTATGGCTTCTGTATCGCAGTCGTAAGAACGCTTCAGATCCCCTTACAATGAAAGAACTCCTTTGGAGCTCGACATCTTGAGAACCAAGTACACATAGTGCGGAATAGCCATGAACTTAGCGAGACCAGGCCTATCGAGGATGGCATGGTAAGAAGTCTCGAAGTCAGCAACCTCAAACTTGATGTACTCGGTGCGATAGTGATCCTTAGTCCTAAAGGTAACCGGTAGTACAACTGAACCCAAAGGAACAGTTGTGTTGCCCGGGATGATACCATAGAACGGTGAGTTGGTCTTGGTAAGCATATTGGTGATATCCAGGCTCATCTTCTTCAGAGTTTTGACAAACAGGACATTGAGACCGCTGTCACCATCAATGAGAACCTTGGTAAGCCTGGAGCCTGCCACCACTGGATCCAGAACGAGAGGATATCGTCCTGGCTTAGAGAAACTAGTCCATTGATCCGCCCTTGAAAAGGTAATGGGGTTTCAGACCACTTGAGAAAAGTGGGAGCTGCTGGTTGGATGGACATGATCTCCCTGAGTGCTAGCTTCTGCATGCGCTTGGTTGGAATCCCACCAAATATGACATTGACAGTGTTGGAGGGGTGCTGAAACCCAGTGTCTTTGTCGGTATTAGCCTTTTTCCCCTTGTGTTTACGAAATCGCGGGTTTGGGTGCGTTGGTTCGGGTGTGTTCTTCAATGCACGTCGAAGTTGGTAACACTGCTCTGTAGTATGATCGTCCTCTGGGTGCCATGGGCATTTCTGCTTGGTCAATGTTGCCCAGTGAGGATCATCTTCAGGCTTGGCGGTAGATTCCATTGTAGCAACAGTGTTATCGGGTTTGCGCTTGCGATTAGGATTGCTCGAGTAGTTATTACCCTGGCGGTTGCCTTGCTGTTGCTTGCCACTACTGCTTCCTCCAGCATTGTTATTGTTGTTGTTCTGGTTGTTGCGAAGATGCTTGAACCGATTCCGAGCCTTATCTTCCTCGTCCGCCCAGTGAGTGATCATCTCCTTGAGCTTGGTGATGTTGGCTGGGCGAGCGCGACCGAAGTCTTGGAAAAGCCTATCGTCATAGAAACCATCCTAGAAGGTATCAATGACTTCTTTCTCGGTAACGTCAACAACAGTAGCCCTTTTCTCAAAGAAGCGGCGCATGTACTCACGAAGAGTCTTGCCTTGTTTTTGCTTGATCAGGGCAAGGTCCATCCGAGTACCATGACGGCCCAGAGAACCCGCGAAGTTGCTGGTGAAGCGGTGCTTGAGTTGTCCCCAGTTGTCGATGGAGCCACGTTTGAGAGACTCAAACCATGTGAGGGGCTCTTGCTCCAGAACAAAAGAGAAATAGATACACTTGGTATTATCATTGCCCCCAGCATTGGTGATGGACAGAGCATAACAGCGCAACCACTGCTTAGGATCTTGCTTGCCATCATATTTAGAGATACCGTAAAGCTTGAATTTCTCCGGAAGAAACAGAGCTTGAAGTCGAGCAGAGAAAGCAGGAAAAGAATCAGAGTCAGCATCCTTTTGCTTCTCACGTTCAGCGCGTCTGGCGTTGATTGTTGTGCGAGCATCGTAGTGAGAGTCTCCCGACTTGCTGTTGACACTGCAATCATCACCCCTTGCCCTTGTTGCTAGCTTCCGGACGAGTGCGTTGAGGAGTGGGAGTGGTACTATGAACACCTCCACTGCTGCCATGGTGACTAGGAGCACTGGTATTTTGACGTAGCATAGTATAGGCTAGTTCAGCCAGCTTCGCGACTTCAGCAGCCGCCCTGTCACGAGGCATAGAGCGACCGAGTAGATTGATCGCATTGATAGCTTCCTCTGGAGTACGATATTCACGAGTAGCTACCGCATCCAGAGCCTCTTGAAGATTACGGGTAGGTAGAGCTTTCGCGAGTTCCCGACGAAGGGTTGCACGATCAGCATTGCGTTGGCGACGTGCAGTCTTGGCCTTCGCGGTTTCATCAGCAGGACCATTGGCAGAGAGTTCATCATCAGATACATCATCCGGAAAGCGATAGTTAGCACGATGCCCTTGCGGAGTAGTTGCATCAATGCCGAAAACTTCTCGATGCGACGAATAAGTACCCGTACTCTGAATGAGCTCAGTATCAGTGTCATAATCAACAAGCTTGGCTCCTTCCTGGAAAGGTAAGTTGTCGAGACAAGCGATAAAGTGCTCCTGATCATCCAGTGTGAGATCAGCAGGCACATGCTCAGGTCAGTAGACGAATCTACCCTCAGGTGTCGATGTGATCACCAGTCCTTGAGCAGGGCCGGACAGTTGTTGTACTTCAGCAGAATCCGAACCGTAGTCGAACTCGAACTCAGATGAATCCGAATAGTAGTCGAGGTTGACGTCCGAATCCGAAGAGTACTCGAGCACGATCTTCGGGCCAGGGCACATGAGGCGTTTCAATGCGGCTTGGTAAGCAACACTGACATGGCGATGACCGAAGAGAGGTGGTGCTGGGATGCTATCCAGGCTGAGTGCAAGCTGTGAAGCCGAAGGGAGCAACTCAGGCTGAATAGGAGATGAAGTCGAGTTGTACTCGGACTCCGACTCGAGTTCTCTGAGGGGGTCAGAGATCGAAATTTCCCCGAAATTTTCGACGAATTCTTCCATCAAAGCTTGCGTAAGCGTCGATGATTTGAGCTTTGACTCCGGAGTTGATGCTAAGAAACACAGGAACGATCCGGCGCCGTCAGCAACGCAAACCCAAGAGCCAAAGACGAAAGTGTCGCCTTGCTGGAAAGCGACGGTCGGCTTGATGACGACGAGAGCCATCGAGTTCACCAGTGGATCAACGACGAGATCCCCTACCTGTCGCGTCAGCTGTCAGTGTTTTAGACACCGAGCCTACGACGGGGTACCCGAAGTAGTAGATTGTGCGGTGGGGCTCGCCGAGATCAGGAACACGATGGTGAGACACGGGGCACACAATTAGACAGGTTCGGGCCGCAATGTGCGTAATACCCTACGTCTTGTATGCTGCGTGGCTCTGTATTGATTGCGTATGTTTTGAGAGGGGTCCCTGCCTCGCCTTATATGTCACGGGAGGCAGGGTTACAAGTCGGATTAGTACAAGGGTACTATTCGAGTAGGACCCGGAGTAGCCTATACAGGGTATGGAAAGCTATCCTAGTTTTAGTATAAGTCCTTGTCTGCCTTGTCTTGCCTTGTGGTCCGCGGTACCAGCACCGTGACCCACTAGTCGAGTAGTCTAAGTGTGTAGGAACTCATCTCCCGGGTATGGCCCACAATGTGTTGGTGGGCCCAGGGATGCCCGATCGACAACATCCATCACACATTTTCTCACAAGAAACACTATTCCAACATTACTCATTTACAACTTCACTATTCCTTTTCACCTAAAAGAACACTCTAAACTATCATCGTTTTCCGTTCCAGACTTCCAGGAAGCATCTCGTCGAAAAAGTCCATGAAGATATCATAATGCCAAGCTGTTTCTGATTTACACTATGGGTGTGTTTAGATCCAGATGAATTGGCTGAATTGGAGAAGAATTGGGGAAGAATTAGTGTAAATACAGATGAATAGTGAGAGGTGATGTGAGATGATGTGATAGATGATGGGATGTTTTTTGCAAACTTTTTGAGATCTAAACACACCTATACTTAAAATGAACAACGCCTGGTGCTCTATCGTTATGCCTGCCCTGTTTAGTTCCTCAAAAGCCCCAAAAAAATTCGCATTGCAGACCGTGCCATCTCTCACAGGACATGCTTCTCAATGTAAAATTTTCACCACTTTTCTCAAAATTTCGGGTGTGTTTAGATCCCAAAATTGGGATGCAAAATTCTGAGATTTTGCACGAATTTTGGGCTGAAAAGCACTGTTCCGAACTGAAAAGCACTGTAGCACTTTTCGTTTGTTTGTGGTAAATATTGTCCTACCATAGCCTAACTAGGCTCAAAAGTTTCGTCTCGCAAAGTACATCCAAACTGTGTAATTAGTTTTTAATTTCATCTACATTTAATACTCTATGCATGTACCGACATTTTTGATGTGATGTTTGATGTGATGGGGAATCTTCTTTTTGCATAGTGTATTTTGGGGGAAGTTTGGGCTCTAAACACACCCTTCACCGAACTAAATGGTGCCTTACATGTAACTACTCAAGGGGTCGTAGCATGGAATTATTTAGACCTTCTTCGGTAGGTTTTTTTTAGAATTACACAGTACAACGCAGACGCTCACAACACGCACGCACACTCACCCCTATGAATACACGTACGCAAACCCTACCCCTATGAGCACCTCCGAAGGACTGAGCACCGACAGATCTGGAGATTCTCGAAGTCACCACTGGCGCCTCGTCGTCGACGGGAACGTCGCTTACCACTTAATGGTGTAACGCCGGAAAATCCCGAAAAAAATCCAGGAAAAAGTGCGAGCACCAGGATTTGAACCCTGGTGGGTAACGTCCTACTGAACCATCCTACCATTGGACTACAAGCCCATTTGTACTTCGATAGGGTTTTTGTTCCTTCAAAAAAGGAAAAAATTGGAGGAGCTTTTTTTTTCCTCTGCTTCTCCATATAAAATGGTTTCGACTCCTATGGTGCTTCAAGGATGAAGTCGTTTTTAGCAAACTGTTTGGTGGACTTCAGTTGGAGCTGTATGAGAATCCGAAACTGAAATCCTACCAAAGTGACCCAAAATCCACGTATATGTTCATCACATCCGATCACTAGATCATAGGAATTGATTTTGACAAAAGGCTTTGCTAAGGTACTCTCAAATGAATGTGAAGAGTTGATCTAATAACATATTACCTGATACCTCCTAGAAGGTAATAGATTTAATATTTATTATACAAACTTTTAAATCTAAAAATAAAAAAGATATGTCCTATCAGATTTAACTGCCATGACATCTTAAGTTTTGTTTTCCCCCTCTGACGTGATTATGGCTGGTCGTTCCGTGTAAAAAAACGAAAACAGAGAGTGCATGGATGGATCTGTAAAAAAACATGACATCTGTTAGCATACGTGAGATTGGGTTACGGTATTTAATTGGTCTGATTTAACATTTTATTAACAGAGTAGTACAATGGAAAAGGAGGGCGTCTGATCTCTAAGGGAAATTTCAAGTTTCTAGATCTGTTGATGTGTTATAAACTAGCTATATCAGAGCCATAATAATAATAATAAATACTGTAACGATTCTCATTCTCTACAGACTACAGTCTACTACACTGGTCTGTCACTATTGTGTGATTGTGTCAGTTGCCACACGAGCTGCCTGCTGCCCCCGCAACGGAAAAGGGCATAACTTTCAATAAACAAAAGATTATGGAAAGATCTACCCTCTGAACATAACCATCACACGATGCATGAGCACATGGCCGAGCACCCAACACCCGTCAGCATCAGATTCAGGCCATCCAGTGCTGCACTGCTGCCTAGTAGAATTATCTATCGCTAGTTGGAGCGGTTAGCAGCGAGGGGCGCTTCACTAGGAGTCTAGGACTGTACGGCTAATGCATTGCCAGTGGCAGTATCCTATGCCGCGGACGGCGCAGATCCGATTCCTTCACCGGCGGGCGCAGCGGCCGACGGCCCCGATCGCCCGACCCGCCGCGGGCGTCACATGCCTCGCACATTGCTGGGCTGCTGGACTCCCGCCACCACCGCGGTCGCGTCGGCGTCGCCCGCCGGCCCGGCCCCACAGCAGCGGCGCGAAGATCTCGTCAGCTGCACCGCGGGCCCCACGGGCACTGTGGAGATAGACCGGTAGGGCCAAGTGGGCGTCCGGTGGGGCAGGCAGCACGGGCGAGGGCGACCCAGCAGCACCCAGCAGCGATCGGCTGCCTTTGCGGCCACTCACGCGCGCCGCACGTGACTCCCGTGCGCGATCGCCGCCGCCTCCGTGCCTCCTGCTTCCCGCTTGCTCTCCGCGCTTCCGCAGCAACTGTTACAGTTGCGTGCCTCCATTAGCTACGGGCCAACCGGCCAAAGCCGCTCGCTATCGCGGCCGCGTGTGCCTCTGACAGGTGGGTCAAATGGCAGGTGGCCCGCGAGTCAGAGTCGCGGGTGGGGTTGGGTTAGTGGAGCGGACAAGTAATCACATGGTTAAAGGGCCATTTGGGAGTGGTTTATTATTACCGGGCGGGCGCCGGAGGGAGAGCGGAGGGGAGGGGGAGGAGCTTGAGCTCGCTGCTAATGGCGGAGAGCGACGGGGGAGAGACCGCGAGCCCGAGCCCTGGTCCGCGGGCCGGCGGCGGGGCGAGCCCTGAACCGCGCCCGCCGCGGCCGCAGCTCACCAAGTCGCGCACCATCTCCGGCTCCGCCGCGGCGTCCATATGGGCAGCTGAGAGGGTAGGAGGAGGCGGCGGAGGTGGTGGGCTAAGGGACAACATACTCGTCCGCCGATCCTCCACGGCGCCGCTCCCTCCGCCTCCGGCGTCAGCGGCTGGGGCGTCCCCGGCGCCACGGCGGCTCACCGTCGCCGTGGACGACCCCTCCTACGCGTCGCCCAACGGCGGGGTGCTGGACCGCGACTGGTGCTACCCCTCGTTCCTCGGGCCGCACGCCTCGCGCCCGCGGCCGCCGCGACATCAGCAGCAGACCCCGACGAGTACCGACCGCCCGAGCGCTAATCCCACTCCCACCGTGCCGCCGAGGGAGGAGGAGAGGAGCTTGGCCTCCGTGGTGAAGCGCTCGGCGCTGCTCGAGGAGCGGAGGCCCCTGCCGCCTCCACTTCCACCCCCGCGCGCTCCGCGATTTGATCTCTCCCCGTATCTCCCGCTTGTAAGTCAAGCTCGCTGTAGCATGCCTTTGCCATAAAAGCTGATCGTAACTTTCACGACTGATTCCTCTTGAGTTACTGCAGCTGCTGGTCATAACTTTTACAAGCTGTACCCTCGCTATTTGGCAATGGGTCAAAGTTATGGGACTTCAGGTTATTATCTCTTTGATCTGTGTGGTTTTGTGATGTCATGGTTAGCTGCTTTGCATCAGAGTTCAATCCGCTAACAATTTAGGAATCCTCAACATTTTGCCAGGAAAAGATCAGATCATGCAGTGACGGTAATGCTGGGGGTCGTGAGGGTACTGAGAAGGTGTCTTGGAACAGGGACCATGGCTCTGCTTTTATCAACTCGGGGAATTGGAATTTAGCTCCATCTAGCTCCATCTTTGCACTTGCAGTTCCGTTATTCCTGTTTAAGTACATTGATCAGGTCCGACGGAGACAAACAAATTCCATGAGGGCGAGAGGCAGCGAAGAAGAAGTGCCTCTCAAGAAGAGGATTGCCTATAAAGTTGATGTGTTCTTCTCAGGACACCCATATGCAAAGCTTCTTGCCCTCCTATTAGCCACCATCATTCTCATTGCTTCGGGTGGGATTGCACTGTATGTTGTTAGTGGCAGTGGATTCCTCGAGGCTCTTTGGCTTTCATGGACTTTTGTGGCAGATTCTGGAAACCATGCCGATCAGGTTGGCCTGGGGCCAAGAATTGTGTCTGTGTCAATTAGCTCCGGAGGCATGCTGGTGTTTGCCACAATGCTTGGGCTTGTGTCAGATGCAATATCAGAGAAGGTGGATTCTTGGCGTAAGGGGAAAAGTGAGGTGATAGAGATCAACCATATACTAATCCTTGGATGGAGTGACAAGCTGGTAATATTCTGATAGAAAACTGCTTTTGTATGTAAAAAAACATATACCATCAGATAAATATGAAATTCATATTTTGTACTTTATCCTCCAATATCAATGGGAGAAGTTATGCAGCAAAAACCAAATTATATTTTTATCAACAATTGAATAATTTAGCTTATGATATCTGTACTGTGGACCAGGGATCCCTTCTGAAGCAGCTAGCTATAGCAAATAAGAGTATTGGTGGTGGTGTAGTTGTTGTTCTGGCAGAAAGAGACAAGGAAGAGATGGAGATGGACATAGCAAAGCTGGAATTTGACTTCATGGGAACATCTGTTATATGTAGGAGTGGCAGTCCTCTAATTCTTGCAGATTTGAAAAAGGTAGAAGCTTAAGAACTTCTCATCTTGTTATCCCTGCTAGATGTACCATGCCAGTATTTCTTTTGATGATTTCATCTTAATAGCAGACCACAAAATTTTTTTGGCAGGTTTCTGTTTCTAAAGCACGTGCTATCATTGTTTTAGCATCTGACGAAAATGCAGACCAAGTTAGTAGTTTTATTTTACGTACATTTTATATGTGTTAAGCTTATCGTAGTATTCCATATGCTCATTGCTCGCATTTTGTGTCCCATAGAGCGATGCACGAGCTTTGCGAGTGGTGCTGAGTCTGACTGGAGTCAAGGAGGGTCTAAGAGGCCATGTTGTTGTAGAGATGAGTGATCTTGACAATGAACCCTTGGTGAAACTGGTTGGAGGTGAACTAATCGAAACAGTTGTTGCTCATGATGTGATTGGACGTTTAATGATACAGTGTGCACTCCAACCTGGCCTAGCACAGGTACAACTCAATGTTATTCTGGTTGTATAGTGAACAATATTAACCCCTATATTTTTACTTGAATCATTGTGTTTTGGGATTTCTGTATGGTATCAATTCTCTTTACACAAATACACATGTATAACAAAGACATTGTAGTTGCTACGGATTTACATGTATAAAATTTCTGAACTCATAATATCAAAGGCATTGCCCAGATGCATTACAACTGTTAGCTACTCCCTCCATTTCAAATTGTAGGTCATTTTGGCATTTTTAGATTCATAGATTTTGCTATGCACCTAAATATACACTTCTGTCTAGATACATTGTAAGAGAACATTTAACTTTTTGCCACTTTTAGCTTATGATCATCTAATCCCTCTCACATTCACTCATCTCACATAGTTATAAATCTAAAAATGCTAAAGAGACCTACAATTTGGGACGGAGGAAGTATTTGACTTTTTTGTTATAATCCAAAAATACATGAAGCTTGGTAGTTGTTCGATTGTTCACGTATTATGTGATTAAATTTGAAGCTACCACGGTGAACCAAATTTTATTTTGCCCCGAATTTTTCCCCCTCGGTATGGAGTTATGGATTACCACACTCAAAATATTAGCCCATCAACCACGTTTGCAGATATGGGAAGATATATTGGGATTTGAAAATGCAGAGTTTTATATTAAAAGATGGCCAGAATTGGATGGCATGAGGTTTGGGGATGTGTTGATCTCATTTCCTGATGCTGTACCCTGTGGAGTCAAGGTTGCTTCAAAAGCCGGAAATATCTTAATGAATCCTGATGATGAATATGTTTTAAGAGAAGGTGATGAGGTCCTTGTCATTGCAGAAGATGACGATACTTATGCTCCCGCCCCATTACCAGAGGTGAATTTCCTCGCTTCTACTTAAGGTTCAACAATAGTTGTTTTCATGTATTGACTAATGTGCAACTTTTGTTCTTTCACCTTGAGTTTTACCTCGTAGATGTGATCTATTTTCAGGTAAATAAGGGTTTCCTGCCTAACATACCGACCCCTCCCAAA
The DNA here is from genome assembly GCA_036936925.1 of Cenchrus fungigraminus. Taxonomy (NCBI): domain Eukaryota; kingdom Viridiplantae; phylum Streptophyta; class Magnoliopsida; order Poales; family Poaceae; genus Cenchrus; species Cenchrus fungigraminus. Next base: position 10,643,674 of record CM072779.1, read on the forward strand.
TACCCAGAGAAGATTTTGTTCTGTGGTTGGCGCCGTGACATCCATGATATGATAATGGTAACTTTACTGAACTATTTTCTCTGACTGATGCTTGATAAATCATATTTTTAACGAACTCAATGTTTTATTTAGGTTTTGGAAGCATTTCTTGCTCCAGGTTCAGAATTATGGATGTTCAATGAGGTGCCAGAGAAGGAGAGGGAGATAAAACTGACTGATGGTGGTTTGGATATATGTGGGTTAACAAACATTAAACTTGTACATAAAGAAGGGAATGCTGTCATCAGGCGGCACTTGGAAAGCTTGCCTCTGGAGACATTTGACTCGGTGAGTACGATTGCTCCTTTTTTAGAGACATTTTGAAAAATATTAGTGGAAGAAAATAAATACTTGATGAATCGACAGTGAGTTCATAACATATTTGAATGATCTGTTATCATCATATTCTTGTGCTTACAATTGCGTGAAATAGTCTGTGTAATACATGTATAAGTTATTCTCAAAAAAAAAAACATGTATAAGTTGTGTTCATCTTATGTTTAGATCTTCGTTACATAACTGAGAAAAAAAAATGGAGCCTGCAAGTTGGTTTGTTTGCATGGAGTTACAGCATTACCACCATATTCATGCTGTGATTATATTTCCCTAATTGCTAATTTACCTCCACAGAAGGATCTACAATGCTAACTTTCAAACAATAGATTTTAATTCTTGCAGATGAGTCGGTGGAGGACTCCATCGTACATTCTGATTCACGTTCTTTGGCTACACTTCTTCTAATTCGTGAAATTCAGGTGGTTATAAAGCAGCATGGTATTATAACATACAGTGTATAAATGAATGACTTCTGCATTATTGATGTGTGCCTTCTTCTACAGTCTAAACGTCTTCCATCCAAGGAGCTGAAATCACCTCACCGTTACAATGGCTTCTGTCACAGCTCCTGGATTCGGGAAATGCAGCATGCATCAGACAAATCTATAATCATCAGCGAAATACTGGACTCCAGAACAAGAAATCTCGTATCTGTCTCCAAAATTAGCGACTATGTTTTGTCAAATGAACTTGTAAGTATGGCACTGGCAATGGTAGCGGAAGACAAGCAAATAAACAGAGTTCTTGAAGAACTTTTCGCTGAGGAGGTACTTTCTAAAATGCATCATCCTGTCTGTTGACTACCTAGCTTGCCATGTCTTGCACCTTATTTTTTTTATCTTTGCATGATACAGGGCAACGAAATGTGCATTCGATCTGCTGAATTTTACCTGTACGAGCAAGAGGAATTGAGTTTTTTTGATATAATGGTTAGGGCTCGTGAGAGAGAGGAGATTGTGATTGGGTACCGCCTTGCTAACACTGACCAGGCTATCATTAACCCAGAACATAAATCTGAGATTAGGAAGTGGTCACTAGATGATGTCTTCGTTGTCATCTCTAAAGGTGACTAATTTTCAAGAGCATCTCACTTTTTTGTGTAAGTGTATATTCTAACGCTAACCAATGCTAATCGAAATGATAACCGGGCAAACATAATGTACAGTCCTGATCAAATCATTAGTTATGTACATCAGTACATGTTAATTTGTAGCATTCAATTGATCTCGCATAAAGAGTTCCATGTCCGGACTTGTACTTTTTGTTGTATCAAATGGTACAATGAAGCAGTTCGGCAGAGGTAACTTGTAATCCTTTGAATTGCACATTAATTATCAAATTTCAATCGCAGAGTTGATGTTATAGGACATGCAGCATGCACTGTTGAGGCTACATTTGGTTAGTCCTGCTTCGTTGTTTGTTTTTTCATTCAAAGGATTATATCACAAGCACAATGAAATAGGAATAACTCCATTATGCATCTGATGCTTTTCTACTTATGCTATCAGATTATTGTCATCAGACACCTAGATATTGGCAGTGTTGATGGCTACAGTTTTTTAGAACATGGTGGTAATACCTGAAAGTTTATGTTACAATCTTGCAGCAATGGAAACTCTGTTTTCCCCGCCAAGAGCTACATTGATTTTTTCTGATGCATGACTGATGACAGAATGTGCCCCACAGTTTAAAAAAAAAAATCCAAACCGATCAACCACAGTTTGTTGCCTCCCATGTCTGTCCCACACCTATGCTGGATGTTCAGGTGGTTGCAGATAGCGTCGCTCTCACTTCAACATGCGCTAGAGTATACTGGGACCTAGCGAACTGTATAATGCAGATTGCAGACAGGTGCATCCGCGCATAGTTCATATTCACAGGTTTTACATATATAAAACATTGTAGTTTGTCGCATACTCTCAGGGTATCAAGTAAATTATGTTACAGGGGGGACGACCAAACAGAAGAAATTCTGCGGTCAAAATTGCATACATCCCACTGAATCCTTCCGTTCCGCAATAACCCAGTTACCGTATGCGTAGAGCATCCATCCGGAGTTCTCCGCTTGCATGGACCTCCTTGACCCGCCTATCATATTCATCTTCTTCCTCTTTCTCCTCTGATCTGTATTCCTCTTCCTTCTCTTCTTCCTCATCTGAACACTCTGTGCTCGACACGTAACCTGATCTGGATGATTTCAGCATGGTCCTTGCATCTTGGACAATCTTCATGATTTCTTCTGATGTTTGATCTGAATAAGAAGGTATTCTGTTATCTCTCCTGTAGTACATGGCTTGTGCCGTCTCAGTGAGTTCCCGTGGCAGGTTCTTTAGGAACCATGGATGGCTCTTTATTTCCTTCATTGTGATTCTCTGAAAATAGTTGTAAAAATATACATGGCATAAAAATCGACAACATTACAGCAGTACATGCTATATCACTTGTATTGAGACGTATCATGAGAGTAATGTACATCTTGAGATAATTACCCTCATTGGATTGGCAACAAAGATACGTGTGATAAGTTGCTTGCATTCTGTAGATATGTGGACATAATCTGGTATATCGTATTGCACTTGCATTATTTGCTGCAGGTTAAAAGTGACTGGAATGAGGGTAAATTAATGTGGAGAAAGGGAAATGCTAGCAGACATTGGATGGTATATCTATAGCATTTACTATAGCCTGTCACCTGAATGGTCTTGCGTATGTTCTTGGGGTCATCCGGGTCTTCAAATGGGTATGCTCCCACAAGCATGACGTAAAGAGTCACCCCACAGGACCATACATCTGCAAGCTACATGAACAAGTACCACTGCCATCAATGAGAGCTGGATAATACTCTGTTAGATAAATATTAACTAACTCTTTTAGGATAGAGTGAATCACAAGGTTAGGGGTTAGATTTTCAGAATGGAATTAAAATGAAGGAAACACCACAATCTGTTACTTGGGCTTGATACAACTTACTGCAGTTTATGTTTTGTGCTAAACTGACAAAAGTTTCAAATTCAGTAATCCTACATGAGTCTGAGGTGAAACTGATGTTTGAATGTCTGCGTGACTTTCGTGTGGTGCAATTTTGTTCTGTTGAATTAGAAATAAAAAAAAAATGTAGGCCAGTATCAGGGTTCCTGGTGAATTGTGGTAAATCACATCAGTACAAACCATAAAGACCTTAACCCTGAATACATGACACACAAAACACTACTCATAAGAAACAAGAGGAAACAGATAGGCACTCCATGGGCATATTGTGTTCGAGAAGAAAATCAGAGAACCATCAAAATGTAAAAAGGGTTGACAATCTTGTTAGCGATATGGCATATATATGAAGCCCAATGATTGGCCAACTAGTTGTGCAGGTATGAACTTTCTCTAATAAAATTTTTAAAAGGAAGTCAGTGCAGCTGAAATTTCTGACATAATGAATCTTCATGTCAAGCCATCATACTTAACAAAAGATGTAAATCTTTGGATTAGTATTCTTTATTGATTTATTCATGAAACCCACATAGCGCATTTCCCACTACAAGTTCTTGTGTAGCACTCAGATTGTGTGATGCCAACAATATATAGCCAACCTTGGGTGGCTTACAAGCTAAGTAAAACATCTACTGGATAGAGCTACTAGACTTAATAACTATCAGTAGTATTGTTTTTTATTGCTTTATTAGTTCATTCCCTGCGTTCTGACAAGTAGACTCAACAAAAGATACAGGTATTACTCAGTTTCCAAGGGAAAACATGCAAGATGGAAAATACAACCTGGCTTGCAATGAACCTATCAGAATCTATATATCAATATCCATGATAATGTTGTAGGCAAGAAGATGAATCCGTCCATAACCAATACAAAGGCTAAGAACCTTTCATACAAACATGGAGAATCTGTAGGATAAGAACCTTTTTTATGGATGGATGATCTGTCATCAAACAGCTCCACTCAACTTTTCTGATGTCAACATCCCTTGGGTACATATTACCTCAACAAACCAAACAGAAGATGTTCCAGCACCTCATGCTGACAATGACTCCTCATCCAAATCAGAAACATTTATCGAATTTCAGATCCTTTGTTGTTTCAGTACTTGGGAGTTGGGACTACAGCTAACAATGAAATGCACTGTCAAAGACTAGTTGCAACGTTCATCTAGTAGCCAAACAAGACTGTCCACCAACAGGATGTCAGCAAGACAGCAACAAAGAGGTTTGGCACATGCCCTGGAATTTTACAGCTTATTTTAGTACATCATAAATGACTGATTTGGTTTGGCCAGAGAAGATAGCTACTTATTACGATTTGACAGATAATCCCGAGGATCAGATATTTCCAAGGATTCTTCCCTGGAAAATTCCATAATTTAATTTTTGAAAGAGCAACTTTTGTTTCAGAATGATTGATCATGCAACCTGACTTTTCATTACATTGAGAAGGCAAGCATGTAACATCACAATCATGGACAATTGCACCCCCACTATGTGGTTGTTATGGGGAAGCTAGTCTGAGTACTGTCATTTAATTTATGCATCAAGAAAAGCTGGGTGAATCAATAATGTTGTACTAAACACTCCAAATCTTCGACAGAATTTTCATGTTCAACTTGCATCTTAACATTTCACATATGAACAAGGAAAAAGGATGCACAAAACGGTAGATAATGCCCTAGATAAATATTGAAAGTGACCTAACAGAATATCTAGCAAAGGTACATAACAAAGAAAATCATGTAGTTTACGAAAAGAAACAAGGGGGAGATAACCTCACCTTTCCATCATACTCACGACGGGATAGTACCTCAGGTGCAATATACGCTGGTGTTCCCACTGCTGATTTGGGTCTTGAATGCAACACCGATGACTGTTCCAGACACGGCAAAAACATGATTAATGAGAATTTATAGAAATGTCAATAAGTTCAGGATGAAAACATAAACCATGGTTCCAGCAAAAACCTTGGAATAGCCAAAATCACATATCTTGAGCCGTGGAGCTGGGCTACCATCCAAGAGAACATTCTCCAGCTTCAAATCACGATGGCATATTTGCTGGTTTTTGAAAATTTCACCCTCAGAATAAATCATGGGAAATAATAAAATATATATGAAGCTTGTACATCAAAGTACAGTTTTCACACTAACAAAAAACAGCAACTCTTCTACACACACACACACACACATAAATATACAAGTCTTTTGTTCTTAGAAAGTAGGATGGGGTTTTGTTTGTGTTTTGTACCATGTAATGGCAGTAGCTCACGCCACAGATCAACTGCTGAAAGAAATATCGGGCCTGCATTAAGCACAAAAAGAATTGAGTATTACTCTTTCATTAAAAGATTAACATAAGCTCGGGAACAAATTCCGGGACCTCATCCTCACTGAACCGCCCACGATCACAGATTCTGTCGAAGAGCTCTCCGCCTGCTGCGAACTCCATGACTATCATAAGATGTGTCTGTGTAAGTATCACCTGCGGAATTTTTAGCCCAAAAAATTAATACCATGTGATTCAGAAAAAAAAAAGTGAAGAAAATATACTGCTGAAGCTAACAGTGCAAAGGCACAATCTGTTTTCTTCATCCATTTAGCACTTCACGACAATCTAAACAGAAACTTCACACTTTAAAGTTTTGAACTAGCACCTAAAGCACATGCATCCCTGACATTAAAATGCATACCCAATTCGTAAGAAATGTAAGGGGAATAGCCAAAAAGGAAAGGGACAAAGGACCGAGGAAAGTAGCAAAAGTTGGCACCTAATTAAACAGCATCAATCAAAAGATTCCCCCACTACATGCAGTTAAGAGGAATCAACAACGTCTCGAACTAACTACAAAATGTAATTTCAAAAAATCCTTGATCCGCTACCCTTTAGAGCCTCGCCAACTAAAATAGCACCATACAACCTGTATGTAGTGTATATAAAAAAAGGCGAAGCTTAATTATCGAGAGAGCAATTTAACGTTTCGGTCTCCACATCGACGAACCTCCTTGAAGCGAATGATGTTGGGGTGGCGCAGCGAGCGGTGGTTGATGATCTCTCTGTACACATTCTCGTCAATCTGCACAATTCAGATCCCCAAAACCAACAAAATTAGAACCCCGTCGCAATCCACCCAGAATTTAATCCATCACCAAGCCGAACAAACCGTAACAAAAAAGTTAGAGAAAACAACGAACCCGGTGTCCACGCTCGATGCACTTGACGGCGACGAGCTCCCGGGTCTCACGGTTGCGCATCAGCCGCGCCACCCCGAAGTTCCCCGACCCGATGTCCCGCACCGCCTCGTACTTCTCCATACCTACCTTCTCCGCCTCCGCTCCCCGCCGCCCGGCTAGCCGCCGCCGCGTGCCCCGCGCGTCCCCCTCGGCCTGAGCAAGCACGGTCCGGAGGCGCAGCCCGCGGGGGGGTCCAAGGCGGCCGTAGCCTGATCGCACCTGAGAGGAGGGAGGAGCGGGCCGGTACGGCGCGACGGCGCAGGCGGCGGCGCGGGGTGGGTTCGCGTTGCGTTGCGCGGTTGCGCCTCCGTCGGCCGGCGGGTCGGTGTGCGTGTGCGCGAGGCGATCGGGATTATATAGTGGTGGCGGTGGTGATGGTAGGAGCGCAGCGTGACGGGTAAGCCGTGCCAGCGTGAGAGCGGAAGGGGAGGGGAGACCGGAGGGGAATGGAAGGTGCCAAGGGGGACGGGGAGGAGGAGCGGACGTCGGGTGGGCCCCGCGCGTCGGTGTCCGTGTCCCGCGCCGGGCGCGTGGGCCTGGCAGGCTGGCTGGCTTCGGTTCGCCGTCGAATCCGACGTGTAAAATTCTGTTTCGCTGAATTGGGGTTTCCGGTCCTTTTGATCAGGATTCAGACTCGGAGGGAAAAAAAGACTCTTTACAGCCTTCCCGAATTCAGTTCTTTAATCTGAGATTTATGTAAAAAGGTTTTCTTGGTAGTATTACCAAGCTCCAACATGTCACTTAAATTCGTAATCTAATCCCCATGTGACAACTGGTATTCTGTACAAATTGTTGTGTGTACACCGGAATTCAGGAACTATATAACTTACTCCCTCCGTCCCGCAAACAGTGTTCCTTTGGTTTGTCCTAAGTCAAACCATCTTATGTTTGACTAAGTTTATATAAAAATATATAAACATTTTCGATGCCTAACAAGTTCCATTAGATTCATTATGAAATATATTTTCATTACATATCTATTTAGTGCTATAAATATCGATACTCTTCATTATAAATTTAGTCAAACTTTAAACAGTTTGACTGAGAAAAGTCAAAGTGGACACTCTTTGCGGGACGGAGGAAGTAGGTCATTCTCAGTGGAGATATTATAGACACGTTTACCTAGAGTGACACATCATCTAAAAACGTTTGAGACTATAATGAAACACCTTCCCTCTCAATGCATAATTTCATCTATTGTTGTTTTCTAGATTGCATGCAAGACACAAGTTGTCTAGGTAACTGTGTAGAGAGGGTGTCATCCTCATGAAACTCATTTCATCTCTCTCCTCATTAATACACTACCACATCATCAAAAGTGTTGGCATGACAGTCTATTTAATGTTTATGAAACTCTATTGAGACTGGCCTTATAAGGGCAGTCCCAATGGAAGAAACTACCATAGTTTCTTAAACATAGGACATCGTACCAAGAAACTATTCTCTCCATTGCAAAATTTTCTTCACACATTCACATGAAAAATTGACCAGTGATTCACCAGATTCCTCTCTCTCTCATCTCTGGATTGTTTGTGCACAACACACGGAAATCTCAAAATCTTCAAAGGGTGTGTTTAGATCCCAAAAAGTTTGTAAAAAACATCCCATCATCTATCACATCACCTCACATCACCCCTCACTATTCATCTGCATTTACACTAATTCTTCCCCAATTCTTCCCCAATTTAGCCAATTCATCTGGATCTAAACACACCCAAAGCAAAGCTCGAGCTCCCCAAATCTTCAAAGCAGAGCTCGGCGACGCTGGCAGCTGGCCGCCAACGCGAGCGCGTTGGGGCCGGCGGATACGCACTCTTGACCGGTGGCCAGCGCGGGCGCGGCAGCGTGCGGGTGCACGCGCGGAGCCAGCGGCCAGCGCGGCGGCGTGCGGAGCTAGCGGCCAGCGCGGACGCGGCGGCGTGCGTTTGCGCGCACGGGGCCGGCGGGTGCACGACCAATGCCAGAAGCATGCTGCAGGATGTCACGGAAACCCCACTGCTGGTAGGCAAGATTGCAGTAAGGGCACACACAGCGACCATGGCGAAGCATACGAGTGTAACCCTGCTCCAGCAGCCAAGCCAAGGCATCTTTCTTCATCTCCTCTGTTTCTTCCTCGTCCGCTTCGTCCATGTCGTACAGATCATATGGATCCATGTATGCCGTTTCTAGGAGTAGAAATCGTTTCTTCATTTTCTCATCTCTTTCTTCATTAACTCTTGTGCCACATCAGCAAAATGCTGAGCTGTTAGGGTAATTAATAGGAATAGAAACTACAATAAATTCCCCATTGAGATTGGCCTTATAACTATCAAAAGAAGAAAGAATTCCGGAGGTAGGTTTAGGTATTCGGCTGTTCATATGGGATTGACAAACCATTCAAGCGCCCATTGGGTTGGGTTGGATCCTGTGGATTATTTGGCCTAGTTTTTCCACTAAAACAAACTTGGATAAGCATGGCTAGGAGTACATATTATACCCGTCACGGGGTGGTGCTTTAGCAATCTTGTCAGCTAATAAACTAAGCGCAATTATTGCCTTGAATTGAATATGCCGTTATTCTCAAAATAGTTTTGATTTCGATACATCATCATGACATGATTCATGAACCAAACTAAAGCTTCAAGTTCAACCCGACTGAGAGCTTTACAGGTGACGAATCGGAGAAGACGGCGACGCCATCCCACAGTCCCAGCAACGACGAAGGACTATAGTCTGTCTATACTATAAGAAGCGAAAACAATTAAAAACTTTTCTCACCTAATTTGGGCCCGCCTTATCCTTCACGCCGGACTCACCCGTCAGGTTGCATGATGACCAAAAAGGTGGAACGACTATAGAAATCGCAATTTGGGGAGCGTTTCTGCCAAAAACGTATTGTTTTTCTCACCCACCCACCCCGTACCCACATCGTCGGGCCCACCCTTACCACCCATCCCGCCGCCACCGGTCGTCCCTCACGCTGCCCCATCGGTCGCTGCCGCAGGTGGGCTTCCCCGGCGTCGTCGAGCTACGTGCGCACCGCGCTCCCGAGGTAACACGGCAAGCGATCGTGATGTCGCGCTGATTTCTCAGCTGCGTGTGCATGGCTGGGTGCCCGTGTGATTGGGTGACTGATCGATCGGCCGGCCTACGTGCCGTCGCAGGTTCAAGATCCCGGAGCGGTCGATCCCCAAGGAAGGACGCGGTGTACCAGATCATCAACGACGAGCTGATGCTGGACGGGAACCCGCGGCTGAACCTGACGTCCTTCGTCACCACATGGATGGAGCCCGAGTGCGACAAGCTCATCCAGGCCTCCATCAACAAGAACTATGACGACATGGACGAGTACCCCGTCACCACCGAGCTCCAGAACCGGTGCGTCAACATGATCGCGCACCTCTTCAACGCCCCGATCGGCGACGACGAGACGGCCGTCGACGTGGGCACCGTCGGCTCCTCGGAGGCCATCATGCTCGCCTGCCTAGCGTTCAAGCGCAAGTGGCAGGACAAGATGAAGGTAGCGGGGAAGCCCTACGACAAGCCCAACATCATCACGAGCGCCAACGTGCAGGTGTACGTGCTAGGAGAAATTCACGCGCTACTTCAAGGTGGAGCTTAAGGAGGTGAAGCTCAGCGAGGGCTACTACGTCATGGACCCCGAGAAGGCCGCCGAGATGGTCGACGAGAACACCATCTGCGTCGCCGCCATCCTCGGCTCCACGCTCAACGGCGAGTTCGAGGACGTCAAGAAGCTCAACAACCTGCTCGTCGCTAAGAACGCCGAGAACGGGTGGGACACGCCGATCCACATCAACGCGGCCAACGGCGGCTTCATCGCGCCCTTTATCTACCCGGAGCTGGAGTGGGACTTCCGGCTGTCGTTGGTCAAGAGCATCAACGTCAGCGGCCACAAGTACGGCCTCGTCTACGCCGGCGTCGGCTGGGTCATCTGGAGGAGCAAGGAGGACCTCCCGACGAGCTCATCTTCCACATCAACTACCTCGGCGCAGACCAGCCAACCTTCACGCTCAACTTCTCCAAAGGTACGTTGCACGGCTCTGTTGATCATGTTTGATTTGTTCAGGTTTTCAGTGAGCAACATGATCGGTTCATCCCTCTGTTCTCTTCGGAATCGGATAGGTTTAGGTTCCAGCCAGATTATTGCCCAGTATTACCAGCTCATCCGCCTCGGATTCGAGGTAATTATTGCAAGTAATTAACATCTGACTGACATTCTCGGGCACACAGAAACGTGTGTGCTTATCTGCAAGCAAACGAACACGCCATTCATGCATTTTTCAGTTTCAGTTGTCTGTTTAGTCTGTTGGGATTCTTCACACTGGTAGATTCAGGACCTTTGGTACACCCCTTTAGTCCCGGTTGAGTTTTGGAGCCGGGACTAAAGGGTTTTCATCGACGTGGCTCGAAATACCCGAGAACACCCCTACCCTTTAGTCCCGGTTGGTAATACCAACCGAGACTAAAAGGGGGCTTCGAACTGCTATTTTACGACAATAATTGGCGCCAAGCTTTAGTCCCGGGTGGTGTTTCCACCCGAGACTAAAGGGGTCCCCTTTTGTCTCGGGTGGAAATACCACCCGAGACTAAAGGCATTCCACCCACCGACAGTTTCCTATTTATCTCCCCCCGGTCCAAGCACATCTCATTCTTCTCCTTCCTTTCTCTATCTCATCTCTCTCTCTCTTCTCTCGTGTAGATCCCGGCGGGCGGCTCCCGGGGCGCGGGCGCGCGGCTCCTGGTGGCGGGCGCGGCCACCGACGCAGCGCGCGGACCCCGACGCAGCGCGCGGACCCCGGCGCGGGCGGCTCCCGGGGCGCGGGCGCGCGAGCCCCAGCCACGGGCGGGCGCGGCGACCGACGCGGGGGCGCGCGGACCCCGGCGCGAGCGGCTTCCTAGGCGGGCGCGGGGCGCGGCCCTCGGCGCGGGCGCGGCACGGTTCGTCAATTTTTTTGTCTTCTGATTTTTACTTGTGAGATGTTGTGAGATGTGAAGGAAACTTGTGTTGTGAATCGAATCAAACCTGTGATGCAAAGGAAACTTGTGTTGTGAATTGAATCAAACTTGTGATTCGCGAGTGGTGAAATTGATTGATTTACTCATGTGATGGTTAAGTATGTGATGAATACTTCTCGTCTGTAGTGTTTGTATTTGTTCTTGTCAATTCTCCATTGTTATGAACGGCGGTGGCGGAGCTGGAGTAGGATGCTCGCCGACGAGTGGTGGCGGAGCTGGAGCATGCAGGACACCCGCAGCCACGGGCTTTTTTTTTGTTTTCTGGAAAACCCTTTAGTCCCGGTTGGTAATAGTCCCGGTTCGTTCACCCGGGACGAAAAGAAGGGGCCTTTTGTCTCTCATCATTAGTCCCGGTTGGACTTGAGAGACCTAATGCCCTTACCAACCGGGACTAAAGTCCCTCACCCTGCCAGTGTCATGCAATCCGAATGTTCTTCCGCATCACCAACAATCCACCGATCCTAACTGAAAGATGTGCTATTCATCAGGGGTACAAGGACGTGATGCAGAATTACCGCGACAACACGATGGTGCTCCGGGAGGGCATCGAGAAGATGGGCTACGTTGACGTGGTGTCCAAGGACTCGGGCGTGCCGCTGGTGGCTTTCTCCCTCAAGGACTCCTCCAAGTACACGGTGTTCGAGGTGGCCGAGAGCCTCCGCCGCTTCGGCTGGATCGTGCCGGCCTACACCATGCCCGCCGACGCCGAGCACGTCACCGTGATGCGTGTCGTCATCCGCGAGGACTTCAGCCTCAGCCTCGCCGAGCGGCTCATCGCCGACCTGGGCAAGACCATGGTGGACATGGACGCGCACGCCGGGAAGAACCACCCGCACAAGAAGTCGGTGCACGAGATCGAGAAGGAGGTCACCACCTTCTGGAAGAGGCTCGTCGCCAAGAAGAAGAGCAGCATGGTGTGCTGATGCCGCCGAACGGGTGGAACGCCCCCGCGGCTGCACCGGAATAACATTCGACCAGTTCTCACTAAACGTTTCCGATGAAGGTGTTGCCATTGTTTGTGCAACATCTTGAACTCTGACAGCACAATATTTCAAATTTTGGCATGTGTTACGTTTTTTTATTTGAAGAGTACTAATATCTAAATTGTTGGTTACTAAATAATAAAATGTTTTTTATTCTGTTTCGTATCACCATCCTTTTTCAGGAGTATATCTTTACTTAAAATATAAGATTTTGGTTTGTTGCTAACTATATTTTTTCAAAACACGTGCGACAAACTTTACTAGTAGCAAAGAAGAAATCATAAAAAGGGATCGATTATTACTGCAGCCGCCACGTACGTACAGGCTCTCCCTTTCCCATATGTTCCCGTCCCGGGAAAACATGGGCGCCGGACAAATCATGCATGCACGGAGCCGGCCGCCGGCGCTCTCCGATCCCCTTGCTTGTCCGGCGCCATGTGAGCGCGCGTCAGCGCGTGTACCCCCGCCATGATCACCCGGTAGTGGTAGCTAATTAAAAGGTAATTAGGCGGCGCGCGGCGGCTTTGTTTCCCGTACGTACTGGCCGATGGCGAGCCCGGCCGACCGACACTATTCATGTCCGGCCGGGCGCCAAATGCCGTGGCCGCCACACCACCAAAACCGTGGCGTCGTGTAATAATTAATTAAGGCCATGGCACGACCGCGCGGCGCGTAGCCCCGGTGTCAAATCGCGTATGGGCCGGTACGCCGCGCAACACTGCACGTATCCTTCCTTTGGCCGCCGCAGTCAATTCCTTCAGCGTCCGTGACAGTTCAGGGCTTCATTCACAGGCCGCCCCCGCCGCGAGGCCGCGCGAGGGAGACGGACGTGTCACGTGTGTGTGCGGGGCCGGGCGGTGACCTGCCGACTCCGGGGAGTTGATGTGTGCAGCTACGTGACCTGCGCGTCATGGTGGCGAGGGGTGTGCGTGACGACCGTCTGGATATCGATCTCCTCCTCCCAACCGAGGCTTCATGACTCAAGCGTGTCTCGAATCTCGATCGATCGATCGGCTGGGCTGTGGGCGCGCGTATGGCGACGCTACTGCGTGTTGGAACGCTACTCGCCTACTCGAGTTCGCCGATAGCATTCAGTCCGGAGATCGATCGAGATGCGTCACAGCGTCAGGGGTGGTGCGTGATGTGGAATTTGGCTTTGTGTTTGTGTTCGCACCCAAAATTGGCACAAAGCCGATCAGGTTGACGCCACCGGTCAGACCGGTGTCCCTCGACGGTCTGACCGGTCGGGCGTCCTATAGCCGATCCGGCAACGGCCACACCGGTCTGACCGGTGGGCCTAACCGGTCTGACCGGTAGACCCCGAGTCCGAGTAGAGTTGAGGAGTCCTAACGAATTTCGAGTTATAAAAGGATTCCTTGCGGGGCAAGACCTCCCCACCCTATAAATATAAAGGGCCACGGCCGTTTGAGGGGGAATGACCCAATCGAACATTACTTTCTACAACTTTTATCTCTCAAACCCTAGCTTTTCCAACCTTGTACTTTCCTTGTTTGTCTCGACGACGATCAGGGACGTTCTGAGTGGCCTTGCCGACCTCAGAGCAACCCTAGGCGTGCCACCTCCGACGGGGTCCCTCCCGAGGCGGCGATCTTAGGTTTTCATCGTGTCTCTGCAGCCACCGGTCAGACCGGCGCCCGACCGGTCAGGCCGGTCCGGGCAGGAGCTCGGCGAGTTCAGCGTTTCGACGTTCCGCGCGATCTAGCGCTCGTGTGTGTTGACCAGAAAAGCGTCAACACACTTTTGGCGACTTCGCTGGGGAAGAAAGATCAGGTTGCTAAAACCGTTCAATCTAACCTCAGCCAGATGGGTGCTCGGTGTGAACTTGACATGAACAACATTGTCATCGCGTCGCTGGAAGATCTCTCTCCAGAGGAGCAGCAGAAGTTCAAGGCGCTACAAGAGTACATGCAAGTACAATTCCTAACTGGCGTCAAGAAGGATCGATCCGGCAAGGTGGCAAGATTGAAAGAGTTCGAGCTGCCGGCGATCAGGCTAAACGACAGCAATATTGAGGTAATTCCCACTGTAAGTAAGAAACCCCCGTCTGAAACTCCTATGAAATCTACAGTGGAAAGTGATGAATTATTTGCTTCTTATATTGCTCGTTTAGAACGGTTAGAGGATCTTGAAAAAGATAGAAGTTTAGGTTTTAATAATAATGAAACTAATAGTAGTACTCCTCAAGCTAATCCTCAAGGATCTCATCCTAACTTAGCGCATTTGCCTGTAAATAATGGTAATCATGCATATGGTTTGACACCAAATCCAGCATCTGGTCAGTACCCTCAGTTTCCACCGCACAGGCCAAACATGGCCGCACCGGTCGAACCGATGCAGGGTACCGGTCAGACCGGTGCTATGGAGTTGGTGCCCGACCAGCCTTTGCCAATTTCTGTCGTGCCAAATCAAATGGTCCCTACTTTTTCTAATACAATCAGTAATGTTGGACCTCATTATAGTACGACAGTGAATACATTGGCCTCCAAAAACATTATTCCGGACGATGTGTTTGAAAGTTACAGGCTAGCTCAAGCTAAGATAGCTCCCTATTTAAATAAGATGAATTTGGAGAATCCTCAACCACAACAGCCAAATAATCCTAATTGGGCGGAATTTAATAGATTTAAGGAAGATTAGGCTAATGTGGTAAAAACCAAACTTGGTGTTGATATTGGTAATACTAATTTGTATCAAAAACCATACGATCCCGAGTTTGATAGATTTCATCTCCCACGTGGTTGGCGTATGCCTGACTTGATTAAATTTAGTGGTGATGATGACCGAACCACATGAGAGCATATTAGTCAATACACTGCACAACTAGGTGAAGCTGGTGTCTATAATGCTTTAAAAGTGCGCTTGTTCTCTTTATCTTTGACTGACACCGCTTTTGCTTGATTTTCCTCTCTTGCTCCCGGTTCTATTATATCTTGGGATATGTTAGAACGTAAGTTTCATGATCACTTTATAGTGGGAGCATACAATTAAAATTGACTGACTTAACATCGGTTAGGCAAGGAAGAGATGAGACTGTCTCTGCTTACATTAAAAGGTTTAAAGAAACTAAAAACCGGTGATTTAATTTGTCAATCACTGATATGGACCTTGCAGACATTTGTCTGAAAGGTTTAAGATCATCTATTAGAGATAAGATAGAGGGCACTGCCTTTCTTTCGGTTGCACAAGTTCAAATTAGAGCTTTAGTTGTTGAAAACCGAATGAATAAAGAGAAAGATAATTTTAAATCACGTCGTTCTAATGTTCATGTTATTGATTATGATTCTGATAGTTCGGACGATAATGATAAAGAAGTTTATGCTGCTGAGTTTGTTTGGCCCTCTAAAGAAAAATCTTATTCTTGGTCATCTCTTAAGCCGGCTAGTGAAGGTCGGTAAGAAGAAATTAAATTTACTTTTGATGTTTCCAAATGTGATCGTATATTTGATCAATTGCTTAAATCTGAAAATATCAAGTTAACTCATACCATTCCTCCACTAGAAGAGTTGAAAAGACGTGCATATTGCAAATTTCATAATTCATTTTTCATGCTATTAATGATTGCAATGTGTTTCGTCGACAGGTTCAATCGGCCATTAATGAAGGTCGTTTGACTTTTCATGAGATGCAAGTGGACAAAGCTTCTTTTCCAATCAACACCATGGATTTACAGCAGCCTAAGGTACTGGTTCGGCCACATCAAGCTGAAGCAACTAAAGGCAAGAATGTGGTAATCAGAGAGGCTAAGCCCGATTTGAGAGGAAAAGAGGTGGTTCGCAAAGTTGAGTATGATAAGACTCCTGATGGTAAAGAAACCTTCAAGGTTGCAGTGAGTGCCTCTGGACATGGGGGGCAAGGGTTGTCCACACCCACCGATCAGCGACCGTCTGAGTCGTCTCTGGCCAGACCGGTGGAGCTGACCGGTCAGACCGGTGCGTCCCCAGTCCGCCTGATGATGATCAAACCAAGCCGTCCGGAGATTGGAAACTGGAAACTTAATGTAGCAAAAAATCAGGGGAGTGGTCCTAAGCCAAAGGTTACTTTCGACATGCTATTTGATAAGTATTCCAGGCAAAAGGCCGTTACAAGTGATCGGTCGTTAAAAAAAGGATGAGGTCACCTACACACCAAGGAGGGTCATCTTCACCTCCAAGGGCTGCTACAAGACTCAAGGGTGAATCATCGCAGCAAGGGCAACGCTTTACTCCACCTTGGGTGTCATCAAGTTCAAATGCACCACGCCCGATCCATGATGGCAATGGAGTGATGTGGGTGCCGTATCAACAAGCCTTTCATCCTGGATGGGGAGGACCAAAATCAGCTTTTGACAGAATCTCCAGGCCTGTCCAAGACCGATTGGCTCCTCGCCGTTCTGGTCAGGGTCACCAGACCCTACCGGTCAGACCGGTGGCTGGCACCGGTCAGACCGGTGCGGCCAGAAAAGCCGTGCCACCTCCCGTGAAGCAAGTCTACAAGCCGAAGCAGAAGGAGGAGGTGCAGAAGATGAAAGTTGATCCAGAGAGGACTACGAGTCAAGACATTATTCAGATTGGATCAATGGATGTTCACATTGGAGATGATTGCAAAAGACTGATTGTTCCAAACAATAAGGTTGTGACATCAACTCCAAGGGTGTTTGCTGCTACCAATGACCATGAGGCCAATGGGATTGGTTCCAACTCCAAATACTTCTTGCTAAGGTGGTGTCCTCTCGGATTGACTCGCACACAAAGGAGGAAGCTTCAACGCCTAAGGTTTCAAGAAAAGAGGGAGAAGGAGCTAGAGAAGCAAAGGGACGAAGCTTTCAACCAGTACAGGCCCATGGTACCTCAGGGGAAAGAGTGGAGAGTCAAGACCAGCTCCCAGCCAGCACCGGTCAGACCGGTGGAGAGGTCGGTCAGACCGGTCACACCGGTCAGACCGGTGGATGTCAACGGTCAGACCGATGACCCAGAGACGCCGCCCGGTTTCTCTTCTTCGGTTCCCATGGTTTGTGATGACAAGTCCGCATCGGATTCTGCACCAGAAGACGATGTGGAGCTTGCTGATTACAGTTCTTCGCCCGAGCGCATGAATTTAGACATCAACGTGATCCATATGTCTATGGATGGTTATGTGCTCTCGGAGGAAGACGTTGCGCATCTCGACTTTGGGCCAAAGGAAGCTATTTTCCAGAAGCCTAAAACTACTAAAAATCATCTGAAGGCTTTGTACATGAAGGGACACATCAATGAGAAGCCTATCTCTCGCATGCTGGTGGACGGAGGAGCGATCGTCAACTTGATGCCGTATTCTTTGTTCAAGAAGCTGGGAGGCTCAGATGATGAGCTGATCAAGACCAACATGACCGTCAGCGGTGTGGGAGGAGGCGAGCCAATGGGAACTAAATTCGTCGTCTCTATGGAGGTCACCGTTGGGAGCAAGACGTTGGCTACGGCATTCTTCGTCGCTGAGACACAAGGTAACTTCAGTCTCATCCTTGGTCGTGATTGGATTCATGCAAATCAGTGTGTGCCTTCTACTTTGCATCAATTCTTAATCCAATGAGTAGGCGACGAGGTAGAGATTGTTCATGGTGATACATCAGCTTGTGTTGCAGTGGCCGATAGTCCTACTATGGATAATCATGAGAATCTTAAGTGCTTAACTGGTTTAGATTTATCTAATTTAAGGCTTATTGATTCTACCAAAGATGGTTTTGCTACTGTTGTCATGAAGCTGATCGTTGATCAGGCTAGAACCTCTCTGTCGATTTGATGGATGCAAATCTGGAGTGGTTGCAACAAAGGCGAGAGCACTATCGGGCGCATAAGAACGATATGTGTGAGGCTATCGAAGACTTTGATGATTTGAGCAAGTTAGGACAAGGGTTTACGTCGGCTGATCCTTTAGAGAAGGTTGATATTGGTGATGACCCTTTACCTAGGCCGACATTTGTAAACAAGAATCTTGATCCTTTGTTTAAATCTAAGTTAATAAAGCTGTTAAAGGAGTATGTTGATTGCTTTGCATGGAATTATAATGAAATGCCTGGTTTAAGTCGTGATTTAGTTGAGCATCGTTTACCTATTAAACATGGTTTTAGATCTTATAAACAACCTCGTAGAAACTTTAATCCTGATATTTATGACCGAGTGAAAGAGGAAGTCAATCGGTTACTTGATGCAAAGTTTATTAGGCCTTGTCGTTATGCTGATTGGATCTCTAATATTGTGCCTGTTGAGAAAAAAAGGAACAAAAAAGTTTCGTGTTTGCATTGATTTTAGAGATCTTAATAGAGCTACTCCTAAAGATGAATATCATATGCCTATAGCCGATTTTCTTGTTAATGCTGCATCCGGAAATAGAATTCTTAGATTTCTTGATGGTAATGCTGGTTACAATCAAATCTTTATGGCCGAAGAGGATATATCCAAAACGGCTTTCATATGTCCGGGTTTTGTTGGCTTATTTGAGTGGGTTGTTATGACTTTTGAATTGAAAAATGCGGGTGCTACTTATCAAAGGGCTATGAATTTAATCTTTCATGATTTGCTTGGCATCATAGTTGAGGTTTATATCGATGATATTGTTGTCAAATCGGCTGGAGATGATTCTCATTTAACTGATTTAAGACTTGCATTTGAAAAAATGCGTCGATATAAATTAAAAATGAACCCGCTCAAATGTGCTTTTGGTGTATCGGCTGGGAAGTTTTTGGACTTCATTGTGCATGAGAAAGGCATAGAGATAGATCCTAAAAAGATTGAGGCAATCCGAAGTGTTAAAGCGCCTACTTGTAAAAAGGATTTGCAAAAGTTCTTGGGTAAGGTAAATTACTTGAGGAGGTTCATTTGTAACTTGTCTGGGAAGGTGAATGCTTTTACTCCTTTACTTCGGTTAAAAAATGATGTTGACTTCACTTGGGGGGCAAAGCAATAAGAGGCATTTGATGAAATCAAGAGCTATTTGACTTCGCCACCCGTTCTTCAAGCGCCCAAGAGTGGTATTCCTTTCAAGTTGTATGTAGCGGCTGAGAAGGATGTCATTGGAGGTGTTTTGACTCAAGAGACCGAAGGTAAGGAGTGCATTGTTGCATATGAGAGTAGAAGATTATTGAACGCCGAAACAAGGTACACTTTTATTAAAAAGTTGTGTTTATCACTATATCATACTTGTACCAAGTTGAGGCATTATTTATTACTTAGTACTTACATAGTAGCATGTCAAATCGACATAATCAAATACATATTGCATAAACCAATTTTAAGTGGTAGAGTCGGCAAATGGGCTTATGATTTAGTTGAGTATGATTTGCATTGTGAACCATTAAGCTCCATGAAAGGTCAAATTGTTGCCGACTTTATTGTTGGTCATAGAGTAGATAAGCAACTTAATTTGAATGTCGGTTATGTTACTTTTACTCCATGGAAGTTGCATTTTGATGGATCGGTTTGCAAAGATGGTTGTGGTGTTGCAGTTGTCATTATTTCACCAAGTAGGGCTGTTTTTGAAGCTCTTAACCGATTGGATCATGATTGTACTAACAACCAAACCGAATATGAGGCTCTTCTGTTTGGATTGGAGATTTTGCATGACATGTGAGTAAAACATGTAGAAGCATATGGAGATTCTTTATTGGTGGTGCAGCAAGTATCCAAGGTATGTCAATGTCTAAATGGCTTCTTAAATGTGTATCTTGATAAATGTTTAGACATCATATCTTGTATGGATGAATTTGTTATATATCATGTGCCACGAGAGGAAAATCCTAGAGCTAATGCTCTGGCCCAGCAAGCATCTGGTTATAATGTTCGAAAAAGAAATTTTTAAGAACACAAACCGTTGCTTGCGGCCGAGTGTTTTGCTCTGGAGGCACCGGTCAGGCCGATGCAGCCGACCGGTCTAACCGGTGACACCGGTCTCACCGATGTCACCGACCGGTCCCCTGATTCTGGGTCGGCTAATGGCACCGGTCTGACCGATGCTCATGACCGGTCTGACCGGTCCCTTGGTAAAAGTTCCTCCTTGGTTTTTCGTGATAAAGATGAGATGGAGGATTGGAGAAAGCCTCTGGTTGATTATTTGCATAATCCTAGCAGTTCAGTTGATAGAAAAGTCCGACGATGGGCTCTTAAGTTTGTTCTTGATGATGGTGAATTGTATCGTCTGACCGCGGATGATTTGCTCTTAAAGTGTTTGGGTTCTGATCAAGCTAGGTTGGCTATGGCAGAGGTTCATGAAGGTATTTGTGGTGCTCATCAATCGGCTCCCAAGATGAAGTGGCTCCTCAGGCGGGCTTGCTTTTATTGGCCTACCGTGATAGCTGATTGTTTTAGGTACTACAAGGGGTGTGAAGAGTGTCAAAAACATGGAGATGTTCAGTTGGTGCCTGCTGCGTTGATGCATCCGATTATCAAGCCTTGGCCTTTCAGAGGATAGGGTCTGGATTTTATTGGCAAGATTCACCCTTCGTCGTCGAAGGGGCATTGTTTTGTGATCGTGGCTACTGACTACTTCACCAAGTAGACTGAAGCTATTCCTTTGAAGAATATGACACATAGAGAGGTGATTGAGTTTATTACTGGGCACATCATACATAGGTTTGGCATTCCGCAGACTTTGACTACGGATCAAGGGACTTCGTTCGTATCCAAAGAGGTGCGTGATTTTGTTGATTCCTATGGTATTAAATTGCTCAATTCATCTCCATATTATGCTCAAGCCAATGGTCAAGCCGAGTCTAGCAACAAGACATTGATGAAGCTCATCAAGAAGAAGATAGAAGACAATCCTAGAAGATGGCATGAGGTATTATCTGAAGCTTTATGGGTTCATCGTATTTCTAGACATGGTGCTACTAAGGTTACTCCTTTTGAGCTTGTGTATGGTCAAGAGGCCATTTTGCCCGTTGAGGTGAATCTAGGCGCATATAGACTTGCAAAGCAGAATAATCTTGATGTTGAGTCATATTATGCTTTGATGATGGAGAATATTGATGAAGTGACTGACAAACGTATGGAAGCTTTGGAGGAAATTGAAAAGGACAAGAGGAGAGTTGCTAGAGCATACAACAAGAAGGTAAAAGTCAAATCTTTTCAGGTAGGTGACTTGGTTTGGAAGACGATTTTACCTATTGGATCTAAGAGTAACAAGTTCGGCAAGTGGTCTCCAAGTTGGGAAGGTCCGTACAAAGTTGTCAAGGTTTGTTCTGGGAATTCTTACATGGTGGAGACTTTGCAAGGACAGCGACTTCCAAGGGCTCTCAACGAGAGGTACTTGAAGAAATTTCATCCAAGTGTCTGGCATGATAGGATATGGCCGATTTAAAGTAAAAATCGCCCTTAGACCAAAAAGTGGCCGGTGAAGTGTCACATCGACCTTAGAATTATTTTTTAGACAGCAAGCTTTACTAAAAACAGGAGGGCATATGTTCGCACCCAAAATTGGCACAAAACCGATCAGGCTGACGCCACCGGTCAGACCGGTGTCTCTCGACGGTCTGACCGGTCGGGCGTCCTATAGCCGATCCGGCAACGGCCATACCTGTCTGACCGGTGGGCCTGACCGGTCTGACCGGTGGACCCCGAGTCCGAGTAGAGTTGAGGAGTCCTAGCGAATTTCGAGTTGTAAAAGGATTCCTTGCGGGGCAAGACCTCCCCACCCTATAAATATAAAGGGCCACGGCCGTTTGAGGGGGAAAGACCCAATCGAACATTACTTTCTACAACTTTTATCTTTCAAACCCTAGCTTTTCCAACCTTGTGCTTTCCTTGTTTGTCTCGACGACGATCAGGGACGTTCTGAGTGGCCTTGCCGACCTCAGAGCAACCCTAGGCGCGCCACCTCCGACGGGGTCCCTCCCGAGACGGCGATCTTAGGTTTTCACCGTGCCTCTGCAGCCAGCGTTTCGACGTTCCGCGCGATCTAGCGCTCGTGTGTGTTGACCAGAAAAGCGTCAACAGTTTGCTTGCATGGAGGGCCCGGGTGCGCGGGCGTGGGCGGCGAGGTAGCGACTGGAGAGGAAGATTTTTGCGAGTGTCAATTACGTTGATGCTATCAGCTCGTAATGTCCATCTAATAAGTTGTCAACCAACGCGTAGACACGTCTCTGCTTGAGCTTTCAGCACAGTTATTGTGTACAACTAAGACCACTTCTAATAATTTACAAATAGATAATTTTCAGCGGAAATAATTGAAGAGATGAATTTCCAGTTTTCCACTGTACATACGTACCATGTGCTGTATACGGAGTAGTACATGCTATTGCTTAGATCGACCGGCGTCCCATAACGATGTACTACGAGCCACGACACACACATGGCATGAAAAAAAAAACAAACTAAACGCGTGTAGCGCCAGCCCGGCCGGGGTACGAGAGCTACACGGGCAGCATGGGCACACGTGGGGCGGACGTACGTGCCCATCAGAGTTGAGAAGCGTGACATGTTTGGTCATGTATAGCCTCGCCCACAGTCGGCCGGCCCTCGCAGTTTATTGCCCGCAGTATCGTCCTATGATCGCGACACAACGGAAAACTAGTGCCGGTGTACGTTTTGCTGTCGTCGATCCACGAAGAGGCTAGACGGCAAGATCGGTCCCAAGATATCAAGTAACTTTTCTGCTAAAAAAAAAGAAGATATCAAGTAACATTGTCAAAAAAAAAAAAAAATACTGCACACGCCCTTGGAGTAGTTAGTTAGCAGATGTCATCACGGTTTGAACGTTGAATCTTGATACGCAGGCACAAGCGGAGAGGAAGTTAGTGAAAGTATCTTCCCCCTGGATCGAGTAACTGTTTATTATTGCTATTCTAAAAAAAACGGTTTATTATTGTTGTTAATAAAAATTAGATGGAAGTTCTTAGCCGTGAAGGTACTAGCTTCCAGGCCGCCATGTGGCCCGCTCGAGCGACGCGCGAGAAAGGGCCAGCAGCTAGCTAGCTAGCCTGCGATCGACCAACCCTGCCGCCGACGTGGCGCGGGTCACGACGGAACACGAACACGCATGGCCGGATCCGTGTGGTTGAATGTTAGTTAATCAACACATTTTGCCCTCTTGCCCCGGTCACGTGCGTAGCGCGCGAGATCTAGTGCAGGAACGGGCGAGCGAACGACCAAGGCACTGGAATAATCCAAGATGTAGAGCCTGGTGGTAGAGCATGTCCCCGTGCTGAAACAAGCTAATCGTACGTTGTGACATTGGAGTGACACACACCCACATGTAATAGGTACAAACCCGTAGCATTCAGCATGCGGCGGAGCCAGCGGTGTGGTACACGCACAGGTACGTTGCTGACGCGCACCAATCCATCGTCGTCATTAGTTTTGTTCAGAACTGAAAACTTTTTGCGTCCAGATCGAACTTTATTCAGTTCAGCTGGTCGTCGGAATAGAAATTGGCTACATAAAGCCGTCAGATATATAGATTACAGTGCGGTCGTATATTCTCTCCGACCTGGAAAGGGCGAAAGGCCACTCGCAGACGCACGCGTCGATCGGCGAAAAGCAGATTGCCAAGATTCACTCGTAATCCGAAAGGCCAGGGGACACTTTAATTTTGGCGACGATTTTCCTGTCGAATCACGGGCTGATTAGTACTGCTGCTCTTACGTTAACTAGTCGAGAGGGAGTACAAGCAAATGGTGGCTTGATTGTTTCGGCGTGCATGCGCCATTGTTGCGGCCATGTGATTTGCCGTCCGGCCGGGCCGGG
The DNA here is from genome assembly GCA_036936925.1 of Cenchrus fungigraminus. Lineage (NCBI taxonomy): Eukaryota > Viridiplantae > Streptophyta > Magnoliopsida > Poales > Poaceae > Cenchrus > Cenchrus fungigraminus. The sequence continues at coordinate 10,667,980 of CM072779.1, forward strand.
GTCCCCGCGCGCGGCTCAAACAACTCACGTATCCACAGTACGATTACGATGGCACAACGGTCTATCTCTCCCCCCGGCCTCTTCTTCGTTTGGTTTTCTCGTTGTGATTTCGCTGCGATTTTGGTCCCTTTATGCCGAGTTCCTCCACTCCGGTCACCTCGCGTCGAGAAAGAGAGGTAATAATGAATTAATCTTTGGGCAAAAGGGTGAGAAACTAAAAGATTATAAATCGAGCCTTTTTTGTCCTGTAAAGAAATCTGACTCAACATGGATGCTTGACTCTTTGGGTAGTATTTTTGTATAAGAAACACTCAGACAAAAGCACTCTGGATTGCCTTTTGGCACTGTCCTTATACAACAATTTCACATTTCAAGCAACTCAAAAGGGAAAAAAACAGAGAGAGAAAGAGGGGGAAAAAACCAATTCCATATGCATGTAGGTCAAGTTAGGTATATTCTCCTCCAATAATCTCACGGCTAGCTAGCTAATTAGAGCAAGCAGTCCCTTAACCAACCTGACGGAAAAGGAAGGCACCCTGATAGCTCATCCCCTGCGTGTGGCGTGGGATCTATGCAAGGCCATCATCTACCACCAGTCCACCACCATACTCCAACTCTCCTCAAAGAAAACCCCTTTTAAATTTGGTGACCCGTCGAAAGCCAGCCAGCAGGTAGCTAGCGAAGCATCAGTTTTGGTTGCGTAGCTTTCCCAATCCTGCATGTAGTTATTGATAATCTGGGCTTTAAAATGCTCATCAATCATCACTCCTCGACCAGGATTTGATTCTGTCTGAGAGACCGAGACTGCATGCAGAGTCTTTCTCCACCGTCTTTGCACTGGTTGAACCAATAAACAAGCGCAGGATAGCATGGAAGTGGGGGCATCTTTTGAGATCAGCCCGTGCATGGCATGATTCAGCAGGGGGGGCTCCTTTTGGTTTGACAAGCTGGTCTAGGCTCCATAGAACCCCACCTTGAGCTGGAACTGGGTTCTCAAGAACTGAAGAGTACCTCTGCTCTGATAGGGGTACATGATTTGCAGCACTAGCAGGCTATAGCAAGCTGCAAGGTGAAAGGACTTGTTGTGCGTTCCGTAGGCGCGTGGTCTTGGCGATGAACGCATACGTGCCGTGGGAGACTGGTAATGGCATCCGTCGTGTCCATGGCTGGTACAGGAAAATGGAGCTGGAGATGGATGTATGGTGGTGATTGTTGTCCCGTCCTTGGTGGTTGGCTGAAAGGTAGGCAATTACACAGCAGGCCCAAAGCCCGTATGACATAGTACTAACCGGCCATACATAGGCCCATTTACATCGAACTTGGTTGTTCGACCGGTTCGACCCTGCCGGCCATGACGGATGTCAGGCATTGGCAAAACTGGAGAACAGAGCATAGAGAAATGCAGCTCAGTACTACCGAACGTCGATCTGATTTGTACCGATGCTACTGTTATGTTCAGTGCGTTCATGTTGGCCTGAGCCCTGAAGCTTGTACACAGGTATCATCGTCTTCATTTTTTTTTTGAAAGAAACGGGACTAAACAATATCTTACTCTAAGGGAACACTGACAGTCTGACAGCCATTGGATATTAGCTAAGCTCTTGTTTTTACAATACAACCAAACGCAACACCCTACCTTCGATGCCACCACACGGGTAGTACACAACAAAGCACGCATGCACACGCGCACACAGAGTCTCACGCACTGATCGATCAATCATCACAGACAAAAAAAAAAAAAAAACCGTGCGCATGATCTACTCTTTGTCGTCGTCGCCGATGATGAACTTGCCGGTCCCGGGGTTGATGGCGGCGATGAAGAAGAAGAGGACGTTGAAGAGCACGAGCGGCTCGATCTCGTTGATGGGCACGCCCGTCTCGATGTTGAGCTGCGCCAGCGCGCCTTTCCCCGTGATGATCTCGCCGATGATGGAGAAGGCCACGCCCAGCTGCGCCAGCCGCCCCACGAACAGCTCGTTCGACTTGGTGAACCCAAACAGAGGCCCTGCACGCATCATTGCAACAGAAGAATCTCGTCAGATCGAGCGGCGGCGCTGGGTGAAGTAGTGTTCATGGGTGATGATGCAGTATATATGTATTGCGATTGATTGATTGATTGGTTTTTACCTCCCTCGCTGAGGCCGAGGGCGCCGCGGAAGCCCTTGCCGGGTTGGATGACGGCCTTGTCGAGTCCGGTGACCTCGTCGACGAAGGTACCACGGTCTCCGAGAGCACCGATGGCGCCGAGGAGGGTGAAGAGGATGAAGAAGAGGAGGAGGGGCTCCGCCTCGTAGATGGGGATGCCCGTCTCCAGGTTCAGCTGGGCCAGGATGCCCTTCCCAGTGATGGCCTCTCCGAGCAGCGACGCCTGGCATGTTCGACAACTAACAGTGTAAATAAAATCTTCGTTTTATTTGTGGAGAACATCTTTGAAAATGTATTTTTATTTTATTCTGGGAAAATGTAGTGGTACACGTGTTTTTTAATTTTTTTTGTCCGCTAAAAATTATTTTCCTTTTCACATAGTACGTTTATTTCTCATCCTCTTTTAATTTGTTGCCGACTGAGGAAGCTGCCAACTCCAGACAGAGTGTGTGGTGATATCCTACAAGAGTGTGAAGTGTATGGCTGTGTTTTTTTGCTGAACCACGATGTTTCTTTTTTTGCAAGCTAAAAATAAAAATAAAACCTGATCGTGTGTCAGTTTGTGCTGGTTGACCAGTGTGAAAGATTACGTTAAAAAAAGACTTCGTTTTACTCCTTTCTAAGCGTGCGCGTGAATTGTCCCTTCATGTCGACGTACAAAAACATGCGCATGATGTGTTTGTGTTGAGTACTCACGGCAAAGCCAAGCATGGCAACACGGCCGACGAACAGCTCGTTCTCCTTGGTGAAACCGATCCCGCCGGACGTCCCGAAGATACCGTCCTCAACCTTCGGCTTGGGCGCAGGAGCCTGTAGAAACACCATCATGCATGCACAAAACAAATCACCACCACGCAGAACAGAACAGAAGAAGAAAATAAACTACAACTAGGATCGGAGCACGCATGCACGCGTGCCCACGGAAGAAAAAAAAATATCACAGCACGCGCGCAGTGTACGTGTGTAGAGCTCCACTAGCTGCACGGACCTTCTTGGCCGGCGCGGCCTTGGCGGCCTTGGACTTGCCGAATATCGCGAGGGTCTTCACGGAGACGGACTTGGAGTGCCTGTTCACCGACGACGGCAGCGCGAGCCGCGGGTACGCCTGCAGCGGCGACGGCAGCGCGCGGCCGCCGCTGACGCTCGTCGACACGAGCATGGACTGCGCCATCATTCTATCTCTGTGCCGCGCCGCGCGCGCCGAGGACACTCGAGCAAGCGCTCTGCTGAGGGTCGGAGCTGTGCTGCGTGGTCGTGGCGTGGTGGCTGTCTGGCTCCGAGGCTGCTGCGTGGCCAGTTCTTTATGAACGAGATCACAAGTGCGGAGGGGGCGTGGCGCGAACTGGCGGTGGCGATTGGCGAGCTGCGGGGGCGGAGGATAGGGTGCGGGGTGGGCTGCCAGGACGCCACGTCTCCGCGAATACAATCTATGGCTGCGAGGGCAGGGCCAAGCAGCTGGTCTGCTGGTGCGGCTCCTGCGGTCACCGGCCGCACGTACTACGGTGGGAGGGGAGAGGCGGCATGGGACGGTGTCACATGTGGAACAAACTGATGGCACCGGCCGGTACGATACACGCGTCACCGGAGAAAAGGGAAAGTGCTCTCTGCTGACCTCTGCCTCTCCAGCCATAAGGAGGCGCATGTGCTGAGCTGGGAGGACTTACACTGTACTGGTAGTGACTGAGAGCAACGGTCAGTGTACTCGTGTATGGAGCAGCTAGCAAGCTACTACTACCATCTTAGCCTCTCGTTTGTTACGAGTCGAAAATTGAAAATTCGATCTTGCTACTGTACTTCCAGCTTTCAACTGCATAAGGCACCCCTTTCCTGTTGTGTGGTGTGGAACTGTGGAGCTGTAGGTGAGCCACCCTGATGCTTCAGCTGCCATAATAATTTCTTCTTGTACCACGAAGAATTTCACCAAATAATGTTGTTACCTCTGCACCATTGTTCCAGAGTTCAAATAATTTCGCAATGCATGACGTCATTTCGGGAACAGCAAACTTGCAAGGGGTCCGTCGGATATTTCCTGCATTCCATTCTAGCAAGTCCAAATGGATTCAGACCAACAAAAAAAAAGTTCTGTTACATATGCAGACTGTCTCCTCTAGTGCGTTTAAATATCTCTGTCAAGGGACCGCAGACAACAAATGGTTCTATAGTGTAGTGGTTAGCACTCCAGACTTTGAATCTGGCGACCTGGGTTCGAATCCCGGTAGAACCTTTTTTTTTTTGCTCAGAATTAGCAAGATACTTCGCCGTAGTAGTCTAGTTTTAAAACAGCATCACATCATCAGCACAAGTATCCACTGTGGCCTGTGGGACATGATAAGGTTTAAAGATAAAAAGGGGATGTATCATAGCCTTCTGGGCCTATTTTACAAGTTGCCAAAGGAATTTAGTACCGAAGCAGTCTAGTAGAACAGCATCACATCAACAACACAATTAACCGTAGCCTTCTGGGCCTATTTTACAAGTTGCCAAAGGAATTTTAGTAATTCAGATGAGGTTTTGGGATGAAAAAATTGGATACCCTTTTCTTCTTTCTGTTTGCAATCTGTATAATGCTGCATGCATGTCCCACCTCAGCATTTTCCTAATAAATAATAATAGTATGTCTATGTGGTAATGCACATACTGCCAACGAACACTTTCTGGTAGAGATCATAGCATAAAGATGTATACATACGCAAACGGTTACTCTCCAGCGTCAAGACTTAAACATACCTATCTGTCTTTACACGAACAGAACTATAACCTTCTAAAAATTTAGAGTACACCATCAGGGAAGATGCATTCAATCTTGATGTCTCTGCTGATTTCTTTCTCGTGCATACGCTTTAAATAGATCAAGGCCTAAAAATATGTTGAGCAGATTCATTCCTGCCATACCAAGAAGTGCTAGTGGAAGCTCAATGCCCTTACCAAACTTGTGGGCATCAGCGATGAGTTTGTATGTAATCAAGATATGGCACACCACCCTTGCAGTCACAAAGGTCGTCCAGTTGAGTACCCATTCCAGCTTCACCACTTTCCGATTGAAATCACGAAATCCAGCCATCCGCCTCACTTTCCTTATATGCAAAAATATGGAGTGCAGCTGCAATCATAAACTTTGTCAGTTTGTCTGCTCTGTGAATATAACTTCAGATAAGAGATTGCAGCTAAAGGAAACCTCCTGATAGAAACATTATTAAGCAAATGCATAAACAGTTCACACAGAGGAGACTGAGATTAATTTTTATTTATCTTTGGAGATCTTTATAGACATAATGGCCATAATAATTTTCTCTTCTAGATGGAAAATAAGCTTGTATGATAATTGAACTAACAGAATATCCATTGCAAAAATGAAAAAAAAACTAGATCATGTGCAACCATACACACAATCAAGTCTACTGCAGTGAACTGTGCCCCAGATAAAATGACGATGCAAGTGCAAACACCAATGGTTGAAAGCCTGACCAGGCAGGGAAAATAATTAAAGCTTTCAAGGTCACACTGAACGGACTAACCACCTTACTTCTACATTGCATGGCAAATCTAGAAAACATATACGGGGGAGAATGCATATTACTCAAATTTGCAGGTTCATAGCAACAAAACTGGGGCTAATGCATATGACCTGATGACCATCTACTGACAAAGGATATACTTGCGACAATCGATGCCAATATGGAGGCTTAAAAACAGCTTAGGGCCAATGGCTCATAAAATCTATGACAATCATTCCCTTGCTAAAGCACTATGCATTTATTCTTCAATGCCAAGTGAGTAAAAAAAAGTTAATGCTTGCAAAAAGGTGGCACAATAAGGAATAAATTTATTCAAGCACGAAAATAACACAAATTCTCAACAAAATTTAAATGTCTTCAAAGAATAAAAAGAGATAGATGTACCTCACACACAAGAGAGAGAATTAGGTAGTTGATTGTGACATTTCTATAGAGAGCTAGTGTAAAGCAAATGAGCAGGATCAGGTGATGCATGAGAATTCCAGGAATCCATCCACTGTACAGCCGGTAACGGAGCATATCCAATTGGTCATATGCAAAGTAGCCACAAGAAAAGCAGAGAGCAGAGTATGCTCCAATCCAACTGCCACCAAATAGTTCTTCATGCTCAAACATGTTCTCGAGGCCCTTATCACGCCATTGATTGACAAGAACAAAAATAACTGCATGTGCAATGGCATCAAGTCAAAACAAGCCTATAAAATTTAAAAGCATGATGCAATTGATGGTGCTTCCAATACTCTATAACATCTTTACAAGTTTCGCAACAATCCCCCAAAACATTGTTACCGGTGGGCTTTGCACATTACTTAGCTTTGCCAGCCCTGAATTTAAGAGTACACTGTACATAAAGTGAGTCTGATAGAACTTAAAGGAGCATACATTTGATCAGTACTAAAAGGGACGAGCAGTTTTGTGTGACAAGAAACAAAATGTACTCTTTTTAACGAACTCTGGCAGCATTTTGAGCCACAATATGCCTTTTAAACCGTAACAGGAAAAAATTGGCGAATCCCGCGCGGATAGGCCATGAATTGGGCATTCGAGCAATGTCGCACAGTTCCAACCAGCAAATCTGACACCAACACAAATGACACTACGGCCATGGAAGCAACAACCCGCAGAACAAATTGTACTTACATCTACGCTGGCCCCGGTTCCCCTACAAGGAACAGGCATTAAGCATCACCTCAATTGTATAGTGTCAATCCACTGTGCGCTCCTCTTTCCTCGACTCATCTAATGCTGGAACCTAATTAATCGTATGGTTTCTTGCAGTCGACGCATAGCCGAGTAGCAAAAGGTAGGGAACGGAGGGTGGGGCCTGGATGAGGCAAGGAGAGAATCTGTACCGGAGGCGGAGGTGAGGGAGGAGTGGAGGAGGGATACGGCGGTGTTGACGAAGAGCGGGTCGCGGGACACCGACGCGCGGACCGCGGCGTTGGCAGCCTGGAAGAAGGCGAAGCCGGCGGCCACAGGCGCCAGCTCACGTCGCCCCCGCACGCCGATCTCGAACCCTACAGACACCGCCCACAGCACTAGCGTCGCCGCGAAGAACGCGCTCGTGTCGCCGCCGCCCGCGGCCCCTCCGGCGCGGTGGGGCGGCATCGGGTTCGTCGTCGACTCGTCGTGGCGAACGATGAAACGCACCCGCACCCGCACCGCTCGCTCGGCTCTTCCCCGACACTACTCCCACTGGGCCCGCGCGCTATCAAGCCAATGGGCCGTAGAAACTACTAGTAGAAAGTAATTTCAGCCCAATTAGCGGGTGCCTAAGTTAATATGACAAGTGGGACCCTGCCTAAACAATTACGAGAAGCCATCGAATTTTGAAAGGGATTTGAGAGGAAAATAAATTTGGGGGATTAAAATCCTGGTACCATCTTGTTCGTTGGTCAGTCGCCGTCGGTTCGATCTCTACCATCCCCGCCAGCAGCACCGGCCGGCCGCCGTGGTGAGCGGGGAGAAGCAGCCATGGCGTCCAAGCAGATGGAGGAGATCCAGCGGAAGCTGTCCCTGCTCGCCTACCCTCGGGCCAACGCCCCCGCGCAGTCCCTCCTATTCGCCGGCGTCGAGCGCTACCGCCTCCTCGAGTGGCTCTTCTTCCGGTACCCGCCCACTCACCAGCGCCGCATTTTCTCTGCACCATTGCTATTTGGGAGTCGAAATCTTTCTGCTAGATTTGGCCTGCGATTTTGGAATTTCGGTTCGGAACTGAGGGTTTGTTCATTTGATGTGCGTTCCGGAGGCTCCTAGGCGACAGATCGCCGTTCACGCAGCAGAACTGGCAGGGGGATAGCCTGGACCGCGACGAGGAGAACAACAGAATACAACGTAAGTTTTTTGTTTCATAGGCTAAAATGCTTTGTGTTCCTGGGATCGTGCGTGGTGCTTACGGTGACTTGTGGTTGTGCAGACCTGGCGGAGATAGCTAACTTCCTGGGCATCACGCCTTCTGTGGACACTGAAGCGATTCAGGTGAGAGAAATGGCTGACCGTATTAGTGTTGCTAGGTGATACCCCGCGCGTTGCCGCAGGAATTTTTAAACAAAATTTTAAGGTGAAATGTGAAAGTAGAAACACCAAAACGATTACATGGCGATATTCATCTGTAAACAATATTATATATGAAAGTATGTTAATTTTGTTGAGAGAGAACCATTTTTTAATGATTGATCATACATGTATTTCAACTGCAAGAATTTTATGATGTGCTGCTCGCAAATACAACATGTTATTAGTCACAGAAAATCGACGAAGACATAAATATATGGTTTGGTGGATGTTGACATGACTTATAGTGGATAGTGATATGGCGTGTAGCAGGTTATGACGTGGCGCGTTGAGAGGTAAGAGAAATCGTTAGTAGGTATCAATTATATAGTTTATATAGATAGATAGATGCGTTACATTTGCTAGATTTATAATGTTAATATGTTATTCTCATGCTATATGTCTAGTGACTAGTATGCCATCACTATTGCAAATTGAGATGCATGGTGTGCCATCTTTCGAGGGTTCATAATTGTTGTTATTGCAGGGTAGAGGCAGCTATGAGGAGCGTGTGGAACTGCTCCGTCTCATTGTCGATCTAGTGGAAGCTAGTTGCTATGCTGACAATCCAGAATGGAGGTTTGGTTTGCACACAACTACATTTTTGTATCTTAAATGAAATGTGCCTACTACGATGGTTGGTGATTATACAGGAGATACTATATATAAATCATGGACAGTTTTTTTTTTTGTTTTTTCTAACATGGTGATTTGATACCAAATGAAATCTGTTACATAGAAACTTATTGTGTTAATTTGCATGTGAGGGCACTTAACATGAAGTACATAACAAATTTCACTATTGTAGTGTTGATGAGCAATTGGCAAAGGATGTGCAACTCGTAGATTCAATTGCTGAGAAACAAGCCCAGATTTTCTCAGAGGAGTGCAAGCTTTTCCCTGCAGATGTTCAAATACAATCAATTTACCCTTTGTAAGTGTTTCCAATTTATGTACTTGCCACATGTTCCAAACATACTCAGGATTGCTCCACTGGTCTGGATCTTTATTGCCACGCTGTGGGCCCCCACATAACAAAAATGTTAAAACCACCTCATGTAATCTACGTCTTAGTTGAATTATTTTGCAGGCCTGACATAGCAGAACTAGAGTTGAAGCTCTCTGAGTATACCAAAAAGATGTCAAATTTGCAACAGATGGTTCAGGAGTTAGCATCAAAGGTACAACAAGATATAAGATGGTACAAAGGTTTTCAGTTCAGTGCCACTTGCCTCAACAAACTTATGTTTGTGTCGAGCGAAATCTGAGATAAATTTATCTGCACAGTTTTCTTAGCACTTCTGAAGCTTTAAATCTCATAGGGCTTGTCTGTTAATTATCATAGCCAGAGCCAGTCAACCTTGACATGCTATGATGTTCTCACAGGAAATGTCTTATAATCTTGTCTTGTTCATGCTCTTTACATCCCATGTTTTTGGACAATTCCACGTTTTATGTATCTTACAAAGCATACAACAATTTAGCTTTTTTTTTAATAAATAAACTTTGGGATACACTATGGTCTGAAATTTTGTGTGCTTGATTTTTTTTTTGTAAACTTACCCCAACTTTCTTGGGCTAAAATGTTCTTTTGTTGCTTTTATTTTGTTGTACTCATATATTTCTTATAGTCCTTAGCATGCTATTTCAAGCTAACATGTTGTTATTTGTGATTAGTATGATTACAATCCCAATGAAGACTACGCCGAGACAGAGTTGAAGTTGAGGGAACATTTGCAATCATTTTTGGAAACTGTTAAATCCTTCAATACAATATATACTAAGGTGGATATCTTATACAGCAGTCCTACTTTCCCCATAACTTTTTAGATAGATAGCATATGTTTTCTTTAGCGATTATTATTTTAAGGTGATGTATCGTTAGTTGATAAAGGTGAATTATCGTTGTAGGAAATTCATCCTTGGACCCATATGATGGAGGTGCCACAACTGCATGGCTTTGGCCCTGCCGCTAATCGCCTCTTGGAGGCGTATAACACCCTTTTAAAGGTAATTTTGGAACGGTTGGTTCACTTCTTGGCCATTTTGTTGCTTCTTTCTTTTTTCTTACTATTGCTGACCTAGTGAATTACACAACATGATATTGTTAATTCAAGGGATGAAACTAGTGTGACCAACAGAAATCAAAGAGAGTGCATTTCTGCTGGAAAATGAGAAACATAAACTACTGCTTCTGTGCAGTTACTGAGCATTGAGCACTCTTCTTAATTCATAATGTTCTCTCTGAAATGTCTGAAATATGGTTGCATGACCCTATGTACACTTCATGCTCTGTCTCGAGAGTACCGTGCCTCTACAGTTAGTAGGAATCTTCACTTCTCCGGCCATTTCATTTCATGCTCTTTCTGACTAGATACTACACTCTGTTCTTTCTTGGCTACTCTAACCTACAAAACATGCTTGACCTGGGTGCTTATTTGTGATTTTTCAGTTCCTAGGAAATTTGAGGAGCCTGCGAGATTCATATACTGCAATGGCTGCTGGGTCACTGTCAGCGTCCAATGAGCCTTCATCAGTCACCAAAATCATATCAGACTGTGAATCTGCACTGACATTCTTGAATCACAGCCTTTCCATCCTTTCAACCTCCGTGGCACGGGAGCAAGGGGAAACACTCTGATTTTTACAGCACTGGTATATCAGGATACAGTTTCGGGGAACATATCTAAGCTTGTAGTAGTTCAGTTGCTTTTAGTTTGAGTTAAGGCATGCAGTAAAGATTTAGTGCCATTTGTTGGTGTGCTCGTGGCTGTAGTTTGTGACTCAAAGAGATTGAAAGAACTTACTCAACATCATATCTAGAGTTCGTTTCAAGGTTTAACCGAACTTGTATGTGTATGCCGTTTTATCCTTGAGAAGTTCTCTTAGTGATCAGAGCCACTGGATTTTAGATGAGATCTTCAGATACTTATATATTTCTTCTGAAAATCGCTTTGTTGCAGAACACTCAGGAACACAATATAGCAGCTGTTCAAGGCCAGACGCCCTGTATCGCTCACACGCTCAGCCAATACAATACAGCTACATACTCCATCGGTCCTTAAATATATGACGTTTAGAACAAGAAATTTACTTCCTCCGTCCTTAAATATATGACGTGACATTTAGGATAAGGAATTTAGTTCATTTTGAACTAAATTTTTTGTCGGACGGAGGGAGTAAGCCTACATCTCACGCCTACCAAGCTCTTTACGGCTCTGCACTTCTGTGCTATGTTTATTCTTCCGCTTGAGAACTAGCCTCCCCAGCAGTTATTTACGGGCGAGAGGGACATCCAAGACGGCCGCACGGCTTCTCCGCGGACATCGCAGCAGGGCCAGAGCTTATGTAACGGCCCTTGGACCCGGCGGCTCCCGTCTTGGCTCCAGCCTTCGTCGGAGCCGGACGACCATCGCTCGGCGAAGCAGCATGGCTCGTCATGTAAACACCCATCGAACCCGCGGTCGCCGTCGTGGCGCCGGCCTCCGTCGGAGGAGCCCGGCGACTGTTGGGACACCTGCAAAGATACAACACGGTGAGTGAAGTGTGCAGGATACCGAGAACGCAAGGGCTTAGCTTTAGTTTCGCGCTTACTTCCCCGTGAAGGCCGAACAAGTGATCCAGCTGTGGCTGTGGCCGTTCCCGCCACCGGTGACGCGGCCGGCGTACGAAATGTACCTGTTCTTGGGCATCCTCGCGGCGGCCTCGCAGGCGCAGGCGGCGAAGCAGATGCAGAACGCGAGCTGGAGGGCGAGGGACAGAGCACGAACGGTCGCCATGGGTCTCCTGATCCTCCCTTTCTTCCGATCTTCAGCGACAGAGGCACAGAGCTGACACAGCTGAGTGGTTTCGGCCTCGAGGTCTCGTCTGATTTATAGCGCGCGGGTGAAGGTAGACACGGGTTCACAAGTTTGGACGTGGATGTGTTTGGCAGCTCCTTGAAGACGGAGGATTCAGAGGGCTCGTGATCGGTTTCCGGTTCGCAGCAAGTGTTGCTGTCCGTCGAGATATTGATTCCGGCGAGCTCGTGATATGATATTATTATAGGTTCGATTGCCGGATTCGTAGGTTCGGCGGCAGGCGGCGACGACGGCGCGACCGACGCTCAGTGCTAATGTTGGGCTACTAGTTTGATTCTAGAAGATGCAAGCAGCGAGAGAAGAAATGGCCCAGAACAGGCCCAAGTCTGCTTCGCGTGAGCCACTGCCGCCACGGGCGGGAAACCAATATTCGGTCAAGTCAATTCTTCCTGCAAACCGCCCTTCTTCAGTCTCCATCATCAGTGGCTTGCAAATTTTCGATTTGTATCAGTGCATATCAGACATTAAGACTAATGCGTGCTTGTTACTATCGGCCACCATTTTTTAGTCACCCTATCTTCATGGATACGAGAATATCTTGATAAAGTAAGCTAAGAGGACATCCTATGGCCATTCCAAACTATTGTCCCAGCTAATACTTAGATGAGTCGAATCAATAGTTTTTTTTGTTTGAGCTGCAATTTTTAGCTTTAGTTCTCAAAATTCAACAATAACTTTTAAAACATGTTTTTAGCTTTTTAGGCTCAGCTGAGCTTTTCATATAAACTTATTTTTTTTCTAGAACTTTTAACTTTTCGGAAGATGCACGAGAATCTTTTGTATGTGCTGAAGAATATGGTATAGTTTTTCACTTGTGAGGACTAAAATAACACAAGGAATTCACGAGTTAGACAAAAGTGAAAGGGATCCATGCAACGATGCAAAAGCATCATTTGTTGAAATCTTTCTAGAGTACATGAGCCTGTAATTTAAACAACCAAAGGAGAGTAACACGAGCTAGAGCAACGTGGAGGTGGTTTAGAGTGCTGCTGAACATGTTCTACTGCAATAGTCGGAAAAAGTTACGTTTTAGGTTTTTTTAATACTCCTACGAATATCTGGGTGAAAACTGGACTATAACTGGGTAGAATTTTGTTTAGCAGCTTTTTAAACAATCTCTAACTATAATTTGAAAAGCCTGACCGAACGATGATATGAACGTTTGACAAAGTTGGGAGAATAAGGTAGTGATCCAAATGATATCGTTGAATTGATTTAATAACAATTTCACGTGACAATTCGAGAAAAAAAATCAATTTTACGTATAAAACTCGACCTGCGGGGAGTAAGATCACTCTCACGGTATTATATTAAGAAGAAGATCTTCTCACACAGATTGAGAAAATCTTCGAACCCCTACCCCACCCATACACAGCGGCACCGCAACACACGTGATATGAGGCTGGTCTTAGACCTGTGCTTTGGTGTGGGATAGGTGAATTTTTTTTTTTACAACAGTAGACAACTGAGAGGGCCACGACGGCCGCTCGACCACCGCACATTCGTGCGTCTGTCGGGGAATAAATCCCCCATGAGGTACGCAGGTCTCGATACGTGGGTTTCACAACTCGCACACTGACGGTTTACCAACCGAGCTAGCCTCGGTTCTCAATCAATTTCACATATGGGTGACATATTTGAACAAATTTGTTTGGTTGACCAGTGGCTGATGATTGATGTTGATTCGTTGTAAAAATAAATATCACCGACTGATTTGTGCTCTTGGCTGTGCTGATTTATCGAGAGAAAAAATATTGATGGCTGATCTGATTAAGCCACGCGAACAAGTGGATTTCGGTGGTATAGTGCGTATCATGTTCCGCAGGGGCACCTTTTTACCACCGGAACTCGCCGTCCCCAACCAGCCGACTCCGCGCTCTGACACACTGCTTTCTCCTCCCCAATTCATGGCCTCCGCCTCCGCCTCACCTTCCGTCCTCGCCCGCTCTCCCACCGCCTAGCATCCTAGGGTTTCGGATTCCGAGTTACAGGCCGCCGCCGCCGCGGTCCGCAATGCGTGACTCGCCGGAGCAGGTCGTGAGGGAGGTCGGGAAGCGCCTCGCACATCCGCGCCTAGGCAAGGACGCCCTCGTCAAGCTCCTCAAGGTGACCACTGCTCCGTTCCACCCGCTTCTCCTCCTGGCTCATTTGCTCCTCGACCTAGCCCAGCGCGGTTCCATTTCCCGTGAAACGCCGCGCCGCCTCTGATGTTTTGAATCGATAGGAGACCTTTGCAGTGGTGCACTGGAGCGTTGCTAAGTTTGGTTGTATTTGCTTCTCACTCAAACCAGAGGTTAGGGTTCAGGGAAGTGAATGCAGTCTAGTGAGCCTACTGATAGTTTTCAGTGAATTTGAATACCAAGTTGCAACACATAGTGATCTTCGTCTGATAGTGCAGTAGCACTGAAGAAGTTGCGTGTATTAGTGTATACCAGCAGAAGATATAATGATTTCCGCATGAAGATTTAGATGCAGAATGAAAGGACATACGAGGCATGGTCATACTCATTTTTGTAAATTGACAGCAAGTCGTTAGCGTTTCAATGATTTATTAGCTTCTTGTGCAATTGTTGTTTGATCATCCAGTTGTTTTAACAGTTCAGCCTAGCATAGTTTTTTTTTCTGGAACTAGCCATAGAGTTGCACATTATTAATTCGTAGTCAAGTTGGATAACCATAATGATGAAAAGGTCAATTAAGAGTGGAGTAATATTATTTACTTATCTAACATACTTTTTCTTATCTGCAGCAAGCTGAAAATGCATTATCAGAGCTTAGTCAATCATCCTCTCTGCAGGATGCTCTTCAGGCTTTGAGTAAATCTCTAGTCCAGACCACTTTACTCAACCATAAGGACAAGGATGTCAAACTTCTTGTTGCGGTTTGCTTTATTGAGGTTATGCGGGTCCTCGCACCTGATCCACCTTTTAGTGATGAAATATTTAAGGTACTTAACAGTCATGCCACTTTTGTGGTACTGTATTTTGTGATGTGAAATACTACCTAATAGTTACATCTTTTTCATCAAAATATCTAAAACTTCATTACTTTTAAGAATTAGTGAACAATAACAATTTGATCAAGGACTGCACTCAATAACACTTGGTTAACTGTTCTTCCACAGGAAATATTTAGGCTATTTATCAGCATATTTGCAGAACTTGCTGAAACTAGCAGTCCATATCTTACTAGAAGGATGAAGATTTTGGAAAATGTTGCTGCGCTTCGATGTTCTATGATTATGCTTAATATTGGCTGTGAGGACTTGATACTTGATATGGTCAAAATTTTCTTCTCATCAGTGAGGTACAAGTAAATCTATCACTGATTGCTACTCTCTTATACTTTGATCAATCCATTATTCAACTTTGATGCATTTGTCCATAATGTTGCTTCGCAAATGCAGTTGTTCTTTGTTGAGCATATTTTAGTAGTACTTGTGACTTGTGAGATGTGGTTTAAACATTTTCTTTTCTAATACATTTATCAGCTTATTTTCTGTCCACTTAGCTTTTTATGGAGAAATCTAAATCTAGGAACTGCCAGGTCATCAAGACTTCCAATACTTTATCCCAAAAGTGCATCATTGTGTGCCTATTTAAAGAAAAACAATGTAATGGGACAAATGTGATTTACTTGATGGAGTGGGTTCAGCAAATGTGACTTGGCAACCATAGAACTGTGCCAGTGTGCATGCTAGCATTTATCTGCATTCCCTTCTTCAAACTGGAACACTCATTTTTCTTCATTTATCGTCTTTCTTTTCCACTTAAGATTATGATTGAAATGCCATTCCTTCAATTCTGTTACCATGCTTGTATTATTGCATGCTTGGGTTTTGATGACTACTCCCTCCGTTCCAAATTGTAGGTCGTTTTGCATTTCTAGTTGCATAATTTTTGCTACGCACCTAGATAGTCTATTTCTAGATGCATAACAATGTCTTTGAACCTAGAAAAACTAAAATGACCTACAATTTGAAACATAGAGAGTATTTTATTTATCTTGAAGGTTATTATCTGCCATGTGAACACACTATTGCTGAAAACATAGTTGAAGCACTCCAATCCCAGATAACTCAGATTAATTTCTGTAAGATATGATATTCAATAGAATTGGTCAAATTTTCAGGAGATAATTCTGTTCCAATTTGAGGTGGCAGTTTTGGAGCTAGTTAATTTCTGATTTTTTTCAAAACTTTTTTGAAGAAATAGATAACGCTGAACAAATATATACCTGCAATCTCACTTACTTGTATACTCTAGTATGATGTCTCATGCTGATATCATTGCTTGACCAGATTTTTTTACACTTTGATTTATTTTTGGCAACTCACAAATTGCATTAGATTCAATATTAATCAACATAACACGCACATCACAACTCTATAATTATGCATGTATTCTTCTTTTGCCTCAGAAGGCATGGCGGATCATGTGGTCAGCAGTATCGCTAAGTCATTTGTTTAATAGAATCACATATTCCAATAAAGATGTATTTTTAAAATAAAATATTGCATTATTGTTAGCATTTTGCTTGGTATACTACGTTCCTGATTCTCTCTGATTTGAATTTCTCAGTTTCATATTTGTCTGCCAGATAATTGTTTGGCTCTTTAAAATATAATATGATGGCTTTAGTAACATCTTTTCTGCGAACAATTTCAGGCAAGGTCTTCACCAGAGTGTGCGCCAAGCCATGCTATCAATTACGACGCAAATTTTGAATGAAAAAGTTACTCAACCTCTTTTGGATGTGATTTTACGCAATTTAGTAAAAGATGACAAGGTGCATTACTTGGTTTGTATTTTTTTTCCTTGTTGAAGGGATGTTTCTCCAGAACTTGTAGTTATCAGCGGTCTGGACAAATATTCATGCATGTGGGCACCAGTGTTACTCACTCTTGAGTCAAAGTATATTCTCAGCTTCAGCTAACATTTAGCTTCTTGTTTTTTGCCTGTGCAGGGAGCATCTCACAAACTTGCTTTCGACATCATTCAAGATTGTGCTAAGAAAATGGAGCCTATCATTTGCAGTTTTTTGTCCTCATGCATTTTTAACAAGGATATGCCAGTTAATGACCTCAGGAAACTACATCATAAAGTTATTCTGGAAATATTCCAGTGTGCACCCCAGATCCTTTTTGCTGTCATTCCAAACTTGACACATGAACTTCTCGTATGTTGATTCTTTTTACTTTGTACACCATTGTACCTGCATAACATTCTTCCTGAATTTATACCATCAATTTCTGTAGAGTGAGCAGGTTGATATACGGCTGGAGGCAGTTCACCTGATTGGGAGGCTTCTTGCCTTGTCTAATCTTCATTTTGGTCAAGAAAACAAGGCTGTTTTTACAGAATTCCTGAGGAGATTCTCTGATAAATCAGCAGAAGTTAGAATTGCTGCAATTGATGCAGCAAAAGCTTGCTACATGGATAAATCATCTGGGGATGAAGCGCGAGAAATACTTTGTACGGCTGCTTATATGGCTTATTCTTCTATGTAGATTGATGTGTTATCACCCCTTTCATGTTGATGTCCATTTCTTTTGCAGTGTCACTTCAAGGAAGGTTACTAGATTTTGATGAAAAAGTGAGGATCCGAGCTGTTAACACAGTCTGTGATTTAGCCAAATCAAATCTTAGCTCATTTCCTCATGAAGTGATACTGCATGCAGCTGAGAGGCTGCGTGACAAAAAGGTGAGCATGAACTGTTTGTATTTCTCAGTGCAGCTACTTCTCTAAAGTGCTTCACCCCAAACATACTTTGCAGGCATCTGTTAGAAAAAATGTAATGCATAAGTTGCTGGAGCTGTATCGGGATTACTGTGAAAAATGCTCAAAAGGAACTGCTACAGTCAACACTCATTATGAACAAATCCCAGCTAAACTTATGGTTCTTTGTTTTGATAATGATATTGTGTCCTTCAGGTTTGTTCTTTTTTCTCCCTTTGTAGATAGGAGCTTGTCCACAGTTCTGAATTCTGGCTTCTTTATTATGGCAGGCCACAGAATATGGAACTCATATTTTCTGAAGAACTCTTTCCATCATCACTTTCTCCAAAAGAAAGAGCAACACATTGGATTGAGTTCTTTTCTTATTTCAAACCGGAGCATATTAAGGCTTTGAACATTATCTTTTCTCAGAAGAGAAGGTAGATATCCCGTATTCACAACACATCATATATTAGTGCAATAACTGTACGCAACACATTTTGTGCTGAAGAAGTTTACTTTAGGTTGCAATTGGAGATGCAAGCGTATTTATCACTCCGAGCAAAGAAGGTTTGTAAATTATTAACAAATTGGCAACAACAATTGATATTTTTTCTGAAAATGAAGCCTGCATGTGCTGTAGGAGGAACCTTCAGATGAAATACAAAAGAAAATCGGCGCATCGTTCAGAAAGATGGCAACATCATTTCCAGATACCGCTAAAGCTGAAGAGTGCTTTCAAATTTTGCACCAGATGAAAGATAATAACATATTTAAGGATTTGATAGAATTAATCAATGATGGAACTACTTTTGCAACTGGCCGTTTGACCAGAGTAATACTCTTTCGTCCTTCTGTGCTGCAAAACTGTTTTATCTATCCATGGTGGTGCTATCTTTTCTTAAATTACTGATTTCTGTTATCATGAGAATCCCATTAATATCAACTTATTGGTGATGATGTAGTTCATTGTTTCTAAATTTCACTGCACAATTTTCAGTTGTTTTATCGGCATATGTACTTCTTAGTCGTAGTTGTAGAATTGCACTTGCTTATTAACTAGTCTTCCTGATACTTTCAGTTGACACGTACAAGTGTGCACGCCTTTCAAATTTGAGAACTAATGGATAGAATATCCTCATGAAAGTTAGTAGCAGAATTTGTCCTTTTCTTTTCTCGTTCTGTAATTTAAATTCCAACTTTGATTATTTTATGATGCATTGTTCCTAAAACGTGCCTCGGTTTACTGCTCCCCCTATTATCTGCCCTTATCTTGCTGTATTATTTGCTACCATAACAGACACACAAATCTCAGTGAACAAACAGGAAGATGCCAAGATGCATTGAGGAAAGAAAACATTATCAGATTTTTTTGTTCATTATATGATATTATGTGCCCTTAGAGGTCTATTTATCTTTTTTTTAAATGATATGCATCTATTTACCATGATTGAAACACTTAGTAAATATTCCAGTAAGTTTATTACAGTTTTATAGCAGTTCCACATCCTGATATACCTGTTAGTACAAAACATAATGTGAACTTTCCATCTTCAGTTTCATACTACAGGATAGGGATGTGAATTGGTGCCCCTAAGGGTCTTCACCAACCCTCTTTAGTTCAATTAATTTGACAAGTCTTCCAAAATGTCACATGTTTTGGAAAATTACTTTAATTAACTAAATTAAAGAGGATTGGTAGTGCCCCTAGGGTCACCATTTCTCACCCTTACTACAAGCGGCTAATTTAAATTCTGTTGAGATATAAAACACTCAACATATTGATCTATTCAATTTCTTAGACTTAAAAAAGGACACATTTCAAGCGTCATACCCTAGTTTCTTTTATTCCTTTTCCTTCGCCTGCATAAGTGCTTTTCTTAATACATTTATCATAATGGATTGTTAAAGCTTCAGAAATCTGTGCTCTTTGTGTCTGACAGTGTGTTTGCAACATCTGCAGGATTCGTTTCTCAAGAGAATCGGACACAAACATCCAATGCACAGTTTCTTCAAAATTCTGTCTATAAAATGTTTGCACTCAATATTTAATCAGGAGATGGTCTCTGCTATCTTTGAATCTCTTTTATCCTGTGGAAATGGACTAACCGAGTACATGGAGTCTGCTTGTGATCTTTTACTGGTAAGCATATCTATGATAGTATAGAAAGCACAGGTCCGGGTAGATCCAGCAGTTTTTACCATCTACATCAAGTTATAAGGGTGCATTTCAACTTTAGGCCCCTCCATCCTCCCAAACATGCTCGCAATTTAATTGGGCACCCCTTAGTTGCACTTGCACCAATAGTTGCGATTCCTCACCTAAATTTCCTAATAGTGGTTAAGACCTTCTGGAACTTACAGCTACATTAAAATGTTGTTGATATTGGGAAACATTTCAATTTACTACTCCCCAAGTAGGGAGCGTATCAGGTGGAAACCAGGGTACTTGTGCAAACTATGCAAACTCTGATCAGAACCACTGGATCTAGATCCAAAGGCTGAGGAGAGAGGTGGGAACAATTTGCAAAAAAACGCCCGCCAACAACCTCCGCCTCCCATATTTTTTTTTCAAAACCCCCCTCCCCCTAATCCAGCGCCTAGGCGTCGACCCTGTAGATAGTTGCGTCAGTGCCGTTGACCCTGGAGTCGGCGGGCAACGACTCCAGGGGCACCGGGCGGCGACTCCCAGTGCCGGCGGGCGGGGACTCGAGGGGAGCCGGTCGGGGGACTCACGGGAGGCAGTCCGGGGAGGCGGGCTGGATGGATTCCAGGGGCGGCGGTGCTATGGCGACTGGCACGGGGGAGAAGAACGAACCGCAGGGGAGCGGTCGACGTCCTCGCGTACGCGTATGCGACGGCGACGCCCAGTTGTTGGTCCGTTCCGTCCGTTCATCCTCAGTTGTTGGTCGACAGGAACAGTTCCGCTCCAGTCAGTCCAATCTCCATCGATCCCCGTCGTTGCCCATCTCGCGCACGCCATGGATGGGCACATGTACCTTGGCCACTCTTATTTCTCTTGGGACGTACACATGTCACCGGATTTGTCTTCGTAACCATGGCCGTGGTTTGTTCAGTTCAGACTTGAGACAGGGGTCCCGGATCCTTTCTTCTTCGTTCATCAGTGTGGAACTGCATGCTGCTGCTGTTTTTACTTTTTATTGCTGCCGCAGCAACCAGTAACCACTCCAATCAACAATTCACTTTTCTGGATCCTCATGAATTCCTCATGATCCTGAATTCACGACAGCTCCGTATTCAAAAGCGCCGCAGCACAGCAGAGGGCCAAGTGAAGTCCGTCTGGTACTACTACCACGAGTAGTAACTCCCTTGCTTCGACGAGCATGACATGGGGCGGTCAAAACTCACAGCTCAGCTCAACACTGCAGCACTGGAGCACGGTACGGGGGCGACGGGCGGCGACTCCAGCGCCGGCGGGCGGGGACTCGAGGGGAGCCGGCCAGGGGACTCAGGGGAGGCGGCCGAGGGAGGCGGGTGGGATGGATTCCAGGGGCGGCGGCGCTATGGCGACTGGCACGGGAGAGAAGAACGAACTGCAGGGGGCGGCGCCTGGGCGATGGATTAGGGGGAGGGGTTTTTTTTAAAAAAAACATGAGGCGGAGGCTCCTGGCGGGCAGTTTTTTGCAAATTGTTCCTACCTCTTTCCTCAGCCTTTAGATCTAGATCTACCGGTTCTGATCGGAGTTTGCATAGTTTGCACAGGTACCCTGGTTTCCACCTGATACGTTCCCCCCCAAGTAGGGGTTTAAGTAAACCTTTTGTTACTTTATTAGGGGGTTATTTGGACACAGCCCATACTTGGCGTAGTAAATTGGACTTTTTCCTTGATACTGTGGATGAACTATTGAAAAGGAAAAAAAAAGAATATTTTGACAGGCAGATAGGCTTTTTGTTTGAACTTGCAGCAACAGGTGGTATGCTAGATTACTAGCCTACTAGTAGCGACAAAATCTACAATTCTGCCATGCAATTTTACGAGTTTATGATCTGGATTTAGAGTCCTGATTCTACAACTCTAGCGAATTGAATCTACATTTTTTAAATTTTATTTTTAAGGTCCTATTGTTATGTTCTTAATGATGTCTTTCTGACTTAGAATCTTCGATTCTAACAACTGACAACCTTTGAGAGCAAACGAGCTACCTGTTTCTTCATAGGCGTACTAGTTGTACTCTTCACAGTGTGATTTGTTTATGATTTTCTGCATTTTATCTTTTTTTATTCTTGGCAATTGGCTGCAACTCCTGATGCTTATTACTATCTCCACACTTTCAATCATGTTAAACAAAACTATCATCTATCGAGGATTGCTTGCAGAGTCGCAAGGACCACCTTCTTAGATTTGTATTTCAGTTTGTTGTATGAGTTGTATCTTTCTAGTTTATTTTAATGATTGAGTTTATCCATGCCTGTTCTTATGCAAGAAGCATCTTGTATATGCTTCTCACTCAAAGGTGTAACAATGTAGGTAGTTGCAATGGTGTTTCCATCATTATTCCGAGGGTCAGAGGAGTACTTGCTTAAGTTATTCTCAGAAGAGTCAGTCTTGATAAATGAGAAGACTCTCCGGATGTTAGCACATTTGGCAAAATCCACACACCATTTATCTATTAATTTCAGGTAAATGCATCTGTATGTGAAGCTGGATTGTCTTGATATGTTTGTTTCTTGATGATTGTTCTGAACACGACTAATGCTAATGTAAGAAGTGCAAACATTCTCTCTCAGTAGATTCATAGGGAAATATGTATACACACAGTCCAGGATGAGGAATATAACAACCTATTTGAGAGACTAAGGCACTCTTAAGATTTGATATCTGTATCAATACTTCACCTCACATATGAGTTATCAAGGATAAGTTTTGATAGACTTGTGTGCTGCGACATGTTACGTCAAATCTTGGAAGTCATTCTAAGCTTCAAATACAGATCAAAACTCAAAGAGTTTACTGTATCTGTTAAGGAAAAAAGTCCACTTTACTCCACTGTGAAGTATCATGAGAGCTCACTTAACACCTTATGTATTTCCTGCTGTGTTTGAAGTTCCCAACCCCTTGTTTCATAATACCGCTGGATTAAACTCCTAATGATGGTGACACTATCCTTATTTGCAGGGTGGACATGATTTAAGTGGTTTAGTCTACGTCATTCAGCCAGCTGGCCATCCAATGAGGCTAAACCGCATAAATGTTGTCCACCCTTGCAAAATTATCATTATGGGTTAGTCGCACTGATATTAGGAAGCAAGGGGTCAGACAGACCAGAAAATATTAAAAATACTTAGCAAAGTAACAGACTCACAATACTTTGTTATGGTAAAGTGAACTTCTCCCAATTTTGCAAAGTGACTACATGTATCCGTTTGTATGAGGGAAGTTCATAGATTTTATATTAAAGATGCTTTCTATTTCTGTTTCCAGCAATGTTATGTACCCATTACTGGAGCAAAAGTGTATTGATGGAACTCGTGCTGAATCAAAATACGCTATCACTGCAATTGCTTCACTGCACTCCCCAGATGATCAGAGATTTGCTAAATTATGCAAGGTAATGGTTGTTCAGGCGCTTTTAGTGATTTGTTATTTTCTTTTTCTGCTCAGGTTTTTTTCCTTAAAAAACCTGGCTGTACCTTGGGTTTCTCAAACCCCTTTTCTTAATATATTTGTGTTTCAGTTGTTACGTTTTCAACAAGCTTCCAAGCTGAGTAACATATTAAAATGAATAGGGAATTCCTGTCATTTCACAACTTTCTCCACATGACATTAATTAATTTTCTGTTCTTGCTCACCAAACTTTATTTATCTCATTCTTATCCCATTCGGTTCCTTCTCACTCGCTGCAAGGTTTACATTAATGTTTGTGTATACTTGTATATGCTGTTTGGGGCTGGCCCTGGCCCTGGACATGGTGCAGCAGCAGCAGTTGGCAGCAGAGGATTAGGATTAGTTCGTGTAGGTTTGTTAACAGGTAGATTTGGTTAGCTATTTGGATAAGATTTGTTATTAGGCAGCCGAGTTCCTAGTTTGGCAAGCAAGAAGCAGTCGAGTTCTCCATTACCTCTTTGTCATTCATCGCCCAATAATCTAACAGTAACATGTGATTATAAGTGGCATGATTTATGTCATCCCTCTTTACAATTAACGTGGGCTATACACTGTTCTTGATATTACAAGAGAAACCCCTCTTTTAATCAAATAAAGCTATTGAGATTTCTCTTCATTTTATTTACTAGTGTCAACTATAAACTGCCAACTTAGAGGCAAGGTGTTATGGACACATACTTTGGTAGGAAGTTTGAGCGCAGGGCCAAGGCCAAGAATCCTACACCCGCGCCTAGTTAGATAAGATATGTTTTGCTTAGAGTTTGTTAGCCGCCGGATTAGTATAACCGGCTAGAAATCAGGAGTTAGTTGGGGAGGTTCCTATATGTTAAGGACTCCCAGGTGTGTTAGGGGTTAAGCAGAAATTAGATAGGACTCTAGCTCAGAGCCTCTTCGGAGGGCGAGTAGGTTGTATCTACCTGCTAGTATCCATGGTCAATAAACCAACCGTAACACAAGGTGACACATCCAGCTTTTATCTGTTTTGTTTATGGCTTAGAGCAGGATAAAGATTAAAAGATGATGTAGTATGTTATGCTCCAGAACTCATGTCGCTATTGTCCAACATTCATCCATGACATAATCAAGTACTCCCTCCATTCTTTAATATATGATGTTTAGGACAATCTAATTAGTTAAAAAACAAAGTAATTTGCTTATCTAGACATTATATATTTAACAATGGTGGTAGTATCTACTTACTGAATATGTATTTTATTAATCTCTATTTATTGTTCTAGGATTTTAGCTTAGGGTACGCTGTTCAAAAATTTTCATATACAATTCGGTAAATCCATTTTACTAATTTGGTAATAATTGTAAAGTTGACAATGAAATTTGGTGCGTGTGTATATATATATATATATACACACATGCACTAAGTAACACAATAATGCTAAATTCATTGATTAAATAAAACCATTCAATATAAATAGTTTTAAAAGCATACTCGCATGGCCACATGGGTGCCTGCACTACACACGAACGCTGGTTGGTTGGGCTCGACTATAGGGTATGCAGCACATGCATGTGTTTTTCTTTTTGTTATGAATACGTAAATATATACTCACTTGCCGGAGGAATTGCAGGGTATGCCGGTGCATACCCGGCATACCCTGTAGCTCCGCCATTATTGGTCTCGTATTGAAATGCTTAATACTGTTGCCAAATGATATCTATGATGCTAGTCCTTGTTTTTAATCTCTTTTCCCCAACTTGACACCATATGTCCATTTCCATTGCGTACAATTTATTTCATCTATTCTTCTCTGCAGAAAGTTGTTGCTGGCCTAAATGATAATTGCAATGTTCCAACACTATTACAGTCTTTGGGCTCAATACTGGAGCATTCCCCTTCTGTCTATAATTTATACGGCAGACAGATCATCGATTCCATTCAAGATATTTTGCTGTCAACTGAAGTAGGTATTTTTATATAGTTATATGTAGTCTAGAGTTAAACAAGCTTATTTGTTGTGCTTTGGTCTCTGCAGTTCATTTCATCATCTGAACAGTCATCCCTTGATGGCAATTCTGCATGCTGCTTCTCATGCAAACTGAAGGTAAGCTCACCTTTCGGAAGGAAACAATTGATTCATGGTAGGTTGAGTGTAGATGAAATTGACTTAAGGGACTCTACATATTGCACCCACTTTGGAAACAACTTTCTTCGAGACTTCTACTTTTATTAGCATGCTGGCATGGGTGGGGAGAAACAAGAGTCTAATAGGGATGCATCCGTGTTCTTGTCTGACTTCTCTGTGGTTATTGTAGGTTTATTGTCTCAAAGCACTTGTAAAAGGCTTTTTACCAAGAAGTACTGCTCGTGCTCGACTTAGCACTGTTCTGGGGAAGCTGTTGGAGTATGAGAAGGGTCTTTTCACAGACATTGCTCTATGGTACGTCTTGTTTGCTACCTCTCATTCTGCTTAAACCCTTCTTTTCAGAAACGATTTACTATTCCAAATACTGATATTCTCAGATTTCAGGCAACTGGTTAAGTGGTGATACTAATTTATATGTTTATTAGAATTAAAACTCTGAAATCTGTTATTACTTGGTTGATTAGCATTTCTATGATATTTGTTGAGGTCAATTTTTCTAGTTTGAAAAATCAAAATCTTTTCTGCTTACAAGTCATCCACTACGCTCTTTTAGAAGTTTCATTTTTATATTTTTACCAATGTTCTGGAGGTACTGTGATTGTGAACATGGTAGTAATTTAGGAATGTCTGCCCATTTCAACCGGACGCTTCTTGGTTAGATCAATGACAGGAAGTAGGAACTCAATGAACTTTTATAGAGAGATAAGGAATGTAGAACTACTTTTGTTACCTCTGCTTTGTAGAAAATAAATAAGAGTTTTGTGCCTACTCAAAAGACCAGTTACTCTAGGAGAGTCCCACTTTTTCCATCCTCATCTCCTTCATGAGTTCTCTGCATGTAATAAACTAATCATGCATTCGGATATTGATAACACTATTTTACTATATTCCGCTTTCCCCATCTATCCAGCGATGACCGGGAATCTCAGTTCTACTACCATATATGCTCGTTGGTCTAACCAACAGCAACACATGTTTGAGCTTACAGTTGAACTTTACTACTGCATCAAGCCACCTTGGTCAAGCCCTTCATGATGTGCTAGCCAGAGTTAAATCTTATTGTAATACAAATTTCAAGAATGATCATGTTCAATGAAGTTCACTAGACGAATATTTTTTAATCTGTGTTAGTTTTCTTTTATTTTTGCACCAATGAAATACTGATTTTGTTTCCTCCTATGCTGTATTCAGTGAAAATGATAGTCCGTATCTGCAACTGGCTGCTGGGAAATCTGTACTGCAATTAGCTACAAGATGGGATTCACATATTTCACCAGAATTATTTCGTAAAACAATTCTCATGGCAAGGGTATCGTCAACATTTTGCACTCCTAATTATTACCCTGTCTTTATTTTTCATATGGAGGCAGAGCATTTCTGCCCATTAGCCCTTTTTGGTAATCTAGCTTTTAGGTCAGTGATTTTGAGGTGCAATCTTCTCTGCGGACAGATATGTATGCTTGCATGCATCAGTCCGCCTTACACACCTTAGTCCACCAGTGTAATTATTATCGAGACCATGATATTGGCCGACCTATCATACTTCAAGATTTCAAACCTATTATCGTAGGATCTCTGCACTTTAGTACTTTTCTCTCCTTTTGTAATATATTTTTGTTTTGGCTTTCAGGATCCTTCATATATTGTTCGTAAGTCATTTATTTGCAAACTTTATGGTCTTTTGAAGAAACGTGCAATCCCAGTTAGATATGTATGTGCTTTTGCACTTGCATCAACAGATTGCTCTGGAGATGTCCGTGCTGAAGTAAATGCCCTCTTCTTCTTTTTTCTATTTTTGTCGGTTTTTATCTATATATATGCCATACAACCGTGTGTGCTCAAGGGGTTTCCCTGTACTGTTCCTAGTCAGCAAGTTACTTAAGTGAAGTGCTAAAGGAGCAAAGAAGGTTTTTTGTTCAACAGAACAGAGCAAGCAAAGATTCTATTGTAGACAACCCAGCATATGCTGTGGTTTTCTTGATCCATACTCTAGCATATGATGGGGGGCTCCCTTCCAACTTTTATGAAGATGAGACTAGCTTTCCTGAATTGTGCAGGTATTTTCCCTTTTTTTAGACGTTTGGATGGAATTCTGCTACAAGTTCCTTCGGTACTTAAGTGGTTCATGTGGCTAGAAAATTTTGGTATTTCTTATGCATTCCTTTGTTTTATTGACAGCCCTCTTTGTGTGATGTTGAGGGAACTAGTTGAAATAGACAGTTTTAACAGAACTGAACATGGTCCCACAGCCAGTTCTGTGTCAGTTCTGTCAGGGATCTTGCGTGCTATTCAGAAGGCTGAGGATCCAGCTGATTCTGATATTACTCCGGTTTGTATCTTGGCCACTGTTAGATGTGTATTATTTGCTTTACCATTTTGTCATCAAACACTGATGTCCTAAGCTCCTGTCACAGAAACTGCACATTCTCTCGAAAATTGGCTTGCTTATTGTAAAAGAACTTGATAAGCATTGCAAGATGTCTGATTCTCCACGCCATATTCTCTTGCCCTCGTCTTACTATAAGTTATCTGGGAGTGAAAGAAAAGCGGATGTAAGCCACTCTGTAGATTATTTGAATCCATAGCTTAGTCTACCTTTGCATTATAACTAGCTTTTCGTCTGGCTCCATTATTTCTGATGCAGGAATGCTGCCAAGAAAATTTCATTAGTGACAAGCTTGTAAAGAGAATTCTCAAAGCTCATGAACCTTATAAACATCAGGTATATTCTGTCTGCATTGCCCCATTTCGTCTTCTTTTAAATATATAATTGTACACAATCTAGCTCCTAACTTGGTGGTAGTCTAAGCTGATTGACATGTATTTCAGGACAATGTTAAATGCTCTGCTGTTTCTGAGAGGGTATCAAATGAATCTGCGCCTGATCAAATGAACGCAAGTGTTTGTGATAAAGGGAAAGGGAACAGAAGTTTGGCATCTGGGAAAGCTGTGTCCAAGAAAAAGGATCAGAATACTAATAATAGCTTGGAGAAAGAAAATGCATCGTCTTGTGGTTCTGCTGGCACAAAGTTGTCATCTCCAGGCTCCTTGGGTTTAGCTAAGGAAGCTGATTCTATAGATTGTGTCTCCCTTTTGGATAAGCAGAATCGTCCTATGAGTACGTGCACCACTGGGGAGACTAGAGCTTCAAAGGCAAATCGTAACTTTTGTAGGCAAACTGTGGTATGCTCATATTTGCTAACCTCTGATCAAATTATAAGTTTGGCTAGATAATGATTATCTATAGTTTCCTGCATGAACATTTACATTGATATTTCTTTTATTGTTTTTGCAGGACCTTTCCAACTTTCATCTCAGAGAATGGTAAGCAGAAGAACAGTTCGTCACAATTTCCTTGTTTGCAAACAATGTCTTCTGCTTTGCATTGTTTAGGATATGGCTATATGCACATGACTAAGCTGATATCGTGAAGTGTCTTAAATGTGTTTTACAAAGGCTACCTCATGAAGTCATGATATCATGTTTTACACCACTGTAGTGCAATATATCCTGTGAATTATTCTTGAACTAGCTGTATAGGGCTACCTTTCCCCCATTTTTCTGCCCAATGTACAAGAAGTGTAGCAAGAGGTTGGTAATCTGAAAACAAACTCCCAAGATTCAAGAAAGTAAATAAACCTATATAGACCTGATTCTGGTATATCAGTTTTACTTGGGGAATTTAGATATTTCTAGATAAATTCAGAAATTAAATTGCACACACTTTATCTTTATATCTTGCCGTCGTCTGGATTTCTGGTTACTAGTTCTTGCCTTCTTGGATAGCATAGCAGGCATATGCTTGCCAGTCCAACCACACTCTGTTTCAATCAACAGAAAGAACAACTTTGTTCCATAATTGTGCTGGTGTTGGATAGCATAGCAGGCATATGCTGGTGTTGCAAGTATAACAAGGGGGTTAAAATGAACTTGCCCAGCTTATTCAATAAGTCTGTTTGTGTACTTCACTCCAAATTTATCTCGCAAGTTTTCATTCTTTTGATGATATTAATTCTAAATTATTAATAGTTCCTTAAAGAAAGATTGTGGCAAGGGTTCATCTGAATCCCAGAAGAATGAAGCTTTGCTTCCTGGCTCTTCGATTTTATGGTGAAAATTATTCCCTTTTATTTTCATCTTTAACCTTTGCCAACTTCCTATCTATGACTGCTTACATATCAACTTGAAGCAGTGAACTTTTAGACGTTGGTGATTGCGGTGACAATTTTGTGAAACCACCTTTATCAAACAACAAAAGAGGTAAACACCGTATGTCCGGGATATGACAGCACCTTCATTTTACCAGTCCATAAAGACCAATGACTACAGAGTTCATATGGGCAGATGAAAAAATGTGTTACGACTTTTATGTGTCCTAGAGACCTTATGAACTCCGTGTTTGTATTTCATGTACTAATCCAGTTCAATACATTGCAGTGGACCTTAAGAAAAAGGGCAAGAGGGTGTTAGAGTTGGTAAATTCGCAGAACAGTTCTGATTTAACTGGTGTTGCCACAAGAGATAGAGTAAGTTGTGAAAAAAAGCATAATCTCATTTGTATCATGTGATTGTCTCTAATTTTCTTTTTTCTCAGGTTCGACGCACTAGAGCAAGGAAGGTGCGAGTGTAAACAGCTAGTCGCTTCTAATCGTAGTATTTATCTGATTGCCGTCCACTGTAAATACTTAAGTTTTGGAATCATTTTTAACCAGTGTGCATCCGCTTGCAAGTATTTTGGACCAAGAAGCATTGGCCCTGCTTTATATTGAAAAATGTGCGAGTGTAGACAGCTAGTCGCATCTAATTGTAGTATTTATCTGATTGTCGTCCACTGTAAATACTTTAGTTTTGGAATCATTTTTAACCAGTGTGCATCCGCTTGCAAGTATTTTGGACCAAGGAGCACTGGCCCTGCTTTATATTGAAAAATCGCAGTACGCCAGGTTAGCAAAGTTAGCAAAGCAGTGACCCCCATCCGCTTGCAAGTATTGCCGTGATGGTACGAAGCTCTTGGTCTCGATCGGACATGCATAACAATTAACATTGTAATTTATAAATTGAGACGGGCATGTGAGTGTCTTATGTGATATATCTTCTCTAATGTTATCCTCGATTGGTTGTTCTGTTGGACATCTGATAGTCTGCAAACTTGGTACGGGCGTGTGTTTTTTCATCTTGAGTCCATGTTCTGATTTTGCTACTGGCAGTGTAACTTGATGCTGTATGATAGTATCCAACTATCCAAGCACGGGAATGCATAGAAAAGGCAACAAAAAAAGCATGAAAATTATCGGCGTCACAAGAGGACAATGTCTTCATTGCCACGCCCCTGAGGCTGATCGAGCAACTGAGGCGTACTGGATGCGAAAGCTAGCGTTAGCGTATTCACGCGGAACAAAATATGAGCACTCGGAGTAAACCACCGGCGGTTTGTAGAGATAGAGAAGTTCAAGAGAAGAGATAGAGATAACCAGAATATACGGCAGCAACAATATCTGCGAGAAGTTGCAACACGGACGTGGAATCAGAGGTACGCTTAACGATATGTCTATCGCGATCTCCAAACAAACCAGGCCTTGCCGCACGGCAGCAACAAGCCAACAACCGATGGTATATCTGCAAGAGTGAATTTCATTGTAGGTTTATGAACTTTTCACGAGATCTCATCTAGGTCCACAAATTAAAAAAAACAGTCATCTAGGTCCGTAAACTTTTTCTGATGTCTCATCTAGGTCCGCAAACTAAATAAACGATCATCTAGGTCTATGAACTTTTAAATAGCGGTCATATAAGTCCATGAACTTTTAAAGAGCGGTCGTTTAGGTCCAAGGCAATGGCGACAAGCCTCCTGACAGCGGGAGGTGCGGAGGTGGTGCGTCTTGGACGGTGGAGGAGCAGACTGCACCGTACTCCTGCCCGCTGCCGAGCATGCCTCGTCGCCACCACCTTGGACCTAGACAACCGCTCTTTTAAAGTTTATGGACCTAAATGACTGCTCATTTAGTTTGCGGACCTAGATGAGACCTCAAAAAAAATTTATGGACCTAGATGACCATTTTTTAGTTTGCAGACCTAGATGAGATCTCGAGAAAAGTTCATGGACCTGTAGTGAAACTCACTCTATCTGCAATGCGAGAAGTTGCAACGACGGACGTGGAATCAGGGATATGCTGTTAACAACATTCCCGATCTCAAAACCTACCAGGCCTTCCCTATAAATTGCACCCCCTCCTTTCCCGCAGGTTCATCCCGCGCGCAGCCAAGAGCCAACCAAAATTCCAAAAAACCCTTTTGCGCCTCCATCCAAAGAGAGATGGCGCCGTCAAACAAGCTCACGCTGATCGCACTGCTCGTCACCTTCGCCGTCTTCGCTCCATCTGCGGCGGCGATCCGAGACGGCGGAGCAGCCAAGGATGCCGCGGCTCCGGCGCCGTCGGCCAGCGGCGAGGATGCCGTGCAGCCCATGAGCGTATTCGACGATATACTTGGTGATATCATAGGCGATATAATTCACTTCCGCATCCCTGACCTGCCCCTGCCGACCATCCTGCCTTGCCCTCCTGCTTTCCCCATAAAGATCCCGTTCGTCCCCTGCTACAACGAAACGAAGCAGGTGGCCGAGTGCAGGTCGTCGCTGGCGAAGTACATGCCGCCGTGCGCCGGCTACCTCACCGACGCCGACAACGGCAGCGCATCCGCTCCTCCCAAGGAGTGCTGCCACGCCATCCACCCCTTCTTCGACACTGACAACCCGAGCGCGGCATCAGCTCTGTGCCTCTGCCACGTCGTGAACGGCGACTTCGGCAAGCTCCTCAAGGCGCCGATGAACAACACGCGCGCCAACTCCTTCCTGCAGCAGTGTGGTTTGGATCTACCATCGGATCGAGTTCACGCGATCTGCACCGGTAAGTCTTAACAAGTTTTTTTTTTTTGGTCTCCTGGTTATTACTGTAGATTGCATGGTTCGTAGTTTAGTTTCGTACTATGTAATATTATAAACTTGCAACAAATATTAAAACTAGATGACACTGACAGATAAAACCCTCAACATTCCGCCGATGGATGCTCCGAGTCCTCCACCAACTTGGCGCCACCACTGAGGGTTCGTGTATGCTTTACTTTCATTAACTAGTTTCCTAGCAAGTGAATTAATTGCTTGGTTTGTATATATAATTAACATACGTGTTTATTCTTGGCAGGTGGATGGCCTGAGAGTTTGTCGATTCTTCCCATCAAGAGTAAGAAGAGATATGGATTGCAGATCCATGCAAGGTCGTCGTCGTATTAGTATTTTTATTAGTCGTATTAGTGGGTGTGTTAGGGATCGATAGGTTACAACCTCTTGCCATGGAAGAAATATCTAGATTAGTTGAGAATTATTGTGTGGCTGTGTCGTCGTTGGATGCGTGCCTGTGTCCCGTAGGATGTGCGAGTGTGTGACTTGTCGTCGTAGGAGATTATTGCTCTATGAATCTAAGATGGCAAATA
This sequence comes from Cenchrus fungigraminus, assembly GCA_036936925.1. Taxonomy (NCBI): domain Eukaryota; kingdom Viridiplantae; phylum Streptophyta; class Magnoliopsida; order Poales; family Poaceae; genus Cenchrus; species Cenchrus fungigraminus. The sequence goes on from CM072779.1 coordinate 10,700,987, forward strand.
TGCAGACAGTACTTCGGAAATTATTTTGTTTTTTATCCAGCATGCATGAGATGGCAAATAGCATCTTTTGTTACTAAGTCCTTGATCTGATCATTTATGCAGTATTGGAACGCTCAAATCCGCATGTTATTTAAGTCCGAATTCCAAAGAATGCCAGACAAAAGTTATTTGGATCGGTACCATTGCAATTTTTCAAACTTGGAGATATACCATTACAATTCGTATATTCGCAACTATACCATTATAATTCACATTTTGTCTGAAATATACCACTACTTACCCTTTCAACATGTCTCAAAAATTTTAGACCAAATTGCCCTTTCTTCTTCCTCTCATTCATTGTTTCCCTCTCTACTCGTTCGCCGGAGCAGGAGCTCAGGGCTAGCTGCCGCGCACCTCCTTCTCTATCCCCACGCGGCTCCTCTTTCCCCTCCCTTCCTCCCTCGGTCCCTCCCCTGCTCGCCGTTCGCGCGCGGAGAGCAGTTCACCGTTCGCGTGCGAGAGCGGCAGCCGTAGGGTGGCGTCGAGGCCGGCGTCCGGCGACGAGGCGAGCGCGGGCGGCCTCCTCTTCTTCCACCCCTCCCCACCGGCGTTGCTCTCTCCTTCTCCCTCCACGCCCGCGGATCTGGCAGTGGAGGCCATCGCAGAGCGTGGGGCCTCGGCCTCCGGCCGGATCAAGGCTGCGCGGCGGGAGCGAGGTTTGGCGGCCTGATTGCAGCTTCCTCCTCCGCCGTCGGCGCTGCTTCCTCGACGACACCGCCCGCATGCCAAATTGAGCTCTGCCGGGCTGCGGGAGCGCACGCTGAGATCCGCCACCGTCCCGACGGCTTCCTGCTCCGCGCGTTGACTGGGAGTATACGCGGGGGTGCGAGGGCAGTGCTGAACGACGGGAGGGTGGCGGCGTGTGGACGCCGGACGGGTGCGAGGGTGGACGGATCGAGTGCCCGGCCATGAGAGAGTGGAGAGAGGAAGGAGAAGAAGATGAGGGCAATTTGGTCCAAAATTTTTAGAAACAAGTCAAAAGGGTACGTAGTGGTATATTTCAGACAAAATGTGAATTGTAATGATATAGTTGCGAATAGACGAATTGTAATGGTATATCTCCAAGTTTGAAAAATTGCGATGGTACCAATCCAAATAACGCTTTCTTCTTCGATGAATGGATGCTGCACACACCGATCTATGGCTGATCGGCTTCAGATTGTTTTATGCTAGGGTTTTGTTTGGAGATCTATGTAATATATTGTTTTGGAGATTTACCATAAGATTGCATGCAACTGCCAACAATATTCTAACCATATGGGCAATTTTGATCTCTATAGAGAACTCGAGATCTATTATTGATTTTCTAGATCATGGGCCACTAATACAGCAACTCATTTTTTGGCTTCTTGTGGTAGACTCTTTTTACAAATACTGTGAGTATATGTACTAACTGTGTGCTGCCATTTATTTGTTCAAACTGGTGGTTAATTTCTGAATTTCTTAGCCACAATGAGAATCATCTACAAAAATTAGAATCCAGCATGTACTTTTTATGTTAAGTATAAACACCCAGTTCCTTTTGCTCTTATATCAAGATTGTGTGAATTCTCTTTTTTCTACTAGCAACATGATATATGTGTTTTAATGTCATATTGTTTTTTACAACAGTTTGCATTTACTTTGCTGCTATTGTCACCATCTAAAATGTTTTCATTTCTTTTTGCAGAGCTGTGAAAGTATTTTTCCTGGACTGTCAATTGTATGATAGTAACCCAAGACTTATGTTTTTTTGGTCTAATGAAGAACAGAAGGGATGTGATGTGCCATAGTAATAGTCCATGTAAGAATCTTTTTCTCATGTGTTTTTCTTGAGAAGCTAATCATGCATCCGATGGTCTTGTTATATAATTCCTCACTCTGTTTTTCTTGTGTTTTCATGTTAGCTTAAGTCTGAAAAATGAAATGTGATCTAGGAACACTACAACATATCTCTATGTAGAATTACCTTTGCTTTTGAAAGAGGTTAATTATTTTACAGAATTGGATTGCACTAGTATTGTTTAAACTTCCTATTTGTGGGAATAATAAAATTGCATGGCTTATTGTGCATTCTTTATTTTCTTGAAGACAACTTGTCTAAAACCACACAACACCATCTTTTTCTTCAAATTAATTCATCTTTAGTTACTTGTCCATAACACATTATACTGTGACTAATATTTGTTCTTTGGTGCTTTTTTGGAATATTGCTTTGATTGAGGTACACAAAAACTTACTTAGTCCCTTATCTTTTACAAAATCAAATGACTAAACTTTTCTTCAGTGAGATATGTCCACATTTTTTAGGCACTGTGTACGACTTTACAACTTTTCGCCCATTTGTTAATATGCCTCCTGTTAAAAAATCTTACAGATTAAATAGTTAGGTTATCTAGCTTACAAATAGTTGATATAGTTCAACCTGTAGATGGTGTGATTTTTTAGTATATAGTGTATAATTGTCATGCGGATCTTTTCTTGTCCTTTGTTTTTGTTATGTGCTCTTTTCTATCTTTATTGTTTCTTCGGATCTGCAAATCTAACTTTCACATATGACATATCAAAGACCCCTCCTTCTGATGCATATTTCCTTTTCACTAACCAAGTATTACTATAAACCATTTCCAGGACCTTTTGATCTTGGCACTGACACATCATGTCTATCCTTTTTTTCCAGCAGCTACAGCCACCTGCAAAATATTGTTTTGAGTACAAAGATAGGTGAGGAAAGTTCAGAACAGAACTGCGGGAAAGTAAAATAATCTGAGCTGAGGTGCGTGCTCGAAGCTCTACAACTAATGACTTTTGCTGAATTAACACATTTCCCTATGTTGTTTGGTTGTGTCATCGAAGAACTTATTATATATTATTTTACTTTGTGTTGTATCCTTCAAAGTGTGCATGTTTAAATAAGTTTTGAGTTTTCTTTTTTTCTGACAGCCTCTTGAAGTGGCATGAATGCTTATAAATTTGATCGCCTTTTCAATAATTATTATGCTAATCTGGAAAAGTTGTATCATGCATTAATATAAATGAAAGTTTCTTTTCTGTCCCTGGAGCTGTGTGTCTGTTTAGCCATGTTAACTAGTTGTTCCCATTTGCACCATGATGTGTTTTTATCAGACCAAACTAGCTTTGACTTAGGACCGATGACAGATAATGGTTGTTTGATATGTGTAATGTATCTTATGTTTCCTCTTCAAGTGGTCAAAATCCCTTTGTCTTAGGAGTGGCATATTTACTTTTCAAATTTCACCGATGGAGCTACCTGAATTGAATTAAACAATTACTTTGCTATTCACTTTCTTGCTTTAGAATACTGGTAAGCTGTAACAATCTCATATTTCATTAAATGTCCGTATATCCAGCTAGGTACCTGATTACTGTACATGAGAATTGAAAACTTCTTGTCTATGCATGGTCTGATATTAATGTTGTCATCTGATTTTATTTCTTTCAAATGAATGTTTTTTGCACGCCATGAACCCTGCGCCGGGTGCAAACTGTTGGACTAAACTGTGTAAAAACTATTTTGGATCTGAAACTGATGTAGTTTTTTAGGTTTTTGTTGAATTATCAGCAAGTTTTGTATCTGTGACACAATTTTTTTGGGGTGAATTAGCAGCACGTTTTCAAACATACAAGGAAACTGAAGGGTGTTCTGTGTGTAGTACTGCACTTTGGTGATCTAGCTTTACCTTAGTTCAAAAGAATTTAATATTTCTCTATAAGCTGCCAAAAAAAGTTGCGCTATTTTTTTTGTTTCACTTCGTTAATTTTTTGCACTGCAATTTTAAAGAATGTACATCTAAAGAGTAGTAATGTTGTCAGTATTTTTCATTCGACACGAGGATTTATTTTATTCATGTAGGTTGGACTTGAAACACGAACCACTAATGCAAATGGAGATGATCCCTTTCCTTCCCAAAACACTACTATAAACAATATTATTTTTAGTTCCCCCCAACTCCTGCCTTGTTCAGTTCGGTAGATGTGGTGTGGCTCTACATAAGGCTAGGGTCTTTTGAGATCCTGCAAAGAAAAACCTAGCCTCTGAAAATCATTTTTACAATATTTGTTATATCAATTACATATGTATATGTCTGCTCTTGTTGAATATTTTGCATATCTATGTCATTGCTATTGTGGGCATTGTGTCCAATCACGATGACCGCATTTTGCCCTTGTGCCCCTGTAATTCCTGACTTTATTTCGTAAAATGTGATAGTTTTTTTGTTCCTGGTGTCTATAATTTGATAGTCTAGGTGTAGTACATGGATGAGGAGCTCAGATCTTGTTGAAGTTCTTTTCCGAGGTGTTTTTGTTCGCTTTTAATTCGTTTAGTCCATTACTCTTTTTCCTGCTTGATCTACACTCATATATTTCTTTTTAATTAATATTTTGCAAGAAGGGGCTCTGCCTTTTTATGCTAGCAGTGTTTCCTTTTTCAGGATCACAAACCACAAAGTATTGCGAAGGTTAGTTCTATCAATAATTTTTTGGTAGATTTTTTGTGTTCTTCCTCAGGGACATGCTTCGTTTTTTTTATATGGTACATAAATGGCACACATATGGGAAACATGCTGTAAAAACTGTTTCATTTATATTAGAGTATTTTTACATTATTTTTTTTGTACAATTCCAAGTTTAATTCAAACTCAATGTAAAATTTTACTTTTGCTTGTGCAGGTGATCAACTTGTTATCATAAGAGGTCTGATCCAAGGACCCCACCACCAACTTGTGTCGTTGGTGGGTCAAATTTTAAGATGTCTGAAACTATCCAGGGAACTACATCTCCAAGGGTGATCATTTCAAATGCTATTAGTCCAGCTTGTCCTTTTCATTTTTTACTTTGTTTGTTTCAATATTCATCACAACATCTACAACATTTATTTTATTGGATGATATATGCGTGGCTCTCCAGTAAAACTAACTCTAAGTCTCTGTATATGTAGCTGCCTCACTTGTTTGCATATCATCAACTAATTAACTGCCCATAGTCGGCCATACATGACTGGTGCCTGCATCAGCTGCATTTTTTCGCACGTGATTAATTAGCAGTTGTTTATTCATCAGCTAACCACAATTTTCCTGTATCTTTCTCTTTTGAGAAAAAATCATTTATCAACTGACAGAGGTACTACAAATCAATCTTGTTATTTACAAGGCAGTCTACATGATAAAAATGTCAATCTGTTAGTTTTTAATCCAACTCTATTCTCAAAATTTTCCAGCCATTCATTCTCAAAATTTTCCATCTGATTTTCTTTTAGAATGTGCTCACCTCAAGTGAGTAATCAAGTCCAAGATAAAAAAAATATATACGATGCTATCAGCATGTGTGTAAGAGAACCCACAACAGCCTGCCCGATGAACAAAACAAAATTAGTTAAGTTGTTTGCTATCCAGTCTCCACAATTCAATTGTTCTTTTAAGTCACTAGATTATAATATTTTTTATATTGCACCAATAAGGTACCTTATATAATTTTATGGATATGGTATCTTGAGGCTCTCAAGCTCCTTGCTCCAAGTTTGATGTTTTTGTGCACTGAATTTTTGTTCTTTCTTCATAATCTACAAAACTAAAAAAACACATATTTCTCAGTAAAGCTATTTGTCTATTTTTTTTAAAACATCCTTGCTACCAGCTTCCTAATTCCTTTTTTCCTGTGTACAAGTCTGGATTGCGTTTACTAATCTAGAAATAGTAGATAAATTAACATTACATATGCCACCATTTTTCTCTCCGAACCTTTTTTTTTTGAAGTAAACTCTCCAAACCATGTAGGATCTTGATCATGAACCATTGATGAAAATGTTGAGGATTCCACCTCCTAACCAGCATATTTTGCTCCATCAACTAGCTTCATATGTGGTGCGGAAATGCAAAGGTATGTATAAGCTGCCAATGCTCAAAGGGAATGTTTTTAAAAATAAACTATCCTTTTTTAATACAAACCACACTCGGCGCAAATTTTCGTGAAAGCTATATATATCTCAACATGAATTAGGATAACATGATGGTTCCTGTGAGTTTATTATCTGTTCCATTATCGACCCAATATGTGCTTTTTTTAGCATGCTTGTGTTGCGTATAGGAAATGTCTGCCCTCAACCTCAATAGACATCCATACTCTCTTGCACTTGTGTTGCGAAACATTTTGTAACTACCATTTCTAGCCTATAGGAAACAAAAAAACATATGCAAATGTTTGTCTCTGCCATCATACATGTAAATTTTAATACAACGCATTGTAATACTTGCATGCAACATTTCATTTTTAAAAAACATATCATGGGTATTGATGCCCCCTACAAGGGTAACCTCCAAATGTTGGAAGTATACCAAGCGACAGTGGTTGATGACCGACCCATCCCAACATGTGCCACCACCTCTCCCTAAAACATTTTTAATTTCATTTTCAGTTATATGCTCTCTGTTTTCATTATCAGAAACTATGGGCATAACAAGGTTTAAGGAGTCATATATAGTTTGTATATGAAATATGCAAGTTTTCACTAACACTACCAACCGTATCAAATTAGAAACATAGATATCCATGTTTATTTACATAAAAACACTATACTTTTTTTCAGGAAATGGTTATCAATGCCTCATTTTCTGTTATTTTTTACTGCATGTTCAAACTGAAATATGCTAGGTCTCACTAGCTGCAAGTTGATGAAGTATTTTTTGTGCACACATTTTTTGTTTTTCTCATCTAGATGTGTGAATTTTTGTTTTCAACAGGAAAATGTGAGAGAATTGGATCTCAAAACCAAAAGGAAGTAACTGATTTTTCTTGTGAGGGGTGGAAGCAAGACAAACTGACTAGGGGAAGGATCCCATTGGTACCATACCATGTTGTTGTTCCAGATCGCCTGCAGCCTATCTCCCTCCGCTTCATTTTTTCACGGCTTCTTCCATCACGAGAGAGAGAGAGAGAGAGAGAGAGAGGCTATAAAGGCCTAAAGAACCCACGTGATTCACTTTGAATGATCCTGCACGTTTTTCCTTAACGGGTTGACAGAAATGTGACGGGTCGAAAAGTGATTGAAAGAAAACTAAATCTCAATCAATCTCATTGAGTAAAAAAAAGAATAGTTGCCTCCCCTCTAGCCATCGGATCAAGCATCCACGGCTAAAAAAAAAAGTGTTTGAGGGATTGCTAAAAATCAATCGTTTGATGTGGAGACAGTCCCATTTATTTAATAATAAATTCAACTAACCTAATTTAATGTTGATGCTTACGACAATGATCAATAACGTATGTTTAAAGCATTCTATTGTATGATACAAACTCTTAAGTCCTATATCTTGAAGGGATAAGCATGCCCTTAGGGTAGGTATATTGGTGTTGTCGATAGGTAGTCTCGCATTGACACGTATAATTTTGAAATGACTCAACAGACAATTTGTACAAGTTATCTGGTAGAGCTATATAATTCCTTAATTTGTGCATATGAAAAAAAAATATTGTGAGTTGCATGACAATAACAACTCATATAATGATTGTTGAGTTATCTCATGAGGTGTTGTTTCACTCACGAGGTGGTTTCACAAAGGAACAACCTTTTTCTCTCTCCTCGCTCTTTTTCGTGCACATTATCAAAATTCCTACGCGGCATTGCTTCAGATGACCTATGAGATTGCCGATGTGTAGCAATGTACTTGCTTTTAGTAATATATAAGTTAAACGAAAGACTGCCCTTCTTTGACTCAAATATTAATACGGGAAAACGAAATTACATGCTAGGGGAAAAAAGGACAACCTAGACGAAACACTAGGATCAACATGCTAAATCTAGAAGAGCAAACAAGGGCACAAACATCTCAATTATTGCATCACATGCACAACTGATGAATTTCGTGACAGTCCAAATTAAAACAGGGCCTGTGCTCGCTTCGTGACACTTGAGAAGAGCACCCCATGCCACCATCAGTGCAGGATTTTGCTTTTCTTCCCCGCGTAGATGGCAAGGAGATATATCGCAACACACCCGGCCACCGTGCCCCAGGTGGTTTCCCAAAACTTTAGGTTCTTGATCCTCGCATCCTCATCGGTCTCCGGATCTGCCATGAGTTCGATGTGGATGTTCATGCCGAACAAGCTCACAACCACGATGCCTGCCGTAACTACTACGGTTGCTGTCGTCAGCAGGACGCCCATTTGCAGCAGCTGGTTCTGCTTCTCGTCCAGCATTATGTTGATGTAATCCTCAGTGTCGTCCACGTATTCTCGGAGCTGTGGGCATGCAATAGGCACAAGATAGGTTACTAAAATCATGCATGGAACATGCCAGCAACTGTATTTATACTCAACAATTCAGGATACTTGCATTGTGTAATTTTCAGCAACTGGTTCAACAGGGATTTCTCAGATTACTGCATCCATTTATCTTCACATTCATGTATTTAACAGTATGATTATTCAACATTTGTCTTTGTAATGACAAAGACAAAAGACAGGACAGCACATCAATTTGAAATAGCTGTTGTTATTTCCATAATTACTTTATTCCTAGAAGTATGACATTGCTATCTGATCTAGACCTGAGTAATCATGTGTTACACAGTAGCAACCTATCACGAAGATGTTGAGTTAGGCAAGGCTGTGAATGGGAGAGAGATGAAACATACATTGTACAATTTGTTCAGTGTGCCATCAATCTGCACGAAGTAGGCTTCAACAAGCATTTCCAACTCTTCAATATCAGGCTTAACATAGGCAGAACTTTCACGGCCAGTCTCTGTCTCGTTGTCACCATCTTCTTCCTCCCTGAATACAGTCATGCAAGTAAAGAATAAAATGGAAATCATGTGTGCGGGACAAGACAGTGAAGTATTTTTCATCAATATGCGCTGTCAGACAAACAATTGTGCTCGACAACATATCTTCAAAAATATTTTAAGGAGTATATACTTCCACAACTACAGAGTTGAATTAGCTACGTACTTCTCATCATGTGCATCCTTATTTGAATCCACCCTGCTCAACGTCTCGGTGAATCCTTGGAACGCAAGTTTTCTTGTCAGGTACATCTCAGACATATCCATGTCATCATCCAGTAAGTGCTCAAGTTCATCTCTGACCTACAAAAGAACAAACCACATGGCAAAAAAGAAAATAAAAGAAAGATCACCAAATGGTTAAAATTGACAGCAGCCTCTTGAAACTTTCCAACTACAGGATCCCTGCTTCCTACCTTCTGCACACGCCCTGACAGTGCAACCAACCGGTTCTTGATGTGCCTGACATGCTCCAAGTTGAGCCTGCTAACCTTGGAGGTCAGCTCATCCAAGGCCGGGTACGCCTCCTTCTCAAGAGCCAGCGTCTATCACGAATCGTGAATCCATTTTAAAATCATTGTAAACATATCCCATGAATTCATGGTCAGCACAAACAAGTTTTGCAACAGTGCAATAGCGATCCTTTGAAAAGAATTTTGGCTTTAGCGATGTACCTCAGATTCCAAGCATTTGCATGTGTGCTCAAGGCAGACCTCGAGCACCTTGAGCTCGAAGGGCAGGATTTTGGCACTCCCAGCCCTGCGAAGAGCCACTGTTGGCGAACCCGTGCTAGAGACGTCCTTCACAGGAGCAGCCGACAATTTTGCAGAAATACCACGAAGAGTTAATCATCTCAACTGCAGAGCTCACTACACCACAGCTTTGCAGTATTGACTTTTTGAGGTGCCATCTAGTGATGTACTACTAGCGTTATAAGAACAGAGCAAACTCGGCCGCGTCTGGAAGACTGGAAGGAGGGGAAAAAGCTAAGGCACGTACCGGAGACGCGACGCGGGCGTGGAGGTCCTTGAGAAAGAGGCCGAGGAGCGGGTTGCTGGAGTCAAGGACGAGCGCCTGGGTGGCCGTGACGATGACCTTGACGTGCTCGAGGTTGACGACGACGGCGCGCTCGCGGCCCAGGATGGTGGAGGGGGAGGAGAGGTCCGGGTCCAGCACGCGGAGGTCGCGCGTGGGCAGCCCCGTCATCTCCATGATCCGGTGCTTCCCCAGCTCCGCCTCGCGGGGCTCCCCCGCCGCCGGCACCACCAGCCACTTCTTCCGGCTCGCCGCCGCGCCCTTCCGCCGCGCCGCCGGCGCCGGGGGCGGCTGCTTGCGCTCCATGGGTACCCTGCCGCGCCTGGCCTAGGGCTGCGGGGACTGTAAACTACCGCCGCCCGCCACGGAATCAGCCGGTCAGCGGAGGCTTCCTTCCCTCGCGCAGTTAGTTAGAACTCCGTAGTAGTTTGTTGGGGGCGCCGAGGGAAAAGGTTTGGGTGGCTCGCGAGATGGCCCCGCGCGGCGCGCACGCGGCGCCACCTCCACCTGGCCCCTCGCGCGGCGCGGGCTCGTGGCGCCGAGCGACGGACCGCGGAGGCAGCCCGGTTGCGGGCTTGGGAGTTGGGAGTGGAGTAGTGGACCGACTCCGTCCGGCTAGCTGCCGCGGGCGGGTCAGGTCGGGCTAGCCGGCGAGGTGCGGGTGCGTGGGCGTTTTTTTTGCGCCTTGGCAAGGCGACTCCTGCCGGGGTCGACGGGAAAAGTGGTGCGTTCAGTAGTCATCCCTCCTCGCGGATAGATGACACAAGAAAAAAAAATCTCCAGTTACTAAAAGTGCAAGGAAAAGTTTATATGAACTAGAATTTTTTTTCTCCATTTTGTCATCGTACACAAGAAAAACCTGGATTAAAACATCAGCAAGGAATTGGTGCTCTCTAAAGAAGAATGAACAAACAAGAGCTCTGCATCCGATTCAATTGCAACAACAAAAGCAAACAGAAAAGAAGCTTGCCCAGCATTGCCCCTTGTCGCAATGTCGCTGCATTAGCCCTGGCAGTCACTGATCACTCGTTCTAGTAGGTTAATTAATTGGCCTAGTATGAATCGTTTCATTCTCTGCCTGTATGCTTTCTGGTTCCTCCTTGACTCGGCACCGGTGAGCGTTCTAGCGATGGGCGGGCGTGCCGAACTGATGAATGGGGTTGGCCGTACTGTCGTTTAGTTGATTTTTTTTAAAGTTATTGGGAACGTCGTTGTATAAATTTATGTCGCTTGAATTTTCGTGCACGGACAAGTGGAATTCGTTGTCTAGATTGTTTTAAACACTTATTGTGATAGTGATGAGTGACGACAGTCATTTGAATTTCAGAAGAACCGTACGTCCGTACCTAATCAATCACTCATATCATATGCTGCAACTCGCAAGTCGCAACTGCTGCAACAGCGGTGCTGGTCTTGATCAATATACGCTGGCCTCTGATCCGAACCAAACTGTTTGGAAGATTAAAAAATGCTTCCATGGTGGGCTCTGTAGTGGGCCAATGTGCCGTTTTCCTAGAATTTCTTAGCTAGCCCACCCCTCTGCTGCTGGTCTGGATAACGGGCCCAAGGTTAATCCAAACCAAATCCAGACAAACGGGCCAGAGACCACGTCCAATCTCGTTGATAGGGCCCACACGTCTCTTAAACCCAAATCAGTAGCCACATGGTTCGTCCTGCTCCGGCTTCTCATCACTCTTCTCTCTCCCACCATCCCGAACTGTAGCGAAGCGAAACGTAAACAACCACGCACTCAATGAAGTCGAGGGAAGGTTCACGGCACGCAGCTCCCCACCACTAACAGCACTCGATCGACGGCATCGCCCCGCCCCCACTATGCTCCAGCTCCAGCCCCCTCGCTTCCTGCCCCTCCCGCGCCACCGCCTCGCCGGCCGCCGGCGTCGCGCCCGGCCAACGGTCGCCCTCAATTCCAAGTGGAAGCTCCCCGACGTTGACACAGGTAAACGCTCCCAAGTCCCAACCGCTGTTCCGCCACCCGGTGCCAAGACCACGCTGAGGCGCCGGGTGTTTCTGTTTTTCGTCGCTGATCTTCCCGGCGTCCTCCGCAGATGCGGTGCGGGGGAGGGTGCGGTCGTGGATGTCCCTGGCGCGGGGCGCGATCGCCGACGCGGCGCACGCCGCGCGGGAGAGAGCGAAGCACAAGGAGGACCCGGAGGATGGGAAGAAGAAGCAGCGGAAGGAAGTGGCGGTGGAGGAGCAGGCGTTCGTGGCCGTGCCGGAGGTCACCGTGGAGCCGCGGGTGGCTCAGGGGTGGCTTTCGCTGGACGCCGTCGTCTCCATCGAGCAGTTCGCCAGGTAAGGTCTCATCTGTGCCTGCAGATCTATGCTTATTCAACTATCTCATGAGATTAATTGAAAATGACTAGAGCTACTAGACTAGCTTTATCAGAGTGTCTCATGAATCATTGGAGTAGCTTTCTATAAGTTTTGAGAGTTGTTGGATCCTTGATGTCAATGTGGTACAACTCCCCAATTTGGTGTTAAATCAATCGGTAGATTGTGATAGGTCCCTGTGGTGCTGTCTAGTGAACAGGAATTGTAGTATCAGATAGCTTTCCTTGTTAGCAGCTTTTGTTCTAGAGATACTTTATGTAGATGAAGTTGAGTCAGGCTGTTTCCAGTTGGGTATTGAGTACTTGATTAGTTCGACATGCTAAGAGACCAAACATTTACATTCATCACATATTGTCGTATCATTTTATCACATTGCATTTTGCATTTGCAATGCCACTTGGGTATTGAGTAATTGATTAATTCAGCATGTTTAAGAGACCGAACACCAACAGAGCCTTTTAGTCCCAAGCAAGTTTGGGTAGGTAGAGTCGGAACCCAGCATTAGCCAAGTAACTCAGCATGTTTAAGAGACCATATGTGCAGATTAGATCTTTTGAATAGTCCACAGCTAAAATGTATTTCCATTGGTTTGATCTTCGTTCACACATATGATTTTCTGTTAGGTTGAATGGGCTGACGGGGAGACAGGTGCAGAGGATATTTGAAGCACTTGCTCCCGAACATCTGCACAATGATGCTCGAAGCCTGGTTGAGTATAGTTGCTTTCGGTACTTGTCACGAGATAACTCTGACTTACATCCAAACTTGAAGGTAAAATCAGTTGCTGTAATCATTCTCCATGTTTTGTCTGATGAGTTTGCGAATAATAAAAGTCAGTTTATTTGTGACAGATTAATGACACTCCATCTTTCCTCTGCTGAATTTGCACTCAACTAATTTAGTTAAATGTTTTATACATGCTGCTAGTTTCATTTAATATTTTTGAAATATCTACAGGAGCTTGCCTTTCAAAAGCTTGTCTTTGTGACTATGCTTGCTTGGGAAGATCCATATAATGAAGTCGACGGTCCATTTTCTTCGCTAGACAACTACTCTGTACTGGTGATGTCTCATTCCTCTATTTTCTCTTTGCTGGAGCTGCAAACAATTGGTTCTGAATTAGAAATTTTGAAATGTTAGGGAAGGCTTGTTGGAGAAGATGCTTTTGTCCGAATTGCTCCTGCTATTGCAGGTGTTGCTGATGCTTCAACAGCTCACTATCTCTTTAGAGCTATTGTTGGTGCAGAAAAGGGACTTTCATTTGATCTGTGGACAACATATCTTGCTGAACTTTTGAAGTAAGGTTGCCTCAGCATATATTAATATGAACACTGTAGCATTTGTCTTTGTAGGAAAATAATAGTCTCTAGTATTCCTCTGTTATGAACTGCGATGCGAAGGGAAGGGAGCTGCGTGGATTAGGGGCTGGTTTGTGGAGAATTAGGGTTGAGGGGCGCTAGAACGCCGGCCGCGGGGCTGCTGCCCACGGCCGGGCAAGAGGGAAGGGTTTTCCTTCTTAATTCTTGCTTGATTAGATTGATACATCTCCTCTCTTTAAATAGAGAGGATTACTTGACCCCTAAGCAAGGACTCGATCTTATCCCTAAACCTAACCCTAACGGGCCTCCCGGCCCATTAGACCCTTGACACCTGACATCCTCCAACCCTAGATGGGTGGGTATATAGACAGTGATACATGGGCCTCTATATGGGCCATACACACACATACATACACATACTCTAACACCCCCCGTAGTCTGGACTACCGGCGCAGCGGTGTACGAGACTGGCCAACAAAGAAAGAAACTGGCCAACAAAGAAAGAAACTCACACATACAGGGCCCCCGCAGCCACAACTAGCCACTGACTACGTTGAGGCTGGACCGAAACTCCGAGAAGGTCGAGGAGGGAAGACCCTTGGTGAAGATGTCAGCGAACTGGGAGGTGGTCGGTACATGGAGAACACGAACATCACCGATAGCCACCCGGTCACGAACGAAGTGCAAGTCAATCTCCACATGCTTCGTCTGCTGGTGCTGAACCGGGTTGGTGGAGAGGTACACGGCGCTGACGTTGTCGCAGTAGACGAGCGTGCTCTTGGCGAGCGGGCTGTGAAGCTCAGCCAAGAGCTGCCGGAGCCAGGACGCCTCAGCCACGCCGTTAGCAACAGCCCGGTACTCCGCCTCAGCACTCGAGCGGGAGACAACCGGCTGTCGCTTCGACGACCAGGAGATCAGGTTGCCGCCGAGGAAGACGGCGTAGCCTGAGGTAGAGCGACGGGTGTCAGGACAACCCGCCCAGTCAGCATCAGTGTAGACAACTAGCTCAGTAGGAGAAGACTGGTGGAGGACCAAGCCGAAGTCAATCGTGCCTCTGATGTAGCGAAGAAGACGCTTCAGTGCAGCAAGATGGGACTCCCGAGGATCATGCATATGGAGGCAGATCTGCTGGACAGCGTAGGTGAGGTCCGGTCTGGTGAAAGTGAGGTACTGTAAGGCTCCAGCAAGACTCCGATAGGCAGTCGGATCAGCAACAGGGTCACCCAGAGTAGCAGACAGCTTCGCCTGAGTATCAACAGGAGTGGAGCAAGGCTTGCAATCAGTCATCCCAGCCCGCTCCAGTATATCAAGAGCATACTGACGCTGGTGAAGGAGAAGTCCAGTCTGGCGGGGCTCAACTGTCACGCTCAAGAAGTGGTGAAGCTTGCCCAGATCCTTCATAGCAAACTCCTGCTGAAGAGGCAGTCAGGACAATGTCATCAACGTAGAGGAGGAGGTAGGCAATGCCATCAGCATGGTGATATATGAACAGTGAAGTGTCTGACTTGGTCTCAACAAAGCCCAGTGTCACCAAGAACGCAGCAAACCGAGAGTACCATGCCCGAGGATCCTGCTTCAGACCATAGAGAGACTTGTTCAGTCGGAAGACCAAATCCGGACGACTGGAGTCCCCAAAACCTGATGGCTGACTGCAGTAGACTGTCTCTGTCAGAGTGCCATGGAGAAAAGCATTCTTGACATCGAGCTGGTGCACTGGCCAAGAGCGCGAGAGAGCCAGAGAGAGGACAGTACGAACTGTAGCTGGCTTCACCACAGGACTGAAAGTCTCATCATAATCCACACCAGGGCGCTGTGTGAACCCCCGAAGAACCCAACGCGCCTTATAACGTTCCAGAGTACCATCAGCCCGACGCTTGATCGTCCAAATCCACTTGCCGGTCACCACATTGCAACCAGACAGACGCGGCACAAGGTCCCAAGTCTGGTTTGCAAGAAGAGCTCCGTACTCCTCTTCCATCGCACGACGCCAGTTCGGATCTACCAGAGCCTCACGAACTGACGTCGGAATCGGAGAGAGCCGCGGCTCCCCCTCTGTGGCAGAGAGAGCCGCGGGCCGAAGAACCCCGGCCGCCTGCCGAGTCACCATGGGATGTGTGACGAGGATCCCGATGGATGACCGGAGGGTGGTACATGGCCGACTCCACCCGAAGAACGGCGTGGTGGAGGCGGCGGTGGCGGCGGCGGAGACGGCTCTGGGGACGGTGGTGGAGAGGCGGAGCCGGCGAGCGACGCGCGTAGACATAGCGCACAGGGGGCGCATAGTCCACGGGCACCTCCGGAACCGGAGCCAGAGGAGCAGGCATCTGTGGACGGCGTCGGTACACCTGCACCGGCTCGGTGTAGCGTGCAGGTGTCGTTGGGGCCGCGCGTGGCGCGGGAGGAGGCACCGGGACGGTGCTGGGCGCGGCACAAGGTGCCGGGGCCGCTCGTGGCCCGGCTGGAGACTCCAGTGGCGCAAAAGGCACCGGTGCCGCGCATGGCGCGGCGGGAGGCTCCGGGGGCGTCGGGGCTGCGCGTGGCGCGGCCAAAGGCACCAAGCCCGCGTCAGGTGCGACAAAGGGCACCAGAACAGCGGGTGGTGCAAGAAGAGGCTCCGGTGCCGCGCGGGGCGCAGCTAAAGGTGCCGGAGCTGGTGGTGGGTCAGAAGTACCTGCTGAAAAGGGAAAAACAGAAACAGGTGGCTGAACCACCGGGTCAGAAAACATAGACTCAAGGTCAGGATCAAGAGAAGGTGTGGAGGTGGAGGAGTAGGGGAAGTCCGACTCGTCAAACACATGTCGGGAGATAAGAACCCGACGAGAAGTGAGGTCAAAGCAACGGTACGTCTTATGGTCAGGGGAGTAACCAAGGAACACACAACGTGTCGAGCGAGGTGCGAGCTTGTGAGGAGCAGTGGCAGCAAGGTTCGGGTAGCAAGCGCACCCGAAGACACGGAGGTGAGCGTAGGTGGGTGGGGTACCGAAGAGAGCGTGGTGAGGAGTCGGAGCAGGTGAAGCTGTGGAAGGAAGACGGTTGAGAAGGTAGGTGGCGGTGTGAAGGCTCTCTACCCAGAAGCGCGGGGGCAGGGAGTCTTGGAGGAGAAGGGTGCGCATGACATCGTTCGTGGTTCGAATCATGCGCTTAGCCTTGCTGTTCTGGGGAGAAGTGTACGGACAAGACATACGCAGCTGAACACCTCGGGAGAGAAAGAAGGAGCGAGAGGTGTTGTTATTGAACTCACGACCGTTGTCACACTGGACGGCCTTCACGGTGAGGCCGAACTGAGTGGACACCCAGGTAAAGAAGTGAAGGAGGGTGGTGAAGGTGTCGGACTAGGCACACAAAGGAAAAGTCCAGGAGTAGTGAGAAAAATCATCAATGATCACAAGATAGTACTTATAACCAGACATGCAGAGTACAGGAGATGTCCACAAATCACAGTGAATAAGATCAAAAGCATGCGACGCATGCGAAAAAGAAGAAAAAGGAAGCCGAACATGGCGACCAAGCTGGCACGCATGACAGAGGTGCTCAGCACTAGTCCTAGTACAAGAGACATCTGCACTACGACTAAGCTGAGCCAAAACATCTCGGCCAGGATGACCAAGACGGCGGTGCCAGGTGGTGGAGGACGGTGTCGCAGCAAGAGCAGACGAAGGAGACGAAGAGGTCGAAGGTGAAGCAGCGGAGGCCGGAAGGTGGAGGGTGTAAAGGGGCCCGGAGCTATCACATCGGAGGAGTGGACGCCCGATAGCCAAATCCTTCACAGAAAGACCAGAAGTGTCAAACTCGACAGAACAAGAATTATCAGAAGTAAATTGACGAATGGAAAGGAGATTGTGTTCCATCTGAGGAGCCACAAGAACATCAGAGAGACGAAAAGGACCGGGAGCAGAACCCACAGAGGTGACAGGAAGACAAGAGCCGTCACCGACCATGATGGAAGAAGGACAAGAGGGGTGAGGAGGTCGGACAGAAGAAATGATACCCGCATCTGGGGTGGTGTGGTAGGAGGCACCCGAGTCGGCGATCCACTCCGTGCCGACGGGCGGTGTCAGGCCCACGGTGCTGAAGGACTGCGCCAGAGCAGCCTGATCCCACCCCCCCGGCCACGCCGAACTGGGCTGAGGAGGAGGTGGAGTCCAGGACGGCACGTAGGAGGCAGCACCTGTGACCAAGGCAGCCGACTGGTGCGGTGGACGAGGTCCCCCCCTCCCTGACCCTGGAAGGGCCACATGGAGATGCGCCCGGACCATGGGTTGGCAAAGGTCGGCCAGTGCGCACTCCCGGGAGGAGCGAGAGCGGGGGTCGGAGCCTGGGTGGGCGTCCCACGACCCCCACCACCGCGTCCTCGGCGACCTCGGCGGCCCCCTCACCCCCGCTCGGCCCGGGGGGAGGAGCGCCAAGGAGAGAGGCGGGCGGCGAGGCGGAGGACGGTGGCGGGGCAGCGACAAGTGCACGGGAGGTGGTGGAAGACGACGACGTGGTCGAGGCAGGCGTGTGGAGGCCCCGCGTGAGCTCCTCCTGGGTGAGAGCATCGCGAAGCTGGAGGAAGGTGGGAGTCGGCTTCTGGTGAGTGAACATCGTCCGCAGGGCCTCGTAGCTGGCGGGAAGGCCCCGCACGACGTTGAGCACCAGCACGTGCTCCGGGACCGGGTACCCAAGGTCTTGAAGTCCATCGGTCGTGCTCTTCATCTTCCTGCAGAAGTCGCCCACGGACATGTCACCCAGCTCGAGGGTGCGGAGCTCAGTGTCGAGCTGGAGGGCGCGCGTATGGGCGTTCCCGAGAAACTGGGTCTCGAGAGCCAACCAGGCCGTGCGTGGGGTGCCGCTCGGAGTCCTCACGATGTCCTGCATGTTGTGGGAGATGGTCCCAAAGATCCAGGACGTCGCGATGCTGTCGAGGCGCTGCCACCCCAGGTCGTGAGCCGGGACCGGAGTGTTGGTGAGGACGTGGTCGTCGAGGGCGTAGCGGCGGAGCGCGAGGAGAATCTGGTCCCTCCAGCGAGCGTAGGAGGTGGAGGTTTAGTCGAGGAGGACGGTGACCAGGTTCTTGATGTGTGGGACCCCAGCGGCCTGAAGGTGGAGGTAGGCGGTCATGGGGTCGACCTGGCCGAGCAGGGGTCCAGCACGTGGCGGGGCCGGAGCATTGGGCGGCGCTTGTGGAGCAGGAGCAGTGGGCGGCGCCTGGAGAGACGAGGAGGCGACGTGCTCCACCTCGAAGGCGTGGAGGAAATGCTCCGCCTAGGCGACGTGACGAGCGAGTGCGTCGGCCGCAGAGCGCTCGTGCTCCCAAGCGAGAGCCGCCAGGCGCACCCGCTCCTGAGCTGCAGCCACCTCGGATCGAGCAGTGGCGAGGGCCGCAGCTAGAGCACTGTCGGCGGCGGCGACGGTAGCGGGAAGGGGCGACTGGCTCCGGAGGAACGCGGCGGCGGAGAAGGGCGCAGCCATGGGAGGCATCCCGAGCCCTGGGAAGACAGGGAGGAGGCCGGTAGGGGTGCTGCCATGGGCAGGAGCAGCAGGAGCAGCGCCCCCAGTGCCTCCCACGTCGAAGGGCGTGACGGTGTGCGCAGCTCCGGCGCCAGTGGGCCCGTCCCCACCCCCTCCAGCGGCGGCAGGCGGATCCCCTGCGCGGGTGGAGTCCCCGGCGGCTGGATCGGCCCCAGCCGGGCGCGGATCAGAGGTGGAGGAGTGGGGTGGGGGCGACTCGCTGTCGCTGGGTGAGGTAGACAGCGGCGGCGCAGTCCCGGCCGGCGCGTTCAGGTACTGGGTGGCGGCCGGCGCGCCGAAGGTGGAAGAGGCGGCGTCGGCGGCCAGAGCCCGCCAGGAAGCAGAGGACGCCGAGCCGTCGAGGAGGAAGGTCGAGGGCGCGGAGAGGAGAGGAGGAGGGCCCTAGGCCGGCGGAGGAGCCCCCAGCAGCGGCGGAGAGGCACCCGCCGGCGGATTCGCGGCCATGTAAGCCATGTCGGCGGAAGTGGCGGCGGCGGCCTGGAGATCCGCCGCGCTGGGAGCGGCAGGGCGCATCCCGCGCACGGCGGCGGCGTAGGAGGGAGAGGAGAGCAGCGGAGGATAGGTGGAGAGAGGAGGCGGCGGCTGCTGCTGCCGGCCGGCCATGGGAGAGGCAGCAGCGGCGGCTGCTCAGGGGAGAGGAAGGAGGAGAGAGGAGAGAAACCTAGCTGATACCATGTAGGAAAATAATAGTCTCTAGTATTCCTCCAACCCTAGATGGGTGGGTATATAGACAGTGATACATGGGCCTCTATATGGGCCATACACACACATACATACACATACTCTAACAGTCTTTCATAATAGATCTATTTCATTTTATGTTAGGATCCTAATATCACTTTTTTCTCTCACATCATCATTAGCTTCACCTATAACTTAGGCAAAAAGATATCTTGATCATTCAGATATTAGTATATGCCAGTGCTTATGACTCTTAATTTTGTCATGGCATCGTCTTAGCAACATATTGTAGCTTCTTTAATCTTGCAACATAAGGTCAGTGATGGAGTTTTATACATCTCCTCCATCTGACATTATTGTAATGTGAGTTCATCTCTAATATATATTCATGTTAAGCTTTTGTGCTGAATACTGGAGTTATCCTCATTATAACAGTGTTACAATGTGCAATTGAATAGGGTTCATCATGGCAGGCAGACACATGAAATGGGAGATAATTTTTATTCTGATGAGCAAGTTCTATGCATAGGCTCTAGTAAAAAAAGACCTGTTCTAAAATGGGAAGAAAACACTGCATGGCCTGGAAACCTTACCATGACAAACAAGGCACTATATTTTGAGGTAGGTCTTTGTGCCTGAAATGTCTATGTGTTTTGTGTGATATTTTTCTACTAGCATATTTTTGATCACATAGTTTGTACCTATTCCTGCTTTGACAATTCTATTATATGTGATTTTAAGATTTTATGAGCAACCTCATCTTGTCCACCTTTTTATTGATACTGGCAGGCCATTGGACTGTCAGGTACCAAGAAACCAATGAGGCTTGACCTTACAGATCGGAATTCAAGGGTTGAAAAGGCGAAGGTTGGACCATTTGGATCCAAACTGTTTGATTCTGCTGTCGCAGTTTCTTCTGGTTCAACGTAAGTGCCCATTCATCATTACTACTCTTAGAATGTCAATTTTCCATGCACATGTATCTAGATAGTAGAATTGTAGGGAGTCTGTGCCTAGTTTCTTTTGGTGCTTGTAATTCATAAACAAAGTATGTAAAGGAAATATGTTTACCTTAATCATGCGTGTATATGAACAATTCAATGAAATCAGAAGTGGCAATCACTTTACAAGACAATAGGTCATATTTTTACTTGTTTGGATGAATTGTATATGATCTTTTAGACTTTTAACTTTTTAGGTAGTATCTGTTAATAATTTTACTGTGTTAGGCTGTTGGAAATGATCTTAAGCCATTACAGTTACTTGTACAGAGTGTTGTAATAATATCATGATCACAACTCAGAAGCTAACTAGTTTACTGCTTGCAGGTCAGATGAATGGACATTAGAATTTGTTGATTTTAGTGGTGAGATGAGACGAGATGTATGGCTTGCCTTCATCAGTGAAATTATTTCAGTTTATAGATTCATTCGTGAGTATGGTCCGGGTGATAATGATCCAGAAATTCATCATGTATATGGTGCCCACAAAGGCAAGAAAAGAGCTGTTAGCAGTGCAGCAAACAGTATTGCAAGGCTTCAGTCTCTACAGTTCATACGGAGGTTATACGAGGATCCAGCTAAGCTAATGCAGTTCTCTTATTTGTACAATGCACCATTTGGTGATGTTGTTCTTCAGACACTAGCAGTGAAATTATGGGGTGGACCTTTAATCACAAAGGCCAAATCTGGAAATCACAAGTTACCTCAATGGCATAGACCTTCAGAGGACCCATCTAGTGCACATGTTTATGACATAGATGGTAGTGTGTACTTACGCAAGTGGATGACATCTCCCAGCTGGGCATCCAGCCACTCAGCCAACTTTTGGAGAAATTCTTCTGTTAAGCATGGTGTAGTATTGAGTAAATCTTTAGTTGTAGCTGATAAAAACCTAGTAGAGAAGGCGATGGTTAACTGTAAAGAGAAGAGGAAAGTAGTTGAAAGGACTCAGGCAACAATAGTTGCTGCTACAATTGAAGGTATTCCAAGCAACATTGACCTCTTCAAGGTACTTGGCTTTCACCTAATTGCACGGCGTATAAAAATCATATGATTTCTTTAAAAAGGTGCCTTAGCATATATCACATCTTTGACATGTTACTGTATCACCCATATGTATAGAATTCAGGGTTGTCTAGTTGATTCCAAAACTTTTTATTTTATTTTATCACTTATACTCATGAAAAACCTATTAGTTTTATGTTAATAGAAACATTGTCCCTCTTCATCCTACGAGTGATTTCTTGTTTTTACACATAGCTAACTTTTTTTTAATATTCACCTTTTTTTCTTGAATCAGGAACTTATGCTTCCTTTTGTAATAATGGCTGAAAAATTCAAGAAACTGCAACGCTGGGAGAACCCACGTTCGACCATTTGTTTTCTACTAGTAGTTCATACTGTTGTTTTCAGGTAAGTTACTTTGTTATGTGTTTTTTTCTTGGTCACTGTAATAAATAGAATACCATTTGTCGTGGGTATGTCAAATATTGATTTATGACAATCATACACTAGCTTTGCTATTCTTTCTATTATGATGACTTGAAGGATATGAAATATCCTTTTTCTTGTCTTTCATTATATTCTTATTCTAGCCGCATGGAGAATGAGTTTTCGTTTGTTAAAATAGTTCTGAGCGAATTGTATTTTTTTGCATGTTCTATGTGCATTTATTTCAACTATGTTGTCATAATGGTTTTTTTTTTCTTTTTTACATCTATGCTTTAATTAACTTGTAGGGACATGCTTCCTTATGTATTTCCATTCACCCTGATGATGGTGGCTCTTTCCATACTTGCCGTGAAAGGGCTGAAAGAACAAGGCAGGCTAGGTAGATCTTTCGGCAAAGTGACAATTAGGGATCAACCACCTTCAAACACAATTCAGAAGATCCTAGCCCTTAAAGAAGCAATGGCCTCCGTGGAAAATTATCTACAGAACCTGAATGTGTCTCTTCTGAAAATCCGCACAATCTTTTTAGCTGGCCAACCTGAGGTAAGATAAAATAAATTGTATTGTTGGTCACTTTAGTGTCTTAGTGACAAGCTGTCAGATAATGGAATGTTCATATCTCTCCCTAAGTATTTGTTGGTCATATGACAGGTGACGACACAGGTTGCGCTTGTTCTTCTAGCATCCTCGGCCGTTCTTCTTGTTTTTCCGTTCAAATATGTTATTGCATTCTTTATGTTTGATCTCTTCACAAGTGAGCTAGAATTCCGGAGGGAAATGGTGAGAGCCTTCCTGAACTTTTTGAAGGAACGGTGGGAATCAATACATGCTGCCCCTGTGGTCGTGTTGCCATATGAGGGCCCCGAAAGCAGCCCCAAGCCACTCCCAGCGAATGCTTCGGGGCAATCAGAACCTCAGAATGTGCAAGGTGGTGGCAGCTATGTCACTTCGAAGAATGGCATCAGCAATTCATGATCCGTTCAGCTTTAAGGATTGTGTTGTAAGTTTGTTATGTACAGTTATAATGTGTACAGAATATTTGAGAGGTCAGATTAGGCATAGCCATACCAAATGGTGGATTCTGCAGGAGTTCTTGGAGCAGTATTTCACTATGTCATAATGAGTAACTAGACAACAGATTGTAGCTGGTAGGATTAAGAAATTTTGTTCTATTGTTGGTCTCCTTTTACCGGTCGATGGTCTGATATTCTGTAATGTCAAATTTGACATATGCATGTTCATAATCTGTTTGGCAGGATTAAGAAATTTTGTTCTATTGCCGATCTCCTTTTATCGGTTGAGGGCCTGATTTTATTCTGTAATGTCAACTTGACATATGCATGTTGATAATCTGTTCGGTAGGATTAATAAATTTTGTTCTATTGTCGTTACCGGTCAATGGTCTGATATTATGTAATGTCAAGTTGACAGGTGCATGTTGATAGTCTGTTTGTAATGCCGCAGGATTCAGGGGAAGGAATACCTGCATCGGGCTGTTGTCCCAGGCTGAAGCGGAAGCTGCCCTGCCTCGTTGCTTAGGTGTGTCGATGGCTCAGGTCCGTGCGGTGCGGACAGCCATTGATTTTTTAGATAGAAGGCCATCAGGCCCGGCTTTACTGAAAAAGCAGATAGAGTACTGGGGATACCAGTTTACATTCAGCACCATTTTGTGCGAGATTACAAGCCATATAAAAGGGAATTAGGAACGTACTTATAAGCTCGCCCCTCTCTAACTCACTCTAGATACTCCAAGTGCCAAAACAGGCGACTAAACAAAAGAACAAGGTTACAGCCTAAGATGCACTGTCAAACTTGCGGGGATCCTTCAACAAGCAGCGCCCCATCAGATCTTAACAAAGATAGTTGAAGTTGTAGCTTGAATATCACCGAATCGAGCCAGAGTAGATCCTTCGCCTTGTGTAGAATTTCCCACTTCTGCATAAAGGAAATTGATTGAAAAATACAAACATCAGGATATGTCACTACATCATTGTTGAAAATTAGATCATTTCTAATGAGCCACAAACTCCAGGCAAAGCACCCAAAAAGAAAAACAAAACGTCTATTAGTTGTTTGTGACCCCTCTATCAATTTTCCATGTAAATCTTCTAGACTTGTTGGTAAAGCATTCCATTCCAACACCTCTCTCCAGTACTCCAGCCAAGTTGTGCCAACACAGTGTACAAAAATGTGCTCCGTATTTTCATATTGTCCACATAGTTTGCATTCAGTTGGGCCCGACCAGTTTTTCCTAGCAAGTTGGTCAGCAGATTGAAATTTGTCATTGCAGACTTGCCAAAGGAACATCTTGATCTTTAATGGAAGCTTAGCTGCCCAAATATTTACCATCCATTTATTAACTACCCCTGGGAAAGTTAGTTCTTTGTAAAGAGATGAAGTAGTGAACTCCCTCGATTTCTCCAGGGCCCATTTCACAGTGTCTGGTTCTGAGTTAAGCATCACACCTTCTAACAAATTTGTGAGATTGTCCCACTCCACCTGTTCTAAAGCACCAAAACTCCTCCTAAAAGTCAGCTTTGTAGAGCCATCTCTTAACACTTTAGCTACAACCCCTCTTTGTTGGTTACATATTGCAAAAATCCTAGGAAAAGTAATCAACAGAGGGCAATTCCCAATCCAAACATCCAACCAAAACCTAATCTTCTTTCCATTTCCCACAAGGTATATCAACCCTCTAGCAATTTCTTCCCTCACTGACATTAGGCCTCTCCAAAATTGTGAACCATTCTTGTTCCTATAACTATAAATGCCTCTCTCCCCTAAATACTTTTTCCTTAGCAAATTACAGCAAAGGGTATTATCCCCTTGTTGGCGGTCGATTTCCGTCAACCTAGAGCACTTGTTACACTTTGGTTTGAGCTTTGATTTATAACTAACCCTCCACTAGGCACACTAATGATGTAACAAGTTCGCACTTGCATGTGGTATTTGGAGTATGTTGTTCACGCAGGATTTACACGCTTAAAGGAGGACTTCCGGGCAAGGTTCATGGAGCACTTTGTGAGAAGATTACGAAGCCCGGGACAAGCCAAGACTCGAAGTGAACATGACTCCGAATGGCCCAAGGACCAAAGCATGAAGCTGTGAAACTCCGAGGACTTAAATGGAAGGTGCGGGAGCTTGGACGACAAGTACCCTTATCTAAAACGCGGAGCAAACGACGGCAAGGGCCCACATGAAGATCGGCAGAGACAAGGAACGACGCAAGAAGCTCACACAAGGAAGACCGGGCCGAGCCGGGCCAAAACGGACCCAGGCCGACCGATCGGCCTGGCCCATTCCGAGCCCGGTTCGGCCTCCCCTTTGACCTAGACGCTCCTCAGGCTATTTAAAGTCTCCACCCCAAAGCATCGCCGCATCCATTCATCAGAGAGCCGCCAAATCGAAAGAGACACACCGAAGGGAGCCGACGGCCGCCGCTAGTCCTCGTGTTGCCTAGGAGATGGCTTAGGCCATGCCCTAGCCGCCATGGTTGGCCCTGCGTGGTGAAGCCATGGTGGAGTTCCGGAGCCATGCCTTGAATCCTTCAAGGCATTTGTACCTTCAACATTCAATGGTGATATAATCTTATCTAGTCTTTACTTTGATCTACTACGAGTATGCTTCTTCATATGTGTAGCTACCATACGCCTTTAGTAGGAATAGATCTAATCGTGGTGATTAGTCTTTGTCTTGCGGATATCTCGTAGTGGTGCACGGACCGAGGATTGTCGCTCGGTGATGATTATCCCATCGTAGTGACAGTACGAGGAGGGAGAAAGCGGCGAGTGAACGTGTATCGGACCACTCCATATCGGGTTACTCCATATCGAGTGTACTCCTTATCATAAGTATCGGTATAGATTGGTTTTCACCTTTGGCTGGGGCTGCAACTAGGAGACGATAGGTTAGGGTTACCTTCGGTAGTGTTATCTTATGGCTTGAATGTGATCCATACATCCTTTGTGTTGTATGTTATCTCTTATGCAATCAATGCTTCATGTTAGGTTAGTTCGGTAGGTTAGATGGAGGACCCTAGGAGTTTGCTTACCGATCCTTGGATTGACAAATCTAGGGAGAACCCTCCTTGGTGAAAAAGGCACCAAGTCACCCGTACGCTCGCGGTGAACTTGAACACGGTATCCAACCGTCAACAACCACCTTTTTCTAGCGCCGTTGCCGGGGATCGGCAACTCAAACCCTAGGGCGATCTATCTTTCTTTTTGGACTAACCCTAATTTTATTATTGCATATATCCTGCTTTTTTTGTTTGTGTCCTTGAATGCAGGTAAAACCCTAGACACAAGATGTTCGAAGAAGTTCTCTACATCCGGACTTCAACAAGTCCAACCCCGTTCCGAGATTCACTCCCACCAACAATTTGAAGACTCACTCTTTAGTGGTAGGTGCTAACTATGTTAGTGGCCCATCATCCGCTATCGAGTCCCCACCAACGAATGCGACAAAGATCAATATAGACGAGGTATGCCGCTGTGTCAATAAGCTTTGTTTAGACTAATGTTCCTTGGAGTATTGCTTGTTCAAGTAATAGGTGCCAAAGCTACTCCCGGAGACTTGCGAGTTGATCATCGACATCTTGAGTTGAATGCCGCTGTTACAACAAATTTTTTTTCGGCCAAGATCAGAAGTGTACGACAAGATAAAATTGGAAATTCAGAGGCTCCATCAAGTCTTGTTTCCAACCCATCAAGAATCACTAATTTTGGAGATCGGTACGAAGAGTTATGAGGAAATCTTTCAACACTACGCGTTCTGAAATCAGCTCGGGACAGAACGTAGTGCCGGAGCAAAAAGGGCGTAACTCTCTCATCCGAAGTCCATTTAAGAGGAATTCAGTGGAGAAGTTGCAGCTGCAAACAACAAGGAAGTGGAGATGACACAAGCGATCATGTCAAAAATCCTATTACTTTGGCTAGAGCAAGAACATGAATAGGACACTTCATTAATGTCATGAACTCACCGGTGACACAATAATTGTGACCTTGAAGCTAAAGGATGGGAGACATGATGCTCGAAGGACAACAAGACCAAGATCATCAACATCTCCGGATCAACCCGAAGGAAGTCAATGTTCTCATCAACATTCTGCACAACCTCAGAAATAAAAGGTGTAATATTTTTGGATATTCAAAAGCCCCATAGAGTTACGACTCCAACGAATCAAGAATCAAGGCAATCGGATGTTCCTACAAGCGGATATGACCGAATCATCGAAGGGTGCACGTTCTGAAATTTTCTGGACAGCATGCAAGAGCAGAAATAAAATGGTCATAGCTCCCTCATTTGGACTCCGTTTAAGACGAATGAGTGCTCGTTGGAAAGGTAATTTTATAAACTTTTTAATATAACAATATTTTGGTATATGTTCTGTTCTGTATACAGGGGTAAATCCACATAGAAGAAGTAGCAGCAACATGACGAGGACGAGATAAAGAAGATGAGGGTGACAACAAGGAAAAGGAGCTCGGGAAGTGCCTTCACCAAGCATACATGATAAGTTCAGAGATTTAGAGCAATTAAAGGACCCTTGAAGCATTAGTCAATGGAGACACAAGCGAGCAACATTCGACGCATGAAGATTAGAAGCAAACCGTGATGGACTACGAAAGCTAGCGTCGAATGATGAGAAAGTTTTTGGGCTCTCATACAAGGAACCATTGTGTCGCAAGAACATAACCAAGATGTGAGTGTGCCAACAAATGAAGGAAGGGGTGAGTCCACACAAGTCAACCTTGCCGACGTCTGGTGCATAGAAGAATTGGAGAAATTACAAGGAGATGACATGACAACTACATGGCGCCATCATGAGGTTGATTCGCTTTCAACTCCAAGAGACCACTCAAGATGAAATAGCTCCAAGGCTAAGGTACACAATAACCTCTCAAGCTACTACTACTTTTGATGAATTTATTTTAACACATCTTTGTCAATCTAGTAGTATGTTTTAATTCTATGCCTTGTTCCAATTAAGATCATGTTGAGAGGCTAGAATTTCTTGAGAATGATAAATAGGCTATGTTTGCGCTTGAACTTTGTTAATCCCATGCCTAAATAACCTTTGCCTAATGATGAGCTAAGTGCTTTGCAAGAAACATATACTTCCTCTAATTACACCTTGTTGCTTGTGACCGTATTTATGGATGTGTGTGTTTGCGATAAGTTTTGTAAATCTCGATCTTGCTTTGCACTTGGTCAAGCTAATGACCTTAAAGAAGCACATGTCGGGAGAAGCCCGAAGTTCACTAACCATGCAGGACAAGAAAATCGAATAAAGTGGATAGAGGTAATGCCCAAAGAGTTGCAAGCCTCATCGTCACCCTCTCCAAACAACATCGCTGTTCTTGTCAAGTTTTGAGGACATGGTCAGACATGTACGAGGGGATAAAAGTGGATATTCAGAAGTTCCATCAAGTCCTTGTTCCAACACATCCAAGGCCGACAAATTTGAAGACCCGTACAAGGAGATATGATAAAAACACTAGGTGCTGCACGTGCTGAAATCAACTCGGGACAGATTGCAACGCGGGGATAAAACGGGCATAACGCACTCGATCGGAATCGGATTGGAGCAAACAAAGACTCAATGGAAAGAAAATTTCATGCACCACGAATAGGAATGATTGTCGGATACATGTTCTGATCTGGACAAAGAAGAAAAATCTACGCAAGTGAGGCAGCGATGAAGCGCAAGAAGGAGGTGATGACGACGTGAGATTGGGCAAGACTTCGGTTGAGCACAAAAGATCAAGTCAAGCATATGAAGTGAATGAAAGCTGCATGGACACCTTCAACTCTTGCATGAAGGGTCATGGCTTCGCGACCATAAGAAGGTATGTGAGAAAGTCGAGCTCTATGACTTTAAATGAAGCGCTTTTCGGGAGGCAACCCGTTGTTTTGTGTTTTTATTTTCTTAGAGAGAATAAAGAATGATACCATCCTATGATGATTAACTTGTGGCTAATTAATCTAGTTTAATTTTCTTTTTTAGAACCACCATCATGATCATATTTATTTACTCACATGCATTAGCATTTTTGTCATCAACGTGATGTTCGTTTCTTTGCATATACATGTTTTGCATATGGTTGGCTGGGTTGTTTTATGAGGCTTAATGATGAAAGCTTCATTTTCCATGTTAATGTTTCTAGGGCATTTCCCTTTTGTGATCTTGTGTAAACGTGGTGTTTAAACATGATTGCGGACCATCATCGTTAAGATCATTAAACCTTGCCATCTTTTCATATGTTTTCATGTTGCATTTGTTGGTTTATAAACATTGCTTTGCACTTTGTTTTTCTTGTGCTATAAGGAATTGTTAACCTTGAGATAAACATGGTGTTTTAACCTTGCTTAATAAATCTTTATGGCTATGGAGAAATTTAGCAACCTAATTGCAAACATGGTGTTTGGAACTAGGTGAAAACTTTGTCTTTGTTTATATGCCATCCTCTCATGTGCATACACACTCTTTGCACCCACGTACACCCATTAGTTTTCATCAT
Source organism: Cenchrus fungigraminus (assembly GCA_036936925.1). Lineage (NCBI taxonomy): Eukaryota > Viridiplantae > Streptophyta > Magnoliopsida > Poales > Poaceae > Cenchrus > Cenchrus fungigraminus. The sequence goes on from CM072779.1 coordinate 10,730,680, forward strand.
CACTAGAATAATTATGCCACAAGTTAAGAGTCTTAGGAGATGTCATTGGTTTGTTGGCAAATTGTTTCTACTCCCGAACTTCACCTCGGGGGTAGTATGTGCGCTTGAATTGTTTTGCAGGCATGATGATGAGCTTTCATGAAAGGAAAAGAGAAGAAGCGACAAAAGTGAAGACGCATAAAGACAAGTCCCAGACACGGAGAACAAGCCTCATCCTCTCCTTCCATGCCTAGCAAAATGCTAAGCATGGGGGAGGACCCGACGAGAAGAGGATCATGGTCGCTAGAGGATGCTTGAGATTCTTCTTCCATGCTAAGCACAATGCTTAAGCATGGGGGAGGCCACACTACAACTCTTCACAAGCATTGAAGGACGGTAAATCTTTCCGACACCTTCTCTTTGTCCATCTCTTTCTTATGCTTGTACATATATGCCATCAACCATAGGTTCGAAAACCTTGATTTTTCTCTCTTGTTAATAACATGGCTACTAGGAGTACAACCTAGATTTGTTTTTGCTTTCAATAAATAGTAATCACCATTACCTTGAGCTCACCATGATGATATCTTGTATGCTCTCGCTTGTTGATATATGATGATCATTGCCGCTTTGCTCATTCTTGTGCTTGTTTTATATGTGATTAAGCTAGTGCTCTCTTCAAAATGAATCTGAAATTCACCTAAATGCTAGCCTAATATTTTGTGGAGGTTATGATAACTTGAGACCCATGGTATTTTTCGTGCTCTCATTTTTGAATGAATCAAGGATAACTTATTTTTGTGCTTAAAATGATGCTAGCCTTATCTCTAATGACCACTTGCATTTTGCTCTACCTATCCAAGGCCAAATATACATTGAGTGAAAAACCTTAGTATTTCAAGATTAATTTTTGGGTGCTTCAATTCAGATTTGGTTTCTTTGGTTCGAGTCTAAGAAGCTGGTCATTCCGTATTTTTGCGTATCGTTCTTTTTGCTAGCCTTTCTATCCGTGCATTGTGAGTTTCCACATTGGGAATTTCGCAAACCTCGCCGGATATCCACCCCCAAAACCCATATCATCTTTTTGTGTTTACCTCCTTGACCAATCCAAACTTGAGTATGGATGAACATTTCGAAGAAGACTACAAGAAGAAGGCGCCATCAAGTAGAGATAATTTCGGGAGACTTCCAAAAGGACCCGTAGAAGACTTCGAGTATCTTTCTTCAAAGAAAATTTCAAAAATTTCAGTACCATCTTGGCACTTTCTATCACCTCTTTTGCTCGAGGACGAGCAACGTCTAAGCATGGGGGGTTGCCAAGGAAGTACTAGTGTAGCCTAGAGTTCAAGGGGAGTTGAAAAAAAAGAGAAGAGAAGAAGAAAAAAATGTGTGATGAAAGAAAAAAAAAGAGAAAAAGTATGATGAGAAAAAGAAAAAAAATGATGATGTTAAGTAAAAGAAAAAAATATATAAATAAAGCTCCCCGGTCCTCTAGTTACACTTGAAAGGTTCAAAGAGCTTCAAGATCAAGACCCATACTCTTTTTCCAACCATGTGCAATCTGATAACGAGGACTTCGCTTGTGCCTCGAGATCACCTTATGCCATTTGCACATGTCCACCTATCTAAAAGTGTGTATTTTTTCTCTCCCCCCTCCTTGAAACATTATTTTCCAATGACCATTTTGACTAAGCTCGGTAATTCCATGAGAAGCTTGTCTTGTTTTGTTTGCATTCCATTTATGAAATCTTGATAGGATTACCTTTCCCAAAGCTTCATATAAAGCCTTCCACCAAATACTTGAGAGAGGAAAGGAGTAGTCCTAGTAGGCTTGAGTGACAAGATGAGATGAGAGTACATGAGCAAGATGCAAGGAGGTTTATTATTAATCTTGGTAAAGCAATTTTTCCTTCATCCCTTGCTTTATTTCAAAATTTCTAAGATTTGTTTAAAATTTGAGAGCATGGTTAATTACTTGTGGAAAGAGCTTATTTGATGTCTATCCTCCATAGAGATGAAAGCTAGCTACATTATGAAACTTTAATAAATATAAACTTGGAGAGCATTATGTTTTCTCATGTATGAACAAGTGCAGGGTATGAACATTGAAGGGCAACACTGATATCCATTGATGGCTTACTCGAGGACGAGCAAGGTTTAAGCATGGGGGGATGCTGGTGGTCGATTTCCGTCAACCTAGAGCACTTTGGTTTGAGCTTTGATTTATAACTAACCCGACACTAGGCACACTAATGATGTAACAAGTTCGCACTTGCATGTGGTATTTTGAGTATGTTGTTTACGCAGGATTTACACGCTTAAAGGAGGACTTACGGGCAAGGTTCATGGAGCACTTTGTGAGAAGATTACGAAGCCCGGGACAAGCCAAGACTCTAAGTGAACATGACTCCGAATGGCCTAAGGACCAAAGCATGAAGCCGTGAAACTCCGAGGACTTAAACAGAAGGTGCGGGAGCTTGGACGACAAGTACCCTTATCTAAAATGCGGAGCAAATGACGGCAAGGGCCCGCATGAAGATCGGCAGAGACAAGGAACGATGCAAGAAGCTCACACGAGGAAGACCGGGCTGAGCCGGGCCAAAACGAGCCCAGGCCGATCGGACTGGGCCGATCGACCTGGCCCATTCCGAGCCCGGTTCGACCTCCCCTTTGACCTAGACGCTCCTCGGGCTATTTAAAGTCTCCACCCCGAAGCACCGCCGCATCCATTCATCAGAGAGCCGCCAAATCGAAAGAGACACGCCGAAGGGAGCCGACGGCCGCCGCTAGTCCTCGTGTTGCCTAGGAGATGGCTTAGGCCATGCCCTAGCCGCCATGGTTGGCCCTGCGTGGTGAAGCCATGGTGGAGTTCCGGAGCCATGCCTTGAATCCTTCAAGGCATTTGTACCTTCAACATTCAATGGTGATATAATCTTATCTAGTCTTTACTTTGTTCTACTACGAGTATGCTTCTTCATATGTGTAGCTACCATATGCCTTTACTAGGAATAGATCTAATCGTGGTGATTAGTCTTTGTCTTGCGGATATCTCGTAGTGGTGCACGGACCGAGGATTGTCGCTCGGTGATGATTATCCCATCGTAGTGACAGTACGAGGAGGGAGAAAGCGGCGAGTGAACGTGTATCGGACCACTCCATATCGGGTTACTCCATATCGAGTGTACTCCTTATCATAAGTATCGGTATAGATTGGTTTTCACCTTTGGCTGGGGCTGCAACTAGGAGACGATAGGTTAGGGTTACCTTCGGTAGTGTTATCTTATGGCTTGAATGTGATCCATACATCCTTTGTGTTGTATGTTATCTCTTATGCAATCAATGCTTCATGTTAGGTTAGTTCGGTAGGTTAGATGGAGGACCCTAGGAGTTTGCTTACCGATCCTTGGATTGACAAATCTAGGGAGAACCCTCCTTGGTGAAAAAGGTACCAAGTCACCCGTACGCTCGCGGTGAACTTGAACACGGTATCCAACCGTCAACACCCCTCTCTCAACTTTGTAGAGCCATTTAGAGAGCAAACATTTGTTCATCACTCTAGTATTAGTGAAGCCAACTCCTCCAGCTTTTTTTGGTGAGGCTAAGATCTCCCATTTAGCCATATGATATTTCCTCTTCATATTAGGACCGTGCCAAAAGAAATTAGCTCGAGCTGTGTCCATTTTTTGGTGAACTTCGTCTTGCAGTAGATAAACACTCATTGTGTAGTTTGGTACTGAACTGAGACATGATTCTATTAATATCATCTTTCCTCCAGATGACAAACCTACACTCTTCCATGTAGGAACTCTCTTTTCAACTTTCTGAGAAACATAGTTGAGGTCTGTAGCAGCCATATGTTTATCATTCACCATGACTCCTAAGTACTTTAGAGGTAGCTGACCAGTGTTACAGTTAAATATCTCAGCAACTCTAGCAGATTCCTCCTCAGTGCTTCCTAGTACCAGAACTTCACTCTTTTGATAATTTATTCTCAACCCCGACATATTTTCAAAACAGTATAGCAGGAATTTAGTGTTTGTGATCGATTGATCATCCAAGTTCAAGAAGATTATTGTGTCATCCGCATATTGTAGATGTGTTATACCCCTCTTTATTAGATGTGGAACCAAGCCTCTAATTTCACCTGCCCTCTTCGCATTATCCAGCATGATTGCTAAGGCATCACTCACCAGATTGAATAGTAATGGTGACAAGGGGTCCCCTTGTCTCAAACCCTTATGTGTATCAAAGAAGTTTCCAGGAGTCCCATTTATATTTATTCCCACTTTGTCACCCTCTATTATTTGTTTCATCCACTCTAGCCATTTGTTTGGGAAATTTTTCCTCCTCATCACCTCCATCATAAAGTTCCAATTAACTTTGTCATATGCTTTCTCGAAGTCTAATTTCAGAATAATCCCTTCAAGTTTTTTCACTCTTAACTCATGCAAAATATCATGAAGAACTACCACCCCCCCAGAATATATCTTCCAGGGATAAAAGCAGTCTGAGTGTTGCTGATGAGTTTATCTGCAAACGGAGTCAGCCTCAAGGTCAAAGTTTTGGTGAACCATTTGTAATCCACATTAAGCAGGCAAATAGGTCTATATTGTTTGATGTTATTTGCTTCCTTAAGTTTAGGAATCAGCGAAATCATTCCATAATTCAGTCTACTCAGATTCAGATCACCTCTATATAAATCAGTGAACATTTCCAGCATCAAATCTTTGATGTTAAGCCAAAACTCTCTATAGAATCCTACTGGTAAACCATCAGGCCCTGGTGCAGAGTTAATATCCATGTCTTTGAGTGCCTCCTCTAGTTCTTGAGTTGTGAAAGGTTTAACTAGCTCTAGTGCCTCCTCATCAGATAATCTTCCTTTGTCAACCCAGAAGTTATCCCCCAGAGAAATAGAGCCATCTGCCTCGGGGCCAAACAGATTCTTGTAATAATCTTCCACATGTTTCCTGATTTCCTTTGAGTCATTAATTTCCCGCTCTCCATCCTCAAGCGAAAAGATAGTGCATTTTTTCTTTCTATTGTTAGCTAGTCCATGAAAGTAACCATTGTTGGAATCTCCTTTCAGTATCCATTTCACCTCTCCTCTCCTCTGCCATTGTATTTCTTCAAATTGGTAAATTCTTTCCAACTATTTTTCCACATTGTATCTCTCCTGCCATTGTTGTGTACCAAATCCTATAGTATCAGCCTCTCTGTCCATTTCCTGTAACTTTAGTAACAAGGTTTTTTTGTCTTTCCTAATCTGACTGTTTGTATTGGCCCCCCATCCTTTGCAGAATCTTCTTGTAGCAGCCTTAAGCTCTCTCCAATGATTTTGCACAGAATTCTCCCCTCTTTCTGGCCAGTTGGCCAATATCTGCTCTCTAAATCCCTCTTGTGTCAACCAAGCCATATCAAACCTGAAGCTATGCTTTTGTTGAAACATGTGGTCATCAGAGTTCACCATGATTGGGCAGTGATATGAACCTACTCTAGTCATAACTTCACAAGAAGCTCTCTTATAGAATTGGTCCCATCTCATGCAAACTAGCACTCTATCTAGAACACTCATTACTGGATTCAGCTGTTTGTTGGTCCAAGTAAATTTATTCTCTTTACTCATAAGCTCTTTGACACCATTATCCCTGATGAAATCATTGAAAGCATCCATCCACACAGGTTGAACATTATCAGATGATTTTTCCCATGCAAACCTTATTAAATTGAAATCTCCCCCAATGATGAAAGGATCATCCATGTTTGCAATTTTTTGGCTAAGTTCCAGGAGGAACTCTGATTTCCTCTCTATTTGCACTAGACCATAAACATTCAGAATCTCCCATTTGAAGTTATCATGTCTTGACATAATCTTCATGCTAGTGAAAAATTCCCCCTTGTCTTTTTCCAACATTGTTATCTCATCTACTTTAACCCCCATGAGCAACCCCCCAGAATGTCCTTGTGCTGCTGTCCAGATCCATTCAAAGTTCTCCCCCTCACTTAAGCTAGCCAGCTCTCCCAGGTTAAAGTCATCTTTGATAGTTTCTTGTAAGCAAAGCACCTCCACTCTATTTTTTTGTCTCAACTCTCTAAGTTGCTTTTTCCTTCCTGGTTCACCAACCCCTCTTATATTCCAAAAAAGAATCTTCATTTTTGTTTCTTCTGGTTGCGGCCACTTGCTTCACCCCCTTTGTTGACTTTGCCCCTTGGAGGTTTCTTTGGAGGTTTTTTGGTCGCCTTGACACTTGATCCTCTAAAGTAAATGTCTCTCTACCTCCTTTTCCTTCATCCTCATCACCCTCTATTTCACTATATGTGTATCCACTTTCCTGCTCCCGCTGACTTACCATTCTTCTTTTCGAGGTCATTTTCGATGAATGAGCCTGCACACCCTCATCAGCTCTAGACCTTCCCGCCTTGTCCCTATCAGAATTTGCTCCCTCCAATTCTTTGTCTGACTGATCACACTCTATTTCTTTTTGTTTTGCCCGCATGAGTTTTTGTTTTGCTGCCGATAGAGCAGCCTTGGCAATTTCATTTGCTTGGATAGTGGAAATAGATTTGGAAATATCTTCTGCATGCTTACCCAGGTTAATATTACTAGTAGAGCCTAGTTTTTCTAAGTGAGATGAATCAACCGAATTAAGGATGGCAAAGGATGACAATGTACCTGATATTTTGTTGTTTTTCTTCTTGGCAGCCTCCGCCTTGTCCTGGATCTTGCTGTTATCCATCTTGTTTCTAGCACTTCTACGCAGTTCCACCCCAGCACTCTTGGAATTGGTTGTTGACAGCACCTTCTCCTTGATGCAGACACCTTTCTTGCTAAAAAGATTTGCTCCTACCCCTTCCCAATCAATTTCCATACTCTCCTCTGAGCTGTCCTCGGTTCTCATGTTCTGCTCCCCCTCTGTTTCTCCCACTCCCTTACTGGCCCGGATTTTAATGGCAGCTTCATTTACTAATTTGTTAGCCCACATCTCTATATTCTTTTCCAATGTCTCCATTTCCATCCTTTCCTTGTATAGTGGGTCCTCGTCATAGTCAAGCAATTCTTCCTCACTTAAGTCTCCACCCCCCTCCTCTAGATTTACCCCAGCCTCGGCAACATGTCCCAGGATGTCACTTTCCCCCTGCCCATCTGTAGGATATTTGTCCCTTCTCCCACCGCCTTGAGTGCCTGCGGAGTTGAACTCATTTCTGCCCCTACTAGTGGATCTTCCTTTCTATTTTTGTTGCTAGAGCTTATTTCAGAGTCAATCTGCATACCCCCTCCCTTTTCCTCCTTGTTGCAACTGTCTTTGCCTAAGGCACCAAAGTTTTTGTCTAGGGAGAACTCTCCTTCTTCTTCCCTTTCATCTTCCTCATCCTCTGTATCTCTCCTCCTGTCAAATTTTGATGTTGATTTGCTTGAATCAGGCAGCGCAGTCTCAACCTCCCATCTGATCTTACGGCTCTCTCCATTGAAAAGACCTGGGATTCCCCTCTAATCATGTTGGGGTCACGGTAGCCCACTCTCACACGGACCGGCCCTGAACCATTGAGGGAGCTAGGATCTACCTCTTCTGGATCCCCAATAAGATACACTATCTCCATTACCACGTCTTCCTTTCTAGCTATTGATGGGAACTTATGAGCTTTAACCCACACTGACTCCAACTTACCATCTGCTTCAGCAGACATCTCTGTAGGAGTGACCTTGGCTTTCACATTTGCAATTTTAAATTCAAAACTCTTAAATTTTGCCACCTGAAATCTTATGTCCTCACTAGGAAAGGTGATCATGTAGTTATCTTCAATGTCAAGCTTTTTGATGACCCATTGGGGAACTTCTCTAAACAAGTGCCTTAGCTCCCTCTCTATAACCTCCACTGAAGCCTACCCACTCTTAATATTCAAGATTCCCAGAACTTCTCTTTTCTTAACTTCTTTCTCAATTGGTATATGGATGCTGTAGAAGCCTTGTCCAGGCAGTCCAAACCCACACAGCCTCAAACCTCTCTTCTCAGGGCAAATCGAGGACCTGTGTCCCGATTTTTTGCAGCAATAACAGAAGGGTGGGTTTGTGCAATTCTTCCTCAGGTGCCCAGGACGGTCGCAGTTGAAGCAATGCTCAACCTGTTGTGCGCCTCTCCCTTTGCCTTTAGGATCCCACGGGTCCTCTCTCAGATTACCCTGAAAACTCTGCTCCCTAGATCTCCTCTCCTCTTGTTCCCTTTGCAATTTAGCATGAAGTTCTTGTTCTTCCCTATCAAATCTCTCTCGATCCTCATACTGGTGCTTGTTAGGCCTATTGTAGTCAAACCTCTATCTCTCTTCTCTGTTCCCGCTCTGGAAGGTCTGATTCTGACCATAGAAACCCCCTCGAGATTGATCTCTCTCTAGATCCTGGAACATCCTCTCTCTCTATGGCGGATGTTCCCATCAGATCCAACGTACCCCTGCTCATCGTTGAATCACCCCGGGCCAACTCTCTCGCCCAGACGCGATGGCATGCCACTTTGCTTGTTCTGGTTGAATCCTCTCCCCATATTCATTGCTGTAACCTCCGCGCACGATCTCTCGTCTACTTGCTTGGAGGCTATCCTAACCACTCTCCTGCTCCTCCCCCAAAATGTTGAATCTCTTCTCGCCTTGCTGGGAACCCTAGCCGCTGCTCCGCCGCCACAAGTGCTCCCCCCTTCGGCGCCCAGATCCAGTATCCCACAGGGTCAGACCAGGAATGTCCAAAGAGATGGCTAATGCATGTCCCGTGGGGGAAACTGGGCCGGGTTGGCCTTTCCGGATAGGCCCAGCCTGTTTGTGTGTTTTTTCCATCAACCCCCTGTTATTGTCGTTCTTCTCCGACTCAAGTCCTCCCCCATTGCTCCCCTCCGACTCCCCCCAATTGATCTGATGGATTTTGATAAACTCATCCACGAACCTCTGCGATGCTTCTCCACTCGAATTCTTCCCCCGGAAGGCAAATCTGCCGAATCTCCGTATTTCCTTTTCAAAAACATCTCCCAGTGAGAATGAACCAAACTTGATCAGATCCCCATCAACCCCTCGCTTAGGAGTGATGGGTGGAGACCCCTCTCTAAGTTAATGAAATCGGCCAGGCGCCTATCGCGGCTGTTGACGGTCAATTTCCGTCAACCAAGAGCACTTGTTACACTTTGGTTTGAGCTTTGAATTATAACTAACCCGCCACTAGGCACACTAATGATGTAACAAGTTCACACTTGCACGTGGTTTTTGGAGTATGTTGTTTATGCAGGAATTAAGTACCTAAATGAGGACTTCCGGGAAGAGTTCATCAAGCACTTTATGAGAAGCTCACGAAGCCCGGCACAAGTCAAGACACGAAGTGAACATGACTCCAAATGACCTGAGGACCGAAGCATGAAGCCGTGAAACTCCGAGGACCCGAACGGACGACGCAGGAGTTTGCGCGCCAAGCACCCTTATCTAAACCGCGGGGAAAACGACGTCAAGGACCCACAGGGACTTCGGCAAATATTCAAGAAAGTGCAAGAAGCATCGTGGAGGAAGATGGCCTCGAACCGGGCTGAAAAGGGCTTGGGCCGGCCGGCCCATGCCGACCGGCCTAGGGGGTTTTGGGCCCGGTTCGGCCTCCCCTTTGACCTACACGCTCCTCAGCTCATTTATACCCCCTGCCTCTGACGACCGCCACATCCATTCACCAGAACTCGGCGAAACCTAGAAGTGAACACCGGAGGGAGACGACGGCCGCCGCAAGTCTTCAAAGTTGTCTAGGGGATGGCCTAGGCCAACCCTAGCTGCCATGGCCGCTCTGCGTGGTTGTGCCATGACGGAGTTCTAGAGCTAGTTGAGGTCTTCGATGGTATGTATTCGGTGGCGATGACCTAAACACATCTACTATGTGAGTAAAGTACTTCATGTCATCCGATCTTTAGCGACTCGATTCCTCCTTTTATGATCTTGTGTTTTCTTGGGTTTGCTTTATTTCAATCTACCGTTAACATAGATTGCTCGGGGTGATCTCGTAGCCATGGGGGCTAGGGGTTCATACCGGATCCACCAAGGAGTACGACACGCTCCCTATGAGTGTGCTCTTAGGTTTACCTATACAAGAAACGGGGCATCATGACAGGATGTCGATCACGTGTACGATGGGTGCCTTATAGGGTTTGACCGGAGGGTAGTAGTTTAAAGATGGCTTTTAGATGAGATCACTGATGCAAATAGCCCACTATAGCTTCGATATAGCTCTGCTATAGCTTTTTGAGACAGGTGCCGCTACGATATTGCATATTTTACCGCTAATGCCGCTAACTTCGCTATATCATGAAATAGCTTCGCTAAATTCAATAGCCTAGCACCGCTAACACCGCTATGGTTCAACTACAAACTTATATACTTGACATTTATGAACTATGAGTTATGATTTATCACTTGTCTTCTGAATCATGACTGATTTACTTATGTTTTCACTAATGCCTACACATATATATGAAATATGAGCTGAAATTTATAAAATTAATAATGTTTAGGTCTAAATTTTACTACTTTTTTGCATACCGCTAAAGGTTATAGCTTCCGCTATAGCTGCGCTATAGCTCTTATAGCTTTTTCGGAAGGACTCCGCTAAATTCTATAGCCCGCGATTTGCAACATTGGATGAGATGCATGTTGCACTTGCTCTTTCGGCTAGAACTACAACTAGAAGATGTAGGCCTTAGTTATCCTTGTTTGTTCCTCTATGTTGCCTATGTTATGAATGTGATCAACCTTTACACTTCACATATATATCTATTAGGTTTATCTCATATGCAATCAACGCTTAATGTTAGGTTAGTTTGGCTAGATTAGGTAGAGAACCTTAGCGGTTTGCTTCCGATCCTTGGATTGACAATCCTTGGGGGACCCTCCTTGGTGAAAAAGGCACCAAGTCACCCGTACACTTGCGGTGAACTTCAACACGGTTTTGAACCGTCAACAAACCCTTTTTCTGGCGCCGTTGCCGGGGATCGGCAACTCGAACCCTAGGGTGATCTACCTTTCTATTTGACTAATCCTAATTTTTATTATTGCATATACGCTTGTTTTCTTGTTTGTGTCCTTGAAAGCAGATCAAAAGCTAGACACAAGACATTCGAGGAGTTCTCTACATGCACACTCCGACAAGATGATTGCAACATCAAGACTCGCTCTTTAGTGGTAGGTGCTAACTTTTATTAGTGGCCCATCATCCGCTATTGAGCCCACACCCTACACAAGAGCACGTGAACAAGGTAAGTCAACATGTCAATTGAAATTTTAAGACTAATGTTTTGTGGAGATTTGTTTGTTCAAGCAACAGGTATTGGTAGCTATCGATGCCCCCAAGATCAAAAGATCAAGCTCTTCAACATCTTCGAAGTTCCTGTTCGCATCAAGTTTTGCACAACCCCATGGGAAGAAAAACATGATATCTTTGGATACTTAGAAGCCCCATGAAGTTACGCTTCTAACGAGTCAACAATCAAATCAATCGGAGGTTCCTACAAGCGGATGTGCCCGAATCACCGATGATTGCACGTCCTGAAAATTTCTGGACAGCAAGCAAAGCTGAAGTGAAACAGCCATAACTCCCTCATTTGGACTCCGATTAGGATGGATGAGTACCCATTGGAAAGGTAATTTTATAAATCTTTCAATATAATTATATTTTGGTATATGTTCTGTTATGTATACAGGGTGAAATCCAAAAAAGAGGTAGCAGCAACGCGATGGGAACAAGAGAGTGGAGATGAGGACGACAACAACGAAGAGGAGCATGGGGAATGCTTCCGCTAGACCACTCATGAAGAAATTCAAAGGCTTGGAACAAAATAAAGACCCCTAGAGCATTGGCACATGAAGACACAAGTTGGCGACATCCGGCGCAAGAAGATGTTTGGAGCAAATCACGAAGGATTACACACAAAGGACGACATCCGATGGCGCAGATACTTTGGGTTCTCACACGATGGATCATGGAGCTACATGAAGGCATTTAAGACATGTGTGAAGCCCCTCAAACAAGTTAAGAGAAATGATCCTACACAGAGCAACCTTGACGACATGTGGCACGAAGAGAGGATTTGAGAAAAGTCTACGCAAGCCACCTTCGATCATCAAGAATTGTTCGCTATCAACTCCGGAGGACCACTCACGATGAAAAGCTCGAAGGCTAAGGTACACATTAATCTCTGAAGGTACTTTTGGATATGATATCTTTCTTTTGATATATTCATGTTCTTATCCAATAGTATGTTTTGATTCTATGCCTTGCTACCTTTGATGGTCATGATAGGCTAGAATTTCTTGAGTATGCTAAAGAGGCCATGTTGTGCCTAAACTTTGTTATTTACATGCCTAATAAACCCATGCCTAATGACAGCCTTAGCGCTGAGCAAGAAACTTATGCTACCTTTAATCACAACATACTTTGTTCACCAAATTTAAATTGTGGTTATGGTTGCATATGTTTGTTTCACACTTTGCAAATCTTGGACTTGCTTTGTGCTTGGTCAAGCTAATGACCTTAAAAGAGCAAATGTCGGGAGAAAACCCGAGTTTCACTAACCATGTAGGTCATTAAACCTTAATAAAGAGAAGAGAAGCCATGCCCTAAAGGAATTGCAAGCTCGTACATCGCCTCCCCCGAATCTCGCAAAGGAGGAGAAGGTGACGATGATGCAAGGAAACGATCGGGCAAGCCTCTCGTCAAGTAAAATGATCGTGTCAAGCATGGAGAGTGGATCAAAGCTGCATGGACACCTTCAAATCTTGCATGAAGGACCATGGCTTCACGACAACAAGGAGGTACGTAAGAAAGTCGAGCTCTATGACTTTAAATGAAGCGCTTTGCGGGAGGCAACCCGTTTTCTTTTGTTTATGTTTATATATATAATATGACCATCTACATTGTGATCTTAAACTGAAACATCAAGTAACATTGTACCATTGCTCTAATAAATACCACAACACCATGTTGTTTGATTTAATTGCTATTGAGGGAGCACTTTGTTCTTGATCTTGGAAAACTTGTAGACATTTTTGTGTGCCTATTAGTGTTTAGAGAGTCTTTTTCTTTTGTCTTTTTAGAGAGATCTATGAAGTTGTCACCATCCTTTAACTCTAAGCTTGTGGCTAGTTAATTTAGGCTAACTTTTGCATTTGTTTTAGACAACCACCATATCATCACATTTTGTTCATCCATGTCATTTTGCATTGCATGTTTTGTGTTGATCTAACCTTTTGTCCAACCAACCTGAGCCTTTCTATAGCCTCACCGAAAAACCGTAGCCAACAAGGGTAGGGTTGACTTGTGTTGATTGGCTTGCACTATTCCGGTTGGCCAAGCCCACCTCTATCCCTTGCTCTAACTGAAAGCTTTAACTAGCCCTCCTATGAGAAAACCTTTCTCACCTTTAGCCTTCCCAAAACCATAGGTTTGTTTTCCATAAAAAAAGACTCTTAGCACACCTTAGATAGAATTTCTAAACTTGACTCCCTCTCTTCAAAATTCTTGTTTGAGCCAAAAATATAGGATACCCATAACCTACCCTTTAAACCTTGTTAGTTTGGTTGATTGATTCTTTTCGATGGGTGATTTTATTTATGAACCACATCAAATATCTTTCTTGCCTTGCTAACATTTGTTTTTGCTAACCCTTTGCATTTTGCATTTCTTTGATGACCACCTTCGTTATGCTAAGCATGTTCGGTTTTCTAAAACTTTTTTGAACGCTTGATTTCTTTGGCTATAACGTGGTGTTTGATCCGAGGATTTTGGCAACATAGTTGTAAACATGGTGTTTAAAACTTTGTGTAATCTCTATGAAGTTTGTCTCAACCTTTCATGCTTCTAACTCATTGCATTCACGCTTGCACACACGTACACCCATTAGGTTTTTAATTTTTCACTAGATTAACTATACCACAAGTTAAGATCTTAGGGGATGTCTTTGGTTTGTCGGCATAGAGTGAGTATTCCGGACCGTCACCTCGGGGGTACTTTGTGCTTTAAAATTGTTTTGCAGGCATTGCGAATCACTCCCATAAATTCGATTGGGACGGAGGCTTGTGACAAAGGGTGAACGTTTGTTGACATTGCTAACGTCATCGACTAGAAACAGATATAAAATCCATCTCTATCGACGGCGCTAGAAATGCAAAGGTATATCTTAACATAATGATAAGTGTATATCAGATGTTACTTTCAGATAAACTAAAAGATAAATCCGCTACAGGTCATAGCACAACTCGATCTAGGTTGTCATCCCTGACAGAAGTGCCACTAAAACGCATGGATTGGTACTCTTACATATGCCTTGGATCTCTAGATAAGAAAATATATATAAATGGGTATCCGCAAGCGCACAGATATGAATATACCATTGTAGCATTTTAACCAGGAGTAAAACCAGGTATCGTATTTATATTCTACCACAGGGAAAGAAGTCTTCTATCTATAATAACAAATACATGTACATCTCTCAGTTGTGTAATGTAGAGTGACCAAAATATATCAATTACTATAAACAGGTGTAAGTCACATAAAGATAAAGATAATGATAGCATTGATCAAGTCATAACATAGTGAACCATCAGAAAGTGTCAATATAGAAAGAGAAGCGTATTCACAGCCTAGTTAGCGAGGATACTCCTCGGTAACCCTAAACTATACGTCAATGCATACTATGATTAGTGCAATACATTTAACAATCATGGAAGAAGAACTATTATACTTATGCATGGGGAGACTACCCAGGAGGATCAAGGCCGAAACTTGAAACAACCCAAATAGTATAAGGCTCCACTAGTCCTACACACGGGGGGTGGATTGCAAAGGACTCAATAGTGCTGTCACCACCACGATCTACCACACGACCCGGCATGTAGGGTGCAATCGCGGGTAAATACAGTATAAGCACCACGCTTACACTATCTTTACCACTCACTCATGTTAACAAATGATCTAGGTGAGGGCTATACGACTCCATACACGAATATAAAGGTAAATCAATTATGCTAAACATGTAATCATAATAAACACCAAAGCATATAATCTCGAATATAATCATTGATAAGAACATATGTCTCTATAGCAAATGTAAAAGAACTTATAAAGAACTTACAAGAGCGAAGCTAGATCAGTATCTCGACCAGCTTCTAGACGATCAGGAGCCAAGTAGACGCCTTGCCTCCCCCCTAGATCTAGACTAGTTAGCTACTCTCACTATATGGTGTTTCTAGGGCGTAGTATCTCTGACTTGATGACTTGATCTGGTGTATGAACTGAAGCCAGACTCTCCCCTCTGCCAGGGGGTTGCTTATATAGTCCTAAGGAGGTACCATGCACCATACGATCAAACCGACCTAACCTTCGGTTTAGATTGATCCTCATAGGCGGTGGAAGAACATTCCAGAAGTAGGGCTGACGTGGCGCTCGGGGGAGGCCGACCGGCCTGGGGTGGGCCCTTCTCAGGGTCCGCTTCAGTCTGGTCGGTTCTCGCCCCTTCCAGATGCTTCTTTCTTGGATGCCAAGTCACGTTGAGTTCCGGAGTCCTCTGGAGTCTTCTAGAAGTGTTCTTTTCCTATTTTTCTGATTAATCCCTGCAAGACATAGAATTCTCCAAAACTCCAGGAAAACTGTTAGTGACACCCTATTCTAAGTTGGTATTAACAATTATGCCCTTTTCTCATGTTTGGTTGACTTATAAATATATAAGATAAAATGTGTCAACAAACTCCCCCAAGCTTACCCTTTGCTAGTCCCTAGCAAAGCTATGCTATAGCAGGATCAGGAGTTGCTACAACGCTTTCACGCCTCAAAAGTACTATGGTTTTCAAAAATAAATTCTCCTCAACAAAATTGCTCCATCTTACCTTTAACCATGGTGCGTAGCCTTTTCATAAATCTTAAGCAATTAAAAGACAGAACAATCAAGTCAAACAGTATTCTCAAATTCTTTGATCAACTATCATCCTGGGGCTTTGCAAGATTTTTCAAATAAAACTCAGAGATCCTGTGTATGACCCTCTCAAGTATGGAGTCACACTTGGCAAGATATTTATGGTGGGATGATAGTGTTTAATGGATGAGGGTGAAAGGTGGTAATATCTTTTTTTTTCAAGCTCTTGAATTACATCTCTCTTTCTAAGACTTTAAGATCTGGGCTTTCCATTCTTGGAGAGGTGGGCTCTACTCGCCTCGGACTTTTGTCCATTTTTCTCTCTCCTTAGAGATGTGGGCTCTTCTCGCCCTCGGACTTGTGTCCATTATTCATCTCTAAACTTATTATTTAGGGAGGTAGGCCCTTCTTGCCTAGTATGACACTTGTCCTTTTCTCTTCCTCTCTCATCTCACTTTTTCTTCTCTCTCTTTTTTTTCTTTTTTTCTTTTTCGAATGTAGCCCCAGAATCTTTTTGACATATTGAGAGAGACATATCCAAGAGTTGCATTATAACATGGCTTGTGGCTTGATGGATTAGGGAGAATGCGTACTTCCGGGTTAGAAGCAGCATAATTGGTGGAATGGAATGATCTTGATGTGTATGACAAGCTCTCAAGGATCATAAACACAGGAACTCATCATGTAAGATTTTTCATGATTTTAAAAAGAAAACCAGGAATCAAGCATCTCTAGGAATATGATAAACAACAGCTCAACTTTTCATGAATCATCTTTCAAAGCCTAGACTTAGATTAAGCATGTACTTCCCACGGGTTTTGGGTTTAGAGGAAGTTAAGCATTTAAAGCTTTAGGAGAATCTAGGTCTGAAAACTAGGTATTGAAGAGGAATTACGGCAGAGCAACTATTCATCATTTCCAAGCATAAATCATCAAGATCATTATTAAAGAGAAAAGCCAACTAGCAGACTCTAGCATTTGTTCACACTAAGACTTTTAACTAAGACTCTAGGCAAACATATAACTAGCTAATATTAAAAACATAGGATAATGATACTTATCGTGACAACTGGGGGTGCTCTCCCCCAAGCTGGATCTTGAAGTAGTCCTTGATTCATCTTTGGAACTTGTTTGCCTTCAGGTTTTCCTTAATTTCTCCCTGTAAATATTAATCTTGCACATACCCGAAGGAACAAATTCTAGGATTATGTTGTGAGCCTTCATGTGCCCACTTCTTTTTGGGTTTTTCTGAAAAGTGTGGACCTTCATGTGCCCACATATTTTTGTAAATTTTTATATGCAAAAGGGATGCTAAAACAAAAACATGTGAATGCAATATTTATTTTTTTTATGCCACCACGGTGCGGAGTACATGGGGCCTTAAGGAGCAGATGCAAATGCAGAAAACATATTTATGGTCTTTTTCTAATGCAGGTATAGGTAAGTAAATATGCTAAAGGAAATATGCTAATTTAAATATGCAGTGCAGAAAATAAATATTCAGATAATTACCGAGTTACCTCTCGGCGAGAATTTCGAGTACTTACTCCCATGGTGTGCTTTCATCTATGACACCTCGTCGGAATGTCGTGTCTGGTATGGTGCCTTCAATGATCTCAACGAGTGGCGTAGATGTAGTAGCCGATGATTGATCAATTGGTGACGCGGGTAGTGGTTGGTCTTCCGAAGGAGTACTCTTGTCTTTCTTCCTCCAAACTTGTTTCTTCGGTGGAGACCTTTCTGGGGTAACAGGTCCAGAGTTCTTGACTGATAGGAGCTGAGCGGACTTCTCTTTAATCTCTTCTTCAATGGTCTTGATGTCCGTCAACTTCGTGTTCAGCTTGCGTTGTAATTTCTGAAGGCGTCTCCGCGTCTTGTGCTTCTTGGGCTGCTCAGAGTCAGTATAAGTATTAAAGTAGCAGCGTACCTTCTCAGTTTTGAACTGGAAGTGGATCTCGCCCGTCCTGATGTAGATGATCGCTCTTGTGGTGTTCAGGAACGGTCTCCCAAGTACTATGGGAGGATCTTGCTCTTCATCTCCCATGTCCATGACTACAAAGTCAGTTAGGACATAGTGATCCTTTATCTTGACAGGTACATCTCGTGCAATTCCCTCCGGGAATCGGTGTGATTGGTCTGCCATCTGCAACATTATATAAGTGGAATACAAAGGCAGGTCACTGTATATTAATTCATAAGTTACCTTAGACATTAAATTGATGCCCGATCCCGTGTCGTAGACAACTCACTGGAAATTCCATTGATTGATGGAACAGTGGATTAATGGTACTCCAGGGTCGTCTAGCTTTGGCAGCAGTGGTGAAGGAAATAGGTTCTCGTTTTCTGATTGAATCTTGTTGATCATCCAAACTTCCTCCACATGTGGTCGAGGTTGATTGTTCTTCTTGTTCCTCCTTCTATCTCTCCTTTTCTTCTCGACAGCTGGCTTGTACTCTTGAGGGTAAGGATATTGGGAGTGTACAAGAGTTCTTAGGACCTTGTTCTTGAAACTGAATCTCTCCCTCTTCCCATTGATGGTGAAGACGATCTTCGCGGTGTCAGCGTAGATGATGGCTTTGACTGTGGCAAGGAAAGGACGTCCCAAAATGATTGGGGCATTCTCCCTTCCCCGAGTCTCGACAACAGCGAAGTCGGCATCTACGTAGGAGCTTCCTACCCCCAGACATATGTCGTCTAGGATGCCCTCAGGGTAGCATAGTGACAGGTCTGCAAGCTGCAAGCATATGGTTGTGTACAGTAAAGGTGAACCAATGATTTTCTCATATATTACCTTGGGCATTATGTTGACACTATGTTGACGGCCTTTGTGCGAAGATGAGGAGACTGTTCTCGGCTACGGGGCATGCTGCTCTCTATGATGCTGAGTAGTGGGGATTAGCCCCAGCTTTAGTTCATTAGGCGCTAGTCTAGGTTCATTAGGAGCCTCGGAGCAAGCCACCTCCTTGTCTATAAATAGGAGGGGAGGGGCTCCATTTCACACACACCACCAAGCTCTCAAGTTCCACTTCTCTCTTGTGTATCTCTCTCTCCCTCTCTCCAATTCTGCTCATGTGAGGTGATTCTCACCTTTATGTGGTAGAATGGTGATGAGGAGAGATCTAGATTAGGATTAGTTGAGAGGTAGAGTAGGGGTGAGGAGTGAGTTGATGTCCTCGTGGATGCTTGTTCATCATTTAGATCAAAGTGAGTATTTCAGCATTTCTTATTTAGACTATAGTGGACATCATGCATGTTTGATTTGTTCTTGTGTTCGTGGCTCGTTCATAAGTTAGAGGCTTGTGTTCTTCGTGGCACAAGGCTTCGATCCTTTAGAGCCAGAGCAGTAGTTCATATACTTGTTTGCATGCTCTGATCCTGTTTAGTTAAGTAAGTCCGATGTATCTCGTTTATCTGCATCCATAGCTTCCTTTCTGCTCCGTAGTTCAATGAATGATAAGATGATCTGAATCCGATCTTTCACTTGTTCGTGGGACCGTATCTATACGGTTGCTATAGTGTAGTTAGCGGGTCGACAGACGTAACCACACTATAGTATTTATCTGGGGTACAGACTTGGTGTCTGGGCCCTGCTTTACCTGCGAAGACCACGTTGGATCGTAGCGTAGAGGTAGGCCGCAGTGGTGACAGCCTGTTGGACCCTTTGTCAACCCTCTACGTCGCGTACCGAGTTGGGCTCGCTTACCAGCACATTGAAGTGTTGTCGCCCCGCGGGGATGACTGAGACCTGACAGATGCATCTTGAGAGCTAAGTCCCTTAAGGAAGTGCTTCTTGTATCCCGACCTATCCCAGCAGAAGCTGGTGTCCTTGGATAGACCCTCTCTGGTTACTCACCGTCCTAGGAACGAAACCCGACGGAAATACTCATTCTCCTAGGGAGAAGTGCTATAGCGGTGTATCCGTGCGCTTGCGGATTCGTTCGCACTCGTCAGTGTACCCAGGAGTTTCTTAGATGCTCACGCTACCACGGTGCCTAGTGTTGAGATTAAGAAACGCCAACAAGCATTTCTGGCGCCGTTGCCGGGGACGGCTGTTGTTAACCTTCGAGCCCGTCTATCCTCGTATTTATCTTTTTCCTTTTTCTTCTACCTTCACCCTCGTTACCCTTTTTGAGATATCCCCTTTTTTGTTTTCTTTACTTCTACCTCTACCCCCGCTACCCATGGAAGGTTATCCTTGTAAACACCTTCCACCTTCGAGGAGTGAACCCTCAGAGCCATCTTCGTCAAGACCCACTCTTATATCTGGCTTTTGGTTTCGCCCCTCTCTCATGAAGCTAATTCAGGACCTATCCTTCTCGGGGTTAAGTCATGAGAACCCCTTTGATCATGTGAGAGACTACGAGCGTCTGATTGAAACTCGGGGTAAAACCGGAGAATCGCCGGATGCTCGGAAAAGAGAGTTCTTCCCGCTATCCCTCTCTGGGGAAGCACGGGATTGGCACCTTTGTTTTGGTAGAGATTACCTTACTTGGGAAAGGTTGAGAGCAGCTTTTTGCTCCCACTTCTTCCCAATACGACGTGTCATATCGTTACGGACCAAGATTCTCTATTTCAAGCAATGTGAGGAGGAATCACTAGGAATGGCATGGAATCGTTTCGCCTCCGCGGTGGAAGATTGCCCAGTCCTCTACATTGCAGATTGGATGTTGCTTCAGCACTTCTGGTTCGGATTGCAGAAGGATGATGCCATGAGGCTTAATGCTCTCTCTGGAGGATCCTTTGTGCACCTAGATGCTGTCGAGGGAAAAAAGATCGTGGATAATCTCCAGGATTTCAGCTCCCCTTGCATCCCGGTCAATGAGGCACCCACCAGAGGGAATGTTGAGCCGCCTAGATCCATCATCAGTCAAGTTCGAGATTTCATATCCATTCTTTCTGAGCTCTGGCTGAAGATGTCATTCCTGAATGGCAGGAGTCTAAGGGAAAGATTTCGTGGCGCGAGATCTACCTTTGGGTTCCCCTCTCATGCATCTTCTTAGACCTTCTCCCCGAGACTTTGTCTCGTGGGAGGACGGAGAGAGTAGTTCGGAAAGAACGACCATTCCCGGCCAGGATGACTTGTTCGATCCTCACTACTATCTCCTAAGGAGGGTATGAGAGGCCTATCGTGTTTCTACGTCGAGGTTTGAGCTGAAGTGCTTTGCACTGAAGTTTCGTATAAACCAAGACATCGGTCTCTGCTTTATAATCCATTGGATTCATCCATCAGACCGAAGGAGCACGATCATCTACCGATCGAATGGAGTGCATTCACTTTTTATCCTGAGCACATCGATCGATGCCGCTCAGTCAGGAGAAGCTTGCACTTCGTATCTTATGCCTGACTTGATCGATGCCCAATGGGAGGTGCACTTTTCAGCTTATCCATAACCCCCCATTGGAAGCTTAGGCCAGATTTCGGAATGTTTTCCATCACCCCGATGAGAACATCGAACCCTCTGCCTAAGGTAAGAGCGAGTTAAATCTTGCCCTTCATCTGAACTCTGGTTCCTGATCGTACACCGGCCTCCGGAAGTCCATGCTCCATCCTCTTTGAAGGCCGCGTGTCTCTTCCGAACTTGAGTTCACTCGGAGATCGGCACCTATTGGTGAAGCACTAGCTTCAGTGCTTGATCTTTTCGTCTCCGAGTTCCTCGACCCCAGTGCTATAGTCTTCGAGTCCCGTGACCACCTCAGGGAATGCCTCGGCCTCTCTGGGATGATCATGTTTGCCTTCAGCCTCGATATACCTTTTTGGGCTCGAGTTCGTATATGCACTACCCTTGCAGATCGGAGCTTATCATCATATCAACATTGTCTGCAAGGAGATGGTCATAAGTTGAGACAGGAGATCACAAGACACCCTCATCCTGAGTACTCTTGGGATTCATCTCGTTTCCCCAGGAAGAATTATCCTTTGGGTATCTTGTGGACTGCGGTCATGCAGGAGAAAGAAATTGCCAAGATAAAGAGGAGTAGGCAAAAGGTCCACAAGAAGGCAGCACCATTATGGCGACATGAACGCTTTGTGATTACCGTCCAAGGTGCCTACACTTTTGACGAACCGAGTATGTCGCCAAGGTGGCTTCCCCTAGATTCTCTATGGATATATCAGGGTTTGGCCAAGGTTGGTATATAGTGGAGGATGAGTTTTCAACCTCAACCTTATCCTAGCCTTAAGCCTAAGCCAATCTTTCCATCTCGGGGAATCCACCTGGGCCGTCGATCCTGAGACTTGCTGGAGCCCACACGAGAAAGGGGAGGGCCAGAGGGGCCCACATGGGGCCGGCTGAACCCTGGTTCGGCTGAAACCCTGGTGCCGCCTCTCCCCTTCTTCTTTCGCATGTGCGTCTCATTCTCCTCCAGAAACATTCTCCCTGCCGCCCAATGAGTTTTCGCGTCGTGAAGATCCATCTCCACCTCACCATCCTCAGCTCATCACCGCATCCATGACCGGAAGGAGTGTTGTCCCCTTCGGCGGCTCCACCTCGTCCACCGGTCCCGGGGCAAGAGGCAACCCCTCCATCGTTGCCGCCCCCGCTGCAGACCTCGCAATGGTGGCTGGTGTCCTGGATGTTCCTCCGCTCGCCACCATCCCGCCGGGCGGGAGGATTCCAGGCACGCCGTCCTCAAGGCACTCCGCCTCACCTGGGAAGAGGCACATGTGACGGTCGGCAGCCCCTACGGCAGGCCGACCACGGCTCAGCTTCGCCCCAGGGGGTTGCCGCTCGCTCCACCTAGCACACCTGGCTCATCGCTAGCTGGAGGGCAGATGAGCTCAGCGCAGTCCGCTCCTTCACCGCAACCGCCGGTGACCATAAAGCCGGCACTACCCAAGGAGAAGGCCCCTGAGGCACGCCCAGCTCCAGTTCTGCCAGAAGAGGAGGAAGACTTTGGCCTGGACGACGGGTTGCCACCGCCGCCCTACACTAGGAGGTCCAGGGAGAGGACTCGGGCAACCGAGCAACTCCCGAAGCTCTCCTCAGTGGCCAAGCTGACCCCGCTGATGAAGGAATTGGAGGCCAGCAACGAGAAGCTCAGAACTGCTTACTCAGAGCAGAAGTTGGACCTGGCCGAGCTGAGAGACGACATGCGTGACCTTCGCCGTGGCCTTTGTGCGAAGATGAGGAGACTGTTCTCGGCTACGGGGCATGCAGCTCTCTATGATGCTGAGTAGTGGGGATTAGCCCCAGCTTTAGTTCATTAGGCGCTAGTCTAGGTCTAGGTTTGTTTCCCTTTATTTCATTTATTTCCTTTGCATGTGTGTAAGCGCCTAATCTTTTCATTTGAAACATTTGGATTTGAATAAAGTGGCTCACCGGTCATGTAACCCAGTTTAGCCACCCATTGTGTCATTACTTTGGTCTCTTTGATTTAGAGGACATCTAGGTTCGAGACAGTGTGGGGGAAGAGCCACGACTCTCCCAATGCAGGCACGACGTTTCCCATACGTACCCACTGCGAGCACTCCGCGCTAGCCGATCGATCACCTACCGAGAACCTGAACGGGACCCGCACGAGTTCACTCCTGTGGAGAGCCTCTCACGATTCATCTCCCGTGCATAGCGCCGGTTTGCATCTTGACAACTCACTCTCTTTCATTCCGGAGTTTTATAAGCTATATCTGTCTATCTCTAAGCTAAAACTCAAATGATGATGCTAAAGATCACCCAGCTCGCCGGTACCTGAGTAGACTTACATATGTTTTATTCCTCGTTACCTGCCTGATGCTTGTGAACCATAACCTTCTTAAGGACAAGCATGTTCACCTAAGTAATTGATGAGTATGATATGGCTGGATGATATGATCTATTGCTCTGATGACTAACTCTCTTGGGTTGTTTATTGTTGAAAAAAACTCAAAACCTTTTGGAAAGGGCTCCTCTTTGATATGCCTCTGTCCCATTAGAGCCATATGATTTTCATAGGTAAAAACTTCGATTCATATGCTGCTTGTTATTGCTTTGAGCCTTGTCAAATTCTGTGACCCTTGTGAGAAGTCTTCTCATTACTTTCATGATCAAGATTTATGTGCACCCCACCTTTTCCCCCTTGCTATGCTTCTACACTGGAAGTTAGCATTGTATCATTCGTACCACAAAAGTAAAAGCTCCATATATGGTATGACCTCTCTCTAAAAGTATCCTTCAAGGAAGAGATATGGGCTATGAAAAAAAAACATATACACATGCCCAAAGCATGTTTTGAAAAAAAAAGAGAAAGGATAGCCCATATCCAAAATAAAGAAGGAAAGAAAAAAAAAGGAGAGGGATGGTCATGCAGAAAGGAGTTCCATGATTTTGATGGTAATAACTAGTGTCCATTACGGGGCTAGTGTCCACCTTACCATCAACCCACGGTTCTCACCATATATATGTATGGTAATATCTAGCACCCATTCCGGGCCTAGTATCCACCTTACCATACACACCATAGCCATATCGGTGCACATCTTGATCTGATGGTATGATTTGATTTTCTCTGTGGATCCAGTCTTTGACTTTGCAAAATATGTGATGCAAGTATGCTTTCTCTTTATCCTACCCTGAGCTCCACATATAGCCATCATTAGAAGTAGGATGAAGAAAGGCAACCGCCTTAGTGAGGACGTATACACATTGAGCGATTTGAGAGAATCAAATGAGGAAGCCACCAAGAGTTTTGTTTATGAAAATCTTGCAAAACCCCAAGGTGTTTATCATCAGGTGCATAAGTGACTTGATTCACAGCTGTTCTACTTTTTCAATCACCCAAGGGAACATGATAGCCACTACACAGAGGTTCACAGGAGCGAGGTATGACTTGGAATATCTCTTATGTCTGTCTTACTCTTTGGTATTCATGACCCACTTGGCTTTGTTTCCCCTTCACTCGGGACGAGCAAAGGTCAAGTGTGGGGGTGTTGTTGACGGCTGATATTTGCCATTTTTATGGCCGTCAACTCCTGCAAATTGGAGCATGAATTGCACATTCACACTAGAATAGGAGCTTAAACTCATACTTTCCACCAGTGGCGATGTCTATTCGAATGCAGGTATTTAGCATAAGAAATGAGAGGAATCCATGCACTTTCACTCCACTCCAATCCAAGGCACTCAAATGCTGGCCAATCAGGGGCTGCCACATGGATTCTCCTGGATCCATGATGTCACCAATCCATGTGAGGGACTCTCGACGAATCATATGCTACCACGTCAGCATCACATGGATCCATGGGCCCACTTTTCCAACTAAACCGCCAGGAAACGTGCTATGCACGAAGGAGAGGCACTAGGGCCCACATGGAAGCGAGCCAGACGAAGCACAAGCCAGAAGGCCGGCCGGGAGCTTCGGCCGACCCTAGGATCGGCCGAACCGACCTAGGGTCGGTTGATCTCCCCCCTCCACGTGTTGCTCGCTCATTGGTCCTTGGCTGCATCCCGGGGTGTTTTGGAGCACTTGGAGCCTCGGAGCAAGCCACCTCCTTGTCTATAAATAGGAGGGGAGGGGCTCCATTTCACACACACCACCAAGCTCTCAAGTTCCACTTCTCTCTTGTGTAGCTCTCTCTCCCTCTCTCCAATTCTGCCCATGTGAGGTGATTCTCACCTCTATGTGGTAGAATGGTGATGAGGAGAGATCTAGATTAGGATTAGTTGAGAGGTAGAGTAGGGGTGAGGAGTGAGTTGATGTCCTCGTGGATGCTTGTTCATCATTTAGATCAAAGTGAGTATTTCAGCATTTCTTATTTAGACTATAGTGGACATCATGCATGTTTGATTTGTTCTTGTGTTCGTGGCTCGTTCATAAGTTAGAGGCTTGTGTTCTTCGTGGCACAAGGCTTCGATCCTTTAGAGCCAGAGCAGTAGTTCATATACTTGTTTGCATGCTCTGATCCTGTTTAGTTAAGTAAGTCCGCTGTATCTCGTTTATCTGCATCCATAGCTTCCTTTCTGCTCCGTAGTTCAATGAATGATAAGATGATCTGAATCCGATCTTTCCCTTGTTCGTGGGACCGTATCTATACGGTTGCTATAGTGTAGTTAGCGGGTCGACAGACGTAACCGCACTATAGTATTTATCTGGGGTAGAGACGTGGTGTCTGGGCCCTGGTTTACCTGCGAAGACCACGTACGATCGTAGCGTAGAGGTAGGCCGCAGTGGTGATAGCCTGTTGGACCCTTTGTCAACCCTCTACGTCGCGTACCGAGTTGGGCTTGCTTGCCAGCACATTGAAGTGTTGTCGCCCCGCGGGGATGACTGAGACCTAACAGATGCATCTTGAGAGCTAAGTCCCTTAAGGAAGTGCTTCTTGTATCCCGACCTATCCCAGCAGAAGCTGGTGTCCTTGGATAGACCCTCTCTGGTTACTCACCGTCCTAGGAATGAAACCCGACGGGAATACTCATTCTCCTAGGGAGAAGTGCTACAACGGTGTATCCGTGTGCTTGCGGATTCGTTCGCACTCGCCAGTGTACCCGGGAGTTTCTTACACTCTCACGCTACCACGACGCCTAGTGTTGAGATTAAGAAACGCCAACACACTAGACCCAAAGTCACAAAGTGCATTCTCGAAAGTGTAGGCTCCAATAGTGATGGTGATGACGGGCCTCCCTGGATCTCCTCTCTTGGCAGGCATGCCCCAGTCAGTCCACTTTGGGCCTTCTTCTGTCTTATTAGAGCACAGACCTGCATAATAGATATCGACAAGTTTTGCAGATTCTAATTCTTCCGGCTGGCCCGGAATCTTACCTGGGTTAGCCGTGGGAACAGATGATGCCAGCTGAGATATCTGAGATTCTATCATTTTATTAAAACTATGCTAGTTCTTAATGGCAGAAGAAAAGCTTTCCATTTCATTACTAATAGTTTCTAACATTTTATCATTGGAAGCTAACTTCTTAGACAGATTATCCATAACTCTACCCTGGTTTTGGACTAACTCTCTTAAAGGTGGAAAATTATTGGAAGAGTTATTATCTTGATAGTTACCTGAATAGTTACCTGGGTAGTTGGACCTCTGCTGGGTCCATCCTTGATTTTGTTGGGGACGATATTGGTTGTTGTTGTTGATGTAATTCACGTCCTCCTCCAGCTGAGAGCATTGATTGCCCGAGTGTCCAGTGTTTCCACACTCTTCACAGGTCATGCGGGATTCGAAGAGTTGCATGACTTCCTTCTTATCAGGGGCTTTGTCTTCAAGCCTCTTCATGATTAAGTCCATTTTGGCAGACAGCATGTCTACCTCCTTGAGCTGGTGCATTCCTCTTTCTTTCTTACGGGGTTGACGTTCCTCGTTCCAAGCTTGATTGGACGCCATCTTTTTCACAAGGGTAGTAGCTTGAGTAAGTGTAAGGGACAGGAAAGCACCTCCAGCTGCAGCATCCATCATTTCACGGGTGTTGGTAGTGAGCCCGTGGTAGAAGGTCTGCATGAGCAACCAGTTCTCCATTCCGTGGTGTGGGCATTCTGATATGTAGTCTTGGAAGCGCTCCCACGCTTCAGGAACAGATTCGTCATGTTACTGCTGGAAACTTGAAATTTTCCCCCGTAAGGCATAGGTTTTGCCTATAGGAAAGAACTTTGCCAGAAAGGCAGTAGAACACAGTGTCCAAGTTGTAAGTTTGTCTTTGTTGGAGTAGAACCATTGCTTCGCTCGCCCCAAGAGTGAGAATGGGAATAAGCGAAGTAGGATTGCATCACTTGGCACATCTTTGATCATGAAGGTGCCACATATCTCCAAGAAATGTTGAAGGTGTGTGTTGGCATCTTCATGAGCTTTTCCACAAAGTTGGCTAGCTTGTACCATGTTGATCAGTGCAGGCTTGAGCTCAAAAGATATGTCTCCCACAGCGACTGCCGGACCAGTACGAATGTTGTCCGGGGTTGGTGCGGAGTACTCGTGAAGGGTCTTGTTTGCCATTACTTTAAACTTGGGTGTTAAGCTTCACACTATTGAATCTTCCAAGGCAGAGGTCGTGGGCCGAGACTTGGGCTTTGGCCTTTCCTTCCTTAGGATTTTCTCTGGATCTGAAACGAAGTTGTCTGGAAGATTCTTATTCATACATTACCCTGAAATCAGATAGACAAAAGTGAAAAGAACAAGGGTAAGCCTGTTTAAGTAATGATAATTTGGGTTCTCGATACATTACGTGTGAGAGATGCATGCATGCTATTACTAAATTTATTTTTTAGGCTATAGACTATCTTTCCCCGGCAACGGCGCCAAAAATGCTTGTTGACATTGCTAACGTCATCGACTAGAAACAAATATAAAATCCATCCCTATCGACGGCTGTTGACGGTTGAATCTCGTTGTCAACTTCGACTCGCAAGAGAGCGAGCCATGGGACCCTTCTTCCCTTAAGTGTGAACCCAAGGTATCGAATCCGTGGAACAGTGTGTAAAACAAGAATCAATCTACTAAAGCTAAAAGAGCTCTTCGAATCATTAAGAGAAGATCAAATGCATCTAATCTATAAAACTC
Organism: Cenchrus fungigraminus; assembly: GCA_036936925.1. Taxonomy (NCBI): domain Eukaryota; kingdom Viridiplantae; phylum Streptophyta; class Magnoliopsida; order Poales; family Poaceae; genus Cenchrus; species Cenchrus fungigraminus. The sequence goes on from CM072779.1 coordinate 10,759,033, forward strand.
AAGAGGTAGCAAGAGAAAGCATAGAGATAACCGATCTAGAAAGGTAGATCGTGCCTTTGTTGTAGTTCCGAACAAGAGATGAAGATAGAAAACGAATCTCATTAAAAGCCTCTTTAAACTGTGGTCTCTGTTCCATCCCCTGTGGTGCCGCCTTACACCTGATCCAGGCGTCCTATCACGACGTCCCGGTTTTTCAGCGGTTAACCTACAAGCACGCTCACAAGGAGCATGTCGCAATCCTTGGTAGATCCGGTATGCACCTCTAGCCACCGCGGCTACAAGAACACCCCGAGCAATCTATCTCGACAATAGATTGAAAAGAAGCAAACCCAAGAAGAACGAATTCGTAGAAGAGACACTTGATCGCTAGAAATCGGATTCATATAATAACTTCACCATGAATGATACATGAACAAGATCACCAACCGGGATCCTACCTTGATCTTGATTCTAGCTCCGGAACTCCGACGTGGTCTACCTTGCAAGGTTCCCACGTCAGCTAGGGTAGCCCTAGACAACTAGCTCGACCCTCCCCTCCGAGATGGTGTCCCTCTAACTTCTCTGCTCCTCGGCGGCGAATGACGAATGAATTGATACGTGGATTTTGGCGTGGCACCTATAAATAGCCCGAGGGGGATCTAGGTCAAAGGGGGTGACGAATGGGCGAGGAAATGGGCCAGGCCGATTGGCCCATTCCGATCGGCCTGGGCCCGTTTCGGCCCGGTTCGGCCCCCGCTTTCTTCTAGATGCTTCTCGTGATATTTGGAGTTCCTGCCGAGTTGCATGTGGGCCCTTGACGTCATCTTCTCCATGAAATAGATAAGGGTACTTGTCGCGCAAGCTCCAGCATTTTCTGCTCAAGTCCCCGGAGAATTGCCTTCTCGTCCTTCGGTCCTCGGGTCATTTGGAGTCATGTTCACGTCGTGTCTTGACTTGTTCCGGGCTTCACGATCCTCTTGCAAAGTGCTCGATGAACGATATCCGGAATCATCCTTTTAAGTCCTTAATTCCTGCGTAAACAATAAACTCCAAAAACCACATGCATACACGAACTTGATATATCAAGGGGGTTAGGATCGTTAGTATGGATATTAAATTAATACCAACATTGAAGGTAAACTCATGGCTAGGTTGACGGAAATCGACCGCCAACATCCCCGCATGATTAAACCTTGCTCGTCCTCGAGTAAGCCTTCAATGGATATCAGTGTTGCCTTTCAATGTTCATAACCTGCACTTGATCATACATGAAAAAGACATAATGCTCTCTAAAATTATATAAGTTAAAGTTTCATAGTGTAACTAGCTTTCTTCTTCATGGAGGGTAGATATCAATAAAGCTCTTTCCATAAGTAATTAATCATGCTCCCAAAATTGAAATAAATCTTAGATATTTTGAAAATTAAGAACGAGATAGAAAAATTGCTTTACCAATATCAATAACAAACCTCCTTACATCTTGCTCATGTACTCTCAACTCATCTTATCTCTCAAGCCTACTAGAACTACTCCTTTCCTCTCTCAAGTATTTGGTGGAAAGCTTTATATGGAGCTATGGGAAAGTTTAGTCCTATCAAGATTTCATAAATGGAATGCAAACAAAACAAGACAAGTTCCTCATGGAATTACCGAGCCTAGTCAAAAAGGTCATTGGAAAATAATGTTTCAAGGAGGGGGGGAGAGAAAAATACACACACTTTTAGATAGGTGGACATGTGCAAATGGAATGAAGTGATCCCGAGGCACAAGCAAAGTCCTCGTTATCGGATTGCACATGGTTGGAAAAGAGTATGGGTCTTGATCTTGAAGCTCTTTGAACCTTTCAAGTGTAACTAGAGAACCGGGGAGCTTTATATATTTTTTCTCCTTTATTTTTCTCCTCATACTTTTTCCTTTATTATTATTTTTTTTCTTTCATCATACTTTTTCTTTTCTCCATCATTTTTTCCTTTTTCATTCATTTTTCATTTTTTAACTCCCCTTGAACTCTAGACTACACTAGTACTTCCTTGGCAACCCCCCCATGCTTAGACGTTGCTCGTCCTTGAGCAAAAGAGGTGTAAGGAAAATGCCAAGGTGGTACTGAAATTTTTGGAATCTTCTATGGAGAAAGATACTCGAAATCTTCTACGGGTCTTTTTGGAATCTCCCGAAGTTATCTCCACTTGATGGCGCTTTCTTCTTGTAGTCTTCCTCAAAATATTCATCCATACTCAAGTTTGGGTTTGATCAAGGAGGTGAACACAAAAAGAGATTATATGGGTTTGTGGGTGGATATCCGGCGAGGTTTGCGAAATTCCCAATGTGGAAACTCACAATGCACGAATAGAACGGCTAGCAAAAAGATCAATACGCAAAAATACGGAATGACCAGCTTCTTAGACTCGAACCATTAAGAACTAAATCTGAATTGAAGCACCCAAAAATTAATCTTGAGACACTAAGGTTTTTCACTCAATCATAATATGGCTTTGGATGGGTAGAGCAAAATGCAAGTGGTCATTATGATAAGGCTAGCATCATTTTAAGCATAAAAAGAAATCATCCTTGATTTAACCAAAAATGAGAGCATGAAAAACACCATGGGACTTAAATTATCGTTACCTCCACACAAGATTAAGCTAGTATTTAAGTTGATTTTCAGATTTGTTTTTAAAAGAGAGCACTAGCTTAATCATATATAAAACAAGTTTAGGCATGATCAAAGCGGCAACGATCATCACATATCACATGGTACAACTTTCCATCCATATTAAAAATTATAAAACGATGGTGAACTTTATTCATGGCGATGGGAAACGAAAACTACTACTACCACACACATGCTGAAATCAAATAAAATAGAAGATGCTACGCACACACATTCTTGCACACAAACTGAAAATAAAAGAAAGGGAAAAATAAAAATCAAACCAAACTTGCATGCGTCTTCCTTCCTTCATCTTCACTCTTGCGGTGGTTGCTCGTTGTATCCTTGCTCATAATAATGTTGCATCGGTCCTCCATGAAACTCCTCCGGTGGCATTAGATGTAAGCACCCAAGTTGGTAGGTGATGTTTGCCGTTCCCTCTTGCATGTTATTCATGTGCGAGTGCACGATCTCGGCGTCTTGCATATTCCTCTCCACATAAGCTCCAATAATGGTTACACTTTGTTGTGGTTGGACTAAATGTGAATAAGGTTGAACAAACGCCGCATTTGGTACTATGTACGGCGCGCCTCCCGGTTGACCATACATTGGAGGTGGAGGCCCCATAGGCATTCCACTCCCCCATGCTTGCATTGGAACACCCCCACATGGCTGCATTGGGACTCTAACTTGTGGTGATGGAATCCCTCCATAATGTGGCATTGGAACTCCGCCATATGGTGCTCCGGTCCACCCGGTAGGTACACTACCACTTGGTGCTCCTTGGAATGTGGCTCCTTGTCCTCCTTGGGCTGCGGATGATGACCCTTCTTCAATTATGACTCCTCTCTTGCTCTTCTTGGCTGCCACATGCGGTTCATCTCCCAACCAATCTTCTCTCCCTTCGACAAATAATTTCAATTTCATATCCGGGAGAGGGATATTTACCACTGCCACCCTGAATCCTTTCTTCTCATCTCCACTTATATACTTTCCTTGCCTCAAATAATCTATGCCCAATGAAGTCCCAATAAGCAAAAGTTGTGGGTTTCTTCGGATTGTTGGCTTTAATGCAATAGCCAACATTGTCAAATAGCAACCCGAACCAATATTTCCTCTTCCCGAGACCGCTTCACAAGCCCACCGATTTATCATGATGTATGTCGGGTTGATTTCTTGTCTTGCCACCAATCCCGCATATAGCCAATTCAACTCCGTGTCGGTGATCTTTGTCTCTCTCATCCTTCCCATGATACGCTTGCTCATCCATGAGTGGAAGACTTGGATAATAATATTCTTGATGCTATTTCTTTGTCGATTCTCCTTCTCCGAAATCATCCCCCAAAATTCTTCAATTTGGCCCACTTGGACTTCAACTAATTCCGGTGCATTCTTCTTGAAACCGAGCAACTCTCTAATATAATCATAGGGGATCACTTGCTCTACATCTTCAAGACGGAATGAAAGGCATGCCACGCCTTCCTCCGTGATCTCCGGCTTCATTGTCATAAGTATTTCAAGAGCAAGTTCCTTGTGCACATGTACCGTAACTCCATTGGAAAATTGCGTCCACCCAAGGTGATCTAAGAGTTGATAAATATCCGAATGGAATCCCAACTTGAGTAGAGCATCATCATCAAAATCAACATTCGCCACAATCCTTCCTTCAAGAAAACCAAGCCTCTCTTCTTCTTCCTTCGACATAATGGTGAAGCCATATTTTGAGCGCTTGCTCTTGTAGGGTGGAGGGATGGTTGAGCGCGTCGATCGTCGTGGCGGCTCCTCGGTATGCCCACGCGGTTCGGTGAACCGCATGGACGAGCTTCGTGTATCCCTCATGCCACCAAGGAGTAGCATGTCACCCCTTGGTGCCACGACATCTTCTTCCATGCTTCGCGGAGACTCGGAGACCGAGTGCCTCCGCGAAGAGCCCGACGACGGCGCCTTCGATGATGATGATGATCGTTTCTTCCCAAGAACGAAGTTGACGGCCTTCCTCATGGTTCCTTGCTGCAAGAACACTCAAACAACTCTCCCGAGGTTTCTTGCCGGAAGAAAAATTGCACAAAGAAAGTATATGGAAGAACAAGAATTGTGGTGAATTTTTCAGGATTTTTGGACTAAGGATTGGAGGACGAATTTTTCTGGAGAGTTTGGGAGCTTCCTGGACTATGAACTTGGGGCTATGAACTTGCAACGGGGTGGAGGACTTACCATCCGAAGGGGAGCACCGGGGGCTTAAAAAGGGAGCCAGGCCGACCGGCCTAGTCCGATCGGCCTAGGGCCTCTCTTCCCCCAATTGCTCTCCTTTTTTCCTGGGATGCTCTTTAGTGCATTGGGACCTCCTAGCCTCGTGCTCCACGTTAGACCACCGCCCAAACGTTCTCATCCACTCCCTTCCCTTGAATGATGAGCTTAATCTCCTTTCTCCTTTTCTTTGTGTCAACTCTTATCTCCCATGTCTCCTTGCTTCATGTGCCTCCATTGATTCCTGCAAAAACATGATGCTTGCTGCCCCCCATGCTTGTCATGACAAGTCCCTAGGATGCTTTAATGATTTATGCCTTCCCATGAAGCATCCTAGGTCCTTAAGTGTTAATTAACCTCAAATACCCCACATGATCATGTTTAGACACTTAATCACTCCTCTAATTTCGAAAATTCAAATTTAATTCAGAACTAACATGAGTCCAAATATATTATTAGAGGAGTTTTTAAGCATCAAAAACATTTGTAAGTCGAAAATTTTCCGACTACATTGATTTTGGTTCACCGGGATCGCTCACTCTCATTAATTGATAGCGAGCTCCTCCGGCTTGACCGTAGGGTGATGGGTTTAGGTTTCTAATTTTGGCTAAACATGAGAGAGAGATTTTGAATGAATAAAAAATCTAACTCTAGAGAAACCGGTAGATGTTATGCAAAGTTAAACCAAAAATCAATTTTCCTATGTTCACGCGAGTCCTACCATGCGTCAAAATTTTAAAATTATTAAAGAACAACGCGGGGCTCTACTCGTGTGTTTTTAGCATGAAAAACAAGTCAAACTTACCACCATGGGGAGGATGGGAAGTTTTAATAGGTGCTGGAATTTTTGGTGCTAGTTTCTCGAAAAGAGGCAAATAAATCATGGGATGGCTCATGTCATTGGTTTATGATAGAAAAATCCAAAACAAAATAACCGAGCAAATTTAAGGTCTCTAACAAATGTTCAACCACTTAAGAGTTTATACCAAGTCTTGCGTAGCAAATTCTATGACCGACTTACTTGAAACTTGAAAATCTTCCGGGTTGCCCTCCCGGTAGCCTTTATTCTTGAGCGGGTTGTCCTCCCGGTAGCTTTATTCTTGACTCGACGAACGGGTTGCCTCCCGCCAAGCGCTTTGTTTAGAGTCCATAGCTAGACTTCTTTACTCCTTCACTTCGGATCAACACTCTTTGCGGGCGTTGCAATCTTGGGTACCCACTTCCGCACCATCTTCTTCGGCGCAGGTTTATTAGTTGGCCTTGTCATCTTTTTGGTCTTCACAGGCGGGCTTTGTTCCTTTGTCTTGATAGACGCGGCAATCTTGACTTCATTGCTTTTCTTCGCTTCCTTCTCCTTTGGCTCTTCCTTGACAATGCGACGATGAGGCGGAACATATTTGACGTTAATCATATTGCATACCTCGGAGCGTGGACGAAACTTGTAGATACTCCGTTCGCCGTTAATGTCGAACTCGATCTCCCCCTTGCCGATGTCGATGGTTGCCCCGACGGTCTTGAGGAACGGCCTCCCAAGGATGAGAGGCAGCTTTGCCCTTTCTCCCATCTCGAGCACGACGAAGTCGACGGGGATGATGTAGTCCCCAACCTTCACGGGTACGTCCACGGCGATCCCCGCGGGGTAGCGAATAGAATTGTCACCCAACTCCAAACTCATAGCCGTGGGCTCTAGCTCCGGTAGGTGTAGCTTCTCGAACACGTCCTTTGGCATGACGCTCACACTTGCCCCAAGATCGCACAATGCCTTCTCGAAATTGAATGAGCCGATGGAACATGGGATGGTCGGACATCCGGGGTCTCTTTGCTTCGCCGGCCCTTGATTTGCAATAGCGGCGCTGCATTGCTCGGACATCTTGATGTGATCTCCCCCGAGTGCCGCCATCTCATACTTGTTGGCAAGTATGTCTTTGAAGTAGCGAGAGTATGTTGGAACTTGAAGAGCGTCCAATAGCGGCATGTTGATGCTTAACCTGCGCACCACTTCCACAAATTTTTCAAAGTGATTATCAATTTTACCTCAGAAGTAGCGTGGCTTTAGCGGCGGTATCTTCATGTCATCACTTGGCATTTCAAACTCCGGCTCTTCGGTGACTATCTCCGGAGTAGTAGCAACTTTTTCCTTAATGTTTCCTTCCGTCTCGGCGGTTTGCTTAGGCTTCCTTGCTCCGGCTGAATTTTCGAGATCCACGGTCTCCTTTCCCGAGCGAGTTTGAATAGCTTTTGCCGACTCAGACCCTTGGGGCTGCCCCGGTAGCTTTCCTTCATTGGCCGGATGGCGCCCGGCAAGTTGTCCCACTTGTGACTCCAACATCTTCATCATATTAAGCACTTGTTGGTTGGAACTTCCGACCTCCGTCACCTTGCCATCAATATTCTCCAATATCTTGTCCATAGCCTTGAACTTAGTGACGGTGTCCTTGTTGATCTTAGCTTGCTCGTCCATGAAATCCTTCAATTGTATACGAAGAGGCACCACATTTTGAAGAGATGAACTTGCATTAAATTGAGATCTACCTTGACCGTAGCGATAATTCGGCAAATCACCCTTCCTCATGTAGTCGAGCATCCTTGCTTCCTCCGGACAATCTTTTTGGACATTGCCGTACTCCCTGGACTCTTCACATGTGGATCTTGCTTCGGCGGCCTTTAGGTCTTGAGCCTCTTTCTTTTCCACTTCCATCTTCTCCAACCTCCTCATGAGTGAGTCAATTTTTCCTTCGAGAAGATCCTCCTTTTCAACCTGCAAAACACCCTTGACATTGCCCGTGGGCTGAACCGGAAGTAAGCGTCCCGACGACGCCCATGTATCATTGTCCGCAACCTTCTTGAATAGAGTGAAAGCTTCCGTTGGAGTAAGCTCAATGATAGATCCTCCCGCCGATGCATCAATTACGGTCCTCGATGCCATATTGAGCCCTCGATAGAACTTTTGAACGAGGTCTTCCTTCGGGAACTTGTGATGTGGCACGGCCCGGATGTACTCATTGAAGCGCTCAAAAGCCTCCGCGATAGTCTCCGTAGGATATTGAGCAAAAGTAGCAATCTTATTACGCAAGCTTTGAGTCTTACCCGGCGAATAGTATTCCTTCATGAAAGCCTTCATCAACTCTTCCCAATTTTGCACCGTGTCCGTCGGCAAAGTATAGAACCATTGCAAAGCTTTCCCAAGTAGCGAGAACGGGAAAAGCCTCGCCCTCAATTGATTTTGAGTCACCCCATCCATCTTGAAAGTTTGACAAAGCTGGACGAAAGCTTGAATGTGGAGGTTAGGGTCCTCTTTACCGGTGAACGGCGAGTGTTGCACCATGCGGATGGTTGAAGTCTTGATCTCGAACGGTCTTGCGATGTCATCAAGGTTGAGAACGGGTATATCACGGAGTTTCGGGATGCATAGCTCCCCGATCTTGCGTTCCGGTTGTGGATCTCCCATTGGTGGCGGTTGTTGCGGATCTCCTCTCGGACTTAGTGGTGCTTTCGGACTTTGAGGTGGAGATTCCGACGACGATCCCGACGATCCGTCTTCCGCTTTTGGATTCACAAATTCCAGCTTCTTAGCTTGTGCCGCGCGTCTCCTTTGCCTGTAAAGTTTTTCTGGATCATCCACAAAATTTTTCGGTTTGTTGGAGAGGTGGCCGTCCATCTCCTGTTAGGGTTAGCAATAAACAAAATATACACAAAATCTAAAAAGGAACTAAAAAGAAATTAGATTAGATTGATTTTTTTATTTATGGAATGATCAAATCTTTGTAGATGCAAAAGAAAAATCAAAAAGAAAATGAAAAATATTTACGAACACGATAATAGATTGGATCTTGATTACTTGTTCCCCGACAACGGCGCCAAAAAAGGGGTTTGACAGCTTGTTGACGGTTGAATCTCGTTGTAAACTTCGACTCGCAAGCGAACGAGCCATGGGACCCTTCTTCCCTTAAGTGTGAACCCAAGGTATCGAATCCGTGGAACAGTGTGTAAAACAAGAATCAATCTACTAAAGCGAAAAGAGCTCTTCGAATCTTTGAGAGAAGATCAAATGCATCTAATCTATAAAACTCAAGAGGTAGCAAGAGAAAGCATAGAGATAACCGATCTAGAAAGGTAGATCGTGCCTTTGTTGTAGTTCCGAACAAGAGATGAAGATAGAAAATGAATCTCATTAAAAGCCTCTTTAAACCGTGGTCTCCGTTCCATCCCCTGTGGTGCCGCCTTACACCTGATCCAGGCGTCCTGTCACGACGTCCCGGTTTTTCAGTGGTTAACCTACAAGCACGCTCACAAGGAGCATGTCGCAATCCTTGGTAGATCCGGTATGCACCTCTAGCCACCGCGGCTACAAGAACACCCCGAGCAATCTATCTCGAGAATAGATTGAAAAGAAGCAAACCCAAGAAGAACGAATTCGTAGAAGAGACACTTGATCGCTAGAAATCGGATTCATATAATAACTTCACCATGAATGATACATGAACAAGATCACCAACCGGGATCCTACCTTGATCTTGATTCTAGCTCCGGAACTCCGACGTGGTCTTCCTTGCAAGGTTCCCACATCGGCTAGGGTAGCCCTAGACAACTAGCTCGACCCTCCTCTCCGAGATGGTGTCCCTCTAGCTTCTCTGCTCCTCGGCGGCGAATGACGAATGAATTGATACGTGGCTTTTGGCGTGGCACCTATAAATAGCCCGAGGGGGATCTAGGTCAAAGGGGGTGACGAATGGGCGAGGAAATGGGCCAGGCCGATCGGCCCATTCCGATCGGCCTGGGCCCGTTTCGGCCCGGTTCGCCCCCCGCTTTCTTCTGGATGCTTCTCGTGATATTTGGAGTTCCTGCCGAGTTGCATGTGGGCCCTTGACGTCATCTTCTCCATGAAATAGATAAGGGTACTTGTCGCGCAAGCTCCCGCATTTTCTGCTCAAGTCCCCGGAGAATTGCCTTCTCGTCCTTCGGTCCTCGGGTCATTTGGAGTCATGTTCACGTCGTGTCTTGACTTGTTCCGGGCTTCACGATCCTCTTGCAAAGTGCTCGATGAACGATATCCGGAATCATCCTTTTAAGTCCTTAATTCCTGCGTAAACAATAAACTCCAAAAACCACATGCATACACGAACTTGATATATCAAGGGGGTTAGGATCGTTAGTATGGATATTAAATTAATACCAACATTGAAGGTAAACTCATGGCTAGGTTGACGGAAATCGACCGCCAACAACAGCGCCAAAAATGCAAAGGTATATCTTAACATGATGCTAAGTGTATATCAGATGTTGCTTTCAGATAAACTAAAAGATAAATCCGCTACAAGTCATAGCACAACTCGATCTAGGTTGTCATCCCTGACAGAAGTGCCACTAAAACGCATGCATTGGTACTCTTACATATGCCTTGGATCTCTAGATAAGAATATATATATAAATGGGTATCCGCAAGCGCACAGATATGAATATACCATTGTAGCATTTTAACCAGGAGTAAAACTAAGTATCGTATTTATATTCTACCACAGGGAAAGAAGTCTTCTATCTATAATAACAAATACATGTACATCTCTCAGTTGTGTAATGTAGAGTGACCAAAATATATCAATTACTATAAACAGGTGTAAGTCACATAAAGATAAAGATAATGATAGCATTGATCAAGTCATAACATAGTGAACCACCAGAAAGTGTCAATATAGAAAGAGAAGCGTATTCACAGCCTAGTTAGCGAGGATACTCCTCGGTAACCCTAAACTATACGTCAATGCATACTATGATTAGTGCAATACATTTAACAATCATGGAAGAAGAACTATTATACTTATGCATGGGGAGACTACCCAGGAGGATCAAGGCCGAAACTTGAAACAACCCAAATAGTATAAGGCTCCACTAGTCCTACACATGGGGGGTGGATTGCAAAGGACTCAATAGTGCTGTCACAACCACGATCTACCACATGACCCGGCATGTAGGGTGCAATCGCGGGTAAATACAGTATAAGCACCACGCTTACACTATCTTTACCACTTACCCATGTTAACAGATGATCTAGGTGAGGGCTATACGACTCTATACATGAATATAAAGGTAAATCAACTATGCTAAACATGTAATCATAATAAACACCAAAGCATATAATCTCGAATATAATCATTGATAAGAACATATGTCTCTACAACAAATGTAAAAGAACTTATAAAGAACTTACAAGAGCGAAGCTAGATCAGTATCTCGACCAGCTTCTAGACGATCAGGAGCCAAGTAGACGCATTGCCTCCCCCCTAGATCTAGACTAGTTAGCTACTCTCGCTATATGGTGTTTCTAGGGCGTAGTATCTCTGACTTGATGACTTGATTTGGTGTATGAACTGAAGCCAGACTCTCCCCTCTGCCAGGGGGTCAGGGGGTTGCTTATATAGTCCTGAGGAGGTACCATGCGCCGTACGATCAAACCGACCTAACCTTCGGTTTAGATTGATCCTCATAGGCGGTGGAAGAACATTCCAGAAGTAGGGCTGACGTGGCGCCCGGGGGAGGCCGACTGGCCCCACCACCAGGCCGACCGGCCTGGGATGGGCATCCCTAGGGGTCCGCTTCGGTCTGGTCGGTTCTCGCCCCTTCCAGATGCTTCTTTCTTGGATGTCAAGTCACGTTGAGTTCCGGAGTCCTTTGGAGTCTTCTAGAAGTGTTCTTTTCCTATTTTTCTGATTAATCCCTGCAAGACATAGAATTCTCCAAAACTCCAGGAAAATTGTTAGTGACACCCTATTCTAAGTTGGTATTAACAATTATGCCCTTTTCTCATGTTTGGTTGACTTATAAATATATAAGATAAAATGTGTCAACAACGTTGGAGGACAATCAAGACAAAGTGAAGAATATGACGATCCACACATGGCGGTAGGACTTCAAGATGGTTCATCATCTTCCATGCCTAGAAACATGCTAAGCATGGGGGGGATTTGGTGGACATGAGAAGACCGCATGGAGCAAGGATCACGGTTCTTCTTCCATGTTAAGCACAATGCTTAAGCATGGGGGAGGCCGCGCTACACTTCAAGCATCAAAGGACGGTAACAAATCCTCAACTCTCTTTTTGTCCTTGTCTTTCTATATGTCTGCACATATTTATGCCTTCAACAACCTTAGATGCAACCTTTGTATATCTCTCTATAGAATAACATGGCGGCTATGAGTACAACCTAGATTTGTTTTGTTTTCAACAATAATCACCGTTACCTTGTGCTCAACATGATGATATCTCGTATGCTCTTGCTTATGGATATATGATGATCGTTGCCGCTTTGCTTATTCTTGTGCTTGGTTTATATATGATTAAGCTAGTGCTCTCAATAAATATGAATCTGAAATTTAATTAAATGCTAGCCTATTCTTGTGTGGAGGTTATGATAACTTAAGTCCCATAGTTGTTTTTCGTTGCTCTCGATTTTGAATGAATCAAAGATTCTTTTTTTATTTTCTTAAAATATATGCTAACCTTGTCTTTGATACCACTTGCATTTTACTCTACCTATCCGAAGCCTTACATTCAATTGAGTGCAAAAACCTTACTTTACAAGATTTATTTTTGGGTGCATTGATTCAAGGCTTGATTTCTCTGGCTCGAGACTAAGAAGCTGGTCATTCCGTTTTTGTGTATCTATCTTTATTCTAGTCTTTTCTATCCGTGCATTGTGAGTTTCCACATCGGGAATTTTGCAAACCTCGCCGGATATCCACCCACAAACCCAAAATATCTTTTTGTGTATACCTCCTTGACCACAACCCAATCTATGAGTATGGATGAATATTTCGAGGAAGATTACAAGGAAGGTGCCTTCAAGTAAGGGAGACTTCCAAAAGGATCCCTAGAAGACTTTTCGAGTATCTCTCTCTAAGAAAATATGAGAGCTTCAATTTCTACCTTGGCATTCTTATCACCTCTTTTGCCCGAGGACGAGCAAACGTCTAAGCATGGAGGGTTGCCAAGGAAGTGCTAGTATAGTCTAGAGTTCAAGGGGAGCAAATAAAAAAAGAGAAAAAGAAAAAAGAAAGAGAAAAAGTATGATGAATGAAAAAAATGATAAAGAAGAAAAACTATGAAGAGAAAAAGAAAGAAAGAAGAAAGAAAAAATAAAATAAAGCTCCCCGGTTCTCTAGCTATGTTTAGTGTTTTTGAGTTTTCAAGAGGATTCAAGATCAAGACCCATACTCATCTTTCCAACCATGTGCAATCCGATAACGAGGAATTCGTTTCTGCCTCGGGATCATTCTTTGCCATTTGCATATGTCCACCTATCTCAAAGTGTGTGTATTTTTCTCTCCCCCCTCCTTGTAACATTATTTTGTCCAATGACCTTTTTGACGAGTCTCGGTAAGTCCATGAGAAGCTTGTCTTGTTTTGATAATATCTCGACTATAATATCTTGGTAGGACTAAACTTTCCCATAGCTCCATATAAAGCCTTCCACCATATATTTGAGAGAGGAAAGGAGTAGGACAAGTAGGCTTGAGAGACAAGATGAGAGTTCATGAGGAATGGTAAAGCAATTTTTCTTCATCCTGCTCTTTATCTTCAAAATTTCTGAGATTTATTTTAAAATTTGAGAGCATGATTAATTACTTGTGGAAAGAGCTTAAATGATATCTACCCTCCATAGAGATGAAAGCTAGCTACATTATGAAACTATAACAAATATAAACTTGGAGAGCATTATGTTTTCTCATGTATGAACAAGTGCAGAGTATGAGCATTGAAGGGCAATGCTGACTTCCATTAAAGGCTTACTCGAGGACGGGCAAGGTTTAAGCATGGGGGTATGTTGACAGTCAATTTCCGTCAACCAAGAGCACTTGTTACACTTTGGTTTGAGCTTTGAATTATAACTAACCCACCACTAGGCACACTAATGATGTAACAAGTTCACACTTGCATGTGGTTTTTGGAGTATGTTGTTTACGCAGGAATTAAGTACCTAAATGAGGACTTCCGGGAAGAGTTCATCAAGCACTTTATGAGAAGCTCACGAAGTCCAGCACAAGTCAAGACACGAAGTGAACATGACTCCAAATGACCCGAGGACCGAAGCATGAAGCCGTGAAACTCCGAGGACCCGAACGGAAGATGCGGGAGTTTGCGCGCCAAGCACCCTTATCTAAACCGCGGGGAAAACGACGTCAAGGACCCACATGGACTTCGGCAAATATTCAAGAAAGTGCGAGAAGCATCGTGGAGGAAGATGGGCCCGAACCGGGCCGAAAAGGGCCTGGGCCGGCCGGCCCATGCCGACCGGCCTAGGGGGTTTCGGGCCCGGTTCGGCCTCCCCTTTGACCTACACGCTCCTCGGCTCATTTATACCCCCTGCCTCCGACGGCCGCCACATCCATTCACCAGAACTCAGCAAAACCTAGAAGTGAACACCGGAGGGAGACGACGGCCGCCGCAAGTCTTCAAAGTTGTCTAGGGGATGGCCTAGGCCAACCCTAGCCGCCATGGCCGCCCTACGTGGTTGTGCCATGGCGGAGTTCTAGAGCTAGTTGAGGTCTTCGATGGTATGTATTCGTTGGCGATGACCTAAACACATCTACTATGTGACTAAAGTACTTCATGTCATCCGATCTTTAGCGACTCGATTCCTCCTTTTATGATCTTGTGTTTTCTTGGGTTTGCTTTATTTCAATCTACCGTTAACATAGATTGCTCGGGGTGATCTCGTAGCCATGGGGGCTAGGGGTTCATACCAGATCCACCAAGGAGTACGACACGCTCCCTATGAGCGTGCTCTTAGGTTTACCTATACAAGAAACAGGGTATCGTGACAGGATATCGATCACGTGTACGATGGGTGCCTTAGAGGGTTTGACCGGAGGGTAGTAGTTTAAAGATGGCTTTTAGATGAGATGCATGTTGCACTTGCTCTTTCGGCTAGAACTACAACTAGAAGACGTAGGCCTTAGTTATCCTTGTTTGTTCCTCTATGTTGCCTATGTTATGAATGTGATCAACCTTTACACTTCACATATATATCTATTAGGTTTATCTCATATGCAATCAACGCTTAATGTTAGGTTAGTTTGGCTAGATTAGGTAGAGAACCTTAGCGGTTTGCTTCCGATCCTTGGATTGACAATCCTTGAGGGACCCTCCTTGGTGAAAAAGGCACCAAGTCACCTGTACGCTTGCGGTGAACTTCAACACGGTTTTGAACCGCCAACAGCGGCTCAGGGACGTCCTTCTCCATGGACGGAATGAGACCTTGAAGATCCTTCGCGAGAAAGCTTCACCCGAACTCGCCTCCCCACACTCCCGGCGCCCTCCTTGTTCGATGTCGCGATCAAACCGCAAAAGCGCATCGAGAAAATTAGGGGAGAAGGAAGCTGAGGATCCGCTCTATTGATCCCCCCGCTTAGATTCGAATTTGGCCGGTTGAAACGCGAGATCGCCGGCGATCGCCTCCGCACTCTCTGCTTCCGCCTCTCTCCGAGGTCAATAGCAGCAAATCCTCTTAGCCTTGTAGATGTGTCTCAGGCGAGTGCTAAGAGTGGGAGGCAAGGTTGCAAGAACAATGCCAGCAAAAGGCTCATACACTGATATTTTCATGAACACTGCACCTACGCAGCCATGATTGCACACACATGAGTAGGAGTAGGGGAAAAGAAACAAAAAAAACTTCGGAAAACAGAACACGAAAACTAAAGCACCACGTAAGGAGTCCTCACCCTGTACTTGCCACTGACATCGACCCAAACTACAGCCCCGAAAGCAGGCTCGCCGCCGGTAGGCGCAGTGAGCTTGATACCCACTTCGAAGGACGCTGTCTGCCCCACCGTGCTGAACTCCAGCATCCCCGGCGACACGGACACGTCAACATTGCTCGGCGAAACCCAAACCGCATGGTACACCACTGAGCCGGCCCCAACGTTGGTCACCATCCTTTTAAACCGCGTGTCGCCGGAGGTGGAGTTCGCGCCCAAGATGGCGACGAAGGACGGGTAGTTCACGTCGCTGGACGCGGTGGAGCAGTTGTACGCGTTGGTGTAGTTCGCGGTGCAGAGGAGTGCGACGAAGTCCCTCGGCCCCGCGTCGAACAACAACCCCGGGTCCATAGCCGTGTTGGGGTCGACGTGGCCTGAGCCCATGACAAGTGGGCTCGCCGCGGTGGCGTTAACCGAGCCGGCGTCCGTTATCAGGTTGTCCGTGTTGTCGGTGGTTGTCGTCGTGGTCATCATCGCCGACTTGATCATGGCCGGGCTCCAGTCCGGGTGCACCGCGCGAAGCAGCTCCGCGACGCCGCTAGCGTGCGGGCAAGCCATCGACGTCCGGGAGTCGACGAAGAAGTTGCTGGTCAATCGTGTCTGGCCTACCGTCGCGTACGGACCTACGGGCCAGGGCCGTCTCTAAGTTTATGAGGCCATGGTGCGAAACACAAATGGTGGCCCTATAACTATATTATAAAATGCAAAATAATATAAATATATTCATATTTCATAATACAACTATTATAAGAATTCAGTGATGTTAAAGAAGTGAAGAGTGAATCTTCTTTACCGAATTTTCTAGAAGACATGACTGGTCAGTTCATAATTCAAAAATAGAACTAATAAATATGAAGTTCATGCTTCATGGTGAATTGGTGATCATTGATCTGTAAAAGGGTTCAACCGTTCAAGAAAATAGTAGATGCAGAATTATATTGCAGATCAGTGATCATCTGAATACCTGATGAATGGTGAGCGGACTGCGGCGTCGATGAATGTCGAGCAGCGACTGCCAACTGCCGAGATGTGATCAAAGGGGAGCACCGAGGCGATTGTCGATTGACGAGCGGCGACTGCAGTGTTGATGCAGAGGGAAGACTGGAAGAGCAATCGTCGTCGCTTTTGCTTTCGACAGTTCAGCGGCATCGGCGTCCCTCCGTTTCCTCCTTCCTGTGCGTTCTAGCCTTGAGGCTCGCTGGGCTTTAGTGGTTAATTACTAGGATTAGTACTTAATGGGCTTTATTTGGGTGGCCCCCTCAAATGGGCGGCCCGGCGACGTCGCGCAGGTTGCACCGATCAATCGACGGGCCTGCTACGGGCGCCACCGACGCGATGATTTTGTCCCCTGGTGCCAGGATGTCAGGCTTGAGCACGCCGGCGTAGCTCGGTGACGGGCCCCGGGAGGAGTAGTAGGTGACCACTGGCGCCGGCCGTGTGCCGAGGATCGTCTGCTGGAGCTTCATTGACGCCGTTGGGATGGTGCTGGAGTTGATGTACCCCAGCAGCCAGAAGACCGTGTGACCCCGCGTCGTCCTCCTCGGGTGACTCGGGGGCGCCCCCGCCCGACCGCCACCCAGCTCACCCCGCGGCCCCCGCCAGCCACCGTCGTCGCCGCCGGCGTGCGTGCGGCAGCGACGGCCACCCGCTCCCGATCCCCCCTTCCCCCTCTTTCCCCTTCCCTCCCTTCCTCCCCTTGCTCCTTCACCGCACCACCGATCATTCTCCGGAGCCGTCCGCCGCCCCCTCCTTCCTCGATGGCCGGACACGGCCTCGCCGGCGCCGGCTCGTCTCCTGGGCTTACGGCGCTGCCTCGTCCCCCTCCCCCTCTCTTCTCCCCCCACCTCCCGCTCCCCCTCCCAACCCTAGATCCGGATCTAGGGTTGGGATCGCCGGCCGCTACCGCCGCCGGGACGGATGGCTGCCCCTCCCCTTCGGCGCTGGGTGGCGCGGCTGCTGCCACGTTGAGCCACCGCGCCTCCTCCGACCCGGCCGGTCCAGGCAGCGCCGGATTCCCCCGCCGGCGACCCCCTTCGGAGCTCCTCGTCGACGTCGTCCGCGACCCCCCTGCCCCCTCGCCGCCTTCGACCGCGCCTCACCGATGGGGCCAGCTCCGTGTGCCGTTGCTGGCGCGTCGCCCCGCCCCGACTTCGTGCCCCTCGTCCACCTCCTCGCGCTACCTCCGGCCCTCCCCTGTGACGGCCTCCGCGTCCCCCGCGCGCTCGCTGGCGACGCCTCCTCCTCTGCGTCGACGGTCCACAGCGGGCTCGGTGCAGGCTCGCCCCGCTCCAGCCACTACAGCCTCGCCGACTCTGGCGCCTTTTCTACCGGGATTATCATGCCCGTCCGCTCCTACACTGCCCGCCGACGACCCATCTCCGGCGGTGCCTCCTCGTCGTCGTCCGCGGCCTCCCCTCCCTTCTGCCGGCTGCGGCGTCGCCGACGTGGCTTCCCGCTGGCGACCGCCGCCCTCCTACCATCGGCGCCCATGCCACACCGGCTCCCGGCGCCCTTCCTCCTCTCGGTGTGGGTGCAGATGTGGGCGGCGAGCCGGGAGGGAGGTGCCCTTCCCCCTCCCCGCACCTCCCTTCCTTCTGTGGCCGACCGGCGACACGGCTGTTTATGGCGGGCCTGACGCCACCCGGCGGTTCCGGTGCTGCTGCTTTGGCGATCTGCGTGGTCTGCGGTAGCGCAGCCTCCTCGACGGCTTGGGTTGCGGGCTGTCGCGGCCGCTAGCGGCGGCCGTCCCCTGCCCATTCGTCGTCCGGGCTGGAGGAGCAGCCCCTGCCCCCCCCTTCCTGCAAGCGTTCCTCTTTGCCGTCGCCAAGGATGCTCGCTGCTTTTCCCAACATCGGGCCTTTCATCCTGGTTCGGGCGGCGGACGTGGTTCGGGCTTCAGAGATCACAGCGAAAGCCATGCCTAGCGCTGACAACGGCTGCGCTCCTTGTGTAGCTACCCTGCTGAGGGTGTTGTTGTGATCTCCGAAGCCTCTTGGTCTGCCAGGTGAAGACTTGGCCCGTCCATCCGTGGACGGGCGGACGGTAGTGTCGCCATCGTCGCTTCCTTCTTGAAGGCGCCGTCTTGCAGGACTGCTCCACTACGCCTCTTCGGTGCTCGGATGTTAGGCTAGCATTGACGAGTGTGTTTCCTTGGTGCATCCCCTTCCCTGCGGGCGTCTGTTGTAGCTGGTCTCCTCTTGTGGTGGTGGTGCGGTGTCTATCCGTCTTTCTTTCTTTCTTGCTCGTCCATTGTATCTCTGTTTTTTTCCCGCGCTTTAGGGGTTCTCCTAAAGTGGCGCTCTATAAAACTCTCACCTCTTAATGAAAAATGTGCTTTGCACGTCTTAAAAAAAATGTACCCCAGCAGCCTCGGTGCGTCTTCTAGGCTGATGATAACAGCCAGGAGGGGCATTTCGTCATCGAAGTCAGCATCGTCGGAGATGAAGATGGCTCAGGCAACCCCGGCCTCCGTGACGGTGTTTATCTGCTCAAGTAGGCTCCCCGTGTCACGGCACACAATTATGGCGGTCATTGAGTTGGCCAACACCTCTTTTGAGTCGCACGATGATACGATGTCGTTGTAGACCAGCCTCGTGTGCACTACCCAAGCGTTCTTCGGGTACGTGGTGACGCCGCTGATGGTGGAAATAACGCTGCTGGAGAAGTTGAAATCTAACGTATGCACCTAAAAACTAATGATAAGGCTATCTCTTGATTCTCCGGAAATGACGGAGGAGGCGGCGGGAGGCGATCGGGCGACGGTGTTCTCGAGTGACGCAATCTAATCGCCGGTGACTGAGCGGTGCAATGGGTCTCCGACGCCTCATGGCAGGCACGGTCGGCAGGTGGCGGACGCCGTTGGGCGTGACGCGAAGCGAGGGCGGCCGGGCACCGTGGTGTGCGGCGCGCGGCGACAAGATCATCAGGGGAGGCAGCCTTTTGGCGGTGAGTCTGGCTAGGGTTTCGACCTTGTGCAATCCCTAGGCCAAGGTGCAGGATAGTCAGACGGGGGGCTCACCCCTGCCTGGAGTGTCCCTAAAGCAGATGGCCGGTTCCCGGTCTACGATGTCTTCCACAACGACGGGCGTTGGGGGCACTATGTGTGCCCATTTCTCAAAGGCAATTCCGCCCTGTGTCCTGGCCGTGCGCTGGCCGGGGGATGCAGGGGAACCTCGATGGATGAAGGTCTTCAATCTCGGATGGTTCGGGATGGCGGCGGCTGGCGGCTGCCCGTCTCCGCCGTACGCAGAGCTTGAGGTTGACGACAGCGTGTATAGCTACGGGCTGACAGTGGCCCCTGCTAGGGTTTCAACACGTAACCCAAGCCGGGCCGGTGGACCGGCGTACGGGTGCACGGGATGGACCCGATCATTCTGCCTGGATCCTGGTGGGCGCTGTGATTGAAAATGCCTCCCCCCTGCATGGTGGTGGGCCGAATGGGCCTGGGTGTCCGAGTCTTGGTGGGCCGTACAATGTTTGTTTGCTCGTGCACGTGCATGCAAGGGGCGTCCCATATCTACATGGGTGAACCTAGGGTTTTGGCTAATCCCTATACGCCTGAACATCCGCCAGACGCCTCTGTCTCTCTCTCTGGCTTCCAATCTACATCCTGCGGTGGAGGTGATATGGGATCTCCGGTGAGGAGGTTTCCCATCCGAAGCCGAAGGACAGTGTATTGGCTGAGAGGTGATCGGAGCTTGTTGGTTGTGCGGGTGCCCGAGTTTGGGATGGCTTCAAGCTCATCGCCGGTTTTTGAGAAGATGGAGGACAAGGTGCAGGAGATGGTGCAGGACAATGCAGCTGGGAAGGAGCAGGCCAAGGTGGCGGGTGCGATCGATGCTGATAGTGCGGTCGACGCTGACAGAAAGTCAGAGGACAAGGTGGCAGACGGAGGGGTGGATGGCACCGCTGTGGAGAACCAGGACAGAAGGCTGGTCCTCCACCCGGGTGGTGCCGATTCTGATCCCGAAGCTGAGGATGAGGAGGAGTTCGTTTTCGAGGATGAGGATCCTGAAGAAGGCATGCGTGTGGGTTGGTTCGCGATGGCGAGGTACTACTCCAGTCGCATCTTCCCCACCAAGGTCCTGTTCGCAGACCTGTTTAAAGTTTGGGGAGAAGGATTGGCGAGGGCCCTTGGCAACAACAGATGCCTGCTGGACTTCGTTACTGAAAGATGCCTCAACTTCGTGCTGCGTGGTGCCCCGTGGACCTTCAGAGGAGATGCCGTACTCATCGTTTGGTATGATGGCCTTACCCGGTGCTCTGCCGTGCCCATCGAGACCATACCCTTGTGGATTCGTATCTACGACATCCCCATCGCCATGCTGACTACCGGTTTTGCTATTGCGCTGGGGGCCAAAGTTGGGTGTGTTCTGGAGGTGGCTGATGCCGTGAAAGACTTCCAAAGAATTCGAGTGGATTTTGCGCTTAGTGATCCTTTGAAGAAAAGTGTGCGCATAAGGGTGAGAGGACACGGGATCCTGGAGTTCCTAGTGAAGTATGAGAATGTTCCATATTTCTGCTTTGGTTGCGGACGCATCGGCCATGCTGAAAGGGAGTGTCCGGATGAGGACCTGTACAAAGAAGGGGTGAACTTTGGCACGGAACTACGGACCTCTCCTTTCAAAAGAGGAGCGGGCCGGCACTTGTCCTTCCAGGCTTCGCCGCTACCAGTGAAAAGGGGCCTCAACTTCAGCGGTGAACAGAAGGAACGTGTGACTTCTGCCACGGGTTCCTCATCACTCAATGGCGATAGGCAGTGGAGGAGAGGGGATCGCCACGGTGGGATGCCTCAGCAGCAAGTTCTGGAAAGTGCAGTGGCAGCTGAAGAGGCGTTGGTGCACGGTGTAATTAAGATGGCTATGGAATCCCCATGTAAAGCCCCTGTCTCTACTAAAGCTCCTGACCTGGGGGTGCACGGGTCGCAGGGCGATGAACCACGGGATGCCATGCACCTTGATGGCCGAGAGAGGGTCTCGGGCCTTGACTCATATGATGGCTCCAGTGACGCTTCGTTGGACACACGTGATTTCAGCAAGGAGCGCCCTGCCGGTTTCCAGGAGAGGCTGAGGGCGGCGAAGGCAAAGTTGAGGGGCTCCCAGGAGCGCAAGACGTCCTCCAGAAGCCCGGGTGTGCTTAGAGATATCTCGAAGCAGAAAAAGAGCAAGACGGTGCTGAATCCAGAGAAGATTGTCCAATCCTTTAGGGCCTTTCAGAAGTAGGTGGCCCTAGGAGGGAATGTCCAGATGCAAGATTCACACATGGTGGTGCCGGAGGAGGATTCTCGTCATGCTACTATGGCGGGGCAGACGACTACGGCTGCTGGCAACCTGGTGGGCGCTCAGGGTGAGCCCCACCAGGCGCAATGAATGCTCTAGTTTGGAACTGCCGAGGGATCGGGCTCTCTCGGACAGTTCAAGAATTGTCGGCTCTTGTGAGAGCCAATAGCCCGAATTTGGTTTTTCTTTGTGAGACTCGTAATTCAGAGAGTAGGGTAGCAAACTTGAGATGGAGGTTAGGTTTGAAAAATTGCATTGCTATAGATAGCGATGGTCATAGTGGTGGTTTGGCTTTATTTTGGCATGAGTCGGTTGAGGTTAAGTTAATGGAGAAGAATTTTCGCTATATTGATGTCTCTACTCGCCTCAGTGTGAGCGACCCCTGGTTTAGGATTACTTTTGTGTATGGGGAACCCAGAACGAAAAACCGTCACCGTATGTGGGAGGCCATTAGGCGTCTCAAGTCTGTGTCGTGGCTCCCTTGGGTGGTCATTGGGGATTTTAACGAGGCTATGTGGGGTTTTGAACATTTCTCTGCTAGCGAGCGCCCGGAGAGACAAATGGCTCTCTTCCGGGAGGTTTTGAGTGATTGTGACCTCACGGATTTGGGCTTCACGGGTTTACCTTTTACCTATGATAATGGGAGGGCTGGTAGCGCAAATGTTAAGGTTAGACTTGATAGGGCGGTGGCGGACTCTGGTTGGCGGGATCTCTTTGGAGAGGCAACACTCCATCACTTGGTGTCTCCCCGCTCAGATCATTGTCCGCTTCTGCTAGTGATCCAAAAAGATAATTGGGAGAGGCCTAGGATTCGTATTTTCCGATACGAAATCCTGGTGCTCTGCTGCGGATAGGGAGGGCTTGGGGGGTGTGGCAGCGGCGCTTAGACATGTGCAGGGGGCTCTGCATTCCTGGAGCAAAAAGAATTTTGGGTCGGTCACCCAGGAATTAGAGGGGCTACGTGCTAAGTTAGAGGAGTTGAAGGGTGATCCCAATGTTGGCCGGCCGGATATTAGAGTTTTGACAGACAAGATGGATGAGCTGCTCTATAGGGAGGAGATGATGTGGTTACAGAGATCACGCATTGCTTTGTTGAAGTAGGGAGACAGTAACACCAAGTACTTCCACAGACATGCTGTGTGGCGTGCCCGGAAAAATAAAATTAAAAGGCTTAGAAAGGATAGTGGGGATTGGTGTAGTGACGTGAATGAGATGAAGGAGATGGCGACCAGTTTTTTCAAAGACCTTTTCACAGCCGATCCTGCTGTTGCCCCTGAACAACTCCTGCAGCTTATTAGTGCAAAAATTACTAATGATTTGAATGATCAGTTGTGTAGGGAGTTCTCCGACACAGAAATCTTTGATGCTTTATTCCAGATGGGTCCGCTCAAAGCTCCTGGCCCGGACGGCTTCCCGGCGCGCTTCTTCCAAAGACACTGGGAAATCCTCCGGGATGACGTGATCATGGCGGTCAAGAAGTTCTTTGATGATGGGCAGATGCCCCCAGGTATTAATGACACATCCATTGTCCTAATTCCTAAAGGAGACAACCCGGAGAACCTAAAAGATTTTCGCCCTATTAGTCTTTGCAATGTCATTTACAAGGTTATATCCAAATGCCTGGTGAATAGATTAAGACCTCTTTTGGATGAGATTGTTCGCAGGAACAAAGTGCTTTTGTTCCAAGGAGGATGACTACTGATAATGCCTTGATTGCCTTCGAATGTATCCATGCAATTCAGAGAGGCTCCGGCGACAGAGGTGATTTTTGTGCGTACAAGTTGGACTTATAGAAAGCGTATGATCATGTGGATTGGGGTTTCTTAAAAAGTTTGTTGGTGAAGCTGGGCTTTCATAGTAAATGGGTGCACTGGGTCATGTCATGTGTGACCACGGTGCGCTACTCTGTCCGCTTCAATGGGGTGCCCTTGGCGCCCTTTACCCCATCACGTGGTCTACGGCAAGGTGATCCACTTTCGCCCTATCTTTTCCTCTTAGTTGCTGATGGCCTGTCTTCTTTGTTGAAGCACTATGAAAGTACCCACCAGATCGAGGGCCTTAAGGTTTGCAGGAGGGCACCCAGTGTGTCGCATCTGTTATTTGCCGACGACAGCTTACTCTTCTTCCATGCCACTGAACAACAAGCCCTTAAAGTAAGAGAAGCTATTTCCATCTTTGAAGTATGCACTGGTCAACTCCTAAGTCTCAGCAAATGCTCACTGCTGGTACGTGAGGGAGGGGATATGGAGCGTGTTCAGTCTGTCAAAAACATCCTAGGTGTTGAGAGGGTGGATTTCGAAGAGAAATACTTGGGCCTCCCTACCCCAATGGGGAGGTTAAAACGGGGTGCCTTCCAGCCCCTCGAAGCGAGATTTATGAAGCGTATGAATGCTGGAAAGGAGAAGGCTCTATCTACTGCTGGGAAAGAGGTCCTCATCAAATCAGTAGCGCAAGCTTTACCAAATTATATTATGAGTGTGTTCAGAATTACAAATGGCCTGTGCGAGACACTCATGAAGAGCATCCATGCCTTTTGGTGGGGTTCTGAGAAAGGAAAAAGAAAGGTCCAATGGGTACCTTGGAAGAAAATGATCTTGCCTAAGTGCCAAGGAGGAATGGGTTTTAGAGATCTTATTCTGGTCAACCAGGCGCTGCTGGCCAAACATGCCTGGAGGTTGTTGATCGCACCCGACAGTCTTTGTGCGCGTGTCCTGCGAGCAAAGTACTATCCCAGTGGCAACCTTTTGGATATGGCTCTGCTGGTGAAGCCTCACAAACATGGAGAGCCATTGAGCATGGCCTGGCACTCCTGAAGGAAGGAATTGTGTGGCGCATAGGTGATGGCCAATCTGTTCGTGTGTGGCGTGACAAGTGGATCCCCCGGCCACATGGTATGTGCCCAATTGGTACTACCAGACCGTGCCGCATTAGAAGAGTGGCCCATTTGATCGACCACGAGTCACACTGTTGGGACGAAGCACTGATCAGAAGGTACTTCTACCCTGTGATGTTTCTGAAATTCTGAAAATCAAACTCCCCAGTGTGGAGTGTCCGGATTGGGTTGCTTGGAATTTTGAGAAGTCTAGCCTCTTCACGGTCAGAAGTGCTTATAAGGTCGCTATGAGACTAGCCCATGGGCTGGGGGAGGAAGGATCGAGCTCCAATGTTGACGGGGACAGAGAAATCTGGAAGAAAACCTGGGGAGCAAAGGTGCCATCGAAAGTAAAGGTTTTTGCATGGGAGGTGGTACGGAATGGCTTACCCACTAGAGCAAACAGGTGTTACAGGCACTTAGATCAGGTGAGTCTGTGTGAATTATGTGGCCATAGTTCTGAAGATTGCTTCCATGCGATCATTTCTTGCCCCCACGCGCAAGCCCTGAGATTTGAACTACGGAAGCATGTGGCTCTGCCCAAGGAAGAGGATCTGATCCATACAGGCCCGGATTGGTTACTGCTACTACTAGCAAGGTATAACCATGACTTCATAACCAACTTTCTAATGTTAATCTGGAGGTGTTGGAATGTCCGTAATGCAGTCCTACAAGCCGGCGAAAGCATTTCCATTGTGGGTTCAGTGGTTTTCTTAACTCGCTACCTAGAGGCAGTGCAGCTTATCCGACAACAGGCTCCGGCTGGTGACGATCGGGGAAAACAGAAGGTGGTCAGAGATTCAGGACCCGCCGCGACACAGTCAGTTAAAGCTCCTAAGAAGTGGTCGCCGCTGAGCGGAGATTCGCTGAAAATTAATGTGGATGGGGCTTTCATCAAGGAAACGGGGGCCGCGGCGGTGGGCGTTGTGGTCCGCAATGACAGTGGAACGCCCCTGCTGATGGCCTGGCGCTGGCTGCGTCACTGCAGGGATGCAGAGGAAGCCGAAGCTCTTGCTTGCTTGGAGGGCATAAGGCTGGGAGGGTGGTGGCCCGACCGGGAGATGGTGCTCGAAGCGGATTGCTCAAGTGTGATCGACAAGCTCCGAAGGGGAAGCCGGGACAGATCATTGGTGGCGCCCATCATATCAGATGCTCTGCGAGACAGCCAGCTGCTTCGGTGCATTGCTTTCAATCATATAGGGAGGGAACAGAATAAGGTGGCACGTGAGCTTGCCCATTTAGCCATTAGATCAAACCATTGCTGTGTTACCTTCCAAGCTTTCCCGGAGTGTGTCCGGGAGCTCATCTGTAATGAGACACCTTAATAAATAAATCCCTCTTTTGCGCAAAAAAAAAAGAAATCTATCGTATGCAGTGCCTCTCTTCTAAACATTTGGGTTTGTGTGTTTTCTTAAGTATTCCCAACCAGTTCAAATGGCCAGAGTGTTGGCCATGTAACTTTCTTTTCTCTATTCCTCCTTGTTTTAGCTTGCCGAACTTTACTGAGCGAGCCAGCCACGGCTTCTTCGTCTGTAATAATCTTTGATTACCTTCCTCTGTCTTAATGCAAAGGCATAGCACCTGCCAGTTGTCCGTCAAAAAAAGGATTATGCCATGTCAGTGACACTTATTGGATTTGAAGTTTATACTGGCATTATTCCACATAAATCTCAAGTCTTACAAGCTCCATAGATGACACAGACAGGGAATACATATTTGAATGGAAAATCCAAGTAGAACTGGCGGTTGCAACACAGGTGCTGCGGAATTTATTATGCACCAAAGTTCCGATGCCTCGTACGTTTCATTGGCCAAACTAGTCTACTGGCACTGGCTCCATGGCCTCAGCCTCCTTTCTCAGTTCATCGAATAGTGCAGACGATAAGTATCGCTCACCAAGGCTTGGAAGAACAGTCTGTACCCACGGTGTAATGGTCAGTATTCTGAAATTTCTTCATGTCAACATCGTACTGGAATGTGAAAATATGAATACGTATGACATACCACAATAAGTTTTCCTTTGTTCTCTGGCTTCTTTGCAAGTTCAAGAGCTGCAACTGTGTTTGCTCCAGATGATATCCCAACCTGAAGAAATTTTATCAAGTTTGGCAGCCACTCAACAAATGGAACTATGTGTCCTTCTTTAATATAAACATTAATTGTGTTTTTAATTCAGATATTACTTGTGGCCACTGATTCTCCTTTTATACTATTCTCATCACTTTTATCTTACATAACCATGGGATGTTTCAAGACCAGACATTTTAGCAGTAAATAAAATCT
This sequence comes from Cenchrus fungigraminus, assembly GCA_036936925.1. NCBI lineage: Eukaryota > Viridiplantae > Streptophyta > Magnoliopsida > Poales > Poaceae > Cenchrus > Cenchrus fungigraminus. The sequence goes on from CM072779.1 coordinate 10,786,094, forward strand.
TTTAGAACTTTTGCATAGCTAGAATCTTTTCATGCATGTATTAGTTCAAGCACATATTAACAAACAATTCCACCAGAGGTCACGCCTAACTTTTGTGTGTTATATTACACCTAAATAATCACCATTTTATTTTTGAAATAACGCTGATTATATTTTGTATCAATTACCAGAAGACCCTCCTTAAGTGCCAATTCTCTAGCCATCTTAATTGCATCCACACTTTTCACCTGCCATTTGCCACATTTAGTTGCCATCACATGTTTAAAAACTATTTCATGGTTAAATAAAATTATGCCTCCAAATTAATTAATCATTACCTCAAGAACCTTTTCCATTATATCCATATCCAAAATATCGGGCTTAAAGCCCACTCCATTTCCAGTGATGAGGTGAGGTCCTGCAATCAGGTTCAGTGAACATTATTAGTAGGAAGGAATTATATACCAATGTAAGTGGCATACTGAACTGAAATCATTGCTTACCTGGTTTGCCACCGTTCAGAACATTGGCTTCAGCAGGTTCGACACCATAGATCTGCATACATAAATTTGCAAATGAAATTTACCACACTATTGCAGTTATTATAATTTCAGAAACACAGTGTGAACATCTACAATGCAGAATTTTCTTTCTGGTCTATGACACTACCTTTGCATTGGGGTTCTTCTCTTTAAGGTACTTTCCCACTCCTGTGACAGTGCCACCACTTCCAATTCCCATGACAAAAATATCAACCTGTCCAAGTGTGTCCTCCCAGATTTCTGGACCAGTTGTCTCATAATGTACCTACAAATTTAGTTCAATATTGTAACTCTTTATAAACAAGAGCAACTGATTTACTTTCAATAAGGGGCAGAGCTAGCACGGGGCATAGGTATGCACATGCACACCCAATAAGTTTTACAAAAGAAGATCCGTTGTGTAATATATGCCATGTTATTTTGTCAGATTATGTCGATTTGGGCTTGAATCATCCAAATATCTGACAACTGATTTGCAGTTTACTCATTATTTGTAGACTTTTATTGCTATGAGGTAATTGTTTAGTTGTTTTCAATGGTGGAATAGAAAACGGCTTCCGAAAAGGGGGGGCATAGGTCCTGTCAACTCCTCCCCTCTGTTCCATCACCAGTTGCGATAAATATCTAGCGAAATAACAACTGGCGCCATTTTACTCAGACAATAGTATGACTGCAAAAAAAAGGAAATGGAGGGAAACTACCTTGACATTAGCAGGATTCTCAAACTGTTGAAGCATGTATGCATTAGGATGTTTCTCATAAAGCTTGGCTGCTTTCATCACTGTTCCACTCATCCCTTTTGTTGGATCAGTAAGGACCAGCTTTGCACCAAAGGCTCTCATCGTCACCCTTCTCTCAAGACTAGTGTAAGATGGCATCGTGAGAATGAGTTCATATCCTTTCAAGGCAGCCATGAACGCCAAACCAATGCCCATGTTCCCAGATGTGGGCTCGATAAGCGTGGTCTATTTAAGAAGTGATATATGGTTAGTCAAAAATAAAGGTGCGGATTACCAATTATACAAATACTGAAAGCATATGTCATCGTATTCTTAATGTCATAAATTGTACCAAAAAAAAACTTCTAAGAACTTTTCATGTTCATCCTACATAAACATCCTTTTAATGTAAAACCAAGCTGTTCCCTCTTATAGCTTGGGGAGACAATAAATTTAGAAGCACCTTTTACTTGTACCGTTCAATATCTAAGGTAGGAGAATGCTGACCTTGCCTGGGGTGATCAATCCCTTCTTTTCAGCATCCTCCAACATCGATATTGCTACCCTGCAATGTATTGGACCCAACAAGAGAAGCCATATCAGTCATGAATTCATAAAACAAAAGAAAATGTCTCTCTGACAAAATATTGAATTACATATTCGTGCGGAGCTTAGCGTAGACCAAAGGGGTCCTTGCCCCCCCCCCCCCTCTTAAACCACCACACACAACTATTCTCAAAATGTTTCATAAACAAAAATTAATTTGTCTGATTGAAAACAACGATGTAGGTAGCCCTTTTTTATTTTAGGTAGTGGAGAACCTACCAAAAAGATATCTAGGATACAATCTTAAGCGTATCACAAGATGACGACACGGGGTTGAATATATATGGATGGATCACCTGTCCTTGAGGCTGAATGACGGCTGCAGGAACTCGAGCTTGGCGGCGATGCGCGCGCCGCATCCCTTCGAGACCTTGTTGAGGTACACCATGGGCGTCCTCCCAATCAGCTGCAGAAATTTATATATAAAAAAAACTGATGAATGAATACTCATTAAACTAAGGTGGTGGAATGAAATGCAGTGGATCTTTGAGCAAAGAGCAGGGAATGGTTGGGAGATTCTGCAAACGGAACCACGATACTACTCCCTCCGTTTGTATAAATTCATGAACGATGAAATTGTACTTAAAAGAACACCATGGGCGTCTAATAACCACTGCACATGACAGAAATGGATAAACAAACAGAAATGGAGGAACCTCATCAAGAACATAGAGTCAGAGATGACGAATAATGAAATGGCACATCATCGGGTCAAGCTAAGCGCTTCTTCTTTCTTTCTTTTTTGCGAGGGAGCGCTTCTTCACCGTAAACTTGCTAGGGAAATAAAACAAAGGGACAACCTATATACGTCAGGTGCTTGAAAACCACAGCACGTTCTGTAGACACTACATAGGAATCAACGACTCCTGTACTTTCTTCCTCCTCTCGACAGCCCGACGCACAAACGCCATCAGCAAAGCTTGCGTCCTCTAGATCGCGCTCCCCCGCCTACCGCATGCTTGCTTCCGTCCCCGGCCGCCGCAGGGTTACCCTCCTCGCACCCCCGCCGCCCAACCACAGGCCATCCGCCGGTCTCGCTGCCGCTCACGGCTGACGGCGTTCTCAACGCCTTGCCGGTCCCCACGCCCATCACCACCGCCAGGCCGGCCTGCTACCCAGGGCCCTCCTCTATGCCCGTCGGTGGTAGAAACTCCTCCCCAACAACCCCGACAACCCTTCTGGCAGCACCGCAACGTTCATACAATCGACTGAACGATTGCGAGATTTCAAGCGCATGAAATTTAGGAGGTGGGTAAAACAAAAAGGCAATGACTTCGTGACAAGCGCCTGCAATTTGAGGGAGGAAAACAGCAGCAGGGGGCCCACCTTATCCCTTGGCTCCTTTAGGCAGTGTTTGGTAGGGGTTGAAAATTTTTTCACCCCTATTAAATGCAACTTTGACCGATAATTAAAAATATTAAATAAAGTCAGTTTCAACACTACTTTCACAACCTTAGATAAAATTCCGAGACAAATCTAATGAGGCTTTTGACTGTGTAATTAGATGATGGTTACTGTAGCATCATTGTAGCAAATTATGGATTAATTATGCTCATTAGATTCGTCGCGTAAAGTTGCACTCATCTGTGAAAAAGTTTTGCAAATAAATCTCATTTAGTCCTCCATGCCCAAAAGATTCCTTTTGGGTGGAAAAAATTCCCCTGGCCCACATCCATTCGCATCGCTGTCAGTCTCTCGCTCGGTCGCTCCCTCGGCGGCGGCTCGGATCCAGCGAGGTCCGACAGCTCCGGTGACGGTGGGTGTCTCCCCTGCCCTTCTTCCTCCCTCTCTCTCAGTCTCTCTCTTCCTCACGCCCACATCTCTCTTTCTCCTCTCTCTTCTCGCCGCGGGGACCCCCGGCCAGGTTGCGTGGCGGCGGCACCCACAGAGGCCGGTCCGCGCGAGGTCGCACGCTGCGGCGCCCCCTCCGGCCAGGGCGCGCATGGCAGTGGCTACCGGCGAGAGGACCGACCGCGAGGTGGCCCCTGCCTACACCAAGGGCTGGTTGTGCTGCCGTCCACCGTTGTGTTGTAGCGTGCTCTTTTTTCTCTTCGTCCACCTCTTCCTGATTTAGGCAATAACATAATCTGATTTATGCAGTCATATTATTTTAGATAAGCAATGATATGATTCCCAACAAGCAACTTAGCGGCACGCCGGCACCCACGGAGGCGGGTCCGAGGTCGCACGCGGGGGGCACCCACTCCGGGCAGGCCTCGCATGGCAGCAGCTACCGGCAAGAGGACCGACCGTGAGGTGGCCCCTGCCTACACCAAGAGCTGGTCGTGCTGCCGTCCACCGCTGTACTACAGTGTGCTCTGTAGCTCCTTTATTTTCTCTTTGTTCATCTCTTCCTAATTTAGGCAATAACAAGATTTGATTAAGTCAATTATATTATTTTAGATAAACAGTGATATGATTCCCAACAAGCAACTTAGCACTGCAATAAGATTTTCGAATGTTAATTACATGAATCTATCATTTTGATGGATATGTTCTCTTTTATGCAAAGTAAACTGTGAAGTACTGTACATGTGCTACATTTGCAGGATTGTCACCTCGATTGTTCCCATTTGAGCGAAGAAACTACATTGATTTGAATAATGTTAATTTGCCTATACATTTGTTCTAAGTTGCTTCCAAGTTTACTGTGAAATGCTTTTAGGTTTTAACAAAATTGAAGTGAGATCTTATTTTGAATCTTTTGCTGAGATCAACATCATGGTGCAATCATATTTGATTTTGATACTCAGTTGTCAAAGTTACGAGTTTTTTTTTTTTTTTTTGCATTGGCATTGGTACTTAAGAAAAATCGAGTGGGCCCACAGATACTGCATGCAGATCTGCTGGCTCTGCACGTGAGAGCCAGGAGTGGTCCTCCGCCCAGAAAAAGGAAACCGTGAGCTGTTAAAGTTTTTAAAAATATGGGCAGCTGCACGGAAGACTAATTTACAGCCGCCTGTAAATTAGCCACACCACAAAAACAAGAAGATTGTCACCTGGGCCGCGCTTTCCTTGATCTTGATCCCCGGATGGATGGCCGAATCTGCGGTGGCCTGCCGGTGCTGGGTGGAGAACAAGGACGATCTAGCCACGGAGACGGGCACGACAGCTCTAGGGGGGAGGAGAGACCTCGGCCGCATCATCCTCTTCGTGCTCTAACCTTGGCTGGTGAGAGATTTAGTTACCACTTACCCTAGTGAGGCGAGGAGTGGCCAACGGAGGGCGGTGTCGTATTTGTAGCAGTGAGCAAGCCTGCCAGCACAGAGGAGAGATATTTGGCTTTTGCTTTGTGTTGGTTGGTGAGAAGAATGTGATGACCAATTTTTTAGTAGGAGAATTAAGACACAAGAATTATTTTTCTCAGTGATTAAGAAGTAGGTGCGGCAGGAAATAAATGAGAGTAAGACAGAGGAGTGCTTTGAATGTTTTAGAATATGGAGTAATTAATGTTGCAAGCTGTAGGTTAACTATTCATAATAATACAATTAATTAGTAGAATTAATTTGGGGCATTATAATTTTTTAGCAGTGGCCAATGGGCTGTCTACTCTGCCTAACACTGCTCCTGTCAAAGTTATGAAGAACCAGAGGATCTCCTGGGAAAGCCATGAGACTAAAGTTTTTGCCAAGTCGCTTTCCTCATTTCAGTCAAGGCTCAGTTCTTGCCAAGACAAGACTACTGGTAGCCAGATATAGCATTTCATTTATTATTTTTTTAGAAAGAACCTTTGAAGGATCTGAACACTTTCTCCAATTTTTCAAACCAAGTCAAAACTCGCATCTGGCAGATATATAGATGTCTATGTTACTACTTGCGTTGATCATTTCTAACCTGGATTATGTATTGTTGTTTGCCTAAACTGTTTGGCAAGAAAATTGCCATTGCCTCAACTTCTTTTCGTGTGTCATTGTCAATTTATTGCAGCCTGTTGACGCGTCATCCTGAGTGGTCACATATGGCTACCTTGCTATCTAAAAATATCATCTGACTGTCATCTGTTTTCATCTGACCTGGTGTCTTCTTGATTAATGTGCAACTTTCTTACTTAGGGTGTGTTTAGATCCCAAAATTGGGATGCAAAATTGAGAGATTTTGCACAGATTTTGGGCTGAAAAGCACTGTTTCGAACTGAAAAACACTGTAGCACTTTTCGTTTGTTTGTGGTAAATATTGTCCTACCATGACCTAACTAGGCTCAAAAGATTCGTCTCGCAAAGTACATCCAAACTGTGTAATTAGTTTTTGATTTCATCTACATTTAGTACTCCATGTATGTACCGACATTTTTGATGTGATGTTTGATGTGATGGGAAATCTTCTTTTTATATAGTGTATTTTGGGAGAAGTTGGGCTCCTAAACAGAGCCTTACATATGAAGGGACTTTGGTTTCCAGGAACTATTTTTTAAAAGTGCAACATAGTTATTGCCTTCTTTTGCTCCTGAAGTGTGCATTGTCTCTTGTATATTATACTGCGCCTTTTGCTGCTGGAGTGAGCTAGCCTTCTTTAAACATCCTTTTCCTTTTGTTTCTGCAGTACTTTAGCTCTCTATATATTTTCTGTACCCATCCTTCTTTGTTTGAGAGTATGTTGAGCAAGCAGTAATCTTTACTGATCCCAATGCCGCCGCATTCCTTGTATTACATTATGTTGAGCAAGCAGTAATCTGCAGTAATCTTTCTAAAAAACACTTTCACCGTCTGATAAAGAAGGAACGGTTGATAAAAAGATCTGAAGTTGAGGCGTGCGTGCAGACACTCGTTCTCTTGATCCTTCATGTGCCTTCCACTCTTCTTTGACGAATGATGAGAGTACGTGAGGCGAGAGTCCCAAACGCCCTGTGCCGCACATTCCCCACAAGTTCCAAAATCAGAAGTGGCAATCACTTTAGAAGACAATAGGTCATACTTTTACTTGTTTGGATTAATTTCATATGATCTTTTAGACTCTTAACTTTTTAGGTTAAATCTGCTAATAATTTTACTGTTTTAGGCTGTTAGAATGATCTTAAGCAATTACAGTTGCTTGTACAGACTGTTGTAATAATATCATGATCACAACTCCGAAGCTAACTAGTTTACTGCTTGCAGGTCAGATGAATGGACACTAGAATTTGTTGATTTTAGTGGTGAGATGAGACGAGATGTATGGCTTGCCTTCATCAGTGAACTTATTTCAGTTTATAGATTCATTCGTGAGTATGGTCCGGATGATAATGATCCAGCAATTCATCATGTATATGGTGCCCACAAAGGCAAGAAAAGAGCTGTTAGCAGTGCAGTAAACAGTATTGCAAGGCTTCAGTCTCTGCAGTTCATACGGAGGTTGTATGAGGATCCAGCTAAGCTAATGCAGTTCTCTTATTTGTCCAATGCACCATTTGGTGATGTCGTTCTTCAGACACTAGCAGTGAAATTTTGGGGTGGACCTTTAATCACAAAGGCCAAATCTGGAAATCAGAAGTCACCTCAATGGCATAGGTCTTCAGAGGACCCATCTAGTGGTCAGGCACATATTTATGACATAGATGGTAGTGTGTACTTACGCAAGTGGATGGCATCTCCCAGCTGGGCATCCAGCCACTCAGCCAACTTTTGGAGAAATTCTTCTGTCAAGCATGGTGTGATATTGAGTAAATCTTTAGTTGTAGCTGATAAAAACCTTGTAGAAAAGGCAATGGTTAACTGTAAAGAGAAGAGGAAAGTAGTTGAAAGGACACAGGCAACAATAGTTGCTGCTACAATTGAAGGTATTCCAAGCAACATTGACCTCTTCAAGGTATTATTTGGCTTTCACATAATTGCATGGCGTACAAAAATCATACGATTTCTTTAAAAAGGTGCCTTAACATATATCACATCTTTGACATGTTTACTGTATCACCCATATGTACAGAATTCAAGGTTGTCTAGTTTATTCCAAAACATATTTTTATTTTATCGCTGATACTCAACGAAACACCTATTAGTTTTCTTTTAATAGAAACATTGTCCCTCTGCATCCTACAAGTGATTTCTTGTTTTCACACATAGCTAATTTTTTTAATATTCACCTTTTTTTCTTGAATCAGGAACTTATGCTTCCTTTTGTAATAATGGCTGAAAAATTCAAGAAACTGCAACGCTGGGAGAACCCAAGTTCGACTATTTGTTTTCTACTATTAGTCCATACTGTTGTTTTCAGGTAAGCTACACTTTGTTATGTGTTTTTTCATGTTCACTCTAATAAGTAGAATATCGATTTGTCGTGGGTATGTCAAATATTGATTTTTGACAATCATACAGTAGCTTTGCTAGTCATTCTACTATAATGACTTGAAGGATACGAAATATCTTTTTCTTGTCTTTCATAATATTCTTATTCTAGCCATATGGAGAATGAGTTTTCGTTTGTTAAAAAAGTTCTGAGTGAATTGTATTTTTGACATATTCTATGTTCGTTTATTTCAACTATGTTTTCAGAATGGGATTTTTCTTTTTTTTACATCTATGCTTTGCTCTAACTTGTAGGAACATGCTTTCTTATGTATTTCCATTCACCCTGATGATTATGGCCCTTTCCATGCTTGCCGTGAAAGGGCTGAAAGAACAAGGCAGGCTAGGTAGATCTTTCGGCAAAGTGACAATTAGGGATCAACCGCCTTCAAACACAATTCAGAAGATCCTAGCCCTTAAAGAAGCAATGGCTTCAGTGGAAAATTATCTACAGAACCTGAATGTGTCTCTTCTGAAAATCCGCACAATCCTTTTAGCTGGCCAACCTGAGGTAAGATAAAATGAATTATATTATTGGTTACGTTAGTGTCTTAGTGACAAAGCTGTCAGATAACAGAATGTTTGTATCTTTCCCTAAGTGTTTGTTGGTTATATGACAGGTGACGACACAGGTTGCGCTTGTTCTTCTAGTATCCTCGGCTGTTCTTCTTGTTTTTCCATTCAAATATGTTATTGCATTCTTTATGTTTGATCTCTTCACAAGGGAGCTAGAATTCCGGAGGGAAATGGTGAGAGCCTTCATGAACTTTTTGAAGGAACGGTGGGAATCAATTCATGCTGCCCCTGTGGTCATGTTGCCATATGAGGGCCCCGAAAACAGCCCCAAGCCACTTCCAGCGAAAGCTTCAGGGCAATCAGAACTTCAGAATGTCCAACGTGGTGGCAGCTATGTCAGTTCAAAGAACGGTATCAGCATTCAGCAATTCATGATCCGTTCAGCTTTAAGGATTGTGTTGTTAGTTTGTTATGTACAGTTACAATTTGTACAGAAATATTTGAGAGGTTAGATTAGGTATAGTCCATACCAAGAGGTGGATTCTGCAGGAGCTTTTGGAGCAGTATTTCGCTACGTCATAATGAGTAACTAAGCAATAGATGGTAGCTGCTAGGATTAAGAAATTTTGTCCAATTGTCGGTCTCATTATATGCTAATGTCAAGTTGACAGGTGCATGTTGATAGTCTGTTTGTAATGCCAGTATTCAGGCGATGCCTGCCTCGGGCTGTTGTCTCGGGCGGAAGCGGAAGCTGTCTCGTTGCTCAGGTGTGTCGATGGCATCAGGTCCGTGCAGTGAGGACAGCCATTGATTCCCAAGGTCAGTAATAGCAAAACCTTTTAGCCTTGAAGATGTTTCTCACTTCTCAGACGAGTGCTAAGAGTGGGAGGCGAGGTTGCAAGAACAAAGCCAGGAAAAGGCTCACACACTGATCTGCTAAAAAAAGGCTCATACACTGATATTTTCATGAACACTTCACGTACGCAGCCATGATTGCACAAATACGAGTAGGGGAAAAGAAAAAAAAAGAGCTTCGGAAAACAGAACACAGAAACTAAAGCACCACGTACGGAGTCCTCGCCCTGTACTTGCCACTGACATCGGCCCAAACTACGGCTCCGAAAGCAGGCTCGCCGCCGGTAGGGGCAGTGAGCTTGATACCCACCTCGAAGGACGCCGTCTGCCCCACCGTGCTGAACTCCAACGTCGCTGGCGACACGGACACATCAACATTGCTCGGCGAAACCCAAGCAGCATGGTACACCGCTGAACCGGCCCCGACGTTGGTCACCGTCCTTTTGAACCGCATGTCGCCGGAGGTGGCGTTCGCGCCGAAGATGGCGACGAAGGACGGGTAGTTCACGTCGCTGGACGCGGTGGAGCAGTTGTACGCCGTCGACGACCTCGTGATCGCCATGATCTGCGCGTTGGTGTAGTTCGCGGCGCAGAGGAGCGCGACGAAGTCCCCCGGCCCGGCGTCGAACACCAACCCCGGGTCCATAGCCGCGTTGGGGTCGACGTGGCCTGAGCCCATGACCAGCGGGCTCGCGGCGGTGGCGTTAACCGAGCCGGCGTCCGTGATCGGCCTGTCCGTGTTGTCGGTGGTTGTCGCCGTGGTCATCATCGCCGACTTGATCATGCCCGGGCTCCAGTCCGGGTGCACCGCGCGAAGCAGCGCCGCGACGCCGCTGGCGTGCGGGCAGGCCATCGACGTCCCGGAGTCGACAAAGAAGTTGCTGGTCAGTTGTGTCTGGCCTACCGTCGCGTACGAGCGTACGGGCGCCCCCGACGCGATGATTTTGTCACCCGGTGCCAGGATGTCAGGCTTGAGCACGCCGGCGTAGCTAGGCGACGGGCCCCGGGAGGAGTAGTAGGTGACCGCCGGCGCCGGCCGTGTGCCGAGGATCGTCTGCTGGAGCTTCATTGCAGCAGTTGGGACGGTGCTGGAGTTGATGTACCCCAGCAGCCTCGGTGCGTCGTCTGGGCTGATGATGACAGCCGGGAGGGGCATTTCGTCATCGAAGTCGGCATCGTCGGAGATGAAGATGGCTCCGGCGACCCCGGCCCCCGTGACGGTGTTTATCTGCTCAAGTATGCTCCCCGTGTCACGGCACACGATTATGGCGGTCGTTGAGTTGGCCAACGCCTCTTTGGAGTCGCACGATGATACGATGTCGTTGTAGACCAGCCTCGTGTCCACTACCCAAGCGTTCTCCGGGTATGTGCTGATGCCGCTGATGGTACCCAGCATGTCGTCGTAGTACACCGTTCCCGCGAAGATCTGCCGGTCCACCGTGCCGGCGGCGACGGTGAGAAGCCACGGGATGCCGTTGTGGAGGGTGCCAAGATCTGGGCCATCGTTTCCTGCCGAGGCCGACACGAGGATGCCGCGCTCCATGGCCGCGAACGCGGCGATCGCCACGGGGTCCTCGTACAGCGGCACACCGTCGAAGCCGCTGGAGATGGAGATGACATCGACGCCGTCCGCGATAGCCGCGTCCATGCCGGCCAGCACGTCGGACGCGTACCGCCCCTCCGGCCAGATTACCTTGTACATGGCGACGTGTGCGCGTGTGGCGACGCCGCGCGCCGTGCCGCGCCCGTACCCGAAGGAGGACGCGCATGGCACGGCGCTGCCGCCTGCCGTGGACGACGTGTGCGTGCCATGACCATCCATGTCCCGCGTCGAGTTCATGGAGATGTTGATGTTCGGGTTCGCGGCGACCAGGCCCTTGTTGAAGTAGCGCGCTCCGATGAGCTTCCGGTTGCACAAGGAGGGCGTGAAGTCGACGCCCGGCTCGCACGCACCGCGCCACTGGGACGGGACGGGGGGCATGCCGGCGTCGTCGAAGCTCGCGCTCTCGGGCCACACCCCGGTGTCGATCATGCCGATGATGACGCCCTCGCCGAACTTGGCCGCCGGCCACAGCCCGCTGGTGGAGCTGAGACCAAGGAACTCCATGGAGTGAGTCGTGTCGTGAAGCGTCGTGGCGCGGCGGTCCGGGTACGCCGAGACGAAGCCCGGCTTGCCGCGGAGGGTGCGGAGCTCGGAGGCGGAGAAGGTCGCCGCGAAGCCGTGGAGCGCCTCGTCGTAAGTGTAGAGGAGCTGCGGCTCGGCACGGCCATCTGCTGACGCGGACGCGGACGCTACAGACGCGACGGTGGCGGCGTACCACTGGCGGTGGTCGGAGAGGTGCGGCGGCATAGCGGACTTGTCCATGTGCACAATGTAACCCGTCCGGTCGTCGGCGCGCACCGCCGCCGGAGTCCGGAGGAGGACGCACGCGTGGATGAGGAGTGGTAGCAGTGGTAGAGCCCGGCGTGCGTGCGATGGAAAACGCGCCATGTTGACAAGCTTCTCTGCCACCTCAATCTGCAACCGTGTGTTCTTTATACCTGGCTACCATGCCATTTTCGCGTTGTGCTGGTCAGCTGGTGACCGGCTGGACATTAGCTCTACCGTCACAGCTGCAATGCCCGCCGGCACATCGTGTTAATCGGACAAGTTGTACTACATACAGAAGGAACATTCTTCAGTTTTGCTGTACTCTGATGCATCGCCGGCAACCGGCATCGGAAGGTACGTACGTTTGTCCGATTGTCTCTGTCTCCCTGGATGAACTCTGCCTGCAGGAGCCGGCAACTGGTTGGGCCAGACTGAACATGAAACGAAGCCCATACGCGCTTCCTCTTCTTTTCCATTTACCTGTGCACTTGTGGCCCATAAGAAACCCACCGGTTCGCCCGTAGCTTTGTATCTACTGGGCTAAAAATAGTGGCCCATCTGGTAGCTGGTGGCATCACAGGCCTACAGCCCATTTCTTTGCACCCAATCGAAGCCGACGCAAAAATCGACCCGATCCATGGAAAAACCCTAGAACCCGCACGCGCTCGCCTGAAACCCTGCGCGCCAAATGCTCGAACACCTTCCCGCCAAAGCCACCCTTTGCATCTCAATAAAGAAAAAAAAGAACCATCCTCTCGCATTCGCAAATCACAATAGATCTCCGCGCTCCCCACCGAATTTGGGCGCGCGCCTGTGTTAGAGAGAGAGAGGGAGGGAGGGAGAGGCTATGGATGACGCATCTGGCGACGCCGCCGGCTCCGGCCGCCGCACGCGCACCCGGGGCTCCGAGGCGATGGCGCGGTCCGCCGCGCTCGACCGCCTCCGCGCCATGAAAGAGGGTAGGGCCCGGCCCGCCGACGCCGTCCATTTGAAGGTTGACGCCCCGATCTACGACACCGTCGCGGAGGAGGACTACGACGCGCTCGTCGCCCGCCGCCGCAAGGAAGAAGGCGATTTCATCATCGACGACGACGGGCTCGGCTACGCTGAGGATGGTCGCGAGGAGGATTGGACCCACCGCGCCCTTCCTTCCTCCTCCGACGAGGGATCCGACGGCGATGACGGCGCCCGTCGCAAGCGGAGGCAGCCGCGCCCTCCCCAGCCCAAGCGCCCGCCGCAGCAGTCCGCCGCGGCGTCGGCTCTCGCCGCCGCCGCCTCCATGATGGGCAAGCAGCGAATCTCTTCTATGTTCACCACCTCCTCGATGTTTAAGAAGCCTGGCAACGACCGCAACAAGGGTTCGGCTCTGGTTGCCGACAGTATCGTGGACGACGTCATCGCCGAATTCGCGCCCGACGACAACGACCGCGAGGAGAGGCGTCGGCGGGTCAGTAGGGTTTGTGCCCCGCAGCCTCCTCCCCCAATAATCGCCCACATCAACTCGGAAAAGGTTGTTGCAGATGCTGAAACTGTGGTCCTATCGGACAATGGGTTTGAAACTGATGGGGTTTCAGGCCATGGAAATGACATGGTCGTGGAATTGGTGAAGCCGGATGATGAGATGGAAACCAAATTGGAAGAAACTTCTGGTTCTAGTGCTCAGCTAGTGGTTGAGAATAAGAGTTCAGAGGAACTGAAGCAGGAGGCTAATGGGGAAGTGAAGATAGAGAAGGTGCACCGCCTCAACGCAAAGATTAAGTCAGAGCAGAACAGAAATGGTGGTATGACGAGTGCAGCAGCAGGGTGGATGAAGGTATGTGGTGATGGAGAAAATGTGGGAGTCGAAGGAGGGGTGGCTTCAGGTAATGCAGATGTGGATGAAAGCTCAGAGTTTGAGCTGAAGGATGGAGCACTACCATTCTACATATTAGATGCATATGAGGAACCATTCGGTGCTAATTCAGGCACAGTGTATTTGTTTGGGAAGGTAAAAGCATTCTAATACTGAAATCTCAGTCACAAATGTTTTGGTACATTATTCTGAAAGGTTTTTAGTTGCTGATGCCTTGTTCTTTTCTCCTTAATGCAATGATAAGCATCTGTCTTGCAATGATAATTGCCATACATGTCCTTTATGTTTTAGCATTAATTACATAATCCTAGAAAGTATGGGACAACATTCCAATTATAACTATCACAAACTACTAATCGGGGAATGTTCTCAATGAAAATCTTTGCGGCTTTGGCCAAGTATCTGAAATATACTTGCTGTGCTGTATATTCTGACAGTTGTTTCGTAAAGCCTATAGCCCCTAGATGGGAGAGTGGCGCCAAGTGCCTCCGTGACTGATTTTAATTACTTTCTCCAATCACAAATGTAACTCCATCTAGGTTTGCCCTAAGTTAAACTTTTTCAACTTTGACTGATACTACCTATGAAAGTATATTATCGTTAATGAAGCGAGCTATATATTACTCAAGTGTTTTTTTAATAATGAATCCAGTAATGTTAATGTTGTGTTGTGAATCCATATAATTTTTTTGAATATTGCTGATCAAAGTTGAATAGATTTTACTTTAGGCAAACATAGATGGACTTACATTTATAATTGGTGGAACTAGTGTTCTTGTACAGATTATTATCCTGGCTTCATCTCCAGATGCTCGGCTATTGCTTTTATCTGACAGGCTGCTTTTCTGTTCTAGGTTGAAGTTGGCAAGCGGTTCCATAGTTGCTGTGTCATAGTAAAAAATATTCAGAGATGCATATATGCTATTCCGAACTGTTCAGTCTTCCCAAGGGAGTCCCTATCAGGGCTAGAGAAAAAATCTACAAATTCTGATTTTCTGCCATCTCTTCGTGCAACTCTACATGTGAGAATGATTGTATGCTGAAAATATACTTGAACTTATTTGCAGCACTGCTCTCTAATATGCATAACATATCTTCTGTTACCAGGAGTTGGCATCTGGATTAAAGAGTGAAATAGCTGATAAACTGTCAGACCTCAATGTGTCAAATTTTGTAATGACTCCAGTCAAGGTTAGTGGGTGCACACGCACACAACAATGAGCTCTTTCATTTCCCCGCTATCCTGATCTAAGTGGTCATATTTTTTGCCATGTCATAGAGGAACTATGCATTTGAGAGGACTGATTTACCAAACGGAGAACAATATGTCCTGAAAATCAATTACCCATACAAGGTTTGTCCTGGTTTTTTGTTTGTATCAATGCTATTGTGGTTGCATATTTGACACTGGAAGTGAAATTCAATGGGAATGCATATTTCTATCTACCATAGCTGGTTGACCAATCCCTTGTTATCAGGAAGTAATGCTATGTTAGATTAGTGTAATCAAATGACATGCAATATGTTGTAGCATGCAAATATTGAATATTTTTAAAGCACACCAGAAACTAAAATATGTGATCTTATAAGATATTATGAGCCATTATTTATAAAATCTGGCAGCTCGTGAGTAAATTCCAGAAGTTGTAGATTGATTCGATATTTGTGGGCTATACTCGTCAACTGATTTGAACTGGGGGATATATGTTGCATGTTTGTAGCAGTGTGAAAACTGCCTAATGAAGGCAAAATTGTTGACCAATTTCAATCATTGACATCTAGATATTCACTGTTCATGTCAGATATGATCTCTTGGGTTTGAATAGCCTAAGCTTTTTAATAGAAAAAAATGCTAGATAAATATGGTGAAATGATACACTCTTGTTTTACATGTTTCATTGGTCGGTGGCCCAAGGGTATTGCTCTCGGAATATTCAGGATTTAGTTCCTAAGGAAACATGTCCAATGTAGTGATGGAATCCATCAGTTCATGACTTAACTATGTAATATGTTATTACACTTCACAACATGTAAACTATTATGTGCATGTGTCTCTTACCCAACCATTCAAGTCTGCAATTGCATTACTTATGTCGTACAAATTTTCTTAGGATCCTGTCCTTCCAGCTGACCTCAGAGGTGAACATTTCCATGCGCTGCTTGGCACAAACAATAGGTATGATCCATAAACTTTGCATTGCGAGGCACACACTATTCAAGATATGTGTATTTTCTTGATAGATGCTGAACTTTGTATCTTTGCAGTGCTCTTGAATTGTTTCTCATCAAAAGGAAGATCAAGGGGCCTTCATGGCTGTCAGTTTCCAAATTTGCGACACGGCCATCTACTCAGCGGGTATATCCTTGATTTACCCCTGTCCTGTTACTCTGGGTTGTGTTTTGTAGCAAGTTGGTTAATATTTGAATAGTTCCTTCCTAATTATCTGTTACATTTTATAATCAGTGACGTCTTTTGACCACAGGTCAGCTGGTGTAAATTTGAAGTTGCAGTTGATTGCCCAAAGGACATATCTGTTTTGACAATTACATCCCTAGAAGTCCCCCCTGTTGTAGTTGCTGCAGTCAATCTCAAAACTATCATAAATGAAAAACACAATGTGCATGAGATTGTGTCAGCATCTGTCATATGCTGTCACCGGGTAAAGGTAAGCTGTTAATTTGCTGTTTGAAAAAAATATTTTACTAGCATTTGGTTTACAGGTTTGGATACTTTTGTGATGAGGTGCCAAGTGAATGGTTATACATTATGTGAAACAATTGTTTTCTAGAAAAACTGACACACTTCCAGGCTCCATTGCAACAGTCTACATGTGTGTAATGTTAACAAAAGAAGGGAACCATCATGTTTTTCAACCTTTCCTTTTTCTGGATCAATTTCAGATTGACAGTCCAATGCGTCCTGAAGATTGGCAGAAAAGGGGGATGATCAGCCATTTTACTGTTATGCGCAAGCTTGAAGGTAGCATATTTCCTATAGGCCTTGCTAAGGAAGCTTCTGATAGAAACCAGAAGGCTGGTAGCAATGTGCTGGCACTAGAAAGCAGGTGGGTGCTGCCTTTCCTGTTCATTTTAAGTTTTTAACGAGTTCCATTGCTGAAGAATGCATTGATTAATTGTTTTTTCTCCTTCTCCAGTGAACGTGCATTGTTAAATCGTTTGATGATTGAGCTTAGCAAACTTGATTGTGACGTACTCGTGGGACACAACATTTCGGGATTTGACCTGGATGTCCTTCTACACCGTGCTCAGGTCTTTTTGATCATTACATGTTCTAACGATTCTGATATTTAACATATAGTACACTACTCTTGAGTTTGTGAAGTTTGGATGAGCTTTATAAAATAGTCAGGGTTAGTAACAAATTGATTTAAGAGAACTTAATTCATATTGCTGACTGTCATTTTTTTATTCAATGATTATTGTAGACCTGCAAGGTGCCAAGTAGCATGTGGTCCAAGATTGGTCGTCTCAGGCGATCAATAATGCCTCGGCTTACCAAAGGAAACACACTATATGGTTCTGGGGCAAGTCTAGGAATTATGTCCTGTATTGCTGGCCGTCTTCTCTGTGATACCTATTTATGCTCTCGTGACCTTCTGAAGGAGGTAACTACGAGTGCAATAATTCTTTAGACAATGGAAGGCCACTACTGCCTCAATTGTCTGGTATAGTTTCCACTACCAAATTGAGCATTCAATCTGTTTGTTTTATGCAGGTGAGTTATTCATTGACACAACTTGCAGAAACACAATTGAAAAAGGACAGAAGAGAGGTTTCTCCACATGATATACCTCCAATGTTCCAGTCTTCGGGAGAACTTCTGAAACTGGTAATTTCATCCAAACTAAACATTGTCCTGCTGTTTTCAAGAGAATGCCATCTTCTTTTTTCTTCAAAATCTATAAACTGAAGTGCCAAACTCAACTAGGTTGAATATGGTGAGACTGATGCATGGCTTTCTTTGGAGCTCATGTTTCACTTGAGTGTTCTACCGCTGACACGTCAGCTGACCAACATTAGTGGTAACCTGTGGGGGAAAACACTCCAGGTATAGTTGTTACTATCATGCATATTGTCTAGTGAATCACGTCGCTGTGCAGTCTTGACGTTATATCTCTAATGAAATTCCTGTAGGGTGCTAGGGCTCAGAGGGTAGAATATCTACTATTGCACTCATTCCATGCAAAAAAATTTATTGTACCGGATAAGTTTGCACGCAACAAAGATCTGAACACCACCAAACGAAAAATGAATGCTGATACTGAAGGTGCAAATGCTGATGATGGTGTTGCTGATCCTTCTGTTGATAATGAGGGGCATAATGGTGATCAAAGTAAAGCCAGAAAGGGACCTTCATATGCTGGTGGTTTGGTTTTGGAGCCTAAGAAGGGTCTATATGACAAGTATGTTCTACTTCTGGACTTCAACAGTCTGTACCCTTCAATAATTCAGGTAAATGATGAACACTCTCAGCCACCATAACTTTTTGCTTGCTCTCCATAAAGTTTAAGACTCCAGATATTTAACTTATCAGTATGTGTTCACTAATGGCTTTGTTATTCTTTGTCCACAGGAATACAACATCTGCTTTACTACTGTTGAGCGTTCTTCTGACGGCAATGTTCCTAGCTTACCAGCTTCGAAAGCTACTGGTGTTTTACCTGAGGTATTTGGATGGGTGTACGGTGTACCATTGAGATTGAGACCTGTATTACTTTTGGGTAAAAAAAGTTTTTGCAAATTTTTCTCACATGTGTTGGCAATCATGATTAACAACTCAGTTGCTGAGGAGTTTGGTGGAGAGGAGAAGAATGGTTAAATCGTGGCTGAAGACTGCTTCTGGCCTTAAAAGACAGCAGTTTGATATTCAACAGCAAGCATTGAAGCTTACTGCAAACAGGTAAGAATTGTCTATAACAAGATAAGCATGTCCACTTGTACTCCTTCAGTTTGATCAATGAGTTCTAACTTGCTCTTTAATGCTTTTGCTCTAGCATGTATGGTTGCTTGGGCTTTTCTAATTCCAGGTTTTATGCGAAGCCACTTGCAGAGCTTATTACACTGCAAGTGAGAACAAGTTTTGCTCTCTCACAGAAGTTATTATCAAACTTTTAAATTGTCATATTGATATTAATATCTCCTATGATGCCTGTTTCAGGGAAGAGAGATCTTGCAGAACACTGTTGATTTGGTTCAGAATAATTTAAATTTGGAGGTATGTAATTGCTAATGTCCATGAATGTCTGACTCTCTGTGGTAAACATTCTGAAAACTGAAATTGCTTCAGAGGGACATGGCAAAGAATAACTTTGTAGATACTAGAGATTGGAATTTACACATCCCAAGTTCTGAGTTCTTTCATTATACTAGAAAGTGGGTCCTGTATGCTTGTCAATGGAGTATTATGCCAATAATGTTTTATTATGGAAGCTCATTTATTTGTCAGTCGAATTCATGGGCTGTTGGTAAAAAGTGTTATCCTATAAATTTTAATCACTGATATAATTCATCTCACTAGCCACATTACATGGTTCATTCCATGTGCTATTTGCAACATGCTATCGTATACACTTTCTGAAGCTAAATAAACATGATGTGTTATGCATACATATTCCTTAATGTTGTCTTTGAAGACATTTCTTAATTCTATATCCACCGCATGAAACATTTGAAGATGTCCCCTGAAAATCCAGTCCATTAAGTATTATTGAACATATTTCTTTCTAATGAATTGTTTGTATTGACATTTGTTTTCTTGTGCTGGACAGGTTATTTATGGTGACACTGACTCCATTATGATACATACTGGACTTGATGACATCTCCAGGGCAAAAACGATTGCAGGAAAGGTCATTCAGGAGGTAAAAATCTGGATGTGAGATTTTTATGCTTGAGATGCATATTTTTAGAGAAGGGTGGTGTTTAGTATTTCTCTTAACTATAAAATGCTTTGACGCAGGTGAACAAGAAGTACCGCTGTCTGGAGATTGATCTTGATGGCATATACAAAAGAATGTTGCTTCTAAAAAAGAAGAAGTATGCTGCTATCAAAGTGGCACTAGACGGCAGCTTACGTGAGGTTTGTGCTTATTATGAATTTGTATGTTATGTTGTAGAAGTGGAAGAGTTGTTTTAACATGTTTGATGCAGAACATCGAACGCAAGGGGCTCGATATGGTCAGACGTGATTGGAGTTTGCTGTCAAAAGAAATTGGAGATTTTTGCCTAAATCAAATTTTGTCTGGAGGGTAAGCATTTAAATTTAAATTTTGCTCATGAAAATTTTCTTGCCTCATCTTTGTGAAAATTGCCTCTCTGCAGGACATGTGATGATGTTATTGAGTCGATTCATAGTTCTCTTGTCCAGGTTAGAAGCCTACCACCTTCTTGATTTTTAAATTCTCACCCATCTATTTGTATGAATGTTGATCAGGAAAATGCTTGTGCCCAGCAATGAATCTTAGGACTTGATTTGTTTCATTATTTACTTTTATGTTATAATCTACTGAACGGGACTATATATTCAGGTGCAAGAGAAAATGAGAAGTGGCCAAATAGAGCTTGAAAAATATGTTATCACAAAGAGTTTGACAAAAGCACCAGAAGATTATCCAGATGCTAAAAATCAGCCTCATGTTCAGGCAAGTGTTGCCTATCTTTTGTCTCTTTTAGTCTTTATTTGTTGGGCAACCCGGAAAACTTATTATCTGACAACTCTGTAAAATGTATGTTGGTTTCCTCAGGTTGCTTTGAGACTGCGGCAAAATGGTTACTCTGGTTGCTCTGCTGGTGATACGGTCCCTTACATAATTTGCTCTCAGCAGGTATTACAAAATGTTGTTCTCTATGTTTTGCAGTCCTACTAAATCATCATACCACATTACAAAATATTGTGACTGTTGTGATATGACACTGATCGGCACTCCCATTTCAACATGTATCACATTACAGCCCACAAAGAACTAAATCGCATCGAACTTACAAGAAGGGATAACACATGCTCCTAATGACAATCACAATTTGTAACCACAAACTTTTGCACAGAACCAAATCAGGGGCAGACTTGAATATTAGTACATGTTCATTCTTGATTTCCTTGAACTAACATTTTGAAACATTGCTTCATAATATTGGTAAATGGAGGGTGTAATCTGCAAATAGTAAGAACTTTTTTGTGAATCTGAAATGTAATTCAGGGAAAAATAAATCTCGTTAGATATTTTCTTCCCTGAAAAAAGTTCCTTGGTTAGCTATGTTCGAAGCATAGTTTATCATTCATCTGACCTTAAACTGTATTTACCCATTCTGAGCAGGATTCAGATAATACACATTCTGTGGGAATAGCTCAAAGAGCTAGACATCCCGAAGAGTTGAAAAGAGACCCGGACAAGTATATGATTGACATTGAGTATTATTTGTCACAACAGGTTCTTCCCCATTGTGATATGTTTTTCCTTTTTAAAAAAGTGCAGTTGCCTTTCCTTATGATATATTTACACATTGTTTCTGATTCTTAATTGCTTTTGCAGATTCATCCTGTTGTTTCTCGTCTCTGTGCTTCCATTCAGGGTACTAGCCCAGCCCGTCTTGCCGAATGTCTGGGACTTGATACGTCTAAGGTGCTCATTTTCTGTTGATTCATGGATATCTTAACGGTTGAAATTCATTTTTTTTGTTATGGTGTTTGTTGATCCTTTTTGTTATGTGGAGCAGTTCCAATCAAGACTGACTGTGTCTAGCAATCAAGATACATCAACCATGCTGCTATCTGTAATTGATGACGAAGATGAGAGGTAGGCCTCTAACATATCCATTTTAATCAAGTTATTGGATGTTTAGCTTATAATTTTGTGTAATAATGACAGATATCGTGGTTGTGAGCCACTGCGGTTATCATGTCCAAGCTGTTCTGGTACCTTTGACTGCCCCCCTGTATCTAGTCTGGTTACTAGTGCAAATGCTGCAAGTGTATCGGAGTCGGATGAAGCAAAAGATGCTACTGCTAATTTCTGGCGTCGAATGCGGTGCCCGAGATGCCCAGATAACGTTGATGACTCCAGAATTTCCCCTCCTGTGCTCGCTAACCAGGTTATTATTGATTAACATCATATGACCTATAAGGCTACAATTTAAGTTGATGAAAAGCTGAACCTAGTGTTGCCATGTGTAGATGAAAAGACAGGCTGATAATTTCATCAACATGTATTATAAAGGTTTGCTGACGGTAAGTGTTTTAGTTTGAAACTTGGAACTTCTATATTGTCCAAAAATGTATTTATTACTATCCCTGACCTGTTGGCTGTGCCTTATTTTTTTGCCAGTGTGATGATGAGGGTTGCAAATACTCAACTCACAGCGTAAACCTTAGAGTAATGGGTGATTCTGAGAGAGGAACCATCTGCCCTAATTATCCACGCTGCAATGGTCGCCTAGTAAGACAGGTTTGTCAACATTCCGGTTCAGCTTAAATGTACTCGTTTGGGCAAGTGGCCGACTGGTTTCTAATGCTAAACCTGTGCGTTTAACAGTACACAGAGGCGGATCTATACAGGCAACTGTCCTACTTTTGCTATGTACTTGATGCAACCCGGTGCCTTGATAAGGTTACACGTCAACCTAACCACCCAGTTTTTGTTTGACTTAATAATCCAAAGCATGCTGTAGCTGACGGGATGTTAATGTGTGGATGCAGCTGGACCAGAAGGCAAGGCTTCCTTTCGAGAAAGAGTTTGCAGCAGTAGGCCAAACCATTAACTTGGCGCTGATGGAAATTCAGAAAATCCGAGATAGATGTGCATTTGGATGGATTCAGCTGAAGGATCTTGCTGTGTCGATCTGATGAATTCTTGTAGACCTCATTAAGATGAATTTGATTCTTACTGTGCAAGAAACTCGTTGCTGTCTGTGGGTTGTAGAGTTGTAGTGTTAGTTCTAGATCTGGTTGGTTGAGGATCAGTACAAGTGAAACAATTTAGTCAATGAGTCTTACTTTTACCACTAGTGTTTCTGTAGTGTTTTCCATTTGGATACACTTTGTAGAACCTACTAGTTTTTTTGTTTGTTTGTAGTTGTTTTAGCAAGTGACTGTGTTGTACTAAACTTGTAAATATGGTGTGTCGGAATATCTCGATGCCTGTAACCAAATGTACACTATCATATATAGTAATCAGCTGCCAATTTTTTGGTTTGAGGTGCGGTATGTTCCTATGTAAATATGACAAGGATTCTATTGTTTCAGTGGTCAGTTTATTGATGTTCTGAATTCCGATAGATGGAACATAAAGGGAGAGGAAAATGAACAGTTTGTGACATGTGTTCTGGAATTTTATTTGCTCTCTCGAAGGCTTCATCTTTTACTATCTGGGAAATGCTCAGTTTCTGCAGTAGACAAGCGGTCTGAGAGATGACTTGATGCTTCAGATGAATAGCCATATATTGCACGCAAATCATCTCCAAAATTGCAATGAGTTAATTCAAGTTTTTTGCAACAATTTACGTCTATGACAATTAAATATTGCAGATTGTTTCGGGAGGAGTATTGATTGGCAAGCTGTCATGGTTCCAAATGACATTTGGCAGCAATGTACAAGTCTATTCAATGGCAGACTAACATGGTCCCTTTCCGTTTCTACTATTCCCTGAATTTATCAATGGAATTGGTCATTAATATTTGAACTCGTAATTTTGGCAAAACAGCTAAGCTGTGTCTATGACACGTGGGCCCATGATGTCGGCAACGTGATACTTTGACGGCAATTTTGCACAGAAAAAAAGGTCAGCACGGTCCCAGTTAACAAGTCCACGCTGTCATGCTCCCAAATGACGGCTCCCACACCTATTCACTGAACCGAACAAGTTCTCGTCTTCCTATCGTCGTCTCTTCTTCCATCTCTCGCGTCAAGCGCCTCTTTCTTCTGTGATTCGCCCCCAAAATTCCCGGTCTCAAGCTCGCCGCCGCCGGTGCTGGTGGCGGAAGACCACAAGTCAGGCCTCTTTCCGCCGAAGTCCTTCCTCGTTGAGACTTTGGGAGGCGTCGCGCTTCTCGGACCCTTTGCACTGGAAGAGACCGGCCTGGAGCGGCCGAGCGGGAGAGAACCGTAGTTTTTGTTTCTTCTTTTGTTTGTAAGTAACCCTAGTTTTGCTTGGACGGATTTCCCCAAGAGTTCGTCTGGTCCGGGGACTTATTTTTTGGTAGCAACTATAAGAAATTGAATCCATGCCTTTCCATTCAATTACTTGCGAATTTCTTTACCATATAGATTTCCACTGAATTAGCTGACCCATTCATGGTTCGATTAGGTGGTTTGTCTTCAGAGTGCAAGGTCAATCTCAGTTGACAATACTTGGTACTCCAGTCTCCACGTGCCGCTGCTGTTTATTTTTCAGAATTTCAGGGGGTTCTTCCGAGCCCTCATGTCTCATGTTGCTATGGTGGATTCGGTATGGTATTGACTGAAGCCGATCCTTAATTTCACATGGCACAACCACAGCAGCGGGTGTACCAAGCTTGGAAGGGGGATAACGTGAGAATTGTTCGAATTTTCTGTATCTATTTTGTTTAGTTTAAAATGAATGTGTTTCTTACTCTGCTGTTAATTTTAACTTGCCAATTATTTAACTTGCCAATTATTTTGTATCTTTAGCACATTAATATAATTAGTTTGCAGAGGCATCTTATCAAATGGGATCAGGGCTCTTAGAAAATGCCGACTGCTTTTGTAACTTTGCCGATGGTGGAATTGAGCTAACCTGCATAGGCTAGCTTCTTAGCTATGGCGATGTCTTGTTGTGTTTAATTATCTCAGCAGTCATATAGCCACTCTTGTCTTATTTACTGAACAGTGTATAATGATAACTCAGGGGTGTTGTTCAGATGGTTCCCATAAGCAATATGGTTTCTGTTGCATTGGCATTGATGAGTGTAACAATTAAGTTCTTGAGTTGGAATAATACTTCAGAATCTTGCACACTGATGTCACGTTGTTGTTTATGTGCAATATACCACACTATTGATTCAGTATCCTCTACTGACTTCTTTGTCTTGTTTGCAGAGGTTTTTCTTTGGTGGGCGGTTGATATTTGGACCTGATGTTAAATTCCTATGTCTTTCTGTTGCCCTCATCGTTGTACCGGTTGCTTTCTTTTGTGTGTTTGTCACGTGGCATCTCCGTCATCAGTTCCGTGCATATGATTCAGGATATGCAATTCTTGTCGTAGCAATAGTGTACACTATCTATGTAAGTATGCTGATGCTGTTTCTTGCTAGTATTTTTGCGTCAACATTGAAAAACATTAATGACTCCTAAATATATGTGTTCTTGTCTGCACTTTTGGTATAGGTGCTTTTGTTACTTTTCACAGCTGCTGCTCGGGATCCTGGCATTGTACCTCGTGCTTCACACCCACCAGAGGAGGATACTCCCTGTGATAGTTTGTCTCTTGCTGATACACCTGGAAGACTACATTTTCCTCGCGTAAAGGAAGTTATAGTAAATGGGATGCCTGTGAAAGTAAAGTATTGTGAAACTTGTATGGTATATCGCCCTCCTCGGTGCTCACACTGTTCCATTTGCAACAATTGTGTGGAACGCTTTGATCATCACTGCCCATGGGTTGGGCAATGCATTGGAAAGGTAAGCTATGTCGATAGTAAATGAAATCAAAATATGCACTTTCCATTCCATGGATACACACTTAGATAAGAACGTTGACTGCGCTAATAGAAAAAATACCATGTCTTAACCAGAAGGAGGGTAACAAATAATCATGTCTTAAACAAATATGCCTAGTTTATAATTTACATGTTCAAGAACAGAAAACCTCCACATCCATGTGAATATCTTTGATGACAATTTGGTTAATATTCTTAGTTTGAACAATTTATGCATCTGGTATTGAGGTTGCCATTAGCATTTTTCTTGAAATTATTTCTTCATTCTAAATTGATTGGAGTCACTCCATTCCTTAAATACTTGCTGATTTGTATCTCTTCTACCTGTCCATTGTGCAGCGCAATTACCGTTATTTTTTCATGTTTGTTTCTTCTTCAAGTCTCCTCTGCATTTATGTGTTCATTATATCGGCCTTGTACATCAAGTTTCTCATGGATGGAGACTATCCTACAGTGTGGAAGGCATTGAAACACTCTCCTGCTTCTCTAGCACTAATGATATACTGTTTTATTGCTCTCTGGTTTGTTGGTGGACTCACAGGATTTCATACATATCTCATCAGCACAAACCAGGTTGGTCTTTCTGCTTAATAATTCATCCCAACTTTCTTGGGAGTGAAAACACATCCTGTGTTACCATGCCCTCACGTGTGATGTGTTCTCTTGTTGTTGTGGTGGTGGTGGTGGTTTTTTTTAGGGCAGTGGTGGTGGTGGTTTATGTGTTTGTCTGCAGTCTACACACGGATTTGTTTCCTTTTTTTATGGTTGCAATTTCTATTGTATAATCTAATTATGCACGGTACTTTATATCTGTAACAACATATTCTGAGAATTGTTGTATATTTAGTTAAGGGGTTCCTATCTTGACTGAAATTTTAAGTTCCTCTTCTTTGCCTTATTTGTGAGGATTGGTATAACTTGTGGCATTTCCTTTATGGTTTACTGTTGTACATTTACATACTGAAGGTTTTGGTCTTGGAGAAAAACACATCGCATCCCTTAAATAATCTGAGACCTCACTAATATTTTACCCTCGCAAGGTAGCATGATAGGAGTTTAAAGCAACTGCACAGGCTATTGCTGTGGTGCTGAACTACATTGCTGTTGGTTTCTCAAAAAAAAAAAAAAACATTGCTGTTATCAGGGGTTGTGATTAAAAGAGAAAGTAGACTGCTTATTTCAAGCTCACATGATTATGAAGTACCTGATTTGCGAATATTTATTTTGGTATGTATCTTGAGAAGATCTTGTTGGCTTATGTATTTTTCAAACCTTCAGGTGCTAGCATGCTAGACAACCTTTTTCCCAACTGAAGACCGATATTTCAATATTTTTTCACAGTATAGAAATCCTAACATCTGATATAGGTGCTCTGTTTTTTCAGACCACATATGAAAATTTTCGGTATAGATCAGATGGCAGGCCTAATGTCTATGATCAAGGATGTCTGAGTAACTTTCAAGAAGTTGTCTTTGCCAAGATACAACCTTCCAAACATAAGTTCCGGGCATACATACAAGAGGAAGTACAAGCTCCACCAGCTAACAATTCTGGAGAGATGGAAGAGGAACAAGTTGGTGATCCTCGGGCAAAAGTGGGAGATGACATTGATATTGATGATCTTTTTAAGATTTCACAAAGGCATCACCGTGGGGACAATGATATTGAAATAGGAGGTGAAAACGCCAATTAGATGGAATGGTCAGTTTCAGACTCCAAAGTTCAAAACAATGCAGAAGCAACACACAACACTAGGATTGGGCCAAAGAAGTGAAAGTTTGGGATGTACCATGAGTTATGGCAACTAATTCTTACGGTCTCTGAATCTGCATCACCAACTCGGAGATGTGCTCACTGGCTTATTTATTTGCTCATAATGCCCATTACTAATCTGAGGATGATTCTGCAGCTGGAGAGTCTGGGCCAATATGCCTTCAATGCATGCTTGCTTGATCACTTCCAGCAGGGACGGCCAGTTTCCAACGTACTCATGAATGTATGTTTCAGTTCAAAATTAGGGCAACTGCTGTCCGTCAGGTGTTATCAGTATAATTCTTTTTTGTAAATCACTGCCTCACTGGTTCAGGATAGTTAGGATGCTACTCGTAGCAGCGTTTGTGATGAATTCTTACCCTTGCATCCTTCTGAGGATGGTTGCGTATATATCCTGGTTGAGAAACCTCAAGATGGTGTAGTGAATCCAGATTGCGTTACCGATAAGGTCGTCCAGTCGTTCAATTTTCTACGGGCAGAAGGCATTGCTTTTCATCTGATGTCGTTGACTTCAGCGATCTTGTCCCCTCAGCCCAGAAGAACAGCGGCAACATCGGCGTGATGGAATGCCCACCTGAATCACAGCTGTGTTTGAATGCTAACCTTGTCTATGCCAAACATTCCTTGTTGGCTTCTGGATTTTTGGTTGGTGCTGGAGCATCATGGTAGTATACAAATTGCCGAACTCTGAAGACACCAAAATTGTCGTCACGCCTACTCAACGCAGTGTCTGCTTCAAAGTTGAAATGGTTCTGCACAGACCAAGTAAAGTTTTGCACCTGATAAAATATCATGGGTTGTCAGCTCTAAAATACCAAGGCGCAGGGCGCAGGCCAATGTGACTACTTCAATTGTTTGTATTTTCTGGAGTGTTCACTGTACTTTCAGAAACAGATCAAAATGCGACCAATGCAGGAGTCCATTCAGTACTGAGGAGGCTGACATTTTGTTTCCGTCCAAAACATGGCTCTCATTGACACGCTGGGATGACAACTTGTGTGTCAAATGGCGCTGAATGCTACAGCTTTACTTTTGAAACGATTGAAAACGCCGCAGGTTTTCAAACAACTGGAGTCATCAAGGGTGCACTGCAGCCACACAGCCAGCCTTCTTGGCGGTGGCTGCACCAAGCTGCTGTGACGGGACACTGACTGGTCCTTGACTGGGGGTCGTGTGAACCAGTGGACTTGGCTTCAGAGTTCCCTCCCTTCACGTGGCAACTTGCTGATCAATCTGTGTGCTGTAACGTTCACGCATTTTTTTGGTCAATCCTGAGCGGCTGACGAGCACAACACTTATAGCGATGGATAGCTTGGTAGGGCAACACCGTCGTGGGTGACGGTGAACCGGCCGCTGGTCGATTTCCATTATCCCCTTGCCTTGTCCAGTTATGGCAATTTTCGTCTGACCCGTCGTATAGCATGCGTATACCACTGTGGCACTGTCATAGTTGTAGTCATCAACAGAGATATGGTTCAAGTGCCAGTAACCTGTGGGCTGTGTCTGTGTGGGACAAGTCCTGTGTTGCCATTGTCGACATTACTATTTGGTTGCTAGCTCAAGACATCCAATATCCAACAATAGTAGCTATCATTTGATCTAGAAGAATTTGATTTTCAATTAATAATAATTGGACCATCTTTTTTTTAAAAAAAATACAGAACGTGCCTTGATGGTGTTTGATTAATAGGAGGAACTATTGGACGGTCTTGTTCGATAGTGCAGCAAACATGCATATACCACTGCCATAGGTATAACCCCTCTGTTTCAAAATGTAGATTATTTTGACTTTTTTTAGATATATAGAGTTTGATATACACCTAAATATAGGATTATATTAGATACATAGCAAAATATATGTACGTAGAAAAGCTAAAAAGACATATATTTTTAAACACATGGAGTAGTCAACAAAAATAATGTTTCAATGCAAATCCTGTGTTGCCATTGTACTTGACTACTTGTCCACATTACTAACTACTTGGTTGCTAGGTCTAAGATATTAATAAGGTGATACTGTATCAATTGATCTAGAAGAATTTGATTGGAATTAAGAACCATTGGACCATCTTGTTGAATATAGCACATTAAGCAAGAGATTTTCTCCCTTTACAACTTGTTCAAACCCTACGATATATACTGATTTCTCTTTGTCTTCACCATCTAGTCAACATAATTTCGCCGTCATCCAAAAAACATAATTCACCATCAAGAAAAATATCAAGAAATCATGAGAACAACTAAGTTTGGTACAAAAGTAGGCAAAAGGAAGAAAATTTTCTGAAGATCAAGAGAAGTGAAGTACTTAGAAGGATTTAGCGGTATGGTCTGCATAAAACGCTAAACCAGGTTTACAATGTAAAATCTCCTTGAAAGCTACGGTGCAAATGCTTCCAAACTTCAAATTTTCAAAATACTTACCGCAAAGCTGAGAACCTTTATCTCTTTACCCTTTTGTATGTGTTTACGCCTCTCTTTTTTTTTTTTTTTGGTCTCTACTCGAAGAGATGACGGTTTTGACCGGATGGTGATGGTAAAAACGAGCATCAATATATGGTAGAGTGAAAAGAAGCGAGAGAGAGAGAACAGAGGTCAAGTGGCAAAGGAAAATGTCAGTTGCAATGGTTGGCACGCCCTATCATTTTCACTAACATGTGGCTTGAAGCCCACGTGTCGGTGGCACGAAGCGTAGACTGCCCTAAAGCGCCACCAACTGCTACGTGTAGCATACAACCGGCGAAACCTCTGATCCATGAATGTTGCAGATGCGCTGAACGTCTGATCCATTAATTCATTCCATTGCCGTGCGTTGATCAAACATATAAGCGTTGAAAAACTTGGAATGCGACCTCGCAATTGCATGCGAGTATGCGACGACGCTGTCGCTAAGGCGGCGCTGAAGGTCAGATTGACCTCGCCCTGAGGCTTCGGATTAGCTGCTTGTCGTCAATGAATCTTTTGCATGGCCAAACAAATGCTCGCCACGAAAGCTCCATGATCCCGGCAAGTAGTCATGTCATTTTCACTGCAGTTCTTACGTGACACCAAAAAAAAAAAAAAAATCGGCATCATATGGCATGTGTTCTCCTGGTGAGATTAAAAAAAAAGTGAACATAATAGGCAAATCTTCTAAACTTTTTATATTACAATAGCAAGTACTCCAAAAATATTAGTCATTTTGACTTTCCCGAATCTGTAAATTTTGCGTTGAATCTAGATATATTATGACTATATGCATAGTAAATGGTATATGAACCAAAGAAAAAGTCAACGATTAATAATCTAGGACGGGGAGAGTAATATATTAAAACCTAATAATCCATTTTTCTTCTTTCTTAGGTCCTGTTTAGTTCGCCAAAACTTCCCAAAATTTTCGCATCGCAGACCGTGCCACCTCTCACAGAACACGTCTCCCAATGCAAAAATTTCACCATTTTCACTAAAAAATTCACCAACAGAAAAGGAGAAGATTAGTATTGACAAGATGCAAGCGCGTCAGGCTTTCCAGTTTCTACTCACTCATGAGGCCAAGAACACACTCTTCAGTCTTCACCTTTCACCAGATCGACTCTGCTCATGAGGCTCATGAGGCAGAGCAGGCCTTTTGACCCCAGGCGGAGCATTTCCTGCCTAACAGCATGCGTACGGATGCGCGGCAAGGGCAAGCATGTCTGCATGTGCCCTGTGTGGCTGTGTCAGTGACAAGGCGATCGATCCTGCCCATGCACGCTCAGGACAGGCATGCGATGCAACAGTGCCATAGAGGTGCCCAAAATGTCAAAAGGCAGACGTGAACAGTACAAAAGGAGACGACGAACGAAAAGGCAAAGGCTCCATGCATTTGAACATTTCCTGTTCTTGGGACTTCAAATCCTGAACCCACCAACTTGGAACGTTGAATTTTGAGGCGCTGCACCAGCACGCCTGCCCTCCCCAGACCCCAGTTGCGAAGGTCGCAGCTCCCTCAAGTTTTTGTAAACGAAATGGTTTTTTGTAATGTGTTTGGCAGACGCTTTGCATCGTTTCCGAGGGGAAAGCATCGAATCTTTCTTCATGTTTGACGACACAAAAGGTTTTCACGAGTCTGAACTCTGAAACTTAAGTTAACTAACTCCCAGAGTACGAATCCGACAGCTTGCCTTGGGATGAAAGCTTCCGGTTTTTATAATGTGCTTGGTAAAACTCTGCACCATCCTTTTGAAACATCTCCCCATTTTTTTAATGGAAAACAACTCTTCGAATTATTCTCTATCTTCATTTTTTAAACGTTATACTGTCTAATGCTTTATCTGTGCACTTCGATTTGCGTTGCATTGGCATTGATGTAGCAGAGGCAAGAACGTCAAATGGTTTGACAAATGTCAAATGTGGCTGCTTTGCATGCCTCCTCGGCAAGGGAACTTGACCTGCGCAGACTGAATTTTCTGTCAGCCGAGGCGTTCCATCATGGCCTGTTCTTGCCGTTTTGACCTGCCGCTGTTTACATAGCTTCAAGCTCTGCACCTCTGCGTTTCGGAGCTGTGGAGGCCAACCTTTTTTTACCAGTTTGGCAAATTGGCACGCAGGAGGAATAATATTATTTGTGGGTTTCAAGCAGTTGAGCTACTTCGTGGACCAACTACTCATTGAGAAAGTGGTGAAACTTTTAGTGAAAGTGGTGAAATTTTTGCATTGAAAAACGTATTCTGTGAGAGATAATACGGTCTGCGATACGAAAATTTTGAAGATTTTTGGAACTAAACTGGGCAAGAACATCTCCCTTATTTCTTCCATTATCCACTTGGAATTGCTGGGCGCACACGTGCAGTGTGTACTAATCGCCGAAGCATTGAGCCCCTATAGTTTATTTTGCTTACCAACCACGTGTACAAACAGACCAATCAAATGAAGATGGGCCAAGTGAAATGAATTGTTGTTGGTTGGCCAATTTGCATTCACTCCTAGCATCAGATTACCTGCAAAATAAGATTCTCGTGCTCGCTCCTTCTAGTCTCACACAAAAAGAATGATGTTTTCGACATGAAGTCTACAAACAAAACTCTGGAAACTAATATTTTTTAGTTTGAATTATACTTTTATACATATTATTAATCAAAGTATAATGTCCATATCTTTTGTAGATGACTTATATCGGGCATGGGACGGATTAGTTAAAAGCCTCCAATATGCATGTTCTCTTTCAAAATACTACAATATCTATACTATAAGGAGCGAAGACAATTGAAAATTTCTCACCCAAATCGGACACACCTTACCCCTCACGCCGGCCTCACATGTCATATGTTTTTGGAAGTGGATAGGGTGGAAGGACTATGAAGTACCAAAAAATCGCAATTTGAAGAGCGTTTCTGCAAAAAACGTAATGTTTTTGTTACATGTTGCCTGCGTACCCGCCTGTATACCCACCGGACCCACATCCACTCGGAAACGTGTCTGCACCTGCGTCGTGCCGTACTGCAGTCCAAACTCCCTACCCGCGCGGGTCCCATCTTATCTCTAACCTCCCTCCCCTCCTCGTTCCCCACAGCATGGACGACCTCCCTCGATGATTTGCTGCCTGTATGGGAGCGGCGGCGCAGACGCGCTTGCAGCCAGCCCGGCAAGTGGCGGTGTGGAACCCAGGTCGCCGCCCCTGGCCATCCCTGGCGCGGAGGCGGCCTTCCACGGCGAGCGGTGGTGCGGAGGGGGCCTTCCCTGGCGAGCCGCAACGCGAAGGCCAGGTCGCCGCCCCCGGGGTGCCGCGGCGCAGAGGCCGCCTGCTCGACGATCACCACGCCCTGCACGGCCGCACCCCTGGTCGATCCAGGCCGTCCATCGGGTCCGGATCGCAGCCGTGCAGCTTGAGTACGCCCTGAACTAGCTCACGCCGCCCAGCAGCTATCGTCTGATCTTGGGACATCGCCGCTGCCAATTTGGGGTTGTCCGAGAATCAGTTGCCACAACATGGTGCCATGGCTGGAGACCTTCAGCAGTAATGTCCTTCTCAACATCTACATGCTCGCTGGATGTTCGACATAATTCCTGAGCTAAACTTGGTGTACATCAGACTCGTGCTATAATCCAATCGTGAAGGTTTTGGTTGCCGTGGACAGGTTCATGCATCACTACTTTTGCTCCTATGAATCAGTTTCTAAATGACATGCTCCTATGTTCACTTCCTAAAGCCTGTCACATTTGTGTGCTCTCTTCATCTTATACTGCTCTCATGCTTGACAATAAGATGTTCTTAAAATAATCTTTCTCTTTTGTTCATTTCATCTGATTAAAATGTCTACATAGCTGCTTGTTTGATGAGAAATTGTGTGTGCGTCAAAAATTCCAATCGGATACAGTTTATGTTGACATTTCACATGTTTCAAAGGCTAAGTAATATAATGCATGACGAAGCAATTGTTCACAATTCAATGGTTTACTGATGACCTTACGAAACAAAATTTATTTTCACATCATGTCAAACAGCCTACTGAGAACAACTTCATATGGTAGTCTTCTTTTATGACTTTTCTAATTTCTTAATGCTTGTGTTTCTATTTATTTCAGTGGTAGTAGAGATGAAAATGTCACGCTGACTCAAAAATGTCCTTCTTTCATTGGCAATATGATGTTTTGAGAATATCTAAAAAACTAAGATGCAAATTCACTCTGAGTGAAGTTTGACATCTTTTTAACCTTCCATGCTGCAATATAATTATCTACATTTCATTTAACCAAGCAGGTACCCATCCTCATGAACTGCACATATTGTTTTTATCTCCACATCACTTTTCCTCTTGTTGGATTGCAGAGAAATCATGACACACCAGCAATAGCTTGTTCATTATCTCTAAAGAAGAATAAGGCATGTCCAGATGTAGTCTATGAAGATTTCTCACACATCATATCTTTTTAGGTGCTTCTTATGTAGTGCTAGAGAAAGCAAAACTGATGATCATTGCTGGCATCCCTAGGTAAGAGATCAATGGATTGCAAGTTTGCAACACCATAAAGTTTTGTTTTGATCTACACACAATTAAACCTTCTCCAATTATAAACAATATCCCTCCCAAGTGGGCATGATACTCAAAGATAGTACTAATAAGAAGATTGTAGTGCCCTCCATAGTACTCCATATCAAATTGTCACTATGCTGCAAGAAATATTATTAGACATCTA
This sequence comes from Cenchrus fungigraminus, assembly GCA_036936925.1. Lineage (NCBI taxonomy): Eukaryota > Viridiplantae > Streptophyta > Magnoliopsida > Poales > Poaceae > Cenchrus > Cenchrus fungigraminus. Next base: position 10,820,408 of record CM072779.1, read on the forward strand.
TATAATTGATGCACTACCATGTGATGGGTATGGGCATACATTAATTAGGATGCACAAAGTTGCAAATTACAAAAGTAACAATTGAAAGACAACATGAATGAATCCACCATTCCACTTGCCCAATCCAAAGCTAATTCATCTATGCGTGCAAGCAACAAAATAAGTGGTATGAAAAATGATGATTACAACACCAAATAGGGTATTAGTTTCCATTAAGTGTCTGGTCAGTACTACTACATATGTTATAATAATATAGAATAAGTGTTTAAAAAGTTTTATTTTTCAAAATACGTGCGTGTCGCACGTACATATTACTAGTTACTTTAAGGACAAAAAAAAGTAGGCGATAAAAAATACCATGGTCCAAGAACTAGCAATGAACTAGGTCCAAACCTACAAGTCTCCTATTGGAGTACATAAAAATCAACAGAACTAAAACCATCACAGGAGTCCAATTCTAATATGTGGCCAAACATACAAAAGTGTCGCAACATTGGACAGTGCCGTACAGCCGTAGTTGGCTTTATATGTAAACTATAATGATTGTTTGACCAGAAGGGCTCTATGATTGTCTTAGTCTTCCATGTCAGGATCCTGACATTCCATAAGCTAGTTTATTTCTTAATTCATCAAATTTGTGTGAATGAATAGTGTATTGAGGTAGAAAGTTGTAGAAAAATACGTATTGAAACGTGTGTTATGAAAAAAAGGATGTGACTCAATCTGACGAGAATGTGACGGATGAATAGTGAATTAGAGTTCAAATTAGAAGAACTAAACAACTTTGTGCAACTTCGCCATGTGCTTTTCTTGTGCAGAGCAGTCCTAGATCTATGCATGACAGTGACTTGTGCTTTTCTTGATATGCCAGCGAGCACAAAACGTCGCAGCAGACGTGCACGCTCGTGATCTGAAGTCCTATAAGATACGCCTCACATATAGCATGTAGGAGTACTATTCATGCATGTGCATTGTATCAGCCTGGAAATGGTTTCTGCTGACCGTACGTCACCACCGACCAATGACCATTGTGTGATTGTGTAGTTGTACTCCTTACAGGACAGAAAAAGAAAAGATTAGGGGCGAGAATCTTTCAACATATTGGCGAGTAGGGACCATGCTACTGTTCCATCGGCGTGCCTCGTCCTTGCTTGGATAGCAATCCTTAGCCTCCTCGGTCTGTTTAAGCGTGATTAGATAAGCACAAGGTCGGGTGTCACATTCAGTGATTCCAATACCACACAATTTCCTTGAGGTTCTTCCTCGGTGTTTTGCAGACGTCCACACATTGTGGTATAGACTGAAACATCATTTCACTTTGAAATAAAGCTTAGACTACCCTCTCCGTTCCAAATTACAATTAGTTTTGACTGTTCTAACTGCATAATTATTGTTATGTATCTAAGCATAACATATGTCTAAGTGCATAACATATGTCTAGTCAAAACAAATAGTAATTTGGGACAGATGGAGTACTTTTGATAAAAGAACTAATCTCTTGATTCACAGCTACCAATATGTGTAATAATAATTAATTTTTAAGTAACTTCTTAATGAAATACATACATTGTACTCCATCTGTCCCTAAATAAATGTTGTATTGGGTTTCTGTGCTGAAAGTTTAACTGAATTTGTAGAAAATACGTACAACATTTGTATCTTCAAACAAATTTAATAAAAAAACTTGATTCAAATATTTATCTAATGATGATGACTTTGTACAATAGATTTCAATTATATACACATTTATTTAGTCAAATTTGTTTTTTAGGGACGGAGGGAGGGACGAGGGAGTATGCTCTATGGGGGAAAAACCAGAGAACTGTTGTAATCATTTCAGAAGGAAAAAAAACAGGATTGATGGCTACAGTTTGGTGGTGGGAGATTTAGCTGATGATGATCTGCCGTTAGTTGGAGCGGCGGGCCCTATATTGCGAAAGACTGATGGCGCACATGAGAAACGCCAAGAACCGGTCCAAAAGTAGCTAAAACTAAACCTCACAAAGCTGCCCTGGCCCCTCCCCTCACTTGCTATCTTTATCCAACCCAAATCTAGCGACGAGCAGTGACGCCACGCGCACACTCTCCCACCCGTCTTCCCCAACTCTCCTGTGGCCGCCTGTGGGGCAATTCGCCGGTAGTAGATGCTAGCTGATCCATCCATGGCATTGGCATGTGACGGGGGCGCATCAGCTGGATCGGCTCCGATCTTTCTTCGGATAAGCGAAGCGAGCACTTTTGTGCATTATTCCGCCGGAACTAGTGTCCTTGCGTGCAATGATTGGGAGATCGATCGGATCCAATGATCTAGTATCCTTGTTGTAAAACCACCGGACTCCGTATGGATGGGAAGGAGGGACTGGAAGTCCTAGTCCTTGTTCGGTTGCTTGTGGGTTCTTACCAAAACTCTAGGCTTAGTTCGGAGTATATATACGTAAGAGCACCCCTATTGTAAGATATCGATATACAGATAATAAAGAGAAGCTCCACCTATATTGTCTCTGGTCTACTTTGTACTTGTTCTTGTGCTTGTCATGAGAGACGCGAGAGGGAGAAGATCCAACCGCTGACGACGTGTTTCACAACACGTTATCAGCACGACCGCTCTTCGTCGACTACGTTGGAGGAGTCGCCATCAAGCTCGACGCCAGCGATCTCGCCGTCGTTCACGCTGACGACTACTTCAACGACGTTGACTACATCTACGTCGTTAGCGATCGGATCTGCACCGACTCGTCAACAAGCCGGCAGGTCCCCCGGCCCTGTCGAACTGTCCTACGCGACAGGCTTCGATTCCACTATGCTATCGAACGGTATGATTTTTTTAATAGATTAGATTGATCTGGACTCAACCTTTTGTGTTGAGATTATCTGATCTATTAGAATAAGCAAGTATGTTTTTCTACGTCACCTAGTATGTCTAGGTAGACCCATGACAATGGCCTGCACGCTGTCGGTTACTACAGACTGATTCCCTGCAGTGTTCACCGTTAGCCCTGAATATGTGAAGTCATCATCTTGCACGCTGGCGCGTCTTCCATCGGCACAGCCTTGCCTGCATACAAATCAGAGAGCAAATCGCCAAGCTTCACACGTATTTAGCTGATCTGCCTGCAGCAGTACGTTGCTGTTGACACGCCAGTTGCTGTCTACATCTGTGTTTCCAGCATGAAGCCGAATCAACGTTTGAAAGCACGCCCGAAGCCTGTGCATGAGCCGCTTGATCGAAACCGTTTTGCTACTCGATGTCACCGCATCATTGTGCCCGTGGCCTGCGCCATCCGAAGTTGTCGCTTGCCAGACCAGCAACATGCATGAACGCGTGAGTCACATACCACGAGCTCGCCGAACAGAGCTCTGCCACCAAATCCAACTAGACGTACTACTTACTGCACTAGGAAGAAGGGGAGCGACCAACTGAACTATGTCGCCACACCGCTTGAAGACGGGTGCCTCTGCTTGACCTATCCCGCTCACAACCGAGAACGAGCGTTCGAGTCCCGCATGTAGTCGAGACCGAATCCGGATAGCATCTGTTGTCTGCAGCAGAATCCGAGCCCCAATCCTGCCCGTAGCAGAATCCGAACCTACAGTAGAGCTTGCTGCTCACCCCATGTTGAACTGGCCACCAACCGGTAACACACGGCCTGCATCGCCGCCTGAAGCCAGGCGATTCCGCTCGAATGCTGTTGTGTACGCAGCCAAGTCAAGTTCGCGGTTTCTCCACCTGTGCATGCCCGGCCCGGATCCAACATGAAGTGCTTGAACACACCTCTTTTTTCCGCCAGCGCTGCACGCTAGGATCTGAGAGTGCGACTGGCCTACTGGCATCGCCCTCGCCCTTGGAGGGTTCAAGATCTATAAAGTTAGTTGGACGGAGATGGGATGGTCCATGAACTTGTGTGGCCTAAAACTTGCAGTTTAACCCCTGATCTTGATGAAATCAAAGGGTTTGGGGGATTTTCTAGCAGAAAACACTCATGTGACTCGGTTTTTGCAGCATGTTAAGATGTTTATTGTTATTTACAGTTTACACCTTCTGTAAATTGATCTTTTTGTTTACTGTTTTATGAAATAATTGTTATAATTTTTGCATAAATTCAGTAAACAATAGCTTTAATCATAGCAACATGATTTTAGGTATATGAGCTCTCTAAATTTGAAAACACCTTTTTGAGACTCATATTTGTTTTTTTTTCTAGCACGTTTAATGGATATGTAATTCTGCAAATTAAACCATTAATCCTTGAAGTGGCTAGAAAATTACCTTTAATCATAGAAACTGGTTTTAGGTTTATGACATCTCTCAATCCTGAAGAACCTTAGACTAATACCCGTGAGAGTGTCAAATTTTTTTCCTGGCAATTATGTAAATGGGTAAATATTTTTTTTACTAGGAATATTCTGGGAAATAAACTACTGAATAGATTAATCAACATTAATTAATTTTGCACTTGCTTTTATGCATTTAAACACATGAAGTGTGCCTGTAGCAAATGCATGAATAATGTAGGATGTGACATTAAGTCCATTATTTCTAGAAGAAATATAATATTGGTAAGTCTAGCACCATGTAATTTTTAGAAGAAATGCTATAACTCTGAAAGTTATTTTAGCCAACTTCCCAACATGACATTTTGAATTTGCAATAGCAGCAATTTCTTAAGAAGTATGTCAACTATTGAGTTCATACATAACATGAAGTTATGCAGAAATAATATATTTTCTTGAAGAATCATATTTCATAGCCACAGTGGCATCTTTGCAATTCAAGAAGAATATGCAAAAACTCAATATAGAAAATACTTATGCAATCAAAAATTGTGTAAATCGTAGAAGTGGAAGGAAAATAGTATATATTTTAGAAGTGATGTTAGGCTCAGGGGGAGATGCATTGAGATCATGAAGTCTCATACTCACCCAAAACCACTAGTGAATAAAATTTCCTACATAAGTTGCATTATTAAGTAATATTCCTGAAGAATTTGGTTATGCTCATGAAGAGTAAGCATTTGTCTTTTGCGTTAAGACCAGAAGTTTAGCATTAGCTTAGGAATGTTTCCCAGAATAAAAGGGCAAATTGGTGTTTCTTACCTCTGTATAGGTTTTCTCACCTTATCTTGATGCCCACTTGCTTATAACAGTTTTTACTCGTAGTAATTACTTTAATCTCATGGAATATATAAAAGAATTACAAAATGAATATTGTGAATAATTGCTTTAAATTGCCTATTTGATAATCATTTGAATGTTTTTTCCACTCAAGTCTCAAGTAAACCATGTAGGTTGTAGTTATTGTGCATTACTACCATGCAGGTAGAATAGAAACTGAATTTCTATGAAGCACATTAACTAGTAATATGCAAGCTCTATAATTGAACTTAGAATATTCAATTTAGCTATGAAGTTGTATATTACTCAATCATGTACTGAATGCATGAGCCCTCTAAGTACTTGAAGTTTATTCTACCCAAACCACATTGGTGTACACTGAATAGTACATCTACATGGATTTCATACCATATCCTATTTATACTAGCAGTATAATTTAATTCTATGAAATAATTGAAGTAATTCATAGATCATGCTTGAAGCATAGCATCAACTGAAAGTGCAACTATGGTATGAAAAAGGGAATGAATTGGGGCCTAGCTTAGAGACATAAAGAATGTGGATAAAATTAAAATTTCTAATAGGCATTTCCTAATCCTGTAAGATTGATTGGTTTAGAGCCTCATCCTGTTAAATTGATGGACAATCAATATGCAAGTTGGCCAGTAGCCATAGTCACTTTAATGACTAAGCATGTAGCTTTGCGTAACTTTTTAATCCTAATATTACTTTGTCACTCAGAATGACAAAGTTAATAGTTATTCCACACTAATATGAGGACATGCATGTCACCATATTAATCAGAAGTCTTTGCATGAACATCACATCAATATTTCACTTAAACATTGGCTTGCAACCATTATGTTTCCTATTATTGCACTAGCTTGCATGTTGTGCTCATGAAAAACTTCTCCTGTTGAGAAGTAGCTCCCACTCTGATAAGATGGTCAGTAAACCATCATTGCACTTTATCAACAAGCAAGCATGCTGACAAACCAATGTATTATATACATATGTGCAAAATGACTAGAAGTCAGATATTAATCTTTAGTCAAGAAGGCTAAGATCAGGGGGAGCAAACTGGTCTAGAATGGACTTGGTAGGAAATTTATCCAATTAGAAATTGGTTTGCCCAATTAGAATGGATTTGCGAAAAAAATGAAAACAAAATGGACATGATAGTCCATTGTGTGAAAAATAATTATGGATTATGGATTAAAAAGCAAATGAGGAAATCCCGAATGTAAAAGCAATTAAATTTTCCAGAAGATTTTCCATGTAGATTATATTTTGAATAAATTTTTAAACTAGAAGTTTGATTATCAAAAATACTTGAAGTATATTGTATGAGTAATTGGATGTTTTTTGGGCTAAATAAATAAAGAAGCTAGATAAAGATAATAGTTCTGTAGACTTAATGAAATCTAGCTCACTGCATAACAAATAACCCCTAAAAGTTCAAAAAATAAAGTGTGTGTAATTTTATTTCACCATATTAGCATACAGATGAGCATCAACTTGAAGTTGAAGAAACATGAAACTAAATTTCCATTACATTAAGCTCATGAGGATATCATTAGAAGTATGCTATTTATGAAGATCTAATGTCGGCATTAGGGGGAGAGAAAGCCCATATGAAAGTGCCTTGTATTGAATGAAATAATAATCTTCATAATATTCCTGGAAGTTTGAAGCGGGAATAGAAATACACACTCAGTCATCCTCGCACGAAGCGAAGTATAATGCCAGTGAATTAAAATGTGAGGAAGCCTATGAATAAATTTTCCATTGAAGTGAAATACACTTGAAGTGAAATTTCATGAAGTATTTTATCCCAGTGAGAATGTGCACATAATGAATACTCACATATGGGAATCTAGAATGAGGAGATACAACCTGAAGTTATTAACTAGAAGTTAAGTTTACTTGTAGTAAACAGAATGCTATGTGTGGTATATCCCGGGTATTTAATAATATACTCACCAGGGTAAATAACTTGATTATTAATTTAAAATCTACGGGGACGCCTGTTGGTTTTGGATTAAATGAACTTGTCAAACAATTTATTGAAATCTCCGTAGGATTCTGGAAAGAAGACCATTATGGTCGAATGCCTCACAAACTAAGAAATGGTCATCTTGAAGATGAATGCCTAACACTATAAAGCGCGCTCAATATTTTGTGTTGGGATAGCAGATACTAGTTGACTATATCATAGTCTTGTCCTGAAGATATGGGAGAGAAAAGAATGAATGTCGACAACATATTACCTCTATTATTGCAAATATTTCTCTAACGGGAATATGAATCCATAAAAAAAGTTCATGGCAAAGTTGCATGAAGCAATAATGTTGGGTCAAATTGAAGAATGCAATTGAGGTTGAACCATGTAGAAATATTTGAAACTGGAAGTTCAAATTGGATGAATCATTATGAAATAATGACATGGTGAAATATAATGGTTCATAAGTCTTTCAAAAGGCTAGAAAACTCCCATTATGTATGAATCAATATTCTGCTACTTATCTGGCATATGGAAATAATACACTGAAATATATATTATGCAGTTAATTGATGGATTTTGAAAATTCATAAGAGATGATCCTTGAAGGATTCATCTTTCCTTGAAGGAATAAAAGTTGAAAATAATAGAAAGTAAATCTCATACTAAGTAATAAATGTCTAAGGTTGACAATATTCCTGAATGAATATTAATAGTCTCTAGAAGAGCAATTCCTCGAAGGATATGAAGTCATAAAGTGACTTATTATGAATAACACGTTCAAATAAAAGAGTTTATTGAAGAGCTCAAATTAACAAGTAAATGACTTCTCTCTTGCATGAGAGAATTTCTCATAGAAGAGAAATACTATTCTCGAAGAATTAGAAAATCCTTGAAGGATATAGTCAATGAAGGACTAATCAGTTAATTTCCGAGTGAACACCAATAATCCTGAAGATATAAATGAAAATTCATACAGACCCAAGTGATTGAATTAAGAATGAGGTGAGAATTCGTATGGTCCTGAATGAGCCGTACAAGCACCAGTAAGTGCATACGCAATCAACCAGCATTGATAGTATGTATCCTCACATACCATAGAAGGTATATTGGTGATTGACAATTTGAATTATCCCCTCAAATGCCAACTGAAGACTGATTATCTACAGTGAAAGTGTGGAAAAAGCCAACTTTAGAAGATCTACCGAATAGATCATTGGTGTTAACTTTGAATCCACTTAGATGTATTTGCTATTAATCAAACATTGAAGTTTGAACTGTAATATCTAGAAGATATAAAATTTAGCAAATTATTACCCCCCATTTCTCTGAAAGGATAAAATTTTCTTTTGTGTTGCACAGTTAAATAAAGTGGTTACTAATGCTTGAAGCATTGCTCCTAATATAATCTAGAAGAATTACAAATTAATTCTTTGAAGGACTAATGTACATTTATGAAGAATGTGACTCAGACATTTTGAACACTGAAGTTCAGAGGATGTTATTATGAGGGGGAACATATGTTTAATCATATTTAGATCTGAAATCTTTAAGTTGTACCTAGAAGGAATCAACTTGATGATTAGTTATTGAATTTAACATTAAGGTATACCACTCGTTTACTTAGATCATGTAGATCTTTGTTGCAAGAATCATGAAGTTCATGCATAAATCTTGAAGATTGATTACTATTCATGAAGAATAGTGATTATATAATATTGTATAACCAAGAAGGTTTTATGTTGTACTCTTTTTTCCTTTGTGAGTTTTTACTTGAAGGTTTCTCACATAAGGTTTTTGACGAGGCAACATGTGCAATACAAAATGCGGTTGATATGTACTCTTTTCTCCAAGAACCGTTTTTTCCCACTAGGTTTTCGGATGGAGTTTTTGATGAGGCATATGCATTCGCGGTAATCGCCCAAGGGGGAGTGTTGTAAAACAACCGGACTCCGTATGGATGGAAAGGAGGGACTGGAAGTCCTAGTCCTTGTCCGGTTGCTTGTGGGCTCTTACCAAAACTCTAGGCTTAGTTCGGAGTATATATACGTAGGAGCACCCCTATTGTAAGATATCGATATACAGATAATAAAGAGAAGCTCTACCTATATTGTCTCTTGTCTACTTTGTACTTGTTCTTGTGCTTGTCATGAGAGACGCGAGAGGGAGAAGATCCAACCGCTGACGACGTGTTTCACAACATCCCTGACTGAGATTGGCATTTGGCAGGCGCGCGTAAACCAAAGCCGCTTTGATTCCTCGATCTCTTTTCCTTGTCGTCCTTGGTCCATGTCACGTCCATGTCATCCTCGATCAGTACCTGCTAGATGTAGATCGATGCAGATCAAATCTTGCATGGGATCGTCGCCCTTTAGGCCTTTATGGCCCTGCTGCTTTGTCGTGTTCGCCTCCTCCAATGCACCATCTCGATCGCAAACAGCAACTATGGAACTGCACATCGTCCCTGTAGCACACAGAACGGCCGATTGACACGCACGAAACTCGTGACACGCATGGAACACGTACGCAGGGCCAGGGGGGGTACGTATGCACTAGGCGTGTCATTCGCGTCGCAACAACCGCCGGGCCGGCCGCCGCCGCCGGATCGAGCGCGTCCGCGAGACACACGAGCACCCCTCACTTCCCCCCTCGTAGGCGTTCTAGTGGCCGCGTCAAGCATCATCAGGGGGAAAGGAAAAAAGGGCTTCGTGGAGAGTTAGCCGAACAGGGGATCATCACGATTACCAAACTTTACCAATCACCCGTCGCCATCACACGACCGGATCGGACGACCCGGTCACACTCCCCACTTCCCCAGTGCTGATCGCCGCCGCCCGCCGAGCACGCGAACGGCTCGAGGGCATCTTGGTTTCTGTCAACAAAAGCCTGACACACGGTGAACTGCAAGTGCGTGGTGGTGCAGTGGCGACACTGACTGATGTGACGAGGGCACCCAAAACCTCACGCCGCGCGCGCAGGTGCCCCGGAGCACGGCGCGGCCACCCCCAAGCAAAGCAAAGCAACCCATCGGAAACACGAGTTCGGCTCGTGCCAATGATTCCCGGCGAGGGGAGTGGGGAACGCACGACGGACGGGCCACGCACGACTTCGCGCGGGGCCGAACCCCCTTCTTCACTGACGGACACGGGGGCTCCGCGTCACCCGCGACCAACGGCTCCGGGGCACGCACGCAGCGAAACCCCCCAAGTTGCTGCCCTGACCCCAGCAGGGCATGCAGTGCAGGAGGCGGTGCGGTAGTACTCCATCGGCAGCGCAGCGCCGTGCTTGTCAGCGATCACGCGGGGGATGATGAGCGAGGGGTCGCGATCCGGACGTGGATTTCTGGCGCTAGATTCTCTGTGCATCGGCCACGAGGACGTACGTGATCTGAAATGGCATGTCCTATGTTATGTGGTCCGTGTCATGTGGTACCAACTGCTGGTTTCGGCGAAGGCGCATGCCGGCAACTTGCAATTTGCAGCGGACGGTGTGTAAAAGGGCTCATTGCGTTCGAGCATAAAGGTAGCACTACAGTAAAGCTGCAGTGAAGTTACGATCCTGTTTTTATTAACCTTGCCCTTAGTTCTGACTTCTCTGACCCCTTCTGATAAGCCATTTGCACAACATATCAGTATCACTATCACCGATGGTTGAAACTTGAAAGGTCCAGGTTAAAAGTAGTAGCAGTCACTTAATCACGTCTACATTTGGATTTACAGGATTACGCCACTTGCATCCCTGGCTCTCATACAAACTTAACAAAATAATAAAACAATAGGAAAAAGATTTGGTGCTTCACAACTACAGTAATTAATTGAGAATCATATTTAATAATATATAAGAGCCCGTTTCTGTTCGGGCAAAACAAATTTTGGTCAAATGTCACGAGACAGAATAAAACGGGTAGTAATTAACATCGCATAAATTCCCAATGCAATTCTCCAACTAGAAACACGTGGCAGGCGAATATCTTTCCAACGGAGGGGAGAAAAGAAACGGGCTAAATCGATTGGGAACTAAACATGAGTATTAATTAGGAGTATTAAATGTATATTAATAACAAAACTAAGTCTACAACCTCGGGTTAAATCACGAGATGAATCTATTGAGTCTAATTAGACAATATTATGATACTACAATAAATATCTTCTAATGATAGATTAATTAGACTTAATAGATTCAACTCGCGAATTATTAGCTTCCATATGTGTAATTAGTTTTGTATTTAGTTAATGTTTGATCCTTCTAATTAGCATCCGAGGTTTCCATGTGACACGAAATAAACATTAATTAACCTGAATCCAAACATCCTGAGTAATAAGAGTCTGTTTCTGTTTGGGCAAGAAAAAATTTGGTCGAATGCCACGAGACAGAATAAAAAGGGTAATTAACATCGCATAAATTCCCAACATAATTCTCCAACTAGAAACACGTGGCAGGTGAATATCTTTCCTTTAAAGAGTTGGAGAAAAAGAAAAGAACATTCTTTAACGAACTTTACACCACCCCCATTAAAATACGCAAAGAAATTAAACATCTCCTCCCGACACTGGCCTAACGTTGGAGAAAGAGTCAACGCAGAGCAACTTGCTTTTTCTTTAACCATTGACCTTGTAACTGTCTGACCAATGAGCATGTACACTAGCCCAAAACGAACATTTCAATTTTCAACCACTCGTAAAACTGGGCGAACAATCCGCACGCACGGACCCCTCTCCTCGTAACCTGAAGAAAAAGTTGCAGGAGCCAGTGGTGCCACTATACCTGTACCATGGAAAATTATGCCAAGAAACGATCAAATAAAACTTTGGAAAAGTATGAATTCAAAACAAAAAAAATCGAAACAAAACCAAATAAGATTGGAAGAAAGGGTACGGAAGAGGAAGTCCGCCGGCGGCAGCGCTAGGCTAGCACCTACTCCTACGCTACGCTACGTAGGAGTACGTCGCATCCAAGCTTGGCCCCGTCAAACCTCAGCGGGGCGTGAACCACGCCACGCACCACAGAAACAGAGAGGTGGCCAACAAGCCGTCTCAGCCGTTCGGATCGCTCTCTGCTCTCTTCTCCCCACCCGTCGTCCAGCACAAGAGGCCTCTCCATCCATGGCATGTCGGCACAGCGTAATCCACATGCACTCACGCGCTAATCTTTACGATAATCTTCTTTTTTCGGGCGAGCAAACCTGGTTGCTCATGAGCTGATGATCTAATTAAGCACAACCACAACACACGAGCACGAATTAAAAGCTCATCTCCTCATCTGTCCTCTTCATCTGATGACTCTTATTATCCATCCACTTGCAATCCCAGTACTGCCGACTTGGTGTAGTAGTAGTAATTAACAGGGGGGCGGGGCGGGTGTGAAGCTGTGAAAATTTCTACAAGGTTTTTTAACAGCGCCTCGGTGAAAAGTTAGTTAACGGTGCCAGAAGCTCCTATGGTTTTTGCACCTTTCGCATCGCCCAGTTTGAACCCAACTTTTCAAAGACGGCTATTCTGTCACGTTGCTCGCACGAGCCCTTTCTTCTTCTTTTTATTTATTTTTTATTATTTTTTAATAAGAGAGAAAATGGAATAAATGAACTCGCTGGTGAGCATACTACTACTCGTAGCTTGCACGCCGCCGCCGCTATATAGTTTCGGAGGTCAACGAGAGAAAATGGAGTATGTCCACGGGTCATCCGTCAATGGTCTGAAAAAAATTCGGAGGGGATTGAAAGGTTTCGATGCGATAGCACCTGCTGCCCTCTCGCCACGACCCTGTTCTTGCCCTGTTCGTGTAGCTGGTTCGGTTTTGCATGCGCGGGCGACGACGTTGATGTGCTTCGAGCTGGCGGACCAACGTGGACCGCTGCACGGCGGCGGCGGCGGAAGCTGGCCGGCGAAGCAGAGAGCGGGCGGCGGCGGGCAGGACGACGAGGAGGGGAGGATGGCGGCAATGGCGGCGGCCGGGGGCGGCGGCCCCGGGGCGGCGGTCATGTCCGAGTACTACCAGGAGCAGGAGCTGTCGACGATGGTGTCGGCGCTGACCCAGGTCGTGGCGGGCGGCGCCGGCGCGTGGGGCGACGCGCCGGCGTCGTCGTCTTCCGCGTGGGCCGGCGCCGCTGCCGCGCCGTGGGGGAGCGCGAGCGCCGCCCCGGAGCAGCAGGCAATGCACGGCGGCTACGCGCGGGAGGTGGGGAGGAGCTACCACGGCGCGCCATCGCCGGACCTCGCAGGTAACCAAACTAAGAGCCCGTTTAGTTCCCCAAAATTTTCCCAACTACCCGTCACATCAATCTTCCGACACTGATTAGGAGTATTAAATGTAGATTAATGACAAAACTCATTCTATGACCCCTACCTAATTTTTCGATACGAATCTAACGAGCCTAGTTATGTCATGATTAGACAACGGCGTGCTACAGTAAACAATCTCTAATGATGGATTGATTAGGCTTAATGGATTCGTCTCGCGATTTTCGGTCCATTCGTGTAATTAATTTTGTAATTAGTCTACATTTTTTACCTTTAATAGACATTCGAAGGGGACCAAAAAATTTTGGCCCTAACAAACTACTCTCGTTTGCCTCCTCCCGCAAGCTTTTGTGCGCGCCAGCTCCCGCTTCTGCAGCTGTCTCTCGTTGCTTGCCGCCAAGCTCTAATTTCGCATGCTTTCGAAGTTTCAAACGTTGTTTTGTTACGAGTACCAACCGAGTTTAGCGTGCTTTTGCTAGCTTTTTGACATGGTTTTTGTTTCCGCTCGAGACGTGTCAGACAGTGCTTGGCCATTTTAACACAAAAGAAGTGCACTAGCACTGTGCATCAGTACACGGCTGCATGCATCTGCCTTCTCCGTGAATCCTCTTTTACAGAAGCAGACAAAGGCAAAGCCACGATGTACGTACACACGAAAGGTTTTAGCATATTCGTTTCCAATCACTTGTCCCTGGCCTCGCTCCTCTGTCGTTCATTGCATCACATCTCTATCTCTTTCCGTCCTACGCCTTTGTTCTCATCATCGGAGTCACACACGCACCGCAAAATGAGCATGTAATTATCCCACATCCCTTGTCTAATCAGGAACACCCATAGCTGCTAAACCAACCTAGAAAGGCAAGAACTAAAGGGAAAAAAGCAATGAAAAGAAGGCGTGCGGAAGACACATTCGCAGCGTAGAATTAGAATGCAATATTAAACGGGGGGCCGTGCCGCGTGCGCGTGACATGTCCAGCATGGTTCCCAACAAAACCTTCGACGGAACCATACCGCTCAGGCTCAGCAGAGCAGAGGTGCGCAGCGCAGGGCAGGGCACTGGGCACACCAGTCGTCTAGTCACCACCACCATGTCTCTGACATCAGGAATGAAACGAACCTCGCACACCCCGAATGGCCAACAACCTTTGCAAATTCACTGCACCCTCCGCAACGCTACAAGGGATACATACAGAGGCATACAGCTGGTTCCATGCGGGTCGCTTGGCCGTACGCTGCTATCGTACGTACGTTCGCGTGACCTTCTTGCGTAACGCGTAGACTTGGAAGCTAAGATACACGCACGCTTCTTCTCCTTTTGCTTGCTTTCATTATATATATCTATATACATACATATATGCAAAGATAAAATTGGTTATTGGTGCCAACAAGGATACACTAGGGAGGGGCGTAATTCCTTTCTTGAAGAAACAAACGAAAGCTGTAGAAACGCCAGGACTGCGCTGTCACCGTGTCACGTACCACCATCAGCTTTCCTGTGCCGTTTTCAAGTGCTGCCTTTTTCTACTGCTTTCTACTACTACTACTCCATTCCAAGAATATATCCGATGCTTGCTCGTCGTCGTCGGCGGCGACAGAGATCGATCGATCGCTCGACGCCCCTGCCCCTGTACATCAGTACATGCATGCTCTCGCAATTGCAAGTTTGCAACGCCAGATTCTCATCTAGTGCGACGTCGCATTCACATGCAAAAGATATACTCGTCGGGCAAGTGTTCAAAGCCGATCGCGCTTGTCACTTTGATCACCCCTCGCTTTTGCTTTTGTTTGCCCTGTGCTCTAGTCCCTCTAGTCCTCTACTGCCTAGTACTACACCTCACCACCTCACCCCTCGTCGTGTATATATACCGCGCAGGGTCGGAGCAGGGCTCGGACACCCAGACGAGCGCGGTGGCCATGGAGCAGGAGCACCACTCGCACGCCGCGTCGGCGGCGGCGGCGCTGTCCGGCGGCCAGGAGGGCCCCGAGACGCCGCGCCGCAGGTACCGCGGGGTGCGGCAGCGGCCGTGGGGCAAGTGGGCGGCCGAGATCCGGGACCCGCACAAGGCGGCCCGGGTGTGGCTCGGCACGTTCGAGACCGCCGAGGCCGCGGCGCGCGCCTACGACGAGGCCGCGCTGCGCTTCCGCGGCAGCCGCGCCAAGCTCAACTTCCCCGAGGACGCGCGACTCCACCCGGCGTCCACGACGGCGCCGCGGGCCGCGGCGCCGGCGTCGCCGCCCGTCGCGGGCGCGGGGGCGGCGTCGACGTCCCCGGCCGGGTACCGCGCCGGCAGCGGCGCCGCCCAGAGCGCGGACTACCTGCGGTACCAGATGCTTCTGCAGGGGGCCGCCGGCAACCAAGGCACCCTCCTTCCGTTCTACGCCAGCGCCGGTGGTGGCATGAGCAATACCTACGGCGGCGGTGGCGCCCTGAGCAATCCATACGGCGGCGGCGGAGGCGGCACCACGAGTGGCTTCTTGGGCTCGTACTACTCGTTCCCGCCCTCCTCTGTTTCTGTCGCCACCGTGCCGTCCTCCACTTCCTCTGCTCCCGGATACTACTACTCCTCACCGCACGACACGCAACAGAGCGACTCGTCTACGGCGGCGGTGGCGGAGGACTGGAACTGGGAGAGCTCGCTCATCCACTGGGCCACCTCATCAGGGTACCCGACGCCACCTCACACCCAGTAGCTAGGAGAAGACCCCTCTTCTTTTTTCTCTCTCTCTCTGGAACTGGAATAATCAGGTGAGCACGGCTGGGAATGGGATGGAGACGGGTGTAAAAGGGAAGAGCAAACCAAAAATCAAGAAGAGGAAGATGCTTTTCGTTTCTTTCATGTACGATGATGAGAGCCAAGCGGTCTTTGTTTGTTGATTAGTTTTGAATGAATGATGACGAGGTAATACTGTGATCCTGCTCATAGTTTCCCTTTGATTTTGGCTGCAAAATATCAAGAGATGGAAGCTCCAACGATGCATA
Organism: Cenchrus fungigraminus; assembly: GCA_036936925.1. NCBI lineage: Eukaryota > Viridiplantae > Streptophyta > Magnoliopsida > Poales > Poaceae > Cenchrus > Cenchrus fungigraminus. The sequence continues at coordinate 10,836,738 of CM072779.1, forward strand.
CATAATTCTCCATGTTCTTTCCACGACGTAACGTGCTGCTGTTTGTTAGCAATTGTCAGATTCTTGTTCTGATCGTACTAATCTTTTTGAGAAAAAGGAACCTTCTTCCGATGAAATGAAATGGAGATTCCGTGGATACTATATTGGGTTAATAGAGCATAGCTGGCCGGCGAATTAGCTGGATTACATTTCGACCGGGGGATTTGGATTTTGGAGTTTAGTGCACTGAAAGTTTCTGGAGGATGAAGACATTGCTTTTTCTGGAGGATGAAGACATTGCTTTCGTGGAGATTTTAATGTCATGTGCTGTCATGCATCATCACACAGGAAACATTTGAACAGGGTATCAGCGTCGACTTCTGTTCTCTTCTCTACACGTTGTACTGCGTATCAGCGTCAAAATTGTTTAATTACACGAAGTAACTGATACGGAACGGTCACAAAGTAATCACGCCCAAATATATTCGCAAATTGAGTAACCAACGCCACGCCCAAGTACCGACCGCTGCATTGTTTAATGACTCGGGTATTCTTGAACGGAATCTTTGGATTTGAACGGTGATATATATGGGCCATCAGGCCGCAAATAAATAGTACTACTAAAAAGATGAGCCCATATGCTCCTTTCTGATCGAAGAACCTATCTAGTCTGGCCCATATATAGCCCAAGGGAATTGTGTAACCCACGCACGAAGGTCCAATTTCATTTTCACAAGAATGACACAATTTTGGTTCGCGTGCTCTTCATTTTCGGACAACGACAACGAGTCAATTACTACTCAGTACTCACTCCTACTCCACGATAAACAACATTTTGATTACGCAATGCGATCCTAGAGAAAAAAAACTGCGTGATGGAGACAGATACACACATCGCAAAAAGCAAAGTTGTAAAAAGAGATTGAACTTGAGACGACGAATCTCGACAAAGTGATCTGTCGTGCGCGAGCCTCTGAGATTGAACCTGACTTCTCCCGCTTGTAGGCCGCCGAACTGACTACGTGGGCCCGCACAATCAAGCCGTCGAGCGCATGGATAAACGACCGCCGAACCGGCCGGCGCGCGTTCCGCCCGTCCCACTCGGGCCAGCTCACGGCCAGCCCGGCAGGACCCAAACCCAAACCGGATGGACGCGCTGACGCCGTCACGACTCGTCGTCATCTTCAGTTCTTCACCCGCGACCGTTCCGACGCGGCATCCGCGTCACGCGCGTTCCCCGCAAGCCCAGCCGATACCTGACCGACGCGTGGAGGGCGGCTCCGGAACGGGGTCACAAGATGACATGTGGGGCCAGTACGTCAGTGATAGGTGTCCGGGGCAGGTTGGTCACTCCGCCACGCCAGGGTTGCGTTGACGTCGTCGACTCTCCGTCGTCTCTCGGGGACCCGACCCGTCCCTTGCGTACTCCGCCACCAACCGCTTTGCTTGCTGCTACTCGCCGCCAGCCAAAAGCAGCCGCCCCTGCCCGCCCGCCGGAACCGGAAGCGACACCTCACCTCGCATCTGCTCCGTTCCGTTCCGCCCCGCCCCGCCCCCACCCCCGCGAGAAGCTTCTAGAAGGGGGAGGTCCCCCCCCGCGGCGGAGCCATGGCGGAGGAGAAGGAGTCGACGTCGATCCCGCTCAGCCAGGCGGCGGAGGCCGTCGACCCGGAGGACCCGGCCAAGTCGCCTCCGCGGCCCAGCTCGCCCACCACATCCACGCGCAAGGTCCGGATCTAGCCCCCACGCTCCTTCGTTCGCCACGAGGTTCGCGGCAGCATTGCGCTAGTAACGCGCCTGTGCTGCGCCTTTAGGGGCCTTTGCGGGTCGTGCGACGGATAGGTTTCTGCTCTGTTGGAGTTGATCGTTCCTCACGTGTTCCCCGTTTTTCCGGATCTGTATGGGTTTAGCATCATGCTTGTTCGAGCGCCTATGAAGTGGTTCGCCAATTTGATGGAGCTTATTTGGGGAATTCGTGGAGCATCATGCTTGACGGAGGGTTTAGATTTAGGAATTTTTTTTATTTGATCGAACTACCTATGCCTGCCGAGCTTTGTTTTCAATAAAATGAAGATTCATATGGGATGGATTTAGATGTCTTGGAACTACAGTACCTCTGATGCACATTCATATAGAAAGAAACTTTTCACGCATACCGTCCTTCAACTCGGAGGCCAAACTTTTTTCTGTCCTTATTTTTGCCTTCTGGCTTGCTATTCACATTTCCAGTCGCAGTCTGATGATACACATGACAGACAGTCTCCATCTCCATGACCTGATATCTTCATGCCTGTTGTATCCATTTTAATTTAAATACTTTGCAAACAGAACTTTGTTATGCACATTCCGGGTAACACATATCATTCTTTGTTTCACCATGTGTGCAGGCATGCTGTGCTGTTCTTCAAAGTTGGGTGTCAAGAAAATTTATGACTGGATGGTATGCCCTTCACAGGAACTGAGTTAAACTTGTTGCCAAATCTATGGTTTACCTTCTACTTATGCATGATATCTTGTGTTTTCTGTATGCAGTGTAGTTCTTTTCCCTGTTGCGATCACGTTCTTCATCACATGGTGGTTTATTCAATTTGTTGATGGGTTTTTCAGTCCCCTATATGCACAACTTGGAATCAACATATTTGGTAATTGTTTTACATACACTTCGAAATTGCTGTTTATGGTGATTGTAAACTTTAAAAGAAAGGCTGTAATTGGATCTCTTGTAATTGGAATCAACATATTTCTGTTGACATGTCATACTCATACATATAGTTGGAACTCTTATATATCCTCAAGACCTTGAGGACATTCTGTTGACATGTATGAAAGTGATCACAATTCACATATAGCCCTAAAAAAATGTTGTCCGTTTGGTGATCAAGTTAGTTTGCACTATGTTCCAGTGGTATGTAGATCTCACATTATGATGCTAACAATATTCTTGAAACTTCTCTTTGTTAAATTGGTCAGATACAATTTGACTTAAGATCCTCTAAGCTTCATTTATTCTCGCTATGATGTCCAGAAGAACTTGGGTTGCTGCTAAATTAATGTTATATGTGTCACAATGGATTTATTTTCGTGATGGATTTGCAGGTCTTGGTTTCTTGACTTCTCTGGTATTCATATTTCTGGTTGGAATATTTGTTTCTTCATGGGTTGGTTCAACCATCTTCTGGGTGGGAGAGTGGTTTATAAAGAAAATGCCATTTGTAAGGCATATATATTCAGCGTCAAAGCAAGTCAGTACTGCGATTTCACCAGGTTAGATACTTATGTTCAGATTCTGAAAGCTTTGCCATGCATTTTGTTGCTAGTCTGAATTCCAGATAGGCTTGTAAAGCTAAAAAGATAGTACCCCCAACAAAATAAAACCGTAGAAAAAGGCAGCTGAATAAAGCAGCTTCTATTGCATATGACTGTTTCTACACGCTTAAGATATTCTGCACAAGAAGATTTCTCATGAAATTATTTTGTTGACAGATCAAAATACGACAGCTTTCAAAGAAGTTGCAATAATTCGTCATCCACGAATTGGTGAATATGCATTTGGATTCATAACATCTACAGTGGTTCTTCAGGTAATCAGTCTTCCATGTATACAAAAAGCTTGCTGAAGTGAAATATATACTTGTAGTGACCTTATGATGCGTAATAAAGAAAATAAACTGCTGCATGCTATTAGCTTTGGATTTTGTTATGCCATACATGCATGCTCCCTTGTATTGTGATTGTACTTACTGCTCTCATGGTTTCTGTTGTATTTACTGCAGACTGACAAAGGTGATGAAGAACTGTGTAGTGTTTATGTGCCAACAAATCATCTATACATTGGTGACATATTTCTGGTGAACTCTGAGGAGATCATGAGACCTAATTTATCCATTAGAGAAGGCATTGGTACGGTGGTTCAGTTCTCATGATGCCTATCCTCATATTATTACGCATTGCACAATTTTCTTGAACATGTTATACCTGTTTAGCCACTCAAGTTACTTTTGCATTTAAAAAATAGAAATCCACTGCAATATTCTTTGCTATGATTGATAAACCAATTTTGTTTATTCTCTTGGTTCTTGCAGAAATAATTGTTTCAGGAGGAATGACCATGCCTCAAGTGATTGCATCAATGGGGCCCATGCCACGGAAAAACCAGAACATTCGTCTTAATAGAATGACGTGATGTAATAAGTCAGATTCAGATGGTGTGTTTGGCATGTAACTGATGGTTGCGCGTCAAGCAGATAATTTGACCTGTGGGTTGTGATTCGGGTGCCTGGGCTGTATGTTTACCCTGTGATGTGTTACATGTTTTGGATAGGGAAACAACTCTTTGCCGAGCCATCGCGGCATTGCAAATGCAGGGTAAGCATTGTGTTGATGCTCTGTGATACTACTTGTATCACTCTGTTGTGGTACTCAGTGTGCACTAACTGGTGACTGGTTGAAGATGTTAACATCTACACGTGAGAGTTGTATAAGTAGCTTGCCTGATTAAATTCGTTTGTAACAGCATGCTGTATAACATCTTATATACATTACAAAGAGAGCACAGGATGCTCCGACCGCCCTGTTTCTTCTTTCAAGAAACTTTGTTGATTTGTTTTTTTGTTGAGTAACGCGGCTGTGAACTATCGTACCCACGAATCAGTAGGTATAGGAATGAAAGTGGTACGGATATTTCCCGACCGAACGAACGAAGAGGTTTTTCAGCAATTTGGTGGTAAATGGGAGTATCCGGATATTTTACTCGGATATCAATATGGATAACGGATATTGTACCAGATACCGGATATAGATACGGTATGCGCGATATCCGGCGGATATCGGATATCCGCTCGGATACTACCGAAGTATCCGAATAGTTATCCGAGTAACATGAAACAAATATTATCTTACATACCCTCAGAAAGTTTTTTTCTATTTTTTCTAAAACCTAATTAGTAGACCTTTGTGAAGTAACATAGACAAATATTATCTTACATACTCTCAAAATATTTTTCTAATGTAAAATACAATACATAAGTTGTCACCTGGGAGTTTCAAGAATTTTCGAGTAGATTTGCTATTTTCTATCATTTAAATGAATTTCTGCATGTTTTCCGAAAGTAATTCCAACTTGACCTATATCTACCTCTAATAAAATTCAGAAAAAATTCAAAAAATTATATTTAGGTGCCTATGGTCCATTCTAGCCCACATGTAGGAGATTGATGAAAAATTCAATTGATTTATATGAAAAATTTGAACTTCTACTAGTCACCTTGTTATAAAATAATGATAATAATACCTAAAACTTCTCCAAAACTTATGTAAATTGTCATAGAATCATTTTATGGATGTACAAGTTTGAAAAAAAAGTTTCATGAGATTTTGTAAAAATTAGAGTATACATTGTTCATAAACTAGGTAGTTTATCACATTGTTTCATACAACTCAACTTAAACTTCAAAGTTTGTACACACTCAAGTACAGTTCTTACCCCATGCACACCTCAAATTTGGATGCAACCTTACCAGTATTTGGAGATTTATATTTCCAATTGTCATGCGAAAAAGTCGTTTTTCTATTTTTTCTAAAACCTAATTAGTAGACCTTTGTGAAGTAACATAGACAAATATTATCTTACATACCCTCACAATATTTTTCTAATGTAAAATACAACATTTAAGTTGTCACCTAAAAGTTTCAATAATTTTCAAGTAGATTTGCTATTTTCTATCATTTAAATGAATTTATGCATGTTTTCCGAAAGTAATTCCAACTTGACCTATATGTACCTCTAATAAGATTCAAAAAAAATATAAAAAAAACTATATTTAAGCACCTATGGTCCATTATATCCCACATATGGTAGATTGATGAAAAATTCAATTGACTTATATGGAAAACTCGAACTTTTACTAGTCACCTTGTTATAAAACAATGATAATAATACCTAAAACTTCTCCAAAAATTATGTAAATTGACATAGAATCATTTTATAGATGTACAAGCTTGAAAAAAAAGTTTCATGAGATTTTGTGAAAATTGGAGTATACATTGTTCATAAACTAAATAGTTTATCACATTGTTTCATACAACTCAACTTAAACTTCAAAGTTTGTACACACTCAAGTACTTTCTTACCCCATGGACATCTCAAATTTGGATGCAAAATTACCCTTACTCTCCTATTAGTATTTGGAGATTTAGATTTTCAATTGTCATGCGAAAAAGTCTTTTTTTCTATTTTTTCTAAAACCTAATTAGTAGACCCTTGTGAAGTAACATTGACAAATAGTATCTTACATACCCTAAAAACATTTTTCTAATGTAAAATACAATGAATAAGTTGTCACCTAGGAGTTTCAAGAATTTTCAAGTAGATTTGCTATTTTCTATTATTTAAACGAATTTCTGCATGTTTTCCAAAAGTAATTCCAAATTGATCTATATCTACCTCTAATAAGATTCAAAAAAAATTCAAAAAAACTATATTTAGGCTCCTATGGTCCATTCTAGCCCACATGTAGGAGAGTGATAAAAAATTCAATTGACTTATATGGAAAACTCGAATTTCTACAAGTCACCTTGTTATAAAATAATGATAATAATACCTAAAACTTCTCCAAAAATTATGTAAATTGGCATATAATCATTTTATGGATGTACAAGTTTGAAAAAAAGTTTCATGAGATTTTGTGAAAATTAGGGTATACATTGTTCATAAACTAGATAGTTCATCACATTGTTTCATACAACTCAACTTGAACTTTAAATTTTGTACACACTCAAGTACTTTCTTATCCCATGGACACCTCAAATTTGGATGCAACCTTACCCTTAGTCTCCTATTAGTATTTGGAGATTTAGATTTCCGATTGTCATGCGAAAAAGTCATTTTTCTTTTTTTTAAAAAACCAAATTAGTAGACCCTTGTGAAGTAACATAGACAAAATATTATCTTACATACCCTCAAAACATTTTTCTAATGTAAAATACAACATATAAGTTGTCACCTAAAAGTTTCAAGAATTTCAAGTAAATTTGCTATTTTCTATCATTTAAATGAATCTCTACATATTTACCGAAAGTAATTCCAACTTGACCTATATGTACCTCTAACAAGATTCAAAAAAATAAAAAAACTATATTTAAGCACCTATGATCCATTCTAACCCACATATAGTAGATTGATGAAAACTTCAATTGACTTATATGGAAAACTCGAACTTTTACTGGTCACCTTGTTATAAGATAATGATCATAATACCTAAAACTTCTCCAAAAATTATGTAAATTGACATAGAATCATTTTACGGATGTACAAGCTTGAAAAAAAGTTTCATGAGATTTTGTGAAAATTGGAGTATACATTCATATTGTTTCATACAACTCAACTTAAACTTCAAAGTTTGTACACACTCAAAGTTTTCATTCATAACATGACTATTTGTTAATTGTTGATCTTTTTTAGATTTTTTTTCAATTTATCATTTTTTCACATTTCTAACATGACTATTTGTTATTTGTTGATCGCGACTTCTTGTAGTGCATTGATTCATTTCGTACATATTAACATGTACGATATTTGTAAATGTTGTAATGTAGCTTTTACTCAATATCCGAGAAAATATTCGTAATCGACACTATTCGTATTCGGCTTATAACGTATTCGATCTGCATCCGTAAGTCGAGACTATTTGCGCTCTATTTGTATTCGTATCTGTATCTGACACTATCTGTATTCGAATTCGAGTCTGAGAAAAAATAACTATCTGTATCCGTATCGAAGTATATCCGTCCGTATCCGATCCGTTTTCATCCCTAAGTAGGTACTAATCTAGTTGAAAATATGAGTACCCACTGTTCGGATTCAGTTCAATAATATATTATTTCTTCTAGTTCCATAATAGATTTCTTCTCTGAGTAGCCTTTTGTTAAACGAGGTTGTGAAGCAACTAGATGCAAGAAAAAACCTGAGTATCATGCTTCACTTAAGGGAGTGTCTGCAAGTTTGCAAATGGGATTGGGAGTCCGAAGCTCACACGTGTTACTGATGTTGAGATCAAGATATAATATATAAGGTCCGACAGTAAACGAGATCAGAGCAGAATACCAAACATTTCAAGTGGTGATGAGGCTGGGCGCAAACATTTTAAACAGCATATCAAAAAGCATAATAACAGGTGGTAGTACGTCACACATTCACACTGACGCAAAGGTGATGAGGCTGGGCGCAAACATTTTAAACAGCATATCAAAAAGCATAATAACAGGTGGTAGTACGTCACACATTCACACTGACGCAAACAAGCAGCAGCTTAAACAGGGCCGGGACTTGCTTGAGGAAGAGTAAAGTGATGAGCTCATGGCCATAAGTGAGGCCGTCCCTGCCATGAAGGTAGTAGACCTCCAGCATACAAAAATCAGTGCACAACATTCTTCTTTCAGAACAAATCAACCATACAAATTAGAAAAAAATTAGACTGGTGGGCTAAGACTGCCTCACGGGTTTTCATTAAGAAGAAGAAACCTTGTCTCAATCTACAAAATCCTCGAACCCTGACATGTATTCACAGGTAAACGCTTGCTCCACGGTTCCACCATCACGGCAAGTGCCGCCAACCGCAACCCGCCATTGCATCCTCCACTGCCATGCCATGCTCCATGCTGGCCACGTTCCTCTCTCTTCCCAAGCTGCGCATGTCATCACATGTATTCACAGGTAAACGTACTCGAGCAAATCCATGTACTAAAATTGTCTTTATTTTTACCAACATGTCTACGCACATTCATAAGAATATATAGTTGTGATTTAAGTACATCGATGAAAAAATATATATATTAAGCACATTTCCATGAGAGCAGATTCACGTGCATCAATATCATTGGATGTTGAAAGTTCCGTTTCAATTATTTTAAAGCAATGCCGAGATGCTTTTGAAAGTATATACCTTGTAGAAGCAATGTCATTGACGAAGCGACCAATCTCATTATCTCAGCGCATCCACGCATCATGTCGGGTACGTCGAGTGCCCAGCCGAATGCATCTTTGGTTACCACGGCGAAAAAGAATTGGCGAGCCTGTCGACATGACAGACACATCTACGTATACATGCTCTTTGAAGCTCGAGAACAAGTTTCTGTTGAATGGGAATTGAATGGTTCAAAGCATTATAACAACACCTAAGCATGCATATGGGACTTTGGAGCAAATTGAGTTTAAAGGAATACAATGTTGCATGCTTAAGTTTATGAACTAAATTCCAGAACAAATCTCTTGGAACAGTTTATGAACAACCATTATATTGTGGATTGAGTTAATAGTACTACCTCTGTTCGGTTTTACTTGACGTTCAGACAGAAGAAGCTAGCTTATTTTGTGCTAGTTTATTTGTCTGAAACGACATATATAAAAGACCAGAGGGAGTAATTTGGTACAGGCTCAAGGTCGTCGGTTGATATGAGTTTTCACAACAAGAAAGGTAATCTTTAGTCCCAAGTAAGATGGGAATAGACTAGAGAATTTTAGGATGGTTGGAAAAAAAAGTGAGTCGTCCATCACTAGAAATCAAATGGTGAAAATAAATTAGAAAGTACATTGAAGTAATTAACCAAAGAGAAGTACCAAAGAGTACTAATGGTAACAAGTACCAGAAATAATCTTTGAATTTACTTTTTTAATTGCTTTTCAGATCGGACGGTGGAAATAAAGGAAGTGCCAACAAGTACCGATGGGTATTTATTTTACATAATGAAACAGTGCGCATTCAACTACTGATAGTTGTAGCACTGGTAAGTATCATGCCTCGACCAATTGCAAATGATAAGCTAGCTTAAAGAGGGATATCCTTCAGGAACAGGGAGGTAATAGTATCTTTGAGGTTGCCGTTGAAGGTGTAGGCGTCAGTGCCACCAAGGTACAAAGCCTCTAGCGTCCTTGTCATGTTCACCACGAGCTGCGCAGCTGGTAGTATTCCGCGGTTCAACTCCATACACGCCCGGTTGATCCTCCTCCAGGCGTGCTCCACCATGGTGGATAATGCCGCCATTGCATCCTCCGATGTCATGCCATGCTCCTTCATGTAGCACTCCAACGAGCTGGCTGCATCCCCCTTGCTCTTCCCTACCTGCAAGTGCGCATGCAAGTAAAGCAAATTCCTAATTTGTCATTATTTTTTACACTTGTTTGAGATGATTAGATTAAAATAGGGATGCGCAGATGCAGTACTAGCAGTACCTTATAAGAGGCTATGTCATTGAGAAAACGGCCGTTCTGTGCACATGCAAGCACCATGTCAGGCAACTCAAGTGCCCAATCGAGTGCTTCCTTGGTTGCCACTTGACCCGCGCCAATCAGCGTCACGATGAACAGCATCGGCAAGCCTGTCGACATGACGGACACACCTACGTGCTCTTTGAAGCTAGGAGTGTAGTTCTCGTGAAACCATTTAGCCTCTTCAAAGTAAGTTTTGGATTGCAATTTGAACTGCACACAATCAATGAAACACACATCATAATGAAAGCACAATCAATTCAGATGTAATCAAAAATTGAGAAAATAGTTCTCCTCCTTCTTAATATATATAACAGTGGGTTCGTTTCAAAGAAAAAAACAATCAAGAAAACAACTAACCACCAATAGCTTTCTAAGCAAGTACTACATCACTCTTTCTACTGCCCCATGCACATGCACTACAAATTAACTATGCGTGTAGATGTGTTATCGATATCAAATACTATAGTAGTATTAGCTTAAAAAACCTTCGCAGAACAGAAGGAAAGACATTAGAAGGATCTGGAGTTCTGCACTACAAACTGTGTCTATTTCTTTCTTCTTCTTTTTTTTGCGAAGAAACCGTGTCTATTTCTGATTTCTGTTTCTACATAAATCTAATAGCTAGTTAGCATTGTGATGGTAGCAAAATACCATTTTTTGGATATAAGCCATGCGGTGCTTCTCGTATGGCTCCAGAGCATCCTCAATTTCACTGAAGTTGCTCAACATTTTGATGTACAACGTGCGCAGGTATTCTGGTAGAGTTGAAACCATATTTTCATCCCATCTGCAGATAATGATGAGACATATAATTAGTTTGATCGTGTCCTTTAGCAAGTACTTCCTCTTATCACAAATGTAAGTCCGTTAAATTGAAAAATCATATATTTAGAAGTATTTTACAATAATTATAGTCATACTAATCTTGAAATATTAAAAATTGACGATCAAAGTTAAAAAGTCTGACTTGTATTTAGCGGAAGGAAGAGCATGTAACTGATGTATGTCCAAACTCAGTGAAGAGGCGTGTATAAATCCAAAGGAAAAGTGAATTATCTTAACCTTTGTATAGCTTCATTTAATATCTGGCACTCCTCAAAGGTGGCATGAGAATCATAAGTGTCATCCATCAGGCTCAAAAACCGAAACACCTTGGTGAGTGACATTCTTGCGCGATGGTTTTCCTCTTGATGGAACACCCCGATGGTGTAGAAGTATGTCTCTACGATACGATCCGAGAGTACGTTAACTTTACGTCATCATAGAGATCTCTCCACCACCTTATATTTAATAATATGCATAGTTAGTTATGGTAAAAAGATGATTAAATTGTGGAAGAGTTAGTATATGGACTTACAAGGAGAGGTTTCTTAGCTCCTTGAGATGAAGAGACCTAACAATGTTGAAATCCAACCTTGCAAGCTCGAGTATTGTGATGTCATGCTTCTCCTCTTGCTCATACTCAGTGATATAGTGCATGATCTCCAATCGCCGCATGAAGCGGGGACGCGGAATCTTGAGGGCGCGGCACACCTGCTCTGCCATCGGTGATTTACTAAAACAACATTTCAAATGTTCAAAGCCCAATGTACACATCCAAGTTAATTTGATGACCATTTTCTGGATTGGTTGACTGCAAAGTTCTTTTTAGGATTTTTTTGCAAAAATGTTATTTTTACAAATATAATTAGCTAGCACATGTAGAAAAGGACCAAACAAAAACATGAAATACGCGACGAGAATTAATTAGAATTACCCCAAAAAACATTAGCTATTAGCTTGTTACTATAGGCTTTAGCTACCTGTAGATACCCAGAAGCCATGCTGCCTGAGCAGACAGAACCTGAGAGCGACAGTATATAGGTCGCTGGAGCTGCAGAGTTCTTGTTCTTCATCGTGGATACGGCTTAACGCTTCATTGATCTCCTTGTGGAAATGGTTATCAATGCTGAGACGTTCGAGCGTGTCCACCAAACTCACAATGTCAGCTAATCTCACGGCTTTGCTGTCCACGAATATCTGGCGCACTTCCTCCTTGATTTGATCCGCCCTCTCTCTCATCCTTTCCTCCGATATCTGCTTGAGCATGCACATATAAGGCTTTTAGTAAAATCTATCATGACTGGGAAGATATCTGTGATCGTTGTTTCTAATAAAGTAGGATTTCAGAAGAGCCTATGGGGAGCGAAGAGATGATTCTTTCGCTAAGTTAAATGAACCATTTTGATTAACTCTAAAAAAGGGGGAAATTTTACTGATTTCCTTGCATGAATTAGAAACAAAATGTCTGATTGTCACATGTTCTCCTTTTTATGCAGAGAGGAAAAGAATACATAATTCCTGCCAAACGGGCAAGTTGAACGAATCTACTCCCTCATTCCAAATTATAGTTTGTTTTACTTTTTTATTATAAGTTTGAGCGCTTTTCTTATTCAAAAAATTATGCAAAATATCACAATTTTGTTGTGACTTACTTTTATTAATAGAAGTTCTTTAATAATAATTTAAATTTGATTATATTCTCTATTTATATATATATTTTTAATAAGGCGAGTGATCAAACTTGAAGTAAAAGAAGTCAAACAAATTATAAACGAGGGAGTAGCAATTAGTGATTTGGTGTGCTGCTAGTGCGCATAGGGAGCAGTGGCAGTAAGGCAGCACACGCCGTGTGGAGCTATCCAACAAGTTATCTGACTACCCGAGTAGTGCCAACTTGCTACATATATTTGGATGAATAGATATGCCAAGTTTTTAACTTTCTGAAACTTCAAAGCACACTTTAGGATGAAAATGACAAAAGTTGTCCTTCGATGTATATATATTCACCCTAATTGTAAATTTTATATGAATTAAACTAGAATTAAGTTTCAATCTCAACTTTTGCAACAAAGTATCGTGCATGAACTATGAATGTATCATTAAAAAAAACTGAAACTTCAAATTATGATTTTGGGTTAATTATCTCCATATTTTTAATATTTGTGCACCCTTTGCTATTGTGTGTGCGTCACTGCGTGCGCGCGTGTTACCACAATATCGGTGGCTTTGGGCTGTGCCGAGGAAAGGAAATTATTCTACACACATAGCTCTATATATGCATCTATATTGTGCTCTCCATGCGGTTCTTCTCTGTATACTCAGAGATGCGCGAAGCACACTTGCGTCAACTGATCAACAGACCATATATAACACAAAACTTGTTACTTTGTAAGTTTGTATGCCAATGAATATACATCCGCAAAAAAAAGTATACCAACGTGTATACCTGCGAGGGAGGGTGGTTGTAGGTAACAAAGAAGTCGCCCCACATGCAGGGCTCAGTAGGCCGGGCACTACGGTCGGCTCCGGACCTCTCCTGGTTAACAGCAATAGCATTGCTTGCAGCCATGTAAACTGGTATTTCTGTGTACATACAATACAATGGTGGCGACCTGCTTGCTTGTATGAGTTCCATTTATAGACCTCGCTGGCGACCTGACGGAACTAGCTATAGCAATAATAATGGAGATTCCTTGGGCAACATGTTTCGTGTCCTTTTGAGGCTACGCCCAAAGAACAATTTATTTTAAGGTAGTGTTCGGTTTGTTTCTTTCTACAATATTTTTCTTTCACAGCAAATCTGTTAACTCAATCAGCACACAATATTCTTCTCTCACAATAAAGTTGTCTGCCAAATAAATAAAAGTCCTACCGAACGCTGCCTAAGTTACATGTGAGAAGGAGAGCATTTTTAGTTTGATGATTGAAATCGTCTTTCCCGCCGCAACATTTCATTATTTTTTGTTTCATAGACAATAAACAAAGAGAGTCCTCCGTCCAAAAAATCAAGCCATCATAAGAATTTTAGAATAGATTAATAAATAATAAGAGGTAAAATGACCTAGATTGCTCATATTTATTAGCCATATTCGATGCTAACTGACTATTGCATGTCCACATATAGTGATATATATGGTTTTGAGATAAATTTTGAATCCTAGAATGACTTGTCACTGGTAGAAAAACAACCTTTGATCCAACCCTTTTGTCCCGGTTAAAATTTGGAACCGAGGCAAAAGGTCTTGCATCGACGTGACCTGAAATAGCTGTGAACACCCTCTACTCTTTTGTCTCGGTTGGTATTACCAACCGAGACAAAAGGGGGGGCATCCAACAGCTAGAGCAGCAACCGATCCTTTAGTCTCGGGTGGTGTTTCCACCCTAGACTAAAGGATCCCCTTTTAGTCTCGGGTGAAAACACCACCCCAGACAAAAGATTTAATCCCGAGTGGTGTTTCCACCCGAGACTAAAGAGGGACCTTTAGTCTCGGGTGAAGACACCACCCGGGACTAAATCTCCCCCACCTGACGCCCCCCCTCTCTCTCTTTCTTCTTTATCCTTTTGTTTCTGGATCTCCACCGCAGCCACACACTTCCATCCAGACTTCCTCTCCTCTCTCTTCTCTATCTTATCCAGACTTCTTGATCTGGCAGGGCAAGGAGACGGGCGCTGGCGCCCCCAGTGACCGGCCGGGCCGGCGGCGGCAGGCGCGGGAGCCCCCGGCGGCGGTGGGCGCGACGGCCCCCGGCGGCGGGCGCGGGAGCCCCCGACGGCAGGCGCGACGGCCCCCGACGGCGGGCGCGACGGCCCCCGGCGGTGGGCGCGCGACGGCCGGGCCGGCGGCGGCGGGCGCGGGAGCCCCGGGGGGCGGGCGCGTGACGGCCGGGCCGGCGGCGAGCGGGAGATGCTGGCCGGGCCCCCGACGGCATCTTCCGGGGCGGCGTCGAGTGGGAGCTGCTCCCGGTGCCCAGTGCGGCGAGGGTCTGGTGGCCGGTGCCCCCGCAGGCTGGTGCCTCTGGGTGAGTTTGATTTGTAATCTATAATTTGTGTCTGTGAATGTGTTGTGAATCAAATTGAGTTTGTTTGTGGTGAAATCAAAATTGATATGATGAATGTGTTGTGAATCGAATCGTGTGCTTGTGGTGGAATTGAATTTGTGATGGTAAATGTGTTATGAATCAAATCGAACTTGTTCTTGTGATGGAATCATGGAATTGTGTTTTTGATGAAGTTGGAGTTGGAGTTGGCTGCTTTGGAGCTGGAGCTGGTGCCCAGAACCAGCTCGGGCTCCCGGCGTGCGCCTTTTTTTTTTGTTTTTTACGAAATCCTAAAGACTCCCTTTTGTCCCGGTTGCTCACCCGGGATAAAAGGGGGACCTTTTGTCTCTAGACATTAGTCTCGGTTGGTCTTTAGAGACCTATGGCTCTTACCAACCGGGACTATATGTCTCTTTTCCACCAGTGTGTTTTTAGGATGGATACTCGATAATTTCATCTAGATAAATCCACTTTTTTTACTTTTCATTATTTCTTTTTTCTACAGCATCTCATAAAAAATAATAACATGGCATTCTATTTATTGAAAATAAAAACTCCATTGTGATTTGCCTAATAAAACGAATCTTTAATTCGTTTCAGAACATGGCAGTCCACTCTGCATTGATCTTTATTAAGTAATTAATCAGAGTGCCGCGTATGCCCTATGTGTGTTCCTCGTGCTTATCATCTTTTCTTTTATGTGTAACTACGTACTCTTTTTAATAAAGAACTACTTCGTACTTCCTCCCACCGACCAACTAGTTCATGTACAACCCCCCCCCCTAAATTAAAATTATAGCTATCCTAAATTTATGTTGTGTTGTGTTACATGTGGGAAGGAGAGCATTTTTAATTTGATGATTGAAATCCTCTTTCCGCCGCAACATTTCATTATTTTTTGTTTCATAGACAATAATCAAAGAGAGTACTCCTCTGTCCAAAAAATCAAGTCATCATAAGAATTTTAGAATAGATATTAATAAGAGGTAAAATGACCTCGATTGCTCAATTAACTATATTTGGTGCTAATTGACTGTTGCATGCCCACATGCACATGCACACATACCGGATTGAGTATAATGATATATTTTTGGGATAAATTTTGAATCCTAGAATGACATATTTTTTAGGACGGATGGAGTATGTGTGTGAAAAATGATGTTCGATAATTTCATGTAGATAAACCCCCTTTTTCACTTTTCATTATTTTTTCTACATTATCTCATAAAAAATAATAACATGGCATTCTATTTATTGAAAATAAAACTCCATTGTGATTTTCCTAATAAAATGAACCTTTAATTTGTTTCCGAACATGACATTTCACTTTGCAATGATCTTTATTAAGTAATTAATCAGAGTACTTGTATGCCCTACTCCTATGTTATTAGCCAGCTGGTGTGTTTGGCATGTCATTTAAATTCTAACATTCGGTGTTGTACGATGTGCTAAAAGGACAGGTGCTGTCGAGCTGGCATCTGACAATCCACACGTGGATCGGTGCCTGGTGCACTGCGGAGCGTGTCGCGTGTTCTTACAGAAGGAATCTTGCCATATCATTCGATGACACGAACACAGATCGACACAGTGCAGGCAAGCCTGTTCGATTGGTTGTTGACAACTGGCCGGTGTTGATTTATTTGTTGTGAGAGAAAAATATTGTTGATTGGTTAAAACAGATTAATGATACTGTGATATGAAAGAAAAGTACTCGCGTCCCGTCCTTTTTACCGCATTGTACAACACAGAATGCTAGGCTACTTCGAGTGTTATTAACTTAGGCACTGTTTAGTTTCCCAAAAGTTCTCAAAATTTTCGCATTGTAGACCGTACCACCACTCACAAAACACGTTTCCCAATGTAAAAATTTCACCACTTTCACCAAAAATTTTCGCATTGCTTCTTATGTGTAGGCCCTATTTAGATACCAAGTGAAAATTTTCACTTGTCACATCCGATATTTGGATGTACGAGTATTAAATATATAGTTATTATAAAACTAATTGCGTGGATGATGTGTAAATCGCGACACAAATCTATTAAACATATAATTAGTTAATGAATCAACAATATGGTGTTATAATAAATATGTGTTAATCATGAGTTAATTAGGTTTCTCGTGATATTCACTTCATCCGTGTAATTATTTTTGTAATTAATTTATATTTACCTAACTAGTATCAAACATCCGATGTGATAGGTGAAAAGTTTTCCACTTCCCGCAGTGTAACGACGAGGTGAGCCAAGTGACAAGTCTAGACGTGCAGTGAGGTAGCTAGCATTTATCAGTCTAGAGCTGGATATCGTCATATCGAGCCTGGCTCAGCTCATTATAGATCAGCTCGTTATCTTAACGAGCTAGAAACTCAGTTCGGCTCGGCTCGGCTCGACTCGTTAAGCTCGTGAGTCAGCTCGTTAGCAGTTCTAAATTCAAAAACCACAGCCAAGTGAGCCAACATGTAAGTATGGAATCAACAAATACAATATGTTTACAAACCAACAACCATGAAACCACGTAGTCAACAAACAATCTAGTATTCAAGAAAATCAATACTCTACCAACAAGCAATCAACTCATTTGCTGGCTGCTGCACTGGCTCGTTAGGGCTCGCGAGCCAGCTCGACCTCGACTCGTTATCGTAGCAAGCCAAAATTTGAGCTTGGCTCGGTTCAAATTTATTAATGAGCCGAGCCAAGCCACTAACGAGTGAGTTCGAGCGAGCTAACGAGTTTTGAGCTTTTCGTCCAGTTTTATTTATGACTAAGGTGGTCTGGTTGGTAACTCCAACTGATGTAGGTTCTATATACTCCCTCCGTCCCACTATATTAGTATTTGAAGGATTCAAATTGAGAAATAGCAATTGTAGGAAATGACGCATGTGCCTCTGACCATTTATGAGCAGAGAAAGGCATCAGGTCCATCCGCAGCTGTGTGGCGCAATTTCACCCAAGCATTTCTTTTTCCCTTTCTTCCACCACCATCTTCAATTCTTCTGTTGCGCTCCTTTTCCCATCAGGACGATGGTGCCGGAAGCCACCAGTCGAGCACGGGGCTCCTCTGCAGATAAGGGAGCAGTGTTGTCGTTGCGGCGGCCGGCCCGCCGCTCCCCACGGGGGCACGGCTAGGGGTGTGCCCCTCAAGCGCGAGCTGTGCTGGGCGCTGCTCCCTACGGTCAGGAGCGGGAGAACCGCACAAGGTCAGGGATGCGCCGAGCTGCCGCTCCCCCATCCACCGTGCCGAGGTGCGCCGTCGCTTCCCCGCTGCGTGGCTGTCCGCGTACCGCCTCGAGCTCCAACGCTCAGAGCGGGACGACATTGCGGGAGACGACGCTCAGCGGGACGACACTGCGGGAGAAGGCGCTCAGCAGGACGGCGCTTGGAGCGGGACGACGCTACTGGGTACTACGCCGCGGCGCGAGATGACGCTGCGAGGAGGGTGGCCGAGCCAGCGGGCGCAAATCTTGGAGCCGGCGCTCCATCTCCGGCGTCTTTCTCTCCTCAGTTCCCTCTTCTCCGCTAGGGCAGCGGCGGCCCGCCTCCTCCGCCCGAGGCCACCCGCTCGTTCACCAGCGCCGCTGGCCTCTCTCTCCTGGTCCGCTCTCCGGCGGCCGGCCTCTTCCTCCCCGGGCTCTCTCTCTCTCTCTGGACCGCGGCAGATGGGATGGAGACAGGATTTTTTTTTCACTGCAGAGGTGAGGCGCCGTGCGGTTGAGAGGAGATGGGGACTGGGATGTTTTGACATGTGGGGTCCACGACTGCCCAAAGGCTTACATATTGGGCAAAATTTTGAATGCCCCAAATGCTAACATATTGGGACGGAGGGAGTACATGAGAACTTTGAAAATCGTGTTGCATCGAAAATTGAGCGAGACTATCTTTTTACTTCACAATAGTTTCATTCTTATTGCACTATTTAACTAAAAAATAGATTGTGCTAGACCATTGGAGACGCCATTATATGCTTGCTGGCCGCCACCACTGCTATTAGTGGCTACAGCGTCTCCAATGTTATGAACTAACACTAGCTCCAAACTTAATTTAGAGGAGAGTATGTGTGCAGCAGCTAATCTTGAATAATGTGCCGTGAGGAAAAAGTATATTGAGAAAAAAGATTAGCTAGGAATGAATATATAAGCTTGCTCATTTCTCACTACACTTTTTTCCTAGGATCATGGTTTCTTATGCTCCATTAATACCATACTATCACCACCTCAAGGGGAAAAAACTGCAAAGCGACACTAAACGGTGGAAGGGAGCAATGCAAGAGACGGTAATTTTCTATTTAATGGACAGGAAGAGATGATAATGGGTGTTGGGCTGCATTTCAGGATGGTCAATGTCCCACAGGGGGCCATCCTCCTGTAGCTCCACCCCACCTATACATCAACGTGCTGAGCTTAGGGTTGCTAATGGGGCTGATTCAAATGTGTTTTATGGAACGAGTTATTATGCGAGGTGTGTTTGGATGAGTGGAAATGAGTTTCAGTAGCTAATGAGTTTGGGTGGATTGGATACAAGGCAAATACGGATTGGGGTGGGTTGGAAGTGGTTTCCCCCTTTATGTATGATGCGGGGCCGTATAGGTCCAGCCGCACCACGTCGCACAAAGTAGCGGACTATCAAATTAAGTTATTTGCATAAATTTCAGTCAATTTCTCTAGAATTTTAAGGTGTGAATGTGAAGTTTTAGTTTTAGGGTCCAACTCTTCACACAGGGCCCACGTATAGGTCTAGTCATACCACTTTAATTTGTACAAAGTAGTGGGCTATCAAATTGAATCTTCTCCACAAATATCAGCCAATTTTTCTAAACTTTTAAGGCGTGAATACGAGTTTTTAGTTTTAGGGTCCGGCTCTTGACGTAAGTGCAAACAACAAGAGCAAATAACTACAATCCATTTACACTCGTACACAATGAGACGGGGCGGGATGGGTACACAAGTTAAATAGGGTGGCGGGGTGGGTTTGGAGTGGGTAAA
Source organism: Cenchrus fungigraminus (assembly GCA_036936925.1). Lineage (NCBI taxonomy): Eukaryota > Viridiplantae > Streptophyta > Magnoliopsida > Poales > Poaceae > Cenchrus > Cenchrus fungigraminus. The sequence continues at coordinate 10,856,820 of CM072779.1, forward strand.
ACCCCCCATTAGCAGACCTAATTGAGCTGAAACATCCTTTTATTGTATTGATGATGATGAGTGCAAAACAAGGAAATTCAGGTGAAGCACATCGATCGATCGATCCATCACTGTGCACCACTATAACAAACTTAAAGGGGGACTTGCTTAAGGAAGAGGAAGGAGACGAGATCCTTGATGTCGCGGCCATAGGTGAGGTCGTCCCTTCCACGAAGGTAGTAGATCTCTAGCATCTTTGTCATGTCCAGCAACCATCGTGCTGCCGGCTGATCTACCTTGCGGCCCATCTCCATGCGCGCTCTGTTGATCCTCCTCCACGCTTGCTCCACCATTGCGGAGATCTCCACCACCGCCTCCTCCCCCGTCACCCCATGTTCCTTCATGTAGCACTCCACAGTGCTTGCCACATCCTTCTTGTTCTTGCCCCGCTGCACGTGGATGCAAAGACAGAAAAATTGCTTAATTACATGTGCACTTACAAAAAATCAGGTCTGAATGAAACGTCATGTTATTATTCAGAAAAAAAGCAGTTCTTGTTTGGAATGGACGCATACCTTGTAAGAAGCAATGTCATTGAGGAAGCGACCTATTTCTCCACTAGCACGCACCATGTCAGGAACGTTGGATGCCCACTCGAATGTCTCCTTGGTTACCTCTTGGCCTGCAACCGTTAGTGCCAGGAAGAAAAGTAATGGCAAACCCGTGGACATAAGTGTCACGTCCACTTGTTCGTTGAAGCTCGGAATGTATTTTTCGTCGAACCATTTAGTCTCTTGAAGGTAATTTTTCGACTGTGTTTTGAACTGTCCAAAAAAGGGCCATTGTGATCAGGTTACTTGGGAAAAAATAATTAATACATGTGTGATGTTTTACAATATGTATAAAAAGGTACAGCCCTCCCGACTTCGGTAAAAAAACAAGGCAATGACATTCTTCGTGGAGAACATGAGCTATATGCACTATTTTTTATCATTTCAATTTCATTGAGCTCCATTATTCGCAGTTTGAGTGAACCACACATAGTTTTGACGAAGTGTCATAGGAAGGCTAGCCTATACCACATATTTAGTAGGTGATGGATATTCTGCTAGACAAAGACAACTACATTTCTCCAGGTATAAAACAAGTCAGATTTCGTAGATTAGCACATCTACTTGCACGCTCATATCATATATACCACGAGTTGATCACACCATCTTACTTTTCCAATTGTATTTAATCTACTAGCTAATCGGCCTTATGACTGTCTGGAAACGCACCTGTTCTTTGATGTAAGCCATGCGGTGTCTCTGGTACGGTTCCATAGTATCCTCAATTTCATTAAAACTACTCAGTGTTTTGATGTACAACATGTACAGGTATTCTGGTAGAAAAGAAACAGCACTTTCATTCCATCTGCATAATGACATACCCATATTACATCAGTTTGTTTGTTTGCTTCACACATACAACTATTTTGTATAACTCCCTTATAAAGTTATGATCACTATATTAGAATGTTAGTTTGTAATGGAGTGATAGACACAATGATTTTATATAATATATAGCAATGCCTAACAAGTAGTATGTAAATAATGCGTTGTTGCATGAAAGAGCAAGGGTTCACAAATGTGCTATGAAAATTTTACTGCATACCTTTGTATAGCTTCATCTAACATTTGACACTCCTCCAAAGTGGCATGGACATCATATGTGTCATCCATCAAACCTAACAACACAAACACCTTGGTGACAATTATTCGCACTTGAGAGTTCTCCTCCTCATGGAAGGCACCGAAATTGTAGAAATATGGTTCCACGATGCGATCTCGAGCGTAGGTTAGCTTGACATCACTGTAGAGATCTCTCCACCATCTGCAGATGGAATTGATCATTAACTTGTGCACACCATTGGTGAAGATCAAGTGATTGAACAATGTGAGAATGAATATTTTGATAGACTTACGAGGAGAGGGTTTTGAGCTCCTTGAGATGGAGAGACCTTACGAGGTTCAAGTCCAGCCTTGCAAGCTCGAGCAATGTGGCATTGTGTGCCTCCTCTTCCTCGTACTCAATGATATAGTGAATGGTCTCTAGCCCCCGCATTAAACGGGGCCTCAGAATCTCAAGGGCTCGAGAAACCTGCCCTGCCATTGGCGACTCAAGCTTGCCTATTGCAGCCTCAAGGTGGTGTCTAGCAAAGGCGATGGCGCCATCCAGAACCGCCTCACCGGGGACTGCCATGTGAGCTGCATTGTACAGACCGAGCAGGCCCTGCGGGTCACTTATTAAATCCTCCCTAAAAATGCCTGCTTCATCTATAAATTTATCAAGCACATCTGCATCCATAGATGATTATATCATAAGAATTACCATGATCGCATTCAAATATTCTCATAGCACATCTTTCTTTATGAAAAGGATGGAAGGTAATAGCTAGCTTAGGTAGTATATATGCACAACTTATCTGGCAAAGTTTTCTTCTGTAAGAAATCTCGCAAAATAGGTTACTCTCTCTGTTTTTGTTTATAAGATGTAATATAACTTGACACGGTCTTTCAAATCACAAATTGACAATTCATTTATCTTCTATCATATTATTTATGATTATAAATTTATGATCATTGTAGAGTATATTTAATCATGAATCCAACCACATTTAAAGTTTAGATTGTAAAAATAAATTGATAGTTAAAGTTTTGGTTAAAAAATCTTGATATGCGTGTGTGTCTTATAAAAAACAGAAGAGTAGTAATCTATTAATTACCTATAAAAATGATTGATTAGCTTGGTTTAGCTTATCTTTGTATATGTAGCTAGATTGATACCTGTAGATACCCAAAAGCCATGTTGCCTTAGCAGACAAAATCGAAGGGCGACGATATGCTGGTCGTTGGACATGCCAACATCTAGCCCCTCGCTGTGTATGCGGCTTAGTGCCGCGTTGATCTCCTCACGGAAATGGTTATCTATGCCAAGGCGTTCGAGTTCATCCACCAGGTTCACCATGCCAGCCACGCTCATGGCTCTGTCAGCACCAAACATCTGGCGCACTTCCCCCTTGAGTTCATCCGCCCTCTCTCTCATCCATTCCTCTGACCTCTGCTTATTATGCATGCATTATATTCATTCACATGTTATGTGTAATCAACAAAGAACTGATGAAGAAGTACATGTGAATGTAGATGTCTACCTGCAAGGGTGGAGGAGTGTAGGTGACAAAGAAGTCACCCCACACGCAGGGTTCAAAAGGCTGGCCGACGGCGGGTGCGGCGGCTGTTGTGTCACCGTCGGCGGCCTGCTGGTTGATTGTAGCCTTGCTCGCACCCATGTATCTGGTAGGTGTATGTGCCTAATGTATCCTCTGTGTATATATTCTTTCACAATTTATTGACTGGCTGCAAGCCTGCAAGGCTGCAATGCTTCACTACAGGTGTGTTTAGATCCAGATGAATTAGCTGAATTGGGGAAGAATTAGTGTAAATGCAGATGAATAATGAGAGGTGATGTGATAGATGATGGGATGTTTTTTGCAAACTTTTTGAGATCTAAACACACCCTATGATGGTTCAGCAAGCTCTTTCTGCATTTGATCTCCATTTATATTATAGGCTTGCACGCATGCTGGCAAGTTAACTGAGTCATGATGAGCTAGGCAGCTACCAAGCTAGCAATGCAAAAGCTAGCGTTTCACTTTCTTGTACGCACAGAAAGAGGAACCAATCTCTATGAACTTTTTTCCAATTGCAGGGTACTGATGTTTTATAAAAAGATACTAGAAGAGGAAGGGGGTCAACCACTCACATGGATAGTTCATATACGAATCTGAACATTTAATATCCATAATTATTCATATCGTATCCAGATACTTTTAAGATTCGAATACGATGAATATCAATATTTGATACATAATGACATTATGCATACCGAATTCAACCTGAGGGAAAAAAATAACTATCAATATTTGTATCCACATTATATTATATAATTTGTTCGTGTCTAATCCATTTTCATCCCTACAATGAATTCACTCTAAAAAGGTTAGTTCACTGGTGGAAAAACACCCTTCCGTCCCGGTTGGTAAAGGCTTTAAGTCTTTAAAGCCCACCCGAGACGAAAAGGGAGAGACAAAAGGCCCCTCTTTTGTCACCGGGTGGGCAACCGGGAATAAAGGGTGGCCTTTATTCCCGTGTGGTAGCCCCGCCCGGGACAAAAGGGGAGGGCACACCAGTGCCTGTGCGCCACCCCTTTAGTCCCGGGTGGTAGCCCCGCCCGGGACAAAAGGGGAGGGCACACCAGCGCCTGTGCACCACCCCTTTAGTCCCGGGTGGTATTACCACCCAGGACTAAAGATCCCGCTGTGAATTTTTTTTGTTTCAATTCCAAGTGTTCTAATAATGTTATACGTGTATATTCTCACGTATATGGGTGTAATTTACGTGTACGTATAAATGTTTGCACTAATTATACGTGTCTACTATACGTACTATATGAAGAGAATAAACTTATAAATAAATATATACACACATTATATTACATCAAAAGCATAGATAATATTTTCTGAAAGTAGTATATATATACATCAAAATACCGTTTCATTCTAATTCTAGTCTAAAGTTCCACCGAAGGTGCTAATTAAACTTTATGAATTGGATGACCGTCATAGTGATTTCTGCCTTGTGGATTAATCACATGGTCTATGATGAATCCGCAGAGACTTTCTTGAATCGCCAAGAGTCGGTCCTTCTCAATGATTGCATCCCTAATCATATTGTTCTGTAATGTGCAAATAAGTTAATATATTACACACAAGAATTAAATATATAAGCGGTTAGAAAAAATGTATTATTAATTGGTTTAAAATAATACTTACTGTATAATCTGACGGGTTTGCCTCGCAGAAATTGTGGATGAACTCACACACATAGTATGCACATAAATGTGTCCCTGGTTCCTGTCTCATACACTAAATTGAAGAAGATAATTATGAAAAATTAGTGTTATACATTTTTAATTTGCCCAAGCTGAAGTTGTTATTTGGTTTACGTACCAGAAAATTTGTAGAGAAGTTTATTCTAGGTCTCCATGTTCCAGGGTTGACAGCCTTGAATTTTTCTCAAGCTCTGGCAGAAAATAATGAAAGTTAGAGCTAGATAGTGTTAGTAAAAGCACACTATTGCATAAAAGGGAACGTATGGATAGAATTATTACTCTTGAAACATATCTTGAAGGTCCAAGTATTTGTTCGGATCTCTTCTCAACGAATCAAAGACAAGAACGTTGCTTCTATTGACATTAATTATGAGAAGAATCCAGTGGAAACTGTATATACATGGAAGCTCAAAAGATTAGAACTAAATAATGTTAACTAAGATAATTAGAAATGCGAACCCTTAGTAATTAAGATGGTAATCACACTTACTCGAAGTTGTAAGGTAGAAGTATCAAATCCTTGTAATGCAAATTACACAAGGTCCTTAGGATTGTTTTGAATGTTGTTTCTGGTTGGAGCTTTACTTGATCTTGATTAACTAAAGATGGGTCCATGAAACCTATTCGTTGGTAACCATTCTTCCGCATGTTATGCATTTCCAGGCTACAGAAAATGAAAGACAAAGTTAATAATTAGAGTATGCATTAATTTGTTAATTAGGGTATGTATTGTACCGTCACTTACAGGCATCAGGCCATGACAAGATCGGTATTCAAGGAGTCAAGATGATAAATTTCATAAATATCCTTGAATCGCAGCCAGACCAACTTCTCGCCTTCACCAGCAAAATCTCCCGGTTTAACAAGCATGCCAATCATCTCTAGGTCCGCCTTAGACGTCTTCATGTAGAAGTCATGCAATCTGCGCATCTGAGTAGGGAGTTTCTTCACCAACTCAGGCCTGACAAAAGATTTCCCATGCTCGTAGTGCCATCTAGGTACGAAGTTTTTGTCCTGAAGAGGTGATTCGTGGCCGAGAACATATTGTAGTGGGAGCCCTGTTGCTTCTTGCATTTGAATGACATTTGCTAGTTGTTCTGTGTCCATAAGTGCAAGAGCTCGTTCAGTTGCAGTGAGACTGGAGGCGACGTAAGTCTGTACTCCCGACGTCGATGTTTGTGTTGCCTTCTTTGTTGAAGGCTCTTTCGCTGACGTCGACGTTTGTGTTGCCTTCTTCGTTGAAGGCTCTTTCGTTGACGTCGACGTTTGTGTTGCCTTCTTCGTTGAAGGCTCTTTCGTCGACGTCGACGCTTGTGTTGCCTTCTTCTTCTTCCTATAATCCTGTGGCATCGTCGACCCCGGTACTTGGTCGATGTAACTATTGGGTGACCCTCCTTGTCTCTTCTTCTTTAGGGACTTCTCCAGGGAGCGGTCATAATAACTTAGTAGGGGTTTTATTATTTTCTTTTCTGCTTCCTTCTTCTCTATGAAAGCTTTGAGTTTCTGCGGACGATCTTTATTCTTTTCTACTTCCTTTTCTGTGAGCAGTGCCTGTTTAGCAGCATCTTTATTCCCTTCAATCCACGCCTTGAGTTGCTTAGCACACTCCGCCTCATTTTCTGATGTTGTCATGTCATATGGTAGCTTCCTTTTAACAGGCAACTTTTTCCCTTTCTTCCTCGGGGGATCTGGATTTGGCACGGGCATAGACGCGGTAGATTTTGATCGGGACCGCCTCTTGGCAGGCTTTGGTGAAGGCTGCTTTGGTGGTGATTGCTGACGATGGAGGTCATCGTCATCGCTCGCGGCAGGAGAATTCCCCCGTTGTGGAGACGGTGAGCTCCAATCATTCGGCGACGACCGTCCCGGTGACGGCCCGGGAGATGGTGGCTGCTGCTCGGCAACACTCAGAGGGATCGGTGGCGGCATGTTAGGTATTATGATGTAACGTTTGTGCCACAATATGATACTGTGAAGCGCATCGTGGAGTGTCCTTTCCCCGTCACCTCCTTGGATGTCTAGCTCTATGTCGTTAAACTTTGGGTCAGCAATCTCCTCCAAACCAACTGAGGCGTAGCCAGTTGGAATCTGCATGCCGTGGCTTGTACGTCCTGGGAGATGTGGAGGGCAGGCCTTTAGTCCCGGTTTGGTTTACCAACCGGGACTAAAGGGTCGCCCCCCCCCAATGACTCTGTTTTTTAGTTTAATAATATATTAAGGTCTCCAAAATTTGTGATAAAGACTAATATTAAGGTTTAATAAATACTTTGGAGGTGAGAACCCTAATATTAAGGCTTCCAATAAATTAGTCACTGGCCTAACATCAATACTTAAGGTCTTAACAAAAAATATAAAAAAATTCGTACATCAATACTTAATTAAGGTCTTACAAACATAAAAAGTTCATACATGAATACTTAAGGTACTGTCTTAACAAAGATAGAGGGGTGCATCAATGCACGACACATATTTCATACTTCATTCTTCTTCCTTAGATAGTCTATATAGTTGAAGTCTCCGATCTTGAAGTCGAGAACTTCAGCGAAATATGCCAGAGAATGGATCAGTGCACTCTCTATCGCTTCACAATTACGGTCACATGGACTTCCATAAATTTCAAATAGTGGTGGCGAGGAAAACTGATATGGCCTGTAAAATGAAAGATAAGCTTGATACTTCCAATTTCTTGTTTGTATAGCATTTGAATCTGTGTAAGAAAATCCCACAACATCCATCACTTGCTCTAGAATTACATGAAAGCTCTTTGCCGCAAAGGTTTCACCAAACATATCCTACAGTTACGAATAATGTTATTACGACGCATTAAAAATGCTGAATACGAAGATTAAAAAAAGTTAAATGGTGCTCCATACCATGTCATGTTCATTTAGCCGACAAAGTCTCTCTGCGGTCGTGGTGACACTTTCTCCTTCCTCGAGTGACTTTATTAGAAAATAAGAGTAATCTGGCACAAAATACCCATTAGCGTTTAGTTGTTATAAGCGTGCCTGCACGGCGGTCCTTTCATAAGTCCTCTTAACCAGTGCAGGGGTACCCCACCCAACAATTGATACCATTTGGATGGGTTCTGAAGACAGCGAGGAGTGATTTTGTCCTCGAACGGCTATGTCAAACGAGATTTTTAATTGTATGTAATTGTTTGGACCGACAATGGCGTATTGTGTAACAAGAGGGGTACCACCTAAATTTTCAACAACATGTGCGAGCCACTGCAAATGATTGAAAACCTGCATTGTATGAAAATAATATTATTATCCGTGTGTAGTACGTAAACATCAAATTTATACAACGAAAGAATATTACAATGTTGGGATGAGGTCCCTGGCTTCGATCACCAGTAGGTAACTCAATCACACCATGGGTGAAGTGTATGCCTGGACGATGAGCCAAAGGTGGCCGGTCATCAAAACTGATTCCACGACCGCCGCCACGGCGACCACCGCGACCAGAATAGCTTGCCATAGTTATTCTGGACTACTCTGTAATATATATAAAACAATGCTTAAATAAGAGAATGCTTGAATTTATTCTATATAAAAACAAAATATATAAGATCTATTTTCTCATTTTCTAAAAACTAAACAGATAAGTGCAAGAGCTCTTCAGGTGCAGTGAGCCCGGAGGCGACGTAAGTCTGTACTATACCTTTTCTAATCACCCTGATCATTTAGGAAGTACAACCTCACATCACCATCATATACACGCACCTCGCTCTCCCACTTACAGTTCTCTACATCGCCAAGCTACAGCCCTACATCTCCTACCTAGCTACAGCCCAACATCACCGAGCCACGTATAGCCCCAGCTCGTCGGTGATGTCGGACTGTAGCTAGCTAGGATGTAAGGCTACTATTGTATATATGGAAAAAAGAAAAAAAATAAGAGAATGCCTAAATGTATTCTAAATAAAAACAAGAAATACTTAACAAAAATGAATTAAATAGGTAGGTAGTATATTTTCGTTTGGTAATGACCATTTTTTTAATAAACTAACTTCTAATAAATTAAGCTAAATGTAAAATTAAATGCATCTCTCATCTAAAAGTTAAAATCAATTACCTCTATAGCAAAAACTATAAAATTAGAGGATAAATCCCTATGTGAAACTATGCTTAAAAAATATGTGAAACTAAATACATTGTTAGCTAAATCTAAAACATATGAAAACATCATCTCTTAGCTCCTCCTACCACCTAAAAATCTAAATCCATATTTTCTCCATTTCTAACCATAAAAACGAAATTTAATCATAACAAATGAAGGAAGGATGAAGAATCAAACCTTAGCAACACTTTGGAGGAGAGAAATCTTCACAAATTGATGACGAAAAAATTGGACATCACCTCCCTAGGAGAAGAACTAGCTCTTCACAAATTATCTCTTAAGCTCTCGGGTGAATGTGAGCTCGGGTAGAGGAAGAAGAAGGGAGGCAGGGATATATAGGCGTATCCTTTAGTTCCGGGTGGTATTACCACCCTGGACTAAAGATGAGCCTTTAGTCTCGGGTGGTAATACCACCCGGGACAAAAACTTTAGTCCCTGGTGGTGTTACGACCCGTGACTAAAGGCTCACCCTTTAGTCTCGGGTCGTAATACCACCCGAGACTAAAGTCTGGCGCCGCCAGACTTTAGTCCCGGGTGGTATTACCACCCGAGACTAACGGGGGGCGGCGCAAACAGCCTTCCGAGGCCACGTCGCCCCAATAACATTTGTCCCGGCTCCAAAGTTGAACCGGGACAAATACTTAGGATCAAATGTCGTTTTTCCAACAGTGGTTGCACTAACGGGAGTGCACTAGCTATCTCTTTTATAAAAGATACTCCCTATATTCATCTATTCAAGAATAAAGACCTATTAAGAAATTGAAAAAGAATAGATTTGCAAGGCCTATTCTGATTTTATTCTGATTTTACACGGGTGTTTAATGCTCTAAACACTTTGTTGTTGATCGTGTTACATTTATTCCATCGCATGACTCGCCTCGGGAAATAAACAATCGCGTCTCCGATCGGATCCTTTTGCTCCAGGGCTTATTTTTTATTTGCATGTACATCTGTTGTCCCCTACAACACGCCTCTTTTTGCCAACACCGGATCAACGCACGCAGGGGAGGGATCGGTGGAGTAATGACGAGAAAAACGTGGATGGGGTTTAACGAGAAAAATTAAATGCCGTGATGAGTCCAGTTATTTCTTCTTAGTTTTTGAGTCAAAAAATACTCCGGGGTAGATGAATGGAGTATTTGGTTCCGGATCCTGAGGTACGTGGGTTTGCAGGACTTGTTGCGAGGCCTTGTTTAGTTCTTCGAAGTTTTACTAAAATTCTCACTTAGAAAATAGTGTCAGTTCATTTTCTTCACTATGCGTGTGATTCTCCAAACGCCATAATTTTACTGTTTTTCCGGAACTAAACAGGATCTCGGTATGAGGTCCCTTTCTTTGACTAGTGGCTGAAGGCTAGTAGTTCTGAAAATCCTTCGTAAACGCTTTGACTCCTTGTCTCTTCTTGTGATCTGGTCGTTGTAGAAGGAAAGAAACTGTCATGTACATGACAGATTGGCGCTGTTGCAGCCAGTGGCTCAGACTGTCTCCAGCGGTTTCCCATCGCGCATCTGCAAAAATGAGCCATATGCAGACGACGTCGTCGCGCAAAGGAGAATGGGCTGCAGCGGTGGAGTGCTTCCCCTCGCGCATCGCGTCCTGGTAGTTGGCTCGCGCGTGCTGTCGGAGGCCGGGGCAGGGAGATAAAGATGAATCGGCGATGTCGACGGAGAGTAGCGCACGACCGACCACCGCACCCGGGCTGCACCGCCTCCGGGAGCCGTACGCGGACCCCATCTCCGCCGCGCTCGCCATCGGGGGAGAAGCAGGGGTCAGGGGAGCAGGGCAGGGGATGCACCCTGGAGGGCGCCGCGACGTCGATGCTGCCGCACGAGCTCACCGCGGGCCTCCTCGATCTCTGCCGCCGCGCGAAGGGTGGGAGAGCACCGGCCGCATCTCGTGGAGGATGGAGCAGGATCCGGCGGGGATGGAGAAGGAGTCGCCGGCGACGACGAGCTCGAGACAGGGGCTCGCGGAGGTGGCCTCCATGGCGTGGATCTGAGCTCCGCCACCATGGTCGTCGCCCTCGCCCTCGCGGCCGCCATGGACGCCACCCTCACTGCCGGTCTCCATGTCCCTCACCCTCGCCGCCGGTCGCCATGGAGCAGAGGAACGGAGGAGGGCGCCGCTGAGCTCGGGATGCGGCGTCTGGAAGCTTCGCGCGCCGTCGGAAGCCGGCGTGGAGGCGTCCCTCCGCCGCGGATCCGGCCTCGCCGTGGAGGAGGGGCCGCTCCTGGTCCGCCTCTGCGCCATGGAGCTCATCCGCGCGGATCTTCACCGGCGGCGCGGGCGGGCGAGGGCCGGTGGTGGAGTGCGAGACGGGGCAGGGGCGGGAGGGGAGAGAGGCGGAGGTGGGGACGGGGGCAGGGGCGGAAGGGGAGAGAGGCGGGCTAGGCACCCATGGCGGAGGCGGAGTGCGAGAGGGGGAGAGAGAGTGCGAGAGGGAAGAGAGAGGGAGCGGTTGGTTTGCAGCGCCCCAGGGATGCGCGACGTGGGAGGCAGACTGCATTTTGCAGCGCGTGATGCAGCGCCTGCTGGAGCATCTACAGTTTGCTTTCGATCTGCATTTTGCAGTTACAGATCCTGCTGAAGAATCCGCTGGAGACAGTCTCACGCAACTCTCATCCTCAACGAAGCACCAGCGGTGGGGTCATGCCGGATTTGTCGGGATTCACTCTTTGGGTCGTCCTAGACATTAGTGGTAGCGTCTTGTATCTTTATCTTTATTTTATCTCTTGTTGCTTGCTGGTTTTTTTTATTGTATCAAACATTTTTTCAATCTTAGTAAAAACATGTTGTGCACGTCTTAAAAAATAATTTACAGAGTACGCAGTAGTGTTATAGTAACTTTTAATTTGCTCCCTCTCAAAAACTTGTTCCACAATTAATCAGGAACAATAAGGAAGAAATTTGTTTCTGCATCGGGATTGTCTATCTCTTAAGCTTGCGTGCTTGTCTCTTCTTAGCTTTCATTTACCATCACTTTTTGAGAGTTACACAGTACAACAACGCAGATGCTCACAACACGCACGCACACTCACTCTTATGAACACATGTACGTAATCCCTACCCCTTATGAGCACTTTCGAAGGACTGAGTACCGGCAAATCTGGAGATTTCCGAAGGCGCCTCGTCGTCGACGGAAACATCACTTACCACTTAAAGCATAACGTCGGAAAATCCCAGATAAATCCACGAAAAGGTCCGAGCACCAGGATTTGAACTCTGGTGGGTAGTGTCGCACTGAACCGTCCTACCATTGGACTACAACCTTATTCGCAATAGCACTATATTAGACATGTACTTCCTCCGTAGGCCATTTCGATTTTTTTTCTAGATTAACAAGTGTTTATGTGGACACGCATTATACTTAGGTGCATAGAAAAAAACTATACATTTAGAAAAATCAAAACGATCACAATTTAGAAAGATAGAAGGAGTATATTTTATTGTTCCTCAGAGAGTTGAGACTTCAAACACTCACGGCAGCACAAAGCTGAGACTGAAATAGCATTTTCTCTGATTGCAAGCTGAAATTAGTAAGTTGACCGAGCTTAGCTCGGTTGGCAAGCCCGCCGGTGTGCGGAGCTGAGGATCGACACCTGCGTGGCTGAGGATAATCCTGTCAGTAGTCTACTGAAAAATAATCCCTCACTCCGAAACATATGTCAAAGGCTAGCCTAATATCACGCGGTGCTGCTGTTGGTAGAACGGCCCTCCAAGTAGTCTGCTGTTATAAAAAAATTATCTCGTTTGTCCCACTCTAAAGCACATGCTTAAGACTAGTCTAATCTCACATGAGTTGCGGTGCCTTTGTTGATAGAGCGGCCCTCCCAGTAGTTTGCTGTTGTAAAAAAAAGATTAATTGGTATGTCATTACAATTTTCATGGTTTGGAGATATATTGAAGATCACCTATTTGTAAATATGTCATTATAATTCTTATTTTGTTTGAATCATCCATTTCTATGTATTTGATGCTCCTGGACCCGCTCGCAAGTCATCGAATTTATGTATAGCCCAAAATGTCCTTGTGTCTTCTCTTTATCAATCTCACTAACATACACATTGGGCCCACACGTCATACTAACAGTGCATCTTCTTCCTTCTTCCTCAGTCCAGCCCTGAGGAGCTCGAGTAGCTCGCCCGTCGGCCTCGGGAAGTCGGGCTCCGCCGCGCGCAGAGCTTTAGCGACGCTCGACCCCACCGGCCGTGGTCCCTATCTGCGCCGCTCGTGGAGCTTACCCTGTCCACCCTAGCCCCAGTCGCGGTGCCCGAGACGCTTGCCCTACCGACCTCGGACTCCGCCGTGCGCAGAGCTTCGGCGGAGCTCGACCCTGCTGCCGCGCTCGCGGAGCTCGACGCTGCCGACCTCTTACTCCACCCGTCTTCATCCTGCTTCCGCCCTTCTTCTTCCCGCCGCCCAAGTGCTCCTGCGGCTGCTGTCCCTCGCCCGACTGTGCGCCTCCGCACGGTCTACCGCCCCTGGCATGCCGCCGCCAAGCAGCAGAAGCCGTTGCCCCTGCCGGTCGCCGCTTTCGTGGCTCCGCGATGAATGGACTTGCCGGTTGTGGAAGGATGGACTAGCCGGTTGGAGAAGAAAGGGAGGAAGAAGATGACGTGGGACCCACATGTTAGTGAGTGGAGGAGAGAGAAGTAGTAGAGGTATTTTGGACCATAAGAAAATACAGAGGCATTCGGGTGAGTCGAGGGAATCAAAGACGGATCAAATGAAATCAAAGACACAGAAAATGACACGGTTCAAACATGTTAGAAATTATAATGACATATTTCCGAATAATGATTTTTAATGGTATATTTCCAAATCGTGAAAATTGTAATGGCATATATCTAATTAGCAAAAAATGACTCTCATCTATCTCACTCCAAGCACATGTCTAAGGCCAGTCTGACCTCACGTGAGCTGCAGTGCCGCTGTTGGTAGAGCGACCGTTGTGACCCTCCTAGTAGTCTATTGTTGTAAAAAAATCCCTCATATATCTCACTCCAAAGCACGTGTCTAAGGCCAGTCTAATCTCACGTGAGTTGCAGTGCCGCTGTGTATGAGTGGGTAGGGGTGTAGACCAACCTAATCTCACGTGAGTTGTGGTACCACTGTTGGTAGAGCAGCCATTGTTGCTGTCACGACCCGGGTTTTCGGAGGGGAAAACTCGTCACCCTGTACCTTGCGATAGTCCCTGGATCAGACGCTATCACGTACAGAATTCCATCACAGATAAATAACACAACCATACAGCGGAAATAAGCATCCAAAAGTATTACTTTTATTACGAATCCATTAAAGGAGTACATCATTACACGCCTCTTGGCGGAATAACATGAATAAGAGCCTACCCAGCGGTAGCTAGCTTCCAGAAGATGTCTCCAGCTTCATTCTTCTCTCCCACAGGCATCCTTGAGCGTAGCGTCGCGCCCTTCAATCGTACCATCCATCGGCGTTGTTGTCGAAGTCTGACTCGTACCCTGCAAGCTCAGGGGCTATCCCCAAGGATCGGGATAGGTCCACGTCACCAACCATATGCAAGCTTTAAGTGGCCTACTTCTAATGGTATAAAAAGTATCAAGGTAAAGGCTGGGGTTTCCTAAGTAGCAGCAACAACAACATCTCAAAAAGAATAGAATCTCCAATTCACAAGTCTCTCATCCACGATCGGCAACACCTGGTCACCCAGATCACCGTCACCAAGTCCTATCTCCATCTAGGGTCGGTGCGAGAACTCCCACTCCTCACACCTCAATGACTTCACCCGGATCCGCGAGGCAGAGGGAGCAACTCCCCTCTCCCCAAGTACAACCACGGCTCACAACACACTCGAATCCTATAGGGGGGGTAGAAATCCCAAAACATGAGAGTCGGAGTAAACAACAGGCATGTCCATAACCGAGGACGCGGCTATACGTATAGATCTAAACTCTGCAGAGCGTGTACACCTGTACCCAACTCGGAATGGCACCCGGCGGTGATCAGCCAACCAAGCCCATCCTACCGGATGAACACCTAAGAGTTATGATTCCACCCTGCATCCGGATCTCGATGCAGTCCCCCGCAGAGGACCGCCCCAGAACTGTGAACATGCCCCCGCGTGACCACACGGGGAGCGACTGCAAAGGGAAAGGGTCCTCACCCACTTCCCTCCCACTGATACCCTCTATCCTACTAGTAGGTATGGAATCACACTTGCCAGGGTCGACCCGGCTCTATCCCCACTCTCGGCGAGGTAGTGTGTACGAAAATCCCGTGAAAACAAAACGACCCGCTCGGTTTCAGACCGGGGCGAGCTCCTATCCTCCAAGTCATCACAAAAACCCCAACACATGTGCTCCTAAAACCGTGTACCCGCCATAGGTACAAAATGGGAATCACCCAAGAAGACGGACCCTGGCCCCCGATCCCGGATCGGGTTGTCTTGAGCTCACCCCCGCCAAGTCACCCAAAAACACCTTCTCCTGCCAGTTTCCCTCACACACGCCAAGAAAGCTACCACATAGTCCCAACACATGCACAGTGAAGCTCTGCGTATATACACGCATAAATATAGTAGTAGTAGGTCAATCAAGGTCAAGGTATTTAAAAAGGGCAGTGCAAGGTTTCATCATATCCATCATCATGCATAAGTAAAGCGCTAGCAGTTCTATAAGCAATGCCTAATGGGCATTCAAAGTCGGTCGGGCATGAACCTGCGTGAGGGTAGTCGTCGAAGGCGAAGTCGTCGTCGCAATCCTGGGTCGGCTCTCCGGCTCCGGTAGCTCCTAGATTCGCGAATATAAATAAATACCGGCGCTAATTGCAATTAACACCAAAAGAAGAAGCAAGAAGGGCCAAAAGAGAGCAAAAACCTAACTAACGGGTGCGTCATGATTTTAGAAAGATTATGAAAGTAGTTTCATATTTTTCGGAGCTCAAGTGAATTAGTTATGAATTTTTGAAGTTTAAAACCTTTTCTGAAATTTAATTATGCATATACAATAGCACTGACTTTATGTTAGCTACAAGCTAACTCTAGCTGGCTCTAAACTAGCTAAAGGCTAGCTATAGGGTGGCTCTAGCTGCTGTCCGGGTGGCAGCTGACGAGGCCGTAGGCGTGGCAGGGTGCAAAGGATCCGGAGGGATCCGGTGCGGCTCTGGTTTGTGCGGGTGACGGTGTGGCTCAGACGGGATTGGAGGGGCGCAAAAGATCTGGCGGATCGGGTGTGGCAGCAGCGGTGTGGCCCGGGGCGTGCAACACAACCCCCACCGAGTTCCTGGGCGGTCGCCAAGTGTTCGAGCAAAAGCCCGAGTAGACGCGGCGGTGCGGCAAGGCTTGGCCGGCGGCGAAGCTTTCCGGCGACCAGCGAACAGGGTTCACGGCGGGGCTCAGGGGGTCCTAGAGAAGCACAGGCGAGGAAGGGCTCGACCCCTTGGCCGGCTTTGGCGGAGGCGTGCACGGCGACGAGGAGTAGAGCGGCAGCGTGGCAACGAGACGGCGGCGCTGGTTTGCGCTCGGGCTCCGGCGTGCTAGCGAGTGAGCAGGAGTGCGAGCGGCTTTGTCCAGGCCCAAAAGGGCTAGGCTTTGACCTCCCTGGGCGGTGGTGTGGCGAACAGGAGCAAGGCACGTCGGTGGCGCGGACGTGCAGGCGTCGGCCAGGCAGGGCCTATGGGCAGCAAGGCGGGGCCTCTGCCTCCCTAGGCGAAGGCATGCGCGTGCAAACAGGGGCCTTGGCCATCGCGGCACCTTGGCCCGGCATGTGCACGAAGGCGGATCGGGCAGAGGACGGCGGCGTGAACGGCGTGCGCGCGCAGGTGAGCGGGTGCCCCCTGGCGTGCTCTGGTTTGTCGGAGGGAACGGCAGGCGCGTGCGTGCGAGTGCACGCGTGCTGGGCATGCGTGAGCAAGCCAGCAGCTCGGCAGCGGCGCACGAAGACCGGATGACGAAAGAAGGTAGGACGGTGGTGTGGCTGTGCGGGTGCGAACACCGGTGCGCGATCCGTGCGCCTCGGGTTGGTTCCAGATGTGCAAGGCAACGGTTTGGGAAGGAGTCGGGCGTGCATGTGCGAGCAAAGTGCCAAGGAAAGGCCCTCGGCGGCGCGATGCACGCGACGGCGACACGGTCAGTTGGTGACGAGCAAAAACCGGCGGCGAGGGCGACGTCTCGATCACCGGCGCGCGCACGAGGGTGTGCGGGCGCACAGGGGCGTGCACAGGTGCGCTAGGTGTGGAAGAGGACCCAAAGGCGGGGCCTTGCCTCCCTGCTAGTGCGCGCGTGTGTGTGGATGCAGAGTGGCTTGGCCACGGCGGTGCGTCGACCACGACGGTGACACTGGCTGGTGGAGCAGCGGAGAAGGGAAAAGCTCGACCCTTGGCCGGTTCAGGGCAGCAGCGCGGCAAAACCGCAGTGCGGCGGCTCGGTACGCACGCGTGCGGGCATCGGGCGAGCACGCCGGCGTGGACAGGCACGCGGCGGTGTGCGAGTGCGAACATGGCGGGGCAACAGGAGTGCGCGCGTGGTGAGCGCGTTGGCTGCCCAGGAGGAACGGGCGGTGCGGTGCGTGATCGCAAGGCGGGACGGCCGCGCGATCGGCGCGTGCGCGCAGGTGAGCGCGTGAGCTGGGTGCGGGCAGACACAAACTCATGCAGAAGGGAGAAAAACCGGGGCTTGGCCGGTGTTTGACGACGGTGACGCCATGGTCAGGGAGGCTGGGCGGCGCGGCCAGTGTGTTCGTGCGGGTCAGGGGAAGATAAGGGGGGGCGATGAGGTCCAGCGGGGTGAGCGGCGCGCGACGACGACGGCGGCAGCACCTGCAAGCGATGAGCACGACTCGAAGGTCGGCGACACAGGCATCGGCGTTATGCGCGGCGGCGCGATGCAGAGCTGCCAGAGCAGGGCAAGGTCAGGAAGACGGCGCACGGGCTCAGGGCTTCTCCCGACCGCAACAGAGGCGAGCGGCACGAAGGCCGGCTCTTCACATCTTCAGGCGAGGGGAAAGGCTCACCTGTGCTTGTGGACGCGGCGGCAACGGCGGTGAAGAGGCGGTGCAGGGCAGAGTAAAGTGGAGGTGCGGCGGTGTCGAAGCCGGGGAGGAAGAGGAGGAAGTAGAGGTCCACGGCGTCCTTGTCCACGTCGCGGGCGTCCTCCAACTTCGGGCGTCGGGGACGGCTGCAAGCTTGGCGTCGCGGCACAAGGCGGGCTCCGGCGTTCGCAGCAGCTCCGGGACGGCGGCGTGCGTCGGCTCGACAACGCCCTCGAGCAGCAGCTCCGGCTCCTCCCCGGTGCGGCGGCTCCGGCTCCTTCTCCTCTACTCCAAGGTGGTGGATTGGAAGGGGAAAACCCCAGGCGGCGGCGGAACAGGGGTGAGCCGAGTGGAAGGGGATGCGGCACGGCTTTTATGCGTGAGGGTTAGGGATCCTGGGACGGCTGCGGACAGGAGGATCCTCGGCGTCCGTGCAGTGGCCACGCGGCACGCATCCCGTGGCGTGAGGCGGAGCAAGGCAGCAGCAGCGCGGCGCTCGCCTGTCCCCATCGCGTGCGTCAGCGGGAGGAAGGGAAAAGGCGCACGGGGTGCCCGGCTGATGACCGGGGCCCGCAAGGTGGTGACATAGCGTGACTGGGGTAGGTGGGAGCTGGGCTGCATTTAAGCGGAAGAGCTAAGCGGGCCGGTGATCGAGCGGACCAGAGTCAGGAGAAAGAGGGGGTCCGGTGGACTTGGCGGGCTTGGCTGGGCTGGATGTGTAGACGGGCTGACGAGCTTTAAACAGGCCGGTGAAGAGACCAGGGGCTTCTGCCAGACTTCGCTGAAGAAGAAACAGCCCAAGGGCACAGGGTGCTATTCCTATTTCCCTTAATCCTATTCCTATCTCAACCTCAATTCAAATTTGAATTTAGGATTCATATTTGAACCACACTCAAATAAGATCCAAATAAAAACAATTAAACTCCAAAAAGATCACACTAACATTTATAATTCCTAAAAATTATTATTTAGCTCAAAATAAATCTAAGAATTTAGGGAAGGATCAAAGAAGACAGCCTTATAATTTTAAGCATGCACTCAAATCCAAGCAAAAATTTTGAAATCCACATTTTTAAATAAAACAACATTCCGGAAAACTCCGGGATGTTACAGTTGCCCTCCGTTGTAAAAAAAATCCTCATATGTCCCACTCCATAGCACATATCTAAGGTCGGTCTAATCTCACTGAGCTACGGTGCCGATGTGTATGGGTGTGGGGTAGAGGTGTATAAGAAAGATCTTCTTTCTTGATATAATACTCGTGGGGTGGTCTTACTCCCACAGGTCGAGTTTTTTTAAACTATAGTGCACTTCAAAGTTCTAAACGGATTAAGTCGAGATGTACCTTGATTAGTTGCGTTGAATAATTGACTAATGATTGGAGACTTCTCTGGTTGATTGTGCCTTTTGTGTTATACCTCTTAAGCTCTGTTTAGTTCCTTAAAATTTTCACCAACTACTCGTTATATCAATCTCCGGGCACTAATTAGAAGTATTAAATGTAATTAATGACAAAACCCATTGCACAATCCCTACTTTAATTTTCGAGACAAATCTAACGAGTCTAACTATATCATGATTAGACAACGCTATGCTACAGTAACTAAATATATAATGACATATTAATTAGATTAATGGATTCATCTTGCAATTTCCGGTCTATTCATGTAATTATTTTTGTAACTAGTCTACGTTTAATATACTCATACTAGACTTTGAAAGAGGACTCAAAATTTTCACTCACCAACTAAACGGAGTGGATCGAAGGATACACTATGTATGTGTATCTTAAAAAAAATAAGAGCATCTTCAGCAGCTCACGTAAAATGGATACTAATACCTAAAAACAACTCGAACACCTAAAAATGAACAGCTCAAAAACCAACTTCAGCAAACGACCTATATAGATTGGTATTTTAGGCAATGACCTAATTCTATTCTTGAAGACCAAACTATACCAATTCAACACTAGATTAATAAAACTTGCAGCATTACCACGGGAAGGCCAACTGCTCCGCTGCAGAGTGTTCCAACCCAGTGCTTCCCCTGGTCGCGACTCTTTTGACCGCCGCACCTCCCTGCTCACCTCGCCGCTCATTTGCCCATACACCTCCACCACCAATTTGCCCTCCAGTAGCTCGACGACGAGCGTCGCAGGCCCAGAGTGGACGAGCTTCACCATCGGCGAAGGGGAAAAGGAGGTGGTCGGTCTTCGATCCAGCGATTCAGGGTGAGGGAAGACGGAACAAATGGGTGAGCGAGCTCCGCCGGTTCA
The DNA here is from genome assembly GCA_036936925.1 of Cenchrus fungigraminus. Lineage (NCBI taxonomy): Eukaryota > Viridiplantae > Streptophyta > Magnoliopsida > Poales > Poaceae > Cenchrus > Cenchrus fungigraminus. The sequence continues at coordinate 10,877,136 of CM072779.1, forward strand.
GCCACCGGACGAGCAGGCGAGCACCAGAGTCGTCCCTAAGGTGTGCGACCGTACAGAGCCTCCAATTTTTAAGGTTTCCAGTTCCGAGTACTTGAACCCATTATATTCATGTTTAATAGTCAAAATATACTTGCAACAAGCAGTAAACGAAAGAGAAGTGGTTGTTATCGACATTTTGTTTCCTCACACTCGCTCGCGTGTTGTTTGCTTGTCTCCTGATATGCGCGTTCCTCTATTGCCAAGGCTGCGACCCGGCCTATTGCCAAGTTTACCGCGGATTAGGCGCCAACTGCTCATTACTCAATCTCGACACAGGGTACATGCAGGGTACATGTAGTTGGTGAACTGATTTCAAAAAATGCTAAAAGAATACGTCTATTGGAATAAAAATCATGTAACCAGAAGATCTGTATATACCATACTTGATATATATCCTGGTGCTATGTAATGTATTAATTAAATTATATAGTTCTTTTTTATTTTGTTAGGCCTCATTTTTAATTCTGTACAGGGCCTCATATTTTTTCGGGACGGCCCTCGCAAGCACCACCAGCAGCGAGCCGCCAGCTACTCCTCTCCTTCCCTAGCTCCGACGGTCGCCCTCGCAGAGGCGGAGCAGGGGCGGCGAGGTTGGTACTTGGGAGCAGGGGCGCCGAGGGGAGGGAGGATCGGAGAGAGGGTGGAGGTGGTCCGGAGCAGACGGCGGCAGGGAAGGGGGGAGACGACGACAGTGGAGGGAGCAGACGGTGACAGGGGATGGGAGGGGATAAGAAGGGAGGAGGTCAGGAGGATGTTAATTTTGCATAGTAGCCCCTAAAGAAAGATTTTGGCATATTAGTACTTGAAAGGATTATAGGTCTCTAGTTTTACATATGCTACTGGAGAGAGCAACTTTAAAATTCTTCTCTGTCCAATACCTAAAAGTGTAAATTTACATATGCTACTGGAGATGATCTAGATATAGTTTTTCTTTCAAGTATGTATTTTTTAGAGGTTTTCACTTTTATCCGAGTTTGGATGAGGTTCGCCCCATGCTTCCATTCCATATCCCCATCCATCCAACCAGTCCAAACACATTGACACTGATCGAAAGCAGGGTCTTATGGAGCAGATGCTGGCATACAGCCGCCGCTCTAGCAACGTCTGGGAATTTAACAAACCCTTGTAACGTCTGGGAATTCAACAAACCCTTGTTTCACGATTTTTTTTTTTGAGAATTCCCTTGTTCCACGACTTTAGACCATCTCTAGCAGAGTCTTCATATAGATGTGCATCTGCAAAATGAAGAAAGAAACAACACTGTACACCCTCCAACAGTTGCTGCAACCGCTTCTTCAATTTGCAGTCGCAGCCTTCCCGTGCTGCATACTCGGGATATCTCTCTCCCTTCTTCATTCCAACCGCCCTCTCCCTCTCTCCTCCGCCTCAAGCCGGCAGGCAACCTCCCTCTCCTCTGCCTCCGCCTCGAGCCGGCGGGCAGCCTCCCTCTCTTCCACCTCCGCCTCGGGCCGGTGGAGACGCCGGATTCGGATCCGCCGCGCCTACCACGCCACGGCCCGCCTCGATCCGGAGGGCGGAGCTCCCTCGATCTCCACAGCCGGTGCACGGCGGAGCAGGGACTAGGGCGGCGGATCTCCACGGCTGGCGCACGGCGTAGCAGGACGGGGGCGGCAGAGCTCCACGGTCGACGCGCGGCGGAGCAAGGACCGGAGCGGCGGATCTCCATGCTCCACCTCCTCTTTCTCTTCCCGTGGAGACGGCGAGCTGGAAGCGGCCTTGACACCAACGACGACATCTCTCTCCTCCACCGGCGCGCGGGAGGCAACCGCCAGAGCAGATGCGCAAGGGGAAACGGTGACAGCTGGAGTGGTCATGTTGTTTTGCTACTGTTTCCCTCTCTCTCCTTGTCTCAAAAGGTTAGTTTGCAGATGGGGATTCAGATTTTTGCTGGAGATGGTCTTAGACTGTCTCCAGTAGTGTTGCGCATCTGCAACCTGTTTCAGCACAAGAGAGAGGAAACAGGGAGCACAAAGGAGGAGGACGTGCAGCAGTGCTTGCGCAAGTGCATCTGCATCCTCCGGACGGTTTCCTCCCGTGGGCGATCGGAGCAGGGGAGGGCCGCGCGCCGCCGGTCCAACCACCCGCGTGAGAGCCACCGACGAGCAGCAGGGAGGGCTCCTCCAGATCCGTGCGTAGGGCGCCGTCCTCCGACCGCACGCGCGCCGCCGGATCGAGGGAGAGGGGAGGAAGGGAGGTCGCCGACGGCGCGGGCAGGCAGAGGCGCGGAGGCGGTGGATTCGAAATCCGAGCCGGAGACCCGCGGCGGAGCCGGAGGCTTCCTTGTCCCGCGCCGGCGTGCGCTCGAGGAAGTGCTTCACCCACACTCCGAAGGACGGTTTCATGTTCTTGCTCTGGTTGAGCACGACCCGGGCGGCCTCGAGCGCGCCCACCTCCTTCACGAGCTCCTCCGTCACCGGGGCGCACACGGGGCTGCCGACGAGGGGCAGGCCTGCGAGCGCGGAGACGTCCTGGAGCGTGACGGTGGCCTCGCCCCAGGGGAAGACGAAGGTGCCGGTGGCGGGGGACCAGAACGCGGCGAGCTGGAGCAAGGTGCCCTCGTCGCGCCACACCCGGTACGTGGCGGCCCTCGTCGCGCCACACCCGGTACGTGGCGGCGAGGATGGCGTCCCGATCCGCGGCGGATCCCGCCGTGCGGGCCTCGATCCGCCGGGGGATGGCCGGCCTCGATGCGACGGGGCGGAGCAGTGCGGGGAGGGAGGGAGGAAGCAGGGGCGCGAGGCGGGCGGAGCAGCGCGAGGAGGTCGAGGGGGTAGTTGATGCGGAACAATGGTGGGGAAAGAGGAGAGAGTCCCCGAGGATGCGCTACAAGCGGGGTATCACTGCAAAATGCAGCGACACTTGCGGCACCTGCTGGAGCCGGAATAGTGCTCCTAGCATCTTCATTTTGCAGATGCAGATCGGTCTTAGTGAGCTTTAACTTATGAGTTTCAGATTATAATAGTAGTTGGCATATAAACACAGAGTATACCTTCGAAAGATTACCAGATGAATTATTGAAGATTTGACTTTTGAACATACGGTAGTATAAGAAAGCTTGACAGCCAATTAAGTGGTCCAAAGTTCATGCCCTTTACAACAGATGTAGATTTCGACTAATTTTACAACCTTATGCCTCCTGCTCATGTAAAGACCAAAATCCCCAGTGACAATTTGCAAAGACTCCATGTGGGCAGTAGCATTGTCTACTCAAACTCGTATACTCTGGTGATTCAATCATCGATGAAGAAAATCTGGACACTTCAGATGTTACTACAAGGCTCATCCCCATCCATTAATCTATGGCGATTATGAGGAAACCAACTGAAATATACATGAGGAAGACAGGATATAGGGCCAGAGCCTTTCTCCTCGGGTTGACCGCAGCACTCATGAATGGATAGGCAGCCCAGGAGCTCCATGCTAATGTGATTGTTACCACAACGATCTTAAGTATGACATTGTCCTTCAGCATGCAGACTAGAGCACCAACATCCAGTGGAAACAGGCAATATCCAAGAAGACTGAGACTTTGGAAGAAGATGATGTGTCCACCCTGAGAGGAAACATTCAGAACATTACTGCAAATGTTTCACTGCAGATAGTACGACTAGCACAGCAGTAGTCGGACACCAATAGTCCAGTGCATGTGTGATCACGTTTCTGTGTAAAAGAGAGAGGTCTTACCAGAAGCAGAACATTCAAAGTTAGAACTATAGCCCCAGCGGCCAGGACAGCGAATGCCACAGCAAATACTTCAGACTACAAGGACAAAGAAAACAGCAATCAACATTTTTGAGCAAAAGAAACTGCATTAGTTAAATAATATAGATTTGATAGGAGGCAACAAAATATAACACAAGCACACATACATTGTGCATCTATTAGGAGTTATGCAAATGCTAATATTTCATATCAGGGAAACCAAAACGACAAAATCTTTAAATATCAATAATTTGTTCAGCTTCTAACTGTAATGGCTCAATATATATTATAGACATTCTGTTTGAATGTTTGTATCCATATGATGTGCCCATGTGCATGTGTTATCAACGCAGCCTTTGGTTCCATGACTTATATTTGAACAGTGAACACGGGCACAAAGAAAGTAATTAGTATTTATGGCATATTTTCCCCATTCAGGGTAAAACCTACATACCTTGTTCAAAAATAAAAGGTTGAATACCGACCTAAGTATCTATCCAGCTTAATACCGATGCATCAACATTTCTTGAGTATAGCAGTAAAGTACTCTTCTGAACAAGGACCAGGTGACCAGTGCAACAAGGGGAAACACTACTAACATCAAAGTTCAATTGTATACATTTCAGATAGCAACGTATCAAGGTCACTTGTTGCACATGAGACAGCTCTTTTCAAAATTTATTGTTGCTCTCCATTACTCATTACAGTAGATTTATCCACCAAGTTCAAGGTACTCGTTCATTAGGTATGCAGACATAATTTGACTGAAAAGATGTGATGGAATTTCTCTTTTTCGTTATGTATGCAGACTTAAACAAATTTATTATCAGCGAGTATTCACCAGAGTACAGTTGAACTTGTTGGTATTCGATCATGGTGATGCGATGCCATCATCCCTTTTAGAACTACCAACAAAATGCAGTCTCAAAACTCAAATCCAAACAGAACAGCTGATATCTGATCAACACTTCAACATTATAGACATATAGCAACACTTATTGATAGGACAAGAACATAACTAAGATGGTTAGAATGCAAAACTTCAAACAAAATGGGGAAGCATAAGAACCCACATGGATAGTTCACACTCAATGCTTTGAGCCTTAGAAAACAAAAGGTAAATTCAATTTGATAAAGCTGTATGAGTGACTGCTCCCATCCCATCCGCATGGCATTATACATGGGCACCATAATCTATCACACCAAGGGCAAAATTAATCTCACAAATGGTGATAAAGTCCATTGTCCACCTCCAAGCAAACTTCACGTGTGGTACCTAGTTTACCAAGCTGCTTTCTGATAGAAAATTCGAGGAATGTATAATCTATCGCGTTAATAGGTATGACATGAGTCCTATCAGATCACAATATCATCGCAACGACCAGATCCATATTAAGGAGAGCACCAGATCTGGCTACGGGAGGAAGCGTGTACCTTCCTAACAGAGGCGGACCAGGAGAGGGTGAGGCCGAGGAAGACGATGAAGAAGAAGGGTCCCCACAGGTCCCAGTCCCTGAGCGCCTTGCCAGGGTCCTCGCGGTAGGGGTTTGGGAAGACGACGAGCTTGAGGTTGCTGACGATGCGGGCGAGGTCTCGCTTGACGGTGTCCCACACGGGCTCGGTGAGCGTGTTGGGCGCGGGTCCGAAGCCTTCGGCGCCGATTGGGACAGAAACGGAAACGGAGGCGAACGCGGGCGGCACGGGGGAGACGGAGATCGGGATGGAGGCGGCGGGGAGTGGGGGCTTGGAAGGGACGGGCGCCGGGGCCGGGGAGGAGGAGACCGGGATGGAGGCCCGCGGCGGGGAGGGCGGCCGCGCGGGGAGGACTGTGGCCGAGGAGGGCGCGGCGTGGATTAGGCTCTCGATCTCGTCCATGTCGGACTGCGCCGACGAGGGGTGGAGCGGGATCGTGTCGCCGTGGTTGTGCGACATGGCGGCCGGCGTGGGGGCGCGCGCCGGCGAGGCGAGGCGGATCTGAGGAAGCGGCGGTGGACTGGTGGGTGGTGAGGGAGATCTCGCGGGAGGTTTGGGGGTTGGCGTCCTGGTATGCGGAGTTGCGTCTTTGCGGGTGCGTGCGGCGTGCCTGCCTGCCTGGTGAGTGGTGCCTGCTTCGGTGGGAGGGAGACGCAGGAGCTCACGTGAGTGGGTTGGGCTGCTTGGCAGTGAAGGCAGCGAGGGACCGTAGGATTGACGTGTCGGTGATCCATGCTTTCGAGAAATCGACGGTCAGATCGTGCGTGTTAGCTTCGCAGAATCGTGCGTGTTAGCATGCGCCTTTTTCACAACTCGATCGAAAAAAAGTGTTAAAAAGCGTTCCGTTCGTCACGACTCACGAACACTGGCGATGTTCTGCTTCAGCTCCAGCGGTCCAAACCGTAATAGTAGCAACATTCTGGATTCGGCTGAGTGTTCATAGTTGATATAAGTACGTTTTTGCGACATTGCACAAAAAGACCCAAAATGAATTATGAATGCAAAATATGAAAGCACATCATACATCCTATCATTCTTCATAAAAGCGTGATGTATGATAGTCATACAGATGGTGCAGTCAAATGTACTTTTTGTAGTTATGCTGGAATGGCACATTGCAATACAAATTTCTCAGACCAACAACAAATTTTGAATGTAGTAATGAGTACAACTCCAGTTGCCTGACCTTTTACAGTGGCAACGCTATAAACACCACGATCTTGTTTATTGTCATGGCATCCACGATGGGACGGGAAGAAGTAGAAATCACACCCCGCATAGACCATTATTTATTCCTAAAATTGTGTTTTATTTTCAACCCATGAATGAATAAATCTTATATAACTACCTAAAAATGTACCACAACTAAAAATTGAATGGAAAACAACACTTTTCTAAGGCTTGGGAAAACCATTGTAAGAAATCTATGGGTTCTTCCTCTACATGTGCAGGTGGAGCAAGTGGCAACTCCGATGGCAGATTTCGGTGAAATGCGTCTACAGCAGCTGCCACTCCATCCTCATTGCCTATTGCTATCGCCAGTTCCAGTGCCCGTGATTTTACCTTTAACAAAGGACAACAAGCAGATTAATTATTACAAATCTGAGTGACCAGAGAACAATGTTCGGCGTCATAAATTTGATGGAATACTAATATATACAGAGAGAATGAGAATCTAAGAACATCTCAAAAGCTAAGACATATGAATGCATGAGATAGTAGTACCTCAGGATGAAGCATGAATCTTATTGCATTTGCAAGTGCCTCAACGGTAAGTGCTGCTATAGGTATAGGTGCAGGACCCACTCCTCGTGCATGAACTCTCTCGGCCCAGAAGAACTGGTCTCCAAAGAATGGCACTACTGTGGTCGGACACTGTTATGGATGTAGAAGAGTTGTCAAGAACACTTACATAGGATAGACGGTAGTCATTAGTATAAATGCTATTTGAAAACTTCTGTTCATTAGTATAGAGGAACTCTGCAGCACATAAGCCTTTTGCTTTAAAAATGATGCAGGTTATATAGTCAGGAGAACTTTTAATATGAAAAGGGTCACCTTCAAGTGCTCCATTTTTCTTTCATTTATTTTTGCACTAAAATATAAGGATCTGATCCTAAGGCCCTTACTACGTTCACTTAACCTCTCTGTAGCACAGAGAATTTTATTCAGCAAAAAGATTAGCAAATTACCCCAGCTATCAGCCCCGCGGCTGTAGTACCTGCTCCACCATGATGCACCTAACAACCATACATACAATCTGATTAGTAAATTGTATCCCTATACAGAAAATTATTGGATAAAACAAGTTTAAATGACCTAAAGTATAGTGTGAGGGGAAAAAATATGTTTAAAGTGAAACCTTGCAAGTAATGTTTGCTAACATACTGTGGCCTTGGTGCAGTACCAACAATACATCATGTCTATAACATCTAACACATATTACTCCCTCCATTTCCTATTTGATATTACTGTTTCGTGTTGTCTACACGACATAATCTTTCTACAGCTTCATATCAATATATAACATTAGGGCACTCCCAACCCAGACTCTGTGGTAGAGTCCATACTCATTAATTGCACTGCCATGTAGGCAATATGCTGATGTGGCAAGCAATTTAATGATGAGAGTTATAAAAACATAGAAACCAAGTCTAAGCTGGACACTAAGTCTACACGCAAAACGAGACCCGTGCGGATCTCGTGTGGCTGCCCACATGCTCGATGTGTTTGCTTATTTAATAAAACATGAGCAGAAGATCCGAGGGGAATATTAGATAGACTTCATGATACAAAATCTACATTGGAGATCATGATTTTTTATAATAGAGTCTTCAACATATAGACTCTATGGGTAGAGTTTGCACTGTGAGTGCCCTAACTGAATTTTATGAAGCTATACAATACATTGATAAAAAATTTGCTATCAATATCTAATATAACTGTTCTATTTTATGTCGCTTCTTACAATTTGACCATTATTTTTTGTCGCTTCAAGCATGGCACCCTGATGTCATGTCTGAAATAGTAAACTCACCACTGCAGCACAACGAGGAAATAGCCAATCGTGAGGGCAATCCTCCAAGATGAAGACATCAACTGGAACTTCTGAAGCTGCAGTTGGAGGCCGCATACATGAAATGAAAGTTAGGCCACTCATGTGGTTCTACATACTTCAGGTAGCAATCCCAACATAACTTCATCAAGATCCGGTTCTGGTGTATACACGAAAGGATTGATTGGCGATACGATCAAAATACTAAACCAGGTAACTTACAACTTCCAAGAGCTCCCCAACCACGGCTAATGATTCCCCGTTGTCCTGTTTCTCTTAGTGCATCCAAAATGGTGGCAGTGACTTTTTTCTCATCATCCAGAGGCTTCAGAGACATAACATAAACCAGATTAGAAGGCCAAGTTAGCATAAAAAGATGATAATTGTGTCAGCACAACAAAGGGAAAGAAGCATTTTGTAGAACATATCAACCAATTGTAAGAGGATGATAATCAATCAATGGTACGCTCTAATAAATCTAACACCCGAAACAGATCTATCAAATATCAATTACTTAAGTAGTAACACCCATTCAGCCGCTGTAATGGGATACAATTTAAAGACACAGTAGCGGTTGACATGATCTTTGATTTTTTTTGTAAGGTCTATACAGGCGACAAATGTTATCATTATTACTAAAATAACCCGTACAATTATTATGAGTAAAAACTAAAAAAGGGGGATGGCCATCCATTGAGTATGATTGAGAATGGCAAAACAAAATGAAATGAATTACAGTTGCAGGCAACATAGAAACATACAAAACAAAATGAAAGGAATTACACTTGCAGGCAACATAGAAACAGAGATTTTGACTTGCATAGCCGTAATGACCTACTTAATATATGGTGATGTATATACATTGAAGTCAGAACTACTAAAATAGAGTTTTTCCCTCAGTGTACATACCATGCTTCCAAAACCAATGTATATTGGCTTGGGTCCCTGTTCAAGCCATTGTGATAGCTCCGGTGGCGGTTGATATTTTGTTCCAAGATTTAAGAAGCAATATCCCACAACATCTACTAGAGGACCCCAGTCTGAAGAGGACAAAAAGAGAGATCAGTGATAAGATGTTAACATGAACCTCATTTTATGCTAGCACAGGGAGACTTCAATGATCATGAAACTTATCCAGTAATTTGACAGTCACCTACATATTTCCCTTTAATAAAATTGGTAGATGCAAAGAACTGTGTAATCCTGAAAAGTGACAACTATACCACACGATTTCCCTTCATTAAAAAAATATTTTGTCTTCAATTTTTTAGAACATGTAGCATGTATAAAACTCAAGTCCCTTTTGGACATTGACCAGTCAATGGCCAATACTCACAAGCAGGTCTGACTCTCTCACATCATGGTAAAAATCATCTCCCAGTGTTGTTTATGAGATAAAATCAAGGGGGTTGCATTATGTTCAGTGCTAGCTGTACCTTCTAAACGAGATCCTCATATCCATAATTCAAAGAGAATTAAGGATATCAAGGAAAATCATCAATAACCAATAAGTAGCTTGCATAATGAAGTTAAATAAAGTGAATCAGGTTACCTTTTGGCTTTGGCATAAGTTGAGGGCTCCACATGTATCCAGTAGGTAAGTGAGATATAGATCCATGGTATGTGCTGAAGTAAGCAATAGGGGGCAAATTTAATTTCTTCCTGAAATCATTTATGAATCCCCTGGTGCCCCACCAGATTATTAAATCCAGAATAAGATACGATAGCTGAAAGTGAGGTTTAAAAATGTCAGAATTAATATTTTTCTTGAAATAAAATAGAACAACTGCACCTTTGTATACAAAAGTGATAACATTTACAAGTTTTGGATGTCTACGATAATGAAAAAGGTTGAGGTGGTAATACCCTGTAGGTTGCGCTCTGAGGCATTCGTGCCAATGGATGTGGAAATTCATCAGTTGGCCTGTCTACAAATGCTAGCAGTTAAAAAACATGCAGAGACCACCTGTCTATAAATGTTAGCGGTTAAAAAAAAACCTCACACAAGTATATCACTGCCTGTCTATAAAGTAGTATTTCTCTAATTTTTTACAACATACTCAGGAATGTTTGTGATGTTTATTTTCCATACTGAGCTGACCATAAAAGTACCGACTAAAAAGAGGCAAGCTGGCACACATTAAGCAGTCATACTGATAGTCACAGAAATATTCTATAGCAACACAAGGAATTAACCTTAGGTAAACAGGATCAACAATACAACTTTTGTTTGTGTCAACTTTATAAATCCATGATTCTGAGGAAATTTGTTAGCAGCTCTAGAATGATATAAAGTAATGTAGGAACCTTCACAGGGATTAAAATTATGGCAGGTGTTCTTGGTCGGGTCACTCAAGTTTTTATAGGCGATTGTGTCTGTATTTTGGGCGGGTTACAGGCCCTTTTATCTGTAACACTTGGGGGCTTTATACCCCTTCCTTCTTCTTAATATATTGATGTGCAGCTCTCCTGCGCGTTCGAGAAAAACAAAATTAAAACTATGGCAGCAGTACAGACTTACGTCCATGGAAAAGTGAAGAAGATATGCAGAGGTATTCCAAGGGCCTCAGCGATGTGCAGATGGCCTGAAAGTCAAATGATTTGTTAGCACAGACCAATACACATGTTGTCTTTGGCCACAGATTCATATGATTGTGGTGAAAATTTAAATGTGAGAAAGCACTAACAGGCTAACAGCAGGGACATTAAACTTGGAGATGTTGTGGAATAGCCAAATAAGGCTGTCGACAAGTACTGACTGCGAATGAGATTGATTCTAGAGTAGTTTCAGGGGTTGACATAATCAAAGGCTATGATATGCAGTCCTATACAGACTAGTTAATATAATTAAAGAAGGGTAATTAGGTGCTATGTTTGCTCCAGAAATTAGAAATTGCCATCATAATCAGAAGAAATAAAAGTTTGAACCACAGGTACAGGAGAAAGAGAAGTCATATACAGGGATCTAGAATTTTTTTTGAATGGAAGAACATGCCAAACCAAGATAATTTATAAAATTACAGTAAAGTACATAAAAAACACTGGTTCTGTGGTCATAGTAGCTTAAAGCCAAGTTACTTTGCCTAACAGTCCATACGCACAGTACTTATCATCACAATGTTTCATAAGCCGCACCTTTACAAAATTCCATGTGAGCTAACAAAATGGCCACATCCATGATGCCACACTGTCATCAGTGCACCTTCACCGGCACAGCCATATTGTCAGCTCAGGTACTATTTACTAAAAGGTGGGGGTTTGAGAAACATTGGGACAAAAGAACCAAGAGTAGTCTGCAAATATTACCATAAAACCAGTTTATCTAGTTTCAAATTTATTAATTGATGTTGAAAGTCGATGTAAAGTAGCTTCAAAATTTATCGGCATAAACTAGCAGATTATGATGTACAAACCCACCATAAGCAGGAGGATTCGCTATTATTGCCTGAGCTCTGAACGGTGTTCCAGTATCCAAATCTGGTTCTGTGCATGCAGGTAGAACTGAGAAGATGATTTCCTTAAGTTGCTTTCTTTGAGCAGAAATCTCTGTTGGCGCAGCCAGGCAAAACCCTTTGTTTTTTGTCATGTCTGCAGTTGAAAGTGCATCCCTTAATCAAAATGAGTATGAATGACACAAGCATTCTTATATTAATTTAAAATGCTACAGACTTGTGTGTCTTTTGTTCATTAATGTTTTATTCATCAATGAAACATGATACAATTTTGCATAGGCTCGTTTATTTAAAAAGTTCATTTACACGGCTAACTAAGTGGAGAAAATAACTGAATATCACTTCACAATTGGTCATAGTGTTTATGGAGTAATAAAGCAGCTAGGTGAATTTAATTATCTCAGCAAATTAGACAGCACAGAATGTTTTTTATCTGCATAGACAACACATTTTTTATGATATAAGAGCACTAGAACCATACACTGAGCCATAATCCGAGGATCGCCACCCAATGGGTAAAAATCAATGCCAGCTGACTTCACAAAAGTACGGAAATTGGCATGAGTTGCCAATCTAACATAATGACCAAATTCCTGCAAAAAAATCCAATTTTTCTTTACGAAAGAGAACAGAAAGTGCACCAATACTACAATCCAGTATATTGTTTCTTGGCTGTGAGCGGAATTAGAGGATGATATATCATTACAGTTTGATATTATTAAATAAGTGCACCCAGGGGCCTTAATCTCTTTTTGAATTTTCATATAGGCCCATGAACTCTCAATGTGAGCATTTGGATCCTTAAAGTAACTTTTAAGTGGTTCTTTCCATGCGAGAATCAAGATCCATAATTGGACCTCAAGTGGACTTAGAGTGAAGCACTTGAGAATATTTAAGGACCCAGATGTCCACTTTGAAAGTTTATGGACCTAGGTGAGGCCCCGGAAAAGTTCAAGGACCCTTGGTGCATTTTACTCTTATTAAATTTTGAATAGAAACTCAAATACTATTTAGTTTTGTGAACACTGGGGGGATTGAACTGAGCATCTACGCGGTGGAAGGTGCCTAGATTAATCCACCACTTTTTTTTTTTTGAAAAGAAGAATCCACCAAATGTCAGAATACCTATAGAATATACAACAGGGAGGAAATGTTAAATCAAGGATAAATATCTAACGACCATTGTATCATCCAAACATTTTGAAGTGTAGCAGACAAGATATATTTTCTTGCACTTTCTCAACTATATGTAGACTTGCTCGCGACTTAAAAGACTTTCCAATTTCAAGAAATCAGAGAATATGATAACTTTACTCCAGATATGCTTGACTGCACACTAAAAAAATGGATTAAAACACATATTTTGCAGAAGGCTTGTTAGACTACTGAGTGCTTTTATTTATGGAGGCTTTGGGAGTTTTGAGTCTTCTAGCAGGTGTTTGTAGGTTCACCAACCTGAAGTCGTTTAGATAGTGCTATAAAAGGCTGAACATCCCCTTGGGTTCCAACTACAAGTATGGCAATCTTCAGCTTTGGGACTGACTTGGTGATTCCAGGTGTAACTTCTTCAATATCACGTGGTACAGAACCAAAAGCATCAATCTCTGAGAGTTCTGAGGTAACAAGAGCACTACGTGTCACATCTACCTCCACGGTACCATCATTCTGGAACTTTACCAGCTTCTCGAATATCTTTATCTGGAGCACCAAACAACAATGAATAGTTATAAGCCTATAACACAAGTGATCATAATCAGCATAAAAAACCCAGAAAGGAGAAACATGGATATTTATATTTATATTTAGACGGAACATTGTTTCCTGACTTTTCACAGATTCTTCTGAACTAAAACAAGCCCTAGCTGACTAGTTCCAGTACAATCATAGTGACAACATACTAAATGTGAGCTGGTTTCAAGCACCAACATTATGAGAACAATGTTGACAGATGCATTACACTAGACATCTAAAACTAGATACAGAGATGATTGCAGTTTGATATCAAGGCTACTTGTGAAGACTAGTATTCATACAGCCAAGTTTTAATATTAGAAGGACAGCAGGACCACTGCATTACTGGTATACAGAAAAGAACAGACAGTATCTCATGCACAGGAAGTTTTGGGGATGAATGTAAACACCGTGCTATTTATTTAGTATGAACAATAAAATAAGCAAAGGTGTGCATCGATATGCCTACCTTCTCATTTTCCGATAGCATGTCCAGAGTGAGGTCACACTTTAGCAACCTATCGGAGTATGATCTTACAAAAGTGTGCTCTTGCCCTTTATAGGTACCAGAAGTTGCAGCTGTCGATTTACTATGTCCAAATGCTGTATAAGATCAAATGCATAACCTTTCAGAGGAAAAAGGCATATTTGTGACTCAGTAGTATAATTCTGTTGTGCTGTTAAATACAATTTATTTATTCCATTAGATAAGATACTGATAATTTTACAAATAGTGATTTTATTCTGGAAATATGGCACACTGACTTTAACATTTGATTTGACATGATACAGTTGGAAGATAATTGAAAAATAACTGCAGCAGATGGCATAGTGTTCAGTAGCCTGCTTTTTCAAGATAAAGGAGCGACCCTCTAGTTGTGATGAAGCCATAAGAACACAACTAGCATGAACAAATAAAAATCTAGACAATATCTCAATTTATGGCAGCCAACAACGTATAAGGCCTAATACAGCAACCCTCATCACAAATAAGTCTGCTACACCCATTCTTACACCTACAGTGGTATGACCATTCACCACCTTTCCCTATCTTCTTTTTCTCAACATGTCTAAATCCAAACCTGACTAAAGCTTAAACCATTCCAGCTGTACATCAAACATTGACCATTGTATCGCACAACTGAATAAATAGCATGACAAAACTGAGCGCATCTAACATCTCATTTTTCACGTTTACAGATAGGCTACAATTGAAATTCTCAAAATTCACAGGTACACCGTGCATATTCAGAAACCAAACCAAACTATACAGAGACGAAAATGTACCTGGCTGCCGCGACGCCGCCGCCGAGACGAACAACTCATCGTCGTCCGCCGATCCGGAGAACCTGGCGTCCATGGATCTCAGCACGAACTCCCCATTACTTTCGACGAAGGAGGACGACGCGGCCGCGCCGGCCGACTCAACGCCACCCTTCCGCCTCCGAACGCCGCCACCCACTCCCGCCTTCTCCCACACCTCGCCGTTGCTCCCCATACCCCGCGATGGCGTGGTGGCAACAGACCGCCGCGAAATGAGAACCTACCACCGCTCCCGGCCCCGCATCGCCATTGCCCACTCCGCCGTGAGAGCTCGAAACCCTTGAGCGCGCAGACTCCCCGGTGGGGATGGAGACAGGTCCGGATCGTGCCAGTACGAGGTGGCTGGCTCGCGGGGCAGCCTTGTCGCCGGGAAGGGGTCGGGGCGTGGGTGGGGCCGCGCGAGCCTGGAGAGGCAGCGGCGCCAGCGGACAGCGGTTGCGGGCCTGCGGCGGGAGGGGAGACCGCGACGGGGAGAATGAGAAAGAGTACGGGGTGCCGTTCCACGGGGGAGGAACTCTGTGTCTGGGCTGGGAGCAATCGTTGCCTTAGGTTTGCTCAACGGACGGTGGATCGAGGGGTTTGGCGTATGGACTCGGCGCATGGGGCCAACGAGTGGAGACGGGTGATGTGGCCGCTCTATGATGAGATTGAATGGCTGAGGGCCCACTGGTCTGTGAAAGAGAAGTGTATGGAGTTTGTACGAAAGAAACGCAAGGATGATTAACTGGGAGAAGATGAGCCCTGCGTGCCACGTTGTGTGCTGACCACGTAACATGTCGACCGTTCAGTGACACATGGTTTTTGGGTGATTTTTTATTAATTAATGAATTGCTAATACTCCTACATAGCACTGTCATGCTGCCGGCTGAATTAAAAAGAACTTGGGATCACCGGTCACAATGATTCTCTGTACTTACTCTGATCAAGTATAAGCCTATTAAGATTAATCCTAAGTTGATTATTTAACTTTAACGCGTACAATCTAGAAACTCTAAATTCCTTTTATAAAAAACCATCTCGGCGTATCTTAATTGGAAGCTCAGTAATGTTTTGCTAACTTTTTACTAGGTATGCATAAGTTCCAGAAAAAAGTATTGCATATCACAAAAAAAAAGAGGCAAAATTCACTCTGCTTAATGAATAGATTTTCCCTTTCTGAAATCACAAGTTTAGCCTGTTACAAGACGATAGGGTGATGATGTAACATCTGCGCAATTATGTGTTCAGTTGTCTTTCAACCATGTAGTGATATGTAGCTCAACAGTTGTCATATAAATATGTTAATCTTCAATGGCAACTTTGTTTTTTCACCTTCCATCATTCCATGATTTTACCATCCTACTAGGGTAAGCTAATATAAGAGTCTTGTACAAGGAAGATGATGCGAGTTTTCCAACTTATCAAATGACCAAATCATTTTTTTCAGGCTCCTCTGCTAAGAAACATTACCCATCCTCTCTAATTGTTCCTTCCATTGTTGTGATTCAGATGGTTCAAAGATTGGTTAAAAAGATAGACCTCGCCCTCTTTCAAAACTCTGTTAACTGGCCAACTCTGCTAACTACAAACTTCATATAAACTATGAAGTTCTATTAAAGAGATGTAAATCATAGTAAATTCACCCACATTGGATTTAAAATGTTGGGTCACTAAATTTTCCTATATTTTAATGAATTTTTACTTGAGATGTGCGTGAAACAATCAATATCGTTTTGCCATTAAGACGAGATATCAAGCTATCGAGACCCAAAGGTGTGACTTCTTTTTTTCCAAATCCTTAAAGCACGTGGTTGGTGGTATAGGCGTATAGCAGGCTCAACTATTAAAGTTTATTTATCCAATTTAGCATAATAAGTTAATAACATTTGGATATAGCTTGAAAACGTTCTCATCTTACGCTCCAGTTTGTATCACTAGCACCATTTGCACCTTACTCATTCTGAACCCAAACAATTACATCCATAGATTCTGGGTTTTGTTCCTCAAATTCTATGCCCATAAAAAATCATGAAAAAGTGTGTTCTTCTATCTTCAAGTATTGCAAAAATATGACATTTATCCCTCACGTTTTATTTGGTGCAAATCTACCTCTTAACTAACTAAATCGGTGCATTAATCATCCCCACCTTTATTTAATAATGATTTAGTGCCAACTAATGACAATTATGCAACATAATCATATGAATTAGCTACCCCATAACAACTTTATCAAAAATATTGGTGGAACCAAACCATACCGAAATATTATCAATCGACTCAACATTAGACTTGGCTAAGCAATGATTAGTAGAATGATTACGTAGCCTAAACTAATGTTCTATGAGACTAAACCTTTTTTAATCAAGACAGGATGATAAATGCACCGGCTTAATTAGTAAGAGGTTGATTTGCAGCAAATGAAACATTGGGAGCGAATATCACACTTTTGCAATACTTGAGGGGTGAAAACTACACTTTTTTCCCCCTAAAAATCACATAAAAGCGTCTTGGCATTATAGTAACAGGCACTAAAGACTTGTTTGCATAAACTTATTACTATGTCCCAATACATAGCAAATAAACTAAATTTCACCCAATCCCCACACCCCACTAATGCGTATAGACCAGGGCATGATCACGTTACTATATGAGATCTGAAATACCCCAACACGAGGAGGGGTGTGCCTCAGAAACACAGATGGGTGCTGTTGGAGGGAAAGAAGCTCAGTGGTATGAGGTTTTTTTCGGTACACAATACCACCCAGCGGTAGTACGGTGGTATTATCAGTTTTTTGCTATAGGTAAAATGGTAATTTGCTTGATGTATATCATTTGGAAAATTTTTCCTCCTCCCTCCATTCGTCCTGTCACCCATGACGCACATTTCATTTCATATATTACAACAATATCACTTTGCATTTCCGATAATACCCGTATACTACCCATACCACTTATAAATACCACTCATACCACACAAAAAAACTAGTAGTACATAATTAATCTCAACTGTCGGATCCTTACACATAAATCATTTTCTATTACATACGAGTCATTTTCAACCGGTGGTACAGAGTGGTATTGTGTACTGAAAAAAACCTCATTGTTATAGACTTGTAGTATCATGCTCAAGAGTCGTCCTGTGTTCGGGTTATGGATTTTTTTTTTTTGGAACATCAGGTTATGGAGTTTCGGAAGTATAGTTGCTATACACACCCGGATTGCGTGCATGTTGACCTCCCAGTCCCTCCGCTGTGTGCTTCCAAAGGTTCGCAGAGTGGCAAAACGAATTGACGAGCAGCGAGCACAATTCTCAGCTCATATCCGAAGTGATCTCATTTGGGCTTTGGCGCCGTTGCACTTCGTTGGAGGAGGATACTGTACCGGATAGCAACTGCCGCTGCAAGCAGACGAGCGACGAAAAGGCAGCCTCTGTCTGCCCGCCAAGTAAACCTCCGCGCCCACGCCACAGGGGAAAAGGCAGAGCACCCCCGGCCCCCGCCGCGTGGAGATGCTTCTAGCGGCCGTCCAGGTGTGGCCTCCGCACGAGATGACAACTCACGCATATTAAATTCGTCCGCTGCGACGCCGGGGATCTCCTGCGTCCCCTCTGTGCCGGCGAGCCACCGCGCACCAGCAAACACCTGCGTGCCCCGCGCCGCCACACGCTACAAGCGCAAGCCACAAACGCGGCCGGGAGACAGGAGCCCCGCAGGGGATCCTTCGTCTTATCTCCTCGCTATTTCCTCTGACACGGCACCTATCCCGCCTATAAACAATCCGGCGGGCCGGTCTTGCCGGCCGGCGCGACCCGGTGCGGCCGAATCGGCCGCCGAAGCGACGGTGCAAGCCCATGCCGGTATGCCGTATGCTGTGTGGTTTACCGCGCCAGCGAGTTGATTTAGCGAGTGACCACGGCTATAAACTCCCGCGCGTCCCGTCACGCACGCACTAATCACGAGCCACACGCTGCTGGTCGGGCTTCCGTGATCAAGCCACCAAACCTCTGACTTCCCCTTGGGGCCAAGCCGGGAGCGCACGGCACGACACCACGTTTCGAGCGCCCTCCATCCCTCGCCTTCCCCAGTCCCCACACCTCGCTCGCATTCCGAGTTCCAGCCAGCCAACCAACCACCAGGTCCGTCTCCCGAAGCCTCCTCTCTCTCCGTCTCTCCTCCGAGAGCAGAGCCGCCGAGAGAGAAAGAGAGATAGCCCGACGGAAACGACAAGGGGGCGGCGAGGGCGGGGACGGGGAGGCGGGGGACCTGGGCGCGGGCGCGGCAGGGGCATGGCGTCGTCGAGGGTGATGCCGTCGTCCTCGCCGTCGCACACGGCGTCGGATCTCGCGCGCTTCGCGCAGGCCGCCAGCAGGCCGGGCGGCGGCGGGGGAAGCGGGCTGGGCTCCATGAACGTCGAGGAGCTCCTCCGCGGAATCTACGGCGACATGCCCACCCCGCCGCCGCCCGCGTCGGGAGCCGACCGCCCGATGCCGGCGGCGCAGGCGCCGCCGCCGGCGCCGGGGATCGCCTCGCGGAAGACGGCGGAGGAGGTGTGGAAGGAGATCACTACCGGGGGCGGTGCCAGTGGGGGTGCTGCAGCGGCTCCCGTGCCTCAGGCCGTCGTCCCCGCCGGCGCCGGCGGCCCGGAGATGACGCTCGAGGACTTCCTGGCGAGGGAGGGCGCGGTCAAGGATGATGAGGTTAGGATATCGGGCCCCTCGGCGCCGGCCGAGGGGCAGGTGGTCATGGGGTTCCTGGCCGGAGCGGAGGGCGTGGGCGTGGCTGGCGCCGGAGGCGGGAGGGGAAGGAAGCGGCAGTTGATGGATCCAGTGGATCGCGCTGCGATGCAGCGACAGAAACGGATGATCAAAAACCGCGAGTCTGCTGCCAGGTCACGGGAGAGGAAGCAGGTAAGTGTTGCATTTCAACACAACTTGCAAAATTTGAGTGCAAAATTTGACGTCTTCTCTGCTGCTGAAGGCTTATATCGCCGAGCTAGAATCTCTAGTCTCACAGCTCGAGGAGGAGAATGCCGAGCTGTTGCGAGAACAGGTAATACTCAGCTCTGACACCTTCTGCGGAGCCTGAGTGTCCGTATTGGCTACGGGTATCCACAACTAGTACGTAGATGAGTTCAAACTTCAAACATACTAGTGCCATTGGTGCGACACTTGGCGTTGGACTCTCTGGCCAAAATGCATCATAGTGGCACTTATTTTCAGAAGGACCTCTAAATGATAGTAGTACCAAAAGGAGCTTGGAATACAAAATCTTGAAAAACTTATGTAAACTGAAGCATACTTAGCCCCAATGCATGTAGATATAGTATTATAGTTAATGAGCTCTATTTAACCACAATGTAACTGGGTTGAAATTTGAAAACCTCTTTCCATTAGGCTTATCTTATGTTTTCCCTTTAATTTAGTTCATTTCCTTGCTATGTGCAACATGAAAGCTACATGAAACCATTCTTTCAGATACCAGTGCTTGAATGTTCGTTTGTATGCAAACATCTTATTCTTACCTTCTAAGTGCCATTAGTATTCTGTTCCCAATGATAACCTTCTGCTATTCGTGTATTTCAGGAGGAGCGGCACCAGAAGCGGCTTAAAGAGGTATCTTTAAGATGTTGCCTTTTAATTTAATTTATCCCAATAAAATGCATATTTCTTGTTTTAGTTTATATGGTTTGTTAAATTCAAAGATTATTATTATCATTTTGTTGGTTTGAGCTATCACTTCATAAAACAAGCAATTTTTTCATCTCAGTTTATCACTCATGTTCCTGAATATTGGAAGAATTTCCCTTGTTTCAGAACATATGTTAAGGACCATAACTTTTGTTGTCAAATACTGTTCATGCTTGAAATGAGCATCTTTCTATGATATCTCGAATCTGGAAAGTTTGGTATTCTTTACTGATTTGACACTCTAATGAGATAACGTGCCTAAGGTTCCTTGGTAACCGGCCAAAGTGGTTTGGCGCAGTAGATAACATGGTTTGGCGCAGTAGATAACATGTGATGTTGATAGCTTGCAAGTGCATTAGAGCAACACATGACAAGTGTGAGATTGTCCTTTTCATCTTTCACTTTCTCTTGGGGCCATTTGCATCTCAAGATGGTGAAACTGCATACACCTGTGTTTTTAAAAGGCTGGAGGCCTGCAGTCCTGACTCTTGAAAGTACTTCCCCGGAGCAGCCCCATTTGGCCATTTGTCAAAGTTGAAGCTGAGTATGATTAAATATCGTGTAGTTTTGTCACTATCAATAGGAGTTGGGACGGCAATGGGTTCTTAACATGGTTTGTGCAAATGGTCAAATATGAAAGAAGTGCATTGTTTCACCTCTATATAGGGTTGTGGGGTACAATTACCCAATTGGTTTAATGGCTTATATTGCACTTTGGATCCACTGACCTGAGCAATATTCATTTACTTTCTTGGGGTGCTGTTTCATGTGTTCTCTAAAGAACTCTTTTGGTTTATGCAGCTTTTGGAACGCGTGACACCAGTCATTGTGAGGAAAAAGCCGTCACGGGATCTTCGAAGAACAAACTCGATGCAGTGGTAGTCATGAGTCCATTTCAGTTGCCACCCCCCCCCCCCCTACAGTTATAACATAGCATTTGATCATGTATGTTAATTTTCTATTTTATCTGCAGTGACTTAGTTGTAGTACCTTAGCAAATAGCATGGGCAGTTAGCCGACACAAAGCTTATATGAAATCATATCATGTAGAGTGTTCATGAGCAAGAAAGCCCTTTCTGTTCCGTCTATGGTCTGTTCTGTGTGATTCATTTCCGTACTTGTCCATGTGGCCATTAGGTTCAAGGAAGAAAATAGTGTTCAAAAGGCAGGGTTCACTTCAAAGGGGCCACCGGCCTGCTGTAGAACGCGATTGGCCCGGCATCTTGGTGAAGCACCGCCCCGAAGCCGCTGCCCGACGCATCACAGTTGACGATGAACGGCGCGTCGAAGTCGGGCAGCTGCAGCGTCGGTCCAGAGGTGAGTGCTTGCTTGAGTGCTTGCTTGAGCGCCAGGAATGCGTCGGTCGCTGCAGGAGACCACACAAACGCTTCCCGTTTCAGCAGCTGTGTGAGGGGGCGCGCGATTGTGCCGTAGTCCTGGATGAATTTCCGGTAGTAACCGGTGAGGCCGAGGAAACCCCGGAGTGCTCGAATCGTCGTCGGGGTGGGCCAAGACTGCACAGCGTTGATTTTTGCCGGATCCATGGCGACGCCGGAGTTGCTGATGATGTGCCCCAGATATGCCACCTCCTGTGCGCCGAAGGAGCACTTGCTCTGCTTGATGGCGAGCTTGTTGTCGTGGAGCACCTGGAACACGGCGTGAACGTGCTGGAGATGCTCCGTCCATGTGGGGCTGTAGATGAGGATGTCGTCGAAGAAGACGAGGACGAAGCGGCGCAGGAAGCTGTGCAGGACCTCGTTCATGAGCGCCTGGAATGTCGACGGGGCGTTGGTGAGCCCGAACGCCATGACCAAGAACTCGAAGTGGCCATGGTGTGTACGGAACGCGGTCTTGGCGATGTCCTCGTGCATCCGGACCTGGTGGTAGCCGCTGCGGAGGTCGAGCTTGGTGAAGAAGCAGGCGCCGCGTAGCTCGTCCAGCAGCTCGTCGACGACGGGGATGGGAAACTTGTCCTTGACGGTCTTGGCGTTGAGGACGCGGTAGTCTACGCAGAAACGCCAGGCGTCGTCTTTCTTGCGGACGAGGAGCACCGGTGAGGAGAACGGCGAGGTACTAGGCCGGATGATGCCCTGCTGCAGCATGTCGTCGCACTGCTTTTCGATTTCGTCCTTCAACAATTGCGGGTAGCGATATGGCCGTACCGCCACCGGGGGTGTGCCTGGCAGAAGGTGGATGCGGTGGTCAGCCCGGCGTGGTGGCGGCAGACCCTGTGGCGCGGCGAAGATAGCCGCGAACTCGGCGATGAGGACTTGCATCAGGGCACTGTTGTCGATGGCGCGGATGTGCGTGGCGGCCGGAGCGTCCAGGCCGCGCCAATGGACCCGATGATCCACGCGCCAGAAGGACATGGAGAGGTGGCCGAAGTCCCATAGGATCGGACCGAGGGTGCGCAGCCACTGGCACCCGAGCACAACTTCATAGCCGCCGAGGGGGAGGACGTAGAAGTCAATCAGGAACTGCTCGTCGGCGATCTGGACGGGGACAGCGTGGCACAGTCCCGTGCACGCGACGCGGTCGCCGTTGGCCACTCCAACGGAGAGGCCGGGCTGAGGAAGCGGCGTGAGGCCGAGGCGCTGCGCCATGGTGTCGGCGAGGAAGCAGTGGGTGGAGCCGGAGTCCACCAGTGCACGGGCGGCGGTGTTGGCGACCGTCACGCCCAAATGCATCGTCGCCGATGTGGAGATGCCGGTGATTGCGTTGACGGAGACGCGGAGTCCTTCGTCGGTGTCGTCGGTGGGTGCGTCGTCGTCAATCTCCAGCAAGTAAATCCCCTTCATGGAGCACTCCTTGAGGTGCTCCTTGGAGTACTTCGCCGGGCAGTTGTAGCATAGCCCGGCTTCACGTCGCTGAGCCATCTCTTCCGCGGAGAGCCTGGTGAAGCGTGTGCCGGGTGGGGGGCGTGGGCGTTGCGGGGCGCCCGGCGTCTGGAGCTGGTGTTGGGGTTGGCGTCGGGGTGACGGGCACCGGAGCAGAGGGAGCAGGACGCGCCGCAGGCCACGTCGACGTGCGCCCGCTGGCTGGGGGAGGCTCGACGGGTAGATTCCGGCGCTCGTAGGAACGCGAAAGACCCATGGCATCCTCCAGGGTCACCGGGCGCTGGAGCTCAACGTCTATGCGTAGAGGGTCGCCGAGGCCAGCCGTGTAGATGGCGATCTGCTGCTGCTCGGTGACGCCATCACACCGGGCCAGCAGCTTCAGGAATTGGTCCTGGTACTCTGCGACAGAGCCGACGCGCTGCAGCTTGATGAGTTCGCCGAGCGGGTTGCTGCGCGCCGGGGGGCCGAAGCGACGGGATACCAGGTCGACGAAGCGTTCCCAGGTGGGCACGCCCTGGTTGCGTTCCAGGCGGAAGTACCACAGCTGGGCGTCGCCGTCCAAGTAGAAGGCGGCGTACCAGACCTTCTCCTCCTCCGGCGTGCGTGCTGCCCGAAAAAATTGGTCACAGCGGTGAAGCCATGCCAACGGGTCCGAGGCGCCGTCGTACTTGGGGAAGCGCAGCTTGTGGGAGGCCGTCGGGGCCGAGCCGCCAGAGCCGTCGCCGACGACGCCCTTGGCTTTGTGCCCGGAAGAAGATGAGCCGTCGCCCACCACATCGGACTGGACCTTGTTAACCGCGACGTGGAGGCGGGCCTGATCCGCTTTGATGGTGGAGACGTCGGCTGCTAGGGAGGTGATGAGTTGTTTCAACTCGTCGAGGGTGGTGTCGCCCATTGGTGCTGCGGCGACGGAGCGGATGGGGGGGTGGGATTCGTGAGCAGGGGAGCGGTCTGCGGCGGCGTCGCTGAGCAGGCGACGGCGGCGCGGAATCGGGGAGAGGGGGCGGCGGCGCAGATGGGGACCTGCGGCGGCGCAAGGTTGGGAAGAGGGGGGCGAGCGGAAGGGTGGGTGGGTGGCGACGCTGCAGAGGAGCTGCGGCGGCGCGGTCCTGAAGGCGGCGGCGTAGGGGAGGGTCGGGAGGGATTGCGCCGGCGCCTGTGGATGGCTCTGAATACCAAAGATGATAGGGATAGCTTTATTAAGTAGCAATGGCAAAGATACGGAGGAAGGATTCGCCCTCCGCAGAGACTCTGAATCTAAACAACCTGAATCTCTGCTTAACCTAATCAAATCTCTAAGCCAGTTTATATAATACCGGCACCAAACCAATCTCCTAACAATCTACTAACAACCTCTTCCTAGTGCTTATCCCTGCTGAACCAACTCCAGGCGCCTAGCTGGCCGGCGCCTGCTGCTGGGCCTTCTTTGGCCGACGGCCAAACTGCTTCCCATAAAAGGAGTCCACAACAAACAATGAACCATAAGGACACTCAACGTGTAAATTGGACTGTATGTTAGTGTGATTAAGTTGCTTGCTGATAATCCACGAACACAAGATGATAAATACTAAAACTAAGTAGAATAAAGATACTGTACAGCACAATACCGTCTCGGGTGACTAAATTCAATTGAATTTGCTGCTTTCTATCTGACGCAAGACAACCATGGTTTTAAGACCCCCGATGATCGATAAGCATAACAGTTCCTCTTGGAAACGCCCGTAAATGATTGTAACTCAAGAAATAAGATCATGTTCGTACCAGACAGTTAGGTGCGCTATGTTTGGAGACTACCAGACAGCCCGTGCCATGAAATTTTGCGCTTGGGGCGCTGCCTGTGCCAGGCAGCTTTCCCAGGATCCCAAGCAAACAAGCTAATTATGCCCTGATGGCTTTTCCGAATCTCCAGGACCTCAGATGAAGGCATTGTCTCCTATAGCTGCATAGCATCAGCAATGAAGATACTTCCGGACTCGCACCACCCTGCTACCACATCAGAATTGGCACACTGATGCAGTTCAAAAGCAACATGATCGTCAGAAAACATCATGCCCTCACGGCTCAGATAGAATGACCTGAGTTTATATGCAAACAGGTGTGCATTTTACATGTGCACAGGTGCTGAGAAGGCTATATTTTCTGTGTATTAACTTATCTATGGTGTTTGGGGGCTTTAAAACTAGGGTCTGGGAGATGGGGTACCTTTGAAAAACCCAACCAATTGGAATCACCTCGAAATGAGAATGCCCGTTCACTTTCTTTCCAACGTCCACAGGTAATCTGCAGTGAGTTTGCGTGTCAAAGAGTATATTATCCATTGATAACCAAAAAGTGTATATTATCCATTGATAAACTGAAGTAGTATAAAGAGTGTCTTTGCATAGAACGAATTTAACTGCATTCTCCAAGCTACAGGTGTACAACCTCCAACAATCTTGAATCTCATGCTATTCATTTATATGTTACATCACTACGTCGTGCACAGAAGGATTTGATGAAAGCATCGATGATACAGCAATGCCAAAATGAGAAATCAACATAAAAGGAACTACAAATCGTTGGGGGCTTTCTTGCTACACAATTAGGCATTCTACCTACCTTCAACCTACATGGTATGGGAATGGACTGCTAACTAATAGTTCAAGCTGTCTGAGATCAAGGTTTATAGGAAACAAGTCAGATGCATACCTCATAGTCAACACCTTGGACGTAAATGAAAGATTGGTCAACTGATGAGAATGAAAGGCCTGTAATCTGCACAGAGAAAAAAATAAAATACATGAAACTTCTCCATTCTTACTGTCTGGTTAACATTTCCCATTTTCATGACCCTCCACTTGTGGCCTGGAGGTCCTGAATTCGAACCAGCCTCTTTGCAGAATTTCAAAGGAAATTTGCAAGGGAAAAGCTGTCTAGGAATTCCCTTCCCCAGACCCCCACCTTGTGTAGGAGCTTTCAGCACTGGGTACACACTTTATGGTTCTTCCAGTTATATATCTAACATCTCAGCTACATGAAGTATGATCAGAAGGAACATAATCAAACCTCATATTTGGAGCAGCCCACCCATCTTGACAAAGCAGACCACCTACATATAGGATGAATACTGAATAAATCAATCAAACTAGATTAATTCAGCCAATTGGCGAAAATATCTATGACAGTTGTTCTGTCCATACTCCGTATTGTGTACAAGAAGAAAAATGGATGAAAGGTTCTGGGAGTACTAGTACAGACAGAGTGTATTCTTATATGCAGTTGCTCATCAAATCCTTAACACTAAAAGGCACAATCAAACCAACCTGCGAGGATCATAGATGGTGACAGCACGATCAGTTCCACCACTAGCGATGGGCCCTGAAGGTGAACTGCAGACGGAGTATATAGTATCTCCAATGGATCCAGAAATGCGCTGTACGCATCCCCCATTGTTGTTCATTCTTAAGTCCCATATGCTCAGCTGCAACAAATTACCCTGAGAAAAGACTAAAAAGAGAAACACATTTAACAGATGAGCAGGAGTCTAACCTGAGAACCTTCAGCAATTGCCAACAGAGAACTACTTTCATTCACTTGTGGCGAGCAATGAACAAAGCTAAATGAAGATGGATACCATAACCTGCAGGTTCAGTTTGATCCACCAAGTCATGAAAATAGCAGCTACAGTCATGGGCTATAATGGATGCTGTAGGGGATTCAGTAATTTAATGTACTGAATCTGAAGCAGCCCACTTCAAAATGTAAAGATCATACATCCAAAGACCAAATATCAGAGTTGATAAGTGGGTTAGGATTTCTTAATCTGAAGCATGCCATTTACTAGACTGGAGGAATATGACTTCTGTTACCAACACATTCAGCTGAACAACATAAATTATCACAGCCAACATCCTGTCACGTGGAAACTTACGTGCGTAAACTGCGAACATGAATGTCCTGGTCATAGATGTCAATGCTCTTGCACAGCTGACGAGCAACAGCTACCTGCAAGGAACATTAATTAGCATGGATTTTCCATACTCTGTGCAGCAACACCCTCCTGCTAAATCATAACAATCAATAGGAAAGTAAGGCAAGCTTTTTTCAGAGGAACAAAAGGCAAATTTGAATTACATGTAATTAAAAATGCAAATCTACCATGGATTGCTGCATTGGGCTAAAGCATATCCCAGCCCAACTGCCTTCCCCAACACCACAATCACGAGGTGGTACTGAATAGGAGGTCCTGTTGATGTCTGAGCAAGTTTAGTAATGACATATTGCACTTCCTTCAAAACTGAAACTAATACAAACGTGTTTGATAAGGATTAAACAATTAAGAAGCACCTAGCCTTGCTTGGTTTGACTTCCAAATAATAGTCAAAAGCATATAGTGAAACTACATTTGTCGAAGCTGAAATGTTTTAATTTAGATCACATGGAATATATTACTATAAAAAGCTCTCTAATATAAGAAGAGGAAGCAAAATCACTAGGTTCATTTCAATAACTTTCATATTTGTTTACATCACATTGAAGATAGTGAAGTTACCATCAGATGCGATATCCAAACGAGATACAATAAGGTGACCATACGAGTCAACTGTTCCCAGGATCAAGCAGTTGTCACCTGGAAGGCCGGGAAAACATTAAAACCTTGAAACCAGCCATGAACATCCAAAAATCCGAATTATGTTGATCTGAAATTTTTAACTAAGGCGGGAAGTGCTTGTCAAAAATTTCGAGTCACATGTAGTTCTAATTGCAATCCTCCAGCTCAAATATAAGTTCTTTTTCCGGATCATGCATGAGAGCTGCACATCCTTTCATTAAAAAGGAAACAAAACATAAGGAGGTGGGCATACATACCATCTTCCTGGCGCAATTCAAAAAACGCACACTAAAATTCAATGTATGGTCATGCTACTCATGCACGCTCTCTAAATCAATAACCTTTAGTTTCATCCAGTAAAGTACTAACTCAAAAGCAGGAGGATAAGATATCAAAAGTTCAAAATGGGTTTTGAAGGCTATTTAGAATCATATCAACATATTTATTTTATACCAATTTCCAAATGAGCAATGCAACTACAAAATAAGATCCAGCACCATGTTGTCATTAAATGCTGAGTACTGCACCTTCGCCCTCTGTGAGAGCTACACTCTGAATCTCAGAACGATGCGGGCAGCGATCCACAACTGACGAGCTTATGACCTTTCATAGAGAATTGATTTTTCAATAAGCGTAACTGAAAGATATAGAGAGAGGAACAGCAGTACCTGAGAAGGAAGGGAACTATACCTGAGCACTATCAGGAATCAAAAGGCTCTCCTTTCCTTTGGACAGCATCGCTCCATCCATGCTTATCTTTCGGCTCCAAGATAAAAGAGGATAAAGCAAGTTCAGAAACCCATCGTGTCAAAAATTATAAAATGGGCTCTCAAAAGACTTCGATCCATCGGATGAACAAGAAACCAGCACTAATATACCTCACAACACTTCAACCCCTAACAGGCTAACACGAACAAGAAACCAGCACCTAGAAAATCATCTACAAAACAATTTCAGTAACCTCAGTTCAAAAACTAAATGCATTGAGCTTTGATCCTAACAGCTAGCGCCACAGCAACCACAGCAACCATTCTAAGGAATCATGAGATTACAGAAACCAATCTCCGAACGCACCAATCGGCGACTGTTCAATTTGCTCCCCCCATTAGCGAGCATGATTTACAACACAGTTCAGTTCTACGGAACAAAAGGAGCAAGAGAAGGGGACATGAACCTCGATCTTGTAGACGCGGCATCCGGAGGCGATGTAAGCGGAGCAGGAGGAGCTGGCGCCATTGACCTGGGAAACAGGGAAACCGGGGAGAAGGAACAAATCAAAAGAGCTGCCTGCAGCGTTGGGGGGTTTAGGGTTTAGGAGGCGCCCGTGCTTGCGAAGCAAAGCAGGGGCGGCCGCTCGCGTGCGTACGTACGTGGACGGCGAGGCGGGTGGGCTGGAGGCTGCCGGGCGTCGGGTCGGAGAGCAGCGCCGGCGGGACGGACGCCTTCCGCAGGCACCGCGGCGCCAGCATCGTCGGCCGCATGTCGTCGCTCCCCTCTTCCGCAGTGAAATCCATGGGGGTTTTTTTTTTTTTTGCGCGTTTCCTGTTTGCTCTGCTGCCTCTTCACCCTTTTGTCCCCACTGCCCACGGCGCGCACAGCAGTGAGCAGGCGACTGGCGGCGATAACGACGCCGGCCGGGCGGGACCGCGTGGAAGCGTGTGTGCAGTGCGCACTGCAGGCGGCGGGACAGAGCGGCAGGCCGGCAGCGGATGGGCTTGGTGTGGCCCAGTTCGGTAAAACAGCAAGGGCATGATAGTGCCCACAATTTGCGTCGGATTCACCATCTAAAATCCGGTACCCCAAACATCTTACGTAAGCATCTTCAAGAGTTTTGTTATTTTAAATTTGACAGATCGCATGATTTGTCAACTTCTAAAAAAATTGTCAAGTTAAAAAAGAAATGTATCTTCAAGAGTTTGCTTTTTTGACTTGTCAAGCTATTCTTTCTCTTTTATAAATTTATATTAGGAACATTTCTCCATCTTTTATTTCTTTTTCCACCCTCCTACCTTCACCCGCCGGAGAAAAGTCGATGCTAAGTTGAGTACGCGTGCGTATATTTAACACTCCTCCACATGTCGGGGGTTGATTTTTCTCAAGTTGCTAAAAATTGTCAAGTCCTTTAACAAATTATTGGAGGAGTGTTTTCAATATTTTTATCGAAAATTAAATATATCAACCTGATTCGGCAAATTTGTCAAGAATCCTTCCTTTTTGAGAGAGACAGAGGGTAGACGTAGAAGCCCACGCTAAGGCACGAGATCACATTCTGGCCATTTCCGATGCGGCCCAATAACGTTGCACGGGCAAACAGAGCACAAATCAACTGTGGATCTCTGCACATTGAATTTTTTTATTTTTTTATGATTTTACGAAAATATTCATCCTCCTCGATGTTTTGTAAAACTATATATATATCGCTATTTGAAATAGCGGTAGAAATCCCTGTTTCAAACTGTGATAGGGAGCAGTACAGTATCCGCCGGCGGGTGGGAGATCTTACCGACGGTAGGTTCCTACCGCCATATAGTCTATACTATAAGGAGCGAAGACAATTGGAAATTTTTCTCACCCAATTCGGACCCGTCTTACCCCTTACGCCGGACCCACCCGTAAGATTGTGTGATGACCAAAAAGGTAGAACGACCAATAAAATCGTAATTTGGGGAGCGTTTCTGCCAAAAACATAATTTTTTATCACCCACCCCGTGTCTACCCACCCCTATACCCACATCGGGCCCACCTACGCTCACCCACGCCGCACCCGCGTCCAAATATACCGAGGCGTATCCCCGGACGGGGCACGTACATCGCGTCGCCTCATCCCGTCTGGGTACGTACAATTTTGCAATTACGCCCCCACCTCAGCCTACAGACGAGGCCACTGTCGCCTCGCGAAAGGACCGGGTCGTCCCGTTGTCCCAGCCTCCCAGGCGGAGACGACGCTGGCAGGCGGGCTGTACACCGCCGTCTCCTCTAGGAGACGCCCAGCTCGGATCCTCTCCGCCTCTACGCATGCGCGCTCACTTCAATCCCTCCGCCAGCCACGCGCGCAGAAGTTTCTCCCGCCGAAACCACCTTCGCCTGTGCGTCGCCGCTCGCCGCACCGAGACCAGCGGCGCGGCTGGCCACCGAGTGCCACCGTGCGCCTCCACATCAAGCACCTGCCAACGCAGCGAGATTGCGGAGGGGCGTCGGGCTCTACCGGCACGCGCATCGGGGAGTAGGGGGACCGACTTCAGCAGCAACGCGAGGTCTTGAAGGGAGGGAGGGGAGAGAGCGCATCACCGGCCGACAGGATCCACCCGCGGAGCTCGACGGGGACGCCCCACCGCGAGTGGCGGGCGAAGCGACGGGAGAGTCTGCCGGCGGCGGGCGTGCGCAGGTGGCTTGGTAACTGATTCGCTCGATCGATAGCGCCGGTGGAGTTGGACGGAAATCTGAGAAATACCGGCAGCGTGGGTGTAGATGGGGTGGTGGAGGTGTGAGGAGCGGCGGGGATTTGGAAACGACGGTGTGTGGCCGCCAAATCTGCCGGGCGGAGAAAGTTTACCGTTGAACACAGCAGCAGTAGGGACCAGGGAAGAAGAAGACGTACAGGAGCTTGCCACGGCTTAGCAGGAATAAAAAAATCTGCCGCTGGAGCCGGCAACGACTGGCTGGGAGGAGTAAAAGAAAAACCGAAAAAGCTAATTGGGATCAAATTTGGATTTTTAGAAGTCAAAATATTAGGTACTACTATCGGAAATGATTTTTTTTCTCCCAGTAATTTTTTAAGAAGTTGAAAACATGGAGTTTCTAGAGGAAAAATTTAGAAAACTTTTCAAGATGATCTTAGATCAGTCACTTTCACTGAAAGTTGTAAAAGGATATATGTTCTACAACTTTGTTATGCACGATATAGAGGATAAATCTTCAGTAAAGTTTGCCAGTTCAAGTATCTTCACAAAAGTGTTGTAACAATATATATGATATAATTATTATATTCATAATTTCTTTTATTTGTGCTTGATAATATTCATCAAATAGCCACACAATGGTATACGCAAATATGGTTGTAGGTGATCTTAAGCTATATGCAAACCATTAAACAACTTATAGACAACCTCTTTGTCTATGGGTTGTACGAGTTGTCTGTTAATCTGTCTGTACCTTAAATTCGAGGTTCTACAGACGACCTGCCGTCTGTGGGTTGCACATGCCCTTACCCGCGCGGATACCCGCATCGTGCCAATTTGTTGTCTGCCCGCCACTTCCCCCGCCACATCCGAAATTCTCATCGTTCACGCAATCCCTTCCACCGCCGCGGCGCATCGCAACGCTAGCACCCCTCTCCACTGTGCCGTCACAACTCCGTCTCCTGCCCCCCAATAGCCATGGCTGAGCGTCGCTCCTCCTCTCGAATGCTCCTCACAGCTCTCCTGCTCCCCTGCGCATTCACATGAAGCTGCCCCAGCCCGTTTCACGCTACCAGCAAGCGGTGCCCGGAATCGGGCGGAGGAGGAACTGAGCTCGTGAATCGCTCGGCGGGGGTGGAACTTTGTTTTTGCAGGCAGGGTCGAGCTCTTTGGGCCGGAGACGCACCCATCGAGGCTGGAGAGTTGGGTGGGCTCCGCTTCTCCATCGAGGTAGGGAGAGGGGGGCGCGCGCATGGCCGTCACGGTGGCAGAAAGGCCGGGACGGGCGGAGCGTGGTCAGATAATGCGTCGCTGGTTAGGCGGATTGCGTGGGACAAAGGGGTAAAATGGACATTGTGAAGCTAAAAATGTGACAGAATGACGTAAAGTACATGAAAGTTAAGATGGATGGCACATATGTGGGAACAAAAATTTTTAGTGACCATCTTTGTCCCTCCGTCGCCGCCGCCACGCTTGGCCCCCAGGCCGTCGATCAGCCGGCCACGACGGCGAGGAAAACGAGGAGGCGACCTCCGCCACGGAGGGTGGCCGGCCGGCGGCCGCCTTAGGGTGAGATGCCTCGCGCGCGTTGCTCACCAGCAGATGAAGGGGCCGTCGCGGCCCAAGCCCCACCCACCCTGTGACGTCCTCCTCGAGGACCTCACTACGCCCCTGCTCCTCCGCTCAGATCGAGGGGACGTTGGCGTGCGGCGGAGGAGGAGGAGGAGAAAAGCGAAGGAGGTCGGGTCGTCAACGGCGTGCAGAGGAGGAGAAGTGGAGAAGAACGGGAAGCAAAGAGAGAGATCGGGGGAGGGAGGGATGCCACTAGGAGTAAAAAAATGGGAGGGGAGGCTGACGCGTGGGCTCCACAGTGGGGTGGTTGGTGTAGAGGATAAGATATAAAAGAAGATGGGTGCGAGAAAACTAGAGATAGAGGGAAGAATTTCGATGATCAGAACAAATAATTCCTTTAAAGGAAAGATATAGAGTTGGACGAGTGCAGACAGTCTAATCTGTTACAGTCTCTTGAGAAGCTTGCCGGCTCAGTATTAGAGGTAGACAGTTCAAAAGTGCATACTACTGAAATTGAAAAGCATATTATATTGTAATGCAGAGTGATCAAACACGACAAACAGCCATGGTCGGCGGCGCTCTACTCGGCCGATGGGCGGCGCAAGTTGTTACATACACGTGCGTGTCGCACGTGCACTTTACTAGTTTTGCAAAATATTGAGATGATGTATATTTTCGTAAAATCATTAAAAAATAAATAAATCCTACACGTTGCTCGCTCGCTATCCATCCACCGATCTCCCCAATCCCCGCGACCCAGGGCAACTCCGCTGCTGCCTGCGCTCCAGAACGGCTTTGCCCGATAGTGGAACAACAACACGTACCTGCCGCCCCCGTCGAAATATCCGCTGCTCTCAATCTGCCATCGATACTCATCTGAAGTTCTGAACCTGAATACGCACGAAATATCCTACTCCGCTGTCCACGTCCCACGCGCCACACCAGCGAGGAAACGTCTGAAACCCACGTCTCCACGCGCTTGCGCTAGACCCCGCACGTAACGCGCAAAGCCCAGACGCCAGTTTATCACGCACACTGCTGGTTACCCTAACCCAACCCATCAATCAGCGAGCGCACGCACCGCGCCCGATCGCGACGGCACACGTCCGCCGCCGACCGACGACGAGTGCGCGCGCGCGGGGTCGCCGTTGCGAGAGGTGGCGGCCGAAGAAGGAGACGAGACGAGTAGACGACACCAGGCTGTTCGGCTTATCTAGGTTTGACTTATCTCGACTTATTTCGGTTTATCTTCCCTCACATAATATTATTCAATCTATCAGCTGAGTACTATTCATTCTACCAGCCGAACAGCCTCGACGCCGTCGCTCTCGCTCGTGGGGGCCGGAGCACCGACCGATCGAGCACTACGGGCGAGTGCAGACAGCCAGAGATATAGATTTCCAAACGGGCCGCCCGGCCCGAGCCCGGCACTAGCCCGAAAAAGCCCGGCACTAAGCGGCCCGGCCCTATGCAGCCCGATGGATCTTTCGTGCCGGGCCGTGTCGGGCGCCGTGCCGCACTGGCGGCCCAGGCACGGCCCTATGGGCTGTTTTTCGGGCCGTGCCGTGCCGGCGGCACGAACGGGCCGATGGGCCGCGAGTGGGCTGTGGCCCGGAACGGCACTACCAACCAGCCGCGCCCTTCTCCGCGGCGAAGTCCAGCGGCGGCGGTGCCCCTCGGCGGCAGAGCCCGGCCGGCGCGCCCCTGGCGGCGCCCATCTGGTGGTGCCTGCCGTTGCCCCGTCGTGGCGCTGGGGAGGATCCGGTGAGGGAAGGAGTTAGGGAAGGGTGGGGACGAGGGCTGCCGAGCGCCGTGGTCGCCGGCGTGAAGGGGACGGGGAGCGTCCGCCGCGGCGCGTCGCAGGAACGAGGGCCGCGGGGGGTCGGCGGCGTGAAGGGGAGGGGGCTCGCCACCGAGGTCGCCGTCTGGGACGAAGAGGCTGCTGTGGAGGCGGCCGCCGCCGGCGTCTGCGGTGGAGGCGGTCGGCCGTCGTGGTGAAGGTGGAGGGGGCCGATGACGGCGGCGTGGGTGGAGGACTGGAGAGGGGGCGGCGGCTGCCTAGGGAGGTGGAAAGAGTGATGGAGGTGAGAAAATTAGGGTTAGGGTTAGAGATGAGTTGGTTTATATACTATAGGTAGATGGGCTGCTAACAGGCTTTTGGTAGGCCGGGCCAGATTCGTGCCTGAGGCTGGGCCGCTTTCGTGTCGCCCCCTATCGGGCCGTGCTTCGGGCCGGCCCGACGGGCCGAGGTGGCGGCCCAGGCACTAGGTACTATTGATCGTGCCTCGGGTCGGGCTAAGGTCGTGCTTTTTCGGGTCGTGCCTCGTGCCGCTGATCGTGCCTGGCCCATTTGGAAATCTATAGCCAGAGAGCTACTGTAGCTGCTCGCTCGCAGGCTCGCAGCCAGCGATATAATTATTTCTCCGGAGAAAGAAAGGTGGTGAAACGAATAACGTTTTTGTGCGCGCGCGGATCTCGCGCCCCGTGGTGCGCGCCAGCTCGGAGCAAATATTCCGCTCGCGCTCATCATGGGCCCAGGTGCTGCCTCCTTTCGCTTTCGGTCTGTTCTTTTCTTGCCATGCTTCACCAAGCTCAGTCAGCTATAGCTGTTGTTCCTTCCGGCGTCTTCTTCCCTCGGAAACAACTCGAAGCAAAAGACGGGGGCCAACACCGAAAGAACCCGGCTTTATTCGGGCCGAAAAGGCAGGCAGGCAGGCAGGCAGGCAGGGCTCATGTGGGATGATGCTCCCTCTCCCGTGTCACACACAACACAAGCCGCCGCTGCTCCCGCGTCTGAATCTTGTGCGCCGCACTGTGGGGGATACGCGCATAGTACGCGGCTCGGTAATGCAAGCAATGATGATTACGGCTTAGGCGTGCTCGTAACCACTGATAAAAGCATGGGTGGACGGCCTTATTGGCACTTGGCGTGGCGATCCCTTTTGTGGCGAGACAAAAGCCCTGTCGCTCACTTCTCAAGGCACGAGACGAGATGCGGTGAGCTTTAAACAGTATACAAGTGTATAGCCAATCCAGATCCAGACGAGCAGAAATGCACACCGTACCAAGCTTTATTTGGTGCCATCCTTTTTCTCTGTTATAAATCATGCAGGTTCATTCAATCACCAATGGGAACTTTCTTATCATGTGGCAATGCCACTGAAAGTGGAGTGTATATATTACAGATCGGGTAACACGTGGTCCAAATGGAACTCGTAATCACTTGAAGAGCGGGGGCCAACAATACATCATACATGCATCCAGGTATGTCCACTTCATGGCTACAGCAAGCAAGCACAATTACAACCAAGACGACACGACTGAAATGCAAAGAGATACCAAGGGCCTAATGCCAGGCATCTGTGTTCTCTTTTACCTTTGTTCTCCATTTATTCACAGGCCAATTTTGTATCGAAGCTGCTCAGACAAATAGCAAACGCCTGGAATGCAGAGAGGGGGTAGCGATAGTCCATCGTGAACATATCCCTTGCCACTTTTCCAAACTGTAGAATCACCTTATCAGGGTCTGAAGGAGCAGGCTGCGAGGGAGTTGGAGCACCTGCGGGTGGTGGGGTTGTTGCCGCGATCAGCTGGAAGTTCTTCACCGACGCGATTGTCACACGGCCACGGAAGTTGAGGCACCAGCACTGCAGCTGTTCGTGCCACCTAGGTGGCTTATTACGAAGCACAAGTGGCCTCTCCTTGACTTCACTGTCCTCATCGTTATCCAATCTGCCACTAGCAATGCCCGAGATGCGAGCACTGCTGCCAATTCCCGATATGCGAGCACTGCTGCCAATTCCTGAGAAGCGAGCACTGCTGCCAGCTATGTCCGAGAAGCGAGCACTATTGAAATCCATGGATGAGTCCATGATCGACTTGGACAATGAGGTCGTGCTACGGAATGACTGCGAGAAGGAAGCTGTGCTGCGGAATGAGTCCTCCAGAGCTCGAGGTACAATCTGCTCTGGCTGTCCAGGTACTATGCCACCTGGCTCCACTGACGAGGCGGGTATGGAGTGCATGATGCAACGCATCCGCCTCGGACCTCTTGTGCCAAGAACGTTTAGCTCATACGACACCTGAGCGATGTTGTAACTAACGGAAGGCAACTTCGGAGAGACTTTTGTTGAGTTGAACCTCCTGCTGGTCCTTCCGACAGGAGGAACTACAGCCCCATTATAGGGGGGCTGTGTATCATAAATTAAAAATTTTGTGCCAAGGAAGTTCGACCTGAAAATTAGGAATGCTAGGCTTGCTGTTAAACTGTCAAAAAGACGACACAAACACAAAAGAGTATATCTTTCATAAACATAATTTTTACCTTATTTTTCCAATGTAGGTTCTGCTTGATCTTGAGGTGCTGCCAGAATCCATTGATATGGTGTACTCTGTGCATGTGGTCTTGCGGTGTCTTCTAGCTGATAAGAGGAATTTCCCACTTTCTGAAGTGACAACTGCGCACAGGGGAGAAAAATGATTTTCAATAAATTTGATCAGGAGAAATAAAATAATACATCCATTTGATAATTTGAAGACAAATATTCTCATGAAGGCGAAATTAAAACACCACGCAATTTCAGAACTGAAGAGGTTTACAGGATATATGAGATAAAAGGCAAAATCAAGCACTCAAACAAGAGAAACGTATGAGGCTAAAAATAATCCCATATGCTCCAAATTACACAGGGAAAAAAATACGAGCAGCTCTATTGAAATTTGAAAGTTTGCAAAGCAAATGGCATACCATTGCTAAGGCACAGGTACAGATGGTAGGTGGATTTTGACTTATTCCTCTTTATAAAACATTGAATCATTGTATTTCCTTCTCGAGGACCAGGCTGTCAAAGAAACAAATAGTGTATCAAGGGCAAGATATATATCCGCTGCTCTCAAGGTTTGGAGCTAATTCTCAACAGCAGTCAATTGAAGATTACACCAACTGAACAAGGTGGATTGCTTACCTGTTTTAGAGACACAGGGAAGGTGAGCTTCCCACAAAACTCCGGGCTCAACACAATCTCTTTACACATTTCCCTCCATGTCCTACAAACAGCTGCAAAGCAAACAACATGCTTCCGTGCTGGCCAGGTGCTCTCGTCAGCCTCGAGTCTTCGTATGATATCACGGATGAGTTCAGGAGGTAGGTTTGCCCAGCGGCTTTCTCGGATTATGGAAGGTGAATCATCAAGCTCATGCGATGAGCTCTGTGTCTTCCCTTTGTGATGGCCAGTAAGGCCATAGATGCTTGCGAGGGTCACCTCAAAGCTGCGCCTGGACAAGCTGCCGAAGCCATCCCTAACATCACGGACTATGCTACGAAATGACATCTACGGTAACCAATGCTAGATAACAAGGCATACAAAATCCAGGAGACTATGGCCTGCAAATTGAAGACAAACAAGGATTACTAACTGCTACAGCTTTAACAATCCCACTTGATAGGAGATGAACAACAAACAAGTAGCTTGCAGTACCTCCTTTATAATTATAACAACTATAGAAAGTGCATATGCAAAAGAAACTGCCGCTACAATCTGCCCCTGCAAAAAACCAAAAAAAAAATGATGAGAGATGAAAATTAACACGGATCGATTTGACTGACATATGGTGGCATCATCACAACTAAAAGTTGATTCAACATAGACATCATAACAACCGTGCATAGCCTAAGAGCCTGTTTAGTTCTCAAACAAAAAAATTTGGGGTTCCTTTGGAGGTCTATTAGGAGGATTAAATATAGACTAATTGCAAAATTAATTACATGAATGGACGGGAAATCGCGAGACGAATCCATTAAGCCTAATTAATTCGTCATTAGAGATTGTTTACTGTAGCATGATGTTGTCTAATCATGGCATAATTAGGCTCGTTAGATTCGTATCGAAAAATTAGGTAGCGGTTATGGAATGGGTTTTGTCATTAATCCACATTTAATACTCCTAATCAGTGTCCGAAGATTGATGTGATGGGTAGTTGGGAAAAAATTTGGGAACTAAACAGACCCTAACTAGAAACCAAATCTGGTTCCAACTCCATCATGGCTCGGGATGCATGCAGGGACATTTGACTTTGACTACATAACCTATATTAGGTACGGAGCATCACTTTAAACCCAAGAAATCTGGGCTTTAAATTAAACATAGGCACATGAAATCTCCAAATTCCCATGGGAGCTTCAGTAAGACGCAGCACCAGAACAATATTAAAGACAGTCGCTAGTTGAACTAGCATCTCGCCAAGGAAATATTGGGAGGTGTAGGACAAACAATACCGTAGCAACGTACAAACTACAGGGATCCAGTTTCCTCCTTATTTTCTGTCAGGAATTTTCAACTTGTTTCTGAGTATATGCAAGTTGGTATTAATTTGGACGCAAAATATGCAAGGTAGAAGCGTAGAAATCTTCGGTTCCGCTCGTCAACCACGCAATGTAACCGGCGAAGCTAAGAGGACGAAGACTTGCGAAGAAAAAGTCCAGATTCCTCCCGGAAATCTGCCCTGGACAACACTATATCAGCCGAATCACGGAATCAGCTCAGACCATCTACCGATCTGGCCATGAAAACACCCCAGCCAGTAGGCCGCTGTTCAACCGCAACGCCACTCGCCCACACACACCGCCCGAACCAGACAAACCCCCGCATAAAACCTAGTACGAAGATCAGAACAGAACCGGAAGCACAGCACCCCTGCAAGCGAAACAGGAACTCACATTCCTCGAAGCCGACGGCCGCCTCGCGCCGCCAACGGGGACACGCAGGCCGCAGATCAGTGCACCCGGCAGCAGCTCCGAGCGTCCCACGGGCTGCCTGTCCCTCACGGCCAGGCTGGCCACCCCGCGGCGCACGCGCGGAGCAGGAGGGGAAGGTGAGGGGGAGCGAACTGAGGAAGGAGCAGGGGAGGGAGAAAGAGGAATGAAGAGGACAGTGTTAAGCGAGGGGACGCTGGGTTAGTTTATCCGCCCCGGCGGTGGTGGGGCGGGGTGGGTTGACCGCACCTTTCCGTTCCGTCGCGGGGTCGCCCCCGTAACGGCGTTCGGGACGGAGTGGGGCGGAGCCAGCAGCGGGGCAGGCGGGCAGCGGCTACTTGCCTTGCCCCGGCGCTCACGCCATGAAAAGCGGGGCGTGCACTGCTCCTGTTCTTTGCCCCCCCGCTGCCTTTCTGCTTTGCCGCCCGCGCCCCACACGGCGCGGTGGGCCTGGCGAGGTGGCGGGGTCTCGTGGTGGGGGTGGGTGGGCCGGTGCCGGTGGGGAGCACGCGAGTCCGTGCACCGTGCGGCCCTGCCCCCTTCACGGTCCCTCACCGTTGAACGAACAGGGGAGTAGCAGTTCAGTTCAGGTATCCTTGATCGATCCGCTTCTGACCGTCACGATCTTGACCTAATTAGTTACGGCGCTCGAAGGCACTGTGGTTACGGTAACTTCTTCCGCTGCTGACGTGGTAGAATACTAGTACAAGAACAGTAGCACTAGTAAAGTAAACGGCGAAACCGTATGATGGCAACGGCGTGATGCGGCACCTGCACAGGAGATGCAAAAATCAAAGGGAAATCCACGGCGCTGATTGCTGTATCATCATCAGGCTAGCCACACTGTGGCACTCGATGTGGCTTTGACGGCCACGGAGCTGTCGGTTCTCATGGCACTGATCGGAGCTCTTTTTTTCTGGGCACAGTGCACACATTCTAGGTGCACAGTGGAGTGATTCCAGCAGAAGGATTTGGCGAGTGTAACAACAGCAATTTAACGTGCGCTTAAAGTTGTGAGAAGACTGGGTACAGTACGTGACTCCTTCCACTGTGAGCGTCCCGTTCCCATCAGCCAGACTTTGTCCAGCAGTTTCCTAGAGGTTCGTTTGGTCGAGAGACCTGCGAAACGCTGTACAAGTTCCCACTGCTGACTTGACTCGGGAACAGCATGGAGCTCGATCCGTCCACATCGGAGATGAGCTCGCTTGCCGCCTTGCCGTTTCCTAACAAGAGAGTCCACCACTTTCAGAGTTCCGGTTCACTCTGCAAACGCGCGTTTTTACCGGAGACGAGATTGTTTCGGTGAAGCACACAGCGCGTTCGGCGAATTCCTGCCGTGCACAGGTCACAGGTGAGAAACAGAAAGCAAAGGCTCTGACGCGGTGGAAAAGAGGCCGACGCGGTGGGGGAAAAGAAGCCTTGGGGAGGGAGAACCGGAGCTGGGAGCTTTTCTCCCTTTCCAGCGGTGAAGGAGAGGCAGGCTGTTGGCTGCGACAGTATATTCTCATCCTTGCAGGATTGCAGACAGGAAGGCAGCGGAGCTGCTACAGGGACGCTACGCCGGCGTAGGGGGTGGTTGTGCGGTTCGGTTAGCTCCGGTGACCGGTGACGCAGGCTTCACGGCACCGCGCCGTCTGTGTTTGGGTGGGAGCAGGCACGGCACGGCCCCGTGTGCTGCCGTCCGTCGCCGTCGCGCGCGTGAGAGAGCACTGCTTGGGCCGGCTGGCTGCCTCTGCCTGGCCAAGAAGGTTCCAGCGATCGGGACGTCACCGCGGGTGCCCAGTTGGGGGTCCGGTGGCCGCGTCATCAGGCACAAGCAGGCGTGCAGCGGCCAGCAGCGCCGGCGGCGTCTGACGCCAACGCTAGCCACGGCCGGCCAATGGAGCCTCCAAGCGCCACAGGGCGGCAGGACAACGTTCCTCCGAAATTCACACGAGTATATACGACTCACCTCGTTGCCTACTCCAAAAAGTCTTTAGTATGAATTTTCGAAAGGAACGGATAACGCTCTGCCTGATCATCATCATTCATCAAGAATTCAGCTGATGACTGGAGGAACTCTCCTTTTCTACGGAGTATTATCGTTATTATTATTAGATCAGGCAGCTACCTGCAAATAAAGACGGCAGTTTTAAATTGACGTTATGGTAGAGGGATCCGGTGGCGAGTTTCCATCATTAATCGATTAATCAGAGGTTAGCACTGCACTGATTTTTACTTTTATTTTGAAGTGGCGACTGTACTGAATCTCGATGTCTTTTCCTGCCCGTGAACGAAAATAATGGCGTCGTCTTGTAGTACAGGAGGAGCATTTTTTGTCAAAAGATGTACAAAAAAGGATGAAATCATCGGCGCTATCATTCCAACCACTACACCATCTAAAGTTGTAAACAAATCCCGGCTGCTCGCCTCAGCACGTAACTAAAACTCAGCTGATGATGCATGAATCATGCATGGTCCCAAAGGAGATAATTAAGATAATGCTCGAATACAAGTCCACGCATTTGTCAGCTACCAGACGGAAGAACAAGAAGACGCACAAGGATCATGAGCTGTTCCATCATATCTGCTACCTCTAGAGCTCTTCTCCTACTCCTGCTAGCTCGTGACCTCTATCTGCAACTGCAACTAGTTTCTTGGGTGTTTGCTCTGAAAGACGCCCTGAGCGGCTGCATCCAGGGCTTTTGCCTGGCTTTCGTCTCGTCCAATCCTGCCGTGCCGTCGTTCTTGTAGCTGCAGGCTGTGCCTGACGGAGAGCAAAGAAAGATGTTTTGGTTTCATCCTGGTGTATGATTTACCCAGCTTTTTTTCTCCTTTTCAGCGATACGTTTGCGTCACTGGAAAAAGAAAAGCGGTTGATGCTACCGATGCTTCTTTTTCATTCAACGGCAGCATGAAGTGGGAAAGAGCAGAGTACGTGAACGCCAGGGATAGATCGAGTGGTATAAATTAACGTTTCAAACGGTAGCAGGGACAGCATGATAATGCCTAGAGATCGACATCTCTCTTTCGCTGCCAGTGAGACCAATAAAGCTGTGGACTTCTTGGAGGAGAGAAAAAGTCCTGTATATGACACGCGTAGATGAAAATGTCAACATAAGCGTACAAATACGGATCATGTACTGCAAGTCTGCAACTGCCTAACCCCAGCTGAGGACAGCTTCTGCCGTCCAGGGATTTTTTTTTTACCTGGACATGAAAAATATATATGATAGCCTTTGCTTTGGCGTATAAAGCTGTGTGTGTGTGTATGCAAACGTCGAGGATCAGCAGATTGCCGTCAGTCGACAATCAACATGCGGTTAAAATACTGTCAGTGGAACCATCAACGAAAGCGGCAGTTCGAATTGAATTCGAGCTTCGAACACTAGTAGCCGTGGCCCGTGGGGAAAACTACAAAGGGGAGGCGTTAACGGAGAGGAGGACAAGAGGGAGCGATCTGGGTGCTGAGCACCGCTCCATGGCTGTCATCGAAACTGCTCCACTATCGGGAGCTCTTGCGACGCATTTCCTCGGTCCTTTGCTGATGCGGCTGGATTCTTTGAGAACAAGAGCCGACGAGCAAGACCCCGGAAGGAATATGGTACTCGTGATCTCATGGATAAATACGTGAGAACGTGATACGTTATTCCCACATGCTGAATTTTTTATTAGTATTTTTATTCCATGGGTTCTCGTAGTGAGTTTCTTTTCAGAAAAAAGATGAACATCTAGAAATTCATCCTTTGGAGGTGAAATGAAGTAAACTGAGGACGTGTTTAGTTCAAAAAATTTATGAGAAGAAATTTATGA
Source organism: Cenchrus fungigraminus (assembly GCA_036936925.1). Lineage (NCBI taxonomy): Eukaryota > Viridiplantae > Streptophyta > Magnoliopsida > Poales > Poaceae > Cenchrus > Cenchrus fungigraminus. The sequence continues at coordinate 10,920,538 of CM072779.1, forward strand.
ACCATAAAACAAATTTTATTAAAAAGACTAAACATAGATTAATTATAAAACTAATTACACTATGGACGGGAAATCCCGAGACGTACTCATTAAGGCTAATTAATTCGTCATTAAAGATTATTTTGAGATGGGAGTTATGAAATAAGTTTTAATATTAATTAATGTTTAGTGCTTCTAATTAGTGTTATTAGTTTCGATGTGACGGATGGAATTCAGAATTTTATGAAACTAAAACGTGGCCTGATATTAGCATAGCACTGTGTTTTTTTCAGGATTATTGAATTATTGGGCTCGCGCCTCGCGGAAATGGCGCCAACCCGACGCGCCGCTTAAAGGGCTTAATTTGCGCTAAAAAGCCCACAACCCAGCTACACAGCTGGAGAGCGTGGGCTTCCATTTCAGCCCATAGGCCCGTTGGTCGGGTGTGCGAGATGCTTTACCGCAAACAGAGAGGTCCGGCGGGCGCCGCGGCAGCACACACCCCCACCCAAACAACGCAAGCGCAATCCATCGCCGAAGCCGCCGGTGCGCGCTTGCTGGAATTGCTGCGACACGGCGTTGGATTGTTTGGGTAGTTAGGGTTTAGAGGTTTTTGGGCGCGGAGCGGCAGGAGCGTAGGCGGGGAGCGAGGCGGCGGAGATGGCGTCAGCGGAGGAGGAGATCGCGGTGAAGGAGCCGCTGGATCTGATACGGCTCAGCCTCGACGAGCGCATCTACGTCAAGCTGCGGTCCGACCGCGAGCTCCGCGGCAAGCTCCATGTAATTAACCCTTCTGCTTCTCTTCGGATTGCTTGTGGTTGGTTGGGTGTAGAGTAGAGTAAAATAGTGGTTGGTTGTGGTGCGACCGTCTGCTGTGGGTACGGAACTACGGATTTAAGGGAACGTTGTTATGTGCTGGAAGATGAGCCTCTGGCTGTTAAGTCGTCGCTGTTTTAGCTAGATTGTATTTTCGCTTGTTTGATGCGAAATCTGCCAGAACTAAATGTGCCAGTTCATGTGTAATGCAACAATTCGACGAAAATTGGAGCATAGGAGGTTAAAAATGTTCCTGCATGGCAATTTTTTTTATGGCTTAGAAATCATCGATATGGATTAATATATCGAAACATAGAAGAGGGATGGGCATTTGTGTAAGACAGAAAGAGTTGGTGTGGAATCAATAGAGTTCCTTTTTTTTTGACAACAATCAGTAGCGTTCCTTGAGGCAGGCAACGAATTTCTCTCTGTTTAGAATAAAGTCATGTAGTACTCGAAACTATGTTTCTTGTCTCAGCTGCAAGCTGTTTTCTGGACTTTGCAGTCAGTCTTAACACTGGTTTGAGACTCTGCTTCACTTGTGATTGAGGGAACTGGATTATGTCCTTTTTAGTCTACAGAATAAGTATCTTGATAACATAACTTGTGGGTCATTTTAACATTTAACATGGTAATGGATAGCACTTAGCTGCAGCACTCCTCGATTATTTGACTGTAATGCAAGCATGCTGCGGAAGCATTGCGGGTTTACACTAAGTTGTTAACAGTCTCACGATTAGTGACTATTCTATATGCTGGGCATTTTGTCGTTTTGTATTCCCCTTCCAGTTTGATTTGATTTTTCATGATACTCCCATCTTTCTGATGAGTTGGTCAATTTTTTTTGTTCGTGGTGATCCATACCTGCTTACGTGTTTCTCATACTTGGAATACTATAGCTGATATGTATTTTCTTCTACTTTTATTCAGGCATATGATCAACACTTAAACATGATCCTTGGAGATGTTGAGGAGGTCGTGACAACTGTTGAGATAGACGATGAAACATATGAAGAAATTGTGCGAGTAAGTTTGTTGGCGTCTCTTTTTTTGTAATTCTCAACAAATGTTTTGTATAGTCAGAACTTGGAACTTTTGGATGTCAACATATTTTCTTTGAACTTAACCTTCAGTGAATGATGTTATATGTACATCAATGGAAAAAATTATCATTTTCTTCAGTGTATGTTTATGGATGCAGAGAGTCCTCAAGTAATGAGGGGTCAACCACTTACATGTATAGTGCATGATATTACACTTATTTTCTTCATGGAGGCTCAATGTATTTATGCTGGGATTGACATTAAACTTCATTAGAGCATAAAGCTGTCTGAACCTTTTAAACTGCTCTGCTTTCATGGTTCTGATTCTTTGTGATAAGATGGTGTAGTTTCAAATATTCCATACTATGATAATGACTTGTAGCGCTACCTAGTGGTACAATTACTCGCATTACTTGCTGTTAATTTTGAAAATATGTAGTTGATGATGTTAAAACACTAACTATTTGCTAAATGATCTTTGCAGACAACTAAACGCACTATCCCCTTCCTTTTTGTCCGAGGTGATGGTGTCATATTGGTTTCCCCACCCCTGCGAACTGCATGAAGTCTGAAGTGAGATCCTGCTGATTGTACTGTGACTGGTGTATTTGGCCAACTGATGGCGTGGAGTGTATTGCTATGCCCACCACTGTCTCTGTTTTCTGATGGATTGTAGGTTTAGCATGTGAATTGTGATACAATCGTGTAACAACTGTTTATGTTTAATTTCTGTCGAATTAATCAGTTTCTCAGCCCATTCTGGCCACTTGCTGAAGCTATTATTACTCCTTGCTGGTATCTGGTAGTGCCGCGTCTCAAAATATTTACACCTTTTGATTTCTGCGCTTTACGTTTGACTATTCGTCTTATTTTAAAAAGAATTGTGAAAATGTTATTTATTTTGCTATGATATGTTTTATCATCATATATATTTTAAGTATATTGTAACTGTTACATTTTCACAAATTTTTTGAATAAGATGAATGGTCAAACGTGATCTCAAAAGGTGCAAATATTTTAGGACGGAGGGAGTAATTGGTAGTCTCTACGCAGCATATTGTTGTCTGAATGCCTGATCTTGAGCTGCTACGTGATGTTGGGTTTCGACAGGGAAGGTGTGGTTGTGACGAAAAAATGTAAAGGCCTGAAACCGAAACGCTAACGGAATAGTTTTTTTATGCTCACGATTATTTCGAATTTACGAAATTCTTTTTTCTAAAACAATTTACGAAATTCTTCTTTCTAAAACAATTTACAAAATTCTCAACCATATAAATCCATCAAATATTCGATTCCCAATTCACTAGGCCTATGGGAGGAGCAAGAGAATATGAATATTGCAGCTGTGCTCGGGAAGAATATTTTCCGGAAACCGAAAAGAAGTAAATAAGGAGGCTCGCCAAGTCGCCAGGGCAAAGCCGTCGTCTTGCTTGCCAATCCATCGCACCACCACCACCTGAAACGCACCGGCGAAGAGGAGGAGAAGCGATGGGCGTCACCAAGGAGGACGTCGAGGCGGCCATCACCACGGCTCTGAGCCCTTCCCATCTCGTAAGATGTTCCTCGCTCTAAAGTCTAAACCCCTTCCCTGAACCCATCGATCTCCATCCCAAACCCTAACCGCTTCCGCCGCTGTGTCTCTGCAATTTCAGGTGGTGACGGATACATCTGGAGGGTAAGCTCGCTCCCAATGCCTAAACTTTGACTTTCTTCTTCGCATCTTCTGTTGTGACCGACCATCAAAACAACGGATCCTTGTTGCGTTGTTGATTGATTTGGTGCTGTCGATGTGAAGGTGTGGTGCGAGCTACGAGATCGAGGTGGTGTCGGAGAAGTTCGAGGGGAAGCGGCTGCTGGAGCGGCACCGGATGGTGAACACGGCGCTGGCGCCGCACATGGCGGAGATCCACGCCGTCTCCATCAAGAAGGCTCTCACCCCGGCGCAGGCTCAGCCCCAGCCGGAGCCGGCCGCCGATAAGCCACAAGCTTGAGTACTCAACTCTCTCTAAAACAGTTCGATCACATATTCCACCATGGGTCAAGCTATGCATAACGCATCTATGTGGTCTCTGATACATTAACTATCTGGTTGAATAATTTAGCAGATGCAATTGCAAAATTGCAGGATGTTATGCTCGTTCTGCATTGTGCATTTAACTTAATGAGTTGCTATGAAGCTCTGATCGTTTGCTGGAGACTTATGCTGTTGTCAGTGTTCCATGAAGGTTGAGTCTGTCAAATTATAATCTCTGATTCTAGGCTTGCGAATTTGTCTGATCTATCCTGTGGTGTTTATTGCGGCCCAACTGGTTTGATCAAGGTCTGAAGTCGAATGCATGATATGATTCATTTGATGTAGCTTGATATGGAGATCAGCACATTTTGACCCGTCGTTTTGTTTCGGCTAGCTACAAACTTACAGTTTTCCACACTGTAGTAGCAGGACACTTTCGGGTAAAAAGCATCCATGAACTTACAGTCAACCCGTGATGATTATGTCAGTTCCTTAAATCAGTAATGCTCCAATGCAGTATTAGTGCTAGATTGTGCTACCATTTCCCCCCTTTTCTCTCTACAGGTTACAGCACACTAAAACGCTGTTGCGCGCATTCTGAGTCCTGGAACTGAATTGTGTCCGTGTCCTACAATACTGCTCTTTGATTTTAATTTGGGGCATTTGTGTTATTACTCCTGTTTTGAAGTGTAATTGTGATTCTGAACTCATTTTTTTTAACTTTGTGCTCTGTCATCAACTATTCACAAGTCAATGTGATCTTGTCTCTGGTCAACGGTTAGGGGCAAATACGTAAAGATCAGAGGCAAAATCACAATAACTTGTGAATAGTTGAGAGTAAAATCACAAAGTAAAAAAATAGAATTAAAAATATAATTACACTTCAAAATAGAGGTAAAATCATAAAAAATTATTTTTATTGCTAGTGCCTCGGGAAAAAGGTTTTGTTTTCAGTTCAGTTCTAAAAAAAATAAAATCAGTTCAGTTCTACTGTACGTGCACCGTGGTGGATGCTGAATCCTGAAGCCGAGGAAGGCGACAGAACTCACGAGAATCGGTGCACCGTGGCAACAACCAACCCGTTTTAGAGCTCTGCAAGACTGCAACACTTTTACCATCACGAATGCAAATGAGAATGCAGTTCTTCTTCGACTGTTCCCGTTTTCTCTCCTAGAGAAGGCTAAGTAATAGTTCTATGCAAACCACGAGGTTATTAATACATGGGGCAAATGTTTAGAAGCATTCCTCAAGAAGTTTTTTCCGTTAGATAAAATCAATACTCTTCGTGGGAGAATTTCCGGTTTTCAGCTAGACAGAGTTGTGGGAGAGACTTCAGAGTACATCCTGACTTGTTCTCACCATGAGATGGAATTTAATAATTAATTCTTCAATGTTTCTACAATGGGCTGACTCCAACAGCCCGTGGTCATGTTAATGCAAAAATTCTTATTGGGAAGATGGTTGCTAACCAAGAGTGGAGTGATGATCGACTCCAATGAGGGATGCCATATTTTTTTTAGAAAAGGCCTATGATGGCCCAGCTTTGATTAAAGCCAGAATAAGACTAGGGATACCAATTTTACATTACATGATAAAGGCACAACTAAAGCCAACAGAGGCTAGCCAACCACTCTCTAAACCATTGAGAACTGATTCAAAGAGAAGAAAATAGCACAAACTAGATCCAGGAAGAAAGACAAGTTCCAAAAGGACAACCCTATTACAAGTCAGGAGATAAAACAAAATATATCTAGCACCAGCTCCAGACTTGAGCTTCACCCACTTTCAAGCCTTAAAGATGACAGTAAAGCTTGTAACTCTTGTATCACCGAGTCGATCCAGAGTTGTCCCTTCTCTTTGGGAATTCAGGGAAGACAGTTCAGTCAGTCTCACCATTGAAACAGATTTTGAAACTAGTTCTCTGTTCATAGTAGAAAAATATTATGCTTGCTGAATCTGTGTTATTCTGTCACCGGATTGCAAATTCAAAGTTCATGCATCTCTGGCATGGACTTGAAGGCTTTTTTGGTCAGCCTAATATATGTGCGAGCGTCCACCATCTCATTGTAGACATTCAAGCAAATGCCTTTATTGAACCTATTTCCATATTTACAAGCATCTTTCTCAAACTTCGACACTTCTTTAGGTGTAAGCATCTGAAAGAAAATGTTTAGGGCCCATTACATGAATGCTAAGTGACCTAAAAATGTTTAAAATCGTTAAGACCGACTTTACCGCTTTCTCAGTTTCAGTAGCTTCTGCAGGGTAACATATGATCTTTACTGCCGTCGCAAGTTTCATCAAATCCCAGCTTTCAGATTTAATGCCAGAAACATCCTTAATGTGTTCACCAGCCAAAAGCAAGGGCTTACGGTTTTTCACATCACAATATTCACAATCAAGCAAGATGCATGCCATCATAATAATTTCATCATTAACCTGGGCACAAAAGAGCATTCGTTCATAAAAGAAAAATTATAAATATTTTTTCTGTAGCAGGCATTGGTAGCAAAGAAGCAGCTAAAGGTTCCAAGTGCTCATTGCACAAACTATCAGATTATTAATGTGAGGGAAGCCAAATCACAAAGCATTTCCTGCCCATGTTAAATAAGGCATTCTGAACTCACCATCTCTGGTTTGACATCAAAGCCATGACGATTCAGGATCATCTTCAGTCCTTGGCTCATCGGGAGGCAGTGGCAGTCGTCATTGGTCAACTTCATTTTTTCTTGGGGTACTAAGAAATGCATGAGATTCTTGAGGCCCCACATCAGCTCCATGACAATATCATCAAACAGGCATGGTATATCCTGACAGAAATGGTAGCGAAATTGGCAACCAAAGTTGTTGGCAAACATAAGCAAACAAGGACGCTTTACACTAACCAAGGTTTCTTCAATAATCTTTTTATATTCATGTTTTCCAACAGCAATTTTACGCCCAGGGACGTTCCAGCGCATGATCATGTCAGTAAGATCCGAACTAACACCAGTTTCCTGATTAATGGCGCAGGACTTGTCCTTGAATTCTCGAAATTCACGCAGCCAAATGAACTGATAAAGAAATAAACAAGGACAAGCATGTCAAGAGGAAAAAACAAAACAAATAATCAAATACCACACAATCTATCTGAGTCATGAGGCAAGCAATTCAGTAGGTATATGGTAACCAATGTTTCAAAAACGCACGAGGCACTAAGCAGTCAGTTCCACCAATCAAGCCTTGGCATTATTAGGCGCTTATACCCACCAATCAAACCTTGGCATTATTAGGCGCTTGTACATTTTACATAGCAGAGAGGCGGGGCATACCAAGTAGAGGAAATTCAGCTTATCAAATAGTACCAATTGACATATCATACAACCATGGCTTGACCATGAATTCATGTGCCCTACCTTCCCTCAGCAGACCCAAAACCACTCTAGGCAGCAAAACGTGATATGAAAGCAAGGCTGCTGTACGTTCACCTTGTTCACAAACAAGGCACTGCTTTGAAATGTACTTGTCAGAATGTGCTGCCTAGCACCAGCAATACACATGACAATCATAAAAAAAGAACTATGTACTTGCAATGTTGTTCAGAACAAGTTACAGTGCTAAGGCAAATTTGACATGTTTTTAGAAACAGGCTACAGTAGTGATCTTTTAATGGTATGGATCCAATTATTCCAAAATAGAAACGGTGAATGGCAAAGGTTCTTCAACAATCCATTTTTTAAACTAATCTCCTCTAGGCTCCAACAATGGTGGCAAATATAGCTTTTGAGCACGCATCCATACATGGAATTCGTTTCACACGGCAGGGGAAAAAAGCATGTTGAGTCAGTGAACAAATAATGAATACTGCACTTACTACTCACATTTCTCCCCTCCATGCAAATAACTGTAAAGTAAATTTGGTAATAATCAATGGTGCAACGAATAAAGCAAAAGATATAACAATCAGAATGGAAGGGAAAGGAGCAGGGTGGACTGACCTCTTCTACCCTATAATCTGCACCGAAGTTTGCCCAGACATTCTAGATATGACATTGAAAACACAAAAATTAAGTTGATGAAAACGATACAGGCAATCAAGCTCATCAGTAACTAGAGAAGCAATAATGCATGTACCTGCAATGCATCCTGTCCCTTGAGGTCCTTCTCCAACATAGTGAAAATTGCAAAGCCAGAAGGCGTCTCAAACAGCACAGAAATCATTTCAATGGTTCTGATATTGCAAGCTGTGAGGTCACAAGCCGAAACATAAGCAAGCAGGATTACATGAAAAAGTGTCACCTATTCACATATCACACATCACATGAAGCCAGTTGTGGATCCGAAACCGGAACCTGCACATGTGGATCCACCAACCCAAACATGCTGATGGAGGGGGGTGAGCATGGTGTTTGGGTACGCAGGACTACAAATAAATTGTTTTCATGCAACCAGAAATGACCTCCCAAATCTAACTGCTCTCCCATGGGGATGCATGTGCTGCTACAGTGCTACAGGTAAATCTCAGCTCTAGGGGCATGCTTTCTCATCCTCAAAGGACACTTCATAGTTTTTTCCTCCAACATGAGTGGGATCCAGAGAGGAGAATAACCGCAAGCTGCAACCATATATTGCAGTACAACTTGTACAAGAACAGAATTGTATGAGACCCAGAAACCGAACAGCTGCTGGTATATGATAATATTATGAGCTGTAGGACAAAACAGGTCTACAGCGAGGTAGGCTATATTTACAAGTATGATGTATGTTAACAGCTAGCAGATCAGCTACAGCTACATCTCACAACTTCATGGAAAAAAGGGAGGGAATGCTACAGCATTTACCTAACCCTGTTGAGATTGCTGGCACAACTGGTGTCCTAGATCGCTTTGCTGTTGGTGCTTTTCCCTTTGGAGTCTTCCGCTTTGCTGCTGATGACGATATATGCCCCTCTTTGTCCTGCATAGATAACATCAATATTATACTCTGAAGAGCCAACACTCTGAAGAAACAGATGAACACACCACAGTACAATCGCAACCGGAGGTCATTACAATTCTAGCATCAGCAAATACTGCAGTATTACTCCACAAATATTTGTCAAGGCATTTAATATGCTAGCCAAACAGGAAACACAACTAAAATGTTTGGGGAATAATTATTCCATCTAATCTGCAAAAAATGATTTATTTAACCTGTCTTAGACTTATTTGGGTATAGCAAAATATTTGGCAGACATCAGACTTCAAAGCTAGGCAGTTCCTACTTCTAACATTCTTAGCTGAAGAACAAAATATCAATATATTACAAAATTCAGGGAACAGGTTACTAATATATCAAGATTATAACATCTGCTGCCCATGAATTTTGGAACGTCGCATCGTATGAATGTGTTATGATTTAAGTAATAGAAATCTCCACTTAACAATTTCGTTTGAACTAGAACATGTCTTGAACAGCTTTGTAATAGTGATTATAGAGCAAATCTCATATGCAAACAAAATGTATTTTGTATGAAATGAATTGCACAACTAGACCTGATCATACCTCAGGTCGAGTGGTTATGGCTAGGTATTTGAAGACCAGCCAAAAAAAATGATGCGGAATCCACCTTCCAGGGAAATTACCTTGAAATTTTTCGATGCCAACAACTTGTGAGAAGCATTGGAAGATGAAGCATCCACTGATAGTTCACGCTTTCCTCTCTGTCTCTTTGCACTTGATTCAGCGGTCACGTTCTGCTGCTGATGGTTCAGGTCCTGCTGCTGCGAACTTGCTTCAACAACTTCATCTTCCTCTTTATCAATTCCAACATCCATAACAGGGCTACAGGGACTTGCCGTCGCCTGAGGCAAACAATCTGACCGGTGCCAAAAAAACATAAATACAAATCAACAATCTGACGTACTAAGAAATTGAGTACTGGCAAGCGGCGGGATAGTACCAGCGAGGATTTGTTGAGCGCTTGCGTGCTGGAGGTAAAGCCCTCAGAGGAATTAGGGTCGGCGGAAGGGGGTTGCGGACGGAGTGAGCAAGGGAGAGATGCAGGTTTATAGGGAAAATAGAGTTGCTAAATGGGCTGGGTCGTACTGCGGGATTAAGGCTCAAATGGGTATTTAATTGTCACACCCTGAAATTCCTGAATTTCAGGATGTAATAGAAAGAATAGTTAAACAATAATTTTCTCATAATTTTAAAATTTTCTTAACATTTATTTTCTTTACAAGAAATATAGTATAGGGAAAAGGTATTGTTTTTTTAATTAAATAAAAATGATTATGTGAGTGTTTCATGCCGATGCATTTGGTGTTTCATGAGTGTAAAAGCTTTTAAAATGCGTTTAGATACTGACCAAATCCTTCTGAGAATTTTCCAGTTTTTTCTGAAATTTATTCTCATTTTCTTTGAGTTTATTATATTTATTAGAATGCTCTAAAATCTTTTTCATGAGCTCCAAGTATTTTATTTGGATTGTTCGTGTCTCAATCTATCTCTAGGAATTTTCCTGAAATTTTTGGGATTTTCAGAATATTTTAAGTGCTTTAAATGAATTATCTATATTTTTTTGGATTTTTCTTTCGTGAGAAATTGTTTTCTGAAAATAATCCTTTCCTTTTGGGCCTAGCCCGAAGGCCCGACCCATATCTGTCGGCCCAGCGACAGGCCCGTCGAAGCCCATCTGGGGCCCGACCGTTGGTCGCCGCGAGCACCCTGGCGCTGCACGGTAGCGCCGCCGCCAGGTTTTGCCTTGGCGTGCGTGCCACGCCAGGGCAGGGGGCCCGCGCCCTATATAGCTGGGAGGCCTAGCCCTCGTGCGCCCTTGCTACCTGCGCCGCCACCTGCCTCGCGCCGCCACCGTCCAGCAGGACGCCTGGAGCAGAGCGGAGCACTGCCAGCCGTCACTAGATTCGTCGTGCTGTCGATCCTCGGAGCAAGCCGCGACTGCCACAAGCATCCCCTCGCCGAGCCAAACCCGTTCTGCCGGTTCCCGTCGTGAACCCTTCACCAGAACGTCGCCGCCCGTGCGCCGGAGCAGTGGACCGGCTGCCGTCACCGATTCGTCACACCTGGGCACCGCCGGGCGAACCTGACATCACCTCGTGCAGACACCGAGATATCTTTTCTCTCATTATGCTGATCTTCCTATCTTATCTTGTAAGCAAACCGGCCATGAAGCTTTGAAGGCCATCATCTCTTTCAGCCACGAACAATACCATGTTGAGTCTTGCACGTAAACTTCTTCCTGAAGTTTATGATATTTTTTTAATCTAAAATTCCTACGGTAAAGCTCCTGTATTTCTTTAGTATTGATTCCCTAGGTGTTCCTTCCCTCTGTCGCCTGAGCCATAATCACGTCGACCCTTGGTCTTCACGGCTTCTATCTTCTACAGAACGAAAGCCAGGCACTCGCAGGTTGCACCCAAGCCGGAGTTTGAATCGCCTGCGCCTATCGAGCCCATACATATCGAGTTGGGCCAATCGAGTCACAGACTAACCTATAAGTTGAGACCGTGGTCACGCAAACTTTCCTTCCTGTAGGTCGTCGTACCGCACGCCCTAGGTTCCCAAGCACCCTCATAAGCCACCTCCGAGTTCAATCTGATGCCGCCGTCACCTCCGCGCCGCCGCAAGCGAAGTTCGTACCCGCCGGCCGCCGTACACCCAGCCTGATGCCTGTGAGCTCCAAATCCCCATCACGAAGGTCATCCCGAAGTCACCGTCATCGAGTTGCTTCCGGTGGAACGCGTTTGTTGGCGGTCGATTTCCGTTAACCTAGTCATGAGTTTGCCTTCAATGTTAGCATTAATTTGATATTCACACTAACGATCATAACCCTCATTATATGTCAAGTTCGCACTCGTGCATGGTTTTTGGAGTTTATTGTTTACACAGGAATTAAGAGCATAAGTGAGAACTTCCGAGTAAAATTCATCAAGGGTTTATAAGAAGATCATGGAGCTCGGTACAAGTCAAGATACAAGATGAACATGACTCCAAATGAACCAAGGACTAAAACGTGAAGCCGAGAAGTGTCGAGGACCTAGACGGAAGATGCGGGAGTTCATACGCCAAGCACCCTTATCTAAACCGCGAGGAAAATGACGTCAAGGACCCACATGCAACTCGGCAAAAACTCAGGAAGTCGCGAGAAGCTTCGGGAAGAAAACCGGGGGCGAACCGGGCTGAGGAGGCCCTGGGCCGGTCGGCCCAGGCCGGCCGGCCTGACCCTCCTGTGGGTCGGTTCGCCGCCCCCTTTGACCTAGCACCCCTTCGGGCTATTTATAGTCCCCGTGCAAAGAGTCACGCATCAAGCCATTCGTCATTCGCCGCCGAGGAGCAGAGAAGCTAGAGGGACACCATCTCGGAGAGGAGGGTCATGCTAGTCATCTAGGGTTCACCTAGCCGGCGTGGGAACCTTACATGGAAGACCACGTCGGAGTTCCGGAGGCTTGAATCAAGATCAAGGTAGGATCCCGGTTGGATCTTATTCATGTATACACTTATGATGGAGTTTTAATGGATCCGATTTCTAGCACTCAAGTGCTCTCCTACGGTTTTGTCTTCTCTTAGTTTTGCTTCTTCCTCAATCTATACTTAAGATAGATTGCCCAGGGTGCTCTTGTAGCCGCGATGGCTAGAGGTGCATACCCGATCTTCCAAGTGATTTCAACACGTTCCTCGTGAGCGTGCTCTTAGGTTCACCTACACAAGAAGCGGGGCATCGTGACAGGATGTCGATCACGTGTACGGTAGGTGCCTTCGAGGATTGGAACGGAGGCCGCATGCTTTTTATGAGATTCTTATTGCTATCTTCATCTATTGCTTGGAACTACGACAAAGGCACGATCTAGACTCTCTAGATCGGTTACCTCTTGCTTTCTTTTGCTACCTCTGATGATCTTAGTAGATTACATGCGTTTAAAACCTCTCTAGATCAAAGTGTTTTTTCACTTTATTTGATCGATCTTGTGTTGCACATGTTCCACGGATTCGATACCTTGGGTTTACACTTAAGGGAAAGAGGGTCCCATGTGATCCGCATGCTTGCGGATCGAAGTTTACAACGATAATCAAACGTCAACAAACCCTTTTTTTGCGCCGTTGCCGGGGAACAAGCAATCAAGATCCGATCTAGTATCGCGTTTGTAAATATTTTTCAGTTTTTCTTTTGGTTTTTATTTTGTATTTACTAACTTTGATCATCCTCAAAATTCAATCTAATCTAGTTTTTGACTAACCCTAGACTTTTCTTTTTGATTTTTGTATATTTTGTTTATCACTAACCCTAACCGGAGATGGACGGCTACCTCTCCAACAAACCCTAGTTTTTTTTTGTGGATGATCCAGAAAAACTTTACAGGCAAAGGAGACATGCAACACAAGCTAAGGAATTTGTAGATCCAAAAGCCGAGGCCGAAGGATCGTCAGAATCTCCAAGGGAAACACCACCTCCAAGTCCAAAGGGAGATCAACCTCAACCGCCACCTATGGGAGAAGAATCGCAGTTGGAGCGCAAGATCGGGGAGCTATGCACCCCGGACATCTATGATCTACCAATTCTAGACTTTGAAGATGTCAAAAGGCCGTTCGAGATCAAGGTCTCAACTATCCTCAAGGTGCAACAATCGCCTTTCACTGGTAAGAGGATCCAAACCTTCACCTCCAAGCATTCGTTCAACTATGTCAAACTTTCAATGTGGAAGGGTTGACTCAAAATCAAATGAGGGCAAGACTTTTTGGGTTTCACTACTTGAAGAAGCTTTGGATTGGTTCCACACTCTGTCGGCGGAGATATTAAATTGGGATGCATTGGCGAGGGCCTTCATAAAGAGATTTTGTTCGCCGGTCAAGATTTAGAGTTTGCGCGACAAGATTGATACATTTGTTCAATCTCCCACGGAGACAATTGAGGAAGCTTTGGAGCGCTTCAATGAATACAAGCGAGCCGAATCCCTTGTATGGCAGTCGGTTCACTTATGAGCAGGATGGAGAAGATGGAGATAGAGAAGATAAAAGCTATGAAGGCCGCCGAAGCGAGATCCACATGTGACGAGTGTGGGGAGTATGGCCATGTCCGAGGAGGTTGTTTGGAAGAAGCAAAGGTGCTCAACTACATGAGGAAAGGAGGATTGCCAAACTTCCGCTACGGGCAAGGTAAACCTCAATTTAATGCAAGCTCGTCGATTCAAAATTCGGTTCCTCTTCGTATACAATTGAAGGACTTCATGGACGAGCAAGCTAAGATTAACAAGGACACCGTCACTAATTTCAAGACTATTGACAAAATATTGGAGAATATAGACGGCAAGGTGACGGAGGTCGGAAACTCTTACCATCAAGTGCTCAACATGATGAAGATGCTAGAAACACAAGTGGGACAACTTGCTGGGCGCATAATGGGCAATGACATACTTGCCAACAAGTATGAGATGGCGACACCTGGGGAAGATCACATCAAGATGTCCGACGAATGCGGTGCCGTTATCGCATATCAAGGACCCGAGAAACAAAGAGGCCCCGGATGTCCGACCATCCCATTTTCCGTTGGCTCATTCAAGTTCAAGAAGGTGTTATGCGACCTTGGAGCAAATGTGGGAGTCATGCCAAGAGACGTGTTCGAGAAGCTATGCCTACCGAAGCTAGAGCCTACGGCCATGTGTCTAGAGATGGGTGACAACTTTATTCGCTATCCTGTAGGAATCACCAAAGATGTACCCGTAAAAGTGGAAGATCACTTCATCCCCTTCGATTTCATAGTTCTCAAGATGGGAGAAAGGGAGAGGCCGCCGCTCGTCGGGAGGCTATTCCTTAATACTGTCGGAGTGATAATCGACGTTGGCAAGAGGGAGATCAAGATCGACATCAACGGCGAAAGAAGTGCATTCAAGTTTCAACCACGTCTCGAGGTACGCGACATTATTAATGATAAATATGTTCCACCTCACCGTTGCATTAGTAAGAAAGAGCCAAGGGAGAAAGAAGTAAAGGAGATCAAGGAAGATGTTGCATCCGTCAAGACCAAAGAAGAAAGTCAGCCTGTGAAGACCAAAAAATGACTAAGCCGAAGAAAAAGTCTGCACCCAAGCCAAGGATGGTGCAGAAGTGGGTACCCAAGATTGCAACGCCCACAAAGAGCGTTGATCCGAAGTGAAGAACAGAAGAAGTCTAGCTATAGACTATAAACAAAGCGCTTTGCAGGAGGCAACTCGTTCGTCAAGTCAAGAATAAGCTACCGGGAGGACAACCCGATCAAGAATAAAGCTACCGGGAGGGCAACCCGGAAGATTTCCGAATTTCAAGTAAATCAGTCTTAGAATTTGCTACGCAATACATTTTATTAACTCTTAAGTGGTTGAACAAGTTTCGGAGAACCTTTTATTTGCTCGGTCGTTTTATTGGGATTTTTCGGTCTTAAACCAATGGCATGAGCCATCCCATGATTTATTTGCCTCTTTTTGAGAAACTAGTACCAAAAATTCAGATCCTATCCAAGCCTTTCATCCTCTTCATGATGTTAAAGTTGGCTTGTTTTACATGTTAAAAACACATGAGTAGAGCCTCGCTATGTTCCTTAATGATTTTTAAAATTTGACGCATGCTAGGACTCGCGTGAACCTAAGGGATTCGATTTTTGGTTTCATCCAACTTGACATCCACCGGTTTCTCTAGATTTAGAATTTTTATAAGCCCCATTGATTTTATTTGTTCAAGATTTCTCTCTCATGTTTGGCCAAAATTAGAACATAAACCCATACCCCCACGGTCAAGCCGGAGGACCTTGCTATCAAGTAATGAAAGCAAACGATCCCGGTGCAACCAAAATAAAGGTAGTCGGAAAGTTTTCAACTTACAAATGTTTTTGATGCCCAAAAACTCCTCTAAGAATACGTTTGGACTCTTTGCTAGCTCTGAGTTAATTTTTTATTTTTGAATTAGAGGAGTGATTAGCGTCAAAACATGATTAAGGGGAGGATTTTGAGTTTGCTTAACACTTTGTGCTCCATAATGCTTCATGGAAAGCATCCATCATTTGGCATCTTGGGCACATGCGAGGGACAAACATGGGGGGGCAGCAATAACTTTGTTTTGCAGAAAATAAGTGAAAGCACATTAAGCATGGAAGACAAGAAGTGACACAAAGTGAAGGAGGGAGGCATTGATCTCATCATTCAAAACAAAGGAGTGGGCGAGAGCATTTAGGTGATGGATTCTTGTGGAGCACGAGGACACAAGACAACAAGGGAGCAAGAAGCATCTCGGAGGAAACTGGAGCCGGGAGGAGCAGGAGGCCCCCTAGGCCGATCGGCCTAGGCCGGCCGGCCTGCCCCTTCCAGACAGCCCCCGGTGCTCCCCTTCGTCTGGTAAGTAGTCCATCCATTTGCTAGTTCATGTTCTTTAGTTCATAGCCCAGAAGTTCCAGAAACCACCCACAAAAATTCATGCCTCACTTCCTTCTCTAAAAATTTTTGAAAAATAATTACAATTCTTGTTAGTCCATATACTTTCTTTGTGTGTATTTCCACCGGCGAGAAACCCCCGGGTGAGTTGTTTGTGACTTTGTGCAGCAAGATATGATAAGGAAAGCCATGAACGCCGTCCTCGGAAGGAAGACATGATCATCGTCAAGGGTGCCGTCAACAAGCTCATCGCGGAGACACTCTATCTCCGAGTCCCCGCGAAGCATGGAGGAGGATGTGGCACCGCCAAGGAGCGACACGCTGCTCCTTGGAGGCATGAAGAGTACATGAAGCTTGTCCATGCGGTACACTGAACCGCAAGGGCACACGGAGGAGCCACCCGTTCGACTTCGACACCACCATATACTCCGAGGCAAAGACGGAGGATCAACCATTGGAGGAAGAGTGAAGGAATGAAGAAGAAATAATGCTTTCAAGTTTGGTTTGATTTTTTCTTGTCCTTTCCTTTATTTTTCAGTTTATGTGCAATTTGTGTGTACGTAGCATTTTCAGTTTTTATTTTCAGCATGTGTGTTGTAGTAGTAGTTTGTTTTCCATCACCATGAATAAATTTCACCATCGGTTTATCATCTTTAATATGGATGGAAAATTATGCCAAGTTGATATATGATGACCATTGCCGCTTTGCTCAACTTTGTACTTGTGTTATGCATGATTAAGCTAGTGTTCTCTCTAATGCAAATCTGAAATTAATTTAAATACTAGCTTAATCCTTTGCGGAGGTTATGATAAAGATGAGACACATAGTTTTTCTCATGCTCTCAATTTTTGGATGGGTTAAAGATGATTTATTTTTGTTCTTAAAAGTAATGCTGACCTCGTCATTAATACCTCTTGCATGTTGCTCTACCTATCCAAAGCCTTATATTTGATTGAGTGCAAAAACCTCAGTGTACAAGATTTATTTTTGGGTGCATTAATTTAAGGCCTGATTTATCTAGCCCGAGACTAAGAAGCTGGTCATTCCGTTTTTGTGTATCTATCTTTATGCTAGCCTTTTCTATCC
The DNA here is from genome assembly GCA_036936925.1 of Cenchrus fungigraminus. Lineage (NCBI taxonomy): Eukaryota > Viridiplantae > Streptophyta > Magnoliopsida > Poales > Poaceae > Cenchrus > Cenchrus fungigraminus. The sequence goes on from CM072779.1 coordinate 10,937,851, forward strand.
GTGCATTGTAAGTTTCCACCTTGGAAATTTTGCAAACCTCGCCGGATATCCACCCACAAAACCAAAACATCTATTTTGTGTTTACCTCCTTGACCAAAACCCAATTCTTGAGTATGGATGAATATTTCGAAGGAGATCACAAGAATGAAGGTGTCAAAGATTGGAGTATAATTTTGGGAGACCTCCAAGATGACATGGCGCGTGAAGGACCCCTAGAAGATTTTAAGTGTTTCTCTCCAGGAAAATATAAGACTTTTAGTACCTACATTGGCACCAAAATTTTGCCATCTCTTTGCCCGAGGACGTGCAATCATCTAAGCATGGGGGGGGGAGTTGCCAAGGTGGTAGGTACAATGTAATCTAGAGTTCAAGGGGAGTATATAAAGAAAAACAAAGAAAGAAAGAAAAAAGGAGAAAAGGAAAATATATGTGTATATATACAAGAGAAAAAAAGAGAAAGAAAAAATAAAGCTCCTCGGCTCTCTAGATGCATTAGGAATTTCAAGTCAAGAGGATTCAAGATCAAGACCCATACTCATCTTTCCAACCATGTGCAATCTGATAACGAGGACTTCGTTTGTGCCTCGGGATCACTCTTTGCCATTTGCACATGTCCACCTATCTCAAAGTGTGTGTATTTTTCTCTCCCCCCTCCTTGAGAACATTATTTTTCTAATGACCTTTTTGATGAGTTTCGGTAAGACCATGAGAAGCTTGTCTTGTTTTGATAATATCTCGATTATAATATCTTGGTGGGACTAAACTTTTCCCAAAAACTCCATATAAAGTCTTCCACTTATATATATTTTGAGAGGGGAAAGGAGTAGAACAAATAGGCTTGAGAGACTTGATGAGATGAGAGTACATGAGCAAGATGGAAGGAGGTTTAAATTTTTGAACTTGGTTTAGCTCTTTTTCTTCATCTTGCACTTCATTTCAAAATTTCTGAGATTCATTTAAAATTTGGGAGCATGATTAAGTTCTTGTGGGAAGAGCTTAATTGATATCCACCCTCCGTAGGGATGAAGGCTAGTTACATTATGGAACTCTAAACAAATATAAATCTAGAGAGCATTACGTTTTCTCATGTATGATCAAGTGTAGGGATGAACATCGAAAGGCAAGACTGATATCCATTGAAGGCTTACTCGAGGATGAGCAAGGTTTAAGCATGGGGGATGTTGGCGGTCGATTTCCGTCAACCTAGCCATGCGTTTACCTTCAATGTTGGCATTAATTTGATAATCACACTAACGATCCTAACCATCATTATATGTCAAGTTCGCACTCGTGCATGGTTTTTGGAGTTTATTATTTACATAGGAATCAAGAGCCTAAATGAGGACTTTCGGGTAAAGTTCATCAAGGATTTTATAAGAAGATCATGGAGCTCGGTACAAGTCAAGATACAAGATGGTCAAGGTAGGATCCCGGTTGGATCTTATTCATGTATACACTTATGATGGAGTTTTAATGGATCTGATTTCTAGCGTTCAAGTGCTCTCCTACGGTTTTGTCTTCTCTTGGTTTTGCTTCTTCCTCAATCTATACTTAAGATAGATTGCCTAGGGTGCTCTTGTAGCCGCGGTGGCTAGAGGTGCATACCCGATCTTCCAAGTGATTTCAACACGTTCCTCGTGAGCGTGCTCTTAGGTTCACCTATACAAGAAGCGGGGGCATTGTGACAGGATTCGATCACGTGTACGGTAGGTGCCTTCGAGCTTGTAGCCGCGGTGGCTAGAGGTGCATACCCGATCTTCCAAGTGATTTCAACACGTTCCTCGTGAGCGTGCTCTTAGGTTCACCTACACAAGAAGCGGGGCATCGTGACAGGATGTCGATCATGTGTACGGTAGGTGCCTTCGAGGATTGGAACAGAGGCCACATGCTTTTTATGAGATTCTTATTTCTATCTTCATCTCTCGCTTGGAACTACGACAAAGGCACGATCTAGACTCTCTAGATCGGTTACCTCTTGCTTTCTTTTGCTACCTCTGATGATCTTAGTAGATTAGATGCGTTTAAAACCTCTCTAGATCAAAGTGTTTTTTCTCTTTATTTGATCGATCTTGCGTTGCACATGTTCCATGGATTCGATACCTTGGGTTTACACTTAAGGGAAAGAGGGTCCCATGTGATCCGTATGCTTGCGGATCGAAGTTTACAACGATAATCAAACATCAACACTATTCGTCAATCTGAAGGTCGAACAACCACCGCCCTCGTCGAGTTTGATCTCAAGCCGTCGTTCATCTTTTGCCTTGGGTAAGAAAAACGCGAGCACGTTGCCAACCTCCTCATTTTGTATTGCATCTTATCATCGTCTGATCATCTCTCATGATCTGAATTACACCAGCCGCGGAGATGTGAGATGCGCCGGCCCCTGTCTACACCACCAAGAGCTTTCTCTCGTCAAGATGCCCGGTCTCAAAGACCCTACGATATCGGAGCCCCGCCGACGTGCGAAGCCCGACCCATTGTCTTCGATCCGCCACTAGGAACTTTGCGACATGGAGCCATACCTCTCCTGAGATGCCTCTCCTGGCCAGTGTTCGGCCGCCCCGGATCTCCGCCACGACAAGGTCCGAGCCATCGCCGTCCTTCTCAATGGTTTTCAGTCTTGTTCGTCTCCATCACGGTGAGCACGCTATCATGACCATCGTCATGTGCACTCATTCCGTTTTAGTGCTCACCCATATCTTTCGTCTCCCCAAGGACACCATCGCGTGCTGTTGCTTCCTCATGCAGCAACCGTGCAGCTGCTCGACCCCAGACGCTCACCTCGTCACTGTCCGTCCGGTGTCTGGCCGAACTCGTCATGCTCATAGCTGGTGAGGATCTCTGAATACCTGTTTTTTTCTCCTCTCCCTAGTTCGCGCTACCTGCTCCCAAGAGCGTTATATGTGCATGCACGCAAGCAAGGCTCAATGCATCAGTACAAGCTAATACTTGTTCATGTCATAGCTATGCAGTAACCGTTTGAACATATTTAGCCTTTTCAATCTTTTATCGATATAATCATCTTTGTTTATCTATAAAAATGTTTGCCCACATCCAGTTTGTCTATCATTTAATTTCTTTCTCGAATATTGCTTCATGGCAAAATCATCCATAAAGTCCTTGTCTACAAGTTAGAATCATTTTTATCTATTCTTTTAATTTTTTGTATCCATTATTGCTCCATGGTGATATCATTCTCAAGTCATGTTCAATCAACTATCCTTTTCTTTTTAAAAAAATCCATATCTTATTCAATTCAATTCCAATTCTAGCAGTTCTTTTGCTCACATGTTCATCTCGACGTAAACATTAGTTTAGTACTGTTTTTCAGTACGTTTTACGATGATTGGTGTACTGTTTTTAATTTATTTTATTTGTTTGCTTGTATGTGTGTGCTCCGAATGTTTTGCTTTGGATGATTGATGCGAGTAGAATGAACGTGTTGTTCGAGAAGTTTTGAAGAGGTTGGAGATGAAGATATTTTGAGCAACAACATTACTCTGGTCAAAGGCAAGTGTGTTCTTGTTCTTTTGTCCTAATAACTATTTAATCATATTGCATATGCTCTGCATTTAATTTGATGGGTCCTATTAAGGTTTGCCTAGTCTTTATTATCTTTATTCCTTGTCAACTTGGGTTTTACCTTTCTGTTAGGTAGCTATGCTTAGTTCCTCTACATGGGTTGTGGTGGTTTTAATGAACAACAATGATGAACTTGCTTTATCTTTATGCTATATATATCTCTGGTTAATACAAGATCGTATGCTTAATTGGAACATGGAGAACCACCCAGGACAACAGTACAACCATGAGAACTAAATGGTTCTGATCTTGGCTAATTAATTAGGGACTCTGGTTAGAAGTGACCTTACCTGATAAGGACAAGGGGCGGCGGTACTGTGGGGTATGAACTCGCTCTAGCGGGGAGTTGGCCTTTGCTAAGACACGGTACCCGTTACGGGACTTTATACCTTGCTAACTGATCCGGTAACCTTGTGGGTCGCAACTTTCTGGGGAAATTTTGTAAAGGCATCGTAGCGTCCCTATGCAATCACACCTCGGTAGTGTGGTATGATGCTTAGTCGGCATCGCATGATTGGGTTTAAAGTTCTTCAGAACTTTTACGCGGCTTGTGGGTAAAGATGTACAACCTCTGCAGAGTGTTCAAAACTAATCGATTAGCCGTGCTCACGGTTAAGAGCGCCCTGGACCCTCACATGATAATTGAACTTGAAGATGGACTTAAATCGTGATTTCTGGTTATGTTAGCCATATGTTTATGGCGTATCTCTTTATGTTAATGTGGGTTGGTATATACTTATATCATAGTAATCAGGTGCTAATAAAATTTTACCAACTAAAAGTGCCTAATGCAGTCAGCCTTTCTTTGTAAAACCTCTGCATTCATACTTTTCCCACACTTGCTGAGTACGACATGTGCTCACCCTTACTATAAACAATGTTGCTCAGAAAGAGGAAGCTGCTATGAAGTCGTTGTGAAGATATTGCTGGTGCTAGGCGTACGCAACGCCCAGTCGACTGCCTGTGATGTTCGGAGCCTTCGTTTCCAGGATTATGCGTAAATCTCTGATAATCTTTCTTTTCCTTACGTAATATTGTTTCTGCTATTCACTTATGTCAACTATATGCATGAAACTTGATCCTGGCATGCATATTGGTTTTCTTTGGAAAAACAGGTGTGACATTAATCTTGGAAGGAAAAGTCCTTTCCACGTCCCTCAAGTATTGTTATAATTTGATTTTCGACCCTCATGTAAAACTAGGTATCTATCCATCCACCCACCCATTTGAATTTTTTAAGTTTTTTTTATTTTGTAAAAATATATGATCGTTTTGGAATTTATCAAATATATATCACAAATGTCGTGGGTCACGGCGGTTAGTCCCAACCGCCGTGACCTACAACGGCTAGAGAGGGCTACCGCTCTTGGCCACGACGGTAGCTCTATTGCAAACGGTCGGGTGGCCTAACTGCGACCCTGGTAGAAACTACCGTCATGGGCCACGACGGTTAGATTTGCTACCGCCGTGGGCCTCCACAGTAGGGAACAACCGCTATGGCCGAGGGTGGCTGCCCTGACTATATAAAGGGGGACGGCGGCGGCCCTCCCTCCCGCCCCTCTCCGGCTGTCGCTCTTCATTAGGTATATTTTTTTAATTTAGTTTTTTAATTCGTTTAGATTTGTTTATTTAGTTTAGAAAATGTAGAAATTAGTTTAAATCAGTATATTAAGTTTTAAAAATGTAGAAACTAGTTTAGATTAGTTTATTTAGTTTAGAAAATGTAGAAATTATTTTAAATTAGATTTAGTTTAGAAAATGTAGAAATTAGTTTATTTAGTTTACAAAATGTAGAAATTAGTTTAGATTAGTATATTTAGTTTAGAAAATGTAGAAATTAGTTTAAATTAGTATATTCAGTTTAGAAAATATAGAAATTAATTTAAATCACTTTATTTAGTTTAGAAAATGTAGAAATTAGTTTAAATTAGTATATTTAGTTTAAAAATGTAGAAATTAGTTTAAATTAGATATTTAGTTTATAAAATGTAGAAATTAGTTTAGATTACTTTATTTAGTTTAGAAAATGTAGAAATTAGTTTAAACTAATATATTTAGTTTAGAAAATATAGAAATTAGTTCAAAATTTTTTATTTAGTGTATAAAATGTAGAAAATTGTTTATTTTTTATTATTTAGTGTAGATATTTTAGAAAATAGTTTATTTGGTTTAGAAAATGTAGAAAATTGTTTATTTACCATAAAAAATTTAGAAATTAGTTTAAATTTTTTATTTAGTGTAGAAAATGTAGAAAATTGTTTATTTTTTATTATTTAGTGTAGATATTTTAGGAAATAGTTTATTTGGTTTAAAAATTTTAGAAATTAATTTAAATTTGTTTATTTGGTTTAGAAAATTTAGAAATTAGTTTAAATTTGTTTGTTTATTTAGAAATACGATATTGAATTACAATTTGTGTGTGCACGTAGCTGCAGCTATGGCTCAGGCTTAGGCGCCAGCAGAGTACGTGCGGTCAGAGTTGTTGGATGCTAGGGTCGACATCAAACACCACTCGTACCTATCCGCCGTTCCCGGAGAGGATTTTAGGCATTTACGTTCGCGCACTACGCGCACGTTGATGCCGATACACGACCTTTGGGTTCCCAGGTACGTGAAATGATGCTCTATTAATGTGTTTATCTTCTTTTGTAGTTAAGTTTGTACTAATAAAATAACTTTTTGTATCAGGCTACGCGCAGCAGGACTACTGCCTCAAGCACGGTTAGTCTAGGGGGACAAGCTGCGGGCCGCGGTTCCTCGTGCGGAGCGCATGACGCTGTTCCTGTACGACTTCCCCCTGCTCTGCGCGCTTCTGGATCGGCCCTCTTGATGGGGTTTCCTTGTGCAGGCGAGGTGATGGGGGCTGTGGACATCACGACCACTTGGCATGAGGAGTTCCTCGCTCGGTTCGCGAACGTTCCACGGAATGATCACGCCCCCGCGGCGTACCAGCCGTTCGCGAACTCTCACGTACCCACCTTGGTCTGGTTGTAGCAGTTCAGCGTATGTACATTGATCTCTTCTTTCTCTTCATTTTTATAGCTGTACAGGCTAATTACCTAGCAAATGACGCCCAGCCCGAGACAGTCAACAGGTTCCTGGAGGCGTACCTGCTGTGGCTGTTTTGGTTCGTGATGTTCTGTAGTTCTCAGGGAGACGCAGTGTCGAAGTTCTTGATCCCCTACGCGCGGAGGATCGCCGACGCGCCCTTTGATGTGGTCCCCGAGATCAGTTGGGGCTCCGCTGTTCTTGCCGACATGTACAGGGGGCTGTGCATGGGGGTGTCCAAGGGTCGTTCAGAGAAGGTGATCCTTCTCAGCTGTCCTCTCCTTCTGCAGCTCTGGTGCCACGAGCGCTTTTCGGTTGGCCGGCCAGTCGTCGACTTCAGCACGTACGACGACCTGCCAGAGGGCCACGACCCCGCCGACCATTTCACTATGGGCTCGCTGTGGTGCCTACGGATGGTAATTACTTAACTTTGACTTCTAATTTGACTTTCAATTTTGTTGGCTCAATTTGCATGTAGGCTTCACATTTTGTTTGTATGCAGACCCCGTACGCTCACGACCGTACAAGAACGTCGTCGGTCAGTTCAACGCTCTCACGGACAACGGTGACAGGTGGACGTCGTACACAGAAGAGGCTATCACGTCCCGCGCACCACAGGGCCTCTCGTCTTTGTGCTTCCGGGACCAGCACTACTGGAAGATGAAGACGCCCTTGGTGTTCGACATCTTCGTGGAGGAGTACGCCGTCCACAGAGTGATGAGGCAGTTCAGCCTCTACCAGGAGTCGTTTGTGCTTGTTGCGCACATTGTTACTCCCGACGTCCATAGATAAGTTGTCGTCAATTTCTAAATTTAATTCCGTGTACAAAGATTGAACCACTGACAAATCTGTTTAATTTGTGATAGGTGGTCTCGAAAGGGAGTTGAGGCGACGACTGCTTGGGCAGACAGGATGCAGCCGTACGTAGAAGCTTGGGCTGCCACGCCGGAGGACGTCGTCACCGAGGACCGATCCCACGACGGCAGGGCGTGGAAGCGTGCATCGAGTGGTACACCCCAAGGACTCGGATGCGCGTGATGTACCTTCTGCCGCAGCCACCACCGCCGGTTCCGGACGTGGCGAGGATCCTTCCTTCTGTCACGTACCTAGTGCGACGGGATGAGAACTACGACTCGACGGTGAGTTTGTGGATGCAATGAACATTTTTTATGCTACTAAACATTATAACATTTACTACTAATTTCGTTTGTAGTACGACGTGATTGCGGAGGTTTCGCATATTCTAGGGGAGGCGAGGGATGTACGAGAGGATGCACGACATCACCCGAGGTTCCTTGCCGCGGTGAACTACGGCGGTAACATGGCTCTACCTATTTTTTCCACATTACCCCCAGTCGTCCTCCAGCTCCGCCTCAACTGGTCGTTCGTACCAGGCACTGTCTTCCTCGTCACGCCCACCCTTCCCGGCCACTTTCTCAGCTCCGTCGTTTGTGCTGCGCTCTCCGGTGCATCCCTAGAGGATGCATCCTCCGGTGGGACCAGGTCTTTCCGTGTTGCCTCGACATGCACATACTGCGCCAGCAGCAGCAGCAGCACCAGTAGCACCACTACCAGCAGCAGATGTTCCTTCCTCATCCACTGCCACTGCTCTTCAGTCAGGTAATGACCACAATTCTATCTCCAACCACATACACTTTTAATACATCATTCTTTTAATGGTACTATTTGTTTCAGCTTACGACGACACTTCTGACTCGACCCTAGATGGAGAGGGGCAGCCGATGGGAGTGTACGACGATCTCAGCTTCGACTACTTACGAGGCACCTGGACGCAGGAGGAGTTTGGAGGGTCGCAGCTATCAAGCGCACCACCCACGGGGACACAGAAGGGCGCAGGGACGCAGCCGTCTCCAGGAGGGTGGGCGGAGGTCGCGGCTGGAGGTGCAGGATCGTCGCAGGCGCCCGTAGGAGAGTCCCACCCTGTTGTAGGGTCGACACCGGCGGTGGCGGCGACGGCGACGGCGATGGTGACACCGCCTGCCGACGATGCTCGGCGTCGGCAGATCCACCCACGTGACCAACTCGCGTACCCTCGCGAGCAGACGTGGGTTGCAGCCCGAGCAGACAGGCAGCAGCAGAAGAAGAGGTGTTACTAGGTTAGGTTAGATATGTTAGTTTACGCAACAACACTCTTTTTCGTGATCTTGAACATTTTCTGTTATGTCAGCACTATTTGTATAAACTAGTTTTCTGTTATATCACTTCGCTTTTCTTTGTTAGCAGCAAGTATTTCTTTGTACCACGAAGTATTTATTTATTTTACAAACAACATTTAAAACCAGCATAAAAAACATAAAAGTAAAAAATAAATGAGCCAACCGCCGTGCGCTACGACGGTTAAGGCCAGCCGCCGTGTGTTGGCGTTTCTTAACCTCAACGTTACCCCATGGGTCCCCACCGATCAGGGTCTCAGCCGTCCCCGACAGGTGGGTCCGACCTACCAGACGACCTGCCGACCTGATATGCGGGCCCAAGGACGTAAAGATGCTTGGTGTACAAGACAAGACAGTCCAGCTCGGATAAGCTTTCCCTGTTGTAACCAACTAGGATAGATGGAAACTGACTTGTAGCCCAAGGTCGTCGGCCAATATAAGACGGCCTGGGGCGCCCTCCTCGGGGCAGATGATCCTCTCGCATAATCCACCACCACAACTGGACGTAGGGTTTTACTCTCTGGAAGCCTGAACCAGTCTAAACCCATTTGTCTCCCCATGTTTTTTACCATATTCGCCTAGTTCCGAGTTCACCGCGTGGACTACCACCTACGCTCTTAGGTCCCGATCCTCCAGTAACCTGCAAACCTCTAGGGTACCCCTAGCGGATCTGTCCAGGTCTCACCCCCTGACAGTTGGCGCGCCAGGTAGGGGTGATCGGGAGCTCGCTGTGCAGCATGGTGGTCGGACCCAGCGTCATCTTCGGCGACGGCACAAAGAACTTTCTCGACGGCGACCTGCTCGCTGCCTCCCTCCGATCTAATCACGAGATCGACGTCTTCGTTCTCTCGATGGCACGCTTGAATTCTGGTGGATCGGATCGAGCGTCGCCCGACGTGCAACCCGTCCCGTGCTGGTTGCACGGGCGCATGCACCATGCGTACGGGTTCTGCAATCTCTGCCCCCTGTCTACATGCAGCCAGTGAATCAATCTACAACACTGCCGCCAGGCCACGTGATCTTTGGGTCAATATGTACGTACACGTGTACGTGAAGCAAAAAAAAAAAAGCAACCCTGTGCGGCCGTCTTGGGTGCATACGTAGATGGCACACGTCCATGGCATCGGCCAAGTTACAGGGAAGATTCACTTTGGTTTCCATTATTTTTCCCAATCTAATTTGTGCTTTCCAATTTTTTTTCCATGGTGAGGATTACTCTAATCCAGTTTCTTTTTTCTGCAACATATGGTGCACGCACGAGATCTGCAGTCGTGCATGTGGCCGACGTGCCCGGGCTTCCTGACGACGGGTCGTGCTACCTAGTGAAGTCGTACCGGCTACGATGATCATGGCGCTCGGCGGCACCGACGAGATGTCTGACCTCATCAGCCCGACCTGCTGCCCTACGGCACCGCCGACCTCCAACAGCTCAGCGCCGTCCTACCTCAATGGCTCGGCACAGCTCCGATTCATCACCGACCTCTTCGGCGCCTCAAGCACGGCATGGCTCCGGCCACAACGACGACTACAACAAACCTCCGACCTCCCACGACCACCGTGCAGCTCGGCGCTTACATCGACAACACGACCTCTTCGACTATGGTGCGAGCGCCAGCCGCCACCGCGACACCCCAGCACGAGCCCAGCTCGAGCTACCGACCTCTTCGGCGTCTTGAGCGTGGCACGGCTCTAGCACGGCGACCACGCCTACTCCGACTCTCAGCACGGTGACCACGCCTACTCCGACTCTCAGCACGGCGACCGCGACTACGTCGACTCGGCAAGCTAAGTGTTATTTTTTATTAAATATTTTACGGTTTCAATTTTTTTCACCGACCTGCTTTACATGCTTTTTCCTGCTTTATTTCCCCCCCCCTTCGACACGCTCGGGGCTTGGTATAGCCGACCTCGATACGCTCGGGGGCTTGGCAATACCAATCTAAAGGTCACCAGACCTGAGGGACTTAATTAATTTCTGTGTGTTCTCCCTTTAAATGTCTTTTACTTATTATATGCATTCTTAAGTCGTGTGGTTGCGAGACCTTGGGTCCAAGACCCCCCCTTTGCGCGCCTGCTGCACCTAAGCCTTCACGCTGAGCCGTGCAGTCGATAAGCCGTTCCTCCACTGAGTTGGGTTAGCGGAGGGGACACATTTTGCAGCTTCATAGTCTTTGAGTTTGCATAATTTGTGCCTAGCACGATGAGGGGAATGCTTTCTCAAACAAAACACATTGCAAGCATGTCTTAAGCTCAGGCTAAATTTTTATTATATTTACAAATTGATACACCGACCTGGTGTTTATCTTGTTTCACAGGCCCAGCTCTACGACGACCTGGTATGTCTCCCAGCAATATTTGTGGCTCGCGATGGGATGCGACTAAGCGATTCTGTGACTTGTCCGGCTTCCACGCTCGGGGGCTGGTCACCTTCTTCAAGGTCGCCAGACCTCCCGGCGGTTCTGTCATCGTCTTCTTCAAGGTCGCCAGACCTCCCGGCGGCTCCGTCGTCGTCTTCTTCAAGGTCGCCAGACCTCCCGCCGGCTCCGTCGTCGTCTTCTTCAAGGTCCTCGGCGACCCAATGGATTTATCACCCAACGACTCTCCCGGCGGTTCTGTCACAGGCAGTAACGGCTCGCGTCGTGCTAGAATTTATGCCCGTTGGCTCTCTGCTCAACGGTCTGGCGTCCATAGACTCGTTATGCCCTACTTCAAGCCCTCATACTACGACGGATATCTGCTTCAAGGTCTCCTGACCGAGTAATGACCTCTGGGTCTATCGTATCACCTCTACGAGGTCGATAAGGCCCCGCTGCCTCCTAGGTCGCAACGACCCACAGTGATAAAATTTCACACCAACGGCCCCGTGCTTAATGGCTCTACTGCCCGTTGGCGGCCTCCTGGCCATGTAGCTCCTCCTTGAGGTGGCTAAGGCTCTGCTGCCTCCTAGGTCGCAACGACCCACAGTGATAAAATATCACACCAACGACCCCGTGCTTAATGGCTCTACTGCGCGTTGGCGACCTCCTGGTCATGTAGCCCCTCCCTGAGGTCGCTAAGGTCCTGCTGCCTTCTAGGTCGTATAGATCTAGATTTTTCAGAATGACTACCTGCGTTGTGCCATCGCACAACGGCCGTGACGATCCAGGTCACCACAGACCATTCGTCGTTTCTTGAGGCCTCCTGGAGGTCGGCGTGCTAATACAGCCCAGCTGGGACCTTGTTAGCCATACCATTGCCGCTCGGGCGCCTCTACATCTACTCGGACACACCATTTGTCATACAAGTGTGTATATAAAAGGCTTCGATAGCTGTAAGGACCTTGGCCCTTGGCCGTCGTCGTCCTCTTCAGGTCGCTAGACCTCCCGGCGTCGCCGTCGTCGTCCTCTTCAGGTCGCTAGACCTCCCGGCGTCTCCGTCGTCGCCCACTTCAGGTCGCCAGACCTCCCGGCGTCTCCGTCGTCGCCCACTTCAGGTCGCCAGACCTCCTGGCGTTTCCGTCGTCGTCCTCTTCAGGTCGCTAGACCTCCCGGCGTCTCCGTCGTCGCCCACTTCAGGTCACCAGACCTCGCTGCAGCTCTGACAGTCGGCGCGCCTTTCCCCTACCTGACTGCACTTTGGATCATTTTTTGTCTCTTATGGGTGATAGCGACCTGTGCTTCGCCTGGGAGTCGGCCCGTGACCGTACAGTGCGCCCATGACTCAGGTCATGTCAGTCCTGGCGTCTGACGACTTCTGCAAGATTCCGGAGTGTTTTGTCCTATTGGGGTGGTTTCACAGAGCACAGTTCTGTTCCCTGAGCAGAAGGCTGTAAGTTCGGATATTTATTTCTTCTTCTGCTTCGGAGCATCAAACCGGCCATTCTGGTCGCTTTACTGCTCGGGGGCTATTACACTAGCGCGTCTTGCGACGCCCGATTTTCTCCAGGTCGCCTCGACCTAATGGAAGCCTACTTCCACTACTTCTCTGCTCGATCTACCTGCGGTGGGCACAACGACCTTTCTAAAGGTCGCGGGAGTTACTTCATCACACCTGATCCAGGTCAGGTCGGCGGTTCTTCAAGATCTACATCTCGTCTTCACTTCGACCTTATGGTCCTTCGACCCAGAAGCCCGACGTTCAACTTCGTGCGCGCATCGGAGGGATTTTTCTTTTTTAGATCCTGAAGAGTATCTTGGCCCCCCTAAGTGGGTTTTGGTGGTTAATGACGTAAGCTTAAGTGGCTAATGCTATTTGTGAGTACATGAGCAGGTATTAAAATTATAGCATGGCATCAAGGCGTATGATACAAATTATTCAAAAAGGAAGTCTTGATTGAAGAAGAATTCCATGACGTTTATTTATTTCATATTTTGAATTTGAGTCATAGGAATGCCGTACTACTAAGAGGGATGTGAAAAGGCTTACCAAGGGTTGAAAAGGTGCTCTAGAGAACTTGACCAAACCTATGAGAGACACCTTGCACTCACATACACATTGGGATATTCTTAGTGGGTGCTGCCCCTGGAAGCCCGGAGTCTCTGGGCTTTGGCCTGGAGTCTCCGGATTTCCCGGAGTCTCCGGCCCTTAGAGCTGCAACGGCTCTATTTCGGGTGAGGGAGTATTTATACCCCTCACCTACCTCCACTCTCTCTCTCTTGCCCATTTTACACTGCCTAACATTCAAAGCTTCCTCCCTCTCTCTTGAACTCCCTTTGCTCTTGCTTGGTGAAGATTTGTTGGGGATTTAAGGAGGGATTCAAGGCTAGAGAAAGTGTGAGAGCTTGTGAGCTAAACTCCCATCTCTTGAGCACCTTGTTCATCGCTTGGTTGGCCGATTCGCGTTTGTTACTCTTGGAGCTTTGAGCTCCTAGCCGGCTAGGCGTGCCTTGGAGCATCCAATCGATTTGTGGCTGCCCAAGGAAGTTTGTATCACCCTTTGCATGAGTAAGTGGCTCTAGCTCGATCCCGTTGATCGCTAGAGAGAGGAAGTGGCTTGGTGCATAAGCCCACCCTTCGTGGGTACCTCAACGGAGACGTAGACCTCAAGTGATGAGGACTTCGACGATGGTGCATAAGTCATCATCTAAGAAATGAAGATGGTGGATCATCTTCATCAAGTGATGAGGACTTCGACGATGCAAGATCAAACCGCTCCACTCGTCGGCCTTCGGGAAGGGAGTTTTCTAGAATCCCTTACGATTACTCCAACTTAATTTTTGACAAACCATCGAGTTCCCACCACATTGGAAAGATACCCCAATTTGATGGAACCGGCTATTCCAAGTGGAAGAACTCGATGGAGTAGTATTTGTTGGCGGTAAACCCCGCACTTTGGAGTGTTGTGAACAGGGGAATTATCTTTCCTAGTGGAGATGCTACGTTGACACAAGCTCAAGCGAATGAAATTCAACGCAACTATCAAGCCATTCGCATTATCAAGAGCTCTCTCACCGCCGAAGAGTATGACAAGGTTGATGGGTTAAAGTCCGCCAAAGATGTGTGGGACACTCTCTTCATCAACCATGAAGGAACAAGGCAAGTAAGAGAAGGAAGAATTCGAGCTCTTGAGAGTGAGCTCAACCGCTTCGTCATCAAAGAAGATGAATCCCCACAAGATATGTACAACCGCTTGAACAAGATCATCAACAAGATCAAGTCTCTTGGAAACACAAGATGGGGAAGAAAAGAAGTCGTTGACAAGATCCTCTCCGCTTACATGGCTAGGGATGTTCAACTCCCTACACTTATTAGAGAGAAGAGAGGATTCAAGAAGTTCACTCCGGCGGATGTGATTGGTAGAATTGAAGAGCATCTTATCACCGTCAAGGAGTCAAAACTCTCACAAGAAATGTCCAAGATGTATGAGCAAATTGAGAAGAACAAGGGAGTAGCTCTCAAGGCCTCAAGCAAAGACAAAGAGAAGAAGACAAGCTCATCATCCTCCAAGACCGTGGTCAAAGAAGATAGTGATGACACCTTGACTCCCGAGCAAATGGCTCTATTTATGAAGAGGTTCACTAAGGTGATGAAGAAGGGTGACTTCTTCAACAAGAACAAAGACAAGGACAAGATCAAGACCAAGAGAACATCCAAGAGGCCATGTTTTGGGTGTGGCAAGGAGGGTCATTTCATTGCGGAATGCTCCAACATCAAAGTGAGAAGAAGAGACACCAACAAATATGACAAGAACAAGAAGAAGGAAGTTGGTGAAGCTCATTTGGGTGAAGAATGGGATTCAAATGATGATAGCTCCGACTCCGAAGATGAAGCGGGGCTTGCTACAATATCCATTGCTCAACCCATTGACAAGCCATCTCTCTTTGGGAATCTCACCAATGATGAAGATGACTTCACCCACACATGCCTCATGGCTAGGGGCACTAAGGTAGACTATAAACCTTCTCCCCTAGATGTTGATGTTGATAGTGATGATGAATTTGAAAGAATGATCACTAGTTTTGGCAAGAAAGCAACTAAGAGAATCATGAACCTTCTAAATGAAATAAAGAATAGAGATGAGACTCTTGAGGTGCAAGAAGAGCTCTTTAGACTTGAGCGAGAGAAAACCATTGCCCTTGAGCGAGAGAAAACCATTGCCCTTGAGAATGCTCTTGTAATTGAAAAGAAGGGTTTCAAGGTGCAAGAGGACTTGCTCAAAGAAAAAGAGGAAGAAATTCTTAGCCTCAAGAACTCTCAAGCTAAAGATGCCGTTATAATAGATGACTTAGCTAGGGAGTCTTTTCTAGCTAAGGATGCTTGCTCTAAACTTGAGAATGAAAATGTTGAACTTCAAGAGAGCCTAAAACGCTTGAAAGTTAGTCACATTGCAATTGAGGTTCAACTTGACAATCTCAAGAATAGTGCTAAAACAACCTCTAATGATGCTACTTCTAACTCTAATGCTTCAACAAGCAATGGTTGTTCTAGATGCTATAAACTTGATATAAATGCTTATGCCACTAACATTGCCGAGATGAATGCAATGAAGAAAGAAATTTCTCGGTTGTCAAACTCTCTTGTTGAGGAAAAGAAGAAGGAACCTAAGAGAGGAGAGTTTGAGAACCATACCAAGGGCTTTGGATCATCCTACATGAAGAAGTTTGGCTTTGAGAATGGGAAAGGGCTAGGTAAGAATGAGCAAGGCTCCAAAGATCCCATCCCATTCATCAAGAACAACCACACAAGAGGTGTGGGAACAAGAAATGTGGTGCATGGGATGAAACAATTGGGTGCTAGGGTTGAAGGCAAACAACCTAGGCTCAACACTTCTATCAAGTTCAAGAGCTCCAATGGCACATCCAATGAACCACAAATCAAGACCAAAACCAAGCAAATCAAGAAGCCTAAGGCATATGCCTCACAAGAAAACTTTTATGCCGACTATGTGTTAACTTGGAACCACAAGGGTAAGGTGGTGCCCAAGTATGTGGGACCCCGCACACAAGGTTCTATGATCAAAAGGAATGTGTGGGTGCCCAAAGTTCTTGTGACTAACGTAAAAGGACCCAACTCTCATTGGGTACCTAAGAACCAAGCCTAATTTGTTTTGTAGGCTTATTCCTCCGGTGGATCCAAATGGGTGATTGATAGTGGATGCACAAATCATATGACCGGAGAGAAGAGTATGTTCATATCTTGTGATATGATTGACAACCCCACCGAAAAGATTGCATTTGGTGGTAACGGTGGTGGAACCGTTATTGGTCTTGGTAAAATTACTATCTCAACCTCTCATTCAATTTCTGAAGTTTATTTGGTTGAATCTTTGGACTACAATTTGTTGTCCATTTCACAACTTTGTGAGATGGGCTACAATTGCTTGTTCACCAATGAGGGTGTGACCGTCTTTAGAAGGGGCGACGACTCTGTTGCTTTCAAGGGTGAACTCAAGGGAAGACTCTATTTGGTGAATTTTTCATCGGAGAAAGCCCAACTTGATACATGCTTGTTAGCAAAGTCTAGCTTGAGTTGGCTTTGGCATCGCCGGCTAGCTCATGTTGGGATGAATAATCTCCATAAGCTTCTAAAGGGGGAACACATTCTAGGACTAACAAACGTTCATTTTGAGAAAAATAGAATTTGTAGTGCTTGTCAAGCCGGAAAGCAAGTTGGTGCACCTCACCCCTCCAAGAATGTGCTCACTACTACAAGACCATTGGAACTACTTCATATGGATATCTTTGGTCCGGTGGCCTATGTTAGTATTGGGGGGAGCAAGTATGGTTTTGTCATTGTTGATGATTACTCTCGGTATACATGGATATTCTTTATGAAGGACAAGAGCAAAGTTCATGAGATATTCTAGAAGTTTGCCACAAGAGCCCAAAATGAGTTTGATGTGAAGAACAAGAGAGTAAGAAGTGACAATGGCACCGAGTTTAGGAACACCAACATTGAAGAGTATCTTGATCAAGAAGGCATTGGTCATGAGTTGTCCGTGCCCTACACTCCACAACAAAATGGAATTGTGGAGAGGAAGAATAGGACTCTCATTGAAGCCGTAAGAACAATGCTTGATGAGTACAAGACTTCGGATAGCTTTTGGGCGGAAGCGGTCAACACGGCTTGTCATGCTATCAACCGATTGTATCTTCACAAGCTTCGACGCAAGACCGCCTATGAGCTACTAACTGGTAAAAAGCCTAACGTGTCTTACTTTAGAGTTTTTGGATGTAAGTGCTTCATTCTCAACAAGAAGCCCAAAAACTCTAAGTTTGCACCTAAAGTTGATGAAGGTATCTTTCTTGGTTACGCCTCAAATGCTCACGGCTATCGTGTCCTCAACAAAACCACCGGTTGTGTTGATGTAGCGTGTGATGTGACATTTGATGAATCTAACAGCTCTCAAGTGGAGCAAGTTAATGACGTGTGTGTAGGCAAGGAAGTATCTTCTACAGAGGCTATCAAGAAGATGGGAATTGGAGAAATCAAGCCTCAAGAAGATGAAGATGACTACGATGCATTTGGTGACACACCATTTATGACTTCTGCTGCGAGACCCGGAGAGTCCGGGGAAATTTCCGGAGACTCCGGACATCCCGGAGACTCCGAAGAAATCCCCGGAGACTCCGGACCCTCTGACCATGGTGTGCAAGGCAGTCAAGAAAATGAAGACCCTATTCAAGAAGAAGCCTCTGATCCACATCCAAGAGTTCGACAAAATGTTCAAAGAGATCATCCCGTCGACAACATCCTTGGAAGCATAAGAAAAGGGGTAACAACTCGTTCAAGATTAGCAACTTTTTGTGAACATTACTCGTTTGTTTCCATGCTTGAACCTCTTAGCACAGAAGAAGCTCTCCAAGATGCGGATTGGGTGATCTCCATGCAACAAGAGTTGAACAACTTCACTCGGAATGAAGTCTGGTCCTTGGTGGAACGCCCCAAGCAAAATGTCATTGGAACAAGATGGGTGTACCGCAACAAGCAAGATGAGAATGGCGTGGTGACAAACAACAAGTCAAGATTGGTTGCTAAAGGCTATACGCAAGTTGAAGGCTTGGACTTCGGAGAGACCTATGCACCGGTGGCAAGGCTTGAAGCTATTCGCATATTATTGGCCTATGCTACCCATCACAACTTCAAGCTACATCAAATGGATGTCAAAAGTGCTTTCTTGAATGGCCCAATCTCCGAAGAAGTTTATGTTGAGCAACCACCCGGATTTGAAGATCCCAACTTTCCCGACCACGTCTACAAGCTCCATAAGGCGCTCTATGGGCTTAAGCAAGCACCTAGAGCATGGTATGAATGCCTTAAGGAGTTTCTCTTAAAGAAAGACTTTAAGATAGGGAAAACCGATCCTACTCTCTTCACTCGTAAAAATGGAAATGATATTTTTGTGTGCCAAATATATGTCGATGACATTATATTTGGTTCTACTAATCAAATTTGGGTTGATGAGTTTAGCAGGATCATGACTAAAAGATTCGAGATGTCCTTGATGGGTGAGTTGAAGTTCTTTCTTGGATTTCAAATCAAGCAACTCAAGGAAGGCACCTTCATATGTCAAACCAAGTACACTCAAGACATGCTTAAGAGGTTTGAGATGAAGAATGCCAAGGCCGCTAAGACACCCATGCCATCAAATGGGCATCTTGAGTTGAATGAAGATGGTAAAAGCGTCGATCAAAAGGTATATCGCTCCATGATTGGATCCTTACTTTATCTTTGTGCATCTAGACCCGATATTATGCTTAGTGTGTGCATGTGTGCAAGATTTCAAACTAATCCTAAGGAGTGTCACCTTGTGGCCGTTAAGAGAATCTTTAGATACTTGGTACACACTCCTAACCTTGGTTTATGGTATCCTAAGGGCTCCACTTTCAATCTACTTGGCTGCTCTGATTCGGATTATGCCGGTTGCAAGGTAGATAGAAAGAGTACATCCGGGACTTGTCAATTTCTTGGTAGGTCCTTGGTGTCATGGAGTTCCAAGAAACAAAATTCCATTGCCTTGTCCACCGCCGAGGCCGAGTATGTTGCAGCCGGCTCTCGTTGTGCTCAACTGCTTTGGATGAGGTTCACTTTGAGAGACTTTGGTTGTGAGTTTAGCAAGGTGCCACTCTTGTGTGACAACGAGAGTGCCATCAAGCTAGCTAACAACCCCGTAAACCACTCAAGAACAAAGCATATAGACATAAGACACCATTTCTTGAGAGACCACGAAGCCAAAGGAGATATCGCTTTAAGTCATGTGAGCACCGATAAGCAACTAGCCGATATCTTCACAAAGCCTCTTGATGAACTAAGGTTTTGTGCTTTGAGGAGTGAACTAAATATCTTGGATTCTCGTAACTTGGCTTGAGATCATGCACACATTTGATTGACATTGGATAGATTTGTGAAAATGATTTGAAAATCAAAACTTGTGAATTTATTTATGAAAATGTTTGGATCTTTATCTAAAAGTGCAACACTTGGGCTATTATTCTCATTGTATGTTTGTGGCTAGCCTCAAGTGTTGTATCTACTCAAGTCACATATTTTTTTTTGCATAAAAGGTCATCCAAATCTATCTCTTATCAATTCCTTGAAAATCTTTTGGCCAGCAGCCAGGGGGAGCAGAGACTCCGGACCTTTGGTCCCGGAGACTCCGGGTCTTAAACCGACCCTATATAAATCCTTTCACCCGCAGTAAAACCCCTAGGTTTTCACTTCTACTGCCTCCCAGACCTTCTTCCACCGTAGGCTGCCGCCCTTCTCCCTCCCAAAACCGCCCCTTGTTGATTTTGTGTTTCCACCTCCAAAACGTTGTGAGATTTGAGGACCAAGCGGGTTTGAAGGGTGGAGAAGTCTCTCTCCGTGTTGGATTGAAGATTCTCAAGCTCTTCCCTCGGCTTTCCTCTTCCCAAAGGTATCTAAAACGTTCAAAGCCCGATCTCTTTCCTTAGGCTTCAACTCTTGATTCCTTATGGATAGAAATACTAGATACCATCTTTGGACCTTGGATCTCAGTTTGTTTCAATTTCCCATGGTGGTTTTGGTCAGCATTGCACTTTTAGGGTTTGGCTGTCAAGCCCGGAGACTCCGGACTTGAGCCCGGAGACTCCGGGTTTTGCCGCCAAACCTTATAAATGCAGTGTTGAGCACCTCTTCCATGTTCTATTCTTGCTCCAAACTCTCATGTATGCATTCATATCTTTTCTAGTATCATGAGGGTCAAGATCAAGCGTCCAGAAGAAGGAGCCGCCTCTCAACGGCGTACAAAGCATAGGCACGACCCCGCCACTATTAGGGCTGTGCAGGACACTCTTGGCCTTGGAGGCTCACAGCCAAGTCAAGGCCGCTCTCGCCGTGGACAGCCCCCACCTTCCTACTATGAGGGTGGTGATGATGAGGAAGAAATTGAAGAGGAGGAGCAAGAGGGCAGTGATGATGATGATGATGAGGTCGAGGATGAGACCTATGAGCAAAGTGATGAGGATGCGCCTCCTCGTCGCCATGGGAAGAGCCCCGCTAAATCTAAATCCCATCCCAAGAAGAAGGCCCAAGCTCCATATATCCATCAAAGCCGTGCAGTCCCACATCCTCCACTTCCAAAAGATCGACCCACTCCCTTCACCCACATATGCCCATCCACACCTCCTAGACTCATAGCTACGCTTCCTCCCAATGTTCGCCGAGTCACCACTCCTATCAACCTAAGGGACCCCGGCCATGTTCCCGGCTTTGCGGAGCATCTCACTAGAGATTACTCCAAAAATGCCTTGGTCGTGAGGGAGCAGCGCAAGGAGAATGTGTATCGCTATCTTAAGAGTGAAGGTCTTGAAGCTCGTTTTTGGTGTGACTTCCATAGGGATTTCTATGAGACAGTTATTCGGAGTCCCACCATGAGGCAAAAGAATAAGGTTCCCATTGTGCAGATGAGGTACATTGATTGGAAATACTATGAGGAGCGCAATAATCCAACCTTTTCTCAAGTCATTGCTAAGTGTCAAGAAGTTGGTCTCTATGACATCATGGGCTTTCGGTACAATTGGAACAAAGAGATTCTCGCACAATTTCATTGCTCCTACTACTTTGATGCTCGAGAGAATACCATCACATGGACAACCCAAGGGGCCAAGTACTCCATTGACTACTTGACCTTCTCTAGGCTTCTTGGGCTAGGCACCAATGATGAGAAGAGGACACCCATTCACAATGAGGACAAGTACCAGCCTAAGGATTTGGCATACATGTTCCCTAGTCATGCCATGGCCGTCTTTGGTAAAGCGGACACACTCCTTCCATATTACTACTACTTCAATCAGTTCTTTCGCTCTACCATTGATCCAAAGGTTGGTGACATCACCGCTCTCCGCTACTTTGCTCCAAATCTTCTAAACCGTGTGGCACCCGGTGAGGAAGGTTTTTGCATATTTGACTTCATATGGAATGAGCTTAGGCGGGCGATGAATGATCCTATGAAGCATCTCCCTTATGCCCCCTACCTCATGTATATGATTGAGCGGGTCACCAACACCCAATTTCCAAAGGATGTGTCTCATGAGCCACTTCGCCATCTCCGTGATCGTTCCAAGAAGGGCACTCCTCAAGGCACTAAGCATGTTGGATCCTCTAGTGCCGCTCCTCGTCATGATGATGACCCCCTTGCATCTCCTCCGGTTCATCCCTCTCAACCTAAGAAGACCAAGAAAAGCATGATCAAAAGGGTCCTTAGGAGCATCTTCACCATGTGCAAATATACGGCTACTCAAGTTAATGAGAATCACCGCAACATCCTTGACCTCAAATCCCATGTTGGCCTCCCCGCCGAAGCTTACCATGAGCTTCCGGAGTTTGATGATCCCTTCGCCGAATGGGATGCTATGGATGCCGCCCGTGCTGCTGCTGCCGCCGCTGGTGTTGATGATGAGGAGGAATCACCGCCGTCCGCTTCTTCTCCAAGGCCCGTTCGCGCCCGCCGCTTTGTGGATGAAGAAGAGGAGGAGGACGATGAAGATGAAGAATGAAGCTTGCTGTTGTGCCCCATCTTCCTTTTTTGGCGCTTGATGCCAAAGGGGGAGAAGTATCTTAGTTTTAATGTCGATTTGGAACAATGGCTTGTAATAACGCTTTAATTCTCATTTGTGTAAAACTATGTGGCTTGAGACTTTGGATGTGTGTTTGTGATGCTCTAGAACTTTAAAACTGCTTATGGATGTTTTAGGTCTATTTACGCTAGATTGAGAAATGTTGTGTTGACTGTTTTCTGGAATGGTCATAAAATCCGGAGACTCCGGACTTTTTCCCGGAGACTCCGGACTTTATGGTCAAGTCCATTTTTCTGTCATTTTTTGAGTGCATATCCTGTCATAAGCATTTCACACATATTTGTTGCACAACACAAACACCCCACTGCTGCTTGAGTACATGATACACTCATTCTTTCACTCTTGTGCAAATTTTTGATCCTAAAAGGGTCCTTGAGATTCAAACTCATATTGCACACATTAAGGGGGAGTATCATGTACATGTTTATTCATTGATATATTTATCTTGTAAAACTTAAGCTTGTTGTCATCAATCACCAAAAAGGGGGAGATTGAAGAGTATCTTGGCCCCCTAAGTGGGTTTTGGTGGTTAATGACGTAAGCTTAAGTGGCTAATGCTATTTGTGAGTACATGAGCAGGTATTAAAATTATAGCATGCCATCAAGACGTATGATACAAATTATTCAAAAAGGAAGTCTTGATTGAAGAAGGATTCCATGACGTTTATTTATTTCATATTTTGAATTTGAGTCATAGGAATGCCGTACTACTAAGAGGGATGTGAAAAGGCTTACCAAGGGTTGAAAAGATGCTCTAGAGAACTTGACCAAACCTATGAGAGACACCTTGCACTCACATACACATTGGGATATTCTTAGTGGGTGCTGCCCCTGGAAGCCCGGAGTCTCTGGGCTTTGGCCTGGAGTCTCCGGATTTCCCGGAGTCTCCGGACCCTGCCCGGAGTCTCCGGCCCTTAGAGCTGCAACGGCTCTATTTCGGATGAGGGAGTATTTATACCCCTCACCTACCTCCACTCTCTCTCTCTTGCCCATTTTACACTGCCTAACATTCAAAGCTTCCTCCCTCTCTCTTAAACTCCCTTTGCTCTTGGTTGGTGAAGATTTGTTGGGGATTTAAGGAGAGATTCAAGGCTAGAGAAAGTGTGAGAGCTTGTGAGCTAAACTCCCATCTCTTGAGCACCTTGTTCATCACTTGGTTGGCCGATTCGCGTTTGTTACTCTTAGAGCTTTGAGCTCCTAGCCGGCTAGGCGTGCCTTGGAGCATCCAATCGATTTGTGGCTGCCCAAGGAAGTTTGTATCACCCTTTGCATGAGTAAGTGGCTCTAGCTCGATCCCGTTGATCGCTAGAGAGAGGAAGTGGCTTGGTGCATAAGCCCACCCTTCGTGGGTACCTCAACGGAGACGTAGACCTCAAGGTGTGAGGTTGAACTCCGGTAATAAATCCTGTGTCTCTTGTGTTGATTGCTCTTGTTGTTATATTGCATATCTTGCTTGAGCTTATTTCTAGGGTTTGGTGCCGATCTACTCCGTGGAGAGGTTTGAGTTGTTTCCTGCAGGTGGAAAAGGCTTCTAGCACTCCAGTGACTAACCTATTTTCATCGATCTATATTTGATCCAGTTTGGAGCTGGCGTTTTAGTCTTTACCACAAAGCCCGGACAATCCGGACATTTTCCCGGATTCTCCGGATTTCCCGGAGTATCCGGAAAAATATCCGGAGACTCCGGACTTTGATCTGATAAGCTTGTTTTAAGTTGTAAATTTCAGGAACGACTATTCACCCCCTTCTAGTCGACATCTTGATCCTTTCAGATCCCCGTGCACCCTACACGACCTCGACGGTGCCGCGCCTTCGCTTCACTTCGACATGACCCCGTCTCGGCCGCTACGCCTACACGTCGATCGGGGGCTTGAGAGACATGGGTACCCATAGGTCCCCACCGACCAGGGTCTCAGCTGTCCCCGACAGGTGGGTCCGACCTACCAGACGACCCGCCGACCTGATATGCGGGCCCAAGGATGTAAAGATGCTTGGTGTACAAGACAAGACAGTCCAGCTCGGATAAGCTTTCCCTGTTGTAACCAACTAGGATAGATGGGAACTGACTTGTAGCCCAAGGTCATCGGCCAATATAAGGCGGCCTAGGGCGCCCTCCTCGGGACAGATGATCCTCTCACATAATCCACCACCACAACTGGACGTAGGGTTTTACTCTCCGGAGGCCTGAACCAGTCTAAACCATTTTGTCTCCCCGTGTTTTTCGCCATACTCGCCTAGTTCCGAGTTCACCGCGTGGACTACCACCTACGCTCTTAGGTCCCGATCCTCCAGTAACTTGCAAACCTCTAGGATAACCCCCTAGCGGATCTGTCCAGGTCTCACCCCCTGACAACGAAGTATTTATTTATTTTACAAACAACATTTAAAACCAGCATAAAAAACATAAAAGTAAAAAAATAAATGAGCCAACCGCCGTGCGCTACGACGGTTAAGGCCAGCCGCCGTGTGTTGGCGTTTCTTAACCTCAGCGCTAGGCGTCGTGGTAGCGTGAGCGTGTAAGAGACTCCCGGGTACACTGACGAGTGTGAACGAATCCGTAAGCGCACGGATATACCGTTGCAGCACTTCTCCCTCGGAGAATGAGTATTCCCGTCGGGTTTCGTTCCTAGGACGGAGAGTAACCAGAGAGGTTCTATCCAAGGACACCAGCTACTGCTGGGATAGGTAGGGATATGAGAAGCACTTTCTTAAGGGACTTAGCTCTCAAGATGGATCTGTCCGCTATTAGTCCTCCCCGTGGGGCGCCAGCCCATCCTAACTTTTTAGGGAGAGGCCAATGTACTGGCAACGAGGTTCAACTCGGTACGCAGGCGCGGAGGGTTCGAAAGGGTCCAACAAGCTATCACCACTGCGCCCTACCTCTATCGTTACGCGAACGCACGTGGTCTTCGCAGGATAACCAGAGCCCAGACACCACGTCTGCACCCAAGATAACTACTATAGTGCGGTTACGTCTGTCGACCCGCTAACAACACTATAGCAACCCGTATAAATACGGGACCACGAACTAGAGAGAGAACAGATCAAATCATACTAGTCATCGAGCTACAGAGAAGAAAGAAAGCTATGGATGCAAACAAACGAGATACAACAAACTTACTCAGCTAAACAGGATCAGAGCATGCAAACAGATACTTGAACTAAGAAACCAGCCCTAAAGGATCGAAGCCTTGTGTTATGAAGAACACAAGCCTCTAACTTATGAACGACCTAAGAACACAAGAACAAATTAGTCATGCATGATGTCCACTATAATCTAAATAAGAAATGCTGAAATACTCACTTTGGTCTAAATGAAGAATAAGCATCTACGAGGGTATCAACTCACTCCTCACTCCTACTCTATCTCTCAACTAATCCTAGTCTAGATCTCTACTCAACCCCATTCTACCACATAGAGGTGATAATCACCTCACATGGGCAGAATTAGAGAGAGGGAGAGAGAGCTACACAAGAGAAAAGTGGAACTTGAGAGCTTGGTGGTGTGTGTGAAATGAGGCCTCTCCTCCTCTATTTATAGACAAGGGAGTGGCTTGCTCTGGGGCTCCAAATGCTCCAAAACACCCCGAGATGCAGTCAGGAGCCAATGGGAGAGCAACACGTGGAGGGCCAGGATGAACCGACCCTAGGTCGGTTCGGCCGAACCTAGGGTCGGCCGGCCCCCTCGGGTGGCCTCCCGGCCTGTGTTTCCTCTGGATCACTTCCATGTGGGCCCTGATACCTCTCCTCCGTGCATGGCACGTTTCCTGATGGTTTAGTTAGCAAAGTGGTCCCATGGATCCATGTGATGCTGACATGGCAGCGTATGATTCGTCGAGAGCTCTTCACATGGATTGGTGACATCATGAATCCAGGAGAATCCATGTGGCAGCCCCTCATTGGCCAACACTTGAGTGCCTTGGATTGGAGTGGAGTGAATGTGCATGGATTCTTCTCATTTCTTATGCTAAATACCTGCATTCAAATAGACATCGACACTGGTGGAAAGTATTAGTTTAAACTCCTATTCTAGTGTGGATGTGCAATTCATGCTTCAATTTGCAGGAGTTAACGGCCATAAAAATGGTACTTAACAGCCGTCAACACCGTGCACCACAGCGGTTGGAGCTAACCGCCGTACGCTACGGCGGTTGAACCTAACCGCCGTGGGCCACCGGCAACCGCCATGGAGGTCTCCTAACCGCCGTAGGTCATGGCGGTTTAGGTGCAACCACCGTAGGTCACGACGGTTAGTTCCAACCGCCCTGTGCCACGACGGTTGCACATAAACCGTCGTGGCTCACGGCCTTTTGCGGTATAAATTTGATAAATTCCAAAATAATCATATTTTTTTTACAAAATCAAAAAAATATAAAAAAAATTCCACCTATTTGCAACATGTTCGTTTCATTGGTGCAACCGGACCAATGCTACAGTACCACCGTATATTTATTGTCAAATTCTCGGTACTTTACTTTGAACCTCTACACTAACCTATTGCTACAGTAACATCTGCTACGGTGCTTTCTTCTCGCAACAAAACAACTCCAGCCGGGCATGTGCAGCCCTACGATAAACGAGTCTTTTACGTATATGTCATTAAGAAAGTTGCTGGTTACGTACATGCCACAAAAAAGTTTTCAGGTACCTGTGTGTCATGAGCTCAACTTTCGTTTACCTGTGTACCATTCCGTCCATGTTCTGAGCTAACGGTGTCAAACCGATGAGTGAAATATCCATTTTACCCCTGTGGGGCCCACCAGTCTTCCTCCTCCCCTTCTCCTTTTCGCGCAGACGTCGTCCTCAGCTCCGACGGCCAGTTCGCGCTGTCCGGCTCTTGGGACGGCGAGCTCCGCCTCTGGGATCTCTCCACCGGCCTCACCACCCGCCGCTTCATCAGCCACGAGAAGGACGTCATCTCCGTTGCCTTCTCTGTCGACAACCGTCAGATCGTCTCTGCGTCCCGCGACAAGACTATCAAGCTCTGGAACACCCTCCGTGAGTGCAAGTACACCATCGGCGGCGACCTCGGCGGCAGCGAGGGCCACAACGGGTGGATCTCCCGCGTCAGGTTCTCCCCTACACCTATACGCACACTATTGTCTCTTGCTCCTGGGACCGCACCGTCAAGGTCTGGAACCTTACCAACTGCAAGCTACGTGCCACACTCGCCGGCCACGACGGCTATGTCAATGCCGTCGCCGTGAGACCTGATGGGTCCATGTGCGCCTCCGGCGGGAAGGACGGCTATACTCTGCTGTGGGATTTGACTGAGGGGAAGAGGCTGTACTCCCTGGCCGCCGAGCTGCGACGGGATCCGGCCGCGGAGCTCCTGCGCCGCCGTGCGGCCGGCCCGAACGCGGAGCTCCCGTGCGCCGCCGGCCCGGCCGCGGAGCTCCTGCGCCGCCGCGCGGCCGGCCCGGACGCGGAGCTCCCGCGCCGCTGAGCTGGCCGTGCCACCGCCGCGTCGCCGCGCTGGCCGTCGGAGCTGAGGACGACGTCCTGGACGAAGTGGGAGTGGCCGGTGAGGCGGCGGAAGGGGACGCCGTAGTCGGCGGCCGCGCCGGAGTCCGGGGTGGAGTGGACCGGGTTGGTCAGGTCCCACACCAGCAGGGACTTGTCGCGGGTGGACGGGACGGGTCTGCGCGAGAAAGGAGAAGGGGAGGAGGAAGAAGACTGGTGGGCCCCACAGGGGTAAAATGGATATTTCACTCATCGGTTTGACACTGTTAGCTCAGAATATGGACGGAATGGCACATAGGTAAACGAAAATTGAGCTCATGACACACAGGTATTTGAAAACTTTTTTTTTGTGGCATGTACGTAACCAGCAACTTTTTTTAATAACATGTGCGTAAAAGACTCACTATAAAGTATAAACCCCGTCGGTATACTGGTCATTTTGCAGAAACACCCCCGCGCGTCCCAGTCGACGGGCTCCCCGTCGTTTCGCGAGTCGACGGGGGAGTCCCGTTCTCCCAGGCGAACAGACGACGAACAGACGAGGGCCGGCGGCGCTGTACTCCATCGTCGCCCCAAATCGACGAGCTGCGGGATCCCGCGCGGCGACCCCGCGCGCGGGAGATTGCCCGCCAAATCCAACTCCCGTCGCCTTCCCCTGTTCAGGTTCCATACTCCACTCCTCCAATCTCCAGCTCCCCTCGCCGGATTTCTTCATCGGATATTTCGTATACCGCGGCCGCAGGTAGGATGAAGATGGGAGGCACACCTGCGGCCTCGGATGCGGCGGCCCCAGCCCCAGCCCGTACCCTAGGTCGCAAGGTCGGGTCGGCGGCGACGGCTCTCCCCTTCAGTCGTGATGGCGGGAGGAGACGGTGGAGAACGAGGACTTCGCCGATGCCGCCAAGCTCAAGAGGGCCATCCTCGAGGCCACCGGCAACGACGCCGTCGCTCACGTCATGGCCGAGCTCAAGGTCCGTCGCTGCTGTGATATGCCTGACATACTGATTCATCACCTATTTGACTGAGACGCGTCAGCTCTTATGTTCTAGTTTCATTTCCCACAGATTAGGATTAGGACGTGCTAACTATTGTATTTGTTTTGTTTGATTGCTCTCGCTCTTCTCGATTCCTGCAGAGTGCAATAGAGGAACAGCGGTATCAGGACGCCTCAAGGTTGACAAGGCTTGCTGGAACCAGCTTGGTAATTACTAAGCCTTTTATCATAGATTGCCATGGTGCCTTTCAATTTCCTGGTGCATTCAGCAGTATAGCTTTCTAAAATCAAGTTTCAGTGCTCTTGATCTCCCTAGCTAAACAAATTTTCTGAATGCATGGCATATTATGACATTCATTCTTCTTCTAATAAAAAAGTTGGCTGAATTTAGCTTAATTTCTCTCTATAATCTCTGAATCTGGTGAAACATAGATTCTGAGTTTATCTGAATAATTCTGAGTTTTGTTATCTGCATGGTGCAAACTGCATGGTGGCTGACATGTTTATGGCTGCCATTATCTTCAAAAAAAAGAAGATAAGAACAGAATATCAATATGCCATTTTCAGATATGTCAATATTTTTTGAATGCTGATGCTTACTGAATGCAGTCCAGCCATGGTGCAAACTGAATGCAATGGTACCTGCAGCTAGATTATTTCTGAACCTGTATGAGAATAGATACTCATTCTTTGGTGTTCAGTAGCTAGAGGCCCTATGCCCAGTGAATGCTGTCATATAGCTGAATCTCTGAAAAATAGTTCATGTTGTTTACTGAATGGTTTAGCTGTCAAATTGCCATGAAAAGATTGCTGCATGTGAACAAATTAGTCTTATCAATGAAGTTTCTTTTAATTCAGTTAAGTCACCTATGCTACCTCTGTTCCATGTTACTGAATATGAATTGCTTATCTGAAATCTGTTGTCTGAACCTTGTTCAAAAGTCAAAACTGAATGCATGGCACTATCTGTTATCATGGTGAAGTATGAACGCCTGCAAATTTTATGCTTAAAGGTACAAATCAAGAATTCACACCATAGTGTTCCCTGAATTCACATGAATTTTGTCAAAGCATCTTGCCGTATTTGAAGCTACTGAAACCTTACAAACACTTGAAAACTGTCAGGACTCATATTGACATCTGACTAAATGTGAATGCTATTTGTTGCTTTCAGAATATGAAAATAAATTGTGGTCTAAGTCTTTGCTTGCTTTATAGAAGATTGTTTTAGAAGTCTATTCTGTAGTGATCAGCTAGTGTCATTTGCTGGAGCCTTTCCATTTAGTTCATGGCCCTGAAGGTTTACTTCTTCATCTGGCATGGTTCGGTTTTTGCCTTCTTGCTGGACTAGTGGTTAAGATACTATTTCATTTCTGAAAAGTACTGATCTGCAATTTTATCTGATGCAATCATGCAAATGCTACTTGTCTCTAAATACTACTTATTGTTGTTTTCTTGTTTTTCTGTAGGACGTCCTATGCAGCTGTGCTACTTGTCTCTGAATGCAGTTCTGAACTATGTGGTGTGTAGCTGCATATGTACCTCTGTTCCATCTTATTTGAACTTTAATCATAGCTGTGCTGCATCTGTGGTAATTGATGCATGTGAATGTGAATGCATCCCACTAGTAGTCGATCACTTTGGTGCATGCATATGAATGTGATCAGTTTGTGAATGTGAACTGAATGTGACTGTTGCTGCATGTGTCCCACTAGTCATCTCCGCTGTTTTTGAATGTGAAAAGGTGTGAAAGTGGTCCACTATTTATGTATGTGAATGTGGAACTATTATTCAATCAAATAGCCACACAATGGTATACACAAATGCATTTGTATTTGATCTTAAACTCCATGCAAAACATTAAACAGTTTGCAGACAGCCTTTGTGTCTATGGGATGTACGCACTGTCTGTACATCTGTCTATACGCGTAGTTCAAGATTCTACAGAGGGTTCCTGTCTAAGGACTGTACATGATAGGCCCTTGTTTTGGGACCCTTGGATGTAGACGACGACGGGCCCACAAGCTAGTGGTTTTCTTCCTCTTTCCTCCCTGTCTTTCCTCATGTGCGACGTGTGGAGCGGAGTGGAAACACCATCTTCAAAACAGTCGTGGAAAAACAGCCGTAGATTATAAAGTTATAAAGGATGACCAATACGGCAATACCCAGTTCCACACACAAGGAATGAAATTCGGACCATGAAGAACGTTTTCCAAGATGGAAAAGTCTTTAACTACGTCGGGGCACGAGCACGGGCACGCGCGGGCGGTCGGGCAAGGCGAGCACGCTTTAACGGGAGTATATGGGACGACGTGTGAAACGTTAGACGCGCAGAGCAGGTGCACGCGCGCGCGCTTCGGTGATCCGCCGAGTCCGTTGCCGGTTGCCGATTGGGGACAAAGGAACCGTGCGCGCCGAGCAGAAGAACAAGTGAGCGCGCTCGTCGCCGGAGAGGACGGGAAGAGGGAGATGCGCGAGGTCGACGGGCGCGCGGGGGGCGACGAGCCGGGCCGCGCCGCGCCGCGGCTGAACGAGAGGATCCTGTCGTCCCTGTCGCGGAGGTCCGTGGCCGCACACCCATGGCACGACCTCGAGATCGGTGAGGATTTCGTTTTCTTCTTCTTCTCTTCAGCGTCCAGTCCCCCGCGTTCTGGTTCCCGTGGGTACACTGCAGATGAGTGCTGCTAACGCTCGACAATTTCTTTCTCTGTACGTGCGCCCAGGTCCTGACGCTCCTGCCGTGCTCAACGTTGTAATTTGCTCTACTACCTCAAAAAAAAAAAAGTGCTCTAGTACCAAGTCCAAATTCTTTCCTTTCCTGCGTGAGTAAGGTCAAATACGAGCTCGACAAGAAAACCGGGCTCGTCAAGGTCAGTCACCTCACCCCCGTCAGACCGTCACGATCAGTAAGCACACGCACGGGTTCATGCACACCGCAGCATAATTGGTCATATCCGAGCTCTTCTCAGGTGGATCGCGTGCTCTACTCGTCGGTGGTGTACCCGCACAACTACGGCTTCATCCCGCGAACGCTTTGCGAGGACAACGACCCCATGGATGTGCTGGTCCTCATGCAGGTGTGTGTCCCCTGCACTGTTTCATACGAGTCGTTGTAACTGCCTCAACCGTTTGTGATCGTCGATCACTCGCAGGAACCTGTTCTTCCTGGATGCTTTCTCCGTGCCAGAGCGATCGGGCTCATGCCTATGATGGATGAGGTATGCGTATGGCTTGAAATTCTGCATTTTCCTACCAATTCTAGGAGAAAAATACTAAGATTGATCTGCTCTTGGGGTTCTTGGGACAGGGAGAGAAGGATGACAAGATCATAGCTGTCGACCTCAGCGAGCTCTCACCCCACCGTGTCCAGGAAATCCGACGATTCTTCGAAGATTGTAAGCAGACAAAGTCCTCAGTTTGCCACCACTCTTTCTTCATGCCCTTTTTTGTTTATGTTGCTCCATTACAAAATGTTCAGATAAGAAGAACGAGAACAAGGAGGTTGCCGTGGACGAGGTTCAGCCAGCGAGCACTGCCCGTGATGCCATCCACTACTCCATGTTAGTGTCATCGAGCTTTTTCAGATCTCGGAGCGTGAATTTTCATCTTCAGTATCGAATAATCTATGACACGATCACATATTTTGCAGGGATCTCTACGCGCAGTACATTTTGCAGAGCTTGCGACAGTAGTTTGACGACGCTTGGTTCACCAATCACCACTACTCTTCAGTCTTCAGTATGCCCGGCAAGGGATGAAAGGGAAACAAAGCTTTTGCTGCTAGAGATGTATATATGTGTGTATGTATTAGCGTTATAAGGAGCCCCTTTTAGTTGCTTGTGAAGCTGTTCCAGGCCTCCATACTATTACACTGAATGTTACAAACTTACAACGACACAGGAGAAATGAAATGTCTGAATCGAGTTACAGCAAGGCCAGTAAGTTTTTTCGAAAGACCAGGAAGGCCAGTAAACCTTTGAACTTTGATGCTGCCATGATCAAACCGAGCTTCACTTTGCTTGTTCGGCATACAATGCTTTGATCTCCTCCACGTCGTCGTAGCTGCCGAGGAATATGGGGGATCTCTCGTGGATCTTGGTTGGGACCAGATCAAGAGCCTGCAGTGCCAGTGTATCAGCAATTTTTGCCGCAACGAGATACAGTTACTGAACACGCAGTTCTGAAGAAAATAAAGAGGCAGAAATCCTACCCGTTCTTTGCCTGTGAAGGACTGGCCTCCAGCCTGCTCTATGAGGAATGACATGGGGAAAACCTCATACAGGACACTGCAAAACCAAACCAATCTGAGTCAGCTTCAAGAACTTCAGGACACTATTTGCAACGACAAACGGGTGCCAAATGAGAGTAGGCATCAGCTTACCGGAGCTTTCCACTTGGGTTCTTCTCGTCAGCAGGGTACAAAAATACACCTCCGTATAGCAAGGTGCGGTGCACATCAGCAACCATACTGCAAAAGGAAGCCGTTGTATGTTAGTACATTCATTCATTTTTCTCTCTGAATCTCTAGTGAAAGATTGACTCACCTTCCAATGTATCTCAAAGATTTAGGTGACGAACCATCTTTGGGGTATTTGCACTTTTCCACAAACCTGTGATTTATGGTCTAAATTTTAGATTGAGCTTCGTACTTTTAAGGGGGTGAAAAGAGGGGAGTATGAGACACGCATGAAACATACGTCGCTGTAGGTGCGTCCCAGTTTCTGGCATTCCCTTCGTTGACTGAATAAATCTTCCCCTTCTTAGGCATCTGTAAAAGGTGAAGGGTGAATGGTAGTTATCAGTATTCTATTGCTTGAACGAACCCATAAAGACGAAAAAAATCATTGAAATACAGTAATATATTGACTAAAAAATAACCTTGATATCTGGATGAGTCAGTATGAACTCCCCAAGTGAAGGGTCAAGTGTGAAGCCATTGACACCACCTCCAGTGCTCAGAACAAGCTGAACCAGATTAGTTGCGTAACTCATTTCAGATGGGATATTAGAAAACTGTCTCGAGGAAATATGGTTTCTACGGCTTAATTACCGTGCAGGAACTGCCATACATGCAGTATCCGGCGGCAAGCATGTTCTTGCCAGGCTGCAGTACGTCCTCCAGAGTCACATTGTCCTTGTCCTTGATCATGTAAATCCCAAAGATCTACCGAACCAAAAAAAAAGAGCAGAAAACTCATGTAAATAATTGAAGTGCAATGTGAAAACATGCACGATGCTTAATCCAACAAAGATGGTGCGCCTTCCTTTAAAAAGGAAAAACGAACAGGATACACAAAGGCACTGCGCAGTTTGTTAGTACCATTTTGTGAACAGGTATCTAATCAAATACTCCAATTATTTGGTAGAGTAGATCATGCTGTAGTGTTATACTAGTGTGTCATGACACGTCAGCGGTTAAATTTCAAATTATTCAGGAGGTTAATTACACACTGAACCATGGATACTGTAGGGGAACAGGTAGCAACTATTAGAAGAAGAGGAAGGAACCGGAGCTTTGCTAAGTTTTTCTATTCACGTCACTATCCTGAGATTTTTTTTTTTTGCAACGAATTTTCAACGTTTCATAAAAGGAGCCGGTGAGTTCTTGTGTTCATACCGTTCCGATGGAGACGCCACAGTCGATGTTGGAGGAGCCATCGAGTGGATCAAAGCAGACACAGTACCTTTGTAGAAAAGCAAGACACATCTCATCACAAACGAACGAATGAACGATAGTAGAGAAGTGGCAGCAAGTTATGTGGACGCCGGCTCAACAAGAGATGACTCTCCACTCACTTTC
Organism: Cenchrus fungigraminus; assembly: GCA_036936925.1. NCBI lineage: Eukaryota > Viridiplantae > Streptophyta > Magnoliopsida > Poales > Poaceae > Cenchrus > Cenchrus fungigraminus. Next base: position 10,972,429 of record CM072779.1, read on the forward strand.
CACGGAGCATAGGGTCCACGAACGTTGCCTCCTCGTCCTCCTCGGACACAAGGACGCACTGCAAGCGTACGTAGTACACCGGCGGTGCCGGGTCACGGGGTCAGGATTCGATCAGGAAACGAAACGCTAAAACGAACCAGGCGCAAATGGACAAGGAGAGCTAGGATTCCTACGGTGCGGCCGCTGCTGACGAGGGCCTTGACGAACACCTCGTTGGACAGCACGTCCAGCTTCTTCTGCTCCTCTCCCTGTCGTCGTCGCACCAAGGCATGCATCAGTCTCTCAGAAGAAAAATTGTTAGGGAACTAGTAGAAGATTGATCGAGAGGTAATTAACTTGCCTGGACGTTGGTCTCGCCGGCGAGGCCGATGAGCTTGGCGAGGCCGGCCTTGTTGACGGCGGAGGCGACGAACTTGCAGCCGAGGACGATGTGGGAGAGCAGGATGGTGAAGTCGCCGCGGGACTCGGGGTACCTGCTCTGCTCGTTCAGCACGTGCCGCGTGATGGTCATCAGGTCCGTCCGGTGCGCGTCCGCCGCGTGGTCCATCTCGTCCCCCCTCCTCCTCTTCTTCGCCGCCGGCGCGCCCTCCTCTTCGGCCAGATGGCTACAAGCAGGTGATCGCGCAGTGCAGAGAACGCGCGCGGGGCACGAGCTTTACCCCCCGGGTGCACCAGAGCGCAGGGTATATCTAGCTAGCTCCCGCGCCGCGCCGGCCGCGAACTGGCTGGCCTGCCTGGGCGTGACGTGTCGCGCGCGCGGTTGTGTTTTCCTCTCTGCGGGGTGGAGTAGTAGCGCGTGGAAGGAGAGGGGGCGGGAAAGTGAGGCTGGGAGTCAAGGGCAGCGGAGCTCCAACGGAATCGGCGGGGAGGCCTATCTATCCGCTGCGGCCGCTTGTGGTGGCGCGGTGGAGTACGTAGCCGTGCAGGACGGTAGGATGGTGGCAGGGGAGGGAGGGAGAGGGCTTTTGTCACGTCGCGGCGCGTGCGGACGAAACCGCCGGGGGACGGCGCCAACGCGGGGAGGTGGACGACGGGCTCAGTAGTATGGGAGTAGCCGCAGCCTGAGCCCGACGCCACAGCGGCGACACGGCTTGACGGATGGGTGCTCCACGGGATGATGATGATGCAGGAGTGATGGCCTGGCCGTTACGCGTGGAATATGCCTGGTCCAGCTTCAAGTGAGAGCGCCTTGTTTTTTTTTTTTTGCTCAAAAAGTGAGAGCGAGCGCCGTGGATGGGCCGCGCGCTACGGCATCCATGCCGATTGCACGGCTCACCTTCTTCCCGCGCTAGGCAGGCAGGTTCCGGATCATTCAGGGAGTTAATTTACTTTACAATGCACAAAAATGTGCCTTCCCTGGTCGGATGTCTGCAGTCGAAACTTTTAAGCAGGTGATACGTGAACCTGAGAACAAATGAACACCACAAGTTTGCGGGAGGGTGACTGCCACCTGCCAGCACGGAGGATTTCACAGGGAACAAAACCATGTTGGCAATTTGACAGCATCCCTATGACACATTCGGGTAAAAATACAAGTAGCAATACCAGCAAGGCAGCAAGCGTACATGTTGCTTGGTAAAGCATCGCAAGGAGATGTAACATATAATTTGCTGGCCGGACATCAAATGTGGTCCAACATGCAGGGGAAACAAAGATAATTTATGCGGTTTGAGGCAAGCCTTATAGTACAATACATGGTGTTAGCGGGTTGCACCTATCACCAAAGAATGACGGTACACAGCAATTTTCACTTGAAACAACTAAATTCTGGGGATTCGGGGAAAATCGCTGCCTCCCTAACATGAACCCTACGGCATCAACCTCAAAGGCTTGTAACCACGCTTCAAGGCCAATTTAACTTACAGTAGATTCATACAATATCGGTCGTTTTTGTTCTTCTGAAAATAAAAGGAATAAAAAGAGTGCTGAGAACGTTATTAGATCAAAAGAGAAGATGGTGCCCAACAATACTTTAGATACTGTGAAAGAAACAGTATTAACCTGCCTCTTTGCAACCATGACTGACGGGACGGGGTTTATAGTATAGTGCAGCATTGATTTGTCTTCTTTGCTTGTTTGTAGAACATCTGAAACACACAAAAAAAAAACATCTCTCAAGAAGATGAAGTATGCAAGAACGAACTCTGAGATAATGCATACTAATGATTAAACTACAATTAAGCTGAAGGCCGCTAAGTTTTAAAACTGCACACCTCTAGCCTAGAGAAACAGGGCCTTAAAGGCCATTATCATATTTTGCACCAGTCATACTCTGCATGATATGCAAATTGAAACTATTCTGGAAATTTAATGCTATTCAGGAATACAACCTAAAACTTCCTCTTAAGCTATAAAGAGATCATGTCCCCACTGCTCGGGTAAGGAGCGATCGCTGCCACTTCAGCATAAGAGACTAAACAGTAACTTGCAAGCCACGCTCTACTTAAGCTATAAAAGATCATATGCCCTTAGGCAAATGCTGCCACTTCAGCATTAGACTTTAGATTTACATTGACCAGTGGTCATATTGTCATAGTGATAAATGTGGCGGAATTGTACCAGAAACTAGCTTATGCAAACCCGACCGAATGCCTGACTTGTAAGTTGTAACTAACAGACTGACATTAAAGGTGGAACGTTAGTAGTTTGCTTCTAGTACTCCCGCAGTTCGCAAATGGTGGTTGTTAGCTAGAAAAGTTAGCAATATAAATCTAACAGAGCATATACGCCTGAATACAATGTTAGTACATGATGATCACTTAGTGCCTAATATATGACTAGCAAAGCTTTAATATGGTTTACACTTGTATGCCAACAAAGCAATCATTCATCTCACAAAGCAATGATAGAGTTACCTGTGAAGCAGCACTCAGGTCAGAGCTCTTCTCAACCAAGCTATCCAGTCTCTCTCCTCTCTCAAGGACACTCTCAATAGTTTTATGCTGTTAAAATATTCAAGCATAAAGGATCCACAATTAGCAATAGTTGTAAGGTTACTCCCACATTCAAACATAGTAGCTTCAGGATGAGGTGGGGCAGATTGCACATACAGACATATATGCACATAAGGGCATAAAAAGATCATAATGTTATCCATGAGCAACTGCACATTTCTTAGTATTTACCAGATAAGGAGCAGTTCATATTTATGTGCTACCCAACTGCATTAGAATTAAGTTCAATACATGCCGATACCAAACACAGTGTTGCCTTAGATCTAAAGACCATCTAGGTCAAGTAACAGCACAAGCACGAAGCATCTAAGGTCTAATTCTCCTTTGGTTTGGATCTCTAGGGCCCTTTCTAGAGGCACAAGCAATACAAAATGTATAGCCATAACTTGAGTGAATATTGTGTAAAAGGTAATGCCCAAGCTCTATGTTATCCCAAATGAGAAGTAATGACCCAGTGCAATAATCCAAAAACATCATGGTGTAGCTATTCTGCAAAACTGGAACATCTCCAGCAAAGAAAATTTGAAATATGTAACACTTACTAGGATGATTTTTGTTTCATCCAAGTCCCTCTGGATTTTCATTAATTTGTCAGCTTCTGCAGGGTCCTACAGAATGAAGAATGTTGTGAGTATATTCCCTTATGTGACCGGTAGGGAGTAAACAAAATACAGGCGTAATCGATTATCAGCAGCAAAAAAATAATCAAGTTCATTTATAGCCACAAACATGACAATATGCATTACATGATGTAACAATACTTCCAATAATTAACATGTTCCATCTGGGCAGCCACCAGAGCAACCCAGCTGCATGGATATAACTCCCAAACTCTTTAGTGGTAACTAGTAACGCACTAACATGACAATCTTGATTAACTGTTAGTGTTAGAAAAAGAAGGTACAAGCACAATGTATGGTCATATTGGTACATCTTAAAGTATAGAGTAGTGCCCAATATGCCAATCCCCGAATGTCTCTTGTTTTATTCAAAATAAACATATGGCTTGTGCCAACGGAGATAAGAAACAAACATATTTTGAAATTCAACTGATTTAGCTGTTCCTTTCAATAGATGGTACTATGGTAGCATAAAACAGCCCCAAAAAACTATCTCCTAAAAGATGGTTATTATTTCTTCTCGAACAAGATGGTGATTATTTCTATAAGCCTATATCAATCAATACGTCCTAAAAGATTGTTATTATTTCTTCTCGAACAAGATGGTGATTATTTCTATAAGCCTATATCAATCAACACGTGGACAGAAAGTTATTGAACCTGAAATTTTGTCAAAGCATCTGTCAGGAAAGGCCACTGTTGAGTTCCATCTGCAGTAGCAGATTTCCAGGAGTCCCCAAAATCCTTCTGGTACTCATCAAGAACCTACATGAAATTCATCATATCTACAACTGGATCAAAAGGGACTATAAAGCAGTACAACATTTTGATCATTTACTAGCCGACTAGCAAGCAGTATAGGTTTTGATTTTGCCAATCAAACCTCTCCAATAATGAACAGGAACATTGTGAAAGTGCTGAACACAAGTGCAATTATGAGTGATGTTGAGAAGCAGAATGCTTATAGCATGATTCATACAACTTAACTATTTTTCGACTAATAACTCGAGACACTGTGTTCTGAATTAACAACCTTTTGACAAATGAAAAGAGGCACCCTATACCCTTTTTTTTTTGAGCCACCCTATACCTTATAATTGGTAAGGTGAACTAAACCAAATACACTGAGGAATAATGGTTGGTACCTTATTCAGAAGAGAAAATGCACTTCGTACAGGATAGTGATCATCCATGAATGCCACCGCACACAGACCATTTCTGTTGTGTGAGTGGACCTTGTATTCTGAAAAATAGTACGTCGTCACAGCATGAGAAAATGCACAAGAGGATCAGCCATGAACTGTGATGCTTACTACAAGATGCAGGTAACGTCAAAATATAATCATCAGAATTGGTTCAAGGGCTGCCCCAAAATCTCTTCTGATGATGAATAGAAACCTCAAACACAACTTTAGCAATAAGATCACCTAGTAGAACAACACATGCATCGACAGGACGATCCGTAGTTTCCCACTAACAATCCAAACAAGGTCACCTAGAACATCACATGCATCAACAGGGCAATCCCTAGTTTCACACTCGTAATCCAAACAATTTCACCACTCTTCCTCGCTCCAGGAATCAAACTACCAGCGGATCCGCATGAAAAGGTTGCACCACCGCCCAAATCCGTACTAACCCTGGATCTCAACGGATCGGAAAGCTAAGCAGATCTGAGGGAGGTTACCTTCGTGCTGGACGGACTGCCGCTGGCCGGGCTGGGTGCGTTGCGCGACGGTTCGGGCGACGAAGGTGATGAACTCGCGGGCGGCGCCGCGCTGGAAGTAGCCGAAGTGGCTCACGTCCGTCGCGTTCGCGAGCACCACCGCCTCCGGGCCCGACCCGCCGCCGGACGAGGAGCTCCCGGCGCCCGAGGTCGACGGCTTCAGCACAAGGAGCGCGGTAATCTTCATCTCGCGACGCACAGATCTACACCGCTCGCGATCTCCTGGCTGCGACGAGACGGCTGGATGGACGGAGATCGCAGACGAGGACGAATAGAAGCAACCGCCGCTTTCCTCTCCTGCCGGATTCGGTAGCAACGCACTAACCCCTGCACCTGAACAATGCGACTCCCAGAGAAGGGGAGCTGAGTCAATGACAGTGGGTCCAGCATGACAGCCCAGCACCACCCTGTCAAGATCAACAAGGATTACCTGTAGACGAGGAGTAGAGTGCCCGATCTGAAATGGCCACTGACAGGGGACGACGGAGTCGACAGCAGCCACAGGCCGCTCCCGCCGGCGACGACGACGGTGACGCCTCCCTCGACGGCGACGGTCAAGTCCGACGGCACCAGAGCTGTGATGCGATAACCCTAGGTGTCGGTCATCCTGCTAGTAGCAGGAAGTAGCGCACCGCAAGGAGAGGGCAAGCAGCGTGGGATCCGAGTTAGGGAGGATGGCCCTTCCCCGCCGGCGACGGAGAAATCGACGGGGAGGGCGGCGGGCGGCGGCGCAGCAAGGCGAGTGAGGGGTGCGGCGAGAGGCGACTGCGGTCTGCAGGTGCGGGAGGGACAACAGGGCGACCGGCGTGTTTTTTTTCCCTCGACAACACTAGAAACTAGGGTTAATTAGATCTGTGTCATTATAAATATCACATTTTTGAAGAATGCCATTACTATTCAACTAACCGCGTCAGTGCCATTACAATTTCTCACTTGTTTGAACCATGCCATTATGTACGCCCAGCGCCGTCCGAGGCCCACCTGCAGGCGTACTGGAGGTCGTGTATTCTCGTATGGACCCTTTTGCCCCTTCTTAACTTTCTCTTTCCCTCTCTCATTTCACTGACATGTGGGCCCCACACATTAGGATCTTCTTCAACCTCTCGTTGTTGCTGCCCCTTCGGCCGGCGCTTGTCGAGGACTCGCCACCGCCTCCTGGGTGCCTGACTCCTTGCTGCTCCCTCCGCCGGCGAGCAACGCCGTAGCCGCGCTGCCTTGAGATGCGCCGCCAGCACGAGAAGCCGGCCGCGCTCCGCGCAGGCTCGATTTCCTGCCGGCGGAGCTCGACGGAGCGCGCCACGCCGCCGATGCGAGGAGCTCCGCCCCCAAGGCCACTGGTGTGAGAAGCTGTGCCGCCGCCAGCGCCTCCTCCAGCCCAGCTCCGCCTCCGCCTCGGGCGCGCCGACGGAGGCCTTAATCTGGCGGCCATGGTGGATCTCTTTTGGGGGCGCCTCCTCTTCCTCCCTCCGGCGGCCTCCTCTTCCTGAGCATGGCCGCGCCGCCACCGCGAGTTACTGAGACGCGGGTGCCGAGGCCGCAGAGAACCGTGCGAAGCCGCCGTCGGTGCAGGTGGCGGCGGGCGGCCGTCGGTGCCCTCGTGCCTGGCGTGGTAGGCCGCGGAGAACCGCGCGACGGCTCCGGTGTCGGGGGACGGGGTGTGGCGGCGGATGGGGATGCGGGTGGGAGCAGGGAGAGGTGGAGTGCGGCTGGGGGAGGGGAGGCCGGGAGGGAGCTGAGGGGTGGAGGTGCCCAGGAGGAAGAAAGTGGATGGGAGAGATGACAAGTGGGCCTGATGTGTCATAGACTAGGGAGGAGGGAGACTAGCAGGGGCAATTTTGTCCATACGAGAATACACAGCCTCTAGTACAACTGCAGGTGGGCCTCGGACAGTGTCAAACGTACATAATGGCATGGTTCAAACAAGTGAAAAATTGTAATGGCACCGGCGCGGTTAGTTGAATAGTAATGGTGTTCTTCAAAAACATGATATTTATAATGGCACAGATCTAATTAACCCTAGAAACTAATGCGCGGCGTTGCCGCGCGATCCCGAAGAGTTTTTGGTTTAGGGAACCAGTTGTAAAAATATAAATTGATGCAACAATTATCAAAAGTGTTTTAGAAATAGTATCGTGCTAACTAAATTATGGACAAAGTCAAGTGCAGAGATTTACCACCTCTGATTCAGGCATAGACTTTGATCTTGTATTGTCAACAGCAGCAACTGAGCATTATGTGGTTATCCGAACAAAGCTAAGATTATGAAGCAACAGGTTGCTTCTTGTAGGTTGCCGAGTATTTTGAAGCAACAGGCTGCTTCTTGTAGACTCAACGAAATAAACAGTTGTATCTGCTTCTTGTTGGAGTGGTAGAAAGCTGTTGTTATAACTTGAGATAACAGCAGGGAAAAAACAAGATTAGACTTAATTACAAGTTTGTTCCAAAACCTCTGGAGTTTGTAACTTAACTGCAGATTCTGTACATGTACAATGAAATATCTTTCTAGACATGCAATTCTGCACTATGAAATAGTTATCTTAGATTTAAGACCTGTCATCACCTTGGAATCGAGATTCGAGACACACCTGGAACATGATGTAAAAGAAAACAAGCAGCATGGCGCATGACCTAGCAATGGTGATGGATATATGCAGATCGGAATGAGATCCTCTTGAGGTAGTTGAAAACTACCTCAGAGGAAGGTAGAACTGCTGCCAACCATCCGATCAAACGCTACAGTGCCTAGTGAACAGCAAAAATGAGATATATAAAAACCGGTAAACAGTAAATCTCGAGGCACTGTAGCAACAACATTACGTCGGACCAGCACACTGTGCATCTATGAGGTAGAGAGCACTACTGCAGAGGAACCGGTTCCAGGCAGATCATACCCTTACGTGAGCCACGGAAAATGAGAAAACCAATTAACCTGAAGGTAGTAGTAAAGTACTCCCTCCGTCCCGTAATGTTGGTCGCGGAGGCTACAGCGCTATGTCCCGTAATCATCGTCGCTCGCTAGCATGCGGAGCAGGTCATAGCTGCTGCTGTACAGCACCGTAGGCTGGTTAAAAAATCGATTTGCGAAAGCAGGCAGCAAACGCACCACACAAAAGCAGTAAAAAAAATCAAATCTTATCCCAACACCCACCGACGGTCTCCCCGTGGGCTAGTCCGCCGCGAGCAGAGCACCGCGTTGACCATCGCCATCCCGGTGCCCCCGATGCCGCCGTGGTCGGAGGCGCAGCGGCTGGAGTCCCTGCGGCGGCCGCGGCGGGATTCGCAACGCCGGCATCAGCTCCGGTGTCAAGCTCGGAGGCGGATCTCGGAGCTCCGGTGGCCGCCGCAACGCGCCCCTCCCCTGCGTTGATGATAGCGACAGCGGCGGAGGCTCCACGGCGTTGGGCGCACGGCTCGTTGGGCGGCGTGGAGACCCCTGTGGCGCGGTGGAGGTCGCGTGCAGCAGAGGGTGCCTCTTCTCCTGGCCGGCGCTCTTCCTCCGTGGGGCGCGGCGGCGGCGGTCTACTCGCGGCCTCGACTCCGCCAGCCTCCAGCCCGCGGCGGCGGGTGTTTCGAGGACGAGCTGGAGGGCGGGGTCGTCGTCAAGGACTCAGGGCAGCTCGAGGACGACGACAACGAGCTCGACGGGGTGCCCGCGAAGACGTACTGCCTGTGGTCACCCGGGGCATCTCCGCGCCGGGATCTCAGTCGCCGTCGTCCCCGGCCGGTCCTGCGTCGGATCCCGCGGCGTAGGTGGTGGAGGAGGGGCGCGACGCCTCCCTCACGGCCGGTCCTGTGCTAGATCCCACGGCGGAGATGCTGGGCCGGCTCCCTCGACGACCTCGAGCTCCCTGCGTGGCCGGCCGCGGCCGTGGCCTCAGCGGGCGGAGCTCGGGCGGCGCAGGGACGATGTGGAGGTGGATCTTGGCGGCGACGAGCGGAAGGTGGAGCTCGACGGCAAGGTGAGGCGGAACTAGCGTCCATCCAGCCCTCGGCGAGGTCCGCTGTGCCACTCGAGCTTTCGCCGGAGACGAGGACGGGAGGGAGATGTCGTCGGCTATCACTTCGTCCTCCTCCCCTTTTTCCCCTCTTCGCCGGCGACATGGTGAATCTGGATGGGTCGTGTGAGGGAAACGAGAGAACGGATAAATGTAGGGTTAGACAGGTCATTTTGCATCTTCATTGGTACGCGAGTCGGAGCCAAAACGACCATGTTTCCGAGACGGAGGGAGTAAGCATCACAGATGGCTATTGTTTATATGGTGAACATCCCAGTTAATGCATATTAGTAGGAGCAAAAATATTTCAAAGGTAACAATGAAAATAACAATTTGAGGCGGATAACCAAGGCAAAAATAAGTGATTCCAGTTTGATCAAATAAGGCAAATCGCTATACAGCTTTGAATTGCAACATGTAATATCAATTTGCACACACTTGATTAGAGGTCAAAGCATTTGTATGATCATGAATATTCACATAATAATGAAACAGTAAGAGATAGTTGGAGGGCATGCAGCTCGAGGAGAGACCTATTGTAATCTCCTCTTTTGAAATCCAATTAACTTAATCTTCAATTAGACATCAACCAATGCAATTGTCTCTCAGGCATTCGATCGAGCATTTGGTGAGCAGCATGCCAGCATCTATTGAAAGGCGAGTCTGACTGGCAAGATGTACGTTGCCTCGCTTGCTGCTCGCTGCAATCTTGTCCAGCAGTACCGCGCTGGAGCGTTTCCTTGGGTCACTGCTCGCGGCCGTGTTGCTAGCGGCAGCGCCGCTCGCCGTGAACCGCGCTCCTACTCAATTAGCCTAGCCCCGAGAGATAGTAGGCTCCAAGGTCCGGTTTTGCTTATTTGTTGGCGGAGAGGAGACTGGAAAGGGTGGTTTGACGGCGGGGTGGACCTCGGGCGGACTGCAGCAATGGCGGGCGGAATTTCAAGTCCCTACAATTGGGGCCAGCGAGGCCGGGCTCCGCGCGCGCCGCCGGAGGTCGGGGAGGCCGCCGCCACCGCAGCGCCGCCGAGGCCGAGGAAGCCCCCGCGCAACCTCTGGTCGGGGAGGCCGGCTCCCAAGCGCTGCCTCCGGTCGGTGAGGCTGGGCTCTCAGCACGTCGCTAGAGCCTCGGGAGGCCGTCGCCTCCGCTGGTCGCTGGAGGCCACCCGTAGCGCCACTGAGAGGCGCTTGGCAGTTGCCGAGCGGCTGGCGCAGAGGAGGATGGTGGATGTGATTTCGATGAAATCCGAGGACTCTTTTGCAAAATCGCCGCTGCTCGCCCGATCTGGACCGTCGACGGGGCTGATCCGACGGCTGCGGGCAGCCCGCGACGTGGTCGCGCTCCCTGACCCTCTTTTGGTTGCGCTTTCGTTATGGAGAGATCCGTCGTAGGGCAGCCGAACGGCTTCTTCATGGGCTCCCGAACGGCTTCTTCATGGGCTGCCCCACTCGTTTCAGTCAGCCCAGCCAAAAAGGTTCAGCCGAACGCTGCCACGAACAACTCTGAAAGTGGAGAGCGAATACGCATCAACAATTCAGGACAGAATCGCCAACCGGAAACTGGAAAATCCCTCCAAATACTTCAACCAGTTCTATAAAATATTTCAAAGAACAGAAAACAAGAACAGATCTAAACACAAATTACGGGAACTGATAACTTTGGTGTCCATTGCCATTTCGTTCATCCATTGCAACTCCAAGATACCAGATACATTGCGATAAATTACAGCAGAGGACCAACTACTCCTTGATTCAACATGACTTTTTCTAGAGCAACCACCACATCTCTACACCTTCTGATTGGACACTGATGCCAGAAGCAACTAGTACTACTACTTCCAGCTCCACGGCGGCGGCGCCTAGGCCCTCTCACCACGGATGCGGCGGGCGAGCTGGATGTCCTTGGGCATGATGGTGACGCGCTTGGCGTGGATGGCGCAGAGGTTGGTGTCCTCGAAGAGGCCGACGAGGTAGGCCTCGGCCGCCTCCTGCAGCGCGGCGACGGCGGAGCTCTGGAAGCGGAGGTCGGTCTTGAAGTCCTGCGCGATCTCGCGCACCAGACGCTGGAACGGCAGCTTGCGAATCAACAGCTCCGTGCTCTTCTGGTACTTGCGGATCTCCCGGAGCGCGACGGTGCCGGGGCGGAAGCGGTGGGGCTTCTTCACTCCGCCGGTCGCCGGAGCCGACTTGCGCGCCGCCTTCGTCGCCAGCTGCTTCCTGGGCGCCTTGCCGCCGGTGGACTTCCTCGCCGTCTGCTTGGTGCGGGCCATTGGTGGAGTTGGGGGAGGAACGCTAGGGATTTGCTTCGCGGGTGGGTTCTTGTGGCGATTGCTCGGAGGATTTGAGGATTGCTGGGTGAGGTGGGGAATGGAACGGCGTGGGGATTAAATAGGGGCGGAGTGGGCGGGAGACTGGGAAATTTTGGGGGGAGCGGCGGGGCTTCGCGGAGGGAAATGGGGTTTCGAGCGTTGGATTGGAGGAGAGCGGACGGTTCGATTGAGTTTGGGAGTGAGCACACGGATCGTGGGGGAGCGATCCGTGGGAAGGAGATTGCTGCGCTCTGATTGGCTGGGGATTCGGAGGGAGCGTACTAGTGTCACGCGGATCGTGGGCGCCTGGGCGGGATCCGTGGGAGGGGATTCCTGCGTTCTGATTGGCTGTTGACGCGCTCCCCGGATCGCTGCAGTGTCGCCGTGGAGGGCGATCAGTCCGATCACTACTTCGCGAAGCCGGCAGGTGCAGACGTGCAGCGTTATTTATTTTATTTATTTTTTTTTACAACAGACGTGCAGCCTTGGACCTAGACTGTGAAATAGAGGGTCTGATTGGTTAGCATCCAAATGTGCCAAGCCAAAATCAATATTAAGTCCATAAATTTTGGTACGTATTTGGTTGGCATCCAACCTAGACTTATTGTGAAAATTTTGCCTAGATTTTGGTAGGGTATTCCCACATTTTAACCTACCACATATTTAGTATGGCGACTTTGGACACCAACCAATCAAACTCAGAATAGGCGCGAGCAAGATTTTGGGCCGCGAACCACTATTTTTTCAGTACTCCCAGATCTCGTTGTTTGGATCTTTTGCAAACCACTATTTTTTTAATAATGAATAGCAATTTTTCCTCTATATCCATGAATGGATATATGTAGTCAAACAAAATAAGAGTACATAGACTATCAACACTCAAAATTTTATATAACAAAAAAGAAAAGCTAAAGACTAAGTTAAGCTTCGATCGTCTTTCTTGTTTCTCGTTTTGCTTTCGACTTGTGCTGCTCACGCTCAGCAACAATCTTTCATCTCACTTCTCTACTTAGGTACATTTAATGATCAAGTTGTTAGAGCATCTCTAAGAGTTTGCCAAATTTACTTGACAAATCTTGTGTTTTGCCAACTTCTAAAAAGATATGACAAGTAAAGAAAGAGCTCATCTCCAACAGTTTGGCATAATTCACTTGTCAAATCCAGATCTAACTTATATCAGAAACCCTTAGAGAGAAACAAAATTATGTTATGTCATTTCACATCTTGAAAACTTACATCAAGAACCCTGAGATAGAAACAGAATTATTTTTATGTTCTTCCACCTCTTCTGCTACGGAACGGATGCGTCACGGATACGAGCGCACATATATGCGCGCGCCGAGGGGAGGGATGCCAAGTTGTTTTGCCAAAATATTGGAAGCTAATTTTTCATGTTTTACCAAAATTAGATGGATGTCACACTAAGATAGCAAACTGTTGAAGTTGCTTTATTACATTAAACGTGCTCTTGATCACGACATCGTAAAGCTTCACAACATCATAGTGACAGCTCAAAGGAGGAAACGACATCAATACACTGTCACCGACACCAGAGTCAACATGGTAGTTCAAAAGGTTTTCACCTAGAGAAGAAGGTAGCGAGATCCTTCCAACGAGCCATGTTTTGGATGACTGTGGGTGAGAAGTGGCAAATTACCTTTGCTGCCTTTCTTGCATTATTGAGGCTCCCGCATGATCCAAACCTCAGAAACTTCATGATGGTGGGATAATTGATGCAAAGGATATGGCCTTTATGTACCTTAAGAATATGAGGGTATTTGCGGGAAAAGTAAAACCGCTCTACACATATTATTATATCGTTACTCAACTATTTAGAAAGACTCTCGCCCCTAGAGATGGAAATTCATCAAATGTTACAGCCTTCCAGAGGAACCTAATGGCAGCTATGAAACTAGGAGCGGCTCCTTTCTGTATAGGTGACTTTATATGGCAAGAAATTAAGAATTGTTCAGAGAATTCTCAAAATTTGTGCGGCCATAGTCCATATATCGTGTACATCATCAAGACAAAGAATAAAACATGAACTAATCCACTTGAGCTTGCTTCGACAAGAATCATGCTGGTACTTGATATTTGGATGCTTGTATCAATGCATGTGCACTTTCCTAGTGAACGAGAAAACGACGTGGCCGCATTGGATAGTTGAGGGGTGGAATTGGGCCCAGACAGGCTGCGGGGAAACAGGATGGATTGGGTTGGGCCTTGGCCTCTTCTGGCTTTGAATGGTACTATTTATTCGTCGTGCTGGGTTGTTGGACCACTTTTATAACGGGCCATTGAATGGTGCTCCTGTTGATTTTTTTTCATTTTCTATTTTTCGATTTTTACAAAAATATATATCCGAATAAAAATTATTTGAAATCATTTTGATACTTCAAATGAAAAATTATTTGAGCCTCAAGATGATTTCAAATGAAAAAAGTTTGAACTATAAAGTTGTATATCTCGACGAGAGGTACAATTTTCATATAAAGTTTTTTCTCCGTCCGAGTTTATAAAAAAAGTTGTGATTTTTTGAAGACGGACCAACCTCTACCACCATTTGAAATGACAGTACGAACTGCTACAGTACCCTCGGTGGAGAACAGTATCCTACCGCGGTACCGCTGTTTCATTTGCATTGGCGGTAGCACCCTACCGTCATTTGAAATGGGTGTAGCTAGAGTACCGTCGTTTCAAATGGCGGTATTGGTAATATAGTTTTGTAAAATTTTTATTTGGGTATATATATTTTAAAAATCATAAAAATAAAAATAAAAAATCTGCTCGTGTTTGTTATTGGACGTTGATGACCTCGTGGCCCATGCATGTTAAAAAATAGCACATGCCATTCACGAGCTCGATGCCTTTTCTTTAGAAGGCAGCTAAAAGCTAAGTTTAACTTCACTTTGTTTCAGAAATAATCAAACTAAAGGGTTCCTTATATAAACTATTAGAAAAAATTTTAGAGTGTTTGAAAAAAAAGCGTTTCATCCAACGAAATCGAACGCTGGAAATAAAAGCAGTACCTAAAAAGAAATGCTAACAAATACCAATTTGGTGGGACCAACTACCAAAATATAGTGAGAAATTACTATGATACTCTTTTTAATTCTACATAAATCTATTTAATTTATTTTAACAAGAAGGATAAGAAAGGAAGGTACACTACAAGTACCACTGGTACTTTAAAAGAACGGTAACAAATCTCAAACTATTATAGAAAATAATTAATGGCCGACCTGCATTTCTAGATTGTAAGCAAGCAAAAAGATAAGTAATTTTTATCTGCATTTATTGGATTGAATTGAAACATGGAAGTTTCAACATATCAATAATTTTGTTTTTGAGGTAGTCTTTTGGAAAAGTAATGACATGATGAAGTTACTAGTTGCATAGATATTACCTACCCGCAGTACATAACTACATATTACCCACTGTGATTTTCAGGTTTATGTGTTAAAAATGATTTGTACAATGATTTGGGAAACTCCACACAAACATTCGGAAAGGATCCTTTTCTGTGGATTGAGAAGCAATACACTCGCTCTGTTTTTCTATAATTACAAGGCCTATTTGATTCTTAAGGACAAGACTTTGACGGACAATTACTCAAATTACTTTTATTTATATGACACAAAAGTATAACCATATGTAAATAAGTATTTTTCTTAGTATGAATCTAATAAGTGTAAAAAAATATCATGTAGTGATAGCGTTATTGTTGATCAAATATTTGTTCTAATTAAATGGAATAAACCATGTAGTTTCAAATGGAGGATGGAGTAATAAATAAAATTACATGAAAATGTAGCTCATAATAATCTATGTGAATTATAATCATAAAAAGGAATATTTGCAATAAAGTAAAAAATTATTTTGATTTTCATTCTGATTGTGAGAAAATATCAAATAAGGACCACGTAAAATACATTAGTTAATATCCAAAAAGATAAAAATATGGAACATATAATTATGCCTTTGAATTGTTGAAAAGTGAAATATTAAATAAAAATCTATGGATTATTAGGCTAGATATAGGGGGTGTATCAGCAAGTGGGGAAATATGAACAAGTACAATGAGCTTGGAACTTAATTAGCTCGAGATTGGCTGTGAAAGCACATGTGACAGGCCAGGCAGGGTAAAAATCACAGATGCAGCCAAGATCTCCAATAGTGTGTGGGTACACATAGATAAAGTCGTGTACCTACCAAGGACTTAATGGTCTCACATATCATATCATCATCAGAACAGTAGGCTGACAAGAAGATAATGCGCCTAGCTAAATTATAATTTTAGAGACTTTAAAAACACACAAGAGATCGATTTGTTGTTGTCTAGCACAAGATATGATAGTACGAAGAAGGCGACAGGCCAATAATTCGAAATATTCGATAGGCGAAGATGGGCCATGACGGAGCACAAGATTTGATGCTCTGATAGGCGACAGAGCACAAGATTTAATTTGGTGCTCGGATGACAGGCCAATAAGGCGACAGGCTATAGATTGTTGAATAGTAACCTACGACGATAATGCGATAGCACATGATAATGCGAAGAAGGCGACAGGAGAGGCACATGATCTTTTTTTTTCGAGTTAGGAGACGACGACGATAACTAAAAGCTTGTAGTGCGGTTGGTGTTACGAACCAGTTCGGTTGGTGCTACAAATCGAGATTAAAATCTTTTTCACGAGGAATGCATCATCTAATCTACCACATGTGTCGTATATGTGAGATGGTAAAGAAGTATTGCACAAGACAAGAACTTGTGAGTTTGAATCTTCACATTGTACACGTGCATATTCAAGCAAAAAATCATTTGACTTGTGCATGTGCAGGTGTGAGAATTTCTATATATATTCTTTTGGCCCAAAACCACACTACTAGGAAAATGTTTTTTTAGTATCGGGTCCAAACTCCTATTAGTACCAGTTTTGAACCCGGTACTATCAAGTCGGTACTAATGTGAAAGACCACATTAGTGTAGATTTAATATATATATACCCGGTACTCATATGACATTAGTACCGCCAGCCTCCCTCACGTCCAATTTTTCTTTACTTTTCTTTCATTTTTCTTCCCTTTGGTTTCCTTTCCTCCCATCAACACAAGAAACAAGCATACTTTGCTATCTTTACATCTATCACATAATGATTCATTCGTACAAGTAGGTTACAACACATAATCAAATCAATCTGATTCACCACACGGTGAATTTGTTCAACAGCAAAAATCACAAACAAATTTAACAAGAACAAAATACAGACTGCTTAGCTCCTTCTTTGTCGATCTGTGGCAAACAACCAAAAATCACAAACAAACGAATTCACCGGTGTGCTCCTCCTACGCCCCCGCGCGCATCTCCAGGTCGCGCCCCCACAAGCTGCGCCACATCCCTGCCCGAGGGTGCACTCCAAGCCGCCGCCCGCGCCGGCTCCGGCCGCCCACGCCCCCGCGCGCATCTCCAGGTTGGCCCGCACCCCCGCGCGCATCTCCAGGCCGGTCGCGTCGGCGCCGACACCCCCGCAAGTTGTGTCATGTCCCTGCCCGAGGGCGCGCTCCAGGTCGACGGAGCCACCGCCCTGCACGGATCGAGAGAGAAGATTGAGTAAGGAGAAGAAGAGAAGAATGAGGATAAGGTAGAGGAGGAAAGAGATATGTGGGTGCTGTGGAATTAAAGGGAGAGAGAGGGTCGTGTTGGAGATGCGCGCGGGGCGCATCGGTGTGTGGGGGTACCGGGGCTAGCTGGAGGTACTAATGTGGTAGACCCAGTACTAATGTACTCACATTAGTACCGGGTCCAGCCTTGACCCGGTACTAATGTGTGTCATGAGGAGCACGTCGGGGCTCTTCCTTCTCACCCGGTACTAATGTGAAAAAATAGTACTAATGTGAAAAATGGTTCAGGACCAAAGATCGATTCTCTAGTAGTGCCAGTTTGTTTTTGAGACATTATACCCTTACAAATTGGGACTGTATGTGGTTTTTCCAAGCCAAATTAACTTGAGGACTGTGCATGCAGATTGTTTAGCAGAATACCTTGGACATTCCAGCGTAACTGCGTAACACTATTTCAATGGATGAGTGACACACGCGCATGCTAGCTCTACAGTGGGTTTATGATAACAGATGGTATTTCGAGTTTCCATTGGCCAATAGTCCAATACAGAACATAAACTCTACATGCAATCTAAGGTCCTATTTGGGGTAGCTTACGGAAACTCTTGCTTCTCCCAGACGTTCTAAAAGCGAGAAGCCCCCAAACGGGACTTGCTTCTCCTGGAAGCGGCCACCTCCAGAAGCCAAAATTGAATTGTGAGTGAAAAGCTCTTCCAGAGTCGCTCCCCGAGCTTTTGCATGATGAACCGTTTCTCTCCCCCCGACGCCCTGCCGGGCACCATACCCTGGCCTCTCCTCGACGGCTGCGCCCAGGTCCCTCGCCGGTCGCGACTCCTTCCCAGCGGGCCGCGACCGCCACCCTGATCCCTTCCCTCACCTAGCTGGCCACAGTCGCGGCCCCTGACCCCTCCTCTCTCGACCCC
This sequence comes from Cenchrus fungigraminus, assembly GCA_036936925.1. Taxonomy (NCBI): domain Eukaryota; kingdom Viridiplantae; phylum Streptophyta; class Magnoliopsida; order Poales; family Poaceae; genus Cenchrus; species Cenchrus fungigraminus. Next base: position 10,990,575 of record CM072779.1, read on the forward strand.
ACCACAGCCCCAACCTCTCCTCTCCCTGACCGCAATTGCCCCCAGCCTCCCCCTTGTCGGCGCCTGGTGCCACCCCAACCCCTCTATTCCTGGTCCCTGTTGTCGCCCCAGCCCCGTCCCTAGTCGCCGCAACCGTAGTAGGAGATGAGCATAAGCTGCAGCTCCCCCACGACACGCGACCAACAGGGAGTCTTCAGTAGCTACGGTCGAGGCGGGTGGAGTGCGGGGGCTGTGGGGATGAGATGGAGGAAGCAGTGAACGAGCCTCCTAGTAGTGGTGGATGACAGCTCCTCAGGGTTGACGAGGGCACCTCGTGTCGAACTGTGCTGCCTCACATGGGTGAGCGGGGGCGGCCTTCGCGCGGGCGGACGGCAACGGTCCATCGCACGGGCAGACATTGGCTATAGAAGCTGGTGGCTGAAAAGCAAACGCCAAACAGATTGACTTCACTTCTGTTGGAAAAGCAGTCGCTACCCCCAAACAGGCCTTAACTATCTTCACTCTACATGGCACTTTTCTTTTCTTTTCTTGTTTCCTTTTCCTAAAAAAAGAAAGAAAAAAGAGTTATGTGGTGTTGGTTGTGTGGTGCCTCGACGTTTCAATCTGACCAGGCAGAGTTCGTGAAGCCTCGGTTGATGTTCCAATCTAACCGGCTGTTGTTGTGTGTTTGAGTTGACTTTGAGTAGTGCATTGGTGTCATACAACGTAGATTCACTGGTAGAGTCAGGACCTTTGGTACGCCCCTTTAGTCCCGGTTGGAACTTTGGAGCCGGGGCTAAAGGATTTTCATCGATGTGGCCCAAAATAGCTGCTCGAGCCGCCTACCCAAACTTATTTTTAGGTAAAAGGGGAGCGTCCTGACTATTTTTAGGTAATGATTGGTGCCCACCTTTAGTCCCGGGTGGTAATACTATCCGGGACTAATGTTTTAGTCCCGCGTGGTGTCACCACCCGAGACTACAGGCATACCCTTTAGTCTCAGATGAAACAACCACCCGAGACAAAAAAAAGGTCGCACTTCACTGCCGACCCATTCTTATCCTCTATGCACCACAACCACTCCTTGTCCTTCCTATCTTCCTTTTGCTTCGCCATCCTCATCCTCTTCCCTCTTCTCTCTTGGGCAGGGACCATTGTGCGGAGGATGCCGGCGCGGCAGCACAGGGCGCGTGGCCTGGCGGTGTGCCCGGCGGCCAGCTCGCGCGCGGCTTGGCAGCGCGGTCCGGCAGCCTGCTCGTGCGCGGTCTGGTGGCCAGCTCACATGCGGCTCGGCGGCGCGGTCTGGCAGCCTGCTCGCGCGCGACCCTGCGGCGGCGTGACCCGGCGGGGGTGTGGGCCCGCGGTGGCGTCGCCCGGTCTGGCGCGGCCTCCTCACTCGACGCGCGGTCCGGTGACGTCCAGGTAGGACGCGCGTCGGGGGTGGTGTGGAGCCGCAGGCAGGGCACCGGTGTGGCGGTGCACAGTGGGGCAGGCGCGGCGGCCAGCCCTACCATGTGAGTTTTTTTATTTGGATTTTTGTGTGAATCTTTTGTGTGTGAATGAATCAAACTCATGGAGATGTTGTAAATCGAACTATGTGTATGTTGTGAATTGATTTGTATGATTTTACAAGATGAACTTGTGGAAAAACTTGTGTTAATTGAGTAAGAGCTCTAATGGAAGTGGAGCTCCAGTGGAGGTTTGAACATGTTGGTGGAACTGAACATGTTCTCGGTGAAATTGAACTTGTTCATGTTGGAGTTAGAATCTGGAGCTGCTGAAGCTGGAGCTGGCAGCAGGCGTTGACGTGTGTGCGGAGTTTTTTTTAAAAAAAAACTTTTTAGTCTCGGTTGGTATTGGGGCTACGTGCTGGGGCCGGCGTGCCCCTCCTTAGTCTAGGTTGGTAATACCAACCTAGACTAAAAGACTTCCCTTTAGTCTAGGTTCGTTTACTCAGGACTAAAGGGGGAGACTTTTGTCTCTCATCATTAGTTCTAGTTGGACTTTAGAGTTCTATGGTTCTCACCAACCAGGACTAAAAGCGGTGACTCTACCAGTGTTTGATGTCTCAGTCCAATTGATCGGTGTTGTTTCTTTGTTGTTTGTCTAGTCTGGGCTCACTCTTTTTTAATATAATCGACAACTCTGCTGTTTGCTTCGTTTAAAAAACTCAGCTGTACAGTGAAAAACTCTTTTGAAATAGTGAAAAAGTGTCATCGGCTGTAAACCTAAGACTGGAATCTCAGCATGTATATCAACCGTCTTTCAATTCTCCACTCTGTCTTGCAATCCACGGCCGGCTCCATGCTGCAAAGCTTTTCAACTTGCACTAACTTTTTTTTGCGGGTAAACCTGCAGTAACTGTAGCTGACATGTTGAAGTTTTTTCAAAAGCAACACCAGATTCCCCGCTAATGCAGCCAAGGTTGATTAGTTGCTTTCACACGCTTTCTCTGTTGACGATGGAGTCTCGATCAGGCGGGGTACGCTGTTTGTTGGTTACGATCAGGCGGGGTACGCTGTTTGTTGGTTAGTTTCACACGTGACTCCGTCGATGCTGCCAATAAATGATTGGCTGCTTTCACAAAGTTGACGCCACAAGATGTTAGGGCAGTCCCAACGACCCAACGATAGACACCACACGCGAAATCCAAGACAACCACATTAGCAAAAATGATTGGTAGAAAGTATCTTCTACAATAGTACAAAGTCTAAGATAATAAATGTGTCGCCAAATTAAATTTTTTCGCCTCTCTTATCTCTTCCGCCCCTGCTGCTCTGCTCTCGTTCTCTCCCGTCACCATCTCCTCTGTTGTGTCTGCCCAGCACTCATCAGGCGAGCTCCGGTGACGCGCGCGGGCGCAGCGCAGCCACAACTGCAGCACAAAAATCCATCGCAGCCTTGCTCTTTTCTCCTCACTGAATCAAGATGCGGCCCACTCCTTTCCTCTTGTTTATTCACGCAAGAGGCAAATCTGAGCAGCACCCAGCGTCGCCATCACGGCATCACCTCCCTGCCCTTCTGACCGCATCAAGCAGCAGCCGCAGCCCCTTCCAATCCGCCGCCGCCGCATCCCTTCTTTTCCTTCCTGTACAATGTGGCGGCACGAGCAGACGGGCTCCGGCGGCGTGGAGCAGATGCAGCGCGAGCAGGCAGGCTCCAGCGGCGTGGAGAGGGTAGGCAGCGGTGGCGGCGCCCCAGTACAGGGCCACGCGCATGGCGGGAGTGCGGTGGCGGCTGGCGAGTGGAGCATAGGCGAGCGTGCGGCACCCGACGGACGCGCGCGGCGACAACAGATGAGCGGGGCCGGCGCGGCGGCGCGAACCGCACAGCCGAGCGCGGGCGAACATGTTGCGGGCGACGGTGAGCTCGCGTCGGGGGCGGCCGACGGCGGGCGGCGGTGCTACGGCGCGGGCGAGGCTGACGGGTTCGCAGCGGCGCTGGCGACTCGCGGGTGAGGCCTGCTCAAGCAACTTCTCCGAAGTGCTCAAGGGAGCAAAGAAACTGTATGACGCCTGCCTCTAGCAACTTCTGAACTTCGCGAAGTGTTGCTTTCTCTTTTTCTGGCGATATCACTCTTAGCTTTTGTCTTTTTGGCGTAACTTTCGGATTTAAGTTTAGACTATGCTCAATAACATCACGTGGTATGCCCTTGAGATATTTTTTGCTCCATGCGAAAACATCTTGATTTTCGCTTAAGCAGTTAAGCAAGTCTGCCTCTTCTTCTTCACTGAGGTCCTTTGCAATTATGATTGTTTTGTCATCTGTGCTGCTGTTCAACTTCATTCTTTTAGTGTGCTGCATAGGCTTGATTCTATTTTCTTCTTCTTTCCACTTCTGCTTTATTATCTGCGACTCTTGCGTGTCGTCTTCGGTTTCTTGGTTTCCTTCGCTTATTCTCACTAAGTGTACTGGCTTGCGGTCTACACCTGTATTGTATTCCCTGTCCCATGCATCTTCCTGGTCCCTATAGACTGATAACACCCCATTGATCGTTGGAATTTTCGTGCATAAAAATGGCATGTGGATTACTGCTGCGAATTTGTTTATGACCCCTCTTCCGAAGATGGCCTTGTAAGAATAAGGGATGTCAACTACATCGAAGTTGACCATTTATGTTCTCATTAGAGCCCCTTCGCCCATCGTAACATTCATTTCGATGGTTCCCAAAGCTTCAACTCGCTTGTTGCCGAAGCCATATAACGGTTTCGTAGATGTTTGCAAATTGCAATTGATCGTCCCTGAATTCCATTTTCCTGAACAAGTCATAGGTGAGAACATCTGCGGAACTGCCATTGTCTACCAGGATTCCCCCTACGTCATTTCCCAGAATGTACTTTGTGTTCTTCCACAATATTGCTCTGATGACCAACGGATCTTCGTGTGGGTATCTCTTTAATTTCAAATCAGCCTCCGTGAATGTGATTGGAATATGCGACCACTTTGTACGAAACACCTTTCCCGAAGATAAGTGGCTGACCTCCCTTCTGTCGTCCTTCCTCTGTCTCTTCGATGGGAACTCAGGGAAGCAGCATCCCCCTGTTATTGCATTTATGACATTCACCCTCTGGTATTTGTCATCTGGATCGTTGTTTATGATGTTGACTCTTTGATATCTGTCATCTTGTTCTGACCTTCGGGCGTTTTGCTGCTGGGATTGTGTTGGGTTTTCTTTTGGCTGGTAAGGAGCGCTTAGCACTGGGACTTGTGCTGATGAGTATGCTGGGTGAAACTGTGGTGGATATGGGAGGGGTTGGAAATATTGTGGTGGCGGCTGATACATGGGCTGCTAGTTTGACGCTGAGCTATTTGCCACCGAAGGTATGGCAGGCGTCGCTCTGTTGAGGAAACCAACTTGGTTTTGCGCAACTTTCTTCTTTTCTTCTTCCTCCTTTCTCTTGATTGCTACCCTGCATTCATATGTCCAATGACCTTTGTTCCTTCCATGTATGGAGCAAACTGTTTGCGGAGGTGGCGTTGAGTATTTGGCAGACCCCTGCTGATTTGACTGCGAAGGTGCCTGGTTGTTAGTTGTCCCCTTGGATGATACATTGTTCACCCCCCTGTTATAGTTCGAAGTGTTTGTTGTGTTTCTGTTGTTCGTGTTTGGCCTTCTGTTCCATTCTTCTTTTGCCTTCGCTGCGTTTTTCCTAGCGTGATAATCCTCATTTCTCCTTTGCTTTCCTCGATTGGATAAGCAATATGATTGCAAGACTTCGAACAATCTTTTTTTCGACGCTGGCCTTCGCCTATCTAGATATTCCCCACAAGGCCCCACCTTGAGCCCGCCTATAACGGCGTCAATTACACTTGACTCTTCGACATGTGGTGCTTTTGCTCTGGCCTTTGTGAATCTTTTATGTATTCTTGCAATGGCTCCTTTTCTCCCTGTTTGATCTGATGAAGGTCATTGGTTGTGAGTTCTTGTGGTTGAAACCCTTGAAAGTTACTTTCAATTTTCTCCCGAAGCTGACTCCATGAACTTATGCTTCCCTTTGGCAACGACACATACCATTGCTGAGCAGAGCCTTTTAATGCCATGATCATGGCCTTCGCTTTCGCCTTGTCATCACCTCCCCCTGACGAAATTGCCACACTGTACCGAAATATGAACTGCCGCGGATCTGACTCATCGTCATATTCTGGTAGCGAAGATGGTAGTTTGAATTTGGACGGCCAATCTGCCTGCTCGAGCTCGAATGTAAGTGGCGTGGATGGCTTGTCCTTGGAAGACTGTGAACCCTTGCTCTTGTGACGTGGTCTACGTTCCACGAACGCCTCTTCGTCAGAATCGAAAACCCATGATTCCTCGGAGTCGTACGAAGACTCCTCTACAATAACTGGTCTGCTTCCCTTTTTTCCCTGAGGAGACGTTGCTTTGTGCTGCTTTTCGGGCCTTGGTTCAGATCTTACTGATTGCTCTTGCAAAGAATTAAGTCGTGCCTGCAAGATTGCCATCTGTTCTTGAAGCTGAACAATCTTCTGTCTGATTGCTTGTTGCTCTTGCTCCTTGCGAAGTTGCTGGAGGAGAGATTTCTTTTTCTGGATGTCTTTCAGCATCTGTTGGTACTTTAGTTGCTCTTGGCTTGGATCGCCTGCCTGCGGTCCCTTAGCTTTGAGGAATGCCGCTTCTGCCTGAGCCCTTGTCCGGATGTTGGACGAACTTGGCATTTGACTCAGTCTTGCCGCTATGGTTGCCTCTACCCTTCTTAATGACGTGATGTCTTCGTCGAGGATCCCCGCATCCAAGAGGTCGACTTCGAAGTTTCCGTCTGTGATGTCTTCCAGTGCCCCATCGCGACCGCCTGGTGCGTGGCTGAGCACTATGTCTCTATCTGCGTTTACATTCACCCCTTCGTTGACTGGGCCTTCGGACTCTGCTGCCGACGGGTCATCGGTAGCTCTTTGTGGATTGGTATTGGTGTTCCTTGGTGCCCTCTTCGGTGCCATCGAATTGTGGTGGGACGAAACATGGTGGGCGCCAGAAATGTTGGGGAGAAACCCGTCCACGAAGTAGGGCCAACAAATGCAATTAACAAAGGAACTCAAACTTTCATGCAAACCAAAGCATGTCTTCGGGCAAGCTAAGAAAGCCTTCCCTCAGACCTCTCTCCTCCCTTTCATTCCATTCGGGCTTGTTTAAATAGGCCCGTATCATTTACACTTTACACTCTTACCCACGCCTTTTTCATCATGCAAAGGATCTTTGAGGGCATTACAGTATTTTCGTACCAACACGTCCAACTACCACTCTTACAACTCAACACTTTACACCGTGGCGCCCGTTATGTGGTCCCACAGTCCCACTTCCCCCCTTCGGGGAGGCATCACAGCCTTGAGGACTCACACTTGCTTCACGCCGTGATCGATGCTGCTACCTTCGCGTACCCGCGGTCCTTCTTCGCCCCTTGGGCGCTCGTGCGCTTCTTCTTGGTTCACTTCGGTCGTCCTCCGAAGGTTCCCTGTGTCTTCGAGCGATCAGCACCTTCAGCCTCCTGGCCTTCCGGTGCCTTTCAAGGTGCTTTTACTTCGGGCGCTTGAGGCCTCCGGCGCCTTTCTTTGCCCCGCCTTGAAGATGTTAAGCTTCGGGCTCTTGAGACCTTCGGCGCCTCGTTTCGCCATGCCCCGAAGGTGCCGAACCTGCGCAATCATCAAAAAACAAAGGACAACCGTTTCCCCTTGACCCGAAGGCCTGCAGACGAAATGGGTAACAACAGGGAGTTAGGTGCGAAATGGATTTTCCCAACACCAAGCTTGCTGGACCTTTCTTGGCGTTTCATGGGATAAATCACTTGGTTTTGCTCATATGGTTTTGAAAGCTAGATTGGAGTTTGATCATGCTTTTTCAGAGAAGTGGTCATCATCGCGTGCTGGGCCATCCGGTGCCATAGAAACAACATAACTTGATGGGGGCCTCCTCTCCTAATAAAATGTTTTCTATTTATTTCGAGCTGTTTTCTAAATTCCACAGTGCTGGCGGGTGCTTATGTCGCCTGCCAGCATTGTGATCTCGCTGCTGGCGGGCGGGCACCCGCCAGCACAAATAGCCATCACCACTGACACAAGATCGCTGGCAGGCGCTCCACCCGCCAGTAAAAATCGTTTGTGGCCTAGTGAGAAGCAAAATGCCTAAATGAATAAAACTAATTAATTAATTAATTTCTACAATCAATTTAAAACTCACAATCACTTGGTTACCATGAGTTTGAGATATGAGGGCACTCCCAATGGTGCATTAATAGTAGTTTCTATCTCTCTTAAATAGCTTGTCAATTAATTGAAATGATGATGTGGCAGCTTAGTTAATGAGGAAAGAGATGAAGAATCATAGAAATGATTTCTTCATGAAGAAACCAAGTCTTCTCTTGAACCAATGCACTAAGAAACCATAAAATTACCATTGGGAAGAAACTATTAGTTTCTAGGGGACTCATGTCACTCTCTCGTTAGAGGAAGAAGTTAGAGTTAAGAGAGAGAAAGAGAAAATAATTATTACTTGAAGACATTATCACTGTGGAAGATAGTTTCTATAGATGATTTCATATGCTATGGAAATCACGTCAGTTTCTTCCATCGAGACTGCCCTGACTCTAGCAGTAGAAAGAGGTTTTGTGGCAGTCATTGCAGAGCATCTCATTCGTATTAGCGTGAAAACCTCATTTGCACAGGTGGATGGTCAGAAACCCGCTGATACGAATGTGGACAATTATTAGTGTTGGTGTTGAAGTTGGTACCAATAACGAATTATACATGCTGGTAAGGTATCACGTCGCGGATAATAATAACTGCAATTTGTAAATGCAAGTAGCAAAAATATTTTTTTTTCTACAAGGATGGGAAACCATCTCTAAGCTCTCATGGTCGCATGTTACAAATTACAAGTCACACGAATTTCACATGAAATAAATATATGTGCGGTGTACCTCGTGTGATACCTCATTCCTCCCCTACCAACCTACTCTAAATATTTTGATTCATTTTTTTGTTTATAAATGGCTTCAATTAAAAATCCAACTACAAAGTTGTAGATCTGATCAAAATTTATAAGTTCCATATAAACAGCATGTTCGCTTGGCTGGTTGCTGGTGGCTGGTGCTGGTTTGTTCCGAGAGAAAAGTACTGCTGGCTGATTGCTGGTGGCTGGTTTTTTCTGAGAGAAAAGTACTGCTGGCCGGTGGCTGATAAGCCAGACGAACAGGGACTTGTCCCCATTGGAGGTTGCACCCAAAAGTTACTAATTTCCAAATATAATATAAAATTCAATAATTTACAAGGGCTGTAATAAAGAGAGGGAAATAGAGCTAAACTTGTATACATCATTTGGCATATAAACAACTTTAAATTGAAAAAAATCAACTACAAAGTTGTAAATCAGGTCAAAACCTAGTACTTATTTCAAATAAAATTTCTCTTCACACAAGTCCATATGTTTGAATAAAACATGAAATTCAAATGATAAGGTACGGATTGAAAACGCATGCGAGTGAGTGATACTGTGATAGTGATACCCAACTCGATCGATTCGATCCCGCCCTATATATACCAGCAGTTCTCTACCAGCGAAAGCACTACTGCTTGTTTCCATTCCATTTCCAGCTTCCATTGCAATGGCTAGGTCCCTCGCAGCTCTCCTCCTGCTGCTGCTGGTGAGCTTATTAGCTTATCGGCAACCAGTGAATCATTAACTCCAAAACCTAATTCGATCATCTATAAAACCTAGCTACAAAGAGTGCAACACTGACTATCACGATAAATTAAATCACTTGTTCAAGTTGTATATAAATTAATTCCCATTCCTCATTTGTTCCTCAAAGATTAACTCGGACTGCTTCTGCTCGCCTGTACATGCAAACTAACAGGTCGCCGCCGCCATGGCAGCTTCAGCTCAGCACCAGGACGACTCGGTGGCCACGGCGTTCTTCCTCAGCAAGGACCTGCACCCGGGCTCCAAGATGACGCTCCACTTCACCCTCGCCGGGACCACCGCCGCGCTCCCACGCGCCAACGCCGACGCGATGCCGTTCGCCTCCACCAAGATCCCGGAGATCCTCTCCCGCCTCTCCGTCCCGGCCAGCTCCCCCGCCGCCGCGGCCGTGCGCTCCACCCTCGCCGCGTGCGAGGCCGCGCCGGTCCCGGGCGTGGAGGCCCTGCGCTGCGTCACCTCGCCCGACTCCATGGCCGACCTCGCCGCCGCCAGCCTCGGCACCCGGAACATCAGAAAGGTGGCGACAAAGCTCATCGGCACGGAAGGCGCGACGCCGAGGCAGGAGTACACGATGGCGTCCGTCAGGTCCGTGCCGGCGGCCGGCGGCGACATGGTTGCCTGCCACCGCATGCCGTACCCGTACGCCGTGTTCGCGTGCCACGCGACCGCCGCCGCCGTGTACGCGGTGAGCCTCGCCGGCGCCGACGGGAGGACGGCCAAGGGGGAGGCCCTGGCGGCGTGCCACGCGGACGCGTTCCCGGGGATCTCGGAGTCGGCGTACGAGAAGCTCGGCGTGGAGCCCGCCGGGAGCGTGCCTGTGTGCCACTTCCTGCCCCAGGACAGCATGCTCTGGATGCGCAACTGAAAAGCTCTTGCAGGTTTCAAACGTGCGCGGCGCGAGCAAGTGCTACTACGTGTGTGTAGAAAATTAATAAGTGGCTGATCACGTATACTTGATCGCCTGTTCTATCGGCTACCGGATTGCTGAATGTACTACCGTAAGATACTCTTTCCGTTCTTAAATATATGACGTTTAGAACAAAAAATTTAGTTCAAATAGTTTATTTGAACTAAATTTTTTGTCCTAAAAGTCATATATTTAAGAACGGAATGAGTATGCTGTACGTGTTCGGTGTGTAATTATACTAGTCACCTATGACCTCATGTGGGCCCATCATATATGTGTCATATGTGAAAAGAAATAATGTTATATGTGTAAGTGTGCAACTAATTTTTTCGCTTTCTCTCCCCTTTAATACATTTGAAAAGGCGACTCAATGATAAACTGCTTTTTGAAGTGGTGTACGTCACTGTTGTAGAGAATTGGTCCCTCTGTAGTTTTACTGACATGTGTGGAATCGGACCGAGATATCAGTGACACTCAACTACTGCAGAGTAACCTCTTCCTTTTGTTGGCGGTGACTTAGTTCTCCTGGTGGCTAGTTTAAAGGCATGTTTGGTTCCTATAAATATGGTGATTTAAAGTGCAAAAAGTGAAAATAAGTCACTCGTGTGAACCAAATAGTCCTGACTTATTTGCACTTTAAGTCGTCTGATTTATAAATCTCATAAGTAGCTCCACTCCTACTTAAAGTGACTTATTTTCACCTTTTCTCTCTCTTATCCTGTGTGGAGCTCACTGACTTATAAGTCACTGCAACCAAACATGATTGACTTCAATTCAACTGACTTATAAGTCGGATGACTTATAGGAACCAAATAGAGCTGCAAGGTGAGAGTGTTGTGCGAGAGTTTGCTGTTTGCGGTGTGATAAAAATGAACCAATAGCAAATCTTTGTGGTGGAGTGTGAAGAGTCTTTCTCGATCTGGGATTGAAGTATGGGATTGAACCACGAACTTCATCCTAGGTATGCTTTTTCACTATGGGAGATGAACTTATAGGTGGGAATAGCCACGTCTCACAAATGTTATGGGCTCTTGGGCCACTAAGACACTAAAATCCTGACAATCTAATATTTTAATATAATGAATACTGTATATAGTATTGATAAAAGGTAACTTGTAGTATATATTTAGTTCTCCTTGTGAAAGTAACCGTACATCAAAGAAGATAAAAACGACAAAATAACTATAATGGTTACCTCAAACAAAAGTTCAGTGTTTTAGTACTTTTTAAAAAGATGTCTTTGAGCAAAATCTTCAAGAACACTATCGAGATCAATTGTATCTAAAATACCATTCTCAATACCCTAGTCGTCGTCGCCTTCTCTTCTCTCGTGCGTGATGCGTCAAACCGTCAATACGTTCGATACATATGGTCTATCGGTCTATACACTTGATACTCATGAGCCCATAAGCGGCGCACAAAGCCTGCCCACCCCCTTTCTAGGGACGGGCCAAGGTGGGAATGTCGCTGGCGACTATCTATCGCGCCTGCTATGGTTACCAACCATCGCAGGTGCACGTGGAGGCCGCGCACGGGAGGTGGTTTGTTTTTTCTTTTTTATATATTTCCTTAGACTTTTTATTTTTATTTTTTTATTTCGTACTTTTTATTCTTCTTTCTTTTTATTTTCTATTTTCTATTTTATTTTTATTTTTAATTTCTTATTTATTTATTTCTATTTTCTATTTCATTTTCTATTTCTAATTTCATTTTTATTCTTTTATTTCTTTTTAAGTTTTAATTTTTCTGATTATTTTATTTTTTTCTATTTATTTCTATTTAGTCTTATTTTTTCTTTTCTATTTTCTTTATTTTTTATTTTTCTTGTTTCTCTTTTATTTTTTCTTTTCATATTTATTTACTTATTTCTATTTTTGTTTTCCATTTTATTTTTTCTGCTCTATTTTCATTTTTCATTTATTATTTTCTTTCTTTTTATATTTATATATTTGTTTATTATGATTTCTATGCAATTATGTTTCGTCTCAGTGAATATAAAAATTAATTTTTATTTTTCTGCTCGGCTGCGATTAATATGTTTGTTTGGTCTTAGTAAATTTTTCTTCGGTCCAAGTAAATTTTTGTTCAACTAAGTGAATATGTTTGTTTGGTCCCAGTTAATTTTAGTTCGGGTGGAGGGAATTTTTGTTCGGTCCAAGTAAATTTTTGTTCGGCCATAGTAAATATTTGTTCGACCTTAGTGAATATATTTGTTCGGCCATAGTGAATTTTTGTTCGGTCCAAGTAAATTTTTATTCGGTCCAAGTGAATTTTTGTTCGGCCCTAATAAATTTTTGTTCGGCCCAAGTAATTTTTTGTTCGGTCTCGTGAATATTTGTTCGGCCCAAGTGAATTTTTGTTCAGCCTCAATATATTTTTGTTCGGCCCAAGTAAATTTTTGTTCAGTCCAAATAAATTTTTGTTCGGCCCTAGTGAATAATTGTTCGTCCCAAGTGAATTTTTGTTCGACCCAAGTGATTTTTTGTTCGGCCCAAGTGAATTTTTGTTCGAGCTCAGTATATTTTTGTTCGGCCCAAGTAAATTTTTGTTCAGCCCCATTGAATATTTGTTCATCCCAAGCAAAATTTTGTTCGGCCTCACTGAATATGTTTTGTTCAGCCCTAGCGAATATGTTTTGTTCCGCCCAAGTGAATTTTTGTTCGGCCGGTAAATTTTTGTTCAGCCCAAGTGATTTTTTGTTCGGCCCGGTAAATTTTTGTTTGACCTATAAAAGTATAATAATAGAAAGAGAAATAAAAAGTAATATTCACTATGGCAGAACAAATATTCACTGGGACGAACAAAAATATATGAGGCCGAACAAATCTATTTGTTCTAGGTAGTAAGATATTTGTTCGTTATAACACAAATTAATATTTGGTATTTAAAAAATGTTTTTAAAAATATTTCATCAAAACATAGTCAAGTGGAATCTTATTTTGAAGATCTGGACACAAGAAATCCATTTTTGAAATCGAAATTTAATTTAGACACACGGTTTATAATTTATAACTTTTTAAATTCTAGATTAGATTAGCTTTAGCTTTAAATTTCTGCTTGAGCCCCCGCCTCCCGCTTCCCACCCCTGGCGCCCGTCGCTACCCCCGTGCTCCGGGTCCCGGCGCGATGGCATAATCGCACCCGGGAATGTCTAATGGCGTCAGAGGGCATGAGTAGCACCTCTAAGGATCTCAATATTTTAAATTTTCTTCAGGGGTGCCCTTGTAGGGGTTGGAAAAGCACTTTATCTTAATCCAACCCGTTCTTTAAAAATAAGTGCAACTAATTATTTCTCTGTTTGTTTTATGTGTTCCTTTATTTTTATATGAACAACTAATCATGTTTTATGAGTTTTGTTTCGGTACTTGGGTAGTACCTTCTACTGATATTATTCCACCAGCAAATTTAATTGAAAATTTTAGTTAATAAATAAAAGGGTATTATGGTAAAAAAATCCTCCTCCCTCACCGCCGCATCCTTTTCTCGTCTCCACCTGTTCTCTTGTGTTCTGTCGCACTCCCCTGCGGCCCGACGGCTCGTCGTCCGGGTCTGGTACCCCGCTAGATTTGGATTCTACCGAACCCGAACCCACCTCGCATACCATGGAGAAGGGAGCACGACGGTGAGCGGTCTGCCGGGCTGTTGGCGGATGCACCCGCCGCCCGCCGGAAATGTCGCCATGATCCGGCCAGCAATCTTGGGTCGTGCTCTATGGCAGCTCTAGCACAGATGGGCCTTGCCGACCCCGCCGGCTAGCACGATCGGACCACGGGTGATAGCGGCCGTCACGGAACACTACGGCGAGGCGATGCAGAGCGCGGGCGCGGCTGGCCTCGCTGGGGCCGTCGGCCGCGGGGACGGATGGCCTTGCTGGGCCTAGCGGGCGTGGGTCTGCCGCACCAGCCGGGGCGAAGTGCGGGCGAGGCGAGCGTAGTGTGGTCGGCTTCACCGAGGCTGTTGACGGTGGAAATTCACCATTTCCAACCCTCAATATTCTCGCATAAATGGAGGCATATGCATATCTTACTAGCATTTAGGTTTGAATAATGTAGTTCCACTTGTCCTTGGAGATTATTTTGTATGTAGGTGATTTACCCCTTAAAAGAGATGGAAACTCAACTTCTATGAAGAAACCATGCCAACTCAGCTGAGGAGGTGACTGCCACCAAGGGAAACATGGCAATCCACGTCATCGATCCAGGGGAGGCACTCACCGACGAATCAGAGGACGCCACATGGACTTCACATGGATCAAAGGGCCCACGTCGGATACCAAATCAAGCCATGCACCGGGGATGGATTAGAGGGCCCACAAGGCAGCCAACCAGAGGAAGCACACCAGGTGGGGCCGCCCTAGGGGGTCGGCCGATCCTAGGATCGGCCAAACCGCCTTAGTGGTGTCCCATCCTGGCCTTCCACGTGGTGGTTGCTCATTGGTCTATTGCCTCACTCCCGGGTATTTAGGGGCCATTTGGGCGTCCGAGCAAGCCATGTCCTCACCTATAAATAGAAGGGGAGGGGATCCCATTTCACACACACCACTCTCTCATTCTCCTCTCACTTTTAGTTTCCAAGGCTAGGGGGTAGGCTAGAGTAGCTCTTATTCAGGTTCCAAGTCCTCTTGGAAGTCTAAGTATGAGTTATCTTTTATCTTTATTTCTTTGTATGACTTTGATCTACTTCAGTTATTCAGCTATTTTATATAAAGTCATGGTAGATCATATTCTTGATATGTTCTTGAGTTCATCCTCTGTTCATCATTTAGAGGCTCGTGTTCTTCGTGAACACTACCTTTTGATCCACTTAAAGGGTGATAAACTCCTTCCTTATGTGTTTGTTCATAAGTTAGAGGCTCGTGTTCTTCACGAACATGACCCTTTGATCTTATTGATTAGACATAAGAGAGTTCATATCTGTTCGTATGTCTAGCCTCAGTCGATCTTGTTAGATGGCATGAGAGTGTTGCATGAGGTCTGTGTTCAAGCTACGGTACTCGGTCTAGTTGACCAGTCTGCTGGTGGCTCTCACCCTGGGTCACAATAGCCCGGGCCGGGTGGAGTCTAGCAGCAACGTAGGCATGGTGCCTGGGTTGTCTGGCTACGATAGTTATGAGCATACCCCCCGTAACGAGAGGTCGGTCCTCAGGTGGTGACAGCCCTGTTGGATCCTAGGGCAACCTCCGCACTGGGGTACCTGCTGTAGGAGTCTAAAGTCTAGTTTCGCAGAGTGCTGGTCGTCGCGGGCTAGCTCCCTGTTTGTACCTGGGTGCTGAACCTTATCTCTCTCATGCAATACTCATGCCCATCTCTTGTATCTTCTAGCTTTGTATGTTTAGTACATTAGAACCTAGAGCTAACTCGTATGTTCCCCCTAAGCCGTAGTGTGCTAGAGTAGAGGTAGATTTGAGTGTGTGTGTCACACTACCCCGTATATATTTTATCTTACCCCTGTCCTTGAGTGTGTTATTCCCTATATCTATCTCTTGGTTTACATTCAGAGCAAAAGTATAAGTCTAAGATATCCGCCATTGCCTTCCACGGATTCAATACCCTTGGAATACTCTCCTTCCTTGGGGAAATGCTACAATGATTTATCTGTGCGCTTGCGGATTCGTTCATGATCGTTTAGATTAACCTATGGCAAGTCTCGATGTTCACGCTAACCCGGTGCCTTTAGTTGTGACATTGAGAGGTGCCTAAAGGCTTTCCTGGTGTTGTCACTAAGGACGGGTCCCAGATCTGTTCTTAGGATGACGACACTACGAAACGCCAACAAGCATTTCTGGCGCCGTTGCCGGGGAAGGCAGAGGATTATCATGACTATGCTTTGCATCTGTTTATAAACTCTGAGTAGGTTAGGACAACTCTCAATGCAGGCTAACCTTGATTGTCTTCTTTTATCTTTGGATGATGAAGACAGGTAGTGTATGACTGGTTTCGACCTACCGGGAAATTTTACTGAAGATCCCGAGTCTCTTGTGATGAAAGCTCGAATTCATTTCGGCTCACCTCATCGTACTCGTCCGGAGGGCGAACCAGCTTCTTTTGTACCATCCACGTCCAACGTTATGGCCCAGAAGACACTTCGTGAGTACTCAGCTCCTTCCGCTGACCAGGTGCTGCAAGGCCCTGAGGTGGCAATGGAGACTGAAAATTTTGAGATCAAGACGGGTCTAATTACGATGGTACAGGCTAGCCCATTCTGTGGCAAGCCAAATGAGGATGCCAATGCTCATCTGCAGCAATTCCTAGAGCTGTGCCGCACTTTCGTCATCAGGGGTGCAAATATGGATGCTGTTCGTTTACGGCTATTTCCATTCTCCCTCCTGGGGAAAGCTAAGCAATGGTTCTATGCGAATCGTGAAGCTATTAACACTTGGAGTAAGTGTTCAGAGGCATTTCTCAAGAAGTTCTTCCCATTGGGTAAAACCAATGCTCTTCGTGGAAGGATTTCTGGTTTTCAGCAAGCAGCAAGTGAATCCATTCCAGAGGCTTGGGAAAGGCTTCAGGAGTATGTCCTGGTCTGTCCTCACCATGGGATGGAGGATTGGCTTATTCTTCAAAGCTTCTATAATGGGTTGACTCCGACAGCCCGATGCCATATTGATGTTGCTGCTCAAGGAGCATTCTTCTCACTCACTGTTGATGATGCTAAATTACTCATTGAGAAGATGGTCTCCAACCAAGGGTGGAGTGATGAAAGACTCCAACCACGACCGAGGGGTACTCATACTGTCAAGGAAGCAGACATGATTACTGCCAAGATGGATCTTCTCATGAAGAGATTGGACGACTACACCAGCGAGAAGGCTGCCATGGCTACCACTACTCTGCCTATGGATTCTCACATGACTTGTGAAGTCTGTGGCAACACTGGGCACTCAGGCAACTATTGTCTGGAGACTCAGGAGGATGTGATGTACATGAACGGCAACAATAACGGTTATCGTCCACCTCAACAAGGAGGCCAATCGTGGAATCAATAACGCCCTTATTATCAAGGAGGTAACCAAGGTAACTCGTACAATCCCAACCAACCTTCCTTGAGAGATCTCGTTTTTGGGCAAGCTAAGATTAATGAAGGTATTAATAAGAAGCTAGCTGCCCTTGATAAAACTGTGGAAAGCCTCAACGTTAAGCTTGATAGTTTTTCTTCTGCTCAGAAGAGTCAGCTAAGTTTCAACAAAATGTTAGAAACCCAGCTGGCTCAGCTGGCTGCTTTGGTTCCATCTCCTGATAACGGGAGGATCCCGGGGCAACCCGTATCCTTTTGTGAGAATGTTAGTGTAGTGTCAACCAGGTGGGGTAAGCCACCTAGGAAGACACATGCTTCTAACTATGCAGGAAAGCTCATACAACAAATTCTTGATCCATGGGAGGAATCAGCAGTGGTGCATAAGAAAGATCCAGGCTACCCGACTATTACTTGCACAATTTGTTACAAGCAGATTAGGCATGCCCTTTGTGACCTTGGTGCGAGTGTTAATCTCATGTCCAAGGCCATGTTCGAGCAACTTGGATATCCAGCTCTCTCTCCAACAGCACGGACTATCCAACTCGCAGATTCAACGATACGATATCCAGAAGGAATTGTTGAGAGCATATTGGTCAAAGTCAAGAGCTCTTATGTCTTTGCGGATTTTGTGGTCCTTGATATGGATGACGAGGGAGGAATGCCACTCATCCTTGGGCGACCATTTCTCAGTGATGTCCGAGCTAGGATCAATGTGGGGTCCGGAATTATCCGTTTCCGCATTGGGAAAAGGAACTTGAAGTTCAAGTTTCAGGATAAAGAAGAGCAATGCTATTTAGTGCAAGATAGTGTTGAGTAGCTTAGGGGAAGGACGGAGCCTTCGCCCCAAGGAAGAAATCTCCGTCGAAGAGGCTAAAGAAAATTCGGAAAGAATGGCGGAAGATTGAGATGGCACCACCCTCTACTTCTCAGGAGTGGGGTGCTGAATGGAATTGATCACTGAGAAGAGTCCAACTCGTCGGACTAAAAATGATGGGTCCTTTCTACCAAAAAGGTTAAAGCTGGTACTTATCTCATATTTCCCTTTCCAAAATTTTATTTCCAAAAATTGCATATTTGATTTTCCAAAACATTGCATTTGCATGCTAGATTTATCTAGCCCTTTTCCCTTTTTTCAAATAAAATTTTTGAAAATAATTTCTGAGTTTGAAAACCATAGAAAATTTATAATTTCTGGAGCAAACTTTGGCCGGTGCACCTTGGCATATCTTCATATAGCCATTGGGGGCACACCTGCCAAAGGGGGCCAACACCGGGCCCACCACTGGGCCGGCCAAACCAGGGTTCGGCCGAACCCTGGCAACGGTCAAGTGGGCCTAGCTTTGGCCAACGGCTCCTAGCCGTTGCCCAACGGCTAACCCATAGTGTGCTGCCCCTTTGCTCTATAAATTGGAACATTCAACTCATTTCACTCACACTCCCCTCTTTACTCCTTGCTCTCTTGGTTTTCTTGGATTTCTTGCTCGAGATTGGATCAAGTATTCTCTCTAGTGTGTTGCTGAAAATATTGTTATTGGTGGAGCAAGCTCGGTAAGAACTTCATTCGATTTCACTAACCCATTACCGATTTGCTCTTGTTGTCCCTTGTTGTTGTACTAGCATCAATTGGGCGGCGAACACTCTCCGGAGGGTGACACGCTCACGCTCCCGTTCGCGGGCAAGCACGAGTGCATCCACCCCCGCCGAGCCAACGCCGAGCCCATCAACGATGGATTATGAAGAAGAGCAAGAAGAGCAAGCCGCGCCACAAGCCGCGGAGGAGGTCGTCGACGACACCCCCT
Organism: Cenchrus fungigraminus; assembly: GCA_036936925.1. Taxonomy (NCBI): domain Eukaryota; kingdom Viridiplantae; phylum Streptophyta; class Magnoliopsida; order Poales; family Poaceae; genus Cenchrus; species Cenchrus fungigraminus. Next base: position 11,009,479 of record CM072779.1, read on the forward strand.
ACCTCAGCTTGCGGGGCGATCGAGAGGAGCAAGCCTATGCTCTCCTGAAGGACCGAGTCTTCGCCCACACCAGGGACTTCGACCCGGCTCTCATGGAGAAAACAGGTATGAATCTCAAGTTCGTTTCCATTTGGAATGCTCTCGGTTGGGAGGAGTTTGCGCCAGTCACAGAGCTTGGCTCTCGGCCCCTCACCATCCAGTTTCTTTGCTCTCTTACCGAGATTCAGGATGGCATTCAGTTCCGTCTTTTTGGGACCGATTATCGTGTTTCTTGGAAGGAACTTAGTCGTCTTCTTGGGTTTAGTCCTCGTTGTGCTGTTTCTCTGAAGAAGTCTTGTGAGGGTTATGTTCGAGAATCTTTCTGGGCAGATATCTCTGGTCTTGTTTACAGTGGCAAGTTTGTACCTCGGTGCAACGATTTTGTGCATCCCACTCTCCGCCTGTGGCACAAGTGGCTCGCCATTACTCTCTTTCCACGAGAGGATGTTCGGCCCGTGCGCAGCGATGAGATGATGCTATTATACGCTGCTGTCAACCGGATCAAGGTCTCTCCCGTTAAAGCTATGATTCGGCAATGGTTGATGAATTTCAAGATGATAGGTCCTATTGAGTGTACATCTTTGGTGACTCGTATTGCTCTCAGACTCGGGGTTCTTAGTGGGAATTCCGTACCCTTCATCGGGATGCCCCGAGTTCTCATTGATGTGGCATACTTAATCCAAGGACATATACTCAAGATGGGCCCAAATGATTCTTTGACTTTCTTCTTTCCGGGCTATGCAAACCAAATCCCGTTACCCAACCCGGGGTTTGGATTGTATAACTTGGAGTCACTAACCATTCCCCTTGTTACACAAGGGGAAAGCTGTCGTGCTAGTGTCTCAGGCAGGTCCACCAGAAGTGCAGCGAAGAGAGCACACATGCAGCAGCAGCAACAGTCACAGCCACCACCACCACCTCAGCCACAGCCTGCTACGCCACCGGTGGCAGGAGGGGCCCCTGCGGGGTATATGTTCGGGGTTACCCCTGGGTATACACCTGGCTGGGATCAGCCCACCTACCAGCCGAGTGCAAGTGGCACAGCTTGGGCGAGTGCGAGCAGTGCTCAGTGGGCCACACCCGCTAGTTCCAGCTCCGGTGGTCCACCTCCATCTTCGTCCTTCCGGCGACACTCCTCAGCCTCTGCACGCGATGCTCAGCTCGCGCAGCAGATGGGAGAGCTCACCGTCCAGGTCACGGGATTGGAGGAGACGCTGAACACCCACGTCGAGTCTACCTCAGCGTGGCAGCGTCAGGCTGGTGAGAGGATAGCAACCATGCAGCAAGATCAGCGGCAATACATGGAGGCGCAGAGGGCTTACTACGTGAGTCAGGGTTTCTTCTACCCTCCTCCGCAGTGAGCCTGAAGCTAGCTTGGGGGAGGACCCCCATTCTGAGGTAACTTGTATCTTCCTTCGTTTTCAGAATATCTTATAAATGAAAATCCAACAAAAATCTGCAAAAATAAAAAGACCAAAAATATTTATTTGCTTTCATCATCGTTTGCTTAGTTTGCTTTGATATGCTTAGTAAGAATGCTTTGCCTCTATGGTTGAAATGATGAATAGTTGCTCTGTTTATTCTCCTCTTATGTCTTGCCTACAACTTTGTATCCTACCTAAGTTTTGAGTTTGTTGGCTTGTATGTTCAAACCTTAACTTGAAAACTGTGGGTAGCAAAAAGCATGATCCTTGCCTAAGTTGTTGTGAGACATGATATAGTAGAATAGAGTGCTATGATCTTGTGCTTAGTGATGCTTGACATCCGGAGTTTTTCTTTTTGAAAAATCAAAACATGATGAGTTCCTCAATGATGAGAATTTCCTATCCAAGGCCATATGTAGATTCTAGTTCTTAGCCTCCACATATACAGCTTGTTCTCTCATTGAGCTTTGTCAAATTGTTGTGACCCTTGTTAGAACTCATACTCTCCTGATCAAGATCACGTACACGTTCATGCTAAAACTTCTACACTGGAAGTTAGCACTCATCATTTGCCCCATATTGCTTATGCATTCTTCCTTAAATAAAACTCTATGTATCTTTGCATCGTTCATCCCTCTCCAAATATCTCCAATAGAGACAAAGGGCTAGCTTAAAAAAAGAGAGAAAAGCATGCCCAAAAGCATGGCAAAAATAAATAAATAAAGAGAGCTAGCCCAAGTCTCGAAAAATTTCAAAAGGAGAAAAAGGGATTGATATGTGCAAGAGAAAGAGTTCCACCATATAGATGGTAATAACTAGTACCTGCTCCGGGGCTAGTGTCCACCTTACCATCAATCCCTCATTCCCTCATATAAAGCATGGTAATATCTAGCACCCATTTCCGGGCCTAGTATCCACCTTGCCATGCTCATATCCATCACACACATATGCACATCTTGATCAGGATGTATGTTTGTTTCTTCCAAGGATCCAGTTTTTGACTTAGCAAAATATGAGAGACAAGTATGCCACATCTTCCCTACCTACAGCTCCACATAAAGCCTAATAGGAGTAGGATGTGAAGAAAGGCAGCATTGATGCCTTGGTGAGGAACCATACACTTTTGAGCGATCCGAGAGCATCATTTGAGGAACTCTGATTTTTCTTTTGAAAAATTTGCAAAACCTCCAGATTGCTAAGCTGATCAAGGTATGAGTGATTAAGCACATGCTATATAACCATTTTGTCTCTCAACCGCCCAAGGCAGGTGAAGCTATATGCCCCACGTATCAGGTGAAAGGTAAGAACATTGTCAACTCGTTCAACTCTTGGTAGAGTACTTTGCTATATGTTTGCCACAAGTTGAGAATACAATATTGTAGCAACTCCTGATCAACCAACCTACTCCCTCCGGTTCCCTATTAGAAGTCGTTTTGGACAAGGTTTCAGTCAAACATTGGGAACATAAATGATGAATAACTTTTAAGTCGTTGAGTTTGAAAATGTGAAAATCATATAAATAGATTTGTCTTGAAAATTACTTTCATAAGAATATACATATATAACTTTCCAATAAAGATTTTTATAGAAAAGAGGAGTCAAAGTTGTGCTTTGGTGACCGTGTCGCTGTCCTAAACAACTTCTAATATGGAACCGGAGGGAGTAAGTTTCTAATGTCTTGCTTCGAGACGAGCAAGAGATTAGCTTGGGGGAGTTTGTTGACGGTGGAAATTCACCATTTCCAACCCTTAATATTCTCGCATAAATGGAGGCATATGCATATCTTACTAGCATTTAGGTTTGAATAATGTAGTTCCACTTGTCCTTGGAGATTATTTTTTATGTAGGTGATTTACCCCTTAAAAGAGATGGAAACTCAACTTCTATGAAGAAACCATGCCAACTCAGCTGAGGAGGTGGCTGCCACCAAGGGAAACATGGCAATCCATGTCATCGATCCAGGGGAGGCACTCACCGACGAATCAGAGGACGCCACATGGACTTCACATGGATCAAAGGGCCCACCTCGGATACCAAATCAAGTCATGCACCGGGGATGGATCAGAGGGCCCACAAGGCAGCCAACCAGAGGAAGCACACCAGGTGGGGCCGCCCTAGGGGGTCGGCCGATCCTAGGATCGGCCGAACCGCCTTAGTGGCGTCCCATCCTGGCCTTTCATGTGGTGGTTGCTCATTGGTCTATTGCCTCACTCCCGGGTATTTAGGGGCCATTTGGGCATCCGAGCAAGCCATGTCCTCGCCTATAAATAGAAGGGGAGGGGCTCCCATTTCACACACACCACTCTCTCATTCTCCTCTCACTTTTAGTTTCCAAGGCTAGGGGGTAGGCTAGAGTAGCTCTTATTCAGGTTTCAAGTCCTCTTGGAAGTCTAGGTATGAGTTATCTTTTATTTTTATTTCTTTGTATGACTTTGATCTACTTCAGTTATTCAGCTATTTCATATAAAGTCATGGTAGATCATATTCTTGATATGTTCTTGAGTTCATCCTCTGTTCATCATTTAGAGGCTCGTGTTCTTCGTGAACACTACCTTTTGATCCACTTGAAGGGTGATAAACTCCTTCCTTATGTGTTTGTTCATAAGTTAGAGGCTCGTGTTCTTCACGAACACGACCCTTTGATCTTATTGATTAGACATAAGAGAGTTCATATCTGTTCGTATGTCTAGCCTCAGTCGATCTTGTTAGATGGCATGAGAGTGTTGCATGAGGTCTGTGTTCAAGCTACGGTACTCGGTCTAGTTGACCAGTCTGCTGGTGGCTCTCACCCTGGGTCACAATAGCCCGGGCCGGGTGGAGTCTAGCAGCAACGTAGGCATGGTGCCTGAGTTGTCTGGCTACGATAGTTATGAGCATACCCCCCGTAACGAGAGGTCGGTCCTCAGGTGGTGACAGCCCTGTTGGATCCTAGGGCAACCTCCGCACTGGGGTACCTGCTGTAGGAGTCTAAAGTCTAGTTTCGCAGAGTGCTGGTCGTCGCGGGCTAGCTCCCTGTTTGTACCTGGGTGCTGAACCTTATCTCTCTCATGCAATACTCATGCCCATCTCTTGTATCTTCTAGCTTTGTATGTTTAGTACATTAGAACCTAGAGCTAACTCGTATGTTCCTCCTAAACCGTAGTGTGCTAGAGTAGAGGTAGATTTGAGTGTGTGTGTGTCACACTACCCCGTATATCTTTTATCTTACCCCTGTCTTTGAGTGTGTTGTTCCCTATATCTATCTCTTGGTTTACATTCAGAGCAAAAGCATAAGTCTAAAATATCCGCCATTGCCTTTCACGGATTCGATACCCTTGGAATACTCTCCTTCCTTGGGGAAATGCTACAATGGTTTATCTGTGCGCTTGCGGATTCGTTCATGATCGTTTAGATTAACCTATGGCAAGTCTCGATGTTCACGCTAACCCGGTGCCTTTAGTTGTGACATTGAGAGGTGCCTAAAGGCTTTCCTGGTGTTGTCACTAAGGACGGGTCCCAGATCTGTTCTTAGTATGACGACGCTACGAAACGCCAACAGAGACCGATGGTGGTAGCGCGGCCAGCGGGCGCGAGACGTGTGGGGCGCGACGGCACGGCCGGTCTTGTTGGACTGCCGGTGGTGGTGAACGTCGCACGAGGCGACACGGAGTGCGGCGAACGGCCTCGCCAGTGGCTTGCAGAAGTCGCTGGCCACCTTCGGAGCTCGGCGAAGGTGAAGGCCACGAACGTGTTGTGCGCCGCCGTCGACACACCACGACGCAAGGTCTCCCCATCTCCGGGGTTCAACGTCAGCTTGATGTCCTCGCTCCGATCCCCCTCCGACGGGCTCTGGATCTTGGGAGGAGACTCTGCACCCCGCGAGAAAACAGAGTGTACCATGGTTTTTTTACCGACCGTAATCGGGGCCTACCGCGGTTACAGCTGGAACCGGTCCGGCACGGTTACGGTGCCGGTCAGTTTCAAACCGCCCAAATTCAAAATTTCAAATTTGAATTCAAAAAATGAAAAAATATTTAAAAAATCCCAAAAATAGTTCAAGTTGCCATGAATCTAATGGTGTTAAAATTTTTCAAATATTCGTTCGTTTAGTATACTTTGCGGGCATTAGAAGCTCAACCAAAAAAGAAAAAGGAAAAAAAAATTGGCTGGTTGAACTTCTAACGCCCGCAAAAATACTAAATGCACTATTATTTGAAAATTTTTGACACCATTAAATTCTACACACCTTGAAATATTTTTAAGAATTTTTCTTACATTTTCTAATTTTTTAATTCAAATTTGAAAACACATCAAATTCTTCGTTGCGCCGATTTTTTTGGTCCGGTTTAGTGGTCTTACCGTTCGGTAAACCGCTAGAAACCGGTTGAACAGGGGTTTTGGTTTGGAAATTTGAATTTGTGTGGTTTTTTCCGATAACCGCTCAAACTGCTTCGATAAACCGTTACCGGAGGCCGGCGGTTTGGTCCGGCCGGTCGGTAAAAAAACCCTGGAGTGTACATAGGAGTTGCTCAAGCGCGCGCCAAGAGCATCCCACAAATTAAAACAAACAAATTAACTTGACTAATTAATTAGGACCTAATCAAATTAGCCTTGTGCTGTTAATTAATTAACTGGTTTTGGAGAGGAAACTAGATTACGGTGAAACTTTACTGCATTTTTTAGATTACGAGTAAACAACACAAGATTGCAATTTTGAATCCTCTGCCTCTGGAATCAGGATTTGGGTTGGGTGGAGAAACTGAAACAACAGTGTGCCTGGCATCTACTATCAAGCAAACAAGAAGATTCAACCGCATGAAGGAAAATGTCGAGTGTGCCAAGAACGAGGGCCCTGATCCGCCGGTCGTCTCTCCCACTGGCAGAGCCAAGTGTTGGCCAACAGGGGGCATGGCCCCCCTTGCTATGTGCCAATTTTTTACTAAGTAGCAATCACCAGGTAGTAGTTCAAAGCACTCAACATGCAACAACATACTGGAAGTAGCGCACTAACAATTGGTGCTACAGGGCTAAATCTTGTCCCAAAATTTACTAATATACTTATTTAACTTCCAATGCAGAGTCAGGAGGAAAGGCTTCAACTCCCTGGCCTGGCTCGTTGTTTGGTCGCTTTGGCGCGAGCGCAACCATCAGGTCCACGATCGTCACGCTTTGATACCGGTCGCTTCCTTCCGTCCTTGACGAGATAAGGCTCCGAGCATCTGCCGGTTTCAGCGATGTTTCGTTTCTGCTTGCGCCTAGACTTTGATGGTTGTGTGTGTGGTGCGGTGGTCCGTTTTGTTTGGCCGCAGAGCGGCTTTAGTTGTGTGTTGTCTAGTCTGTAAACTTCAACTCTCTTCTGCTTAATGAAATACGGGCTATGCACGTTCTTTAAAACTTCCAATGCATTCATAGCCTACATTAAAATTAAAATTAGTTCATGAAGCAATGATTGTCAGTGTTTATTTTGAAGTCACCCAAAATGAAGATTGGAGTATCTTCACTATTTGAAAACAACTATTTTGTACTATCATCTTTAATAGGATTTTTTACCTTTTTGTAGATCAGATAATTTTAATCTTTGTGCTATACTTAATGCCTGTATGTATAGTGCATAGTTAAAAATCGATGACAATACGACCATTTTCAATTTTTATGATTCTTGACACAAGTCTATTCGGTTTCTTGCATAAGTCCCTTCTTGCACATTGTTTCAACTTCTTTCACAATATTTTTCTCTCCAACAGATCAATCATACAAATCAGCAAAAAACCTGCTTTAAGACCTACTGAACTTATTTCGACCTCTCATTGACTCAATTTCTGGCTCCGCCACTATCTCTGAGGCCGCACCAATAACAGCAGCAGAGAAACAGGGAGAAGGAGAAGCACGGCGGCCGACGAAGCCAAGTACAAGCAAGGAAGAGGAAGATGGCCGAGCTAGCTGCGGGCACAGGAACAGGACGCTGGAGCGGGCAGCCGTCAGGAGGAACAAGAGATGGAGGGTGAGAGGGACGGAAGGTTTGCTACTCCGCTGCTAAATTATTCCGTTAGTCCTGCCTCCTCCAACGGCCGGAGGGAGAAGAGTCGGACAGACGGGACTTGGTAACGGCACGCAGGCCCACACCGGTGAGGCCACGGTTCCGCTGGCGGTCGATGGCAGAGCTCCTGGGCGGCGGCAGTAGCGAGAGCGAGCAGGACGGCACCCGTGAGCACATGCAGGGTAGGAGACATTTTGAAATTTAACCCTGAGTTCGCATGCCTCCCGCGAGATGACAGCGAGTTGAAATATAACCCCGGGACATGTGAACTCTTCGATTTGGGAGATTTCGACATTTTTACTGAATTTCGGAACTATGTTTCTACATATTCCTCTCCAAACCATGTGGAAGGACATATTTGCCCCTGCCTTATCCCTATTCCTTTCCTCCCTCGCCACTGACGTGTGAGACCATATCTTGGTCATCTTCAAGCTCCAGACAAAGAGCTCATGCCCCCAACGGCGCTACACCCATGGGGGCAGGCGCCAAGAGGGACGCCACCATAGGGCCCCTTGGGCGCGGCCGTAGGGTGGGATGCCGCTGCGGCGGGCCACTGGCGGTCCCCAAGGGCCGGTGCCACGGCCGCCGTGCTCCATTGGCGCCACCGCACCCTCGACCAACCCATGCATAGTCGCACACCAGAGGTGCTCCGACAAACGTCGTCGCATGCATGCCTCCCCGCCTCCCGCCACCAGCACCGCTACTCACCGGTGCGGCAGCCCGCATAGACCCGTCGCTCTAGCACTCCGCCGGCGGCGGCCGCGCCCATGGGGCTCGGTGGTGGAGCACTGCCCCACGGCCACGCCCTTGGGGGTCGGCGGCACCCCCAGCACCCAGCGAAGGCTGAGGTCCTGGCTCAGCGGCACCCTCCATGGCGACGGCCGCAACGGCTCACGGCGGAGCAGAGGCTCGCCGGCGAGGGCACCGGTGCCGGCGGGAGGGCGGCGGAGTGGAGGCCGACGGCCCCTCTCCCGGCGGCTGCGCCCATGGGGCTGACGGTGCTCCTCCCGACAGGCCAGCAGACAGAGGAGAAGATAGGGAGAGAAGAGGTGGAGGTTGAAGAAGACCCAGGATGTGAGTCCCACACGTTAGTGGTGGAGGGAGGGGATAAGGGTAGGAACAAAATTGTCCGTTCACATGGTTTGGAGAAGCAAAATGAAAAAGTAAATTCCAAAATCCCTAAAAAGGGTGAGAATCTCTTAAATCGAAGAGTTCGTGTGCCCCAAGATTATATTTTGAAAGGCTTGTGAACTCGATGTCATTTCGCGTGAGGTGCGCAAACTTAATGTTAAATTTCAAAATATCTCGCAGGGTAGATGGCGTTGAGTGAGCATGGCAGCTAGGTGAAATTACCCATATACCATATCTGAATTAAAAAAATAAATTAATAAATATAATTGTTAAGTCCACCAAACTGGTACTATTTGGTACTATCGGGTACTATCACCATTAGATTCCACCAGATGGATGGGAGCATATAAGTTTTTACAGACACCAACACTTCGTTGGGTAACCAGCTTGAACAATAGAGCACACGTTTACAACAAACTAAGACCCTCTTCTTTTGAGTGAAAATGAACAGTGAAAAGCACTATTTACCCATCACATCAATTACATCTTCTCTCACAAGAAACACTTTTTTTTTAACGAAACGACAGAAGATTTGCTATAATTTTTATTAGAAGAAGAAAAAGGATTTAAAGAACCCCAACACATAAAAACAAAACAAAACGACTAACCACAATTTTACAACTATAAACAAAAGAACAACTAAAACAACTACCAACTAACTAACTGGGCGGTTAAAGAACAAATCACAAGAAACACTATTACAATACTATTCATTTGCAACTTCGCTATTACTTAAAAAAACGGGCCCTACGCCCCTCGCCCAAACATACGGGCTGGAAAAAAAAACTAGAACGACAGCAACAACAAAATCAGCGCCTAGATGAACACGTCTTCAGACGGTCTTCCCTTCAGCTTTTTCTCCAGGTCTTCTATCCAACCTTGCATCAGCCCACCCGTCCATGCGTCCAGCTGCTCCTGATCAGCACACTTCAGCCTCGCACGCCACTTCTAAGAACATGCAAGAATTTTGTGGAAGATGTCAGTTGGTTTTATAAGAACATCCTCTCGATTGCCATTTTATTTCGAGTAGTCCAGAAAGTCCACAACACCAACACAAGAGAGAACAATTTTACATTATAGTTATTATGGCAATCCCAATAGGATATTAATGATGGCTTCTATCCCGAACAAATGAGATGTCAAATAAGCAAAATTGGTGACATAACAGCTAATAAATGAGGAAAGAGAGCAAAAACGATAGAAATCGTTTCCTCCTCATGAAACGGCGTCCTCACTTGAATTGAGAAGCAAAGAAACCACAAAATCGGCGTTGGGGAGAAACATCCGCTCTCCAAGGCGGTCATCTGGATCCGGTGCGCTGCCTGACTCCACGCGCGCGGCCGCGCAGGCTCAACGCTGACGAGCCCAGGTGGGTGAGCTCCGTCCGCCACCACCTGCGAGGCTAGTCCATGGCGCTGTGAACCCGCCGACGAGCTTCGGCCGCCACGTCCCTGGCGGGCAAGTCCAGGCCGTCACGCCCCTAGCGGGCGAGTCCAGGCCACCGCGTCGGGCCGCTGCTCCAAGAGAGCTCGGCCGGAAAGCCCACGCACCGGCACAACCGGTGAGGAATCAAGGGAGGTCACCGCCATGGCCTGTGCCGCCGCTCCCAGCGATCCCGCCGCCGCTCTAGGAGAGCTCCTCGCTGTCGAGGAATCAGGGGAGCGCGGATCCGAAGCTCAGCAGCGCTCCCGCCAGCGTGGAATCAGGGGAGCACAGATCCGGAGCTCCTCCTGTCGGAGTAGCCTGCGCTGCTTCGCTCTCACTCCCTCCGTCGGTCGTCGGCCGCCCCTCCTCCACCAGCCACGCAGAGGATCCATGGCCGCCGGAGGGGACGAGCTCGAGCAACCAGGCATGCGGGCTCCACGCCATGCAGCAGGCGGGGACGAGCTCGGGCGGTCCGATGCGCAGGCTCTGCACCAGGCGGCCGGCGGGCATGAGCTCAGGCGGCCGATCTACGCCGCCGCTCACCGCGGGGGCCGCGACTTGCAGCTCCCCCCTGGAGCGGATTGGAGAGAAGCTGAGGGGAACGGAGAAGATGAGATGGTGGATAGAGGATCCCAGGTCGACACAGAGGAACGTGACAGAGGATTGACCAATTTGTTGTCTGAAGTTTGCTAGAAAATTTTGCATTCTGAAGAGTAGTTTCTTGGTGCGACATCCTATGTTATAGAAACCATATTGATTTCTATCATTAGGACTGCCCTTACTCCCCAAGGGTAGCCAATTGTCTAAGAAGTCCTGCAGCCCCCTAGGTTGTCTGTCCCAACCCAGTGCCTCTCTCCCTCGTTCCTGCCCAAACTAATTTGGCAGCAGGGCAGATGAAGAAAATATGATCTGATGTTTTCGGTACTCCGCATACTATCTTTCTGTTCGCTTGGCTGGTGGCTGGTGCTGATTTATTATGAGAGAAAAATACTGCTGACTGGTTAGTGACGGTAAGGAAACTCTTCCTTCTTTATTGAGGCATTCATCTCGCCAATTGGAGTCCCTTCTGCTGATTTGTTAGAGAAAAGTACCGTTGGCTGGGACAAACATGACGTATACATCTAGTCTAAAACATTTCCAGGATAAACAATTTGGTCCCCCACAAACAGTAACATCTCACATCTGTATCAAGAAAGAGAAAAAAACACCTACAAAGCACAATCATCAACACCCACGCCGGGGCGCTGGTTACAAAATGCAAACTCTGCTCCATGTACTAGTGCTGAAACCAACTCAACGCTCTCAAAGACTCAACTGCAAGGGTACCAGCCGCCGACACCCTTGCGTCTTGGAAAACCCAGATCAACTGCATACATCATGAAGGTCCTGATGCGATGCTGTTGTTGGAAAAAAAAGACTGACCTGACGACCTAGACTGCTGAAGTACTGCACAAGTTTCTTCATGTAGTACATCAATCAACTTCACCACCATTTACAGTGCTCCATGGCCAACGGCCCTTCAAGGACTCAGAAAGAACCATGAATGGTAGAAAAGCCACGAGACCTTCAAATCTTGCATCTCAACCATTTCAAAATACAAGTACAGATATTGAGATATACTGCTCCAGGAACTTAGAAGCATTTCATGTGGACGATACTTGGACCAGATTCATCATACTCTGCCTTGGAGATCCACATCTACACAGCACAAACAACAATCACAAGAAATCAGATTTCAGATACAGCAGAACTGCAAAGGAAGTAGATGCATTGCACTTAGATTTGGAGACAGTAACAACCTGCTGGAAGGTACTGAGAGAGGCCAGAATAGAGCCACCAATCCAGACACTGTACTTCCTCTCTGGTGGCGCGACCACCTTCACCTTCATGCTGCTCGGGGCAAGCGCAGTTATCTCCTTGCTCATACGATCACCTATACCAGGGAACATCGTGGAGCCACCACTGAGGACGACATTACCGTACAGATCCTTCCTGATATCGACATCGCACTTCATGATGGAGTTGTACGTGGCTTCATGGATACCAGGAGCTTCCATGCCAATGAAGGATGGCTGGAACAGCACCTCAGGGCACCTGAACCTCTCTGCACCGATCGTGATGACCTGGCCATCGGGCAACTCGTAGCTCTTCTCAACAGTTGAGCTTGTCCTGGCAGTCTCCAGCTCCTGCTCGTAGTCAAGAGCAACGTAGGCAAGCTTTTCCTTGATGTCACGGACAATTTCTCGCTCGGCTGTCGTGGTGAAGGAGTAACCCCTTTCGGTAAGGATCTTCATGAGGTTGTCGGTAAGGTCACGACCAGCAAGGTCCAATCGAAGAATTGCATGAGGAAGCGTGTACCCTTCGTAAATTGGGACTGTGTGGCTAACACCATCACCAGAGTCAAGTACAATACCTGCAGGAAAAATTTCTCAGTTGCACTGCATGTTGAGTGTTGACATAAAAAAAAGGCTCATCATAGTGATCATACCAGTTGTTCGACCACTAGCGTACAGGGAAAGAACGGCCTGGATGGCGATATACATTGCCGGGCAGTTGAATGTCTCGAACATGATCTGGGTCATCTTCTCCCTGTTTGCCTTTGGGTTGAGAGGGGCCTCGGTCAGCAGTATAGGATGTTCTTCAGGTGCCACACGAAGCTCATTATAGAAGGTGTGGTGCCAGATCTTCTCCATGTCATCCCAGTTGCCGACAATGCCATGCTCGATTGGGTACTTCAGTGTCAGTATACCCCTTTTGGATTGAGCTTCATCGCCCACGTAGGCATCCTTTTGGCCCATGCCAACCATGACACCAGTGTGGCGTGGCCGGCCTACAATGCTAGGAAAGACAGCCCTTGGTGCATCGTCACCAGCGAAACCCGCCTGTTTAGCATCAAGATATTGTCAGTTCAGTCGAATTCAGAAATCCATGAACAGGCGAAACGAAGCTGAAGACCATCTGTGCCAATTATAGGATATAGACAGAGTGGCAGGATAACTAACCTTGACCATTCCAGTACCATTGTCGCAGACAAGGGGCTGGATATCCTCTTCAGCCATTTCTCAAAGTATTCTGCAGCAGAGAATTGTATTCAGAAATCAGAATGTATGTTTCGATAATAACATTCAGAATGTATTCAAATTCAGTGCATTCTGCAGTGGTGTTAAAAGCGTCGCACAGCTTGAGTGGTCTGGGTTAAAGCCATAAAATGGTATGATGACATCAAAAGTGCAGTATACCATTCATCGGTCAAAAATAAAAATTCAGATACTACTCATGATTAAGAAACTGCTACTTGACTTATAAGCTTTCAAGCAATTTTCAGTCATGACTGGATCTTAGTGGCGGCTGATAATACAAATTATCCCTATCTTGGTTGGCATCATCAAATTCGGTGATGTGATACACACAACGCACCGGAGCACTGTTTTTTTTATTCCAGTGATAAAACACTTAAACACATATATGCATGGTAGCATAGAAATTTACTGTCAACAGATACCACCTATCTACATCGATTTATGTATCGGCTGAAACCTCACTGTACCTATTTGGGTAGGAAGGGATCACAGCAGCGCTATTATACTTAGGAAAATGGTTAACTGAATTTCGACGCAAGCACTGTGATTTCACAGCTTTAGATCAGCTCCAGTTCTTCAGAGTGTCCTGAATATAATTCCGCTATTTTGTAACTGCAACGAATTAGCATAGCAGCAGGCATCAGGGAGCCCTATGCCACATCGTATCTTAGCACATCGTACCATGGTATTAGGACTTGCTAAACTATACAGTATATATATATATATCGTGCAAAATTGACTGGACCGTAAGGTCCATCACACAAACAGAGAATCCGATCGAACACCACAGACGCAGAAACTAGCACACAAACGCCAGCGACTCTTGCTCGTTATGCTAGGGTCAGGCCAAAATAACAGCAAAATTCACATGAAAATCGAAGTCAACTCGGACAGGAAGGTCGTGCGGCGATCTATCGAAAACAACCTGCCTACAACTACAACCGATAGTTTTCGCCTCCGATCAAATCGGTGCGAGAGCAAAGGGGAAACCCGGCTGTACCTCGGGCGCGTTGACGAGGAGGCGAAGGGGATCGGATCGCCCCCGGCCCTTTGCTTCTGGAGAGCTCCGGTGACGCGAGCGCGAGAGCGAGACGGGACAAATGGGAGAGCGGCAGCCAAAGCGGGGGCAGCGGGAGCCTCTTTATACGAGCCCGCCAGGTTGGACTGGTCTGCAGACTGCAGGCGTTGTGGCCGCGGGTTTCACGCTATAGCGCCGGTGGGGATTGGGAAGCTGCCATGTCACGGCACGGCATGACGGCAGCGCTCGCGACCGCAGGCGCAGGGGCGACCGGGCCAGCCAATAGCCTCTGACCTCGCCGGGGACGGGGGGCCGGGTCAATGGAGACGCAGCGGCCGCCCGATGGAATTAATCATCGCGGGCGGACGGCGGCGGCGGCAGCGCGGAGCTTTCGGTGCCGAGACCGGCACACGTCCACGTCGGATGACACGGCGGTTGGGAGTGTGGGACATGGGCGGCGGCAGGGGTCCGTGGGTTGGACGTGGACGACGATCCCTGCCAGCTCGTCGGTACTGGGGCTTTTTACATATTTGCCATTATAACGAATGTCGCACACTCGAAAGTCATTCTTACGATTGCTCCTACAGATTTGCTACTCTTGTTTGAGACCTCATTCACAATTGTCATTTTTTGTCGACGTGGCACGCCAGCGCATGCCACGGATGCTGCCACGCAGGCGCCTTCACGCGAAATCCTCGTCATGCCCCTCCCTTCACCTGAATCGGACCCGCCCTCCACCACTGACATGTGAGACCCATATGTCAGTTTCATCCTCAACCTCACCTCCATGGCCGGAGCTTGCAGGTCCGGCGCCGCCCCATGCCCCCATCTCTCCTGTGCCCGGTGCCCCCTCCCCAGGGCCGGTGCTCGCCGAGCCCCACGTGGCCAGAAGCATGCCGTCGCGCCTCCTGGCCGGCGCGTGCCGTGGGCGCGCGCCACGACCCCTCGCGGCAGCGCCGTTGAGCGGGTGGGTGCCGCGGCCCCCCGCGGCCGGCACCCCCGCAGCCGCCGCATGGCGCGGGCGGGCACCACGGCCGGCGAAAGGGACGTCGGCGCGGCGCCACGTCCGGCTCGCCGTCGACGAGCTCCGCTGGCCGTGCGGCGCCGACACAGCCGCGTCCATGGGGAGGGGAGCCGCTGGAGAGCCGCGGGGAGCGCGCCGGCAGTGGGGAAGGGCCCCCAAGAGTGGAGAGGAGAGCCGCTGGAGGCAGGCATCACGCCCTCTCGCCGCCTGGCTGCCGGGACTGGCGACTGCCATGGGCGCACCGTCGCCATGACAGGGGCATAGTGCTCGGAAGAAAATGGAGGAGAGGAAGAAGAAGATACCAGGGCTATTCGGGTCATTTCGCGTTTCGATGCATGTTGGCATGAGTGGGCTGGATGCCATGTCATCAAAAATTGGACGTGTGGCGTGCCACGTCGACAAAAAGGGTAATTGTGAATAAGATCTCAAATAAGAGTGACAAATCTGTAGGAGCAATCGTAAGAATGACTTTCGAGTGTGCGGCATTCGTTATAATGGCAAATATATAAAAAGCCCTCGGTACTGGGTGGGGGGCTCCGTCGCGCCACCAAGGCACCAAACGATGTGAAGAAGGTTCTAGAATTTAGCTACGCAGCCCATAGAGTTTTCGCTTTCTAAGACTAAGTCCAACAAGACGATGCAAAATTCGAGAGGCATTCCTTTGTTTGCCTTGCGCACAGAAGATGCATCACCGATGCAAAAATCGTCATCTCCAACAAGCAGAGGCAAAATGAGGTGCATCCTCCGGCCGTTCGCCGTCCGGTCTTTTCGCGCACTATTTGTGAAAGGAGGGAGGAGAGGAGGAGGCCGTCGGACCGCCTCACCATGACCTCGACGCCACGATTCGCAGTAGACGGCGTGAGGAGGTCGAGCAGGCCGCGTCGGGGAGGACGTTGCGCCGGGGAAGCCGTCGCCGGCAAGGAGGTCGCGCCCGCCTGCCAGGCCGCTGCGCAGGGGAAAGGGAAGGAGCAGGGGGCCGTCAAATCTTTGTTGTGTAGGGGACCAGGGGCATACGCGCACGCGCCTGCAGCGGCGGCGGCCGGGGCCGAGCTCCCCCGCGCATCGTGTTGCCGCAGCGCCGCGCGCCGCAGCAGGAGCCTGCGCTGGAGGCCACCCCTTCTCTCCAATCGCGGCGGAGCCCCTGAAGGACGGCAGCTGGCCCCTGCTCGCCGGATCTCGACAAGCCGAAGCTCCACCTTCCCGCCGTCCTCCCCACTCCTTCGTCAGCGCGCCGTCGCGGATGCCTGCTCGATTCCCCGATGGAGGAGGGAGAGGGTGCTCCTGCGCGCATAGGAGGCTCCAATGTACCCTTGCTCCTTCTCACCGCCGCGGAGCTCGATCTCTCCGCCCGTCGTGCTGGACGACGACGAACTGGACGACGCGCCCAGCTCCGCCTTCCCTGCTCCACTGCGCCAGGCTTCGACTGCTGCTCCGCGCCTCACCTCCTCTGCCCGCGACCGCGCTCCGCAGCCATGCGCAAGCAAATGCATCGGAGGAGAGAGGGAGCGCATTTATCCATCGCCTCTCTCCTCCGAGTCATTTTTGCCTCTCTGTTTGCCTCTCCTGTTGGAGACGGTTGCATGCGCCACAGTAGCCGGTGGTGAGGGAAAAATGGGTTTGCCTCGCCGGATGCCTCAGCTGTTGGACTCAGTCTAAACCAGCCCAAAAGCACATGAAAGGTCCATGGATTTGTGCCATTCATGGGCCTAAAGGGTCCAAGATCCACCGAGGGGGGGGGGAGTCTGCTGACGGGCTTCAGATTTTAAAAGGCTTGGGCTTTGTGGACCGACGTCGTGAAAGGCCCATGGATTTGTGCCGTTCATGGCCTTTCATAATCGTTCTTGTACTCTTTCTTGTTTCTCGTCGTCCTAACCTTTTTTTACTGTGCTAGTTAAAAAAGAAGTCTAAAACGATGTTTTTCTAGCAGGATCACATATCACATGGGATGCTTCCGCGAATCTTCAGAGACAGAGGGACCCCTATCACGTTCCACCATGGAGTACACTCATTTCACCCTTTACCGAGTGCGATCTGAGCCCAAATATCTACCACAGCAGAGGCGACAAAGCCAGCCAGACAGGTTAAACGTCGGCGATTACTCACCCCCAACCCAATCCTCATCAGATGATCGCGATTTCTACCATTCCCGTAATCTTGCCCGTGCCCTAGGCCTAAACGAGACTAGCTACGAGGTACACGACGTCAATTACCCTCAAAAGCAGCTAGCCAACGCCAGCCATCCAGCCAGGTGACTGACTCGGGATCGCAACAAGGGCCGCAGCGATTGGATCCCCGAAACTTATCAAGAGGATTTAAACCCCGACAGTTTGAGACCGTCGAGTCGACAGCGCCATTATCAGTGTCAAAAATGCTCCCGCACCGCACTAGGTCAAAATCGGCCTGCAGAAAAGCGCGAAACCGAACTCCCGGAGTTTAAACAAGTCCAATCATTCGCACGTTCTGCTGATTGCCGGAGATCTGACGCGACCCTCTTTTTTTTCCGGTTCCTCTGACGCCGGAACAGCGAATCAGCAATGGGTGGGATGTGTGTGGTGATACATCGTCGGTGCTTTCAGCACTCGAGCGCATGATAAGGCGATACGCGAATACGCTTCAGGAGCTTCGTGGTGGTCACGGGCGGGGTCTCGCAAAAGCCTGCCGCTTTGAGCAGTGGTTGGGTTTGGGTGGCTGAATTATTGGCGTCCGGCCGGCCGGCGACGGGGGAAAAGCGCCGGCGAGCCACACACGCGTCGCCGTGATGGTTTTTCCGGTAGTGGAAGGCCCGGGGAGAAGGCATTACGTGAGGCCAGGTCAGGCCGAGCCGGCCGACGGGAGGGACGGTTTGGTTTGCCGGCTCGGCCGGCAGAGATCGATCCCACCCACTCCGGATGGACGGCGGGGGGATGTTTCCAACGTCCAAGTCAAAAGCGTGCTTCATGCCCTCCGCAATATTTTGGGCGTATTATTGCTATCAATAGTGCGGAATAATGTAAAGTTGGACACCTAGGAGATGATTTCGAAGGCAGCAACCCAAGATGGCACATGGTACTATGAGTAAAAAAATGTGTGCTAGTCTGACTTTGTAGTTTGCAGCGCATACTAGAGTGATATATTATTACTACTTTTCTAAGGAAATGGTGGCATTGTCATTAGGAGACGTGGTGGAGATCCTTCGGGTGGACGTTTCATGTTTCTATCAAACTTGATGAAGTGCTCAATCTTTTGTTGTTGGCCTGGAGTTGTTCAATATTCGTATTCTCACAATCTTAAATTTAATTACTCCCCCTCTATGTTTAAATACATGGCGATCGAATTTATTACTACTTGTTACAATTTGTTCTCCAATACACGGCAGAGTTGTGTATCATTCTATTAAAATGAAAAGGAACAATATGTGTGTGTCATAGAGCACACACACATGGAAACAAGCGGTTCACGCCAACACAAGTAGGCAGGGAAGCTACACGTATACGTTCTGACTAATTAATGTGTGCATTTGTTTTACTATGAAACGTGTGAAATGGTCAATGAAATCAAAGGTGTTGACCCTTCACGCTCTATGCCCGAGCTCCCGAGCAAGAGGAAAAAGAAGTAATCCCCTAACTCTCAAACTAGCACTGCGGACATGCACTCTGGTTCTTCATAAAAAAGAGAAATAAAAACATGAAAGAGGTCCGTTTGTGAGACGATGCATCAGGAGTGCGTACTTCATGCAATAGTTCTGTCCACAGTTACTTCTTCTCCAACCTTTATCGAAAGGGTGTTTTATGTTCTTTGCGGAGTTGTTTTGTGTTTACTAGTAGTTTTTTTTAAGGAAGCGTTCGCTAAATCACTAGTAGTTCATGGGCCGAAATGCCGAATGTATTCAGTGGGCCGCGTCATGTTTGATGGACAGAAGTTCGTCGCAGAGCAAATGAATGCATAGGACCTCACTCACTCACTACGGTGTGTTTAGATCCAAAAAAGGGTGTGTTTAGATCCAAAAAATTTGCAAAAAACATCCCATCATCTATCATATCACATCTCACTATTTATCTGCATTTACACCAATTCTTCTCCAATTCAACTAATTCATCTAGATCTAAACACAAGGTCGAGTGATGGACAATTTCCGCGCGACCGCGGCACCAATGCAAAAAGGACTTAATGAGCCATGGAAATGTTTTTTTTTTTTGCAAAAGCCTCATGTGCAACAGTTGCTTCGTCGTCCACCATATATTCGCAATTGCAGGTGCCACTCTCACATCATAGAACCGGGTACAGCGTTAAGAAAAAAAGAAAACAAAAAAGATGATGACCGCAGCATCACAGATGAGAGCACGTCCAAAAATGTTCACTGTTCACAACACTGTACTACACAGTTAATCTTCGTAGCTTTTCGCTATTGATGAGTCTCGGGCTGCCCGGCGCCGGCGTCAGCTTCCACCTGAACCTGCACAGCCTCCGGCGCCTCTGTTCTTCCCGGCAGGGAGGGTTTAGCGGCAAAGGGCGCCCGCCTGCAGGTGGGGCACGTCTGCCGCGCGGCGAGCCAGCGGTCGATGCACCGGACGTGGAATCCGTGGTTGCAGTGCGGCAGCGCGCGCACGCGGTCGCCGGCGGCGAACTCGGTGAGGCAGATGGCGCATTCCGCCGCGCCGCACCCGGCGAGCTCGACCTCGAGCGGGTACACCACCGGCGGTGGCAGCGCGCGGCGGGACCGGCCGCTCTTCCTCCTGGGGTCGGCCTGGCAGAACGAGGAGGAGGGGGAGGCCCCCGACGACGCTCCGGCGCCGTCGCCGCCGTCAGCACCACCGGGGGGCTCCTCCTGGCCGTAGCACACGCGGCGCGTGACACGGAACGCGCACCGCACGATCACGTGGACCGCGAGCACCACCACGAGCCCGCACAGGAGCATCGACATCACCGTGATCACCGTCGCGTTCAGCGAGCTGAAGGGCGCGGCGGCGCCGGTGCGCGCTTCGGCCACCTGCGTCACCTGCTCCTGCACGGCCGGCCCCTGTGACGACGGGGACGCCACCGCCGCCGCCGCCGCGGCGGCGTGCGACAGGAGCCTCCTTGCATGCAGCTGCTCGACGTCCATCTTATCTTGGCAAGTTGCAAGTTTTTTGTAACGTGAAGAAATCAGGGTGTGCGGTAGAACAAACTTGTTTACAGTGGGAGGGCGTTCTCTCGCGGCACGGCGTGGGCAGGGGTTTATATAGGAACGGGGCGGAGGCAGTAAGATATTTGAGGTCGCCGTCGTCAGTGGATTGTTTAGCGGCAACTCGCCAATTCCAAAAGGAGATTAAGCTTAACCTGATGGACTAGTCGATCCATCTAAACTAACGGAACGTGGATTAATGGAGACGAGTCACGGAGATAAGACGCACCTCACACTAGCCACCAGATGAGGAGCCTCTGATAGGCGGCATAATTCATTGACAAAACAATATTTTATTAGGATTAAGAATACAAATTTGCAAGGGAGTGCCTCATTTTCTTTTAGAATACAAACAATGTATTTTTAAATTCTACCTTTCTTAATTAATATTTAGATTGCTTTGAGAGGGGTCCTGTAACGAACACTAGGCCACAAACGATTTGTGCTGACGGCTAAAACGCCTCTACGCTGGCGGGCGCAGCACCCGCCAGCAACTTAGAGTCAGCACAAATGACCCTCAGTGCTGACGGGCGACTTACATCAACCGCCAGCACAGAGGACCTCAGTGCTGACGGGCGTCTTAAACCAACCGCCAGCATAGAGGATCTCTGTGCTGGCGGCCTACTTAACACACCCGCCAGCACTGAGGTTTTCTCTGCTAGCGGTGATGTTTTGCCACCCGCCAGCACAGAGCATTTCTGTGCTGGCGGGTGGTTAAACCGCCCGCCAGGAACTACTTTTTTCCATTTCTCATTAGTTTTTGCTACATTTGTTTATTATTTGTATTTATCCGCCAATTTCACCCGTATTCAATAGTATTCGTATTTGTAGGCCAAATTCACCTGTATTTATTTGTATTTGTCCCACAAATTCAAATATGTCTATCAACCACATAATCCAAACTAGCATATAATACTATATAAGTCTCACATATTATTAATCCACATTAAAAATAGATAATCCTCTACTACACCCATCGACGTAACTTTTCGTGCTCTTCTTGAATCAACACTCCTTCGTTATCAAAGAATTCTCCCAGCTCGTGGCAAATCTCACGTTGGAGGAACCTTGCCAGATCCGCACAAATGTTCTCGATGTCCTTGTCTCTCAGGTTCCCCCACGAAGTATCTATAGTAGGGAGCTGCACATACGCACAATAATTGAAGATTATTATGCATAATCATTAAAAAGTAAATTAGCATATGGTTGTGTACCAGAGGCTTACGTCTTCAGGATTCGTCCGATACCTTCCATTATTTCTCAACATCTCACACGCGTAATATCCACATAAGATACTGCCAGGAGGTTGCTTGTAGCACTGAAAAAAAAGTGATGAGAAATTATTAACGAATAGCACAACTATGAATAATATCAATTTGTTATGTTCTTACGTATTTGGCATGTCGTATTAACATCTTTTCCCTATTTGTAGGGTGCTCCCCACCATTTATTATGTATAGCCGATACGCGCTTTGAGGATACAAAGACAGAAGTTAGTTATACAATTTCTAGTGTTTACATGCATTATTAAAGTACAACAATGGGTTTCCTTACTTTTTTAGAATTTTAATGAAATCCCCGTAAACGTTCTCTTCGTAGTGTAATGAGTCGAAGATCCCTGCTTCTCCAAGCTTTGGACAGATACATAAGACAATGAAATGATCTCTGAAAATAATTATGTTCCAATAATTAATATAAATAAACCACATATTAAATATATTTATCTATAGTAATTAGAAATAGCTTACTTAAAATTGTAAGCACACATGATGTGGCTCTTCTGCTTCATCCTTTTCTTCAT
The DNA here is from genome assembly GCA_036936925.1 of Cenchrus fungigraminus. Classification (NCBI taxonomy): domain Eukaryota; kingdom Viridiplantae; phylum Streptophyta; class Magnoliopsida; order Poales; family Poaceae; genus Cenchrus; species Cenchrus fungigraminus. The sequence continues at coordinate 11,031,577 of CM072779.1, forward strand.
TATCTTTGCAATGTATACAGTCACTTCATGTTGTCTAGCAGCATGTAATTTCTGTATTACAACTTGTTTCTCCTCTTCTGTCTTTGTTTCTTGTTCGATTTGTTTTTCAAATGCTTCCCTGATTATGTACGTGTGCGCCGGCTAGCTCACTTGTTGCGGGTCAAGGTATGCTACCTTCCACCTCCCGTCGGTCTTCCTTTCATCCAAGGCTTGCATCCTACAAAATATATAGATCGTTTAGGATGGTTATACCAAAGTAAAACTACACATATGGATTTGAAAATTGGTATGGGGTACATACATGTTGACTTACATGCACCAAACGGTGACGAGATTCACGTCAAGGCGTTCACGACGGAACATCGCGTGCAAATCTTGTAGATCAATTACCAACTTTCGCGGTATCGGGCTACCGAACACCCACGTTGGGACATTAGCGTTAATAGTATGAATGACTTGCTTCATGGCCAACATGATCCATCCATGCAGCTTATTCAGTTCCGGCGGCCCTTCCAACAGTTGCCACGTATAACAGAATGGTTTGCCATGCAAAAAACCTGGGACACCTCTTCCGAATCAAATAAATTGAGTTCTTGCTTTTTCTTTCGAACAGAGGAGCGAGTTGCAATTTTATCACTCATGGCTGCACCTTTTTTCGCCTTCAGTGCATGTAAGAAGGTTGGAATAGCACAAACTCATCCTATATAGCCACCTCCTCCAAGGAAATCAAGTGCAAAACCTTCCCCCCATAGATTGGGTGTTTTTGGAGCTTTTCCCGAGCTCCTCTCGGGCAAAGCTCCAATGGAAGGTAGCTGGGGAAGAAGAAGCTGTCGGGTTTTATTGAGAGCCACAGTGCTGGCGGGCAACATATGGCAACCGCCAGCAGAAATCGTCTCCATTTCTGCTGGCGGTTCCTTATGTTGCCCGCCAGCACTATTATGCTACCGCTGGCGGGTGATGAACCGGCGCCCCTGCAAATCACAGTGCTGGAGTGTCAGCACAAATCGTTTGTGGCCTAGTGGAAGCTACACTACACTAATTTGCAAAAAAAAAAAAAACCAGTGCTGGTTGATCAAAGTGGGGAACAAGTTGTCAAGTACACAAGATGAAGACGAGAGCGTAACAAACACCCACAGATTGCGTGTTTAAGCTGACTTTTGTAAGACCAAAACGCGCCGAGAGCGGCTCGCTGAAACAAAAAAAAAGGGGGTCTCCAAACCGCACTTACTCTCATCATTAGCGACTGAATATAGTAGACGAGTTAAAAAAGGTCGACATGATCTGGCGTATTGGAGGCTCCACTAACTGCGACCCGTCGGCGCGCGGGAGAGGGACACCTGGCCGAGGAGGTGCCACCGTGGCGGTGACTTGTCAATAGGGGAGTGGCTCGGTCGAGCCAAGTAGGATTGTTCTCCGTCCGACGTGTCTGTCTCCGACGTTCCTAGGCCATCTGCTCCTTTTGGGCTCCATGGACCGTGGGCGTAAAATGGTTCGTAAGTTGTGTGTGGGCCGTACTGTATTATGAAGGCAGTATGGGCCTGCAAAGAGTTGCCGAAACTGAAATTTGTTTCACAGTGAGATGGATTTCAACTAAAAATAATAAGCTGCAACTTTTAAGTTTTTTTTTACAAAACTGTTGCTTACTTTTTTTTCTTCTGAAAAGTCAATACTAAATTTTAAAATATGTGTTTATCTTTGTAAGCACAAAAAGCTACGAAAAATCATAAAGTCAATGTTTCCAGTTTTTCATATAAACTCGGTTTTCTAGTCCTCCAGCTTTTCGAAAATTCCCTTAGATTGTTTGCTTTTAGCTCTTTATGTTGAAAAAACTGTCAGGAAGTTCAATCAAACAGGCCCAAGCAATGCATCATACAACTTGGCAACTTGCATAGGATTTTTAATTAGCTGGTTATCCATCCACGCACAGTACCCCAAAACACCGATCGGTCATCTTCAATAGTTGAAGCCGTTCGTTCAGGATGAGCGGCACCGGAAAGAGAGCCTAATACCTTAGCTATAGCTAGTGACCAGCAGCCGTGTCACTCGTTCCAATCCCCCGAGCCACAGCGAGCAAACACTGTCCAAGCATTACCGCAAGTTGTACGAGCACGATTAACTTTAGAGGCAAAAGTGACAGTCGTAACGAGTAGTGATCGAGCTAGTGGGTCGATCGATGGCCGTAGGGAGGCTAGTACGAGCTAACTCTATCGTCCTTTCAGGCCTTCTGGGGGCGGCACACACGAACGAACGAGCGAGTAGTAGGAACAGGGATCGGATAAGAGACGTACTCAGCAGGGATCGGAGCAGCGATTTGGCGCGAGCTGATATGCTAGTTAACTCCGGTTTCGGCAAGCACCAGGGGCTCTCGGCGCGCGCTTTATTTGGTGCTGCGTCTGCGTGTGCGTGGGCGTGGGTTACTGAACCTGCATAGTTTGATCACCTGATGCCCGGCCGGGAGGCGAGAGCTGCGTGCCGCATGCGCACCTTTCCAGAGCGGACTCCACTCCCGTCAGCAGTCGATCGGCACCCGCCCGCGTTCTGGGGTCTGGGCTGGGCGTGTGTGCGCGTCCATGCGCGATGGCGCGCCCCCACATCGCCACTACCCGGACACGCGCTCAGCTCAGGCAGTCACTCACTCCCATGGTGACGTTTCTGTTTGTGCTGCCTGGCTGCTATGGCGATCTCGCTCTGGTCCGTTTCAGCGTTTCCAGTCGGTCCGTCAGTCCGATCGAGGAGCGTGCTGGCCCACACTCCGCCTTCTTGTCGACGATGTGAGGATTTGTCGATTTGATTGATGTTGGTCGAATCGTGTCCAGAAATCTCAAGAGGAAAAATGAACCAATTCCGTCCGACTGTCATCATCATCCGTGCATCAACTCACAATCTGGCTGGGATCCAATCAGAACAAGGCTTACAAACGAAGGGCCTGTTGGGCTCCAGTGGACTTCTCTCGGGCTAGCGCCTGGTCTGGGCCACAATAAAACATTTCTCATGTCCGTCCGGCTCCGGCCACACAAACAAACAGCAATTCCGTTGGTTTCAGACGACTACTTTGCAGATCCTGTACATCAGCAGATGCGGATTACAGAAAGATTGTAGAGAGGGAATCTCTGTTGTCTGCAAGCTCAAGTATGGCCAGCCGTTCGGGGGTGTGCTTCCACAGTGCCACGACAAGATCGGGCATCAGCGAACGCGACGGGACCTTTTCGCCATGGTTTGTTCAGCCCCAACCCCAAACAAACAAAAAGCACGTCGCAATCAAAGCTGCAGGGCCGGAGCACGGAGCGCGCGCCACTGCACGGTCCGGAGCCATGTGGGTATGTGTGACCGCCGGACACGGACCCCTCCCCCAGGCTAGCGCGGTCCGCACCACCCGGCACTCGTACTCCCGTACCTCCCCCACCAACTACTCGCGCTCTCGCGCGCGCAACGGCGCCGAGCGGGACGGCCGGCGCTCGGCGTTGTTCGCCCGCGCGGGGTGGTCCTGAGATGCCGCCCACCCCATGGACAGCGCGCGTCGTCGTCTGCCTGCGGGTGGGTGGGTGCCCCGGCCGGGCTGGCGGCCTGGCTCCGGATTCGAGGTCGGGGCGGGGCATGCCCACCCGTGCGCGCGCCGGATTGGAGCTTCCATTGTCAACGCGCTCGTGATCATGATCCTGCAATGCAAAGCGCCGGCCTGTCGCGCTCCTCGCTTGTCCCTGTTGATTGGGTTTTAAGGAAGCAAAGGCGATCGAGGAGGGGTTGCGATGATGAGATGATGCACGTAGACCGTCGCGTCACTGCACTGCAGTGCTCTGGCATCGTGTCTATGGTTAACGCATGGTCCCTGGGACTGGGAGATCTCGTACCGTTGGCGATGGCCGCTGGGACGATGAGACGTAGTACGCATCGTCGACAGTATTTTTGAGGGGCTCGATCGCTGAGTGTGCACGTGTTAATGCATGCATACAGTGATACAGAGCATGAGCACGGGCTCCGGATCGATTTTGGTCTGAACTTTGCACAGGCTGCTAAAACGGAAATTCACTTTGGCACTGGTGTGCCGCGGCGGAGGTCTTCAGGGTCATTGGATGGTGTTGGACAGGCTGTAGAGTAGGAGTAGGTGTGTCAGATTTTATTTAAAAAAAGAGTAGGTGTGTCAGAACTAATCAAAACCGGCTGCGCGTCCCATCCAGTCATAGCAGAAATCAAAAAGTATCATATTAGAATTCATGCTACTTTTGAGGAATTTTTTTGGACGTGACATTTTGGAATACTAGTGACAGATACATCCATGAGAAATCTAGGAAGTTTATTTTGTCCTTTCAAATCTATGTGATTTTTTCAATGAATTCCTAGTAATTTCAAACGTTCATAATGGTACAAAACGTGTATGCATAATGAGGATCATGGCTGGTGAAAAAATATATGTGATGCTTGTTGTGTTCAATTTTGGAAAAGTGAAGTTGTGAGAAGGATTGAATTTTTTGGAATTAAAATGCTTTTTTACACGTGATTTTTTTTATCTTTTGAAATATATAAAAGAAACCAATCCTTTTTTGGTTTTCTGTATGCTCATGCTAGCTTTGAGGGTAATTTGTTCATTTCTTTAATGACATAATCTATGTACATGTCATGTGAATAAATGAATAAGTATTTAAAAGTTTATGATGATTTGTGAACTGTTGATAAGAAATAAAATTGGTTTCCATAGAAAAGAAATAAGAAAGGTGCAAAGAAAATGTTTTGAATGTTCCATACTAAAAAATACTACTCATCCCGCGGAGTACGGACTACGTAGTACGTTAGACCTTGCAACACCTGTCACCTGACAGCAATGTCTCCTTCATTTTCTCTTTCTACTTGGAGTCATTTCATCAAATCGAACAGAGCAGCTGCACAGTTTTCAACACCTCCGCCGCGGCACACCTGCTCCAAAGCTGGAAACCTAGAACACGTGCTGCATAATTACGTACTACTCCCTCCGTTCTATAATATAAGTATTTGTTGACTTCTTGTGATCACGTTTGACCACTCGTCTTATTTAAAAAAAATTATAAAAAATAAAAATACTTATGATATATTTAAAATATATACGATGATAAAACATCTCATAACAAAATAAATAATATTTTCACAAATTTTTAGAATAAGACGAATGATCAAACGTACATCACGGAAGTCGAGAAATACTTATATTTTGGAACGGAGGTAGTATACCCGTCCACCACCACCCTCCTGCGCAGACTGACAGCTCCGTCTATATGCATGATGGAATTGCATGCGGTCCAGAGCCTAGATAGATTGCAGAGTCCCCATCTACCAACAAATCAAATGAGAGAAATCCATGTTATGTTTTGAGAGGTTAGTTGTAAAGATTCCCTTCCACGAAAGACGAAGAACTTTTGTTTCGTTGCTATTTGGTATAGCAGCATGAACTAGACGTGCCTGCTAACTTTCTTACTTTTTTTTTGGCAGTAAGCGTGCCTGCTTACTGCAAAAACATCTAATGTCGTCATAGCTGGAAAAGGTCACTCTTGATCATCGAAAAATGCTGCGTTGATGGAGTACTCCGTGTACGGGAGGGATGGGATGGGTTTTACTAGTGTAACTGTCATCTAATGCAAGCATAACAGGCTATCAGCGACGGCGACGCTGGCGGAGAAAGTACAGCATACTAGTCATCAGTCAAATTTTCGCACCTGCAAGTCTACATATGCAGACACCAGACAGCAAGCACAAATTATTCCTCCATCCTCCAAGACCCAATCTGTCGTGCCAGTGCAACGCTAAGGGACAAAAGAATCGGGGGATCGGAGGGGTTGCGTCGTCGATCGCTTGCCGGCGCACTGCACTGCTGCACCAGCTGCCGCTCCGTGCATCGATCGACCAGTTGGCTCGGGCCTCCGCCTGATGCGTCCGTCCATGCACGAATGCCAGCGCGTCGCGTCGCCATCGTCAGTTCGCTCCAACGAATCCATCGTCCATGCACGTACGGCGTCCCGCAACGGCCCAATCAATGCGCGTGGTCGTTCAGCCATTGCTCTTGCCACGTACGCACGATCCATCCCGGCCGGCTTGCTGCCTGCCCATTCCCCCCCCCCCCCCCTCCCATGCATGGTGCAATCAATCGGAATGTAATAGTCCCGGTCATGAATCATATATGATTGTTCAGGCAAGTTCTACTGCATCTGCGTGCCTGTGTGACTGTTGATGAAGAGCGGTTCGATCGATCGCCCAAGAGGAGTGTAGCTTAAGCAAGTGGTGAACCAAGTCTCACACAGGGGAGATGACAAAATCATGGAAGCAACCACCACTGTGTGGGACTAGTGTGGACGACTTATCTGTGTGCAGCATCCAAGCTAGAGTGTGAAAGTTGCAGCGCTTTTAGCTAGACAGAAAACACTGTTGTTGGATCCATCCATCCATCAGGTAGATCTGATGATGTTTATTACTGATCTTGTTACTTTGACCTGTGACTCATATGCTCTTTGATTTTTTTTACTAATTTATCTTACGAATTTTATTAGTGCATGCCCTTTAGTATTCCCTCTTGTGTAGAATCCATACAACGTAGTATACTACGTACAAAGTCACCAGCAGAAAACATACGGCTGTCTATCCAGACACCCATTGATCAGTAGTGCACGAATCATTGGTCAATGACCGTATCCAAGAGAAGTACTACATGGAGCTTCCCCGACATGACAGCTCCCTTAAACAAGCACCGTCGTCATCAGTCCTGACTGTATGTACTCTGCTGCCTGAAGTACATCGCCGGAAGCCATGTTTACTCCTGTGTAGTCCGGCCGCCGTGTCCTGTGACTGACAATGTACTGTACCGATCGTCCCGGTTTCTAAATATTTTTAGCTGTATGACCGGACTGAAATTAAATCTCCTAGTATCATCCAGACGATCCCTGTCAGCGCCGTGCCAGTACGTCGCTGGGTCCTAGCTCAGTCCTCACGGTCACGGGGCCGCGCGCGCGTCGCCGTCAGGTCCAGGGGACGGACGGGACGACGATCGAGCAAGGCACGCGGCGTTCACAGGGACACGGTACACGAGCCGTAACAGTACGCGCGCGCCCGGCCCCCTCAATCATAGCACGGCCGCGCCGGAGGCCGTGCAAGCAACAATCGTCTGTTCCCGTCGTGCGATGCGAGAGGGCCGGCCGGCCGGGCGACGGATCGATCGATCGGCGGATCCGCGCCCCGCATTTAATTCGCGTGCTTGCGGGTTACGGCTGGACAGCACAGCGGCACGGAGCACGCAGGCCGCGCCAGTATCGTATCCAGGCTACTACTAGTTGATGGCCGTGTGGCCTGTGGCTGCTGGGGCGGATCCTGAATCCCCCCGGCCAGAGCTAGCGGCAGGGCAGGGGGGTCGCTCGCTCCAAGTCTCTCGCACAAGCAAGTCAAATTTGCAGTTGATGGTTTGGTTTACGCCCTTAATGGCGCATGATTAAGACCGGGGGAGGGGAGAAGAAGGGTTGATCGCGTAGCGGTTAGTGTACCTCATCGAGCCACATGGGTTGGGGACTACTAGTAGCCGCGAAGGGTTTTTTTTTACTCCATGAGGCGGCACACGTCACAGCCGGCGACCGGGACACACTGTCCGTCCGGAATGTACTGCGGGGTTGGAATGTACTGTCCCGGCGATCCCCATCGAAAGCGGAGTCACGTACGACCTGCTCTGCTGGTTGCCGCAAACACGAACGGAACGGATCGGGGCAGCTAGCGCTCTGCAGCAAGTGGCTTGACGAGCGAGACTACGGAGCCGTATCCACGGGCCACGGCCGCACATTCACCTGTCAGAGCCGTGCGCGCGCGATCGATCGAGGACATGCATGGACCTGATTGGAACAGAGCGAGCTGTCATGTCGCGCTCGCTGTGCTGTGCAGCGTGCACTGTGCGCGTACGTACTCGGATCGCGCGCTCCAGTTGGTCGCGGTCGCGGCGCCCTCCCGTGGTGTTAGATGGCCCGGCGCGCGTCCCGGGGCGTACGCTCAACCGTGTAGCCAGATCATGCACGACCCCCACAGCGCGTGCCCGTCGTCGAAGGAGCGAGGCGACGGCGAAGGCCGCCACCAACGCCCTCTCCCCCATCTGGGGTGGCGCGACGCGAATAACAAAGTCGTAGGCGATCCCGAGGGATTTGCGTCCCGCGCACCCCACCGGTCCGGAGCTGAGGCGCCTAGGATGATCTTCACATGGCGCGGCGCCAGTCGTCGGGCGCCGCCACGTGAAGCCCCGGGCCACCGCGCGTTCTCCCTGCCCCGGCCACGGCGCGCCCACCGCAGCACAGCACAGCGCCGTGCCGTGCGTGCATGTACGCGCGCGCGCGCGGTCCCGTGTCGCGCCCCCCCGTCCGTCGGCCGATCACTTGGCCCGAACGCCCCCCCCACACCGACCACGCCTAGCTCCGTAGCCACCTCACCTCATCTTGCAACCAAAAGGCACTTCTTCCTAGGACAATCATACTATTTTTCTTTCCTCTCTCTCTCTCTTTTGTGCATCTTTTTTTTGGCAAGTCAATCAACAGTTTTTTAATATCTCAGGTTTACATTTTTGTTCCCAAAAGAGAAATTAGGTTGTTTACATGATGTATAGTGCTTGTTGTTGATTAATTTGGGTCATGCAAAATTCAGGGGATAAAATGGTCGGTAATCTCCTTGTACTAGTAAAAAAAACCGCTTCGGTTGTAGGATCTCAGTTCAGCCGATCCAAACGAAAACTGTGGGCAACGGGGCCTAGCTTGAATTGAAGATTCATCTTAGATGCCAAAGTTCTGCAATGTCTCTGTCCTTTGATCACTTGCACAGTGAGTTGTTGCATCATTATGCGATAGCAGGGCTACTGTATCCACTAAAGGGGACTGCACAAGCACAGTTTGTTAGGGATGATTAATTAGGAGCTTCCCAATTTTCTTAAGCGTCCTAATTTCCTGTACTCCTTACACTACAGCTCGGCCCAAATCTATGCAGCGCAAACTCACATGCACATGCGCGCGCGGCTGGACCAGTGGATCGGAACAATTCCCCACCCCGTATAAAAGCCCCACCATCTCCGATCCTCTCCCTCTCGCCCTCCCCCCACCTCCATCCATCCCCCTCGCGTCCCCAAGGTCACCTCCGACGATCCCTCTCACATCACCACATTCCTCGGCGAATTCGATCTCCCGGCTCCAAGCTCACACTGACCCTTTGTGAAGGTCGTCTAAGACGACGATGTTGTCTTCACACCACGAGGCCATGCTTCCGTACGCGCCGCGGCCGCCGTCGCTGCTGGTGGACCGGCGGTACAAGCAGGGCGGCGAGACGGCGCCCAAGTGCCCGCGATGCGACTCGCCCAACACCAAGTTCTGCTACTACAACAACTACAGCCTCACCCAGCCGCGCTACTTCTGCAAGGGGTGCCGCCGGTACTGGACCAAAGGGGGCTCCCTCCGGAACGTGCCCGTCGGCGGCGGCTGCCGGAAGAACCGCCGCGGCAAGTCGTCCGCGCGGTCGGTGGCCGAGTCCATCGCGAGCGGCCGCGAAGCGGCGGCGTTCGGGCACCGGTTCCCCGGCCCTGTCCGGCCCGACCTGGTTCTGGAAGGCATGGTGGGGAACCCGGCGGACCCTTCTTGCCAGGCGATCCCCGACATGCCAGCCGCGGCCGATGGCTCCACCATTGACCTCGCAATGCTGTACGCCAAGTTCCTCAACCACCCAGCGGCCGAGGCAGGAGGCGCCGGTGCCGTGACGCCGGAGTCCGCAGGGCAGGTGGACGAGGCGTTCGACACGTTCAGCGCGTCCAGCGACCTGATGAGCCCCGGCGTCCTGGCGTCGGCGCAGTTCGACTTCGATCCATGCTGCCACGACGGGTTCGGTGAGTGGTCGGGACCAGTGAGCAGCACTACTGACCCCACGAGTACGGCGGCTAGTACTAGCAGCGCAACCACCATGTTGTGCAGTGACGTGAGCGTGCAAGCTGCGCTCGGCGAGCTCAACTTCGCCATGGATCAGAGCTGCTTCGACTCGCTAGGCTTGCCCACGGACGTCGGCAACCTCTCGTCGTGGTGCTCGATCGTGCCCAGCTTGTCGACGTTGGAGGACACCAAGTATGACTCGCTGGATTCGTTCCCCGACGACGCCCTCAGCCTCCATGAGGGCATGATCAGCGGGCCTGACAACCATGATTGGACCGTGGATTGCCAAGGATTGGAGGCTCTCTACATGCCGTAACTACACGATCAATTTCTTCTTCTTCTTTGCTAATTTGATGGTGTTCTTGTGATTGGTTTGTTACATTTTTCCTTTTTTTTTCTTTCATTCAATTTGGTTTGGAAGAAGAATTACATATAGAGATATATATGTATGTTTTGAAGAGAGGTGAGTGAGAAGTCGCTCATGTAATGAAGTTAAGGGTTCGGTATACTTGTGAGATAGATCGAGGCAATACAATAATAAAGCTTGAAAATAGTTGTATTTTATAACTTATATATTGTAATTAGCATAAGTATTTTTGCTGCAAGTGTGCACACTTTTTATTTACAACCTCGTTCCTGTCTCCATATGAATCTGCCCTTTTATGAGAAAATTGAAATGTTCACAACTTACGATCAGAAAATGCTAGAGAATCTTCAGGAAACTTGACCCTACTATTTAGCATCTACCGACAAAAAATGGAAGTGCAAAGCATGCATCGGCAGTAGTACTACACTGATTCTCTTGAAGTATTGGTCATCATCATCACGCTGTATGAAATAATGGACTTCACTATACTAGTGAGGAGGTTACACGGCTTAGCGTCCGAAGCAAATAATACCTTGCATCCCAAGTATTGAACAGGGCATGTGTCCCTTGTCCCCCGGCCGTCTGCTCGTTCAAAATGGTTAGTCAAACAAAAGCAGTGCAATCAACTCAGAGGGGAGGAGTAGCTGCCATTGCCTAAATGGCTAGAGAGATTGCTCCTATGGAATCATGCAATCCACCTGTTCATGACCACTTGCTTTTTTTCATCAATTTTAGAAATATTCTTTTTATGCTCCACCGTTAACCTAATTTGAATGTAGTAGCTTAGTCGTCCAATCTGTTATTCATTCAGTTGCTAGTAAGAATCGAATATTTTCTGTGGATTGGAAAAATCAATAAGCTATCACTGCAGTTTGAACTTTTTTAGATTTTTAGATAAAGGATTACAAAATCCGGCCTCTACATCAAGGGATGTACACAACTAATTATTACACAACCGTCTTGAACTTTTTTAGATAAAAGGTAGGAAAAAATTATTGCAATTATTGGGTCAACCGAGGATGTCTAAACCATATTCATTAATCCAACCTTATAGCCATTGAATTACAAAATGAGTTATGCATAATGGTTTTCACTACAAGAAGGGTGATCACTTTTCCACCCAGTTCTTTTTAGAAGTGCCAACGGTTTTTAGTACATTTTGCTAACTAGTAAATTACAAAACTGTGGGTAATTAATGACTTGCGTACATGTAGGATTATATGCTTTTGGTAATTCGTCAAGACTATTGGAAATGATAGAAATCATACTTAAAGAAAACTGTTGATCACTCCACTAAGAATATTAATTGGTACTAATATTATTCGCACTTCTAGAGAAAAAAAACTGTGGGGAGAGATGGAACTTCCTTAGTTGCTTTGTAGGGTGAGTGTACCCGTTATTCACCGATTGCATATCCAGCATAGCATGGGGCCTTGTTGAAATAGTAAACGTCTAGCTAGTCATCCATGAAAGAGTTATTGACGCTTTACCAAAAGGTTGGCAGCCTTACGTACGTCCTCCTATGTGCATAACTGGAAATATTTTGGCAGTCAACATCTTCTGTTGGACTATGATCATTACTGAAGTACAGTAGTTTCACTGTCCTTCCATACTCCATAGGCTACAACGCATAAATCTTGGTTAACTAAACATGTTTTGCAGTTACCAACACAAGATCGCGGGCAGAGGAGGAAGAAGAAGAATATGCTAGAAAGAATTTGGTTGACCAAGGCAGCAGAGATTGATCGGGAGCAGCGCTAGCCGGTAGCTGATCAGTGATGATAGATCGCACTGCACTACCCGTGCGCGCAATATTTTACAGAGGTCAACGCCTCCTCACACGACGGGCCGGGTCGCGTAGGGGAGAGAGCTCCCTCTCCACTACACGCACGGCATGCATGCGCGCGTACACCCTCCCTTGCATCTTATGCTTGCATTGGCATCCACTGCACACCACAGCTTATACACTCGCCCGATCGAGCCCGGCCAGCTGCGACAGTAATGATCGATCAACCTTGGGAGCTCCCCCATCGGCCATGCATCTCTGATCTACAGAAATCAGGGGGGCTAGGGCCGAATGCACATGGGTTTGGAGATCCGAGAGAACAAGCCGCTGGCCCATGATCCAAGGAGAGCGGCGGTGCGATACCGATACTCATGGTGAACAATAGCGCAAGATATCTTCCCTCCCTCCCTCCTCCGATCCCCCGTTTCCTCGCCCTTCGTTCTTGGGTGGCTCGATCGCCGGCCTGCATGCAGCATCAAATTGTACTCGATCGCCGTAAACAAACGGTGCGACCCTGCTTGTGGTTTGGCGTCGAGAGCGAGTGACATCGACCACATGGGGAACGTTCGTCATCGTCAGAATTGCATCAAATTTTACAGAGCTATCATCATCCACTGCAGATCGATCGATCGAGTTATTTTCGTCATTGTTCTGTTCAATCAATTCGTGTTATGAACTACAATCCTATGCATGCATTTCTTCTTAGAATTGCATGATACGTTTGTGATATTTTCTCTAATGCTCGAAGATTTTAGGAGCCGTCTATCGGTTCATATATGCTGAGTCTTTGATACGTAGCTATAGTGACGGTCCTTTTTGGTACCTTGTGCGATTCTTGCGTGGACCGATCAATAGGCCTTGATGGCGTATACGTACATTCGGAGAACTAAAAAATTATGCTAGCACACAAGATCGCTGATTCGAGGAGGTAGCTAGCAGAGAAATCGTACTGGACGTACAGCATTACTTGTACTCCTTCCGTCCCCAATTGATAGTCGCTAAAGTTACATAAACGTGTCTCAGAATGATCGTCGCTTCCTAGCACCCGTAGACCTTTTACTCTAGCTGTACCGCACTGCCTTATCTCTTCCACTTCCCCATCGCGAGCTCCAAGGCACCAAGCACACCACACACAGGTTGCCAAAAACGAATCCAAAATTAAATCCAATCTCCTCCCGTCGGCCATCCCCAACCTTGCGGCCACCCACCATCCCCAGGCAGGTCGCCATCGAATACCCGCCCAGCCTCATCCCCAGCACGCCGGGATCCTTGTGTGCCAGGACACGGAAGCCGGCAGGGCGAGATCCTCCGCGTGCTGCTGCCAAGATTTCTGGGCGACGCAAGGCATCCGCCCCCTCCGACCAGGCCTCTACCATCCTGCGCCCACGGAAGATGGGAGCGGCCTCTCCAGTCTCCACGCGGTCGGCCTCTCCGTCGACTCCCCTGCGTCAAGATCCTTGTGCGCCGGGACACAGGAGCCGACAGGGTGGGGTCCTTCTCCGCGCGCTGCCACCAAGACTCCCCAACCTCGCGCCTGCCCGGCCTCATCTCCAAGCAGCTCGCCGTCGCGCGCCTGTCGAGCCTCATCCCCAGGCCCCTCGCCGTCGACTCCCCTCCACCGAGATCCTCTTGCGACCCCCTCCGTCCAGATCCTCTTGCGATTCCTCTACGCAGAGATCCTCGAGCGCCAGGACACGGGAGGTGAGCGTGGAATCCTCCTCCACGCACCGCCCCTAAGACTCCCCGGCGGCGCACGGCATTCGCATCCTCCGGCCAGGTCTCTACAACCCTGCGCCCATGAAAGCCGAGAGCGGCCCCTCCACGCGACATCACCGAGGCCCATCCGACATGGAAGCTCTTCCTCTCAGCAGTAGCAGCGCACGAGGACAAAGCTCGCGCGCGAGGCGGAGCTTGCTCACAGCGGTGCACGCGCACGAGGCGGACCTGGCGGACGCTGCAGCATTTATGACACGCCCATCCAAATATCCGACGACTATTAATTGGCTTATAGGGGTAATAACGTCTTTTGGTAGTTGCATTGGTTGGCGGTTCTTTTTTAGAATGACCATCATAGCGGGACGGAGGTAGTATGTTGCAGTCAACTCCTCATCGCGCTCGTCTCGTCGTGGATGCTGCCACGGCATGAGCAACGACGACGTACGGGCCCTCATGGGGCCTGTGTCCTCTATGCCACCCAATACGTCGTCGACTCGTTGTCGTTGCTTATCTCCACACGTAAGCGGTGGCTTATCTTCGCAGCAGGCACTGCACGCAGCCCTAGCTAATGGCGCCACGCCACTTGGCATTTATGCTCGCAAGAGCCAGGGGCATAGAATACCCATACGTGTTGACTCAACTCGTGCTCCACCACATTTCGCTCGGCTTACTGTGGCCTGCCGGCCAATGGATTTTTAACTTTTTTTTCTGAATTACACAGTACATCGGAGGCACTCATAACACACGTACAATCATCTTTATGAACACACGCGCGCAAACCCTACCCCTAAGAGCATCTTCGAAGTATGAGCCGGCAAATCTTCAAGATTGACGAAGTCACCACACTACCACATGCGTCTCGCTGTCGACGGGAACGTTGCCTACCACTGAAAGCACAAATACCGTTAAATCCTGAGAAATTCGCTCCCGCGAGGAGTCGAACTCAACACTAAAAGTGCTACCGAGGTTGTTGTAACCACTAGGCTACATGACCTTTCGAGATTTTTATTCATTTTTTTAGGAATGCAAGGGGGGAGATTAAGGAAACAGATCGAGCGCACAAGTGCACGAACAACTTGTTTGGGATGGAATGATTACAGCTGATGGTGTGATGCATGATTCCGAACCATTTTGACTCGTTTCTTGATAGGCCTGTCGTGATTCGTAAGCGTGCCTTTGACTCGGAATTTGGATTGCTTGAACCGACTGTTCATTGCCGACACCCGACAAGCAGCTGGAGGCCTAATTTTCCACTTCAAATCGCGCGGGCCAACCGTTGTTTGTTTTTTTTTAAAATTACACAGTACAACGCAGACGTTCACAACACGCACGCACACTCACCCCTATGAATACACGTACGCAAACCCTACCCCTTTGAGCACCTCCGAAGGACTAAGCACCGGCAGATCTGAAGATTCTCGAAGTCACCACTGGCGCATCGTCGTCGACGGGAACGTCGCTTACCACTTAACGCATAACACCGGAAAATTCTGGAATAAATCCAGAAAAAAGTGCGAGCACCGGGATTTAAACCCTGGCGGGTAGCGTCCCACTGGACCGTCCTACCATTGGACTACAAGCCCATTCGCAACCGTTGTTTGTCTGTGTGGGCCAATCGACCATCGAAACATGTTGAAGCCCGCTTTGTGATATAAACTGGGCTTATATGCGCTCAGGTCCCAAATTATTACTTCAGGCCCGATTCATTAGCTTTGCGGCGGGCCAACAATGATTCCCAGCAGGCCTGGACATCGATCTGGCTGGAGGCCCAGCACGGAAAAGGCAGGCTCCGTACCAGCAGGACTTCCTGGGCCCCTCTCCTTTTTAAGAAAAAGGCCTGCTAGAAAAAAAATATATTTGCAAACCAGTGGGACGCTACCCACCAGGGTTTAAATTCTGGTGCTCGCACCTTTTCCTGAATTTATTCCGGGATTTTTCGGCGTCGCCTTGTTCGTCAGGCTGACGACTGGTGGCTGGTGCTGATATGTTCTGAGATAAAAGTACCGCTGGCTGGTAGCTGATGACTGATTTGTTGTGAGAGAAAAGTATCATTGGCTGGTGGCTGATAAGCCAGACGAACAGGGTGGTGCATTAAGTGGTAAGCAACGTTCCCGTCGACCATTGGCGGAGCCAGTGGATGGCACCGGTATGGCAAGGCATACCCTAGGCCCAGCTCAAAACACCATTGTGTAAAAAAAAAGCAATTCCTAAAATTGATTTGATGACAAAATTGAGAAGTGAAGTGATGAGGAAATAATATTTATAAAATTTAGATTGGCTTATTCACTAAGATGTAGTTGTGTACCGAATTGTTAAGTCATTTTTACCTAAATTTTACCAAATTGCTAAATGAATTTTACCAGTTTGCGTATGAATATTTTAGTTTGGCATACCTCATGCAAAAATCCTAGCTCCGCCACTGCCGTCGACGACGAGGCGCCAGTGGTGACTTCGAGAATCTCCAGATCTGCCGGTGCTCAGTCCTTCGAAGGTGCTCATAGGGGTAGGGTTTGCGTACGTGTGTTCACAGGGGTGAGTGTGCGTGCGTGTTGTGAGTGTGTCACACCCAGTTTTGAAAGCAAAACCAGATCATAAGCTTACATGTGTCCATGATCATGTTCACTCATGCAAACGACATAGTGGAGTACCAAGAATCGCAGTATCACAGCGTTATCATTATTACAGACCGATTGTCCAATAGTCTAACACACTGAGCGAGTAGCTAACAGCGGAAAATAAACGAAGTCGTCCACCACAGGCAGTCGACCGGAGCAACGCGCCTAGAACTCTTCAAAGTCTTCAGGGAAGTCTTCAAAGCGTCCGTCTGAGCAGCAGTCCGAGTAGTGTAGTTGTAAGAAATAAAATCAACAAGCGTGACCACATGTCGTACTCAACAAGGGAATATAACTATAACAACATGCAAGGGTCTCTGGGTGGATGGCTAACATGGTTAAAGCGGTAAACAATTTTAGTTGGTCAGATTTTTATTTAGCAACTGATTACTAGCAATGTAAGTGTATACCAACCCAAAGAACAATAAATGCAGCAATAATAGGATGCAATGCACAAGATTAATTCATATTCCATAGTTTACCCATGTGAGGGTCCAGGCCGCTCGTGATCGTGAGCACGGCTGATCGATCAGTTTATACACTCTGCAGAGGTGGCACATCTTTACCCACAAGTTGTGTTTCCCATGTCACCCGGGTTAGCTAGACCCTTAAACACTGCCTTTGGTTAGTGGCTAGGGATTCACTACGAGGCTTTTACAAAGATTCCCTAGTATGAGCTGCTCGCTAGGTTTCATGACAGCGCAATGCATAACCCTCTCTCAAGACTGCGGAGCTACCACAGAGCAGATCAGCTTGAGGGCCGGACTATACACCAACTACCGACACCCCCTCGCCCTTATCAGGTAAAGCATACTACATACTAAGGTTTCTAATTAATTAGCCAAGACAGAGCCATTTGTCTTGTGGTTGCACTGTTGTCCTGGGTGGTTCTCCATGTTCCGATTAACAGGGGTAGTCTTGCTTAATGATGGTAGAGCATAAAATAAATCAAGTTCACATTTGTGTTCAATAAAACCATCTTCAACCCGTAGTTAGCGACTAAGCATGTGCTACCCAACACAAATAAAATACCCAGGTTATCAAGGACATGGTAAACAACACTAGTCAAGCCTTATTCATAGGGTCCCATCAAATTAATGCAAAACAATAAAGTAAACAATGTAATTAAAATGTAATTGTATAGGAAAAAGGGCATGCATCAAGGACTTACCTTCCACAAACTCGGGTGGCTGCTCAAGATCTTCAAATTCTTCAACAGCAGCGTAGTCGAAGTAACGATCGTCCTCTACGCACCACATCATTCACATACAGGCAAACAAATAGAATAAAATAAGAAACAGGCATCAGATAGTGTTAACAGAGCAAAACAACAGCGTAAAACTATTCTACTCTTCGATACGATCGTTTGGACATAAAGAACGCTAAAACGGAGCTAAAACGCATAATCTATGGCTAAAACAAGCTACAAGGACCTATCTGTGATAAAACAGAGCTTACAGGGGCTTAACTGCTAAAAACCAGGGACTAAAACATAATTAAACGTATAAACTTAGGGTCTATCGTATAAAACTAAGGCTATGGACCTCGGCTACTAAAACTAGAAAGTTTAGGGTTAAAACCGTAAAGAAAAGGACCTATCTGTAAGGGTTTATGAGAGGTGGAAGGACCGGCTTGCGATTTTAAAAAGAACGGGGGCTTTTTTGCAAAACGACGATGACTCTGCGGGGGTTGACCGGTACGCCGAGTTTGACCGGCGACTTGGATCTAATCCGGTCCGTTCGATTCCGATCTGGCGGCGCTGGTGGCGCGCAGGCGCGAGCGGCGGCGCGCAACGGCGAACTCACCGGCGACGACCTAAATCGAGCTAGGGTGCTCAAAACACTGCAGGGATTGCACCAGGGCGAAGCGCGCGCTCTCGCGAACTAAACAGGGGCAAAAGGAGCGACCTTCGGCGCACAGAGACGGCGGTCTGCACGACGAGGCGGACGACAGCGACAGCGAGCACTCCGGCGAGCTCTAACGGGATCTGCAGGGCACGGCGACACAAACACGCGACACCGGAAGCTTCCACGCGAGTTTGCAGACCTCCGGGCGTGCTCCTCGTCGTCGGGAAGGCGGCGGAGCGGCGGATCAGCGGCGGCGGCGCGGGAGCTCTAGGGTTAGGGCTTCTCGGGGTTCGAGGGGGGGCCAGGGTGCGGTGGCGGCACTTATATAGCCCAGGGCCCACGCCTTGGCGTGCGGACCACGCGAAGGAGGCAGCGCGCGTGTGGGACGCGGCCGGCGTACGGACTCAGACTCGAGTCCGAGTCGCGGCAGGAGGAGAGGGACGACCCGCGGGGTCCACGCGTCAGTGACTGAGGGAGAGGGGAGATGAGGTGGGCTGCGTTGGGCCGCAAGGCTAGCTGGGCTGAGCACTGCAGCGAAAAGAGGACGGGGCACGACGGACTGGGCCAGGGATTAGAAGGAGGTCCAGCAGACTTAGGACTAAACGGGCCGGCGCAAAACAGGGAAGAGGGAGAGGGAGGGAAAGAAACCTTTTTGATTTATTTGAAAACCTTTTGAACTTCAAACCAAACTTTGAATTCAACACAAATTTGAATTCAAGCACTCAAAAATAATGCACCAGCATGTATGCAACATTCAACTCTTATATTTATTTATTTTATTAAAGAAAATCATTTAAATGCCTAGAAAAATTAAATAACACCTTAAAATCCTTAAGCATAAACACAAGTTGCTAGCAAAATTTTATTAAATCCATAAATTCAAAATTAGGGTGTTACAGAGTGTCTGCGCTGTACTGTGTAATTCTTAAAAAAACCATTTCTCCACACATTATGATGAGCAAAAAAATATTCTGCTCGGAAGGTATTCACTCGACGTCAGGGTAGCACACAGTACTAGAATCCAAGAAAGCAAGAATATCCCAGTTTATCAAAAAATGTTTTAAACAAACACCAACCACACGAGCCTCTGTTAGAGTATAGAGGGTAGGTTTGAATTATTCCCGGACTGCCATATGTATCTACGGAAGTGCCTTGCCCTCCAAGTCTTGTACTCTCGTATATACCGCCCTGCCGTCCATCCTCGACACTCCTGAAGGACGAGGTTATTGTTGCACCCTCCAGGCTGCAGCGACATGCTCGTGGTCAAGCCGCCACCCTACCGGTGTTGGCGCGTGCTTAGGTGGTGGCGCGACTCGCCGCTGGTCTTCGTCAAGCAGGCACTCGATCCGCCTCCGCACCTCTAGCCGTTCTCGCGCGGACATCGCCGCCGTTTGTCCTGAAGGAAGACGTCGTCGCCACCCTTGATCTGAGCGCGACATTTGCTGCAATCTGCGCTGTCGCTATCCCTGTTCTGAGCGTGACCTAAGTCGCAAACCGCGCCGTCTACCATCATCATCCGTCGCACCGTCCTGCTTCTGTCACCGGCAAAGAAGCTGCTGAGTTTGTGTACTCGAGCACCTCGGCGACGCTGCGACCCGTGCCCCCTCCACGGCTTCGACCACATCCACCTCGACTTCGGCTACTACGGCACTAAAGGGTATCGTGTGGATGAGTCTCCAGTCGTAGCATTTGCACCGACGTTCCGACTGTGGGGGGATAAGTTTCCATTGTTCTCGAGTATGTTCGTTCGTGTTTCTGCCGCTACAACTGCGGGGGATATTAGAGTATAGATGGTAGATTAGAATTGTTCCCGGACTGTCATATATATCTACGGAGGTGCCTTGCCCTCCAAACTCATATATACCGTCTCAGGGACTCATTGCAATACATCGACCACATTATACGCATCCTGCCTTGCTTACAGCCCTAAGATCATAGGGCTGAAACTATGGACGCATCACGCCAGTACCGCATCCAACACTGATGTCTACCGGCCATCTTTCGACAGCGACGCACACGGACCGGTCAGCCTTTTCGCAAGCTGAAACATGCATGCTATCAAGCCAGCACGTACACGAGGTGCGATCGATTTCTCCACATGCTCAAACTCTCGGTGATGGCGAAAGCTAGCAATGCAAGGTCAACGCCGCGCGCGTTCCCACACGCACAAGCTAGCTGCTTGTTGATGAAAAAGGCGACTTTCCCATGCAATTTCCCAAAGGAATCGATATATACTGTAGGAGTAAATAAAGAATAAAAGGAAGGGAGGAATAAAGCAGCAGCAAAAGGCGAAAAGTAAACGACGATGCGAGATTGTGATGTCGGCGTTCAACAAGAAGCACTACGACGACGATCGGCCTAGCTATGATCCACATGGAAAATTGGAATCCTGTTCTCTCTGTCCTCGCGCACGGCGCACCCCCCGGCCCGAAACAAGGTCAACTCCAAGGAATAACTAGTCGGCACCATCCCTCTGGCAATTGTTCATATCATCATCAGTTCATCACCCACGAATTCGATCGCGGCTACATCAAATTCAGCGGTCGAGGGAATACTCCTATATAGTAATCGATGACGATTCTTTGCTTAGGAATTCAAACAGTTCTTTATCGATCGTTGGGTATGAGTTATACCCTCGAGACCTATATTATAGTATATCGTTGACTCCATGTAACTTACCTCTCGTTCGTGCAGTACTTGATCTAATGGAGTGCATGAACGAGGTACTGTAAGTTACATGGGTAACTTCCGAGCACATGATGACTCGCACGAGCTTTACAGAACGTGCATGTACGGAGTGGTAATAACAAGAAGCTTTCTGAGCCGCAATGGGAGAGTGGGAGCTCTCGCTCTCAAGTTGTCTGTGAAGTCGTCTGAACTGAACCAACTGCAGATTGCGGTAGAACTGATGTGTGGTGGTATATATATGCACTTATCTACATCTACCATCAGTCGTTTGAACTGAACCAACTGCATGATGTCTGATGACGACTGATGGTATATGCACTGATCTACTACATCTACCCCTAGATTTGACAAAACCATGCATGCATGGATCGAAAGAACCCCAGATAGATCGACCTCAACCGCTCAACGGTGAGCCCCCAAGTTGACGTATAATAAATTTCTGTACTAATGTGCAGGTAAGACTATTAAGGTTAGATTATGATCGAAACCAAATAATTGATAATACCTATATATACGTGCCTACGTGGTCCAAACTATGGCTAGATCCAGGTTTCATTTTCAGCAGTTGAGCTAGCATTGATTATTCCAACCAGTTTCGAAGACCTGTTATATTGTCTGTCCATTTTTTTTTCTGGTGAAAGAAAAGACAAATTTGTTAATAGTAGTGGTACGCCTTGTTGCTACGACTACTAATCTAGTAGTATGAATTATTATGGTGGAACAAATTAAACTACATTCACCTTTTCATAAATCCATTTATTCCTATGTCACAAAGTAAATGAATTATACTTAATTCATATCCAAACTAGCTAGATCCAGGCATTTTCAGCAGTTGAGCTAGCATTGATTATTCCAACCAGTTTCGAAGACCAGTGATATATCGTCTGTCCTTTGTTTTTTTTTTCCTGGCGAAAGGAAAAGACAAATTTGTTGATTGTAGTGGTCTACCTTGTTGCTAGCTACTACTGCATTCCCCTTTTTATAAATCCATTATTCATGTATCACAATGCAAATGAATTGTACTATAAAATTCATATCCAAATGAGAGAAAAGTTCCAGCTTCACATCGATAATTAAGATAGATCATATCCTAGCCAACCATAGATAGAGGAAAGCCAACGAAAGATTCTGAGGATTGGTGACTAAAAAACCAAGCAATGGGCTGGCACAAACAGATCAGATGTTCAGATGGATCAGGTGAGCGAGATATTACAAAAGAAATCAAATTAAAATTTGGTGGTCAAGAACGGACACCGCAACCACACCGGATACCTGATCCAAGCTGCGGCCGGGCAGGCAAGCAGGGTGCGCACATCTCTAGAGCTGGAACATGGCAGTGTCTCAGCGATCCGAATAAACAAAAGCGTTAACAGAGCAGAGCCAGAGCGCCGATGGCTAGCTAGGCGTCGTCTGACGACTTTCTCGGCTTTGTTAATCTCAAAACGTTTGTCCAGGTCAACCGTGTCAAGCCTCCCCACTCGCTCATCCAATAATCCATCTCCATGACAAGGCGTGTGTTTGCGAAATGACGCCTGGGTTTGTGCTTTTCGGAGGAACAGCCCTCGGGTGGTTGACTTTCCAACAAGGTTGGAGCGGGGTCTCAGCCGATGGCTCTGGTTAACCGCTGCAGATGGCACCAGTGATAGTGCTTTGTACAGCTACTGCTGAATTGCCATTCAAAGCAGTGACTCTAACGTCGCTTCGTATATATTTTTGGGCGAAACTGGAGTTTACGTGTGGGTGTGACACTTTTTTTTAAATGAATCTGACATGAAAGCTACCGATTATATTGAAAAAAACAGAGAATGTTTAGACCAAGAGTTAGTTTTCTACGAAAACGTGCATAATTGATGACAAATCAAATATACTCCACGTAAGATCATAGTGCGACAAATGATGTTTAAAATAAGAGATAAGTATGATCTGCGCAAAAGGATGGCACGGACAAAAGAACACGCCAGTCTCTTACTTGGAAGTAGTAGGAAAGTTTTGTACAACCTCCAGTATTCCAGCTTCAATTCCTATGAAAGAAGTTCAGTAACTTAACTTCGGTGGTTTTCTTCGTAGACTTGTTCATCGAAAATTCGAAATAGCTAGAAATCGTAGGGTCAAAACTTTCGTATGCGAAGAAAAATCAGAGTACACGCCATTCACACAGCTCACTACCTCTGCTAATATTTCAAACTAAAAAGTCCGAGGAAAGCTAAGCTCTTTTTTTTTTTGAAGAATGAAAGCTAAGCTCTTGAATGCTATGTACTGTTGCCTGTTGGCTCACCGAAGTCAGCCTTGCTAGTTGCTAGTTGCTACCATACCAAGAGGCAAGTAGGCAACAGGCAACAAGAGCAAAGAATTGGTAGACCTCAGGATTAGTAATTTGCAATGGCCCAAGGGTCTAAACCAGAAGAGCACCACGGCTCATAGTCTCTGACCCAACCGCGCCGGGCGAGTAAACAAAAAAAAAAAAAAAAACGCACCAGGGCATGTGATGCGACGCATGTGAACACCACCGGAACGAGACGGAATCCCGGGCACCGCGCGCCTTTAAAAACTAACCGGCGACGACCGCCCGCGCTCACCGTCCTACCTCCCCTCCCCCCCGTGGAAGTTTCAAGTGTCAACTCCCGAGCAAACGCTCGCCGGCAGCAGCGGCAGCCCACCACCGCCCACGTTCTCAGCGGTGAGCAACTTATAAAGCTTCCTTCCGCCTCACACCTGCTCTCGTCAAACTCAAACCCCCACGGTCGATCGTGTCGTGTCGCACAACAATGGCGAGCGCGCCCGCCGAGGTGCCGTCCCACTTCCTCTGCCCCATCTCGCTGCAGCTCATGCGCGACCCCGTCACGCTGCCCACCGGCATCTCCTACGACCGCGCCGCCATCTCTCGCTGGCTCGCCGCGCCCGCGCCAGCCGGCGGCCGATCATGCCCCGTCACGCGCGTGCCGCTCCCGCCGCAGCCGCAGCTCACGCCCAACCACACCCTCCGCCGCCTCATCCACGCCTGGCTCGCGTCGCTCTCGCCCGGGGCCGAGGTGGACGACGAGGACGTGGCCGCGCTGCGGGGGGCGCCCGCGTCGGGGGACGAGGTGGCCGCGCTCCTGTCCGACGCCGCCGCGGCGCGGGTCGAGGCGCTCAAGAGGCTGCGGGAGCTGGTTGCCAAGTGCGAGGATAGCCGGGCCGTGCTCGAGTCCCAGGACGGGGTGTTCGATGCCTTGTCTCGCGTCGTCAGCAGCGGCCACGCGTGCTCGACGGCGCGCGAGGAGGCCGTCGGGGTCCTCGCGTCCCTCCGGATCCCGGAGCCGGAGCTGGCCGGCGTCGTCGCCAGGCACAGCAACCTCGGGGAGGCGCTCACTGCCGTGCTCCGCTCGTCCAACTTGAAGTCGCGCGCGAACGCTGCTCTGCTCGTGAGGTCCCTCTCGGAGGCCGCCTGGCCGGCGTGGGTGATCGGGCTGAGCCAGGAGCTTCTCGCCGAGGTTGTTCGCGTGATCCGCGACCGCATCTCGACGCGCGCCACCAAGGCAGCGCTGCACGCGCTCACCGCGCTGTGCCCGTACGGCCGGACCCGGGTCAAGATCGTCGGCGCGGGCGCGGTGCCGGCGCTCGTGGACCTCCTGCTCGACGACCCCGACAGGCGCGTCTGCGAGCTCGCCCTTGCGGCGCTGGACCGGCTGTGCACGTGCGCCGAGGGCCGCGCCGAGCTCGTCGCGCACGCGGCGGGGCTGGCCGTGGTGGGCAAGAAGGTGCTGCGGGTGTCTGAGGTCGCGACCGAGCGGGCGGTGCGCGTGCTGCGGTCCGTGGCGCGTCACGCCGCGACGCCCGCCGTGCTGCAGGAGATGGCGCAGTGCGGCGTCGTGGTCAAGCTGTGCGCGGCGCTGCGGTCGGAGCAGTGCGGGGTGAGGACCAAGGAGAAGGCGCACGAGGTGCTCAAGCTGCACTCCAGGACCTGGAGGAGCTCGCCCTGCCTGTCGCCGACATTTTTGGGGCTCTACCCTTCATGACGATCGGCGAGGCCACATTTTATCCATTGATTCATTCTTTCTTTAGTTTCATCTTCCATCCGCGATGCGAGGCATCAAATTGTGCCTGCGGAAGAGGAACCCATCTGAGATTCTGAGCTGAGATCTTTTTTGCTTGGTCACCGAATTAGTGATGTAATCTTTTCAGTGTTTTGTTCAATTCAGAGTTTCAGACTTTGTGCAAAGATGTTAAGACCGAGAACATTTATCATGCATAGCCCTGAAGTCAGATTCAAGTATGATAAATCCTGAAAGGATGGTTGCGAAAAGAAAACGGGAATGGTTACTGATACCTTAGCATTTCCATGGATCTGATCCGCACCAAAGAGCTGCCCTGATTTAGGGTTCTTCACCTCCGATATAGCTTCTGTTGCGTGGATTTAGGGGTCGGGCTCTGAGCTTCTGACGAGACTCCCTCTAATTCGAGGTTTTAGAGGGAACGAAGCCTATGGGCTATGGCAGCCTACCGATGGTGAGGACTGTTGGGCGTGAGCGGGACGGCGAGTCGGCGGCGATGGTGCCGCTGGCCCAAAGATGGCATGCAGCCATGCAGGCGGTAGGTAAAGGACGACTGAGAACGATGACGACGGTCGACAGAGGCAGGCAATTCAGGACGACTGGGAAAATGTCAGAGTGCTATTGGTCACGAAATTCAGATGCTGGGAGAAAAGTCCAAGGAAAAATTTACTCTCTCATAATTGTGGGCTAGTTTTCCCTATCAGGCCTGGCCCATTATCTTGCCCTAAAAAAGGCCTGGTCCATTATCTAGATAGGGTGCTTGGCCCATCTTATTTTTGAGATGACACGTGTTTTGGGCCCGATCCATTATCATTTTTTGTTTTGCTGAAGCCCACCGCAATAACCGTTAGAGTAAACTTTTTAATAATGAGGAAAAAGTCCTTCCAACATCTCTCAACTATTACGGTAGTATGAGTTTAGTCCCTCATGTGTAAAACCGGGTATTGGCAGTCTCTCAACTTTCAATACTGTTTGTTCTTGATCTCTTGCTGGTTTTGGATGGTGGCTTAGTAGAAAAAAGTCTATTGAACATCTCTTATTGTCGTAGTCCAAAGTTACAGTCCGTTCGGCTGGCCGTTTCTCGGCTTATTTCGGTTTATCTTCTCTCACATAACACTATTCAATCTACCAGCCGAATACTATTCATCGTACCAGCCAAACAACTTCTTAGTCCCTCAACTTTCAAATATGTTTACTTTTGGTCTCTTTCTTGTTTTTTTTTGGAATTTTGATCCCTTGCTTGTTATGAGGGTGTTTTTGCATGACGTGGTAAGGACGGGAGCTGCTATTTAGGGAGCGCTCGTTTGGAACGAGCAAATTCCGACAGGAGCGCGCGGGCCCACCACTCCGCATGCAGCGTGCGACAACCACTCTGCCACTCCGACAGGAGCGCGCGGGCCCGCCACTCCGTATGCAGCGCGCGACAACCACTCCGCCACTCCGCATGCAGCGCGCGCGGCAAAAAATCTTGCAACCAAAGGGAATCGAACTCGGGATCTGCAGCTTTAATACTAGCTCCACCGACCAACTCAACCACAATGCTTTCTTGTTTGTGATGCAAACGCAACCCTATTTAATTAGTGTATACAGGAAAAATTTTATCCAAATTAATCACTCCTTGCATGCTAAAATAATGTCCTAAACGACTTTTGATTGTAATACGGAGGGAGTATACACATAACTTCGATACACAACTTCTTGATATAACTTTTATGATATAATTTTTTAGCACAACTCCGATAGCATGCATAACTTATATATACAATTTTTATGGTATACATAACTTATACGTACAACTTTTAAGGTATACATAACTTATACGCACAACTTTTTTCAAAACATCAGTTTTATCTTTCCGTTTTTGAAACTTATACACACAATTTCGACGCATAACTGCGAACTATAATTTTTGTCAGATAAGTTTTAAGCATAAGTTTGATGGTGCGCAAAAAATTATGCGTACAATTTGTATGCACAATTGTTTGAAGAATAATTTATGTGTATAATCTTTTTCTAACGACGAGTTGTCCGTATAATTTTTTCTATAAATGACAAATTGTGCGCATAATTTTTTTTCGAATTATGCATAAAAAAGATTTGTTGAAGTAAAAAAAAAGGTTGGGTCCGCCCCACGTGGGAGCGCGTGGCCCCGCGGTCAAAAACAGCGCGCTCCAGACGATCTGATCAGTCGCTTGGAGCGACCGATTGCTAATTTGGTTTTGCAGGTAAGGACCCCACATGTTAGAGGACATATTGTGGTAGGCTTCACATGCCAGATAGTTTTTTTAGTGTGCTTAGAAGTCGTAGAGATAATAAATAGATCAACACACTGAGAATGGGGGAGCGAGTGGGACGGACATATTAGGTTGTAGGTGAAAGGACTTTGATATCACCTAGAGGGGGGTGAATAGGCGGACGACCGTATTAAACTTTTCTTCCCCGCAAACTTGAACTGTCAGGCGTCATCGGTCATACCGGTGTTGGCTCTACTTCACCGGTGGAGCACAGAGCCCCTGCAAAAACAAATTCAAGCTCCTTTTGACTTCTAGCACAAACCAAACTTGGTGAGTGGCCTTGGTAGATGATCACAAGCAGGGTAATGATCTCTGCACACACAAATAGCACTCCCAAGTAAATCGAAGCAGAAGCAAATCAAATATGCTAGAAAACAACTTAGAGAGACAAACCACTTTGAGACGCAAGGATTTGTTTCTCGAAGTTCACTTCCACCAAGGAAGCTACGTTTCCATTGAGAAGGTTGTAAGGGATTCAAGTTCTCAACTGAAGGACCGAATCGGGCGACCAGAGAGGGGGAAGTGAATGAGAGCCGATAAAAATTCTTCTCTTAGGTCGAACTCGGCATATACCCCGATTGCCACTCCAAACGCTCGCGCACACAAAGGAAGCTCCAAACAAGGCACACACAAGCCTAGAATATCAACCAACAAACCTAGGAGCAAAGAGCGGAAGGAACTAGACAAGAATCAAAGCATTTGGCACAATCTGGAAACGCCAGGCGTGGACTGTCCGTGCAGTACGAGCGGACCGTCCGCTAGGGTACGGCGGACTGTCCGCAGGTGCTGCGCGGACTGTCAGAAATGAACACCAGAGCTACCAGAGACAAACCCGGAAATACAGACTGTCCGGCTAGGCCTTGCGGACCGTCCGCCAGTGTTGCGGACTGTCCGTGAGGGCAGCACGGACCGTCCGCCCAGCTCGCTGGAAACCCCAGACAAAACTTCTCACGCGGACCGTCCGTGATCAACACGCGGATTGTCCGCAAACCTCTAGCAACAAAACCCTAGGGCTAAAAAAGATCGAAACGAAGACGCGCAAGAACACGAAGAACACGCGACGAACTCCTGGACGTGCGGACTGTCCGCAGGCTCCTCGCGGACTGTCCGCCAGCCCGGACAGAGCTGCTCGAGCTCGAGCTCGCGAAGCCAACTCTCCCAATCCATCACCGGATCTCCCAAACGTCAAAAGCTCTTGAGACAAGATTTGGGGGAGATGATAAGCAACACAAGAGGAAGCTATGCCCCAAAAATCTCGTCCTCTAAGCCACCAAATCGCCGGGAATCGCGGATCGAACGAACTCCACCAAGAACACGAACTCCGGCCAAAAACTCACGAATCGAAGGCTTTCCACGGCGTTTGAGGGGTCAAGATCACACACAAACATGTGCAAGGCATCCACCCATGATCCCCTCAAAGAAATTCGTGAAAAAACGCCCCCAAAATCACGAATCGAGCGAAGAACGAAATTCCCCAAAAATAGTCCAAAAAATGACACGAAAATCATAGAGGACTAGGAGATCACCGGGACGCTGAATGCTTCCATACATCCAGATGTCAGATTCTGTACAAGAGTCTAGCCTAAGGAATCCAGAGGGAAAAGAAGCAGTTCAGAAAAATCTACCGGGGGAGAAAGCCCTAGAGTCCAAGAGAGAGATAACATCCACCTCTCCGCTATTTATACGAAGTCCATCGGAGGGAGGTAAATGACCACGCTACCCCTACTGCTTGAAATGAAGATACAACCCCTCAGGGGCGTTTTGGTCAAGTCTTCATCGAGCGGACACGCTTCCACCGCGTCCTTGCTTAGCATCGACGCAAGCCCCGCGATCACGCCACGTGCCCCCCGCCTCGAAGCTTCCCGAAGCTTCCGGATCACCGTCTCCGTCGTCTCGGGCCTCCGGGTTTGGTTTTGCGGCCCAAACCAAGAAACCGTCAACAGATGGTTTTGTGGGCAAACTACCAAACCCCGCGTGCAAGCTTCGGGCTTCAACCGCTACCTTGCACCGGCCCATGTTCACGACTTCAGCCCGCCAGTCTTGCACGGCACGGCTCGCACTTGACCCCATCGGCCACCGGGTCCATCGAACCAAGCCTACTTGCCACTCCATCACCCGGAGGCCACCACAGCTAAGGCCTTTCGCGCTTGTTCTTCACCTGGATTGACACAAGTCAAGCCGCAACCTGTACCTGCACACTTAGCCAAGCATCAGTCCACACAACGTTGGCAATCACTCATCACTAAGGAGCGACCCTCCACTGGTCTTCGGACACACCTGGTCCTCATCAATTAACTCTTCCCACAATAAGCCGGGTCTCTTTCAACCACTTTCCTCGATTCCACTAAGCCGATCTTTTTCACGAAGAGGCAAGATCACATCCCTCACAAACTTGTCGCTGCTCACCACAACTTGGGAGCTAGCCGGCGACGCCTAGGCGTCTAGGAGGTAAACCTCCAAGAGTATCAAATGCTTCAATGCTTGTAGACGTGAATCTCAAGTGCTCAAGCTATGAGAATGCTCTTGTTAGCTCACAAATACTCTCTAGATCTCACTCTCTCAACCCAACTCAAGGATATGGCTTGAATCTACAAATCTCACAAAGAGAGGTTGGGGAGAGCCACTAAGGCTTTAGGCCTGCAAGAAATGACTTAGATGCTCAGCAAGTTCACCAAGAACAACAGCCCACCAAAGAGGAAGGCTCGGGGTACTTATACCCCTCAAGAAGGAAAACTAGCCCTTAGCTGTCGGGCAGCACCGGTCAGACCGGTGCCCCACACCGGTCAGATCGGTGTTTAACGGTCAGTCCGGTGCCCCTCACCGGCCAGACCGTTGAGGCCCGAGACACTCCAAAAACTCTTTCTTTCATTCTAACACTTCACCTAAGAGATGAAGTGGCTCAGGTTAGGTTAGGAGGGGTTGTTAGCACACTCTAAGGCTCTCAAGACTATTTCTCACAAAAGGTTTCTAAGAACACTTGACTTGGTCACAAAGCGAAAGTTGCATCCCTCTTGATAGTACGACATACCTATACTTAAGAATAAATGAAAACACCTTGTCAACCTCTTGAGCTTGAATGTCTTCAATCTTCCCATACTAGATCAATTTCCGCTTGAGGGCTTTCAACTTAGCCAATGTCTTGAGCACATCCATACTTGAGCTAGTGGCTTAAGATCTTTTTATATAGCATAGGAATGCGCACTTAGATTCTTAAGTCACTCCATATTGCTAATCATAATATGTGAATGAGTTGCATTGCTTCCTTCGGTTAAGGTTTGGATATGATACTTGGAGACCCCACAGATACTAGAACTTCACCTTAGCAAAACACAAATGGCAGCCTAGCTAGGACCCCAAAGATTGCTTAGTCCCTCACCCTAGTCATCTCCGTTGATCTCTTCATCACTTACCCAATCCACGTTGAGTTTGGCTTTGCTTCATCTGTAATTAGTATTCATTTGAAATCCCGCTTTAAATGCTTGTTATTGATTGACAACGAGTATGCAAGCTTCCAGTTAAGGACCATAAAGTCTACACTCATCCTCGTGTCCTCTTTTATTTACCACATGAAGCCTTACATTTAATTTAGAGAGAATTATCATCTTCTCTTTCTATGATTCTTGTACTTTAATCAAGCTACCGTATTTACCGGAGACAAATGAATTGACCTTCTCAAAGTCTTCCCAATATTTATCTTTCTTTGTTGCTTGATATTTGCCACTATGCCTTAGGATCACTCATATATTTGTCTTTTCCAATGTGAGCCATATAATATTCATTTACCTATACATATCCCAACAATAACTCATGAATATGTAAATAAAATCTGCTCACAATCTCAGACAAATAAGTTAGACCTTTAATCATTTTGTCATTCAATTCACCAAAATCCACTTAGGGGCCTAGATGCACTTTCAGTAGAGTGATTGGGTGAGCAGGTAGAAGCCTGTCCCGACGACACGTGGTCGGCTACGCCGCTAGCTCAAGATCGGTTCTGACAATAGGTGAAAAACAAACTTCATGGGTGACTAGGTGGTCTACCAAGACCTGATGCCGATTGGCCGACTTGAGCGGTGACAGCTTTAGGGAGTGAGCCACTCATGGGTAGAAGAGAACAAAGAAGAGGAGGAAAAGAAAGTCATTTAATTTGACATATAGATTCATTGTCACGTCATCCAAAACACTCTCAGAACAAGCATGAAGCCAAAAGTGAACATATTTGGAAGTTGAAGGACTAACATTAGACTACAACAATAGTTAAGAGATGTTGAATGGAGTTTTTCTACTAAACCACCATCCAAAAGCAGCAAGAGACCACAAATAAATGGTTTTGGAAGCTGAGGGACCGCAAAATACCTGTACCCTATTTTACACATCAGGAACTAAACTCAGACTACGGTAATAGCTGAGGAATGTTGTAAGGACTTTTTCCTTTTAATTAAACGCTCCCTGACGTCGCCGCCATTCATTGATCCTCATGTGGGCTGAAAGTTGCTGGTCCGTTAATTTTTAGTCCTTCAAAAAATAGCCCAACTTGTTTCTTTATTTTTTTTATTTTGCTAGATATCTTGTCGAATTTACTTCTCAGAATTATTTGTTTGTCCACTTAGATCCTGAATTCCTGATCAATTTTTTCCACTTAACACATCTATAAAAGCCATATCACTTCACCTAATCTTTTGTTTATGTTACAAAAAGGGCGAGAGAAAAAACTGATTGAGATTAGAGATGCACTTTTGTTTTCTCTAGGAAGCGGGATTTCAAAGAAATTAAACTAATCCAATCTTCAATGTAAATGCCACCAGCCCACCACCACTACCTATTATCGTTCACCAGGTGTATCCCCAATCAAAACAGTGGTTCAGTGTATTAGCCGGCAAAGCTGCAAGATAATGGGAACAGCCGGTTAGTTTATGTTCAGAGTTACATCAGGCCGTGGTGACTGGCCAGTGCGGCGAAACACAGATCTGCATGACTACATCATCCATGACGCAAACAGATAGATACTGTTTTGCCATGTTTTTATACGCGCACTGTCACTACTGACCTATAGTTGGCCAGAGCAAAAGAGGAGAGTTCAAAGTCAAGAGTGAGGACGTCCTCAAACACAAACTGAACTCTTCGTAGCCACCAATAAAAACAGGGCAACCATGCCCTCCGAATCTACTCAAAAACCTCTGCCTTCCATTCCCAAGCCTCACAAACAGGACGCCAGCATGCACGTTCTGATGCTGCCATGGCTGGCCTTCGGCCACATCCTCCCCTTCACTGAGCTTGCCAAGCGCATAGCTCGCCAGGGCCACCGTGTCACTCTCCTCTCGACGCCAAGGAACACTCGACGGCTCATCCGCATCCCTCCGAACCTGTCCGACCTTGTCCGCGTCGTGGACGTAACGCTGCCGCGCGTGGAGCGCCTGCCGGAGGACGCCGAGGCGAGCATCGACCTCCCCTCCGACGACCTCCGCCCGTACCTGCGCGTGGCCTACGACGCCGCCTTCGCCGCCAAGCTCTCGGACATCCTTCAGGATCCGGGGCCGCCGGGGAGGCCGGACTGGGTCCTCGTCGACTACGCCCCGTACTGGGCGCCGGCGGCCGCGGAGAGGCACGGCGTGCCGTGCGCGTGCCTGAGCCTGTTCGGCGCCGCGGCGCTCAGCATCTTCGGCCCGCCGGACGCGCTCCTGGGCCGCGGGAAGCACGCCAGGACGAAGCCGGAGCACCTCATGGGGGTCCCAGACTACGTGCCGTTCCCGACCACCGTCGCGTACCGCGGCTTCGAGGCGCGCGCGTTTTTCGAGCCGGCCTTGGTCCCCGACGACTCCGGCGTGTCGGAAGCCTACCGGTTCGGCAAGTGCATCGAAGGGAGCCAGCTCGTGGCCATCCGGAGCAGCGCCGAGTTCGAGCCGGAGTGGCTGAGGTTGCTCGGCGAGCTCCACCAGAAGCCCGTGGTCCCGGTCGGGCTGTTCCCTCCACCACCCACACAAGACGTCGGCGACCACGAGGCGACGCTACAATGGCTGGACAAGCAAGCGCCGGGCTCGGTCGTGTACGCGGCCTTCGGCAGCGAGGCCAAGCTGACAAGCGCACAGCTGCAGACAATAGCTCTCGGCCTCGAGGCTTCCGGCTTACCGTTCCTCTGGGCATTCAGGTCGCCGGTCGACGCCAACGAAGGGAATAGCGGGTTGCCGGAGGGCTTTGAGGAGCGGGTCAATGGCTGGGGGCTCGTCTGCCGCGGCTGGGTGCCTCAGGCCAGGCTCTTGGCCCATGAATCGGTCGGGGCGTTCCTGACCCACG
The DNA here is from genome assembly GCA_036936925.1 of Cenchrus fungigraminus. Lineage (NCBI taxonomy): Eukaryota > Viridiplantae > Streptophyta > Magnoliopsida > Poales > Poaceae > Cenchrus > Cenchrus fungigraminus. The sequence continues at coordinate 11,065,099 of CM072779.1, forward strand.
CCGGCTGGAACTCCATCACCGAAGGCCTCGCCCGCGGCGTCAGGCTCGTGCTGCTGCCGCTGATGTTCGATCAGGGCATCAACGCGAGGCTTCTGGTGGAGAAGAAGGCAGGCGTCGAGGTGGCGCGAGACGAGGAGGACGGCTCCTTCACGCCCAGCGACATTGCAGCTGCCTTGAGGAGGGTCGTGGTGGAGGACGAAGGCGAGGTGTTCGGGAATAAGGTCAAAGAGCTCGCCAAGGTGTTTGGAGATGATGAGGTGAATGATCGGTGCGTGCGAGATTTCCTGAGGCGCCTGTCGGAATACAGCTTACAGCAACAAGTGTAGCTCCGTTTCAGGGTTGGTGATGTCAACATTTTTTGATACGAATTTTTCAAAGGTTCACTACGGCTCGCGAGTCACAACTCCCGGGGGGAATGCACAAAATCAACCTGACGGGGAGAAAATCTATAGACAAAAGGGTATCTTTTCATTTGGATGAAAATGTTTCAACATTTTATTATGAAAAAAGTCGTGGTTATTCCAACATGGTACACAAACGGATTTAAATTCACTTCTCCGAGAGAAATAGTGTTAGAGCAACTCCAGTAGAGGCCTCTAAATAGACCTCTACTAAAATTTAACTCCAGCAAAGCTCTAAATAGGTCTGCATTTTTCATGCCCTCCAAAGCTCCAAGCCTACGTTCCCGAAGGGCCTCCAAACGTAGGTCCCACCAAGCCTCCAAACATGAGTCCCAACATTTTTTATTTTTTTTATTTCTTTTCCTCTACTCCTCCTATCTCTCTCCTACGTCAAGAAATCCGCTGCCTCGCCCTGGAGCACCGCCAGGCCGCCGTCGCCAGCCACCGCCACCCTGTGATAGATCCGCCCCAGTCCCTCCCCGCCCCCCTCCTCGGCGTCATCTAGCTTCAACACCTCTCCTCGCGACTCCTGTCGGGACCAAGATCGCCACTCCTCCCGCCGAGGACACGAGCCACCGCGACACTGGGCGCACACGACACGACGCCGCTCCTGTTCGGCTGGAGCTTACTCGTCGGCGTTGATCAACACAGAAGCGGAGGTGACGGTGGGTGCGCCAACTGCCAAGAGCTTTTGTCCTGCTTCGGTTGGGAGGAACCGCGGGGTGGCCGGCTCCAGCCTCCCCACCTGCCCGCCGGCGAGCGAGTGCTTCAGGCGTGATCTCCGTGAGAGGTCAGCCATGGCGAGGTGCCACTGCTCATCGCCCCTGCGTCGTCGGTGTTGTGACAGAACCACCCAAAATAAATCTGTATTATCACCTAAGCCGGTCCACTTGGCTAATAAGCGATAATAAGGAGTTATTTTGTCGCCTCTGCCGGGTCATGCCCGGTAAATCACTTACAACAGGATCGCTGATATGCGCAAAGCCCACACGAAGGCGGGACCAGAGTACAAGTTCAACATTACATAAAAGTTCACATGGTCAGATTATTACAAACCAGGTTTTCATACATAAAAGTAAATATATTTCAGAGTTTAAACAGTGGAAATAAAACTAGCGGAAGATACACATGGGAGGTCATCCATAGAGTATCACTCATCGTCATTCTGCTCCCACTCAAGCTCCCAACCATCTGGAATAGATTCAGACCAGATGGGGTTACCTGAAAACCATAAATTAAGCAAGGCTGAGTATACTAATACGCAGTCTTACCTGACAAAAACAAAAGTACAACTAGACATGCAAGGTTTTTTGGCTAGTGGGTTTGTTTTGCCAAAAGCGACTAACAATTGATCCTTAATTTCAAATTTTAGCTCAAGTTCTAATACGTTAACCATTCTAGGTAAGCACCTAACTAAACAAGCATGTTTGGGCAAACAACATTAATCAGACAACAATATTAATCTAATGTTCCATAAATAAATATGGGGTAGCCAGTGGTCAAGCCGACTCAGATAACGGCGAGTGACCGACGATCGATCGATTTATATCCTTGCAAGGTCAACCCAATACACACGGAAGAAGGTAGACCCCAAGAAATCAAATAAAAGTGAATGCGGGGTCTACCCCGACCAGGCTGTTCCCGTCATTCCCCAGATTAGGAAAAGATGCCACAGTCCTAAGTACAAGGTTTACTGGTACGCCCACTCATGGCACGTCCAGACTCACACTTGCACTACCGATAGCGAACCGGGAGACGAATCTCAAGAGTAGTAACGATAAAGTCCCCGCACTGGTTCATTAGGTACTAGGTTTACCGGTCCCATTCCCGACAAGCACTTGGTACGTTCAATAGCTTAAACCAGCACCATGCTACTCGGTCGAGACCGAACCCATTGCTCTTACCACATGAGCGAGTCAATTTATCCAACTTATGATTCCAACATAAGCAACCTATATCTCGCGAGCAATGAGTCATTACTCGACTTGTACCGTGTCCTTAAAGCATGGCACTAGCGTCCTAACATACTAGTATAAGAGCATAGGAACCTAAGGATCATGCATCTAGATTTCAATTCAACTCCTGAAACTCAAATGCACAAAACATAATATAAATATTGAAAAGTAAAAGATATGAGTTTATCCCAAAAAAAAGTTATATGCACTCCGGGGCTTGCCTCCTTCTATGTTAGCAACAGCCTCGGGCTCTTCTGGACTTTGGTCCAGGTCTTGGTGAACACCCAATTCGATCTCTTCACCAACTAACGTCCCGTCTGGTAAATCTACACGTACACATGCATATGCATTAGGTTATGATGAGGGTGGGAGAATTACCACCAAACCAACTCTTGTTGGCCACATTCATCTAAAGAATTATTAATTCTCACAAAAAGTATGGGTGTGCTGTGAGGGTGAACTAAACTTGACTTGGATGGTGATGGTGTGCACATCTAAGAAAATTAAACTAGTAAACTTCACCAAACAGTATGGGTGTGTGGGAAAAATGATTTCAAACAGAAACTAAACATAAAAACCTTAATTAAACTTAAATAAGTAAGGATAAACACATTTATTCAATTCCTAGTTAGCCTTGCTTCCAAAATTCATATTAACTGAAATACAGTTCTAACTGATCTCAAATTTTGCACACAGCAGTATATGACTAAACTAAGCTTATATACCAAAAATTAGCCTAAGATTGCATATAAATTAATTTATATGAAAAAGACAAATTTCAGCCTAGCTTAACTACATTAAATCCTACAAAAAGATTTACTAATCTTTTTGACCTCAACTTTTTCCTACAGATCATTCTTGTCAAATCTAAGCTTCTGACAAATTTAAAAAAGTAGATCTATCATATTTTTCAAGTTATCCATTTAACATCCTACACAAAGTTAAATACAAAACATCATTCAAATCGGTTCCTAAAATCATAATTATTTTTCCAGAGATGCTATTTATCATGACAAAGTCCTAGGGTGCATTGGTGCTTACATAAATTATTTCTTGAGGGGACTATAAAAAGCATCAGTCTTAACCTAACATAAAGTTTACAAAAATCATAACTACAAATCTACACATCAAACATGTGTCAAATTTGGTCACAGATCTAAAAATGGCATAAAGAGCAACATATCCAAATTTCTACCCCATATCATGTGTATATTTTGAGCTACAACAAAAGTACATCAATCTGAGTTTGATTTTTCATTTCAAATTTATATAGAAAAACCTATACACCCTTTCTAGAAAATGTAGGTCTCGTCACAAGGAAACCAACACAATTGGATTTACTCCCTCTGTCCCAAAAAGAATGTCATCCTAGAAATTTTAGGACAGATTATTAAGGAGGTGAAATGACCTTGATTGCCCCTGTTTATTTGCCAAATTTAGTGCTAATTGATTGTTGCATGCCCACATGCACATGTAGACATGTCAATCAAATTAAGTAAAACGATATGCTTTTTGGGACAAATTTTGAATCATAAAACGTCATTCTTTTTGGGACGGAGGGAGTACATTTTTATGATTTTTCTACGAGTTTTAATGAATTTTCGAAGTTGCAGCCGAAACCCTAAAGAACCTTATTACAACCAGGACCCTGGATATTGCAGATAGGCTCTCGAAAATTACAACTAGGTCCCTGGCACCATGGGAGAGTAAAGGAGAAGCTTCCAATGGAGGAGAGAGGAGGGGAAAACTATTGGAGAACCTCACCTAGGTTGGGGAAGGACGATTCAGGGAGCCGCAGGTTGGAGTAGAGTAGCGAGGAAGGAGATCGGGCTTCACCTTGTTCACCGGAGTTGGGGAAGAAGAACGCGAAGAATAGCTTGCTGCAGCTCGATCTTTGCGTGGGGGAGGTTGATGTGGAGGAGAGGGAGGAGCCTGGCCAAAGCCTGGATGGCCGCCTCCTTCGTGCATGGGGCGACGGCGCACGGGAAGAGGGCGGAGCGGCACGAGCTGCGGAAAAGAGCGAGAGAGGGAGAAAGAATGGGAGAGGGAGGGGGTCTCGAGAAAAAAGAGAGCAACCGTGGTGGCCTGCACGGGAGGGGGTGACGTGGCGCGAGAGGGGTCGACGCCATGCCACGCGTCCTAGCTTGTCGACACTCAAATCAAGAAAAGATATAAAAAACACTCCTTTTGCAAAATAAAATAAAAAACTCATCTAGAGATCATTAAAAATCATAAAACTTTTTAGGTAGATTCTATAAATCATAAGTAACCCATTTTGCTTGGATCTGGCATCATAGCTATTGTAGATTTCAAAAGAAAAATCTTCCCGGATGTATACTTTTGAGATTTTGGGTAAACTGTTTGGCATCAGTATTATCTCTAAAAATTCAGAATAAGATACCTAAATTCATGTTGGAAGAAGTACTAATTGACCAAGTTTTGAGATTTTGACCAAGACTTCTTTTGCAAAGTTGATCAAAACTAAGCTAAACATACTTATAGACTAATCACACTTGATTATCATGATTAATTAATGTATTTAGCTTAACTAAACACCTGGGGTGTTACAGGCGCCACCCAAGGCTGACATCGCTGACGGCGACGAGCGCGGTGTGGAACTGCGTGTGAGGGAGACGGACAACGAGTGGATGACCGCACCGGGCGACGCCGGCGCACTGCTTGAAGCGGCACTCGTAGCAGGACACCGCCGCGACGTACGCGGATGCGTCGGCGGCGCCGTCGCCGGTCTTGGTCCGCGGGTGTCGTCTTCTCGCTGGCACCACCATGCCCTCGCGGGGCGGTGCGTGCCCGAGTACGTGTTCGCGCCCTACTTCAGCAGCAACTAGGGCGCGGTGCAGTTCGCTGCCATCCACAAGGTGTTCGGTGCCAACAACACCTCCAAGCTGCTCTCCCACCTCTCTGCTACTAGGCCATCGACACCATCACCTACGAGGCACAGGCCAGGTTCCGCGACCCCATCTACGGCTGCGTCACCCAGATCTTCGCGCTCTAGCAGCAGGTCGCCATCCTCCAGGCGCAGCTTGCGTGCGGCGGCGCCGTCCAGCAGTCGGTTAATCACAACCAGTGGCCGACGAACCTCACCGCACTAATGCGCCACGACGTGGCTGTAAGAAGGCCCCTCTACGAGTGCTTCGTGCCAGAGCTCATGACCGCCGACGGCTTCAGGGACGCCAGGCGCGATGGCGCAAAGCAGAGCAGGCCGCTGCCGTCGTCCTACCGCACGCCGGCGTTGCTGAGGAGGTGGACAAGCCCGGCTCTCCTCGGCGCGTATGAGGTCGACAAGCTCCATAGCCCGGCGGTGGCCCCTGGCCTTGCACGCCGCCTCGAGGAGGATGTTGTAGGTGACCGTGTCGGGGGCGTAGCCGCGGCAGAGCATGCCCCGCAGCAGTACCTGCCTACCAGCACGTTGTAGGTGGCGGCAGTGGCGTCAGACCCTCAGGCCTCAACGACGTGCGCGGCGTCAGCAGGGCGGCCGCGACGGCAGAAGTCACGAACGAGGTGGTGGCGAGGGGCACGTCGGGCGGGCGCGGCGGACAGGGCTGTCCCAGGGGTGGGCAGCCGGTGCCCTGCCCATGGGCCCAAGCCGCTGGGGGGCCATGAGCATGAGTATCAAGTGTACACAGTACACATGTCTAGTAGTCCATACATGATACACTGATACGTATTGCACGACCTTCACGCACGGACGGGCAGATGGCACGAGACGAGAGAATCAGAGAAGACGAGGCGACGGTGTCGGCGACTAGGGTATTAGCGAATAGCGATTCAACGACATCGGTCGGTCTTCCTCTCCTCCCGCTCGCTTGCATCCCGTTCAAACATTTTCTGTTCACCGTTCTCCTTCTCCTCACCGGTAGCCGATTCAGCTGATCGCTAGACGCGATCACACAAAGGCCCAGCCCACAGACGACTTGCCCTTCTCATCTTCTTGATTAGTGCTCCACGTCAAAGCCGTAAATGCATGAATTTCATTGCAGTCTTACCGATGCAGACTTGTAGTTTATTAGTACTTGATTAGTGCTTACGGGGATAGAGCTTGACTTTAAAGAATTAAATATATGTGACGAGTTATCTCTTATCAATACTATTATATACTGTAATTATTATATTAAAATATTAGATTGTCAGACCCTTATTAGTGTCTTACTTGCCCAAGAGCCCATAAATTTTGTGGGATGGCACTGGCGGCGGAGGGCAGTGAGCGGGGAGGAGAAGGGAGAGCAGCAGGCTAGCGTCGGAGGGGAAGAAAGGTAGATGAGCGGCGGCGGAGTGCATCGCTCGGGGAGGAGAAAGGAAGGCCGCAGGCCCGCCCGACGAGATAGCCTCTCTCTCTGACAGATGGGGGCCACATACAAATAGATACCTAGGCTGATTTCCCACTGGACTTGAGTGTTAATTTTGAGTCTTTATTTTTTCATTTCAGTCTGCAAATGAATTTTAAAGGTCTCAATTCGTAGGTTACTGCTGGAATTACTCTTATCATTACAATTTACTTTTACTGCACACTTTATATTTTTAAATTTAACCTGTCACCACCAATCATTCCTATCCGGTTGTCCCGGCCTTCCGGCCGCCAATGCTGCACCACACCACGGTACGCCACTAGCCCACTACCGAACAAGCAGGGTCCCCCTGTCAACAACCTGAATCCGCCGGAAATCCCCACGTTCACAGTTCGTTGAATTGGTCCAGTCTGTCTCCGTGTTAGTACTGTATACTACGTATTAGGCTTAGTTTCTCAAGATTCCAAAAATTCTCACTTAGACGATCATTCAGTTCATTTATTCTCTCTGCGCACGCGATCTAATGCAAAATTTTTTCGCATTTTGTCAAACTTTTGCCCCTTTTGCCAAAATTTTTACCCCTTTTGCCAAACTTTTGACCAAATTTTACCTTAATATAGCTGCCCCCCTGCCCAAGCTCTTTGCTGTGCAACAGCACTATTGTATCATGTCAGCCGGGCTAAAATTTCTTTCCTCAACTGCTTCCTCCGTCCTTTGATTTTGTTCTGTCTAACTGATCAAATTTATACAAAAATATATCAATGTTGTCAATGTTTAACAAGTTTCATTAGATCAATTACGAAATATATTTCCATAGGTTATCTATTCAATGTATTGATATTCTTCATTGTAAATTTGATCAAATTTGAAATAGATTGACTTTGATAAACATAAAAAGGATAGTTTCTTTTTTCTTAGGGGGGGAGTACTTTGTGAGAGCATTTATAAGAAGTGCAGTGAGATGCTAGCCTAGGACGGGTTCACAAAACCGCTATCGAAGCGGTTTTTCGAACCAAAAAATCGGACCGGTTAAACGGCAAAACCGACCGGTTAATCGAGGTAGGGTTTTGTAATTTGTAGGTTCGGTCATACGCGGTAAATCACAGGTTAACCGAGCGATTTTACTACCGGACCGGACCGGTTTTACCAGTTACCGCGGAATTCTGGTCCGGTACCAACGGTAATTAGAACCCCGGCCTAGGTTAGTGAAAGATACGATTGTTTATTTGATGCGCCTGCGCGCGTGGTGATATGTCAGCATGCACGTTCTGATTGATTGGTGATATACTCTGGACTTGTTGACTTTTGTTAATCATGTTTGACCGCTTATCCTATTCAAAAAATTTGTGAAAATATTATTTATTTTGTTATGACATTTTTTATTATTGTGTATATTTTAAGTATATCATAATTATTTTTATATTTTCATAAATTTTTTGAATAAGATAAATAGTTAAACGTGATTAGCAAAAGTCAACAAATCCTTATATTCTGAGACGGAAAGAGTACTGATGTGTCAGCATGCACGTTCTGATCGAGGCTATGATCTGTGACATGAATCGGATCCACGTGATCCACCCTGATCTGTTTTAGAAAAATTAAAATCCACCCTCATCGATTGGTGCTATTTTTAGGGTGCGTTTGGCAGAGCTCCGGCTGTAGCTGTGGCAGCTCCGGCTGTGGCTGTGCTGGTGGAGCGGATTCTGTGGGGGAGCTGAATCCGTTTTATGAAAACGTTTGGCAAAACAGATTCTCGTGGCTGTGTAAAGTGGATAAACAAGTGAAATGTCCATAATACCCTGCCCTTTTCTTGTTTTCTATTTCCTTATTTTATTTTCTATTTCATTTTACTTCTTATTTTTTTTCTTCTTCTTATTTTTTCCTTCACTTATTTTCTTATTTTTTCTTTTCTTCTCTTCCATTTTGACCTCATCCATTCACCACCAATCCACCACCCCCACCGTCTCCACCATATCCATGCATGCCGCCGCCAGCCCCCTCCCCCGCGGCCAGCGCCGCCGGCCACCTCCCCGCCGGCCAGCTCCACCACCTCGACGCGCCTCCGTCGCCTGCGCCCCAACACCTCCACGCGCCTCTCTCTCTCCATGCCCGACGCCTGCTCCTGTCCGCCGCGCCCGCTGGCCGGCCGGGATTTGGAGCAAGTCTCCATCTGCGACCGCCGCCGGCCACCTACGGCCGCTAGATCCTCCTGGCGGCGGTCGGCCTCCTCCGCCCCACCCCGCCCGCATCGCCCTGTCCTTCCTGCAGCTCTCCCCGCGGCGCGCCAGGAGCCCGCGAGGAGCTCCCCCGCCGGCCATGGAGGCAGCCCGGGCGGAGTCCGCCGGCATATCCTCCACCCCCAGTCCGCCGCTCGCCTCGTCCCGCCCCCTTCCCAGCTCGCCGCAGCCGCCATCTCAAGTCGCCGTCCGCCGGTGGTGGGTGGTGGGGATGGCAATTTCGTCGTTATTAGTGGGAAGATGAGGGGCAAATTGGTACTCGTGGGGGCATGCAGGGGACGGAGCCGGGGGGAGCTACAAATTTCGGCTCCGTGCGCGGGTTTTGGCTCTAGAGAGCGCAAAAACCGGGGGCTCCTCGCGAGGAGCCGTTTTTCACGGGCCTTTGGCAGGGCTCCTCGCTTCGTGCGCGGAGCGGAGCGGCTAGGAGCCCTGCCAAACGCACCCTTATACGCTCACTGCTTTGCCGATTTGACCAGAAAACAAGAGGAGATTTCAGACTGAAGACTCTTCCTATCTCCTCCCTCCGGTCCAAAAACTCGGCTCTCCATTGTCAAAGCAGCCGTGATGGGGGACGCCGGCGGCGGCAGCATGCACGTCGTGATGCTGCCATGGCTGGCCTTCGGCCACATCCTCCCCTTCACCGAGCTCGCCAAGCGCATCGCGCGGCAGGGCCACCGCGTCACGCTCCTCTCGACGCCAAGAAACACGCGGCGGCTCATCCGCATCCCTCCGGACCTCGCCGGCATCGTCCGCGTAGTCGACGTCCACCTGCCGCGCGTGGAGCGCCTCCCGGAGGGCGCGGAGGCGAGCATCGACCTCCCGTCCGACGCCCTCCGCCCCTACCTCCGCGTGGCCTACGACACCGCCTTCTCCCACAAGCTCTCAGACATCCTGCGGGAGACGGCGCCGGAGTCGAGGCCGGACTGGGTCCTCACCGACTACGCGGCGTACTGGGATACAACAAGTGAATGATCAGAGCGTGCGGGATTTTCTCAGGCGACTGTCGGAATACAGCAAGCAGCAAGAAAACGATAGTCCCATTTCAGAGCTGTAACTCTGTAAGGCCATGTACTATTTGTTCAGGACAGGGCACGGAAAAAGAAAGGTTATCGTGCCATTTCTAAGGCCATGTACTAATTTTGTGCCATTATTTCAAATAAAGACAGAAAAACAATGCGGAAATACCATACCGTAGAAAAATTCAGCATCTTTTGGTTTCCAATCACAAGGTAGGTAGTCTTTTGTCTGAGAATTTCAGAAGTTGTTGTCATCACAAGTCAATAAACCGTGTCCCCATTGATAACGAAAACAGTTTGATTGTGTGCTCAGTCATTATCCGAGATCTCCGAGATCAATGGCTCACTGCTGGTTCACATAGTCGAAATTATCACCTCCGTCACTTAACAAGTCAACATCAACCTCTGCACAACCACACGACCAATCCTTGTCGCTGAATCCCATGGCTGTATGAATGATCAATGGTTCAGACTTTCGGAGCTATTCACCGAGGAAGCCCCAGCAGTGCCCTGTGCTGTTCATGTACAAGTCACAGTCTTGGGACTTCAACATCCTTAAGCTGGGCAATGACCGTGGCAAAGAAGTTTCGCGCCACAGCATATCCTTCTTGCCCAGTAGCCCCATCCATCAAATGATGTATGTGCACGGTGGAGATCATCGTAGGGCCCCTGTGCAAGGTATCCTCCACCAACTCCTGCAAGGCCCCAGGAATCAGCACCTCTACAAAAGGTGGGCGATTGGATGCAGCATATACAATCAAGCATCGCTAGGCTAACCGCGTTATCTGGCTAATGCAAACCATAAACAGGCAAATATTGTATTGACAACTGCAAAATTGCAAACAATGGTATCTGAGTTTAGTTGAAGTTAGCAAATGGAGATCCAGAGTGAACTTACAGGAACATCAGTGATATCACCAGCAGCGAAAATATTAGCACTCTGGGCCTTTACTCTTGAGATTTGTAGCAACAATCACCTTCCATCACTACCCCGTTGATCTCTCAAGTCTCTAATATATGACAAACTAGGTGGTCTCTTGGGTCTCGAGGCAATCAGCTGTAAACTGAACCACAGGTGGTTCTGTACAGTGTGTCAACACGTTGATCTCAGCAAATGCCCTGGCTCGAGGCAGTTGCCCCACCTTGGTTCTAAGAACCTGTAACGCCCGCGTTTTTAGCTCCAAATAAATCACCTAATAAATCGTGCGTGTTTTCAAAACTGTCCAGCTGAGCTCAATTAACCCCCTCTCAAACCCTAGTCACCGCCTCCCCCTCTCACCCTCGGCGCGCGTACCGCGAATCCCGCCGGCACCACCCGCACCCGGGCCAGCACCCACGCGTGCCTTCCCAACGCCGCGGTCGGCCACCGTGCCGGGAATCCCGCGCACGCCGCGGTCCCCGCCGGCCGGTCCGCCTCGCCATCACCGCCGTCCCGAAAATCACGCCGACGCCGGAAATCGGAAAACCCCGCAAAATCCTTTCTCCTAATTTCCCTAACAATTTTCCAAATTTTCTAAATCTTTTCCCCATTTCTTTTCCCTTCTTTTCCTATTTTTCTTTTTCTTCTTTTCCCTTCTTTTCTCCCTCCCTTTTTCTTTTTCTTTCCTTTCTTTTTCCTTTTTCCTTTCTCCCTTCCCTCTCTCTTCCTCCTTTCTTCCTCCCGCGGCCGGCCCTGCCTGGCACCGCTGACCCGCGCGCCTGGCGCCTGAGCACGCCGGCCCCCTTCCTTCTCCCGCACGCCAGGCTGCTCCCCCCCGCACCGGCTGGCCGTCGAAGCATCCCATCCGCCAGGACAAGACGTGACCCTGCCGGACCGCCATTAATTCGGGTCGTCGCACCGCGGCGTCGCCGCCGCCGGCCGTCCCGCCGGCCGGTCCCACCGGCCTACCACCCCTGCGCCACGCGCTTGAAGAGACCCAACAACTGCTCGACGACCTCCGCCCCTGCCCGTGCCGTCCCGTCGCCCGGCGACCGGGCCCGGCCAGCCCCCAGAGCTGCCGCCGGCGACCTCCCCGCCAAGGAAAAAAAAAATCCTCTCCGCCGAACCGACCTACGCGGCCTATAAAAGGCCGGCACCCCTCCTCGCCGCTCCCCACCCCAGCCGCGAGCTTCCAGTAGCGCTCAATCGCACTGCCACACCACCATTTGCGCCGCCGCCGCCCATCTCCACCGCCGGCCGCCCCTTGCCGCGGAGGCACCTCCTCGAGCCATCACTAACCAAGGTGAGCACGGGAGTAGCAAGCCCTCGCCCCCCTCCTCCTTTTCCCCCTGTCCCCGGCCGCCGCCGGCCCCTGGAGGCCGCCGCCCGCCGCCGGACCGAGGCGCCCCTGCCTCCCTCCCCTGTCTGGATCGAGGGAGGAAGAAGGGCACATTTGCCCAAAGCCCCCTGGTCTTCCTTTTTATCCCGAGCCCCTTTCTAATCCTATTCTCTCTCTCAATTTCTTTTCAAACAAGCCCCTAGGTTAAGGATTAATTGTAAATTAAATACTGTCAGGCCCTAAACAATTTACAACCAGGCCCTAATCAAGTTTATATAATCATAACCACACCCTTTCCCCATTAATAGAAATTACCAATAGGCCCTTAGCCCTTGAAACCCCTCTTTAACCCAACACCTTATGCACAATTTTATTCCCGATTAAATCCAAATTTCACCACACCCTTCCCAGTAGTACCCCCGCCGAACCAAACCCCTCCCTAGGGCTTATATATCCCCCTCTCCCTTTACTTCTCCTTCCTCGAGCTCGGCCGGTACTATGTGTGCTTATAAATGATTGCTTGTCTGTGTGTGTGCTATAGCCGACGGTGTAGGCGAAGGAAGGAACCCCAAGCCGGAGTTCGAAGCCGACTACTGCGAGCAGGAGCCCGAGGTCCCGAACGCCGAGCCGGCACTCCCCGAAGACTTCGAAGACGGCAAGTTCAATCTCATCCTTTGACGCATGCTTTGATCCTAGTTTTATAAGCACAACCCTATACCCGTTTTATAAACTGCATATTGTTTTTCTGCAAAAACATGGTAGGATAGCCACCCTTGATTGCTATGATTGATCTTTGATTGCCCTAAATGATTTCTTTAAAACGTGTGAGTGCTTTAAAAATGGGAATGGGATATTTTGGAAAGTGAGTAAAGAACTGGGTAGACGGGATGGACGCGTGTGTCAGGAGTATGGGTGAGCTCGTACCTTTGTGGTTGAGCGTGTTGGAGATGTCCATCTTGTCGTTAAGGACCGGGTTGCGTGACATCTCACCTGACCCAATTATCGTACTACCACTCGACCGTTGTATGTGGCAACGGCTTAGCATAAATCCCACTAGTTAATCTACTTGCCATCAGGAGTGCGGGTGAGCAGCGGGAGATCAAGGAGTAGGGGTACGATCTGTGTGAGGTACGCCCTGGTTATGTGAGATAACCCCTTGGTTGCTTCCGTGGTGGCTCGTAGGGTTAGCTAAGGTGGGTAATGGCTTTGATAGGATCCGCGCCGACACTAAGGTGTTCGTGTAGCGGTACCCTACTTGTGGGTAAAGATGTACAACCTCTGCAGAGTGTAAAACCTATTCGAATAGCCGTGTCCACGGTATTGGACGAGTCACGGTGGGGTCACAAAACTAGTGTTTGGGTTTGGGATGATTTTCATGACGTGAGTTGATTTCTGGAAAAGTGTGTGGCTGTGTGCCTAGGCTACTGCGGACGGGGAGTCCGGTAGTCCTCATTGGTTTTCACAAAACAACTGAGTTACTTGAGTTATAAAAACTGTTTGCGAAAACCTTTTTGAAAACAAACCCTTGCATGAGTGAATGCGTTTGCAAAATAAACCTTATCCTGATCCTTGATATATCCTGTGCATGATCTGCTTATTAGCCCCTCCGTGGGTGGGGTTGAACTTGTTGAGTACGTATGTACTCACCCTTGCTTAATTAACTGTTTTTCAGAGGAGGATCCCGACTTCGTTCCCGAAGACGTCGAGTAGGTCGTTGCCCTACACCCAACCGTGCCTGTGGACTCAGGGTCGCCACAGAGAGCTTCCATGGCGTGGTACTCTGATGAGGCCTTAGAAGCCTTTGCTGTTGTAGTTTGGTCTTTAGCTTTTGTGTTGTTTCTCGTGGCAGTGGCGCTCCCGTGCCCACTATGCCGCCGTGATGTAAGGGACTGAACCACCTGTTGTAATAAATGTGTTGCCAGCCTCCTGGGACTGGTATTTGTATCACATTTAGTCACCTCTGATGAGGGGACGCTTCATGTGGTATCAGAGCCGTAGGTTGGCCGTAGGACGCGACCCCTAGGATACGAGACCTCCTCTGGCCCCTCTTTAATCTTTCCTTTGCTAAGCTCATCTTTTCCCAAATCTTTACCTTGATCCTTGCCTGATTCCAGATGGCTAACCCCGAATGGAACGGAGGAGTCTGCCCTGTCCAGCCTGGTCTCCCTAACCTGCTGCTACTCAGCTTAGAACGCGTCGGAGTAAGGGATCCGCCGGAGTTCGTCTATCGAGAGTACGAACGTTACGGCACCCTTCGGTGTAAGCTGCTGATCTTCGTGGGAAGAAGCACGCTCTACCCCGACACAGAACCTTGGTTCGTCTCCGCCACTGGGTTTCGCTTCACCGACACATACCCAAAAGCTGCCCGAAAAGCCCTGCGACGCCTACGAGTGGTCTATAGGCAACACCTTCGACGGACTCCGATGGGATTTTTCCCACCCTCTGGAGGAAGAGGACGCTCATGGATCGCCCGGATGAGAGGACTCGGAAGAGAAGAAGAAGACCTAGAAGATACGATTTCTCACCTGACCATCTACCTCAGAGGCCTAGACCACCTCTACCAGGAGCAAGCCCAGCAACTGAAGCAACAGATTGACAGAGCGGAAAGAGCGGAGCAAAGGATAGAGCTGGAAAGGATTAAGACAACCATGGCGGAAGTTGAGCTACGCAACATGGAGCGAGACTACGCCAGAGAAAGGGAACGCTCTGAAGTATTCCACAAGAACCTATGGGATGAGCTCCACAAGGAACGTAGGAGAAGAGAAGAAGCTGGGTTGATGGAGGATGAACCCGAAGAAACCCACTGGGATAAGGGAACCCAGACCGAGGATGTGATGTTGGAACAAGATCTTCCACCGAAGAAGCGTCGCATTCAGCCTGAGGAAGAATCCCCATAAGAAGAGTATGGAGCGCCTAGGCTAGAACTATCGTCATAATAATAAGTGTACCCCTGAGGAGTGTACCCAACCTTTGTGAATAAATAAAACTATCTATCTTTTGTACTCTACCCTTTGCACAACTTGTTCAACTCTACCCTTGTTTTCAGATGGCCGAAGATGGATGGACCCAAGGCGTGTGCCAGGAGGAGCCTGGTTTTGCTCGCCTTCTTATCAACTCCCTGGAGCGCCTCGGTATCACTGAGCGCCCTAGGTACTACAGCAGAGAGTACGAACAACTCGGCACTCTTCGCTGTAGGGTGGTCCTCTCCATCGCCAGAAGCACCCGCTACCCCAACGTCGAGCCGTGGCGCGTGACCGCCACAGGTTTTCGACATCGGGATACCTATCCCTTGGCCCTCCGGAAAACTCTCCGTTAACTGTGCAGGATCTACGAGGAACACCTCGTCCCTACACCGATGAGGTATTTTCCTCCCGCCATCAGAACCCCAGTTTGGCAGGCCCGCATGAGAAACCTGGAACGACGCCGCCACCAAGAAGACCTGCTGTACCACGTAGTTGCCTACCTTGTCTCCCTGGATAAGCTCTTCGATGACCAAGCCAAGCACTTGAGGGAGCAAATCAGTCGGGCCGAGCAAGCTGAAGTCACAGTGAGGATGCACCAAGTCCGAGTGGCTCAAGCAGAGGCAAGGACCGCAGCCGCCATAAGCAGTGAAGCCGTTGCCCAGGAAAGCCTCAGGCGAATCCAGGATCAGCGCATACAGGAATGGACCAACAGTGGAACACCCGTTCCGGCTGTGGGAGAAGCACAAGTCCTAATTGGGACACCCCTTATAGGATGGGGAGGAGTTCCTGAGACCCCAACGCCGTCTGTAGCCGCTGAGCAACCAACATCAACCGTCGAAGGAGGAACTTCCGCCCAGCCCCAAGAAGACGGGAACCCCCAGGATGATGACGGTGATGAGCTGCTCATCCCACTGGAAGCACACTCCGCCCCGGAAGATGGCTCGCCCCGCGAGTAGCATGCCCCAGAGGCCCTTGCCAAGGGATGAAGCCGTGCTGGTCCGAGCTTAGAGCCGCACCCTTAGCTTTTGTCGTAGTGCCTTGTCGTGTAGTGTACCAGCGTTGTACCGGTCGAGTAGTTCGGATGTATCCTCCTCTCATGGTTGAAATGAAGTTGGTTGTGCTTGTGTGTCATGTGTGCTTGTTGTGTGCTTGACGGCAGGAGTCAGATCCTGTCTTTTCAAAAGCCCGTCTTAATCAACTTAAACATCACCTAAAATCTCTTAGGAACCCGCTTCCCTACAGATGGTTTCAAGGCGCCCCGCCGGGAGCTTCCAAGGCTCCGGTCGTATGGACCCAAACGCGGAAGGATCGCATGCTGAACGAAGGGAGCACCCTAACGACCAAGAAGTATATCAGGACGAAAATGGAGGAGAAAACATGGTTCCGCCTCCACCACCACCTGCCGTAGACCTGGCGCAAGTGTTGGCCAACCAGACCCTGTTGCTGGAAGCCATAGCCAATGCCATCACCCGCCCAAAGCCCCGTGTCCTGGGCATGAATGAGAAACTGATAGAATTTCTCCGGACAAAGCCACCCACGTTTGGCGGGTCCGTGAATCCCTTGGATGCAGATGACTGGCTAAGGGCCATCCTGAGGGAACTAGAGCCATTCAACTGTGAGGATCGAGACAAAGTTCTTTTGGCCACCCACCAGCTCACTGGAACAGCCTTAGCCTGGTGGGAAAACTACTGTGCAGCGGCCAAAGATCCCTCCGCCATCACTTGGGATGAGTTCGTGGAAGAGTTTCGTCGCTACCACATCCCAGAAGCTACACTGAAGCGCAAGGCAGATGAGTTCCGTGAACTCCGCCAGGGCAACAAGTCCGTGGAGGAATACACTTATCAGTTCATAGAGCTGGCTCGTTATGCCCCAGAAGAAGTGGACAAGGACTCCAAGAAGCAGGAGATGTTCAAGAAGGGCTTGACTCCGGAGCTAAGGACTCTGCTTACCCCTCAGATTTACCCTGATTTCAACACACTTATGAACATGGCCATCCTCACAGAAAGAGCCAAAGCAGAGGAGAAGAAAGAAAACAAGCGCAAGTTCATGGAGCACAAGGCTCAACAGCAGGAACGTTCCCAGAGGCAGAGAAGCTTCGGACACCCCATGTCCAGGTTCCAAGCCCCCATGCAGTACAGAACCCAGTCACAAGCCACGGGCTCTCAAGGCCCCAGAACCCAGTTCAAACCGTACAACAATCAGAACACCATGAAGCCTCCACAGAGCAACACTAGCCAGGTCACTGCCAACAACAACAACAACTCCAGGGTGTGTTTCAACTGCCGTGAGACCGGACACTTCATCGCCAACTGCCCATATGCCAAAAAGCCAACAGTTTCAGCCTTCTCCAACTCCGTGAATGGGCCGAGACCGGTTGTATCTGGAGCCAACCGCGTGCCAGTTCGCAGCAACAACAACTTTGGCAATAACAACCAGCAGATGAGGCAGCCCCAGCAGTCTTATGGACGAGCCCGCGTCAACCACATCAACGCACAGGAGGCTCAAGAAGCACAAGGCGTAGTGCTCGGTGAGTTCCTGGTCAGCTCAGTCTTGGCAACTATATTATTTGATTCAGGAGCATCACATTCGTTCATATCTTCAAGTTTTGTGGAAAAGCATAAAATACCTACAGTACTACTAAAAGCACCCTTGTTAACCCGAACACCCGGAGGTGACATCAAGTGTCAACTGGGTTGCTCCCGGGTGAGAATAATTTTAAGTGGGGTAGAGTTCCTAGCGGACCTGGTAGTACTGAAGTCCAAAGGGATAGATGTGATTCTTGGGATGGACTGGTTAAGCCTTCACCACGGCCTTATAAGTTGTGCCGATAAGGTAGTACACCTAACCAACCCAGACGGAGTGCGAGTAACCTGCTGTACCCGAGGAAGCAGACCAAACATAATGGTTTTTAGCATGGAAACCAAGTCCCTAGAAGAGATCCCAGTAGTACGGGAATATCCAGATGTATTTCCCGAAGAACTCCCCGGAATGCCACCAGATAGGGATATAGAGTTTGTTATCGACCTCATCCCCGGAACCTCTCCCATAGCCAAGAGGCCCTATAGGATGGCAGCCCCTGAATTGGCAGAGTTAAAGAAGCAGCTGAGAGAACTTCAGCGAAATGGGTTCATCAGACCAAGCTCGTCACCATGGGGAGCCCCAGTGCTCTTCGTCGAAAAGAAGGATAAAAGCCTGAGGATGTGCGTGGACTATCGCTCACTAAACGAAGTCACTATCAAAAACAAGTACCCTCTCCCCAGGATAGATGACCTATTCGACCAGCTGAAAGGAGCCAAGTATTTTTCGAAGGTGGATCTAAGGTCAGGATACCACCAACTCAAGATTAGGGAAAGTGATATCCCCAAGACTGCCTTTATCACTCGCTACGGGCAGTATGAGTTCACAGTGATGTCCTTCGGACTAACCAATGCACCAGCATACTTTATGAACCTCATGAATAAGGTGTTTATGGAAGAGCTGGACAAGTTTGTCGTAGTCTTCATTGACGACATACTTGTTTACTCCAAGAGCGTGGAGGAACACGAGCAACATCTTCGAGTAGTGCTGGGGAAATTGAGGGCACACAAGCTGTACGCCAAGTTCAGCAAGTGTGAATTTTGGCTAGAGAAAATATCTTTCCTTGGGCATATTCTGACTGCAGAAGGAGTCGCTGTAGACCCCGGGAAAGTTGAAACAGTCTCCAACTGGCAGCAACCGACCAACGTGAGCGAGATCAGGAGTTTCCTAGGTTTAGCAGGGTACTACCGGAGATTTATCGAAGGATTCTCCAAGATTGCCCGGCCCATGACAGAGCTGCTCAAGAAGGAGAAGAAGTTCAACTGGACCGAGTCCTGCGAGAAAAGTTTCCAAGAGCTGAAGAGAAGATTGACCACAGCCCCAGTGCTGACCCTGCCAGACATTCAACGGGACTTTGTCGTGTATTGCGACGCCTCCCGACAAGGGTTGGGATGTGTTCTCATGCAAGATGGGAAGGTAGTGGCATATGCTTCCCGTCAGCTCAAACCCCATGAGCAGAATTATCCCACCCATGATCTGGAATTCGCAGCCGTAGTGCATGCCCTGAAGATCTGGAGACACTATCTGATTGGGAACAAGTGTGAAATCTACACAGACCACAAGAGTCTAAAGTACATCTTCACCCAGCCCGACCTGAACCTAAGGCAAAGAAGGTGGCTAGAGCTAGTCAAAGACTATAACCTAGAGATTCACTACCACCCAGGGAAAGCCAATGTAGTAGCAGATGCCCTAAGCCGGAAAACCTACGAGAAGGCAGCACCCAAGAGTGCCCAGTTGCAAGAGGAGATGGCACGGCTCAACGTACACATTGTCCCCAAAGGCTACGTCCGCCAGCTGAGTGTTCAGCCTACCCTAGAGGAGAAGATCCGGAAGGCCCAAGAAACCGACGAGAATCTGATGAAGATCCGCAAGCATACCGGAGAGAACAAGGCCCCTGACTTCAGAGTAGATGACCAAGGCACCCTGTGGTACAAAAATAGGATATGCGTGCCTGAAGGCGGAGATTTCCGACAGACCATCATGGATGAGGCACACAACTCAGCATACTCCATTCACCCGGGATCCACCAAGATGTACATGGACTTAAAACAGAAGTATTGGTGGAATGGGATGAAAGCAGACATTGCCCGATTTGTCGCCCACTGTGATACTTGTCAAAGGATTAAGGCAGAACACCAGAAGCCCGCAGGACTGTTGCAACCCTTACCCATCCCGGTATGGAAATGGGATGAGATAGGCATGGACTTTGTAGTAGGCTTGCCCAAGACACAGAAAGGATATAATTCCATATGGGTAATAGTAGACCGACTCACTAAAGTCGCTCACCTCATACCCGTACGAAATAATTATGACGGAGAAAAATTGGCCAAGCTGTATATAGCAAACATAGTGAAGCTGCATGGAGTACCTAGCAGGATAGTTTCAGATAGAGGGACTCAGTTCACCTCTAGGTTTTGGGAAAGTTTGCATAAATCTATGGGAACCAAGTTGGATTTTAGTTCGGCTTATCACCCGCAGACGGACGGACAGACTGAGAGGGTGAATCAGATTATGGAAGACATGTTGAGAGCATGTGTCCTTACCTATGGCAGAGATTGGGAACAGAGCCTACCATATGCAGAGTTTTCGTACAACAACAGTTACCAAGCCAGCCTAGGCATGTCACCATTTGAAGCCCTATATGGGAGAAAATGCAGAACACCTTTAATGTGGTCAGAAGTAGGAGAACGTGCCTTGGTAGGACCCGCACTTATAAAGGAAGCCGAGGAACGAGTAGCTGAGATCCGAGAAAAATTGAAGGCCGCCCAGTCTCGACAAAAGAGCTACGCAGACAGGAAGAGGCGAGAAGTAAGCTTCAATCCTGGAGAGTTCGCTTACCTCAAGGTTTCACCTATCCGAGGGACTCGCAGATTTCAAGTGCACGGGAAGTTGGTCCCTCGGTACATCGGACCGTACAAGGTGCTGAAGAAAGTTGGAGCAGTAGCATACCGATTGAAGTTACCAGAGGAAATGGCGGATATACATCCCGTGTTCCACGTTTCTCAGCTGCGAAGGTGTTTGAGAGTGATCGAAGAGAAACGAGTGCCGGTGGAAACAATTGACTTACAGCCAGACCTTAGGTACCAGGAGGTGCCCGTCAAGATTTTGGACACAGTGGTCAAAAGGACGAGAACATCAGAAGTACGGGTGTGCAGAGTCCAATGGAGCAGACACGGAGTAGAAGAAGCCACGTGGGAACGAGAAGACGCATTGAAGAAGGAGTTTCCCCACCTGTTCGAAACCTAGTCGAATCTCGAGGGCGAGATTCATTTTAAGTGGGGTAGGTTTGTAACGCCCGCGTTTTTAGCTCCAAATAAATCACCTAATAAATCGTGCGTGTTTTCAAAACTGTCCAGCTGAGCTCAATTACCCCCCTCTCAAACCCTAGTCACCGCCTCCCCCTCTCACCCTCGGCGCGCGTACCGCGAATCCCGCCGGCACCACCCGCACCCGGGCCAGCACCCACGCGTGCCTTCCCAACGCCGCGGTCGGCCACCGTGCCGGGAATCCCGCGCACGCCGCGGTCCCCGCCGGCCGGTCCGCCTCGCCATCACCGCCGTCCCGAAAATCACGCCGACGCCGGAAATCGGAAAACCCCGCAAAATCCTTTCTCCTAATTTCCCTAACAATTTTCCAAATTTTCTAAATCTTTTCCCCATTTCTTTTCCCTTCTTTTCCTATTTTTCTTTTTCTTCTTTTCCCTTCTTTTCTCCCTCCCTTTTTCTTTTTCTTTCCTTTCTTTTTCCTTTTTCCTTTCTCCCTTCCCTCTCTCTTCCTCCTTTCTTCCTCCCGCGGCCGGCCCTGCCTGGCACCGCTGACCCGCGCGCCTGGCGCCTGAGCACGCCGGCCCCCTTCCTTCTCCCGCACGCCAGGCTGCTCCCCCCCGCACCGGCTGGCCGTCGAAGCATCCCATCCGCCAGGACAAGACGTGACCCTGCCGGACCGCCATTAATTCGGGTCGTCGCACCGCGGCGTCGCCGCCGCCGGCCGTCCCGCCGGCCGGTCCCACCGGCCTACCACCCCTGCGCCACGCGCTTGAAGAGACCCAACAACTGCTCGACGACCTCCGCCCCTGCCCGTGCCGTCCCGTCGCCCGGCGACCGGGCCCGGCCAGCCCCCAGAGCTGCCGCCGGCGACCTCCCCGCCAAGGAAAAAAAATCCTCTCCGCCGAACCGACCTACGCGGCCTATAAAAGGCCGGCACCCCTCCTCGCCGCTCCCCACCCCAGCCGCGAGCTTCCAGTAGCGCTCAATCGCACTGCCACACCACCATTTGCGCCGCCGCCGCCCATCTCCACCGCCGGCCGCCCCTTGCCGCGGAGGCACCTCCTCGAGCCATCACTAACCAAGGTGAGCACGGGAGTAGCAAGCCCTCGCCCCCCTCCTCCTTTTCCCCCTGTCCCCGGCCGCCGCCGGCCCCTGGAGGCCGCCGCCCGCCGCCGGACCGAGGCGCCCCTGCCTCCCTCCCCTGTCTGGATCGAGGGAGGAAGAAGGGCACATTTGCCCAAAGCCCCCTGGTCTTCCTTTTTATCCCGAGCCCCTTTCTAATCCTATTCTCTCTCTCAATTTCTTTTCAAACAAGCCCCTAGGTTAAGGATTAATTGTAAATTAAATACTGTCAGGCCCTAAACAATTTACAACCAGGCCCTAATCAAGTTTATATAATCATAACCACACCCTTTCCCCATTAATAGAAATTACCAATAGGCCCTTAGCCCTTGAAACCCCTCTTTAACCCAACACCTTATGCACAATTTTATTCCCGATTAAATCCAAATTTCACCACACCCTTCCCAGTAGTACCCCCGCCGAACCAAACCCCTCCCTAGGGCTTATATATCCCCCTCTCCCTTTACTTCTCCTTCCTCGAGCTCGGCCGGTACTATGTGTGCTTATAAATGATTGCTTGTCTGTGTGTGTGCTATAGCCGACGGTGTAGGCGAAGGAAGGAACCCCAAGCCGGAGTTCGAAGCCGACTACTGCGAGCAGGAGCCCGAGGTCCCGAACGCCGAGCCGGCACTCCCCGAAGACTTCGAAGACGGCAAGTTCAATCTCATCCTTTGACGCATGCTTTGATCCTAGTTTTATAAGCACAACCCTATACCCGTTTTATAAACTGCATATTGTTTTTCTGCAAAAACATGGTAGGATAGCCACCCTTGATTGCTATGATTGATCTTTGATTGCCCTAAATGATTTCTTTAAAACGTGTGAGTGCTTTAAAAATGGGAATGGGATATTTTGGAAAGTGAGTAAAGAACTGGGTAGACGGGATGGACGCGTGTGTCAGGAGTATGGGTGAGCTCGTACCTTTGTGGTTGAGCGTGTTGGAGATGTCCATCTTGTCGTTAAGGACCGGGTTGCGTGACATCTCACCTGACCCAATTATCGTACTACCACTCGACCGTTGTATGTGGCAACGGCTTAGCATAAATCCCACTAGTTAATCTACTTGCCATCAGGAGTGCGGGTGAGCAGCGGGAGATCAAGGAGTAGGGGTACGATCTGTGTGAGGTACGCCCTGGTTATGTGAGATAACCCCTTGGTTGCTTCCGTGGTGGCTCGTAGGGTTAGCTAAGGTGGGTAATGGCTTTGATAGGATCCGCGCCGACACTAAGGTGTTCGTGTAGCGGTACCCTACTTGTGGGTAAAGATGTACAACCTCTGCAGAGTGTAAAACCTATTCGAATAGCCGTGTCCACGGTATTGGACGAGTCACGGTGGGGTCACAAAACTAGTGTTTGGGTTTGGGATGATTTTCATGACGTGAGTTGATTTCTGGAAAAGTGTGTGGCTGTGTGCCTAGGCTACTGCGGACGGGGAGTCCGGTAGTCCTCATTGGTTTTCACAAAACAACTGAGTTACTTGAGTTATAAAAACTGTTTGCGAAAACCTTTTTGAAAACAAACCCTTGCATGAGTGAATGCGTTTGCAAAATAAACCTTATCCTGATCCTTGATATATCCTGTGCATGATCTGCTTATTAGCCCCTCCGTGGGTGGGGTTGAACTTGTTGAGTACGTATGTACTCACCCTTGCTTAATTAACTGTTTTTCAGAGGAGGATCCCGACTTCGTTCCCGAAGACGTCGAGTAGGTCGTTGCCCTACACCCAACCGTGCCTGTGGACTCAGGGTCGCCACAGAGAGCTTCCATGGCGTGGTACTCTGATGAGGCCTTAGAAGCCTTTGCTGTTGTAGTTTGGTCTTTAGCTTTTGTGTTGTTTCTCGTGGCAGTGGCGCTCCCGTGCCCACTATGCCGCCGTGATGTAAGGGACTGAACCACCTGTTGTAATAAATGTGTTGCCAGCCTCCTGGGACTGGTATTTGTATCACATTTAGTCACCTCTGATGAGGGGACGCTTCAGAACCCAAGAAACCTTGACTGGATGGATAAGTCACTGCTAACTCAACGGCAAGTTGAAGACAGGAGGGTCTGAACAATGCACCCAAAATGTTATAGCTTCATGTTATCTGGAAATGAGATTGGCATCAGATATACAAAAGTGTCTATATAAGCAACTGTAGTGCTGGCAAGAGAGCATACAACTAAGTTCAGTTTTGTTTTGTGTGAACTGAGAAATCTACATGAGCAATATATTTTTTCTTTCTGGTTACCCAAGTCCCAACATAATTTTCATGTGTCTATATGGAAATGAGAAACAAATTGGTAGACGAAATGAACTTGTGAATATAAAGCAGCAACTTGAGGAAAGTAGTTTTTCCATCCATTGAGTACTGCTGTTCTCATTGCTTGTTCACTTATCAGAAGCAGAGGCCAGAGGCTCTAACAAAAATTAATTGCTGTGGTTTATTAATTACTTTAGCAACTGATGGCTCCACGTCTCATAATAGGAGTTTCAAAGTATTTTTTAAAAAGCCCAAGGAGTAAGACTTTGGAATTATGGTGGACCCAGAGCAAAACTTTTTGTTGTTAAGACATGTCATTATGTCTCTGGTTGCTATAAAAGCATTTGGAAAACTGTAAAGCAAGCCAGTAAAGAGAGTCTTGATAACAAGAGAAAAAAATAAACCCAATAAAGAAGAAAGATGGGCAGGTAAATAAGTTTGGCAAGCAAAACATCCCTATGTTCCGCTCAATTTAGAGTGAAGTCCTGTTAACTTTTTTTTTGAACTAAGCTGTCCTGTTAACTACTTTTTTGTATAATTGTATCTGAACGGAAACTTCATTTCCTATAGACTTATACTATGAGCTCCCCACTGGAGTATAAGGTACAGCTTCCAAAACTATAATAATGAATCCACATCCAGATCATCAGGTTGGAGCTCTTTTAGTTTCGTATGTAATGAAAATATGCGAAACTATGCTTGTTTCCTTGAATGAGCAGTGCTCCAGCATCCTTTTCAAAAGAAAAAAAGGGTACATCTTGCCATCAGCATATATGTAGTGGAGCATACTTAAAATCCAGTCCATGCACTGCTTGGCAGTAACATAAACACAGACCTGAACAATTTATCTCGTTATATGGACCAAAGCGTTGCCATCCATCTAGTGGAATCTGGGAAAATTAGATTTGGGATTTTGGGTACACTAATATAATTGAGCTACTGGCACTACTGATGGATAAAGAGATTTACATTATTCCTTCCTCGTTAAATCAATCCATACTCACTGTCTTCCCAGCCATAATTTTGGGGAAAATCCCCCAGCAGCTAAAAATTGCAGATATCATATGATTGTAAAGTAGGTGTTGGAGCCCTCATCTATGTCTAGTTGACTAGTTCCTAGCAACATGTATGAAAGCTGCAGATATCATATATCAAACAAAATCCTAGTTATGACATTACAATGTACTCGTAATCAGAGAAAAAAGCAGGAAAAAAAATACCATCTACATTTTTTCTATGCATCAGATAAGATACTATTGGCGTCTACATTTTGTTGTATGCCATTACAAACAGGTGAAATTTTCTGGAGAACTAACGGAAGGTGAGACCGCATCCAGATCCATGCAACTTCTGCTAAACCAAACAACTCCGCCAAATTGATTGCAAAAGGCACGCTTAGTCTTTACCTCTGCTCCTAGGATTGCGTGGCGTTGATCCCAGACGGCGGCGTCGCGGAGCGAGGCGGGCACTCGGGGCAGCTCCCGAGGACGAAGGCATGGTGATTGTGGTGGAGCACGGGGCCACGGGGGCACGACAAGGGTGCGGCTGACCAGCGCGGTGGCTACCGCGGCGGTCTGGAGCTCCCTCAGGGCTCACCTGGTTGCCCCCGGCACCACGTCGCCCCGCCGCTAAGCAGTTTTAAACCGAAGCCGAAAAAGAAAACCGACCGAGCCGAACCGAACCGAAATGTCAATTTTTCGGTTTATTCGGTTCGGTTTCGGTTTTCAGTTTGACACATTTCGGTGTTCGGTGTCGGCTTCGGTTTTAGAACCGCACCGAACCAACCGATCAACCGAAATATTCACGCACAAAACCAATGCATGCGCAGGCAGCACACCGAATTTTTTTATTTTTTATATTTATTTTTTCACGATTTTTCGAAAATAAATAGCGGATTCAAAAATTTGCAAAAGTAGTCTCGAACCGCCGTGGTAAATGGCGGCAGGAACCTACCGCCACCGGGAACAACAGTAGGAGTACTGTAGCACTTCTGTGACACGGTTGCTACAGTAACCCTGCGGTACTGTAGCGGGTTCCGTCGTTTCCCGTGGCGACAGAGACAGCTTCTCTTCGAAAAATCATAACTTTTTTGTACGAACTCGGATGAGGATAAAATTTATACAAAAAATGTAGCTATCGACGAGATCTACAACTTTGTAGTTCAAACTTTTTTCATTTGAAGTCATCTTTGGACTCAAAAAATCGATATACTATCCAGATCTCAGTTTACGCTATATATTTTTGAAAAATTGTGAAAAAATAAATATATTTAAAAAAAATTCCAGCACACCCAACCAGGCAGGCCGATAGCTGATGATTCGGCCCATCACAGCCCAAGGTCAGAAGCAACAAGCAAATATCACTCTCCACTCCTCACGAACTCATCAGTCACCAACCTTATCCTTTCCAGTACCCAAGAGCCAGGCCAACCAGCGGCGGCTCCACTGCAGGCTGCTCCAGCGCTCCGTGCTCGGCCTCGGCTCCGCCTCCGCGTCCACCTGGACCACGCAGCGCGGGCGCGCAGCGACCGGCAGGAGGATCTGCTGCAGCCTGTAGGCCAGCAGGATCTCGCCTCCACGCAGCGCAAGCGCGCAGCGGCCGCGGGCGGATCTGCGGCGGCTCGGTGGGAGGACCACGCCTGCACGCAGGCGCGCAGCAGCCGGCGGGTGATTTGCGACCTGCGGGCGACCCGTGGGTTGATCTGCGGCGGGCCGGTGAGCGGCAACACAAGGCACGTCGACCTTTCCGATTGATGTTGTTTGCCTGAAATGTGCTCCAAACGAAACTTCGGTGCTAGTTCGGTGCAACCGAAAATAGAAAATTACCTCTCAACCTATAAAACGATTTATATCACCCTCTGAACTTTTCAAACCCGGACAATTTACCTCCTGAAGCATTTTTGAAAAATCATAGTAAATCATAGAAAATTCATAAAATAGAAAATTCAATTGTGTTGGACTCCAAATGAGTAGATCTACACAATGAACATATAATATGATATGCTTTAGTTTATTTATTTTGCTGTAGCTTAGATCTATGATTTTCTTCATAGCTGTAAAAAAATATACTAAAACATATTATATTATATGTTCATTGTGTAGATCTACTCATTTGGAGTCCAACACATTTGGATTTTTCATTTTATGAATTTTTGTGATTTATTATGATTTTTTAAAATTGCTTTATGGGGGTAATTTGACCAATTTTGAAAAATTTAGGAAGCGATATAGACCGTTTCATAGGTTGTGAGTTATGTAGTCCACCCCTCGTAGTTGAGGGGGTGATGTAAACTTTTTCCTTTATTGTGATGTCAGCGATGTAGGTTTTGATCACGTTGGGCACCGCTGCTGTGCCGCTTCTTTCGAGATCTCCCCGGCGTGCGTCACGCGAGGCGATTTCGTCGATCAGCTCCGCCGCGGCGGCGGCGGCCGAATCGTGGCGCACCGCGGCAGGGGGGGGGGGGTTCGTAGTGGCCGGATTTCGCGATCCAACTATTTTCAGAAAACACCCTAAACTGGATCGCGACGGTTAACCGCTATCCAGATATTTTCATAAAACCCCTTAAATTGGATCGTGATTATTAATCGCGTCCCAATTATTTACATAGAGCCCCCTGCATTGAATCGCTACATTTATTGCATAAAAAGTATATGTATGGTCCCTTCCCAGCTGAGATGCTATTTCCTGTATCTGTTTGTCAAAAATCGTACAAATGTACAATCATGCATATCTCGAACAAGAGAAGCGACCACTATCGACAAGAATGGGAAAAAGAAAAACACTTGTGTCGTCGACAGCAGTCTCCTTCCAGATATGGGTGGGTTTCTACCTCGGTTTTCAAGCGGCAATAGTTTGGAATTTTGGGCCTGTTTAGTTCCTAAAATTTTTCCCAACTACCCGTTACATCAATTCTCCGACACTGATTAGGAGTATTAAATGTGAATTAATGACAAAATCTATTCTATAACCCCTACCTAATTTTTCGATACGAATCTAACGAGTCTAATTATGTCTTGATTAGACAACATCGTGCTACAGTAAATAATATCTAATAATGGATTAATTAGGATTAATGGATTCGTCTTGAGATTTCCCGTCCATTCGTGTAATTAGTTTTGTAATTAGTCTACATTTTTTATCTCTAATAGACTTTCAAATGGTCTGTCAAAATTTTTTACCAAAATTTTTGGCAAACTAAACAGGCTCATTTATAGGCGCTGCTCCGCATCAGCATGGGTCGATGATCAGTTGATCACCCGCTGATTCAGCAATCAGCATGCTTTGGCCTCTAGTGCTATTCATGTGTAGATTAACCTGTCAGCATTCTACTGCCTGTTCGAACCTCGAAGCAGGTAGCACTCGTCAGCGTTAAGTTGGACACAAGCAAGCACAAACAGCGGGCTGTTACTGCAAACTGGGGCAGGGCCCATGTGGGATCGAAAACTGTGTGCTATAGACTAGTGCGAGCAGTGGGTTTTAGTTTTAGGACACCAAATACTAGTTCGGCTCTGTGATCGTTATCCAGTACTGTAATCATATACTTCATCCGTTCTTAAATATAAGTATTTTTCGATTTTTACGCATCACATCTCATGTTCTTCTTATTAAAAAATTTAAGAAAATATAAAAATAATGATGATATACTAAAAATATATATGATGATAAAACCGTCATAACAAAATAAATAGTATTTCATTATTTTTTAATAAGACAAACGGTCAAACGTGAACAGGAAAATTCAACGAATGCTTATATTTAGGGATGGAGAGAGTACAACTATATAGATGGAACTCACTACAAGTCATGGATATATTTCTCTTAACATGCAAGTTATTCACCTCACATGTGACATCATCATCCACTAGATCATCAATTTATGTTTTTCATCAATTTTCTGTGACTACAACATCCATACATCTTTACGAGTACCACGCTCCAAAATTAAAATAATAAAAATATGTGAAAAAATAATTATTTAACAATTTTTTCTCAACAAAATGAACATATTTTCATATAAGAATGTTGCATAACAATCACATTAGTTTATACTTTCAAATTTCACTTTACAAATTCATTTAAAAAATTTCGACGCAATACAAGGGGTATCACCTACTCCCTCCGTCCCTTTTTGTTAGTCGCAAAAAAACAATGATTCCCCTTACAGACACGCTTTCCTAGCGACTATCAATAAGGGACGGAGGGTGCAGTGAATTGTTATGATTCAGTTCAGCCTCGACGCAGCAGCGCATTGCCACACTGACGTGTGGTCCATATCTGTCATCGACTCAACTACCCATCCAGATTCCGTCCGAGCCTCCGAGCCTGCCGATACACATGACTACTGTACATGAGCACGTCACACCGCCGCAGCCGGGTCCCGCACACGCCTACAAAAACAAAACGGCGGCTTCCACACCTCCGGGCCTCCGGCGCAGAGCATCACACCACAGACCACACCCGCCTACGCCTCCGCAGCATCGCAGATCAGATCCCGGCGGCGGCCATGGCCGGGAACTTCGAGCTTCAGGGCCGGCACGGCAAGTCCCGCGTCCGCGTCACACGCGTCTGGCGCCGCCCCGCAGCGGCGGGGGGCGACATCATCGTCGAGTGGAACGTCGCCGTCAGCCTCGTCTCCGACTGCCTCCCATCCTACACCTCCAGCGACAACTCCGCCATCGTCGCCACCGATTCCATCAAGAACACCGTGCGTTCCCCCACCACCACTCGTTCTTTACTTCCTTTTTCTCTCGGGCCGCCGGCCGCCGGCGAATCGGCTCTGTCGGCTCGTTTGTTTATGATTTCGTTCCACCAGGTGTATGTCAAGGCGAAGGAGTCCACGGAAGTTGTGTCCATGGAGGAATTCGCCGTAATTCTTGGAAGGCATTTCACGTCGTTGTACCCTCAGGTACAGAATCTCGGAACCTGTTTGAACACTTTTGTATCCGGATTTGCTGCTGAAGGGGCCAGGATGGGATTTTTATGGGTCTTCTGATTTCGCGCTGTCGTGTTCGGGCAGGTCTCAGAGGCTACGGTGACCATCGTGGAGCGCCCATGGGAGCGTGTGGTTGTCGACGGAAAGCCTCATTCTCACGGTGAGCAAGATTCTCGGGATTATCCCAACTGTTTGATTGACAACCCTATCAATGAGGAAGAGCCGTGAACGTTTGGATAACGAATAGCTTGGTGTTTTTCTGATAGTAGGATACTTAGGACCTGCCCAACTTCTAGCAATTGCTGTAGAACACGATCGATCGTGACAAAACAAGCAAATATGGACAACCTTCTAGGAATGTTCCGTGGCTCCCCATCCTCACACCCCTTGTTAAAGTCTTCAATTGTCATTTGGCATCTTTGAGTGTGAGTCACTGGTCACTTCTGTCTTCTGTAATACCTCTGGTTCCATGGACCAGCCTAGTATTGCCCCCATACTCAAGTGAGATTAATTGCAGCAGTGGGGTCACCGGACAATAGGCAATTTAGGCTGAAAATGCAGTGCATCTCTTTTCCATAAGTTCCATCTATCTATCACTCTCACTATCAACAACTTTTGTAGTTTTTCTGATTGTGATGCCCTGTCTTAATCCCTGAAATATGTTGGACTCTCAAAGGAGCAGAACTCTTAACACACTGGCTCACATCATATGGTACTCTAGATTTTTCTAGTAGAGATCTGAAAGAACTAATATCGAATGGGTGCTAATCACACACATAATTCATCACCAATTCTTTTAGACAATTTTCTTTGTTAATAATGATGATCATTAATACTATGAGAGCGTTTGAAGTAATTATCATTTTCCAAATGTGTTCCAAATTAGGTAAAACTGACCTGTTACTATTAGCCTGTGGTCCATACCAGGAATCCAGGATACCACCTATACCTGGATTGTGGATTCTTCCTGAGCTGTATCCATCAGACTGTTCTGTTTCATCTACTCCAAGAATCAATTTATTTTACTATATAGCGGAATGACATTTATTATCCTAGCTAACATCTCATATTTATTTAACTTTCAAATGCCGAATTTTATATAAGGTTTGGGAGAACACTTATGAATCTTTCCGGAGTTGGCTGATAATGCTATATTGTGCACCACGATTTATAGGGTTCAAAGTTGGTGTTGAGAAACACAGCACAGAAGTCATTGTAAAAAAAACTGGAAGCCTACTTATAAATTCTGGAATCCAAGGGTACTCTCTGCTAAAGACAACTCAGGTATCTCTTCAGATTTTTTTTTGTGGTGCTAGGGCCATCATTCACATATAAATCTACACCATATTTATCTTCAGCTCTTCTTTTCTGGTTGAGCTTGACTAGTTCTGTATAAACCAGTGTGGTACTGCGTCCTAGCCTGCATAAGTTATGAATTGTGTTTTGAACTTGTGATATAGATTTGATAATATACAGTGTTCCCATAGGTGCTAGGCGCTAGTCAAGCAGGGTGCGGAGACCAGCACCTAGCACCTAATCGGCATTAGGTGGGCCTAGGGGAGAATAAATTTGTTAGGAACACAAATATTTACACAGGAACAAAATGCTAAGTCTTACCTGATAACATTTTGTTCAGATCCTGCTTTTCTTTTTGGCTTTTGTTGGTTGAGTTGTGAAAGAGTCCTTCAGAAGATGGAGGTTGTAAGCTATGTGATGATTGCAGGGATTTAATACATTTCTCATGGGCTGACACTTCAATAGCCTAAGTTTCACCAGATAAAAGTCTAGATGAACTATAGTTTTTCTCCAGTATCCAGAATTATGTTGCAAGCGTTATATGCTAAAATTGGCTATCTTTTCTCAGTCTGGTTTTGAAGGGTTTGTGACGGATCGCTATAGACTTCTTCCTGATACAAGAGAAAGGATAGTAGCAACAGAAGTAACTGCTTGGTGGAGGTGACTCTCTTCCCTTCTGCCTGAGAAATTTTATTCCCAACTGTATCAAATATGAATAGATATATTGTTGATTTACTCAACGTTGATTGATAATTGTCAATATTTTTTTTAAAAAAGTCAGTTCTCGGTTCATCTTTAAATTTACAAGTTGTTGGCTCTACACACAGTTGACAAACAATGCTCTTCCGATGTCCTGGTGAAGCAATTATTGTAGTTCAGATTGTTGTCAATACCTTCTACTCTCAGGAATTCAAGCCGATAGAATCTAATGATACAATTCAATACTTTCTCCTTTGCAAAATAGCAAGAATGAGGCAGGGTCTATCCAGTTATATATCATGGTGTTCTCCGTTCACCTTTTATTTTCTCTGTATCCAGGTATCCTTTTGAACATGTTTCGCAGCTCCCGTCAAAGCCATTCTGCTTTACGCAGAGATACCAGGATGTAAAGAAAGTTCTGTCAGAGACGTTCTTTGGCCCCCCTGATGTTGGTGTGTATAGTCCTTCTGTACAGAATACACTATACCTCGTGGCCAAAGAAGTTCTTACAAGGTATGTAACTCTAATTTGGATATCTCCTGTTTTCAGCCCCTTGAAATATGCACACAATTTTCTTTTGATGTGTGACATTGAATATTCATGCGTATTTCAAAGGTTCCCAGACATATCATCAGTTCAGCTTAGAATGCCGAATCTTCACTTTCTGCCTGTCAATTTGGGGAGCAAAGAAAATCCATTGGTGAAGGTAAGATGTTGTTGTGTCCTGCCTGCCTATTGAATTACTCTCCATAATAGAATGTGTCATCTCAGCTGTAGTTCAGATAAATTATTGCGCTCTATTTCTATTGGTTAGTGTTGGAACCCATCTTCCATCCAAACCCAATTTGTGGCTAATACAGAGGGAAAATAACGAGATTCAGCACCGAAAATGATGCTTTAGTTCGATTAAGAAAACAACCATTTCCAATAATAATAATGACACTCGGAAAAAAAATAATGACAACTTTTTGTTACTCCCTCCAATGGGACGGAGGGGAATACCAACTAGGATTTTCTTTTTCCAATTGATTTCTGCTACTGCAGTCCATATATTCCTGCATCAAATTAATACCTGTGCCGCCATTATACCACGAGCCCAAATAGTTTAGTTTATGAATGGTACATGTTTAGGCAAGCTGTTATGTTGCGCAATTCTTCAATTTCATATCTGCTTAAACTGAAACATGTCTGTTTTTCTTTACAGTTTGCTGATGATGTGTACTTGCCGACGGACGAACCTCACGGAACTATCGAAGCAACTTTGAGCCGCCCCATGTCAAAACTGTAATGATCTAGTGATCAGGCTGGGGACGAAACTCCTGTTTCGTTGACCCAGCATTCCCAGGCCAAAATGAACAAGCTGTAGAAAGGGGGAAAGAAACTATGATAACCCCTATGCAAAGGGGTAATAAGTGAATAATCTTGTGTTGCATGTTGTCAGCTGTAGACGTCCAGCTCGTGCGTGAAGTCCTTACCGTTGTAAATGTGTACATTGTTTGTTTCTTGATGAAAAGTACTGGTTTGTTCTGAGAGAAAAGTACTGCTGGCTTAGTTTGTTTCTGACCTATTCGCTTGGCTGGTTGCTGGTGGCTGGTGCTGGTTTGTTCTGAGAGAAAAGTACTGCTGGTTGGTTGCTGGTGGCTGATTTTTTCTGAGAGAAAAGTACCGCTGGCTGGTGGCTGATAAGCCAGACGAACAGGGCGTGTTTAGCATCTTCAAAAGCTGTGCTCATTTTTTCTTTTCCATTTTCTAGATTCTAGAAGATCGTTTTTGCTTTCATATTCATTCCCAAGATTTTAAGTACTCTCTTCACTCCTAAGATTTAACCAAAATAAAAGCACTAGCAAGATTAACTAACGAAAATGATTTCATAACGTAGTCTCATAATAACACCATATTCAAGTATTCAACTAAGTGGACTGTGTGGATACGTTACATGGGCCATATGTACATTGGGCTCTTGAGCATTGGGCCTTTCTTTGCGAAACCACTTCTTCACTCTCACACACACGGTCTCGAAGGGAAAAGGTTGCCCTGTTCGTTTGGCTGGTTGCTGGTGCTGATTTGTTCTGAGAGAAAAGTACTGCTGGCTGGTTGCTGGTGGCTGGTTTGTTCTGAGAAAAAAGTACTGCTGGCTGGTGGCTGATAAGCCAAGCGAACAGGGCGATTCAGACGAATAGTTTGAGATCAACGGATCGTCGTCGTCCATTTTGTTTTCTCACACCATCACACCACCAAACGGTTGGTCGCTTTGGTGGTCGTGTTGGGCTCGAAATGGAAACCATCCTCCTGCGACCTGCGCAGCAGCCATTCGCTTCCCCGGCAGCTTCGACCTGGTGCCTGCGTCGCTGCGTGACCGAGAGGCGAGAGCACGTGTCCACAAGGACGCAGAACATGGCCGCGCGGCGTGCGGTCTCCCCTCACATGCTGCAGCGCTAACAAAATGGGCAGCCGATACGCGCGCGCCGAGAGCACCGCGCCACTTGATCACTCCCCGTTACTCAACCCCTAGACTCCCAGAGCCGTGGACCACAGAGCCCGCACGCACGTTCCCTGCCGCTCCAATAATCGGTGGCGGCTGGCTCCTGATACGAACTGACCCCGATCATGAGAGCGCGACGAGACGACAGCGGACGACGGGTGCTGGGCGCGCTAGCTGGCTCGTCGCGGCATCAACGCAGCGTCACTCGTTTCTCTCTGTCCGCCATCCGCCCAGGAGGAAAGCCGGCGATCTGCAGCAGACGACAAGCCAAGGTGTTGTTGCTGCAGATGCGCGCTGCCCGCCCGCCGGGAGGGGCATCCATCCTGCCATCCTGGCACCGGCCGTGGCACATGGCGCCCACGCGACGCGCAGCCTGGCGCCCATGAATTTCTGCTGCGCGCGCCGCATGTTGGCTCCAAGTTGGCACGCTATAGCTGCTGTCAACACAACATCCGTCTCGGCCTCTCTTGGGCCGGGCACATGAGGCAGGTGCTCGGTGCTCCTCTGCCCCAGCTGCCCAGCTCAGCTAGGTTTGACCAGGCGCTTCATGCCTTGCCCCTGGCCTGCGGCACTGCCTAGTACTGCTTGTGCACAATGCAACACCCACAGGCCACAGCATCCTGTATGTATTCCTGTGCCAGCGAAGCGAGCGTGCATCCTCACTCCATGGAATCTCGGCCTCGCCTGTGCCTGTGCCGCTAGTGGCCAACTCGATCCATGTGTTTGGCACACAACCAAGACTCCGAGAGGGCACAAACTCAAAAGCAAGCTATATGAGCTGCTGCTTCTGAATCTGAGTTACCGTTTTCAGAAAGGCGACAACAAATGCCTTTCCCACATACTCGACGGCTATGGATTTCTGGATCCGAGGTTTCACTATAGTTTTTTTTTAGCTTTCCTTATCAACTTAGTAGGTTTGTGGGTCAACTAACGGATGCATGCTAGAACTCAGATGGAAAACTATGCTAATTAACATCAAATTCAATTCTTTTAAGGCAAACTGCAGGCCGT
The DNA here is from genome assembly GCA_036936925.1 of Cenchrus fungigraminus. Lineage (NCBI taxonomy): Eukaryota > Viridiplantae > Streptophyta > Magnoliopsida > Poales > Poaceae > Cenchrus > Cenchrus fungigraminus. The sequence continues at coordinate 11,100,857 of CM072779.1, forward strand.
AGAAGCTTGTTGTAGGCCACTGGAGTTTCGTTCCTTTGCACTCTCCTACATTCGATTTTACCGCATCATGATCTTTGTCCCTCATACCTTTGAGTGTCTTCTCCGACTACACCAGGGTAAGATTTGGGGTTAAGAGTTTTGAGTTCAGGTGGGAAGTTCATTAGACTCTACTCCTTTTTCAAATTGTAGTTCGTTTTAGCATTTTTTAATTTTGATGAACCTATAAAAAGGTAAAATGAATTACAATTTGGAACGAATTGAGTACTATATGCTTGGAGGGAAGGTGGTGGCAATGGTTTGGTGATGGTGGAGATGTTGCTTGATCCAGGCGGGGTTGGGACATGGGCGATAATGGTGACAGATGAGGTATCACTGTGGACAAGAAGGTAAAAGTCTTATCTGAACGCCCTATTAGCTAAATGATGCTACATGGAGTCATGGAGGATGGGGAGTTGATCCTGATGGACCATCTAAATAGGTCGCCACTCGCTTTTGCAAAAGACTTTAGTGACTATTGCTTTATCGTTTCCTTTTGTTTTTAGTAGTTGGGACGTATATTGTCAGTTCATACCTCTGCAAACTTTTATAATCGCTGGCGTGGTTCACGGCGAAAATTCCATATTTACGGACGTATATATGTGCAGATGTATATGTACTTTATACTTTCCTAACTGTACTTCTGTTATGGCGAACGGTGGTTGCAACATCCTTCTCCAACCTCATGTTTTTTAGGGAAAAAAAAGGTGGGTTGAGCATTTCGTAGACACCGAAATAATTAACAACTTACAAAAAAAAAGATTACGCATCTCCTTTAGTTCGGCCAAAGAATAAAAAGGAAGTGGGAATGAGAACACTTGAGCATCTTAGCTTGCTTTCCTGTTGACGCCAATGGTGCACCTAACCTCTCGACAGCGCCTGTATTCAATTCTATCAACTATAGTACCAAACCGATTCTCGCAAAAAAAAAAACGAGTAATAACAATCAATGATTATGCGGGAAAGCTAAAAAGCTTAGGGAAATCCCTGCACCCATCGTATCCCTCCCCACGCAGGGGGAGAAAGGCCCGCCTCCACCTTAGGCTGTTTGGGAACTCAGGGATTTGCATGCCTTGTCTAATCAAATTGATAATAAAACTCTAGGGATATACTAATTAGATAATAAAGTTGCAAACCAAAATTATGAGATAATAGCTAACTTTTCACCAACATTTACATTAAAGTCCACAATTATTATGAGATAATACCACAAAATATTTAGATAACAGTCCACAATTCTGATACATAAACACCAATATTTAGATTACAATCCACAAATTTGAGATAAATATGAGATAGATTACACACTATAAATTTCAGATCACTTTTCGCAGCTTTAAAGCATAGCACTTAGGACATCCAGCCGAACGGCCAAATCGCCAACAACAGATTGAATCTCACATTGATTGTATCACCATCGCATATTTAATGTCAAAATCCTGCAGATAAGGAGTTTATTTCGTCAAGAATCCACTCGCATTTGAGTCTGGTCAGATTAAAGCAAATGTATATTAGGTAGTCCCCCAAGAGTCTAACAGCACAGTTCTTTGCCTCAACTAGTGGGAAGCACAAGACATCAGGATTACCATATTGAAATTGCAAATGACATCAGACCTCATTACTGCAATTACTTTCAATAAACAATGAGGTCAAAAATAGATGCACATGGAGCATACCGCAATAGCAGCAGCATCTGCCAGTAAGTAGAGGAAGTCACCATCATTTTCTAACTGCGATTAAGCAAAACAAATGCATGGATCTTAACAAATCCAAGGAGCTAAGACAACAGTCACAAAATAACCTACAAGCAGTCATTGCAGCACACCTAGAAGTTTAAGCATGCATTCAAGATGCATATATGAAACAATTCAAACTTTAATATAAGAAAAGACTTAGGTAGGATAGATAAGTTGTACACATCAGAAAAAGAGATGTCTTAGTAATCTTGCATGAGCACACAATTCTTCTATGTTCTGTAAACTAGTAGCTAATAACATCAACTTGGAAATGCTCGGACTAACCCATTATGTGATATGATGTCTAAAGAAGAAAAGAAGTGAATGAGATATTGCAATCTATATTAAAAAATGCAGGCTCGATTCAGCACCACCACTATATGTCTCTCTTTCTTATTAGCATTGTCCTCTTCGAGCATACCAAACTAAAAAGTCAGAGAAGTCATTGCTCATCAGTCACTTGTAAAAGGCATCGTGAGTAGTAAGTAATGAAGAAAGCTACTTGCATCTCTACATACTGTACCCATTAGTTTCTTATGTACTATACTTATTATGCTGCACATTCATTCTTTTGGTTGTTAATGACAGCATCTGTACGAATGCTAAAGTCCTATCAGAAACATTTCAGAATGAAAAAGGATGGAATCTCAACAGCCAAAATCTAAAGCTATCCAGTTCCTCTAGTACCATATCTGATTAGGGAGGCGTTTGGTTGGAGGTCTGGTAAACGGCGGTATTGATGGTGGACTCATTATGTACAAACCCTGCAATAATCTAAATGCAAGCAAAGCCATGAAATGAGTTTAGTTCGATAGCAGGCGTGTATACCTGATGCTTGGTGACGTCAAGTTCATTCAGAACAGAACAGAGCAGCCATGAAATAGACAAGCTGGAAACGGAACTGACAACATTCATTCAGAAAAAATTGACACCAACTGCTACCAGAACTCTACATTAAGCTACCAAAACTGACAGACACCAACATTCATTCAGTTAAGAAGAAATAGACATCCAAATTCAACTGCATACTAGCCAATACCTTGAAACATTAAGCCAGGTCTGATAAACAATGTACAAGCAAACTTTGTTTCAATGAGCATTTTATTTAGGCAGCAGTACAAGCAAACCATAGCGATTGGTAAATAGCAATCTCATATGTCAGAGAGTAGCAATGCGAAATGTCCAACACAGCAAAATAAAGTTTGATGTTTCACGGGCAATTCAATGTTATAGTCAGCAACACAGTATGTTCACGAGCAAAAAAAAAAATATTCAGGAACGGCAATTTTGGGCAAGGAAGCATCCAGGCAAAGGAAGGGTTCCGCATACTGACCTGATGGGGAAGGATAGGCGGCCGACCGGAAGGTCTGGCGACGGGGTGAACACGGAGCCGGATGAGGGGACGAGAGGATCCGATGCGCCGGCGGAGGGGTGGGTTGATCCGGGTCGGAGAGTCGCGGCGGAGGCGGCGGAAGAGAATCCCTAGAATATTGAATCCGAGCAACAAACTGGGGTGGTCGACATCGGATGCGTTGGTCGGGCTTCTTGGAGATGGTATGCAGAGTTTGGGGCGCTGCGTCGAGCTCCCAACGACTAGTCGCCGCCACACGCCGACCTTGGGAGCGCGCCGCCTGCGGGAGAGGGATGGCGGCGACCGGCGAACGAGGTGGATCGAGGAGGAAGACGACTTGGAGGTGGCGTAGTGGAGGCTGCGAGTCGTGAGAGGAGGGAGACGACGGGGCGGCGCCGTCACGAGTCGGGAGGTGGGGAAGGGGCGGCACGGGGAAGAGGGGAGGTTAGGGTTGCGGCGACCTGGGTTTGTGGGCTGCCAAATGACGGGAGGATTCGGCCCGGGGTCAAAATTGACGCAGGGGTTCGACCCGGGGAAAAGGGAGGGAACCCTGGGGGATTCCGGGCTTCCAAAGGGGGCCTTAGTGTTAGTTTTTTCTGTTGGTACTAGAGTAGTCTCTTACGTACGTCCACCAGGTAATCTTGTTGGATAAGCGATGGGTCCATGGCTGGAGAGGTCCCTCCTGAATCTTGATCAGTGATCACTGCAATAATGACATGCATGCAGCATGAGGGATGGCATGGATCGAGTACTAACGATGATCATATCATAGGCCAAAGTACAGCACGCGTTGCGATCAAATCTACAGCTTTTGGGTTTGCATTGGGGCAGAAAAGGAACGCAGCTAAACTCATGGTGTCCGGAGGGCGCCGGCTGGCCCTCGGATGGCCAGATCATGATCGACGATGACCCTGAGCCTGAGGAGATCGCGTTCGAATGAACTCCTCTGGATCCATAATTCTGTCCCCTTCATCGATCGATCGATCCTTGCCGAAGCTTGAAACTGTCTGGTTACTTGTAGCTTATATTGTCCTTGGTAGTACGACGATCCTCATCTATAGTTGACTGTAGTGTGGGCGCCGGTAGTTAGTTACGTACTCGAGGGGGGCTTGATGCTACGACGTAGCAGATGGAGGCTTGTCTCGCTACAGATTAGCTAGGCTAGTTAATGCCATTGTTGCTAATCAATCATATGCATGGTTCCCACTTCACATCATGAGATTCAAGTTGTGGCTTTGGGTCTTCAGATCAGCAATCGATCGATCGGAGTAGTACACGCCAACGTTTTTGCAGATGCCTTTATTCTCACTCTATTATCTTAATACTTGAGTGTTAAAAGAAATCACCACGTTCGTCGAGAAGATCTAGAAATTCCCACGTTAATCAAAAAAAAAAAGATTTGGTCCGTCGGATTTTATGAAAATCTAACGATCTCAAATAATAATGATGTCGGGGACAGCCGTAAGGGTCCCCTAAAAAACCGGGGGAAACCCATTCGCTTTCGCAAAGACTAAAACGCAAACGAATTCACAAACCTAAACGCGCTCAAGATAGTCACGGCCCAGCGGCCGGGCCCACAGCCCTGGTGGCCCCAGCGGCCCACCAGAGCAGTCGGCCCAGCCACCCCCGGGCGAAACTCCGCTTCGCTCGAGGGGCGCAGCGCCACGAGACCCCGCCTCGCTCGAGGGTTGGTCGCCCCACCCCTCGGGTGAAACTCCGCCTCGCTCGAGGGTCGGTCGCCCCCTTGGGTGAGATTCCGCCTCGTTCGAGGCCCTCACAGGCTCGCCGCCCCTGCACCTGCTCCCCCGACAGGGGCGTTCAGCGTTTTAACACTTGCAGGCGCCCGGGTCAAAGACGAATCCGCGCCATGCCGTCCCTCTGACACGCCCGGGAATCATATCCCGGCGCTGTTCTGCCAACTCTCCCGATGAGGCCACCCACTCGGCAAGGCCAGTGTCAGCTCCGCGACACTGCGCCACCCACTCGGCAAGGCCAGTGTCAGCTCCGCGACACTGCGCCACCCACTCTCGTACGGCCAACGCGCCGCACCCTCGAAAGAGGACCGCAGAACCCTCGAAACGGGGACGGACGCCTGCTCCACGCCACACCATGACGCCGGACCAGCGAGGCGCGTCACCTCCGTCACCGTCGGTCCTGCGCGGCCATCCCCGCCATCACGACGCCATCCCGGGCACTGCTGCGCCATCCCTGACGCTGTGGGAATGCGGGGCGACAAGACACCGCCACGACCGCGGCTGTGCCCCTTGCGACCTCCCGTCAGCCGCACCCTCGAGTCAGCGTACGGACGACGACCACACGGAAAGTTCCTACGCTGCCACCCTCGAAGCCGCTCCTGGGCAGATACAGGGCACGCCACGACACTCCGCCAGAAGCAAGATTCGCCAGGACGGCCGTCCACTCCGTTGCACTGTCCGCCATGCCATCACACGTAGCCAGAACAGTGCGGCACGCCTGTAAACTGCCTCCTCCTTGGCCTATAAAAGGGGGGGCAGTCCCCTGGCCGCAGGGGGACGACAGAAGACGGAAAAACGAAAAGGAGCACTGACTTACACGCCTTCCGCCTCCACCACGATATTGGCACTCGCCTCAATCAAAACCTCAGGGACCTGGAGGCCCGGCCTCCTCTCCCGCCCCGCTTGTAGCTCCCCTCTGCAAGCACCACGGTGCGACGCAATACAGTGCCTCGAGCACACCACTGCTGGACGTACGGCCCCGGCCGGAACCAGGATAAACTTGTGTCCCCTGTGTTGTCGTTGGCACCGACCATCGAGAGGCCGATCACAGCGTAATTCACTAGTTAGTGTCGGGACTACTTTCCACACCGACAGTTGGCGCGCCAGGTAGGGGACCCTCGCGCTGTGATCAACCCCTCACCCGCACTCTCGATGGTGATTCGTACCGAGATGACGTCCCAGAGGTACGCCATGGGCAGCTCGGACCCTCTCCCCGCTGGATTCGAAATCCGGTTTGGGAGCCTGAACTTTCAGGCTACAGGGAACGGCTACCTCATGCGCCTCACCAACTTCGACGAGCTCCACCCGTGGCGGTCGACTGGGCCGGGCCCAATGCCCGTCACGCCTGCTACTGACGCTCCGGCACCCACCCGGGTGGCTGCCGCGAGCGCCTCGGCGCCCCGACGCCGCAAACGCCCCGGTCAGCGCTCGCGCTAGGCGCGCACGGAGCGACGCCGGGCGACACGCGAGGCGGCCCGGAACGACGCGCCCCCGCCAAGCAGCACGGTGGCGCACCCTGCGGGGGACCACGTGGCCGCGGGGCCGCAGTTTCCCCACGGGATGCGCAACCCTGCTGCGGCGTACGCCTCATCCGTCAGCACCGATATGGCCGCGTACGAGGATCTCCCGGGCCATCACTTGCTGTCAATCCGGAACCTCATCGCCACCACGAACGACGAGTCGTACCACGGCTCGCCCAGCGAACTGCCGCCCTCAACTTCGCATGGCTACGCAGAGTGGGACTTCTCCGGCGTACCGGACCCTGTGGTCTTCCGGCGATTCCTTGATGCCGCGGACTACTGGTTCGGTTGCTCCGACGACTCCAGCGAGGGGAGTTATGACCCCTCGCGCGAGTGCTTCGTTGTCATCGCCAACGAGCAGGACGGCGCAAACGGAGCGGGCGACGGGAATGCGGCCCAGCATCCGGAGCCGAACCCGCCACCGGCCCCACCAGCGGGCAATGCGGACATCAATGCGCAGCTGGCCCAGGCACGCGAGCTCGAGGCGAAGCTCGCGGAAGAGTACCGGCAGGTGCGGCTCCTGCGTGCAACTATCGCAGGGGAAGCCTCGGCGCGCGGCGAACGCGCCCGAGACGCCGGGAAGCAAGCCTGCGAGCGCATCAACGCCAACTTCAATGTGGACGACCCACACACGCCACTTCGTGCCAGCCAAAAACTCATCGCGGCGGCAACACTTCTTCGGGCCATGCCCGAGCCATCGACACCCGAAGCACGTAACCTGCGCCGCGAGGCGCAGACTCTCATTGAGCAAGCGGCCGTGCAGCAGGCCGAGAGCTCCGCGTCCCGCATGCGCAACCAGTCCAGCGCGCGGGGCGACGGTGGCGCGAAGGACCAGGAGGCATCCGTCCACGCGGACGGCGCGGCGGAGCAGCCGCCAAACCAGGGCAAGACGCCTGTCAAGGAGCGGATCCTTGACACGCGCGGCGAGGCCCACGACGGAGACGCCCGCAACGTCCTGAACGCCAAGCGGAAGGGCGACGCGGAGGCGCGAGCGGCGGCAGGCTACCACCCTCGACGAGGTGGTCGCTACGACAGCCGAGAGGACCGCTCGCCAACGCCGGAACCCCCGGGAACCCAAGTGTTCAGTCGGGAAATCCGTGCGGCGAGCTTCCCCCAGCGTTTCCGCCAGCCCACCACCATCGACAAGTACACGGGGGAGACGGACCCTCGTGTGTGGCTCAACGACTACCGTCTGGCTTGTCAGCTGGGCGGAGCCACCACCGATGCGGTGATCATCCGCAATCTGCCGCTGCACCTTGCGGACTCGGCCAGAACATGGCTCGAGCACCTACCGCCCAGCCAGATCCACAGCTGGGATGACTTAGTGCGCACGTTCGTGGGGAACTTCCAGGGCACATATGTGCGCCCTGGGAACTCCTGGGACCTACGAGCGTGCGCCCAGAAGCCCGGCGAGTCGCTCCGGGACTTCATACGGCGCTTTTCAAAGCGCTGTACTGAGCTCCCGAGCGTTGCTCAGTCCGAGATCGTGCACGCCTTCCTTGAAGGCACGACCTGTCGGGACCTCGTGCGCGAGCTCGGGAGGAGCCCGCCGGTCGACTCCAACGAGCTGTTCGACATCGCCACCAGCTTCGCCTCCGGAGAGGAGGCAGTGGGTGCCATTTTCGACGGCAAGAAGGGCAAGCGCGCGGACGACGCGCCCGCGGAGGGCAGCAAGTCCAAGGAGCCCCAGCACAAGCACAAGCGGGGCAAGAAGGGCAAGAAGCCGCGCCACGAGACGCGCGCGCAGGCGCACGACAACGGCGGGGACGAGGCCCTCGCAGTTGACCCGGCTCGAAAGGGCCCTCGAGGGGCCCCTCGAGGCCCCGGCGTATTCGACGATATGTTGAAGAAGCCCTGCCCGTACCACAAGACCCCGGTCAACCACACACTTGAGCAGTGCGACATGCTCAAGAAGTACTACCGCCGCGTCGCCGCGAGGGAGGACGAGGCCAAGAAGGACGGGGGTGGCGGAGACGCTGACGGCTTCCCTGCGGTGGAGAACGTCTTCTTCATCTTCGGGGGACCGACGGTGGACATGTCCACCAATCGGCGCAAGCGAGAGCGGCACGAGGTCCTCGCCGCGGAGAGGGCACCTCCTTCCTTCCTCGATTGGTCGGAGGACGCCATCACCTTCAGCCGCGAGGACCACCCGAACCGCATCCCCAACCCGGGCCAGTACCCGTTGGTCGTCGATCCCATCATCGGCAACGCGCGGTTTTCCAAGGTGCTGATGGACGGCGGCAGCAGCCTCAACATCCTCTACGCCCACACCCTACGACTGATGGGGATTGGGTTGGACCAGCTGCGGCCCAGCACGGCGCCGTTCCACGGCGTCGCGCCAGGCAAGCGCGTCCAGCCCCTCGAGCAGATCGACCTACCAGTCTGGTTCGGCACACCGGACAACTTCCGCAAGGAAGTTCTCACCTTTGAGGTAGTGGGGTTCCGGGGCGCGTACCACGCCATCCTTGGCCGTCCGTGCTATGCCAAGTTCATGGCGGTCCCGAACTACACTTACCTCAAGATGAAGATGCCGGGGCCAAAAGGCGTAATCACCGTGGGCTCGTCGATCGAGCACGCATTCGACTGTGACGTCGAGTGCGTCGAGCACGCTGAGGCCCTGGCGCTCGACGAAACGTTTGTCGCAGACATGGAGAAGCTGGCCAACGAGGGCCCCGACTCCTCCGCCAAGCACGCGGGCAGTTTCGAGGCTGCCGAACAAACGAAGGAGGTGCCCCTCGACCCTGCAGCCCCCGAGGGCAAGGTGTTGAGGGTCAGTTCCACCCTCGACCCGAAATAGGAAGTGGTGCTCGTCGACTTTCTCCGCGCCAACGCCGATACCTTCGCGTGGAGTCCCTCGGATATGCCAGGCATCCCGAGGGAGGTCGCCGAGCACTCCCTTGATATCCTACCTCACTCCCGAGCCGTGCAACAACGGCTGCGCCGCTTTGACGAAGAGCGGCGCCGGGCGATCGGAGCGGAGCTGCGGAAGCTCCTCGAGGCCGGGTTCATCAAGGAAGTTTTTCACCCTACGTGGCTAGCTAATCCTGTACTAGTTAAGAAAAAGAATGGGAAGTGGCGGATGTGTGTAGATTACACTAGTTTGAATAAAGCATGTCCCAAAGTTCCTTTTCCTTTGCCACGAATCGATCAAATCGTTGACTCAACCGCAGGGTGTGAACTATTGTGTTTCCTCGATGCCTATTCCGGGTACCACCAAATAAAGATGAAGGAGTCCGACCAGCTTGCGACTTCGTTCATCACGCCATTCGGGATGTTCTGCTACGTAACGATGCCGTTTGGCCTTCGAAACGCGGGCGCTACATACCAGCGATGTATGCAGCACGTTTTCGGAGACCACATCGGGCGAACCGTTGAGGCTTACGTAGACGACATAGTCGTGAAAACCAGGAAGGCGGACGACCTGGTTAGCGACCTGCGCGTGGCATTCGATTGCCTGCGAACCAACGGGGTGAAGCTGAACCCTGAGAAGTGCGTCTTCGGAGTGCCGCGGGGCATGCTGCTGGGATACATAGTTTCCCAGCGGGGCATCGAGCCCAACCCCGAGAAGGTCGCGGCCCTCAAACGGATGGGCGCGATTCGAGACCTCAAGGGGGTCCAGAAGGTGTTGGGGTGCCTTGCCGCCTTGAGCCGCTTCATCTCGCGGCTCGGCGAGAAGGGATTACCCCTCTACCGACTCCTGAAGAAACACGAGCGCTTCTCCTGGACCGTCGAGGCCCAGGAGGCGCTTGACAAACTCAAGGCGACGCTCGCCCACGCGCCAATCTTAACGCCGCCCCAGAACCACGAGCCTCTGTACCTCTACGTCGCCGCGACCACTCAGGTGGTCAGCGCCGTCATCGTGGTGGAGCGTACGGAGGAGGGGCACGCCCTGCCAGTCCAGAGGCCCGTGTACTACATCAGCGAAGTGCTATCCGAGACCAAGGCACGATACCCACAGATCCAGAAGCTGCTCTACGCAGTAGTGCTCGCGCGGCGCAAGCTCCGGCACTACTTCGAGGCCCACCCGGTCACGGTGGTCTCCTCGTTTCCGTTGGGTGAGATCATCCGCAACCCGGACGCGACGGGCAGAATCGCCAAGTGGTCTGTGGAATTGATGGGCGAGACGCTCGCTTATGCGCCGCGCAAGGCAATCAAGTCCCAAATCCTGGCGGATTTCGTCGCCGAATGGACGGACACACAACTGCCGCCGCCGCAAATCCAGGCCGAATGCTGGACCCTCTACTTCGACGGGTCGGTGATGAAAACAGGGGCAGGCGCGGGCCTGCTCTTCCTCTCACCCCTCGGGGAGCACATGAGATACGCGGTACGCCTGCATTTCCCCGCGTCGAACAACATGGCGGAGTACGAGGCCCTTCTTTGCGGCCTCCGAATCGCCATCGAGACAGGCATCAAACGCCTCGACGTCAGGGGGGACTCGCAGCTCGTGATTGACCAAGTTATGAAGAATGCGAGTTGTCACGACAACAAAATGGAGGCCTACTGCAACGCCGTACGAGCTCTCGAAGACAAGTTCTACGGCCTCGAACTTAACCACGTACCCCGTAGGTACAACGAGGAGGCGGACGAACTCGCAAAAATCGCGTCGGGGCGAATCACCGTCCCCCCGAACGTTTTTTCACGAGACGTCGCCAGGCCGTCCGTCAACCTCGAATCGACACCCTCGAGTCAAGAGGAACCCTCGGGGGCTCCCTCGAACCCAGCGGGCGCGGAACCCATGAATGAAGACCCCACGAACGAGGCGTTTGTGCTCTCCTTGCTCGAGGGCTACGGTGCGGCCGAAGCCATGGACACGGAGCCAGCCCCCCGCGCGGAGGACTGGCGGGCCAAGTACCTCGCCTGGATGGAGCAAGGGGAGCTTCCCTCGGATCGGTCCGAGGCCAGACGCATCGCCAGGAAGGCCAAGTCGTTCGCCCTCGTCGACGGCGAGCTGTACAAGCGCGCTGCGTCAGGCGTCCTGCAGCGGTGCATACCCATCCCCCAGGGGCGCGAGCTCCTTCGGGACATCCACGCGGGCGTGTGTGGCCACCACGCGGCGCCACGCACCCTCGTGGGCAACGCGTTTCGCCAGGGCTTCTATTGGCCTACCGCGGTTGCTGATGCCAGCGAGATCGTGCGCACCTGCGAAGGGTGCCAGTTTTACGCCCGCAAGACCAATCTCCCGGCGCATGCCCTCCAGACGATCCCCATCACGTGGCCTTTTGCCGTGTGGGGGCTGGACATTGTCGGGCCCCTACGAAGGGCGCCCGGGGGCTACACGCACCTGCTAGTCGCCATTGACAAGTTCTCCAAGTGGGTCGAAACGCGCCCAATCACGAATCTCAGGGCAGAGCAGGCCGTAATATTCTTCACCGACATCATCCACCGGTTTGGGGTGCCTAACTCCATCATCACCGACAAAAGGGGAGGGCACGCCAGCGCCTGTGCGTCACCCCACCCGGGACTAAAGACCCCGCTGTGAATTTTTTTGTTTCAATTCTAATTGTTCTAATAATGTTGTACGCGCATATTCTAACGTATATGGGTGTAATTTACGTGTATGTATAAATGTTTGCACTAATTATACGTGCCTACTATACGTACTATACCAAGAGAATAAACTTATAAATAAATATATACACACATTATATTACATGGAAAGTATAGATAGTATTTTCTGAAAGTAGTATATATATACATCAAAATATCGTTTCATTCTAATTCTAGTCTAAAGTTCCACCAGAGGTGCTAATTAAACTTTATGAATTGGATGACCGTCATAGTGATTTCTGCCTTGTGGATTAATCACCTGGTCCATCAAGAATCCGCAGAGACTTTCTTGAATCGCCAAGAGTCGGTCCTTCTCAATGATTGCGTCCCTAATCATATTGTTCTGTAATGTGCAAATAAGTTAATATATTACACACAAGAATTAAATATATAAGCGGTTAGAAAAATAATGTATTATTAATTGATTTGAAATAATACTTACAGTATAATCTGACGGGTCTGCCTCGCAGAAATTGTGGATGAACTCACACACATAGTATGCACATAAATGTGTCCCTTGTTCCTGTCTCATACACTAAATTGAAGAAGATAATTATGAAAAATTAGTGTTATACATTTTTAATTTGCCCAAGCTGAAATTGTTATTTGGTTTACGTACCGAAAAATCTGTAGAGAAGTTTATTCTAGGTCTCCATATTCCAGGGTTGACAACAATGAATTTTTCCCAAGCTCTGGCAGAAAATAATGAAAGTATCTGCAAAAGCTTGACCTGCGGCCCAGTCCGGAATACCCTCCTCCTCTTCTTCGTCATCTTCCATCAGAACCCCTCTTTCACCATGCTTGGTCCAAACCACATAGTTCGGCATGAATCCGTATTTCAACAAGTGGAGGTGAAGTGTGCTCGGGTCATGGTAGTCTCTTTCGTTTCTGCAATCAGAGCATGGACAACACATGAACCCACTCGCATCCTTATTTTTTTCGCCACTTCGAGAAAACCATGCATGCCGGTAATGTACTCCGCTGACCGTCTGTCGGCGTTGTATATCCATTGCCGGTTCATCTGCATCGTGAAAAAATAACTTCATTATTTATTCTATATAAAAATCAAATACGGTTCCTGAACATGTCGATGATTTGAAGACAATACACAAATTCAGAGATGTGTTCAAAGCAGTGGTTCAAAATCTAGAAGCTGACATAGTGCACTACCTCCGGTACCGACGGAGCAAGCTGATCAAACATGATGTCGACATTCTCTCTCTCACTCTCTGAATAAGGTGTCTACTAAGAGCTACTGTGTATGCTGGAGCTAACCTCCTGAGAGGTGTCACTCAAAATATTATGCTTGAACAGCTTGCTCCTATCGGTACCGGAGGCGGTGCACTATATGTCTGAATTTCCAGATGTTGCAGCAAATAACATTTTAAATCTTTCGAATAAAAATACACAAAATACTGAATAAACATGAATGTAATAAAATTTCTATTGTCTCTAATAATCTCTAAAAGATAAAACAATGGAAGTAGGTAGTACTATCTCTACCTAATATTAAAACAAGGATTGTTTCTGCCCTGTTTTTCGTCCGTCAACAGGAACCGGGAAAAAACCACGTGAACCGGTCAAAAGGATACGAAACCGAGTAGAAAAACACGTGAACCGGCGCAGGAGGTATTAAACCGCGAAAACCACCGCTGAACCGGAAACCGAACCCTGGTCTACCCCAGAGCGTGGGCGAGGCAAGCGCTCCCGCAGTCCCACTCCTGGGCCTGCCTGGCTGCTGCGCGTGTTGCCTGGGGCGGCCTGCATGAGGCCAGAGGCACTCACTAACCACTGAGGCACAGCAGCACTTCTTTGCAGCTTGCAGGCTTGCAGCTCCGTCGTACTGTGCCCGTGGACGACATGGCGGGTAGGAGTTGGGGATGGACGGCTGGGAGGGATGATCCCTCTCTCTCTCTTCACTTTTTATTTACTTGCTTTGCTTTATCTTCAAATTATTTCCCGCCTTTGTGTGCGTTTTCTAGATGGTTCTTGGCAGGTAAACTTGTGTGCGTGTTGGATATATACACCATTTTTTCCATGATTTCTCTTATATTTATTTTTAGCTTCCATCAAACACAAACAAGTTACTTTAGGGGGTCCAAGAACAAGAACGAGAAGAAATTACCAAGTTCTGCCCGATCAAAAGAATATTAAAAAAATCCAATGAATGATGAAAAAAGAACTCAATGAAAGTCCGACCTTTAACATCTTTAACATGAAGAAGACAATATCTCCTTATATACACTATCTCGCCTTAAGGCCACTACAATGCTTGTTGTTCTCCAATCTCCACTCATATCTATTGCCAGTTAAGGATATGCATGGGGCTCGGCGTGGACAGTGGCGAAGACACCAAGTCCGGGAGGTGCAAAAATGGCGTGGTCAGGGTGATGACATGTGGGGTCGGGTCGGGGCGGCAAGGGCGTGACAATGAGGCCAGGAAGGTGGGGATGACAGTGATATTGGTACATATGACAGTGAGGTGGAGAGACGCAGAGACGGCGAGCGAGGTTGGGGTGATGTGTGCGTGATGAGAACGATGGCGGGACATGATGGTGAGGTTGGGAAGGGGTGACGGTGTGGCCGAATAGACGACAAGACGAGTATTGTTTTCTTCCGTTGCAACGCACGGACATAATTGCTATCTCTATCTCTAATATTAAAGTAATATAAGGAATAAATCCTTCACGTGTTTCTGCCAATTTATTTTGTATGTCGTCCTTCCATAATCCGATACGGTAAAAAAGTCTGAGAAAACCAGGTGAAAACCGGACTCCCCACGTGATTGATAACCAGAAAAAAATTGAGTGAACCGCTCGGCCCACTTGCGGCTGGTGTGAGAGCGAGGGAGGGGTAATCGGCCCATAGGTTTTTGGCGCGAGAGGGTGGGAAAAAATTGGAAGGGAACTGTTGTTGGCTATAAAAAGGTGCAACAAAATCTACTTCCTCTAGAATTTGAACCTTGACAACCCAAAATCTTATATATACTGCAGAAGTTAGTATGAGCTTGAAACTTCCACTATTTGAGATTTGTGCAACCACTTACATCCATCGATTCCAAATTTCAAATCTAGATGGCACCCTTACCTCCCTGCTCCTTACCTCCCCATGACCCGCACCGCCACCCCGAGCGGGGCTCCGCTGCCGCTGCCATAGGCCCTCCCGCGCGCCGTCGCCACTGATCGGCCTCCTCTACCACAGCCGGCCTTCTCACCGTCATGGATAGCCTTCCTGTCACGCACGGTCTGCCCTCCGTCGACATCACCGCATGTCGTCCCCCTGGGCGCGGAGTGCCGCCATGGCCACCCTGCACGATGGTCGACACACCTTGCTTCCTGGCTCTGTGCGTGGCCACTCGCGGAGGCTCGTCGGTCGTCGTGCCTTCGCCGACCGATCGGCCACGGGGCTCGGCGGTGCCGAATCCGAGAAAGAAAAAATGTTGATTATTTAAAATGAATGTTAAAACATATTTTTTAAATAAATGTTGGTACAATATTTTCATAAAAAATTGAATCCAACTTTTTATGAAAAATATGGTTGAACTTTTTAAAAAAACAACAACTAAGATGTACATGGCATGGCGCTAAGGACAGAGAATGTACTAGAGTGTTAGAGTGTGTATGATAATAAAGACTTGGACCGTATTGATAAGACAAGCCAACATGTATGTCAGTATGTAGGAGCTTAGTTGCTCCTAGGATATCTTCGCATGTTATCAACGGATTCACAACAAATGACCGATGTCAGCAAGAGAAATTCATACCTATTTTTCGTATAAATTTTATTTCAGTTCCGTTTAATTCGCTCCCACACGAAGTCGAACTCGTACCTACTGTGTACTACTCAGGTGCTCTAACCACTAAGCTAGAGGCCCTTTGGCAAGGTGGAGATGAGGAAAATAAACCCTAGAAAGCCCTCATTGTCTCCTAGACTAGAAGCAGCGCACTAGCGGAATTACATGAGCACAACACACTAGCAGAAAGAGCGGGTAAAGATCCGTAGCAACGCACGGGCATGACTGCTAGTACCTTCTCTAATGACCCTGATCATGTACGAACTACAGCCTCACCTCACCATCATATACACGCACATCGCTCTCCCACTTACAGTTCCAAATCACCAAGCTACAGCCCAACATCTCCTATCTAGCTACAGTCCTACGTCACCGAGCCACGTATAGCCCCAGCTCGCCGGTGACGTAGCTAGGTACGAGATGTTGGGATGTAGCTTGGTGATGTAAGGCCATTGGTAGAGAACCAACCGACTGTATATGGAAAAAAGAAAAAAAAAGGAGAATGCCTAAATGTATTCTAAATTAAAACAAGAAATACTTAACAAAAATGAATGAAATAGGTTGGTAATATATTTTCATTTGGTAGTGACCATTTTTTAAATAAACTAACTTCTAATAAATTAAGCTAAATGTAAAATTAAATGCATCTCTCATCTAAAAGTTAAAATCAATTATCTCTATAGAAAAACTATAAAATTAGAGGATAAATCCCTATGTGAAACTATGCTTAAAAAATATGTGAAACTAAATACAATGTTACCTAAATCTAAAACATCTGAAAATATCATCTCTTAGCTCCTCCTACCACCTAAAAATTTAAATCCATATTTTCTCCATTTCTAACCATAAAAACGAAATTTAATCATAACAAATGAAGGAAGGATGAAGAATCAAACCTTAGCAACACTTTGGAGGAGAGAAATCTTCACAAATTGATGACGAAAAAATTGGACATCACCTCCCTAGGAGAGAGGCGCCATGGAGAAGAACTTAAGCTCTCGGGTGAATGTTAGCTCGGGCAGAGGAAGAAGAAGGGAGGCAGGGATATATAGGCGCACCCTTTAGTCCCGGGTGGTACTACCACCCTGGACTAAAGATGAGCCTTTAGTCTTGGGTGGTAATACCACCCGGGACAAAAACTTTAGTCCCGGGTGGTGTTACGACCTGAGACGAAAGGCTCACCCTTTAGTCTCGGGTCGTAATACTACCCGGGACTAAAATCTGGTGCTAATAATTGCGGCTCAAGGCCGTTGGACGCCAGGCCTTTAGTCCCGGGTGGTATTACCACTCGAGACTGAGGGGGGGGAGGGGCGCAAACAGCCTTCCGAGACCACGCCGCCCTAATAGCATTTATCCCGGCTCCAAAGTTGAACCGGGACAAATACTTGGGATCAAATGTCGTTTTTCCAATAGTGATGAAAAAGATGTCTCAACCCAATAAATAAATAACTTTTTATTTTAAAAAGAGTTGTGCCTATGTCACGAGAACCCATGTTTCCATACACGTTCGGATTTAGGAACATACCCAAAACAAAATAATACTATACTCCGACATGGAAAAGAGGTCTCAGCCCAATAAATAAATAACTTTTTATTTAAAAAAAGTTGTGCCTATGTCATGTTTATATAATGTGTATGTTTATTAGAGCATAATAACATATCAAACATAGAAAAAAGCAATTTCCCGATGATAGCAGTATGCCAGTATGGTCAAATAACAATCCGCACGGGGCCTAGCTCGCAAGGTGAGGAACAAGAAAATTAGACTGACTGCATTGATGGACATATGGCATTGGCCCATTGGCACACATGTTGGTCAGAGAAAGCATAAGACAAATATCTCGAGGAACGACATCATGATTACGAGAAGACTATTAATCCTAAAAAAAAGAATATCCACCTTTAGATTTAATGTAGATATGAAGGTCAAGATTAATAAAAAAAACTACAACATCAAAAAAATATAAATTCAAAATTAAAAGAAAAACAAAGACTCTAATATCCTGATGGAGTACCTTGAGTTCAAAAAAAAGTTCATCTCAACCTCACAATGTTGGAACAAAAAATTTGAAACTAAAAATGGAAAGATATATACAATTCTAATATATAGAATATAGTACATTAAGTTTAAAATTTAAAATTTCATATGTACTTCTCGATCTTATTGGAAGTTATACTTTTTATAAATTTTCTATATAATATATTTATGAATATATATAAATACAACTCTAAATTCCATTAACGAACTAAGCATTTTTTTTAGAATATGGTAGGGATGTTGGGATTAAGGGCACCCTTGGTACTCTTGCCGACGACTCGCCTCGCCTGTTTGCCCAACAAACATGCCCAGTTCAGCAAGAAAATCCTTGCCGGTGCAAGAGACTGTCTAATCGACACCGCAACTACTGAAATGTGCCGCTGTCGTCAAATTCACGCACACCATAATCAAATCAAACTCTACCATCACAGAATCAAACTCCTTAGCCACTGAATCGACCTCCACTATCAATTTGACCTCTATTGTTGTCTCATTGACCTCCACTGCAGTCGGATCGACCTTCATTACTGCCGAATTGAGCTAGGACATGCTGGATTGAGCTATAAAATCCTAGCGGCGCAGGAGAACGCCGAATCAACACCACATCTGTCGAAACAAGCTTCAAAGTCATAAAATCCAAGTGCACGAGAAGGAAATCAAGCTCCACCGCTGCAAAATCAAAATCTACAGCCACCGAATCGACCTCTGTTGCTGTCAATTTGACCTCTGATGTCATCCATTCGACCTCCACTGCTACCGGATTGACCTCCACTTTAGCCGGATGGACCTCTGTTGCTATCAATCGAGCGTATATGACACTACTAAATCGAGCTACAAGGCGAGCAACGGCAAGGAAAGCAAGTGCTTCCATGGGAGCTCACCTTGCTTTGCCAGGCAATGTGAGGCAAGCAGACAAGGCGAGCAAGTGGCAACAATGCAACCATACCAAGCATGCTCTAAATCTTTTAGATTTTTTTGGAGATAGGTAGTGAAAGATACAACATGGACAAAAGGCTAGGGAGATGAAATACTTGATTCTGGCACATACAAACCTACAGTCATGACGAAGACAAAAAAATGGGATGCCACAAGAGATGATAAGATAAGATAGATTTGATGTGCAACACATGTAGATTTGCATAGCAGCAATTTGACAAAGAAGATGTTAAGTATGGTTTGGCATCGACCATATGGGTTTTGCAGATAATGACGACACAAAAGCGAGACAATGACTTCCTAGATAGCGACCAATACGATACAACTGCTTTGCTTAGAGAAGAACTGAGGTCGCAAATAACAATGGTGGACAAAGTAGGTGGCCATAAATGGCTACAACAAATTTGTAATATGCTCGAAAAACAAGGAGGTGCAAGGTTGATAGAAGGGGATGACAACAAGAGAAAACAAAAGCATTGTGATATGGACAAATATTGTGATACAACCGAGAAGCCAGCACGATGTGTTGAGAAATCTAAGTGCTTAATGCAAATATCTATCTTGCATAATAGACATGAGGGAGATAAATTGAATGATCAACATGATGTCACCATTTAGGATAAGCCTCCTCTGCAGTTGAGAGACTTTGTGTCCCTGGAACATGAACTTACTTACAAATAGGCCACCTGTTAGTGACATGAGGTCCTCTGCAGTAACTAAAGAGGAACAATTTCCCAACCGCACATATCTATAAGCATAGTAAGTTTCCAAACAAGAATAGAAGTGATGACATCAAGTTGGTTTGTCATATATTTTCTAATCTTTTGCAAACTTTTGGAATTAGATTAGTATGTGATGCGTGAAGAACCAAACAACACAATAAACACGATGATGAACACAAGTATGCGCATAATGAATAATGACACCTACTATTGAATATCAATGGTTATCATGGAAGTTATAAAGGTATTGTCAAATATTGGTTTTATTTTAGAAGACATAAGGTATATTCAACAATGTATAAGGAAATAGAATTTCAAGCAATAATTATATGTCATAGGAGACATGATACAATATGTATAAATAAGAAACATCATATGCATTTATCGGGATCGCAAGTTAGGAGAGAGAGAATCGACCGCCGTTCACCATCAACGAAGAAGGGGCCACCGGTGAGCAGGAACAAGAAAAAGAAAAGGGTGTCGGCCACCGAACGTGAGAAAGAATGGACTTTCGAATGAGAGGAAGAAGGGGGCGCACCACGATAAAAAAAGAGGGGACATGTGCTGCCATTGCTTGAGCCAACCCCAGATCGAGAGGAAGCTTCAAGGTGGCCTACATCGACACCAGCACTACTACCAGGTACCACGAGCTCGCTGGAGAAGTTGGATTCGTGCGTCGGGAAGTGAAGCACCCAGACTTTGTGTGAGGTCACCACCTGAGTCAAACTCAGGAGTCGCGAAATCAACGAGGCAGAGTTCGACCATCGAGAGTGGGGGAGCGAGAGGCTCTATCAGTTGAGGCAGGGACTAAGTGATTAGAGCATGAACAACGATTTCAATCTAATACTGAGCTGCAGAGCTTGGTATTGTATGCAGGAGAGCAGCAGAGCGTCGAATGACATTCGTTATTGGGTCAGTTTCCATCCACTAATTAAAATACTATCTAAATAGCAGAATTCGAGTGTGTCAATACCAATTTAAATTTCGAATTTCAATATCTACATCGGTGTTAGTGATTTCAAAAGACTAACGAATTAAGAGAGATAAAGAAATATACAATACTAACATAGCATTTTAAACAATATAGTTTATCAAATCTAACCGCGCTATTAGCGCGGGCTAACTTGCTAGTTTTATGAACTAGCCTGGAGAGATCAAATGAACATGCGTCTCTAGCTGCGGCACCGTGCGAGAATCTCCTTACGATATGCTTTGCTTGGTGGTAATTGGTATCGAACTTAATCCGATCGACAGACCGTCAGAGTTGGACCGTATGACTCTTTATGATACACCCAACACCCTGATACACCCTGCAGATGCTGCAGATCAGCGCTGCATCTGGGTCCCCCAGGCAATTACAAGGTCGGATACCATCTGCGGTCTGCGTGGAGAGGAACTCATCCGCCTGTCTCACGTGTGAGCGTGCGTGCCGCTGCTCGATCAGTCAGCTGACTCAGCTCAACACAACCCCATGGTCCTCCTGATGACCTTGGCACAGCACAGTTCTGGCATCTTGATCGCCATCAGTTCGCTGCAGTGTTCAGTTCACCGGAGCCCTACTACCGGATCTTTTGCATCCTGTGCTCAAGAACAGTGTCAAGAAAGACTCGTGGCGCACGCTCGCACATTGTTAAGTTCTTCCTGCACTTGCTCTTGCTGCAAGCCGCGTTTTTTTTTATCTCACCGGTGAGTGGTCACTGTTGAGGAGGGCGGACAGCAGTTGCCATCAAGAGGAACGGTCCCTCTCTATCTAACCATTCAATCAATTCCCTCTGAAAAAGATGGCCATGGCGAGACCTAAAAAAAGTTAGGATTATTACAAGGCTTTGGTGTGCATGCTGCAATTAAATAAACCAACCGTGCCTTGTGAAAGGCAGGCAGTACACAAAAGTTGAGCAGATGATAATCTACTAGACGTCACGTTAATTTTCTCTATTTTTTTTTCAGACAGGACGTACAGGGTGTCAAGTTCTTGGTTCGAGATGCTGCGTGTGGTTGCTGCGCCTTGGTCGGCAGCCATCACATTGCGTGGTCGGGCTGCCGCTGCAACCATCTATGATGATGGAGAGCTCATGATTGGCGTTGGCGCGCGCGTTTAATTTGTCGCCGGACAGCTCAAGAAGACGGGTAGTTTTGTTCTTGTTCGGTTAATCGACATGGAGAGAAATAGCAGTACTACCTGTAACTGGATTATTGCCAGATTTTAATTAATTTCTTAATGGAACGGTTAACTGTGTAACGGTCAGAATCACAGTCAGTGCCTATTTTGTATAGACCTCACTTGAGCTGAATCCCTCTAATGAAGACATGAGGATCTGGCTTTGCCGACAAACTAGAAACTAGTACTGCTAGCTCTTTGCACGGACACCTGATTTGACTTCCTCCAACCAACAATTTTTTTTTGCTCAAAAAAAAAAAATTCAGGGTCGCCGTGTGCTGTCGGTAAAGCAGCCAAAACTATACTAGGGCAAAGTATTTGCGCCTGTATCATTTCGATGCGTATTCATGGAAGTTTTTCAAAAGCCAACACCTTTGAAAATAGAAAAAAATACGCATTCGTGCTTACTTTTATCCCCTAAAAAAACTGAAGGAGTTAGGAAAAGAGTGCGGACCACAATGCAAGCATTCGTCATTGGCACCATGGGGCGTTGATCCATCACCTCACCAACTTACACAACCTTTACCATTATTAGGCTTTCTTTTTTGTTGCATCAGAATAAGATTAGCCCCACTGATTTTCATTAGCACCAAAGTACTGTACCTCATCTTGGCTCGCTGGGGGTTCAACTGCTCCAGTGGTACCAAAAAAAAAGGTTTACTGGCTTGCTGCTGCTCCTTAACTTCATGAGGGACTGAAACTGAAAGCCTGAACTTAAAAAAAAGACTGAGACTGAAACCAGTTGCCCCCATGAACATGAAGCAAACAAAAGCAAGAACCTGAATAAATAACGTGGAAAAACAAAAATATGCTTGGCTCAGCATAGCACGCAAGACAAAGGAGACTACCCGGCAGGCACACGGGGCATCGCGACGGGGACGTCGCATCTACTGTATAAACAGCACACCTAAAATTTATTCAGATTCAATGTTGCACATGCTCGTTGCCTCGTTGGTCACCGGATCACAAGATCGAATTAATGAATTCACGCCGAATTCGCATAGGCAGCGGCAACAGTTTCTCCTCCAAAATTCCCTGCCCATTCCCATCAGGCTCCGAATCAGTGAGCACCACTGGCCCCCCTCTCTTAATTTAATTTAATTTAATTGCAAGGCGAGAAATGATCGCCCCTCACATCGCTGTCAAGCAGTAGTACTAGCGATTAGTGATCTCTCCATCGTTAACCTCCCGCGGTCATGGCGGAAGGAAAGCCCGTATATAAGCGCCTCCTCTCCCTCCCCACATGCGGGAGCCGCACCAAATCCCCCAGCAGAGCAGAGCAGCAGCCGCGGAGGCCGCACCAACAGAGCGCAGCGGCTGCTCGGGCGCGCCGGAGGCGTCGGCGAGGCGAGGCGAGGCGCGCGTCCCCACACCGTCGTCGCCGGCGGCGGGCGACGGGGGAGGACACGGCCGTGGAGGGAGGGGGGACGGCCGGCCGGAGCGCTCCGCCTGTGGCCAATGTCGGTGGAGAGAGAGGTCCGCCAGAGGTAAGGTCCCTGTCCCCGAGCGGTGGCGGTTGGTGGGAACTGTGCGCGGTACAGCTGATGAACTTGTAGCTTTCCTGTGAGGTGTGAGGGATGGGGCACGCTTTTTCCCGTGCGTGCGTGGTACGGTGGCTCAACTTCCGCCATGGGTTTCTGTGGCCGAATGTTTGCGATGGAGTTCCTCGTTTCGATTGTCTTATGCGATTGGGTTTAGTAGGTGTGTTTAGGATTACGGTTGCTTTTTGGATTGGATGGAACAGGAATAGGTTCGGTTCAAATTTGAATTGCGGAGCCTGCACTGACGCTGGTTGATTCACGGCTGTTTCGATTTTGTTTTTGCAGAAATCGCCGAGAGGGTACGGGGCTGATTGGAGCTGTGACGTGTAGGGGAGATGCCACATGCCAGAGATTCTGATATCAGAGGCTGAAGTTCTGCAAGTCTGTGTTTCTGCTCTTCAAGCGTTAGCAGTTGTGTTGAGGGGTTGGGAGCCATGGAGTCACGGATGGATCACTACGAGGTTATGGAGCAGATTGGCCGCGGCGCCTTTGGTGCTGCCATCCTCGTCAACCACAAGACAGAGAAGAAGAAGTACGATGCAAGCTGCTTCAATTCAGTTGCAGATTCTGTTCCCCCATGAATTTGTCTAGTTGACACCTGCTTGCTTTGCAACTGCAGGTATGTGTTGAAGAAAATTCGCCTTGCGAGGCAGACAGAGCGATGCCGCAAGTCTGCCCATCAAGAGGTAAGCCAAAAGAAATAATACCTGCGCCTTTATATTTGTTTGTCGTCAATTTGCACCATCTTCACTGAACTGATAGGGGAAATGTGAACTGCAGATGGCTCTTATCGCTCGCTTGCAACATCCTTACATTGTTGAGTTCAAGGAGGCATGGGTTGAGAAGGTTTGTTCTCCACAAACACACACCATGTTTATTTTTTGTTTGCTTGGTCTCATCTTATTTTTGCTCAACACATGAGTTTTTGATAGGGCTGCTATGTTTGCATAGTGACGGGATACTGTGAGGGTGGTGATATGTGAGTGTTGCATTCTGGTTTAAGATAGCTTTTCTACTGGGAATTTGGTGACTCTTTTATCTCATTATGTTCCTCTTTGACAGGGCTGAACTGATGAAGAAAGCAAATGGGACATACTTCCCAGAGGAGGTTGTTATGATTTTTAGTCCCCTTTTTTTAATGCATCAAGAACTTTTTTTTTTGAAATTTGTGCCAACTGTTGTGAATATCGTACAGAAACTGCTGAAATGGTTCGCTCAGTTGGCATTAGCTGTTGACTACTTACATTCAAACTTTGTTTTACATCGAGATCTCAAGGTAAGCAACGAATAATAGTGATGCTATCAGTTTATCAAGCAGATTTTGATGTTGTACAACCTCTTTTTTTTTTTCTGGCAGTGCTCAAATATATTTCTCACCAAAGAACAAGACATTCGCCTTGGTTAGCTTCCCATGCCAATTCAAATATCGTAATGGTGCTTCGCCATATGTACTGGGTAATGCTTTATTTCTGTGATTTTGATATATCTGTTTTACTTGCAGGAGATTTTGGCCTGGCCAAGACTTTAAAGGCAGATGATTTAACCTCTTCGGTAATATTTTCTCCTATTTTTTTAAAAAAAATTGGTACAAAATATTTCATTCATCTTCTGTTTGTTTCTGTTCTGAAATCCCTCGCAAAAAATAGAACTACATATTTGACTAATCCTTGTATGTACTACTTTTATTATGTCAGTTGTCTTTCTGTTTTCAGAATCTTATGCTCTAGAATGATGTTTCTCAGGTTGTAGGAACACCAAATTACATGTGTCCGGAGTTGCTTGCAGACATCCCTTATGGATTCAAGTCAGATATATGGTCTCTTGGTACTGTCTTCTTACTTATATTGATAATATTTATGAATTGATGTTAGATGTCTATTTTAACTGATATCTGTCTGTACAGGATGTTGCATGTATGAGATGGCTGCTCATCGGCCTGCTTTCAAAGCTTTTGTGAGTTTTTATTTGGCTTAAACCCCTTGCATCACTAGCATGTTTAACACTAGTTTGTATTTTGAGATGATTTGGTATTTGTCTTCCAGTGGATGCCTTCATTGTCAACTTGGGTTCAGGTCCTATTTCCAACAATGCTTTGTGGTTTGCCCCATCCTATGTAGAGAGCAAATAATAAATTAACTTTGAAACACATCCATCTACGACATATAAACCAATCAACTAGGAAAATGACCATACATCAGTGCAAATTGATAGGACATAAGAGTTGCTAGTTGATGCAGAAACCCCTAAGCTGCCTACCGGAAGGAACTGACCAGAGTCTTTGAAATAAGTTGAGCTATTAGCTATGTATGTTGCTACTGAAAATGAAAGATCAACTAGAACACCGGTTACACTTTTCTTTTGCTGTTCTAATTGTCACAATATGTGAAGTATTTGGTTTTCGGAATTCAGACTCTAGCCTTAGTAGGGAAGAGTGACTGGCCATCTTCCATGGCGAGGTTATGGCATTAGCATTTATCTCAAACATTAATTCAATTCTGTCACCAAAAAAGTCCAGACAATTGAGAAACATTGACCTCTTAAGTCTTACTTTGGTTCTGACTCTTGGTAGATGTTTGTCATTATCATGGAAATAATGACTTCTAACCCTTCTTTATGAGAGTTCAGATTTCATGAGCATGCTATCTCAAGCATTATATAAGAGAAGGGTAGGTTTATTTTTCAGGTTCATTAACATATTGGGTCAAAGTTTTTCATGATCCATCCAGGAAATTCATTCCTGGAGTTCTGTGAATGATATTGATCTTATGCCTCACGGACTTTCATAATGGTTTTGGAAGATGTCAGAATTTGAATGCTTTGCATTTAAACCAACACATATTGGATAATGCAATTAGATAAAAGTTTTAAACTCTGCAACTGAACATTATCAAATTTCTACTGTGCTTCAACTTCATATCGCCCAGCTTTACTTATGATGTTGTTATTAATTTTGGGGCTGTAGAAGTTAGGGTGAACTTAAATTTGCTCTATATTTCTTTCAGGATATGGCTGGACTGATAAGTAAGATAAATCGCTCCTCCATTGGCCCTTTGCCTACTTGCTATTCTTCATCTATGTAAGTACACCTGAACAGTTTTTCACGACATATTTAGTAATAAAAAATATTCACATATTGAAATTTTCCATGCAGCTTTGTTGTTTGAAAATGATTTCAAGGTCGCATATAGTTCTCTGAAGTTTTGAAAAATATTATCATGAGTTTACTGGTGAATAGATAGCTAAATGTCCCCCATTTTGCTGTTACATGCAGGAAAGCACTTATCAAAAGCATGTTGAGGAAGAGTCCTGAACATCGGCCTACTGTAAGCTACTATATACACATCTGCAATACTTATTTACTATCTTTATAAGGTTCTGAGTATTTGCCACACTTGTTAACAGGCGTCTGAGATTCTAAAAAGTCCATACCTTCAACCTTATGTAAATCAATACCGTCCGTTTGCTGATATATTACATCCCAGTCGATCGCCAGAGAAACCTGTCACCAGTTCACGGAGTAGTCAGAGAAGTATGTCTGGGAGTCAGTGTAGTAGCATTTCTGGCAGTGATATGGACAGTATTAGTATACAATCAAGTGAAAGAAACACATCAGGACCAGCTTCAAGTTCCACCAACACCATTGATACCGAAGGTGCTGAAAATACAGATCTTCAGAGCCATAACAATACTGCTCATCCTGAACTGGAGAGACAAGACTCATCTAAATCTGTACATAATAATCAGCACCCCAGACATGAGCATAAGCAACCGAAAATCATTAAGAAGATACTAACAACTCTAAGAGAGGAGAGCAAGTTCAGGGAAAGCAGTTCACCAGTGAGAGCTAGTCGTGTAAAGCTAAATTCACCCAGCAATAGGGAGCGCTCATCTGATGACTCAAAGCATAGTGATGTTTCCTCCAGTTCACGGTCTAGTGAAGCGGTCACTAATGAACCAGCAAGGGTAAGCTGTGAACAACCTGTGAAACAAGGACAAGCTTCTCCTCTCTTGAAACACTTGGTAAGAATTTTTCGTTCTTTCTTATGCTGAATCCACTTTCCCGTGTTGCTAACTTTTTTCTGGTTCTATCTTGTAGTCACCAATTGTTGAGCATTCTTCGACTGTTAAAAATAAATTAGATGAGAGGCTACATCCGGACCCTGCCAAGCAGTTTGGGGAAGATGCTGATGCAGCTGCTGGGAAGGCTAAGAACAAAACACCACCAAGTTTTATCAGATGCACAGGTATTCCTGCTCGGAGACAAGGGGTAGCAAGTCCAAGCCGTCAACACACTGGTATCAAACGAGCTCACAATAAAGTCGTGGCAGAGCATGCAAAAAGTCCTAGCCGACCTCCCCACAGTCCAAACAATGCTTTTGTGGAACTTCCAGCTTTTCCAATGATTCCTCCAAGTCATCTGGATGGTATTCAGAGAAAACCAGCCAGTTCACGGGCAAAATCGGCTCCACCTAGGCCTGTAGCAACCACGGAAGAAAGCAGTGCTTGCTCCAGTTCTACAGTAGGTTATGCTGAGAACAGCAATCAGTGTGAACCATCTGAACCTGACTCACCAACCTACTTGCCCCCGTCCTGCAAATGTTCAATCCCTGACACTACTATACAAGCACATGGCGTAACAATTAAACCAAGTTCAGAGGTCAAAACAACAAGTTTTCAGAAGAAAATGACTGGTAATGGTGATATTAGTCCAATCTCAGACACGCAGCCACCTTCTGATATTACTGAAGAAGAGTCTGTTTGCATGGATGACATGCCCTCCAGTAAGTTGGGCTTGGACAGTGACACAGTTACTGTACAAAGTGATGAAGACAAGTTTACAGTGCAGGAACTGCTTTCATCAGTACCAGATGCTGCTTCCTTTGCTCCAACAACAAGCATTGCTCCAGACAGAGGATCTTTTCCTCTCCAGTCTTTAGGGAAATCAACAGCGACCCATTTAATTCCTCCAGTTGAGGACGTCATACAAGTCATAAGCCATAGCAGTTCCCATGTCAATGGCGAGCTGGCCGAAAAAGAAAGGGGAGCACAGAGCACTGATGTTGGCAAACTCCTTAACGTGGTAAGAGAAGAGAGAGATGTGAGAAGCATGCAGCCAAGCCTGATACCTTCTGGACCTGTTGATTCTGCTACACTGAAGCTGAGTGTCGTAGAAGCTAATACTACGAGTCACAAACCGGCTGGTACAGATGTGTTAAAATTGCCCACCATAACGGAAGGAAATTTTAGTGCTCCAGAGACCAACAATGGTTATAAGGATGAAGCAGCTCCAGTTAAGGAAATACTAGATGTTACATCCTTCAGGCAGCGAGCTGAGGCTCTAGAAGGGCTCTTAGAGCTTTCTGCGGATTTACTGGAAAGCAGTAGGCTCGAGGAGCTTGCAATTGTCCTGAAGCCATTTGGGAAGGCCAAGGTGTCCCCTCGAGAAACGGCTATATGGTTGGCTAAAAGTTTCAAAGGCATGATGAATGACGAAGCAAGCCGCAGTTCAACATGAGTGCACATAGCCTTCACTCTTCGCTTTTCTTCTTCTTTGATTCCTTTCTGTTTGTTCCCTGAATCTTCAATGGTTTTCTTGTTCATATCCCACTTCTTGACATTGTGTGAGTTCCCACGGTTCCATTTCTGATAGTTCTCCATTCTTTACAAAACATGCTGTAAATAGCCCAGGATTGTGAACAGAAAATAAGGCATGCCAGAGATGATGTTAAATTTACACGATCAAGGTAATGGAAAGACTACTTTGATCAAGTTTATTGCTTTGCCTACGCTCTCTTCCGCCTGAATTGCACGCAAAAAAGTGTTTACGTTTCAACATTGCTGACTAGGGGTGGACGCCGAGCCAACTCGGCTCGGCTCGGCTTGATCTGGCTCGTTAAGGTAATGAGTCAGCTCGGCTTGGCTTGTTAACAAAACGAGCAAAAAGACTGGCTCGGCTTGGCTTGTTAGTAGCTCGAGCCAGCTCGTTAGGCTTGCGAGCTGTATGTAAATTTGAAATTAACATTTGAGCATATGTAAACTTTTTAAAAATAATAATTATAAAGTTGTAAATGATAAAATTAGTCACACGTGGAGCACTTATGAAGGTTTAGCATAGCTTCAATGGCTCATCTCAACTTTGATAGCTCGATTTTCTATGTTGAAATTAGAACTTTCTAGCTCGTTTGGCTCGTGAGCAGCTTGTTAACAAAACGAGCAAAAACAGTAGCTCGGCTCGTTAAAAAATTGATCGAGCCGAGCCGAGTCGAGCCGAGTTATGAACGAGTCGAGCCAGCTCACGAGTTTTTGGCTCACAGTCCAGCCCTATTGCTGACAGTGCAATTACTCTTAGAGCATCCCACAATAAGCATTTTGATAACAATACGTAACTGTTTAATGAGCAATTTTAGCATCAAAGGGTGCAGTAGATGTGCTCTTTCATTACCTTACTGCTCCGTACTAAACCTCTCGCTCCAAGCAGAAGGTCACAGCTGCAGCCTACCTTGCTGCAGTTGTTCCGAACAGTTTTGCAGCATTGCTATTTTTCAGGTGGCTGTGTGGCCTCTGGCTTTGTTATTTGTGAAGAACCACATTTTTTTTTGAAAATGACACTGTACAACGCAGACACTCACAACACGCACGCACACTCGTTCCTATGAACACACGTACGCAAACCCTACTCCTATGAGCACCTCCGAAGGACTGAGCACCGGCAGATCTGGCGATTCCCGAAGTCACCACTGGCGTCTCGTCGTCGACGGGAACGTCGCTTACCACTTAATGCATAACGCCGAAAAATCCCGGAATAAATCCAAAAAAAAGTGCGAGCACCAGAATTTGAAAACTGGTGTACCATTGGATTCGCATTTACGAAGAACCACCTGCTATTGCATCTCTGGCTGCCGCGATCACTTACTGGACTGTTATCCGATTCGTAAAAGGCTTGGTGGGCTGGCCCAAACAAAAAAGAGCGCATGTACGGGCCTAAACGGGTGACCGCTGCGTTTGACATTGCACACCGTAAAGCATCTTTTGATTTTCTAATTACGTGCGTAGTAGTAGTCCATGGACGAAGATGGCAAGATTGCGGTCAGATGGGAAAGGAGGAACGGAGAACGCTGAGGAATTGGAAGAAGATGCTGAACAGGGAGAAGAGAGAGCAGTGCGAACGCTCAGAATTTTCCCGGGTCAGTGATCGACTCCGCCGCGCATTCCCATCCCAACCAACCTAGATCCGCGAAATTTCGACCGAAACACGCCCCGAAAGACGAACTTTCGCCGAAGTTTACATCTCTGGCTGCCATCCGTAGTTCCTTAGCCCGATCTTTCCACAACGAAACGTAAGCAGCAGCTACAAGTTCGCCGCGCAAACGTAAACAAAAGCAACGAGTCGCCAGACGCGTCACCAACTCTGAAAAATCGAGACGCGCTTTCGAGTCTCTTTGTTTCACTTGACCGTGTCTGCCGTCTCAATCGCGCGTATAAATATCACCCGACAGATTGTGTATCCATCACCCAAGTACGTACTCCGTAGCAATCAATCGCAGTCTCGAGCAAATTCTCTGCAGCACTGCACGCACTCGCGTTTTTGCGACCGAAATGGCGGCCTACGAGAAGCAGCAGCCACCGCCGCCACCGCCGCAGCCGCACCTGAACGCCGGGTACTACGGCCCGGCGATCCCTCCGCCGCAGCCGGCGTACTACCCGCCACCGCCACGCCGTGGCGGACTGGTCTGCTCCCTCTTCAAGGTCGTGGCCCTGGTTGTGATCCTGCTGGGCGCGGCCAGCCTTGTCCTCTGGCTCATCTTCCGCCCGGCCGCCCCCAAGGCGTACGCCGACTCCGCCTTGCTCTCCCGCTTCGACCTCGGCGCCGGCAACGGAAACGGCGGCGACCTTCTCCAGTACAACCTCACGGTGGCCATCCGCCTGCGGAACCCCAACCGGTACGATATCCGCTACGACTACGCCGAGGCGCAGGCGCTCTACGACGGCGACCGGTTCGGGTTCGACCCGCTGCAGCCGTTCTACCTGGGCAGCAAGAGCGACGCCCGGATCACCGCCACGTTCGCCGGGTCGGCGGTGATGGACGACGACGACGCGCGGCGGACGTACCGGAGGGAGAACGGGCAGGGGTTCTACTACATCAAGGTGAGGGTGCACTCGGAACTCAGCTTCAAGGTCAGGGTCTTCCGCCGCCTGCGCGGTTACAGGAGCAGGATCAGCTGCGTGCTGCGGCTGCCGGCGCCCCCCGCCGGCGGCAACGCGAACGCCACCGCGATGACGACGCTGGGGACGAGGTGTGACGTCGACTTCTGATGATCCTTGCCGATTGTCCGAAGGGCGTCTTTTGGCAGCTTGTCTTTTGTTGGCCGGCCGGTGATTCTTGTGCTGTTGACAATGTCTATATGTTTGACCGGTAGTAGCTTGTTCATTTGACTCGCGTGTTCATTCTTTTGTTTCTTATGGACAATAAATCTGAATTTTGCTACGCGCTCTTGCTCATCGCCCTCGGCGTCGTGGCAAATTGTAATGCAACTAGGTGGTACCCCGCGTTGCTGTAGGAATTTGTAAATAAAGTTGTAAGATGAAAATTTAAAAGTGTAAAATATAAGATGATTGCTATGCAATATTCTTTTACAAATGACACTGTATATGAAAATATGTTGATTTGGTTGAGAGAAAATTGTTGTTAAATGATTAATCTTTCACGTATTTCTAGTATTAGAATTTTGGAGCATGGTACTCGTAAAGATATATGGATGCTATAGTCATAGAAAATCGGTGAAAGATATAAATTGATGATCTAGTGGATGATGATGTGGCATGTGAGGTGGATGACTTGCATGTTGAGAGAAATATAGTTAATGTCTCTTAGTGGGTTCCATCTATATAGTATTATACCCCGTGTGTTGCTACGGAATTTTTTAAAAAAAATTAAGGTGAAATGTAAAAGTAGAAACACCAAAATGATTACATGGCAACATTCATTTGTAAACAACATCTCTACTCCTAAAAAGTCTGGAAGGGCGAACAAAAACGGTACGTCCCGCGCCCCCGCGCGCGCGTCTGTGCGTGTCGCGGCGTGGCCCATCTCTCCCATTTTTCCTCCCCTCTTTCCACCGCTTCACCCCCGCGCGCCTGCCGGCCCCACCGTCCCTCCGCTCGCCCAACAGCGTCTTTTTTCGCTCCACCGCGCGTCCGCTCCGCGGCGTCCGCCTTCCGCTCGCGGCCCCACCGCGCGTCCGCCCCCTTCCGCCGCATCGCGACCCTCTGCTCCGTTCGATTCGGCCGCGTCTCCGCTCCGTCCCCCGCCTTCGCGCCGCGCGCGTCTCCGCTCCGCACTCCGCCCGCATCGCGAGTCCCCGGGCGGTGAGCAGGCGGCGGAGGCGATTGCGGCGGGGACACCGGCCACGGACACCCCCGCGCGCGCCGGCGACTTCGACAACGCGCCAGGCACCTGCGGATCATCCACCCCCACACATCCTCTTCTATCACCACGGTAGGGTTTCGCCCTTTCTCCTCAAGCATCCTCACTCCCATTTCACGGATCCCCTCTCTTCCGAACTGAGATTTGAGCATGGTGGATTCAATTGGCTAGCTAGGGTTTCATGTGAGGTTCCATTTCGGGAGGGGGGGGAGCGGCCCAGATCTGGCCTCTGCGAGCACAGGCACCCCATTGATTCGGTTGCGCATAGGGTGATTTTCGGTGGGCTTTTTTCCAGGATTTGATGTGTGGTTCCGTTTTCGGCGGAGGGGATGGTGTTTGTTCCATATCTGATGATCTGCGTGATTGATATCCTATCGAGGTGACATAGCTTTTTTTCATGTGACGATGCAGTTGCTCAATCATGTAGGTTTGCCACCCCCAGGGGCGGGTGGCCGAAGCCCGGAGGCGTGCAGCGCGCGCTTCACCTGGTGACTCGGCGATGATGCTCGGAGCCCCGGACGACAAGGAGAATCCGGCACCATACCACCACTGCAACGTCGGAGGCCAGGCATGCCAGTGCACGGCAACGTGCGCGTGTCAACCATGGGCAACCGGCGGCGGCCGGAACTAGACTGCCGGTGCCGGAGCAGGCAACGCTCTATTCCTTTGTTGATCCGCACATTTTTATTTCTTCCGTGAAATTTTGAAAGCATAGCAGTTTGTTACATCTGTTATTGCATTTTGTCAATGGTTGTGAATTTATAAGAATATGGTAGCAGTTGCAGGCAGTGAGCTTCTCTGAAACTTGTGTAATTTTTTTTTGTCTAAAATATGAAAAGGAAGAATAATGTCAGTATGTCACTGCTGATTTGATATGTTGCAGTATCAATCATTTAGTCGATCTATATCGATGTCAATTTCTATACTATACGTTGTAAATCTATACTACTTTAAGTTGTCAATTTTTTTCCTGCAGAGTACTCCGGGAGTAGCTCTTTAGAAAATTTGAATACCCATTTCATAAATCCTGGGCCCGCCCATGGCCACCCCCCCCACACACACACCCTGATTCCATCAGTGCGCACCTATGTGACCATGTTTTGGTTCTAAATTTGTGTTTTTTCTCTCACTAGGTACTGAATGGCATGCAGTGTGTACCCCCTATTCAACTGTATACCCCCTATTCATCATTTTTGCCATGTCACTGTTGCACTGATTTTTGTTTTTTTTCGCAAATGTTCCATTACTTGGTTATTTTCAGCACTGAATATTGTGATGTGGTGTTTCCAGTGTGTTTTCCTATTTATCTATGTTTCAGTTTGTTTCGTGCATTCTTTTTTTCAGGAAACATCATTGTGTATACATAGTCCTTACATTCTTTTTGTGTTTCTTTATCTGTGCTTTTTGCAGCAATCTTCCACTTTCGAATTCACCAAGGTTTCAGGGTAGTAAGCTTGTCACTTTTCTTTTCTTTTACTCAGCAACATGTCTGTTTTGTGGTTTGCTACATGGAACATTTTGCGCCCTATCAAAACATGATGGCTTTAGATTTATCTGCAACACAATAGCACACACTGCCAGTAAATTTTCTGTGTATATTATCTGTGCAATTTTCTGTATTTTTTTGGGACCAAATCGGTGTCGATTTTTCATGGGGCTTGATTTGGTAGTTGTTTTGGTTCAGTTTTCTGCAGTAAATGGGATTGACTGGTTCAGTTTTCTGCAGTAAATGGTATCCTTCACGGTGGTCCTCCTCCGGCGCCATCCAAATCCTTCCCATCTTCACTTATTTTTTTGTCCCTGCAGGTTCACAATATAGCACAGGCGAGGAAGCCCCTTTTATCCGTTCCGGCAACCAAAACCTTTGGAAGCAACCAGCAAAGCCTTAATCATCTGTAAGTTTGTTATTGCTGTGACACAATCTATCACTTGGATTTACATGCAAAACAAGAAAGACTCAGGGATTTTAGATTTGAGAGTTGGACATGGAAATTTTAAAATGGTTGATGGCTACTGTAGTGAGGACTTTTTTATGCAATGCTTGTCCAGTAGACCATGGTTACCACGTCAAATAGGCCAAGTGCTTCTAAAAAAAGGTCAAGTGCTTATCCATTGCTTCTTGGGTTAGGAGTGAATTATCTAGCTAGGGTTTCTGATCTGATGACCTGTAATGGGTTGGGAGTAGATTATCTAGCTAGGATTTGTGATATGATGACCTGTAAGCAAGTAAAAACAAATATGATCTAACATGAATTTGATCATTTTCTTCTTTTAAGTTTACACCACATAAATATGACTGCAAAGAGCAATTCAACTCTAAAATAGCCATGTATGAGTACCATGTTATAAGAAAATCAACTATAAAATAGCCATTTATGAGTACCATGTTTTGATTTGATTGCTTATTCACCGGTCACCAGCAGTTTTTTTTATTACAGAAACTTAATTGGGGGAAGCGGGTATAAATCAGTTTCGTCATCGTTATATTTGGATCTATTGTTCGTAGATTGTGGATGCATAGGGCAAGGAGCCTCGGGCAGCCACGGCTTGGAGAAGTGAAAGGTAACCTGCACTAACCACAAACATCATACCCTTGCTCTCTTTTTTTCCCTCAGATGCAGCTGTAAATTAAAAAGAAAGAACAAAAAAACCAAATTCCTGAGCCTAGGGTAGAGTTGTGTGGGGACTAACTAATATTTAGTATACTTGGCTTAAGATACAGGAGCAATTTGGCTCCGCGGCTTTCGTCCGCCATTGTCACTGTTCATCTTCCTCCTCTGTCCATTGCCGTGTGTGAGAGCTGTGGTGAGCGAGGTGAAGTGCGAGCGTCTGTTCCCGGCCATCTCCAACATGTAGGTATGCTCCTCCAGCATAATTATTTAGTATAACTTCCAGATAGTTGCTCACTGCTGGATACAAAATTTATTTTTCTCACTGGCTCACTGCTGATCTGGATGCATCTGTTGATTCTGTTCTTGGTCAGTTGTTCAGTTTCCACAAGGGGGAAGCACAAAAACAGAAAGTAATTTAGCACATTTTAAGTGATAAAATCTGATCTGAAACCTAAAGTGCTGGCAAAGGCCATGTTTCGGACTTGTAACTTAGCATCTATTGAACTAGGGTCATCTCAAAATAATTGTCACTTCAATACAGTTCAGGCATCTACCAATAGAGTTGACTGAAATGCTATTCCAGTGCTTGTTCTTGAACAATTGCTGATGACCTCCTATTTCTTGCAGAGGAGTTATTGCATCGATATATGCCAAGTCCAGATTTCTGCTGTCACAATGATGGCACTGAAATTCTGTTCAAAACTATTGTGTCTTGTGAGTAAACTTCTCTAAATGTTTTCATGTGATACGGTCGGCAGGTCAATCCCTTGCATTAGTTGTTGACTCAGATAAGTTCAATAATCAACCCCAGTCCTTATTCTTCCCAGTTTTCAGTACTTCTATCATTGCTCTGTTCTGCTTCAGTTTGTGATGCTTTACTGAAATTGAGGGTTCCATACTTGAATTGATGTGAGCTAATCTGGTGCATTTTGTGGATCAATTACAACCTTTTCATCCTGTATTAGCTAGCTCATGCTCTGTACCTGGGAACGATGAAGAGCATTTGCTCAAATTATAATCTTTTTGTGATTATTTTTCTTAACTGACGTTCTTAACAATTTAATATTGCTATACATGTCTGTGTAACCCATAGAAGTGATTACTTTTTTGGGATGGATCTGATGAAAAGTCTGACTATCTTGAGATTTTCAAATTTGGTGTCCAAACCTTTTCAGGTACACGTCAAGATTCATTTTAGCATGTGCTTTATCATTTTGCATATTCATTGCGAGTAGGAAAAAACTACACAAATGCATATATAAAAAATCATATGAATGGGTCCTGCAGGTGCAGGTAACTACAAGCAACAAAGTGAATCTGCTATTTTGCAGTTCTGCCTGTTAAAACTGGCCAATTAGTCAGGGTATTATTGTTGATATTTTAAAATTAGATATTTGATAAAGCTAGGTATACACAACATACTGACATCATGTCCATAACAGTCTTACTTGAAACTAAACATTGATGCTATCCTAAGTGTTTACAAGATTTAAATATGAAAATGATGCTTTCATGCTTGAAGCCAATTCTGAAATTTTGTTGTAAGGTATTTCAAATACTAGATTGCCGACATTTTCATCAAACTCCTTTAGCAGAATTATAATATACATAAGGAATCTGTAGTTTTTTTATGACCTGCATAACCTTTCCTTCTAAGCAGCATCATAGCAGAATTTTCTAAGCAGCATCAGGATATTTCCTGAGTTTATCTGTTCTTTAGTTATTTCACATTGTTAGTACTTTTAGATGTGCTTTGAATTCCGTAGTGAATCTCTACTGATCGTGTACAACAAAGGCACACTGGTGGAAAGGATTGTGCCATGGTACGGGTGCAACTCTGTAAGCCAACAATCCCCTCCTCTACTTGGTAGTGCCCGCAATGTGGTTATGGGAATTTATAAACATTAATATTTAAGAAGAAGGATGAATAAAACAGGAAGCAATGTGGGAGGCGGATGAAGATGAAGGCGTCGGTAATTGGTAAGCATCTATGTCAACGCCACCCCGTGGGCGTCCCTCCGACGCAATTTGCGTGCAGATAAGTTGCTAGATCAGACAAGTGTTACACACCTGTTCCCAAGCACCAAGTACATTGGATTGCTTGACACTGGCCTTACAGGTATGATTATTGTTCTCTGGTGCACATAATTATTTGGTCAGTATCTATTATGTGTGGAATTTATTTCCGATGCCGTCAGTAATGAAAAAGTTGCCTTTAAGTTCATCGAATCCTGCGGTTCTAGATATCAACCTTTTTACAAGCCAGCAGAACCTGACTGTTAAAATTGTTGTCTCTAAATAGGATAGGTCAGCATAAATTGGCCAGTTTTGCTTCTTATCCATGATTTTTGTTTGCTCAAAATAAGCTGCATCTCTATCACGGTTGAAGCTCCAATTTAGGAGCTTAAAACTTTTTAGTTGCATACACAACTGCCAGTTTGAAATTGTAGGAGTGTGTTGATTTTGAGGTTCAGTCACTTTTAGTTTTGTAAACAATTGATTTCATGCAACATTTGTCTATCCTTAGCAATTTGGTAAAGCAGTGGTCTTCCGCAAAATGCCAGTTAATCTATGACTATGTATTTCACCTTAAAGACACTCATCAATTTACTCAGCGCTGGTTACCACCTTGCTGTTTTCACATGTTGCCCTGTTATATCTGACTGATAATGAATTTGTTCCTTTATTTCCACCTGACGCAAGGTCATTGGTTTACCAAGCATCGAACAAAGCAACTGAGTTTTGTTTTTACTGGATGCATGCATGTTGATCTGTTACAATGATGCTGACACCTTCTACTCCCACCTAGGAAGAATAGCTGCAGTTAATCAGGTTCGTCATTACTGTGATTTTTTTTGAAGTTAAAATTACTGTGAATTTTAACACCGTTCAGATTTGGCATGGCTGAATTTTAAATTTTCATACAATACAGTGGGTGCAAGTATTATGGTTTGTGCATAGGACTTCATGGTCTTAGATCGGATAAATGTATCAATTTTCTAATGTGATTTGTTCCATCCTTTATTTCTGATGCTTACTATACAAGACCATCGGTACAACTTACAACCATTTTTTTTAAAAAAAATGAAGTTTTGATGGAAGCTTCAGCTTTTTAAATGGCTACTCTGGTGACTGAATCACTATCGATTATACCAATTGCAGACAGTGGGCAGGAGCCTGATGCACTGCACTTATCCTCCACAACACAAGCTCCATGATGACTTTGCACCGCCGTCTTTTCCTAATTTCTTTTACTTCAGAAGAGAGTAAAATCACTTTATAACCAAGGAAGAACTACTTCTGAAAAAAATGTGAAGAATTGATGCACGCCTAACTGCTCGACCCATTTGCAATCACCTTTGTTACAATCTGATAATATTATGTATATGTGTATTACATGTGCAATTGCACATGAATCATAATTATGTTCATTCTATGTGGTGTATCTAATAGTATGCCTGATAGCAATTTTTTTGTCATGCGATGGGATTTCTACATCTGTTTTTTGCATTTACGAATAATTTGTTTTTGCCCGTAGCAACGCACGGGCACGATCCTAGTTATATATGAAAGCATGTTATTTTGTTGAGAGTGAACCATTCTTATATGATTGATTGTATATGTATTTCAGCTGCGAGAATTTTGTGGTGTGCTACTCATAAATACACGCTATTAGCCACAAAAAATCGCTTGAAGACATAAATAGATTGTTTGGTGGATGATAACATGGCGTATAATGGATGGTGACATGTCGTATAGTGGATGGTGACATAGAATACTTGCATGTTGATAGAAATCTATCTATGACTTGTAATGAGTCTCATTTATATAGTTGTTATAGATATGGTTTGATTACTCATCACATCGAGCCATTTACATATTAACTCTGCTCAGTGCTCCAGCATTACCTTCTTCTTTTTTAATAATGAATGAAAATTCAGCTTCAGACATCCACAAGAGGAAATATTACAAAAAGTAATCACTGCTACAACATTGGCACATGTAAGAGACATGTACTATATAACCAAAAATGAAAAGGATCCCTCCAAATTAAATCCCTTACGGCTTCATTCGTAAAGTCAATAACTGATGATCCATCTCCACACCAAGTAGTGCAAGACTACTATCCGAGTTTGAAAAATTAGGAACAATGAGAGCTACTTCTGTCATACTTCATCAGCTCACTAATTAAAGCTATGACCACGAACCACTGGACAGACAGAGTAAATTCCCTCAATGGGAAAATGCAACCAATCCCTTATGTACCATTTAAAATTAGACCATCTCCTCTATACCACAAGTTATAATTTCTCATCCTCTCTACGCAATTGTCGTTACTTCCTTCTGTTTGTATTCTGTTTTCCACCGTGCGGCCTCTTGGAAACATTCCACTTCACCACATAAACCCAATTTTGTATGGATGACCTCCTGCATTTTCTTTCTTCCTCGCAATCAGGTCCTCGTCCTTCGTCCACCTTCAGCCACCATCACGCACGCGCGGAGCGACCGCCGACCGTCAGCACCCCCGTCGGTGC
Organism: Cenchrus fungigraminus; assembly: GCA_036936925.1. Classification (NCBI taxonomy): domain Eukaryota; kingdom Viridiplantae; phylum Streptophyta; class Magnoliopsida; order Poales; family Poaceae; genus Cenchrus; species Cenchrus fungigraminus. The sequence continues at coordinate 11,140,560 of CM072779.1, forward strand.
GCGCTGTTGATGTGCGCAGCGTGGATGGAGGAGCTCGCGGGCGCGCCCTCCCTTTCTCCCACCATCCCGCCACTTTCTCTCTTTATATGAGGGCGAGCTCGACGACACGGGGTGCGGGGAGCTCCGTGGCCGGCCACGGCAGCGCGCGGGCGAGCCTCACGGCCGGCCATGAGGCCGTGCGGGGAGGTGGCGCGAACTTCGTGACGGCCAGGGCACGGCACACGAGCGAACTCGGCGGCCATCCAAAACGCAGCACGCGGGGAGCTCTGCGGCCGACGAGGATTGGCGTGGGTGGTGGTCGACGCGGTCGGCGGTGGCATGGGTGGGGGCAGTGGCGGAGCTGGCGGATTTTGACGCCTAAGGCCACTCAGTAAACACTTATACCGCTCAGTCTCAGTGTAGATCACATAATTGTGGTAATCACTATAATGATAGAAGTGCATAAAAATGCATGATTTAGACTAGTGGACCCCAATTTAAGATCTATTTGTACAACAAACTTGATAAAATAAATATCTAACTAGTGTCGGTCTGGTTGGTCATCAATAGAGCTGGGACTTGAGTCGGGCCGTGCCGGCACAACCCGGCCCTCTCGTGCCTCATGCCGCATTCATTATCACAATTTCGTACATGTAAGATAGATTTTGTGATCTACTTATATGATACTAATTATACTAAGCTATATAATGCATATAATGAATGATTAAGATGGTATAACCTACGGATTTGCTATTCGACCATTTTCATGCCGTGCCGGCCCAAGCACGACCGATAATATGTGTTAGTGTTGCGCTACCCATCGTGATGAGATCCTAGGCACGACACGGTCCTCGCATTTGTGTCGTGCTGGCACGATCCAAAATTTATCGTGTCGTGCCAAAATGTTGTGCTTCGTGTGGCCCACAGATAGCATGGCCCAAGTCCGCAGATAGCTAGAGTTGCCGCGACACGAGGGATGAAGGGAGCAAGCGTCGCAGGATTTTTTTTCTGCTTTTTAGGCCGCGAGCGCCGCAGTTGGCCACTTGGCCTGGTTGGGCGGACTGAATTGGAGAAGAAAAACAGCAGGTCGTCCGGGTGTGATTTGTTGAGCTACACAGCAAATTGGACCGACGAAGACTATGAGCATTGTACAAAATTATTCACAAGACCGTGGAAAAATATAGAAAGGCCATGACCTGGGTGGCCTTAGGCCGTGCTCCGCCCCTGGGTGGGGGTCCACCCAGCCGGCGGTGGTGTAGGAACAAAAATAAATCAATGGTGTTAGAAATAAACCGCGTCATGTCCGTGCATGGTGTGTCAGGTCGAGTTGTGGATGGCGCACGTGTTCGAGCTCGCATTTGTGTTCATTGTTTGGGTAGTTCATGCTCGTGTGTCATGTCAGGTAAAGCGCGACGTGTTGGCGCGTGCGTTGCAGGGTGGGCGAGTTAGAGGTCGGTAGCGGCACTAGCGGAGGAGCAAGCGACGTGGATCAGCACCGACAACCGAGTCTTACGGAGGAGTTAGGCCATTCTCAGTGGAGATATCATGGACACATTTATCTAGAGTGACACATCATCTAAAAACGTTTGAGACTATAATGAAACACCTCCCTTTCAATGCATAATTTCATCTGTTGTTGTTTTCTAGGTTGCATGCAAGACACAACTTGTCTAGGTAACTGTGTAGAGAGGGTGTCATCCTCATGAAACTCATTTCACCTATCTCCTCATTAATACACTGCCACATCATCAAAAGTGTTGACATGGTAGCTTATTTAATGTCTATGAACCCCACGGAGACTAGCCTTAATGACTCGAAGCATGTGGAGACGTCCAGGTCACCATGAGAGCATGTTCGTGCATGTGATCTTTGACGTTGGGCGCTGCGCCTGTGTGTAAGTTGTTCGAGTCCTTTTGGGTCCCCTTTTAGTTTAGTTCGCGAACTGCAACTTTTGGGTCTTCTTTTAAGGTCTATTAGAAGTATTAAACATAAATTATTTACAAAAATAATTATACGAATGGACCGGAAATTACGAGACGAATCCATTAAGTCTAATTAATCTGTCATTAGAGATTGTTTACTGTAGCACGATATTGTCTAATCATGACATAATTAGGCTCATTAGATTCGTTTCGAAAATTAAGGTAGGGGTCGTGGAATGAGTTTTGTCATTAATCTACATTTAATACTCTAAATTAGTGGAAAGAAGATTGATGTGACAGGTTGTTGGTGAAAATTTTGGAACTAAACTGGCCCGACATATCAGGTTGCTCGGGCGTTTGGCCGTCGGGCGTTAGCTGTCAAAGTTTTTGTTTTGTTTTCTCGTGGTAAGTCAAGATGCTTCTTGGGAGAGGTTTGGGGACCGCGAATCAATACTTTTGTGTGAAGTGCTTTAACAACGTGAATTAGAGGTGGTTTTGTACCTACCGATACTACAGAATAAATCGCGTGTCAAGAGTTTGCTTTCTTTCATCTCTCTTTATGTTTTCGCATTTCATACTTGCAATCTTTATTTGCCTTTACTTTCATAGAATAGTATCCTGCTAGGATTAGTTAAAGGTTGCAAAACTCTTTGAGATGAGAGTTTCGTACTAGAATTAGTCTTAGTTGCACATATAGATATAGATAGTATGTTCTAGTTTATGTTTGAGCAAATAATAGATGCCATAGAATTTTATATTTTAAGTTTGTCTAATTCACTCCTTCTCTCTCTTAGGCTATGATTCCTTACAGGTCGTCCGGTACAAAATCGGCAAACTGACGACCACGGCGATGAGCAACCTGTTCGGTAACTGGTGAGCGATCCTAATTTGCTGTGAGAGAAATATACTGCTGACTGGTTGGTGTGAGATGGTTGATTCTGATTTATTGTGAGAGAAAAATATTGTTGGCTTGGTGCTGATAAGCAAGTGACAGTGTCACGTGCTGAAGCTGATTTTTGGGTCCATTGTAATATCATTGACTCCTGATTTTTTAGCCGAGCTAGATTTAACACAAATGTTGTGGGTCGGATAAGGATATGTGTGTGCGCATCTAAGACTAAAATATAAAAGCTTCTGCAGAGGAAATTATGTGAAGTACTCCAGATACAAAGTAAGGAAAAGTATCTAGAACTTCTCCCCTGGCCCTACTCCCCAACCTAGAGTAGCTAAGTGCGGAAGTAAAATTAACCCTTGTTCATGCATGGGCTTTTCTGGTACGAAATATGCCACTTCAAATAGGTTCATTACTCCGGCCCAGAATACGATTAATCCGGCATGGGCTACATGAGCTCCAAGTAGTTTACCGGACAAATTGATAAGTCTGACATTCCCAGCCCACCAAGCAAAGCCGGTGGTTTCTTGGTCACGACCAGCTAAAACGAAAGTTCCATTAAAGAGCGTTTCCACGTGGTAGAACCTCCTCAGGGAATATAAGATTTTCATGAGGCTGATCCTGAGCTGCCATCCACACACGAATACCCTCGTTTAAAAGAATATTTTTGGGGTGGTCTGGCCAAACATAAAAGAGCATGTACGGGCTCAAACAAGAAGCCTTGTATGTGTTTATAGATAGGGCAGAAAAAAATTTCAGCCCCTACTCTAAAAAAACAGCCCCATTGACCGTAATTAGTAGTATTAAATAAAATTAGTTTACAAAATTACTTTCGCTACCGTACACTAATTTACGAGACGAATCTAATAAGATCTTTGACCACATAAGAATGATTACTGTAATATTATTGTAGCAAATAATTGATTAATTATGCTTATTAGATTGATCACGTAATCACTCAACTAGTGCTCCATACATACAAGATTTCTTTTTAAAAAAAATTCGAGGAGGAATCTAAAAATCAGCGGGGTGACCGCTGCGTTTGACATTGCAAACCGTCAAACATCATTTGATTTTCTAATTACGTGCGTAGTAATCAACCTAGGTCCGCGAAATTTCGACCGAAACACGCACGGTCACGAATTTCGCCGAAGTTTACATCTCTGGTTGGCTTCCGTAGTTCCTTAGCCCCCGTTCTATCTCATCCACAACGAAACGTAAATAGAGCTACAAGTTCGCCGCGCAAACCTTATACAGACGCGCTTCCAACTCTGAAAAATCCCACGTATAAATATCACACGATACATTGTGTATCCATCACCATTCAACAAATACACTTCGTAGCAATCAATCGCAGTCTCAAGCAAATTCTGCACTGCACTCTGCACGCACTAGCGTTTTTGCGACCGAAATGGCGCCACGTCGTGGCGGTGGCAGCGCGGGCTGCCTGCTCTGCTTCCTCTGCAAGACCGTGACACTAACGATCATCACGCTGGTCGTGGCCATCATTGTCCTCTTGATCATCTTCAGCCCGGCCGCCCCCAAGGCGTACGCCGACTCCGCCGCGCTCTCCCGCTTCGACCTCGGCGCCGGCGGCAACGGCACCGGCACCGGCGGGGACCTCCTCCAGTACAACCTCACCGTGGCCATCCGCCTGCGGAACACCCACCGGTTGGGGATCCGCTACGACTACGCCGAGGCGCAGGCGCTCTATGACGGCGACCGGTTCGGGTTCGGGTTCGACCAGCTGCAGCCGTTCTACCTGGGCGGCAAGAGCGATGCCCGGATCACCGCCACGTTCGCCGGGTCGGCGGTGATGGACGACGACGACGAAGACGCGCGGCGGACGTACCGGAGGGAGAACGGGGAGGGGTTCTACTACATCAAGGTGAGGGTGCGCTCGGACCTCAGCTTCAAGGTCTGGGTGTTCCGCCGCCGGCGCGGCTTCAGGAGCACGATCAGCTGCGTGCTGCGGCTGCCGGCGCCCCCCGCCGGCGGCAATGCGAACGCCACCGCGATGACGACGCTGGGGACGAGATGTGACGTTGACTTTCAATTGCCGGACGATTATTCGGACTATTATTCGAGCACGGGACGTTGATCTTTGCCGATTGTCCGAAGGGTGTTTGCCGACTGTCCGATTGTCCGAGCACGATCAGCTTATTGGCAGCTTGTGTTTTGTTGGCCGGCCGGTGATTCTTGTGCTGTTCACAATGTCTATATGTTTCACCGCTAGTAGTAGCTTGTAAGTTTCATCTCATTCGCGTGTTCATTCTTGTGTTTCTAAGTTCTTATGGACAATAAACCTGAACTTTGCTACGCGCTCTTGCTCATCTATCGCCCCTCGGCGTCGTGGCGCTCTGGTCCTTTGCTTCGTCTACCAGCCCAGCCTGCCTATGTCAACTTTGCATCCTTGTGACAAGTGGCAACCATAAGAGATGAACCCAGTTAACGGACTGCCAAATTGCAATGCAATATGATTACTCATCACATCGAGCCATTTACAGATTTAGTAACTCTGCTCACTGCTCCAGCATTACCTTCTTCCTAAAATCCATTTAAATTACAACACACAAGCAGACAGCAGAGGTGCCAATACACGGTAATTATCGATTGATGTTTGCAGCAGAACAGAATTGATGCTGGGTCGTGATTAAAAGAAATTACTACTTGCATGTTGCATACCTACAACCCATATATTAAGATGGACCAAATTGGCAGGTCATCAAGGCGCGCCATGTTTCTAGTGTGTGTATATATCATCAGTCTCCACAACGCTGCTTCCACATCCCCTAGTGACTATTGTTGCCCCATAACCATCACGGCATCAACCTACAGCCATGAACCATCAGTCCATCACCCACAGGAAGGAGTGGGCTGCAACGAGGTCACCAGCATGCGCACCGGTGGCGTTGTCCCCAACCCTCCACCACAGCGGCGCACCGGTAGCGTTCCAGGGTGCGAGGCGCACCAACGCCGTGCCGGCCGTGCTCGCCGGCACCTTGCGCATGAACTTCACCTTAGACGCGTGAGATCTGGACAATATATCTTTTTTTAAGCCACTAGGTGACTTCAAATAAAAAAAGTTACGATTTTTTGAAAGTTACAAGTTTCATATAAATTTTATCTCCATCCGAATTCATAAAAAAAAAGTTACGATTTTTTGAAAATTGACTGACCCTACCATCATGAAGCATGGCGGTTGCATGTGCTACAGTATCTGCGTGTAGGGTACTGTTCACAACCGCCGTACCCACAGCGGTTGGACACTGTAGCACCTTCAACCGTCGTGGCCATGACGGTTGGTCCCTATCGCCATAAGATACGGCGGTTGTAGTATAGTTTTGCCAAATTTGGGACTCAACATATATTTTTGAAAAATCAAAAAAAATAATATAAAAAATAAAAACTTCCTAACTTCCGGAAGATAATAATACTAGTATAGATGCACGTGTGACACACACGTGTTTTGGGAATCACATAGTAAAAAAGTATTATAATTTTTTAGTAAATATGTAGTAATAAGATCTGTTTCTACAATATAATAAACAATCATTAATCATGCATATTAAAATTATTCAATAGTAAATGAAACTCATTCCATAGTTACCTTCCTCCATTTCAATAAAAAAAGTAAAATGCTACGTCCGCCTAGTGTCATTTAGATCTACAAACTTCCAAAATGCACATCAAAATTGCTAGTTGGTTCACATGACATCCTACCTTTATACTGGGTTCAACATCATAAGTGGCACGATGACTGGACTTTCATGTGGACATGTCCACATGTTAGCTCCACCATCTTCCTCACCTCCTCTATATTTCACCTCCGGCGACCACAACGACATGTGCGCCACCCATCCACATGCCCTTGCCCTCCGGTGTCTCTTCCTCGTGCATGCAAATTAAATTCCATGCCACACTGCCTGCTGCCTCCCTTGGCCCACATCTGCGAGCGCCACATGTCTGCAGTCTTCGTGTGGCGCCCTTGCACCGTGCATGGGAGCCAATCCTAGCTAATCCCGTCCCCAAGCTGTCACCGCCGCCACTTGGGACCCGCTGCTGCTCCGCCTGTGCTGCTTCGCCGCAAGCCACCCGGAATCCAAATCATAGTCACAATGTCATCGAAGAGGTGCCCCTCCGAGGGGCACGCTTACCGAGGTCACACCGCCAAAGGGCCATCCATGTCAGGGCCATGCCAAGCGAAGGGCCACTCATGCAAAGGCCATGCCAATAGAAGCCCCGCCGTCGAAGGGCCACCTGTGCAGGGGCCATGCCGACGAACAGCGTGACATGATTCTGTCGAGGGGAGGGGCATGCCGCTCGAGGGCTCTTTCGCTTGAGATCACATCTTCCTGTAGCTCACCCAATGAGTGTCGCATGGCAGATCAGGGTCCTCTGGTCATGTTCGAGAGAGAAGGTAGATGGAAGATGGTGGAGCTGACATGTGGGCTCCATATGTCAGATCCATGTCAACGTCCAGTCAACGTGCCACTTAGCCAGTTTATGTGAAGCAAAGATAGTTTGGACTTCACATGAACCAATTAATTAGTTTGAGAATTTAGATGTGTATTTTGAGAGTTTGGGGTCCTAGATGACACTGGCTGTCAAGTTCAAGGTCCGACGGTGCATGTTATTCTTAATAAAAATTTTGTACCATGATATTTTTCTATTAATTCTTTATAATTACTTCTTGTGGTCAAGCTAATTAACTGTTGTTACAATGGACAATTGTTTTTGAAGTGGATGTTAACATAGAGATGAAGGGTCAATGTTTCAACACATCTTTTAATTAGTTAACATACTTATGAGCAATATACCATGCTCCTGAAACAACAGTCACCCGCACCATTTGTTGACTCAGCCAGAGTGGATTCAGAATAGCAAAGTGACTCACACATCTTTTTTTTCTTCCTCCCCTCCAGTTCTGTTTCTTCCTCTCACTCCTGTTCTATTTCTTCTACGCCGAAAGCAGCACCAGACGCAAGTCAAAATCCCACACATGTTCAGCGCCATGGAGCTTTAGCAGCAGCAGTTGCAGAGCCGAGCTGTGGGCTCGGACCCCGACGAACCAAGGACGGTGGTCACATTCCTGACCGTCGTGGAGTAGAAGATCGTGCACCTACGCGGCATCATCTGCTCGGCCTCGCGACAGATCTTCTCTGTCGAGCTCAGCTGCATCGCCGTGCAGCTCGTCTCCTTCTCGAAGAGCCTCGCCGCGGCCAGCGGGGCCACGACGGCGCTAGGTCACCGAATGAACGGGACAACGACTCGTCCGACCGCGACTTTCACTTCGAGGACGACGACGACGACCGCCTGCTGTCGGCTGGCTCCTACGAGGCCATCGAGCTCAGCAAGGAGGAGATCCTGACGCCACACGAGGATTCATGCGCAACGCCAACCTCCTCATGCACATGCGCGGCCACGGGAGAAGTACAAGACGACGGCCGCGCTCGCCAAGCCCGGAGCCGGCAGGGACGTGCCGGCGGCTGCGCTGACCAGTGCCTCTACTCATGCCCCTTCGGGAGGATGCTCACCGCCATGAGCTCGACCTCCGAGTCTCCGCATCGCGGGCAGGACGATCACACGCGTGCCGGCGTGAACAGCCGAACCCGTGACGGATGCAGCGTACCGGCGACGAGGTTGCGATGCAGGAGGCGCCACACAGGTCCATAGCTGGCGCGCGAGATGTTAGCGGCATGGCCGGTCTCTCTGAGGAACGTGCGCATGGCGCCGAGCGGTCGGCCTGCGCCGCGCCGGTCTCCACCAGGGCCGCGTGTGCGGCGCGGCAGTCGGACACCAGGACGACGAATTCGCCCCCAAAATCCACTGCGGCGGCTCCCTCTCTCCCAGATCCCCTCCACCGCCGCCCTCCATGGCCTCTTGGCCACCACATCTGTGTAGGGAAAGGGAGGCATCGCGGGGCGGCGTCTCGCAGGGATGGGGAAGGGAAGCGTCGCGGGGCAGCGGCTCGCGAGTTGCGACGGGGACTTGTGCGCCCGGCGGGTACGCGCCGGGGGTAAGGTTGGCGTGGGTGACAAAAACAATTCGTTTTTGGCAGAAACGCTTTCCAAATTGTGATTTTTCGGTCATTCCATAGTCCTTTCACCGTATCCACTCCCCAAAACATATGACAGGTGGGTCCGGCGTGAGGGGTACAGTGGACCCGATTTCGGTGAGAAAAAGTTTTCAATTGTCTTCGCTCCTTATATAGATATAGGATTCCCTCTCTCATTTGGGCCGATGAAGGATGTCCATGCATCATGTGATCTAAATGCTTGGCGGGCTGGCCCAAACAAAAAAGTGCATGTACGGGCCCAAACGGGCTCAGCAGGTTGACCACCGACCAGCTCTGGCTACGTTTGACATTGCAGAATGGACGAAGATGGCAAGATTGCGATTATGCCTGTTGTTTTTATCTATAATTTATATTCAAATCCACACCCACTTCAAATCAAATGGGAAGGGCACGAGTAGAAAAAATATCCATTAAAGAAAGGGAGTGTCTATTATCTGTCGACAGATTTTTAGATTAAAATCTATCGAAAATTATGATGTTGCATATGTATTTTTCCATGTTGCACATGACTAAAGCATGAAATACTATGAAACATGCAGGAACAATACACCGAAACATCATAAATAACATCCACAACATCACGAGAACGTACCACATTTCCTCCTCTAAAATCACAAAATGTTTTGAAATATCGAAAAATAATATTTACAACATCAGATGATGATATTTACAACATAAAAAATTAACATATTTTATCCCAAAAATCTGTCAACAGATAAATAGCAAAACTCTTAAAGAAATGGGGGAGGGTAGCGTAGAGTATGGGGAGGGTACAAATAATCTATTAGTTAATTATCCACTAGGTATGAGTGAGATTGGAGATGTTAAGAAGTGGATAATAATTATTTGGATTTGAGTATGAATAAGAGTGGATTTGTCAATAACCTCTCTAGTTGCCGTATTAATTGCGATAAGGTGAGAAGGAGAAATGGATAACCCTGAAGAAAATGGTGAACAACGAGAAGAGATCAGCGCGAACGCACATAATTTTCGGGGGTCCTTTTCGCGATCAAGTGATCGACTCCAGGCATACTCCCATCCCAACTAGGTCCGCGAATTTCGACCGAAACACGCACGGCCGGTAGACGAACTTTCGCCGAAGTTTACATCTCTGGCTGCCTTCCGTAGTTCCTTAGCCCCAATCTTTCCACAACGAAACGTAAGCAGCAGCTACAACTACAAGTTTACCGCGCAAACCTTATACAGATACAAACAAAAGCAACGAGCCAGACGCGTCTCCAACTCTGAAAATCCCGCGTATAAATATCACCCGATACATGCATTCGGTACCCATCACCAAGACACCAAGTACGTACTCCGTAGAAATCAATCGCAGTCTCGACTCTCGAGCAAATTCGGCACTGCACTCTGCACGCACTAGCGTTTTTGCGACCGAAATGGCACGCTGTGGTGGTGGCGCCGTGGCCGGTTGCCTCTGCTGCTCTCTCTTCATCGCGCTGGTCGTGGCCATCATTGTCCTCGGGGTCATCTTCAGCCCGCACGCCCCCAAGGCGTACGCCGACTCCGCCGCGCTCTCCCGCTTCGACCTCGGCGCCGGCGGCAACGGCACCGTCACCGGCGGGGACCTCCTCCAGTACAACCTCACCGTGGCCATCCGCCTGCGGAACACCCACCGGTTGGGGATCAGCTACGACTACGCCGAGGCGCAGGCGCTCTACGACAGCGACCGGTTCGGGTTCGGGTTCCACCTGCTGCAGCCGTTCTACAATGGCGGCAAGAGCGATGCCCGGATCACCGCCACGTTCGCCGGGTCGGCGGTGATGAACGACGACGACGCGCGGCGGACGTACCGGAGGGAGAACGGGGAGGGGTTCTACTACATCAAGGTGAGGGTGCGCTCGGACCTCAGCTACAAGTCCTGCGGCGTGTTCGCCCGCCAGCGCGGCATCAGGAGCACGATCAACTGCGTGCTGCGGCTGCCGGCGCCCCCCGCCGGCGGCAATGCGAACGCCACCGCGATGACGACGCTGGGGACGAGATGCGACGTTGACTTTCAATTGCCGGCGCCGGGCACTTATTATACTCCGTAGCACGGGACGTTGACCTTTGCCGATATTGGCCGAAGGGTGTCTTTATTTTGGCAGCTTGTGTTTTGTTGGGCGGCCGGTGATTCTTGTGCTGTTGACAATGTCTGTATGTTTCAACGGTAGTAGTAGCTTGTAAGTTTCATCTCATTCCTACGCGTGTTCATTCTTTTGTAATTCTTATGGACAATAAAATAAACCTGAACTTTGCTACGCGCTCTTGCTCATCGGCGCCCCTCGGCGTCGCGGCGCTCTGGTCCTTTGCCTCGTCTACCAGCCCAGCCTGCCTACGTTGACTTTGCATCCTTGTGACGAGTGACAACCATAAGAGATGAACACATCGAGCCATTTACAGATTTGGTAACTCTGCTTAGTGCTCCAGCATTACCTCCTTGCTAAAATCCATTTAAATTACAACACACAAGCAGCCAGCAGGTGCCAATACACGGTGTCGGATTATCGATTGATATTTGCAGCAGAGCATAATTGATGCTAGCTGCTTAGTGATTAAAAGGAATTACTAATTGCATAACTATACAACCCATATACTACACAAATTGGCAGGTCATCGAGGCGCGCCATGTTTATATATCATCAGTCTCCACAACGCTACTATACCCCATCCCCTAGTGTTATCCCATAATCATCACGGCATCAACCTTGAGCCACGAACCATCCACAGGAAGGAGTAGTAGGCTGCAACGAGATCACCAGCATGCACACCGGCGGCGTTGTCCCGAACCCTCCACCACCGCCTCCGCCTCCCCCGCGGCGGCGCATCGTCGTCAGATCCCTCGTCGCGATCAGCGCCTGCGTCGGCGTCGTCGCGCTCCTCCTCCTACTCATCTACTGGCCCCGAGCGATCCGGGTGGCCGTCACCACCGCGACGCTGGCCGTCTTCGAGGTCGACCGCTTCGACATCACCCCGACGACGATCACCCCGGTGCTGTCCTACAACCTCACCGCGACGCTCGCCGTCTCGAACCCCAACAGGCGCGCGTCCGTCTACTACGACCGGCTCCAGGCGGTGGGGCACTACAACTTCCAGCGCTTCGGCCGCGCCGCGCTGCCGGTGGCGTTCCAGGGCGCGAGGCGCACCGACGCCGTGCCGGCCGTGCTCGCCGGCACCTTGCCCATGAACTTCACCTTCGACGCGTACCCTGGCCATCACAGGAATGGGGTGTTCCCTGTGGATCTGTGGGTGGACGGGGTCGTGCGGTACAGGTTCGGCAAGCTGACGAACACCATGGTGGCGAGCACGCTGAACGTCAGGTGCAGCATGGAGCTGAAGCTGATGGTGGCTTCCGGTTGGGTGGATTGTGGCACCTGGAGCTGAAACTGACGGTGCCTTCCGATCGATCGGGTCGATTGTTTTCATCGAAGAAGAACTAGAAAGCTTTTACACTTGCAGCCAATTAAATCCAAAGAGCGGCGAGCTGTACATATGGCGTCTGGAGCTGTCAAGCGCATAGGTGACGAAGACGAAGAACAGAAAAAATGTACTACTCGTCCTCTTCTTCCCTACTGAAGGACCGGATTGATGACCAGAGAGGAGAGGAGTGAATGGGAGCCGATAAAAATTCTCTTTCAAAGAACTCGGCACAAGCCCAAATCACAACCCGATGGTTCCACCTCAAACTTGCCAAAGTCACATAGTCACAACAGACCTACTGACCCTAGGAACGAGTGTCACACACAGCGGCAGCGGAAACAGACACTTAGGTCAGAGAGAAGTACTCGAGAGGGTAGTAGTGAAGTAGGGTGATCACTATAGTTCAGCGGAGGCTCAATTAGTTCTAATGCTAACAACCAGTACTCGAGAAGTGCAGGAAAGTACTCGTGGAGGTATCCACTATCAGTCTCAGCCGAGTACTCGAGAAGCCATTCTCTTAGACAGATTGAGGGCACGTGAAAAAGGTTCTGACCACGAATTTGTACTGGTGCACTTAGGCATGAGACACCAGTACTGGTCTTACCCAGAGTAGTCGAGACCAAGCCTCATCTGCAGAGCAGAGTCCCGAGCTAAAAACCAAACCTCACGATCCGACCCACGGATTCAAGTGAGATTCTAGGGGAAGTCTAACTGCTTCAAGAACAAGCTGCTCCTACGAAATCAGATTCCAAAACTCACTGAATCGAGCACAATCGCAAGTGAATGCCGCGCACCTCAAGAACACCTATTCTTTCGAAAAGCTCCACAAAGAAGATGCTTCTTGGAGATTGTGGGTTAAAGATCACCAAGAAAAGAGCTACTGAGAACTCATGTGTGACCCCCACAAAGCAGAGCCAAAGAAACTCCTTCAAAGCCAAGAATCACAAGTTCTTTCAAAACGGAACCAAGATACACAGAAAGGCAAAGAGCTCAGGAAACAAAGAGAGCACAGAGAATCAACGCCAAATCTTCCATACAGACAAAGGACGGATTCTTTACAAAGCTAGGCTAGCCTCCTCCCTTCATCCAACCCACTGAAATGTGGAGGAACAAGAAGTGGAGTGAAACTCCTCAGCTCTTCCTCACTCTCTACTGAAGCTCACGACCAGCCTAGGAAAAACAAAAGGACAAGACAGACTAAGATAATCCTAGGACAGACAGTTTGCCTCGAACCCCTAGGTGCCTATTTATACAGATAAGGCAGGTACGGAAGCAAACTCAAACTTTGCAACTAGAAGATAAGATACAGTCACCCCAGGGGTGAAGGCCCAAAGCCACGAATGTGTTTTCTTCAAGCGGACACGCATCCACCGCAGACTTGACTCCTCCATCTTTGCAAGCTCTGTGGTCACGCCGCGCGCCCCTTGCTTCAAGGCTCCTCACCGCACACGAACCCCGTCTTCGCTGCGTCGAGTCCTTGGGTGTTGATTTTGTGGAGTAAATCAACAAACCCCGCGAGCACGGCTTGGCCTCACCGTGCTGAGCTTTGAGCACGCCGAAACCTTTCACTTCCAGCTCCTGGATAGCCTACTCGACTTCGCCTCGTTCCTCAACTTGGCCGCCACCGTGTACCGGCTTGTGATTGGTTTTATGGCCAAACCAACAAACCCTCCACGACTAGTTTTCTGGGCAAACTAGCAAACCAGCTCGACTAGTTTTCTGGAGAACTAGTAAACCCCGCGCACATGCCACTCGACCTCTCGCCAAGCCTCGGGCATGCCAAGCCTTTCTCCTCCAGCTCCTGGACGGACTACTCGATCTTGCCCCGTTCAATGACTTGATCGTCGACTTGCACCAGCTTGATGTTGGATGGTTTTATGGAGTAAACTAGCCGAAACCCCGTGTGCAAACTTCGGTTGTTAGCCGCCACCTTGCATCGGCTTGTCGCATACAAGCTTCGGTTGTTAGCCGCTACCTTGTACCGACTTGATGTTGGATGGTTTTGTGGAGTAAACCAGCCGAAACCCCACGTGCAAACTTCGGTTGTTAGCCGCCACCTTGCACCGGCTCATCCGACTTCTTCTTGCTCTTCTCGCACTATGTAATCCACACTTGATCCCACTGGCCACCGGGTCCATCGAACCAAGCCTACTTGTCCCTCACTCCTGGAGGCCCCGCAAGGCTAAGACCTTTCACGCTTGTTCTTCACCAGCACCAACACAAATCAAGTCGCAGTCTACACCTGCAATACTAGGCCAAGAGTCAGTCACACCACATTGTCAATTACTCATCACCCAAGGAGCAACCTTCCACAAGTACTCGAGCACTCCTGGCTCTCACCCACCACCATTGCCCCGAGCTACTAGTGCCACTGACGATGGAGAATAAGAAGCTATTCAATAAACAATGGCGCCAAAATGTTGATCCAAGTTTAGAAAAATGTTGAATCTATTTTCGAGATGTTAGAGTAGGTTGTAAAAATGTTGAATGTGTTAATTTTGTTCGAAATGTTGATCCATATTTTTAAAAAATGTTGAATATAGTAATTTTAGATGTTGAGCCCATTTTTTAAAATGTTGAACTTATTTTCTTATTTGGGCTTAGTAAGCATGTCTTTCGATGTGTCGCAGAAAAAGTCTAGATGGCCGGATGGTAGAACGGAATGCTAACATCAAATGAACGGAGCGCCTCTAGATGCCTATGTCATGCAGTGAAAAAAGTCTAGTTGATGGATTATTTATTAAATGGAAGGAGGAGGAAGAAGATTGTAATGGTGGGCTTCTAATGGACCTAAGCCAAATACTCCTTCCGTATCGAAATATTTGTCGTCATTAACTTTTTTCACAACTTTGATCATTCGTCTTATTAAAAAAATATGCAGATATCATATATTTTGTTTGCCACATGTTTTACTATTGTAGGTATTTTAATCTTGACTCATCCTTTTACATATTTACAAAAAAATTTTGAATAATATGAATGGTCAAAGTTGCTAAAAAATTAGAGTAAATTGCGTTCACTATACAACAACTTGTTAGATGGGTGCACATTAGTCCAATAACTTGTAATATGCTCAATATAGTACAATAACTTGTCAGGTAGTGGTAGATTAGTTCAACAACCTATAAAATGATCAATCTAATAAACTAACTTGATAGGTGGGTGCAAATTAGTCTAAGAACTTATAAAATGCTTAACTGGTTTGGCGCACGACAAAGTTTTTTTTCATATATATGTCCTCCTAAGTTCCAAATTCAATTGACCCTCAAAACAAATTCTCCTCACTTTGAAATTTTTTCTACTCCATACATACAACATGTGATACTTCATGGTAAAATTTGGTAGATTTTTGTATTCATTTGCTATATTTAACTAATTCATTTCATTTAAAGCAAGTTTTTGAAAAAAATCAAATTTGAACTACAAGTGATTCAAATAATAGAATAAAATGAGTGTAAAAAATGATATTCATGTTATTTAGCCCAATTTAAGACCTTTCCCATGAAATCAAAAAGAAATTTCAAACATCTTGACCAAGAAATATGACCATGATCGTGTGTCCAAATGATTTAAAAATTATAAAAATGCAAATGAAGTTTGGAACATATGATATTTGTCTATTTCTCATGATATCATGTGTGAAGGCTGTGGTAAAAATTTGAATGAGTTTTGAACATTTTATCATGTACGATGCTTACAAATCGAAACATCACTGATGAAGTTTCATAGAGTTAGGAAGTATATTGTTAGGTTTGGATTAAAAGTGACTATCAAATTTGAATTTGAATTCAATTTTTTTTCTATAGGCAATAGACAACATAAGTTGTTCTATGTAAAATTTTGGTATTTTTAAAACCATTTGATCATTTTGGTGTTTTTCTATGTAAAATTTGTATTTGGTTAAAAAGTTCTTTGATGTGTGTTTTGTAGATCCGGCGCACGGCAAAATAAAACTTTACCGTGCGTTTTAGGTACAGCGCATGGCAAAATAAACCCCGACCCACTAGCACCTCGACCCCGGCCCACTTGCACTCGGGCCCACTAGCACCCTGGCCACTAGGAGCCGTCGATTTCACAATTTAACGGTCGATATTCAACATGCAAATTTATAAATAAGCCTCTCTCCCTTACCCACAAACCCTAACCTCCTTCCTTCACTGCTCCTGTCTCCTACCTCCGCCGGCTCTGTGGCTCCCTCCTCTCCCCCGGCGCCGGCCGGCCAGCACGACCTCAATCCCTCCTCCCTACCCTTGTCGTCCCCCTCCTCCCCCCTCTGCTCGCCCCTCACCTCGTGGTGAGGAGCAGCGGCGGGACGAGGCGCGATGCCGGCGGCTGGAGGCCCGCGCAATGGCGACCACGGCCTACTCAATGCCGGTGGCCAAGCGAAATTCAGAGGCACGCCACCTGCTTCTCCCTCCGCGGGACGACGATCTACTCCTCCACCGCCTCACTCTCGCACTCTGACAGCGGCGCGCCACTCCGGCCTATATCCGGCCGGTGGGCCACCTCTCCACCCCTTCCCATGACCGGATCAAGAGCTTGGGGCCTCTGCGGCGCGGCCCTCTTTGGCAGCGCGGGCGGCCATCTACTCCGACGGCACCGCCCTGAAAGTGCATCTAGGCCCCTGATTATTTTGGTGATAATGACAATCACAATTTGAGTATTTGATGTTTTCAATGAGATGTGTGTAGGGATAAAGGAAAAAAATTGTGAACAATAAAGGATGACCCCACAATTTTCTATTACCGGTGTTGGAGCTCAAATGAGGATTTAAATTAATTTTTGGTTTGAATTTGAGTTTAGGAAACACCGTACTATAAAGGGGGACGCGACTGATAGATCAAAGTTAGTTACAAGTGCTTCAATTGAGATCTAACAACCTATGAGAGACACTTTGCACTCACGGGCACGTTTTTCCCCGCCTTTTTGGGTAGGGCGGGTGACCCGGCCTGGCCGCCGGGTGCCCTAACGGCTAGTCGCGGGGGGAGGGGGTATAATACCACTTCTTCCTCCTTTCTTCCGCCTTCTCCTCTATTGAAACACCTCCCAAGCTTGCTTTCCTCTCTCCCAACTCCCTTCCAAGCTCTCCTAGCAAGGATTCATCCTAGGGTTTGGGTGTGAGATTAAGCCCCTTTGTGACAGCTCTTCCTGTGTTCATCTCAAGAAGCACTTGTGGCGGCTTTGGTCCATCGATTCACGTTTGTTACTCTTGAAGCTTGCTTATAGACGGTTAGGCGTCGCCCGTTGAACGCCCTCCTTGTGTGGAGCATCCGGGAACGTTTGTATTACCCTCTCCTTTGTGGAGATTTCTTAGTGAGCACTAATCCTCCTTCGTGGGGATTGGGTGAGGCAAGAGGCTCTTCGTGATAGCCCTCCCTTTGTGGGAACCTTAACGGAGACGTAGCTTCCTTGGTGGAAATGAACTTCGGATTAAATCTCTTGTCTCGTGCTTGTTTGAGTTCATCTCCTTCTTTCTAACCCTAGAAGCTTGATTTGCTCTGATCTATATATGTGTGTTGTTGGTTGCTATATCATCTTGTGCAGGTTGTTTATATCATCCTTGGCGAACTTTTGATTCAAAGGGTTTCAGTAATATCGCTTTACTCTTGAGCAAATCATTTTTGTTTTCCTGTCTCAGGGTGACCCGCTCCCCGGGTGACCCGGACTTAGAGTGCGGGTGACCCGGTATTTGATCCGCTGCTAAGTTTGTGCAGGATCTTTTAAAGTGATCCTATTCACCCCCCTCTAGGCATCACAAGGTCCTTTCACGCCCCTTCCACTAGCAGCCGAGGGACGACTGACCGCTGTCACAGGGGAAGGCCCAGGATCCGGCGCCGGTCGTGATCCAGAGGTGCGAGCCCTCTCTCTCTCTCTCCCTCACTATTTGTTTCCACAGGTGTCAGCGGTGAAAAAAAGGTGACGAAGGCTGAGGGAGGAAACGACTGGAGCTGATGGCGTGGAGAATAGTTCGGCGTGCTTTGGCGCTCGGCAAAAAAGAAAACATTGTCGCGCGTCCACTCATGACAAACAAAAGCAAAAAAGTAAAAAAAAAATGCTAGAGAGGGTGATTTACAATTTCAAACCAATACAGAGCTGCAGAGCCTGCAATGTATGTGAGGGTGCAGTGGAACGTTGATTACCATTCACTATTGGATTTCCATCCACCAATCCAAGACCACCCAAACAACAAAATTCAGGTGTATAATACCAATTTCGAATTCGCAGCACCAATATCTAAGGTAAGGGTAAGTGTTAATGATTTCAAAAGAATGAATGACAAGTCATATATAAAGATAAAATATATACTATGCTAACATAGCATTTTAAAAATTATACTTTATCAAATCTAGTCGCGCTATTAGCGGTGCCAACTTGCTAGTTTCTATTGATTTACGAACTCCTACAACGTACCGAACGTGCTGGAATACAAAGGACTTACGGGTCTGTCACCTCAGACGGCCTACCTCAAATAATCATGGGGGCAAATTCAAATCAACGAAGTTACACAACCCAAGTACTATTCTTGTATTGTTAACAACACTTCGGCTAGTCCAAACTATTGTGACCCAAGCTAGAGTCACCATGGACATGATCATTGAATTGATGTCGTAGCTAGCATAGAACAACCAAACTATACTAGGTATATACACACAGCATAAAAATGGCAAGGTATATAAATGGACATAAGAGCTATACCATGTAAGCAAGGATATACGACTAACGTCAGCGCATAAGCCTAGCCTAGTATTATAGCAAGAACACATGATCACATCACACATATTAGAACCGAACACAACTAAAGTACGTAGATCAAAGTTGAATAACTAAAGTATGAAGATCAAAGTCATCATAAAAATAAAAGATACAAGAGCCATACCCTATAGACTCGGAGATCTGAAACCTGAAGTAGAGCTATTCTAACCTCACTCCGCTAGCTTAGAAAAGAAGAGGAAGAGATATTGAATCACTAGTTCTATGTGTGTCTTGGATCGGCCTTAAGGAATATTTAGAGAATCTTCATACAATTGCCTTAAGGACAGCACCACAGGTCGCCATGTACAAGGCGGAGATCAAAGGACGCAATAGCAGTTCGACAAAACCAAGGGTTCGACCGACCCTCATGTGGTTCCTCTGGCAACCGCCTACGCATGGGTGGGTGGCATATGGGTCCGTCTTTATTCACCATCGGGTCCCTGCATACACGAATTCACCAAAGTTTGTGAAAATAGTTAGTGATAAATCTCTAAGCCTATGTTGATGATGATGTTTCTTTAATGGGTTAATTAGATTCATCATTATAATTATCATGTTTTTGAACCACACCATTACTATTCGACTTACTATGCCAGTGCCATTACAATTCTTCGTATGTTTGAGATATGCCATTTTGTACATTTTTAGACTATTGGACCCACACATAGGTTATCGTATTTTTGTATGGACTAGAATGCCCTCCTTCAACTCTCTCTCCCTCCAGTCACTGGCTTGTGGGCCCCACATGTCATCCTCTACCCCCCTCCTTCCCACCCCTGTGTTGACCTCCTACCTCCGCCTCCACCACTGGCACATGGAACCACCGAGCCATGGAGCCACCCCTTTCCCCTCCTTCTGCACCTGGGCCATGGAGCCACCGACGGCTACAGGGGACATCAACAACTCAACTGCAGTAAGGGAGTTGAAAAGGCTGGAGGCACGCTGGCCGGCAGGGACGAGGTGGCTCGCGACACAGAGCGAAGGGGCGGCCAGGAGAGGCGGAGGTGCTCCCTATCCCCATCTCCCGGGCTCGAGCAATGGTTCGCCTCGCCTCCATGCTCCACCTCGCGCCAAGGACGATGTTGTCCGCCGCACACCTGGGCTAAGGGATCTACCTTGAAGATCCCTGCTCCTCGTTCCTCGCGCGTGCCCCTGCGAGCTTGCAATCATCGGACCCAACAGCACCGGAGTAAGGAACCGCCCAAATTATCTCGACTAAACTGAGTTATCATCCAATGATCTACCGGCTTAATCAAGATAACCCCGGTAGTCCCCGGTACGCGTCTCGAGCATCGCCCAGGAACAATACGCATACCGTATTTACATTGTGGCAACCATCACAAGGATACATATGAAAGCAAGATTTTAAACTTTAGATTACAAGTCTTAACCATGTTACAAAAATTCAGAAATTATAGTTATAACATATAAGCATCGAGAAGATTAGAGTTCAATTGTTTGTAAGAAAAATAATTAACCATCTTAGATGTAACCTAAGTCTAGGTGGATATCCTAGCATGTTTTTCCTAGGTTGAGAGTTAAATCGCAGCGGAAAGATATAAAGATATAAGGTGCAACAATGATGTCCTTACCCATAAGACACCACATGCACAAACCTAGAGCAACTTCCACCATCCACCCACATTGCCGGCTTCAGCGGGATGAACGTGGCAATCACTCACAAGGACACCTGCAAAACAACTTAACGACAGCACCATAAGTACATTGCATACTTGCAGGACTTATCCATAATACTATACATTTGGTGGATGCATGAGGCTCATCAAGTTTTAACATTTGATAATAAAATGCGAGCATAATTTATCAAGTGAATAAGCAAATGGCATTCTAAAATCTCTAAGTCAAGCATCAAGTAATGGCAATAAGTAAAGTGATATCATAATCATGAGCTCAATCTTTCGAGAACTCCATCTGAAACTCTACGTTAAAGGGAAAGTACAGGAGCATGCTCAGTGACCGAGAGCGCGGCTATTGCAATAGATTATAACCCTGCAGGGGTGTACAACTTTTCCCACACGAGGCGCAAGACCAACGACCATACCCTTTGGCCTAGGGTAAGTGTTAATTCATGCCCTCGACCTTTCACATACCCGCACCCCACTATGATCGGATGGTTGGAAGTGTATAGGTGCACCGAACATGGTCGATCACACCTCATCCCACTCCGCTCCTAATTCGTTCAAGGTACGGTGCGACTTATGCTACTTAGCTTACCGACCCATTATAAGCATGTGGTTTGTACGGAATAGTGCTCAGGTACAAGTCAATAACAGTCAGGCCTTAACTGACTCAAACAAGACTAAGCCAAGTTAGCTCCAATCTCCACATGACCCTACCATTCTTGCTCAAGTCTCGCATCATCATTCATGGAGTTCATTTTAAGTCATTCATAGCTAAATATCCATATGTTTAAAAGAACAAACATCCTATAACTCGCAAGTGGTGGTGACCTTGCCACCTCTCGACTTCTACCGAAAACTAAGCATGGCTAAGCAATTATATCGAGGTTTCTAGCATAAATACTTTCACTAAATAAGTTGAACTAAGTCCAAGGGTTGACATGTCTAATAGGTTCTACACATTGCATATGTCTAGATAGAGCTAAGCCCATGCACAACCATTAATAAGTAATAGCATTTCACATTTAGAAAAATAGAGTGAGATACATAGGTGCCTGCCTGAGATCGGTGCTCCAAGAACGCAACACTCCGGACGTCATCTACGGGATTAGATGAAAGCATAAATTAGAAAAGATGCCATGAATGTATATGCATATGAGATGCAATGACTTATTCAAGGTTATTGTGCAAGCTATCAAAGATTTGGAATTAAGGTGCACAAGCAATTGCATAGGGTAAAAGTGTGCAAACAATATTCACACAAGTGCACTTAACATTCCAAGACAAGATATGACATAAGAACACAATCAATATTAGTTGTCCTATTTTAGTTGCATAAGAGCTATCACATAATTAGATTGTTACAACATAAAGCATTAATCATGGTAGTTATCTCATGATTGTTATCAAAATTAAATAAATAAACATGTTCAAGTAAGCTAGCTAGTAACACTAGTTAATCATCATTAGACAATTTGAAAACTAACGATAAGTTGTAACTTCACACATGAAAGAGGAGTAAAAACATAAGTTTTCAAAGAAAAGCTATTTAATTATGTTACATTGACTAGGGTAAGCATTATTATTCTAGTAGTTTATAACATGGAGATTTCTAATCACCAAGGCATAGCACATTTAGTTTAACTAACATAGAAGAGTTTGTAACTCACATGAGCACACAAGATTTATTAAACATTTGCAAACAATTAATTAACAATACAAATTTTAGGATATTATGAGTGCATAGAAGAAGTAAACTATTTGCATCACACAAGTAAATCTATTCAAAGTATCTAATACAAGGTAGAACACTTAAATCCTACACAAAACATGTTTTTATTCACGTTTTTCTTCAAAGGAAAAACTGTAAACATATCACCAAGTTCCCGAAAATGTGATTGTCGGTGATTCCGGCAACCGATTGCAATGGGGTTTGATCCTAGAGCTTCTTAGGTGATGGAGATTCAATTTTTGGCAAAGGAAACGACATGCACGGGGGTTTGAATGACATGCAACATCAATGGAGTTGAACATCCATTAGAGGTCAATGGAGAAGTTTCCAATGGATGAGAGAAGAGAGGGAACCTCACCTAGGATGGGAAAGGACGATTCAGAAGTTCAGAAGTTGAGAGAACTCGACGATGGAGGAGATAAGGTTTGAACGGAGTTGGGGAAGAACATGTGAAAAACAGTCTGATTGAACTGAACCTTGAGGAGATGAAGAGAATCATGGAGAAGAGAAGGAGGAGCTCACCCTTGGCTGGCCAGGGCCTGGCCAGCCGGTGCTGGCCTGGGCGACGGCGCATGCGAGCAGGAGGAGGAGCTGCTCCGGTCGCTGGAGAAAGAAACGAGGAAGGGAGAGAATGAACGGAGAGGAGGGGTGGCTGGTTTTGTTAGATGGAACCGGCTTCCGTGGGGCCTGCGGGACAGAAGGCGGACAGGAGGAAACGGTCGCGACCCAGGCGGAACAGACCGGAGGGGTGGAGGCGCGAGGGGTGAGGGCTGAGCGCGGTTAGACATGTCCACGATCCCGTAGACATGTCTAGTTGGCTGTTGTTTTCTATTTGTTTCAAAGAATATTGTTTCTTTTTCAAAAATCAAAAACAGCTGTGAATGGGCTTGTAGTCCAATGGTAGGACGGTCCAGTGGGACGCTACCCACCAGGGTTCAAATTCTGGTGCTCGCACCTTTTCCTGGATTTATTCCAGGATTTTCCGGCGTTATGCATTAAGTGGTAAGCGACGTTTCCGTCGACGACGAGGCGCCAGTGGTGACTTCGAGAATCTCCAGATCTGTCGGTGCTCAGTCCTTCGGAGGTGCTCATAGGGGTAGGGTTTGCGTACGTGTATTCATTGGGGTGAGTGTGCGTGCGTGTTATGAGCGTCTGCGTTGTACTGTGTAATCTCAAAAAAAAATCAAAAACAGCTATCTAGAGATCACTAAAAATCGTAAAACTTTTTATGTAGATACTATAGATCAAAAGTAACCCATTTTGCTTGGAACTGGCATCATAGCTATTGTAGAGTTGAAATGAAAATTCTTCCCGGAAGGCTATTTTTGGATTTTCTGCTGAGATGTTTGGCTTCAAGATGGATTCCTAAAATCCGGGAAAAATCACCTAAATTCATAATTGAGGAAGGAGTATTTTATCATGATATAAGCTGACATGTGTCCTATAGAGAAAAAGAAAATTTCTTCACAAGATATATGTTTATACTAGGTTCAAAATTAATTTTAAATTGCAAATGCATTCAAACAACACAAGAATTTTATCTTAGCAAAACAGGATGCTCATGATCAATTCTAAACAAGGTTATTAGATTTTGGGTTGTTACAACCGACATGTCAACACTGCTCGAGATCCTCGTTGTCGTCGGTCGCCACTCCTCTTCCCGGCGCCCGAGCTGCTACTCCACGACGGCACCACCGCAGTGCCGCCACTAGCTGATCTTCCTGTTGCTCTGCCAGGCCTCACTGCGGGTACGACACTGGCTGAATTGGGGAAAAATTGAGTGGATCCATATAGGGGATGGATCACTCTCAGTTCGTGGATCTGCACTGCACGAACTAAACAAAAGCAGCGCACGACCGATGTGTGCGCGTGTGTGGTAAATATGGCAGAGCAACATGGTGAATTGGGGAAAGCCGGAGGTGCAGGGACTACCGGCTTGCCTCCTGCAGTGGCAGCGCGTCTCCTGACAGCGGCAGGGACCGGTGAGGGGTGGTGGCGTCGAGGACCGACGACGAGGAGAGGCTGAGTTCGCCCGCGCCAAAGGAGCTCGAGGACGGCCGGCTATAGGAAGACGACGAATGGACTCCAGCAGCGGTGGCGAGAGGTTGAAGAAGCCACTGACGTGTGGGTCCTACACACAAGTGAAATGAGAGGGGAGGGGGAGAGAAAGTTAAGCAGGGGTAATCTTGTCCATACGAATATACGTACCCCTTGTACACCTGACAGTGGGCCCAAAATCATCTCCAAGCGTACATAATGGTGTATCTCAAACATGTGCAAAATTGTAATGACAATGACATAGTTTCTTGAATAGTAATGGTGTGCTTCAAAAATGGCAAACTTATAATGGCATAGTCTAGTTAACCCTTCTTTAATTTATAGGCAATGTTTTTTTGAGAATTACACAATACAATGTAGACACTCATAACACGCACGCACACTCACCCCTATGAACACACGTACGCAAACCCTACCCCTATGAGCACCTCCAAAGGACTGAGCATCGGCAGATCTGGAGATTCTCGAAGTCACCACTGACACCTCGTCGTCGACGGGAACATCGCTTACCACTTAATGCATAACGCCGGAAAATCCCGGAATAAATCCAGGAAAAGGTGCGAGCACCAGGATTTGAACCCTGATGAGTAGCGTCCCACTGGACCGTCCTACCATTGGACTACAAGCCCAATCGCAATTTATGGGCAATGTTGACGGTAAATATTTGAGTTAAGGTCCGTCAACAAGCTCTCTCACATTTAGCCCTTTGTTCGTCTTCAAGTAAAGTTGAAGGACTAAGGTGGGTGCATCTCCATAGAAGAAAATTTGCATACAAGTTATTTCAAGCTTTTCCAAGTTCCTGTGAACTTTTGAGTGGCTACCACACATATCTTGAGCGATTGAAATATGGAACAATATATAAATCAGGTTCCCATTTCCTCTTGCTTAGAAACTTGGGTTTTTATATTTTTGAAAACAAAGAATAACCTTTGCTCCTCAAATTATTCTCTTGAGTCACTCTTTTTGTGTATTTTATATTTATATCCTCACCAAGGAAAATATATTGCTAACTTTTTCCTTCTACTTTCTAAACAGACTTATGTGGGGCTTATGGTGGGAGAAAAGAGCATACTTACGTCACATATATTGCTAAGTCAAAGATTGGATCCAAAAAGAAATAAGTCATGCAACCTGATCAAAATGTGTAAGTGTGTGAAAATTTTGGTGGAATTGTGATAAGGTGGACGCTAGGTTCGGAATGGGTGCTAATAACCATATACGATGAACACTTTGATAGAGTTATAGTAAGGTGGATACTAGGCTCCAAAAGGGTGCTAATTATTGCCATATATTTTGGTTGAATTTCTTGGAACTCCTTTTTTTAATGACTCCTCCTATTATTTCTATTTTTGAGATATGAACTTTCATTATTTTCTCTCTCTTCTTGCATAGACTTTTGTGTCCGTCTCTCTCTTTTCTAGTGCTTTTTGAGTATGGATTTTTATTCTTTTGCGTAGCCTATATCCTTTTGTACGATGAACTGAGAGGAGTCCTGACATAGAGATGGAGTATAGGGTAAAAAATAAACAGATTGGATAGACGAGGGATATGAGATATCCGGGTTGCGGATGAGTGACGGAAACCAAACTTCAACAATAAATAGATGAAGTACGTGAAAAAGAACTTTTTTCCTGTTAGAAAACTTTTGCAGCAACTAGGCCGATCCCGAATCCAGCCCAAATAATTTCGCATAAATGGGTTAGTAGTTTTAAGGAGGCCCAATCGCCTGGTTAACTGCACTTTTTCTTTCTTGTTCGCGGCGCTCTCCGAAAAAAATCGTTCTGACAGCTCACTTCCTCTCCCTTCTCGGTTCTTCCTCCACCACCAATCTTCCAAAGTACCCACTCTCCTTTCCTCTCTTCCTCGAAACCAGAAACCCTAACAATGGAGAAAGCTTTGCACTTAGAGGATATAATCATCCAGATAGGGCTATGCTTTCCGCCATCGGAACCTCAGCATCTGATCCGGGCCTCCCAGGTTTCCAAGATCTGGCAGCGGGTGCTTTCGAGCAGGGCATTCCGAAGGTCCTACTTCTCCCGCTACCCAAACCCGCCACTCCTTGGCTACTTCAATAGCACCACCCTTCAATTCGTTCCCCTGTGCTCGAAAGCCCCCATTTGTCCGCTGGCATGCAGCACGGAGAAATGGCGTGTTCTGGATAGCCGCAACGGCCGGGTGCTGGTTCACTACACCATGGCCGAACTCACAGCGGAGGAGCCCTATTACCTGATGGTGTGGAACCCTGCCACCGGAGACCAAGAGTTGCTCCCGGTTCCGCCACGTGCCTACCAATATTTCTCGGGGGTGATTCTATGCAGATCTCCAGGTTGCAATCATGTTCACTGTGACTCTTACATGGTGGTGTTTGTGGGATGCGACACCGACGAAGATGATGAAGACTCCGACGTCATCTGGACGAGCACCTACTGCTCCGCCACAGGTCAGTGGAGCGAGTTGGTTCAGCTGGAAAGATCTCAGGGTTACAGGCGCTTTACTCACAAGGTTGACATGACGCCTCCTCTCCACGTTCATGATTCCCTATACTTCAACCTGGACTGGGATGACGATAATGACGAGGGATTCGTCAAGTTTTAGTTGGACCAAAGGAAGCTCTCTCTCATAGAGCATGTTCCGGCAGTGGCGGAGCCAGGATCAAAATTTAACTATGGCGAAGTTACTACTACTAAATCTAGATATAATCATCAAATATGAATACATATACTCCCTTCATCCCATAAAGACTATTCGTTTAGAAATTTTGGACACAATAGTAGTTGTGTGCAAGTTTGATGGGCACAGTTACCTAAACTGAAAACTAGGTAATTTCATGGGTGAAACTCTCCTCACATTCTATGAAACTCTTTCATTCTCTCTCTTCGTCACACCAGCAAATTCAATGCTATGAAACTCCACCCAGACCGGCCTAATTACTATGCTTGGTTTTCTGGAATCTGAATAAATGCAGTACATTGGAACTAGAGAAAAAACATCGCTGATCATTTCATTGCCTCAATGTACTTCTTTAATTGAGATGAGTGTTGCTTTAATTAGATTAGTTTCACTACAAGATAGTAAATGAATACTCTTTACGGTGGGACAAAATTTGAAAGCTAAATGAACACTCTTTCTGGGACAGAGGGGGTACTAGAGATTATATGAATCACAATTGTATGAAAAGTTTCAAACATTAATAAGTGAATAGTGAGATGAACATACTGTAAAAACAATAAGTACGACGAGATGTTCAAAAAAGATACATTCTTCTATGTTTTAAGGTTCGAAGGTGCTTCAGGATTATATACATCAAGTTCTTTAAATATCTTTTTTACACGAACCAGATATTTTATTAAAGCAGTAGATTTACAAAGAGGCCCTTAACAAAAAAGCCTATTACATCGAGGTCCTTGAAGGACACAAATCCAAATCCACCACCGGAGAGCAGGTCGCCGGCGGACGGCTGCAGCAGCGTCGCAGACGCTTGGAGCCGTAGTCATGGAAGGGCCTCGTCTAGCGTAGGCTTGAAGAGATTGTGGACGACGTCGAGGAGGAACTTCGCCGGAGAACCAAAGATTTGGTAGAAACTGACGCCGCCGACGGGTATGAAGTCATCGTCCACGGATCCGGGGGGAGGTTCGCTGTCGAGTCGATGGCGGAGGATGTTGATCGAGCTCGATGCCGGATGATGTTGTGCTGCTTGGTGAAGGGAGCAGGCGGGGGCAGGGGCGGAGGCGAAGGCTGGGAGCGGCCGACGCATTCGACGATGCTGCAGAGAGCATTGGAACAACCATCGAACCAGGCAGGGATCCCTGGCCAGAGGAGCTGGAGAAGACCGATGCAAGGAGCACCAGAACAAACTTCAATCCAAACACTAGAGGAGGCGGCGATAGAAGAGGCAAGAACAAAACAGCGCATTCAACGAACGAGATCGGAACAACCGCTGATTTGAGGTCGCCAGGACCAGAACCACACATGGAAAGATCCGATGCACCACCTCCGGGCTAACCGGATCACAGGTAGCCGGGGGAACGCTCCAGTAGCAGTGTCGGAGGGAGGGGAGGCGGACGAGAGAAGAAGGGAAGCAAGATAGGGAGTTTATTTTATTACCGCTGACCTGAAGTTCGTCGGAGACGGCGGCGGTGGAGAAGCCTCCGAGGAAGACCTCGGCGGCAATGACACCGGCGACGAGGGCAGCAAACATCGGTAGGGACAATGCTATAAAGGCGCAAGCACTAAGGCACTGAAGAAACTATGAAAAGAAAAGGCTAGAGAAGCAGCAGATCTACCAGATGGGAGGGGTCCCAGCCCCTCTCGCCGTCGGCTAGGCCGCCGGCGGGGAGAAGGGGAGGGGCCCGAGAGGAGGCGGGGAGGAGAAGCGAGAGGAGCCTTCGAGTGGAAGGAAACCGAGTGCTTGTTTCCGTGCCGAATTGGCCGAGGCAGCGACCGGCGAGGCGAGACGCCGAGACGGCACTTGACGGACTTGGTGTGAACGGATAGACAGAAGATCAGAAAACCAAGAGGCGAGAGGGCAAATGACGGAGGCACAGAGCGACGCCGCCTGATAAGCTGTGTTAGTCTACATTCTAATTTACAGTTTAGTTCAATCAGTTCCGAGAGACTGCAACAACCATAGACAGCAGGGAGTTTGCAAGGACAAAAGGTGTTTGCCGGCGGATAGGTGTGGCGGCTGCCATGGCTCGCCACACTGGTGGCTCCGCCACTGTGTTCCGGTTGAAGATTTCGATGAAAGACTGGGGGTCAAGATAACCTCGCTGGAGGGGGCGGGTGTGGTTTGGCCACAAGGGAGGGTAATGACATCACTATGTGATCTTTGAGAGAGAATCCCGATGGGCCCCCCGAGTGGATACCTAGTGAGAGCACTATCAGCACCGAGAACTGCATCCCACTTAAACCAGATTCTCTAGATTTAATCGCTTCACTAGATGCCAGTACTATCTTTGTAGCCAATGGTATAAGTTTATTCACTCTGAATCTTGCCACCCTGGAGGCAAAGGAGGTGGGCAAGCAACCTGTGGGCGCAGTGATTCCATTCATGACTTACGTTATGCCACGAGGTGAGCATCAAAATTTATGCATATCTTTATACAAGTCCCGTCTATGCTGCACTTGTGTTGAATCTGACTGACTCTTTGTATGTTGCAATTGAAGGTGCCCCTCCCGCCCTGGGTTCCGCATCGCGCGCAACTGAACATTGGGGTAATGATTTTTTACTTTGTGGTCATCCACCAGTATGATGCTATTTAGTACTCCATCCGTCCTAGAACGTTTAGACTTTTGAAAGTTTTCAAATTTGACTAACAATAACTCTTAAAGTAATTTATTTTAAATAGAGAAGATTACATATTTTGATAGTTGGTTTCATGGTAAATCTACCAATATCATTTTTATGTTATTAACATTTATGATTATTTTATTATTCACGGTCAAAGTTGAAAACATTTGACTTTGAAAAAGTCTAAACGAAGCTATATTCTGGGACTGAGGGATTACCTTAGCCTATACCTTTTTAAAATCGTTTGTCTCTTGTTTGTCTTGGTAATCCCCAGTTTAGAGATCTTTCTTCGAAAGTTAGATTTTCAACCCCAAAACACTCTTTTTTTTCATCGGGTGCTAAGGAAGGATAAGATTGGAAGGGGTACAGTACTAGACTAAATACTAAATTAAGGTGGCGAGCGATGGGAATCAAACCCGTATCTTCTCCTCGGCAAGAAGATGTTTTACCACTGAACTACACCAGCTACGACCTCTATTTTATAGGTATAGTATATCCACCTGGGTCGACCGTCTATATCTGGGTCGACTGTTTCATTTTTTATTAGTTTTTCCTTATTAATTGTCTTCGTGCAGAAGCCGAAATATTTAAATATATTTCCTTTTCTAAAAACTACAATCATTTTTGTGTGCCATACAAAAACACTCCGTCTGATTAATCCCCGAGTTCGGTTCGGATACCTTGATCGCGTCGCGGTGTGGATCGCATTTTTGCGTGCACCGGCGTAGTCAAACATATTATTCCTAAGAGCCACTTCAACAACCTAGCTAAAACATTTATTTTGATAAAATAATAGAAAACACTGTCAACCATCGATCCAACAGTCTCGCTAACTCGTTCCCCTCGCTTTCTGGCTCGGCATTGGTGGGACTCCTCCAGGTATTTTTGGCTAACGTCGTCCCTCGTCGTCTCCCTCGAGTTCCCTTCCGTCTGTTACAAATAATGAGATCAAAGTGATCTCATCCATCCATTCTAAGATGGCAACTGCCATCACCGACATCACCGTCGGTGTACGGACGCGGCGGTTCCACCACGTCCGTACACCGCAACCCCCTCCAGTGTATATATACATGTACATCACAGATCAATACATGTTCTGGATTGTTTTCCTCTCCATTTTGTCTCTCTTGTTTTCACTAGATTCAAACACGTTATCAGCACGAGCTCCAGGAGAAGAAGAAGGAGAAGTTGCAGATAGAGAACGGAGGAAACGTCAGCCTCTGGCGGAGGAAGGTACGATGCCTACCGTCGATGAACTCGTCGCTTCCGTGATGCATCTTCCTCCTCGCCTCCGTGCTCGCCGCCTCCGGGACCGCCTTCAACGCCATGTGCGCCGCTCGCTGGTTGAACACCAGACCGTGACGCCAACTGCCGCGCGCCACGCACTCCGCCTCTGGAACGCCGCGGCGGCGGGTCCGGCGCCACCAGTTCCTCCTTATCGCCGCCGTGGTGCCCGCATCACGACCGGTGGGAGCCGGGCCTTCCGTCGTCGCAACAACTCCAGGCCGACCGCCGACGCTGGCCCCAGTGGGCCGCCGACGGGCGGATTCGTCGACGCAGGCCCCAGCGGGCCGCCGACGGGCGAGATCCCGCCACTCCGCGTCCGGGTGCGGAACCTGCTCCACTGCGACGTCCATGGATGGACGGCAGTGGTGCCGGTCCCATGGACGGAGTGCCCCCTGCCGCTCGATGCAGATTCACCGCCAGCCTCCGCTTCTGCTGCAGCGTCACCGGAGTCGGAGCCCATGGAGATCCAGATGGATTCCTCCAGGGCCCCTTCTCCCGTCGTCGGACACCGCCGTCGCCGCTCTTCTTCACCGGCGCTGACAGGATCTAGAACGGTCCCTACCGGCACCATCGCGGCTCGACGCTGGCAGCCGGCCTCTTCCTTACCCGACTGGAACGTCGGAGCAGGCTTGAGCGCCGCCGCTCCTCACGCCTCTACCTCTGCACCACGCCCGCACGTCATCTCCACCGGCCATTGCCATCTGCCCAACAGCTTTGGTGAGCCCGCTTCCACAAACTCCGACGCGGAGGCCTAAGGCCTCGCCGGGTCTGCGGCTTGGAGGCTCATCGCCGGTGGGCCGACGGCCGTGGCTGCTCCGCCGCCGCTCGCCGTCGCTCGGTTGGAGGGGAAATGGACGGTTAGGGTTTCCAACCCTAACCGCTCCACCCTTTTATACCGCGGCGGGGGCGGGGAGCTGGGCTGGGCCAGGCCTGCTGGGCCGTGTGGGCCGTCCCAGGCTGCTGGCAGCATGGGCCGTGACGGCGAAAACGGCCCATTCAACAATTTACCCTTTGATGTTTATTTTTAGTGGCTATTTTTCATTCAAGTCCCTGTGTTAGTCAATAATTCTGTTACAACAGTTCATCAGTGTTTCTGTGTCTATGTATTTTTCTGTTTAGACCCCTGATGCTATCTGTAATTGTGCATCTGTGTATGCATTATTATTTATGTATTTCAGACTATGTTATTGAATTATTGCATATGTTTTAGAATTTTTGCATCGCATCTTTTCTAAGACATACTCTACTTATATGCCTAGTTTTGAATTTGCATTTTTTCACATGTATTGCATTTCTTTAACTTAGCATGTTCTCATACAAAAAGGATTGCATGTCTTTTCTCTTGGGTTGCAAGCATAGGGTGATGGAGACCTTGGCACCGGCTGCGCTAAGTTCTTTTATAGAATTTAGCAGCCCAGAGACCGTGCTTTAAGGCCGCAAGTTTCTTGCCTATCACTATGAGGCCTACATCTTTTGATGATTGCCTATACATGCTTCCCCAAATTGAAAATTTGAGGATACTTAAACTTTTCATTTGAAGTTTCATTTTGATTATTAATGAAGCACAGGGTAGTGGAGTCCTAAGCGTTGGCTGCGGTATGTTCTTTCGAATATATCAGCCCTGAGATCCATGCTTTATGCAGCAATTCATTTTCCCATTACTAAGAGATCTACTCCATTAATTTGGAGATTATCTATAACGTGCTTAATAATTCTCAAAATTACCTTTCATAATGTTTTCCTCTTAATTCATGTGATTTTATTTTTGTTTTATGAGATTACAACATTACCATTGGGATTCTTAATTTATCATTGTTTCTTAATGATAACCCATGGTCATCATTGTAGGAACATGTCAAACAATAAAGAGTTCGATGAACTCGCCATTGATGGGCACAATTATCCAACATGGGCTTCGGACATTGAAATTAACTTTGCTTCCTGTGGAATTGTTGAGCCTATTCAAGAGCCCGTTGCTGGGGCTGCCCCCATTCCGAATAAGAAGAAGTTTTCTGCTCTTTTTCTCCTGAGGATCTACATCCATAAGGATCTTAAGCAGGAGTATCTCATGGAGAGATGCCCATTTGCTTTATGGAAAGCCCTCGAAGAAAGGTATGAACAGCAGAAGGAACTTATTTGGCCTTCTGCCAATCATGAGTGGAATCACCTTTATTTGCAAGATTTCAAATCTATTGCAGAATACAATCATGTTGTTCACACCATTTGCTCAAAGTTGAAATTTTGTGAGAAAGAGCCTACGGATGCAGAGAAGATAGAGAAGACTCTATCAACTATGCTTCCGGAGGACAGGATATTGCATCAGCAATATCGCTCAAACAATTTCCAGCACTATTCCCAGCTTATTCATACATTATCTCAGGCAGAAAAACATCATGAGCTTCTGTTGAAGAATTCTCATCAGCGCCCTCCGGGCTCTGCTCCTTTGCTTGAGGTACATCACAATGATCATAAGCATGCTGGGAATAAGAAGAATTTCAAGGGGAATAATTTCTCCAAGAATTCGGTTAGAAAACGCAAATTCAACAATAGGCGCAAATTCTTCAGGAGAGGAAAAGGGGAAAAAGGTAATGGTAACAATCCACCACCTCGTGAAAATAATCGTATGATTTGTTTCAAGTGTGGTAGTGATGATCATATCGCTAAGGATTGCCATTGCCCTAAAAACCTAGTTCTTCTTTATCAAAATTCCCTAAAGAAGCCAAAGTTCAATAAGCCTAGATATGAAGCTCACTTCAATTCTACTGAGGCTACACTGGTGTGTACAAATTCTTCGCTGGATCCTAAGGAACCGCAGAACACTCTTGGTCAAGAGAACTCCACCACAACTGGAGGCATGATCACTCTTCCACGTGAAGATTCTACAGAAGACATGCTTATCGAGTACTTCTCGAAGGATCCACTTGGTGATTTGGAATAATCTCGGTGTGACGATCCACTTGAAGATGTTACTCAAAACAGTTGTTAATGTCCTATATTTGTCATGTATCAAATTGTTGTAATAAGTAGAGATGTACAAACTCATAGTATGGGTTGTACGAACTCAAGTTGTCATACTTGGTAGTTCATAGAGATGTATGCACTCTTGGCTTTGAGGCATACAAACTCTTAAAATGTTGTAATATTTTATTATGTATGTGATATGTTTCTATATGTTGAATAAGAATTCTTGACATGAATTTCTTGTTTTTACTACAGATGCCTCATGATGTCAACTCAACGGAGGAGGAATTATGTCTTGTGGATTGTTGTACCACAAACTCTATACTTAGGGAGATCAAATACTTCCGAACTCTAAAGAAAAGAGATGGGCAAGTTTTGACCATCGCAGGACGTGATGCTGTGATAGTTGGGTCTGGACGGGCTACTATTACACTCCCAATGGGTACACAAATTGTAATTGAGGATGCACTTTTGTATCCTGATTCTACTCGTACCCTACTAAGTTTTAGAGACATCCGTCGAAATGGGATTCATGTTGAAACCCATGATGACAAGCAAGGAGAATTTCTTCTCTTGACTAAACAAGATGGATATGACAAACGCATATGCGAAAGAATTCCCTCACTCTCTTCTGGGTTGTACTACACATACATTAAGCCTATTGCACATGTTTCATTTAAGGTAATTTTTCAAAATGTTGATCCATTCCAAGTATGGCACGATCGACTTGGTCACCCTGGGATAGGGATGATGAGAAAAATTATCAGCAATTCTATTGGTCACAACTTAAGTGCATCATTTCCTAAATCTTCTAATTTTGTGTGCACTGCATGTGCTACTGGGAAACTGATTTTGAGACCATCTCCTCTCAAAATCAAAGTTGAACCACTTAAATTCCTTGAAAGAATTCAAGGGGACATTTGTGGTCCAATTGCACCAAATTCTGGGCCATTTAGGTATTTCATGGTATTGATTGATGCATCAACTCGATGGTCACATGTGTGTCTACTTTAGACATGCAACCATGCATTTGCCAAAATTATGTCTCAAATCATTAAATTTAAGGCAAATTTTCCTGAACATAGGATCCAATCGATCTGTATGGATAATGCTGCAGAATTTTCATCCCATGCTTTCAATGATTATTGCATGGCTTTGGGAATCCAAGTTCAGCATTATGTTCCATATGTTCATACCCAGAATGGCTTGGCTGAATCGTTGATCAAAAGGATCAAGCTAATTGCACGACCTATGTTAATGAATTGCAAATTGCCTATGTCGTGTTGGGGTCATGCAGTTCTGCATGCTGCTGATCTTATCCAACTACGACCAACTGCATATCATGGTACTTCCCCAATGCAGTTAGTACGTGGAAATCCTCCAAGTATTTCCCATTTGCGTGAGTTCGGATGTGTGGTATACATCTCGATCTCACCACCTCAGCGTACATCTATGGGCCCACACAGGAAAGTGGGGATCTATGTGGGATTTCACTCTCCGTCGATCATTAAGTATTTAGAACCCTTAACGGGAGATCTATTTACTGCCCGGTACGCTGATTCAATTTTTGATGAGGAACATTTCCCGGCATTAGGGGGAGACTTTAAGTACCAACAAGAATGCCAGGAAATTGATTGGGATACCAAAGGTAATCCAGCATCTGATCCACGTACTACAGAAACTGAACTACAAGTTCAAAAGATAATCCATTTGCAGAAGCTTGCAAATGAACTGCCAGATGCATTCACCAACTATAAAGGTGTCACTAAATCTTTCATTCCTGCACGGAATGCACCAAAAAGAGTGGAGGTACCAAATAAAACCACTCAACTCCCTCTCAATGGTAAGAGGGGGAGAAGTATGGTCAACCAGAAAGATTCTAATGGTAGCAAGAAAAGAAAAGTTGTGAATGCAAATCAACCATTGGTTGATAGACACCAAGTGGATAGTGATCCACGACCTAGCTCAGTGGTGCACAATGCTGAGGCTGGGACATTGGAAGACCCTAGACATATCATTTTGGGAAATCATGATGAGTCTTTAAGGGTAGATGAAATTGCCATCAACTATGTTGAGACAAGAGAAACATTTGATAGAAAGGCTACAATTGTCGACTCATATTTCGCTGAGAAAATTGCTGAGAACCTTCAACATGATTCAGATCCTAAAACCATGGCAGAGTGCATGAAGCGCTCGGACTGGAATAAATGGAAGGAAGCAATTGAAGCAGAATTAGCCTCGCTTTACAAAAGAGATGTATTCTCGGCCGTAATGGCTACCCCTCATGGTATCTTTCCTGTGGGATACAAATGGGTTTTCGTTCAGAAAAGGAACGAAAAGAATGAGGTGGTGAGATATAAAGCAAGGCTTGTAGCACAAGGGTTTACGCAATAACCCGACGTTGATTTCAACGAGACTTATTGTCCAGTCATGAGTGCAATAACTTTCTGATATCTTATATTATTGGTAGTGCAAAATCGTCTATCTATGCAGTTGATGGACGTAGTGACTGCATATCTTTATGTGTCACTGGATTCTGATATTTACATGAAAGTTCCGGATGGAATTAATATACCGAATCCAAAGGCAAATCGCAACATGTATTGTGTCAAGTTGCAGAAGTCACTATATGGCTTAAAACAATCAGGCAGAATGTGGTACAACAGATTAAGTGAATTTCTTCTGATGAAGGGATACACTAAAAATGATGATTGCCCGTGCGTATTCATTAAGAGGTCCTCCAAGGGATTTTGTATTGTCTCGGTTTATGTTGATGATTTAAACATCATTGGCAATGAGGAGGATATTAATGAAGCACGTCATCATTTAAAGACGGAGTTTGAGATGAAGGATTTGGGTACAACCAAATTTTGCTTAGGGCTTCAACTTGAGCATTTACCTTCAGGAATCCTTGTGCACCAAAGTGCCTATACCCAAAAGATATTAGAGAAATCAATATGCATAAGTCATATCCATCCAAAACTCCCATGGTGGTCAGACCTCTAGACGTAGAGAAAGATCCATTTAGACCAAGGGAAGATGGAGAAGAGATATTGGGCAGTGAGTTCCCGTATCTTAGTGCTGTTGGTGCGCTTATGTATCTTGCAAATAGTACCCGACCGTATATTACTTTTGCAGTAAATCTGTTGGCAAGATACAGCGCTGCTCCAACCAAACGTCATTGGGTTGGAGTTAAGAATGTCTTTCGATATCTCAACGGCACAAAAGATCTTGGCCTCTTCTTTAAGAGGAATGATGATCAGACTTTGATGGGGTATGTTGATGCTGGCTATTTATCTGATCCCCGTGATGCCAAATCACAAACGGGATTCGTTTTCATGCATGGTGGAACTGCCTTTTCATGGAAGTCTTCCAAACAGACTATGGTAGCTACATCCACCAACCATTCTGAAATAATTGCATTATTTGAAGCATCACGTGAGTGTGTATGACTTCATAGAATGGTACACCACATACTTACTTCTTGTGGTATTGGTTCATTAGAAGCACCAACTATTATCTATGAAGATAGTGCTGCTTGTGTTATTCAGATGGAAACAGGTTATGTTAAGACCAATCTTAACAAACATATGGCTCCCAAGTTGTTTTATCCTCATGATCTTCAAAAAACGGGGATATAAAGATCGTGCAAACGAAATCTTGTGATAATCTTGCTGATTTATTCACAAAATCTTTACCATACTCTTCATTCCATAAGTGTGTTATGGGTATTGGTATGAGACAACTTAAAGACTTGCAAGAATCAGGGGGAGTGTCTCTCCGTGACACCTGAATGATTATACCATCATATTACACTCTTTTCTTTGTATGAGTTTTCTCTATTGAGTTTCTCATCCAAAGTTTTTAATGAGGTAATATCAACACAAGCTACATATCATGATTATTCTCCTTATTTTTCCCACTGGGTTTTTGAGGAGTTTTACTTGATATACATATCTATATTTTTAAAATTTCTGGACAGATATATTGAAGGAA
The DNA here is from genome assembly GCA_036936925.1 of Cenchrus fungigraminus. Classification (NCBI taxonomy): domain Eukaryota; kingdom Viridiplantae; phylum Streptophyta; class Magnoliopsida; order Poales; family Poaceae; genus Cenchrus; species Cenchrus fungigraminus. The sequence continues at coordinate 11,178,566 of CM072779.1, forward strand.
TAAAATGAAAGACGATCAAGGCTGGATTCGATCAAGGGGGAGTGTTACAAATCATGAGATCAAAGTGATCTCATCCATCCATTCTAAGACGGCAACTGCCATCACCGACATCACTGTCGGTGTACGGACGCGACGGTTCCACCACGTCCGTACACCGCAACCCCCTCCAGTGTATATATACATGTACATCACAGATCAATACATGCTCTCGATTGTTTTCCTCTCCATTCTGTCTCTCTCGTTTTCACTAGATTCAAACACCGTCCATAAAAATAGGAAGTTGCCTTCCGTCCGTTAAAAAAACAAACAAACAAACAAACGATGCCATCACCGTTTGCCTTACGTCGGACGGAACATAACAGAGAAAAAGGATCAGCTTTTTTTACGTGATTAAAAATATGGATGGAGATTTGGGGAGTCCTCTAGTTGCCGCTTCTAATTTTCTTGTTTTTTAAAATTCTGAATTTGTATAATATTTATTAGTTGACAGTTTCTCCAATGCTTGAGGATTTTAGGAGCCGTCCATCGATCCAGATCGAATGGCTTAAAAATAGGAGGAACTTGTTATAAGGAATCAAAATTGTGGACCGGTACCAAATAATTGTGAGCCAAGAACTAATATTTGTAGGTCAGGAACTAATTCTGAAAATGAAGGAAAGGGTACATCGGTATTTTCACACGTCGTCCCATTTACTCGGTGCTGGCCCATAATTGTCGGCGGACCATTTGACTCCCGGTGACCATTTTACGAGGAATCCTTTGGCGTCGCCGTCGGCCGATGCATCGCGCCGCCGCCGCCGCCCTAGCCGATGCATCACCCTACCGCCACCCCCACCAGCGCATCGGCCCCCGCGTAGCCACTGACGTCCTTCCAGCTGAGCATCTCACCAACCCAGGTCGAGGGGATTCCCACTTGCTCGTCCTCCTCCAGGAAGACTCCCGACGGCACCGCCGCCGCATCGCCTTCGGCGGACCAGTTCACGCGGTTCGCCAGCTGATGGATCCAACCAGCCCTGTGTAGGTCCCGTCCAAAAAAACAGAGGAACCATAGGTTCCCCTGAGTTCCCCTCAAGCACTATAACAGATCTCTTATTAGTTATATTATATATAGATTCTTTGGATTGATCTAGACCGTCAGATCTTCATAAAATCCAACGGTCCATATTCTTCTTCTTTTCGGATTTACGTGAGAATTTTTAGACCCTCTCGGTAAACATGGTGACTTCTTTTTTAACACTGTAGTATTAAGATAATAATAGATTTTGCAAATTCGCCGAAGTTTCAAAAATTTGGCTCTTTGGAACCAAAGTAAAAGCATTAGGTGTAGCATAAATATTCAGGGTTCTGTTTGGATTGACTATTCATGGTGTGGTAACATACGAACCCATATGGAATCGGCCATTTTGAGTATTGTGTAAATATACATTCGGTGCACTAGGAATAGTGTTAACAATAGCAGTTGTAATTGTAACGGAAGTATTAATATTATCATCTAAAGGCCGTTTTAAAAGTTGTTCCTCTTGAATACGCATCCAAGCATGTCTAAAATTGCTATCAAACATATTTTTAGATGTATGCTAAAAAAAACATATTTTTAGATGTGTTTACCTTAGCTTGATCAATCATAATTGTAATATCATTTTGAAAAGCGGGGGTTCACTTATAGATGTGTTTACCTTAGCTTTAGCACCAACAGGAAATACGACACTATCTTTCTTTGTGACCCCTTGGTGTAACAAGGTAGAAAGAAACGCTCGTCGGCTCTCCTCCGATCCTCCACTCACCGACGTTCTTCCTCGTCAGCCTTGCACATTGCTTCATAAGCTTGTCGATCTTCCTCTAGCAACTCATCAATTGTCACATTGATGATGTTGTCCTTGGCAAGATCAAGATGAGCGCCCATGTGTGATATGATAGACTCGGGCATTGATGCAACTGTAATTTTCGTCTCCAACGGAATCAACAAAATGTGTTGGCACTAGAAATCGTCGTGCAAGCCGACACACATAAATATATTGCACAAAGCTCTCCAAGCAGCCACACATGAGATTCTAATGGCAGCTAGTAATTAATAATGAAACCGTGATCATGTTGAAAATATACTTGTGTGACAATTAATTTTACCCATCAAGCAACACATGAGATTCTAATGGCAGCTAGTAATTAATAAGGACTGAATGGCATCTATGAATGCGCCCGTTCTGTTCTTTGATGCTGTGAGCCCTCACCTCTGGGTGTGTTTAGATCCTAAAATTGGGATGCAAATTTCGGAGATTTTGCACAGATTTTGGGCTGAAAAGCACTGTTCCGAACTGAAAAGTAATGTAGCACTTTTCGTTTGTTTGTGGTAAATATTGTCCTACCATGGCCTAACTAGGCTCAAAAGATTCGTCTCGCAAAGTACGTCCAAACTGTGTAATTAGTTTTTGATTTCATCTACATTTAGTACTACATGCATGTGTCGACATTTTTGATGTGATGTTTGATGTGATGGGAAATCTTCTTTTTGCATAGTGTATTTTGGAGGAAGTTTGGGCTCTGAACACACCCTCTGACGAAGATGCACACCCTCTGACGAAGATGCTGCTGTGTGGCTCTTCGCCTACATGCTACATGCCCCTACAAACAACGGTTGAACAGTATGGGGATATACTCGGGCCTCGCTAACCAGCGACCGGTCGCTGGGAGCGACCGGTTCGGCTGGGCCTCCTCCCCCTTCTAACTTTCTTTTTCTGAAAAGTTTTTTCTTCCCACAAGTTTCTATTTTTGGAATATCATAACTTATACACACAACTTTGATGCATAATTTCGACTTATAAATTTTGTCACATAATTTTTCAGCATAAGTTTGATTCGCGCAAAATTTGTGCGTACAACTTGTATACACAACTAAATTGAAGAATAACTTGTGTGTATATTTTTCTCTCTAACGATAAGTTGTGCGCATAATTTTTTTCTGTAAACGTCGAATTGTGTGCATAACTTATTCCGTAAAGACGAGTTGTGCATATAACTTATGTATAAGAAAAATTATTGAAAAAAAATACTAAAAAAAGAAAAATGAAAAAAAAGAGAAACAAGTCCCCCGTGAGGCGCGCGGGACGGGCGCGCGCGGTCGCTTGGAGCGACCGCGTGCCGAACTGGTTTTACACATACCTCATCAGTCTATCGTGCATTATAACTCATCTTTTTTAGAAAATTCCTTCGCGAATACAATATTATCATTAGGGCACTCGCAATCCATGTTCTATACGGAAACGGATTGCTATGAGCGACCGACGGGAATTAGATCCTCCTTTCCATATCGTCATCCTCAACGCGCGGTATACATATAGTATTTGCGTTCTCGTATATCCTCCCTTGCACATACTGCAGCACAACCTACAAGCATGGCGGCCGCGGCTGCTAAGAGACAGCGGTGCATCAACGGCAGCATGGCTGTTTTGCCGTTTTGCCGGAGGACGTCCTCCTGGAGGTCTTCTCCCGCGTGGGCAACATCCAAGACCTCTTCAAGTTGGCTGTGACATGCCGACAGTGGCTCCGCCGCTTCACCAACCCAGCCTTCCTCCGCCGACTTTGTCCGTGCCAGGGCGAGGGGCACCGTGCGCGCCTTGTTGGTTTCTTCTTCCAGCAGACGAGATTCGCGCTGCCCCGTGGAAGGACGATGAAGATGCTGACGATGAAGATGCGTATGGCGCAGCACACCTCGGTCTCCGCACCCATCTTCCTGCCGGCGCCGGGGTCACCGCTTGGCCCGACGACGGGTCGTGCGGCCCTCACCTCCTTCGTCACCGACAACGATGGCACCTTCAACTACGCCGAGCCCTTGGCAGCGCGCCGCGGCATCGTCCTGATGCAGCTCGTCCCTCGCACTTTCGACCTCAAGCGGATGACAGCGACCGGCCATCTCCTCGGTCTTTGCAACCCTATCACCGGGGAACGCCACATTCTCCCGCCTCTGGTGGGGTGCTGCGACGTTGACAGTGACAGCTACGCCATCATCACGGCCGCCGACAGCCGGAAACAACCGCCATCATCGTCAGGGCACTTCAAGTTCTCGCAGCTGCTCCTCGTCACCACCCAAATCAAGAGCGACGATGTGTACCTCCACTCGTACTCTGGCACCACTCGCAGCTGGAGCGTGCCCACCATGTGCCTGGACGGGTCCCGTTTCTCCATGGCGGGTGAGAGATCCGCGGTCGTTCACCAGGGCGCGGCGCACCGGCTGTGCATTGATCGCAAACCTTGCTCACCCCAAGATGATGACTACCTGCTGTATAAACTCTCCGCAGAGGTGGGGACAGCCACAGCGTGCGCCTCCTGACTAAGGCACCGTTTAGTTCGGTGAAATTTTGGGGAAAGTGGTGAAAATTTTGCATTGAGAAGCGTATTCTGTGAGAAGTGGCACGGTTTGCGATGCGAAAAATTTTGGGACTTTTGAGGAACTAAGGCTAGTCGCACCGCGGAGAAAGCGATCGGAACTGCAATCCTCCAGGTCGGATGACCTGCACCGCGGAGCTGCAAAGCCTACGGTATCCTCCAGGTTGGTACAGTGCACCTGGATGTCTAGCGTTCCCACGGCTCGTCTGTATGTTCTCTCTCCGTGGGTCCCGCAGGTGGTGTTGCTCTTGCTGCCCAACACCTGCCCAGCGCCCGTCGAATAATTGAAAGCTAGAGCATCGGGCGCGCCCAAAGTGGATTTTGACGATGCGGATACAGGCCAGCGGCCGCAGCTCTGGCTCGAAACCGAACTATAAACCGTGGTGGAGCCCACTGGGCCATGCCCTTCCCATTCGTGATACCGATCCGCGCGGTGCGGTTAGCCTAAACAGGGCATAAGATCCCGGTTCGTGGCGGAGGCTCACCGCTCCTCTGCGTCAGTGTAGACGGCAAGCTTTCGGTCGCTTGCGTGTATCCCATGCACGTGACTGTTTGGATGCAGGAAGGCGGAGAAGCAGGCACCCCTGCGACATGGCTCCGAACTAGTGTGATCAGAACACCAATGGCGGCGGTGCCGAATCCCACGCTATGCAGCTGGGAGTGCACCTGGCTTGACTTCAACAAAGGATCGATGCTCGTGCTCCCCAGGAGGGGCGGCGTCTTCATCCTCGACCTCGAGAACAAGGTGACGGAGAAGGTCACGGACTGCTTGCTGCACCCGTTCAGTACTGAAAGGAATAAGTTCAGTGATGAAAGGAGCGGGACGTGTGTGCCGTACGAGATGGACTTGGTGGAATTCTTTGTGCTCCAGCTAGGTGGTCTATGCAGAGTGTTGGGAAATTGGGCAAAAACCTTTCACCCTCGAAACGTCAAAGTTGCCGAATTCGTGAATATATTCGTGAATATGTCACTGGGTCGTTGCTCTGTTTCATGACAAGAAAGCACTCGTGAAGGTGTTTCGTTATTTTTTGCATGATTCATTAACCCTCTGACGTTGTGCGAAATAATCGCCGAATTAGCATCAGAATAGCAAGTCTACTTCTTATTTCAGGACGGCAAGAATCTGGCGAATTCGTGAAAACCATGAAGTCGGGAATTTCGGAGATCCAGAGGAATTTCTCTTCGGTTGCAGATTCTGAAGCACAGTTCGGAGATCTTGATGACTGGCAACTTTCGCGAATGAAGGTTCAAAGGTTAAAGAAGGACCAGGTCAAAGACGTTGCCTCAAAAGTCCGGGTTCGTGGTGTGAACTGATGGCAGGCTTGTAAATATATGAATTAATCCCGCAAATCACGGGATGTAAAAGACGTTTATGTACATGTTCACATCAGGAATATTCTTTAGATTCGAGGGTAATCTCGGAATGTAAAAGTCCCTTCGTCTCCCTATAAAAGGGGGCGAGAGGGCACGTGTAAAGGGATTCACAACTTTTGAGGCGAGGACAGACTTTCGGGGATTTCTTGTCTCCATCTCTTCGTTGCTTTCGTTCATTTGTTCTGGAATCTTGTGTTCGGGGACTCCATCCGATTTTCGGACCTCCCAACACAGAGGTCTCCACAGTGTGTAGCGAATCAAGTTTACTATGATGGGTGTGTTTAGTTCCCTGAATTGGGATATAAAATTCTGGATTTTGCACGGATTTTAGGCTGAAAAGCATTGTTCCGAACTGAAAAACACTGTAGCACTTTTCGTTTGTTTGTGGTAAATATTGTCCTACCATGGCTTAACTAGGCTCAAAAGATTCGTCTCGCAAAGTACATCCAAACTGTGTAATTAGTTTTTGATTTCATCTACATTTAGTACTCCATGCATGTGTCGACATTTTTGATGTGATGTTTGATGTGATGGGGAATCTTCTTTTTGCATAGGGTGTGTTTAGAAGCCCAAATTTTTCCAAAAAACATCCCATCATCTATTACATTCCATCACATCACCTCTCACTATTCATCTGACGCTACAGTATATTTTGCACGAATTTTGGCCAGAATTACCAAACTTTGCCCAAACGTTTGGGCTCTAAACACACCCATAGTGAATTTTGGGGGAAGTTGGATTTCTAAACACACATGATGTTAAATTCTCCATGTCATTAGGTTCCCCCTGCAGGATTCATATATAGCCCTCTCTTTGTATTTGCTACCAGATTTGGTCCAAACTTTTGGCACTCCTAGAAAGGCACACAGCAGTCTGGTCGCCTCGTCAGAAACTTCTTGTACCTCAGTCAAAAGCTGTAGCTGTAGGTCAGTAGATGGCCATGGCCAGCCACGAGCACAAAATAGACCACCTGAGAGGCCGCACCCCTCCCGCAGCACCCGAGGCCGGCAGCGGCGGCGTCGTTCCCCCTGCGCTGCGCCGCGACACGTATGCGCTCGTCTGCCGCGCCTTCCGCGCGCTCACGCTCGTGCTCATCGCGCTCGGCGTCGTGGCGCTGGTGCTCTGGCTCGTCTACCAGCCCAGCCGCCTCAAGGCCTACGTCGACTCCGCGCAGCTCACCCGCTTCGACCTCGCCGGCGACAACAACGGCGCCCGGCTGCGGTTCGACCTCACCGTCGTCGTGAGCATCCGCAACCCGAACCGGAGGCAGGACGTGCTGTACCGGCGGCTGGAGGCCTTCGCGCGCGCTCTATGGCGGCGATCGCCTCGGGCCCGCGGCGGACCTCCCGCGGATGCGGCAGCCGCGCAAGAGCACGGCGGAGGTGCGCCCCGGCTTCCACGGCGAGGGTGCCGCCGCCGTCTCCAACGCCGCGGCGGCGCTGTTCCGCAGGGAGAAGGAGGAGGGGTTCTTCGGCGTCGGCGTGAAGCTCCACGCGAGGGTGCGGCTGAAGGCGAGCGTCGTGGACAGCGTCGAGTACAGGCCCGACGTGGACTGCTACGTCAGGGTCCCCGACCCGAGCAACGCGACGGCGGTGGCGCAGGGGTTCACGCCCACGCAGTGCCATGTTGACGACTTCTCGTGACGAACACAACGCCCAAGCTGAGAGCAGTAAGTTTCAGGCGTTACGCTTACGCTGATGACGAATTGATCAATTCATATAGTCGCATTTTATTATTTTAATCTTGAGGATAGCTAGCCGGGTGACGAGGGCATGTTTGGTTCTCGACCACTGGGTAGGACGAGCTGTGCGCGCAACACCGTAGCGCCACAGCCGCAGGCTCCAAATTTGAATCTCATTCAAAATTGATAAAAAATATCATGAGAATTTAAATCTTTGGGTAAGTTTACGAACTTGAATGAGAACTAGATATAAGTTTAGAAATTGTTATGTACATTTCGTGAGTACCTAGATCGGATGAGGAATCGGAACGATAACTCAAGAAAAATTTAATAATCACTGTTAGAAAACAGCATCAATATATCCACGCTAATGGCAAGGTTAGTATGGTTTTCAAGTTTGGTGGTACGGAGTAGTTAATAATAGAACAATAACAAAAAAAAAACTTTTTCCTCCACGTATTTTTTTCTGTTGTTTCTTACAGGCAGCTTGTATTGATAAAATCCCTAATTACCATACAGAAAGCATCGGAACATCAATCCACTGTATCCATCCACATGTATGTGCACTTGTCCAGAAATACAACATCTGGGGCCCCGCTGCCTCCACATAGTTGGAAGTAGCAGCTATAGCTCTTCCGTTCATAAAACCATTGTAACAGCAACAAATAAACACAGCAAGAAAGGATGAATGAATGAAGGCCATTGTTTCTGTAAAATGTACATACAAGTACAACAAGAGATCATGTCTGTCATTTTTTGTCAGCGGTTAAGTTAGATATGACACGGCTACCGACCCTGCTCATCGTCTTCGACATGAGCGGCTGATGCCGCTTGCTACTTGAAGTTTCACTGGTGCCGTCCAGTCGCTTCTGGTATTCTTTTGTAAGATCTTCAAGGCGACTAGACACCTGAAAAAAAATAACAAATGGTGATTTAAATAACTGGAAAAATGAAACAATTTATTCTAAAATTGCTAATTCACTCTTCCACATAAATTGGATGGAGCTTACTAGATTTTCTTTCACATCTGAATGTAAAAAAGGTGAATGAACATCAGGACAAGTTAGCAAAGTTTGGAAGTTCAGCGCTCAATTGGAAGTCAGAACAGAACTAAAACAAGAAATAAAAGGTAATAGTGGCAGCACGGGCATGTTATAGTGCAAAATAATCAGGTGCCACAGTACTGGAAAATTAACTAGCAATAGAGCATCAACATAAGGTTATTGAAAGTTTGAAACTAACAGGTTAAACAATCTATAACAAAGACATTATTTAGTACCTGTTCTATTACTATAGAAAAGAGTCAGATCATTTGAACAGCCAAAATCAACAAATGGGACATAATTTCAGGAAATAGCACGGAACATCTTTTAGTTTTTTCTATGACGAGAAAAATAAAAGGAAAAATAAATAATGTTCAAATAAGAGCAAATTTGTTCCCAAGCAATTCACATAAAAACAAGTCACGAACTGTATGATTTGTGCAATAAGAAGTTTATTACCTTAAATGTGAATGCAATTGGCAGTAACACATCTGGATCAGTTGCCTCCTCAGGGAAATTTCTCAAGGCATGTAGGAGCTGCTCGAAAGGTAATTTGACCTGACAGTAGGATAGCAATTCGATATTTTTTATATTTGTTTTAAATATGGCTTCAAGCAAAAGCATAAGAAAAAACAACTCACCAAATCATCATGACAGAATCTCAGTAGAGCCAATCCAACTTGGAAAACAACCTTAATACCCTGTAAGAATCAACCAGCAATCAGAAATAGAAATCAAAAGGTGTCAGTGACAACATAATCAGTATTTTCAGTCCTACTTGCCCTACATATTGGTAGCTCTGTACTTAAAAATTAAATGAATAGTAGTATAACACAACAAACAGTAATCTGATCTTATGAAAGAAATAGAAATGCATGTAAAAAAAGGAACCATGAGCACTGGCATCATTACAAGACAATTTATGAGGGTGTTTATCATTCAACTGCATCTTAAGTCAAAGTGTGTTATGTAAACTAATGGGGTTTCCCAAGATATACAAAGTTACTAAATATGAAGCAATACTGCTGAAAAACAGTCAACTAACTTTAAATACAGTCTAGACATGAAATACATATACAGCAGAATTTGATTCTAACCTCATAAAGAAAGACATCCCAAACTCTAAGAGTTAGATGAAACGGGAAGGAATATGAGAAAACTGTGATAAACCATTGGCTTGCATACATGCTTGGGTTTATCATTTCTTCAACAAAGTGTTGTCCCAGTTTTGGCATGTGCTCCATAACTAATTTCTCAAACTGAGAAAGATATTGCTGCACAAGCGGCAAACCAGCCTGTTGCAAGGGTAAACACTATCAGAAGATTACAGCATGCAGGTTTATTCAAGGAACAAAAAAATTGGGATTTGTTTCAAGGCCTGCATTATTAATTATTCAGACTGAATTTGGGCACTGCTGGCAGAAGAACATGAAAGCATGAACGAAAGAGTACATTTTACTTAGTACTTATCATTTTTGACGTCTCAAATAAGATAGACAATTTGTACTCAAGAAGATAAGATAGACAATTAAGGCAGCCATGAAACAGGCATTGTGAATCCCAAAAATTGTATAAACTGGAACCCAAATCTAATTCATTAGTTCATTTCAATTACCTGATACAAGCCTTCCATTGGCGCATGGACAGCTCCCTTCAGTAAGGCAACTAATAACCAGAATGCATCCTCCTCACTCATGTAAAGAAGAAGCAACCCAGCTAAAAATCCCATTCCCTGTGAAATAATTGTGTAAATAACAGATATTATTCCACAGAGGTCTTTGTATACAAAACCTAGGCCTGCGGAGTAAACACAAACCTGCACGTATCCAACATCCCTATCATATACGGAATACGCTTTCAAAATGTTATACAAGGATCTTTGACCGGGACCATGTCTTTGTTGGAAGAAAATATGAGATGGAAATGTACGTGATATGTCCCGAATAATTTCCAATTCAGAGGCCGATGTCTCATATATCACCAGTGTCTGTCCAAAGGATAGAACGATGATACAAGTAACAATAAGAACAACACTCTACACGATACTCTGATCATTAATAAATAAAATTGCAAACTAGAAATCTATAACAGATACCAAATAATTAAAATTCAGCCAGTAATTCATTCAGAACTGTCACGCCTTAAAAGGCTACCCACAAACTTCAGTAAAGTCAGGTTGACTATGATGGATGCAAATGCACAAATTGCACACTAAAATGGACTAGGATCCAATGTTCATGTGAGTAATGGTCTTATTAAATATAATCTCCATAATGCACAGATATTAAATTTCCTAATCAGTGGTAGAATTTACAAGAGCTAGACCCTAACGTATAAACACATTCTGTGGAGTTTCCATATTTCTCAACCTAGCATAACTAAGCAAATCGCAATCATATAAAATGCCAATATAAAAATAAATGATCAAAATGAGTACCTCATAAACCCCAGGGTTCATTAGCAAGAGGTCTCGGCTGCCTGAAATCAACTGCCAAACAAGTCCTCTGAGACAATCAGGAATTCCTTTCCTTATTCGTCTTTTAACCACATGAGGGTTCCTTCTAACATAATGCTTCCAGTCACTACCACCAACACCTATCATCTTCCTCCATTTTCTTATCCTTTTTTCCTCCCTGTGGTAACAACAAAAGAATAATAAAATAAAAGCACCTATGTAAGGTTAACATATGGCATTGGCAGAAAGTAACTAAACAAGAAAGATACGATGACCCTTGTCCATCATGTTGTCAAATGTGTCGATAATAACAGTTAAGACTTTATGACATTTCATACCTTTCACGTTCCTGTATGGATTTGCCTTTTGAAATTCCGTCAGGAGAGTTACTTTGTTCTGACTTTATAAAACCAAATCTGTCCACGGCACGAGAAGGAGCTACTCCTGGTTCAGTTTCATCAATTGCTTTCTTCTTATTATCCATTTCAGTGAGTATGTTCAATAACATTCTCCATATGTTCAAAATGTCCTGCCAATTTCAAAAAATCTGTTCATCAACATAAAGCTACCATCACACCAAATAAACATGAAGCAAAGCAGAATCTGCATAGTAGAAAACAAAGCAAGTGAAAAATAGATAGAAGGTGGTTACATGATTTCACGTGGCTAATATCATGATAGCCCAACACAAAAAATACTCCCTCCGTTTCAAAATACTTGTCATTCTGAGTTTTCTAGATACATTTCTTTTATTATTTATGTGGACATACTAACTATCTAGGTGCATAACAAAGGGAATGTATTTAGAAAAGCCAGAATGACAAGTATTTTGAAACGGAGGGAGTAGTCTTTGTGTGTCATTAGTAGATACACAAAGCATGAATTGAGGCAAAATGAGCATCGGTCTCTCTGATCAGCAGAACAGCTCAATCCATCAGTGGCAAGTAAACAGCTAAACTAGCACGGAACCCCCAAAAACATTGAAATTTTGGTCTCTCTGATCTGCATAATTGTAGGACCTAATAGTGGCAAGCTAACAATCTAGAAATATTAAATTCTCTCCAGTGATAATCCTCCTCCTTTCATCCAAGCATATACATATACCATGATGCGCTATTGGGAGCTGCTAGCGCAGATCGCATTGTCACAGCTACCATCTCATTTTTTCAACAAAATCAGCAGGAGCAGGACATGTCAATGACCTTGGTTCGTCCCCCACAATCTCCAGGAAAACGAAAGAACTAGCGGTCAGACAACGAAAGAAATCATCGATATGCTAAGGTCGCGGGATGTGCGATGCGGAGCACGAGGAAGAAGCCAGCTGCACGATCTGCTCGGCGATTTGGGAGAAAGGGAAAGGGAATCGCAGACCCTAGGAGCAGGAACAAGAGGAGGGTGGGCAAGGAGCGGAGGAGATGGGAAAGGTAGAGGCTCACCGGGAGGCGCTGCTAGCGCCGGATCTCCGAGGCGAGATGCCGGCGGTCGTCGGAGTCCACGGCGCGGCGCGGGGACGCGAGGGCGAGGAAAACGACGACGTGTGCGCCTGTTTCCACGCCTCGCTCGACGATTTTTTCTCTCCCCCGTGGCCGTGGGTCTACGCGGTTTGGGCCCCGGTACGCTTCAGCGCACACCACCAGCCCAAATGCCGGCCCGAGAAAGGATGCTGTCCCCCCCAGCGTGGGCTTCCACACGAGGCGGGGTTTGGGCCGCGATCCAATGCCTAGCCCACGAGGCCACCTCAACTATTGACATCGTTCCATAATTGTACGTGCCAAAGCATGTCATGCGAATGAGTTTGTAGTCCAATGGTAGGACGGTCCAGTGAACGCTACCCACCAAAGTTCAAATTCTTATGCTCACACTTTTTCTGGGTTTATTCCGAGATTTTCTGGCGTTATGCATTAAGTGGTAACCGACGTGTTCATAGGGGTAGGGTTTGTGTACGTGTTCATAGGGGTGAGTGTGCGTGCGTGTTGTGAGCGTCTGCGTTGTACTGTGTAATTTAAAAAACTGTTTAAAAAAGTTGTGCTAAAAAGCTATTTTAAAAAGTTCAAGTATCTCAAATTTAATTAAATTTTTACAATAAAATGCAATCATTTATGATACCAAATAAGTACTCAAGATTCTTTGCTCAATATATTTTCATACTATATATATTCAGTACCATAAATCATTGTAATTCTCTTTGTAATTTTGATCGAATATAAAATGGTTCTTAAAAAAATAGAATGGCCTACAAATTGAAACGGCGCGAGTATATAGTAGCATGACAAATGAGCAGTTTATGAAACACCTCTGCCAATGCATGCATCTACCATTTCACCGCAATAGTCAAAGCACGATCGAATGAATGGTACTGTAGAAAATTAGAAATTTGCTCGGCCGCGCGTACGGAGAATTGATACTGCAACAACCTCGTATTCTCGCGTTTGGATAATGTTCAAAGGAAAGCGGTGGCCACATGCTCCCAGCACAGAGTTGGGGCGGCCGGGCGGGGGCACCCAGGCGAGGATTGGACTCGATCAGTAGGGCATCGCGCCTTGGGTCGCCGAGCACCGTCCGTTGTTCCAGGCTTCTCCAGCTCAAACGACCGATCTTTCTTTGGACCGATGAACCAAACAGACATCATCGACCAGTGTATCAAGGCATAACTGCAACCCTTGCAGGTAATTGCACTAGTGCTAGAAGCCTAGAACGCTCTGTTAGATTTCGACATACATCCATCCATCTACAGATACTTTACCGCTATGTTCTGCATGATCTTGTACAAGAATGATTGTACTCACTTGACACTAAATCGATCAGCTAATTGTTTTACTGCTCAAGAATCGTAAGTAGCAAGCAACCAGCAACGCAACGAAGTACCAAGTAGCAAGTAGTCTAGGAGACATGGTGTTGGGCTTGGGCCTGAACTTGCGCCGCGACGTAGGCCATGTCGAGAGCCCGGGCCTCCACGCGACGGCGGTCGGGCGACGCCGGCGGCGTGCAGAACGCGGGCGTCGTGGCCCCCGTCGTGCCTCCCTTCTCCGTCCCCTCGTCTATCGTCGACAGGGACCTCGCGGGGGGCCCGAAGATCTTCTTCCACCGCGCGATCTCGCACTCGTCGGGCTCCTGCTGCTCGTCCGCCGCCGCCGCCGCGGCCTCGCCGTCCCCGTTGATCTCCCGCGGCACCCGCCGCCGGCTCCGCTCCATGGACGGCGGCGGCAGCCTCCAGGGGCGGCGCGGCCGTTCTTCGGCGAAGCAGACGTCGAACAGGACGAAGCCGCCGCGCCCGCGGGTGGACGCGGCGCCGCGCCGACGCCAGCAGTGCCGGAACAGGATGACGCCGAGCAGGACGAAGAACAGGGCCGCCAGGGCCGCCGCGAACGCGACGGCGAGCGGGAAGCTGACACCACCACCACCACCACCAGAGTCCCCCATCTTGCCGGGGACTGTTTCGAAGCAAGCCGAGGCCGCCGCGGCATGCGATGCGAGGAGATGAGGCAATGTACTCCCGACCAGCGGCGACAAGTATTCGGAACGCCAGGACGAGGCAAAGTCTTCGCCCGGTCGTTCCACTCCAAAACCTGGCAGCGACGGCGAAAGTGCCAGGCTATATGAGCCTATTTGCATCTGCGGAGACCAGACCGAGAGTGATGTTGCCCCGGCCGCTTGTAGGGTACCGGACATCTCCGCCAGCCAGGGATTTTTATCGACGCTTCGGTTGATCTCGACGTTTGAGGGTGTTTTTCAGAGAGGTAGTAGGTCCATACGTTTCGTCTTCTTGTTCGATTGCGGAGCTTCGCTGCTCATGCTTCTCCCCTGACCCTGGCTCTCTTCTTTTCCTTCCAAAAGAATAGTGAAAAGTACTCTTCACCTATCACATCAATCACATTTTCTCTTACAACAAACACTATTTCGGCACTATTCACACAACGATGTTGTTGCCGTCAAGCGACGGCGAGCTCGGGCTGCTCCAGCTCTCGGACACCTCAACCAACAATCCGTGGACTCTGGAACGGGTACAGTTGAATTTCAGAGCAACTTCCAGAGCAGGGACTGCGAGATAGCGAACGGCTACGGCAACAGCGCAGTGAATGAGGGGCTAGGGCGTGCAGTGCTTGACTCTGTTTTTTCTCTTGCACGATGACAAACAATCAGGAGCTTAACTTCTCCCAAAATACATTATGCAAAAAGAAGATTTCCCATCACATCAAACATCACATCAAAAATGTAGGTAAATGCATGGAGTACTAAATGTAGATGAAATCAAAAACTAATTACACAGTTTGGATGTACTTTGCGAGACGAATCTTTTGAGCCTAGTTAGGCCATGGTAAGATAATATTTACCATAAACAAACGAAAAGTGCTACATTACTTTTCAGTTCAGAACAGTGCTTTTCAGTCCAAAATCCGTGCAAAATCTCCCAATTTTGCATCCCAATTTTGACTTCTAAACACACCCAAAGAATCGATGACAATAGCTCACCATCACAAATAGCTCACCGGGATCACCTGTTGGCGCTCACAACAACCACAAGACAGGCTTCAATTGGGTCCCAAAGTCATTTTAAGCAGAGCAACATTGACTTTTTTTTAGTTTTTATTTTTTTCAATTTGTAAAAATAAATGTCGGATCCAAAAAATTTCAAAACTAGACATCCACCGTCGTTGTAAATGGCGGTAGGGACCTACCGCCACCTGAAACGGTGGTTGCTACAGTAATCCACGCGGGGCTGCGCACGATCTGGGCAGGCCAGCTCCCGATCCACGCATGGGAGGAGCTCCGGCTGCCGAATCTGACCGGAGACGCCGGAGTCACGAGTCAACACCGCCGGCTAGGATTTCAGGTTTCCGGTCAAGAAAAGCACGGGGGAGAGAGTGGAGGAGAAAATGGGAGGGGGCGGTCTGCGGTGAGGACGAGCAGTAGGGAAGAAAGAGGGAGGGGGTGGCAGTGTGGTTGGGAGGCGCGGCGCAGCGCAGCGCCCAGCGGGGGAGGAGGGAAGCGGGCGGCACCGTGGCAGGGAAAGGAGAGGGAGGAGATTGGGATAAGAACGCGCGGGAGCGGCAGGGTGGTGGGGGGACTTTTTTACAAAAGCGACGGCGGGCGGTTTTTTGCAAAATGACCACGATTTCGGAATTTTATCTTCTTGGTGGACAAATATTTTGGAACTCAGGGGGTTTTCCGAAAGAAAAACGCACACATTTACTGTAGCGGAGGGGTAACTCTGGATCCTAAACGAATTAACGCAAAATCGGAGAGCTTTTCTGCAAAGTTCCACGTGTCGCTGGCGGGATGTTGGCGCCGGATCGACACGGTCGGAGGGCCGCGAAAACAGGGTGACGTAGCAGCGCCCAGAAGCCGCGAAATCCGGACGGAATAAGGGATGGGATGTCGTACTTTACAGCTCCCTCGTTTAATGGGAATATATCGGAGCATCTACTTACTTTTAATCCGAAATTTCGCTGCTCTTCCCGTAGGCTCCATCTGTCGTCTAAACCACAAACGTGCTGCACAAGGATGTGTTACTTAACAAAGGCAGTGCAATGCAAGCACACACGTGCTAATCATTTAGTTAAGGGTGTCATTATCTTCTTATTGCATTGCCAATATTCACTAATAGTACTCCAGTAGTGCACGTACGTACGCATGTGCTTTAATTTTCTACGTGTTTAAACTATAACACACGTTTGCACATTTATGAAAATCAAGCTAAGATAGCTTTGTATATATCGAGGGTAGGCTGAAATAGTGCTGAAATAGTGACAGAGCTTCATTTGGGCAGATTGTCCAAAAAAAAAAAGAGCTGCATTTGCAAGTGAAGTGACAGAGTGAGTGATGAAGGCCTTGTTTAGGGCCCGTTTAGTTGGCGAACTGAAAATTTTGGGTCCCCTTTCAAGGTCTATTAGGAGTATTAAACGTAGATTATTTACAAAAATAATTACCCGAATGGATCGGAAATTGCGAGACGAATCCATTAAGTCTAATTAATCCGTCATTAGAGATTGGTTACGGTAGCATGACGTTGTCTAATCATGACATAATTAGGCTCGTTAGATTCGTCTCGAAAATTAGGGTAGGGGTCGTGGAATGGGTTTTGTCATTAATCTACATTTAATACTCCAAATTAGTGAAAAGAAGATTGATGTGACGGGTTGTTGGTGAAAATTTGGTGAAGTAAACGGGCCCTTAGTTGGCTAAATTTTCCAACTTTTTCTCCACTCTCTCTCCATCACATCACATTAAATACGCCAAAAGACATATGTTCGGAGTACTAAATATAGGTAAAAAAATAACTAATTACACAGTTTTGATGTACTTTGCGACACGAATCTTTTGAGCCTAGTTAGGCCATGGTAGGATAATATTTACCACAAACAAACGAAACGTGCTACCGTATGCTACAGGAGTTCCAAACGTTGAAAAGACAAAATTTTCACCGAACTAAACAAGGCCCAAGTGGTGGAGGGGAGCTTCACTTGCAAGCTTGTTCTAGACAGAGCAATGTGCATGGTGGAAGAACACGTGCATGGACAGTAACCGCGCCTCTATAAAAAGGCATACTCCTAGAACACTGATGCACGACCCATCCATCGTCATCATCTCCCAAATCTCATAGCAGACAGCATACATCAAGCTTGACGCCATGGCATCTAGTACCCTCAAGCTGACCATCATCACCATTGCCGCCGGCGTGGCCTGCGCGCTGCTGCTGGCGCTGACCGCCGGCGCCGCGCCGCAACCGGCGGCGCTGTTGGGAGACTTTGAGGACGACCAGGTGCACGAGTTCCTGCGGGTGCTGGACCGGGCGGCGGCGTACCGGAGGGAGTGCTTCGGCGAGTGCGCCAAGGGGTGCTACTGCTCCGACAACCCCTACAGCTGCCTCCGGGAGTGCATGCCCACCCCGCCCACCCGCCGCTGCGGCGTCACCTTCGGCACCGTCCAGGGCCTCTTCTCTTCCTCGGCCACCTTCGCCGCCACCACGACGCCGGAGGCTGAGAACGTTAGGGGTGATTCCGGCGAGGGCTTCTCCGGTGCGACATGAGAGACGATCGACAAACCGTTCAAATTTGCTTCGTGACAATCAGCGCCAATGTGTTGTTGTGTCTCCATTTTCTTTCTGCTTCATTTCCCGTACGTGCGTGTGCTTGCCTAGTCGCGTACTCCGTATGTCGTGTGATCGTGCGCGTACGTGCTTTTTTGTTCACCTCGTGTCGTGTTAACAGAGTCGTGGGGCTTCAAGCCCGAATTAATTAATGGACGTGACTAGAGGGAGAGGCCTCTCCTTTTAGTGCTAGGTGGAGAGCTCACTTTATTTGGTATCTATTCCATTTACGGTAAGAACCACATGTGCATGCCGAACCAAGAAGTAGGGTTCCAGACTTTCAGCCAACTGCGTGCAAAAAGCAGGCCTCGCCAAATGCGAGAAAAATTTGGAGCCAAAAAAATACATGAAGCAAAAAAAAAGAACGTGACCTAGCACAACAAAAGTAACAAAAAATACTCATAGAGAAGATAAAATGACCCAAGTAACTAGCAAAACTCTGGATGCACCCCCTGCATTTGTTCCAACTCTGAAGCAGCAGGCATCATTCCCATCCACTGTCGCTGTTCGAGCGACAGAAACAAATGCAGGATCACCCAGCCATGAATTAAAAAAGAAAAACAAATCAGCTGAAAATTTAACACATGTTACACATTAAAGGGAGATCACACATGTCTAGTTTTACATCCTTCTCATCTCAAACACACACAATTTCAGAAATGTAAACATCCTATAGCTGATCTCCCAGATTGGTACTAAAAAAAGTTACATTCATAAGATTTATGAGTGGTTCATAATCAAGTATCCTGTAACATGAATCTTGTTTTTGACTGTCCACAAACAAAAACAATATTTTTGGTTGCTTAAACATGAAGCCCTTGCATCCTCTGACTCCTTGTACTTTAGATTTAGATCTCTATCCCTGAATGGAAAAAAATTCATATAAGGGGAAGAAAAGATAACATTGAAGTTAACAGTTAAGAAATTAATCTAATTCATAGTTGAATAGCACATTATTAATCTATACATTAGCAACTGTAAAAAGGAGAGAGAAAAATAACATTGAGTTTAACAGTTAAAAAGAAGCATGAATAAGTAGCATGAGAAGGTACTCCCTCCGGTTTGGTAAAGGAAGTCGTTTAGGACATCGACACGGTCTCCAAAGTACAACTTTGACTTCTTATTTTTATAAAAATAATTATTAAAAACTAACATATGTATACTTTTATAAAAATATTTTACAAGACAAATCTACTCATGTAGTTTTCACATTTTCAAACTCAACGACTTAAAAGTTATTCATGATTTATATTCCCAATGTTTGACTCAAACCTTGTCCAAAACGACTTCTTTTACCAAACCGGAGGGAGTACTTCCTAGTCAGATAAGCTGCGTGAGAAGTCACTTTCTACTCAGATAAGCAGCAATGAGAGGGTACTTCCTAATCAGATAGACATCATGAGAAGTTACTTTCTAGTCATATAATTAGTATGAGAAGGTACTTTCTAGTCAGATAAGTAGCATGAGAAATTGCTTTCTTGTAGATAATCAATATGAGAATGTACTTATATGACTTTAATTATT
Source organism: Cenchrus fungigraminus (assembly GCA_036936925.1). Lineage (NCBI taxonomy): Eukaryota > Viridiplantae > Streptophyta > Magnoliopsida > Poales > Poaceae > Cenchrus > Cenchrus fungigraminus. The sequence goes on from CM072779.1 coordinate 11,198,110, forward strand.
ACCTTTCTTAATTCTTAAGCACTTGGTGCCAAGTACAAAGATTTATTTGGTAGTAGAGAACTGTCATGAATTTGATCCGATATTATGCATGTTCTGATTGGTTGACTTGTTGCATTGTTTTGCCATCCCAATATTCGACGTACTTGAAAATAAAGTATCCATAATCATATCTAGGGGAAAAAGGTACATGCACAGCTTGTAAGGAAAGGTGCAAGTGGAAACTGCTGATAAGAACTAAATAATAAAGCAAAATGAACATAGTAGTAAAAAATCATGAGTTGCTTTGATAATTAATGTGGAGAGATATGTTCCATGGAAAAAAGATAATCATGTTTGAGTTGCATCATGACAACATGTACACAATAATGTGAAAAAATGAACTACATTGTGGAGCATGTTGTTAATATGCTAGCATAAAGATAGCAATAGCAACATGGGTTACATCCAGCCAAATAAGAATTCACATTTAGTTACTTCTTGTGTCAATGAATATATGATTAGTTACTTTGCATGAAATATAAGTAAAGAATTAGTTACTTCCTATAACTTTCAAACTAAAATCAAGGTACTTTTGATATGGTTTAGAATCATGAATAATTACTTCCTATATGTCAGACCAGGAGGTTGCTAACAAGGGCTAACTAATAAAGCAAAATGAACAACAAATAGCAGTAAGAAATTATGAGTTGCTCTGAGTTACATCATGACAACATATAGACAGTAATGTGAAAAACATAGAACTACGTTGTGCTATAAGCATGTTGTTAATAAGATTGCATGCAGATGGCAAATAGCAATATGTGTTACATTGAATGAACCTAACAAAAGTTCAGAACTAGTTACTCCTGTGTCACTTAATATATGGTTAGTTACTTCAAATAGAAATAAGTAAAGAATTAGTTACTTCTTATGAGACTACATATGAGGTAAGGTTACTTTCTATAATATTCAGACTGAAATCTTATTACTTCTTGTATGATTCAAATGTTTGACTAGTTACATTCTGAATGTTTAGATCAAAGGGATCTCCTGATAAGGGCTAAATAGTAAAGCAAAAAGAAAACATAGAAGTAAACTTTATGAGTTGCTTTGATAAAGTGCAGACATATGTTACATGGAAAAGATGGCAATACCAAACATGTGTTGCATCTTATATAAAAAGATTCAGAACTAGGTACTTCTTGTGTCACAAAATATATGGTAAGTTACTTTGCATGGGATATAAGAAATGAATTAGTTACTTCTTATGATAATACAAGCCTGCTTTTTGTATGGAGTGTAAACTGGGACATCAATTTTACAATACAAGCCTGGTTTCCAAAGACCCAAACACACAGAAACCGAAAGAAGAGCTGGGACCTAAACACATTATTACAATCCTGCATAACAGAGTGAAGCTTCAAGCGAAACAGCTTGAGGTGCAGTCCTATTTTCATTATGGCATAAAAGTTGATGGCTTATACTGCATGCTAGGTTATAAACTAGTATTTTGCGTTCTGTCATCCACTATTCTGTAAATCTTATAACTAAGTTTTTCAATAGCAATATATCATTTCATTCCTATAGTTCCCCACTTTGTATTTTGGGCAAGTTTCACCACTGTTTCTAAGGAAAGGAAAAAAACTAGCCAAAAGTTTCATAAGAGCATGAAGAGATGACATGAACTTACATTTCCGCAGCTTCCTATTTGCACTCATGTAAAAGAGTACTAATATAATATGAAGGTTTAGTGCTCTGGGATTAGAATCTTAACTGAGAATAAAAAATCGAGCCGTTAGGCTGGGACAAGGCCATCAACTCTTATGCCAAGCATGACCAGGATGGGGCAGGACAAAGAGTATAAACTAAAATGAAGCATTTCTCTTTTGGTGGCCTTATTTGTATCATGCTCAATTTCTCTCGTTAATCCAGATGCTCTGCGGATACATTGTATACAAGCTTAAGGTTTGATAATCAGCTAAAACTAGTGGCACTGTTTCAGACTATGCACATACAAGCTGACCAGTGATAACAAGCACTCTGAGAAGCACCTTGTACCATTCAAATTATTACTCATCACAATATGTTGGTTTTAGTGAAATTTGAACGGAGTGTCATGCTTCGCCAAGTATTGAAAAGTTAATGAGACGAATGCAAAGGATAGATGGTCTAAGATTTCACGGGGCAGAGACTTTATACGATCCACCCGAGCAGCAGATCCGTGGAATCCCAAATTAATAGCACGAGGGGCAAAGGGCAGAGAGGAAATACCTTCCCGGCACCGCCGATGAGCACAGGTTCCTGTCCAAGTCGCAGTCGTACGGCACGTCGTCCTCTTTCTCGATCTGCTCCCGGCCGGATCTCATCGTCGGGCTCCTCCTCGTCGCCTCCCCTTGCGCCCTCACCACAGTTGGCCGAGCAGCGATAGAAGGAGGTGGTCCAGCTCTCGACAGCCTCGACGTTCTTCGCCATGTCGAAGCGGTCGAGGAACGCGATCTCGGTAGGAAGGCGACGCCGCCGAGGAAGACGGCAGCAGCAGCCCCCAGCGTCGCCTTCCTCCCTCACCGGCCATCGATCCAAATCGTTGCCTGACATCCCCCATGGAAGAAGGGGCACGTGAAAGGGGAAAAAGAGGGGATGAGGTTTCATCTGATTTTTGACGTAGAAGTCGGCGGCGGCTGCTGGTTTTCTACGGTCCCTCGTCCACTCGTTTCCACCAGGGTGGCCCGCACGTCTGATCTTAATCTAACGGAGATGGGATGGGATCTCGGTGGAAGACTAAGGGGAGAGCCATCTGCGGTTAGGATTCACGTTAATTAATAAAGAGAGCTTTTCCTAAGAATTAACCATATTTTCACACGCAACCCTTTTTTTTGTACCAAGGGAGAGGGACTATACTATAATTTTGAGAACATAAATGGCATCAGTCCTCTATCGCGTCAAGATTTTTTGATATGAGCAAAATACAAAGATTTTACACCGTACCGGTGTTATATTTAAGAGTAAATTGTACTCACCTTACAATAATTTGTCGAGTGGGTGTAGCTTTTTTAAATATATTTTGACATTTTTGGGATTTTTTCTCTGTATTTTTAATTATAGTTGCTCCTTTAAATATTACAAAGTAGTCTTCCTAAATCACATTAGGTGTGTTCGGATTCTTCACTCGACGGTTTTGAATATATATATTTGTTCATATCACAATATTTATGTTTTTTTTATTGTCCTCCCTCTTCTGTCAACCTTACATCTTGTTTTTCGAGCATTTTGCCAATTTGTTGTAGCTATTTATGACCACCTGCTTTGTCCACTATTGTTGTCCACTACCTCAGTTCTTCTCTGACCAAAGCGGTCGTATCGCGAGGACAAGACTAATTTACAACTGGCTGTAAATTAGCTTATTGTATAGCCTCTTTATTTTTTGGAAAGCATACACGTTATACATGCTACCAGATACTTTTTTATCACAGAAACCCACTTTGCCTTCCGACACAGTCAACTTCACCATTTAAAACAGCGGAGTACTAGGTAAAAAAAATATGTAACTTTACAACCAAGAATCAAACCCAAAATCCGATTGCACTATCATGTTAGTCTCAACAAAGGCCAAGATCCGACTTCAATATGTTTTGATCATGTTTTATATATCAAGCAATTTTTCTAAAAAGTAAAAGTGTATTACAAGATACTCAAAAGCAATTTAGAATAGAAGTATAACCAAACTAACATCATTTAAAAAGCATCAGAGTTCACTGGGAAAGAGCCAAGATGAAATCCCTGCAAAATGTAGCACTTCGTTCATTTTCTCATACAAAAATGAACACATCCACAAAATTATTTCTCTTTCACATACATAGATAGTTGACATCTAAAACCTTGAAGTATTAAGTTGCTTATTAGGGACCATATTATTTCTTGGTTGAAATAATATGTTTGCCCAAGCAGATCCATGTTATTGCCTAGATTCGAATTTCGGAGTACATGAAGCACAGAGAAAAAATGTCTGTGTAGAGAGGGGGTGGACGGGTGGTTGTGCCACCGTCGCGAGGGAGACGCTGGGGTCGTCGTCGCGGTGTGGAGGGTAGCCTCCGCCGCCGAGGTCACCATCTCGCCGTCGCGGGGACGTGTAACACCCCTGGTGTTTACTTTACTTAATCAAAGGGGTTAAGCCCTAGTTAAGTGAGTTAAGCCCTAATGGCCGAAAACCTCCTTCTATTGGCTTGGTTATATCGCAAATTTTTGTATAGCCACTTGAAAATCAGCCAATACGAAAAGTGTTTGTTATCTCCGGGAACACAACTTCGTCAATTGATGACATTCAAGGTTTTGAGTGGAAAGCCCTCAAAAATAGAATCAAACCCTTCAAAAAAAAGGTCAAACCCTTAAGGCTATATACCTTTCCCTGGAACTTTGGCCATATCTTTAAATTTTTCTTAAGAACTTCAAATTCTGCCAATATAAAACTTGTGCAGTTTTTCCGGGAACACATTTCATATGTAAAGTGGCATTTCAAATTCTAAATGGAAGATGCTCAAAAACTTGGTCAACTCCGTTTTGATCAGTAAACCGAGTTCTGCATCCTGCCATTTTCAACAGACGTTCCCGGCCAAACCATAGCTCAAACACCACGTCGCCCTTTGTAAAAGTTGTAGCTAGTACTTCAATCTACAACTTTTGTTTTTGGATATTTTGAAGTTTAGTTCAAATTTTTGGAGTTTGAGCGGTTTGAAACCGGCAGCCTCGCAGACACCGGCGCTCCCGCGCGCCGAGCAGGCCGCCGGCATGCCCCGACTCCGCACCAAACGCTGGCGTATTTCTGCCGTACGCTGTCCCAGCTGGCCCACATACGTCTGCACACCCCACGCACACCTCGTTCTTGCGGACCCACCATCCCAGCTAGCCAGGTGGCCACCGCGCCGTCGACCGCGCCGCTCCGGAGGACACGCGCCCGGCGTCCGCGCCCTTGAGTCATCGCTGCCCAGCAGCTGTCCGGCCAGCTGTCCTCCCAGGCACGGTAGACACTCCCAGCGATGCCACAAGCCCTCTCCCCTTTCCTCATTCGCTTCCTGAGCAAAGCAGAGTCGATGTTGCTCCTCTGCCCGCTCCGCCGTCCGCCATAGCCGCCTCCCTGCTGAGCTCCGCTCTCCACCCTTCACCACTGAGCCTCGAGCACACCAGAGCCGCCCCACGGATTCACTTCAGCTTCTCCAACCGCCAGCCCATCTCCACTGTCGGTCATCTCGCCGGAGTTGGAACAGAGGCGCGCCGAAGATCCACGGCACCGCCAAGGACGACTGCCGACACCTCCTCCAACCCGTCCGAGCCCCAGAATGAAACCCTAGTGAGCCCCCCGTCACTCCCCACCACTTCCCCAGTCCATCCCGACGACGAGCTCGCCGGATTTTGACCTCCATCGCCGGCCATGGCGCCTGGGGATCTGTTTGTGATTGAGATTCTCGTCTGGGGACCTAATTGTAATTTCCGAGAACCTACCTGCGAACCTAGGGACTTGGTTGTGATAAGATTCTTTAGGGTCTCGGCTGAAACGTAGAAAAATCATTAAAAATGGTAGAAAAATCAGAAAAATATAAATTCAATTGTGTTGGATTCATGGTGAAAAACACTATCTTTTCTAGAAAGGTTGTATAGGGTTTTTCTGTGTAGATTTTTGAATGAAAAATCAAACTCAGTTTGAAATGTTTTTGATGTAATTTAAAATGTACTCTTGATATGGAAGTGAACTTTAGATATGATGTTCTTTATGGCATGTTTAGATCGGTGACCAAAGTTGACATAAGTTTGATGAGTAGATATTTAATTATGATTTATGTAATTTTTATGCTAGACTAATCTTGATGTTTTTTATAGTCTCTTTATTAAATTTTTCTTTAAGCACAAGTACACCCCAGGGCTTTGTCATGATGAGTAGCACCTCTGGTAGAGTGGATGTGATTTTAAGCTTTTAATTGATTTATGTTTTTGTATTTAATCTTGCCCACGGATCAGAAACAGGCTCGCTCGCTATGGGGTCCTGCCTGCAGATTCCTAAAAAAAACCATTTGTATAGAGAGCAAGTCCACACATGTGAGACACGTACTGTAGACCCAAACCTTGATTGCGATCACGTTGCACACTTGCAGTGCATACAGCTCAATCTAATCACACACCTGTCAATTCGAAACTGCAGGAAGCTGCATTCATCTCGAAAAGATTAATCACTGGCTCGGATATACTAGTGCTCCTCCCATACTGCACTGATTAACAAATTCCTGAGTAATCAAATCAAATAATCACTCGCCGCGGGATTGGTTTTTAAAATCGGGGGTGGCAGCAGCAGGGAGTAAATTGAACTCTCTGCGCTGGCCCTGGCAGAAGGGCATTGGGATCGATTAGACCGGCCTTAAAACCCTGAGGAGCGCAGATGGGCGGAACCCGCCGCGCGGCCGGCCTTGATGAAGAGCGACGACGACGAGGGCATCGACTCATCGAGCTCCGCAACCGACACCGCCATAAAACAGCCACTTGCTCGAGATCAACAGATGCATGGAGGCTTCTATTCTATCCTCCTCCTCCGATCGAATCCCTTCTGTGAACCTTCCCAAGCATGCATGCGCATTGCCCTCTGACAGTCTGACTGGAGCCTTGGGAGGATCCTCTTTGACTTCTCTGAAACGGCGCAACTGGTTATATTATCAGTGCTAATCCACGCCTAACTAGCTGTTGTCCTGACTCGGCTATGATACTGCTAGTACCAGTGGTGCTGCTGCTTGGATTAAAATATAACCGGGTCTTGTAGCTGGCAAATTCTTCTGGATCTGGGAATGATCAGCAGCGGCCGAATCTCTCAGCGCATGTGAGCATGATTAGGTTATTGATACGCGTGTGTGCTGTGGCTGTGTGCAACACATTTTTGCAGTGACCAAACCAAACCAAGGGTGTGTTTAGAAGTCCAACTTCCCCCAAAATTCACTAAGAAGATTTCTCATCACATCAAACATCACATCAAAAATGCCGACACATGCATGGAGTACTAAATGTAAATGAAATCAAAAACTAATTATACAGTTTGGATGTACTTTGCGAGACGAATCTTTTGAGCCTAGTTAGGTCATGGTAGGACAATATTTACCACAAACAAACGAAAAGTACTACAGTGCTTTTCAGTTCGGAACAGTGCTTTCCAGCCTAAAATTCGTGCAAAATCCAGAATTTTGCATCCTAATTCAGAAAACTAAACACACCCCGAATCTCACACGAGAAAAGGAAAAGGAAGCGGAGAGCTGCACCGAGGAAGGCGCGTCATGAGTGTGGACAGCCCAAGATCTGCATGCTGCTGCGCCAGTGTGAGACTTACGAGCCGTACAGTATCAAAGATTCAAAGATCCCGTTCCCGTCCAGGCTTTCATGGCAGGAGCTAGCCGCCCATGGAAAGAAGGTCGTGTTTGGTTGGACTGAAAAAAAAAATTCATGAAAAAGGAATCTTGTATGCATGGAGTACCAAATGAAATTTATTTGCAAAATCTTTTCACAGATGAGTGCAATTTTGCGCGACGAATCTAATGAGCATAATTAATTAGTGATTTGCTACAGTAACTATGTTCTAATCATGTGGTCAAAGGCCTCATTAGATTCGTCTCGCAATTTTACTCGGGGTTGTGAAGTTAGTTTTGAAACTGACTTTATTTAATTCTCTTAAATAGTAGTCAAAGTTGCATTTAATAGGGGTGAAAAAATTTTCACCCCCTACCAAACAAGCAAAGCAAAGAAAAGGTGACCTCAACGTTAGCGGCAGATACGCGCTTACGTTTTTCAGGCAATGCAGGCAAACTGGCAAAAGGTAGGCGACGATGCCAACGCAACGCAACGCAAAGCCTAGGCAAGGGCTAGAGAGGCTGGCAGCAGGCAGCGCGCGCACTCTCCCGCAGAGGCTATGCCTATGCGGCTGGAGAGCGTGCGGTTCGAAGGCACATTATGGTTTTCCCCTCGAAGTGCACACGCGCGTGAGACGTGCATTCCATCAATGTCGTCGTCGTAGATCGTGCCGGAGATCTCCTTCCTTTCTCTCATTTACACGCCGTGGCCGACGACGTCGATCGATACATGGATTCATGCATGATGACACAGGTTTCCATGTCGATCGAGGGATGGCACTCGATCGATCGAGCACTGTTTCAGCTTTCTCTGAAGAACAGGAACAGGAGAGGGAAAGCGAGAGCGAGAGGAGCAGACGCACGAAAGCTACAGAACCACGAACGGACGCTGCAAGCATATGCAGTGGCTGCATGAGGGGCCATGAGTGCAGCAGCAGCAGCAGCCGCCGGAGCCCGTGATGGTGTTTGTCGGCTTGCCGCAGCCGCCTGCGCCGGCCTGCGCATGCATCAAACGCGTGGATTATCTGGCCGGAAACGCGCGTAGCAGTGGTAGTGTATCCGCCGGAGGCCGGAGGACTGGAGGAGGATCTCGGGCGCAGCCTGCTTGCCAATGCTTCCTCAGTTCCTCGTTTTCATTCGTCCATGTTTCTGCACGATCTCTGGGTTTTCGCTCTGGTAGTATGTATTTACTGGTGATCGTACTGCGTATCTGTGAGAATCTAGTAGAGGTACTGCTGCTAAATTTTGATTTTGTTTTTTGTCAGGTACTGTGTGTAAAGAAGAGCAACTGCACAACATGACACCTAAAATACTGTATCTATGATAATCCGTGTTGGTAACACTAGGCATTACCATCGTCATGGACAACTTGTAAGAGGCACTGTATTTGTAAGAAAATAAAGAAATGGCTGGCTCTGTTGAGCATATATATATAACACTGCACCTGGCAACATGCAATGCAAAGCCACTTCAACAGAGGAGACGGGGAGCTGGGCCAGCTTGTCCTCACATGAACTGATGGTCAACTCTTGCGTCCAGGAAAATTTGTTTAACCCCTATCCCAACAGTACCATCTTGTTTCCCATTCGCCCCTGCCCAGAATTTACTGCGCCAAGGTTTTTAACCACTCCGACTAGTCACACCACCCATATATGCATGCTTACATCTGCAGAGGCCTCCTCTGACATGATCCTCCAGCACCCAATCTGGACATGTTGCACACATCATCACATACACACATGCATGTGCTGACGTGCACCTCTCTCCCTCCTTTTTACACTGCCCCTCTTGTCTCTGTCCCAGACTCCCAGCTCGTTTTTACCAGCGTGCACACTTGCCGCTCCAATTATCCCCTTCACATGCTCTCGCTCGCTCGCTCGCTCACCTGGCTGTTCACTCCTCTCTTCGCTCACCTGGCTGTTCACGTTGCTCTGTCCGGCCATTCAATCGTTTCCCCACGGTGTCACATGGCACTCCATTAATATATAGCACCACACACCACCAAGCTCCTCCGAGAACGCAACGGCCCACTGTACCCGAGAGCTCGTCGTCGTATAGCTTCGGCTTCGGCCAGCCGCAGCCAGCCAGCGCGCGCTTCCCTTCTCTCTTTGTGTGTGCTCGCGCGTGTCCAAGCGCCGGCACGTACACACGCGCGCGCACTCCGCTTCCAGCCGGCGACGGCCACGGCCAGCATGTCGTCCAGGAGGGGGAGGACAAGCAGCTTCACGCTGCGGCAGCCGCCGGTGGTGGACATCGGCTGCAACTGCCGGCGCCCGAAGCTGTTCTCCGTGCTCTCCTCCTCGGCGTCGTCCCTGTTCCGCGGCGGGAGCAAGCCCAAGTCCCCCAACTTCTCCTCCACCTCCACCACCACGGCGTTCACGGCCACCACCGCCGGCGGCACCACGGCCACCTCCACCGACTCCTCGTCCTGGGGCCCCGCGTCGTTCGTCGCCACCAACTCGCTCTACGAGGACCCGGTCGTGGCGGCGGCGGCGGTGGCGCCGCAGCTGCAGCAGGAGCGGGAGCAGCAGGAGGCGGCTCGGCGGCGGCGGAGGCAGCAGCGCCGGCGCCGCCGGCGCGCTGCCGCCCCCGCGCGCCACGGCGGCGCGGGTGCGGAGGACGACGACGACGACGGGCGGCGGGTGGCCCGCGAGAGCGTTGCGGTGGCGGTGGAGTCGGCGGAGCCGTACGAGGACTTCCGCGAGTCGATGGTGCAGATGGTGGTGGAGAAGGAGATCTACGCGTGGGACGACCTCAACGACCTCCTCCACCAGTTCCTCTCCCTCAACTCGCCGCGCCACCACCCGCTCATCCTCCACGCCTTCGCCGACCTCTGGACGCGCAACGGCCTCTTCTGCCCGCCGTCACCCTGCCAGTTCTAGCTCGCCGTCGCCGTCGCCGGCCGATCAACTCATCGCCACCATATGCACGTACTACTACTACGCTTGCACACTACTCCTGTATTAACCACTACGAACTCGATCTCTAAGCTAGCTAGCCTCAGCTCTGTCTTACTATTACTAGTACTACCGTTCTGTTCTGCCATTAACGACGGAGCTCGCAGTCGCAGCTCGCGCGTGACCGGGGGCTCTATTAACCGAAGGTCCCGGCCGGCGAGCTGCATCTTGCATAGTTACATGGTTGCCATGGGTACGGTGCCTGCCTGCAGTGTCTCTTGATCGAGCTTAAGCTGACGAGCAAGAGAAGAAGGCTATGCACGATTAACTGTCGAGTAAAATACACTAATAGTCCATCAACTTGTAAGAGGTGTTACTTAAGTTCATCAACTCTCAAAATGCATTTTTGAGTCTATGAACTTGTGGAGTCATTCACCGCAGGTCCATAACTGTTCAAATATGTTTGTACCGGTGACATGACATCATGAGTTGGCTCAAGAAGTATCTTCTAGCTGAGTCATTTCAATTAGTATGTTACAAATGGGCGACACATATACTTAAAAATTTCTTGGGTTGAATAACGGTAGCTTCCTCGTGTGTACGACAGGAGTAAGCTACTGTCGTTTAGCTCCGAAAATATCAAGCACGTGTGACTCATAAGCTGCTCGATGAAATGCCTCAATTAGTATGTGCTTCTTCTAACTAAGTCATCATGTTATGTCACCGGTAGAAGCATATGTGGACAATTATGGACCTGCAGTGAACGACTCAACAAGTTGATGGACCTAAAAATGCATTTTCAAAGTTGATGGACCTAAGTGACACCTTCTTACAAGTTGATGGACCTCCGGTGCATTTTACTCTTAACTGTCGATGCTGTAATTTGTACCAAAAAAACCAGTGTGTAATGTGGTAATTCCATTTACCATTTCGTGCATGTAATGTTTGTGCTAATGATGTGTGCGTGTGGCGCCAAGAGGTTGGGGCATTGGGGTTGGTGCAATGATACGCCGCTGTTGGTCGAGTGTGATCCTACTGTGCCGCGTCGTCCTGGGGCGCTGACACTGGGATCGAGCTTTGTTGGTACGTAACGCTGCTAGCTGCTTTTGTTGCGATTCGTGTGCCCACTCTCTGCACCGTCCCTGCGATCCTGTCCCTCCGCCCCCCACGTCCTACGTTGCTCTTGGCCTCTTGCTCAACTCAAGCTCTTGCATGGCACGTACACTTCTCCCTACTCCGCCTCTCCGTTTCCGGCAGCGTTCGTGACGTGCGGGCTGTGTCCGGTACCCGCGTCCTGTTGGCGTGTAAAATTGCTGCGCCGTCGTCGTCCACTGTGCGGCTCAGCAGAGCTTCCCTTGGCGATCTGACGCACCAGCTGTACTGGCACTGTGCCGGCGGGCGATCGAGATGGATTCGAGGAGGGGCGCTCGCTTTGGCGATTCAACGGCTGGATCTGGGCACAGTCCCGGCACTGTGCGGGCTTGATTGCATTTAGCTTTAGGCCCGCTCAAAAGTCACCAAAACTACCATTTGCATAAATTTCCCCTGGTCATGTCTTAAACATCCCACGTACTGGCGAGGGGCCGGTGCTGTTTCTGCTGCATCCTCGATCGTTAGGAGAGGCCGTCCGGCCGGACAGGCTTGCTCGCTTTGAACGAGCAGAGGCATCATCATCCAGTTTTGGTTTGGTTCGGTGGAGGTGGAGCCGGCCGGATTGAAAGTTTGCTTCGGGCCGGCCGGGGCTCCGGTTCGATTTATGGCGGGACAGTAGAACACTTGAAGTTGCACTGACAAGCATGCTCGCGCATTATTTGCTCGTATTCATCTCGGCGTCCACGGATCGATCGGGCCACCAGCCAAGCGCGCGCGGCTTCCTGCGCACCCTTGGAATTCAAGCAAAAGCCGGGCGATCGATGGATCGGTTGGTGAAACAGTGGACCTTGAAAACCTTTGCAGGAGCAGCAACTGCTGCACTAGCACCGGATTTTACTGCTAGTACTGCTGTACTGGAGGAGTACGTACGAGAGTGAGACCTCGCTTCTCTTTGGGGCGAAACCGACGGGCATTGCTCGCCGGCCGGCAGGTAATAAAGCTTTGTCCAAGCACGGCCGACTCGACGGCCAAAATTCAGTGTCGAGTCGAGATCCGCCCGCCATGGCGGAACGGAACAACCGCAGAGAATTTTTGAAGCAGGCGTCGTCGTCGTCGGCTTCGTGCCCCCACGAGGATTTCCGGTCGGCCCGATCGGCCGGCACGGTAAAAAACCAGCGTGTGAGCGGGTGAAAAAGAGGACACGGACGGGATCACGGGAGTCGGGGGGGGCCAGCGATCGATCCTCGTCGCCGTCTATACCCCGAGAAGAGGCCGAGAGCGAGACGAGCAGGCGGCGACCAGGCTGCCGCATGCGAATGAATGCCTAGTTGTCCGCATTAGCGGAGCTAAGCTACTTTCGGCTGGCTGGGCTCGCTCAGGAGTTCGTGACACTGACACGGTCAGTGCTTTTGGGCGCTAGCTCGAGTAGCTGCAAATCCTGTGGCCGCCGGAGCCACCAGCAGCAGCCACAGCACACAGGCAGAGCTGCTGCTGCCGCATCTGCATGCGCCGGAGCCCGGACGCCGACGGCCACTCCGCTCCGGGCATCTTCTGCCCCGACCGACAGGCGCGCCGCGCGCGAACGAGTCGCGACGCGACTCGCGAGCCGGCGCGGCGAGGGCACCACGATCCACGAGGCAGGGCGAGCGCGGCACATCCATTAATGAACGCTGACACGGTCTTAAAAAGCCGCTCACGAGGCGGCGGCGCCTATGGCCGCCGGAGCGCGCTCGGCCGGCACGCTCCAGATCGCGTGCAAAACTCCAGCACAAACCCGCCGAGCGGCCAATGCGAGCGCCAGGCGGCGGGGCGGCGCGCCGGGCGCCCACACGCGGCGCCCGCCCGGCGGGGTCATTGTGTAAGTAGGCCGGCCGTGCCGGCGAGGCGGCGCCGGCTACGTGGGGGTAGTGGCAGGGGATCGAGCCGTGGGGGTTCTTTGGATTTACTTCCATTTATTATCAGACGGAGGATCACTAATCCCGACCCGGCCTATCCTGTGACTCGCGAGCCGTTGAAGCGGCGCGTGCCGCCGAGGCGCCGAGCGCCGCCGCACGAGTCCAAAACACCATCAATGGCGCGCCGTTGTCTTGTTCATCACCGCTCTTGTTTGTTTTTTGTTTGCAAGTGGCGCGGTGTGCAGGTACTCGAGTGAGCTTCTGATCCAATCGCGACATTTTCCTGAGCAATCTAAATTGGCGCCATCTAAATTCATTATTTGATCCAACCTCGAGTGAGCACTGTTGGGCAGATTTTTTTTCTGATTTGAACAGCAGATTTGTTCACAGAGAAAAATATCGTGTGCTGATTTATACAACATATTAGTTTGAGAGAAATGTACTGTGCGATAAGCTGAGAGAAGACAAGCCGAACACTCTCGAGGTTATGCAAGATTTCATATTTCATATTTGGTTTCTTTGCTTAGACACGTTTGTAAGTTATTAAACAAGATTTCTTCGGGATATGTGGTGGTAGGGATGGCCTTAGGTGCAAGAGAACTGAATGAGCTCACCTTACTGTAAAAAAAAACATCTATCGAATAAGGACTTTTGGTGCGTTTCATCTCTAATTATCGTGAATTCGTTATACAAGTAATTTTATTCGAATATAAGTAGAACTATTTGATTCCCCACTTCTCAAAGTTCCGTCACTCACTACTACGAGAATTTTGTTTGCATGTTACGTGGGTCGGGCCGCTGATGATGGATGGACTTCAAAGTAATTGGGTTCCCAACAACCCACCAAGCATAGACAGACAGCCCAAAAGATAGCAATGGGCCATGGTTAAACGATGGGCCAGGTAGGCTTTGGCAGGCAGAAGAAGCAAACGAAAGCCCACAGCAACCTTGCCTGCCTGCCAGTCAGTCCGCCATTTTGTCTGAGAAGATGGCTAGTATGCCCAAAGCACCAATCTCTATCTCTACCTAATATTAAAGCAAGGATCAAATCCTTCGTTAATTCTGCCAACTCTGGTTTTTCGTCCGTCCGTGGGTGACTACTCTGGTTTTTTTGTCTGTCGTGGATGTAGCCGCACATGGTTCGGTTTCGCTGATTTTTGGGTTAAAATCCAACCCAAGCTGGCAGAGAGTTGGAGGGGTTCACAATTTAAACAATAGTTTGCTGGCAGGGTTGTGGGATGCGACGATCCATATGATACGACTTCCTACGACATGAAACCTGTTAATGGTCCCGCCGCCTGGGTGCTCAACTCCACTGTCTTGGATGGCAGATTCCTGCGGCGGCGGCGGATCCTGCCGTCGCCGTCTTTGTCCCTGCGGACGCGTGCCATGGGCAGCGGCAATTCCAGGAAGACGAAGGCACTGTCCAAGGGTGCTATGGACGACAGAACAAGGCGAGCGAGTTGCCGGAGGGGTCCTGCCGTCGCCGTCTTTGTCCCTGCGGACGCGTGCCATGGGCAGCGGCAATTCCAGGATCGGAAGACGAAGGCATGGAGCCATTGTCCAAGGGCGCCATGGACGACAGAACAAGAGCTCCATGATAGGCAGGAGTGGTGGCCGAAATCACGACGCGGAGGAAGCGGCGCACAGGGGCGTCGTGGCACATGCAGACATGCTTGCTGTCGCCGCCGCCGCGCCGCGGTGAGGCACGCGAACTCACGAATGCACGACAGCAAGGAGAATTCCATGTTGGCGAGAGAAAATTGAATGGGTTAGACGGTTAAATCCTGAACCAAACCAACCAACAAATGATCTTCTGAAGCGGTTAGTCACGGGCTGGTTTCATGGGTTGGCCTTGGCCGGGTTGGAAGTTGGGACCGTACCATGTGCAGGGTTACGTGGGTGAGTTGTTCCGAAACCTCTGGTTTTTCGTTCGTCCCCGGCCTCCGCACTCGAGCGGGACTCGGACGCACCACCGTACCGTGACCGAGCTCTTGGTAAGCACGTCAAAGAGCTTCCCCGTGCAGCCATAAAACCAGTCTGAGGCTCTCCTGCCCTAGCGAAATTAAATTGCTGCCACACCATAGCCCGCGCACAGTCAGGGACTCAACACTGAGCACCACATTGAGGTGAAGAAACCCCCATCGAACCCCACCTTCGTTCTCGCTTTGTCGCTCTGTAGTAGTCGTGGACGTGGGGCACCGGGCCACCGGCAAAGGCCATCAATGGCACCGCAAAACGGCAAAACGCATTGCCGCAGCGAAAGCTACCGGCGGGGCTAGGAGACCGGTCGCTGTATGTCTCCATGGCTTAATTAGAATTTAGATGAAAGTAGTAGATGCCAACGATAGCAGATGATAAGGATGGATTGCGTAGGCGGTAGGTCTGTGGACTATGTGATTTGAGAGTTCCGTGGTCTGGACTCGTTTCCTTGGCATCAAAAAATGATTAAAATAAGTTTCTAGGTATATGACTTGCCCATGAGATATAATTTGCGTGCAGTGCGAAGGAACAATAGAGTTTGTGCATATAAGTTTTGTTCCAAAAGAGGGTCAAAGTTTGCTAATTTCCTCATCAGATTTGATAAGTAAATCAGAAGTTATTTTTTTTAAAAAAAATCAGGCCTGAGAGGCTGGGTGGGACGAGTTTTTCCCTACCTTGGATGTATTTTTTTATAATGTTGTCATGATATTTAATTTCAAGTACCAGTTTGTTACTTATAGCACTTACTTATAGCACCGACGATCATATCGCTAACTATATTCTTGCAGATGTCTTCTTCGGAACGACTCGAAGCTCACACTCCATTGAAAGAACTAAGCAGCAGCACCTACACAGGTATGATCAACTATTGTTTATAAATTTCCATCCCATTCAATACTACTACCTAACTAAATGCGTAATATGTTTCTTTAGACCACAAGGACCACAACGGTATTAGCAATGGTAGTGGATCCATAACATCCAATGACAAAACACTACTCAAGGATCCTAAAGAACTTAAGAGGCAACGAGAAAGAGATCGATATGCACAACTAAGTAACCAGCAAAAGGATGAGTTGCTTAAAAAGCGACGCGAAACTCGTCAGCAAAAGAAAGTTTTAGCTGACCTCACGTTCCAGCAAATTGAAGCAAGACGTGCAAATGCTAGGGCACGATATGCAAATTTAAAACCAAAACAGAGGCAGACGATACGTGATCGTCAGAGGTTGCTCTATGCAAACATGACAGCTGAGCAAAAACTTGCAAAGAGAAAACGTGAGAAAGTACGTTGTGTGATTCGACGAAACACTCTGAATAAAAATTCTATTGCCATGGTGAATCCTTTGTATGATTCATCGGATTCGGACTAGAAGGATTTCTAGATAATATATATGTTCATCCTCAACGTATTTTAATTGTGAGAGCGTGATATAAGACCAAGAATACAACTGTTATTGTTTTATTTATCTTAGTATGTCTATAGTGGTGGGATCTACTATATCCAATAAGCCTAATTTATGCAAGATTTCAAACATATTTTTTGAAAATAATTAATGTGAACCATAAATCAAGCAATCATGTTAATTTTGTAATTTTGTAAGAAGAGTTTTTTTTCCTGTTGCAACGCACATACATATTTGCTAGTACTTATACTACTAAAAAGAAAGAAACTAAAACTAAACTTTCGTCTTATTTTTTTTCCGCTCCCGCGGGTCAGCCCTCCTGTTCGCCTCGCTGCTCGCACTCCCCCGCGGGTCAGCCTTGCGATCCCTTTTTTGCCCCCTTGCGATCTCGCGATCGATCCGTTTTGCGTCGCCGCTCGCACCCCCCTCCCGCACGGGTCAGCCCTCTCGAACCCTTTTTGCCCCATCGCGATTGATCGCCGCCGCCACTGGCCCACTGTTGCGCCTCCCCTCGCGATTCATCGCCGCCGCCACTGGTGCGCCTCCCCTCCGTTTTTACAACCCGCCGCCGTCCTCGAGGCACGGTCCGTCGTCCTGGAGATCGTCAACACCGGAACAGGTCGTCGACGCCTCCAACCGTAACACGCCGCCGCCGTCTTTGATCCAGGGCGCCGCCATCGTCGACGTTCATCCTGAGCGCCGCCGTTCTTCGTGTCGATCCAGGGCGCGCCGCCAGCATCGGGGATCCAGGGCGACCTGGTGCCGCCGTTGATTACAATCGAGAGGAACTGCCCACACCCACAGTGCCGCTCGCCGTCGCAGATGAAGCCCGCCACACCCCACTGCCGTCGTCGCAGATTGAGGCTGTCGAGTGAGCAAGGAGCTCCGCCCCCGCGCTGCGCCGACGAGCTCGGGATTCGCCGCTCGCGTTGCCGCTGGCTCCGGCGAGCCCGCAATCGCCAGCTCCGACCGGGGGAAGAAGAGATCCGGCCACGACCACCCCGGATAGAAGCGCCGGCGGCTGCCGTTGACCTCGCCGCCGCAGGCCGTGAGGTGGAGCCCGCAACCGCCGACCTGGGCTGGCGCTGGGGATGGAGCTGGGGCGGAGGAATCTGCGACCTACGACCGCCGACCTGCTCGATTCACCCTCGACGCTGCTCTGGAGGCAAATCGAGGCCGGGCTCGCGCAGATCGAGGTGCTCCGCGTCGGCCGCCGCGAGCCGAGCTGCTCCGCGCCGGCCGTCGCAAGCCGCACGAGGGCTGCTCCGCGTCGGCCGCCGCGAGCCGCGCGGCGGGCTGCTCCGCGTCAGCCACGTGAGCTGCTACTGGGGCCGGACGGCGAGGCTGGCAGGGGAGGGAGCAGGACTGGGGCCATGCGCCGCGGCGGGCTGCCACGCGTGGCTCAGCGCCTCTGGCCGGCGGCCGGCGGGGAGGAGAGGGTGTCGGGTGAAGGGAGGGCGAGCTTGGGGACGCCGAGCTTCGAACAGGGGAGGGAGAGCGAGCTCGGGGAAGCCAAGCTTCGAGCAGGGGAGAGAGGAGGAGCTGCGAGTTGGTAGAGGAGGCCATCACCGGCGCCGGACTCCGGGCGGAGGGAGCTGCTCATCGTCGCCTCAGGCGGAGGGAACGGAGCTGCTTGCACTGTTGCGGCCTTGCGGGGAAGAAGATAGGATTGCAGGGAGGTGGGAGCAGGCGTGGAGCATGTGGACATTCGTTGGCCACGTAGCTTCTAGAAATTTCAGTATTTCACCCTGCATCACACGTAGCGTCTATGATTCTGAAGAAAAAGAAAACGGGAAAATAAGTGAGGAATAAAAGAATAGGAAAGAAAAAATATGGTAACAAAAAAGCAAAATATATTATACAAATGTCTAATCCAAATTTTGCAGCGGCACGTTGTAGAAATTCGGCTATCCAAACTTTAAATGTGAAATGTGAATAGTGATCGTGAATGTGAAAGGTGAATCAAATTGTCACACAATAGTATACACAAATGTATTTGCAGTTGATCTTAAGTTTCATGCAAAGCATTAAACAGCTTACAGATGGTCTTATGTCTATGGGCTGTATGACCTGTCGGTACATCTGTCTGTACACGTAGTTCGAAGTTCTACAGACGACCTGCTGTCTAAGGATTGTACAGGCCCTAAGAGCACGTACAACCCGTCTATTCAAGCCGTCTGTATACAATAAATTTTGCAAATCACAACCCCCCCTCATCCTACAGACGCGTCGCCTCGCGAGACGATGCGCTCGTCCCGTTGCCCCAGGCCGAGTAGACGTCTGGCTGTACGGTGACACGGATCCCGCGCGGAGAGAGAGAGCGGTCGACGGAGACCACCAGAGAGATCGATCTGAGTCCTCCCTGTCCACACATTTTCATTTTAACAATGTGGCATTTTCTTTTACAGTATAGCCCCAAAAAATATATATATCATGAAAAGTGTCTTTAGACATTTAACAAAACATGAAATAAAAGGCATTTTCCCTGTGGCCACTCTTAATCCAAATACCATGCACCTAGAGCATCCTCTTTTGTTCTCTCATAAAGATAGAAATAGAGCCTATGCTTTTATCATCAATAAATTCAGGGCTAAGCTCACCACCATCAAAGCAAATAAACTCAATCATGCAGGTAGACTGACTTATATCAATTCAGTTCTTGCTTCCATCCCCATTTACTACCTGTCCATAGTCCTGTTTTCTAAAGATTTTATTGGCCGTATAACTGCTATTATCAGAAAGTTTTGGTGGGCTGGAGTTCAGGACGACAATGCAACCACACCGTTTCCTTACAGGTCTTGGCAGGACATATGTCAATCAAAGGAGAATGGAGGATTGGCAATTAGAGACCTCTATACTGTTAACAAAAGTTTGATTCTTAATGCAGCCTGGAGGATTGCCACTGCTAAGGATGAATTCCTTGCAATTGTGCTAAAATCTAAATATTTTCCTGACCAATCTTTCTGGACTGCTTCAACCAACACTCCAAAATCCATTTTCTGGTCATCTATCCTGCAGGTCAAGGACATCTTACATGCCAATACAACTGTTCAGATAAACAGAGGTAATTCGAATATTTGGAATACACCTTGGTGTGACATCTGGGACTCAATACACTCCGAGTTAAATCTCCCTGTAACAGTAAGTCCTTTACCTCTGACTGTAAATCAACTTTGGAATCATCTTAACCAAACTTGGAATGTTGATCTCATCAATCAAATTTTTACAAATCATGCTGCTCACACCATAACAAACACTGATGTCATTCCATGTACTGAGGATGATATTGTAATATGGAAGCCCTCTCCTAATGGTATTTGTACTGCAAAACAGTCCTTTCAATTTTTAAATACAGGAAACCAAATACAACTGCCGACTCAGGGATCAAGAAGTATAATTCCAGAAGCCATGCAGCTAATGAGGCGTGTTTGGAAACTTAGAAATTGTCCCCCAAACCAAAAAACTTTCTTTTGGAGACTAATTAGAAACGTTTTGGCCACAGGTATGAGAGCAGGTAAATACTCTAACAATATCTCCAAGTACTGCTCTACCTGCAACTCTTTAGAAAATGACACGCACCTGTTTTTTCAGTGTAATTTACCTAGGGCAGTTTGGTTCACCTTTGATCCTCCTGTTCATGTTTCTAATCTTCCTTATGATGATGATGGAGTTCAAACCATTCTAGTATCTATGATCAATGATCAAACTTCTGATGACTCTTTAATAAAAATTATTTTTACTCTATGGTACATCTGGAAGGCTAGGAATGATAAAACCTTTAATAACAAAAGCTGGACTGTTTGGCAGGTGCATAGTGCTGACTTTCAGGTATCCAACACTATGGCTCTGGAAGTACAAATTTCTCATGATGAGTTACTAACATCTCAACAACGGAACGTCAACAATAACCCAGCTACAACACCAGAACAATCCCAGGCGCCTCTGTACCGGATCACCTTGCCGGCCATTTTGGATGGAATTCGTGTCTACACGGATGCTTCTATATCTCCTGATCAAAACCAATCTATTAACAGGAATGCAGGCATTGGTGTTTTCCTCATAGGCGCTAACTTGGGATGTCAGTTCAATGTTTACATAAAAGCTCATCTGTCTAGTGTTTCTTCAGTATTCATGGCGGAGGCGGAGGCCCTTGCACTTGCAGGTACCATCCTCCGCTACCTCGACATCAATGAAGCCTCCTTTCTGTCTGATAATCAACAATTGGTCACCTATATGAACACTGACTCAAATAAAGAAATTCCAAGATGGGAGGCCCGCATATATTCTCAAATTTTCAGAAACATGGCGGAAGGACGAAGATACAAGGTCTACAAAATCTCAAGAACTCTAAATACCTCTGCTCATGTTCTTGCTTCACAGGCTAGGAATCCTCTGCTTAGAGCTACAGGTGAAATTGTAAACTGCCATTGTGCGGCCCATATCTCGAGTTGTCCAATTCGGAATGCTCTTGATCTTGTACACTGGGTAAACCTTACCCACTTATCAGCTTTGTGCTGTTAATTAATATATCATGGTTCTTATCAAAAAAAAATTAAATTTCACTATAGTCCTTTTGTAGGATGGTATTATAAAAAAATGGTATACTCCATGATACTTTTATTCATGTTAGATAATATTTTATCAAATAGCCACACAATAGTATACACAAATGCATTTGTAGTTGATCTTAAGCTCCATGCAAAGCATTAAACAGCTTACAGACGACCTCTCTGTCTATGGGTTGTATGAACTGTCTGTACATCTGTCTGTATGCACAGTTCGAAGTTCCGTAGACGACCTCCTATCTAAGGGTTGTAACGCGTCGCGACCCACGGATCCCCTTTTTGCCTGAGGCTCTCCGCTTGACCTCCCCCGATCCCGCCGCGGCCTCCATCCTCACGCCGCCGTCGCTCGTCCTCCACTCCCGTCGCGGCCTCCCTCCGTCCTCACCTGCCGTCCTCCACAACTGCTGCTGAATGGTTCTCCAATTTTCTATAATGCTATTTTTGATGCTTGTGAAAGAAAATTCGGTTGCCCGTAGCAACGCACGGGCACGATACTAGTGAAATTTAAAGATACGAAAAACTCAGTCGAAAAAATCTAAACAAAAAAACTCTCGTGCGAAAGCTACGCACAGCATATCCACCGCCACAACACAAGTTTGCTGGTATATGATTAGCGCATTATTGAAGACTTATTCAGTGGTGCTACGGTGGTCCGAAGAGCGGCGTTGGATGTCACTATACTCGACCGGGGGGGTTTGACGGCCCCACCGTATTTCATTAAGAGGAAGCGACCCACGGCTTCCCGGCCGAGAAAACCCCCGAACCCTAACTACGCACCCAGGGTTCGAACCCAGGGTTCGAACGCTGGCGGGCAGCAAGCCACGACGGACCGCTACCTCCCGCTAGCCAGTTGGGCTGTGGTGCGGTTCTCTTGGATGTCACTATACTACAGTATGAATGCAAGTGTGTATAGTACAGCACTACTGCTAGTTGACATGCTTTGTGTATGGTACCACTATCCCTGTTACTACATTGTAATCATACGCACCATGTACGGCCAGCAGTACAGCACTACTACCGGTCGCCCTACGCATCTGGATCCTTGTCTTTACCTTTTATACTCCATCGCCATGAACTCTATCCATCTCTATCCATCTCAAAATTCCTTCATGCACTAAACCCTTCGCAGATTTATAGGTTACGCAAACTGTTAATCTCATCAGTCAACATAGGTTGAGCTAGAAACCCAATACTCTCGCTACAGAACATCAACTGATCTACCATTATCTTTGCTCGATGAGATGACGTCATACATATCATTATCAGCCAAACAAACCACCACGATGGTTATTAGCTCAGCTTAAGATAATCCAAGGGCGACAGAGAGCTCATCACACGGTGAGTATCCCAGCAGCAGCATCTGGTTTACCCTTGTCCGCGACGACCACCTCCAACTCCCCCGCCGCGAACGTGCAAGAGGAGCTCTGGTGGGGAGAGCACGCCCCGCGAGCCGGGTCGGCGATGGCGACGACGACGTCGATGAAGGCCGACACGATGGCGCAGTGCGTGTCTTGGTCGTTGGCGCGCAGGTACCACCCCAGCATCTCCTCGAGCCAGCCCCAGTCGCCGACGCCGTGCGCGGCCACCATCTCCTCCATGGACATCCGGAAGTCCGCGTACGGGTCCGCCGACTCGAACGAGACCGCTACGCCCCCGCCGAACGCCTCCTCGTCGTCGTCGCCGTCGCCGCCGCCGCCCTCGGCACCGCACGCCGACGACTTCTCCTCGAGGATGGAATTCGTGGCCGACGCGCCCGGGTCGAAGAGCAGCCGGTCGGAGAGGATCCCCCGCACGACGGCGTCGTCCGCCGCGTCGTCGTCGCCCGCCACCGGCGCCGAAGCTTCGGACGCCGTGGAAAGGCTGTCGGAGCAGTTGCAGTCCTGGTGGCGCGCGGAGGAGGCCGTGAAGGAGGAGACGGCGGAGTCGAGGAGGACGGAGGCGACGGTGGTCCCAGCGCCAGCGGGTGGCTGATGCGCGGCGCGGGCGGACTGCGTGCTCGTGATCTGCTTGCTGGACGACGGCCACGGCCATGCTCCCGCGACGGCGGTGGTAGCGGGAGGAGGCGACGGCGGTGAGGTGTCCCTTGCCTTGCCTTGGAAGAGGGAGCCCAGGGCTAGCCTCCTGGTCACCATTGCCGTCGTACCGCCGGAGATGAACCGGAGTTCGGAGGAGTCTGGGAGGAGAGGTTGGTGCGTGCCTTAAAAACTTGGTACGACACGGCGGAGGCTTTGCAGCTCGGTTTTAAAGGAGTTTGGGAGGGAAAAGGCGAGTAGCAAACGGGCGGGATCTTCTACGACACAGGCTGCACGCACTGCTCCGCCTTGAGGCATATATATTCTCACCGCTCCATCCCAAACCCATGTCTAAACCCGCGGGACGTACTTGTCAGTTCCATTTTACATGGATCGGTAACACAAATTACTATCGTGCTGCACTTCTATTGCAATCTCCATTAAATCAACCGCCCCATTCATTTCACTCGTCCTCCTCTTTCACTGAGCCGTACACGCACACATGGGAACGTTTAGGATTTGCTCTCTTCGTTACAAATAAATAATAAATTTACAAATAAATAGTGTGAGAATAATATTTCTTATAAGAGACGATACGATGAATGTGATAGGTGTTGGTGTAGCTCGAGCCCGAAGGTGGACGCCAAAACAACAGTCTCCTTTTCTCTCCCTTCCGAAGGGCCTAAGGGACTGCCCTTCGGAGGCTCTCCTCCCCTTTCCTCTCTCTATATTCCTGCTCCACCTCTACTTCTACCCCTACTTGTACTTCTACTGCAATGAACAAGTAAATAGCAAAAATAAGAAAAGACGAAATGCTTCGGAGCTCTCCTCCCATACAATGCGGGTCACATCAACTACAGTGAGTCCCTCTATTTATAAGAGGGCACAACCAATACTTTCTATCACAATTACACTTTTTTCGTACCAACAGCTAGTCTCGACACCTTTCAAGGGGTATTACGGAGAATACGGCCTTCGTACGGATATGCCAGCTCGTTTGCACGCAGGCGCCTCTTTTACACGTGCATTCTTCCACCGTGGCTTCGTACGAACGGCGCTAGGTTCGCTTTCGTCGGGACGCCCTGCTTCCACGCCGTTCCCTCCGTCTTCGTCGACCACCGATACCTTCATGCCGAAGCAGCTACGCACCGAAAGTGCTCCGATCATGGCAGCTTTCTTTCCGGGCTTCGTGACCACAACCTGTCTATTTTTCCCAATAAACAAAGAAAACAGTTCAATAGGTTAGCATCGTGCCGCACTTGCGAAACTCACGCCAGTCAGGGACAGCTTCTCATTAACTCTGCTTCGCATCGAAGCAAGGCCTTGTTTAGTTGGTTGAAAAATTTGTAAATTTAACTGCTGGAACTCCTGTAGCACACTGTAGTACGTTTCATTTGTTTGTGGTAAATATTATCCTACCATGGTCTAACTAGGCTCAAAAGATTCGTATCGCAAAGGACATCCAAACTGTGTAATTAGTTATTTTTTACCTATATTTAATACTCCCAACATATGTCTTTTGGCGTATTTAATGTGATGTGATGGAGAGAGAATGGAAAAAAGGTTAGAAACTTTAGCCATCTAAACCACACCTAACTTCGAGTAAATAGTGCGTCCGAAGACGTAGATTCCGAAGCCTATATTCCCCAACAATAGGTAAATAGTGATCTTTTCACTCTCTCTCTATAACAAGAGAACAGAGCTGTAGGCCGCGCGTGCGGGGCGAGCATGGTTCCGACGGGCGCGGCCGGCTCCGTCCATGCGTGCGGGGGCAAGCTGCGCCCGGCAGGACGGGCGTAGCAGCAAGCTCCGACGGGTGGCACGGACGCACGGTGGGGTGGCCGTGCAAGATGCGGCACCGTGGGGACGCTGCTGCTAGCTCCTTGGATCGGCCTCCTTCTCCACGTGCCTCGTCCACCGACGCCGCCCACAACCTCCTTCCTAGTTCCTCCCTCCTTTCCTCTGCTTCTCTTTCAAGACCGGCCACCGCACACTCCCCCAGTCCCCCTTGACCCCGGCGGCGCTGTGTGCACCTGGAACACTACAGAACAGGTGTGTGGTTTCACGTCACAGCGCTATCGAACCAACCGCCCATCCTATTCGCAGACAATCCGGGGTACATGAGGCCGGAAGACCCACACACACATGTGCATGCAAGTTGGAACAGAGGCAGGCCGGACGCAGGGCCAGGGCAGTGTCTGGCATGCAGGGGCCAGGGGGTACCCTCTGTCCGGATAGAAATTGTTTTTTTTTACCATGAAGCACGTAAAAAGGGTCTGGTCTTTTCAGCGAATGTTTGTCAAAAATCCATTCCCGTCTTGCGAAAAATTAATCTCGATGTCGACTCCGGCCGGTTGCATCGCTGTTTCATTGGTTGGTGCGGCAAAGGTCATGGGTTCATGCCTTCATGGGAATCGTGGCCTTTTCCTATAATCCTATTGCATCATCCGTGTGCATGTTTCATCTTGTTCTCGCACGGTCGTCATGGATTCGTGGGCCAAACTCTAGCCCCTGCCAGCAAGTAGTAGTAGTACTGTAGTAGGATCTAGTACCACGTTGCCGACAGTGCACAATGACGATGCAGCTGAAACAGTGGCGCGCTGTGAGGACTCTCAGCGGGGACAGCGCGCACGCATGAACTATACGCGGCTGGGGAAAGCTGACCAGACGACCAAAAACGCTTGCATTGCATTGCAGTGTGACGTGAAAGCACGAGGGGAGCAAGCAGCAGGCAAAAACTTTTTATTCCCTCTGCCGACTGCCGTGAAGACTGAAGAGCTAGTTGCTCTCTTTCCATTTCTCCACACCCTTCTTCCTTGGACTCTGTTTCTGTTCACGTTACTGTAGGCGATTGGACGTGCCTTCGCCGCTGCAAGGTTTGAGCCTGCGTGCTCCGTCCGTGTCGCTGCGTGCGCTCATTTACTGACGCCGGTGTTAGGCAAAAGGAACATTTTTTGCGATTTGTGCCGCGCGCACCACGCCGGCCGGCCCCCATCATCATCCCAAATTGTCGTCCATGTCAAGTCGCTGTCTCGCATATGGACCATGCGGACGATCGACGGCACGATCATTTCCGCTTCGTCGTAAACCGACGATTCGGGGTGCAATCGGATAGCGTCCCGATCCGCCTTTGCCTCATCAGAAATCAAAATTCGCTGTCCCGATCTGAAGCGTTGCCTGCATGACATGAATTGTACTGCATCCGTGTTCTCATTTATATGACGTTTCGAACAATAAATTAACACTACATGCAAGGTGAAATGGTTGTTTGAAACTTCATGTAAATTACGCGAGGGAGTCAGTCTTGTTTGCTTGGCTTTTCAAGCATCAATCAGCAATACTTCTCTCTTCCAACAAATCAGCATCATCGGAGACGGAGCTACGTGTTGTCATCAAGGTCGGCAGACTCAGACTCCTGATGGATTTTACAAACTCCACTATAATCCTCTGGTAGAAGCAGCAAATCTCTCTTATATTCTACGAGATTTAGAGTTTTAGACCTCAATGACAGATTTCTGCCTTCGTCCCTGAGCATCAACCACCTAATATATGCCAGCTAGTAATATTTTTCTCTCATCGTAAATTAGCATCAGTCACAAGTAGCCAGTCGGACGGTAAGGATTCAGGTTTTTTTTAGCTCACATGAGATTTCATTACTCACCGACAGGCTTACAATCGTTCATGGCGATCTCCCTAGACCCGTAGGGAAAGAGTCGCTCCACACACCTTCCTGGGAAGACCTCGAAGCCAAAAACTTTTATTCCCTCTGCGTTGCCTTCCCGGTTTAAAAAAAAATACCAACCGTCTATTTGGTTGCGGGTTGGGTGGGTTGGGTTGGCTCCGACCCAAATTTTGGGTTGGGTTGGCTCCAACCCTTCTTTTGTTTGGAGGGAGGGATTGGAAGGGGGTATGAAGCTCAGATTTAACACCATTGCTACAGTATTCTGCGGGGCCCACATGTCATCGTCACCCTATCTTCTTCCTCCTTCCTCCGTTGCCGGCTCCATCCCGACCGCAGCCCCGCTGTCACACCCTGAAATTTCCGATTTCAGGATGTGAATGGGAAAAATAAATTAATAAATGATTTTCTCTCAATTTTAAAATTTTGTTAGCAACTATGTCTTTGCTTAAGGATTTTAAGGAGTTATTTAAATTTTCTAGGCATTTAAATAATTTTCTATAATAAAATAAATAAAAATAGGAGTTGAATGTTGCATTCATGCTGGTGCTTCATTTTTGAGTGTTTGAATTCAAATTGTGTTTGAATTCAAAGTTTGTTTGAAGTTCAAAAGGTTTTTTTTTAATAGAAAACCTTCTTTTCCCTCCTCTCTTCTTTTCTCTTTCGTTTCGGCCCGTCAACCGTAGTCTGCTGGAGCTCCCTCAGCTCCCGGCCCGGTCCAATCTTTTTCCCTCCCCTCTCCGCTTCTGCGCGGCCCAGCAAAGATCTCGGCCCAACGCCGGCCCGCTCGCTCCCTCGCTGCTCCGGCCGCTGACGAGCGGGGCCCGCGCGTCATCTCCTTCACCGTGCCGGACTTGAACTCGGGCCCGAGTCGGTCGCGTTCGTACGCCGGCGTCCCCCTGCGTCCGCGTCGCACACGCGCCCCCTGGCGTCTTGGCCCGCACGCCAAGGCTCGCCGGCCTCTTTATAAGCCGCCGCCACGCTTCGAGCCTCCCCCTTTCTCCCCTAAACCCTAGCTGCCGAGCTCCACGCCGCCGCCAAACCCTAGAGCCGGCCGCCGAGTCGATCTCCGCCGCCGCCTCTCCTCTGTCGACGGGAAGTAGCTCCAGAGGTGCGCGTGGAGGTGAGGAAGCTTACGGTGCCGCGTGTGGTTGTCCTTGTGTCCGGTGTTGGCCGCACGAGCTCACCGGAGTCGGCTCTGCGCCGCCGTCTGCCATGCCTAGCTCTGCGCTGTCGCCGTCACCCGTGTAGGTGCTCCGGTGCCCCCGAGTAGTTCCCCGGTGCGTGCACGTCGTTTTGGTGCAATCCCCGCTCGTTTCCGAGGCCCCTAGCTCCGGATCGCTCCGCGCCGGCGAGCCCGCCGCAGCGCCGGCGTCCCGCGCTTGCACAGCACCTGGACCACCGGATCGTGAACGGATGGTCCAGATAGATCGAACCTGAGCCAAACCCAGCGTACCGGTCAACACCCGCCTGTGCGCTGCGCGTTTTGCAAAAGAGTCCCTGGAGTTTTTAGTTTTGCACGTCGGTCCTTCCACCATTCAAAAGTATTTATGTTTTAATCCTTTTCTTTGTGTTTTAACCCCTGAGCTCTCTGGTTTTTGCGCCCGAGGTCCAGCTTTATGTTTTTGCACCGCAGCCCTTAGGTTTATACGCTTAATTACGTTCTAGTCCCTGTTTTTTAGCAGATAAGCCCTGGAAGTTTAGTTTTCTCACAGTTAGTCCCCTGTAACTTGTTTTAGCCATAGATTATGCGTTTTAGCTCCGTTTTTAGCATTTTTATGTCCAAACGATTGTATCGAAGAGTAGAATAGTTTTACGCGGTTGCTTTGCTCTGTTATTACTGCTTGGTGCATGTTTCTTATTTGTTTCTATTATTGGCCTGTATGTGGTTGGTGTGATGCGTAGAAGATGATCGCTACTTCGATTACGCTGCAGTTGAAGAGTTCAAAGACCTTGAGCAGCCCTTTGAGTTTGTGGAAGGTAAGTCCTTGATGCATGCCCTTTTTCCTATACAACTGCATTTTAATTACATTATTTACTTTATTGTTGTGCATTAAATTGATGGGACCCTATGATTAAGGTGTGACTAGTGTTGTTTACCATGTCCTTGTTGACCTGGGTATTTTATTTATGTTGGGTAGCACATGCTTAGTTGCTAACTACAGGATTTAGGGTGGTTTAATTGAACACAAAAGTGAACTTAATTTATTTTATGCTCTACCCTCATTAAGCAAGATTACCCCTGGTAATCGGAATATGGAGAACCACCCAGGAACCAGGTGCAACCACAAGACAAATGGCTCTGTCTTGGCTAACTAATTTGAAACCTTAGTGTGTAGTATGCTTTACCTGATAAGGGTTAGGGGGTGCCGGTAGTTGGTGTATAGCCAGGCCCTCAAGTTGATCTGCTTTGTGGTAGCTTCGTAGTCTTGAGAGAGGGTTATGCATTGCGCTGTCATGAAACCTAGCGAGCAGCTCATACTAGGGAATCTTTGTAAAGGCCTCGTAGTGAAGCCCATGCCACTCACCTAGGGATGGCAATGGGGCCCCGATCCCCGATCCCCGATGGGGAATTCCTCCATTAGGGGATGCAATTGGGGGATTTTTAGTCCCCATGGGGATCTTAACAGACCAAAAGTAATCCCCGTCGGGTGAAGCGGGGCTCGGAACGTCCTGAGCATCCCCGTCCCCGATCCCCGTCGGGGACCCGAGTAAACATGTATATGCATACATGCTAAAAGAAGCCCATATAAACATCGAAGCCCAAGCCCATAAACAAACTATAACTACAGCTGAGTAAACCCTAACTTCACTCATCTCCTCCCCGTCTCTAGACTCCAGCCGCCTCCCGCACACGCGCATGGGCCACGGGCGGTCCCTCTTCCTACCTCCTGTTCCTCCGCAGCTGCAGGCGAGGGCAAATCTCGCGTGCCCCGAGGCCCCTACGGAAGGACCGAGGACGCCGCCGGCCCCTACGGAAGGACCGAGGACGAGCGCCGCCAGCCACCGCGGGCAGCCCCGAGTGCCCTGCTCCTCCGCGGCGTCGAGGAGGACGCGATGGAGTGGGAGGCGAGCGCGCTGGAGCTCCGCGGGGAGGAAGGGGTCCTCGTTGTCTTCGTCGACGGCGGGGGCGCGCTCGAGCACCGCGGGATCTTCCTCCATGGCCGCCGACTCCCTCCTCGATGGGGGCTGCAGTCAGGTGCGGCCGCCGGCCGGGCGCAATGGGTGGGCGACCGGGGCATCGAGCTGTGCGGCAGCTTGGTGCGAGATGCAGCTGTAGCCAAGAGCACAGGGAGCTCTGGGCGGCGACTTGAGGAGGTGAATGGTGATATTGTTCTCGAGGATTTTTCGGGGACGGGGACCCCGTCGGGTCTGTGATCCCCAGTCGGGGACGGGGACGGGGGATAATCTGTCCCCGCGAGCCTTAACGGGGGCGGGGAGCGGGGGATCTCACACAAACGGGGGGCAAAACGTTCTCTGGATCCCCGGCGGGGATAGCCCCGTTGCCATCCCTACACTCACCTCGAAAGTGTTTAAGTGATTTGCAAACCCGGGCATATATGGGGGACACGACTTGTGGGGAAAGTGTACAACCTCTGCAGAGTGTAAATCTAATCGATTAGCCGTGCTCTCGGTCATGGAGCGGCCTGGACCCTCACATGAGTAATTTATGGAATATGAATTAAACTTGTGCATTACATCCTATTATTGTTGCATTTATTATTCTCTGGGTTGGTATATACTTACACTGCTAGTAATCAGTTGTTAAATAAAATCTGACCAACTAAAATTGCTTACCGCTTTAACCATGTCAGTCTTCCACCTAAAGAGCCTTGCATGTTGTTATAGTTACATTCCCTTGTTGAG
This sequence comes from Cenchrus fungigraminus, assembly GCA_036936925.1. Lineage (NCBI taxonomy): Eukaryota > Viridiplantae > Streptophyta > Magnoliopsida > Poales > Poaceae > Cenchrus > Cenchrus fungigraminus. The sequence continues at coordinate 11,228,852 of CM072779.1, forward strand.
TACGACATGTGCTCACGCTTGTTGATTTTATTTCTTGCAACTACACTACTCGGACTGCTGCTCAGACGGTCGCTTTGAAGACTTCCCTGAAGATTTTGAAGATTTCTAGGCGGGCGTGTCACCAGTCAACTGCCTGTGGTGTTGACCCTATTCACTGCGTTGCTACTCGTTAATAATTAAATCGTTTATGAGACATTTTGGTCTGTAATAAAGTTTAATACTCTATTTACGTTATGACATTGTGTTTTGGTATTCACTGAGTCGTTATATGTGTGAACTTTGATCCTGGCACACATATAATATGAGCATTCGAATTTGCATTTAAATTCGGGTGTGACAAAGTGGTACCAGAGACGTGTTGACTGTAGAACGAAATTAAGGATTTTTATTAGAAACCACACTAATGCTTTCATTATTAAAAATCTATTTTAAACTGCTTACTTTTAATTTTTACCTCATCCTTGCTTATCTATTCACTGTCTTAACTCTATCTTGATATCTATAGCTTATGTTTCTTTCTTGCACTGTCTTCTCTATCTATAGATGGTTCGTCGGCTGCAGACCTCTCGCACAGGCACTTTCCAGTTTCCCTGCCACCTGGAGGACCAAGACTACTACTACTTGAAGGGATCGAGGCAATGTGGCCTAGAGGGGGGGGGGTGAATAGGCCTGCACACAAATTTAAAATTTTTCTGCAAAGTGACTGTCAGGGTTCGGAACTTCCGAGTTTATTTCTGGAACCTCCGAACGGGGCAACCTCTGAAAATAATCACGGAAGTTCCGAGATCTGTTAGAACAGAAAGGATACGATAAAAGCTGCGGATAACTTGATGAAAAACAGATCTAGCAAATTCTAGGAGATCCTTAGGACCCAGCAAGATGATTTAAAAGCAAGGAACTAACTAGAGAATTACCAACAAGTAGATCGGAAACAAACTCTAATAGATCTAGTCAAGAACAAGCATGAACATGGATGAGCAAGCATACAAATCACAGCACACACGAGACAAGGAATTATCCCGTGGTTCAGCTCACCACAAAGGCTTGCCTACGTCCACGTTGTTGAGGAAGCCACAAAGGCTAAGGACCACAAAGATCCACTCCTCTCTCTCACCTATCACTTTGGGTAATAGGTGGAGACTTTCCACTAGATTCACAAAGGGTAATACAAACACCTTGGAGCTTTCACAAATTGGGTTGGAGAGCTTCCAAGAACCTCTAGCCGTCTAGGAGCAAGGCTCCAAGAGTAAAAGATCCACCAAGCTTGCTAGAGCTTCTCCAAGTGCTCAAGAACTAGGAATAGAAGATTTTGCTCACAATCTCACTTGAATTCCCACTCTCAATCAATGCTAAGCAAAGATTTGGAAGAGAGTAGGTTGGGAGTCAATGAAAGGTGAGAGAATGAAGCTAGAACGAGTTACTGTTCGGGGGAGAAGAGAGAATGACCGTTGGGGGGCCAAGGGGTATAAATACCCCCAGATCCAGAACTGTAACGGTAATATTTCAAAGTCCGGAACCTTCGAGAAAAATCTCGGAACTTCCGAACCCTGAAACCTCTGCTGACTGAAGCCCGTACGGTCGGAACCTCCGAGATTAAACTCGGAACCTCCGAACAAGGAAACAACAGGGGCAAAACAGCAGCAGGTCTCTCTCCTCAAGGAATGGGTTAGGATTAGGATAGATATTCTATGAGCACTTGAATCCACCCTAACTCACCATTAGTATCCCTCTTGATAGTACGGCTTGTCCTATACTCAAATTCAAAAGATAAAATAGATAAAATGCTCCAAAGAGCATAGGAAGCCTTCTTCATGTAATTGAGGGGTCTCCTTTCTTTCTTTTGTACCTGTAAAACATTCTTGTACTGCACAATAAACTCAAGGGCTCATTAGCTCTTTAATTGTGTGGTCAACATCACCAAAACCCTCATAGGGCTTGATTGCACTTACAATCTCCCCCTTTTTGGTAAATGTTGACAACTCAATTAAAGTTTACAATTTAATTTGAAAGATTGAGCTTTTGATGATTTTGAATACAAGTCTCCCCCTCAATGTATCCATGTCCCTTTTGAATAGAGTGATATGTCTCTTATGACATTTGAATTGCATACATTGTGAGTAAAGTGACAGGATATGTTGTATTCATATCATCGAGGGGTGCAAAAGAAGTGTAACAAGTAATACGTGATGCATATGGCATGTCATACACACAGAGAGTTATCTGTTAACAGAGTTTGGAACCTCCGAGAAAATTTCCGGAACCTCCAGGATGAACCCAGAGTTGGAACTTCCAGAAAAATTCTCGGAACCTCCGAGGTCTGTGACAGATACTCCAACATTCATTCACACAGGCATTGCAACAACATAAACCAGAAATAGCAGCTAGATAGATAGAAACATTTAGCAACATCTAGCCCTATTACACACATCACACATGAGTTTTAAAGTCTTCACACCCCATAAGTTCAACCATGACCAAATCCATACTTGCCAACAGAGGCAAGCTAAACAGTTTACAGCAAGTTCAACAAATTACCACCAGAGTTCATGAGAGGCCCAAAAGACAGTCAGCACTCTCATCTCACCAAAAGAACAAAAGATTTTGTTAGCAGCCAGCCACCAAAGAAGCTTTAGGTCAGCTTTAGGTCTTCAGATCATCTCAATCTTCATCTTTCTCCCCCTTTGTCAACAGTTAACAAAAAGGGAAGAAAAGAAGAGAGGAAGTTAGATTGGGACCTGCAGGAAATCATTCCTCATCACTGAAGCCAGACTCCTCCTCCTCAGCCTCAGGAACAGTGCTGTCAGACTCTAGTTCAGTGTCAGATCCAGAAGAGAGATCAGCAGGCCTTCTGACAGGTCTTCCAGCAGTGGCTTTCTTCCTTGCTCTGACAGGAGTGGAGGTCCCCATGGCTTTCTTTCCAGCAGCTTCTTTCCTCAGCCTGGCCATCTTAGCACTAAGGGGCTCAACATCTTCTTCTTCTTCTGGCATGTCTCTTTCAGGCAGTGGGCTGTCTCTGTCCTTCTCACCCTCATCTTCACCCTCACTAGTAGTATACTCAGGGAAATCTGGAAAGATGGGTGGAGGAGGCAGCATGGCATTAAAGGACAGCCCTTGATGCTTCAGCAGCTTGTTCATGTCCTGCCTCAGCTCATACATCTGTGTTGCTGTCCAGTTGCAGAACCTCCAGGTGTCCCTCACCATGCCCCTCAGCTTGTGTAGACCAGCAGGCATAGGTGCCCTGCTGGGTTCCCCTTGCTGCTCAGACCCTGCCTTCTTGATGATGTAATCTTCAACCACCTGTTGCTTTTTCTGATGCTGCCATTGCTTTACTTGATAAGATGCATGTTCCACATCCTTCTTGAAACTGATTCCTAACACCATCTCAATCATGTACATAATGTAGGGTGCATAGGGCAGATTGCATTTGCCACTCTCAGTCACCTCTATCAGATTGAACCAGATGAACCTACTGACAGAGAAGGGCTTTGCCCCAGGCAGCATCCTAGCAAGCAGATTTGGAGCAAATCTCCTGAGACTGGTAGAGTCACTCCCACCTTTGGGATAGATGGTCTCTCTGAACATATTATTCAGCACATAGTAGACAGACTTGAGAGCTGTAGTAGAGCCATCTGCAAGGTCTTCATACTCATAAGCTGATGAGATCATTCTGGGGTTCATGTGCTGCTCATAGTGGATCACCTCAGCATCTCTGTCTTCCTTGCTGAACCCAAACAGTCTGACAAAAGTGGTGAAGTCAATCTTGTAGTATACCCCCTCAGTCATCCAGTGAATGGTCTCTCTTGTGTCTTCATGGAAGAAAGTAGCATGGAACTGTGCCAACACTTCTATGTTCCAGTCATACTTGAAACTCATGATATCTCTCATCTTGTATCTGTCAACCAAGTCAAGTACATCCTGCTTTTCAGGCTCTTCTGCTGCTTCCAAGTGAGTGAAATCAATCCACTTCATCTTGATCAGTTTCATCTTGATGTTCAGCACAGTCTCATAGAACTTGAAGTGAAATACTGACCAGAACCTATAGTCTATAGCTGCCATCTTTGGGTTGACATAAGGGTTCTCTTCTCTTGCCTTCTTGACAAGGTATCCTGCTCCATCATAATTATGATGCTCAATGTACACTGAGTTGTCATACTTTGTTGGGGGATGCCTCTTGAGCAAAGCCTTGTGATACTTCAGGTATGTGGAGTCAATCTCTCCAAGAAGCATATCATCTTCTAGCTCAATGGGTATAGTTTTTCCTTCTGTTCCCCCATTGTCCTCAACATGAGCTGCTGATCCAGAGCCCCTGCCACCAGACAAGCTACCACCTTTGCCTCTTCTAGGGGTTGCCTTGCCCCTGCTTCCACTGCCACTAACTGCCTCTCTGGCTGCAATCTTGAAGGCTCTTTCTCCTGCAGCAGTTTCATAGGGCTGCCTCTGCCTCTTAGCATAAGTCTTGTCAGCAGACCCTCCAGACATCTGCCAGATAAGGGATATGTAATAGATAAGGAATAGATCAAGAAAGGTTGGTGCAGAGAATCAAAGACAGAGATTGAAGATCAAATGGTTAAGGTTCAGTGGAATTTTGAATCACAGAATGTCCCTTGTCAATACAGACTTCGGAACCTCCGAGGATTTTCTCGGAACCTCCGAGTCTGGGCACTGACAAAGAACAGTTTGTTGATTCAACCTTCAACTGAAACCTAGCCAAGAGATGCAAACTAGATATAAAAGGACTGATAGTGAATAGCTGAAGTGATGCAAGTGAATTGTAACTCAGTGGAACTTTGAATCAGAATCAACCTACAGTTGGCTACAGAGTTCGGAACCTCTGAGAACTTTCTCGGAACCTCCGAGACTCTTTGAACATTTCTGCATTTTGTACTTTGATTCAACCTTCAACTGAGTTCAATCAAAACAGGCATCACAACATCCAAGACAAGGCACAGGATAGCATCTCTACACTAAGAAGCCTAGAACCCTAAGGTAACCGATAGATCTGGAGATTAGGGTTAAGATTAGGGTTAGGGTTACCTTGGATTAGAGGGAAGAAGAATGAATCCGACGAGATTGAGAAGCTTTTGACGCCAGGGGACGTAGCCCAGAGGTCCCCTCCAGATCACAGAGAGATCTGGTGGCGCTGAGGAGGAACAACTCGCTGAAATGAATCCGAGCGGTGCAATGTCGTTCCCCTCTGCTTCACAAAGAGGTCGGCGAGGGAGGAAGGTGTTGATGCAGATCAGGACGTCCTCCTCCTTCTCCTTCACTGGAACAGGGCGAAACTAGGTCGAAACCCCGAGCGGCTCCCCCTCCATCTTCAGCTTCCGCGGCTCGTCGATGAAGGAAGGATGCGCGGCCTCTCAAGCGCGACGCACGAGGATGTGCGGTCACCGGCGGCGTGGAAGAAAGGCGGCGGCGCGGCGGTGGAGAGAGAGAGTAGGCGATGCGGGCGCCGTCGAGAGAGAGAGGGAGAGGTTGCGGTCAAAAGTGGATCTGAAAGAGTAACCGCGTGGTGAAAGGGAGAGTCGGGTTAACCCTAGGGGTAAAAGAATATTCCATGGAATATGCTTGATTCCTTTCACACTGCTCCTCTGACGGACTGAATGCTGAGTCGATAAAGATTGGAAGTTCCGAAGATTTTCTCAGAGCTTCCGAGGCAGATACTGTAGCAAGAATTAGGCCCGTTTCTACACTGAAGCTGGGCTGGGCCTTAGTCGCTGGGCTGGGCCAGCTCCGCCACTGGGGACAAGGAGGTGGCAAGGCACCAAGATGTTGCAAACAGGACTACCAGAGATGTTGGGATAGCTAAAGCTGCAAGGAGGGCACTTTATGTACTCTCCCATGACGCACGTGCTGAGCTGGAGGACACTTCCTACAGATACATTCCCCACAGAGCTAGTAGGGAAGCAAAGACCTACATCGCTCCCGCTCCAGCTCAAGAGGGAACCTTGAACCATGTTCGAGAGTTGTTGGCTGCCGTTAACACTACCCTAGACGACACCAACAATGCTCTTGCTGAAGCTCAAGAGAAGGTCTTCGAGTTGGAGGCTCGGAACCGTGCATTGCAAGCTGCTCTGATGAACAAGGAGGAACCAGTGATCTTTGAACATGAAGAGCCCCACACCTCTCAAGCACCAAAAAGACCACGCTACAACTCCCCAGACGCCCGCACTGAAGAGCTTCCTTAGGATCTAGGAGTTCTAAGCTTAATATCTATGTAATCTTTAGTTTCAAACCGATCGTATAAGTGTGCTTAGCTTAGTGGTGTGTTTGAATGTTTGATCTTATCATAATGATTGATTTGGATCTTTGTTCGAGTGCAGTGTGTTGTGGAGTAATGACCACAATGATATTGGTTCTTTAGTAAAGTGCTAGTTGGGTTTATCTTTATCTCAATCCATATCTTTCTTATCCTAATCTCTTATGCTCTACCCCTTATACAATCTAGTAAATCCCAATCTGCTCATGGAGTTTTCTGAGTCAGCAGTATTGTACTATTTTTATCTCGAGCTACAGAACTCCAAATATAGTAAATCCAAATGGAAAAGTTCAGCAATCATATGAAGGGTTATCTGTAAAAATTTCAGAAATTTAGGAGTTTGATACAGAAAGTTATATACGAAACTTTGGAGCTATCAGCATCTGTAAACTCAGCTGACCCAGACGTCTTGTTTATTTCATAGCTAGAGCTATAGACCTTGGATTGAGGTGATTCCAGTTGGAATAGTTCCGTAACTTCATCATACTTCTCTGGTTAAAATTTCATAATTTTTGGATTCCCGTACTAAGAGTTACATCCTATTGTTTGGAGTTAACAGAATCTGTCCAGAATTGAAAGTCTTTACTACCTTGTCTTTCAGAGTTTTACTCTTAGTGCAAACATCTAAATTAATATTCTTAACACTCAGATGGTGAAAACCAGGTCAGGATCCGGAGTCGATCAAACCCCAGTGATTCGCCAAAGGAGAAGCAGTAACTCCAGCAGTTCATCTCAGCAATCACAGATGGATCCCGTGATGCAGCAGTTCCTGCAGGCCCAGACCCAGCTACTTCAGAACTTGACCAACACTGTGGCTAATCTGCAAGCCCAAGGCAACAACCCACCCCATGCTCAGTAGCAAGCTCCTGTGAAGAGGCACAAGGTGTTCATGAGCCATCAGCCGCCAGTGTTCTCTCACGCAGCGGATCCACTGGAAGCTGAGGACTGGTTGAAGACCATTGAGAAGATGCTGACTATAGCTCAATGCGATGACAGACAGAAAGTCCTCTATGCTTCAGGGTGACTTCAGAGATCAGCTTCGGCATGGTGGGATGCATACGCTGCCGCTCATGCCAATCGGAATGCAATCACCTGGCAGGAGTTTACCACTAACTTCAGGAACCACCATATTCCTGCTGGTCTCATGAAGCTAAAGAAGAAGGAGTTCCTTGCTCTCAAGCAGGGAGGGATGTCCGTGACGGAGTTCAGGGACAAATTCACTGAGTTGTCACGCTATGCTCCTGAAGACACTGATGAGGACAGGAAGAAGCAAGAGCTGTTCTTGGAAGGGCTAGCTGGACCGCTTCAGTACCAGCTGATGTCCCACACTTTTCCTACTTTCCAGGATCTGATTGATAAGGCTATAGGCTTGGAGCACAAGCGCAGGGAATTGGGATATCTCAAGAGGAAGGCTACTACTTATGGACAGTCTGGGAACACCACTCGTCCACGTTTTGATCCACAACAAGGAGCACCATTCCGCTTTGGAGGCCCGAGTGGTAATACTGGCCAGAATCAGATGCACCGTAACAATCAGCCGTTCAAGCACCCCATTCAGCAGTTACAACAATCCACTCCGCATACTCCCCGTCCCAATGATCAGCAGACTAGTCAGAACACCCCTGTGGGAACCCCAATGAGATCTACTGTGCCTAACACCCCTGCTGGCAATTCATGCTTCAAGTGTGGAGAGATTGGTCACTTTGCCAATCATTGTCCTCAGAGAGGTGTTCAGAATACTCCAGTGCAGAGTCAGCAGATGAGGAGTGGGAATCAGACCCCTCAGAGCAAAAGAAGGCAGAACTATATGCTAGGAAGCTGAATCACATGAATGCAGGGATCACTGAGAGAGTATCCAATCAGTTTGGTACATCCTTCATTATTTTAATCCCTTATCTTTCACTCATGAGTTTGGAGCTCAGTATTCTCAATCCTGCTAAATCCATCCGAATCTCGAGGACGAGATTCTTTTAAGGGGGTAGATTTGTCACACCCTGAAATTTCCGATTTCAGGATGTGAATGAGAAAAATAAATTAATAAACGATTTTCTCTCAATTTTAAAATTTTGTTAGCAACTATGTCTTTGCTTAAGGATTTTAAGGAGTTATTTAAATTTTTTAGGCATTTAAATAATTTTCTATAATAAAATAAATAAAATTAGGAGTTGAATGTTGCATTCATGCTGGTGCATCATTTTTGAGTGTTTGAATTCAAAGTTTGTTTGAAGTTCAAAAGATTTTTTTTAAAAAGAGAAAACCTGTTTTCCCTCCTCTCTTCTTTTCTCTTTCGTTTCGGCCCGCCAACCGTAGTCTGCTGGAGCTCCCTCAGCTCCCGGCCCGGTCCAATCTTTTCCCCTCCCCTCTCCACTTCTGCGCGGCCCAGCAAAGATCTCGGCGCAACGCCGGCCCGCTCGCTCCCCCGTCGCTCCGGCCGCTCACGAGCGGGGCCCACGCGTCATCTCCTTCACCGCGCCGGACTTGCGGTCGCGTCTGTACGCCGGCGTCCCCCTACGTCCGCGTCGCACACGCGCCCCACCTGGCGTCTTGGCCCGCACGCCAAGGCTCGCCGGCCTCTTTATAAGCCGCCGGGACGCTTCGAGCCTCCCCCTTTCTCCCCTAAACCCTAGCTGTCGAGCTCCACGCCGCCGCCAAACCCTAGAGGCGGCCGCTGAGTCGATCTCCGCCGCCGCCTCTCCTCTGTCGACGGGAAGTAGCTCCAGAGGTGCGCGTAGAGGTGAGGAAGCTTGCGGTGCTGCGTGTGGTCGTCCTTGTGTCCGGTGTTGGCCGCACGAGCTCGCCGGAGTCGGCTCTGCGCCGCCGTCCGCCATGCCTAGCTCTGCGCCGTCGCCGTCGCTCGTGTAGGTGCTCCGGTGCCCCTGAGTAGTTCCCCGGTGCGTGCACGTCGTTTTGGTGCAATCCTCGCTCGTTTCAGAGGCCCCTAGCTCCGAATCGCTCCGCGCCGGCGAGCCCGCCGCCGCGCACTGCCGCTCGCCGCCGCAGTGCCGGCGTCCCGCGCTTGCACAGCACCTGGACCACCGGATCGTGAACGGACGGTCCAGATAGATCGAACCTGAGTCAAACCTAGCATACCGGTCAACACCTGCCTGTGCGTTGCGTATTTTGCAAAAGAGTCCCTGGAGTTTTTAGTTTTGCACGTCGGTCCTTCCACCATTCAAAAGTATTTACATTTTAATCTTTTTCTTTGTGTTTTAACCCCTGAGCTCTCTGGTTTTTGCGCCCGAGGTCCAGCTTTATGTTTTTGCACCGCAGCCCTTAGGTTTATACGCTTAATTACGTTCTAGTCCCTGGTTTTTAGCAGATAAGCCCTGGAAGTTTAGTTTTCTCACAGTTAGGCCCCTGTAACTTGTTTTAGCCATAGATTATGCGTTTTAACTCCGTTTTTAACATTCTTTATGTCCAAACGATTGTATCGAAGAGTAGAATAGTTTTACGCGGTTGCTTTGCTCTGTTATTACTGTTTGGTGCATGTTTCTTATTTGTTTCTATTGTTTGCCTATATGTGGTTGGTGTGATGCATAGAAGACGATCGCTACTTCGATTACGCTGCAGTTGAAGAGTTCGAAGACCTTGAGCAGCCCTCTGAGTTTGTGGAAGGCAAGTCCTTGATGCATGTCCTTTTTTCTATACAACTGCATTTTAATTACATTATTTACTTTATTATTTTGCATTAAATTGATGGGACCCTATGATTAAGGTGTGACTAGTGTTGTTTACCATGTCCTTGTTAACCTGGGTATTTTATTTATGTTGGGTAGCACATGCTTAGTTGCTAACTACGGGATTGAGGGTGGTTTAATTGAACACAAAAGTGAACTTGATTTATCTTATGCTCTACCCTCATTAAGCAAGATTACCCCTGGTAATCGGAACATGGAGAACCACCCAGGAACCAGGTGCAACCACAAGACAAATGGCTCTGTCTTGGCTAACTAATTAGAAACGTTAGTGTGTAGTATACTTTACCTGATAAGGGTTAGGGGGTGCCGGTAGTTGGTGTATAGCCCGGCCTTCAAGCTGATCTGCTCTGTGGTAGCTTCGCAGTCTTGAGAGAGGGTTATGCATTGCACTGTCATGAAACCTAGCGAGCAGCTCATACTAGGGAATCTTTGTAAAGGCCTCGTAGTGAAGCCCATGCCACTCACCTCGGAAGTGTTTAAGGGCTTTGCAAACCCGGGCATATATGGGGGACACGACTTGTGGGGAAAGTGTACAACCTCTGCAGAGTGTAAATCTAATCGATTAGCCGTGCTCTCGGTCATGGAGCGGCCTGGACCCTCACATGAGTAATTTATGGAATATGAATTAAACTTGTGCATTGCATCCTATTATTGTTGCATTTATTATTCTCTGGGTTGGTATATACTTACACTGCTAGTAATCAGTTGTTAAATAAAATCTGAAAAAACTAAAATTGCTTACTGCTTTAACCATGTCAGCCTTCCACCTAAAGAGCCTTGCAAGTTGTTATAGTTACATTCTCTTGTTGAGTACGACATGTGCTCACGTTTGTTGATTTTATTTCTTGCAACTACACTACTCGGACTGCTGCTCAGACGGTCGCTTTGAAGACTTCCCTAAAGATTTTGAAGATTTCTAGGCGGACGTGTCACCAGTCAACTGCCTGTGGTGTTGACCCTATCCGCTGCATTGCTACTCGTTAATAATTAAATCGTTTATGAGACATTTTGGTCTGTAATAAAGTTTAATACTCTCTTTATGTTATGACATTGTGTTTTGGTATTCACTGAGTCGTTATATGTGTGAACCTTGATCCTGGCACACATATAATATGAGCATTCGAATTTGCCTTTAAATTCGGGTGTGAGAGCCGCCGCCGCTCAAATCCGCGCGGCGCGGGGCCGAGGCGGGGGTCGGGGGCGGTGAGGAGGGAGGGGCCGGCGCCGGTGCCGGTGCGGGGGAGAGAGGGGCGGCGGCGGCTCAGATCCATGCGGGGAGAGGAAGGTGCGGCGAGGCGGGCTGGCGGCGTGGCCGGCGGGCGGCGAGGGGCGAGCTGGCTGGCGCGGAAGAAGACGAGAGCTGGCCGAGGTCTGCAGCCCCACCCTCCGCCTACAGTCGCCGCCGCCATGGTCCCAGCCGCCGCATCCGCCTGCAACCGTCGCCGCCATGGTCGCCGAGAGCCTCACGCGCGTGCGCTCCGTGCTCAGTCAGACGGAGCAAACGCCGCACAGACGGAACCCGAGGGAGCGGACTCTTCCCTCAGATTTCGACGGACGGAGCCGACCCGCATATTGGGCGAATATGCTCTTCTCCCCAGTCCCCCATCCAAACAGATCAAAAGTGGGTTCGCTCCATCCAGGTTGGGTTGGTTCCTCCAACCAAACACACGGCAAAATATTCAGGTTGGGCACAGACCGAAATGGAGCGGTGACAATGTGGAGTTGACGAGCGCCATGCAAAGGATCGGAAGATATAGCTACGTAGCCGGCTAGACAACGATCCCTGCGTAATTGCCTGGTCAGTCGTCCTCAGCATTATGGGATGGTCCATTACTCCAATTCGTACCAAGCTCATAATTAAGCTACAGGAGTAGTTGGAAGCACGGATGGGAGCGAGATGATAGGAGAATATATATGTGTACCAAAAATTCATCGTGAAGACAAGTTTGTTCGTCTTGTTTGCTCGTGGACGACGCTGAAGCTGAGCAATCAGATAGAGCGCGCCCGTGAAAACTACAAGTGACCGGCCTATTCAGTCCCTGGAAAAAGACCGCAAAACCAATTCCACACGCGTGCGTTCAGAGCAATCGGATCGCGCTTCCCACCTTCCCATGTGCGCGGGTCCCACTCTCCATTCTCTGTTTTTTTTAACCGTTAGCTCTAATTGCTTGCTAGCTGACTAGCTCAGCCGACCGACACCTTGGCCCCGTGCGGAATAAATTATTTTTTCTATATAGTGCTAGCTGAGCGGATCCACTCATATAGTCCGCGGTTGCTTTCTTTTTTATTTTTTTATACAAATAAATATTATTAATAGATTATACGCACAAATTATTGTTTACAATTTGTTGTTAGAGAAAAAAATTATACGCACAAATTATTCTTCAAACAATTGTGCATACAAGTTGTACGCATAAGTTCTGTGCGAATCAAACTTATGCTTACAATTATCTGACAAAAATTTATAGCTCAAAGTTATGCACCAAAGTTGTGTGTATAAATTCTGCACGCGGACTAGTATCAAAGTTGTGCTTAAAAATTATGCACATAACTTGTTGTTACCAAAAATATGTGTATAAATTGTTGTTAAGAAAATATTTATATTTATAATTTATCATAATAAAAGTTAGACACTGAAAGGATCTAGAGGTCGACTAGAGGGGGGTGAATAGTCGTTCCTGAAAAATCACAACTTAAAACAAACTGTCAGACTGAAGTCCGGAGTCTCCGGATATTTTTACGGATACTCCGGGAAATCCGGAGTATCCGGGAAAATGTCTGGATTGTCCAGGCTTCTGAGGAGGCGACTAAATCAACTGCAATCAAACTTGGTCAAACTCAAATCTATGAATATAGGATATGCAATATAGAGATATAAGCATGTTCCACCATTCAGAAACAGTAGGATCCTCACCACGGAGTAGATCGGCCACAAACCCTAGAAATGTACTCAAGAGGATTTCAAGCATACAACAAGAGCAACAAGCACAAGAGACACAAGGGATTTGTTGCCGGAGTTCAAGCTCACACCTTGAGCTCTACGTCTCCGTTGAGGAACCCACAAAGAGTGGGCCTTTACACCTAGGTCACTTTCCTCCCCCTAGTGACCACAAAGATCGAGCTAGGGTTACTTACTCAATCACGGGGTAATGCAAACTTCTTTGGGCAACCACAATCCTTTGGATGCTCCAAGGCAACGCCTAGCCGGCTAGGAGCTCAAAGCCCCAAGAGTAACAAACACAAGAATGCCAACCAAGCGAAGAACGAGGTGCTCTAGAGATGGGAAATCAGCTCACTAGCACTCTCCAAGCTCTTGCTCTCAATCCCTCCTTTAATCCCCAACAAATCTCACCAAACCAAGGCCAAGGGGAGTAAAGAGGAGGAGTGAATGAGTTCTGAGTGTTGCAGGTCGAAATGGGCAAGAGAGAGAGGATAGGGTTGAGGGGGTATAAATACCTTCTCACCCAAAAAAAGAGTCGTTACAGCTCTAAGAACCGAAGTATCCGGACCAGGCCTGGAGACTCCGGGAAGTCCGGACTGTCCGGGTTAAAACCCGGAGTGTCCGGCCTTCCAGAGTTAGCACACTTAAGGATAGCTCGGTGATTGTGCAGTGCAAGGTGTCTCTCATCGGATTTTGGTTAGTCATCTAGAGCACCTTTTCAACTCTTGGAAGATACAATCCATGTCCCTCTTTATAGTACAACATTCCTAGGACTCAATTTTAAAATATAAAATAAATAAACCTCCAAGGAATCCTTTTTTTAGCACCACTTCCTTTTTATATAGCAATGAAGCGCTTACATGCCATCTTAGAATTTTAGTACCTGCTCATATACTCAATACATCATTAGTAGCTTAATGGACCGTCATTAAATCACCAAAACCCACTTAGAGGGCCAAGATACTCTTCAATCTCCCCCGTTTTGGTGATTGATAACAACACCTTTAAGCTTTTAAAAGAGAGATAAATAAATTCAATAAAGAGCTACTGATCTATCTTGCAACACTCCCACTTAATTTGTGCATATGGAGTTTGAATCTCAAAGGTGCTTTAAGCACCAAATTCTGCACAAGAGAGAAAAATAAGAGAGTGTGACAAGATGATCAACAGTGGGGTGCTTGTGTTTGTGCAAACAAGATACATGTGATGCATATGACAGTTTATACACTCAATGAAGGATAAAAGGGGCTGTAGTGTCAAAGCCCGGAGTGTCCGGATCTACCTCGGAGAATCCGGGAAACCCGGAGTGTCCGGAGAAAAATTTGGAGTATCTGGACTTTGAGGACTCAGCAAAAACCATTTCTTCACAGAAATTTTCAAACTATCAAAAGCATCCTTAGTCAAATAAAATGCAACCTAGATATCTAGCATCACAGGCACACAACCAAATAGTCTCAAGCTCACATCACATAGTCTCACACATAAAAAGTTATTACAGACCAAGGTTCTAAAATTCTCCAAGTCTTAAACATGAAACTTAAGATACTCACCCCCCCTTTGGCATCAAGCGCCAAAAAGGAAGTGTAGGAGCAGCAGCAGCAGCAGAGGCTCACTCTGTGTCCTCATCTTCTCCTTCTTCTTCTTCTTCTTCAACATTGTCCTCCTCCTCTTCTTCTTCTTCTTCTTATTCTCCTTCTTCCTCTTGCTCTTGCTCTTCTTCTTCTTCTTCTTCTTCTTCTTCTTCTTGTGCAGCAGCAGCGGCATCATGAGCATCCCACTCCGCAAACGGGTCATCAAACTCAGGGAGCTCGTGATAGATATCCGTAAGAAGACCAAGATGAGACTTTATCTCAATGATGTCACGACGGTTTTCATTTGTCTCGGTGACGATGCACTTGCACATGGAGAAGATGCTCTTGAATGCCCTCTTGACCATGGAGCCCTTAACCTTGCGAGAAGATTTAGATGTGTGTGAAGGGCGAGGAAGGGGCTCATCATCATGGCGAGGGGCAGCACTAGAGGATCCGGCAAATCTCGTGCTCTTCTTCATTGGGGCTCTCTTATCTCTAGCACGAAGATGCCTAAGAGGCTCATGAGTGACATCCTTTGGAAATTGGGTATTGGTGACCCTCTCAATCATGTACATGATGTATGGAGCATATGGGAGATGCTTCATGGGTCACACATAGCACGGCGAAGTTCATTCCAAATGAAGTCAAAGATGCAAAATCCTTCCTCTTCAGGAGCCACATGGTTGAGGAGATTGACGGCATAGTGCCTATGAGCTGTGATATCTCCCATTTTTGGATCAATGGTGGCACGGAAAAACTGATTCAAATAGTAGTAGTAAGGAATGAGATTGTCAGCTTTTCCCTCATGAGCAAGAAAGGCGGAGGGGAACATGTATGCCATGTCCTTGGGCTTATACTTGTCTTCATTATGGATGGGGGTGCGAGCTTCATCCTTTGAGCCAAGACCAAGAAAACGAGAGAAGGTCATGTAGTCAATGGTGCGCTTCTCGCCTTGAGTGGTCCAAGTGATAGTGTTTTGATGAGAGTCATAGTAGTAGGAGCAATGGAATTGAGCAAGAATCTCTCTATTCCATCCATATCGAAAGCCCATGATCTCATATAAGCCAAGTTCCTTGCACCTATCAATGACGACATCAAAGGTGGGATTCTCCAACTTCTCATAGTATGCCCAATCAATGTACTTCATCTCCACAATTGGTGACTTGTTCTTTGCCTTCATCTGTGGACTCCTTATCACTGTCTGATAGAAGTCCCTATGGAAGTCACACCAAAACCTCAACTCAAGTGCCTCACTAGAGATATACATGTGGACATCCTCCTCCCTTTGTTCTCTGACTGCAAGGGCATTCCTAGCATAGTCTCTCACCATTTGTTGGGCAAACCCTTGCACAGCCCCGGGGTCCCTTAGGTTGACAGGAGCAGTCACCACCCTCACATTTGATGGAAAAGACACAGTGAGACGGGGTGGAGTTCTGGGACAAATTTGGGAGTAGGGAGTGGGACGGTTCTTTGGCATGGATGGACGAGATACGGGCCTAGAACGGGAGATGTAGGGGGCCTCACGGGATTTACTTGATGGCTGAGCTGGACCTTTCCCGTGACGCTTAGGAGCAACCCTATATTGGTCAGCATCTTCTTCTTCCTCCTCCTCTTCCTCACCAACAACTTGGTGTTCTTCCTCTTCCTCAATCTCTTGCTCGGTGTAGACAGGAGCACGAGCACGAGTGGATCGCTGAGAAGAGCCAAGCCCCAACGTCTTATGCACTACCCCCAAGGTTTGAGGGTCGTGCCTAGCCTTATTCCTCCTTTGGGTGGCCGGCTCGTCTTGCTTGTACTTCTTCCTCATGATCTGGAGATGAGTAGCAAGGAGTACGTAAGAATTCATCTATGGAAAATGTGTGTGACAAAGCCATTTGGAGTTTCAGCAGGAAAATCTGGAGTCTCCGGGAAGATTCACAGATAG
This sequence comes from Cenchrus fungigraminus, assembly GCA_036936925.1. Classification (NCBI taxonomy): domain Eukaryota; kingdom Viridiplantae; phylum Streptophyta; class Magnoliopsida; order Poales; family Poaceae; genus Cenchrus; species Cenchrus fungigraminus. The sequence continues at coordinate 11,245,245 of CM072779.1, forward strand.
TCCGGGAAATCCGGAGTGTCCGGAAAAAGTCCGGAGTCTCCGGGTTTTCCTGGTGAAACCCTAAATCATAATGCCGCACAAATCCACCACGAGAAACTTAAGATATTGCAGATCCACTACTTCTAGAGTCTAAGGAACATTCCTATCCAAGAGATTTCTCAAGATAAGTCCTAAAAAAGGAGATCAGGCAAAGGAGCCTTTGAATACCTTAGGGAAGAGAGGGAACCGAGGGGGAAAGCCTTCAAGTCTTCAAATCAAGGGCAGCACCTTGTTTCCCACACCTTGGAGGCTTCAATCTCTCACTCTCTCAAGATTTGGAGGGTGGAAACCCTAGGTTCTATGGAGGAACCAAGGGGGGGAGAGGAGAGGGGCGATGGGGTGAAGGGGAGGCGACGGGGAGGAGAAGGTAACGGTCCACGCAGTGAAAAGGTGAAAACTAGGGTTTTGACTGCGGTGAAAACCGTTTATATAGAAGTTAAGGTCTGGTGTATCCGGGCTGAACCCGGACTCCCCGGGAAATCCGGAGTATCCGGGAAAAAGCCCGGAGTCTCCGGCTCCCCCTGAGACTGGGCAACAGATTTTCAAGGAATTGAGATTGAGATGGATAAAGATGATTATGAGTGAAACTAATGTGAGCTAGAGAGGTTCCAACACTTGATACTAGCCACAATCATACAATGAGAACTATAGTCCAAGTGTTGTACCTAGAGAAAAATCCAAATATTTTTCAAAGCAAATCCATACCAAAATTTTCAAATCCTTTTCTTTTGCAAAGATCTAGCCTAAAACAATCAAATATGTGCATGAACTCAAGCCAAGTTACGAGAATCCAAGATATTTAATTCACTCCTCAAAGCACAAAACCTTAGTTCATCAAGAGGCTTTGTGAAGATATCGGCTAGTTGCTTTTCGGTGCTCACATGACTTAAAGCAATATCTCCTTTGGCTTCGTGGTCTCTCAAGAAATGGTGTCTTATGTCTATGTGCTTTGTTCTTGAGTGGTTTACGGGGTTGTTCGCTAGCTTGATGCCACTCTCATTATCACACAAGAGTAGCACCTTGCTAAACGTACAACCAAAGTCCCTCAAAGTGAACCTCATCCAAAGTAGTTGAGCACAACACGCGCCGGCTGCAACATACTCGGCCTCGGCGGTGGATAAGGCAACAGAATTTTGTTTCTTGGAACTCCAAGACACCAAGGACCTTCCAAGGAATTGGCAAGTCCCGGGTGTGCTCTTTCTATCTACCTTGCAACCGGCATAGTCCGAATCGGAATAGCCAAGTAGATTGAAAGTGGAGCCCTTTGGGTACCATAAACCAAGGTTAGGAGTGTTTACTAAATACCTAAAGATTCTCTTAACAGCCATGAGATGACATTCCTTAGGATTGGCTTGAAACCTTGCACACATGCACACACTAAGCATAATATCGGGCTTAGATGCACAAATGTAAAGCAAAGATACAATCATGGAGCGATATACTTTTTGATCCACGCTTTTTTCATCTTCATTTAGGTCAAGATGTCCATTGGATGGCATTAGAGTCTTGATGGGCTTGGCCTTGTCCATGTCAAACTTCTTGAGCATGTCATGAGTATACTTTGTTTGACTTATGAACGTGCCTTCCTTGAGTTGCTTGATTTGAAATCCAAGAAAGAACTTCAACTCTCCCATCATGGACATCTCGAATCTCTTAGTCATAATCCTACTAAATTCATCCACCCAAGCTTTATTAGTAGAACCAAATATGATGTCATCGACATATATTTGGCACACAAATAAATCATTCCCTTCTTTGCGAGTAAAAAGAGTAGGATCGACTTTACCTATTTCAAAGTCTTTCCTTAAGAGAAATCCCTTAAGGCATTCATACAATGCTCTAGGTGCTTGCTTAAGACCATAGAGCGCCTTATGGAGCTTGTAGACGTGGTTGGGGAATTGAGGGTCTTCAAAGCCTGGTGGTTGCTCAACATAGACTTCTTCGGAGATTGACCCATTCAAGAATGCACTCTTGACATCCATTTGAAAGAGCTTGAAATCATGATGTGTAGCAAAAGCCAATAAGATACGAATTGCTTCAAGTCTTACCACTGGTGCATAAGTCTCTCCAAAGTGCAAGCCTTAAACTTGAGTATATCCCTTGGCAACCAACCTTGACTTGTTCTTGGTCACTACCCCATCCTCGTCTTGTTTGTTGCGGTACACCCACTTTGTTCCAATTATATTTTGCGAAGGGCGTTCCACTAAGGACCAGACTTCATTCCGAGTGAAGTTGTTCAACTCTTCTTGCATGGCCATCACCCAATCAGCGTCTTATAATGCTTCTTCCATGGAGAGAGGTTCAATCATGGACACGAAAGAGTAATTCCCACAAAAGTTTGCCAATCTTGATCTTGTGGTAACCCCTCTTCTTATGCTTCTAAGAATGTTGTCAACTGGATGATCTCTTTGAACACTTTGACGAACTCTTAGATGTGGCTCAGAAGCTTCTTGTTGAATCAAGTCTTCATTTCCTTGAATGTCTTGAGCATCATATTCAGAGGGCCCAGACTCTCCGGGATTGGGTCCGGAGTCTCCGGAATTTCTGGATTCTCCGGACTTTTCTCCGGAGTGTCCTAGTTTTGCAGCGACAGTGAGGTTTGGTGATGCTTCAATGACTTCATCTTCTTCTTGAGGCTTGATTTCACCAATGACCATCTTCTTGATGTCATTTGTAGAGGTCTTTTCCTTGCCTACACACACTTCATCAACTTGCTCTACTTGAGAGCCATTAGATTCATCAAATGTCACATCACACGCTATATCAACACTACTGGTGGTCTTGTTGAGAACGCGATAGCCGTGAGCATTTGAGGCGTAACCAAGAAAAATACCATCATCAACTTTAGGTGCAAACTTAGAGTTCTTGGGCTTCTTGTTGAGAATGAAGCACTTACAACCAAAAACTCTAAAGTAAGACACATTAGGCTTCTTACCGGTTAGGAGTTCATAGGCGGTCTTGTGTCGAAGCTTGTGAAGATACAAACGGTTGATAGCATGACAAGCCGTGTTGACCGCTTCCGCCCAAAAACTATCCGAAGTCTTGTACTCATCAAGCATAGTTCTTGCGGCTTCTATGAGAGTCCTATTCTTCCTCTCCACTATCCCATTTTGTTGAGGTGTGTATGGGACGGAGAATTCATGACCAATGCCTTCACCATCAAGATACTCTTCAATGTTGGTGTTCTTGAACTCGGAGCCATTGTCACTTCTTACTCTCTTGATCTTCACATCAAACTCATTTTGAGCTCTAGTTGCAAACTTCTTGAATACATCATGAACCTTGCTCTTGTCACGCAAAAAGAATACCCATTTATACCGAGAGTAATCATCAACAATGACAAAACCATACTTGCTCCCTCCAATACTAACATAAGCCACGGGACCAAAGATATCCATGTGAAGTAATTCCAATGGTCTTGTAGTGGTGAGTACATTCTTGGAGGGGTGAGGGGCACCAACTTGCTTTCCGGCTTGACAAGCACTACAAATTCTATCTTTCTCAAAATGAACTTTTGTTAGTTCTAGGATGTGTTCCCCCTTTAGAAGTTTGTTGAAATTATTCATCCCAACATGGGCTAGCCGGCGATGCCAAAGCCAACCTAAGTTAGACTTTGTCATTAAGCATGTATCAAGTTGGGCTTTCTCCGATGTAAAATCCACCAAATAAAGCCTTCCCTTGAGTTCACCCTTAAAAGCAACGGAGTCATCGCCTCTTCTAAAGACGGTCACACCCTCATTTGTGAACAAACAATTGTAGCCCATCTCACAAAGTTGTGACACGGACAACAAATTGTAGTCCAAAGATTCAACCAAATAAACATCGGAAATTGAATGATTGGTTGAGATAGCAATTTTACCTAGACCAACAACCGTTCCACCACTATTGCCTCCAAAGGCAATCTTTTCCGTAGGATGTTCAATCATTTCACAAGACATAAATATCTTCTTCTCCCCGGTCATGTGATTAGTGCATCCACTATCAATCACCCATTTGGCTCCACCGGAGGAGTATGCCTACAAAACAAATTAGGCTTGGTTTTTAGGTACCCAATTAGAGTTGGGTCCTTTCACGTTAGTCACAAGAACTTTGGGTACCCACACATTCCTTTTGATCATAGAGCCTTGTGTGCGGGGTCCCACATACTTGGCCACCACCTTACCCTTGTGGTTCTAAGTCAACACATAATCGGCATAAAAGTTGTCTTGTGAAGCATATGCTTTGGGCTTCTTGGTTTGCTTGGCTTGCACCACTTTGGTCTTGACTTGTGGTTCATGGGATGTGCCATTGGAGCTCTTGAACTTGATGGGAGTGTTGAGCCTAGGTTGTTTACCTTCAACCTTGGCACTCAATTGCTTCATCCCATGCATCACATTTCTTGTTCCCACACCCCTAGTGTGGTTGTTCTTGATGAATGGGATAGGGTCTTTGGAGCCTTGCTCATTTTTACCTAGTCCCTTCCCATTCTCAAAGCCAAACTTCTTCATGTAGTTTGAACCAAAGCCCTTGGTATGGTTCTCAAACTCTCCTCTCTTAGGTTCCTTCTTCTTTTCCTCAACAAGAGAGTTTGACAACCGAGCAATCTCTTTCTTCATTGCATTCATCTCGGCAATGTTAGTAGCATAAGCATTTAAATCAAGTTTATAGCATCTAGAACAACCATTACTTGTAGAAGCATTTGAGCTAGAGGTAGCATCATTAGAGGTTGTTTTAGCACTATTCTTAAGGTTGTCAAGTTGAACTTCAATTGCAATGTGACTAGCTCTCAAGCGTTTTAAGCTCTCTTGAAATACAACATTTTCACTCTCAAGTCTAGTGCAAGCATCCTTAGCTAGGAAAGACTTCCTAGTTAATTCATCTACTATAACAGCCTCTTTAGCTTAAGAGTTCTTGAGGCTAAGAATTTCTTCCTCTTTTTCCTTGAGCAAGTCCTCTTGCACCTTGAAACCCTTCTTTTCAATTACAAGGGCATTCTCAAGGGCAATGGTTTTCTCTTGCTCAAGTCTAAAGAGTTCTTCTTGCACCTCAAGAGTCTCATCTCTATTCTTGATTTCATTTAGAAGGTTCATGATTCTTTTGGTTGCTTTCTTGCCAAAGCTAGTGATCATTTTTTCAAATTCATCATCACTATCATTATCATCATCAACATCTAGGGGGGAAGGTTTAGTGTCTACCTTAGTGCCCCTAGCCATGAGGCATGTGTGAGTGAAGTCATCTTCATCATCGGTGAGATCCCCAAAGAGTGATGGCTTGTCAATGGGTTGAGCAATGGATATTGTAGCAAGCCCCACTTCATCATCGGAGTCGGAGCTATCACCATTTGAATTCCATTCTTCACCCAAATGAGCTTCACCAACTTCCTTCTTCTTGTTCTTGTCATACTTGTTGGTATGTCTTCTTCTCACCATGATGTTGGGGCATTCCGCAATGAAATGACCCTCCTTGCCACACCCAAAGCATGGTCTCTTGGATATTCTCTTGGTCTTGATCTTGTCCTTGTCTTTGTTCTTGTTGAAGAAACCCCTCTTCTTCATCACCTTGGTGAACCTCTTCACAAATAGAGCCATTTGCTCGAGAGTCAAGGTGTCATCACTATCTTCATCACTATCTTCCTTGATCACAATCTTGGAGGATGATGAGCTTGCTCTCTTCTCTTTGTCTTTGCTCGAAGCTTTGAGAGCTACTCCCTTGTTCTTCTCAATTTGTTCATGCATCTTTGACATTTCTTGTGAGAGCTTTGACTCCTTGACGGTGATAAGATGTTCTTCAATTCTACCAATCACATCCGCCGGAGTGAACTTCTTGAAGCCTCTCTTCTCTCTAATAAGTGTAGGGAGTTGAACATCCCTAACCATATAAGCGGAGAGGATCTTACCAACTACTTCTTTTCTTCCCCATCTTGTGCTCCCAAGAGACTTGATTTTGTTGATGATCTTGTTCAAGCGGTTGTACATGTCTTGTGGAGATTCATCTTCTTTGATGACGAAGCGGTTGAGCTCACTTTCAAGAGCTCGAATTCTTTCTTCTCTAACTTGTCTTGTTCCTTCATGGTTGATAGAGAGAGTGTCCCACACATCTTTGGCAGACTTCAAGCCATCAACCTTGTCATACTCTTCGGCGGTGAGAGAGCTCTTGAGGATGCGAATTGTTTGATAGTTGCGTTGGATTTCATTCGCTTGAGCTTGTGTCAAAGTAGCATCTCCACTTGGAAAGGTGATTCCCCAGTTCACAACAGTCAAAAGTGCGAGGTTTACCGCCATCAAATACTCCTCCATCGAGTTCTTCCACTTGGAATAGCCGGTTCCATCAAATTGGGGTATCTTTCCAATGTGGTGGGAACTCGATGGTTTATCAAAGATTAAATTGAAATAATCGTAAGGGATACTAGAAAACTCCCTTCCCGAGGGCCGACGAGTGGAGCGGTTTGATCTTGCATCATCAAAGTCCTCATCACTTGATGAAGATGATCCACCATCTTCATTTCTTGGATGATGACTTGTGCTTACTCCACCGGCACCTCCCGCTGCACCCGTAGGAACCTCGGGTGTGTTCACGGGGGGTTGGTTACCACCGGGGTTGGTCAAGTCACCTTCGGGCGGTGTTGCTTGATTAGTTGGGGTCGACATCTCTTTTCTCCAAGCGGCTAAGCTTCAAACGGAGCAACCGGCTCTGATACCAATTGAAAGGATGTAGAGGTCGACTAGAGGGGGGTGAATAGTCGTTACTGAAAAATCACAACTTAAAACAAACTGTCAGACTGAAGTCCGGAGTCTCCGGATATTTTTCCGGATACTCCGGGAAATCCGGAGTATCCGGGAAAATGTCCGGATTGTCCGGGCTTCTGAGGAGGCGACTAAATCAACTGCAATCAAACTTGGCCAAACTCAAATCTGTGAATATAGGATATGCAATACAGAGATATAAGGCTTTTCCACCACTTAGAAACAGTAGGAACCTCACCACGGAGTAGATCGGCCACAAACCCTAGAAATGTACTCAAGAGGATTTCAAGCATACAACAAGAGCAACAAGCACAAGAGACACAAGTGATTTGTTACCGGAGTTCAAACTCACACCTTAAGCTCTACGTCTCCGTTGAGGAACCCACAAAGGGTGGACCTTTACACCTAGGTCACTTTCCTCCCCCTAGCGACCATAAAGATCGAGCTAGGGTTACTTACTCAATCACGGGGTAATACAAACTTCCTTGGGCAACCACAATCCTTTGGATGCTCCAAGGCAACGCCTAGCCGGCTAGGAGCTCAAAGCTCCAAGAGTAACAAACACGAGAATGCCAACCAAGCGAAGAACGAGGTGCTCTAGAGATAGGAAATCAGCTCACTAGCACTCTCCAAGCTTTTGCTCTCAATCCCTCCTTTAATCCCCAACAAATCTCACCAAACCATGGCCAAGGGGAGTAAAGAGGAGGAGTGAATGAGTTCTGAGTGTTGCTGGTCGAAATGGGCAAGAGAGAGAGAGAGGATAGGGTTGAGGAGGTATAAATACCTCCTCACCCAGAAAAATAGTCGTTACAGCTCTAAGACCCGGAGTATCCGGACCAGGCCCGGAGACCCTGGGAAGTCCGGACTGTCTGGGTTAAAACCCGGAGTGTCCGGCCTTCCATATTTAGCACACTTAAGGATAACTCGGTGATTGTGCAGTGCAAGGTGTCTCTCATCGGATTTTGGTTAGTCATCTAGAGCACCTTTTCAACTCTTGGAAGATACAATCCATGTCCCTCTTTATAGTACGACATTCCTAGGACTCAATTTCAAAATATAAAATAAATAAACCTCCAAGAAATCCTTTTTTTAGAACCTGTGAGACATGGGTACCCCTGGGTCCCCACCGACCAGGCTCACGGCCGTCCCTGACAAGTAGGTCCGGCCTACCAGAGGACCCGCCGACCTGTCAGTGGGCCCAACCGACCTAGTTGGTAGCCCACACGACCTCCTGAAGACCTTCCAGAAGATTCCTCCGACGACCTAATTCAACACGACCTCAAAACTTGGCGTACAAGACAAGACATCGGTGGATTTCGACCAAAGCAGATCGACGGATATGGCAAGAGATGTATTCACCTAGATTTAGGTCTCCTGGTCGTAACCGACCTAGAGTCTGGGAACCGACCTTGTCCGCTGGCCAATATAAGGCGGGCGAGGTGACCCTTGTACCAATGCGCAATCCTCAAGCAATCTACACCAACAACTGGACGTAGGGTTTTACTCTCCAGAGGCCCGAACCAGTATAAACTCGCCGTGTTCTCTGTGTTCCGTGTGCTCTTGCACAACCTTCGAGTTCTTAGCCTTAGATTCCACCCCGCCGAACAACTAAACCACAGGGATTAGCACCCCCGTGGGCTGTCCAGATCTCACCATCTGACAGTTGGCGCGCCAGGTAGGGGCCGAATCAAGGTTCTTCGTGCAACTCGATGGCTTCGACCAACAGCGTCATCTTCCCGGAGAGCATGGCGGACATCCTCGCCAATCCCGTCGACATCTGCTTCGGCTCCATGACGGCGAAACCCACCGCTCCAGCCGCCTGCCTCGTCATCGAGAGCAACGCGGTCACCTCCGACCAACAGATCGGGACAGATCTGTTGACGGAACCCCACCCACCCACTCCTAGCGACCTGATCGCGGGGATCGATCGTGTTGAAGGCATGCTCTCCGACACGATCAAAATCTGCGAACGCGTCAAACGCCCTCGCAGGACCTCATCATCATCCAGCGTGCCTCTTGGCTTGCGGAACGCAGCTCACACAGCATCCCGCTACATGAAACGCAAGATCCAGATCGAATCTGGACCCAAGACACCAGATCGTGGAAGCCGCAGGATTCACCTCGACGAACCCTGCCCTATCCACGAGAATCCCAAACACACGGCTCGCCAGTGTCGTGTCCTCAAGAAGCTTCGATGACTTCTTACTGCGGCCCATCGCCACCAGATCAACCGAGAGTCGTCCCCGGATCGCCTCACGTTCCAAATCGCCGGCACGACCATCTCCCCGAACTATCCGGGAGAAGTGTTCGAGACTCCAGATCGCGAGGTCTTGGTCGTCTCTGCGGATGTACCACCTCAGGATGGAGAAACAGATGAACAACGTGTGGAGCGCGAGAACGCCAACGCTGCACGAGCCGCACGTCGTCAACAAGAAATCGAAGCAGCCACAGCTAATGTGGGACAAGGCGCCGGCGACCAACCCGGAGGCAACGTCGTCAACAACAGAGCGCAAGCACCAGCAGCTCCAGCAAGTCCTCAACAACGCAACGAGCCTCGACGGAACCGCCTACGTGCCAGAGATCTCCTCAGGAACTTTGAGCAAGATGGCCTTGAAGTCTACAACTCTCCTCAAACCAACCTGGGAGCCGCTCTTGTTGCACTAAATTAGCTTGAGGATACTCCTGCGATACGACGTCTCCAAGCTAATGTCCGCGTCGCCGCCGCTCAGATTGAAGGACGGGGCCCAGGGTACAGCAGATCGGCTGCAAGCTCCCACTCCAGGAGTAGGTCGGACAACCCTCGGCAACGACGTCGCTCCAACGCCAACACTCCTCTTCAGCCGGTGCCTGAAGAAGGAGGCGGTGAAAACGAAGTGGTACAGCCGGCCAACCCTGCTGCCAACGCTGCAGCTAATGCTCCAGCCAATGCCGTCGCCAACAATGCAGCTAATGCTGCCGGCACCCAAGCAAATGCCGCTGCAAACCCAAGGCAAAACGCAGGAGCCCAACCTTCACCGGTGCAAGCTAACCACGTTGAAGGTAGCCAGCGTCGACGGATACGAGATGAAGTGGAGATAGCACGTCGTGCTAACTACGACCGCGATCATGGGGTCCCCGATCCCCTCAACGCCAACAATCCAATCCAAGCAACAGAGCTGCGGAACATGCATGACCAAGAACTTCTACGACGCGCTCAGTACGACCAAGACAACAGCCCTCCCGATGACCTCTACGTCATCCCGACGGCCTACGCCCCGTCAGCAAGCCCGGGTGCGGTCAACAACTTCCCTGCATTCTCACGACGTCTCCTGACGATCAGATACCCTAAAGACTTCAAGCCAGCTATCGAGAAATACGACGGTCGCTCCGACCCAAGTATATGGCTCAAAATGTACAGTATCGCAGCACGCGCTTCTGGAGGCAACGAAGATCACATGGCGGGATACTTCCCCCTTGTGATGGGTAAAGCGCCACTCCTGTGGCTTGACAATCTCCCAGCAGAGTGCATCACCTCTTGGGCAACATTGTCTCGGCTCTTCACGACCAACTATCAGGCGACCTACAACCGACCTGGTAACACTCATCACCTCGCCAGAGTGCGGATGAGACGCGACGAAACCCTTCGGGAGTACACCAACCGCTACTTCGAGAACCGCAACACCCTCGCGGGTGTCAAGGACGAGGACGTCATCGCCTACTACAAGAAGGGTGTCACCAACATCAAGCTCTTCGAGAAGATCCATGAAGCTGACGCTCACACCATCGCCGACCTCATGGCTTACGTCGACAAACTAGTCGACACTCAAGACGCGGTGATGCACGACTTCAATGGAGAGGATCACGACGATGGAGGAAACAGGTCGCGCAAGCGGCCTGGCGAAGCTTACATGGCAGATCCACCAAGATCTTCCACCTTCCTCGAGGGTGACTTCAACATGGTCATGGACGACCAGTGTCAGTTCCATCGCGACGTCAAACATACCATGAGGGAGTGCGAGCAGCTGAAGCGTGCCCTTGGGGTACGCTCCGAATCCAAGAAGGCCAAGAGCGACAACAATGACGACCAGAACGGTGACCGGCGTTTCGACAACCGTAACCGTCGACCTGATCGACGTGATTACCGTGACCGCAGACCCTACCGTCGCAACGACGACAGGGATCGACGTGATTATCGCCGCGACTACCGCCGCGATGACAAATGCGACGACTACCGTCGCAACGATCGTCACGACGACAACCGCAACGACAGGCGTGACGACCGAAGGAGTGATCGCCGTGATGACCAGCGCAATGACCGCCGAGATGATCGGCGTGATGATCGACGTCGCCAGGACGACCACAACCGCAACAATAACAACCGCAAGGAGCGCTCTCCACCACCACCACCTAAAGGGGGCAACCCTAATGGTGCATTTCAATCATCCAACCGAGAGATCAACTTCATCGTCGGTGGTCGCCAAGCGACCAAAAGCAACAGGCAGCTCCGATCGAATGCAAGGGAGATCGGGCATGTCAACACTGAAACTCCACAACCTCTACGTTGGTCGGAGTACCCAATCACTTTCTCCAGAAAAGATCATTGGGTCCACATACCTGACCCCGGGACCTACCCGCTGGTCGTTAGCCCCATAGTCGACGGGGCGTTCCTGCCTAAGACCCTCATTGATGGGGGCAGCAGCCTGAACATCATCTTCACAGAGACGCTCAGAAAGATGGACTTTGACTTCAACAAGATGACCGCCTGTGACGAACCCTTTTATGGGGTTGTACCCGGCAAGGCTGCATACCCCATAGGTCGTGTATGCTTGCCGGTTACCTTCGGCACAAAGGAGAACTTCCGCACGGAGTACTTAACGTTTGAGGTCGCGGACTTCCGCTCCTCCTACCATGTCATCCTCGGCCGACCTATGCTGGCCAAATTCATGGCCATACCTCATCACACCTACCTCATCATGAAAATGCCGGCACCAAACGGAATCCTTTCCGTCCTCGGGGACATCATGGTCTCCTACAACTACGAGAGCGCCACCGTCGAACTCTCCAAAGACTCCGCGGTCAAAGCTGCAGCAACGGTCATGGTTGCCCAGGCAGCCAAGATCGACCACACCACTCTGGAGGTGCCAGAGCAGAAGCGCACAAGCACAGCTTTGGACCCAAGTCCAGCTGTAAAGAAGGTTTGCCTCGGCCTGCCCGACGCATCCAAGGAAGTCGTCATTGGGGCCAACCTCGACCCCAAATAGGAACTCGCGCTCACCAGTTTCCTCAGGGACAACGCTGACATCTTCGCATGGAGCCCATCCGACATGCCCGGTGTCCCCAGGAGGCTGGCTGAGCACGCACTTGAAGTAAACAAGACCGCACGACCTATCAAGCAAAAGCTCCGGCGATTTGCAAAAGATAGAAAGCAGGCCATAGAAGTAGAAGTCTGTAAGCTCTTAGCTGCAGGATTTATCAGAGAGTGTAAACACCCGGTTTGGCTCGCAAACCCGGTCCTTGTACCAAAGAAAACTGGTGGATTAAGGATGTGTATCGATTACACCGATCTCAACAAACACTGCCCGAAAGATCCCTTCCCTCTTCCTCGCATTGATCAGGTCGTGGACTCCATGGCTGGTAGCGTTCTACTCTGCTTCCTCGACTGCTACTCGGGATATCACCAGATAGCCCTGCACCCCGACGACGAAGACAAAACAGCGTTCATAACGCCCCATGGCATCTACTGCTACAAGGTCATGACTTTTGGCCTAAAAAACGCTGGAGCAACATATCAGAAGGCAATTCAGAAGTGCCTGAAGTCGCAGATCGGGAAGAACGTCGAAGCCTACGTAGACGATGTGGTCGTCAAGACTACCGAGGAAGAACCACTTCTTTTTTATATAGCAATGAAGCGCTTAGATGCAATCTTAGAATTTTAGTACCTGTTCATATACTCAATACATCATTAGTAGCTTAATGGACCGTCATTAAATTACCAAAACCCACTTAGGGGGCCAAGATACTCTTCGGACACATAAATCGTTTTGCAAGAGTTGTGTCGTGCGCTATGGAAGTGTCTTCTAACAAGAAAATACTATTAAAAAAGAATGGATTTTTTTTTGTCAAAACAAAAACTGGACTAATAAAAAAAAGAAAGAATACTCTACCTGACCGCGCGCAGCTGGGACGTCTCGTCGCTGTCGGAAAACCGACCGTCCAGGACGCGCGCGCGTTGATTAGCATGCCCCCGAAAAAGACATGGTTGGTTAATATGATAATATCCATCTATTTAGGTGTTTACAGTACGAGTTTAAATGTTACGCGCATCTTAGGGGCATTTGAGACATACACCTTCTCCTAAAACATTGGCTTCACCTTTTTTTTTTTGTTCATTTTATCTTGAAATGGCTTTTTGATGTCTTGGTTAAAATGTTACAAACATCTTAAGGGGCGTTTAGAAGAGCAAACAAAAAAAAACTATCTTCGCGTATCGTTTTGTGTATTTTTGCATCTGTTTGATAAAATGACTTTGCGATACAATGTTTTTAATAAAATAAAAGTAGGTATAAGTATAACTCATGGCAACTTTGTTTGGCGTGCTTATTGTACATTATTTTTCTCTCACAATAAATTTGTCATCTAAATCAGATAATGGTATTTTTATTTCAGAACAAATCTGCCGTACAAATCAGCACAAGATCTGCCGAACAGAGGCATGCCTTCCTTCATGTTAAAGAGCAGTGCTGGCATCCGCAAGTGTTTCGAGTGGAATCTGCTAAATGCAACTACTATATGACCTTCTGTTTCTTTTTTTCTGAACAACAAAGTGCTTATGGAAGCTAATGCATATGCACTACATTTTTTAGATAATGAAAATAGTTTAGGCTTCATTCCTTGAGCAAAAGGAAATCAGTTCAGACATTATTATACGTAGTAGATCAACACTACAAGCACCACTGCATAAGGTTTGAAAAAAGCATCCAAAATATCAAAAGCCTTACGCTTAAAAAAAATAATCAAAAGCCAAATCGTAAACTAAACGTTCAGTCGTTCATCCATGTGAAGAAGAAAAAAAAACGAAGAGCCGATGTCTTCACTGATCTCTTCTTTGTCTTGGGACAAAGGGACAGTGCGGTGTTCATAAATCAACTCTACTGCTGTTTTTACCCACAGTGCACATGTCGCAGCAGCAGACGCCCAAATCTACCGAAAAGATCGCCACAGTCCACACGAAAGCTACACTTGTCTTGCTCACTAGCAGTAGCAGCGGCCAGGGGACGGGCAACCCGCCAAAAGGTCTCTTGTACCCTTTCCTTTCCTATGCAATGCTCGCTGTGGGCTCTCCGATCCGCCATCATTGCGTTGTGCATGCATGCATGGTTTGCGATCAATGCCTGGCTGTGGCTGCTTCCTGCCTGCTGCTGACACCGTACCGCACCGCCACCCTTTGAGCAACATCCATATTTCAATTTTCAAAAATGCCTGCACGTACTCGTGGACGCACACTGCTGCTGTGCTCCTGCGCAGAGCAGTGCAGCGTCGTCGTGCCGTGTCAAGAGAAACAATCCGAAAAGGGTGCAGTGGCTGTACCTGGTCCTGTACTGCTGCAGCTGGAGCGACACAGGACGCTCTCTATCGTAGAGCGCGGCAGCGCCAGCCGCCAGCGCGCGCGCAGGGTGCAGACAGGGGAGGAAGCTCAAGCTCATAGTTCCCTGTGCGCCAGCCCGTGCCCCCGCCTGCGCGCTGTCACCACGCACCTGAGCGCGCGGATAGGCACGCCGGCCGCGGCGACGGCGACGGTAGCGAGCGAGAGCACGGCCGGGCCGGCGCGGCGCGGCGCGGCGCCCGACGCGCGCGGCTCATGATGATGGCGTTCGCCGCCCCCGTCCATGCGCGCGCATTGACCCGCCGGCCGCCGCTGCCAGGTCGCGACGACGCGCGCGCGGTGGCCGGTGGTCACACCCTGGAGGAGGCCGAGACGATGATGACGCAGCGGCAGGCCGGCAGCGCAGCCTCTCGCCATGCCTATCTATTTGGGGCCATCAGCGCCTCTGATCCGGCTGCGACGGTGCATGGACGACGTGTATACCCGGTGCCCGCGCGCGGATCAGAGGGAACGAAACGAACGAATCGCTAGGCTTCGGTATTCGTTTACAACCCCTGGCGCCTGCAAGTCCTTTTTGCCTCGGGCAGGCGGGCCCGTGCGAGATCTTAAATTTCAGGCGTGGCGTGGCAGGTACGTGCGGTGATGCCATGCACGATTGGCTGGCTGCCTGGTTGCCCAGTGTGGCAGTGTGGGGATGCCATGGATGGATTGCAGAAGAGAGAGTTTCAGAGCCTGCTTGGTTGAGCTCCAAAACTTGCCAAGTCAAAATAAGGGTAAGCTCAAAAACTTTGGCACTTGTTTGGTTCAAGGGCAAATTTTTTTGACTATCACACTTTAGCACCCAATCAAGTGACAACCTTAAGTTCGTGCTCAGATTTTGACAAAATATTTTGTCATGCCCACATTCTGGCATGCTATAGATTTGACATGGCAAATTTTGAACCCAAACCAATCAGGCCCTCAGCGTTTTCAGGTCGTGAACCCGTGATTTGTGGAGACAAAAGGACCGAAATGGGCTGCAGCGGTGGTGGTCCGTGGGTTACAAAGCCTATCGCTCGTTCGTCGTTTGTCCCAGGTTGGCCCATCCACCATACACTACCAAAATGTGCTAAAAAAAATCATACACTACCAAAATGGTGGACCTCTGGTAGCGTTTTTTTAAGTAGTGATACTAATCATAGTACATGCAGTAAAAATCTTCACCAGAAGGTATTTAGTAGGAAAATTTTATATGAAATTTGAATGTTAAATACTAGAAGAATCCACATGTGATTAGCGAGTTCTGCTAGTATGTACGATGGATGGTCACTACTGGAGGAAGCTTTCAGGTGATCCATAGCGCATAAAATGAGGGACCGGGAGTGAGCGGGATTGGTCACAGTAGTTTCTCTTACCACTAGCAACAGGATTCATGATGTGTTGAGCGCTCCATTCCTCGCCATTGGTGGTCCTCTAGCTTGTCGCCCCGTTCATCCAGTGCCATCGTCGGCTACTGGTCTGGGACATATTCCCGTGTGCCCACCGAAACGGCGTCTCGCACCCTGTGGGTGTACCCCCGATCCGTCTTCTTACCGGAGTGCGTGCTGTGGGCTGTGGTGGGCGGGGGCAGTGCGGTGTTGGGCTTGTAGCAAAGTCGCGCGGTCCATCACAGCGGGCCGAGCGAGCCGGGGCTAGGGATGGGCTGAACCCCCGCTTTTTTTTTCCTTCGGCTTTTATAAAATCAAAGTAGTGGGGTTCACGTAACCTGATGGGGTACGTACAGTACGTTACGGTACGCGGCGCCAGCAGCACCTCTAGGGAGGAGAGGGCTCCATGGGCATACGGCATTTAGGTGGCCAACCGAATACTCCACTCCTACTACTATAACTGGAACCCTGGAACAGGTCATATGGGATGGGCCTGTGCTGTGTGTGACCCTCCTGCTGCTGCTGCTGCCCATGCAACAACCGCTATTCATGAGCACTAATTCGTTTTCTCAAGGCACTATACGGCATTCAAGCCCCACCTTTAATCACCAAGGCCTCAGCAGCTGAAAATTTTAGGAAGGCGGATTCGTGAAGGACGAGTGGTTGGCGCCTCGTCACTGCACTTCACTCGCTCGCCTTGACAATGCCTGGCCTGCATACTCTGCATATATAAAGCAGGTATACACCAGCCAAGCCTACAAAAGCTGTGCTCGCGAACCTGCTGGATGCGACACGACACCACCCAAGCCCCCAGATGTTGCATTCGCAGGCTTGCTGTTGCTGTTGCAGCTATGGACGATCGAGTCGTTCTCAGAAAGTCAGAATGGGTTGGGGAGTGAACGGGCAACCGATGCCACTGAACGAACCGCGCTCTCTCTCCGAAACCAAACAGCACGGATCAATCAATGTGACAATGCGCTCCCCCGGGTCTGTCCGATCCAGCTGTGCTGTGCCTTTGGACGCAAGTGATTCCTTCCGATGGATGGATCCTCCTGGCCATTCCATGGATGGGCCGGGGGGCAGTAGGAGTACAGCGGGTACTGCGCCGGGTACACGATCCCAGCAGCCAGATTGCTCGGGCGAAGTGGCCAAGGACGCGGCCGGGCGCATCTGCCGGGCTCGCTCGCGATTGCAATTGCAACGGCAGGGTGTGGGGGGAGCAATGAAGCGAAGGGGTTTAATCGCCCGGCTGACACCGCCCCCCTCTCCCCCCTTGCAGCAGCACAACTGTCTCCAATTACTCGGGCATTTATATACGGATTAAAAGCGAGTTAATCGGCAATAGCGCTCCCTTTCAATGACCCTAACCACCCAGCAGCTTCCCCCTTCTCGGCACTTGTGATTCGAGGGTTTTTCCTTCTCGCTGTCGCGGGCGAATCACTTTCTGGCTAGTACACGGGGTGACGGGAAGCCAGCTGCCCTGGCGTTGGCTCGCTCGTCTGAATACTGAATCAAGCATGGCAACTTCTCCGACCATCTTCTTGGGTGATACTCCACTTACTTTGACACATTTTTGTGGGTGCCGAATAGTTAGATCATCTTGTGGTGTATTTGACAGTTTCGGAGACCCCTTGGATTTCATCCCAAGAGAACTTCATCTTCACGGAGGTCTATGCAACTAAACTGAATACCACTATTTGTACATCCTGTACACACGTTTTAGCTGTATTTTGAAAATGTCAAAGCTACAAACAAGTTCTAAAACTAAACGTACAAGATAAGTTGATTTGTAAAAGCAAGTTTATAAGTTGATTTGTTAGAATCCCGTGGAATTCAGCTTAAGACCTTCCACACAAGGCCGGTGAACTGTACAAGATAAATCTCTCTGGTTTACACCAGCAAAGTTGCCTGTTCCTCTGAGAGCCACAAGCTGCAATGTAAGTAAGATTCAGCTCTATCATGGATTCATGGTAAAACATGCACTAACATCACTTCGCCATTTTGTATTAACATTGCTGCGCCAAAATAATGCACATGCACTCCATCAATCGCATGGCATGTCATTGCCACCCACACATTTATGTACCATTCAGTACTCTGAAGTTTGAGGTCTGAAGAAAGTCGATGTGGTAGGACAAAAGTGTAACTCCAATTAAAATCGAATGATGCTCATCGCAGAACAGACTTGACGCACTTGACTCCCAACAGCACAGCACGAGATTATTACCTACCTAAGAAGACACGAAATTATTACCTAGACCGATCCCTTTGACAGCGCGGTAGAAACAGGTCTATGCAATAATTCCTTGGTGATCGAAACAAGCTCGACGGGGAATAGGAAATTACTATAAGCTACGACTGATGACGACGAAGACGATGACGTGAAGGCAAGAACTCAGCTCTCAGCAGCTGCCTATCCGATCGATCGGCAGCTCGGTCACTCGTGCACGCACGGTTTCACCGGCGCTGCCGCGGATGGCGCTGCTCGCCGTCGTTGAAGTCGAGCAGCACGGCGTTGCGGCACCGGGGGCACCTGGGGTCCTCCCGGGACAGCATCACGTACATCATGCACCGCGGGCACCCGGCCAGCACCATGGTCGCCGCGCCGCCGCCGGGCGGCGCCGCGGCGGCTTCCGGGCTGCCCTCGGACGACACGCACGAGCTCGGCGGCGACGCGGTGGACGACGACGACGACGACACCCGCCGCGGCGAGGTCGTGCTCCCGTTGCCCCTGTCCCCGCCCGGGCGCGCCGTCGTCGAAGCCCCGCCCCTCGCCCTCGACAGGCCCTGCCTCAGGAACTCCAGCTTCGACGCCTTGCCGTTGTTCCTGCTCATCGTCACCGCCGCCGATCAGGTTCCGATCACTACTAGGACAACACAGCCCGCACGATGTTAGGGTCACAGACTCACAAGCTTGAGCGAGAGAGCGATCAGTACGGTATGCTGGTGGATTGGAGCTCTCCACCTGGTTGTATATAGCTGTTTGCTAGGTGTGAGTGTTTGTCAAGCAGCTCCGATCCTTCTCTTATATAATGATGATGGAGGGGGTTGAGGAAGAGGAGCTGGTTTCCTTCAATACAAGGCAGCTACATTTAAACTCGGCTCGTTCCCTCCAAGTCTAGCTCTGTGCTGGTCTTCTGGATGGATGCTGCTCTGCCATGTTGATCCTTGTTTTATTTTTCTACACATCTTATCTTACTGTTGCCAACTGGAGTGTACTCCTACATTTAAACCTACAAGATAAGACAATTAAAATAAAGAGACAAATTCTTTTCTTTTCTTTTCTTTGAGGTCTTTTACGGTACACAATACGACCCAACAGTCGTACGGTCGTATTATTGATTTTTTCGGTTGTTTCCCTATGGGTAAATGGTAATTTGATAGATATATATTATTTGGAAAAAAAATCCCCGCTGCCCCTTATACTATTTAAAACATTTCACATATTTCATTTCATATATTACAACAATACCATTTTATATTTTTGATAATACCCTTATACTACCCATACGACCTTTGAATACTACCGTACGACAGTTAAAAAAAACCAGTCGTATAGAATTAATCTCAACTGTCGGATCTTAACATATAGTCATTTTCTATTATGTACGAGTTCTTTTTCAACCGGTCGTACAAGTCGTATTGTGTACCGTAAAAAATCTCTCTCTTTTCGCTAATATGGTATGTGGGTGTGTCCCCGGTGTAGATACAGCCATACAGGGCACCCACACTCTGAGATTCTGAATCAGCACACAAGTCCGCTAGTAGCCAAGGCAACCAAGGCTATTTTTTGTTAAAAGAAATTAGCACCAAACGATCTTAATGAACGAACAATGCGTGCCAACAAGATTGGCAGCTCATCTATATCCTGGGATCGTAGAATCTCACATCACGCTCGCAGCTACTGTTAGCACAGTACGGGGGAACTACGCAAACTGTGACCCGCACAACTTCACAATGCACACAGCACACACGCTGCCTGAACGGGGAACACATCCGTGACGGTGGATGGTGCAGGTGCCAGATTCAGGAGGCATAATCGCGGCATGTGCTGGCATTTACGCATCTCCAGAGCCCAGAGACTTTGAATTTGGAAGTAAGTTGGATGCAGGGGAGAAATCTGAACGGCGATGCACGGTGAAATTGTACACGCAGCCAGCTCTCTGTTTTTTTAGATCAAGAGAGTGCTAGATGGCCCGTATGGAAATCGGATCACCATCTGGCCCATATCAATACCGATGCTGGGCTGGGCGCAACACATTAATGGGCTTCACGAGCCTGTCTGACCATTAGTAATTGGGCCAGGCAACACACCACCAGAGCTCTCCAGAAAACAATCCTCTCGAGAAAAAAATAAGAAAAGAGGAAAAAGATTGAGAAAGAGGAAAAGAAGGAGAGGTGCCCAGGTGGTGGGGGGGCGGCGTCGAGGGAGAGAGGAGGTAGTGGCCTGGGCGTGCCGGCGCGGAGGAGGTTGGCGTGGGGGCGGCGATGGAGAAGGGCGCGGGCACGCGGCGGCGGCGGCTGGTGGAGAGGGGATCGGATCGCCTCGCCTTCATCACCGGCCAGACGCGCAGCCTATCCTGCGACCCGATTCCAGGTAACCCCAGGGAAAGCACCCGCTAATCCCCCAAAAATCGCCTTAACCCGCGGCTCTTGCGAGCCTGCCTGTCTCGCGTTTTGAATCCTGATTTAGTTAGACGCTGGTACTTTAGGGTATTTGGATTTGTGTGTAGGAACTTGCGCCTATGCGGATTGCAAGCGCGTGCCGACTGGGTTGCAGTACATGCCTGCCCTGTAGAGATCTCGGGTTCGTCTTTTGAATTATCGGATGAGACATGGCAGCTACCTTAGTTATGATATTTGGAACCAGTAGCAGCCTTAATTATGTATGCTGTGCATCTCTTGGTGTTACTGGATCACGGGTCGTGATGACGAAGGTGAAGAGATAAATTGTGTCCTAGAATGTCGACGGCACAGTTTCGTAGAATGTCCAAAACCCCCATTAAATATCAGGCATTGCCACTCGAGTCAATATGGTATTATGGTTACATCCTGAATTCCTGATGCGCTATGCTCCTTATGTGGGTGTCTTCCTTGTAGCTATCAAGAGCCCCATCGGCCATCGCCACTACTTTCAGTCTTTCACAGTTTGCTGGCGAGCTTATTTGCCGTTCGACGTGGACCCTAACTAAATTTATTTGCACTTTGTAGCTGGTTTTCCTGTGTCTTCTTATTTGACGCCATGTTTATTAATATCTTGGGCCACCTATTTTCTGAAGCAAGTTGTCAATGCACTGCTGGCATGCTGTTAGTGTTAGGAGATTGTCACATGGAGAGAAGCTAGTTCGTCATACCAAGAAGAAAACAGAAACAGAGAACCACATTGGGACATTGTTCCTAGGCTGGTAGCAGCACATGAATTTATATGGCTAAACACCTTTGTGAGAAAATTATAGAATTGTACAAAGGAGTATTTTGTTGAATAGAGTGCTGAAAATTCATATATACTAATCAATTGGGGTGCCTATTCGTTCTTGTTTACAATGTTCACCCTAGGTTGGTCGAAGTTGTGTCAGCTCATGAAGTGAAAACCATCTTTCTTAAGCTACGGTAACCCGTGTTGACACACGACCATACACAATTTATCGGTTATATCAATGCAGTTCTTTCATCAGTGTTGACACTTGATAGTTGTCAGTTTATTGAGCGCCGATCTGGGTTTTACCAGTCGCATACTCACATTTTGGTTCCAAACATGGAGTCATCCTTTACCCATTATGTCACTTCCATTTTACGATTTCCATCTTTATCAGACTACAATTCATCACCTATATTATATTATTATATGTATCTGTGATTTGGTTGCTCTGAACTTTCCTTGTGTATCATGTTCAATGAGATTTAATCATAGTAAGTGGTGTTCTCCTGGACCAGCTATGCAACCATGAACGTTTTATGATAATTAGTTGTTTTCCTGCAGGTTCACCAAGTTCATATGAGTCTGCTTCAACTCATCAGTCTGAACAGCAGCAGAATGAAGGTGCCTTTGGTGGTGAGCAGTTCAGTGATAGAACTCAGTTGCAAAAGTCAGTACCTAGAGCTAGTAATCGCCAAGAAACCAGGGCTAGAACCTTAAGCTATGGTGACCTGGTGCCTGAATTCAAAAGAGCTGATACTCCCCAAGAAATCAAGGCTAAACCCTTGAGTTATGAAGACGAACTGTTCCGCAAATTCAAGACAGGCAGTGCAAGTGCAGTCCCTGAAATTCAGCCAGTAAATGAAACACCATCTCATATACCTGATCAGGAAACCCTCAGTAAGAAGACGAGTCATGATGAAGCACCAAGCGTCCAACCTAGGAGAGAGGTGGAAATGAGACCCAGATCTGCACCTCCAAGTCAGCTAAACCAAGCAGACGATGCAGGTTGGTCTGTGGAAACCCTGAAGGAACTCATGAATTTCACACCACAGGAGATTACTAAGGCCGTATCAGCAACAGAGAGTAACCGTCTCTTGGCATCCATCGCCATTGCTTTTCTGGTGGTTCTGTCAAACTGGGGCCTAGACATTGGTGGCGCCATCACCAGAATACTAGTTGGTACAAGACCACTTCTATTTCTCATCATAACAAACATTACCATCGTGATGACACAGTTGATGGAGAACAAGGACCCCAATGCGAGGGGCAGACTTGTTGCCCCCAACCTGGGTTCTGCCGATAGCTTAGGGCAAATGCTGGAGATCGGGTTGCTGCTACAGAAAGCCCTGGGAGCTCTGCTGATTGACTGCAGTGTTTGCGCTGTTATTATGATATGTTTTCTTGGATTCTGAGGGAGCCTAGATAGAAGTTTCACAGAAACCTTTGTAAATCTTTTTATTCCATGTTCTGTACCGCACTGTTCTGTCCACTATTCCTCAAATTTGTAGCATCTCTTTTTGGCCGAGTTTTAAATTCATGTACTCCGGTTTTCTGAACTTCTATAGTTAATTAGAGCTTACTCAGTCAAGGATACCGAGTGAACATTTTGGCTGATCTTGTATGTTGATTATTACGGCAAACAATGATTCAACAGAGCACTTTTGCAAAGAAAGAAGAGTATCAACTGGTACGTGCCTAGTCTCTGTTCCTTGTGCTTCTGCTGCTGCTCTTCAGCCTATTCGGTTGGCTGGTGTTGATTTATTTTTTTTTAAAAGAAAAGCATCACAAGCTGACTAGTGGGTACTGATTTATTTTTTTTTTAAAGAAAAGCATCACAAGCTGACTAGTGGGTACTGATTTATTTTTGAACCGATGAGTGGTGGCTGATAATCCCACGCAGTTTTTTTCTCCTAGCTTAGGAGTCAACTCAGAAGTTGTGGAGCACGAACCGATGACGAGGCCAAAGAAGTTTGTGCTTCAAGTTGTGGAGCACGAACCGATGACGAGGCCAAAGAAGTTTGTGCTTCTTGTGATGTAGCCATGTAGGCCCTGTTTAGGAGTCCAACTTCTCCCAAAATACACTATGCAAAAAGAAGATTTCCCATCATATCAAACATCACATAAAAAATGTCGGTACATGCACGAAGTACTAAATGTAGATGAAATTAAAAACTAATTACACAGTTTGGATGTACTTTGCGAGACGAATCTTTTGAGCCTATTTAGGCCATGGTAGGACAATATTTACCACAAACAAACGAAAAGTGCTACAGTGCTTTTCAGCCCAAAATCCATGCAAAATCTTAGAAATTTGCATCCTAATTTTGGCTTCTAAATACACCCGTAGGTTCACTGTACAGCGGTGGGTACAGACAAAACTCGCCCTGTTCGTCTGGCTTATCAGCCACCAGCCAGCAGTACTTTTCTCTCAAAAAAAACCAGCCACCAGCAACCAGTCAGCAGTACTTTTCTCTCAGAACAAACCAGCACCAGCCACCAGCAACCAGCCAAGCGAACAGATTGATGGTTGTCAAAGCCTGACGATGACAAAGAAGCTTGGGGGAGTTTGTGTGGTGGTAGACTGGTAGGACGAGGGTACGGCGGTGTGGTTGGGAACAAAATAGCAGCACGGAGACAAGTGTCGCCGGATTGTTAACCACGTGCCGTTCAAGTCCTGCAGACCCGCCGCCCGTTTCGTCGCCGTCGACCGAGGTACGGAGAGCTCCAAGCGCTAGTGACACATGTCAGCCGGCCGCATATGCCTGGCGTGTTTCCATTGGTATGAACGCACCCCAGACAGCAACTGTACAAGGGTGTGTTTAAATCCCAAAATTGGGATGCAAATTTCTGAGATTTTGCACGGATTTTAGGCTGAAAAGCACTGTTCCGAACTAAAAATAAAAAGCATTGTAGCACTTTTCGTTTGTATGTACATATTGTCCTACCATGACCTAATTAGGCTCAAAAGATTCGTCTCGCAAAGTACATTCAAACTGTGTAATTAATTTTTGATTTCATCTACATTTAGTACTCCATGCATGTGTCAGTATTTTTGATGTGATGTTTGATGTGATTGAGAATTTTCTTTTTGCATAGTGTATTTTGAGAAGTTTGGGCTCTGAACACACCCCAAGTTATCCACTCCAACTTCGACACCATCATCATCATATCCATATAAAAAAGCTCCATCATTAATATACTCGATCCACCTAAACTAGACGCGACGCCGCCACGTCAGATTTCATCCGATGTTTACCCCTAGCTCTACTAGGTAGGAGTGAAACTAAACCATGTGCTAACAGCCGGGTGGAACTCTCTGCCTCTGTTTCTCGCAGCAATGCAGAGATCCATCGGCCGCCTTAGCCTAATTCTTGAAAGCACCTTAGCCTAATTTAAGACAACTAGCATTATGTTATTGCCTCACGAACTTGCTAACTCTAAAAGAAAGATAACTAGCATTATGTTATGTACATGTGAACAAACTCCTCCTTGCTTGTGTTGTTTGCCCTGCGAAGAGATCGAGCGCGTCGCCGCCGCCGTCGTCCACGGAGCCCGGAGTGGAGGTTCTAGGGGGTGGTGATGTCGTGGATGCTCTTGCGCTTGGAGTCGCGGCTGGCGGGGTTGAGCTGCCGGTTGAAGTACTTCTGCGCGTGGCTGGCGACCTGCGTCGGCGTCCGCGTGCGCACCGAGAAGCGCGAGATGTTGCGCCAGTCCCCGCGCCCGTACCTCTCCAGCCCATGAAGAAACAGCCTGCACACGCCAACGGCGCAGCGAAAAGGACGGCGTGAGTTTATTTATTACCGAAGGAAAGGGGAGAACAAAGGCCGCGACGTGTGGATGGCGAGCGGGTCCCACGCGCGCCACCTGGAGAGGAAAGTCCCTCCCCTCCTTCGGCTTCTCCGCTCGCCAAGCCAATGCGGGAAGGCGTCGTCGAGGAGACTCCGGCTCGATCGGAGACGAGTCGAGAACGTCCTACAGATCGATTCGATGGAACCGCGAGGACGAGGTGGGTGAGAGATTGGAAAGTACCTGTGCTCCTCCTCGCTCCAGGCTACCGGCGCGCGCCGGGGCTCGCGGCGCGACCGGTTGGCGCCGGCGCGGCGGGCGGCAGCGTCGTCGTCCCAGGATGTGGGCGCGTCGACCGCGCCGCGCTCGATGAGGTCGACGTCGGCGACGAGCGCCTCGTAGTGCTCCCAGGCCTCCCGCGGCGTGCGCCCGGGGAGCTGCGCGGCGACGAGCGCCCACCGGTCGGGCGCGCCCTCGGGCCACATCACCAGCGCGCTCTCGAACACCTTGTCCTCCGCCTTGCTCCACGGCCGCGCCGCTACTGCCGGGGGCCCCGCCGCGAGGACCGTGTGGTGGTGGTGGTGGTGCTGATGCTGGAAATCCATGCCGGCTCGACCGGACTCGACGCGATCGCTCGCTGCGTTGTTGCGTGCGGTTGCGCGGCTCGTGGCGGACGGGGGTGGGCGGCGCCGTGTGCCGTTGGTTTTTGTTGCGCGTGGCCGCGTGGGAACGGAATTTATAAAGATTCCGGGTGGGTTGAACCCGTACACGGATGACGGGCCTGGGGAATCAGATCAATCCCGCCGCGGCCGCGGGGAGAGGAGGGGGAGGAGGAAGAGCGATGCCGATGATGGCGGGGTTGGGTTTGTTGGGGGCGGGCGCGCACACGTTTAGGGCGTGTGCGTGCGTGCGCGCGGGTGGGGGCCGGGGGGCGGACGCGTGGGCGCTGGTGCGCGCCCGGCGCGGCCACGGCGGCGAACTGGTGGGAACAGGCGTCGGGCGGGAGGGACTCCGGGCAAGGCAGTTAGCGGCGGGTGGAGGCCTCGGTTTGTTTCCCCGTTGGTTTCGGGTGGATGTCCCTGTTTTTTCGCGTGTGCGGAGCCGCCGGTGGTGGGTTTGATCGGGCTTGAGCTGGCTGTTTTTTTTAAAAAAAAACTAGAACATTCAGCCCTATCATGCTAACAATGAAATATAAGAAA
Source organism: Cenchrus fungigraminus (assembly GCA_036936925.1). Classification (NCBI taxonomy): domain Eukaryota; kingdom Viridiplantae; phylum Streptophyta; class Magnoliopsida; order Poales; family Poaceae; genus Cenchrus; species Cenchrus fungigraminus. The sequence continues at coordinate 11,271,398 of CM072779.1, forward strand.
ATGGAAGAGCAACAATCACTTGCTCAAATGACACATGCATAAGCACCCTATGTAATGAACACGAATTTTCGTCGTGTGTGATAAATGACAATTATGTTCATATAGTTGTCAAGAAAAACATATACTTTTACAAAACTATCATTCCAAAACTTTTATCTAAGTTCATTACACCAAGACACCGAGAAGTAAAGATTATTCTAATTCTACACACAACTTCATATATTGCACCTAGTAAGAAAAATTATGCACTGTCGTATTCTTCAGAATCAATTGTGCTTAGCTTCCTCCAACGCCTACAACCCTACAACAACAAACAAATAATATATTAAGCATAAATGAGATTAATGTTGTGACATAAGAGAAATGTACCTTGCAATTGTAATATACTCATGCAAATCTAATAATTGAAAATGCAAACTTTGCATAACTTCACTCAACAAATTAAACTCACCAAATACTCTTATCTCAAATTCCCATACCAGGCATCTCAAGTTACAGAATCCATAACATCAACATCTTAAAGGGGCTAATTCTAGCCCTAAACCAAATTTGATTCTTCAATAATTTATTTGTAATTAAAATATTTCTTCAATCTGCACAAACCAGCTGATTTATTGGGGGCATTATAACTTCATGATTTCTTTATATACTGGACTTGTGGATCTAATCAGTCTCTGAATAATTTACAAGACTACTTCAATACTGAACAAGCCAAAAATTTATTCCCCTGGGTAGGATACTTTTCTCAAGACTGAAATTGACAAAAAAAAAGCACTCATAGTAAGATCTTGTATATGTGTTGAGTGCATTGTCCTTTTTTTATTTTGCCTATGAGCCTGATCAAAACAGATTTATTTTGCACCGGAATCACACAGGCAGTCTTCCCATGCACTATGTACAAGCATTGATAGGTTAACACTTAACTACTGGAAAAGCAATTGCATGAAATGGTATCATATTGGTTAATATCATTGGATATTGTATTTATTGATGCAATATATATCGTTTCTCCATAAGTTTCAAAAGTTCATTGCTCTCCATAACCACCACTGGCCAATGCCAAAGATAGCGCAGCATCAGGTTTCTAGTAAAATTGAATTGGGGAACCAATATAGCGACTTAAAAGAAGCAGCAGGTGAATGTTTGTGCTAATCAAGCCTACGTGTAACACAGGATGCTAGTGAGCATCTGCAGCACATAAATCAACAAAGAGACAAAGAGATATGATCAAGATCCAAGGTACAATGGTTCTAATCACAAAAAAGAATCCATTTTTCATGTACTACAGACAAAAATTTAGTGAGGAAATACACTAACCTATCCGTCTCCCTTCTTGGGCTCAGGTTGTCAACGCCATAGCCTACAAGCACAACAAACAATCACATATCACGCCAAGCCAAATTAATTCAGGAACTTTGAAGAACAAAAGAGTAGAAGCAATAGAGTCCACAGTCAAGCAGAGGCGGATGCTATGGCTTGGAATGGGGCATGGAGAGAATCCCAGATCTCGATAGGCATTGGGACGGGGAGAGAGTGAGCGGGATCTGAACAAAGAGGGAGAGACACTGATCTTGAGGACGAGAAGCACCACCGGAGGCAGGGGCCGGGTGGGTCGCTGGCGCGGCGCAGGTGGTGGAGGAGGTACGCGTGGGGGGACGGCGATGACGACGACATTGTGGGGAGGAAGACGCGATGGGCAGCGACGAGCCAGTGTTGATGCAGAGGTCACTGGAGGCGACGCCATCAACGACGAAGAAGGTCGAGCGGCAACGACGGGGCCATGGTCGGCCCCGGTAGCGAGCAGAGTGGATGTAGTGGCATAGCCGCTGCCGTGCCGCACGCTCCCCCGCTCCCTTTCCTCAGAGCTCGGGCGGCGGTGCCGTTGCTCCCACCCCGAGCCACGCTCCCGCACCGGATCTGGATCCCGCGGAGCGTTCGGGGCGGCGGCGGCGGAGAGCAGGGAGGCGCGACGGAGAACAGTCGAAGACGGAGATGGGACGGAAGGCTGCGGTGGAGAGCAGGGTTGAGGTTGGGCTTTGTTTAGTTGTTGGAAAAATTTAACTTTTCAACATTTCGAACTCCTGTAGCACACTGTAGCATGTTTCGTTTGTTTGTGGTAAATATTATCCTACCATGGTCTAACTAGGCTCAAAAGATTCGTGTCGCGAAGTACATCAAAACTGTGTAATTAGTTATTTTTTTACTTATATTTAATACTCCGAACATATGTTTTTTGACGTATTTAATGTGATGTGATGGAAAGAGAGCAGAGAAAACGTTAGAAACTTTAGCAAACTAAACAAGGTCTTGGATTGATGGATTTGTTTGTAAATTCCAAGGAATCGAGGGTTTTTTTTTTTTTTGCAAAATCACCACACACGGTGCGGGAGCGATCCCTGCTCGACACGTACCTCTCGGAGCGCTGAGAAGCGAGCAAAGGCCGGTAGCTTTTAAGAAAAGAGATCCGCGGTGCTGTGATGCGCGGAAAGTCTGCAGGTGGTCTCGTGCAAGTCAACATGTTGCTTGTTCGTCCTGTGCACCGTAATTGCCCCTTCCCTCCTTCAGCTGTTTAGCAAGTTGAACTTAAAAGCTAGCTGCTAGCTGGTCTCGGAGAAAAAGAACATTTCCTCAGCCCATGGGCCGGCCAGTATTGTTCAGCAGAGCCCGTCAAAACCCAGTAACAGGGCACGGTTAGTTTTTTTTTTAAAAAAAAGTAGAATGGGCAAAGAATGGGCACGGTTAGTTTTTTTTTTAAAAAAAAGTAGAATGGGAACGGTTAGTTGTGGTCTTGTGGAGCTCTGTTGGCCTGCCGAGCCGCCGAATTCTGAGAGGGCAGCAGCAGCCAAACTCTCCTAGCAAAACTACCAAAGCACGGAAACATCGCTCGAATCAGCCGTTACTTTTCTCGGGGCTCTTTCCACCACCCAACAACGCACACAGCGATAAAGAAGCGAGTACCACTACGTTTCGGGGCACCATTCGCTTCTTCAGCTTACGCGAGCGCGGAGCTGACAGCAGGATCCATCTCCTTCGGAAAGGACATACTACGACGCGTCACAACTCGCAAGTGACAGGTCCCAGCTAATGTGACTCTGTTTGGTTCTTATAAGTCATCTGACTTATAAGGTTTTGTTTGGTTCTCATAAGTCACCTGACTTATAAGTCACCCGACTTATAAGTCAGTGGATTTAAGTCAGTTTTGTTTGGTTGCAGTGACTTATAAGTCAGTGAGCTCCACACAGGGTGGGAGAGAGGAAAAGTGGAAATAAGTCACTTTAAGTAGGAGTGGAGCTACTTATGCAACTTATAAGTCAGGACATTTAAGTCAGGGCTGTTTGGTTTCACTAGTGACTTATTTTGCACTTTAAGTCACCCTACTTATGGGAACCAAACAGGGTCTAAGTCATCCGACTTATAAGTCAGTTGGATTTAAGTCAGTCCTGTTTGGTTGCAGTGACTTATAAGTCAGTGAGCTCCACACAGAGTAGGAGAGAGAAAAAGTGGAAATAAGTCACTTTAACTAAAGGTGAAACTACTTATACAACTTATAAGTCAGATCATTTAAGTTAAGGCTGTTTGGTTTCAAAAGTAACTTATTTTACACTTCAAGTCACCCTACTTGAGAACCAAACAGGACACATAAACACGGTTGCTGCGAGAGATTTGATCGCTGATGAGGATGATGACTAGGGTACGCGAGTCAAGTAATTCGGGAGGGGGGGGGGGTGGGTTACGACTTTTCAGTCGGTCAGAGTCATCTCATAATCCAATACTCCCTCCGTCCCAAAATATAGAGTCCTGGAGGTTTAAATTTTGTGTTAAAATATAAAATTCTGGAAGGATAGGACAAAATTGAATAAGGTTAGTGAGTAGGTGGAGAGTTGATTGGTAGTGTAAAATAAGAGGTATAGAAGTCATTTTCTCTCACTGTTATTTCTTGAGTTTGAACTCTCCGAGACCTTATATTTCAGGACGGAGGGAGTAACTTTTTGGAACGGAACATCATATCGTGCGGCTGTGATGACCTGACGCAACCACCATTAACTGCAGCTAGCTACCCGGTGTGGGCAAAATGGTTGGAACAGTGAGTGTGGAGAGCCGTGGGCCTTGCGGGCCAACTATGCATAGTAGTAAGATCACATAGCCCAGCAAGTTGTTGGGCTGCACACGACAACACCTCGCTTCGCTTCGCACACCCACGTAAGTCATGCACGAATGCCAGCGGGCAGTGAAGTGTGTACGGGGGCCCCGATCCGGAACGACGTTCAACGGCTGGTCAACGCGAAAGTGCCATCCAGCGACGGCTACTGCAACTCTCTCTTTTTGTTGCGAGACTGCTCTGTCGCAGTCTTTTGCCGGCCGCATCATTTAATCTGATGGAGAAAATTCGCTGCGGTCAAACTCGGGAACCATGAGCATGTATGCACCGACCGATCGATCGACCAAGGCCGAGGCTCAACTGGATGCATGCATATACTCCTAGGTCAACTCGATCGGCTCAACCTCATATCTCGAGAGATTTTTTTTAAGCCGCGCGCTGTCTCAAGATTAAGTTTGACTTCGAGTAACAGTCAACCTCGAAATGAATCAGCATGAGCATGAATGCATGGACCTGCCAACCGAGATCAGAGCTCAAATGTTAGGCTTCGGGGAATCCCCACTAGATTCAAGATCCGGTACATCTGTCTCATGAAAGCTCGAATGTTAGGCTTCATTCGAAGCATTGTGACACATTCATTTTCCATAGCTACAAATTAAATTATAAATGTGGAGATCTCCGAAAATATATTACTCTCTGATAATATATTATCCATGTGGAGTAATACATTTTAGAGATCTCTAAAAACATATGGAGATCTTATCTAAAAAATATATTACTCCACATCTCTGAAAGTACTTTGGATGGAGCCAAGTTGAACTTCTCTGATAAAATTGCATGCGGTCAACAACAACTCAACATCATATCTCTGTGTATGTGTTTCCAAGGGTTTGAACGAGCATATATGGTAAACCATAACTCTCTAGTTTCTACTAATCTACACGGCTCTTAGCCTTGTTCTTGCACCCGAAATGGCACGTAGTAAGTGGAAAAATCAAACCATTAGCTAAAAATCATCTAAAACGAACCACGCTCCAGGTTCGGAGCATGTTGTTTATAAAATTTTTAATTTGACGAAGTGAGTATAGTTTTGGTTGCGCGCTCATGTCGTTACACCACCGACGCGCGCGCACAGCAGGTCATGCAGCCAGAGCATTAATCACGTCTAGTCTCCAGGCCAGTATAAAAGGGCATCCAAAATGGCCACGTCGTCGCCGTATGGATCCTGGGCATCTCTCCCCGCCACCAGCTGCTGCTGCTGCTGTTGCATTGAGCTGCCGGAGCCATCGTCATCATCCGGCGGCGACGCGGCGGATGGTCCTGGATCCTCGCCGGCGGGGACGCCTGCCCCAGCAGCGTCGTCGGCGAGCGGCCGCCGGTCAAACTGCCTCAGGGTTCCAGATTGGGTGTAGAGTCGACACAGGCTGAACTCGCTCCTTAACTGCAACATACAGTACAGCAAGTTCTCAAAACAAATCTGGAACACGAGGCACAGGGGCAAGAACCACTGCACGTCGAGTATCATACTATGAAACTGTTTAGAGCATCTCCAAGAGTGTGCTAAAATATTTTTCCCAAAACTATGTATTGGGAGCTCTCTAAAAAAAATTTCTCCCCAAAACAAGTTATCCCATATCAGATCGTTAATAATAAGTTTCCCAATATTTTAAAACCAGCCACGTCAGCACATGCTGGACCCACCGGTCTCCTCTCACCTCCAGCAACACAGACTAGTTTCGATCCTCTCCATTAAATTTGCCACTGCCTAGCTCGGACGAGAACACCAAGGCGCACAAGATGGACGTCCTCATCCTGCACGGACGAGAACACCAGGTGCGCATGACGGCCATCCGCACCGTGCTGGTGCCCGCGCTCGCCGTCGCGGGTTGGCGGATGATGAGGATTGAGGAGTACCCACGCGCCGAACCTCGCCACGGGAGCAACGGCGAGCTCGAACTAGCGGCGTCAGCCCGGCGCACCCCTCGTGCGGGACCAGGAGCGAGCGCTGGGAGCGGCGGTGAGCTCCAGTGAGTGGCGATGGCCTCAGTGTGCGATGTGCCCCTGGTACGGGAGCTAGCTCCAGCGAGCGGCCCCGATCCCGGCGCGAGTCTGACGACGCGATGCCGCCGGCGGCGGCTGACGGCTCCGGGACCAGCGAACCTGTCTGCATGGCATGAGCCCGTCGGTTGGCGTACAGACTCGTGAGCTCGAGGAAATTTCGGGATTGGGGAAGGATTCGGTCGCCCGCATATATGCGCGGCGACAGGGTTGTTTTTCGCATCTGCGTATTTTTACGGGAAGGATAGGGGAGCTGTTGGAGCATGTTTTTTTTTATTTTTCCCCTAAACAAGATTTTAGGATGATTTTAAGGGAGCTCTTGGAGTTGCTCTTATAGCAAGTGGCTTTGGACACTTATATCCCGGCGCCAAAAAAACGACATGCACCTTGAACTTGAATCAAGTTGCCCTGCCGCCTATGCAATTTATACGGAGATCGACACGACGTCGATGTAGAGCTTTGGCGGCTATAAGCTATGCGTGCCAATGTGTGCAACGGCAAAGAAAGCAACGTCCATTAACCATCTGATCATTACCGTACCTGCGGCGGAGGAACGTTCGGAGGTGCGGCGGCGGCGGCGTGGGTGGTTTGGGTGCTGGAGGAGGACCCATCGCCGGTTCCGGCGGCGTCGTAGTACTGGAGCGCCCTGTACTCGTTCATCTTCCACTTGGTCTTGGCCCCCGACGGCGCGCGGCCGCGGTAGAACACCATGGTCTTCTTCATCCCGATGGCGCGGCGGCCGGCGGAGGAGTAGACGACCCCGGGCGTGCCCGCCGCCTTCCAGTACCCCGACGGCGTCGTCCGGCTGGGCCTCCCGCCCCGCGCCTCCCGCTCCTGCCGCGGGCAGAAGAAGAACCACGGCTCCTGCTCATCCCCGGCGCCGCCGCCGCGCAGCATCTCATGGATCCCTGCATGCATCACGAATTCACGACATCACACCCCGGCCGCGCGGTTAATTGTTAGCGCAATGCGCCGCGTCGATCGATATACTCATATGCACGGTTAGCTAGACATATGTTATGCCGGCCGGCGGCGTGCACCGTACCTGGGAGCTGTCCGGGGTCGGCGGAGTAGACGTCGACGACGGGGATGACGCGCTCGATGTCGTCGCGGAGGCTGTCGAGCTTGTTGCGCAGGTAGAAGCATATCAGCTCCTCCTCCGTCGGGTAGAAGCGGTACCCCGGGGGAAGAAGGCCGGCGGCGGCCATGGCGATCGATCGGAGGAGCGAGAGCTGGAGGCTCGGCTATGCAGCCGGCGGGAGCAGCGAATGCATATGCGCTCCGGCCGCGTGGTGGTGGTGTGTATACTGGTGGCGAGGTGTGGAAGCGTGTGCTGGTGACGTATATATGGGGAAGCACGAGGCGGTTCATGGTTGACACGGATGACGCAGCAGCTGAGCTGCCGCTTACTCTCAGGGCGAAATTTCTCATGGCGTGGTGGGACGGGCTGGTGCCCGCTGGAGAAAAAGGGGAGAGAGGCGTGGCGCGAGAGGGTGTGCTTTAGTGGGGACGACTGGGTCAGCAGGCTCTGCAGGCCAATTGCCAGTTTTTTTAGTTTTTCTCTTCTTTTCCTTTATCTACAAAACCTTATAATGCATCTCACTAAGCGTTATTAATTCTATTTCTCTCAACATGTACTATTCAACTCATTTAGGAACCTAGTACATCCCACGTCACATCACCATCCACTTTAGTGTTTCAAATTTCTAAGAATTTAATGTTGGCATGCAATCACTTTAGTGTTTTTACTTTCAAATTTCAAAGAACGTTGCAATATGATCACCTTAGTTTTTCTAATTTTAAAATTTACCTTAAAATTCTGTTAAAAAAATGGCACAACAACACGTAAGGTATCACCTAGTTTATAGGATTAGTGTAACAAAACCACCTGGTAAATCAAAACAAATTATTTTATTACCGCAAATTGATACCACACTCTAACGAGAATTTTCGTATCAACATCAGCGTGACTGGTTCTAACAAGCAATTAAGTTTTTTTCCTGAATTACACAGTACAAATGCAGATGCACCCTTTAATCACTAAAACTATCATATTGTGCATATTTTAATCAAAACAATAGTGTCTAATTTCGCTGATACATAGAGTTGCCACGCTAGCTAGTCGAGCACGTCAAGATTGTTCAAGTGTTCGAATTAGACACAATTATCCATCATGTATGTTGTTGTGGTTTTTTTCACTAATAGCAAATCTCCGTGCTACAACTTTAAATTCTCGCAACCGGTTGTTGTGGTAGTACCGTAGCAGGATCATACAATTAACAATTGTCATGATTTTGTTTGTGGAAGTACCTAACTTCTATGAAAGCGGGCCGAACTGATTACCATTAGATACAAAACACCACTCAACGGTGTCATTTTTTTGTGACTACATACTGACTGCACTAACAGTACACACGTGCGTAGCGTGCGCTCCTTTTGGATTTATTAGCTATTGTTTCCTGCATGCTGTCCCTGACTTCCGATCTTCCGACATCAAAAGACGGCAGTATCCGTGTTTCCACACTACGTAATGAGGCACTGTTGGGGGGTGCCCAAATCGCCCAGGAATTGGTCCTTTGGATTGTTTGCTCGTTTCCTGGCATGACTCGTTCTATGCTCTGTGTTGCACGTTTTCCATTTGCTCATTAGATTCATACAAGAGAAGAAAATCAAATGGAACTTTAATTTGAATATCGGGCTAGCATGCATCCCTCTCTCTGTTTACGCTCTAAATTCTAAAATAGTGAAAAAGGTTTCTTAGCTAATTTAATGGTTGGAGAACCTGAGTATCACTCAATAGATTAGGGAGCGAATTCACAGTGCCAGTTTGTTTAAAAACATTCAAACCGGCTCGGCATTTTTAGTTTATGAGAAAAAATCCTACTTTTTTTTTCTAAATTCTAAAATACTACTCGGGAAGAGGAAACTCACCCAACTGAAACCTCGGACGTACTCGTTGTTCACATCGCAACTACCACCTGTCTGAAAGCAGTATTGTTGACGAATTAGTACTGCACTCTAAAAGACAACTTTTGTACTGCAGTGTGCCATGAGAACAAAGAAATGGAATATCACTTACCATGTAGACTTCTGCTTTAATTAATTTGCCGGGACGGCTGGCCGGCTTAATTAACTCGAAAAGCTAACTTTTGTCTGCAATGCTCGTAGTGTGATTTTTCTATGCCCATAAGTTGACGTCTTGCACTACCAACAAGCAAAGGCGATAAGGTTTTAAAAGGAAAAAACAAATCAGCTACTGCTTTCATCTACTCTAGCAAGTTTCCACTGCGTTTTTCAAAAGGAAAATGCCTAGTACAGCGCTTACTACATAGGAGACGTGTAGTATTATACTCCATCCGTTCTTAAATATATGACGTTTACGATAAGAAAACTAGTTCAAAATAAACTAATTTTCTTATCCTAAACGTTATATATTTAAAAACAAAAGTAGTACCGTGTTACTGTAATTTCTAGTAATTATTAGCACACTAGCACCAACACTTTTTTGTGTGCCGTACGTCGGCGGTTGTGCGAGAGCTCCTCAGATCACAAGTCATGGTCGTGTCATCCAAACCGTGCAGTGCCATCTTGTTCAGGCAAAACGCGTCCGCATGCAGGTCTTCGACCAAAACATATTTTACGTGCTGCGCAGGGCACCATGCCGGCGTGGTATCCTTGAGTTCAAGAGCCCCCCCGGCCCGCGCGCGCGTTCCTACACGAACACACCGCACACACTGCCTTTCCAAGAGCATCAAACGCTTTGAACTAGTCGCCATGATATGTTATCTTAAAACCAAAACCATGCTGTAATTCAATGAAAATGAAACTTGAGTTATTTTCCTTTTCGTTCAAATACACACACTGGTGGAAAAACAACCTTTGTTTCCAAGCATTTGTCCCGGTTCAACTTTGGAATCAGGACAAATGCTTTTGGGGCGACGTGGCCTCGGAAGGCTGTTACCACCCGAGACTAAAGGTCTGGCGTCCAACGGCTCTGAGCCGTAAATATTGGCGCCAGACTTTAGTCCCGGGTGGTATTACCACCCGAGACTAAAGGCTAATCTTTAGTCCAGGGTGGTAAAGGGTGCGCCTATATATCCCTGCCTCCCTTCTTCTTCCTCTGCCCGAGCTCATATTCACCCGAGAGCTTAAGAGATAGTTTATGAAGAGCTAGCTAGTTCTTCTCCTAGGGAGGTGATGTCCAATTTTTTCGTCATCAATTTGTGAAGATTTCTCTCCTCCAAAGTGTTGCTAAGGTTTGATTCTTCATCCTTCCTTTATTTTTTATGATTAAATTTCGTTTTTATGGTTAGAAATGGAGAAAATATGGATTTAGATTTTTAGGTGGTAGGAGGAGATGATGTTTTCAGATGTTTTAGATTTAGTTTCACATAGGGATTTATCCTCTAATTTTATAGTTTTTGCTATAGAGATAATTGATTTTAACTTTTAGATGAGAGATGCATTTAATTTTACATTTAGCTTAATTTATTAGAAGATAGTTTATTAAAAAAATGGTCATTACCAAATGAAAATATACTACATACCTATTTAATTCATTTTTGTTAAGTATTTATTGTTTTTATTTAGAATACATTTAGGCATTCTCTTATTTTTTTTTCTTTTTTCCATATATACAGTCGGTTAGACGTTCTGTATCAGTAGCCTTACATCCTAGCTAGCTACAGTCCAACATCACCGACGAGCTGGGGCTATACGTGGCTCGGTGATGTTGGGCTGTAGCTAGGTAGGAGATGCAGGGCTGTAGCTTGGCGATGTACTGTAAGTGGGAGAGCGAGGTGCGTGTATATGATGGTGAGGTGAGGTTGTACTTCCTAAATGATCAGGGTGATCAGAAAAGGTATAGTACAGACTTACGTCACCTCCGGGCTCAATGCACTTATCTGTTTAGTTATTAGAAAATGAGAAAATAGGTCTTATATATTTTGTTTTTATATAGAATAGATTTAAGCATTCTCTTATTTAAGCATTGTTTTATATATATTACAGAGTAGTCCAGAATAACTGTGGCAAGTTATTCTGGTCGCGGTGGTCGCCGTGGAGGTCGCCATGGCGGCGGTCGTGGAATCAGTTTTGATGACCGCCCACCTTTGGCTCGTCGTCCAGGCATACACTTCACCCATGGTGTGATTGAGTTACCTACTGGTGATCGAAGCCAGGGACCTCGTCCCAACATAGTAATATTCTTTCGTTGTATAAATTTGATGTTTACGTACTACACACGGATAATAATATTATTTTCATACAATGCAGGTTCTCAATCATTTGCAGTGGCTCGCACATGTTGTTGAAAATTTAGGTGGTACCCCTCTTGTTACACAATGCGTCATTGTCGGTCCAAACAATTGCATACAATTAAAAATCTCGTTTGACATAGCCGTTCGAGGACAAAATCACTCCTCGCTGTCTTCAGAACCCATCCAAATGGTATCGATTGTTGAGTGGGGTACCCCTGCACTGGTTAAGAGGACTTATGAAAGGACCGCCGTGCAAGCATGCTTACAACAACTAAACGCTAATAGGTATTTTGTGCCAGATTACTCTTATTTTCTAATAAAGTCACTCGAGGAAGGAGAAAGTGTCACCACGACCGCAGAGAGACTTTGTCGGCTAAATGAACATGACATGGTATGGAGCACCATTTAACTTTTTTTAATCTTCTTATTCAGCATTTTTAATGCGTCGTAATAACATTATTCTTAACTGTAGGATATGTTTGGTCAAACCTTTGCGGCAATGAGCTTTCATGCAGTTCTAGAGCAAGTGATGGTTGTTGTGGGATTTTCTTACACAGATTCAAATGCTATATAAACAAGAAATTGGAAGTATCAGGCTCATCTTTCATTTTACAGGCCATATAAGTTTTCCTCGCCACTGTTTGAAATTTATGGAAGTCCATGTGATCGTAAGTGTGAAGCGATAGAGAGTGCACTGATCCATTCTCTGGTATATTTCGCTGAAGTTCTCGACTTCAAGATCGGAGACTTCAACTATATGGACTATCTAAGGAAGAAGAATGAAGTATGAAATATGTGTCGTGCATTGATGCACCCCTCTATCTTTGTTAAGACCGTACCTTAAGTATTCATGTATGAACTTTTTATGTTTGTAAGACCTTAATTAAGTATTGATGTATGAACTTTTTTATATTTTTTGTTAAGACCTTAAGTATTGATGTTAGGCCAGTGACTAATTTATTGGAAACCTTAATATTAGGGTTCTCACCTCCAAAGTATTGATTAAGCCTTAATATTAGCCTTTATCACAAATTTTGGAGACCTTAATATATATTAAACTAAAAAAATAACAGGGTCATTTGGGTGGGGGGGTGACCCTTTAGTCTCGGTTGGTAAACCAACCCGGGACTAAAGGCCAGCCCTCCACGGGCGCAATGATTGGGGCCGGCCTTTAGTCCCGGGTGGTAAACCAACCCGGGACTAAAGGGTTGGCGGGGCCGGCCTTCAGAGGCCTTTTGTCCCTGTTGGTCTTACCAACCGGGACAAAAGGCCTCCCCTATACAAAATCGACAGCACGCACCCTTCTTCTTCCCTGTCCGACCATTTTTCACCGAGAGCTCAAAGAGCAAGCTCCTCTCAGCTCCATGGCGCCTCAAACCTAGGGAGGTGCTGCCCAAATTTTTCCTCATCAATTTTTGGAGTTTTCTCACCTCCAAGGTGTTGCTAAGGTATTATTCTTCATCCTCCATTCATTTGTTGTATTTAAATTTCGTTTTATGATTTAGAGAAGGAGAAAATAGAAATTTTGATTTAAGAGCTAAGAGATGAGGTTTTTAGTATACTTTAGATTTAGTAATAAGTAGTTATCATTGTTATGATAATCTTCTATCGTTCATTTGTACTAAGATTTTTTTGTTTTTATAAAAAATTTACTTTTAGCTAGCTTTATTTATTATTAGAGAAAATAGAATTTATTAATTTAGTTATTAGAAAATGAGACCTAGGGATAGTGTATATTTTTATACTTAAAATTTATGCCACAATTAAGAAAATAGAAAATTTGATTTAAGAGCTAAGAGATGTAGTTTTTATATTAGTATACTTTAGATTTGGTAATAAGTAGTTTTTATTTGTTATGATTATCTTCTTTCATTCATTTGTACTAAGATTTTTTTTTGTTTTTATATAAATTTTACTTTTAGTTAGCTATATTTAATATTAGAGAAAATAGAATTTATTAATTTAGTTATTAGAAAAGGATACCTAGGGATAGTGGTGTAGAATTAACATGGATATTTTTCACTTAATATGATGCAGATGAACCGGCAATGGATGTACAACACCGACAGACGGTCAGCGGAGTACATTACCGGCATGCATGGTTTTCTTGAAGTGGCGAAAAAAAACAAGGATGCGAGTGGGTTCATGTGTTGTCCATGCTCCGATTGCAGAAACGAAAGAGACTACCATGACCCGGGCACACTTCACCTCCACTTGTTGAAATACAGATTCATACCGAACTATGTGGTTTGGACCAAGCACGGTGAAAGAGGGGTTGTGATGGAAGACGACGAAGAAGAGGAGGAGGGTATTCCGGACTGGGCCACAGGTCAAGCTTTTGCAGATACTTTAATGGAAGATGCTGACGAAGAAGAGTTACCAGCACATGCTGACGGGCCTGCTGATGATCTCGGCCAGGTTCTACAGGATGCACAAAGGGACTGTGAAAACGAAAAAGAAAAGGCAAAGTTCCAATGTATGATCGAAGATCACAGAAAACCGTTATACCCAGATTGCAAGCCAGGTCACAAAAAGCTTGGTACTACACTAGAAATGCTGTAATGGAAGGCAAAACATGGTGTGTCTGATAAGGCATTTGAAGGGATGCTAAAAATTGTGAAGGACAAGCTTCCGGAGAACAATGAATTACCGTCCACCACATATGAAGCAAAACAGACTGTGTGCCCTCTTGGGTTGGAGGTACAGAAGTTTCATGCATGCCCTAATGATTGCATCCTATATCGGGGTAAGGATTACGAGAATTTGGATGCTTGTCCTGTGTGCAAAGCGCTACGTTATAAGATTCGGCGAGATGAAGATGCTGGTGATCTCCAGGGGCACCGTGACAAGACGAAGAAAGTTCCGGCGAAGGTTATGTGGTATTTTCCTATAATACCACATTTAAAGCGTTTGTTCCGGAACAAAGCACATGCTAAGTTGATGAGATGGCACGTCGAGGATCGTAAGCAAGACAACCTGCTGAAACATCCGGCTGATGGGTCTCAGTGGAGAAAGATTGATGGAGAATTCAAAACATTTTCTGAGGACGGGAAAGGAACATAAGGTTTGGTTTAAGTACGGATGGTTTCAATCCATTCGGGGAGTTTAGCAGTGGTCATAGCACTTGACCTGTGACACTATGCATGTTCAACCTTCCTGGTTGGATGTGCATGAAGCGAAAGTTCATTATGATGCTGGTGCTCATCCAAGGTCCAAAACAACCCGACAACGACATTGATGTGTACCTAAGACCGTTGGTCGATGAACTATTACTGCTATGGCGGGAAGAGGGCGTACGTGTGTGGGATGAGGATAGGCAAGAGAACTTCAATCTACGAGCATCGTTGTTCATAACCATCAACGATTGACCTGCCTTAAGTAACCTTTCTGGGCAGACAAACAAGGGATATCGGGCATGCACGCACTGTTTACATAGAACACAAGATATTCATCTCAAAAACTGTAAGAAGGTCGTGTATAATGGTCACCGTTGTTTTCTTCCAACTAATCACCCCTTACGGAATAAAGGGATGCATTGGAAAGGGAAGGCTGACCATCATACGAAGGCACCCCATTTTAATGGAGATGCCGTATTTGAGATGGTAAATGATCTAAGGGTAGTCTTTGGAAAGGGTGCCGGTAGTAAACCTGTTCCAACTGACGCCAACAGGCGTGCACCAATGTGGAAGAAGAAATCTATATTTTGGGAGCTACCTTATTGGCGTAGCCTTGAGGTCCGACACGCAATTGACGTGATGCACCTTACGAAGAATCTTTGCGTGAATGTGCTAGGCTTCATGGGATGGGTTGTTACGGTAACCCGAAGGATACCAACGAAGCACGAGAGGACCTGAAAAAATTTCAAAAGATTCCCAAAGTTCCACGGGAGGGTGATGATGAAACTGATCCGGAAGAGGATGATGATGATGTTGATTACTTTGGTCCTGCTAGTTACACTCTCACCAAGAAAGAGAAGAAAAGCGTGTTTGATTGCCTGAACAGTATTAAGGTTCCGTCTGGCTACTCGTCGAATTTAAAGGGGATCATAAATATGAAAGAGAAGAAGTTCACAAATCTAAAGGCCCACGACTGTCACATGTTGATGACACAGTTGCTTCCAGTTGCGTTGAGGGGTGTTCTATCAGAGAATGTACGATTACTGGTCGTAAAGCTTTGTGCATTTCTCAATGCAATTTCACAGAAGGCAATCGATCCAGCCAAGTTAGGAAAGCTACAGAATGATGCGGTTCAATGTCTTGTCGGCTTTGAGTTGGCATTTCCACCTTCCTTCCTCGATGTTATGACGCACCTCCTGGTACACCTTGTGAAAGAAATTACTATTCTCGGTCCAGTATACCTTCACAACATGTGGCCTTTTGAGAGGTTCATGTCGATCCTCAAGAAATATGTTCTTAACCGTGCCCGTCCGGAAGGAAGCATTGCTAAGGGATATGGAACTGAGGAGGTCATTGAGTTTTGTGTTGATTTTGTCGACACAATTGACTCGATTGGGCTTCCAGTATCACGACACGAGGGGAGGCTACAGGGAAAGGGTACCATCGGAAGGAAATCAAGTTTGAGCAATAATACTGATTTGTTCCATAAAGCACACCTACCAGTCCTGCAACAATCATCACTGGTGACTCCGTATAGGACGAAACACGAGCAGATTATTGCTTCTCAAAATCTAACCAAATCCCCAGTCTGGATTGCACGCCGTCACTTGGAAACATTTCCCTCATGGTTGAGTGAACAACTCATCGGAAACTCAACGATTCATCCACAACTAGCTTTGTTAGCCAGGGGACCTTGTAGCACAATTACAAGATTTCAAGCTTACGATATGAATGGTTACAATTTTTACACGAGAGCTCAAGATCGCAAAAATACAAACCAAAATAGTGGTGTCCGTATGGACGTCATCGGAAAAGATGGGGGCAAGACCTGCTATTATGGTATCATAGAAGAGATATGGGAGCTTGAGTACGGAGCGATGAACGTCCCTCTGTTTTTTTGCCAATGGGTAAACCTGAATGACGTAAAGAAAGATGAATATGGAATGACAATAGTGGACTTTACCAAGATTGGGTTCAAAAATGAACCATTCGTGCTTGTCAAAGATGTGCATCAGGTTTTCTATGTCAAGGATATGACTAGCATACCGAAGAATAAAAATCCCTAAGAAGCAGGACCACAAGAGGCAAAGCGTCACATAGTTCTTCCAGGTAAAAGAGTAATCGTGGGAGTCGAGGACAAAACAGATCAATCCGATGATTATGATCTGTTTGATGGCATGCCTCCGTTCGCTGTCGAAGTTGACCCAAGCATATTGCTTGGACATGAAGAGACACCGTACTTACGTGCATGAGATTAATGTCGTAATGTAATGATTATTGATCAAATCAATTGTGTAATGCTAATGTGATCAACTCTTTTATTGGTCTCCAACAAGTTAATGATTCTGAAGTCCATGCACTTTGCAGTGTTGTATCGGTCTCAAAATTTTTATGAAGCTTGAATATGTCATGTGAGATTGACCCACCAAGTTTGAGATTTTTCTGAATTAATTTACTATTTTTTCGGTTTAATTGAATTTCCGTGCGACATCACCTAGAAATTAAAAGTTGAGCTGAGAGCACCCCTGAAACGATCCGGAATGGTGCCAAACTTGGCCACAAGTTCTCTTGTGTCTTAGGAGTCTAATTTATCTGGAAGCCGAATCATAATTCTTGAGCTATTGATGTGTAATTCACAATATTCTAGCTCCTTCAGCACGAAGAAAAAACCTAAAATACATTTAGTCATCAGAAAAATCTAAGATCTTGCGTGAGCTAATATTTTAAGTGTAAATGACAACCAAAAAAATTTCAGACCATTTCGACATAGATGGAGTACACGTGCTTCACAAAGCTATATGGAACCTTTCATCGAACCATGTCTATACCACTTATGTTCTTAACGATTCTGAAGTCCATGCACTTTGCAGTGTTGTATCGGTCTCAAAATTTTTATGAAGCTTGAATATGTCATGTGAGATTGACCCACCAAGTTTGAGATTTTTCTGAATTAATTTACTATTTTTTCGGTTTAATTGAATTTCCGTGCGACATCACCTAGAAATTAAAAGTTGAGCTGAGAGCACCCCTGAAACGATCCGGAATGGTGCCAAACTTAGACACAAGTTCTCTTGTGCCTTAAGAGTCTAATTTATCTGGAAGCCGAATCATAATTCTTGAGTTATTGATGTGTAATTCACAATATTCTCGCTCCTTTAGCACGAAGAAAAAATCTAAAATACATTTAGTCATCAGAAAAATCTAAGATCTTGCGTGAGCTAATATTTTGAGTGTAAATGACAACCAAAAAAATTTCAGACCATTTCGACATAGATGGAGTACACGTGCTTCACAAAACTATATGGAACCTTTCATCGAACCATGTCTATACCACTTATGTCTTAACGATTCTGAAGCCCATGCACTTTGCAGTGTTGTATCGGTCTCAAAACTTTTATGAAGTTTGAATATGTCATGTGAGAATGACCCACCAAGTTTGAGATTTTTCTGAATTAATTTACTATTTTTCGGTTTAATTGAATTTTAGTGGGAATACACATCAATGTTGCAAATGAAAATTGAAAGTGAATGTTTACAACTCTAAAATATAATTTTGCATAGCAAAGTACAGTTTATTATATTTTAACTTAATATAATTTTGCATGGAAAAATAGTAAAAGTTACTATTTTTTTTTGATTTCAAAGAGATAGAATGTGAAAATGAGAAAAGAAATGGGAGGGGAAAAACAGTTCCCGCCGAAAATTACACTTTAGTCCCGGGTGGTGTTACGACCCTAGACTAAAGGGGGGCCTTTAGTCTTGGGTGGTAACACCACCCGGGACAAAAGGCCGAAATTTTGCCCTTGTGCCCCCTCCCACGCGAAAGGGGCCTTTAGTCCCGGGTGGAGATACGACCCGAGACAAAAGGGGGGCCTTTTGTCTCGGGTCGTATCTCCACCTGGGACTAAAGGCTCTTTGCTCCCGGGTCTGGTTACGACCCAAGACTAAAGAGGGGCGATATATATCCCACGGATCCACCCCTCTTCTTCCCCAACTCCTCCACTTCATCACCACACTTCACTCGATCTCCGGCCGCCGTCTCGTCCCCCTGCTGATCTCCGCCGGCCGTCGTCGTCCCCCGCCGTCACCCCTGCCTCCGTCGTCGTCCCCCGCCGTCGCCCCTGCCTCCGTCGTCGTCGTAGGTCGCACCCCGTCGTCCCTGCCCGCGCCCGGCCGTCGACACGTCCCCGCGCCCTCCGCCGCCGGAGCTCCCGACCGCCGTGGATCTCTGTCGTCCGCATGCCGCCCGTCGACCCCACCCGCGCCCGGCCGTCGTCCCCACGCCCGTCCACGTCTCCGCCGCGCCTGGCCGTCGCCCGCCGCTGCTCCCGGCCGCCGTCGCCCCTGCTCCGCTGCCGCCGCTACCGGCCGCCCGTCGACCCCGCTCCGCCACGCCCGGGCGCCGTCTCCGCGCCGGCCCCCACGCCCGGGCGCCGTCTCCGCCGCTCCCGGCCGCCGACGTCGTCGCCCCCCTGAGGCCACCGTCACTCCCGGCCGGTGAGGCATCTGCTGACGTCAGCCCCTGATGGCTGACGTCAACAAATTTTTTTAATGTTTTAAATTAATTTATTTATGAATTTAGATTACAATTAGAGATTTAGAATTGAATTTAGATTTTAGATTTGAATTTAGATATTTTAGAATTGAATTTAGAGATTTTAGATTTGAATTTAGAGATTTAGATTTGAATTTAATTAGTGTTTTTAGATGAAATGTATTAAGATATATTAATTTTTTCGCTCGCCCGACAATTAGGTAGTATATCGCTCGACACGCTCGATTCTTTCCCGACTCACTCGACCCCGCCCGACACTTAGGTTTTCTCGCTCGACTCCCGCCCGACACGCTCCACTCCCGCCCGACACGCTCGACTCCCGCCCGACACTTAGGTTTTCTCGCCCGACTCGCTCGGCTCCCGCCCGACACGCTCCACTCTCGCCCGACACGCTCCACTCCTGCCCGACTCTTTCGACTCTCGCCCAACTAGCTCGACACCGCCCGACACTTAGGTTTTCTCGCCCGACTCGCTCGACTCCCGTCCGACACTCGCCCGACACTTAGAAATCATTTATGTATTCAGAAATCATTTATGTGCTCAGAAAATCATTCATGTATTCAGAAATTTATTTATGTATTCAGAAAATCATTTATGTGCTCAGAAAATCATTTATGTATTCAGAAAATCATTTATGTGCTCAGAAAATCATTTATGTGCTCAGAAAATCATTTATGTGCTCAGAAATTCATTAATATATTCAGAAAATCATTTATGTGCTCAGAAATTCATTTATGTATTCAAAAAATTATTTATGTGCTCAGAAAATCATTTATGTATTCAGAAAATCATTTATGTATTCAGAAAATCATTTATGTGCTCAGAAAATTATTTATGTATTCAGAAATTCATTTATGTGCTCGGAAAATTATTTATGTGCTCAGAAATTCATTTATGTGCTCAAAAAATCATTTATGTGCTCAGAAATTCATTTATGTTTTCAGAAATATCTAGTTATGGATAACAATGAGGAGGAGGAGCGGCTGATGGAGAGCCTTATTGCTGAGGGTCCAAATACCGAGGTCCCAAACTTCACCGAGGAGGAGCGTAGCCAGGCGGACGCGTTCCTCAACATAACCGCGGACATCGACACCCGCACCGCGGACATCGACACCCGCGCTGAGGACAATAATGAAGACCTTTTCATAGTTAATGCAGAAGGTTCCAACGAGGTATATATATCATGCATTAACAACGAGGTATATATATCATTCTGGAACCCCGCGTGAATAACAAATCCGCAACTTGTAGGCTTCAACCTCGACAAGCAAAAAGACTAAGAGAGGTCGTACAAAAGTAATCGTCGATCTATCACTGAAGTCAACGAGCTTGGCCAGCCATGGGAACCAAAGGTCAGGGACAAGTTTGTGTCCCAATGCGGTGCTATTGTGAGGGACAACGTGCCCATATCATATAGAGAATGGAAGGGAAGAGAAGATAATCCATGGGTGGTTCCGGATTCAGTTAAGAATATGTTATGGGATGATATCCTAAAACACTTCACACTTCCACCGGGCGTGAACGCAAACCTTGTGAAGCAGTGGACTCTCACGAAGATGGCAACTCAATTGCAGAGTTTCAAGAAGCAGCTGCACAGAGATTATATCAAGCAGAATCGAACTCCAAAATTTGATGATTATTCCAAGCGAAAGGATCATTGGCAGTACTTTGTGGATTACAAGAATAGTGAAGAATTCGCCAACAAGAGCGCACGAGCTCAGAAAAGTGCCAGTAAGAAGACGGATTACAACCATCGTCTTGGTCGCAGTGGTTACGCGGTTGCAGCACCCAAGTGGCGGAAGATTGAACAAGACCTCCTCAACAAAGGTATCGTACCAGCGGTCTTTGACTGGGAAGAACGATCGAAGAATTGGTATTATGCCCGCGGTAGAAGATTGAACCCTGATGATGGTTCCCTCGAATTCCCACCCACGTTACGGGAGGCGGCACA
Organism: Cenchrus fungigraminus; assembly: GCA_036936925.1. NCBI lineage: Eukaryota > Viridiplantae > Streptophyta > Magnoliopsida > Poales > Poaceae > Cenchrus > Cenchrus fungigraminus. The sequence continues at coordinate 11,292,435 of CM072779.1, forward strand.
TGAGATAATAAAAAAGAATGAAGACATCAAAGCGGGTAGATTGCTTCCTGACAGAGACATGGATGAGCTAACTTTGGCGCTCGGGAATCCGGAACACCCAGGACGTTGCAGGGGCTACGGGGTAGTCCCGTGAAAGTTTGCTTTCAAGGGAAGCGCCGACACCTACAGAAGCCACAAAAGAAGAAGGGAGTGTGAAGATGGGCGGTGGCGTGAAATGATGGAGCAGAGACTTAAAGAACAAGAAGAACGTATGAATGCAGAGATTCAACGACGAGTGGCTGCCGCAGTAGCTCAGATCACCCCTGCCGGAGCACTGCCCCAAGCACCGGTGGATCCCGTCATTAGCCCTTCCACTCGCAAAAGCAGCTGTGCTTCCACAGAGGCCCCCGAAGAACAAAGAGCGGCAAACCAAAAAGAAGTTCAAGTAGAGGACAACGAACGATACCCTGTGGATGAACTCTGTCAGCGCACCGCATGTGAGCTGCACAAGCCGATCGGCAACATCACAATGAAGGTATATATAAACCTGATTATACGTGCAATTATCTCAACCTTTGATGCATGTCTCAGGCATTTAATAACTTCATCATTTCTCTACATATATATAGGTGGCGTATGGAATGGCTTTAGCACATCTCCCGGGACGTACAAGCCACGGCATGCAGATTCCAACTGGCTACGCCTCAGTTGGTTTGGAGGAGATTGCTGACCCAAAGTTTAACGATATAGAGCTAGACTTCGAAGGAGGTGACGGGGAAAGGACACTCCGCGATGCGCTTCACAGTATCATATTGTGGCCCAAACGTTACATCATAATACCTAACATGCCGCCACCGATCCCTTCGAGTGTTGTCGAGCAGCAGCCACTATCTCCCGGGCCGTCAACGATCCCTCCGAGTGTTGCCGAGCAGCAACCACCATCTCCCGGGCTGTCAGCGGGACGGTCGTCGCCGAATGATTGGAGCTCACCGTCTCCACAACGGGGGAATTCTCCTGCCGCGAGCGATGACGATCGTTAGCAATCACCACCAAAGCATCAATCACCACCAAAGCAGCCTTCACCAAAGCCTGCCAAGAGGCGGTCCCGATCAAAATCTACCGCGTCTATGCCCGTGCCAAATCCGGATCCCCCGAAGAAGAAAGGGAAAAAGCTGCCTGTTAAAAGGAAGCTGCCATATGACAGCATCAGAAAATGAGGCGGAGTGTGATAAGCAACTCAAGGCGTGGATTGAAGGGAATAAAGAGGCTGCTAAACAAAAACTGCTCGAAGAAATGGAAGAAGAAAAGAATAAAGATCGTCCGCAGAAACTCAGAGCTTTCATAGAGAAGAAGGAAGCAGAAAAGAAAATTATAAAACCCTTACTAAGTGATTATGACCGGTCGCTGCACAAGTCCCTAAAGAAGAAGAGACAAGGAGGGTCACCAAATAGTTACATCGACCAACTACCGGGGTCGACGATGCCACAGGATTATAGGAAGAAGAAGAAGAAGGAAACACAAGCGTCGACGTCGACGTCGACGAAAGAGCCTTCAACGAAGAAGGCAACACAAACGTCGACGTCAGCGAAAGAGCCTTCAACGAAGAAGGCAACACAAACGTCGACGTCGGTGAAAGAGCCTTCAACGAAGAAGGCAACACAAATGTCGACGTCAGCAAAAGAGCCTTCAACGAAAAAGGCAACAGAAGCGTCGACGTTGGGAGTACAGACTTACATCGCCTCCGGCCTCACTGCAACTGAACGAGCTCTTGCACTTATGGACACAGAACAACTAGCGCATGTCATTCAAATGCAAGAAGCAACAGGGCTCCCACTACAATATGTTCTCAGCCACGAATAACCTCCTCGGGACAAAAACTTCGTACCTAGATGACACTACGAGCATGGGAAATCTTTTGTTAGGCCTGAGTTGGTGAAGAAACTCCCTACTCAGATGCGCAGATTGCTTGACTTCTACATGAAGACGTCTAAGGCGGGCCTGGAGATGATTGGCATGCTTGTTAAATCGGGAGATTTTGCTGGTGAAGGCGAGAAGTTGGTCTGGCTGCGATTCAAGGATATTTATGAAATTTACCATCTTGACTCCTTGAATACCGATCTTGTCATGGGCTGGTGCCTGTAAGTGACGGTGCAATACATACCCTAATTAACAAATTAATACATACTCTAATTATTAACTTTGTCTTTCATTTTCTGTAGCCTGGAAATGCATAACATGCAGAAGAATGGTTACCAACGAATAGGTTTCATGGACCCATCTTTAGTTAATCAAGATCAAGTAAAGCTCCAACCAGAAACAACATTCAAAACAATCCTAAGGACCTTGTGTAATTTGCATTACAAGGATTTGATACTTCTACCTTACAACTTCGAGTAAGTGTGATTACCATCTTAATTACTAAGGGTTCGCATTTCTAATTATCTTAGTTAACATTATTTAGTTCTAATCTTTTGAGCTTCCATGTATATACAGTTTTCACTGGATTCTTCTCATAATTGATGTCAACAGAAGCAACGTCCTTGTCTTTGATTTGTTGAGAAGAGATCCGAACAAATACTTGGACCTTCAAGATATGTTTCAAGAGTAATAATTCTATCCATACGTTTCCTTTTATGCAATAGTGTGCTTTTACTAACACTATCTAGCTCTAACTTTCATTATTTTCTGCCAGAGCTTGGGAAAAATTCAAGGCTGTCAACCCTGGAACATGGAGACCTAGAATAAACTTCTCTACAAATTTTCTGGTACGTAAACCAAATAACAACTTCAGCTTGGGCAAATTAAAAATGTATAACACTAATTTTTCATAATTATCTTCTTCAATTTAGTGTATGAGACAGGAATCAGGGACACATTTTTGTGCATACTATGTGTGTGAGTTCATCCACAATTTCTGCGAGGCAGACCCATCAGATTATACTGTAAGTATTATTTTAAACCAATTAATAATACATTTTTCTAACCGCTTATATATTTAATTCTTGTGTGTAATATATTAAATTATTTGCACATTATAGAACAATATGATTATGGACGCAATCATTGAGAAGGACCGACTCTTGGCGATTCAAGAAAGTCTGTGCGGATTCATAATGAACCAGGTGATTAATCCACAAGACAGAAATCACTATGACGGTCATCCAATTCATAAAGTTTAATTAGCACCTCCGGTGGAACTTTAGACTAGAATTAGAATGAAACGGTATTTTGATGTATACATATACTACTTTCAGAAAATACTATCTATGCTTTCGATGTAATATAATGTGTGTATATATTTATTTATAAGTTTATTCTCTTCATATAGTACGTATAGTAGACACGTATAATTAGTGCAAACATTTATACGTACACGTAAATTACACCCAAATACGTGAGAATATACGCGTATAACATTATTAGAACAATTGGAATTGAAACAAAAAAATCACAGCGGGGTCTTTAGTCCCGGGTGGTAATGGCGCACAGGCGCTGGTGTGCCTTCCCCTTTTGTCCCGGACGGGGCTACCACCCGGGACTAAAGGGGTGGCGCACAGGCGCTGGTGTGCCCTCCCCTTTTGTCCCGGGCGGGGCTACCACCCGGGAATAAAGGCCACCCTTTATTCCCGGTTGCCCACCCGGTGACAAAAGGGGGGGCCTTTTGTCTCTCCCTTTTCCTCCCGGGTGGACTTTAGAGACTTAAAGCCTTTACCAACCGGGACGGAAGGGTGTTTTTCCACTAGTGACATGATCCTATTAAAGCGCGCGGGGGGGGGGGGGCTGAATGTTTTCCCTAAAAATATATAGGATCAAAGTATACAAAACCTATGATGTATTTTTTTTTGCTATAATGATTTCCTATTTATTTTCATTTTTGGTTAATTGGTTAAATTCACATGACATACCTTTGGCATTTTGTTGTTTGAGTAGTGTATCTAATATGCTTGGAGATTATGCTTCATGGGATGGAAAAAAAGACTTCAAAATCAAATTATTATGAGAGAACAATTTCTAATAAGAAAAATAATTTTGATTGGACCAAGTGTTTTATGTTAAGCAATAGGGCCAAATAGTACATGTGTTGAGGTGCTATTCACGGATCAGAAATTTCTTCCAAAATTTGATATCTTCGATCATGAATGAAATCGTTGTTCATATGAAAATATCGTCTGGCTCAACGAAAGATCTACCTTCTCAAACTCAAATTTCGCGAATTGCACTCATTTGGATGGGACTGAAAAAATGTTGAAAACAAAATTTAAACCCTAGTGCTATTTATGGTGTTTATTACAAGGCAGAAGCTCTTAGGACAGTCTCAATGGAGGAAACTAACACGGTTTCCACATCGCAAGAAATCATCTATAGAAACTATTCTTCACAATAGTTTTGTCTTCGAGTAATAATTGTTTTTCTCTTTCTCTCTTCCAATTTCACCAATGGGGAGCGGCGCATTAACCCCAAAGAAACTGTTGTTTTCTTCCCAATGACAAATTCATGATTTCTTGTACATTAGGTCAAGAGTAGACATGATTTCTCCACGAGGAAACCATTTTTATGATTTGTGCTCACTTTCCTCATTAATTGAGCTGTCACATCACCATTTTGCTTAGTTGGCAATCTACTTAATAGGGATAGAAACTGCTATTAATACTCTATTGGGAAGTACCCTTGCTACGTTAGGATAATATAATGGTTCGATAGCTAGCTACACGCAGATTATAATAAGAGATGAAACCGTGTATTCGGATATGGAGCTAGAAATGAGCTAAAGTAGCAAAAGTGTTCGTGAGTCATAGTGCCATAATTACCGTGGACGTACGTGGCCGTAGCACTCATCATCACGTACGCAGCGCGCGCGGAACGTGTCAAGCAACTGACCGGTTCGCCAGCTCGATCGTCGGTCGATCCTTAAACCAGACCAGAAGCGGCGGAACACGATCGGACGAAAATAGGGGGTAGTAGGATTGGACGGTCGGGCAATGGCATGCGACCACTGCTGGTGGTGTCCGTGTCGCCTTGACGCCGGGCACGACTGCTGTTCCCGCCCCGCGAGACAACGATCGAGCTGCTGCTGCTGGGGGACGACGACGACGGACCGAGTCGCCGCCCCGCCGAGTGCCGAGCCGAGTCCTCCTGCCCCGTTTACTCCGTAGTGCGGGGGTGCTCGTAGTAGTTAACGGGGCGCTTCCAGCCGGCACCAGCTCACCCCCGACCGCGACGTGCGCCCCCGCGCTGGCCGCTGGCGTACGCACGGGTTACCGCTGCTGACGCGGGACGGCCGGCGGCCGCGACGCCGAGCCGCAGGACCCGGCCGCGTGCCGCCATGCGCCCGGCTCGCGGGGGTATCCGCGGTCAATGCGGCGCGGCGCGCGGGGGCTCTCGATCGGTTGCGTAGGAGCTGACGGCGCAAGTTGGGACGACGAACTCACGCGTCATGACCGGCGCCGGGGACGGCGCCGGTGAGGTGCACCGTGGCGGCCGGCCGGGGCGCGCGGTCCGTCCGGATTCACTGGACGTAAGCGCTGTGATGGGACGGAGACGAGGGAATCTCCTGCACTGCTCTGCACCGCTCCTCCGCGTGGTCGTCAACGTCCGCCCGCCGGAACTGGACCGGGCGCGACGGCGGGTGCGTCGGGGGACGGGAACGAACGACGGGAGCCACGCGGCCGGGTACGTGCTGCGAGCTGACGGCGACCGCGCCGGGGACACGGTCGCCACACGGGCCACCCACGCACGGGTCAACAGCAAGCGTCTACTGCTTACTATGGCTTATCCCGTTCGTTATCCCGGGATCACTGTGCATTGGCGTTACCCGTGATAGCACCGTCGCAAGGGATTGAGCTCCGAGCACGGCTTCTTTTCCAGACTTGGGAACAACGACGCGTTCAGAGCCAGGTGGGGAGCTGGCGACCACCAGTAAGGAAATGCCCGCACTGTTCGATGGGGAATCAGCGTATAAACACACACAAAGCCAAACACAGAGCAGGAGATTCCCGTCGTTTCTCCATTTCGTGTTCTCTCCCTGCTTTCTTTCACATCGACGGAACGGAAGAACGAACGAGTCGCCATATGGCCACATCGCCCGGTCACCGTATACATGCATGCACAAGTGATCAGACGCTGCAGTCCTCATCACAGAACAATCAAGCAACCCATCAAATTTCTTTTTGGGAGAGAGCGTGCCAGTTCCAACGCTGACCGCACGAGAATCACCATCATTTGATCGGTCAACAACCGGTGCATTCAGATTGGAGTATATACTTTTCATTTAATTGCATTGCAAACAAGAACACGAGCAAATCATGCGTCAAAGCAAAGCTCATCAATTTCACGAGTTGACACACAGGAGATGACACTACGAAAAGTACAATTCAATGTTCGACGCCGGCTCCAGCTTATCCTCGATCACTGTATCTGTCACTCCCCCATTCGCAAAAGCGACGCGTTCAGAGTGTCTCTGAAAATTTTCAGGCCGGGTGTGAAGCCGGCAGCAAACAGTGAGAAACGAGATGCATTCGCTTGTCGATTGAAACAGCATAGAAATCCATAGCCCCATATCACAATCAAGCAGGAAATTCACCTCATTGTCTTTGTGTTACTTTGCTTGCTTTCACATTGAGGTAGAGTTCGTCGACATAACTATATCGCCCTTCACATAAGTAGTCAGTCATCATATACTCCCTTCGTCCTAAATTTCTTGTCCTAAACGTCATATATTTAAGAACGGAGGGAGTACCATAGATAACTGATCAAAGGCTAAAGTTCTTCTCATAGAGCAGTATATCGATCAAAACTTGGAAGCGATTGTAGCTACAGGAAACGACACTATAGTCAATGTTCAAGAAAATCTTGGTCAAAATAAAATCGCTGACTGTCTTCCACCATACAGAAGCTTTGTCTCCCTGATGCCTCACTACAGAGTAGAATGCCGCAGACCCGCAGTCGAAGCCAGTTTTGCTGCACTGGATGCCACTGCGTCAACGGCTAAGAGATGGCCATTTTATGCGTCAAGCCTTTGACTCTGAAACCTGACAACGACATTAGTCTGCATTTTTCACAAACTGAACTCGCCAGCTCCCTGAGTCATTCACAGTTGATTATTCAGCTAAGCTGGATGCAGTTGTCAACCGTCATGGTCTCAACCTCAAGTTGAGTACAGGCACACTCTCTGCACCCATACACAACCATCACCAAGACTCCAAGAATCATAACATGTGGAGCTCAGTGAAACCAAAAAACTGTCCTATCTTTTTCCTGCCCTTGGAGGTTCTATCCAAATCTCTCACTGTTCATCCGCTGTGGCCAGCCTTGAAATCTTACAGATGCTGAAATTCGGTGCTGGCACTTCTCTTCACAAGGGGCATGGCTCCGGACGATGAATTTCATTGCTGGCACTTCTTCTCTTCACAAGGAGCAAGGCTCTGGTCTCTGGAGTCTGGACGACTCAGTCCGCTGTTCCAGCTCTATCATGGCTGCACTGCAATATGCGGACAGCACAGCGATTTGGCTGACCAATTTCGACACAAATACAGTCCACTGAAAAGATAAAGAACACTCAACAACAGTGCTGGGCAGAGCAGTGCAATATCTTTCAGCGATTTGCTTGTGTAAAAACCTGCATTTGAGAGGAGGGGGGCAATGTTCAATCTTCTTTCATCATTTTTGAATGTGTAGAAACAAGAGCAAGAATTTGGCTGACTAATTTCTTGCATGACACAAATACAGTCCACTGAGAAGATAAAGAACACTCGACGACAGTGCTGGGCAGAGCAGTACAATATCTTCTTTCACCGATTTGCTATTGTGTACAAACCTGCATTTGAGGGGGTGGGGGACAATGTTCAATCTATCTTTGACACAGCAGGCTGGGCCTGAGTCCTGGCCAGTGACCAGGCTACATCGTTTGGGCATTTAGCAAGGGTAGGTTTCTCTCTAAAAACATAGCAGACAGGGTAGGTAGAATCATACATAGATCTTGTTTTCAATCTTGCCCTAGTGGGAGAATCAAATGTTCTGACCGAAAAGAAAAGCCAAGACAGAAGGACAACATCTGAAACATGTAACCCTCACATATATAATGTTTACCCTTTCTATGTATGTATGCTCAACCCATTCTTTCGGCATAGCTGGGATGTCGTAACAAGCATTCCTAGTATTTTCTTTGGATTCAATCTAGTGAGAAACTATGGGGTTCAGGCATTCAGCAAGGTGTAGTTTCCCTTTTCCTATAACCATTTCAGGACCCAGCCAATGATTTGTTCAAAAACATTCAGAATATCAGAAATAGACCTGAGGCATCCCACTTTATTCTGTGACATGTTTTTGATGATTACCTGATTCAATCATATTACAAACTAGGATCCTGCACAGTGTTCTATTTAGATTCTTTTGTCCTCACAATTCAGAGGGAAAACTTGTGTTTTTGACTTATCAGTGACTGAATAAGTTTTCAAGCAAAGTATAAATCAACAGAGGACAAGCATTTTGACTCTATTATTCATTGGAAATACAGTGTATGCAATAAGTCACTATAAGAATTATGGATATCTTCCATTTGGTTCATCCATGTTCACCGAATTCGAGTCTTGATCCAATTAAAGAAACTAATGCCTGAAAAACTCAACTGACTGAAGCAAAACGTCTAAACAAGATAATATCAGATTAACCGCCACCATATAAGACACATGTCAGGGTGCTTATTGCGCAGGGCGTAGTTGTGGTTGGTCGGCGGGCGAGGAACGATCTGCCGGCGGCGGTGCGAGGAGGACGCCGTCGCTGAAGACGACGACGTGCGTGCACAGCAATTGCAAGGAGCGTGGAAGCGAGAGGAACAACAGGGACGCCAGAAGATCGAATTGATCTCCAAGCATAACCTCCTTGCTAGTAGGTTCAGTACATATATGAGTTGAGTTCTCCACACACGACACAACTGCTAAGATTACATCAAATACACAAACTGCTACGATTTGAAATTCAAACTAAAGACGTGGGAGCGTCCGGATGCTTCAGGCTGATTCTGTTGCTTTCTTCCTCCTCCTCTCATATGTTATACCTGTCATAACATCTCTCCCTCCCTCGGGAAACAGCTCGTCCTCGAGCTGGAAGTCCGGATGAGCTGCTTTGAATGCCTCAACAGGTTCCCAGGTTGCCTCTGCTTCCGGCATTGCCTGCCACTTGACGAGTACATGCCAGATGCCACGGCGAAGCTGGGAGTTTAGAATGCGTTCCGGAGCCAGGAGCAGTCGACCATTGTGAAGTGGTGGCAAGGGTGGTGTTGTTGCAGGTGGATCGCCATGGAATGGCTTCAGGACACCCACATGGAAGACATCATGTATGCGTGCACCATCAGGAAGATTTAGCTTGTAAGCGACCTCGCCAACGCGTTGGAGCACTTTGAAAGGGCCTGCATACCTTGGGCTGAGTTTGCTTCTGCGACCCTGCAAAAGTGATTGAGCGGGCCTGTTGAGTATGCGGAGCCACACCCAATCTCCTACCTCAAAGTTAAGCTGTCGATGGTGATTGTCATAGTGTTTCTTTGCATATTGTTGAGCTTGTAACAGTCTGTCGTGAACATCTTTGAGGAAGGCATCTCGCTCTTGCATTAGAGTGTCGATTGTTGCAGTTGATGCTGTCTCGGGTGTGTAAGGCAACACTGGTGGTGGAGCACGACCGTATACCACTTGAAAGGGTGTTGCCTGTAGAGCTGAATGATATGCTGTGTTATAACAAAACTCTGCCCACGGTAGCCAATCAAGCCAAGCCCGAGGTCTGTCTCCCGTTATGCATCTCAGATACATTGCGATAGTTTTGTTGACAGCTTCGGTCTGACCATCTGTTTGGGGGTGAAACGCTGTGCTTAAGCGCAAGTCAACCCCTGCCAGGCTGAATATGTCACGCCATATATGTCCTGTAAACACGGGATCACGATCACTGACTATTGAAGATGGAAATCCATGCAGCCTGACAATTTCTGAGAAGAATGCCTTGGCGACAGAGGCTGCAGTGTAGGGATGGCTCAAAGGAATAAAATGAGCATATTTTGAGAACCGATCAACCACAGTTAAGATGACGCTTTTCCCATGAACCTTTGGAAGGCCTTCAATGAAATCTAAGGAGATGTGCTGCCAAACAGTTGTAGGAATGTCCAAAGGTTGAAGAAGACCAGCTGGGTGCAGGTTCTCTGTCTTATTGCGTTGGCATGTGGCACAGGTGCGCACAAAGTCGCGAACCAAGGTTCGGTCATTGTCGATGACAAAATCTCGGCGGAGGCGTTGAAGAGTTTTCTGGATGCCTTCATGACCTGCTGTGTGTGCGAGATGCAGGACTGTGGGTAATGTTGCTGATGCTTTTGGGATGTAGACCCTGGTGCCTTTGTGGATTAAACCATCGTGTACTGACCACGGTTCACCTTTGTTGGCTACAATTGTATCACGTAATTCCCTTAGTTCAGTATTATTTTGAAGCTCTTCTCTGAGTTCTGAATAAAACTGAAATGTAGGAGTTGAAAGGACATGGAGAGTGCCGTCGTGTTGATCCCGTCTTGAAAGAGCATCTGCAACAATGTTGAGGCGGCCCGGGCGATATTCTACTGTGAAATCAAACCCGAAAAGTTTACTGATCCACTGGTGTTGTGGCACTGTTGACAAGCGTTGATCAAGCATGTACTTGAGGGCATAATGATCTGTGCGAACTAAGAATTTGCTGCCCCAAAGATATGGTCGCCAATGGCGAACAGCTTGGACTAAACCAACCAATTCTCGCTCATAAGCTGCAGTCTTCAGGTGACGGGCGGCAAAAGGTTTACTGAAGAATGCTAAAGGGCCTGCACCTTGATGCAGAACAGCTCCAAACCCAGTTCCTGAGGCATCACAGTCTACCACAAATTGCTGACTAAAATCTGGCAAATGCAAAACAGGAGCAGTAGACAGTGCTGTTTTCAATTTGTTGAAAGCTGAAGTTGCTGACTCGGTCCATTGGAAGGCATCTTTGCGAAGTAATTGAGTGAGGGGTGCAGCTATGGTGCCGAAGTCTTTTATAAAACGTCGGTAATAGCCAGCCAACCCGAGGAACCCGCGTAAACCACGAGCTGACTGTGGTTGTGGCCAAGTTGTTACTGCTGAAACTTTGTCTTGATCCATAGCAACACCATGGGCTGAAAGTGTATGACCCAGGTAGGCGACCGATGAAGTGGCAAACTCACACTTAGAGCGCTTGACATGTAAATTGTTGGCCCGGAGCACAGAGAAGACTGCTCTCAAGTGTTGTAAGTGTTCAGACCATGAAGAACTATAAATTAGAATATCATCAAAGAACACCAAGACGCACTTGCGAAGGAATGGTTTGAGAACTGAATTCATAAGTGCCTGGAAGGTACTAGGAGCATTGGTGAGGCCAAAAGGCATCACTAGAAATTCAAAGTGACCCTCATGAGTCCTGAAAGCTGTCTTCTCGATATCATCAGTGTGTACTCGAATTTGGTGATAGCCTGCTCTAAGATCTAACTTGGTAAAGAATTTGGCTCCATGCAATTCATCAATCAATTCTTCTACAACAGGGATGGGAAATTTATCTTTGACTGTGATGTTGTTTAATGCTCGATAGTCCACGCAAAACCTCCAAGATTCATCCTGTTTTTTGACAAGGAGCACTGGTGCTGAATAAGGAGAGGTGCTGGGCCTGATAAGACCTTGATCTAGCATGGTTGCACACTGCTTTTCCAATTCATCTTTCTGAATTTGGGGGTACCTGTATGGTCGAACAGCTGCTGGTGGTGACCCGGGTAATATATGGATCCTGTGATCACAACTTCTCTGTGGTGGCAACCCTGTGGGTGTGTCAAATATATTAGAGTAAGACTCCAGCAGGCGATCCAACAGGTTACTGTCTAAATGTTGCATGGCATGAAGCCGGCTAGTAGAAGGGATATCCAAACGTGTAGATCCAATGCCCTTCCATAACACTCTCTGTCCATGGTGCCAAAATGCCATACACAAATCATCAAAATCCCATAGTATTGGTCCTAATGTCCTGAGAAATGTGACACCTAGGACCATGTCATAACCATCTAGTGGAATGGTGTAAGTATCAATCTGAAAATATTCATCCCCAATTCTAATGGCCACATCTTTTGCCAATCCAGTACAGGCCACTCGGTCACCATTAGCCACAATAACATTAGCACCACGACTATTATGGAAGTGTAAACCCACATGTTGAGCAGCAACTTCGCTAATAAAATTGTGGGTAGAACCAGAATCTATTAAAGCTGTGAACTGATGACTGCCAATTCTCACCTTGACTTGCATAGTGTCTTCAGTACGAATCCCTGTAATGGCATGGAGTGAGATGAGTGGGGGCATTTCTTCTTCAGACTGTTCAGGCTCTGCATCAACTTCATCATAATCAGAAACTTCCAAATAAAAGAGTCGTGGACACTTGTGGCCTTTAACATACTGCTCATCACAATTGTAGCATAACCCCATACGGCGCCGTTCAGTCATTTCTGCAGGAGTTAGGCGGCGGAATGGGCGTGGCGGTGGAACTGTAGATGATGTTTGAGGTGTTGTCACTGAAACTAGTGTTGTAGTGGAACTGGATGCAGTTGGCAGTGATGTTGAGCGTGGCACAAACCGCGGTCGTGCTGTGGAGGACCCTGACGGGGGAAGTGCTCGACGTTCATATGCTCTCGCTAGATACATAGCACGTTGAAGATCTTCAGGGGCCTGGAGCTCAACATCAATGCGAATGCTATCTGGAAGGCCACCTGTAAACAGTTGGACTTGCTGACATTGTGAGAGAAAACCTGCATGGGATAATCGTGCCAGGAAAGCCTCTTGATAATCTTTGACAGAGCCACGGCATGTGAGACGAGCGAGTTCAGATAAATGGTTGGTACCCAAAGGTGGTCCAAATCGCTGCTGACAGAGGGAACGAAAAAAAGGCCAGTTCAGAGCATGGATGTTACCGATGTCACGCTGCAGCATGTAGAACCAATGTTGTGCAGCACCAGTGAGGTGAAATGCAGCAATTTCCACTTTCTCGTTGTCGCTGGTGTGCTGAACCCTGAAGAAGTGCTCACATCTATTCAGCCAGCCCAATGGATCATCAGCACCATCGAATGTGGGAAATGACCATTTGTGAAAGCGTGGGGCAGCAGCTGGGTATGCTGAGGCGAGTTGATGATCAGGGTATCCGGCGGGTGGTTCTTGAAGTATTGGAATGATGGACGGGGAATGTGGAAATGAAATTTGGTGGATTGGTGTTGGATGGGAATGCTCGATTTGGCGAAGGGAATGCGGCGACAGAGTTTGTGGTGTGGTGTGAACAATGGTGGATGACGCCGGCGGTATGCCGCCAAAGCCGGGCATTCCGAACGGCCACATGGTGGAGGCGGCAGTCGCGGCCTGCGGAGCAGACGACGCGGCGAGAACTCCGGCCAGGTTAACGGAGCACGACGGCGCCGTCAGTATCTGCGAAAGAGGCGCGACGGAGATTCCGCGGTTGCCAGCCAAGGTCGCCGGCCACGGCGGTTGACGAGACGTCGGCGCAGGAGACGCTTGGACTTCGACCGCCGTGAGACGGGCGGCGACGTGGCCCATCTGTTGATGGAGCGCGTAGATGGCGGTGGTCAGGGAGTCAATCGCGGCGACCGGAATGGAGGTGACGGTCGGCGGCGCAGACTGCAGTGGGGATGTGGAGGTGAGCGGTGGTGACGCGGTGGTGGCAGCGGCGGCGGTGGTGGAAGCGGCGGCGGTGGTGGAAGGGCCCGACATCGAGGCAACTGATACCAGATTGTCAGGGTGCTTATTGCGCAGGGCGTAGTTGTGGTTGGTCGGCGGGCGAGGAACGATCTGCCGGCGGCGGTGCGAGGAGGACGCCGTCGCTGAAGACGACGACGTGCGTGCACAGCAACTGCAAGGAGCGTGGAAGCGAGAGGAACAACAGGGACGCCAGAAGATCGAATTGATCTCCAAGCATAACCTCCTTGCTAGTAGGTTCAGTACATATATGAGTTGAGTTCTCCACACACGACACAACTGCTAAGATTACATCAAATACACAAACTGCTACGATTTGAAATTCAAACTAAAGACGTGGGAGCGTCCGGATGCTTCAGGCTGATTCTGTTGCTTTCTTCCTCCTCCTCTCATATGTTATACCTGTCATAACATACATGTACAAGCTATTCATCCACGAATTGATCTCCACACCATAAGGTTACAGCTTCGTTACAAAGCCTAGAATTCACAGAAGAATCAGGATGTAAAGGGGATATAATAAGTTAAATAACTAATGGCCAGTATAAGAAATGCATTTGTTCACCTCAAATACCATTCATTCACCTCCCAGGCTCACACACCAACACCAATTTACACAAATTGACACCTCTAGTTAATAAAATTAACACCTTATATATTGCAGTATAAACCAGCACACATCAGCACACATGATGCATAGTTAACATTAATTTCTTATTAAGACAAACCAAATATCCCAATATCTGCAACTTAACTGCAGAACCAGAAGATTACAAGTAGTGAAGTATACTGGTCATCACTGAATCAGGATATAGAATGTTTTACTGGTGCGTCTACAATCGAAAAAATAAAATTGACGCCCAATCATCAATAATGTACACAATCAGATGCCCAGCCATATAAAATCAATCACTTGAACCTATCTGAAGGATACTGGCCAGTGCACGGAATCAGTCGAGGAATCCGGTCTTCCGCCAGACTGCATTGCGTACCTGGCGGAGGTCCCGCCCCTTGAGCGTGCGGCCGGCTCCTTCCAGCACTGAGAAGGTCGTCATCGGCGACTCCCGTGCCCGCGCGCGCGCCACCATCTCATGCGGCGGCAGCATCTCCTCGTCGTCCTCATCCATGGGGGAAAGGGGGAAAATCAAAGTCTTTTCACCCATCACCTTCGGCGGCTTCTGCAGCCGCGCCGCGGGGACATTCACCGGCAGAGACCGCGCCATTTGCGGCGCCGGGACCGGCGCCGGGCGGGGGACGGCTGGTATCATTCGGGGAGGGGCAGCGGCAGGGGAAGCGGGGGATGACGACGTCGATGAAGAGGATTGAGGCGGCGAGCGGCGGCGTTCCGGAAGAGCGTCCAGGATGCCCTCCGGCGGGCGGCGGAGACGGGGAGCGGGGCTAGGGTTTCCCGGGCGCACGGATGACAGGATGAGTGGGCGCCGCACCGGCTGCGGCGGCTCGGGCGAGGCGGATCCTGCGGAGAAGAGGTCGTCCTCGTCGAGCTCGAAAGCAGTGGAGGCTGACTGTTCGCCGGCGGTCGCGGGGGAGAGGAAGGAGCCGAGGAAGCGCTCGGAGCTGGGAGAGCTTCTGTGGCGCGCGCGCTCCATGGCTGAGCTGAGCGTGTGCCGGTGTGAGCCTGTGTGGGTGGACGAGACGTCACGTTACTGGTGGGAGGTGGCGAGACGGCGGCGTGGGAGGCGTGCCGATGCAGCTTTGGGTCCACGAGTCTGCTGTGGTCTGTGGAGCCATCGCTTTGGGGAAGAAGAGAATCCCCGGTGTTCTGAGATTCGTGCGCCGTGTAGACGGCTCCGATCTTGGACCAGCCACTCCTGAGCCCAGCCCTGAACGTGGGCTCGGGCCGATCCGGGACTCGAGAGTCCAGGTACTCCCGATCCAACCCATCCAAAGGCCGTAAGCCCGTAACTAACAGGCTAACAGCCATCTGAACAAAAAGTACCCACGGAAAATCCATCGGAAAAAAAAAATCAATCGTTTTCCCTTTTCTCTTCTTCCGAAGTCCTCTTCTTCCCGTCGCTTCGCCGTGCCGCACCAGGGAAGGGAGGAGGCTTCACCGCGAAGCTCGCCATGATCTCGCCGGTAACCACTAGACCCGCCCCTCCGCCGCTTCTCTTCCGCCGCGCTGCTGTCCGTTGGTGCACTCGGCTGGTAATTGGCGCTGAATCTGTCTATGGGGACTCGCGCAGGAGAGGAGCTCGTCGCAGAGCCCGCGGTCTCCGGCGGCGGCGGCGGGGGCGCCGTTCCTGTCGATCTCCGTCACGGATCCCGTAAAGATGGGCACCGGCGTGCAGGCATACATCTCCTACCGCGTCATCACCAAGGTAATCTGGTGTGGTCCTGGCTACCAAACCGCTAAGTCGTCAGTTACTCCTGGTTTAGTGATGATTTTGGAACATGGTTCTCTTCGAGTAAGATGCTTTGCTTATACTCGTGCGAGTTGCCTAAGTTTAGAGCTATTTTTTGCACAGTTTGTGTCGTGGTAGAAGAGCTGGATCAGTGGAACTCTAAATTTGGGTTACGAGTTCCTAATATAGATCTAGCAAAGATATGTTGCCATCCAGTATTAATTGGAGCTCATCGTTTAGCAGAACTCACCTGTCCTTCTAGATTTTGGCAGACTGTTCAATAGATATTATGTAACCAGTTGAGCTATCAGCAAAGTATTCAGTGTAGTCGAATTGTGTTTATGAAAGAAGTGGACAATTGAAAGCAGTAGTGTTATGACTTTAAAGGTGGTTGTAAGTTGCAGTTTGTGAAAATATTTGAGTTTCATTAAGAAAATCAAAACAGTAATTAGATGCAATCTTCCATCTAAGCAGCTTAACAGTGTATTGTGTGAATTGCATGTCAATCTTATAACTAACTACCAATATCCATAACACTTGTTCATTTGCTACCCATTTGTTTCTGTAGACCAACTTGCCTGAATTTGAGGGACCCGAGAAAATTGTTATTCGACGCTATAGTGATTTTGAATGGTTGCATGATAGGCTTGCTGAGAGGTACAAAGGCATTTTTATACCTCCCCTTCCAGAGAAGAATGCTGTTGGTAAGGTCCCAAATTATGATTTCCGTAACAATGTTTTTCATTAATCTCTTTGGTCAGGAAATCTCTGGATTGCTGAACAATTGTGCTAATAACTTGTGTGTTGCTTACTGTGCATTTTTTATTCTTTACCATCAGAGAAATTCCGTTTTAGCAAGGAGTTCATTGAATTGCGGCGTCAAGCTTTGGACTTATTCGTTAACAGGATAGCTTCACACCCTGAGCTCAAGCAAAGTGAAGTCTTGAGGGTATTTTTGCAGGCAGATGAAGAGGTAATTATTTGGCAGCCTAAATATGTCTATGTGCAGTAGTAGAATGCTACATTGTTTCTTGTTGCTGTTATAGTTAGATTGTGTTTTAGTTGAGCTTCTTTTTGTAAACCCATGGTTCTTGAAATCAAAGTATTGTATTGTTTTCATAGAAACGTGTACAATCAGTCTTTGGAATAAAACACCTGTCCTAACTCCTTTGCATAGCTGCCAGTAGCCACGCAACTTCTATGACTACTGATCATTTTGCTTGAATTCATGCTGAAATTTCCTTCAGAGCATAAATAATATTAGTCTGTTGCCTAAGCAGTGAAGGTCTGATCAGTTAAGTGTGTTATATAAATTCAACTTCATACTTTACAATAGTCTTTTTGCCCTTGTACCTTACATGGTTCATACTCTGTAGCCATGACTCCATGCTTACATATATCTCATTCTAAGGACTAAATAATTTATTGTTGGTTTTGGTCTTCTGCTCATGTTTCTTTTTCCTTTGCGTGAAGCAGAAAATGGATAGGTCAAGGTCTTATGAGACTGGTATTTTTAAGAAGCCAGCAGATTTCTTACAGATGTTTAAGGTAGTCTTATCAATACATTGCATTATTCTGACTTCCTTCCATCCCTCTCAATATTGATATTGCATTTGCCAGTTCCCAATTGTTTCACCATCTTCTTTTAGGATGTACAGTCAAAAGTCAGTGATGTTGTTCTGGGAAAAGAAAAGCCAGTGGAGGAATCTACTCCTGAATATGAGAAGCTTAAAAATTACATATTTGAACTAGAAAATCATTTAGCAGAGGCACAGAAACAAGCATACCGTCTTGTGAAAAGACACAGAGGTATATTAGTTGATCATTTTATTGAATTTCTTTCATATTTAAAATAGATCACAAGTTTGCAGTTTTTTCAATTGTGAGTAATATATGCTTGCTCTACATTTGTTTTTTTTTTAAATAATGAAACAACTGACCTGGAGTAGATATCATAAGACCTCAATTTTCTTTGTTGGGTGTGAAATTTGGTTTGCCTGAATAGCGAGATGAGTTACACAATCCTGGTTTTCATTGATTAGAACTTGGGCAATCTTTGGCGGAATTTGGAAAGGCAATTAAGCTTTTAGGCGCTTGTGAAGGAGATGTGATGGAAAAGGTGTTTTCTGAAATTGGTTCTAAGTCAGAGATGTTGTCAATAAAGTTGCAAAGAGAGGTAACCATTATACTCTTATGTAGTACTGCTTAGTACTAAATCCCATGTGTAACAGTTTCTGGGACCTAATGATGTCGACATGCTGTTACTGTAGGCAGACAATCTTCTTTTTAACTTTGAAGAACCATTGAAAGATTATGTGCGTGCTGTACAATCTATAAAAGTAAGCATCTTTATCTTGGCATCTCTGTGCAATAATATTATTGGCTGTATGAAGAAATTTTAACAAAATTTGGGGTTCAAACAGGCCACCATGATGGATCGAGCCAATGCTTTCAGGCAGCACTTTGATTTGGATCAGGAGAGGAAGTATAAAGAGCTTAACACGTACGTGTTTGCATACTCTAATTGCTTTTTTCCTGTCCAGTCTTGAAGAATGTTGACTAATCAGGAACAAATATGCTGATCCAGAGCCTTACATTTTATGATATACCTAAGCATTTATAATACCAATCAGGGTCCTGATAACCAAAAAGTAATCCATATCTATATGAGTATAATGCTGGCTGTTCCATACTTCTACCTGAGAACTTTCTAATGCTGTTTTCTCTGCAGTGATAAATTGAAGTTCATGAACCCTGAGAAATATGCCGAAGCAGAATCTGAGTTTAGAGAGGCAAGTTATTGTTCATTGAGGAATTCTAGTCGTGGATGGAGTTTACAGTTCTTGTTCACTGATGTCTTGTTGTTCTTGCAGTTGAAAGCAGACAGCGAGGAGGCTACGAAGAAGTATGAACACATAGTTAGAATAATGAATGAAGAACTCGCTCGTTTCCAGGAGCAAAAAACAGCTGATATCGGACTTGCGTTCCATGAATTTGCCAAAGGGCAGGCTAAGCTAGCTAAAGATATAGCTGATGCGTGGCGCAGCGTCCTCCCAAAGCTGGAAGCTTGTTCGTCATCATAAGTGCGATGTTTCCTCGTGATGTTTGAGATATAGGGGCTTTGCACTTGCTGAGTTTTAGGCTGTTTTCCCCCCAGCCTGTTTTGACACTGATTCCTGTATACTTATTAAAAAGTGATGTATGGGAGATGCTCCTGCTGTTAGATTCAGTCAGACATCATTTCTTTCTGTTGGATTATGTGTAACCTGTATTCCTTTCTTTGATCAATTGACATAGCTACTGGAATCTCGTAATAATGGTCATCAATAATGAAGAAATACTGGACCATGGTCCTATTTCATGTAACTTCCTCAAAGTAACTTATAGCTTCATTTCTTTGAAGTGGTCGAGAGAGAACTAGAATAACATGAAGAAATACTGGACCATGGTCCTATTTCATGTAACTTCCTCAAAGTAACTTATAGCTTCATTTCTTTGAAGTGGTCGAGAGAGAACTAGAATAACAGGATTCATCGAGCTCTCGTCAGTTGCAGTTACAGATAATTGCAGCCCTGCAATTGTGCCATTTACGCTGTCAAACTTGTGCAATTTGAATAGACTTTTGGAGAGCCTGAAGAAGGCTTCTCATGATCCTGGGCTCCCCAGGTGGCTCCTTGTCCTTCATAGGACCGTTCCTGATCGC
Organism: Cenchrus fungigraminus; assembly: GCA_036936925.1. NCBI lineage: Eukaryota > Viridiplantae > Streptophyta > Magnoliopsida > Poales > Poaceae > Cenchrus > Cenchrus fungigraminus. The sequence continues at coordinate 11,312,237 of CM072779.1, forward strand.
TCGGAACACCAGCCCGGAGCCGTCCGGAGCCTGAGAAACCAGGCAGTCGATGTAAACCAGCGTCTGCGTAGCGCCGTCGTCCACAGCAATGAACGCTAGTCTGATCCCGCCCTCAACCTTGTCGACCTGATCGCACACGAAAATCTTCTGTCAGCTGAAGAAATCTGGAGCAAAGAGTCATCTCAACATTTCTCTCTTGTTTTTCCTACCTTGAGAGGCACCGGAAGTGGCAGGTTGGCGCCTTGGCAGAGGCTGTTTCCCCACTGCCAGTAAAACATCATCAGAGACGGTCAGTTTCAGAGTCTCAGCTACGCTGAAGCAGTGAAGCAAAGCCGATGGCCTCGAGCATGGCGTTTGTGACTTGTAAGGCGGGAACGCTGACCTGAAAGAGTAGGCTCTCAAAGCGAGCGATGTCGATGTTACCAGGCAGCTTCACGGTGCCGAGGTTGACCCCGTCGTCGTCGCCGCCGGCCGGGACAATGCCGCCTTTCCCCGGCGTGGCGCACGGCGGCTCGACGGCCACTCTGGCTCTGAAGCCGGGGAGCTTCCCGCGCTTCTTCCAGCACCCGGCGGCGCCGCGGAAGAGGGGCTTGCCGGTGGCCGTGGTGCACGCATGCCTCTGCAGCGCCGTCGACGAACAGGACGAGGTCGAGAGACGGGTCAGCAACATCTCGGCTTCAAGTTTCGTGTGCTGGGGGAGGACCAGTGGAGATTCGACTCAGGACAGGTAACGAGAGCACTCAGAGCAGCAGTGTGCTCATTCGTGAATCGTGATCGTGATTCGTGCGGACACGAATGGTGTCGAAGGGATAAGCTGATGGACCTGAAGCGAACTGCTCGGCCTCACGAGGCTTGTGGCCCGCTCGCTCGGCTCAACATCGCAGTGAATGAGCAAAAGTTTCGTCAAGTCATCCTGGCCGTTGATTTAGGGGGGTCTACAATTATTGATTACAAAGATATATTTAAGAGTATGATTACCATCAAGTGACAGTTTGGCCGAGTGGTCTAAGGCGCCAGATTTAGGCTCTGGTCCGAAAGGGCGTGGGTTCAAATCCCACAGCTGTCAATATTTTTTCCTCCCTTTTTTCTGATTTCTTCTTTTCTTTTCTTTCTGTTTTTTTAGCCCAAACTCCCGAACTACCGCTGCTGCTTCACATCGGCGTGGCGGCCTTGGCCAGGGCTTCGGCGACGCGATCGGCCATGGCGGCGTCTCTCCGGGCATCGTCCTCCCTCCGCTCGCGCCTCCTCTCGTCCTACTCCGGGTGTTCTCCATGGCGCCTCCTCCTCGCCTCGCCCGTCCACTCGGGTGCCCCCCACCAGACCGAAACCCTCGCCTTCGACGAGATCCAGCTGTCGCCTGAGAAGCCGCCCACCGCCACCGCCTTCGTCCTCCACGGCCTCCTCGGCTCCGGCCGCAACTGGCGCTCCTTCTCGCGCACCCTCGCCTCCGAGCTCCATGACCGCTCCCCTTCAGACGGTATACGCTTGTCTCGATTTTTTTATGCAATCAGCACACTAATTTGATTTCCCCTAATTTTCACTTCTGTCTATAGTGCACATGATCTCCATCGAAATATAGTTTATCGTTCTCTTGAAGTACTGGACCTTATAGAACTGAAATTTTTTATGCAATTTTTTCGAGGAACTATTTTTTTTTTTATGCAATCAACAGACCATTTTTATTCGAGCACACTATTTCCCCTTTTCATTGCTGTAGTGCACGTGATGTCCATCCAAATATGGTTTATCAATTTCTCTTGATGTACAGGAAGTTGTAGAACTGAAATGTATGGCATTGCGCATGTTTATATTCGTGTGCAGAGTGGAGGATGGTTCTCGTGGATTTGAGGAACCATGGCAGATCGGCCGGGATTAAGGGGTTCAACCTACCCCACAACATGTCGAGTGCTGCGAAGGACCTTGCTGATTTGGTGAAGGCCCGTGGCTGGCCATGGCCGGATGTTGTCGTGGGTCACTCTATGGGTGGAAAAGTTGCGCTGGATTTCGCAGAGAGCTGCTTGCGTGGTGCATATGGAGAGTCGGCTGTTCTTCCCAAACAGGTACTGTCAGTTTGGCACAGCTTGTTCTAAAGATTGTTCTTCTGCAATCCTCACATGTTGTTTTGATTTCATAGTTGGAGATAACAGCTCACAGTGGTTAACTAACAATGATGAGATAACTAAATTGAGGTGGAAACTGGAATTTCATGCTCATATAGGCCAAGACTAAGCACATTTTTAATTGTGTAGTTGAAATTTGACTATACTACATCACAGTACAGTTACAGACAGTTTCTCTGCTTCTTCTGTCATGAATGTACAGCTGTTAAGACAATTTCATATTATATTCATCTGTACACAAGCTCCTTATTTGTGTCGAATTGTGGTTGTAGTTGTTCATGCCTATAAATCATATTATTGGCTAAGAGGACATGATATGTATCACCATGTTGTATTTTTCTTTGATGCAGAACAGCTCTGGGTCCTAGATTCTGTCCTTGGACAAGTATTAACAGATAACAGTGATGGTGAAGTTGAACAGGTTTTGCAAACACTAGCGAGTCTTCCTTCTTCACTTCCATCACGCAAGTACTATTTCTTCCCTTCCCTTGATGACATTTAGTCATTCTTGCTAGCTGATACATTTACATAGTTACATGGATATGGACATACACTCTGAAATAGCATGCACATAGATAGAATAATGGAACAGATGAAGAATACATTGTGAAAGTGGGAGTATTATCCAGAACTATACTATTTTAAAACCATAGGCTATAATCGCAGTTTAACAGCAAGTTTATCAACTTAAGAAGTCATGTGTCCTGTACTATTTGTCTGTTGATGTTCATAAGTGATAATGGTGTGTATTAAGGGAAACCTAAATTCTAGGAGTCTATGTTCTGGTGCTCCATCAAATCTGTAATCATTGAAGTCAGTAATTTTTTTATCCATTGAAAACTTGAAATTTGTTCTGATGCCTGAAGTGTCATTAGCTTTACTGTTCAAGGATAGGAAATATTTTGGACATCTCTAGATGCTTAGCATGAACAGCCAGCCTCTGGAACTACACATTATAAATGATTTACATGTGTTCGCTTCCTTAATGCTATGACTTCGGTTGTGTGCCACCAGGTGGGTTGTCGATCATATGCTCAGCCTTGGATTTTCAAAGTCTCTTTCAGAATGGATTGGCAGCAACTTAAAGAAGGACAATGATCATGTGACCTGGGCTTTCGATCTTCAGGCTGCCATAGACATGTTTAATTCTTACAGGCAAGTTTTGGTTTATTTTTACTTCTATGGCTAGATTCCTTTCCTGTCCTATTCCTAATCCATCTTCAATTAGTTAAGTTCTCATGTAACTTGCACGTATTATGAATGAGGGTCAAGAATTTCCTGCTGACATGAATAAATAACATCTGGCAGACCTATGCTTTGCTATAAATTACGTTGCTGAGTTGGATTGTTGTTCATTTTAAGGGAAAGGAGCTACTGGGCACTGCTGGAGAACCCACCTAAGGATTTGGAGATTGCAATAGTACAAGCAGAGCGGAGCGACCGATGGGTCCCTGATGATGTTCAAAGGCTAAAGGCATTGGCAAAGAGGGAGTCGAAGCCTGATGCAGGGAAGGTGTCACTTCACGTTTTACCCAACTCTGGCCACTGGGTCCATGTGGACAACCCCAAGGGTCTACTTGAGATCATGGCGCCTAACTTCCTGTCAGATGGTAAAAATTGAGGAATATTTTCAACTGGAACCTTCACTTAGAGTGACATGTCAGTTTGATGACCGGAGGGGATACCATTTTCTTCCCTTTTTTGTTGCTGAACAAGAGCTCGGCATTTTCCCTTCTTCTGTTTCTGACAACACGCTTGGAACTTCTGTTAATTATAGAGGAAAAACTATTCAGAGTCCTGCGTTCTGTTTCTGCATGATCATTGGAGTAAACTGCATTGTTTCAAAGTCGCTTCTTTTAATAAAGGAGAAACTGTTCACTATTCAGACATTGAATTGAATTGACGTATAGCATATGCATGGCGTATGATTCCCTTGATTTCATATGGTGACTTGAACTGATAGGAGGCAGAGATCTCGCCTGCTTCAGAATTTCAGATAGCACCAGGGCGGTGCTGCGTTTCTGCAGTTTCATTCGGGCCTTCCCTATCTTTCGAGCCTGTTTAGTTCCAAAAAATTTCCCAACTACCTGTCACATCAATCTTCGGTCACTGATTAGGAGTATTAAATGTGGATTAATGACAAAACTCATTCCATAACCCCTACCTAATTTTTCGATACGAATCTAACGAGCCTAATTATATCATGATTAGACAACGTTGTGATACAGTAAACAATCTCTAATAACAGATTAACTAAGCTTAATGGATTCGTCTCGCGATTTCCCGTCCATTCATGTAATTAGTTTTGTAATTAGTCTATATTTAATCCTCCTAATTGAGCTCCAAAGGGATCCCAAATTTTTTTTGAGGGAACTAAACAGGCTCTTCATTTGCAAATTGTTGGACTGGAGCAATCGCGAAATTGTTGGACTGGAGCAATCGCGTTGGCCATTGCCATTCAGGGTGTCAGGTCCAACGTTAGAGTGGTAGAGACAAACTGTCGCGTGTAGCAACGTGAAACCCCCTATTTTCCACCCCTATCCAGTTGAGCTACGTTCGCTCTAGCATGTGTTTGGAAAGTGCAGGCCACGCTTCCCTCGCGGAACGGATCAGAGCAAACACCAAGAGATGGTGGACAATCCATCATCGAGATCAGCTCATGATCGTGTTATCCCCGCACTGTAGAGCGGGAACTGTCTCGTGATCGTGATCATCGCAGCCTCGCCGGACGAGCTTGTTGTCTGGAGCGCCGAGCGCCTCGTCCGTTCGCCATCAGCAGAGGCGGCCACGGAACGAGGTGCTGACTGGCGAGCCGACGAGCAAGGCGACAAGAGCCACCGCTACTACCAGCCACATCAGACCGCAACCACCAAATCCTGCACGTCACCTCTCTCTCCGTCTCCGGTCCAAATTCACACGCACACTCGCGGCGAGAGCAGCGGCGTCGGCGCCCGGGCGTTCCTTTCTCCTCGATGGATCCGGCGAACGGCGGCGCGGGCGCCGAGCTCGAGTGGCGCACCCGCGCGCCCGGCGGCACGGAGTACAGCTGGTGCCGCGCCGTGCCGGGCGGCACCGGCACCACGCTGCTCGCGCTCCACCTCGTCCGCGGCGGCGCGGCGGAATCGGCGGCGCCGGCGGCGCAGGCCGCGCTGCGCTCCATTCAGAACGCGCACCCCGTCCTCCGCGGCCGCCTCCGGACCGACCCCTCCGGCCCGACGCTCGCCTTCCCGTCGGCCGCGCCGCCTCCGCCACCGCTGCTCCCGCTCGACCCGCTCCCGGCGCCGGAGTCCGCGGCCGACTTCGACGCGCTCCTCGAGCACGAGCTCAACCGCAACCCATGGGCCGACCCTGAGTCCTCCGAAGACGCCCCGGTGCTCTTCGCCACGCTCTACGAGCTTCCGCCCGCCACGGGCGGCGCGGCGCTGTTCGTCCGGATCCACACGGTCGCGTGCGACCGCTCGGCGGTGAACGCGCTGGCGAGGGACCTCCTGGCGCTGCTGGGCGGCGGGGAGGAGGAGGGGGAGCGCGTCCCGGAGGACGCGGCGGTGGAGGCGGCGCTGGAGGAGAGGATCCCGCAGCGGGACACCTGGAAGCCGTTCTGGGCGCGCGGGCTGGACATGGTGGGCTACTCCATCAACGGGCTGCGCACGTCCACGCTGCCGTTCGTGGAGACCGGCACGGAGAGGTCGACGCAGATGCTGCGGCTCGCGCTCGGCCGCGACGAGACCACGAAGCTGCTCGATGTGAGCTCGGATTCCTGTCCTGCCCTGTTTCATTGCATTTCTCTAGGCTTCCCAAACTGCATTGGCCACGCATATAGATTGATAAGAAGTTGCTCATTATCCTCTAGGCGTGCAAGGAGAACGGGGTGAGGCTTTGCTCCGCCATGACCGCCGCGACGATGCTCGCCGCGCGGCAGTCGAAGCCGCTGGAGAGCGGCCAGCAGGAGACGTACTCCGTCGTGACCCTCATCAACTGCCGCAAGTTTCTTGAGCCGGCCTTGGACGATCACAACGTTGGTGAGTGTCATCTCCAACAATAAGCTCATCGAATGTCGCAATGCGAACACCATTAACGTCGCGTCGCGCGTCGTCGACATTTCAGGGTTCTTCTACTCCGCCATCACCAACACGCACTCGGTCCACGGCGAGGAAGGCCTGTGGGAGCTGGCCAAGAGGTGCCACGACTCGTACACCAGTGCCAAGACCAACAAGAAGCACCTCACGGACATCAGCGACCTCAACTTCCTCATGTGCCGGGCCATCGAGAACCCCCAGCTGACGACGGCGGGGGCGCTCCGGACGGCGCTCGTCTCCGTGTTCGAGGAGCCGGTCGTCGCCGACATGGGCGAGCTGCAGGGCAAGGCCGGCGTGGAGGACTGCGTCTGCTGCGCCACCGTGCACGGCATCGGCCCATCGATCGGCGTGTTCGACTCGATCAGGGATGGGAGGCTGGACTGCGTGTGCATGTACCCTTCTCCTCTGCACTCCAGGAAGCAGATCCAGGAGATCTTTGACAAGGTGAAGCAGATTCTGCTCCATGCAAGTGACGAAGGCTTTGAAGACTGCACCTAGTAGATTGTCGGGCCATTTCGTTACAATTGTTGCCACATTGCTAATGAAATTCTTTCCAGGTGAGCTAGTGATGCAGTGAAATCTGAACAGAGCAGGCATCCATGCGTTCTTTCGATTATCGACATCAATAAAATGATCATGTGCATGTTGTAATCTGATTAAATTATGGTTGAGTTGTAAAAAAGAATATGTATTGTGTGTGAAACAAATGACAAATATCAAGTCCTGATGCATTACCTGCAGTACAGTTGTTATATTATCCATCCGTATATGTTATTGATACCTGTGTTCTGCTATCTGATGCAGCACGATGTAACTGAGGCTTCATTTCTGCTATCTACTGTATCTGTTTTTTTTTCTCGAACACTGCGCATTTGCGTCTAGTGCTGCCTGAGGCTCAGTGGATTTGGCAGGATTAAAAAAAAAATGGGCCCGTTTGGTACAGCTTCATGAGCGGCTTTACGAGCGGTTTCACAACTTCAATAGCCAAACGGCCAGCTCTCTGCCCAGCTCTCTAGTCAGCTTCTCTGAAAACTCGCTCTCACAGAGTTAAGCACACGGTGAAGCTGCAAAAACGTAGCTCTCCCCCGCTCATGAAGTTGTTTTCTAAAAAACAGCTCTACTGGTGAAGCTGAGCTGTGCCAAACAGGGTCTATATTTCGATTTCCTTCAACTTCAATGTCTAGTACTGCTATCTAAAGAATGTTTCAAGAAAACGACCAAATAAGAGTTATGTTCATATAATAACGGGAGAAAAAAAAAGGAAATGAATAGGAAGGCCAGCACGTCTCCGAAGATCCTTCACTGAATAGGAAGGCAATCTCCCGCGCTCGCCAGATGACATTGCCATGTATTCAACCACGCGCACCGCCTGAAAAGCAGCCATGGATTGCCTCACGAAGGTCTCGTATTCGATCTTACCGTTTTTTTTTGCGGAAAAAAAAAGGTATTCGATCTTACCGTATTTGTATTGCGAACAAAATCTTCCCCTTCCATGCAACGCACGATCACGGCCTCCTATATATATGCTTCTTACCGCTACGCACGATCAAAATTTCATCGATCAGCAGAAACCCTTCTTCTTCTGTGCATTGCAGGGTACGTGCCCCATGGCTTCGCGTGGAAGGCTCTGCATTTTCATGGCCTTCCTCGTGGCCGCCGCCGTGCTCGCGGCGCCGGCCGCGTCAACGGCCGACGCGCCGCGGACTGGCGCCAGGCGCCACCACCACCTTGCTCCGGCACCAGCGCCCGCGGGGAGCACGTCCGCCAACGTGCCGCCGTCCAAGGCGCCCGCCGCGCATACCCCGGTCTCCACGGCGGCGAAAACGCCGAACGCGGGGCCGTTCCCACCCGAAGCTCCCGCCGCCGTGGCCCCGTCATCACCCGGCGATGGCGCGACGGTGTCCGGTGCCACCCTGCCAGGCACGGCGTCGTCGACTCGGCAGGTGGTCACCGCCATGATCGCGCCTTCAGCGCACAGTAGCATCGCCGCGCCGGCCGTGTCTTCCTCATGGACCACCGCCTTCTCCTCCGTCGCAGGCGTGGTGGCCGTGATGCTACTCTGAGGTTTTACAGTATTGATCAGGGCCGTGTTTGGTTTGAGGGCTAAAAAATTAGTTCCGCACTGTTCACATATTTGACCATTAATTAGAGTTATTAAATCAAGTCAGTTTACAAAAATAACTTCACAACCCCTGGGCTAATTTGCGAGACGAATCTAATGAGGTCTTTGACCGCATGATTAGAGGATGGTTACTGTAGCATCACTGTAGCAAATTATGGCTTAAGTAGGTTCGTTAGATTCGTCACGCAAAATTACACTTATCTATAAAAAGGTTTTGCAAATAGATTTATTTGGTACTCCATGCATGAAAGATTCCTCGAGACTAATTTTTAGACTATACTAAACAAACACGGCCCAGCTAGGAATCTGAATTCGTTGCAGTAGCAGAGCAAGGAACCTGAACCTAGTTGGCCAAAAATTTTGGCAAAAATTTTTGGGCCCCCATTCGAAAGTCTATTAAAGGTAAAAAATGTAGACTAATTACAAAACTAATTACACGAATGAACCGAAAATCGCGAGACGAATCCATTAAGCCTAATTAATCCATCATTAGAGATTGTTTACTGTAGCACAACGTTGTCTAATCATGGCATAACTAGGCTCGTTAGATTCGTATCGAAAAATTAGGTAGGGGTTATGGAATGAGTTTTGTCATTAATCCACATTTAATACTCCTAATCAGTGTCGGAAGATTGATGTGACGGGTAGTTGGAAAAATTTTGGGGAACTAAACAGGCTCCTAGTGTCACACTATTTGATCCGACATGGTTCCGTAATTTCATTGTTTTTTGGCAGAGGTTTTGAACTTCTCGTTTCAATGTCTCGTTTATTACGAAGGAAATAAATATCTTTTTTTACCGGAGAAGTGTTACCGTGTGGATCCTTGATGCTGTGATTTCAATCAGGGTACTCTTTTTTTTTAACGAACCGCACAAGACAGTATGTGTTTCATTGATATAGCAGAAAAAATACAAGACTATGATCCTGAGAGATCATAGGCAGGAAAATAAAAGAAAGAAAAAATAAACTCGCCCGGTTGGATTAGGACCTCAACACGGGTTATCGCACAACTGTATACACTGGTCGGTTGGACTGGGACATCAACACGGCCACAACTCTACACTCAACGACGACAGAAGAAACAAAGCACAACCGCAGCTCCACCCTCTCAAACAAGTATCGAAGACCACTGAAGTGAAAACCGCCGCAGATAGGGGACAGAGGGGCAGGCACCACCACACCGAACGGGCCACCGCCGTGCAGGACCCAATGCCGCAGTGCTGTTGCACCCAAATTGGCCACCGGCTCGCGTGCGCGGGGACCCAACGCGCCACTCAGCACGCCTCTCTCTCGTGCGCGGGGACCGCCAAACCCGCCGCACGGCTCCACGCTCCGGACTCGTCTCAAAGATAACCGTCACGGCAGCACAAAGAGGTGCCCCGCCCTCGGGAACCGAATCAAGCTGCAGACCACCACATAGGCTCGAGATCATCCAGTTGTTTCCCCCCTCGCACAAGCCGCCGCCAACAAGCTGGAAGTCAATACATATTTATAATCATGTATTACATATAGCATCCAGTAAAATGAATATCTGAAGTCAAACTAAAGTCTTCACAGATCTAGTATTACATATAATCATGTATTACATATAGCATCCAGTAAAATGAATATCTGAAGTCAAACTAAAGTCTTCACAGATCTAGTATTACATATAATCATGTATTACATATAGCATCCAGATAGCACCAATCTCAAGTTTGGAGCAAGGATCCTGTGTAGCCTTTCGGCTGGCCGTTTCTCGGCTTATTTCGACTTATTTCCTCTCACATAATACTATTCAATCTACCAGCTGAACACTATTCAACCTACCAGCCGAACAGCCTCTTCGGTTCCTTTATGCTCATGGATTCATATTTATAATCGTGTATTACATATAGCATCCAGATAGCACCACAGATATACTCTTGTTTCCAAACGATGATAAAATGAATATCTGAAGTCAAACTAAAGTCTTCACAGATCTTTACTAACATTACATGAGCATTACATATTTACAAACATACATCTCAAACCAGATCAGATCTGAGCACGTGAAGTTGTGAGCATGGCAACATGCTTCACTGTGAAATAGCGTAGAGCACCAGGAAATAATCTCTTACAGTAAAGTAGGTTAGAAAACAATCATGCCCATTCCAATCACTTCCTTGTTTTTCGTGTAGTTACACACGGTGGGGATAACTCAATACGCTATACACGCTTTCACAACCGTTCAAATAACCCGAATACATTAGCTGCACTCCAGACAAGAAAAGAAGGGGTTAGCATTCACAACTTAAGTGGGGCATACCGAGTAGCTGCACAGAGGAGGGTTTGAGGCCTATGGGGATTTTACAAGGAGATGCTCATACAGTTTCGTGGGGTTGTTGTGTATAATTGACGGGTTCGCATCTTCCAGACGCTCCGCAAGGGATCTGAGCATGGAGACCAGATGCCGTGTGTTCTTCGTGCATCGGCATACAAGGTCTAGGTATTGCATAGCTTCCTGCGGAAGGAGACCGGTCATGAAGAAGGGGAAGAGCTTCGAGTGTGTCACCTCCATTGTAGCTACCGCCTCTGAAACCCATGCAGAACTAGATTTGTCAGAAACCTTCCCCTCCTCCCGCTGCATCCGCCGTACTCCTTCTAACCTTGGGAGCAAGTCACTCTCTTCTTCCTTGAAGTGTTCTTTTGTGTGATCCTGCCACAAATAAAATATACAGCAAACATGAGGCGAAAGGGATATGAAGTTACAACAAGCTCACTGTCTAGGAGTTGTAATGGCTTATCAAGGAGTTAATTACAGGATGAGCCCAGATATGTTTAATTTAGGCAAAACTTCAGACAAGAGTGGTATTATTGACAGACATTTGGTAACCAGTCAAGTATCAGTAGTAATCAAATGTGATTTCTAAATGTCACATCTATAACCAATCATACTTCATGACTTCATTTCCAAATGGTTCAGATATTCTACAGACAAGTTTCTTATTATCAATTCAAGTATATGCATCTGTTCATAGTACTATATTAAAAAAATATTGAAACAAATTCAAAGGAGCCTATGCTGGTCAATTGTGCATGACCATTTATCAACCCATGTTATCAGTAACCAACTCAAAGCAACATAGGCTACACAGTGAGTGCAATCACCAATCTCAAGTTTGGAACAAGGATTCTTGCCTGTTGTCACAAGTCAAAACCAAAGAGATAGAGATGAATCCATGAAACAGAAGTGCTCATGATAATTGCACCATATGCGATAAATGGTGTCCAGGCCTGGCCAAAGTCTTTTCAAAGGCTTGGTAGGAACATGTGGAATAGGGTCCAGCTGTAACGAGCATAGAATGTTGAAACCTTTATAATCATGCAAAGCAATCATTTCTTAATTGCTAGGGCCAGGCTGCACCCTACCTTTTCCCCTGAGCTTTCACTACACACCCTCCAAATTTCCAATATAAAGAAACACTGTATGCTAAAGCCAGGTGCCAGGTTCCTATCCAATTACAATAAGCTACATTTCCCATGCAACCTTTTGCTCAAACAGTGTCAGTTTTACAGATCAAACCGGCTGCAAGGTAGTTTTCCTTTCCATCTCAGAACTGTGAAGATAGCTCTGAATGAGGTAGCCATGGTGATGAATCCAGATCAGATTTGACAGGCCGCCCAAGTTTTATAGCAATAATAGGTTGGAAGTGGTCCTTATCCAGGACCTACATGATCTTCTACTTCAATGAAAAGTGCAAGTGTACAGTAGTGCAATATGACATACTTTTCCACAGGAGGAGGAAAGGAATCAATTTTATCCTTGGGGTAACATGGTGAATGGTCCCTCATCATTCTAATAGTCCATATCACTTTCGGTTACCCCTTTTCTAGAGAATATCTCATGACAGGTTATTTGCTAAAGAGATACAGGATTAGGACAGGATAGCATCCACACCAACAAACTATCACTTTTGCCTGAAGGCAGTAGAGAAGCCTTGCAAGTTAGTACAAAAGGTGAAGTTTGCATAACAACCTCCTAACACTAACAGTTGACATATGGTACACTTCTAAAGACACCTATGACCCCTTGTCTACTCTTTCACGCATGGCACTCAAACCTAAATACTAGCTTCCACAACCAGAAAGCCTAATAATAGTGTATATTCTGAACTAGAAAAGGTTTCACAAGCAACGCAGAGTCAGAATTATAAAGATCTTGGCAGATGAAGAACAGCCGGACGCAATTAACTGGATAGTGGATATAATATGAGCAGAGACTGTACCTGTAAAGCTTTGAGGCGAACCGAAAGGTTGACCAGCACTTCATGGAACAGGGGGCTGCCTAATTCCAATGTCAGCAGTGTTTTTATATCCTCCTTGATTCCATTCATCATTGGCAGGTGCCTCCCATGCTGCTCATTAACTTTATCGCATACTCCTGTGACACAAAATACTTAGCGTCAGATTAGATCACAACCTAATCATATCAGAATGCAACCACTTGGTGATTAAATAAATGAGAAACTAATATCTTGGATCGAAGATGCCAAGATTGGCATTTGGTGTGGCGGATTGATCCCCCCTTGGGAAGCTGGAGGCAGTGTGCCAGATCCTCTCATAGCCAGGTTTGTTTGTTTGTTTCACTTGGGAACACCCAAAACTCTAGTACACGTCACTGTAATACTGCTTCCTTTACCAATCAGAAGGAAGAAAGGGAGCCTGCACAGCTATGTGTCAAAGTACAGGAACAGACTCGTAGAGGAAGAAAAAGGAACCCTCCATCTTTATAATCTATCTAAATAGATTCTCGAACTCACCAGCACAAGTGAACAACTCCTCAAAATAACTAACCCACCCAAAATAGAATGGAACTACGAATGCAAGGAGGGATCAAATTGACTTATCTAAACACAGATGGCACCCCTTTGTACGACAGGAAGTGGTGAGTGTAGAAATACGCTAAACAGGCCCCATAGATCCAAAAATTACCATTGCACCTTAGCCAACGAGAGATGTTAGGTGCAAAATCATGCGAAAACAAGTACAACCAAATGCACTAAACCTCTCATAACGCAATGCAGGATCATAACGCAATGCAGGATAAATAAATAAGATCAAACTCAAATAAAATCGACCTGGAAATGATGCCCTCTGTATATCAGGAAAGATGAGCGTCTCCTCCATCCTGGCGTGCTCCAGCATCACCTCCATGGCGTCCCCGTACCACTTGCCGAGCCTCCTGACCTCGGCGGCCTCCACGACGGTCCTCCCCTTCCCGGACTTCTTCCCCTTCTTGACCATCTCGGCCACCTTCGCCGCCACGCCCTCGAGGTGCCGCTCGGCGCTGCGGTGCTGCAGGCGCACGAGCTCAGCGACCTCCGCGGCAGCCGCGGCGGCCGGCGACGCGGCGCGGGGCCTCTCCGGCGGCGCGACGCGCGGCTTGCCCTCGAAGCGCGCGTCCACCTGGCGCAGCAGCTCGTCGGCGGTGCCGCAGACCTCCGGGTCGGCGGCGGAGAGGCGGAGCACGGGGCGGCCGAGCGGGGCCGCCTCAGAGGGCGTGAAGTGGAGCGGCGCCGCCGCCTTGTAGAGGAGCGCGACGCGGAGGCGCCACGCGACGGGGCAGCCGTCGGAGCCGTAGACGCGCACGACGCCCGCGTCCTCGGCGTCGACCGCGGCGGCGGAGACGGAGGGGGATCTGGCGAGCGCGTAGGGGGAGACGGAGACGGAGTTGACCGTGACGGTGGGCGCGGAGACGGCGCCGTCGAGCGAAGGGGACCCGGGTTCCTCCGGGCGGCGGCGGCGGCGCGGGGACGGGGAGCAATTGCCCATTGGCGGGGGTGGGGGAGTAGTGAGCGGGAGCGGGAGCGCGCGCGGGGGAGGAAGGGTTTGGGGGAGTGTTTGTTGGTGGGAAGGGGCGCGAGATGGTGGAGTGGAGGGAGAGCGGGCGCGGAGGCGTGCGTGCGACGAACGAGTGGGAGAGCGCGGGGGGAGCTTGCGTGGGAGGCGGAGGTAGTGTGCGAGGGGCGTTGGAGTGCGGGCGAGGTTGGCGGAGGCCGGAGGGGGATGGTGGGCCCGGGCCGGCCGGCCCTTTTTCGCTGTTGTGCCTGGATTTTTGTTAAGGATGTTTGATTTGATCCGGAAGATTTGTTTAGCCTCGAGTACTATATTTTTTACCTTTTACTGTCGTTCTGACGTGTGGACACTGCCAGGTTTCAGAGGAAAGATCTGCTGATGAAATGTTGGTGCTTCACTATCGGAAAAAGTCTAGATAACCCCTCACCTATGGGGGTTGGATCACATCACCCCCAACCTATGAAACCGGATGTTTTACCCCTCGAACTATCCAAAACCGGACAAATTACCCCCGAGGTGGTTTTGGACGGCTGTTTGCTACAGTAATGGCGGTTTTGTATTTTTTTCTTTTTTGTTATTTCGACTGAATCATTGAAAAATCATAGTAAATCACAGAAAAATCGTAAAATGGAAAATCCAATTTTGTTGGACTCCACATGAGTAGATCTACACAGTGAATATATAATATGAAATGATTTAGAACATTTTTTTAGAGCTATGAATTAATTACAGAAAAGTATAGATCTAAAGCTATAGCAAAAAAAATGTTCTAAAACATTCCATATTATATGTTCACTATGTAGATCTACTCATGTGGAGTCCAACAAAATTAGATTTTCCATTTTATGATTTTTCTGTGATTTACTATGCTTTTTCAATGATTCAGCCGAAATAACAAAAAAGAAAAAAAAGACAAAACCGACTTTACTGTAGCAAACCGCCGTCCAAAACTGCCTCAGGGGGTGATTTGTCCGGTTTTGGATAGTTCGGGGGGTAAAACATCCGGTTTCATAGGTTGGGGGTGATGTGATCCAACCCCCATAGGTGGGGGGGTTATCTAGACTTTTTCCCTTTTTTATCCTTCCAATCATAATTTACAGGAATTTTCGTGCTACAAAAATTGCGTCTCGGTGCTAACTCTGGTCTTTAACGTGCCAGACATTTCCGTCTGACCTACAATTAGGTTAACCTACCACACTGTAAGATGGAAATGTTGTTATCAGGTACTACAATTGAACACTTGAAGTTTTGTTTTTCTAGAGGACGATCTCTTTGATGAGAATCATGGTATCATGAGTTTATAGGAGAACTGCAATCTTTAGTTCACGAGTTTATATGCGTGGTTGCGATGTGGGCGCATTCATAGTTAATTAATTATGCTGGTGTAGCTTTGAAGGTTATTTGTTAAACAGCCTATAACTAGTTGCCATGAGGAATGTTTGCGCTGGAAAGCTAAGCTTGCTCGACAGCGTGCACCAGAAAAAAATTGATACCTCGGGTACCTATAGGTTTTCTCTTGAAATCATTCACAAAACCCCACCTATTGCAGCACGCGACGAAAAGTTCAAACAAGAAAGAGTCCACTGAGTATGCTATCCTATTATCTCGAGTTCGCGAAAAGACTAGGTGAATCATAAGGTGTGTTGCTTTGCCACTAGCATGCATAAAAACAGGTAATTATGCAATTATTTTCCTAGCTTCTACTTGGAGATAAGATAATGTTGCAAGGTTGCTGCCGAGGGTGTTACATGTACTATATGCACTTCGTTCACGACAAAATAAAAATGCAATCGGAAGCCATACTCGGAAATAATTTTCCGGAAAAGAGAACGTCGCAATTGAATATGGTTGTCTTGAGCTATATCGGTCAGAAATCAACGAGACGAGTTCAAAGCGAGCGCCGTGCATGCTTCCGACGATCGATTATTATTATTCAAAAGGAATTCAGTACTCGCGTTGCAACGGTACAGCAATTATGACGTCCACTACTGTACATCGGAGCGTTCTGCTGACGGAAGATTTAAATTCGTTGACGAGCCCTTTTCGTGTAACCACGCCTCGACATCAATCAAGAGATACAAAAAGGATCAAATAATTGCTGTGAGTGTTCATTGACATGACTCTCTGTCTGCATTTGTTAGTAATCAAGTACAGTGATCAACTGTCTGTCTGATCCGGAGAGTATCGGATAAGACGTTCCAACGGCCTAATACCAAATCCTTGGCTACAGATGTGACCAAGGATATACCGATATATTTAGTTGTCAAAATTTTTGGCAGCCTCTTCGAAAGTCTATTAGAGGTAAAAAATGTAGATTAATTACAAAACTAATTACACGAATGGACGGGAAATCGCGAGACGAATCCATTAAGCCTAATTAATCTATCATTAGAGATTGTTTACTGTAGCATGACGTTTGTCTAATCATAGCATAATTAAGCTCGTTAGATTCGTATCGAAAAATTAGTTAGGGGTTATGGAATGGATTTTGTCATTAATTCACATTTAATACTCCTAATCAGTGTCAGAAAATTAATGTGACGGGTAGTTAGGAAAATTTTTAAGACTAAACAGGGCCATAGTGCCGCCGATGGCGATGGATTGCCTGGCGACCAAGCCAAAGCAAGCATAGGAGTAGTACAGTAGAGAGCAGTCCTAGCGGTCGAGTAGCCCCCAAGACTGGTTCAGCAACCGTCTTGGCACTGCTAGTGACAGCCCAGACGTGCCCAAAACTTGGGGTGTGTTTAGAAGTCCAACTTCCCCAAAATTCACTATGTAAAAAGAAGATTTCTCATCACATCAAACATCACATAAAAATGCCGACACATGCATCGAGTACTAAATGTAGATGAAATCAAAAACTAATTACATAGTTTGGATGTACTTTGCGAGACGAATC
This sequence comes from Cenchrus fungigraminus, assembly GCA_036936925.1. Taxonomy (NCBI): domain Eukaryota; kingdom Viridiplantae; phylum Streptophyta; class Magnoliopsida; order Poales; family Poaceae; genus Cenchrus; species Cenchrus fungigraminus. Next base: position 11,329,271 of record CM072779.1, read on the forward strand.
TTTTGAGCCTAGTTAGGCCATGGTAGGACAATATTTACTACAAACAAACGAAAAGTGCTACCGTGCTTTTCAGTTCGGAACAGTGCTTTTCAGCCCAAAATCCGTGCAAAATCCAGAATTTTGCATCCCAATTCAGGGAACTAAACACACCCGTGGTCAAGTGTTGCCGCGCTGACGACGACTAGTACGCGAGATGATGGGTGGGGAGCCGTCCGCCCCGGCCCCGGGGGGGCCTCCTATCTCTCTTGCGGAAGATGCATAAGAAAGTAAACTTCCAGCCCAATAGCGACTCAACACCTCATCTTCTTCCCCAGCTGCCTCCACTCTCACCGCCTCTTCCATCACCCCGGCCAGCGGCTGCCGCGCCGTCCGCCCACCGTCCACCCTGCCGCGCGACCCCGCCCTTCCTAACCCGGCGCGCCTCGCCGCCCCCGCCGCCGGTCACCGGCCCACCCGCCGTCCAGCCTCGCCTCCGCCACCGGCCGAACTGCCGCCACCGCCGATCCTCCGACTCCCCCACCTCCTCCTTCAAGGTCCGCCGGACATGGAAGCCTCAGACCCCCGAACCGGAACCCCCGGAACCCGAACCCTAAGGCCGCCGCCTCGACCGCCCCGCTCACCTCCCACCCCTCCCGCGAGCTAACGGTGGCGGTGAGGACCTCCCACGGCGGCGGCGCGACGGCATTCCCGAGCTCCCAGAAACCCGAAACCCTAACCTCCGGCCGGCCGACCTCCCACCCCCGCCGGCCTCGACCACCGCCGGCAGCCAGCGACGAGGACGCCGACGGCCGCTCCCGCCCACCACCCACCCCGCCATCGGAAGCTTCCTCTTCCCACTCCCACCTCGGACCCACTAAGGAAGAAGATCGTGCGGCTCAGTGGCGGAGCTAGCGGATTTTGACGCCTAGGGCCACTCAGTAAACACTTATACCACTCAGTCTCAGTATAGATCACATAATTGTGGTAACCACAATAACGATAGTTCATATAATGATAAAAGTGCTTAAAATACATGATTTAGACTAGTGCATCACAATTTAAGATCTATTTGTATAACAAATTTGATAAAATAAATACTTAACTAGTGTCGGTCTGATTCGTCATAAGTAGAGCAGGGACTTGGGTCGGGCTGTGCTGTACCTCATGCCACATTCATTATCACAATTTCGTACATGTAAGGTAGATTTTGTGATCTACTTATATGATACCAATTATACTAAGCTATATAATACATATAATTAATGATTAGGATGGTATAAGTTACGAATTTGCTATTTGACCATTTTCATGCCGTGTCGGCCCAAGCACGACCGAAAATTGTGTCGTGTTGCACTACCCATCGTGCTGAGATCCCAGGCACGACACGGCCCTCACATTCGTGTCGTGCTGGCACGGTCCAAAAATTATCATGTCGTGCCAAAATGTCGTGCTTCGTGCGGCCCACAGATAGCGCCAAGTCCGCAGATAGCTAGGGTTGCCGCGACGCGAGGGATGGAGGGAGCAAGCACCGCAGGTTTTTTTTCTGCTTTTTAGGCCGCGAGCGCCGCAGTTGGCCACTTGGCTAGGTTGGGCGGACTGAATTGGAGAAGGAAAACAGCAGGTCCTTCGGGTGTAATTTGTTGAGCCACACAGAAAATTGGACCGACGAAGACTATAATCATTGTACAAAATTATTCACAAGACTATGGAAAATATAAAAGGGGTATAGGAGGTTTTTTGGTCACGCCTAAGGTCATGACCTGGGTGGCCTTAGGCTGTGCTCCGCCCCTCGTGCGGCTCCTGTGAGCCGCATGAATCTCAAACACCGAAAGGTCAGGGCCTCAGGGGTCTTACCACCTTCCGGAAGATACATAGGATCCCCGCGGCCCCGGCCCCACGTCCCGCGGCATCTGCGTGTCACCACGCGCGGCCCGCGGCGGCACGGCCCGTGACGGTGGATATCCTCGACCTCGACCGGGTCCGCGCCGTTCCGAACCAGCCAGACGCCTCACATGGGACACGCCTCCTCACCGCTGCGCGGCGGCGTCGAGGCACGGCCCTCGACGTGCGCTCGCTGGGACACTGACACTGCCACGCTGATGACTCGCTGACGAACCAGACGTCTGAATCAATCGCCATAAAAGAATACCGTCAACTGCCTGATGGGCTGTAAACATGCGACTGGGGTGGTGACATTTGCAGTGTTGAGACGGAAATGATGGAAGTACGGCTAGGCATCTAGAAGAAATGAACGTCATGATGGTTAATTATGGGCGTAATGGATGGATTTCTTATTGCGCCCGTAATGTGAAACTTGCTGAATGCTGATCCCGTGATCCGGGTGTGGATCGAGCTCGTGCTCGTGTTTAGCCACGATAGATCTTAGCTGCTGCAGCTGCAGCACGTGCCTGGCCGGTTATCCCACGTGAAGGAGCTCTGACGGCGATCAGCTTCAGCCTTCGTCCAATCAGCTTGACTGGCAGGCACCACCAGGCAGCAGCTGACGCCGAACAGAAGAATCTGCTGCATAAAGGCTGGCGGCCCATAAACTTTTAGCCCACTATCACTTGAAGTTTTTTTTCGGCCTTGAGGCCAAACTTTTAGGCCTCTCTCTCTTCACGTGCCCAGTATGGGCCGAATTACGAAGTTCCTTTCTGGTCCAGACAAACCGGCCCCCCAACTTCAGCCCAACTTTTTTTTAGAATAACTCCAGGCCAAATTGGGCCACCTCATTCATCACAAGTCGCCCGGCCCGCCAGACTCCGCGCTTGCCCTAGTGAAACCGCCGACACGAGCCCCACCAACACAGCCGCACACCAACAAGCGCGCACCGATGGCGGCCGCCGGGAACGGTGAGACCACCGCGCCGCCGCAGGAGCCGTCGCCGTCGCCAGCGCCAGCGCCGGCGGCGGGAGCGGGAGCGGGAGCGGCGTCAGGAGGCGGCGTGATCGCGGCGCTGGAGGAGCAGTGGCGGAAGACGAAGGAGCACGCCGAGACGTACCCTTACGTGTGGGGCTCCTACATCCTCGTCTACGGCGGCCTCGGCGCCTACCTCGCCTGGCGCTGGGGCAAGCTCCGCCGCACCGAGGACCGCGTTCGCGTCCTCCAGGAACGCCTCCGCAAGCTCGCCGCGGCCGAGGAGACGCAGGCCGCCTCCGGCTCCGCTTCAACTGCCCCGACTACTCCTCCTCCTCCTCCCCCGCCGCAGCAGCCGGCTGCTGGACCCGCCAAACCCGCCTCCGGACCGTGACTGGGTAAGAGCCCCATTTCCAGCTTCCTGACGTGACGGATTACAAGTTATAGAGTGATTGTCGAGTCTTTTGAGCTTGCGGCCTCTCCGTATTATGTGGTAGGTGATCGTAGCTCAGAAGCAGAGGTCAGACATTGTTGTGTCTCTGTTTGTAATCGAATCATTTGGGAGAAGCTTAAAATTTTGAGGATCATGTGTGATCCTTCCCACGAAGGATTTCAATTTACTGTTAATGTAAACCAAAACCCTTCGTAGTGACATCGTGCCTTTTGACTCCATGATGCTGGTTTGCAGTTATCTCTATCCACATCCACTTCTTCACTTCCTGTAATATTGACATTGGTCCTTAATGTTTATACTGTGATCTCACTGAATTATCTTAAATTTTCATCATCGGATTATATCATGTGGTGTTACGGATAAATGAATAGAGAAAGCTTAACAAACATTCTGGCAGCCTAATTTTGGTGTTTAGCATAGCTTTCGATTGCAGGATACTAGCAACAGGGTTCATGGTCCTCTGGATAAGTTGACAGGAAGAGCTAAACCAACACACCTAATGTTCCTGCTAATTTCTAGAATCCGCAATTTAACATTGCCTATTGCAATTTGCGAACTATCAAGTAGTTGGTATGAAGTTCAGTTGTAGAAATCAAACTGCTCAGCCTCACTGTTGTGCCATATTGCACTAGCCTACAGTCGGCATCCATAGCTTCATTGTTTTAGAAATTTCTGGATTATATTATGAGAAACCATCTTGAGGTTTTTCTTGGGCCATCTTGTGCCAAGTAGCTCAAATCAAATGACAGTCAAGTCTCTATTTAGCTTACGCATTTGTTTTTGTAAATACTCTACAATGTACTGTTGTTGAATAGTTTGCTCAATTCATTATTGGTTATCGCTACTGTTGTTCTGAATCTTGAAAGACTTGCGTTGAACTGTGCAATGTGATTGTTGTACAGTTGAGATTCTACTAATCCTCTAAATTCCTTTATATACCCCCTACTCTGCCCCTTTTTTCGACCATGCAATACTCTGCTATAGGTTTTACTTGGGTTTTCCAATTCGGAAATCCTTCTTCCGATGCTGGTTACTGTGTGCTGTGCTCACATTGCTGGTTACTGTGTGCTGTGCTCACATCATTAGCCTGCTAAGATGTAAGATCCAACAAGCACTCGGGGTTGCAGAAATTAATTCCGTTTGGATTCTCATAAGAGGATATTATTTTCAATTTATCATACCTGACACTTGATCTTAATGTGGTTCTTCGCCCCCATTCTCCACTGTCTTTGTAATGTGAGTCTGTCGCCGAGTACAATAATTCTGACCCCATGGGAGCTAGTGGGGCTGTTTAGTGTTTTGACCAAGGTCCAAGCTTGGGCTTTTTTTTGGAATCAAGATGCATTCGAGGGAATCACATAGCTTGGTAGTTATACAGAATGATGCTAGATTTGGTCTTGCATCTCCATCTCAGCAGTCTTTAGATGTTTCATATTTTGAGAAGGCTACTTCTGCTTTTCGTTTCTTTGTTCCACCAAGATGAAAGGCGTGTGTGACATGTTTGAGGTCCTTGTGTTTGGTCGCTGCAGGCTGGTCCATCAGTGAGTGGCACTTGGGCTTGTAGTGGCCAAGGGCCATTCATGTGTCTCTTTCCTAAGTAGTATTGTTAGGCTCCAGTCACCTAGCAAGGGTCACTCATGTGCATCTGGCTGCCATGTTTAGCAAGCTTGGAGTTGGGATTTGGGAGGAATCAGGAATGAGGAAAACGAAGCCACGGTTCTTGCACGATATGAAAGACTGCAGCTATGCTTGCGGCGAAGAAAACAAAATAGTACAAATTGGCCTGGTGCTCCACTCGCGGTGTCCTGCTGCTTGGTACCCAGCCCGACATCGCCATGTGATATCAGAACAGGAGGACTCGTGCCAAGAACTGGGCCTGATTCCTTTCACCAAGCCCCGCCCTGCTTTTTTTTTCTGATCAAGTATCGTGAACTATTCTGCACGGTAAATTTATCGGTTTACCCTTCAAAAATCTTGGCTCTGCCTCTGGGTGAGGTTTATTCAGCACAGGGACACGGTGTTCTCTGACCTGATGTTAGTTAGACTTGGTGAAATTATTTTTAACTGAGGACAGGTGTCGACAGGCTGATGATCATGCAGGCTCAACTGTTCTTTATTTGCTAGAAGAAAAACTTTAAGCACGGCGGCGACAAGTTCATCACATTTTGGTGGTGGCTGGCCACTGACTGTTGCAAAACTAAAAGACAGATCGGTCTCAGCGGGATCACAGGCCGTTCCACGCTGAAATGAAAAGACTAAGCTTATTTATGGGGAGGGCCACAGCAGAAAATGGGCTCTGTCGGAGGTCTCCAGATCGGCATAAAATCGCCTCGGTCACTCCTGTCTGCTTCACCGTTATCGTAGACCGACCAGGTAAATGAGCTCTGCAGAAGTAGAATCTTTCCCTGTAACTTTGGAGGTTTTACAGTGATCGCTTTGCTTGTTTATTTGTTAGGGTGCCATTAACATTTCCTATTCTAACCTCAGTTAGTTAGTTGAATGTTCATACTAGTAGGTGAACACGCCGTTCAACTCACTGAGACTGGTTTTTTGGGGAGACAAATACTAGTCGAGATCCGTTTTTGGAGTTCGTTTCGTTTCAGAGGTGGCATTTTCTGCGTCACTAGTATTATTTCTATAGGATAGCCTCTGCGCACTGCTGATGCAGCCCCGCTGTGCTTTGCCTCCCCCTCATCTTCCTCGTGAGAATTTTTAAGGCTAGCGCCCAGCAGCAGCCACTTCTCGCTGCCCCTGCTCGTAGGTGCTGGTAATCTCTTTGCGCTACCCTGCGCAGTGCGCAGAGACCTTGAGGTGGCGCTTAGGTTGGTGGCGGGAGAGCAAGCTGCGTCCAATGCCTCAGGTGGACTTGGAGAGCCTGGTGTGCGGCGTGTCGGGCGCCGGCGCCGGGGACAGGAAGGTGTCGTGCGAGACGGTCATCGCGGGGGGCAGCGGGGACGCCTCACCGCCGCGGATGCCAGCGCCGCCGCCGCCGCCGCCGGACCCGGACTTCCCGCCGGACTCGATAACCATCCCCATCGGCGACGAGGCGGCGTTCGCGGAGCTGAACCCGATATACGAACGGGACGACTCCACCAAGGGCAGCACCAACCCCAAGTTCGCGGCGGCCGTCGTGGCGCACGCGCACCCCATCGCGGCCAAGACGCGGTCCAACTCCACGCGCGCCGCCGGCGCGCCGTCCCCCGCGGCCGGCACCACGTTCTTCGGCCTCCCGGCTAAGATCCGCCCGCCCTTCTCCCGCCGCCGGCCGTCGCAGGGCCGGATCTTGGCCGACAAGCGCTCCGGCGGCGGCGGCGGCAGCAAGAGCAGCCGGGGCGACGACGAGGTGGAGCCGCGGTCGCCCAAGGTGTCGTGCATTGGAAAGGTCCTGTCCGACCGGGAGCGCCACGGACGGCGCCGGCGCCGGCGCCGCGGGTGGTGGCACGGCGTGGCGGCCATGTTCCGGTGCGACGGCTGCTGCCGAGCAGCACCCGGCGGCGCGTCCAGGAAGACGGCGTTGCAGGACGATGACAACGACGACGACGAGCAGCAGCCGAGCATTGCCGGAATGCGGAGGTTCAAGTCCGGTCGAAGAGCCGCTTCGTGGGGAGAGGAGGCCCTTGCGGCGGCGGCCGAGGAGGGCGAGGAGAAGGCGAAGGCCGACAGCCAGGACGCTGAGCAGTGGTCCCGGCGGCCGGTAAATTAGGTTGGAGCGACGGGCGTGGGCGGGAAACGATTGGACCCGGGAGATTGCCGCCGCTGGGGGCCCCGCTGTAAGTGACTGCTGCTGCTGCTGCTGTAGTTGCCGATAGATAGGGTGAGCCCGAGGCGTCCGTCCGTCTCCAGCTGGCCGCCGCGTCGTCGTCCGTCAGCGAGGGATGGGACTCCGGTTGGCCGATGGCGATCGCAGACTGTCCTAGAACTGCGAGTATTTTTTGGATTTCGGTGGATTGTTTCTGCTTGGGATTTTGCACCCTGTTTGGAAGAGCTTGTTTGTTGAAACTTGAACCAATGATCGGTGTACTACGCTCTGTACATAGTCCTCCGGTGCATTGCACCCTCAATTCCAATAAACACGAGTGCACAATGCGCTCCGCCATTCGCGCGTCTTCCTCTACCTCTCTTTCACCGCAACTGTTCTTCAGACTTGACACTGAACCTGACACATTTGTTCATATCCATGTTTCTTTTCTCGCCTTGCCTGTGTGATCTTTCGAGTCCAATCTCGAGCTCACCAGATCGCACACGGTCAAGGCCGGCGTCACCTCCGTTTGGTACGCCGCAGCGTCCGCACCCCAACGTACAGCACCAATCAGTCATATGGTACCAATCACTCCTACTGCTAGCGTGGGCACACCTAGGGTCGACGAGTGCACGGTAGCAGCTTGACCGCTTGATCGCTGATGCCTTGCACGGGCGCACACTTGTCCTGCTACGGCACCTAGGCCGGCCTCCTACGGACTTTTCTCAAGTCTGAAATCATGAAATGTGTGCAAACAACGGTTGCGAATCGATGCTTCGGCCCTGTTCACGAGACCAACTTCTCTCAAAATACACTATGCAAAAAGAGGATTCTCCATCACATCAAACATCACATCAAAAATGTCGGTACATGCATGCAGTACTAAATGTAGATGAAATCAAAAACTAATTACACAGTTAGGATGTACTTTGCGAGACGAATCTTTTGAGCCTAGTTAGGCCATGGTAGGACAATATTTATCACAAACAAACGAAAAGTGCTACAGTGCTTTTCAGTTCGGAACAGTTCTTTTCAGCCCAAAATCCGTGCAAAATCTCCTAATTTTGCATCCCAATTTTGACTTCTAAACACACCCTTCTTTGTTCAGACCTGAAACCCACCCCCGTTGGTGGGCGCCAGTTGTGGCGCTAGCCGCTAGGTGACGTTCGTAGCGAAGATACTCATCAGTTTGGACGTCGGAACAAGACCCTTTTCCTCCTTTTTTTTAAGAACAACCCGGCAGACTGCCGATTTTGTATTAATTAATAGAGAAGATGTAACAAAGGTCTAAGCCCAAAAAACGAAAAAGAAAAGAAAAACTCGCCCGGTTGGATTGAGACGTCAACACGGGTTACCACTCAACGACCGGTTGGATTGGGACCTCAACACGGCCGGATCACTATACTCCACCCCCTATATACCACAGCCGCAAAGGAGAAGGCACAAACAGCAGCGCGCGCCCACCACACATACACTAGCAGACATCGAGCCTTCGACAAGGCCCGACACTTGAACAGAAGCAGAAAGAGAGCAGACGTCACCACATCGAGAAGGTCACCGCCGTGCAGGACCCTACGCCGAAGTGCCGTTGCAACCAAGCCAAACTTCCTGACGGAGCGAAAACACCGAGTTCGAGCAACTCTCCACGAGCGGGGCCTCGCCACATCCGCCGCCGGACTCCTCCTCTCTCGTGCACGGGGGCCACGCCACGCCCGCCACCAAGCTCACGCATCGAACCCGTTTTGAAAATGCCGCCAAGAAAGAGAGCCAAGATGCTCCACGCCCAACGCTCTGAACCAACGCCGAACCGCCATTGGAGACCGAATTCAAAATGTTGCTTCCCCTTGCCAGAGGCAGTCGCTATCAAGCCGGCGGACCAAGGTTGTCGCTCGCGCCGTCGCCGACGTTGTACCGCACCGGGAGGTTCCAACCGTGTTGAAGCAACCCGCCGCGATCCGCTGCAAGCCAAGTCGCCCCCCGCTGTTGTTGCCACAAGCGTGATCTTTCGACGTTGTCCCGCACCGCACTGGCCATTGCATCAATGCCAGCCGCCGCGGTCCGCTGCAAGTAGTCAACACAAGAGCAGGAAGACGACCCCCACCATCAACTAGAAAGCCATTGTCTCCAACGTGGGAAGGCAGCCCCCGTCCTTGCCCGCCTCACAACAGGGAAGTCATAACGGCTGAGGAAGCCAGGGCAGGGGACCAGCATCACCGCTGCCAAGCGAGGTCTCAAGAGTCGACGCCTCCAGGGAGGGAACGCCGCCAGTGGCGCCGCCATCGCTCGTCCAGAAGGACAATATTAGCTTGTTGATTCACGACTCCGATCTTCTTTCATCCGCTGTTCTTGCTAATGTCTTCACTTTAAAGGGAGAGAAGGAACCCGAGCCAACAAGTCGTTCAGTTAGAAAGCGCTAGCGGTCTTACATAGCTTAGGAAAGATGCCATTTCATTTCTCTTGTTTAGCCAAGAATTCATTGCTCAAGCTGAATCAGCTGGTAGTCTTTCCTTGGCTTCTAGTTTCAGCGAGATTGGCATTGGCTTGGTCTAAAGTAGCTCCAGATTCTCGGTCTTCTGGAAAGGGGGCGAAGTCACTAACTAGAGGAGGGGCAACTAGAATAGAAGGTAGGGGTGAACACCTGGCAAGCCTAGTCGATAGGCAAGAGCTCACTTGAAAATGAAATGAATATGATTATGCCCATCTTCCTGGGGAAGAAGAAGCTCTTTCGTAATAGAATACCGATCGATGCTAGCGAGGAGAGTGGAATCACCCGTTGGCCTTCTGATAACATCAAAAGCAGATTTCGTTGAGAAGATGTCATGGTTGTCGGGGATCCTAAGTAGTTTTTCTTTCTCACCAGCAAAGCATGGAATATGGACTGATATGGTGTATCACCTCCTCTAGAAGAAGGGACAATAATAAATCACTTAATCTGCTGCCCATGTTGAATGCATCTTGAATAGAGAGGTGCTTATAAGAAAATGAACGCGCCATCTATAAGGCTTGAAGTAATTTAGTAAAGCACCTATCCCAGACCAATTAGATGTAAAGAAAGTAGTTACCCGCTGCCAACCAGAAATGAGTATTGTAATAAAATGAAGATCGTATCTCAAGCATTTCATGCCAATTCTTGGAACAACCTGGTTTATGTCTAGCAGCAGCAAAAGAGAGATTGTCAGAGTACTTGGCCTGCAGGAATCTTGCCCAAAGTCCCTCGGAATGGTACAATGACCAGAAAAGTGGAAGCTTTAGTGCCTTGTAGATGTCAAATAGGCTTATAAAGGCCACACCTCCTTCTTTGATCCATCTGAGGGCCGATCAATCTTGAAGGAAGAAGGCTAGGAAGAAAAGAGGACTTTTCTAAGGGATGGGCTAGGGCGTTAACTTAAGTACTAAAGCAGCTAGACCGGCTGCCTTCGTTGATTCCCCACGAAGGAATCGGAATATCGCTACTTCCCCTTACTGTCCTAAGCAGGGGAGATGGATTAAAAACCTTGTGTGAAGGAAAGGCTGCAAATGTCGTTGACCATTAATCCGGTTGAAGGACAAATGGAATGGAGAGTAAAGGAAAATAAGGTCATTCTTCTGTCTAACTTCTGGTCGGTGCCCCTGATCCCTACGCTACGAGCAGAGGATGAGAAAATCCGCTAGGCCCACCCTAGGCCTACTTTCTACCTCTTTCCAGCACCTTAGGCAGTAATGGAGAGTGTCCCGGAAAATCAATATATCGTGGTTAACCGAACCAAGAATTTCAAGCTTCCTTCCAACCAACTGAAAAATAGACACCTTTATACGACGATAGGAAGAGCACAATGCACACTTTCTACGTTGAATGAGCTCGAGAGTTATGGAAAACGAAAGTCTATCAATCACCTAACAAAGAAAGCAGTCATACACTTCCACTAACTTCCATGACCGGTTGGAACGAGATTTTCTGACTATGCAGATCCGGAACGAACTGTCCACCTCACAATTGAACATGATGCCCCAAATCAATCTTGGCCCAGGAGAACTAATAGCGGAGCGAAGGAAAGACCTCACATTACGTACGCCAGAAGAAGCTTGTGAACGTGATATAAAGTGAATACCGCCCATGGCCAGGAATTCCTGAACAAGGAAGGGGCGGCCAGACATTACATACGCTAGGAAAACCTGAAATACGAGCCAGCTTCGAGCAATGAAATGAATAATTCAAATTACGCAGAAAAGTCTGACAGCCAAACCTTAAGGGTTGTATTCCCCATAAACTTCTAGTTATTCTCCAGTATGAAAGGTTCTAGTGACATTGCTGCTATTGCTGGAAGTCCAGTTTCATTTTGGCTGGGAGTTCTCTGTCAGCTAGTGGGAGTCCTGCTATTCTCATTGTAGGCGTAGTTGCTTCTTTCATCCAGCCCAGCACGCCATATAATCCCTTTTCCATGCTCGTGCTTTGACCTCTTTCTACGCCTAAGTTAATGTCGATCCAAAGGAAGCCATTTAGATCTGAGTTAAGGAAGGAAGTGAATTTAAGCAAGAGAGCGATAGGACAGATATAAAGCTTAGACCAATAGGCATATTAGGAAAGCCGGTTTTTAGGAAAAAAAGTCTATTAGTATACTACCTCTTGGAGTTTCAGTTGCTATCCATTCTGTTTGAGTGCCATATAGCTTTTCCTATTCAGTTCTAGAACTAGTGGTTACAGCGAATGAGCAATCTTGTGTATATCCAAGGTAAAGGGCAAGAGACTCTGTCAATTCATCCAATGAGTAAGCAGGACAGTGAAGTTAGAAATCCTTTAAGTCAGAGACTGAGCTATGCCCTTAATCCAATCAGAGACTGAGCTATGCCCTTAATTGGGTAGAGCGAGGGATAGTTTCTTTCTATAGGGATAGGAACCTTGTCTTCTATCTATCGAGGGATAGTTTCTTTCTATAGGGATAGGAACCTTGTCTTCTATCTCTTCGGATTGGGATCGGCGGAGGACCTTGTCGGGGACAGCCACAGGGGTCCCCTAATAACGGGGGAAATCACCTCTTTTTCGAAAAATAACAAAAGCAAACAACCAAAAACTCACAAACCGCAAGTCGCACCACGCATGGTAGCAGCCCAGGGCAGGGAATGGCCCACGGCCCAAAAAGCCTCACCGGCCCAACGAACTGCCGACCCCCGGCACCCCTCGAGCGAACCTCCGCCTCGCTCGAGGGCCAGGCGCCGTACCGCGAAATCTCCGCCTCGCTCGAGGGCTTGACGCCCCCTCGGGCGAGTTTCCGCCTCGCTCGAGGGCTTGACGCCCCCTCGAGCGAGTCTCCGCCTCGCTCGAGGGCTCGGCTTTCCCTCAAGTGAGTTCCCGACTCACTCGAGGGACCCAGCCCCTCGAGCGAGTTTTCGCCTCGCTCGAGGCCACCTCCGAGCCGCGACACCATACCTGCTCCCACGATCGGAGCATTAAATGCTCTGGCACATCACGGGCGCTCGGGTCAAAGACGAATCCCCGCCACGCCGGCCCTCTAACACCGCCTGGGAATCAGATCCCGGCGCTGTTCGACCAACCCGCACTGTGCAGCCATCCCCGGTGCTGTGCGGGTGCTGTGCGGGAAGGCCGGTGTCATTCCGTGACACTGTGCCGCCTACTCCCGTACCTCCTCCACGTCGCGCCCCTCGAAAGAGGACGGCGGCACCCTCGAAAGGGGAACGGCCACCAATTCCCCGCCCGCCTGGGATGACGCCGTGACGCAAGGCCAGCGGGGCGCGTCACCTCCATCACCTCCGGCCCTGAGCGGCCATCCCCGCCACTGTGCCGCCATCTCAGGCACTGCTGGGCTATCCCCCGCACTGTAGGGATCCAGGTTGACGGGACATCGCCACGCCCGCTGCTATGCAGCCTCCGGTCTTCCGTCAGCCAGGCCCTCGAGCCGGTGTACGGACGGCGATCAAACGAAGAGCTCCAGCGCTACTACCCTCAAAGTCGCTCCTGGACGGACACAGGAGTCACCACGACGCCTGCCAGGAGCAAGATTCGCCAGGACGGCCATCGAATCGCCGGCACTGTGCGCCATGCCGCCACACCGTGCCTAAAGCTATGCGGTATGACTGTAAACCGCCTCCCCTTGGTCTATAAAACGAGGAGGCGGTCCCCTGGCCGCGGGGGGACGAGATCATCACTTCACACCCACACTCACCCGCATACTCGTTCCCTTTGATATTGGCACTTTGCCTCAATCACTTAGCAGGGACTTGGAAGCCTCTCCTCCTCTCCCGCCTTGCTTGTAGCCCCCCTCTACAGGCACCACTGGTGCGAATCAATACAGCACACACGCGCAAATCTGCTGGACGTACGACCCCGCGGTCGGAACCAGGATAAACCCGTGTCCCTGTGTTGTCATTTGCACCAACCATCGAGAAGCTGATCACAGCGTAACTTACTAGTTAGTGTCGGGACTAATCCTAACACCGACAGTTGGCGCGCCAGGTAGGGGACTTCGCGCTGTGATCAACCCCTCACCAGCAGTCTCGATGGTGATTCGCACCGAGATGACGTCCCAGAGGTACACCATGGGCAGCTCGGACCCTTTCCCTGCCGGATTCGAAATCCGGTTCGGGAACCTGAACTTTCAGGCTACGGGGAACGGCTACCACATGCGCCTTACCAATCGGGATGAACTCCACCCGTGGCGGTCCACCGGGCCGGGCCCGATCCCCGCCACGCCGACGACCGACGTCCCAACACCGGAACCCACGACGGCAGCTGCCTCGACGTCCCGGCGCCGCAAATGCCCGGGTCAGCGCTCGCGTCAGGCGCGCGCGTAGCGACGCCGGGCAGCACGCGACGCGGCCCGGAGCGACGCGCCACCACCGAGCGACACGACAGCGCACCCTGCAGGGGAGCACGCGGCCGCGGGGCCGCAGTTCCCCTACAGGATGCGCAACTCTGCTGCGACGTACGCCTCATCTGTCAGCACCGACATGGCCGCATACGAGGATCTCCCGGGCCATCACCTGCTGTCAGCCCGGAACCTCATCGCTACCACCAACGACGAGTCGTACCACGGCTCACCCAGCGAGCTGCCGCCCTCGACCTCGCATGGCTACGTAGAGTGGGACTTCTCCGGCGTACCGGACCCTGTGGTATTCCGGCGGTTCCTTGACACCGCGGACTACTGGTTCGGTTGCTCCGACGACTCCAGCGAAGGGAGCTACGATCCTTCGCGCGAATGCTTCGTTGTCACCGCCAACGAGCATGTTGACGGCGCAAACAGAGCAGACGGCGGGGATGCGGCCCAGCATCCGGAGCCGAACCCGCCATCGGCCCCACCAGCGGGCAATGCGGATATTAATGCGCAGCTGGCCCAGGCGCGCGAGCTCGAGGCGAAGCTCGCGGAAAAGTACCGGCAGGTGCGGCTCCTGCGTGTTACCATCGCAGGGGAAGCCTCGGCACGCGGCGAACGCGCCCGAGAAGCCGGAAGGCAGGCTCGCGAGCGCATCAACACCGACTTCAACGTGGACGACCCACACACGCCACTTCGGGCCAGCCAAAAACTCATCGCGGCAGCAACACTACTTCGGGCCATGCCCGAGCCATCGACGCCAGAGGCACGAAACCTGCGCCGCGAGGCGCAGGCTCTCATCGAGCAGGCGGCCGTGCAGCAGGCCGAGAGCTCCGCGTCCCGCATACGCAACCAGTCCAGCGCGCGGGGCGACGGCGACGCGCAGGACCAGGAGGCATCCGTCCACGCGGACGGCGCGGCGGGACAGCCGGCAAACCGGGGCAGGACGCCTGTCAGGGAGCGGATCCTTGACACGCGCGGCCAGGCCCACGACGGCGACGCTCGCAACGTCCTGAACGCCAAGAAGAGGGGCGACGCGGAGGCACGGACGGTGGCAGGCTACCACCCTCGGCGAGGTGGTCGCTACGACAGTCGGGAGGACCGCTCGCCAACGCCGGAACCCCCGGGAACCCGTGTGTTCAGCCGGGAGATCCGCACGGCGAGTTTCCCCCAGCGTTTCCGCCAGCCCACCACCATCACCAAGTACACGGGGGAGACGGGGCCTCGAGTCTGGCTCAACGACTACCGCCTGGCTTGCCAGCTGGGCGGTGCCACCAACGACGCGGTGATCATCCGCAACCTGCCGCTGCACCTTGCGGATTCGGCCCGAACATGGCTCGAGCATCTGCCGCCCAGCCAAATCCACAGCTGGGACGACCTCGTCCGCACCTTCGTGGGAAACTTCCAGGGCACGTATGTGCGCCTCGGGAACTCGTGGGACCTGCGAGGGTGCACTCAGAAGCCCGGCGAGTCGCTCTGGGACTTCATACGGCGTTTTTCCAAGGGCTGTACCGAGCTCCCGAGCGTCGCTCAGTCGGAGATCGTGCACGCCTTCCTCGAGGGCACGACCTGTCGGGACCTTGTGCGCGAGCTCGGGAGGAGCCCGCCAGTCGACTCCAACGAGCTGTTCGATATCACCACCAGCTTCGCTTCCGGAGAGGAGGCGGTGGGGGCCATTTTCGACGGCAAGAAAGGAAAGCGCGTGGACGACGCGCCCGCGGAGGGCAGCAAGTCCAAGGAGCCCGCGAAGAAGCAGAAGCGGGGCAAGAAGGGCAAGAAGCCCCACCATGACGCGCGCGCGCAGGGGCGCGTCGAAGACGACGAGGCCCTCGCCGTTGACCCTGCCCGTAAGGGTCCTCGAGGGCCCCCTCGAGGCCCCGGCACGTTCGACGATATGTTGAAGAAGCCCTGCCCGTACCACAAGACCCTGGTCCACCACACCCTCGAGCAATGTGACATGCTCAAGAAGTACTACAGCCGCATCGCCGCGAAGGAGGACGAGGCCAAGAAGGACGGGGGTGACGGAGGCGCTGACGGCTTCCCCACGGTGGAGAACGTCTTTCTCATCTTCGGGGGACCGACAGTGGATATGTCCACCAGCCGGCACAAGCACGAGCGGCATGAAGTTCTCGCCGCCGAGAAGGCCCCTCCTTCCTTCCTCGACTGGTTGGAGAAGGCCATCACCTTCAGCCGCAAGGATCACCCGAACCGCATCCCCAACCCGGGCCAGTACCCGCTGGTCGTCGACCCCGTCATCGGCAATGCGCGATTCTCCAAGGTGTTGATGGACGGCGGCAGCAGCCTCAACATCCTGTACGCGCACACCCTGCGGCTGATGGGGATCGGTTTGGATCAGCTGCGGCTGAGAGCCAGGTGTGGTTCGAGGACCGGTGGATGGTCGCTTCCTGGTGTGATGAGTGATTGACAACGTGGTGTGGACTGATTCTTGGCTAAGTATTGCAGGTGCAGGTTGCGGCTTGACTGGTGCAGGTGCAGGTGAAGAACAAGCGTGAAAGGTCGTTGCCGGTGAGGCCTCCAGGTGTGGAGAAGACAAGTAGGCTTGGTTCGAGGGACCCGGTGGCCAGCGGGGTCAAGTGCGGGCCGCATGGTGGCAAGAACGGCAAGATGAAGTCATGGACGGTTTCTTGGTTGAGCCTCAAAACCAAGGTCGAGCCGGGACTACGTGGGAGCCGAGTCATGAGTGGTGATTGGCGGAGGCTACACCGAGTTCGCGGGGTTTCCGGTGGTTCACCAGAAAACCACTGGGTTCCTTGGTTGATCCACAAAGCCAAGACCGAAGAACCGAAGACGGAGGTGCAGCAGCTCCAGACCGGTCTGACCGGTGGGTCTGACCGGTCTGACCGGTGGGTACCGGTCTGACCGGTGAGGAGCACCGGTCTGACCGGTGTGCGACGACGCAGTCCGGAATCTTCGAAGCGGAGGACACGCGTCGGGATCGCAAGGCTTGCGTCGAGGCTAAGCAAGTTTGCGGTCGATGGGCATCCGTCCGATGGTGCGAAGACAAAGACTTCCAATTTCGCCCTCGAGGGGCATGTATCCCTAGTTAGCTAGTAAGGGTATTTTAGTCTTTCGGTTGCCTCCATATAACCCAAGTGGTGAGAGGATGGCAGCCATCTCTTGGAACCCTAGCTCATTTGGTTTTCCTATTTTCCTTCCTATTTTCTTAGGATTTTCGTAGGACTAGCTTGAGAGCTTCATGGTGAGATCTTGTGAGAGGGAAGGATGATCGGGCGGCAAGCTAGACCTTGTATGAACCTCTTTGGTATGTATAGATGATTCGGCGTGGTTCCTCAAGGCTTGGTTGTGTCTTTCCCGTTTCTCCTTTTTGGTGATTTTCGGAGCCTTTTCTTGGCGATTTTCTTGGAGCGATTTCGAGGCCTTTCTCTTTGGGATTTGGTGGGGGATGTATGCATGAACCCTTCGTGGTTCTTTTCCCTTTGATTCCCCTTCCAAATCCGTGAGCAAAGGGGCTCGATTTTGGGGTTTTCGTGGCTCTAGGGTTAGAGGCGTTCTTGGTGGGATTTCTTCGATTCCTCTTGATTTGACAAGTTTTGGTGGACCAAATCTTGGCTATGGAGTACCCATGAGGTGTTCTTACTATCCCCAAAGTCTTGTGCAAAACCGTGGAGCGGATCGGGAGATCGGGAGTTTGATTTGGAGGAGTTGACTCGCGGGCGCTGTTCATCCCGAGCTGCCCAGGCACGACCGGTCTGACCGGTGCTCTTGACCGGTCTGACCGGTGCTAGCCCTTGGTGGGTTTTTGTCTCGGGGAACAGCCTTGTCCGTGTGGTTTTGTCCCGTGGTCCTGCTGTTCAGTTCTTGGAGTGTTTGGAGTTGTTTTGCTAGGTTTTGTGAGGGGTTCTTCTTCCTCACAGGTTGTGTTTCGTGGTGGTCTTTGTTCCAGGGCCTAGAGGATTCACTGAGGCTTCCTGGAACGTTTGCTGTGCGGCTGCTGTAGCCACCGGCCTGACCGGCTCTGTCCACCGGTCTGACCGGTGTCACCGGTCTGACCGGCGCAGGCCATCGGTCTGACCGGTGTAGCACAGGCAGCAAGCCGTGCAAGTTTCCGCTGTGTGTTTTGGTAAGTTTTGGCTAGGAAGGTTGAGTGTTGGTTCCTAGGACCAGTAGCACTCCAGTGGCTGCGTGGTCTTGACCAACTTGGGTAATTGGGTCGGAGACGTGAGTTGGAAGCCGTGTTCGTCTTGTTGGAGTTCCCATCTCCTTCGAGAAGAATTTTTATCGGCTCCCATTCACTCCCCCCCTCTCTGGTTCGCCTAATCGGTCCTTCAATTGGTATCAGAGCCGGTTCGGGTCTTTATTGACTCTTACCAGTCTAAGATCCAAAGATGGCGTACCAGGAACGGGGTTCGGGTCCTCCGCACTTCGATGGGAAGAACTACCAGATGTGGCAAAGGCGGATGGCGGCGTTCCTCCGCGGAAAGGGTCAGATCCTTTGGGATGTCACGGTGAACACAGCTTATGTTCATCCGATGAACTTCCTTGCTCCAGGATCGAGGGATATGTTCGAAGCCAACAACAAGGCTGTCGACTACTTGTTTCGTGCTCTGTGTCAGCCTGAATTCGATCGGGTTCAGACAGAGGACTTAGCTTGTAGGATTTGGGAGCAGTTGAAGGATGCTCATGCTGGGAATGCTCAGGTTCAGGCACGGATGTACGCGACTTACCGGAGAGAGTACGAGAACTTCACTCATCTCCCCGGCGAGTCCGTCGATGCCCTTTTCCAGCGATTTACGGTCGTTGTGAACAACATGAGAGCCAATGTGGACGTCCTCCCATACAATGATCATGATAGAGCCGTGAAGCTCTTGCACTCGTTGGATCGTACCGTATGGGACGGGAAGTTTGAGGCTATTGTTGAGTCCGAGAAGTATGACACCTTGACGGTGAACGAGCTGTTCTCGAAGCTCAAGTCGGCTGAGTTGGACCGTGGTATGACAGCCAAGATCGAGAGCCCGACTGATTCTCATAGTCTCGCTCTCGTCAGTGGCAAAGGAGCTAAGTCTAACGCTAACGCATCTTCCAGGATGTACTCTCTGTCTTCTTTGATGTCTTTGCCAGATGAGGAGTTCGACGTGCTTGGAGAGGACGAGCTGGCGTTGCTGACCAGGCGGTTCGAGAGGCTGCACGAGAACCGGGTGAACACGAGGAGGACAGCACGGACGTGCTTTCAGTGCGGCAAGCCAGGACACTTCGTTGCCGACTGCCCGGAGAAGATGGAGAACAAGGACGGCTACAAGGACGGCTACAGGCACCGATCGAGCAAGGATGGCAAGTACCGATCGAGGCGCGATCACAAGCACAAGAACAAGCACAAGGACGAGCGACGGTCGAGGAAGAAGGATGGCCGCGGCAGGAAGGCCCGAGCAATGGTCGGAGCGAGCGACGTCGACTCCAGCTCCGCCTACTCTTCCTCAAGCTCGAGTAGCAGTGAAGATGAAGGTGATCGGCGCAAGAACAAGAAGTCATCCAGGAACTTGAGCGGGCTGAGCTGCTTCGCGAGAGATGGCTTCTGCGGCATGGCCCGTAGCTCCGGCAGCAAGAAGAGCCACCAGAGTGACTCGGACTCTGACTCCGAGGATGAGGTATGTGATGAGCTCTCTTCTTTGCGCAAGGAGAATGATGAGTTGGTTGACTTGCTTGATAACCGCGATCACATGCTTAGAGAGGCCAAGAAGATGAGGAAAGAGCTTAGGGCCTCACTAGAAGATGCTAGGAACCGTGTGGCTGAGCTAGAAACCCAGAACCTAGATGCTAAGCTTGAGATTGATTCGCTTAAGGCTTCTCCTGTGGTTTCTGATGAGATTGATTGCTGTGATTGCTCTGTGTACCTAGCTGATCTTACTGCTCTTAAGGATAAGCATGCTTCTACTTGTGATGAACTAGATATGCTTAGGGTTGAAGTGGCTGAGCTTAAGTCTAGATCTGCTTTGCTAGGTGCTTGCACTTCTTGCCCTGTTTTGCATGGAAAGATTGATGAGATGCATGCTTACACTGTTTCGCTTGAGGCTAAGTTGAAAGAGCCTATTCCCACTTCTTGCTCTACTTGTGAATTGCATGCGGTTAAGAATTTGGAGCTTGCACATTATGTTGATCGCCTGCAGGATGAAAATGATGAGCTGAGAAAATGTATGAGCTGGTTGTCGGGTCAGGAGCCTCAGCTCGGTATCATGATAGCGGCTTTCAAACGCTATGATGGTCAGGCACTTGGGGCTGACAAGCTTGGAGAGAACTGTGGTGAGGGAGTTGAGAGAGTTGGAGAGATTCCTATCCCACCACCAAACAGACACAAGAACAAGTTTGAGCCCAAGCCCAACCATCTCAGAAATAAACTTGACACTACTCCAGATCCACCCATATTCCCTCACCCAACAAATGATTTTCAGAAACCGGTGAAGTTTGTGAGCCCAAAGGGAGGTGAGGAAGGAGAGAAGAAGGGTGAGAAGCCGAGTGGGCAGCCCCAACCCAAGCCTAAGCCTAAGCCACAGCCCATAAAGTTCCATTGTGGGTATTGTGGGAGAGATGGTCACAAGGATGAGTTTTGCTTCAAGAGGAAGCGTGAGGAGAGAATGGCTAGAGAGTGGGCTAACAGGGACAGGTACCACCCCTCTAATGGTGTACCTGAGCCTCGTATGCAGATGCCCAGGGCCAAGGCGATTGTGAGGACGGTTCCGGCTTGGGGAGACCGGAAGGCTGCAAGTGTTGCTGCTGGCCGAGCCACACCGGTCAGACCGGTGTACTACACCGGTCAGACCGGTGCAGGTCTGGGCAGACAGCGAGTCAGGTTTCGTGCTCGTGAGGATGCTCGGTTTGGTTCTGGAGGTCGTGGTTCTGGTGGTTGGTCTGGAAAGTTTGCAGGTGGTCAGTTTGCTAGGCGTTCTCCACCTCGTGCTCAATACGAGGGTGAGAAGAGTCGTAGCTTTGAGATGGAGCGGAGGTACGATCCACGGTTTCCCTTTCGTGGTTTTCGTTCTCCTCCAGCTAGAGAGGGTTGGTTCCCTCGTGGTGGTTACCGTGGTGGTAGCTTTGATAGGCGTGATGATTTGGTTTGTGCTAACCCCACTTTGGAGCAAATGGCTCGGCACTGGTTTTACTCTTTTGGTACTAACCCCAGTGCTGAGTCGTTTGTTCACTCACGTGCTCGCTTTTGAATTTCAGGTGGGAGACTTGAAGAACATTTGGTTGATTGACTCCGGTTGCTCGAGGCATATGACCGGAGACAAGGGGTGGTTCTCAAGTCTCGTCCCGGTGGTGACAAAGAAGTACATCACCTTTGGGGACAATGGGCGAGGGCGTGTGCTGTCAGAAGGTGAGATTAAGGTAAGCGATAAGATCACTCTCAGGCGTGTTGCTCTTGTTCAATCGCTTGGATACAATTTGCTTTCTGTGTCTCAGTTGTTGGATGAGGGTTTTGAGGTGTTGTTTCGGCCTGGTGGTTCTCGGATTTTAGATTCTCGGGGGGATCTTGTTTGCATGGTCGTTCCCGAGGGTCAGGTGTTCCGAGCTGATTTTTCTCAGTCTTCTGGTGTGGAGCGTTGCTTCTTGGCTGGTTCTTCGAGTGAGTTGTGGAAGTGGCATAGGAAGTTGGGTCACTTGAGCTTTGACCTTTTGTCTCGCTTGAGTAAACTCAATTTGGTCCGAGGATTGCCACGATTGAGGTTTGAGAAAGAGTTGGTTTGTGTGCCGTGTAGGCATGCCAAGATGGTAGCCTCTTCTCACCCGCCTCTCACCGATGTGATGACTGAGCGTCCATGCGAGCTGCTCCATATGGACCTTGTTGGCCCAGCTCGTGTGCGATCTGCGGGTGGGAAGTGGTATGTCCTTGTTGTGGTGGACGACTACTCTCGGTATGCGTGGGTGTTCTTTCTTGAGGAGAAGGGGGAGACGTTTGGTTTTGTTCGAGATCTTGTCTTGAGGTTAAGAAACGAGAGGCACGGAGATGCCATACGAGCGATCCGCAGTGACAATGGCTCGGAATTCAAAAACTCTCGCTTCGAAACTTTTTGCCATGACTTGGGTCTTGAACATCAGTTTTCGAGTCCGTATACGCCTCCCCAGAATGGCGTGGTGGAAAGGAAAAACAGGACCTTGTGCGAGATGGCTCGGACGATGCTCGACGAGCATAGGACTCCGAGAAGGTTCTGGGCTGAGGCGGTCAATACCGCGTGCCATGTGTCGAACAGGATCTACCTCAGGGTTCACAAGAAGAAAACCTGTTACGAGTTGATGCACGGTCGCACACCCAAGGTGAGTCACTTCCATGTCTTTGGTTGTAAATGCTTCATTCTGAAGAAAGGGAAGAAGTTGGACAAGTTCGAGGCTAGGTCTGTCGATGGTATTTTCTTTGGTTATGCATCTCATTCTAGAGCATTTCGTGTGCTCAATCTTGAAACTAACCAAATCGTGGAGACTTGCGAGGTAACCTTCGACGAGACACAGCCACGTAGTCAGCTTGTTTTTGAGTGTGCAGGTGACGACGAACTTGGCGAGGAGATCTTTCAGGAGGAGGAGCATGAACATGGAGATGATGAAGATGGCGGTGTGAGGCCCGCGGCTGAACATGTACCTACTACTTCGACGACGATCGAGAATGGACCCTCTCCCACACCTACAACGACAAACCCAGATCAAGGCGAAGCTGCTGTTGAGGGGGAGGTAGCATCAAGGCGAGAACCTCCCCGACGAGTGCAAGTGGATCACCCAGCTTCGAGAATCATCGGCGACATGAATGAACGTACTACAAGGTCGAGGGTTCGGAACAATTCTCATTTCGCTCATGCTGCTTTTGTTGCCACTTTTGAGCCCAAAGACATTGGACATGCGTTATCTGATCATAATTGGGTTAACTCGATGCATGAGGAGTTGGAGAATTTTGAGAGGAACCAAGTTTGGGTGTTGGTTGACCCTCCCCCAGGGTGTAAGCCGATTGGGACAAAATGGGTGTGGAAAAATAAAGAGGGAGAGAAAGGAGAAGTGGTGAGGAACAAGTCGAGACTTGTTGCCCAGGGGTACAGTCAGAAAGAGGGGATCGACTACGAGGAGACTTTCGCTCCTGTAGCTCGTTTGGAGGCGATCAGGATCCTTCTAGCTTTTTCCGTGGCTAAAGGGTTCAAGTTGTACCAGATGGATGTGAAGAGTGCGTTTCTGAATGGTGTATTGGAGGAAGAGGTGTTTGTGAGGCAACCACCGGGGTTTGAGAGTGAGAAGTACCCTCACCGGGTATACAAGTTGAGGAAGGCGCTGTATGGGTTGAAGCAGGCGCCTAGAGCTTGGTATGGTAGGTTGAGGGGGTTCCTGTTTGAGAGAGGGTTTGAGATGGGGAAGGTCGACCAGACCTTGTTTCTCCTCAGGCAGGGCAGAGATATCCTGATTGTGCAGGTATACGTGGATGATATTGTCTTTGGTGGCTCGTCTAACTCTCTTGTTGCAAGGTTTGCAGAAGACATGAGCAGGGAATTTGAGATGAGCATGATGGGCGAGTTGCAGTTCTTCCTCGGGCTACAAATCAAGCAATCAAAGGAAGGAACATTTGTGCACCAAGCTAAGTACACCAAGGACATTGTGAGGAAGTTCAAGATGGAGGACTCCAAGGCCATGGCGACGCCTATGAGTACGACTACAGTTCTTGATGCGGACGAGGAAGGTGAACACGTGGACCAGAAGGAGTACCGGAGCATGATCGGGTCACTCCTCTACTTGACGGCGACGAGGCCGGACATTCAATTCTCGGTGTGTCTGTGCGCTCGTTTTCAAGCTTCTCCGAGGACTTCGCATCGGCAAGCAGTCAAGCGCATTTTCAGGTATTTGCGACACACTCCCGACTTTGGCCTTTGGTACTCTGCGTCTTCTTCTTTGGCACTTCATGGATTTTCAGACGCGGATTTTGCCGGGTGTCGGTTGGATAGGAAGTCCACTTCTGGGACTTGCCAGTTCTTGGGTTCTTCTTTGGTATCTTGGTCTTCCCGCAAACAGTCGAGTGTTGCTCAATCCACTACCGAGGCAGAGTATGTGGCCGCAGCTAGTTGTTGCTCTCAGCTCCTTTGGATCACATACACCATGAGTGACTTTGGTGAGGAGTATACCCATGTCCCACTTCAATGTGATAGCACCAGTGCCATAAGCGTTGCAAAGAACCCAGTGCTCCATTCCAAAACCAAGCACATAGAAGTGAGGTATCATTTTCTGAGAGACAACGTAGAGAAAGGGAAGATAGCTTTGATCCATGTACCCACACATGAACAACTAGCCGATATTTTCACCAAACCCCTAGATCAAGCAACTTTCACTCGTTTGCGGGGGGAGCTTGGTGTTTGCTTGATTTCTTGAGTTGGCGTGTGGGAGCTCCTTTGTAGCATATGTATAGCTTTCCTTTGTGCATTTCTTGCATTTGGCATGGCATATATAGCATGATGTATAGGCATCTTTGTATCTTAGGTTGCATGCATTTTGTATCATATGCATTGTTTAGGAAAGGCTTCTCCTATACACATTGTTCACCGTGGAATGACATATATGTCTTTGTGAGCTAATTTGGTAAGCTATGGTTAGTTTTGGCTTAGCTCTTGATAATCTTGGTTTGTATCCATGGTTGATGGCTATGTTTTTGAAAAATTTCATATATATGCTCTCTTGTGAGTAAATGCCTTTACATGATCTTGACATGTTTTAGTGGCTTGGCTATGCTTAATTTGTGGTTGGATAGCTTATTTTGATCATATGGGGCCAAAGGCTCATTTGCCATCATGGATGTTTAGCCCCCATGCTTCATCTTGTGGAGGGGCATAAGTTCCTTTTTGTCGCAAAGACATTTCATGTACCAATTATAAATCTGAAAATGAAATGTAAATTGCTTGAAAAATGTGCTCCCATGTCATATGTGCTAATTTTAATTTGCTTTGGGTGCTAAATCGTTGCATGATGCCTACCAATGAGAAGTCTCATATATAGAAGTAGGCACATGGCTCGGTGGCTTTGACATGACATGAGGTGCTTGTGGGTGTTTATGATGGTCTTATGCTTAGAATGGTTGTCCTAGCATGAAGTTTGTGTGGCTTTGCCATTTTGACATGTTTTGCTCATGTTTAGGACTTTGCTCATGAGAGGGTGATTTTTCGCAAAATTGCTAAATTCTATTTTAGCTTCGCCCAATGGTTGTGAAACTTGGTGATCATGTAGTTTATGTCTTTACGAAGCTATAGAGTATCTAACTTGCTCGTTTGGACATGTGTAGCATCCTATGTTGAATTTTGTCTATTTGAGAAGCTCTAGGTTGCATTTTTTGCATTTTTAGCTTGATTCATGCATTGTCAACAAGGGGGAGAAGTTTGAGCATGTTTTGGCCTACTGAATGCATTTGGAAGGTTTTCAGGTGGTTTCGAGCTATTTTTGGGCTCTGTTGTGCACCGGTCTGACCGGTTGAGGTCACCGGTCTGACCGGTCAGAGTGCTGGTCCTGTTCACATGTTGCCCACCGGTCTGACCGGTGGTGTCGACCGGTCTGACCGGTCAGAGCTGAGCTGTTGCAGCTGCTCTGTCTTGTGAAGTGGTTCGCATGCATTTGTCCAGGGGGAGTTGCATCGGTTCAGGGGGAGCTTGCATGTGTGCAGGGGGAGCTCTTTGTGGTTTTCGAGCTTTGGTTTGATGGTTTGTGCTCTTTGCTTGAGCATGTTTTGTCTCGGATGTGTCGAGCCGTTGCCCTTGCCTAAGGGGTCCGAGACTTGTCTTCTTCAAGTGATCTTGTTTTTTGCCTTTTCTTTGGCTTTCGATCGCTTGTTGGAGTTTCTTTTAGTCGTTTCTTTTCTTTTCCTTTTCTCTTGGTTACCAAAACGTGTATGTTGTCAATGCACTCATCAAGGGGGAGATTGAGAGCCAGGTGTGGTTCGAGGACCGGTGGATGGTCGCTTCCTGGTGTGATGAGTGATTGACAACGTGGTGTGGACTGATTCTTGGCTAAGTATTGCAGGTGCAGGTTGCGGCTTGACTGGTGCAGGTGCAGGTGAAGAACAAGCGTGAAAGGTCGTTGCCGGTGAGGCCTCCAGGTGTGGAGAAGACAAGTAGGCTTGGTTCGAGGGACCC
Organism: Cenchrus fungigraminus; assembly: GCA_036936925.1. Classification (NCBI taxonomy): domain Eukaryota; kingdom Viridiplantae; phylum Streptophyta; class Magnoliopsida; order Poales; family Poaceae; genus Cenchrus; species Cenchrus fungigraminus. Next base: position 11,355,215 of record CM072779.1, read on the forward strand.
GGTGGCCAGCGGGGTCAAGTGCGGGCCGCATGGTGGCAAGAACGGCAAGATGAAGTCATGGACGGTTTCTTGGTTGAGCCTCAAAACCAAGGTCGAGCCGGGACTACGTGGGAGCCGAGTCATGAGTGGTGATTGGCGGAGGCTACACCGAGTTCGCGGGGTTTCCGGTGGTTCACCAGAAAACCACTGGGTTCCTTGGTTGATCCACAAAGCCAAGACCGAAGAACCGAAGACGGAGGTGCAGCAGCTCCAGACCGGTCTGACCGGTGGGTCTGACCGGTCTGACCGGTGGGTACCGGTCTGACCGGTGAGGAGCACCGGTCTGACCGGTGTGCGACGACGCAGTCCGGAATCTTCGAAGCGGAGGACACGCGTCGGGATCGCAAGGCTTGCGTCGAGGCTAAGCAAGTTTGCGGTCGCTGGGCATCCGTCCGATGGTGCGAAGACAAAGACTTCCAATTTCGCCCTCGAGGGGCATGTATCCCTAGTTAGCTAGTAAGGGTATTTTAGTCTTTCGGTTGCCTCCATATAACCCAAGTGGTGAGAGGATGGCAGCCATCTCTTGGAACCCTAGCTCATTTGGTTTTCCTATTTTCCTTCCTATTTTCTTAGGATTTTCGTAGGACTAGCTTGAGAGCTTCATGGTGAGATCTTGTGAGAGGGAAGGATGATCGGGCGGCAAGCTAGACCTTGTATGAACCTCTTTGGTATGTATAGATGATTCGGCGTGGTTCCTCAAGGCTTGGTTGTGTCTTTCCCGTTTCTCCTTTTTGGTGATTTTCGGAGCCTTTTCTTGGCGATTTTCTTGGAGCGATTTCGAGGCCTTTCTCTTTGGGATTTGGTGGGGGATGTATGCATGAACCCTTCGTGGTTCTTTTCCCTTTGATTCCCCTTCCAAATCCGTGAGCAAAGGGGCTCGATTTTGGGGTTTTCGTGGCTCTAGGGTTAGAGGCGTTCTTGGTGGGATTTCTTCGATTCCTCTTGATTTGACAAGTTTTGGTGGACCAAATCTTGGCTATGGAGTACCCATGAGGTGTTCTTACTATCCCCAAAGTCTTGTGCAAAACCGTGGAGCGGATCGGGAGATCGGGAGTTTGATTTGGAGGAGTTGACTCGCGGGCGCTGTTCATCCCGAGCTGCCCAGGCACGACCGGTCTGACCGGTGCTCTTGACCGGTCTGACCGGTGCTAGCCCTTGGTGGGTTTTTGTCTCGGGGAACAGCCTTGTCCGTGTGGTTTTGTCCCGTGGTCCTGCTGTTCAGTTCTTGGAGTGTTTGGAGTTGTTTTGCTAGGTTTTGTGAGGGGTTCTTCTTCCTCACAGGTTGTGTTTCGTGGTGGTCTTTGTTCCAGGGCCTAGAGGATTCACTGAGGCTTCCTGGAACGTTTGCTGTGCGGCTGCTGTAGCCACCGGCCTGACCGGCTCTGTCCACCGGTCTGACCGGTGTCACCGGTCTGACCGGCGCAGGCCATCGGTCTGACCGGTGTAGCACAGGCAGCAAGCCGTGCAAGTTTCCGCTGTGTGTTTTGGTAAGTTTTGGCTAGGAAGGTTGAGTGTTGGTTCCTAGGACCAGTAGCACTCCAGTGGCTGCGTGGTCTTGACCAACTTGGGTAATTGGGTCGGAGACGTGAGTTGGAAGCCGTGTTCGTCTTGTTGGAGTTCCCATCTCCTTCGAGAAGAATTTTTATCGGCTCCCATTCACTCCCCCCCTCTCTGGTTCGCCTAATCGGTCCTTCAGCGGCCCAGCACGGCGCCGTTCCATGGCGTCGCGCCGGGCAAGCGCGTCCAGCCCCTCGTGCAGATCGACCTGCCGGTCTGGTTCGGCACACCGGACAACTTCCGCAAGGAGGTCCTCACGTTTGAGGTGGTGGGGTTCCGGGGCGCGTACCACGCCATTCTTGGGCGTCCGTGCTATGCCAAGTTCATGGCGGTCCCGAACTACACTTACCTCAAGATGAAGATGCCGGGGCCAAAAGGCGTCATCACCGTGGGCTCGTCGATCGAGCACGTATTCGACTGCGACGTCGAGTGCGTCGAGCACACCGAGGCCCTGGCGCTCGACGAAACGCTTGTCGCGGACATGGAGAAGCTGGCCAACGAGGGCCCCGACTCCTCCGCCAAGCACGCGGGCAGTTTCGAGGCTGCCGTACAAACGAAGGAGGTGCCCCTCGACCCTGCCGCCCCCGAGGGCAAGGTGTTGAGGGTCAGTTCCACCCTCGACCCGAAATAGGAAGTGGTGCTCGTCGACTTTCTCCGCGCCAACGCCGACATCTTCGCGTGGAGCCCCTCTGACATGCCAGGCATCCCGAGGGAGGTCGCCGAGCACTCCCTTGACATCCTACCTCACTCCAGAGCCGTGCAACAGCGGCTGCGGTGCTTTGATGAAGAAAGGCGCCGGGCGATCGGAGTGGAGCTGCGGAAGCTCCTCGAGGCCGGATTCATCAAGGAAGTTTTCCACCCTACGTGGCTAGCTAATCCTGTACTAGTTAAGAAAAAGAATGAGAAGTGGAGGATGTGTGTAGATTACACCGGTTTAAATAAAGCATGTCCCAAAGTTCCTTTTCCTTTGCCACGAATCGATCAAATTGTTGATTCCACTGCGGGGTGTGAACTCTTATGTTTCCTTGATGCCTATTCGGGTTACCACCAAATAAAGATGAAGGAGTCCGATCAACTCGCGACCTCTTTCATCACACCATTCGGTATGTTTTGCTACGTAACAATGCCGTTTGGCCTGCGAAACGCGGGAGCTACGTACCAGCGATGTATGCAGCACGTTTTCGGGGACCACATCGGGCGAACCGTAGAGGCATACGTAGATGACATTGTCGTCAAAACCAGGAAGGCGGACGACCTGGTTAGCGATTTGCGCGTCGCGTTCGATTGCCTACGGGCAAACGGGGTGAAACTAAACCCTGAGAAGTGCGTCTTCGGGGTGCCGCGCGGCATGCTGCTAGGATACATTGTTTCTCAGCGGGGCATCGAGCCCAACCCCGAGAAGGTCTCCGCCCTCGACCGAATGGGCCCGATTCGAGACCTAAAAGGGGTGCAGAAGGTGTTGGGCTGCCTGGCCGCCTTGAGCCGTTTCATCTCACGGCTCGGTGAGAAGGGACTGCCCCTCTACCGACTCCTGAAGAAGCACGAGCGCTTCTCCTGGACCATTGAGGCCCAGGAGGCACTCGACAAGCTCAAGGCGACGCTCGCACACGCGCCAATCCTCACGCCGCCTCGAGGTGGCGAGCCTCTGTACCTCTACGTCGCGGCAACCACCCAGGTGGTCAGCGCGGTCATCGTCGTGGAGCGAGCAGAGGAAGGGCACGCCCTACCAGTTCAAAGGCCGGTGTACTATATCAGCGAAGTGCTGTCCGAGACCAAGGCGCAGTATCCCCAGATCCAGAAGCTGCTCTACGCAGTGGTGCTCGCGCGGCGCAAGCTGCGGCACTACTTCGAGGCCCATCCGGTCACGGTGGTCTCATCATTCCCGTTGGGAGGGATTATCCGCAACCCGGACGCTGCGGGCAGGATCGCAAAGTGGTCCGTAGAGCTCTTGGGCGAGACGCTCACCTACGCGCCGCGCAAGGCAATCAAGTCTCAGATCCTCACGGATTTCGTCACCGAGTGGACGGACACACAGCTGCCCCCGTTGCAGATCCAGGCCGAGTGCTGGACCCTCTATTTCGACGGGTCGGTGATGAAAACCGGAGCGGGCGCGGGCCTGCTCTTCATCTCGCCCCTCGGGGAACACATGAGGTACGCAGTGCGCTTGCACTTCCCCGCATCGAACAACATGGCGGAGTATGAGGCCCTCCTCTGCGGCCTTCGAATCGCCATCGAGACCGGCATCAAGCGCCTTGACATCAGGGGAGACTCGCAGCTCGTAATCGATCAGGTCATGAAGAATGCGAGCTGCCACGACGAGAAGATGGAGGCCTATTGCAACGCCGTACGCGCCCTCGAGGACAAGTTCTACGGCATTGAGCTCGATCACATCCCCCGCAAGTACAACGAGGAGGCGGACGAGCTCGCGAAGATCGCGTCGGGGCGAATCACCGTTCCCCCAAACCGTCCGTCGACCTCAGTCCGGCCCCCTCGAATCAGGAGGAACCCTCGGGGGCTCCCTCGAGTCCAGCGGGTGCGGAACCCATGGACGAGGACCCCGCGAACGAGGCGTTCGTGCTCTCCCTACTCGAGGGGTACGGCCCGGACGAAGCCGAGGCCATGGAAACCGAGCCGGCCCCCCACGCGGAGGATTGGCGGGCCAAGTACCTCGCCTGGATCGATCGAGGGGAACTCCCCTCAGATCGGACCGAGGCTAGGCGCATCGCCAGGAGAGCCAAGTCATTCGCCGTGATTGACGGCGAGCTGTACAAGCGCGCCGTGTCCGGCGTCCTGCAGCGGTGCATCCCCATTCCCCACGGCCGGGAACTCATCCGTGACATCCACGCAGGCGTGTGCGGCCATCACGCGGCACCGCGCACCCTCGTGGGCAACGCGTTCCGCCAGGGCTTCTACTGGCCCACAGCGGTTGCCGACGCCAACGAGGTCGTGCGCACCTGCGAGGGGTGCCAGTTCTACGCCCGTAGGACCCTTCTCCCAGCTCACACCCTACAGACCATACCCGTCACATGGCCCTTCGCCGTGTGGGGATTGGACATTGTTGGGCCCTTGCGAAAGGCGCCCGGGGGCTACACCCACCTGCTGGTTGCCGTGGACAAGTTCTCCAAATGGATCGAGGCACGCCCAATCACCAACCTCAGAGCGGAGCAGGCCGTAACATTCTTCACCGACATCGTCCACAGGTTCGGAGTGCCGAACTCCATCATCACCGACAACGGCTCCCAATTCACCGGCAGGAAATTCCTGGAGTTTTGCGACGACCACCACATCCTCGTGGACTGGGCGGCTGTCACACACCCACAGACTAACGGCCAAGTGGAACGTGCCAATGGCATGATTTTACAAGGCCTCAAGCCTAGGATCTTCGACAGACTGAACAAGTCCGGCCGGAAATGGCTTCAGGAGCTCCCGGCGGTCATTTGGAGCCTCAGGACCACTCTGAGCAGAGCCACGGGATTCACGCCGTTTTTCCTAGTCTATGGTGCAGAGGCCGTTCTCCCCACGGACTTGGAATACGGATCGCCCCAGATTAAGGGCTACGATGAAGGTTCGAACCAGCGAGCTCGCGAAGACTCGTTGGATCAAATAGACGAAGCCCGTGACGTGGCCATGATGCAATCAGCAAGATACCAGCAGGCGCTAAGGCGGTATCAAGCTCAGAAAATCCGGCGCCGAGACCTCAACGAAGGCGACCTAGTGTTAAGGCTGCGCCAGGACAACCGAGGCCGCCACAAGCTGTCACCACCATGGGAGGGGCCCTACGTCGTCGTCGAGGTACTCAAGCTCGGCACGTACAAGCTTGCGAACGAACAAGGCGAAGTCTTCACCAACGCTTGGAACATCCAACAGCTACGTCGCTTCTACCCTTAGAAAGGATTTCCAAGTCTTTTTGCATATCCGACGCCCCAGTCGGCTGTACAAATGTAAAGTTTTCTTTTCGATAAAGTCAAGGGCGACTCGGCTTTCTCCCTGAAAACCAAGTCCCCCTCGGGGGCTACTGCGGGGGACACCCCCCTGTACGGTGTCCCATTTTTTCGCAAAAAATCTTTACTTCAAAAGCGCCAAGTACGTCTCGACCCGGGAGTTTGAGCGAAATGACGCAGGACGCGAATGGCCAAAGGGCGAAGACGGGTGAGTCGGGGATAGCCTACGCCTCGCGGCAGGATACGGCCCTTCCCCCTCACCACTTTGCCTGAGCGCTACTCGTGAAAACGAACGTTTCCAGCTGAAATTCGCCTAAACGACAGGGAGAGACGGAACGACGCAATCACAAAAAACGAAATGGTACTAAAACTTACAAGTACTTCAAGCAAACTGTATTTATTACATAAAGCCATGAGGCTCGATTCCTAACTACAATCTAAGGGTCTGAGTGCCCAGCTACTTTCAGGGCTCGAGGGGCCCGGCGGGGGGAGCGTCCGGGAAGAGGATCTCCGCGAAGTCGTCGGTGAGGATTTCGGCGGCAGGAGCGGCAAGCGCGTCCAGGCGGTTCGCCTCGGCCTCCGCACCATCGTCGTCGAGGTCGTCAGCGATAATGTAGCCCGTAGCCAACGCCGCAAGGTCAACCCGGTAGTGCGATTGCACCACGCCAAGGGTCTTTTGGATCCCCATGCGGAGCGCACCTCGCATACGCCGGGCGACGTGGCCGCCCAAGGCCCGGAGGCGACTCGCCACAGTGCTCCCGGCCTGCCCGTCGCCCTCGTCGACGCTCTGGCACGCCTCGAGGGCGGCCTCCTGCAGAACCCCCAGCTCCTGCTGGGAGGAATTGTAGGCCGCCTGGAGTACCTCCGCCTGCGTCGTTGACGTCCCGAGAGCAGCCCGCAAACCTGAAAAACGGAAGACGAATAAGTTGAGAGCGGATCTCGACGAACCCATGCAACAAACGAAGAATCTAAGAGAGGCGACTTACCCTCGACCTGCTTCTTCTCTGTCTCGAGGGCCGCGCGCGCGGTCTCGGCCGCCTGCTGCAGCTCGAGGATAGCGGCGTCCTTCTCCTCGCCAGCCTGCCGCAGCTCCTCGAACGACACGGCTTCCTGGACCAACTCCCCGGTGAGCCGCGCGACCTCCGAATCCCGGAGCTGGAGCGTGGCTCGAACCTCCCCCAGCGTGGTGCGCCCCCGCTGAAGCTGGCCTTGCGCTTCCTCCCGAGCCGAGCGCTCGCGCTGGAGGGCGGCCTGAGCCTCCTTGAGGGCGGACCGCTCTTGCTGGAGCTGGCTCTCTGCCTGCTGACGCGCACTCCGCTCTTGGCGAAGCTGATCCTCCACCGCGGTGAGTGACGTGACCTTCTCCTGCAGGTCAGCACTCAGCTTTTCGGCCTCCTGGGCCTTCTGCTCCACCTGAACCTGCCAGGACCGCGCCCCCTCGAGGGTTTTTGCGGTCCTGTTCGAGCCGGGTCTGCACCGCAGCAAGAGCAGTCTTTTTCTGCGCCAGCGCGGTCTGCGCCTCGGCCAGGGCGGCACGCGCCTTCTGCAGCTCGCCGTTCGCCGTTGCCAGCGCCTCCCCCTTCTCCAGGAGCACGGCCTTCACCCTGTTGACCGCAGTGGTGCCCTCTGCAGTCAGAGCACGCTGGTCCAGGAGCACGTCCTGCACGGCCCTTAGACGGTACTCCAGCCAGCCGTTGTCCGTCTGCAGGGCCTCCACCAGGGCGTCTAAGGCTTCGTACTGCCCCCGGTACCAGTCGAGGTCCGAGCTCAATTGGGAGAGGCGGTTGTACTTCTCGCGCGCCTGGCCCTGCAGCTCCTGCGAGCAGCAACCAAAGGGCGGAGAGAGGAATCAGAACGTGAAACACTCAGACGAAAAAGAGATGGGAAAACGAGCTCCAATCAAGCAAAGACGCTCACCTCGAAGAGCTGGAATGACCGGCCTCCGTGGAGCCGGAGCACCTCGGCCAGCGCGGCGTTAAGGGAGGCGCCGTGCTCACGGAACTCCTGCCACAGCGCCTGCTCGGCCTGGGCCTCGTCGAGCAGGGTACGCGGCACCCCGGGGCGACGCAGCCCCTGCTCTAACTGCGACGCGGCGGCGTCAGGTGCTGGCGGCGCGGCGCGCGATGTCGACGCCTCGGCGCCGTGAGCCGGCCGCTGCGACATTACGCAGCCGTCCGACCGCACCACCAGCACCTCGGGCGCGGGCTCGGGGGCTGGCCCGGGTAACCTCCTCGATCGGCCCCTCCTGGGGACGGAATCACCACCAACAGGGGTCTCGACCGTCTCGTGATCCCTGGCGGACCGGCTCTCCGATTGAGCCTGCCCGCGCCTTTGATGAGGGTCGCGGGGGACCAACGCCTGCGAAGCCGCCACCGCCGCCCCCTCCTGCTGCGGCCTCGCGGCCGCGGTAGTGGTGCGTGACGGCTCGCCCGCCGCCGCCACGCTCGCCGCCGTCCGTGGCGCCCTCTCCGAGCGCCGCCCAGTCGTCAAAGATGTCCTCAACTTGAGCGCCTTGACGGGCGCAAGGTCGGGGACGGCCGGCGACGCCCTGACAACGAAAGAAATGGAGGGGTGGGCGGCAGTGTTTCGAAATCGAGGGTGTGCGGGAGGAAACGCTACCTACCTCAAACTGGAGAATCCCCGCTTCCTCTTCCTCGAGGGCTGGGGGGGCGCCTCCACTGCGCCCGCTGGCGCCTCCACTGCGCCCGCTGGCGCCTCCGCGGTGCCCGCCGGCACCTCCACCGACGACCCGGCGGCAGGCGGCTCCGTGCCCGCCTCGGGGGTCGATTCCACGGCCGCCTCCTCAGTCCGCGGGGATCGGGGCGCGGGTTCCCACCTGTCAGAGGTGGCCCGCTCCCTGTCGCTCTCCTCCTCATCCGACGACGAGTTCGCCAAAGCCGGCGGAGGAGAGAGACCTTGCTGCTCACGCAGCCGGTACTCCTCGTTGTACTGATCGAGGCGCTCCTGCCGCCTGATCCTTTTCTCCTTCGCAAGGGCCGCCCGGTCCCGGTCCCGCTCCTGCTGCTGCGCGGCGCGACCGGCGGCCTGAGACCGAGGCGTTGGCGGGTCCGATCAGGCGGCATGGATGGTCACCAGCTGTGGGCAGGGATTGTCAGGACGAATGAACAATGTGAAACAAGAGACAAAAAGGGAAAGAAAAACGATGCTCACCGGCCCGGCGTCGGGGAGCATCACGAACGACCAAAGGTCGTCGTCGCTGTGCGGCACCACCTTGAGGTTGATCGCGCGCCTCGCCCGCGTGGCTGCATACCCCTGGGGGAGACACTCCTGCAGCAGCCGCAAGCACGCCAGCAACGTTGGGTTGGCCGTATCACTCATCTCGAAGATGCGGAGCTCCCTCTCCATGAGGGGGATGACCCGCCGGTGATGGAAGTTGGCGATGATCGAAGCCACCCCCAGCCCGGTGTCTGCCAGCTGGCGCAGGGCGGTGGTAAGGGACTCCAGCCTCCGTTGCCGCGAAGGGGGCGACACGCCGTGAAACCAGGCGTCGGGCTTCCCCATCAGCACCTTCCCGGTGTACGGCGGAAGGCCGACGCCGTCGTTGCGGAGGTAGAACCACCCCTTCTCCCAATCCGCATTGTTGGAGGTCATGGTGCACAGCGGGTACAGCTCCTTGCGCGTGTCCCGCAGTACGAGCGTAAGGCCGCCGGCGCGAACCGCCTGGCGCGTCCCCCTCTCGGCCGTGGCGAGGGTGTGGAGCTCGCTGCGAAAGAGATGGACCCAGAGGTCCCAGTTCGCCGGGATCCCCAAAAATCCCTCGCAGACGGCGACGAAGGAAGCCGCCTGCGAGATGGCGTTGGGGGCGAAGTTGTGCAGCTCCACCCCGTAGTGGTGGCACAGCCCCCGCATAAACCGGCTCGCCGGGGCGGTGAAGCCGCGCTCGTGGAGACGGGCGAAGCTGACGACGTAGCCGTGCGGGGGGTTGGGCTCCTCGTCCGTCGCCGGCGGGACCATCCACGCCGGGTATAGGCCGTCGCCGGCCGGCGCCAACTGCCCGCCGTTCACCAGCTCGTTCAGCGCCAGCGGTGTCACCGTCGACCGGGGCCATGGGAAAGGCCCCAGCACCCGAGTCGGAGGCGCCATGGAAGACAAGGGGGAGAAGCGAGGACTGCGGCGGAGGCGCAAGGAACACGAGCAGATCCGAAGCGGCGGAGCGCACAGCCGGAAGGAAGACGAGCTGCGTGCGGGGATGGATGCGAATGGCAAGGTAAGGGACCTCACCTCTGCCCCCCCCCCCGTGATTTATAAGATCTAGGGGAGCAACACCCCCGAAAACTCCGCGCGCAGCGCCAATTAATGCAGGCGGCACCTTACGTCGCTGGCGGATGGGCCCGGCCGTGCTGAAACGGTCGTGCGCACGTGCACGTGCTATCATTACGGCGCAATAACCGAAGGGGCACGGCGCCCCGTCCCGTCCGCCCCCCACGTCGCCCACAACGCCTGCGGTGCGCCGCTTGAAAAGGCGCGCCCGCTTCGCACGATCTGCGTCCACGATCCGCGCCCATTAAATGGCTGGGTTCCTTCCCAAGCAAGGGTACTCCGCACGCGCAACAAGAGCCCAGAGCTCAAGAGCCAACCCTCCAAGGGTGCGATCAGCACCCTGATCTAAAACGGGCGGAGCCGTGGCTCACCGAACAAACTCGAGGGCCGGGCCCCTCGAACGTTGTGTTTACTGATCAGCGGTTCGAAGACCTACCCGTCGAGGGTAGGGACCCCAGATGCCCCTCGAACGGGGACTTACTTATCAGCGGTTCGAAGACCTACCCGTCGAGGGTAGGCACCGCAGATGCCCCTCGAACGGGGACTTACTGATCAGCGGTTCGAAGACCTGCCCGTCGAGGGTAGGTACCGCAGATGCCCCTCGAACGGGGACTTACTGATCAGCGGTTCGAAGACCTGCCCGTCGAGGGTAGGCACCACAGATGCCCCTCGAACGGGGACTTACTGATCAGCGGTTCGAAGACCCGCCCGTCGAGGGTAGGCGCCGCAGATGCCCTCGATCCGAGGGATTACTGATCAGTGGCTCAAGGGTCGGCTCGACCACAGCCCAGCGGGCTCCACAGATCAAGCCAAGACGGGGGCACTTTAGTGCCACCCCGCAAAGGCCCTACTAATCAGGGGTTCGAAGCCTGACCCTCGAAGGGTTCGAACAGGCGCCTCAGATTGACAGAGTCAGGGACGACCAGGGCGCGCGCATTCGAGCCTGACCCTGAGCTCACAAGCTCGGGGGCGCCCCATAGTTCGTGTTCAAGGCCAACGAGGGCAGCTAGTCGAGGGATCCCACCGAGGGAGAGCTTCCGCGCCCTCAGTCCCAATCGAACGGGACCGAGCCCTGCTAGCACACCCGCGTAAGCGCTCTTATGGACGTGTCTCCGGACCACGAGCCGACCCTTATCGAACGGGGCACGGACGTCCACTTGAACCACCCGCTAACAGCTCGACGAGGGACCCATGATTCGCGACCCGTTCGATGGGAGTCATGAGCACCTCACCCCTTCGCCCCGCGAAGGGGCGCACAGACAAGTCGGAGAGCTCGCCCCGATCGCCTTGAGCGGGCCCAAGCTCGGGGGCTCGACGCACGGCTACACCTCCTGGACGTGCCCGAACGCAAGCAAATACCGGTACGCGCGCATGGCACCGACGAGGCCGGCAGAAATAACGCCGAGGCCGGCTGAAACGAACACCTCGCGCACCGGCCGCACGCTGCGAAAAGCCTTGCAGGAGTGCACGCACTCCTCCAAGGCTACGGGGGCTACACCCGCGAGTGCGCTAGCGCGCTCCCACGGAACGTCACAACGCCCAGGAGGGAAGAAAGTCCCATCAGAAAGCACCAGCCTTTGCAGGTTCGTACGGATACCGTTGCAAAGGCTTGGGGGCTACTGTCGGGGACAGCCACAGGGGTCCCCTAATAACGGGGGAAATCACCCCTTTTTCGAAAAATAACAAAAGCAAACAACCAAAAACTCACAAACTGCAAGTCACACCACTCACGGCAGCGGCCCAGGGCAGGGAATGGCCCACAGCCCAAAAAGCCTCACCGGCCCAACGAACAGCCGACCCCCGGCACCCCTCGAGCGAACCTCCGCCTAGCTCGAGGGCCAGGCGCTGTACCGCGAAATCTCCACCTCGCTCGAGGGCTTGACGCCCCCTCGGGCGAGTTTCCGCCTCGCTCGAGGGCTTGACGCCCCCTCGAGCGAGTCTCCACCTCGCTCGGGGGCTCGGCTTTCCCTCAGGTGAGTTCCCGACTCACTCGAGGGACCCAGCCCCTCGAGCGAGTTTCCGCCTCGCTCGAGGCCACCTCCGAGCCGCGACACCATACCTGCTCCCACGACCGGAGCATTAAATGCTCTGGCACGTCACGGGCGCCCGGGTCAAAGGCGAATCCCCGCCACGCCGGCCCTCTGACACCGCCTGGGAATCAGATCCCGGCGCTGTTCGACCAACCCGCACTGTGCAGCCATCCCTGGCGCTGTGCGGGTGCTGTGCGGGAAGGCCGGTGTCATTCCGTGACACTGTGCCGCCTACTCCCGTACCTCCTCCACGTTGCGCCCCTCGAAAGAGGACGGCGGCACCCTCGAAAGGGGTACGGCCACCAATTCCCCGCCCGCCTGGGACGACGCCGTGACGCAAGGCCGGCGGGGCGCGTCACCTCCATCACCTCCAGCCCTGAGCGGCCATCCCGGGCACTGCTGGGCCATCCCCCACACTGTAGGGATCCAGGTTGACGGGACATCGCCACGCCCGCCGCTATGCAGCCTCCGGTCTTCCGTCAGCCAGGCCCTCGAGCCGGTGTACGGACGGCGATCAAACGAAGAGCTCCAGCGCTACTACCCTCGAAGTCGCTACTGGACGGACACAGGAGTCACCACGACGCCTGCCAGGAGCAAGATTCGCCAGGATGGCCATCGAATCGCCGGCACTGTGCGCCATGCTGCCACACCGTGCCTAAAGCTATGCGGTATGACTGTAAACCGCCTCCCCTTGGTCTATAAAAGGAGGAGGCGGTCCCCTGGCCGTGGGGGGACGAGATCATCACTTCACACCCACACTCACCCGCATACTCATTCCCTTTGATATTGGCACTTTGCCTCAATCACTTAGCAGGGACTTGGAGGCCTCTCCTCCTCTCCCACCTTGCTTGTAGCCCCCCTCTACAGGCACCACTGGTGCGAATCAATACAGCGCGCACGCGCAAATCTGCTGGACGTACGACCCCGCGGTCGGAACCAGGATAAACCCGTGTCCCTGTGTTGTCATTTGCACCAACCATCGAGAAGCTGATCACAGCGTAACTTACTAGTTAGTGTCGGGACTAATCCTAACACCGACAGACCTCTCTCTCGGAAAGGAAGCACTAGACGAATAGCCATCGCCCAATTAGCGAAAGCAATGCAAGCAAAGGTTCTGATTGGAATCTGGATACGAATATCCCTCTGACTATGGACAACCCTGAACTAGGAAAGATAGGGGACCCATCACTCGAATAGTTCTGATGGTTCAATTCAATTCAATAAAGGAAATGGCAATAGCCGGTCGTAATGACAATTAATAGAAGTAACATTGAAGAAGGAAGGAAATCAGGTAATTTAGAGTTTCCTTTGGCTCAAGGGAAATGAGACTACTATACGTATACACGTTTTCCGAGGAGCCTTGACCGAGTGAAGGGAAATTGCCAAGTAGGGATTTTTCAGCTATATGTTCATAACTTTATCGATGAATGGTTGTGTGCTTTCTGAACTCAACCGGGGTTAGGAATAGAGGGTAGCAGCATATCGTACTAGATCCGTAACCTATAGAAAATCAAGAAAGGACTGGTACATAACTTGTATGTAGGTTGGCGAGGCTACCTTCTGATCCTTCAATGAAAGATTCTATCCTCTGATTCGGATAAGCAGTGTAGAAGATCTAGGAGCTAGCTGCCTTTCTCATTGGAAAAGGGGCATACTAGCTAGAGTCTGGGGCCTGAGCTGAACCACCATGTGCTGCGCGCGGCTTAGGAAGTACTAGGGTCGGCAAAGGAAGGAGTGGATTAGTGGAGAAAGTATTTTGCTTAACCCCAACCTAGGAAGTAGCATTCTGCCAGGAACCTTCGAGGGAGGATAGGGATGCCAAGGACTACGAACGAAGTGGGATCATTTGAACTTTCCTTATATATATGCAACTTTCCTTCATCCATTCATTCTTATCTCTATAAGGGATAGCCTCAACACTGTAGTATGTCACTACACTTGATGGCGTTTTCACCCAGAGACCAGAGCGCAGCAGGGTGTAGCTCCCTAGTGACACCCCCAACGAGGAGAACGACGTCCAAGGACGCCGCCGCCAAAAGGCTTTCGCCTGGAGCAAGAGCACCCCAGCTGCACACGCTTGGCACGGCGTTCCGGCAACCCCGCCACGACCGCCACTGCCGAGAGACGCCCCTGTCGCAACCGCAGCGCCGCGCCGTCGAAGCACAAATCCTCTGCAGCCTCCTCCGGCGACCTCAAGTCGCCCACACGCCGGGCCGGCCAAAAACGCCGGCCACCGGCCGCCACCGCCACAGCTCACACACATGCAGCCTTTCCTGCCCGCCCCCGGCTGCCGCCGCCGCTGCAGCACGGACGCAGGCGGCCTCTGCCCCGGACGAAGACGTACCGAGCCTCCCCCGCCGCTGCTCTTCCCGCCGCCCGCCATGGATGCGAGGGGCGCACGCCACCACGGCGTCGCACCACCTGCTCCATGGCCAGCGGCCGCCGCGCCACCATGGCGCCGCGCCGGGGACGGTCCCGCGCCCCCACGGTGCCGAACCGCCCGTCAGGGGCCCGGAGGGCCGACGCCGTCGCGACCGAGGTAGGCTGCGCGCCCGTACCGTGCCGGGAGCCGCCGCACCTCAGCCGACCCAGCACCGCCGCTCCACCACGGCTGAAGACCTCCGCCGCCGTTCCATGCCCGCAGCTCTAGGCCCGCTCCCCGCAGATCCGCCAGAGGGGCGGTCGGATCCGAGCGTGGGAGCCCCGGATCTGCGGCCCGCGCCGCCGCAGCCGCCATGGCCGGCGGGGGCCGACCTGCGTCGTCCGCCGCCCCGGAGTCGACGCACTCAGACGAAAGTGGCCCCGCCGCCGCCGTCCTGGAGGTCCGCACGGGTTCCCGACGGGCCTCTCCGGCGGCGGCAGGGGAGGGAAGGGGTGTGGAGGAGGGGCTCGGCGGCGGGTGGTGTGTCGCCGCCCGCGGGGGCGACGGAGCAGCGCGAGGGAGTTGGGCGGAGCTTAGTTAGTTCAGTCCTTTTCCTCCTCTTTAGCGAAACGTGTTTTTTTCCTTCTGTGAACAGATTTCTTCGATCCGAACTCTTGGGATAAATCCTTTCGCTGATGTAAAACGAGCAAGGAGATTTTGGTACCACAAGCCACGTGGACGTGATCGCATTTCGATTAGTTTTTGGATATCTGCTGAAGCAAACATATGAGTACGTTTCGTTCTGAAGGTTGGTGCGGCAGATGCACACATCCAAGAGCCCAGGATTTTTGGCCCTGCGTGTAATAATAATACATCAGTGTGATCCAACCTCGACAAGAGCCCAGGATTCTTGGGCCGTATCGCAAAGTGCGGAACTTTACTTTGCACTTGCTATGTCTTTGCGGGTGCAATAGAAATCTTTATTTTATTTTTTAGCAAGATAGAAATCTTTATCTGTACCTGTTACTGTTAGTCTGTTACTCGGGAAAAAAACAGTATCGTGTACAAAAAAAAACCGTGCTCAGTCGTGCAAAACAACCGCCAGCTGTGATCTTCCATTTCCATTTCTCTACTACTAAAAAAAAATGAAGTGGAGACAAAAACTTGGTCATACTTTTTTCCGCTCGCCTGAATCTGCTTCGTGAGTCTGCCTCCTCGCGGTCCTGTAATATCCCGGATATTTCATCAGTCATAAGCAATGTAATTAGTAAGGTTAAGTAAGATTAATTGGCTCAT
This sequence comes from Cenchrus fungigraminus, assembly GCA_036936925.1. Classification (NCBI taxonomy): domain Eukaryota; kingdom Viridiplantae; phylum Streptophyta; class Magnoliopsida; order Poales; family Poaceae; genus Cenchrus; species Cenchrus fungigraminus. The sequence goes on from CM072779.1 coordinate 11,370,721, forward strand.
AAACATGTATGACATGATTTGTCGCATTTATGCACAAAGGCCCTTGGTCAAAGTCATAATTCTAGGTCAAACCCCTTAGATCCAAAAATGCTGATTCGGTTTTCTTGAGCGTTCTCCAAATTTCACTATAGAAATTCAAAATAGGCCAATATAAAAGTTGTTCCTTATTTCCGGAAACACATTTTTCGTAATTGGCGGACATTCAAATTTTGAGTGCAAAGCCTCTTAAATTTGAGTCGAAGTTTCTACGCACAGTAATTGGGGGCCGAGATTTTCCTGAAATTCATCACGTTTTTCCCACAAATTCGTTGATCAAAACATAGGTCGCCCTTTGTAAAAGTTGTAGGTCTATAGCTCCTCTATAACTTTTATTTTTGGAGATTTTCGAGTATGTTGACACTTTTTGGAGTTTCGTAATTTCGAAAACTGGATCACGAAATGAGTTGTGTCGCCGGCGTCGCCGAGGCCGCGCTCCAGAGCGTTCGCACGCGCGCCTGCCCGTCCGCCACGCGTCCCATCTTCGTCGCTCCGGTGTACGGACGTCCCGGGGGTCTCCGCTATGGACTCACGACCCGCTGTGGACCCTCCGCCCGTGTTCCGCCCGTGCGCCGCGCCTAGCAGGCCGACCGCACCGCGGACAGAGCCACGTGCTCGCGTGTGTGCGCGTCCGCGTGCATGCAGCGGCCAGCTGGCCCCGCCTTGTTGTCGAGCACCTTAAACCCTTCCCCGTTGTTCGCTTCGTCGTGCCGTCGCCCAGAAATCGAGCCGCGCGCTGTCTTCTTCCAGAGCTCCGCCGCCGTTCCAGTGCTGCGCCGGTGCCCCTTCAATCTCCGGTCGGCTGCTCGACTCCTCATCCTTCTCCACGTGAACCCGGTGCCCTCCTCCGCTCGGTCAAGCCGCCGCCGGACCCACCGGCCGTGCTGTCGCCGGCCTACGGCGTGCTGCAGCGGGCACGCAGGGGCAGACCGCCGCAGGCCGCGGGCGCCGCCCTCCCCAGCCTGGCCGAGGCCAGCCACCAACCCTAGCAAGGTCAGTGCAGCTCCGGGACACCTTCTCCGGCCAAGTCCGGCCGGTGCCGGCCGCCAATTCCACCGCTGGCGGGATGCAGACCCGCCTGGGGACCCAATTGCAGGGTTTGAGATAGTTCTATGGTGTTTTGTGTAAACCGAGGACCCTTTGGTAATTTCTGAATTTTCCTTCGAGGGTCCCCCTGTAAATGTATACTAGGGTTTAGGCTGAAACTTAAAAAATTCGTAGAAAATTGTAGAAAAATCGGAAAAATGTAAATCTAACTGTTCTGGAATCCTTGTGAGTAGATCTACAACTTTTACAAAAGTTGTATATTATTTTTCTAATTAGTTTTTAAATGTAAATTCAAACTCAGTTTGAGGCATATTTGTTGTAGTTCAAAATGTACACATGCAAATGCATTGAAATTTGGATATGTTGTTGTGTTCTTCATGTTCAGTTTTGTGACCAAGTTTCACACATATTTGTGATGTAGAACTCTAGTTATGATTTTTGTAAGATTTATGTTAGTTTAAGTTTGATGCTTTTTATAGTCCCCTCAAGATATAATTTCTTTCAGCACCAATGCACCCTAGGCCTTTGTTGTGATGTTAAGCACCCCTGGAAAAAGAATGATGATTTTAGTAATCTGTTTGAGCAGTGTTTGGTATTTATGCTTGTAATGGATGTCAAATTCATAACTTGAAATATATGATGAATCCACTTGAACATGTTGGGTTAGAACTTAGTTTTGACATATTGGATCTGTAGAAAAAGTTTGGGATCAAAAGGGCTAGTAAATCTTTTTGTGTGATTTAATGAAGTTTATCTAAGCTGTCTTTTGTCTTTTTCATTTAAAATAATGTATAAATGATCTTGAGCTGAAACTTTATATTTAAGCTTATTTTGGTCATATGCTATTGTGGTAAAATTTTCATGCCAGTTGGAGTCTTATTTTATTTATTATGAATTATGGATGCATAGCTAGTTATAATTGAATAAATAAAGTCATTTTTTCTTTTAATTTGAATAGGAGATGTTTAAGTTCAGTTGGTGTTTAAAAATGAATTTAAGCACACCCCCATGCTGAAGGTGAAGTATTGTAGTTTAACTTTCTTAGATATGCACACAATCACCATCAAAAGCATAGTTAGATCATCATCATCCACCCCTTAATTTTAATGAAGTTTAATAGTTTAATTTACTTAGATGTGCACGCATTCACCATCAAAATAGATGTTAGTTCACTCTCACCTCACACCATGCTTTTGTGAGATCTCTTGTTTGTTTTGATGAATATGGCTCACAAGAGTTGGGGTAATGATAACATGTCTCACCTTCACCCTGTAACTAATGCATATGCATAACGTGTAGATCTTCCCGACGGGACGTACACACTTGTTGAGGAGGAGGGATCCGCTAGTGGAGAGTTGAATCAAGCTAGTGGGTAGCAAGACCTGGACCAAAGTCCAGAAGAGCCCAAGGCTAGTGTTGAATCAGAGGAAGGCAAGCACCGGAGTCACATATAACCTTTTTGTATTAAAAGCTCATACCCTTTTTATTTCAGTATTTATGTTTACCTTGTGCATTTAAGTTTCAGGAGTTGTTTTGAAACCTAGATGCATGATCCTTAGGACTCCTATGCTCTTTTACTAGTATGTTAGGAACGCTAGTGCCATGCTCTAAGGATACGGTACAAGTCGAGTAATGACTCATTGCTCGCGAGATATAGGCTTATGTTGGAATCATAAGTTGGTTAAATTGATTCGCTCATGTGGTAAGAGCAATGGGTTCGGTCTCGACCGAGTAGCATGGTGCTGGTCTAAGCTATTGAATGTACCAAGTGCTTGTCGGGAATGGGACCGGTAAGCCTAGTACCTAACGAACCAGTGCGGGGACTTCATCACTACTAATCTTGAGATGTGTCTCCCGGTTTGATTCCGGTAGTGCAAGTGTGAGTCTGGGCATGCCGTGTGAGGGCGTCCCAGTAACCTTGTACTTAGGACTGTGGCATCTGTCCCTAATCTGGGGAGTGACGGGAACCGTCTGGTCGGGGTAGACCCCGCATTTGTTTTTCTTTGGATTCTTTTGGGGTCTACCTTCTTCCGTGTATCTTGGGTTTACCTTGCAAGGATATAAATCGATCGATCGTCGGTCACTCGCCGTTATCTGAGTCGTCTTGACCACTGGCTACCTCATGTTTATTTATGGAACATTTTGGATTAATATTGTTGGTTGATTAATCTTGTTTGCACAACCATGCTTGTTTAGCTAGGTGCTTACCTAGAATGGTTAACATACTAGAACTTGAGCTAAAATTTGAAAGTAAGGAACTAAGGATCAACTCTTAGTTGCTTCTGGCAAAACAAACCCACCAGCCAAAAAGCCTTGCATGTCTAGCTGTGTCTTTTCTTTTGACAGGTCAGTCTTGCTGAGTATTAGAATACTCAGCCTTGCTTGTTTTGTTGTTTTCAGGTAACCCCATCTGGCCTGGTGCTATTCCAGATGGATGGGAAATTGAATGGAAGAACGATGATGAGGAGTGATATATTGTGGATGGCCTCCCATGTGTATCCCGCGTTTAGTTTAATTTCCGCTGTTTAAAACTCTGAACCATGTTTACTTTTATGTACTGAAAAACCTGGTTTGTAATTTTAAGTTCTTATGGACTTTTATGTAATGTAATGATGTACTCTGGTCCCGCCATCGTGTGAGCTTAGCGCATATCTCGATCCTGTGTAAGTGATTTACCGGGCATGACCCGGCAGAGGCGACAAAATAGCTCTTGGTTATCACTTATGAGCCAAGTGGACCGGCTTAAGTGATAATCCGGATTTATTTTGAGCGGTTCTGTCACAGGTCCGCTCCCGTCGCCTCCCACCTCGCGTTTCGTTTTCCATTTTTACCCCTGACCAGTTGCCGCATCCGCCACGCCCCCTCCTCGCCCTCCCTACCTCCCCACACCGCCACCCCCAACACCTCCCTCTCCACCCTCGCACGCCGCCTCCCCAACCGCGCACCCTCCACCTTCGCGCCTCCCTTCCAAGCCTACCTGGTTACCTTCTCTCGATCCACCGCCTCACCACCCCGTTGCCGTATCATGCCGGCGGCGTGACGTCCCCGTCGTCCGCTGTCTCCCCTGCTCCTGCCGCCTCTCCATCTACCCAAACCCTAACCCGGCCCTCCCGTGTCGCCGCCGTCCACCACTCTCTGCGCTCGTCAGTCTGCCTGCCACCGTCTCCGTCTCCTCCTCCCTCCACCCGCGCCACTCTTCCTCCCTCCGCCGCGCATCTGGCCGTCGCCGTCGATCCAGGGCGCGGGTGTGGGGGACGGCGCTCAGACGGTCAACAGATCCTCATAGCGTCGTCCCCCGCACCTGCTCCGTCGTTGACGCCATCCCTCACATCCGCGCCGCCGAAGACATCGCCTCCGCCCCGGATTGCCTCCCCAAAAACAGTCGCCGTCCATCGGAGCGCCATTCCCCGCACCCGCTCCGCCGTCGACACCGTCCCCACATCCGTGCTGTCGTCCACATCTTCCCCCACACCCGCGCAGCCGTCGATGACACCACCATCCCACGATTTTCGTGGCTTGCGGACGCCACCGTCGGTACATCTGTGATTTCTTCTACATTTCTAATTCATTCATCCTTTGGTAGACGTCGTTAATCAGTTTGGTGTCGCCTGGGTGGATGTTGGAGGACGTCACCGTGTCGATAACGAATTTCCGTCCTCTAAAAAACTGAAATGCAGGCAAACACATTTCACTTGGTTTCTGCCATCTAAAGTAGAATTGTAATGTAATCTTTTTCCAACACAACTCAGCTAATGGAGGATTACAAATTTGAATTGACGAACTCAATTAATCAAGTGGAAACATTTAACTGAAAGAGCAGGTAGAGGACTGGATATTAATGTTGTTTGCTTCTTCCTTGCACTGGTGAGGGTATGACACAGAAAACGGTATGACACATAAAATTCAATTTGGTGAGAGGGTCATGTAAAAGGTTCTTGATGTTTTACTATCAAGACTCGATGTTTAATTTATCAGGTCCTAAACTTAACTGTTGGAACCAAATTATCACATACTACCAAATCTATCATATAACCATGGAAGTAAATATAGCAGGTTAGAATGGATTAGAAATCCATTGGCTTCTTTTGATTTTTGATGCAGTCTAATTGATTCCCTATCACTTTTAATTTCCTGCAGCGCGAGAGAAGTATATTCTAAAACAAAAAGAAGACTTTGAGAGAAGTATTAATTTCATTGGGTCATTGGCATATTTGTACTGTTCCTATTTGAGCAGCAACATGATGATGGTCCAGTATTCCAGTGCTAAATCTGTCGAAATTATCTATCCTGCACCTAATCCAACAAGAGCTATTTGAGTGGCAACATTATCACATCACCAAGAAATAACTGCTACCTGCAGGTTTGTTTGATCTACTGACACCCGCATACCATCATACATTTCTCAAAAATTTAAAATTCTTAGTAGATACACATTGCAGGGATATACATTTCACTCAAATAGATACATACAAGTTTAACCAAGAATAATAAGGAAACCTTTCATATTTATCTTGCTATCACTTTCACAAAGTATAGTATTTTTCTAAGTTTGTTTTTCTGTAAACAGCTGAATGTAGCTAACATTTTGTACCTATCAGATTGTGGGAACAATGATTCATTTAGATGGAAGTGGACGCTAATGGGCAAAACACTACAAACTTAGCTTATATAGTGATTTTGTACCTACCGGGTTGTGGGGCTAAGGTAGTTTTCTGAACAAGAACAGGTTTTCCTAGACAGTTTTTAGCTATACTTACAGTATACGTCAAGAGTTAGGACTCAGGGGTTAGCCCTGCACCAAATCTCTGCAAATAGGGCAATCCAAAAAAAATCCATAACAGTGCATTCGTTTGGGAGTTTTTTTTTTAAAAGTACTACATTTCTTTACCATGAAAACTTCCTAAAGAAACCATAATTCTCAGTAATACAGAAGGCGTCATTTACTGAATGTAGTAATATTTACTGAATAGGTATTGGTTAGTCACCTAGATTAGATGCTTTCATTATTTGTACTGCATATCATTGGAAGGGAACAAGACCAAAGAAGCTAGGAAAGAGGCTAGATCAATAGTTGCTTGCTTTGAGATCTGTAACACCTTTGTTTACCATATAGCACATAAATCAAATGCATCTTTGATTCCTTTGCTGACAGCGAGTTGGTCAAAGGCAGTCATAGGAAAGCAATTGTATCCTCTGCATATGGACCTAAAGTGTAGCCAACATTGAGTGGTCTAAGCACCGGTAGTGGTCAGATCTTTGGAGATGGGGGAGAAAAATTGTTTCCGTATGAGAAATTTTGTTTCCATATGAGAAAAGTACTTTGAAGAGTAGTGTCATTTGTAGTTGCTTCAGTCAGTCTACAAAGTAGTTTCCATATCAGAGGGCTAGATATATTGACTATAGAACTCTTATTTGTTTATGTATTCAGTTGTTGAGGTTACATTATGTTGCATAGTTCCCGTTATTGCTGATAAAAAAGTATGAGAAGAGTATGAGGAGAAGAGAACATCAATTTGCACTTGGTTCACTGTTCTATTTATTTGTTCCAACCTCATTCATGGAAGAGTATGAGAACATTATGCATGTCTGTATGCATGCCTACAATCTATCCTGCAGATGCCTAAAATAGTACCACTTTATACTTAGTGCTAAGGATGTATTCATTTTTGCTCTATCTGTTAATTAATTTAGTACCTACTTAATTAATTAGTACCACTTTATACTTAGTGGTATGCTAATTAATTTTCTCTATCTGTTAATTCAAGTTTGCTTGTTTACTCTTGATTTTCAGAAGACTAAGATTTGGTTGAACCATGACTTCTAAGTTAACAGTATTTGAATTATACCTTAAATTCATGTTTTTTGAATTAATTATTCACTATCTTTTTCTTTGTGATTTGCAGTACCAAGCGGATGAGTCTTTGCCGCTCTGGGTGACTGGGTGAACAAGGTTGGCCCATACAACAAACCGCAGGTGACGTACATCTAATACAACCTCCTTTTTTATGTAATTTATATGCTCTGTCTAAGATATTCCATAGGCTTATCTATTGAAATGTTTAGGTTTTGTTGGAGAAGCGGACAGGAACAGTGATAACGGATATTTTCTTTTCACCCACAAGATTAGTGTCATCAGATACAATGCAATCAGGTTTGTCTATCAAGAGCTTGTACTGCTAAACTATGTAAGATGAGCCCTAGCAGGATGTGCAAAAACTGTAGGGTCATTGATTATATCATGTTCATGGTCAACAAATCTGAGCAATAAACACTGCATAAAAGGGTAAGTAAGAGGTCCAATCTAAGTTAAAGGATTGAGTATGTACATGCTTTCACAGTGATCCAAAACCTGCAGTAATTGTGAGTAAACCCATTGCAGTGTATGTGTGTTCAGTGAATTTTATAATCTATTTGTCTTATTTTGTGGAGAAAATACGAAATGTCAGGCTAATTAAATGATCTTGTAGGTTTTGGAAACAATGGTATTCATGGCTTATCATGTTGGTTGTGTCTGAAATTTGTAATACGTTACCTTGTCCAAAGTTATGTTCTTTCTGTTTCACATTAAGAATGATGTTTCAGATTCTTCTGAAATTTCTGCTAATTTACTGCCCATGTGTGGAGATCATCCTTAGTATTTCTCTATTTCATCTTGATTTTTAAGGAAGGATCGGCAGACTTCAAGATAGATCCCTTTCTCATCAGGTATACTTGCAGTAAACTCTTTCAAAGCAGCACACATGTTATGTGTTTTTTGAATTCCCACACATGCCATCGATCAGTTTATTCAATACTATGCAATGGCTCAAGGAAGTACAATGTGAAAATAATTTAATTTTCCCTACACAATTCAGAGAGGACACTAACTTGTTAGCGCCCTGGTCAGTCTTTTTCTTATAACTTTTTTTGGCTGGTGTCCGATCAAGATATGTGGGGTGCATTTGAGATCTCTTTTATTGCGCAATACTTGTTTTGCATGTAAATCTGAAGCTTCAGTAGAGTCATGGGAGGAGCAGGGTTGTCATGTGCTTGAGTGTTGTCATAGGAATAAAAAATGACTTACATGTGTGTTTCCGGGGTATAAGAGCAATTGCTGACAAATAGTGGTTCTATTCTTGCCGTTTTTTTCGAACAATGGTGGTGTTTGTTTGAACCTTATAATTGATTATGTGGTTTACAAGATAACAATTATCTTGTCATGAACATTTTGCATGAAACTATATGATGTTATTTTAAGATAGTTTTAGCATCAAATATATAATTTTGTAATTTTTTTATGCCCGTAGCAACGCACGGGCACGATCCTAGTAACAGTAAAAAATCAAAATTGAGTCTGTAACAACATTGACCAATGCAAACTGTACGTGCTCCGTGTGTATCAAAATGTGTGATGAATAAATGCAATAACCTCATTACGAGCAGTACGAATAAATGCATACTCCCTCCGTCCCATAATGTTAGTCATTTTTGGTGTTCGTACCACAAATTTGACCGAATTTGTAGAAAAATATATGCAACATTTGTATCTCTAAATAATTTTGTTAAAAATTAGATTGAAATATCTATCTAATGATAGTAATTTTGTATCGTGAATATTAATATATTATATATATATTTAATCAAAATTGTTTCTCGATAAACGAAAACGACAATCATTCCGAGACGGAGGGAGTACATCGATACGATGACTCGTTTGGTTGCTGCCGCTGCAGAACCACCAGCTATGTGCAATCGCGCAACTTCACAGTTCATCTTGTTCGTCCATGCTTTTCGAAGTGACTCGACTAGCTGATGTTAGCAGTAACAAGTACCCCCTCCATATTCGGAATGTCCGTTGTTATTGATTTTTTTCTTACAACTTTGATCATTTATTTTATTAAAATGTATTGAAAAAATACAAAAGATAAAGCATACTTAAAAGTACCTGTAATAGTAAACCATGCCGCAAACAAAGTAGATGACACTCATCTAGTTTTTTTTAATAAGATGAATGGTCAATGTTGTAAAGAAATCAATGAGGCCACAAGCTAGCTAGACATCGATCGGTACATACATCTCATTTATCTAGTATAGTACAAGAAACTGATACTCGGATGAAAAAGTTGAAATTACTACCTTCAAGTATAGCGAAAGTCTAGATAACCCCCCTAAACTACATTTTAGTTCAATTTACCTCTTAAAATTAGCTATTTGGTTCAACTTATCGCATAATTCAATTTGTCATTTTTATTTCTCTATACATAAGTTGAATTCGTTACAAGACGGTAGTTGACATTTTAATCATATTTTTAAAAAAATATTTTATGAATTTTGCATCATCAGTTTTCATATAATTCTATATCTCAGCAACAATTTTATTTAAATATACTACCCTATCAAAATAGTGATGCAAAATTCATGATGTATTTTTTTTTTGAACATGACTTATGTTTTCTGCTATAATCTTCCAAAATTTGAACTTAAAATTCTAGTTGTGCATGAAGAAATAAGAAAATAAATTGTGTTAAGGGTAAATTGAACCACAAGATACAGTTTATAGGTGAATTGAACTAGAAATACTTTAAGTTATCAAGATTTTGGTTATACTTGAGGATAATGATTTGGACTTTTTTCTACTCGGATACATAACAACAAAGCTTTTATCCTAGACTTCCCATATTTAAGTACGGAGGGAGTATTGTTGTACTACGTAAGTATGTACTACTTCCACTGCACCAGTACGCTGGGACATGATAGTAGCTCCAGCATCCCGATCCCTGGGAATAAAGCCCTCCCAACCTCTAACCCTCAAATTTCAATCACACACATTGGCGCATGGATGGAGAATAAACTTTCCCACAAGGGCACCAGACAAAAGCGCAGATGTTCGTCGATCCACTCGTGCATCCCCTTTCGAGCCAACGGCGCCGCGCCCGCATCACAAAGAGAGTTGGTTAGCTTCGAGCTCTCAAGAAGGACGTCCTCCTACCTGCACTACTGCTGCTGCGCGGAGGCCGAAATGGACCATATGCATCAGTGACCAGCCTGCCAAACAGCGACGAGTAGACGAGTGGTCGAGGGCAGACGAGCGCCTTGTGCGCGGACGGCGACGAGGCTGCTGCTGAACCCCTATCTCGTCGGCATGCGTTCGTGATGGCTCCCTTGCGGATGACGTGAAGCTTTCTCGACGGCTCTCGATGCTTTGCATTGGTGGTTCGTTCGCGCGGCGCCGTCACCAGACGGGAGGGACCAGCCGTGCTGCGCTGCTCTGCTGAACGGACCTGAACGAACGGGGCGCCATGTGGGCAAGGCGGGCACGACGAGTACTGCCGGGATCACATGGTTTACCAGAAACTAATCGCCAAAGTGTACGTCGCAGCCTGGACACGACCTGTTACCTAACCACAGTCTACAGGGAGGGCTATTGGATTGGGAGTTGGAAATTTCTCATTGCCATGTGGAACTGTGGAACCTGGTGTACCCTAGCTTGTTTCGAGATCATGAGCTGCGTCAGCAGATGGAGAGGAAGATTGGGATGAGTTCAGTGTCAGTTACCTCGCTGTCAGTGAGGGGATGCACCATAAGCCGGCACCGGCAGTGATGGGTGGCGGTGACAACGCGGCCCGGATTGCGTCAGTCGGAAGGGAACGAACCCGCCGGTGATCTGCGCGCCTTTCTCTCGACTCTGTGGGTGGTGGTACGTGTGGAGGAAGCTCGATCAGAGGAATAATGCGGCGAGTAGGAGTAGGACAACCACCCCCGTCGGAAACGTTATCTGCAAGCGATCACAAAGATTAGCAAATCTTCTTCTTCGTTGTCAGTTCCAGAAACCAGATCGAGGGATGGGTTGGTTGGTTAGTTGTTGCTGGGTTTCAACTTTCAGTTTCAGTTTCAGGCTGCCGCCAGCCATAGGGTTTACCTACTGGAGGAGGACTGGTATCGAGCACAGCTTTGGAAAGGAAATTCATGCGATACGCGGCTAAAATGTTTGGTTCGTCCATCGGGTCAAAAGCTCTGAGAGAATGTCCGCGCTTTCCTCGATGCCCCGGCCACCGATGATAAGAGCTCACTTTTGGAGGTTTCCACATCTCGATAGGTTTTTGAAGGGAGAGGAAAAGGTTACCTTTTCAAGAGCATTGCTGGGGGAATAAGAGGAAAGTGAAACGAGCAGAGCTTTTTCGAGCTGCCTCACTGTCGTGCCAAATTTCCGAATCTAGGCCTACCCCATGGTTGAATTCAATCGAAATGCGTGTTTCCGTATACAACATTACAAGGTATCACTGACTAACACCTATGACTGTAGTAGGAGTGTTACAACTGCTTGCAGCAGCAATAATAGCATCACGCGCTCTGTCAAAAATGCTGTGCTTACCGCCAATTCGGACGAGGAGGAGAACATGGACGTGTAGTACGGGTTCAGCGACCCTCCCGGGCCGAAGCTGCTACCGCCGCCGCCGCCGCCGCCGGAGTCGGCGTTGATCGCGTACACCGGCGAGGTGTTGGGGTAGAACAACCCGTAGTTCCTTTCCGACGTCGGCCCGGGCTTCATGTCCTCGTTGAAGAGCGCGAACACGTAGACGTCGATGGGCACGTTGGGCTTGAGCGGCGTCCCCTGGTTCATGGCGATCCTCTGCATCAGGTTGCCGTTGTACGCCGCGGCGTTCTGCACGGTGGCGCCGATCTCGTCCTCGTCGCCCTTGGACGGCCAGCCGGTCTCGGAGATCCTCACGGCCACGTCCGTGTGCCCCATGGCCTTCATCGCCGCGTACACGGCGTCGATCTGGGCGTAGAGCATGTTGTCGTAGCTGAGGTTGGTGTTTGGGTCGCGCACGCCCGGGTTGGGCTCGAACAGCACGTACGGCAGCGACACGCTGCCGGGGCTCGCCTTGTACGCAAAGAAAGGGTAGGCGTTTATGAGGAAGGGCGAGCGCGTCTGGCCGTGGAAGTCCAGGATGGGCTGGATGTACTCGGCGAGGTCCTCCCGGAACGCGCCCGACGACGGCGGGAAGCTGGTGGCGAGGATGTTGACGGAGTGCGCGGACGACACGGTGACCTGGCCGCCGAGGCCCAGGTCGCCGAGCGCGGCGGAGACGGCCTTCATGGCGGGGAGGAGGCTGGACATCATGACCGTGTCGTTGCTGGAGAAGACCTCGTTGCCGACGGTGACGCAGGTGATGCGCGTCGCCGGGATGTAGGGCTGCACGTGCGTGGCGACCCACTGCCGCGCCGCGGCCGGGCTCGACGCCATGGTCTGCAGGTTCTCGTTGCCCACGGCGATGATGAACTCGACGCCGGTGTTGGCGAAGGCCGTCAGCACCCTGGGGTCGGCGTCGTAGAGCTTCACCTTGTTCACGTTCATCGACTGGAGGAGACCCGCCACCCGCGACGGGTCCGGCAGGTCGTTGGCGATCTGCCCGTAGTTGATCCCGAACTTCTGCTGCGCCGACACTGCGCGGAGGGAGACACACGCCGAGGTCAGCACTCTGTAATCGCGCACTAATTGCTGTTTGTTTAGAATTATCGGATTGCTGTCTTTTTCATCAACGGGACGAATTAAATTTCGTTTTCAGACAGACCCTTGAAATACCTTAGGTACCAAGTCGCTTTCGTGATTAAACGGCAGAAACAAAAAAAGAGAGTGCCGTGCCGATATGGCTATACCTAATCAATAATGTATGGAAGCAGATGGCATGATCAGAGCAAGAACATGGGTGACTAGTGATGTGTGCGGATTCAGAAAGAAATGATAGTATGACAGACCAGCAGTGCAGTGCTAATACACTCCCGTACCATCGGGAGCATGGGTGTCCTAGCTGTTCGGTTGCTGCTTGCCAGGCATCTCGCTGCTCAGGCACCCCAGGCGATCAAAAATTCAAAATCCAACGATTGAGATTGTTGCCTGGATTCATGCAGTTCTCCGAGACCCAAACCCAAACCCACGGAATACCTGAGGCAGCAACCGGGCTCGATTAGGGCCGCGCAGTTGTTTGCAAAGACAGTTAATTCTAGCCCGTTTTGATGGATCGATCTCAGGCCGCGTCAGGCCTCCAAGAGTTGATAGCTTCTTCCAGTGCTGCTGCCCTGACTGGAAGAAACTTCAGCCATTCCTCCCTTATACTGCCGACGAAAAAGAACCCCCATATTATGTAGAATGAAGCTTGAACCGATCATCGTGCCCAGAAACTTTAACGAACAAGAAGAACTCACGGAGGCCGGCAGCACTAATCCACAGCAAGCAATGGCGGCGAAAGCAGAGCACGATTCAAGAAGCAGAGACAGAACCGAGACGACAGCTATACAAGCAGGAAGATCGAGCGACCGGGCGAGCCGAAGACCGGAATTACCTGAGACTGAGACGAGCGCGACGGCGAGCTCGAGCGCCAGTGATAGCAGGAGCGAGGAGGCGCGGACGCGGAGGCCCATTTCCGCTTCGCCTCCTCCTCCTCCTCCTCTGTTGTGTCTCAGTGTCCGTCTGTTCCTCGCCGATACGGGGAAGGTGGTTGGCTACGCTCGCGGCATTTAAGTGCGCACCGCCTCCCTTCTTCCCCTCCAGAGTCCAGACCGGTGGCTCTTTGCCGGGGCATCATCCTCCGGTAGGTTTTATACTCCCCGGTGACGGCGCCCACCTCCCGTCAGTAAACTCGCGTTTACATGCAAGGGTTTACCGGTGAGGAAGACAGAAGAAATATCTTTTTCCCTTGCCCCTCCTCTGCTCAGGAGTCAGGTCGGCCGCCCCTTTACGCTTCTTCTTCCTGCACGGCTGCACCTGCCCGCCCGCCCCACTTCGACCATGCTTCCGTTCCCCGGCGGCGAGAATGATTTCGTTTTGCCTCCGGCCCCGGCGGACACTCGCAGTGGTCTGGGAATTCCACACACCTCCCCGGCTGCTGAGCGCTGACCGTTCCGTGCGTGCGCCCACTACCCACAGTTCCTAGCTGCGTACGTGTGCGGCGCCAGCGCCACCGGGCTTGGCTATTTCTCTCGTGCCTTGACAACAGGTTTGACATCACGTTTCATGTGTGAGACTTGCAGCAGTGAGGTCTCTGATTTTTTTTTTATCTTTTTCCCGGGGAAAGATATTTCCCCCGGCGGGTTCAGGAGGGGTTTGCAGTTCGCATCGCACGTCACTAGGCGCAACAGTCATCGCTCGCCATTGTCTGGTCTGAAGCTAATCTGAAGAAGTGATGGCTGAATTGAGTTCCCTTGGGCTGCTGTCTGGGAACTCGGAACTGCTCGTTCCCTTGGCGGGACACGGGAGGAGGAATCCTAGAAGCAAGCGAACCCTCTCCGCCCAGATCTGTTTACACTGCACGAATCGGAAGGTAAACTATTGCTGCTTCTTGATCTCTGGAGCAAATCGTCTTTGCAGGTGTGGACGGCCGTCTTTGCTTATTTTAACGGCAAGGAAGCGCGTCTTTTGTAGGATACCGGCCTGAAGAGCGCGCTGTGCATCGTATCCGGCAATCATGTGTCTCCTCTCCTCCCCCGAGTTCTCACGCCTCTCCGAATTAACAAAGCGAAGAGGGGTTCGGGCACGGATCGGATGGAAACTTGGCGTGCCAATGTGTCATGCGGCGGTTTGTATAGTCACTCCGGGAGCAGCTCGCTCGGTTGCTGCTTGTCGCGTAGGGCCGAAAATTTGCTTGGCGCTGCGCGTGTTGATAACTAACCGATGCCACCAGCAGACCTACCGAATTTAGGAGATACGGTCGGGACGTCGGGTAGTGTGGGCAGTGGACCACGCGGAATAGTGCTTCTCTTCCTCCTTCCGTGCGAGATCGTCACAAGCCATTGCCGACCTGAAGAGCCTATCAGTACGGGGATGTTCAATCAGCGGAGAGGATGAATCCAAATGTTCAGAGTTCATACTGTATCAGGCTTCAGACAGAGTTCTGATAGCCAGGTCCATCTGCATGCAGACGCCGTATACGAGAAATAAAAACAAGTAGCCCAAAGATAACATAAATTTTGTTGCAGGTGCGTGTTGGGGCTGGCTACGTTTACAGCACACAGCACATCATGCGCGTATATGCGTCCAGACATCATCATCCTTCTCCTCCTGTGATAAGCTACGTCTAACCCCTACGGTTATCGAACATTTCAAACAAAAAAAAAATCCACTCTGTTCACATTTCTGCCATCCAATCCTAAAGACTTCAGGATGCAAAAGTGTCCACGCCTTAATCTTTGCTTTCCTTGTTGTTCACGGGTGTTTCCTCTGATGATGTAAGTAAGGCTGCCAATGATGATGGTTTATACAGAACTCTTCTGCCCCCCACAACATTCGTCAATGGCGCGTCATTTGACAGCCAGAGGAAAGCTGTACCGCTTTTCGATTAAATTAATTATGTTGGCAAGTCTAAAGCCCAATCTCTAGCACTAGCACCTACTCCTACTCCAAGGAGAAGATCAAACCGACTGATCAACCCTTGCTTTTGTGAATTGTGGCACACCTAGTGACAGTAGCAGTGTAGCACACCCTTTTTCTGGCAACAACTGACACAGAGTACTGCTTTATTTGGGAAGCACCCAAGTTCACGGTAGCTGAAGATGGGAGGGATCAGGGAACGCGAACCGAGCGCTTGATCTGAATCTGACGTAAGTAAACAGCAACACGGCGTGCCGGCTTCAGCTAGGGGGAAAAAAGGCCAAAATGTAAAAGGAGTGGACGTAGCCACCGCCGTCGGATAGACCCACACCGCCACACGTGCCCGGACGGGAGGCGGCGATCGCCGTCCGTCACAACGTAGGAGTGGGGCCTCGGCGCACGTTGGGCACGACTAGACGCTGACCGTGACCGAATGATAAACGTTTCCACGTCAGCCGGTCAAAAGCAATTGGAGATACCGCACTCGGTAAACGATAACGGTAAACGATGCGATTAGCAATTGCGGCGCGACGGTAAATTCTGGTAGGCTTCCCTGATCATATCGCACGTGAAAGAGCTGGGAAAGGATGACAGGAAGCCAGAGGAATGCGTGCACCGGGTGGGTTCAGACTTCAGACAGCAGACAGCTGTTGATTTGGGGGCTCAATCATGCGGATGTCATGATCATGTATAGGATTGTTTAGGCCTTATATCTTACGTAGGCGTAGCTTTCACAACATAGCTGATTTAGACCACCAAACGAAGGTTGATGGTAGATTCTACATATAGCTAGCTATTGGCCTTTCTTATCTGCTGCGTAGATTCTACGTGGCTCTGTTAAGTTCGAAAAATTTCTCCGACATCAAACTTCGAATATTAATTAGGAGTATTAAACGTGATTTAATGACAAAATTTATTTCATAACTCATCCTAATTTTTCGAGACGAATCTAACAAGTCTAATTACATCATGATTACACAACATCACGCTACAATAGACAATCTTTAATGATAGATTAATTAATCTTTATGGATTCGTCTCGCGATTTCTCGTCCATCTGTGTTATTAGTTTTCTAATTAGTCTACGTTTAACACTCCAAAGGACCTCCAAACTTTCTACCGAGATATACACGTCCCCGCAAGCAAAATACAGTACTCACACATGTCTTTAATTTCTTTCATTTTTTCTACTTTTTATCTCTGTTTTTGTTTTCGAAGTTTCTAAGCCTTGTTGGGCCGGGCCTAATCTGCGCTGTTCCCAGCCCCAGAAAGCCCAGCGAGTCAAAAGATTTTAGGTGAGCAAAGCTTTTCCATTACGACTTTTCGAGTAAAACAACAACACGCACAGGCAATCTCAAAAAAAACAACAACAACAACAACAACACGCACAGGCAATTCAAATTTTCTTTTGTTTGCAATGGTCACGTACGACTGGCAGATAGAGTACAGAGTACAGACTAGAGAGGAAATAAAACCAGATCGTTCAAGAAACAATACATTGATCATAATCCATCTGAACGTGCGCTGCTGGAACACCAAACCAGTTGGTAAGACGCACGCACACGAACTACCACAGGACTCCAAAGAACCACCACCAATCTACTACCACAATCTAGTGCACTTCCTCCTCCTTGTGTGTGTAGATGACGCAGTCGGCCTTGGGGTAGGAGACGCAGGTGAGCACGTAGCCCTCGGCCATCTGCGCGTCGTCCAGGAACGATCCCTCCGACTGGTCCACCTCCCCGGACGCCAGCTTGCCCGCGCACGTCGAGCAGGACCCGGCGCGGCACGAGAACGGCAGCTCCAGCCCGGCGCCCTCGGCGGCGTCCAGGATGTACGTGTCCTCGGCCACCTCCACCTCGCTCTCCGACCCGTCCGGCCCCACCAGCTTCACCTTGTGCACGGCCGCCGCCGCCGCGGACGCCACGAACCGGCTCGAGACGGCCCGCCGCCCGCGCGGTCGTCGCGCCGGCGGGGAAGCGACGCGCGGGGACACGGTCTGGGTCTGGCCCCGCACGGCGGTGCCCGGTGCGGGAACGGAGTGCATTACTGTCGGAGTAGTTGCTAGCGCCAGCATCTTTCGGAACTTCAGAACCTTCAGAGTTCAGACCAAAATTGTTACTTGACGCGCGCGCGCGCTGCAAACTGTAGCGACGAACGACCCTATCCGGCAACCTCTAGTGACCCCACCTTCCCTTTCTGGTTTCTCGTTTTGTTTTTCGCATCGCACGCGGCACCACCACCACCCACCGTTCGCTCCACGCGGATCCGAAACCAGCAACGTGCCTCGTCGTCTTTCTCCCCCTTCCCTCGTTCCGTCCAAATCACCACCCAGATCCAGATCTCACCGATGACCCCCACCCGTCTCTCCGCCCGCGAGAGGACCGCGGCATGGGTCCCGACACCATCGGAGGCTTCTGGCAGCGAGAACGCAAGGAGGGGCTGCGCCGTGCTTCCATGGCCGCCGTCAATGGTCTCCCGCCCCGCTTCCCCCTATCGTCGCCGTCGCCGTCGATCTCGCCGGGGACGCGCCCCGCTTCCCGCCCCCGTCGGCGACGTCAGCGTCGGTCTTGCCGGGTCGCCTTGCTCTCCCGCGGTTCATCACCATCGAAGGAAGATTCGCGAGTCCAGCTCGTCGCACCCCAACCATTTCGCCTGCGTCGTGGGGAAGCGGAAGCGCAAGGGACCAGCCACGCTCGTCTTCCTCCAACACTCCAACCGGTCCATCGACAACACGACGAGGCAGAAGTAGGACCCGATGGCCACGCCCCCTCTGCGTGTCAAGAGGATTTACAATTTTGAGGAGCAGCTCAAGGTAATAATGCTCTCTAGACTAATCCCCGTACTTTGGATTTAGACCTGATATTTTGTTTGCCAGTACCTCGGCATTTGGAAAAGAGCAGGGGCACCCGGTAATAGAATAGATGGCACAATTATTGCTAGGTGATTAGCGAAGGTTTTTTCGGACGGATTTTTTGGTTGTTAGCTCATGCTTACTCGGTTTACTTTTGGTTACCTTTGTTAATTTAGTTGAATCATTCTAGTTAGCTAGTATTTACTGATCCGTGCAATTTGCACTCTGCTAGTTATACATGATCTGTGGCTTATTAGGCAACTCGTCGCGCATAGTTTGATCGACTGGCTACTCCTACAACATTTTGTAATGCAGTGGATGCCTGTTATGTTGTGATTTTTGTTCATCTGACAGTGGTTATTAAATGTATTCAGTAATTTTCACATATTAGTTATCACGATTTTCGTAGTTGATTGAATTTGGCGCGACACAACATTTTGATGAGGCAACTAAACATTTACTACCTCACATCTGGATGAGGCATCTTTTACTTGATTTTGTGCTGATTACGGTTTACATCCGGAAAACAGTCATCAATTCTTTTTGAGTTGATATCTCATTGTTTTCTTTAAGAATTAACTTCACTCTTTTCTTTTCTTTTCTTTTCTTTTCTTTGTTTTCATATTGTTTTGGGGTGATGAACTGGCTGATTTGGATCAGACCAGGCACAATGATGGTCAATCTTTGGTCATATTTGG
This sequence comes from Cenchrus fungigraminus, assembly GCA_036936925.1. Taxonomy (NCBI): domain Eukaryota; kingdom Viridiplantae; phylum Streptophyta; class Magnoliopsida; order Poales; family Poaceae; genus Cenchrus; species Cenchrus fungigraminus. The sequence goes on from CM072779.1 coordinate 11,389,703, forward strand.
TTTCCAAGGGGAAACAACCCTGCAGTCTTGTAGAAAACGATCAATTCAAATGGGTTAATACTTCACGATTAAATTATTTTCTTAGATGTCTCTTATGTCTCTTTTGAAAATACTCAGTGGTGCATGTATAAAATCCCTAATCCTTGAGTGCAAATTTAATAATGCTATAGTATAAAGCTCTCAGTTTTAGAGCACAAAGTTTATAATGTTACATTATAAAGTTCCTAATTTTAGAACACAAATTTAATAATGCTATAGTATAAAGGTCCTAGTTCTAGAGCGCAAAGTTGATAGTGCTACAATATAAAGTTCCAAATTCTAGAGCGCAATGTTAATAATGCTACAGAATTAAGTTTCTAATTCTATGGCGCAAAGTTAATGATGCTATGGTGAAAACCCCCCAATTCTTGAGCACAAGGTTTCGGACGACAAAGCTTTTTTTTTCGTACCTAGGAGTGTAATATTTTTTAAGTGCCCTAGCAGCAAGTTTTTTTTCTCACTGAAAGTGTAAATTTCAAAATAGCAAAGCATAAGGCTTTTAACTTTATCTATATGTTATTTGAACGCTTTTGAGTACATGCATTCAAAGTTTTCAAGTAGTGGGTTCATAGTTTTTAACATGAGTTTTTATCATGTAGCTTCAAAGGTTGAGGCGTACAAAGTTTTCACACATGATATATGAAAGAGGAATGGTGTTTGCTTAGGAAGATTGTTAAGTTGGTTGCTATTTCACATATGTTTATCTATTGCTGATGAACAAAATCATTGATGGATATCCCAAAAGAACAAAGAAATTTTGAAATGTATTGCACATTTGTTGTACCTACATAGTCTTGTATCTATGAGTGCAAAGTTTATCATGGGACAGTATAAAGTTTATAATGCGACGACACAAAGTTTTAGTGTGGATTATTTGGTTAGCTAGAATTTTACAAATCAATCATTTTTGTCGTGTTACTTCATATCCGAGTGGATTTGTTTTCAGGACAATTGAAGTTGATGTTGCGCCTGAGGCTGATCTATGAGCTGCATGTGGGAAATAGAAGGAAAGTCGAGTCACAGGTGTTGAAAATCTGTATTGAGGTCAGCTTTTTTTATGCCCTCTCCCCTGCCCATGTTATCTTTTTGCTGCCTAGGGCTTCAAGCATGGGATGGATAAAGATTTATTTTAAGCTTTTAGCAACACAAATTTCAACTTAATTAAGATAGGATAAAATGAACTGGAGACTAGATCACTGTGGAAGCATCCCATCTTATATTACCGTCTTGCACTTTTTGTTGCAGTCTTTTTTATTTTTTAAACTCCAGACATATTTTTTTATATGCTGGTTGTCTTATTTTAACGCCTCTGCAAGTAGTGTAGGATGAGCACTATGATAGAAATAATAGTGTGGTTTTTTTTACGATGGTCGGTATGTTCCATACCCAAATAAATGTTCAGAACCTACCATTTTGTGTTACTTTTCATATAGTAAGGTACCATTTTTATGCTACTGTTGTGAACTTAGATATGTTGATTAATGTACTAATAACAATTGTGAACCCTTAGTCTCTTATTATATCTGTATAGAAGTAGATGATGAATAGCAAAGGTAGTCGGAGTTAGATATCACAACCCTCCTAATGGGTGCCTTGCTTTCAGTTAATGTAGTGCAAATTTTTGTGACTTCATAGCTTTATGATTAGGAGCACAAAGTTAATAATGATACTGTATATAGTTCATAGTTCTAAAGCAAAAAGATAATGATGCTACTGTATAAACTTTTAAATTCTAGAGTCTAAAGTAAATGTGATAGGATAAAGTTCCTAATTCTTGAGAGCAAAGTTAATAACGTATATTATAAAGTTCCTAATTATAGAGCGCAAAGTTAATAATCCTACAATATAAATTTTCTAATTCTACAGTACAAAGCTTTTTAGCATTTTTTCTAGGACCAGTAGTGTTTTTAAGTGCTGTAGCAGAAGGCTTTCTTGTTTAGAGAACATATTTTGGAAATAACATAGTAACAAAGTTTTCACTCATTGTAGTGTAAAGCTTGAAATGCGACTGCAGTAATCTTTTTTTCAGGGTATAAAGTTTCAGCATACAATTGTTTAAATGTGTCAGTAGAAACATCCCATTCCCAAATAATTTTCTTTGCTTTCACCTTTTAATAGTTTTATTTTGATTTTTGTGTACATGTCTTTTTTTTACGTAGACTGTTGTTTTTATTAGCGTGATAGGATCGGAGCAAGTGGAGTGTAAAATGGAGAAGAAGGTATATAATATTCAGCATACTATTATGAAATTGATAAAGCCATGCAACATATATCCCCAATTTAAAGTTGTGAATTGAGAGCTTCAAAGTTTTTTATATTATGTCTTTGATACAAACATTATTTTTGTGTTGATTATTTTGAAATTAGTTTTTTTATTCGAAGTTTATGTATATATGCATTCAAAGTTTTCAAGTAGTCGGTTCATAGTTTTTAGCATGTGGCTTCAAAGGTTGAGATTTGAGACATAGGAAGTTTTTGAATAAAATATATGAAAGCTATTTATGTTTTTATGAACAAAGTTTTTGACATGTGAATTCAAACCTAGTTGCCTCAAAGGTTTCTAATTGATATATATTTGTGCTATTTTAAATTTAAGGGCATGCAAAGTTTTTCAATAATTTCTAGAAAGTTTTAAATCATGCAGTTGAAATTTTTCCACTTACACATGTAAACATTGTATATGTACGATTCTAGAAAGTTATGCATATAGGAGTCAAAAGTTTTTCATGTTCTACTCAATATTTTCCGACAACCTATTATAGAGTTATGTATAAAACTTCTACAATTTCTATATTTGATAGTACAAAGTTTTGAATATGTTAGTACAAAGTTCTAGAATTTATAGCGCAAAGTTCGGAATTACAAAGATTTAAGCTAGGAGCATGAAGCTCATGGTTTTTACTAGTACTGGTATAAAGTCCTTAAAATTTTTGAATGCAATGTTTTAAATTATAAAGCTTTGTGCACATGTTTTATAAGTTTTTAATAATGCTAATATGATGTTTTTAAATTTATGTTCAAAGATTGAGATTTTACAAAGCTCTGGATATAATTTTTCAAAGGTTTTCATATTCTATTCTTAAGTCATGTCTATATATAGAACCTGCAAGTCAATTGCATATAAAATTTTAAGTTGCTTGCTTTTTGATGAAGCAATTGCCATATACAATCTCTTCTATGTTAGATTATTCATCAGCAAGTGGATGGGCATTAAAGGCCATGAAGTGCACGAGAAGTAGCAAGTTTTTGTCAAGGTGAGTTCATTGAGTACTAGGAAAGGAAAAATGTTCCTACCTCCGGTTCAAATTTTATAGTGGGGTACAAAGTTTTTTTATTATAAAGTATTAGGTCTAAGAGTACAAAGTTTTTAAAAGTTCTAGTACAAAGTTCTCCAAATTTTTGGAGTTCAAAGTTTTAAAAATGATCCGAGAAATGGTTTCATATTTGTTATAAACCCACTTTTTCCGTTCATCAAGTGGATTAGTGTCATGTTTATATGTTTGCTATTATTTTATTTCAAACACTTATATAGCAAACACTTATATAGCATTTATTATTTTTGTTTTTCAGGGTTTCGCCGAGTCGTTCCTTTTCTTCAAGATTAAAGATTTCGTTTTATATCCGTTATTTTTTTGACAAAAAATTGTAATGATATTATCTTTTTCATGGAAATGTATATTTATATTAATGTTTGATTTTTTATATTGACTCATTTGTCAAAAATGTGTAATAATATTATTTTTATTAACCAACATAATGTTTTAACAAAAAAATAAAAATGACAAAAGAAATATTGTTTTTAGTACCACTTCTACTTTCATATGTATGTGAAACATTCCCCCACCCATTTCATCTCCCTCGTACCCACTGTCCCGAAGGGGAAAATGATGTGTCAAAGAAAGACGTAGCAGATATGTGTGAAAAAGAAAGAAGCCAGAAGTGGGAATTGAACCTTTGTGCGCTGCTAACTACTACCGGCGACTGTTCGCTGCCAACCACCCGCAGCGAATGAGCGCCCAATAAAGGTTCCCGAAGGGGTCGAAGACGGGTAGGGTTGGATTGATATCAGCAGTTGGACGCATACCTGTTTTTGCCTCCTCTAGGATGATGGAGATGATGAGCAGGCGCAGGCGCGCAAAGAACTCAAGCAGATGAGCAGTGTCAACAGGAGGCCTGGAGCTCTACTCGGCACGGTATTTGAAACATGAAACTTATATAAAGGCCGTGTGGTAGCTCGAAGTTGAGCGGCGTGCCTGAACCAGAAGCAACCTGGTTTACGCTTGTCAAGCGGCCATTGGTGATGCGGCGAAGGTGCTAGATGAAGGTAGAACGCCAGGATCAGAAAATGTTCTACAGATGTCGAGCACTTCGCGGCAGGTTCACTGCTGCGCGTCCCCTCGAATTGCCAGGGGCCAGAAGCTGGGGTTGCGGCTGTGCACAGTCGGCACCCGGCACCGACCGAGGAACTACATGTCGAGGCATACCGCATACACCGTACGCGCGGACCGCTACATACGTGAAGTAGTGCCAGGTCCTCGTACTACTACTACTAGTGTTTCGATTCGTTCAGTTTCAGAAGTTTTCAAATGTTTTTTTTAAGCAACGGCAAGAGAGTTGCCGTAAACTTTATTAGAAGAAGAAAAAAGATATGTACAAAACAAAACGAAGAAAGAACCGCTCCAGCAACTAAGAAGAAAAGAAAAGGCAGGCAAGAAAGGAAAAAACACAAAAGCCGGCGCGAAAATGAAAACAACAAGAGCAACTCCATAAGAAAACCAAAAGAAGCTAAAGCTATGACAACTGCATGACCGGGGTGGCCCGGGAGTCTGTGGTCGATGTCGCCACGTGGAACAGTTCCACTTCAGTTCTGATTAATGTAGCCACTTCATCGATCCCTTTCGAGGTATTCTGAAACACTCGTCTGTTTCTTTCTTTCCAGATATTCCACCAGAAATGAAGAATTAAGCCATCAAAAGCCCGTCTGTTGCTCCTAGCAGTCAATCTCCGCATTCGTTTCCACCAACCATGGAGGGAGCGGGGTTGTGTCGTTTGGGGGTCATGGCGCCCCATCCAGGACATTAGTTTCTTCCACACCTCGCGGGTGTAATTGCACTCTAAGCATAGATGAATTGGAGTTTCCAAGCCGGAGTTGCACAGTTTGCATTGGGGATCATGTGGTCATCCTCTTTTTGCCAAATTATTTGCAGTTAAGATTTTATATTGGAGTAGTATCCATGCGAAAATCTTGATCTTGGGTTCCGTTTTTGCTGTCCAAATATTTCGTAGTGAGATTTTCTTTTGTCTGCCCATGAATTGTATCTTGTAGGCGCTTTGCGTAGTGTATTGACCATCCTGTGTCCATCTCCATTTGATGTCGTCCGTCATGCTCTCGTCCCTAACCACAGCTCCTAATTCCTCCCATAGTAGTAAGTATTGACGAAGCTCCTCGAGATTGCTTAGAGGGGAGATGTGCTGTACCCATTTATTTTTTTCCGTGGCCTTTTGTACCGAAATATTTTTTTCTTTTGGCTTTCTGGAAAAGCAAAGGAGCTATAGATTTGGGGGCTCGGCCATTAACCCAGCTTGAACGCCAGCTATTGCCTATTGCCTATTTCAAATGTTCGTGGCTGGTTTTTAGACCCATCAGCTATTGCCTATTGACATGCTGATGCTGTATCTTCCGTGCTCTGTTATTTGTTGTTGCTCTTCAGAAGAGCATTGCTCATAAGTAATACTCCTGTTTAGCCTGAACAATTAAGTCTGTCCTGAAATCTGAAGTCAAAGCAGCAGACAGGCTATCCCGTGAATGCAGAAATGTTGTGGAGAAGTTCCGGACCAGTAAGGACACAGTATTACGCCGTTCGGCCGGTATGATGAATAGTGCTCGACTGGTAGAATGAATAGTATTTTGTGAGAAGAAGTAAGCCGAAATAAACCACGATTGGATCAGCCGAAATAAGCCATAACGGTTCACTGAAATAATACAGGCCAAAAGACACGAGAGAGATCTCCAGAGTCTACACATGGTCGTGCATACGGCATAGTACCCATCACGCTGTGTCTCTACGTTTCTCTACAGAACACTCGATCTCACGCGACCCGCCCGCACGGACGGAGGCATGTCAATGTCCATCACACACGCCCCCGACACGGCACGAGCCTAGCTCACACTTGGGACTTGACGGCGTCGCTGTACCCGGTGAGCCCGTCGTAGAACCTGGACCACAGCATGATGCCGCCGTACTTGGTCGAGTTCCTCACCACGGGCAGCACCTGCGCCACCAGGTCGCTCGTCGGCACGAACCCGCTGCCAGCGGCCTGGGGCGCGGCCGGGAGGCCCAGGAACACCCGCCCCGCCCTGATCGATGTCCACCGCGCCCACGCGCTCGCCAGCCCGCCGACGCCGGCGCTCGCGCTGTACTGGCACGGCGGGTTGTTGTAGAACTGCACCCACACGTAGTCGAACAGCCCCGTGGCGAGCGCGGTGCCCAGCGACGCGTCCGGGAACGGGCACTGCGGCGCCGCGGCGAGGTACACCGGCTTCGGGCCTCGCCGGGAGTAGGACTTGAGTGCCCTCGCCAGGTCGTCCCAGTACAGGCTCCCGCCGCTCTCGATGTCGAAGTCGATCCCGTCGAGCACCGCGTCGCCGAGGGGCCGGGACTTGGAGTTCCCGCCGAGGTAGTTGTCCCAGAGGTACGCGGCGACCTTCCTCGCGTCGGCCGGGGACGACAGGCCGTAGCTGCCGACGCCGCCGCCGATGGAGAGGAAGACCTTGATGCCCTTGCTCTGGCACGACTTGATGTCCGCGCCCACGCCCGTGCAGCCGTTGGTGGCCGGGTTGCAGTGGCCGGCGAGGTTGAGGACCGGGGCCTGGCCCTTGCCGAACGTGGGGAGGAAGGCCACGTTGACGAACTTGTAGTTCCCCGTCGCGCACGTCAGCGCCAGCGTGCCCTCGTTGCCGTTCTGGCCCCAGTAGATGGCGATGTCGCCGGCGCGCGCTCCGGCGGCTAGCCCCGCCACCGCGAGCGCCGCGGCCAACACCACCATTGCCGGAAGAGATCTAGCCATCCTGTCTTGCTTCTCGATCGAGTTCTTGGTATGTGGTGGGCTAGTGGCACTGACCTCGAGCTTGAATCATGCTCGCTCGGAGGTTCGTGGTCTTTATATAGCTGATGAATCCGTTGAACTAACAGCGGCGCAGTCGTGTTCTAACGATCCTTTCATCATCCGTTAGGTGTGCTAGCCGTCGCAAGTTGACCGGGCACGATTGAGAATTCGAGATAGCGCAATTTGTGGTCGGGATTTGGGGCTTATCGTCGCGAGCAGGGCGCTGTCAATATTATTATACTCGTGCGTCTCAGCGCGCGGCGACGGTAGTGCGTCGGCAGTGGTTGACCGCTGACCTAAGCGCGCGGGTCGTCGGGTTGAGGACGGCGGCTTCCACTGATCGCGCGGCCAAGTGCGACGACCATTTCTCTCCGCTTCCTCCAACCTCCACGCTCTCGCCTCTGCAGAAACGCTCAGTGGGAGAGCGAGCCGGTAGACGAGTGCATTTCCGACGACGCATTCGCTTCACGCTCTGGCGCTCTGCTAATCGCGATCAAGGCGGCCTTTTGTACTAGTAGTGATCTCGTGTCATAGCCTCATAGGTGACTCGGCTTTTCGTTGTCCATTTCCAATTTCCGAAGAGGTCCAATGCGATTCTGCCGGTGATGGAGATGACTCAGCTGTTTGGATAGATAGCGAGCCCGAAAAATACCATCATCCTGCCGTCCTGCGCTCGATACAGACAGCGAAGGGAGGGGACCTCGTCAGATTTGATGAACTGAACGACGTGATGACAGTCACGCATCTTCGTACTACTCGGCAGGTAAGGCCAGGAAACCCCAAAAAAACCTGTCGCTAATCCAAGGGTTAACGAACTTTAAGGGACATGGCCAGCGTGTACGTTAGGAGACTGATTCAATATTGTAGTGCCCCTGTACGAACTACGAAGGAACGGACAGCCGGCCGAACCCAACTGGAACTGCTTGTTTGCCTCCTTTCAGTTTTAGCAGTATTTTGAAGTTTCAAGTTGAATAAAAATACAGTACGAGTGATGTCATAGGTGCAGCCACGGAGTTTAAAATAAAAATTGGAAATGGCGATTCACGTGCTGATGGCCTGTCTGAAAGTTCGTGTAATCATCTTCAGCAGAAGGCAGATTGCGACAGCAGAGGCTTCACTACAATTTTAAACGCTGCGTTCGGCAGTGATATATTAACTACTCGATCCATTCTCAAATATACGATATTTAGATAAGTAAATATATAACTATTCTAATCAGAATGATAGGCTTATACTTATATTAATATTGATGAGCTGGAATAGTTCATACGTAGTTGGCTGGTATAAGTGCTCTAGTACTGCTTAAGAACAGTATTAAATCAGGTTTTGCAAAATCTTGGCTGAGATATGTGGCTGGTAATGTTACCCACCGCTACAAAACAAGATCTCATAGCCTGCACCTACATTCCACCATATGTCTGAAGCATAAGAAAGTCTAAGAAGACCAAAGACATTAACCGTAGGGAAGTGATCGACAGCACAATCAGTGTGGTTTTCACTAATAACCAAGTTTACTGGCCACAGATCCAATGGCTTTAGTTTTTTCAACGATACACATCAGGTAGCCATAGGCCTGGGCGTTCGGGTTACCGATTTTTCGGGTCGGGTAATTCAAATTTCGGGTAATGAAAATAGCTACCTGATATTAGTCTCATAAAACATTACTCGGATTTTCGGGTTCGGGTATACTTGATCTACCCGAATTTACAAAAAAATAACAAAATACACAAATTTTAGTAGTAATTTATACAAAATTTCACCAACAATTTGTGTAGAATTTCAACAACAATTTATGGAGAATAATATATTATAGTCACTTGTTCAAACCGAGAGAATTATATTGCAATAAAGTGGTAATTTCAAGTGTTTAACTAACAACAAGTGATAAAATACAAAGAGAATGGCAAACTTCGGGTAGATTGGGTAGTTCAGGTACTAGAGTCTATTACCCGAATTACCCAAACTAATTTCGGGTAATCAAAATCGCCATCCGAATTTGGGATCGGGTACCTCGAGTTCGGGTAATTCGGGTCCGGGTTCGGGTAATGGGTATCAGGTACTTTGCCCCGGCTTAGGCAGCCATCTTGTACTAATTTTTAATGATATGAAAAAAAAACAAAGACGCGAGATAAACTTATAACTATGAGATTACTTTTGCATCATTGCACGTGTTGTCATTGTTATGCAATTCTCAACCATCCATTTCTTACATGCACAAATTAAAGATCACGGGATATCTATGGAAACAAGTGAAACAAATCTGTTAAATTGTCTTAAAAATTAAAATCACGTGTCAATATATGAGACCGCGTATAAGAGGTCACCAATATATATATTCGTCCGAACAGCTTGGGTGACACTCCAAGGAAGGAAAAAATACCTACAAAAGTAATAATAAAACATAGAATCTTCATCTTTGAGTACACTCGGGAATTATCTTAAAAGATCGATGTCCCAATCCTATCGGGTAGGTTTGCCATTTGAGTTCAGTGATGCATTATTAGAGTGGGCCAGAGTTGTTTGAGTTGAGTTGAGTGGTGTGTGTTGATGTATCAATCCAACCTACCGAGTATCATCCTAGTTGTATGGTCTATGGTTTGAAATTATTCGGAAATTTCTAGTTGTACAGTCGATTGATTGAAGTTATAAGGGATGGTATTGATAACACCCTAGCTGTACGGTTTATGAACTGAAGTTGTATGATTTTTGGATCTGATTTTCTTTACAAACTGGATCAATTCTCGTTTTCTACTAATAAAAATTCAGAAAAACTTAAGCTTTCACCGTACTCCCTCCGTCCCAAAAAGAATGTCATTCTAGAAATTTTAGGACAGATTATTAAGGAGGTGAAATGACCATGATTGCCCCTATTTATTTGCCATATTTGGTGCTAATTGATTGTTACATGACCACATGCACATGCACACATGCCAAATTAAGTAAAACATCATTCTTTTTGGGACAAATTTTGAATCCTAAAACGTCATTCTTTTTGGGACGGAGGGAGTATGTACAAAAAAAATTGGTCTATTATTTGCTCACAAAATGTGAGATGAATGTTTCCATGGAAACGTTCTTTTTTGAAAACAGCCATGGAAACATATATTCTATTTGAATATGATTTGGATGAAGGTCCCTAAATTAAAAAAAAAAGTCAGAGAAATCTAAGCTATCAGTTGGAGAATAGGACTATTTTCTCAGTATACAAACTCTAAATCACGCAAAACCAAAATCACAAATGATGAATATGATCTCTACTTTATTCGTTTATCCAAATTAAGGGCCTAGGATGGTGACACAAAAAGCATAACAAATCTGATATTTTATACTCTCCCAACAAAGGTAACACGTCGCGACAAGACCGAACTCGAACATACTGACAGATAAATGAACTAATGCAACTAAAACCGTGCACACGCACGTACAAACAGACGCATGCAATACTCTTGCCGATTTCCTAGAGCATGTCCTGTCTCAGTCTATCAGACGTGGCTCTTGATGGCGGAGCTGTAGCCCGTGCTGTCGTCGTAGAACTTGGACCAGAGCATGACGCCGCCGTACTTTGAGGAGCCCTTGATGAGCGGCAGCACCTGCGACGTGAGCTGGCTTGCCGGCACGAACCCGGTGCCCGCCGCGTCCTTGGAGGCCGGCAGGCCCAGGAAGATCTTCCCCGCCGGCACCGACTCCCACTGCTTCCACGCGGCCAGGAACGCGCTGCGCCCCGAGCTGAACTGGCACACCGGGTTGTTGTAGAACTGCACCCACACGAAGTCGAAGAGCCCCGTGTTGATGGCGCCGCCGTCCCACTGGTCCGGGAACGGGCACTGCGGCGCCGCGCTCAGCAGCACCGGCTTGCCGGCGTTCTTGCCCATGTCCTTGAGGTCCCTGCAACCAGAGCATAAGCATGAGTGTCGGTGTGCAAATAAAGCGAGCATATATGAACGACGAGTAGGCTGCGGCGAGAGTTTATTACTTGGCGAGGTTGTCCCAGAACTTGGCGCTGCCGAGCTCGATGTCGAAGTCGATGCCGTCGAGGACGGCGTCGCCGAGGGGGCGCGACGACGACGTGCCGCCGAGGTAGCTGTTCCAGAGGTACGCGCCCACGAGGCGCGCGTCCGCGGCCGAGGACAGGCCGTAGCTACCGACGCCGCCGCCGATTGACAGCAGGACCTTGACCCCGCGGCTTTGGCACGAGCGGATGTCTCTGCTCAGCACGGCGCAGCCTCCAGACGTGGCGTCGCAGTGGTCGGAAAGGTCCAGCCGCGGCGCCTGGCCCTGGCCGAACTGGAAGACGAAGGCGAGGATGACGAACTGGTACCTGCGGGACGCGCACGTCGCGGACAGGGTCGCCTCGCCCTGGTTCTGGCCCCAGTATATGGCGATGCCACCGGCGTGGCTCGTGGCGAGGAGCGCCAACAAGAGGGTGGCAGTGAGCTGGAAGGGACCGAGAGCGAGAGCTCGGCCTGCCATGGTTGGAGCGTGCCCAGCTAGTAGCTATGTGCTCGCTTTGAGTAGCTTATGACTGAGTGATGAAGTGTGATTAGCCGGGTCCCCTTTTTATAGCCGTTTGACAGTAGTGTTAGCAGTAGCAATGAGAGCGTCACGGACTCATGGGATGGGCCTGTAGATAGTAACCGGTCCGGCATGTTATGGTGCTCCACTGCTCCCGGACGGAAGAATGGACAGCCGGCCGATCAAATTAGGCTGCACTCCTTGGCTCGTTCGGAACATTTCCATGGATGAAAAATACATTTCCATTGATGTCAGGTACAGCAAATCAGCAATGCAACATTCTGCCGTTCCATTTCTGCCAATCGTTTCAACTCGATGAAAAATACATTTACGTTGATGTTAGTCAGGTTCAGCAATGCAAACATTCTGCCGTTCTGCGTCCCGCGTCGCGGATACCCGAACGCGAGCGAGCAAGCGATTGGTCCAATACCTCCGACCGCGCGGTGTGTCACCTTCGACTTCGACACGAGGCGAGGGGAGGAGCCGGGTGGAAGGAGTCAAGGACAGAAGCGGCGGCGATGGCACATGGTCACTGGGAGGCGAACCACGAACGCAGTGGCGGCAGGGGGGATCCGGGTGGGAACGGGGAGCGGACAGCGGAGGATTGGAGGGGGAGGAGCAGTAATCCCTTCTCCGCGGCAAGGCGGCAGCCGCTCTCGCCGTCGCCGGCGCCGGACCGGAAGGACAGAGTTACCGGAGGACTGATGGGTGTTTTTGCATAAAGTTGGATCGCGGTTATTAATCGCGATCCAATCGAGAGGGTTTTATGTAAACAGTAGGAATCGTTTTATAAATAATTGGGTCGCGATTTGGATCGCAACTATTAATCGCGATCCAAATGAGGTGGTATTTTGTAAAGTATGTTAACCTGCTTCCTCGCTTTCCATGGCGGCTCCATCCGCGAGCGCCGATTCCGGTCGCGGGACGGCGACATCCAACTCAACCCGCCACGCTACAGCCGATGTCCTCCGCTCCACTCCCTCGACAGACGGCATCAATAAAATCGACATCAATCTCCACCTCCCGGCGCGCCTGTGAGATCGGCGACGACGGCGGCGGTTGTGGTCGGCAAGGAGTAGCGGCCAGGGAGCCCGCTCCACGGTGGCCTCCCGCTCGTACACGACCTCGCAGGAGGCAATTAGGATTCGATCCGGTGATGGGAGATCCTGAGGAACCCCACGCGCAGACCAGTTCTTCGGTGAAATGAAGAAATTGGCAATGTGTTTCCAATTTTCCGTTGCTGTCTGGCCTCTAGCGCACGGCACCAACCATGACGAGATGAAATGGGAGAAGTCAATCCATGTAACTGATGAGTAATTTTGGAGAATGGAGATTATATAGGCTGTGCAAGTACGTGGTTACAATTTCCAGCAGAAAGCAGAGCACCATTTCAGAGGCACCGTTGATCTCATGATTATGAATCGAATACATGAATTCAATCCCAAGGTGGGCACTCTGAAATTAGGACATGGATACGGGTTCTCTTGATGCACAAAATACAGCGCAAACAAGAGAAATGGGACAGCATAAGTGCTTTGGGGATGGGAGCCAAAAACATGCACAGTTTGGGTCACTACTGAAGTTTTCAGAAGAACTGATGCCAATTCCGTAGTTTTTCTGCTCAAAACCTCAGTGCGATTGCGTTGCCAGATTGCCATGTTTTGTTGAAGCGCATGTCATCAAGTTCTAGTTCAGGCTGGCGTCCGTTTATATCCCTGCAGCATGAGGTTAGTTCAACCCTGTATAACTTATGATCAGCATGAGGTTCCTGTCCTGATGATACTGTATGGGGCCGCAATCAGTTCTTGCGGTGTAAAATCGCTTCAAACGGTATTTTGTTTCCACATAAGGCTGAGGCTCCCTAAAATCTCATTCTGATAAATCGATTACAAGAATTTAGGTGGCCACTTTGAGATTATGACATGGATAAGGGTTTTCTAATTATGTGCAAAATAGTATAGCGCAAACAGGAGAACGGGGCAGCATAAGTGCTTTGGAGATTGGAGCAAAAAACATGCCTAGTTTGGGTTGCTAATGAAGTTCTTTCAGAAGAGCCAATACCAGTTCGTCAGTGTTTCTGCTCAAAACCTTTGTGCAATTCTGTTGCCATATTTTTTCGAGCATAGATCAACTTTTCTTAGTTTCTATCCCTGCACTGTATGAGCAATAATCAGAGGCAGATTCTTTTCTTGACGAAGTAAAAAATGGTTCTCGGAAACAAATGACATCTCCTTTTTATTGAGCTGTGTGATATACATGTGACAAGGAAATGATATGAACACAATCCAACAACAACACAGTAAATAAATCACTGTACTACCGGATCCACTATATCGTAGCTCTGTAACAGGGTCGAAACAGGAACACAAGCATGCAAGTGTCACACATGGCTCTTGATGTCCGAGCTGTAGCCGGTGCGATCATCGTAGTACTTGGACCAGAGCATGACGCCGCCGTACTTGGGCGAGCCCCTGATAAGCGGCAGCACGTCAGAGTTGAGCTCGCCGGCGGGTATGAACCCGGTGTCCGCCGCGCCCTTGGGGGCCGCCGGCAGGCCCAGGAAGATCTTCCCCGCCGGCACCGACTCCCACTGCTTCCATGCGTCCAGGAACGCGCTGCGTCCCGAGCTGAACTGGCACTCCGGGTTGTTGTAGAACTGAACCCACACGAAGTCGAAGAGCCCCGTGCTGATCGCGCCGCTGTCCCACTCGTCCGGGAACGGGCACTGCGGCGCCGCGCTCAGGAGCACCCCCTTGCCGCCCTGGTTCTTGCCCATGTTCTTCAGGTCCCTGCACGACGTGCAGCCATCCAGCCATGTCAGAAATCGCGCGACAAGAGCCTGCGAACGGCGACGAGCAGCTAGGCTCCGTGATCTTACCTGGCGAGGTTGCCCCAGTACTTGGCGCCGCCGAGCTCGATGTCGAAGTCGATGCCGTCGAGGACGGCGTCGCCGAGGGGGCGCGACGACGACGTGCCGCCGAGGTAGTTGTTCCAGAGGTACGCGGCCACGTCGCGCGCGTCCCCCTCGGAGTCCAGGCCGTAGCTGCCGTCGCCGCCGCCGATGGAGAGCAGGACCTTGACGCCGCTGCTCTGGCACGAACGTATGTCCTCGCTCAGCCCCGTGCAGCCGCCTGACGAGGGGTCGCAGTGGCTGGCAAGGTCCAGCTCCGGCGTCTGGCCCTTGCCGAACTTGTACACGAACGCGAGGATGACGAACTGGTAGTTGCCGGACGAGCACGTGTCCGACAGTGACGCCTCGCCGTCGTTCTGGCCCCAGTAGACTGCGATGCTGCCGGCGTGGCATGTGGCAAGGAACGCCACCAAGAGGGTGGCCATGAGCAGGAAGGGAGTGGGAGCTCGGCTTGCCATGGCTTGAGCGTGCCCTGTTGGCTAATGGTTACTACTAACTATGGATTGACTTGTGACTAAAAGAAAAATAAAGAGATCGATGGCGAATTGTGCGTAGTGCTGTCTCCCTTTTATAGTGGTTCTATAGTGTTATAGCATTAGCAATATGAACGCCGTGGAAAGAATTTTCAATCTTGTGCGCGAATGGGCTTGTAGTCCAATGGTAGGACGGTCCAGTGAGACGCTACCCACCAGTGTTCAAATCCTGGTGCTCGCACCTTTTCCTGGATTTATTCCGGGAATTTCCGGCGTTATGCATTAAGTGGTAAGCGACGTTCCCGTCGACGACGAGGCGCCAGTGGTGACTTCGAGAATCTCCAGATCTACCGGTGCTCAGTCCTTCGAAGGTGCTCATAGGGGTAGGGTTTGCGTACGTATGTTCATAGGGGTGAGTGTGTGTGCGTGTTGTGAGCGTCTGCGTTGTACTGTGTAATCTAAAAAAAATCTTGTGCAGGTTTCGTGCCGTGGTTCGCGCGCACTTCTGTGTGAAATTACCGTTAGTAGTTGCGGTTAAGTAAAGTTGGATTAATTATGCACTTTACCTTCCCCGGTGATCAGTGAAGGACAACCATCAAAGCGAGGCGTGGATAATATAAAACGCTCCACCATACTCAACTGAACCACAACATCGATCGCATGCGACAAAATTTACTCCTTTTCCAGTTTCCTGCATACATGGTTTACATTCTTTCTTTTTCACTCGATCATTATGTCATGAAGCATAGAATATTTTACATTTGTAGTGTACTGTTCTTACCCTAAGGATTGACTTAATTTGCTTGTGCTAATGCATTTATGTTTTATCCTAACTATATTAAGGAAAGACGGGGTTAACATCAGCTGATCAGCGTATACTTTATTTGTATAAGAGATTTACACTACTGTCATGTTATGGCAAGAACTTTACAGTGCTAATAGTACTATGTTTTTCTCTTCCTCCACAAGTTGATTTATGTCAGGGGGTGAGACCTGGACAGATCCGCTAGGGGGCTTCCCTAGAGGTTTGTAGGTTAATGGAGAGGATTGGGATCTAAGAGCGTAGGTGGTTATGCACGGGATGCACACGGAAATCTCGGCGAGACACGAGGAACACAGCGATTTATACTGGTTCGGGCCTCCGGAGAGTAAAGTCCTACGTCCAGTTTGGTGGTGGAATTATACCAGGGAGATCTACCCCCGAGGAGGGCGCCCCAGGCCGCCTTATATTGGCCGGCGACCTTGGGCTACAAGTTGGTTTCCATCTATCCTAGTTGGTTACAAGAGGGAAAGCTTATCCGAGCTGGACTGTCTTGTCTTGTCTTGTACACCAAGTATCTTTGCGTTCTTGGGCCCGCATGCCAGGTCGGTCAGGGCCCACCAACAGGTCGGCGGGTCTTCTGGCAGGTCGGGCCCGCCTGTCGGGGACGGCTGAGACCCTGGTCGGTGGGGACCTGTGGGTACCCATGTCTCTCAAGCCCCCGATCGACGTGTAGGCGTAGCGGCCGAGGCGAGGTTGTGTCGAAGAGTAGCGAAGGCGCGGCACTGTCGAGGTCGTGAAGGGTGCACGGGGATTCAAAAACGAAAAACCCCTCCGATGTGCGCACGAAGTTGAACGTCGGGCTTCTGGGTCGAAGGACCATAAGGTCGAAGTGAAGACGAGGCGTAGATCTTGAAGAACCGCCGACCTGACCGGAGTCAGGAATGATGTTGAAGCAGCCACGACCTTCAGGAAGGTCAACAAGCCTACCAGGGGTAGGTCGAGCAGAGATGTGATGGAAGCAGGCTTCCATTAGGTCGAGGCGACCCGAAGAAAATAGAGCGTCGAAGACGCACTAGTGTAGTAGCCCCCGAGCAGTAAAGCGACCAGAATGGCCGGTTTGATGCTCCGAAGAAGAAGAAATAAATATCCGAACCTACAGCCTTCTGCTCAGGGAACATAACTGTGCTCGGTGAAACCAATCCAATAGGACAAACACTAAAGAATCTTGCAGAAGTCGTCAGACGCCAGGGCTGACATGACCTGAGTCATGGTGCACTGTACGGTCACGGGCCGGCTCCCAAGCGAAGCACAGGTCGCTGTCACCCATAAGAGACAAAAACGATCCAGAGTGCAGTCAGGTAGGGGAAAGGCGCGCCGACTGTCAGAGTTGCAGCGAGGTCTGGCGACCTGAAGTAGCCAACGACGGAGACGTCGGGAGGTCTGGCGACCAGAAGTGGGCGACGACGGCGACGCCGGGAGGTCTAGCGACCTAAAGAAGACGACGACGGAGACACCAACAGGTCTGGCGACCTGAAGTGGGCGACGACGAAGACGCCAGGAGGTCTGGCGATCTGAATAGGACGACGACGGCGACGCCGGGAGATCTAGCGACCTGAAGAGGGCGACGACGGAGACGCCGGGAGGTCTGGCGACCTAAAGAGGACGACAACGACGACGCCGGGAGGTCTAGCGACCTGAAGAGGACGACGACGGCCAAAGGCCAAGGTCCTTACAACCATTGAAGCCTTTTATATACACATTTGTATGACAAATGGTGTGTCCGAGTAGTTGTAGAGGCGTCCGGGCTGCAATGGTATGGCTACCAAAGTCCCAGCAGGGCTATGATAGCACGCCGACCTCATGGAGGCCTCAAGAAACGACAGATAACCCGCGACGACCTGGGTCGTCACAGCCGTTGTGCGATGGCACAACGCAGGTAGTCAGCCTGAGAAATCTAGGTCTACGCGACCTAGAAGGCAGCAGGACCTTAGCGACCTCAGGGAGGTGCTACTTGACCAAGAGGTCGCCAACGGGCAGTGGAGCCATTAAGCGCAGGGCCGTTGGTATAGCCATTAAGGCAGTTTAATAGGTAGCAGGACCTTAGCGACCCCAGGGAGGTGCTACTTGACCCGGAGGTCGCCAACGGGCGGTGGAGCCTTTAAGCACGGGGCCGTTGGTATAAACCAGCCACGAAGGCTAAGGCGATCCAGTAGGTAACAGGACCTAGGAGCCAGGGACGTAAGCCCGCTAGTGAAAGTTGAGGCGACATACCAAGCAGTAGTACCTGTCGACCTTGTAAAGGTGTTATCATAGACCCGGAGGTCGTCAGAGGCCAGGAGACCTTGAAGAAAATGCTGATATTGGAGCTTGAAGTAGGGCATAACGAGTCCATGGACGCCAAGCTGCTAAGGAGAGAGCCAACGGGCATAAATTACAGCACGGCGCGAGCCGTTACTGCCGACGGAGCTGCCGGGAGGTCTGGCGACCTGAAGTAGGCGACGACGGGGATGCCGGGAGGTCTGGCGACCTGAAGTAGGCGACGACGGAGACGCCGGGAGGTCTAGCGACCTGAAGAGGGTGACGGCGGAGCCGCCGGGAGGTCTGGCGACCTGAAGTAGGCGACGACGGAGCCGCCGGGAGGTCCGGAGACCTTGAAGAAGGTGACCAGCCCCCGAGCGTGGAAGCCGGACAAGTCGCAAAAGCGTTGAGTCGCATCCCACCGTGAGCCACAAAGGCTGCCGGGAGACATACCAGGTCGTCGTAGAGCTGGGCCTGTGAAACAAGATAAACAACAGGTCGGTGTATCAATCTGTCAAAAGTATAACGAAATCGTTGCCCGAGCTAGACTCATGCATGTTGTTTTGTTTGAGAAAGTGTTCCTCTTATCGTGCCAAGCACAAATTATGCGAACTCAAAGACTATGAAGCTGCAAAACGTGTCCCCTCCGCTAACCCAACTCAGTGGAGGAACGGCTTATCGACTGCACGGCTCAGTGTGGAGGCTTAGGCGCAGCCAGCGCGTGGAGGGAGCCTTGGACCCAAAGTCTCGCAACCACACGACTTAAGAATACGCATAACGAGTAAAAGACATTTAAAGGGAGAACCCACAGAAGTTAATTAAGTTCCTCAGGTCTGACGACCCTTAGATTGGCAAAGTCAAGCTCCCAAGCGTATCGAGGTTGGCTACGCCAAGCCCCTGAGCGTGTCGAGGGGGAGGGGAGAAGGAGTAGACCTGAGCATTCCACGGGCCGGGCCGGGTTCGAGCCGAGTCGAAAAAAAACCCGGGTTTTTCGGGCTGAGAAAATCATGCTCATGACCGTCCCATGGGACGTGTCGGGCCTCAGTTTTCGGGCCGGGCCCGGGCTTGGGCGGGCCGCCCACGCATTTTATAGTGTAAAGTAATTAAAAACAGCATTTCGGGCCGGGCTCGGGCCAAAAAAAAATTTCGCGGGCTTCAAGATCTCTGCCCACGCCCGTCCAGTAAGGTCCGTGGGCGGGCCTGGCGCGGGCCGGGCCGGGCCAAAAATGCTCAGGTATAAGAAGGAGCAAGAAAAATCATGTAGAGCAGGTCGACCAAAGAAATTAAAGCCGTAAAAAATTTAATTGTAGATAAAACTTAGCTTGCGGGTAGCCGAGGTCGCGGTAGCCGTGGGAGGTCGACGGAGCTGGAGCTACGCCGAGCTCGGGACGCCGGAGGGGGTCAACGATGAGCTGTGCCGAGCTATCAGTTCGTCGAAGAGGTCGACGATGTGTCGATCAGGTCAACGGCGATGCGAGCTAAGGCCGCACGCGAAGCTGTCGAGGAGGTCAGCGTTGCACCGTTGGAGGTCGGCGGTCCCGTGCGCGTCGATGCAACAGGTCGCCGGAGCGCTTGAAGCCGCGCCGAGTTGTCGAAACAGTCGTCGGCACGAGCTGGACTCGTGCCGGGTAGCAGTGTGGCCGTGGCAACCTGACGAGGTGGTCGAAGAAGTCGATGCGTAGTTGACGTAGTAGGTTGCCAAAGCAACTGGAGTCGGGCCGACCGAGTCGAGATGCTCGCCACGGGGTCTATCACGTGCACACCAAGGGACACGTCCCACATGCACGTGCACGGTACGTGCAGAGAAGTAACAAAGCAAAATAAAGAAGTAATCTTAAAGCTTCCGTGATCAATGAAATAAATCTAAATAAAATATATTAAATAATAGACGGGAGGAAGAATTGTTCCCTGATTCCCGCACGTAGTAGGATAGTAGCCGTCGTGTTGACAACACATGGGCCCAAGAGGCACTCGACAACCAGATGGCCGCCGAGTCGGGGATTGCGACTTGGTCGGTGGTGCATGTTCGTGTGACGCGCGGCCGGCCGAGCGTCGAAACATGCATCTGTTGTCGCCTGGATCCGGGACGCACGTGCTCAAGAGAGCAAATCACCGGCCAGGGCCAGGACAATACGTATCGACGACACGAGTTGCATCTAGGGCGCCGTACCCTGAAGTCGGCCCGTAGTAGATTGAATCTCGTTGACGCTGTAGAACAGGTCGTCTACTCGCGATTGGATCACGAGGGTATGGGTGGGTGGGTCGCCGTGGAGAAATTTTTGGCGCGCCATCCGCAGAACGAAGACGTCGACCTCACGATTAGATCGGAGGGCGGAGGCGAGGAGGTCGCTGTCGAGGGAGTTCTTCGTGCCGTCGCCGAAGATGACGCTGGGTCCGGCCACCATGCTGCACAGCGAGCTCGCGATCACCCCTACCTGGCGCGTCAACTGTCAGGGGGTGAGACCTGGACAGATCCGTTAGGGGGCTTCCCTAGAGGTTTGTAGGTTAATGGAGAGGATCGGGATCTAAGAGCGTATGTGGTTATGCACGGGATGCACACGGAAATCTCGGCGAGACACGAGGAACACAGCGATTTATACTGGTTCGGGCCTCCGGAGAGTAAAACCCTACGTCCAGTTTGGTGGTGGAATTATACCAAGGAGATCTGCCCCCGAGGAGGGCGCCCCAGGCCGCTTTATATTGGCCGGCGACCTTAGGCTACAAGTTGGTTTCCATCTATCCTAGTTGGTTACAAGAGGGAAAGCTTATCCGAGCCGGACTGTCTTGTCTTGTACACCAAGTATCTTTGCGTTCTTGGGCCCGCATGCCAGGTCGGTCAGGGCCCACCAACAGGTCGGCGGGTCTTCTGACAGGTCGGGCCCGCCTGTCGGGAACGGCTGAGACCCTGGTCAGTGGGGACCCGTGGGTACTCATGTCTCTCAATTTAAGTGCCAGGGTTGTCTTTGTCTGATTGCATATCTGCCTGATACTCACAACAGTACAGGAAAAAAATGTCAATTTGTGCTAATTGTTTTTACCACATTAGGCGTTAGTAATTTTGAAGTGAGTATTATTTTTGTTTGAGTTACTTTCTCATAAAATATATGAAACTATAGGTAGGGGCTTCCCCTTGCTACTTTGATCAAAGAATTTAGAGTGATTTTGGGTGATGTGGAGACATGGCCAATGTAAAAATTGTTATCATATTTTAATAATTTCTAAATAACTATAATTTTATTTATCTATTTTCATCAATGCTTTGGAAATGAAGTGAAATTGGATTATTTTTAAGAAAACTTTGTAAAAAACATATTTGCCAAAAGTCATTGCTCTTCAGAGCAAATTTATTTTTAATGGTCATATGTGCATTTCATATTCTTTAGATGCCCAAAATTTAAAATGATAGGCTGAGTTTTCACAATCTTATCAATTTTTTAGTGTTTAGTTAAATCAACATAATAAAAAAAAGTGTTTAGCTTAGTTTGAAACACTATCTTTTATGCAGCATGTTACACTTTATTTCACTTATAGATGGTTATTTGCTCACAAAATACACCTTTACAAAAGATGAGTTTTTAAAACAAGATTTCAAGAGATTTATGAATTTCAAAATTCAAAATCTACCGAGCCACATTTGTGGTTTTAACAGTGGAGGGTTAAAATAATTGTTTCACAGTTGAGGACTGAAATTGCACATGGTCAACAATTATGGGCTGTAAAATAGTTTTTGCTTGATAAATTATTCGAGGAGTTTTAATTGGCCAATTGAGAAGCACAAAGCATGAATTCAGATTTTTTTTGTTCACCACATGACAAAATTAAACTGCAAAGAAATGTGATACTTTCGACGTTGTGATGATACTTTCTGCATGTGAGTATGCGGCAAACAAATGAATCTGGAGCACACAATCCAACATGATGAAAATCACCGCCGTAGGGAACATGCACTCTCTCGCAACTCTGTAACGTCAAGACTCAAGCCAAGAACACAACAACCACGCACAAAAATGAGCCTTCCTGTCGGAATCCATAAGCAAGCGTGACTCCCTGTCTCCCTGCTTCCTCGGCTTGGCCCTGGTGGCTCCCCGTGAGCGCCGATTCCTGTCGCGGCGGCACGGTGGCGGTGTCCAACTCCACCAGTCCCACGATGGACGAGGCCCTCGGCCGACGTACGGCATCGATAGAATCGTCATCAATCTCCGCCTGCCGACGGCCGACGCCAGTGGAGGCTGCGGTTGTGGTCGGCAACCTGCAGCGCCATGGGAGCCCGTTCCATGGTGGCCGCGGAGGGGAGTCCATTCGGATGGGATCCGGTGAAGGGAGAACGTGAGGACCCCCGCGCGCAGACCGGGTGAGTTTGCTCTTTGTTCTTCAGTAAAGTGAAGAAATCGGCAATTAATTATCCAGTGTCTTCCATTGTTGTGTGGTGCAGCAGCAATGACGATCGACGAGATAAGTTGGGAGATTGATGATCTGATCAATAGTTTTTGGAGATTATATAAGCTGCACATATGCGCAAGTTTGTGGTTACAATTTCGAGGAGAAAGTAGAGCACCATTTCGGAGGTACCTTCGTGATCTCATTTTGTGAATCGATTACAGGAATAGGTGGCCACTTACAGATTATGACATCTTATTCTCATGCAAAAAAATATAGCGCAAACAAGAGAGATCGGACAGCACAAGTGCTTTGGAGATGGGAGCAAAGAACATGAATTAGCTTGTATTGCTACTGAAGATTTCAATAGAGCAGGTACCTGTATGAGATGGGAGCAAAGAAAGCTGTACCATGCAGCTTTGGAGATGGGAGCGAAGAACATGCATTACCTGTGCTCTTATGAAAACTTATTTCAAGCATAGACCATATAAAAGAAAGTTATGATCACTGATCAGATGCATATATATGGAGAAAAAATGACAAGGAAAAGGGGCTTCTTGCAAACAAAACAGGTCGAGACACGAACACGAGCATGCAAGTATCACACGTGGCTCTTGATGCTCGAGCTGTAGCCGATGCGATCGTCGTAGTACTTGGACCAGAGCATGACGCCGCCGTACTTGGGCGAGCCCCTGATGAGCGGCAGCACGTCAGACTTGAGCTTGTCGGCGGGTATGAACCCGGTGTCCGCCGCGCCCTTGGGGGCCGCCGGCAGGCCCAGGAAGATCTTCCCCGCCGGCACCGACTCCCACTGCTTCCATGCGGCCAGGAACGCGTGGCGCCCCGAGCTGAACTGGCACTTATGGTTGTTGTAGAACTGCACCCACACGAAGTCGAAGAGCCCCGTGTTGATGGCGCCGCTGTTCCATTTGTCCGGGAACGGGCACTGCGGCGCCGCGCTCAGGAGCACCCCCTTGCCGCCCTGCTTCGTGTTGCCCATGTCCTTTAGGTCCCTGCAGGTCGCGCAGGCGCAGCCATGTCAGGACTTAGGATCGTGTACTGAACACCGCCGGCCAGCGCATGCGTGGTTTTACCTGGCGAGCCTGTCCCAGTACTTGACGCCGCCGAGCTCGATGTCGAAGTCGATGCCGTCGAGGACGGCGTCGCCGAGGGGCCGGGATGGCGACGTGCCGCCGAGGTAGTTGTTCCAGAGGTACGCGGCCACGTCCCGCGCGTCCCCCTCGGAGGTCAGGGTGTAGTTGCCGTCGCCGCCGCCGATGGAGAGCAGGACCTTGACGCCGCGGCGCTGGCACGCGTGGATGTCCTTGGTCAACCCCTTGCATTCGCCGGACGATGGGTCGCAGTGGCTGGCAAGGTCCAGCTGCGGCGTCTGGCCCTTGCCGAACCTGAAGACGAAGGCGACGATGACGAACTTGTAGTTGCCGGACGCGCACGTCTCGGAGAGGGTCGCCTCGTGGTCGTTCTGGCCCCAGTAGACGGCGATGTCGCCGGCGTCGCATGTGGCGAGGAGTGCAGCAAGGATGGTGGCACTGAGCAGGAAGGGAGCAAGAGCTCGGCCTACCATGGCTTGAGCGTGCCCTGCTAGGCTGGCCAATAGCCCACGACTAGCAGGAATTAGAATGGTGCCTTGGTTCTCACTTCTAACAAGTGATGACCGGTGTGTGCTTAGTATGGTCTGCATTTTATAGCTGAGTTAAAACCTGAGACACTCCGGCATACGCAACTGGACGGCAACAGCACACGCGGCAATTTTTTTTGGATCTTTCTGTATCTTCCAAGATTCATGCCTTAGTGTTTGCTCCTCCATGAGTCCCAACAAGATACGGCACCAGACAGCTGATGGATGAGTGATGTGCACGTTCATTTTACTTTTACTACAAATACTGATTTTACAGCTTGGTGCTTATGCAAACTAGGAAATCAATCCTCAATGAGGGGATATTCCAAGGTCTCAACACGGATTCACCGAGATTCATTCAAAGCACCGACCACTGATGAGCAACAATGGTCAAACCAAATGAATGCAGCATATACCAATAAAACGCAGATACATTAGCAAAAAAAAAAAAAAAAAAAAACTGGAAACGATACCACACAGAATTAGAGCTTAGGTAGCGACAAAAATGTTTGAAATAAGATATTGCCGTAGGTTCGATAACAAGAAGGAAAACATCTCGCACAAGACAATGGGGATGATTTAACTCCTTAATCCTCAAATAGTTGTTGCACAAAAATTTGGTGGTAGACAAAATAGCGAAGTAGCCCATGTTAGATGATAGGCAATATTTTGGCATATTTTAATTCCATAATTAAAAAGATATTTCATAAATATGACTATCGTGAGTGATATAAAGTATGTGTATGTGTTCATGTTTAAACAACTATTAAACATGAATATAAGAAATTGTATTAGTTTGAGAATGTACCCAGAAGCGAAGCGAGTGTCGGAGACACCCGAAGTGCTGTTATCCGCTGGATCAGTCATGATCGTGGGCGGACCTTGCTTGAAGTAGTCGTACGGAAGTCGATGCAGGAAGATGTTCGCAGTGAAGCCGGGAAGTAGTCGTACACGGAGCGAGCAGTCGCGTGAAGACGCTCCCCAAAAACCTTATCGCCCGCGTACCCCGAGCAGGATCTTCAGCAGCAGGACGAGGTTTCGGAGGCTCTGCTCTCGCCAACACCGTGCGCACGGTGCAAGCGATGGGAATGCAAAAGTAAGAGCAGCAGACAGAGAGGGAGATTGTAAATTGGTGAGTTGAGGGGGAGGAGGAGGGCCTCCTTATATAGACGGGCGGATGCGGAGGGTGTGCGTCCAAGATCGAGAAGGGAGAGGTCTCCTAAACAGGAGTACCTGGATTGTAAATTGGTGAGTTGAGGGGGAGAGATCTGGGACGCGGAGAGGACGCGGTGGATGAACCTGGACGGTCGCGGTTAAGGAAACAAAATCACCATTGGGAATATGCTAAAGGATTATCCACGGCCTCGGCGAGGCGAGCGAGCGCGCGCGGGGCACGTCTTTCTCCTTTATTCAGCTTCACAAGAGATGTACCAAAGGTCTACCTCACAAGTGGAATAAAAAACTCCTCAATTACCCGTACGGTATTTCTCACTTTTTCTTAGCATTAAAACAATAAGTTTTAATTCTTTAATTATTGAAATAAATGGCTCTAAGCCTATTTATTCTAACACCCCAGTATGTCTTCTGGAAATTCTACAAGCCCAGATCTAGAACAACCGGTACACCTTTCCCATAGTGCTCTTCAGGTACAGACATCTCACCTGCAAAAACACAAACAAAAAGATGACAGAAATTCATTGATCCATCAAACAGGGACAAGTACGAATTTTACAAGTGTGCAAGGGAAATTGAGGGTCGAGACATACATTCTGCCAATTCTTCTTTAAGAGCGGCACAAGGAAGTTGACGCTCATTTGCACATTCTGGAAGATTTTGCTTCTCATCCATGCCGCAGTTACCAACAGCAACACCCATGCAAAGCACCTTCTTCCGCTGCAACTTAACTGTAGCCTTTGTCTCGTTAACCTTGGATTCAAGGGATTCCTGATGAGACACCAAAGTAGGGGACTTTCCTGCAGTGATGTTCATGTAAGATGAGGAAGAGTAAACCAAACCATGTACACACATATGAGTGATGAAAGTTGTAATCAACAGACATAAACATCTACACGTAGTTTATACAGTCTATATCACAGTTAATGAGTAAGTAGCTCATTGTACTTAAAAATCACAACAAATGTCTTTATAATGTAATATATGGAAGTTAGATGCCCATGCCTACCTTGTTAAGACCAGGTCCAAGAAGACGAGGAATTTGCTTAATGACGACCTCAGATGCAAAGAAAGCATGATATTTCTTTGCAAGCTTCTTAAACTAGCTTCTTGTTTTTGTTCGTCTTCTTGAGGGCTTCCACATCCATACTGTCCAGTGTCCAGACCCATTCTCCCTGCCTGAATAGCACATTGTAACAAGATATTAGAGCAGGTATAGGCAAATAGCATAGAATCTAGGTAAGATAAATCTAAATGGTGTCACACAAGGCACAACAGAAATGACAACAAACTAACAAATTAGACTGATTCAAAACATAGTTTAAATCAGCATAACAGCCACATCCAGACAATGCTTTCATATAAATAGTACTTCACCTCTAGCGGCAATGATTATTTGAGAACATGCAATTCAATGCAAAAATGAAACAACAGTACAAACATAGCATACCTCCTCAACATGCTGAGCATCACCAAGCATGCAAACCTTCATCTTAGGGTGAGGGATGTGAGGCAGCTTAACTGAAACGCTTGTTCTTTTGAGGGTCATAGTTCTCCAGTCAAATCTGCAGCTCAACGGTTTCAACAAACTTGTGCTGCTTTTCACGGGAGTCGTTGGTAAAAGTGAGGCAATCACATCCCTCAGAGCATCGCCCTGCAATTTACTGAAATAAAACAAGGGACAACTAATTACGTGCTGGAATTCTTAGGCTTTTTGCTCAGGACAAAAAAAAACTTGGAATAACATTTCTGAACACATCAATTAAATGGAAAACAAATGATTGAAATAGACAAACTACCAATACCCAAAGAGCAAATTAACAAAATAACAATATAAATTGTTAAAAGATGATGCATAGGAAGTAAGCATATTAACCCTAAGCAAACAATAATGATTAATGAGCTCTACTCGGCCCTTCACAGCCGCGTTGAAGACCCTCTTTGGACACCCCGTTGTGAATAATTTGAATGTAGTAAAAATTGTCAAGTTGTTTCAACATTTTGAATGTATATTCTCTACGTTTTCCAAAAAAAATATTTTGAGTAATATTACAGACAAAAAAAATCGATGAATTGCAAATTTGATGAAAGAAAAATATGGAAGTATGGAAGAAAAAGAACCCTCGCACACCTTTTCGGGGCTCCTATATCGCTATCGGAAGGTAGATAAGTGTTGAAACTTCCAGCTCACTAAGGCCCATCTAAACTTCCTTCTTATTTCTTTCCCACCAGCCCACCTCATGACTATTAACAAAAATGTTTCAACATTTTTAATAAATGTTCCAATATTTTCCAGAAATGTTGGTTTTTTTAATATGTTTTCATCAATATTTTTTGAAAATGTTGGACAACACTCTCTCCGGTTCCAACATTTTTCAAAAATGTTCCAACATTTTACAGAAATGTTGACTTTTTCAATATGTTTTCGTCAACATTTTACAAAAATGTTCCAACATTTTTGAAAATATTGGATAACTTTTTCCCCTTCTCCCACCTCCCACCAGTGCGCTGCCGGCGAGCCACGCGCGTGCAGCCGCGGGGGTCGGCGAGCCCGCGCGCGGCGCACGCAGGCGCGGCGGCGAAGCATCCCCGGCCCCCGGCGGGTGTCAGGGTGGTGCGGAGGTGCACCGACGGCGGGCACAGGGGCGCGCGCGGGGGGTGGCGCACGGGCGGCGGCGCGGGAGGCTGGGAGCCTGGGGTAGGAGAAGAGTAGGGTTAGGGTTTGGAGTGAAGATCCAACAGTGGTAGTTGCCTGCACGAATCGCAAAGCAAGCGGAAATTATAATAATCATACTACCTTCCAGAAGGTATATAGAATCCCCGCACCTTTTCTCGGGGGCTCCTATCTCCCTTCCGGAAGGTGGATAAGGAAGGGAACTTCCAG
Organism: Cenchrus fungigraminus; assembly: GCA_036936925.1. Taxonomy (NCBI): domain Eukaryota; kingdom Viridiplantae; phylum Streptophyta; class Magnoliopsida; order Poales; family Poaceae; genus Cenchrus; species Cenchrus fungigraminus. Next base: position 11,417,879 of record CM072779.1, read on the forward strand.
CCCATTTATGGCTCATCTAAGCATCATCTTCTTCCTCATCTCCTTCTTCCCCCGGCGTCCTCTGCCCCCGCCCCTTCTTCCTCCACCCCGGCCGGCGGCTGCCGCGTCGCCGCGCCGTCCGCCCACCCACCACCGCACCTCCCTCCACCCCTGCCCTTCCTAATACCGCCGCTCGTCTCCCCCGCCGCCGGTCACCGGCCCGACCGCCGTCCGACCCCGCCCGGCCGGCGGCGCTACCGCGCCGCCTCGCCTCCGCCGCCGGCCGAACCACCACCGCCGCCAGTCCTCTGGCTCCCCCCACCTCCCCCCTTCTAGGTCCGCCGGACATGGAGACCCTCGAACCCGAACCCCTAACCCTAAGGTCCGCCGCCTCCACCACCACCCCGGCCGACGGCGACCTCGCCGCCGGCCGCTCCCCCCACTGCCCGCCCGCCCGCCCCCACCCGGCAACCCCCAACCCTAACCTCCGGCCGGCCCGACCCCCCACCCCCACCAACCTCGACCACCGCCGGCGGCGACCTCGCCGCTGGCCGCTTCCGCCCACCACCCAACCCACCGCCGGCCGACCCCGACCCGCCCTTGTCGTCGCGGCGGTGCTCGCAAGAGAGAGAGAGGAGGGAGGCGAGATGGGAGGGAAGGAGATCGTGCGGCTCTGGTAAGCCGCACGAATCTCAAACATCGGAAGGTGGCGGGCCTTCCCACCTTCCGGAAGGTATATAGGATTTGCCCCTTTTCTCGGCTGCCACGCGAGCACACGAGGCAAATTGGGCCACCTCCCCTGCGTGCTGGGCCTCCTTGACTGGGCATAAAGGCCCACGCCTCGTCAGACAATCCTTTTCTTTTATTACCCGTGGGCGTGCGCTGTGCGGCGGGCGCATCTCCTCTCTCGTCTCGCCGCGACGCCGCCGTGGCTGCGATCCCGTGCGCTGTCCGACGCGCCGGCCTCAAGAATCAGCGCCGCATCTCCCCTTATCAAGAACCGCGCTACCACCGACGCCTATTCCCGGCCTTCAGCCGGTGTCTCCACGCCGGCGCGTTGCTGACGCCGGTCCTTTGAAGAAGACGGCGTGTTCTAGCCCTTGGCGTCAGCCGGAGTCGAGGAAGACGCGATGAGTTCGACGCGGGTCATCGCATGAAGTCGATCTGGGGTGCCACAACGACGAACCGGCTTGTGGTGTGCAGATCCGGCGAGAGCGCGCAGCCAAAGCCCGGGTTCCCGGCCACCACGCGGTCGCTGCCACTGGCCGTCGTCGTCGTATTGCTATACCGATCAAGGTTGCCCCCCTCCCTTCTCGACCCCACTACTCTCTTATTCATTTTATCTGGTGGAAGCTGTACGCGATGTTCGAATTAAAGAATTGTGTGTTGAGTTATCTAGATTCATTTATCCCATACCCCTTTCAATGTTTCGTCGATCTTGATTTAGATTTGGTTGAGGACGATCTTCTCGCTTGAAAATTACTCGATAACACCCAACTCTGATTTTGCTTGTGGTGAGTAGTTTAAAATTTTGGTTGGGTGAATCATGGCCTTTGAACATGCCTGTCGCTTAAGCTGAGCTTCAACGAAGTCCCTACAAATCATAGCATGATGTTTACTAAATCACTGGTGTTACGTTCTAACTATCAACTGGTGTTGTGCAGGGAAGGATAGCGATGAGGTCTTAACTCAGCATTGATATTGGCATCTGAAAATGTTTATAACTCCACAATAGAAGACAGTCTTGGACTCTTGGTTGCAATGGAGAAAATTATTCATTAGATTCTACTTGATAGTGTTGAGTACTTGAGTGTTCTTTGAGTGCCAAAACATGGAGCACCTCCCTGTTGAAGTCATTGGCAACTTTCTTTCCCATCTAGGTGTTGCACGTGATGCCATGGTTGCCTCTGCAGTATGCCGTAAGTGGCGGGACGCCTGCAGGAAGCACCTTCGCTTGCTGTCTTTCAACTCTGATGACTTTCCGCGTGACATGACTACACGTCAGCTGGAGATTGTCATTACACAGACTATATTTCAGACGATGGGGCTGCAATGCCTCTCAATTCATATCGATAACACCCATGAGTTCTCTGCAGCACCAGTGATTGCGTGGCTCATGTATACCAGGGACACTCTGAGGAGCTTGTCTTACAACGTCAGGACAACACCTAATGTAAGCATTCTGGAAAAGTGCGGCAGGCAGAAGCTAGAAGTGCTAGATTTGGATCATAACACAATCACAGGTGTCGAACCAAGCTACCAGAGGTTCACTTGTCTGAAATCCCTTTCCCTGAGGCATGTCAGCATTTCAGCATTGGATCTGAGCCTTTTAGTTGCTGCTTGCCCAAAGATAGAGTTATTAGCACTTGATGCCCTTGAGGTTGTCACTTCAGATCCACAATCTACAATGGAGCTCACAAGCCATACATTGAAGAGTCTCTTCGCAAAATCAGTAGGTGTAGATAAGATCATACTTGATGCAGATAATTTGGAGGTTCTTCACTTGAATGCATTGAATCTTGATCTGTTTGAGCTTATCGGGAAAGGAACACTAAAGCATCTTAAGATCGATGATGTCAGTGTTACACATTTGGATATTGGGGACAGTACTGATCATCTGGAGGTAGTAGATGTGAGCAACTTCACAATAGTCTGGCCAAAGTTCTATAATATGATATCCAGAGCATCCAGCTTGCGTATGCTACGGTTTTGGGGTGTTGTGTTCGATGATGAGGATGAGATTGTGGATTCAGAAACTATAGCTCTTTCATTTCCTCTTCTTAGGCATCTTTCATTGAGCTATGAATTACGAGATGGGTTGCTTCACTACAGCCTGCAGGGTTCATCACCACTGGGGAATGTCTCGGTTCTGGAACTTGGTTGGACGGTAATAAGTGAGCACTTTGGACCCTGGGTGTTTGGTATGATCGAAAGGTGTCCAAATCTCAAGAAACTTGTTATTCATGGTGTTCTTTCTGAGGCAAAAACACGAGAGGAGCGCCAGATGTTAGCAAGCTTCACCTCATTTATAGTCTGTCTCATGAGGAAGTATGTGCATGTCGATGTGCAATTTGAGTATGAGTGACATCTACTAGATTCATTGGGCTGTCCTAGTTCAGCTGAATCTGTGCCATCAGGTAACCTTTCCTGACCTTTTCCTTTTTGTAGCATCACAACATTTTATTCAGCATGGTCTTACTAAAGTTTTTTGTGAACAACATATTCAATTTTGTACTATTTGAATTTTGGTGTAGTTTTCTAATGGAACTAGAGTAGCTAGCAACAGGTGCTATTACTGAAGTATCCCAATGCTGCATTTGGCTGTTTGTTTCTTCATGATTTTGCTTAAGGTTGTACTGTGTATATTTATGTGATTAGAACTTGTTCCCTGAAGACAATTGTCATCTGATTGTTGTGTCTCTTAGCCTAATAATTTATGTGATGGCTATTGGCAAACAATTGTATTTTTTGGCAGCTTATTCACCTTCATGCAGTATTTACAGAAAGGCAAGAAGAGGCCTGCTATTTCTTATCATCAATGGTTTTATAGCATAGAGATTCAGAAAGCGACTTTCGTGAAAGCCACTATTACAGACCGTATTTTACATTGATTCCATCTACCTTTTCTGATGTCATGTCCAAAATGTCTAGAAACTCTAATTTTGCGACAATGGTGGCAAGCAAGCCATTTCCCCCCAATAGTCCAAACATCTTCTCTCATAGAACCTGAGCTAAATTGCACTTCTTGTAACAACCTCCTTGTCAACTATGCATATGTTTCTCATTTTAAACATGGTTCGTGACATTTTGCTACTTCACTAGTTTTACTACTTAATGCTTTGACTTACTGATTCATTCTGTCATTTGAAGCATTATATGGAAGCATATACACTGGTACAGCTAGATAGTTACATAGTAACGACAAGTTTTGCTCTATATACTGCTCTTTATTGGCGTTGGCTGGCATCTGTCAACAAGCTCTTTATGGGCAACATTACTCTGTTTTGCTGTTTTGTGGTGCCCTTTCACACCCAAGATTATGCTCCCTTAACATTCAATAGAAGTATAACTTTCTTTTCCATTCTATGCATTTGGCAGATCTTCTGATTCTGCACCATGAGGACTATCCATCCCAGGCCCGCTCCAGAGTTAAAAGAAAGTTTGTGTCAACATCTTATAACAGATGGCTGCATTTGGACACATTAATTGCAGGCTGGACAACGGAATGCACTACCTTTTCTGAACAAAAGCCCCCCCTTTCTATTCTTCGGATTGGAATGAAATGCTTATGTTGAGATTTATTGGCCTTTGTTACATAAATAGCAAGACCTTTAATATATTTATGAGACTAATCTTCAATCAATTTCTTTCATGATTCCGTAAAATATTGGTAAATTGTGAATTGGTAACTTCGTGTTGCTGTAAAGTGTACAAGTGATTCTCTTGGGAAATTCGACATTCAGCACTGTCGCTTTTCACCTTGACATTCCACTCCAAGGGATTCCATGATAAATTAATAACTAGTCCACATTGGCAGCATTACTGCCTAATCCTAGTTATCAAGGCTGAGGTTTGTTAAAAAAAATCTTGTGCTGTTATTCCATTTGGGTTTTCGTTTTACAGTTGTTTAGAACAGAACATATTCCACCGGAGGATCACATCGAATTTATGGGTCCTGCCTGGCCTGCCAATATATGTCCCTCACTATTGATGCAGGTTCACTTGCCAGTCACAAAATATTTTCGTTTTACAACTTGCACCACTGAATACTTGCTGGATTTGGTTGGGGGTTTAACAAAAATCTCTCTAGGCCTATATATTATGCTTTTGATTTGTTTTGTTTTGGGTAGAATAATTTCTATCCATTTTCTGTAAATACTGAAGTTTCTGATCCACCCTGGTCTGTTCTGCATTGCTAAACTAATCCATTGGTTGCTATGATGAGAATCTCATGCTAGCCATACTCTTTTAATACGATTCCCCCCCTCTTGACCTGTTCCATAATAGAATATGATGAGACAAGGCTGATCTGAAAGTTCAAACCGTTGACCTTTATGTAGCAGTTGCTTTGCCACACAAGTTTGCAGGTAGAATTTGGTAGTGGCACTGGCATGAACCAGTAGCACACTAGCACAAAATCTTTCTTTTCTCTCTCAAGTCTCAAGTCAAGTGGGTTAAAAAAGATGAAGATGCAAGCCGTGGAAGCTTTCGGGATTATCCATATTCCGGCCACTGAGCGTGAAATTCCAACGGCGAGTCATGTCAAACCAAAAAGGTTACCAGTGATAAAATCTAGAAGACAACGAACAAAAAGGTTAATTGGTGAGACTATGTCGTTGCGATGTCTGGGTTTTGTTCTTCATTTTTTTTAAAAAAAAATACGGTGTCTCGTTTTCACTTTGGTAATTTTGCCGTAGTTGGATGGCAAAGCGTGATTCGCCAAAACTGCATGCCCATCTCCCTCTTCTTGCGTGTAGCTCACTTGCTGATTCCCTGCCCCAATAAAAAACTACGAAAACGAGATAGGGTGTGTTTAGAACTCCAACTTCTCCCAAAATTCACTACTCCTGCAAAAAGAAGATTCCCCATCACATTAAACATCACATCAAAAATGCCGACACATGCATGGAGTACTAAATTTAGATGAAATCAAAAACTAATTACACAGTTTGGATGTACTTTGCGAGACGAATCTTTTGAGCCTAGTTAGGCCATGGAAGCACAATATTTACCACAAACAAACGAAAAGTGCTACAGTATTTTTCAGTTCGGAACAGTGTTTTTCAGCCCAAAATCCGTGCAAAATCCAGAATTTTGCATCTCAATTCAGGGAACTAAACACACCCATACTAGGTTTGCAGAGTGCAGTCCTATTCTTGCCAAAAGATTTGCAAAATCTACCGAATCTACTGTCACTGGGTAGGGTATGCAGTATAGTATTTTTTTCGGTCCCTTCTCCGTACGTACTGTTCAATGATTCACTGGAGCCCCCTGGCCTCCAGCACATGAACAGGAAGCTTGTGGAACTTCAGCCTTGACCAAGCCCGGTTGAAGAAAGTCAGCTATATAGAGAGGAAAAAGTGGTAAAAAAACTAGTAGCAGAGAGAGAAAAAGATTTTAAAAGAATTTTCCAGAGTAAATGAACTTGGTTGGGCTTTTGCAGCTCAGACGATCCGCACCGGGGGACTTTATCCCCTCCTCCAGGAGGTGGATAAAGGAATACGCCCCGCAGCGGGGGCCGTTAGCACGGACGGCATTTTGCCGTCGCCTCCCGATTCCTTTGTACTCGAAGGACTGAAGGAGCTCCTTCATCGGTGGGGCCCGCGCGGTGGTTGAACGTCCGCGCCGGCAGCAGGAAGAGGGGGAGAGAGAGGGATTCCGCGGCGGAGAGAAAGAGGAGGAGCTGCCGTCGGGAGCTCGTCGCGGCTGTGGACCCCGTCGGCTGCGCCTCCGCCCGGACGTGCCGTGCGCGTGGAGCTGGGGAGGGAGGGGTGGCCGGCGCCGGTGCGGGCGCCGTCGCCGGACGCCCTCGAGGGCGCGGGGCTCGCCATGTCAACCGGCGAGCAGGGGAGGAGCTCCCGCCACAGAGGAGCCGCCGCCGCATCCGCTCGCCGTGAGGAAGAAGAGGGGTCGGAGGAGGAGCCGCATCCCGCCGCAGAGGAGCCGCCCGCCGCATGCTGCCCACCGGCTCCACCGCGTCGCCGTCCCGCTCCTGCAGCACACGCCGCCGTCCCGCTCCTGCAGCACGCGCCGCCGTCCCGTGACCTCTGCTCCGTCGCTAGGAGCCGGTTGACTGCGTCGCAGAACGAGGCCGGCAGCGCTCGCCGCCGCCGCGCCCCTCCTCCGCCGGCGAGGGAAGTAGATCGAGGCCGCCGCCGCTGACCCCGAGGCGAGCCGCCACCTCGTGAGTACCTCCTCCCCTACTGCTGCTCCAGCTCGGCGAGGCGCATGCGAGGAGGGCGGGAGGGGCCGCGTGCTACGAGCGGCGCCGGCGGAGCTCGAGGGAAAGAGGGAGGGCCGGTGCGGGCAGAGCCTGGGCGCGGTGCGAGCAGAGGAGGGAGATAATGGGAGGGTGGGTGGCGGAGGCAACGAGGGAGGGGGGCAGGGCGATAAAAAAATGACTGACAATCGGGCCTAGTGCAGGTAGTTGAGATAGAGTTGAAATATAAAGGATGATGGATGTGGAAGGAGTAGATATAAAGAAGAGAATCTCGATGACCAGAATGGTATATTCCGTTTTGAAGGAAGAAATGAAGGATGATGAGTGTGGATGGTCTCAAGGGTCAAGCAATTTGGGTGAAGTGACCTGAGGAGTTGGCCAGCAAGTATAAATGCAACTTTTTTTTGGAGTAGTTTATCACGCGCTTGAGGCCCTACTTAGGCAAAGGATTAGGCACTAATGAGTAATGGCCAGCCAGCAACTTGGCCAGAACTGACTCCAGTGTGTTTGTTTGGTGTGTTCCCTGTCTGCAGTGATCCATGCATATACCATCTCAGGAGGGGAAGAGCCAGGAGGCCAGGTTGAGGCCTTCTCCAAGAACAAATATTTCTCTTTGTGGAAATAATGTTTTAAGTATTTGGAGCATGACAATGCACTGATGTTGACCTGTGAAGATAGGGAATTAATCCCAAATAAACCCATTTCCAAGCACCTACCGAATTTTAATATTTTCCACGCATGCCCCTAGACTTTTATATTTTTCACATTAGAGGTGCATCCATATCATATTTGGTGGTGCTTTGGTTAGGATTGCTTGGGATTAAACTAGTTGCTTGCGATAATTGGAGATGTATTATGGAGTGAGAGCATATAGTTTGACGAATCAAATTAGATCAGGTCCACCATCTCTCCTACCTATGCTTCCTCTCTGCCCTTCTCATCTGCTTTCAACATGATAGGGGAAGAGGAGATAGAAGTGTAGAACAACTTCTCAAGCTCAGATCCTTTCAAACAAACAAAAAAAAAAAGCTTCTGTGCCTTTCCCTCCTCTATTCTCTTTTTCGTTTCCCCCTCTCCCTCCCTCTCTCTATTCAATGCTTCTTTTGTTGAGTACTTGCCGTCTCAGAGGAAGAGGGCCAGAGGGCGGCCAATGAGAGGTGAAAGGTGGTTACAAGGAGTGGAGTAGGAGACAGAAATGCTGACAGAAAAGCCCTACCACACCCCCTCTCTATCTCTCATCAGTGATCACCTCCTCTGGCCTCTGTTGCATCCCTCCTCTTCCGGTCTTCCCTCCCTCCCAAGTCTCCAACTAGCTGTTACAAGCCTGTGAAAAAAAAGAGAGGAGGCAGGACGTGTTCAAAAGGACAAGATCTTCTTTGCAGTACAGTGGATGAAACTCCAAGGCCGATTCATCAATTCCCCAGTGCTCCTCCTCTTTTCCGCGTGCGAGAGCTGAGAGCAGAAACAAACAAACAAGGAGGAGGCAAGGAGGGCTCCTCCCCTTTCTCTGCTCGCAGTCGCAGCCTTGCATGCTGCTTCTTTCTTTGCAAAGGATGGTATGCACAGAGATACGGAGCAGCATCTTCTTTCTCTAGCCCCCTCCTTCTCTCCCAGCAAGCGCCACAACAATCGCTCACTCTTCTACTACTAGTCTTGTTCATGGTCTCTTGTTGTCCGTGGTAGAGGAGCCCGTGACCATGGTGCACGGCGAGGAGAGCTCGTGGAGGATGGAGCGGGCGGCGCTGCCTCTCAACCAGGCGCTCGCGTACGGAGTCCAAGCCCACGCCGCCGCCGTCGCGACGCCTTCCTGCTTCCTGTACGTACCCTACCCAACTCTCGGTTTTCGGTTTCTCTTCTTCGATCCCTCAGCTGGCCCGGCCGCCATCTTCTTCTACCTCGCGACGCCTCGTCCTCATCCTCATCCTCATACAAGCAAGGGCCACATGCAACACCGCATGAAAATCCTTCCGCTGCTGCTGCTGCTGCAACTTTTTCCGCGTCGCAACCAGCTGCTACAACTGCAAGCACTCGCCGCGTTTTGAAATCCCTTGAGTGCGCAGCTTCTTTAAAGTATTTTTTCGCCCTCCTTTTATCCGTCTTTATAACAGACTGATTCCACGAGCTTATGCCGTGCCACTTTGGTTGGATTACACCTCCGCCCACGCACCGGAATTTTCTTAATGCCCAAGGCCTGCGTCCCGCGAGCGATTTGGGTCGGGCACCGAGATCGCCCTCATCCTTATCTGCTGCAGCTTGCCCATCAGCAGGAGCTCTCTGTCTAGGCGGTCTCTTTCCATTCTTGAAAAGTTTCTATCTGCTATAGCTGCTGGTGCCTTTCGGGGGGCGATGACTGATGGGCTCTGTGTGCGCTACTGCTCGAGCAGGGACTTCCAGCCATCGGCCGCGGCGGCGGCCTACTTCGGGTTCGGTGAGCTGGAGGAGGCCCTCATCCATGGCGGCGGCGGCGCCTCTGCCAACCACGGCGGCGGCGGCGTCGATCCGGGCATGATCATCAAGAGCGACGCCCCGGGGCAGCAGCAGACAAAGCGTAAGCTCTCGTCGTCCTCTCCCTATGAACCTCGGCTACTTGCCAAAAAGGCTCGTTTTCTTGCCTCGTCTGTGCACAGCGGCGCACAGGGCGAGACATGCCTCGCCTTTCCGCGTTGCTGCTTGTTTCCATTCCTATGCAACACACAGTGCGCTGTGTGTGCATATGCAGTAGCTCTGCATGTAATGGTGTGCGTTGCTCAAAGATGGAAACATCACGTTTAATTTCACCTCCATGCATTCTTCAATTGTTACTGCTGCCTCCTCTCCATCTCGTCTCTGTGTAAATTCATGGAGTCCGGGTGGATGAGAGACAGATGCAGCATGAACAAGGCCCCGTGTTAATTCTCTTTGTATGCATGCAGCGGCAGCGGCAGCGGCAGCGGCAGGATACCACCTCGCGGGAGCTGGCAGGCCCCCCACGCTGGAGATCTTCCCTTCGTGGCCAATGAGGCACCAACAGCAGCTGCACAGTGTAAAGGCGCCGCCCTCTCTGTCTCTCCCCCCCTCCCAACCTCCCATGATCATTGATTCATCCATGCTCATGCATGCACGCATTCACTCGCTACTCATCGCCTCGCCTCTCGTCGTCTGCTCTGCCCCTCTGCCTCGTCGCTGAACCCAAGAAAAGATGTGGTGTTCTCGGGCGATTCGCTTGGCCCTGCATCTGTATCTTGTGTTGGCCTGCAGCCCTGCAGCCGCAGCCAGACATGTGCGGCCGGGCGAGAGAGAGAGGTAGAGGAGGATGAAGAAAGAAGACGAGAGGCGCGAGCGAGATGGGCGGTGGTTCATCCATTCCAATGATTGTGATTTCCTTTTTACCGCATCAATCAAGACATGTGCATGATAAAAATCCTTTTCACTACTACCTGCCGCTCACTGTTGGCTGTGTAATTGCTGAACAGGGGAATTCGCAGTCAGTAGGGAGCACCACTGACTCGAGCTCAGCTCAGAACACAATGTCTCAGATGGAGTTGGTGTCCCCAGCCTCCCCTGCGCCGGGGCAGGAGGTCATGATGGTGACCACTGATGATTACAGCTACAAGCCAGGCCTCGCTGCTGCGCCCGCCCCGCCAAGCTTTCAGCAGCAGCAGCAGCACCACCACCACCACCCCCTCCCGCTGCACCTGCACGGAGGGGGAGGGGGAGACCATGACAAGGTACGCCTGCCTCCTCCCTCTGCTCTTGCCTTGGCCAGTGGCCACCACAGCACCACACCACAGGCACAGGCACAGGCACAGGCACCCTCTTGGAGTCTTGGGCTCTTCCTCATCATATTTCCTCCCGTACCAGTACTAGGGTACCACACCCCCTCTCCTACGACCAACCCCCAGCCAGGCAGAGGCAGAGCAGCCACAGCACAACTCACCAGTCTCTTCAGAATATCGCTGTCAAATCGTTGAAAAAACTTGGGTGAATCTTTGCTGTACGTAACATGCTGTTCTTTCGTGTCATCACACCGGCGACGCGGCAGTGCGCGTACGGTGCTGTGCCACTGTGTAAGTGCAGTGTGCTCCCAACCACCTTGCAGCTTGCTTAGCTCGTGTCCCTAGGATAAGTGACACTACCTTAAGATAAGTGACACTAGGGGCTGTTCTTTTCCTCACAAATGAATAGTGAAAAGTACTATTTACTTGTCACATTCATCACATCGTCTCTCACAAGAAACACTATTTCAGTACTATTTATTTGTAACTTCACTATTTATTTTCACCCAAAAGAACGGGCCTCAGAGCAAGCACAAAGGCATGAGGCGTAGTGTGATGTGGCCTCTGAATAGAAATAGAAAGCCAGCAAGCCCAGGGTTGATTGGACTAATGGCATCTGGTCAATCCTACGGAGAGGACGCCAAATGATGGCCAGGGTCACCCCTAACACGACCAAGGAGGGATTGATGATGGACAAACTTAAAAGCTGTGATAAGCCCTTGTTACCCCCCCTGGCCTGCAACCTTGCCGCAACACAAGAGCAACAGCACCACCACACCGATAGCAACAGAAGCCCGTGGCTGCCAGCACCGGCTTCACTGAGCTTTCGGGGACAGCTACAGCCAAAAGCTGCCTGCGTTTGGAGGAGGATGGAGTGATGGACAGTGCCAGTGCAGCTTCGCTTTGGCCTCCAACGTGCACCGGCATGTTTCTGTGGTTGCCTTTTCGTTCCATGGCCACGGCACTGTGCTGCTGTATACTATAGCGTGTAGTATATCCTCTAATACTGGTTGGTGGTGTACTTTGCGCAGAGGAAGCAAGGATCCACAAGGAAAGATGGCAAGTTGGCAGATGCCAAGGTGGGATAGATATATAGCTCCTCCTCCTGTTGCATTCCATCACTGTTCATGTGCAAGCCTGCATTTTTTTTGTTTCGTTTTTCTCTGCGTGATGACCAATGGATTATTGCTGTGAATTCTGGCAGACGGAACGGCGGCTGGCGCAGAACAGAGAGGCTGCGAGGAAGAGCAGGCTGAGGAAGAAGGTGATTTGATTTGATGAAATCATGCAGTCATTGGTTCCTGAGAGTGATTTGCTTGTCCTTTCACCGCAGGCTTACGTGCAGCAGCTGGAGACTAGCAGGATCAGGCTCCAGCAGGTCGAGCACGAGCTCCAGAGAGCACGGTCACAGGTTTGTTGCAGTCACAAACTCCGCAACCCGTCTGATGGGTCTCTGATCGCGCATCGGATGCGAGTTCGTATCATTCAGAGCTTGACGTGTCGTGTCATGGCGTGTTTACCGTGGTCCAGGGCCTGTTCGTTGGAGGGTGCAGCGCCGCCGGGGACATGAGCTCTGGTAATAACTCCAACCCCAGCCACCGGCCATTCTCGTGGTACCACCGGCTGCCGCCGCCGCCGCCGCAGGCCCGCGCGGTTGCCGAGGCGGCCGGCCGGCCTTGTTTCCGGCGCGGAAAATGTGCCGCGTCGACCTTGCTGCAATGCTGCTGGTAATGACTCCGTTCCCGCCGTTCCGTACGCGTGCAGGAGCCGCCGCGTTCGACATGGAGTACGCGCGGTGGCTGGACGACGACGGCAAGCGGCTGGCGGAGCTCCGGGGCGGGCTGCAGGCGCAGCTGCTGGACGGCAACCTGGGCCTCATCGTGGAGGAGTGCGTGCAGCACTACGACGAGCTGTTCCAGCTCAAGGCGGCTCTGGCGCGCGACGACGTCTTCCACCTCCTCACCGGCGGCTGGGCCACCCCCGCCGAGCGCTGCTTCTTCTGGATGGGCGGCTTCCGCCCGTCCGAGCTGCTCAAGGTACGAGCTGCTGCCATGGCGTCCGTCCGTGCGTGCAGGCAGGGGGTGTCGAGGCGGCGGAGCCCGTACTGAGCCTTTTTTCTTTTGCTTTTCTTCTTGGCCATGCACGCAGATCCTGATCCCCCAGCTGGACCCGCTGACGGAGCAGCAGCTGCTGGGGATCTGCAACCTGCAGCAGTCGTCGGAGCAGGCGGAGGAGGCGCTCGCGCAGGGCCTGCACCAGCTGCACCAGTCCCTGGCCGACACCGTCGCCGCCGGCACGCTCAACGACGGCGCCGCCGCACCCAACTACATGAGCCTCATGGCCGCCGCGTTGGAGAAGCTCGCCAGCCTCGAAAGCTTCTATCAGCAGGTCACCATTTTTTGCCCCCTCTCCGTTTGCAGCATATCATGCACAGCTGTTATTCCTACAGGATCATGATCAGTAAACATTTTTAACCCAAGAATCAACACAACGAGGAAAAGCTGGATTTAACTTTCAAGTACGCTAGTCCTTCCACTGTCAGAGCTGCACAGTAACAGCAGCGATGGAGCTGGTCCTCGTCCTACAGGCTACAGGGCCCTGTCCTGCTTTCGCCAAGGCAGGCCAACCTTTTGTCAGGAAGCTAAGCTTAAACCTGCAAAAACCGGATAAGCATCATTACCACTTTCCAGCACGCATAATTAGCTCGTGATTAAAAAACAAGCTAATGCTTTTATTTTTTTCGAGAGATCACGACAAGCTAATGCTGCTAGTGACAATTATTGTGTGTGTTATAGAGGAGTTGGTAGGGACCGAAGAAGGCAAGGCTTTGTTTTGATCCTTTTTTATGTGAGTGGGTTTGGCAAGGCTTTGTTCCTTGACACACATGTGTACTGGGCGTACATACACGTACACACCTGTCTCTTTCTACAGAAAGTCAATGGCCGGATACATACGGTTGGCACTGTGCATAAAAAATGCCCCTTGTGCGTCTTCCCTGTGCCGGCCATCTCCTTTTTATTCTCTCCATCCTGTGTTTGCTGGCACATCAGCAGAAAAACAGAGACCCCACACACAGGCATAGAAAAGAAAAATACTCGAGGCCTCTCTCATTCATAGTGTGCTCCATGTTTAGCAAAAGTTGCAAGGGCTCAATCCATGAATAGTGGCCAGGAAAAGGACACAGCCACTCAAACTTGAGGCCCATGGACGGCAAGAAGCCTAAAATAAAATGATCATACCTTTTTTTTATGGATTATCTTCTCTATCAGGGGTGTAAAAGGAGACTGTGACCTCCATTTTGTTAGTTTATTTTCACCTTTCTTGAGCTCTGATTCCTTGAGATGTATGCTTATTTTCGTCTGCAGACAGAACTTTGCAAGAAGGCAGCTAATTAGTATTTCCTAGGTTCATGATTGGAGCAATCATTCCAGTCTTGTAAGAAAGATGGTCACAATGAACAAAGTTGTTAGGAGTAGCAGTGTATTTGGATAAGATAAAGGTGCATATGGAAAAGAATTATAATAAACATGATCACAGATGATAGGTCACCCCCCTTTTTTAGCCTTTCAGGATAGATGCTGCTTATTTACGAAACCAACATCCTACTACCTCCAGCCATTAATACATGATGTTTTGGACAAACAAAATGACTTAGTTTAAGCTTGTTTTGGCTGTCCAAATCATCATGTATTGATGACTGGAGGGAGTATTTCTTTTCATTCACTAGAAGTATGTAATATAAGCAAATGATAAGCACAATTCAGCAGGTTGATATACAGCTGTCAACAGGTGGAAAACAATTGCTTCACCATCAAAAATTCAAACTTTTCTGAAAAGAACGTTTCATTAGATTAAGATTAAGCACCACCAGATAACTTTCAGCCATTGTCCATACTATAGTAGGAACAAGACAGCACGACAACACAAGAATAGATGCATCTGCATGATCCGAAAATGCCCTGTCATTCAAGATAATGGAAGCACCAATGTGCAGCATAGCCAGGACAAGAAACAAAACTAATGTGACATCTCACCTTTTTTTTCATGTGTGCTGTTCCAACTGCAGGCCGACAATCTCAGGCAGCAGACGTTGCATCAGATGCGCCGGATCCTGACCACTAGGCAGGCGGCGCGGTGCTTCCTCTCCATTGGGGAGTACTACCGCCGCCTCCGAGCTCTCAGTAACCTCTGGGCTTCCCGTCCTCGCGAGTAAGATTCAGACCTCTCAGCTGCATAAACTGCATCCTGTTCTTAACTCACTGCACTGTGGCTGCATCCTGACCATTTTTTTCAGAATTCAATATATGAAATGTGAGAAATGGGCATGGCTGACAATGCATGCATTTTACACTCTAACAGGAACTTCATCGGTACAGAGAGCCTCAGTCCCACAGCAACAGAGCTGCAGGTCATGCACCAACAGCAGCAGAACCAATTCTCAGGATTTTGAGGCCTCACCTGGAGGGCGTAGGCTTAGGGGCCGCCAGTGATGTGACAAAGATTCTGATTTTTGAGAGGGAAATGCATTGTAATGTTCTATTATTAAAGTACTGAGAAAGCAGCATCACTAGGCGAAAGGGAGGGGAGAAGGAATGCTGTGGTGCAATGTTGGGTGGCTCAGCTGTTCATATGGCTCTTGAACTGATTGAAGGGTTAGCACCCCAGAATTTTTGTGCGTAGCAGAAAACAAAGCAGACTCAGAAAAATCTGGCTGCTCACTTGCCTGAGAGGACTAGATGCAGTTAGAGAGACAGTAACCATTAAATAACTCTCAAGTTTTTTTAATAGTTATGCAAACATTTCAGTAGACTATCCCCAAACTTATCCAGGAAGAATAGGCTTATGGTAGCCAGGCAATAATCTATCATCAGACAAACAATGACACCAGAAACCCAGCTGATTTGAGAAAAGGCAACTAGGGAATATGTATGAAACCAAGACAAGTTTAATATCGTCCATTACAACAATAATAATGAAGCATTTTAATACTGTCAAAAAGAATATTAAAAGCATGACCATTGAATAGTAAGGCGGAGCAATGTCTGATATTAGAAAACAAATTGAAAGATGCAAGTTCAGAACTATTGGTGGACAAAAGAATGTAAGAGAGAGCTTTCCAAACATCTGATATGAACTTATCAATGGACTCAGATATTCAAAATCAGCTCTGCTTTTAATGTAATCTATCAAGAACATTTGAATTAGGTTGTTGTCATACACATGAATTTCCTGAGAAAAGACGATCAGATGCACAATATTCCAATCACGCAGCTCTCAATCTTTCACCCCCTTTGACTGCAAATTGTGATTTGAAAAGGCCCGACAAATAGTGGAATGGATAAAAGGCCAGAAGAGCATGCTTTGTGATTTGAAAAGGCCCAACAAATTGTGATCAAGAAAACTTCGCAGGAATGGAAAAAATGAAATATATATATATAACCAACAAACAAAAGTGAATAATAAATGGACACTAACTTCCCAAAAAAGTGAAGAAAACATAGTGGCGATATGAATGCAGGTTGCCGGACATGGGAAGCATATCACATTTAGCTATAAATGAGAACCCATCAACCTAGCAGAGAATACTTTTTTGGCAAGAAGAAAAGGTTCAGCAACATCACTTGTCTGGCAAGCATTCAATGAGGAGCAGGCTCACTAAATATTCGTTACAGAACCAGCAGTGCAACTACAGTTGTAAAACTTAATACATATAGTTCATACAACATACTTACCACAAAAGTATAATTTGGAGAATGAACCATGGACATCTACAAAGAAGCAGAAAAGAAGTCTACTGAATGGTACAGCCCATGTCACATATCACAGTTACTGAACAGGCATGTTTCTTCTGTGGGTTTCATTTCCGTTTATAATCCGAATGGATAGCAGAACTCACATCTGATTCCCCACTTCTTTTTGAGGAGGTGAGCAAATGTTTTGACCATTCCTCCAAGCTTTTGCGGTGAAGAGGATTCATGCTAATAGAAGGTCGCTTCTTACGAATCATTTGCTCAGCAGCTTTCCAATCTTCAGCCAATCCAAGTGCAACAAGAAGCGCACACATCACACAGACGCTTCTGCCATGACCTGTTCAGATATAGAATACTATTAAATAACCTGCCCAATAACCTGTCAAATTGGACAGCCTATTAGAGAAGCGAGGAAATTGGTATAAAGAGATTTTGTTTTGGAAACTAGTAACAAGGAGGTTTAGGCTAAGAGGAAAAATAAAGGTTTAATAACTGAGTTGGGTGCACATATCCAGCTTAATCTTAATTTTCTTTTAACAAAGTATAGATGATGTTCAGCTTACCCATGGCAGATAAGCAAAAATGAATAGACATGGCAGATAACCCACATGCAACAAGATGACATGAAAATTTAAAAATAATGTATTAGTGTGTTTTGTTTCCTGGCTAAACAATCGTGATGATTCAGAATCTTATATTATACATGGTTCACCAATTCAATGGAACTCCATGGTTTATCATGATCTGGAGTTTATAAATATGTATCTCTAGTCTCAACAGTTACCTAAATATGACTAAACTACAGGTGAGTAGGCTCTTTTTGTGTGTGTGTGTTGGGGGGGGGGGGGGGGGGTTAAATCCCTATTTTCAATGCTCAGGTCCTTCTGGAGTTTTTTCAGGCAATTAGGCATTTTCTGCGATCTAGGCGCACACGCATGTGAGTCTATGTGTGACTCTTTCTTGTCCTATTAATACAATGATATGCAGTTCTCCTGCATGTTGGAGGGGGGGAAGACAGAAATGCGTTCAGGGACATGAATATAAGTGTTTTCAAGACAAAAAAAACATAGGGAAACACAATATAGTTCCTTATCCAAAGTAGAAATGAGGAAATGAAATTACCATAGGCACAGTGGACATAGACAGGTTTGTTCTGCAAACGCTTTCTTATAGCCCATCGCACAGCAGACTCAATCTGTGATGGCTGAGGAGCCCTTGTATCCCAGGTAGCAACACACAGATATGCATTATTAGATAGAGTCGAGCTTTTTGGAAGCTCGCACGTGCAATCTATGACTGCAGGGTCACCTGGTGGCAGGTGTTCAACTGAAGAAGGCCATCCTCCAACAAACACTCCATCTGCAATCTCAGTGTACAGGGGCTCATTTTTCACAAATCTTCGTAGCAGCACAAACAGGTGGATGAAAAGAAGAAATGGAGAAAACATGATCCATGACCACAAAGGAAAGCTTCCATCAGATGCCTTGCCAAGGAGTAAAGGAAGATCAATCGCTGGGTGGGAAGCTATAGAGACTAGCATTGCAATCATGGCCACATATATGAGGGGAAATGAGATGAGAGTCACTCCTAGTCCATGGAAAAAATAGGCCACAGAAAGCAGGACAGTAGCCTTCAGTCCAATCAACCTGGATATTCCCCAACCCATCTCTGCAAGTCATTAGATATAGACTGAGTCAAAAAAATAATAATTAAGGACCAATAAGCAAAACAAACATAGTAATTATAAAAGCACCCTTTCACCATATGAAACTGCAGCTTGTTTGATACACACAATATATAGGACCCATGTTATTTCAGTGAGATAGTGCCGTTCAGTATTATGCCCTGCACAGTTGCATTTTGTTTCTAAGTCCCCAGCGGTTTGGAGGATTTAACATAATAAATCATGCCGAGTTTATTAATTACCCATTCAGAGCATACTAATTCCAGAAGTTCACCTATTCGTGATCCTTAATTAGCACAATCCCATGGTTCCGAGAGTTAGCATTTCCAAACGGCACAAGGCACGATCAACCTTAAAAACGGAGGGATGCTCTATACATTCCAGGAAACTAGCAATTCACCGTATAGATACACGATAATTTCATCCAGAACCCCTCGAATCACAAGGATCCGAAAATCAGCAACAAAAACAACAGGACAGAAGCAAGACCTTGTCTCACCTTTCCTTCGAGGCCGCAAATCTCAGGAGTGACGCGCTTCACTTCCAGTGCCCCTTGTTCGCCAATCGGTCTCGTTCGCCTCGCGGCGTCCTAGCGCTCGCCGATTCGCCGTAGAGCTCTGCCCCTGCCCTGCTCGCGCGACCTAGGGTTTTCAGAGCTCGCGAATCGCGTGACGTGGCCGTGGGGTCCCTCTCTCTCCTCTTCTCTGGGTTGAACCGTCGAAGTGTCGAACTGTTGAAGAGAGGGAGGGAGGAGACGAGACGAGTCGGCGAGTCGCGTGCCCGTGGTTTCGGATGGGGGGAGTCTTCGTATATGGGCTGGCAGTAAAGCCCACAGCTTGTTTATAGGCCCAATTGCGGCGTAGGAATGGATGCTCGCGGCCCAGATTTGGCCTAACGACATTGCAAACTAAGGGAAAACCATTTGACTCTCATAGTCGAATTTTCACTTGAAAATCAGATATCCGCCCACCTATACGTTTTAAAATGTCTGATCCCTAGTGGGCAGGTTTGAAACCTGGTTTTTCGTTCTGGAGGTGAAGAAGCATATTTCAGTTGAGACGATCAAATGAACTTTTTCTGCATTATATTGTAATGTTGCTCTCTGTTTCTGAAGCGAGGCATCAATCAAATTCTTTATTTTTTCCGAAGGAGTACTCACTTTTTTTGTTAAGTAAAGATATTTTATTAGAAAGTGAATAGTTTAAGAACCGAGGAGTACATGCTTTAAAAAAAATGTAAATCAACGAGCATTGAAAACAACAGATGTAGCTATCCCCGGTTTAGGGAAAGGAAACCTGAAAGCAAAAGCAATTTTTGTGTGCTGTGAGAAGATATTAGGGCCTGTTCTTTTCGTTGAAAAGGAACAGTGAAATGTACTATTCACCTGTCACATCCATCACATCTTCTCTCACAAGAAACACTATTCTAACACTATTTATTTGCAGCTTCACTATTAGTACTCACACCGGAACATCAAAAGCAATTGCAAAAGATGCATAGACAAACGATATACTATATAGTATGGCTCATGCATGTTAAATATACACGAGCATGATCACAGAGCTTTGTGTTGGGTTGTTATCTTACAGCAGGTTTTATTGTCTGTACAAGTACTACAACGCACGGTTTATAAACAGTAGCAAGCCAACACAAAGCTCGTGCTCATATATCTAGTTATCTACTGATCCCTCACAGATGTTACAGCAAACACACATTGCATACTGTTCACTAACGATGTTGCTACCGACACCGTTGCAGCTACAGGGCTTCCTATGGAGCCACAGTTCACCACATGGCGCTGCCGCAACGGCGCAGCCCGCGACCGCGCTTCTTGGCGCTGACGTTCTCCCGTGCCTGCTCCATCATCTTCTCCACCAGCTGAAAAAACAGACACAGAGACATGGATGTTCCCATCAGCACGGTGCCTGACAACCATGTTTGATTGTTACACTGATAATTAGCAGGTGATGAACACTCTGTAAAAGGATAGCACACGACCGAGCAACGTTACCATCTTTTTCTTCGACAGGAGAATTGTCTTCTGCAAAAGAAGATGGAGCAGAGACGATGTGTTTGGTCAGAGACTGAGAGTCAGATCAATGCACAGATAGCTAATGTGGGAAATAATTGGGAAATCTTGGTGAATGGAATCATGTTCCGGCTTGTCTCAGTACCTCATCGGCTTTGAGGCGCGCATTCTCCTCCTTGAGATGGTTCAGTTCGGCCTCGAGCTCCACCGTATATGCCTGGACCAAACATTTCAGAGCACATCAAGTCTGTCACTTACTCAAATGCCACGAAATTGACGACGAGGGAATGCACACCTGCTTCCTGGCACGTGACCGGGCCGCCGACTCGCGGTTCTTGATCATCCGCCGCTGCCGGCGCTCCACCGTCTTCTCGGTGCAGCCGTCCTCGGGGGAGTCGCGCTTCCGGGCGTTGCTGCCGCCGTTCCGGACCATCCCTCCGTTGCCAATGCAGCTCATCATCTCCGCCTGCGTCATGGCGCTCACCCCGTCCGACGACCCCGGGCTGACGGCGGCCGCCACGCACTGGGACGGCGGCGGCGGCGGCGGCACCACCGCCATGCCCCCGGCGGCGTACCCGTTGTGGTTGTGGTACCCCATGCCGTCGCCCATCACCGGGTACACGGCGGCGTTGGCCGGCGCCGCCACCTGGTACATCATGGGAGCGGCCGCGAGCTGCCCCTGCTGCTGCTGCATGTGGCCCATCGGCACGGCCGGGACCATGCCGACCGCCGCTTGGCCGTGGCCGCCGGCGAAGGCACCCCGCACGACGCCGGCCTTGACCAGGAAGTCCTCCAACGTCATCTCCCCCAGCGTCACCTGCCGATCTCCGACCGCAAGACCGCCGCTCCCCATCTGCGGCTGCATGACGGCCTGCGACGGCGCGGGGTGGGCCTGCGCGGAGTCCCCGGGGCACTGGTTGATCTCGGCCCAGACCTCCTCCACCGTCTTCCGGGACAGCGGCGGCGGCAGCGCCAGCGCGTACGACCCCTGCCGAACCAACCCGCCGCTCCCTCCTCCGTTCCCACCTGCTGCCCCAGTCGGCACCACCGCCACCGCCGCCGCCGCAGCAGCAGCCGCCTCCTCACGCTCCGCGTCCTCCTTGCAGCCGGCGGTGGCGGCCTGGAACTCCTCGGCGTTCCATATGTTGGCCATGAACTCGTCCATGTTCATGGACCCGAAGTTGCGTCCGGGCTCGCAGAGCGAGCTCTGCAGCTCCTCCAGCGTCAGCGACATGATCGACGCCTGCCGCGCCAACGGGTCCGCCTCCTGATCCTCCGCCGCCGCGCCGCCGCTGGTCCGGGCCCGGACGCCCTGGTCGCGCTGGTGCGAGGTGACCTCCTGCTCGTCGAGGACCTCGACGTTCTTGCTCATCTCCGACGCCATCACACGCTACCCCTCACTCCCTCACTCGCTCAACCAGAGTTTTGCCTCCTCCCTTTTTAAGTGCTCTGCTACTAGTGCTAATGCGTCCTTGAACGCTGCACGCCGCTCTTATTTATAGCCTGCATGCGAGAACAAAGCACGACGATTATCAGAAGTTAGAAACCGGTTCGGATGGTCGTCAGATCGGTGGCGCATCGAGAAAACCCAGGTGCGGTGCCGCCGCGCCGGTGCTTGTCGTATGCGCCTGAATAAACTAATGGGACATGGGAGCGCTTCGCTCATGCTCTGATGGCGGATAGAGTGATAGACACTTCCTGAACTTGGACATTTCCGTCGTGACTACGTAGGTTCCGTTTCCTGTCCTGCAGATGGATCTTGTACACTATCTCTCCTCCTGTATTGGTATTTGGTAGGCAAACCACTGCAATATTTTCAACTCTACGACGAGCCAATCGCTAACTCGACCACCCCCTTGAGCGGCGTTTTATGGCCGGATGCGCACTTTGATATGCATGGCAGGTCATCCGCGCACGTTGGCCATTGGGTTTTCGTATGCGAGTCAGTTAGGCCTGCCTGCGTGCGTCCTCTGCTCTGGCAATAGCCAAAGGTGGTGACATTGCTCTCGCTGGCCGTTTCCGAGGATTGCGTGGCCGCGTGCGTGAGACCACCTGAACCGTGGCTGTGGGGATGCAGCCAACCCGGGCGTGCGCTAGGCCTGACGAGCTCGTTGTTGACATTTTGTTGCACGCCGTTCGCTGGGCCGCCGCGAAAGACACCTCGGAGTTGCCACACGGACGTAGCGTGATCGTCTACTACTCCTGTTCGAATTTTAGGACTTGTTCTTTTGGGTGAAAAAGAATACTGAAGTTGCAAATGAATATTGTTGGAATAGTATTTCTTGTGAGAGAAAATGTGATGGATGTGATAGGTGAATAATACTATTCCCTATTTATTTTGAAGGTAAAGAACAAGCCCTCAAAGTCGTTCAAACTCGAACTCGAAGCGCGTGCTATGCCGCAGTCAGTGTGTTTTGTTGTGTGCATGTATAAAAGTCGCAGTGTGTAACAGAAAAGAAAAAACCGGACCGAGGTCTTGAATTTTTCACGGATCCTGACATACTCCTAGGTATGTACTATGTGCTATATGTAGGAGCAGGTATCATAGTGATTATCTACATACTCCTAAGGTTCGATTAGGAACGTAAAATGCCACTTAGGTTCTGTTTGGTTTCTACAAGTTACTTGGCTTTAAGTCAGTGATCAATTTGATTTAAATCAATTCTATTTACTTGCAGCGATTTATAAGTCCGTGGACCTCACCCGGGGTAGGAGGGGAATAAAGGTGATTTGTAAAAAAGTAGGAGTGAAGCAACTTATGAACTTAAAAGTCAAAGGATTTATAGAGAAAATAAGTTGGGATTGTCTGACTCCTGTAAGTGAACACTTTTTACACTTTGAGTCAGACAATTTATGAAAACTAAATAGGACCTTAAAATGAACCATTTCAAAAGTTTAAGGACCACCAGTAAGCATGCAAGTGGGTACCCATTGGGTCAACCAGTGGCTTACCCAAACAACCCATTAATATTTTTTTGGTGTTTTGGGTTACACTGACCCATAACAACACTTATCCATGGGTCAACCAAAATCAACACCAATCCATTTACACTATAATACACTTCAAAAACCAAACCAATCCAAATCATTTACTCATTTTTTTTATCTCAAAACTAACAAAATCGGTTCAATTATCTAACTTTAAGGTCTAACTTTGGGTGTGGACCCCACATAAGGATCTGGCCTCATCAAGTTGCACAGAGTGGTGGACTGTCATATTAAGCATCTCCAGCAAATTTCGGTCAAATCTGCTAAAATTTTATAGTGTGAACGCGAGCTTTTAATTCTAGGGTCCGGCTCTGGAGGTGGGTCCCACATATAGATTTGAGTTCACCGATTTGCACAGAGTAGCGGACTATCATATTAAGCATCTCCAGCAAATTTCGGTCAAATCCGATTAAATTTTATAGTGTGAACGCGAGCTTCTAATTCTAGGGTCCGGCTCTGGAGGTGGGTCCCACATATAGATTTGAACGCGAGCTTTTACGGCTCTATACATGGGTCCCACATATAGATTTGACTTCACCGATTTGCACGGAGTAACGGACTATTATATTAAGCAATCTCCAGCAACTTTCGATCAAATCCGCTAAAAATTTATAGTGTGGACAGAAGTTTTAAATTCCAAAGTTCGACTTTGGACGTAGGTCCCACATAGAGAGGAGGAGCTTGGGATAAGACCTTTATGTAGCAATTGGGTTACCCAAGTAACCCACAACGCTCAACACTACTTAACACCAAAGTTTTAGTGGGTCGACCCAATGGGTAATTACACCACTTTTTATCTTTTAGGTTTTAGGTCATTGGGTCACCCCACTAAAATCTGCATCCTTAACCACCAGGTACTTAGTTTGAGAGTTCATCGATCTAGATAAAGAGTTCAGAAAAGGATCCGACGCACTATACTCCAAGCGAGAGAGAGAAAAGAAAGCGGTACTCATGATACGTCCACCCTTTTGCGTCAAGTCTGAACTCTGAAGGATGAAAGCTACTCTTCTCTACTAGTCCTAGGCTCCTAGCGGAGTCCGGGCCAATTGTTCTGAACATAACTGTAGGCTGGACCACTCACGCACGACCCATGGAATCAATTGTAGGCCCATAATATGCTGGTACTCGCATTTGTGCCATAAATCCGATGGTGGCCCATCGTAGGCCCATGTGGGGATAACACTGAAACCACTGATAATAACTACAGTATCACTTCTTGTCTTCTTTTCCTCCTATATAAGCGCTTTTGTCTTCTTTTAAGGAGCGTTCTAATTTTTTTCTCCTGTTCCTCAAAACCATTCATCTCTTCACGAAGGAAGGTACATAATTCAACCCTACTATGTCAGTTGTCGAGGATAAGGTCGTACCTACGAGAATATAATGAATCCTGTAGGCTTATTTTTTGGCGGGGATTTATGTTAGGGGTGGTAAAGGGTCTTTTAATTTAGCTTAGTAAATCTAAAGATGAAACTCGATCTATAAAAGTCGGATCATACTAGAATACAATTATGAGCTAATACTGTAGGAGTATGAAGAATGGATAAAGGCATCCACCCTAGTTACCGGTAGATGAATGGTGTTGTTCACATTATTACCGGCTCAACTGCAAACAAGCAAATTAATGGAGGGACCAATCGGCCAAACATGCAGCCATGCAGGTACTACAGAAGATTGCTTACGGCAAAAGATGGGAATGAGGATTGTAGTACTCCGTATCACACACTAGTCCATGGAGCTAATTCCTACCAAATTACCCATTGCAGTCAGCTCTAATCACGAATCACGCAGCAAGCACCGTCAGAGCACCTCGCATTCTCTAACGGAATCCCAGATACGCAGAAATCTTTACATAGACGAATCCTGGGTTCATTCCCCGGCTCGTCGGCGCGCCACGTCACCTGCAAAATCTCGGCCGTCGGATCTCGATCGAACGGCTCTAAAGACTCCCCAGTCCCTTTCAATGGCACTGTTCACGCACTGTTCATGTACTGTTCAAAATGAAAACAGCTAAACGCACACGATAAACGTACTCCTGCAAATCCTCGGCCATTGGATCTCGATCCAACGGCTCGAGCCACTCCTCACGTCGCTATCTTGACACTGATTACGCACTATACAAAATAAAAAAAATACTACACGTCCGCAAGAAGCATAAAAAAAAACTCTTTCCCTATATACAAAATTTGCAAACAAAACTAAAACTACTCTAAAATCTACCCGAATATTTTTCCACTCTACTTCATCATCCAAATTATAATGAAATTCCCACCTATAAATAAATTAAAAAAACAAGAAATTCCTCTACAAATCTTCTACTTCATCAACCAAATTATAATGAAATTCCCACCTATCAAAAAAATAAAAAAACAAGGATTTCTTCTACAAATATTTTATCCATACTACAATAATTTAAAAGGCTCCACATGATAATCAAACAGAAAAGTTACAACATATTTTCCCCATACACATCGGGGTCGCACCTACTATCATCGCTACAATACACAGTACTCAAACCTCCAAATTATACACCATTGCCTTTAAAAAAAAATAATCAACCAACAGTTCGTCGCAACAAAAACGCATAATCAACCTATCTCAAAATGGTAAACACCCTTCCTAGTAAAAGATTAATCAACAATTGATCCAAGCTTGTACATAACTGGTCCCATCCTGAGAGACCGCGCGGCAACCTGGCTAATAAGAAGGCCAGGGAAGCTGGCCACGTAGCTGGTTCCTCCCGGCCATTGGATCGGCCGGGTGAACGGCCTGGATCAGCCGAGCAACGATCATTTTGCAAAAAAGTCCTTCTACTTAGCAAAAATTGATCCCACACTCCATGGATTTTATATAAGAGCCCCTAAACTCTCAGGAAAATATGTTTCCAATCAACGTTTTTTTCTAAAAGGACCCTACAGTTTGCAGCAATCCAACAAAAAACTCATAATTTTACGAAAAGACCTATGATATTCTAAAAAAATCAACAAATAGCACAAACTTTGGCAACGATATTTCTAAAAAAAGACCCTTCTATTTAGCGTGAATTGAACCCACAATTGACATACTTTTATAAATGAGTCCCTATACTTCTGAGGAAATACGTTCGTATCCATGAATTTACAAATAAAACCTCACACTTCTCAATAATGGACCCGAAGGCTCCAGCTTCCATAAAAAAACTCCAATCTTCCCAAAAGTCAACACATAACTCAAACTTATCAACAACAAAGTAAACTTTACAAATTGTACTCACAATTTAATTTCATATTTCCTCACAAACTAGCGCCTCAGTTTATAAAAAAAAGTCATAGCCCACAAATACGAAAAACAATTCAACTTCCAACAACTAACTTGCAAAACTATTGACAACAACCAATCTGTTGCCCATATATTTTCGATGAACGCAACCTTTAATTCCTAAATAGTACACACCTAAATCTCAATAATGTAACATCACAACAATTAATTCGCAACATACTAATGTTCTGGTTCACCTGGACTACACAAAAATTGGTTTTATGCAAAATCTCTCACCCACAAAAGGAACAAGCTATATTATAGGGTCAACACAGGCTAACTTAGAAACAAATTAAGAACGATATGAATCGAACACCTTAAAAATGTGGTTGATATAACGAAGGGTACTGGTCTCACGCGGCCCGCGTTGCCTTTCTAGTTTCAGCGAATTTTAAGATGAGCGCGAGCGGAAATGGAGGTCGAGAGCAAGGGGGACGGGGCGCCGCGCGCTGTGCGTACCTGCTCAAGCGCCGTGCCAAACGGAGAGCGCCGAGCCGGCGGCGGCCGCGCGCGCGCTGCGGCCGGCCGGCAGCCGATGCCCAACGATGGTTGGCCGGCTTGCGGCGGCGGACCAACCGGTGGGCGCTGCCCGCTGATGAAGCGACGAAGAGGAGCGTGTTCAACGGGCCGGGGGGAGCGAAACGCTGAGCGAGCGTGGGTGTGCCGGGGCGGAGCGGGGATGCGGCGCCGAAACGGATCGGAGGCAATTTACTTATAGGCGCGGCCGCGTGGAGGGCGAGACGACGCGCCTGGCGCTGCTCGCCACCTGCTGCCGTTTGGACGTGTCGGGCTCGTCGGCACGTTGGCTTTCCTTCCACCAGCAACCGCAATCGCTATCCTTTTCCTTTCCTTGGTGGTGGGGCGAGGCGATGGGCTCCGAGTTCCGAGGGGGGCGGGCCGCTACGGCTAGGCTGGTCGCACCGCGGGCCTGGAAAGGCGACGGAACGGCAAATATGCGGCTTGCTTCCGCCTCGGGGTTTTGTCAGCTCTGCTGCTGCTGCCCATGCAGGCGCCGGCAACGCCGCAGTCTGCTGCCGCGCGTTATCTCCTTGCTTTTCCCCCTCCGCCGAGCTGCGCGCACCAACGCCCGCGTGGCGGGTGGCCGTAGGAAAACAAGGAAGGGGCCAGGACGTAGAGGCCGCGAGGGGCGGACACGTGTAGGATACGTGCCGTGACGGTGATCCCCTCCCCACTGCGTGATCGCAGGCGACGGTCCAATCTCCGTTGAGCAGTGCAATCAATTGCGCGCGGCCCAGCTCTTGCTGCTCATCCGGTGTCCGCAGCTCCACAGGGAGCAGGTACGCGCATCCACTGGCCTGTTGCCTGTTGGAGTGGCATCCCATAGCCCATGCGAGCCGCCGATTGGCATTGCAGCCTTGCAGGGTGAATGGAATGGAAGGCACGGTGATTGTGCTGTAGCCTCAAAGTCTGGAGTACTAAAAAAAAGGAGAGACAAAAACCATTCATGTGACATGTTTCGTTAAGGGATTTCAAACCTTCTTCTCAATTGGGTAAACCGTGTTAGGATGATACTTCTGATTTTCTTTTCAACTTGTTCGTCCAGTCTTCTCTGAGATGTTTTTTTTTCAAGGGGTTGCGCCCTTCTTCATTGAAATTTCAACATCACCTAAAAAAAGAAACTAACTTTAGATTTCCGAGACCATTTTGTAAACAGCAGAGAATAGAAAACAGGAACAAGCATCCGTTGCTGTCAAACAAAAGCTTGGGGTTGAAGTTTTTCGATTCCTGTCCCGTGGTGTTTGACCAGCATGTCACCTCCTCACGTATCTTTTGACCATTTATTTTCCAAGAGGTTTAAGCTTTAAGGACACTAATGGACCCACCACACGAACTTTGACTAAAATTATTGCATTTCTGGGTTAGGAAAAGGAAGAAAAAAATACTTGAAAAACTTTCGATTCTGGGCTTTGTGGTAGTGTTTTGTTGCTTCAACGCCGCCGAATTAATCATCGGCTTATATCTTCCACGGCCGTACTGTATGGGTCACGCGTTGGGCTCGGGAAGTTTTTCGTTCGGAACGATCTCTACAATTCATCTTGCTTGGGCCGGTGGGTCCCATTTTTTTCGTTCTGAGCAGGCCGAGCAGAACACCCCCGCCCCCCCCCCCCCCCACCCCACCCCACCACCAGATCAACCGATGCTGATCTGCGTGCAAAAAAGTAAAGAGATCCCGTTCACATATCTGATCAGGTTGTTCTAAAAAAAACATATGTCCACCATATTGGTACTCCCTCCGAATCAGAGGGTTTTTTGGGAACAGTACCGGTTTTTTTACCGGAAAAACTAGACCAGTAAACCGGTCAAACCGACTGGTTAGACGAGGGCGGTTTGACAGTGTCGGTTAGGGTAAAAAACCGTCGGTACCGGAACTGAGCCGGTCCGGTTGGACCGGTTACCGCGGTAACCTACTAGTTTCCACCGGTTTTTTTAACCCTGCTTCCGATGAATACTCAATTGTTTCGAGCATCAGGGAGAGCAGAGCACAGGCTATATGCTTGGCAACAGCCTAATCATAATCACCGTAGCGGCACAACGTTTACACTCGGCAGCTTTTTAATCCAACAATGTGGATCAGATAGCATGACACGCCACTGACCAGCTGTGCTAACTGCTAGTAAACCCATCGATCGTTCATCAACTACCAATAGTCCAATACCAAGTTCTTGCACTTCTCAACTCGTCCGGCAATCAGTTCATCGACTTGTCGCAACGACCTTTATTTTTTAAGCTTCAGCTACTTGCGAATGTCTATCTGCTCGTTTGATTTCTTCATTCACCAACCTTTCGTCAGTACGTGTAGTACGTTCACCCATCCTGATCCTGGCGCTGCTGGCTCTGCAGCTGCGAGCCTCGCGGCGCCCCGCCGGCGCCGAGCAAGAGCTCCCTGACGATCTCGTCGCCGACCCCGTCCATGTCCGGGAGCAGGTGCCCGGCCTCGGGGTGCTCGTGGTACCTCACCCACGGCAGCTTCCGCGCCACGTGTCGCTGGATCTCCACCTGCACGATCCTGTCCTCGTACCCCTGCCAGATGCTCACGACGCCCTCGCCGTCGGGGAACGGGTTCTTCATCTCCGTGGGGTCGAACTCCCACGTGCCGAACAGGGTCGTCGCGTCGCGGCACAGCGACTCGTAGGTCCCCTGCTGCGTCGTTTTGGCCTGGAAAAAAGCATGTGATTTTTCTCAACGTCAGCACACGGGTGAAATGGCGAAAGAATTTCACGTGCAGTTCTAGTATCTGTGTCTAGGGAATGAGAATCACATTACACAACATACCGGATCCACCTGGCCGCTCTCGCGCTGCTTCCTCCGGAGGTCGGTGAGGATCTCCCAGTCCATGGCGGTGAACGCGGCGCGCTCGCCCCTGACGATCGGCGACACCGGGAGCCACTTCTGGGTGAGCCAGGCGTGGAACAGCCACGGCGCGTGGTGCGCGATCCAGAACGTCCTCCGGTCCCGGGCGTCCAGCTTCCCGTACGCGACCCTCCGCACGTCGTCCGGCAGCGGCCACCAGTAGTTCACCGCCGGCACGACCAGAGCCACTCCGGCCAGCCTGCAACGTACAACCCGTACATCCAGTCAGGACAAGTTGATCCACTGAATTGAACCTGCAGTCTGTTCGCGTTGGACTAATGAACTGGAACTGGAGTGCTAGATGCTCTAGCAGGCCTCTGGATGACCGTACCTGTGAGGAATGTAGTTGAGGCAGCTCCACGCAACGTATCCGCCCGCGGAGCAGCCGACGACGTAGAACTTGTCCCCGAGCCGCAGCGCATCGGCGAGCTCCTCGACGTCCGTGGCGTCGCTCTTGAGGCACCTCCTCGGGTTGGCGTCGCTGTCGCCGTACCCGGCTCTGTCGAAGAACACCGTGTATATCCCCAGCTCCTCCACAAGCTCCTGCGATCGCAAATTCGCAACAAACAAACCAAGTGATCGAGCCTGGAGATTCGTTAACGACGACTCAACTCTCGATCACGAACGCATGCAACAACGAACACACGACGCGCGGTTCCAGATAACGATCGAGAGGAAAGATTTCGTTACTACCTGGGACACCGGGAAGCCGGTCTCCTTGGTGGATGCGAAGCCGTGGACGAATACGACCTTGTACCTGGCGTTCTCCTTGCGCACTCCGGCCTCCATGTAGGCGAGGTGGCGGCCGTCCTTGAGCCGGACTCTCGGGGAGGTGACCGGCGGCCCTCCCGGAGCGCCCAAGACCGCCGGCGCCGGCGGCCGGGTGGCCTTGTACGCCCAGCCCAGCAGCGCCACTGTAGACGCCAGGGCTACTTTGGAGAGCGCGACCATCTCGATCAGTTCGTTAGACAACCAACCTGCACGTGAGGTGATCGAAAAGTTCCCTTAAAATAAAAGACATCATATATGCAGCTGACAACTGAAGAATCTGAACATGCAGATGGCGCAAATCATCTCAAGAAGTGTACGCGGCGGTGCATACTGTATGTGCGCGTGCAAAGTAAAGTAGTTATTAGGGCAAAGGAAGTAGCAAAGCATATCTCACAAGACCATGAATATCGAATTCTGGGAAGTGTGAAATTCTACTTCGAAGTAGCACGAGCAGGAGGAGCAAGTATCAGTATCCGGAGGATGGGCAAGAAGCAACTGAAAAAAGAAAGGAAACACTCAGGCGGCAGGACTTGCCATTGAGACACGGCGACCGGAGAAGTGCGGTAGCCTGCAAGCGGAGGCCACCGATCGAACTGCAGGCTGCGTGCGGCCTATGCCCGTCCGTCCTGTGGTTGCTCCTGAAGACACTGAAGACGAGGGTGATGTGTGCGTGGAGAGATAAGAATGAGACCGGCAGATCAGATCGCTGGGCTCACCGGCCGGGATAATCAGCCAGCTACCAGTCAGGTTACTAGACGGCATCAGGCCAGGCCATCAGTTGGCCGTCCCGTGTCCAGCGTCCCCGTGCAACCAACCGCGTCCTGCCTGCGCTGCGCGGTTTGTTAAAAAGCCAAGTTGTAGGCAACCGCTGCAAGATAACAAAGATCCGACCGTCCAAGCGGCTGCGCGTCTGCAGCCGTTGGCTTTGTCCCACATGACAAGACCTGGGCATTCTGTAGGCCTGCCCGGCCGGTGCTGGACTGCTGCTGCTGGCTGCGCGGTGCGATTCCGGCCGGTGCGCCCAGGGTTTGTCTGCACCCGCCGCAACGAAACTCCGGTAGCGACAGCGAGAGGGCAATGTGATCCACTGTACCGCGCCGCTGGCTTTCATTCAGCCCACCTGCTGTGCTCTCGCTTGAGTCCTTTTCGCTAGCGCTGGCCGTAACTGTAAGGGAACAGGCGGTGGCTGGCGATAGCGTCTCGAATTTTCCGGCCTCCCGTGTCGGGCAAATAAGCAACGGAGGAGAGGGTGAGTTCGTTGCACCACGGCTGGACCCCTGTGTGTTGTGTGACCGCGACCTTGCACCGTTGAGAGCACCACTAGCAGGCAGAGGCAGCAGGGCTCGTCGTCGCTCGTCCATGGATTTGGACAAGACTGGCCGTTGTTGATTTTTCATGATGGGGAGATTCTGATGGTTTTGGACGATACGGTGGCGGTCAAGGGCCGACGCTGCGTAAAGTCATAATCGTAAGCGAGCGGTGCCGCCGGACAGCAATGGCCGGCCGTGCAGTGCAAGGACGCATGGATCATCATCACCCCGTCACGTTCGTAACCTTCGGCTTTTTTTTTATTTTAATACATTTTTTTCCGAAATTTCAAAATTATACCCCGAAATGACAAAATTTCAAAAAAATACCCCAATCGTCCGCTGGGTCGACGAAATCTCTTTAAATCGTGTACCGGGTGGACGAAAACTGATTTTCGTCGAACGGGTAGACGAAATTATCTCGGCCAACGACGACTGTTCGTGGGACCCAATTTTCGTCTTCCGGAAGGACGAAACACTAAATTTCGTCCAGTGGTCCGACGAAATCCTAGATTTCGTCCATTCGTTGGACGATATTTGCGTCTTATCCACGTGCTCCGCCCCCTTCTTTCTATCTTCTCTCTCTGTCGGTTGAATCGGCGGGTGCGGGCGGCGGTGTGGTGACCGGGCGAGGTAGGGAGGCGGACGGGGTTGCGCGGCGGGCGATCTCGTGCGCGCGGCCGGGAGGGAGGTCGCGGCGGCCCCAGAGCTCGGGCGCGGCGGACCCACAGCTCGGGCGCGGCGAACGCGGGGCTCGGGCGCGGCGGCCCCGCGGCTCGGGTGCGGCGGACGCGGGGCTCGGGCGCGGCGGCCCCAGAGCTCGGGCGCGGCGGACGCGGGGCTCGGGCGGGCGGATCTGGGGCGCGGCGTGCTGCGGCAGGCCGGCGTGGTGGGGTGCGGAGCTGGGGCGCGGCGTGCTGCGGCAGGCCGGCGTGGTGGGGTGCGGCGGACGCCGGGCTCGGGCGGGCGGAGCTGGGGCGCGGCGTGCTGCGGCAGGCCGACTTGGTGGGGGCGGCGTCTGGCAGGTATTTTTTTTGCAATTTATATATATGTAGTGTATTTGTAATAGTAAATGTAATATAAATTTAGGAAGGCTAATACATAGAAATTGTAGTTATTATTATTTTAGGTTTTCTAGATTTAATAAAAGTAGTACACAAATTAGAAAAGTACTTTGTATCATTTTAGGGTTTCTAGATTAAGTATCATTTTTTAATTGATATTTGAAATACACAGCAGGTGTTAGGAAGCAATGTCTAGCGGAAATCAGATTAGGATATTCTATGGTCAGGGAGAAATCATTCATGGTCAAATGGGTGTGGATTTGAGTTCGTTCCCAGAAGTCACTGTTGAACATCCGAATTCGGAAGGTGGAAATATAAGTGACTTGAAAGAATGGTTCGAGGCCTTATTTCAAATGGATGCATCTGTGTATTCCGTCACAGTGAAATGCTTATATGTAAGGAGTGTCAATCCAATTATATACGAGCTTAAACCGGCTGATCGAACATATCAGTGGAGGAAATGGGTAGATTGGTGCCGACGGTGCAAGTTCCCGTTAACCATTCTGGTGCAACCATGTCTCAAAAATGATGTGCGAGAGGCAAGCTCATCGGCAGCACCCGAGATGGAGAGCAACACTGTGGGTGATGTGTCACTGGATGGGTTGGAGATCGGGGACGAACGTGTTGATGAGAGGGGGGTAGCTGATGTTGAAGGTGTGGCTGATGGCGGTGAAGATGTAGAAGATATTATTGAAGAGTTAGCGAGTGTTGACCGCAATGCCATAGAGGAGGAGGAAATTTTGAATAATGAAGAAGAGGACGATGATGAAGATGATAACGAAGAAGGAATTGCAGATAGAAACTATCCTTTTCCAGAAGAATGGAATAGGTCAGATGCATCGAGTATGGAATCTATGGACATGCATGGGTCTAAGTTCCGATATGGTTGCAGCATGATTGATGTGAATCAAGTGTTTCCAAACAAACAAACAAACAAAAGTGCTTTATGACACATTTGTTGCCAGGTG
The DNA here is from genome assembly GCA_036936925.1 of Cenchrus fungigraminus. Taxonomy (NCBI): domain Eukaryota; kingdom Viridiplantae; phylum Streptophyta; class Magnoliopsida; order Poales; family Poaceae; genus Cenchrus; species Cenchrus fungigraminus. Next base: position 11,451,780 of record CM072779.1, read on the forward strand.
TGTCATTGTTTCAATATTTCACATCTTTTTTTAGTGAAACGATTATGTGTAATACTATTTTTTTTGAAAGGTGGGGGATTATGACTTCAAACCTAGCAGAGGTTTATAATTGGGTCATAAGGGGTTTGCATGGTCAACCCCTCATTGGAATAGTTGAAGGTATCTTGTATGGCATAATAAAGTACTATCAAAAATGACGTGCCGCCGCTGTGCATCATAGCACAACTGTTCAGACACCGTATTGTAAGAAGATGTACGAACATCTAGAGAAGGCTGTGACCAAGTCCTCTGAACACATGGTAACTGTAATGGGTAATGAAGACAACCATTTCCAAATCATTGGGAGAGGAAAGGGAGGAGTTGGAAGAGACACTGAGCTTGTAATCCGTGAAGTAAACCTCGGAAGGGTATTTAATGGATGGGCCGAATGCGCATGCAACAAGCCAAAGCTTTTGCATGTTCCTTGCTCTCATGTCCTCTCCGCGCTAGCCCAAGTTGGAGTTTCAAGTATAGGTTACATCTCTCCTTTCTATTTGATGGAAAATGTTGTGCAAACATGGACCGGTGAGTTTTATGGCTTTATGATACGTGGTAACTTCACGGTTTATAACAGTGACTTGCCTATATGCCTTCCACCCATGGACTTTTTGCGCCATTGCCATGGCAAAGGGGGACGTCCTCAAACCAGGCGCATTCGTAATGACATGGATGAGGCTGAAGTAGGAGGGCCAATGAGAAGGTGCAGGACATGTGAGCAGTTTGGGCACACTACTAAAGCATGTCCAACTAGTAACGATGGGGCAAGTGCGTCGACCTCACGAAACCGTGGTGCAGTGAGGAATTTGAACGACTATGCTACATAGACTTGTATTCATGGCTTGTATTATTGTTGAACCATATGTAGAATATTATTCGAAGCTTGTAATATTATTTAACTGCATGTATTATTATTCAACCATATGTAGAATATTATTCGAAGATTGTATTATTATTGAACCATATGTACAATATTATTCACGGCTTGTAATATTTATTTGTTTCAGGATGGAGCTCATCAATGATTCGATCGACCAGCGACACCGTGGTTACGCACACGTGACAGAGGGGAACGATGCTGTCCCCGTCCTACGAGCCCGTGCGCCGAAGATAGCTTGGCCACTCCACCTAGAGTGGATCCCGAGGTTCGTATAATTGTAGTTTTGCAGTAGTATTTATTGCGTCAACTTAACAATAATGCAGGCAATTATTAATATGATATGTTTGTAGGCTTGAGCGTGCTGGCCTGCTTCCCCTTGCCCGCATGGTTGAGGCAATCGGCGAGGATGTAGTAGATGCGGATGATGGAGAGGATGAGCAGGCTGAGCGGTCGAGACGTTTCCCCTACGACCAGTCTCTCTTGTCAGCACTGGTGGACCGATGGAGGCCCGAGACACACACTTTTCACATGCCTTTTGGTGAGATGACGGTGACACTACATGACGTTTCCATGCTTACCGGGCTACCACTACGTGGCAGGCCTATTGGGCCTTCTGTCTCTCCCGTGGGCTGGCGTGAGGATTTGGAGCAGAGATTTCAAGGTGTCCTACCTCAGCCTGTGGTCCTTACTATTGCAGCAAGTAAGAAGCATGGACCACCTTTGCAGTGGCTCAGGTTGTTCAGAGTAAGTAAAGCATAATTACTTAATTTGTGATTATTGTATTGTGACCTGCAAAATGTGAACTAATAAAATTTTTTACGCAGTTGGAGAGGATGGTGGAGGAGCACACGCCGTACCAGATCAGTCGTCACTTTGAGGCTTACTTGTTGTGGTTGATTGGTTGGGTGATGTTTACCAGCTCGCACGGGGACACCGTTGATGCTCGTTGGATACCCATTGCTCGTGCTATTGCTGATAGTCCCCTGCATGAGATTCCTCAGCTGTCTTGGGGATCGGCAGTTCTTTGCTGGACATATCGAGGTTTGTGTCAGGCGTGCGTCAGGAAGAAGGCAAACTCGAACTTGACTGGTATGCCTCTTCTACTTAACCTGTGGTCATACGAGCGATTTCAGATTGGGCGTCCGTACATCCAGTATGAGCAGTACACAGCAGAGCTGTACGGCGCGGGCATGGTTGATAGGCCGACCATGGGATTCCACCATGGAATGAGCGACCGAAATGCCACTGCGGCTTCCGTGCGTGGTTGCAAGTATGGGACGCTCGACGACCTCGAGGCAAGAGGGGGTGTAGATACTTCAAGTGCCCCGACCTTGACGATGATTTCAAGGTTCCTCCAATCGTAGCATATAACTTTTATTCTGAATTTTATGTCTATGTATAACTAAACATTAATGTATCTGCAGGCTTGCACATTCATGGAATGGATCGACACTAGGCCTTTAGGGGAGGAGCCCTTTATCATACACGAGGTAGAGAACAAAGGGCAATACTATGGTAGGCATGAAGAGGCTCGAGAGGCGATACGTCTGGCTAGGCTTGAGCAAGAGCGACGCATCCACCACCAACAAATCCGTATGAAGGGCAAGGAGGATGAACTACAGAGGCGCCGTGAGCAATTAGGTGCTCGAGAGGCAGCTCTAAAAAGACAGGAGGAGGAATTTGAAGCTCGTCGGGCGCAACTCCTCCAGGAAGAAGAACGACAACAGAACCTAAAGAAGCATGATGGAGAAAGTTCCTCCAAAAAATCGAGGATGGGGAAATTACCAAGGTTCACCCAGTAGAACATTACTTCCATTGTGTTCCATGTGTTTAATTACCTAAGGCATGTAATCGCAGAACGGTGTCGTTTAGATTCGTCATGTTGGGCACCTCACATGCCATTGTACTGTTGTTTGTACTCAGATTCGTACGTGTTTGTAGTTGATGTGACCCATCACTGAAAACTCTATTCTATAGACTTCTTGGCCCTAAATAATAGACTTTTCAGTCCGATACGACTCAACCCTGATGGCTACATGCTTCAACACGTTTCCTTTCTAAGTATCGAATCTGTCTTTACTGTTTTTGCAATTTTGATTTCAAACAACATACAAAACTTGAACAACGTGCCAAGGTCTTCAAACAACGTAAAAACCTAAGAACAATGGCCACATTAGTAGCAACGAAACATTTATTTCTGGATGAATACTAGATTTCGTCTGCTGACCGGACGAAATATAGATTTCGTCTGCCCACCGGACGAAATCTAGATTTCGTCTTCCCACCGGACGAAATCTAGATTTCGTCATGCAAACTGTACGAAAACTGATTTCGCCATACAAAATCGTCCAACCGTAGCATAATTTAAATATCGTCCGCTCGTTAGACGAAATTTTGATATTTTAGTCCAATGGTCCGACGAAATCTTAATTTCGTCTTCCCGTTCGGCGAAATATGGTAATTTCGTCCGTCCGATAGACGAAATTAAGATTTCGTCCAACTAGCAGACGATTGGGGTATATTTTTGATATTTTGTCATTTCGGGGTATAATTTTGAAATTTCAGAAAAAAAGGGTATTAAAATAAAAAAAATCCCGTAACCTTCCCTGTCACCACGAGGGTGCAGAGATCACGAATGTGCCCTTGACCTGGGCCGTGCGTTGCAGCACCTTTGGATATCATGATGGGCTTACTACGAGTGTAAGCAGCCTCCCGGCGGCGGCCCAGGAGTTCGCAACGAACGAGCCGGCCCACACATGGATTGCGCGTGGGCCATGGGGGCTATCAGCGCAAACAATGGAATTTTTTAATTTTTTTTCTTATTTTGTGACAATATCGACCGTTTCAAAATTTATCAAAACTAGACTACAGCCGTTGTGGCCCACCACGGCCGTCGTAGCGCACGGCGGTTGGCTCCGTGCGCTACGGCGGCATGCAAAACCGCCCTGGGCGTCCCCTCTTCTCCTCGGAGGTGGCCGGTTCGGGGCAGCCTCGTAGAAGCATGGCTGCAGCTGTCGGTGTTTTAGACCGGCAACCTACCAAGGGGAGTACCCGAGGTAGATGAATGTAGCCTCGCCGAGATCGGTAACTCGAAGGAGAGACACGTGGCACACAATTTAGACAGGTTCGGGCCGCGAGGTGCGTAATACCCTACGTCCTGTATGCTGCGTAGCTCTAGATTGATTGGGTGAGTTTACAAGATGATGCGGATGAAGAGATAGGGGTCCCTGCCTCGCCTTATATAGTCCGGGAGGCAGGGTTACAAGTCGGTTTGAGGGAAGAGTACTAGTCGTGTACGGCTAGGAGTACTCTACATGGATCCGGACATGTGTAGCTTCCTAATCGAGTACTATCCTTCTGTAGTCCTTGCGCTCCACGCCAGCAGGTGCCGTGTTGCCCAAGTCGAGTAGTCCCAGGGGCCCACCGAGTAGTCGGTCCTGGTACCCACCAGAGTAGTGGGCCCAGGGATTTCCATACGACAAGCCCCCGAGTACTTTGTAGTCGAGCAGGATGTCTTCGAGTAGTCTTGATGGCCTTGGCGAGTAATCCTTGAGCGTCCCCGAGTTTCACAATCCGAAAGTCCTCAAGAGTGCTTGAACCATCCCGAGGCTGGAAGGTACTCCAGCTGATCTTTGAGTAGTCTTGAAGTCTTCTCGAGTAGTCCCCAAGCGTCCCCGAGTGCTTCTCTCGAAGGTCTTTAATAATACTCGCGATGTCTTGATGAAGAGACCATATGGAAAATGCGATTCGGAGAATCGCATTCCATATGGAATGTAGCCCCCGAGCCTTAGGTCGAATCGTAGATTCAAGCTGAGGGTCAATCTGAAGTTCTGCCCTTATCCTGAAAAATCCGGAGAAAAAACCGAAGGACACGTGGCACGGAGCCCCCGAGCCTTGAGTCGAGTACTTCCTCTCGAATTAAAGGGTCATCTTGACTGTAGAATGTGTCCTGAGTGGGTCTTGAATCTGGTTGTATCCCACTGAGGTCATCTGAAGTAGTCGAGCCCCCGAGATGGAGAGCATCGAGTACTGGAAGTTGAAGAGTCACGCTGCTGCCGCTAGGTCACCCGTCTGGCGCTGTATCTGCCCGCTGAGTACCGAGCCGCCGGGGCCGGTTATAAATAACCGGTGAGTCCCTTAGGGTTTTTCACTCCTAGCAGTTGCATTCCTCAGATTAGATCTAAATCGTCGCCCCCTCCGCTCCTCTGCTGCGGCCGCTGCCGCGCAGAGACCTAGATCCATTTGCTCGCGCCGCCGCAGTTCACCCACTGCTGTAGCCCCCGAGCGAATACGAGTGAAGACACCCGTCACTTGGAGAATGAAGGGGTCTCCAGCGAAAGGCAAGAAGACCGGCACGTCAAAGAAAAGGAGCCGCGACGAAGAAACCGGGGATGCCGGCCAGTCGTCGACGTCGCCACCCTCGTCCCCTCGCCCCAATCCGGCAAAGGAGTGGAAGAAGGCAAAACTGAAGACCGAGGATATCCTCGCCTTGGTCAACAGTGGGTTCCTTCGTGAGAAGGAGGTGGATCTATGGCGCACCGCCACCGGTGATCCATACCCAATGGAGAAGAACCCGGACGAAATCCCAATGTTCGCCCGGTTCGTAGAGCGCGGATTGGCGCTCCCTGCCAGTGATTTCTTCAAGGGTCTGCTCAGGTACTACGGCATCGAGTACCTTAATCTCAACCCCAACGGAATCTTCCATGTTTCTATTTTTGTCCACTTCTGCGAAGCATTTGTGGGTATCAAACCCCACTGGGTGTTGTTTCGGAAGTTCTTCCGGTTGAAGCCGCCACCAAGCACCAACGATACACGAGTAGTCGGAGGTGCCGGTATCCAGATGCGTGAGGATGCCGCCGACCAGTACCTACCGTACAGGTTGATAGACTCCAACCAGGACTGGAAGGCCAAATGGTTCGACATCAGCAACCACCATCCTGAGCTGCTGAAGCCGAGCGGGTGTCAACCGAAGCACAAGCTGTGGTGGAACACAGAGCCCACCATGCAAGAGGGTATTCAGCTACCCGAGTTGCTGAAGAAGATCAAGGCCTTGCGAGAAGCCGGTCTGAGGGCCGAACACGTGGCCTTCAGCTTCATGAAGAGGAGGGTGCAGCCACTGATGGCACGAGACACCCTCGGGTACCAGTACACCGGCGACAAGGATACGTCCCGGATGCCTGGCTTTGAAGTCGAGGACGACGTCATTGTCGAGAGGCTGGGCAAGATCTTCAAGGACATGCCGCCGTACACTCCTTGCCCGGTTCCCGAATACTCCGCAGCTCGGCCGCCAAGCCAGGTCAGTAGTCGTGACAGAAGCCCCCGAGTACTGATTAGCTTGAGGTAGTCGTACTCATATGTGCTGTATGTTGTAGGATGATGTGGCAAAATACATCTTCGTCCCGTCCTCCCCTCCGCGTCTCGAAGGACAGGTGCAGGGGAAGGCGGAGCCCAAGGGGAAAGAGCGCCGCGAAGTCGGTGAAGGCAGTGACGCCGTTGTCATCGAGTCCGGCTCTGATGACGATGAAGATGAAGAAACACTGCAGCAAAGGTTCCAGCTGCGCTCCAGGTTCAGGCGAGCTGGGATGCCAGACGTCCCAGTCATCATCGAGAGGCCGTCGAGTCTCGAGGCTAGCTTGCCGGTGCCGCCGAGGAGGCCTCACAACGTGGCGCGGAAACGCGCCGTCAAGAAGCTGAAGATCTCCGAGACGACCAACCAAGAGGTAAACACCGCGACTAGAGTAGTCGAGCACAGCTGATAAGTAGTCGTGTGTGCTGAAGATTTGTCTTGTAATGTTGTAGGATATCCCCTCCCCGGACCCCGTAGACCAGGGCGACAAGGTGGTCCTGGACACCGTGGGAGCGGCAGCTGAGAGGAGTATCAGCCCGCCTCCGTCAACCGAAGAAGTCGTGCCAGCAGCGGCACGGCAGGAGACCAGCGCTGCGGAGCCGCAGCCATCGGTTGAAGAAGGACGAAACCCTCCGCCGGCTGCAGCTGTGGAGCAACCAGAGGAGGCGTCTGTTGAAGCCGGAGCTGCCGCCGAGGCTGGCATAGTTGATATTGCCAGTATACTAGGTGCTCCGACCGTGACCGTGGTGCGGTCCACACTGTAAGTGCTTATGAACTTTCAAATAGTCGTGTAGATGGCAGACTTGCATTGCTGACTTGATTACTCCGTGATGCAGGAAATCCACGGACCTGTCGTGGGATGTTGAGGAGACCAGCACTCCAGCCGACGTAGAGGGCCGCTCGGCGGAGGAGCGCGAACCCACGCCGCCGCCACAGACTGAAGTCGTGGTGGAGTCGACGTTGGAGTAAGCCACCTTGGTTAAGCCACCTTGGTTGAAGGTATGTGTCCTGTCACCACAGGCAGTCATCATGCATAGTAGTCAGAGCCGCTAAGATTGACTGCGTGTACTCATTGTGCTAGGAGCACAAGCTGAGGGAACTTCAATTCCTGAAGCCGTGGCCATGGAAACGGCAATTGTGGAGTCGAAGCCCACAGGACCGGTGGCCGGGACGGCGGAAGAAACAGCCCCTGAGCTGGGGACTGCGGTGGCCCCCGAGTCGGGTGCGAAAGTGCAGGACGATCCGCTCCACGGGACGAGCACGGACGTAGTCGTCCGCTCGCCCATCATAGAGGAAGCCGCGCCGATCCATTCGGCGGCCATGGCAGAGGAGGCATCTTCGAGCCGCGGGGGTCTTGAGCTGCTGGAAGACAATCTTGTCGATCCGGCCGTTGTTGCTCTGAACATGGAGTCATGGCGGCGTACCCAGCAGTGGGTCAAGGTACGTTGCGAGTACCTCGAGTAGTCTTGTACGACGAAATACAAAGTACCCGTTTGACTGTTCTGTCTGCGCAGGATATTGTTGAAAGATCCCGCGAGAAGTCCGGGCTTCTGAAGGGGTACGGCGACACAGTCCTTCGTGCCGAAGCCTTGGAGAAGGAGCTCGATAAGTCAAAGAAACATTCCACCCTGCTCCAATCCAAGCTCGACGGCGCCTTCGCCCAATATCATAACGAAGTGCAAGAGATGCAGGCGAAGGGGGACGACTTGATTTGGAAAAACAAGTCGCTGCGCCAGAAGAATAAAGGTATGTTTCCTGCCAAAGCCTTTGAGTACTTATTAGGGTACCTTGGTGTAATCTGATAGTGTGATGAGTTGTCTGCAGAGCTTGAAGAAAGGGTCGACCAGCTGAAGGCGTCGGAGACGGACTTGAAGAACATCGTGTATCATGAGACCGACGAAAGAGAGGTACTTGAGTATGAGTACGCTCAGTTGCGCCATGAGTGTATCAAGCACATGGAGCTTCGTGAAGCCTCAGATCGTGACCTTGTCAATTGCTATAAATCTCTGTAGAAGCTCAATGAAGATTGCGAGAAGCTGCGGGGCCAACTGAAGGAACTTGAGGAAGCCGCGCTACCCATTGCAAGGCTGCTGGTGCCACACCCGGGCGGACCGAAGATTGCTCCACTGGTGGACCGGTTGAAGGAAGCTCCCGGGCGTCTGGCGATGTATGTCAAGCACTTGGCGAAGTCGATCCCGAACCATGTCTTGGCATACATGAAGTCATATTTCCCCAAGGCTTCAGTGAACGTAGTCGCCGGTGGACTTGCAGCGAACTGTACTGACGATCAGTACAAGACCCTCCTGGAGGAGATGGCGCCTATTGCTGAACAAGTGGCGGAAAAGCTCAACCTTCAGTAGGAGTACCTGTAGGAGTAGCTTAAAGTAGTTGATGTAAAACAAACAGAGTTGCTAGTAACTTGTTTGGATTATCAATGAAAGTTATCCACGATATATCTGTGAAATAAGTACTCGTAGCTGCCACTTGCAACGAAGTGTGCGGAGTACCAAACCATGGTGGAACTTGTGAGTAGTAGTACTCAGTAGGAGATGCCTGATTGGAAGGCACAGTAAATAAGTTGAATGAAAATCAAACTTTATTACTGATGAATAAGTACACCTGGATGGTCAGGGCCGTTTACAAGTGTAGTTGCCAGGACCCGGAGGCCGCCTACGGCTAAGTGGCGCTAGGACCCTTAGGCCGCTTACAGCTAGAGATCCGTTAGTAGTCGTATAGACTGGATCTAGAGTACATGGTCTTACAGACCGCCGCTAGAGTCCTCAGCGCTCTAAGCAGCCCAAGATCCGTTAGTAGCCGTTGACGCTGGATCTTGGAGAAGAGTAGTCCAGAGACTAGTGCCAGGACCGGAAGGCCGCTTACAGTGAGGAGTCCGTGAGTAGTCGTGTAGACCTGGACCCGTAGAGTAGTCAAGCGACTATGCGTAGAAGCGACATAGCTGGTCGACGTTCCACGAGTTGCTGATGTCGTCTCCTTCAAGTGTTTGGAGGCAGTAGGAGCCTGGTCCTGTCAGGCGGTCACCTTGGAGATTGAGAAGGGTCCTTCCCATGGTGAGCTGAGCTTGTGTAGTCCGTCTGTGTTCTGGATACGACGGAGGACTAGATCGCCAACGTTGAAGGAGCGTTCCTTGACATTGCGATCATGGTAACGTCGGATACCCTCGAGGTACCTTGCTGATTGGACGAGGGCGGCGCAGCGGGCTTCTTCGAGGTCGTCGATGTCAACCCGTCTGCTGTCTTCTGAGATGCCTTCGTCGTATTGCTCTACTGCCGGTGATTCCCACATCACGTCGGCAGGTAGAATAGCTTCGGAGCCGTAGACCAAGAAGTATGGCGACTGCCCCGTCGGCTTGGTAGGCTGAGTACGGAGCCCCCAAAGTGCGTTGGGTAGTTCCTTGATCCACTTGCCTCCTTTGGTGTTAGCTGCGTCGTGCAATCGCTTCTTGAGGGCGTCGAGTACCATCCCGTTGGCACGCTCAACTTAGCCGTTGGCGCGGGGATGGGCAACTGAGACGTACCGGATGTCGATCCCGCTGTTCTCGCAGTACTACCAGAACTGATGGTTGTTGAAGTTAGAACCCAAGTCTGTGATGATGCGATGGGGCAGCCCGTAGCGATGCACGAGTTCATCCAAGAAGTCGAGTACTCTGTCGGCCTATGGGCAGGTGACCGGCTTGACTTCGATCCACTTGGTGAACTTGTCGATGGCCACCAAGACTCTGTTGAATCCTCCTGGCGCAGTTGGCAGAGGCCCAATCATGTCGAGCCCCCAGCAGGCAAAGGGCCAGGTTGGTGGTATGGTGACTAGCTTGTAGGCCGGGACGTGTTGCTGCTTGGTGAAGAATTGACATCCTTGGCACTTTCTGACGAGTTCTTCAGCGTCGGCCAGAGCTGTGGGCCAGTAGAAAGCTCGTCGAAAAGCCTTGCTCACCAGCGTTCGAGAAGACACATGGTTGCTGCAGACGCCTTTGTGGATCTCCTCCAAGATGTCCTTGCCTTCTTGTCGAGGTATGCACTTCATGAGTACTCCAGAAGTGGCACCTCGCCTGTAGAGCTTGTTTCCGACTAGTACGTAGGCCTTAGCTCGGCGGGCGAGTTGTTCGGCCAAGTTCTTGTCAGATGGGACCTTCTGCTCGCGGATGTAGTCGATGAAGGGTTGTCTCCAGTCCACGTCAATCATCATGACCTCCTGGCCGGACTGTAGTGGCACAGGGTCAGTGGCTGTTGGTGCTGACTCCGGGATGGATAGCGCGTGAAGCTCATGGACGAAGACTCCAGCAGGTACTTGCGCGTGAGTAGAACCAAGCTTCGACAGGTTGTCCGCGACAACATTGTTGTCGCTGATGACGTGGTGGAACTCGAGACCGTAGAACTTGTTCTCGAGCTTGCGGACTTCCAGACAGTAGGCGTCCATGTTCTCCTTGTTGCGATCCCAAGACTTGTTGACTTGGTTGATGACCACTGCGGAGTCGCCGTATACTAGAAGCCGCTTGATGCTCAAAGAGATTGCGAGGTGGAGCCCGTGACGTAGGGCTTCGTACTCAGCTTCGTTGTTGGAGACCTTCCAGAAGATCTGCAGGACGTACCTGAGCTGTTCGCCCTTTGGAGAGATCAGTAGTACCCCTGCACCTGCCCCTTCGAGCTTTAGTGAGCCGTCAAAGTACATCACCCAGTGTTCTGGGCGCTCGGTTGGAGTTGGTAGCTGATTCTCCCACCACTCTGCCATGAAGTCGACTAGTGCCTAGGACTTGATAGTAGTACGTGGCTTGAAATCAATGTTGAGGGCGCCGAGTTCGACCGCCCACTTGGAGATTCTTCCAGTAGCATCCTGACTGCGGAGTATGTCACCGAGCGGGTAGTCAGTGATAACGACAATTGATTACTCCTGGAAGTAGTGTCGTAGCTTCTGCGAGGTGATGAGTACTGCGTAGAGTAGCTTCTGGACCAGCTGGTACCGTGCCTTGGACTCTGAGAGAACCTCGCTGACAAAGTAGACTGGTCACTGGACTGGGTAGACGTGGCCTTCTTCCTGCCGCTCGACGACGATGGCAGTACTGACCACATGAGTAGTCGCAGCGAGGTAGAGCAGTAGCTGCTCCTTTTTGCGAGGAGCCGTGAGGACCGGTGGCTTAGACAGGAAGTCTTTGAGCTGCGCCAGAGCTTGATCAGCCTCCGCGGTCCACGCGAACTTCTCTTGATGCTTGAGTAGTTTGAAGAAGGGTAGTCCCCGTTCTCCGAGCTTCGAGATAAATCTGTTCAGGGCCGCCATGCACCCGGTCAGCTTCTGGACATCCTTGATGCAAGTTGGAGCTTTCATGTTGGTGATGGTGGAGATCTTCTCGGGGTTGGCTTCGATGCCACGATGGCTGATGATGAAGCCGAGTAGTTTCCCAGATGGTACGCCGAAGACGCACTTGTTGGGATTGAGCTTCCATTGGTACTCTCGCAGGGATGCGAAAGTCTCTTCAAGATCGGCGATGAGCGTATCGGAGTTTCTGGTCTTAACGACCACGTCATCCACGTAGGCTTCGATGTTCTTGTTGAGCTGGTTCTTGAAGCAGGCCTGGATAGCTCGTTGGTAGGTGGCACCGGCGTTCTTCAACCCGAACGACATTGTCGTGTAGCAGTAGGCGCCGAACGGGGTGATGAACACGGTCTTCTCCTGGTCTTCTTCCTTGATAGCGATCTGGTGGTACCCAGAGTAGCAGTCGAGGAAGCAGAGCAGGTCGCAACCCGCCGTGGAGTCGATGATTTGATCAATCCGCGGCAACCCGAAGGGGTCTTTGGGGTAGTGCTTGTTGAGGTCAGTGTAGTCGACGCACATCCTCCACTCGTTGGTATTCTTCTTGCGGACGAGGACGGGGTTGGCGAGCCACTCAGGATGGAAGACTTCACGGATGAAGCCCGTCGCGAGTAGTTTGGCGAGTTCCTTCTTGATGGCATCCCGTCGGTCGTCGGCGAAACGGCGAAGGTGTTGTCATTTGGGGGTAGCTTTAGGGTCAACGTTGAGTGAGTGCTCGATCAGCCTCCTGGGCACCCCTGGCATGTCCGCTGGCTTCCACGCGAAGATGTCTCGGTTAGCCCGGAGGAAGCTGACGAGCGCGTCTTCCTATTTCGGGTCAAGACCCGCCCCGATCATGGTAGTCTTGCTGCTGTCGCCCGTCCCAAGGTCGATGGCCTTCACTTGGACTTCCTCTGATGGCTGAGGCTTGTTTGCGGTGTCGGTCTTCTCGGGAATCTCGAGTTCGGTTGGGGTGAGCCTCTTGGACGCAGCAAAGATCTCCATCATTGCATTGGGTACTTGGTTGGTCGCTGCGAGTTCCACGGCTTCGGTGTCGCAGTCGAACGAAATCTTCAAGTCCCGTTGCAGTGTGAGTACTCCGGCGGGACTTGGCATCTTGAGTACCAAGTAGGTGTAGTGTGGTACCGCCATGAACTTGGCGATAGCTGGTCTGCCGAGGATGGCATGGTAGGAGGTTTCGAAGTCCGCAACCTCGAACTTGATGTACTCGGTGTGGTAGTTCTCCCTTGTCTCCCCGAAGGTAACTGGCAGGACCACTGAGCCTAGTGGAATAGCCGCGTTACCGGGGACAATGCCGTAGAAGGGTGACGCGCTCTTGGTGAGCATGTCGGTGATGTCGAGCTTCATCTTCTTCAAGGTCTTGGTGAAAAGGACGTTGAGTCCGCTCCCGCCGTCGATGAGGACCTTGTTGAGTCTGGAGCCCGCGACTACAGGTTTCAGAACGAGTGGAAAACATCCTGGTTCGGAGAAGCTTGTCCATTGATCCGCGTGGAAGAAGGTGATGGGTACCTCCGACCACCTCAGAGGTGTCGGCACCGCTGGTTTGATGTTCAAGACTTCCCGTCGGGTGGCCTTCTGAGACTGTCTGGTGGGTAGTCCGCCGAAGAGGACATTCACCGTCTTGTCAGGTTCCTGGAAGTCACCGTTGCCCTCGTCAACTTTTTTCTTGCCCTTCTTGTCGTGAGGAGGCCGTGGGTCGGGAGTATCCTTGAGTGCTCGCCGGAGCTGGTAGCACTGCTCGGTGGTGTGATTACCATCCAGATGCCACGAGCACTTCTCTTTGAGCAAGTCTCTGAAGCCGCCTGAGGTCTTTTTCGAGTTGTCCTTTGCAGGGCGCTGTATAGCCGCGACTGTGTTGTCTGGCTTGCGCTTGCGATTGGAGCTCGAGTAGTTGTTGTTGTGGCGACCCCCTTGATCTTTGTTGTTGTTGTTGTTGTTGCCGCCCGTGTTGCTCTTGTTCTTGCCGCGAATGGAATCGTACTTGGCGTTCGTCTTGTCCTCTTCGTCGGCCCATGACGTGATCATGTCTTTGAGCTTGGTGATGGAGCTCGGGCGGCGGCGACTGAAGTCTTCGAAGGTGCGACGGTGATAGAGTCCGTCTTGGAAGAGGTTGATGACTTCTTTGTCGGTGACGTCGACTACGGTCGCGCGCTTGTCAAAGAAGCGCCACATGTACTGGCGGAGTGTCTCGCCTTGTTCTTGCTTAACCATTGCCAGATCCATGCGGGTACCTGAGCGCCCCATGGCGCCCGTGAAGTTGCTGGTGAACTGAGCCTTCAGCTGGTCCCACTGGTCGATCGAGTTCTTTTCAAGTGACTCGAGCCATGTGAGTGGAGCCTGATCCAGACAGAAGGGGAAGAAAAGGCACTTCGCGTCGTTGTTGCCACCAGCATTTTCGATGGCCAAGGCGTAGCACCTGAGCCACTGAACTGGATCTTGCTTCGCGTCATACTTGGAGATCCCGAGAGGTTTGAATTTCTCAGGAAGAAGCAGGTTGCGAAGTCTTGCAGAGTAGGCGGGGAAGCCGTCACTGTCGCTTGCTTCAGTAGCCTTCTTGCGGCGGATCTCGTCGATCTTGTGGCGGGCGTCGTAGCCGCCACGTGTGTTGCCGGTGGCGTGGCTAGTCGCGTGGCCTCGGCCGCCGTGATCGCCACCGCCACCAGCTTTTCTACCGGCGTCATGGGATGAGCTCCCGCCGCTGCTGCCACCACCACCGCCGCCGCCGCGACTACCTCCGGTGTCACCCTGGCTGATGCCACCCTGTGAGGGTCCTCCAGCCGAGGCCCTAGAGCGGTTGGGATTTGGCTGGTGTGCACCACGGACACGGTTGCGTCCGCCGTCTGCCGGGCTGCGGCTAGTGGCTTCGTGGTTTCTGGCGTCATGAGTTCTGACGGGGGGTACTTGAGCAACCCTGTTGTCGACCCGCATGAAGTAGGCGTCTTCAGCGAGTTTGGCGATGACTTCACCCGCGCGGATCCCCTGGGCCTGCCGTGCTATCGTGGTGATAGACATGAGGCATTACTCAGGAGTAGTGTGTACCCGGTTGGCAACTTGCTCCAGGGCCTCATTGAGGTTCCTGATAGGGAGAGTTTCCCGGAGACGTCTGCGTCGATCGTTCCGCTTCCTATTGCGGTCACGCCGAGCGTTCTTGTCTTCGGGGGCCTCGTTCGGAGGTGCGTTGGCAGACAACTCGTCCTCTGAGATGTCGTCAAGGTACCGGTCGGGTCGGTTTTCCGAAGTCCCAACATCTGTGGCCGTCATGAAGACTTCACGGTCGGGAGTGCAGAGACTGGAGTCAGTAGTCACCACCTCGGTGGGGGTGTGCTAGTCGTTTAGAGCCAGCGGGGTCCCCTCCTGGAAGGGGAGTGAATCGAGGTAGGCGACGCAGCGTGAGTTGTCGTCCGTCAAGTCTGCGGGCTTGCGGTCGGGCCAGTAGACGAATCTGCCGGCGGGAGTAGATGTAATGACCAGGCCGGTGGCAGGACCTGACAGCGGTTCCTCAGTCATGATGTGCTCGGACTCGGACTCGATTGGGTCCGATCCGAAGTCGAACTCGTAGGAAGAGTCCGAGTAGTAGCCGGTTGCGGTGTTGGAGTCCGAGGAGTACTCGGAGGCGATCTCCTTGCCGGCCCGGCGTGCGGCGAGGGCTTCCGTGTGGGCCCTGCTAGCATTGCAGAGACCGTATGGGAAGTGCTCGTGGAAGGGGACTGTCTCACACGATGGCTCAGGAGCCGGCTCGCATGAAACGATCTAGGGCGACGTCGAGTTCGGGTTGGAGGCGGATCCAAGCTCGAAGTCGGCAACTTGTTCGCAGAGTGAAAATTCGTCGAATTTTTTGACGAGTTGACCCGTGACGACTTCGGGAAGCGTCACGAGCCCGGTCTCCGGATCCGGAGTCATGGTGAGGTAGCGCTAGAAAGATCCAGCGCCGTCGGCGGTGCAGACCCAGGAGCCAAAGACGAAGGTGTCACCGCGATTGAAAGCGGCGGTTGGCTTGATGACGATTGAAGCCGTCGAGTTCGCCATGTGATCTTCGGCGAGATCCCCTACCTGGCGCGCCAGCTTTCAGTGTTTTAGACCGGCAACCTACCAAGGGGAGTACCCGAGGTAGATGAATGTGGCATCGCCGAGATCGGTAACTCGAAGGAGAGACACGTGGCACACAATTTAGATAGGTTCGGGCCGCGAGGTGTGTAATACCCTACGTTTTGTATGCTGCGTAGCTCTGGATTGATTGGGTGAGTTTACAAGATGATGCAGATGAAGAGATAGGGGTCCCTGCCTCGCCTTATATAGTCCGGGAGGCAGGGTTACAAGTCGGTTTGAGGGAAGAGTACTAGTCGTGTACGGCTAGGAGTACTCTACATGGATCCGGACATGTGTAGCTTCCTAACCGAGTACTATCCTTCTGTAGTCCTTGCGCTCCACGCCAGCAGGTGCCGTGTTGCCCAAGTCGAGTAGTCCCAGGGGCCCACCGAGTAGTCGGTCCTGGTACCCACCAGAGTAGTGGGCCCAGGGAAGTCCATACGACAGCAGCCGCGAGGTTCTGCGACGCGTGCCTGAAGAGTGGTGTGTCACCACCGTCAACAGCGGCGTCCTCGTTGATGCGCCGGTTCACATCACGTGCGCGTACGCAAGCTTGTGGTGCTCGCCGCTGGTCTTGCTGGGGCTCGCGTGGCTCGTCCTCCACCCCGAGTGCTTGGTGGAGGTTTGCCAGCTCTTCGTCGAGCTGGCGCTTGGCCTCAGTGATCTCGTCGAGGCGCGCCCGACGCTGGGCGTCCCCGGTGTGGTGACGAGGGTTCTCCTCGCCGTCCATCGAGCTCGTGGCGGTGTGGGCCTCGAGGACGTTGCACTCGCACGTGAAGTCCGGCAGAGGCATCGGTGGCCCTCGCCGTACGACCGCGGAGCCCGGAGCAACGTAGGAAGCCCTCAGAGTGTCCACGTAGGCAGTCACCGGGTCGTCCGGGAGGCCTTGCTGTCCGTGAGGGTACATGGCACTGTACCGCTCCATGAACTCGCCCCAGGTCAACGGCTCGGACCCGCTGGCTTGGAAGGCAAGGTCGGTGAGGTAGAAGGCGGCGAGCCTAAAACGCTCCTGCGTTGGGTTTGGCCCCAACATGGCCATGATCGACTCGTCCGTGAAACCACGGACGAAAGCGACACGCCCCGCCGCCGCCGTCGAGGCGGTGGGACGCGCGGGTCGGGAGAAGGTCCACCCGGTGACGGACTCCGCCGGCCCGGTGTAGACGAAGCCGAGAGAGCCGAAGAGCACGGTGGTGCCGGGAGTCAGCGAAACCCCGTGGCCCTCCATCCAGATCGCTAGGGTGGTTCGGCGAGACACACGATGTGCCCCTACCTGGCGCGCCAACTGTCGGGGTTCTCTACCGCCGACAGTGAATTTGTAACGGATCGTGTGTCAGACCCGGATGGATGGCACGAGAGACACAAGGGTTTTATACTAGTTCGTGCCTTCAGAGAGTAATACCCTATGTTCAGTTCCGAGTACCCGTGTTCCTATGCCAGGGATGTCTGTAGTAGGGGTTACAAACTTGGTGATCGGTCAGTCATCGCCCAGTTGCACTCCTCCCCCTTTTATAGATGCAAGGGTGAGGGGCAAAGTGGGAATACAAAAATATGCTACAGTACTACGGTAATGGAGGGTCTTTTCGGACGTCGTCGTCCGTCAGGAGGCATTGAAGGGCGCTGAGCTGTGGTGGCGTTGGAGACTGCCACGTGTGCTGGTGACACTGTACTTCCAGGGTACTTGGCGTCTCCTCTGAGTAGTTCACTTGATGACTCAGCCTTCTTGAGTGTTGCTTAGGCCCACCACGTTATGGGCTAAGTGTTGGTAGGCGCCGCCCGTAGACGGTAATCGAGTGCCTGCTCTGACGGGGTGGCGTGCAGCTGGTGTTGGATGGGACTGCGTGTTGGAGGCCGAGAGGGTGCACTGTGTAGCATTACGGCTCCTGTCAGAACGGGCCGCCTTCGCATCCTGCTAGCTGTGGTCTTTGCATGACGTGGAAAACTGGTGCCACGCGTGTCGTCGCGGGGAAGCCCGAGGGTTGGGGCAGCGCCACGTTCGTGTGGGCCCCTGATCCGCGCTCTGACCTCCACGTGTGGGCCCCGTCCTAGTCGGAGACGGAGGCTACTCGTGCGAACGAGTAGTTGGAGGCGAGGCGGAAAGTACTCGTACGAGGCGGAGCGCACTCGTGCGAGGCGGAGTGTACTCGTGTCACATCCGATTTCCGAAATGAAATCAAATGCATCTCATATGTGCGCCAGGATCAAGTTACACACATACGATAGACAAAAGAGTGTAATACCATAACTGTAATCAAACGTACAAGAGTTTAACCATTACAATATTCATTATTACACTCAGGCAGTGGACACGAAGGTCCAATAAAACAAATGATAAATAAATGAGTGACTTCAACTTCATCTTCCACAGGCATATGACTGGGGGATCGCATGCCTCAGAACTCTTCAAAGTCGCTCCAGTACTCCTCACTGTTGTTCTCATCTGAACAGCGGTAAGCAAGGGTGAGCACTCTTATGGTTGGAGCTCAGCAAGTGGGGGAAAACATGCAAGGCTATCAAGGATAGGCTAAGGTTTTGCAGCGGTTAGTATTTTAATGTTGATCAAGTTTTATTAGCAAGCCTATTACTAGATGTAAGTTCGTACCAACCCCAAAAGATTAAACATTTGTAACCATATCTCAAAACCATAAGGAACCACAATTTAAATTTATCTATAAGTTCAATTATCATGTGAGGGTCCAAGCCGCTCTTAACCGTGAGCACGGCTGATCGATCAGTTTTAACTCTGCAGAGGTTGTACACTTTCACCACAGCTCGTGTTCCCCATGTTGCTCGGGTTAGCTAGACCCTTAAACACTTCCGAGGTGAGTGGCTAGGGGTTCACTATGAAACCTTTACAAAGACATGCAAAAGACTAACGACCCGCATAGTTACAGACCAGGGCGGACCATAACCCTCCCTAATGGTCAGCACCTTGACAAAGGCTGCTACCCCAAAAGAACCGGGCTATACCCCTGCAACCCCAGTCCCCCTCTGCTCCTTTCGGATAAGATCGTCAGTTCATTCACACACCTAATTAATTGGCTAAGCCAGAGCCATATGGACTGTGGTTGTACTGTTTTCTTGGGTGGTTCTCCATGTTCCAATTAAATCATATGATCTTGTCTTAAAACATAACCAACATTTCATAACATGAAAGTCTGTATCATAAAACCATTTGTAACCAGCCCATGTATAGCAGCTAAGCATTCGTCTACCCAAAACATTTATTAAAAAGGGTTGATCAAGGTGATAGGGGTGAAACTCTAGTCATGTCCTTAAAAAGGTGATTTCCCATCAAGTTTATGCATAACAACATTAAAGGTAAATATTGTTTAAATATGCATTTATATAGGTCCAAGAAGAGTATGCAGAGGGGGAAAACCACTTGCCTTCTTCTACAAACTGAGGATCCTCCTCTTCGAAGAAAGGCTCTTCTTGATCCTCTCCAACGGGGTGCCCAGTCGAAACAGGCACGATATCTACGCACAAACATGAACAAACAATAAATAAATAAAATTATACACCAAACAGTTCTATATGCTAAAAACACACTGATAAAAAGGTTCTACTCGCTGATACGAACATTTCGATATATTATACGCGAAAAACAGAGTTAAAACATAAAAGATATGATTAAAACAAAGTACAGGGACTTTTCTGTAAGAAAACTAAGTTCACAGGGTTTATTTGAAAGAAGCCAGGGACTTGAAACATAATTTCATATATAAACAGAGGGGTTTAGATGTGAAAAAGGGTGAAAAGGACCTCTGGTGCTAAACCTCAGAAAAGACAGGGGCTAAAACATAAAAACCAGGACCTGTTCGCAAGGATTTATATAGGTGGGAGGATCGGCTTGTGAAAAGGCGAAAATGCAGGGGCTCTTAAACAAAAGTACCGGCGCTGACCGGTACGCCCGGGTTTGACTCGCGCGGCCCGGCGGATCTGAGCCGTAGATCTCAGATCCAGCGGCTGAGGTGGCGTGCAAGCGGGAGGCGACGACGGAGCTCGCCGGAGACAGCGGCGCGTAGCGGCGGACTTGCCGGCCGGCCCTAGATCGAGCTGTGAAGCACTGTTTCGTGTGCGGGCGGGCTCTACGCGTAGCTGGGGTGCTTGCGCACGCAACCAGGCCAACAGGGCGGCGGTTCCGGTGACCTCGTCGGCGTACACCGGAAGGGGGCGGCTCGGCACTCGCCGGAGTGCGGGTGTCGGTGCTGCAGTGCGCGTGCGGGACAAGATACGGTGGGGAGGCATTGCTCACCACACGAGGAAGAGCCGGGCGAGTTCACGAGCGAGGAAGAAGCGACGGTGATGAAGATCGGTGACGACGGCGAGCTCGGACGGCGCTCCGGCGGAGGAGGGCGGGCGCAGCGCGGTCCGGCGGCGAACAAGAGCACCTGAAGCAAGGAGAAAGAGAGAGAGTGGTGAGCCTCGTGCACAGAGGAGAAGAAGGGAGGGGTCGAGTACTTCACCGTCGACGTGCTCCTCCGGCGGCGGTGAGAAAACAGAGGTGGCGGCGCTGGGTGGAAGTGAAGGTGTGTATGCGTGGGAGCAGCGTGCAAGAGCAAAGGGGAAGGCTGAAGCTCGTGCCCGGCTTATATATGGACAGAGAGGGGAGAAGGGGAAGCAGAAAGGCGAGCTCCGGCGGCGGACTTGCCATTGATGGCCGGCGGCTCTCGCGGGAGTAAAGAGGGCAAGAAAGAGGGGGAAACGGAAAGGGAATTGAAGGCTCGTGGACTGCGGGGTTTATTGCCCTTGATGGTGGCTCAGAGAAGGAAGGGGGGAGGCAGGAAGACGCGGGGCAGGGCGGCGGGATCCGCGGCGGTGCGCCCGGCCGAAACAGAGAAGGGGGGTGCGAGGAGGGAGACAGGGCTGACGAGTGGGGCCGCCTTGGCAGAGAGAGAAAGAGAGAGAAGGCGGGAGAAGTGGGCCGCGGCGGGGAAGTGGGCCGGCCTGGGCTGAAAGGGAGGACGGGGTAGAGATAGGTAGGTTTGTTCTTTTTTTCTTTTTCAAACTCCTTTTATTCAAACCTTTTAAACTCAAATTCATTCAAACTTTTTCCAAACTTTTCACAAAATTTTATAAACTTTTAAAACTTCACACAAGCAACCAAAAACCATGCATAGCCAAATAATGATGCACAAACACTTGTTGTCTCTAAAATAATTAAATTAAATTTAATCACTTTAGAGCTCAAATTAATTAACAAATTAATTAAGTCCTTAAGACTAATCCTAAAGCACTATGTTGCTTAAGCAAAATTTTAGTGATGGAATTTTAGGGTGTCACAACTCGTGCGAGGCGGAGTGCACTCGTACGAGGCGGAATGTACTCGGAGACGAAGCGGAGGGTACTCGGAGGTGGGGAAGTCTTGTCAGCGAGGGTCTTGACGAAGATCTGCATCCCTCCCTGTCCTGGATCTTAGCCTTGACATTGTCAATGGTGTCAGAAGACTCCATCTCGAAGGTGATTATCTTGCCGCTTAGGGGGCTCTAATCCAGGCCCTCGTCAGCAGACTCACCAGAAGAAGTTTGATGTCATTTGGAAGAAATTAGATGATCTAACAAAGAAGGTATCAGAGGAGCTAGCAAAGAGGCCAGTGAATCCTGAACCTGGCCAAGAGCCAGTTTCTCTCGAAAAAGTGGGATTAGATGGCCCTCAAGTTACGCGGAGAAGAGGGTGTGCTGTGAAGATCTTCAGCCAGTGGATTCAGAATGAGTCTAAGGAAAAGTAGTGTCTCATGTTTGACGAGAGCGGAGCAAGGCATGGGATAAAGACCACTAATTTTACTGAGGTCTACAACAGTGTGCTTCGCGGTTCAAGAGCTCCTCCTCTAGTTGGCATCATTGAGTTCTTTATGTATCGCACAAATATTTTTACGAAATGAGCAAGGCAGTTGATGCGGTTGTGAGGAACACGCAGATGATGTACTGCCCCCAGCAAAATGTTGTACACATGCCAGATCCGGATATGTGCCAAGGTGTTGGAAGACAGAAGAAGAAGAGGATTAGGAACAACATGAACGAAGCAGAAGCTGGAGATGCAGCGGTGATCTGCTCCAAGTGCCACAGTACAGGCCACACGTACAATAAGCACTAAACTAAACTAATTAAACTAACCAAACTAGGTATAGTTAGAAACATATCTGGGTCTGAAGTGCTTCGAAAACTTCAAATGCGAGCGAAGAGGAGGAGAGAGGAGAACGACGGTGGCAGCCTCGGCCTCCTTATGTAGGGCCGAGGCTGCCGCCGTGTGGCACGGCGGCTGCGTCCTGCCGTCGTGCCACACAGTGGTAGGTGCCCTGACCCACTAGCAGGGCACCCCGCGCGCCACGCGATCGTTGGCGGCACACCCTACCGCCGTGTGGAACGGCGGCAGGTGTATAGATCTGCTAAATTTTGTTTGCAACATTTATTTTTGGAAAATCAAATGAAAAATATATATATAAATTCCCACTCCCATCCATGTTTCTGCTGCTTCCGAGTTCCAGTCGCCCGCCGTCCCACAAACACCACCTACGGTCTGCATGGTTCGCCTTCGAGTTCCCGGCGACCGAGTCCAACACGGCCAACATGTCGTCACGCGGCGCGACCGAAGTGGCTCCGCTTCCGCCGCTTTTGAATTCCTCTCACCACCTTCCTTTCTCCAATTTGTCCGGTCCAGGCTAATGATGGCTGGTGCCTGGCACCTCTACGTATGCGGCGCCTCCGTCCCCAAAAGGATTTGTCCACGAACAACCCGGCCACATATGCATGCACCTCGCGCGCGCTGGGCACGGGGGCACCTGGAATTCCCTCCCGCCCGCCTACTTCCTGCCACCAACGCGCGCGCGCGCCCCACGAAACCTGTGGCTTCCCGGTGTGTCTGACACGTAGCGCAACGGCTTTGAACGGTTAAAATTGTTCGGCGCCGGCGTGGTCGTGTAACGAACCGGGCGGCATGCATGCGTTCCGGGTGATCGGAACATCATCGGCGGCGGGCGGGGGTCCGGGTCACGCGGCCGGCGTTCCTGCCTTTTTGACGACGTCGTCTTTGGCCCGTTAGTTGATGCCATCATGTTCTATGGAAGTAAGGTAAAGCTGCACTGGGGCTATGTCTATGTCGGCACCAAGTGTTTTTCCAGTGTTTTTCTGATGGTCTTGCCAGTCACGAGGGTGCAGAGATCACTTGATTAGGGACGGACGCGAATTGAAAAGGTGTTCGAGTGAGATGGATTCTGGTCTTAATCTGGATATTCCGATCCTGGGGATTGGCGAGGCCTAGTGGGAAGAGCAACAATGCCGACGTACACTAGTGAACTGAAACTTTTATTCCGAGCTAACATTTCAAGTGCTAATAAAGGAGAAAAAGACATGTATGACACATTTATCTTCAAAATTTGGGCAAATTGCAAAACTGCTCTTGTTTTGGTTCTCAACTGCACGTTTGCCCCCATTTTTAAGACTTTGCACGTTTACCCCTGTTTTTTTAATCTGAAACTGGCAGCTGCCCCTATTCTGTGAAACGAAGTTAACGTTGTTAACTGAAGATTGAAATGACAAATGTACCCCTGGCATAAATGACCCCATATTCCATAGGGACTTGCATATATGGATCATTTTTGGAGTTTTTTTTAAATCAAATAACAACATATGTTCAAGTAAATTAAATTAAACTTTTGCAACCTATACAGTACAAATAAACCACATGCATGTCCATATCACATACTCACATAGGCATGACAATACATAGAATAGATCAATATTTAAAGATAGGAACATAGTATTTCACAATAATTATGGTGCGCACTGCATGGTGCAAGACCCCGATCACAAGTCCACATCACATTTGCTCACCAAAATAATGATACTACATGCCCAGATCACATTGTTTGCTCACCAAAATAATGATGCTACATGCCCAGATCACATATCTGGGTCATCAGGTCATATGCACATACACAACATAGACCATACAAAACAAGACAAGTACTATTAGTACACAAGACAAAATAACTAGTCATTTCTAGGCATTGAAGTATTCAGCAAGCCTTGAGACACCTCTTCCTCTCCTCCCGCCAGATGGTGGCATTTCTCCTCCTTGACTTGCACTTCAAAACAATAGAGTAAAAATGTATCAGTAATTATGCATGTCATCATATAGGTGATTCAACAGGAGTAAAAAATTGTACAGTTTAGAAAATGTATCAGTAATTATGCATGTCATCATATATGTGATTCAACAGGAGTAAAAATTTGTACAGTTTAGAAGCTCTTACTTGGATGATTCAACAGGTGATGACCTCCTAGCTCTACCTCTACCTCGCCTTGTTGATGATGCATATTCAATTGTAGGGTCATTGCTTTCCTCCTCGGATGCATTATCTGAAGATAAACGGCTCCTCTTCTGTTTAGCAGTTAGGCCTCCTTGGCACTTCTTGGCTGTATGGCCTAGTTCATGGCATTCATGGCACCTCCTTTGCTTTGTACTACCTGGCTCATCTGCTGCCTTGATCCTAGATTTCCTTGGCCTCCCAGGCTTTCTTCTTAATATTGGCTTCTTGATTTTGTAGCCTAGATCAACACGTGACCAAAATTGCTTGGATGTCATTGGGTTGAACACACCTGAATAGGCCTTTTTAAACTTATCAATGGAAAAGTATTCATGGACATAGTCCTCCATGTGCACCTCTCTGCTAAGTCTTGCAATGAAGGCCAAAGCATGTCTACAAGGCTTTCCACTGACTTGCCAAGCCCTGCAGCTACATGTTTTCAACTCTAAGTTGACTGCATACCTAAATAATACTCCTGATTTGGTAGGTGCTGTTACTTCAGCTGTGCCTTGTCCACATCTTAAAACTTCGCAGTCTTTGATAGCTTTGCTTTGAGCAGTTAGAGACTGAATAATAGTTGGGATTATTTTTCCCTTCATTTTCATAGCAATCTTATTTCTCAATTCAAACTTTGCTATGATCATTCGTCTTATAGTGTCAAGCATCTCCACAACTTGCAGATCTTTCACTTCTTTCACCCAGTTGTTGAAACATTCAGAGAGATTGTTATTGATGTAATCAACCTTGGAATGATCAGAAAATTTGCTTCTACTCCATAAGTAGGGATGATTCTCATCCAAGAATGCAATGGCTTCAGGGCACTTCTCTTGTATCCTAGCCATGTGCCAATTGAACTTCTCAATGGTGTAACTCTTGGCTGCTGGCCACATATTATAGTTGAATAATGGTCCATAGTAGGCCTTCTTGAAATTCTTCCACAAATGCCTCATGCATTCTCTATGCTCCACTCCTAGATAGACATTATCCACAGCCACCTCAATTCCTTTGCCTGCATCAGTGCTAATAACCAAACCAGTAGGTGTACCAATAGCAACCTTCAAATGTTGGATGAACCATGTCCAACTTTCCTTTGACTCGGATTCAATCACTCCATAAGCAACGGGAAATAACCAGTTGTGCCCGTCTATTGAAACACACGTCCCCTTGATGTTTTTCTGTGTCAAACTCAACAATGCTTCCTGGAACTGATTTGAGTAGTTCAGCTCTGTAAGTGGGCACCAAGTCATAACTATCATCCCACTTTCCAAATATCATGTCGAGAGCCTTCTCTTTGCCCCTGAAAATCTTACTATATGGAATTTCCATAGAATATCTCTTCCTCAATGCAGAATGCAACTCCTTTGGTCCCTTTGTTGACTTTTCCTTCAACCAATCAACAACCCTTTCAGCTACCCAGTTACTTGTGGCCATTGTATCACCACAATTGTTGACTGAACTACACTTGTGAATCGGTCCATTCTTCTTAACCTGCAGCAAAAGAAAGAATCTTAGAAAGAATCCTTCTGTCAACAATTATGAAATAAAGAAGTACTTTATGTTCTAGCTAGTGTACCTTGCATCCAAGGTACTTCTTGCTGCTAGTAGATGCAAAAAAATGTCCACTCGCAGCTTTTATCTGCTCTCAAACACTTAGCCCGAAAGCGTTTCTTGTCTTTCTTCACAGTACGAAAAGCATAATCATTCAATATTGTGTGTTGGGTTAATGCTGATTTGCACTATTTCACATCAGGGAAAACTACACCAATGTCAACACATGGATCATCAACATCATAAGAAAAGACAGAAATATCATCATCGTCATCCTCATCAAATATTTCGACATCAGGTTCATATTCAGGATCAGAGCAATCAGAGTCAGAAGATGCAGCCAAATCAGTGTCATAGCTACTGTCACTTAGTGCAGCAAGTGATTCAGTGTCAGAGTAGTTGCCCTCCTCATCAACTCCAATTGGCTCATCATCATCATATGCACCTTTTCTCTTGTGCTTCTTGCCTGCCTTAGATTTTGTAGCTCTCTCATTTGTGTTCGAGGTTGTCTCATTTGTGTATGTGGCTCTCTCATTTGTGGGCTCTCTCAGATCTTGAGTGGGCTGTGTTGGATCCATAGGAAGATCCAAAAGAGGTGGAGTAATAAGAGATCGAACTACTTTGTTCCTCACTGAAGGGTGACATCTACGTTTTGTGGGTGAAGACTAATGGACCGCCAAAGTCATTGATTTGGGCATCAATGTGCACAACTCTACTCTCTTGGTTGAGGTCAAACCACTACAACAGATTTTCATCACTTTTAATCTCGACAGATGCATCCTCCACTGACCGCCAGAAGGAAATGTACTACTTCGAACCCCACACAAAGCATTCAACAATAAAATCCACTAATTGCAGCAAGCTGTAGCTATGTCTATCAACAATTTTTGAAAGAGATTCCCTCCTTTTATGTCTTTGGCCCCCCATCCGGCAAGCTCCAGTGTGAGCGAATGTTAACAACAAGCTTAAATTCAAACCTACAAATCACAGCAGTCACTACAACAGTCACAACCTAATTACCTATCGAGTTAGCCAAATCACCCTACAAGTCGAACTAATTCAATTGCCATTACAGAAGTTGAGGATGAAGTGCCATTACAGAAGTTGAGTTGAGGATGAAGAACTTACCCTTCTTGTTGAGTAATCGATTCCATGACCGTCGAGGCCCAGCTCGTCGGCGTCTCCCGTGCAATGCGAGCCGCGCCGCCCGTCCCTGCGCGAGGCACACCGCGGCCCCACGCTGCCTATCCCTGCGCGCGCCGCCCTGTCCCTGCGCGAGGCGCACCGCGACCCCACGAGCGAGGGAGCCGCGACCGGCACGCGTGCGAGGGAGCCGCGCGGTGACCTGCGCGCGTCGCGTCCTGCAGCGCTGGCCTCCCCGCCTGGGCCCTTGCCGCCGGGGCCGCCGCCACCAGTGATGAGAGGGATAGGGTTCGAGTCGAGAAGTTGGATGGGATTACGGGAGACTGGGAGAGCAGGTCCTTTAGGATAAGGCAGGGGCACATAAGTCATTTCGCATCCTTTTTCCTTTTACAATTCTTTTTTATTCAATCACGGCTCACGGTGTTCAAAAATAGGGGTAGACGGCCGATCCGGATTCAAAAAACGGGGGCAAACATGCAAAGTCTTGAAAATGGGGGCAAACATGCAGTTGAGAATCAAAATGAGGGTAGTTTTGCAATTTGCCCTCAAAATTTTGAACATGTTTACAAGCTAAGGGTCTCTCCAATGTTGTCAGAAATCCGTTCCTATGAAGTATCAAAGCTGGTCCTAAACATTGCAGCTTTGGTCCTATAGCAAGAAAATGAAGGACCGACTCCATGCAAAGGACCTGGTCCTATGTAATAAAAAAACTTTATTTATCTCTCCCACTCTCTACTCTATCTCTTGCCGTAGTTTGTAGAATTCGATTTTTTATTTGCAAATGAGTCAGATGTAATGATGACTGCAATCCTTAACATTGTGAGATTTTTCACTAAATAGGACCGCTGCTGCATAGGAACGGACTCGGTCCTCTACATTGCTGACGCTCTAAGGAGCGGACAGGGGGGGGGGGGCGGGAGAGAGAGCATCGTCCGGTTTGGATTAATTGCTAGTGCACACCAACGTCCAAAATGTTGGTGTGAGCGACGGCCACACCACCAGTGACAACTGAGGCTATGTTTAGTTCCTCAAGATTCCAAAAATTTCACCTATTTCATCAAAATTTCACATATTTTTTCTTTTTGTGCACGTAACTTAATGCAAAATATTTCATCCATTTCACCAAAATTTCAGCCAACTAAACGGGGCTTGACAAAGATGAGCTATTAGGAGAAGAAGCCGAGGGGCCGTGACATGACAACGGTGTACGATCAGAGGCATCCAAGATGCAAAGGCGTTTTCAGTTGGCCACAAAAGCACACAATACCTTTTCTTTAGGAAACACAGCAATGCAAACCCTGGCAAATATAAACACTCACACCTCTTACGAACGCACACCGTTCCGCATCCAGGAGAGACTGGACCGGTAGATCTTGAGATTGAGATGAAGTCAACATCTCATTGTCGATGGTCACATCGCCTAACACCGAAAAAGAATATTGACATTAATGAAACATATGAGGCATTAAACTTTGCCACCCGAGGTATGACGCTAGGTGGGTAGAGGGTACAATCGCCTCCGCTAAGCATCCAAGCTATTAAAAATTGTGATCACGATCCAAAACACATATATGATCCTGATCCCACGTACACTCCCACAAAGTTTCTAAATTCATGTGATTTTTACTTAGTGCTTCCCTGATCCAAAATATAAGTTGTCATAGAATCCTCTACCATTTCTAAAAGATACTGTTATTTCAAGATATATTTTCCCAACTTTTCTTCATGCTCTTCCCTACTTAATTTGACTAGAGAAAGGGCAGCATGATCATCTTATCTATCTAGCAGTATACTAGTATTCCTCTAGTTTCTATGCTCAAGTAGCACAAGACGACTTGTCCTCCAAACCGAGGGTAGAAATATTTGTATTGCTAGCAACTGATCAAATAGGAAAGTAGGTGGGACGACGATGCGTCAACAAGGCTAGACCGCAGGCGTCGGTGTATAGCTGAGTAAGGCTGGTCGCACCGCACGACCGGCAAAACCATCTGTAAAAGGGGTCTGGCCCACAGGACAGAGCCCATTTTACCTATCTGCAAACAAAAATGATGCGATCGTCCGATCTGTATCGCCAACTCAATCCCGTTCGATAGAAATAAAAAATCCCCACCCTCCTCCCTGTCCAACCTCCGCGCTCCTCCCTCCGGCGGCACCGTCCTCCCGGCGGCGCGCCTCCCCAAGTCCTCGTTGCCCCCTCCTCCCTTCTTGCTCCGGCGGCCCCTCCGCCCTCCTTCTTGCAACGGCCCCCTCCTCCCTCTCACGACCTCCTCCGCGGCGGGGTTGGCGCAAAGGCGGCGGCGGTGGCAAGCACCGACTTTCGAGCTCCACAGCATGACGTCCGGCGGCAGATGCGGCGAGCTCCACGGCGCGGCGGCCTCCTCCCTCTGGCTCGCTCCTCCCTCCAGCGCGAGGCCCCTTCTCTCTTCGCGCGAGATCCGGCTCGACAGCCTCCTCCTCCCAGCTCTGGCGTCGGCAACTATGGCGAATCGACACGAGGCGGGGCTGGCTGCGGGGGCCCGTCGACTGATGGCCGGTGGCGAGCTCTCTCTCCTCCTCCCTCCTCTGCGTCGTGGCCCCACCAACGATAGCGTTCGGTGTCAGAAGCGCTAGGTCTGGCATTTCCCTGTAGCGAACGGAACTGTGGCGTGTGTGTTACAGGCAGTGGCGGACCTGGGACCCAGGCCACCCAGGCCGTGGCCCTAGTCGTGGGCCAATAAGATCCACTACTCCTCTTATTTTTTGGGCCAAAAACAATACTTCAAGGCCCATCAACTACAGCAAGCAACATCAGCCAGAGGCAGCAGAGCGTCTCCGTCTTGTTCACGTCGCAGGAAGGGGGGGATCCGCCGCCGCCCGCTGCCTCTTGGTGCTCCCCGCCGCTGCTTGGTGCCCACCCTGCGTAGCAAAACTGACCCTGACATGTGGGACCACGCACTGACATGTGGGTCCACTGATTTTTGGCCCTAGTCATTATCAGTAGCTGGGTCCGCCACTGGTTACAGGTCTGCGGTGCAGCGGTTCTAACGCCATGTATAACGTCCAGGCGCCTTTAGCGCTCAGCGGTGCGACTAGCCTAAGGACACAAAAACTAAACCCAAATGCTAAACGGAGAGGGCTCTCCATTTAGTGTTAAATGAGGAGCTCTCTGAGGTTACTTCCTGCGACACATAAGTTACTTCCCGTGACAAAAAGTTACTTCCCGCGACATATAAGTTACTTCCCGCAACAAAAAGTTACTTCCCGTGACAAAAAGTTACTTCCCGCGACACATAAGTTACTTCCCGTGACAAAAAGTTACTTCCTCCTGTGCGCTTCTTTCTGTTGAGGGAAGTAATTTTGTGTCGCAGGAAGTAACCTCAGAGGGCTCTCCATGTATGACTAAAAGTTACTTCCTCGTGTGTACTTTTTCTGGTGAATGAAGTAATTTTGTGTCGCAGGAAGTAACCTCGAAGGGCTCTCCATATAAAACTAAATGGAGAGCCCTCTCCGTTTAGTCACCTCCAAAACTAAATCCCCGCTCCATCCTCAGCTCTGTTTTCTCGTCCCAGTACGTGTACCTCACCTAAAAACTCCATTCAATACCCCCTGGTACCTCATCACTGGCCAGTGGCGACTATTCACTAGTCCACTCTGCTCGCACGCAGTGAGACCGGCCGGCGGCCGCCTCCTGTGCGATGATGCACGGCGCGGCATGCCAAGACCGCTAGACCAGGCAGGGACCATCCACAGATCCAAAGCTGCTGGCTCGATGGGTACGCTCGCATTCGCACACGAAACGAAACCATCCAATCCAGGTGAGTGACGTGGTACGCGTCGTTCGTTCACACCGGCCACCACGCGTTATCTGGAGCCGGTTTTCCCTTTGATCTCCTTTCTCTGCCTGCCTCTCGAGTTAGTGTGAAAGCCTCCATCCAAACCTTCAAACCGCGAGCTGAGGGGCACACACGTAAAGCTACCGAAGGGGGGGACGCTGGCGTCGAGCCCGTATATATGGCAGCGGGCGGCGGGCCGGTGGCCTTGCACCCTTCGTTTTCTCCAGGGCCGTGACAGGCACGCCTTGACATTAGGCTGCTAGCTCTTGCTGCTGCTACCTCTCCTCCTCTCCCATCTTCTTTCTCCACCAAACCCCTCCCCAAGATCAAGAGAGAGCTAGCTGCTGGAACACACTTATAAATATAGGACAGATCGTCGATCGGTGATCAGCAGGATCCATGGGGATTCGGGCTTGTGCCGTGGACGAAGGTGCTCCTTTCTTCCAGTGGCTCAAGCCGCGGTGCTCCTCGCCATCACCGTCGTCGTCGGACTCGTCGTCGTCGACGTCGATGGTGGGGTCCGGGGACAATCAAGCGGTCGTAGGAGAAGAGGGGCGAGCTACTGGTGGTGGAGGAGTGACGACGACGGAGGTGAGCAGCAGCGGCATCACGTGCCTGCCGCTGCTCAGCAGGCTCGGGGAGGGGAAAGGTGCCGACGACGACGATCCCGAGCAGCAGTGCCCTGATGTCAAGGAAGAGATCGTCGTCACGAGCGATTTGGCGCAGCCAGGGGTCGATCTGAATATTGGCTTGCCGGTGGGTGGATCCTGCATTGAGGATGATGCCGTCATGGGAGCAGACAAGGATGATGATGAGGAGGAGGAGGAAGAGGATGACGCCGACGAGGCCGGGGACGAGTGGAAGCATCCGCATGCTGCTGGCGACTGCAAGGTGGAGGAGGGGGTGGATCAGATTGATGAGCGTATCGTCGGCGAGGTAGCGGTGGCGTCGGTGGAAGGATGGAACGCCGCCAACGGCTTTGGGGAATTCGGCGTGGTGGGTGCCGAGAGCGGCCTGCCGATCGGCTGCCGGTACTGGATCCCGACGCCGGCGCAGATCCTCATCGGCCCCGTGCAGTTCATCTGCCATGTCTGCAACAAGACCTTCAACCGATATAACAACATGCAGGTACGCATTTTTTTTCTCTCCCGTGTGCTCAGTCATATGTACGTATCTTCTTGGATCTTCTGATTTTACTTCTCGAATGTTTTGCTGCCTATATATTAATTGTAAGTGATCGATGGGTTTATGATCTATAACTTGTTGATTTCGATTAAAAAACAAAAAGAAACGTTGCAATTGAAAGTGGCAGCATGAACTTGCAAAGTTGGAGTGAATAATTCATGTATGTACATACATCAAGTTAGGAATCGCAGCAAGCATACGGTTGTTTTGGAGTTTCTGCACGTCATTTCCATTTCTGCGATCGCGGCAACAAAGCTAGAATACACGCAAGCTTGGGACAGAGAGATGATAATTGACAGGTCACGGTATTTTGTTGGAAGTTGGAACGCGATTGATCTATAACTCAATTTCAATTTCACGACTGACCTTTGCTTCCAAACACATCATCATCATCATAGCCTTCCTCATGCATGCACTCCATGCATCTTAATAAATACTTACACCCATCCTTAACTATATATATGATATCTACAACAACCTAATTTGATTGTTATAAACAACATATATTTAAGAACAGAAGTAAAGTCAGTTCATAAGTACAGTAATGCAGTGTACTTGCTTCTAGATGCAAACAAGGGAAAAAGAAAGCTAGAGCTTCACAATTAAATTCCAGGCAAATAAAATTCGAAAATCAGTTAGATTTCCAATCATATAGTATATCAGTATAGCTAATACATGCACGGACGCATGCATTTGTTGATTTGCAGATGCACATGTGGGGCCACGGGCGCGAGTACCGCAAGGGCCCGGAGTCTCTCAAGGGGACGCAGACGCTGGCGATGCTGAAGCTGCCGTGCTACTGCTGCGCGGCGGGGTGCAAGAACAACGTGTCCCACCCGCGGGCGCGGCCGCTCAAGGACTTCCGCACCCTGCAGACCCACTACAAGCGCAAGCACGGCGCCAAGCCCTTCCGCTGCCGCCGATGCGCCAAGCCCTTCGCCGTCAAGGGCGACTGGCGCACGCACGAGAAGAACTGCGGCAAGCGATGGTTCTGCGCCTGCGGATCCGACTTCAAGCACAAGCGATCCCTCAACGACCACGTCCGCTCCTTCGGCGCCGACCACCGCCCCGTCGACGACGACGCCGACGGCGCCGCCACACGCTTCCATCATCAGCATCATGCTCGGCGAGATTACGAGAGCTACCCTACCCCGGGCGCCCCGTAAGATACATGCATGTGGTAACCTGCTGCTGCATCTGCATGTGAACCATGCAACCGAGATCTCGGCCGACATGATGCTACTAGGATCAAGGTAACTGATGAACACTAGTGTACGTAGATCGATTGGATATATCATCGACGCACACCAAGTAAGAATGCTGGTATAGTGGTATATCTAAGGGAAAAGATTTAAAGCAGAGAAGCTTGATAGAGCAACAATAAGATGGCTTGTGCCAAATTAAGCTGTGAAGTAGTTGAATTTTCTTCTGCATGCAGGCCTTGTTACCCCCACTAGCTGCCCATGTATGGGCATATAACCTCTTGTAGTGGAGAAAATTTAACAGCTTCACAGGCTAATGAAATGTAGTCTTGAATATAGTACCGAGCACTGATATTGAGGCATGGATTAATTGTTAAATGGCGTATATTGTTGATCGACCGGTTACCATATCGTCAATGATGTTGTTCTTTCGTTACTATTTTCAGTAACTGCCATCTTCCATCTATATAGAAATATTTCTGCAGTTTCATGTGACTTACTCGATCACTTACATGATCAATACCGAAGTGCATGCTGTTTGCATAAAGTTTAATTTGTATCTTAATCTGATATATTGCATGAGAGCTAGCTACTCCATCCATCTCAAATTATTAGTCGATTTTCTTTATCTAGATTCATATATTTTACTATGCATCTAGATACATATTATGTCTAGATCCATAGTAAGAATATTAACTTAATAAAAAATTTAAAACGACTAATAATTTGAGACGGAAGGAGTTCTAGCACGGGACAACGACAACGCATGTATTTTGGGTGCCCGATCGAAGCTAAACGTATACCCCATTGTTGACCCATTTTTTACCCTACAAAAAGCAAGTGACACAAAGATAATGCCCACTCTTTCTTAGCAAGGCATAAAAGTGGCTATGCTATGGCGATCGACAAGCACCGCCCGGCTGGGCTACCGGCTACCGTAAATTCGTTGCACTTGCAGGCTAGCTTGTAGCCGCTTTCATCGGTGCTAAGCAGCCGAGCTGAGTATGTAGAGGCAATATATAGGAAGGCGTGCGTGATGGTAAAGTTTATTAGTACCATGCAGTATATATAGCTGTAGACGATATGCTGCTACTGCTACCCGGCCCGTTTGCTAATGTCTAGCATATATGCACAAGAATACTACTCCAATACCTAGGAATGCAAGTGCAAATCATGTTGGAGGCACGTCAATAAAAATTTGATAAAATAAATTAGAATTACATTCAGCCTAATAATTAATTTAGTAGGAGAAATGATCTAGAATGTCGTAGCACCGTAATTAATCT
This sequence comes from Cenchrus fungigraminus, assembly GCA_036936925.1. NCBI lineage: Eukaryota > Viridiplantae > Streptophyta > Magnoliopsida > Poales > Poaceae > Cenchrus > Cenchrus fungigraminus. The sequence goes on from CM072779.1 coordinate 11,485,929, forward strand.
AGCCGACACACACACACCAAAAAAAAAACATCAGGTACCTACTTGTATCCTTAGCTGTAGTGTATACACGCTCGCAGGAGCATGCATATATGCATCGCGAATTTAATTTGGCCTCTTATGTGGCGTACGTTAGCTAGCAAAAGTTTCAACATTCCTCGCGGGGAGGGGCTACATGTGTGCGGGAGTCAACAAGGGAAAGCGACGGATGCACGCGCACCGCCTAGCGCTATCGCGTCAGCAAGGCGACGACGCAGCACGGACAAAAATCAAAGGTTAACTTGGACAAGGATCGCACACACACAGCTCTTACTAGTACCTTGATCAAGTGGCCGCCGGTCGCATCCACCTGCTAAGAGAGAGTAATTATGGCGGAGGGGATTAGCTTTAATTGTCGTTGGGGAGCCTTCTTATTAATCTTTGGCCGCAGATATGCTTTCCGTCTCCACATTTCTAAAGCCCTCCCTCGGGGGTGACTGATCGATGACGAGCCTTCTTTTTCCACCCAGTCCAACTTTGTGGCGCGCGCGGCCGTGGACCACCACCACATACAGCCTATTCACACGCGCGCGCGCGCCTCGATCGAGACCCGAGTGTGTGTGCGTTCGCTTCATCCAGCCTTCATTTGGCGCGAGTGCGATGGTATGCGAGCTGGAAATGAAGATCCTACGAAGGTCGAAGGGTTTCGGGCGACGCCGCCGGATCGACACACGGCCGGAGCCACACGGGTGTGGGTGGTGAAGGAATGTCAAAAAGGAAGCCATGGGCGCGCGCCGAAGGTGACCGGCCGGTGATGTAAATCCCGCCGCACGGTGCGCCGCCGTACGTGCAGCGCCGGGGATCTGTGCTAGCCCTAGCTGATCCGAAGAATACAGAGAACCCAGCCACGAAGGCCTGTCGGCTCGGGATCGCGCCGCCACCGCCCCATTTCCCACCCGGTCGGGCTCGCCGAGGTAATAACCAGCCAACGAATCGCGCACGTCCACCAGCCCGGTGTCACACATGACGGAACGAGCAATAATCGGGAGAGACTTGGCAGATGCCCGGAGGTCTGTCTATCCTGCCGGGCTTGTGTCGCGTGTCGATCGTGTGCGTGGCGTGGGCGCTAGAGGGATGGCGCGGGTGCGTGGGAACGACGAGCGGGCTAGATCCGGGTGATCCATCAGTATTGCGCCCGCAACCAACATTTGGATCATATCGGAGGAGAGAATCATTGAGTCATACTCCCTCCGTATCAAAATATTTACGCTAGGCCCCATTGATCTTCGTCGCAGCTAGCGACGTTTTTTGCTCAAGTGCCCATTTGCAGCAAGCAAGCTGCGCATATCATCGTGTTGCATGTTCACATGAATGATTACACGCGCGTACGGATGACAACAACTTGGGCGCGCGCGCACCTGTTGTATTAGTATTACCACCACATCTCATCAGCAAGCGTCATGTGGGCGTCGGAAAAACAGATATCGATCATCATATCAGGAGATCGATCCTCCGGAACCTGCAGATTCAGGCACCATATGTGCATATTCTCTCAACTTAGAATCGTTTAGTAGAAGCAGAATACTTTGCTTGCAGGGGCAGGGACCGGGGAGCACCATCTAGCAATTTCTCGCAATCCATCCTTCTCCGGGTTTGTTCGCGTACAAACTTCATCATCTCAATCACGCTCACAGAAGGAATGATTAAAGAGGGAGGTAAGATCGACTTTAACTAAAGAATGTCGGACGACCCAAGGAAAGGAGCAGACCCAAGGCGTCTTGCCTTTTCACACCGACAGAATTTTGAACCAAAAATAAACAAGTGAAGATTGTTTATGTGTATCAGCAAGTAGCTAGTAGTTTTTAAAAAGCAAACATCGCCGCACGTTTGTTGTATTGGAATAGGATGCAGGCACCACATCAACAGCTAGCCTTTTTTTTTCCGGGGGAAAACGATTTGTGTACCACCGTATATATCAACCACTGCACTGAACTCCTACGCCGATGTTCCCTTGTTTTCCTGTCCCTGTCGTACTCTCTCCGTATCAAAATATTTGTCGCTGTTGACTTTTTCTTTCAACTTTGACCATTCGTCTTATTCAAAAAATTATTGCAAACATGTAAAAGGACAAGTCAAACTTAAAATACATACAATAGTAAAGCATATAGCAAACAAAATAAATTGTACTTGCACAATTTTTTGAATAAGACGAACGATCAAAGTTGTAGAAAAAAATCAATGACGACAAGTATTTTGATACGGAGTGAGTACTTGACAAATAAAAATGACTGATTTCATAGGCAAACAAAATATTGTGTTGCTGACGAGTAGTGGAAACATGAAGAGAAATACTCTAATAACTGACCCATAGCATCACGGTTGAGTTATAATCTACAGCAAGTAGCAATACGTAGCTTTGACTATATACTGCATACTGGTACATTTTACACTCAGATCAACCTGTCCTATTTCTTTTATGCCTTGCAGTCAAGCTACACCGACCAGGCCAGCAAAAAATTCTCCTTAAAATACGATTGTCCAAAACCCAAGTGCTGTTATAATCTCGACAAGAATGGTAAGGAATACGTAAGTTATGTGATCTCATAGCATGCCTGCGGCAGCCGCAAGGAAACTTTCAGCAAAGTAATACTTCATAATGAGCAACAGTCACGTCATGGAAGATTGCTGAATTGGATGTTCATTTATTATAATCCATTTGTGCTCAAAGGTATAAACACCCACAGACATTGTTATCTTGTGGTGATACTATATGTCGAACAAGATCGCTATAAAGGATAAAGTTTTGTCGGTTTGACCTCTGTTTTGGCAGCCATGCAAGCAGCTACCTCGATCATAATTCGATTGTGTTAGATGCAGACTGTGTTCTAGAAGACCTGGACCTGGTTTCTGCCTTGTTAATTCATGCTCGAATTCTCGCCGTGTATCCATATCAATTATCAAAGACAATTTGGACCAACTGTAACATCAGGGTTGAACACACTCAATGTCTATATGGACTTATGGTTCAAGTACTTGCAAGGAATACTTACCTTGACGAATGCTCAGAGGAGTCGATTCAGCAGTACTAGCTTTGTCCTTGGAGGCCTATCTTCTCCTGTGACGAGTCAAACTGTCAAAGTCTGCGATTAAAAGGACAGGGCGTAGCATTCAAATGACTTGGCTAGCCTGTAGACAGCAGAAACTGGTAATAAGAGACTTTTTGGAGAAGTTGCATCAGACCCAAGTCACGCTGGCGCACTCCTCTCAAAGATAGCTCTGGCCAAAAGTCATCTTCCAGTTGAGATTTTCAGTCAGTCAGAGATAAGTTGGAACAAAATTGTACATGTTTATGCATGCATCTAATTATCTAGGTAGCGCAATGTAGTGCGCCCAGCAGGTCAATGGTAACTCAGTAAAAGCATGTGCCTGAGACTGAACTACATCGCTGGTTCTGGAGTGATTAGTGGTAATTACCACAACTCTTGGGTCAAATGAAAGACCAACTGGCCTTAAAAAACCACCACCAACCACAAAGAAAATTGAGACTTGGTTCGGGGGTGTTTGGATCGCTGGTTCTGGAGTGATCAGTTTGGCTAGAAGACTAGAGACTAGTTTTATTCATTTTAAGTCAGTAAACCTCCAAACACTCCTGACTAAAGAGTGACTAAAACTAGTTTAGTCCCTAGTCAGGGGTATCCCAACTTCTAGTGACTAAAATCCTCTCTCTCCACATTTATTGCTCCCCCCCCTCTCTCTCCCCCTCTGCCCCGTCGCCTCCCCTCTCTCGCGAGCAGCGCCGGGGGGCCTCCGCCGCTCCTTCCCGGCGGACTCCCACCGCCGCAAACCGCCCCATCGACGCCAGATCTGGCACCGGCGGAGGGCGGAGGCAGGCCGCGGCGGAGGCCCCCGGTGGGGGATCCACGCGGAAGCGCCCGCGTCCGGCGACGACGGTCCTGGAGGGCAACCGCCCGTTCCCGCTCGCTGGCCGCCGCCGGCGCTCCCTTCTGGTGACCTGTTTGTTGTGCGACGGAGCAGGGACCGGGGCAGCGGATCTCCACGGCCGGCGCGCGGCGGAGCAAGCACCGGGGCGGCGGATCTCCACGGTCGACGCGCGGCGGAGCAGGCACCGGGGCGGCGGATCTCCACGGCCGGCGCGCGGCGGAGCAGGCACCGGGGCGGGGGATCTCCACGGCCGACGCGAGGCGGAGCAAGAGCGCAGAGGAGCTCCGATGGCCGGCACCCCTTCCTCCACCTCCAGGACGGCGCTGCCGCGGTGAACTCCGCGCCGGCCGTGGACAGGACGGTGACGGGAGAGGGAGAGAAAATGGAGAGGGAGAGAAAGGGAGGAGTAGAATAATTTAATGCTAAGAACTTTAATGTTGACTAGTTTTAGTCATCCTCCAAATAGGGGCTGACTAAAAATTTTAGTCAGACTACTTCTAATCATGGTGACTAAAATGATCCAAACACCCTCTTAGTCTCTCTTGAGCTTTTATATAGAGATCCTAATTAATGGTCTTATAGTGGTTTTGGGATATAACTTGGTTTACTCGGGGTCAGGAGTTATGAATGTGAAATAAACTGGTTACCATCCTACCATGCAGGACCACTAGCTTACTGTTACTAAATCCATGTATGGGCTTCTTATGTTGTTGGGCTGAGCCTAGCATTATCATCTGAAAGGACAGAGAGTGCTTTTTTTTGAAGCACTGAAAGGACAGAGAGTAGGAAGAGGTGTGGTAAGCCCTTCACCGAGAGACTAGGCCCGTCTTTTGGTGGATCAACGAAACCAGGCCCGGCCCATCCATCCTTGAAAAACAGGTCGGGCCTATCAATCCTTCCAGAACAGATCGGGCCCATCTTCACCTCCCGTATCCTGTGTGTCATCTAGCAGATCCTACCCACAGTCAACAGAATAACTAGAAACAATGCGCGGCCTTGCCGCGCTGCACCATGACCTTTGTTTCGTTTTCATTCCAGGCTTGGACCCTTTTCTTCGTTATTGCTGGTTGGCTCAATGAGTCAATGGGTAGTGAATATTGAAGATGGCTATGTGTTAAATAAAGTATGAGCAGGCGATTGTTGGTCTGGAAAACTTAGAAAAAAGGATCTTATATATACCATCTTTTAATTGGTGGATTTTCTTCTCCAGCTGAAATTAGGATATGCATGCCTTGTACATATTCTTCAGTCTCCGCAGTCTCAAACCTATCCGTCAGGTTATAATATGTCACAGACATATAAGGTTAGCTTAATCGTACAGTATAAAATTTTCAGTGACCTTTATTTACCCCGTAAGTGGTTTGCTTTGAACTTTTGAACATGTGACCACATAACTATCATCTGTGTCGGAAATTAAATTCATGGCTGAATTTTCCTGATTCCTAATTGCTTCTTTCATCAGGTAGACACTACGATTTGCAACATTTGGCCACTGGTTTTATGCAGGTAGCCGATGGTGACTGGTGGCTGAATTCACTAGCTTGCTTATTTCTGCAGTATTTCTCTCTAACAACAAATATGCCTACTCAATTAGTACATAGTATTTTCCTCTCACAATAAAGCTGTCTGACAAATTAATAAAAGTCATGCTGAATGCAGCCCAATGTTATTCTAGGCTATTGGCCAATGTCATTAACACAAACATGAGATTTGGCCTCTTATAACTTAGCATTTTTATCAAAAGATCTCCACTAAATCTTTTTTTAAAATATATGTCCACTAAATATTCCTAGGACACATATAAATCGAAATCAATATTAATTGCACAAAAATATTTATGATAGCTTCTATGCATAGGTAACAAAATTGAGTGGAGGCAAATTAACAAGCGCCTAAGGATACAAGATCAAACATACATGTACTTGAAATCCTTCCAGTAAAAATTGTGCGTGCAGTCGATGATCAGATAGGCCACCTCCTCGCAGCAAAGAGAGGTTGCTTAGGCCATGGTTCCCACAGTGACGTACAACAGTATGCGGCAATACCTGTGAATAAGAGTGGCACCAAGCCAGCAGCGGCCATAAGCTCAAGATTAAAGCTCCGCATTTTAGACATTTGATCGAGCATTTATTATGCAGCAAATGTTAGAGGATGAGTAGAGCAGGGGAAGGAAGAGGACGTTACCAGTTGCGGTGGCTTATCAGGATGGCTGGATGGGGCACCTGCATCGGCGCAACGCGCTGATTGACGCATTAGCCAGCAACAGGCAGGGAAGGGGATTGCGATGTGGGTGCTTGCATGGAGATAGACGTCGGCATCGCCCCCATCATTAGTTGCCCAAGTGATGCCAGGTCTAGGCCACTGTGTACCTCACTTCTCCGACGCCATACAGAGACACGGGATGAGGCAGCTGTTCAGCATCACAGCACGAAAGCACGATGGATGCAAGGCGCAGCGCAGGCCGCGCGCTCCTCTCGATACCCTAGTGCTGTGCGACCCCGAGTGGAGTACGGTCGTGCCGCTGGCGAGGGACAGCGAGACGAATCGGGCGGCGCTCTCGGCCGGCAGTCGGCCGGGCGAGGCACTGCATAGCTCGGGTGAGGGTGGCGGAGTGCCCTGCCCTGCCAAGCGCGCGGTCAGTGGGAAGCATCGTCCCGATCAGCCGTGCTGGAGGAGGAGAAGGGAGGTGCGGCAGGGCGGGCAGGCGGAGGGGCGGCGCAGCCGCGCAGTAAACGGAGAACCAGAGGGAAGGTTCGCGACGATTGGGGAGTGTCCGGGTGTTATAGCTTAACGGTTGGAGGCCCGATTCGACCCGCAATCAAATGGTTGGCATCGTGAGTTGGGCAGATCTGACGGCTCGCGAGCTAACGGGCGACGTGGACCCTCTAGCCGCCCGCGATATTGGCCAGGTTTCGTATTGTAGTAAAGATGACTGCATCGGAATTCAGCAGAACTTTTGGAAGTGCGTATCGAAATATACTGGCCATCTGAAAATGGAGGACCACAGGCATGGAATCAAATGGAAAGAAAACTAAAGGTTAAAACCAAAAAACCACCAGCTCAACAAAAACAGGCAAGAACTGGCGGAAGCATCAGTGAATTACAAACATGATTAGACTGTCAAATCACTTAATCAGGAGAAAAGAACCTTCAATTTGTGATAGATGGTGCAAAAAGGTACCTTATCACCGAGTGGCCAGAAGCTTTTAGGTAAATGGCTAATGATTGAGTAGTTTTTTATATGACTAACAGCCAGTAGTACTAGTCCTTGGCTCCTTGCTCACAGCTTAGTGATGATAACCAGAGATTGCTCACGAAACCCTGCAGATAAACATAAAAACGTGGTATGCGATATATAGACTCAGGGTTGAGAACTTGAGACGTTTGGTATGGTCAGGTTTCAGGAACATACCATGACTGGCCAGGAAATCCTAGACAGAATCTGATAGAAAGTCCGGTGTAAAATTAAACAATCAATCGAAAACCTGGGTGGATGACAACAAACTCTGAGAATCAGTTATACTGTTACAGGGACATGGCCTTCCTCTGGGTATTCTGTAGAAAAGTGGCAATGCTTACTGATATCGAACAACAAATTTGGATCACACTGTTATACAGGGAATCTTCCTTTCTACTATAGATATAGCAGAGAGCAATAAACTTCATAATCGAATTTGTCCACAGCATTCTTAGGACATCAGTAAATCACTCAGGTTGCAAGAAATATACATACAGCAGGGTACTAACAAAAAGATGGGAAATGCCTTATGTGAAATAAAGCTAGAAAAAAATTAAAAGGTTTAAGAGAAGATCTAAGTACACATGCTTATGGTGGTGTCCTTTTAACTTCAGATAATAAAGTAATAAACGAAGGTAAAAGGCAGTGTTGTACAATATTGCAGAAGATATGTAACATGGTGGACCATATCATCAAATGCTTCTTAAACACATTGCATGATTGGATTAAATAAAGGGGAAAGGCCAAGAAGTGGCTGCAATGAACTTAATCATGACAACTGATGTACAGACCAAGCAACTGGAGTTCTCGCAGAACCACTGAACATGGTTGGATTCACTTCAAAGAAACATGGAGAATATTGTTGTCAGGCCATGGTAGGCCATTTGTATTTTGTGGAAAATCAAAAACACTGTTCAGGATATAGTCATATAGGTACATTTTGCACATAAGTATCCATTATGTACATAATTATCTGCATTCCAATCTGCTATTACCATCATGCTGCAAACTTCAATGATAGAAAAAAAAGGACTCAGCAAAAAGGGATTATATATACCTCAACAATCTTGGCATCATGATACAAGGGACAAGGGGACAGTTTGACTGCCAAAGAGTTTGTACAACAAGTTCATGAAAGTAAAATGCCACGGGTTCCTAAAAATTGAGCTACCTTGGCCAAAAACAGAGAAACTACATAATGAGCTGCAACCAAATGGAAAAAAAGATGGTAGCAAAGTGATTGTATGCTGTATATAAGATATACACTTTGTTTCTTAATAAAATTGAAATATCAGTCTAAGGTTACAATTCCAGACCCTGCCTACTGTCGTGTTGAAGCCAGAAAAAACCCAAGCAATCCTTCCTTCTATACCAATGGAGTAGCCTAAATCCCAATATACACCTTCCAACTCCAACAGCACACAAAAATTTGGCTATTTCATCTAATCACAACAGATTAACCCCACACAACAACTTTTACATCGTACCTACTACAGTAATCAAAAGCCAGAAAAAAAAACACCCGTGCCACATAACGTCGAGCATATGGCGCGCACTCTACGAAGCTGGCCTAATGGTAGAAGACGACGGGCGGGACGGCGAACCCAGCATCCTTGAGGAAGGGGACTACCTGCGGGTGCTCGGCGAGGTCGTGGTAGAAGGCGTACTCCGCCTCGTAGTCGTGGAGATCCAACTCCGCCTTCTGGTTGCTGTGGTAATGGTGCTTCGCCTCGGAAGATTTCCCGAAGCCGAACACGCTGACTCTGTCGCAAACTCCCACGGCGACCATGATGGCCTGCATCCCGGACGAGTAATGGAACATAGCGGGGTCGTGCGCGCGATCCCACTCCTCAACCGCGCGGCCGGTCTCCGCAACGAATCGGCGGAGGGAGTAGTACTTGACGATGCGAGCGCAGAGGACGTCGAGGCGGGCGTCGGTGACGGAGATGGGAGAGCCGTGGCGGGAGGATGAGGTGGCGTTGCAGGCGGCGACGTCGAGGAAATGGGCGGCCTGGCAGATGTAGAGCAGGATGGGTACGCCGTGTCCGTAGGGGTGGCAGAAGCAGCCGGGTCGTCGCGCGCAGAGGTGAAGGATGTTGCTGTTGATGAAGGAGAAGTTGGTCTTGCCGCCGACGTGCGCGGCGTAACCTGCGATGCGGGCGTTGTTGAGGCGGAACACGGCGTCGTGGGAGTCGATGAGGGCGCCGTGGTTTGCCCGGAGGAGGATGCCGCTGTTGCCGACGACGGCGCATGAGGGGATGCGGCCGGGGAGGGAGAGCAGGGAGGGGAGGCTGGCCAGGACGGCGGGGTCGTAGCGGCGGAGGCGGTGCCAGGAGCGGAGCGCGCGGCGGAGAGCGGGGTCGATGTTGAGCTGCTGCTCGTGGCGCGGGAGCGGGTGGAGCAGGGTGTCGTGATCCTCGTCCGGGTAGCGGCCGCGTCGGGGCATCGGGAAGCGGTGGTGGTGGAGGTGGAGCGGGTGGATGAGCCGGTCCCGGCGCCACGACGCGCGTGCGCGCGCCGCGGAGGCCGGCAGGCGGCCCTCGAGTAGCTCGTCCACGTCCCGCCGCAGCGGGGCCTCCGAGGGGTCGGCGGCGGCGAGGCGGAGCAGCGTGGCGTTGAGGAGGCGCGCCGGGTCGAGCGGCGCGGGCGGCTCCTGCGCGGGGGCGGGCGCCACGGCGCGACGGAGCGCCGCGAAGAACGAGGCCGCGCCAACCAGCACGACGAAGACGAGCACCGCGAAGGAGCGCCGCAGCGGCCGCTTCATCGCCGCCGCCGCCGCGGACGCAGCCCCAGCCGGGGGCTAACCGTGTCTGAGCCGCCGCCGCATGGGGGCACGCCGCACGCGCATCTGGGACTGGGAGGGAGGGAGAAGTCGAGGGGGAGTGGGGGTCCCGCGGGGTCCGTGCGAGCCGAGCCGGGCAGCTCTGTCCTGTCCGAGGGGGGATGCGGGTGCGCCAGCCAGCGTGGGGCGGCGAGTTTTTTATCGGTCGCCGTGCAAACGGGCTTCATGGGTGGTTGGACTTGGGGTTCGGCGAATGGGGGATCGATCCAATGTGCCCTGCTCCGGTTCGTGCATCGGAGGCCGTAATCATTTTTACTCCCTCCGTCCCAAAATATTTGCACCCTTTAACTTTTACAGATCACGTTTGACCATTCGTTTTATTCAAAAAATTTATGAAAATGTAAAAATAATTGTGATATACTTAAAATATATATGATGATAAAACATGTCATAGCAAAATAAATACTATTTTCACAATTTTTTCGAATAAGACGAATGATCAAACGTGAAGCGCATAAGTCAACAAGTGCAAATATTTTGGGACGGAGGGATTACGTGGGTGGGCAGGCGGCCACCGTGCGTGGGCCCCGCCAGCATGCCCTGCACGACTCTGCCGGGCTCGCGGGTCGATACCCGGCAGGCGGCGAGGTCGCTCGCTGCTGCTGAAAGCCGGAAAGGAAGTGCGCCCACGCCATGCCGTTTTTGGTGATTGCATGGACGGGACCTCTGCTTGATCGCATGAGGAAGTGCATCGATTCCCCTTTTGCATTCCCCGTGTGAATCTTCCCTGAAACTGTATGTTCGATTCCATTCCAAAAAAAGAAAACACTATGTTCGGTTGTTCGGGCACTTGGTATTTTTGGGCACACATGTAACATGTTGCAGGATCGGAGTTTGCTACATCAGGCCGGCGTGCAAAGTGTGCCGTGCATTATTCGAAAGTTTAAGGATGGAGATGCATGCTTTGCTTTGCTTTTTTTTTTCTTTTCAGCAAAGAATTCGGAGTATATTCGTCGAAAACGATTTGGTAGTATTTGTGGACGGTAGTGCCGTAGTGGGCGCTCACGGACATTGGCTGGAGACGTCGCGCGACGCGAACTGATCTGCCTCGGAAGGTTCACGCCCTGATCTTGCCGTCCCCAGTCATCCTGGTCCTGCCCTCTCCAGTCTCCACTAGACGAGAACCCATATTACGATGGCGAAAGTCCATGAGAATTGATCTGGTTCACGTCGCTCTGGAGCCTCAGCCTCCTGGCCGCTTGCAGCTGCCTGAAGCTTTCATCTTTTCTCGTCGCATGGGAGAGTATGAGGAGACCGAACTACGGTCCCTCTCTCTCTTTTGCCACTGATTTAGCTAATTTTTAGTTCCGTAGAATTTTTTGAATTTTCCTTTTAAAGCTTATTAGAAGTATTAAACTTAGACTAATTACACGGATGGATGAGAAAATCGCAAGACGATCTATTAAGACTAATTAATCCGTCATTAGAGATTGTTTACTGTAATGCAATGTTGTCTAATCATAGTATAATTAGGCGTGTTAGATTCGTCTCGAAAATTTAGAAGGATTATGAAATAAGTTTTTGTCAGTAATTCATATTTAATATTCTTCATTAATATCCGAAGATTGATGGAGAAATTTTTAGAGAATTCTCGAACTATTTGAGATGAATCTTTGGCGTGTGTTTCCCATCATCGCCACCGTGTGAAGTACCCATCCACACGTCTCTCTATTCTAGTCAGAGTCCACCATGGCAGGCACTAGGAATCTCCAGTCTCCTCAACGGCGTCCACGGAGAGTGATAAGAATCTTTCAGCGCTTTGAGGAGGGAAAAGAGTGATGGGCACCTTCTGAAGTCTGAACAAATGCAGACAAAAGCAAACCCGGCAAGTTTACCGGCCGGCTGCACTGGTCCAAAGTAGGAGTCCAGCTGGTACCTGCTAAAGCACTACGGGCTCAATTTCAAATTACATATCGTTTTAGCTTTTATTGATTTACAAATTTTGTTATGCATCTAAATATATATATTATATGTAAATACATAGCAAAAGTTATACAGTTAGAAAAATCAAAATGGTCTACAATTTGGAATATATGAATTACTTGATGTGTGTGTTAAATTGTCAGCCATTTTTTAGATCGTCAATCTTAACCAAACTTGCATGCGTGGACCTGGAATAATGACTATTATGAAGGGTCTGCCACGTCTGGAACGAACCCGGAGACGCTTATACAGTCGAAAATGACAGGACAAGATAAGAGCTGCTTTTTCCTCACCAATGCCAGTAAAAAGGAGAAGTGTAGAGGAGTGGAAGATATCCACTTCACTTATTAGATATGACCCAATTAGGCTGAAAGGTTTATAGCGGAAAGCTCCATCTGGCAGAAAGGTGCATAGCCAATCGCCGGCGATGGGACGATCAATATCTCAAATCCAAATCTCATATCAAGCGAGAACTATTGGATATATAGAGTTGTCTGGCAGAAGGATTAAAGGGACGTTTTTTTTCTCGAAAGACGCAGGAGAACTGCGCTTCATTATATTAAGAAGAAGAAAAGGGAAAAAATCCCTAAAAGTACAAGAAAAACACTACTCAACACCCACACACACAACCTAACACCCACACACAATCCACCCCAAGGAACTGCTGCTAACCAAGTGCGCCCGTGACAAACCAAGGAGAGCGACCTTCAAACTTCTAATCCACAGAGGTAGGGGTAATAAGGAAAGAGATTCCTCGAGCCCCCGCCATCGACCATAGCTTTCTTTCCTCACTGGACAGAGTAAGAACTCGTGTCATGTCAGGGACGGCTCCATCAAATACACACCTATTTCGTTGTGTCCAAATAGTACAGGCCCCAAGAATTATAAGAGAGTTAAGACCATGTAGCAGCAAGCCACTCCTGTCACTGCTGACCCTTTCCCACCAGTCATAAAAAGAAGTATCTGTAAGCTGAGGGGAGAGAGTTTGCAGGCCAACATGTGAGAGGAATCGAAACCAAAATTCCCTTGCAAAGGTGCATCCAACAAGGAGATGATTAATCGTCTCTGGTGCTTGGTCACAAAGAGGACAGCGTTCAGGGTGAGGGACGCCTCGGCGCGCAAGACGGTCTGCTGTCCAACACCGGTTGTGAGCAACAAGCCACATGAAGAAAGAGCATTTGGCAGGAGCCCAAGTCTTCCAAATTTTCTCCCAAGATCTTAAAGTAGTTGCCCCCAGAAAGAAACCCTCGTAAGCAGACTTAGCTGAATATTGACCATTAGCTGTAAATCGCCAGATATGTTTGTCTTCAGTACCTGGCTGTAGCTGAAGGTTGGCTAGAATATCCCATAGTCGGAGATAATCAATGAGCACTCCAACGGGAAGACCCCCTTGTATATCTGAAATCCAGGTATGGTTGTTAAGGGCCTCTCGCACTGTTCTCTTCTTGCGTCTCCTAACTGGAATAACAGCCAAGAGACGGGGTGCCAGGTCAGCAATACTCTGACCATGGAACCAGCGATCAGTCCAAAAAAGAGTAGTAGCACCGTCCCCCACTTCAGAGTAAACAGCAGCAGCGAAAAAAGCTCTGGTCTGCTCTGGAACATGTATGTTAAGGTCAGCCCAGGGGCGATTCGGCTCTGTTTTCTGTAGCCAAACCCATCGCATCTTCAGTGACCATCCCATGGTCTTGAGATCTGAAATTCCGAGACCACCTAGCTCTTTGGGCCTGCAAACTTTGAGCCAAGCAACTGTGCAGTGGCCCCCAAGTGCATCCCTGCAACCTCTCCACAGGAACCCTCGCCGAATTTTATCAATTGCTTTGATAGCCCAAGCTGGAAACTCAACCGCCATCAAGAGGTAGATGAGCTTTCCAGTGAGCACAAACTGTACTTGAACCCTCCTACTAGCTTTAGTCATGAGGTTTGCTTTCCAGCCTTGAAGTTGGTCAGCAATGCTGTCAACATAAGGCTGCACTTGATTTCTAGTAAGTTTCTTTAGGGAGAGGGGTAACCCAAGATATTTGCATGGAAATTCTGCAAGGGGACATGGCAGCAAAGCCTGAACAATTGATATATCAGTGTTCTCACATCTGATGGGCAAAACATTGCTTTTTTGCATGTTAGTCTTGAGCCCCGTTGCTTCTCCAAATAGACTAAGAATATCCATGGTAATCTCAATGTCCTCAGTGGCAGGACGTAGGAAAAGCACCACATCATCCGCGTACATGGAGATACGATGCTTGAAAGCCCTTCTGGATAAAGGCAGCAATAGTCCTTCGTTAGCAGCCTTCGAGATCATATGCCCCAACACATCCATGACCAAGATGAACATCATCGGAGAGAGGGGGTCGCCTTGTCGCAGACCTCGTCGATGGGAAATGAGATCACCAGGAACCCCATTCAAAAGAATCTGAGTTGTTGAGGTGAAGAGAAGTCCACTAATTATGTCCCGCCAAATCTGTCCAAACCCCAATTGCTGCAAAATCTCAAGGAGGAAGGGCCAAGACACTGAGTCAAAAGCCTTAGAGATATCAAGCTTCAGCAGGATGCGAGGCTCTTTTTGTTGATGAAGATATCTTGCAGTTTGTTGCACCAGCATAAAATTATCCTGTATGAAACGTCCCTTGATGAAGGCGCTCTGAACAGGAGAGACCATTTCCTGTAGCTTTGGAGCGAGACGATTGGCCAGCAACTTTGTGATTAATCTGGCAAAACTATGAACCAAACTTATAGGTCTGAAGTCTTTGGGCTGATATGCAATAACAATTCATTCTGAAATGAAAAAGAAAAACTGTAATCCAAGCAATGTTCAAGATCCAGTGCAAAAATTATGTGATAGTAGTACACTCTGCGTACTTTCGCAGAAATGCGATACAAAAGTCATGATAAAAGCGTGAGCGTTCAGACAACATTAACTGAGAGGGAAAACTGAGAGGCACAGGTTCCATTACATTCGCGTAGCAGAATGCTGAATGCACCGTGCACGAGCTAGATGTTTGCAACTCCAACGACGTAGGCGTTCCAAGCGTCTCCTTGGTTGAAACGCTGCGATTCTTCGTACTTCACATCTCGGTTGGCATTGTATTCCTTGGCGTTTCCACTTGACTGTGTGTTTGGCATCTCCCGGATCCAAACGTGGATGGACTTGAATCCTGCTTCCTCCAAGCAGTCCTTGATCTCTGGTATCGACCATCTGCCAAAGAGCAACCAGAATTACACATATGACTACTGTTCTGTGAGTCTACTAGCAGAAAATTAGCAAACTGAAACTGTATTGCAATCGCAGTGCTCCATGCACAGAGATAAAGATAAAATGGTGAAGCTTTACAGGTACTTTTAGAAGTGTACTGCTGAAGATAACTGAAGAAAGCCCCAAAGGTCACAATCTTCTTTACCAAAGGGTCAGAGATATGGCACAGGAAGAAAGCTTATTGCCACAGAAACATTAAGCAAATAGTTGACAAGAGAAATTTTGTATACATGTTACAAGCCAACCTCATGCCATGGATAAAATGCTGTTAAACTTTCACCTAGATATTCAATATTAATCAATTAGTGAAGTACTTGAAAGAGTTGCACACTTGGAGCCAGAATTCACCAAGTGAATGAGAATAATAAGAAACGATTCTGAAGTTAACTGCTGTCAAGGAATGTATAAGCAGCTTACAGGCGCCAATGGTATGTGAAAGCATGCCGCAGCATTTGCTTTTTCCCAGCTTGAAAGTGGAGACTGATCCTTGTTTGGCGACTTATGATATCAAACTCTTCTTGCTCCCAGAAATACTGTATGCAAGGTTATAAAGAAGAAAAATGCTCAAACTATAATTTGGACAGCTTGAAAAGCACAAGGGTACATATTATGATTTATAAGCTCGAATGCTTGATGGACGCTAAGCTTCAAAGTGTACTAGAGACAATATAATCTTTATACACTACCAATTATCGAAGCTAAATTTCAAAACAACTGAAGATATTTAATAAAGAAATCCCGATCCAACAACCATACCATCAATGATAACTCTTTATGAGTCGCTAACTTCAAATGTCTTGAATTTATCTAACTACATGTCGATGCAGAAATAAACGAAACATATAGCTGCAGAAAAATGAATGGGTAAGGCAATAGAAGTTATATTGTTCAAACAGGAAAATATTCAGCGGAACCATTATCTATTTACATATTACTGGTGGCATGTTGTAAATTCTTACAAACACTGAACCTTGATCAGAAAAAAAATCCAACCCATAGCAAAATATAAATATATACTGATTTAGCCTCTTATGATATTTTGTTTTACACTATTAAAAAGAATAGGATCTTCATGCTTTGTTAATAACTATTCAGTGTTAACCATTAACTAAATATCACTCACCGTGAAGCTGGGGAATTTCCGTTGGAGACGTAGCTTGCGTTCAGATGATGTGCCACCATATACATCCATTACAAATATACCACCTCTTTTTGAGAGAGCGCTGAATGCATGCCTGAAATATAAAACCAAGTCCTTTCGGCTATGCAAGCAACAACAGCTGTAGTTGAATGCACAGATAATATCCCTTCCAGGCAAAGCTGCCTCTGGCATGGTTGAATTGGCTAAGCACTTCGAGTTATCAAAATCTGACTGCTCGCAACTGTTACTTCCTGAAGAGCCATTGATGCTGTTTACATCAAGGCCGCGCACAAGATCACTGAACCTTTGCTTCACAAGACGTGCTTCCTTAGGCTGCAGAACATTCCCATGGAAAAGCAACATCCTTGAATACCCATCAGCTCCAATCTTGCTCAGGTTGTTTTCAAGGCACCACTCAAGTGACTCAAGGTCCAAATCTAAGCCGATTGCTGTCCTTCTTGCATCAGTACGGATCCATTCGGTACTGCCAAGAGAACAAACACAGATCACGAACAATACATGTATTCCATACTAAACCTAAGCCATCCCTCTACTCTGAAGCACATTCGACCGAAAACAAAGTTCTCCAAAGAGTAACTATTCAGATAGTGTGATAGCTTATTAAAACGTGTGCACAAAAATGTAAATATCTGGAAACCATCCCTTGCTAAAGGGACTGTAAAGCAGAGCACGTAGCACGCAAGGAGTTTGTGAAAACGATAGACAGGACGTTTGTACAAAGGCTACCATGCTTAGTGCTTTCACCTGAGGAGGGCCGTGCCACAGAAATCCTCCTGCAGGTGGAGAGGGACGCGCCCGCCAACGTACATCAGGAAGAACTTTTGCAGGTAGCTGATGTCCCCCTTTGGAGACTAAACACAAACACATTACACGCATTGGCAGTCGAACAAGTTGTGAGCTTAGAAGCCAAACGCAAGTAATGGCCTAAGCTAACCGATTTACCTGCACGGAGAGCTGGTATAGGTGAAACTTGGAAGGCATGGACCCCGCTGGCAATTGGTCCTGCTGGTCAGCTTCCCCATCTTCCTCTCGTTCGTCCTCCGGTGTTGCTTCGTTGGTGTCGTCGTCGTCGTCGTCAGAGGAGCCATTATGGTGGGGCGGTGGTGCGTCGTAGGCTGATGAAGGCAAGTAGTCCCCGCCCTCGTCGTCGAAGTGCGACGCGCGGCGGCCACGGCCCTGCCGGTGCGATTCCCTCGGCTTCTTCCCGCTTTTGCCCATCGATTTTCTGTCAGGACTCCGGAGACAAGCGGCCGCGGTTCTTCTTCAGTAAACAAGATTTTCAGATAGGTCCTCGTACTTATCCGTATTTAGAGTACCGGTCACACGGAGTTTACAGCTCGCTCCCCGTCGAACGGCCAGGCAATTCACCGAACAACATGGACGCGCCTCCGCCCTCGCAGCCGGAGACCGCGGCGGCGGCGCCGCCCTCCTCGACCTCAGCTTCCGCTTCCTCTCCGGCGCCACCACCTAACCCACCGACTTCCGCCGCCTCTGCAGCACCCTCTTCCGACTCCACCATCACCACCCCTATCCCGAACACAGGTACCGCGGCAAACCCCGCTCAAACCCTAGAGCCACCAGCCCCCATCCCCGCTGCTGCGCGGCCGCCGCCGCCGAGAATGAGGACTCCTTACACCCACCTGGCATCGCCCATCACGATGTCATCGCCCTCCTCTGCTGCCACAGCTGCTGCCTCCTCCTCGGTTTCCGTTCCGTCCTCTTCCTCCGCGGCACCCCTTGCGCCAAGGGGAGGGGTTGTTCTTGGGGTGCCTGCGCCGCGTCCCGCACAGACGCCCGCCGGTTACACCGGGTTCGTGCCGCCGCCTCCGCTTGCCCACCAGTTTGGATCGATGCATCGCGGCCCAGACCAGCACCCGCCGCCATCTTCACAGGTTTATATTCCCGCCTTCCCGCTCGATTTCATTTTTATGCTACTATATTCTGCACAAATTGTTGAAATGTAGTTTCGCTCTAGGAAAACCATGGCTGGTAAGTGGGGCTATTAGCTAGGGTGGTTTCCTCTCACTAGTACCCATGGCTTGTGGGGATTAGGTAAGAGTTGCTTAGTGCTGCAAGCTAGTTATGAGAAAATATTGAAACTGAAGTTTGCAGTTTACAGCTTATTGAGCATTCCCTCAGAGGTAAGCTTCAAATTATGGAATGGTACATGTGTTTTGCAATGTTTGTCCTACAGAGGGCTGCTTATTTCTTGTCACTTGCTACTCTTGAATCTATCAAACTCAATTCATAACGTGGGGTATAGGAGTGAGAACACTCAATCTTCCTGACTCACCTGCTGTGCTAACTTATCAACACAAGGAATTGTCTTATTCAGTTAGCATTTCTGTATTGAATGGCTACTTTTGACTTTACTGAAGATTCCTTATTGTTGATGGCTTCCAGTTTAGGCAGCCTTCCCCTGGAATTCAAAATATTGGAATGGTTGGATCCCTTAGCACACCTCAGATGCGACCAGGAATAATATCTGGTCCGCAGCAGCCAAGACCTGGCCTTCCATCAGCAACAACACCAGTTCCATCTGGAAGCCAAATGCCAGGATCACAAGTAAGAAACCTTTCCAGTTTAAAAGTGAATAATGTACTTCTAGGTCATTCGTCATTCTGTTTAAATTATAAGTGATGCACCATCATATATCTAAATTCTAGTCAGAAAGGTTACATTTTTCAATACCCAAGTTAATATAGGCATAAATTGCATGTTCAATCTATTTGTCATGGGATGGCATTGAAGTTCACTTCAAATTTGGATTTATCAGTTATCAATCTACAAATGTGTCACCTGAATCTGTTTTTTTTTTACAACACTGGTTTGTTATTATTGTCTTTTTTTGTCTAATTGTATCACCTAAGTGGTACTAGCACCTTAGTTGCTTTTCGTTAAATTCTATTATGCCGCCCAATGTACAAGGGAGTGTTCTCATTATTCATCCTGATTCATGTCGTAATCTCTGCTTCATAAAACTATTTTGCTGCAGAGAACCCCCTCCCATGCTTTAATGAGGCCGATGTCTGTGAGTTCTCCTTCTCCTTCCCCTGCTGTACAGCAAACTCCACAAAACCCATCTTCGACATTTAGGCTGCAACAGAGGCCACCAGTTCCACAACCAAGACCACAACAATCTGCACCTGTGACTCCACATCAACAGAATGTAATTTCATCACAGCAGCAGCAACTACCGCACAATCAACTTTTGCAGCAACAGCAGCAAAGTTCTTCACAACAAATTCAACAGAATACAACACCCAAAATTCAGCAACAGCATTCTCAGCAGCAAGCTGCTCGTACTCCAGTGTCAATGACACAGAAACCTGATTCGCCTGCTATACCAAATGCTACTGTTTTGCATTCTGTGGATACAGCTGCAACTGATGCAGATGCTAATGAAACTAGCTCTCGACTAGTCACCAAGAGAAGCATACATGAATTAGTTGCACAGGTATGCTGCTTTTTCTTCAATGTTGTTTGAAAAGTACATGGCCCTGCTTTTTTTCCTCTTCTTCTCTTAGATCTCGACCATCAGTTTGCGCCTAGATTCATGTATGTAGTAAGGTCCAGTGGGTCTTTTTGGTTTCTCTCAATTCATTTTGCAAATCCGTGCTTTGCTAGGTCTGTACAGTGCCTGTGGAAGTCATGGCAAATATGTAACAGGGTCCAGTAGGTCTCTCTGGTTTTCCTCAATTCATCTTGCAAGTCCATCTTTTGCTAGCTCTGTGCAGTGGCTGTGGAAGTTATGTCTTCCCAACACTTTGGTAGTTCAATTATCCTTCGATAAAACTCGTAGTAGATCCAGTCTTGTTGGTAATGGGGAGATGCCAATTCAAATTTGTTACAGGAGCAAACTTAAAGGATACTTTATTGCATCATCTGCTTCAGCATCTTATAGGACAAAGTAGAATTCATTTTACCGTAACTGCCTCTGAATTCACTTCATACTTCACATTAAATTAGTGTGCTTCTGATGACCTGCACTAAAATCTTTGCCTCAATGATACTTGAACATATGTGGAAGTACGGTGGTTAGTAAATAGTAGTTAATTTTGTGAATAGTGAACAGTAGACGTTTGTTGGGTTGATTTTGCACCATTCAATACTTGACAGATTGATCCTAACGAAAAGCTGGATCCTGAAGTTGAAGATGTTCTTATGGACATTGCAGAAGATTTTGTTGAGTCTGTAAGTTTTTTCTTCTAAACAAACTAACAAAGCTTACTTTTGCCCTATGCTTTAGGCATTTTTTTCTTCTAAACAAAACTTACTTTTGGAAATGTATTTTCGTTTCAACAAGACACTTTTTATTGAGGAAGTGTATTATTTTTTACACAAGATGAAGATAAAAAAACAAAGCCTTTCAGTCTCAAGCAAGTTGTGGGTACATCGATTTTTGTTTGAAACTTTAAGTGCTCATTCCCATTTTTTTAAAAATTCTGTTATCTTGTGCATCCAGCATCCTATGGGTGCATGTGCATGCATTGATTTTCAGATATTTGTCTTTGTTGGCTTATGTACTTTGATGCCCAGCTTTCTTTTAGTGGCTAAATATCTCTCTGCAGTTTTCCTTGAAATGCCAAAACTCATCAGTCATTGCTGGGCTTAAGGCTCCTTAATCCTCATTTTGCTTTCAATGTTTTTGTTCTCTTGTTCGTCAGTATTGTTATAGTACATAGGAGATCGTGCCATTAGATAATTGGCAGATGGAAATTTCTGAAAGGTTTGATCATGTATCGTTAGATCTGCATGCCATGATATCAATTATAACTTTATGTCAGGTCTCTTGGGTTCCAGTTATAGTTTACTTTGCTGATAATTGTTTTAAGCAGGTCACTACATTTGCTTGTTCTTTAGCAAAGCATAGGAAGTCAAACACCCTAGAAGCAAAAGATGTACTCCTCCATGCAGGTGATTCCATTTTGTTTTATCTTGTAGACTGTGATATTACCCTTTTTGGCAACCTTTAAAATGTCATTCTGTTATAGCTTAGTGTTCTCCATTGCAGAGAGAAGCTGGAATATTGCCTTGCCAGGCTTCAGTGGGGATGAAATCAAACTATACAAGAAACAGGTAATTCATATTGTACATAGTTATTTCTCTTTAGTGCTTGCTTTCAAATTTCTTCCTGTAGTTATTTTCTTCTGTATTCATCTTGTACTAACCTCCTTTGACTTGATGATTTGCAGCATGTAAATGATATTCACAGGGAGAGGCTTGCTCTGGTACCCACTTTTTAAGTTTCCAGCAACTATCCATCTAAGTTCATACGTGATTGGATGCATGTAGCCACACCTCTTACATATTATGTTGAAACTTAGGAGCATATTCTAGAAAATAGAAATATTATTGTCACTGGAAACAGTCAGTTATAACTAGTGAATTGGCAAAATTCCAACCCAATCGGATGATACTGTTGGATCTACTATACTTGCATTGCTCACTTTGCTTCCATGTTGTGCTGATCTACTATACTTGCATTGTTCACTTTGCTTCCATGTTGTGCTGATGTATTACACTTTTTTTTTTTTTGTAAATCATCAGATCAAGAAGTCAATGGCCACTGACACAAAAATCTCTGCTGCCCAAGCTGCAGCGAACCAGAAAAATCAGACTCCGAAACCACCTGCCCCTGCTTCCCCATAAAAGATGTCGGCAAGCCCTGCAAAAACTTTGGTGTTTGGACGGTGTGGGTCTGTTGTACTGTTGAACCGTTAGTGGCAGCATCGCTACTGGAGTAGATGTATTGCGATGATTACATGTATAGTCATTTGCGGGTGCCTCGTTTAGTGTGAATACTTTCAGAGCCTCAAATTTTTGGTTAGCGTTCAGTGCGCTGTTCCGTATAGTTTTTATGTTGAGAAACTATGAATCGTTTATACCAATCAGCTGATGTTTGTTCCTGTTACAGCTGAGGGTATAATATTCGTCAAGGATCACATGCCCTTAAACACAAGTAGCTGAAAGAGCAGCTTTCAGGAGGGACAAACACTGTTTGCTTGCCTGTCAGTACAGCAGCCAATCTATCGTCACAATTACCTCTGAGACAGTTCTGTCTTTGCAAGTGGTGAGCCGAATGCTCCCATCCATGGGCCTAGAACTGGTAAATCTCTGGGTTTCTGTCTTTGTAAGAGGTGAGCCGAATGCTCCCATCTGATAAAACTCTGGGGTTTTTTTTTTTTGTGAGTGTGTGTGTGTGTGTGTGTGTGTGTGTGTGTGTGTGATCGTGACAACATTTCTGAGATCCCAAAGTCACCGGCATCGACTATAGATGTACCCAATAAAATATCTGGAACAGCTGGGTCGCACAGCTCAGTAGCAAGTGACATTTTTCACTGACGCAGGCATGCAGAGGTGATACTGATACGATCTGACGCTCTGTAGCGACGATCCTCGTATGTTTGCGAGTTGAGTCATCTCGTTCTGGGAGTACGAGGCGCTGGCGCAGCAGCAACAAACCCGCGGCGCCGGACAATGGACGTCTCCCCGCCGGCTCCGGCCACGTTGATCCCAGCCAGTCCAGCTCCTAGTCTCCTACCGGCCAGGCCCCTCGATCTCACGGCGTGGTGGGTGTGTCCGGGCGCCTCACGATCAGAATCATCCGCCCAGGGTAGCACTAGCCTCGTAGCGAGCGAGACACCGACGGTTCCACGTGTGGTACGTGCGCGCCCCCATCGCTCGTTTCCCTTTTGCTTTCTGCCCCGTTGTTGTCGAGTGGACGGTGGTCCGTGCGTGCGATGGTCCCTGCTCCCCTGTCCCAGCTCTAAACTTGGATCCGCAGCGCGGCCACTGCTACCCCACGTGCTGCGTAGCGTAGCTTCTCCTTTCGGCGGTGATTCCTCGTCTGTCAGGGTAGGACTCGCGATGTCGGCATCGTTCGTTCGATCAAGGGGGGATCGTCGCATTCGCCGCATGGATCATGTGACTTGCTGTTGGCGGAATCATTCTGAATCGACAGGAACATGGAACATAGGACGGACGGACGGATGATGCTTGCTGATCGCCTAACCCCCCATTATAGTTAGCTCGTACTCCTATATCATCGTAGCATCGACCGTGAGTCCGTGACGCGGGATTTCATAGGACCAAGATAGCTAATAACAACCTCACGAGTCGTCTGCACGAATGAAAGCTAATAGGGTCGTGTATATATTCCGTACACAAATTGATCTCGCTTTAGATCCTAATTGCTCCCTTTAATTTCCACAGGTAATCCACGAGCCCGCCCGTGGTTTCTAGGCACACTTGGGCATCTTGCAATCAAGTTGGGGCGGGACATTTGTCCAGACGGACCTCCCCTCCGTTCTCAAACCGACCGGCGGTTGGTACCGGACAAAACCGGCCGGCGCTGGGCTCAACTGCCGTGGTGGAAAACAAAGGCGGTTGATCAACCACGAGGCCGCTCCCTGTTTCTGGTTCGTGTGGCGGTTGATCGCACTCAATCACGGATCCGATTCACGCATAGCTCCTCCTCCTACGATTGGAAAGCGCGCGCGGTTGAGGAGGTCATGTGAAGGAGCAGTGTCTGGACATGGCGGATCGACCCGGTAGCGGCAGATGCTGCGGGCGGCTGCCATTTCCTTATCGAGCTCCATGCCCCGGGTACGTAAACGGCTCGGCGGCGCTTTTCAGCAATGAAACTGGGCGACGCGGGAATAGTTGCGCACTTGCCCCCACCCTGCTGGCCGCCGCTCGCTGTAGATCTCAGTGTCTCCGGCGTAGCCCCCAGCCAACTACCACGGCGGACCCTGCGAAGTTCTTCGATTCGCCATGCGCTTGCCTCAATGGATCGGCGGAGAGACAGGGATGAAATTGGAACAGGAACAGCAATCGAGCGTGTGCTTGGTTGAGTGGACGAGCAGGAACACGCATCACTGTCCAGGATGAACATCATCATCCAATACAGAATCTCGATTTGATCCACTCATCCAAACACATCATCCTCGCATGAAGTCATCACCCCTTCGCGAACGTGTCCCGTCATCAGCGCGTACCATGAACGCCATGCTCCGATCCGCGCGGTACACTAGAGGACAACACACGAGGCGTTGCGATCGGACGATGTAGAAGATTTCCAACCTTTCATCTCCGGTCGCCGTCGGCCGCTCTTTTCTTGCTCCGCTACACTAAGGCCTTCCACAGCGTTGCGATGCCAGAAAAAATAAAACTAGCTCTACTCTGACGAAACAAGCATCTGCTCCAAACTCCACAATGGGGGCATCACTTGTGAGACCCATGCGGTAAATAAAAAAACTGCAAAAGCAGCTACTCTCTCCATCACATGCACACATAGTCCGGCTGAAAAACAATATTCTAACCGGCAGCAACGACCGGGCATCGGCGCATCTATTTGCGCCGCTCCCAATTCTGGCATCGCTAGTTACAGTGTGCAAAGTGAAGCTTATATACTCTCTCACTTCTTTTGGGATCACTCAAATCATACGTTGTGGATGGCCTAATGCGCCCGTCATGGCGGTCGTTTTCCCTTTCGTTCTCCGTGTGCTCGATTACTGCAGCGTTTGTCTTCTAGTGTGTCACGCCTGCTGGTTGCTGATTAAACAATGACGTGTTTTTGGTTATTGCTTATACTGTACTGATTAGTACATGCCAGTTGTAATAAACAGGCGTCCTGTTATTTTCAAAGTGGTACTAAGTACTACTTCTGTTCTTAAATATATGACGTTTAGGATAAGAAAATTAGTTCATATTATCCTAAACGTCATATATTTAAAAACGGAGGGAGTATGTTTAGTAGGGTACAGTATGCTGGAATAGTTGTGTCATGATACAGAAGGAGACAGAGGCTGTTCGGCTGGCTTATCTCGACTTGTTTTAGCTTATTTTCTCTCACAAAATATTATTCATTCTACCAGTCGAGCACTATTCATTCTACCAGCCGAACAGACTCACACTCATCCACGGCACTGCACAGTTCAGGACCGGCAACCGATTGGATGGATATTTGATCAGATTAAAAACAGAGACTTTAGGAACAAAATCATAGTTTCACTAAAAGACTACACGTAATGAATCAGTTGTGTGATGTAGAACTAGTTTTTTTTTTGGGAATCTAATGTAGAATTAAGTTGGCCAGGCCCCTCACGGTCATCTCGCGGACGATATAGCAGCAAAGCTTCAATATTTTCTGCCAAAAATAGAAAAAGAAAAAAGAAAAAACACCATAGCAAGTTCACGCTCCAAAGGAACGTAAGCTAGAAAATCTCTTTCTTAGGTCAGGCTTGCATTATTTCGCTTACGCCGATACTGACATCAGATCCACAAGGATTAGAAAGAAACCTAACCAGACCAAGACCAGCAGAGATCAAAATCCAGGCAACTGCTGTCAAGCGGTAATCATGATGAGCTCACGATGCTAACTGATCGATGTGTGGCACACGGGTTCGTTCTCCGGATGTAAGAGCGGCTCTCACATCTCGCATCGAGCAGAACACAGTAAGACCGGTTGTTGGGGTCACTAATGGCGTAGGCCTCGCCACGAAAGGGACCCCGGCCGGCCGGCGGAATCATTCGCCGGCCGCATGGAAAGATCGGCGCGCGAGCTAGGGAAGACAACGCGCGAGCTGGACAAGGACGCTCACTCCCGGCCGCTCCGCTCCGCCGCGCCATAGACGGAGCGAGCCCGGCCGGGGACAGCGACGTCGCGAGGGACATAAGAGGAGTCCAGATTCTAGTAGATGCGGGCATGCGGCGTGTGACACACAATCATGGCGCGTGTCTGCCTGTCCACTGCCACTGGCCCCTCTCTCCGATCCCGCCGCGCGCGACGTGCGTACGTGTTGCTGACTAATCTACAGCGATCTGAAATACAGTAGTGGCAGCAGCAGTGGGCCTCGCTCTTTCAGGCTGTCGAGTTGTCGAGCTATACGCATCTGGATCTGTCGTACGTAGCATCTGTCGTCTTGGCTCTTTTCGTCACGTGGTTTATTTGCAATCCGGCCGCCGCCGCGCCGCGCGCGGGAGCTAGCTCTTCACTGTTCACACGTGTGCAGCGAGCCCTCCCCCGCTCTCCGTCACCGCTCAAGTCTAGCACCAGTCCACCACGACAGCGTTTCAATGTGCCTACGTACGTGACTTTATCACTAGCTACTTCTTTTTCCACCACGTGCCGCCGCTTTTTCTCCGTCCGGCGAGACGCCGCCGAGGGAGCGGCACCGTCTCGACGTGCCACGCGCGGACATCCTTATCTACCACTACACCCTGTCGCGGTCGCGGCGTCGCGCCGCGCGCTACTCGACCTTGCAACCTATATCTGGTGGATACGAGTTCACATAGTGCGGCGCGCCGGCGCGGCCGTAACCATCAGCAAGAGATCGACTCGACCTCGGTTACGTACGTACCCTGCACAGGAGGGCACCAGTTGCGCTCGCCGCATATGCCCAATTGCCAAAGCACCGCGACGCGACGGCAACCTCTGCCGCGGATCGCCTCGCGCATTGACTCGACCTGGTCTACGATCCCTCGCGCGCCCCGGCCCGTGCCCGGCTAGGTCTCGGCCAGCTCGGCGCGTTCCGGCAGGAGCTAGCTTGACGCGACGCGCCGAATCTTTTTTCTTAAAAGCCACTCGACTTTGCTCGCACCATAGCGCTCCGGGGGCGTACATGTCGCCCCGGGAGGCCTCGCGGGCTCGCGGCGGGAGAGCTCGGCACAGGTGACTATTTTGAGAAAAAAATTCTCTAGTTTGCTACAAATCGCGAAACGGTCCACCACGTCCAGATCGCACAAAATTTTCATTCTTTTTTTTTTTTTGCACACAAGACCTCCAACTAAAATTAATTTGTACGCGAAGAAGCGAAGATTGACATTTTACAAACACACACCTGGACATTTTACAAACACCCCCTCCCACCACCCGGCTAATACCCCTCCCCCCCCCCCCGCACACCCGGCCGAACCATAACCCTCGTTCCCCTCCCCTGCCGCCCTCTCACCCTCTCCTCCGCGCCGCCGCCGCCCCCCCTCTCTCTCTTATGAGATCCTCCCTTGTCCCTCCCTGCTTGCGGAAGAGGACGCCGCCGCCCACTCCCGGCGGAGCGGCGGCGGTTCCTCGTGGAGGAAAGGAAGGTCGCTGCCGGATCCACTCGGGTGAGATCCACACGGCACCACCAGACGGCCCCCGGATCGACAGCAGAACGGCGACCTCACACTCTTCGTCACCGGCCTCCCCTACGACGGTGCCCCGTCGTCGCACTCGACATCTCCTGAAACGTTGCCTTCGTTCGGCGCGGTGGTGCCGGCCTCCGCGGCACCCTCTCCCTCTGGTGCGGTGAGCTGGCCTCCAAGGCGCCCTCTTCCCTTCCGCGTGGCGAGTTTGCCTCCACGGTTCGTGCCTACTCCCTCTCCATCTGATCACAAACCCTAGCAGCTCATGAGACCTCTCTTCCAACCTCTGCCTTTTCCCCTTCGTAGACCATACTTTGCAGATCCGTGAACTTCGGTGATTTGTTGTATTTTGATTTTTCATTCCTTTTTGTTGCATCGGATCTGCTATAACTTTTACTAATCTGCATTTCATTGTTGTGGTTGTACAGGTGTAAGGCTTCCTGTTCCCTGACACTCCATACCATAACCTGATAATCATAGTGATCACCATATGCGTCGGTATTTGGAATTCTTCCTGTGTAAGTATGGATACAGACTGCAATTTAGTCAGAAATATACACATACACCTCACTTAAGGATTGCTTATTTTTTCCGCTACAAGCAAGCAACAGCTCCTGATACAATAAAAAACTTTCATAGCCAACTTTGCTATTCCAAAAAGTTCACCGTCGTTATATAAATAATGCTTATCAATTAATGTTCTAGAATTAAGTAACTTGGGGCAGCAAAATTCAGTATTCCATTTTAGGGTTTAGAGCATATTCGTGTATGATATTGTTGCTTTACTCTAGCTTCTCTTCATCCTTGTGCCTGCATTGGATAGCTGAATTTCAAGGTGGGATTACTGCCTTCTTGTTTGATTTTCCTATCCAGATGCTCTCAGACTTAGTTTTATGATGTCCCTAGGATTGCCACAATCTCACCCCTAATTAAAAAAGAGTGTTTTATTCCTTGACTTAATTAGTTGCCTGGAACAGAGTTTTTGGTCTATAACAGTATGCTTATCATAGTCTAAAAGTGACAATAACCTAGGTTGGGATGTTGATATATTGTATGCTTTGATTTTCTATGGTAAAAAACTATTTTCTTCTATCTCAATAATAAATCTATTTATTGAGACTTGGGCCTTCTTTGTTTTGTAAACATAAACAATCTCTTCTTCCATAGATGATATTTATAGAGTATGTCATACGACTTTATTTGATTGGCTCCATATGTTTCATCATAACTTGGTTCTATTTTAATTTTTCATGTAACGGGTAACTGCTTTCCCTCTGTTTGTGTTTGGTTGCAGAGAAACTATCCATTATAGCTTTACTGAAGGCAGCAGAAATGTTGATGAGATTTACTAGAGTGAGACAATGAACCTTCTAACTGAAAATAGATCTTATTGTAAATGAGTTATCTATGCTTCATTGTGTGTTGGCATAATGGTAATGTTTTCTTTAACTATGAACTCTTGCTATACTGTAGATAATGGATAGGTTACTATCATTGATGCTATGGAGTTCATTGCTCCTAGCCGTTATGAAGTTCATTTGTTCTGTGGCTTCAAACAATCATAAAAAGGAACAATTTTATTTGCTATTTCAGTATACTCCTATTAGTTCTTAAGAACAATCACTTCATAAAAAAATCTAATGGTCTGATGCAAAATTGATATAGATAAGTCACGAGGAGATGCCAATTTCGAGGTTTAGTGTTATGTGGACCAGTTATTTGCTATACTTGGTTTTGTTATGCATTTTTTTATTACCAAATTAAAGCACCAGTCCACACATATGGTGAACGTTATAATGCTAGATATCTAAGCAAGTAGGTGCTAAATGCCTTAGTCATGGCATTACAACAACAGTCTTGAGCAGAGACTTAGCGAGATGAGTATGCTTATATGGTAATTCTCATTGATGTGTGCATCTTGGCATTTGGTAGTAAATATATATGTTGACATGTTGATCGACTATATTTATTTTGTGAACTTTGTGGCTGCAAACTATTTTCTTCTTTCCAAATATATTAGCTTTGTAAATATACTTCTGTGCATCACTATTCATTTGGGTTGGCATTCAGATATAAGTTATCTTTTGTTGTGCTTGTAGGCTATGGCGTCGGCAACCTGAGCCCAGGAAGGGAGACAAATAGGTTAGTGTATTTCCTCACTAAAGTTTTGACTGTACTACATGAAAAATAGATTTTTTTCGTGATTAGAACCATTGTACATTCGATCTTGATAATATGTCTTTCTCTTCATTAATTTTTGTACTGCGGATGCTCACTCTTGTGTTACATGTAACTACGTAAGCTTAATTGGCTCCATACTCTGAGTGAACTCAATATGCTTCTCACATGCCACAAAAGCATTGATTGCTTTTTGATGCATTTAAAGTGGAAAATACAAACCTCTATTAGGATGGGGAAATTTCCCATTGCTATCTGTTGGACTGAGTAAATTTATATGTTTGTTGGTAGGTGATCTTCAGTGTGCCTGAAGAAACAAGATGATCCATGTTCAATGTCGTTATATATTATCTCAAGAAATGTTGTCAGTATCCGTTTGACAATTTGACTGATGTTCTTTGTATAGTTTATAGGACCAAGGTTCAGATATCCTGGAGTGGTTCAAGGTTATGAGAAATTCAAAGTTCATGGCCTGCTTTGCTTGGTCAATATGCTCCTGAGTTTCAGTCAATATGCTTGTAGTACTATTCTGTATTTGTTAGCCTCAAATTGATGCTCTAGGATGTGGGCTGTATTTTGATTTGTTGGTTATCTTAAATTCTTAATGAATATGTGATTATGTGTTGGTCTGTTCTGAGTTTCGATACCCAACACAACGCTATTGATATTAGAATGATTATGAATGGTTCTTGGATTTCTGATATTGATCAAATCTACGTCACTAGTGGGTATGTCTTTACCTTTGGAGGTGGCGCAGTGTCATGGAGGTCTTGCAAACAGACTATTTTGACTAAATCAACCATGGAAGCTGAACTTACAGCTTTGGATACAGCATCTGCAGAGGCAGAGTGGCTGCGTGAGCTCTTGTCTGACTTGTCGGTGGTTGAAAACCAATACCGGCTATCCTTATGAACTGTGATAATCAAACAGTAATCACTAAAGTGAATAGTGCTAAGGATAATGCGAAGTCAACAAGACACGTTAAAAGACGTTTGAAGACTGTCAGGAAGTTGAGAAACTCCGGAGTAATTACTATATCTTATATACAAACAGACAAAAACCTGGCAGATCCTTTTACAAAAGGGCTATCACGGAATGTGATAGAAATTGCATCTAGGGAGATGGGTATGAGACCCATGTGAGTTTACAATAGTAGTAACCCAACCTTTTTGATCGGAGATCCCGTGACTAAGGACCTGGGAAAAACAAGCTATTGGTAAACTGAGGAGAGTATAATGATAACCCTCTCTATGTGAAGATGCAATACTCTCAGATCAATGAGGCACTGTGAGGTAGGTTGGCGAGGATGCCTTAATATGTTCTATTGACTTTAACGAGTAAAGATGCTGTCCTACAGAGCATTCTTGAAAGAACATACCTATATGAGCTTGAGTGTTAAACGTCGCAGTCTATGAGACTTGGGTGATCTCTAGTAAACTCATGAAGAGACTAAGGAGTATGACGTATATGCTCCACCCACGGGGTAAGACTACTGGCAGCCAAGTACTAGTTTGGCTTTGAGTAAAGCTTGTTCGCACAAAACTTGCAATTCAAGGCCTAGTCCATTGTTCAAGTTGTGAATAAGTGTAGCTTGAAGTTCTAGACGGAAGTTCAACTTAACAGTCTCTGCCGAAACACTGGTATATCGAACAGTAGTGAGAACAGGCAAATCTCTAAATAGGCATTTGAGATCTAGTGGGTGATTGTTAGATATATGGACCTGGCCCATATAAATAATTCTGAATAAATCTCAAAGGCCCATTAGTGTTAAAGGGGTACACCATCTATTAGTTCCACATTGCTAATAGACAAGGGTGTTGGGAGTTTTTCTCCTAATAAATATGGACGAACCCCTCATGAAAAAATCGCATTATAGACTACCACACGGGAAGGCCCCAAGTAAGGGTATCTCTAAGGTGATCTATACGAATTAGATTTTGCCTCTTCTCGTTGCTGCGTCGCCGTCGTCAAGACTCCAGCCCGATCGTTCGCGTGCACCAGAGACCGGGTGAGCAGGTCTCCGGAACCGTCGTCTTTGCGATCCTGCACCGGGAGAAGGCGAATAAGGTTTTTGGGAAGCGCTCTTCGCGCGACTGCTCTCGAACATCTTCATCTACGTCCTGGTGACCGTTCGAGGGACTTCACTGCGTACATCTTCCTGCATCGACATCGTACGACTACATCGACTGAGGTCCTCCCACGATTAGTATGGCTAATCCAGAGGATAACGGCGTATCGGTTGCCCCCGGCAACCGCCCCGCCTTTGGGTACACTCTCATCTTGCTGTGGTTTTATTTGTTCATCATGATCAATCTGCCTTGTCTGTCTAGTGTACGAATCGTGCTTACACTAGTTGCTATGATCTGTGATATGAGTTTCCTACACATGCTTAATCTAGTTGCTCGGTTCGTCATGATTTATATCATGATTTTAATCTGAAAATTGCCTAATATTCCAACACGGTTTACTTGTTGCGGCTGGCTAGATGCCGGGACAGGTGCACGAAAAATATCGCATGAGAGCATGACCGGTCACAAGAATCACTTGCGTCTGACGGATCGAAATGCAGTATAGACTATAGACTAAACGCCCTGACCGGACTGATGACTAATTGACTGTGAGCGTGTGCTGTCCTTCCGGATCAGCAGGTTTTGAGTTTTCAAACATTTTGAAAAAGATGATGGGATACGACGGCAAAATAAATGGATTCATGCATAAAATGGTTTTGAGTTTTCAAACATTTTGTGCTGTCCTTCCGCATGCGGGTGAGCCAACAGTTTTTTTTTTTTTTGACGTGCCGCGAAAGTTTGAGCTTTCTCAAATTTTTACTAGAAGAAAAAGGTGTATGTTCTGTCTTTATTGTCTTCGGTAGACTTGAGAACGAGTCTAGCTAACAACGCTGATGTTATGCCTCCATTTTATTCATCGCGACAATTATTTCAAAGATGATGGGCACGAATCTTTGTCTCACACATGGTCGCGGCTGACAGCGACCTCTCGCTCTAGATATAAGCATGTGATCTATATACACATCTTTCAAAGACACTGCTGGAATTCTAGAAATAGTCATTGAGTGGCATCTTGTCGACAAAAAACTACAGTGCACAATAGGGACGGCGCGGGTCCTTGGCATAATATTTGCTATGCAGATACGGACATCCTGCAGATACATCCAAGAGAGTCGTTATAAGCTATTATATTATTCGAGTATCAACCACCACTATTATATCGGCAGCTCTATATAGTTAACGTTATGCCACACTCGAATACTGAGTGATTGCCATACAGCTACCTAACGAAGTAACGAACTCAGTAGAAAGACACTATAGTAACACGTGTCGTTGTGTTCTTACTTCATACTAATCTCTCCGTAGGGGCAGATCAGCTCTTGGACATAGTGATTGTTTTTCTTCCTCTTCATCCATCGTGCACGTCTAAAAATTTTAGGGGGGCCCTTTTTCTCAGGGGGAGGGGGACTTCCGCCCCCATGCTGGATCGTCTCAGATTATAGACATTTTAGTATTTCTAGATTCGTAATTGTTCAAAACGATCTATAATATGGAATCGAGTTAGTAGCAATTTTGCTTGTTAGATTCCTATAGATTTAGGAAAAATAAATATAATTGGATTTGCAGCAACTGTGCATTTGGTGGGCGCAATTACGAATGCAAGTGTCCCTAAGTCTCAAATAGTTTAACTATGGCATTTCTGCTCCCCAAGTCTCAGCTTCTGAATTTTCAAAAAAAAAATTGTGAGAGATATAAAATGCCTCTCTCTGCACGTAAATTAACTGTGGCATTTCAGATC
This sequence comes from Cenchrus fungigraminus, assembly GCA_036936925.1. NCBI lineage: Eukaryota > Viridiplantae > Streptophyta > Magnoliopsida > Poales > Poaceae > Cenchrus > Cenchrus fungigraminus. The sequence goes on from CM072779.1 coordinate 11,519,374, forward strand.
TGCATAAAAAAGCCTGCAACTAGGGTAAATACTCCCTCCGTCCTAAATTACTAATCGTTTTGGTTTTTAGATTCATTCCTTTTGATATGCACTTAGATATATATATTTATGTCTAGGTGTATAACAAAACTAATGTATTTAGAAAAGAAAAAATAATAAAGTAATTTGGGATGTAGGAAGTATATATGGACAACACCTCTTCGATCTGGGAGGTCAAAGACATGTGCTTAGATCCAGAGGGAGCATTTAAAAAAGAAGAAACGCAAAATGTATGGTGGAGCAAAGTTTGTCCGTTGTGAGTTCAGAACGGGCCGGTAGCATCTGCATATATGATATTTGCATCAGGTAAGTTCCCTTCTTCTACATAAACAAAGCTATCTCGCGATCTAATGAACTCCTACATTGACACGAAGACATCGGGTGGTAGTTGCCGTCTCTGTTCTGTAGCGATTAGTTGAACAGGCATGATTAAACAGTGTAGTGCACGCCCACATGGCTTGCTCCAGCTCGACTTACGTGTCTACTGCACGACTACGCACCCATGGGAATCTCGCCCCTGGATATGGTATAATACATTGCCATCACGTACACATAACCTAGTTTTGTTTAACAGTTTAAGTAAGGCATCAAGATGAGCTATCTCCCCTGCTCATTAGATTTGGTGTAGCTGTGTTGAAGTGCTGATGATGCTTTCATATATTCTCTGTCGGTAATGCTGTACATGAGGTCCGTTAGCTGACGGCCTGTTAATGGCACCTGTACGTCGTGCTGAATGTTTGCTTGTCGATCAGCTTGTATACTACTGTCTGCAGACAGTAGTATATATGGTCTATTTTGTAATTGAGCATCTGCTGGAATCCTGGAGCACTTATGTTAGAAATGGATATCATAATGCGAGATGGCATGTGATGAAAAAAACTAAGCTAGTATAAGTTGCCGCCTAGCTAATCAGTGTTTGATTCCTGTTGGAAGTACGCGGACGACGATGCTTTAGGGTACATTACATGGCATCATATGGGAAACCCTTTTTATGAAAGTGATTCAGAAAGAGTGTACGTAAATGTTGCAGCAAATCAAATTAAAGTGACCCTGTAGCCTTTTTCCGTACTACAAGGTTTAATCAAGAGTGCGATCCGAGTCACAGTGTCAAGTATCCACGTCAGTTCTTATCTCAGGTCACCCAGATCGACAACTCACCTGCTGCCATTTCACTCGCACTCGCGGCGTCGTCTGGCGCTGAAGCTACGTACGAGCTGCCACGCCGTCGTCTGTACTGATGCCCCCGGTGGTGCGATGCGATCCTGCACCCGCCGACTAGGGAACACTGAACGCCTGAGCCAACGTGGCGACGTGGCGTAGCTGCTGTGCACTTGCGGTCGTCGTCCTCGACTCCTCGGCCGCATCTCGCTCGGGCTGGAGCCTGGAGCTGGACCGAGGCGATGAATTGGTTGTCACGTACGGTGCTGCTGGCGTCCCGGGGCATTGACTGGTCGGGGCCCCAGCGTGCTCTTGCTCTTGCTCCTGCTCCGACCTCGTGGGTGCATTGAAACCAACACGTGCTCACCGCGCAGCAGTAGAAGTGCATGCCTGATTGCCTGTGGACTCTGTCTCGCTGGCCTCCGGCGCGGTGACACTTGATGCTCGCGCGCGCAATCCGATCCTGCGCGCCAGGACGACGCACGTCGTCGCCTCCTCCGTCCGGTCCGTAACTGTTTAATGCCTGGCCAATGCATAGGCCCAAAGTTGGAAGGTGTAAAGGTTTCCTGTTTGATCTGCTGCTCTTCGCGCTGCTGCTACGCTGTGGACTGTGTGGTGTACTCCTACTGGCCACGAGCCCACGAGAGATTTACGGAAGCGTCGTTTTGGAGGCTGTGTGCCGGGGCGTTGGTGTTGGTGGAAGTATTTGATTGGGTGCACGAAATCTAAGAATATGTGATTAGTTGTATTCAAACATCAATATACTTTTAATGATTTAACTAAAATAGAATCCGATTGCATATTAATATTCTTTGCAATTAAATCTACAAACAAGATGTTATTTGACCTTATTTCGTCACAAAATAAAAATAACATGTAAATTCCACATGTCATACTAACTAACCACGATCAATTCATACTAAAGTTCGATAGATTTGACACAATTTGGTAATGCTACAATCCAACATAACATTATTCATGATTTGATCACGATCAAAATTTAGCATGGTTGAATGGATCCCAAATCAAACTTGTTAGCATGATATGTGGAATCTACATACTATTTTTATTTTGTAACGAAATATAATCAAGTGACATCTTGTTTCGTAGATTTAATTACAAAGAATATTAATATGCAATCGGATTTTAATTTGATTAAATCATTAAGAAGATATTAGCATTTGAATAGAACAAATCACTTATTCTTGGATTCTGTGCATCCAATAGCAACAAGCTACAACACCTCCGTCAAACTGAATTAGCGGAGATTTTTACAGACTTGGTCGGCGGGGTCGGGTAAAAGCGACCAGCGGTTGGTGGTCGGAGGGAGGTGCATGGCCCGAGCACATTTACGCACTGCCGGGGATCCAATTTCTAGGTGATCTTCGAGCCACATGCTCTCGCCGACTCCACACACCAAGTCAGGTTCCCCAACACGACACATGGAGGAAACAGAGGAGCGGCGGAAACGAACGTGCCTGAGAACGAAAGGCCCGTAAAAGCAAGCGACGAGGAGAGTGAGGTCAAACCAACAACACCAAGTACAAAACAGTAAAACAGTAAAATGTGCGGCCGCTCCTCCAATTTCACAGCATGTGTCATCTAGATTCTCAAACTTTTAAAATGAATGTCTACATTTCTAAATTTAGTAATCAGTTCACGTAAGGCCCCGAATCATCTAAATCTACGTTAGTTTGCCCACATGACATGTTGAGTGGACATTGATATGTAATTAAATAATTTTGTGGGTCTAATTTGTGCGGAATCCATAGGTAGGCACCCGCCCAATCAGCATACCATGTAGGCAAATTAAATTAGACAAAGATGATTTGAACTTCACGTGAGTCGATTATCAAATTTAGAAATTTAGATGTGCATTTTAGAAGTTTGAAGATCATACTCGTTGCTAAATTGAAAGATCAACCGTACATTTTACTCGCTACAAAAACACACAAAGCCCTCGCAATCGGGCACGCGCACCACCCAACCCATGCCATCATGTTATATACCCATCCTTTACACGAGACACCCCCCGTACTATAAAAAACAAAACGGCCGTCTCCCAGGTACGCCACGGCGCTCACACCGCGCACCCCCCGCGTCCGAAAGCGCGCGCGCGCTCACCGCACAACGCACGCAGGCAGGCACCGCGCGCGCCAAGAGCTACCCGTCATGGCCGCCGAGCCCGGGGCGGTAGCGCTGCATGAAGCCGCGAGGGCCCTGGCGTCCTCGGTGCAGCCGCAGGTGGCCGCCGTGCTCTTCGTCTCCGCGGCGTGCACGGTGGCGCTCGCCGCCCTCCTGGCCGTGCTGCGGCTGCGCCCGCCGTGGTGGTGCGCGTGCCCCGTCTGCGAGGCCTACCTGACGGCGTCGTGGGCCGGCGAGTTCGACAACCTCTGCGACTGGTACGCGCACCTGCTGCGCTCGTCGCCGGCGCAGACCGTGCACGTCCACGTCCTCCGCAACGTGCTCACCGCCAACCCGGCCACCGTCGACCACATGCTGCGCGCCCGCTTCGACAACTACCCCAAGGGCGCGCCCTTCTCGGCCATCCTCGCCGACTTCCTCGGCCGCGGGATCTTCAACGTCGACGGCGACGCGTGGCTGTTCCAGCGGAAGCTCGCCGCGGCCGAGCTCGCCTCCCCTGCTCTGCGCACCTTCGCCGTGCGCGTCGTGGCCTCCGAGCTGCGGAGCCGGCTCATACCCTTGCTCCACTCTGCTGCCTCCCGGGTGGGAAAGGGCAAAGGCAGAGGCAAGGTGCTCGACCTGCAGGACGTGTTCCGCCGCTTCGCCTTCGACTGCATATGCAAGATCTCCTTCGGTCTCGACCCCGGCTGCCTCGAGCTGTCGATGCCGGTGTCGTCGTTCGAGAGCGCGTTCGACGTGGCCTCCACGCTCTCTGCGAGGCGCGCCGCCGTGCCCATGCAGGTCATCTGGAGGCTCAAGCGCTTCTTCAACTACGGGGACGAGAGGAAGCTCCGGGACGCGGTGCGCCTCGTCGACAGGCTCGCCGAGGAGGTCATCCGGCAGCGCCGCAAGCTCGGCGGCGCGGCCTCGGGCAGCGACCTCCTGTCGCGCTTCATGGGGTCCATCAACGACGACAAGTACCTCCGCGACATCGTCGTCAGCTTCATGCTCGCCGGCCGCGACACCGTCGCCTCGACGCTGACCGCCTTCTTCCTGCTCCTCTCCGATCACCCGGAGGCCGCCGCCGCCATCCGGGACGAGGTCGCCCGCGTCGGCGGCGACGACGACCGGCTCACCGCCTCCACGTTCAGCAAGCTCAAGGACATGCACTACGTGCACGCCGCGCTGTACGAGAGCATGCGCCTGTTCCCGCCGGTGCAGTTCGACTCCAAGTTCGCCGCCGGGGACGACAAGCTCCCGGACGGCACCGCCGTCGCCAAGGGCACCCGGGTCACCTACCACGCCTACGCCATGGGGCGGATGGAGTCCGTGTGGGGCCCCGACTGCGGCGAGTTCCGGCCGGAGCGGTGGCTCCGGAACGGCCGGTTCGTCCCGGAGAGCCCGTACCGGTACCCCGTCTTCCACGGCGGCGCGCGCGTGTGCATCGGCAAGGAGCTGGCCCTGATGGAGATGAAGGCCGTCATCGTGGCCGTGGTGCGGAGCTTCGACGTGGAGGCGATCGACCGGAGCTCCCGGCGGCCCAAGTTCGCGCCGGGGCTGACGGCCACGTTCGCGGGCGGGGTACCGGTGCGCGTGCGCCGGCGAGCACGTGTGAGCCCGCCAATCTGATGGAAATGGAATAAAAAAAAAAACTGCTGGTGCCATCACGATTGATTCGTCCTCCCTCGAGCTTTGCCTGTCATCTTCCCCCCGTATTCAAACGGAATATTGCATTGGGGGCTAAGATTATATCACGCGCATGTAATCTAGTGCCCTGTCGATTGTGAGCGATGACTCCGTGGCCACTCTCGCATGAGTGCGCTGGCACTTGGCACCGGCGCACCGCGGAGGAGCCGATGCTGTGGACGATTAGTCAGCCGTCCCGTCGTCTCCACTTAAGGCACCGTTTAGTTCATGAAATTTTAGGTGAAAGTGGTGAAATTTTTTATTGGAAACGTGTTCTGTGAGAGATAACGCGGTCTGCGATGCGAAAAATTTGGAGACTTTTGACGAACTAAACAGGGCCTGAGCTGTAGAAATCTAGAATGGGTAATAGATTCCTAGAATTGATCGGAATTGGTCTCGTGTCATGTTGGATTTGGAATTTTGGGTCAGATGATAAGGAGGAGACGTCTTCGCCGGCTGAAGCTTTTGTTTTGCACACTTCGCCGGCGCGGCGACCACCGTTCGTTCATTCGGAAGATATTTTTAACAAAACAGGCGTAGTAAATGGAAACATGGAACAGATGCCTCTTCTGAAAAATAAAAAAAAAAGGAAAGGTGAGAGGAATTAATTAAAGAAAGAAATGCCGCGATGGACGGAGACGGAGAGATTCTTGGGTGGTGTTGGAGCGCGGTCGTCCTCGTGGCCCAACCAAACCACAAAGGTGGAAGGGAAAGCTTTTCTTTGGTCTTTAGAGATCGCTCACTCGATCGATCGATCGATCGATCGCTCGCCTGCCTGCCTTTCAGAGGAAAGAGATCGAGAGGGGAAATGCTCCACGTGTTTGGTGCAGGGTCCGGGGCGGCGTGTGGTACGCGATGGGCAGGGGCCTGGGGCAGGGTGTTGCACGCATGCACGTACGGCGGCATAACCAGATGCCGATTCTTCTTGGTGGCCGGGGGTGTGTGGTGGGAGCCGCGGGAAGGGAACCAGGGCACATGTGCCATGGGGGCGTCGTGGGGGCGCGCGGCGGCGGCCACCGCAAGCGTTCCTCCAACTCATCTGCATGAATCTACTCTATTGAGTGACGGCACGCTTTAAGACAAAAATACTTCTTCTGTGTTAAATTAGTTGTCGTTTTGATTTTTCTAAATACATATTTTTGTTAAACACCTAGATATTTACTTATATCTAGGTACATAACAAAAAATATATATCTAAAAAATCAAAACGATAAATAATTTAAAACGGAAAGAGTAGATCATCAAGGTCTTACTATGGTGAAAAATTGTTGACTCCTTTAGCACCAAAAAATTGAGCTGAGGGCCTCTGCCCTCACCTCTACGTAGGTTCGCTCCTGTCCATCTCAGCATCTCGACTGCCTGCAAAAACTTGTCTGCGGCTGATTTATGGCCATCGGATTTATAAAAAATCTGCATGAATTAGGCAAACTCATTATTCCACGACAATACATTAAACCAAAACGGTCCATGCATGCAGTAGTATACATGTATCCCCACCCCTATTGCTACGGACCAAACTAAAGTCTCGATCTAATATGCTGTCCTGTGTCCTCTCTGTCGTCCTCTGTACGTCGTGACAGCTCTGAAGCTACAAAACTGAAGTGTACGTACTTTTTTTTTCTCCACGCGTGCTGATGACATTCGAATCGTTATCAGGATAAGAACAGTTGAATAGCGCACACTTCTCCTACGGCAAGTGTCAAAGCGTCAGGTGCTATCAAGTTGCAAGAAGAAATTTTTTGGAGCTGCAGTGTCGATCATGACTGGCCACGGCGACTTCTAAGACGACCTGATCTGCACTTTCCAGCAGTCCCAGCAGAAGAATCTTTGGTTTTTACATCATTTTGATGAAAAGATGGTGAAAGTTTTTGCATTGGATCACGTGCGCAGAAAGAAGAAATGAACTGACACGGTCTTCTAGGTGAAAATTTTGGTAAAAAAATTTGGAAACTAAACAGGACCTTAGGCTGTTTCTTTTGGAGAGGACAATAGTGTGGATTTTTTTCTCTCCTGAGAGGTTGCAGGGAGAATCATCAATCAGTGGTCACCGTACACGCGCTCTACTTCTTCCGTTCTAAATTACTATTTGTTTTGATTTTTTTTAAAATACGTAACTTTTGCTAGCAATTTTCTGGATCGGTCTAGACCGAGCAGGCGATATAAGTATATCGCCTGTTCGTTGAGCTGTTGGTTGTTGGTTGGTACTGATTTATTCTGAGAAAAAAATATTGCTAGTTGTCTGGTGACGGGTGATTTCTACTGATTTATTCAGAGAAAAATACCCGTCAGCGAGTGGCTGATAAGCTAACACAATTGGATGACACGTGCTTGTCTAGGCATGGATGCGAGCTCCCAAGAACAGTGCGAACCATATGAACAGTGCGAGCCATATGATCCATGAGACCATCCGTCGCCACTCGCCACGTTCGCGTAAAAAGGACACAGGGCGACCTGACCTGACCTCTGCTCTCCCCCACGTTGGCTGCGCGCGCGTACCCCGGCGGGGCGGCGAGACGTGACCTGTCAGTGGCGTTGCGTGCCCCGCGTGCGCCACATTTCACCAAACCGTGAGCGTGAGTGGTGTGGGTGTTGGTGGTGTGGTACCCGGGCGTGCAACCTGATCGCACGACGGCACGAGGAAATGGTACCGGCCTGGTTCCCCCGGTGGGCGATCGATCGCGTGGACGGACGCGGAACCTAATTCGGGAAGGCGATTTGACTGCGCGCGGCCCCGCGCTCGCTGCCGCGAACCGAAAGCTACGGGGGGCGGCCCGATAGCTTTGCGCTGCCTGTGATAGCATTTTGCTCATGGTCACACCTGACAATGGAATGGTGACGGAAAGACACTACTACGGTGGAATGGCAAGATTCCCTCGCGATCATGGTGCGCGCTTTACTTTTTCCCTGGATGGGTGGGTGTAGTGTAGCCGTGTAGGTGAGATCGTGAGTCGTGACAGTAGATTTCATTTGACTGTTCTTCGCTTGCTCTGATCCGATGAAATCTGATGTGTGCCTTCCATCCTTCGTGTCTCCGCTCGGCTCGGCAAAAATCTGCGTGAGCCCGATGAGATATCTGGCCCATTTATCGTCCTAGAAACTTAGGGCCCATGAGTTGCACGTTTATTAGGCCCAACTCCCGATTTCATTCTCCCCTGTTCGTCCACCACCACCGCCGCCGCCCACCTCCTCCTCCTTCCCTTTCGGCCTCGGGTCGAACCCTGTTTTCCCTCGTTTGCTCAATAATCCCCAGCAGCCGCCAGCCGCCTCGCCGGCGGCGTTACGGCCCACCTCTCGCCGGCGCAAAGCCCTCTTCCTCCACCGGAACTACCCCTAGCTTACTCGGCGGCCGTCTCCGCAGCTAGCATCCCGAGCCTCTTCGGCCGTGCCCGCCACCGCCGCTGCGGCCTCCCAGCTCCCCACCTCGCCGGCGATGGCCGTGCCTCCGGATACGACGGAGGCGCCGCCCCCGCCGGAAGATAGAGAGGGGACTACTAAGGACGGCGTTGAAGTGTGCCCGTTTGACGAATCAGCAGATGGGTTCTCGAGAGCGGTGCGCGCCATCTCAGAGCTCGCCGGCTTGGAGCCCGAACCAGACTTCACTGACGCGGAAGTCGAGCGGCTTGCCTCCTCGATAACGTTCCTCAGGTGAAAACACCTCCTCTGGCATCATCCTCTGCTTCGAGCCTCGGACACTCAAATCACCGCGATGGAATTGAAACTTTCAGTTGTTGGCGTGATGGCAGTAGAGTTGCCTGGACAGAATTTTATAGTGTCGTAGTCCTGATGCTGCATTGATAGGCTTGGACAGAATTTTATAGTATCATAGTGCTGATGCTGTATGGAGATGTCTATGTAACTGTTCTGATCCACTACGCTCCTCGTGTGAAATTCACAAAAAAAAGATGCGTGTTCATGCTTGGAGTTTAGGCACTGGAGTGTGTGATAAAGCATGCATCCGCTCTAGTTTGGTTAATAATTGATACATATGCGATAAAATTTTGTTGAAGGCGTGAAGCTTGTAAAATTTCTTGAGAGTATGACGATATAGCATACGTCCCTGAGAGCGCCTAGTTGTGAAGCTGTGATAAGACATGTTTTGGTGTCACTCTGTTATCGCTAAGTGCAGCTATAGTCAGTACTTCATTTTGGGTGAAGCCAAAGCAGGTGTAGTCATATTTGGCCTGATGAAGGAAACATCTTAGTTCTGCTGATTATTTCTTCGTTGTTCAATTATCAAAACATGACCATATGTTTAGTCAGAGGTCTGTATGTTACTTACTCCAATTAGATTTCCTCTGCAGCCACAAGTTTTTTAAAATGTAAAAGATGCAGGGGTTGCATCTGTTTTCTCCTTTTTTTTTAATGACCTATTTGGTAGATCTCTGGTTTGGTAACATTATATTTGCAAATTTAGATTGCCACTCGTTTGATCTCTTTGTTTTCAGAGAATGGAGGCACTTCTCTTATGAGCCAAGAGATGTAAGTTTCAATAATGGCATCGAGTCCACCTCATCAAGAGATGGCATGCACAGTGTAACCTTAACACAGTTTTCATCAGTGTCTGTTCCCCAGGTCAGTGATAGTAAACTCCAATAGCATTTATCTTCTGAGCCCAATTTATGTTTTACATCGGAAGAGTTAAGCATATTTCAGCTGATACTTTCTCTCCGCTCGGGGATATAACAAAACCAATACAGATCACACAGCAGGAAGATCGGAAGGATAATACAGTCAGGTGCACCCTCCCCCCACCCACCCAAACCTCCTGCATTAGAACAGGTTACATTGTCATGGCACATGCATTTAACAACCCAACTAAATAGCAACCTTATTGTGTTGAAGTATTTTCTAGATAAATACTCCCTTGGTCCAGGACATTATCTCATTCAATCCTGCAGAGTACCTTATGATCTATCCTGACTTGTGAGCAACTGAACCATGAAGTCATTCAAGAAATCATGAAACACTTCATCTTCATTAGTAGCAAATTCTATTGTATTCTCATGATAATACTTCTAATCTCTTTTCATTTTGCACCTTTTCTCTTTTTACTTCATTAAATTTAAGCTTGAGAGTGCCATAGGTTTGTTGGAATAAATACACTGTTTAAATCAGCCATCTGCCCTCTTCCACTTATTTCTATACTTGATTATCCATGTAATCTTATAGAACTATCTTGATTGAACTGTGACAAAATGTTTTTAATTTTTGCAGTTTTGATTTTATGTTATTCGCTGGGGGAAATGTCTGGGCCTTGGACTGGTGCCCAAGGTTGTGCGACAAGTCTGGGTCTTCTATAAACTGTGAGGTTGTGGCCTTGATGACCATGAACATAGTAGTTAACATTATGGACTGCGGAAATTTTAAATTTGTCTGAAAGAATTTCGTAATCCAGTATCCAGGATTCCAGGGATAATTTAATTGGATACCACTGAAGTTTGTCATTCAGAAAAACTATAGCTCCCGTGACATGGCAGATAGGTCCTGAGCACACCACTCAATGATGCGTTGAGTCTACTTTCAGTGCATATTATGTTGCTATACCCACACTGCCAAATCACAAGGAAAACATTATTTTTTCCCTCAAATGAGAGCATTAAATTGTTTTCTGGAAACAACCCTTCCAATGCTCAGTATGGTATTGTTGTTTCCTAGGTTTCCATAGTGAATGAATTGTCGTTTATCTTGTGCACAAATCATTCATACAATTTACACTATAATGCAAGTTCATACGCTTTCTTAGTATTGGAATTCTGACCCAAGCAGTTTCTTCTATAAATAAGATACTGCTTCCACCTTCCTCTTTAATTGCTTGCCATGTCAAACAAAAAAAAAATCTTATGTGGCCACAACAAATGTGCATGATACTACCAATTAGTAGTAGCCTGAGTGTTAATTTACTGAAGTTCAAACATTATGGTATGTACCTTTGAACCCAGTGCAATTGTTTTCTTGAGTTTATCTTTATGCGCAGGATGATTACATGGTTGCAGCTATATAGTTTTTTTTGTGTGTGTTTATAGCAGTTATGCTAATAGTTACGTTTCATATCAGTCCTAACTAAAAGAGTAATGTGAACTTATCAAAAGTAAGCTACACCAAAATGTTAACTGGGGCTTATGATCCTATTTTCATGTATTCTATCCTTTGCAGTATCTTGCTGTTGCTGCTCACCCTTCTGGTTCTTCTTACCATAAAATTGGTATGCCCTTAATCGGGAGAGGTATTGTTCAAGTTTGGTGTCTCTTAGCACCATTTGAAGACACAAACTCTTGTCGGCCACTGGATGCATGCAATAGTATTAGTCGGAGAGGAAGACCTAGAAAAATAGCAGATGGGACTAATTCTGTTGGTTGTTCATCCAACCCACCAAAGCCAAGGGGGCGGCCAAGAAAGAGACCTTGTAATGATCAGTTGGAACCTGTTCCGAAAAGACCAAGGGGCAGACCGAGAAAAAATCCACTGTCAATTGCTAAATCGGAAGATTCATCCAGAAATAGTGGATGCCAGGATATTGTTCTTTTTGATCCTCTTGCCACTTTAACAGGTATTCCAGATGATCTTCCATTGGCTTATTTCTTGCCAACCATGAATCCCGTGGGATCAACTCCAAAAAAAGGTAGAGGACGACCTAGGAAAATTCTAAGTGACAATCTGACAAGTTCATCTGGTGCTGTATCCAAAGAAGATGAGTGTACAGAGCCACCTCCAACAGCTACAACCTGTGCCAAACCAAAGAAACCACGTGGGAGGCCTCGAAAGTATCCGGTTTCAATTAACGACAAATCTGCTTCAAGCGCTAATGTTGATTTAGGGGAAGAGACAACTTGTCAGCCTCTGACAGGTTCATCTGGTGCTGTATCAAAAGAAGATGTGTGCAGAGAGCTATCTCCAACAACTGCAATCTGTGCAAAACCAAAGCGACAACGTGGGAGACCTCGAAAGTATCCAGTTCCAATCAACAATAAATCTGTGTCAGGAGCTGATATTGATTTAGGGCAAGAGACAACTTGCCAGCCTGTTTCATTTAGCTGCAGTTTGGATCACACTGTTTGCACAGAGTTTGATGCTAATTTAAGTATTGTTGCAGTTGATGCAGCTTTGCCAATTGTTCAAAAGGTGACCAGTTCGCCTGGCACTGTATTAAAAGAAAGTGCACGCATAGAACCATCTGCAAATACTGCCACTCGTAAGCAACCGAAGAGGATACGGGTGAGGCCTCGAAAGTATTCAGATACTGATATTGAATTAGGGAAAGATACCACTAGTCGGCCTGTTTCATCCGAATGCAGTTTCGACCACCCTACTTGCACAGAGTCTAATTTAAGCATTGTTGCAGTTGACTCAGCATCACTATTTACATCTTCATCTGCTGCAACTTGTAAGAAGTCAAAAGGTCAGAGTAGCAGAGCACAAAATAAGGAAAAAAATTCTGATGCACTATCTTCCCCAGTTTTTTCTGGTGTTGAATCACGGAGCATGTGTTCCAGACAACTAAATGGTCCGACGACCTCTGTTGAAAGTTCTTTGCGGAACATGGTATCCATGACAAGTGACCTTTGCTCTGCTAGCATGTTAAACTCTGAGGACAATGTACACAGAGGCACTATTTCAGTTGCTTCTTTACAGCCCATCAAGATTTCACCTAAATCAAGAGAGTCAAGTGGTAGGAAGGGAAGGGGAAGGCCTAAGAAGAGTCCGCTTTCTGTTGGAACTTCTCCTTTAGTGGCTTCTGATGCCAGCTGCCCAATGACAACATCTGTATTGAGTAGTTCAGACAATCTCACATCTTTGGACAAGAGCGATGACAAATTTATAGCAAATAATCTTGGTTCGATTGGTTCAAGTGGGCTTGGTGTTGAGAAATCCGGTGTTCATTTGGGTGTTGTATCATCTGATGCTGCATCACCAGGGCATGGCTTATATAATGCAAATTTTAAGGAAGAATCAAGTACCAAAAGAGGAAGTGGATCTAGAAAGAAGCCTGTTTCAACTGTGCACAGTCATTTTACAGATTTTAGTGGCAAAGAACAAAAAACAAAGACAACTCAAAAGTCAAGCGATCCTGTGATCTTGGCTGGAAATTGTATGAATGGACCATGCCCCATGAAAGGTGGGGGGCAACCTCAAAGGATACATGCTTCAAATGAGAGTACCGGCACATCTGTTGGTGGTGAAACACACACAATGGAGAGATTTCTCACACCTACGACAACCGGACCACCTAGAAGTGAAGACATGGCTGATGAGGCTGGTTCGATTCAGGCTAACAATGGAATTGTTAATAGCGAAGGCATGAAACTAAATGAAAGCATTGCAGCCAATGTTACTTCTCATTGTAACAAAAATGCACCCAATTTCAAGAAAAGTGATAGGCTTATTGATGAAGTGGAAGCTACAGAACTCGTACCACTCAAGGAACCAAGGGAAGATGTCCATATGTTTAGTTGTGTAGAAAACTCAAACTCTTCTCCAATCCCAAAAGACATTGCTCTACCAAGGGTTGTCTTGTGTTTAGCTCACAACGGTAAAGTTACTTGGGATATCAAATGGAAGCCTCCTGTAGCAAGTCAGCCTGAACAGAAATCACGCCTGGGTTTCCTTGCAGTATTGTTGGGGAACGGCTCTCTTGAAGTGTGAGTTAGGCAACCTGTTGCTATGCTAGAACATCATTTTTATTTGCTACATGAATGCACACATACTTAACTTCATTGTTGTGCACAGGTGGGAAGTTCCATCACCATGCATGATCCAGAAAATATATTCCCCCTCTAAGGTGGAGGGTTCTGACCCTCGTTTTCTAAAGCTACAGCCTGTATTTAGGTGTGTCCAAGTGAAGTGCGGGAACAGACAAAGGTATGTGACTTTTTAAGTTTTAACTATGTGATTGATACTTTTGCTGGTAAAGCTGGATTGCATGTTTTTTACTTTCTGTTATATTACTCAGCATGAATATTCCTTTTGAAGCCATTACCTCTTTATAATGGTAAACAGCATTCCCTTGACAGTTGATTGGTCACCTTCTCCTCCTCATGATATGATATTGGCAGGTTGTCATGATGGAACGGTATATTTTCCTCTAGTAGAGAATTGTTTCCTTCACTCAAACCCTGTGACTTTTAACTTTTATTTTAAGTATGTTGTATTTCGATGTTCTAGGTTGCTTTATGGAACTTCACAATGGACCTGCCATCACAAGGTAATTAGATAGCTCCATTTTCCAAGGCTTTCTACAACTTATCTTCAACAAATATGTGTTGCTCTAGAATTGGTCTATTTACCAGTTTGATAATAATCTTATTCCTGAAGATCTGAACTACATATTTCTCATTTTATTTTGATTTTGATTAAACTTAACCATTTTTTTCTACTGAATGCACAGATTCAAAACCTTTTATGTGTGTCACTGCTGAATTTGTTCCCATTAGAGCTCTTTCTTGGGCACCTTATATAAGGTACTGCGGTATTTTTCTCATGTTCCATTTCAAAAATTAAGCCAGTCCTAACTTGAATCCTTTCAACAGTGACGAAAACATAAATACTTTTGTTACTGCTGGAGCAGATGGTCTAAAGTTCTGGGATTTAAGGTATGTACATATGTATCTTCGGTATATTGACATGTCCTTGGAGGCTTATCTGGCTCTTTTTTTTTTGTTAACTTTCACTGAAGAGCTATCTAATGAATTGAGCCTGTCCTATTCTTTCCTCATTGTCTACTCATGCCTCTTAACTCTATGAACTGAAAACATTTCACTTGTATTGATGAATCATGTCAATCTTCATACTTTATTTTGAGATTCTTTGGGGCAAAATAATAAATAATACACCAAATCCATAAACTGCTGTTCTCAAAAGGACTAATGCTGTTTATAAAAATCCAGTGTAATTGATGCTGATAAATTTTCTTGTCTAGTTGCGTGCCAACTAAAGCTTCTTGAAAAACATTGATAAGAGTCTACCATACTTAATAGCCTTGATTCACAATTCTTCTTTCAACAAACTACTACCATTTTTTCATGTCTAAGTACTGTAAAAAAGGACGTACCCAGTGCCGTAGGCTCCCGCACTGTGCGGGGTCTGGGGGAGGTTATTAGCGGGAGGTCTTTCCCACACATCGTGCAATGTGTAGAGGCCACCGCTCGAACCTGTGACCTCTCGGTTCATGTCTAAGTACTGTGTGCTGAAATTATCTGTTGTCTTGAATTAAGTTTGATGGGCAACCTCACGAGTTTGGCCACAATATGAACAGGTTTCCTTACAGTAACCTTAACAAATACATGATATAACTGTAAGGTTTACTACCTCCGTTTCAACTTTTGGAGTGCTTCTCTGACACTTGTGCGCACACATGCGCTTGTCTTGTGTTTTATTCTTTCACTTAACCGTGATATTTGATTTCTGATGATTTTGATGCCATGAAACTCTTTTGCAGAGATCCATACCGCCCTCTTTGGGAGCTAACTACTGCTCCAAGGGCTGTATTAAGTCTTCAGTGGTTAAAGGATGGAAGGTAGTACTTATTTCCGTTACAGAGTATATCAGTAAATAAGCTTATTGGCTAGCACTTTGCAGCTGGAGAAACACTTGTGATGCTTAGGCAGTCCAGTAAAATTTACATACCATATTTCTGTTTATATGCACAGGCTACTGGATATGTATTGTTTCATTTACTAGAATCATCATTATCCAAATGTTATATTTATTGTCATATGTTTTCAGTGGGATTGTCATCTCAATGGAAGATGGTACATTGAAGTTTCTCAGCTTGCCCCGGATTGCAAATGATGTCCCAGCCACTGGAAGGCCATTTGTTGGAACAAAAACTCAGGGCGTTGCAACTTATCAGTTATCAGAATATTTGATTTGGAGTGTCCACGCCTCGGACACCACAGGTACATTTCAGTAATCGTACCTGTCATAACCATTGTCCAATCGTATCTGTCATAACCATTGTCTGTATCCTTCTTAAGCGGTACTGAATAATAAAGTTCCTATAAGTAGCAGTCAGTTTATCTGTAGTTTAAAATCACACTGGAGGAATTGTCGTACAACGTAAAATAATAAATTTAACGCCATTGAAATTATTAGTTTGCTATTTGATAGTTGCTACATAGTTCAATGAATGATAATGGATTCAAATATTTGCAGTGTTTTTTAGATGATAGGAAGAAACAAGGTCCGCAAGAACAGTATGAAGCAGAAAAAAAGAGCTGCTGGGATCACCAGCTTTGGTGAGAACAAACATCACACCACGAAAATAATCTATCTTACCTGAAATCACTACCAGACATAAAAGGTTGACAAACTGGTTCAAGTAGCTTTCCAAAACAGTGCTAGCTTCTCTTTTAGAATCAGGAGTGTAGCTTGTTGCCTGATTTTTGGTAACTTAAGAAGTTACAGCCTACAGCACTGTCAAATGTTTGTACTAATCCTTATACATAATATTTATTTGCCAATGTCCAGGTTGTGCTGCTTACTGTGGGGCAGATGGTACTGCTGTGTGCTTCCAGGTGAACTTTCTTGTTGGCATTATTGGCATCATTTCTTCTTGTTCTGAGTTGCAGTGTTCTAAACAAACATTCAACTTTCTGTAGCTTACTCCGAGGTTCTGGGAGAAGGAACCCGGGCGGAACCGTGTTCCTTATTTCCTATGTGGATCATTATCAGAGGAGGGAGAAAATATTAAGATTGGCAGCAGACCGCAAACGTCTCCATTACCAAATGTTCCTGTGGCGAACAAAAAGGGTCCAAGACCGTGCCGAGATATAGTTCAGGCCCTGCCTGCAGGTGATGCCATTGTTAATCCAGCATTTGGCAATGATCAAAATGATGGACACAACGAAGAACAAGGAGCAGGTGCTGTAAATCCAGAACTTGACGAGGATCAAGATGGGCACAGCGAAGAACCAGGAGCAGGTGCTATAGTTTTAGTTGTCCCTACAGAGCAAGAGATTGATAGTACGTTGAACAGCAAGGGTGGTGAATCCCCTAAAGATTTTGAGGTCTTCCCTCCCAAATCTGTCGCATTGCATCGAGTGCGATGGAACATGAACAAAGGTAGTGAGAGATGGCTGTGCTACGGAGGTGCTGCAGGCATCGTGCGGTGTCAGAGGATCTAAAGACAAAGGCCCAGTTGGCTACTGCGCCCCGTGAAACATATGCTCACATCCTTAGTAACTGATGGTAGGTTCTGTTGCATTCTTTTTTGCTACTTTTAACCTGGTCGTCTAGGTTGGTTCTCATGGTTGCTCCAAACTGTTCAATGTAATCATGCAACTATGCAGAGAACCAATACAGCTGATCTTCATATCCTAGGAACCCGTGGGGGAGCTATGTAGGGTTAGAACTTAGAAGCGACCGGTTCTGAGTACATTGGGATGGAAAATAAAATCCCAGTTCTGACAACCATGCGAACCTGATCTTTGAAATAAGGGAGCTCTGATGCATTTGGGATTTTGGGGAGGAAAAGATCATCGTTGTGCTGTTTATTAGCGATTTGATGGATTTTCATTTCTTGCTGATTATTTAGCCTTCTGATTATGGAATGATTATGGAATGCTAGTGTTAGTGACTCCAGAATGATACACGGTTAGCCGGTCTCTGGTGAATTCTCAGTTTCGGCTTTCTCGTGGCTCTAACAAGATTCTGAGTCTAGTGTTCTCTCTCAGTAGTAACAGTTTTGTTATGAAGGCCCTGGCCTTCTAAACTGGAGCATCTGATAACTCTTAGTCAAAAGGCTACTGCCAATTGCTCAAAGACACGCATAATCGTTTCTAAGTGAATTCAAAAGCTCCAGCGCCGAACATGTCTGAGACATCCACCTATCCTCTTTCTTGTGAGATAAATCTAAAATTGACCAACTAGCAACTATGCAATGAACTCTCAAAATTCACAAGTCAATGTACAACATTTCTGGGGCTGATAACAAGAGCTAACAACCTCGACTTGTTAACATCCCTCACATGAACCGATATACACGAATAGTCTCCTTCCGTTTTAGGAAGAAAAAAAGGGTGCAGGCTTCTTAGTCGCTCCAGTTATCCTCATCAGCTGCAGAAAGTCCTTGCCGCTTCTCATCATCTTCCTGGAAGTGCCAGCAAAGAAATTCATCTAAGACCATATTCTCCTCAAAACCGTGAGAGTAGAGCTTGCCAGGCAAACCCAACAAAAATGGGCACCAAGGGCTAGATGATATACCATTTCAGTAAAAGCTGGAGTTGATGGAGACCATACAAGAATCTGTCTATCATTGCTGCCAGTATAAAGTTCCTGCGTTGCTGAATACTTAGAAACAGAGTAGATATTGAAACATTCACGCCTAAAACAGATAATAAACAAAAAACAAACTTACTTGGTCCTGTTCACTGTAGTAGCAGCAATTCACATATTCGTAGTGACCCCGGAATGCCCGAAATGTCGTACCAGACCATAAATTGTATGCCTAACCATATATAATAGTGAAACATGAACCCCCAAGATTATTTCAGTCAAACTGAAAAACTAACAGACAGCAGGTGCACCTTGATGCTTGCCATGCACGGGACAAATACAATCGACGGATCTTCGGTGACTGCTAATTGTAACGGCTTGCCAGTCTGCAATTGCATAGCTTCAAAATTGACCAAAGTATTGCATCCAGAATCGATGTCCCATAGCCTTAAACGAGAATCAGAACCTTAAGGGAAGAATAATCCTGTCTTAGTCGCTTTTATACTGACTATGTGGTGCATTTTTAACTCTTGTAGGTATAGTATGACAATGACTGACAAATAACAAACAAAACTTTTAAAGAATATAAATCAAATTCACTTGCCTGAGCTAAGAAGGTACAACCCATCTTTAGTTGTTCGTAACCCAGTAACAGCACCATAATGAGATGCGGCACGGTTTTGACTGGATGACAAACCAGGGTGCAATCTCTGTTGCATATGTCCATGTGTCAGGTTTTGACCTTTACGCACTTTTGGTGAGTTCTTAGTATTTCTACTAGTTCTTTTCTGAGCTGAGCTCCTTGTGGAAGTTGAAGGTCCTACGGAATCAATGTGATCCTGCTCATATAAGATAAAAAAATAAGTACATCAACGACTTGACCTTGCTTTTAATCATGTGAATTATCTCAAGTCTGGTAAAGAACAC
The DNA here is from genome assembly GCA_036936925.1 of Cenchrus fungigraminus. NCBI lineage: Eukaryota > Viridiplantae > Streptophyta > Magnoliopsida > Poales > Poaceae > Cenchrus > Cenchrus fungigraminus. Next base: position 11,538,517 of record CM072779.1, read on the forward strand.
ATGGTTGTATTAGAGCATTATTAAGGCCCATCTATATACCCTGAAACTTGTATGCTAGCTCTAGAATTACAGCAAGAAGATGGCAAGCAGCTCCCTTTTAGCACTATGGTCAGATACTCTTCAGAATGAAGTATAAACAGAACAGCAAACAATAACAATAGGGAAGAGTGAACTTACATTCTCTGGTGTGCTTTTAAGAAGAGGAGGCCTCCTTCCAAGCTGAGACTGTGTCAGATCGAGAACACGAAAGCACCCAGCTCGTCTAATATCCCAAAAACGTATCGCGCCATCGCAACCACCACTCATCAAAATCCACTCACTTGAGGCAGACCATTCCAAGGACATGATACCATCTAAGATGATGGGCGGAGATAAGAAGGTACCATACAAGCAAAACAAGAATATTTTCATCACCACATTAGCACAAAGAAACTAACCACGGTGACCGGACAATGTGTGGGTAAAGGCTCCAGAAGCAATGTCACACAGACGGACCTGAACATCTGCACTCCCAGTAGCAATAAGCATGTGCGTTGTTGCAATTGGAGACATGGCTGCAGCAAAGACTTTTCCTGGCATCTTAAAATCCATGACAACCTGAGAAAACAAAACAACCCACACAAAAATTCCGAACATCAGGATCACGAAACAGAGAGGGGAAACAGAAAGATCGGTAATGAGAAACCCAAGCACATACTTGAGTCGAATTGGTATCCCAAACTTTGACGTTCTGATCATAGGATGCTGTAACGAACAGCCCGGTATCCACAGGATACCAAACAGCCGCCGAGATGGCGAACTTATGTCCATTCTGGTGCTGCTTGTCCACAAGCAGTATGTGCTTGTGCTTCGCTATGAAGCCGGCTTCGCAGTCGGTCGCGTTCCACACATCGAATACAGCGGCCGACCCATCCGATGCCCCGGAGAGCAGGTACCTCCCCTCTGTCAAATCAACCTGACCATACTGTCAGATAGCAGACACTAGCGGACGCGACAACAGATCGCATAACAACGACCTATGATTCAGTGTTAATTTGATGAAATTGTCGATAAGGTCAGCAACAGCAAGGAACCAATTTCGAATTGGTCAGCGGTTAACGAACTGATAGCGGCTAATTGAACTGAGCGGGGAAGCGGGGACCTGGAGCGAGTTGACGGCGCCGTGGTGCGGGGTGGCGAACTCCTTGCGGTTGGAAAGCGCGAGCGAGGCCGCGCGCCGCGCCCGTGCGGCGGCCTGGAACCTCCGGGCGCGCAGCTCCCCGCGCTCCCTCCCCCTCACCTCCTCCAACCACATCCAATCGCCCCGCTCCTCCCCGGCGAGCCTGCTGCCTCTGCGGCGTCGCCCTCCCGGCTGCGCGCGGCGGTCAGAGAGGGAGGCGCGGCCGCGGCCGGGTTGGTTGCCGCGCTGACCGACGTGGAAGGGATCAGCTGTTACTCTCGGAAGCTTCCACCGAATTCGGCGGTTATACACCGATCCAGATTCCGATGGATTTTACCGGCAAGTATTGACGCGAGCGGCAAGTCATGCGATCTCGTGCTCGAACTCGATCGAAGCCTTGACTAGAAGAAGCAGCCTTCCAAGTTGTAATCGCTCAGCTAAAGCGGAGTCTAATGCCTTTACGTTAACAAACTGGTACGTAGTATCGAATTCGCGATTTTGGGCCCACAAAGGCCCATAAAGAAGGTCGGTTTCCTTTCTTTGCCCAACGGGCGGCCCAACTTAGATTAACGAAACCGCCCGCCGCCCCGCCCCCACCTCCCTTTCCCCTGCTCCCCCTGGCCCTGGTCGACCGGACCGTCTCCTTCCGCAGTTCCTCCGAAGCGAAGCTCGCGACGTAGGAGCTCATCCCTTCCCATCGTCATCCGCATCCTCCGACTCGGGTGGCAACTGGCACGACGTGGAGTGGAGATCCATCTGGACCTGGATTGATTCCCCCTTTCGTTGGTAAGGAAACCCTAGCCCGCTTCTATGGATCCCTCTGAGATTGCGTTTTTGTTATATTCGAAATTTATCCTTTGCTGGGACCGATGCATTACGTCCATCCATCGCATCGATTCTTTGACCCACCCATCCAATTCGTTCCCGATTCGTTTATTTTCAGAAATTTTGAGGTCAACCGGACGCCCCTTGCTCCCATGCCTAGCCCGCCCCTAGGGTTTAGGAACGCCTACTTGGTTTGTGAATTAGGTTCGACTGGCCGAGCTAGCGTGATTAGCATGGTGGTGTCTTGGCGGTCCATTCCCTAGCACAGTTTATTGTGGATGTTTCTTGTGCTATGTAGCATTCAGTACTGTTTCCTAATGGTGAAGGTGAAGCCCCTTGATGTTATACTTGTGGTGGTATTTGATAGCATACATACTGTTGTTACTGCAAGTCTGCAATGGTGTTTGGCTTTAATTGACGCAGGAACTTCTACATTCCAATTACACTGTGAATTGTTACATGCTCATTGCTGCTTTTATATATCACTCCATTGGATTTATTGTATTGTTACCTAATTAATTATTATGTTTGAGCCCTATTCTTACTCCAATGTTTTCTCAGATTTGTGTTCCCCGGATATTCCATAAGGCAGCATGCCGAAGATAAAGACAAGCCGTGTTTCATACCCGGAAGGGTGGGAGCTTATTGAACCAACAATCCGTGAGTTGGATGCCAAAATGAGAGAAGGTATGCACAGTTTTTTTTTCATATGAGGCACTCACTGATGTCAATTGATATATTCAGAGCATAAATTTTACTAATATGGTGTGCTCATGCAGCTGAAAATGACCCACATGATGGGAAGAGAAAGTGTGAAGCTCTCTGGCCAATTTTCCGTATTTCTCATCAAAGGAGCCGCTACATATATGATCTTTACTACAGAAGGAAGGAGATATCACAGAAGCTTTATGAGTTCTGCCTTGACCAGGGTTATGCAGACCGTAATCTGATTGCAAAGTGGAAAAAGGTAGGTATCCTTGGTTCCATATTTGCTCTATATTATCTTATTACTGCTGAGTTGGTTGTTTCTCAACAGTAGACTATCTACATTTTGGGGTTAGGTTGGGAGGGTGGGATGTTTCTCTCATGTTCTGCTGCAGTCAGTTGGTAATTTGTTTAGTGGAAATGTTGCAAAGATGTTCATTTGCAAATCATATTATAAATATCAAACTATTACATGTTTCTAAATGTATATATCTCCCATGATAGACTGAAGTAGTTTAGTGGTGCGCTTGGCTTCTCTGTACACCAGAATGAACCACTATACCTTAGCCCATTGATTTTCATTTAGGTTGGACATTGGATGTTACAGCTATTACTGTCCTGCAGCCTGCAGTCCAGTCCATTGTTTTTTGTTTATGTTGGAAATTGGAGATCTCAAATGTAACCAGTCTACATTGACTGAAAATGACTCTATCAGGCATCCAATATCTTCTTTTGATTCCCCCTAATTTGAACAGTGGTGTCGGGTTCTAAACTAAAGATGTCTGGAAATGTCCGGTTGAAGATAAATGCATCCCAGTCACATACTTGATGCTTTGACAACATCCGGCCAAACTTTTGAAAATTTGACTGTTAATCGCTTTCAAATTTTAGTTTGGAAAACAGAGAATCATGTGCACATTAGTACTGACAAGAACTTTTAAGATCTCAATATCTCATACATTTATTAGATATTGAAACTGTATTTGCATAGAAATGTATGTATTTGCATAGAAATGTAATGTCAAATTTGTACCTGGAGGTAGTATTTACCAAAACCTCAAAGGTTGTATGTTGCATCTGAACCTTGTTTGGTTCAGCCTTAGTGTGTTCAAGATAAGTTTCAGTAAATTGGAATAGAAAATAAAGTGATTTTGCAAAGAAATATAACATGGTTGAACCAAGTATTGCAATTATTAATTTTGGAAAGCTAAAAGAATTTACAAGATATTTTTTTTTGAGACTACACAGTACAATGCGGGCGCTCACAACAAGCACGCACACTCACCCCCCCTGAGCTTTTTTGTTCTGTTTCAACGTTTTTCCTTCTTTCCCTCTGTAGTCTGTATACATTTGTTCCTCTGTTTGTGTCTGTACTATGTAGTGTCTGCTGTACAAGTTATTCTGATATCTGTCTAATCTCACATACTGATTGCTTACTGGTATATTTTTCCTTTTGCCCTTTTGCAGCCAGGTTATGAGCGCCTTTGCTGCCTTCGGTGCATACAGACACGTGACCACAACTTTGCAACGACTTGTGTCTGCCGGGTCCCCAAGCACCTCAGGGAGGAGCAAGTGATAGAATGTGTCCACTGCGGCTGCAAGGGCTGTGCCAGCGGTGACTAATCTTGTCATCATGCTGTTGTGCTCATGACTCATCATCTCAACCTAACACTTTGAGATGTTCCGTGAGCATGGGCCGATAAAGAGCAACTGTGGCCTGTAGAGGTGATTCGCATGAATGTGTTGCCGTAATTTGTAAGCATAGGGATGACCCGACTTTCGGATGTTTCCAACTGTTATGCTGTTGACTTGTTGACTCTGTATGTGCTATGACGATTTCATCTCATGCAAGCCCATGTTGCCACTAATTTGCTAGCGTTTTTACATTTATCTTATCTATATTACATGCATTTGTCGATTTTTCTTTTCTGCATACCTGAATGGCTGAATTTGTCAGTTTGGGTAAAGTCAACAGTTGGCAATTGTGAGAAGTCGATGTTTCTCCAACTGGGATCGCGTGCCATCGCTACTGAAGTGTTTAGACACTCACCGTGGGTTGGGTGGGTTGGGTTTGATCCAACTTAGTTTTTTTTGGGACAGAGTCAACCCATCTAAGTGTTTGGTTGCATCTCTGATTTTCGGGGACAGAGTCAATCCATCTCATGTTTGGTTGAAGGAATTGGAAACATGGGCTGGATGGCATGGTAAAAGCAACTCCAACAGTTTGCTATCTTAGTTTGACATTCATCTAATTTTGACAAAACATGAAAAATTAGCCTCCAACAGTTTGGCAAAACAACTTGGCATTAATAGCAACTTGGCATTCCTCCCCTCCCCGCGCGTATATATGCGCGCACCTATTCGCGGCGCATCCTTCCGTAACAGAAGAGGTGGAAGGGTATAAAAATAATTTTGTTTTTTTTCAAGGTTCCTGATTTAAGTTTTAAGAGGTGGAAGGGTAGAAACATATTTTTGTTTCTCTCTCAAGTTCCTGATGTAAGTTAAATCTAGATTTGGCAAGTGAATTATGCCAAACTGTTGGAGATGAACTCTTTTTTTACTTGGTATATCTTTTTAAAAGTTGGCAAAACACCAAATTTGTCAAGTAAAATTTAGCAAACTCTTGGAGATACTCTAAGACCGTTAGTGTGGGTCCCACTTGCCATCAGTGGACCCCATCTGTCAAGCTCTCATCTATTTTTTTCTCTCTACCCTATCATCTTCCTGCCGATGCAAGCACGGCCTCTTCCTGCCGATGCGAGCACGAGGCTCGGAGCCGCCGGCCTGGGCGCGATGCGAGGACGGGGACCTCTGGCACGGGGGGCTCGGAGCCGCCGGCCTGGGCGCGGTGCGAGGACGGGGACCTCTGGCGCGGGAGGCTCGGAGCCGCCGGCCTGGGCGAGCTCCACGCCACCGGCCCGGGCGAGCTCCACGCTGCCGGCCCGGGCGAGCTCTGCCGCGGACCTGGGCGAGCTTCGCGCCGCCGCCGCTCCTTCCTCCCAAGTCGACACGCGCTCCTCCAGGTAGCTCCAGGTCGGGGCTTGAGCTCTCCTGCCGCGAGCTCCGCCGCCGGCGCTCCTCGCGGCCATGGCGAGCTCCGGCTGGGCGAGCTCCGCCTCCGGCGCGACCTTAAGAGCAAGACTAGTAAAGTCGCTCGCTCGCTGGCGACTCGCACGCCACCTCATCCGAGCTATCCAGCAGTAGTGGCGGCCCCACGTTCAATTAATGTGATTCCTTGGTGTGGGCAGAGGCAGTAGCCAATCCTAACTGCATGCGCCCGCTTTGAGCGAGCGATTCCGGAAACAGCAGCTCTGTTCTCTCTCTAGTTTTCTCTATCCTCCACGTCGGAATAGGCTAATGTGGATTCCTTAATCGCCTGCTGATTCACCCTCATAATACTTGCTCTAAGCGAAGGCGCGGCCGGGCAACCTCATGTGCCGTCCGTGAGGAGGAGGAGCCGGAGGTGGCGAAGGGCGAGGCGGAGGACGCGCTGTCCGGGACGGCCCAGCCCGGCGGGCTGTTGTGGAGAGGCCGCAGCGTGAGCCTGCGCAAGGCCAGGCTCAAGCACAAGCACGGGCGGCGCTACTTCTACCTGTTGTCCTCTGGCGATTCCACGCCCAAGTACCGCATCGGGCAGTCGTGCCGCAAAAACAAGTTGAGCTGAGGTACTGCCGTACATGAAATTCCACATGCATTCTTGTCCCTCCCTCCTCGTTCTTGTCCTTTTATCAGCACTGGCAGCAGGTCGGCGGCAACGGAAGATGGCGGTGGTGGCGCGGGGAGTCACGAGCGGCGGCAAGATGGGTCGGATGTCATGAACAATGGCCAGGCGGACATGGACGGCGAGGTAGGTGGAGAGGAACGGTGGAGGCGACCAGTACGTGATCAGGTACGAGAAGCACGGGGAGATGGAGAGGGTGCTGGAGAAGCAGGCCGAGCTAATGGGCTCTTTTACGGTAGACCTATTTCTGGTAAGGGTAAATAGCTATTTTTTAAAAATTTATAATAAATTTGACAACCTCGAGTTGAGAAAAAAATTTCGTTTATACCACCAAGAAAATTTGAACTGAAAAAATTTTGAAAAAAGAAATTCGTTTTTGAAATTTGAAATGAAATTTTTCATTTTAGAAATTTGAAAAAAAATGGCCATACCACCAAAGAGAAATGAAAAAAAATAAAATATTTCGTTTACACAAAAAAAAATATTTTTGAAATTTGAAAAAAAAATGACCATACCACGAGAGGGAAATGAAAGTTTTGAAATGAAGAAATCATATATTTCGTTTATGCCACCGAGAAAACTTCCAATAATACCCTCATACCACCTATGTATACCACCTTATACCACAGGTGCAAGTTGTGGTGGTATACAATTAATCTCAACCGTCAGATCCTTTCATACTAGTCCTTTTTCAATAGTGACATAGGGTGGTATGGTCCACCGTAAAAGAGCCCCTAGGGCAGTACGAGGAAGAGAAGAAAGCTCTTATTGTATCTTGTTTGGTTGTTGTTAGAGTACGCTATGCACTGTGCCACCGTATATGTGCATCGTTGTGAAATGTACAGATTGTGAAGCCATTGATTCTTCCATTTCTGATATGTACAAAAATACTGCAGAGTGCAGTATCATAAGTGAAACCTTTGCTGCTATTATTCAGGTTCAGGATTGGGTGTTTGATATCTTGTTCAGGTGAAGTTCACAGTTTTGTCCATTTAACCCATGTAATTGTGTTTTTACAAATTTCAGGTTGATATGCAGGTCAAGAACAAGGCATATCAGACAGGTGTAGAGGCAAAATCAAGTAAAACTGACCTTCTCATCACCATCAGTCCCTCAGCTGAATAATATGATGCGTTTAGTTTGGAGAAATTTATGAAGAGAAATTTTTGAACTCTAAAATAAACTATATTAGAAGAACTAAATATAGACTAATTACAAAACTAAAGATATGGATGGACGGAAAATTGTGTTACGAATCCATTAAGCATAGTTAAGTCGTCATTAGAGATTGTTTACTGCAGCATGACATTACCTAATCATGTCATAATTATACTTATTAAATTCATCTCGAGAGGGGTTATGCAATGAGTTTTTCATTAATTCACTTTTAATACTTCTCATTATTCTTAATTAGTGTCTCTAGTTTTTGATATGACGGGTGGATGGAAAAATTATTGAGCTAAACACATGGTTGTGTTTAGATGCATCCAAAATGTTTGCATAAAGATGTGTGTTGGCACTCGGTTCAATGCACTTTTTTTACTAGGGATGTGTTGGGCTCTCAATTGCAAAAATTTTACAAAGTCAAATTTTATGAAGTGTGGTTTAATAAATTTTACAAACAAGACGATTCTCGTTCCATCCATCTCATCTCGCCTTCCATCCAGGGCCGCGTCGCCGCCTCCTCGACTCGCTCGGCCCCGCCATGGCCCCCATTTCCTAGTGCCACCTCCTCCACCGGCCCGTCCTGTCGGATCTAGAATAGACGTCAGATCTACGCCACACACAGCAAGTCACCTCCACCGCAAGCCTCACCGCGCCACCAGGTCCACGCTGAAGCACATCCGCCTCAAGGACGACAAGCCTACGGCCTCACTTCGTCGTTATATCTTGCCATCGCCAGAGATCCGCACGCAGTGTGGTATGTCTTTCCGTCCTTTGGTTCTCCACTATTCATTATGAGATCTCGGGTAGCAGTAGTGGTATGCCTTTCCCCTTCGGTTATTATGGTTAGGATCTCGGGTAGCATTAGGGGTAGCAGTAGCCGGTACTTTATCTCGTGGATGTTGGGTGCAGATAGTAGTAGATGTTCGAATTGTTGAGATGTGCTAGTTATGCTTGTTTTATCTAGTTAATTTGTGTGATGTCCAGTTTATGACATTAGAGTATGTCGTTCATTTGTGATGACCAGTGCCCAGTAGTATCAATTCTTTTCAGCTTTGGTGAAGATGAAATAACTATATCCCTTAATTGTGTGTGTATGGCCAAGTAGGAAGAGTGTTTGTTTTAGGTCGTGAGAATCAATTGACTGTTGTTTATTGGGACAAAACAGAGTTGAAGGTCACTTTGCTTAGGAAGCATGGCTCGTTCTGCCTGCTGGCAACAAATTTTCAGAAGAACTGCCATGCTGTTGACTTACTTACTGGTGGTGCTCGGCAGTGGCGGATCCACATTTTAAAATTGGGTGTACATTGAAGTGTGAGCCTCATCAGTGTTTGTTTTATCATAATGATTTTCATCACTATCTACCTAAGAGCATCATTTTGAGTTTGAACAATATTTCTTTTAGTTATTTCCTTTTTATTAATGAAATTATATTTCCTTATAATAGAACACAAGAATATAATTAAACATATTTTCTTGTTTCACCAATTAAAAATTACCAAATTAAATCAAAAAATATCATTGACTTTGAAGGTAACTAATAAATAATAAAAATGCTAGTGGTCAAATCATGATTTGATGAAGTGGGGTGTGAGTATGTGAAAGTGCATCTAGGCTCCTAATTATTTTGGTGATAATGACAATACAATTTGGATAATTTAATGCTTTCAATGAGATGTGTGCAGGGATTAAAAGGATAAAATTCGTATTTAATCAAAAGAAGCCCCTCATTACTTCTATTCGGTGTTGAAGCTCAATTGGAGGTTTAAATTGATTTATATTTCGAATTTGAGTATAGGAAACACCGCACTATTAAGAGGGATGCGATTTGACTGTCTAGAGATGCTAAAAGTGCTTAGAAAGGTGAATCAAGAAAACCAAGAGAGACACAAAGCCTACACGTACACATACCTTTGTTTTCTCCCTGTTCAGCCTTTTGTCGGTAGTACCGGCCCTGGGTCGGTAGTACCGAAAAAGGGTTTTTGTCTGGTTTTCTCGAACCCCTCGGTAGTACCGACCCCATGCCGGTACTACCGATAAAGGCTTTCTGTTTCTGTTTCCGGGGCTCCTCGGTAGTTCCGACCTCAGGTCGGTACTACCGAGAAAGCTTTTCTGTTTCCTTTTTCAAAGCCCCTCGGTAGTACCGACCTGAGGTCGGTAGTACCGATAAATTGCGTTCACAGCACAGTAACGGCTAGTTTTGGAGGGTGGGTATTTATACCCCCCCTTCACCCCCCTTCATTTGCTGCTGACCTAACCCGAGACAAACAACCCAAAGAGCATTCACTCCTCCTCTCTACTCCTCCCTAGAGCCAATCCTTTGATCCTTTGAGCTAGGGTTTGAGTGAGGAAGAGATTCTTGGTGTGAGATTGAGAAGCTTTGAGTGACCCATCCATCTCCTTCATCTCAAGAGCACTTGAAGCATCTCCGGGCATCGATTCGCATTTGTTACTCTTGAAGCTTGCTTCTAGACGGTTAGGCGTCGCCCGTTGAGTGCCCTCTTCGTGTGGAGCACCCGGGATCGTTTGTATTACCCCTCCTTGGTGGAGAATTCTTAGTGAGGATCAATCTTCCTTTGTGGGGATTGGGTGAGGCAAGAGGCTCTTGGTGATAGCTCTCCCTTTGTGGGATCCTCAACGGAGATGTAGCTTCCTTTGTGTAAGTGAATTTCGGATTAAACCTCTTGTCAATTGCTTGTTTGAGTTCTTCTCTTTTCTCGAACCCTAGAAGTGTGATTTGGCCCGATCTATATATTTGTTGTGTTCCAACTCGTATCTGTGGTTGTAGGTGGTTCTTAGCATCTAAACTCAACTCTTGATTCAAGTAGAATTGCTAGAATCGTCTTAGTTTTCGAATTTCATCTTAGTGATCTCTGACTGGTCGGTAGTACCGCCCCTGTGCCGGTAGTACCGAGACCCTCGGTAGTACCGACACAGCGCCAGTAGTACCGACCCTGTTTTAACCGCTGCATTTGTTTCAGAAATTCGAAGTGATCCTATTCAACCCCCCTCTAGGCATCACAAGGTCCTTTCAATTGGTATCAGAGCCTAATCCCTTGATTTAGGCTTAACCGCTAAGGGATCAAGATGTCGGGGAATGGTGATGATGTTGCCGCTCAAGAACTCACCGCCAAGGAAGCTCAAGAGAGAGAGCTCAAGGCAGCTCAAGACCAAGTTGTAGCTCTAGAGCTAATAGGGAAGGCCCCAAGCCGTACACCATCCCACATTGCTAGCTCCGATGATTCTTCCTCCGATTCCGACTTGGACTCCAATTCAAGTGATGAAGACACCAAGGATGGTGACAATGTCCCAAAGAAAGCGGCGAAGAAAAGAAGGAAAGCTAAGAAGAAGAAGGCGGCAAAGAAGATGGCCAAGAAGCTCCTCAAGAAGATGATCAAGAAGGAGCAAGCAAAGCACTCTTACTCCGGCTACTACGAAGTGTCATTCCACTACGGACACATCTCGAGCAACAATCCTAACGAAAAATTCTATTCCGTACATTTGGGAAAGCCTCCCCACTTCGATGGGAAAGATTATCCCAAATGGGCTTATGATATGCAAATGCACCTTTACGGGCTTCACCCTTCTCTTTGGAAGATTGTGTGTGTAGGTGTGACAATTCTCGCCGAAGGTGAAGCCATGACAATCGAGCATGAACAAGACCTCCACCTTAATGTTCAAGCAACAAGGGTCATCACGGGATCCTTGTGTGCTCAGGAGTTCAACAAAGTCCGAAACATCTAAATTGCCAAGGTGATTTGGGACACACTCAAGGAAGCACATGAGGGTACCGATCATGTGAGAAGAGGCAAGATTGACTTGATCCACGGAGAGCTTGAGCTATTCATCATGAAGGATGGAGAAACCGTGAGGCAAATGTATGATCGCCTAATGCTCCTTGTCTCGGACATTAGAGCACTAGGAAGCAATGATTGGGAAGATGAGAAGGTCACAAAGAAGTTGCTAAGAGCTTTCACACCAAAGAACCCAAACCTAGCAACAATGATAAGGAGAGACCCAAACTACTACAACTTGACTCACAATCAACTTCTTGGTGAAATCTTGCATCAAGAGCTAGTTGATCAAGACGTGGAGAAGTCTCTTAGCTTGAAGGTGAACAAAAGTCTAGCTCTCAATGCTAGCTCTAGTGAAGTGGTGGAAGTAAAGCCCAAGACTTCCAAGACTAAGAATGAAGATTCAAGTGAAGAAGGAAGCACGGATGAAGAAACCGCCTTTGCCATAAGGAAGTACAAGAAGTTCTTGAAGTTCAAGGCATCAAGAAAAGGTGGTGATGATAGAAAGAAGAAGTCACAAAGAAAATGCTATGAGTGTGGAGAGTATGGACACTTCATTGCCGAGTGTCCCAAGAACAAGAACAAGGACAAGAATGAGGAAGAGAAGAAGTACAAGGAGAAGAGCAAAGAGTACAAGAACAAGTACCAAGGACGTACTCACGTGGGTCAACAATGGGACTCAAGTGATGAGGATGAAGCACCAAAGAAGCAAGGCATGGCAACACTTGCCATGGCACAAGGAGCATCTTCACCACGCCTCTTCAACAACTTCTCCGATGATGAGGACAACTCTCACTTTTGTCTCATGGCAAGAGGGAGCAAGGTACAAGAATCAACCACCTCATCCTCTCTCACCTCATCATCATCCACACCTAGTAATGACATAGACAACCTAGATGAGGAAAAAGAAATGGAGGCAAACATGATAAAGCAATTTGGTAAAAAATGCCATAAAGAAATTAAAAAGCTCTTAGACAAATTAGAGGAAAAGAAGGAGATTCTCCATGAGCAAGAAGACTTGCTTATCCGTGAAAAGGAAAGAAACCTTGCTCTAGAGAAGACCCTTGCCAAGGAGAAAGCTAAGGTGGAGAAGTTGACCGTAGGCTTGTCCTTGGCCAATGACTCTAACAAGAGGATGCTAAAGGATTACTCTTTGGAAAATGAATCTTTAGCTTCCCTAAAGGCCACTCATAGTGAGCTTCAAACAAGCTTCTCATGCTTGACGGATAAATACACAAATCTTGAAGCAAACTATAGTGCTCTTTGGGAAAGCACCAAGGCCGACCCTAAAGCAAACTTTGACTCTAATGCCTCCACTAGCAAAGGTTGCTCTATATGCTCTAATGTTGATATAAATGCTCTTAAAACTAACCTTGCAAAGCTAGAAGAAACAACTAAGAGCAAGGATACGGAGATTGCCCGGTTGAACATGTTGATCAACCAAGGTAAGTTGGGTGCCATGTCCATTCCCAATCTATTGATACAAGAGGACTTGGGCACTACAAGGACAACAAGGTCAATGGTAGAAGAGTAGTGAAAGGACATGAGATTCCCTTGTGGGACAAGGGTGGGTACCTCAACACTATTATGGATATTGCCTATGGAGTAACCACCTCTACCACAACACAAGAGAAGCCAAAGGTTGTGAACATCACAAAAGGAAATGGTGGGGTTAAGTCTCCACCAAAGGCATCGAAGAATGTGGTGGAACACAAACCTTCTCCCAACTACACGTGTGACTATGTTGTGACCTTGGACCACAATGGTAAAATGGTGGTCAAGTATGTTGGAGCCTATGCCAAGAAGGCTATGAGAAAGAGTGTGTGGTTTCCAAAAGTTTATGCTTCTAACCTCCAAGGACCCAAATCTTTTTGGGTATCTAAACCGAAAGCTTAAACTTGTTTTGTAGGCCTACTCCTCCAGTGGAACCGCATGGTTAATTGATAGTGGTGCCACTAATCATATGACCGGAGATGAAAGCTTGTTTGCATCCCTTGAGCATTATGACACCCCTACGGAAACTATCATATATAGAGATAATGGTCAAGGATATGTAATTGGTCTAGGTAAAATTACTATCTCAACAACAAATTCAATTGAAGATGTTCTCCATGTTCAAGGTTTGGGGTACAACTTGTTGTCGGTTTCACAACTTTGTGAGAAAGGCTACAATTGTCTCTTTACCAAAGAGGGTGTGACCGTCTCTAGAAGTGAGAATTCCTCTATTGTCTTTGAGGGTCACCTAAGGGAAAAGCTTTACTATGTGGACTTCACAAAAGTAAAGGTGGACTCTAAGGCTTGCTTAGTGGAAAAATCCGACATGGGTTGGTTGTGGCATCGCCGACTAGCTCATGTTGGCATGAGGAACTTGGCCAAACTTCAAAAGGACGAGCACATCCTAGGACTAACAAATATTGTTTTTGAGAAAGATAGGTTATGTAGTGCATGCCAAGCGGGAAAGCAAGTTGGAGCGCATCATCCCGCCAAGAACATCCTTTCAACATCAAGACCGTTGAAGCTACTACACATGGACTTGTTTGGACTAATTGCCTACATAAGCATCGGTGGTAACAAATATGGTTTAGTAATTATTGATGACTTTTCCCGTTTCGCTTGGGTATTCTTTTTGCAAGATAAAAGTGAAGCAAAGTGAGTGGTCAAGAAGTTCATAAGAAGAGTTCAAAATGAGTTCGAGCTAAAGGTCAAGAACATAAGAAGTGACAATGGCTCGGAGTTTAGGAACACTCAAGTCGAAGAATTCCTTGATGAAGAAGGCATCAAGCATGAACTCTCCACTCCATACACTCCTCAACAAAATGGCGTTGTTGAGAGGAAGAACCGTACGTTGATTGAAGCGGCAAGAACAATGTCTGATGAGTACAAGACTCCGGACTCATTTTGGGCGGATGCCATCAACACCGCGTGCCATGCCGCCAACCGCCTCTACCTCCACAAGTACTTGAACAAGACTCCCTACGAGATCATCACCGGTAAGAAACCTAATGTGCACTACTTTAGGGTATTTGGGTGTAAGTGTTTCATACTTAACAAAAAACCCAAAGTCTCAAAGTTTGCATCCAAGGTTGATGAAGATTTTCTCAATGGTTATGGAACTAACGAACATGTCTATCATGTTTTCAACAAAACCACCGGTTGTGTTGAGACCACGGTAGATGTGAAATTTGATGAATCCAACGGCTCTCAAGGAGAGCAAGTTAGTGAAAAACCTTGTAGATGGTGAAGAACCTCTAAGCATATCCATCTTTAGAATGGGCACCGGTGAAGTGATGCCAAGGGAAGTTCAAGTTCAAGCTCCGGTTGACACAAGCAATCAAGATCCACCATCATCAATAAGAGTTGAACCGCCTAGTTCTCAAGTTCATCAAGATGAAAGTCAAGCTCATGGTGACGATCATGGAAGTGGCTTTGATCAAAGGGAAGAACAAGGTGGTGAAGCTCATGAACAAGCACCTCAAGCTCAAGATGATGATGATGGACCTATTCAACGTCAATCTCAAGCACCACATCCAAGAGTTCATCAAATGGTTCAACGGGATCACCCCGTTGACAACATCCTTGGGAGTATCCAAAGAGGGGTAACAACTCGCTCAAGATTGTCAAACTTTTGTGCGTTTTACTCGTTTGTTTCTTCTTTGGAACCTCTTAGTGTGGAACAAGCTCTTGAGGACCCGGATTGGATTATTGCTATGGAGGAAGAGTTGAACAACTTCAAGAGGAATGAAGTTTGAGAGTTGGTGCCAAGACCCAAGCAAAATGTGAACGGTACCAAATGGGTTTATAGGAACAAGCAAGATGAATTTGGTGTCGTCACAAAGAACAAGGCAAGGCTCGTGGGCAAAGGCTATACTCAAGTTGAAGGCTTGGACTTCGGAGAGACTTATGCTCTGGTGGCTAGGCTTGAGTCAATACGTATACTCTTGACCTATGCTACTCATCATGACTTCAAGCTTCATCAAATGGATGTGAAGAGCGCATTCTTGAATGGACCTCTCCAAGAAGAAGTTTATGTTGAACAACCACCGGGCTTTGAAGATCCAAACTTCCCCAACCATGTGTACAAGCTCCATAAGGCGCTCTATGGGCTCAAGCAAGCTCCTAGAGCATGGTATGAATGCCTTAAGGATTTTCTTCTCAAGAACGGCTTTGAGATAAGCAAAGCCGATTCTACTCTCTTCATTCAAAAAACGGGAAAAGATATCTTTGTTTGCCAAATTTATGTTGATGACATTATCTTTGGGTCTACTAATGATAAGTTTTGTGAAGAGTTTAGTAGGATCATGACCAAGAGGTTCGAGATGTCTATGATGGGTGAATTGAAGTTCTTTCTTGGGTTTCAAATCAAGCAAATGAAGGAAGTGACTTTCTTATGTCAAACCAAGTATGTGAAGGATATGCTCAAGAGATTTGACATGGCCGATTCAAAACCCATCAAGACTCCCATGGCATTAAATGGACATCTTGATCTCAATGAAGAAGGGAAGTCGGTCGACCAAAAGGTATATCGCTCCATGATTGGCTCCCTCCTTTACCTTTGTGCATCTAGGCCCGATGTCATGCTTAGTGTGTGCATGTGTGCAAGATTTCAAGCTAATCCTAAGGAGTGTCATCTAATGGCCGTTAAGAGAATCTTTAGATACTTGGTTCACACTCCTAACCTAGGCTTATGGTATCCCAAGGGCTCCACTTTTGATTTACTTGGCTATTCCAATTTGGACTATGCCGGTTGCAAAGTAGATCGAAAGAGCACAACGGGGACTTGCCAATTTCTTGGTAGGTCTTTGGTGTCATGGAGTTCTAAGAAACAAAATTCGGTTGCTTTATCCACGGCTGAAGCCGAGTATGTTGCGGCCGGTGCTTGTTGTGCACAACTTTTGTGGATGAAGCAAATGTTGAGTGATTACGGTTGTGTGTTTAGTAAGATTCCACTCTTATGTGACAATGAGAGTGCCATCAAGCTAGCAAACAATCCGGTGCAACACTCTAGAACAAAGCACATAGATATTCGACATCATTTCTTAAGGGATCATGAGGCTAAGGGGGATATTGCTCTACGTCATGTAAGCACAGAGAGGCAACTTGCCGATATCTTCACCAAGCCTCTAGATGAGCAAATGTTTTGTGCTTTGAGGAGTGAGCTAAATATCTTGGATTCTCGTAACTTGGCTTGACTTGTTGCACACAATTGTTTGTTGCCTAGATAGAGAGAAAAATGATTTATTTTCTTATTTTTGTGTGAGTCTTACAAAATTGGTTCTTCCCATAGTCTTTGGTGATTATTGCTTTGATTGATTGATTGTGCCTAATCACCAAATACTATGGCTGTTCTACATGTTCATAGCCTTTTCTCTATATCTCTTTCAGCTCACACTACAATCTCTAAATCTAATCTCTCTCAAATCATAGAAGACTGTCAGTAGTACCGGCACAAGGCCGGAACTACCGATAACGCCTTTCTGTTGGAATTCCGAAAATCCACGGTAGTACCGACACAAGGCCGGTACTACCGATAAAGGCTCTCTGGCAGGATTTTACCGACCCCCGGTAGTACCGACCTGACTCCGGTACTACCGATAAGCCTCTTCTGTCTAAATCCTATCTGGGGCTCGGTAGTACCGACCTGACCCCAGTACTACCGATAATCGACTCTCGGGTATAAATACCCCGCGCGACGGATAGAACCCTAGGGTTCTTTCTTTCTAACCGTTGTGTCCCCCCCCTCACCTTCTCCAATTCAATCCGTGAGGGGATCTCAATATTCAACTGTGGATTCGTGAAGACTTGGGGATATTTGGATTCTCCACCTCGTGGGGATTCATTCCTCCCCAACTTCTCCTCGATCTTGCAAAGGAAGCACTCAATGTATTGATTCAAAATCTCAAATCTCGATCTCTCAATGCCGTTGTTTCTAGGACCAATGCTTTAGGGAATCATCTCCATACTAGTCCTAGAACTCATGCCTATGATCTTAGAAACTTTAGTTGGTGGAATCTCTTGGTTCTTGGATTTTTGCCACGGTGCGGTAGTTATCAGTACTACCGACCCAGTCCCGGAAGTACCGACCCCCTCGGTACTACCAACTCTGGTTCGGAAGTACCGACAACCACCACAATAGTGATTGAATTCGAGACATATCAACCATCTTAGTTTCAACCAATCCTTCATGTCATCTCATACTAGTAATCCTTATCTCACAGATGGCACGTGAAGGCAAGCAAGTAGCGGAAGAGCAATCCGATGATGATGTGCCCATTGCTCAAAGGAAGAGGAAGGTTGCTAAGGGCACTCAACACCCTCGTGGTCGTGGTCGCACTAATCCTCCCACAGCTCCTCGTCGATCCACCGACCAAGGTCATCAAGCCCGCACCAAGCATGCGCATGAACCGGATGATCACTATGATGACTATGAGGATATATCGTTGGACTCTCTAGAGGGATTCACTTTGAGGCCTTGCAAGCCTCCTCACGTAGGGATTGTGCGTATGGTGGACTAAACCAAGGGGACTCATAATGTTTACAAGGAAAGGTACGATGATCCCGCTCAATACCAAAAGGAGTATACCATAGACATTCGCTTTTGGCTCAAGTTTCATGCGGATTGGTATGAGTCGGTCATCCTATCTAAGGCAAATATCACCGTTGATATGAAGTCCATTCATTGGGATCATTTGAGGTCACTTAGGATACCGGCGGTGAATGAGGCTATTGATGTTTGCTTTGCTAAGGGTATGGATCGCATCATGCCTTTGAATATGGATTGGAATGAGGAAGTGGTCGCTCAATTCTATGCCAACCTCTATGTCAAGCGTGAGACCAGGACTTTTTATTGGACTATTCAGGGAAAGCCCCTCTCTGTCACCTATGAGAGGTTTGCACAGATACTTGGCTTTAGCCCACAGGATCTTGGTTATGAGAAAATTCATGGTGGTGATATTTCTCTTGACAGTGAGATGGCTTTCATGTATGACAGTGCCTATGGCAACATTGAGTTTGGGACTACTCATGGAATGAAACCCCTCTACAGGATGTTGAACCAATTCTTCCGTTATACTTTGGGTCCTAAGATGGGTGACAACTACAACATCTCCAACATCTCCAAGAACTTGCCAGTGAAGATGGCTCCCGGTCAAGAGCCTTTCAGTGTGTTTGATTTCATATGGGAAGAGATCATAGTGAACTCAGTGTCTGCCAACATGTCTTGCAAGTATGCTCCTTGGATCTTCAAGATTATTTGTGAGGTCACCGGAGTGGATATCATGTCACAAGGTTCACACCTTCTATAGGCCAAACAAGGGTAACATTGAGCGTCTACTCAAGTTGGGCAAGCATGCCCCTCCGAGGCCACACTCCTCTGCTGGACCCTCCTCAGCTGGCCCATCCTCTTATGATGCACCATCATCTTCTCAGGGGCCCTCTAGCTCTAAGGATCTTCCTCCATTCGGTAGCAAGAAGAAGAGCGTTCTCAACTTTCTATCTCAGGGACTCTTTGCTTGCTTCAATGTGGGAAGGCACAATGCTCTACGTGCCCACAGGCAGCACACAGAGGAGCAGCTCATTAAGTTAGAGACCCGTCAGAAGGCCTTGCTTGCACGAGCGGACATTGAGCACTCTCCCGTTCGTGAGCCCATGGACTTCCCTCCTCCACCGGTCCTCTACAACCCTTGAGAGGCGTATGGTGAGGCCTCTATGATGTATGGAGAGCCTCCGGCTGATATTGATGATGAGGACTTTGGTGGCGGCGAGACCGACGAAGAAGAAGACTCTCCTCCGGCTGTTCAATCTCCACATGGCGATGATGATTAAAGGGCCTCCTCTTTTTGGCGCTTGATGCCAAAGGGGGAGTGAGCTCACTTATGGTTCATGTGAGATGTGATGTTCATGTGAGATGTGATGTATCCTACCTATCTATCTATGTATCTTAGGCTTATGGACATGTATGAACTTATTTGTGTGGTGTGATGGATGGTGATGTGCCAAGTGAACCTATTTAAATTTGTAAGACTTATGAATGCTAGTGTGATGTAAGAACCTATTTATCTATGTGTGATGCTATGAATGTGTGGTGAATGTTATTTCTCACTTTATTGTTGTGATATATCTTGTCATATGCATCACAGGAATTTGTTTATCACACTTATGCACCATGTGTTGAATGCAAAGATTTAGGGGGAGCTCTTGCTAAACTTTGTGCAAAAGGCATTTGAGGCCTCTCATAGTTGACATTGCACACATTTAGGGGGAGTCTTTACCTAACTCATTGCATACACACATCTCTTTTATATAACCAAGTTGTGTTGTCAACAATCACCAAAAAGGGGGAGATTGAAAGTGCATATAGGCTCCTAATTATTTTGATGATAATGACAATACAATTTGGATGATTTAATGCTTTCAATGAGATGTGTGCAGGGATTAAAAGGATAAAATTCGTATTTAATCAAAAGAAGCCCCTCATTACTTCTATTCGGTGTTGAAGCTCAATTGGAGGTTTAAATTGATTTATATTTCGAATTTGAGTATAGGAAACACCGTACTATTAAGAGGGATGCGATTTAACTGTCTAGAGATGCTAAAAGTGCTTAGAAAGGTGAATCAAGAAAACCAAGAGAGACACAAAGCCTACACGTACACATACCTTTGTTTTCTCCCTGTTCAGCCTTTTGTCGGTAGTACTGGCCCTGGGTCGGTAGTACCGAAAAAGGGTTTTTGTCTGGTTTTCTTGAACCCCTCGGTAGTACCGACCCCATGCTGGTACTACCGATAAAGGCTTTCTGTTTCTGTTTCCGGGGCTCCTCGGTAGTTCCGACCTCAGGTCGGTACACCAAGAAAGCTTTTCTGTTTCCTTTTTCAGAGCCCCTCGGTAGTACCGACCTGAGGTCGGTAGTACCGATAAATTGCGTTCACAGCACAGTAACGGCTAGTTTTGGAGAGTGGGTATTTATACCCCCTTCACCCCCTTCATTTGCTGCTGACCTAACCCGAGAGAAACAACCCAAAGAGCATTCACTCCTCCTCTCCACTCCTCCCTAGAGCCAATCCTTTGATCCTTTGAGCTAGGGTTTGAGTGAGGAAGAGATTCTTGGTGTGAGATTGAGAAGTTTTGAGTGACCCATCCATCTCCTTCATCTCAAGAGCACTTGAAGCATCTCCGGGCATCGATTCGCGTTTGTTACTCTTGAAGCTTGCTTCTAGACGGTTAGGCGTCGCCCGTTGAGTGCCCTCTTCGTGTGGAGCACCCGGGATCGTTTGTATTACCCCTCCTTGGTGGAGAATTCTTAATGAGCACCAATCTTCCTTTGTGGGGATTGGGTGAGGCAAGAGGCTCTTGGTGATAGCCCTCCCTTTGTGGGATCCTCAACGGAGACGTAGCTTCCTTTGTGGAAGTGAACTTCGGATTAAATCTCTTGTCAATTGCTTGTTTGAGTTCTTCTCTTTTCTCTAACCCTAGAAGTGTGATTTGGCCCGATCTATATATTTGTTGTGTTTCAACTCGTATCTGTGGTCGCAGGTGGTTCTTAGCATCTAAACTCAACTCTTGATTCAAGTAGAATTGCTAGAATCATTTTAGTTTTCGAATTTCGTCTTAGGGTGCCTTTGGCACAGCTTCGCGAGCAGCTTCGGCAGCTGTTTCCCACGAAGCTGTGCCAAAGGGCCTCGAAAAACAGCTTCGGTGGCGAATCCATCCCGGCCCTCCCGTGATTCACGCTCTCTGGAGCGGTTCGGCTCGGGCGAAGCTGCAAAAGTGCAGCTTCGCCCGCTTCGCCCTGCCGTTGCCAAGCATGCCCCCGGTGGCCCCGCGGGGAGGTGGCGGTTGGCGGTGGCGCGAAGGACGACGCCGCAGTGCAGGAGCTCGGCGGGGGCGCGGAAGACCCGAAGCAGGCGGCAGCGTGCGAGCAGGGGACGCCCCCATGGCCGGCGGGGGAGGCGGCGGGCCGGCGCAGGCGGCGGGTCGGCGCACCGGCTGCGGAGGCGGGGCAGGTGGCGGGCCGGCGCATCGGCTGGGGAGGCGGTCGGCGGACCGGCGCACCGGCTGGGGAGGCGGCCGGCGGACCGGCGCAGGCGGCGGGGGAGGCAGCCGGCTGCGGAGGCGGGGCAGGTGGCGGGCCGGCGCATCGGCTGGGGAGGCGGCCGACCGGCGCACCGGCTGGGGAGGCGGCCGGCGGACCGGCGCAGGCGCGCGGGGGAGGCGGCCGGCGCACCGGCGGGGGAGGTGGCGGGCCGGCGCACCGGCTGGGGAGGCGGGGCCGGCGGCGGGCGTACGGTGCGAATGGGCAGGGGCTCCCGTGAGGAAGAGAGGTGAGGAATGAGGATAAGGATTAAGGGTAAGGTGAGAGGAAAGAGAAGGAGAAAAAAACAAGGGGAGGGGGAAAAGAAAAAAATAATAGGAAAGAAAAAAGAAAATGGAAAAGGAAAATAGAAAATGAAATAGAAAAAAAATGAGAGAAGGGTATTATGGGTATTTCACCCTCTTATCCATGTGACACAGCCAGGAGAAGCTGTTTTGCCAAACGTTTCTCTAAAACTGATTCAGCTTCATCAGCTAATCTGCTTCACCAGCACAGCCGCAGCGGAAGCTGCCACAGCCACAGCCACAGCTGTGCCAAACGCACCCTTAGTGATCTCTGGCTGGTCGGTAGTACCGCCCCTGTGCCGGTAGTACTGACACAGCGCCGGTAGTACCGACCCAGTTTTAACCGCTGCATTTGTTTCAGAAATTCGAAGTGATCCTATTCACCTCCCCTCTAGGCATCACAAGGTCCTTTCAGTATGTGAACCTATTACTGTTAATATGAGGATCTGAACTTAACTAAATACTCATTTTTATTGCAACAGTAAAAGTATCACAACAGAATACTCTTACACTTAGGTGGCTAGCCTAACACACATCCTCACTCTTTCTTCTACCTACTACTATCTTGCCCTCTTCTACCATACCCTCTCATTCTCCATGCTAATGGATAGATGGCATGGCAAGGAAATGGCTCTTTTTATTTATAACACTAGAAAGCCTTAATATTTATGGTTCCATACTCTTATGTGGTTCTACACTCTTCTAAAAGAAAAACTTAGAAATATTCCTAAAATTAGAATCCTAACCCTCTAATCAGTAGCCCACAAATACAAATGTGTAGCACATGACCACATAAGATGTTTCAACCATGAGCCATTTAGAATTTTGCAATAAATCGTCAAGACAACAAGGATTTGGAAAAATGCAAACAAATCAAGGAGACACTCAGCCTTAGCCATGTAGTACCTGCAAACTGCAGTCCTGCGCTAGTGCGTTGCTGTCTTCTAGGATCATCGGCGTTGCATTTGCGACATCAGGCGGGACACATGGCTATTCGTGATGAACAACTTGAAGGCGAGCTCCTAAAATATAGGGGCCTGGTAGGGCCGTCCCACTTACACTACTTCATATACGGCCATGAATTGCCACATGTCACCAAGAAAAAAAAAGTTGATGAAACAACATGGTAGAGTATGAATATACTTCGTTAATCCATACTTCTACACATGTCAGCTCTTAAGTAGCTACATGAATGTTCCCAACTGTTATGCTGTTGACTTGTTGTTGACTATGTATGTGCTATGACGATTCCATCTCATACAAGCCCATGCTGGTATTAATTTGCTAGCGTTTTTACATTTATCTTATCTACATTACACGCATTTGTCGATTTTTCTTTTCTGCATACCTGAATTTGTCAATTAGGTTGAGTCAACAGTTGGCAATTGTGAGAAGTCGATGTTTCTCCAACCGGGATCGCGTGCCGTCGCTACTGAAGTGTTTAGACACTCACTTTCTATATTCGTCTAGTTGACCGTCAATTGAAGGAGAGTGCCAATCGACGTCTTTTGGAAGTCGCGATGTTTACCCAAGTACAGACGCGGTAATCTCAAGAACTAGAAGCAAGCGAGGCACTGACTGACAGGCAGTCAAGCAAAAGATTCCCTACCTCATCTGCCGTCCGGCTCGCAGATCATTCCCCTCCCTGCCATGGCGTTGGTAGCAACCGTTGGCTCCGGCTGGCCTCGCGTCGCGTTGCGCGAACACGACGACCTGTGCCACGCTTGCCCCCCGCGCCGTCCAGCCCTGGGTGAGATCCTGATTCATCCCGTACGTAAACAACAACCGCTTGGGACCTGGGGTACAGCCAGCCCGGACCCGCGTCGGGTAGGTGAGGCATCGCGCTTGGAGACCGACGGCGACGGGCGCGTCCCAGTCGGCTTGGCTGTGCGCCATGGTCCTCGTGCGTGCGGCCGGCGTGCATGTGTCGAGCCCAGCCAGTGTAACTACCGCGCGTCGGTGGCCCGTTGGCGCCGCGCGCTCCTCCCAGTCCCAGGAAACCGAACGCGAGCGGTTCCCTTTTTTAATGCGTAGGCAGCCGAGGCGCGGCCGTGCGCCGCTCAAAGCCGGTCAGGGCGCCCGCGCCGGCATGTGGCGGTGCTAACCCCTGAGCCCCGCGTCCCCTCGGAGAGTTCAGTGGCTTCACCGGTGCGGCTCAGTGCCGCTCGCCACCGGGCGCGGGCGGGATGGCGGACTCCACGGCCATGACCGTCGACTTCCTCCGCGCACGGCTGCTCTCCGAGCGCTCCGTGTCGCGCGCCGCCAAGGAGCGCGCGGACGAGCTCGCCAAGAGGGTACGCTACGTGGTGCCCCTTGCCCCCACCGCGCCGGCCGTGTCGCCACGCCGTCGCGCGCGCGCGCGCACTGCCTTTGACGACGCTGATGGCATTGGCAACTTGGCATCGGTTGGTTTCAGGTCGCGGAGCTGGAGGAGCAGGTCCGGGCGGTGACGGCGCAGAGGCGGCAGGCGGAGCGGGCGGCCGCCGAGGTCCTCGCCATCCTGGAGTCCCAGGGCTTCGGCGGCCACCTCTCGGACGGCGACTCGGACTCCGACCAGGACGGCGAGCGCCAGGATGATGAAGACGCCAAGGGCCGCGGCGACACGGCCCGCCGCGCCACGGGTGAGGAGGAGGAGGAGGAGGAGCCGGAGGTGGCGAAGGGCGGCGAGGCGGAGGATGCGCTGTCCGGGACGGCCCAGCCCGGCGGGCTGTCGTGGAGAGGCCGCAGCGTGAGCCCGCGCAAGGCCAGGCAGCTCAAGCACAAGCACGGGCGGCGCTACTTCTACCTGTTGTCCTCTGGCGATTCCTCGCCCAAGTACCGCATCGGGCAGTCGTGCCGCAAGAACAAGAGGCGGATTGAGCTGATGAGGTGCTGCTGCCTTGCACCGGCAACGTGCAAATTTCACATGCCGTTCTTGTCCCTCCTCGTTCTTGTCCTTTTACCTGACAACGTGCGCTTCTGATCAGCAATGGCAGCAGGTCGGCGGCACCGGAAGATGACGGCGGCGGCGCGGGGAGTCACGAGCGGCGGCAAGATGGGTCGGATGTCACGGACGATGGCCAGGCGGACATGGACGGCGAGGTGGGCGGAGATGAGCGGAGTTCAGGGGACGGTGGAGGCGGCCAGTACGTGATCAGGTACGAGAAGGATGGGGAGATGGAGAGGGTGCTGGAGAAGCAGGCCGAGCTCATAGGGCAGTACGAGGAAGAGGAGAAAGCTCAAAGGGAGTGGGAGAAACAGTACAACGAGAACAGGAATGCAAACAAGGTAAGAAACTGAAATCTTAATTTTTTTGTAATGCTGAATTGTGGTACTATCTTATTTGCTTGACTAGAGTACGCTATGCACTGTACATGTGCATCGTTGTGAAACGTACAGATTGTGAAGCCATTGATTCTTCCATTTCTGGTATGTGCAAAAGTACTGCAGAGTGCAGTATCATAAGTAAAACCTTGCTGCTATTATTCAGGTTTAGGATTGGGTCTTTGATATCTTGATTACGTGAAGTTCACAGTTTTGTCCATTTAACCCATGTACTTGCGTTTTTACAAATTTCAGGTTGATATGCAGGTCAAGGACAAGGCGTATCAGACAGATGCAGAGGCAAAAGCAAGTAAAAACGACCTCCCCATCACCATCAGCCCCTCATCTGAATGTCTGCCAAACGGTTCCCTTTCAGAATCTCCCCAAAACGCATCACAAGAGAACGGTGCCGCCCAGCGGCGTGAAGCGAGCAAGGAGCCTGCCAACGGCCCTGCGCAAACACCTTCCATTTCAGCACAAGAAAGCTCCACCATCAGCACAGTCACCAGGCAAGATCAAGATCGCAGAGACCTAATCTCAGACGGCGATTCAGGCTACAATGACAACGCTAAGCACTTCGCCACCAAAGCACCATCAGACGGGAGCCCCTCGAGTGACGCCCTCAACAGCAAGGTCTCCGACTGGAGCTCGTCACAGTTCCAAGACAACACGGACAGCCAGCCGTATCGGCCGGTGTCAACAAACATCGAGGGTATAGAGAGCGTCCTGCAAGCGCTTCAACGTGCTAGGATATCACTGAGTGCCAAGCTGAGCAAGCCAGTTCCTCCCAACCAGGTGACCTTGGCGCTCCCTGCACCAGGCGACGAGCACAAAGAATACGACGACCTGATGGCCGACGACGGCAGCAGCAATTCGTTCAGGGAAGAGCTCGGCAGCTCAAGTCCAGCCCGTCAGGAGATACTGGCTCTCCCGGCACCAGAGGATTTGTCTGTCCATGACACCGGCGTTTCTGTCGCAGAAAGACCGAGCAGCTCGAGCCCTCGACGAGAGGAGATTCTGGCGCTCCCCGCGCCCGGAGACGACGATTACCACAAAGCGATCGAGGATTACAGAAGCATCCCTGTCGGCGCCCCAGGTTTGTTCCGGCTGCCAACAGACTCGTTACCAGTGGACGAGAAAATGTTCTCAGCAAGCATTAGTTTGGGAACGCCTGCTGCTGCTGCTGCTGTTCATGGCGCTGCGAGATCAGCTCCGTCGGTTCCCGGAGATTGGTCAGGGATTATTCCAGCAAAGCAGCGCTATGATCATCTTCAGGCTCCTGCGCTTCTCCCGGCGCCTACTCCTGGTAGGTGCAACGTTCCAACCCCAGATTTTGCAGTTGGGAGTGCTCCTTTCTTTCCTGGGATTCTAGGACTCGAGCAAGATCTCAGGAGAGCGGGGCCTCTTGGGAACGCAGATTTGTTCATGCAGCGTGGTATCGATTACACCATATCCAATAAGTGGATGTTGTAAGTTTTGTAAGCATACAACGTGTCCTTTTTGTTGATGCCTTTGTCTGTTAGCATTTGTCATTTGTGTGGCTGTAGTTTGGTTAAAGACCCGTTTTTTTAGGTGAAAAGAAATAGTGAAATGTAAATGAATAGTGATATAGATGTGTGTTCTGCAGTAATGTAGTGTGGTATAGCATACCATACCACAACGCTTCTGTTCTGTTTACTAGTAGAGAAGCACTGAGGATTGTAGTAGTGGTAGTGGAGATCCCTGAAAAGGTTGTGGGGGAAAAAAAAGGTAATACTTGAGGTCAGCGACGATAAATTTGCCCACCACCTGGTTAGTGCGACCTTTCACCGAACTGGTCTCCGGTTTTGCTGCACTGCAGTGTCGCCGCAGGCAGAAAGTGTTGTTCATGATGGGTACGTTGCTTGCCTCCTCGAGCAGGCTCACGGCTCACCGACCTTTTTGTCCTGCACACACATCATGATGCTCGGAACGGCATGTGTGCCGCCACCGACGCCAGCCGCCATCATCGCGGCCACCGTCCATCCTGCCTCAAAGTCATCACCCTCACCTGTCACGCACGGTCAGAACCATGCGTGGCGCGTGCGGGCGCCGCTCGCCAGGTTGCGGGCATTCGCGAGAAGACGGTGCAGGCGTGTAGCCTGTTCCTGCCGATGGCGTGCCCGGGGAAGCGGCCATGCAACCGGTTTGAGTGTTTGACCTCTCGGTTTAAGCTATGTGGCGTCATTATTGGCATGCGAGTACGTGACTCAGCGCAAGCGTACTGCTAATCCATACGTCGGTAATGATGAAGAGGTTTATTTAAAAAAAATGAAGAAGATGATCATGTGAAAGTATGCAAGTTTCCACATACTACCTCTGTTCTTAAATATATGACGTTTAAGACAAACAAATTAGTTTAAAAATAAACTAAATTGCTTGTCCTAAACGTCATATATTTAAGAACAGAGAAGTAGTTGACATGCATAGCGAGTGCCCGTGACAGACAGCAACCAAGGGTGTGTTTAGTTCCCTGAATTGGGATGCAAAATTCTGGATTTTGCACGGATTTTGGGCTGAAAAGCACTGTTCCGAACTGAAAGCACTGTAGCACTTTTCGTTTGTTTGTGGTAAATATTGTCCTACCATGGCCTAACTAGGCTCAAAAGATTCGTCTCGCAAAGTACATCCAAACTGTGTAATTAGTTTTTGATTTCATCTACATTTAGTACTCCATGCATGTGTCAGCATTTTTGATGTGATGTTTGATGTGATGAGGAATCTTCTTTTTGCATAATGAATTTTGGGGAAGTTAGACTTCTAAACACACCCTAAGATGTCAGCTAGCAATTGTCAGCAAACTGAAGCGACAATGGAGCTTCAATGCATCGTGGCTGAACAATTGAGAAGGCAAACTGAAGCGAGGGCTGTCTTGCTTGGAGTCTTTGGCTTATTAGAAATGATCTAGTCTTTAATAATGTAGTTGTATCATCTCCTGATGTGTAAGTATGTTCCGTACAATTTCCTTTATGCAGAAGTGGAGAATCCTAAACAAGAAGAGGGAGCAACT
This sequence comes from Cenchrus fungigraminus, assembly GCA_036936925.1. Taxonomy (NCBI): domain Eukaryota; kingdom Viridiplantae; phylum Streptophyta; class Magnoliopsida; order Poales; family Poaceae; genus Cenchrus; species Cenchrus fungigraminus. The sequence continues at coordinate 11,566,585 of CM072779.1, forward strand.
TTGGATAGATTTGGTGATTCACAAGCTCAAGCTCCGTTTGTCTTCGTTGCAACTTGATGGTTGAACAGAATTAGTGAATCAGTGATGTTGTGTACCTATGCTTTAGCTTCTGTCATAAGGAACTGTCTCCTGGACAATTTTCTTTGCTTGTTTCTGGATGAACTAGAGAGTGTTCGAGGGTGTTAGGTTGCAAGCTTATTCTCTGATGTTTAATCTCTGGCTTGTAACTGTAAGCTGTGCGTCCATTGTAAGCTGGTAATCCCAGTACAACATTTGCTTTTTAAGTAAAGCTGGGTCAGAACTCACTCAGAAATGACCTTCTATCTAAAAAACCTGAAGCGAGGGCTCATACCTACAGTTGCTGGGCCACTTCCGTCTTCAGCTTCCAAGGCCTTTTTGCTGTAAAAAATCTGGTCAATGTGACGAAACTAAATTACATTTACAAGTCATACTCGCACCGTCCCCAAAATATTGTCGCATTTGGTTTCTGTGCCACAAGTTTGACCAGATTTGTAGAAAATACGTGCAATATTTGTATCTCCAAATAAATTTGTTAGAAACTAGATTCAAATATCTATCTAACTATATTAATTTTGTACTATAAATATTAATATATATTTTTTACATATCAAGTCAAAGTTGTTTCTCGAGAAGCGAAAACGACAGTCTGGGATGCAGATTCAGCACAATCTGAATTCCAGGTAGGGTGTACGGAAGGCCGAAGTTGGCGATTCTGTGGTCAGTGATGACTACAAACCAACTGGACAGAACAGATTTCTGATTCCTGTGAACCTAAGTTAACACAAAACCAGATAGAGTTCTGGTGTAGTTCAGAATTCTTTTTACCCGCCTATACAAATTGATATCTCTAAGACCAGCTACATAACAGGAGAAGAACAAAATCTGTCAGCAATGATATACAGCAGTCTCAAAGTATCTGAAAATCTAGATGCATCAGGACAAAATAACTAGCCTAAGGAGTAATATAGGATATACACTAGCTTGGTCACGAAATAGTCAGTCATGATTAATGACTAACCACTCCCTTCACTTGAGATGCTGATGAACTTGGCCGAAGCTACAAACTACCCAAAATTGTGCTATAGGCCAACGCACTTCACCCACCTGAACGCTCGTCCAATCTTGAAAGGAAGTTCATAGTCTTTCATGAAAGCGGATTCTCTCTTCGCGGCCTCTGCTTCTGACCATACATACAAACCCCGCTCTTGGCGGCCACCAGGGACTGTGTTGTCAAGTATGAGAGCAACCAGAAATGCAATGACCATATTGAGTGACAGTAACGTGTTAAGGACATAGTTCACCTGAAATCCAGGAGATAAGTTAAATTGCAGTCAAATACTTGGGTATAACCGAGACTATCAACATTGCACTATGAGTTGTACAGTGAGTGGGTAGGATGGCACATGCTTGCTGTTGTAGCCTTGTAGGACTGTCTCTTTTCTTATGAAAGAATGGGCTGTACTAACCACATATAAGGCTGGATTGTAAGTACAAGACGATATTTAGATATTTAAATCTGAAGCATCATAAAGGTCAATTTAATCTTATATTTGTTTGTTCTTTTCTAGTGCAAAATTGTCAGAGCTGGTAGTAACAAAGGGTAAAGTGTAAATGGAAGAATGTGGTGGAAACCACTTGACCTGGGAGCAAGATGAGGAGATTCATGCTCAGGAGGACAGTAATATGATTCCCCATACTTCAAACTCGAATAACCAAATATGTACTGGAGTACATCCAACATCAGCTATTTTACACTTTTACCCACTAGAACTATTCATACTTGACTAATAGTATCTTCGTATGCTATATTTTCTCTTTGTCCATTTTAAAAAAAAAGTTGAACCATAAACCCCTAAACTACTTCAATTGTGAAGCATATAAATGGTCAGTAACTTTGGCATAGGAACAAGCTAGGTGGTTTGCCATGCTACATGCCAGTGGCAAGTTGTGCAGTCAAAGGAAAGCCAGCCACAGAGACTGGCTGGTGGCAGGGGAAATTGGCAGCAGGAAGGGAAATGGGGAGAGGGAGAGACACTGGGTTGGTGGTCAAGGCAAGTAGGACAAAAGAGAGGGGTGTTGACAGCAGGGTGGGAAATGTGCGGGAGTAGCAGCTCCTAGGCTCCACTTAAGGTTACAGTTTCTTCATTTGCCTGGCTTTCAGGCCATAATGCCCATTTTTTACTATAATGCACATATAAAAAGCACAATAGGATAATGAAGTATTCTAGTGAAAAAGATTGAAAGTTTGAGTACATACCCCACTAGATTCGGTCTGAACAGGTCCATGAGATGCAACAATGTATGGCTGAAAGTAAGTTGGCACTGATGAGTTTGTGCTAGGATGTACACCATATTGCTGGAAGTATGAAGGAACTGATAGGGACAAGAACAAAGATAGCCCAACTATAATACTGTTCCTGGAGCTTCCGGTTGCACTGTAGCGAAGATTGGACAAGCCAAGTGCACATAGCATTGCCCACATGAAGCAAAGGAGAGCAGCAACCATGACATCAGGAATAGAAGCAATGAAGGCTCCAACTTTTCCTACAAAAGAATCATAGATACAGTGATAAGCAAGAAGAATTCTTTTACTTTGGTAATCTTTGCTCACAGCATGAGAAATTTTTCACCAAAGAAATTGTGAAATAAGTTTCTTACCAACGACAGAAAGCAGAAGCAGTAAAATAGCACCAAATCCAACTGCTCTTCGACTACCCATTTTAGTCACAGCAATTGTGTGTACGTTCTCTGTTATCGTTGCCGACCCAACTCCTGTACCCCAAAGGCCAGCCAAGATTGTAGATACACCTTCAACACCTATACCCCTGCTAACGACTCCAGAAGTTGGTGGCCTTGTGGCCACAAACAAAGATGATGCATGGTAGGAACCAACCTTAATTTGAAAAGGCACAAACATGTTAGTAATAGATAGTCGAACCTGAATCACGAGCACATTGAATTGAAGTGACAGAGAATGTGAACAAGTTGCTCTTTACTAAGTCAACTAATTTCTAGGCACCGCCAGTTGAGAAAAACAAGTGACAGAGAAAAAAAAAAGACAATGTCAAGTTGATCACAGAGTATAAAAATGTAGGTAAGATAATGCGCAAATGGTTAGATCTTATCCAAATAATGTATTGATAGTTTATTATGAAAGTTAAGAGTACCAAAAGAATCAACTTACAGAATCGACAGAAGCAATAATTGATACAACACACATCACAAGGCCCATTTTCCAACTAAAAACTGGAGTGCCCCATTGCAATGGATATGGAAATCTGAACCAAGGTGAAGATCTTAAAGCATGCGAAGTGTCTACACGGCAAGATTTCATCCTCAATACATGCTTCCGACAAAAGGCTGACACATTGTTTGAGGATGGAATATTTGCATCACAACCTTTGTAGCTATAAACTCCAGTTGCTGTGAGAACGAAAGCGATGGCCCATGTGATTCCTAATCCAAGAGGAACCTAAGGAGACAGCATCAGTAGATCAGAAATTAGCTTCTCATACTAACCACCATGCGGCAAAAATTTACACATTCAATCAATATTATAAGACAAAATCTTACCGCATAAATTAGAAACACTCTGTAGCCAAATAATTTTATTTTCCGGAGGTACTGCCACAAGTGAAATAGTTAAATGATTAGAAAGGGACAGTGTTTCGTAATTCACATTGTCTAAAAAGTGATTCCCTGCATACTCACAAGTGCAAAAATAACCACCATCAACAATTGCAAAATGCCCATCTCTATACATGTGCCTAATTTAGCAAAACCATAACTGAAAAATGAAAGTCCAACAGCTGCAACAGTTGGTGAGACGACAACTGGATTTATCACCCTGAAATCAACAGATAAAGATAAGAAAACAACAAATAAGGTAGACATCACCTGAGCATTACTACTTGTCACAATAATACATGGTGAATTGTTCCACAAAAAGACGAGGGGCATTGAGTAAATGTATTAGTCAGTTACAGCAAAAGTGAAAGTATGTTTATGGCTGGAAACAAACAGTTTACACTGCCACCTAGTGGCCAGCTCATAATTACAATGACCCTTGTAGCTTTTAAGTCATCTACATTAAAGAATATGTCATATGCATTTTTTATACTGTATGGCCATGTGAAAGATAATTCCAAGCCCATGCAAAAGGTGTTCTATACTTGAAATATCTGGCAAGCAAGAAAGAGATTTCAGATAAATCTTATTTTCCCTAAGAGTGCATGCCATCTAAACTAATTTTTAATTCATTCACTGCTAAGGCCAATCATTTGTTCGCATCAAATTGGATAGACAAGAAAATAGCTTTGTGTTATATTAACAAAAAGGGAGGCACACCTCAGAAATAGTGACATGAGTCCTGTATATCCCAAGATCACTTGGAATGCACCTCCAATTATTATAGCTCCTTGCAGGTGCTTCATTATGTGTTTAAAATTCTGCAATGAAATGCAAGTTGTTAAGCTCAGTCAGGACTACCAGAGGACAAAGACCAAGCAAACTTTGCATGACTGCAACATTTGCCATGCTATAGGCACTGCAACACAATAACACAATTCAAAATACAAATACATACATTGTCATTGAGGCCAAAGAACTCCGGGGAGTTTATGATGGCGAGTGCAGGAGCAAGGTATACAAAGGATGGGCCCTGCACAAGTGGCAGTCTCGTTCCAACAAACATGTGCAGCAATGTAGTCATCCCTGTGATGAGCAACACCGTTGACACCACTGCTGCCGTGTCATCCTAAACGATACACATCCAAACAGCAGCACTTAAGTAACATACCCACTAAATCAGTAATATAGCAAGAAATACTACAGGATTAATGCCACACTCACTGCCGAGCCGCCCATTGCCGGAATCATAACGAGAGGGATCAGGATGATGGAGCCAACCATGGAGATGTAATGCTGAAATCCGTATATCACAAGAGGAACTGCAACACAGCTTAAAAAAACGCTCAAATTACCACAATACGTCGCACACGCATGTTTCTCTTCCTTGATTGAGTACTTACATATTCCAGGAGTGTCACGAAGCTCGTACTTCACATGAGCCGGCCGCTCCGGCGTCTCCTCCTCCTCCTGTAGCTGCGGAAGCGACGGCGCGGCCGCCTGCCCATTCGGCCTCACCCCATCGGAGTCCCTCCTCCGCGTCCTCGTCTGAGGAGGGGCCGGCGGGGGCTGCCGCCGCTCGCCATTCCCTGTGGCGGCGGGAGGGGGCGGGAGGGCGGAGGTGGGCCGGGCCGGCGGGCCGGACTCCAGATCGGCAGGGGCCTCGGCGGGGCGAGGGAGGGGGACCTGGCCGGAGTTGGGAGCGGAAGCCGAAGGCAGGGACTCGCCGGAGACGCGAGGCTGGTAGCCCGTGCGCTTGGCCCAGGAGAGGGGCTGCGCCTGTGGCTGCGGGGGCGGCGCCGGGGGCCAGGGCCCGGGACGACCGCGGCGAGGCTGCGGCAGCGTGCCGGACGCGGACGACATCGCGGGGGGTGGCGGGGTACCGCCGCCGGCGAGCGGCGGCGCTTGGGGAGTGGTATGAGCTGAGCGGGGGAGTGGCGGTGGCGAGGGTTTTAGGGGGAGTGCGGTGCGGGGCGGTGGGGTGCGGTGGGGTGGCGGAGGGCGGAGGCAAGCAGTGAGCTGGACGCCTCGGACGCGTACAAATCCGTGCGTGCGGAGGCGGAGGCGGAGATTCTGCGGACGCGGGCGGGCGGGGCCCGCGGTGTCAGGGGACGTTGCGGGGTGGGGTTCGTGCGGCGGCGTGCGTTTGAAATCGGGATAGGGGTGGGTCATCAGTGTGTGACGGGTGTGGTTTTCCGGGTCAGACGCGAGTCAAGTGACGAGTGGTGCCTACTCGGTCGCTGTTTGGCGGGTGGTGGCTCTCGTTGTTGGCTTTGGCACTAGCAGAGTCTAGCACGATAAGGTTGGATTACGCATCATCTCCATCTTACGTGGTTGTCAAAAGTACCCACTTCCTAATGAACTTCCAGGGTCCATGATGAGTTTTCCTTTCTCTTTATATATAAAGCGAAATATTTGGCTAATCATCGTTTTTATTTGTACATCATCAGTTTATCATGGTGCAAAGTACTACTACCTCCATCTTTTTTTATTTGACATTCAGAGCAAATATTTTATGCTAATATGAATACCACTTCTTGTCTGAAACGTCAAGTATATATGGGAGGTATTAGTTCCTTCACATGACTTGTAGTAAAGGTAGAAAAGGAGGTAAAGTATTCGAGGGTGTGTTTAGAACCTCAAATTTTTCCAAAAAACATCCCATCATCTATCACATTCCATATCATCACCTCTCACTATTCATCTGACACTACAGTGTATTTTGCACCAATTTTGACCAGAATTGCCAACATTTGCCCAAACGTTTGGACTCTAAACACACCCCAAGCATCGCTCTGCATGCTATAGGTAACCATGCTATATAAATGTTCTTGCACATTGATACACACTTATTAAATTTTTTTTATGTCGCACACCAATACACAATTATTAAATATCTTTTTTATGTCTATATAGCTGAGCAAGATAGATGGCCTCGACCATCACCAAAGAAAGTGAGATGGAGGCCCTTCCATGGCGGAGCATGGCTTTTATCACGCGGTACAATCGAATTGATGTTGTCACGCTGGAGAGAACTTTATAGTTGCTACTTGGTAGGGGGAAAAGGTTGTTGTTCTACACTATTCTCAATATAAAAGCTAAGGTTGTTTTTTTTTTAGTGGTATGTGATATAAAAAGGAAAAAACTGATTTTCAACCTTCAATTATAGTTGTAGTGCAATACTTTAATTTTCAACCCACAACTATAAAAACCAAGTAGGGAGGGCCATCCAACCGTCAAAACCGAGCAAATTTGGTCCTTTACGTGGTTTCGAAGGTGGTTTTGCATTTTCTAGAATTTAAAAAGTTTAGGGTAATTTATAAAATTTAAAACTAATTCGTTTCAAGTCAGTAAATATCAGATTGCTGCCAAAAAAAAACTGAAAATGAACCTATCTTAGTTGTTATTTGAATCTTAGTTGTTCATTTTCTTTATGTCTTATTAAGAGTACTAAGACACCAGCAATGGTAACAAATATGATGTAAAGTACACCAAATAGAGTACCAACAAATAGCCTATATTTTTAGGAAACTTTTGGTGCCAACTTCATATTTCTTTGGATTCAAAATGAATTAGTTATGATCTTTTATTAAACCAAAAATTTAAATGTCAAGAAAATGTAAAACCCTCTAGAAAACACCCAAAGGGCCAAGTTTGCTCGTTTTGACAGTTGGTTGACCCTCCTTATCCGATTTCACAGGTTGCTCGGACCTTGATCGCAGGTTGCTTCGGTATTCATTTTCGGGTGGTTATAGAATCCATCCATGGTTATGGGAGTTAATGTGTGTCTCATGAACAGAAGACGAAAAGAAATTGCTTTTTACTTAACATGTGGGGCGGGCCTGCTAGTGATGTTGCACATAGTCAGAGTGCCAAAAAAGAACTGAAAGAAGCAGGAAAAGAACTGAAAGACTACTGGGAACCAAAAAAGAAGCTTTTTTTTTATCGAATACGCAAGAGGATTGCGCATCTTTGTATTAAGATAGCCGATAGGAATAGAGAGTTGAGTACAACGCGCGCAAACGGGCGCCAACCAGAGTATAATTTTTGCATTTTGGTCCCTTTTGAGTAAGAATTCTACATTTGAATCCTTGTTGGAAAGAATCCCAAAAATGGACCCATAGCACGGCGCCACAAGTCACGGCGTCGTTGTAGAACAGCACGGCGCCAAGGGGAGCGCCATACCCCTTGGCGCCGTGCTGTTCTACAACGGCGCCGTGGCTTGTGGCGCCGTTCTATGACACGTCAACGCCACCGTCATCCGAAATCACCTAAAAAATAGCACGGGTGGCGCCGTGGCTTTTGGCGCCGTGCTATGTGTCCATTTTTGAAATTCTTTCCCCTAAGGGTCCATATGTAGAATTCTTACTAAAAAAGTCTAAAATGCAAAAATTATACCCAACTAGAGTGCAAAGCAATATGTAAAAGTGGGGGCTAAACCCCAGCGCCTAAGACTGTCTCCAGCAGTTACCCGGTCTGCATCTGCATACCGGCGTTTCTGCGCGAAGGACAGAGAAGGCATCCTCGCTGCAAAAGAGACGCTGCTCCAGCAACGACGCGCATCCCTTCGCGCAGCCCGTCGCGGCAGTTGGCTCCCGCGGCCGGCCGGAGACCGAGGGGCACCGCTGCGCAGGCCGCAGTCGCGCCTTGGATGCCGCCGTGGAGCTGTTCCCCGCCGCACCCCTAGAGCTCTGCGCCGCCGTGCCCCTGGAGCTCCGAATCGAGGTCACCGTTGGCCGGATCGAGGGAGCCCCGTGCCACCGTGCCCCTGGAGCTCTGAATCGAGGTCGACCGGGGCAGGAAAGGGAGAGGGAGGGGAGAGAGAAGGTGATTGGCCGGCCGCCGCCGGGCAGAGCGCCCATCGTCGATTCCGCCTCGCGCTCAGAGCCGGCGCAGATCGAGGCCGAGGATGGCGGGGAGGTCCAAGCGCCGCCGTTGGAGAGCAAGGGAAGGCCGCAGCTGCGCCTCGCGACAGCCACCTCTTGGCAGCGAAGAGGGAGCAGGGGAGGAAGCCCCCGTCGCGCCGGCGCCCTTCTCTCACCCTGCTCTGCTGCTCGCCCCTTCTCCATGCCGACCGCCGTGGAGCCCCGTCCGCGCCCCTGGTTCGGCGCCGCCGTGGAGCAGCAGCGGAATCGAGGGAGGAGGGCGCCGCGGTCGCGAATCGAGGAGGAGGTGGGGAGGAGGTCGCCGAGGTGGGGAGGACGTCGCCCTGCCTATCCGGGCCGCCGCCGGCTGACGGTGTCGGAGGAGAGGCCGGGGTGGAGACGGCGAGCTCCAGCACTGCTCCGCCTCGCACCCACCATCCCCTTCTCCCTCGGCGACGCGGCAGCGGTGCGGCCTCTTCCTCGCGCGCGGATCTGCGCCCACGGCGCAGGCGGGCGCGGGCGGGCGGATCTGCGGCTCTGTCTCCGGCGCCGGTGGCCACGGTCCCTCGTGCTGCGCGTCCGTCGTCGTCTGCAGCTTCGTCTCCGGTGCCGCAGCCCCGCCAGGACTGCGAGCTCGCCGCTCCGGGAGCACCGCCGCGAGGAGGGGAGAGAGGTGGGCCAGGCGCCCAGGCGGAGACAGAGTGCGCGAGAGGGAGAGAGAGAGAGAGCCGTTGCTTTGCAGCGAAGGGAGAGAATCCCAGGATTGCGCGACGGGCGAGCAGCGACTGCATTTTGCAGCTCGCGATGCACCGATTGCTGGAGCGTGAACAGTGGCTCTTCCTTCTTCATTTTGAAGATGCAGCACGCTATGCACAAGCTGCTGGAGACAGCCTAAACAACTACTCGCAAACTTTTTTTTTTTTTGAAAACTTAACTACTCGCGAACTAAACTACCCAGATGCGTCGCTCCTCCTTGGATCCACAGTTCTCCCTCGTCCTTGATCTGCTGCAGTAGCTGTCCGAAGGAGAGGTGCTTCTCCCGGAAGACTCGTGCATTGCGCTTTTTCCAGATTTCCCAAGTCACCAAGGCGAAGAGAGTGTCGAGGCCTTTTCTTTTTGTTCCTGATCTTAGCGCACGTGCTTGAGACCACCGGTCTTCAAACGTGTGGGCGCCGTGCAGTGGAGGCCAAGGTCCCCCTAGCATTTGTGAAGCTGAAAAGAAGCTGAAAACTGAAATCTTTTGTACTGGGAATGGAAAACTGAAATTAGGAACATTCCATTCTTCATATATAAGCATAGTCTTCTAAAGTTTGGTGAAATTATGGGTCTGAGTTCATCAGGCTTTCTTTGGGCTGAGGCGCATCTTTTTTTATATATAATGGCCCGCTACTACTTACTACTTTGATGCTGGAGAATTGTCCTGTCGGGGTTGGCCTTGTTTAGTTCAGGTGTTTTTTTTAGAAAAAAAAACTCTGAAAGAGGGCCGGGCCTATTTTCTGCACTATATACAGAGCGCCATTTGATAAACACGCGCGGCAGCTCGTCTTCTTCCTCCGCTTGAATCGTCGGTGTCTCGGTGACGGAGAAGAGCAGGCCGAGGGGGTTGCGGGAAAGGTTGGATTTTAGGGGTTTTTCCTTCAGTCTTTGAGATAACTCTCTCTCTCTCACCACCAATATACAGAAACCACTGGAGTTCTTGTTTCTATTTTTGTCCGTCTAATATAAAAATTTTGCCGCCCTTTCTCAAAAAAGGAGAACAACTGATTAACTACGATCTTTCGCTATCGCCGATGTCAAATCCTGAAATCTTGACTGTCTTTTGACGGGACCGTGTTCTTCTCTCACCAGATCAATGTTTGGATCAGAAACCTGGATGCTCCACGCTTTGTCACTGTTTTACCAGAACTGACCACTGACGACGGTTAGTGGGTGTACTTTTCACTGGAAATCTAAAGCTTTCGCCGCACTTTCTTGCATTTTTCACTGGAAATCTAAAGCTTTAGACAACTGCGCTATCTGCTCTCCCATTCTAAAAAGAAAATGTGCGCTCTGCCACTCAGTTGGAAGAACAACACGGCATGCTTTCACCTACTCAAAATTCCTACAATCTTGGCAAGTCCAAGCTGAGTGTACCCTTCATTTTCATCGCAATCACATTTTGTTTTCGGTTGCGGCGTCACTTCCATTTGATACTTTTGGTGATCCGGTGATGTACACTGGTCGAGTGGCAAGTTTATTTTAGTGGCGAGCAGCGTGTACCTGGCTACCTGCAGGCACCAAAGTACGTGTCCCCCATTATACTATGCTCTCGATCTGTGGCTAGCAGTATTATTCTGGGCAAATCACAATAATCTTCTCAGTACTGGTAGTCCTCCTGCATCGAATTAGCTGCATAATCTTTTTGTTTACAGGAAGCACGTGGATCCAGCCGCTGAAACAGTTAGAAAACTGTTTCGCAGCTGGCCTCGATCGGTCGCCAAGCGTTGAAATACGACACCAGATTGGATTTCTTTCAACTCAACTTGCGAGTATACATATAAGCAAGTCATCACACAGGACAGATCACAAGAATATACAGCCAGAGCCAGAATGAACGATACTGTCATTATCTACGATTTTGAATTTGAGAATGCATAGTTATTCCCGGTTACTTATGTTAAGCACATGCGACTACGTACATCCACCAGAGACATAGCACTGACAAGGATCTACCCTGTCCATACCTTGATAGGGAACAATGGTGAGGCAACGTAACAAGTGCGCAAACCAACCTTTTCGTGAAAACTCGTGCAAATCACAACAATAAGTCGTCCACAATTAAAAAAAATCACACATGTTGATGATACATAACCTTACAAATTATTTTATCCAAACTCGACTTCGTCTGTGAGATATAAAAATACAAATTTTAAACTCGAAAGTTGTTCAAATGATTTGTCAGAAATTTGTTATTTTTATATCTCACAAACAAAGTTAAGTTTAAATAAGATACTTTACAAAGTTGTGTATCATCATACTATCTACATGTTTTTTAGATGACTTTTTTGCAGTGATTTGCATGAGTTTTCACGAAAAGATTGATTTGCAGATATGTTCCCTACAATCGATACCCAACGCGCTCTCAGAGAACTGTCACGCGTTTCTGTCAGCATCTTCCCAAGAAAAATCACCACCGACGAAATTAAAACATGTACCAAGTGACCGTTTTCTGCAGAAAATTAGGTCGCTATGCAGTATTTCTATTTTTTAGTCTTTGAAGAAAATTATATCACAATGAGCGTTGCTGTCAGAAGTTATTCAGTGCTACTCCACTTTGGCCAAGTAGTGGGCATGCACACGTTTGCACTTGCACACCCATGGACTGGGTGTAGACGTGTAGTACTCTCGGCCACTGGATGCGTTACACGCCCTCGATCGGTTGCTCCATCCAATATCCATCAACGTTGACGGGAGAGGAACGAATTAAAGCAGGTGCTAATCATACCATCCCTGCGCGTATTGATCGTGGGTCGTTATATGCGAGAGCTAACGAGAGGCCACATTGGACGGGCATGTTTACAAGGACTCCAGCAGAAGTTCTGCCAAACAAATTTTCAAAGAGAAGCGATCCCCACTGATTTTGTGAAGTGATTCTCTATACTAAATTAAAAAGTTTGCGCTATATAGAATTAAAAAAAAATCACTTTCAGCCACTGAGAGATATGGGTACCCATGGGTCTCCACCGGCCAGGATCTTAGGGGCTCCTGACAAGTGGACCTGACCTTCCAGAAAACCCGCCGACCTGCCAAGTGGGCCCAGCGACCTTATCCTCAACACCGACGACTGCAGGCGACCTGATCAAGATCCTGGAAGACCTGCGATGCTTGGCGTGCAAGCCAAGACACCACGACGTAGCGCGCCGCCGCCTGTAGACTCCGAGTATCACGGGATACTCTTTGTAATCCGGGAGATAAGTTTCCCACAGTTGTAACCGACCCCGACACGGGTCAACCGACCTTGCAAGGAAAGCCCTAGCCCGTCCTCCCCATATAAGACGGCCTAGGGCTCCATGCAAAGGGCATCTGAACTCATCCTCGCATAATCCACCACAACTGGACGTAGGGTTTTACTCTCCGGAGGCCTGAACCAGTATAAACCCCTTGTTTCCCCGTGTTCTTCGTCATACTCGCCTAGTTCCGAGTTCACCACGTGTACTACCACCTACGCTCTTAGGTCCCGATCCTTCATTAACCTGCAAACCTCTAGGGCAACCCCCTAGCGGATCTGTCCAGGTCTCACCCCCCGACAGTTGGCGCGCCAGGTAGGGGCGATCGGGAACTCGCTGTGCAGCATGGTGGCCCAATCTGGCGTCGTCTTCCCGGCGAGCATGGCGGACTTCCTCGCCAACCCCGTGGAGATCTGCTTTAAATCTTTCACGTCGACCTCTCCTGCTCCGGCAGCCGCGACTCCACCAGCGACCTCAGAGCAGGTCGTCACGGCGCCCATCGTCGTCCCCGTTCCCGATCTGGTATCGGAGACCCACCCACCCAAACCGTGCGACCTTGTCTGGGGGGATGGAGAACGTCATCAGCTCGATGAGGGACACCCTGGAGATCTGCGAACGAGCTCAGCGCTCGGCGCAGACAGCGTTACGCCACGACACGTTCCCCTTCGGCTTAAAGTCTGCACCTGGCTTTCGTCTCAGCCAGCTGCTTGCGCCTCCCCAGATCCAATCTGGGCGGCGACCTTCCGACGACCCAAGGCCGGCACCTCGCGCTCGGCGCGACCCTCTCGACGTGCCCTACACCTATCACAAGGGTGCGAAGCACACCCTCCGTGGGTGCCGCCTGCGGAAGAAGATCGACCAAGAGCTCCCACGACGAGCTAAACGACCTACCCAGTCCCCGGACTGTGGGGAGTTCCAGAAGGTCCGTATTCGAGTCTCCCCCAACGACTCGGACATTGTCTTCCGCCAAGTGCTCGTGGTTTCTGAGAACGAACCACCCCGTGTGGGCGCGACCAACTCTGAGGAAGCAGCCCGCACCCAAGCCAATGCCCGGCGCGCTCAGCGACGTGCGGAAGAGCAGCAGCGCGCGATCCTGCCATGCGCTCGGGACATGCGCCTGGAGTTCAAGGAAGTCGGGATCCCGACCTTCAACAGCCCCTAGGCCAACCTGGGCGCGGCCATCACCCGGCTCCAGCAGGCTCAACTCACGCCTGAAGCCGAGCAGGCCCTTGCGTACCTCCGGGTGGTCAGTTCGGTCAGCGACCTGAAGAGGGCCGACCTTACCCGGTCCAGCGACCTATCTACTACGTCAGTGAGGTCCTGTCTGACAGCAAGACCAGGTATAGCCAGCCTCAGAAGATGCTCTACGCGCTGCTCGTCACCTCCCGTAAGCTCCGGCATTACTTCTAGTCCCACAAGATCAAGGTCGTCTCGGCCTTCCCCCTCGGCGAGATCCTGCGGAGCCGTGACACCACTAGACGTATCGTCAAGTGGTCCATCGAGCTAGGGGAGTTCGACCTAGAGTTCTGCCCCAGGCAGACGATCAAGTCCCAGGTCATCGCAGACTTCGTCTCGGAGTGGACCGAGATCCAGCAGCCTCCACCATCGAAGCGACCTGAGCACTGGAAAATGTACTTCGATGGTTCCCTGAACCTCGAAGGAGCCGGCGCGGGCGTCCCGAACCCCTGGAACATCGAGCACTTACGTCGCTTCTATCCTTAGGAGCCTTGTATCGCAATAAAAGCTATGTACTCTATCCTTTGTAATTCAATATATATAAAGATTTCCTCTCGACCTACTTTTATGGATCTCTTTTTATTATCTGTTCACCCCTCCCACTCGACACGCTCGGGGGCTTGGTTTAAAACTGGACCCCCTCGCGCTCGGGGGCTGGGTGTTAAACCCGGCCCTTCACGCTCGGGGGCTCGGCTTTGCCAACCTAAGGGTCGTTCGACCTGGGGGGTTCTGCCTTCCTTTTCAATAAGTGTTCTCTTACCACGACTTTTTATGCACTTTATAAGTATTTCTAGGTCGTGTGCCTGCTCGACCTTGGGTCCAGGACCCCCCTCCGCGCGCCGACTGCACATAAGCCTTCACGCTGAGCCGTGTAGTCAATAAGCCATTCCTCCACTAAGTTGGGTTAGCGGGGGGAAAGGGTTCGTGCAGCTCCATTACTTTTGTGTTCTTATAAAGAGTATATAAGTCAAATAAGGGACCACATCAGTTAATTCAAGCATGCCCCTTTCATTCCTGCAAGGTTTATCTTACATCAAAAGAGTCCACGACCCATAGGCGCTAACAGTTTCCTACTTCCTAAGTTACACTTTACAGGTCTATTTTCTTTACAATTTCCTCCGCGGCGGCCTGGATATCTTCAAGACCCACCAGTGGGGTCAGGTCGAGCTCATCCTTAACCTTCTCAAGGTCAAAGGACGGCACATGGTGCCTCACCGTGGCTAATGCGGTAGCAGCGGCGAGTTTGCCGTTGTCCACCAGCAGGGTCTTCATGCGACCTTCCGCTTCTTCCAGCCGCGCGACGAGCTCCTGCGGCCCACCTTCGACCTTGGGGACGTACACGTCCACAATGTACTCGGCGGCCTCCTTGATATCATCCAGCTCCTTCTGAAGATCTGCAGTCATCTCTTGATGATCAATAAAGGTTTGCATCGCCCGGCCCAGGTCGATCTCCAGATCCCTGCGCACACCAAATTCATATGCAACCTTTCGGGTGTAATAATACTCACTGGCGACGACCTCCTTGTGCTTCTCCTTGAGAATCTTCACCTGGTCTTTCGACTCCTTGAGGTCTTTCCTCAAGGCGGACTCCCTCTTCTTGGCCTCTGCGATAAGCAAGGTCAGGATTGGGTCATCCCGATGTGCCTTCAAACGCAAGGTCTAAGGGTACTCCCAGACGTACCTGCCGCGGCGACCTTCAACTCGTCCTCCGCCTCCTTCGCTTTCAGCTTGGCGGATTCGAGCTCCTGCTTCAAGGCCACTATCGCCTTGTCCTTCAAGACCGCATCGTCCTTGAGGCGCTTTATTTCTTCTGCGGCCTCAATCTTGGCCTGCAGCACGGCCTCCCGGGTCGTAGACAGCTCCGCGTGAAGCTTCGCGCCCTCCTTCAGCAGGTCCGCCCTGCCTTGCGCCCGCTCGGCGAGAGACTGCATCAGTATACCACAAAGGTCGTCAAATCAAGTCATCCAAGTGACTGGGAAACCTATCCTTAAAAGCAACAGTGACTCACCATGGGTGTCCTCCCGATCGTCTGCGCCGCTGCCTTGATCGTCGTCTGCGCCGCCTTGAAGTCTTCAAGGTCTCGGCCGTCCGCAAGAATATCATCTTCCCACGGGGTGCCGGTATAGAGGCACCGGTTCAGGTTCTCGAGCTTGCCTCTTCCTTCGGCCTCCGCCTTCTGCGACTGCGGTAGCCCCGATTCGGGTTGGTCCTCCTGTCGAAGGCACTCCCCTTGTTGAGAGTCATCAGCAGCAACTTTGGTCGCTGCTGATGATGCCGCCCCCACGGTCTCATGGACCTAGCTGGTGACATCTCCGCCCGAGGTCGCCGGTGATTGACCAACCAGCGTCTTCCCGAGCTTCCACCCAAAGGCCTCTTGGCCTGCAGCGTTCTTGTTGCCGCCCGGTGCAGCAGGAACTCCCCTGTCCAAGTAACAGAGTTTGTTGTCACGACGTATTCAACAAACTACGAAGGTCAAGAAAGCACAAAATCAAGTTCACGACGTACCCACTGCCAGATTTCAACCGAAGTTGCAGCGGCCTAGGCGGCACTCGCCTCGGTTTCTTCTGCGACCCCTGGTCGCTCACTCCCTCTGCACTTGGCTTCGGGCGCTGCTCATCTATAACCCCAGGCGGGGTTTCATCTTCTCCTGCGGCCGCTGTGTCGCCCGCCCCCGTGCCGACGTCACACGACCTCGCGTCATCATCTTCATCGACGACGACCTCAATGCTGACCGTCACCGTCTCTGACGACGCCATGGTATCCTTCCTCTTCCTTTTCTTCTTCTTCTCCACCTCAACGGTGGCGGAGACAATCTTGACGGCTTTGTGTGCCGGCATCTTTCCGGTGACCCACCGCGAGCCACGGGTGACTGGTGCGGAACTTGCCGCAGTGGGGTCTTCATCATCACTAGTTCACTACCTCCCACCGACGAGTCGGAGAGGTAGTTGTCGATGTACTCCTGCGGTGGAGCCCTGATGTCCTCCGCCGCCCGGACCTTGAAGCTCCGCTCACCCTCATCCGCGAGGGGAGCCGGGCACCAGAACACGCCCTCCCGACCTTGCATCAGGCGACTTTCGTCTTACATAAGGGAAAAGCAACTCAAGCAAAGGAAACAAGGTCGATCAGGCGACATACCGCTTCGGTGGTCCGCTTGAGGGAAAACGCCTTGGGGCACGTCCGGTTCCGGATCACCCCGCTGAAGAGCTCCCTCACCCGCGCCACCATCTCCTGCTTGGAGACCTTGCGATGTGCTACGCGGGTTGGGTCGGCCTGGCCCCAGTACTCGTAGGCCGGATATACCCGATCTTGGATCGGCTGCAGCTGCCTCCGGCTGAAGCTGATGGCCACCGCGCCGCCCGTCAGCCCCCCAGCCTTCAGCGTCGCGAGGTCCTCCAGCAGTGGTTGGATGCTGTCCGTCTCCCGCGACGTCAGCTGGTTGCTCCACTCCGGCACCGGGACTGCGCGAGCCCCGACCTGGTCGCCAGCGCTGGCTTCGGGTTGTCGATGTAGAACCACCCTCGCCTCCAGCCCTGGGTATTGTCCGGTAGCTCCATGTCGATGTACACCGTCTTTATATGGCGACGCAGACGCAACATGAAGCCTACGGACCCAACGACGCCCTTCTTCCCCGTCTTCTTCAACTCGAAGAAGTACCGCCACAGGTCGAAGTGCGGCGGTATCCCCATGTAGGGCTCGCACAAGTGGATGAACGAGGCAATGGTCGTAATGGTGTTGGGGACGAGATGTACCTGGTCGATCCTGTAGAAGTGGAGCAGCCCGCGGAAGAAGTCGCCTGCCGGAACTCCGAACCCGCGCTCCATGTGCGTGATGAAGGCGACCGTCTCCCCGGTCCCCTCAGAGGGGAAGGCTTCACCGGCGGCGGGCCTCCAGCCCACCTGCTCGCGGGGCTTCAGCAGCCCGCGCTCCACCAGACCTTGGAGCTGCGCCTCCGTCACCATCGAGGGCTCCCACACGCTCTCCGGGACTGGCGCAATCTCTAGGGCCATGTCTTCTTCGTCGAAGCCAGTGGATCTAGCTCTAAATACTACCAAGGATTTCTTGCGCATACGGTGGTGCGCGGCGCGGCGGATCTAAAGCACGGCGGCGCCGTCAAAGCTGTGCGGAAAGCTCTTGGCAGCAGCTCAGAAACCCTAAGGATCGCGGGGAAATGGAAGCGAGTGGGGTCCTCGACCCCTCACTCGGCCTTTTATAACTGGGCTGCATCAGTGCGATGGGCCTTGGCTATAGAATTCCAAATGGGCCAGGCACGATTAGCGGCACGAGGCACGGTCCGAAAAAAAGCACGGTCCTAGCACGGTCCGAGGCACGATGTATAGTGCTTAGTGCCGGCCCGGCCCGACAGTCATTTAGTGCCTGGGCCGCCATCTCGGCCCATAGTGCCGGCCCGAGGCATGGCACGAAAATGGACGGCCTGATAGCCGGCCCGACCTGCAAATGCATCCATCCATATATAAATAAAAAAACCCTAATTCCCCTCTCCACTCCTCACTTATCTCCCTTCCCCTTTGGAGCCGCCGCCTCTCCCTTCCAGTTCCATACGCCCAGCCCCACGCCCCCACCCCGACGCGGGCACGCAACGCACCCACTCGCGAGTCGCGACTCGCTCGCTCGCTCGCCCGCCCGCCGCGATGCGCTCGGTGCTCCTGCCTCCTGCCCGTCTGGTGCCCACCTCCCTCCCTCCTCCACCTCCGCAGCGCTCGCGCAGAGCTTCGTCGGCCATCGTCGCCGTGCGCAAGGCGGTACCGCGTCGGGCGCCCTCTCTCTCCTTCGTCGCTGGGTGCGCAAGGCCGCCGCCGCCGAGATCTGGCCGGCCGCCACCCGCCGCCCCCGCCGAGATCTGCGCGCTGGCCAGCTTCACCGGATCTCCCTCCCTCTCTCCCAGCTGTCTGCCATCGAAGCCGCCGCCGCCGCTTGACGGCATGGTGGGGCGACGGGCCGGCCGAGCCCGATGGGCCAGTCGGGCCGTCGGGCCGGCACAACACGAAAAATGCCCTTAGGGCCGTGCTTCGGCGCTCTCTCAGGCATGATGGCACGACACGGCACGGCACGAAGTTGCCATCGTGCCTAATAGGGCCGGGCCATTTAGGGCTAGGGCCGGGCTAGGGCCGGGCGGCCCGTTTGGAATTCTATAGCCTCGGCGCCCCAAACGTCTCTTCGGGTCTGGCGACATTCCCGACGACCCAACGGATACATCTCCCAACGGCACTTTTCGGCCGAACGGTCGTAGGCAGTAACGGCTCGTTTCTTGCGGGAATTCATGCTCGTCGGTCCTTGTATCAACGGCTTGGCATCCATGGACTCGTTATGCCCTAATTCAAGCCCTCATATAAGCATTTTCTTCAAGATCTCTTGACCTCCAACGACCTCCGGGTCCATGACATCACCTTTACAAAGGTCGACTGGGCGCTACCGCTTGGTAGGTCACTTCAGCTCTCACCAACGGGTTCACACCCCCGGCTCCTAGGTCCTGCTACCTATTTGATTGCCTTAGCCTTTATGGTTGGTTTATACCAACGGCCCCGTGCTTAATGGCTCTACTGCCCGTTGGCGACCTCTTGGTCAAGTAGCACCTCCCTGAGGTCGCTAAGGCCCTGCTGCCTTCTAGGTCGTCCATACCTAGATTTTTCAGGTTGACTACCTGCGTTGTGTCACTGCACAACGACCGTCTCGATTTAGGTCGACACGGACTCCCCGTCTCTACTAAAGGCCTCCCGAAGGTCGGCGTGCTATCACAGTCTCGCTGGGACCTTGGTATCCATACCATTGTTGTCTAGACGCCCCTCCAACTATTTGCACATTAACATTTACCATGTAAATGCATATTTACAGCTTCGTAAGGTACAAGGAGTTTGTCCCTTGGCCAATTACAAGATACACTAATAAGGCGTGTCGCAAGTTTTCTCCTAGCTTCAGGACACAATCTACACTAATAAGGCGTGTCGCAAGTTTTCTCCTAGCTTCAGGACCTACTTGAAGACCTCTACAGCCACTCTCAAGGCAGCTGCCATACAGCCACCTCTACTCGAGCTCTAGCAGGTTTCCTGTGGTACCCAGCATTAAGTCTGAGCTTAACCACAAGATTTCAAGTGGGATTAGCTTCAACACCAGCCTCGCCGGGTGGAGCATTGTATTCACCAGCATCACATCCGGCCTGATAGTGTCAGGGCCGACGATGTATCTGCTGCTTCATACTCCACCTGGGTTCCTCAGTGGGACTGGGAGAAGAGACCGATAGAGTTCTTCGAGCTTCGCAAACATTCTTCTAGCTTCAAGTCTGAACTACATCAACTCTGTGCTTTGGTGGGCGGACATAAGTCCCTAGCATGGAAATATTACTACACTGGATCATCTTGGTTCACCCTTCACGATTGGGCGGATTGCTTCAAGGTATGAGTGCCTATTTATACCTCCAGCACCTGCCGCTTGGTCTTATCCGCAAGCCAGCTTGCGTGACGTCCTCATCCTCCAGATCGCTGTACCCTCGTGGGACACGAGGTCACTGTTCACCTGTGGGAGGCATTGGCGCGCCTGTCCCCTACCTGACACCTTACTGGGCATTTTTGTCTCTTACGGGTGATAGCGACCTGTCTTTCGCCTGGGAGCCGGCCCGTGACCGTACAGTGCCCTTGTGACCCTGACTGCGTCAGCCCTGGCGTCTGATGACCTCTGCAAGATTTTGGAGCTTTTTGTCTCATTGAATTGACATCACAAGAGCATCTATTTCCTAAGCAAAAGGTCGTAGATTCGGCTATTTCTTCCTTCTTTTTCTTCAGAGCATCAAACCGGTCATTCTGGTCGCTTTACTGCTCGGGGCTACTAGTGCGTCTTTCGACGCCCTATTTTCCCGGGTCGCCTCGACCTAACGGAAGCCTGCTTCCGCTACCTCTCCGCTCGACCTACCTTCGGTAGGCATGACGACCTTTCCGAAGGTCACGACAGCTACTGCATCACACCTGACTCAGGTCAGGTCGGCGGTTCTACAAGATCTACACCTCGTCTTCACTTCGACCTCCTGGTTCTTTGTTCCAGGAGCTCGACGTTCTACTTTGTGCGCGCATCAGAGGGCTTTTCTTTTTTGATCCCCGTGCACCCTTCATGACCTCGACGGTGCCGCACCTTCGCTACTCTTCGACACAACTTCGCCTCGGCCGCTACGCCTACACGTCGATCGGGAGCTTGAGAGACATGGGTACCCATGGGTCCCCACCGGCCAGGGTCCTAGGGGCCCTGACAAGTGGACCCGACCTTCCAGAAGACCCGCCGACCTGCCAAGTGGGCCCAGCGACCTTATCCTCAACGCCGACGACCGCAGGCGACCTGATCAAGATCCTGGGAGACCTGTGACGCTTGGCGTGCAGGCCAAGACACCACGACGTAGCGCGCCGCCGCCTGTAGACTCCGAGTATCACGGGATACTCTTTGTAATCCGGGAGATAAGCATCCCACAGTTGTAACCGACCCCGACACGGGTCAACCGACCTTGCAAGGAAAGCCCTAGTCCGTCCTCCCCATATAAGGCGGCATAGGGCTCCATGCAAAGGGCATCTGAACTCATCCCCGCATAATACACTACAACTGGACGTAGGGTTTTACTCTCCGGAGGCCTGAACCAGTATAAACCCCCTTGTTTCCCCGTGTTTTTCGTCATACTCGCCTAGTTCCGAGTTCACCACGTGGATTATCATCTACGCTCTTAGGTCCCGATCCTCCATTAACCTGCAAACCTCTAGGGTAACCCCCTAGCGGATCTGTCCAGGTCTCACCCCCTAACAGCCACAATATAACTTCTCTTGGAGAATCAACTCCATAGGAAACCAAAATCAGATGGAGCCCTGCCAAACAAACTATTACCTATGTTTTCACAAATGAGCCGAAGCGTCATAAAGTGAAGATGTTTTTTAAATTAAAATAAAAATGAATTACAAGTTCAATTTTCTTTGAGTTTCACCGAGTTTGATTTTACTAGTGTGGGCAGTTCCGTAGTAAAACAATTTTGAAATAAGTCCTTAGTTTGGTATTGTACTAAAATCCATTTTAATTAGTCTGATTATCCCCTAACCAAAATTTAGAATCAATTTATTTCCTTAACTGTTTTAGTTAGTCCATTCTATCTCCTAATGAGATTTGAAATTGTTTTTTCTATGTGCAAAAGTTTAAGTTTAAGTTCAATTTTTGCAAATGTGACTTATGCCCTATATTAAAACAAATAATTAGAAATTTTCAGATTAGTTCATGCAGTTTTGTATCCTTAGAATCAATTTTTTATTAATATTCCTAACATATGAAAATACCATAAACAATTCTTAATATTTTTTCTGCTATGGTTCATCATGTTGAGAAATAAAAAAAGTCAAATTTTATCCGGTATATTGGACCATCTTAAATAGTTTTGGGGTGTAAATCGAGCCTCGATTTTATCAAGAAGGTTAGATGGAGAAAGGAATACTTGAGGTAGTAAAACATTTTTTTTAAAAAAAAAGAGATATATTTGTTTGTCGAAGTTGTATGTAGACGACATAAATTTGAATCCCCGTATTTTCCTTATTATTACTTGCTGTCACCATTTGTTTGTGATGGTTTTCCGTTTAGTCAGTCGCACGCCAAGACTGCGGCACGGAGATTCTACGCGGTGCGCGCGGGCGCAGCTGCCCGTCCCTTTCGTAACGCTAGAGACGCACCAGCACGCACCCCGCTTGATCTGTCCATATAAGTTCTAGCACCTAGCAGTCTGTTTCCTTTGTGTGAGCTTGCAGATACAGCACGCACAGCCGGCGGGGGTCGTCTCGTCTCGGCCAGAGCAACGTGCTGCTGTTCGGCGAGAACTGGCTATAGCCACCCTTCCTCTGTTGTCTAGCTCGGCTCCACCCCTTCTTCCTTCTTCCAGTTCCAGCGGCAGGGGCTGCGGCGCCATGGGGATGGGAGCTGTGGCGGCGGCGAGCGGGGACGATGAGGAGGCCACGAAGGTGGAGGTCGGTGGCGACACCGTCGGCCAGAAGCTCGACGCCGGCGCGCTCTTCGTGCTCCAGTCCAAGGGTAACTTATCACCTCGCTCTCGACGGTGTTTCTTCTTCCTCCCTCCATCGTTCTCTCTCTTCTCTGCTGCACCCTGCATATCTGCATGCCAAGCGTGTGCTCTGCTTACCAACCTACGCAACCATCTTTGTGTTTCTTGAGCACCAGCAAACAGCTAGTAGGACTGTAGGAGCCTAGGATCACGGTGAGGCCGCTGATTATTTGTTCTTTTTTTTCATGCGCATATATCCTGACCTTTGGCTCAGCAACCAGAACTACCCAGCAAAATCATACACATGCGAGCTACAAATACAGGCGGCAAGCACAAGAGAGATCGAGAAGGCAAAGATTTGGCCATCTTCTTGTTATTGTTGTTGTTTTCGTTAAGAAAAAGGTTCATTGATTGCGTCGTCGTCTTGGCAATTGATTTGGCCACCTGATGTTACTGTTCCCCCAATCTGATTTGGCCCCGATCCAAAGTTATCGGAGTGAATGCAATGCTTCAATGCCATTCCCAATCTAGGAGTGCCTCTCCCTCCTTTATCCAAATAAAAAAATATACCTCTCACTGAAGAAGCAAAATTCACCGTTTCACTTTACGGGAGTTTGTGGGATCATCCTAGTCCTAGCTTTCTTCTTTTCTCTCCACATCCCCCCGGGCGCATGGCTACACGTTTCGTCCGTCCTTTTGCAACCGGGAAAGAAGAGACAAAACAAGGTGTACTCGCAGGGCCTCTGCGATCCCTGCCGTTGAACAGCAACAACACACTTGACACTCCTACATGTGCGTGCTATACCATCTGTCTCCCCGAACTAGGTCTGCTAGCCCCACGTCACGCACCTGATTAACTGAACCACAGCTAACAAAAATTTTGATGCTCCACGGAATGGCGTCTGTTTGTATTTAGTCACGCTGTTGGAGTTGGGTCAACTAACAGCGCTCATTCATTTTAGAAGAAGAAAAAAACTAGTTTAGCAAATTCAATCAATTTAGTCAAAGTGCGCATGGGTTTCGTTTGACGCATCGGAATTTTTTTATATATCTTTTTCAAATCTGATGGTTGTGCTAGCGCAGGTCACATATCACCCTCTCGTTGACATACCAGTATCATGCACCCATGTTGCACAGCACACCCACTTGACTTGGGGGCGCGGGGCAATAATTGTGGGAGAAGTAGTAGACCGGGAGGTCGGCAGAGAGTACTCGTCATTTGCCAATAATGCGTTAGCTAATCATACTCGCGGCAATTAACAGAAGATCTCAATACAACAACAATCTAGTGGAGGTACAGTCATAAGTACAGTACAGACCGGTTGCGGCGATGGACGGTGACGATGAGTACATACCCTTGACGAAGCAAAATTTCCCTTTCCCCCGAAGTCGCATCTTTTGACTCCTGAATGTATCCTTTGGCTTTTCTGAATTTTTTGGTGGAGAGGTGTGATAAGTGGTGACGCGTGCACATTTGAAAACCAGGCGCATGTATCGGTACGGAGAGATGGGACATGTATATGCAAAGACGTGTTTAACGTGTGACAGCACACGTACTCAAGCTAGCTTCCATGGAAGCATATTATTCAAACTCTCTACGTACTGTTCCGTGATTAAAGACTTCTATGGGTTTCGAGAGGAGCTTTGTTCTCGTTCTGAAACGAATTTTCAGGGCGGTAAGCTTAATTTCTGTGATGATGCCCATGATATATGGACTCATGCTATACATGCATGGTGTGTGCAGGGTCATGGCTGCACTGCGGGTACCACCTGACGACGTCGATTGTGGCGCCGCCGCTGCTGAGCCTGCCGTTCGCGTTCGCGGCGCTGGGGTGGACGGCGGGGATCATCTGCCTCGTCATCGGCGCGGTCGTCACCTTCTACTCGTACAACCTCATCTCCCGCGTCCTGGAGCACCACGCGCAGCTGGGCCGCCGCCAGCTCCGCTTCAGGGACATGGCCACGGACATCCTAGGTCAGTTTTCATCACTTCTACTCGTATACGTATATGATTCGTATATCCGCCGTATATACACAACGCCAGGTCACTTCTCCATTGCCATCACATTTTTCGCTCAATGTACTGTTCGTAATACTAGCAGCGATTGGTCTGGTAGAAATATATAGCGCCCTCTTGCAGTAATCATGGAAATGGACATCCTTCTGCGTGGTTTCATTGGCCGGCCGGTAGCTGCATGCGGCTGCGATTCAATGCATGATTACGATTGGCTTGGACTAGTATCATCCATAGCATGAATAGTACCACTGATGAGACGAGAAATAAAAACTGTCATTGTTGACGCTTCAATTGGTAGTCTGAATCTACGAGCCCAACAACCCGAAGTCCAAATTATTATTGAGCCATATGATAGCAAGTCGTCGCCGGATGCTCTCAGCGCACTCCCAACCCAGACTCTATGATAAAGTCCATAGTTATTAATTACACTGCCACGTAGGTAATTTGCTGATGCGGTAAGCAATTTAATGATGAGAGAGAGGTGAAAACTTAGAAACCAAGTCTAAGTTAGACTCCAAGTCTACACGCAAAACGAGGTATGTGTGGATCTCATGTGGCTGCCCACATGCTTGATGTGTCCGCTTATTTAATAAAATGGGAGCAGAAGATCTGAGAGGAACATTAGATAGACTCCATGATACAAAATCTGCATTGATGACTATAGTTTCTTGTGATAGAGTCTTCAAGATATACTCCCTCTGTCCCAAAATAAGTGTCATTCTCACTTCCCGAGAAGTCAAACAAGTTCAACTTTGACCAATTATAGATAAAAATATATTAGTATTTATAGTACATAATCAGTATCATTAGATAGATTCTTAAATCTATTTTCATAATAGACTTATTTAGAGATACAAATATTACTAACATTTTCTACAAATGTAGTCAAAGTTGAGAATATTTGACCGGCACGAATACCATAGTGACACTTATTTTGGGACGGAGGGAGTAGACTTCATGAATAGAGTCTGGGTTGGGAGTGCCCTTAGCGTACTAGGTATCTGTGTTAACAAAGCTGCATCTGCCAAAGAGACTCGCACATCAAGGACTACTTAAAATAGAACAAACTGGGCAATTTGAGTGATCCAATTGGCGCGTACATTGATTCAAGAGCTGCAAGCCGAATCCACTGCCCCTGTACCATGTACTAGGCGCCACTGCCATGAAAGCATATCACGCTGGCAAGATTATGTGTCTTGTACTAGGTCATTGCTCTCTGTCCAATCATGCAAACTGCAAAGCATCTACTAGTACTCCATTTCGCATGTGACAGGTAGTATAAACTAGCGGCGGCTATAAAACTGATGGGCATTTTTAGTCTTCGGACAAGCATCATCCGAACAGAGAGTTTGCTCTCGGACTAAATCCATGATGCTTACTGCTAGATGCTAACCGCTGTTTTTTTTTTCTTTTGGGTGTGTGGAGTTTCAGACTTCAAACTTTCAAAGCACGTGGTCAGTGACTAGAACTCGTTGCATATGTCTTCTAGATGGTACTCATTGCGGCCAAATAGTTCATATGTCTACTAGCTATGGTGCTCATTTAGGTTGCTACGACTAGGGAATACCATGGCACGTTACGTGCGCAGTTCCCCCTCGAACTGTGGTATATTGGGCTGTTTTAGATTGTCAAATTGTGTGCAAACTAAATGTTAGAATACTACTGAAACAGTCAGTATTGGACTCAGTGGCGAAGCTAGGAATAGAGTATAGGAGAGGCTCCTTCTTCTTCCTCTAGCTCTAGCTACTCCTTTACTCCTTCTTCCTCTAAATTTTTTAGGAGGGGCTTAGGGGGGCTCCTATGGAGTTGTCGGTGGTAGGAGGGGCTCCAGCCCCTCCCGACCCACCGCTAGATCCGCCCCTGATTGGACTGCGTGCTATGAGAGAAGATGTGACTCGATGCGACGGGTGAATAGAGAATTAAGATGTGGAATTTGTGAATCTAAACAAAAAACAAGACCTGTCGGGGCCAAGGCCCCACGCTGACAATTTTGTCAACGAAGCTTACCATTACCAGTTAACCCCAGAGTGTCCACATACTGCCTTTCAAAAAAAAGAGAGGCTGTTCGGCTGGCAAATATGCATGCGCGTCCTAGACTCCTAGTCACCTGCAAGTGGGAAAATTAGCACTGACTTCCCACATACGTGTTGGGGAAAAAATACCATCAGTTGACAAAGAATCCTGAAGCAAACTATCCTAACGTGACTCTGCTGACTGCTGAAGGGCCTGGATGGGGAAAATACTACATCGGCCCGATCCAGTTCCTGGTGTGCTTCGGCGCAGTCATCGCGTGCACTCTCCTGGCCGGTCAGAGCATGAAGGTACTTACTGCACCCTACTCGATCAATTGCACAAACACGAGAAGGATCGTGCGTGATTCACGTGTGCGTTTATTCACTTGCAGGCGATCTACCTGCTAGCCAACCCTGGCGGCACGATCAAGCTGTACGTGTTCGTGGCCATCTTCGGCGTCTTCATGATGATCCTGGCGCAGCTGCCGTCGTTCCACTCGCTCCGGCACGTCAACCTCATCTCACTGGTGCTGTGTCTCTCTTACAGCTTCTGCGCCGTCGCCGGCGCCATATACCTAGGTATACTCCTCAAAAGCCAGCATTTCCCGCTCGGGCACTTCAGACAAGTAGTAATCGCTTACAATAATGCAACATGACAGGACACTCCGATAAGGCTCCCCCGAAAGACTACTCGATCGCCGGTGACGCCCAGAACCGTGTGTTCGGCGTGTTCAACGCCATCGCCGTCATCGCCACCACTTTTGGCAACGGAATCATCCCCGAGATACAGGTGTGCAGTCTGATCATCAGAAGCTCCGAATCACATTTACTCGTGAAAAAATGATGGTTGCAGTAGTGCCAACAATTCCTGTAACAGCTTTGAAATGTGATGATGTGCCTCTGCAGGCAACGGTGGCGGCGCCGGTGACGGGGAAGATGTTCAGGGGCCTGTGCCTGTGCTACGCGGTGGTGATAACGACCTTCTTCAGCGTGGCCATCTCCGGGTACTGGGCGGTGGGCAACCAGGCGCAGGGCACCCTGCTGAGCAACTTCATGGTGGACGGCGTGGCCGTGATCCCGGAGTGGCTCCTCCTCATCACCCAGCTCTTCACGCTGCTGCAGCTGTCGGCGGTGGGCGTGGTGTACCTGCAGCCGACCAACGAGGTCCTGGAGAGCGCCTTCTCGGACGCCAAGCGGGGCCAGTACGCGCCGCGGAACGTCGTGCCGCGGCTCGTGTCCCGCACGGCGGCCGTCGCGGTCGCCACCACCGTCGCCGCCATGGTGCCCTTCTTCGGGGACATGAACTCGCTCATCGGCGCCTTCGGGTTCCTGCCGCTCGACTTCGCCGTGCCGGCGGTGTTCTACAACGTCACGTTCAAGCCGTCCAAGAGGGGATTCGTGTTCTGGCTCAACACGGTCATCGCCGTCGTGTTCTCGGCGCTCGCCGTGATCGCGTCCGTCGCGGCGGTGCGGCAGATCGTGCTGGACGCCAAGACCTACAAGCTCTTCGCCAACGTGTGAGGAGCGCCGATCAGTGCAGAAACAAGCTTGCGTAGGATGTAGAGGTGTACGGTGGCTTAAGCACGCGAAAAATGTGTTTTTTCCGCGCGTTTACGGGAGTGTGCAAGTAAACCACGAATCTAGTTTGGGGACTGTTTATAATTTAGTCAGGCTGTCATGCAACGGGCGAAAAGGGTTAACCGAATAAGCTCCAACAATTGTTATGCTCATCCATCCTATGTACACACGAACACGAGGAGAGTTACAGAACGTAGGATTGCGAAAACGTGTTGGCCTTTGTCAGCTGTGGAATTCTTTGTGCTCCTTCATTGCCATGCTGTACAAGAGATCACTGAATGTCTGAATCTGCCATAAACTTTATGATCGCCTGTTATATGAAAATGCAGCTGAAGAAGAACTCTTCGGCATTTACAAAAGGAAAAAGTCTATTGGTGGTACCTCAACTCTTGATCACGTCCACGAATGGTACCTCATCTCCAAAACCAGACACGGGTGGCCCCTCAACTGCTGAAACCGGACACGGGCGGCCCCCGAGCGGGTTTTAGAGCGGTTTAGACATGCGGGACCCACGTGTCACTCTCTCACACCCTTTTTCTTATTTTTTCTCCACCGCCCACCTCCCATCACTCTCTCTCTCTCCCGGCCTCTCCTCCCTCCCCAGCTCCGGCCGCCGGCGAGCCGGCCCCTCCTCGGCGCGCCTCCCTCCCCGACTCTGGCGCCCACCACCACCACGGGCTCGGGCGCGGCTCCTCCCTCTCCCTCGATGCGCCCGCCCGCTCATCGGCGCCGGATCCGGCGGCGCCTCCCTCTCCTCCCCTTCTCCTCGCGGAGGAGCTCAACGACGGCGCGGCGCTCCCGCCCTCCCCTTCTCCTGCTCTGGTGGCGCGGTGCTCCGGCCGGCGGCGAGGGAGTACGGAGGAGAAGAGGGGGAGAAGAACCGCCGGCGCCGGAGAGGGAACTGCCGCGCCCGAGCCCGTCCGCCGCCGTGGGAGGAGCTCGCCCCCACCTCCGCCGTCGCAGCAGCCGTCGGCGTGCCGCCGGATCGAGAGCTTCGGGAGCCTGGTGGCGGACCAGTGGAGCGGCTCGCTGCCGTTCTGCTCCGACGACGCCGACGACATGGTCGTGTTCGGGGCGCTGCGGGACGCCTTCGCCACCGGCTGGCTCCCCGACGGCTCCTTCGCGCAGGTCAAGCCCGAGCCGCTCCCGTCCTCGGACTCCTCCTCCTGCTACTCCTACGACGGCTTTGGCCTCCCGGAGCTGGAGCCGCCGGAGCCCATGACGCCGGGCGCGAGCAGCGACGTGGCGGCGACGCCCAGGAGGGACGGGGGGAGGCCGCGGTGGGCGTGGCGAGGGGCAAGCACTACCGGGGCGTGCGGCTGCGGCCGTGGGGCAAGTTCGCCGCGGAGGTCGCCGGCCGACGGGCCGGGGAGGGACGGAGGCCGCTGGCGGAGGGACCGATGGGGAGGGAGGAGGAAGAAAGAGAGAGGGGGGAACCGGGGAAGACAGGTGGACGGTGGAGGGGGAAAAAGAAAAAAAAAGGGTGTGAGAGAGTGACACGTGGGTCCCGCATGCCTAAACCGCTCTAAAACCCGCTCGGGGGCCGCCCGTGTCCGGTTTCAGCAGTTGAGGGGCCACCCGTGTCTGGTTTTGGAGATGAGGTACCATTCGTGGACACGATCAAGAGTTGAGGTACCACGAATGGACTTTTTCCTTTACAAAATTACAATGAGCAGCCCTGCGCCCCTGCCGTGACATTTTTAGCAGCTTGTGAAGAAGAGGAAGCTGCCAGCGAGCAAAGTAGCAAACGCCACCCCGCAGCCTGCGCCAGCGGCAGCGCCACCGCCGTCTGCGCGTGGGCGCCGCAGCGCCGAGTTGTAGGACCGTCAGTCTCGGGCCACCGCGGCATCCCTGGAGGAGCGATGGCCGTCAGCAGCACGAGAGGGGAACGGGAACTCGTCGGAGGCTCACACGGGGCCATGGCGGCGGCTCTAGCCGAGGTCACCGGCGGCAGCGCGACCTCGCCGGCTGCCATGTCGGCGGCCCGATGTTTTACAGGTAGGACCCTGTGTATTTATAAATAACTCTCTAATTTGGATCGCGATTAATGACCGTGATCCGATTATTTACAAATACCCTGTTTTTGATCGTCATTATTGATCGCGATCCGACTATTTACAAATTAGACCCTGGTTTGCCGCTATTTCTCCTAGTAGGCCCGTGCTCCGGAGTCCGGCCCTTCTACTCGTTCCAGCTTCCAGCGAACAGCCGCGATGCGGCCGGCCCGCGCGCCGGCACCGGCGGCGGCGCGCGGGGGGCTGGCGTTGTACGAGCTGTACAGGGCAGCGAGCCGCGCGGCGGCGCCGGCTGCGCTCCTGTGGCGGCGGCTGCAAGGGCTGGAGCACCCGACGCGGTGGCCGGAGCGGCTGGGCCGGCCGTCGGCGGCGCGGCCTCGCCCGGGATCCCCGCTGGTGTGGTTCCACGCCGTGTCCCTGGGGGAGGGAATGGCCGCGCTCCCCGTCGTCCGCCACTGCGCCCGCCTCCATCCCGGCCTCCCCGTGCTCCTCACCACCACCACTCTCTCCTCATTGTAGGCTCCCGTTCACCATTGCAGTTGCGAGTTCCATTTCTGAAAATTGGTATTGTGCAATCGTCCCTTTAATAGCTTTGTCTGGGCTTGGATGCAGTGAAGTTATTAAGGATTTGATCCCCGATGGTGTTATATATCAGGTGTGTTGCAGACTGCCCGGGTAGGTGTAGCTTCATAGCCATGCTGCTGTGCTGGAATTAGCTTAGTGGGCATTTACATTGTGTTTTCCTTTCAAGTAAGTACGTGATAATTTCCTAAACTGAGTTGGCTTTATTCTGTTTGATTAATAGTGCTTAATAAGTTGTACAGTTTTTGGTTTTCCTGTCTCAAAAATAAGATATAACGTGAGTACAACTGAATTACCTAACGAAAGATTTACAGGATCATTTGCCTAAATCCAGCTGTTAGGCTGTTAGCTGTAATATTTGATTGTAAACTTTAAGTGAAAACTGAGACAGGAAAAGTGTAGTTTGTTTAAATTCTGGAATCCTACATCTGAAATGCTTCCTGTGCAATTCTGCATGCTATTTTCCCCTCCATTCCGACTTCTTTTTTAATGTGTGTAGTTTGCTCCTCTTGACTGTCCTGATGCAATAGACAGTTTTATTGGATACTGGAAGCCAAGTTTGGTCCTTCTTATGGAAAGTGAACTCTGGCCAAACCTCATTATGTCTGCAGCAGCAAAAGGGGTAAGTGGCTTTGTCGTAGATCTGGAGCGCGATCATATCTCTATCATGCTCATTTTCTAATTTCTAGGATCAGACTTTTTTCAGGATCAGACTTTTTGTCTAGGCTATTCATAGTGTCTGTGTCATGCTGTGACTGTAGCTACTGATTTGCTATGAATTGCCTACTTATCTGCAGATTGCAGTTGCTCTTTTAAATGCCCGCATGTCATTGAAGTCTTTCAACCGCTGGTCCGTGCCTCTAGGGTTGCCATTAGTTACTCTGATGCTATCTAAACTATCACTTGTGGCCCCATTGGTAAGTACACATTGTAGTGCTGACCTTATTTTGAATGTACACCTATTACTGCTGCCATCATTCATATCTTATCATTGCAGAGCACTATTCAGGCTGTTCGTTTTCAGCTGCTACACACACCGCCAGGGATTATCCATTTTGCTGGAGATTTAAAATATGGTATGCTCAACTTTTGTCTAGTCTTTTCTGACACTACATTTGAAGTGAAACTATTTGAGTGATTTAGTTTTAAAGATTGTCTAGCTTGGAAGATAACCAAGCTTACAAGTCAAATGATTTATATTGCATTCATGTGATGCACATAGCTGTTGGTGATGTTAATGCTGGGGAGAATGAGGTCATCAAAATAAAAGATCTTCAGCAACAGTTTACCAATAGACCCCTCTGGATGGCTGCTTCTATTCACAGAGGTGAAGAAGAAGGTAAGAACCCAGGACTGCACCTTTTGCTGATTGATGGGTGTATTGTATCAAGCTTATTCCTTCTTATTAAAAAGACAATGTATTCTTTCATTTCTGTTCTAGCGATCTGTATAACAGAATTATTAGCATTTCACATTTCACAATGATGGTTTCTCTCTGCTGTTAGAATCTGATACATACAAGGACAGATCTGTGATGTTACTAAATAATGGTCAGAGGTGAAAGTTTGACTTGCATTTAGTTAAGGATTATGGAGTCAAATATAAAAAATCTAGGAGTACTGAGTCATTGCCTCATTGTATTCTTCTGCATCCTCCACCTTGGAATAGCTTAACACCATTTTTTTCGTTGTTTTAGGAGACTCACCTTTGCCATAAGCCCATAACTTTATTCATGTTGTTTCCCATCCATTTCTGATAGTGTATCTCAGTTATGTATTCACCCTTTTGCATTTATCAATGTGGAGTAGCTTTGAGGCATTGCAGTCCTACCATATCATTATTGCATTCTAAACATGAAGGAAATGGGTTTTCAGTTTGTCACAGGCCAACAATTTTGTTTCTTTATTTTTTCAGTCATTCTCCGGGTTCATGACGAGTTAAGCAAGATGTATCCCACTCTACTACTAATTCTTGTGCCCAGACATCCTCAAGACTGCAATAATTTTTCCTTAGTATGTTAATGGTGCCTTTATTAGCCCTTTTGATCAGCTCTTTAATTTATGAAATATTAACCATTTGACTACTTGTTTTTTTTACCCATATTTTATATCATATCTTGTTGGATACCAAAAAGTCAAAACAATGATATACGCAAAGGTAGTTACAAGAGTAACCGACTTCACTGTTTCAAATTGGAATTTCTTCGGCATGAAGATTATCATGCATTTTAATTTAGAGTTCCAACTCTGTTCTGGTATCAGATACCATTCATTTCGGTGCAATATATAATCTGAACCATACCTAATAAACATATGTTGTTGCAGGTGCTGAAGAGACGAAAGGTCAATTTTGTGCTGAGGTCAACAAAGGAAGTGGTGTGTTTAAGAACTAGGGTGTACATGGTTGATACATTAGGTTTGTGAACATCCCCTTTCTGAAAGTAATGTGCTCTTGCTGCACAAATTGTGTATTATTAT
The DNA here is from genome assembly GCA_036936925.1 of Cenchrus fungigraminus. Lineage (NCBI taxonomy): Eukaryota > Viridiplantae > Streptophyta > Magnoliopsida > Poales > Poaceae > Cenchrus > Cenchrus fungigraminus. The sequence goes on from CM072779.1 coordinate 11,600,026, forward strand.
TTTTTGAACTATTATTTAATGGCATAAAATACCATTGTAAGCAGGGGAGTTAAGAATGCTTTACAGGGTTGCACCGGTTGCTGTCATTGGTGGTTCATTTCTACCTAGCCTAGCTGGTCATAATATTTCTGAAGCTGCCGCAGCTGGTTGTGCTGTTATGACTGGTGAGTTGAAGGCATCAAACTTCATTTTGGGGATTTCTTGGTAAAAAATCATATATCTGTATATTCATGAAGTGAACTCTGACTTGCAGGACCCCATGTTGGACACTTCTATCACATGCTGCTTGAAATGTGGCAAATAAATCCTTTAGCTGTCAAGCAGGTGACAAGTTCTGCTGCACTTAATTTCTTAGCTAAACAAAGCATAAATTTGTGGGGCTCTGACTATATGGCGCACCATTTGCATTCTAATTTGATCACTTGCTCATCCGTAGAAATAATCGGTCAAGGTCGGTCATATTGTGAGTGATAGTTCTTTTGGTTCTGGACTTTCTCCTTTTCCTACTATTACTGAAATTAATTGGGCATGATAAAATTCATGTTTAACCGAGGGAATTGGTTCCTAAGTCTTTCACTGGGTGCTCTTTTTTCTTTTCCATTCAGGTGGCAGGAGAATTCGAACTTCTTCAAACACTAAAGGAACTGTTTGGCGATGCCAAAACTCTGGAAGCACGTCAAAGAGCTGCAAAAGATGCATTTTCCATCATGTCACATGGAGTTGTGAACCGTGTATGGGATTTAGTCTGTAGGTTCACCATTGACTTCGAAACAGATAAGTGGAAGTGTGGAACAGTTGATTCAGGGGGAGCATCTTGTAACTCTACCCGGTATGTTCATGGACGAGCCAGGGAACGAAATTTACCCTGACAGTATGACATTTACCGTTCTCCTACCTGCTGCTGATTTATTGCAGTCTTGCAGGGACTCTTTGAGAAGCGAGAGTGCGACATGCCAGATGCCGGTGACCTGGTGAGTGGTGACAACGGACACAAATCTCAAATTATAAAGGCCCCTGCACTCACATGAAACTATGAAAGAACAGTGTCTCCTTGTCGTCTATGAGTAGTCGACTTGCTCCTCCCAGAAATTAAAATATATATTTCGACAAATTCCTCTGGACTTCCTGATTGCTTCCTTGTGGCGTGGGTGATATATTTCGCAATTCTTTAGCGCCAGCCAGCAGATATGTTTTGCACTTGCAGTCCTTGTTCCTTTGTAAAATATCCACTTTCAAGGTTGCGGGGATTTCAAGGACGATGCTAGTTTTAGTGTTGGATGTCAACTTTTAACTGCATATCATTGATGTAAAGGCGTGATTGATGTCCTTTTCTAATCTTCTATTTCCTCCTTTTCTGTTGACTTTTGATCACAACATTTGACCATTCTCTTACTAAAAAAATATGCATACATTTGTTTTGTTTGCGACTTCCTTCATCATCAAAGGTATCTAAGGTATAATTTTTGAATAAGACGGATGATCGACCGTTGTGATCAAAAGTTAACAGTGACAGTAATTTGGAACGGAGGGAGTAATTTGTGACAGTCTCACAAAAAGAAAAACGAAAAAAGAAAATGACACAACGAATCAGCATCAGTCAGGAAAATGCTTTGAGCAAACATGCATCTAAACCATTTGATGCATTCATGAGTCATGATCAGCATTGGCGCATTGCGTCGGTTTCTATTTCTCTTTCTGTCTTCCCCCACCACGTCGTACCTGAGCACAAAATACACTCGCTAAAAGTTACTCCGCTAGCGCACAAAATACACGTGCAGTACTGTAATGTGATGTCCGATGTCGTTTCGTTTCGCCAGTGGGAGTGGTAGCGATTGGTTTTTGAGCTGCGCTGCTCGAGAAGTTGAAGGTTGAAGACTTGAAGCCAACCTGACCCGGCACGAAGCCACGAACCATGAGGCCCGAAGCCGGAGCTCCCATGCCGTTATCCCACTCCCCAGCTGCTACCTGTCAGCTGCTGGCTCCCTCCCGCCTTCGCACGCCATGCCCGCGCGCCGGAGCAACGCCGGCGGCCGAGGCCGCGGACCTTCCTGCCGTCCTGCGCGCGGAGTCGCTGCCGCGGCACGTGGCGGTGGTGATGGACGGGAACGCGCGGTGGGCGCGCGCGCGCGGGCTGCCGTCCGCGGCCGGGCACGAGGCCGGGCGGCGCGCGCTGGAGGAGACGGTGCGGCTCTCCCGCGCCTGGGGCGTCCGCGCGCTCACCGCCTTCGCTTTCTCCCACGAGAACTGGAGCCGGTCCAAGGCACGCACGCCTCTTGGTCCTTGCTCGCGCGGCCACGACGCGCCATGGCCTCCTTTGCCTCCGACGAGCCTGACGGTTCTTGCCTTGCTGGAATTCGCAGGTGGAAGTGGAATTCTTGATGGGGCTGTTTGAGCGGGTGATCCGCGAACGCGTCTCCGAGTTCTTGAGGTACGCATTCGCGCCGTCAGTTAATAGCCTCACACTTCGGTCTCTACTGGCAGCCATTCCCGATAAGGTGCAGAAGAACTTGGTTATTCCCATGCACCTCATCTGCACCTTAAAATGTTACCAATTGATGTAGCATTTTTTTTGTTCCTTATATTTTATACAGGGACGGAATTCGGCTACATGTGATCGGCGACTCCTCAAGACTGCCGGTTTCTCTACAGAAGATAGCAAGAGAAGCAGAGGAGGCGACAAGGAACAACTCACAGCTCGACCTGACACTGGCAATCAGCTACAGCGGGCGGAGGGACATAGTGCAAGCATGCCGGAGCCTGGCGCAGAAGGTGCACGACGGGCAGCTCAGGCCGGAGGACATCGACGAGTCGCTGTTCGCCGACGAGCTCGAGACGAGCCCCGCCGACGCCGACGAGCACGAGGTCCCTTACCCGGACCTGCTCATCCGGACCAGCGGCGAGCTCCGGCTGAGCAACTTCCTGCTGTGGCAGTCGGCCTACTCGGAGCTCTTCTTCACGGACACGCTGTGGCCCGACTTCGGGGAGGCCGACTACCTCGAGGCCCTGGTCTCCTTCCAGAGCAGGGACAGGCGGTTCGGTGTTAGGAGATTCTAGCGCAAGAGCAAGACATGAAGAAGGCGTGCTTGAACGGTCATTAGCAGGTAAGCGAATTGGTCATGATGGGTTGGGGCTCATGGTGTTTGCATGGTGCGGCTGTGTTTGTTACAAATCACAACTGGGTCTTGGGTATTCTGCAGGTTGTCGATCAAGAATTCAAGATGCGCAGGAGATTATATTGTATAGGGTATGAAAGTAGGATCGGAGATGTCCATTTTAGTGGTTGTCTGCAGGAGGTGTACGCTCAATATAAATCGTAGGAATAGTAGTAGTGTAAATAGAGATCAAACTATATCCTGATTCCTGAATCTTTGATTGAGCAGATATAATGCAATCAGGAAGAGTAGCAACTAAATTCTGAATTTGATTCATGCCACCATGGTGAGTGACCCGGATCGCGATATGTTCTCCCCTACAGTATTTACTACACTGTCAGTGTATCAAGATATCACGTCACAAGTTAGCTCATCTCACACAGAAAAAACTAAGTCGGTGGGGGTAAGACCGTCTCACAATTTTCATTAAGAAGAAGAAATCTTCTCCCGATTTAGAAAACTTCCGAACTCCGATTTCATCGGCGAGAGATTTTTTTTTAAATCAACCTCATAATTCGCTTAAGCGAGAAATCGAACTTAGGTGGTTGCGATCATACCTCAGCTCCTCTACCAACTAGGCTAGAGCGCTTTGGTAGCTCATCTCACACAGCTCCGTTGCCTCGCACATCACCTGTGCCTTTTTTGTGTATGTTAGCGATAGGTGCGTTGCGAACATGATTTAGAGACAAATAACGCTGAACTAATTGACAGGTTGCATTTCCATATATGAAAGACAGTAAACTTAGTATGGGCATGGTCACTGGCAGCCTAGCGCTATGAGGTGGTAGACTTGAAGAACATGAGGTGTGGGTAGGGATGAATTCGGATCGAATACGCACAGATACGAATTCGGATGTCACTATTTACCACATTTTAATTCGAATTCGGATACGAATACGAATATTATCGAATACGAATACAAAACGGATATTTCGAATTCGGATTCGCATTGGAATACTTACTTGATTTATAGCATGGAGTCAATTTCATTTGTCGATGGTTTTATAATTGATCAAATCATGTTACAAGTAGAGTAAATTATGATCATTGTACATAATAGATATCTTATTAAAAATAACATATCTATTATTAAATAAATAAATATATCACATTAAATATAAAATAAGTATTTTTTGTAAATATATGAATATCTTTGAATAGTAAAAATAAGTACATAAATACATTGAAATATTATTTATTTATTTATTTGCTAAATAGTATGATGTATTTAAAATTACTATGATTAGCCACATTAAAATTAATTAAAAAAAGATCATTATATAATTTAGAAATATTAGGTTAACATAATTAGTTAGTTGTCATATATATAATTTTTAATAGTTAAAATGGTGTAAATAATTATTTTATTAGCAATATTAAAATTAACATCATTTGTAAGTAGTACTTAGTAATATAAATTAGTTTTAGATGGTTTCTATGGGTATTTTATTCTTTGCGGATACGAATATTGTCGAATATGTCGGATTTTTGTCGAATAATAGCGGATACTGTCGAATACGGATAATGATGAAAATCGGATTCGAATACATCCATCTGACATCCATATTAAAAACGAATACGAATTCCATATTAGCGTTTTTAGCGGATACGAATATAGATAATTCGGATTTCCAGACATCCGAATCCTCCCTAGGTGTGGGGATCGAGTCCACGACACGTAACCTTGGGCATGGTTCCACCATTGACTTTAGTGCTTTCCTGCTAGTATATGCTATCGACGTTATGGCCCTTCACAATCTTAAAATCTCTGCTGTCCTTTTCGACCCGATGCCCATGGTTTAATAGCTCGAAACCAGAGTAGTTCACGCAGTAAAGTGCCGGGCTGAACTACTATGATCAGCCTGTTCAGCCGGCTCTTAACTGGCGTTTGGTGCTGATTTGTTCTGCGAGAAAAATATTGTTGTTTGGTTGGTGGTCGGTGACTGATGTTGATTTATTTTGAGAGCATTAACGGATGGCTGATAATTCAAATGAATTTGTCAAAAATAATCATTTTTCAACCCACCTTCCAAATCCACTCACAATTCACATGCCGCAGCCCGCAGGTACCAAACCAGCAGGGAACGAAAATCATCCCGACGCCCCACGCGGCGCACCGAGCCAGGCGCGACACCGAGTCACAGGCACTGACGCGCCGACCCCGGCCCGGTTCGGGACGCTGGTCCGCGTGTCCGCAACCAGACCAGACCGGTGACTGGACCGAACAAACGGAACCATCCGCCCCGGCGCCTCGGCCCCCCAAAGTTCTATATAAACGCAGCCGAGCCCCACGCCCGCAGCCTCCTTCCTCTCTTCTCCGCCTTCCTCTCCTTCCCCCCCTCAGACACCCAAAACCCGCCTCCGCCGAAGCGGGAGGCGGGCAAGCGGGAGCGCCCAACTGCGCGGGCGTGAAATCACCCCCCCCCCCTCTCTTCTCGCTCCTCCGATTCCCCTCTCGCGATGGCCGCGCCTCGCCCCCCGCCGCTGGGGGTCCCTGGAGGCGGGGCCGGTGCCAGCGGTGGCGCCGGCCCCGCCGCCGGAGCGCCCGCCGGGGTCAGCATGCGGATGTTCCACGGCGAGGTGTTTCTCGGCGACATGGAGGTGTTCCCGATGAAGCAAGGGGGCGATGGGGGCCTCCCGTTCCCGAGCAACGAGATCCGCGTCAGCCACTTCTCGCCGTTGAGCGAGAGGTGCCCGCCCCTCGCCATACTGCAGACCATCGCGCCCTTCTCAGTGCGATGCAAGCTGCAGTCCAAGCTGATGCCGCCCAACCCGAGCCTCCACCGCATGTACCTCACTTGTTTTAACGAGTTTAAGGTTTGTCCCCAATTTTTTCGAACAACCGGGTACGGGTGGGTTTTTTTCGTGGTGTGAGTGTAGTTGTTATGCTCATTTGAAATCGGAGTGAAATATGAAGCTTACTGTGATCCCCTTAGGAATTTCTATTCACTGTATATGTGATTCGTAGAACAAGTATCAGGATTCGAAGCATTCCACACATTTCATTTCGGGTCTGTTGTAGATATCTTTGGCTGGATGTGATTAGAATTGCCATGCTCAGTTGAAATTGAAGCGGAAAACGCAGCATACTGTGGTGGTACTTGTACTTCGTGGAAGTGTGGAACAAGTATCAGATATCGAAGCATTTTTTTTCGCATTTCATTTTGGGGCTGTCAAGGTTGAGTCTTATGTATTTAGATTCGTGGGTAGTTGCTGTTGATAGAATTTTACACAGAACTAGAAGGTTTGTATAACCATTTTCTCACAATTGGCTGTGTAGAGCGCGGTGGTGGTGGTTGGAGATGAGGAGCTTCACCTAGTGGCAATGCCGACCAAGTCGGATAAGGTGCCGTGCTTCTGGTGCTGCGCAGCACGCTCTGGGCTCTATGCATCCTCAGTCGGGATGCTCAACCTGCGCTGTCTTGCCATTGTGTTTGATCTTGATGAGACCCTTATTGTTGCTAACACAATGAAGTCCTTTGAGGATCGGATCGAGATGCTTTCCCGCAGGATGGATGTTGAAGATGATCCAGTGAGAATAGCAGGGATGTCTGCAGAAATCAAGCGGTACATTGAGGACAAGGAGCTCCTTAAAGAATTTATCGACACAGATACAGTTACAGACAATGGCAAAATAGTTGGAATGCGAAGGGAGGATGTTCAATCAGTGTCTGGTGGTCAGGAACGCATTTCTCGTCCTGTTATCAGACTGCCTGACAGGAATGCTATTCTGACTCGCATCAATCCGGAGGTAAGTCAACATTAGTTGAATGAATTCCATGAGCATTGTTGGTTTTTTTGGGCTGCAATTTAGCATTGTGGTTTGGGGTTTGGAGACCCTACTAGGTTTCTCTAGATTTAATTTAATATGAAGTTATGGACTCAAGCACTAACATATAACTACTCCTAAATTTGGAATGTTTCATAATTTGAGATATCTAGAGAATTAGTTCATTCACTCAACTTAATTGTTTTGTGCTTACTTCACCTTTATATATTACTTTATAATCTTACCCATTCGCATGATATATTCTACCCAGATTCGTGATACCAGTGTTTTCGTGAAGCTAAGGCCTGCTTGGGAAGAGTTGAGGAGTTACCTAACTGCAAAGGGACGAAAAAGATTTGAGGTTTATGTATGTACAATGGCTGAGAGAGATTATGCTCTTGAGATGTGGAGGCTTCTTGATCCAGAAGGAAACTTGATAAGTCCACAACAGCTTTCAGAACGCGTAAATTGTGTGAAGTCAGGCAAGTCAACTTGTTTCAACTACTGTGCAATTAATTCCTGTTTCAATTGTGTTTCATTTATTTTTACAACCCGCGAACTACCACCTTCTGCTGTAAATTTATATTCCAAATGTTCTATTTTTCTTTTCTTTCCTAATACAAGAATGTGTTCCTTAGGTTGGTACATGCTGCATATTATTTGTACCCTGATAAGTAATACATTTAGCTCTAATTTATCTATACCACAACCTCTGATTTCCTAAATAACTTGTTCCCAGTGAAACAGCTAGAATATCTTTAGGAGTATAGAGGAGTCCATCAAATAGCATATAGTATATTTGGAAGGAACAGTGCAACTGTAACCTTCCTACCACTGTGGTCGTCATTGGGTTTGATCTTTCTCCAGAAATTTGCTGGCTTAACCATCTAGTGTATCCCTTCTCTATTGTATGGCAGGTTCCAAAAAGTCTCTGCAGAATGTTTTCCGAGACCGAGGATGCCATCCAAAGATGGCCATGGTAATTGATGACCGACTTAATGTTTGGGATGATAAAGATCAGTACAGGGTTCATGTAGTCCCTGCATATGCTCCATACTATGCCCCACAAGCTGAGGTACTTAATTATTTATTACTCTATAGTCTATACATCTTGTGTTGAATATATGCCCATTCTGGAATGATGTGTGTATTTGCTATAACTATTTTAGATGGCAAATGCTGTTCCAGTTCTTTGTGTTGCGAGAAATGTTGCTTGCAATGTTCGTGGTGGATTTTTCAGGTAGGTTATTGGAGGTTGTGATGAAATTTCTGCATTTTATCAATATATTCGTTACCACTTAAATATTGGGCCTGCTTTGTTTCTTTTAGAGAGTTTGATGAAAATCTACTGAAGAAAGTGTTTGAACTATACTATGAAAATGGGTTACTGGATCTTCCATATGCCCCTGATGTTGGTGACTACTTAGTCTGCGAGGTATTAATATTCTGAATAACCTAATGTTCTCTCTCTCTAATTTATTTTTTCTGAAACTTTATGCTACCTTCCAACTTCTCTGCAGGATACTAATTTTGTACCGAACAATAGAGAGCAACCTCCTATACCTGAGGGCATGAGAGGAGCTGAAGTAGAGAGGAGATTGAATGGTCAGGTGAGCTTTTATATCCTTGTTACTTGGACTGATTGTTAGGAAAATGTTGTGTAGCCTTTTTAACTAGAGGATGCAAACTAATGGTGCCCTATTTTCTTTGGAGGCTATGGGTACTGTTAGATGGCATCACATGGCTGATGCATTGCTTGTGGCCATTTATAAATATCTACCTTTTTGGTACATTCCTTTTCAAAATGTGCTCAACTGCTCCTAGTTTGGCATGGGACTGGATATGCACCTTTATCAAAATCTGAAGCACTCTAGTCTATTTACTTGACTAGTGGTTGTCATTAATCTCTTGCCTTTCGAAACAAGCTTCAATTGGATGAGTGTTCTTTTTTATTCAGTCATTTCGGGGTGAGCAAAGGGAAGGACAACAAATATCATCCTCAACCCGTTCACCAGGTACCTCTCATTCATATATTTGGTTAGCTAGGTTTATCTATTCTGGTGGTTCCTGTTACCTTCTATTTATTATATTTTAGCTTGCTAAGTTTTGTTGGATTGGATTATCATGTTAACTTGAGAGGAATGTGTTGCTATTTTTTTTTCTGCCGTTTCCTTTGTCAAAGAAAGAATACTGTGCAATGTGATGCAGCAATTTGAAAATTTCTAGAGCCTATTTTGGTGTCACAGTTTTCTTGGTTATAGTTATGGGGACCATTTGACATGAGAAGAAACTGTCTTGTCCGATGCTCGATAGGACATTGCACTTACTCTATATGACATAGCTGATCCTTAACCTCTTCTCACTTGGCTATGTTTTAAGCATATGAATTCTGACTTTATTATACCACAGTTAGGTGGTATCATTTGTTTTAGTTCTGCTTGATCAGACAGCCTTGCCTGTACTCATTTCATACCCTATATTAGCTGGCACTTGGTTCCTTAAGTTATTAGCTAAAAACTCTGGTTTAGATGATGAGTAAATGGCAATCTGAGGCAATTCGGGAGGTAAGGGTATCATAGGATTTTGTTTCTTTTATTTTGTTCTTTTTTGAGGTTCGACATAATATGATCTTGATAAGGTTATACTGTTGTTGTTGACAACCTTGCTTGAACTTATCGCATATAAGAACCAAAACTTGGTCTTTAAGTAACCAACTGGGATCTTTGGTCTAGATGATGAGGGAATGTCAATTCGAGGCACTGGAGGAGTTAGGAATATCCAGCCAAACGGGGGCGCTCTAGCAATAGCCCCCTCGGTATTTGTCACAGTGTTACAAGAAATCGGGCGGCTATGTGACTCCAAGGTATGAACACCTTACTGATTCACATCTTTTGTTTTCTATTTGATTTTGAAGTAATCTCCAACTATTTCTCATACAGGTGGAATTCAGATCTACTGTAAGCAATGGCAAGAGTATGCAATTTTCTGTTGAGGTTGGTATTTTGAATATGTGACTTGTTAGTGTTTATACTATATTCTCTTGTCAACCAGTGCTATCCATTTTTGAACTGAAAGAGCATGCACATCAAAAGCATCATCATGCTAGTACTTTTGTTTTGTGATGGTTGATAAAATCTTTCATACTTGACAAAATCAATGTAGCTTTGCTGGCTCCTGCTACTCTAGGTATCACCTTAAAAGCTGCTCTAGGTTAGCTTTATCTGGTAGTTATGCTTTTGTAGATTTATATAGAGGTACTGCCATATTTCTACTTAATCATTTCACCTTCAGCTTAGTTATCTATGTTGTGTTCCAGGTTCTGTTTAGTAATGAAAAAATTGGAATAGGCATTGGAAAAACAAGAGATGAAGCCCAAGTTCAAGCAGCTGAAAAAGCCCTGCAAAATTTGGAGAGTGAGTTTATACCCTTACATCTTGTATACTGCAGGCTTTGCTATGTTCTAAAAAAAAGCTCTAAATTTAGTATGTAATTAGATTACACCTGAGCAAGCAAACATCTGGAAGCCTAAAATACTTTCATGTAGAAAACCATCCTGAAGGGTCGTTAAACTATTTATGCCAGTATACTATACAAGGTGATTTGTCAATGTTGTACTACCATTTCCTTTTATGATGTACGATGTGTTGGAACAGCTTTTTGATCTTGGCTTATCCATCAGATTTTTTGCATGTGTGAACTAGTAATTGTCAGACTAGCTTAGGCATATAATATGAACTGGTTGTATTGTGTCTGATTAATGGGCAAACACATCACCTTGTCAATGGAAATACAAAGCAAATGTTTGCAGCAAGAAACCCCATTGCAATGTGACCATATGCTGGTGGCAGTTAGCATGAATAAAAATAGCATCCAACCTAAGAATGCTTAATAACGCGTTGCTGTGGACATTCCAGTAATAGATGTTATTTCAAGTAGTCTGGAAATAGCACTTTATTCAATGTCCTTGATGTTTTTTTGTCAAGTAAATAAATCTGTGGTTAGGTTCCCTCAGAAACAGAACCTCTTTTACATCAAAAGAACAATCAGTCATTCCTTACGGCACATGTTTAGGGGTGTTCAGCTTTGCATCACTATCTGCGTACAAATTTATAATAATAGCCAGGATACCTTTGGGAACTTTGCCAATTTTTCTTGTTTGAGGCTAGAATTTTTGTGTTAAATTTTCTAACGGATTGACATGCAGGCAACTATTTGTCATTTGCTGCTCCTATTGTTGGAGTTCCTAACAAAGATTCAAGGAAGTCCCCTGGGAGTGGAAATGGTTTTCTAGAGGATGATACTTCTTCAGACATGGATATTTCTATGGAAGAACCTTCTGGAAGTACATTGAAACAGGATCATTCAAATAATTTGGATAAGTTGTCATCTATTATGAGTCTTATTAGAGAATATGTAAGATATTATGTTGCACTTGTCATTTCTTTGTTCACACATTGTTTTGATGTCCTGACTTTTGTTTTCTGATTTGTTTCTTTTTTTTAAATGCTAATTCATGTCTAATATTGTAGTGCTTGGAGGACCAACATGTGGTATTTCGAGATCAAGTCCGGAATTCTAACCCAGCCAGAAATGAAGAATATCATTTTCAGGTTAGTTAACGTTCATGCTCACACTTTTCTTAATTTTACTGGTATACTTCTGGCCTTGTGGCCATTGTGATGCATTAGGGGTTCTACACTTCGAAAAACAGACGAAGTCTCTTTTGCAACTGCTATGTGCATTTGGTTCTAGTGGTTATTAAGTGTAAGAACTAAGAACCAATATAAGAACTGTGTCAGCTGCTAATCAAAAAGCAGTTGTTTTGTTTCTTCAAAAATGGAAACACAGCAGTGGGAACTGACTGGTTAAGGGTGTTAATATTTGCATTCAAACTTAACTTGCCAGCAAATATTTAAGAAACTGATCTGAGTTGGATGAATTGGCCCCATCAGCTGGTGCCAGCTTGTTAATGCCGTCAACATCACACTTCTTGCTATATTCTGTTGAAGGTTGAACTAGCTGGAAAGGTTCTCGGGAGCGGCGTTGGTTCGGACAGAGATGTCGCGAAGCTTCTGGTACTGTGTTTTCAATTGCACATTAAATTATTGTACTTGCATATCTGCATCCAATTGCACATTGAATTATTTTGTGCATCAGGTATTCAGAATTCCGTTGGTAACTGACCAATAAATGTTCGGTTTAGAGGAGATTAGTGCACATATTTATGTGAATGTAGCCTTCTGTTACTACATGTAAACCATTATCAAAATAGGAAAACTATGTTTAATAGATAGAACCGAGAACATGTTGCATGAACAAAGATTCTCACGACGTAATGGTAGAGCATTGAACTCCAGGGGTCACTGAGGTTGCCGACCTGGGTTCGAATCTTGGTACCAGCTTCTTTAGATAAAATCAGAGGGGCGTCTCTCCCTCTGGCCTGAGTTTTTTTTTTAAGAACATGTTGCATGCCCTTCTTTACAGATAAGAGAATTAAAACTCCTGGGTTAAGTAGTGCCAAATTCTCAAAACCGTTTAATTGTTTTTAAGCACGTTTCTCCTGAGAGTTGATTACCATGTTTACATGTCAAAACAATGGGCTTGAGATTTCCTTATAAATTTTCAAGCCTAGTTATTTTCTTGGGTGCCCGACCAAAACTTCAGATGTGAAAATGGAAATAAATTACGAATATAATTTACAACTAAAACTAACTATACCTGCCTATTGGCACATTTTTGCCAACAATAATGGAGATATCACTTTCATCAACACTCGTCTCCATGGAGAAAAAGAACTATTGCACATTGTGTGCTTGAATGCCCATCGTTTCAACTGGAATTTTGCCAAAATAAGAAACCTCATTTCTGCTGTTTATTCCGGATACACCTGCAGTCTTCAAATAATGGTGCATACACAACGCATATTATATGTTTTTATTTCATTTGAAAATATAGTATCTATTAGTTTAATATGCAGCTAGGATCGTGACATTGAGAATCTGTAAAATGGCCTCAATTATACAAATAATAATCATTAGCATATTTACATGATGATGGGGAGCTTTTGTGTATCATTGATTGCTGCGACAGACTGATGTGTATCAAGCACTATATTTTGCTATTGCTACTCTTGTTATTCGTGGCCCAATGTTGTTAGTGGTCATTATTTATCTTGAATACTGATCTAATTAAAGCAAATTCATCCACTTCTTTTTGGTTTCAGGCCGCGGAAGAGGCATTGAGGACATTAAAATCAACTACTGACCCCCAAATTAAGAAATGCCTGAGACCTGTAAGGTAGTAACTTGATTGTTACCACATTTTTGCTGTTAGGATCCTGTGTTCATTGTTTAGCTTGATTTTATAATTTACATAGAGGACAGAGTATCTTGAATTTATTTAGCATAGTTGTAATCTGTTGTATCCTTCCTAGAAATTGTTGTCTTTGGACATTTTGGGTCCAATAATAAATGTCGTCGCATTGTCAATCTTACCTTTTGTCCTGTCTATTTCAGATGTAATGGCTGATCCCCCTCACCCCCTTCCGAGCTCCGCAACCACATGAGCTTGATACTCAAAAAGGTGGAAATGTGAGGGCAGCTGCTCATTTCACCATTCCAGCTGTCGATTTAGCAGAAGTGTGTTACCCTTTCGGTGAGTAGGGTCCACACCCTGAACCCATGATACGTGCCAAACTTCAAGCACATGAGTTCTGGATTTGAAGGAGGTTTAACATAGAGGGCAGACATGGTGTTTTATGGATTCTTTTGACCATCTTCATCGAAGAATCGTCCCATGTACAAGTGATTTTCCATACATCTATAGATGTTCTATCTGGTTTAGGATAGTGGCATAGTTGGCTGTAAACAAGTAGGAATGTAGATGTCGTAGATCTTCCTTTAAGGATGTGATGACCCATTAACAGTTAGGGATCATTAAATGGAATTCTTGTACGAGTTGTTCATGTTTATGTCTATTTAAGTGGTGCTAAATCATTAACAAATCTTGTGTTGGCCAGAGGACGTCCCAATGCTCAGATTTGTTCGTTGAGTTGTATGCTCACATCTCTCTTTTGGAGTTATCTCTTCTGATTCAACTTCTCATTGGAACCGTCTGCCTTCATGATAAGCAGTATGAGGTTTACCGTTTACGGTGCTCAACTTATTAGTTACTGTTCCTAAACTGAACATACTTGCACTACTACTATACTTGCTATATGCAACACAGTGCACGGCTAAACAGCTGCTGTTTTTTTCCTGCTGCAATTGCAATCCGCAGTGCTGCCGTTGCTTGCAGCATAGAAATGAGTTGGCGAAGGCACAACTCATTCTTCCAAACAACAGGTTTGCAACATACACACATATTCGTGATGCTAATTTCATGTTTTTGTTGTGCCGATCTGGAAACCGAGGATCCGGAGCACCTGCTGCATGGCTTTCCCAGCCCAGGCTAAGTCGTTTTCCAATATACTTGTTGGCCTATTTGCCAGCAGGGCACCTTCCTCTTCCTGGCAGAAGGTGGTGTCATCGACGGTACTCCCATTTTGTGCTACTGCTTTTACTTCTTCAAGGAGCTCTTCTAGAACCGTCTCGTCTTTGTTCAACTGATTCAATAAACAGATGAGAAATGTCAGGTATATGACTGCAAAACACAAGATGATTCCGTGTTTACCTGTGGCTGGTCCGTTTCGTTTGCCGTCTCATCTTTGTGCAACATCAACTGATTCAATAAACAGATGAGAAATGTCAGGTATATGACTATGCAAAACACAAGATGACTCCGTGTTTACCTGTGGCTGGTCCGTTTCATTTGCTGCTGCCATCATTTCCCTCTGCGGAGGAGCGTCTGCTACTACTGCTTCCGACTCAATCCCCAGGTACTCGTCCGTTATGATGCTATCTGCCAGCATCGCGCCGTTGCTTACTGCAAGATCATCTGGAGAAACCACATCCTCTGCCCCGGTTGAGAGCTCTTGTTCCTCGGAGACGCTCTGTTTCTTGGCGTCGTCCCAGTCTTCGTGGACAACCAAGGTGTTTGTGGTTTCAGTTGTCTGTAGGGTTCTGTTAGCGCCGTGCAGCCAGCGGACGTGCCCCGTGGCTTCTCGCAGCAAGAACTTGAACTCGATCAACTTGTTTGCCGGCAAATCCTGTCGAGTTCAGAAAGGTCGTGTCACGCACGGTCACGACGGAAGGAGGATCACTGGTGACTTGAGTGAAAGCTCACCGTCTTCGCCGTCCAGACGTGGTCCTCCGACCAATCCAACGCGATCGCCTTGCTCGGATCCCACAGGCCGAGCGCCGGGTCGTCGCCGACGATGAGGAACTGCTGCCCGAACGCGCACTGCTTCTTCAGCACGAACTTGACGCGCACGGTCTTGGCTTGATGAACTGTCCCGATGTCTTCCCAAGAGAGACGTGTCAACGTTAGTTCGGTGTGTTCTGTTGCCCGTGTATCGACATCACCGCTACGAATCTGTTCTTTGAACGACTATACGCACGACACAAGGGATGGAAGCTCATATCGTCAGCGTCAGGAGGAGTTGGCAGGGTTTCGGAAGAAACGACGGAATTCGCCTCATACTCATCCTCACGCACCTGCGCGAAGATCAACCAACGGAGTTCATAGTTGTGCGATTGCATCAAGCGCCATCAGTCCCATTCCCATCCCATCAGCACGCGAACGCAACCGGCAGACAAGGCATGTGGAAACAGGCAAACGAACTACGGGAAGACGACATGAGATTACCTCCAGCGCCACCGCTACGGCCTCCTCACCCAGGGACTGCGCCGCCGGGAGTGGCTCGCCGACGCCGAGGGACGCGGCGAGCAACCTTCTTCGGGCGGCCGACGGCGCCGAGCCGACGCCGACGCCAACGCCGCGTTCCCACGCCCCCGCGCGCGCCCTGCCGCCGGGCCGTGCCCGCGCGAGCAGCCCGGCGCGGCGCGCCACGGCCGCGGCGGCTTCCATCGGCGGGTGCACGGCGGCCAGACTTGAGCGCGCCCCAGGGCCAGGAGACGAGCCGGAGGGTAGCACGAGTAAGAGTAGTGTGACACACGGCAGCGGCGCAGCGCGGTGCGCTCCGACGCTGGGGCCGCTGCGGTTTGGTCACTTCTGGAGTGGTTTTTAGCTTTTTTACGTGTGTGTGGCACGGCGATCGCCGGGTGGCTGTCAGCCTGTGTGGTCGTGGTGAGTGGTGTCTGTGTCAGTTAGCTCGCGGGGGTCTCGCGTCAGGATCCCCGCGCGCGGTGGGTTCGTTCTCGGTTCTCGCGTCGGGATCTCGTTGCATCCCACGACTACCAGAAATGCATTACCGCAGGTATAAGCGACCGCGGAGCTTATCGAAATAGTGTTGCATGCTCCACTTAGAAATTTTGAAATTTTTTGAACTTTTGCACACCAATATTACCAAACAAGATGTGCATTGTCCCAAAAGTTGAGATTCAAACAACTTTTGTAAAAATTCATATGAAAGACAATGCACATCTTGTTTGGTAATATTGGTTCAAAAAATTTCAAAACTTCTAAGTAGCACATGCAATACTATTTCGATAAGCTCCGCGATCGTTTATAACCGTGGTATTTTCACTCCGACACGACTACGCACGCGTAGATTCGTTGGCTCCGCAGCACGGCACGGTGGTGCGGCTACCGATGGTTACGGATGGTGTCCGTGGCATATACGGCACGAAGAGCTCGACAACGGCGTTATGAACACATCATGACAAATGTGTTGTGGCTTCAACAATGACAATGGCTAGTGGGTGCGAGTTTTAACCCCTCCAGCTCAAGTTACTACAGTTCGCGCGATAGGTCAACGCGGGCGGCAGGCATAGGTCAAACCGGAGGACAAACCACAACGAACCAGAGCAAATTAACGTGAGTCCTGCCGTATGAGCCTACGATGATCGACTGGTATGTGAGACTACGAGTGGCTCCCAAGTGTGACGAACAAGCGTTCACTGCGAACCAAAAGATGGTGCATTACTCAGCACGAGGAAACAAGGGAGCAGAATATATTTGATCGAATCCAGGAAAGGTTAGCCTAGCGTTCAGTTCATCCGTAGAAGTTCGCTCGGAATTTAGCAAAGTTCTAAAACGAGAAATGACCAACTCTTGAGAAGTTATGGTAACACCCCACAGAAGATTTACAAATAGTTCCACACATAAACTGCTCTCTTGTCAACAAAAGCCGGACAAACTACAGAATAGTAGTAAGCTTTGCAGCATCACCAAACAAAAGGCTACTACAGCTATCTGAAGCTGTAGCAGCTCAAAACAGAGTGGTTCCTGAGGCAAATGTTGCTGGATATGTGGACCAAACTCGTACTAACATGGTACACAGCAGAAGCATAAAGAGACTCAAGGAGAGAAATGTTGCTGGATACATGTGGCTGCAAACTCGTACTAACGTGGTACCCCAACGGAAGCACAAAGAAGCAAGCTGGATTTAAATTAGTAAAGAAAGCCTAGGTAAGCAGAGCACAAATATCAACAAGGGAAAAAACTTGTATAAGTTTAACAGAATATGTTTAGGCATTCATAATGCATTCCTTGCTCACTACTCCTTCTAGTCGCAAATACTCGGCATTTTAAAATATTTACTTTGGAAACTTAAGTCATCCCTGCAGTTGTCTTAAAGGATGCTTCATTTTTTTTAGATGAAGTAAAGGATGCTTCAGAATTTATTTGATACTAGGACGGGGAGAATGTAGTATCTATTATCAGCTCTAAGATCCCAATCTAACTGTTGCAAATATGTGAGGATGAGCTCATCTTAATATTTGACACCTTGAATCTAATGTTACAATCCTAGGATAAGATAAACCTACTCTTACCGAGATGCAGTGCAATTATAAGAATCCTTGTGTCGGATATAAGAATATAAAAAGTGTATTTCAGCACAAAATAATATAGAGATAATAATACTCGATACACTGGGTAAGAACAAGAGTTGTGTTTGGCAAGATTCACTGCAACCATACCATAAGTATAAAGTGAACAAAACCCAACAAAGTGCATTTAATGCTGGTCGTTGATCACACGATTACAACATGATATCATTCATCTATAGCATACTAATGCTAAGGTCATCAGCACATTCTACCATCTAAACATTTCCAATAGTGAGGCAGCCAGTTCCTTGACTTATCAGCTAAGATGCAAATATGACGCTACAACTGTAAGATCACTGTTTCTAGCTGTTCTCATAAACAGTCAACTTGGTTCCCTTAAACTTATAATGCTGTAACCAAAGTAGTAATCGGTTTTCAACTTTTCATCAACATGACTTTCAGTAGCTAAATTGAGGATAATAGATCACAAAGGAACACTAGTGTTACACATGGAAAACAAATTTGTGGTGCCTTTTATATGCTCATGCACAAGGCAATAGTGTTTACGCAGAGCACTGCTTCAAGTTCATCATGGTCAACGAAACATATTTGCTAGCAGGCAAACAAGGAGCTAAATGAGACTGTTTAATTATGAATCAAAGCCAACGGGAGTAATAAGTAATTTCATGGATCGAAGCTGATAAGTTATTCAGATGGTGCACGTTAAAATTCAGTAAGAAAATTTGCTACAACTTCACATATCCATGGTGTAGCTCCATACAAAAACTGAAACAGCAAAATCTAAATCAACCGACCAAAGAAATCAAATGGCAGTGCAGAAATTTGAACGGGGGAACCGATCCATAGTACCATATCGGACAGCTCGCTGTACATCAAGATCCCGAACTTTTTTTTTTTTTTTGAGAATCAAGATCCCGAACTTATTCCCCAATGACCAATATATATTATACAAATGCACAGATCATCATATCCACGAAACAAAAAGAGACAAGCGTGAAACCTGAAGGAGCAATAACATAGAGATGCTGCAGAATTACAAGGTGTGTCCCGTCCTTTTGCTCACCGATCAATCGAATTATCGATCACTTGTCGCCAGGGCGGCTGTCATAGTCGACGACCTCGGCGTCGGTGACGGAGCGGGAGTGCTGCACGATGGAGCGGCCGATGGAGTTGATCCACTCCTCCTTCTCCTTCTCGGTGTCGGCGATGAAGTACATGGTCTCCTGCGGGGTGGAGAGCTCGAAGGCGTAGGGCCGGTTGAGCACGTCCTCGGCGCCCTTGACGGTGAGGCAGGAGGCAACGGGGATGACGCCGCGGGGCACGGAGGCTCGCGTGACGGTCGAGTCCTTGAACCAGAAGAGCTTCCCCTGCTTGAGCACGAACCACCGCCGCCGCCACGTCTTGATGTACTCGCCCTGCTTGTTCAGCCAACCCGAGCGCTCCGGGATGCGGATCGGGTTGGGCGAGTCGCAAGTGACGGAGTTTTTTTTTTCTTTCGCAAAGAAGGGAGTTTTGTTTTGGACGGCTGGTCGAATTATTGTACCCGTTATAATCAAGCCGCGACGGGATTGGGTTGCATTGTTGTAATTGCAACCACTCCGTATTTGTTTTGCGAATCGAGTCCTTACAGAATTTGAATTACAAGAAC
The DNA here is from genome assembly GCA_036936925.1 of Cenchrus fungigraminus. NCBI lineage: Eukaryota > Viridiplantae > Streptophyta > Magnoliopsida > Poales > Poaceae > Cenchrus > Cenchrus fungigraminus. The sequence continues at coordinate 11,619,448 of CM072779.1, forward strand.
ATATACTTACTGAGAATTAAATCATGTAGTACTCTTTTCCTTTTCTCCTCGTAAAAAGAAAATACTCCTTTACTTTTCTCATAATCTGATGGTTCTCGTCTTGAATAAAAAATTCCGTCACCTCCTTTTGTTTTTTCAGAATCGGATGATGGTTCTCATCTCGAAATAGAAAAGCTTCATCACAACTATCTTATTATTATACTATTTTATTGAAATTAATGATTTCAAGCTGATTTGGCACATAATCTGATTGACTTTTCATGCACACTTTATAAACATGAAATAGTGTTGTTTCAATGATCAATACTACATTCTCCTTCATCGTGCCCTTTACCAAACGTGTCAAGGTGGATCATTGTCCCAACCTCCAAATGTGCATGAATATGCTATATGTTACTTTGTCTTTTTTTTTTTTTTGAGTGCCTCTCATCTGAGTACAGCTGTAGTATGTTACTTTGTCTTCTAGATGCACAGAGTGATGTGTTATCTACTAAAGAACTAACAGTTCCATTCAGGGGCGGAGCTGAGCCTAATTCATGCCTAGAGTCACTATGTGAAGTTTATGTGCTAGTTGGACTGAGTCTTCATTGCTACAGTAGTCTGCAGTGTGTAAAATACAACTCAACACTTAGGGCCATGACCATAGTGGCCCTAGGTGCTCCTCCGCCACTCCCATTAACGAAAGTGTAGGAAACATTCGCTAGACGTACGTTGCGAGCAACATTGCACCTCTGGACGTGCTTGATTTGGGTTCAGATATCTCACAATAGAAAAACATTTCTACATGCAACAGGAAAAGGTGAATTTTGAGATGGTAAAGAAGATAGAAGGAGCTACTGTAAGAGTTTGTAACCTTAGATTATTAAATCTACAAGCCCAACTTGCTTTGGTAGCTTGCGTTGGGTTTGCTCTAAAAAATCGTTAAACTTTTGTCAATCCTACCGTTTCATTCTACTCACGTTTCTCGGTCACCCCTCATTCTTTTTTTTCGATTTTCTCTTTTGTTTCATGCTGCATAAACTATTTTCGTTGATACCTTAGAGCAAGGTTAATAGATCCGCCCATTGCGGGCTGTAACAAACGCCATGTCATCTGTTCAAAGTACATGTTTCTTTTTTTATTCATCCACACCATGCAGCGCTGCGGACCAATGGGAGCAGCGGGAGGGGTGGTGGCCGGCTCAAAAAACTTGAAATCAATTCATCCGCCCGCCTGGAGCCGGTGTTTTGTGAACCGCCCGCTTCATTCTCTCTCCCCTTTTCTCACTCATCCACATAGGATTTTGCAGACGTGGATAACCTCGTACCTTATTATACTTGCTCTTAGCGTTCATCCATTCTCGTTCTTTCACTTGCGAACAGGAACGGATCTAGCATCGAGGTAGACTAGGTCTCAGCCCCTCCTAGCCACGAAGCTCCTCCTAAGCTTCCCTATAACTTTACATTCGTTTAAGCTTGAGAGTAGAGTCCAGAGGCTGAAACATTGAAGTTTGAGAGGAGAGGTTAAAGGCTGAAAATGAAGGAAAGAGTCCCTCATAACATTTTTTTTATAGATTCATCATTGTCATAAAGTTATATCATCTTTCTTTTCACAGTCTTTACTTACTTTTACCGTGGCAGGTCACATACCTCTTTGGTGTTGAGGTATCATTATGCCGTGCCATGCTTGTTTTTATTTGATTTTGCCGGCAATTTATTCTCGCTTCTTGACTCTATGCACTTTTTGTGCCTCCTTTTAGAGTAAAGTGCAACTCCGACTCACAAATTTTCTGAGCTGTGTCATCCCGGTCCATAAACTTTTAAAGTGTGTCAAAACTGTACCTAAACTCAATTCGGGTGTCTAATCAGCCCCTAACGGGTCTATGGTGCTATTGCATATTTACAACTCGAACCCTATATCCTTTTATTAATTCATTTTCCATCCTTCTTCACAGGGGAAACAAACAAATCTCGAGTTCTTCAGATGCGATCTCGAGGAGCAACTGATAAGATGGAAGAATCACAGGGAGCAGGTCGAGGGTGATGCAGTGGTGGTACCAGCCGTGCATGCGGCAACGAAGCCGCGGAAGGAGGCCTTCTCCGGCTGTGGCTGCGAGACGGCGGACGTCGCGCGGACTCCCACCAATCAGAGGAAGGATGAAAAATGAATCGACAAAAGGAGATAGGGTTACAGTTGTAAATATGTAATAGCACCATAGACCTGTTAGAGGCTGATTAGATACTTGAATTGAGTTTAGGTACAGTTTTGACACACTTTAAAAGTTTATGAACCGGGACGACACACCTTAAAAAGTTTGTAGACCGGAGTTACACTTTACTCCTCCTTTTATATATGATGATGGTTTTTCTTTATCATTAGAATCATCCATTCTAATGGTGTTGACTCTATCAATAAAAAGTGGACAAGAAAAAATATGAAGAACTAAAAGACTCTAAATCGAAACACACCGATAGCGACGGAAATAGATGAAGGAATAGATAGTATATGGTGCTAGATCTCATTTAGCACAAAATATACTATTCGTATAATTAAGATCTGTACTATATTTTCTATTTTAAACGGTGTAAAAGTACATTTCATAACTGAATTTTTTATTTTCAGCCTGAATCTAAAACCGGTAAATCTCGGCAAAGTCACAGTTCTAAACCATGTCAAGCCATTCAGCACTCAGCAGGTTGCCAGCCACATCATTTTTCGCAAATCCCCTCTTCCGTGTCTAACCCTATCTATACTATAAGGAGCGAAGACAATTGAAAACTTTTCTCACCCAATTCGGACCCGCTGTACCCCTCACGTCGGACCCACCCGTCATATGTTTTTAGGTGTGGATAGGGTGGAAGGACTATGGAAAGACCGAAAAATCGCAATTTGGAGAGCGTTTCTGCCAAAAAACTAATGTTTTTTCACCCGAGATGTTATACCCGCCGTTGTAGCCGTGTTGAGCCTCCTCTGTCATCCTCCCGCTGTCCTGTGGGCCTCCGCTCGCATGGAGTCTGTCGCCGTGCGGGCGTCTGACTCCGGACACCCCCGTCCGCACAATCAAAGCATCCTCCAAACCTTTCGTCGCCTACGACCGGTCGCCGCCACCCCTTCCACCCTCGACCGGCCGCCGCCACCGTCGCCAACCTTCTGCCGACGTGGTGGTTGACGACGCTCGCTCCCTCGGTGCAGCTCGCCATCTCGGGCCCCACCTACAATGGATCCTCAAACCGGAGACGCGCAGTGGCGCTGACATCGCGCTTCTCCGGATCGACAATGTCGCCTCGCCATTCCTCTCCAGGTCAACATGAAGGCGCGCGTCCCCTCTCTGGCGGACTCGTCGTCAAGCACTCGTGGAGGGGAAGGTACTGCCGGATCCAGTGCATCGCCTCCTCCGGCGGCGTCACGCTCGACCCCCACCATGCTCAACCTCACTAATACCTCCTACGACGCCGGCGTCGACTTCGACAAGGCTGAGGCCCTCACTACCACCGACGAGTTCACGCCTGCCGTTCGCTCCGATGGTCGTGGCAAGTTCAAGGCCATGTGCTTCTCGTCCTTGCTCCGCCCGGGGATCCTCACCGAGCTTCGTCGTCTCTACCCGGTCCACCCCGGCCGCGACTTCCCCGTGCTCCACCTCCGCCGACGCACCCACGAGTGGGTCCCCTTCGTAAGCCCGCCCCCTTCCTGAACCATCCCTTGCTACCACATCGCATCCTGCTACTGCCTACTATGTCGTGCTACTGTGGTCAACAAACTAACAATGCAAGGCTGAATTTATGCAAATATTTTCTGTACAACTCTATGCTGATCAGTTGATGCTTCCATGCCGCAGTGCGCATCCATGTGCATGCCAGCGACGACATGCCCCTGTGCTTGTTTTTTTTGAACCGGTGCCCCTGTGCTTGTGCTTGAGGCGCATTGAGCCCCTTGCAAATTGCAAAACGACGAGCGGCTGCTTTCCTTTGCTTGCTGACGTGCTGACAGACGAGTTTTGTTTGATAAACCGAGATCCAAACCAAACTGCTTGCAGGTGCATTTCGATTTTGTGATTCTTTGGAATTCTTGAAGTTTTAATTACAGATCTGTTTATGTGATGATATCCGTTACTTATCCGATTATTTCCTTGCTTGTCGATTTGGGGGCAACTCATAGTTGGATGGAGTTAATTCATTACACATATCTCCATCGATGCTTATTCTGCATTTCCCTGCAGCTTAATTTTGAGGGTTACTGATAGTTGGCTTGAGTATAAACCGATTACTCATTTTACTGCATTTCTGAATTTGTTTTGTTTGTCTACCAGATGTACTCATATCTCAAGCATGCACATGCAGTAGTTCATATGATTAGCTTGCATGGGTAATATCTCAGTTTGCTTGCTATATAAATTAAGCTAATCATGTTGAAAGCACCTGCTTTATGCTCAGTACTTAAGTAGAGATAAATGCATAATTGCCTTTATGCAGTAGATATAAATGCAATATTTACTTTAATGCACCGATGCATGTGCTAATGTATCTACGTGATAGTTTAATAACCATATGTTTACTATATATGTTGCATCTATGAGGTGGGCTGGAGGAAGAACCACACAACAGATATACTCATCAGTAACAAATTTTTACTAAGACGTTGTACCTTGCAACCGACTACTAATTGGTCAGCAAATTCCTGCTTTTAGTTTTTAACTTTGAATATTAGAGATCTCGATTTGATGAGGCATGTTGCATTGACCGGTGACAGCACTCGAGAGGTAGTGTCATTTATGGCTTTGCTTGGTTATTAGTGTTTGTGTTCAAGATCCACTACAGTTATATGGTATACAGTGGTGAAGCATGTTTTTTTTTTTGACAACAGTGGTGAAGCATGGTTGAAATCCTTATTTGGTCTATACAGTGGTAAAACATGGTTGAAATTTCTGCGAAGATATTGTTTATGCATATGAACTGAATAACCTGCAGTTTGTTGGTTTTTGTCGGGGACGGTCATTAGGGGTCTCCCAACTAAGGGGATAATCACCCTCGTTAAACGCAATCCGCCCAAGGACCGTTCCTCGAGCCCCGGTCACGGGACATCACGGGCCCACAGTCTGCTACGGCCCGGCAGCAGCCACACCGAGAAGGCCCGCTTGACCGCCTCGCTCGAGGGCTCCGGCTACTCAAGCAGATTTCCGTCCCGCTTGAGGGCTCCGGTCCCTCGAGCCAGTTTCCGCCTCGCTCGGGGGCTCCGGTCCCTCGAGCAGGTTTCCGCCTCGCTCGAGGGGTTCGGCCCCCCTCGAGCGGGCAGCCGTCTCCATTCCGCCCGACAGTGGCATTTAATGCCCAGCCCCACGGCGGGACGCCGAAGTCAAGGGTGAATCTTCCCCCACGCCGCGCGACTGACACAGCCGGAGCGCCTGACACCGCCACAATGCGGCCTAACCCGCCACTATGCAGCCATGCCTGGCCCTGTGCAGGCGATGTGTGGCCCTGTGCGGACAAAAGGATGTCATTCCACGACGTTGTACCACCTGCTCCCGTCCTCCCCTCACGGCGAGACCCTCGAACGGGCATGGGGGCACCCTCGAAGGGTGTACGGGCGGTAAGCAGGCGTACGCCCCGACTGGCGCCGCCGTACGGGCGGCGCGCGCCACGTCCCCTCCGCCAACTCCGGCGTCGCGCGGCCATCCCGGACGCTGTGCGGCCATCCCCGGCGCTGTGCCACCACACCTGCCACTGTGCGACGAGACACACAGCACTGCGCGGACAGGCCAGTGACGCGCCGCGGTCCCTCACCACCAACTCCGGTCCTTCCCCCGGCGGCTAGACCCACGATTCAGCGGGGGCAGCCTCTCGAAGTCAAAACAGGACAGGTCACAGTAACCGCCATGCCGCCCGCTGAAGCCGGAGGGCGCCATCCGACTCGCGCCAGGAACCATGACGTGCGGGACAAGACCGCCGACGCCATACATGTTAGTACGCAGTCACTGTGCCGGTTGCCATCATTGTAACTGCCCTCCCTTGGCCTATAAAAGGGAAAGGCAGAGCCACCTGCGCGGGGAGGACGACTCACATTCTCCGGCACACAGCACACCACCCTGTTCTAGATATTGGCACTTGCCTCAATCACCTTAGTAGGGACTTGGGGGGATTTCCTCCTCTCCCGTCTTGCTTGTAGCTCCCCTCTACAGGCACCACCGGTGCAAGCTAATACAGTGCGCAAGCACACCTTGCTGGACGTACGGCCGCGTGGCCGGAACCAGGATAAACCCCGTGTCGCATTAGCTTAGCACTGCCCATCGAGAAGCAGATCCCAGCGCAAATCACTAGTTGGTGTCGGCGCTAATCCGGACACCGACAGTTGGTGCGTCAGGTAGGGGAGCGCTATGATCGTCCACCCGCTTTCTCGATGGTGATCGTCACCGAGCAGACTTCGGAGAGGCCCGCCTGGGGCGAATCTGACACGCTCCCGGCCGGGTTCGAAATCTGGTTCGGGAGCATCCACTACCAGGCGACTGGCAACGGCTACCACATGCGCATCCTCAACCGGGAAGCGCTCAAGGTGGCGCCGCCCGGAACGTCGGCCGCTCCGATGCCCGCAGTATTCCCACCGCCACCCCGACGCCGCAAGCATTCGGGGAAGCGCTCACGACGAGCGCGCACGGCGCGGCGCCAAGCGGCGGACGCTGGCTCCCCCTAGGGGGTCGAAGCCGGCGAGCTCCCGCCCGTCGGAGCAGAGCAAGGTAACGCACCTCCACCGGCGAACTCCACGACACACCCCGCGGAGGGGGCTGTGGCTGCGCAGCCACGATTCCCCCACGGGATGCGCGGCGCCACCATGGCGTATTCTTCGTCGGCCGGCACCGACCTGGCTGCATACGAGGGCCTTCCGGATCACCACTTCATGTCCATATGGAACCTCATCGCCACCTCGCCCGACGATTCCTACCGCGACACCGACGGCGAGGAGTACGGGTACGGGCGTGGGGCGCCAGAGTGGGACTACTCCGGACTGCAAGACCCCGACGCTTTCAGGCGGTTCCAGGCCGCGGCGGATTACTGTCTCACCTGTTCCGACGACTCCAGCGAGGGGGATTACGATCCCACTCGCGAATGCTTCGTCGTCGTCCTCGGCGAGGGCGAAGACGAGGGAGGCGGAGCAGGCGATGCTGCGGTCCGCAACACTGTGGCAGTAACCCCACCGGTGGGGGCGACGCCACCACCACCTGACGCGGCGCGCGGTGCGCAGATGGCCCAACTTCGCGAGCTGGAGGCGAAGCTGAACGCAGAGCGCGAGCAGCTGCGACAGCTGAAGGCCGCACTCGAAAAAGACAAGGCCGGCCCCTCGACCCCTGGGGCGCGCGCTGCGGGACGCGTGGCCCGCGAGCGCATCAACGCTAACGCCGACGTAGACGAGATGCCAAACCTGGCAAGGGCTAGCCAGAAGCTCGTGGCTGTGGCGACTTTGATTCGGGCCATGCCCGAGCCGTCGACGCCCGAGGGACGTAACCTGCGTCGCGAGGCGCAGGCCCTCATCGAGCAGGCTGCGGTGCAGCAGGCCGAAAGCTCTGCGTCCCGCATGCGCTATCAGTCTGTTACAAAGGCTGGTGGGGGCGGCAGAGACCAGGAGGCATCGGTTCATACTCCGCACCGAGCGCCTACCGTCCACGAAGGCAACCAGAGGACCCCTGCCAAGGAACGGATTCGGGATACGCGTGGCGCACTCAACGATGGCGACGCCCGCAACATCCTGAACAAGAAGAGGCAGGACGCCACTCCGTCGTATGGCTACAACCCACGGCGCGGTGGGCGATACGACAGCCGGGAGGACAAGAGCCCGTCACCTTCCCCCGCGCTTCCGCCAACCAACGACCGTGAGCAAGTACTCAGGGGAGACGGACCCCCGGGTCTGGCTCAACGTCTACCGCCTAGCGTGCCAGCTGGGCGGCGCCACCGATGATGTCATGATCATCCGCAACCTGCCACTTCATTTGGCAGACTCCGCGCGGACATGGCTCGAGCACCTGCCCGCAAACCAGATCCACGACTGGGACGACCTGGTCAGGGCACGTACGTGCGCCCCGGGAACTCCTGGGACCTCCGAGGTTGCTCCCAGAAGGCTGGCGAGTCCTTGAGGGATTTCATCCGCCGCTTCTCCAAGCGCTGCACCGAGCTTCCGAGCGTCGGTGAGTCCGAGGTCGTGCACGCCTTCTTAGAGGGCACGACTTGCCGGGACCTGGTGCGCGAGTTGGGGCGGAACCCTCCCACCAGCGTCAATGAGCTGTTCGACATCGCCACCAGCTACGCCTCCGGCGAGGAGGTGGTGGGGACGATCTTCGATGGCAAGAAGGGCAAGCGAGCCGAGGATGCGCCCGCAGAGGGCAACAAGCCCAAGGAGCCCTCGAAGAAACAGAAGCAGGGTAAGAAGCCCATGGAACAAGATGAGAGCCCTGAAGAGGTCAACGCGATCGACGCCGCCAACAAGGGGGCTCGAGGTCCCCCTCGAGGCGGTGTCTTCGACGACATGCTGAAGAAGCCCTGCCCGTACCACAAGACCCCTGTCGCTCACACCCTCGAGCAGTGCGACATGCTCAAGAAGTACTATAGCCGCGTCGCCGCAAAGGAGGACGACGCCAAGAAGGATGCGGGCGACTGGGGCAAAAACGGCTTCCCGGAGGTGGAGAACGTGTTCTTCATCTTCGGAGGGTCCACAGTCGATATGACGTCGCGGCAACGCAGGCGTGAACGTCGAGAGGTCTACTCCGTTCACCCGGCCATGCCGTCATACCTCGACTGGTCGGAGGAGACGATCTCCTTCGGCCGAGAAGACCACCCGAATCACATCCCCAATCCGGGACAATACCCGCTTGTTGTCGACCCCATCATCGGCAACACACGGTTTTCCAAGGTGCTGATTGACGGAGGCAGCAGCCTCAACATCATGTACTCCTCCACCTTGGAGCTCATGGGGATCGGCTTGGACAAGCTGCGGCCCAGCAAGTCGCCGTTCCACGGTGTTGCGCCGGGCAAGCGAGTCCAGCCTCTCGGGCAGATTGACCTGCCCGTCTGCTTCGGCACACCGAGCAACTTCCGCAAGGAGGTCCTCACCTTCGAGGTGATGGGGTTTCGGGGAGCGTACCACGCCATCCTTGGCCGGTCCTGCTACGCCAAGTTCATGGTGGTCCCAAACTACACTTACTTGAAGCTCAAGATGCCGGGGCCCAAAGGCGTCATCACGGTGGGCCCATCATTCGAACACGCGTTCGAGTGTGACGTCGAGTGCGTTGAGTGCGCTGAGGCGCTTGCGCATGATGAGGCCCTCGTGGCGGACCTGGAGAAGCTGGCCAACGAGGCCCTTGACACCACCAACAAGCACGCCGGCAGCTTCGAGGCCGCGGAGCACACCAAGGTTGTACCCCTCGCCCTAGCGCCCCAGAGGGCAAGGTGCTGAGGGTCAGCTCCACCCTCGACCCGAAATAGGAAGTGGTGCTCGTCGACTTTCTCCGCGCCAACGCCAACATCTTTGCGTGGAGTCCCGCGGATATGCCAGGCATTCCGAGGGAAGTCGCCGAGCACTCACTTGATATCCTGCCCAACTCCAAGCCGGTCTCTCAGCGTCTGCGACGATTTGACGAGGAGAAGCGCCGGGCGATTGGAGAGGAGCTGCGAAAGCTCTTAGAGGCCGGGTTCATCAAGGAGGTGTTTCATCCAGTATGGCTAGCTAACCCTGTACTAGTTAAGAAAAAGAATGGAAAGTGGCGGATGTGCATTGACTATACCGGTTTAAATAAAGCATGTCCCAAAGTTCCTTTTCCTTTGCCACGGATTGATCAAATAGTTGACTCCACCGCGGGGTGCGAGTTGCTATGCTTCCTTGATGCGTACTCCCGTTACCACCAAATCAAGATGAAGGAGTCCGACCAGCTCGCGACCTCCTTCATCACACCATTCGGTATGTTTTGCTATGTGACGATGCCATTCGGTCTCCGAAACGCCGGGGCAACATATCAGTGATGTATGCTCCACGTCTTCGGGGATCACATCGGGCGGACCGTTGAGGCATATGTCGATGACATCGTAGTTAAGTACAGGAAGGCGGACGACCTGGTGAACGATTTGCGCGTTGCGTTCAATTGCCTCCGGGCAAACGGGGTTAAGCTAAATCCTGAAAAGTGCGTCTTCAGGGTGCCGCGTGGCTTGCTCTTGGGTTGCATTGTTTCCCAGCGAGGCATAGAACCCAACCCGGAGAAGGTGTCGGCCCTCGAGCGGATGGGGCCGATACGCGACCTGAAGGGGGTACAAAGGGTCCTGGGCTGCCTAGCAGCTCTAAGTCGTTTCGTCTCACGTCTCAGCGAGAAGGGCTTGCCCCTGTACCGACTGCTGTGGAAAAGCGAGCGCTTCTCCTGGACCACCGAGGCTCAGGAGGCCCTCGACAAGCTGAAGGCAACACTCGCCCACGCTCCGATACTGACCCCGCCCAGGAAGGCGAGCCGCTGTATCTCTACGTTGCCGCTACGACCCAAGTGGTCAGCGCGGTCATCGTGGTTGAGAGAACGGAGGAGGGCCATGCCCTGCCTGTCCAGAGGCCGGTCTATTACATCAGCGAAGTGTTGTCGGATACCAAGACGTGATACCCTCAGATCCAGAAGCTACTCTACGCGGTGGTGCTCACGCGGTGCAAGCTGCGGCACTACTTCGAGGCCCATCCTGTCACCGTGGTGTCCTCTTTCCCTTTGGGGGAGATTGTCCACAACCAGGACATCTCGGGTAGGATAGCTAAGTGGTCCGCGGAGCTTATGGGTGAGGCACTCACCTACGCACCACGAAAGGTGATCAAATCGCAGGTCTTGGCGGATTTCGTGGCTGAATGGACCGACATTCAGCTGCCCTCTCCTCAAATCCAAGCCTAGTGCTGGACCATGTATTTTGATGGTTCGGTAATGAAAACGGGGGCAGGCGCGGGCCTGCTCTTCGTTTCGCCCCTTGGGGAGCACATGCGGTACTTGGTACGCTTGCACTTCCCCGCGTCGAACAACATGGCGGAGTACGAGGCCCTCCTCTGCGGCCTACGCATCGCCATCGAGCTCGGCATCAAGCGCCTCGACGTTCGGGGAGATTCTCAGCTGGTCATTGATCAGGTGATGAAGAACGCAAGCTGCCACGACGAGAAGATGGAGGCATACTATGCCACGGTGCCTAAGCTTGAGGACAAGTTCTCCGGATTCGAGCTCAACCACGTCGCGCGTAAGTACAACGAGGAGGCAGACGAGCTGGCCAAGATTGCTTCGGGGCGGATCACCGTTCCCCCGAACGTCTTTGCCCGCGACCTCGCCAAGCCCTCTATCGACCTCGACAAACCCGCCGGAGCTTCCGGAAAGGCCTCGGGGGCCGGCCTCTCGGGGCACACGGGCACCGAGCCCATGGATGAGGACCCCGCGAATGGGGAACTTGAGACCTCGGACCTCGAAGGGTCCCAGGCGGACGAGGCTGAGGCGATGGAGATCGACAACCTCCCGCCCCCTCCGCGGGACTGGCGCGATGAGTATCTTGCATGGTTGGACCGGGGGGAACTCCCCCCAGACCGAACCGAGGCAAGGCGTATCGCCAGGAAGGCCAAGTCCTTCGTCATCATCGACGGCGAGCTCTACAAGCGCAGCGCCTCGGGGATCATGCAGCGTTGCATTTCCATCCCCGAGGGACGGGAGTTGATCCAGGACGTCCACGCGGACGAATGCGGTCACCATGCCGCCCCGCGAATGGCAAAGGTGAGGAGCTCCCCCCGCGCTCCCCTGCTTTTATAGAGTAGGAAGGGGCGGAGCCCCCGGAAACGCAGCGGGCGGCGGCAGTAAATGCGGTGGGTACCACTCGTCGCTGACGACAGGGCCCCACCGCGCCGAAACTACCGCACGCACGCGCGTGTGCCATGATTACCGCGCGGTATTCCAAGGGACGCCGCGTCCCGTCTTATCACCGCCGCGCGTCGCCTGCGTCGTGTCACCCTAAAAGGCGCGCCCGCCTTGCCTGCCTCGTGCCACGTCAGCCACGATCGAGTGGGCGCGGCAGCCAACCGTCCTGTGGACAGATTTGCGCACACCGGGGATTCCTTCTCATATAAGGAAAGTCCCAGGAAACCCCGAGCCGGGGATTCGAGGTCTGATCCCTCGAAGGGATGCAGCTGGCGCCCCAATCCGAAACAGGTTGAGGCCACAGGGCCACGCCCTGTCAGCATACCCTCGAAGACGAACTCGAGGAAGCCCAGGGTTCAGGCCCGCAGGGCTCTACTGATCAGCGGCTCGAGGCCCGGCTCGCTGAGGGTGCGACGGGTGCCACAGATGCCCCTCGACTCAGGGATGTACTGATCAGTGGTTCGAAGCTCGACTCGATAACAGATCGGCGAGCGCCACAGGTCCGCCAAGACGGGAGCGCCCGGCGCCCCCGCAAATGCCCTACTGATCAGAGGTACGGAGCCTGACCCTCGACGGGTTCGAACAGGCGCCTCAGATCGACAGAGTCAGGAACGACCGGGGCGCGCGCAATCGAGCCTATCCCCGAACGCGAAGTTCGGGGGCGCCCCACATATCGTGTTCAAGGCCGAGACAGAGGCAGCTAATCGAGGGATCCCATCGAGGGAGTGCTTCCGCACCCTCGGCCCCTAGCGAACGGGGCCGAGCCCTGCTTGGCAAACCTCTTCAAGCGCTTACATGGACGTGTCTCCGGACCACGAGCCGGCCCCTATCGAACGGGGCACGGACGCCCACTTGAACTATCCGTTAACAGCTCACCGAGGCAACCGTTGCTCGTCGCCCGCTCTAGGGTACCACGGTTTGCCTCACCCCTGCGGAAGGGCAACGAGGGTCGTACTAAAGCCGAGAGTCTTCATCCGATCGTCCCTGATTGGGTCAGGGCTCGGGGGCTCCTCGCACCACGACCACCCCGATGATCACCGCATCAACCTACCTAGGGTTGCGTCCCCGAAAACGGTCAGCCTACCCAAAACATCTAGGGTCAACACGATGCCTCCCCACCTGCGAAGATTGCCGATGCCGGCTGAAATACCGCCGAGGCCAGCTGAAACAAACGCAAGGCGAGCTACATCACCCTACGTATTTAACCCTTGCACGAGTGCACGCACTTCTGCAGGGCTTCGGGGGCTTACACCCGCGGGTGCGCTAGCGCGCCCCCACAGGAAAAAATGCACGATCAAAAGAGGACGAAACTCGCACATAGCGTCCGAGAACGACATCCTTTGTCGGAACGGTCCCCTTTCCGGCAAAGGCTCGGGGGCTACTGTCGGGGACGGTCATTAGGGGTCCCCTAACTAAGGGGATAATCACCCTCGTTAAACGCAATCCGCCCAAGGGCCGTTCCTCGAGCCCCGGTCACGGGACATCATGGGCCCACAGCCTGCTACGACCCGGCAGCAGCCACACCGAGAAGGCTCGCTTGACCGCCTCGCTCGAGGGCTCCTGCTCCTCAAGCAGATTTTCGTCCCGCTCGAGGGCTCCAGTTCCTCGAGCGAGTTTCCGCCTCGCTCGGGGGCTCTGGTCCCTCGAGCAGGTTTCCGCCTCGCTCGAGGGGTTCGGCCCCCCTCGAGCGGGCAGCCGTCTCCATTCCGCCCGACAGCGGCATTTAATGCCCAGCCCCACGGCGGGACGCCGGAGTCAAGGGTGAATCTTCCCCCACGTCGCGCGACTGACACAGCCGGAGCGCCTGACACCGCCACAATGCGGCCTAACCCGCCACTATGCAGCCATGCCTGGCCCTGTGCAGGTGCTGTGCGGCCCTGTGCGAACAAGCAGATGTCATTCCACGACGCTGTACCACCTGCTCCCGTCCTCCCCTCACGGCGAGACCCTCGAACGGGCATGGGGGCACCCTCGAAGGGTGTATGGGCGGTAAGCAGGCGTACGCCCCGACTGGCACCGCCGTACGGGCGGCACGCGCCACGTCCCCTCCGCCAACTCCGGCGTCGCGCGGCCATCCCCGACGTTGTGCCACCACACCTGCCACTGTGCGACGAGACGCGCAGCACTACGCGGACAGGCCAGTGACGCGCCGCGGTCCCTCACCACCAACTCCGGTCCTTCCCCCGGCGGCTAGGCCCTCGATTCGGCGGGGGCAGCCCCTCGAAGTCAAAACAGGACATGTCACAGTAACCGCCATGCCGCCCGCTGAAGCTGGAGGGCGCCATCCGACTCGCGCCAGGAACCATGACGTGCGGGACAAGACCGCCGGCGCCATACCTGTTAGTACGCAGCCACTGTGCTGGTTGCCATCATTGTAACTGCCCTCCCTCGGCCTATAAAAGGGAAAGGCAGAGCCCCCTGCGCGGGGAGGACGACTCACATTCTTCGGCACACAGCACACCACCCTGTTCTAGATATTGGCACTTGCCTCAATCACCTTAGTAGGGACTTGGGGGGATTTCCTCCTCTCCCGTCTTGCTTGTAGCTCCCCTCTACAAGCACTACCGGTGCAAGCTAATACAGTGCACAAGCACACCTTGCTGGACGTACGGTCGCGTGGCCGGAACCAGGATAAATCCCGTGTCGCATTAGCTTAGCACCGCCCATCGAGAAGCAGATCCCAGCGCAAATCACTAGTTGGTGCCGGCGCTAATCCGGACACCGACAGTTTTCTTCTTTTTGTGGGAGTTCAGGCTTCTAAAATTATTTGCCAGGATAAGAAATAGCCTATTTGGCAGGATAAAGTTGTGACCTAATATTAATCAAGTTTACTTTTGTACAGATTCATTTCAATCGTGTCCAAATGATTATGAGATGATCTATCCTCTCATCATGGTTCATCTATTTGGAGCACCAATATGTTGATTAATCCGTTGTGCCTTTTTTCTTTGCAGGTATCATTTTTGTATAAATATACATTCTGCCAATCATTATTTCAAGACACTGTGTGCTTACTTAACTCAGATTATACAAATTTGGTAGCCATAATATACAAATTTGCCTTGTAGAAGGATAGACAGATATTGATCTCACTATCACTTATTACTATAATTGCTTGCGAGCTTATATTTACCTACAATTCTAATTATTGCATTTTCATAAATTTTAAATATGAAGATGCCTAATTTTGTGTAGTAGTCTTAGACTGACTCCAGCAGTGCTCTTATTCTCACCTTCATCTGCAAAATGAGAAAAAAAGTGACACTGTAGCTGCTCCAGCAATGCCCTCAATCTCATCTGCAAAATGAAGATGGTGGCCTCCGCACCCCCATTCCTGGGATTTCTCTCTCCTTTCTTCAACCGTCGCTCACGGGCAGGCAAGACAGAGGAGGGGAACCTGGGGGCGGTTGGCCTGCCGCCGGCGGCGCTCGCCGGCGCCACGGCCCACGGCGGCGACCGGGAAGGAGGGGGAAATGGAAAGGAGGGCGAGGGGAATCCGTTCCTCTTCTCACCTTGAGCGAAGATGACACAGGGAGAGAGATCGATGGTGGCGGGCGGAGGATGGCGGCGACGGCGCTGGGACCTTGGGAGAAGCAGGGAGATGGCTGGAGGGCTCGGTGGCACGGCTCAGCGGCCTTCATGGTGCGACGGCGGCTCCCGTCGGTGGGACGGTATCCAGGTGGCGCGGCTCAACGACCTCCATGGCGCGGCGGCGGCTCCTGTCGGCGCGGCGGGTTCCAGAGCCCGCGGCGGCATCTCTCGACGCTCTTGGATCCACCACGCCCGCGACGGCGGCTCCCCTTGGCGCAGCGCGACGGCGTCTCATCTCGGCGCAGCGTGACGGCAGCCGTCTCGGCGCAGCGGGATCCAGGGCGGAGAGGGGCCGCACCGCCATCCTTGCGAGCTCCGAGCCGGTGAGGACAACACCACCCGGCGACGGCGTGGAGGGGAAGGCAGCAGAGCTCGAATCCGAGGTCCTCCACTCCTCCGGCAGCGACGGCGAGTTCCTGCGGCGGAGCTAGAGGCGGCCTCCCCGACGCGGGAGCCAACTACCGCAGTGGAAAGGAGGGAGCCAGGGCGGCGCGGTACGATGCAGAAGGGGATGCGCACAGCGGCTGGAAGAAGCACTTTTTTATGTGACTGTTCGGTTCTCTCTCCTTTGCGCACAACGTCTGTTTGCGGGTGGGGAAGGGGAAGCTTGCTGCGGTCAGTCTTAATAGGTCATTCACGTAATTAGATTTCTCTATTCTTGTTTATGGAGGAGAAATGTGTTTTCTCGAAAGCCATCATCTGTTGCACCTATAAAAAACTTGCAGGTGCACACTCATACAGGCGGCAACTTTCAGAACCTTTGTGTCATTGTAGTGTATTTGTCTGATAAAAAGCACCAGCCTACCCTCAATCCTTTATATCGATGGTTTCCTTCTTGCATGTTGCAACCGCATCTTGCATATATCATTACATGCTGATGTTGTTTGATGACTGACTTTGATTATGAATGATAATTGCTTATTCTTCCTTTTGCAGAAGTGACACCTACCGATATCTGTAGACACTGGTCAGAACTTTTTTTTAAAACATCATGCAACCACTGTAATGGACGCCTTCATTGGAAGACATTCAGGTGTGCTGAATGTTGACAGGTAGTTGTGAAATGGAGGTAATGAGAAAACTTGTTTGTATTCTTTTTATCACGACACCACTATGAACGCGTGAGTTGGAGCAAACTTTTGACACTGAAAATATGGATGCAGGCCTTATACTGATGATAACTGTCGACTAAACAGATTCATTTTGTAGCATTGTAATCCTTTACTTGCTAAATGTCTACATGTTTGAATTTTTATTTTGTAGTAATGTAAATATTACACATGTGTAGTCATGGTGTTTCATCTCTCTTTAGAAATTTGGATTTCCTTATCAGTTGATATTTATAACTGATTGCTCGAGATCTCTTTTGAAAGTAGCACATTAAAATGATTTTCTCGTAAACATGTGTGTCGCACGTGCATTTTACTGTATTTCAAAAGGTGCCACATAAGGAAACCGAGAGCCAAAGTGCCCAAACGCAGAAGGCGAGCGGCGGATCCCCGAACGGCCAAAGCCCCCGCAACCGCAAGCCGCTCTCGGTCGTGGAGCCAGCGGCAAAACCACGCTAAAATCTCGCCCAAATCACCGCCGCCCCAGCCATGGCGACCTCCTTCGGTTTCGGCGGCTCCGCGGCCGCGGGCTCCACCGCCTCCTCCCCCTTCTCCTTCTCCTCAACCCCATCCGCCTTCTCCTTCTCCCAGCCGGCGGCGGCCTCCTCCCCCGCCCCCGCCTTCGGCTCCTCTCCCTTCTCCTCATCCTCCGCCGCCGCTCCCTCTGCCCCAACTTTCGGTTCCTCCTTGTTCGGGGCCTCGCCCGCCGCCGCGCCCGCCTCCGCTGCGGCCTCCTCCCCTTTCGGCTTCGGATCCACCGGATTCTCGTTCGGGCAAGCCACCGCAGCCGCCTCATCGGCTGCGCCCGCGCCATCCATCTTCGGGGCAACGCCGGCCGCATCCTCTACCCCTAGCTTATTCGGCGCCGCCGCCTCCGCCGCAAGCAGCCCCGGCCTCTTCGGCGCTGCCTCTGCCCCCGCAAGCAGCCCGGGCCTCTTCGGCGCGTCCGCCACCGGCTCTGCGACGACTACCCCGGGCCTGTTCGGCGCTACCACCTCCGCGGCAACCACTCCGGGCCTATTCGGGGCCACCTCCGCCGCGGCGACGGCACCTAGTCTGTTTGGCGCCGCCGCCTCCGCTGCGTCCACGCCAAGCCTCTTCTCTGGAGCCTCCACGGGCTTCGGCTTTGGCTCGTCGGCGTCCGGCTCCACCACTGCCACGGCCGCCGCGTCGGCACCAGCATTTGGCTTCTCATTCAGCTCAGGGGCGGCCGCGTCAAGCACTCCCTCCACCACGGCATCAGCACCGGCATTAGGGTTTGGGGGCTCCACGGGCTCGTCGCTGTTCGGATCCACCACCTCCGCACCACTCTTCAGCACCACCACTGCCTCTTCTCCAGCGCCTGCTGCCACTACCACTCCATCCTTTGGCTTCTCTGCCTCGCCAGCAACAACAACATCCGGCCCGTCCTTTGGCTTTACACCGTCACCAGCGAGCACAGCGACGGGGAACACGGCTCCTTCCTTGTTCTCTTCTGCTTCCTCAGCCCCTGCCTTTTCTTTCGCTAAGAGCACATCCGCCACGCCTACAACGCCAGTGTCCTCGCCTGCCACCGGCTTCTCCTTGGCCACTTCGCAGGCTGCACCTGCACCATCACTGTTCTCCAATACCAGTGCAGCAGGTAGTACGCCTGGCTTCTCCTTTGCTTCATCTCCGGCAGCTTCTACACCAACTTTAGCTTCTGCCTCTGCAACTGGTGCATCCACTGCGGCATCAGTTACTGCAGCTTCTGCAACATCGGGATCCTTGTTCCCAACTGCTTCTACCAGCGGTTTCAGTTTTTCAGTGGCACCATCATCGTCATCAGCAGCGGCAGCTACAGCCACTACCACCACTGTCACGAGTGCATCTACATCTGCAGGCATGACTACCACGTCTCCTTTGACTGGAACAACAGGATTTCCTAGTTTTAATCTTCAAACAACTACGCCAGCTTCTACCTCATCTCCGTCACTCTCATTTGGTGAGCTTCCATGGTTCTTCATCATCTGCAATTGTTTTTCAATTTTATGTCTTAAATGTAACCGTAACTGGTGAAACTCTGAACCGTGCCTAAGTGTCTGGTTCGGACTAATTACCATGCTTCTGTATTTGGTTTAAAACATGTACGCATCACTCATGTAAAGTTGTAGCATCTGATTTATAGAGCATAACATCTCAAATGAATCTACATTGTTTGCATGTTTACCATTGTACCTGCACTATACTTACCATTATGTTTGTATATTTTTTTCATACTGTAGGCATTTCTACTACAGCTGCTAGCACATCAGCCACCAGCACAAGTCAGGCAACTTCTGCAGCTGTTCAAGCTAGCAGCACAGGGTTGTAAAAGTTCTCTTGATGTATTTCTAGTTTTCTACCATTAATTGTAGATCCTGGACTGACATTTTGCATTTGTTCTGTTGTGTTGTGCAGTGCTGCTGCTGCTACTACAGCTATCACTCCAGCAGCTTCCCAAGCACCTAAGCTACCATCAGAAATTGTTGGCAAAAGTGTGGAGGAGGTACTGTACTTATATGTTTAAAACACAGCTAGTTGTTTTTCACCGTGCCGCTTTCTTTTCTGTATCGGCAATGTGTTGGAGGCTAGAACAATCTGTCAATATCTGTGCTTCCTGAACATCTGATTTCTCTTGTTCCAAAAAAAAAACATCTGATTTCTCTAATTAAGTAGCTTGACACTATCTCACTTTCTAGATAAACTCACATAATTGTCTATGCTGTAGATTATTAGGGACTGGAACAATGAGCTTCAAGACCGAACTGCGAAATTCAGGAAACATGCCACTGCAATAGCTGAATGGGACAGGAGAATTCTACAAAACAGAAATGTTCTTATCAGGCTTGAGGTTTGCTTTGTCACTTACTATTGCTTTTTGAGCAGCATGTCTCATTGTATACTAAGGCGCTCAAACTATCTGGCAAATTCTCATTCAAGCTCTTGTAATTATGAGATCAGCTTAATGCTGTACGTATGCTTGTGCTTATTCTGGATTGTTATTGAGCGTCATTTTTGTTAAGTAACGTTCAAGATAAACAACATGATAGTGTATGCTTTGCTATGAGTAGATGGTAGTAGGCTAAGTAAGCTTAGTCGAATCTAATTCTGCAAATATTGGTAACGCGAAGACCTGAAGTAGTCTACCAAGTTCTAGATTGTTTGTGTATTGTTTTAAGATGGACGTGACCAGAAGAGCTATAGCTGACCTTCTGGTAGGGGTTTGCTACCAGATAAAGTTTTGCTGGTGTTTCAGTGTTGGAAAAGTAATGCAGAATTGCTTTCAGAAATCGGCAAAGTAAATCCCTTTTAATAGTCAATCATTTCTTATTTCAAATTGTTTTTGATATAGCAGGTTTATTAGCTTAATCATAGTTTAGATAATCAATTTTGATGAAAAAAGGGTTATGGAGTCTGGAAGTGGATGAAGATGTGTTATTTGTAACTTCTATTAACATGAAATTGTTGACTATTTTTATGCTAGTGTAGTAGAAAGAGGCAACTTACTACCACAATCTTTTCATGTAATTGCATTTTAAGTACTCCCTATGTTTAGACAGGTTATTGAAAAACTGAAAACGTGTGCAAGTAATGTGCTGCATTTGCAGAGTAAGCTGATAAGGTGACAACTAAATTTAATACTGCCTTCGGTCCAAATTATTTATATTTAGCTCTTTGGTCTTGTTTTTCAGATAGGACTATTTGTTGTTCTACAATTGGCTATGACATTTCCCCCCCTTAGAATGCCTTATTGAGGTGTAGTGCAACCCTAAGGATGGACAGTAATGTGAAGAGGAGAGGCAGAGGACGACCAAAATTGACATGGGAAGAGGCAATTAAAGGATATTTGAAGCAAAGATTTAGCCCTGGATAGGAGTGCTTGAAAAACAGCTATTTCATGTGCTTGAACCCTGATTTGTGGCTCTTGTTGGGTTCCAACTCTAGCCTACCCCAACTTGTTTGGGACTGAAAGGATATGGTGTTGCTGCCTTATTGAGGTGTCGTTTGCGCTTTGGATGCGAGAATCATATGCAAACTCGAGAAGATCATACTGCTTCCTGCTTCTGAAACTGGAGATAGCTATAAATATTCTTTGTCTAAACAACCCTTATGCCCCCTTTAGATGAAAGATAGGTGTTTAATTAATTAAGGGTAAACATTTCCTTCTGTCTTGTATTTGGTCATCCCATTAGTGATTAGCCTGGCACTGAAGGTCTAAAAATGTCATCAAGTAACACTTATTACTACTAGTTATTATAGAAAGAAAGATTAGGAAAATCAATTTTATTAAAAAAATAGTAGGAAAATTGATGGTTTCTCTAAGGAATTCCAATAGTCTCGGTGAAACCATTAGATTCAGTTTACTATATACCTTTTAAAAGTCTTTATTGTGATAATATTGTAAACTGAGTATGTGCCTCTTTTTTTGCAGGCTGAGGTGGCTAAAGTTGTTGAAACACAAACAGGCTTGGAGCGTCAACTTGAGTTGATAGAAACTCATCAGCGAGAGGTTCGTGTTTCTGTTAAGTTTCTATTTGTTTCCTTTGCTTGGATCAACTATAACTTCATCCTTTGTTCTACGCTCCTGTTTGTTTGCTTATTCCTGTAATTGATCATCTGGTGGCATTACATTATCCCATGCCGATACAGTTGCTGAAGATATCGCCTCTTTGAACTATGCCCCCTTGTAACCTTGGATAAGTTGTTTTACTTACCTACCATGGATTTGGTTTTGTTTTATTTTGTCTTAGCCAACCAGTCCTTTGTTTGTTGTCAACCAAAAAAAAAACTAGTCCTTTGTTGATGAGAAGTTCAAGCTTTATACTCTAGTGCTATTCAACATTGTGAACATAATGAGTTTCCAAATGCTAGTTTCCTTGGCATGTGTACTAATTTAATAGTTGTGAACATAATGAACTTCCAAGTGCAAGGTTTCTTGCATATGTACCAACATATATATAGTGTTTGTTCCAGTCTTAACATATGCTGAACTTAAGTTAGAAGTCAGGATGACGAATTGTTAAAGAAGTGTTCCCTCTGTTCCAAATCATAAGTTGTGTTAGCTTTGCCCTAAGTCAAGTTTCTTTAGTTTTGACCAAGTTTATTGAAAATGCACAAATATCTACAACATCAGACTAGTTTCATTAGATACACCATGAAATATAACTTGCTAGTGTATTTATTTGATAATATAGATGTTACTATTTTTTTTCAGTAAACTTGATCAAAGTTAGACAAGTTTGACTTGGGCAGAAGTTAAAACAACTTATAATTTGGAACATAGGGAGTAGTGTTGAAATTTTCAAGTATCTTGTGCCTAAAATTTAAAACAAATCCCATATTACACAATTTGGGCAATTTGATAAGCCTACACCAATAGATAGTGATTAATGCCTGCTGAAACTAGTGGTGACTTTCAATGGGTTCGTAGTTCTTGAACTTGAATGTGGTAGTCTGACTATAAGATCCATCAGCATATTTGTATGGAGTTCTCTTTTAATATTGCGAAACTTGTACGTGACACTGATTTTGCTTTAGAGTTTAGACTAGAGACTGCTATGAGATAGAGTTCAATGCCTGCAATACACTGGCAGTGTTTCTTGTTTAATGGTTACAATTTATTCACAAATATTTGAATCAGTGCCCATGCAACTAATGTAGTTTAACCTCTTTAATCTCGAGTGATGTTCCTATCATCACCGAGAGATTAATCATAGATATTTAACTTGCAAAGAACTTGCTTTATTATTGCAGGTAGACAAGGCTCTACAGGGTATGGAGGAGGAAGCTGAACGCATATTCCAGGATGAACGGGTGTTACTTCGTGAAGATGATGCTGCTTCGACAAGAGATACGATGTTAGTTCAATAAACCTGTCTTACTATTTCTGTCTGGGTTTTAGTTTTACTCCAAATCTAGGGTAGATGTAGTATAAAGAGACATTGTTCAAATCATTTTGGAAAGAAAATAGTACCCCCTCCGTCACAAATTGTAGGTTTTTTTGGCTTTTTCTAGATACATAGCTTTTGCTATGCACCTAGATGTATATTATGTCTAGCTACATAGTAAAAAATTATGTATCTAGAAAAGCTAAAATGACCTACAATTTGAAACGGAGTATGGAGGGAGTAGTATGGTTTCTCAAAATGACCTCTGAATTGAATGCTATTTTTGAGGGAACTGAATTGAATATTATACATATAAATAAAATATCACATGTTTATTGTTTATGGCCGTTTGCAATGGTGTGTTATGTGTTATGACTACAAAAGTTTACAGAACTCGTCCTGGTCCATTAAATTACTCTATACTGTTTAATCATGTTTGTGATAAAAAAATTCCAATATTATGTTCATTCATGCATTGTTTGTTTGTGTCTCCCAATTAAATTTGTTTTGCAATGCTAAGGTATGAGCAAGCAGAAGTTGTGGAGCATGAATTGCAACATATGACAGAACAAGTAAAATCCATCATTCAGACTATGAATGCTACTCAGGTTAGTCAACAATCAAGAGTTACTAGCAGGCTTGCTATTCAGTCCCCAGCAATCTCTTAATTCCTGTCTGATTCAGGGTGCTGAGCTTGAGACTGCTGATAGTATGACACCATTTGATGTTGCTGTCCGTATACTCGATAATCAACTGCGGTCCCTGATGTGGATTGATGAGAAGGTCAGGATACCAAACCGTGCTTATTTTAATCTTGTTGGGTTCATTTAACTTCTTTTTTTTTCTGTTTGATATGTTCAAACCTCACATTTATGTTCTGTAAAAACAAATCGTTTCTCTAATGCTTGTTACATTACTTGCCTAAAATGTTCTAGCATGTTTCCGATGAGTCTAGAAGGCTGTTGTATTTAGTGTGTCCTATCCATTATCCATTTACCTCTGGCATTCCTATCAAGTTTTTAAAGTGTAATTATCTTTGCAATGATGCTGGCATGATGCAGAAGGGCATTGTCCAGTTCTGCGGTTCACTGCTACGATGCAGTATAATATGCCTTTGAACAAAGCTTATGCCATATTTTGATGTACTGTTCAGTTTAATTCTGCCACACCATATAACATTTCATAGTTCTGCGAAAGCTTGCTTTTGATCAAAACTGGAGCAACTTAATCTCTATCATCTTTTTCATTGCAAGATGTTTAATGTCAATTTAACACCGGTTATGTTTCTTAGTTATTAATTATTTGACCCAGCTGTTTGATCTGTTTTGCCGGAAACCATTATTGATACCCTTTTTTCCATTTTGCCTAGGTTAATGAGTTCTCTGGTAGAATACAGAGGCTGCCTAACAGCAGTGCTTCAGCCGAACGTGACTCTGGGATTCCCAGGTTTTGGTTAAGCTGATCGAGGCTAGTAAGCGTGCTGTGCTTGGTTGCTCCGCCGCCCCACAGCAAAGGTTTCACGTTATTTTCTCCCCGTTAAAGTACTTTTGTGCCTTGTAGCCCTAGCTGGTTCCCTCTTTGTTTGATACTATTCAATGTTACTCAGATTGCTGGTTATCAACAGTCTTGCACCAATTATCTGTGTCTTCAATATTACGAAATTGTTTGACAGTAATTTCAGTTTGGTCTCGATATATACAAAATTGCTTCATATCTAACATGTCAAGGCTTCAGAATTATACAAGGGCTATTTCAGAAGAAGGAGCAACTAGAGCTAGTTATGATTCCTTCAGGCAACTAGAGAAATTTATGCGTTTAATATGGGGCATAAGCCTGTATATCTACTGTGGTAGAAACACGCGACTGTTCTTTACACGTACAGTCAGCTGGTAGACTTGCAGTCATTTACGCGGGGCCCAATATATTGTAGCCCGTATGCAGCTATAGACTAAATGGGCTTTCTAGGTTTGTTTCGGCCCAAAAAGGGTTGCTATTCTGGAAAGATGCTATATTGCTATATACTCATTTTCCATCCTTAGCCTTTTTGTCCATATTAAGGTTACCCGGGTTGCTATTCTCTGGCGTAGTTTTAATCTGTTATGCACAATCAAGCTCCTTGGTTGAAAACACTACCGGCTTGCTCCACGATTCCACCTGAAATCAGAGGCTTTGTGGAAACAGTGAGACAGCCAAAGACGCAGCTTGTCTTTCCGCCTTTCTGGCACGCTACGCTCAGTGCTGGTTTCGGGCAATCCGTTGCAAACGGCAAGCACTATGCACAGCTCATTAATCCATCATGGGATTCCTTTCAACGGCGAGTGTGAGCTGCAAGTGAGGCTCCGAGTGGATGGAGGAGTTATTAAACCAAACCATGTGCCGGAAACCTTCGAACCCGGAACCAAATCAAACAAAACCATCATCAACGGCTACTTGCAGGTAGATTAAACCCATCTCCAAACTAGTCGACGGCACATGGTACCTCTCTGTGCCACCACAGCCACTGTCCCCTTAGCTTACCTCTCGATGACAGTCTTGAGGACTTGGAACGCAGATACAGAGATGCATCAAGCGAAAGGAAAAATCTGGAGAGAAACCGGTCAAGGAGGCACATGCCCGCTCCATGTGAGGCTGATGCCCGAGGGAGGATCGATCGATCAGGGAGGGAATCCACTACCTCCATTTGCAAGAGAGTGCTCACATGGGCGAATTAAAGCGCAATCTTGGCAACCAAGGTCCGTATAGATGCTGCGACCCGGATGCCAATAATGCAGTACGATGTAGTAGTATTGTACGCCGTACGCCGGTGGTGGCGGCGGCAGTGGAGTCCAATCCAATCCAATCCTTGGAAAGTGGGCTTGGCTTACCCACCGGCTGTACGAAGCAGTATGGCCATGATTAGACCCGCTACCGCTGCTAATCAGAGTCGTCATCTGAGTGACCCCATTGACACGGTGTCACTATGCGCAAAGGCAGGAGCTTTTGGAGTACATCTCTCACAAAGGCGCCGCCGAGTGTGCGCGTCATTATGGTCCGCGCCGACCCACGCCGGCCGCCGGCGACACCCATGGACATTCATTATCTGGAGCACATCTTCACTTTCTCCCGTGCGGATCGCTCGCTTTGTGGTCCTTCCTTTCAAAGAAGCCCATAAAAACCCGTCGAGAAACTTTAGTCGGCTCGGCAAAAAGCGGCACGATCGAAGCGAAAGGGCGCGTCCGTCGCAGCGAAGCGAGCAAACAATGGATCGCACACAACATTTTACAAACCCCTGGATGAGGAGTACAGGAGGTCCAAAGCGAAGAACGGGGCGATAAACAAAGGCCACTGTGTTTTGCCTTTAGCTAGCATGAGGAATCGTCCAGTCCATTACAATTACCCACACGCTACACAACATGGACCCAGCTCCATGAATCAAGGGAGGAGTAGAATAGAAGATTTAAAAAAAAAAACCTATAGGATAAGCATGTCATAGTATCATATGGATTGTGGACTCTCTCGCTCCCGGCTCGTGAGAGCGAGAGAGATCGAGAATGAGAGAGCCTTTATAAGCCATGACCATCACTCACACTTGTACGGGCGGGCAAGCCAAACAAAATAACACAAGGACACCAATGGCGCGACGGACCCCGATCGGGTGGGAAAGCAACGCGGCAGCGGCGGCGGCACGTACGGCCCGAGGCGAGGAGATGTTGTTACTGCAGAGGGACGGGACCTGAGCCGCCGCCGCTGCTGCTGCTGATCGGGTTCTACTACGGTGTGATGCGGCGTCCTAGGTAGGGAAGGAGAGGAGGCTTGTATATTACAAGGCGACCAAAACCTAAGCAATTAATAACACTGGCTGCGATTCTCTGCGAAGCGACCGACGACGGTGCAGGCCGGGAGAGAGAGAGAGAGGGGTGGTGTGCGGCGGCGCTCCTTGCGACGACGCCTCCGCCGCTCCGGCCACCGCGTCGGTCTTAGTGGTGCGGCAACGGCGCCGCGGCGGCCGGGACGGGCGGCTTGGGGCACTGGTAGCACTTGGCGAAGAGGCCGAACGTGTCGATCTGCCGGACGAAGTTCACCATGCTGGCCCAGCCGCCGAGCCCGAAGCCGACCACCAGCACCCACACCACGATGAACATGTTGAGCACGAACATCCCCGTCCAGCTCGGCAGGAAGAACGGTGGCTTCTCCGCAGCATTCTGTTGGCATTTTCCCATGACAAGAAGAAGAAAACGTCAGCAAGCACTGGAAGCAGAATATATACTACAGAGCAAGTATACACAGGCGCACGACACAGGTCTTCTGTCTACAAGATAAGATGAGCATCGCGGATTGCGCTCCTTGTTCTTCCTAGTACTATCTCTTTCGAGGCATTTTTCAGTGTTCGATTTCCTTTCGGAAGTAAAGCTGGCGAAAAGGAGGCCGACGAAAGGAACCCTCCAGCCGCAGACCGAAATCACCATCACCATATCTCTCTCGCCCGCGCGCGCTCTCCAGCAGTCACCCGACGCCGACGGTGCCTGGAGCGCTCCCGTCCGCGGCATCGGGAACGCGCCAGCGCCAGAAGCCCAGCGACGCCTTCCCCAGGGTCTCCGATGACAGCATGACACCAAGCGTCACCACCAGGCATGTCAACGGCTGCTTTCCACGGACCCACGCCACCCCGGGGCGCGACCGTGTCGCCGTCACCACCGTCCCACACACTCGCACAAGTCGCGGCGCAGCGGGTGGACCGTGCATTCCCCCTCTCCGTGTCTCCAGTCCCAAGCCCAGAAAAGCCTCGCTCGCCCCGCGGCGTGGAACGCCCGGGACCAGCACGCGCCCGGAACTGCACAGGGAAGAAGTGGCCGGAGCGGAAGCAACCGGCAGATCGATGGGTCTCCATCTGGCCATTGCCACTGGCGCCTTGGCCACAGCGACGGGCGGACACGCGGGATCCGGAGGCGGAGGGGGTGATCCCGACGATCACCACCCGATCGATCCGGCGTCCCTATCGTTGTCGGGCGCCGCGGGGCGGGGGCCCGGCTTCGAATTAATGTGGCTGTTGGCTGGATTCAATGATTGGGGATTTGCCCATGTAGGCGCCGGGGCCCGGATAGGGGCGGTGTGCTCTGTGCATTCAACGTGAACTGGCAGGCCTGTGCACGGATCTCCACTGTCAATTCTACTGGCCCGTGCCGCGTGCGCTCCAATCCTGGCACTGTTCGTCACAGGGCCACGGCTGCTAGGGGGCACTGCTCTAGACAACGCCACGAACGGATCACGCACCAGTTGGCAATGCACGGCCGGGGCCAGATGCTGCTGCTGGTAGGAGTTCATCAAAGCCATTTTCTGGTACGTCAAGCATGGGTACGTACCGAAACATGCGCTGATCGACCATGGATCCTCACTTAAAGCTACGACAACGACGGGGTGGTGGATGGACACGCGTGCACGTACTACCAAAGAAATGAATGGAAGAATGATCGGAGACGGAGGGGAGGAAGAAGAAGACGCTTACCGCGCGCGCGGAGGCTGTGCGGTAGGTGAGGATGTGGGCGAGCGCCGGGATGATGTAGACGGTGAAGCTGACGAGGAGGGCGCCGACGGCGGAGTTGATGGGCCCGAAGAAGGGGAAGATGATGGCGAGGAACCAGATGGGCACCACGATGGGGAGCCGCGCCAGCGCGCGCTTGAAGATGCTCTTGGCGTCGTGCATCCCGATCACCTTCTCCCACACGAAGTAGAGCGGCGTGCACGCGAACCCGAACGTGATGAACTGGTGGATCAGCATCAGGATCACGGCCGCGTCGCGCCACGCCGTCTTGGGCAGCAGCGAGAAGGCGTTCGAGTGGTTCAGGAGCTCGTCGCCGAACGCCCAGTACATGGCCGCCGCCGACGGGAGCGTCAGCGTGAACACGTACAGCGTCGCCAGAAGGTAGATGTACTTGAACTTGGCAGGCTTCCACATCGCGTGCATGATCTCGCTGCGCAACAAATAAACCAGCAATCATCATTGTTAGAACCCATTTTTTTTTCATCATCATCATCATATATACAAAAGTTCAGAAGTGTAGCTCTTGTTCAATTTCATCTTGCATTGGCTGCTGGCTCCATCCATAAATAATTTCTAACAAAATTAATTGTTCATCCTAAAAGGGAAAGCTAAACAAACACAAGAAATTAACGGACTAAACGGCCTCGCACATGCGAGTCAATGATGCCGAGACTTTAGTTGATCAAATGATACGCGACGACGGCAAAAGAAAACCGGGCCGTCTAGTGCTCCTCCCAGTCACGCACCGGCACGGCAGGACACTCGCTTGCAAAGATCTCGGCGGCAGGAGGAATCTTGCAAGCTCTCGCCAACACATGCATCGCGCCTCCAGTCAAATGATGGAGGACCCGTCAAGTGCGGCCAAATAAGGCCGTTACCAGTAAACTAATCACCTGCTGTGCTGAACACTCAGCTCCAGCTTAGAAGATCTCGTGATGCGCGCTACCACATACCGACCGTCACATATCACACTCTTTTACAGTCTCTAAGTGATGCCTAACTGCCCGGGCTCTGAAGAAATTGCTTGGATCCAGCAATGGTGAGGGGCACTGTCAGTCAAGGTGGACAGAGACACTCACCACCTTCTTCTTTTAGCATGCATTACTCAAAGTGGGCATGTGTCTCCATTGCTCCACTAAGCAAGGCTTTCCCTTGCTAGCCTAAATACTCTAAACGTCCCAATCCACGGATGGTTGCAAGCTTATCATCATCATATCGCCCCTTGCATGAGGGCAAGTAGCTAGGGATGAATTGCATCTGCAAGGCATGATGTGAACTCTGCACTAGCTGAATTCAATGAAGCATGGTTTCTTTTCCCATTTCCCCTGCACTAGAAGAAGCAGTCAAGCACCCACATGACGGGGCTGGAGATAGAAAATTCCCCAGATCTCCGACCCAACGGCGCCCACTAAAGACCAGGACATTTGAACACCGCACTAGGGCGCGCCGCTGCTAATTATTCCTCGCATGGCCTCTAATCATGCCCCAGCCACAGCCATCAATAACAATAATCCAGGCAATAAAATAGATCAAGCATAGGCAATGAGCAAGCAATGGGAATAAAGGGATCATCCTCAAGCCGTCTATTCTAATGCAAAGTGGCTAACACTGCATCTCCTTTCTCACCCTCACTCATAGGCTATATCTTGTACTCGTAGGGCACCTTTGGGATGCATCACTCCACACCCAAATGCATATGACCACACCAAGCCTTTAGCGGCTGAATCGCTGCATTTCCATGGGTCCGGCGAGCTAATCACCGGTGGCTGAAGCTAACATACGCAGCTGCAGCTGGTTCCCACCATGCCCAAGCCCCGTGGCTGCCTGCTTGCCTACAAGGTTTTGGTTTCTACAGATGGTCCTGGCTGCTCATGGGGATGTGCAGCATGCCAAGGAGGTAGCTTTGATAAGCTGAGCTAGGTGCAAAGCTACAATCATGCATGTGTAGTTAGGATTAACTACACTGTTGCAGTGTGGTGCTACAGCTGGTCAGTCGCCCACCATGGATGGAGGGGGGAGGGGGAGTGGGGGACCAATAGAATGGAAGCCGGAGGCAGGCATGTTTCCAATCCGGACATGTCCTCCCCGGCGCCAGGCAAAAGCTGCAGCTGGTGAAAAGCTCACTTCACCTCTGCAAGCTCTGCT
Source organism: Cenchrus fungigraminus (assembly GCA_036936925.1). Taxonomy (NCBI): domain Eukaryota; kingdom Viridiplantae; phylum Streptophyta; class Magnoliopsida; order Poales; family Poaceae; genus Cenchrus; species Cenchrus fungigraminus. The sequence goes on from CM072779.1 coordinate 11,649,565, forward strand.
CCACGGTAACTTAACAGCAGCACACTTCCAAGTAATTAATAACTAAACAAAGAGCTTAGTACCAATTAACTATAGCATTCTGCTAAAGCGACAGCATCAGAGTGGAGTGCAGTACGTTGCTGCTGATTTGAGTTCATTTCGGGGAACTGAAGACTTGGTTGTTGTTGCCAGCAGAAAGACTTACACTGTGACGGCGTGGCCGCCGAAGGTGTAGAGGATGTTGGTGGCGCCGGTGAAGTAGAGCACGAGCTTGGTCGGGCCGGTGTGCGCGACGCCTTCGACCTGCACCGGGCGGGGCCAGTCAATCATTGGTACGTACGGTGTACTAGATGGCATGCCCCCATTGCAAACCAAGACGGACAGCGTGTGTTGGGATGGAGCTCTCCCGGGCGGTGGCTGGGCAGGGCTAGCTGGGGGCGGGGGCTCACCTGGCCGTTGAGGAGCGCGGCGATGGCGAGGTACCACGCGGTGTAGGTGGTCATGCCGAGGCCCAGGAAGGACCAGATCCGGTAGTTGTGGAAGGAGGGGATGAACACCGTGGTGGCGCAGCAGGCGCCGAAGATGTACGTCCATGTCCGCTTGTCCAGCCGGTCGTTGATGTAGTAGATGTTGCTGCGCACACACAGAGCAACACGGTTCAGCTCACCCGTCGCAAGCTTTGTGCAGTAGCGGAATGCATGAGAGCGAGACGACCCACCTCGCGCAGGCGATCAGCTGGATGACGGAGCCGAAGAGCAGGAACGTGCAGTTGAAGGCCAGGCCGGCCGCCTTCCAGTACGGGCCCAGCAGCCCGTCCAGCACCTCGAACCACTGGTCAACATCATCACATCACAAGATTAATTATCACTGCTAAGCTATTGTTAGTTTTATGTTTTTCCCATAAATCATCATCACCCTTAATCCCAATTTGTTTGTTAGTAGTTGCGCAAACGAGTGAGAAAGTGTAGCTTCTCCAGCTTTTGCGAGAGATAAGGATCATGGAGCTCCCCCAAACTCCATGGCTGGCTTTTGGTTTGACAACCAAGCGGCACAAACAACAGAGCATGCGTATCATCGGCGGATGAGGAGGGGCCGGGGGATCCAATACCCTCTCCCCGTATTTCACAAAAAGGAGGCATTTTCTCCTGCCACGGCGGATCGATAACGACCGAACGGGGGCTAAAAAAAAGCAATTTTTTGGTAAAAGCCGGAGCCCGGAGGAAAAGGAGCGGAACTGTAGTCAGTTACAGATGTTATGGCGCGGAGGAGAAAGTGGGTGCCGGAGGAAGACGACGACGACGAAGCCACCATACCTGGATGACGTGGTTCTTGAAGCTGACGCCTTCCTTCTCCTTGCGGGAGCGGTACTCGACGTAGAGGACGCTGATGAGGTAAGCCGTCCAGCTGCCCAAGAAGCCGTAGAAGATCTGCAGCAGCACGCCGGACAGCATCCCCAGCTGCGAGAAGGAGTACGGCAGAGTCAGGAGCACCTGCGCGACCTGCAAGACCACGAGCCATGGAGGAGAAAAGAAAAATTCAGTGTCAGTCGGTGCTCACCAGACTGCTGAAGTGAGCAAGGCGCAGCGCCATGACGGAGAGACCCCCCCTTCACCTGATTGGAGGCGCAGCTGAACCACGCGTCCCAGACGGAGCCGCCGTGCCAGAGGAAGCTCTTCATGCTGAAGCCGCCGCCGCCGCCGTGGTGCTCGTCGCCGTCGCCGGCGGCGCCGATGCCCATGACCCCGACCTCCTCCTCCTTGCCGTTGCCGTCGGCCACGATGGACTCCTCCAGCTGCTCGCGCGCCATCCTGAACCGCCCGGCCTTCCCGCCGTCTCCGGCCGCTGCGTCGTTCAGAGAAGCACACGTAAGTAGTAGCCGACGACCAGATCAAGATCCAAACAGCAATACTATAAACCCAAAAATAAAAACACAGCCCGTACGGAAACTGGGAACGCGGAGGAAGAAACCCAAGCCGGGGGCCCGAACGAACGAAAAGGCAGCAACCAAGAACACCAACGCCAAGACCCACCTTTTGGCAGGGAAAGATTTTGAAGATCGCGGGGGAAAGGCCGGCGGAGGGGGCGAGTGGTGCGCAGTAAATGCAGGGTGGGTTTCGGAAGGGAAGGGGAATGGAATGCTCGGAATTTACTGTGCTATCGACGGGGCGGCTCTGGTCGCCTACGACGACGACGGCGGCGGGCTAGCGTTGTGGCCGCGCCGCGCGGTTGGCAGGCCAGGCGGCGGCGTCGTGCCGGAGTTGCAGAACGGAGAGAGAGAGCTGAGGCTACGGGGCCTCCCTTCTCCTTTCCCGGCACGAGCACGGCTTCTTCCTTCCTCACACAGCTCCTGCTCTGTTCTTCCTTTATGAGGGAGTAATGGCGAGGGGGGCGCGCGCGCAACAGGTGTGGGCTATCACTCGTAGGTGAGGGGACGGGGGAGAGAGAAGGGAGGGGAGCCCCTCTGCGTGTGTGATTCGGTGAGAGGAGGGAGATGATGGTGCGGGAGAGATCGATGATACCACTTGCGGCTTTTATAACGCGCGGATTGCAGCAGACTGCCCAAGCCTTCTCTCCCTCGGCCTTTTCACATTTCGGTCTTTCGTTTTGTTTCTATATTTTTTTTCAATTTTTTTTGTTTGAGGAACTATTTTTTTAGTTTCTCTCTCCTCAGATGCAAATCTGTGATATACTATATGGTTTTGTACATTCATAAGTATGGTTTACGAGGTACAATTTTAATTAACAATTTGTACGAGAGGAATGCTATTTATGTGTTAACAGGTTTTTTTGGCAAAAATTCTATTAGGTTTATAATGTTCCAATTAGAGGAAATTAGTATAATTTTACCATGTCACATATTTTTTTTTGAAAGTAACCATGTCACATATTCTTCTGCTCTAGGAACAACAAGAGGCGGATGAATTTGAATGGTAAAATAGGCAAATTCGTCCTCATACTTTCCACAAAAGGTCAAGTTCATCCTCGAACTTTCAAAAGGGTCAATATAGTCCCTCAACTCTCATTTTCAGGTCAAATACGTCCTTATTGCTGATGTGGTCCTTGCCTCATGCATAATGACAGAAGGGATCTACATATTGTAAAAACTTTCGGACTAGGCGGCCAGACTTGGACCATGCGATCGGTTTGAACTAGCATGCTGGTCTTTTTTTTTTTTGAAAAAAAAGCTGGTTTGAGCTAGCATGCATGTTGCCTCTTCTTTTTTTTTTAAAAAAAGTTGAGATTATTTTTAATTTCTCGGTCATTCGGGTCAGACGGCCAGACTGACCATATGATCGGTTTGAACTAGCATGCTGGTCTTTTTTTTTAAAAGTCGGCTTGAGCTAGCATGCATGCTGCACTTTTTTAAAGAAAAGGTTGAGATTATTTTTTAATTTCTTTCTATGTGAGGCTTATGCATGAAACAAGGGCAAAATGGACATTTCACTCTCATCTCATACCACCATGCAGCACCACATCAGCAACAAGGATGTATTTGACCTGAAAATGAGAGTTGAGAGACTATATTGACCCTTTTGAAAGTTCGAGGACAAATTTGACCTTTTGTACAAAGTTGGAGGATGAGTTTGGCTATTTTGCCAATTTGAATCCAACGTTTACAAATGTAGCCGAGTTTGGGAATGATAATATTTCAACAAGAATAATAACCGGCTCTCCACATGATGGTAAATCTTATATTGTGAGCCTCTCTTATTCTTGATTGTAAAAAAAATCAAATAAACGATGATAGAAATTTAGGACTTCCTATTCATAGTGAGTTTTGACGTTTTGTGATGCTGGGATCGGGAGTGGTAAGCTCGGCGAGAGCCTTTATGGACAAGGGTTGATTGGACTAGAAAAATTAACCGACGGACGCAATCACGCAGATGCCAGGATGTCAGAGGGAGTAGTATATTACCTGCTGGATCCTCACAAACGTGTCACAAGTCTCCGCTTGTTCCTGATGTAACACGGTTTAGTTGGTGGAAAAATTTACCTTTTCAACATTTCTAACTCCTGTAGCACACTGTAGCACGTTTCGTTTGTTTGTGGCAAATATTATCCTACCATGGCTTAACTATGCTCAAAAGATTCGTGTCGCAAAGTACATCAAAACTGTGTAATTAGTTATTTTTTTACCTATATTTAATACTCCGAACATATGTCTTTTGACGTATTTAATGTGATGTGATGGAGAGAGAGTGGAGAAAACGTTAGAAAGTTTTGCCAACTAAACAAGGCCCAGCTCACATGGTCAGAGGTTCAGAGCCCGTTGGTGCCATGCGAGAGAAAGAGAGAGAGATTGCCTGGCACTGGCACAGTAGAAAATGTGACCGAAAAAACGTTTGCGTACAGTGCTGAGCTAAGGGCACCCGCAGTGGGTGCCCTTAGTCTCTCTACAAGGTGCCATGTAGGAGAGAGGAACAAGGAGAGAAGAAAACATCGCTAGACTTGGCGACACTCGCCAGCACGCGTCCCTGTGTTGCGCGGGCCCCACGGCCTTTCCTCTCTCCTTGCGCGGGGCGGAGTGGTCGAGCAGGAGCATGTCCGCCGCGAGATCTAGCGGTAGGCATTCGAGAGGCCTCCGGCGATGGCTGACGAGGCACGACATCGCCGCTGCCGTCGCCGCAAACTGGGGGAGCACGGCCACCGCTGCCGCAGAATGGGGGAGCGCGGTCGGCTTCCAGCGCAGTAGGACGGCAGCGTGCTGCCACCGAGCTCCGCGGGCAGGCCGGGGGAAATGTGTGCTTGCCTACAAGATTTGTGATGGCGTTGGAGATTTGTGATGCCTGCAAGACACCTTTGCCCGTGCCGGACATGTCCTCCCAGATTGGCGAACTTCTCCTTCATCAAATCCAAATCTGCAGGCAATCCGGCACAGATTATCAAGTCTGAGAAATTCTGCAAGCCAAGAACAGCTTTGCTAGTAATGGTGATCACCTGAAGGCGGCCTGCTGTCGCGGACGATCCTGGAAGGCATCGGCGGGAGGTCATTGGTTCGGCCGGACTGCCGGAGATGGCCCGCGAGCCATGGCTCCTCGACAAAATCCGCTTCTGCAGAGGTGCGGCGGGGGCCGTGTCGTCATCGTCATCCTCATCCGCCATCCCACTCCTGACGCTGCTGCTGTGCGGCGACGACGGAGCACGACATCGCCGCGACATGGCCGGTGGAGCACGACATCGCCGCCGCCGCCGCAGAATGGGGAGCGCAGTCGGTTTCCAGCTAGCGCAGTAGGACGACGGCGTGTTGCCACCGAGCTCGGGGAGGCGGCTGCAGCCGCGGCCGGCCTCTGGCGCGGGTGGACGGCGGCAGCGCAGCGAGCTCCGCGACCTGGCGAAGTGGGCGCAGGCTAGATGGAGAAGAAGATGGGGATTAAAAAATTCTGATACATGGGACCCACTATATTTGCAATTAAATGCTATAGTGAGTCCATTGAGTGGGTAATCTACAAACATTATCTATAGTTGATGTGTACAGATTATAGAGAGCATGCTCACTGTAACCATTGCACGTGCCCTAATGGCTGATGCTACACTGAAGTACGGAACCATCTTTCGTTGGCGAGGGGACTGAACCCTGGGGCCCAGCCCCCGGCAGAGGATCATCTCCTGCAGTCCTGTTGCGATCCTGCATGTAAACTTGCGCGTCCCAAACCGTACGACCGGTAGACAACCAAATTGTACTGCGTCGTGTAGCCTCTTTCAAGTGAATTTTAAGATTAATATAGATTTTATTTCGTTCGCCAAATTATAACTATTCACACATCACATTGAAATCACATAATGTACTATTTTTTTATACACATGAACCAAATCGACAAGTTACTAACAAATTATTATTCACACGTCACATCGTAACAAATTTATTGGACTAAACAAGCTCTTCAATTTTTTTTGAGAAAATGAATCTTATATTCATGAAGTAGTAAATGAAATTTATTTACAAAATCTTTTTACAAATAAGTGTAACTTTACGTGACAAATCTAATAAACATAATTAATTTAATAATTTACAACAGTAATACTACACTAACCATCTTTTATTCATGTGGTCAAAACTCTTATTAGATTTGTCTCGCGAATCAACATATGATTGTGAATGTAGTTTTGTAAAATAACTTTATTTATAATACCCCTAATTAGCGGTTAAAATTGTGTGAAAAATTTTCAACCTCCATTTAAATACCGCCGTCCCTACCTTTTTTATTTATGATATGTGTGACCGACTGTGCAAGCGTGACGACCCTAGCCTTTCGTTTTACGCTCTCGTTGCCAAATTGCCAACACGATGGCACATAATCTTCCTTCTTTTTTTCCTTTTGGGAAGAAAAATAAACATCTTCCATGTAACGGCCAAGGGCCAAGGCTCATGAATGACACGTACTCCCTCTGCATATTACTTGTCATTTTGGTTTTTTAGATACATTTATTTTGCTTTGCACCTAGATATATACTTATGTCTAGACACATAACAACAGAAATGTATTAAAAAAAGTCAAAATGACAAGTAATATGAAACTGAGGAAGTACCGAGTACCCATGTACTACTTTTTTTTTGGTTCCTGCATATCCAGAAATGGAGCTGTCTCTTCGTACTGAAATACCGTGTACCCCTGTCTCAAATTAATGGTCGTCTTCTTTTCTATATACATTTTTTATGCACTTAGATATATACATAATAAAAATATATTAAAAGAATTAAAACAACAAGCAATTTGCGACAGATGAAAATAGGAATTAATGTAAAGTTTCTGTGACTGCAGAGTGATAGATATTACTTTTTATGTGATTTATGTACTTGAGTACTACGCTACTTTGGATTAGTTATCCCATTTTTCTTCACTCCGGGCAGGTGTGGTAAGCACATTTTTCTTTCATAAATCGGGACATTTTTCACGAAGAAAAAATGTATACGCTCAGTACTGGTAAGCACATTTTTCTTTCATAAATCGGGACATTTTTCTTTCATAATTCGGGACATTTTTCTATCCAATGATATCATTAATATCATCTCCAGTGTATCTTTGTGCAGAAATACGCTCAGTACTGGTCTGCTTCCAAGAGTTATTGACGTATTTATTCGCGAGGCCTAATTCTGATGCACTTCAATCATGTTTGGCACTGTTCAACAATCGAGTGATCTCATCGCAACATCCAGTATAAATGCAGTATCTTCCTGCCTGCCATAAAAAAAAAAGAGAGAGGCTTCTCCACAAAAATTCTCCTCTGCCTGCGACGCTTTGATTTTGTACAGCCTGTCCAACAAGGATCCTGCATAAATATAAATTCTATGGATATTTTATCAGGAGAAGGAACACGAAAAATGATTTAAAAAGTAGCAAACATGCCGGTTCCAAATAGATGGTGTCATCAGCATATATTCAGCAAATCAAAGTCTGCAAATATATTCAGCATATATTTTAAAGGAGGAGCAAAGCATACTAGTGTCAGCAGCAGTTGCCAATCGAAATGGAAAAGGGCATAAAAGGAGCAAAGTACTATACCTGATTAGTGATGCTTCTACTATAGTATATTAGGATTAGGTCCCATATATGGTCACTCACAGAGGCTGCATGGGGGTGGTTGGAGAGCTTTTTCTCTCCCTTAAAATCCATGGACGTTGTGAATGCACCAGAGGTCCTCCGTTCCTTTGTGATAAACAATTTCAAAAAAAAAAAATCAGCATACGCGTTCAGGTGGTGGTCAATTAAACCAGGAAATCAATTCAAACAGCAGCCTAATACAAATTACTGCCGCTCGTGCACGTACTAGTGGGTGTATTATCAATCAGACACAAAAAGAGGTATTTCGTTTCAGTTTCTTGTTCATGAATCGGATATTGCTTTCTTTCCGTGCATCTAATCATATGTTTGCTCCTCCACACAATTGATAAGGATTTACTTGCCCTTAAGCACATGAGCCACCGCATCTTTTTTGCTTTTTAGCCTCTTTTTTTTTGAAAGAATTTCATGTTTAAATCATTAGGAGATAAAATTACATTTTTGGACCCTAGGGTCAGCACCATAAATCACAGAGCTCGGCCGTGTGAGTCATGACATTGACCCATATGATAAAAACGTAATTTTGTCTTCCAAAAATCCAAACCTGGATATTTTTCAGAAAAAAATGGTTTAAAAAAAGGCATGAGCCACAATAGTAGTATGTTAGTACCAGCAGCATTTTAAAATTCAAGTGCTTTTCCCATACGAGAAGAATGGTTTGCCCAAGTACAGTACGGCGCAGCTCGCTGCAATCAACCAGCTGCTAGGTTGCACTACTCCGCCCATTCCTCCTCCATCAATTCCCCCATCAGCTTTCCCCTTCTTTTCGTGCGTTTCAGCCGCCCGCTGCGATAATGCAAGCGTGGACTGCAGCCAGCGCCGAGCAAAGCGAGCGGAGAGGCCGGTTGGTGGCTCCGTGTTATGGCCATCGATCCATCATCGAGGATATGCTAGATTTCTCCTCTTTTTTTTTCTACTTCTTTTCGAAACAAATCAGAATGAAGTTTTTTTTTCAAAACAAATATACTGTACAAATCAGAAAAAAATTGCGTCCGAATCGTCTGGCGTTCGATTCATTCGAACTCCCAAAAGAAAAGATCCTGAGGCATGCATAAGATGGGTGCCCGGCGGCAGTCTAGTAATCATGATTTGATCGGTGGAGTGAAGGCTCTCCGTCCTTGTTTAATGGCCGCCGTGCGGTCGGCCAGCCGCGACCAGAGAGAGAGACCGGGAGAATGGGAAGAAAAGCTTCGGCGCGGATGGGTGGATTCATTAGCATTAGCGCGCTAATCCTTCTTTTGCGAGAAAGTAGGTTGGGTATGATCGCGCAGCAATTTTACTCGCGTACTTGAGCGGCTGCCGGGGACCCATGAGGTTTGAGTGTGTGGAGGATACTCCTCCTCCTCAGAGAATTTCTTTTCTGGAATCATGCCGCAGTTGCCACGCTCTCGGGGTCCTTCCATTAGTAGGAATTTGTGTGCAATAATAATGTATAATTATAGCTCTTGGCAGGTATTTCCTTTTAGTAATGTCAAGAGCTCCGGCGCTCACTTGAGAATAAGTTCGCTTTGTATTCAAACCCGGAATGTCCAAGGCACCCTCTGCTAATTGAGGAAACACACAGGCATCACTGCAGGTACAAGCGCTATGTACAATTTACCTTTACAAAGACATAGCAATAGTCCTTTTTATGGGCAAGTGTACAAATCACGTACTACTTCATATTGAAACTACACCTTGCACACAGTTTAAACCCTAGCAATAATCACTTCAAAATATAGAAGTTTTTAGGTATTTTATAGGTTTCAGTTCCTATGACAAAATGTCCATCGTGCATCTTAAAATTATATTTTGTGGAATGCATCGACCTTATAGGATTTTCTTCATTTCTTCCACCATCCTAAAATTCCTTTTGTTTTGTGCTCTATACCTGAACACTTATTCCTTTGCACCAACTGGTGTGTGATAGTAAGAAGAACAATATATTTACATTGGTGAAATTTTGATGAAAGTGGTAAAAATTTTACATTAGGAAGCGTGTTCTATGAGAGGTGGCACGGTCTGCAATGTAAAAATTTTAGGAACTTTTGGCGAACTAAACAGGACCTCGCAATCGTGCTGGGGACCCATGAGGACATGAGGTTTGAGTACGTGGAGGGGTACTCTTCTACTTCTCGGAGAATTTCTTTTCTTGAATCATGCCGCAGTTGCCACGCTCTCATGTGTAGGAAGTTGAGTGCAATAGTAATTTATAATTATAGCTCTTGGCGGGTATTTCCTTTTAGTAATGTTAAGAGCTCTGGCACTTACTTGAGAAGAAGTTCCCTTTGTATTCAAACCCGGAATGTCCAAGGCACCTCTACTAAATGAGGAAACACACAGTCATCACTTCACATACAAGCGCCGTGTACAACTTACATTTTCAGAGACATAGCAATAGTCCTTTATGGGCAAGTGTACAAATCACGTTACTACTTCATATTGAAACTACACCTTGCACACAGTTCAAATCATAACAATAACCACTTCAAAATATAAAAGTTTTAAGGCATTTTATAGGTTTCAGTTCCTATGACAAAATGCCCATCACGCATCTTAAAATTATGTTTTGTGGAATGCATCGACCTAATAGAATTTTCTTCATCTCTTCACCCTCGTAATATTCCTTTTGTTTTCTGCTCTGTAGCCAAAATTTATTCCTATGGAATTTCCCCCATATTTTCTACAACCCCTTTGCACCAACTGGCCGGTGTGTGATAATGTGAAGAGAAATATTTACCAAAGTTGCAATCATGTGATTTTCCTACCCCTTTAATTTGTCACGGCTATGTTAGAAATAGCTTGGACTAATCTATTGACACGCGAAATTCTTCCATGATGCAACCCGCAACCATCGATTTTTAATGCGTTATCCAAATCAAAGCCATTCTTCTTTTTGCTCTCTTAAAATAAGCATCACACGCAATACCTGGCCTATCAGTGGAGACTGTACGTAGACCCTAAATTGACCTTTCACACCCTATCATCCTTTTGGATCAAATCAAGGATTTTCCAATGATACCAACTGATGATCAAAGTGGAGGTAATATTCCCAGCATTCCCTATTCTGGAGAATTCGCATGTGGCTTAGTACTATTATTGACTCCACCCTGTTGTTTTCCACACACCTACATATGCTAACGGAAACTAAACATAGACCCCGAATTTAAAAATGCCCTGAAAGACCCAAATCAGGTCTCTGATCAAGCCACGAAGAACCAGGCTGATGACCTTTCTGCTTCATCATGGATTAATTGGAGATATGGTTCGATCGGATCCTGCCCATGCTACACCACCTTCTTTCCCAGGATCGTACGCCTCGCCTCACACTAGTTCACCGGTCACTGACCTTTAGGACAGCGACGTGCTTGCATCCCATCGCGATTGGCCATGCCTGCAGGCTGCACACTGGAGTACTAGCTCCTAGCTGCCGAGATGGGAGCGTGACATGGGCGTCAATATTCCCAGGGGTACCGTCGCGAGATATGTTATTCATTGATTGATTCTTCCTGGCCTTGTGGTGTGTTGATTAATTAGCAACACGACTGATTAGGAGGCCATGAGGGGACAGATAAGCACAAGGCTTGGCGCCTAATCCGTGGCACGATTGGTAGGAATCTAGGACAAAACCACGTCCAAAAAACACCTCAGGAAAAGGGGGTTGCTGCTTTTCGAGGGGTTTTTCTCCGTCGCGGCCGGGTCGCGCGCGGCATGGGGAGGAGACCGGCGAGCCGACGACGCCTCCCCGATACGTGAAGCCATGCTCGCGCGCGACGCCACTGCACGCATGCATCTGCCCCCAGCCCATATGGGATTTGTCGCTTGGGTGCGTCTTCTTTTAGGGCCCCCGTGCGTATAGTAGGCGCGCATGCACCGGCCAGCTGTATCCCCCTCCTTGTATTTTTCTACAAAAATCCACGCAAAACGCTCAAGTCTTTTCGATCGAATTTGGGTCAAATGATCCTGCAATCCTGCTAACAAACTCTGTGATGCTTGGTATGCTGTGCTAGCACACTAGCAGACCAAGGATCGTTAGGCATGATGATTGTGTGCACGGCAGCATATGCCCTGAAGATGCTATAGTTCCGTTTTGTCAGATGAACGTAGTACTCCCACCGTAGTACGTAAGCATGATCAACTGTTGAACCACGACCCATTTGTACCTTGAACGCCTTTTTAGTCATTAAATACCGAATCAAATGCATGTGTTTACCTACCTAAGCACATGCAATTTAGCAACTAACCCCAGTGATTTAGTGAACATATATGTATAATCTAGTGTATACTAGTAGTACCTGACGATAAAAAAGAATATAAACCTACCCACCTATCTCTAGTGTGTAGTGGAGACGAGATACACTATCTAGCGATCTAATTGATCCAACTCCAACCACACGGAAGAAAAAGTATTGATCGCTTTGGCTAGTGGACGGGATCTGCGGCTCTAGTAAACTAGTAGTAGTAGACTGTGGCGATCGATCGACCAATGCAAGCGTGAGGCACCAGCTTCTTCTTCCGGCCTGCAGGTTAATCCGGCGTGGAATGATTACGCGGTGGACTTTTGGCTCTCCGCCGATCGAGCTCCAAAGTGGGTCGCCTTAACCTGCATGATTAAGCAACTGCTAATCCTACAGCCTGTTCGTTTGGCTGGTGGCTGATGGCTGGTGCTGATTTGTTCTGAGAGAAAAGTACTGCTGGCTGGTTGCTGGTGGCTGGTTTGTTCTGAGAGAAAAATACTGCTGGCTGGTGGCTGATAAGCCAAACGAACAGGGCGAGCTCTCTCCCGTCCCGGCCCCAATCATCATGTCATGTGCACACGGGTGGCCTGCGCTGTCCTTTTCCGCTTGGCAGCCGGCCGCCCGGATCCATCGCGCAACAGTTCGCACCGAAAAGGGAAACCACACAACACATCAGAAAATCATGAGAAATGAGAGCGGCGATAATAAAGCCTTTAAATCCAAGAAATCCATGGGTTTCCAGCTGGTTTTTTTATTTATATTATGAGGCGACACTGTTCTGAGCTGCCGTACAACTGTCTCGTCATGGACATGCAGCGCAGCGGTAGGCTCGCAGATTCGGCGCCGGCCCCTAGCAGAAGACTTTTTTCTCGCTCCCTGCACAGTGCACACGGCATTTAATCAACGCGTGCATGCGCGTCGATCGGAGGCGATCCATCGACGATCGGTAGCTTCCACATGCCGATCGAGACATGTTCATGTTCATGCATGCAATTGGCAATTTGGCATGGATGGATGGATTTCTTGGGCGGACGGCGGCGGCGGCGGCGGCGGCGACGACGACGACGAGCCGCACCGCCGATCGATTTCCCTTGGAACCCCGGGAACCCCAACGCGAGATCCGATAAAATGTGGTGCCGCCGGCGAATCCGATTTCGAACCACGCATCCGGAAATTTGTTTCCTACGCGTGATTCCCCAAGCCTTAGCTCCGACTTGGAAAACGTACTACGTGCTTGTAGTATTGCTCCCTAAGTCCAACCTTAACTAATCTCGTGATTAACATAACAGGCAATGGCCATAGTACTCATTAACCCGACTACAGCACGATATTGCTCAAACTTTTCTCGCTGTTTTGGTAGAGCATGGATCGTAGCGTATTCGTTCATGTGAGATTCATGAGTTTAAGACATGCAAATAATTCGTGTACGTAGAATAGGGTACAGTCTGCATTGCACAGTGCTCCGCGGCTATCTTGAAGAATAAACTAAGGCCACTTGCCCGAGGCATTCAACAAGCAAGAACGGCCTCTCGATTTGAAAAATGTCTCGAAGGTTAGGTGAGGACTGAGGAATTCGTATGTGCAGCAATGCAAGCTAGGGAACGTTTATGATGATGAGATTACGAGAGTTGCATTTACTATAAGAGTATTTTGGGGCGGCCGGTTCCCGTGGATTCAGGGTGGTGCATGGCAGTAGGTGGCCAGAGAGATCACACTTGCTCAAATTTTAATCCGACGGTCAGATAACATAATGTACTCGACACGTGCGGTTGCTTCACGATTTCGGTGGATTCTCATCTGCGTACGTACGTAAGACAGCAAAAAATACTTGTGCGTAGTCTGCTCTCTCTCTCTCCCTATCATCGTGAGTGGCTTCTGATTTGGGTGACTTAGGGTCTGTTTGGCAGGGTTCCGGCTCCTCTAAAAACGGCTCCGGCTCCAGCTCTTCTGGTGGAGCTGGAGCCGTTTTGTAAAACGTTTGGCAAAACAGCTCCATCCTGATTTTCATGAATGGATTGGAATAGTCAATGACCAATATACCCTTAGGTAATTGAGTTGCTGAAACTGATGAGATGTGCAGCAATGCGTAGGAAACTAATGCGATAAATTTTGTTAGGTAATAAAATAAATAAATAAATAAATAGAAATATTTGTTAGGTAATAATCATTGTCTTCTTATATTACTAGAGAAATTTTAATGGAGTCAATCTTCACATAAACCATACAACCATGGATACATGCTCAAGATGATCTAGAAACAAAGATTGCCCGTGCTAGGTTGTCACGAAATATATCCATGGTTCGATCATTCGATTCTGTAGTTGATGTATCTCCTGCATGAACATATCTTCTATATCTTGCTGGTATAGTAGGCACATAATCAGGGTCTCGATCACATCTAGCAAAATCTATATCTTGTGTGCTGTTCTCACGAATGAAGTTATGGAGGCACATGGTTGCAGCAACAATCATCTTTTGCTTATCCAATGGGAAACTCGGCATCTTGAGAAGTATTCTCCACTTGTTTTTCCACACACCAAAAGCACGCTCTACCACATTGCGTATACTTGAATGCAAATGGTTAAAGTGCTCGTGCTCACCACTTGGAGCAGGACCCCTCCTCCAATCTGGAATATGATACCTTGTACCCTTGAATGGTGCCAAGTATCCAGGTCTATTTGGATATCCAGCATCAACAGTATAATATTTTCCTAAAATCACATGCAAAAGTATATGAGATATATACAAAATATTTTTTAAAATACTTGTGAGCCGAACCAAGGATATTGAAAGGTACCTGTAGGGGGGTGCGGGAACGTGTCATGATCATGCCTTAGTGCATGAAACAACACATTAGTGTCATGCATAGATCCAGGTTGCCCAACTGATGTATATGTGAATCGCAAGTCAAAATCAACAACCGCAAGAACATTTTGTGTCGCTTTGCCACATCGACCAATGTATCTAACAAGATCTTGTGGAGGTGGTGTTGCCAAAATGTTACTACCATCAAGTGCTCCAATGCAATCTTTAAAATGTGGCATCATCCTACGATCATTAGTAATCCTTCGATGTGTAGTACGGAAATTAGGATCAATTGACCTTATATAGTCCTCACACATAGCCACCACACAAAACAAGACCTCCTCAAATTTTCTACTAATGGTTTCACCAGAATGGCTGAAAATACTATGTATTGCAGTAAAGGACATACCATGCCCACATGAAACAAGAAACATAGCAAGTGATTCTATGGAATTGATATGCAAAGATGACTCCAGACCATATTTACTCACAAGCAAATCATGCAGCTGGTAAAATAGTTGTGCTTCCATCCTGAACAATTTGTAGCTCAGTCCGTTGTTAAGCCTTTCCAAAGCCCAACTTAAACCACTCTGTTGTGGAGTTATAGCATCATTTTTATCATGATATGTCATGAAATATTTAGAAGCAACAAGAGCAGTAGCAAATAGACTATTCTGAGCAGCCCTCATCATTGTCATACTTTTCATAGTCCAATCATCATCAGAACCACTATCAGTGTTTTGAGAAGAAGAGTCAGATCTGTACATGAGATAAAGAACACTCATTAATACTTGTACCATTACAACAACCTTACAGTAAATGTTCATAAAATTATTACAACCCATTAAAATAGTTCCATACGAATCAACAGATAAACAACATATAGATAAAAAATACTAATTGAGGATACATTGGTGATGCTAGAAGCATCCCACCAAATCTACTTAGGCACATCATTTCTTGTCATCCACTCATGTTTCCTTGTCAACCAATCAAATCTCTCCTCATGAGTGTCCAAAGTCATAAACATCTCTCTTTCAGATCTTTTGGTAAAAACAATAGATGCTATGAAATGCTCATTTGTTGATGGAACAGCACCACATTCCTTCACCAAAGCCATTACATCCTTTATGGAGCAACCAGATTTGTCCTCCCTCCTTGCAATTGACTCACAAGAAGCAGTTGTTCTCTCGTTCATCTCCACAATCTTGCCCATCTGTTCATGAAACCAATGACCTGTAGTCGTCTTCGGTGTCTTTCCTTTGTTATTATCAACCCCTTTGCCTCTCTTCCCTCTCCCACTTGTAGGTGTCACCTCCTCCGGCTCACTATCTTCATTACAGGCTTCATCTTCATCCTCAACACGAATGGGAGATTGTGGCGGGATTGCTTGGGAAGGTGGTAAACCACTAGAGGCACGCCAATGGTCATCACCGGTATTACGAATGTCTTCAAACATAATTTCCAATTGTTCCTCATTCTGGATGCCTCTGTGCTTGAATCTGGTGCATCCCTTTATTTTCTGTAACACAACAAATAATTTTCAGTCCCATAACAATGCAAGACAATTGACAAACAACTAATTTTCAGTCACATACCTTAGCTGTTTCCTTCCACCAAGCATCTGTCATGACAATATCTTTCCCTGATGCACTCCATCCTAAACCTGTCTCCTTAGTGACTAGCTTCCAAATACCATAATCAGTTTTCATCTTATCCCATTTATTCTTGAACTGTTTTCTAGTATATAGAAGCCCAGTCCTATCCTTGAATCTTGTTATAATATTCAAGTACCCGATCTTATTCAAATGAGTGCTATCACGATTTCCTTTTTTCACTTCGTCTGCAAAAAGCTCACACACTATTCTAGTGTTCTCATCACACCAATCAGCTTCTCTGTTGGCAGCAACATCAACACCATAAGTTCAGAATTGGTTCCATATTCACATTCTACTGTATCATACGTCATTGCAGTATCATCTACAAAATTGGTAGGAAGGGAAGTATTCTTACATTGGATCGGTCAGGTCGATGTCGACGCTTGCAGGAGTAGCACGAACCGGCGCCCGCGGCCTAGGTACGCGGCCACCGCGCCCCCCTCGTCGACGAGCAGGGGCTTCTTCTTCCATCCTTGCATCTTCGGTTGTTGCATGGTTCCCAACTGATGTCGAAGCCGGCGCCGTCGCAGCAGTCAGTACGCTAGCAAGCCACTCTAGCCCGAGTGCCGCCCCTTGCCTGTTCCACCAGTCTTGCAAGCCACCCGCCATGGCCGCCGCACTTGGGGAGCCAGTCGCGGCCGTCGGGGAGCTGGGCCACGCCGCGTCCACGCCCCTCCCCATAGCAGCCTGCAGCAGCTGCGTTACGCCTTGGTCAACCGCAGCCACTCCTCCGCCTTGGCCAGCCGCCGCAGCTCCCCTGCCTTGGCCAGCCGCCGCAGCTCCTCCGCCTGCCCCTAGGCTTCCATCCGACTCGTACAGGGACACTCCGCCGGCGCTGAAGCCTGGATCGACATCTGGTGGAGTGGATCCGTCGATTCCGGTGCCCGGGGTGCCCTCCCTGCGCCCCGCCGCCACCGGCCGCCGGAGAGGATTGATGGCTGCCGCCGCTGCCTGCCTCTGTTTCGCGTGGGAGGGAGGGGAACCGATAGGCGGATTTGGCGTCGTGGGGGGTCACGGACTCACGGGTGGGAACCGGATGGGGAGTGGCAAATTCGTGGTAAATTGTCTGAAAACTAGGGGCAACCGTGGGAGGCTGGACGGGAGAGCCGCGCGGAGCCTCGTTTCCCCGGCTCCTTCTCTCCTTCGTAAGCCGGGAGGTGCTCCATCGCCTGCTCCAGACCGGGAGCCGGTCGAACTCGAGCGTTTGGCAGGGCTCCGGCCGGAGCCGCTCCCGGAGCCGCTCATGGAGCCCTGCCAAACAGGGCCTTAAAGTGTTCAGTGTCCTATACTCTATTTGTTTTTGTGGAATATGCAGAGGAACGGAAGGAGTTTTATGCATGAGGCAGTAGTGCATATAGTTTTTCTTTTGAACGGCAGAGGCTGGAATAAAAATTCATTTTTCTAGAAAATATAGTTTTTTTTGGAGTAACCAATGGCATATAGGTTGTTCAGCTTATCTTGACTTGACTTATCTCGACTTGTTTCGACTTATCTTCTCTCACACAATACTATTCAATCTACCAGCCGACTGGCGAGTACTGTTCGTTCTACCAGCCGAACAGTCTTTAGCCGCTTGGCAAAGAAAAATAACCAATAAATTTGAGAAACAAATACTTTCATCTGCTCGCGTTCCAGGATGCATGTGGCGTTGCTCCTCGATCCATTTGACCTAGATATAAGAAGTATTAATCCTTGCTGTGATTTTTCTCTTCATTGCTAGCTGATTATATATTTTTAATACTCTATCTGTGCTTGAAATACGACCAGTTGATCATCACCAGTTGCCTATTAACAAATCATTTTTATGACACGAAACTGATATTATTATATTCGACTAAAAATACTCACGACTATAATTTCCTATCACACAAACAAAATGTTTAATAAAGTAATATAAATTAATTTTTTCCTCACAAAATTTTCTAATAAAAGAAAACGAGGGAGTGAATTGCAATTTGCCAAAAAAAAAAAGCTAGAACCAGGGAGCACCAAAGATCAGTCCCCGTACTATACGTTGTTGCATCTTAGAAACGTTGGAACAGATGTGCTAGTACAAGCAACTTGTATTAAATTTTAATCAGGAGTCAACTGAAGAATTGCTGGAATTATATACTGTATGTACAAGAGCCATCCGGTATAATCAAGTAATTAACTGATCAAAGCATTAATGAAATGCTCAGCAGTCAGCACAGAGCAGTGTTTCTTTGGAAATAATCAAGGGGAGGATTGGATCCATCGGGTTGATCGACCATTATCCCGTTGCCTGATTCATCCGTGACTGTATTTCTTGACCAGATTACAATTCCGTTGCAACGCACAGAGAGCATGCGGTCCGGATGGGGCAACTGACGAGCAAGAGTTGACCTCCGCACGAGCGTCGTCTGGGTTCACTAGCCGTTGCATAGCAGAACAGCAGTTGACCACCACGGCTTCCATCGTCGCATCAATCATAGCGAATCAACCGACCGAGATGTTTCGGGGAATCAAAGATACTTGCCTTAAAATCTTTTTTCGCGCCTGACCATGCATTTATAACTAAACAGGTCAGAATTGACATTTCTCATGCTTGCATGCATATATGCATGCATGTCTATTGGTTAGCTAGTGTGTCCAGCAACGTTTTTTCTTCTAGAACCAATCAGCACGAGATAGTGCCCATGGTACTGATGAGCAGAAGAGCACGTAGTACTCGTACAAGTGTACAACAATATTCATTTTCTAAGGAAACTAGCACCTTGAATTTCATAAGGACTACTCCCTCCGTCCCAAAATAATTGCACATCTCGATTTTCGAGGAGTCAAACTTTTTAAATTTTACTAAAAATTATACAAAATATACTACTAATTATGATGTATAGTAAATACCATTAGATTAAGCATTGAGTATACTTTTATAATAAATTTATTTGAAAATGTAAATATTAATATTTTTAAATATTTTTATCAAATTTAAAATATTTGACTTGTTAATAAGAGAAGTGTGTGCTTATTTTGGAACAGAGGGAGCAAACAATTTCAGATTTGTATTACCTCGCCACCCACGGTTTCGTGCACACTAACGAACAGACGAACTACGGAAGTGTGCGAGCGGAGATATAGATGGAGGCGAAGAGGCGGCGGCTTGAAACACCTGTCAAGCTAGCCAAAAGTTGTGGATCCTCGAGGGGTAAAAATTAGGAAAACAATCCAAATTACTCCCCTCAAGTATAACCGAAGTTTGGATAATTTCTTAAAGTATATCTTGATTCAGTTTACCCCTAAACTATACCATTGTGTTCAATTTATCCTTTAACATAATTTATTTTTTTCTCGTGCACAAGTGGAGCTTTAAGTTCAAATTTCGTAAGATGATAGCAGACAACATAAGGCATTGACGAGAGCCTGGATTAGGGCCTCCTGAGAAACAACATAATCACCTTGAAGATGGAGTCCTCTGACACCATTGACAATGTGAAGGCTAAGATCCAGGACGGGGAGGGATGCAGATCTTCGTCAAGACTCTCACTGACAAGACTTCCCCACTTCCGAGTATCTTCCGCCTCGCCCGAGTACGCCACGTCCCCGAGTGCTCTCCGCCTCGCACGAGAACACTCCGTCTCCGAGAAACACACCGCCTCGCCTCCGACTACTCGTTCGCACGAGTAATCTCCGTCTCCGACTAAGGCGGAGCCCCCACGGAGGAGCCGGAGCGTGGGGCTGGGGCCCCACACGAACGTGGCGCCGCCCCAGCCCCCCAAGCTTCTCCGCAACGACACGCGTGACGCCATTTTTCACGCCATGCAAAGACCACAGCTGGCGCGACGGGAGGACGGCTGGGTCTGACAGGGGCTGTAATGGCGCACAGTACACCCCCACGACCTCCGACACCCGTCACATCCAACGCCAGCTGCACGCCACCCCGTCAGAACGCGCACTCGATTACCATCTATCAGCTCTTAGACCATAACGTGGCAGGCCTAAGACGCACTCAAGAAGGTTGAGTCACTATGTGAATTACTCGGAGGAGGTGCCAAGTGCCCAGAACGAACAGTAGCAATAGCACACGCGGCGGCTTCCGACGACACCACAGCTCAGCGCCCTCCCACGCCGCCTGACGGACATCAATGACGGACAAGACTTCACAACGTCATAGCACTGTAGCATATTTTCGTTTTCCCTCTTTGCCCCTCTTCCTTGTGACTATAAAAGGGGGAGGGGAGCAACGTACATAGAGGCTGACCGATCACCAAGTTTGTAACCCCTACTACAGACACCCCCCGCATAGGAACACAAGTACTCGGAACTGGACGTAGGGTATTACTCCTCGGAGGCCCAAACCAGTATAAAACCCTTGTGTCTCCCGTGTCGACCATCCGGATCCGACACACGATTCGATACAAATCTACTGCCGGTGGTTGAGAACCCCGACAGTTGGCGCGCCAGGTAGGGGCACATCGTGTGTCTCGCCGAACTTCACCAGCGATCCAGATGGAGGGCCGCGGAGTCTCCCTGACTCCCGACACAACCGTGCACTTCGGCTCCCTCGGCTTCGTCTACACCGGGCTGGCGGAGTCCGTCGTCGGGAGGACTTTCTCCCGACCTGCGCGTCCCACTGCCTCGACGGCGGCGGCGCGAGCAGCCTTCGTCCGTGGTTTCACGGACGAATCGATCATGGCCATGCTGGGGCCAAACCCGACGCAGGAGCGCTTCAGGCTCGCTGCCTTCCACCTCACTGACCTCGCCTTCCAGGCCAGCGGGTCCGAGCCGCTGACCTGTGGGGAATTCGCGGAGCGGTACGAAGCCCTGTACCCCCGCGGACAGCCAGGCCTCCCGGACGACCTGGTGACGGCCTACGTAAACGAGCTGAGGGCATCGAACGTCGCCCCAGGCTCCGCGGCCCTGCGACGAAGGCCGCCGACGCCCCTCCAGAACTTCATGCGGGAGTGCAATGTCCTGGAGGCCCGCACCGCCACAAGCTCAACCGACGGGGAGGAGAACCCTCGTCACCGCAACGGGGACGCCCAGCGCCGGGCGCGCCTCGACGAGATCGCTGAGGCCAAGCGCCAGCTCGACGAAGAGTTGGCGAACCTCCACCAAGAGCTCGGCGTGGAGGACGAGCCCCAACAAAGCCGCCGACGTGAGCAGCACCGCGAGCAGGAGGCAGAACAGCCGGAGCCGTAAGCCCGAGCACGAGCGCGTCTTGTGAGCTGGCGCATCAACGAGGATGCCACCGTCGACGATGACGGCACGCCGCGCTTCAGGCGCGCATCGCAGAACCTTGCGGCAGCGGCCATGCTCTTGCGTGACTGCCCCGAGCCGGCCACACCTGAGGAGAAGAGGGTTCGACAGCAGCTCAAGACCCTCCTCGAGACGGCGGCCGCACAGCAGGCCGAGAGCTCGGCATCGTGCGCACGAGAGGCGCGAGGAGCGCCGTCCGTACGACGGCAAGATCGATCCCCGTCAAGACACCGAGCCGCTAGCGAACCATCAGTCAAGTCGCGACTGGGGCACAACCACGACGCTCGCGACACGCTCGAGGCTCATCGCCGTGTTGCTGGCGACGACAACTATGACTACGGCTACGGCAACAACGACGACGGCCGCGGCAGGCGTGACGAGCACCGCTCACGCCGATGGCATAGCCAGAAGCGCGATGGACGCTACGACAGCGACGGAGAACGTGACCGCAGCTGGTCGCCCGACCCAAAGGGTCCGCGCGCCTTCGGTCGGAAGGTGCAGGACGCAAAGTTCCCTTCACAGTTCCGGGCTCCGACATCGGTACCAAGGTACGACGGCGAGACCAACCCTAGCGTATGGTTGGAGGACTACAGGCTCGCGTGTCGGGCGGGCGGAGCGACGGACGATCTCTTCATCATCAAGAACTTGCCGCTTCACCTCGCCGACTCTGCGCGGACCTGGCTCAAACACCTGCCACGTGGCAGGATCAACAACTGGGCGGACCTACGGGAGACCTTCATCGGCAACTTCCAAGGCACGTAAGCCCGGCAAGCAGTGGGAGCTGCGCAACTGCAAGCAGTAGCCGGGGGAGAGCCTCACGAACTGATGGGGCACATACGTGACATATGCACCACGCAGGACACGTCAGCGCATTTTCCTTTTCCTCTCTTGCACAAGTCGCTAAAAGTACTCGGGAAGTACACACCTTAAATCGTGAAACCTCGACCCCACGCCTACACTTCCCACGCGTGCACGTGGCCTGCTCCCTGCGCTACGGATGCGGCTGTCGGGGGTCAGGTGCTTAAATACAACAGGATAACTGCCCGAGGAAATTGAATAGACTTAAAAGAGTCGGAATTAGAAATCTCGCTGTGCACTGTCAAGTGTTGTTTCTTCTGAATTAGTATCTTTCACACCACGTACTGCTCTCCTCCGATTTTCTTCTGCAGGAACAGGTCTGTAGACTCGGCCCTCGCGCTCGGGGGCTGGGAGACGACGACTACTTCTCGGCCCTCACGCTCGGGGGCCAGACTACTACTCGACCCTCACGCTCGGGGGCTGGGCGACGACTAATCGACCGTCACAACGGCCACGCGACATTCCTCCGATGGCCCCGTCGGCTCCTCGCGGCTCCACACCCGAGGGCCGACACCACACACACGACGACCGGGAGTTCGAAGGCTGGCCCGTCGAAGGGTTCGACAGCCGCTCCTGGACACCCGAGCGAGGGGCGGCGAGGGATGGGCCCCAGCGGTCGGAACTCAAGCGCACGAGCGCCATGGGCATCCTGAACTGCGTTCGAGTCTTGATGGAAAATGATGTCATGGTTTTTCCCCGACGGAGAGGAGACGAGCCGCCGAGTCCAACCGAACGGGCTCGGAAACTAAATGACTTCGCCATCAGGAATCTGATGTCGATCACCAGCTGATCCGTTCGGAACCCACCGAATGGGACTCTGAGGCTTCACTCGAGCTCACCCGCACGCAGCTCACGGGATGCCGAGGTTCGGCTAGCGAGGCAAGCTTCGACGTCACCCAGCCCCTCTATCCTAACGAAAAGGATGCGCAGGGAGACGTAACAAAAAGGGAAACCAACTCCCTGACTAGTGTCTCGCACCGTGCGAGGTCACCAAAAATTCATCTTCCTCCCGCAAGCTCGGGTGCGACGACACCTCCGACGAAACGATGTTCAGCTCCAAAATCACTAACCCCGCGAGCAAGTCTCCGACTCCCCCGCAGGCTCGGGGGCTACATTACCCGGGGCACGATGCCCCCCTTTGTTTTCCCGTTTTCAAAACAAAAACTCTCCGACAAAGTTGTCGCGACCAATCGCACGAGCGAACGGTTCTTTTTGGCGGAACACCTTTTACCTTGCGAGGGGAAAGGATGTTGATCTACGAGCGTTTCGATGTTGTCGCTTGTCCAAGTCTTTTAGCACCTACGCCCCTGCGGCTACGGTATGAAAACTTGCAAGAGCAGCTCGGACCTACAGGTCGACGTCCAACTACTTTCAGAAGGAACACGGGTAACCGCTTTGACTCCGGTTCAAATTATCTTTTACGAAAAGCATGTGAGTCTTTTCCTGAGCGTTTCTAAGTACTCGGGGGCTACGAACGCATGGCGTCACTTCATGGCTCAGGTCGAACTTTCTGACTCTTACGCCCCCGCGGCTCTAGAGAAAAGTCCGATCGGCTTGAGCGTCTAAGTGCCGCCACTCCGTTCTACAGTCATCCGTGGGTACTCGGGGAATGCTTCAGGAAGCGACGGTTTCAAAACAAAATGAAAGCTGTCCAGTACGGCGTGCATACAAGTTTTGTTTAAACTATTATACAACTTAATACATCTAATGAGAAGGCCCAGAGCCGTCTTCTGGTGTGTCTTTTGGAATCAGCTCTAGGTCTTTCATCGCGGTGTCGGCCATGGCTTGGGCAAGGGTGGCGCAATCCTCTTCGATATTGTCGAGCTCCTCGTCCGAGTATCCGGGGGCCCAACCGCCACTCAGCGCCTGAAGGTCCAGCCCCTGGTAGTGCGAGCTGAACATGGAAAGGATCCGGCGAGCATGGAAAGGATCC
Organism: Cenchrus fungigraminus; assembly: GCA_036936925.1. Lineage (NCBI taxonomy): Eukaryota > Viridiplantae > Streptophyta > Magnoliopsida > Poales > Poaceae > Cenchrus > Cenchrus fungigraminus. The sequence continues at coordinate 11,673,791 of CM072779.1, forward strand.
GGTGCACCACCTGCCAAGAGGTCGACAGCTCTCTCTCCTTGACAAAGCCCGATAGAAGACTGAGCCGATCACCGAGTACCTGGGAAGGCATTTGCACGGGCGGGACACCGGCTTCCGTCAAGATCATGTCAACATGTCGACCGAGCTTGGCGCGGTCTAGTATGTTCTTTTTGAGCGCCTCCTCCGTCTCGTGCTGAGCCTTCCGAGAATCCTCCAGCTCGGCTTTGACCTCTGGAAACAGAGAATGAGTCAGAGTTGAGCCGAGAGAAGCACAATCGAGAAGGAGTAAGGGGCCGGGATAAAAAGAGCGTACTCGAGAGCTGGTCCGCCAGGTTCGTGGCCATCTCAAACATCTCATGGATCTTGAGTTCAGCGGCGATGACCTCCTGAGCCTTCTCCGCCAGCTTGGCAGCCTGTGCAGTACGAGCTATGAGGATCCCTGTTACAACCAAAAGAGTGAAGCAGCATCAGCAACGATTAATGCAGGGAAGTAAGCATTGAGAAAGTTGAGAACGCGAAGATGCTCACCCAGGATCTCCCGTGCCATTTGTTCATTCTCCTCACGGAGCCGGGTCCCCTCGTCGTTGGCCTCCTGCAGCTTGGTGGAAAGGTTGCAGACCTGATTGTTCACCGTCTCCAGGTCTGCCTCATAGTACGACAGATCTTGCTGCAGGCCCGCCACCTTCTTCTCAAGTGTCGTCTTCTCTTCGGCGGCGGTCTGGGACGCGGCCTCGGTGGCGGCAGCAGCGGCAGATGCGTTCCGAGCTGTCTCGGCAGCAGTTGTGGTGGCGGTTCACAGCTCCGCAGCGGTGGCTTCCGCCTAGGCAAGCTTGGCCTCGAGGGCTGCTTTCTCTGACACGGCGGCATCCGCAGCAGATCAGGCGGCGACTACACGGTCCTCCGCCGACTTTGCTGCAGCCTCAAGAGCGGTCCTCACCGACGCCTCGCTCGCCACCGCTCCTACAGCTGCCAGTCGGGCAGCAACCAGCTGCAGCTCCAGCTGGGCCTTCTCGGCCTGGAGCTCCTCGATGGTGCGCGTCTTCCTGGCGCTGCAGCTGGCGAGCACCTGGGCCGAGAAGAAGGTCAATCACAGCAACAACTCGGAAATCAAAACCCAAGATCAAGGATTGGGCTCGACCAACTCACCGACGAGACCGGGACAACAAGTTCATTGATCGCCTGCTCCGCTCACCGTAAACCCCACACGAGGCGGCGACGTGTCGTGGCTTCCTCGTCCTCGCCGTCGTGCGCCTCGGCGTCGTGGGCTCCGGCCCGAGTGGCGCGCCCGAGGCCCAGGCCACGTTCATCCCCCTCGGGGGCAGAGGAGGGACGGGCTCCTGAGCTCTCGCCAACCTCTCGGACGGTGGTTGGAGAAGTGCGGCCCATCGTGTCCTCAGGAGAAGTAGGCGACTGCGTGTCGGGAAGAGGCGAGTCCGCGATCTCAACCTCCTCTGCGACAACGGCGGCGGGCTGGCGTGATGGCTCCGACGGCGTGATGGAGTCCGGTTCCATTTCTGTCGCCTGGGACCTGGACGCCTCAAGGCTCGCCACGACCTCCTCGACCGCCACGACGACCTCCGGGGCGGGCGGCACGGGCGCCTCAGCTGGCAGCTCCTCCGGTGCCAGCAGGTGCTGTTCCCGCTAGGGCGCGTAGGTGGCTGCATCACTACTTGAGAGGATCGCCCCCCCCCATACCGGTGGCCTCCGGGAGCTGCGAGGACGACGGGGGAGCCGCCACCTCCACGGTCTCGCCGTCACCGGGGGCAGACCCACCTCTGGGACCGCCTGTGCGACGGCACCCTGATCAACGATAGGCACCGCCGGGGGCTCAGATTGCTCGGGGGCTGCCTGCCCCTCGACCGCGCAACCGTCCTCCAATGAAGGTGGGGGCGCTGCCGTATCATGAGTCTCTGGCGCCACCGCCGCTTGCTCAAGGGCTATCTCCGGCGCGTGGGGAAGAGTCGAGGGACGGGGTACGGACGAAGGAGTGCGTGTGCTCTGGGCCACACGCTTCCGCAGCGCAAGACTGAGCGCACCAAAGTTGGAACGACTAACACGAGAAGGGCAAATCAACGAGGCGAACGAAAATCGAAAAAACAAGATAACGAGATAACGCGAGATGACACCTACACGGAGGAAGTGATGCAGGCCCGCTTGACAGGCCTGGGGGCTGCGCCCGACGACTCGGGGCCTGATCTCTTGCCCCCGGCAAGACGGAGGACGGGCCTCGACTATCACTCTGGGTGAGGGGGACCTGCACGGGCGGGGCCCTGCCACCGCGGATGACCAACGACTGAAGACGCCGCGGGGGAGCATCCGCACTCTCCCCATGCGACGCGGTCAGAGCAGGCGCCGGCGACGTCGATCTCGCCTTAGGGGGCGACCGCCTCCTCGGGGAGCGTGTCTCCCGCCGCGATGAGTCGCCGGAGGGACGGCGAGCGGACGGATCACGGTCCGCCGGACGCCTGGACGAGTCGTCTCGCCGCGGGGACCTCCTCCTCTCCCTCTGCTGCTCTTGGCCGCTAGGGCCCGATCGGGAGTGAGTCACCCTCCGATCCTCCTGGTCCGGGAGTGGGGACGGGCGCGAGCCGGAGCTCGTTCCCTGTCCGTGGGCAGCAGGCTCCGGCCGCTGCTTCGAGCTGGACACCGCGGCCTACCGCTGGGGAGGAGGTGATGGAGACGACAGCGCGCTCCAGTCAACACTGGTGCCACCGTCATCACCAGACTAGGGCAGCGACGACGAAGGGTCCTCGTCCGAGAAGACGGTGCCCTCTCTCATCCTCCTACGCTTAGCACGGTGGTCGTTCCGCTCGCGCTTCGCAATCTCCTTATCCTTGTGCTGGGCCTTGCGGTCGGCCCTCCTCCTGTCCGCGGCAGCCTGAGCGCGATTCGGCATCGCATCCTCAGGAAGAGGCGGCTTCGTGGGGAGAGGGGCCGCAGGCCCCAACTGAAAGCATGGAAGAAGGCGAGAATCAACACAAAGGATACAAGATAGTCGGAGCGTTAGTCCGAGGGAAGAAAGACTTACAAAATTTTTGGTCCCCTCGTGGGGGAGCATGGGTAGGATTTGGGATGGCGGCCACGAGTAGTTGGCCTTCCCGATTGCCGGCCCCACGCGGCGCTGGATCTCATCCAACGAAGGGAGCCGAGGCACCGACACGGTCCCGACGAAGGGAGCCCTGTCCGGCGTCATCTGACAGATGCGAAGACGGCGACGCTGGTGTAGGATGATCCCCAGCGCATGGTACTAGCCGATGACGGTCGCCAAGTCAACCCCGGTGTCACGCAGCTTGGCCAGCACCGTCCAGCAGTCCCCGAGCAGCCTGTCTTGCTCCGTCTCCGGGGGCCCGTAGCTCCAGTTCGCCGGCACCTCGGCGATTGAGGAGCCGGTGTACTTCGGCAGCGGGAACTCGGGGCAGTCCTTGAGGTAGAACCACCCCTTGTGCCAGCCGTTGTTGGAGCTCGTCAATGTGCTGCGGATGTACTCCTCGCTCCTCTTCGTCTTCATCCGAAGATTGGCGCACCCAAGGGTGGCCGGGAGTGACCTGTCCTTCAGGCACACGAATTTGAAGAAATACCGGAAGAGGTGCCAGTGGGCGCCCACTCCCAGGTACCCTTCACACAGCGCCTCAAATGCCGTCATTTGTTGGATGCTGTTGGGGTTGAGGTGGTGAAGTTGCAGCCGGTACTCCGCAAGAATGGCGCGGATGAATCGGCCAGCTGGAATGGCGAAGCCCCGCTCGTGGAACGTCACGAACGAGATGACGTAGCCGTCCGGCGGGTGCGGCACTGACTCGTTGCTCGGGACCCTCCACTCCTCAGCGGCGGTGAGGACCGGCAGCTGGCCGGCGGCGACAAGGCGCTGGAGCATCGAGCGCGAGACATTGGAGCGCGTCTAGTTCGACATGGCATCTGTCGAGCTCGAGGGCGTGAAGCAGATTGAGAAAGCGGTGGTAGCGGTGCAAGGGCTAGGAGCAGACGAGTAAGCGATGCTGGCAAAGGCAAGGAATTGAGGGGGAAAAGTACGAAGTTCAACCGGCGTGCGATTTATAAGGGGCAAACGTGGCCGCTAGCATTTAATGCCGGCCCCACTACGCCGTAAAACCACCCGCTCGGTGGGCGCATCCCCCGAGGCGACAGAGGCACACCCGCGTGACGGTTCGATACCGGGCGGGCCCACGGGTCTGAACCTGCACCGCACCGTCCCCTCCAACCGTCACGATCGCCACGTCAGCCACGACCGGCGTAGCGGACGCAATTATCGATACGACCGCGGACGCCACGACTAGAGTTTTCAAGGCAAAGACAAAATTTCGAAATTCAAAACCCCATAAACGAGTCTACAACTCCTTTATGGGCTCGGGGGCTACATCCGGCGGATGCGCTCGCGCGCACCCACCGAGTAAATCAGAGAACAAAAACTACTACATTTCCCCGACGCAGAGCCTGCGAGCGAGTCCTTGACTCCCACCACAGGCTCGGGGGCTACTGACGAGGGCCTGGATTAGGGCCCCTTGAGCAACGAGATAATGACCTTGAAGATGGAGTCCTTTGACACCATTGACAATGTGAAGGCTAAGATCCAGGACGGGGAGGGATGCAGATCTTCGTCAAGACTCTCACTGACAAGACTTCCCCACTTCAAAGTATATTCCGCCTCGCCCGAGTACGCCACGTCCCCGAGTGCTCTCCGCCTCGCACGAGAACACTCCGTCTCCGAGAAACACACCGCCTCGCCAGCGAGTACTCGTTCGCACGAGTAATCTCCGTCTCCGACTAAGGCGGAGCCCCCACGGAGGAGCCGAAGCGTGGGGCTGGGCCCCACACGAACGTGGCGCCGACCCAGCCCCCCAAGCTTCTCCGTAATGACACGCGTGACACCATTTTTCATGCCATGCAAAGACCACAGCTGGCGCGACGGGAGGACAACTGGGTCTGACAGGGGTTGTAATGGCGCACAGTACACCCCCACGACCTCTGACACCCCGTCACATCCAACGCCAGCTGCACGCCACCCCGTCAGAATGCGCACTCGATTTCCATCTATCAGCTATTAGGCCATAATGTGGCAGGCCTAAGACGCACTCAAGAAGGCTGAGTCACTATGTGGACTACTCGGAGGAGGTGCCAAGTGCCCAGAACGAACAGTAGCAACAACACATGCGGCGGCTTCCGACGACACCACAGCTCAGCGCCCTCCCACGCCGCCTGACGAACATCAATGACGGACAAGACTTCACAACGCCATAGCACTGTAGCTTATTTTCGTTTTCCCTCTTTGCCCCTTTCCCTTGTGACTATAAAAGGGGGAGGGGAGCAACGTACATAGAGACTGACCGTGTCAGTGTTTTAGACACCGAGCGTACGACGGGGTACCCGAAGTAGTAGATTGTGCGGTGGGGCTCGCCGAGATCAGGAACACGATGGTGAGACACGGAGCACAGAATTAGACAGGTTCGGGCCGCAATGTGCGTAATACCCTACGTCCAGTATGCTGCGTGGCTCTGTATTGATTGCGTATCTTTTGATAGGGGTCCCTGCCTCGCCTTATATGTCACGGGAGGCAGGGTTACAAGTCGGATTAGTACAAGGGTACTATTCGAGGAGGACCTGGAGTAGCCTATACAAGGTATGGAAATCTATCCTAGTCTTAGTACAAGTCCTTGTCCGCCTTGTCTTGCCTTGTGGTCCACGGTACCAGCACCATGGCCCACTAGTCGAGTAGTCCAAGTGTGTAGGAACTCATCTCCCGGGTATGGCCCACAATGTGTTGGTGGGCCCAGGGATGCCCGGTCGACAAGCCCCTGAGTACTTTGTAGTCGAGTGCGATGCTCCAAGTAGTCTTGAAGGTCTCCACGAGTAGTTCCCAAGCGTCCCCGAGTTCTACAAGCTTCAATCTTCAATAGTACTTGAATCATCACGAGGCTGGAAGGTACTCCAGCTAACTCCACGAGTAGTCTTGAAGTCTTCTCGAGTTGTTCCCAAGCGTCCCCGAGTTCTTCCCTTGAAGATCTTCAATAATACCCGCTTCGTTCTTGAAATCTTTGCATCAAAGATCTATATGGAAATGCGATTACTGAAATCGCATTCCATATGGAATGTAGCCCCCGAGCCTTAGGTCGAATCCAGGATTCAAGCTGAGGGTCAATCTTCTACTCTTTGATCTTGCTCCAAAAAATCCGTAGACAATCCGAAGAAATAATATAGGAATGCGATTTGCAAAAATCGCATCCTATATGGATGTAGCCCCCGAGCCTTAGTTCGAATTGACAATTTAAGCTGAGGGTCAATCAGTAGTCTTCGTCAAATAATCTCGTAAAATCCTGAGAAAAACTGAAGGACACGTGGCACGGAGCCCCTGAGCCTTGAGTCGAGTACTTTCTCGAATTGAAGGGTCCAATCTGACTGTAAAATAGTGGCCTAAATTTAGTGAACTGTAGCTGGGTCACCAGGCCGAACCGTTAGGGTTTTGGTTTTATAAATACCCGAAGGGGTATCCCTTAGGGTTTCATTGCTTCCATTCGCCTTAGATCCAGAAAGCCTTAGCATCCGTAGCCGCCGCAGAGTTCGAGCGTCCACATTGCCAAGAGTTTGCGCCTCCACCCCCTCGCAGCCCTTGAATCGATGCGAAAGAAGACTCTCGTTACTGATAGGATGAAGCCAGCGTCATCCAAAGGTCAGAAGAGGAAGTCTGACCGCAGCAAAAATCAGTTGCCGGAGCCGAACTACAAGACAGTGGTCATCACGAAGCCCCCGAGCCAGGCCGTCTCTTGGAAGAAGTCCAAGATGAGGGAAGAAGATATCAAGACCCTCGAAGCCGGCGGGTTGCTGCGTGAGAAAGCGATTGCCGGTTAGAGCTCTGCCGCCGGAGATGCGTGGCCGATGGAGAAGAGCCCGGATGAGATCCTGATGTTCAGCCACTTCGTCGAGCGTGGGTTGACGCTGCCATCATCATATTTCTTTCGCGGCTTCCTCGATTTCTTCAAGCTAGAGCACGTACACCTCAACCCCAACAGCATCTTCCAGATTGCAGTGTACGTGCACTTCTGCGCAGCCTTCCTCGGAATCCGCCCACATTGGGCTCTGTTTAGGAAGATCTTCCGCTTGAAGCCACAACCCAATGTCAACTTCCCAGTTGTAGTCGGTGGAGCCGGTGTGCAGATGCGTCAGAAGGCACAAGAGTTGTACTTCAAGTACGACTTGATTGACTCAAATCAATACTGGAAGAACAAATGGTTCTACATCGAGAACGCCCCGCCTCAGCTGCCGAAGCCCAGCATGTTCGCGCCAGTGTATGATAGGCTTTGGAAGGATGAACCAACGATGCAGGAGTGCATTCAGATCTCGGAACTGCTGGCGAAGATTGCGCAGAAGAAGGCACAAGGCTTGACTGCTGAGAGAGTAGCCTTCAGCTTCATGAAGCGACAGGTACAACCCTTGATGCAGCGGGAGCATCTTGGGTTCGAGTACACTGGAGCGGATGATGGCTCCAGTCTATCTGCTGAAGAGATCAGTGATGATCTCGTGATGGAAAGACTGCAGAAGATCTTCAAGAATCTTCACGGAATTCCTGCAGCCGTCCGTGAATATAGTGCCGACAATCCTCCGCGTATGGTAAGTTTCCAAGTACTAGCCCCCGAGTACTTATTGTAAGTAGTCGTGTAGTTTAACTTTTGTCTTGTTTCACAGGAGGATGTCTTGAAGTTTGTATCCAACCCCCCTCCTCGTCCCCAAGACCCACTACAAGCGCCCGAGGGAGAGCCAACAGGAGTGGAGGCTCAAGCCCCCGAGAGTAGTCAATCTGCTCAAGGGGAAGAATAAGAAGTCTTGGTGGAGGACGCCTCCTCAAGCGACGATGACGGCCAAACACTTCAACAAGTACTCTGGGGCGCCAATCCCCAGTGGCCTCGCCACGGGGGCATTGAAAAGGCCGGCATCATCTCTTGCAGATGATGTGACACTACCACCGCAGAAGAAGAGGACCACGGTGGGAAAGCGAGTCGTAAAAAAGATGACAGGCCTCCCCTCCATTACAGTAAGTGTTGGAGAACCTTTAAGTTGTCAATGTCGTATTGAATACTTATTCTCTGCTGTAATGTCTTGAATTTTGACTTGCGCAGATTATCGAGAGTGCAGCCAATGTACCCTCGAGTAGCCCTCCAAGAATAACAGAACCCGAGGTGGTTCCGGCGTCAACTGTTGAGACGGTGGCGCATGAGCAACAAGAAGCCGCGGTACCAGGAAGCGTGCCGCCGGTGGAAAGTGTGCCAGAGGTGCCGGCGGTGCCTTCTTTTTTCGACATGCTTGGGCCGAAAGTCTCGGTGCCTCGAGCTGCTCTGTAAGTACTCAAGTACTCGAGTACCTATTAAAATTGCTCACTTTGAATTTGCTGACCAATCTTGTTGATGCGGAAAATCCACTGATGTGAAGTGGGGTGCCTCTGGAAGTAGTGCTGCTGGAGAAGACCAAACTCCTCGAGAGCAACAAGAAGATGTTCTTCCAGAGCGCCAAGAAGTACCCGCCGAAACTGATGCTGCTGAAGCACTGTGCTTCTTGTGGAGCGACGTGGTCAAGGCGGCAGTGGGGGCAGCTTCCAAACCCAAGGCTCAAGAACTCGAAGATATTGAAGCCATGGTAAATGAGGGCCTGGAGGCTGAACCAGAGGCCGTGCTGCGCCACGAAGAAGTCCCAGTTGCCGAAGCCCCCGTGCGCCAAATAGATGCGCAACTAGCGCTTGAAGACAACCCGGAGGGCCGCATAGTGCCACACGAGCCACTCATTGAAGACCCGGCTCCTCTGCGCAGCGCTGCGTAATACTCTGCAGTGAGCGCAAGTACTCAGTCCATGGCAGAAGATTTGATGCCATACGATGACTCGTGCCTGGATGAGGATAACTTGCAAGCTCACAGCGAGATGTTCCGCAGCATGGAGAAGCTGTTCGCGGTAAGTGTGTAGTCTCTTAAAGAGAACTTTTTTAGCCAAAGACAACTTGCCTTTGACTCTTGAATTGCTTTGCTTGTTGCAGGAAGTAGTCAAGCAGTCGAAGCGCAAGACTCGCCTGCTTGAGCAACATGCGACTGACATTGAAGAAGTTTCGCGGCTCAGAAAAGAACTCAAGGAGCAAAAAGCTTTGTCTCTGAAGCTGCAAGAGAAACTTGATGGAAACGCCGCCGAGTACCACAACGAGATCCAGAAGTTGACGGCCCAGAAAGATGACATTGTTGGTAAGAACAAGTCTCTGCGCCAGAAGAATAAAGGTATTCCCCTTTATGAATTCATCATAGAGTACTTTTGTCCTTGCATATGGCATCTGATAAGTAGTCTTGATCTCTTGCAGAGCTGACTCAAGACGTTGAGAAGTTCAAGAACAAGGTGCTGGACTGGCAGCTGGCCTATAATCGCGAAGAAGCAACTCGCATGGATCTTGAGGCGGACTATAAGGTGTGATGCTTCAAACTTGAGCGTGAAATGGAGATTCGCCTAGCAGGCTGGAATGACCTGTTGGCATGTATGTAGTCGTTGAAGATCAAGATCGAAGAAGCCGAATGCCTGCGCACAGAGTTGAAAGCCTTGACTGAAGCAGCCGAGCCAGTAGCCAATCTTTTCGAGCCCAGGGTTGCTGGAGTCCAGCCTCGTCCACTTGTGGAGAGACTGAAAGACATGCCGAAGAAGGTCCTGGAATACACTCAAAGGCTGGCTTGCACTATTCCCAATCAAGTCTTGAGCTTTATCAAGTCATTCTATGCCGATGCAGATTTGACAGTCATCATGAACGGATGATCTGGAGATTGCACCGACGATCGGCTCAACGAGTTGATGCAACAGACTTCTCCAATCGCGGAAGCAGTCTCCAAGTTCATCGATCTCCGTTAGATGTACCTGTAGATTAGAAACACTAGGGAAAAACAAGTGTAATCCCGAACAAGTGTTTATGTAATATAATTGAAAACTTGAGTAAGTCAATTATCTGGATCCCTTGTATGCTTATGTGTTGGCCATATACTCGAGTTGGTATTGAGTGTGAGGCTGCAAAAAGAGATACGATACACGAGTAGAAATACTCAAGTGTAAATATGTTAGCTTAAATCATGACGAGTTGAACACCTTAGCTGTAGCAGCGTAAAAGAAGGCTTTGTCATGAAATAAGCGAAAAGTAGTCACAAGTCGATATAGAGTAGCGACTTGAACTAAACACATTGTACAGAGTTTACAATATCTTAAGTACCTCTGAGGCTTTAAGCCTAGTGAGAGAGTACTTGAACAGAACTTATTCATAACGAGCTGAACACCTTAGCTGTAACAGCGTAAAGAAGGCTTTGTTATGAACAAGTAAAGGACAGTAACAAGTCGGTATAGAGTAGCAACTTTATTACTGAATACATTGTACAGTGTTCACAATGTCTTAAGTACCTCTGAGGCTATGAGCCTAGTGAGAGAGTACTCACAAGGATGTTCTGAAGAACGAGTAAGACCGTAGGGGACAGTGTGATGAACTCATCTTTGCTGTAGCAGCAACTTGTATGAGAGTTCCACTGAGACCCTACCAGAAGGGTGTTACTCTAGGCCGAAGCCGCTTATTGAAAAGTAGAGACATGGACAGCATGTGCCACTTATTGTTCTACATGATACAAGATCGTCTGGAGAGAGTTATCATGACTTCCTACGAGGTCGCAGAATGAGACTGCCTAGAGAGGGTTGATGAAGCCCCCTGCGGGTGCTCGCAGCTGAAAGCCACGAGAAAATACAGCCGAAACTGTCTGGAGAGGATTATCTTGATCCCCTACGAGTGATGACAACCGTAGCTGTCTGTTGAGTGGTTGCAATCGAAGCTGCCTGGAAAGGGTTGATGAAACCCAATACGAGTTGTTTACAGCCGAAGCCATCTGGAGAGGGTTGTTGAGACCCCCTACGGGTAGAAGCGACAAAGCTGGTCGATGTTCCAAGAGTTGTCGACTTCCTCGTCTTCAAGAGTTTGGAGACGATATGAGCCTGGGCCAGTAACCTTTGCAACAGAGAAAGGACCTTCCCATGGCGAGTTGAGTTTGTGTAGCCCTGTCGTATTCTGGATGAGACGAAGGACTAAATCACCAACGTTGAAGGAGCGTTCCTTAACGTTGCGGTCATGGTAGCGGCGAATATTCTCAAGGTATCGAGCGGATCAAATGAGTGCGTTGCAACGAGCTTCCTCGAGACTGTCGACATCTATCTGTCTTGTTTCTTCAGCTACGCCTTCTTCGTACTGGTCAACCGTCGGAGAACGCCACATGACATCAGCAGGCAAAACGGCTTCAGACCCATAGACCAGGAAGTAAGGTGACTGCCCTGTGGGGGTAGTAGGCTGAGTACGTAGCCCCCAGAGTGCATTGGGTAGTTCCTTGATCCACTTGCCGCCCATGGTATTTGCTGCATCATACAGTCGCTTCTTGAGAGCATCGAGTATCATTCCATTGGCGCATTCCACTTGGCTGTTGGCACGTGGGTGAGCAACAGAGACGTATCGGACGTCAATTCCACTGTTCTCGCAGTACTCCCAGAACTGGTGATTATTGAAATTCGAACCCAGGTCTGTGATGATGCGATTAGGGAACCCATAGCGATGTACGATTTCATCCAAGAAGTCGAGGACTCTATCAGCCTTGGGGCAGGTAACAGGCTTGACCTCAATCCACTTGGTAAACTTGTCGATAGCCACCAGAACTCTGTTGAATCCCCCTGGCGCATTTGGGAGAGGACCAATCATATCCAGCCCCCAGCAAGCGAAAGGCCAAGTTGGTGGTATCGTGATGAGCTTGTAGGTAGGAACGTGTTGTTGCTTGATGAAGAATTGGCATCCTTGGCACTTCTTGACTAGTTCCTCTGCATCAGCAAGAGCTGTAGGCCAGTAGAAATCACGTCTGAACACTTTTCCCACCAAGGTGCGGGAAGAAGCGTGATTGCCACAGATTCCTTTTTGTGTCTCCTCCAAAATTTCCTTGCCTTCTTCGCGAGAAACGCACTTCATGAGTACATCAGAACTTGCGCCTCGCTTGTAGAGTTGATCTTCGACTAGAGCATAAGCCTTGAAGCGGCATGAGATGCGCTCGGCTTCTGACTTGTCTTCAGGAATCAACAGATGTTTAATGTAGTCGATGAAATGGGTTCTCCAATCCACATCAATCATAAGCACTTCTCGATCAGGTTGAACTGAAGTAGTCGTGGGTGCAGATGATTGCTCCGGAATTGATGATTTGTGGAGTTCATGGACGAAGATTCCAGCTGGCACTTGAGCTCGTGTAGATCCCAGCTTTGACAAGACATCCGCAGCAACATTGTTATCACGGATCACATGATGGAACTCGAGACCATGGAATTTGTTCTCGAGTTTGCGTACCTCCTGACAGTACGCATCCATATTCTCAGCATTACGATCCCAAGAATCGTTGACTTGATTGATGACCACCAAAGAATCACCATAAACAAGTAGTCGTGTAATGCCAAGAGAGACTGCAAGGCGAAGACCATGCAGTAGAGCTTCATATTCAGCTTCGTTGTTTGAGACCTTCCAGAAGATCTGCAAAACATATTTGAGTTGTTCGCCCTTGGGAGAAATCAGAAGTACCCCGACACCTGCGCCTTCCAACTTGAGGGAACCGTCAAAGTACATGACCCAGTGTTCTGGACGCTCAATTGGAGTTGGGACTTGATTTTCTTGCCACTCAGCCATGAAATCAACCAAGGCCTGAGACTTGATAGCCGTGCGAGGCTTGAACTCGAGCGATAGAGAGCCAAGCTCTACGGCCCATTTAGAAATCCTTCCTGTGGAGTCCCGGTTGTGCAATATCACGCCAAGCGGGTAACTAGTGACCACAGAAATCTTGTATTCGTCGAAGTAGTGGCGGAGCTTCCGTGAAGTAATCAGAACCGCATAGAGTAGCTTCTGTACCGGAGGGTAGCGAGCCTTGGACTCTGAGAGTACTTCACTGACGAAATAGACAGGCCTCTGGATAGGGTAGCCACGACCTTCTTCCTGCCGCTCAACGACAATAGCAGTACTGACGACATTAGTAGTCACAGCAATGTAGAACAAGAGCTCTTCATTGGGTAGAGGAGCTGTGAGAACTGGAGGCTTGGATAAGAACTCCTTGAGCTGAGAAAAAGCTTGATCAGCTTCAGTTGTCCACGTAAACTTCTCTTGCCGCTTGAGTAACTTGAAGAAAGGTAGACCCCGTTCTCCAAGTCGCGAGATGAAGCGATTGAGTGAAGCCATACAACCAGTAAGCTTCTGGACATCTTTGATAGTAGTCGGAGCTTGCATATTGGAGATGGCAGTAATCTTCTCGGGATTTGCTTCGATGCCACGATGGCTGATGATGAACCCGAGTAGTTTTCCAGATGATACGCCAAAGACGCATTTGTTGGGGTTGAGCTTCCATTGGTACTCACGTAGCGAAGTGAAAGTTTCCTCAAGATCTGTGATAAGCATGTCTGGATCCCTAGTCTTTACAACGACGTCATCCACGTATGCTTCCACGTTCTTGTGAAGCTGCTTCTTGAAGCACGCTTGGATAGCCCTTTGATATGTAGCACCAGCATTTTTCAACCCGAAGGACATTGTTGTGTAACAATAAGCACCAAATGGGGTAATGAACGTGGTCTTCTCTTGATCAGATTCCTTGATTGCAATTTGATGATATCCAGAGTAGCAAACCAGGAAACAAAGTAGAGCACAGCCCGCCGTAGAGTCAATGACTTGATCAATCCGTGGCAACCCAAAAGGATCCTTGGGGCAATGCTTGTTGAGATCAGTGTAGTCAACACACATCCTCCAATCATTAGAGTTCTTCTTCCTGACGAGCACAGGGTTAGCAAACCATTGTGGGTGAAAGACTTCCCGAATGAAGCCGACCGCGAGTAGTTTAGCGAGCTCTTTCTTGATAGCAGCCCTGCGGTCATCAGCAAAGCGACGAAGATGTTGTCTCTTGGGGGTAGCGTTAGGATCGACGTTGAGTGAATGCTCGATCAACCTCCTGGGCACACCTGGTATGTCAGATGGCTTCCACGCAAAGATATCACGGTTAGCCCGAAGGAAGTTGACGAGCGCGTCTTCCTATTTAGGATCAAGCTGTGCACTGATCATGGTCGTCTTGCTGCTGTCACCAGTACCAAGGTCAATGGCTTTGAGCAGGACATCACCAGACGGTGCAGGCTTGTTGTTGTTGTCACTCTTCTCAGGAACCACCAGCTCGCTCGGAGCAAGCTTTTTAGCGGCAGTGAAGACTTCCATCATCGCATTAGGTACTTGAGTAGTCGAGGCAAGTTCTACGGCTTCTGTATCGCAGTCGTAAGAACGCTTCAGATCCCCTTGCAATGAAAGAACTCCTTTGGGGCTCGGCATCTTGAGAACCAAGTACACATAGTGCGGAATAGTCATGAACTTAGCGAGACCAGGCCTGCCGAGGATGGCATGGTAAGAAGTCTCGAAATCAGCAACCTCAAACTTGATGTACTCGGTGCGATAGTGATCCTTAGTCCCAAAGGTAACGGGTAGTACAACTGAACCCAAAGGAACAGCTGCGTTGCCCGGGATGATACCATAGAACGGTGAGTTGGTCTTGGTAAGCATATTGGTGATATCCAGGCCCATCTTCTTCAGAGTTTTGGCAAACAGGACATTGAGACCGCTGCCACCATCAATGAGAACCTTGGTAAGCCTGGAGCCTGCCACCACTAGATCCAGAACGAGAGGATATCGTCCTGGCTCAGAGAAACTAGTCCATTGATCCGCCCTTGAAAAGGTAATAGGGGTTTCAGACCACTTGAGAAAAGTGGGAGCTGCTGGTTGGATGGACATGATCTCCCTGAGTGCTAGCTTCTGCATGCGCTTGGTTGGAATCCCACCAAATATGACATTGACAGTGTTGGAGGGGTGCTAAAACCCAGTGTCTTTGTCGGTGTTAGCCTTCTTACCCTTGTGTTTACGAAATCGCGGGTTTGGGTGCGTTGGTTCGGGTGTGTTCTTCAATGCACGTCGAAGTTGGTAACACTACTCTGTAGTATGATCGCCCTCTGGGTGCCATGGGTATTTCTGCTTGGTCAATGTTGCCCAGTGAGGATCATCTTCAGGCTTGGTGGTAGATTCCATGGCAGCAATAGTGTTATCGGGCTTGCGCTTGCGTTTAGGATTGCTCGAGTAGTTATTACCCTGGCGGTTGCCCTGCTGTTGCTTGCCACTACTGCTTCCTCCAGCATTGTTATTGTTGTTGTTGTTGTTGTTGTTCTGGTTGTTGCGAAGATGCTTGAACCGATTCCGAGTCTTATTTTCCTCGTCCGCCCAGTGAGTGATCATCTCCTTGAGCTTGGTGATGTTGGCTGGGCGAGCGCGACCGAAGTCTTGGAAAAGCCTATCATCATAGAAACCATCCTGGAAGGTATCAATGACTTCTTTCTCGGTAACGTCAACAACAGTAGCCCTTTTCTCAAAGAAGCAGCGCATGTACTCGCGAAGAGTCTCGCCTTGTTTTTGCTTGATCAGGGCAAGGTCCATCCGAGTACCATGACGACCCAGAGAACCCGCGAAGTTGCTGGTGAAGCGGTGCTTGAGTTGTCCCCAGTTGTCGATGGAGCCACGTTTGAGAGACTCAAACCATGTGAGGGGCTCTTGCTCCAGGACAAAAGTGAAATAGATACACTTGGTATCATCATTGCCTCCGGCATTGGATATGGACAGAGCATAATAGCGCAACCACTGCCTAGGATCTTCCTTGCCATCATATTTAGAGATGCCGTAAGGCTTGAATTTCTCCGGAAGAAATAGAGCTTGAAGTCGAGCAGAAAAGGCAGGAAAAGAATCAGAATCATTATCCTTTTGCTTCTCACGCTCAGCGCGTCTGGCGTTGATAGTTGTACGAGCGTCGTAGCGAGAGTCTCCCGACTTGCTGTTGACACTGCCATCATCGCCTTTGCCCTTGTTTCTAGCTTCCGGTCGTGTGCGTTGAGGAGTGGGAGTGGTACGATGAGCACCTCCACTGCTGCCATGGTGACTAGGAACACTGGTATTTTGACGTAGCATAGTGTAGGCTAGTTCAGCCAGCTTCGCGACTTCAGCAGCCGCCCTGTCACGAGGCATAAAGCGACCGAGTAGATTGATCGCGTTGATAGCTTCCTCCGGAGTGCGATATTCACGAGTAGCTACCGCATCCAGAGCCTCTTGAAGATTACGGGTAGGTAGAGCTTCCACGAGTTCCCGACGAAGGGTTGCACAATCAGTATTGCGTTGGCGACGTGCAGTCTTGGCCTCCGCGGTTTCATCAGCAGGAGCATTGACAGAGAGTTCATCATCAGATACATCATCCGGAAAGCGATAATTGGCATGATGCCCTTGCGGAGTAGTTGAATCAACGACGAACACTTCTCGATGCGACGAATAAGTACCCGTACTCTGAATGAGCTCAGTATCAGTGTCATAATCAATAAGCTTGGCACCTTCCTGGAATAGTAAGTTGTCGAGACAAGCAATAAAGCGCTTCTGATCATCCAAGGTGAGATCAGCAGGCATATGCTCAGGCCAGTAGACGAATCTACCCTCAGGTGTCGATGTGATCACCAGTCCTTGAGCAGGGCCAGACAGTTGTTGTACTTCAGCAGAATCCGAACCGTAGTCGAACTCGAACTCAGATGAGTCCGAATAGTAGTCGAGGTTGACATCCGAATCCGAAGAGTACTCGAGCACGATTTTCGGGCCAGGGCACATGAGGCATTTCAATGCGGCTTGGTAAGCAACACTGACATGGCGATGACCGAAGAGATGTGGTGCTGGGATGCTATCCAGGCTGAGTGCAAGCTGTGAAGCCGAAGGGAGCAACTCAGGCTGAATAGGAGACGAAGTCGAGTTGTACTCGGACTCCGACTCGAGTTCTCTGAGCGGGTCAGAGATCAAAATTTCGCCGAACTTTTCGACGAATTCTTCCATCAAAGCTTGCGTAAGCGTCGATGACTTGAGCTTTGACTCCGGAGTTGATGCCAAGAAACGCAGGAACGATCCGTCGCCGTCAGCAACGCAAACCCAAGAGCCAAAGACGAAAGTGTCGTCTTGCTGGAAAGCGACGGTCGGCTTGATGATGACGAGAGCCATCGAATTCGCCAGTGGATCAACGACGAGATCCCCTACCTGGCGCGCCAGCTGTCAGTGTTTTAGACACTGAGCCTACGACGGGGTACCCGAAGTAGTAGATTGTACGGTGGGGCTCGCCGAGATCAGGAACACGATGGTGAGACACGGGGCACACAATTAGACAGGTTCGGACCGCAATGTGCGTAATACCCTACGTCCTGTATGTTGCGTGGCTCTGTATTGATTGCGTATCTTTTGAGAGGGGTCCCTGCCTCGCCTTATATGTCACGGGAGGCAGGGTTACAAGTCGAATTAGTACAAGGGTACTATTCGAGTAGGACCCGGAGTAGCCTATACAGGGTATGGAAAGCTATCCTAGTCTTAGTACAAGTCCTTGTTCGCCTTGTCTTGCCTTGTGGTCCACGGTACCAGCACCGTGGCCCACTAGTCGAGTAGTCCAAGTGTGTAGGAACTCATCTCCCGGGTATGGCCCACAATGTGTTGGTGGGCCCAGGGATGCCCGATCGACAGACCGATCACCAAGTTTGTAACTCCTACTACAGACACCCCCGGCATAGGAACACGAGTACTCGGAACTGGACGTAGGGTATTACTCCTCGGAGGGCCGAACCCGTATAAAACCCTTGTGTCTCCCGTGTCGACCATCCGGATCCGACACACAATTCGATACAAATCTACTGCCGGCGGTTGAGAACCCCGACAGGCATGTTAAAAAAAATTCATGAATTTTCATCACTACTTTGATAAGGTAGAGTATTTAATAACAAAATTTATCATTGAGACACAAAATTACATAAAACTAATGATGAAAAATCATAAAATATTTTTCTAATATAGATTATGATATCCACTACCATCTCGCAAAGTCTTAAATTAAAATTCAATTTGTGTATGAAGAAAAAAATGACAAATTGCATTACGAGATAAGTTGAACTAGGTTGTTCGGCTGATCTCGACTCGACTTATCTTGACTTATTTCTTCTCACACAATACTATTCAATCTACCAGCCGAACACTATTCAATCTACCAGCCGAACAGCCTCTAAATAGCTAAGTTGAGAGAGGTAATTGAACCAAAACATAATTTTAGAGGTTATCCGAACTTTCACTATACTTAAAAAGTAGTAATTTGAATTTTTCATAAAAACTAGTAGCGCAGCGGCGCGCAGACACCCACCGGTCCGGCGCCGCCCTCCCGGGTCCCGGCCCCAACTGCCTTGGTCCTCACGAGTCGGCAAGACGAGGAGGATACGCCGCACGCACACGCACGTGGTTAGGGTCGCCTGCTGGCGGCCTGCGCCCCGCGCGTCGGCCGCCGGCCCGGGGTCGCCGCCGATGTCCCTGTGTGTGTCCGCGAGCCCCGCGCGCGCCATCTTCTCGGAAACGCGCGATCGAAGCGAGGCGGCACATGCCATACATCGTGCCGAGGAGAGGCGAGGCGGCGACCCTAGCTCTCGTCCTCGGACGGGGCGACGGCGTCGCGCTGCGCAGCGCAGCGCAGCCGGTGGGAAGTCTTCGCCTTCACGTCGGGGGCATGGCACGGGCCACGGCAAAACCGAACCGACCCGAACACAACTCCCCGGACGTCACCGTGTGCGTGTGTGGCAGCCAATCCCACGGCGCGCCGCGCGGCTGACGCAGCACCAGCCGGTTGGTGTGTCAGGATTATCGCTTCGGTACACGCCGACATGTGACGCGCGTCTTCAATTCCCGGACAACAGAACTGCCGTACTTTTCAACCAAAACTACTCTATTCATTCATCACATTGGATGTTTGCGTACTAAAATATTAAATGAAAAATAGTAATTAGTTGTACAGTTTCACGGATTTTAATAACTGTGTGAGTCTAATTAGTTCATGAAAATGTAACTGCAGTAAATATGTGCTAATGTTTAATTATGTACTTTTCAAAAAGATGGATTAATTGTGTTTAAAAATTTTGACTCACATTTTCAGACGAGTTTCGAAATTATTTTTTTATTAATATACGACCATCACTTCCGACATCCCATTAAATATTCAAGGTGACACCGCAAAGTTTTTGACCAACAAACTAAAAACTAAACGAGACCGAAGCTTTCATTACCGTTGGATTAGACGACCTTGATTTCTTTTTTTTTAATTATGCGCCTCGTATGGTCATCTCATCATACTCCAATATATGAGTGCTGCTACAGTAAGCATAGGTCCAATATATGTAGATGGAAAAAATACAAGCTCAAAACCTACAAAGTCAATGATCCGATACCGAGCTTGCTACAATGCCATTGTTTGCTGGCTGCACGGGCTACATGCAATGGGTGCCAATTGCTCTCGCCGTTGCTGTAGCTAAACAAAATGCCCAGAGGCCGGGGCGTACTAGCCGGGTAGGGCAGTAGCATCAGAGGTAGCTAGCTTATCACTAGTGGGCAGCCCGACCAGGGACCAGGCTCGTACAAGTCCCACAAGGGGGAATGTGTTTAGACTCTAGTACTCTACTAGACGTGGACTCGCATGGAAAAAAAAATTTCTCCGCGGTTTCTAGTACCCTTTTCCCCGTCGGGGACGACGGACGGCACACCAACCTTGGGAGACCGATTGGACCTGAAGCTCCTCCGACCAACACCAGACCAAACCATTCCCGGTTCCTTTCGGAACCGCGACGTTGCGCGCTGCGTGCGTGAACACGATCTGACGGGGCAAACAGTGGCGACGGGAAGAAACCATCTGCTAATTGACAAGCGTAGTCAAAGATCACAATCACGTTGAATAATGGTGAGCATTATTGCAGCGCAAGCCACACATGATCGAGTGCCCACCAAACCAAAGATTGATCTATCGCTTTGCTCCAGGGGTCCTGTCTAGAGTCTCCTCCTATGGCTGCCAGCAATCCTGCTAGAGATCTTGCTCTGTTCTTTCTTTTGCCCTTTCCACTGACCACGAGCCAGCCGTGCGCTACCAAGGAAAAGGGACTTGTGGAGCTGCCTAGATTTCCTCCACTCCCCTGGGCCAAAATCCAGCGCACACTTCACGCATTGCAAATGCACGGTGCTGCGCGGGTGAGTGGCGCGCACCGACAAGACACCACCGGATTTAACAAAGGGCGATATATGGCCATGCATGCCCGCTCGGTTCTTCCTTCGTCAAACGAACAAAAGGCGCCGAGCCTCTCATGACCTGCGGGGCGGAGCGCGACGACGAGTCGACAACGGGGACGGGCTGCTCCACCCACTTGCACGCGGAGGAGCTCCCGGCGGCAATGCCAATGCCAATGCCGACGGGCAGAGGGCACGGCATACGCCACCCGCGCGCTCCACTAGCACTAGCACCAGCGTCGCTGCCTGTCCCCCTCTTGTCTGCCCCTGGGGGATCCCAATGCTTCCATGGTTTAGACCACGGATCACTGCCTGCACTACCGTCGCCGGACACCAACATGTCACCTCCACTGCCCTGCCGCCATCTCCACACTACTCTATCCATCCGTCGTCTGGTTCTCCGTGCCCTAGTGCCTGGTAGGGCATGCATGCCGCTACGTCAAAGCTGTTCGATCGATCGGTCCGTGGGTTTTGGTACGTGCGCGGTTGCAGTAGTATACGCGCGGACGCACACCCCGCCCGGTCTCCTTCCTTCCTCCTCGGCTCCACAGTGCTGGGGGTTGGGGGTGTAGACGGGCCACCCAGGTTGCATCAGTCCGGTGGCTGTACGAGCCTCGGGGCGCACCGCCGCAGCAAAACGGGGAAGGATAGGGTAGGCCAGTGGTGTAGTAGTGCGTGGTTCGGTGCTTGCTCGCTCGCTGCGCCGGCGAGAATCCGGCGGCCGGCCGGCAAGCACCAGCGGCGCGGCGCGCTAAGCTGGGGCACGCACGCGCGGCTGGTGCGTGTCGGCTCGTCGTCTTTTCCCGTCACGAAACGATAACGAGATCGAGTGTTCGATTTCGGCTGCGGATGCGTTACACGTAACCATATCCAAGGAATTTGTTTGGACTTCTTGCAACAAGGTGCAGAATAGATGTCATCATCATCGAGATAAAATCTCCAAATATTCGGAGAAAAAAAGGAATTTCTCCGATAGTACTGTGTGACGAACACGACGGTCTCCCCGGCCGGAGAAAAAAGCTATACTGTTGGCGCAAGAAAGAAATAAAATTGCTCATCAAAAGCGAGTGCTCGTCTGTTAGCCTGCCGCCACGCCGCGCTAGGACTAGTGGTTATCATAGTATAACTTCCCGTACCCTCCAAGGTATCTGATGCCGTAGGGCGAGCTGCTGATGGTGAAAAAATTTACGCCCACTGACGAACGCCCGCGTCGTGGCCAAAACTCAAACTCCCAAGTGAAACGACCGCTGTTGCGTCACCTTCTGATCTGCGCGGATGTCAAAAGGGCGCACGCCATCGCCATGGCATCCATCTGCACAAGCAAGCGGTAACAGGATTTTACCGAGCGCGATGTGAAGAATCCTGCCATGGCGATGGAAACCAACCAACCCCCAGGAAGCAAGCGCTAATGGCAGAGGTGGAAGTGACGGTGACGAGGTGAAAGCAGGCTTTCGCTTGGCTTTCAGACTTTTTTGGGACTTGGTTTTCGTCTTGACAGCAACCAAATTCTGCTGGTAATTTGAGAGCTTTCCTGTCATTTCGGGCGCTGCTAATGGAGAATGTTTCGAGCTTTTGATGCGGCAAGGGAATTCTGTCTGTGGCCCCCATTCGTCGTTTCTGCTCTTTTTGAGCTGGTGACAAGTTGGACTGGGCCGGGCCTATCCCAGTCACAATGTGGCCCATTTCCCGTGTTGTTGTGTTGGTGGGAAAGGAAATAATCGGGCAGTGCCCGCCTGCGACAGTTGTTGCATCGTCTCGTCACCATGCCGATCATGCATGGATGCAGTAAAATGATTCACATGCGTGACCTTGTTCCGTTTTGATCCGTTTCGTTTCAGACATCAGCTTCAGGCTGTTTCGGTGGGGGGAAGATTCTGGCGCTGCAATCAGATGTGTCGAGTTGCGTACCTCTGTTGGGGAGTCCGAATCTCCAGCTTCAAAGTGCAGTGCACCCCCTGTCCAGAGAGAATGCATCTGGGGATCATGATGGCCGTCCAGAAATCTGAAATCCACTCCCTACTCGGACAGACGTCACTAGCGAGTTTGGACGTTCATTGCTTCTCATGAAACCGGGTTTGGTTGTGGACTGCTCAGAAAAGGACGAGTGATTGATCAAACAAACAGCCAGCTACTACAGTCAAAGTTTGGTAAGATAGTTCTGAACCCAAAATATTAGGCTAGATTGCCCTACCATCCGCGTAATCTATCCTGCTGCTTTGGTCTCTAATGTCAATTAATCTACCAATAGTCCCATGTTTAATATGGCCAATACTTCACACTCGGAATCTTCTGGCCAACTCCTCACACATCTGTGGTTTGAACGCTATCTCAGACTCATCTGTGGACTGCACTGACTGACTTGACCAGCCAAGTGCGCACGGCAACGAGAGGCGCTAGCACTAGCAGTTTCAACAGAGACACCCTAGGCTACGGAGTGGTAGCACCAAGAGCAAGCGCCAAGGAAGAATTTTTTGCGGTTCTGGGTGTTTGGAGCACGGACATGGACTCCAGGGTTTCAGCGTCCTTTTTTCAGGTGCCCAATAATTGTGCCGGTGGATAGAAACTTGGAGACGAGAGGCAGGAGGACTGGAGGAGGAGCAGGGCAACCGATCTGTTGTCCATCTGTCCGTGCATGTGTGTGTCAAGAGCACGGCACTGATGATGAAAGGAGCTTGGGACTTGCAGCAGGGCCAATGGGCGATGGCTGCTCGGCGCCAGATCGCCCCCTGATGAACCGAGCGTACGTGTCAATGCATGTGGCGTATGGCGCGAGCAACCGAGGCTAGCCAGCTGCTCGATCGGAGGTCCGATCGTATCGTGTTTCCAAAAACAAAAACAAAATGAATTGTGTACATTAGCTTAAACAATTAGGCGCGCGCCTCCACAAATGGCGAGCTGGGTTTTGGGATGTGTTTGTTTTCAGGGGTACAGGGTTCTCGACAGGGGCAAGCGGCGTGCGGACAAACATTCGTGTGGCGCGGACGCCGACCCCTCGCGCCCCTTCACGTGCGGGCCGCACCCCGTTCTACAGTGACGGACATCTTGATCCTCTCGTTTCCCCGTCGCGATTCCGGAAATGCTACCGCCGCGAAGTCGCTGCGGATCTGGTGCCCGATCCGTGAGGTCGACGGGCGGCGCGCGGCCCCGGTCCCGAGCGGCGAGACCGAGAGATCGACGCTGGCCAGTGGCCACCACCACCACCGCATCCGCGCATGGGCTCCGTGCCGTGGCGCGCGTGATCCCGCGACGAGGGGAGGGCGACGCCACGGCCACGCCCCCACCCTACCGACGGCTACTGCTAGCATCGACGACGGGGAACTTGGGATCCATGCCGCTAGTGCCCGCGAAAGCGAGAGCGCGAGCAATCATGGGGCACTCATAATTAAGGAGGATCGAGCCTGGCCATCATGCCCGTGGATTCTGTGGCCGCTCAGCCATCCCAGTCTCGGTTGCTCGCCCTGCCTCTGCCTCTGCCTCTGCACGATCTCTCCATCTTCTCCTTCTCGTTCGGGTTGGGGTTGGGACGGAGGACGTAAACAAAATTCAGAAAATCATGTGCTTTTCCTTTGAGTTTCCGTCGAACTTTTTCGTGCGCAAAAGATAGAGAGGGCTGGCTAATCATCATCTTTTGGCAAAGCAGCAACGTTAAGGTTTTTTTTGGAAACCTGGAAAAGCGCCGTGATCCATCCATCCGCTTTATTTGCTGAATTTCTCGATTCCTCGGGCTGCTTTTTTCTGCCCCTTCTCATAATAAACACAGTTCAAGTCTGGTGGCACAGTGGAGGAGGGGTACTAATAACCTCTACCTGGATGTGATCAGGATAACAGTGGCCGTCGTTTCCAATTGAAGGCGTCGTACCACGTTGAGCCCGACTAGGCGGCGGCATCGAATGGGGGGTTGGAGTGGAGGAGTGATCTGTGATCCATCTGTGAGCTGTGAGGAGTGATCATGACGGCGATGGCGATGCTGCTGATGGTCTCGGCCAATCCAATTCCGATCCCCGGCGAGGTGTGGTGGCGGAGGAGGTGGGGTGGGGCCTCGTTGGGACTTGCGATGCTGCGTCCTGACATGGACCAGCGCAGCATCTATTCCCCCTCGTTCACACTCTAATTGTACTCCTAACACGGTGTTTCAGACGATCCCCTTTGCTAATCTTATCGTCTTTTTTTGTTTACTGACGCTCTGCTTTCGACTACGAGCAGTTTACCTGCACGCAATCAGACGGGATTGCATTTCTGTCTGCCGACGAGAATAGGTCCTGCGGTAGTACTCTCTCCGTTCTACAATATAAGCATTTTTTTTATTTTTGCTGATCATATTTGACCACTCGTCTTATTCAAAAAATTTATAACAATGTAAAAACAATTTTGATATACTTAAAATATATACAATGATAAAACATATCATAACAAAATAAATAATTTTTTCACAATTTTTTTGAATAAGACAAATGGTCAAACGTGTATCACGAAAATCGATAAATATTTATATTGTGGCAAGGAGGGGGTAATGTTTTCTTTGTACAGACTATTACTTGTTGACCTGAATGTTACATCATGCTCGAACACACCTTTCAACTCTGGCGCACTGAAATTGTACAGAGTATTGAGTGGCGAATCTGTGCTGATTTATTTCCTTTCCTCCTTCAGTTTGAGACTTTTGAGCAGAAGTATTTGATGTTAAAGAGGCCCATGCAAGCTCAGTTCGTTAGCCCAGTTTTCGTGGAGAAAGTTGGAAACGACGAAGTTGGTCCTCTAAATTATCCATCCAACTACGGACCATAATTTAGAGCCCAATCACTCACTCACTACAAATTAGTAGCGGGGAATATGGGGGAGGCCCAATCCATTTCAAAACATTTGCAGAGTAAACAGAGAAAAAGCCAGAGACAGAAAACATGGCCTATGAGACGTACTGATTACTGATCAAGTGCTCAACAGAACGAGATATTAAAATCAATTTGTAATGTACAACGGAGATGTGCTATCTCTTGAGTTTAGTTGCTTTTATCCTTATCTAGTGCACCGAAAATTTATCCTCCAATCTTCATCAACGGACAGCACTTCATGCCAGTTTACAACCTCAACAACAGTGTCACTGAGTAAAAATATGACAAGAGTACAATTGATATGGCAAAGATATATATTCTCATTATCGAATTCAATTTTCAGCAATAAGTATACCATTAAATGTTAATCATTTTCCAATGGTTAGCTACATAATCAATCAGTTTTGGAAGAACAAAAAATGGAGAAATAAAACTACACTCAAAACTATCTTTTGAAATAATTGTGTCAGATAATACTATCATAACTCATCACATGTACACTTCTTTCCGAATTCCAAAAAGGAATTTCCTCATAATTTCACCATGGTTTGAATGCAGTAAATTGCAGTTGTTGAATGCAGTAAACTGCAGTAAACTCCAAAAAAGAAGCACCCGAAATGAGGACAGCGCGCTGAATGCAGTAAACTGCAGTTGTTGAATGCATGACCAACCTGCTTGACTATCACTGGCATCCTTCAGCACGTCAAGGACTGGGCTACAATGAATGAATGATGGTGTTGTATACTTGTATCAGTCAGGCATGAGTCTAGCTAACATCTTGGCTGCTTCAGACAATTTTGGAAGAAACGATTTCCCTGTACCATTGAATGAACTTGTAAACAACCAATAAGATGGAGCACTTACTATGTTGCTAAATATATAGGATTAAGAACCTTTGTCCACACCTTAAATGCAAAACCAATATCTGAAATGTCAATCTGAAGTGTTACTCTCCTAAGCTTATCTTCCTTGGATTGCCCAAGCTTCATGAATCCCTACAATGTAAAATCCATCAAACACTAAATATTTGGGTTGCCTTCCATTTTATTCCAATGCACCAAAAGATTGAACATATCTGCATACCTGATCGCTCAAAACCATGCACATGTTAGAAAATTCAAGCATTCCAACTGCTGGGACTTGGGTTGATCTACAGATTTCAATGTATGATTTGTTGAGCTGAAAAAAGGTATGTATAGGTAGGTTAGAATAATACAGGATGAGGTGCTCAAGTACATTCTTTCAAGATGGCATGAAGTGTTACCTCTCCGAGAGTAGTAGCCTTTTTCTTGAAATGCTGGAAAGTATTTGCCAGAGCACACAGTACCATCTGCCCAACATTTCATACATAAGAACAAGGTGCAGAAATGTAGCAGACTACAGTTGACGGAACAGGAGGGCAGAAGAAAAATGAGGAACAAAGCTCTGAAGGCTTCTAAAGAACTGTAACCCTACCTGTTGATGTTGGGGAAGACACAGTATGCTATCTACTACTGCCGACTTAAATGCCTTTGACAAGGCTATATCCATATGGTCAAATGTCACCTGTAAATAAAAAAAGTTAGTCCTCCAAAACTTAAGATGATTCAGGCGCTAAACAAAATCATGCAAAGTAAAATTCATTGTAGGATCTTTTATACCAGTTTAAGTAAATGTATACAGGTTATTTAGTAGAGGAAAAGAGACAATTAGCAACATTCAAGCCTAATGATGCTTGTAATTCAAATTCAAATTGGTTTCAATTTAAGTACAGGACCAGATTTATGTGATTAATCATATAGATCACGTAGTTTGCCAATGACAATTTATTACAAAAGCTAGCACCTCAAATTAGATAGATTGTTATGCTTAGGAACTATGAATCTAGTTTGTGTGATGTCTACCTAGAAATCACTTGTCAATTTCCTGAAAAACTACAGAAATATCAAGTGAGAAGCAAAACTTACAATTCCTAATTCTTGGTCAGATTCTTGTAGCCTTACTTCAAGAACCTCCACGGCACTCCTGGAATTCACAAAAATAAAAATGTTATACTCTAATGACTCACATTGCTGAGGCACGCAATCTTAAACAATCATAATTGATTTAACACATACAAAAAATTCTGAATTGGACATGTAACAACAAGATTTAGAATTTCTTTGGTTTCATTAGCTATAGTTTGCGGAGAATATCATCGTTTCAACAAAAGCAGAAGTGATTTACCTGCATACGCCTAGAGCTTTTCTCATGTCACCAGTGGCTCCTGCGACTTTCTGATAAAATAACAATCACCAAACCATTAGAATATGAACAAAGACGACAATGCTTGGTACAAAATTATGAAATGAAACTATAGCAAATAAATGCACTTACTCTAGCACAAAACTCCAGAGCCAGTGGTTCAAAAACATCATAGTCGAGAACCTGTATAAGTGGTATTCGAACATATGAAATAATGACCAGCAAGCAATTGAAAGTATAGTAATAAGAGATAGATGCATAGAAATCTGAATCGGCAACATGACAAGTTATTTACCTTCACTCTATGCTTGATTATGTCACAAATTTGATCCTTGGAATAAGCACGGAAAGTTACAACAAGAGGTTTGCCTTTAATTGAAGTACCAAAGCCAAAGGAAAGTTAGTTTACTTTGTATCAGAAAATGCAGCATTAGACATTATCGGCAATGCTTACAATTTAAGGATTCAAGCTTCGGAAGAAACCGATCTGCTAGGTCTATGGCATTCGCAATTCCTGAAAAGTAACACCATCAATCAGCAAAAAAATATTGATTGGTACATTGGCATAAACAGCTACTGGTGGGTGTAAATATCCTTCAAAATTTCACCTATTAGTATGCAT
Organism: Cenchrus fungigraminus; assembly: GCA_036936925.1. Taxonomy (NCBI): domain Eukaryota; kingdom Viridiplantae; phylum Streptophyta; class Magnoliopsida; order Poales; family Poaceae; genus Cenchrus; species Cenchrus fungigraminus. Next base: position 11,701,650 of record CM072779.1, read on the forward strand.
CTTGAGTATGGGCAAGTCGTAAGCATGAAAAGGTCATGTAGCACAGCCCGGTCTCTAGTTATTAAGTAGTCCATCTCATCCACAATGACCAACCTGGCATTAGTAACATGGAATTCAGATAACAGGAACAAAACAGCAAGAAAACCCCCAATTGTTACAATGGATAGAAGCAGTTATTACATCATTCTTCTTGGAGCTGATTCCTCGTTGGAAAACATGCTCTGAAGTTGCTGAAGTGGAGACAGTTTGCTGCTTCCCTTCTTACGGTTCTGAAATTGTCCCAGTATCTGCATCAAAAAGTCACTTAGCAACTACATTTTTTTTGGTTGAATTGGACAGGCACAAATAAATCAGAGTCTATAACTGGATAGCAGTTAATACCTTGCTAAAAATCTCGGATGTGTTTGCTAGGTTTGTACAATTGATTGCTAGCGAGTCAGGTGTTTCCATTCTCATCTGCATTCACACAAAATTAACACAGCAAATCAATACAAGAGCACTCAAAATCTGGAAACTGCGGCAGAACATGAGATGTTGTCAAAGCCTACCTCATCTGCCCAACGCCCCAAGCTTTCCTTGACCTTGTTAACAGATAATGTCTTCCCTGTGCCGGGGCACCCGCAGATATACAGGCTCCCAGCCTTCTCCTTCTCGACGCAAGCCTTACAGAACTCAAACACGCGCCTCTGCTCGTTGTCCCGGCAAACCAATTCACACGAAGGCACCGTTGCCACGTGCAGGGCCTCCTTGACGGCCCTCATCTGCGCAGGATCTGCGTGTCACGACCAATTCGCCGTCAGGCTCCCAACACAAACCAACTAATAGGTGAAAACATTAGCCGGCTAAAATGGAAATCGAGAGGCTTGCCTCGGGGGTTCCACTTGGGCTTCTCAGCCGCGACAAGGTCCCCATAGAGCCGCTTCCTGGAGGACTTGGGCGACGCCGACAGCATCTTCGGCGTGAAGGCCTGCAAGATCGAGCAGTTGGTGTGCATTGCAACGGGGATCGGGTGGAAGGAAAAGCAAACGGCCGGGCAGATCCGCATCGGAGGCCAAGTAGAGCAGTGGATCTTACCGTTCCGCTGCCGGCGTGCGGGGATCGATGAGGGGAAGTGTGCCGCGACGTGCTCGGCGGCTCGCCGGCGCGGCCTGGCGTCAGCCGGCGCTTGACGCTGCGCGGCGTGCTCGCAGCGGCAGGGGAGGGGGTGGCGGCGGGGGACAAGCTCGCCGTGGCACTGCGGAGAGTCGGCATTGCTGCTTGGAGAGGCGGGAGATTGGCGGTTACTTGGGAGATTTGGGGGGAATTGCCGAATTGGGGAGGGCTCGTGGATGTGGATTGCGGGGGAAGGGGAGAGGGGTGGGGAAGAAAAGGGCGGGGCGTGGAGAGGCGCGACCGCGCGCAGAGCGCGAAAGGGTTTTCGGCTTCGCGCGGGAACGCAAGATCACGAACGTGGGGCTCTGGCCTCTGGCCTCTGGCCTCTGGCCTCTGGGACCAGGGTAGGTGGCTCTTTGAAAATCGTATGCGCGGCAGCGTGGGTGCGTGTGCCGTGCGCGTGACGACTGTGCCTAAGACTCTGTGAGCTAGTACTCCGTTACTATATTTTTCTTTGAACGAAATGTGTATACACAGTGACGGATTTAGAATTCAGATGCAGTGAGAACTGAACATCTTCTTCTACCTCTAGACACTAGAAAAATTTCATTTATAGCAGAAAATTTCAAAGAAGGTTGAAGGAGAGCTCCATTGTTGTGCCGGCTGTAGGGAGGGCTGGAGCCCCCTCCGCCCGCCTCGCTGCCTCCGTCCCTGTGTATACATACTTAAACGCGCTTTTGGACAAAAATGTTTGGGTGGGATTATCAGTAGACCTGGGCGTTCGGGTTACAATTCGGGTCGGGTAATTCAAAATTTGAGTAATGAAAATAGTTACTGGTATTAGTCCCGAAAAAATCTTACTCGAAATTTCGCATACCTGATAATTCGGGTTCGGATTCGGGTATACCTGATCTACCCGAATTTTTAGAAAATAACAACATACACAAAATTTAGTAGCAATTTATACATAATTTCACCAATAATTTGTGTATAATTTCAACAACAATATGTGGAGAATAATATATTATAGTCACTTGTTCGAACTGAGACAATTATATTCTGATAAAGTGATAATTTCAAGTGTTCAACTAATAACACGTGATAAAATACAAAGAGAACGGCAAACTTCGGTTAGATTGGGTAGTTCGGGTACCGGAGTGTATTATCCGAATTACGCAAACTAATTTCGGGTAATCAAAATCGTTATCCGAATTTGGCATCGAGTACCTCAGGTTCGGGTAATTCGGGTCCATTTTCGGGTAATTCGGGTACGCGTAATAGGTATGAGGTATTTTGCCCAGTCTTAATTATTAGGCCAGGCCACGAGTAAATGTAGGAGAAAAAAATTAAAAGTAGTGAGTGTTGGGGACTGGGGGAGGGGCCTCGTGTCCAGGTGGGCCACCCCCGAGCACGGTAAAGAAGGGCCACGCACCGGGCCCACCACACGGGTCGCTAGAAGAGGTCAGCCTCCCGAGTGAGATCAAAAGGAGAAGGCGCCAAGTGAACGGGGGCGCCCAGGAGCCCTAGACGGGGCCGCGCCGGAATACAACCAAGGCACAGAATAGTTCCGTCAGGGCAGAAACGGAAGGCTGCCGAAACACAAGGTGGACCCAGGACGAGCCAGGGAGGCACGCGTGAAGGGACCACGGAGCATTGTAGAGCCAGATGGTCGCGTGTCGTGTAATAGGAGAGAAAGACCAGTGACGAGGCCATGGACCAGGGCCCACCAGGACCTCTGAAAAACGCAGTACGGACCCATGTACGGCGTATTTTGGCGACTAATACAACGAGTATTAATCCCCTTGAGCACTTGAGGGCCCGTACGACTTATTTGCGTCATGGGCCGGGAAGCAGGCGGCCCACGGCCATCTGTGCCATCCCTTCCGAGTACTTGGCGGCCTGTACGACAAATCTTCACCTCCGCTTCCGACTACTCGCTCGCACGAGTAGTCTCCGTCACCCGTCTACGACTACTTGTTCGCACGAGTAGTTTCCGTCGCCGGCCCGCGCAGGCTTCGCAGGGAAGGCACGGAGTGCGTGGGCCCCTCCGGATCGAGATCCCGGGATTCTCGCGCACACCTCCCCGCGTGACGCCACGTGTCTGCACCACCACAGCGGTCCGCCCGGACCCGTCCGATTCGGTGTCAGGGGAAGGATTCGTCAAACCCTGCCACGAACGGCACAGTAGCCGTCGTACTGCTAACGGCGTAAGGAACGCTGAGCAGGGCACGGTGCAGTACACGCTACACCCTAAGCATCGGAAGACGTGGCATAGATTACCTACTCGCACGAGTGGTTTTCTGCCTCCGACCAGTTCAAGACTTGGCCGCCAAGGCCACAGGTACACGGGCCCCGTTGGAATCCCGTGATACCCAGGCGCACGACTCGCCACGTGCCGGCCTCCCCACGCCGGTCCGCCCTGACCAGGTCGATCTGGTGTCAGAAGGCGGATCCTCCTGACCACTCCTCAGCAGGGGCGGTACGTATCGTACTACGGACGGCACGGGAAACGCTATGCCACGAACGGCACAATGCAAGCCGTCACCTATCCCTTGATCATCGTGGCACAGACTACTCCATTTCCACAGTACCTAGAAAAGACAAGACCCTGATCCACTGACAGGATCAGGATACGGACCCTGCCTCCTGTACCCGACTAACTACTCGGAGAAGGGTGCGGGGGGGCCCGGGACGGCTACTTGGCTCGCACGACTCAGGAAAAGCCTACACCGTCACCTGGAGCACCGTAACAGTGCTTCACCGCTACTGCTGACAGCCCGACGCAGGGGAAGGACGCCTTAGACCGTAGGCCAGCTCACACTATCGATGTAACCATCATGTGCCTCTCCCTTGTGACTATAAAAGGGAAGCACAGGGACACTTACAAGACACGTTCGTTTCCACCCCCACACGCACTTAGTATCGATATCTCATCTCATACAACCCCGCAACCTCTCACACACTCACGTACGCAGACTCCTGCTACAAGAACCACTCGCACACCAGGGACTTGGGCTCGAAACCCTCTCCCGACTTGTTTGTACCCCCTACTACAAACTCCCGAGCATAAAGAACACTTCCTCTCAGACTGGACGTAGGGTATTACTCTTCGGAGGCCCGAACCAGTATAACCTCGAGTGTCTCTTGTGCTACCGTGCGGATCAGCACACGCGTTCTTATAAATTTACTTGCCGGCGGTAATAAACCTCGACAGTTGGCGCGCCAGGTAGGGGCCTTCGCGTGTTTTCGACGTCGCATTTAGGGTCCGCACGGCCGTCTCATCGTTAGCTTCGGAAGCCATCGCCAAGCCATCGCCGATGGACTCCCTCGTGGGATCATCGGAGTCGCTCATGGCTGGGCTCGAGATCCGTTTTGGAAGCCTGAACTTCTGGGCGACTGGAGACGGCTACCTCATGCACCTCGTCGACGAGGCCATCAACGCACCTGCACCAACTCCCGCTCCGACCGCCACACCACTCTCGCCCCGACGCAAGAGGCGCTCAGGCAAGCGCTCGAAGCGGGCCAAGGCGGAGCGACGCAGGGCAGCACGCGCCAGCGCCCTCCGCAGGTCGAAGCTGGTGCACCACTACCCGTCGACGCAGCAGATGACTCCCTGCTGTCGGACTCGACGGAGCGCATCGCCAGGGAGAGCGCCCCAATGCCACAACTCTATGGAGGAAGGCCTTACGCGGCGGCAGCATACTCCTCTTCATCAAGCATGGACCGGGCTCTGTATGATAACCACCCAAGTCATCGTCTCTGGTGCAACATGAAGCTGCTAGCAACCTCGCCCGATGAGCAGTACCTCGTGACCGACGGTACTGATGACATCTCGGGTCCGGAATGGGATTGCTTCGGGCTTCGCGACGTCGGCGCCTTCCGTCGTTTCCAGACGGCGGCGGACTATTGCTTCGGTTATTCTGATGACTCCGACGACGGGGGATATGATCCCTCGCGCGAGGGCTTCGTCGTCGGCAACGCGCCTGTTGCTCCGGCACCGGCCCACACTCCAGAGGGGGCGGTCCACTCCTCCCTCTCGGATTCAAGTTGACCTCAAGGAGTTGAAGCTTCTCACGGTGAAGACTCAAGGGTTGTGCAAGGAATCGTGCTTTGGAAGCACCCCCTCGGTCTCCATATCTTTCCTAAGGTACCCATGGTCTTTTTGCCCGATCTCTTTCTCTCGGATGAATCCATGGATATCTCGTGCATAGCTAGTCTCTTCATCTACTAGAGAACCTAGATCTGCAATATCTTGAGTTTTTCATGGTTATTTTGAGTTGCATTGCGATTTAGGGTTTCGGTTGTGAAACTCAGAATCTCCGGATTTTCACATCCGGATACTCCGGATTTTCTGGAATATTCCGGACAAATTTTCGGAGACTCCGAGGTTCGCAACTGAAACCCCAAGTTACCTTGTGGCTTCCCTTTCTGTGAACTCTTTCTTATGTGTGGTTCCTTCTCTATGGTCAGATCATGTGGGTGAAGCGTGATTCCGGAGCACCCACCACTCAAAGGCGCACCAAGGCAAGTCATGACCCCGCCACTCTACGGGTCGTGCAAGAAACCTTGGGTCAAGAGACCTCTCAGCGCAGTTCCAGAGCAAGAAGGGGCGATCCTCCTCCTTCATACTATGAGGGTGAAGAAGAAGAAGAAGAAGAGAAAATTGAGGAGCAAGAAGGGAGTGAAGATGATGATGATGAAGTGAGTGATGAGAACTATGAGCAGCCCGATGAGCCACCTCGCAGTCATGGAAAGGGCCCTGCAAAAGAAAAGCCTCGCTTCAAACCTCATCCCAAGAAAAAGCACACCGCCCCATGCATTGTCCAAAGTCGTCCCGTTCCCCATTCATCCCTTCCCAAATATCGAGCCACTCCTTACTCTCACATCTGTCCCAAAACTCCTCCTAGGCTCATTGCTACCCTCCCATCCGATGTGAGGAACATCACCACTCCTATCAATCTTCGTGATCCTAGTTCCGTGCATGGGTTTGCTGAGCATCTTGCTAGAGATTATTCCAAGAATGCACTTGCAGTGAGAGAGCTGTAATGACCCGGGTTTTCAAAAAGGGAAAACCCATCATCCTGCTCTCGTGATAGTCCCTGGATCAAACACTATCACGCACAGACATCCATCACAGATAAATATCACAACCATACATCAAAATAAAGCATCAGAGTACGAATATAATCTTATTATTACATGTACTGAATAATCGGAGTACAACAATACACGCCTCTTAGCGGAATAACATGAATAAGAGCCTACATAGCGGTAGCTAGCGTCCAGAAGGTGTCTCCGTCTTTATTCTTCTCCCACAGGCATCCTTGAGTGAAGAAACGTGCCCCTCAGTCGTACCACCCGTCGGCATTGTTGTCGAAGTCTGACTCGTACCCTGCAAGCTCAGGGGCTATCCCCAAGGATCGGGATAGGTCCACGTCACCAACCGTATGTAAGCTTTAAGTGGCCTACTTCTAAAGGTAAAGAGAGAAGCAAGGTAGAGGCTGGGTTTCCTAAGCAGCAGTAGCAAAAAAAGAATAATATCTCCATAATCCCACCAAATCTCATATCACTCATCCACAAACGGTTACACCTAGTCACCCAGATCACCGTCACCATCACCTATCTCCAGCTAGGGTCGGTGCGAGAACTCCCACTCCTCGCACCTCAATGATTGCACCCGGATCCGCGAGGCAGAGGGAGCAACTCTCCTCTCCCCGAATACAACCACGGCTCATCATACACTCTCATCCTATAAGGGGGAAGGTAGAAATCCCAAAACGTAAGAGTCGGAGTAAACAACGGGCAGGTCCATAACCGAGGATGCGGCTATACGTATAGATCTAAACTCTGCAGAGCGTGTACACCAGTACCCAACTCGAAATAGCACTCGGACGGTGTACGGCCGACCGAGCCTACCCAACCGAACGAACACCTAGGAGTTACGATTCCATCCTGCATCCGGATCTCGATGCGGTCCTTTGCAAAGGACCACCCCAGAACTGTGAACATGCCCCCGTGTGGCCGCACGGGAAGCGCCCAAGAGGGAAGGGACTCCACCCTACACCCTCATTACTGATACCCTCTATCCTACTGGCAGGTATGGCATCGCACTTGCTAGGGTCGAAACGGCCCTATCCCCACTCTCGGCGAGGTGGTGTGTACGAATGTCCTGTGTAACAAAGCGACCCACTCGGTTTCAGACCGGGGCGAGCTCCTATCCTCCAAGTCATCACAAAAACCCCAACACCTGTGCTCCTAAAATAGTGTACCCGCCATAGGTACCAAACTGGGCATCGCCTGAGAAGACGATCCCTGCCCCCCCCCCGATCTCGGATCGGGTTGTCTTGAGCTCACCCCGCCAAGTATCCCAAAAACACCTTCTCCTGCCGGTTTTTCCCCACACACGCCAAGAATACTACCACAATATCCCAACACATGCACAGCAAGCTCAGCGTATCAACACGCATAAATATAGTAGTAGTAGTAATAGGTCAATCAAGGACAAGGTAGTAAAAAGGGCAGTGCAAGGGCTTCATCATATCCATCATCATGCATAAGTAAAGCGCTAGCAGTTCTAAAGCAATGCCTAATGGGCATTCAAAGAAGGTCGGGCGTGAACCTGGGTGTGAGTAGTCGTCGTAGTCCTGGTTCAGCTCTCCGGCTCCAGCGGTTCCTAGAATCGTATTTAAATAAATAAACACGGGTGCTACTAGCAATAAATCCAAGACGAAGAGCAAATAAGATCCAAAGAGAGGCAAACTCTAGCCTAGCGCGGAGTTTGGAATTTTAGAAGATTTCCAGAAAAGGTTTTGTATTTTTCAGAGTTAAAACGGATTTAATATGAATTTCCAAGAATAAAATAGATTTCTGAAAATCAAATACACATATACAATATTGCAAACTCTAGGCCAGCTATAGGGTATCTCCTGCTGACTTTAAAAGGGCTTAAACTCAGCTCCTGACTAGCCCCAGCTAGGGACGTGGCGGCCACGTGGTTGGCTTAAAGCCAACCCCTGCACAAGTGGCAGCCAACTGGCTTGCCGCGGTGGCAGAGCACAGGCGATCCTGTGCGACGCCGGAGTGTGGGGTCGCGGGTGTGGCATGGCCGTGAGTGGCCTGCCGCACACGATCCCGCCGGATCCTTTGCGGTGACACAAGCATGTGGGCGGTCATGTGAGGTAGAACCCTGGGGTTTTGGGGCGCCGCTGGAACGTGCTCGAGGAAATGCCCCTAAGGAGCAGCGGCGCGGGCAAGGGCTCGCCGGCGGCAAGGCGTGCCCGGGCTGATCAACATGCGACAGGGGGGAACAAGGAGCACCAGGGGTTCATGCTCGTGCAAGGAGGGACGGCCTTGGGCTGGGGTTCGGCGCGGCGGTGGCGAGACAAGGGACGGCGGCGGCGCGGTCGTGCGGGCGCCAAGCGGCGATCACCGACGACGGCGTGCGGGTGTGCCAAATGCCAAGTGAGCACGTGCGTGCATCAAGAGAGCGCAAAGGAACCAAAAACCGGGGCTCGTAGTGAGGTTGTACATCAGCCACTGTCTTCGTAGTGAGGTTGTACACAGCTGGTACTTCTCGAGACTTCAACGGCTCGAACGTGATCTTCGTCCCCTTCGGGTGTATCAGGGTCCCTTGTCGGGGTGACGAGGAGATAACCCCTTTGTGTGTGGTGATCCAATCCATGCCCAGAATAACATCAATCCCATTAGACTTCAGCACGGTCAGATCTCTGAGGAACTTGTGACCCTTGATGAGCATTCCCACCCCTTTGCATAGTAGGGTGCATCTGATATCTCCGAGCGGTGAGCTCGTCACAATAGGTTTCGGTCGGAGAGTCATGGGGAGAGATAGTTTGTTTACAAAGTTAGAGGACACATATGAACTAGTTGCACCAGTATCAAAAAGAATCAAAGCCTTAGTACCACAAACTAAAAACTCACCGATCACGACGTCAGGAGCGTCGGCAGCCTCCTCCTCAGTCAGGAGGTTGAGCCTCCCGCGGTCAGCGGTCGGCTGGGGAGCAGCCTGAGGTGGCCTCCCTCCTGGAGCTGGTGCCCTGGCAGGTGTAGCAGCGGTCTTCTTGCTGGGGCACTCGTACGACTTGTGGCCTTGCTTGCCACAGGCGTAGCACGTAGGTGTGAAACCTCCGGTGGCGGGTATCGACGCGCTCTGCTGCGGGCGGTTGTAGCCACCCCCCTGCTGCTGGTAGTTGGAGCTCCTTCCTCCAGGGTACGGTGCACGGCTTCCTCCGAAGCCACGTCCGGGCTGGTTGTTCCCCGGGCGGTAGCTCCCTCTCAGCAGGTTGCTCTGCCCACTCCTCGGCCTCTAGAAGGATCGGTCGCCATGGTCCCGATCTCCCATCCTCTTCTTGCCCTTCATGCGCTCCTCATGCCCCCTCCTTTCTTTCTCGAGCGCGATAGCCCTGTTCACCAGGTGGCGAAGGGACTTGTGCTCGCTGGCCTTCAAGCCCTGGCGGAGACCATGGTGGAGGCCTCGCAGAAACCAAATCTGCTTCTTGTCGTCAGAGTTGGTGTCGTCAGGGGCATAGCGCATCATCTTCATGAAGTGCCTCTCGTACTCCTCCACCCTCATCGCACCCTGAGTCATGGTGCGGAACTCCTATGCCTTCTGACTCATGAGTTCCCATGGCAGGTACTGCTCGCGGAACACCTCACAGAACTCCAGCCAGGTGATGAAAGCTGGGTTCGGGTGGCTGTCGGAGTAGTTGTCCCACCAAGACTTGAAAGGACCCTCGAGCTGGTGGACGGCGAGTGCCACACACTCTTCGTCGGTGTAGGCGGTGAGGTCGAGCTTTGTCTCGATCACGCGGAGCCAGTCGTCAGCCTCGAGAGGGTCATCCGAGTAACTGAAGGTAGGGGCCTTCAGGCGGAGGAACCTCTCGATCTTCTTGGCGAAGTCCTCCTCCGGCGGGATGTTGCGGTTCCCACCGTTGACTCGGTTCTCGACGGCTTCCGCCATCGTCTGCATCAGCACAGTCTGAGCGGCCATCACCTCAGCCAGGTTAGGCGGTGGCGGTGGCGGTGCTTCTCCACGGCCACGACCACGCCCACGACCCTGGGGAGCTGGTGTTGGCTCGGGTCCTCCTTCAGCTTCTCCTTCTCCTTCTTCAGCATCGCCTTGTCCGATAGGCGGAGGCGGTGGTGGTGGCACCACAATGCCTCGGCCTCGTCCACAGACAGGTGCGTGTACATGACCACGAGCGTGTCCACACCCATGAGCAGTAGCGCAGCCACGTCCATGACCACGGACTGGCGGGGCTTGCTCTTCCTCGGCCTCGGCCTCCTCGAGGCGAGCCAACAGACGTCCTGACCTCCTGATGGACATCTTACTGAAAAACATGACAAACGATATAGAAGACTTTTAGATATGTCACTCACCAACAAATTGAGTCTGATAAGCAAGCATGAAAATATTCCTACTAATATAATTCCAACACTCAATAAGAAAAAGCATAAGAATGATTAACTCCATTAAGACCAAACAATCATCATCCATTATGAGTACATAAGTTTCCTCGAGGCTGACTCAAGCCTTGGAGGTCACACACAGCCGCGATCTAATATAGCGTTACATGACCTCAAAAGGGTGTGCACATCTAGGTGTGAAAAGACTCATAACTCCTCATGCACCGGAACAAGTTCTCGGCTGCATGGAACAAGTCATGGTAACTACTTATCTTACAACTCTACTCTTATTAGCATGATCATACTCCAGCACGCTACTCGAAGCAAGCCTTCTTGTACCTCAGAGGGCAACGGTCCTCCTCAGGAAAGTCTCTGGGGAACATCCGCGACAGCAAGGCGTGAGCAGCCCTCACCTCCTGGGTCTCAACCGGAGCGGGCATGTCAACCATCGGACACAGGTGAAGCTTGAGGGCGGACGGGTGAAGCTTGAAAGTCTCCTTGCGGATCGCCCGCTGGTGCTCTGGAGGTAGCAGTCCGTTGAGCTCCTGTAGCTCGTCCACTCGAAGAGAGTCAGCATCCTCTCAAGTCCTCAGCATCCTCTTGCACTTGTCAAGCAGGAACACAGAAGTCCTGGTGAGTGCAGCGAGGTTGGCGGTGTTGGAGTACTGGTCCTGCACAAGCTCGGCCACCCTAGCCTTCTCACGAACGAGACTGCATCCCTGCGAGGCGAACTGTGCATCCTTCTGGTCCAACTTGGCGAAGAGGCAGGTGAACCTGGCCTCCTGCTTGCGTAGATCCTCCTTAGCGTAGAGCATCTCCTCACGTGCGGTCACCCTCTCAGCCTCAGCTCGCACTGCCAAAGAGTTGGCGTGGCGTAGTCCTCGCTCGAGCTGCTCGACTCGCTGGCGCATGGTACGGTTCTGTACGAGCAGACTCTGGGAGCAGGGCTGAAGCTCACGGAGCTCTAGTGTAGTGTACTCGAGCCTGCTGAAGAGTGCACTCGTCTGCTCGCTCAGTCGGCGGGCGTGAGTGTCGAAGTCCATGAGGTAGCTCCCAGTGGTGACGAGCGTGTCGTCGGACTCGCGCAGAGGTCCCTGGACAACCTCCTCCTCGTAGAGTGCTATAGGGTCTGGCAGTCCGTCCACGATCGGAGCCACTCTGTAGTAGTCCTGGGGGATCAGCCGCAGGTCTCCTGTCCTGTAGACGTCGCGGTACCTAGCCAGCAGGTGGCGAAGTACGTGGCTGCAGGCGGTGTCCACAGCGTTCCTGACGTTGAGTCCTGTGCTGTGCTCGAGCATCCCGGGGAAGTCTGGACACGCCGGGTGGGGCAGGATGGCCACCGTGAAAAGCACCAGTGGTCCTGACAGAGTGCGGACGTCCTCGACACAGTAGGTGATGTGCGTAGGGGGAATCCCCAGCCTGAGGACGACCCAGTCCACCCAACGAGCAAGTCCCTCCATGTGCTCCGGGAGTAGCTCTATCTCCTGTCGATCCATTTCCTTTGACACGGAAGAATTTTCTAGTTAGCGCAGGTGAGATAGAACTTTTCAAACAAGGATAAGTTTTGTAATTTATGCCAAGAGCTGTATATAGCAAAAGAGATCGTTTAGAGTCCTAATTTCTACCGACCATTTCTAAGGGCACGTACTACGGTCAAGTACGGGTCTGATACCATCTGTAACGACCCGGGTTTTCAAAAAGGGAAAACCCATCATCCAGCTCTCGTGATAGTCCCTGGACCAGACGCTATCACGCACAGACATCCATCACAGATAAATATCACAACCATACATCGAAATAAAGCATCAAAGTACGAATATAATCTTATTATTACATGTCCTGAATAATCGGAGTACAACAATACACGCTTCTTGGCGGAATAATATGAATAAGAGCCTACGCAGCGGTAGCTAGCTTCCAGAAGGAACTCCACCCTACACCCACATCACTGATACCCTCTATCCTACTGGCAGGTATGGCATCGCACTTGCTAGGGTCGAAACGGCCCTATCCCCACTCTCGGCGAGGTGGTGTGTACGAAAGTCCCGTGTAACAAAGCGACCCACTCGGTTTCAGACCGGGGCGAGCTCCTATCCTTCAAGTCATCACAAAAACCCCAACACCTGTGCTCCCAAAACAGTGTACCCGCCATAGGTACCAAACTGGGCATCGCCCGAGAAGACGATCCCTGGCCCCTGATCCCGGATCGGGTTGTCTTGAGCTCACCCCCGCCAAGTATCCCAAAAACACCTTCTCCTGCCGGTTTTTCCCCACACACGCCAAGAATACTACCACAATATCCCAACACATGCACAGCAAGCTCAGCGTATCAACACGCATAAATATAGTAGTAGTAGTAATAGGTCAATCAAGGACAAGGTAGTAAAAAGGGCAGTGCAAGGGTTTCATCATATCCATCATCATGCATAAGTAAAGCGCTAGCAGTTCTAAAGCAATGCCTAATGGGCATTCAAAGAAGGTCGGGCGTGAACCTGGGTGTGAGTAGTCGTCGTAGTCCTGGTTCAGCTCTCCGGCTCCAGCGGTTCCTAGAATCGTATTTAAATAAATAAACACGGGTGCTACTAGCAATAAATCCAAGACGAAGAGCAAATAAGATCCAAAAAGAGGCAAACTCTAGCCTAGCGCGGAGTTTGGAATTTTAGAAGATTTCGAGAAAAGGTTTTGTATTTTTCGGAGTTAAAACGGATTTAATATGAATTTCCAAGAATAAAATAGATTTCTGAAAATCAAATACGCATATACAATTTTGCAAACTCTAGGCCAGCTATAGGGTATCTCCTGCTGACTTTAAAAGGGCTTAAACTCAGCTCCTGACTAGCCCTAGTTAGGGACGTGGCGGCCACGTGGTTGGCTTAAAGCCAACCCCTGCACAAGTGGCAGCCAACTGGCTTGCCGCGGTGGCAGAGCACAGGCGATCCTGTGCGGTGCCGGAGTGTGGGGTCGCGGGTGTGGCATGGCCGTGAGTGGCCCGCCGCACTCGATCCCGCCAGATCATTTGCGGTGACACAAGCATGTGGGCGGCCGTGTGAGGTAGAACCCTGGGGTTTTGGGGCGGTGCTGGAACGTGCTCGAAGAAATGCCCCTAAGGAGCAGCGGCGCGGGCAAGTGCTCGCCGGCGGTAATGCGACAGGGGGCGAACAAGGAGCACCAGGGGTTCATGCTCGTGCAAGGAGGGACGGCCTTGGGCCGGGGTTCGGCGCGGCGGCGACGAGACAGGGGACGGCAGCGGCGTGGTCGTGCGGGCGCCGAGCGGCGATCACCGGCGACGGCGTGCGGGTGTGTCAAACGCCAAGTTAGCGCGTGCGTGCATCAAGAGAGCGCAAAGGAACCAAAAACCGGGGCTTTTGCCCCCTTGCCTGGGTGCACAGCGCCGGCGTGGCCATGGCGGAGCTCCTGGCCGGTGCGGCAACGGCGAGGTGTTGGCTCCCGCCACGGAGCAGCGTCGCACGTGGGTGCGCGGTGCCCCGGGCGGCGAGGCGTGCACGAAGGCGTGCAAAAGAGGACGGGGAAACCCCCTACACGAGTGTGTGCCGAGGTGCAGGCCGGCGGCGAAACGCGCCGGTGCACGGCGGAGCGGCAAGACGTGACGGCGAGGTGCGGCCACGAAACAAGGGAAGAAGCGGAGGCGTGTGCGCGCATGACGACGGTGGCGGCTCCTGCAAACGACAGGCACGGCTCGAAGGCCGGCATCACAGGCGACGGCGCGTGCGCGGCGGCGGCGGCGCGGCGCAGACAGGCGTGGGACGCATTCCCCCTCGGCACGAAGGCCGGGTTCTCAACCGTTGAGAGTGGGAGCGCGACCTCACCTGGGTGACCACTGGTCGACGTGCAGGCGTTAGGGAAGGTGGCCGGAACAGGGTCGTCGGCGGTGAGGAAGAAACGCGGCGCGGAGCAGGGGAAGCAGGGGCGTCGCGGTCCTTCGCTTCTCGGCGTCCTGGAGCTCCACGGGTGGCCACCGGTCTTCGCGGCGGCGCCGGCGTGCTCACGGACGGGACTCCGGTGCTCCTCCTCCTCCCCCCCTTCTCCTTGTCCTCCGGCGAGGCAGAGGTGTGCGTGCAAAGGGGAAAATCCCCGGCGGCTAGGGTTGGGAGCTCCGGGGGGTTGCGGCTACGGCCTTACAAAGGGCAAGGCGCGGCGCGGGGCACGTGGACGGCCGGATGGTAAAGGAGGCGCGCGGGCGCATCACGACGGCGCCATGGGCGGCGCTCCGGCGCTTTGGCGCGGCGGCGTAAGCAAAAGGGGGGAAAAGAGACGATGGTGACGAAGGCGTGACGAAGGCGTCCGACCCCACTCGTCTGCGTCACGCGCGGGGGTTGGTGGTAGGTGGGCTCGTGGGCCGCGCTTTGGTGGGCTGCGGAGAAGAGCAGGGGCGTGGGTCAGACTGGAAGAAGAGAACGGGGGCCTCTGGCGGACTAAGGGTGCGATCTCGAGGCCCAAGCTGGTGGGCAGCCTTTCCCTTTTTCTATTTAGCCTGACACTATTTCTAAACTTTGATTCAAATTTGAATTTGGATTTTGAATTTGGATTCAAATTTGAATCACACTCAAATAACTCCAAATAAAAATCCAAAAAAAACTCCAAGGTTCTCACACTAGCATTTTATATTTCCTAGAAATTTTTAAGTAGCTCAAAGATAAATCTAGGAGTTTAAGGAGAGAAAATAGAAGTCATCCTTAATTAAATTATCAAACCACCAAACAATTCACCAAAATTTTTTAAATCCTCATTTTTATTATTAACATTCCGTAATGAAAATGCGGGATGTTACAAGAGCAAAGGGAGGAAAATGTGTATCGCTACATTAAGAGTGAGGGTCTTGAGGATCGTTTTTGGTGTGACTTTCATAGAGATTTCTATCAAACCATCATTCGAAGCAACACCATCAAGCTCAAGAACAAGGTCCCCATTGTGAACATGCACTACATTGATTGGCAATACTATGAAGAGCTCAATGATCCGGTTTTCACTCAAGTCATTGCTAAGTGCAATGAAGTTAGTCTCTTTGATCTCATGGGTTTTCGCTACAATTGGAATAAAGAAATTCTTACCCAATTTCATTGCTCCTACTTCTTCAACCCAAGGGACAACACCATCACGTGGACCACCCAAGGAGCCAAGTACACCATCGACTACATGACCTTCTCTAGGCTCCTAGGTCTTGGTTCCAAGGATGAAGACCGCACTCCCATTCACAATGAGGAGAAGTACAAGCCCAAGGACTTGGCATTCATGTTTCCTAATCGGGCATTGGCGGAATTTGGTAAAGTGGATACACTTCTTCCTTATTTCTACTACTTCAATCAGTTTTTCCGCTCTACCATTGATCCAAAGATGGGTGATGCAACCACTCTTCGCTACTATGCTCCAAATCTCCTTCACCGTGTGGCATCGGAAGAAGAGGGTTTTTGCATCTTTGACTTCATATGGAATGAACTTAGAAGTGCTATGAATGATCCAATGAAGCACCTCCCTTATGCCCCTTATCTCATGTATATGATCGAGAGGGTCACCAATACCCGCTTTCCTAAGGATGTCTCTCATGAGCCACTCCGTCACATCCGTGACTGCTCCAAGAAGAGGGCCTCTATGGGTACCAAGCACTTTGGATCCTCTAGTGCAGCTCCTCGCCATGATGATGAGCCCATCTCTCCTCCACCGGTTCGCACTTCTCGCCCAAAGAAGAGCATGATCAAGCGTGTGCTTAGGAGCATCTTCTCCATGTGCAAGTACACCGCCGAGCAAGAGAATGAGAACCGACGCAATATTCTTGAGCTCAAGGCCCATGTCAACCTCCCCACCGAGCCCTATCATGATCTTCCGGAGTTTGATGATCCCTTCGCCGAGTGGGATGCCATGGATGCCGCACGTGCTGCTGCTGCTGTTGCTGAGGCCGCGGATGATGAAGATGATGACTCTCCTCCCTCCGCTTCCTCTCCTCAATCTCTACGTGCCCATTGCCATTCCCGAGTTGAAGAGGAAGAAGAAGAAGAAGCACAAGACGACGATGATGATGATGAGTGATCGCTGCTGCACCTGCTGTCCTCAATTCCTTTTTGGTGCTTGACGCCAAAGGGGGAGTGATTTATCTTAAGTTTGTGTTAGATTTGGAACCATGGCTTGTAATAATTTTATCTTTCCGTCTATTTGTGTAAGACTATGTGAGCTTGAGACCATATGCATGTGTGGATGTGGTGAACTCTGTTTTATCTATCTAAGAAAAATTTGTGGTAGTTTGAAATGACTTGCTGCTTGCTGTTTTCTGTGTTGACCAGCATTCCCGGAGATTCCGGGTTTTATCCCGGAAAGTCCGGACTTTCCGGACACTCCGGATTTTCTCCGGAGACTCCGGATTTCTGGGCATCACACTTCTTTGTCATTTTCTGAGTGCATAACTTGTCATAAGCATTTCACACATATTTTCTGTTGCACACACAAGCACCCAACTTTGAATGTTACATGACACACTCATACTTTAACTCATGTGCAAATTGTTGATCCTAATGGACTCTTGAGATTCAAACTCATATTGCATAAATTAAAGGGGAGTGTCATGTGTCGGGGACAGCCACAGGGGTTCCCTAATAACGGGGGAAATCACCCTTTTTCGAAAATAACAAAAGCGAACAAGCAAACTCACGAACCGCAAATCATACCCCGCATGCCGCGGCCCAAGGCAGAAAAGGACCCACGGCCCAAAAAGCCCCAGCGGCCCGTCAAAATAGCCATCCTCGGCACCCCTCGAGCGAACCTCCGCCTCGCTCGAGGGCCTGGCGCCGTACCGCGAAACCTCCGCCTCGCTCGAGGGCTTGACGCCCCCTCGGGCGAGTGTCCACCTCGCTCGAGGGCTTGATGCCCCCTCGGGCGAGTTTCCGCCTCGCTCGGGGCCGCCTCCGAGCCGCGACACCATACCTGCTCCCACGACCGGAGCATTAAATGCTCCGGCACGCCGCGGGCGCCCGGGTCAAAGGCGAATCCCCGCCACGCCGGCCCTCTGACACCGCCTGGGAATCAGATCCCGGCGCTGTTCGACCAACCCGCACTGTGCAGCCATCCCCGGCGCTCTGCGGGTGCTGTGCGGGAAGGCCGGTGTCATTCCGTGACACTGTGCCGCCTACTCCCGTACCTCCTCCACGTCGCGCCCCTCGAAAGAGGATGGCGGCACCCTCGAAAGGGGTACGGCCACCAATTCCCCGCCCGCCTGGGACGACGCCGTGATGCAAGGCCGGCGGGGCGCGTCACCTCCATCACCTCCGGCCCTGAGCGGCCATCCCCGCCACTGTGCCGCCATCCCGGGCACTGCTGGGCCATCCCCCGCACTATAGGGATCCAGGTTGACAGGACATCGCCACGCCCGCCGCTATGCAGCCTCCGGTCTTCCGTCAGCCAGGCCCTCGAGCCGGTGTACGGACGGCGATCAAGCAAAGAGCTCCAGCGCTACTACTCTCGAAGTCGCTCCTGGACGGACACAGGAGTCACCACGACGTCCGCCCGGAGCAAGATTTGCCAGGACGGCCATCGAATCGCTGGCACTGTGCGCCATGCCGCCACACCATGCCTAAAGCTATGCGGTACGACTGTAAACCGCCTCCCCTTGGTCTATAAAAGGAGGAGGCGGTCCCCTGGCCGCAGGGGAACGAGATCATCACTTCACACCCACACTCACCCGCATACTCGTTCCCTTTGATATTGGCACTTTGCCTCAATCACTTAGCAGGGACTTGGAGGCCTCTCCACCTCTCCCGCCTTGCTTGCAGCCCCCCTCTACAGGCACCACTGGTGCGAATCAATACAGCGCGCACGCGCAAATCTGCTAGACGTACGACCCCGCGGTCGGAACCAGGATAAACCCGTGTCCCTGTGTTGTCATTTGCACCGACCATTGAGAAGCTGATCACAGCGTAACTTACTAGTTAGTGTCGGGACTAATCCTAACACCGACAGTTGGCGCGCCAGGTAGGGGGACTCGCGCTGTGATCGACCCCTCACCAGCAATCTCGATGGTGATTCGCACCGAGATGACCTCCCAGAGGTACGCCATGGGCAGCTCGGACCCTCTCCCTGCCGGATTCGAAATCCGGTTTGGGAGCCTGAACTTTCAGGCCACAGGGAACGGCTACCTCATGCGCCTCACCAACCGCGACGAACTCCACCCGTGGCGGTCGACGGGGCCGGGCCCAATGCCCGCCACACCTGCTACTGATGCTCCGGCACCCGCCCAGGCGGCTGCTGCGAGCACCTCGACGTCCCGGCGCCAAAAACGCCCGGGTCAGCGCTCGCGTCAGGCGCGCACGGAGCGACGCCGGGCAGCACGCGACGCGGCCCGGAGCGACGCGCCACCACCGAGCGACACGATGGCGCACCCCGCAAGAGAGCACGTGGCCGCGGGGCCGCAGTTCCCCTACGGGATGCGCAACCCTGCTGCGACGTACGCCTTATCTGTCAGCACCGACATGGCCGCATACGAGGATCTCCCGGGCCATCACCTGCTGTCAGCCCGGAACCTCATCGCCACCACCAACGACGAGTCGTACCACGGCTCGCCCAGCGAGCTGCCGCCCTCGACCTCGCATGGCTACGCGGAGTGGGACTTCTCCGGCGTACCGGACCCTGTGGTATTCCGGCGGTTCCTTGACGCCGCGGACTACTGGTTCGGTTACTCTGACGACTCCAGCGAAGGAAGCTACGATCCCTCGCGTGAGTGCTTCGTTGTCACCGCCAACGAGCATGCTGACGGTGCGAACGGAGCAGGCGACGGGGACGCGGCCCAGCATCCAGAGCCAAACCCGCCACCGGCCCCACCAGCGGGCAATGCGGATATTAATGCGCATCTGGCCCAAGCGTGCGAGCTCGAGGCAAAGCTCGCGGAAGAGTACCGGCACGTGCGGCTCCTGCGTGCTACCATCGCAGGGGAAGCCTCGGCACGCGGCGAACGCGCCCGAGAAGCCGGGAGGTAGGCTCATGAGCGCATCAACGCCGACTTCAATGTGGACGACCCGCACACGCCGCTTCGGGCCAGCCAAAAACTCATCGCAGCAGCGACACTACTTCGGGCCATGCCCGAGCCATCGACGCTCGAGGCACGTAACCTGCGGCGCGAGGCGCAGACTCTCATCGAGCAGGCGGCCGTGTAGCAGGCCGAGAGCTCTGCGTCCCGCATGCGCAACCAGTCCAGCGTGCGGGGCAACGGCGGCGCGCAGGACCAGGAGGCATCCGTCCATGCGGACGGCGCGACGGGACAGCCGGCAAACCGGGGCAGGACGCCTGTCAGGGAGCGGATCCTTGACACGCGCGGCCAGGCCCACGACGGCGATGCCCGCAACGTTCTGAACGCCAAGAAGAGGGGCGACGCAGAGGCGCGGGCGGCGGCGGGCTACCACCCTCGACGAGGTGGTCGCTACGACAGCCGGGAGGACCGCTCGCCAACACCGGAACCCCTGGGGACCCGAGTGTTCAGCCGGGAGATCCGTGCGGCGAGTTTCCCCCAGCGCTTCCGCCAGCCCACCACCATCAACAAGTACACGGGGGAGACGGACCCTCGTGTGTGGCTCAACGACTACCGCCTGGCTTGCCAGCTGGGCGGCGCCACCACCGATGCGGTGATCATCCGCAATCTGCCGCTGCACCTTGCGGACTCAGCCCGAACATGGCTCGAGCACCTGCCACCCAGCCAGATCCACATGTGGGATGACTTGGTCCGCACGTTCGTGAGGAACTTTCAGGGTACATACATGCGCCCTGGGAACTCCTGGGACTTGCGGGCGTGCACTCAGAAGCCCGGCGAGTTGCTCCGGGACTTCATACGGTGCTTTTCCAAGCGCTGTACCGAGCTCCCGAGCGTCGCTCAGTCGGAGATCGTGCACGCCTTCCTCGAGGGCACGACCTGTCGGGACCTCATGCGCGAGCTCGGGAGGAGCCCGCCTGTCGACTCCAACGAGCTGTTCGATATCGCCACCAGCTTCGCTTCTGGAGAGGAGGCAGTGGGGGCCATTTTCGACGGCAAGAAAGGAAAGCGCGTGGACGACGCGCCCGAGGAGGGCAGCAAGTCCAAGGAGCCCGCGAAGAAGCAGAAGCGGGGCAAGAAGGGCAAGAAGCCCCACCATGACGCACGCGCCAAAGCCGACATCTTCGCGTGGAGCCCCTCGGACATGCCAGGCATCCCGAGGGAGGTCGCCGAGCACTCCCTTGACATCCTACCTCACTCCAGAGCCGTGCAGCAGCGGCTGCGGCGCTTTGATGAAGAAAGGCGCCGGGCGATCGGAGTGGAGCTGCGGAAGCTCCTCGAGGCCGGATTCATCAAGGAAGTTTTCCACCCTACGTGGCTAGCTAATCCTGTACTAGTTAAGAAAAAGAATGGGAAGTGGAGGATGTGTGTAGATTACACCGGTTTAAATAAAGCATGTCCCAAAGTTCCTTTTCCTTTGCCACGAATCGATCAAATTGTTGATTCCACTGCGGGGTGTGAACTCTTATGTTTCCTTGATGCCTATTTGGGTTACCACCAAATAAAGATGAAGGAGTCCGATCAACTCGCGACCTCTTTCATCACACCGTTCGGCATGTTTTGCTACGTAACAATTCCGTTTGGCCTCCGAAACGCGGGCGCTACGTACCAGTGATGTTTGCAGCACGTTTTGGGGGACCACATCGGGCGAACCGTAGAGGCATACGTAGATGACATTGTCGTCAAAACCAGGAAGGCGGACGACCTGGTTAACGATTTGCGCGTCCCGTTCGATTGCCTACGGGCAAACGGGGTGAAACTTAACCCCGAGAAGTGCGTCTTCGGGGTGCCGTGCGGCATGCTGCTGGGATACATTGTTTCTCAGCGGGGCATCGAGCCCAACCCCGAGAAGGTCTCCGCCCTCGACCGAATGGGCCCGATTCGAGACCTAAAAGGGGTGCAGAAGGTGTTGGGCTGCCTGGCCGCCTTGAGCCGTTTCATCTCACGGCTCGGCGAGAAGGGCCTGCCCCTCTACCGACTCCTGAAGAAGCACGAGCGCTTCTCCTGGACCGTTGAGGCCCAGGAGGCACTCGACAAGCTCAAGGTGACGCTCGCACACGCGCCAATCCTCACGCCGCCTCGAGGCGGCGAGCCTCTGTACCTCCACGTCACGGCAACCACCCAGGTGGTCCGCGCGGTCATCGTCGTGGAGCGAGCAGAGGAAGGGCACGCCCTACCAGTTCAAAGGCCGGTGTACTATATCAGCGAAGTGCTATCCGAGACCAAGGCGCGGTATCCCCAGATCCAGAAGCTGCTCTACGCAGTGGTGCTCGCGCGGTGCAAGCTGCGGCACTACTTCGAGGCCCATCCGGTCACGGTGGTCTCATCATTCCCGTTGGGAGAGATTATCCGCAACCCGGACGCTGCGGGCAGGATCGCAAAGTGGTCCGTAGAGCTCATGGGCGAAACACTCACCTACGCGCCGTGCAAGGCGATCAAGTCTCAGATCCTCGTGGATTTCGTCGCTGAGTGGACGGACACACAACTGCCCCCGTTGCAGATCCAGGCCGAGTGCTGGACCCTCTATTTCGACGGGTCGGTGATGAAAACCGGAGCGGGCGCGGGCCTGCTCTTCATCTCGCCCCTCGAGGAACACATGAGGTACGCAGTGCGCTTGCACTTCCCCGCATCGAACAACATGGCGGAGTACGAGACCCTCCTCTACGGCCTCCGAATCACCATCGAGACCGGCATCAAGCGCCTCGACATCAGGGGAGACTCGCAGCTCATAATCGATCAGGTCATGAAGAATGCGAGCTGCCACGACGAGAAGATGGAGGCCTATTGCAACGCTGTGCGCGCCCTCGAGGACAAGTTCTACGGCATCGAGCTCAATCACATCCCCCGCAAGTACAACGAGAAGGCGGACGAGCTCGCGAAGATCGCGTCGGGGCGAATCACCGTTCCCCCAAACGTTTTCGCGCGAGACGTCGCCAAACCGTCCGTCGAACTCAGTCCGGCCCCCTGGAATCAGGAGGAACCCTCGGGGGCTCCCTCGAGTCCAGCGGGTGCGGAACCCATGGACGAGGACCCCTCGAACGAGGCGTTCGTGCTCTCCCTACTCGAGGGGTATGGCGCGGACGAAGCCGAGGCCATGGTGACCGAGGAGGCCCCCCGCGCAGAGGATTGGCGGACCAAGTACCTTGCCTGGATCGATCGAGGAGAACTCCCATCGGATCGGACCGAGGCTAGGCGCATCGCCAGGAAAGCCAAGTCATTCACCGTGATCGACGGCGAGCTGTACAAGCGCGCCACGTCCGGCGTCCTGCAGCGGTGCATCCCCATTCCCCACGGCCGGGAGATCATCCGCGACATCGACGCAGGCGTGTGTGGTCATCACGCGGCACCACGCACCCTCGTGGGCAACGCGTTCCGCCAAGGCTTCTACTGGCCCACCGCGGTCGCCGACACCAACGAGGTCGTACGCACCTGCGAAGGGTGCCAATTCTATGCGCGCAGGACCCTTCTCCCAGCTCACGCCCTACAGATCATACCCGTCACATGGCCCTTTGCCGTGTGGGGATTGGACATTGTCGGTCCCTTGCGAAAGGCGCCCGGGGGCTACACCCACCTGCTGGTTGCTGTGAACAAGTTCTCCAAATGGATCGAGGCACGCCCAATCACCAACCTCAGAGCGGAGCAGGCCGTAACATTCTTTACCGACATCATCCACAGGTTTGGAGTGCCGAACTCCATCATCACCGACAACGGCTCCCAATTCATAGGCAGGAAATTCCTGGAGTTTTGCGACGACCACCACATCCGCGTGGACTGGGCGGCTGTCGCACACCCACAGACTAATGGCCAAGTGGAACGTGCCAATGGCATGATTTTACAAGGCCTCAAGCCCAGGATCTTCGACAGACTGAACAAGTCCGGCCGGAAATGGCTTCAGGAGCTCCCGGCGGTCATTTGGAGCCTCAGGACCACCCGAGCAGAGCCACGGGATTCACGCTGTTTTTCCTAGTCTATGGTGCAGAGGCCGTTCTCCCCACGGACTTGGAATACGGATCGCCCAAGATTAAGGGCTACGATGAAGGTTCGAACCAGCGAGCTCGCGAAGACACGCTGGATCAAATAGACGAAGCCCGTGACGTGGCCATGATGCAATCAGCAAGATACCAGCAGGCGCTAAGGCGGTATCAAGCTCAGAAAATCCGGTGCCGAGACCTCAACGAGGGCGACCTAGTGTTAAGGCTGCGCCAGGACAACCGAGGCCGCCACAAGCTGTCACCACCATGGGAGGGGCCCTACGTCGTCGTCAAGGTGCTCAAGCCCGGCACGTACAAGCTGGCGAACGAGCAAGGCGAAGTCTTCACCAACGCTTGGAACATCCAACAGCTACGTCGCTTCTACCCTTAGAAAGGATTTCCAAGTCTTTTTGCACATATCCGACACCCCAGTCGGCTGTACAAATGTAAAGTTTTCTTTTCGATAAAGTCAAGAGCGACTCGGCTTTCTCCCCGAAAACCAAGTCCCCCTCGGGGGCTACTGCGGGGGGCACCCCCCCTAAACGGTCCTATTTTTTCGCAAAAAATCTTTACTTCAAAAGCGCCAAGTACGTCTCGACACGGGAGTTTGAGCGAAATGACGCAGGACGCGAATGGCCAAAGGGCGAAGACGGGTGAGTCGGGGATAGCCTACGCCTCGCGGTAGGATACGGCCCTTCCCCCTCACCACTTTGCCTAAGCGCTACTCGTGAAAACGAACGATTCCAGCTGAAATTCGCCTAAACGACAGGGAGAGACGGAACGGCGCAATCACAAAAAACAAAATGGCACTTAAACTTACAAGTACTTTAAGCAAACTGTGTTTATTACATAAAGCCACGAGGCTCGATTCCTAACTACAATCTAAGGGCCTGAGTGCCCAGCTACTTTCAGGGCTCGAGGGGCCCGGCGGGGGGAGCTTCCGGGAAGAGGATCTCCGCGAAGTCGTCGGTGAGGATGTCGGCGGCAGGAGCGGCAAGCGCGTCCAGGCGGTTCGCCTCGGCCTTCGCACCATCGTCGTCGAGGTCATCAGCGACAATGTAGCCCGTAGCCAACGCCGCAAGGTTAACCCGGTAATGCGATTGCACTACGCCAAGGGTCTTCTGGATCCCCAAGCGGAGCGCACCTCGCATACGCCGGGCGACGTGGCCGCCGAAGGCTCGGAGGCGACTCGCCACAGTGCTCCCGGCCTGCCCGTCACCCTCGTCGATGCTCTGGCACGCCTCGAGGGCTGCCTCCTGCAGAACCCCCAGCTCCTGCTGGGAGGAATTGTAGGCCGCCTGGAGCACCTCCGCCTGCGTCGTTGACATCCCGAGAGCAACCCGCAAGCCTGAAAAACGGAAGACGAATAAGTTGAGAGAGGGTCTCGACGAACCCAAGCAACAAACGAAGAATCTAAGAGAGACGACTTACCCTCGACCTGCTTCTTCTCTGTCTCGAGGGCCGCGCGCGCGGTCTCGGCCGCCTGCTGCAGCTCGAGGATAGCGGCGTCCTTCTCCTCGCCAGCCTGCCGCAGCTCCTCGAACGACACGGCTTCCTGGACCAACTCCCCGGTGAGCCACGTGACCTCCGAATCCCGGAGCTGGAGCGCGGCTCGAACCTCCCCCAGCGTGGTGCGCTCCCACTGGAGCTGGCCTTGCGCTTCCTCCCGAGCCGAGCGCTCGCGCTGGAGGGCGGCCTGAGCCTCCTTGAGGGCGGACCGCTCTTACTGGAGCTGGCTCTCTGCCTGCTGACGCGCGCTCCGCTCTTGGCGAAGCTGATCCTCCACCGCGGCGAGCGACGTGACCTTCTCCTGCAGATCAGCGCTCAGCTTCTCGGCCTCCTGGGCCTTCTGCTCGGCCTGAGCCTGCCAGGACCTCACCCCCTCGAGGGTGGTGCGGTCTTGCTGGAGCTGGGTCTGCGCCGCGACGAGGGCAGTTTCTTTCTGCGCCTGTAAGGTCTGCGCCTCGGCCAGGGCAGCGCGCGCCTTCTGCAGCTCGCCGTTCGCTATCGTCAGCACCCCCTCCTTCTCCAGGAGCACGGCCTTCACTCTGTCGACCGCGGTGGCGCCCTCCGCGGTCAGAGCACGCTGGTCCAGGAGCACGTCTTGCACGGCCATTAGCCGGTACTCCAGCCAGCCGTTGTCCGTCTGCAGGGCCTCCACCAGGGCGTCCAAGGCTTCGTACTGCCCCCGGTACCAGTCGAGGCTCGAGCTCAACTGGGAGAGGCGGTTGTACTTCTCGCGCGCCTAGCCCTGCAGCTCCTGCGAGCAGCAACCAAAGGGCGGAGAGAGGAATCAGAATGTGAAACACTCGAACGAAAAAGAGACGGGAAAACGAGCTCCAATCAAGCAAAGACGCTTACCTCGAAGAGCTGGAACGACCGGCCTTCGTGGAGTCGGAGCGCCTCGGCCAGCGCAGCGTTGAGGGAGGCGCCGTGCTCGCGGAACTCCTGCCATAGCGCCTGCTCGACCTGGGCCTCGTCGAGCAGGGTACGCGGCGCCCCGGGGCGACGCAGCCCCTGCTCCAACTATGACGCGGCGGCGTTAGGTGCTGGCGGCGCGGCACGGGCGGCACGGGACGTCGACGCCACGGCGTCGTGCGCCGGCCGCTACGACATCACGCAGCTGTCAGCCCGCATCACTAGCACCTCGGGCGCGGGCTCGGGGGCTGGCCCGGATGACCTCCTCGACCGGCCCCTCCGGGGGGTGGAATCACCACCAGTGGGGCCTCGACCGTCTCGTGGCCCCTGATGGACCGGCTCTCCGAATAAACCAGCCCGCGCCCTTGATGAGGGTCGCGGAGCACCAGCGCCCACTGCGGCATCACGGCCGCCACCGCCGCCTCCTGCTGTGACCCCGTGACCGCGGTCGGGGCACGTGATGGCTCGCCCGCCGCCGCCATGCTCACTGCCGCCTGTGGCGCCCTCTCCGAGCGCTGCCCGGTCGTCAAGGACGTCCTTAACTTGAGCGCCTTGGCGGGCGCAAGATCGGGGACGGCTGGCGACGCCCTGACAACGAAATGAAAGGGAGGGATGAGCGGCTGTGTCTCGAAATCGAGGGCGTGCGGGGAAAGATGCTGCTTACCTCAAACTGGAGAAGCCCCGCTTCCTCTTCCTCGAGGGCTGGGGGGCGCCTCCACTGCGCCCACCGGCGCCTCCGCGGTGCCCGCTGGCACCTCTATCGACGACCCAGTGACGGGCGGCTCCGTGCCCGCCTCGAGGGTCGATTCCGCGGCCGCCCCCTCGACCCGCGGAGACGGGGGCGCCGCGGGTTCCCACCTACCAGAGGTGGTCCGCTCCCCGTCGCTCTCCTCCTCGTCCGAGGACGAGTTCACCAGCACCGGTGGGGGAGAGAGACCTTGCTGCTCACGCAGCCGGTACTCCTCGTTATACTGATCGAGGCGCTCCTGCCGCCTGATCCTTTTCTCCTTCGCAAGGGCCGCCCGGTCCCGCTCCCGCTGCTGCGCGGCGCGACCGGCGGCCTGAGACCGAGGCGTTGGCGGGTCCGATCGGGCGGCCTGGACGGTCACCAGCTGTGGGCAGGGATTGTCAGGACGAATAAAAAACGCAAAACGAGAATCAAAGAAGAAAAAATGGTGCTCACCGGCTCGGCGTCGGGGAGCATCACGAACGACCAAAGGTCGTCGTCGCTGTGCGGCACCACCTTGAGGTTGATCGCGCGCCTCGCCCGTGTGGCCGCATACCCCTTGGGGAGAGGCTCCTGCAGCAGCCGTGAGCGCGCCAGCGACGTGGGGTTGGCCGTATCACTCATCTCGAAGATGCAGAGCTCCCTCTCCATGAGGGGAATGACCCGCCGGTGGTGGAAGTTGGCAATGATCGAAGCCACCCCCAGCCCAGTGTCCGCCAGCTGGCGCAGGGCGGTGGTGAGTGACTCCAACCTTCGTTGCCGCGACGGGGGTGACACGCCGTGAAACCAGGCGTCGGGCTTCCGCATCAGCACCTTCCCGGTGTACGGCGGAAGGCCGACGCCGTCGTTGCGGAGGTAGAACCACCCCTTCTCCCAGTCCGAGTTGTTGGAGGTCATGGTGCACAGCGGGTACAGCTCCTTGCGCGCGTCCCGCAGTGCGAGCGTAAGGCCGCCGGCACGAACCGCCCGATGCGTCCCCCTCTCGGCCGTGGCGAGGGTGTGGAGCTCGCCGCGAAAGAGAAGGACCCAGAGGTCCCAGTTCGCCGGGATCCCCAGAAATCCCTCGCAGACGGCGACGAAGGCAGCCGCCTGCGAGATGGCGTTGGGGGCGAAGTTGTGCAGCTCCACCCCGTAGTGGTGGCACAGCCCCCGCATAAACCGGCTCACCGGGGCGGTGAAGCCGCGCTCGTGGAGACGGGCGAAGCTGACGACGTAGCTGTGCGGGGGGTTGGGCTCCTTGTCTGTCGTCGGCGGGACCATCCACGCCGGGTATAGGCCGTCGCCGGCCGGCGCCAACTGCCCGCCGTTCACCAGCTCGTTCAGAGACAGCGGTGTCACCGTCGACCGGGGCCATGGGAAGGGCTCCAGCACCCGAGTCGGAGGCACC
Source organism: Cenchrus fungigraminus (assembly GCA_036936925.1). Lineage (NCBI taxonomy): Eukaryota > Viridiplantae > Streptophyta > Magnoliopsida > Poales > Poaceae > Cenchrus > Cenchrus fungigraminus. The sequence continues at coordinate 11,729,690 of CM072779.1, forward strand.
ATGAAAGACAAGGGGAGAAGCGAGGACTGCGGCGGAGGCGCAAGGAAAACGAACGGAACCGAAGCGGCGGAGCGCACAGCCGGAAGGAAGACGAGCTGCGTGCGGGGATGGATGCGAATGGCAAGGTAAGGGGCCTCGTCTCTGCCCCCCACCCGTGATTTATAAGATCTAGGGGAGCAACGCCCCCGAAAACTCCGCACACAGCGCCAATTAATGCGGCCGGCGCCCTGCGTCGCTGGCGGATGGGCCCGGCCGCGCCGAAACGGTCGTGTGCACGCGCGCACGCTATCATTAAGACGCGAAAACCGAAGGGGCGTGGTGCCCCGTCCCGTCCGCCCCCCACGTCGCCCACGACGCCTGCGGTGCGCCGCCTGAAAAGGCGCGCCCGCTTCGCACGATCTGCGTCCACGATCCGCGCCCATTAAATGGCTGGGTTCCTTCCTGAGTAAGGATGACCCCCTCACGAATTTAGAGCCAAGAGCTCAAGGACCGACCCCTCGCGGGTGCGACCGATGCCCCGATCTAAAACGGGCGGAGCCGTGGCTCACCGAACGAACTCGAGGACAGATGCCCCTCGGACGCTGTATTTACTGATCAGCGGTTCCAAGACTTGCCCGTCGAGGGTGGGCGCCGCAGATGCCCCTCGAGCGGGGATTTACTGATCAGCGGTTCCAAGACCTGCCCGTCGAGGGTGGGCGCCGCAGATGCCCTCGATCCGAGGAATTACTGATCAGCGGTTCTAAGACCTGCCCGTCGAGGGTGGGCGCCGCAGATGCCCTCGATCCGAGGAATTACTGATCAGTGGCTCAAGAGTCGGCTCGACCACAGCCCAGCGGGCTCCACAGATCAAGCCAAGACGGGGGCACTTTAGTGCCACCCCGCAAAGGCCCTACTAATCAGGGGTTCGAAGCCTGACCCTCGAAGGGTTCGAACAGGCGCCTCAGATTGACAGAGTCAGGGACGACCAGGGCGCGCGCATTCGAGCCTGACCCCGAGCTCACAAGCTCGGGGGCGCCCTATAGTTCGTGTTCAAGGCCAATGAGGGCAGCTAGTTGAGGGATCCCACCGAGGGAGAGCTTCCACTCCCTTGGTCCCAATCGAACGGGACCGAGCCCTGCCTAGCACACCCGCGTAAGCACTCTTATGGACGTGTCTCCGGATCACGAGCCGACCCTTATCGAACGGGGCACGGACGTCCACTTGAACCACCCGCTAACAGCTCGACGAGGGACCCATGATTCGTGACCCGTTCGATGGGAGTCATGAGAACCTCACCCCTCCGCCCCGCGAAGGGGCGGCGAAGGGGCACACAGACAAGTCGGAGAGCTCGCCCCGATCGCCTTGAGCGGGCCCAGGCTCGGGGGCTCGACGCACGGCTACACCTCCTGGACGTGCCCGAACGCAAGCAAATACCGGTACGCGCGCATGGCACCGCCGAGGCCGGCTGAAACAAACACCTCGCGCACCGGCCGCACGCTGCGAAAAGCCTTGCAGGAATGCACGCACTCCTCCAAGGCTTCGGGGGCTACACCCGCGGTTGCGCTAGCGCGCCCCCACGGAACGTCACAACGCCCAGGAGGGAAGAAAGTCTCATCAGAAAGCACCAGCCTTTGCAAGTTCCTACGGATACTGTTGCAAAGGCTCGGGGGCTACTGTCAGGGACAGCCACAGGGGTCCCCTAATAACGGGGGAAATCACCCTTTTTCGAAAATAACAAAAGCGAAAAAGCAAACTCACGAACCGCAAATCACACCCCGCATGCCGCGGCCCAAGGCAGAAAAGGACCCACAGCCCAAAAAGCCCCAGCGGCCCGTCAAAATAGCCATCCTCGGCACCCCTCGAGCGAACCTCCGCCTCGCTCGAGGGCCTGGTGCCGTACCGCGAAACCTCCGCCTCGCTCGAGGGCTTGACGCCCCCTCGGGCGAGTGTCCGCCTCGCTCGAGGGCTTGATGCCCCCTCGGGCGAGTTTCCGCCTCGCTCGGGGCCGCCTCCGAGCCGCGACACCATACCTGCTCCCACGACCGGAGCATTAAATGCTCTGGCACGCCGCGGGCGCCCGGGCCAAAGGCGAATCCCCGCCACGCCGGCCCTCTGACACCGCCTGGGAATCAGATCCCGGCGCTGTTCGACCAACCCGCACTGTGCAGCCATCCCCGGCGCTGTGCGGGTGCTGTGCGGGAAGGCCGGTGTCATTCCGTGACACTGTGCCGCCTACTCCCGTACCTCCTCCACGTCGCGCCCCTCGAAAGAGGACGGCGGCACCCTCGAAAGGGGTACGGCCACCAATTCCCCGCCCGCCTGGGAAGATGCCGTGATGCAAGGCCGGCGGGGCGCGTCACCTCCATCACCTCCGGCCCTGAGCGGCCATCCCCGCCACTGTGCCGCCATCCCGGGCACTGCTAGGCCATCCCCCGCACAATAGGGATCCAGGTTGACAGGACATTGCCACACCCGCCGCTATGCAGCCTCCGGTCTTCCGTCAGCCAGGCCCTCGAGCCGGTGTACGGACGGCGATCAAGCAAAGAGCTCCAGCGCTACTACCCTCGAAGTCGCTCCTGGACGGACACAGGTGTCACCACGACGTCCGCCAGGAGCAAGATTCGCCAGGACGGCCATCGAATCGCCGGCACTGTGCGCCATGCCGCCACACCATGCCTAAAGCTATGCGGTACGACTGTAAACCGCCTCCCCTTGGTCTATAAAAGGAGGAGGCGGTCCCCTGGCCGCAGGGGAACGAGATCATCACTTCACACCCACACTCACCCGCATACTCGTTCCCTTTGATATTGGCACTTTGCCTCAATCACTTAGCAGGGACTTGGAGGCATCTCCTCCTGTCCCACCTTGCTTGTAGCCCCCCTCTACAGGCACCACTGGTGCGAATCAATACAGTGCGCACGCGCAAATCTGCTGGACGTACGACCCCGCGGTCGGAACCAGGATAAACCCGTGTCCCTGTATTGTCATTTGCACCAACCATCGAGAAGCTGATCACAGCGTAACTTACTAGTTAGTGTCGGGACTAATCCTAACACCGACACATGTAAGCTTTATTTGTTGATTATATCTCTCTTGTTAAACTTAAGTTTGTTGTCATCAGCCACCAAAAAGGGGGAGATTGAAGAGTATCTTGGCCCCCTAAGTGGGTTTTGGTGAGTTAATAACAAAAGCTTAAGTGGTTAATGCTATTTTGAGTATATGTGTAGGGATTAAAATTACTAAAATGTGTCAAGGTGATTATCTAGAATATCCAAAACGGAAGTGATGTCTAAAGAAGGATTCCATTAAGACTTAATTATTTTATATTTTGAAATTGAGTCATAGGAATGTCGTACTATCAAGAGGGACATGAAATTTACTTTTTCTGAGTCGAAAAGGTGCTTTAGAGTAACTAACCAAACCAATGAGAGACACCTTGCACCAAACACTTCACTGGGTTACTGTTTTGGGTGCTAACCTTTGAAGTCCGGAGTTTCTGGGTTTTTCCCAGACATTTCGGACTTCCCCGGAGTTTTCGGACTTTCCCGGAGATTCCGGATCTTAGAGCTGTAACGGCTCTATTTGGGTGAAGAGGTATAAATACCCCTTCACCCCCTTCCTTTCTCTCTCTCGCCTCATTTCAAACTGTAGCATTTAGAGTTTTTCTCTCCATCCTCTTTACTCCCCTTGGTACTTGGTTGTTGAGATTTGGTCGGGATTAAAGGAGGAATTCAAGACTAGAGCAAGTGAGAGTGCTAGTGAGCTGATTTCCCATCTCTAGAGCACCTTGTTCGTCGCTTGGTCGGTGATTTCGTGTTTATTACTCTTTGAGCTTGGAGCTCCTAGCCGGCTAGGCGTCATCTTGGAGCACCCAACGATTGTGGCTGCCCAAAGAAGTTTGTATTACCTCGACAGTGAGAAAGTGGCTCTAGCTTGATCTTTGTGGTCGCTAGAGAGAGGCAAGTGACCTAGGTGTAAAGGTCCACCCTTTGTGGGTTCCTCAACGGAGACGTAGACCTCAAGGTGTGAGGTTGAACTCCGGTAACAAATCCATGTGTCCCCTTGTGATTGTTGCTCTTGTTGTTTGCTTGTTATCCTCTTGAGCTCATTTCTAGGTTTTGTTGCCGATCTACGTTTTGGTAAAGTTGCTGCAGGTTCTGGGTGGTGAAACAGGCTCCTTTCATCTCAGTGCATAACCTATTTTCATAGATTCACTTTCGAGCTAGTTTAATTCTGTCGATTTAGTTTTCCCCTTCAAAGTCCGGACAATCCGGACATTTTCCCGTATACTCCGGACTTTCCGGAGTATCCGGAAAAAAATCCGGAGACTCCGGACTTTGATCTGACAATTTGGTTTTAAGTTGTAATTTTCAGGAACGATTATTCACCCCTCTCTAGTCGGCATCTAAATCCTTTCAATAGTCCGAGTTGGGCTCACGTTGTGAACTTTTTGGCATCATTTGCACTGTCCAAACCCGCCCCGTCCTATTACGGCCCTGTTTAGTTCCCAAAATTTTTCCCAACTACCCGTCACATCAATCTTCGGACACTGATTATGAGTATTAAATCTGGATTAATGACAAAACCCATTCCATAACCCCTACCTAATTTTTCGAGACGAATCTAACGAGCCTAATTATGCCATGATTAGACAACGTCATGCTACAGTAAACAATCTCTAATGACGGATTAATTAGGCTTAATGGATTCGTCTCGCGATTTCCCTTTCATTCGTGTAATTAGTTTTGTAATTAGTCTTTGTTTAGTCCTCATAATCATCCTTGATAAGAGGGTCCAAAAATTTTTGCCAAAATTTTTGGCCAACTAAATAGGCTCTAAGCATCATAGACGGACCAAAATCCACCAAGCTTGGGCCGGGCCGAATAGTGTAACAAAAAAATTTCTATATGTGTAATTATTTCCAAATTGATATAGTGATTCATATTAATTATCGTATGATAAATGCAATTTACTACCGTATCTGCCGAGATCTCCTGTTTCGCGTGGTTCTGGTCCAGCCGTGAGTCAGAGCCGGAATACCCACGCGAGTCGCTGTCAGTCTGTCACTTCACTGGTTCTCACAGGCTGGGCCGCGCACGGTCCCCTGGCGAGCCGGCCCGCGCCCGCCCCATGTGGCCGACGGGCCATCGGGCCCTCTGAACAGCAAACGCGGTCCGTCCACTTGGCGCCTCTGTTTCATCTAATTCTCCCTGACTCCTTTTCTGGCGGTGGTGATCCAATCTCGCGATCCGGCGATCCGCCGGCCGACCCCAAGTCCCCGGCGCACGTGAAGGCGCGTCCGGTGGGGAAGGGAAGGGAACGGAGACGGAGAGGGTCAGGCAGCGCACGTCCACCTAAGCCCAGCTGCCGTCGTCCCCGTCGGCCCGGCCAGCCAACGGCCACGCCATGCCGTGCCGCCAAACTCACATCACGCACCGACTGGCGGCGACTGGATAAACTTGCTGCTAGCTGCTGCGCCCGACCGAGCACAGCGTTGCCGCCGTCCCCGCCCATCCAGTCCGGCACTGTGGCGGACTAGCTAGCTCGTGGGGGCGTCATGGGGTTGCCTCCCCTTCGGCCCTTCCCGGCCGGCCGCCCAGAACAACACGTCGCTCTCGATCGAGACCTGGCGCGCGCGTGTTCCGTTCCGCCGGAGGTTGAAGCGGTCTCCGACCCGCGCTGCCCATCCGCTTTTGCGGCGACGGCGACGTCCGGGGCGTTTGCGTGGAAGCCTCCCTCTACCCGCGTTCGTCTAGAAACAAATCCCCGGCGGCGAGCGGGTTGCTCGGATACGGTCGACGGCTTCACCGGTCTCCGCACGCGATCGCGGGCGCGGAATGGGGATGCGAGCGAGCCCGGACGGTCAGCTGCTTACCTAGCGGCTAGCGCGCTGGCTCAGCTCTTATCCGAAACTTTGGATGAGAAGACGGGATGGGATGTGGCGGCCGTAATCTTGGTCTCGTATCCGTGGGGACATGGACTGCGCACGCGCGCGTCCGCGTCGTCGTCCACCGCCCGGGGATGTCACGCCACGCACTCGCGAGGAGGATGATCATGGCCCTCGCCGGAATGCTCGCGACGCGATTGGCGGACGCGACACCAAGTACCGGGATTCTCGTACCGGGCGGCCGGGCGGGTAATGTTAGGCTGCCTGCGTGCGATAATGCACGTGCTTGATCGTGCTGATTTGGCGGAGCGATGCATGCACCTCCGATCCTCTACTGCTGGTGGGTGCCTGATGATGGTGCCAAGCACTGGCTGGCTAGTTTGCTCTGCCTAAAACACTGGTCAGCTCGCATCATTGATAGGGAACCGCGAGAGCTAGGGAGATCAGAGAGGCTAGAGTCCGGGGCTCTCTCAGGACAACCGCGCATATACATGTGTCGCGTACGCGTCCACAGCTCCGTCCATCGCACTAACACTAGTGGTGGCCTTCGATCCCGGCCGTGACTTACATGCCTTGCGTTCTGAGATGAATATGTTCCGGGACGGGAGAGATTCAGAAGCAAAGCATCCCTTCTGAATTCTGGCTTCCTCGATCGCTTCGGTAATAGGAGTATTCTGAGGCAGGGGATCCGTCCGTCGCGTCATCCGTTCCAAGTCATCGCTGAGCTCGGTCTCCGCTGCCGCGCCGATCAACTGCTCGCTCGCGGTCGGTACGTCGTCGGCGCACGTCGTCATATCATATATCATATATCCTGGGGTGGGTAACTTAAAATTAAGCAGGTCATCCGTCCGCCGACCTGCACCCGCTTGCATCACCTACGTCACGCTCGCCGCCTCAACGACGTCACCTTCAGCTAAACTGTTTTCCTGCTCTATTGTGCCACCTCGTCATGGATATGCACCAAGCAGACCAACATCATAGGAACTAACCTATCACCCTTATTTTATCACTTTGCTCTTGTATTATTATCTATTATAATAGAAAAGGATATCAACGCCAGTTGCAGTCGCTACTGGTCTGCTTAAAAAACCCAACTTGTACACCTTTGATCTCACAGTTATCGCGGTGAGCCAAGTTGGCAAGTTTGGCTGATCAGGCAGGTATGCACAGCACAGGTCTGGCTGGTCCAAGGGGTTATACTAGGTCAAAACGAAGAACCAAGGAATTACGTGCAGGGTTGACTGGTTAAAGAGATAAGCACCGAGACTAATGGCTGCGCCGTTTTACACCACCATCTCCCCTCCTGAAACGTCGACAGGCTTCCCGGCTGCTTCCGCGGACCGGAGCAGACTCACCTGCCGCTGTCAAAGTTGGGCAGCGCTGCGCAGACGGTCTCTCGCGCGGGTGCAGAGACGTGCAGCGGCCGATGGATATGCCAACGCGGAACGCAGTGTTGGAGCCTTTGGCTGGCTGGTCCAAGATTTCGAGCAGATCAATTCCACGCTCTACGATTTGCCTGCCCTACGCGGTGACCGGTGACTCGGAGACAAGCGGGAACGTTCCGAGAGTGGCGAGCGAGCAGAGACAATTGGAACAGTGAACTTGATCCATCATCAGCTGGAAAATGGCCAAATACCCGAATGGCTGGGTTGGTCATTGGTGCATGCCGTATCAGCATTGCACGTCCCTCTAAATTTTGGGCTGACCTGCACAAGTAACCCTGTTTAATTCCAGTGAGAATGGTGAAATTTTAGCGTTTGGGAAGCGCGCGCAGAATGAAGAAATTAACTGACACAGTCCTCCAGGCTCCAGGTGAGAATTTTGATGAGAATTCAGAGAACTAAACGGTGCCTAAAGTGACCTCCGGAAGGAGCTCTTCCCGAGGTCGACAATATATTAGCACATATCTCTATAGCTATAGTTATTTTTGGTCTATAGCTATAGTTATTTTTGGGTATTGATTTTCATGCTCCTCAAGCTACCTATATATGCTAGCTAATTGCGGTCGTGATCACAATGGTGTGTCCAGACTCCAGACAACTACGTGCTCCACAAACCGAGTATAGAAGAAGAAAACTAATTAGGTAATTTTCAAAAAGTTGACCAGAACGTCTAGAAGTGGTAAAGAACCAAGAACGAAACGCGAAGTCAACCATAAAAAATCCGGCAAGAAACTGCCGGCCTCTTTAATGCGAGTTACAGTCACAGTCCAGCTAGTTCCAGTCCCACCGCGCAAAATCAAATTCACGCCCTCACGGCATTGCCGACCACAGCTACACAGTACACGCCAGCACGTAATTCAGAAGAAATTCCACCCTTTCTCTCGTCGAAATTGCCTGAAAGTGAAGGCGAGTAAAGGAGTTTATACTCGGTATCATTCGCACATAAGAATGAATAATAAAACATGCTTAATAAGAGGAAAAAGAGAACCTTGTGCCTGCCTGCCGGCCTAGGTTGGAAATGGAGGAGTGGAGGACGCCGGACGGATGGAGACGGCCGCGCGTTGTTCGTTGCATAGAATACTACAGCGGAGCGGCGGCGTGCGCGGGCCGAACACGAGAAAACATCGTGACCCGGGCGGCAGAAAACGCATCATCCTGCTGCGGATAAGCTCGGAAACCCTTTCCCGATGGTCCTTTTCCGCCCTAATTTATTGCCTTCCAGCGTACCCCACGGTCCCCACCCCTGCCCACGCTGGCACGCGCGCACACCCGCGGTTTCCCCGACTCCTCTGTTTTCATTTCAAACCCACGCGGGTCCACACGCCAGGCCACGCTGGCACGCTCCTCCCCCCGACTCGGCTTCCCCGTCGTGGAACTCACCCGATCGACCGCGCACGCCCTATAAAACACGAGGAGCCTTCTCAATCTCGAGTTCAAACTCGAAACCAAAGCCGATCAGAGCAGAGAGAGTTTCACAGTCCTGTAGATATACGAAGAAAAGGAATTCGAAAAGCAACATCGGAGAGACCTCAACTGGAACCGGAATGGCGACGCCCAAGCTGTCCCCGGTCTCGCCGGTGGGGCGGGACGACAAGCCGTGCGCGCAGTCACCGTCGTCGGCTGTCCTGCTGAGGGTGCAGGACGCGTCGGCGGCGGAGGCGTACGAGCAGTACCTGCGCCTTCCGGAGCTGTCGGCGCTGTGGAAGGCCCGGTGCTTCCCGGAGTGGGCGGGCGAGGGCCTCGTCAAGCCGGCGCTGCAGGCGCTCGAGATCACCTTCCGCTTCGCGTCCCTCGCGCTCTCCGACCCGCGCGGCTACGCCAGCCGCCGCGAGCTCGCGCGCCGCCTCGAGTCCCTCGCGGCGCGGGAGGTCGAGCTGGTGGCCGCGCTCTGCGAGGGCGACGACCGGAGCGCGCCGCTCGCCGAGATCACCGCCTCCGGGGGCGTGCTCCCGCGGGAGCGCAGCGGGTCGGAGGTCTGGCAGCTGCCCGGCAGCGCCGCCGCCGTGGTGTGCCAGGCCAGCGAGGCCAGCCTGCTCCCGCGCCTCGCGGCGTGGGACAAGTCCGAGTCCCTCGCCGCCCGGATCATGTACGCCGTCGAGGGCCAGATGCAGGGCTGCGCCTTCACGCTCGGCCTCGGCGAGCCCAACCTCGCCGGCAAGCCGGTCCTCGAGTACGACCGCGTCGTGCGACCGCACGAGCTGCACGCGCTCAAGCCCAAGCCCGCGCCGGAGCCCAGGTCCGGCTACCGCAACCGGGAGAACGAGACGCTCGTCACCATGTACCAGATACTCGAGTCCTGGCTGTGCGCGGCGTCCCAGCTCCTCGCCCGCCTTAACGAGCGGATCGAAGCCAAGGACTGGGAGGCGGCGGCGAGCGACTGCTGGATCCTAGAGCGCGTGTGGAAGCTGCTCGGCGATGTCGAGGACCTCCACCTGCTGATGGACCCCGACGACTTCCTGCGGCTCAAGAGCCAGCTCGCGGTTCGGGCGGCTCCGGGGTCCGACGCGTCCTTCTGCTTCCGGTCCAGGGCGCTCCTGCACGTCGCGAACGCCACCAGGGACCTCAAGAAGCGTGTGCCATGGGTGCTCGGCGTCGAGGTGGACCCCAACGGCGGGCCGCGGGTGCAGGAGGCGGCCATGAGGCTCTACCACAGCCGGAGGCGCGGCGAGGGCGAGGACGCCGGCAAGGTGGAGCTCCTCCAGGCGTTCCAGGCCGTGGAGGCGGCCGTGAGGAGGTTCTTCTTCGCGTACCGGCAGCTGGTGGCGGCGGTGATGGGCACGGCGGAGGCGTCGGGCAACCGGGCGCTGTTCGTGCCGGCGGAGGGGATGGATCCGCTCGCGCAGATGTTCCTCGAGCCGCCATACTACCCCAGCCTGGACGCGGCCAAGACGTTCTTGGCGGACTACTGGGCTCAGCAGATGGCGGGGGCCTCTGCTTCGTCCCGGCAAAGCTGAAACCACGAGATGACGCGGTTGGACAGTGACCGGATCGCAGTTTTGCAGAACTTCATGCATCCTAAATCCTAATTTCGGTGGTGTGATAGAGTGTGATTCATTTCTATATAGCGATTGTGTACTACGTGTAGCACCAGATTCTCTTATTTTTGTGCACTGTGTTGTGTTGTGTTGTACCGATAGAGATTGATTCAGTTAGATGCCATTTGTAACTCTAGGCAAGCATTTCAATTGAAATCATGTATATATATATCCTACTTGTAAATACGTTTTAGATAGTTTCATGTTTGGATGGACTGAGTGTTGTTAATCGACTTTGAAGATTGGACAGTGGTTTCAGGAATCAGGACACATGCTCACACTGAAGAACGCTGCAGGAATCCAATCCTAGGAACACCATTGAAAACCTATTTGTTGCCCTGCAAGTGTCGAATTGAGCCTTGTTTTGCTACCGAGTTCAATTGGATTTCGGGCTGAGCCACCTGATGACCTGATCTGCTGCTGCACTTTTATGTTCTTGAAACCTGGTAATAAGGTGGCTGAATTCGGGGTTAAACATAACCGACAGACCAAAACTGAAGATACTATATCTACTTTTAGTTGCATTCACATTCAACAGCCAGCTATGCAAATGTAATGGATAAGGAATGCTCAAATTATAGTAGAAGGTGGTTGAGAAACAGGATAGCATGGAGGGCCACATGGACTTAGCCATTTGTCTAGAAACATCTGCTGCACTGGCCAGTGACCAACATGCTTTCCTTTCCTCGAGAACGCGGCAATGCAGGCCGCCTTTGCTCACATGGCGGGTAATCTGTGTTCTACCACGAGCGCACGATAGACGAACGTAATCAGTGGGCGATTACCCCAGGTTCATTGTATCTGCAGTTCTGCACATTGCACAACTGGACAGTAATCGACGGGGTTGCTGAGCCATGCCTGCCAGCCATGCTTGTCCTCCCCATACACGTAACCAAATACAAAAGCACACCGAAGAAGTGCAAAGTGTGAGCACTAGAAGAAGTGCAAAGTGCGAGCTGAGCTGAGGATCATGTCATAGGCCCTGTTTAGGTGCTCAACTTCTCCCAAATTACACTATGCAAAAAGAAGATTTCCCATCACATCAAACATCACATAAAAAATGTCGGTACATGCATGGAGTACTAAATGTAGATGAAATCAAAAACTAATTACACAATTTGGATGTACTTTGCGAGACGAGTCTTTTGAGCCTAGTTAGGTCATGGTAGGACAATATTCACCACAAACAAACGAAAAATGCTACAGTGCTTTTCAGTTCGGAACAGTGTTTTTCAGCCTAAAATCCGTGTAAAATCTCCCAATTTTGACTTCTAAACACACCCATAAAGGAAATAAAAAGGAAAAGAAACTAGTAGAAAGATATGATGGGATAGCTGATGGGCCTTCTTTATGCGGTCCTTGGCCTGCCAAATTCGGGATGCTGGGCCTCCAGAACCGGCCTATATGATCAATAGTTCAATACGGGAATACGTTTTTTTTTTCGCGAAACAACCAGGCGTAAATAATTCCTATATGCGCCGCATCTTTTTTTCCAAATTAAAATGCTCCACACTCCATGTACCTCGTTACATACAACCCACTACCATAGCTTGCAATTGCAGGGACAGAGCATTGTAATGACCAAAGTAGGTCGTGGGCTCCTTCAGAGAAATTCTTAAGACCAGTCCTTGGCAAATCTGGCAAGATTTCAGCTTTTTTTAATTCTTGAGACCAGTCGTATCAAATGGCCACCCCTCCGTCCCTAATCCCAATGCACACTGAGGCCGGCTCTTACAATTTGCTCAAGCTCCGCCACCGATTCTTTTGCCTTTGCAGTAGCTTCCACAGGAGCTCAGGCTGTCCAAAATGCATGCACAAAGATGGCATGAAAAGGGAAAGCGCTGCAAGCAAACCCTGCTTCTATTTATGCATCAACTGCACACAGTTGATCGGTGCAAATCTTACACTACGGCATCTCAGGTGCTTTGAATTGCTACCATACAAGCAAGAAACAGTAAACCAAAAGGGACAGAATCACAGAAATAGAAATGGTTTCATGCTGATGAACGAAAGAGTCTATTACAGCACAGGTTCTTAATTAAAAGGCACATCCACGGTTCACACACCAAATTTGAAATGCAAGTCATTCAAGGGAAATTGTATAGAGTCCACGCATGCACGAAGATATTCTTACCGGGATGCAAATGCAAAGCAGCTACGGAAATCGATCCGAACCCTTCGCCATCCTCACCCGAACCTGGCGAAATCAAAATTCACGTCGTCATTGGAGAAGAGATCCTCGGACGACGCCAGCTCAGCGATGTTGTCAGTTCCAACAGCTGGTTCTTTGCCACCGGCATTGCTAGGCCCTGCTTCACTGTAGTGACTGTTTGCGCAGGCGTTGTTGCTTGGCCCTGCTTCACTGTAGTAGCTATTTGCGCAGGCACTGCTAGGCCCTGCTTCACTGTAGTAGCCGTTTGCGCCGGCATTGTTGTAGTATCCACCAGTGTAGTACGAGGAACCAGGTGCAAACCCTGGGTTCGGTGTAGTGAGGTAATCAATATATGGGAACCAGCTGAAGGAGGCTTGCTGAGGGTCTTGAGTAACCATCTGAGGCGCTGGCGGCGGCGGCGGCGCGGGAGCGCACATAGTGTAGCTCATGTGGTACGCCTCCTGCGGATCACAACTGATGTTCAGATCTGGCAGCAGCGGCATGTTGGGATTGACCATCTCCTGCAGGGGAGATGCCGGCCCGGCCGCTGGGTTGGCGGCGTTGAAGTTCATTTCCATCTGGGGAGCCGGCGCCTGAACAACCTCCGGATCGACGACGGGCCCATTGTACGTGAGGCCTTGGGGTGGCGGGGACACCGGCGGTGGCGGTGCTGCAAACTTGGAGGGGGACACGCTACGGATGTACTCCTCCAGGATGGAAAGCTGGCCGGGCGGCACCTGTTCGCTCCTCTTCTTCTTCAAGCGGCGCTTCGACTTGAGGCTGCGTTCGGTTGCGTTCCAGCGATTCTTGATGGCGTTCTCTGATCGGCCTGGGAGGAACCTTGCTATTGACGACCAGCGGTTTCCAAAGTTTTTGTGAGCTCCAATAAGGATCTTGTCCTCCTCCTTCGTCCATATGTCATTTGGCTGTGAAAAATCAAATGAACAAAGAATGCTTAGCATAAGTGAAGATCAATTCTATAATTGAAGAACATAGTACATGGAATTATGGAAAAGTTAACCCTTCCGGTTGATCATTCGCCTGAAATTGTGAAAACCTCCCGTCGACATTCAATTTGCCAGAGATGGACAATTTTGTTTTGAAAACGGTTAACTGTGGGAGAACGGAGCCCCAACAACACTTAGTTTTTCGATTTTAGAAATAAAATAAAAAAAGACGTGCAAACAGGTCGGGAGAGATTTATCATCGATGAAGGTTTTTGAGTGTTAGCGTTTCGGGTATTTTCAGGACCCTTTTAGGATTCACGGTGGCAACTGGGCTTAGTAGATCCAAGGGAGTCTAAATAGTAGAATGGAGAAACTTTCAAGGTGCCTCGTGTGGACACAAAATCAAAGCCACCAAAGATAAATGTAATAGCACACCACGTGAAATAACAGTAGCGCTTGAAGAGAGTAGAGGAGTTGGGGGAACATAAAACTTAAACCAAATTTCGATTGTACCATAATATTTTTTAGCTGAGATTTTCCAAACAAAATCATGTTTGGATGGAATTTTTAAACAAGTACTTCTTCTATGTGAACTAAAGATGCAACGGGATGCATAATAACTTAACAATGCGAACAACTTAGTTTACGAAGGGTGAACAAATTAGTTTACAAAGGGCGAACAAGATAAGTTACACATGGTGAACATGTATGTTCCGGAACAAAAGAGACAAAAAATAACAAAAGAGAATAGGATTTTTGCAATAATTAGAAAAATTGACAGCCGCACATCTAGATAAATCGTATGGTGAAAACTAAAAAGATAGAAAGTAGCTAGACATACCTAAAGAAAAGTATAATGAAGTATCAAATAGGTGGGACTAAGTAAAAAAACAATGAGACTATATTTAATTTAATTTATAATTTTTAACTATCTTCCTCATACCAACAATGTTTTTTAAAAAAAAGCACCTAAAAGTATCAACTAGTATCAAACTTATACAATAGCAAAAAAAATCCACATGTTGGACAAATAAATAGATAATTATACAAAAGAAATTAAAATAACAAAAAGGAAAAAAAAGAAAGTGAAGCAATAAATAAAAAATAAATTTAAAGAAAAAATGAAATAGGAATGCAATGGTGAAACAAAGTGGAAGAGAAAATAAAACTAAAAAGGCAAGATAAGTGAAAGCAAAATGTGAAAACCGTCGTATGAGTTGTAACTGAAAAACTGGACCACGATCTCCATGTGTAGGAGACCAAAGAAGTCTTGAAATGTCAAAATTTACACCACTCGGGTGCGTGAAATATAGTTATCTGTCACTTTAGCGTCACATAGTTGTACACGAGCATGGTGGATGAGCCTCTAAAGAGAATGCAATATAGGAAGAGGCCAACTGGGCGGGTAGTAAACGACCAGCTTGTGAAGAAAGAAATGAAAAGAACGTGATCTATATAGGGAACAAAAACTGCCAGCTAAACAACAAATGTTGCTATAACGTTTCATTCTAATCTAGTTGAAAAGATAGAAAAAAAAGAGCACGTTGTACACGCAACTTTTTCTACTTTCACATTTTCCTTTCCTTTTCCATGCGAAATCTATGCTAGGAAAAGTTGAATGAGATTTAAGAAAGATCACAATATTTAATCAGTACTAATTTCTGCCTAAATCTCTAGTATAAAAATAATAAAATATGCTGGGATATTTAAGCAGTTATTTAATTACTGCTAGGTCCATAAAGATGCTCGATACCATAAAATAATTTTTGAATATGAATTTATTGCAGGGTAAAAATCCATTTTTCACTCAAAAACTTGTTTTGACAATCACCTTCCCGTCACAATTCAATGTTTATGTGCAACAAAAAGGAGAAGTAAAGGATTGGAAAAAAATACACTTACATGATGTAGTGCCTCTGATAAGAAATTAGATGAATTAGATACGCTTATTATTAACAAGAAACACATGTAACATCAGAACAAATCCATGCTATCTAATCTTTTCCTTTCAAGTGATTAGGCAAAATTCTACATGTTGCTCATGCATAAAGATAACATGAGATTCCCTAGATTAAAAACTTGCTAGAAGTAAATCGAGTAACAAGAAAGACATGGACCGGACCTTAATGTCAGGATGTAAATGGTTGATCCATCGCTCACGACATTGTTTGCCAATCCGACCGGGCAAATATTGTGCAATCACCGACCAACTGCGCTCCCCAAGTTGCATTACCATATCCTTCAGAATCCTGTGGATTTCAGAAGCAAGGATCTAAGATCAAACTACAAAATTAAGGGATCTGAATCATGCCAAAGGGGAAAATTCTGATTTTGAATTCTTACCTATCTTCTTCCTTTGTCCAAGTTCCCTTGGAGGGCGCTGGCTTGATGTCGTTTTCGATTTCCAACTGTGGAGCCACCGCAGCATCAATCGGAACACCACCAAGAGTATTGTAGTTGCAAACCGTAATATCCCCCTCTGGCATTTCAAATCCCGTTGGAGTCATGCCTATACTAGCCACAAGGGAGCTCTCACCGTGGCAACCGCCCATGGATTGAGCACCACCAACTTGAATAAATGCAGGCGCCACCAGATTGTGCTCAAATCGAGAACCACCATGGCTAGAGCTTGCAAGGTAACTCAACGCCACCTCATCCCCTGCCAGCACTGATGCAATCACGCGGTAGAAGGCAGCAGACTCCTCAAACGCCATGATTGATAGAACCTCCAGGTTTGGAGGCAAGAGTGTGAACTGCGGAGACTGGAATTTCAGAGTGGGCGAAACAGGGGAAACAATGGGGAAAGATGAAAGAATAAAGATGGAGATCCAGACCCCTGGTAATATAGAGAAGAAGGGTACAAGATCGCCCGTTCAGGTCCTTGCCACTTTCATATCTAATGGACAGAAACTAGACAAAAATATGACGTTCCAACTCTTGTTTTCTTACTCGCACGGCCCGTGGAAGGGGGTTACTTTGGTATGGCATCCACTAGGTTTGGCCCATTTGTGCCTTTAACTCCTATTATCACCTGGGCCAAAATATTCCTTGTCCAAATTAATTGTCAGCCCAAGTTGTCTGTCACAAATTAGCGGCCCTTGAGATCTCTTCTATAGCAAGCTAACGACAGTAGAAGTCGGGTCAAGCTTTAATGGGGACAAACGTGATACATGTTTGGACTTTTGCAGCATGTATCAATAACTCAGCATGTCACGTGGCATTTCCTCATTATTTATTCCTTCCCAGACTACAATCTCACATGAGTTCATCCTTGCCTTCCTCGGGGCCCAACGTCTTTCCTTGTTCTGTGAACTCATGATTTTTTTTTAAAAAATGCAACTTACCATGGAATTAGGATTAGATAGCAAGAGTTTTTTTATTTGTGGCAAAAACTACTAGTATCAAACTAAACAACAAGCAAAAAGATCTCGGTGATACCCTTTATCTCACACGCCTGCTTCGACATGCTTGCATCCGCATCCTTGGAGCATGTATTGTTGGTCCTCACAATGATATGCCTGAGGATGTTGTGGGAGAGGCCAAATAACCTCCGCTTTAGCTTGACCGTGACCTCCTTTGTGATGATCTTGTCAGGCATGAAATACATGGAGCCAGACCATAATGCAAATCTCATGGGTTAATTTGCACTCTTTGTGAGGGGCTTGCATTGAAATATACTCCATATTTTTTCTAAGCATTGTTTGCCGCATTCATATAAAAGTTTTAAAAGCTACTCATTCCATGAATTGAGTTACAAGTCCTAATATTCCTTCATTTTCTTTTGATTTGCAACTAAATTTTCATTTCACCAGCCTATACCTATGATTTACCTCCTCCTAGAGAAACTTGGTCTTTAGAGCATTCTTTATGGTATCCCGAAGATAACAGCGTGGCATGAAGCAAAGACAAAAATATGATGATAAAGAAAACAACTAAATAATTGGTGCATCTTTTGACAAGCTTGTTAACAAGCTTGGCAGGTTTGGCATTTGTTGGCTCAGTTTGTTGCATGTTGTTGGATCAAAATGATACAATCATAGAATTTACTGTGTGATAGATTCGATTTACTTTTCTCTAAAATATTGGATGAAACACTACGAAAACTACTAGTATATAATTGGTGCTTCTGCTTATGGAGTGTTTAATTTAGGGAATCACCCATTCTAGGTGAGGTTGGTTATCATGAAGTCATCCTGTAAAATTCAGTGTGATTAATTACTACTTTTTACAGATTATCGACTTATGAGGTTTGTGATGGTAACCAACCTATTTTCTTCCACAACCAAATTTTTTTTGAAAGGAACGACAAAAGATTTGCCATAATTTTTATTAGAAGGAAAAAATATTTACAGAAAAAAACACAAAAGAGAGTAGCAACCGCCAACTCCACCTTTTCACAAACCAAATTGAAAGTAAGAAGTTAGATTTATCACAGATAATCACATTTCTAAAACACAACACCTTAATGTCATGAAAGACCACAAGTATTGTCGTCGTTCCATTCCACACGGTAAATCTCAAAGAACATGATATGTACAAGTATGCAATGTACATGCACAATGTTAATCAAGAAACTATTATGCACAATATATAAGTAGTACATAGATATAAGGGCGAAGCTAGAAAAGAAATAAAGGGAGGACAAAATGTGGTTAAAATTTATATGGGCTTGTAGTTGCAAGAAGCATAGGGGGAAGACCCCCTTGGCTCCCCAAGATATGTGGCATTTATTTGTTACCTATAAATTTCACAATTTCACCCTAAATTTTCTGAAGAACCGCATACATGTTCGCCCGTGGCTTGCAGAGAGCTTCAAGAGGGACAACCTTAAACATGATGGTGCCGGTGCCTGTTGCCATGTCAAGCTCTCCATCTCCAATCCTACTCCAATCGAAGCACTGGAGCAGCACCCCGAGAACCAGCCCCATGGTCCTCATGGCGAGATTCTCCCCAGGACACTTGCGCCTTCCCATCCCGAATGGCATCATAAATTTCCCCTCTGCTCTGCCGTGCTCAAACCTTTCCGGTCTGAACTCCTCCGGGTCCTCCCATATGGCTGGATCCCTGTGGATGGCATAGGCATTTACAAGGACCATCGACCCTACCGGGACATCATACCCATGGATCTTGCAGTCGGTTGATGCCTCGTGTGGCAGCAGCATCGGCGCCGCGGGGTACAGCCGGAGAGTCTCATTGATGATGCAGTGGAGGTACGGCAGATGGGGAAGGTCGTTCTTGTCAAGAAGACGATCCCCTCCGACGTTCGAGTCGATTTCTTCTTGTGCCTTTTTCAGTACATCTGGGTGGTTAAGCAGGATAGTCATTGTCCATTCCAAAGTCGTTGAGGTCGTCTCTGTGCCGGCGCCAAGCAGATTCTTCAATCCAGACATGAGAAAAAATTTAGATAGTGAAAGAGAGCATGACAATTAGCAACGAAGAAAATACACAGAATTATGGAAACGTGCAAAGTGCTACTCACTGCCACGAGAGCGCTGATAAAGGTATCCGTGTAGACATCTGGCTCTGTTTTCTGCAGCGACAGCATGATGCCGATCATGCTCTTCTTCTCGTCGGAGTCGTTGCAGTCACCCTCGCCGTTCTTGTGTTCCAGCTGCTCCAGCTTCTGCCTCTCTGCGCCGATCATCTTGCAGATGAACGCGTCCCTTCGGTTAACCGCGTCTCTGAGCTTTCTCTTGACGCCGTACACATCGAGCCACCGGAGCAGGGGCATGTAGTCCCAGAGATTGGCCACGCCAACAAGCGGGACGATCGCTTCGATGATGTCCTTCATCTCCCGCGCCTCCTTCGACATGTCCTCCTCCGCGTCGTCGCCATATGTGTTCCTGGTCTGCGCCATGATCTCCATGAGGACGCTGTGGGAGAGCTCGAACAGCCTCCGCTTCAACTCGACCTTGGCGGCGCCACCCGGCGCGGCGGCTGAGGCGCGGGCGAGGCGTCGCACCATGGCGCGCAGCTCGCGGGCGATGACGGTGTCGGACATTATGTTGACGCGGTGGGCCGACAGGAGGTTCACGGTCGCGACGCGGCGCATGGTGCGCCAGAGCGCGCCGTAGTTGGCGAGGGTGGGCACCGTGTAGTTGAAGGAGGCCTCCCGCACGGACGGGAAGTGCGGGCGGTTGGCGATCGCGATGTCGAGCTCCCCGGAGAAGCACTCCTTCGCCAGCGCCGCTGAGCCGATGACGACGGCGTGGCGGCTGCCGAGGCGCAGGTGGACGGCCGGGCCGTAGCGCGCCGCGAGGTCGGCGAGCGTGGTGTGGAGCGGCTTCTTGAGCAAGGGGAGGTGGCCGAGGACGGGGAACGCGAAGCCAGGTCCGGGTGGCAACCGCCGCTGCTTCCTGCGCGCCACCAAGAGGTGACGGAGCAAGACGAGGAGCGCGAAGGTGACGGCGACGACGTAGAGTCCTTCCATGGTTTGGTTGTGGTGAAGTGGTGACTGATGAGCTGGGATTTAGGACCTGTGTCTTTCTGATGTTGCTGTTATCTGACCTGCATACATATATGTGATATGTTTATATATAGATATAGCTACATCGAGGATAGGCTTGGTGGAAAAGATCGGTCATATGTCTGACTTTCTTGGCAAGGTCACGCTGCTTTTGTGTGCATACGCATCCAATGACGTCTCCTTTGTGGTGTGTTGGCACAAGATTCATCTCATCGATCGAATACTACTTGTCAAAAGTGTTAACCATCTCATAAGCATGCAGGTAACCAGATTGCTGCTGCCAGTCGATCACAATGCTGCGACCAGTAGCTCCATGACCCTGAACCAATGAGAAAGCAATTCCAACACAGTTTAGAATTTAGATGGTACACATGCAGATACACTTGTAGAATAATACCACACAGTAGTTTTCATGATAATAGTGAATTTGATGCACCAAACAATTCATCTAGAAGCTGAAGTATGCTGCAAAAGAACGGTTCGCTCTCGTATTGCTGCGCTCTGAAACTTCTTTTGCCAAAGGTATCTTGTCGCACGCATCTGTACTGATTAATAGTCTTCGTTCTCCTCTCGTGTCTCGTGCTATGCCGTGAGCCGGAAGCATCAACGCCTCCATGATTGCCCCCGCAGGGAGGGAGAGGAAGCAACGCCGCTGCGGCAGCTCGTGCCTCCGACGAGAGAAAACCAAACGAGATACGTTGTTGTCCGATGTTGGACTGGAGACATTTCAGCATTCTGTTTTTGAAGAGTCAGCACTCAAGACGTAAGTCTCCGGAAACATCTGTCGAATTCGTAGCCGTTCTTTTTCCGTGCGGAGTCGCCTGGGCGATCGGCGGTGAAGCTGCGAGAAAACCTCGACTCCCTGAGCGCCCGGCAGGGTTTTTTTTTACCGTTGGTAACCGGGGTGGTAACCGCGGTTACCATTTATACCGCCCCGGGACGGTAACGGTACCGGAAGTTGAAAACCGCTAGAGTTCAAAAATTTCAAATTTGAATTCAAAAAATGAAAAATTCTAGAAAAATCTCTAAAAAATACTTCATGATTTATAGAATCTAATGGTGTCAAAATTTTTCAAATTTGAGTGTGTTTAGTATATTTTTCGACCTTTGGAAGTTAAATAGAAAAAGAAAAAAAAGAGTCGGCGGCCCGTTAAAGCCCATGAGGCTCAAAAATGAAAAATTCTACAAAAATCCCTAAAAATACTTCATGATTTATA
Organism: Cenchrus fungigraminus; assembly: GCA_036936925.1. Taxonomy (NCBI): domain Eukaryota; kingdom Viridiplantae; phylum Streptophyta; class Magnoliopsida; order Poales; family Poaceae; genus Cenchrus; species Cenchrus fungigraminus. The sequence goes on from CM072779.1 coordinate 11,750,815, forward strand.
GAGGCCAATGGTGTCAAAAAAATTTAAATTTAAGTGCATTTAGTATTTATTTCGACCTTTAGAAGTTGAATAGAAAAAGAAAAAACAAAAAAAAACCAGCGGTATAAATGCTAACCATTTATACCGCTCCGGTTACCATTCCTACCGAGCGGTATACCGAAAAAAACCGTTTGCACTACGCATTTTGTTTGGAAATTTGAATTCGAGCGGTAAAAATCGGTAACCATTTATACCGCTACGGTATACCCTTACCGCCGGCCGGCGGTAACCACCCGGCGGTCGGTAAAAAAAACCCTGGCGCTCGGGTGAGGAAGGATCGGAGAGCACACGAACAGGGGGATGGGGAGAGCCGTAGAGGACACCGACGAGGAATTCTCTTCGGACGACGAACGGACGCATAATTGCTTGTCGGACTTGCAAATGTCAGTGAGGAATTCGGGAAGGTACAAGATCTAGTGTTTTAGTATCTAGAAAAAAAAGGGCAACGAAATCTTGATGTGGTTTTCAGATCTGGAAAAACGGATATGGGTTGCAGATTTAGATCTAGTTTTCAGATACATATAAAAAATATAATTTGTGAAATCGCTCAAACAATACCTCGAATCTTATGAAAAATCAGGAAAATTTTTTATAGATATTGTGCAGGATTTTGTCAATCTTGTTGAAAGACAAAATTTAGAATGAAATGAGAAGTGAGGGGAAAATGATTGGATTCATTGATAAGGGGGGACCCCCTGAATATATACAGAATGAAGGGGCATGGAGGCACCCCTTCGGGGATGCCTCATCCCTTCGGATGCCCTTTGGATAGGGCAGTTGCCAAAATCTTAATTACATCACTAATCACTATACTAATTACATAGTTAGGCTAATTGATCACTAATTAATGTTTCACAACACTACTCCTTGATCAATTGCTCCATGTGATCTTGATGTAATTCTTCTTCAATCATCCTTGAATATCATCTTGTAAAACTCCTCCAAAAATCCTATGGGAAAAATCTTGAGGAGAAACCAATCTGTGTGTATGCCACTAAAACTCCTTTAAAACCCAGTGGGAAAATATAAGGAGAAAAATGATATAGCATAGTAAATAAGTTTGGAGATCAATAATATTATGATCTGAGAATTATGTTTGAATAACCTTCCCTAAAAACCCAATGGGAAAAATATGAGAAGGGATTCTATATCTTCTTAAAAACTCTTGTAGAGAAAACAGAAGATATGACATAGAATATGCCTTGAATATCACCCTTAAAACCTTAGTGAAAAAATTAGGTGATATGAGATATGTTCTTATATTGATATTGTCTCATTAAAACCTTTTTATGAGAAACCTTGCAAGTAAAACTCATATAGGAAAAAGAGTACAATATTCATAATCAGATGATTATGTATAGGTTATATCAAAGGAATGTCTCCCCCCGATCCTTGCAAATCTCTGAGTTGTCTCATACCTATTCCAAAAACATATTTTTGGAATAATTATGTTGGTAAGGATTTTGTGAATAAACCTTGCAAAATTTAAGTTGTCACTCACCCCTCACCATGAACATCATTTTACGATGTAGTGGTGGACAAGTACATTAGTGAGTGTGTTTTGCAAGATATTTGTTCTCTCATTTGGTAAAAATGAGGATATATATTTTGATCAATACAAGATTTATTATCATTTATGGATAATGATAGTGATTATATAGAATCACATTTTATCATTGAAGTCACACATGTGAATATGATGCTTCATAATGATAGATAAAAGTTTCTCTTAGAGTCCATTTTGATGACTCATGAAAACTTTATTATATATATCAGTCTATGATTTGGCAATGTGGGGATTAGCTAGCTAGTATCTTAATATCCTACTTGGTCAAGTCTCAAGAGAATAAATCAAGACTTTTTAGTACCATTTGATATCTATGGATATCCTTTTTGAACTCCCACCAGAATGGTGTTGTTGGAGTAGCAATATAGCAAGGTATCTACAACTGCAATATCAAGCAAGTTGTAATTTGTATGATACACAAGCACTTTGTTGGCACTATGTTTTATCATCCCAGGGTCTAAATGGATATTGATGCATATTTTGGGATTGAATGACCATGAGTGTTTATGGATATATTTGTCCAATATTATTTGAATATCGGTACATATTATCAGTTGAATATTGATAAACTGATATGTAAGCATAAGTTGTAAACTTAAGCATAGTTTGGTTTTACCAAATTTCCATCTCAAAATTCCGTCATAAAATGATTGCTTATTTGTTTATATGTGTTAAAGAATGATGATGGAAAATCCAAATTGGATTTGTTTATGAACACATATGCAATCATAGTGATTGGAGTAATCCTTCTATGGAAGATACTCGCTTAGTCAGTTGTACCACAATCAACTTGACTGTTACAAGTCATGAAGTGACTTGAGTAGTACTACAGAATATATGTTGCGATTTTATTTAGATTTAGAATATGGAATAAGTTGAAGACTTGTATATCCAAATCTATGAAAGTTATTTGATCTGCCAATGGTTAAATATAGGAACATAATTTTCACATATACCACAAGGGTTTGTTGCTCGACCTCTGCGTGAAACCATTGCTACAATCTCTCATTATTTCACCACCTTGCTTTCGTAAAGAATGCATTTGTGAGAAGATGGTATTACTGCAGTAAATACCTCTCACTAGTGTATGAGAGAAATTCTCCATAATTACCACCTTTGCTTTGACCCAATTTGAGTGTTGATACACTCTGCCTAGGACTTTTGGTCTGGATCCAGTTTAAGATGTATAGCAATTTTGAGGAGTATTTGTCGATATTTTGTAGACTTTGTATGATTGATTCAATGGAACCAATATAGCATATGAAATATTAATTCTTTAAAACTCTTATATCTAATTTCCCAAGATGATAGAGTTAGGATGTTCCAATGTCCCAGTGCCTAAATTTATGTGCACATGTACTGGGCTTTTGAATGATGAACATTCATAGGCTTTGGATTTGAATATCCATAAAGTGTCTAACAACATACATGATGTTGATTTGCATTTACTATTTTGGAGGATATATCCCCCTGTTTCCGCGGATGTTTATTAACAAGCTATATCCCTAGTGGCCATACTTCTCCCCCTCTTATTTTAATTTGGGAATTGAGTGATCTTGTTATATTTTCATTCTTTTCTGACACACTTAATTGTAGGGATTGAATAAGATGACACTTTTGATAAGTAAATGCATTTGGCAGAATATTTGTAATAATTACAAATATAAGATGTTCTGAACTGATGGTTCAGATATTCTTTGGTATGTACGTGGATGTGAGGATTGAATGTGATGTGGAACATTCATTTTGTATTCCTGGCATTCTACATGTGGTATTTATCTCCGCCTAATGCCCGGAATTATCCTCAAAGTGTGATCAACATACGAGCTTTTGTGTAAATCCCCATAGAGACCTAAGGAATTATATGAATGACGGAAATGATACCTTTTATGTAGGTCCCTAATGCCCATAATGTATGTTGTAAGGTGGTGATATCGGTATGTGCAAAACATAATCGACACAGATGGGAAATATTTGGCTGTGGCCAAGCTTTCACGTACTAACTGCAACGGAGGGAGCCGTATGATTGCAGCTTGATGAATGTAAAATATGTGGTGTGTAAATCCACATATTACCAACTTGATGTTGATAGGTTGAATTATATTGTGATGGTCATGCAAATGAGTTATATCGATTAGAGATTCAATTAAGCCATAATTGGTATGGATGTATGGTACTTAGTGATATAGTTCCCAAAACCAAATAATTCCATATGAATGGATGTGATCCTGCGTCCAGGAAAGTTTTGCTCAAAGTTGAAAACTAGAGCAATTAATTTGGTAATTTGTGATGCCTTATAATCAGTAAGGAGCACATATGAGACTATTTGTAAATGACTTTATGAGAACTTGAGAGTGTTTAGATAATCCATAAATGGCTGAATATGCCATCTTATCTTGAATGCATTTCAAAAAAAATGAGTGGCTCATTGTTTATAATTTTAAGGTAAGAGGGCCTTAAAATTAATTCTCAAGTGACACATGCGGTGCACAAAATCTGAGGATTTTGAGAATGTATCTTATGACCAATAGGATTGATAATAATTTTTCTTATCATTCATGAGTTAGAATGACCAAGGCTATCATGTAAATTCTTGATATAATCAAGATTGAAAAATTATTTGATACGCAACATGCCATACGAGATTTATGTATGTACATATAACATATCCCAGATGATATGAAAGGAATTGTATGAATATTGAATTTTCTTGTCTATTTTACCAAGTTGAGTGCTGATTTTTCATCATTATCTTTGGTAATGGGTTTTAATATGAAACCGTATACAAATGGATGTCACTAAATTGAGGGTATTTGTAGAATACATGAGTGCATCTACAATAAATAATTGAATACCCGTGAGGAGTGTATATCTCTCACAATTGTGATAGTGGTGATCCACTTTATGAAATTCTTTTTCTTTCTGGTTTGATCCCGAATAAATACCATGTATGGACAATATACTACACATGTAGTATAATATTGAACTAACGATATAATTCCATTAATTATATGGAAACATATGGAGATCTAATTTATTGAAATGTGCTTCAAATTGATCTCCTGGGATTCTGTTTCCTCCACTAGGATGGAGGTTTTGTTTGAACCAAATATTTCATTTGGAAATTATGTGTACATGAATGTACAACCACACTATAGACAAACATGAATTTTGTCATTTTTGATCACTTGAAGGAAAGTGAAAATTTATGTATGAGATCCATTTTATTGTAACTTATATGAACTGAAAGTTCTCTATTCTTTATTGATAACTCGATTAGGAGTTCAAAGAATAAATGGATCTTGCTCATTTGGTTAATCAGATATGTAAAATCTGAATGGAGTAAATTTAGTATAACACCCAAAGATGTATGTGTGGTAGTGCCAATTATGGATTGTTTTGGGTATTTCTGTTAGACCAAAACTATGGTGTCTTGGATGCCATGAATCTCCTAATGATATTGTTGATATCATGTACCCATATTAGATAGTATAAACTCAATCCAATGTGAATTCAAAAATTTCTATTTTGGAAACATTAGTCATGTCCTACATGAGTTGATCATGTATTTGAATGAATTTACTCGATGAGTAAATTATATAGCATGAAATATATTATGGTGCAAAAATTATTTAAATCAAGTTGATACTTGATTATAGGTGGACTATTCTATAATTGGCAAGCAATAGAAGTTGTTGCACATAATTTTGAACTCCATTGTTGTGAGAATAGATGATCTGATGATCATTACCAAAACATATTCTCTTTATGGTAGAATATAATCACCATAATATGTTGCACATTTTCTGCTATTTATTTAAGCCATATTTGATGCTTAAATTGTTAAACTCAAGATGAGTCTTGCATTATTTTTTATATAAAATATTGTATATTCAAATTGCGATTTGAATTAAAAGTAGTGTGAACATCATCAGTGACAGGCGATGAAATCGCTACTATTATCGAGTGTGACTCGATCATTATGTACTAGTGAGTTAACACATCAAAAGCTAATCACCAGTATGATGTGAACATAGATGTAGTGGACGAGGAACTCGTTGCTATAGGTTTAATTTGCATGATTACAATAAATACCTTAGACTCCACTTATATGTGTTATACTCGTAATATTAAGAGGTCATTTTTAGGGAATAATCACCATGTGAGTGATATAATTATGCAACCATTAGTGAAGGCAAGATGATTCTTGCAATAAAATTTACTTTATTGATGTAAAATTTTGTTATAAAATAAGCAAAATAATGAATGTAAGACGATTCTTACAAAATTAAGGTATAAAACTTTTTAATTCCTGTAGGAATAATTGACTTGACAGTCACATTCAAAGTTGTCCGTTTATATAAAATTTGGATATACACTTGAAGGTAATCATCATAAAGATGTAGACCTCTCAGTGATGAGCAAAGGCTGCCTAAAAGCACGGTCTCAGGGCAAATAAATTCTTAGAAAGAACTTATCGCAGCCAGCACCTAGGTCGCATCACCTTGTGTTATTCCAAAATCATATGTATAAGCCTTACTTTATTATGTTTCTATTTTGCTTCATGTTCTACTTGATGTAGATTTTTGATTAAGTATTAATCATGCAAATAAAATTAAATTTTATATGTAAGAATTGTTCTAACACCAATAAGATGATCTGCGGATCATAAAAATGCATAATTACTACAGTAACATTAGCATCCAAAGTACACAAGTGCAAATACCGGAGGGTACATATCACAATATGCATGACAACACATATTTATAGAACAATTCAGGGCTGAAAACACAAACATGTAGAATTGAGAATTCTAGACATGTAAATATAGATAGCCTGGGGCCTTCTGTGTAAATCGGAGGTGGTAAAATGGACTTCTGGTAGCCTGCGGGCTGAATCCGACTTAGCCTACGGGCTCGTTCCGACCTGTGGGCCGGATGCGGCCTGGTGGCGCGGCTGTGGTGGTGGCTTGCGACGGCCCATGGCGGGCAGCCTGCCCTACGGGCTGTGTCGGCCGTGGGTCAGTTTTGGCCTGGGCGGCGGCCCACCATGGCCCAAACTAGGCGCAGCCCGTATAAAGACCAGGGGGTTGCAGTTAGGGTTATCAGTTCCCAACCGCCCACCTCCCATGCCGGCGTCGACCTTCGCCACCTGCGGCCGCGGATTTACTTCCCCACTCCTCCTCTTTTCCTTTGATGCGTCTGCCACCCCCAGGTCGCTGGCATGTGCCGACCGCCGGCCATGGCCGCTTGTCTAGCCCCCGGAGGAGAGCCCCAGTGTGGCGGGAGGGCTCCTCGTGCCGCGCCGGATCCCGAGACGGCGATCCATGGCCGCGATGCGGCTGAGGGGGCTCGGTCCGGCGGGAGCTGGCGGGTCAATCGGGGAAGAAGCCGGTGCGGAGGCACCGTCGTTCTTGAAGAATGGTGGAGCGCCCCGACGAGCCGCTATGGTCCTGAGCGAGGAACTTGGGTGCTCCGTCGTGGAGAGTCCGGTGAGTCCGGATGTGAAGTTGACGACAGTGAATGAGTTGATGGCGGCAGTGGAGGAAGGACCGGCCTGCAGGCTAAATCCGGCGATGCCGGCTGCCGCCATAGTCGTTGCAGGTGTGTTGATGATGATCATCTCAATCATGGCGTCCTGCAAGATATCTGTCGTCTTTGTACACTCGTAGGAGGTATTACATACCTTTGTGTGCTTTTCTTCTGTACGTGTAACCAACTGTTTGTGCCATGTTTTTACAGTGGTAAATGTATACCATCGGACATGGTCACTGGTTTTGTAGGCGTCGCAAGACGTTCTGGTGCACTTGTCGGAGGCACCAGACTACCAGAGATACTGCTGCTTGTGGCCATCGGCATTTGTGGATTACGGCAAGGACGGCGGCGCGGAGGCGTCCAGGGTCCTCACCCAGAGAAGCGATAACGTTTGCGGCGACCACGGAAGCGACAACCACGGTGTCCACCACGGCGTTCGGCAGGACGACGTCCATGGCCTGCGCTTCTGGTGCAGAAGCAACATCGCCCGTGCCGACCAGGGGTGGAGTCGCCGACTGTGAGGCCTTCTGGCCTCTGTCTTCTCATGCGTGTGCGCTCAAAGGAGAGCAAGTGCGTGATAACGTGTTGAAAGACAAAATTTGGAATGAAATGAGAAGTGAGGGAAAAATGATTGGATTCAATGATGAGGGGGACCCCTGAATATATACAGCATGAAGGGGCATGGAGGCACATCCCTTCGGATGCCCTTTGGATAGAGCAGTTGCCAAAACTTTAATTACATCACTAATCACTATACTAATTACATAGTTAGGCTAATTGATGACTAATTAATGTTTCACAACAAATCTCTCTGTGTTCATCTATTAGGCCCATATATGATTTGATCGTTCATGGCCTGGTGATTTTGTCCGGGCTCGCCGGTCCAGCCTGGCTGGCTTTTCACAGAATATTTTTATATATATTTTTAATCGTTTTGCAAAATTATACGATCATCTCAAAATTTTGCAAAAATGATCACGGACCGCCGTGACCCATGGCGGCTGCCGTGGCCCACGGCGTTTTGACAAGCAAACGCCGTGGGCCTAAACGCCGTAGCGTACGGCGTTTAGGCCAGACGCCATGGCCCACGGCAGTCGGGGACGGCGTTTGCCGGTGCACCACGGCGGAAGGCAGGTGACATGCAACCGCCGTAGCAACCCAAGCGCCGTGGCCCACGGCGGCACCTTTTTTTATTTTTTTTAATATTTAGAAGTCCAACACACACCTTGCAATGGCATGTACGACACTCGATAAACCCTAACAAAGCGCCTTACGTACTGATAACATGCCTTAGGGAATTTAGAAAATTGATTACAACAGTCTAATTAAACTAGTTGTAGGAGAACTGCCCGGAGAGCAAAGACCTGCCGGAGTCTTGCGACGGCATGTAGTAGTACCCATGTGGGGGTGGAGGTGGTGAGGAAGGTGGAGGGAAGCTGTTCTTCTTGTGGCATTCACAAGTGCAGGTCGAACATTTGCAGCATCTACTGTCTCCAGCGCTGGACGATCGATCAGGGGAAGCCAATGCCTCCGACAGCTCCCGCTTCAGGTTGAAGATGACCACGTCCTCGAGGTAGTCGATGTACTCTTGATAGGGGCGAATAGCTGGTGGATCCACCCATTGCGAGAAACCGCAGTTCTCTGCTTGGGTGGAGTACTGCAGAAGACAAGAAAACGTTAGCAAACCAAAGAAAGATGATGCCTCTCTCTGTCGGCTTCACGGGCCTGGGCCGCTTCACGTTCTCTCATTTCTTGACGAATGCGCCTTTCCTTCTCCTCCTCCTTTTTTTCCTCTCTCTTTTCCCACTCAACCATCCGGAACCACCTCTCCCTTGCATCACGGCCCGCTTCCTCGACGTATCTCTTGTCGAACTCTGACTGCTCGGTATCTAGCCACTGCATGAAATCACAAAGAGGAGGTGGAGTCTTTTTCCAAAGACATGTCAGCAAATAATAAAACAAAAATGACAAATGAATAATCGAGAAGTGTAGTAAGTACTTACTTTGGCTCGAAGGTTGCGATCGAAAGGCTGGATCGGGTCGTGCGTATAGTTTGCGCACATGAAGAACCTCATCCCGTAGGCGTACCCGAGAACCTTGCACCTGACAAGCTTGCAGTTGTCACCGCAGAAGCACATAGGAGTGTTGATCCCCTTTGGCACCTCGACATTGTCCTTCCTCGTGGTGAGGAGCTCCAAGTCCAACTCAGGACCTGAGGATGCCATTGCAATCCTACAAAACATGATGAGAACAATTATTTCAATCATAGACAAAATTATAAATTACAATCATAGACAAAATTATAAATTACAATCATAGATAAAATTATACAAATGAATGAGCATAATTAAGATGACACGAAATAGCAGTTCAATTATTCAAATACAATACACGCATAAGTTCGTACTGGAAATATTAGTTCGAACATTACAAATTCCATAATTAAATGTCCTAACATTACAAGCAACTATGATCATCTGAATCCTGAACTGTTGCTACGCTCACGTCCACGTCCGCGCCCACGTCCACGTGCTGATGGGGGTTGGGATGGTCCTGAAGGTGCTGATGAGCCCATATTGCCAGTAGGTGGTGCGTTGCAAGCATAATTTGCAGCTGTGCACCTCTTGTACGTGTGGCCCGTGTTGTGACACTTGTATCATATCACTACTGCAGGTCCAGCTTCAGCTTCATCCATGTTGTTTCTAATTCTCTTTTTGTTCCTTCTTCCAACACCTTGGCACATTTCAGGATCTGGATTTGGTATGTGCACAACATTTTCTTTGGGGTTCTCAGTAAAAGTACCCTGCACGAGGTAGCCCTGGATTGTTCGGTTCCAAATGTTCCAAATAGTTTGCTTTTTGTAGTACCATGGTATGTACCTACGGTAGCTGAAATCTTTAAGTGCATAACATACGGCAATCACATGAGAGCAGGGTTTGTGTAGTAGTTGTGGCTTTCTGCATGAACATCTGCATATTTCGTTGCCAAGGTCACACACTTGTTGTGTCTTTTCACACGCTGGGCCTAGGCGCATTTTCCCTTTGCACTCAACCTCATATCTCCACATAATTTCATTCCCAGCGGACTGGTACAAAGGCTGCGCTGTGACCGAGTGCAGAAGTGCTTTTTTCTGCTTCGTGTCCAAATACTGAGTCATTCTGGTGCAGTATGTCATTTGAGTCTTCCTCACAACCTCATCTGCTGCCTTGCTCCTTTCGTAGAAATATTGCATTGTACGATACATGAAGAACTCAATGATGCCAACTAGAGGAAGAGGTCTTGACCCACGAAGCACACAGTTGTAGACCTCAGCAAAATTAGTGGTCTTTATCCCATGTCTTGCTCCGCCCTCGTCAAACATGAGACACCACTTCTCCTTAGGCTCATTCTGAATCCACTGGCTGAAGGTCTTCACAGCACGCCCTCTTCTGCGCCTAACTTGAGGTCCATCTAATCCCACATTCTCGAGAGAAATTGGCTCCTCTCCAGGTTCAGGATTGACTGGCCTCTTTGCTATCTCCTCTGATGCCTTCTTTGTCAGGTCATCTAATTTCTTCCAGATGACATCAAACTTCTTCTGCTGAGTCTGCTCACACAACCGCTCGAACAATTTAGACAGGGCCTTGTTCTTGAACTGGCTGTGGAAGTTTGATTTCATGTGTCTAGTGCACCACCTGCTCTTAACATCGGGCCACAATGGAACTCTGTATCGCTCTTGGCTGCCATCTTTCATGTCATTCATTGCTTGCAAAATACCTTTGTGCCTATCGTGTATGACACACACATTCTGCACATCCTGCACCACCATGTTCTTCAACCTCTCAAGAAACCAGTACCAACTGTCACCACTCTCCCCCTCCACAAATGCAATGGCCAAAGGAAGCAATTGATTGTTACTATCAGCGGCCACAGCTGTCAGGATTGTTCCTTTGTATTTACCAGTGAGAAAAGTGCCATCTATACAAATGACCGGTCGACACAGTTTGAAAGCCTCAATGCAGGCACCCAAAGCCAAGAATGACCGCTGAAGCATAAGCTTGCCTGGTTTCTCCCGACAAGGATAGGCCTTGATATCATAGTAGCTACCAGAATTCATCTGAACTATTGTGTGCAGCAAGCTAGGCAAATTGTGGTAGGATGCTTCGTAAGTACCCCACCTATGCTACAATATCTTCTTCTTTGCTTGGTACGCCTTGCTGTAACTGATGGTGTACCCGAATTTTTCCTGAATTGCACCGATAATGGCCTTCGGCTCATATGAAGTACATTTCACAATGGTAGGGTACATGTGGCTTGCAACAAAATCGGCTGAAATGTTTTGGTGCCTTACATCAATCCGATCAAGAGTACAACTGTGAGACACCACTTCTTTCACCTCTAAGTAATAATCCCACTTCCCCTTATATGCATACACTCGAAAAGAACAATCCTCATTCTTGCAACGCACATCATATATCCTCGGAGAGCTTTTCACTACCCTGAACTCCCTATGCAGAGTCAAGGTGGACCACTGCTTGACTGCATCCTTCACATGTGCAGTAGTGGGGTACATGGCGCCTACTGTAACCTCATTCTCCGTGTACTCCCAGGGCACATCCTCTCCACGATTAACAGTACACTGTGAGAAATTGTAGTTCTGCCAATCCCAGGGCACATGATCCTCAGACAGATCATCATCATCAGGATCATAATCATCATCTGAAGAGTCCTCTTCTAATGTACATTCATCAGCTTCTAACTATCTCTCATACTGTCTCATCACCTCAGGGTTTCTGTTTCCCTCATCAACAAAATCAGTGACAACAAAACCTCTAGATGGCTCATCACTTTCAGAATCCCCTTCTTCCTCCACTTGCTGTTCCCCTTCTTCATCACCTTCTTCGTCCTCTTGTTGTTCCCCTTCATCATCACCTTCCCTCTCATCCGCATCCTCAGCTTCCTCATGTACTTGACTGCTAGAACCACCCTTCAGGTAAACTTGGACAAACAAAATCACGGGCAAACCAACTCGACATGCATTTCTGATATAACTCCTCCATTGTCGAGTTCCTTCAAGTGGCATGAGCTCCCAATACAAATGTTCACTTCTGTTGATTAGTACCATCACCGACATGCATTGGTGCTCTAAATCTACTGCAAATGACTTGACTAGCCACTTAGTTATACTCTCCCAACTTTTTTTGCTGCTCTTTTAATATTTTGCTCAACTGAACTAAAATTTGACAAGTCTACTCCTTGTGGACCATATATAATTTCTCCAGTTCCATAATACAATTTGACTGTGACTGTCTCCGACATGTCTGATTCATAATAAAAATCAATAACTACTATCAAATACTACATCCAGAGACTAATAAACAATAAAACTAATATCTAAACTAATCAGTGGCAAACATGTAACGTATAATCTAATCCTTAACTACAGATCTATAACTACATATCTATAATCTAATCCATAACTACAGAAATCTCTACATAATTAATAGTAATTATATCTAAGCAAAAATACTAAGAGTTGAAATCAGCAAAATACCTTCAATGAAGCGAAGAAGTAGCAAAACTTCGCTGCTCCGCCGCCTCCACCTCACTATCTTCTCCTTCTAAACACTAAACCCTACGGAAATGAACTATTTAATACTACAGATCTAAAAAAATCTAAATAATCAATACTAATTACGATTTCATTACATCTAATACAGGTGCTAAAAGGGTTGAAATCAACGAAATACTTACAATGAAGCGAAGAATCAGCAGAGCTTCGCTGCTCCGCCCCCTCACTCTCTTCTTCTTCCCTCCCTACCCTCTCTTTCTTTTTTTCCGAATTATTATGAGCATTTCGGGCAAATTTTCGGGTCTTATAGGGGCTGACGACCTGCCGTCGTGGGCCACGGCGGTCGCAAATCCCTACCGCCGTGGCCCACGGCGAATCAAAGCCAAGCGCCGTGGGCCACTGCGGCTGGGCTTTCCGCCGGCCGGGCCCGCGGCGGAAGGCCAAAACGCCGTGGCCCACAGCGTTTGCCTGTCAAAACGCCGTGGGCCACGACGCCCGCCGTGACCCACGGCAGTCCGTGGTCATTTTTGCAAAATTTTGAGATGATCGTATAATTTTTCAAAATGATTAAAAATATATATAAAAAAAATTCCTTTTCACACTTGATTTTGATCGTGGGTGCTCTGGGCTCTACAGTATTGGGATTTATCAAAGGTATGGCCCAAACTAATCCGGTCCATATAACCTGATCCTTGAATTCGGTTTGTTCAGAAATGTGTGTCAAGTCTTTCTTTTTATTATTGTTTCTTTTTTCGCGACCAAAAGGCACAGCGTCGATGTTTGATTATTCGTGGTTCTCCTGCAGGAACAAGCTTTTTCTGATAAGCTTTTTTTTATATATATAAAGGATACTCTGGTAAGCTTGACTGCTTGAGGCAGCATGCGGCATGCCAAGGGGTAAAGGACATGCCGACTCAGTACATGATTGATGCTACATACTCGCACAATATTCATTGAATGTAGACATGGCTGAGCGAACTCGGAAGAAGCTATAGGCATTCCAATCCATATCCATGCCAGCTAAAATAGGCAAATAGCCTTTTATTTCAGCTGGAGTAGATCAGCAACATTTCGTACAAAACAGAAGAAAAAAACGGCCATACTTCCATTCAATTCTCGAGGTCCGTAATCGTAGTTGCAGTACCATAGGAGGGCATTCATACGGCAGCGCAAACGATGATTATGCTTATGCATCACCAGATATGATTGCGGATCGTCTTCAGAAAAGATAAGAAGAAACCCGAAGCAATTAGGATTACAGGCTACCACCATCAGTCTCGAAAAGGCAAAGCCTGCGACTATAGAAAACTGTACTCCCCTCCGGCCATTGCTGTTGTCCCTTTGAAGCACGCACTCTGTTACATTCGATCTGAAGCTCTGAACCCTACGTCGGCGTGGACTCTTCCTCTTGGACATGACTGGGAACTCTGGATCCCAGTTTGGTCAGGGAACACACCACATCAAGCAGCACGGACAGGCTAACGTCAGTACATCGCAGCTTGGCGCCTACGCGATCAAGAACTGTAGGTTCAGAATAAGTTCATGCATAACCTTACACATTACAGGTGGCCCAGGCATGTGGCGCAATGCAAGATCGATCATGATTTATTAAAAAAAAAGATCGATCATGACCCCGTAACCTGCAACGGGTTGGGCAGCGACTCAATGACCCATCCGTCACATACACATCTTAGAATTATATCAATCGTTAACACTGTTTCTGATGAAGTGATATGAGTTTGGCTCAAGGACTTGTAGTTCTCATTCGAACTGGGCTGGCCATGCCGGCCTTGGCTGCTCATCTTTGGCGGATTAGTCGGCTGGTGTGCGTCCAGCATGGCGCTGGACAGGACTACCAATCACCTGTCGAAGTTTCGGTTTCTGCTCTGATACTAGAACGACACAGCCACGGGGCAGACGGGAAAGCATAACGACTTGTCAGGCAGCGACGGATCAGGTTGGTTGCAGTCTTGCAGATTCCAATGGTCTGGTGTCTCGTCCATCCTCGTGGCAGTCGAAAAGCTGCACCTGGCGATCGTGATGCCTGCTGTAAGATGCCGATCCTTGAATACTCACAGCAGATTAGCAGGATCGTGATTCCTACTTCTGTTGCCGCCTTGCTGGTATTGGTCTGAAGTCTGAACTATGAGATTGGCTGGCTCAGAAATGGTAGATTAGCAGAGAAACTTCTCTAGCTCACTGACTGTTTCATCGTCCACAAGCGATCATGAACCAAACCGTGGCTACTGATGAGTGATGAGTGGTCGTACTCGGAAACTTCCAAAATTTTAGTTCGTTCGTACGGACCGGAGTCGATGAAGAGCTGCAGTGCTACATTATATGCATGATTGCGTAGATGCAGCGCAAACGAGAAAGAATTGTATTGCTTAAGAATTGCCACTGGGCACATTCTGATGAGAGAGCAAACAAGTGTATTAGTTCTGCTGCATCTACATTTGCTTCTGCGTGTTGAATAAAGCCAGTTTTATGCCGCCCTACTAGCTACTTCCCGAAGGAACAAAACAACACGATGTGAATCAACGGTGTTTCCCCAGTCAGCCTGCTCTATTTCTGACGTCCTAATCCTAAGGGACTGAATCTATCTCCGGCTCTCTCTTTTTTTAAAAAAAACATAGAGCAAGATGGAGAAAAAGAAAAGGAGCCCGGCTCTTTTGTACTAGCTGGCTCCCTCTCGTGCTTACAAAAAAAAACTTAAAATACACGAATCATACATCAAGTGTGATATGGCAAGGTGATGGTATTTTACTCATTTCTTTACTCATTTATATGTGGTGGCATATATTCTTCGCCTTTTTCTTTTTCAAATGTTGAAAAAATGTTAGTGAGCAGTTAGCACAGCATTATTTCGTTGCCTTAACTGCTAAGGATTAAGGAACATGAATGCTTCCATTAGTGGACAATTCAGCAACCATAGATGTACTTAACAAATAGAAAAACGCCCCTACACCAGGATATGCAAGTTCTCAAAGACGATCTCCTCTAATTTATGTTCAATGCATGTGTGTGTTTTCAAAGATCAATGTTTAATACGTCTTAGACATTTCTTTTTCCTCGATCACAAGGGCGCGCCATGTCAAGCACTAGGCGCTAGCCGAAGGTCAAAAGGATGTTAATTAAGCTTGCAGTTTTTGGTTTGCATTTGAAAGCTCTAAGTTTTCCAGGTTTGATAGTTGCTTTGAGGACCAAATCAAGTGAAGACTTTATGGTTTTGAGTTGGCTTCTTAATCGTGTCCTGAATTTCTTCTCCTTATGGAATACAGTACTACGTGCATAGCACATTCTAGAGGGGCAATTTTGTTCGATTTCTTCAGACAGCAGCTCTCAGAGCCAGCGGTTCTATGCTGTAAACTTATTAACTAACTTTCAAAGTTATACTATACTCGATGCTAAATTTTCTTGAAAGTTTTGGTTGTTGCTCCGAAGTTTACGAGGGGTACGGATTCACTAACCGTGGTCTTACAAAAAAGCGTGTGGGTAGATTGCACTCACCGTTCCAGATTTTTGCATGTGCAGTGCGACGGGAAAAGAGGCTGCTAATTGTCAACTGACGCAACCCCCGGGGACCCCGTTCACATGCTTTTCACTGAAACGAACCCTCTCCACAGCACAGGTTCACGTCCAGATGCGTGCGACTCCGAGTTCCAAGAGCACAGAGCACTCCAGAGTCCAGAGTCGAGAATAAAAGAAGCATATACTTGTTGGTGGTGCCTCACAGAATTGGGGGGGAAATTTGAAGAGCTTCTTATACAGTTTATTCATCTGCACAGTTTTACAAGAAGCAAATTGCTGCTGATTGTAGTATATACTACTTCTCCACCTGCTCCACTGAAAACAGAGCGGCGTCTCGCAAATCTCGACGGCACCCGCCGTGGTGAACAGTGGCAGTACAAACATCCAAGCCGCCTCTCGACACGCGACGCCAAGTGGAGGGACTGGACCCCCTCATCCCCCGGCGCAACCGACAACCGCGCGCCGCCGCCGTTCCCGGCCAGTGAACTCGCCGGGGTTTCCAGATCGGGAAGCAGCAGCGGCGAGCCCCGCCGGGTTTTCCGTTGGCCGTTGCTCCACTAGCTACTTGCCCCAAAACGAGCGACGACGGGATCGGAATTCGGAAGAGAGAACATGCCTCGAACAACAAAAACGAACGATTCTAGCAGTGCGAAGTGTATCGGCTTCAGCTTCACTTGTTGTAGCGTTGCTGGTTGCTGCCCCGGGTGGCCGGCCAAAGCACATGCCGCGAGAAGAGCGTGGTGGACTTGCCGAAGGAAGGACGGGAGTGGAGTGGCGGAGTGATCTTGTTTTCTTTCTTTCTTTGTGTGTGGGTTTCATGGGAGGGAGGCACCGATGCGATGATGATCTGCGCTGGACGGTAGCGGCGGCGGCATCAGTCGAGGGGGTAGCATGTGTCCTCACCGCCCGTGTTCCACAGGAAGTGCGCGTAGGCCGCCGCGTGGTGCGCGTTGCCGGGGTCGGCGGCGATGGCTTCCTGGTACGTCTCCTCCGCGGCCGCGAGGTCGTTGCGCGCCTGCCACAGGAACGCCGCGTACCGCCCCATCGCCTCCGCGTCCGCCGGCTCCGCGCGCACCGCCCGCTTGAACAAGTGCTCCGCCCTGGAGTGGACAAACCCGTCAGCGACCCCGCACGCACTAGTGAAACCCAAAACCATCAAGCACACTCACCGGTCGTGGTCACCCTGCACCTGGTACAGGAACTGCGCGAAGTTGGCGAGCAGCAGCGAGTTGTTGGGCTCCTCGGACACGGCCTGCTCGTATCTCTGCGCCGTCGCCGCGTGCTCGGGCGAGTACTCCGCGTCCAGCCTCGGCGCCTCCACCGGCGCGACGAGCTGCTCCAGAATTTCCGGGTCCATCAGCTCCTCGGCACGCGCGCTCGCTTGCATCCTGGTGGCTTCATCAGATATCCGCTTCCAGATCACCAGCTCGTCCTCCACGCCCATCGAATCGGACACGGACGCCTCCAGTGAGGTGGCCTGCCGCGACGCGTCCTGAGGCAACACCGCCCCGCTTCGTCTGTACGACGACTCGTCCGACTGGCCGTCACCGGTGGGGCCGGCGACCGGCCGCACCTTGCCGCCCCCGTCGCCGTTCCCGCCCACCGAGGCCGTGCGGCTGACGGAGAACGTCTTGAGCGCGGCGGGGTCGAACCGCTGCTGGGAAGAGTGGGATTGCTCCGGTTGCTGGGTGTCCACCACCATCTCGACGGCCGCAACGGCGGCCTGGGGAGGCGGGAGCGTGGCGGCGGTCGCGACGCTGTCGCCCATGGAGTAGACAGTGAAGTTAGCGAGGAGCAGCATGAGGGAAACCATGAGCGCGGGGGTGCCCGAGAAGATGTGCTGGAAGAGCCAGACGAAGGAGGCGTGCATCTCGCCGTGGACGCGCGCCAGGACCACCTGCAGGTCCTCGTAGAAGAGCGCCTCCCGCATCTGCAGCGTGAAGCTCTGGAGCTCCCGGATGATGAGCACCATGGACGCGAAGGCGCGCCCCACCGCGGCGCGCGCGGACTCGCCGGCGCGGTCCACGAGCCGCTCGTCCCACCGCCCTTGCTCCAGCTGCTGCTGCTGCTGCTTCCGGCGCTTGAGCATCCGCAGCGACAGCGGCAGCCCGACGCTGCTCGCGCTCCGCTCCACGCTCGCGGGCCACCCGCAGCCCGGGTGGTGCCCCGCCGCGAGCTCCTGGATCCTCCTCAAGAACTCCTCGTCGTCCCCGCCGTCGCTCCCGACGCTGTCGATGCTGGCGCTGAGGGCGCGCCTGATCGCGTGCTGCCCGGCGCGCCGCGGGGCGAGGCCCGCCAGCGCCAGCGACGACTGGCTCCTCGCCAGCCTGACGCCGCCGCCTGGCACGCCATGCCGCGGCGACGTGGCAATGGCCGAGGACGAAGGCGACGTCGGGGAGGAGGACGAGGACGAGGGGGAAGAAGAGCACGGCGGCGGCGTGACGACCGCCGCGACCTGGATGCCCATGGGTCTCGGCCAATACCGGCCACCACCGGAACGATGGTTAGGAATGGCCCGCGGCTCCAGAACCGCGGGAGGCTAAAATGCAGGGAAGGGAAGGGAGTGAAGGGAGGGGAAACGAGCGGTGGCCTTATTTCAGGATCTCTTTATAGTATTCCGGGCTAATACCGAGCGTTGGGAGCGTGGCCACGTCGCGGCAGTTCAACGGCCGTCGGATCGGGCTTATGGACGGTCCAGATCGGGTTTGTATCGGCCATTTTGCAAAAAGGACCCTCACCTTCCTCGGAATCATCACACTGCCAGAGCAACGGGGCTCGCCCTTCGCCGCCCCGCCCGCCGGCCGAGGGAGAAAGGGCCTCAGCTGCGCCGCCCCGCAGCATAGGATTGGGGCGCGACTAGCCGGCAGAGAGACGGAGGCAATCCCGTTGCCACACCGCCCACAACAGAAGCGGGCGTCCGTTCCTCGGCCCTGCCACGCCGGCCATGAAGGGCGCTACGGCCAGAAATCCGCCGCCGGGCTTGGAGGCAGCCGCGCCCGAAGCTCGCCCCGGCCGCACCGGCCATGGAGGCAGCTCGCAGCGCCCGGAGGTCGACCTCGCTCCGCCTGCCATGGAGGCCGCCACCCGCCTGAAACCCCACGCGCGAGGTGCCGGAGGCAAGCGGGTGCGGCCTCGCGGACAGCCGTCCCCCGCGGGACGCCGCGCGTGGCCGCGTTAGGGCGGGTCCCGTCGACCACCGTGCCCACACGGGGAGGCCACAGGAGGGAGGCGGACAGCCCCACGAGCGCTGGCCGAGCCAGCCAGCAGCTGGGCGCCTAGCCTCGCCGCGCTGGACTCCTGGCTACGTCGATCCGGATGCCTACACCGCGTCGCCAACTGCAGTTTGACCGGGAGAGGTAGGCTGTTGAGGAGAAGAGTAGATCTGGCAGCTCTGATGGACGGGAACACAAGCACCCAGGAGAGGTGTCTGCTTGCTGATGGATTTGGGGGTTCTGGAGATCGGAGTGGGCTCCATTGCTTGGTGGCCATGGACTCCTCGGTGGGAAAGAAACAAGGGAAAAAAAAGGAAAACCTCGATCTGCTGCTCCCGTTCCTCTGATTCCAGGTTTCCAGCTGATTCAAGTGAGTTGTTGCTGCTAATTTCTTCTTCGGGCCGATAGAGAGAGTGAACGCGCATGTGCTGCTGTGCCAAGATACATTCCCCCCCCCCCACCGACAGAGAGAAGATGAGAGAGAGATAGAGGGGAGGCTCAGAGCAGGGAGAGGAGGTGGCGTGCAGCTTGACACAAGAACAGAAGAAGAGAGCACGTGGCAGTGTGTTTGGTACCTTTCTAAAAAAATAACATAAATGGCTACACCTACCTCATGCAATAAGAAACAAAACAACGTACCTAAATAAGGTAGTGTTTAGTTCGCTGAAATTTTGGTAAAAGTGGTGAAATTTTTGCATTGGGAAGTGCGTTCTGTGAGAGGTGACACGGTCTGCGATGCGAAAAATTTTGGGACTTTTTGGGAACTAAACGGGGCCTAAATTTAATAATATTGGATCAATTACGAATTACTCCGTACACCAAAATAAAAATCGACAACCTCTTACTATAACACTCTGTACGTAACATGCAAGATGACGACTTGACGAGCTAAGACGTGCCATATGGAGAGACCGGTCAAAATATAAATCCGGTTTAAAAGATGGAAAAGAAACTACAACATAAATGGATCCATACAGAAACACCGGTTCTATTTGTTTCTAAATATTTTTATGTGTTTCTTCGATATAGCCTTGAGAACATTAAAATTTTTCAGATTCACATTAAAAACATTCGGAAGTAAAAACTCTATCAACAATAGTTGCGGCACATTCAAAAAAGTGGAGAGCCTCCTCCACCCTTCTAAAAAAGAATAGGTGACACCAAATCATTGAAGGAGACATTAACATGTACTTTGTCAATATCCAACTTTATAATGTTGTTGTCCCTCACTGAATGTATTTCTCCTTTGCAATGTAACTTAGCAGGGTAATGCACCTTCTGCTGTTTGCGTGATTGTTCAAACTAGATTTGACTTAATTTTAGTAGGAGGCAGGAGTGAAAATGGTTTAAATATTGTCAGCTGATTTGCTAATTTCTTGCTGTAGATTTCAAAGCAAATGGATTGGCTGCTAATAGATCTCACAATAATTTAAGAGGAAATGTAATACAAACCAAATAACTCAGTTGAAACCGTACAAATGCAAAGGAACTACATCAAAATTAAACCCAATAAAAAACAACCTCACCACTGGTCACCCGCGGCAACGCCGCGAGGTTTTCTAGTCCGGAAGGAGTCCCGGTCAACCTCTCCACGCAGGCTCAGCCTCGTGAGAGCAGCTAGTGTGCCACTGCTAGTGCCGCAGCAATGGCGACGTGCCCCACCTTTAGACAAAACTTTATAGACACACGGAGCAGGAGCAAATGATATTTTTTTCCTCCTTTGTAAAACACAATAGGCACAGGCCAAATTTAGTAGGATTTTGGTGCTGTCGTGTCGCTACAAATGGAAACTGTGCCAAGATAAAAGAAAAATATCACAGGATTGAAAATATATACAGGGAAATGATTGGAGAAGATGAACAGCAGCGTGTTTCGTCTAGCACGTAGAGAAAGATGGCCATAGACCCAGCCTAATTGTGTGTGTGCTTCAAAGAATCTGTAGACCACCGCCTGCCTCTCAGTTCTGTACAGACGGCTCCCTTCTGGCATCATCAACGTGCAGTGTGTGCAGGGTATGGGACGGAGCACACCTGAATATCTAAATTGCTTTTTCTCGTCGTATTGTATTTTTGTAGACCGTAGTGTGTAGGCATAGCGTTACACTGAAAAGCGAAATGGATGGCAAGCAAGTATCTGCAATGATAATTTCAGATGAAGACGAACGATGTGTCAAGATTTTTTTTCTCTCTCTATTATATACATGGCCTCGAGCTGCTCACTCGAGCGCGAGTCCTTTGACATTGTTTGGTTCTCTCTTTTTTTACAGTCAAAGTTTATGAGGTTTTTTCGGTACACAATACCACCCTGTACCACCAGTTGAAAATGACTCGTATGTAAGAAAATTGATCTATATGTATGGATCTGACGATTGAGATTAACTCTGTACCACCGATTTTTTTTGTGTGGTATGGGTGGTATTCATAAGTGGTATGGGTAGTATACGGGTATTATCGAAAATGCAAAATGATATTGTTATAATATATGAAATGGTTTAGGTATCATAGGGAGGGAGGAAATTTTTTTTTAAATAATATACATCGAGCAAATTACCATTTTACCCATAGTAAAAAAATCAAAAAAACTGATAATACCACCGTACTACCACTGAGTGGTATTGTGTACCGAAAAAACCTCAAGTTTATGGCACAAGAAGCAGGTCAAAATGCCGTGGACAAGAAAGTTTTGCCGACCAGACAGACAGAAGATGCAAGAACATTTTTCTACACCGGGCGTCATTCGATCTGGAGCATAGATTATGATATCGTCGGTCTAATCTCTGGAGCTAGATACTAGTACATAGATTATTACCGGAGTACTACTACTCAATTGATCGATCGCTGTACATACATAGATGTCGTCCCATGTGGTGGTTTGGCTTAAAAAGGTGAAAATAATTGCAAGAGAGGCTGGTAGAGACGAGATGTTACTCTCTGACGTGTCAACCTCTGTTCACGTGCCTTCACCCGCGGCGATGGTGCTGCAAACCAGAAAAAAAAAAGTGAAGCCTCGCGAGGCTTCCCTTCGCTGAAGCTCTCTCCCTCGATCGGCCACCGTCGCACACGCGTCCGCCATCAAGCCGCGGTGGCAACCGGCGATCAGACGACGGTGCCATACAAGTCATCGATTCCACGGGCCACGGGACCTGTCCCCACGGAGGCGGCACCGTCTCCAGTGCTGCATGGGCTCGACTCGGGGGTTCAGTGCTTACGTGTGTACTCCAGTGCAGACGGAATGAATCACGTGCCGTTTTGTTTCCTTCGCCCAGAACCCTAATCAGGGTGTATATAAAATTAAAAGTTCTGCCCGTGGTACCACTTTACACTGTTGTCTTTTTTAAAAAAAAAAAGAGATACGATAATATCATTTGCGAATGCATGATATTAGAGAGAATATACTGCACCACTGTATGTCTGTATTAGAGAATGCTATAGTGCAAGACAGAAAACAAAGTTGCCAGAAAGGAAGCGAATTATCTCCATTTGTTTGGCACCTCGCGAGATGTGCTCATCAAATTGAAAAGATTATATCTCTCACAACTTTTGTATATAGTAGCCATGTGGTTTTCTCTATTTCTGGTTCATCTTATCATCTCTCTGGTGGCAACATGATGGGCTCGCCAAGGGAGGCGGGGTTTTTGGGTGGTCGTTGATCCATTGTTGGCCGCGTCATCGGAGAAGATCTCAGTAGAGAGGTGGGCGGCGGCAGCAGTACGACCAGTGTATCCGGCCGGCGTAAGAATCATCATCAGCCTTGCGTGCATTCCTGGAGATTTTTCCTGGCCTTTGGGGCAGGAAAGGCACCGCGGCAGCAACGTTTTCCCGAGCCCGCGACGACGCACGCCACTGTTCCGTTCCGACCCGACGACCCTCACGGCGTGGCGCGCCACCGTGTCCGACACGAAATATCCCGCAAGGCCGCAACGGACGGCCGGCCGCGCGAGGGGGGCGGTCGCTCGGCGGGGGCCCCCTGATGTGATGGGCGCGACGTTCCCGTCCGCCGGCCGGCGTCCGGAGGTTCGACCCCGCCGAATCAGCTCGCAGCGATCCAGCATGTGCATGCCCGCTGCGAATTCGACGGTGGAGACTTGCTCTAGGGTTCTAGGCTGCGGCCTGTGTGGGGAGGGGAGGGGAAAGAGGCTGCGCCGAGGAGGAGGACCAGTCCTTTCGCTCGCTCGATCGATGATATGGCGCGCCCGGCGGCCTCGGTCCGGCAGCGACAGGCGTGCACGTTGGATCGCCATCACGCAGCGCTGGTTGGTATTGTACCGCTCAGATTTGCTCTCCCCGCCTTAGTTGATGCCGACGCTTGTTTGGTTTTCCCCTCGTATCGAGTGTGCGCTTCCTTCTATTCTTTGAGGTGGTGGCGCGCTGACAATGCCATGCCATGTAGGATTGTGCTCCAGCTGCTGGCTAGTGCAAGAAAAATATCTGAAAATGACCTCGGGCTCGCTCGGAGGTCAAGAGAACTAGAGATGACCGTGTCATATATGTCTCTTTTACCACCAGAATAGGGTAACAAGAAAGAGAGGAAGAAACGAAAAGGGTGTAACAATTTGATTTCCATCGGTTCTATTGATGAAGTGATCGATTTACCTCCTCGAGGATGTACAAGTCACGGTGTTCAACCTGCACCGGCCGTGAGATGAAATCGGGAGCTGAATCTACCAACTAATCGAGTATACTGCTATATATCAGAGGCCGCATTCCCGTCTAGATGCGTTGCTGATGTTCTCTTTCCGCACGGACTTTAGGGCAGCTACTACTACCGTTCCATCCAGCGCAAAGGTTCTTCAACCGTTTAGGAAAGTTTACACTTTACCGGAAAAAATGGTGGTTGCTGCAACATTGTGTGGTCAGGAATCAAGGTTTCCTTCCTGCCTATTCAAAGTTTTAGATCTCAGCATGCATGGGTGCGAAGTTTTTGATATGCCAGCATATATCTCTCCTGCTGTTTTGGCAGCAAGTCCAGACAGTGAAGCAGCATCAACCCGGTAGATCCCACACCGAAATCTCCCACGATATATCCACATGTTCACAAATCAAAATTGGTGCAGCTCAATAGTCCTCGGCTGCAAATAAAGATGATTCGAATGGTGCAGCTCAACAGTCCTCAACCGCAAAGATGATTTGAATAGTCTCCCATTTCTCTCTGTCTAACTTAATCTCTATATTACGAAAGCAGCGACCAAGCTCGGGCTGGAGAAGCATGCCACGTCGCCTGTAAAATATCGACCGTCGGATCTGGATCGGACGGCTCAAAACGCGTGAAAATCGCTTTCGTGGGTACTGTTCATCTACTGTTCACACTGTTCATCCGCTGTTCACACACTTTTCTACACGCACACGAGAAACGTACCCAGAAGATCAAAGTAAGCCCTTCTTCTTAGTAGAAAATTTCCAGAAAATTCGTAAACAAACTAGAACCAAACTAGAACGTACCTAAATATTTTCTGCCCCTTCTTCATTATTAAAAAAACAATAGAATTTCTAAATTCCTCTTGTTCGCATTTCTAGCAGCTCTACCATTTGAAGCTCATATAATAATCACTACAACAATAAAACGCACCTCACTCCCGATTACTCTATTTTTTCTCTCTTATTGATATAGAATCAACAAACATAGTAATAACCACCTCAGATAACCACAAACAATCAACAGCCAAATTCTCAAATTATACACCATTCCTTCATTAAAAAAATGTCAACGAACATGTTGTTACAACATAAACGGATCATCAAACTAACTCAAAATGGTACGCACTCCACACAAACAAATGATACACAAACAGAAAAGTTACAACATATTTTTCCCATATACATCGGGGTCGCACCTACTATCGTCGCTAAAATACACAGCACTCAAATCTCCAAATTGTTCACCATTGCCTCCAAAAAAAAAACCAACAGTTCGTCACAGCAAAAACGCATAATCAAACTACCTCAAAATGGTAAACACCCTCCCTGGTAAAAGATTAATCAATAATTGATCCAAGCTTGTACACAACTGGTCCCACTTTACGAGACCGCGCGGCGTTGCCGCGTGTTGTTTCTAGTTCGATCCTAAAACAAAATGAATTTCTCAGTCTAACCCCTGTATCAGAGGTGCTGTACTACTGAACCGCAACCGCAATGCGAAATTACAGCAACTTGGCACTGAAGAAGCTGCCAAACTAGTTTAACCGAACTCTACTTTGTACAGTTCCCTCGAAGAAGCTTTACTCGCAAAAAAAACAAAAAAAAAACGAAGAAGTTTAAACAGGTGGATACATCAGTAGTGCTAGTGCATGTCGTCCTCTGGAATACTGGTCATCTGGCGTCCGCGCGCGACGCGGACGGTGGCCGTGCGTTCCGTGCCCGATCTCCCCTCGTCTCCAAACTTTCTTCACCCCCCGCGATGCCGACGCGCGCGGCGGCGGCGCGCGGCGACAGCGGCATGACCGGCCGGGGTGAGCTCCGCGTCTGCTCCCCTACAAAGCTCGCCGCACCACATGACTAACAGTGGCTTAATTAAGACTGTTCACGTGCGCACAGGTTTGTAGCGCAGCTGGTGTTGCTGTCAGGGCCCGAACGGGGATTTCGACCGCCGGTTAAAATTCCTGCGTCAATTTTTCAAAAAAAAAAAATCCTGCGTCCATTCAGCGGCTTTTCTGGTGGTGGCTGCTCACGTCAATCGGCGTCGCGATGGCTCTACACTTTGCTGCTCTCGCCAAAGCTCTCCAGATATTTGCAGGGAATATGGTCAGTAACCAATCAGGTAATCATCCTCCTCTGTCTTGCACGAATGCAATTTTCCACGCAGTAGCCCCACGCCCCCACTGCTCTACAGTCACAGCATTGTCTGCAAACAGTAGCCTCCTTTGACGTTATTTGGAAGAAAGCACCACAAGACCACAAGCACCGTTGATATGATCTGATTATGTGAATCTGGCTGTAATTCATCAGAACACGATTGGAGCAAGCAATAGAAGCAGTATGCCGAGACATTGGTCAGACCGAGATCCTCATAATGGCATCAGCTAGCTCTTCAGCTGGATAACTCGATGGCCGACAGAGACGCCGTCGATGAGCAATCGTCGACGATCCAACGCCACCCCTCAGTTATCTATCTCCACACACCACCCCCAGCGATTTCACCCCGGCAGGCAGACGGCTCGTCACTCTCGCCGAGTGCCCGTGTCTCTCCGTTCCATCTCACACGTCCTGCTCTTATCCCCCTCCGGTTAACCCCTCGTCACCGGGTCTCTGAAGCTCCCTATCACCGTACCTGTTACACCTGTCACTTAACGTCGCTCCACTAAACTTATTGCTCACCGTACCTGTTAGGGTCTCCATTGTTCACACAGACACACACCAGGGATGTCTGAAGAAGCTTGGCCGTTTGCCTTTCCTGGTCATGCCGCGTGGGAGACCGGTAAGCCATCAATTTTCTAGAACCTTCCTTCCCTTCCGAAGAAACGGTCGTTGTACCGCTATTTGCAATGGTCGTTTGGAGGAAACCGTCCCCAATGCAAATTCGTCGACGTGCAGATTTTTTTCCCTTCCACTATCGATTCCTTTTTTATTTGCAGGAACATCTTGCAATATTTGGCCTTTGCGACGAGCAGGGTAGAATATCTGGTGCTGCAAAATCGCCACGTAGTTTTCCCACTCATCAGCTTCAGTTCCTCAGTGCCCGCCCTTTTCACTTGCTGATCTGGCCGGTGATCTCTGCCGTGTCATCAGCACCAACATGGCAAGTGGCGAGGTCGTTTCCAAGATTTTTGACGACGTGGCTCCCTGAACAAATATCCGTCACACGTGGAAATTCAAAACGAGAGGTGCGTATTCATAACCAGGGATATGCCCCAAAAGACGCAGATCTTTGGAATCTCCCAAGGGAAATCAATTCGCATCCCAAGGGAAATGCCCGATCACTACTTGTGTGGATGAAAATGTGTTTCAGATTCAGAGCGCTTGGGATTGCTAGGAAACTACAGTGAGGCCTCTTGGAGTCTTGGTCTTGGGTGCACTTGGCTGCCCCCGATCGTCGCTACGTGCGCGCTGCAGGGCAACTTGACGGGAACGGACGGATCGCTGGTGCGATCGGGCCTGGGGAGCCGGCAGCCGGATGGGCCACGGATGGCCCACGCACCAACCTTCCTGGGCTGATTTCGATACGCGGGCCCAGGACCGTCCTGGGCCCCGGGAAAGAAAATGTGTGGCGCAGATGGTTTTGGCTTCCCCTAAAACAAGGTTTTGGCGATTCGGTGTAGGCCACCTGCCACTGTGGTGACGTCACGCCGATTACATCTTCCGTGATCTGTCCGGTCACCGATTGCATCTGCTGGTCGTAATTGTGCCCGGCTGTTGTTACTGAAATTTCAGGGCACTCCCAATAATGTATTAATAGTAGTTTCTATCTCTCTTAAATAATTTGTCAATTAATTGAAATGGTGATGTGGCAGCCTAGTTAATGAGGAAAGATATAGAGAATCATAAAAATTGTTTCTTCATGAAGAAACCAAGTCTTCTCTTGAACCAATGCACCAAAAAACCATGAAATTGCCATTGGAAAGAAACTACTAATTTCTAGGGAACTCATGTCACTCTCTCATTGGAGAAAGAAGTTAGAGTTAAGAGAGAGAAAGAGAAAATAATTATTACTTGAAGACACTACCACTGTGGAAGATAGTTTCTATAGATGATTTCTTATGCTATGAATATCGTGTCAGTTTCTTCTATTGGGACTGCCCTCAGGGTACGATTTTTTCCTCTCTGCTCTCTCGGGATTTGGGTGTCACGTTTCTGTTCATGACTTTTGGAGGTGGCTGAGTAATGAAGAGCAACTCGATGGTGAAGCAAATTTCTCACCGAGTAGGAATCAGCTGATTGGCAAGGTACACCTTTACTTTTGCACGGTGCGCACTGCGTGCTAGTGATTTCACCCGTACAGATTAGCGGCGATGCATGGATAACCTTCATCATTTGGCCTGCAAGGCTACAAGCCATGCAATCATGGGCGAGGAAAATTCTCCAATGGCTCCGGCGACCCGGACCGACGACGGACAGATCCAGGCGGCCCTAGAACTATTGTCCATTGGGGGTATATAGAACGATTATGATGCTAGATTGCTCGTACATGTGTTTACAAAAACTTTCATTTGATTACCTTGACTATTTATTTGTCGTCGTAGTAGTCTACAACACATAAATAACAGTTTTTTTTCTTTATAATGGCCGAAAAGAAACATCTGTTTTCGCAAAAAAGAAAAGAAACATCTGGTTTAAGTGGGCCGTAAGTAGATTGCAAAACAAGCCATATTGGGGTGACCAACATCTTGGGCCAGTTGTCCAATTCTGCCATTACCAAGCCCATGTAGTGGCACAGGCTCAGCGGGGGATCCCCCGACCTTTCCAAAAAAAGGCAACGGGGCGGCGGCGGCGCCGTGCGGCGCTCTTCAGTGATGTGATCTCGTCGCCTCCGGCAACTATGGCCAAGGCAGATCTCACCGAAGTGGCGGGGTAACAATAACCAATGCGGTATCCTTTCGTTCCCCTTCTATAAATTTAACCGATTTAGAGCAGCGGCGGCAGGGTTACCTGTGCCTCCGTTCGGAGTCGCCGATTTCTGCAGATAGTTTTTTTTTTCCCGACGATTGTTGCTTACTCTCATCTTCTCTAGAACTGTATTGTTAATTTTCCTGCTGATTCGATGATTTCTAGTGAATCGCTTGATACTTTTATGGATGCTTATTCGGACATATGCCGTAGATTGATGTAAGTTGTGCAATGACCGATTGACCTCAAGTGGTGCCAAAATTTTGAAGGGCGGCGGAGTTAATTTAGATTGCAATTCGGGCCAGCCTGATCCTCATCCTGAAACTGAAATTCTGAACTCCTGAAGGCACACGTGAATCACAAACAGACCGTGTTCAGCTCCTGTACATCTAGTTCTAGTATAAACACTACAATGAAAATTTTTTTGGATATCACTCAGTGCGTTGGCAGTCGGCAAATCAGGATGTGAAGATATTACTTGTTTTGCATACTATGCTAAATATAGGAGTTACTCTTACTTGTAGTACTTCACTTCACTAATTTCCTTTGCCCAGAAGTTGTTGCGTGGTTTAGTCATTGCATACCGCCTCAATTTCCGGTTAGTTACACCAGTCGTTCGTCAGGATGTTTGCTTGTTTTTGGTCCATCATAATTTTTGTCACTGATGTTGCTGTCGTCAGATAAAGGGGAACAGTTCCTCAGATATACAGGTTTGATGTTTTTTTCTGAAGTAGTAGTAGTAGTAAAAAATGGCTGCCACTTTTGAAAACACTAGCTTGTAGCTTCCTAGTACGGTAGTTGTAGCTTGTGACCTGCCATTATGCTGTTATTTTCCCGAAGATTGTGTTCATTCACCTACTGGGCCTGTTTAGTTGCCAAAAATTTTGGCAAAAAAAATTTGGCAGCCCCTTCGAAGGTCTATTAGAGGTAAAAAATGTAGACTAATTACAAAACTTGTTACACGAATGGACGGGAAATCGCGAGACGAATCCATTAAGCCTAATTAATCCATCATTAGAGATTGTTTACTGTAGCACAACGTTGTCTAATCATGGCATAATTAGGCTCATTAGATTCGTATCGAAAAATTAGGTAGGGGTTATGAAATAGGTTTTGTCATTAATTCACATTTAATACTCTTAATCAGTGTTAGAAGATTGATGTGACGGGTAGTTGGGAAATTTTTTGGGAACTAAACAGGGCCTCGAGATAATATATATCTACAGAATTTCTGAATTTGCACTTTTTTTCTAGAATCTTAGAATCTTATTGCTGAAGGCCTGTAAAATCCGAAAGGCTATGGTATTTTCGTGTTAAACGACCCATCTGAAAAATCATTGGTACAAAGAAGGTATTTTGTTTCCTATAGTTTATTACTTGGGTTTTATTACATTAATTTTCGAATATTTCTGTATTACTCTTTAATACCATTTTACTTTGAGTGTTTCCATGCTTCTCTTTAGAATGATATCAAAGGCCCCCAACAAAAAACAATGCCCTAAAACCATCAATAAACAATGCCCTATGGGCCCGTTCTTTTGGGTGAAAAGGAATAGTGAAGTTGCAAATAAATAGTATTAGAATAGTGTTTCTTGTGAGAGAAGATGTGATGGATGTGATAGGTGAATAGTGCTATTCACTGTTCAAATGTGACCAAAAGAACAGGTCCATAGTCACATGCACCTTCAAATCCTTAGAATTTGCCTACCTGTTGAAGTAGTGACTATTGTCAGGGTCGTGTAAATCCTGTTCTAGAGTTTGCCAATCGCCCTCAGTATCCTTAATTAAGAATCAAATAGACATGGCTAAACAAAATACTAAATTTCCAGGTCCGGGTTAGAAAAAACTGATGACAACCAGCTTATTTCTGCTGGTTATGGCTTCCTCATCAGCTCCTGGACAGGTACATTAGTATTTTTGCCTCTTTTATCTGCTCTGTTTTGATTCCTGTTTGCTATTATATGCCCTTTGGCGTTTTAAATCGGTGACTTCGAATAAAGTTACGATAAGAATGAATTTGGGGGATGGACTGACTATTACCAGCTAAAGGCTATGATCTGGCTGGCTGGTCAGTTCTTTGCTCTTGTGTTTTGGGGGAACATACATCATTCTTGTATATGTTCGGTTGAGAAGTCTGGGTCTAGTGACATGTCCTTACGTGTAGACTTGTATCGTTTCCATGATAGCGCAGCCTAGACCTAGTACTATTTTCATCGCCCAACAACTATGTCATGCTAACAGTGACATATAACAAGCTACCATTAATGAACTGCGTTGCCAGCATCAGCGTGTGGTTTTTCTTCTGTTCCCGATTAAGTAGCAATCAGTACTCTCTTTCCCAGTTTCTCCTTGGCAAAACAGGTAAAATCATGTAGAATTGGGACTTAACAGGGACACTTCAGAGTTCAGACTACTGACCAAAGTAGCTTGTATGCATAATGGTTAGAACATGAGCAATAGCAGAAATATATATTGTTCTGGAAGGACTACTCGGATGGTTAATCATTTCCTTTTGCATGAATTCACAGTAGAAAGGCTATGTAACATGAACATGTTACAGAAACACTCTAGTGAGCATAAGAGGTAATCGTTACATCATTGGTGGCTCAGATCCACAATGCAATCAATCAAGATCCTATCCCAACTGATCACATGGTTGTGGCCATATTGAAGCATATGGTTGTGAAGGCAGGGTCCACACGGCATTCTACTGCGGTTGCGGTTGCAGTCATTCGCAGCTTATATTCATTTATAGGGGCTAGCGTAGCCCCTGCGTCACCTGGACGTTAGGTACCGGATTCTCTCTATGATACGCCCGGCCGGTGACTCCCTCTACGCTAGCGAGAGGCCACCGCGGGGGTTCGAACCCGGGTCGCCAGGCTGAGATCCAACTCAGCTAGCCACCCGGCATCCCCCTACAATACAGACTGACTTCTTTCTTTCATTGTGGATCTGATTGATTGCAGCCTGGGAGCTTATATTCATTTATGGGTCGGCAATGAAAGAAAGAAGTCATGTGGGTGCAAAGATTGATATGCATTTTTTTAGTTTTGATATAAACCGATAACTCTAGAAAACGAATATTTCGGCAATCATTAGGGTAATGTATTCAACATCATATCCTGTTTTCTGTCCTGCATTGTGCGAGATTGCTTACAGGTGAACCGTGAACGTTAACCTTTCTGTGAGAAGGAACATTACTAGGTGTCCGACCTTTTCATGCATCTGCAGTGTTCCAAAGTTTTGTTACCCTTTGAGTGTTAATCAGGACAGTTCTGAGCCCTCTTAACCAAAGTGATTGCTGCATCTCTCCAGTAGCATGTGTAGGACGTAGAAAATCAAAGTTTCTGCGCCGTGCACAGCATGCTCACGTCCAGTCCATGTCTCCATCGCATCTGTTAATAATTTGCTCCGCAACAACAATCTTTTTGCGTACTATAATCCGGAGCGCGCGTGATTAATTCCGCGCTGCCGCTGCAGTTGGGCATCACTTGTGTGACGTGGTTTAGTTGTTGACTACCGAGGCTGAGGCTAGCTTTTGATCTCTCCGTGGCTGGCTGACTCGGCGTGTGCCGCGACGCAAATCAATGGGCCGCCGCGCACCATAAACTTCCCAACCAACTATTCCGCCGCGATTAAGCCCCTCTCTCTCTCTCTCTCTGCCGCCTGCGACGACGTCGACGATTACGTCTCTTGCGGGCCTGGGAAAACCATCAGCAGCGTTTCGTCTCGCGCGCGCCAGGGGAAATCGTGGACAGGTCAGGCCACCAGAATACACGATACGACGGGCGGCGAGCCCGGCTGCCCGTTGGCGCCCACCCATCCATCCGCCTTGATCACCTCTCATAAATTCAACGTGCCGGTGAGAAAATATGGACGAGATTGCTCACGGCGGCATGGCATTTACCTTTTCTAGCGCCCGCGGTGCAGTACAGCGTGTACTACCGCCCACTCGGCATCGGCAATCGATCGATCGGCGAGCTCGCTAACCTCCTCGCGCACGATGCTCTCCCGTGTCGCGCATCGCTCTCTAGAAGTAATGGCCTCTCAAGTTAGCTGCCAGACAGAAGAGGGTGCGGTGGTGCCGTGCAGTTATACACCGTCGAGCCTGGCGCTGGCCTCAGCAGACGTGTTCCCATACAATTAGTATACTACAAATACAATACACCCCCGTCACCACCAACGACCAGCCCTCGCGTATATTAACTCCGCCTCGCCACCCCACTGCACTGCCAACTCGCAGTCTCGACCCCCCTCCGCTCTGCTCTCCGAGCCTCCAACCCCTCCTCCTCCTCCTCCTCCTCCGGGGACCGGCCGCCGGCCTGCTGGCGAAGAAGATGGTGTCGTCTCGGCGGTTCAAGCCCATCGAGGAGTGCAGCTCGGAGGGGCGGTCGGAGCAGACGGTGGCGGCGGACCTGGACGGCACGCTGCTCATCTCCCGGAGCGCGTTCCCTTACTACCTCCTGGTGGCGCTGGAGGCCGGCAGCGTCCTCCGCGCCGTGCTCCTCCTCCTCTCCGTGCCTTTCGTCTACGCCACCTACATCTTCTTCTCCGAGTCGCTGGCCATCAGCACGCTCGTCTACATCTCCGTCGCGGGGCTCAAGGTGCGCAGCATCGAGATGGTGGCGCGCTCCGTGCTCCCCAGGTTCTACGCCGGGGACGTGCACCCGGAGAGCTGGAGGGTCTTCAACTCCTTCGGCAGGCGGTACGTCATCACGGCCAGCCCGAGGGTCATGGTCGAGCCCTTCGCCACGGCGTTCCTCGGCGCCGACAAGGTCGTCGGCACCGAGCTCGAGGTCGGCAAGAACGGCAAGGCCACGGGGTTCATGGTCAAGCCAGGGGTACTCGTCGGCGACCACAAGAAGCAGGCCGTCGTCAGGGAGCTCGGCGACGCCGTGCCCGACGTCGGCATGGGGGACAGGGAGACCGACTTCGACTTCATGTCCATCTGCAAGGTTTGGCGTCGTATACTCCCGTTCGGCCGTTCCTGTGCCTTAATTTAATTTACTTGCAAAATTAAATTCTCGCCAGTTTTTGCAAAATTAAATTATATGTGACCGTGTGCTCGGAATTGGTATCGTACGACGTTGTCACCTGATGATAATCTAATTGTCTGATCTCGTGGAGGAATTATTAGTAGCATCCGAACTACTGTGGTTTAGGCTTGAGCCGGCAATCTGGAACTAGTTGCAGGTTGGAATTTAAGTAGAAATTGAAACCACTCGGCCCTTTCACAGTTTAGGT
Organism: Cenchrus fungigraminus; assembly: GCA_036936925.1. Classification (NCBI taxonomy): domain Eukaryota; kingdom Viridiplantae; phylum Streptophyta; class Magnoliopsida; order Poales; family Poaceae; genus Cenchrus; species Cenchrus fungigraminus. The sequence continues at coordinate 11,785,029 of CM072779.1, forward strand.
AGGCACATGTCACTAAAGACACTTGTTCGGTGTGTGTTTATAAGCCTGAAGGCCAATCCAGATTAGAATTTGGGATGTGCCGGCAAATTTGGTCTGACCATACACCACAGATCAGTAGAACGGTGTAGAATCTCAGTGCTGCTTCATAATGCAAAGTCGAGATCTTTCAGACATAAAAGTAGTGAAGGCGGAGTATCAACGTCGTAGGAGTGCTCCTCATGCGGAGCAGTGCACTAATCTCTGTCCATTTGTTTTCTCAAGAAATTTCCGAGAGTTTAGTCGATGTCATGCCTTTATGACACTTATATGCAGTAGCTGTACACTCTGAACACTGAGCAGCTGCTGCTCCCGTCCAAGCCACTACAGTAACAGCGACCGACTAATGTCTCTGCACTGCCATCAGCCTTAGTTATGCCATGATAAGTGATAGTACTATCTCAGGATGCATGGCTGTCTGCTGTCACCGTTGACACGTTGGACTGCGGAAGAGAGCGTGATTGAGATTTGAGAGAGAGATTGGTAGCGTGCGAGTTGGGACCGTGGGTGGACGCCGGAGATCATCGGTGACGCTGGCGGATTGAATGCGCGGGACCAGTGGATCACTCGCTCACCACCGTCGCATCCGTCCCCGTCCCGGCTCCATTTACGGCTGTTTGGTGGTGAATTCATGGCGCCCTGTCCCCGGCTGGGCGCAACGCAATGAAGGAGGCCGGGCCGGACCCGGCCGGCTGGCGCGTGAGCCGTGAAAGCGGGCGCTCAACGTGCCAGATCTACGACTGCCGCTTCTTTCCTTCCATCGCCCGGCCGGCTGGCCTGGCAACGGAGTAAATACGTACGGTATGGCGCTGTTCGTCCTGGGACCGTCGGTATGGCGCCGTCCTGCCAGTATAACTAATTTGTATCTCGCTCCAGTGCTGGAGACTGGTAGTTGTCCGGCCATCTTTGGACTATCAAGCCGCCAGCTTGGTGTGGCATCTGAAATCGTTACACGAATTTGGTATTTGGTAGCAGTAGCACTTCACTTGTGTGCGGTGTTTTTAGCTTCAAAAATACTTGCCGAGTCAGATCTCCTTTTGTCTGGTGGTAGTATCTGACTGAATCACCATGCATGTCTTTCTGTTCATCGAACCGCACCGCTCCATCACTATTACCATGAACAGCTTTGTGGTTGTTGGTACTAGTACCATTACCGTGCACATGGCAAAATTAATGAGCGCAATGGACGAAATCGCTTCTGAGCGTTGTACACTTTTTTGATAGTAATTCTGACGCACGCTGATTGGCTGACAAACTTTTGTACGTGTACTGTGGGTGTGCAGGAGGCCTACCTGGTGACGTCGAGGAAGTACAGCCCGGTGGCCAAGAACCAGCTGCTGAGCCCGCTGATCCTGCACGACGGCCGCCTCGTGCAGCGCCCGACGCCGCTCGTCGCGCTCGTCACCTTCCTGTGGATGCCGTTCGGCTTCGCGCTCGCGCTCATGCGCGTCTACATCAACCTCCCCCTCCCCGAGCGCATCGTCTACTACACCTACAAGATCATGGGCATCAGGCTCATCGTCAAGGGCAACCCGCCGCCGCCGCCCAAGAAGGGCCACCCGGGGGTCCTCTTCGTCTGCAACCACCGCACCGTGCTCGACCCCGTCGAGGTCGCCGTCGCGCTCCGCCGCAAGGTCAGCTGCGTCACCTACAGCATCTCCAAGTTCTCCGAGCTCATCTCGCCCATCAAGGCCGTCGCGCTGTCGCGGGAGCGCGACAAGGACGCCGAGAACATCCGCCGCCTCCTGGAGGAGGGCGACCTCGTCATCTGCCCCGAGGGAACCACCTGCCGCGAGCCCTTCCTGCTGCGCTTCAGCGCCCTCTTCGCCGAGCTCACCGACCGCATCGTGCCCGTCGCCATCAACACCAAGGAGAGCATGTTCCACGGCTCCGCCGTGCGCGGCTTCAAGATCATGGACCCCTACTTCTTCTTCATGAACCCGCGGCCGACCTACGAGGTCACCTTCCTCAACCAGCTGCCCAAGGAGCTCACCTGCAGCGGTGGCAAGTCGCCCATCGAGGTCGCCAATTACATCCAGAAGACGCTCAGCGGCCAGCTCGGCTTCGAGTGCACCACCATCACCCGCAAGGAGAAGTACGGCATACTCGCCGGCACCGACGGCCGTGTTCCGTCCAAGAACAAGGAGAAGGAGAAGAACTAGCGATCAAGTCCATCGAGGCCGCGCAGCAAACAATCACTACTCCGGACTCAGGCAGCCGATTAATTACAAATACTGCTGTTATTTGTTCCGATTAATTGTTGTTTGTCGAAAAGTTGGTCATCAATTACTTATTGTTTCCATTGACAATGTCATGTGGGTCGTGTATTAGTACAAGCTTGAAAGATCATAATTATCCAAAAATTCATCCATTTTCAAATAGAAGGATGGGTAATTATAAAGCACAGTTGTTTTTTTCCAGATTTAGTCGATATGTCATGCCATTTCTTTCCAAAACTATCATATAGTACAAGTATAAGACTAACTCCAGCAACATTGCCAATCCGCATTTGCAAAACCAGCTTCTGCGCAAAGGAGAGAGATAGGAACAATGCTGCCAAAAGAGCTGCGTTCCAGCGGTCTTGCGCATGCCTTGCTGCATACCGCCAGGCGGTTGGCTCCCGCGGCGCTGAGGAGGAGCAAGGCGGCGGCTGCCGGTGACCGAGGAGGAGGAGACGTACAATTGCCGTCGTTTCTCCTCTTGATGCTGCTGCGTACGCGTCCGGGGGCGAGGAGGCCGCGACGGCGGTGGCCGGGAAGCGGAGGCGGAGGCCGGCCCGTGCTCCCCGGAGGCCGCGCTCCCTCGGATCTGCGCCACCGGTCGCCGGGGAAGGAGGAAGAGGCGTAGTCCGCCGCCGGGAGGCCAATGATCTACGCCACCATGGATCTGCCCCGGCCGCCACTCACTGGATCTGGTGGACGAGGGTGCAGGAGGCGGGGGGGACGAGGTGGTGGGGATGGAGGTGGCGGCGGGGGAAGGAGATCGAGGTCGGTCGCTGGCCGGAGGCGGAGCAGGAGTGAGCGGGAGGGTCGCCGGTGGGTGTGGGCGCGGGCGGAGGCGTGGCTCACGGCAGCTCCGCCGTCGGGGTCCTCCGCCGCCGTGGCTCGCCCGGAGCAGCGCAGAGCAGCTCGCCGTTGGGCCCGAAGCAGCACGGCGACGGGCGCGCGAAGCAGCACGGAGAAGCACGTCGGCGGGCCCAGCACGTTGACGGGCGGGCGGAGTAGTGCGGCGGCCGCGAGGTGGAGGCAGGAGCGCCAGGAAGGAGGGAGCGTGCGTTGCGAGGAAGAGGCAGTTGGAAACAGTGGAAGGGAAAGTGAGAGAATCCCCGAGAATGAAGATTGAAAGAGCTGCTACCGCATTTTGCAGATGCAGTTACTCTTGGAGCGGCTACAGTAACGTTTTTTCTGCATTTGCGGATGCAGAGATGGCTGGGGAATCCGTTGGAGACAGTCTAACGAAAGTCGTTTCTTTTATACCAGTACACAAGAAACACCGTTCATATATGACATTTAGGACAAACAGAAACATGTACTTCCTTCGTTCTTAAATATATTTTACTGGCTAGCTGGTTTTCTTTGTGAACTCCTCTTTTTTAATGAAATAGGCACAAGATCGTGGGTTTTCATTAAAAAAATATTTAGAACAAGTAAATTAGTTCATTTTTGCCTAAACGATATATTTTTAAAGACGGAGGTAGTACATGTTTTACCCAGTACTATTGTACGGTTTCAAATTGTTGAGTTTCGTACTAAGCTGTCTCTCTCACCCCCTCCTCCTCGTTTATCTCTATCTCTATATATACTACTTCTAAAAAAATGAAGTGACAACATTTTCATCGCTACACCTCACGTGACTTCACCCGCGCCTCCGCACGCCTTCACCCCGCCCGCGCCTCCCTCCGCTCTGCCCTCCCTGGCCCACAGTCTGATGCCCCGGGGCCCAACCGAGTCAAAGGCAAGTCGAAACCCTCCACCATCGAGTAGATCGCCGCAGCTATCCTCTCCTCCTCCCGCTTTGCCGCGATCCTCTCCACCTCCCCGCACCGCCGCCATCTCCGTCGAGTCCTCGCAACAGCGCCGCCGCCCGAAACCCCACCACCACCACCGACGACGAGCGGTGACGCCCTTCGGAGCCGATTCAATCTCGGCGACGCCCTCAGAACCGAACCAATCCTGGTGGCGCAGACGCCTCCGTCGTCTCTGTCGTGTGTCCGACGCCGTCTTCTGCGAGACAAGGACTGCCACCTCAAACCCGCCGTCTTCTGCATCACGGATTCACGGCTTCACAACGACGACCGCGACGCCGATTCAATCCCGGCAACGCCCTCGGCTCCGAACCAATCATGGGGCCTCCGTCGTCTCCATTTCCCAAAATGGCACCGTCGACGACGTCTGCAGTTCGGACGGAGTCGCCAGCGAGGCGGACGTCGTTTCATGTATTTGCTCCCTCTCCGACCATTACCGGGCACTCCTATTGTTTTTCTTTTGTGGCACTTCTTCATCTAACAGAAATAGACTAGAACATCACCAGGCAGCGGGGAACAGTGGCCTGGGCCCTGAAGCGGAGGCGGTAGGGCTCCAGTCAACTAAGCTCAACTTGGGCACGTAAGCCGTAAGAGAAAATGTCCCTGAAGCGCCGCTCTATGGCCGACTATATCTACTTTAAGCTTTGGGATTTTCTTATTTCTTTTCTACATTCAGATGCATTTTTGGATCTCGTGGTGGAAGAAAAACATTCCTTGAGGTATGTCCTGCCTCGACACTTGAAGATGGGTGAGGGCTTAGAAAGGTATACCTGCATTTCTCACATGGATATCTCTTATGGATCTCTGATTTTGTCATTACTGAAACCTAGACTTGCTTTTAAATTTGGTTGCTGCTTGGACATGGATTAGACCGCTGGCATACAAATGGTATATATGTCTTGTTTTATGCCACGTTGGTTTCAGTATTACGATTCTTTCTATTTTATATGTGACAGTTTGTATGCATGGGAACTAAATAAGAGAGATGTTGAAATGTTAAATATATTTCAAATTTGTTTTGTTGCATTGTCTTCCCATGACTTGATGCTTCCATCTACTGATTTTCATTTAGTTTTGTGAGAATGCATTTTTTTGGATTTCAGATGATGCCATACATATTCAGTTTTGGATGGCCATGGATGCAGGTGTTGAAGTTCTGTGTGGTTTCGATTAGCTCTAGCGCCGCAATATCTGCTCGTCCGACAGAGACGAAGACACATGTACTCACTCCGTCTCTTTTTGTTGGTCGCCAGGGAACAGTGATTCCCCTCACAGGCACGCTTTCCTAACGACCAACAATAAGGGACAGAGGGAGTATGTCCTCTCACTCCCTTCAAATCCTAATCCTCTTTCACTAGGAAAAATCTTAGATCGATTCTTATAGGAGTGGCATATGCAATGCCTTGGGCTCTATACCTTCAGATCTTCACCAAACTCTAAAGGAATTACAGTTTTCAGAGGCTACCATCATGTTCCAAGTATAGTGTGACACCAGGAGTTAGCAAATTGTCATCACCCTTCATTGTGAAGTGAGCAACTGTAATCAATATTGCTGCATTTGCCTCATAGCAACAAACTATAAGAAGTTTCAAATCCTAATATCCCTTTTTCCTAGCGTTGTGTAATGTATTATGAATTTTGGGTAATGACAGGTTCAAATACTGTTTGACAATAGGATGGCATATACATTTTACTGACAATATAATACAATGTTGTTTAGTTTAAGTCACTGATGAACATGTATGCCCTCATGATAAAGTTAGGTCAGTACACGTCATTTTTCCATGGTCAAACCCATTTGCCTTTCCATCATGCTGCTTGCATTGCATCTTGAAACAAAGTACTAAGCGTTATAGATCAGAACTACCCGAATCACATCTGATGGCATGTTGTTAATATTTAATATTGATGAGTTGATATGTCAGCAGATAAATCTCTTAGTTTTTTCTCTAATAAACTGTTATCTTATTTTTCCTATTCATATCTAGACATAATTCTAATCCTGGTAGCAACTGCTTTCACCTATGCTGAATTTGAAATGGGACTATAAGCATTTTCTATTGATTAAGCTACGAACAAGTGTGCAATATTTAGTGTTTTCTAGATTCATGATTTATTGCCTATTTATCGATTAATTTATTGCCCGAGTTTTGTTTCAGACCTGCTGGTGCTTCTTGATTTCCTGAAATCTCTTTACTGTAGTGAGCAAATTATTGCTCGTGTGCCCTGGAAAAATCGTTCTAATAGAGCAGTTGATTTGTATATCCTGTGCTGCCCTTTGTTCAGGATATTGCCTTAAGGCCTTCTCCAACGACGTTACAAGAGCTACCTTATATAATTGTTTAATGGCTGAACAGTGGTAAAAAGAAGAGTCAGTCGCGGAGTCCGGCGCTAGCGTGGAGACGGTTTCCCTCTCAGTCATTGCTGTCAAATTCACTGTGATGTCAGTTTTTACTGACCATAGGAGATATGTTGGCGTTAATGATTGGAGAGGGCCTAAGAGAGTGATAATCGTGCAAGGGCTCTTCTCTCCTGCCACTTGCAACCTTTTTTGTACCTCGAGGAAATGATTTTACTTGGTGATGGGAGCGGTGGTGGTGGCCCTAATGCTGTATGTGCAGTTGATGGCTGATGTAAATCATAAATACTTTTTTTTTATCTTATTGTAGGAATGTGCGGTATGTTTATATCCTGTCTTCGGTGCAGTGATTAGTTCATGCGGTTTATGATTTGTAATATTTAATGAATCATTAATGTGGTAGTTGATTGGATGAGGTTTTTTTATTCGAGTTTTGGGGTGTCAATGTTTGAATTGCTCGTAGCAACGCACGGGCACGATCCTAGTTTACTGCTAAAAATCGAGCTGCAAATCGAGGGGTCCATCGGGTCGGCAATTGCAATTCTCTCCCTCACCCTCTCATTTATTTATTTTATGATGAGTAATATCCTGGCTTCAACTATTAGCACTTGCTACACCCACAAGTCTATTACTATTACAACTAGGTGATTCCCTGCACGTTGCTGCGGGATTTGAGAGAGTTTTTCGATAAACTATCAATCAATGTGCCTATTTAATTGCTTGTACAAATGATATTATACATAAAATATATGTTCAAAGAACATCACTTAAACTATTGGTCCTCTATGTATTAAGTCACATAAAATCAGTGAAATACATAAATAGGTTATCTTAGTGGATGATGACATGAATAGCTTGCATGTTAAGAGATACAATTAATAATTGTTAGTGGGTGCATATATAGAGGTTATATAGATGAGCACTTGGTACCCCACAGGTTTGATAAAAAAGACACAAACAACTCAAAAACCAATTTGCAAACTAAAAGACCATCCATTTCAATGAAAGAAATATAAAGGTGCCATCTCTAAGGTTTGGCATGCTGAAATGAAGAGCTTCTAAGATTGGAGCCAATTTGTGCTTCTGAAAAAAGTTTTTTTTGCCGACCTTCGTCGAAAATCACCTCATTTCGAACCATATTGCCTAATAAAAAGTTGACACCACTTCAATAATTATAAAATTGAAGTTTTTTGGTCGACCTTCGTCGAAAACTACCTCATTTCGATACAAACCATATTGCCCAATAAAAAGTTGATACCCCAAATAAGTACAAATTTCGCTTATGCCCCGTTTAACCCTTGAAGAGAATGTGTTATTTATGGTTGTTGATGGAGAAATACTAAACACTATATATCTTACCCATAGAAATTTCTCATACCAACAGTGAAGGAAAAGATGATTAATGGATTCCTCATAACTAAACAAAAAACTACAATACCACTCTCCATCCCAATTCCTCCTACCTAAATTATCTTTTGTTAGAATATCCCCTTTCTTTAAAAACCACATGAAAATCTTAATTTTCAATTGTAATCTCACATGCCATATTTTCTATGAAACTCTAACTCCGGAACTGACGAGACACTTATACAAAGATTCACATTAATCTCCTCATTTATTTACTGCTAAGTTAGAAAAAAATAATCTCCTTATTTATTTACTGCTAAGTTAGAAAAAGTAATATCCTCATTTACTTACTGCTAAGTTAGAAAAAAGTACAAGCTGTAGTTCGAGGGAATGAGATCCTCTGTAGTTACTCCCTCTGCAGTTGAGTCGCTGACATGTGGGTTCTAGCGGAGCTGGGCTCACATGTCATTCACTCAACTGCAGAGGAACTCCTTCCGCTTCGTGAGATCCATCCAGTAGGCAACAACAAACTTCAACTGACCTTTGTTACATCAGAGCGCATGAAGAATAGAGGTTGGAATATTAATAGATATTCCCAAAAAATGAAGAATAGAGGTTGGAAATTTTGCATCACATTTTGGAAAATTAGCATTAATAATGGAACTAAAGAGCTTTGTTCATCCAGCAGACCTCAACAAAAGTACACAGCTCGATCCACACAAACACACTCAAGTAGGCAACAAGAGCGAACAAACCTAACAGTCTAATGCAGAGGGAAAACGATATGACTTTGACAGGCAGGACAAATTCAGGAGGCAGCATAGCATGCACGAAGAAGCCAGTGTGCACGGGCACATCGCACGAGCCATACTTAAGCAGCTGCTGCTGTGGTGGTCGGGATCACAAAGGCTCCCTGCTGCGGTGCCTCCTCCGGTGGCGCGACGTAGACGGCGAGGTCCCGCGGCTTGACGTGCACGAGGAGGCCGTTCTTCATGAAGAGCGTGAGCGACATCTTCTGCTCCACCTTGTGCCCCGGAACGAGCTCCACCGAGTGGCGCAGCAGCACGGCCGACGCGATGGACTTCATCTGTAGGTAGGCCAGGTCCTTGCCGAGGCATATCCTCGGCCCGCCGTTGAACGCCACGAAGCGGTACGCGTCCTTGGCCGGCTCGAACCGGGTCCCGTCCGCCGACAGCCACCGCTCCGGCCGGAACTCGTCGCAGTCCTTTCCCCACACGCTCTCCATCCTCCCAACCGAGTAGATGGAGTAGGTGATCGCCGAGCCGGCCGGCACCACGGTGCCGTCCGGCAGCACGTCGTCCGCCACCACGTACTTGGAGTCCTGCGGCACCGACGGGTACAGCCGCAGCGTCTCCGCCAGCGCCGCCTTCAGGTACACGAGCCGGTCCAGCTCGTCGAAGTCCAGCGGCTCCTCGACCCACCTCCCCGTGTCGTCGCCTCGCGTCTCCCTGAGCACGGACGCGATCTCCGTGACCACCTTGCGCTCGACGTCGCGCCGCTGCATGAGCAACCAGAAGAACCAGCTGAGCGCGACGGACGACGTGTCGCGCCCGGCGAGCACGAAGTTGAGCGCGATCCACTGGAGCACGTCCTCCGGGAACGCCCTCCCGTTGCCGTCGCGCTTCTTCATGAACCTGGAGAGCAGGTCGTCCGACGGCGTCGCCTTGCGCGCCGCGATGGCCTCCGTCATGTACCGGTCCACGATCGCGAGGCTCTCGCGGAGGTTCCGCTCGCTCCCGACGCCGAGCGCCTTCTTGACGCGCCACAGGAAGCTGGGGAACAGGAACCTCTGCATCGTCGCCTCGGTGGCGGAGTCGAAAGCGTTGGCGAAGGGGTTATCCTGCAGTCCCGGCGACAGGGTCTCGGGGTCCTTGCCGAAGGTGAGGCCGCAGATGTTGTCGAAGGTGAGGCGCAAGAGCAAGTCCTGGAGGTCGACGCTCGCCGAGGCGCCGCAGTGATCGGCGAGGATACCCCAGAGGCGGTACTTGATGATGCGGTTGGCCCAGCGCGCCATCGCCTGGCGCAAGGTCCTGGTGGTGAATTCGAGCGCCGCCGTCTTGCGCTGGAGCAGCCACGTCTCGCCGTCGGAGTTGAAGATGCCCTGGCCGAGAAGGTCGTGGAACGCCGCCTGCCACATGGGGCCCTTGGGGTAGTTGTCGAAGCGCGCGCGCAGGATGTGCTCCAGGTTCCGCGGGTTGCACGTCACGGTCACCAGGCCCTGGCGCCGCGCCAGGAACGGCAGCGGCAGGATGCACGTCTGGTACGTGGCCGCCTCCCCCGTGGAGCGCAGGTTGTCGACGATCCAGTCGTGGACGCGCGCCCGGTTCAGCACGACGCTGGGCAGGCTGCCGACGAGCGGCCACATCCGCGGCCCCGACAGCCGCCGCGTCAGCGCCCAGAACCACACCACGTACGCCGAAACCAATGCCGCCGCCGCCGCGGCGACGGCGTAGGGGTGCAGATGCAACACGCCGGCATCCAGTACCGTGGCCATGCCGGTGTGCGTTTTAAGCTTGTTACCGCACCAGATTGGAATAACACTCTGGCGATATAATTAGGAGGGCTTGGGATTAGGAGCTGCGATTAAGAAATGGTGGTGTTCTTTGGTGAGTTGGGAAATGTGTTTGGCGCCCTCGTGTATATATATCATCTGCGCAGGAGCCGTGTGGAGAGGGGCTTTCCCCTGCGCCTCCAAGTTTAAATGTGGTTCAGTCTCGCAAGATTTTGAATTCATCAAGGACAAATAAAATGCGTTGCTCTTGTCCATACTTCTTGCCTTGGTGGCCATTCTGCTCAACAAGAATCGTTAGCAATGTTGCTCACTTCAGTGAACGTGCTAGCAGTGACTAAACTAATCGCGGTTGTTGCTTTTTTGTTTCATTTCAAGCGTGTAACGGAAAGCAAGGAGCGCTGTAGGTATTTGGCACTGGTTTTGTTGCAGAAAATTCAGTGTGCGTCCTGCCTTGAAGACCTCTCTCGCTTAATTACTTTCTTGCTACTGCGAACTACCGGGAAGGTTGCCCATACTTTAACTAACCTATTTCGTCAAATGCCTCACCTTTCACGTACGTACTAGAGCCATGCTGTGCTCCCAACATCGATTTGGCAGCAATAGTTGGTGAGAACTATCTGGCCTACCAGCTATTCACCCAACAAATTAAACTAGAAAGAAAATGCAACTGGACATAAGGCCAAATTCATTTACGAGAGGTTTTTTTTTTGAGATTATTTACGAGAGGTTTCATTTCCTCTTGTTAAGACGAGTACGTTTGGACTTTTGAGCGTGTGTTCATGGTAGTTGATAGTACCCAAATGGTGCTATGCAAAAATAAATCAATCAACTTTTTATTGCCTTATTAATTGTTTGGAACAATAATTGTTAGTCTCCTTTTGGCTTTGCCAATTTCAAGTGCTAAATAAGCCTCCAATTTGAAACCTGATTCAGTAAGAAAAACTTATATAATAAATAATGGCATTAAATTGTCTTTGAAAACCCTCCAAGGCAAAAAAAAACCTCTTCAAGATCTAGTCTGGAGGGGGGGAATGCAGCCAAATGTAGGCTCTACTTAAAAAATGGACATGTTGTTTTCTTCTTGAGGGTGTTCCGATTAAAATTGTACTTAAAAAATGGATCATGTACTAATAATACCTTGAATGCTTGAATAGATGCCAGTAGTACCATAATTCACAAGGGCATGCAGAGCAGGAATGAACTATTCAAAGCTCAGATGCATAACATCATAAGTGTTCAGCATCATCATCTAAACTTCAATGCTGAAGCCTGGCAAGATAATGCAGAGGCTGGGGGGGGGGGGGGACTAAGAGGGTGTTTAATTCGTGGGTGTTAGGTTTTTGATATCACATCAGATATTTCATGGATGTCGGAAGGGGTGTTTGGATCCTAATAAAAAACTAATTTCAGAACTCGCATGTAAATCGCGAGACAAAATTTTAAGTCTAATTAATCCGTTATTAGCACATGTTTTCTGTAGCACAATACTGTCTAATCATGATCTAACTAGTAAGTTGGTCCGCGCTAATAGCGCGAGTAGATTTGATAAACTATATTTTTTTTATAAAATGCTATGTTAGCATTGCATATTTCTTTATCCATCTTAATTCATTATTCATCCTTTTGAAATCACTAATACCGATGTGGCGATGTACATATTGGAGCTCAAAATTCAGAACTGATATTTATACACACGAATTTTGCTATTTGGATGGTGTTTTAATTGGTGGATGGAACCTGACCTAATAACGAATGTCATTCGACGCTCCGTTGCACCCCTGCATATAATGTCAACCTCTGAGCTCTGTATTGGACTGAAATTATTGTTCACCCTCTCATCACTTAGTCCCCGCCTCAACCGACAGAGCCTCTTGCTCCCCCACTCTCGATGGTCGAACTCTGCCTTGTTGATTCTGTCCTGAGTTTGGCTCGGTTGTTGACCTCACACAGAGTCTGGGTTCTCCACTTTGCGATGCGCATGTCGAACTTCTCCTGCGAGCTCGTCGTACCTGGTGGTAGCGCTGGTTGTCGATGTAGGTGACCTTGAAGCTTCCACTCGATCTGGGGTGGGCTCAAGCAACGACAACGTAGGTCCTCCTCTCTTTCCATCTTGGTGCACCCTCTTCTTCCTCCCTTCTAATGGTACCTTCTTCCTCTCGTCCGAAAGTCTGTCGATGCCCCTTTCTTTTTCTTCTTCCTGCTCATCGATGACCTTCTTCGTTGATGGTGCATGGCGACCGGTTCTCTCTCTTCTAACTTGCGATCCCGACAAATACATAGGATGTTTCTTATATATACATATTGTATCATGTCCCCTAGGACATATATTTATTGATTGAAATGGTATGTCCTTAGTCGTTGTTGAATATACCTTATGTCTTTTGAAATGTAACCATTATGTTTGACAATACTTTTATAACTTCTAAGATAACTACTGATCATCAATCGTAGGTAACATTATTCATTATGCGCATACTTGTGTTCATCATCGTGTTCATTGTGTTGTTTGCTTCTTCACGCATCACATACCAATCTAATTCCAAAAGTTTTCAAAAGATTAGAAGATATATGACAAACCAACTTGATATCATCGTGTCATCATCGTGTTCATTGTGTTGTTTGGTTCTTCACGCATCACATACCAATCTCATTCTTGTTTGGAAGCTTACTATGCTTATAGATATGTGTAGTCAAAAAATTGTTCCTCTTTATTTACTATAGAGGATCTCATGTCACTAATATGTGGCCTGTTCGCAAGCAAGCCCATGTTTTAGGGACACAAAATCCCTCTACTGCAGAGCAGGCTTATCCTAAATGGTGACATCGTACTGATCATTCAATTTATCCCCCTCATGTCTATGTGCAAGATAGATATTTGTATTGGGCAGCTTAAATTTCTTAGCACATCGTGCTAGCTTCTCGGTTGTATCACAATATTTGTTCATATCACAATGCTTCTACTTTCTCTTGTTGTCCTCCCTCTTCTGTCAGCCTTACACCTTCTTGTTTTTCAAGCATTTTGCCAATTTGTTGTAGCCATTTATGCCCACCTGCTTTGTCCACCATTATTGTCCGCTACCTCAGTTCTTCTCTGACCAAAGTGGTCGTATCGCATTGGTCGCTATCTAGGAAGCCATTGTCTCGCTTTTGGTCTCCAAACCCCATATGGTTGACGCCAAATCATACTTAACATCTTCTTTGTCAAATTACTGTTATGCAAACCTACATGAATTGCTCATCAAATCTATCTTAGCTTATCATCTCCTGTGGCATTCGTTTTTTTGTCTCCATCACAGTTATAGGTTTGTATGTGCCAGAATCAAGTACTTCCTCTCCCTGACCTTCTACCCATGTTGTATTTTTCAGTGCCTGTCTCCAAAAAAAAAATCTAAGAGATTTAGAGCATGCTTGGTACACTTTTTGCCACTTGTACGCCTTGTCTTCTTGCCTCGCGTTGCTAAGCAAATCAAGGTGAGCTCCCATGGGAGTGCTTACTTTCCTTGCTGTTGCTCGCCTTGTAGCTCAATTCAGCAGTGTCATACACGCTCGATCGATAGCAGCGAAGGTCTATCCGACCAGGTGGAGGTTAACCCAACAACAGTGGAGGTCGAATCGACGACATTAGATGTCAAATTGATAGTAGTAGAGGACGATTCAGTGGCCGAAGAGTTTGATTCAGTAGCTGAAGAGCTTGATTTGGTTCTCGTGCACCTGAATTTTATGACGATAGAGCTTGTTTCGGCGGATGCGGTGTTGATTCGACGACCAGTCCACGTCGGTTACAATCTAAAGTATATCTAGATCGGATTGCAAACATTATCCTGTGATATCCGGACTGATTGACGTCGCGTCTGGTGTCTTGAATTTTTCACACCAAATCTCTCATCATCTCGGGCTCGCTTGCCAGGATGGGCAGGCCCGCCGTCAAGTCGGCAGGTCTTCTGGGCGGCCAGGATTCTGGTTGGTGGGGACCCATGGGGTACCTTTATCCCTCAACATCAACACGTGGAGGTATCAGCTATCATCGTTTCCTCAATGGAGTCATCATTTTAGAGGCTTTTTAATGGTGGTGCACTTCGTGCCTACTGTGGTTATTACGCAACTCGAATTCTTCAACATTCTATAGCTATTGGTACCTTACTTATCCCTACTATGAAAAGTGTGGATGGTTTTGTTGCATTTTTAGTTTGGTGTTCAGAGGGTTCCGGTTTTGGTTTGGTGGTCAGAACGTCGATCAACATATAGAGTTGTTTCTCTACTCCGTCGAGAATGTCTAAAATCAAAATTTTATCCTTTATTATTTAAAAGATAGTAAAAGTTATGTAATTAGAAAAACTAAAATAACCTATAATTTTAGACCATAACCATATATACTTTTCTTTTGATCGACGATTTTGTCAGCACATGTCAGTCTGTAGGATGACATGAGAGGTCCATAATGATCTACCGTAGATGCATAAATTCTATTTTATTAGCACACACCCAAAGATGCAAAATTGGTTTTTAACAAAATTAAGTGGTAGCATGTAAAAGGTAAATGCAATCCAAATATTTTGGAATCCTATGTTACTTCTTAAGCATGACTCTTTTTTACACAGTGAATATGTTGTCTCAATTTCAACCCCCAGAACCGCCTATAGAATACTTTCAACATGTTCATCTTTACCCATGGTTCACCAATTTTTCTATCCGCCTTATGGATGTCCTGCATAGTCTTTTAATCTGGATGATCCAGCCTTGACTACAACTTGATGGGCGTGAATTGTTAAAGGTAGGTCATAGCTAATCGTTGTTTTTGTTTGTATACACAATCAATTGCATAGTAGCTATTGTTTAACTTCAACCCTTTGAACAAAATTCCTCTATCTTTGTGTCCCTGAGCGACGGCCCAGTTAAACAATGGCTAATGTGCAATTGACTATGTATAAAAACAAAATCCTCATCTTCTTCTCCCTGAGTGATTGCACAGTCTCTTATCGCTATCTCTCCATGCCCATGGTTGCTTTCTCTAACTAATAGTCTACCTAGTTCGTGCTCTAAACATCTCTTGCCGTGCTTTATGCTCTGCTCGTGTCTTCTTCTCCAACTTTTGGCATTGAGTGAATTAAACTACTGGATGAAAATAAATAAACAAAGTAGTACATCAATTATACGGATAAATTTTTTCTCACAAAATAATTTGCATGTATAATTTTTTTTCTAACAAGTTATGCACATAGTTTATTCGTTGATATAATATTTGCTAGTACAGAAAAATGAAAATAAAATCTTGAAAGGTGCGTATATAATATTTAAGTGCTATAGGAAAAATGGAAGCGTGCCTCGTGCCCCATGCGCAACAATTTTTTTCTTTTTTTAGCACACCGTGCGCAACAACTGAGGACGTGCGGCAATTCCTGTGTGGGCCAGGTGCACATGGCCCGTGCTGCCCTTGTGTGGGCCAGCTGCATCGCAAAAGCAGGAGCGCGGCGCGCTTGATTCGGTCGCTGGGAGCGCGCGAATGCCAGATTGGTTTTCGCCATTAAATGCCCATAAGTGCCCATATTGTCACTCGTCATCTTCCTCCTCCGCTCAACTCTAGTTGCGCCGCCATCGAGGTGGTCTTCGCGCCGCTGCCTGGGGTAGTCATCGCATGGAGGGACAAAAGGTGGGCAGGGGTAGGTCACCGCAGGTCGCGGGTGGCGGTTGAGCACACCGGGGACTTAGGGTTAGGATTTCGGGGTTCGAGGGTTCGGATTTCAGGACCTTCATGTCCGGCAGACCTATAAAGGAAGGAGGTCGGGGCGGTGAAGGGCCAACGGCAGAGGTGAGGTCGGTCAATGGGCCAGGGACTGGTGGCGATGGCTACGAGAATGGTCATATTGGGAAGGACGGCGGTGGACGGTGGGCGGGTGCCGACCGGAGGTGGTGGAGGAGGCGACGATGGGTGAGAGGCTGTTGGTGAAGAAGAGGAATAGATGGGCCTAAATGGGCGTAGAGATTGCATGGTTAACTATCTTCCGGAAGGGAGATAGGAGCCCCCACCATGGCCTCTTCTGGCTGAGAATTTTTTTAAACCCCCTCTTATATTCTAAGCCCAACACACAAGTAATTATTGCAACAAAATTCTTTTCAACTCTCATTCTTGCATGTGATACTCATCTAGATAGTACCTAAGCAGCTTCTTAGTCAAAAGTTCAAATCCAATTATCAGAAGACTTAACATTATGGTCTACAAGGCAGAAGACAGTTGGGAGCTTATGCCTTCGAATTGTAGGTGCAGCCTGAAGTAGGAAATGCATGCACACTGAGCAGTATGCAATGCATGAGGCTTTGTCGTTCCTCCTCTCCCACCATGAAGTTGCGTCGCCACCCTAGGCCGCCACTGCACCTACGTTGGTGTGCGCCAGAATCGCCACCGCGTGCCCGCGTTGCTAATCTGAAGTGATGAGCGCTAGGTCTGAGTGGATAGAGGGTCAAAGGGTCGATTGGAGTCTGGAGCCTTGGAGTAGTGGGGCGTGAGCCTCTCATCTGGTTGGCTTTGCTATTAGTTTGTTTGGACTTAGGCCGTTATCGACCTTCTACGCTCGATGTGAGAGAACGAACGATGACTACTGACCAACAAGACAAGAGGCGGCCGGAGCTCTGGCCGATTATTGGAGAAGACGGGGTGTAGTGGAGCAACTACAGAGGTAGCTGGGATGGCCACCCCACTTCGTCTTTAGAGTGGCTTCGCCGATGCATGTCTGATGAGCTCTTATTACATGGCATGGCAAGAAGGGAGAGGAGCACCCCATTATAGTGGTGTTGTCATGTGTCAACTTCCACAGTATTCCATACAAAAATACTAACTCTAGAACTCTTCTCATCCTTTTGTAGTTTCTTGATATTTCTACCATGCTAAAATATCTAGTTCTAGAGTTTCCTCTAATTCACCATGGAGCATGGATACCATTGTTCATGCATACACTCTAAACTATTAGATCTTCTTATCTCGCCATGATGGTATCCTTATGTATGGAAATGTTAATTTCTTGTGATCTTCACAATCTTTTTGAATGTTACAAGTATGCATTGCGTATTGGGAACATACATGGTGCAAACCAACATCTTCGTGAAACCATGCAAACTTCTAATCTGAGTCACTAAATGTCACAAAAGAAGAATAAGCAATGTAGTATTTTGATAAAGAATAGAGAAAGTTGCGACTACCAGTAACTAAATTAAGTTGGCTGCAAGGAGCATGTAGTTTTAAAGTTGCCAATACAACCTTTATAATAATGAACTACACAATATAGCACTCCTAGGTGTTGGTATTGATCATGCTAGCAAGCAGTTAACTTGTAATGCAATCCACACACCTTTTAATTGTGCGGGAGAATGCAATAATATTAAGTAATTAAAAACTTCTGAATGAAAATTGCAAACAGATCCTACGACAATTGCAAACTCTCTAAAAAATGGCAAGTACCTTGTTCAGATGACAAACACCTTACACAATAATAGCGATTATCCATGAATGTCATATTGCCACAAAATTAAAGTCATTTCTGATAATTTGGTGTATGAATGGACCTGTGTACTCCTAAAAATAGGTAGACCACGCATTGGAGTGGAGTGTACGATCTAAATTGTAAGACTATAGAGCTCGCAAGATTTTCTCTAATCCATCGATAATGATGTAAAGTAGTTTGCATAGCATACAATAAGACGACTAAGTTCATATCCAATAGCTTAGTACATAAGATTATGTATTTCTTCCATTGCTTAGTAATCAACACGCAGATGAAACATCTTCTCACAAATTACCTAAGTAACTTAACCCTGCTGTTAAACCACCAGATCCGCGCCCTAGCTCAATCATGTTTCATCGGCTTAAGCTCGTGTGTAGGCACATGGAGATCGAACTCAATAGGAATGTCGTCCAGGGGACAGACAAGGAGGGGGAGTAAGGCTTCAATACGAACCTGCAACCACTTTGACGCCTTGCCCTTATGTATCATTCTTCATTCCATTAGTTGCTTCGTGGATCTTGTTTGCCACCTGAAGCACGACACTCTCCACATGCTTGGTGGTCTGAGTGTTCCTGGCGAGGCGACGGATGGCTTGAGAGGAGTTGTGGAGAAGGCGAAGGGACTCACTGTCGTCAAGTCCTTAGACACCAGCGAGATAAGCTCCTTCTCGAGTTGAAGGAGCTCTGCCACGATGTTGGCATGTTGATGCAGAAGGTTCAGCTTGGGGAAGAGCTAGATGTGACCAACAAGAACCCCGGTGAGGAGGTTGTTTGCTGTGTCTACGTCACGCATTGACGGCAGCCTCATCAGGTTGATCACCAATGAGTCATTAGTGCGCGAGGCGAGGGCTGTGACGTCGACGATAGTAGCGATCTCATGCTTTCCATGGCTCCACTTCTTTGATCTACATCTAGTTTCTTGGAATGGGCGGCGGCGTGAAGAACTGTATATGGGGATTTTTGGGACATGTGGCTAGGTTTCGGGGAGGGTAGGAGATTCTATAACATTGGATTGGATCGCGACGACGGTTCGGATTGAGTGAAGCGTATCGTGGTAAAGTGATTTGGCTAGTAGGCTGCTGACCACACTAGTGTGTTGTGTTTGGATCATTCCTGCTAGAGTTTACTCCTTTCGTCCCTAAATGATTGTTGTCTTCGCTTTTCGAAAAATAATTTTGAATATATATGTGTGTGGGGCACAAAATTAATATCATTATATATATATATATATATATATATATATATGTGTGTGTGTGTGTGTGTGTGTGTGTGTGTGTGTGTGTGTGTGTGTGTGAGAGAGTGGATTTGGTGGAACGGTGGGTACGTGCGCACGCTAGATCCACCGTCCGATGTATCGCACTGTTTGAACCATTAACTCGCTAAGTGCATGCATATGGAAAATGGATCGTACACTACCTGTGATTCGGTGACAGAAAAGTACCCTGACCGGAGTGTGGCGCCTGCTCGGTTGCTGCATGCACGTAATCGCGTACTCCCTCCATCCTAAAATAAGTGTTCATCTCGCATTTCGAGGAGTCAACCAGTTTTAAATTTGACTGAATATATAGAAAATAATATTAACATTTGCGTCTCTAAACAAGTTTGTCATGAAAATATATGACATGATTAATCTAATGATGTTTATTTAGTATCATAATCATTAATATTTTTTAATATATATTTGGTCAAACTTTAAAATGTTTGACTTCTCGAAGTGCGAGATGTGCACTTATTTTGGGACGGAGAATGCGATCGGATTTTGACTGGTCTAATGCTGCTGTAACAATGGCAGCTGCTGCAAAAGTTGTCAAGGGAGCTGGTTAGCAGCGGCCCACCGCCATGCAGATGCACGCTAACGCGCATGTCCCCTACGTCCACGACTTGCTTGACTGCTCGGTCCATCTGATATAATTATTTTTGATGTCATGTGACCCACATGTTAATGTTAATAACTCAGAGTAACCTTACGTATCATTATGATAGCAAAATCAAATGATGAAAGATATGCGAACTTACGGTCAAATTTCAAAATGTCACTTGCGGCAACAAGGTGCTGACCAGCCATGTTGAACTTATCGTCCCCTATGACTTCCTACTCACACGGTCGATCATCCACCTCTGTCTCCAGTACATTGAAAGCACATGGTGGGACCCGCTGCTGTCTCTTCCTTTTCCTTTCACCGCTTCCGCTTGACCGCAACCTCTCTTCCTCCTCATTCTCCTTTCTATCCAGTCAACAGCGAGGAGACCCTCCAGCGATGAAGCTCCAGGAGGGGAGGCGCGCGCTGCCCTTCCGAGCTTGGCCGCGGTGGGCAGCGGCACACGGCTCCCTCCTGCGGCTGCGCTAGGAGCGACGGCGGAGAGCAGCCTCGGCGCGCGGATCTGAGGCTCTGGGCGACGAACACTACCGGATTGCGTGCGCGATTCGCAGTGATACAAGGAGCCTGTTTAGTTCCCAAAAATTTTCCCAACTACCCGTCACATCAATCTTCGGACACTAATTAGGAGTATTAAATGTGGATTAATAACAAAACCCATTCCATAACCCCTACCTAATTTTTCGAGACGAATCTAACAAACTTAATTATGTCATAATTAGACAACGTCGTGCTACAGTATACAATCTCTAATGATGGATTAATTAGGTTTAATGGATTCATCTCGCGATTTCACTTTCATTCGTGTAATTAGTTTTGTAATTAGTCTATGTTTAGTCCTCCTAATCGTACTTGATAAGAGAGCTCAAAAATTTTTGCCAAAATTTTTGGCCAACTAGTCCTCCGGTCGCGCACACTGCTTGCTGTCGTCGTGCAGAAGGCGTGGGCGGTTAACAGTGATGCAGGATCCTGTGCAGCGTACTCCAGTCGGTCAGATTGCTGCAGTGCTGCCTGTCCTCATGCAGAATGGCTAGTCAGAACCTCCTACCACCATGACTGTGTTTAGTGATTTAATCACGCGTACAGTTCGATCGATCGGACGGCGGATCCAGCGTGCGCACCTACACACCTTTGCACGAGGTTATTTTCGATTCATATATATATATATATATATGTGTGTGTGTGTGTGTGTGAATCTAGTTTTTTTAATAAATTTATTTCAAGTTACAAATGTTGCATTTATTTTTTATATATTCGATTAAACTTGTGGCATGAAAACCAACGACGACCATCATTTTGGGAAGGAGGGAGTAGTTCCCTAATAAAGTTTAGAAAATTTTTATTTCAAACTATAAAACATATTCTTGCTAAAATTTAGTAGGAGTTGTTTGGATCCCCTGCTAAACTTTTCTAAATTATTAAATCACCCTTCATTTATTATTGTCAAATTCTGTGTAGAGAGTATGAGGAGTTAATATTGTGTGACAGTGGGTAGTTTGGGGAATCTGTAGAGAGGTATTTTGGACTTTGCTCAATTTTAACAATTTTTAGTAACTCTTGGTTGACTAATGACTCAGAGCTCATTCAGTTCGGTGAAATTTTGGAGTCCCTTTCAAGGTCTATTATGGGTAATTAACATAGATTAATTGCAAAACTAAATACATGGATATAGGAAAAATCGCGAGACGAATCCATTAAGTTTAATTTAATTCATCATTACATATTGTTTACTATAGAACAATGCTGTCTAATCACGGCATAATTAGACTCGTTAGATTCATCTCGAACATTAATGTGAGATTATGGAATGGATTTTGTCATTAATCCATGTTTAACACTCCTAGTTAGTGTTTGAAGATTGATGTGACAGGTAGTTTGAAAATTTTTTTGAGAACTGAACGAGCTCTCAATCTTAAATTTAGCAACTTTTAAGTTGCTACACTTTAGCAACAAAGTTTAGCAATGGGATCCAAACAGGATTGGATCTGCCATCTCGACACAATTAAGAACGAGATGGTGGTGAGTGAAAGGACCTTGTGATGCCGAGAAGGGGGGGGGGTGAATAGGATCACTTCAAATTTCTGAAACAATGCAGCGGTTAAATGCACAAGTCAGAACTTTCGACGCTATGTCGGAACTTCCGAGGGGGCTCAGAAGTACCGGCACAGGGGCGGAACTACCGACCTGCCAGAGATGACTAAAACGAAATTTGAAAGCGAGAACGATTCTAGCAATTCTACTTGAATCAAGAGTTTAGTTTAGATGCTAAGAACCACCTGCAACCAAAGATATAGATAGGAGCACAACAAATATATAGATCGGGCTAAAACAAGCTTCTAGGGTTAGCAAAAATAGAAGAACTCAAATAAGCAAGAGACAATGGGTTTAATCCGAAGTTCACTTCCACCAAGGAAACTACGTCTCCGTTGATGATCCCACAAAAGGAGGGCTATCACCAAGAGCCTCTTGCCTCACCCAATCCCCACAAAGGAAGATTGATGCTCACTAAGAATTCTCCACAAAGGAAAGGGAAATACAAACGATCCCGGGTGCTCCACACAAAGAGGGCACTCAACGGACGACGCCTAACCGTCTAGAAGCAAGCTTCAAGAGTAACAAACGTGAATCAATGCCCGGAGATGCTTCAAGTGCTCTTGAGATGAAGGAGATGGATGGGTCACTCAAAGTTTCTCAATCTCACACCTTGGATCTCTTCCTCACACAAGCCCTAGCTCAAAGGAATAAAAGCTTAGCTCTAGGGAGGAGAGGAGAAGAGGAGTGAATGGTCTTGGGTGTGTTTGTCTCGAGTTAGGTCAGCAGAAAATGACGAGGGAGGTGTGGGGGTATAAATACCCACCCCCCAAAACTAGTCGTTATTGTGCTGTGAACGAGATTTATCGGTACTACCGACCTCAGGTCGGTACTGCCGAGGGTTACTGAAAACTGAAACAAAACAACTTTTCGATAGTACCGACCTGGGATCGGAACTACCGAGGAGCTCGAAAACTCTACCGGAGAGGCCTTATAGATACTTCCGGCCTAAGGCCGGTACTACCGACAAAAACAGAACTTTTTGGGAAAACAAAGAGTTTGTGTACGTGTAGGTTCGGTGGCTCTCTAGGTTTCTTGGTTCACCTTACTAAGCACTTTTAGCATCTCGAGGAGGTCAATTCACATCCCTCTTTATAGTACGGTGTTTCCTGTACTCAAATTCGAAAGATAAATCAAATTAAAACTCCATTTGAGCTTCAACACCCAATAGAAGGTACGAGAGGCTTCCTTTGATTAAATACAAAATTTTTCATCCAAATTGCATTGTCATTATCACCAAAATAATTAGGAGCCTAGATGCACTTTCAATGAGGCATTTGTCTCAATTTCCCATCAACAAGCAATCAAGCATTTGGGTTTAGTTGACACTTTGATTTTTAATGATCTTCTGGGGCATTTGGGTTTAGTTGAATTACCCTTGAAGGGGAGAGCTTACACATGGTCTAATATGCAGCAAGATCCACTTTTGGAGCAACTGGATCTCCTATCCCAACACTCTGGTTCTTCCAATGGCTAAG
Organism: Cenchrus fungigraminus; assembly: GCA_036936925.1. Taxonomy (NCBI): domain Eukaryota; kingdom Viridiplantae; phylum Streptophyta; class Magnoliopsida; order Poales; family Poaceae; genus Cenchrus; species Cenchrus fungigraminus. The sequence continues at coordinate 11,808,266 of CM072779.1, forward strand.
ATTACATCAGATCATATTCCATGCAAAATCACAATTGGTATAGATATCCCTAAGGCTAATATATTTTGATTTGAGAACTTCTGGCCTGAACATCCAGGGTCTGTGGATGCAGTGAGATCAGGTTGGGAGCAACATGTCAGAAATAGCAGCAGTTCAGCCACTGCACTTGTAGGCAAATTGAAGAATACTAGATATCAGCTCAAGCACTAGAGCAAAAATCTGTCACATCTCTCTTTTTTTATCAAAACTTGTAAAGTGTTTTCCTAAATGGGATTAAACTCCGTTTAAACGGTGTCTAAACTCTAAACAGGTGACCACCGTCTATGCCGTTTAGCCCGTTTAAACACCGTTTATCCCGTTTAAACGCCATTTAGCCCCGTTTAAACAGCCGTTTAAACAGATTAAACGCTAAACGATGGTCGACCGACTAGGTACCGTTTACCGTCTAGGAAAACATTAAATAAAGTGATTTTCTATCTTGACTCCCTGGAAGAGTGTAGGGCTCTCTTTCTTCCTGAATGGAACCTAAGGGAGATTGTCAAATCTCAGCTGCAAACATTTTTAAGATATAAGAATATCTATTGGAGAAAGAGGTTCACTATTAATAGAACAAAGTTTGGTGACGAGTGCACCAAATTTTTTCATGCCATGGCCACAGTGTCACACAGGAAGAATACCATCACATGTCTGAAAGATGCAAATGGAAACTTGATCTATGACCATGAAGGAAAAACATCTCTCCTTCTGCAGGAATACAGAAACAGGATGGGAATTTCTCCTCAGGCAAGGATGTTGTTTAACCTATCTAATCTTTTTTCTTTAAGAGTAGATCTTGAAAGTTTGGTTGCACCTTTTCTGCAGCAAGAAATTGATCACATCATCAAAATGATCCCAACTGATAAAGCTCCTGGTCTAGATGGTTTTAATGGTCTATTCATGAAGAAATGTTGGGGTATAATAAATGAGGATTTTTATAAGCTTTGTCAAGATTTCTTTGAGTGTGACATTGATCTGGAATGCTTAAATGAATCCTTCATCACTTTGGTACCAAAGGTCAATTATCCAGAATCTGTTAATGACTTTAGGCCCATCTCTTTACTGAACAGCAGCATTAAGCTCCTCACCAAAATTTTAGCTGAAAGGTTACAGGCTGTGATCCTTCAGCTTCTGCATGCTAATCAGTATGGGTTTATAAAATCAAGATCTATCCAAGATTGTATTGCCTGGTGTTTTGAATATATTCATCAGTGCCAGCAAAGTAAAAGAGAAATAATAATCCCGAAACTTGATTTTGCTAAGGCCTTTGATACAGTTGAACATGGTGCAATTTTGCATATGATGGTGGCACTTGGATTCCCAGATAGATGGCTGGATTGGATGCAATCTATCCTTTCATCTAGTATTTCTTCAATCTTGCTCAATGGTACTCCTGGTAGGAAATTTATAAGCAAAAGGGGTGTTAGGCAGGGAGATCCACTATCCCCTCTCCTTTTTGTTCTAGCTGCTGAGTTGCTGCAATATATAGTCAATGATGCTCTCCAAAACAACCACCTGACAATGCCTATCATGCCTCAAATGATTTTCCAATAGTGCAATATGCAGATGATACTAGTTTGATTTTGCTAGCAGATAGAGCTCAAATATTACATCTTAAAGGTTTGTTGCAGACCTTTGCTGAGTCAACAGGTTTAAGGGTCAACTTCCATAAATCCTCCATGATTCCCTTGAATGTCTCAGATGCCAAGATGCAAGATCTTGCCTCAGCTTGTGGTTGTCAAATTGCTTCCATGCCTTTCACATACTTGGGCCTCCCAATGGGTACCACAAAACCTCGTATGGAGGATCTTACTCCCCTGATGGATAGAGTGGAAAGGAGATTGAATGCCTGCTCAAATTTTCTTTCTTATAGTGGTCGGCTTGAAATGTTAAACACAGTTCTTTCTTCCACGGTCACCTATGCAATGTGCTCTTTCAAGCTGCTAGCTGGTGTCATTGAGAGCATTGATAGAATAAGGAAACAATGTCTTTGGAGAGGGAACACTCCAGAAAAGAAAGGAGGTAATCTTGTTGCATGGTCTATGGTGCAAAAGCCAAAAAATAAAGGAGGTTTAGGGGTCAAAAATCTGAGGTTACAAAATGATGCCTTGCTTCTCAAGCAGCTCCACAAATTTTACAATCACTATGATACCCCTTGGGTAAATCTTATTTGGACACGATATTACTCCACCAAGATCCCTCATGCTTCCTCTGAAACTGGCTCTTTTTGGTGGAAGGATGTGCTTCGGCTGCAGGTCCTTTACAGAGGAATTTTTAAATGTTCTTGAGGCAATGGTTCCATAGTCACCTTTTGGGAGGATATCTGGTGTGGTGAAATGGCTCTCAAATTCCTCAGACTTTTTTCCTATGCATGAAATGAAGCTATCACGATGCAACAGTTCCTGTTGGCAGAGGATTTAGACTCTTTGTTTGCTCTTCCTTTATCATCTGAGGCTTATGAAGAAATGTTGCAACTCCAAGAGGCACTGCAAATGTTGGAGTATGATCTTGCTGAAAATGATTCCAGGAGTTTCATATGGGGAAACCAAAATTACTCATCTCGGTGCTATTACCAGATGGTGTTTGAGAACTACCACTCCTCACCTGTTTTCAATTCTCTCTGGAAATCAAAGTGCACAAATCGTATCAAATTATTCATGTGGCTGGTCCTGGTTGACCGGTTAAATACGAGAAGCATGATGCTCCGAAGGAATTATAATGTGCAACCTAATGCTTATTGTGTTCTTTGCACTGGTAATGTGGAGGAGGATATTGATCATATGTTTTTCAGTTGTCCTTTCGCGCTGAACTGCTGGGCTAAACTTGGCTATGTCTGGAATATGGATTTGAACGTGTGTGACAGAGTGAAAGAAGCCTCCAGGCATTCTACATCATATTTTTTCATGGAATTCTTTACAATGGCAGCTTGGGAGATTTGGAACCTGAGGAATTCAGTTATATTTGACAATGGCGTTGCTTCAGTTAATCTTTGGGTTAGGAAATTTAGATCTCAGGGCTACCTCCATCTAGTGAGAGTTAAGGAGGATAAACGAGCTTCTTTCATTCTTTCTTTAGAGACAGTAACTTAATGCATAGGTTGTAACTCTAGCCCCCCCCCCCCCTCCTCTTTTTTTTCTGCTTGTACATATACTCCTTTTTTCAATGCAATTGCTGTGGGGAACTCCCCCACAGTCTTCAATAATCAAAAAACAAACAAACAAACAAGCATTTGAGGCCGCATATAGGGAGACTTGAATTGAATGGATGTTTCTATTTTTCCTCTTTAAAGAAAAATATTGTGATAGCGGTAGGTGCCAATCTGAACTTGACTCAGGGGGTATTTAGATTTAAAAAATTGCGCGTATGAATAATATCATAATAGTACTTTTGAATTGTGGAAAATTGTTGCATTGGACCGCGTGTATAAAGAGAAAATGTGAACCATGAGTAATGACTTTTTTTCAATCTAAACATGACCTTACCTTAAAACTCGGGACAGCACAAATAACTAGTTGCCGTATGAAACCAAACAGATAGGGTCATTTGATCGGACAAGGCGACGGATTAATCGATGGAATATCCATAATCAATTTTCAGCTGTCCGATATGATCGATTGATGAACTTAGCTATCTCATCAGTATTAGTTTTAAGGTTTTCATTACTATATGATTATTTGCGCTCCGTCCGCCATTCGTAAACACAAATGGCTTCCTCTCATCTTTCAGAGAAGACGGAGCTAGGAAACTCCATGAGGATTCTCCAGATGGCGTCCACTGCTGTTGTATTATACGTACTACTACAAGCCAACTAGGAACCAGCTGACCTAGCCAACGCGATCTATATATTTCAAGTTCTTGTCTGTAGTCGTACAGTATTTTTTTGAACGAAAAACCCGCAAAGCTTGCAGGATTTTATTAATTAAAAGAGAAGGAGAGTTACAGGCCTAGGCCGAAAATTGAGAAAGGGAGAAAAAGAGCCTTTATACAAATTACTCTCTAAGATTTGTGAGTATACGTACAGTATTACTCTCTAAGTCGTACAGTATAAAGCAGGAGTTTTAATTTTTTACTCAGTTAGTCAGTTACGTATCTCTATATATATTCTGTGTTTTGGAATACATCGTATAGAGTCAAAGGATATACGTACAACGTTGAAGGAAGGCCCTCTGCCTGCCCCGGCCGTGGTGCAGCTCCCTGTTCCTGGAGAGCATGCAGTTATAGCTCCGATCCACCAGGGATCGACAAGTAAGCATCAGCTAGAACACAATCAAATTAAGCCTACTTCACATCGATTCTTGTTTGGCTGCACTTCCTGCCTACGCCGCCCATTCTCGTTTTCCATCGATCGCCCCGGTTGCTATAACATCTGTCATCACATCTTTCTGATTTCTATCTTTCCTTGTGCGAAGAGACGACATGAACGGCGGCGTACGCAAGAAGAGGAGGATCCATAAGCTGCTGGTGATCTTGCTGTTCTTCGCGTGCACCATCGTGGCGCTGCTCGTCCGCGGCAACGGCGGCTGCTGCGTCGTCGTCCAATTGGCAGTACTGCCACGGGCCATTCCAGTGGCCCTCGGGGATGCACCTCCTGCTGCTAGAGTATCATCATCTTCTAGGCCAAGTGGCGACGAGATCCCAACAACCTCTCCCGAAGCATCGTCATCATCATCACCCCATGATCGCCAGGAGGAGTCAGCGGCAGTAGCAGCCTCCGAGGCGGAGGAGGTTCTCTCTGCTAGACCGTACGCGGCGGACAGAGAGTGGGACATCCACTGGGAGAGCGTCGCCAGGAGCCTCTCGTCATCTGGCCGCAATGGTCACACTGGCAGTGGCATCGTCAGAGTGGGCCTGCTGAACTTCGACTCGTCGGAGGTAGCGCGCTGGAGGAGCACGTTACCGGCCGCCGACGTCCGGGCGGTGAGCCTGGCGCCCGCCGCAGACGCCGTCACCTGGGAAACCCTGTACCCCAACTGGGTCGACGAGGACGGCAACAGAAGCAGCTGCCCCTCCTTCCCCGACCCCGACCCCCCGCTTCACGATTACGATCTCGTCGCCGTCAAGCTCCCTTGCCGCCGCCAAAGCTGGTCCAGGGACGTGCGCAGGCTCCACCTCCAGCTCTCCGCCGCCAAGCTCGCCCTCCACGGTAGCAGCAGCTCGAGTACTCCCAAGGCTGGTATGGTGTTGATCCTGAGCGAGCCCAAATGCCTCCCACTACCCAATCTCTTCCCCTGCAAGCACCTCCTCTCGCGCCACGCCCACGCCTGGCTCTACCGCCCCGACGCCGCCTACCTCCGCCACCGCCTCGACCTGCCCGTCGGCTCCTGCCAGCTCGCCGTCCCTTCTCTCCGGCCACCGCCACCAGTAGGACAACCTGGCGCGACGCCGCCAAGATCAAGCATCGGTAGGCAGGCCTACGCCACCGTGCTGCACTCCGCCGACGCCTACGTCTGCGGCGCCATCGCGCTGGCACAGAGCATCCGGCAGTCGGGGTCCACGCGCGACCTGGTGGCCCTGGTGGACGCGCAGAACGTGGGCGCCGAGCACCGCGCCGCCCTCGCCACGGCGGGGTGGCAGGTGCGCCCGGCCCGGCGCATCCGCAACCCGCGCGCGGCGCGCGACACCTACAACGAGTGGAACTACAGCAAGTTCCGGCTGTGGCAGCTGACCGACTACGACAAGGTGGTGTTCCTGGACGCCGACCTGCTGGTGCTGCGCGACATGGACTTCCTGTTCGACGAGGCGTCCGAGCTGAGCGCGACGGTGAACAGCGGCATGCGCTTCAACTCCGGCGTGATGGTGCTGGAGCCGTGCAACTGCACCTTCGAGCTGCTCATGTCGGGCATCCACGACATCGACTCCTACAACGGCGGCGACCAGGGGTACCTGAACGAGGTGTTCACGTGGTGGCACCGCCTGCCGCGCCGCGCCAACTTCCTCAAGCACGTCTGGGACGAGGAGGTCCGGGCGGCGCAGGCGCGGGTGCTGAGCGCGGAGCCGGCGGAGGTGCACGCCGTGCACTACCTGGGCATCAAGCCGTGGCTGTGCTACCGCGACTACGACTGCAACTGGAACGTCGCGGCGCTGCGGCAGTTCGCCAGCGACGAGGCGCACGCTCGGTGGTGGGCGGTGCACGACCGGATCGAGCCCGCGGAGCTGAGGGACAGGTTCTGTGCGCTGGGCGAGAGCCAGGTGGCGATGCTGGAGCAGCACAGGAGGGACGCGGCGACGGTCAATGCCTCGGACGGCCACTGGAACCGCACCATCGCCGATCCGCGGCGCCACTTCAAAGCCAATTAGCAGCACTAGTATAGTGTTGATGTTGTTCCTCATTGGGCCAAAGGCGCCAGGCTGAGAGAGAGCAGGATATCTAGTTATGTACACAAAATATCGTTACAGAAAAGGTTATTTTCCCTATGAAAAAAATGACTGTATGGGTCTAGCTCTGGCTTGGGCGGGAGACAGGAATTGGACTTAGGGAAGGCCGAGTCAAGCTAAATCTATCCTATAAGGAGCGAAGACAATTGAAAACTTTTCTCACCCAAATCGGACCCGCCTTACCCCTCACGCCGGACCCACCCGTCATATGTTTTTGGAAGTGGATAGGGTGGAAGGACTATGAAGTACCAAAAAATCGCAATTTAGAGAGTGTTTCTGCCAAAATCTTAATTTTTTTCTCACCCAACGTTGCCTTACCCACCCTATGTACCCGCGTCGGGCCCACCGGAGAGCCACACCACGATTTTGACGATTTTTTCTCACGCCTCGCCTCCTCGATCTCCTGCCCGACCACGCCGCCGCTCTCCATCCGCATCCCGTCGCCTCCTCGAGTCCTCGATCTGATGTTTGCAATTTTCTCTCGAATCTCCTGCCCGACCACGCCGCTGCTCTCCATCCGCTTCGCCTCGCCTCCTCGATCTCCTGGGCGTCCACGCCCTTAGCTTCTCCTCCGGACCGAGAGCAAGCAGGCCGACCTGGTCGGCACCACCGCCATCAAGGAGTCGTCGGCACGCGAGTTCAAGGAGCAGAGCAACCAGTTCGTCCGGATGGGCCGGAAGCACTACACCGAGGCAGTCTCCAGCTACACCAAGGCCATCGCCCAGATAGAGCCCCTGTCCTCCCTCGACGCCGCCGATGCTTCCTTCCTCTTTGCGAACCGCGCCCACGTCAACCTCCTCCTCGGCAATCACCGCCGGTCACTTGAAGATGCCGAGCAGGCCATCCGCCTCTCCCCTTCCAGTGTCAAGGTAAATCGTTTCTTACTGCTTAGTATGTTTTGGATCCAGTGGAGCAGCTAGCGGCGTGATGTGAGATGTTCTTGAAGCTAGGCGTACTACCGGGCAAGGTTTTGGGATTCGAAAGCTAAAATATTTCGGTGCCTACTGAATTGGACGAAATTCGTACAATTTCGGGACGAGATTCGATTGAATTGAAAAGTCAAAATTCATGTTTGGACAAAATTTGATAAAATCCGAATGAATTTTAACATACATTTATTTATCCTTGACATCCTTGTGGCTCACGAAGATTGCTGGCAATAACTAGCAAACCATACGAAGCATTGAAACGGGCTAAAAGTACTTGCAACAAATCAACAAATAAAGAAAAAGATCTGGTGCCGGCGATTGCGCTGCAGCTTCTGAACTGCCTGCTACCGGACAATGTAATTTTCTACAAACATGGACAAGTGCAGGAGCTGATTTCGTAATCCCATTGGCCATTGCTGGAACAACATTAATAGCAGTGTCTATGGTAATGAGGTAAGATATTTGTTTTGTGTGTATGGTTTAGAAGTTCCCCTCGGAATTATGATTTGTGATACACATGCATCGCTATTTGAGATATGTAAAATATACATGTGGTCTGTGATATCCTGATCCCCTCATGTATGTACAAAATGATTGAAAAGAAGCTATGAAGCGATATGAGTTTTTTCTTAGTACATATTTTGCAAGGTTACCGTACTTGTCACTGCCTAGATTAATTCTAGAACAATTACAAATGAATTTCTGTTGATGTATTTGTCAGTATAAAAGTTAGGTTACTTATTAGATTACGTTCCCTATTGCTCATCCACATTTTATTGGAAACATGTAACCTCCTGTGTGTCCAAGTGTTACACATCTTGCAGAGATCGTTGTCCAAAGAAGCAGTAATCCAAGCTGTATAGCTTCTGCACTGAGGTATCCCTATGATACTCGCCCCAGGTACATTCTCTCCTCTCCCTTTTCTTCCATGGATTTCATACTCATCAAAACCTAGGGCTTGAGGATAATGTGAATGGAATTTGTGCAAGATGGGTTGCTAATAATGCAAATAGATGAATACCACTGTTTGAAAGTTCGATCCATTTTTTTTATTTTGAAGAGAATTTATGAAGAAAGTATAGATATGGACTGTTTTCATGATCATGCATAATTTGTTCATGTACATAGACGTTTTTATTGAACAATATTCAGATTTAAAATATGTCTTTGTCTGATTTTGTAAATACACCATCTATCTATGTTTTAGGACCCTCTGTGGCAGTCAGTTCTATATCAGTGGTACAAATGGATCTTACCGAGGAAGATGGAGGTGGTGGTGGGGCTGGGAGGAATTCACTGTCAGAGACCATGGTGCTGCACCCTACAAGTACTAGGAACATACTATGTCAATAAGGCAAGTTAAAGCAGGCTAATTAAGAAACAATACAAATTAATGCAGGCAACGTTTGTTCATCCTGCATATATATTCGTGTTTCTACTTGAATCTTAAATTGATGTTATTCCCCTCATTATGATTAATTGGCAAATGAAGCTGATTGATTATATATCTGATGATATAGTGCGCAATCTGTTGTCGATCTTATTGGTTATTATGTCTAAAAAAATGGCATGTGTGTTTCGGTTTTGTGGATCAATTGTCAGACTTTCAATACACAAGGATGAAACTGAGGAACAAGTATATTAAACATAGCTTGTAAACATTGACATGAACTCCATCAAGGTGCTGTGCCAAGCTGAGAACATTAATCCCTTGTTCCTGGCTTGGTGTGATTGGGAACGACAATTGCGAGCTGCATACAGTAGCAACTGCATGTGTCGCCCTTATATCGTAAACATGCATGTGTTAGTCAACATTACTTCGCTGCCTTTCATATATCACTTTGTACAAGTAGGACTTTTAACATGTATGATAGTGGTTTTAAGGATTTTTTAAAAATACGTGCGTGTCGCACGTACACTTTACTAGTCAAACATAAAGACAAAGGGATTTGTATGGGGCAATATCTGCACACACTATGTTCGTCTGGATTATCAGTCACCAGCCAGCGGTACTTTTCTCTCAGAATAAATCAGCCATCAGCTACCAGCCAGCGGTACTTATCTCTCAGAACAAATCAGCACCAGCCGCCAGCTGCCAGCCAGACGAACAGGGTGACAGTCGCTAACAATTAAAACTAAAGAATAAGATAACCTAATTACTAAAGAAAGATATCATATAAAAGCTGAGCGATGGTGATTAATCTAAATAATTAGTGATTAGTCTAAAAACTTAATGATTTGAAAGTACTAATCTTGACTATATGGACCATTAGGGGGGCCATGGCCCCCTGGCTCCGCCTTGCCCGGGCCATATTTTAAGACTTAATAGCAAATGGGGATCCAACTGTGATGGCTAGCTCCTCACAACAATTAGCTAGCCAACCGGGTTAGAACCCATTTCCAGAAAAGATATATATATATACACCTTGATGTCCTTCGACTATTGTTTGTGTGGGTCCCGTTAATCTGCTATAACTATGAATTAGTCCCCTTTATATCATGCTTGGATCACATGACTCGTAGTACTGCGGAAAATCCATTTGGCCCTTTTTTTTCATGTGTGCCAAGGGTTAAGGTCAATGTGGCCTCTGATCATTTCTCAGAAGTTTGAGTTGCTTTGACTGCTTCTAGTCTAAAATAAGTGGGTGTGAAGGATTAATGGGCTAAAATTTAACTCACCTTTTAATTCTGATATCCAAACAAGACCTCACTGTAGAACGAAGTTTGAGGATGAGTAATACTGGAACATTGGACTTGGCCTATATAGGAATTCTGAAAATTCTGGAGATGATTAGTACGGTTGTTACAAAGTGATGTTTGGGGTGGTGGATCGCGCAACGTAAGCATTCGGTTTACTTTGAGCATGTTTTTGTATAGAATCAACACAGAATTTCTACGAAGAAAAAAAACTCTGTCTAAACCTCTTCAGCTAGAGAAAAAAACACTTGATACGAAACGAGATGCATGTTGCAGGCTCACGGAAGACGATATTCGCGTCCAAGCAGTAGAGACAAATTAAATCCAGCCAGTTGTTCGACCCGGTCCGTACGTCCAGCGAGCAACAGCCCGTGACCAACCTTTTCGTCCTTGGATTATTCATGCCATGCATCACATGATGATCATTGATCAATCATACATCATTGCATTGCTCGATTTTACAACTACTCTCATCTCATGCATGAGCTTCATTCGACAGAGGAAACAGAGAGATCGATTGATCAGAGGATGCAGTAATATCTAACCCACCAAGCATTCAGTCAGGTGGAGGATCGGATTACTGCTGCGGCGTCTGCAACAGTGAGATGATGTCGAGGGAGATGGTGCAGAGGCGCCGCAGCGCCTCCTCTCTCTTGGCAAGCTCCGGCGGGTACGTGGCCCTGCTCGTCCGCTGCCGCCTCCGGAACAGCGTCCGGCACACGGCGGGGTACTCGGCCGCGGCGCTCACGTGCACGAAGGCGTAGTCGTAGTCCTGCTCCGCGAGGGAGGCCCGCGCCGCCACGAGCGCGTCGCGGGCGGCCGCGTACTTGCCGGCGCAGGCGCGGAGGAGCGCGCGGTCCGCGTCGGGGGTGGCGGCGGCGGCGCCGTCGCTGGCGTTGCGGAGGAGGAAGGAGGCGGTGCCGGAGGCATTGGCTGCGGCGGCGGAGACGGCGATGGCGCAGAGACCGGGGACGTCGGCGGTGGTGCTGGAAGGATCGTCGGCGAGGGCGGTGATGCAGAGGTCGTAGAAGCTCGTGGAGTTGCACGTTGACTGCACCAGCGGGGCTTGCTGATGGCGTCCCTTGCTGCTGCTGCTGTTTTGCTGTGTTGGCGCGAGGTCGAGGGTGATGGAGGAGTCGGAGAGGTGGAAGAAGATGCTCAGCTGGATGAGGAGCAAGACGAGCATGGGGGAGGCCGCGGTAGCCATTGCCGCAGCCGTATGCCCGTATTCTCCCCTCCTCGCTGACGGACGGCTCAGGCAGAGTGCAAGAGAAGTAAATAGACGCTTGCGCGCGCGTCGGAGCCCATGTATATGGACAAAATTCTGAAAAGGTCATGGCTGCTCCACCTGGTTGTCTCTTGCTTCACGTGCAACCATCTCGATGACTCGATCGGATCAACATGCTCTTACGTTCTCCGGTACAAATCGTGTTTGGATCGAACGGCTAAGATGTGTCTGGATGGAGGCTTATAGAATTCTTAGCTTGCAAGTAAAAAATGTAGAGTATATTTACTTCACAAGTCTAAAATTTTAACACCTGAGTAAGTCTAGAATCTTAGCATTTAAGTAAGTCTGTAAGTCTAGAACCTTAACATCTACTCCCTTCGTCCCGCAAAGAGTGTCCCTTTGGTTTGTCCTAAGTCAAACCATCTTATGTTTGACCAAGTTTATATAAAAATATATAAACATTTTCGATGCCTAACAAGTTCCATTAGATTCATTATGAAATATATTTTCATTGCATATCTATTTAGTGTTATAAATATCGATACTCTTCATTATAAAGTTAGTCAAACTTTAAATAGTTTGACTGAAAAAAGTTAAAGTGGACACTCTTTGCGGGACGGAGGGAGTAAGTCTTGTTACTCTATATATGTGGGCTTAGGTCTCAATGCAAACACCAAACATCAAATCAACGACCTATTCAACCAATTCTACCTTCTCACACGGTATCAGAATCATATACCAACATCGATTGATCCTTGGGCAGACCACTCCTGCTCGTGCCGCCGTTGGAAGATCAATCTTTGTAATCTCCCTAGGGCGTCACATCTCTTTTTTGTTCAAGCAAATGATCCATTTCATATATTAGATTAGTAAATTAGATAAATAACATTTATTAGATTATAATTTCTTTTTTTATGAATACTACATCACGGACTTCAAGTCGAGGAGTCAGTGAACGCTACAACACGTTTCTGAGTTTCTGAGATCGTCCGTGTGAACCCCTCCTCCAATCCGGCAATCCCCCAAATCGACACCTTCAAGTAATCAATTTCGCCAATGCTACATTACCAATGGTCTTCGTAGTCTTACAAACATCGTCAACAACACATAGTTGATAAAATGGACAATTCTATGTCATGTGACATACGCGCATGCCGCATGGGTTTTTTAGAAGTACATACTTTAATGCCTTCGTTCCCCGCTATAAAATCGGTTTTGAATGCGAGGGCTTAATCCATACTGTGAAAAATACAATTATTTATTTTCTAAAACCCGCAGGCGTGAGGAGGAGATGGAGATGATTGTCGCCACTCGCCAACGTGGTGAAGCAAAGGAGGAGCGAGTAGCTTGGAGCAGAGGAGGATCGGACAGGGAGGAAAAACCAATTTGGCGACCGATCACTCCGTGCGTGTGATCAGACCGACTGCTCCCGCTCCCCACATGTGTTTCCTTTCTTTTTTTTCTACTCAAAACCAGCATGCTATGCACGGTCGCTAGGGGGCCACTGCATGGCCGGTGGCTGCACGCTGCTCAGTTAGTTGCTGCGCATGGAGGCAAGTGAATGCGATGCTTTTTTCAATTTTTTATATGAATTAAATATTATTTACCTATGAGTTCTCTTTTCTTTTCATTTTTCTGTACCAAGCAAATATTGATAATTTTACAAACCATGCATATAGAAAAAAATAAGTGTTTTTGTAAGTTATCTGCATTACTCATCGTCAAGGAAAAAAGTTATATGCATAACTTGTCATTAGGGGAAAAGTTATGTGCATAACTCGCCATCAGAGTCAAAGTTATGTGCGTAACTCGTTGTTGGGTAAAAATTATATGCATAACTCATCATCGGGGTTCAAGTTATCTGCATAACTCGTCGTCAGGGTCAAAATTATGTGCATAACTGGTCGTCAAGGTCAAAGTTATGTGCATAACTTTTCTTTTTTGAGTTATGTTCCTAATTTTTGTTCATAATTTTTGTTACATTCGAATTTGGTTCCAAAAGTTTTATATATACCTTTTATATTTTTGAGTTATGCCCCTAACTTTTGTTCATAATTTTTGTATCGAATTTGTTTCCAAATTTTATATATAACTTTTGGATACAACTTGTATGCACAATTTTATAAAAAATAACTTAATCACATAATTTGTTTCGAATGTCATCTTACATATATTTTTTAGCAACTTACACAAATAATTTATACACATAATAATATTTAATTATTAGTACCAATTGCATATAATAGGAAAGAAAAAAGAAAGACAGAGTCCGCACTCCACAAGCATGTCTCTCTGTCTTGGCGCGTTTGGAGCGCGCAGGTCTGAATGGTTTGGGGTGGGGGCGTCATGTGGGCCCGCGGGGGTCCTGACACACTGTCGGGAATCGCTCGCTAGGGCGGCTGCTAGTGCGCGGTCGCTAATTAGCAAGGCCCAACAAATCACGTGGGGAAAGGGGATTGAGAAAAAGAGAGGATCATTGAGAAAAGAAAAAGAGAGAGAAGGGGAAATAAATGGGATTGAGAAAAATTACATAGTAAGAGGGAGGATCGGCTGTAGTTGTGTTTTTTCTTCTTAATCTCTTTTAATCAGGAATATAGTTAAGGGGATTGGTTTTCTCAATCTACGGTACTCTAACTTCTTTAATAGATTTATCTATATCTAAACAATGCTAAAGCAGTTACCCATCCAAACGTGTCAGTCAGGCAAGCATTCCAAAAAGAAAAAGAAAAACAAGCAGTTCTGAAGAGGCCCAAGCCCTGAAGCCAGCCAGCCCAGCGGCGGATTCGGACGGGCTGGCTTGCCAGGTCGTAAATGGAAGATGAAAGGTAGAAAAGGCTCATATGACCCATATTTTTTGTAACGATTAATCATCATGGTGGGCCTAGGGGGTTACCTACTCAGATTACTGCAACGATGCCCGCTTAACCAGCCTGCCTGTTGCTGCTCACCGGCGGCGATCCCATCCCCTCTCTCCATCTCCAGCTCCGGCGGCTCTCTGACGAACTATCGGAGCATGCGGCACCACCACGCCTGCAGTCGGGGCCACCAGGTGGGCGCGTTGCTCCTCGTCGCCGCCACCTTCTTGCTCACCCGCCTTTTCGACCGCCTCCTCCTCGACACATCTTCTCCTTCCTCTTACTCCTTTCCCCTAAACGCCGCCCGCCCCTCGTCTTCCCCCGACCTTCGCATCTATGTCTACTCCGAGGACGAGATCCAGGGCCTCCGCATCCTGCTCCGCGGACGAGACGGCACCGTCGCCGCAGCCACCTGCCTCAAGGGCCAGTGGGGTACCCAGGTAAACCTTGCCTGAGGAGGCACATCTACATCTCCTCTAAACTACTACTATTTGTTAACGTGCAGCTAGTTTGTTGCAATTGTTCATTCCTTACATTACAGTATATAGTTGCTGCCTCTGGACCTAGCTGTAAGCATTCTTCCTAATTCGACTCAGAGGCCTGCGTAACATTAATCATACTGTTGCCTATCTAGGCCGTCCTGCTCAATCAGTATTTCAAGCAACGCAGCACGCAATTTGACAGAGTCCTGATTGAAAATTTTGTTGCTGTAGATTACACAACTAGTATCAAATGTTCAGTTATTATCCATCTCATCAGTGTAGTATAGCAGAATCTACTATGATCCTTTCACCTTTCTGTTGTTCATTTGGTTCTTGGTACCTACATTCAGTGTCTCTTACAATCCACAGAAAACAAAACATCGACCCTCATGTTGATGGATTCCATCTTATAGGTCAAGATCCACCAGCTTCTTCTAAAGTCAAGATTCAGAACATTCAACAAGGATCAAGCAAATCTTTTCTTTGTTCCGAGTTATGTTAAGTGTGTTCGTATGACAGGGGCACTCAATGATAAGGAAATCAATCAGACCTATGTCAAGGTAAAACCCCGAAACAATTTTTCTGGATAATGTGCATTTGAAAGCAGATTTCTTACTGCTCCACCTTCACTTGCTGCAGGTTCTGAGTCAGATGCCATATTTCCGTAGATCAGGTGGGCGTGACCACATTTTTGTTTTCCCAAGGTACCATTTCCCAACTAGTGTTTGATAACCTGGGAGCAACAAATAATCTTTTTTTTTCATTTTTGTTGAAGCAATATGTGTTTAGGGAACTTCTTTTTACCTAAGACTCTGCCTTTTCTGTCATATGTAGTGGTGCTGGAGCTCATCTATTTCGCTCATGGGCAACATTTCTGAATCGATCTATTATCCTTACTCCAGAGGTATGAGCTGTTTGTGGTTCTATTCACATTTTCCTAATTCTTTTTCATGAAAAGAAAGGAGCTGTAGTGTTTTAATTATCCAGATGGTAGTGCATGACTCTAGGGCTGCTTCTGCTGCCTATTTAAGAAGTCTTTTCTATATCATTGTTATAATAAGGTTTCCTAAATCCTGATTCATAGTGCTAGAATGGTGTCATGATATCTTAGCTCCCAAAGCTCCAAAATCACACCCTGACTTGCTAGTATAATTAATTTTTTTGTTGTGTCCGTAAGTGTGGTAAAAAATGTAGGCCTGCTTTTTGCGATTGTCTTCCAAGCATATATTTTCTCTTGCATAAGATATTGATGGTTACTTAGATGGTGATTTTTACTTGTTACATCTTATCTAACTAAAACGAAATTTATGGGGTATCTGCAATTTGTTTGCAAGTGAGTTTGAAAGAGGTCAGAGAATTGACTTGGTTCATGAATGTTGTTCTCCTGTGCAAGCTACTTAGAATGGCCATGTGTTACATTTGCCAGGGTGACCGTACAGACAAACGAGGCACAAGTGCATTTAATACATGGAAAGATATTATTATACCTGGTAATGTGGATGACTCTATTGTGAAGTCTGATGCTCGTGCTGTACAACCAATTCCGTTGGCGAAAAGGAAGTACTTAGCCAACTTCCTTGGACGCGCCCAGGGGAAAGCAGGGCGCCTTCAACTGGTGAAGCTTGCAAAGCAGTATCCTGACAAGGTTGTCTTCAGTTTGATTTCCAGAATCACTTTACTATGGTAATACAATAAAATTAAATAGTCATTATTGTAATTTTTTATCATTTCATTCAGAATTAGCAGATGAAAAGTGGTAATTCAAGGTTTGGCCTTAATTCATTTTTTTGTAGCAATGTAACATCATGGTTCTCTGTTAAAAATATTATGTATAGGCACATTGCAATACATGGAAATAGGAATTGAGAATCTATGTTGTAGTTATCTACCTCAAACTATATGATTGCACTATATTTCACTTTCTTGGTTGCCTTTTTCTCTTATGAAGTGCTTTGGACACTCTTTTTTGTTTTTAACTCTGGCTGTCTGTAACATTGGTTCTGTGAACAGCTGGAGTCTCCAGAACTGAAGTTGTCTGGCCCTAACAAATTGGGAAGGATCGATTACTTCATGCACCTGAGGAATGCAAAGTTCTGTTTGGCTCCTCGTGGCGAATCGTCATGGACACTTCGATTCTATGAGTCCTTTTTTGTGGTGAGCTCTCCTCTCCTCCTCTCTAAAAGACGATTTTGAATCGAATGGCAAATTATAAGCTTGTGAATCTTGATGATAGGAATGTGTGCCAGTAATTTTGTCAGATGAAGTTGAGCTTCCTTTCCAGAATGTGATCGACTACAGCGAAATCTCAATTAAGTGGCCGTCGTCTAAGATTGGGCCTGAACTGCTTGAGTACCTTGAATCAATACCAGGTATTGCATGGTACTCAGTTGGTGCTAGACGCTATAGTCATACATTAAGGCTGGGCTGGATCAAATGAAGTTTACATCTCTTGCTGTTGCAGATGAAAGGATCGAGGAAATGATTGGTCATGGGCGTGACATGAGATGCTTGTGGGTGTATGCAGCGGATACGGAGCCTTGCTCTGCGATGAGCGGTATCCTGTCAGAGCTGCAGAGGAAGGTGCGACGGTTCCATCAATCGCCAGAGACGTTCTGGCTGCACAACAGGTCGATTGTGAACAGAGATCTGGTTGAGTTCCACAGCTGGAGGACGCCCGTTCCATTGCCATGAACCATAAATTCTGATTGAAAACTAGTTTTGGAATGAGAGTATGAGACTGCTGTTGTTGTTCTGCTGATCTTGAGAAGAAACCGATACATTACGATTAAGGATTAACACTAGTGTTCATTGTTCCTTATATCGAGGCCACTTGTCTCCACTCGAGCTAACAAATTAGATGTGATTAGTCTTTCGCTATTATTGGAAATATAGAGTTGAGAAATTATTATTTTTACCTCGGATCATCTACTATCATTATTTTTGACAAGCATTAATGTTTTTGTTTAATATTTGTATACTAAAGCATTTTTAAACTTTGGCTGTAAGTACTTTGAATAGTCGTCCAACTCACGGCAGAACGATCAAGCACCGTGTATGTGCGGTCCTGCCGGTCTATATATGTGTTAGTACTTCCGTGGTTTTGTCTTGTCGCTCAGAACTAGCTCGTTGGAAGCGGCGACGATGCCGATCGCTATCCGTTTGGCCACCCTGCATTGGGAATTACCGGCGCTCGCGGTCAGAGGCAACAGTCCAAACCGAGTCGTGCCAAGCCATCATCTTCTGAAGTCAAAGGGGGTGCGTCCGTCCGTGTCGGTCGCCCAACCCCATGGCCGTGCGCAACTCCTGATTTGGTTTCCCGAAATTGTCTGGTCACCGGAGCTCAGAAAATTAGGGCGTCCACCAGTTGATCGATCGGAGGTGGGCGCGCGTGCAGGGTGACGGCCTTGGCATCGAGATCGGCGGCGGTGGATTTCGCGGAGGACAAGCGGGAACGGACATGGAGACGCAGTTGCATGCAAGGCCGGAACGCTCTCCCTCCCTCAAATGGTTAGACCAAAGCCCAGGTTGTTGTGCGCGCGAGCATAAAAGAATCGCCGGTGATCGAAGTGAGGAGGCCGGAATCTGTTTTCGACGAACACGTCAGGACAACAGGTCTTCCGCCACGCACATCTAGCACACTAGTACTGCTCCTATATTGTTACTCCTCTGTAATTGTTTATCATTGACTACATTGAGTTATTGACCATGTTCATCTATCTACTCTTCTGACTGTGTATTGACAGTAAACTGTGACTGCTGTCACGTTATTTTGTTCATACATGAATACGTTTATACTCATCTAGTATAGTCCACTTGGTGAGGAATATATGTAGACATGCTTATTATTGCCCCCCACATGCATGGATCTTGTTATCATCTTTCAGGCAGGGTATCCACATGAGACTCCTCTATAATGATTCATACTACTACTAGTACGTCCAAGCATTTCGATTGAGTTCCTCCACAAATTCCAATTAGCCTTTACCTTTGAAGAATGATGCTCTGTCGGGGACAAAGCAGTCCTAGCTAATCAAGCGGAGTCACAACGTAGTAGGATGCCGACCAAATACACCATAACAAAATCATCATCCAAAGCCACGATGATTATCTCCCCCCAACACAGCTTTAATTTACCCCGGAGGAGCCGGGCCGTGCCCGCGTGCACGATCGACGACCACTCTTCAACACACGCACACCTGTGCATGATGAAAAGGGATCTCGCCATGCATGCACGTCAATCACTTTCCGGCACCAAAAGACGCACACGTAGACGACGACGAGGCCCCGATCAGGATCGGAGGACATTGGAGAGGATCAGCCGGAACCAATCGTGGCCCCCGCCCAATCCGGTCTCCGACGACCCAATCCATTATTCGTCACGCGAGAGAGGGGAGGGAGGGATTGCTCGATCGCGCGAGTTAACTAATCCGGGACGACGGCACGTTAGCAATCACGACGTGCGTCTTTGGAGCGAGCTGGACCACGCTGATGAGGCCGGGGGGCGATCCGGGAACCTAGCCGAAGGATCATCGCGTGCAGTGGGGGCGCGCGGATCGTCCGTCCGCGCGCGCATGGCATGTTGGTTGGATCGTTTCCTCGGGAATTGGCTCCCACGCAGCACGGATTTTCCGTGCACGGCGCGCTCGGGAACGCCCAAAGGCCGTAAAGCCGGCACGGCCGGCGCCGCGACCGACGCCCGCGATGCCGAGCGCCGCAGCTGGGGCAGCCGGGCAGGGGCGACGACGACGACGCGCGCCGGCCGCGCGGGCTTAAAAAACTTGGGAAAGCAAAAGGAATGAGGTGGTGCTGCCCTGCCCTGGCCTGGCCTGCCGCCGCTTTCCGGAGCGGGCGCTCGCGATCTCATTCCGACTGCCCGCCCCTGCCGCGGCCGGCGAGTGTGGCCCTATCATTGGTATCTGCCGAGCGACGCCCCAAAAGCGTGACACCCGCCTCAGCTTTTCAGGAGCCCAGGTCGTCGAAAAGCTTCGTGTTCTCCGCGTGGTGGTGCGAGCGGGAGTCTCACTGCAGACTGCTGCTGCTGCTACGCTCTAGACCACTCCGAACAAGCCGGGATCACGAGCGGCGAGTGACGAGAGCAGCTGGCCTCGTCTGTCTGCTGAGAGGACGCCTTTGCCCCCGCTTAGCCGCGTACGGTCGTGTTCCCCTTCATCGACCGCCCGGGAGCGTCATGCTCTTGTACGGTACGGCCCCTTTCGTCTCGCGTTAGCTGAGGG
Organism: Cenchrus fungigraminus; assembly: GCA_036936925.1. NCBI lineage: Eukaryota > Viridiplantae > Streptophyta > Magnoliopsida > Poales > Poaceae > Cenchrus > Cenchrus fungigraminus. Next base: position 11,828,102 of record CM072779.1, read on the forward strand.
TTCGTTCATCGAGTCGCAGTGATGATTTGGCGCCGCGCCAGCGCGTACGCTCTCTCCTGCGACTGTGTCGCCGTGTGAAGGAAAGCGGGTGCAGGGTGGCTAGCGGGAGGAGGCAGAGGCCGCAGCTACCACTCACTCACATGAGCAACAGTGTGCACCTGCCGCCGCAGCCATGGAATTGCCGTGGTACTGAGCACAGCAACGAGTGCGTGAGAACAGGATCGGCAGGCACACGGATCTGGGATCGGATTGATCGGCGCTGGTTGACAGACCGCAAGAGGCCACGCGACATGTTACCCGCCCCCTGCCTGACACCCCTCTCTTTTGAATTCCATGCATGCATGATCTTATCACTAATTCGGGCAAGCGCTGACAAGTTGGACACCCCGGTCGTCGAGTCCCCGACGACGACGACGACGCATGGAGGAGGAGGAGGAGCGAGGGAGAGATCGAGGATCGAACACCTCCACGCACCAACCAATAATTAACTCGCGTGCAGATAGGAGAACACAAAAAAAGAGTTTGCAGCGAGAGAGATGCGTGTATCTGTCTTGTTGCCGCTTAACTTGTTCAGACGAAGCCACTCGACTCGAGAGACGATGTTAGCACGCCGCGCCGCGCGCCGGCCGTTTATTCAAGCACTAGACCGGCCGGCCCAGCGAGGACTCCGAAACCAGCCAGATAGGCCGGGTTGCTGCTGATGGCCCGTGTGAGCGACGACGACGGGTCCTCACCTCACCTCAGCTTGCGATTCTCTTGGGCTAGGTCGCGAGTCGCGACCCGTGCAAGGAGCCAGCGAGCTCTATGGGAGGACGCGACGCGCGCCCCGAATCAGCACCCGCCACGGCGGCACGCATTAGGATACTCATGGACTAAGACATGGTGCTACGCGACACTTAGATTTGCATGCAACGCAGCTAGGGCGCGACCAAGGCCGCATTATCAATAGCGCTTAAGGATGTCGGGCGCGGGTCACGAGAGAAATAGCGAGCGAGCGTTTTTGCCAAACAGTGGCAGCTTTTGCGCATGTCTCCCTCTTCCTCTCTGTGCTCCTCTCAGGGTTCGAGGAAACAAATCAAAAGGGAAAGCACCGAGACCTTCGAATCCGCCGCTACTGCCACTGCCACCACCACCACCGCGGCCTCGCTCGGCGCCCCGCCCCCCGGTTATATAAGTGCGCGCACCCTCTGCGCATCTATAGATTTCAGCATTGCCCTCTGACCGGAACAAGATCCCGGAAGAAGCAACCAAATCAGAAGCAGAAGCTTAGGAGTGGCTAGTAGTAGTAGTAAGTGGTTTGCACTAGCACGCTGCGTCTTGTGTCGATCCAGTTCTTGATCGATCATCTCTCACAACCTCTGCGTCGTAGAGGTGATCGTGTAGCTCCAATTAAGATCGTCGTTGTGATCGAGCTAGCGATCTCGATCGGTGATGGAGGCGGCGCTGAGCGGGCGCGTAGGGGTCAAGTGCGGGCGGTGGAACCCTACGGCGGAGCAGGTGAAGGTGCTGACGGAGCTCTTCCGCGCGGGGCTGAGGACGCCCACCACGGAGCAGATCCAGCGCATCTCCACCCACCTCAGCGCCTTCGGCAAGGTGGAGAGCAAGAACGTCTTCTACTGGTTCCAGAACCACAAGGCCCGCGAGCGCCACCACCACAAGAAGCGCCGCCGCGGCGCATCCTCCCCCGACGACAGTGGCAGCGGCAGCAACAACGAGGAAGACGCCGTCGTCGGGCGCGCCGCCTCCCACGAGCCGGTCGTCGAGCCCGACCTCGTGCTGCAGCCGCCGGAGAGCAAGCGGGAGGCCAGGAGCTACAGCAGCCACCATCACCACCGGCTCCTGACATGTAAGCGTCGTCATACACCGTGTTACTACTTGACTACTCGTATGCATTGCCACACATTGGATGCGCTGGCCGGCCATGAGATCGATCATGCATGAGCTCATCCGGTGGTGTTGGTTGATCGACATGTATGCAGGCTACGTGAGGGACGTGGTGGAGCAGCAGGCGGCGGCGGCCGAGGCGCTGATGTGGGAGCGGCCGACGAGGGAGGTGGAGACGCTGGAGCTCTTCCCCCTCAAGTCCTACGTCGACCTCGAGGCGGCCGAGAAGGTCCGGTACGTCAGGAGCAGCGCCGCCAGCGAGCAGTGCAGGGAGTTCTCCTTCTTCGACGTCGCCGCCGGCCGGGATCCGCCGCTGGAGCTCAGGCTCTGCAGCTTCGGCCCCTAGAACAACACCACCGGCGGGCGCATCGCATGCACGTACTGCTAGTGTGTGTGTGTTGGGCCTGCTTGTCGAGCGCATCATTTGTGTAGTCCTTGATTCTAGCTACCAACATGAAAAGGTGTAGGGAGTTAAGATACAGCATGTGCTTTGTACGCTCTACCGACGTTGCATGGAGAGGATCCGGGAAGATCAGGGAAAGAGCACGCAGATGAGATTTCAGTTGCCTTTTCCTTGATCTTTTCATCATGAGATTGGGATGTACTACTGCTTCTTTTCGTTCTTTTCTGCTGCCTCTGCATGGCATACTAAGATTAACCCTGTTCACCACTGATGATACTTTTTTTTTCCTGTTTTTCATCTTCTTCTTCTTGGAATGTACCTCTTCATGGTATATATATATATCCATATATATGTACCACGTATTATTATTTCCATACTATCATGCCCATGCATACACGTCTGTTTGCTAGCTAGCAAGTGATACTTGTTTATTAAGGAGACGACGATCTAGTACTAAGCTTGCGATTGCATATGTAGGCTCTGAATTTCCTTGACGCTACGCGAGTTTATTTTGACTGTTGTTTCATATGTTTGTGGCGCTTGTGAACTGTGTGAATCATGCATGCATACTACAACGCGTTAGGTGAGAAAAGATGCATGCAGTAGTAGGAACACAGCAGCAGGCTTTTTATTTACAGTTGACGTGCTATGGACTACGGTCATCGAATTTTTAACCAGGAGTACGTGCTTGATCTCTCTGGGTTTCAGATATAAGAAAGCAGCAGTTCTGACGTGTTCGTGTAGCATGTGATGGTCAACTGCCACCCGCTTGCCTCTAGGGAAATGTTGGCCGCTTGATCACTTTGCTTTGGAGGCTTGTTCTTGGACATGGAGTTTCAAACCTTGCAGATGACTTTTCGGCCATCCGGACCATGCTTCCTTGTTTGTTGACTCTTCTGTCACACTGACGAGCGACGACTGATAATCCTTCTTTATTATTCTTTTGTGACAATTGAGAGTCTGCGTGCACACTGAGAACGTACTGGTGATGTACCACGTTGCATGCGCAGCTTTGCAGGTTTCATACTAACGGTGCAAAAGAAACATTCGATTTGCCTGCCTAGCTCCCTCGCCGGCCGAAATTGCAGAATATTTGGTCAGCTCCACGCCATAGCGCGAGAAAACTAACATATACTACTTCTCTATTCTGACTTGTAGATCGTTTTGGTATTTTTTGTTCACACTTTTTTGTTATATGTTGGGGAATCGACCAAATTTAGTCACCCTCAAAGCATCGAAGGAAACACAGTTTTTCATAAAGTCGTTCAGAACAATTATGAGCGATGATGACGTCATTTCTAAGGTTTAAGGATAAGGGTGTTTCGGCAAACTAGGGATGAATTGGAACTTCGGGCTCGAAAACGGTTAAGTATCAATCGAGTTCTTTAGCAAATATGGATATTGCAACGGAACTTTTGAGGATCTAGATAAGCGAAGTTGGTAGAAAGATGTTTTTTCATGTTTCTCACGTTTTGATGAACTTCGGAGTTGACGATTCCATGATTTTTTGTGGAAGTAGGAAAGGATGACGTCATACCTCAGGGAATTTGAAGAAATCTGAAAGTTTGTGTGAAACACTAAATTTTTTGGAGGAAACGTTCTTTTTTGTTTTTGCAGGGTGCAAAGTTGGACGAAAAGCCAAAAATGATAAAGTGAGACCCTGAGGCTAAGGACAGGAAGCGGAGAACTTCGGAGCTCGTGAAGATGTGGAATGTGCAAGTTTCACTAAAAGTGACGTCAGTATTGGTGAGACTGACATCATTTCGTGCAAAGTTGATAGGGAAAAAGAGGAAGATATCTTAATCTTAAAGGAAGCTCGGAGTTGAATCGGTCAATAGTGTGACCAGGAAGAAGAAAAAAACATAAGAAGCTTGACTACGCAAGTGTGAGAAGCTTAGCCACGTAAGGGCATTCTTGTAAATAAATGAGGTGATTGTGTGATCACCGTAGACATTTTTTACCCGAATATTCCTCAAATATGCTTTGTGCAAAAGGGTAGAATCGGAATGTAAAGTGACCTCTGGGCACTATAAAAGGAACCCCCAGCCTCCGTGTAAGGGATCCACTTTTTGAGAGGTAAAGTGCTTGCTTTACCACGACTCTATCACTTTTTCTGTTATGATATTTTTTGAATATCCAACACTATACATCTAGATATACACTATGTCTAGATAAAAAAAAATTATTGATTTAGACATGAAAAAAATACAATCTAGGACGAAGGAAGTAGCTTTCAAGCAAACCTAATTTGTTAATGTATTATCATTTTTGTTTAAAAATGTTTGCAGTTTTGCACCATTGGCAACTCAATTCCACTAGGTATGCAGTTTATATGTTTTGGATAATCTAATAAAACCACCGCTTTTGCTTCCGAGTGAGCTAGCAGTATATCCATATACATATGGGCAACAAAAAATTTACAAATAATCAAATAATGAAAGAGTGTTGAATAGTTTTTGTGTGCATGGTTCAGTTTGAGAGAGGTTCGTATGCTGTCGCATGCCTCCGTGTGCTCCCGAACTAGGATTTTTTTTAATTTTAAACTTTTTTTAAATTTTTTTATATTAAAAACCCGTCGTAAACTTTTTTTTGCACTCGGTGACCCATTTGGCCGCGTCTAGGGACGTGGCACGACAGGAAGCCTCTGCCGCGCCACTGACACGCTGGCGCGGCGGGGGCCAGTGGGTCAACCACGTGCTGACCTGGGCGAGGTGCTGCCGCGCCACGCTGAGTCAACAACCGCGTCACAGCTTCCCTTCCTTCCTCCTCCTCCTTTCTTCCTCCTCAGCGCCCGAGCTTGAGCTCCACCAGGCCCCCCCCCCATTCCACCTCCCAAATCCGTCGATTTGGGGTGGGAAAAGTGGGGGAAATCGATCCCCGCACCTTTGGGAAGGTATTGCCCCACTTTTTCCTCTCTCGTTTACCGTTTGATTTAGGAGATCGGAGTTGATTTAGGTGACCTAGGGTTAGCTATAGATTATTCAAATTTAGACCCATTGCAATTTAGTTTAGTGTAAATGATGATTAGTTCATACGCAGTAGTATCTCTTCCCGTGTTATTGACGTGTAGAACATGTTGCATGATTCGATTTAGTGTTGTTTGTGGTGAAAATATATAATGTACATGATGAGATGTGAAGGTACATGGTTGCATGTTTATTAGTGGGAAAACACAACAATTTTGACAAATAATATAGTATGCTTGGAGTGTTTGTTAGGTGTGTTTGTTATTCACACTAACATTTAGGAGTTTTTCACACTCACCCTAGTTATTCACACTCACCCTAAACCGTCAGGAGTTTTTTTATTCACACTCACCCTAGTGCGACACACACTAGTGTTTGTTATTGACACTCACATTTAGGAGTATTTGTTATGAGACATCAGGTTCATAAAGTTGTTTAAATTTTGTAGATAGATTGTTTAGTTCGCATGTTTCATGGGGGCATAGTTAAAGAAAATGGAGAGTTTGAGAATATGACAGAGGTAGTGAAAATATTTGATGGTCTGCCAACCTTTAAGGATGTAGTTGATTGTGCAATAGTGAAGTATGGAGTTGGATTGCATGAGGTGACATTTAGAAGTCGTTTTGATTGTGGGAAGGCTAGAACTCATTATGTTTTGATGAGCTTGTCTAGCGAAGGAGATTGGAATCGATATAAAAAGGTAGTTGGCCAAGCTAATGTGTCATGTATGGAGGTTGTGTTACATATTACTCGTGGACCTAGTGGTAATGTTAACATAAATGAGGAAGTCCCGTTGGAGGTTCATAATGGCACACAAGAGTCTACAATTGTAGAGGACGACTTTGGTTCGGGGGAACCTCGTCAGGAGCTTGGGATGTTGAATGATGATTTCCCGAACGATTGTTTTGAGCGGGAAGAAGAAACCAAGGACGAGGATGATTTATCTGACAACTCTGAAGAAGGTGTTGACACCATTTTTTGGAAAAACAGGTCAAAGAGGAATACGGAGAAATAGCCGATGAAAGACAAAGTACAATCGGCCGATTGAAGGGAGAGAAAGACGGTCAACACGGATCGGCCGATGGTCAAGGAAAGAATCGGCCGATGGACATGAAGAAAGGCGGTATTCAAGGAGATACGCCAGATGGAAAGCATGGCGGAGGCGGGTCAGTCTACGATTGACGATGGGTCAAAGAGTCAGTTTTAGGAAGTTTTTGACTCCTGCGAGAGTCCTTTTCTATTTCCAGTAGTTTTTGTCTTTAGATGCAAGTAAACAGTGCCGTAATCGGCTAGGAGTCGGGTTGTCCTCAGGACATAAATAGCGACCCTGCGAGGTCGGAAAATCTGTACACACCAATATCAAACAAACCGCCTCCGGGCAAACCCTTTACTTTTACTGCATCTACTTTACAGCATCTACCTTTACAGCATCTACTTTTCGGCGACTTCGCCATTGCGTTTTTTCTCTTTTCTACAACGCCGTGCTTCGGGTTCGTCGGGCTGCATCAGCTGATCTCCGACAAGCTTGTGAGTACCGTTTTACCGAATAACCCTAGGCTTTAACCTCCGGGCGCATCGCTGAGGTTTCGTCTAATTCTTTATTCACCCCTTACCGATATTAGCTATATCTACAAGTTTTCGTACCAAATTCTTGTGGTTTTAGCTATTATCATTATCATCCGCTTGATCTAGATCCTATCGGCTTTCAACATCACAGCCAATTCCGACCTACTCGAGTGCTGACGTCACGATCGGCCGATCCAGCCGATCGCACCCGCGCTTCGGTCGCTTTCGAGCCGGCCAATCCCGCTTTTCCCGTATCGGCCAATTTGGCTGGTACACATGTCGCTGCAAGGCCATCGGTTCTCTAGCCGATCCCTAATATTTTCCATTGTCAATCAACAGGTCAGATTGGCTGGCACGCCTCGCTACAGACCAGGGAGTCACGTGTGTCGCGCGCAAGGGTGACGTCCTATTTTTGCGTCAATAGAAGGTGAGTCTGAAGATGAGTCTGATGAGGAGGATGTGGAAGTGCAAATAGATGCCAACGCAGAAGCAGCTGAAGCACTCCTTGGTTTGCGTGTTGTTGACATGGATAGTGTTGAACATGATGATGTTGGAGGGCCACATACAATCGTGCCAAGAGAAGTGCACATAAGTAGGCTGCCGGTTCACACTAGAATCGGTGACAGTGGACAAGAAGTACCTAGGCCGCCCTTGAACACTAGAATGGGTGAGAGTGATCAACACAACCTAGCTCAATATGATGTTGTGATCCCTTCTGTTCGCAATGATAGAGACTTAAGCAGAATTGATAGAACCATTTGTGATTCTACTATGTTGTTCACAGAAGGATTACTATGCAGCCTGTGATACGTAAGGGAATGATGTTTGACTCACTTGAGGAGCTGAAGTTTTTCTTAGCTGACTACGCAGTGAAGCATTATAGGCTTTTCACTGTTGTTCATTCGGATAGGAATCTTAGGTATGAAGTCATGTGCAAGCAAGGGTGCATGTGGCGTGTATGGTCACGCCTGCAAAGAGGGACAGGGAAATGGAAGATTACATCTGTTTCGGAACCTCACACATGTCGTTCGAGTTAGATGAAAGGAGTTCATGCACAACTGACAGCTACATACATTGGAAGGCGTATCTTAGGCCTTGTTTGTGCTGATAGTGATGTGACGGCCACTAGTCTGATCGAAACCATATTGCTTTTCTCAGGATATCGTGTTAAGTATTCTAAGGCATGGCGGGCTAAGCAACATGCTATTGCTCTGCTTTGGGGTGACTGGAAAGAGTCGTATGCACAAATTCCTAGGGTCTTGAGGGCCATGAGCCACTACAATCCAGGGGTGAAATGGTTCTCTTACATGAGCGGGTTGCGTGTTCGTGACGGTTGTGTTTTCAAACCCGTCCTACTACGGGTTTTTTGGTGCTTCCCACAATGTGAAGTGGCTTTCCAACACTGTCGTCCGGTTATACTTGTAGACGGAACCTTCTTGACCGACAAGTACAGAGGTACACTGATGATGACAGTTGCGGTAGATCCTGAACAACAGCTTGTGCCTTTAGCTTTTGCCTTGGCCGAGAGTGAGAACGACGACAGTTGGTCATGGTTCATGAGGCTCGTTCGCATTAACATACTTGTTCGAACGTGACAGGTATGTATGATCTCAGATCGGCACCATGGCCTCATAAAATGTGCGAGTGAGCACATGGATGGGTATCCACTACTTGTTCATAGGTGGTGCATGAGGCACTTTGCCGCCAACATGTGGCGTCGGCAAAGGAACAAGGAGGTAATAGGAAAGTTGAAGTTACTGTGCTCAGTACATACTGAGGACAAATTTAAGGAATTATATAAAGATTTAGAGAAGGACTTAAATGAGGCTGCTAAAGATTGGTTGGAGTTTGAAATGCAGGATAAGGACAAATGGGCCCAAGCGTATGATGAGGGAGGTATGCGTTGGGGTATCATGACAACAAACTATGCTGAAAGTGTGAACAACGTATTTAAGGGGATCCGAAGTAGACCCGTATCGGGCATTATTGAATACTCTTTTGAAAAATGCAACGCATATTTTGTGGAAAGATGGCGGAAGGCACGTGATCAGTTGGATAACAGGTTTAAAATAGGATCCTTTGCAGATGACAAGCTGTATGATGCTGGTTTAAGATCCGTGAACCAAGAAGCTGAAGCATACGGGCCAGATAGAATGATTTATTCTATTAGAGGTTCCGCAACTACTAATGTCGGAGGGGAGAGTCATGGGGGTCGATACTATAGAGTGGACCTTTGGCACGGACGCACGGTGCTTGCAGCTATAACGGTCCTCAATTGTTGCATCTTCCTTGTTCGCACTTGATGACAGCATGCACGGCTAGAGGTCTAGACTATCAAAATCCCATGTTCTTGTCTCCTTTGTTCTCTAGAGAACACACTATTAAGATTTGGGAATCGAGCTTTGAGCCCTACCTTGATCCGTCTCTATGGCCCGAATATGATGGCCCTGAGTACGTGCCACTGCCATCTTTGAAGAAAAAGAAAAAAGGTAGGAGGCAAAAGAAGCGTTTGAAAGGGGACATGGACGAGTGTCAAGGAAGGTTTGCCGCTAATTATGACTTTAGCGATTTTGAAGTTGATGGGGACAAGACAACCTATCTTTGCTCATAATGTCACAAGGCAGTTAAACAGTGTAAGTGCCGGAGAAAAAAATCAAAGGGGAAGAAATCAACAGGGACAAATATAAGCAAGGGTGCTTCGAACTCTAGGGTAGCTGTCGAGGTAGTATGTTTGTAGCAAATAAATTATAAAATTATGCATGTTATATTCTTATACACTGTCCTCTGCTGATATTGCTTTTTTACTTAACTTCATATTTTGGAACATTGTTACTAACTACATTTGAATTCTTTTTTCAGGATGGCACACCCAGTGTACCCGCTCCTTGAGGCTGCCTACAATAGCAGCCATTGTGGACACCTTATTGCCGACCTCCACGAGGTATTTACATAATGTTGGTCAATTCCTTGCATTGGTCATCTTTTTTCATTACACAATGTTGATGTTGGTAATTTTATTTTTTTCAGGACTTGAAGCCATTGAGGGTGCGAGAGCATTGTCCACTTCCTTGGGACGAGCGATACGCCCCATACTTGGCTAGAGTGGGGTTCTTAGACATTGCTCTTGTGGTGGTTCGCGGGCTTCCTATGATGGACGGGCCACTGTTGTCAGCCTTGGTGGATCGATGGCGTCCGGAGACTCACTCTTTCCACCTACCTAGCGGGGAGATTACGGTCACCATGCAGGATGCGGGCCTGATCCTGGGTCTTCCACTCGAGGGGCTGCCAGTGAGTGGGATCATTCAGAGTGTTGGTTGGCGTGACATGGTGGAGTTACATATTGGGGTGAGGCCACCATATGCTGATGAGGAGGATGCGTCGAAGAAGACCTCCGGTGTGAACACAGTGTGGTTGAGGGAGCACTTCACCGTATGCCCCCCTGGAGCTGCACCTGCTGTTGTGGAGAGACACGCTCGTGTTTGGCTGTCGCACTTTGTGGCCACGTTCTTGCTACCTGATGCAGCCGGAAACACGGTGTCTTGGATGGTTCTGCCACTTTTGGGTCAGGAATGGGAGAATATCCGTTGCTATAGTTTGGGTTCGGCGGTTCTGGCATGGCTGTATAGACAGTTATGTGATGCCTGTAGGCGCAGTGGACAGGACGCGAACCTTGGTGGATGCTCTTATTTGCTGCAGATTTGGATTTGGGAGCGTATTCTAGTAGGTCGACCACACCGTGGACCTGTCGAGGTATGTAGAAAAGTATTTGCTGCAGATTTTTGTTTGTTCGTACTTCAATTACATGATATTGAGTTCTGACTTGTGCATTTTTATGGTTTTGGTTACAGCCATGGAATCGCTAGGATTCTCGCCCCACATTTGGATATGTGTGGAAGATGGCTACAGCGGTACGTGGTCCTCCAGCTAGGAGATACAAGTTCTACACAAACGAGTTGGATTGTCTTACCCAGACACAGGTAAAAAATCATACCCGATGGACTTTGTTCATTTTCAAAATTTATATTCATGAAATATTCTCTAAGTATCGTCTCTTTGTGTAGGTGGAGTGGCTACCGTACAACTGGGACTTTCCTGAGCATGTCCAGTTTTTCGACATGTGCTATAGAGACAGACTTTTGTGGAGGTCCACGGTGCCACTCATCATATACTATGTTGTTGAGTGGCATTTGCCAAACAGGGTGATACGTCAGTTTGGGAGGGTCCAACCGTCGCCTCCTGACTTTGTATCGACTGTTCCGGCGTTGCACAAGTAAAAATTCTACTTTATGGAATTTTCATTATTCTCAGTTGGCATATGTTTGCTTGTAAATAATGTGACAATCAACATGGTATTTCAGGGTCAACAGGCAAAAAAGGTACAAGGAGAATGATTGGAGGGTGAAGCATGCACGGTACTTGGACCTTTGGAACAATCCACAGAGGATGGATCCTCAAGACGGCCCTGCTTGGCGTGCTGGAGCACATAGGGAGTACCTTCGGTGGTACCACACCTCTACAAGAACAAGGATCAAGCCAGCTTTGACGGACGAGCACATTGAAGATGCCCCCTCCGACTCGGACGACGACATAGCGGATGAGTACGACACCTTGACACGTGTGGGGACACAGCCTGAGCGAGCACCTTTACACGACTACTTGGTAATTTTATTCCCTCTAAGTTTTGTTTCATCAATTTATTTTCGAGAAATCTATAGCTTAACATGTACTTTTTAGGGGCAACAACTTGCAAGGCTTGCCAACGAGGCAGGAGTGGCCATGGAACATGCAAGTGCATCCGAAGGTGGAGCCCTTCGACACTTTGCTAAGGTACCATTAGTTTCCACATATTTTCTGTTTTGCTGTTGAGTATTGAGTATTTACTGAATTTATACCAAATGCATGGTGCAGAGGGTCCGGAGAAGTTGCGGACGTATGGCAATGAAGTTGAACTGCATGTCGGCCCCAGATGTTGCCCACGGCGGCAATGGCCAGGGCACTTCTTCTGGATCACGTCGTACTCCGGTCCACCACGGGGCAAGAAGCATGTCTCGGACCCCATCTCGTACCAGTGCTCGCACGCCGTCGGCATCTGCAGGTCAAGTTGCTGCTAGTGCCAGTCGTGCTCGTGGCATGGAAATCACCACCTCGAAGCCAAGTGATGAGGAGCATCAAGACAACTCCAGTGAGGATGCAGACCCCACGTACCAGTCAGAGATTCCTATGGATGAGCTCTTTGATGCCCCACATCCTACTCAGACGCAAGGACAATCGAGCCAGGTAAATGAATCTAATCACATTTACGTATAGGTCGTTCATTCTTACTACAATCATGTTGCTTCCTATCACATTTGAGATTGTCATGTTGCAGGCCCGTGCACCTCCTGCCAAGAAAGCCCGCCGCCATCGTGCTCGTGACCAAACTGACATTGGCAGTGCCAATGTGTTGGACACAGATCCGGGAAGGGAGCGTCGCACACCACAAATCTTCAGCCCTGAGGACCAAATCCGCCGCCGTCGTTGACATTACAACCTATGTATGAAGTTTGTGTATGTTCGACTATGTTAGAATTGCTTGTGATGTTGAACTATGTGTGAAGGAGTCGAAACAAATGTTGAACTATGTAAGACTTAGATGGATGTTGCTTGTGGTGTTAGAATGTGATGTTGAATGCTTCTTGTGGCCGTTTGTTCGATGGCCTATTGTAATGGTCAATGGCGGCATGGTGTTTGTGGCTGTTTGTTGCAGGTTAGAATGGATGTTTCTTGCAGGTTTGTCGGGAAGAAGAAAGAGGCAACAGAAACCTCAAAAAACAGAAGTTTCACTTCACTGCCCAGGTTTGCCGCGCCGTGCGGCCTGGCGCGGCAACGTTGATACCCCGCGCCAAGGGTGGTGGCACGGCAAACCTGGGAACCTGGGAACTTCGCCAAAACAAGTATTCCAGGCTTGCCGCGCCATGCGGCCCGGCGCGGCAGACCTGGACGTCGGCTAAAATTCTAGTGTTGCCGCACCACCGTGGATGGCGCGACAGAAACGAGTTGCCACGCCGGCTACTTCGAATTAAATTTTTGCCGTCGATTTGTACTGGTGGCGCCAAGAAATAAGCGCGGCAACTTGTTCCTACCGCGCCACGTCCGCCGGCGCGGGAGCTTGTTGCTGCCGCGCCACGCGGGAAGGCGCGGCAAGCACGGCCCCACACTCCGCCACGTCGCCTGGCCCACGAGGACGTATGGATGACTTATGCATGGCAACCTTTGCCGTGCCAGTTCTTGTGGCGCGGCAGGTGCGAGTTGTCGCGCCGCCCGTTTTAATTTTTTCTTTTGCCGTCGATTTGCACTGGTGGCGCCACGAAATAAGCGCGACAGCGCGTTGTTGCCGCGCCACGCTCGATGGCGCGACAACACTGATTGTCCACGCCAATGCTCATGGTGCGGCAGGAGCAGAGTTCCTATATATAGGTGTTCCTCACCTCAACTCCCTCCACTCGTGCCTCACTTCCAATCCTCACTTCCTCACCTCCAATCCTGTAAGTGTTTTTGCCACCAACTACAAAATCGAAGATAGCGGCCGGATACAGAGGATTCATGGACTTGAGGAGGGAGATGGAAGCAATGGAGGGGGCATACCCTAATGATCCAACCAGATCCATTCTGAATTTCAACTACTGTCCTAAGGATGAGATCCCCCTGAGTGTCACTGTGGCCTAAATGCGGGATGTAAGGTCTCGTTTGAAGATGAAACGTATGGTAGGCGTTACTGGTATTGTCAAAACATTGATGAAGCAAGAAAGGAGATGGCAACATCGACGGTAAGTTGACTTGCCGCGCCAGTAGATCTGTTGGGATCACTCTTTGCACAGTCGAATGACTTGGTGATGTTGAGTTCTCATTTTTAATTTTTGTGGCTTATAAGGTTAGGAATGCGTGCAACTTCGAGCAGTGGATCGATGACTTCATCAGTGGTCCGGATGCCACGCGTTTGGCAAAGAGGAAGGAGATGGAAGATGACTCGACCAGAGAAGCACGTTTGAACAAGGAATTAGATGACATGAAAAAGAGACATGGCGAATGATTGATGTTATGTATCGCAGGTGCCATTGCTAGTTTATTTATTCAACAAGGCATGTTAGGATTAGTCTTGGCACATGTGCCGTACATGCCACTGCAAACTTGTGTGATTTAAATTCCCTAAGGCGTGCTAGGATTAGTATTGGCACATGTGCCATGCATGCCACTGCAAACTTTTGTGATTTTAATTCTCTAAGGCATGCTAGGATTAGATTTGGCACATGTGCCATGCATGCCACTGCAAACTTGTTATGTGAAGGCACTGTGAAATGAAGTAGCAATGGCGAGGATGTTGTCAAAAACAATTGTCATGGCAGATGTTAACGATATGATGGCTCACTGAAAAGCCTAGAGATTCGTACTCCCATAGACTTTTCAGTAATGCCAGTGAAACGATGGCTCACTGCTGCCTGCATAAGCTTTTTTCAGGGTCTTGTCAAATCAAACCGAGTACATGACATGATGCATCACTGAAAAGGCTATGGATTCCAAGAAGGCTAGGGTTTGACTAGGGTGGCACGGTTACATAAGAAACACAAAGTTGAAAATGGCACATTACAGCAAAGCTAATAATCTTCCTAAACATGCGTTGTTTGCCAGTAAAAACATGCCTTAGGAAAATTAAGAAAACGATTGAAACACTCGTAATCTACTGCGATGAGAAATGTCCGAACATCATAGAGCCTCTCGAATGCTGCTACGGCATGTAGTAGTACCCAAATGTGGGTGGAGGTGGGGGTGAAGATGGTGTGGATGGAGTTGACGGTGGAGTCTTCTTCTTGTGGCATGTGCAACTGCATAGCGCGTCGTCGCTAGATGGTGGATCGGGATGACTCAGTGCCTCAGCGAGCTCATGCTTCAGCTTCTCGATGCGTCCTTCTAAGTACGTGATGTACTCTTCATATGGATGAATAGCTGGCGGATCAACCCATGTCGCGAAACCGCAGTTGTTAGGGTCATTTGAGTACTGCAAATATCAATACTATGTAACGTATCAAAAAAATTGATCCAAAAACTCATGTGGCAGTGTTGCTTACCCACGCACGTGGACAGTGCCAAAAGCGACGACCGGAGTAGTAAAGCCCAACTCCCTCGTAAACTTGCATTACGCACAACTCATTATGCATGTATCTGGGCCACTTCACTGGTTTGTTGGAATCATACGGCCTCACATCACGCAAGGATCGGAAAGAATTTTTATCTCTTGGTGGGAAGTACTCCTTACACTCTGGGTCCTGTTCGGTCCACAAGTCTGGACCAAGAGAAGTATCCATTGCTGCTTGTTGTGAGCGACAATGCTGGAAGTGAAGGGTGACATATATAGGAAAAGAGAAGAGGTGGTGGGCCATTCGATCCATGGGGGAACACATATCCGAAGAAACACACCCTACCCTAGGAAATCCCCTACCCTACTACATGGCTTGTGAGTCCGAGAAAACACAACCTACCCTACTACATAGCCTGTCAGGTTTCTCATCGTGTAGTGTTCTCACTGGATATCCGTACATTGCAATTGATTTCATAGGGCTCCAGTCTAAAATGGCAAAAAGAATTTCTTACAGTTGAGCATCACCATTACCACCAACATGAATCATAGATAAAACGTCCATTCATACAACATTAGCCAATTTCAAATTGTCACAACTACATCAAACATAACAAAGTGTTCAATTAATACAACACAACGAAACACAAATGTTCATTGACAAATAGTCCACTACAGCACATGCAATTAACACAATGAAGCTCTAGCAATAGTCTCCTCATCCTCCCACAATCCTCTTACCTTTTCTGTCCGCCTGTGCCTGTCTTCCCGCTTCATCCGTTCCCTCTCCAACGCCCACATTAGCCTCACCCCCGGGCGCATTCGCCCTCTGCCTCGACCTCTATGTCGATGCCTTCCACTCCTCTTCCTTTTTCCTCCTCTTCTCACTCTTCTCCTCGGCAGTTAGCGGACGTATCCCACGATCCAAGAACTTCTGCCTGTTACGACGCCAATATGCCACAACCTTCTCGTAGTTGTAGTAACCAACTACAAATTCCAGTTGCACTCCTGTTTCACGAACCATTTCATCACAAATTGGACCACTAAGATCCTCAGCTTCCGGTAAGGGGACACCGTGTTTTGCTCTTATCTTGTTTCTAATATTTTCAGTATCTAACCGCCTCCCAGGTTTAGAAGTGCGGCTCAACTGTAACATTAACTCATGTCGACCACTAAATTGCTCCCAGTCACAAGTCCTTCCCTCTTGAAAAAACGAATGTCGTATCATACATAATGAAATCACAATGAAGACAACATCAATTGTGGTAACAAAACGAAATAATGAGACGACAAGATGCTCACCCAATAGTCTCCATAAGCATTGCCACAAAACATCCCAAAACCAAGCTCGGATGGCACAACACCTTCTGTGGCTAGTATCCCGCACTTGCACCGTGAAGGTGGATAGCTCAAGCACGGCCAAGGCTCCGTCCCGGACTCGAAGTCTTTCACTTCAGCTTCGGTTGGCCACTCAGATCTTCGTCTGGCCACTCAGATCTTCGTCCATGTATGTACTCATTGAAGTCACAACTAGGCCACCCACTCTAAATTTCAATGATAAGAACTAAAATTAGCAATGCACAGATATACAACTCAAATCATAAGAACTCAAATTAGCCATGCACAAATATATAACTCAAATGATAAGAACAATATGAATTTTACTTTCAAGAGTCTTTAGCGAGCAACAAAAGAATGGTGTAAACTTTCTCGGGGCTTGAATGTTTGGCCGTTGAAGATAGGCACACACTCCACAATGAGACAACAGAGGGTTCTTAACTCGCTCGATGGCAGCCAACTTCTTCTCCTCATAGCTCATCGGTGGAGGATTGGGTGGAGGGGGAACCCATCGCTGAAACTGATCATATGGCTTCAACACATGTCTGGCATATGGGAACAAACGTATCCTTGAAAGGATCTGGATGTCGCCTAGAGGGGGGTGAATAGGTGAATCTGCACACTTATAAAAATTCAACCCGCTGTCAGCACCGAAACCGGTCAGACCGGTTTCCGAAACCGGTCAGGCCGGTTTTACACAGACAGAACCAACAATATGTAAATCCCCTCTACGAGTTCTAGCACAAACCAAACTTGGTGTAGGACTTCCACAGGTGTTTCCAAGAGTATCAATGAAGTCCCTGCACACAGCAGATGCACACCAAAGTAGATCGAAGCGGAAGCACAAGATATATGCTAGAGATAGAGATAAATCAATAAGCAAGATATATATGAAGTAAATGCACAAGAGACACAAAGATTTATCCCGTGGTTCAACTCACCACTAAGGTTAGCCTACCTCCACGTTGTTGAGGTATCCACACAAGGATAGGCTCGCCACACAAGGCTTGCCCTTGACCTCGGTCTCAAGTCAAGAGAATGAACCCTTGAGATGAGAAGGTTTCCACTAGAATCACAGGGGTAATACAAACTTCTTGGAGCTTCCACAATCTCGGATTGGAGAGCTTCCAAGTGACTTCTAGCCGTCTAGGAGCAAGGCTCCAAGAGTAAAAGATGCTTCAAAGGATCTTCAACACAAATCAGCAGGTGCTCAAGTATGGTTTAGCTCACAAGCTCACAAAGGTTCACACACTAGTCACTCAATCAACCCAACTCAAAGATATATCACTTTAGGCTTGAATCTCACTAAGAGAGGTTGGGGAGAGCTCAGCTGGGGTTCAAGAAAGCATAGGAGGCGCAGGGAACCAGCAGCCCCTCAAAGAGGAGCTCATGGGTATAAATACCCATCCTCCCAAAAACTAGCCGTTAGTCTGTCAGACAAAACCGGTCAGACCGGTTTGCCAAACCGGTCAGACCGGTTTTCAAACCAACTAGCCGTTGGACGATGTCAGTGCCCAAACCGGTCAGACCGGTTTGGGCCAGAGAGCCCTACTAAGGTTTAGATCTCACGGGTTAGTCTCTCATGGGTTCACTTGAGCACTTTTTGATGTTTGTTGTCCAACCAATGATTCATCCCTCTTGATAGTATGGCATACCTAAACTCAAGATAAAAGATAAACCTAATTATTCTATTTGAGTTTGAACCACCAAGGTATGCCGGTATTTGATCTTCAATGATTCGAGGGCTTCCAATGTTGTATACCAACTGAGCACACGTTATGGATAAGTAATTATATGCATGTGCTTGAGCATATCCACCTTGAGCTAGTGACTTAGAATTCTTCCATAAAGTAGAGAGTCAATCACTTTGAATTCTAGAGCCACTCCAATTTATCAATCATGATACTAGATGCAATTTATCACTTTCCTCGGTAGGCTTGGATATGATACTTCGAAATCCTTGACGCTCTCAACTTCACCCTAGCCACTTTGCTTATGGTCGCTATCCATAGCCTTTGCTTAGTTCCTCGTTTTAGCCATCTTGATCTCTTCATCACTTATCCTTGCCACTATTGAGTCAAGCCTTGCACCATAGAGAGAATTCCATTTGAGATGCCACTCAAATAATTGTCCTTTTGATTGATAACAAATATCCTTACCTTGCAAGCTTCCATTTAGGTCCATTACAATAGAGGTAACCACATGACCTTTGTCAACGCTATATTTGAAGTCTTGCAACTAGCTTCTTTGTAAGAGTCAATATCTTTCACTTGATATAAGAATGAAATCCATTTGATATTATACTCGGTGAACTCATTGTATAGCTCATCAAGTTCCATGTTATATCGATAGTGAAATACCTTTGATGCCATACTCATCTTTAACTTAGTTCTCCCATTTTTACATCACAAGCTTCTCCTTTCTTCACAATATGCTTTGCTTAACATAGAGAGGCTAACCAAGTACCATATAAAATCATGCCTCTATATTTGCTTTTCTTTAGCTTAGGATCACTTGTTGTATGTCTTATGTAAACTCAATGGGAGAAACACAATAACCATCTCATGACATTCATCTTTAGTATGCTTGCATACATTCCATGTATAATGTCATAATCCACCATTATCTTCTTTGCAATATGACCCAAAAGCATGATCTTACACATAAATATCATTTATCAATAATCAGCAATCTGCTCACATGCTTTACAAGAGTGTTAGTGATTTAATCAAGTAATCACTCAACTCACCAAAACCCACTTAGGGCTTGATTGCACTTACAATCTCCCCCTTTTTGGTGATTGATGACAACCTTGATTAAAGCTTACAAAAGATATGTAAATGAAGCTTATAAAGACTAAGATTTAGGTAAAACTCCCCCTCAATATGTGCAAATGAATGGAATTCATCAATTTGACCTCAAAATGCCAATTTGCACATTTTCAAGAAAAACATGGAGCTCCCCCTAAATCTCAGCAAAGTGGGGTGCAACAAGTGTGTGTGACAAGATAAAATAAATATGTGATGCATATGACATGAGTTATCACAATCAAACGATGAAACACAAAAAGGTGTGTGCTGTCTGGGGTAAAACCGGTCAGACCGGTTTTCGAAACCGGTCAGACCGGTTTCACCCAGTCAGTACACAAAAACAGGGAAAACTCAAAAACAACTCATTCACCATACAAACATGCATCACAAACTAACATTAAGTCACTTAGAAAATTTAGGGTACATTACACACATTGTAGCACACAATACAAGAGTTCTCAAGTCCAACACATAGATAAGGTTCAACAGACGATTATTACAGATCCAAATCTCTCAACAAGTCTCTAAGATAAAAGATAACTGGATACATAGGAGCTTGGGAGTGCTCAGCACAAACCGGTCAGACCGGTTTGAGAAACTGGTCAGACCGGTTTCACCACACAGCACACAAATAGATAGGCTTTAATCATCTTTTCTTCTCCCCCTTTGTCATCTATCACTAAAAACTCGGAGAAGATGTGCTGCTGAGCATCACTGATCACCATACTCCGGAGGAGCACCACCATGTGGAGGAGGGTAGACTAAGAGAGAATGTTGTAAGAATTAGAGTTAAGAACTTGAGAAGAAATTGTAGATGCTAAAGGATAAGAGTTTGAGACTCATCATACCAACGGTGTTGCCAAAGAGCGACTGATACGCTTGAGATACAAGATTTTGACCGCTAGTAGACGGACCCATAGGAGGAGGTGGAGGAGGAAGTACTTGATATCCATAGTGATGAGCATATTGTTGAAAGTAGCCTTCGGAACCCAGCTGTGCCACCATGCTATCCACTGAAGGGATCTCGGGCTCCTCCGTCTCGGGAGAGGGTGGAGATCTAGGAGGTTCAAAACCATGGTGATTGTGCAATAATTTGAGAGTGTCCTTCATTTGTTTCCTCTCTCTCCTAGACCTCTGCTGCTTGACCAATACATCCCTCTGGCTCCTACACATAGATGTGAAAAAGTTCAAAAGCTTGCGAATAGGAGAGGGAGGCTTGTCCCTAGGCTGGCTGCTGCTGCCAGCCCCAAACCGGTCAGGCCGGTTTTCCAAACCGGTCAGACCGGTTTGGTCCTGACCAGTGGCTGCTGCTGGCTGATGCTGCTCCTGCTGCTGTCCTTCTCCTTCCTCCATTACCTCATCATATCTTCCAGGTGAGGGAGTCCTTATCCTCTTGGGTACCGGGACTTTGAAGGGCTCATGCTTAGTATCCTTTAGAAACTTTCTTTTTGCCACCTTTTCAATGATATGCATGATATAAGGTGCATACCCACACAACCTCTGGGGGCTCTCGCTAATGGTCTTGATTTCCCCCCAAATGAAATCGCTCACTGAGAATGGAAGTCCGGGAGGCCTCAAATGAATGAGCAAGTCCTTAGCATAGTTAGAGATGTCCGCCGGGTTTCCGCCCCTAGGTGTGAGTGTCAACCGGAACATGCGGTTAAGCATGCTATAGTAGGAGTAAAGCCCCGCTGCATAACCTGCATTTGCTTGCTTGTTTCTTGGATACATGAACTTCATCGCAGAAGGCTCCATCGGACGAATACCACGGTGAATGCAAGGAAGAGTCAAATCCGCCGGGCTAGCTCCAAGGAACCTAGCAAAGTGTGTGAAAGTGACACTGTATCTAGTCCCCTCGGTCATCCAATGCATTTTCCTTGTACTCTCATTTTCCTCAAAAGCGACGGTGGCATAGAATTGTGCAATGACCTCTGTGTTCCAACTGTGCCTGAATCCCATCAGAGGCTTGATCCTCAAAGTAGTACAAACATCAATGATATCTCTGAAAATAGCATTGTTTGTCTTCTCCATGTAGCCCCAATCTATCCACCGAGCCTCTGCAATAATGCCCTTCTTCTTAGCTATGATGGCAGAGGAATAGTAGTCCTGCTGAAAGAAAGTGTGAAATCTGTAATCTATCCCACTAGCCATGTCCTTAGGCTCACCATAGGGCCACTCCCTTCTCTTCCTCCTAGCTGCCTCAGTCTTACCCATGCCAAGATAGTTCACTATGCGGTGAGTGCCAGGATTGACTGGCCTCCTAATCTCAAGCATGACCTGCTCTTCTTCTTCTTCTTCTTCCTCAACTCCTCTTTCCCTTCCACCATAATCCTCTTCTTCATCATCATCATCATCATCATCATTTGCAGCTGGTCCTTTCCCATGCCATTCCATTCTATAGTTCTCATTACTTTCATCATCATCACTAGAAGTCTCATGCCCTTCTTCCACAATCTCGTCCACAACAGTTGACTGAGATGCCCTAGACATCCTAGGCCCCAAGATAGGGCCACTGGAGGCACCGGACGGCTCAAACGGATCGGGATTGCCTTCGGACTCATCAACCCTCTTTTTCTTCTTTGACCTTGTGTAGGTCCTCGAGAAGTCCGACATGTTATTCCTGACCACAAATAAGTGACAAAGGATATATAAGGTCCATAGGAATTGATTCGAGACTCGACGAGAATTGAATTCGAAGTTTTGGAAGAAAAGCAGGGTTGCTGTCCTAATAAAACCGGTCAGACCGGTTTCAGAAACCGGTCAGACCGGTTTCGTCGGCTGAAACCCTAGATCATGGAATTCGAAATGTAGCTATCCAAATTGATTCAAAACTTAAAGATAGCTTCCTGGGCATACTAGTTGATGATTGCTCAAAGGAATCCGAGAGATATGCATGGAGCTAAGAGATCGGGCAAAGAGAACCTTTGAATACCTTGAGAGGATGGGAGATGATGAGTAAAGCTTCAAAAACGGTCTCCAATCCGGTCAAGCCGAAGTTTAGCACCTCTAACCCTTAATCTCTCAAAGGGAAACCTTCTCCTTGAGCCAATCTCAAGATCCCATGGTGGGGGACACTTTGGAGAGTGAGAGCACGGGTAGGAAGGAGAGGACCACGGGCTAGGACTTGTGGGGATGAAAGAGGATGGATAGGGAATATTCCCCACAGGATACCCTTAAATGGGTGGACCCGGGGTAAAACCGGTCAGACCGGTTTCTGAAACCGGTCAGACCGGTTTCCCTCAGGAAACCAGCTGAAGTTAGAGCTCGATATATGAAGCTTGATTTGAGAACTAATATGAGAATAATGTTCAAGATATGTCCGTATACTAGTTTCTTTTCTGAAAAACTTGAAGCTTCAACTCTTTATTCAAAAGCCCCTTTTTCTCCGCGAGAGGTGAATAGAGGAAAAGATAAGATATAGAAAGAATTTTGCTCATTTTCCTTTTGAGATAGATCTAGTGAGATAAAGAGATAAAGCAATGAACTTTGGTCACTAGATAACTCCCATAGAGAAATTTTCCAATTAGGTCCAAAAGCTCCTTGATACTTCCAAGAAACTTAGAGAGAGATATAGATATGAAGAATATGTTGGACTTAAGAAAATCTCACCACTTGTGACTAGCCATCAATCAAGCAAGGTTAACCATAGTCACAAGTGGGTCGATCGGGTCATAAAGACCAATAACCAAAATTTTCAAAATTCACACAAATCCTATCATGCTAGTTGAGTTTTTTTTTCAAAAATCTAACCTATGTCACACAAACATGTGGCTAAACAAGTTTTAGGACCATATTGGGATGTTTAACTCATGCCTCTCACATTATACCAAGCATTTGACATAAAGTCAATATAAAGGTAGGCATCAATTAAATATCCAATAGGCACACACGAGAGAACCTTGAATAGACCACATGCTAAGAAAATGCACACACTAGCATGAACAAATCCTAGATGATAAAGGTAGAGAAAGAATGAGTGTGAACCATACCTTTGCCTCTAGCTTATCACATTTTCACATTGGTGAATTGTGATTTTCCTTGACTTGTGCATTGCTATGTTAAGACCAAGTTCTAGCTCTCACTTTGATAGACCTTTTAAACACAACACGAGAGAGACACTTAAATAGCATAAGCACTAGTTTCAATCCTTAGTGACCTTTCGGGTTAGAGAGACAAGAGGTCCACTAAAAATTGAAACCTCATAATATAGATCAAATTCCCTTTGTTTATGGAGCATATGAAATAATGTGAACGACTAGGGTCACATGCACCATTTTGGCAATTAAGTCCAACTCGAGGAATTTAAACTATATTGTGGTGAGTAGCTATGCTTGAGGTTAGTTTCATAATCTAATGAGAAAGATTAGGTCAATATTACCACTTTGGACTCAAAGATCATAGCATACTCCATGGAGAGAGACAAGCTCTCATTTTGAGACTACAAAAATCACTAGATGAAAGCATTAGTCTCAAAGACACAAATTGTAGAGTGATCTCCCCCTAAATAGGTGCATCATGGGTTTGTGTTGCATGAAACGAGCACTTAATCAATTTAATGAGCTAGGAGAGGTCACTTCACAATTTGGTCAAGGCACAAGAGAAGATAATTTACAAATGTTGAAATTGTGCCAAGAGTACTTACTATCACCAAGATAGTGTTTGTATGATGCTAAACACGAGCTGAGAATATTTATTTGAATTTCTTGAATTAATCTTGAAGTGTATCCCTCAGTTGGGCAGCACTGGGCCAAAACCGGTCAGACCGGTTTGGCCAACCGGTCAGACCGGTTTTGCCAGTCAGTCCAACTAAAGCTTTTCTTCAAGACTCTATCGGCTCCCGATGCAGGCATGTCTTCATGAATCTTTAATTGCTGACAATCACCCTGATTCTTGAAGCTCTTTAGGTCTGAATTCCCAGATCCCGGAACCTCCGAGGAATTTCCCGGAGGTTGAGTTCCTGCAGCAATTCCCGGAACCTCCGGAGAATTTTCCCGGAACCTCTGGGGTCTGCACTTCCAGAGACGCAGGGATGTTTGGCCCTTGGAGTTGGTGTTGAAGCTTGGAAATTTTCTTCATCTTTTCTTATGCTTTAACTTGGTCTAACATTGCCTATGGCCAAACACTTGATTGACTTACAATTTTGCTTCTTCTTTTACCTGCACCATGTACATGAACTTGCTCTACTAGAGAGCGGTTACGAGCATCATATGGTAAGAGGAGCATAAATGTACACAAAAGTACTTAGTCAAGCCAAGTGCACAAAACCAAGGCCTTGAGCACAAGTATCCACTTAGGATCAATTGACTAAGATGAAAGATGAAGCTTATGTTACCGAGATGTCATTGGAATAGGAATAGAAAGTTTAGACTTGATGTTTGGCATTATTCTAGCTCATAGTCCTTCTCTTGAGTTTTGCCAAGCCTCCAATGCATCTCCATGCTCCTGCAATCTTAGCAAGCTCTTTTTGGTACCCAAACCATGTTGGGTCCTTTGGGGTTAGTCACAAGAGATTTGGGAATCCAAATGGCTCTTATGCTAGTTTGAGGTGAACAAATCACTCTAGTAGCATAGATACCATTCTTGTCATCCCTAAGTCTAGAAAATGCATAATCGACAAGTTTTGACTTAGGAATGTTACCATTTGGACAATCATTACTCTCATGTCCCTTTGACCGACAAGTGTAGCAAATACGGCTTTTGATCTTGCTTGCTGAAGCCTTGCTCTTGTTTTTGCTCACTTGTTGCTTCTTGGTCTTGTGGCTTGCTGTAGAAGCTTGATTGCGCTTGATATGCTCTTGAGGCACTGCAGTTGCCAAAACCGGTCTAACCAGTTTCCCAAACCGGTCAGACCGGTTTGGTGCAGACAGCACCCCAGTCACTTGTGGACAAGTCTCAATGAAGTGTCCATGTTACTTGCATTTGTAGCATATCCTTCTCCTTAGCTTCCTTTGCCTTTTCTTGCTGCCTTTGAGCTGAGGAGAGCACATGGATGCATAGTGCCCCATCTTTGAGCACTTGAAGCATTGTATGTGATCAAGCTTCTTTTTCTTGATTTCTTGAGCCTTGCGATTATTTCCTTACTTCTTCGGTTGGAGGGTTGAGCTAGCACGGTTTGAACCCTTCTCAACCTTCTTCACCATGTTGTCACGGTTATCTTGAGAAGGTTGCACTTGACTCTTTCCCTTCAACTTACTCAAGTCTTCTTTAAGCTTTTCAACCTCTTGCATGAGTTGATCATTTTCTTTCACTATGAGGTCATCACAAGTCTCTACAAATACATGCTCAATACTAGATTGGCTTGCTTGAGAACAACAAGGTTTAGTACAAGACAATTCAATATTGACATGTGAGCATGTGCATGTGTGTGAGAGAGGTTGAGTGGATGTTACCGATGAAAGCACAACCTCGTGAGCTACTTCTAGACAAGTATATCATGAGAGCACTCAAGCTCCTTGTGACATGCTTGTAAAGCCATATGCTTGCTAGTGAGCTTTTCAAGCTTATCATTGAGCACCTTCTTTTCTTGCTCCAAAGATGCTACACATGTAGACAAGTTAGTAGCACAAGCAACTTTATTAAGCAAGACATCATATTTATTGACCAAGGTAGAGTGTGAAAGTTTGAAGGCTTCAAGCTTTTGAGTTAAGGACTTTATGGTGTCAACTTGATCTTCAACTCTCTTTGCCATTTGATCTTCCTTGGTTTCCTTGCTCTTTTTGGCCATCAAGCACTTGTGATCATCAACACTGGGAGTTGAGGACCTAGAAACCGCTGATGCTTGTCTTTATCGTCTTCTTGAACACTTGTTACTCTTCATTGTGTTCATCCTGTGAAAACCGGTCAGACCGGTTTTGGAAACCGGTCAGACCGGTTTCCCCACAGGGTCACCCGACTTGCTTTTCTTGCCTTGTTGATCCATGGGTGTGGTCACTAGAGGATCAGTGTGTGCTTCTGAGGTTGATCATTCTTCTGAAGGCACACTTGCTACTTGATCCTCACTTGTTGACGGCTTGTCTTGCTCAAACTCCAAATTTTCATTTTGGCTTTCAATTCCTCTTCTCTCATCATCCTTGGCCGAGATGTTATCATGAGCACATGAAGATGAGTGGTTTGCAGCTGTGGTTTCACTTTGCATGCTTGCTCTTTGATCTTGGTCTTCGCATTTGGGCATATCATAGAGATCTTGAAAAATCTCCCAAATGTCATGTGCATCAATTATGTCGTCACAAATTAATTCCTGCACATCACAACTCAAGGTACTACGAATGTAGTTAGTAACTTGAGAGTTGAGTTGCCAACATTCTAACTCCTCTAGAGATAAGTTCGACAAGTCAATGTTGTCTACTCTAGTGTGAGAAGGAAGAATACTAGCAACTACAACCTGCTCAGCATTTGAACCAAAGGTCCTAATTCCATTAAGTACATGAGCTGACCAAGAATCGTAGTTTGAGCCACCTAGAGTCAATGGCTCAAAAGATACCTCATATGTTGTCGACATCTTTTCTCCAAGCGGTTAAGCTCGAATCGGAGTTCCTTGCTCTGATACCAATTGAAAGGATCTGGATGTCGCCTAGAGGGGGGTGAATAGGCAAATCTGCACACTTATAAAAATTCAACCCGCTGTCAGCACCGAAACCGGTCAGACCGGTTTCCGAAACCGGTCAGGCCGGTTTTACACAAACAGAACCAACAATATGTAAATCCCCTCTACGAGTTCTAGCACAAACCAAACTTGGTGTAGGACTTCCACAGGTGTTTCCAAGAGTATCAATGAAGTCCCTGCACACAGCAGATGCACACCAAAGTAGATCGAAGCGGAAGCACAAGATATATGCTAGAGATAGAGATAAATCAATAAGCAAGATACATATGAAGTAAATGCACAAGAGACACAAAGATTTATCCCGTGGTTCAGCTCACCACTAAGGTTAGCCTACCTCCACGTTGTTGAGGTATCCACATAAGGATAGGCTCGCCACACAAGGCTTGCCCTTGACCTCGGTCTCAAGTCAAGAGAATGAACCCTTGAGATGAGAAGGTTTCCACTAGAATCACAGGGGTAATACAAACTTCTTGGAGCTTCCACAATCTCGGATTGGAGAGCTTCCAAGTGACTTCTAGCCGTCTAGGAGCAAGGCTCCAAGAGTAAAAGATGCTTCAAAGGATCTTCAACACAAATCAGCAGGTGCTCAAGTATGGCTTAGCTCACAAGCTCACAAAGGTTCACACACTAGTCACTCAATCAACCCAACTCAAAGATATATCACTTTAGGCTTGAATCTCACTAAGAGAGGTTGGGGAGAGCTCAGCTGGGGTTCAAGAAAGCATAGGAGGTGCAGGGAACCAGCAGCCTCTCAAAGAGGAGCTCATGGGTATAAATACCCATCCTCCCAAAAACTAGTCGTTAGTCTGTCAGACAAAACCGGTCAGACCGGTTTGCCAAACCGGTCAGACCGGTTTTCCAAACCGGTCAGACCGGTTTTCAAACCAACTAGCCGTTGGACGGTGTCAGTGCCCAAACCGGTCAGACCGGTTTGCCAAACCGGTCAGACCGGTTTAGGCCAGAGAGCCCTACTAAGGTTTAGATCTCACGGGTTAGTCTCTCATGGGTTCACTTGAGCACTTTTTGATGTTTGTTGTCCAACCAATGATTCATCCCTCTTGATAGTACGGCATACCTAAACTCAAGATAAAAGATAAACCTAATTATTCTATTTGAGTTTGAACCACCAAGGTACGCCGGTATTTGATCTTCAATGATTCGAGGGCTTACAATGTTGTATACCAACTGAGCACATGTTATGGATAAGTAATTATATGCATGTGCTTGAGCATATCCACCTTGAGCTAGTGACTTAGAATTCTTCCATAAAGTAGAGAGTCAACCACTTTGAATTCTAGAGCCACTCCAATTTATCAATCATGACACTAGATGCAATTTATCACTTTCCTCGGTATGCTTGGATATGATACTTCGAAATCCTTGACGCTCTCAACTTCACCCTAGCACTTTGCTTATGGTCGCTATCCATAGCCTTTGCTTAGTTCCTCGTTTTAGCCATCTTGATCTCTTCATCACTTATCCTTGCCACAATTGAGTCAAGCCTTGCACCATAGAGAGAATTCCATTTGAGATGCCACTCAAATAATTGTCCTTTTGATTGATAACAAATATCCTTACCTTGCAAGCTTCCATTTAGGTCCATTACAATAGAGGTAACAACATGACCTTTGTCAACGTTATATTTGAAGTCTTGCAACTAGCTTCTTTGTAAGAGTCAATATCTTTCACTTGATATAAGAATGAAATCCATTTGATATTATACTCGGTGAACTCATTGTATAGCTCATCAAGTTCCATGTTATATCGATAGTGAAATACCTTTGATGCCATACTCATCTTTAACTTAGTTCTCCCATTTTTATATCACAAGCTTCTCCTTTCTTCACAATATGCTTTGCTTAACATAGAGAGGCTAACCAAGTACCATATAAAATCATGCCTCTATATTTGCTTTTCTTTAGTTTAGGATCACTTGTTGTATGTCTTATGTAAACTCAATGGGAGAAACACAATAACCATCTCATGACATTCATCTTTAGTATGCTTGCATACATTCCATGTATAATGTCATAATCCACCCTTATCTTCTTTGCAATATGACCCAAAAGCATGATCTTACACATAAATATCATTTATCAATAATCAACAATCTGCTCACATGCTTTACAAGAGTGTTAGTGATTTAATCAAGTTATCACTCAACTCACCAAAACCCACTTAGGGCTTGATTGCACTTACAATCCTAGGATCAAACTTGTCAGGCCCATCTATCTACTGTAAGAAAAAACAAGGAGCTGTCGGGGGTGGTTCCTCCCTAATCCAACAACAGTAGAACGCTCTACCAGCAGTTGTAGCACACCTAGACTGTTTCACATAAGCTGGCACACCACATAAACAATTGGGCACAGGGAGAGCTCGAGGCACAGGAGCGTCTTCATCCCACTCTTCGGGAAACCTTCCCTTACCCTTTTTAATAGCATAATAACGTGGGTTCTGGTGGCTCATGACTACTTATCCTGCAACAAAAAAACTTGAAATGAACATCAATAAGTTTTATTTCCTAAGTACATTCGACAAACTTAAAAATCTAACCTACACTTAACAATCCACACAAATATAAGAAAATCTAGTAACGCAACTTATTCTCTACGTAACAATATACGGCAGAACGAGTACAACAACTACCTAAAGCATCCCTTTCAACTCATTGAACATCTACCGTATCAAAATTTTAAATTATTATCAAACCCTAGCTCACCTATATATACAAAAACCTAACAAATCAAGCGGTAAAACAGAGATTATATAGGGGGAATAGCTTCCTAAGGATGTGGGGATCGATTTCCCACACTTTTTCCACCCCAAAACGACGGGTTTGGGGGTGCGGTGGCCGGCGGCGGCGGCTTGCCCGGCGGAGTACCTCGGGCTCGGGCTGGGGGAGAAGAAAGGGGAGCCGCGGCGCGGCTGTATGCTCAGCTCTGCCGCGCCGCTGCATGTGGCGCGGCAGTGCCAAGCCCACGTCACCCCGAGGTTGACCCGCCGGCTAGCGTGTCACCTCTGTCGCGCCACCGCATGTGGCGCGGCAGAGGCTACCTGCCGCGCCACGGCCATAGGCGCGGCCAAAGGGGTCACCGGGTGCAAAAAAAAAGTTTGCGACGGGTTTTTAATATAAAAATTTAAAAAAAGGTTAAAATTTTAAAAAAATCCCCCGAACTATGTGCATCATTGGACTGCAGGTTGCATTCAAATAAAGTGCAAGGGCTAAAATGAAAACGTAAAGTTTCACAACCCCCTACATGCACCATCTGATGTGCAATGCGCGTTGTCCGGGAGACGGTGTACACGGGGACGGGAGTACCCGCCTCTATCGATTTAGTTAAGTTTTTTTTATAGAACCTAACTATCTTGATTCTTTTTTAAAAAAGAAAATTGTAAGAGAGTACCTCAGAGCGTAAATTTTTGTGTCGCATTCTAGGATTTGACCTCTGAGTTTGATTATCTCGATTCTCTTGATCCTGAGACACCTATTTTAACTTCGCCAGTCTTAAAATGTGACAGATTAATCTCCTATAAGGGTTGCTGGAGTGTGCGTGCCAAACACTCGTTTAGAGTGCGAGCGTGTACTCGTGTGTATGTAAGAAATGACACAGGAAAATATAGACTACAAAATACAAATAGACATGGAAAAAGGAATAAGAAAAAAAAGGCAAGGATACTATGGGCTGAATGAACCATGTAGTCTGCACTGGAATAGAAGGACCCATCTTATCTGTTTGAAAGGAGGCCTGGAACCAACTTCGTGTCGTGGGCTTATCACTGAGGACAGCACTACATAAGGCAGGCCGTTGTAGCCCATGCCCGCCCAGAATTTGACCCATTGCCGTCCACCAAACGAAGAACCATCTTGATAATGTTCCAAGAGGATTTGTCATATAATTGTAGGTTTTTATCTCAAAAAATATATAATTGTAGGTTTAAAATAGACCTATATAGCATAAAATTTATCACTTATTACATTATCCAAAAAAAGAAAGGCTAAACATTTATCCGTCCACTATGTCCGCATGTCTGCATTTCAGTTTCTAAATCAATGTTGCACATTATACAACGAAGTGAGCCGCATTCAGATCATGATTGGTTCGCAGCCAATATTTTGACCACCACTATTTGTTCTCAAAGTTTGGCTACTTCTCCTCTTTATATTACCAAAAATTTGCAATTTTTTTGCCCACATTTTGGCTTGCTAAAACTTTGGCATGCAACCAATTAGGCTCTCAGTTTACCAAATATTTGGAGTAGGATGGAATTTTTTTAAAATAATAAGCAGGATGGAAAATGTGATTGTGCATCCCAACTAATACCAACCACCCTAGGACGTCCACTTTAGGACGCAGATCAACCTGATTTCAAAGTCTTTGATGTCCACTTTACACGTAACAAACTGGCAAACTGCCTATTTGATGGACTGACGGTTCTTGGGGGAATTATATCTCCCAAGCTCTATCTAGGTGATGGCATGGCACGTATGATGGCGTACCGACCTAATAATAGTTGTAAGCATGCATGTCCCTCTTTCATTTTCACTGCAATCTTTCTTTATGTTAAGGACAGTAATGAGTAGGTTTGGTTTGACGGATCTGTTGTACGACTATGTTCACAAGCTTAAGTTTGCTTCAATTACAAATGCTTTCTTATCTCCTCGACCTGTTTTGTTGAATATGGTTCCATTGTTTGTCTTCAACCACTAAACAGCTATTTGTACCGGTCGACAACTCTCTTTTAGTACCGGTTTTGAAACCGGTATTATTCTATCGGTACTAACGTGGCTCCTCCGTCAACTCCCGTTCGGCTCCTCCGTCTCCGTCCCGCTCCTTTTCTTTTTGTTTCTTTATTCCTTGTTCTTTTCTTCTTCTTTCTCAATCAACAACAGATGCAAAAGATCACAATCTCATATATGAACACATCTGACGTTCATATAAACACATCTCACAATCATACAACTTCACAATGACAATCTCACAAAAAATCACAAAAAATACATCTCACAACACAATCTGTCTCAAATCTCACAGAACATAATCTGTCTCAAGAATCATCAAATAAAAAAACAAATCAACACAATCTCAATGTCAAGAATCAAATCGATCACCACCGGGGCATCCGTGCCGCCGGCCCTTGTGCTCCGCTGCCGCCGGGGCATCCACGCCACCGGCTGGCCGCGCGCGCCTACGCCGCCGGGGCAGGCCGCCTCTGCCTGGCCGGCCGGCCGCGCCCGCGCCACCGCCCTGGATCGACCCTGGAGAAACAAGAGGAGGAGAGGATGAGATCGAGAAAAAGAAAGGAGGAGTGCGTGGTGGAGAAGAAGGGCCAGAGTAGATAAGGCACCGGTGCGCGCGATGTGGTGTGTGGTAGTGGGCGGGTCCCACGTGTGTGGGTGTGGGTTTGACGGTGCCGTTTGGGGCACAACATTAGTACCGGGGCTATTTTTGACCCTGTACTAATGTCCAACCTTTTTATACCGGGTGGAATTCAGCACCGGTACTAATGTGACGACCTCACATTAGTACCGGTTTGTAATACGCACCGGTATTAATACCGGTGCGTATTACAAACCGGTACTAATGTGGGTCACACGAGACGCAGCGGGGCTCTTTTTTCCTACTCTCACATTAGTACCGGTTTGTATGTACATTAGTACCGGACGCAAAAAAAAAGACATCATCACAGGTGTAGTGTAGCCCATATGGTTTATCCTGATCACTTTATTTTGTACCTAGAAACTGATAAATAAGGAACTACATACTTAAAGCGATTCGACAGCAAATCAGACGCCTGCACCTGTTTTGTGTATCGACACCTTAATATATTGGTGTTTCAAGTTGAGAAAAATGTAGTAGTTAAATGTTTGTTGGAAGATTGGCTGCGGAATTTTATACAAGTTTTGCAACTAGGGACGACGTACGGTTCTCCCTTTTGTCCTTCGGCTCTGTAGATAAACTTCTGTTTGTGTCAATTGAGTCCCCTCTGCTGTTTGTCTCAAAAATAAAAATATGCAGGTAGCCAAATTTTTTTAAAAAAAAATCATGCTTATCATGACAGAATTCTGTTTGGTTTCAGATGAAAAATTGAAACCAGCAAACCACAGGAAAATATACAAAGCCTCATTGCCAGGCACATAAAGATCGATATGAGAGAAGTAGCCGGTATTTTTCAGTACAAGGTTTGATCAGATGCGCACATAGATGAAAGGCCAAACAAAAGAGAACAAATACAAGAACGACGCTAGCATCCGCGCACACAGAATCCCCCGATCGATCGACACGTACGTACTCTACCGGTACTTCCTCGACGACGAGTTCATGAACTTGATGCACTCCTCCACCGCCTCGCTCTTATGCGAGTCGTCGACGACGACCACCGGTGGCGCTGCCGCGGGCTGCTGCCGCTTACTGCTGTGCCTCGCCGGCGTGCATTCCGGCGACGCAACGGTAGCAGCAGCAGCAGCGGTTTTCTTGGTCGTCGTCGAGGCGGACCGGAAGAACGCCCTGACGATGCCCACCCTCGCTCGCCGGTAGAACCGCGCGGCCGTCCACCGGGCGCTCCGCAGCAGGCGAGAGCCGCACGCGCCCCGCACCTGCTGCCGTGGCCGTTCCCGCTCCGGCGCCGCCCGCCGGCCGGATCTGGACGCCTGCAGGGAGATCATGGGCGTGGCGCTGCCGCTGCCGATCTCGGCTGGGCTGATCCTTGTGCACTCGCTGCCCTTCCTCCTCATCTCGTCGGTCGGATGCCTCCTCCGAGCCCAATATAGTGTGCTCGTATATCACCAGGACAGCCTAGAGCCTACGCAGCAGGGCACGTTTTATACGGCAAGGCCTGGTGGTATCGCTCAAAGGAAAAGGTAGGAGGCTAGTGCAAGTATGTGACAAGAGCATGAAAGGCACTGCGAGCAAGCTCAGAAAAAGAAAAAGGAAGCAAAGGGGAGCGACAAGGTTCTGAAACAAAGGCTGGTCCAATTGACCGCTACGGTGGCATCTGGCATGGCATCGATCGGATCAGAGAAGAGAAGCGATCGATGAGCAGAGTGGTGGTCATCGACCGGCTGCCTAGCCGGGCCTTCTAATGTTTCAGTATGACCGGGGAATTGCCACCAAAGCGAGGCTTGCAGCTTTAGAGAGACGAGAGACGGCGACGTTTGTGTGTGTTGTGTACGGGCCGGGGTGCAGTATATTCTTGTTGCCTTGCGCCGGTGGTGGTGGTGGCCGGAGAATATTTCCGGTGGAAGCGAGCAAGCAGATCTTGCAACAAGAGAACATCAGAGGAGAGGCCGAGCGCGCAGTTCTTTTGAGGGAGTCTGGCCGGAGAGCGGTGCTCCTCAAGGGCCCCCCGTCGTCGTCGCCCCTGGCGGGACAACGCGCACAAGGCGACGCGACGGGGAGACATGGAATTGACGGGACGGGAGCGGGCGGGGCGCGACGGTGCTCGCCGCGGGGGACACAGTGGGGGCTGCCCCGGCGTGCGCGACGCCCGAGGCATGACGGCATGGGACGCGACGTGTGCGGCGTGGACGATGCGGCGCGCGGTCACCAATCATTGCGCATTTCGGAGGACGACGGACGCTAGCTTCCTCGGGAACGCGGGCGCCGGGCGCCGCTGCTGGCCTGGCTGCCCGATCGATCGCTGGGCCTGGGCGCCTCCCTGACCCGGCGGCAGGGCAGACGGCTGCGCCGGCTGTGAAGGTCGCTGGCAGACGGGCAGCGCTGCAGTACGGAATGGTGTGCCGGCGGCACTGCCGTCGTCTTTTGCGCTCGCGCTGCTTTTCCTTTGGTTTTTCTGGCTTCGGACGCTGATTGTTCGGACTGAGGAGTCTTGGTACAGGCACCAGTCTTGCCCCTCCCCGCCTTGGGAGCTGGGAGCTTGGCGTTTTCTGTCGCTCAACTGCTCCAGTATACTTTTGACTGCGTCATGGTCATGGAGTATGAGAACGAGAGGAATGAATCACGTTGCATAGCTCGGTCCGAAAGGTTTAAAGCCGCAGGGGTAAGTAATGCATGTGTTTGTTGATTACAACATTACATGACGACCGGGTCACCGGGAAAGCTTTACACACCACGCGCATCGCAGTGATAACTGAAATTCTGAAAAGAAGGTTCAAACTAGTCTTGTAGAGGCGTATTTCGTCTTTTTTTAGAGCACACAAGACTGGGAAAGATACCCGTGCTGCCCTGTAAAAAATCCTCCTCCAGCAGTCAAGCTTGGCTAGATCTGACTGAAGACCGGGACCATCTTCAGTCTTCAAGACGACAAGGTCCCCAACAGTACAAGCAGCATCTCCACTCTCCTGGTACATCGATCACCTTCTACTTTCACCTCCATTCTCCATCATCCCCACTCTCGGTCGGAATCCAATTTACTGGATGGAAAAGTATAATCACCTTCAGACTTCGTACTAGCACTTTGTTTTTACTCTCTATTTTTTTGAAATGTTGTTTTTACTTTTCTGAGTGAGACGATTGCAGCACGTTGTTAGTCAAGTCATTTCATTTCAAATACTGTGATCTGCGGGAAAAAAAAAGTGTAACGTGTGACTTTAGGACTTTAGTGTTTGATGGGCTGTTAGTGTTACAGGCTCTCACACGGCCCATGCCTGCTCCGTCGTCGTCGTATCCTTGTACCCAAAACATTCTGCAAAGCTAATAGGCCACAGCCCACCTAAGGAACGCCTGGAAATTCTGTCTTTATGGGCTGGGCCAGCATCAGTAACAAAGCAATGTTTTTTTATGTTCTATATTTCTTTCTTTCTTTTCCCTTTTTGTTTTGGCCAAACGGAACATAACACGGGGACTAAAAAAAATGAAGGGAATCAGATCTTGTACATCCAAGCTACGTTCGAGCTAGCAAAGTGGCCATGTTTTGAGAACTTGCGTTGCTCACTTATGTTTGCCGACGGAATGACGGTTGATCCTAACCTAAAATTATGCTCCAGCGCCCAGCGGTCCAGCCTCGTATGGCTAAAATTATGCTTGCTGGATCCATTTCATACGAACTATAAGCCCGTTGACCCTAGCTTCCCGTGACATCTGTTGAGGCCTTGGCGTTTTCTGGTTCCACGTGTCAACCAACATGCCACGTGCCGCACTGCAACGAAGCTAATATAAAATGCCCCGAACAAGAAATGCGGGATTGAGCGAGGGATCTGATGATTATGTGGAAACAGTGCCATAAAGAAATGGCAGAATTAAACAGCAAAGATCAGCAAGGAGAATAAAAATGAAATCACACTCAGGTTGCTCCATTTGTTCTAGAACACGCAGAGAGCTACTCCAATATATTAAGAAAAAAAGTCCAAAGTTCCTCACACAGACTAGTATTAACCATTGAAGATTGAACGCTAACAATTTTCAGAAACTTATTTCTGACACAATGTTACACGGCTCATCTCCCTGCCCACACTCCCTTTGCATAGCTTGCAGCCTGAGCTGATCATTCCCAAGAACTACCAGTACAGTAGTTTCTACCAAACACGGAGCGCACCAATAGTACGAGCGAGACGGATACATTGTCTTGGCTCCAACCAGCTTAGCTGCTGCATACCGAAAGGCAAGGGCGGCCGAGCAATCCAACAGCAGCGCCGCAACGGCATGTCACGGGCGATCGATGTGGCCCCCACTCGCGCACGCACGGCACCGTTACTCCATCACATCGCTCACAACAGGTGCGACGGCCACGACACGTACTGCATGAACTCGGCGTCGCGGAGCAGCGCCGCCATGGTCTCCGGGGGCAGGCACACCTCGATGTCCACGCTGCCGTCGCCGGCGCGCCCCGGGAACGCCGACATCTTGCCGTCGAACTTGTTGGCGCGCCCGCTCCGCACCGCCAGGGCCCGGCCCCACCCGAAGTCGTTGCCCTCGTACATCGGGAACCGGTTCGAGCTCCCCATCGTGATCACCGACCCATCGGGGTTGCCCAGCGGGAAGCACCCGGGCTTCGCCTGCCACGCCGCCGCCGCGCGCCGGATCGCGCCGTCGCCGTACGCCGCCAGGCTCGCGTTCAGCTTGCCCGCCGCCCACCGCAGGTCGCTCCGCGCCAGCTCCGACACCGTCGCCGTCGTCACCGCGCTCTGGATGGCGTTGCCGAAGTAGGCCGGGGAGATGGCCGGCCGCAGACGGTGCCGGCAGTTCACCGCCATCCGGAACGTCGTCGTCGCGTCGGGCGCCAGGCGCTTCCGGGCCCGCGTCACCGCGAGCCATATCTGCGCGCACAGCGACTGGAACGACGAGATCTCGCCGCGTGCTTCGGGATTATTCTTCGGGTCGTGCGCCATCTTGCCGTACACCTCAGCGTCGTGGCCGCCGCCCGGGCGAGTGTTGGCTATTGCTTTCATCTCGCGAATCGCGTCCGCGCTGAAGTGGAAGACGCGCTCCCGTAGAGGCGCGTCAACGTCGAAGGTCACCGACGGGCCGACGCCGCCGGGGAAGCGGAGGACGGCGGTGGACTCGCCGAAGAAGTTCCTGCGGAAGTCCAGCAGCCTGGGCGCCTCGCCGCGGCAGATAGCGGCCCAGGTGTTGAAGAAGTGCCAGAAGGAGGTGCCGTCCACGACGGCGTGGTTGGCGACGATGCCGATGAAGACGGCGCCGTCGCCGAGCACGGTGACCTGGAACGACGTGAGCGGGCGGCGGTGCCCTTCGTAGCTCACGGTACGGTCCATCGGGAACAGGTCCTTTGTCAGCTTGGTCGGGACGTCCGCGTCACGGACGAGGAAGTCGTCAAGCGACAGGCCGGGCGCGACGGCGTGGAGGAAGTCGACGCCCGCGTCGTTGCAGCGGATGACGATTCGGTCGTCGGGCAGCGTGACGAGGCGGCCGGCGAGGGCCGGGACGGCGGCGAGCGCCCGCGACAGCGAGGACACGAGCAGCGAGACGAGCGACGACATGGGCAGGTCGGGCGCCGGGAAGAAGAGCCCCTTCTGGATGTAGTGGCACGACAGCATGGGCAGGTCGGAGACGGACAGCGTGAGGTCGCCGATCGCCGACGCGGCGTCCGGGCGGACGTGCTGCCTCGACACGACGGTGATGCCCGAGGCCGGCGCGTCCAGGCAGGGTGCCTGCGGCATCTTGGACATAATGGCGGACACGGCCGGCGCCGCGTCCACCATGGGCATCGTGGAGATCATCTGAGCCATGTGTGGTCGATTGCTCGACGCTAGCTCCTGCACCACCACCGGGCGCTCGCTTCCACTGCTGCTGATGCAGCAGTAGCAGATAGGAAGTGAGCGTTGCTCGAAGCTGCCAAAGAGGTGGTATGGGCAGTACTGCCTTTGCTGAACACCGAACAAACTTGGGCAGTTTATATAGGACACGAAGAGGGGGCTGGGTGCATGCACCTGGGCCGGTACCCTTGCCAGTACTGTTTTGGATATTCTCCGGCCAGGTTTTTGTGGCTGTCAGAGGCAGATATCAGATAAAGCAGAGCTAGATGTTGTACTTCTACTGCCTGTAAACAGTGTTGCACAGCAAGAAAACACAAAAAGATGAAAAGGATAACGATTTTAAAACACTGACTAACTGGATAGTTTCAGCATAAGTTTTTGACATCTGTTGTGTGTACCAGGAACTCCATTGGAGCTCTCTGCAACAGGTGTCCCCCTCCTCTAGTAACGAAGACGAACAAGTGTCCCCGCAGACACCAGAGAAATTTAATCATTTTTTCATTTAATCCATAGTATACAATATATGGAGAGAAGCACCTCGCTAAGATATTTTCATTGCTAATTATCTCCTATTGCTCACCATAGGGCTAGCTTGTTTTCACTTCAAGTTTTCGAAAGCTAATTAGAAGGAATAAACATGACTTAATTATAAGATTAATTACACAGATAGACTGGAAATCAAGAGACTAATCAATTAAGTTTGATTAAATCATGATTAGCACATGTTTGCAGTAGCACCATATTGTCTAATCATGATGTAATTATGCTCAATATATTCGTCTCCGAATTTACTTGGGATTGTGAAATAATTTTTGTCACTAATCTATATTTAATACTCATAATTAGCATATGAACATCTAATGATATACCTGAGCATTTTTGGCCCGGCCCGGCCCGCGCCAGGCCCGCTCATGGACCTTACTGGACGGGCATGGGCAGAGATCTTGGAGCCCGTGAAAAAAAATCTTGGCCCGAGCCCGGCCCGTAATACTGTTTTTAGCTCTTTTACACTATAAAGTGCGGGCCGCCCCGAAAATTGAGGCCCGACACATCCCATGGGGCGGTCATGAGCAGGATTTTCTCGGCCCGAAAAACCCAGATTTTTTTTCGGCCCGGCCCGGCCCGTGAAATGCTCAGGTCTAATCTAATGTGATGAGTGAATAGTTAAATTTTTTTTTACCATTGTGCTCAATAGTGAAAACTTCTTAATTTTTTTGCACCGTCCAATCTAAAAAA
This sequence comes from Cenchrus fungigraminus, assembly GCA_036936925.1. Classification (NCBI taxonomy): domain Eukaryota; kingdom Viridiplantae; phylum Streptophyta; class Magnoliopsida; order Poales; family Poaceae; genus Cenchrus; species Cenchrus fungigraminus. The sequence continues at coordinate 11,867,188 of CM072779.1, forward strand.
AAACTTCACATCCTCACCGGCCGGCTGACGGTTCTTAATTATTTACTTACTTTTTATTAATACTTATAAATAGTTTTTTAGAGCGAGGGACGACGGATACCTGTAGAAAGGCTAGCTAGCTAATCAATCCGGTAACTGACCCGTTAGATGACTGGTAGAGCACTTATTGACTACTAGATATTACAGAGTATATACACTGACCACTCAAAAAATAAATAGTATTGTGCTAAAAGAGAGAGAGAGTATAAACATATTGCCGGACGGATACACTGAACGTGCAACGGCTTTTCCATATTCAAATGGACGTGTAACATCACAAGTCTTTTTGTTGCCGTGCCAATAGGTAGCCTCGAATTTAATCTCTTTGGGGCTACATGGATTTTTGAATGCGCCTGCCGCCACTACAACGTCCATCTAGCTACGTGTATAGGCGATTAGGGCCGGGTGGGAGAAGAAGCTAAGAGAGCATCTCCATCCATAATTCAATTCATCACGTCGTCGTCCGATCCATATCCACCTCAGATCAAGAACGAAACAGTGAGGTGTTAATTAGTCTATAGCGTCTACGCCTCCGTCATCATCTGTGCTCGTCTGTTACGTGGTCTACGTCCCAGCTGGAATAGAATACGTTGCTCCCCACCTTGTTGCCTAGTCAGTCTAGTACTCTAGTGACATATGAAAATTCGTTGCTTGCTCAGACGACGCTTTCGGCCGGTCGATCGAGAAATAAAGGTGTTAGTTGCTCGCGTTTTTTTTTTTTTTGCAATCCCAACCGTATTTTATGGCACGCACCTGTTTAACAAGCATGCATCTATCGGTCGAGCGAGCTGTACAGTACTGAAAGAAAAATTGCTCGGCGATGCCTTGCTGACAGAATAGAGAAGAAGACCTACTGTATTAAAATATCTGCAGATACCACTGGGCGCTGTCACGGTACGTACTCCGTACACAGCTGACGATCAGTGTGTATTTAAACGGATTGAAGATGCGAGTGTGTAATTGTACTTTTATCTGTGGCGAATTTTTCTATAATATTTGCAGCAAAATTTCCGGTGTGGGATTACGGGGGGCGCCAGTACGTGCTCGGTGGTCGCCGCCCGCCGCCGATCCGCCGTCCTTGCCCGCCTCCTCCGTGGACTCGGTGGTGCTGAGGAGGACCGAGACCAGTGGATCGCAATGGCCCCGTGGGCTACTACTACAGGGCTAAAATGACCCCCACCAAGTCCGTGACGCGTCACCCTCCACACGTCGCGACCAGGCGTGATGCCAAGCTAGCCTTGGCGACACCCGGCGAGGTGAGAGGACGTGCTAGCGAGTAGACCGGGGCGCACGCTCGGTCTCGGTTGGTTGGTCCGGCGCGCGGGGTGTACGTGCACACAAGGCCCGTGCATGAACCTGCCCGCCTGCCCGCCGTTGCCGTCCGTCCTGCAGCGAATCTTCTTCCGTCGCGGGGGCACGGTACACCGGCCGTACACGGAGGCTGAGACCGATGCGTTGCGCCCTGCCGCCACTGCTGGTCGCCGCTACGTGCATGCACTCCGCCGCCGTTTCCAGCTCGTGCAGAGGAGTTTGAGCCGCGCACACAACCATGCGTACATACATGTACCGGACAGGGGGCGCGTACATGTGCCGGACACGGACAGGCAGGAACGTGTAAACTAGTCGTCGTTGCACGTTGCTCCCTCTCGCTGGTTTGCGGCTTGGTGAGCTGGAGCTCGCCCACTCGAGCCGCCCAGCCACCGAACCTGACTACCTGAGCGCCGCCCCGCCTGCGGCTGCCACGGCGAGTGGCCAGTTTCTTATTGCCGATCCGGGGCTCGTGCTCAGCACACCCCGCCAGCCACTCCGGGCGCGTGATTGGTAGGGGCGCCTCCCCCCACGGACACGAGCGCCTAGGAAATTAATTCGGGGCCGCGGATCCCGATGGCGCTCGGGCGGCGCATTCAGCTCGGATCAAGGCATGCAAGTGCTGCGTCCGATCGAGCGCGGCACGATCGGGGTGAGGGACTGAGGAGAGGAGGGCCGGGCCGGGCATAAACAATGGCAGACAAGGTGGCCTGCACCCGGCCGGCCGGCCGGCGCGGGCGGCCTAGCTGGCTCTGCGGCAGCCGGCCGGGAGCCGGGCTGGCCGGCCTCGGCGAATGTCAAATGCCAGCAGCGCGGCTGGTGCAAGCTCAGCTGGTGGCCACGGCGGTCGTGGGACGGTGGCGCAACTTGGCTGCCGCTCCCGCCGCCCGCCGGCCTTTCGGTTCTTCTGGGTCTGCTGGTCCGGTTGCCAACCCATAATTCTGCGACCTGCCCATCTAGCTCCATTCCCCCTGCCCTCTGCTCCTATCTGCGGATCGCTCATCATCATCATCAAGGTGGAGTGTCCCAGCCCAGACAGCGCCCGCCCCCAACCGGTCGAGTACACGCCCCACCACCTCCCCAAACATCAACTTTAATAGTCTCCATCATTCCATGGGATTGCTCTTTTTCCTTCAAGTATAAAGATATACTGCTTTAATTTGGTTGGAAAATTACAAGTGAACATTTCACCATGGACATAATAAGTTATGCTTTGAGATCAATCTGTGCGCGTAATGTTGTTGCTATGCACTTACTAGGTATAGTGTGTTTAGATGCATAATAGTATCTATGAATCTAAAAAATCAAAACGATCTACACTTTCAAGGAGTAGGTAAGATAGTAATAATGTATTATGAATAGCTGGCACTCCCATAATTCACAGTCGGCATAGATACTTGCAAATATTCGTGTCCAAATGAGGGTTCTCTATAATCATGAATACGGCTATTGCTTAGAATATTCTATGCGTCGTCTGATGCGTGCTAGAAAAGCAAACAATGTTGAATTTTTCTTCTCCCTAATCATGCATGGTGATGTTTCTCCACATTGTTCATGCATGCATGCATTCTGCACTAAGAAAATTCCGTCCGATTGGAATCAGCAGCAGCCGTCACTAGCTCATTGGATAAGCATTTGCAACCTCGAGTCGAGTGAGGACAGACCGTAGCAATATCATACGATTTTATTTGCTGTCAGGCGACAGTCCGCGAGTAACGACAGACAAAAACCAAATCCATTGAACAAATCTTTGCATCGGTCCAGTTTGAGTGCTCTAATCAACATGCACTTAATTCCAAATCTGGAATATTAATTAAATCGCCTTTTTTCCACAATAAAAGGAGCAATCCACCACGGACATGGACAGCCACGGAAGCAAGTAGAAAAAGTTATCTATCCCTATCCGCAATTAACAAAAGCGCCTGATTTCAAGTAAATTTTGTGCTGAGTGAGGCCACTGATCGAGTACGTCTTGATCGATAAACACAGCGCATGATTTCAAGTAAATTTTGTGCTGAGGCCACTGAGGACCACCAGTTTAAATTAATTCCCGCGACAAGATTTTATTACTAGGTGCAGTCTTTTTCGTGTCGACGGGAGGGGGTGTGGAAATCCTCGTCAGACTGCAAGGACAGCAACAGAGCCAACTAACCGATGCTCTCGTTTTCTCTCTGGGAGAGTAATAGTCAGATTCTTTTACTAGTATACTTAATTTGACTGCGTGTCACCAAAACAATCATTGTATGTTTAGAGCTTTTTAGTTCGCCAAAATTTTTGGCAGCCCCTTCGAAGGTCTATTAGGGGTAAAAAAACGTAGACTAATTACAAAACTAATTACACGAATGGACGGGAAATCGCGAGATGAATCCATTAAGCCTAATTAATTCATCATTAGAGATCATTTACTGTAGCATGACGTTGTCTAATCGTGGCATAATTAGGCTCGTTAGATTCGTATCGAAAAATTAGGTAGGGGTTATGGAATGAGTTATGTCATTAATCCACATTTAATACTTCTAATCAGTGTCCGAAAATTGATGTGACGGGTAGTTGAGAAAAAATTTGAGATCTAAACAGGCCCTTAGATGGTATGGCCTCCAAGTCATTTACCAACTTGCAGTAGTCCGAGCCTGAGAGCTTGCCAGAAAGTCTAAGATCAGGTGGAGTCGGGTTCAATGTATCAGACATTTGCAGGGGTTCTAGTAGACTTCTAGTAGCCTACAAACCACCACCTTCTTCTCCTTCCTGAGCACTGAGAGGAGGATTCGCTATGCGTTGTCGATTCCCAAGCGGTGAGTCGAACTTCTTCTCCCTCCATTCCATATCCCGCGAAGATCACGGCCCCGCCTGAAACGACGCGATCGACTGGAACTCGCGCTCATCCGTGATCCACGTGCAGGTGGTGGTGCTGCCAGTGCCACCTGCAGTGTCCCCGACGAGTCGATCCGATCCGATCCGGTGGCAGCGCGCATTTCCCCCCCTTTTGTGCGCGATCATGCACGGCCACTACGGTCGGTTGTCCTCGTGGGCATCGCTCATTTGCTCTGTTGGGGAGCGAGGCAGAACAGAACACAGGTGTCCTGACATCACCACCGACCGACGACGCCGACGTCGGATCGGAGCCCTGGGAGAGAGATGCCATGGCAGATGGCACTATGGCAGCCAACGCAAGTGACATGGCCTAACAAACCACCACCCCGCATGCATGTCTCCTATTTCCCTTTGGTTTCCCTCCGATCCGCTACCACTCGCTCCATGCACTGCTTCGAGTCAATGGTGACTGGTGCCGAACCTGATCATGGATGGATGGACGGACGAGTTCGATTCGTGCAGTGGTAGGTTCGCCGCGACTGTTCCTCCTGTCGAGGTCTGATCGCCCTCGCCGCGCCGCAACAGAAGCCCTGCCACTGCCAGCACCCACGCACGCCGGCCACACATCTCCAACCGTGCAATGGCGCGTGTACCGTCGTGTTGTTCTGTCCGCGTTCGAGTAACCCAACAAAAGGGGGGAGGCAGATCAGATCATCATGCTTTGCTGAACCAACCGGCACTGGACGCGCTAGCTGCTGGTGCGCCGGGACTGACCGCAAAAGCGCGCCGGCTTTGGCCGTTTGGCGGCCGGGCAGGGCTCCGCGTGAATCTACCCACCTGACGATGGTGGTGCGCGCCGGCAACCAAAATGCAAAGCGAGAGCACCCGCGCGCGCGCACTCGGCCTCGGCCCGGAGGAGGGAGCACCGAGCACCACCGGCCGGGGGGGATGGTGCGCTCGCGTTTCGCCGCCGTGCTCCAGACACGTGGAACTCGGGGTCGGAGGGGTGCCATCGTTACGTTTGGTCTCGTCTCGCCTCGTCGTCTCTCGTGACGCTTTTTCATTGACCTCGTCGTCGCCGGACGCTAGTAGTGGCAGTCGCGGCCGGGCCGGGCCAAGTTGCATGGTGGCTCCCACGCTCGCTGACGGCGACGCCGCGGGCGCCGAGGCCGGGCCTGTGATTTTTTCCATACCGAAAACGAGGAACACCTCCCGGTTCCCCATCGCAATTAACAACAACACAAGAGTGGCGTGCGGGTTCACTGTCTCACTGATCTAGTGGCAGACCAACCGGGCCACTTGTGAATTGAGATCACCATATTATATAAAACAAATCAAAATAAAAAGCATCGATCCAACACATGGTAAGTACTCTAAAACGAACAGACGCGCCTCAGGAATTTAACTGTTATGAATCTGCACTAGTACTGCAGAGATCCTCTCTCTCTGTTTTTTGGACGAGCACTTGGTACGTACGGTAGCAGTTAATTGGTGGTGGCCTGTAGAGAGGCACGGGCGTATGGGCATCAGGCCGACGGACGCCACCGCGGCGTCGTGGACAGCACCGGAGCCGTCCGAACGCCGATCCCACTTGGGAAATTATTGAGCCCACGTCCTGGGAGAGCGCGAACGGATCGGCCGGCTTTCCAGTCTCCCTCGCTCGCCGATCGCCCTCGGAGCGGGGAGAACCACTGCTACGAGTAACAGCGACGGATGGGTACGTCGTGCTCGTGCGGCACGCAGACACAGGGGGGCCACACCCTCTCGAGCATCCGTTCGCCTGGCCTGCTGCTGGCCGGGTCAAAGCGAGACGGGGCGTGTGGTGCGCCGAGCAGGAGCGCTCCAGTGGACTGAACGCCCGGGAACGCTCCTCCGGTTACCCGTAGCTCTAGCACTAGCAGCCAGAGAGGAGAGAGGGAGGGGTGGTGCCGAGCAGAGGGAAAGGGGGATAAGATCTGCCTGAATCGGGCACGCCAAGACGTCGGTTTCTTGCCATGAAAAGGTCACGTGCGGCATCATTGTGACGGGGAAACGGCTGCAGGAGAGTGGTGCTTATCAGGAAGGAGCTCGACGACGTGTCGACGCCAAAATCACCTGCTAGATTGGCCGCGACGTCTTCTATGGACACAACGGGCCACGCGGGTCGTCGTCAAACAACAGATCGGCCCATATTGCATTTCTTTTTAGTCGGGAATGAAATGATGCCGCCGCCGCACCAGGCCGAACTCGGTCTGTGACGAGTGCATGCGGGCCACACGGCAGCGTAGTATGGGCCTGCACAGATTAAAAAAAAAAGAGACAGAACAAACAAACCAACCAACCAATTGAATAAAAATTGTGTCGTTGAATGTAGAGGTTCCAATATATTTATGCTTCATTTTCTAAAAATAAATTCTAATACTACGTAGTTGATTCGTCCATGTCAGGGAGAGTATGGATTAGTTCAAGACTGTCGAGCTGTAGCTCTCTTTATTACAGAAAAAAGAAAGGACGAGTCGCTTTCAAAACTAAATAAGTAGTATAATCACAAAAAGACTACCAAAAGAAAAACAATGAAAGCAACAGGGCTCGATTGAGCTATTTATTTGATGAAAATGAAACTTTTGAAAGAAAGGTTTGCTTTCAAGACTACAAGAGGAAATGAAAACAAAAAAGGCTAACATCATGACACCAGGGATTGAAATTAAACAAAATGTGCAGTATGTGTAGTTAATATATATATATACGACGTAGGAGTTGCTAAACTAGGACTCGTATATGCATAATAATCTGATTCTGACTCTAACCGTCAGCATGAAACCACATGCAAAGATTCAACCTGCGAACAAGGCATTGACACGACCGCACGAATGTATGACACTCCCAGGCCGCATTCTGAAAACCTATGCAAATTTATATCCACTTCAAATGTATTGACAAGCTGATGTTTGGAGCTTAGTATTGCTTTCTGACGTTGCTAATACTTTTGAAAAAATATCACGGAACCCATTGGAGGCACCACACCCACATTATGTACTCAACGGTGACAACCAATTTTGCTAGCACAACAAAGCTCCCGCACTCAGCACTCTTAAGCTGAATGAAGAACGTCATTAGAAATGATTGCTTTCATGCTGTTTTTCTATCTATTCCTGAGCTACCCATAGACTGAAAAACATACAATGTGAGCCTAACATTGCCAGCCACAATCAACAGTTGGTACTGCCTGGTTTAGAAACACAGTAAAGTTGTGGCAAAGGCTCAAAGATTGGCTAGATCCAACATATGCTCATCTCTAGTAGAAAAATAACACAGAACTAGTACCTACTCATGCAAGCATCCGCTAATTGTCTATGTTTGTACTATTGTCCCTAAATATACAAAAGAATTTACTCTAAAAAAGATACAAAAGGATTTCAAAACAAAAGCATCAAAAATAGCATAAAATAATATCTTGTTCAAACAAACATTTAAGATCATGGCTTGAAGATAAGTCCTACCACACAGGTAAGAATAGCATGCATAAATATCATACAACACCCCTAAAACAGTACCGCTACATGTACACAAGCCCAGGATAAAATGGGATCATGTAACATAGGCCAATAAACGCGACTGAAACATTGTTCAGCCATACGATTCTCAAAAGTTGGCAGCAAAACAGCACATACTGCCATAGACCATAGTGCCATGTGTCTAGAACAAAATTCAGAAAGTCGGGGAAGAACACAAGAAGACTCAAGATAAGGTTAACACAGAAAGCCACACATGATGGGTAAAACTTTGTATATTCATCTTCTTAATGATCTGACAACCCGTGGGTATGAAGCAGCAATAAAGAATGATTCTGATTGATAATGAATCAAGATCTTATCATCAGTGATATATAGACATCAATCTAAAGAATAATGCAAACTAGATGTTGTTGTCTACGGGCAAGTGGATTTGATTGAGATAGATTGATAGAAGATTGAATTTAATTGAATTCTACTATTAAGATACAAGCAAAAACAAAAATGGATAGTCATGAGGGGATGTCATTTCAGCTTAGCAATCAGTTTATACAAATGCCATACAAAAATGAGCTTTCACAACTGGTATATGCAATTCTGTGATGCCATGATGGGCCCTTCATTAATTTTTCCCCAGGAAATTATCAGAATGTGGTTCAAATATGTCATATGCATTGTCCCCTGCTAACCGGATATACTCTGTGGATAAGGAGACTACGTAATTGATATGTTTGGGCAGCTTCCTGCTACAACAATCATTCAGTCAATGAAAAGTACAAATGTTAGCAGGGGCATCCTCCTAATATGTGCTGTAGATTATCTCCAAGCATGCAAACCCAAGTACCAGCACAAACCACAAATCCTCACAACTAGAGTGCTAATTAGAAACTTGTATTTTTTAAATAACCTCAGCCATTATTACCTTCCTGACCAGAGAAATAACTTCTGGACTTTCCCAGAAATATAGCATTGCAAATTGAAAATATGCATGGAATGTAACAAGAGCTATCAGCTTTTCCATCTTAAGAGCTGAATGTACCTAATTAAACCATAAACAAGGCTATTAAACAATAAACAAGGCTCTCCATTACAAACTAAGCATAAATCAGCCACATGTTTTACTTAGTTATACATACTAAAATGAGAGGTTAAAGGACGGGGCTTGATTAGCTGAAAGGCCAAGGCAATAAGTAATGTTATACTATCCCATGTTGTATCACTCAAAAAAATATTAAATGAAAAAGGCTGCAAGTGATTCAGTATTCAGAAGCACTTGTTCACAAATATATAGAAGAACTGATGCTGTGCAGCAGGTCAGCAGCTAGTACCTACTTCCTTATGTCTAAATGTTTAAAACACATACATGAAACAATATCTATATAATATATATAGTCTAGATGAAAGGAGTATAACAGTTGAAAGAACCCTTTACCTCTCATACACTGCCGTAATATATTAGCTGTTCGAGCAAAAACGCAAGAGGATCCCTTGGAAAAACTTGCAGCACAAATTCGTGAAGATCGCAATGTGCAAGCCAAAAGGACCATCCAGCAACTGAATAGACCCTACTTCCTATGTTCCAAGGAAGTACAAGTTTTAAGTAAAAAGTCCATGTGAAATGGCCATATCCTACTAATAATAGGGCACAGCCACTTGCCCACTTCACCTCTTTCAAAGCATTTAAAATTAGGGGTAGTGAATGGAAATATTGCAAGAACTACCCTCTTGATATCCTTAATGGACAACATTGTGAAAGGTTTTAGAGAACATCAATTGGTCGAAGTTCCAAACAATGGCATCGAAGCTTAGTAAATGCAGGATGCATAGTTACTTGGCTTTAAGGCTCAGTCAAACCAATATATAATTTTAAAACCAATTTAAAAAACATAAGGAAACTCCTGGATAGTGCATCATGTCTGTGTTTAGAAGAATTATAAAGCCAAAACAAAACATACATTTTCATGTTATTTTTTTTTAAAATCAACGTAGGTTAAGCCTTTGCACAGATTTGGATCAATGTATGACTAGTTTTTTCTTTCTTCCAAATTGCTCTTTAGATTGATGTGTGCCAACTCTAATCATTCTTGGTTGTGCCAAAGCACCAAATACAACAATTTGAACACAGCATATAGAAGAAAAACACAGCAGTACAATTGCCTTTACAACAATTCAGTGCATCAGATACAATGGAACAGAGCACATAGCAGTACAATTGCCTTTGGAGAGTATATTGTATACAACAATTTCAACACACCAGACATACACACAACGAAAACAGCAGTACAATTGCAGAAAAATATAAAACCCCAAAACAAGAAACAAGTACACCATCAAAGCAAACCATTAAACCTTTATGGTACATCAAATCTGTCATACATATCACTTTGTAGGCATCGAAACATTCCACAACATGCACAAATATATACATATATGGAGCAAATCATAAAATAGCACTATGACTTTATTCCCAGGCAGGGAAGAAGAACCAACTCACAGTGCATTGTCAGTTCCACACCCAAAGAAACTCCTGTTCAATAGTCGCCACGATACTCGCTGTAATCATCCCTCGCAGCTGGTACCACCTTCTCTTCCACCCGCTCAGCAGCCTTCTCCTCCTTGTACTTAACCCCTTCACTGATTGCTAGTCCCCCGAGGGCTCCAGCCACAGCCCCCACCGCAAGTCCAGTGCCCACTCCATACCTTCCACTCCCACTATCACCGGCCCCCGTCCTACCTCTCTGCTCATACTGCCTGCTGTAATCCACAGGTGCGGAAGGCCCTCCCGTGTACTCATACTGAGGTGGAGGTGCTGGTGCAGAGTAGTACCCACTGGGTCGGTAGTATTGCTCGGATCCGTACTGCGGCGGGGCCGAGTAGGCGGGAGGTGGAGGTGGTGGAAAGTAGTATGGGGAGCTGGGAGGCGGTGGGTACTGCGGCTCAGGAGGCGGCGGCGAGCGCTCGCGGATGGCGACGCGGATGCGGAGCTTTCCCTGTGGACGGCCGGAAGGGCGTAGAAGCGGGAGGCTGACGAGAGGGGAGGCCGCGGAATCGTGGCTAGGGTTAGGATTTGTGGGGAAGAGGAGGTCGCGGAGAGGCGAGCGGGCGGATCCGACGAGCGGCTTGGGAGAGTCGGAAGGCTTGGAGTGGAAGACGTCGAGGGACAGGAGGATGGAGGGATCGTGCGGGGAGAGGTGGGGCGGGAGTGGGAGGACGAGGCGCTCGTTCCAGGCGGGCTTGTACCCGCCGACGTCGTCGGGTCGGGTGGCGGCGCGGCGGGAAGGGTCGAGGTAGGCGACGACGTAGGCGCGGAGGTCACCGCGTCGCCAGTTGACGTTCTTCAGGTGCTTCCCGGAGACGACTGTAACCTCCAGATCGAACGCCTTGGGCGGCGCCGCTGGCAGCGGCGGCGGCATCGAAGGCGGTGGGGCTTGGAATTGGGGATGGGCAGTGGGAGGAAGCGGGTGCTGGTGCTGGTGCGGGTGGAGGGGCGAGGAGGGAGACGGGGAAGCCATGGCGGCGCGGCGGCGGAGCAGCGGCCTGGTCGTCTGGTTTGTGGGGGCTCGCGGGTTTTGGGCACTTGTTCAGCCGGGGCCTGGGGGTGGGCGAGGAAAGAAAGGGCGACGAGGGGCCTGTTTAGTTCCAGATTTTTTCACTAACTACCTGTCACATCAATTTTCGGACGCTAATTAGAAGTATTAAATGTGAATTAATGAGAAAACTCATTCCACGACCCCTACCTTAATTTTCGAGACGAATCTAATGAGTCTAATTATAATATGATTAAATAACATTGTGCTACAATAATCAATCTCTAATGATGGATTAATTAGACTTAATGGATTAATCTCGCGATTTCTAGACCATTTATGTAGTTAATTTTGTAAATAGTCTACATTTAATACTCTTAATAGATCTTGGAAAGGAACTCCAAAAATTTCCTCCAAAATCTTTCAACGAAATAAACAAGGCATCAGGGTGCGTTTGGCAGTTGGCACAGCTGTCTAGCACATCAACAGACACAACAGAGATAACACTAGCAACATCTGTACAACTCATGCGGCTCTCCCACGATGGAGCGACAAATGTTGAGGACAGAAGCTGAACAAATTGACCAATGAAAACTGAAACTGAAGACAGAAATTCCTATTAAGCAATAACATGTTTTACTGCAGTAAATCAGAAATCTCAGTTTGGACAGAAGAAACTGTAAATTGAACACGTTTCAAAATTTTCAAAGTCGGTGGTGCAAATTGGTGCCAGCGATAGTTGATACACATGCACTGCAAGATGGTTCAGACTTCAGAAATCAGAATGGGCATCTTTGCTGCTCACTGAAAATAAAAAGGTAAGACAACTTAGATCAAACAAGATATATTCTTCAAAGCATATTAGTAAGTGATCTTGAATTGATGAAGTGAGGTATGAGGCATCTACTTTCAAAACAAAGATATTTCATGTTAACAAAATGAAAACATAAAATTCATGGTATATGCAATTGCTGAAAATGTGTAGATTTCAATAACAAAGGCTTACTCTTGTACAGAACTATAGATTTCATTCAAGTCATGAGAAAAAAAAACTTGTTTCTTAAAACTATAGCCCATTTTCTTTTCAGAAGTGCAGTACAGAAGAGAAACCAGCATTATTTGAACACCCATGGCCAAAAGAAAAATTAAGATGGATCTCTAAACCTGTGCTAGTGCTCCAAAAAAACATTTCCATGTCCAAAAGATATTTTTCCAGATTGAACAACCGAGTACAAGTCTGATTTCCGATTCCAATACCCGGGTCTGTGTCGAAGTAGCAGCAGTGGAATATTTGCATTGGACTGAAGTTGACAACTGTTGAACAGATGATAGCAGAGTAATGCTCCCACAGACCCCCATCATTCTGATATCAGGGATTCCGGCATGTATACAGTTCAGTTCCATGTACTCAAGCCATTGATTCAGTAAAGCCATTTGTAACTGGCTTTGTTATGTATACTGTATACAGTACTATTCTACAAAACCGAGTCAATACATAACAAGCCGTTGTTGCAGTGTTACAGCAAAGCCAGTTAACTACATTAAAATCAAATAAACAAGAAGTCACCATCCATGGATTCAATGTCATGCCAGAGAACTGGACGGAAACTCAACATCAGATGAAACAACTGAACTCCAGACAAATCAGTGCTAGCACATTAACATTTATGTTCACCTAAATTCCTGTATTTCAGTTCAACAGAGTGCAATGGGAACAGAATCATACTGAATGCAAGTGATGTGAAGTGAAGTGGTGGCAAGGATTGAATCACTGAAGCATGTCTTTGTAGGTGGTTTAGCCTGACAAGTGACAACCCACTTCGGATCACAAGGAAAATTGTAGATAGGCCACCCATCTACATCCCTAACAATAGCTGTAGCTCGAAGTGGCTCGAAGATAGAGGATGATAAATGATTGGCTACAATAAATAAGGACAAGGGATTTTCAGTGTTACGATATTCTTCTTCACATCATTTATTCAACCAGTAATTATGGAACTAATTAATCGACAAATTTATGGTTTCCAAAGGTGTACCTGTGCATAAGTTAGAGCTGGAAGTCTTCTTGACTCAACTGAGGCACATGTATTTTCATGGCAATCTACCCCTATCACCAATAATCTCCACAAGAGCATTTTCCATCTTTGAAATGGTGAAAACGGCTTACATCTCGGACCACAATCTCCCGTCCAGTTACCTTAGATATCAACTTAATAGCTACATGGCAATCATCACAGACGCGTAGATTCTTCATGATACGGATAGGAACTCCTTCTGGTAAGCTCAGAAAAGCAAATGCTATAGCCAACTTCTCGCTGTGGTGAGCCAAACTAACTTCTTTCTCTTCATCCTCCATGTCATGCAACACCATGCTCATGTCCGGAGCATACCCACACTGCCTGATTTTGGCCATCATTTCTTCCAAGCATTCTTCAATCTCCAGTTGCCTTGAATGTGATTTATCTCCGGTGCAGAATTGGTGAATCTGACCCTTAAACTCCACCCAGCTAACTCCAGGCTCTTTCCTCACATTATGTTTCCTCATGGTTTCTCTTACTGTACTGACATCCTCCCATCTGCTGTTGGTAGCTCGAATATTTGACAGAAGAACATATGAGGCAGAATCATGAGGATCCAACTCAATGACACGCTCTGCTATCCTCTCAGCCATGTCAAAATTTTTCTGTGTCTTACAAGCAGACAGTAGTGTCTTCCATACGATCCCATCAGGACGCATAGGCATTGACAGGATAAGGGCCTCTGCTTTGTTTAGGCAACCCGAACGTCCAAGAAGATCCACAATACAAGTGTAGTGTTTAACACTTGGCCGCAGTCCATAAGTTTTAGTCATAAGCTCAAAACAATCCATGCCTTCATCTTTCAGACCACTATGGCTGCATGCATATAGCAAGGTCAAGAAAGTAATCTCATTGGGTTCTGCTCCTCCAGCTATCATTTGTTTGAACAGATCCACGGCCTTTTGTCCATGCCCATGGAATCCGTAAGATGAGATCATCGCACTGCAAAGCACAAGATCTGTACCACTATACCCAGAGAAAACTCTTTCAGAGTCACCTAGGCACCCACATCGAGAGTACATATGCACGAGAGAACTCGTGACTGGCACAACCTTGTCGACTCCGGCTTTCATAGCTTGTGCATGAATCTGCTGACCTTGTGCAAGAGCTGCCAAATCTGAGCAAGAACTAATGGCACTCACAAATGTGACTGCATTTGCTTCCACACCAATGCCTCTCATCATGCAGAAATACTCAAGAGCGCCCTCCGAGTCTCCATTCTGCGTTCTTCCAGCAATTATGGTATTGCATGCCACAATGTTCAGTGAAGGCAGTACCCGGAGAACAGCCTCCCCTTCTTCAAGAAAACCACACCGCATGTACATGTGTGCCAGCGAGCTCCCAACGCACATGTCCCTGTCTAGTCCAGACCGCACAACATACGCATGGACCTGCCGCCCGGACACAACATCCCTGAGCCCAGCGCAGCTCCGGAACAAGCTCCCGAGGCCAAACTCATCAGGCTGCATTCCCTCCCTCCGCATGGCAAGGAAGAACCCCAAGCTCTCCTCGTTAAGCCCCGAGTTGGTGAGTCCAGTGACCATGGCATTCCACGTCGCGACGTTCCTCGAGGGCATTTCGTCGAACAGCTTCCGCGCGGTTTCCAGGTTACCGTTCTTGATGTAACCCCCGATGAAAATGTTCCAGGACATGACATTCCTCCTACGAATTCTATCGAACAGACGGCGCGCGGCGGGGAGGTCGCCGAGGTCGGCGTAAGCCAGGAGGAGGTGGTTCGCGGTGAACCGGTCGGTGGCGGCGCCTGACGTGGTGGTGAAGGCGTGAAGCTGGCGGAGGAGCGGGATGGCGCGGCAGGCGCGAAAGAGGTGGGAGAAGAGGTCAGGTTCCGCCCAGAGGCTCTCGCGGAAGCGGTGGTGCAGCGCATCCTTGAGGCGGCCTCTGGAGCAGAGGCGGATGATCTCCTCTCTGGCATCTGGTGGTCCGGTGGCGAGCTTGTTCAGAGCTGGCCTGGCCATGCGATCGCGCCCAAGCCGCTAGGACGCAGCCACGACTGTGGCAAGCGCGGCTGCCGCAAGCATGGCGAGATGGGGAAGATGTGCAATTGGCGATGGAGCAAGTCGAACCAAAGCCTTTGGATTCAGGCGATGCAAATGCAAGGCAGGGCTGCAGTCGGCGGCGGAACCGCGGCGGGAGGGGAGGGAAACCAACAACCAGACGGGGCAGATGGCGGGGGCTGATTTTGTTTGATCCAACGACCCACCATGATGGATGGAAGGAAGCCCAGACCAGATGTGAGGCCGATGATGGGCTGGCTCGTATTTCTGAAATGGGCCATGTAGCAACGTACATACAAATACAAATGTAAGAATTTTTTATATATTTTTTAATTCTAATTTGCAAAATTATACCACCGTTTTGAAATTTAACAAAAATATACCACCAACGTCGTGGCCACGGCGGATAGGCCCAACTGCCGTGGCCCACGACGGCAGGTCGTCCAAACGTCGTAGCTCACAGCGGTTGGGCTACCGCCAACGGTCGGATGACGGCTGTGGGCCCGCGGCAACTTAACGCCGTGCGCCACGGCGGTAAGATCTAATCGCCGTGACCGACGGCGGCTGGCGCACCTATATAAAGAGCGACGGCGCCCGTCGTCCGCCCCCATCTCCTACCGCCGCAGCCTTCTCTCCCTCTTCTCTCTCAGGTAAATTTTCTTTCTTTATTTAATTAGTTTAATTAGTATGTGTGACACATGGGTACCCCTGGGTCCCCACCGATCAGGCTCACGGCCGTCCCCAACAAGTGGGTCCGGCCTACCAGAAGACCCGCCGACCTGTCAGTGGGCCCAACCGACCTAGTTGGTGGTCCACACAACCTCCTGAAGACCTTCCAGAAGATTCTCTAGACGACCTTATCCTGAACGACCTCGGGACTTGGCGTACAAGACAAGACGTGGGTGGATTTCGACTAAAGCAGATCGACAGATATGGCAAATGTCGTAGTCAGCTAGATTTAGGTCTCCTGGTCGTACCCGATCTGGAGTCTGTGAACCGACCTTGTCCGCTGGCCAATATAAGGCGGGCAGGGCGACCCCTTGTATCAATACGCAATCCTCAAGCAATCTACACCAACAACTGGACGTAGGGTTTTACTCTCCGGAGGCCCGAACCAGTATAAATTTGCCTTGTTCTCTGTGTTCCGTGTGCTCGTGCACAACCATCGAGTTCTTAGCCTTAGATTCCACCCCGCCGAACAACTAAACCACAGGGATTAACACCCCCGTGGGCTGTCTAGATCTCACAATCTAACAGTTGGCGCGCTAGGTAGGGGCGGAATCCGAGGTTCTTCGTGCAACTCGATGCTCAGACCAACGGCGTCATCTTCCCAGAGAGCATGGCGGACATCATCGCCAATATTGTCGACATCTGCTTCGGTTCGATGCCGGCGAAATCCACCGTTCCAGCCGCCTGCCTTGTCATCGAGAGCAATGCGGTCACTTCCAACCAGCAGGTCGGTTCAGATCTGCTGGCAGAAACCCACCCACCCACTCCCAGCGACCTGATCGCGGGACTCAATCGTGTCGAAGGCATGCTCTCCGACACGATAAAGGTCTGCGAACGCGTCAAACGCCCTCGCAGGACCCCTCCGTCCTCATTCAGCATGCCTTTCGGCCTGCGAAACGCAGCTCACGCAGCGTCTCACCACATGAAGCGCAAGATCCAGATCGAATCTGGATCCAAGACACCAGATCATGGAAACTACAGGAGTCACCTCGACGACCCTTGCCCCATCCATGAGAATCCCAAACACACGGCTCGCCAGTGCCGTGTGCTCAAGAAGCTTCGACGACCTCCACCGCGGCTCATCGCCGCCAGATCAACCGAGAGCCGTCCCCGGACCGCCTCGCGTTCCAGATCGCCCGCACGACCATCTCCCCGAACTATCCGGGAGAAGCGTTCGAGACTCCAGATCGCGAGGTCTTGGTTGTCTCTGCGGATGTACCTCCTCAAGTTGGCGAGACGGACGAGCAACGTATCGAACGTGAAAACGCCAACGCTGCACGAGCTGCACGTCATCAACAACAAGTCGAAGCAGCCGCAGCTAATGTGGGACAAGGCGCCGGCGACCAACCCGGAGGCAACGTCGTCAACAACGGAGCGCAAGCACCCGCGGCTCCAGTAGCTCCCCAACAACGCAACGAGCCTCGTCGGAACCGCTTACGTGCCAGAGATCTCCTCAGGGACTTTGAGCAAGATGGCCACGAAGTCTACAATTCTCCTCAAGCAAACCTGGGCGCCGCTCTCGCTGCACTAGGTCAGCTTGAGGATACTCCGGCAATACGGCGTCTTCAAGCCCACATCCGCGTCGCCACCGCTCAGGTCGAAGAACGGGGCCCAGGGTACAGCAGATCGGCTGCAAGCTCCTACTCTAGGAGTAGGTCAGACAACCCTTGGCAGCGACGTCGCTCCAACGCCAACGCTCCTCTTCAGCCGGTGCCCGAAGAAGGAGGTGGCGAAAACGAAGTGGTACAGCTGGTCAACCCCGCTGCCAATGATGCCGCTAACGCCGTAGCCAACCCTGCCGCCAACGCTGCAGGCAACGTTGCTAACAATGCAGCTAATGCTGCTAGCACCCAACAAAATGTCGGAGCTCAACCTCCGCCAGTACAAGCCAACCATGCTGAAGGAAGCTAGCGTCGACGGATACGAGATGAAGTGGAGATAGCACGTCGTGCTAACTATGACCGCGTCAACAGGATCCCCGATCCCCTCAACGCTAACAATCCAATCCAAGCAACGGAACTACGGAACATGCACGACCAAGAGCTCCTCCGACGTGCCCAGTACGACCAAGATAATGGTCCGCCAGACGATCTCTATATTATCCCAACGGCTTATGCCCCGTCAGCCAGCCCGGGAGCGGTCAACAACTTCCCAGCGTTCTCACGACGTCTCAGGACGATCAGATACCCCAAGGACTTCAAGCCAGCCATTGAAAAATACGACGGTCGCTCCGACCCAAGTATCTGGCTCAAGATGTACAGCATTACGGCACGCGCCTCTGGAGGCAACGAAGACCACATGGCGGGATACTTCCCCCTTGTGATGGGTAAAGCGCCACTCCTGTGGCTCGACAATCTTCCTGCAGAATGCATCACCTCGTGGGCGACCTTGTCGCGTCTTCTCACGACCAATTACCAAGCGACCTACAACCGACCGGGCAACACGCACCACCTTGCTAGAGTACGGATGCGGCGTGATGAAACTCTCCGAGAGTACACTAATCGCTACTTCGAAAACCGCAACACTCTCGCAGGTGTTAAAGACAAAGACGTCATAGCATACTACAAGAAGGGGATAACCAACATCAAGCTCTTCGAGAAGATCCACGAAGCTGACGCACATACCATCGGCGACCTCATGGCTTATGTCGACAAGCTTATTGACACTCAAAACGCAGTGATGCACGATTTCAAGGGAGAAGACCACGACGATGGAGGTAACAAGTCGCGCAAGCGATCTGGCGAGGCCTATGTGACTGATCCACCCCGACCTTCCACCTTCCTTGAAGGCGACTTCAACATGGTCATGGACGACCAGTGCCAGTTCCACCGCGACGCCAAGCACACCATAAGGGAGTGCGAGCAGCTCAAGCGAGCTCTAGGGGTTCCCCCAAAGCCTAAGAAGACCAAGAGCAATAGCAACGACGACCAAAATAGCGGCCGCCTCTATGACAATCGTAACCGTCGACCTGATCGACGCGATTACCGAGATCACCGACCCTACCGTCGCAACGATGACAGGGACCGTCGGGATTACCACCGCGACTATCGCCGCGATGACCGACGTGATGATAGACATGATGACTACCGGTGTAATGATCGCCGTGAAGACTACCGCGACGACCAACGCAACGATCGACGCGACGATCGCCGGGACGATCGCCGCCGCCAGAATGACAACAACCGCAATGAGCGTTCTCCACCACCTCCGCCAAAAGGGGGCAACCCCAACGGCGCGTTTCAGACAGCCAACCGCGAGATCAACTTCATCGTGGGCGGTCACCAAGCGACCAAAAGCAACAGGCAGCTTCGATTAAACGCAAGAGAGATCGGGCACGTCAACACTGAAACTCCGCAACCTCTGCGCTGGTCGGAGTTCCCCATTACGTTCTCAAGAAAAGACCACTGGGTCCACATACCAGACCCCGGGACCTACCCGCTGGTCGTCAACCCCATAGTCGACGGCGCGTTCCTGCCTAAGACCCTCATCGATGGGGGCAGCAGCCTGAATATCATCTTCATAGAGACGCTCAGAAAGATGGACTTCGACTTCAACAAGATGACTGCCTGCGACGAACCCTTCTACGGCGTGGTGCCTGGCAAGGCCGCGTACTCCATAGGTCGTGTCTGCCTCCCGGTCACCTTTGGTACACAAGAAAATTTCCGAACGGAGTACCTGACGTTCGAGGTCGCGGACTTCCGCTCCTCCTACCATGCCATCCTTGGTCGACCTATGTTGGCCAAGTTTATGGCCATACCACACCACACCTACTTAATCATGAAGATGCCAGCGCCTAACGGAATCCTTTCCGTCCTGGGAGACATCATGGTCTCCTATAACTGCGAGAGCTCCACCGTCGAGCTCGCCAAAGACTCCGCCTGCAAAGCCGCAACTACGGTCATGATCGCCCAGGCCGCCAAGATCGACCAAACCACTCTGGAGGTACCAGGACAGAAGCGTACAGCTACAGCCCTGGACCCTAGTCCTGCTGTGAAGAAAGTGTGCCTCGGCCTGCCCGACGCATCCAAGGAAGTCGTCATCGGGGCCAACCTTGACCCCAAATAGGAACTCGCGCTCATCAGTTTCCTCCGGGACAATGCCGACATCTTCGCATGGAGTCCATCCGACATGCCCGGTGTCCCCAGGGAGCTAGCTGAGCACGCCCTTAAAGTAAACAAGACTGCACAACCTATCAAGCAAAATCTCCGGCGATTTGCAAAAGATAGAAAACAGGCTATAGAAACCGAAGTTTGCAAGCTCTTAGCTGCAGGCTTTATTCGCGAATGTAAACACCCGGTTTGGCTTGCAAACCCGGTTCTTGTACCCAATAAGACTAGTGGCTTAAGGATGCGTATCGATTACACCGACCTCAACAAGCACTGCCCAAAAGATCCCTTCCCTCTTCCTCGCATCGATCAGGTCGTGGACTCCACGGCCGGTAGTGTTTTACTATGCTTTCTCGACTGCTACTCAGGTTATCATCAGATAGCTCTGAATCCCGACGATGAAGACAAGATGGCATTCATAACGCCCAATGGCATCTACTGCTACAAGGTCATGACCTTTGGCCTCAAAAACGCGGGAGCAACGTACCAAAAGGCGATACAGAAGTGCCTGAAATCGCAGACCGGAAAGAACGTTAAAGCCTACGTCGATGATGTGGTCGTCAAGACCACCGAGGAAGAACAGCTCGTCACCGACCTCGCCGAAACATTTGCCAATTTATGGGAATTTAAGTGGAAGCTCAACCCGACCAAGTGTGTCTTCGGTGTTCCCTCTGGATTGCTCCTGGGCTTCATGGTCGGGCACCGAGGCATTGAAGCCAACCCCGTGAAGGTTGACGCAATACGCAACATGGCCAAGCCATCTTGCAAGAAAGACGTCATGAAGCTTACAGGTATGATGGCGGCCCTAGGTCGTTTCATCAGCAAGCTCGGCGAGAAAGGTCTGTCCTTCTTCAAGCTATTGAAGAAGGCAGATAAGTTCGTATGGGTTGAAGAAGCATAGAAGGCTTTCGAGGCTCTCAAAGAGTCCTTGACCTCACCTCCAGTCATGACACCACCTGTAGCGGGGGAAACCCTCCTACTATACATCTCCGCCACCACTCATGTGGTCAGCACGGTTCTCGTCGCTGAACGAGCAGAAGAAGGGCAGGCCTATCCTGTTCAGCGACCTGTGTACTACGTAAGTGAGGTCCTGGCCGATGCTAAAACACGGTATTCACAGCCTCAGAAGTTGCTCTATGCACTCCTGATTACGTCGAGAAAGCTTCGCCACTACTTCCAAGCTCACAAGATCACGGTGCCTTCGTCGTTCCCTCTAGGAGAGATCATCCGCAATCGTGACGCCAACAGTCGCATCGTCAAGTGGTCAGTAGAGCTTGGAGAGTTCGACATCGAATTCTGCCCCAGGCAAGCGATCAAGTCACAGATCCTCGCTGACTTTGTGTCGGAGTGGACAGAAATCCAGATGCCCCCTCCCAAGGAGCGGCCTGAACACTGGATAATGTACTTCGACGGCACCCTAAACCTCGAAGGCACAGGAGCAGGTGTGCTACTCATCTCTCCCCAGGGAGAGCAGCTTAAGTACGTCCTGCAGATACACTACAAGGCCTCCAACAACGGGGCAGAGTACGAAGCTCTAATTCACGGGCTCCGCATAGCAGTGTCCCTTGGCATCAAGCGACTACTAGCTTTTGGCGATTCCAAGGTCGTCATCAAACAAGTCAATAAAGAGTGGGATTGTGTCAAAGACACAATGAACGCATACTGTGCTGAGATCCGCAAGCTCGAAGGCCACTTTGAGGGAATTGAGTTTCAGCACGTGCCACGCAACAACAACGTTGCTGCCGACGTACTCTCCAAACTAGGCTCCAAGAGGGCTCTAGTTCCGGCGGGTGTGTTCGTCCAAGACCTACGTAAGCCTTCGATCAAGCTGCTGGATCCAGATAATCCAGACCTAGCTCAACACGACCAAACTCCAGCACCTCCCCGTGACGTGCTGATGACAGAAAAGGAGGATGATTGGCGCGAGCCTTTCTTAACCTTCCTACTCGACCAACGAGTCCCAGAAGACAAAGCAGAACGAGAACTTATCACACGACGAAGTGCTAACTACGTCGTGATTGGTACCGACCTAAACAAAAAAGCCGCCTCCACTGGCGTCTTGATGAAATGTATTCTACAATCAGAAGGTCTACAGCTCCTGGCTGAGATTCACGGTGGAGAGTGTGGCTGCCACGCGGCATCCGCCAATCTAGTCGGTAAAGCTTACCGATCTGGTTTCTACTGGCCCACGGCCATGGCTGATGCTAAAGACCTCGTAAGAAGGTGCAAAGGATGCCAATTCTTTACCAAACAGCAGCACCTACCAGCTCAGGCCCTGCGCACAATTCCCCCATCGTGGCCCTTCGCTATGTGGGGCCTCGACTCTGCCCCAGGCGGCTACAGGTATATCCTCGTGGCCGTCGACAAATTTACAAAGTGGATCGAAGTCCGACCTGTCGCAAAAGTCAAGTCGGAAGAAACGGCCAAGTTCATACAAGACATAACACATCGCTTCGGTGTGCCCAATAGGATCATCACCGACCTTGGGACAGCCTTTACAGGATCTGCCTTTTGGGATTTTTGCCAAGACAACATGGTCGACGTCTACTACTCTTCGGTCGCCCACCCTAGGTGTAACGGCCAGGTCGAACGTGCCAATGGCATGGTTCTTCAATCCCTCAAAGAGCGTATCTTTGCCGACGCTTCTAACTACGCTACACGATGGTTAGCCGAGCTACCACACGTAATCTGGGGCCTGAGGACTCAAGTCAGCTCTGCTATAGGCTTCTCCCCCTTCTTCTTGGTCTACGGCTCCGAAGCCATTCTACCTACCGACGTCACCTTCGGAGCTCCACGCATATAGTTCTACGAGGAGGGAGAAGCCGAGCAGACTCGTTGTGTCGACCTCGACAGCCTCGAGGAACAAAGACTGGCTGCCGCCATGCGTCAAGCTCGTCACGACCAGCAACTTCGTCGATACCACGACCGCAATGTTAAAGAGACATCCTTTAACATCGGCGACCTAGTCCTAAGGCGTATCCAGAAGACAGATGGCATGCATAAGCTCTCTTCCCCTTGGGAAGGACCCTTCATCGTCACCGAAGTCATCAGCCCATCTACATATCGCCTCCAATGGGGTGATGGGCAAGGAGTACCCAATCCTTGGAACGTGGAGCACCTACGACGATTCTACCCGTAGAATAGTTTTTTTAACAGCTATGTATTTCTCATCTTTGTACTTTTTCAGCTTCAATAAATATTAGTTAAAGCAGTCATCTGCTGTGTCTCGAGTCCTACCTCCTCTCCTTCCATGTCATAAACCCTCCCCCTCGACATGCTCGGGGGCTTGGCTAAAGCCAATACAAGGGTCGTAAGACCTGAGGGTTAAATTCTTCTGTTCCTCCCCCTCGACATGCTCGGGGGCTTGGCTCAAAGCCAACCTAAGGGTCAAATTGACCTGAGGACGCCGTCTCTCATGACTACCTATTTTGTGTTGTTGCGAGCCTGCTTGGTCGTAAAGGTTGCAAAACCTGAGTCCTAGACTCCTTCCCGCGCGCTGATCACATGTAAGCCTCCCCGCTGAGCTATTGTGGTCGGTAAGCCAGCCTCTCCGTGAGAAGTGGTTAGCGGTCTACAATACAAAGCAAGATACTACAAGGCTACCAAGTTCGCGCAAACACAAAATAAGTACGTCGTGCAGGCCATAAAGCAAGTTATTAAGCAATGTTTACATGACTGAAGGAAAAGGGGGTACAACTCGGAGACTACGACTACTCTTCGCCATCGTCGCCTTCATAGTCAAGAGCATCCATCACTGCTGTAGCGGCATCATGCACTTCGAGCTCCAAGGCCTTGAGGTCTTTCGTCGTATCATAATTCTCCCCGACCTTGACCATGTCAACCTCGGTGTAGTGCGACTTCACCCGCACTAACGCCTCCGTGGCTGCCGCCAAGCTTGTCGCCCTCAGCAGATCAAGAAGCCTCTCGGGTATGTCTATAAGACGATCAAGAGCAGACTTCGGCTCCCCCCCCCTCGACCTGCGATGCTATTATGTCCATAGCATAATGGGCAGCGTTCTTCAGGTCGTTCAGCTCCACCTCTTGCCCTGCAATGATTACTTGGTCATTCTGCAATGACTTCAAAGCTACCTCGAGGCTGACCTCGAGATCCTGCCGAGCCTGTTTCTCATAAGTCAACTTTTGAGTTACGACCAACTCACTGTCTATTTTCTCCTTCATCACCCGCTTGAGCTCGGCCTCTCGCAGGTTCACCTCCAAGTTTCGAACCCTTTCCTTGGTGTTCTTCAGGTTGTTTTTGAGGTCATCCTCACGCCTGTGAAAGTCTACAACATACCGGCAAACACTCTAAGGTCAAAGCCCTCAGCTGCACAAGACAACAATGGCGAAAAACCTGTAAGCAAATAAAACTTACCAATGTTTGCGGCGTTAAATTGCGCATTGGCCTCCTGGGTCTTGTGCCTCTCTTCGGCCAGCTCATCCTCGAGCCTCCTCTTATCTGCCGCCGCCGCTTCACGGACCTGCTTGAGCTCCTGCTCAAGCTCGACCACCCGCAGCTGTGTGGCTGCGGCATTCTTCAACAGGTCGGACCTGCCCTTCGCACGATCAGCCAGCGACTGCTTCAAGAAACCAGGTCATCAGTCACAAGTTTGCAACTACATCTTCACAAACAGCACAGGAGAAAGGCTTACTATTAACGCTTCGTTAAGCGTCAAGATCGCGTTCCGGGCCGCCCGCATATCCTCATTATCGTCGAAGATGTCCTCCTGCCAAGGAGTACCATTCCAGTCAATCTCTCTACGTCTCAACATTGGCCCTGTCGATGGCGAACTCGGTACCTGCGCGCCAGATGTTTCTGGATTCTTCGGCGGCTGCTCGAGTTGAATCGGGTCCCCAGTAAAGTCCAGATCCGACGTGCTGGGCACCGCATTGATAGGGTCCACGTCGGTGACGGGGGGAGAGGTCGACGCTCCGACGTCACCAGTATAGCCCTGCGCTCCGACATCAGCAGCAGGTGGAGGAGTTGCTGTCCTCGCATCATCAACCAGCGTCTGCGCCCCGACCTCATGGTCGGGCGACCTCGTTCGTGAAGGCGACGCCTGGGCACTCAGGTCGCGCTGGGGCCGTGCACCCGACCTGCAGAGACCAACATCAAACACAATACAAGATCCAGCAACAGCATTAAATGAAAGACCTTCAGAAAAAAAAAACGACCCTACCTCACAGTAGCTGGGGCGCGTAACTTAGGCCTAAAAGGCCGCACTTTCACCAGCACAGGCATCCTCGCCTGCGCTCCTGCAGCAGCTCGCTGCGCCTCCATCCCTTGACGGAGGTCGTCCTCCGTCGTCTTCTGCGTCAACTCCCGCTGCCTCTTGGCCGCGGGAATCAACGACCTCCTCACCGTCCGATCTTCAACAACCGGCGGCTCATCGGTGGCCTCATCTTCATCTTCCTCGTCAGACTCGACCTCCCTAGATGGAGGTGTAGGAATCACCAGCGTCTCAACCGCTGGTGGAGGACTCGCCTTCCTCTTCCTCTTCTTCTTCTTCTCTGCCTCCAGTTTGGCGGTTTTAGCCGCCTCGGCCAGTGCAGTAGCCTTCGAGACCGGCTACTTGGCTGTCGCTGCCCTCGTTCTGCGCCTGGGCTTGGCAGCACTGCTCGCCTCTGGGCGGCTTCCCACGTCGTCACTGACCTCTTGGTCAGTATCTTTATCAGCTTCCACCGATGAGTCTGACTCATAATTCTCCAGCAGCCTAGCTGCTGGAGGTTGGTATTTGTCCGACCTCAGCTTCCGACGAGGTTCTTCGCCTTCCGGAAGAGGTGCCGGACACCAGAACTGCCTCTCCCGTTCCTGCGATGGATGAAGAGCAAAGAAGTAAGAACGACGTAAAAGCAAAAGCACATAGCAAACGACCTAGTAGTTCCAGGACTTACTGGGTCAGCCGGACGGCTCAACGAGTACGCCTTTGGGCACTTCTTGATCCGTGCCTTCCTGGCATAGATCTGTGACACCCTAGCCGCCATCTCCTCCTTGGGGACCTTGCGGTTCACCTCGCGAGTGGGGTCTGATTGTCCCCAGTACTCGTACGCTGGGTGCACCCGATCCTTGATCGGTTGGATCAGGCGCCGGCAGAACGACCTAGCAACCGAACCCCCTGTCACATCCCTCTCCTTGAGGTCGGTGACTAGTGCAAGCACTTCCTTGACATCGTCCATCTCGCGTGACGTCAACGGCAGATCCCACTCTGGTATCTTCACGGGCTTGTGCCCAGTCCGCTTCGGGAGCGTCGGTTTTTGATCGGCGATGTAGAACCAATCCGACCTCCACCCAGCGGTGTTATCCGGCAGATCTGAATCAATCCACTCTGACTTGAGGCCCGACCTCAAGTAGAACATCACAGCACCAACAACACCGACACGTTTGCCGGTGGTCTTCACGCAGAAGAGATGTCGCCATAGAAGGAAGTGGGGCGCTATCCCCAGATACGCCTCACAGAAATGTATAAATGTCGACACTACAGTGATGGAGTTGGGGACGAGGTGTACCAGCTCCAACTTGTAGTAGAAGAGAAGCCCTCGGAATAAATCCCCGACGGGGATGTTGAACCCGCGTTCGAAGAAGGAACCAAAGACGACTTGCTCCCTGACGTCTTCAGTCGGGAAAGCCTCGCCCGTCGGCGCCTTCCACTCCACTTCCGCCTTAGGCCTCAACAACCCGCGATCCACCAGGGCTTGAATCTTCGCCTCCGTCATCGTTGAAGACTCCCACACCGTCTGCGGGTCGGGAATCGCACGGGCCGGCGCCGCCATTTCTTGAGCTTTAATGGATCTGGATCTAAAGGACACTAGGGTTTTGACGCACATGCGCGGTGGCGCAGGGCGCGGATGGCGGAGCTGATGCGCTGCCGGCTAGAGATGGTGGCGGATTGGGGAAGTTAGAGCAGAGGTTGGAGACAGAACCGTGGTGGCTATGGCGCAGTGGCTCTGGCGGTGACTGCGACGGGAGGAAGAAGATGAAGGGGCCGGTCAATGATGGTCCCCGCTGCTCTATTTATACGAGCCCCATTGGGTCCGCCTGTTGCGGCTCCTTCCACTGTACGGAGATCACGCAACGACTCTGTGCCGATAATTTTGCGAGTTGATCACGTCGGATTTTGCGCCAATGGATATCTACTTAACAGACGAAGACCTACACTCTGAGTTTAGGTCGTAAACATCACAAAAGCATCAGGTCGTCCTGATTTCACAATTCGATCCTCACAAGGTCGACAAGCCCCCAAAATAATGACATTTAGGTCTTTGACGAATCAATTCGTCAAACCGACCAGTGCATGACAGAAGAGAGCGAACATTACACGGGTCCTCCGAAGGTACACAGGTCGCCTGCGACCTCATTGGATCTAGAACCCGGCACAAAAATATAAACGTACTCGAAGACTTGATTGACCTAGAGCAATCCTTGAGGCGTACTCCGATACAGTAGAGCACGTCGCAAGAATTCTTCTAGCCTCAGGACCTCGATGGTGGCCTTGCGGTGAACAACTGCACGACGCTGCATGTAGTTGGGCACACTTTGTGCCTGACTATGAAATGCAGATACGAGCTTGCTCTTCGGCGCGGACTGCAGGACCTCAACGAGCACCACACGGTCGTCGAGGTTCTACAGCTTCACCTCGGGCCTCTACAGCATCACCTCCAAACTCTACCTGGTACCACGCAGAGGCATGGTACAAAGAGTGGGGGTGCTGCCTACATTTCGCAAGAGTTCTTCTAGCTCCAAGCTTCTACAGACACAACATCCTACAATCTGGTGGACGGACACATGCCCATGGCATGGCCTCTAAACTCCTCTGCGGCTTCATAGCTTAGCAATGCTCGGTGCTTGCTCCCCTCAAGCTTCACGGTGCTATTTATAGCCAAAAGCCAGGCCTCGGGCAGCTGGCGAAGTGATGACACTGAAACCACATGGGTCCAGTAGGCCTGCAAACATGTGAGTAATTAAAGGCGAAGACTTTATACCTGACTCGCGATGTTTTTGTCGCTAGCGCATCAATGATGCCTGAGCCCACCGCAGAATCACATGGCTACAGTGCGCTCCTTGATTCGTGGGCAGTATTGTCGTTTTCTGGGAGGCAAGAGTATCTCCGACCACTGTTGACCCGTGACCCTGCAGTCTACGGAACAAGACAAAGTCTGACTCTGCGTCAGAGGGCCCGGCGCCTTACTACACCTACGGACGACGTCGACAATTATACGCACCCTTTACGGCTCTGCGTCTTCATTGCACCCGCTAGGCTCTGCGTCCTGGTGCACCCGCTATGGCTCTGCATGTAAACGGACCTATTCCAATCAGCCTATTTTTTGTTCCCTGAGCAAAATGGTCGTAGGTTCGATTGAAGACCTTCCGGGGTAGGCGTGCCTCGCTGCTCTACCAAATCCGTCTGGGCGCCTGGAGATCAGGAGCTTCACATCTACGATTTTCGTCGGACCCCCGTGGTCGGTGTGCCTATTACTGAGGTCGTCAATACCTTAGTGCCATGGCTCCGCTGGATGGTCACCAGCTATGTTGGTTGTCTGGACACCAAAATGACCTCCTCGAGGTCGGCGTGCCTTAATACCTAGGTCTTGCAATACCTCGGTATGTTTACGGCTCTGCCAACCTAGTTGGGTGCCCTGGATGCGTGACCTTCCGAGGTCGGTGTGCTCTTGTAGCCCTGTCAGCCCGCTCTGGACACCCATTATTTTACGTCGGGAATGAAGGCCTCCCTGTGGGGTGCGTGACTAATGGCCCTGTCAAGTATCTCCGCGTGTTTGGGCGCTTTTTGATTTGAGACCTTCTTGAGGTCGGCATGCCTCGAGTGGCTCTGCCAGACTCTTTGCAGCAATGCAAGATATCTGGGTGTCTCTACACTCCATACATTCAAGATCAACATTTATTTCGCCAGCTTCATCGTTGACCGTTTCGACCACTATAGAAGACCTCTTCATGCGACGCGCGCTTCAAGACCTTGCTGGGTATCCTCGGATACTGGACATTGTTGATTTGAGGCCTCTTCGAGGTTGGCACGCCTACAAGGCCTCCCTGAGGTCGGCCCTGCCAGACTCCTGGCAGCCATGCTGGGAGATCTGGGTGTCTCTACACTTCGTTTCAATCCACGACCATGACTCAGTTTTCTTCTCTTTTTTGAGCATCAAACCAGCCATGCTGCCTGCTTCAATGCTCAGGGACTACTCTACAAGACCCGCCGACCTGTCAGTGGGCCCAACCGACCTAGTTGGTGGTCCACACAACCTCCTGAAGACCTTCCAGAAGATTCTCTAGACGACCTTATCCTGAACGACCTCGGGACTTGGCGTACAAGACAAGACGTGGGTGGATTTCGACCAAAGCAGATCGACGGATATGACAAATGTCGTAGTCAGCTAGAGTTAGGTCTCCTGGTCGTACCCGACCTGGAGTCTGGGAACCGACCTTGTCCGCTGGCCAATATAAGGCGGGCAGGGCGACCCCTTGTGTCAATACGCAATCCTCAAGCAATCTACACCAACAACTGGACGTAGGATTTTACTCTCCGGAGGCCCGAACCAGTATAAATTTGCCTTGTTCTCTGTGTTCCGTGTGCTCGTGCACAACCATCGAGTTCTTAGCCTTAGATTCCACCCCGCCGAACAACTAAACCACAGGGATTAACACCCCCGTGGGCTGTCTAGATCTCACCAGCTGACAGTATGATTAGTGTAGGAAATTAGTTTTTAGTTTAGAAAATTTAGAAAATTTATAAATTAGTTTATGAAATTTAGAAATTAGTTTATAAAATTTAGAAAAATATTTTAAAAATTTAGGAAATTACTTTATCTTGTTTAGAAATTCTAAAAAATTACTTTACCTGTTCTAGAAAATGTAGAAAAATAGTTTCTATGTTTTAGAAATTATGGAAAATTACTTTATCTTGTTTAGAAATTTTAGAAAATTACTTTATCTGTTCTAGAAAATATTGAAATTGTAGAAAACTACTTTATCTAGTTTAAAAATTTTAGAAAATTAATTCATCTGTCCTAGAAAATGTAGAAAAATAGTTTCCATATTTTAAAAATTGTAGAAAATTCCTTTATCTTGTTTAGAAATTTTGGAAAATTATTTTATATGTTCTAGACAATGTAGAAAATGCAGAAAAATAGTTTCTGTTTTACAAATTGTAGAAAATTATGTTATCTTGTTTAGAAATTTTAGAAAATTATTTTATATGTTCTAGAAAATGTAGAAAACGTAGAAAAATATTTTCTATGTTTTACAAATTGTAGAAAATTATTTTATCTTGTTTAGAAAATTATTTTATCTGTTCTAGAAAATGTTGAAATTGTAGAAAGTTACTTTATCTAGTTTAGAAGTTCTAAAAAATTACTTTATCTGTTCTAGAAAATATAGAAAAATAGTTTCTTTTATCTGGTCTAGGCGTCGGCAGATCCACCCACTTGACCCGTTGACGTACCCTCGCGACCAGACGCGGGCCGCAGCGCGAGCAGACAGGCTGCACCAGAAGAAGAGACGTTGCTAGATTAGGTTGCATATTGTTTAGACAGCAGCACTCTTATTTGTGATGATGACTATTTTTTATTATGTCACTTTGCTTTTCGTTATTACCAGCTCGTTTTCTTTGTCATAAAGTTAAAAGAATCCATGCGAGGTTCCAACTGCCGTGGCGGACGGCGGCTGTCGCGCTTATATAAAGGGCGACGGTTCCAACCAGCCATCCCGCCCCACCCTACCGCCGCCTCCCTCTCCCCACGGGCTGCTACTCTCTCTTAGGTAAGTTTCCTCTCTTTATTTATTTTATGTAATTAGTTAAATTAGTTTCAAATAGTGTAATTAGTTTAGATATTTTGTAACAGTAATTAGAGATGTCTACTACTGCTGTCGGAGGGGCTGAGGATGGTAATGGTGGTGGTGATCGTGATTCCTCGCACCACAAGGGGAAAAACACAAATGCACCACCTGATCCGAAGAAAATGAGCACGTTGGGAAGAGTTATGCTTCGTTATTTGCAAGAAAAAACTGCAGATGCCATTGTAAGAGGAGAGGAACCTCCTTGGGATGCTCTTTATGCTCCACCAGACATGCATCATTATTTGCAAGGAAAAACTGTAGATGCCATTGCAAGAGGAGAGGAACCTCCTTGGGGTGGTCGTTATGCTCCACCAGCAGACCCGTGTGTTGCTAATCCACCTACTATAAAAGCTACCAAGAAAGCTAAACATTCGTCGTCACATCGTAAGAATGGCTGAAGTTTGTCATTTTGTATGATGTTGTAGTCTTTCCTGCAGTGCTGTAATATTTGAACTACTATTTCATTTGAATCATGGTACTGTAATATTTGAACTGAATCTTATTGTGATTGTGTTGTTAATAATTGAACCAATATTCCTCAATTTCCTTTTTTTTACTTTCATAAAGTAAAAAAAAACTAAATGACCCTAACCGTCGTGGGCCACGACGGCTAGGCCAAACCGCCGTACGCCACGGCGGTTAGGACTAACCACCGTGGAGTCCCCCCAACCGCCGTGGACACCCTCCAACCGCCGTGGCCCACGGCGTTGGTGGTATATTTTTTTGTTAAATTTCAAAACGGTGGTAAAATTTTGCAAATTGAAATAAAAAATATATAAAAAAATTCAAATGTAACCGAAATGGTCGGAAACTCGGAATATACCAAATAATATGCTGCCCGGGCATTTTTCTTCGCCAAAATGTATACTACTCGTAGTAGTGTTCAAATCGAGGATCCTCTGTACAGTTTCCCTCTATGGCCCAAAAAAGATGGTCTAAATGGGATGAAATCTGGGTTCATAATCCCCCGTCCCAAATTCGAAAATGATCCTACAGCACAAGTGTAGGTAGATGGCGTCGCCTGTAGAAGAACTTGGAAATAAAAAAAATGTAGTACGGCTTTGCTCATTTATTGATATTTATGCCTTTAATGTTTTTCGGCCTGTTCGCTTGGCTGGTTGCTGGTGGCTGGTGCTGGTTTGTTCTGAGAGAAAAGTACTGCTGACTGGTTGCTGGTGGCTGATTTTTTCAGAGAGAAAAGTACTGCTGTCTGGTGGCTGATAAGCCAGACGAACAGGGCGTTTGTATGCGTGCGTTAACTCTGTTCTTTTGGGTGAAAAGAAATAGTAAAGTTACAAATAAATAGTGTTGAAATAGTGTTTCTCGTGAGAGAAGATGTGATGAATATGATAGATAAATAGTGTTTTTCACTGTTCTTTTTTGATGTAAAGAACAGGACCACAACCGCTTTGCTTTTTGTTTTAAAAAACGTACGCGTTCAGCCAAGTACTAGTGTCAAACAAATACTAAAATCACCATCTTATATCGCTTAGTATTCGCTACCAAGCACGGCAATGGCATCGACCGATGATAAGCAGCACAGCTCAAATTAAACTCTTTTTTTTTGTTGTTGTTGAGACCAAACTGAAATTAAACTGAAGCATCGCAGTGGCTCGGCCCGGCGCCCGCACGGGATCCAGTTCGTCCAGCATCACGGCCGTTGAAAAGCACACCCATGCGACTTGTTCGCCAAATCTCAGGTCGCCCGCGCGACGCGGGCGCTCCAATCTCTGCTCGACACCGCGCCCTTAGCTGAGGCCCGCACCGCGTCATCTTCCACCTTCCCGGTTGCCTCTCGAGAGCGAGATGGAGCGAAGGGGAGACGAGGTGGGTGGTAGTTGGTCACATCAGGTTCGGCCGGGGCCGCCCGCGACGTGGGCCGTGACCGTGACAGCGAGGGATCGACCTCCGCACGTTGGTACGGTGGCGCCGTCCCGCCGGACCCCCAACCCAACCCGGCGGCGCCCGCACCACCGCCAAAACTCTTCTTCAGATGCACGTCGCCGCTCGTCAGATCATCTCGCCCAGCGACCCGCGCTTAGCACTAAACAAACTAGTACGATAAGCCGCTGCAGGTTGCGCCGTACTACGTCTTCCTGCTGCCATCGCTATACTGTTAGCTAACGGTGAGCTCCGCGACGGGGACCAAGGACCTCCACGGGCGCGGCGGCGGCGGCTGTGGAGTGCGGTCAAGGCGGCGCACGCGCATGGTCGAGATGGAGCACCGCGACCGCGGCCCACCGTTGGTGCTGGTGGCACCGGGATAAGAACTTCGCTTAGGTTCACAAGCGCAGGCTCCCGCTCATCGTCGGCGCTTCGATTCGACGGTGGTGAGGTCGCGCCGGCATCAACTACGGAGTCGAGAAGATTGCAGATGGATGGGGCTGGAGAATCTCTCTCTCCTTGGCTGCTGTGCTAGCTGCATTCCTAACCATCGGTGCAATCTTCCAGCCCGAGACACCCAGCTTCATAATCCAACGGGATGGCAACGTTGACGAGGCAAAGATTGTGCTCCAGAGGCTACATGGCACAACTAGAATCCAGGGATGGAGCGTGGCGATGACGGCGGGCACTGCACCGGCAGACAGCGAGGGGGAGGCCGTGAGGGTTGCGGTGGAGGTGTCGTACGCCTCTGTGCATTTTGGGCTGCCGGGTTGGCAAGGAAGGGAGGAAGAAGATGGACGTAGGCATTTTGAGAAGATACGAGAATATGTCGCCTGCAGGTGGGCTTGTGTACACGCTTGACGTAGAATTGGGCAAATATGTGAGAGCTGAAGAATGACAATGGCAAATTTCTAATAAGACGAATAGTAATGACATTTCTCCAACTCTGAAAATTAGTAATAGCTTGGAACCAAATTTTTTTTTTCTGACACGCATCAAATATTTGGGCCGAATTGAAAAGGATCAGGCCTGGCCCAGGCCGTGAGCCGACCCAATCGATTTTTATCAACAGGTCGGTGATAGATGCATATACATAGGAAGCCTCCGGAACACCCCCACCAGGTCCGCCGCACAACCCTCGCCGCCTACGCCTCACCTTGCCGGCCTCGGGTCTTCGTCGGTAAGGCACCTTACAAATTCCCTGATTTATCCCCACAGAGGTTGGATTCCCCCTGGCCCTTGTAATTTAATTTGCCGATCTGCTGTCTCAAGGTCGCCATGTCCGCCGCCGCCGAGGCCGGGGTCATCCCCCAGTGGATCCTTCTGGAGCCCTACGTCTTCCGCAGGGACGACGACAAGTCCTTCCCCGACGACACCGTGGCGCCCTTCAGGGCTTCAGGCACTACTTCCTTGGGCAAGTTCAAGATCGCCTTCTCGCTCGCTGAGCCTCCCAAGATCTCCCGCATCTACACGCAGCTGCCGGGCTTTCCGGGTGCCGGCAAGGCGAATCCTTTGCACGTGCTTGCGGCCCACCGCCATCTTGCCCTGGTCGAAGTAAGCACCAGCACGGCTTCTTCTCATCATTTGATTCAGAACTTGTTCATCTTCAAAGCCGACGAGAAAAACCCTTCCTCATCCTCGCTTACAGCGCTCCCCCTTTGTACCAAGCCCCTGTTTGGTGATTCCCACCCACGTTCTCGTCGTGGAGCTTCCAATGCTATTCCCCGCCACCTGGATTCCATGTCCTCGGGTCTATGGTTTGGCGGAGACAAAGAGGAGTTCGTCGTGGCAGAGCTCACCCTCTACGTACGCACCCAAGGCCGCAGCCGCATTGAGGCTGCCGCTGACATCTACTTTCTGCGCTCCTCCTTCCCTAAGTCTGGCTCCTGCGAATGGGACACCAGGCGTGTGGCAATCCGGTCCCCTACTGCTGATGATCTCTGGAAATTCTCCCAGTGGCAGACCGATGCCGTCATACCTTTCAAAAAATGGCTGTGCTGGGTGAACTACCACCAAGGCATCCTCTTCTGGGACGTGTTGAATCCTGCCGCTACCATCTCCTTCTTCTGGTTCCTTGAGGACAAGTACTCTCTTGCCAGCACCCTCAAAACTCCATGCAGCGGCAACAGTGGTGTGTCTGTCACCGACAATGGCTGTTTGCTCAAGTTTGCCTATGTCGCCCGCCATGATGGCGGCCTTGCCTTTGAATTTGAAGAGTCGGAATCCAGCACTGGCTACACCATCACCTGCCACACCCTTCTCATGCTGGACAATGGCAAAATGGATTGGAAGGCGGACTACACTGTCACCTCTGCTGACCTCCCTGACCGCTTCCAACTTGGCATCCCCATGTTCCCTCAAATCGACATTGATAAGCCACATCTTGTGCACTCCCTTTTCGTCGAGTTTGGATTTGACTGCCAGAAGATGTCGTTGCTCTCCATTGACATGAGCACCAAGACTGTGGTGTCATGTTGTCTGTATTTGGATGGGAATGATGAGACACCAGCCGACGACATACACTTCATCATAGAGAAGTGCTTGTCTCCCACTCCCACACCCTTCCTTCCTTGTGAGTTCCCCAGGTTCATATCAAGGTATGTAATATTGCTGCTGCCCTTTTTTTTTATAAATAACTCAATAGGATTATGATTCTGCCGGTTCCGTATTTGAATATTGCTGCAAGTTTGTGTCCATGGCTTCAATCTTGCATCATTGGCATTTCATATGCTGTAGTGTAGCCTCTTCCTCGAACATGCAGAATACTAGCGTAGCCTGCAGCATACTAAACATTTGAGCCAAAGCTTATGATTGTCACATAAGAGCTGCCTGCCAATATATGCCTTCTTTTATATGCTGTTAGAAATTACTAGCAGTTGGAACTCAAACAGTATACAACCATTTAACCTTCAATGTTGTTTGTTTTTTTTGGCAATTTTTTTCTAAGTAAATAACTTCATGAAATGCCACCTTTGCTTAAGCCTTCTCTAGGTCACTGTACAGAAGCAAGTTTAATTTGAACATCATCCATCTAGTTCATTTCTAATTCGTCACATTATTTTTATTGCAGGAAGAAGGATATGGAATGAGTCACTCCTACTTGTGCTTTCTTCTAAATGGTCTGTTGAAAATAGCAATGCATACTTGGAATATTTTAGAATGTGGAAGATACAAACTTTGTCATGCATGAGAGGATAAAGATCATGACAAAGAAAGAAGTTTCTAGAAGATTAGAGAGACTACATGAGCCATAGTTGCCATGCTTCATGGCAAGTATAGAAGACTCTAGAATTAGATATTTATATAGTAGGATAAGGATGAGAGAAAATTCTAGAGTTAGATATTTTGTATGGAAGAGTGTGGAAGTTGCCACATGGCAACACCACAATGATCATGAGCACCTATAAATAGAGGTGCTCCCCTCCCTCATAGCCATACCATGGCATAGGAAGAGTCAAGTAGGGGATGCCAATGTTGCAATGTAGTGGAGTGGTGTCATGGTAGGATAGCCACCACACAAAGTGTAAGAGTGAGTGGTGTATAAAGTTGTGTTGTGGATAAAGAAGGTGAGTTCCGAAAAGAGAGTTGGTCTCCCATATTAGTGTCGGTGTGAAGGTCTTCTCGAAGTATTGTGGGTATAGGGTCCACTGAATAAGTGGTATCATACTAGTTTGGTACTACTTCTAGGAAGTCGGTGTCGAGGTCTGAGACGCCGATTTTTCAATATGGTCAACAAAACTGAAGGAGCTATTTCATGTTGTGGCCTAGGAAGCATCTATCTTATTATGTCTCTTCTATTTAAACAGTCTGTTAGCTACATCTTCTGGTCAAAGGTCCTGCGAGGTTGCAACCTCAGAGTTTGAGCGTTCCTGTGGTGTAATAACTTTGTGATCTGCAATCCTGTAGGTCGGCTCTTTGCTAAGTAAGGCCTTTGGTAGCAAGAGCTCTCAAAAATCGTTCCAGGTAGTGTAGGTTATGTGGTGTGTCTGAACTTAAAAACTTTGCTCTGTAATGAAACTCGGGCTTTGCCTCGGGTGGTTTGTGAACGGATAAGTTAGTTATATCAAGTTTTAGCAGGCACGAACACTAACTGCTTTGAGAATGCTAGTTTAATGTCAAGAAGAGTAAACCAACCTATTTGAAAAACAATGAGTCTATATGGTTGGTAGATTGAATAGTAGTGTGAGAGGAAATAAGTGGAAACAAGTTAAGCTGAAATACTCTTTGCTTTTCAGTTGAGGAGCGAAGCCTTTAGTAAATACCTCTAGAAAGTAAAAATCTCATATCCTAAATGCCTGTGTGTGTGTTCATCAGCTTTTTCACATTATTTTGATCTGTTATAATAAGAGCCCTGATCATGGTATATTAAAGGAACTCTGCTATTTTCATTTGTTAATGGATTTAATTGTATTTTGTTCATAATTCTGCCCAAAAAGGCCTCCATTCAACCATTCTGTTAATCGAACCTCCATTCAACCATTCTGTTAATCGAACTGAAGAGCAAGCCTTTGATGAATGCTCTCAGGTAAAGAGAACAGTTGGTTTTCTGTTCTGTAATGCAACTTTTATCACTGAATGTACCATACATATGGAGCATCCTGCAATCCACTTGACAATGATTTTTAAGATATCTGTGACACTACAGTAACTGCACAGCAGACACCAAGAGACACACATACTCCCTCTGTCTCATAAACACTGCAATTCTAGTTTTTTTAAGACAGATTAGTGGTGGCATGAAAAGATTAATATCCGCATTTGTTTGCCAAATGCAGTAAGTTTTGACATGTAAATTAGATCTGACAACTTAATTAGGAAGGTAATTAGATCTATTTTCTAGGATTACATTTTTTCAAAAAGTTAGGATTACACTCTTCATGAGACGGAGGAAGTATATCTACTAAGCGACATAATCGATCCAAATGTCCTCGACGTGTATGCTGCAAGGCAACAATGACCTTGGTTTCCCCCCACCGTGTCAAACTTCTTCATGCTGTTGATGCTCTTGATTGCAAGCTTGGATCCACAACTGATGTCGTGCAGTAATCCTCGATTGGGTTTGTCAGAGCAGAGGCGCCGCACTCTACGAATTGATCACGGTGCGTTCTTGCGCGCCCCGGATCGAGCAGCCCCGGCGTTGGAGCTCGCGTGCGCAGCCCGCGAGGCTGCGCTACTCTGCCGGCGTGGAGGGAGGAGCAGCCCCGACGGCGGAGGGACGAGCAGTTCGGGCACGGAGGCCTCTCCCGTGCGCTAGCCGACACATCAAGTCCGACGGCAGCACTCTATCTACAGATGCCGTGAGAACGAGAGGGGGACGGGATGAAGAAGGTCACACAACGACGGCGGGGAGATTTGAATGAGCTGTTGGAGACGATAAAAAATGCATGAGCAACGTATCTACTGTGGGCGAGGCAAATGACGGAATGCATGTGGAGATTTGCCTTGTCTTGTTGGACTCGGTCTAAACCCCACTTGCACTGCAAAGCAATACGTTCCAAATGACAGACGGCACAACCATTCATACAGACTGCTTGCAAAACTGCCAAAGGGCGCAGGCAGCTGCCATCTAGAAAATTAAAATTGCTCAGAAACGCATGAATTGCTCACCAAGCGATACATCAAACCACGGAGCAACGAATTTCAGATGTTTGTCTGACTTTTAGTTCAAAGGTACGGCAAACCAGTGCTATCATATTACGGCTAAATGCAGTTCAGATAGTACAATGCAACCGTAATTGGGCCAGCAATTTCGGCCCGCGGCTTCAGTGATGGACTGGGTATAGCCCGACCATCGACGTTCGCGAAGCTCGCCACTGTATCGTCGCCCGGTCAGTCGTCGTCGGTCTTTAGCATTATGGTCTGCATATTCAGCAACTGTCAATAGGCCTGCTTTGTATTGGACTTTTGCGCCAAGCACGCCCAACCAGTAATATTCATTGCTACCTGTGAGTCGAACATGAGTTGTGGTTTGGATATTGATGTCTCAGAAAAATTGTAATCTCCTACGTTGGAATGTATGAGGTCTCAATGCAAAGGCTAGACGTGATAGCGTTAGAAATGCAGTGCTCGCTACTCGTGTAACAATCGTTTGCCTCCAAGAAACCAAAATTGCGCACTGGACTCCTAGCCTTGTCAGGGATACACTAGGACCAAACTTTGCAAATTCCTACACGGTTCCACCTACCGTGGGTGTGCGGGGCGGCATCCTTTTGGCGGCAAATGAACAATTTTTCTCTCTGCAAAACCATCACACCACAACATATTCGGTATCGGCAGAAGTGGTGATGCATGCGGAAAATAAAATTTGGACTATCACAGGAGTTTATGGGCCGCAAGAAAACAATGAAAAAGAGGTGTTTCTGAATGAATTAAAAGACCTAAAAATCAGAGAAAAAATGAATGGCTCATACTGGGGGATTTTAATTTAATTTACAAAGCGGAGGACAAGAGCAACAATAGGCTCAATCGACGCTTGATGACCCGTTTCAAAGACACGCTTGATGAGGCCCAGCACTCCCGGCTCACTTGGATTCGAAATGGTGATGCTTGCAAAAGCTATTCATGCTCCATGCTAGCAATAGGTGGCGAAAATTATTCATTCCATCACTTAAACTGAACATAGGGGCGGCAATAAGTCAGCAGAGAAAATAGGAGGTGGTGTATGATCACTTCGTCAACTTACTTGGAAAGACACAATCACGTAATGCGCTTGAACTGGACACACCTAGGCTATGAACAACATGATCTGCATGAGTTGGAACAGCCGTTTCAAGAATAGGAGATTAAGAAAATTATTATGCATCTACCGAATGAGAAGGCACCTGGCCCCGACGGGTTCATTTGTCTGTTCTACAAAAAAATGCTGGACTATTATCCAAGAGGACTTGATGGCAGCGCTTCGCGCGTTTCACTCCCTGGGAACACAGAAGCTGGAATTAATTAACGAGGCGCATGTGGTGCTAATACCCAAAACAAGTGACGCTGCTGCTGTTACAGATTTTCGACCGATCAGTCTCATAAACAGCCTGGCAAAAATAATCACCAAGGTCCTAGTGGACAGACTCGCGCCGAAACTTAATGAACTGGTGTCTGGATGTCAAAATGCTTTCGTAAAAAAGAGATGCATGCATGATAATTTTTTATACGTCCAAAACGTGATCAGGGCCCTTCATAAGGCCAAACGCCCATCCCTGTTCATTAAGCTTGATATATCAAAGGCGTTCGATTCGGTGAGTTGGGTTTTTCTTCTAGAGACCATGCAAGCTCTGGGTTTTGGACAACGATGGAGGGACTGGATCGCCACCTTACTGGCCTCATCCTCCTCTAAGATACTACTCAATGGTATTCCGGGCCGGAGCATTAAACATGCCAGGGGACTACGACAGGGCGACCCGCTGTCACCGATGCTATTCATCATAGCCATCGACCCATTACACCGACTTATGGAATTAGCAGCTACTAGAGGCCTGTTACACCCGGTCCTACCGCGGGCGGCATCGTTGTGTTGCTCCCTTTATGCTGATGATGCGGCAATTTTTGCCAATCCAGACAGGACGGAGCTGCACCACATCACCCAGGTGCTAAACCTCTTTGGAAACTGTTCGGGACTCAAAGTCAACTTGAATAAAACATAAATTTTTCCGATTAGATGCGAAGAAACTCTCATTTCGAAGCACTAGTGGACTTCCCGGGTAAGATTGGAAAATTCCCCGGCAAATATTTGGGCCTCCCGTTAACACGCAAGCTTCGATGGGTAGACGTCCAACCCCTGCTCGACAAGATTGGTGTCCGCATTCCTAGATGGAAGGGTAAACTGCTTTCAATGGCCGGAAGAGAGACGTTGGTGAAAAGCGTGCTTACATCGCAAACAATATACCACTTAACCGTTTTTCCAGTGCATAAGTGGATGTTACGGCAAATTGACGGGATGCGACGAAGTTTTCTGTGGAGGAGAAGAACCGGAAAAGTGTTCATTGTCTCCCATTCGATATTCATACATCACCCAGTCAGTTCGATCACCTCTAGGTGCCTTTCCTCCATGGAAAACCAATGTTTTCTTCATCCCCACAATGCGAGTGTTCAGCACAATAGTTCTATCTTTCCCAGTAGATTTCCAGTATCCATTTGGTGTTGACCGATTTGCCCTAGACCCAATTGCATATTTCATGTCACGAGGACAAAAGAAATACCATTCCATATCTCTGCTCTTGACACAAGATTTATCTACATGTAAACAACAATATCAGCGTCAAGAAAATGATAGTTCCATTTAACATATAAGAAGAGCAAGCGATTGAGACCGTGGCCCCTACATAAATCACTTTGCCAATTTGAACAAATGAGAGAAGAAGCAGAAGAAACAGTTTTACATAGCAATTACCTGGAAGATCCCAAGGAGAGTATTTGTACAGTTCAACCTCTGCTATAGCTTCGACAAGAAGTTTCTTTCCCATGATTTTTCTTTTTAAGTAGTATGAGCAAAGCTCCACATCTGTTGGATGGAAGCGAAATCCAGGTGGAAGGGAAGTTTGTGCCATTGTTGCAAGATCTTAACAAGGAGATTGGCAGAAATAGTTCAGTGAATGAAAGGACTAGCCTTGACAGAAAATTCAAGGTTCAATCAAAAAGAAGATTGATTCAGTTTTCAAAGTGGAAATTTGGAAGGGAAGGAATACAAGACAGAAAGGAGAAAGAGACCGGACAGGTTGAATGCTTGACGCCCTGTTCGTCTGGCTTATCAGCCACCAGCCAGCGGTATTTTTATCTCAGAACAAATCAGCCACCAACTACCAGCCAGCGGTATTTTTCTCTCATAACAAATCAGCACCAGCCACCAGTCGTCAGCCAGATGAACAGGGTATGAGTTTGGAGTGAGAGGAGAAAAGTTTGAGTTTGGAGTGAGAGGAGAAAAGTTTGTCTCGCGAGGAGATCTTTGTCCAAGTGCAATGAAAGATGTTTCAGCACTCAGACAACAGTATTGGGAGAAGGTGACCTTAGTCCAAGCACAGAAAGAGATGTATCAGCGCTCAGACAGCAGTATCCAAAAGGATGAATGCCTTAACAGGACAGATGTACACTGTCGATCAAACCACAGAATGAGAGGCCAAGTACAATAACAATGAGAAAGAGTCCGTGACAAGACCCAAGCAAAGAGCAATCCAGGCAGAGGCACACACCAAATTGCTGAAGAGCTTGAGTGGGTGAGTTTATGACAAGGATGACGAGAGAACTTGAGTATTGTTCATTAGACCAACCACAAGTCCTCCGCATCCAACTTGAAGGCACTATCAGCACCAGAAATCCAGTGAGTTCACTTGTATCAAGTGAAATACCGCAACTTTACACAGAATATGAACCAAAAGTAGCAAAAAAGAAAGCAGATGTACTCTTCGCGGACTTCAGTAGACATGAGTGACAACTGACAAGAGTCAGGATCCTGAACGAACAGTGCAATAATAGCATCAACATGTATGGATATGGAAAAG
This sequence comes from Cenchrus fungigraminus, assembly GCA_036936925.1. Taxonomy (NCBI): domain Eukaryota; kingdom Viridiplantae; phylum Streptophyta; class Magnoliopsida; order Poales; family Poaceae; genus Cenchrus; species Cenchrus fungigraminus. Next base: position 11,909,504 of record CM072779.1, read on the forward strand.
AATGAATACCGAAATAAGACATTTCTAAAATTGCTTTCTAAAAAAGTGTGTGCTCCTAGTTAAAACATCTAAGCTAGCTAGCAACCAAATCAAACTAAACTATCTGACCTATGTTGTTGAACTCAAATTATCAGAACTATCCTCATTAAGTCATTATAACTCAAATCACATAAACGGATTCTAAGACAGTGCCATAATGCTTAACTGATTAGGAAACCGTGGAATCAAACCTAGTACATCGATTGGTTCCAGGCCTCTATTCAATACCGTAAGATGACACTCAGATCAACCCAAAAAATAATAAAAAAACACGACTTGCATCACATACATATACCCCTAAAATGACCGAGTAACTAAATCATGTCCCCTAATAATTAAACTGATCAGGCAAAACATCTCAGCGTTTCTACCCAGACCTAGTTGCGCAGCTCGCCGCACTCACCCAAATCACTAATCACTAGAAAATTGGACAAAAACACCCTCGAGTCGCAGCGCGAGGCAAATCGGTTAACACCTAGTGCTCGATCGAGGAAGGCTGAACAAATTCAGCGATGCTTTGGGGGTCAAAGATCTTACGGGGTCTGGTGAGGACGCAGGGAGGAGAGGACAGGGGGTGCTCAGTCGCCTCAGCGCCGCTGTTTCGTCAAATGGAGTAGGTGCGGAGCAAGAACCAAGGCACAGCCACAACACAGGGTGTTTTTATAACTTGGAGAAATGAGCTGTAACCCTGAGGCACTGTAAGTGGGGGCCCATTTGAACTTTTGGGGCCATGTGGGGCCGCCGGGTCGCGAGGAGGCTTCTCCTGCAAGGCTGCAATTTTTTTTTAGAATCATACAGTACAACACAGACGCTCACAACACGCACGCACACTCACCCTCATGAATACACGTACGCAAACCCTACCCCTATGAGCACCTCCAAAGGACTGAGCACCGGCAGATCTGGATATTCCCGAAGTCACCATTGGCGCCTCGTCGTCGACGGGAACGTCGCTTACCACTTAACGCATAACGCCGGTAAATTCTGGAAAATTCAGGAAAAGGTGCGAGCATCAGAATTTGAACCCTGGTGGGTAGCGTCCCACTGGACTGTCCTACCATTGGACTACAAGCCCAACGGCTGCAAGGCTGCAATTGACTTGTTGCTGGGGGCGGGCGCTGATTTTTTTGATCCAACGACCCACCATATGGATGGAAAGCCCAGTCAAAAAAATAAGGCCCAACTGTGAGGCGCCAAGCTACGATGATTTGCTGACTTGTATTTCTGAGATGGGCCATTTAGATCCGTACAAATGTAGCCGGGCTGGTCAGAATATACCAAATAATATAGGATATATGCTGCCCGGACTGTCCTATTTTTCTTGGCTTAGTCAGCTACTACTATGTGCCAAAATATACCCGGCGCCCGCACGGGCATCATGGTTTCTTCACCAAATCTCAGGTCGCCCGTTTAATTATACGTAATACGTACTACTTCCCCGGTACGACGCGGGTGCGCGCGCTGTCGCTCCAATCTCCGCTCGACACTGCGCCCGCGCGCGGACGGGTTAGCTGCGACATCGAGCCAAGGGGAGGGACTGGAGCGCCTCAGCGGGTGAGTGGTAGGTAGTTGGTCACATCCAGGTTCGGGTGACAGCGAGGGATCGAGGTCCGCACGTTGGTACGGTGGCGCCGTCCCGCCGGACCCACCACCACCACCAAAGCTCTTTCTTCTTCAGGTTCCCATCGCCGCTCGTCATCCCGCCTCACGCAGTGAACACTGAACACCGACCCGGCGACCTGCGTTTAGCACTAACAAAAACTACTGGTAACCCGCTGCAAGGTTTACCGTGTTCCTCCTGCTGCTGCCGTCGCTCCCGATCTTCTCGTCGCGCGCGCTGCCCGCCGGGCTTTGATTGTTCTCACCCACCATCGGATTAGCTCAGGCCCTGTTTAATTCTGGTGAGAAGGATGAAATTTTTACCGCGCGCAGGGTGAAAACAATGAACTAACAGGGTTTTCTAGGTGAGAATTTTAGTGAACTAAACGGTGCCTCAGTATCTATGCTCCCCCCGCGCTGGCGCTGCGTTAAGAATTGCCGCGACAGGTGAGGTGACTGAAAGGAACGTCGATTTGATCGTGCGCGCCGAGTGGATAGACATCCCCGGGCGCGCTGCGAGGTCGGTGCCAGAATATAGGCGCATGGACCCGGTGTGGTTGTGGCCTTGTGGGTGGTAGAGTAGAAACAAAATGACGGTATTGTTTTGTTCGATGCGGATGCTTCCAAACGCTCTGAAAAAGAAACGGTGTGTGCGTGTGTGCTGAGCTCAACTCTTACGGCACTGTCTCGCTGTAGTACTAACTAGTGCGTGTTTAACGTGTGGCGCCAATTAGTAGATAAATCGCTTCTGCTCTGCTGTCCGATGACACAAGCGGATCCAACCGAGAGCTTTAATTTTGCTCGCTTGGAAGAGGGATCAAATTTTACCTGGCTTTTTTTTATAGGGGAAAAGGAATGTTTTGAATTGCCTGAATTTTTAACAAGCCATTACGGAAAAAGGGTTGCTACACGCCTAAAATATTTCCACTTGTGTGAATGACACTATGGCAGCAAGTGCCTAAACAAATCTCCATTTTTTGGTGTGCGCACAAAGCAAGCATGGGAGTGGAAGGCAGACCGGCAGAGCCTCGACCGGAAACAATATGATAAATGTGATGGGAATCTCTCGCTGAATTTCCTTCTCGCAAGGGCACCAAGGCGGCAATCATTTATGTGACCCTGTTAAGGTGGTCCATCATTTATGTGCGTACTCGGATCGCATCTATGCGACGTTGCAGAGGCACCAAATTTTACCTACGCATGCACGGGAATAATTGTACCCTTGCTCTTCCGGACTTGCTGTCCTTGCACACTAGTACGATTAAGAAGGACCGCACGAAGGAAGCCGGGGTGAATGTCTTCATGTTTGTGAGCTACACCTTCGATATGGAGTACAATTCACTGCAGTAAAAAAATAGAAGTTAAAGTTTATGCCATACTTGGGTCAAAGCAGTCTCTATGCAGAATTTTGGGTCAGTTTTTGTACGATTCTTCTTTTAGGCAAACTATATTTTTTTATTTAAGATGCCCAATTATTATTATTACTTGTTTGCTATGACTATGAAAAACTTACGTTGGTATCTGCTTACTCCTTACAACCATGTGGGAAACAGCAACAGAACATGACAACAAAATGCTAGACTAGCTTTGACAATAATGCATAAGAATCTCTAGAACAAGGATTAAAGAAAATTGCCAGCTAGCTAGAGAGGAAAGCAGGTGGCAAGGCCAATAAACAAATTCAAGCACGCAAACACACACCTGCAACTGCACAAAGACTCCGTTCGCTTGTCTTATTTCGACTTGTTGCGCAGTACTTTTCTCTCATAACAAATCTGTCGAACAAATCAACACGTAGTACTTCTCTCTCAGAAAGAATCTGCCGTACAAATCTGCCAAGAACCTGCTGAACGAAGTCAAAAGCTTCCCTTGACATACCTGGCCTGGAACAGAGAAACTGACCAGTGAAGTCCAAGCAAAGTTCCTTAAAAAAATCCAAACAGAACAGTAAATATCAAATTTACCGGGGATCTACTGTGAGAAAGCATGCTCCATGGCCCTGGACTCCCCTTGGTTGAGAGTTGAGAGGCCACAAACTCCACCAAGACCCAATCACAAGCATCCACTTCCTTGCTCGCCTTTTCTCTCCCTCCAACGGTGGAGCCGGAATAAAACTCCGGCCACTTCGCCATCGGCCGGAATTTGATAATTCCCCTCTATATTCTCACGCTACCTTCCACCTCCCCCTTTTACTTCTTCTCTCCCCCGCCTTCTTCGCCACCAGCCAGCCAGCCAGCCAGCTCAGGTGTGCAGGCAGCGGCCAAGATGATGGCGGAGGCGTGGGCGCAGGTGCTGCTGCCGTCGACGGCACCCTGCTTCTCCGGGCAGCCGTCCTGCTTCTGGCAGGACCGGAACGCGGGTTTCGGAGGGATAGGGGACGGGTGGACGGCGGAGGAGAACAAATTGTTCGAGCAGGCGCTGGCGGGGATCGACGGGGACGCGCCGGACAAGTGGGAGAGGGTGGCGGAGATGCTGCCCAGGAAGACGGTCCTCGACGTGATGAACCACTACCACGACCTCGAGTACGACGTCGGCTTCATCGAGGCCGGGCTCGTGCCGTTCCCGCACTACAGCAGCTCGCCGCCCTCGTCCGGGTTCACCCTGGAGGATTGGGACGGCGGCGACGGCGGGTTCAGGCGCGGCTACTGCCTCAAGCGCGCGCGCGGCCCCGACCAGGAGCGGAAGAAGGGCATCCCCTGGACGGAGGAGGAGCACAAGTAAGCCACACAAGCTCCCGTTCCAGGATCGACGGATCCGCTCGCGCGCGTTCTTGCCGCTAATTAATCATCATGGCGAATTTCGTTTCGGCTCTCTCTCTCTCTCAGGTTGTTCTTGATGGGGCTCAAGAAGTACGGTCGAGGGGACTGGAGGAACATCTCGCGCAAGTACGTGACGACCCGGACGCCGACGCAGGTAGCCAGCCACGCGCAGAAGTACTTCATCCGGCTCAACTCCGGCGGCAAGGACAAGCGGCGCTCCAGCATCCACGACATCACCACCGTGAACCTCCCCGACGAGGACCGCGGCGGCAACGCCTCGCCGTCGCCGTCGCCGCCGCCTCCGTCCGCCGCCACCTACCCCTCCGTCGCCGACCAGTTCGCGGCCCTCGTGGACGTGAAGCCCTTCGCCGCGCCACACCCGGGCGCGCTCGGCGTGGCGCACCACCACTACGGCAACGTGAAGCTCGAGCCCAAGAGCGCGTTCGTGGCCGGCGGCGGCCTCGGCTTCGACGAGTCGATCCTCCTGCAGATGCAATGCGCGGCCCAGTTGTGACGGGGGCGCGGTTCTTGGTCGGCGCGGCGGGCGAGAACGTACCGACCGCACGGAGGAGAAAGCACGGCTCCCTCCTCCCTGGCGTCATGGATGGGCCAGGTCGCAGCGCAGGTCCTCGTCGTGCTAGGCTTCTTGGTTGCAGAGTTGGGTTTGCTTATGGATGGCACGCGCCCGCGTCCGTGTGAAGATGAGAGTGACAGAGTCTCGTCGTCGAGCTGCTGGCTGCTGCCACAGCCTCCTCCCAGGTCCAGCATCAGCTCGGAGTGACTGTGATCATCGCGAACCAACCAAGAGGCCGTGCCACTCCAGCGTCCAGTTTCAGTTCAGTGTACATAAATTCAACCATGAGTATAGGGAGGGGCCAAGAAAAAGTTCCGCTGTACTACCGAATAAAAAGCATTCGATGAAGCCTTTGGTTTGTTTCCAGCGTCACCACCGGCGGCTTGGATCAGGATTCAGGGTCGCCGGGTCCGTTCATGTATTGTTGCCATGTTGGTGTGTAAACGGTAGCACTCCTATTATCCGGTGGTGGAGATGGAGTAGCAGCACTTGAGCAGAGTGTGTGTGATGCTTGTAAGGTCTCGCAAGGTTTTTGTCCGCCAATATTTCACTGCCGTAACAAGAACAGATCTCGCGATCTGCTCAGCTCTCGCTGGCCTTTACAAGCTTTCTTGTGCAGCATGCATGCCGTCGCTGTAGAATGCAATGGGATCGGTCGTTCTCACCGTGGACTCTCTGGCTGCCATGCATGTGACCTGCCGTTTATTATTATTTTTTTACCAGTCGCTGGGAGGGGGGAAAAAATCAGCCGCATGCTTCTCGCTCTTGCAGTTGCAGTCTGGCTGCCCATGCGCAGATGTTGCTCTGCCCCGGCTCTGACACACTGCGATCTGGCTTCAGATGGGCCAGTCGCCGCAGCAGAGGTTTTGATTGATCTCTCAGCTCTACAACATGCGCAGGTGAAAGGTTTGAGAGGGGAGGGCACGCAGTTGCCTGCCTGTGCCTGATGGTGGCTGGCACGCAGTAGTAGGCGCTGAGTTGGAGGTCCACCGAACAACAAGGCATCTCTCGTCTTTCTCACCGTCCCGTCCTCTCTCCGTTCCAGAACAGGCGCCTCCTCCTCGCACTCGCACCGCTCACGTTCCAGTGCCAGTGAGTGCAGGCAGCAGGGCAGCGGGGGAGCTGCAACAAAGATTCATCACACTCCCCGCCCAACTTGCGCACACAGGCAGGCACAGGCACAGGCACATGACGGTCGCGAGACGTGCGGATCCACTCGAGGCCTCAGTGGCGCACACTGTTATTAATCGTAGTGGGCGCGCTCATTTCCCAGCAGCGTATGGAATCCGAAATCCGTGGCCGGTATCTCTCAGCACCTGATACTGTGTGTGTCCGGGCGGCACGACCCACCGACCAGCCTCAGCCGGTGGTGGCCTCGCCGTGTCGCCCCCCGCTCGCCGGCGCCCGGCGGAGCGCGTGGTGATGGCGAGAGCGAGGAGGCCGCCGCGGATCGGGAAAGGGGGTGTCACTCGTCACGTCAGTGCCACTTGCTTCATGTGGCGTCTGACTCAGTTCTCGCAGGGAAATTCCAGTTGTGCCACGTACAGTACGTACCTGCTGCCTGGTCCACCAGCACCTGACCTGACCTGACCAGTCTGCTTTCTTTCTTTCTTACATTTGCCGGGCGAATGGGCTGTCTCGTCTGCTCAGGACAAAAGCGTAAAAGCGCCCGGAAACTAATACAAAACTCTCACACGACCCGCTCCACATGAGAGCATCTCTGGTGAATGAAATCCCACGGTGGTGGCTAGGACTGTCAACGAGCCGAGCTCGAGCGAGCTTATCACCTCAAGCTTGAGTTTGTTAAAGCATCAAGCCAAGCTCAAATCGAGTCTCAAAACCATCCGAGCTTGAAGCTAGGCTCAAGCTTGGCTCGTTAAGATTCGAGCCGATCTCGAGTCGAACTTGCAACGAGTTAACTACGGGTAATTCACGAGCTTTAAGATTTATATCATCCATAAATATAGTTTAGAAAGTCTACATAATAATTAAATCAGTGTCATTGCGTTACTTGTAGTCATCGAGTTTTGTGCAGTACAATTAAGTAAAAAAATAGAGTATATGTGTGTATGAATCTCATAAAGTCATGACTAACACGAGCTTACTCGAGCTTTTCGATCTCGAGCTCGAAAATCTCACGAGCTTTGAGTCAGGCTTGAGCTTGACTCGTTTAGAAATCGAGCCGATCTCGAATCAAGCTTAAACCGAGCCGAACACAATCGATTCACGAGCCTCGAGCTTTTCTAACCGCCGTGGTGGCTGGGTGTCCCCTCGGTCGCTAACCACCCCCGGCTTTGTTTAGTGTTTAATCCCGCTCGCCTTTACTGTGCCTGTGCCGATGCCGATCATGGCGCCGTGCTCTGCTGCGTGTGTGTCCCGCGCCCACGGCCTGCGATGCTGCTCCGCTGGCTCCAGCCACACGCCGAGGGCCAGGGCCAGGCTGCTCTGGCCGCAACTTGCCGCGGCGGGCGGGCGGGGCCCCGTGAGCACTCGCCGGCCGGGGGCACACGCAAGATTCATGCGAATCCAACGCGACGCGAGAGGTGGGCACCCCTGCCCGTGTCCGTGTGCCGTTGGTGCCTGCTGCCTTCCGTGCTTCCCCGTCCCCGCCGGGCCCGATGCTTTGCTTCGCCGTCGCTTCCTTCCCTTTCACCTCCACACCCTCCCTTCCCTGGCCGGCCGGCTCCGCTTTCGGGGCCTGTTCTGTTCGTTGAAAAGGAATAGTGAAATTACAAATGAATAGTGCTAGAATAATATTTTTTTGAGAGAAAATGTGATGGATGTGATAAGTAAATAGTGCTATTCACTATTACTTTTGAATGAAAAGAACGGACCATTAGATTTTTGTGTTCCCGCGCCCTCCCCTACTCCCCGGGGGACGGTAACCACCATACCACATGATACGACGAACGAGACTGGTACGGGTGCTTCTTTGCTTTTGGCCTCCTGCTCTGCTCCGGCGACTTTTGCTCGTGCGAGGTGAAAGCGCACTGCCGAGGTGAGTGCTGCTCCTTTCCGGGGTCTTTACCTCGCCATTGGGCGTGGGTGAAAGTGGTTTGCAAAGCATCCAGGCCCGTGGAGTCGTGGAGGGCTTCTTTTGGGCGTTACGTCGCCCGCCCCGCGCTCGCCTCGCCTTTCCCTTCCCTCAGGCAAATGTTCGGATTCGGCAAATGGACGATATAATTGAGGAAATAGAGGCGGAGCGCGGAGATTCCAGATTCCGAGAGCCGCCCGCCGCTTTCCAGCGCCCGTCCGGACCACCACCCAGACGACGGTGCCTGTCGCAATACCGGCAAAACATACCAAAACCTGTGAGAACAAAACAAATGAAAAAAATGTCTAGAGTCTCGACAGAACAACCATGTGTAATTGCTGAAGAACAATGCCAATTTTTTTCCTTTACCTAGAACGCACTAGAGCAATGAGACCTTTTCTGTTCGTAGTTGGAGGAAGTGGTGCGTGTACCTGCACTCCAATATGGTATAGGCGTACAGCAGTTGGAGGAGTATCTTTTAACAGGTACTCTACAGCGAACTCTGAACTTGCACCATAGTTGACATGCAGTGGCGAATCTAGGATTAGGTGGTAAGGGGGGGCTGGAGCTTCATCTTCTTCCTCCTCCCTCCTTCTTCTTCCTCTTCCTCCTTCTTCCTCCTCAAAATTTCTATGAAAAACTTGCAAGATTACCATTGGATCCAGGGTGGTAGGGGGGCTGGAGCCCCCCCCCGACCCACCGCTGGATCCGCCGCTGTTGACATGTTTCTCTTCTCCATGGTTGACTTGCAAGCAGGTAAACTATTGCAGTATTCACATAGATTAGCAAAATTATTGAGCCGGGCAGGTATACATACATATATAGTTTCCTCTAGGAAGCCCTACGAGTAATCACCAATCAGAAAAGTGTTGTAACTTGAGTTTGTCTCACCGGAGCAGCTAGATAACTGGTGAAGTGCATAGTTTAAGAACAGACATACCAGTACAGATCTATGACGTGCCATTGACATATCAGATTATTCCACTCAAGGAAAGATTATTCCACTCAACCAGTTAGCTCCTTCTCAACGTGTTCTGATGGCGTCCAGTGGGAAACCTGTGGTCATCTGCAGATGCAGCACATCCATATTCTGACGCAACTGACAGAAGCCACGCCTGTGACAAAGATGCCACTGAAATCTTTATCTCCAAATAGCTAGGGATTCCAACAGCTCTAATGTCAACCAGCCTGCAGCTGAGATAAATATATTCTCAGAAGCTCCAAAGTTAATAATTCACATTCCATGGTTTTACTTCTATACAGCTCAAGCTTCAGAGTTGCAAGGCCATAGAATGAGCTGTTGAAGCCGGCACCATAAAAAAGTGTCACCAAGGGTTACCTTTTTAAATTCCAAGGCTAGCTAAATTGGATGCTTGCATTCTGAATTTGAATTCAGATAAAGGAAAATGAAATTCCGTAAAGGATGTGATAAAGGGACCATCTACTGTCGCAATGCATCAATTCAAATTAACTGCACATAGAATGTAAGACTGAAGATCAAACCTAATAGGGAGGAGAAAGCCAAAAGTTGCAACAATGGTAAATGAGAGAGTGATAAATAGGCTACCTGTTTAAAACTGCTTCCTTAGGCTAAAAGTTAGACCATCTTCTTTTCATAATTTGAGGAAGTAATAGGCACAGCAAACTCTGAACTTCCACCTTAGTTGACATTTTTGCAAGCAGGTTAAATTTTGCAGTTCACATGAAAATAATGTTTAATAGCAGAATATTGAGCTGAACAGTTAGACAGTTTCCTGCAGGAAGGGTGCGAGTTCTTTTTATGCAAAGGTGCAAACTGAATACTTTTCTATGTGACGGGTGAATACTGAATAGTGGCAATTTGCTGACAACTTACCATATCGAGTCGCGTGCATAGATAGAGCAGTACGCTTCGATGTGACGGTGAATAGTGACAATTTGCCGAACTAAACAAGGCCTAACCTGACTACCGGAGACGTCAGGAAGCTAAAGTGCATTGTTCAACAACAGATATACCAGTGTGGATTTACGGAAATGCCATTGACATGCCAGATTATTCCACTCAACCAATCTGTTGTCCATCAACATGTTGTAGTGATCAATGGGAAAGCTATGATCATATTCAGCATTTCCATATACTGACGCAACTAGCAGAAACCATCCCTTTGACAAAGATGCCATTGAAATATTTATCTCCAAACAGGTAGTGCTTACTGATTCCAATAGCTCTGGTGGTAAATATTGCTGATGTGGTTAAAATATTCTCAGAAATTTTAAAGCTGATAATTGACACACCATGGAGGACCAACTTCACCTTCAGAATCTGCAATGGTTAAAATATCAGAGCTGTTGAAGCTGATGCATGGTAACATCTCCAAGGTACTTTTCTAAATACTGAGGCTGACTATTTTTTTCTAAAACATGCAGGTGATCTGTGTATCTTTATATTAAGAAGAAGAAAAAATGGTAGAGAACACTTTACAAGACACCCAAGCCACACGCTCACGCTGTCACACACCCAGGTTTCATAAATGGCATTCGCACCCGTGCAAAATCTGAAAGCTACCACGACCAGAATATCGAGGTTGACTAATTTGGATGCTTGCACGACAAAAATAGTTATGATTGAAATCAGTAACAAAAAAGAGATTCCCCTAAAGAATGTAGTAAAAGGGCCATAAATCTCATTGCATCAGTTAAAATTAACTACACTTGAGGCGATAGTTTTTTTTTTATGAAGCCACTTGATGCAATAGTTGAGAAGTAAGAAGAAAGGGGAAACCAAAAGGGTAGCATACAGGCGCTACAACCTGCATGATAAATGTGAGAGTGGATACCTACTAACCACTGCTTCATGTGTGTAAAAGTTTCTCTTCTCAATGAAACTTGTCACAAAGTGTATGGCTTTGCCTCCAGAGGTTTTGTTTTTCTTTTACTCTCAGAAGATCAAATTCAGTATTCTTGTAAAATTAAACGCACTATTTCATGAGCATGGAGATGCTCAGCAACTGCACTACAAGGTCATGAGTATCATCTAATGGAATATTGATCTATTCCTCACCTGATAAAAAGATATACAATACCATCCTTGTAGATGGATAATGGATTGACTTAACATTAAGAAACCAACCTCTAGAATTAAGGAAGCAAAATTTTATCTTATATCTAAATAATAAAGTGCATCCTTGAGCCATGAATACCCTGGGGCTACTAAATCGCACAAACTAATGGGGTCATACATGACTTCCTACTCCATTATCTTTTGGTAATTTTGAATTGTAAGGGTTCTGTTTTTTTTTTTTTTTGACAAAGAACTCTTTTGCTATATGGTTAGCATATTTGTTCTTATTCTCAAGAGGAACAACAAAAAACCCCTCAGCGAAATCAAAGCTATGGCAAACATAACTATGGCACTATGTTGAGGACGCTTTATCAAGCAACAAATTTCTTATTTCTTGTATAAATATGGATGTTTCACAGTACGGTTATGCTCTAGAACTGGACCTAAAAATAACCAACGCGTTGAAAGTTTTAACCATGCTGATGCACAATGTTCGGAATTAGAAAATGATATCATCAGAGATATATTGACACCAGCATGAGATTTGGATTACCATAGTATTCATCTTCCCCCCTGTCTTTCAATTATAAGCTACCATCCAATCCCTGCACTGTTATCTAATAATATACATTCATGCAACAAGTAGGAAACGAAGTACTGCACATTACCTTAATAGCCATGTATAGTGGAGATGAATCAGAAAATGGGCAAGGACAGTCTGAATCACTCAAGATAGGAAGTTCAAGCTTGAATTCACTCCACAGAATCATCAAGTCATCGGCACTATACATAAGACTCTGCACTAATCACAGATCTGACAGTAATATATTGCAATATATCCCATGACTGCAGATTGCACTTTGTCACAAGCATTCAGGAACTGTATCATTTCATTCCAGAGTATATGACTGCATTACAGTATACAAACAGAACCTTGTAGCTGGCAGGCAGAGCCTTGCAGCATCCATCGCAAATTTTGGTTGGCCAAACCTGTGCAAGAGAAAATTCCAAAAAAAAAAAGAAAAAGAATTTCAGTCACATGCTATGCTCAGTTGCTCACATCTCATCAGTCATCACCATTGATAAGCCAGCTCTACTACCTTACCCAGTAGTCCCTCGAGAACATACTGTAAATTGCCACATGCATTTCACTTCCATTCAGAAGGGCACTTCGTGGCTTTACGTACGCCAAAGTCGGTGATGAGAACGCTTGGACGAAGCCAATGCAAGCGCATTCTCTCTGCAGGACACACGAGCACATTTCAGCAAACAGGTTTCAGGCACAATGTACAGACACGCTTATGTGATTATGTCGCTTTACGAACAGATTATGCGCGCCGCGAGCAACCATGTGGGCAGCGGGCACCGTCTCGGTTGCCGGCAGCCCGGCACCGCCGCACCGGTGGGTGCCTGGGTGGTGGTAGGGTTGGCGACGGTGGAAAACGAGCAATCAAAGCTTTGCCCTAGCAGCAGTACAAACGACATGCGAACGCGGCGGAGGGCCCCCGAGGAAGTCAGTCGTTCTGGGCCTGCCTGCTTCCGACGGCGTCGGTCGGGCGGGGGGCCGGCCCCCCAGACCCCAATGGCAGCCGGCCCAGGATTCCTCCGCATGCGTGAAATAGTTATCCAAAAATCGAATTCTCAAAAAAAAAAGTTATCCAAAAATCTGAACTAGTTAAGTACTAACTTAAGTAGCTTGTGTAGTCTAATGGTAGGACGGTCCAGTGGGATGCTACCCATCAGAGTTCAAATTCTGCATTGTACTGTGTTATTAAAAAAAACTAAACTTAAGTTAAACGCTTTTTTCGAAAATTATATGAGAAAAGTTTCCTCAAAAACCTATTCGAAGAAGCCGTACTTAACTTAAGTTGAACGCTTTTTTTCGAAAATTATATGAGAAAAGTTTCCTCAAAAACCTATTCGAAGAAGCCGTACTTAAAACTTATGTGAACAAGTTGTTTGGAAAAGTTAATAAAAATTATACGGAGGAAAGAATGTTATTAAGAGCTTGAAGGTTAGGAAGGATACGCACCAATAACTCAAATAAGCAGGCGTTAATTTTTTTTTGAAAAAAAAACTGAATAGAGGACGCATCGTTTATGTGCACGTCAAGTTGGAGTTTGAAAAAAAAATACAGGGACGTCTCAGCCATTAACATTTCTTTTGATGGACTCTGTCCCTCTCCCTCCGGATTCAAAAAATATATATATAAGAAGAAGAAAAGAAATCAAATACTTTTGCAGCCTTGCGGGTGTAAATGCTCATGCCTTGTGCGCATAGCGCGCCCGTAAATTTTATCTTTTCTAGTTTGGAATTGTTGTCAATCTATATATACTCTGTCTATTCGAAATGACTACCCGTTTTACCTTTTTTAGATATGCAACTTTTAACGTATTTAAACATACATATATCTAGATTCATAGCAAAAGTTATATATCTCGAAAAGTCAAAACGAATAGTAATTTATGAGGGAGAAAGTAGTTTTTATGAAAGTCGATTTTTATGATGTTATTACCTAGCAATTTTGCGTTAGAACAAGTAAGTTTTCAGCTTGTAGTCAGTGATTCTTACGGAATCGTTTACCGAAAGCTAGTCCTCGAGGTTGGAGTTGTAACCATACCATATTAACTTTTGATTAGCCAATCACCTAGACCTAGGCTTTCGCTGTCAAAGTGTCAAAAGGGGTGATCACAGATAGAACCAGATGCCTCCCTGGCTCCCTCTCCTCTATACGTCTGTTTACCTGCCCCCATGATCTGGATCAACAGGCTAATAACATTCTAGAATCCTAGGCAGAAATTATATAAGACGCCTTTCCGCTGGACTGTTACAGAAGTGGACATAACAACTAACACCATCCTGCAGCTGCTCCTAACCCCGGATCTGTTGCTCTTGGCGTTTTTCAGATCGGCCCCGGTTTCTGCATGCGATCGTGTTCGTGCCCCAGAATCCCAGAGCAAGCTGACGGAAACATCCTTTTCCCGACGAGGGAAGCCGCCCGCCAGTTGTCGATCGATTCAGCGGCGGGGCTCAAAGCCTACGTTTTTTGTTCGCTAGCCATTTAAACTACTGGTCACCGAGCAGTGGCTTTCGCTGGGTACGCGAGTGACGCTGTCGCCGTCCGGGCGCGGTGGCGGGCGCATATTCGCCTGCCACCCCGCGACGGCGGCTCTCCGCTCGTCGTCCCCTGCGGCCGGCCGGCCTGCCCGCCGAGACCCCGTACTCCACGTAGCGGGTGTCTCCAAGTGGCAAGTGTGGGGGCGCGCCCCATCCGCTTCACGGTGGCCGTCGCCTTCGTGACGCTGGACCTGGACAAGAGCTTCAAAGAGTCGAGACATTCTAGTACGCACGTCCAATGCATCCCCCCTCTCGTCAGATTTCGAGCATGACACAACGGAGTTGCTGTCATCTCATCTTGAGCGTTCAATGCACCTCTCAAGATACTTGTTTCCAAATCATGTAGCACGGGGGAAAAAAAAAGCAGTAACCCAGTTCTGATATTTACAGGGGAGCAGAGTACAATTCCAGGGAAGAAAGCACAACAGAGCAGCTTAGTATACATCCTCCTAGGATTAGGATAGCAGTACTGCTAGCTCACTCACTACAAGCGACACATCGGCAACTTATTGCACTACACCTCTACACTACTAGTAGAGCTTATTATCACGGCACACAGGCTGCTAACAATATACTAGACCCGGTACAATACAATAACCATACTCACGGCTTGACGTATTTACAGTCACGCAGGATGCAACGTAACCAGCCACTGAGGGCAGTCTGGCCTCCTTCCAGCGAGGGAGTAGTATGCAAGAACCTGAGCTTGGTTGTCGACACAAGGCTGTCCATCTGCCATCATCCGATACACGCTCTCCGGGTTGGGAGGTGCGAACTCGATGTTCCAGAAGGGCCTGGCCATGAGCAGGAGGTCCTGGCCTGTTGGAGAGGCCCTGTAACCCTGCACCCATATGTACCTCAGCGAGCGCATCTGGAGAACGGCGACTGCCAGAGCTCGCTCGCTGAAGCAGCAGCTTCTCAGCTCCAGCTTCCGCAGGTTGGTGCACCCCATCGCGAATTGGATCAAACCGTTGTCCGATTCGCCGACGTTGCCAAGCAGCATGTATTGGATGTTCCCACTGAATTGTCCAATGTAGCCAAGGCCCACATCCGAAAGCGCTCCCGGTCTCAGGTAGAAGGCAAACCTCCGGAGTTTGGTGCAATTCCTCAATAGAGCACGGACACCATTGTCAAGCGGCAGGTCTGTTACTTCCTTCTGTTGGTCAAGAAGAACAAGCCGGAAGTCATAGAGATTCTTGCAGAAAGTCCCAATGGACTCCAGCGCTCCGTTGGTGATATCAGACACATAGGCAGCTATGTACTCCAGTTCACGGCAACCAACAGCAACAGCTGTCAAGCCTAACTGAGAGACCCCGCCTTGCTCTTCTTGACCTGGGTCATCCTCCCCCCGCTCAATTCGGAGTCTTCGTAGCTTCTTGCACGTATCAGCAACAACTTCTAGTCCTCGGTCCCCAATCACATTCCTCACCTGTTGAGGAGTGTCCATCATGTCAATTGAAATGAGATATTCACTAATTTCAGATGCAGAGACGGTAGAATAGATGTACGGAAAGCATTACCTCAAGAACCAGCAGGTTGGGGCATTTAGCAATAAGTTGGCAATGATCTTCGGTGGTGAGCAGAGTGTACTGCAAGTCCAGTTTCTTAAGTGTGGCAGAAAATGGAAAGATGATAGGGATCTCATTTTTACCCATGAAGGTAAGCCCTCCCAAGAAGCATAGTCTGGGTGGGAACTGAACCTTTTCATACTTGGTGTACTCTCCTACTTCACAAAATGCTCCTCCAGCAAATTCTTGTAATGCTTTGGAGGTTTGGAGAAAACCGATCAGATCTGAAAGATCACAATCACTCATCTTCAAAGAAATCAGCGATTTACAGTTCTTTGCAAGAAGCTCCAGATCTGATGGCTCCACTTTGAGATCAGTCATGTAGAAGTTCAGTGTCACAAGAACAGAGTTGTTGACAGCTAGTTCATGGAGCCATTCACTGCCCTTGTCACCAATTATGCATTCTTCCAGAAACAAAGTTCTCAGAGATCTGTTGAGACAATTTAGAATGACATGTTACTTTGAAGATCTCAAGCAAATCATAGCGGCTAGAACGATGTATTCATTGTGCAGCAGGAATATAACATTAAAAGAAAATGTTGCTAGAGAGACTCAAATAAAAAAGAAGGTAAATATGCTGCTTGAAATGTGATCATGGTTGACGATTGAGCAGATGACTTGCAACCAGAGAAGTTACCGCAGTTTGCTGTCTTCAGTATTGAAACGGAAACCAGCTTCAATACACAAAAGTAACGGTTGACTCTTTGAAATTGGAGATAATCAAATGCGAAACATTCACTATTCAATTTCAATGTTCAGCTGATTCAATATCATAGATACAGAATTCCAGATAAAAATTAAAACCACCTGAGATACTTTTGAGCTCTAGCAAATCTCAAAAGGGAAAGGAGGCAAAGATGCTGCTTGAAATGCAATCATGGTAGAATTGACTGATAACAGGAACCAACAACATGCAAATCTGGCAATGATTTTTTGTCAAAATACGTTTCATTAAGGACAAAGTAGTCCTATTCAATTTCAATAAGAACTTTACACAAAGTACCCAAGGGAACGATAGATCACCTGCCATTTTGGCAATAACTCAAACTATGCTTGTGCAAAACTATGCAGCTTATTGTACTCAAACTATGCTTGTGCAAAACTACCTATCCGTCACTCCGTTTAGGAACATCTCCGCCTGATAAACCACGATTGCTCCAATAGGGGGGGGGAAGACCAAGTACTCAATCGCACAACTATCCAGCTTATTGTACTTTCCCAGCACACCGTAATGGGAAAGCAGGGTGAACTAACAAGGTGTTGCAGACGGCAGATCGCCAGAGCAGCACACAGGGAACCGGAAAAGCAGTTATTACCGGCAAGAGCGGGCGACCAGGCGGAGGGCGTCCGTGGAGAAGTCGGAGCACTTGTCGAGCTTGAGCACCTGCAGCATGTGTCCCCGCGCGCGGACGAGCACGGCGATGTCCTCGTCGGTGACGGTCATGCGGCGCAGGTGGACGGCCTTGAGGCACTCGAGCGGCGCGGCGAGCTGGGACACCCAGGGCGCGGCGTAGGCGCCCCAGTCCTCGGGTATGAGGCCGTACATGGCGGCCCGGGGCTTCCCCTTGAGCGCGAGCGACTCGAGGCGCGGGAACCTGTCCAGCAGCCGCGCCGGCTCGACGGCGTAGCAGAAGCCGACGGTGACGTGCTTGCGGGAGAGCGCGTCGACGCGGTGCCAGCGGCGGCACACGAAAGAGGCGGCCGCCCGGTCCCGCGGGTCGTCGACGTAGCCGAACACGAGGTGGAGCGCCTCCTCGGGTACGCCGAAGCTGAGCGCGCGGCTCAGCCGGCGGGGCTCCGGCACCTCGCCACCCATCGCCGGGGGGAGCGGAGCGGACGACGGATCGGCTACCGCGCGGGGCCGGATCGCCGGAGATCTAGGCCGAGCGCGGGCATGGAGATTTTTTTGATGCCCCTTTCTAAATCTCTGCTGTGATTTCCGGTGGTGGGCTTGTGAGAGGACGGGAGGAGGAGAAGCGGAGGGAATTATTGGAGGGAGGAGAGAAGCAAAGCAATAAGGCTGCGAGAGTGAGGAAGGATGAGGAGGATCAGCGGGGGGAAGGGGATTGGAGAGGCAGCGTTTACTTCCCTCCTGCGCCGATCAGCCGGTGGTGCCACGCCACGTAAGCACCGGAGTGGAGGTGATAAATGGCGTCGCTCGCCGGGCACAGCACAGTGCTCAGTGAGCGGCGCCACAACCAGCTCAAAAGGGGTATGGTCTTGGGTCCTGTCTGTCTGTCACAAGAAAAAGAATTCGTGTTCAAATGTTTATTTTGTAACAAAAACCAATTTTTATGTGAAATTACCGGAGTCTAACAAAAATACTTGATGGTACTCAAATTCAGCAGGAGGTAGTAAATCACGGACGTGACGTATGGCTGAACGGAACGTAGAATTTCGTATATCTTGAGAGGTGCAGGTTGGAAAAAGACAAAAAAACAAACAAACAAACAAATTGGTAGGAGCTAATCATGTGGTATGATGTGTAGCAGCCGGTGGATTTGGTCTGCCATATGTAAGTATTGCGGAAGAAAAGAAGGGTTTATCCACTTGATCGCCTACATATGGTCAATAGTGCCACTATGTACCACTGCTCTCAATAGTGCCATCGCTGCCTTGTTGGCTCTTTAAAGTACTTGTTTTATCAGTTGCCTGGCCATCTAAATTTAATTTAGAGGTGTCATTTTCAACAGACCACCATTGCAAAAAATTGACAATACATAATTCCATGGAGACTAGTCTACGAGCTACGAGATAAGAATATCACACATTGTTTTAGTAGCAGCATTACGAACTCATAAATTGTGAAAGAAAATATAGTAGTACAATACTACGCGATCGCTTTAACCGTATTCGGATGGGTGCCGAACTTATCGCATCAATTGTGAGTTGTGACTAAATGTCCATCAATGCCTCCAGAAGTTTCATTAACCCAAGAACTTTCCTATCAAAGCTTGTTTCAACTCTATTCATGGTTCATTGCATGTGTCCCAGTCCCCACACTGACAGCCAAAACTAGCATACGCTTCCACCCCGGTTTTTTTTCCCGTTGTTGTCCGTGTCCTGATACTTGAACAAGTGGTTAAATTTCGAAAAAATAAAAGTCTCTACAATGTACAGAACTAGTAGATTGCGAAATAAAAAATAATCGCCCAACCAAAAAAAATACATAAAGATTGTAGTACTAGTGCAGAGCAAATATCTTGTGCAGTGAAACGAGCAGCGTAGCATGGGAGATTCGGACCTCGATGGGCGAGAAGCCGAGAATCCAATCCCCACTAGACGGCGTCATTTCTCCAGGTGCACCAACCACCTCGCCGGCCGGGTGGTGGACTGGTGGTCCCCTCTTCCCTCTGAAAACGAAGCCTGCCATCGCCGCCGGTCGGCCCACGTGAATGGGAGGTGCTGTGCTGATTGCAGAGGAACGGCCTTCTCGTCAGTCGTCAGCATTCACGCTGCCCGACATGTGGGTCTCCACTACCGTACGGAGTAACAGCAGATCTTGGGAGCTTTTGTACTAATAAATAAAAATCGTGTAATAACAGATATTCAGGGCAGCCTGATTGTGTTCGGCTATCTGAAACGCAGGGAAAGTTGCCAAGTTTCTACAGGAAGTGATATACATTTCCAAAGCTATTCTCGTGCAACATTGAATTCTTTTCATATCCTTGGATAATCCCTACACTTAACAAAGAGACTTTAAAGGAACACGTACCACTGCAAAATCCTCCCGGAATGTCTGACTTTACACTTAGCTCGACATGATTTTCTTCCAAGCTCCCTTTTCTCCTCCCATCATGACACATCTTTTTCATTCGGTTGAGCAAGCAATCGAAAAAGAATGGGATCCGCAAGTAACACACTACAAACTATGCAAAGGACAGCACAATTTACCCACAGTATCGTAAAAAGGACAGCTATAGGCCGCAAGTACACCGTACACTGATCCTGAGCTTTCTTTTCTGTTGCCGCAATCGTACGCGCGAGCTGTAACGCCTGTGGACCTATCGGCTGCTCTGCCTTCGTCCCCTCCCTCTTATCCTCTCTCCGTGTTTGCGGCCATTGTTGACGTTCTAGAACCACTACGGGAGAACATGGCCGTATACCTGATTCCTCCAGTTCCAGGGCCTAAATTTAAAACCGAACTGGGCGGACCATTTCGTGAAGGAATCGATCCGGCTAGCCGACCCTTTCGTAAAGAATGGATCCACTCCGCCCTGTTCGTCTGGCTTATCAGCCACCAGGCAGCAGTACTTTTCTCTCAAAAAAACCAGCCACTAGCAACCAGCCAACAGTAATTTTCTCTCAGAACAAATCAGTACCAGTCACCAGCAACCAGTCAAGACCGTTTCGTGATGCGGCAAGTACCGTGTCGCGCCAGTACGCGAGTGGTATTTCCGTAGCCGTATAGAGACGCGGTATACTGTACGTGCAGCCCCTATTTATTTATTTATTTATTTATTTATTTATTTATTTATTTATTTATTTATTTATTTATTTATTATAACTCGAAACGTATCTAGAGACGCGCGTCGAGTGTCCAGCCGGCCAGTACTGGTTGATGCTTGAGCCTGACAGTTCAAACCTAACCGCCATTTAGCGATTGATTATTCCAGGCGAGGAGGTTGCGTTAACATGCAGAAAGATGCTGCGTTGCGCTGCCGTTGCCGGGGCAGGAGGAGAGCCGAGGTCGAGCAGCCAGGGAGCACCACCGCACCTGCACCCCATGCGTCGAGTTCGAGCGGTTCGAAGCATTAACCGCGCCATCGGATTACCAGAGGCATTGATTCCCCCGGACCCGATGAGCTCGAGCCGTCCAGTAGGGGCCAGCCCGGCTGCCAAGATGCTCGCTGCCCCAGCTTGCGACGGCGTTACTCCTCCCCGAGTCTCTTGCCTGCCTGGGGTCCTGATAGCGGAGAGGGGGGGATGGGCGTAGGACACTGAGCCCCCATGGCCGTGCAGGCCGTTCCCGGTGTCTCGAGGACGCGGGCGCATGTGGAGGGGCCGGGCCAGGAGGAGTCACCTAGAACGGACGCGACGTGTGATCCCGAGGATTCGCATCATGTGGCCGTGCTGCACCCACCAGCGGCGTGCTACCGCAGTACAGTGCAGAGATTGAGCGCGCGCGTCATTTCGGGTTCTAGGGGTTGCATTTGTTTTTGAGGAATTACTGTACGTTAGGTCATCATCCTTTTAGTCGCGCAATCATGTAGATATATAGATCATTGCGTTGAATAAGCGAGCTCCCGGCAGATGGAGAAGGAGCACGAACCACTTGAACCAGTATGGCAGATCTCGTTTCCACTTCACGACACATGGATCACAAAAGCGACAAACAGAGAGAGTCCAACCCCCCGTCCAACAACAATTCACCGTTCGGGTTTCAAATTTCAATTCGTGTGAGGGAAAAAAAAAACCGGGCTTCGACATTGCACGAAGCATTTCATTCTAGAATAGCATTTGTTAGAGGTGGTATCAAACCAATACTTGTTCCGCCGAACAGGACAAACAATGCCTCGAGAACAAAACAAACCAGAACATTGCCATGGTAAGCTTGCTTTGCTTGCTCCTTCAATCATCATGATGTGGTTTAGGGGGTGTTTGGATCCCACCTGACTAGAGACCAGTTTTAGTCATCTTAGGGGACTAAACCTCCAAACACCCTTGACTAAAAGGTGACTAAAACTAGTCTAGTCTCTAGTCAGGAGTACCCCAACTTCTAGTGACTAAAACACTCTCTCATTATTATTCTAGGGAGAGAAGAGAAAGAATGGTGAAGAGGAGAGGAGAGGAGAAAGTGAAGGGAGGGAGAACAATTTAATGCTGACTAGTTTTAGTCCCCCTCCAAACAGGGGCTGACTAAAAACTTTGTCTGACTAAACTTTAGTCTTTAGTCAGGTGACTAAAAGATCCGAACACCCTCCTAGTCGACTTGTACCGTTGTACGTGGTCACTCATTGCGGCCCAGCTATCATTCAGGACTTGATTGAGCCCATGATGCCCAACTGCGCCTGTTCCGACCCGATTCCTGACTTCATCATGATGGCGCCCTGTGGGGCTCCGATATTTTCGGCCGTTCCAACCGGACAACAGAGGGAGGGGTCCCACATCCTGCAGAAAGTGGCAAGACATGGTCCACCATTACAAGGACCTGAGTGAACCCAGCACGCAAGGGCAATTTCGTCTTGTCACGGAACAGAAGGGGATATTGTTCCCGGGCTCCAGCCACGAGAGGTAGGCAGAAACCAACCTTCGCGAGATACTTTACCAAATCAACAACACCAGCAACAGCAAAGGAGCTACAGGATTACGAGGAGATGCTTACTCTTCATACCATTCATCAGTCATCCCTTCCCTCGCTGCGCAGATCCTCGCCGTTCCGGCGTGCTCTGCTAGGCAGGAAGAGATCTTTCATCTGTGCCGGTGGCTCTGAAGATGCTGAATCCGACAGTTCTCCGCAGCCTGGTGGTGACAAACGACAGCAGGAGGTTCTTGCGAAGATCGCAATGCTCCAGACGCAGAAGGTGCGCATCTCAGACTTCTTGGACGAGCGCTCTGCTTACCTGACCAAGTTTGCCAAGGATGCCGACTCGGAGTTCGACCTGATCGGGCAGAACGCTATGAAAGAGCTTGATGCAGTTGGTGATCAGGTGAGCATCTCTTGCAATGAGAAGTTGAGCAGCTGCTTATTCACTGTTTGACAGAGAATTGCGGTGTCTGATGGGACAGATATTGGAGAGGCTCGAGAGCAAGATGCAAGCCTTCGAGGAGACGGCAGAGGTACAAAGGCAAGAGATAGAAATGAACGACAAGGTGTTAGAAGACTTTGAAGATTGGATTGAAAAGGAGAAGAACGAAGGAATGTTCTTCAAAAGCCTTGGGAAGGTCAAACCTCGGGACAAGAAGGAAATCAAGGTGAAAGCAAAGGTGGAAGCACAGAAGGTCAAAGAGATTGCAAAAGAGAGTGCAGGGTCAAAAACTCGGATGAACATTTACCTTGGCCTGATGGCAATACTTGGGCTTACAATTGCGAATGCTGTCTTTGCTACACCCGAGGTGGAGTGGAGGAAGGTTGCTGCTCTGGGTCTGATTTTCACTGGACTGGTTGCTCAAGTCATCTACGAGCAGGATATCTCACCACCGAAAGCTGAGAAGAAAGAAAAAGAAGAATGAAAGAGTTGCAGACATAACAGTAGGGTGTAATCTTCCACAATTAATGTAAACTGTATAAAGCTAGCATGAATGGATATAATTTTTATAATCCAAGAAATTGTTTTATCTGTAGCTTGGCCCATAAACCACAGGTTTCTCAAACCTGAGGTCTGATAAACTCAAGCTGTCTTCAATATTGCATCAGAGATATGTTTCAGCAATGTTCCAATAGCAAAAACTTGGTAACAGTGTTACATTCTTGATGCGTTAAAGAAATGTGATCTAAGAAAATTGTTTAACAACATGGAGCTTGGCCAATATATCACAGATTTCTCAAACCTGAGATCTGATAAACTAAAGCTTCCTCCAGTCTTGCATCAGAGGTATGTTTCAGCAACGTTTCAACAGCAAAAACATGGTAACCGTGCTACAATTTTTTATGCTTTAAAAAAAGTGATGATACAAAAAATGTTTAGCAACATGTAGCTTGGCCAATAAACCACAGGTTTCTCAAACCTGAGGTCTGATAAACTCAAGCTGTCTTCAATATGGCATCAGAGATATGTTTGAATAGCAAAAACTTGGTAACAGTGTTACATTCTTGATGCGTTAAAGAAATGTTGATATAAGAAAATTGTTTAACAACATGTAGCTTGGCCAATAAATCATAGATTTCTCAAACCTGAGATCTGATAAACTAAAGCTTTCTTCAGTCTTGCATCAGAGATATGTTTCAGCAACGTTTCAACAGCAAAAATATGATAACCGTGCTACATTTTTTTATGCTTTTAAAAATTTGATGATACAAAAAAATGTTTAGCAACATGTAGCTTGGCCAATAAACCAGAGGTTTCTCAAACCTGAGGTCTGATAAGCTCAAGCTGTCTTGAATATGGCATCAAAGATATGTTTTGGCAATGTTTCAACAGCAAAAACATGGTAACAGTGTCACATTCTTGATGCGTTAAAAGAAATGTTGATATAAGAGAATTGCTAAACAACATGTAGCTTGGCCCATAAATCACAGATTTCTTAAACTTGAGATCTGATAAACTAAAGCTTTCTTCAGTCTTGCATCAGAGATATGGTTTAGCACCATTTCAACAGCAAAAACATGATAACAGTGTCCTATTTTTTATGCCTGAAAGAAATTGATGATACAAAAATGTTTTGCAACATGTAGCTTGGCCAATAAACCACAGGTTTCTTAGACCTGAGATCTGATAAGCTCAAGCTGTCTTCAATTTTGCATCAGAGATATATTTTGGCAATGTTTCAACAGCCAAAACATGGTTAACAGTGTTAAATTCTCAATGCGTTAAAGAAATGTCCCCCTAATTTCAATCAAAGTGAATACTTTTAAAGAGTAACAAACAAGCATGCTTCTGAAGACAGAATCATGAGTGCAAGAAGCAAATGCATATCCACGATATTTGCAACTTGTATTCATGTATGCTTGTAAGGTTAGTAGTAAAGCGAATAGAGCTTTAAAAAGTTGGAAAGATAAGATCCACCAGAAATTTGCACTATGATAGTGCTAATCCTTGGTTAGTTTGACTAGTTTAATGAAATGGAAAGGCAACAAAAAAGAACTGAAAAATGGTACTGAAAGGCAGCCTAATTTGAAGGGGTCATAACTTCACAAAAAATAATTTGAAGGGGTCATAATATGTAGGCTAATATCATGAAAAAAGAATTTGCTACATCCTAGTAGTCATTACTTTGTCTTGTTTTCTTTCGTTGGTGAAATATGGGGTTAAAAGTGTCATTTAGACTAAGTCTGGAAAGCATACCGCTGATCAATGAAGTGTAGGGCATACTACCGTGGGAATATAAGGACGTCGAAGCCATTTTCTCGCTCTGGGTTATGAGCTCATCATCAGTCTTTGATCCTGATGGCCTTGCGTAAACTTTCAAGGTCAACTCAAAGGAACTGAAAAGGAAAACAAGAAATATTACAGAAAATCGTGTAATGCAACTCAGAAATATATCATCTAGAAAAATAAAGAAAAAATCAGTACCATGAGGAATAACAATGTGTCATATCTGAATTGGGCCATATTTGATTACAGCTCTTACTAATATGTTCCAGGTAATGACTGTTGGTATAATACCTCTTGCAAGCACCTCATCCAATAACAGGACCCCCTCAGGTGTCCTATTACAAGAACATAGGCCCTTCATTCTTGTATTGTATGTAACAATATCTGGTTTCAACCCATTATCCAAGATGGTAGTCCAAAGCGATGCTGCTTTATCAATAGAACCGATCTCATAAAATCCATCCATTAATGTGTTATAGGTCACAAGATTTGGGGAACAGTTCTTCTTTTCTTTCATCTCCAAGTAAAGACGAAAAGCTTCATCTACTTTCCCAGCAGAACAAAGACCATGGATTAGGATGTTGTGCATCATTACATCCACCTGAAGACCTGCATCAAGAATTTCATTCCAAATACCAAGTGCAGAATCAATCTTCTTGTCTCGACAAAGGCCACGAATCAGAGAGCCATATGTTTTGATATCTGGTGTAAGACCTCTCTCTATCATTTCTCTTGTTAAGCTTGAAGCTTCTTGATACTTTTCAGCCTTACACAACCCATCTACAAGAGTGTTGTATGTGATGATGGTTGGCAAACAACCATTGCCTGCCATTTCAATGTAGATTTTAAAAGCATCACTGATCTTGCGTGCCCGGCAGAAACCATTTATCAGCGCATTGTAAACATAAGAATTTGGTTTGCAACCATCCTTCATCATATTCTCATATACCTTACCGGCATCATCTGTTCTACCATCCTTGCAAAATCGATTTATCATTGACGAGTACGAGAACACATCCAATTCTTTCCCACTGGTTCGTGCATCCTCCAAAATTTCAAATGCCTTGTTAGCAAATCCATTCTCACATAGACCATGGATCAGTGTGCCAAAAGTCACCTTGTCAGGGGAGCATGAACCATCATTCTCCAATTGTGCTAACAACTCTGTAGCTTCATTAACCATGCCACTGTCTAACAGCCCCTTCATCATTATATTATAAGTTGTTATATCACGAATGCCAGAAAACCCTGCGGAATCCCAGAATTTCCAAGCTTCACCTGTTTTCCCCACTTCACAGAACCCCTTAATGAGCGAATTATACACGGCAACATCAAGAACAAGTCCAGCCTTGACCATCTCAGAGTAAACCCGTGCTGCACCATCCACATCCCCAGATCGGCACAACCCGTGAATCAAGATACCATGAGTAACTGTATCTGGTTGGTGATTATTAGCCACCATCCTACTCCATACCTCCCCTGCCTCCTTAAACCTCCCAAGCTTACACAGGCCATCTAGCATCACTTTGTAAGTGGCAAGGTTGGGACTTGCACCTGGATCCCTCACCAGTTGCTCCCAAACCCTCATAGCTTTCTCGAACTTACCGTTTTTGAAACAACCACTGAGCAATGCATTGTAACAGACGGCGTCAGCCTGCACTCCACAGTTTGGCATTTCGTCGAGCAGGTTGAGCGCATTGTCCAATTGGTTATGCTTCGCAAGCCCCGACATCAGGGTGGAGTAGGTAACTCGGTCAGGATCCACTCCACGGCGACGCAACGAACCGAAGAGCGACACTGCGGGATCGACGTCCCCGCGGGCACAGAGAGAGCGGAGGATGATGTTGTATGTCTGGAGGTTAGGGGAGAGGCGTCGACCGAAGGCACCGTGGGAGAGGGAGGTAAAGAACGCGTCCGCATCGGAGAACCGGCGGGCGCGGACAAACGCGTCAAGGAGGGCGTTATGGGAGCGGATGCCGGGGTTGCAGCCGAGGAGTGAGGGAAGATCGCGGAACACGGCGAGCGCGGCGTCGGGCATGAGAGCGCGGGAGAAGGCAGAGAGGACGACCAGAGCCGCGGACTCGGAGAAGCGCGGGCGGTGGCGCATGCGCGGGAGAAGTCCCAACAGCCGCGGAAGGTGCGACGGTGAGGAGGCGGCGAGGCGGCGGAGGAGGTGGAAGATGAGCGGCTGCGGCGTGGGGTAGGCCGGGCGGGTGGAGACGAGGAGCTCGAGGTGGGACAGCGCGGTGGCGGGGTTGGGCTCGGATTTGATCAGCTCCAGCAGGCGGTGGATGGGCGGCGGCTCGGGATCGGGCTGCGCCGGCGGCATCGCGACGTGACGGCGCTCGCCGTCGTTCGCGCAGCCGCGCGGGCGGGGCCGCGGGCGCCGTTTTCACTTTGGGGTGGTGTGGGTGGGAATCGCGGGGGGACGCCGCCGCCTAGGCGCGCGCTGTCGGGGGAGGCTTTTGGTTAGTTTTAGCGGGGATCAGGTTTATACCTGAGCATTTTTGACCCGGCCCGCTGGCCCGGCCCGAGCCCGGCCCGCGCCATGTCCGCCCACGGACCTTACTGGACGGGCGTGGGCAGAGATCTTGAAGCCCGCGAAAAAAAATCTTAGCCCGAGCCCGGTCCGACATGATGTTTTTAGCTATTTTACAGTGTAAAATACGCGGGCGGCCCGCCCAAGCCCGAACCCGGCCCGAAAACTGAGGCCCGACACGTCCCATGGGACGGTCATAGGCAGGATTTTCTCGGTCCGAAAAAACCGAATTTTTTTTCAGTCCGGCCCGAACCCGGCCCGGCCCGTGAAATGCTCAGGTCTAATCAGGTTAGGGGTTCCTATGGCTTCCGGAAGATGCATAAGCATGCGAACTTTCAGCCCACCACCGGCCCACTAAACTTCTTCTTCTTCCTCCCACCCCGCCCCCTCCTTCTTCTCCATGCCGGCCACCACCCCCGCCGCCTCCTCCACCAACCCCGGTCGGCGGCTCCCCGCCGCCGCGCCGCCCGCCCGCGATCCAACGCCGCCGGCGACCCTGCCCTTCCTAACCCGAACCTCTCCTCACGCCCCCGCCGCCGGTCTCCGACCCACCGGCCATCCATCCCTGCCCGGCCGGCGGCGCTACCGCGCCGGCTCGCCTCCGCCGCCGGCCGATCCGCCACCACCGACGGTCCTCCGCCTTCCCCCGAGCCCCTCCTTTTCTAGGTCCGGGGACCAATGGAGGCCTCGAACCCCCGAACCCCCGAACCCGAACCCCGAAAACCCTAACCCTAAGGCCGCCGCCTCGACCGCCGCCGCCGGCCGGCGGCTACCTGCCGCCGACCGCCCCTCCCACCCCTCCGGGCTCCTTCGCCGGCGTGGAAGTAGCGGCGGCGCCTGCGCGACCCAGACAGAGGAAGGAGAAGGTGGAGATCGTGCGGTCCCCGTGACCCGCACGAATCTCAAACACCGGAAGGCAGCGGGCCTTCCCACCTTCCGGAAGGTATATAGGATCTGCGATCAGGTTACAGAATACTCCAGCCCAACCCAACTAGTACTATCATGAGGTATTTCGGCCCATGCCCAGCTGCACAATTCTTTTTTTTTTGGATAAAGGATATTCCCTGCTTTTATAAAAAGCATATAAGTTTGTTTTGATACACACTAACACTAGCGACATGCTGGGATTACCAGCTGACATGAAGGTTCAGCCTAATACATGACTACTCAAAAACCAGCATCCAAAATGCAAAACCGAAGACAAAACCCCAAGCAAGACACTAAACTCCACAGCTTGTCAGCTAGATAAAAGACTCCTCAGGCTCTCTGTTTTTCATCTGGTTCTCCATTTCCACCATCAATCCTCGCATCCGAGTTGCCCGTTGCTCATGTTGCTCTTGTTCACCGCACTTCAGCCTCGCACACCATTTCTGCATACATGCAAGAATTTTATGGAAAATTTCAGTCGTCCTCCGCAGAAACCCCCCCTCAATAACCATTTTGTTGCGAGTGGTCCATAAGGACCAAAGCACCATCGCAAGAGAAAATAATTTTGTATCGTATTTGTCACAACCCAACGATATCCAGTTATCAGAAAGTCTTGTAACCCCCTCGGTTGTCTGTCCCATCTCATTGCCTCCTTAATTCATCCCCAGGCTAGTTTGGCAACAGAGCAATCAAATAGTATATGCTCGACTGTCTTTGGCACTCCACACATCACGCATCTTGAATCTCCTTTCCATCTCATCCCCCAGTACCACCCCGGCTTGGATCCTTCCCTGGCAAGCTAGCCACATAAAGACTTTAATTTTCATTGGCAGTTAACTTTTCCAGAGATGTTTCATGTGTTTGTTCGCCACCCCCTCTATTCAACATTCGCTTGTACATAGATTTAGTGGTGTACACACCTGATTTTTCTAGAGCCCATCTCACAGCATCTTTGGACTCATTCAGATGAGTATCTTGAAGCATTGTCAGCAGTGAGTCCCATTGATGGGCCTCATTTTGTGATAAAGGTCTCTGGAAATCCATTACCTTGTCCCAGCAATCACTTACTACACACTTCTTCTCCCCGCAGTACTCATACAGTTTCAGGAAGACCAGTTTTAGTGGCACTTCTACCCAAGCATCCTCCCAAAACCTGACTTTTCCCCCGCTATTCACTGTGAAAACAACCCCTAATTAAATTTGTGTTTCACTTTGTTGACCCCTTGCCAAAATTGCAAGCACCCCCTGACCTTACAGTTGTCAATCGATCCCCTTTTCCAATATTTGTTCTATAGGAGCTCGCAGCATATATCATCTTCCTTGTTGTTGTACATCCTCCAAACCCATTTGAGAATCAATGTCTCGTTCAAGGTCCTAGTGTTTATAATGCTAGCACCCCCAAAGTCCTTGTGTATGCAAGTGTTCTCCCACCTCACCATGTGGTATCTGAATTTTCTACCATCACTCCCCCAAAACAACTTAGACCTGATCGTGTCCATCTGCTGGGGAGAGTTTTCATGCAGCAGATACATGCCCATCATGTATATAGGCATACTACTAAGAGAGGTGTTAGTAAGAGTCAGCCCCCCAACCCCCGTGATAGATGTCTCCCCTTCCATGGTTGGAGTTTCCTTCTCATTTTCTCCGTGATCCCTTTGAAAGCACTCACCCCCAATCTACTATCACTGATAGGGAACCCCAAATATTTCATTGGTAACTTCCCAACCTCACAGTTTAGCATACTTGCTATCTTGGCTTCAACATCTTTATCCATTCCAAAGGTAACCACCTCGCTCTTGTGGTAGTTGATTTTCAACCCTGATAGCTACTCAAAACAATATAACCGAAATTTCATATTTGTTATTGATTTCTCGTCCCTTTCACACATCAGAATGGTGTCATCTGCATACTGCAGGTGAGTTACCCCCCCCCCTTCAGCAGATGTGGGACAACCCCTTTAATGAATCCTTTCGCTTTTGCTTTGTCCATTATAGCTACCAAGGCATCTACCGCTAGATTGAAAATTAGAGGTGATAAAGGGTCCTCTTGTCTCAGCCCTCTGTGTGTCTTGAAATAAAGTATGTTTTTTGCCATTGATGTTGACACACACACCCTGCCCCCCGTAATCGTATCCATAATCCATTTTCTGAGTTGAGGGCAAACGGCTTTTTTGATTAAGATTTCCTCTACAAAATCCCATCTAACACTGTCATATGCCTTTTCGAAGTCTATTTTGAAGATCACCCCCTCATCCTTTTGACCTTGAGCTCATGCATGACTTCATGTAGGATTATTGCCCCGTCCACAATGTATCTCCCCTTAACGAAGGCTGTCTGACTGGGGCTAATCAGCTTTTTAGCATACTCAATCAGTCTAATCATCATAAGCCTCGTGAATATCTTGAAGCTGACATTTAGAAGACATATCAGCCGATACTGCTTAATGTTGTTAGCGTCCTTAATTTTCGGAATTAACGTTATCACCCCATAGTTCAGCCTATCAATGTCAATGTTGCCAAGGTAAAAGTCATTCACCATCTCCATTAATTCTGATTTTATAACCCCTAGCATTTCTTGTAAAAGGTGACACTAAAGTCATCTGGCCCGGGAGTTGTGTTTTCCTCCATGCCAAAAACTGCTTGTTTCACTTCTTCTCCCGTAGACGGTCTAGTGAGGTGCTCATTGTCCAGAATTGTGAGTTTTCCTTTCCGCTCCCAAAAGTTCTCCCCGACTTAGTAGTTTTGTTAGGTTGCTTACCAAATAAGCCTTTGTAATATTCATATATCACTCTTTGAATCTGTTCCAAGTCAGTGACCACGCCCCCTTCATGTTCAAGTGACATAATCAGTTTTTTCCTCCTCCTTCCATTACCATTCACAATTCTATTAATATATGACGTTGGTTATTAGCTCAAAACATGAACTAATTAACGTCACATAAAAAAGATGGAGATAGTACTTAGTATATGAGTATAGAGATATGTGAGTTTAGGAGATAAAAACGAGACTCATCTACATGGACAAACATATATTTCTAAAATCTCATATGTTAGTTTTTTTTCATTTTATATACAATGACTTGTTATTGTTTTTTTAAGAGAGACGCCCAAAGGGCATCTCCATCTCATATCTAATTCATATCTATACTATAAAGATCGAATAATTTGAAAAACTTTTCTCACCTAATTTAGGTCCACCTTACCCCTCACACCGGACCCACCCGTCAGATCATTGAAGGACCAAAAAGTGGGTAGAACTATAGAAATCGCAATATAGGGAGCGTTTCTGCCAAAAAGTTAATATTTTTGTCACCAACCGCAGATCTACCCACCTCTTGTACCCACGATCCCTCTATTTCGATTTTCCTCCTAGGACTCTGGACTCGTGTTTCCTAGTGAACAAATTGATATCTTGCAGATACAGAGAGGTTGTATCTGGTACGGTACGGTGTAGGAGAGAAAGAAAACGATATGCGGCGTGCATGGTCAGGAGGACTCATCAATGTGTTCAGTGTCAGTGAAACCACACAGATCGTGACATGGAAATTTGGAATGAATCAAAATCTCACAGCCATAAACTTTCACGTCCATCTTGTTAGTTAATTTGACAGGAGCCATGCTGAAAGCAGAGACCCCGTGCAGGTCGGCATATAATGAATGATACATATATGCAACGAATTCGTGAATTATTTGCAGCGGTGGACGGCGACAGCTTCACGGCGATGAGGCTGGGCACGCGGAACACGGCGAGGTCGGAGAAGCAGCAGGCGGTGGTGTTGCGCATCAAGGGCGACAAGTCCTTCTTCTTCAACTATCGGATCAAGGGCAACCAGGACACGCTCTTCGCACAAGCCTACTGCCAGTTCTACCGCAGCTGCATCATCTTCGACACCGTCGCCTTCGTCACGATGCCGCCGCCGTCTTCCAGCACTGCGTCATCCTCGTGCGGCAGCCGCGACCGGGCCAACCCATCGTCGTCACCGCGCACGCACGCCAGGACCACTAGCAGACCACCAGCTTCGTCATCCACCGGAGATTGTCGCCAACAAGCAGCTCACCGCCGCCAACAACAGGTCAGGGCCGGCGGCGGCGGTCAAGACGTACCTGGGCCGACCGTGGAAGGACTTCGCGCGGACGGTGGTGATGGAGTTCGTCATCGAGGGCTTCGTGCACGGCTAGGGGTACATGCCGTGGGAGGGCAAGGAGAACCTCGGCACGGCCTTATTCGACGAGTTCGCCAACGTCGGCGATGGCGCGAATGTCACGGGGAGGAAGAATATGGGGTTCCACGTCATGAGCAAGGAGAAGGCCCTGCAGTTCAGGTGGGGCACTTCTTGCACGACGCCGAGTGGATACTAGAGAGCGGGGTGCCATTGAGTTTAGGGTTGGCCGGCGGCGGAGAAGAGTAATTGTTGTGTGCGTATACAACGGTGGCGGCAGTGTGAATCTGTGCATGTAACGACTGATCAATATGTGTACGAGGGCTCGTGTATGTAATGTGTGTGCATGCTTACCAATTATGTGTCAGTTTAGAAAATTACCTACACAACTTCTACGTTAATTCGCGAGATGAATCTACTAAAACATTTGACCAAGGATTAAAGACCTTTGGCCAACGATTAGAGGACGGTTACTGTAGCATTATTGTAGTAAATTATAAATTAATTAGGCTCATTAGATTTGTCGTGAAAAAGATATTCGTTGCCCAAAGTTGCACTCATATGTCAAAGGTTTTGTAAATAGATTTAATTTAGTACTCCATACATGTAAGATTCCCTTAGAAAAATATTTTCACTCAGGAACCTAGGACGACCATACCCCGTGCCGCGCTCCTCCGCCTTCACCACGACACCGTAGGAGGTAGCCGTTGTGGATGGCCGCTGCCGGGAGGCAGGAGTAGCTAGGGAAGGTGTGGTGGGAGGTTCGTGAAGATTTTTCGGGTCTAATAGCCCATCTGCGGTTCCTAACTTTCCTATCATCTTGATGGTGCCCTCGCCTTTGTCCTTGAATCCTGCCTTTCCTATCATCTCGATGGCGCCCTCACCTTTGCGTCCTCGAATCCTCAGCGTTATACTTTTAATGAAAGAATAAAATATAGTTTGTGTATCCAATAGTTGAAAGAATTTTCTTAACACGTGTGTGCCGCACGTACACTTTACTAGTCAAGGAAAACAATGAGCGGTACAAATGATGGACAACTTGACACAAAACAACACAAAGAAAATAAAATTACAATGAAGAACTCTAAAGTCATATTCTTCCTTTGATAGATCTTTATCCACCGGAGTTTGAAAATTGCACTAGAAAGGCAGCAGGGGAAAGGAGCACCCGCAAACGTCATGGCCACACAAGGCTTTGAAGATCACAATTCACAAAAGGCACTCGCCACTAACAACGAGATTTAGCAACCGTTGAAAGAATATCAGCTGGAGCAACGCCCCAAGCAACGCAGGCTTGCAATCTTTCATCACCAAAACAGAGGGTAGAAGAATCGGATCTTGACGTAGAACACATCGAAGAAAGAGATCAAAGTCGCCACAACAAAGGACAACCAACTTTATCTCCTCACCGACACACTACCGCAAAGATCTGAAGAGAGGCAACAGATCTGGCAGAACCAACTCTCACTAGCCCTTCGTCGGCATCGTAACAGACGTCGTCGAGGTAGGAAGAGGCCGGAGAGACCTTATTCCATAGCGTCATCGTCACCAGCACCTTGTCGAAGTCGCTAGAAACCAAATCTAGAAGAGAAAAAAAACTGAAACTATTGAAGGAAAACAGGTACTCGCTCCTCGTCCTACCGGCGCCGGCGAGGCCACTGGGGAGGCGTAGGAGGGGGACCGACGGGGGCGGCGATAAGGGGCTAGGCGGCGACGGCTGTTAGGGTTTTGTTTGTATCGGTTAATCTTTCCTAATATTGGGTTTGCCTAACAGCTAGTATACATCACCGCTAAAAAAAAATCATCTATCATACAATGAACGTGGATCCTACTATGTTGAATGGACGACGATTTTCTTTCCGCGTCCTTCCACTTTTTTTTCAAAGAAGATCTAGCAGCGAACGAATCGTTCTTCGCTAAATCTCACGTAGCACTACTACCTACCACCCACCTTCACATCCCAACCTTTCGTGATATTAACCATTTCCATTTTGTTGCTCCACACCATTTGCTTTGCCCCTCGCCAACAAGCCGTTTTACAACACTAGCACCGCCACATCGTCCGCCAGCTCTCCTGTAAACCCGACTTTATAAGAGATAACTCGCTAAGCCATCTCGAGCTTCCTTACATGAAAAAAAGCAACACAACTACGTTTACATGTGTCTCTCGTGCATGTTTCTACAATCGGTGTTTCTCCCTCCGATTCGGTTATAAGACGTTCAACCCTGCTGTGCAGAGACCAAAGAGTAGTGCGGTAGCACAAGCTACCTTTAAACCCTGCCTCGGTTGATTCTTCAGCGTACCAAGTCGCAACAAGTCTGCATGGCGCATGCAACACCCCGCCCGCGATCCGCATACAGTAGCCGCATCAGTTAATACTTTGTATTTCATAAGTTAATTACGAGCATATTTACAAGATGGCACGCTCTATAATTCCAGAAAAATAAAAAAAACTGACGAACGCTTTATAATCGAAACCGGAGGTGGTATGTTACGTAACAAACTACAAGGAAGACGCACCGTCCTTTCTAGGTTTGAGGATTGCAGCAGGTAACCGGTCATTATCGAAGAGCCAAATGCCACACGCCACAGAGCCATATGCCTTGCAGTTTGGCCGCCAGGCGGACAGGGGGGGTATGCGCTAGGGGTCGCCCATTCCCTCCCCTTATTTGACGGCGCAGGCGCTGGCGATCGGGTCCCTCCAGTCTCCCTCGAACAGCACACAGGGAGAGGTCCTCGCCGAGTCGTGCGCGTCGTCAATTGGTGGCTCTGCCTCAAGCCCACAGCCGCGTCGCGGCGGGCCTCGCCCGCGGGCGCCTATGTTGGGCGCGGCCGCCTCGCCCGATCCGCGCGGCCCCTCCTCCGATGGGGCGCCCACCACCGCCCGTGAGTACTTTTCCTCGTCTCCCTCTCCCCCCGTCGTCCTCCTCAGTCACACTCCCTCTCCTACCTTGCCCCCCTATCTGTCTGATCTGCTGCATCCATGGCGGAATCGCTGAGGCTATTGAATTGCGAGAAACCCTAATTATCGTTTTCCAGTTCTTCCAAAGTTTACGGCCGGTGACACCATAATTGCGTGAGCGGTGATCATGATTAGTCTGCGTCTAACAGCTTAATCCGCGGGTGGATCTGAATTTGTTAGGATTAGAGGATAGCAGCAGTTCCAGAGATTTGAGCTTTGCGGTGCCGACGCTCGATTTGGCGGCCTGTCTCCGCATGCGCACGAGGCACGACCCCCATAGACCGTGGTGTTCGCGAATTCGGCGGCGGCGGGCGGTTGTCCGTGCCTTGTGTTCAGGGTCCGGTGGGATTCCCGCACACCACTGGTCACTGGTCAGTTGGGCGATTCTGAAGCTGACATCCGAGGAATCTTCGGCCTGCATCTCCTGTGTCTTCTTTAGGATTTGACCACCTTCTTTTGCAGATTGCTAGCCCCTAGATACTACTGGTAGGTCTAATCCTGTGGTGCGTCGGCTGCTGATTGGAACGGCTTCTCTAGTACCAATTCCCTTCACCAACAGATCGTAGTCGTACGATAGAACAAGGGTGGATGGTAGTCTCATCACTCTCATCACTTCATCAGATCGTGAGACGCTTCCTGTTGCTGCTCCGCCGCTGTTTGACGTCCTGTTGGTGTTGGCCTCTTGGGGACGGTCTGCACGGTTGGTTCCGGTTCGCCATTAATCCTTCGACAGGGGTTGTTGGGTGCTTATTTTGGATCATGGATGGATGTCAAGGAAGAACTAACTGAACATTCCATGGCCCGTATACCCATTTTCTTTTGTTTTCTCCAAGGTCGTTGTCAAGTGTTTCTGTACTTGGCACGATGAACCAATGCCCTATGACCGTGCTGAGCGTGTTGACTACAAGAACACCATTGCTCCAGGCTAATTCAGTCCGTAATGTCGGGGGTTTTGGTGTTTTGCAAGTTTGCAACCAAGAGTCTGCGTCTACCGGAGGCATGGGGGTACCGATCGGCAACCTTCAAAAATGAGATCTCGGTAGTGTTTTGCGTCAGCTTGTCTCGTGAATGCTGTCGTAAATTCTTCAGCTTGTGGCCTTATTTCTTTGGCAATCAAGAAAGGAATGTTGCCACACTAATGCTAAGGCCAAAAGAGGCGCTTGCGCCATTTAAAGTTTTACACGAATTAGTTGGATTTCCTGTGTTTCCATATTGTGGAAACTATTGATGGAGGCTAGCTGTGAGTGGACATAGGTGGCACGCTTGGATTGGTTAGAAGTGAGAACGGAGGAGGATTTGGCAAGTGGCAACCTTGCTAGTGACAAGAGACACGGCGGTACGACCAGATTACTCCGTAGAAGAGAAAGAGTAAAAGTAGATGGGAGTAGATGCTATTACAAAGGAAGATGAAACTCTCATATCCGTCTTTTGTAATTCTTTTTGGCATCTCAGACTTTAGGTTCTACGGAGTATTGGTTTTGGCAAATCAAACTTGCGAGCACCTGGTACTCGCATGCTTGGTTCTGTTGCAAATGTCAAAAAGCAGACAGCCCCGATTTAATATTAATTTCTCAGCGGTCTGCAGGAGGGTACAATTTTATTTCTAAGAACAGCCTTGCTAATGAGGCATCAAATTATTGCTTACTCCTAGAAAACAATTCCGTCATTCCGTGGGGTCAAACGGTTCCACTACTGACACGCGGGCCTATCGAGCTTACCCTCGCCGCTCGACGAATCTCGTTTGGCTTATCCGTCGTACTCGGGTACTTTTCTCTCAGAACAAATCAATCACCAACGACCAATCAATAATATTTTTATCTCAGAACAAACCAGCATCAAGCCAAACCTACAGACTGCACATCGCTCGACTTGCTAACCCAAGAGCGTTCGCTTCCCAAATTTAGTACAATTTACAGATATCAAGAGCAGAGGCGGGAGCAGCGAGCAGCGCGCGGCCGGCGACCCCACCACGACGGCATCAGCAACCGGCCGCGCGGTCGCGGGTGCGTCCGGCGGCGGCGGCGGCGGCGCAGTCCTCACATCGATGGTGGGGATGTACCAGCACCAGCTCCGCGACGACGCCTTCGGCACCCTAGGCGGCGGTCACTGCGGTGACCAGCCACGGCTCGCCGGCGGCGGCGCCTCGTCCTCCTCTACCTCGTCTGTTCTCGCCCCGCCGCTCGCACAGGCGCATGGCACCGGCGAGCCGCGGCAGCTGTTCGAGGCGCTCGTCGGCGGGGGGACCCTGCTGCACGGCGCGGGACGCGGTAAAGGCGGTGGCGCGGTGGGGGATCTGGGGGTGCTGGTGCGGTGGATGCGGGAGCTCGCGGCGGATCCCGTGGCTCCGCTGCCGGCGCCGTCGGAGCACAGGCCGAGGAAGCGGCACGTGCTGGCCTTGCGGCGGGCGCGCTACCTCAGATTAGAGGACGTGGCCGACGCAGAAGAGCTCCCCAGCTTCTTGAAGGTGAGTTCGCTCTGGCGCAAAACTCTTCTGTTTCGTTGAATTGTGACCTGTTGCTAAAATTATGAGGAAACGTGGTTTTCGGTGGCATGTTGCTTGCTTTGCTCTGGTTGTGGACTGTTTGGTATGGATGGGACAAGTTGCATCTAAGGCCTGGTTTAGATGGCAAATTTTTTGCCAAAAATTTGCTAGTTTTTCAACTCTCTCCATCACATCACATTAAATACACTAAAAGACATATGTTCGGAGCAGTAAATGTAGGTAAAAAAATAACTAATCACACAGTTCTGTTGTACGTCACGAGACGAATCTTTTGAGCTAGTTAATCCATGATTAGACAATGTTTACCAAATACAAACGAAAGTGCTACAGGAGTGCTACAGGAGTTGGAACAGTATTTTTTGCTAATTTTTAGCCATCTAAACAAGGCCTAAGATGCATCTAAGATTTCTTCTATGCCGTACCATTTGATTTGGTTTACAGGGAGTTTGTAGGATGGTAATGACAAGTGTCGCGCGTTGGCATTATCACTGTCACCAGCATGTCCTTTTGATAACCAGTGAAGCTGCTGGAGCTGGACAATAGAAGGTTCCACCGTTCCAGGCTGGGATGGTGAACTCTGAGTAGGACCATGTCAGTATCTTAGCCAGGGTCCTATTAGGCATAAGCCAGGAAAGTTTATATGAACCGTCTTTTGTGGTATCACTGTGTGACCTGTCCTGTTTTGAGGCACAGTTTATGATTTTGCTAAATCCGCTTATTGTAGAAGCTTGCAAAAAAGCAGATTTTACTTTTTTCTGCTAAGTTCATTCTTAGATTCTGCTTATTAATAAACTGCTGCAGAATCTTGGGCTTTGATACAGCTTCTGCATAATCTGTGGAGAAGCAAGGGATTAAGCTGTGCCATTGAATGATCATATTCCCACACGACAGTGGCACACTGGCACTGCACACTAGCTGGGTTAAATGAAGTTTTCCATAGGCATGTTGATTATGTAAAAAGAGGCAGGGTAGGCCAAACTTTTTTTATTAACACCAGGTAGGCCATATTTGACATGAGATGTTCCCTCTGTTTCAAATTATAGTTCACTTCAGCTTTGTCGTAAGTCAAACTTGTCTAACAAGTTTATGGAAAAATATAAAAACATCTACAATACCAAATAAATGCACTGTCAAGACACATTTTCACAATAGATTCAATGAACTAATTTGATGTTTTAGATGTTGATACTTTTTTTGGTCAACTCGATCAAAGTTAGAGAGTTTTGACTTTGGCCAAAACTAAAGTGAACTGTAATTTGGAATGGAGGGAGCAGTAAAAAGGTACCTGAGAGAATGAAATAAACCCAATGAACTATTTTTGTATAGACTATAGAGTCATGTAGAAATCAGCAATCGATGTGTCCGAACCATGACCTAGGCTATCTCTTATTACTGTTACTGCTATTTCTTATTACTGTTACTGCTATTTGACTATTTCTTATTTATGTTATTTCTGGTTTGATCTCTACACCATCCCTACTTTCTTGGGACAAAAAGGCTTTGTTTTGTTTTTTCTGTTATTCCTGGTGGGTACATACACGATGTTTTTTAAGATACCCAATAGACCCATCAGTTTTTTTAGCTGGCAAGTTTAACAACTGATAACAGTCATCGTCGTGACTCAGTGTTCCCTTGGTCATAGACGTCATCTTGAAGCTTCTTAGTTGAACACATTTGATGATTACTAGCATAAAAATATTTTTTAATTGAACTTGGAATGAAGTCATTGTTATGATCAATGCGAACTTGCAAGAAGCGAAGCGCAGTGGTTGATCCATAGAAACCTCGTGGATCCCGGGGATTTCAAACTTGGTAGATCCATAGACAGAATATTAAACTTGGTAGATTCTCCAGTTGGGAGGCTACCGTGTATCGCTTGAACCCTTGGTTTCTCATAGGAACAGTCCCTCACTGTGTAATGACCTTCACAGTTACACATGATTGCGCCCTTGGCTGCCAGCCTTCGGGACCTTTCTCAGCCCTTGTAGAGGGTCTTCTCCTACTTAAAATGCCTCGGGGGTGATCATTCCTCCCAGGGGGTGGATTCTTTTTTTTTTTCTCTGCCATCCATGTTTTTTCTCTGCCATCCTGTATTGTTATGGGTGGCCGGAGGGCCAGCCCATCCACCCTCCACGTCTAACGATAGGGTTAGTTAGTTGGATAAGATTACTTAGAGATAAGATGAATTAGTTTAGATCTTTACTTAAAGGTCAAGCCATCCCATCTATATAAAGGGAGGCACTGTATTCACATAGGCAATCAATGAAGAATCAATCAATCTCTAATCCCCCCAATTCTCCTAAGCCGCCGGAGCAGCAGGGTCTACCCTGTCCTCTGCCGTGTCCCTATCCCGGCCGGTTCATCCGGCTATTACATTGGTATCAGACGGCCAGCGATCCTCGGCTCCATGGCTTCTGCTGCCAATCTATCTGCGCCAAAGCCAATCAGGACTGGTCCGATCCAGAACTTGGATTGCTGGCGCATATGCTGTGGCACCGGGCCACCGGCTTCATCCATCACCAGTTCAGCTAGCCACGGATTCCAATCAGCCACCGTCGAGCGGGCCTGTCTTGCATATTCCATTGGAAGAGCTGGCGGCAGTGCGGCTTCAAGCGGCCGCACGTCGATTCCTCACAAGATTGAGGATGCAGGCGTTGCGCGAGGCGCAAATCTGCTGCGGCGGACTCGTCGATTCCTCGTCAGGGAGTCCGGATCATGGCTTCCAATGGGGGGCGAAGCCGCCGGCGGAGACATCGATCTTGCTCTGTCTAGAAAAGTAGAAATTAACCTGAGGACGCCTCGGCGCTGCAGGGTTCCGGCCAGCGCGACGGGTCGCCTCCGCGTTGTGACCGGAGGGCAGTTGCAAGGAGCGCAGCGCCCATGCCATTGTCAATGTTATCCCTGGGTTCCGTTCCTTCATGGGACTCGGTGTCGGCCGCCACGAGCTCGTCTTCGCGGCCTCCGGCTGCATCCAGGGAAGCAGAAGTGGGTGCGGCAGCCAGCTGTGACAGCGCGCAGCACCCTAGCGGGGAAGACGGCGAGGCCGCTGCGCGAATCGCGGGGCATCTCCTATCTCCCTCCACGGGCGGCGCACGGGACGACGCGATCTGCGGCGCCAAGGATGGCATTCGCTGTGACGGGCTGCTCCTGTGTTCAGCGGGAGATGGGTGGCCTGTGGTGGGCTGCCTTGTTTGCAAAGGGAAACACAGGTGGACTGGTGGGCTTCTATGGCCAATTGTCTCCAGCCCACGTGCATCCACGTGCTGGGTTGTTTCCGTGGGATCCAGGAGACCAGTGTTTCAGTTTCAGCCACAAGCAACTCAAGCTGCCCCAAATAAGTAGTCTTAATTTATTTCGCATTTTTTTAGCCGAGATGTAAAAGGCTTAATAGTCATGTCGTGTTTTCAAAACAATAGTCGTGTCGTCCTCCTCGAGATTTGCTGCAGCTCGAGGACGAGCTGCTCATAAGGGGGAGAAATGTTATGGGTGGCCGGAGGGCCAGCCCATCCACCCTCCACGTCTAACGATAGGGTTAGTTAGTTGGATAAGATTACTTAGAGATAAGATGAATTAGTTTAGATCTTTACTTAAAGGTCAAGCCATCCCATCTATATAAAGGGAGGCACTGTATTCACATAGGCAATCAATGAAGAATCAATCAATCTCTAATCCCCCCAATTCTCCTAAGCCGCCGGAGCAGCAGGGTCTACCATGTCCTCTGCCGTGTCCCTATCTCGGCCGGTTCATCCGGCTATTACATGTATATACTAAAAAAGAGAGACAGGAGAAAACGAGGCGATTGATAAGATGTCTGCATGCACTGGGGGAGGGTTAAATGCATGTCCAACTAATGCATTACATAATCTTTCATATCCAACTATTGGCTTTCCAAGGCATGTACAAAAAATGATGAAAATTAAAAGGGTAATTTTGGGTGAAACTTTGACCTTAAGGCTGAGACTAAAGGGGCATGGACAAGTGTTAGAGAGGAACTAGGGCAAGTGTTAATATTATGACAGGCTTGTGGACAAACAAAAATGTCAGTCCTAATGTCCTGGGCCTGTGGCTGATACCCATATCCTTCATGTTACAGCGAGTAGAGCAACTCCAACAGTTTGCTATCTTAGTTTGGCATCATCTAATTTTGGCAAAACATGAAAAATTAGTCTCCAACAGTTTGGCAAAACAACTTGGCATCAATAGCAACTTGGCATCCCTCCCCTCGCCGCGCACATATATGCGTGCAGCTATCCGCGGCGCATCCTTCCGTAACAGAAGAGGTGGAAGGGTATAAAAATAATTTTGTTTTTTTTCTCAGGGTTCTGATTTAAGTTTTAAGAGATGGAAGGGTAGAAACATATTTTTGTTTCTCTCTCAGGGTTCCTGATGTAAGTTACATCTAGATTTGGCAAGTGAATTATGCCAAACTGTTGGAGATGAACTCTTTTTTTACTTGGCATATCTTTTTAGAAGTTGGCAAAACACCAGATTTGCCAAGTAAAATTTAGCAAACTCTTGGAGATGTTCTAACAACCTACAATTACGAACTTGTGATAGGTATAAATGGCAGTTGTGGATCCAAAATTCATTCCACATGGACCAATCATATGTCATATCTACTGTGCCGGTCTCGTATACTTTCCAGTACATAATAGGGCTTTACGCAAAATGTTTGTGTTCTCAATTGATCCCATACCCAGATTCATGCTTCACCTCCGGAAGTAGGCAGAGAGAAATTTATTTGACAGGTTTTTTATATTGTTGATTTTTTTATTATTTTTAAAAAAATACTTGTTATGTTGAGTGTTGATATGAATTGTATACAACCTATTTGTACAACTCCTTTACGACCATGAGATCAAGGGTTAAATTAAATCACTCTGGTGGTTGCTCATTTATGAAGTAAAGGTTCGGCGTAATAGCCAAAATCATCCCTGCTGGGCCCAATTTGGTCCCTGAACTATGAAAACGTCCAAGGTCGATCGGGTCAGGTCAGGGACCAAATTAACCCGATTAGCATAGTTTAGGGACTAAATTGGGCGTACCAAATTGAGCCCAGCAGCAGGGACGATTTTGGCTATTACGCCTAAAGGTTCCAAACACCTTGTTGTAACGGAGTAGCACGGATGGGTTGCATGTGAACTGTGAAGTATTTCCCCTGTTATGGAGCTTTGCTGATTCTGTGCTGCCTAGGTGGTGAATTGGTGATGCTAGTGATGATTTTAGATCCGGGTACCCATTTATATACAATGTTTGACTTAATAGAGCATCCTCAAAGATGTTCTAATGTGCATGAGAACAATAAAGTATAGTCTGAACATAACTGTCTGTGCAATACATAAGGCTTGGTTGCGGGATGCTGTTGAGTCTAGGTAGTTAGTTAGTTACAGTATCCTATAAAAATCTAAAATTAAATTGTTTCCCAAAAACTGGTACTATATCAACGGGAACCTAGTATTTTTTATTTTTTTTTTAAGAAAAGCAAAACCATGGTTCTTGATAGGTATATTTGCTGTTCACGAAAATTACTGGAGAACCGTGCAACTTTGCATGATTTGGTGTTTCAGTTTAAGTAGTTGCAATATCCTAAAAGTGAGAAAACTGGTACTATAATGATGGT
This sequence comes from Cenchrus fungigraminus, assembly GCA_036936925.1. Taxonomy (NCBI): domain Eukaryota; kingdom Viridiplantae; phylum Streptophyta; class Magnoliopsida; order Poales; family Poaceae; genus Cenchrus; species Cenchrus fungigraminus. Next base: position 11,952,918 of record CM072779.1, read on the forward strand.
ACCTAGTATTTGGTTATGTTGAGAAAGCAAAACCATTGTCATTTATAGGAATTTGTACGTGAAAATTACTGGAGAGCGTGCAACTTTGCATGATTGGGACTTTCAAAGGACCAGAAATGCTATAATGCTAGGCATATACATTGCAGCAGCATTACCCCTTATGTTTTTGTATTTTAAACAGTTCACTGGATTTGCACCTAGAGTTGAAATGATGCCCCAAGTCATAATGATAATATTCATTGCTTTTTTTTGGAAAGGATTATGACATTATGAGAGCCCTGTTAGGGGTTCTTCCGATCTTGTTTGAACAATAAACTAGGGATTATGCACTCAAGTTTCTTCAGTCTGTTTTTTTTTTGGAAATCCCCCTGCTTAGAATGCTTCAAAATTTGATCACCTCTCATTATTGCCAGTTCCTTTACAAGATTATGCCCCCATCAAGATTTGCTCCCGTCTAATGCAGTTGCCTTTTCTTACCCTTTTAGAACTTGCTGCAATTTTCATTTTGCAGAAAAGGAAGTTTCACTGGGACAAACATAAAAAGAAAGGGTTCCTGAACATGCCAACAAGGAAATCGGAGAGGCTAGCTAAGAGAATGAAACTCATGGCATCATTGCTTCTCACACAACGGAAAAAGATTGGAGTAGGTGAGCACTTTCAGGCAGAGATACCTGAATGGACTGGGAAACCTTCAGGGAAACAGCTTTCACGTTACCAGAGTGACCCAGAGACATCAAAGATGTTAGGAACTAGAATTTGGCCTCCTGGAGGTGAAGTTAACAAAACTGATATTGTAGCTGTTGGACGGGGAAGGCCAGAATCATGTAATTGCTCCTACCCAGGATCCTTCTTCTGCAGACAGCACCACATAAATGAAGCAAGAAATCGGCTGCAGTCTGAACTTGGTCGAGCTTTCACCATATGGCAGTTTGATTCAATGGGGGAGGAGATTTCTAAGTTGTGGAATCGTGATGAGCAACTTAAGTTCAATGCACTTGAGCAATTGATTCCTGTTATGGACCAAAAGACATATTGGGCAGTTGCATCAAAACATTTTGCTTCAAAGCCCAGGATAGATTTGATAAAGTACTATCTTAATGTCTTCCTGATGAGAAGAGTGTTGAGCCAGTGCAGATCGAGTCTTTTGGAAATTGACAGTGACGAAGATGAAGTGGAGGAAGAGGAGGATGAAGATGAACCTGAAGGCTCTGGCTCTCTCCAGAGGTACTGGTTTCTACCTTCTTTGTCGTGACTCCATATGATTGTGTAAGGTGTAATAACGCAATATATCTTGGCTCATGTTTTCTCATTATTGTCAACTACGTATGTTGGAAATACCTTTTTATATCTGGATGCTTGTTTATTAAGCTACCATTTACTCAGATTGACCGACTTCCTGCAAAAGCATTTGTGCTCTGCTCAGATTGATGCTGCGTTGTGCTGACTTGGTACGTTTTAATTTTCAGGCCACAAGACATCCAGGACGTGAAGAAGGTCTCTTGATTCTGCCAACAGCAATCTGGCATGCTTCTCGGCATGTTTGTTTTGTTGAGACGCTCATTCGGCATGTACCATTGCTCCAAGCGATCTGATTTTTGCCGGTTTTGCATTAGAGGACTCCATTCACTTAGGTTCAACAATCCTTTGTGAGCAGAAACTGGATGGAGTGTCGTATCATTCTCCATGCCTCTCTAGGAAAGCAAATCAATACTTGAAACTCATCTGAGCCAAATTGTTTTCCGTCGTACAGGAAAATGGTAACAAAAATTGAAAGCAAAAGGGGGCAAGGAACAAAAAGTGAAGGAGCTGTTTTTCTTTCTTTTCCTTGAGGCTAGTCTTGTCGATGTAAGGCTTATAACCAAGCCATCATCTCATCTGGTGCTTTCAGCAAGCATTTGACATCTGTGTTTCTGCCTGGTGATGGGACACTGGCCCTCTTCCGGAATTATTTATGGGGTTGACTTGTTCTTTTGGCGTGACAAAACTTTACCTTTTGAAATCGGTCAGTTCTATTTAGCTGATACATTATAATCTTTCTGATGTTCATATTTCATTTAGATCACATCTTTCTGATGTTCATGTTTCATTTGGCTTGCATAAGCAGGAGAAAGATGCACCTTGCTTAACTGAATTTGTTTGCCTGTTCCAAAATACTATTTGTTTCGGTTTTTCTAGATACGTAATTATGCATCTTGACATTATATATTTAAGTGCATGTTAAAATGTCAAAATGAATAGTAATTTGGGATCGATGGAGTATCTTGAATGCAAATACTCGTCATGAGACAGAAGAAGCTGCCTCCTGCGGAACGATCATGCACTTCTTTTCCAATTGTCTGAGCAAGGTTTATGTTATACTGTATTATCGATGTAAAGTACAATTTTCCACCTTCATTATTTGATTGGTGTCAAAGAGAAATAAGAATTCCTTCGGGAGGACTTAGGTGATGAAAAGCCCAATTGCCCAAACAAAAATAGGCCCACTTGCGCGCTCGCTGCCTCCGAATTTCCTCCTATCTTTTCTTCTAGCTTGCGAACGAGGCTCAAGCTGGAGGCTCTAGTAGCACTTTTTAGGTCCCGGTTCGACTTTCCACATAACTGAATTTTCAGCTTGGAGTTAAAACATTCTCTGGTCAGTTTCATGCTAAAGCATAAGCTTAAAGCCCACCCCTTTCTTACTCTTTCTTTTACTCCAATGCTTCCTCAGTGCATTTTGCATATTATTTCAAATGGAGATATGGGAGTAAAAGGAATGAAGATAAGATTATATATAAAATATTTGATATACTACAACAATGCGATTTTGCATATTTCTAATCAATACCTATATACTACTCATACTATTTATGCATATTATCCATACTACAAGTTATCAGAGTATACAATTAATCTCAACCGTCAATTTTTTTTCATATAAATCCTTTTTTTTATTTCATAGAGTTCTTTTCAAACTGCAGTATAGAATAGTATTGTGCACCGTAAAGAATCCCTTTGAGATCAGACGAAGCTTCTGGATACGCGGGGACTTGGCATAACAAAACCTTACAATAATTTGAGTATGCTCAGTTATCACTCTGCCTAAGCTGCGGAAGGCTGAACCTAGCTAGCGCTTTTGCGGCTGAGCTGAATTTGTTGACCTGTAAATGATATCTCTCAGAGCAGGGAGCCATACAAAATAAACGGAATCTGCATGCTTCGTGCAGAATGATTTATGCACTTTCTTAGTTTCTTTCTTTCTTTTTTTCTTTTGCGAGCAAGATTCATGCACGTGCTTGTACATTGTGTAGTCAATGTATAAATTCTCGATCTCCATCCATAATTTGGCGCTAAAGCTAAAGATTCTCTCCTTTGGTGTCGCTTGATGCACGTCAATATATTTTGCGAGCTCGGGCCCAGTGTTTCAGAAGCTAAGGGGGATTCAAATTTTCATTCTGTTGTCATGGGCCTGTCCACCCATTATCCATGAAAAATTTGCAACAACGTAGTAATAATCTCCAGAAGTTGGCATAGCAAGCCAGCTTCTTATTTGGTGACATCGATCGGCGGAAATGGATCCGAATAGCGCCCTTGAGAATCATCACATATGCCTCTCCCTCGGAGCCCAATTTGGTGGTATTTCGCACGAGGCGGCTGCAAAGCCTATACATCTGCATGACGCCGTGACTCTGGGCGAGTTCGTTCGTTCCGTTGAGGCTTTGACGAGGCCAGCCGCCGCACACACGTTACCTCCGCGCATGCCTCTGACCACCTCGCTTTGGAGGGAGACCTGGCGGCGGGCCGGCGGGCGCTCCTCCACCGGCCACCGGGACAGCGCCCCCGCGATCCAAGCGGGACGGCAATGATTAGGCAAAGAATTCGGAAAGGGTTTTTCCCACAGCGCGCATGAAATACGTATGATGATTCGGTGCGAAAAAAAGCGGTCGCTGATCATCATAAACCCCCCCGTCATGATGCGAGATTAGGTGCCTCGAGATGCGAGCCCCCGCGAACACGCCGCGCCTGCTCGTCACACCACTGCCGCCGCCGCCGCCGCCGCCGCCGTTGTGCTCGTGCGGGCGGCCTGGCCGCCGAGCACGCGTACGTCCGTCCCGGCAGCGGCCGGCGCTCTACCGCCGTACGCGACGACGCCGTCCTGTGCGCCGGGCGGCCGCGCTGCTACGGCAGCTACGCTACCGTCTGCTGCGACGCGCGGGGCGTCGTCGCCTCGCCCTCGCCCGTGGCTGGAAAAGAAAAGATGCGCGATTAAAGCTGAGGAGCCCGTTGCTTTCCCCCAGCGCTTTGGGCAGCCGCTTGCTAGCGGGCGATTTTGATTCCCATGCAACGCAACGCAAATACGTACCCAGCTTTGTGCCCAGGAAAAGAGATTGTTTTTTTCCTCGTCCGCTGGCGCTGGGCCCCTCCTCCTCCCTGCCACTCTTCGCGAGCTTCGAGGCAAGCCGCTGGTGGCTAGGCTTCCTGCTGCTCTCTCTTCGCCGTCTGGTCCTGAACCGTTGCTTTCAGTCCGAGTAGTAATTCTCATACCAGCCGATGCACTATTTTTACTCGCCTGGAGTTAAATGCTTTGGTTGTGGCCGTTCTACTTGTACCTCTCGCTGGCCTCGGATTCCCTCCTCCGTGTGGCTTCAAGTCGAGAGGAACAGATAGCATGTCCGATGCAGGCTATGGCTATCCCAGATGTTCGATCACGATCCAATTACTCCGCGCTGCACAGTTGGATGCTGCTGGCGAGATTCATTCGAGATGCCAAGATTTTCGATGTTGGAAAACCGTAGTGCTACAGACGGACGGGGTTACTAGCTGCTGACGAACCTCTGAAAACACATTTGTTGTTTACAGTGAACAGTTCTCTGTCAAAAACAGTGTTCATTCGACGTGTAAAAACGTTGTTTTTTCCCCCTTGTACAATAGTAGTAACAACCTGCGTCGCTGCAGCCAAGAGGTGTAAATATGGTTCAATGCAAACAAAATTCGTAGTAGCGAGGTAGAGGGAGGCTGGCGCAGCTGCTCTACTGCAGCCTGCAGGCAGGCCAGCTCCAGGCCGCAGCGACGCTGCCACAGCAGCAGCCTCCTGCGATTTCCTTCCTTTTTCAGGCGATCAGTTCACCAGCAGCGCCCGGCAGGACCAGCATACACGATCTTCGTCCAATACTCCAAAACACTTCAGACCTATACGCATACGCTCCCCTGCCGGCCTTGTCCCTGCTCACGCCAAGCAACGGGACGGCGGACGAGCCATTGCGAAAACGAGAACGCGGCGTGAACTGATGCCACCACGCTAGCATCAATCAATCACGCCAAAGCGTCGCTTTGTGATGCTGATGCCCTTCCTCCTCCTCTCCCACGCTGCTGATAGTACTACTGCTACCTCTACCTCGCCGCGTGCTAGGGATCCGCGCCGCATGGAAGTAAGCGTCGGGAGCACAGGCGGAGGAAAAAAAGAACAGCGATGCTGCTGGTGCGGTGAGCTTTGCCTTTACAGGCGAGGTGAGGAGGAGCTCAGCGGCGAGCGGATCGCCCGAACCGATCGAGCTCTAATTTTGGTAAAGCGCCCTCCGTTCCCCCCTCGCCCTCGCCAAGACCAAGAACGCGGATCTTTTGCTCGGCCGCTTTGCAGTGGCAGCAGCAGCAGTAGCATCGGCGCCACGCGATCTCGAGGGGGATCGATCGATCGGATCCGTCCGTGCCCCCGCGCGCCGGCGGCACCACCGTGCGCGGCGGTGTTCCGGCGGGGAAAGCCGAGCCGGGCGAATCGTTTCCCCGCATGTTACCGCAATCATGAGCGCTCCCCCGCTGCCGCTGCGTGACGCTTTCTCGTGCCCGCCGTTCGTCGTCCCTGCCGCCCCCTGACTGCCCCCGCCCGTCGTCCTCGCCCCTGGATCGGTTCGTGTTTTCCTGGCATCTCGGCTGCGGCGGCGGCGGCAGCCTTGCACAGTCGCAGCGCCAGCGCTCTCGCCGACGCCGCCCGAGCGGCGAGCCCTTTTCGCGGGGAAATGGCGACGGTGGAAAGGCGCCGCGCCACCATGATCGGCGCTTTCCTGGGACTGGTGTTCCTGCTCGCCTTTGGCTCTCCCGTTTGAATGCGGGGCGTTTCAGGTCTAGTTTTGTAGTAGGCAATCACGGCTCGCCGGCTCGGTTTCAGTACAAATGAGGTGACAGGAATGGTGATCGCTACTCTAGCTAGTGTATTTCTCTGCATGTCCATGCTGTCCCTCTGATCAAACCGTGTGCGAGCTAAACAAACTAAAAAACAAAGGCTCTCATGTGAAGGAAGGAAAAAAAAACAGATCGGTCTTGGCACGCCGCAGCTCGAAAAGAAGGATGGACTTTTGAGATTAACCCATTATCTCGCCGAGAACGATGTGATCATAAGTACAGAATGAAGACGGCATAATGTGAACCACAGCATGGCTCGTGAACACGCCGGCAACCAATTTTGTTTGCTTCTGCAGCATATCTGAACCTCTGAACAGAGATCCACCACCGCCCATAATCTAATCACTCACAATCAGACAACCTAGAATTTCGCCTAACCTAGGCTCCTCGGAGTGCTCTCAATTCTTTTTCGAGAAGGCAGCAACCAGCAACGCAACAGTATCTCGCTGTCTAGTGTCTGCTCAATTCCGGTTTTCTTTATCAATCTCACTATCAGACAAAGTTCACCAAGGTCTTAGACAAAACAAAGCCGCAGATACACTTGGATTCCGTCAGGGCGCACATGCGTGGCGACTATTCTTATCGATCGATCGATCAAGGCCGCGCGGGAGCAAAAGCGAACAAAAGAGAGGAGGTACCATGGTTTAATCAATCAAACTTCCCTAAGCTCGAGAAGGCGACAACTCCGGTCTCCTGTCATGTGCTCCTAGAGCTCCATGATCAAAGCTGCTTAACCCCTCCTCTCCTAGGGACCGTGGATGGATCAGATGCCATGCCCATGCATGGTTTAGCGGCAAAACACTTTCAGTAATTCGATCTGGGCGCTTCCTTTTCGCCAGGCAAGTAGGACAAATCCTGGAGGAGAGGGATGTGGGCTTGGTTTTTATTCTCTCCCTTTGGATCGTTGCATGAGCTGAGCCTTGGGTTGGGAAATGACCGATTAGGCCCTGCGCTTTTGGCCCTAAGCATGTGGGAGCTCGGAAATGAGGATAGAAAGGGAAAGCTGTGGGGGAAAAAGCGCCATTCCCACCAACTTGTCAACAAAAGCTTCTTGGAGATGCTAAAATGCTTTTTCCAAGTGCTTTGACCGGATAAGGTGAAATTGAACTGGCATCGGAAATTCATGGTGAATCTTGTCAAAGCAAAGTCTTCTGTCACTAATACTAGCGCTGATGAATTGTAGGGAGCTTCATTAGAGCAGCAACAGCCGCCATCAGCAGCTAGCTCATTATTTAGTGCATCACACTAGCTGACATGGATATTTGGATGGGCAGCTCTCTCAAAGTGCCAGCATCACATTGCGCAAACGCACATACTAGTTGATGTAATGTTGGAACACGTAGCTGCAAATGAGACCGGTTGTCAAAGTGCCATACTGCCAGTGTACGAGAAGTATAATTACGACATGTTTGTTCGTCACTGGTTGAAAGGGGAAAAACAGTGACGAACAGCGGACATGCCGTTCGCCCGTTGCTTGTTCATGCAAAGTGACGTTTTTTACCACACGCGTGCAGATTATGCCCATATAATCGCCTTTTGGATCAAGCAAATCCCGATAGGACGGACACAGCATCTACAGGATACAGGATGCGTGACAGAGAAAGAACGGGATGTGAGCGAGCAAAGCAACACCATGCCACGAACCCCAAGAACGCCGAGCTACAAAGCAAAAGGAACTAGAGAGAGAGAGGAAGACCGAGGCGACGACGAGAGAGAGACGATCGGCCTCGCCGGGGCCCGTGATTCGCCTTTGGCAGTGTTAGTGTTTGGTAGTTTCACCCCTATTAAATGTTACTTTGACCACTAATTAAGAGTATTAAATAAAGTTAGTTTCAAAACTACTTTCACAATCCCGAGCAAAATCGCGAGACGAACATAATGAGATCTTTAACCGCTTACATTACTGTAGCAAATCGCTAATTAATTATGTTTATTAGATTCACTACGCAAAGTTGCACTCGTCTGTCAAAAGATTTTGCAAATAAACTTCATTGGGTACTCCGTACGTGTAAGATTCCCTTTACAACACGGGCTTTAACTTTCACTTTCCTCTCTCCCCTCTTCCTTTCACCCCCGCACCCTGCCCGACACGCCTCTACTAAACGCGCGGCCTCGCGCACCGGCAACTCCCTCCTCCCCGCAGCAGCACGAGTGCAATGGTGCAACGGTACTAGCCGCACAGTGACGTCCGGGGGGGGTGTGGGTGTGGGGGGTGGGGGGGAGGGAGTGACGCCCGGGGGGCGAGATGACGACGCTGCAGTTGGACCCGCCGGCGCCGCCCGCGCGGCGGTCGGTGTCCACGAGCTGCGACCTGCACCCGGACGAGGTCTTCACCGGCTTCTGCACCGCGTGCCTGCGCGAGCGCCTCCAGGGGCTCGAGGCGTCCGCCGCAGCGGCCTCGGCGCCGGGGCGCAAGTCCACCTCGGCCATCCGGTCCCTCTTCGCCAGGCCGTTCGGCGCCGCCGGCTCGTCCGCGTCCGGCCCGGCCGAGCCGCCGGACCTCCGGCGGTGCAAGTCGTTCTCGTGCGGCCGCGGCGGGGACGCGCTAGCCGCGGCCGCGGCCGCTGCTGCGGCAGGCAGGGCGGACGAGCCGCAGCGGCACTCCTGCGACGTGCGCGGGCGCAGCACGCTGTGGGCGCTGTTCCACCAGGACGACCGTGACCGCGTCCGCGACGGCACGGCGTTCGGTGCGTTCCCGGCCTCGTCCTCGGCTGCGGCGGCTGCGCTCGCCGCCGACGTCCAGCCTCCACCGCAGGCACCATGCATCCCTGATGATTTCTTCGACGAGGACATTCCCGTGGTCATGGAGACCGACGAGATAATACCGGTGGTTGAGGAGGAGCCCGTTGTTGCTATGGACATTTCCGGCGAGGTGGAGGTCGAAGACAATGTGGCCCGGGAAGGAAAAGCCATCAAGGATCACATTGATCTCGAGTCGTCGCAGACCAAGAAGGCGTCGCCCAAAGACCTGAAAGAGATCGCCGGGAGCTTCTGGGTCGCCGCCTCCGTGTTCAGCAAGAAGTGGCAGAAGTGGCGGCGCAAGCAGAAGCTCAAGAAGGAGGCTGCCGTAAGCAAGGCCGCGGCCGCGGCAATGCCTCCTCCGGAGAAGCCCTCCAAGCCGTCGTTCCTTCGGCGCCGCTTCCGCGGGGAGGCCGGCTCCGAGCTCGCCGGTGGCCGGCGCTCCTGCGACACCGACCCACGTTTCTCCCTCGACGCGGCGCGCATGTCCGTGGACGACGCCGGCTTCTCGTGGGACGAGCCCCGCGCGTCCTGGGACGGGTACCTGTTTGGCGCCGGCGCCGGCATTGGCCTCGGGCGCGCACCTCCGCCGCTCTCCCGCCTGCCTCCCATCCTGTCCGTTCTGGAGGACACGCCGACCGACATCGTCGAGCGCTCCGATGGCCAAATCCCTGTGGAAGACGACTTCGACCCGGAGCCGCCAGGTGGCTCCCTACAGACAAGAGATTACTACCTCGACTCCTCCAGCCGGCGGCGCCGGAGCCTGGAGCGTTCAAGCTCAGTGCGCAGGCCATCCTTCGAGGTCCCCGACCCAAGGCCAGTGGCCGCAGCTGTCAACGGCAAGGAGTCCCCCATCGGTGGCTCAGAATTCTACCACTACCAACACGCCGAGGACCTGCTGGACCGCGGCTTCAGCTCCAACTCCCTCATCGAGGACATCTCCGCGAGCCTGGAGGCGGCGCTGTCCGGCCCGGTCAAGAAGCCGCGGCGGTGGCGCAAGGCGTGGAGCCTCTGGGGCCTCATCCACCGTCGCGCCGCCGGGCGCAGGAGCGGCGGTCCATCCGACATCGCCGACCGCTCCTTCTCCGAGCCGTGGCCCGACCTGCGCGTCCGCGGCGCCAACCCCAAGATGCAGCGGTGCAACAGCAACCTGAGCGCGCGCAGCTCGTTCAGCAGCAACAGCGGCGGGCTCGGCAGCTCCCGGCGCAGCTACGTGGACGCCAGCGGGAACGTGCGGCGGAGGGAGGAGCCGCACGCGCAGGCTCCGGCGCTGGAGCGGAACCGCAGCGCGCGCTACTCGCCCGGGCGCGCCGCCGCGGACAACGGCATGCTGCGGTTCTACCTGACTCCGATGCGGAGCGGCAGCGGGCGGGCACGCGGTGGCGGCCTGCCGAGCAAGGCCGGGCCCGGGCGGCCGCTGGCCACGCAGTCGTTCGCGCGCAGCGTGCTGCGACTGTACTAGGCTACGGCGCCGGCCAGCCCAGTCAGGTTCCTCTGCCGATCCGCACGTTACCCTGCTGCTGCTGCTGCTGCTCAAGGAGAGGGTTTGGGGTTGTAGCCATAAATCTTCGCGTATTGTGTAGTTTAAGCCGTTTTTTCCTGTTAATTTGGGGGTGATTGGATAGCACGCGTCTCGTATTCTCGTCATGATTACTCTCTTGCGTGTCCGTACCTCGTGACCCTATCGTTTCGCATGTTCAATCATCAGTGTTTTCTCTTGTTGCTCCATGGCCTGCAATTTGACGAGGTTTCCATCTGAATTTGGAGGGAAACACATTCTAATTCTGGTGCCGGACCACACGACACGACCAGCACGGCTTTGTGTCAACCGAGAGGGAGGGGCCTACCGCCGGTCACACCCGCTTGCTCTTTTGGACCGTGGGGAATTTCCTCCCCACGGAGACACAACGCGACCCGCGAGGTTGACACGGACGGCGGCCGGCCGGGCGAGGCGAGCGAGGCCATGGCCGTGGCTCCCGACACCGGTGGTACTAGGCTCGGGCCCGTCCACTGCACGTGATTGGTCCTTAAAGGAGGAGGTCGTGCTTGCCGCCGCCTCGGAAACCGTTAATGGCGGCTCCTCCCGCATTCCTCCGGCTTGGCCCGCGGCGCCCCCACCGTCGGCCGCCCTGCCCGTGGGGCTCCACCGGTGTCGCCTCGTCGCGGACGTCCCCCGGCCGCGACCACCATTGTTGTTTCTTCTCCTGCGCTGCTGCCTCGGAGCCTCTGCCTGCCATTTCCCTCTCAGCCAGCAGGGTGATGCTGTTGCTGTTGGCGTTGCGTTGCGCCGCGGTGCCCACCGGCGGCAGGGGCAGCAGGTCCAGCAGCACAGGCGTTGGCGTTCGGCTGGTGCGCTGATCCTATTCTGTATTCTGAATCTCAACGTGTCGCTGGGCTACATGCGCGTTTGGAATTGGACTGTGGACTTGTGCTGGCTCTACCTGTGACCGATGTTGGCCCGTCGGCCATGCCGCTATGCTTTGTCCCGACCGGCAAGCTGGTCTCGGCATCGCCTCAGATCAGACTCTGTTGGTCTCCACTCTCCCCACTATGAAATCGCTCTCTGTGTTCCGAGATTTCCTGCCGGATATTCATTCGTACTTTTTCAGTAGAAATTTCTTAAGAAATTTCTTAAGTTCTCTTTCAAAGTCTATTTATGAGTATTAAATGTAGTTTTTTTAAAAACGAACCGTACAAGATAGTGTGTTTCATTGATATACTAGAAAAAAATACAAGACTAAGGCTCTGGAAGACCATATGAATGGAAAACGAAAAGAAAGACAAACTAAACTCGCTCGGTTAGATTATGACAACAACACGGGTAAACACATCACACGCTAACCGGTTGGATTGGGACATCAATGCGATCGCAACACTCAACGCAACAAGGCAGCAAAAATTGAGGCCGAAATCGAAGCTAAAACCGCAGCCACCAACAACATACTCACTCTCGATCGCCGAAACCCTCCAACCATGACCTCGTGTCGATAGGGACCCAAAGAAGCAGACCACACCACACCACACAAAAAAGTCACCGTCATGTGAGACTTTTCGCCGAGGTGCCGCTGCAACACCACACTCCACCTGATAGAGTGATAACACCAGATTCACGGCAACACAAATGCACGGGGCCTCGCCTCACCCGTCGCTAGACTCAACCTCTCTCTCGTCGCCTCGAAGAAACACCGCACGCGGAGGCCTCGCCACATCCGCCACAACACTCCATGCCAGCACTCCATTAAACGTAGACTAATTACACAATGGAAGGGAAATCGCAAGCCGAATCCATTAAAAGTAATTAATTCGTCATTAGAAATTATTTACTGTAGCACAACATTTTCTAATCATAGCATAATTAGACTCGTTAGATTCATCTTGAAAAATTAAGAGGGTTATGAAATGAGTTTTGTCATTAATTCATATTTAATACTTTTAATTAGTGTTCAAATATTGATACTGTAGAATTTTTTTCCGAACTAAACAGCGCATCTAGCCGTATGAGTCGTATCGGCGACAACTCCTACCGGCATGGAAATTTGGGAGGCTAAACCTCTGAAGTATTCTCTCTGTCCTATAATATCAGGACCTGTGGCATTTGAAATTTTTCCCACAATATGAGGACCTGAGTGTCTTGTGGGCCCCACATTAGAGTCCCACATCAAAAAAATCCACATCGTCGTTCCTGCCGCAAGAGCATCCCCACAAAAATCCGGCAGTCAACGAGGCCAGCGGCGGCGCACGCCACTGGCCGCTAGCCCGTCGCGTGTGGAGGAGGAAGCGGAGGCCTCGACTCTGCTGCGCCGGAGGAGGAGGAAACATGCAGCCGCTCGCCGTGCTCTTCTCACCGCCGTCGGGGTGGTAGAGGAGGATTCAAACCCGCCGCCATCGAGGAGGGCCACCGGGCACCCGCCCTTGGCCCCGCGAGGGAGGCCGCCAGCTTCCTCTGCTCCGTCTCGAGCTCGCCCTCCGCCAAGTGTCTGGTGCGGCGACGTCGATGGGGTCCACGGCCGTGGCGGAGTTCGCAGCACGCACAGAGAAGAGGGAGCTGGGCCCCAGCGGAGAAGAGGGATCCGCGTTTCAGCGGCAGTGGGCTCGAATTCTAGGCCCGGGCATTCGGTTAATTCAGTTATCAAATATTTCGATTATGGAGAAGTGTTAACTGAATTTATTGTTGAAAAATTAAAAACCGACGCAAATCGGTTTCGGTTAAATCGGGTTGGTTAATCGCTTAACCGAAATACATACTATACTTCAATAGAAGATAATGTTATAGCATAATTGTATTGGAAAGCACTTAACTAGACATCGATCATGCAATAAAACAAAAGGAAAACACAACAAATAATGATTTTAACAAATAAAATATACTAGAAATACATTTGAATATGTAAATAGTGACAACTTTAGTGTTTAATATAACAAGTTAGATAGAATTTTTGTTAATCGGTTAATGCCAATTCAAAACTAAATAAATTTCGGTTAACCTAGTAGTGACAAAGTCCTAATCGAATAAGATCACAAAAAAATGGTTAACTGACATTTTGGTTAAATTTGTTCGATTAATCGGTTTCGGTGAATTTTTACCCACCCGTATCGAATTCGACGGCGTCAAGGCTCGATTCTACTGGGAGGAGTTGGGGTGGCATCAGCGGCTGCTGTGGCTGGGGCTGGAGGCGCGGCGGCGGCGTTCACAACACTCTGGGAGGAGGAGTGGAGGACCTTGTCGGGGACTCCGGATATGCCGCCGTTCGTGAGGAGAGGGGCGCTAGAGCAGTGGACGGGGAGGGCGACAGGAGGAAGGAGACAAATGGCATTTACATCATTTCCACACACCGTTGTTTCTGGTGTTTGAATGCTTCAGGCTCTTATATTGTGGGACGAAGGGAGTATCATAAAGAAATGGCACGGAAAATTTTTCACTTTTTATTTGAATGATTATTTCACAACTTTTGTAGACGGTTTTGGACCGACACAAACTTTATATGAAAGACATTTATTTGAAGTCACACGTATACCAAGAGAGTTTGTCAAACTTCAAGGTAATTCGGTTTATGTTGAAATCGTCACAATGTACAGTACAATATCATATCTATCTGTAACAACTATATAGGTGAGACTCACTACAAGTCATGGATATATTTCTCTCAACATGCGAGCATTTCATGTCACCATCCACTATACGATATGTCACCATCCACTATACGTCATGTCACCATCCACTAGATCATATATTTATGTATTCAATCGATTTTCTGTGATTAATATCATACCTTTATGAGTAACATGCTACAAAATTCCCGTAGTAGATAAAAAATATAGGATTAATAATTTAGAATGGTTCTCTCTAAACAAAATTATCATGCTTACATGTATAATGTTGTTTACAAAAGAATGTTGTCATAAAATCACTTTGGTGTTCCTACTTTCACATTATATCTTAAATTTTGTTCGAAAATTTTTTGCAGCGTCGCGCGGGGTATCACCTAGTACAACTATATAGATGGAACCCACTACAAGTTATGAATAGGTTTCTCTCAGCATGCAACATTCCACATCATAACCACTATACGCCATGTCACCATCTACTATACGCTATGTCATCATCCACCAGGCCATCTATTTATGTTTTCAACTGATTTTCTGTGACTAATAGTATGTATTTGTGAGTAGCACACCACAAAATTTTCACAATTGAAATACATGTAGGATTAATCATTTTAGAATGGTTCAATCTCAACAAAATAAATTATTTCATATATAATGTTGTTTACAAATGAAAGTTGTTATGTAATCACTCTGGTGTTTCTACTTTCACATTTCACTTTAAAATTTTATTTAAAAATTCCCGTAGGGTATCACCTAGTTGTTTCTACGGTCAATAACGACAAATTGATTGATCAAGGACTTCTGTTGCGTTGATGGAATTGTTTTCCAAGTGCCAAGGTATTTGTTTGGCTCATTCTTATATTGACCACTTTCTCATCTTTAATTCAATAGGAGTTTTTTTTGCCTACCTTGATCTGTATATTTCTATTTTGATATCGCTTTTGCACCGTAGTGTCCCTGCAACTCAGGAATAGAGTGAGGAAGCATACAATCCTTTTTGCTGGTACTAAGGACATTGGAAGCATCCTAAAGAGGTCTGATGCCAACTGTTTAACCACCAGGGGGCATATGCACCCTATTCACTCTAATACCTATGTTCTCCTTTCATTTCAAAGAAATGTAAAACAAAGATCATGAGTGCTTACATGGTGCTTGAGGATTTCTTGAGTCTGTGACACTATTTTTCTGCATCAGATGCAAATTGGGTCACTTTTCATTTTTCTCTAATGTCGTGTCATTTCAACCTCTAGCCGTCCTCAACACCTCCAGTGACGTCTTCAACCTTCAGGAAATTATTTCTTATTCCTCTACCGCCCCATGTGTTGCCATCCTGCGCCCTTGCCACAACGAGCTAAGGTCTCACTGGAGCTTTGCTTTAGTCCGCGTAGAGCTCTGTCACCTGGCACCTTTGATCCCTGCCTCGCACCACCCTCATTGCCCCTAAGCCAACCTATCCTAATCGACCTCCTCCACCGCCTGGGCAATGTCACCACCGCCACGAACCTCATCGTCATCGCGTCACCACCTCTGTTGCGGTGCCGTCGGGCACACTGCCATTGCACCCCGCCGTCCCTGCCTTCCCTGTAGGAACTACAAACTTCGGCTATTCCAATACCAACCCCAATCTTCAACCCTAACCACTTCAATTCAGACCACTAACCTTGTGAGAGAGCTCACCGGAGAGGAGGAAGAAGCTGCTGTGACCTTAGATTGGCTAGTGGTGTCAGAATCGAAAATTGAGTGTAAAGAGCACATAAAACATTTGGCACCATGTGATCATCTCGTGAGGTGCATTTACCGTGTTTGGTTGCTCAGGGAAAAAATTTCATGAAAAGAGAATCTTGCACGCATGAAGCACCAAATGAAGTTTATTTGCAAAACCTTTTCACAGATGAGTGTAACTTTGCGCGACAAATCTAATGAACATAACTAATTAGCGACTTGCTACAGTAACGCTACAGTAACTATGCTCTAATCATGTAGTCAAAGACCTCATTAGGTTCGTCTCATGATTTTGCTCAAGGTTGTGAAAGTAGTTTTGAAACTGACTTTATTTAATAATCTTAATAAGTGGTCAAAGTAACATTTAATTGGGGTGAAAATTTTTTCACCCCCTACCGAACACTGCCATTGCGTAAAAATATAACTGTGAGCGGTTGCAGTTGCAGAGTTCGGAGATTATTTATTTATGTTTTTAAAAAATAAGCACACTTTAGAATAAAAAAACATCAATAGCTTTTGCAATGGAGACATGGAGTGATTGGCACCACATAAAGCTCAACATGGTAACCATCATTCTCAGGAGATTCCTCGAGGATGCATCACCACAGCTCTGTTATTCATCGTAATTATGCTGACTATGCAATCAGACATGGCGACGATGAAGCCCTCGAGATGGTAAGCAACGCGCCACCTGTAAACCAGGCTGCAAAACCAGGCCACCATGAATCCATGATACCATCAGACTGACGGCTGGACCAAACACCTCGGCGGATAGCCTGCGGCGTCTGCCTGCGCCGGCCGGTAAAAACGACCGCTCTGCCGCGCCACCGGCCTCGGCCAGATCGCAGCGCGATCGGAATCGCGCGCATGATGATGGCAAGCGGCAAGCACGAGGCCGCGCTCATCCAGCGCCGGGGGTTGTCAAAAAAAAAAAAAAAGCGCGATGAGGCGGACCGACCGGCCCGGCCCGGCAGGCGTCGCGTCGCCGGGATCACATCGGCGGCACGGCTCGGCACTGCGCGCCGGCGCCGCCGTGCCCGCCGGGTGCCGCGAGGAGGGCGGGCACCGAGAGAACACGAGGCGCAGCGCAGGCGGCCGCATCCGCATTCGCCATTCAGCGTGGTACCCGTGTGCCCCCCTCTGCCCCCTACCGGCCTACGCCACGCACGGCCTCCTGGCCTCGTCGTCCTCGTCCTCGTTTTTGCATCAGCAGGGGCGACACCGACGGCCGCCGGTCACCTCCGTCGTCCCGTCGCTGCCCGGACTGGAGCCGTGTCGCGTGTTCTTTCGACGGGCGTCGTCGTAGAGCTAGAGCTAGAGCTAGCCCCTCTCGCGGCTGCATGGAGATGTGCTAGCTGATCGGAGACACGTGACAGAGACTCGGACACGGACACGGACACGGAGGCGCACGATATTCGATCGTACTACAAGACACGACCGCGGCCGCAGGCTGTAGTTTTCCTGCCGGGGCTGGGGCTCTCCGGGCAGCGCAGCAGCGTGTGTGTAGTGTACTCGATCGATTGATTGTGCAATCAACGACCAACAGGCGACGTGTTGGACGCTGTACGCCGTGCGGACGGTAGCCGGCCTGGAGCGTCCGGTTCGCGATGGAATGGTCCGGGCAAGGCTGCAGTGCAGTGAGCCTGCATACTCCTTTGTGTACATGTGCCGACCAACTAGAGAGAGGACTATACCATGAACGGCACTGTAGTTCTTCCGTGTACAATCTGAACTTGCCGCACCGTGGCATGCAGCCATGCCCTGACCCTGAAACATCTTCTCCAAAGAGCAGTAGAGCCGGTCGTGGAACAATAGTCCCGTCAGGTTTGCAGCACGCCAGCACTGGATGTTTTGTTGGTCTAGCAGGCAGCTCGAGAGCCATGGCCATGGCCGGCCGCAAGCCAAGCGCTGAAGCGCCTGCCTGCTCGACCGGCGTACTCTATGGGCAATGGCGCTAGTACTGAGGCACTGTTCCTCTTTCACAGTCTACTCCATGGAGTACTGTTCAAGTATGGCCGAAGCCTGAAACATTGGGACATGGTCTATGCTGCAGGACTGTTCCAAGTAAGGCTGCAGAGACGCCGGCGAGAGCTGAGAGACAGGCAGACATCTGATGACACGAGTGCTGCCATGCATGAGGCATGCGTTCTGAATTTCTGATACAAACCGAAAACAAAAAAATACTTTGCGGGAGAGTTCTATTAAGCCATCTGTAATTCTGTATACGCGTCGCCGCGTCGATCAGTCACCAAATGGATTCTCAATGGTGACACGGCCTGCACATTTTATCGCAGCAAAACTTAGACGGCGGCGCCGACGGTGGCGCCGGCGGTGAGCCTCGACGAGCCGTACATGGTCTCCTCGAACCGGATGATCTCGTTCTTGGAGCCGTAGGCCACCTGGGTGCGCTCGTCGAGCTCCTTGATCACCCTGTCCAGCACCGACTGCTTGCCGTCGCTGCTGTACCCGCCGGCCTTCTCCACCAAGAAGCCCAGCGGCGCCACCTCGAAGAGGAGCCGCAGCTTGGCCTTGGCGGTCGGGGACGTCACGTTGGTGAAGATGCCCTTCTCCTTCACTATGATCTGCGTCATCGATCCATCACAGGCATCATGCATGCTGGTCACGTAAGTTCTGTACACTGATGAAAGTAGCACTGGAAAAAGAACCTAAAGTGAACTTGGTTCGCTGTAGGGAATTGCTGTGTCGGCGTGGCCTTGCTTAAAGCAGACGCTGGTACAGCTCGACACAGTCACTAGCACGGGCTTGCAGTAACACTACAGTTCCAGACATTACTGGCACACACCAAACCAAATTCTTGTTCTCAAAAGTTTGCTTTTTGCCTTGTCTGGAAAAATGGACTCTTTTTTTTGGTGGTAAGAATTGTAGAATTAATTGACAGTTTGGTCATGTCATTAATGACTTGGAATATATGACCTGTTGCCATGTCATTTGAGAATTGAGAGTACCATGTCCCCTTGATTATTTTTGCTCGTTTTAAGGAAGAAATATGTTTGTGCATTGCAACAGGTGCGAAACATACTTGCAGATGCTAAAGATTTTCTGACAGATACCTGGTTGACATCAGGAACCATTCCTCCGGTGTAACGTAATGTGTACTTCTCCTTGACGTAGTAGTTGATGAGCTGCAAAGATCACATTTTTGCACAAGTCAGACTGACGAGAAAGATGTTACAGTAGTGTAGATACTCAATTAGACAGGTGATCAAGATGTATTTGAAGAAAGTAAGAAAGCATTAATGACTGCTAAGAGAGTACACCTTGTCGTAGTCAGGGTTGTCAAATGTTGCCCTCAAATTACCAGGAGAGAACATCTTCCCCTCCCCAATGGACGTGGTGTCCTTGACATGCTGCCATTTGCCTGCAACGTTCATGAAGATCTCGATTACGCTTGCATCACACACTGCGACTCTGCAATTTCTCGGTCATTGCTGATTGCACATTCAGGGTCACCTTCGTCAAGGAGGAGGAACTCGTGTGTCCCAGGGCAGTCCTTGAGGGCGATAACGTAGGTCGTGCGAGGGCCGTAGATGCCCATCGCAGCGGCGACCTGGTCGCCGCCGGTGACTCCAGTCAGCTTGTCGCCGGGCCAGACGCCGAAGATTGTTCCGACGGTGAAGTTCGTGTCGACAATGCTGGAACCGTCAAGGGGATCGAACGCAACGCTGAAACCACCTACGAGATGTGACGAGAAGTTTAGCCTGTTTGAATCACAAAGCATTACTTCCTTATTTTTCTTTCAGCATTTCTACGGTCCCCTAGTTGTTGGGTAAGGTGGCAGGTTTAGACAGATCAGCGCATACTACATCTGAAACTAGAATCCAAGAAGACAGAATGCTAATTTGTTAAGGAATATTGCTGTTGATTTGGAATTTCATTCCTACAGTGTTCGGAAGATGCAGAAGACCTGAGTAATAGCAGCGCTGAGCACTGCACTGCAAACCTGCAACTCTGCAATTGCGCTGAGCTAAACATATTGGGGGTAGTAGCCAGCCAGTCTCTCGTTTTCAATTTTTTGTTTTGTCTTGTTAGAAATGTTGGAAGCTTTGGTCATGAGCAGTGAGGTGAAGCAATGGTAGAGCCTGATTGGTTTGTTACCAAAGTTTTGACGAGCTAAAAGTTAGTCAGACACAATAAAACCTGCCAATATTTTGGTAAGATAAAAGGGTGGAATTGATAAACTGCGGTAACAAACCAAAAGAGTGGCAAAATAAAAACAAACCAATCAACCTCACAGTACCTTCCACTGGACCACCCATGTCTTGCAGCTCGGGGACCTCCTCAGAGCAGGCATACTTGCACACATGAGAGTACTCCAAAGCCTGCAGGCGGGGAGAACAGGCATGAGCGAATTTTCGGCGTGCTTGAGACAGACATATGCAGCGCGAGATCTCTGGTTTCACACACATCGAAGAGGAGCTTGTTGGCGAGCATGTCGACGGCGAGCTGCTCGTCGCCGAAGGAGTTGACGCAGGCCGTGCCGCCGCAGGACGCCGTCCGGACCTTGAAGGCGATCGTCCTCATGGCCTCCCCCATGCAGGTGAGCAGCCTGATGAGGTTCTTGTCCGGCGTCGCCTTGGTCAGGAACTCCTCCTGGCACACCACGACCACAGACCCAAAAGCACGTGGCAGCGTCAGTTTCGAACAATTGTATGATGCTGCGACGCACACAGCTTAATTTATACTGACGACGATGGATGCACACAACGGACGCACCAGGCTGTCCCCGATCTCGCACCGGGTGCTGAGCGCCGCCCGGCTCGCCGCCTTGGACTGCCTCGCCGCGAGCGGCCGCGCCGTGTTCACCCGCACCGACTCGCCGTAGAACGTGGTCGGCGGCCTGGACGCCTGCCGTGCGTACGCCGCGACACATCGGTAGACATGAGCAGATTATAAAGCGTTTCATCACGAGCTTCACGTGCGTGGCGAGAGCGGCTAGCTCCTCCCAGTGAAGCGAAAACGAGCGCCATAGTTACCTTAGGCCTGTAAGACGACTGGGAGAAGGACATGGCGGCGCAGCATGTCGGGGAGCGGGTGGCGCTGGTGGTGGCCCTGCCGGCGTAGCTCGCCGCCGCGACGGTCTCCATCGCTCCTCGCAGGTGTCGTCTGTGATGGCCGTCCGGACGGTAGCGGAGCAGAGACGAATACGTCTGAAGCTGATAAATTGTCTGAGTGTGCTGCTAAGGTTTCGTGGTCATCAGCTGGTGCTTTCAATTGCAGCAGGTAGCGAGCGAGCACGGCCGGGGCGGGAATGGATCACACGGAGGATGCAGGTCTGGACGAGATAAACCGGCCGCCGCCGTGGCGCCACGTGGCACCGGAGAAGATAGAGCGGGGGGCCGGCTGCGCCGCGGTGCACGACGACCGTTCGTGGGCTGTGTGGCCACGCCGAGACGGGCCGCGGATCGGTCGGTCCAGCCGTACGTAGTTGCCTTTTGCACGATTAGGTTTGGTCGAGGCGTACGCGGTACGACAACCACGGAAGGAAACAGGCCCAGTTTCCCTCTTGTTCATCGTGTTTTTTTTTCTGGAGTTCATCGTGTTGGTTAAAGGCGTCGTGTCGTGATGCCTTGTGTGAGGCACATTCTTTCTTTTAGGGGCGCGTCTTTCTAAAAAAACAACATAATCGGAACGAAACGTCTTATTTGGGCCTAAATGAAGTCTGGAGTACGGCCCAATTGGACTAATCACTATCAGGCCCAAAAGCACACTTGCCATCTACTAATTACTGAATGGTCGATGATCGACGTGAACACATCGAAGATCTGAATGCCGATCAAACCCGAAAACTCATCGCAGCTTTCACGCAGAAGGGCCGGCTCGTACGTCGCGTGCAGTTGCGCCCCGCCGCCGCCGTCCAGTTGCAGCAGTATGTTGATTTCGTCTCCGTCTTTGAGCCCGACGTCGTCCGGCGTTGGAGCTGGCCGGATGTGAAAAGGACGGCCTTGGGATCGAGCGATTGCTTGCCGCAGTACAGGTCCTTGAGCCGCTGCAGCTTCACGTTGCGCTTGATGTGGAATAAAACTTCCACCGAGATCTGGCTCTGCACCTTGACGTTGATGAGGCCGCCATCGTCTTCGCCAGCCTCGGTCTTCAGTCTTCACCTGCGCCGCCGTGGCCGTGGCTCCGTATTCGCCGGCGACGAAATGGTGAACAGAAGGGCCTAAATGGAGCCTAGACTACGGCCCGATTGTACTAAGTACACTCACTTCCATTTTTAAGCACGGTCCTATCCAGATTATAGAGTGCCAAACCCTTACCGATCACATCCTGACGAACGGGCATTCAGTTTTCAACATGCAGAAAAATTCAGCGATCGACCACCAAACACATTGTGAATTGTCACGACGTCACACCGCACCAGATCTCCAGATCCCAAACAAATGGATCACACGACAAGAAGAACGCCACACAAAAGTTCGGATTCATCACGTGCAACAAAACTGGAAATTACTACCCGAAAAACCTCGGCGGCTTTTCACGCGCAAATCTGGATCGCGTGCACCGGCGGCGCCACGCCGCCGCCTTCCTGGTCGAGCACCAAGCTGATCTCGTCGCCGTCCTCGAGCCCGACCTCGTCCAGCCTCTGCTCGGCCCGCAAGAAGCCGCCGCCGGGGCCTATGAACTTGACGGCCTTGGGGTTGAGCGAGTGCTTGCCGCAGTACATGTCGATGAGCCGCCGCAGCTTCACGTTCCGCTTGACGCGGAAGAACACGTCCTCCGCGGTCTGGCTCGTCACCTTGATGTTGACGAGGGCGCCGTCGCTGCCGCCGCCCGGCTCGGCCTTCACGGTCGGCGTCGGCGTACCCGTGCCCCTCGCCTCCTCCGTTACCCCGGACTGCGCATTCGCCGGCGACGAAGGTGGCGGCATCTTCCTCTCTCCTCTACTCTCTAGATCGCTTTCTGATCTATCTGGTGTGCCATTTTAGTTTTTGTTCCCACCATATATATACTGCCAGGGATTCTAGGGCGGCGATAGCACTCCAAGATCCACGAAATGAGAGCGCTGGATAACTGACAGGCGTATGATCTTGGATCAGACGGTAAGCATTTAGGATGCAGGCTTGTACAATAAGTATTATCATGGATTCGTCTACGCTTGATTTTTTCAGTCAGTCCCCAGTTTACATGCAGAGTAAATTATCTCTACCATCCTCAATTACCGAAGTTAATTTTGTTTCTCTCACGACAAGAACATATCAAAATTTACTTGTCCACATCACCAAATCACGATCTTAATGAAATTTTCAAGATGCCGACAATTCAGAAAACTTAATAACTCCAATGTCGCGCAGGACCAGATTCTAAGAACATGGACGATACAGACCAAACAAATCATAAAACAACGACATGAACATCACACAAAGTTCAGATGCATGTGCGACGAACTAAGAACCTGAGCAGTACTGTAATCAAGCCCAACAAACAGAAAGAGTACCGGATAATCAACGAGGGCCTTTGCTTTCACGCAGAGAACTGGCTCGCGTGCACCGGCGGCGCCCCGCCACCGCCTACCTGGTCCAGCACCAAGCTGATCTCGTCGCCGTCCTCGAGCCCGACCTCGTCCAGCGTCTGCTCGGCCCGTAAGAAGCTGCCGTCGGGGCCGAGGAACTTGACGGCCTTGGGGTCGAGCGACTGCTTGCCGCAGTACATGTCGATCAGACGCCCAAGCTTCGCGTCGCGCTTGACGCGGAAGAGCACGTCGGCGGCAGTCTGGCTGCGGACCGTGATGTTGATGAGGGAGACGTCCACGGCCGGCGGCTCGGGCTTCACGTTCACCGGCGTCGTCTTCGTGGTCTTGCTGCCACTCTCCTCCACACGGCTTGCTACCTTCACCGGCGTCGTGCCGCCCGTGCCCCTCTCCTCCTCCTCGTCAGCCCCTCTCCTTACCCTGACCGGCGTCGTGCCGGTTCCCCTCTCCTCCACCTTCGCCTTCACCGGCGTCGTCGACATGGATGCTCTTCTCTCGACCCCGGCCTATCGCCTTTCGACGGTGGAGTAGTACCGAGTTGGTTTTCGTCGATCGCGTGTTCGGTGCCACCTTATATAGGGCTAAACTGGCTGCGAGGAGCACGAACCGTTGAACTAGCAAGCGTTCCAAATTCCAAGACTGTTTGACGGCGTGAGGATCGAGCGCGCGGGGAAAGAGGACGTCGCGCTGTGCCGCACGCCCGCGCGCTGAGGCGCACAAGTAAATGTTGTGTTGCTGCCTTTGACCACCTATTGACGGTCAGAATGAGCTTTTCTTTCTTCGGGTGTTTTTAGATTCCAAAAAATTTGCAAAAAACATTCCATCATTTATCACATCACCTCACATCAACTCTCACTATTCATCTGTATTTACATCAATTCTTTCTCAATTCTTCCCCAATTCAGCTAACTCATCTGGATTTACATCAACCCCTTTGTCGTGACTTGCAAAGTGCACGACGACGGTCACCGTTGTTCGTTCGTTTCGCTCCTTCTTCAGTTCACCGATTGGGTCTCGCCATGTTCGATTCAGGTGTTCAATTATCTCACGATGGAATGTTTCATAGGAGTATTATTTTTTAAAACAAGATGCGATTGCTCAGTGTGTTACGAGATTGTAAGTTTAGTCGTTTTTTTTAAAAAAAGAGTGTTTTTAAAAAATTAACAAAGTTCTTTGGAAAAACGCGCAGCATTTTGTTGCTGCAGTAGTATGTTCATTTTGATTTAAAATTTTGTCCAATAAAAGTGTTTATTTGGCATCTAGTAAAACTAATCTAATTAAAGCAAAACCCACATCAAGAACAAAAGTGCATTGGAAAATACATAGAGCTATGAAATTATCAATTGATGTTTTGCTCTGATTCCAATGTACATGCATTTATTCAGGATCCAAAAGAGGAGTCCCAATGAGAAATTTATTATAGTTTCGGAGTATCTCTATCAATTACTCTGACAACTCAGCATTTGATGATGTGGCACAAGAGTTAATAAAAAAACGGCGTCTACATGTACCGAGAGGGGAAGACACGACCGGCATCACGTTGGGGAAACCACCCCGTTTCTTGCCCCTCCATTCGGATCTCATGCCCGGCCACCGTGCGCGCATCTCGCTCTCCCGCGATGCAGGGCGACGCCGCCCCTCTCGCTGGCCACTCCATCCGCCGGCCGTTACTCCTATCTACTGAGCAGCAGCAGCTGTAGCAGAGGGACGTCATGGTCGCCGCCGTGGCGCACAAACCCTGGGCAAGATCACAGCTAGCGACTTGGCCGCCGCAGTGCTCGGGGTGACGCTGCCGCGCTCCACGCGGCCCTCCGGCGTGTGCTCGACAACTCCCGCACCGGTGCCGCGGACCCTGCCGCGTCGTCGTGTGGGGAAAGCTTTACAGGTCCCTGCTCCGCCCGGACGTCCCCTTCGCTGTCCACTGGATGCTCTACTACGGTTGCTTCGCCGGTTCCCGTAACCCACGTCGGGATATTTAACTTTTTACCACTATAACGGATGACGCCTCTTCAAATAGCATCTTCCCGCTCTGAGCTCCATTCACTTACATGTGGGACCCACTTGTAAGGTTATCTTCAACCTCCAACCGCCTTGAGCTCTGCCTGTAACATCCTTGTTTTTTCTAAACCTTTAAAAATAGCCCTTAAAATTTTTTCTAAAAACATATAGCAATATTACACAAAAGCCCTTGCATTTTTGTTTTTTTTCAAATGCACTTTTTAAATTAAACCCTAGGTTTCATATGCATTTGAGTGGCTAACATCTATTCTCACCCCAAATTTTTCTTTTCTAACAAGTCTTAAGGATTTCTAGAGCATCCACACTTCTTGAACCAATTCAAATTTGAAACCTTATTCAAATTTGAAATTCTTTTCCTTTCTTAATTAGGAAATCTTCCCAAGCCTTTTTTAACCAAACCACTTTTATCTGGCCCTAAGGATATTCTAAGAGCAACATTCACTCTTGAGTCTACTCAAATTTGAAATTATATTTCAAATTTGAATTCAAATACAACTTCAAATAAATATTAAACCTTTATATTCAAAACGAGCCGACACCCACCCATTCAGCCCAACATCACTTCCAGCCCGGCCTACCCCCTCTCACACGCGCAAGGCTCAGCCGGCGGCCCATCCCACCCCCGCAGTGCTGACATCATCGTCCCCTACCTCCCGTCCATCCCCCCTTCTAATCTTCCCGGCCACACCGCGCCGAACCGCGCCGCAATCCGCCATCCCCGGCTGCCTCCCAGCCAAGGCGTGCGTGCGCCGCAATTCGCTCTCCTTTTCCCTCACCATCCCGGCCGCTAGGCGGTTTTCCCCTCGCCCATGCACCTCTAACTCCCTTGCCGTCGTGATCCCGCACGGACCCCTGCCACGCTGTTGATCTTCCTCTCCCCGACCCCAACCGCCGTACGGAGGCACGCATCACCGTCGCCCACACCACCAAATCTCCCCCAAACCACTTGAACTCCGGCCCCTCCTTCCTCCGCCGTGAACCACCCGAGCCATTCCAGTTTTTCCCGCCATGCCCAGAGCGCAGCCACCAGCATACCTCTCCCGATCCACGACTACACCGTCGTACACCTCCTCCTGCTCCAGGAGTGGCATGGATGCCCATCCTCCCTTCACATCCCCTTCTCCTCGCCCCTATCAGCCATGCCACGTCGCACGCCGCGCCCCATGGCGCCGCCGCGTGGAGCTGCCCGGCAAACCTTGGGCAAGCTCACCCGAGTGCCCGCGGGCACCCCGGCCCCCTCTCCGAGCTATAAATAGCCCCCACGGCTGCCCGCAGCACCACACACCACCTCCACATCCTCGCCGGCTTAGGCCAAGCGCGTCGCTCCCTTCGCCAGAGCGCCGCCTCCCTGCCCAAGCGCCGCCGCTAAGCTGAGCCAAGGCCAAGGCTCCCAGCGAGCCTCTGGCCACCGGACATGGGCGAAGCCCTGCTCCGCCGTAGCTGAGCCCCGCCATAGTGCCATAGGTAGTTCCACCGCTCGCTCCTTCTGCCACCGTGGTGAAGTTCGGTCTCGGCTGAGGTGCTACCAGAATTGAGGCCGCCACCGCACTGAACCTCTTTAGGTACGCCATGAGGCCGCTCTGCGCTATCTTCTCTCTCTCTCTCTTCCCCCATCCTAGCCCCACCGCCACGGAGCCACGCCATCGCCGCCGCACTGGCGAGCTTCCACCCTACTCAGGCACACCGCTACACTCACCGCACCTCCGCACGCACACCCGCACACTCAAGTAGGCACCAGGCCCTCCCTAAGAGCATTTCTGCTCTCGACCGAGTCGCGACACCACTCCGGTGAGCTGCCACGCCGCTGTTGGTCACCCGTGACGAGCTCATGTCCCCACACCTGCTCCGCCGCACACTGTTGATCTCCTAGGGCTACTCCCCATCACCGGAGAGCCACCCTAGCAGCCGGCGGCGAGGACTTCGGCGAGTCCTCTGCTCGCGCCGCCGTGCCCCGGCCGATCAAGGGCGTCGCCAACTAATGTCGTCACGACCGACGTGACACCGTCGTGGCGCCACACGCTGATGTGCGGGCCCGGAGGCAACGACGTCACCTCGTCGTCCGCTCCTTCTCTGCCCTCTCCGCGTACACCTGGTCCACGTGGACCACAGGCACATGCGTGCCACGCGTGTGCCATGCGGGCTCGCGGTGCACCACGTGGACGCCCACGTCAACGCCACCCCAGTCGCGCCAGCATCCCGCCGTGTCAGCCGCCTATCCCCACCTATCAGCCTCTCTATCCCCTGTTTTTTTGCTAGATCCACCCGAGCTAGTGCACACCAAGTTGTAGTTAACCACCTTAGAAATTCCCAAAAATCCCCAAAAAATCACCATAAATCTTAGAGGCCCTAAAAACCCTAGAAATGCTGTCCAATTCACTTTGGCACATTTCTAGATATTAGATTTTATTTTGCTCTTTTCAACCAATAGAAAAGTCCCTTTAGCGTACACAAAAAATTCCCCTTTTCATATCCTTGACCCCAAAAATCCCACCAAAATTCCTAAAAATATTAGGAGCTCGTAGAAGCTAAACCCTATCTTAGCCACATGAAATACCATCCTTCTCGACCCTAGATAGCTTAAGCACCCCCTTCTTTTATAGAAAGGTCCATATTTTATGCGACCGATTCGACCGATTCTCGTCACGTTCATCACTTTCGATCTTAAGTTCTCGCTCTAGCTTCTTAGAACATGTCCTTATATCCCTAACTCATGTTTGATATTTACTATGATTGAATGATTGATTTATATTTATACGATTAATTGTGTTACTATAGGTCGTGTGTGACAACGTCAGAGAATCAAAGCGGAGTTCAAGAAGACGATCGAGATCAAGACAAAGAAGCTCAAGACAACTCTATAGTTTTATCCCTCTTTGGATAAAGGCAAGTCCCAGTAACACCACCTTGATCATATCTTATCCACTGTTTATAAAGTAAAATGAACCCAGATATTAAATTGGCATGCATTCTGCTTAAAGAACTCAATGATCCCGATCTCGACTCAGTCGATGATCGAGCATCATCTTTAGTTTACTTATTTCACATATACTCATGAAAGAATCTCTGTTGGTAGGGAGAGATAGTTGAAGGGTAATAAAATGAACCCACTAAGAGAGTTAGACTCCCTGAGGATAAACATGGGAGTATGGGGGCAGCCTCAGTGAAGGATCCTGTCCATGCTTACTCTGGTCGTATAAGGATCGGTTCACGGGAAAGTCTTTCCACTGATTTAGTACGACCATACGTAGCAAAAAAGGCATAGCCTGTTGGGAGTGCCTGTTTATGTGCGGCCTTGGATCGCACCCCACCACTGAACCTAGTAAACCATCCCAAGGGGCCATGGTGGGCAACAGATGCGCTGGAGCAAGACCTTCGCAGAGTCCCAGGTCTGGTCGGTACGGGTCATCAGGTTTGTTATGGTGCCCGGAATGGCGCGGTGGTATTGTATACCACATTTATATGCATATGCTTTTGTCCTGGGACGTGGACCCGCGAGTATAGAATTCCAAATGGGCCGGGCACGATTGGCGGCACGAGGCACGACTCGAAAAAGCACGGCCCTAGGCATGATACATAGGGCTTAGTGCCGGCCCGGCCCGACAGCCTAATAGTGCCTGGGCCGCTACCTCGGCACGTCGGGCCGGCCCGATTCACGGCCCAATATGGGGTGGCACGAAAAAGGCCCGGCCTCAAGCATGAAATCGGCCCGGCCTGCCAACGACCCACCCCGGCTCACCCCCTCCCCCCTCTCCCGACCGTTGGATGTAGCTCTCCCGGCCGTTGGATGTAGCCGTTGGGAGAGGGGCTATATAAGCCCAGGCCGCGGCGCCCCTCCCCCGGCTGAAACCCTAACCCCTCACATCCGCCGCTCGCCCGCTCCGCCGACTCGCATTCGCATCCGCCGCTTCGAGTTCGATCCCATCTCCTCCTCTCCTCTCGGCTCTCGCCCGCATCACCGGTCGTCCTATCCGGCGACGACGACGACGAGCGGCCCTTCGGCCTCTAACCGTTGGATCCGCACGGCTCATCCTCCTTCCTCCCTGTCTCTCCCTTTCTCTCTGCTCTCACCCGTCGCCTGCCTTCTCCAGCTCTAGATCTACAAGTCGGTCTCTGTTCGTCGTCATCGCCGGCCGCTCCTCCGTCGCTTGTTCACGTCACCGTTTCTCTGGTGATCCGGATTCACAGGTAAGCTCCAGCCTCTAACCCTAACCCTAACCCCAACCCGAGATCTCGTCGTCTCCTCTGTGCTTCTCGAATCTTGACTTCTTCTTCTATCTCCTGCAGGTCGCCGGCCACCGCGATGCCGTTGAGGAACCAGTGATTCGCTCTGGTGCTCCGGGTTCACAGGAGGTAAGCAGATCTGTCTGTCTCTCACTCTCTGTCTCACTCTCTCTATCTCACTCTCTCTGTCTCACACTCTCACTCTTTGCTCTGCTCTACTTTGTTTTCGGTGCAGGTCGCCGGCCACCGGATCCGTTGAGGGACCAGAGCTCCACTGCTCCGGCGATGTCGAGCGACGACGAGGACCAGGGCCACTCCATCAACGATGACTACCGTATGGCGGGCTTGCGTGGAGATGACAAGAGTGACCTCGAAGCAGATGCACAAGAGCTGCTTAGCTCTCGTGCAGATCCTATCGAGGTTGATGATGCTGGTGCTGTGGCCGGTGATGGTGCTGTTGGCGCTGTTGCCGGTGGTGGTGCCGCTAGTACTGTTGCCGGTGATGGTGCCGCTGGTGATGTTGCCGGTGCCGGTGATCCTACTGCTGTAGCCATTGACACCGGCAAGAGGAAGCGCAACGCTACCTCTTGTGCCTGGCTCGACTTCGAGAAGCTCTTCTCCGTCATCAACAGAAAGAAGGTAAGAATTGGTGCCAAATGCCTTCATTGTGGTCATCAGTATGCTGATTGTTCTGCTATTGGTACTGGCCATCTGTTGCGACATCTTAAGTCTTGTGATAAGAGAAAGGAGAACCATCGTTTATATCTGTCTATGCTTTCATTCAGTTCTAATGGTAGTGTTCGTCACTGCGAGTATAGTGTCGAACGAGCTCGTACTGGTTTATGTCGTTTGATTTCTCGTACTGATCTTCCTCTCTGTGTTGGTGCACATCCTACTTTTGAGGAGTATATAAGGGATTGTCATAACCCTAGATTTACACATGTCTCTGCACAAACCACAGCTAGAGATTTGATTAAGCACCATTCTGGTTTGCGTGATAACCTTATTGCATCTTTTGCTGGTGTGTCATCTGTTTCTCTTACATCTGATATTTGGTCTGGTAATGCTAAGGAGGATTACCTTAGTGTTGTTGCTCACTATATTAATCCTGATTGGCAATTGGAGAAGAGGGTAATTGGGTTTAGGCTGATTGATGAATCTCATTCTGGTGAGAACATTGTTGAGCGTGTTTATGCTGTCTTAGAAGAATATGGTTTAACTACTAAAGTTTTTTTCTGTCACTTTGGACAATGCTTCTTCTAATAACAGAGCCATTCAAACATTAGCTCCTGAACTTTCTTCTTATGTTGGTGCCATTGATTCTGATTTTGCTGCCACAATTTCTTCTCTACAACCTAAAGTTTCTGGTTATGTTGGGACTCTTTTCTTGCATCAGCGTTGTGCTTGTCACATAATAAACCTAATGGTTAAAAGTGCTTTGGATGTGATCAAGCACTACCTTGATGACATTCGCTCTGCTATTTCTTTTCTGAATTCATCTAACCAACGCATTGCAAACTTTAAGAGGTATTGTGTTGTTGTTGAGGTTCATCCTCGAAAGTTTGGTTTGGATATGGATGTGAGGTGGAACTCTACATATCTCATGCTTAAGCATTTGCTCCCTTACAAGCATAATTTTTCTGTCTTCATAAACAACAACTATGATCGTGTGCTTTTAACAGATGATCACTGGATAGTTGCTCAGAGTATGTTTGAATTCCTTGACAAGTTTCACTATGCTACTGTTGCACTTTCTGGTGTTTATTATCCTACTTCCCCTCTTATGTTGCATCATATGCTCTTGATTTTCTAGCACTTCAAGGCGTATGAGAATGATGCTTTGCTTAGGCCTGTTGTTTCTCTCATGAAAGATGTTTATTTGAAGTACTGGAAGGATATTCCCATGCTTTACTCTTTTGCTTTCATCTTGGATCCTAGAGGTAAGTTGAAGGGTTTTAGTAGGGTTCTCAGGTTGCTTGGTAAGTTGATTGGTGTTGATTATTCATCTTACTTAACTGAGGTAAGAGCTCAACTTAATATCATTTTTAAGAGATATGATGAGAAGTTTGGTGCAGCTAAGATGAAAGCATGTCCACAACCACCCACTGATGGTAAGAAAAATAGTGCTTGGGATGACATTTTTGCAGATGATGATGATGACAATGATATGTTTGCATCTCCTGGATCTGGTAACTCTTTCTGTACCCCTACTCTCTCTCTCTCTGTCCAGAAGGACTAGTGCTTCTACCTTGCTGCAAGCAGCATGCACTGGTGCTTCTCCTGCTGCTGCATCTCCTATGTCTGTTGGTAATGAGCTATCTAACTACTTAGACAGTGACAATATCTCTCATGGTGATAATAAGTTCAACATCATTAGCTGGTGGCATGAACACAAACTTTCTTATCCTGTCCTTTCAATCTTAGCTAGTGATGTTTTGATTGTGCCTGTTTCTACCGTATCTTCAGAATCTGTTTTCAGTACTACTGGCAGGATCCTTGAGGAGCGTCGGCGACAGCTGAGCCCGGACATGGTGGAGATCCTCACCTGCATCAAGGATTGGGAGGCTGCAGAAGCTAAGCTTCAACAACAGGTGGAGGACAAGGCCTTTGAAGAAGAATGCTACTCTGAGTTGTATCTGAATGTGCCAGAAGAGAAGAAGAAGTAGTATAGTAGCCTTTATTTATGTAACTGAAGTACTGAACTTGGTCTGTAATATTTGAACATGTTGAACTTTATTTGATTGAGCTGGGCTGTACTCTTTTTCCCTATCTAGGGTTTCTCACGAGGTGTGAGTTTTACCTAGATAGGTTTTTAATGAGGCAGCCATTGCACCAGCTCAGACTTTTGAAAATTTCTATTGTCTTTCTCTTGCTTGTTTTCTCCTTGCTGTATGAACTTTACTACTAGTGCTGCCGCCGTGCTTAGTGCCGGCACGGCACGAAAAAAAGGCTTTAGGGCTGTGCTTCGGCGCCATCCTAGGCACGGTGGCACGGCACGGCACGGCACTAAAATGCCATCGTGCCGCATAGGGCCATGCCATTTAGGGCTAGGGCCGGGCGGCCCGTTTGGAATTCTATACCCGCGAGGCGGGTGGTTGTGGTATGACCCCTACTTAGGCCCCAGTGTAGACGTGGATGGAGCTAGGGAATGTTGTCTAGGTGTGGATGAGAATGTAGTCCACATGTAGACGCTGATGGGTATGGTTCTCGCGGCCAGTACCGCCTGATGCAGAGATATGGGCTGGTCAGACGTATGTGTACAGTGTACGCCTCTGCGCAGAGTATAATCTATTCGAATAGCTGTGGCTCTCGGCTATGAGCCCTTTTGGTCAAAGCTCATGTTGATTAGCACACATGCTTTGTGAGGATAAACTTGGTGGTGAAACCGGGCAGTGGCCCTTAGAGAGAGATATGCGGCAGATGCCGGCTCAGTGGGACCCCAGTGGTCGCTGGGTTTGATAAAACTTGGGAACTGGTAGGGAGGCTACGTGTTCCCCCTCCAGGACCAACCTACATATATTATACCTGCTTTGCTTTTTAGTTTTCTCTGAAATTTACTTCACCTGCATTAGTTTATTTATTTTAATAACCAAGACCTGCTTCATTTCCTTGGAACCTTGCATGCAGTCTATAGGATTAATTTCTTATACGCTGGGATTTGCTGAGTACGTTGATGTGTAGTCAGCCTTGCCTCTATTATACTTTTCTTATAGGTAGACTACGTGGATTCCAGGTGTTGTTAACCATCTAGTTAGTGGATGGGCACCTGCGCTTCCCTTCGTTGCGTTGAGGTATTTTCATAAATATACATTATTTATTGCCTCTATACTTAACTCTGATAAGAACTGTGTTAGCCTACACAGTCCAGGGCCTAACACAGGTGCTTAATGGGAATCCCGAAGGTGGGTCCCCACAGCACACATACGCTAGCACACACGCACAACCCGGCAGATCAAACGCACGCACACACGCACCACAGCCTACGAATCTAACACATGTGCAAGTCAGGATTAGTGCTAACAATGCTTCTCCTAATCTTGACTTGCATCATCCATCATACACGCTAGTTGACACGGCTTGTTGTCGGCCGCCGCGAAGAGCAGCTTTTCCTCCTCTTCTGGGCTGCAGCGTGCTCCCGTCCTCGTTGTCACTACGGCCACCACAGGCCACCGACCCGATGCGACAACCGCTGCACGCCTCATCTCGGAGGAGTTGATGTCGCTGCTCCCATCGTCTTCATCACCCCGCGGCCGCCGCTACGGCCACCAGGTGTAACCTTCACACCAATGCCGTGCCTTCTTCTTCCTCAGTGCCAAACGCTGAGCTCCTTTTCTGTCAGCGCCACACACCGAGCTCCTTATCCCCCGACGCCACACATTGTCGATCACATCACGCCTGACAGGATCGACGCACGATCCGCTACCGCAGCAACACCATTGGAGACCACGCACAGGCCGACACACGGCCCGACGACCTCGCCTCGCCGCCACCACTTGACGCCATCATGCCGCCGGCCACCACCAGCGCGGCTCTGGCGACGGGAACTAATCCCATGATGAACTAGCTCTTGATACCAATTGTTGGAACCAAGGATCGACGGACGATCACAGAAACACGAGACTTGGTGACGAACACCCCGACCGCCGAACAATCTGTATGTTGGCTTCTCTTATTTCACTCAACTCAAACTGAACAACACTGAGTACATGGCTTTATAGCCGCAGCTCCTGGCAACAACTCCCACGATCACCCGTGCGCACGCACGCACAAGCTCCTGACGATTCGGTCTTCACGTACGTGAGCCACTCCCTCGACCGTAAGACCCGGACACCCTCTGAACTGATCGTGAGTCCATGCCTGGACACCCTGCAACTCGTGCTAACACACGCCGACACGCGCACACACACGCTAGCACACATGCACAACCCGGCTGATCAAACGCACGCACACACGCACCACAGCCTATGAACCTAACACATGTGCAAGTCAGGATTAGTGCTAACACGGAGGAGACGCGATGACGAGCGAGATTGCGAGGAGGCCGCAATAGCGAGACTGTTGGATAGGGAAATATAGGTAGTTTTTTATTTTTTACCGATGCAAAACAATTTAGAATAGCCGTTGGAGTTGCTCTAACCCTTTACTTGGACCAAGCAGAAAATCAATTATGTTGACACCTGAAACGGTTGTCAACAAAAGACCCTTAACGGAGCCTGGACTCCCAATCGCAGATTAACTGCATGGTTTGATCTGAAAATACTACTACTGCTATGGTATAGATCATCAAACAAAAAACCTTATCATAACTAGATCACGATCTGAACATGTGCATGCATTCATATTTCGACATGCATACAGATTCAGGGCAATCAATAACTTTTTTTTGAATAAAGTCAGCAATCAATAATCACCAAGTAAACTTTCACACGCGCACCAGATGTCCAAAATCAAACACATCATAACTTAGTAGAACTCAACACAAAGTTCGGATACACGTGCAAAAATCTGAGAGAGAACTTGGCGATCAAACCCGAAAAAACCTTTGGCGGCTCTTCATGCACAATGACTCGAGCTAATTCCCGGTCAGAATGGGGAATACGTAGATCGCGTCGCCGTCTTCGAGCCCAATCTCGTCCGGCGTCTTGTATGACTGTATTCTGCGGGCGACCGAATCCATGAAAGAGACGTCAGAGCGGCTGTGGATCGAGTGCTTCTCGCAGTACATGTCCATGAGCCGCCACATCTCCACGTCGCGCCTGACGCGGAAGGACACGACGTCCTCGGCCTTCTCCGTCGGGCTCCACACCTTGATCTTGATGTGGGTGCCGCCTCTGCCGGCCTCGACCTTCACCTTTGACGTAGTTGTGCCCCGCTCCTGATTCTCTAACTTCACTGGCATCGGGGTCGTGTCCTTCTCCTCCTTAACCTCTCGCTCCACCTTCACCTGCGACTTGACTATGCCCTTCTCCTTGGACTCAACCGCACCAACGACATTCACTGGCGTGGTGCCCATGCCCTTCTCCTCCTCCTTAATAACCCCTCGCACGACATTTACGGCCAGCGTCGTGGCCGAGCCCCTCAACTCCTCCTCCTGCTTAACCGCGCGACGTATCTTCATCGGCGTCGTTGTGCCCGAGCCCTTCTGCTCCTCCTCAGACCGGTGACGTGCCTTCAACGGCGTAGTGCCCGCATCCCTCTCCTCCTTAACACCGTGCCCTACCTTCGCGGCTGGCGTCGACAACGATCCTCCTCTCGACCTAGATCTATCGCCCTTCTATCTGGTGTACCTACCGTTTGGAGTTTTGGCTTTCGTCGATCGTGTGCTTTGTGCCGCCTTATATAGGGCTCCTGGCTCCAACAGGCTACGAGACCTTTGTGCTGGCCTTCCAAGTTCCCAGATGCCGGCGTTGAACATCAATCAACCGCACGAGCGAAAGAAGACGTCGTGCGCTGTGCCTCGTGCCGAAGCGCTGAAGTAAATAAATGCTTTACTTAACCACCACTCGCCAATGACTGGATGAGTTTTTTTTCGCACGATGAGAATTTGGTATGCACCGGCTGGTAGTTGATGAGGAACTTGCTGAAGTAATCATCCTCTTCTCCTTCGTATAATTGACCAAGTATTTCCTTGCTGGCGATCGAGTTGGTAGTTGATGAGGTGGATTTGCTCGCTTGTAGCAATGGCGCTGGGCCGCTGGTGCTGGCGCTGGGCCGCTGGTGCTGATGACAGTGGTAGCGAGAAGGGAAAGGTGGATGATCAACCACAAGTCTAAAATCTATAGGTCAGACAGCACTGCAACCATTGAAAGGCCGCTGTGCTCTCAATATTCCTTGGGCTGAATGCAGGCTGCTGATCGAATAAAGCTCTCCTGGATTTCATCTTCATTGAGTGAAAAAGGAGCAAAGAATGACAAAAGATGAGACTCTACTAGTCTTCACTCTTGTGGTTTCCTCGGTTTCTGTTTTCTTATTCGGGATCTTGCTTTTCATGGTTCTCATCTTTGCAACTCGCGATTTTCGCGAGAGAACCAAATCCAAGTTGGTGAAGATCATGATTTGGGCTGGCATAGTAGTTATTACCTTTGCAATTGCGGTTCGAATCTATCCGATCTTTATCATTTTGCTCAAAGAACGAATAAAACCCCTTGTTGAAGCCCTTTATGATAAGCTTCCCTGGATCTGGGAAGTTTCTCTTTCACGGTATTGGGATCGTTTGATCGATTTCCTTGATCGCTTAATGGGTGTGTGCTCAAAGGATACAAACAGGGATTCGCAAACAAAAAGGGGAAAACTCCGAGACAGTGCCCAGATCGTTACGCCTTTCGTGCGGGTCGGAACTTACCCCACAAGGAATTTTGCTACCTTAGGACCGTTATAGTTACGGCCGCTGTTCACTAGGGCTTCGGTCGCCGGCTTCCCTGTCATCAGTTCACCAACTTCCTTGACCTTCCGGCACTGAGCAGGCATCAGCCCCCATACATGGTCTTACAACTTTGCGGAGACTTGTGTTTTCGGTAAACAGTCGCCCGGGCCTGGTCACTGCGACCCCTTTTGCGAGGGGCACCCCTTCTCCCGAAGTTACGGGGCTATTTTGCCGAGTTCCTTAGAGAGAGTTGTCTCGCACCCCTAGGTATTCTGTACCTACCCAACTGTGTCAGTTTCGGGTACAGGTACCCTTTTGTTGATGGTCGTTCGAGCTTTTCCTGAGAGTATGGCATGGGTTACATACTTCAGCGCCGTAGCGCCTGGTATGAGCCTCGTGGAGAAGCAATGGCTAGTCCACGGGGCTCATACTTCAGCGCTGCAGCGCTTGGTACTCGGACCTCGCCTTGAGGTATTTTCTCTACCCCTTCTTACCCTGAAAAAGCAGGGTCACCTTGTGTCCTTAAACCTATAACCATCTTTCGGCTAACCTAGCCTCCTCCGTCCCTCCGTACCAACAAGGGGTAGTACAGGAATATTGACCTGTTGTCCATCGACTACGCCTTTCGACCTGATCTTAGGCCCTGACTCACCCTCCGTGGACGAACCTTGCGGAGGAAACCTTGGGTTTTCAGAAATACATACTACTGTGAAGCATAGATTGCTGTCAACAAAGAATTTTCTTAGTATTTAGGTATTTAGATTCAAAATATCAAAGGGGCCTATTAAGAACTTTCAAAATTTGAAAATAAGGATTAGGGATTGGTTTGGGTTGCGCTATATCTATCAAAGAGCATACAATAATGATGGATTTGGTGGGAGTTTTTCACTTGATCATGGGAGTTTCTCTCTTAATTTCTCACTTAATCATGGGAGTTTCTCTCTTAATCATGGGAGTTACCGTCTTTTGGCATACCATCGGCGTGAGTGGAAGAGGAGGAGGGTCTCCTCGTGTGGGCGTTGCATGCTGAGTCATTTAATGAGTTTGCATGTCGGTCTCTCTCTTCCTCAATAAAACTTTAGCATGTCATTTGTCTATAAAGAAACACAAAACTCAAGAGTAAAAGTTGGTCAAGATAACTCTGCTGCTTCTCGGGTATCTCCGTCCGGTGCTCCTGCATGCACGAGATCGCTGGAGGGCAGGTGCCTCCGGAACCGACGCCGTTTGGGAACTCTGCTCGGGGTGTACGTCGATTTGGTTTTTGGGGAGCGCTCGTGTGACTGCCTGCATCGACGACGACGACATCGGACTGCCTGCAGCGACTTCTCTGCTACAACGACGACGACACCATGGGTGACAACACCGGACCTTCTAACGTTTCTAGAAATGCTGGGTATCTACTTCTGTCTCTCATCTTTATTTATGTGTTGTTCTTCCTATCTTTCTTGTCTGCTTCTTTTTTATATACATACATGGAAATTGTTCTTTTCATAATGATTAATTTTATATATGTCATCATATTTAAGCCGTCATTTATCTGGATTAAAATAATGTGGAAATTGCTTAATTTTCTAACAATCCAAAAACCAAATTCTAGGCAATTTTCCGTTACTGGTTTTGCTACCGTGTTGAAGCCTACTGCTTTTGATGGAAAGAATTTCATGACTTGGCGTGCTAAGATGGAGTTGTGGTTGACTGCAATGAATTGCTATCATGTCACAGAGGTGAAGCCCGATAACTTGCCTGCCGATGAGGAGGCTAAATTTCGGGCTGCCGATAACCTCTTCAGAGGCGCTGTGATTTGTGCACTTCATACCAAGTATGAGAAAAACTACATATCTTACACATCTGACAAACAATTATGGGATGCATTGAATGACAAATTTGGAGTTTCTGATGTCGGAAGTGAGCTCTATCTCATGGAGCAACTCTATGAGTACAAAATGGTTGAGAACCGTTCTGTTGTAGAGCAAGCTCATGAGATTCAGGCTTTGTCTAAGGAACTTGAACATTTTCCATGTGTTCTTCCTGACAAGTTTGTGGCTGGCGGTATCATCGCCAAGTTACCACCTTCTTGGAAGGATTTTGCCACCTCCCTAAAACACAAGAGACAAGAGTTCAATGTGGCTGATCTCATTGGTACTCTTGATGTGGAGGAGAGGGCAAGGGGGAAAGACAACCGTGGAAAATATCCTGAGTCCTTTGCTGCCAACATGGTGCAGAAGAGGAATTTTCATGCATCTCGTAATTTCAAGAAGAAGAACAAGGGAAAACAAGATCACAACCCTAAGACTAAGCACACCACTGAGTTCAAGAAGAAAAATAACAAGAAAAAGAATGAAGGATGCTTTGTTTGCGGGAGTGATGAGCACTGGGCTGGTGCATGTCCTGACTGTAAATTTGGCAAGGAGAAGAAATCAGCTAACATGGTGATTAATGAGACTGGAGGAGGAACATCTGGGTATGGTAATTCTTTACCATATGTTCTTTCAGTTTGTAATTC
Organism: Cenchrus fungigraminus; assembly: GCA_036936925.1. Taxonomy (NCBI): domain Eukaryota; kingdom Viridiplantae; phylum Streptophyta; class Magnoliopsida; order Poales; family Poaceae; genus Cenchrus; species Cenchrus fungigraminus. Next base: position 11,992,233 of record CM072779.1, read on the forward strand.
ACCTGAATGGTGGATGGATAGTGGAGCTAATATCCATGTGTGTGCTGATATCTCTTTATTTGCATCTTTTCAGGTCGGTAGGACTGGAGCCTTGCTGATGGGGAACGGATCGCGTGCACATGTTCATGGTGTTGGTTCTGTCAATCTGAAGTTTACTTCGGGAAAGACGATGCTATTGAAGCACGTGCAGCATGTCCCCTCAATAAAGAAGAATCTTGTTAGTGTTTCTCTGATGTGTCGTGATGGCTATAAAGTTGTTTTTGAGTCCAATAAGTGTGTCGTGTCGAGACATGGAACATTTGTTGGTAAGGGTTATGATTGCAGAGGTTTGTTCCGCTTGTCTTTGATGGATGTGTGTAATAACATCGTGAACTCTGTTAATGTTTGTGATGAGACAGATTTATGGCATTCACATTTATGTCATGTTAATTATGGATGTTTAACGCGGCTAGCAAATATGAGTTTAATCCCGAAATTTAATCATGTCAAAAACTCTAAGTGTCATGCATGTGTGCAATCTAAACATACTTGTAAGCCTCACAAGGCTGCCGAGCCAAGAAATTTGACACCTTTAGAGCTGGTCCATTCCGATCTTTGTGAGATGAATGACGTTTTGACAAAAGGCGGAAAAAGATACTTTATGACTTTTATAGATCATTGTACTAGATTCTGCTATGTGTACCTTTTGAAAACAAAAGATGAAGCATTAAATAATTTCAAGGCCTATAAAGCTGAAGCAGAAAACCAACTTGAGAGGAAAATTAAACGATTGAGGTCTAATAGAGGTGGGGAATATTTCTCTAATGCTTTTGATGAGTTCTATGTTGAACATTGGATTGTTCATGAGAGGACACCGCCATACTCACCACAATCCAATGGGATTGCCGAGAGGAAAAACCGCACTCTAACAGAGTTGGTGAATGTCATGTTAGACACTGCGGGATTATCTAAGGAATATGTTGGGGTGAGGCGATTTTGACAGCTTGTCATGTCCTAAACAAAGTTCCTATGAAAGACAAAGAAATCACACCATTCGAGGAATGGGAAAAGAAAATATTAAATCTTTCTTATTTGCGCACTTGGGGTTGTTTGGCTAAAGTGAATGTGCCAATCAATAAGAAGCAAAAACTTGGACCTCAAACCGTAGACTATGTGTTCCTTGGTTATGCTTTTCACAGTGTGGGATATCGGTTCTTGATTATAAAATCTGAGGTACCTGACATGCATGTTGGTACAATAATGGAATCAAGAGACGCAACATTTTTTGAAACTGAATTTCCATTGAAATCTACACCTAGCAGTTCTAATCATGAATCGATAATTTCCCATGAGCATGATAATCTCATTTCAGATGAACAAATTGAGGAAACCCATGTGCAAAGTCCAGAGGAGAATGACATTATAGTTACTCGAAAGAGTAAGAGACAAAGGGTTGCAAAATCCTTTGGTGATGACTACATTGTGTATCTTGTGGATAATACTCCAACAACCATTGAAGAGGCATTTTCCTCTCCCGATGCTGACTTGTGGAAGGAAGCAGTCAGGAGTGAGATGGAATCAATAATGTCCAATGGAACTTGGGAGGTTGTTGATCGTCCCTATGGGTGCAAACCTATTGGATGCAAATGGGTGTCCAAAAAAAAGCTTAGGCCTGATGGTACAATTGAGAGGTACAAGGCAAGGCTTGTGGCTAAGGGTTACACATAAAAGGAGGGTGAAGACTTCTTTGATACTTATTCACCAGTTGCTCGTTTGACGACCGTTCGAACTTTGCTTTCCGTGGCAGCCACATATGGTCTTATAATCCATCAAATGGATGTTAAGACCGCTTTCCTAAATGGAGAGTTGGAGGAGGAGATCTATATGAATCAGCCTGATGGATTTATTGCAAATGGTCAAGAGAACAAGGTGTGTAAGCTATTGAAGTCGTTGTATGGTCTTAAATAAGCCCCTAAGCAATGGCATGAGAAATTTGATAACACATTAACGTCTGCGGGCTTTATTGTGAATGAAGCTGACAAATGTGTGTATTATCGACATGGTGGGGGGTGAAAGTGTCATATTGTGTTTATATGTTGATGACATTTTGATCTTCGGATCTAATCTCAGAGTGATTGAGGAAGTAAAGCATTTCCTGTCAAACAATTTTGAGATGAAAGATTTGAGAGAAGCTGATGTTATTCTTAATATCAAGCTATCAAGAGATGGTGATGGTGGGGTAACTTTGTTACAATCCCACTATGTGGAAAAGGTTTTAAGTCGATTTGCTTATAGTGACTGTATACCTTCACCCAAACCTTATGATCCTAGTGTTTCTTTGAGTAAGAACCGCAGAATTGCAAGGGATCAGCTGAGGTACTCCCAGATCATTGGTTCTCTCATGTATCTTGCAAATGCAACAAGACCTGATATCTCCTATGCTATGAGCAAGCTGAATCGGTTCGTGAAAAACCCTGGAGATACGCATTGAGTTGCTCTTGAGAGAGTGATGCGTTATTTAAAGGGTACCATGAGCTATGGTATTCATTATTCAGGACACCCAAAAGTGTTAGAGGGCTACAGTGAAGCTAACTGGATCTCTGATGCTGATGAGCTTTATGCCACAAGCGGATATGTGTTTCTGTTTGGAGGTGGCATTGTTTCCTGGAAGTCTTGCAAGCAGACTATCTTAACGAAGTCTACAATGGAAGCAGAGCTCGCTGCATTGGACACTGCTGGGACTGAGGCCGAGTGGCTTCGTGAATTCCTTTTGGATTTACCAGTGGTTGAAAAACCAATTCCGGCTATTTCCACGAACTGTGATAACCAAACCGTGATTACAAAGGTTAACAATTCCAAGGATAACATGAAGTCTTCAAGGCATGTTAAGAGACGACTGAAATCTGTCAGAAAATTGAGAAACTCTGGAGTTATATCGTTGGACTATGTCCATACGTCAAAAAATTTGGCAGATCAATTTACCAAGGGCTTATCACGTAATGTGATAGAGAGTGCATCGAGAGAGATGGGTATGAGACCCACTTGAAATCTACTTTAGTGGTAACCTGTCCTATGTGATCGGAGATCCCGTGAATTAGGATGGTGAAATAAGCTAGTAGTAGATTGTGAGGAAAGATCCCTTCTGAATTCATCTCTAGTGCATATTTTTCCTTTTTGTAAGGCAGGATGGTTTTTACCTTAATGTATTTCAATCGAGATGTTGTCCTACAGAACATATATTGAGAAATACACCTATGTGAGACAAACTGCTGGTCACAGTCTATGAGACTTGGGTAATCTCTAAATTCTCATGAAAATGTACAGAAGTGTGACTTATATGCTTCAAACAGAGGGGATGTCTTTTTGCAGCCTAGTACCAGTAAAGAACTTGAATGGATCTCATTTCACAGAAAACTGTCAATTCAAGGCTTAGTCCATTGTATAGTTGTGATTGAGTAAAATTCTAATTCTAGACGGATGTTCAACTTCACAGTCTCCGTCAAAACTTGGGTATATCAAAGAGTTGTGATACTTGAGATTATTTATCCAAACCTTAGAGATTGGTGGAGATTGTTGGATTATTTAATGGGATTGGTCCAAATTAAATAATTTAATAATCCTAATATATCTATGGTTTGAATTAAATAATACTAGCATGATGATTGAGAAAAGGCTGAAGTAATGCGACGCGCGATGTTTGATATTGTCACTTAAGACGATTAATGTCTCCTTCATTAGCTGGGAGTTTTTCACTTGATCATGGGAGTTTCTCTCCTAATTTCTCACTTGATCATGTGAGTTTCTCTCTTAATCATGGGAGTTACCGTCTTTTGGCATACCATCGGCGTGAGTGGAAAAGGAGGAGGGTCTCCTCGTGTGGGTGTTGCATGTTGAGTCATTTAATGAGTTTGCATGCCGGTCTATCTCTTCCTCAATAAAACTTCAGCATGTCATTTTTCTATAAAGAGACACAAAACTCAAGAGTAAAAGTTGGTCAAGATAACTCTGCTGCTTCTCGGGTATCTCCGTCCGGTGCTCCTGCGCGCACGGGATCGCTGGAGGGCAGGTGCCTCCGGAACCGATGCAGTTTGGGAACTCTGCTCGGGGTGTACGTCGATTTGGTTTTTGGGGAGCGCTCGCGTGACTGCCTGCATCGACGACGACGACACCGGACTGCCTGCAACGACTTCTCTGCTACAACGACGACGACACCATGGGTGACAACACCGGACCTTCTAACGTTTCTGGAAATGCTGGGTATCTACTTATGTCTCTCATCTTTATTTATGTGTTGTTCTTCCTATCTTTCTTGTTTGCTTCTTTTTATATACATACATGGAAATTGTTCTTTTCATAATGATTAATTTTATATATGTCATCATATTTAAACCGTCATTTATCTGGATTAAAATAATATATAAATTGCTTAATTTTCTAACAACAATCATCTGAAAGTGCTGCCGGATCAAACACAAAAAACCACAATTTTTTAAGGTAAACCTCGATGACTTTTCATGCACAACTTTAGTTCCCAGTCTCGTGGAGCAATAGGAAGATCTCGTCGCCGTCCTTGAGCCCGATGTCTTCCGGCATCGCCTCGGGCCTTAGTCTGCTGTCACCGGCAAGGAACGCAACGCTATTGCGGCCGATGCCGTGCTTGTCGCAGTACATGTTTATGAGGCGTCCCATCTTCACGTCGCGCTCGATTTGGAAGATCACATCCTCCCCCGTCAGGTTCCACACATTGATCTCGATGTGGGTGCCTTCTCTGCCAGCCTCGGCCTTCACCTTCGTCGACGTAGCCGTGCCCCTCTCCTGATTCTCCACCTTCACCGGCGTCGATGTCGTGCCCTTCTCCTTCTCAACACGACTCTCTACCTTCACCCGCGTCGAGCCGGTGCCCTTCTCCTCCTCCTTAACCCCTCGCTCAACCTTCACCTTCACCTGTGACTTGACCGTGCCCCTCTGCTCCGCACAACGAGCGACCTTGACCGGCGATGTGCTCATGCCCTTCTCCTCCTCCTTAATAACCCCTTGCACGACATTCACCAGTGTCGTGTTTGAGCCCCTCGGCTCCTCCTTAACCACGCGACGTACCTTATTCACTGGCGCCGTCGTGACCAAGCCCCTCAGCTCCTGCTCAGATCGGCGACGACGGACCTTCAACGACGGCGGCGTGCCCGCGGTCCTCTCCTTATCCACATGCTCTACCTTCGCCGGCGTGGACATCTATGCTCCTCTCGATCTCTCTCGCGGTTTCGATCTGGTGTGCTACTTCCGTTTGGCGTTTTGGCTTATGACGATCGTGTGCTTTGTGCCACCTTATATATACTGTGAGTGACCTTTGAACTGGCCTTCCAAGTTCCAAGACACTAATGACGGCTTGAACATCGAGCGCACAGGGAAAGAGAACGTCACGCTGAGCCGCGCGCTGAGTACCTGACCATCAACGGCAGGATGATTTTTTTTTTCAAAATAGTCAAATTCGTCTCTAATAAACTTTCAATTTGACCTCTCAACTTTCTTTTTTGACTAAACTCGTCCTTATGCTGATTTAGTACTCAATGTTGGCATGAAGCAGATGTTAAAAATTTCCTTTTTACCCTTGACTCCTTCCCATCAAGACAAGCAACAAGAATTTAGTAAAGGAATATGAAATAATCTACCTAGTCACACGAATGTTTAATCACAAAAATGTTGGAGAACGTTTCTAGTACGAGTAGAATGATATTTTGAAGAAGAAAAAAGTGTTCTTCTCGCGTCAAGACACATCACATGTATCTTGCAAAAATCGCATGATTATACCTTTCTAAGAAATTGGAGGAAAAACACATCAATTTCCCAGCTATGAAGTCAGAATCGTGAGGAGAAGTAGAATTATAGCCGACATAGTAGTAGTGCTCACATTGCCGACGAAAAATTATGGTTTTTTACTTGGGCCAATAAGAAAAACTCTGATTCGCGAATTAATTGCATGGTTAGATCAAACAAAAAAAAATCTTATCATAGCCAGATCATCATCTGAACACACGCATTCAGATTCAGCAATAATCAATCGCCAAGCAAATATCACACACACAAACACACGCACCAAATCCCAAACACATCATACTAACTTTTTTTTAGAGGACAGCAGAAGGTGTGTTTAGCACACAACATCCATTTTAAGGTCCACGCAGTTTAGTACGGAGTATGTGTTTAATTTTTCAAATCAAAGAATTTGTGTGGAGCTAAAATCCCAGGAAAATATATGGTTTAATTGGGCCAAGCAGGAACTCTATTTGGCTGACACCTAAAATGGTTGTCGACAAAAGGCCTAAATGGAGCCTGCGGCGGATTAATTGCATGGTTTGATCTGAAGATACTACTACTGGTATCATTAGATCAAACAGAAAACCTTATCAATTATCATAACCAGATCACGATCTGAACACGCGCTTTCATATTTCAACGTACATGCACACAGATTCAACAGTCAATCGTCAAGCAAATTTTCACACACGCATCAGATGTTCAGATCCCAAACACATCGTAACTTCGAGATAACTAACACAAAGTTCGGATACACGTGCAACAATGAACAATCTGAGTTTGTACTTGCCGATCAAACCCGAAAAGAATGTCTTGGCAAGCTCTTCGTGCACAACTCCTCTAGCTCCCGGTCTGGGAAGGGATTACGTAGATCACGTCGCCGTCCTCGAGCCTGATCTCGTCCGGCGTCTTGTCGGGATTTATTCTACGGCCTCGAGGAGAGAGAAGTCGCTGGGGCTGCGGATCAAGTGCTTCTCGCAGTACAGGCCCATGAGCCGCCCCATCTTCACGTCATGCTTGATGCGGAAGAACATGGACTAAGATTTTTGGTTCCTGGAAGCCCGGGTACCTGGAAGCCGGGCCCTAGGATTGGTGGGAGCAGGCCACCGAGATCTGGGCCGTGGCAGGGGGTACAGAAGTTGGCAGCGCAAAACCCGGGCTGAAAAAACATGGATGAGAGAGTGGATGGGCCAGAATTATGCGGTCCGGATCCTCTGACTGCCCTCCCAAAACGCACCAAAGCGAACAGTAAAATGTGTCACAAAAGACACGAAAACACTGTAGCACTCGGTATTGTAGCACTCGGTATTGTAGCAAAATACTGTAGCACTCGGTATTGTAGCAAAATACTGTACCATCACCACTGTTCACATGGTACTGTAGCACTCAATCCTGCACGTCCATCTGTGATCGGACGGTTCCAAAGAGGTAAATATCACGCTACAGTGTTTCTCTGACTTCCCCTACGGCAGAGAATCCACGGCGAGAATTATGGTGGGTTGTACCTGTACCGGACACCTTGGATCAGGTTCACCCGACCATATCAAAAGCCGCCACGGCCGACGCGTCTGTCTCTCTTCTCATTGCCTCTCTCTCTCTTCTCTCTCTCCGCCCAGATCCAGATCGAGCCGACCCCGGCGACCGCGGCCTCCTCCCCGCCGGGCGGTGCTCCGCGGCGGCCTGCGCGAGGCGCTCGTCGGCGGCAGCGTGCGGCGGAGCTCCGCGGCGTCCTCGCGCGAGCGCGGGGCCGGGAGGTGGCGGGCGACTCCCCGCGGCGCCACGACACGACGGGCTCCTACAGCAGCTGGATCCGAGGCGGGCAGCCGCCCCTCCGCCTCCTTCTCCCTGGCGCCCCTCCCTCTCCGGATCCAAGCTTGCCAAGGCCTCCCTCTACGGATCAAGGGCATGCGGGCGGGGAGCGCGGAGCCGGCGACGACCTCGTCGTCCCCGCGGCATGGTCAAGCTCGTCGTCCCCCGTCGGCCGCCGACACCGGCGCGAACAGTCCGTGTGCCGGCGTGCGGCGGAGCGCCGCGGGAGGCTGCAGATCCGGCGCACCCGGCCCGGATCCGGCGCCCCCCGGAGCTGGATATGCCCGGAGCCGAGCGCGGGCAGCAGCACCCTCCGCCTCCTTCTAGCCTGCGCTCGAGCGGGACGACGCCCGTCTCCGGCGCGGTTCGAGGAAGGTGCTGCAGCCTGCAACGGCTCTAATCGGGCGGGTGGCGAGGAGATCGAGTTCATCATCGAGGATTCGAGGTGGCCCGAGCGGAGCTCGTCTGCCGGCCAGCTCCGGCGACGACGACGACCTCTTGCGACGACCCCGAGGTGGCCGGCGCGGAGCTCACGGTGAGCCGGGCCAGATCCGCGCACCTCGCCCGCCAACAGCGCGCGGCGTCGGTGGCCCTCCTCGTCGCGGACGGCGCCACGGCGGCGACGACGAGGTTCTGGCCGTCTCGGGCTCCTCCTGCTCCTCTCCCTCGCCGTCGAGGGCTCCTCCTGCTCCTCTCCCTCCGGCGGACCCGTGGAACGGGAACGGCGAAGCCCGACGCATCTTGGGGCAGGCCATGCTCGACGCCGGGATCTTCGAGGGGCTCCAACACGAGCTCACGGCGCCGTCGACCGTCTGTGAAGCTCGGGGCTGCTCCTACCATGTGGCGTGGTGAAAGGTCGCTGGCCGGGGCGGTCAGATCGAGAGCTCGGCAGGTCAGGGCGCGCTCGCCGGCGCACCGATCCGCCGGTGACGCACCGTCGGGGTTCCGCCAGTGACGCACCGTCGGGATGGCCTCTTCAGGTCAACAACATCAGGGATGGTGAGGCCACGGTCTTTTGGCTCACATGGATTTGTTGGGATCCCGGATTTGTTTGCTTGATCTGGTTTCATTCCTTATTTGCTTGATCTGGTGCCATCCTATTTGTTGGGATCCCGGATTTGTTTGAATAGACGATGAACATATATTCTGTTGATTTTTAGGTTGTAGTTGTGCAGTACATGCTATGTTCTCTAGTTGTACAGTCGATGAGCATGTGGAATACTCTTTGTTTCGGACTTTAGGTAGTGTGCAGTGAGTGAGCAAGTTAATGAGCATGTGCAGTACCCATTGTGGACACAAACAATTTGTAGTAAAAAATGAAAAAATGGTTGAGATATAGTAGAGAAAATGAAAATAACACTTGTTGACGGATGTTAAAAAACTACCCACCAGCATGTTTAAGTTGTTAAATGATTTTATTAAACCCAACCCCGGTGTCAGCGGAGCATGTGTTGTTATGAAATATAAGGCAATGAAATAAAAAAGAAAAAAATACCCCATCACAGTCCAGGACAGGTGACAACGCGCGAAATGGGAGAGGGCCAGCGTTGGTACAGGTCGCGGGCGCGGGCGTCGAGGGAGAAAAAGTGGACTGTGTGCCAGGCTTTTCACTGTCCACGGCTCTTTTTCAGCCCCATGTGCACGGGTGGATCACCTTTTCTCGTCTCCCCACACCAGATCGACGGTCCGGATTCAAACCATCCGGGCTTCAGGGAACCAAAATGTATTTCGCGAAGAACATGTCCTCCTCATCCGCCGTCAGGTTTAGCAACTTGATCTCGATGTGGGTGCCGCCTCTGCCGGCCTTGGCCTTCACCTTCGACGTAGCTGTGCTCCTCTCCGCTTCCTCCTCCCAGTTCTGCCCCACCTTCGTCGTCGACGGTGCCGACATCGACCCTCCCCCTCTGCCTCTCGATCTCGTTTATAGTGTCTAAGATTTCGTCAGGTGAGTAGAGTACTATCTAGGGATGAAAGTGGTGTGGATAATTTCCGCATCCGATCCGATCCGAATCCGAATTATGCGAATATGGAGAAAAGTTTTTGATATCTATGCGGATGTGAATAATCCGAATCCGATTGTGTGCGGATGCGGATTAGATGGATTATCCGATAATTGAATGCGGATAATCCGAGGTCTATAATAGGATATCCGACTACTATGATAGCCCAATACGACCCATACACTATGACTTTTTACCTATACACAATTTTTTAGCCCATAAAATTTCAGCTATATATATAGTGTGTGCACGTGCATAAAAAATCCTAGTCGCAACCCTACGCAGAGCATCATTTGTCAGTTGTCACGCATCGACACCGCGGCACTTGCGGCCGGACAATTGCCCTGCGCCCCTTCCGATCTGCCGAATCATAACGATTATTTTTCATATTATGTTGCTACTTTACGGCTTTGTTTTCAAAAATATTGATCACCATTTGAATCTGAATATAAGCATGTATTATCCGACTAAATTAATCCGCATCCGCTCCGACTCCGGTCCGACTCCGCACCATATCCGGCATCCGAATAAATCCGCATCCACCGTATCTGTGTAATATCCGCTCCGCTCCACATCCGACAAAGAAATATGGATGTGGATGTGGAAAAAGTATTATCCGATCCGATCCGCTTTCATCCTAGTACTATCTATATACTCTTTTTTTAAAATACTATCTATATACTTGAATAGTCCTACTAGGCCACTAAGGTTAGTTACAAGAGCCGCACGGACTGACACTCTTCAGATATGTTGTTTGTTAGCGAGGACTCATTCTGGGGGCTCCTATCTCCCTACCGGAAGATGGATAACACAATGAACTTCCAGCCCAACACCGGCTCATTCACCGCCTCTTCATCTTCTTCCTCAGGCTGCTCCCCCAACCCCGCCGCCGGCGCCTCCACCACCCTGGCCGGCGGCTGCCGCGCCGCCATGCCGTCCGCCCACCGACCACCACCTCCCGTCCACCCCGCCCTTCCTAATCGCGCAACTTGTTGCCCCCGCCGCCGGCGGCCCCCCACCGGGGATCCAGCCCTGCCCGGCCGGCGGTGCTCCCGCGCCGCCTCACCCTCTGCCGCCGGCCGTACAACCACCACCGCCAGGCCTACCGCCGCCCACGACCTTCTCCTCTAAGGCCGGCGGCCATTGAAGCCCCGCCCCCAGAAACCCGAACCCCCGAACCCAAACCCTAAGCTCCGCCGCCTCCACCACCGCCCCGCCCGGCGGCGACCTCGCCGCCGGCCGTTCCCCCCCACCGTCCGCCCGTTCCGGATTTCCCATCCCGCAACCCCGAACCCGAACCCGCCGCCGCCTCGACCACAACCCCGGCCGGCGGCGACCTCGCCGCCGGCCGCTCCCCCCACCGCCCACCCTCCTCGTCCTCCCGCGTGAGCGCGCGCGCTCGGCGGCACGAATGGAAGCGGGCAAGCGGCAACTGGAGGAGGTGAGAGGAAGAAGAAGGTCATCCGACGGTTGCTACCACACGCACGAATCTTGAAGCATTTATAGATAACTTCGTTTCTATCTTCCGGAAGATGTATAGGATTCCCGACTCATTCTGATTCTGACTTGATGGCCTGCTAAGTATGGCCCATGTTTACAGGTTCGGCAAGCCCAGTAAGGTACTCACAAAAAGCAGCTAGGAAAACCAGAAGAGCCCCGCACGCCCACCAGCGGACCAGCCCACCACACAATGCAACGGCTCCAGAATTCCATCCGCGTCGGCGCCGCCGCCGCCGCCTTCTCCCTCGTCCGCCGCCTCCTCTGTACCACCACCACCGCATCACCACCGGCCCGCTTCGTCGCAGAGAGCTACCTCGTCGCCAAGTGCGGCCTCACACCATCGCAGGCCGTCAAGGCCTCGAAGCTCCTCTCCCGTCTCGAGACCCCGGACCAGGCCGACGCCGTGCGCGCATTCCTCGCCGGCCTCAGCCTCTCCAAGGCCGATGTCGCCGCCACCATCATCCGGAGGCCGCGGATCCTCTGCTTCAACGTGGAGTCTACCCTCGCCCCCCGCGTCTCCCAGCTCCGCGGCATCGGCCTCTCCACCCCCCAGATCGCCTCCCTCGTGCCGCTCGTCCCCTACGTGTTCGGCAATCCGGTCTACGTTTCCCGGCTCGCGTTCTTCATCTCCTTCTTCGGCTCCTTCACCAAGCTGCACGACACCATCAGGAGGCGCGACAAACTCCTCTGCTGGAGCGCCGAGCCGAGAAGGTCGAGCCGCAAGCCGCGTTGCTGCGCGAGTGCGGACTAAGTGCTCGTGATATTGCCCAAGTGGTCTCCGTGGCCCCGCGGTTGTTCTGCGGGTCCCTGGAGCGTCTCAAGGCCACCATAGCGCGCGCCGAGGAGCTCGGCGTGCCCCGGGGCACACCCATGTTCCGCCACGCCCTCGTGGTGGCGTACTCTATCGGGCGGGAGAAGGCCACCGCCAAGATGGAGCTGCTCAGGTCGCTCGGTTGGTCTAACAGTCAGGTGGCGATGGCGGTGGCCAGGTTGCCGTCCATATTGTCGAGTTCCGAGGACCGGATGCGACGTGCGGTAGATTTCTTGACCAAAGAGGCCGGCATTGAGGTGGAGGCTATCGCGCGAGGGCCAAGTTTGCTCATGTTAAGCATCGAGCGGAGGCTGGCGCCCCGGCTCAAGGTGCTGAAGCTTTTCAAGGAGAAGGGGTTGCCGTTGGGTGATCGAGCCTTCTGCGGCGTGGCCAAAATCAGCAGTGAGGATTTTCTGAATAAGTTTGTTCTTCCTCACGCGGAGATCCTACCACGCGACCTCGTTGGTGCTTTTGCCACTGTCCGTGCTGGAAAAGCGGCGGCCGGAGCTGCACGGTGAGAAGCCTGGTTGCGGTTGGAAGCAGGATGGGGATCCGCAGCTACTGATTGGTGTGGTGGATCTAGTCATCTAGTGCATGGTAATTAGCTGCTGCCTTTTACAGTCCATGTTTCTGCTGTTCTGCATCCGATGCTTTTTTCTGAACTTGGGTGAACATGTGCTAGTTCTATTATTCTAGACATTATGGAAAACCAGAAGGAAGTGTAGAGTGGTGATCCACATGTACCCTTTTTTTGAAGTAATTGCTCAAGCTGTGTCCATATACATTTGTTGCTCAAGTATCAGCATCAACAATTTCTTTGCTTGCCGCCTGCAATGCCAATGCAGAATGCACTACTGGTCCTGTCTCCCATCTCCCTCCATCTAATCCAAGGTTGCCAACAAGGCATTGAATAAAAAACATTTAAAAACAGATAATCAAGAAATCAATCTATGCCTGGAAATAAAAAGAAGGAAAAAACAATGGAAAATAGAAAAAACTAACGATGCCACTGGGTACCCAATACCCTTACCCAGATCCACATCCAGAATGTATGGGGAGGGTATGGAAAAAACTAACGATGCCACGAAGAAGATGCCTAGCATCAGTAGCTGAGTCTATTTACACCAGTGAAGCCCGATCATATATTTACAAACATAACTTGAACAAGCAACTGCGAACTGAGAGTCTGTAGTGATAAATTTCAGTATATCCCTTCATTTCTGGAGCCAATTGTCAGGCAGGATTAGGAAGGTTGTTCCGTTTCAGCGGGCGGCATGAATTTTCCATGTGCTTCTGAATTTTCCTGGACATGGTGCACAGATAGTATAAGAATACTGAATTTTCCATGTGCTTCTTATTACTTCACATGGCATGAGAAGTGTTAACTTTTGGAATTACAATATTATTTATGTCAGCTTGCCAATATGATTCCTGTTAGCATCTAATTGTTATATTTTCTTGCAGGAGCTGTTCAGCTTCAGGCTGTTTTCCTTGCTGATGAACTGGTGAAACTGTCATGGTGGACGATGAAGCTGCAGGGAACTGTCATGGTCAATTTTTAGTGAAATGTCTACAGTCTAGTTATTTCTTGTAGCAGTTCAGTTTTTTAGTGAAATGTGTGAACTGACATCAAAGTGAATGGCCTTTGCCTATGTGAACTGAAATGTGAAGCTGTGTGAACTCACACATGTCCTTTTGAAACTCAGCTATTCGTGCTCCTTGTACACATAAGCAACTCGAAGGATTTAGCAACTCAAGAAGGATTTAGTTGAGCACATATGGCAGTGTTATGGGCCTAAAGAAAATTAATCTACATTGAAATGGTATTGCAACTTTACTATATCATATCATGTACTCTAAGTGCCTATTGATATTAGTATATATATTCCATTAATGGTTTTAGAAGTATTTTATACGAATTAAATCAATATCATGCATTATACCTCAATTGAGCATCGAAGTGACTACAAAGATCAAATGTGCACATGATCATCATGATTTTTGTGTCAAAGAATGAAGTAAATGTCTTGCAGACATACAAACAGACAAGTCATTGCACAAGCTGTCTATTTAGTTGTCTGTGTGTCTCAAATAGACAACAACCGTCTACATTATTGTACTTGCCCTTAACACATATTCCCTCCGTCCCACAAAAACCGTTTGTTTAGAGAAATTTAAGACATGTTAGTAGTTGTGACAAATGATCTTGCCGCTCCTAATTAATCATGCATTGAAACCTGAAAAGAGACATCAAATAAGTATTTCATTGGCTCCATATGTTTCTCAATGCAAAATTTCCTTGGTACTTGGTGTTAGTTTAATGAGAAAAACATTTAATACAAGTTATATAAACAATCTTTGTGGGACAAATTTTGAAAGTTATATAAGCAGTCTTTGTGAGACAGAAGGAGTAGCTTCCATTTTAAGGTCCATGCAGGAGTACTAGTTTAAATATACTTCTGCATGAACCAAAGTACGTGTTTATAATTTAATAAATAACAAAATCGATCAACCAAAGCTAAGGCTAACTCAAAGACGTGCAACAAAGAAAGTGCTAGCTGCCCCATTAAAAAACAAAAAAAGCATCAATTATTTTTCATTGCCACTTTAGTTCCCAAACTCGTGGAGCTAGCGCTACGGAGATCGTGTCGCCGTCCTCGAGCCTGATCTCGTCCGGCGTCTTGTCGGGACGTATTCTTCTTCCCAGATCAAGTGCTCGCATTGCATGTCCATGCGCCGCTCCATCTTCATGTCGCGCTTGATGCGGAAGAACACACGTCCTTGTCCTTCTCCATCGTCGGGCTCCCACACCTTGATCTCGATGTGGGTGCCGACCTCGGCCTTCACCTTTGATGTCTCTGTTCGGCTAGTCGGTGACAGCTGATTTGTTGTGAGAGAAAACTATATGAACATCGCAAAATTCTCCATACGAATTCTGTAATTAGTATTTTTTTATTAGTATTCGAACATTTTCGAAATTTCTGATGTGACACCGTGAAAACTTTCGCTGTTGAATTTAAACAACTAACCATTTACTTGGACCAAGCAGAAAATCTATCAGGCTGACACCTAAAACGGTTGTCAACAAAATGCCCTAAACGGGGCCTGGACTCCCAATCACAGATTAACTGCATGGTTAATTTGATGTGAAGATACTACTACATGTATGGTATAGATCATCAAACCAAAAACCTTATCATAACCAGATCACGATCTGAACACGTGCATGCATTCATATTTCAACATGCATACAGATTCAGGGCAATCAATAACCTTTTTTCGATTAAAGTCAGCAATCAATAATCGCCAAGCAAATTTTCACACGCGCACCAGATGTCCAAAAAGCAAACACATCATAACTTAGAGTAGAACTCAACACAAAGTTCGGATACACGTGCAAAAATCTGAGAGAGTACTTGGCGATCAAACCCGAAAAAACCTTGGCGGCTCTTCATGCACAATGACTGGAGCTAGTTCTCGGTCAGAACGGGGAATACGTTCGCGTCGCCGTCCTCGAGACCGATCTCGTCCGGCGTCTTGTAGGACTGTATTCCGCGGGCGACCGAATCCACAAAATAGACGTCAGAGCGGCTGTGGATCGAGTGCTTCTCACAGTACATGTCCATGAGCCGCCACATCTCCACATCGCGCCTGATGCGGAAGGACACGACGTCCTCGGCCTTCGCCGTCAGGCTCCACACCTTGATCTCGATGTGAGTGCCGCCTCTGCCGGCCTCGGCCTTCACCTTTGATGTAGCTGTGCTCCGCTCATGATTCTCTAATTTCACTGGCATCGGGGCCGTGTCCTTCTCCTCCTTAACCTCTCGCTCCACCTTCACATGCGACTTGACCGTGCTATTCTCCTTGGACTCAACCGCACCAACGACATTCACTGGCGTGGTGCCCATGACCTTCTCCTCCTCCTTAATAACCCCTAGCACGACATTCACGGCCGGCGTCGTGGCCGAGCCCCTCAGCTCCTCCTTAACCACGCGACGAATCTTCATCGGCGTCGTCGTGCCCGAGCCTCTCTGATCCTCCTCAGACCGGAGACGTGCCTTCAACGGCGTAGTGCCCGCATCCCTCTCCTCCTTAACCCCATGCTCTACCTTTGCCGGCGTCGACATCGATCCTCCTCTCGATCTAGATATATCGCCTTTCGATCTGGTGTACCTACCGTTTCGAGTTTTGGCTTTCGTCGATCGTGTGCTTTGGGCTCCAGTAGGCTACGAGGCCAGGCCCAGGAACGACCTTTGTGCTGGCTTCCAAGTTCCCAGATGTCGGCGTTGAACATCAATCAACAACCGCACGAGGGAAAGAGGACGTCGTGCGCTGTGCCCCGCGTCGAAGCGCTGAAGTAAATAAATGCTTTACTAAACCACCACACGCCAACAACTGGATGCGTTTTTTTTTCGCACGATGAGAATTTGGTATGCACAGGCTGGTAGTTGACGAGGAACTTGCTGAAGTAATCATCCTCTTCTCCTTCGTATAATTGACCAAGTATTTCCTTGCTGGTGATCGATGAGCTGGTAGTTGATGAGGTGGATTTGCTCGCTTGTAGCAATGGCGCTGGGCCGCTGGTGCTGGCAGTGTTGTTGATGGCAATGGCAGCGGGAAGGGAAAGGTGGATGATCAACCACAAGTCTGAAATCTATAGGTCAGTCAGACAGCACTGCAACCATTGAAAGGCCGTTGTGCTCTGAATATTCCTTGGGCTGAATGCAGGCTGCTGGTCGAATAAAGCTCTCCTGGATTTTCATCTTTTTGTGTTCCTCGCCTTGCAAAAGGCCAGGAATTATCTTAGCTGTGACGCTTGTGTTCCCATTTCACTGGTATTTATTCGTGCACTGTTCATGAATCTATGTAATCCCTTCATCTCATGAAGAGTGCAATCCTAACTTTTGAAAAAAAAACTCACAAACTGCAATTCTAGAAAATATATCTAATTAACTTCCTAATTAAGTGGTCAGATCTGATTTGCATGTCAAAACTTACTGCATTTGGCAAATAAATAAGGGTAGAGTATGCTCTTAGAGTATGCTAAAAATTTTATACTCTTAGAAATTTTTAGCACACTCTTAGAGCATCTCCAAGAGTATGCTAAATATTCTCTCCCAAAACTGTGAATTGGGGGTATGCTAAAAAAAATTTCTCCCAAAATGATATCATTCCGCAGCAGATCACCAAAAACTAATCTCCCCAATAATTCAAATCAGGCCACGTCACCAGAACTATTTTCTTTTTCAAAAAATAGTCATCACAAGTAGCTCATCCATCTCTCATTCTGTTCTTTTTCCTCCACACAGCCACGGATCCAACTGAGTTTAGCTCCGCCGTCAGCAAAATTCGTCGACGGTGCTCCCCCATCTCCAAATCACCTTTGCCCACATCTCACCTACTTCCACGTGTACGCCCTTGAGCATCTCCGAGACCCATACGAACCACGGGCAGCCGGAGATTTTAGTTTTCCCGGCCGCCAAGGGCCATTGGGGATTCTGGTAGGCGCGCGTCGGAGGTTCGCGGGCAGCACGGCCGCCGTCGGCACACCGTCGTGATGTCCTCAGCCACGAGCGACGACGGCAGCACGCGCTTCCGCCTGCACCGGCAACGACGGCGATGCGGGAGGCTCGAGATGGGAGACGGCGAGGCTGGTCGTAGGCTTCCAGGAGCTTTTGGGAAAAGAAGAAGCATTCACGCGGGAAGGAGCAGCTCGGGGAACGATTGGGGACGGATGCGCCTCGCGTAAATATGTGCGGAGCATCTATTGCTAAAAATTTCTCCCCCAAAACTATGTATTGGGAGCTCTCTCAAAATTTGTTCCTCCCAAAATACTATCATCCTCCAGCAGATCCCCAAAACTAATCTCCCAATATTTTTGTAAATAAGCCACATCATCAAATTATACGAAAACGCCCCGTCCATTTGACTATCTGAGCACCCTACGGCCTGCACCACATACCTCTAATTTTCAATTCACTGCTCCTCCAGCGAGCTGTAGGAAACCCCTCTCCAAGTCCGAGACTCCTCTCCGTGCTTGGCAATGTAGTTGGCGAGTATGAGTATCTCGTCCTCCTCAGCCGCCGTCCACCTCCCCCGCTTCAGCCCCCACCTTCTCCAGCACGACGCCCTTCCCCTCGCTCTCGCTAGCGCGCAGGTAGCTCTCACAGGCCTAGCTGCAGCCACCGATGGGAGCACTCGCGCGTGCCCCGGTTGAGTTGCTGCCCCTACCGGAGCGGCAGTGCGGGTCCGGCGACCTACAGCCCCCCACGGGAGTGCCGACGCATGGCGCGGTTGAGCAGCTACCCCGACGGGAGCGGCGGCGCGGGCTCCTCGAGCTGCAGGTCCCCATGGGAACGGTGGCGCGGGTCCGGCGAGCTGCTGCTCCGACGGGAGCGGCGGCGTAGGTCCGGCGAGCTGCAGCCCCGACGGGAGTGGCAGCGTAGGTCCGGCGAGCTACGGCGCGGCCGCGCGGGCTCGGCGAGCTGCAGTCCTTCACGAGAAAGGTGGCCCGAGCTCTCGGTGCTCCCGCGTGCCTGGCAGTGGGCCCCTACCATGATTGGGGAGGAACGGAGACGCCAATATATGCGCGGTGCTGGAGTGTTTTTTCGCGTTGCTAAACTTTTGGGAAAGATATACGGGAGCTGGAGTGTTTTTTCGCGTTGCTAAACTTTTGGGAAAGATATACGGGATCTGTTGGAGCACTTTTTTTCCTCTTTTTTCTCAAAATTAGGTTTTGGGGGAATTATAGGAGGACTCTTGGAGTTGCTCTGCGAAGGATTTTCGCAGTCCGAAAAGATTGGGAGAGGTTTAGGTTGGACTTAATTTTTTCCAGTTTTCTCCCAAAAGAAAGTATTAGGAGTAGGATCCACATGCTCTTGGAGTTGCTCTTAAATCTATCTTAAAAAAAGTTAGAATTGCAGTCTTTTGTGGGACGAGAGAGTAATTTGCTAACAGTTTAGCAATAGTATTATGGAATGTTGCCATATATGAAGCTGCGCATGCTCCAAATATTCTTGTTCTACTGGTTTGCAATCAAATTCAACAATCAATCACTGAGTCACCAACCAAATTTTCACATCGCACCAAATCATTAATAGAGACTCTACTCCTGAGTAGAGAGGAACTCAACACAAAGTTCAGATACAAGTGCAAGTGTGCAACAATCATCTGAAAGTGCTGCCGGATCAAACACAAAAAACCACAATGATTTATTTTAGAAGGTAAACCTCGATGACTTTTCATGCACAACTTTAGTTCCCAGTCTCGTGGAGCAATAGGAAGATCTCGTCGCCGTCCTTAAGCCCGATGTCTTCCGGCGTCGCCTCGGGCCTTATTCTGCTGTCGCCGGCAAGGAACGCGGCGCTGTTGCGGCTGATGCCATGCCTGTCGCACTACATGTTCATGAGGCGCCCCATCTTCATGTCACGCTCGATTTGGAAGATCACATCCTCCCCCGTCGGGTTCCGCACCTTGATCTCGATGTGGGTGCTTTCTCTGCCAGCCTCAGCCTTAACCTTCGTCGACGTAGCTGTGCCCCGCTCCTGATTCTCCACCTTCACTGGCGTCGGTGTCGTGCCCTTCTCCTTCTCAACACGACTCTCTACCTTCACCCGCGTCGAGCCGGTGCCCTTCTCCTCCTCCTCCTTAACCCCTTGCTCAACCTTCACCTTCACCTGTGACTTGACCGTGCCCCTCTGCTCCGCACAACGAGCGACCTTGACTGGCGATGTGCCCATGCCCTTCTCCTCCTTAATAACCCCTTGCACGACATTCACCGGCGTCGTGTTCGAGCCCCTCGGCTCCTCCTTAACCACGTGACGTACCTTATTCTCCGGCGCCGTCGTGCCCGAGCCCCTCAGCTCCTGCTCAGATTGGCGACGACGGACCTTCAATGGCGGCGGCGTGCCTGTGGTTCTCTCCTCCTTATCCACACATGCTCTACCTTCACCGGCGTCGACATCTATGCTCCTCTCGATCTCTCTCGCGGTTTCGATCTGGTGGTGTGCTACTACCGTTTGGCGTTTTGGCTTATGACGATCGTGTGCTTTGTGCCACCTTATATATACTGTGAGAATGACCTTTGAACTGGCCTTCCAAGTTCCAAGACACTAATGACGGCTTGAACATCGAGCGCACGGGGAAAGAGAACGTCGCGCTGAGCCGCGCGCCGAGTACCTGACCATCAACGACAGGATGGTTTTTTTTTTCAAAATAGTCAAATTTGTCTTTATTAAACTTTTAATTTGACCTCTCTACTTTAATTTTTGATCAAACTCGTCCTTATGCTGATTTAGTACTCAATGTTGGCATGAAGCAGATGTTAAAAATTCCCTTTTAGCCTCGACTCCTTCCCATCAAAAGAAGCAACAAGAATTTAGTAAAGGAATATGAAATAATCCACCTAGTCACAAGAATGTTTAATCACACAAATGTTGGAGGAGCACGTTTTTAATACTAGTAGAATGATATTTTGAAGAAGAAAAAAGTGTTCTTCTCGCGTCAATACACATCACATGTATCTTGCAAAAATCGCATGATTAAACCTTTCTAAAGAAATTGGAGAAAAACACATGCTATGGTGTAAGAATCGTGAGAAGAAGTAGAATTATAGCCGAGAAATTATATCTTGTTAATGGAACAGGGCTCGAACAGTATAAAATTTTAATAGAGCGATTATAAAATAATGAGATTATTTACATGCCACGACCTATGTTTATGTACTACTGTATAGTAGTGCTCACATTGCCGACGAAAAATTTATGACCAAGGAGACAAACTCTGAATCGAGGATTAATTGCATGGTTAGATCAAACAAAAAACCTTATCATAACCAGGTCACCATCTGAACACGCGCATTCATATTTCAACATGCATACAGATTCTGCGATCAATCGCCAAGCAAATTATCACACACACGCACCAGATCCCAAATACATCGTAACTTAGGGTGTGTTTAGAAGCCCAACTTCTCCCAAAATTCACTATGCAAAAAGAAGATTCCCTATCACATCAAACATCACATCAAAAATGTCGGTACATGCATGGAGTACTAAATGTAGATGAAATCAAAAACTAATTACACAGTTTGGATGTACTTTGCGAGACGAATCTTTTGAGTCTAGTTAGGTCATGGTAGAACAATATTTACCACAAACAAACGAAAAGTGCTACAGTGCTTTTCAGTTCGGAACAGTGCTTTTCAGCCTAAAATCCGTGCAAAATCCAGAATTTTACATCCCAATTCAGGGAACTAAACACACCCTTAAAGAAGAACTCTAACACAATAAAATAAGTTGGAATACGCGCGCGCAAAAATCTGAGAGCACTGGCCGATCAAATAAACCCGAAAACAAAACCCTTGGCCGCTCTTCATGCACAACTCAGCTAGCTCCCGGTCTGGGCGGGGAATACGTAGATCACGTCGCCGTCCTCGAGCCCGATCTCGTCCGGTGTCTTGTCGGGACGTATTCTACGGTTGTCTTCATCGAGGAGATAGAAATTGTTGCGGCTGTGGATCGAGTGCTTCTGGCAGTACACGTCCACGAGCCGCCCGATCTTCACGTCGCGCTTGATGCGGAAGAACAAGTCCTCCTTCGCTGCTGTCAGGTTCAGCAACTTGATCACCACGTGGGTACTGCCTCTGCCGGCCTCGGTCTTCACCTTCGACGCAGCTGTGCTCTTCTCCGCCTCCTCCTCCTCCCAGTTCTGCCCTACCTTCGTGGAAGGCGCAGACATCGACTCTTCCCTCTCCATCTCGTTTACAGTGTCTAGGTTTTCGTCAGGTGAGTACTAGTAGCACTATATCTCTACCTAATATTAAAGCAAGGACTGTTTCTGCCCTCAATCTTCGTACGTCGCAGAGAACCGGAGAAAAAACCCCGCGAACCGGTGCACCGAAGTCAGAAACCGGGGAAAACCGTGACCATCTTCCCTGAACCGCTTGTAAAACTGACCGTCTCCCCTCCTGAACCGGCTCACGGACGGAGTCAGATCCGGAAAAACCAACCAGCCTCCTTGAACCGGCAGAGCAGTTTAAAGCCCACGAAACTAAAAGTTTAAAGCCCACGGAACTAAAAAAAACAGAAGGAGAGTAGGAGTTGAGCCGGTGGGGGCTTGAACACAAGACATCTCCTTAATTACAACCCGTGCTAAATAGTTTGTTTGTTAGATTCAGATTTGATTTGTTTTAAACGGATGGAAGTGGATGGAGGACCTAATACATACTCCTATTAATTACCATCATCTGTCACGTGTGGCAGTATTTTTTTATACCATGGTATAAAAATGTTATTGCTTGCAAAGAACGTATGCGCATCCATACATGATGTTAATTTTGATTTTAGGTTCTAGCTATATATTTAACTAGGTGATACCCCGCGTGTTGCCGCGGGAATTTTTAAACAAAATTTTAATGTGAAATGTGAAAGTAGAAACACCAAAACGATTACATGACGATATTCATCTGTAAACAATATTATATATGAAAATATGTTAATTTTGTTGAGAGAGAACCATTTTTAAATGATTGATCCTACATGTATTTCAACTGCGAGAATTTTATGACGTGCTACTCGCAAATACAACATGCTATTAGTCACAGAAAATCGACGAAGACATAAATATATGGTTTGGTGGATGTTGACATGGCTTGGTGAATGTTGACATGGCTTATAGTAGACAGTAAGTGACATGGCGTGTAGTGGGTTATGACGTGGCGTGTTGAGAGGCAAGAGAAATAGTTAGTGGAAAGAACAAAATATGAATGGTGAGTTACACTACATAGAGTGAAGTTATACATAATGATAGTAATATCATATACTATACTTGCTATTTGCTCTAAGAAAGATCTGCACTAACAGCTCAACCAGCACCAGTGTTGGCTAGATCAAACCATGTTGTATGAGATAATATAGTTTGTCTCTCACAAACTCTGGGTAGAAAATGTAAAACATGTTTTTTTATAGAAGGAACATGAGAATTGAAAACTCAATTTATTTCTAGCAAAAGTGCATATATTAATTGAGTATGATAAAAATATGGAGTAGAATTAAAAAATTCTACTAATTTTAAAGCACAATTAGTATTTGAGCGTAGCAACGCACGGGTATCTTGCTAGTACTCGAAAAGTCCAGCAAGGCCTAGGGTTAGTTGCAAGAGTCACGGACTTTTCAGATCTTGAAGGCGAGAGGCCTGGCGACTATACATCGCGCCTGCGATGGATAGCAATCCATCGCAGGCGCGTGATTGGTCCGCGGGGGCTGCTGGGGGTAACCGCACTTGGGGTTGGGGTTGGGGATGGGGATGTTGACGGTTGTTTTTGTTTCTTTTTCTTTTCTTTTTTGTTTGTTTTTATTTCTTTATTTATTCTTCATATATTTTTTACTTTCTATTTCTTTTTTCATTTTTATTTTCTTGTTTCTTTTTTATTCTTATTTTTTTATTCTTTTTATTTTTCAATTTTATTCTTTTTTACTTTCTTTTCCTTTTTTATTTTTATTTTTTGTTTCTTTTTTATTTCTTCTTTTCTTATTTTTTATTATTCATATTTTCTATTTTATATTTTGATTTTGATTTTCATTTTTCATTTCTTATTTTTTATATTTTTTATTTGTTTTGTTTGTTTTATTTTTCTAATTCTTTCCTTTTATTTTTATTTTATTTTTATTTTTATTTTATTATCTTTTTATTTTTCTTGTTTCTTTTTTATTTTCTTTCTTTCTTATTTCTATTTTTGTTTTCTGTTTTTTATTTTGTTCCTATAAACATATACGCTTGTTCTGATGAACAAGCTAACTTGTTCCTACAAACATATACGCTTGTTGTGATGAACAAATTAACTTGTTAGTACAAACATATATGCTTGTTATATTGAACAACTCTACTTGTTCTTCAGCGTCATCATTTTGTTTCATGAAAATTCACTTCGTCTTAAATAATGTTAATTTTGTTCCTACAAACATATACTCTTATTCTGATGAACAAGCTAACTTGTTCCTACAAATATATACTCTTGTTATGATGAACAAGCTAATTTGTTCCTACAAGCGCATGTGTTTGTTCTGATTAACAAGCTAATTTGTTCCTACAAACATATACGTTTGTTCTGATGAACAAGCTAACTTGTTCCTACAAACAGACATGGTTGTTCTGAGGAATAACTTGGTTCCTTGCCTCGTAGATGCTTGCTCTGATGAACCAATTAACTTATTCGTACAAACATATATGCTTATTCTATTGAACAACTGTACTTTTTCTTCAGTTTCATCATTTTGTTTCATGAAAATTCATTTTGTCTTAAACAATGTTAATCTTGTTCGTATAAACATATACATTTGTTCTGATGAACAATCTAACTTGTTCCTGCAAACACATGATTGTTCTGAGGAACAACCTAATTAATTTTTGGTATTTGAAAAAATGTTTTTTTAAAAATATTTCATTAAAACGTAGTCAAGTGGGATCTTATTTTGAAGATCTCGACAAAAGAAACCCATTTTTGAAATCGAAATTTAATTTAGACACACGATTTATGATTTATAACTTTTTTAAATTCTAGATTACATTAACTCATTCGTGGTCCCCACCTCCCACCCTCTACGCGCGCTCGCGCCCAGCACTCCCGCGCGCGGCGCGATGGTGGGGAATCCATCGGCGCGATGGTGGGGAATCCATCGGCGCCATGTATAATCGCACCCGACGAGAGGGAGGACGAACGAACGAGGGAGGAGGCGTCTTCTTCTGATTCTGACTTGACGAGAAGCCAAGATCGATCGGGACGTGGGGAAGGCCGCCTGGCCCATCTTTAAGGATGCGCGCAGGCGCAGCAAGCCCAGTAAGGCAGCAGCAAGCCTCATTCTCGCTGGCCCATCACAAAAAGCAGCAAAGGGGGAAACCAGAAAGTCCATCCAGAACAGCAACCAGCCCACCACACAATGCAACCGCTCCAGAATTCCATCCGCGCCGGCGCCGGCGCCGCCGCCTTCTCCCTCGTCCGCCGCCTCCTCTGTACCACCACCACCGCATCACCACCGGCCCGCTTCGTCGCAGAGAGCTACCTCGTCGCCAACTGCGGCCTCACACCATCGCAGGCCGTCAAGGCCTCGAAGCTCCTCTCCCGTCTCGAGACCCCGGACCAGGCCGACGCCGTGCGCACATTCCTCGCCGGCCTCAGCCTCTCCAAGGCCGATGTCGCCGCCACCATCATCCGGAGGCCGCGGATCCTCTGCTTCAACGTGGAGTCTACCCTCGCCCCCCGCGTCTCCCAGCTCCGCGGCATCGGCCTCTCCACCCCCCAGATCGCCTCCCTCGTGCCGCTCGTCCCCTACGTGTTCGGCAATCCGGTCTACGTTTCCCGGCTCGCGTTCTTCATCTCCTTCTTCGGCTCCTTCACCAAGCTACACGCCACCATCAGGTGGCACGACAAACTCCTCCACTGCAGCGCCGAGAAGGTCGAGCCGCAAGCCGCGTTGCTGCGCGAGTGCGGCCTAAGTGCTCGTGATATTGCACAAGTGGTCTCCATTGTCCCGCGGCTGTTCTCCGGGTCCCTGGAGCGTCTCAAGGCCGTCATAGCGCGCGCCGAGGAGCTCGGCGTGCCCAGGGACACACCCACGTTCCGCCACGCCCTCGTCGTGGCATACTGTGTTGGACGGGAGAAGGCCACCGCCAAGATGGAGCTGCTCAGGTCGCTTGGCTGGTCCAGCAGTCAGATGGCGATGGCGGTGGCCAGGATGCCGTCCATATTGGCGAGTACCGACGAACGGACGCGACGTGCGGTAGATTTTTTGACCCAAGAGGCCGGCATGGAGGTGGAGGCTATCGCACGAGGGCCATCGTTGCTCAAGTTCAGCATCGAGCGGAGGCTGGCGCCCCGGCTCAAGGTGCTGAAGCTTTTCAAGGAGAAGGGGTTGCCGTTGGGCGATCGAGACTTCTACGGCGTGGCCTGTATGAGCAGTGAGAAGTTTTTCAATATGTTTGTGCTTCCTCACGCGGAGATCCTACCACGCGACCTCGTTGGTGCTTTTGTTGCTGTCCGTGCTGGGAAAGCGGCGGCCGGAGCTGCACGGTGAGAAGGCTGGTTGCGGTTGGAAGCAGGGTCGGGATCCGCAGCAGCGGCATCTGGAGAAAATGGAGATGATTGATGTTACCTTCGCCTATTGTTGAAGATGCCTTTTGTATCAGCTCGGAGAGACTTGTTTGGTGTGGTGGATGTAGTGCGATGGTATTTGCTTCTACCTTTTACAATCCATGTTTCTGCTGTTCTGCATCGGATGCTTTTTCTGAACTTGGGTGAACGTTTGCTGGATTTTGTTAGTCAGGTTCTATTATTTGAGCCATTATGGTAAACCAGAAGGAGTGGTGATCCACATGAGCCTTTTTCTTGGAAGTAATTGAGTAAGTGCTCAAGCTTAGTGTCCATATACATTTACTCAAGTATCAACATCAACAATTTCTTGCTTGCCGTCTGCAGTGCCAATGCAGAATGCACTACTGGTCTGACTGTCTCCCATCTCCCTCCATCTAACCCAAGGTCGCCGGCAAGGCAGTGACTAAAAAACCTTCTTCCCTACTAGGTATAAACATAAAATCAAGAAATCAATCTATGCCTGAAAATAAGATAGGAAAACAACGGAAAAATAGAAATATATATATATTTTTAGAATTACACAGTACAACGCAGACGCTCACAACACGCACGCACACTCACCCTTATTAATACACGTACACAAACCCTACCTCTATGAGCACCTTCGAAGGACTGAGCACCGGCAGATCTGGAGATTCCCGAAGTCACCACTGGCGTCTCGTCGTCGACGGGAACGTCGCTTGCCACTTAATGCATAACGCCGGAAAATCCCGAAATAAATCCAAGAAAAGGTGCGAACACCAGGATTTGAACTCTGGTGAGTAACGTCCCACTGGACCATCCTACCATTGGACTACAAACCCATTCACAATAGAAAAATATATAAAAGTACTGATAGGTTTCATGGGCTCTAATGGGCTAACCGGCCTTTGTATTCTGCTGGCGCACCGAGGCCCGCGCACTTGACACGTCACTCCACCAACCCACTTCAGCAGGATCATCACTTCCACTCGGCGACTCCCCTCCCTCCGTGACTCCGCGACGGAGAAGACAAATGATGATGCCTCCCGGCCAACTGCTCCCCTTGACCCGCCCACCTCCGCCGCCTCGCGCTCCTCCGGTTCTCTCCAGCCGCCGCAGCCGGTGCCCGCCTCCCGCCCACACGCCACTGGTGGAGGAGGGACAAGTCACGCGAAATATACGTGTGCGCGGTGCGGGGATTCGAACTCGTGACCTGTAGCCTCGCGCGAAGCTTCCTTACCATCTCACCAACACATCACATGTGACTGAGTAGAGAATGCAATCATCTTATAGTAACTCGTGGGAGACCCTTTAGTCTCGGTTCGTAACACAAACCCAGACTAAAGGGGAGGCATTTAGTCTCGGTTCGTAACACCAACCTAGACTTCACCCTGGGCATTCGGTACTACCGAACCGATCGGTTCGGTTCCTCGGTACCCCGGCTAATTCGGTTCTCGAGGAATTCGGTACCGATCGGTTCCTCAAAAGTCTCGGTACCGAGTGTGTTCGGTATCGGTTCCGTTTGGTTCGGTTCCGGTATTTACCGAAAATACCGAACCTTGTACAGCAGCATGTAACACCATGTTTAACAGGCAATTTTGACAGAAATTTGACATGGATACATGATAACAGATTAACATTTAACAGTGTCAAATCATACACATATAAATAGTCACAAATACATAATATAGCTGTCCACCATAGTGCCAAATCACAAGTTCACAACTCAAATAATATAGCTGTCCAAGCAGCAACAGCAAGGCAGCAAGCAGCAACCAGCAAGGGCGCAAGGCAGCAACAGGCCAACAGCCAACAGCAAGTCTGCATGCAGGCCTGCAAGGCTGCAAGGCGCCAAGGCAGCAAGTAGCAACAGCCAACAACAACAAACTAATAGTCCAAAGCATTAAGTCTCGAGTGCAGGAGCAACAAGCATTAATAATTAAAAAAAACAGCAACTCAGCAAGCAACAGCCAACAAGCATCACTCATTCAAGAATTTGGTGTAGATGTAGGCTTGGAGGACTTGGAGATGGAGGATCTTGTTGTTGTTGATTGGGATTTGATGTTGGTGGCGGTGACCATCCTACTTTTGCTGCCTTGAATGGATGACTTGGCATCATGGTCGTCAATAATGGCCAAGTCCTTGAACTCTTGAATCAATTCTGAAATATAAAAAAGAGAAGATGCAATAATTCAGTAATAAAAACAACAAGAGAAATAAATGATATAAAGATAGAGTTATGAAGTTATCACCTTCTTCATATTTAGTTAACTTTTCTGTATCTTCTGAAAGATTGATTGGAGTTGCCCTTCTAAGCCAATCTTGAGTACAAACAAGAACTTCAACCATAAATGGAGTGAGTGAAGTCCTAAAATCATCTAGTACACGACCACCAGTACTAAAGGCAGATTCACTAGCAACAGTAGATATTTGGATGGCGAGCACATCACGAGCTAATTGAGAAAGTATGGGAAATCTAGTGGCCTGACCCTTCCACGAAGCAAGAATATCAAGTTTCTTATTTTCTTCTTCACACTCCTCAGCCAAGTACCTATCCAATTCAGTCCTATTGCCCCTACTGCTAGTGCTTTTTCCAGTACTCAGCCTCATTTTCTTCACAATGTTACTCCTCGCCTTTCTAGGACTGTCTCCATCTTGTGTAGATTCGGGCTCATCATTTGTTTGGGAGTTGACATTACTTGGGGGTGTATTCTTGGCCCTGTATTCTTCAAAAAGATCATGCAAGCACTTGGTAATAGCAGCCCAAACTTTCCGCCCAACACCTGCACCTTACATGTCCTCTATTGCAAGTTCTAGATATTGACCAAGCTTGTACCTAGGATCAAGTACAACAGCAACAAAGATCAGCAAGTTGATATTTTCTTTCTCCTCCTTTCCCTTCTCATTTTGCAAGCCCAAATTCTCATGCCACTGCCCCCAATACTTGTCATACTTGTCTTTCATTCTCTTCCCCATTTCTTGTTGGACAAAATCAGAATGTAACAACCCAGAAAATTAAGTTATGAAAATGTGAGGAAATTTGAACTTTTAATTAATGATGAGGTGTCACCTATATTTAAACCCTTTCTAGCCCCTTCCCTTATTCTTACTTAAATAAAACCCAAAAATATAAAAACATAAATTCAAATTAGGGTAAAGTTAGTGATTTGATTTTTATGGATTTTATTTGGAGTTAATTGATTGTGTTATGAATTTGAATAAATTCAAATTCAAACCTATGGTTTAAACTTACTTCAAAACTAATTCAAAATCCCTTACTAACTCTTGGGCCAGCTGACACATCTCTAGTCCACGTTACCCCCTCCATCTTTCAGCCCGAGCTCAACACCGCGCCCCGGCCTGCATATCTTACCCCGGAACTAGCCCAACTCGGCCCAACTCCTTTACCCCGAAGCTGTACCAATGACAGGAGGGACCGCGGCCACCCTGTTCTTCTTCTCCCCTTCGCCACCTTGACCCGGGCGTGCCGAGCCGCACCGCACCGCTCCGCGCCAGGCCGCACCGCGCCGCATCGCTGGCACGCACGCCGAAGGGTGGCCCGCACGCCGAGGCGGACCCACGCGCTTCCCCCTCGCAAAACCACTACTTTGCCACTGGCCAACCGCGCACGCCAAGCAAGCACCCGCCCGCGCGCTGCGCCTTCGCCGCCAAGGCAGAGGAGAGGGAACAAGCCCTGCGCCACGCTGTCCCCCGGTCTCCTTGACCCCGCGCGCACACAAAACCCCGGTGCTCATCTCCAATTTGGCCTCATCGCCAGTTGGGGGCATTTTTCCCCATCCCCTGTTTCGCCGCCGGAGGAGTAGAGGAGGAGAAGAAGGGGGAAGAGGGAAGGTTGGAGGTGCTTCTCCACCGCGCCGTGAAGACGAAGCCAAGGATCGGGAAGCCGGAGCCGCCCGTGGACCGGAGGAGGCTGTCCGTGTGCGAGCCGAAGCCAGAGCAGAGGAAGAAGCCACGCCGTCACACCACGTCACCGTCGCCGTCGTGATCTTCTCCGACGCGGTCGACACTGCTACGTCTACACCATCGCCTCCCGGTGAGCTAGTAGTCCGCTCCTCTTCCCTTCTTCCTTGCACCGTGGGAGCGCGTCCCTGCGCCGCGCCGCCGGCCTTCGTGCCGTGCTCTGTCCGCGAGATCGCCGCCGCGACGCAACCCCGCGACGCGCCGGCCCTCAGCGTTTTGTTTCCCCTTGAAATCACGTGTCGTCGTCCTATCCTTTGCCTGTGACCCGGCCTTCGAACCGTACGCCGTCGTTCGATGGCCATGTGCCGCCGTTCCTGCTCTGCCGCGTCGCGGCCCTGGAACGCCGAGCACCCCCGCTCCGGTCTTCCGAGTCGCGCATGTGTTTTCCTGCTCGTACTCACGCATGCCGAGTCGCGCACACCTGCGTGCGAGCCCGCTGCGTTGAGGAACCTAACCAGTCTTCGCGCCTTGCCGTGCACCAGTGTCGTCGCCATGCCGCACCTCGGTCCCCGGGTGTCGCGCGTTCGCGTGCGCATGCCGGCGTACCGTGCGCGTGATCGGCCGGGCACCAAGGCCTAGTGCACCCCAGCACCAAGGCTTGAGCTCGCCCGGCCTAGTCCCGTTTCCTTCCTGTTTGGCGCAACCGCGCACACGCCGTGAGCCTGCCCTTGTACTCCGCCGCGCCGCGCCGGGAGCTCCATCGTGTCGCGCCGCGCGTCGACCACACAAGCCCAATCCCAGGGCCGTGGCCGCGTCAAGCTCGTCACGAGATCCTAGTGTATCTCCCCGTGCACTTGCTTGAACACCAGAGCCACCGCTGCCGTCGGGCGCCACATGCCGTCGCCACCGCGCCTCTATGCCGGCGCGCGCCGAGTCTGGCGTGGGTGGCAAGGGGACGCCCTGCTCCCCAGAAAACCTCGAGGGCCACTACCAAACTTTTTCCGGTGCATACTCTCAGGAATGATGGGCCAACCAGCCCGCTGGAGCCCAACGCGGCCCTTTTTCCATTTCTTTCGTGGACTCTGATTTTAATCCAGGGGCCTAAACTGGACTTGGTTCATTTGGCCCAATGGGCTAGGTCCAATGGGCCGATTTCGGCCAACTGACACTTTCGGCCCATTAAGGCCCACTAACCCAGTGGCTGACGTCATGCTGACGTCACCCTGACGGCATGATGACGTCATCACGTATTTTCAAAATAAAAATCCTTTTCTGTTTTATAAATGATTTTGGAAATTAATTTATAAAACCTGTAACCTTTGAAAATTCATAACTAATTATTTATAACTCCGAAAAATATGAAACCAGTTTCTATATTTTTCTAAAAATGAGACGGT
Organism: Cenchrus fungigraminus; assembly: GCA_036936925.1. Classification (NCBI taxonomy): domain Eukaryota; kingdom Viridiplantae; phylum Streptophyta; class Magnoliopsida; order Poales; family Poaceae; genus Cenchrus; species Cenchrus fungigraminus. The sequence goes on from CM072779.1 coordinate 12,023,568, forward strand.
GCTGTTTGTAGGTAGTTTGGTTCTGTTTGGATCTTTTAAAATTGGGTTTCTTTGGATTTATGCTTAGTTGATTGCCGGGATCTTAGCGTCTCGTATCTCGTGCTGCACAGACCCGAGCTACGACCAGGAGGAGGCTTACAACCCCGACTACAACCCAAACCAGGACTTCGGACGCCAGCCAGATGTCATGTCACTCTCAACCATATAGTTCCCATTCATGCTTTAGTTGCTAGTGCTTAATTACTTTCGATGCATGTTTTTAAATTGCATAGACAATTGATTAGCCATGCCTTGGAATTGTTTATCCTGTCCTTGGAATACCTACTTTTGGAACTAGCTACAGACCCCTAGCTAGTTCCCGGCTCTACTCATCCATATATTTTACCCTTAGTTATGGATGGATCTCAAGTTTGGACCGAGGTTGGGATATCTCGGAACTCTTGCGTGTGTTTTGGGTGAGTGTGTATCCTTGATGTGTTATCGCAGGAGTGAGCCGCTTTGGTTACTTGTGAACGCCTGTCTAGGGGAGATGCGACCTGGCCTCTCGCCCTAGCGGCGTGTCAGACGGTTGGAGTTGGTGAGTGCTCGCTCTTGCAATTAAGGACCGATCGACTGTGTGACCTTGATATTTGGGCTATTTTTGTACAAACCATTCGCTCACGTATAGGCGGGGTTCGGTCCGAGAACTAGTTGGTGGTTGGCACTCAGCTTGTAGGCGGACCGGTGTGGTCGTGTGAGGGGGACGGGTTTTACCCCCCGAGTAGACGACGCCCCGGCTTCTCCGGGGATGGTCTCACAGCTCCGGGGCCCTGCTGGCAAGTTTTGCGCCCCAGTTCAGGACGAGTCAGGCTTGGAGAGGCAGGAGAGTGCCACCCACTGCTAGGTCTCCGGCCGTTAGGTAGGGATGTGGATCGGAGGCATCCGTTTCTACCCTATCCGGTGGGTCCAGTTGTACACCCTCTGCAGAGTGTTAAACCTATAGCTATAGTCCGTGTCCACTGGTATGGACAGCCCTTTCGATCTCTCACCTGGCTAGTTCACTTCTTGTACTGCTTTCTCCCCCCTGTGTGTTGGTGAGCCCGGCTTTGTGCCGTTGAGATGTGGGGATAGGAGTTGGTGACCCCACGTCGCAGATGAGTGTGGGATGCTATATCTTGGTTGAGATCCAGTGTTTGGTGTTTCTTTCCTTGTTGGGGTGTTGACCCCGGAGGCGTTGTCCTCGGAGGTGTGGATCTCCTCGGAGATGGAGACCTCTCGGCTATTCTGCTTACCTTGATGTTGCTACCGCTGCCTGCATAACCTTCTACAGCCATAAATAGGATTATACATGCATATTAGAATTATTTCTCTTTTGCTTATGCTCTTTGTTGGGAATCTGACATGACCTACTCGCTTATCGAGTAGATGACGGGTTTTCAGACCAAGAGCCGGACTACGACTTTGAGCACGATGGATGGGAGGATTGAGGCTCGCCCTACACTCGAGCTGCCTGAGGCTATGGAGTCTACTTCGCTACATGAGAGCCACTGCGTAAATGTTTACTCTGTTTGATTCAGTCCCGTTGGACTTGTACCCAGCATGTGCCGAAATGATGTACTCAGATGATTATTTATGATATTATTATGTGGACCTTCTTGTATTTACTTTTGTTGTACGGAATTGCTTTACTTTCTGAGACAGGGATTTGCACGTGATAGCCTCCTGGGACTATCACAGAGGTGCAGAGATCGGGTTCCCTTCTTTGGAAACCCGGTTCGTTTCAGTTGGTATCAGAGCCGTACTTGACTGTAGGACGAGCCTAGAAACGGACGATAGTATAGGAAGACCAAAACACCTTGTGCTTTATATACAAACCATGAAATTATATATAAGTACCTTGAACTTTATTATATACTACCTTTATTAACATTACTAACTCTTACTAATTTCCCTAACAACGTGCAGATGGACCAGTTGACGTGGATCCCCCTCAAGACCGACGGCCAGTGGGCTGGAGGATTCTGCAAGATCCTTAAGGACTGCTTGGAGACAGCTGGAGTGGAGACCAGCGAGGTACTCTATGAGGGACACACCACCGCAGCCGTGGACCAGTCGCCGACAGAGCTGACCTTGAAGATACCAGCAGACCCTCGAGTGCCAGAGTTCGAGGAGATCAGGGTCACGTGCTTCGACAACTCTACCTTGGAGGCTCACCAGTGTTGTGCCAGACTCGCGCTAAAGAAAGTGTGCCGACAGTTGGAGCAGAGGTTGAAGGATACACCCTTCGGAGTCCTACCGACAACCACAGCAGGTGGTACAAGGACGAGACAGCTTACACCGAGGAGAGCACTGAGGGCAAGGATGAGAAGGACCAGTTGGCCAGCAAGTTCATTCAAGCTCAGGACCAGGCAGTCTACTGGGCGGATTCAGAGATCATGTTTCTGAGGCAGAAGTGGGACGATACCTTGGGACGGAACGCTCAGCTGGAGAAGGAGAACAGTCACTTGGAGTTCTTTCTCAACGAGGCACACATGAGGAACATCCAGATCACCGAGTGGGGACTAGCAGCCGCCAGAGCCAGCACAGAGAGGGATGCACTTGAGATCGCCACCTTGAAAGCAAGACTGGAGGACACTCAGACTGCCTTGAGAGAGTCAGAGACAGCAGCCAGGGAGGAGAGGTTGAAACTGCGAGAGAAGGAGTACTTGGTAGAGTCACTCGGAGCAGCTTGCACAGACTACCAGTTGAGGTTATGGGGACACGAGGAGAGGCTGACACAGAACTACAACCACCTCTGGTACTTGGGAGGTAGGGTGTACGAGGCACAGAACACAGCCAGCCGGGCCAGCTCAGCGTGGAGAGACTCCGACCTGAGACGGGTGACATAGTTCAGGGAGTTGGCAGAGTTGGTGCCGCCACAGAAGAGGCCCAAGTTGAGGACAGAGACGTTCGAGCTACCACCTACTCAGCTTCCAGCATAGCCACCCTACCCGAGAGGCAGTACCGACACACCTGAGATGAATAGAGCCTTGAGGAGCTTGGCAGGCTACTTCAACCTACCAGAGATTGAGATACCAGACTACCCGGGAGTGAACGACCTGCCGTTCTACTCGGTTCCACCCAGTCCGAAGACCGTGTCACCACCGTGCTCACCAGCTGCAGTTCAGGGGTAGGCACCTTGAGGGGATGATCCTGTAGTCAGCTAGGGTAGAGTTCTTCATGTTGTTCATGTTTAGTTGACCACCCCATATGTATCACATAGTAGCTCTCATGCTTCTATGTAATCTCGAAGGTTGTGGAGTAGGCCTCGAGATACACACCTTTTGTATGGTGATCATGCTTGAGTGATTGGAGTTATCAATCTTTTTGCCGGAGTTTATGCTTCTTATATGCTTGTGTGAAATTACTTGTTGTTAGCTAGATACTCCTTATATGTTTAAGTACCTTACAGTTTAATTCCGACAACTCGTTTCTCACGATCTCAACTTCTTGAAACAGATGTCGGGGGTGAGACGGTCAGGACGACTCCTACGCCGTTTCGAGGAGGCTGCCAGGGAGGACGCTGAGCAGGAGGACGTCCCTCTCCCCGCTGGAGGTTGAGGTCGTGGCCGCTGTGGAGGCCGTGCCCGACGTGGCGGACACCGTGGTGGACACCGTGGTGGGCGAGGAGGTCGAGGAGGCCGAGCACCAGTTGACCCAGAGGAGGTCGAGGAGCCGGAGGAGGAGGCGGAGCCCGAGCCAGAGCAGGCACCAGAGCAGCCGGCACCACCGCCCAACCTAGCAGCAGTGATGGCACTTCAGACCCAACTGATGCAGACGTTCGCCAACACTGTGGTTCAGAACAACAACCGGAGGAACGTCAGGAACCAGCCGGAGAGCTTGCAGAAGAAGGTGGAGGGATTCTCCATGCTGCACCCACCGACTTTTGACAACTCTCCAGACCCGCTTGTGGCTGACAACTGGTTGAGGGAGATCGAGAAGAAGTTAGAGCTTACAGACCTTACAGAGGAGGAGTGTGTGTCAGTTGCCGCGCACCAGCTGGTCAGCACTGTAGGAGCTTGGTGGGACAGCTACTGTGACTCGCACGCGGACCCGACCCACATCACGTGGGAGGAGTTTGTGGAGGCTTTTAGGGAGTTCCACATCCCAGAGGCAGTGATGGATAGGAAGGCAGACGAGTTCAGGCACTTGAAGATGGGGCAGATGTCAGTGCAGGAGTACACGAACCACTTCCAGGAGCTGATGCGGTACGCCCCAGACGACTCCAACACCGAAAAGAAGAAGATGTACTGGTACCGCAAGGGACTCCACAGAGGGATGGCACACCACCTGGCTGCTCACGACTGTGCTACTCTTCACACCCTGGTGGGCAAGGCTCTGGTAGTGGAGAAGTCGAGGTTGGACTACGTGGAGGTCCGAGGAGAGAAGAGGCAGCGTGCAGACCGTGCAGGGTACTCGGGTTCACACCAGCGACAGAGGTCAGCTCCGCCACAGTACCCACCGCAGAGACAGCGTCCGTACCCGCAACAGCAGCAGACTCAGTTCACTCAGCAGGGCAGAGGTCACCCCGGAGGTAGTAGAGGTTCGAGTCAGCGGAAGCCCAGGCCGCAGCAGCCGCTAGCTTACGACAGCTCACAGATCACTTGCTACCACTGCCGTCAGCTAGGCCACAAGTCCAACGTGTGCCTCCAGAAGCTTCAACAGGGAGGTCAGAGCAGGAACACTCAGTACCAGACACCAGCGAAGGCACTAGTTCCAGGAGGACAGCCCCAGCAGAACCAGCAGAAGAGCGCTCCACCACCCATTCGAGGCAGACTGAACCACTTGACCGCAAAGGAGGCAGCCGCAGCACCAGATGTAGCTCTCGGTGAGTTTTTAGTTGATTCAGTTATGGCTTCCGTTCTGTTTGACACTGGTGCTAAGTTTTCGTACATTTCTACCAAGTTCGTAAAGGAAAGGTCATTACCAACTAAGCCCAGACCACGGCCTATAGTTACTAGTTCTCCGCTAGGTGAGAAGCGGAGTACACTGGAGTGTAGAGGAGTGAACATGGTGTTCGAGAAGCAGTTGTTCGTGGAAGACCTGACAGTCCTGGAGTTGACTGGGATCGACGTGATACTTGGGATGGAGTGGTTAGCTCAGCACAAAGGGTTGGTGAACTGCAACCCAGTGTATGTGCAGTTGGAGCACCCCAGTGGAGCCAGAGTGTTGATCAAGCCACAGGGTCAGAGGTCGACGCCGATGTTGTGCAACATGAAAGGAAAGGATTTGGAGATCCCGGTGGTGAGGGAGTACCCTGACGTGTTTCCAGAGGAGTTGACTGAGTTACCACCAGATAGGGATATTGAGTTTGTGATTGAGCTGATGCCAGGAGCCGGACCAGTGGCCAAGAGCCCGTACAGGATGTCCGCGGATGAACTCGATGAGCTGAAGAAGCAACTCAAGAAACTGCAAGAGCAAGGGTTTATTCGACCGAGTGCCTCACCTTGGGGTTCGCCAGTTCTGTTTGTGGACAAGAAAGATGGCACCAAGAGGATGTGTGTGGACTACCGTACTCTCTACTCGATGACAATCAAGAACAGATATCCTTTGCCCAGGATTGACGACTTGCTAGACAGGCTGCGGAAGGCAAAGTTCTTTTCCAAGATTGACTTGAGGTCAGGCTACTACCAGATGAAGATTCGGGACCAGGATATCCTGAAGACAGCTTTCACGACTCGGTACGGCTTGTACGAGTTCGTAGTGGTTTCCTTCGGACTGACCAACGCACCTGCCTACTTCATGAACATGATGAACAAGTTCTTCATGGAAGAGCTGGACAAGTTCGTGGTGGTGTTCATAGATGACATTCTGATCTTCTCTGAGACAGCAGAAGAGCACGAGGAGCACCTTCGGATTGTGATGGAGAGGCTGAGACAGCAGAAGTTGTATGCAAAGTTCAGCAAGTGTGAGTTCTGGATGGAGGAAGTTGCTTTCTTGGGTCACGTGTTGTCAGCAGAGGGAGTGGCAGTCGACCCTTCGAAAGTAGAAGCAGTTACCAAGTGGGAGCAGCCACTCACAGTGACATATATTCGGAGCTTTCTCGGGTTGGCAGGTTACTACAGGAGGTTCATAGAAAACTTCTCCAAGATAGCAAAGCCAATGACAGAGCTGTTGAAGAACGACAAGAAGTTTGTGTGGTCAGAGGCTTGTGAGAAGAGTTTCCAGGAGTTGAAGAAGAGACTCACGACAGCTCCGATTCTTACCTTGCCAGACATCAAGAAGGATTTCGTGATGTACTGTGACGCCTCGAAGCAAGGATTGGGATGTGTGTTGATGTAAGAGGGCAAAGTTGTGGCTTACGCGTCGAGACAGCTCAAGAAGCACGAAGAGAACTACCCCACTCACGACTTGGAGCTAGCAGCAGTCGGTCACGCTCTGAAGATTTGGAGGCACTACTTGATCAGCAGCAAGTGTGAGCTGTACACCGATCACAAGAGTCTGAAGTACTTCTTTATTCAGTCGGAGTTGAACATGAGGCAGAGGAGGTGGTTAGAGCTGATCAAGGACTACGACCTGGAGATTCACTACCACCCTGGCAAGGCAAACGTTGTGGCAGATGCACTGAGCAGAAAGTCCTATTGCAACAACTTGATGGTGAGGCAGGAGCAGCCAGCACTTCACGACGAGCTAGAGCAGCTTCAGGTTGAGATTGTGGAGCAGGGACAACTCAACGCACTGCAAGTGACCTACGACTTGGAAGGTAGAATCCGGGAAGCACATAAAGGTTGTTCCGAGGTTTGGGAGCTCAAGGAGTTGATGGAGAAAGGAAGAGCTGAGGATTACCGTGTGGACGAGCAAGGCACGGTGTGGCTGAAAGATTGGATCTGTGTGCCGAAGAACAAGGAGCTCCGAGAGCAAATTTTGAGAGAAGCCCATGATTCAAGGTACTCCATTCACCCAGGAAGCACAAAGATGTACCAAGACTTGAAACAGAGGTTCTGGTGGAAGGATATGAAGAAGGACATCGCTTACTACGTGGCTTGTTGTGACACCTGCAGCAGAGTGAAGATCGAGCACCAGAAACCGGCAGGACTGCTGAAACCGTTGGATATTCCTCAGTGGAAGTGGGATGACATTTCCATGGACTTTGTGGTGGGACTACCCAGGACACAGAAAGGCAACGATTCTGTTTGGGTCATAGTGGACCGGCTGACAAAGGTTGCTCACTTAGTACCAGTGAAGATCCGCTACACGACAGACCAGTTGACAGACTTGTACGTGGACCACATACTCAGACTACACGGAGCACCGAGGAGCATAGTGTCTGACAGAGGACCCCAGTTCATAGCAAGGTTTTGGTAGAGTTTCCACGACAGGATGGGAACCACACTCAGCTACAGCACAACCTTTCACCCTTAGACAGACGGGCAGACTGAGAGAGTAAACCAAGTGTTGGAGGATACGCTGAGAACTTGCGCTTTGACCTACGGCACAGATTGGGAGGGCAGTTTGGCCTATGCAGAGTTCTCTTACAACAACAGCTTCCAAGCAAGTCTCAAGATGGCACCTTTCGAGGCACTCTACGGGAGGAAGTGCAGGACACCTTTGATGTGGTCAGAAGTAGGTGAGAGGATGGTCTTTGGAGCAGATGCTATCCAGGAAGCTGAGGAGAAAGTGGAGAAGGTTCGAGACAACCTAAAGATTGCCCAGAGCAGATAGAAGAGCTACGCCGACCGACACAGGAGAGACTTGTCGTTCGAGGTGGGTGACTTTGTCTACCTGAAAGTGTCACCGATGAGAGGAACCAAGAGGTTTGCTGCGAAGGGGAAGCTTGCCCCGAGATACGTGGGACCGTACCGGATCACTTAGAGAGTTGGGAAGCTCGCCTACAGGCTCGCACTACCAGAGGAGATGCCCGCTGTACACCCCGTGTTCCACGTGTCATAGTTGAAGAAGAGTGAGAAGGAAGTGGAAGCAAAGCAAGTACCGGTGGAGATACTAGACCTGCAGAACACCCTGGAGTATGCAGAGTACCCCGAGAAGATCTTGGACACAGCAACAAAGGAAACCAGGAGGACCACAATTCCTTACTGCAAAGTGCTGTGGAGTCACCACACGGAGCGAGAAGCAACCTGAGAGAAAGAGGCTGACCTCAGGAGAGAGTTCCCTCACTTGTTTGAGGGAGAGGATGGAGCTTAGATCTCGAGGACGAGATTCCCGGTGGTGTGGGAGAATGTAACAACCCAGAAAATTAAGTTATGAAAATGTGAGGAAATTTGAACTTTTAATTAATGATGAGGTGTCACCTATATTTAAACCCTTTCTAGCCCCTTCCCTTATTCTTACTTAAATAAAACCCAAAAATATAAAAACATAAATTCAAATTAGGGTAAAGTTAGTGATTTGGTTTTTATGGATTTTATTTGGAGTTAATTGATTGTGTTATGAATTTGAATAAATTCAAATTCAAACCTATGGTTTAAACTTACTTCAAAAATAATTCAAAATCCCTTACTACCTCTTGGGCCAGCTGACACATCTCTAGTCCACGTTACCCCCTCCATCTTTCAGCCCGAGCTCAACACCGCGCCCCGGCCTGCATATCTTACCCCGGAACCAGCCCAACTCGGCCCAACTCCTTTACCCCGAAGCTGTACCAATGACAGGTGGGACCGCGGCCGCCCTGTTCTTCTTCTCCCCTTCGCCGCCTTGACCCGGGCGCGCCGAGCCGCACCGCACCGCTCCGCGCCAGGCCGCACCACGCCGCATCGCTGGCACGCACACCGAAGGGTGGCCCGCACGCCGAGGCAGACCCACGCACTTTCCCCCTCGCGAAACCACTACTTTGCCACTGGCCAACCGCACGCGCCAAGCAAGCACCCACCCGCGCGCAGCGCCTTCGCCGCCAAGGTAGAGGAGAGGGAACAAGCCCAGCCCCACGCTGTCTCCCGGTTTCCTTGACCCCGCGCGCACACAAAACCCCGGTGCTCATCTCCAATTTGGCCTCGTCGCCAGTTGAGGGCACTTTTCCCCATCCCCTGTTCCGCCACCGGAGGAGTAGAGGAGGAGAAGAAGGGGGAAGAGGGAAGGTTGGAGGCGCTTCTCCACCGCGCCGTGAAGACGAAGCCAAGGATCGGGAAGCCGGAGCCGCCTGTGGACCGGAGGAGGCTGTCCGCGTGCGAGCCGAAGCCGGAGCAGAGGAAGAAGCCGCGCCGCCGCACCACGTCGCCACCGTGATCTTCTCCGACGCGGTCGACACTGCTACGTCTACACCATCGCCTCCCGGTGAGCTAGTAGTCCGCTCATCTTCCCTTCTTCCTTGCACCATGAGAGCGCGCCCCTACGCCGCGCCGCCGACCTTCATGTCGTGCTCTGTCCGCGAGATCGCCGCCGCGACGCACCCCCACGACGCACTGGCCCTCGCCGTCTTGTTTCCCCTTGAAATCATGCGTCGTCGTCCTATCCTTTGCCTGTGACCCGGCCTTCGAGCCGTACGCCGTCGTTCGATGGCTGTGTGCCGCCGTTCCTGCTCCGCCGCGTCGCGGCCCTGGAACGCCGAGCACCCCCGCTCCGGTCTTCCGAGTCGCACATGTGTTTTCCTGCTCGTACTTGCGCATGCCGAGTCGCGCACGCCTACGTGCGAGCCCGCTGCGTTGAGGAACCGAACCAGTCTTTGCGCCTTGCCGTGCACCAGTGTCGTCGCCATGCCGCACCTCGGTCCCCGGGTGTAGCGCGTTCGCGTGTGCATGCCGGCGTACCGTGCGCGTGATCGGCCGGGCACCAAGGCCTAGTGCACCCCAGGACCAAGGCTTGAGCTCGCCCGGCCTAGTCCCGTTTCCTTCCTGTTTGGCGCAACCGCGCACACGCCATGAGCCTGCCCTTGTACTCCGCCGCGCCGCGCCGGGAGCTCCATCGTGTCGCGCCGCGCGTCGACCACAAAAGCCCAATCCCAGGTTCGTGGCCGCGTCAAGCTCGTCACGAGATCCTAGTGTATCTCCCCGTGCACTTGCTTGAACACCGGAGCCGCCGCCGCCGTCGGGCACCACACTCCGTCGTCGCCGCGCCTCTGCGCCGGCGCGCGCCGAGTCTGGCGTGGGTGGCAAGGGGACGCCCTGCTCCCTAGAAAACCTCGAGGGCCACTAGCAAACTTATCCCGGTGCATACTCTCAGGGGAGATGGGCCGACCAGCCCGCTGAAGTCCAACGCGGCCCTTTTTCCAATTCTTTCATGGACTCTGATTTTAATCCAGGGACCTAAACTGGGCTTGGTTCATTAGGCCCAATGGGCTAGGTCCAATGGGCCGATTTCGGCCCACTGACACTTTCGGCCCATTAAGGCCCACTAACCCAGTGGCTGATGTCATGCTGACGTCACCCTGACGGCATGCTGACGTCATCACGTATTTTCAAAATAAAAATCCTTTTCTGTTTATAAATGATTTTGTAAATTAATTTATAAAACCTTTAACCTTTGAAAATTCATAACTAATTATTTATAACTCCGAAAAATATGAAATCAGTTTCTATATTTTTCTAAAAATGAGACAGTGCTGTTTGTAGGTAGTTTGGTTCTGTTTGGATCTTTTAAAATTGAGTTTCTTTGGATTTATGCTTAGTTGATTGCCGGTATCTTAGCATCTCGTATCTCGTGCTGCACAGACCCGAGCTACGACCAGGAGGAGGCTTACGACCCCGACTACAACCCAGACCAGGACTTCAGATGCCAGCCAGGTGTCATGTCACTCCCAACCATATAGTTCCCATGCATGCTTTAGTTGCTAGTGCTTAATTACTTTCGATGCATGTTTTTAAATTGCATAGACAATTGATTAGCCATGCCTTGGAATTGTTTGTCCTGTCCTTGGTACACCTACTTTTGGAACTAGCTACAGACCCCTAGCTAGTTCCCGGCTCTACTCATCCATATATTTTACCCTTAGTTATGGATGGATCTCAGGTTTGGACCGAGGTTGGGATATCTCGGAACTCTTGCGTGTGTTTTGGGTGAGTGTGTATCCTTGATGTGTTATCGCAGGAGCGAGCCGCTTTGGTTACTTGTGAACGCCTGTCTAGGGGAGATGCGACCTGGCCTCTCGCCCTAGCGGCGTGTCGTACGGTTGGAGTTGGTGAGTGCTCGCTCTTGCAATTAAGGACCGATCGACTGTGTGACCTTGATCTTTGGGCTATTTCTGTACAAACCGTTCGCTCACGTATGGGCGGGGTTCGGTCCTAGAACTAGTTGGTGGTTGGCACTCAGCTTGTAGGCGGACCGGTGTGGTCGTGTGAGGGGGACGGGTTTTACCCCCCGAGTAGACGACGCCCCGGCTTCTCCGGGGATGGTCTCACAGCTCCGGGGCCCTGCTGGCAAGTTTCGCACCCCAGTTTAGGAGGAGTCAGGCTTGGAGAGGCAGAAGAGTGCCACCCACTGCTAGGTCTCCGGCCGTTAGGTAGGGATGTGGATCGGAGGCATCCGTTTCTGCCCTATCCGGCAAGTCCAGTTGTACAACCTCTGCAGAGTGTTAAACCTATAGCTATAGTCTGTGTCCACTGGTATGGACAGCCCTTTCGATCTCTCACCTGGCTAGTTCACTTCTTGTGCTTCTTTCTCCCCCCTGTGTGTTGGTGAGCCTGGCTTTGTGCCGTTGAGACGTGGGGATAGGAGTTGGTGACCCCACGTCGCAGATGAGTGTGGGATGCTGTATCTTGGTTGAGATTCAATGTTTGGTGTTTCTTTCCTTGTTAGGGTGTTGACCCCGGAGACGTTGTCCTCGGAGGTGTGGATCTCCTCGGAGATGGAGACCTCTCGGCTATTCTGCTTACCTTGATGTTGCTACCGCTGCCTGCATAACTTTCTACAGCCATAAATAGGATTATACATGCATATTAGAATTATTTCTCTTTTGCTTATGCTCTTTGTTGGGAATCTGACATGACCTACTCGCTTATCGAGTAGATGACGGGTTTTCAGACCAGGAGCCGGACTACGACTTTGAGCACGATGGATGGGAGGATTGAGGCTCGCCCTACACTCGAGCTGCATGAGGCTATGGAGTCTACTTCGCTACATGAGAGCCGCTGCGTAGATGTTTACTCTGTTTGATTCAGTCCCGTTGGACTTGTACCCGGCATGTGCCGAAATGATGTACTCAGATGATTATTTATGATATTATTATGTGGACCTTCTTGTATTTACTTTTGTTGTACGGAATTGCTTTACTTTCTGAGACAGGGATTTGCACGTGATAGCCTCCTGGGACTATCACAGGGGTGCAGGGATCGGGTTCCCTTCTTTGGAAACCCGGTTCATTTCAGCACTACTCAGCCACTCATTCACCAAAGCATTCACCTCTAAAATCTCATGGAAGAAAGTGTGAGCAGTGACTCTTAAGCTAGCTGAAACACGTGGTGTTATCTTGGCAAAATGCTTCAGAAAATCTGCTAGTTTCTTTGCATTATCCCAATCGTGCTCATCAGGAACTCCCGGACCTGGAACACCTGGCTTAACCTCACTAAGCAATTCAATGGTATAGTATGGATCTTCATCTGGATATCTAGCAAACACCTTTTCATAGGTGCAGGCAGCTGCTAACATATCATAGGTCGAGTTCCACCTTGTGCATACATCAAGGGTCAAGAATGCCTTGCTGTCCACTTTCTCCAATTGAGCAATCTCTTTAAATTTGGCCATCCTAGATGAACTAGCCTTGACAAATCTAACAGCAGCCCTTACACGCTTGATAGATCGGTCTACTTCTTTCAAACCATCTTGCACAATTAGGTTAACAATATGTGCAACACATCTCATGTGAAGATACTTGCCATCTGCTATGCTAGTTTTCAAACTATTCATTTGTCTTCTCAAATAACTAACACCACTATCATTTGCACTAGCATTATCTACTGTTATTGTCATCACTTTGTCCAATCCCCAATCATGCAAGACTTTCTGTAGGTGTTTCCCAATGTCATCACCCTTTTTTCCTTTTACCTTGAAAAAACTAATTATCTTTTTATGCAGGCACCAATCTTTGTCAATAAAATGAGCTGTTACAGTCATGTAACTATCTTGCTGTTGTGATGTCCAGCCATCAGTTGTGAGGCAAACTCTATTGCATTGTTCTTGGATAAACATTTTCAGCTTAGCTTTCTGCTCAAAATATAATTGCACAGCATCCCTAGTACATGTCCTTCTAGATGGTATTTCAAAACGAGGGCAAGCAATAGACATGAACTTCTTAAAACCAAGTTTTTCACCAAATCCAAAAGGCTCCTCATCTTCTTTATCATTTCAGCATAGGTAGATCTAAGCAAATCAGGGTCAAATTTCCAAGTGGCTACACTAGTTCCTTCAGTAACTTGCAAAACACCTTGTGTTGCATCATCACTACATTTATGTGGATTACGCTTACAAATGCGAAAATGCTTACGCATACCAGACGTACCATTAAGAGCTGCATGTGCTTTGATCTCAGTATTGCAATACTTGCACTGTCCCCTGACCACCACACCATTTTCTTTGATTTTGTTGAAGTGGTCCCAAATTTTTGATCTAGCTTGCATCTCCCTCTTCTTTGTCCCCTCCTCATCCTCAGCATCCACATCGACGACTTCCCTCCCTTTCTCTCCATCAGCAGCAACATTATTCCGGTCAGCTTCCTTCCCTGCACTCAAGTCCACTTCCATGTCCTCTTCATTCCTTTGCTCTTCTTCGACCGTCCGATCAATAACTTGTTGTGCAATGTCTTCGTCAGACATCTGTTGAATTGAATGAAATCAAAATAAGCATCTACAGACTACAATCTAGAGCCTAGAGGTAGGCAAGTAGCCATGGCGCATGACCGGAAGGCAGGAAGCAATTCATCTTGGTGAGTGGTGACTTACCTTGGGGGCGCAGGAAGCAACTGAGGTTGCCGTGGTGGACAGGTGGTCGCCTGGTCGGCACCTCGACGACGTGAGTGCGTCACCGCGTGGAGAACGCCGAGATCCAACGACAGCGGGACGGGATGAGCTCGATGCAGCTGGAGCCAGGGACCGGGGAGCGGACGACCGGGCTTGCAGCGGCGCCGGTGCGGGGTCGCGGACGGCTCAGGCGCTCAGCTGCGGCCTGCGGCGCGGGGTGGCGGACTGTGCTGAGTGCGGCACGGCGCGCGGGGTCACGGCGTCGCGGAGCGGAGTGCAGCGCGGAGCGGCGGAGGGACGAGCGCGACTGCGCGAGCTGCGGCGTGCGCCTGTCTGCGGAGTGCGGACTGCGTGCGGATGGTTGGATGGGTGGCCGGATGGGTGGCCTAGGGTTTCTTTCTTGGGCCTTGATGGGCTTCTCTCAATGACTCAATCAGTTCGATGAGCTTCTTTCGGTACTCAATCGGTACTTCGGTAAACCGGGGAAATTTACCGAATTTACTCGGTAAATTCGGTTCCCAGGAACCAAGAACCGAACAGGAACCGAAGTACCTCGGTTCGGTATTTTTGGTTCGGTTTTCGGTATTTTTCGGTTCGGTTCGGTTTCGGTTCTCGGTATTTCGTGCCCAGGGTGACCTAGACTAAAAGCCCGAGACCCTTTAGTCTAGGTTCGTGTTACGAACCGAGACTAAAGGACCCTCTTTAGTCTGGGTTCGTGTTACGAACCGAGACTAAAGGGTCGGAGCTCTCCTCCCATTCATGACCACGTCGCCCAAAAAACTTTAGTCTCGACTCCAAAATTCTACCGGGACTAATGTGTGGGAACAAATGCCCCTTCTCCACCAGTACGCACGCCCGAGGCGTGCCTCCACCTCTATGACGGGCCCACCACCTCCACGACTACTACCTTCATCCTCCTCGGCTGTTCCGGGCTCCGACCAGGCCCCCTCGCGCTCCAGCACCGCCGGGGATTTCGGCCTCCGGAGGAGGCGAGGCTCAGGTGGCGGCGGTGGCGGAGTTCGTGACGTCTGAGAGGGTGAAGGTGGCGGCGATGCTGGGGCTGGACACTCTCCCAGGCGTACGGTTGGACACCTTCATTCGCCGGCGTCGTGATACACGTGCAACAATCTGAGAGAGTACTGACCGATCAAACCTGAAAAAAAAAAGTTGGCGGCTCTTCATGCACAACTCTAGCTAGCTCCCGGTCTGGTTGGGGAATACGAAGATCGCGTCGCCGTCCTCTAGCACGATCTCGTCCAGCGTTTTGTCGGGGCGTATTATTCTACCGATGCCTTCATCCATGAAAGAGACGTCGTTGCGGCTGCTGATGGAGTGCTTCTCGAAGCACATGTGCATGAGCCACCCCATCTTCACGTCGCGCCTGAGCTGATGCGGAATAACACACGTCCCCCTCCGCCGTTGGGTTCCGTAACTTGATCTCGACGTGGGTACCGGCCTCGGCCTTCACCTTTGACGCAGGCGTGCTCCTCTCCGCGTGAGTACCGAGCACGTCAGGGCTGTGCGCCCGTGCCGCGTGCGGAGGCGCATAAGTAAATGTTTGATTTGCAGTCAAATTCAACAATCAGTCACTGAATCAGCAACCAAATTTTCACATCGCAACAAATCTCAAAGAAATCATTATTACAGAACTCAACAGAAAGTTCGGATACAAGTGCAGCAATCATCTCAATGTGCTGTCGGATCAAACACTGGTGGTCTGGTGGTAAACCTCGATGACTTTTCATGAACACCTCTAGCTCCCACTGTTGAAATAAATGGGCCTTGAATCATTATTTTAATAATAAAAGAATTAAAGCTTACTGTTTTAATGCGGAGAATAAAAGTGAGTAATACCATACGGGTATTTGAGGATGCTTTTATTCGACTTAATTAGTACATCGAACTTACACTACTTATGAAGTTGAATAAGAAGACTCGCGAGACACGCGCGCTCGCTCAGTGCGGACGGATCCTGCTGCTTTTCGCATTCCCATCGCCTGGGAGCGTTTGACACGACAACTCGCTCCCTGTACTTCATTCCCATCGCCTAGGAGCGTTTGACACGACTGCTCGCTCCCTGTACTTCCAGAAGACCGTTCGAGGGACGCTCCCTGTACTTCCAGAAGACCGTTCGAGGGACTGCACTGTGTACCTCTACCTGGACTTTGTACAACTACACCGACTGAGGTTCACCTACGATTAGTCAAAGAACAACGACGCATCGGGTGCTTTTGAGTACAATCTGAACTTTCTTTGTTTGTTCATGTTTAATTGTTGTTTAATCATGAACATGTTTATGTTTAATAGTGGTTTAAATATGAACACTTGCACATGTTTTGCTTCACTCACGATATTCATATTTCTGAAATACTCTTTTAATTATGGAATTAAAATATACCGAAATATCACCTATTATCTAACAATCCAAAAACCTTATTTTGATGATAGGATGATTCCGGTAGCTAGCTTTGCACAAACAATCAAGCCTGAACCTTTTGATGGTTCCAACTATAAAAGGTGGAGAGAGTTAGTCTCTCTTTGGTTGACATCTATGAACGTAATGTACGTCATCGTCGGAGCTCTGCCCGAGGGTGTCTCGAAAGAGACATTTGAGAAGGCCGATCGCTTTTTCCGGGGTGCCATCATTAGCGTTCTAGCTGAAAAACTGATCGACACCTATCTCCGATTGAAGACGAGGAAGGAGATATGGGAGGCTCTCGCGGCTCAGTTCGGAGTTACTGACGCCGATAGTGAGTTGTACATCATAGAACAGTTCCTAGACTACAAGATGGTTGATGACCGTCCAGTGGTGGATGTAACATCCCAATTTTCTAGATATTCAAAAATAGCCCCTAAAACTTTTTTCTAAAATCATATAGCAACTATACCAAAAGGTCCCTGCATTTTTCTCTATTTGCATTGCACTCTAAAATACCCTAGGAAATTCATATGCATTTGAGTGGCTAACATCTCATCTCACTTGATTTCACTCTAACTAGCCTCTAAGGAATTTCTAGCAATCCACACATCTTGATCCATTCAAATTTGAAATCACATTTCAAATTTGGATTCAAAATCTAGTCAAACAAATAGGAAACTCTTTAAACTCTTGACGGGCCAGCCCCTCCCTTTTCAGCCCAAACGCACAAATCAGCCCAGCGCGGCCTCCCTCACTCTCGCACACGCCAGCGGCCTAAGAGCAAGTACAATAATGGGCGAGATGCGGGCTAAATCCTACGTGTATGAGAGAGAAACGAAGAGAGAGAAAGTATCGGGCGTCTGGCGACGCCCCCGCCCGCAGCCGGCGAGGAGGATCAAAAGCGAGCTGCAGCGCCTGCTATTGGCTGAAATTCTTGCTTCACATTAAATACTGGCGGACCCCACCACCACTGCATACCAGATGAGCACCTGAGACGCCTGCGAGCGGACGTGACTATTAAACTTGCTCTAATCGGCCAAGCACAAGCCATCGAGCCCCCCGCACGGGTGACATCACGCTGACGTCGCTGTCCCTACCTTTTTCCCCCTTTCCTTTTCCCCTGTCACGCATGGCGTCACCACCGCCGCGCTGATCTCTCCACCTAGGCACCTAGGCCTCCGCGTAGCTCGCGCGCTGCCTTTGCCAATTTCACCGCCAGCCCCTGCAGTCCTGCACCGCCGAAGTTGCCTCGTCCCGCACAGAAACCTGCCGCACCTACGTGCCCGCACGCGCGCTCCAGCGCCCGCCGTCGGCAGAGCCGTGCTCGATCTGTGCCTCCACCACCGGATTTACTTCCCGGCGAGAGCGCCATAACCGCCTGCACCAGGAGCACTTAATGTGCCCCTATCCCCTCACTCGCGGCCCTCTCTCGCCATTATCTGCCGCGCCACGCACCACACTCTGCGCCGCACTCCGCCGCATGCCGCCGAGCTTATCCACCCCCTCCGACCACCTTCCTTCGCTGCCAAGCCACCCAAGCGACGTGTCACGACCACGAGCTCCCGCCCGAGCTATAAATAGACCCCCGCGGCACCCGTAGAGGCCTTGCACCACCACTACACCCTCGCCGGCTTAGGTCCGGAGTTCACCACCTCCACCTGTGGGCCGTCACCCTTTCTCACAGGGCCAGGCAAGGCCGAAGTCAGGGCTTCCGGTGCTCGTAGCCATGCCACCGTCCTAGCATAGCGCCACCCTAGCGTGGCATAGCTCCGTCGCAGAGCCTATAGGATTCCACCGCTGCTCAACCCGCCGCCGCTCGCCGCCGCACTGGAGCTCCAATTCCGGCCTTTGTGCTGCTGGAATTGCACCTGCCGCCACGCCGGAAACCCCCAGGTACAGTCATTATGTTGTCTGTGCCGCCACTGCCTTTCTTTCCCCCGCTAACCGTGCCGCCGCGTAGCTTCAGCGCCGCCGTAGAGCTTAGCTCCGGCCACTGTGTCGCCTCTAGAATGTCCCCTAGGATCTACCGTTATGCTGCCAGATCTTCCCCCGGCTACCGCAACCCTCTGGTGGGTTCTCTGTTTCCTCTCTCCGTGCTCTGCGCGCCACTGCCGCTCCGGCAAGCTTCCAGCCAAGCTCCGGCCGTCGTAGCCCCTACTAGGTGCTCTGCTGCACTCACCGCACACACACTGTCGCGCACACACGCTAGTTTGAGCCCCTAACCGCCCCTAACGCATATCTCGTGCGGCCGCGCTGCTGGCTAGCTCCGGTGATCTCGCGCGACGCCGCTGTTGCTCTTCCGGCCTCCCCGTTACCCCAGCCGCTCCACCGTATCCTGTAGAGGTCCTAGGACCACTCCCCGTCACCGGAAACCCCTCCTAGGCGTCGGCGGTGAGGACTCCGGCGACCTCTCCTCTCTCCGCCGCTCTGCCGTGTCGATCTGGGGTGGCGCCGCTCGGCTCCGTCCTGCGCCGTCCGTCGCCGTCCCGCACGCATACACCGACGTGTGGGCCCGCAACCACACGCTGTCCGCCCTGCCGTCCACGGCCCCTCTCCGAGCCGCGTGCACCTGGTCCAGTGGACCGCACGCACAAATCACCCTCGGTCCACGAGTCCACAGTCCTGGTTCACAGAACAGTGCCCACACTGGCACCACGCTGCTTCAGCCCCCTCCTCTTCGCTAGAGTCACATAGCTGGTGCACACAAAACTCTAGTTCACCATGTTAGATACCTCCAAAAATTCCCCAAATTTCACCAATAATACTAGATCATCCCCAAGGTCTAGAAATGTTGTTTGTTAGCGGGTCGGATTTGACTTGCCAGATGGGGGTGGCCGCGGTGTTGTCGATGAAGACTAGGCCGGCGGCTGGAGTGGCGAAATCCGACGGCATAGAGCCAAAGCTGATGTCGAAGGGATTGACGAGGAAGTCGGCCATGCTTACGGGGAAGACAACACCGCGGGATGACGCCATCGAGTTGCACGAAGAGCTCCGGATCGCCCCCTACCTGGCGCGCCAACTGTTAGAGATTTAGATCTGAGCAGTCCACAGGGGGGTCAACCCCGGTGGTTTATTTGTCCAGTGGAGGAGATCGGGAACTAAGAACTTGATGGTTATGCTAGCGTAGCACACGGAAAATGGCGAGACAAGGCGAGTTTATACTGGTTCAGGCCTCCGGAGAGTAAAACCCTACGTCCAGTTGTTGGTGTTATATTACTCGAGTTGGTTGAAGATGTTACATTGGAGGACGCCCTTGCCCACCTTATATTGGCCAGCGGACAAGGTCGGTGGACTAGAGTCCTGGTCGATTACGACTAGGAAACCTATCTCTAGTTGGTTACAACTTTATCCCACGATCTTCGGAAGGTCTGGCGGCGCAGCCGGTGTCTTGTCGTGTACTCCAAGTCTTCTAGTCGTATCGGATAAGGTCTTCTAGAGGTCTTTTGGGTCACAGATCAAGTCTGTTGGGCCCACGGTCAGGTCGGCGAGCGAGTCTTCAAATTGGGCCGGACCCACTTGTCGGGGGACGGCCGTGACCCTGTCCGGTGGGGACCCAGCGGTACCCATATCGCACATTGTCCAAATCACCTTGGCACATTTCTAAGTATAGGATTTTATTTTGATCTTTCTAGCTAATAGAAAAGCCCCGTTAGTGTACACAAAAATCCACCCTCTTCAACCCTTAGCTCCAAATATCCTCATAAAATTCCTAAAAATACTAGGATCTATTCTTAGGTCATCCATGCCTTAGCCACACAAAAATCTCACATCTATGACCCTGTTTAGCCTAAACACCATCTCTCTTTAATAGGAAGGTCCATATTTCATGTGACCGACATAGACCGTATCACGCCACGTTCGACCGATCGTCTCGTAAACCCCTAGGATTCTACCATAGCTCATTAGATAACGAACCACACCTCTCTAACTATTGCTTGATGAATTGCCATGATTGCTTGATTGATTATTATTTATACGTATAATTACGCTACTATAGAGCGAGTGATAACATCAGAAGATCAAGTGACGATCAAGAGATGACGAAGAAGCTCAAGGCACTCTGTAGTTTCTCCCCGCTTAGGAAAGAGGCAAGTCCCACAGTATTATCTTGATTTTCTACCATACAGATATCTTCTCACCTTACTTTCATGCTTTCCACCTTATATACAACAAATTCTACATACCGGCTTATTTATATATAGTACTAGCTACACTCTAAGAAAGAGAGTATAGAGGTTAGCTCTGTATTGCATAATATGACCAAAGTGAGTCTAGAAACCCATTAATGATGGACTGTGAGAAGAGGGTAGCCCTGTAAGGGGATCCTATCCAAAGAGCTTCCTTAGGTCGTATAAGGACCGGGTCATGGGAAAGTCTTTCTGATGTTAAGAGAAGTCGTACAAGCCAAAAAGGTACAGCCTGTCAGGAGTACCTGCTTATGTGAGAACTTGATCCACACCCTACCACTGAACCTAGTAGAACAACCAAAGGGGGGCAACGAATATGCTTGAGCAAGACCTTCACAGAGTCCCAGGTCTGGTCGGTACGGGTCATTGTGAGATGGCATCGAGAGTGGCACGATGGCATTGTATGTCACATTTTATATTGATGCATCGTTTCCCGGGAGAGACCCATGCGTGGGTAATGACCCCTACTTAGGCCCCAATATAGACGTGGTTGGAACTAGGGAATACTTCCTAGGAGGAGGTAATGAAAGTTACCTAGGAATAGATGTTGGTGGGTATGGGTTTCGTAGGTCAATACCGCCTAGATCGAGGTATGGGCTGCCCGACCGTGCGAGTAAAGTGTGCATCTCTGATCAGACTAAAACTATTCGAATAGCCGCAGCTCATGGTTATGAGCTCATTCGGTTAAAGCTCCCTCTGATTAGTTGAACCTTTACTTTTATAGAGTAGATGAGATGGACTCAGGAGTGATCTGAGTTGAGTCTACAAATTGAGGCGAAAGCCGGCTCAGGCGATCCATGATGGACCCTGATGCTCTTAAAACTTGGGGACTGGTAGGGAGGTAGTTTCCCCTCCAGGACCAAACCAACTTATTATGATGCATTACATATTTCTTAATTTACGAACTTACATTCTATGCTTACAATTACATGCTTGGACCCGTCTAGTGTCATTTCCTTCCATCTTGTCTATTCCATTTCCGCTGCGGGATTTGCGGAGTACCTACTTTAGGTGCTCACTCTTGCTTCCCTTTCCCTTCCATTCAGAAGAGAGAGAGAGAGAGAGAGAGAGGACGAGCTTCATCGTAGGGTTGGATCTATATGATTTGCTCCTAGGCTAAGCTGCCTACGGTGTGGGTCTACTACGTAGACCTCCGCTGCATAGTTGAGGAGGAGGTAATATGCTTTTCTTTCCCCTATATATGGATTTGATACTTCTTGTGAGAAGTACCAGTATCATCAGCCGATCCAGAGAATGATACTATTGGCATTCGGGATGCCCCTATAATGCGGTACCCCACAGTGGAACAGGCCCATGAGATACATGCACTAGCTAAAGATCTCAGGGACTGTAGCAAAGAGGCTCCATGTGTGTTACCCGACAACTGGCGGGAGCTATTATCTCCAAGTTACCACACTCTTGGAGGGATTTTGCTACGACTCTAAAACACAAGAGAAAGAAATTCACTTTTGATGACCTTGTCACAACTCTTGATGTTGAGAAGAAGGCGAGAGCAAAGGACACACGTGGAAAGGCAACAGTCGGGCCCTCAAGCGCAAACTTTGTGCAGAGAGGAAATCCCAAACCTCAAAACAAGAGGAAGAAGCCTCCACAAAACACTCCCAAGGCTAAGCAAGCCGACGGGCCTGCAAAGAAGAAGAAGAAACCAGGGTCTGCTATGTGTGTGGGAGTACGAAACACTTTGCTGGAAAATGTTCGGACCGTAAGGTTCCCAAGTTGGCAAACATGGTCATTAGCGAGGGTGGAGGAACATCGGGGTACGGTAATTCTTTACCTACAGTTCTTTCAGTTTGTCTCTCACCAGAGTGGTGGATTGACACAGGTGCTAATATTCATGTATGTTCTGACATCTCTATGTTTTCTTCTTACCAGGTCGAGGGGCTGGTTCCTTTCTAATGGGGAACGGTGCCCATGCGCGTGTACTTGGTATTGGTACGGTCACTCTGAGGTTTACTTCGGGAAAGACAGTACAGCTGAAGAATGTGCAGCATGTCCCCACCATCAAGAAGAACTTAGTCAGCGGATCTCTACTGTGTAGAGATGGGTTTAAGTTAGTCTTTAAGTCAAATAAATGTATCATTTCTAATTTTGGTACTTTTGTTGGAAAAGGATATGATAGCGGAGGCTTGTTCCGCTTTTCTTTATCAGATGATAATAAAGTTGTGAACCATGTGCTTAGCAATGATGAATCAAAAGTTTGACATTCGAGGCTTTGTCACATTAATTTTGGTTGTATGATGCAGTTAGCTAATTTGAGTTTAATTCCAAAGTTTACCTCTATCAAAAATTCTAAGTGCCACGTATGTATTGAATCAAAACAAACTCGCAAGCCACACAAGTCTGCTGAGGCGAGGGACTTGGCACCACTAGAATTAGTTCATTCTGATTTGAGCAAAATGAACGACGTGTTGACAAAAGGCGGTAAACGGTATTTCATGACTTTGATAGAAGATAACACTAGATTTTTTTACATCTATTTGTTAAATTCAAAAGATGAAGTGTTACATTACTTTAAGATCTATAAAGCTGTGTAGAAAACCAACTTGAGAGAAAGATAAAATATCTAAGGTCTGATTGAGGTGGCGAATACTTCTCAAATGCTTTTGACATATTCTGCAAGGAACACAGTATTGTTCATGAGAGGACACCGCCTTATTCACCCCAATCCAATGGGATTGCCGAAAGAAATAACCACATGCTCACTGACTTGGTGAATGCCATGTTAGAAACCGCGAGACTTTCCAAGGAATGGTGGGGTGAGGCGATACTGACAGCATGTTATGTCCTAAACCATGTACCTATGAAGAATAAGGAAGTAACTCCATTCGAGGAATGGGTGAAGAAGAGGCTAACTCTTTCATACTTACTTACCTAGGGTTGCTTCGCCAAGGTCAGTGTGCCAATCACCAAGAAACGTAAGCTCGGACCAAAGACTGATGATTGTGCCTTTCTAGGTTATGCTTTTCACAGCGTTGGTAGTGAAATCTGGAGTGCCTGACTTGCTTGTCGGTACAATTATGGAGTCTAGATATGCTACATTTTTTGAGAACATATTCCTAATGAGGGATGAAACAAGCTCATCTAGGCAAGAGTCTATCGAGCATGATAACTCTACCGAGTCGGTATTACATAATGTACCCACACTCATTGAATATCCTGAGGAGGATAATGATGAAGCTCCTAGGAGGAGCAAGAGATAGAGGACTGAGAAGTCATTTGGTGATGATTTCATTATATACCTCGTGGATGACACTCCTAAGAGCATTGAAGAGGCCTACTCCTCTTCTGATGCCGACTATTGGAAAGAGGCAGTCAGAAGTGAGATGGACTCTGTCATGTCGAATGGTACTTGGGAGGTCGTTGAACGTCCCTATGGGTGCAAACCTGTAGGGTGCAAGTGGGTGTTCAAGAAGAAGCTTAGACCTGATGGTACCATTGAGAAGTACAAGGTCAGGCTTGTGGCCAAGGGTTACACCCAGAAAGAGGTTGAAGACTTCTTTGATACTTACTCACCAGTCACTCGATTGACCACCATACGAGTGCTACTTTCCTAAATGGAGAGTTGGAAGAGGAGATCTATATGGATCAGTCAAATGGATTTATAGCAAAGGGTCAAGAAGACATGGTGTGTAAGCTGGTGAAGTCTCTTTGCGGCCTCAAGAAAGCTCCTAATAAATAGTGGCATGACAAGTTCGACAGAACTTTGACATCTGTCGGCTTTGTTGTGAACGAAGCTGACAAGTGTGTGTACTATCACTTTGGTGGGGGCGAAGGAGTGATTTTGTGTTTATATGTAGATGACATACTCATCTTTGGCACAAACCTTAATGTGATTAAGGAAGTCAAAGACTTTCTATCGTAGAGCTTTGAGGTGAAAGATTTGGGAGAAGCTGGTGTTATCCTTAACATTAGGATGATCAAGGGAGAAAACGTTGAAGTGACTCTTTCACAGACCCACTACGTGGAGAAGATTCTGAGCCGATTTGGCTACAGTAATTCTAAACCTACCTTAACTCCTTATGATGCTAGCTTGGTTCTGAAAAAGAACAAAAGAATAATGGTAGATCAGTTGAGAAACTCCCAGATCATTGGCTCATTAATGTACCTAGCTAGTGCCACAAGACCCAATAGTGCATATGTAGTTAGTAAACTAAGTCGGTTTGTTGCAAACCTCGGAAGTGAACACTAGCATGCTCTTGTAAGGGCGATGCGCTATCTGGTGGGGATAATGAGTTTTGGAATTCACTATTCTGGAGATCCCAAAGTCTTGGAGGAATATAATGATGCAAACTGAATTTCTGACGTTGATGAGTTGAAAGCCACAAGTGGATATGTGTTCACACTTGGAGGTAGTGTTGTTTCCTTGAAGTCTTGCAAGCAGACCATCTCAACAAGGTCAATTATGGAAGCAGAACTCGCAGCATTAAATACTGCCACCGTTGAGATTGAGTGGTTTCGTGAACTCCTAATGGACTTGCTGATAGTTGAAAAACCGATACTGGCAATTCTAATGAACTGTGATAATCAAACTGTGATTGTCAAGGTGAACAGTTCAAAGGACAACATGAAGTCATCGAGGCACGTCAAGAGGCGATTAAAATCTATCAGGAAATTGAAAAACACCGGTGTTATAACTTTGGATTATATAAACACAACTAAAAACTTGGTAGATCAATTTACAAAGGGTTTTTCACGAAATATGATAGACAATGCATCTATGGAACTGGGCTTGAGACCCACGTGAGTCTCTCCGCAGTGGTAACATCCTATGTGATCGGAGATCTTATGAATTAAGATGACGAAACAAGCTATGGTTGGACTGAGAGAAGAGAACCTTTGAATAGGCTCGTTCCATGGGAAGATGTGTGGGGACCCTCCTTCGGGATTCCCGCTAATACTGTGTTAGTCCCTGGATCGGGTAGGCTAACACAGTTATTATCAGAGTTAGTATATGAAGCAATAAATGACGTATATTAAAAGAAATACCTTAACGCAGTGAAAGGGAAGCGCAGGTGCCCGTCCACTAAGAGATGGTCTACAACACCCAGAATCCTCGAGACAACCTATAAATGATGAAAGCAAGGCTGAGTACACTTATGGTTGGTACTCAGCAAATCCCAAATTAACTAGTTCATTAAACACAATGTAGGCAGTAGTCAAGGAAATGGCTGAAAGGTAAATCCTATGCCTAAAGCACCTCACGTATGCAAGGTGAATTTAAAAGGTGAAAATGCAAATACTCTCTAGGGAGTTCACTATTATCCTATGAAAATATGAGTTGTGGTCCTGGAGGGGAAAACTACCTCCCCCGCCAGTCCCCAAGTTTTAAGATGGCTTCCGGTCTATCGACCCACCATCGGTACATCCAATCTCTAATTCCCACCCAAAAGTTCAGTAAGACTAATCATCAGGGGCTTTGACTTAGTGGGCTCTTAATCGTGGGCCTCGGCTATTCGAATAGATTTACTCTGCGCAGAGGTGTACACTTTACCCATACGTTCAGCCAGCCCATACCTCGTCCACAGGTGGTACTGGCCTACAAGAACCATTCCCACCGACATCTATTCATGGATTACATTATCATCCAATCCTAGATAACATTTCCTAACTCCACCCACGTCTATACTAGGGTCTAAATAGGGGTCATTTCACCACCATTCGCTACACGGATCCAATTTCCCGAGAAAAGATGCATCAATATAAAATGTGGTATACAGTACCACCGCGTCCCCTGACGCCATAACATACCCGATGACCCGTGCCGACCAGACCTGGGACTATGCAAAGGTCCTGCTCCAGCATATCCGTTGCCCACCATGGCCCCTTGGGTGGTTTGCTAGGTGCAGTAGTGGGGTGTGATTCAAGGCCTCACATTAATGGGTATTCCCGACAGGCCATACCCTTTTGGCACGTACGGTTGTACGGATCACAAGAAAGACTCACCCATTGAATCGATCCTTATGTGACCGCAGTAAGATCTTGGGACAGTGCGTCCTCCACTGAGGTTGTCCCCATACTCCCAAGTCCATTTCATTCCCTAGGGGTTCTCATTACTATCAGCATTTCCTTCAATTAATCATTATCTAATCATGATTACCCAAAGAGTAAAACCCTTCCTAGTATTCTAATAAAAAGTAAAGTGTGGTTGTTAGATTCTCCCCATGGAGTATCTAACGGCAGATTATCCCCTTTTACGGGGCGTGACGCGACTGCCTAACTTTTCTAAATAGGAGGGCTTATGAAAGTGGGGTTCCCTAGGGTTGGCATGTGGCATTTCAATAGCAAAAAGGAATAATCTAGCATGTATGTACAGAGATAGATCTTAAGAGGAAAAGCAATGCAATTCAAATTAAGTCGGCAGTATTAAATAATTCTCACACTCAATAGGATAAAAGTATGCCCTATGTGTTGGGACTTGCTTCTTATACTTGCTTTCCTAGTTGACCAAGTCTTGCCTTCTCGATCCTCGGGGACTTGGTCGATTAGCATGTCTTACAGACGTCCTGAGCTCTGACTTCATGTCCTTCTCGATCCTTGGCTTCGGGAGGGAGCTTAGGCGTCTACCGAGTATAATAACACAGGAAATAACATTCAATAAAACAGTTCACCAATCAATAAAGGACAAGTAGCAAACAATGAATCGATCCTATTGTTTAACGATGCCTAAGATTGGATATCGTGATCGCTAAGATGACGGGAATGTGTGGGGTTTGGAGTTGAGTAGCATAACAGTTAGGTGGAAAGGATGAATGGGCTGGAGGAATATTATATCTAGCATAACGGTTATGCGGAAGTGGTTCCTGTGGTGGAAGCAATATGGTTATGCTAAAAAGATACTTATGGCGGGGATAGCTAGGGTATAGGGGTCGGGCAATATGACAGCAGGATTTTTGAAAAGGATCGCGAAATTAAATAAAATCCTTAAGGGCTCAAAGGGGTGTGAAAGTCGGTAGAAGCTTTAGAATAGGCCCGAATGACCCTAAGATAAATTTAGGAATTTTTCGAGGGTTTTTGGAGCTACTACGGATGACATGTGAAATCCTGGGTACATTCTACAGGGTTTTCTATTTACCTGGGAAAGGGAAAATAAAGAAAAGGACCCTATAAAAGTCAACTATGGAAAATAAGGGCATGGCCAAGTGTAGAATATTTTCTAATAATTGTGGAAATTTTCTTGGAATTTTTTTGGATAAGGCTATGGATGCTATCTAAGAATCTGTGTACGATGCAGGGGTGTATCCAGCAAAATTTCATGGGTAAATTGAAAAGAGAAAAGGCTTACCGTGTGTGGGCCGATTTTGGCCCGCTATGTGGGCCGACCTACACCTACTACATCCCGATGGGCTGCCGACCCAACTTGGCCTGCGCACGGTAAAATGGGAGGGGAACGGGTGACGTCGTCACCTGGTTGGTGGGGCCCACCGAAGGACATAAGAGGGGAGGGGTGGACAGCATAACGGCTGGGCATGGATGGAATCGAGTCGGTGATTGGGCGGCATGCCGACTAGACGGGGTAGATATCTAGGTTTTCATTGGGCGGCATAACGGCTGAGGGGGTTGAAATCTAGGGTTTTATTCGGGCAGCGTAACGGCTAGGGTGGCGGAAGTAGACCTAACTCAGGCATTATAACAGCTAGGGTGGCAAAGGTAAACCAGACTCGGGCAGCATAACAACTAGGCGGTGTATGTGAACTCTAAAATTGGGCAGCATCTGAATATAAAGAATATGTGGATAGTCTTAGAATAATTTCTAGTATTTTTAGGAATTTTCTAGGAATTTTTGGAGGTGGTTAAGGACACTAACTAAACTTGTGTGTGCGATTTGTGGGTGCACCTAGCAAAATTCAGTGGGCTAAACTAAAGGGAGAGGGGCTGTAGTGTGTGTTCTGGGCTGTGGGGCCTACCTGTCATAGGGACAGGGCTATGGGAAGAAAAGGGGAGTGGAAGTGAAGCTTGGTGCCGCAGGGGGGAGGGAGCCCGTATTTATAGCCGCGGGGAGGCCGGGGACGAGCTCCGGGAGGACGCCACGTCAGGCGGTGTGGATGAGGAGGGGCACCGGTGATTATTGGTGGCAAAGGATGAGGGCGGCTAGATGTAGGGGAGGTGGACTCGGCGACTGGGGCCGGATTGCGGCGCGGTACGACGCAACAAGGGGTTTCTTCGTGGCTAAGGAAGCTCGAGCGAAGTGGATAAGTTTGCCGAGGAAAGCTCCTGGCCGGCCATTAATGGCGTCGAGGGGTAGAGATGGCGGCAGGCTCGGATGGAGGTCGGGATGTGGTTCGGGTGCGACGCTCGTGCGGTGTTGTGTCGCGCGATGGCAGCGGCTGCAGTGTGCGGCAGCGGCGTGCTGCAGCGTGCGTTGCGGCGCAGCCAGGAAGGCTGGCTGCCGGCGGTGGTGAAGCACGGCGGCGGCGCGTGATGCAGTGCGGCCGGGGATACAGGCTGCCGCCGGCGGTGCGGTGCGGCAGTGGCGGCTGTTGGCGGTCAAATATGACACCCCTAAGGAACTTGTTACACTCTGATTTCGGCTTTGATTTGGAAATAACCCGCCACTAGACATACTAATGATGTAACAAGTTCGACACGAGCATGTTTTTTTGGAGTTGTATGTTTATGCAGGAAATCACGAGCTCAATTGATAAGTTTGCATCAAGTTTGGAAGGTGTTAAGCAAGAGGATTAAGGAGCTCCGTTCGTGTGCGAATACAAGATGAACTTACTTCCAAAGGTGGCAAGGACCAAGATGCAACCACAAGATATTCCCGAGGACCAAGACAAAAGACAGGAGTTCATGCGACAAGACCCTATATCTTGATCGCGGGGATAACGACGTCCAAAGCCCACATGCGAAGGAGCAAAAGATTCAAGGGTCGAGAGAAGCTCGCTCGCGAAAGATGGGCTCGAACCAGGCCAAAAAGGCCCTAGGCCGATCGACCTGGCCTCTTTTTGTGGCAGTTCGGCCTTCCCTTTCTTGTGCGTGATCTTTATTGAACCCTAAGTCTATGCCTCCGCCGCCATTCGTCAAAAAGACCTATAAAAGCCCCCGAGGTCGACCACATCAAGGCATCCAACTTTCAGAGATTCAACCAAGGGATAGAGCCACATAGAGGAGAGAGGAGGACGCCCGGTAACCCTAGCAAGGTCCCTCCAGCGCCGCCACAAGATCAAGAACAAGGAGGAGATTGGATCTTCAAGGGAGAAAGCAAGGCAGAGAGCATCTTCCTCGTCGATCTTCATCTACTTCGGAGGATTCTACACCATGTCTCGCGCTACAATGTGTAACATTATGGGGTAAAATCCTTGTTTGTCCTTGGGGTTGAAGGGAGAGCTTGAGTTGTAATTACCAATTCTATGTTTTGGATCTATTTGCTATCATATTCAAGTTGATGGTGCTTCAATCTCAATGGTCGGCTGGCTTGCTTTGGGGATGCATGAAAGTGCATCTAGACCCCTAATTATTTTGGTGATAATGAGAATTATAATTTGAGTATTTGATGGTTTATCTAAGATGTGTGCAGGAATAAATGAGACAAAATTTCATATGTGAAAGGAAGGACCACAATTTCTCTTATTTGTGTTGAAGCTCAAATGGCGATTTAAATTTGATTTCTATTTCGAATTTGAGTTTAGGCAACACCGTACTATAAAGAGGGACGAGATCAGTCAATCGAAGTTTGCTACAAGCTAAATAAATCCTTTAAACACCTTTGAAAAAGCTTATCCCAGCCTCCTGTGACTCGCCGGGTCATCCGGCCCAACTGGCCGGATCACCCGGTACGGCTCTGGAGACTGCCGGGTGATCCGGCCCCTCTGGCCGGATGACCCGGCCCCGCCGCTCACCTTGGGCGTTCGGTTCTAACCGAACCGTTCGGTTCGGTTCCTCGGTTCTTCATGAATTTCGGTTCCCAACTTTCAGGGACCGTTCGGTTCTATTCTAGGGTAAGAATCGACGAATTTCAGCTCTGGTTCTTTCGGTTCGGTTCCGGTTCTAACCGAAGGAACCGATTTTTCCCAGGAATCAAAAAAACAGCCCTTCAGTAGAAAATTTCAGCAGCAATTCAACTGCATTTTCATGCAATCAGCAGGGATAATTCAAGCAATCAACAGAGATACATGAATACATCACTTAAATGGACAGTTCTCTCAAATTGGAAGGAAAAAAGCAAACAATCCACCATGGGCAGCACGCCAGCACCCAGCAACATTACAACAATATTTTAGTTCATCACAAATTCACACGTCATAGGTTTACAGAATTACAGCAAGCTGCAAGCAACTCAGCATTCAGCTAGATAGCAGACTAGCAGTAGCAGCAACAGCAAGGCAGCAAGCTGCAAGGGAGCCAACAGCCAAGCACCAGGCAGCAACCAGCAAGCACCTGCAGACCTGGAGAGCTGCAGACCACACTCTAGAAGCCTGAAACATTATTTGCAAACTGAAACAAGTAAGAATAGGTAGAGTTTATGACAAGTATATGACTAGAAAAAATTATATACATTTATTCAGCTCACATGGTCATTTAGATGAGTTCTTGTTTTTGCTTTCATTTGAGGATTTGTTTGCCTTGGAAGACTTTGGCTGGGAGCTAATGTTGGTGGATGTAACCATCTTTTTTTTGCTACCTTGGATGGTTGACTTGGCAGCATGTGCCTCAATAATGGCTTTGTCTTTGAATTCTTGAATAATTTCTGAAATAGAAACAAGCAGTCAAGTTGTAGAGCAAATAAATAGAAACAACAAGTAAATGGTACAACAATTAAATAGTACACTAAATAGTTACCTTCTTCTAGTTTGGTCAATGCTTCTGTATCCTCCACCACATTGACTATTTTTCTCCTAAGCCAATCTTGAGTGCAGACAAGAGCTTGAACCATAAATGGAGTGAGTGAACTCCTAAAATCATCTAGAACACGCCCACTTGTGCTAAAGGCTGATTCACTAGCAACCGTGGAGATTGGGATAGCGAGAACATCACGAGCCAATGTAGACAAAATTGGAAATCTAGTGGACTGTCTCTTCCACCAATCAAGAATATCAAGTTTCTTGTTATCATCTTCACGCTCTTCAGCCAAGTATCTATCCAGTTCAGTCCTAGTGCCCCTACTGGAACTGACTGTTCCACTACCCAACTTCATCTTCTTTGAAAGATGACTCTTCAACTTTCTAACCTCTCCACTTGGTTGGGACTGCACTTTATCACTTGCTTGGGACTGCACTTCATCACTCGGTTGAGAATTATTGATCCTATATTCTTCAAAAAGATCACGCAAGCATTTGGTAATTGCTGCCCAAACTTTTTGTCCAACACCTTCACCATACAACTCATCAATTGCTGTTTCTGTGTACTCTGAGAGCTTGTATCTTGGATCAAGTACATAAGCAACAAAAATCAGCAAGTTAATATTTTCCTTCTCCTTCACCTTCCCCTTTGCATTCTCATTTTGCATTTCTGAATTTTCATGCCACTACCCCCAATACTTGTCAAACTTTTCTTTCATTCTTTTCCCTATTTCTTACTGCATTAAATCAGAACTACTCAGCCATTCATTGACCAATAGGTTGACCTCTCCTATTTCATCAAAGTAAGTGTGAGCAGTCACACTTAACGATGCTGAAACACGCATTGTTACATGAGCAAAATGGCCTAGAAACTCAGTTAGCTTCCTTGCATTATCAAAATCATGCTCATCAGGAACTCCTGGACCGGGAACACCTGGCTTAATGTCACTAAGCAACTCAATTGTGTAGTATGGATCTTCATCCGGATACCTTGCAAACACCTTCTCATATATAAGAGCAGCTTTTAGCATATCATATGTCGAATTCCACCTAGTACACACATCAAGGTTCAAGAATGCCTTGCTGTCCACTTTCTCCATTCGAGCTATCTCTTTAAATTTGTCCAATCTTGATGTACCACTCCTCACAAATTTAATCGTTGCACGTACACGCTTGATAGATTGATCTACTTCTTTCAAACCATCTTGAACAATCAAATTAACTATATGTGCAGCACATCTAATGTGAAGGTACTTGCCCTCTGCAATGCTCTTTTGGCACTATTTAGCTGTCTTCTCAAATAACTAATACCACTATCATTTGCACTAGCATTATCAACGGTTACTATCATAACTTTGTCTAACCCCCAATATCATCCCCCTTTTTGCCTTTTACGTTGCAAAAACTAATTATCTTTTTATGCAAGCACCAATCCTTGTCAATAAAATGGGCTGTCACAGTCATGTAACTCTCTTATTGTTGTGATGTCCAAGCATCAGTTGTGAGGCAGACTCTATTGCAATGTTCTTGCAAGAAAATTTTTAATTTTGCTTTCTGCTCAAAGTACAATTGCACACAATCCCTAGTGCATATGTTCTTCTAGATGGCAATTCAAACCTAGGGCAAGCAATAGACATGAACTTCATAAAACCAGGTTTTTCACTTATTGCAAATGGCTCCTCATCTTCTATGACCATTTCGGCAAAACTTCCAAGTACCTACTGTGCCTTGACTAATTGATATAATACCTTGTTTAGAGTCTACATGAGGATTATGCTGGCAACAGTTAAAATGCTTGCGCATAGCAGATGTACCATTCTTCGATGTCCTTGCTTGTATCTCTTTATTGCAATAGTTGCATTTTCCCTTTGCCACCTCACCATCATAATCGAATATTTTGGTGAAGTGATCCCACATTTCAGATATGGATGTCATCTTCTTTCTCTTCTTCCCCTCTTCACCTTCTAGATCAATGACATCCTTCTCCTTTGCTACAGCACCATCATTCTCGTCTTCAACCCAATTCCCATCAGGCCCGCTATTCATCTCTGCCCATTCACTCACTTGTCCCTGTAAATCCTCCTCAGACATCTGAAAAAAATACATCCACAACTTAAAGTTATCATCTGCAAATCCTCACATCTAAATTGAACTAATATCACAGACGACCATGAATAAATGAACAACTGCAGTTGTATCTGTTCTTTTGGTGTAGTGTATGCTAGATTGCTAGACAGAGGCATCAAGAACATTTTTTTTAGTGAAAACAGAGTGGATGTTCATGCTGAAACTGATACCTAAGTACCTAACTAAGTAACTAAGGATCTCAACACCTCAAAGACCTTCAGGCTTCAGGTGTCATGGTCTCATGATGGCCATGATCAGGAGCAGATACTTCAATCCTATCTAGCAGGAAATTGACGGGATGAGTAGCACAGTAGCACTTACACCGCAAGATGCAATTGATGTAGCTGTCGTGTAGAGTGTAGACTCGTCGGGGTGTTGGATGCCCCCGTGCAGCGGCCGGCGAGCGGCCCTGGACGGCTGGACCTGGCCGCCTGGACGGGCACCAGGCAGGACGGTGGCAGGGGCTGGATGAGTGCGGCCGAGCGGAGCTGCAGCCTGGAGAGGAGGGTGAGTGGCGCGGTGGGCCTTCCGGAGCGACACGGTGGGCGGTGGCGGAGGGCGAGCGGCAGCGGAGCCTCGGGGTCGTAGTCGTCGGTCGCGGATCGCGGGGGACTGGGGGCTGCGTCCTGCTCCTGCGTGCTGCGTGCCTGACTGCCTGCGTGACTGCGTCGTGGGGCCGTGGGGGGTGGCTGCCGCCTGCCTGTGCCAGCGGTTGCGCACCTGCGCCTTGGGGGAGTGGGAGGAGTTAGCTAGGGTTTGTGATTTCTTGGGCTTTTGGTGGAATGTTGGGCTTGGGCCAAATGTGTGCAGTGTGCAATGGACTGTTTTCTCTGTTCCCCCGGTTAACTGGGAACCGAACCGAAATAACTGAGGTATTTCGGTTCCTGTGAACTGGGAACCGAACAGGAACTAATTTTCTCGGTTCTGGTTCTTTCGGTTCCGGTTCCCGGTTCTTTCGGTTCGGTTCCCGGTTCTCAGTTTTTCGTGCCAAGGGCTACCCGCCGCAGCATTGAGCCAACGGCTCTTTTTGAAGAGGGGGGTATTTATACCCCTTCACTTCTTCTTCCTAGGGTTGCTGCCTCCAACGAAAAGAACACTCCCTCAAGCTCCATTCCCTCTCTCTCCACTCCTCTCCAAGCCACTCCAAGCAAGGATCCTCCTAGGGTTTGGGTGTGAGAGAGTTTTGAGGTGCTAGTGTGTGCTCCTTGAGCTAGCTCTTCACTTGTTCATCTCAAGAAGCACTTGTGGTGGCCAAGATCGATTGATTCTCGTTTGTTACTCTTGAAGCTTGCTTCTAGATGATTAGGCGTCGCCTATTGAGTGCCCTCTCCGTGTGGAGCACCTGGGAACGTTTGTATTACCCATCCTTTGTGGATTTCTCTTAGTGAGCACCAATCTTCCTTTGTGGGGATTGGGTGAGGCAAGAGGCTCTTGGTGATAGCCCTCCCTTTGTGGGATCCTCAACGGAGACGTAGCTTCCTTTGTGGGAGTGAACTTCGGATTAAATCTCTTGTCTCTTGCTTGTTTGAGTTCATCCCCTTTTCTCTAACCCTAGAAGCTAGGTTTGGATCGATCTACATATTTGTGTTGTTTCTTGTGAAATCCTTTGTTGCAGGTGGTTACAAGCTCGTATACGCAAGTTTTGATTCATATACTTTCTGCAAATTCAAGTTTTATTAAGCTTATTATACTCTATCTTCGCGCGTTGGTTGATCCGGCCCAAGTGACAGGGTGACCCGGACCCCCCCCCGGGTCATCCGGCCTGTTGAGCCGGGTCATCCGGCCCCTGATCCGCTGCTCAGATTTTGCAGAATTTTAAAATGATCCTATTCACCCCCGCTCTAGGCATCACAAGATCCTTTCAATTGGTATCAGAGCCAAATCCCTTGATTTAGGCTTAACCGCTAAGGGATCAAGATGTCTTGGAGTGGTGGTAACCTCTCCGCTGAAGAAATCGTCGCTCAAGAACTCACCGCCAAGGAAGCTCAAGAGAGAGAGCTCAAGGCCGCTCAAGACCAAGCTGCAGCTCTAGAGCTAATGGGGAAGGCCCCAAGCTGTACACCATCCAACATCGCGAGCTCCGATGATTCTGACTCCGACTTGGACTCGAACTCCGACTCAAGTGATGAAGATGTCAAGGATGGTGACGATGATGCAAAGAAAGCGGCGAAGAAAAGAAGGAAAGCCAAGAAGAAGAAGAAGGCAAAGAAGATGGCTAAGAAGCTCCTCAAGAAGATGATCAAGAAGGAGCAAGCAAAGTATTCCCACTCCGGCTACTATGAAGTGCCATTCCACTACGGACAATTTTCGGACAACAATCCTAATGAAAAATTCTATTCCGTACATTTGGGAAAGCCTCCCCACTTCGATGGGAAAGACTATCCCAAATGGGCTTATGATATGCAAATGCACCTTTACGGGCTTCACCCTTCTCTTTGGAAGATTGTGTGTGTAGGTGTGACAATCCCCGCCGAAGGTGAAGCTATGACAATAGAGCATGAACAAGATCTCCACCGTAATGTTCAAGCAACAAGAGTCATCACGGGATCCTTGTGTGCTCAAGAGTTCAACAAAGTCCGGAACATCCAAATTGCCAAGGTGATTTGGGACACACTCAAGGAAGCACATGAGGGTACCGATCATGTGAGAAGAGGCAAGATTGACTTGGTTCACGGAGAGCTTGAGCTATTCATCATGAAGGATGGAGAAACCGTGAGGCAAATGTATGATCGGCTAATACTTCTTGTCTGGGATATCAAAGCACTAGGAAGCAATGATTGGGACGATGAGAAGGTCACAAAGAAGTTGCTAAGAGCTTTCACACCGAAGAACCCAAACCTAGCAACCATGATAAGAAGAGACCCAAACTACCACAAAATGACTCCCAAACAACTTCTTGGTGAGATCTTGCATCAAGAGCTAGTTGATCAAGACGTGGAGAAGTCACTTAGCTTGAAGGTGAACAAGAGTCTAGCCCTCAATGCTAGCTCTAGTGAAGTTGTGGAAGCAAAGCCTAAGACTTCCAAGACTAAGAATGAAGATTCTAGTGAAGAAGGAAGCACGGATGAAGAAACCGCCTTTGCCATAAGAAAATACAAGAAGTTCTTGAAGTTTGAGGCATCAAGGAAAGGTGGTGATGATAGAAAGAAGAAGTCACAAAGGAAATGCTATGAATGTGGAGAGTATGGACAGTTCATTGTCGAGTGTCCCAAGAACAAGAACAAGGACAAGAATGAGGAAGAGAAAAAGTACAAGGAGAAGAGCAAAGAGTACAAGAACAAGTACCAAGGGCGTGCTCACGTGGGTCAACAATAGGACTCAAGTGATGATGATGAAGCACCAAAGAATCAAGGTATGGCAACACTTGCCATGGCACAAGGAGCATCTTCACCACGCCTCTTCAACAACTTCTCCGATGATGAGGACAACTCTCACTTTTGCCTCATGGCAAGAGGGAGCAAGGTACAAGAATCAACCACCTCATCCTCTCTCACCTCATCATCATCCACACCTAGTAATGACATAGACAACCAAGATGAGGAAAAAGAAATGGAGGCAAACATGATAAAGCAATTTGGTAAAAAAGGCCATAAAGAAATTAAAAAGCTTTTGAACAAATTAGAGGAAAAGAAAGAGATTCTCCATGAGCAAGAAGACTTGCTTATCCGTGAAAAGGAAAGAAACCTTGCTCTAGAGAAAACCCTTGCCGAGGAGAAAGCTAAGGTGGAGAAGTTGACCGTAGGCTTGTCCTTGGCCAATGACTCTAACAAGAGGATGCTAAAGGACTATTCTTTAGTAAATGAATCTTTAGCTTCCCTAAAGGCCACTCATAGTGAGCTTCAAACAAGCTTCTCATGCTTGACGGATAAATACACAAATCTTGAAGCAAACTATAGTGCTCTTTGGGAAAGCACCAAGGTCGACCCTAAAGCAAACTTTGACTCTAATGCCTCCACTAGCAAAGGTTGCTCTATATGTTCTAATGTTGATATAAATGCTCTTAAGACCAACCTTGCAAGGCTAGAAGAAACAACTAAGAGCAAGGATAAGGAGATTGCCCGGTTGAACATGTTGATCAACCAAGGTAAGTTGGGTACCAAGTCCATTCCCAAGGCAATTGACACAAGCGGACTTGGGCACTACAAGGACAACAAGGTCAATGGTAGAAGAGTGGTGAAAGGGCATGAGATCCCCTTGTGGAACAAGGGTGGCTACCTCAACACTATTATGGATATTGCCCATGGAGTAACCACCTCTTCCACAACAAAAGAGAAGCCAAAGGTTGTGAACACCATAAAAGGAAATGGTGGGGTTAACTCTCCATCAAAGGCATCGAAGAATGTGGTGGAACACAAGCCTTCTCCCAACTACACGTGTGACTATGTTGTGACCTTGGACCACAATGGTAAAATGGTGATCAAGTATGTTGGAGCCTATGCCAAGAAGGCTATGAGGAAGAGTGTGTGGGTTCCAAAAGTTTATGCTTCTAACCTCTAAGGACCCAAATCTTTTTGGGTACCTAAACCAAAAGCTTAAACTTGTTTTGCAGGCCTACTCCTCCGGTGGAACCGCATGGTTAATTGATAGTGGTGCCACTAATCATATGACCGGAGATGAAGGCTTGTTTGCATCCCTTGAGCATTATGACACCCCTACGGAAACTATCATATATGGAGATAATGGTCAAGGAGATGTAATTGGTCTAGGTAAAATTGCTATCTCAACAACAAATTCAATTGAAGATGTTTTTCATGTTCAAGGTTTAGGGTACAATTTGTTGTCGGTTTCACAACTTTGTGATAAAGGCTACAATTGTATCTTTACCAAAGAGGGTGTGACCGTCTCGAGAAGTGAGGATTCCTCTATTGTCTTTGCGGGTCACCTAAGGGGAAAGCTTTACTATGTGGATTTCACAAAAGTAAAGGTGGATCCTAAGGCTTGCTTAGTAGCAAAATCCGACATGGGTTGGCTATGGCATCGCCGACTAGCCCATGTTGGCATGAGGAACTTGGCCAAACTTCAAAAGGACGAGCACATACTAGGACTAATAAATGTTGTTTTTGAGAAAGATAGGTTGTGTAGTGTTTCTCAAGTGGGAAAGCAAGTTGGAGCGCATCATCCCGCCAAGAATATCCTTTCAACATCAAGACCGTTGAAGCTTCTACACATGGATTTGTTTGGACCAATTGCCTACATAAGCATCGGTGGTAACAAATATGGTTTGGTAATTGTTGATGACTTTTCCCGTTTCACTTGGGTATTCTTTTTGCAAGATAAAAGTGAAGCAAAGGGAGTGGTCAAGAAGTTCACAAGAAGAGTTCAAAATGAGTTCGAGCTTAAGGTCAAGAACATAAGAAGTGATAATGGCTCGGAGTTTAGGAACACTCAAGTTGAAGAATTCCTTGATGAAGAAGGCGTCAAGCATGAACTCTCCGCTTCATACACTCCTCAACAAAATGGTGTTGTTGAGAGGAAGAACCGTACGTTGATTGAAGCGGCAAGAACAATGCTTGATGAGTACAAGACTCCGGACTCATTTTGGGCGGATGCCATCAACACCGCGTGCCATGCCGCCAACCGCCTCTAACTCCACAAGTACTTGAACAAGACTCCCTACGAGATCATCATCAGTAAGAAACCTAGTGTGCACTACTTTAGGGTCTTTGGGTGTAAGTGTTTCATACTTAACAAGAAACTCAAAGCCTCAAAGTTTGCATCCAAGGTTGATGAAGGTTTTCTCATTGGTTATGGAACTAACGAACATGCCTATCGTGTTTTCAACAAAACCACCGGTTGTGTTGAGACCACGGTAGATGTGAAATTTGATGAATCCAACGGCTCTCAAGGAGAGCAAGTTAGTGAAAATCTTATAGATGATGAAGAACCTCCAAGTATATCCATCTTTAGAATGGGCACCGGTGAAGTGATGCCAAGGGAAGTTCAAGTTCAAGCTCCGGTTGACACAAGTAACCAAGATCCACCATCATCAACAAGAGTTGAACCACCTAGTTCTCAAGTTCATCAAGATGAAAGTCAAGTTAATGGTGACGATCATGGAAGTGGCTTTGATCAAAGGGAAGAACAAGGTGGTGAAGCTCAAGAACAAGCACCCCAAGTTGAAGATGATGATGATGGGCCTATTCAATGTCAATCTCAAGCACCACATCCAAGAGTTCATCAAATGGTTCAACGGGATCACCTCGTTGACAACATCCTTGGGAGCATCCAAAGAGGGGTAACAACTCGCTCAAGATTGTCAAACTTTTGTGTGTTTTACTCGTTTGTTTCCTCTTTGGAACCTCTTAGTGTGGATCAAGCTCTTGAGGGCCCGGATTGGATTATTGCTATGGAGGAAGAGTTGAACAACTTCAAGAGGAATGAAGTTTGGGAGTTGGTGCCAAGACCCAAGCAAAATGTGATCGGCACCAAATGGGTTTTTAGGAATAAACAAGATGAATTTGGTGTCGTCACAAAGAACAAGGCAAGGCTCGTGGGCAAAGGCTATACTCAAGTTGAAGGCTTGGACTTTGGAGAGACTTATGCTCCGGTGGCTAGGCTTGAGTCAATTCGTATACTCCTGGCCTATGCTACTCATCATGATTTCAAGCTTCATCAAATGGATGTGAAGAGCGCATTCTTGAATGGACCTCTCCAAGAAGAAGTTTATGTTGAACAACCACCGGGCTTTGAAGATCCAAACTTCCCCAACTATGTGTACAAGATCCATAAGGCGCTCTACGGGCTCAAGCAAGCTCCTAGAGCATGGTATGAATGCCTTAAGGATTTTCTTCTCAAGAACGGTTTTGAGATAGGCAAAGCCGATTCTACTCTCTTCATTCAAAGAAGTGGAAAAGATATCTTTGTTTGTCAAATTTATGTTGATGACATTATCTTTGGGTCTACTAATGATAAATTTTGTGAAGAGTTTAGTAGGATCATGACCAAGAGATTTGAGATGTCTATGATGGGTGAATTGAAGTTCTTTCTTGGGTTTCAAATCAAGCAAATGAAGGAAGGAACTTTCTTGTGTCAAACCAAGTATGTGAAGGATATGCTCAAGAGGTTTGACATGGCCGATTCAAAGCCCATCAAGACTCCTATGGCATTAAATGGACATCTTGATCTCAATGAAGAAGGGAAGTCGATCGACCAAAAGGTATATCACTCCATGATTGGCTCCCTCCTTTACCTTTGTGCACTAGGCCCGATGTCATGCTTAGTGTGTGCATGTGTGCAAGATTTCAAGCTAATCCCAAGGAGTGTCATCTAATGGCCGTTAAGAGAATCTTTAGATATTTGGTACACACTCCTAACCTTGGCTTATGGTATCCCAAGGGCTCCACTTTTGATTTACTTGGCTATTCCGATTCGGACTATGCCGGTTGCAAAGTAGATCGAAAGAGTACAACGGGGACTTGCCAATTCCTTAGGTCTTTGGTGTCATGGAGTTCTAAGAAACAAAATTCGGTTGCTTTGTCCACGGCCGAAGCCGAGTATGTGGCGGCCGGTGCGTGTTGTGCACAACTCTTGTGGATGAAGCAAACATTGAGTGATTACGGTTGTGGTTTTAGTAAGATTCCACTCTTGTGTGACAATGAGAGTGCTATCAAGCTAGCAAACAATCCGGTGCAACACTCTAGAACAAAGCACATAGATATTCGACATCATTTCTTAAGGGATCATGAGGCTAAGGGAGATATTGCTCTACGTCATGTAAGCACAGAGAGGCAACTTGCCGATATCTTCACTAAGCCTCTAGATGAGCAAAGGTTTTGTGCTTTGAGGAGTGAACTAAATATCTTAGATTCTCGTAACTTGGCTTGACATGTTGCACATACTTGATTGTTGCCTAGATAGGTTGAAAAAGCTTTATTTTCTTTCTTTTGTGTGAGTTTTTCAAAAATTTTGGTTTTTGAGATCCTTGGATCAATCTTTAGCCCAAGTGACTATTGTTATGGATTGTTGATTGTGGCTAGTCACTTGTGGTTAAAAGTTTATTATATGTCCACTAGCTATATTCTTATATTTCTTAATCTCAAAATCTATCAAAATCTCCATATCTTTCATCCTTAACCGTTTTGGGTGTTCTCTGAGCACGCCGGGTGACCCGGCCTGTCCAGCCAGATGACCCGGTGCGGCTCTGGAAGATGCTGGGTCATCCGACCACTTCCGACCGGGTCACCCGGGCTCGTCGCAGGGGGCATAAAAACCCCCGCGCCGGCAGCTTCAACCCTAGTTTCTTCATTTCTTTCCACTCAAGCCGCCGTCGCCGCCCATTCTTGCCCCAAGGTGGTTTTCGAGCTCCTCCATGGGTTTTGGCCATGATTGGGGGCATTGGGTTGCTCTCCCCCTTAAGAGCTTCTTCCTCTCCGGATCATCCGGAAACTTCGCGGGAATCCAACGGTAAAAATCGATTCAACTCCCCGAATTTCCGATCTCTCAATGTGGTTCGTCCTAGAAGATTTCCTTCCGTCAAAAGCTTCAATATAGACTCTAGAACACACCCTAATGATCTCGTTTCGATTCATCCATTCAATCCTTCGTACCCTCGGATTAGGGTTCATCCCGACCGGCCGGGTCACCCGGCCCCTCTGGCCGGATGACCCGGACAGGGTCTGGACCGCCCATTGAGGGTTGTTTCATGCAAGACTTTTGCTTTCTCATCGAATCTTCTGCCAATCTTAATTTCTTTCATATTCCACAGATGGGTAGAGACAGAGGAAGTGCTCGAGACAAGGAAATTGAATCAGAAGAAAGTGAGGAAGAAGAAACTCGTGCAAGTGATGAAGAGGAGTATCGTGCTTCGGATTAGGAGTACGGTATTCATTATCATACCAAGAGGTCCAAGCCACAAGCTCCTCCCTCTCGTGCACAAGGTCGTGGCCGTGGACAAGAAGGCAATCCCATCCTCAAGAAGAAGACCACCTCCATTGGTGTGAGGACAAAGAGAGCAAGCTCAAGTGAGGTTGGGGACCGCTATGATGTGGATATGGACATCTCTGACTATGTGAACATGGTGGTTCCCGTTCACACCCCGGAGCGTTGTAGGTGTGATCCTCCTATGGTGAATTACATGAGAAGCGGAACCGACATGAGACCCCATCGCTTTCAAGACCCAAGGCGGCTTCAAAGGTCTTTCTTTGGTGATGATCGCTTTTGGCTTGCCCATCAAGCGGATTGGTATGAGTCCACTATCTTGCCCAAGGGGCGTGTCACCACGGAGATGAAGTGGATTGTTTGGAGGTTCTTGCTTGATTTACCTTCTCCTCTTCAAGAACTCACTCAAGCTGTGTATAATCGCTGCCGCCATATGGGAGTTTCTTACCTCATGGGTCTTTCATGTGATTGGTCAGAGGAAGTAGTGGCACAGTTCTATGCAACCCTCTATGTTGACAATGACAACAACACCATGCACTTCACTCTTGGGGGTAAGAGATTCTCTGTCTCAATTTGGGAGTTTGCAAATATCTTCAAGCTTAGAGGTGCCACATCCACAAATTGCTTCTCTAGTGATCTTATGGCATTCATAGTGGTGATGAGCTAGAAGTGACAAAGATGAAATTCATGTATGATAGAGCCTATGGAAACATCAAGTATGGTCATACTAGTGGTCTTACCCCCTACTACAAGATGCTCAACCTACTCTTTAGGCACACTCTCACTCCTAGAGCCGGTGATTCCGATAACATCTCCCATAGAGCTAGAAACTTACTTTATCAAATGGCTCCCGATTTATCTCAATTCAATGCTTGTCATTATCTTTGGAGCGAGATCATTACATGCTCTTACACTGCTTCTAGTGGTTGTCATTATGCTCCGTATATCTTTATGCTTGTCAAGAATGCATCCAAACTTGATCTTCGAACCGACACCCCTCATGAGAAGTATCAAACTAGTAAGGGCAAGCTCATCCAAACTTTCAAACTTGGCAAGCATCAGACTGGCATAAATCCTAAGGGAGATTATCCAGGCATATATCCTATTGATGGACCCGGTGATGCGGGTGCCTCATCCTCTCAAGCTCAACCTCCAAGGCGCTCTTTTGATCCCCTTCCCATGGAAGGTGCCTCTCACTCTCAAGGGGTTCCTAGGAACAAGAAGGGAAAGCTCAATTTTCTTGCCAAAGGGATCTTTGCATGCTTCAACTTGCAACGCCAAAACGCTAGAGAGCGTGAGGCGGATAGGCAATGGTTGGCCCAAGAGCTCCATCACAATGAGAAAAATCAAAAGGACATGGCAGCTAGGCTCAATCTTCCACACTCTCCGGTGCATGAACCTAGGGTGTTTGATCCTCCTTCTCCCATTCCTAACCCTTGTGAGGACCTTAGTTCTTGGGTCCCGGCGGATGATGAAGAAGAAGAGGACTATGATGGTGAGGAAGAAGAGGACGACGAGGAGTAGCTTCACTTTTTGGTGCTTGTTGCCAAAGGGGGAGTGAAATTTGAAGGATGGAAGCCCCTCACAAAAAAATATCTATCTATCTATCTTTTTATGCTATTCATGTAATAGTTTAGTGGACATGTAATGAACTAAGTTGTGTGATGGTGTGATGGATGGTTGTGCCAAGTGAGAACTTTTATTTATGTAAAACTTATTTGTGGTACTCTATTATGCTAGTGTGATGTAATGAACCTTAATTATCATGTGTGATGCATGTGTTGGTTGATGATGTGTTATTTCTCACTTTGTTGTTGTGATATATCTTGTCATAAGCATCACGGTTTATTGCTCATCACACTTATGCACCATGTGTTGTATACAATGATTTAGGGGGAGCCCACTCTAAATATGTGCAATTGGCATTTGAGGCCATTCGAGTTGAAGAAGCACATATTTAGGGGGAGTTCTTCTCTAAATAATTGGACACAATTCTTGAATTTTATTCCTATCTTCTGAGCTCAAATTATGGTTGTCATCAATCACAAAAAAGGGGGAGATTGAAAGTGCATCTAGGCCCCTAATTATTTTGGTGATAATGACAATTATAATTTGAGTATTTGATGGTTTATCTCAGATGTGTGCAGGAATAAATGAGACA
Source organism: Cenchrus fungigraminus (assembly GCA_036936925.1). NCBI lineage: Eukaryota > Viridiplantae > Streptophyta > Magnoliopsida > Poales > Poaceae > Cenchrus > Cenchrus fungigraminus. Next base: position 12,067,997 of record CM072779.1, read on the forward strand.
AAATTTCATATGTGAAAGGAAGGACCACAATTTCTCTTATTTGTGTTGAAGCTCAAATGGCGATTTAAATTTGATTTATATTTCAAATTTGAGTTTAGGCAACACCGTACTATAAAGAGGGACGAGATCAGTCAATCAAAGTTTTCTACAAGTGCTTATCTTGAGAAGATCTAGCCACAAAAATCTAAACAAATCCTTTAAACGCCTTTGAAAAAGCTTATCCCAGCCTCCTGTGACCCGCCGGGTCATCCGGCCCAACTGGCCGGATCACCCGGTACGGCTCTGGAGACTGTCGGGTGATCCGGCCCCTCTGGCCGGATGACCCGGCCCCGCCGCAGCATTGAGCCAACGTCTCTTTTTGAAGAGGGGGTATTTATACCCCTTCACTTCTTCTTCCTAGGGTTGCTGCCTCCAACGAAAAGAACACTCCCTCAAGCTCCATTCCCCCTCTCTCCACTCCTCTCCAAGCCACTCCAAGCAAGGATCCTCCTAGGTTTGGGTGTGAGAGAGTTTTGAGGTGCTAGTGTGTGCTCCTTGAGCTAGCTCTTCACTTGTTCATCTCAAGAAGCACTTGTGGCGGCCAAGATCGATTGATTCTCGTTTGTTACTCTTGAAGCTTGCTTCTAGACGGTTAGGCGTCGCCCGTTGAGTGCCCTCTCCGTGTGGAGCACCCGGGAACGTTTGTATTACCCATCCTTTGTGGATTTCTCTTAGTGAGCACCAATCTTCCTTTGTGGGGATTGAGTGAGGCAAGAGGCTCTGGGTGATAGCCCTCCCTTTGTGGGATCCTCAACGGAGACGTAGCTTCCTTTGTGGGAGTGAACTTCGGATTAAATCTCTTGTCTCTTGCTTGTTTGAGTTCATCCCCTTTTCTCTAACCCTAGAAGCTAGGTTTGGATCGATCTACATATTTGTGTTGTTTCTTGTGAAATCCTTTGTTGCAGGTAGTTACAAGCTCGTATACGCAAGTTTTTTGATTCATATACTTTCTGCAAATTCAAGTTTTATTAAGCTTATTATACTCTATCTTCGCGCATTGGTTGATCCGACCCAAGTGACAGGGTGACCCGGACCCCCCCGGGTCATCCGGCCTGTTGAGCCGGGTCATCCGGCCCCTGATCTGTTGCTCAAATTTTGCAGAATTTTAAAGTGATCCTATTCACCCCCCCTCTAGGCATCACAAGATCCTTTCAATGCATCGCTCGTAGCCTCATGTATCGTGTTCCTTTTGTTCTTTATTTGATTACCCTCGTGTAGTGACTAGTATGCGAGAGGGAAAGGATTGAACTCGGTGCACCCTTACCTTTGATAGTTTAGATCGGATGTTCTTGCTCGGTGGTTACTTCTCTAAGTGATCCTAGATCCCTTGGACAAGCATTCTTAATATCTTGTGCTCTCTATACAATTGCTCTTTACGTTGATCTCTTTAAGTTAGTTTAGACTAGTTCTTTTCTCATACACACTTCACTCGATAAAGAGCTTTGAATTCAATGAGATTAGTGCTTAGTTGAGCGTAGCAATCCACTTGTTCCACGGATTGATAAACCTTGAGGGATACTCTAAGGGAAAAGCTACAACCGACCTGTGCGCTTGCGGATTGTAATTTGGCGCATTATATACCGTCAACAGCGGCGGCGCACTGCGGCGGCGGAGCTAGGGCAGGCGGCGGTGGTGCTGTGTAACAGCGGCGGCAGCAGCGGTGCTAGGGTTGCGGGCAGGCGGGCGTGCGAGCGAGGCGAGCTGGGCCGCGAGTTGGGTCGGGCAAGCCGCTAGGCTGCGTGCGCACGAACGGGCCGTGGGGAGAGCTGGCGGGCCGGCTGGTGAGGTGGGCCGCGCGAGAGATGGTGGGTGGTGGGCCTAGTTTGGTGAGCAGGCCGTGGGCCGCGGAGGTGTTGGGCTGGCCGCAGGCCATGGAGGCGAGCCGTGCCGGTGAAAAAAAGAAGGGAAGGTGAGGGTTGGCTGGGCCAAGGAGATGTGGGCTGGGCTGCGGGAGGGGGAGAGAGGAAGGGGATAGGCCGGTTTGATTAAGGAAATTTCAAGGAGGTTTAGAAGACTTTGCAAACTTGTGTGATTTCTAAAGGATTTAAGAGATGAATTTAAAATGAATTTTCAAATTCAAACCTCAATCCAAATCCTTAGGGCCTAAACTAGGGTTTGAAAAGTTATTTTGGAAATAAATTTCCAATTATTTTCCACCCAAAATCCTTAGGTGAAGAAAGGGGTTTGGCTATAGTTTGAAAGCTGAATTTGAAATGTGATTTCAAATTCGAATTTCAAATGAAAATCCTTAATGGATAATTCAGCAATCAAATGCAACACAATGTGTTTTAAATGCAAAGTTTATTTAAGAAAAAATTGAAATATCAGGAGAAAAGAAAATTAAGCCTATAATTTAGAGAAAAAATTAAGTGTGTGTTTTTAAAATGCCTTAGAAAAGCGTGATGTTACAAGATGCATTTCTCTTCAAATCTGTATGGCAGGATGGTGCATACCTTAATATGTTCCAAGTGGATTCTGTGAAACAAAAGGGGTTGTTTCTATGAAGTAAAGACATAGTCCTACAGTATGTATTTAAGTAGCACACCTATATGAGTTTGACTACTGGTCATAGTCTATGAGATTTGGGTGATCTCTAGAAAACTCATGAAGAGGCACAGAGTGTGACCTATAAGCTCCAACCTGTAGGAGATGCTTCGAGCCAAGTATCAGTAATGTGCTTTGGCCAAGCTTGTTTGCACAAAACTGACAATTCAAAGCATAGTCCATTGTTCAGTTGTGAATAAATGTAACCTTAGTTCTTGTGGATGTTCAACTTAACAGTCTCCACCATAGTACTGGTATATCAAAACAGAAGTGGATAATGAGAGCATTTCCAATGAGGCGTGTAATTCTTGGTGGGGATTGTTGGAATAAATGGGCCTTGAGCCATTTATTTTAATAATTAAAGAATTAAAGTCCATTGTTTTAATGCTAGGGAGAATAAAAGTGAGTAATACCATACGGGTATTTGAGGAGGCTTTTATTCTACTTAAGTGGTATATCGAACGCACACCACTTGTGAAGTTGAATAAGGAGACTTGTGAGCCACACGCGCGCGCTCTCTCGCTCGCCTCGCCGAGCCGGACCGAGGCCGTGGGCGTGACGTGACGTGACGTGACGTGCGGCCATTGAACCGCATCCTGTCAGCGTCCCAGATCTAGATCTGGGCGCCCCTGCAACTCCCCCTCGGCTTATATAAGGGCACCCCCTTCCTCCTCTCCAACTCGCCCATTCACGCTTAGATACTCTTGTTCAGGAGATCTCTCCCTTCTCCCTCTCTGTCTGCTGCTTTTCACATTCCCATCGCCTACACCATGCGCACGGTACCGGTGAGAGCAGAGCCTCTGGAATCTCGACCACCACAAGGAGATCCTGCATGAGATAGGCAGACGATAAGGTTTTTGGAGAGCGTTTGACACGACTGCTCGCTCCTTGTACGACTACTTCTAGAAGACCATTTGAGGGATTGCACTGCGTACCTCTACCTGCATCGACTTTGTACGGCTACACTGACTGAGGTTCTCCTACGATTAGTCAAATGACTAATTCAAAGAACAACGACGCATCGGGTGACTCCGTCACCCACCTCGTCTTTGAGTACAATCTCAACTTTCTTTGTTTGTTCATGTTTAATTGTTGTTTAATCATGAACATGTTTATGTTTAGTAGTGGTTTAAACATGAACATTTGCACATGTTTTTGCTTCACTCACGATAATCATATTTCTGAAATACCCTTTTAACTATGTTATTAAAATATACCGAAATATCACATATTATCTAACACCCACTCTGGTCGAGCATTACGTAGTTCTCGTCGCCGTCCTCGAGCCTGATGCACTGATGTTGGTCTGTAAGCATGCTTAGAATGCGTAAAGCTCCTTTCTTTAATTTAGTCAAGCTGTTTAGGGAAAGAAGACTCCTAGAGGACAGTTTCATTGCACCGTGGAGGAACAGGTTGCTATGTTCCTCGACATTGTGGGGCACAACCAAAGGTTCAGAGTCATCCATCACACTTTTAGGAGGTCCTTTGAGACTGTAAGTAGGTACTTCCAGTAGGTGCTCTATGTAGTTGTGGAGCTTAGAGCTGAGATGATATGAGCTCCAGTGGGGGTACACATCCAAAAATACTTGGCAGCCATAGGTGTACTCATACTTCAAGGTACTAGGGTTATTTCACATATCATTGCTTAATGTTGCACTATCCATTAACAATTGTTTGGTATACTGATCCAATCATGTTATTAACTGTCTTAGGACTGCATCGGAGCAATAGATGGTACCCACATCCTAGTTAGAGTGCCATACCACACGCAGGCCACTTTCAGAGACTGTAAGGGCAGCACAACACAAAATGTAATGGTTGTTGTTGATTTTGACATGAGATTTACGTATGTCCTTGCAGGGTGGGAAGGATTGGCTCACGATGCCTTGATCCTAGCTGATGCATTAGAGCAAGATGATGGTCTCAGGGTTCCCCAAGGTACACTGTCCATCCCTGACCACTCACTTTTCTATGCATAGATCTCTATATAGATAGGTCTGACTTACTAGGGTGTAGCCTCATTTGCACCTGGCCTTTTGTGGTGGTTTTTGGTCTCACATGGGGGGTGACTGATTACTAATTACTAATCTAGTTGTGAGCAACATGGCAAGATTACGACAATGATGCTAACTATTTGCTTTAGAACTACATGGTAAGTATGTACTGTAATATGTTGAACCTAGAACCTTTATATGCCTGTGATGCTTGGATGTGATGAACTGCATGCTATGAATTGTAATATGATGCAGCTAGAACTGGTAGATGCCTGCTATTTATGTTGTGATGCCATCCATGCTGCTTTATCATGTTATTTGCCATGTTGAGTTCACCATTTGACCATGCTTTTGATGTTTTAATAATTCTATCTGTCATGATATGTCTTCTTTTTCTTTGGATATATCAATTGATGTTGCTTTTGCTGCTTCTGACTTGCTCTAGCTTTTTCACATGCTCATCTGATTTGATCTTGTTGTCTTTACATGCCATCTTAATTGCTATTCATTCTTGCCTTGATGTTGTTGTTTTATATGCCTAGTTGATTACCTCCGGTTGTTTTATATGCCTACCTTCCTCCTCCTGTTGCTCTTATGCCTTGTTTTTCTTGCTTCTTTGGTCTATGAAGAATACTAAGTTGGAAATGATAAAGTGGCCTAGGTTTGTTTGCTCTTTCGCCTTTTCTTTTTTGTCTCTTTGGTGTTTATTCTTTTCTTCCTCGAAGCTTGTTGTGTCTCCACTTTTGAGCCACCCTGATATGACTGACTTGTGGCTGATATATAACTCTTTGATCTGAGGCTCCTATGTCCTTCCTTTCTATGCATGTGATGTATTTGTACTGAGGCAACCCTTTCTGTTCTTATGCTACTTTTTTCGTTCATTTTCCTTTCAATTTCATTGTACTACCTTTATGATATGATGCTTGGGGATGAAGAGCATACGATGTGTTTGCTTAGACCCAGCCTATTCTTCATCGACCTGTTGTATTTTTGTTTGCCATGCAGTTCAAACACTTTTGTTTCAGGATCGGCTTTGCAATTCAGCTCCATTTTGTTCACATCCTGAGAATGCTGGCCTGGTGAGGATTTGTTTCTTTGTTTCCTCTGTTTCTTTGTGGATGATGAAGGGATAGAATGCCAAACTATCCCATCTGACGCCTTGTCTTTGTTGTCTCCTATATGCGAATGATGATAGTACATATTACAATGGTCATTGCGAGCGAGGGCGATGTAGACCTTGCTTGTGTTGACTTCGGTTAGCACCACCAACATCCACTCGGCCTTGCTCGCAAAGACCTGTGCGAACTATATTCTTGTACTTGAAAAACTGACGCACTATTTCATTGAATTGTGAATGATGGTAGCCTGAGCCCTTCGGTGGTATTCAGCAAGCTCGATTTGGACCTTGGTCTTGTTTCCCTTTGGTACCTCTTCCAACATCCACTCGGCCTTGCTGAATTTCACTGGTGGGTATTCTCACGTTTCAAGCTACAATCTCTTGCAATGTGTTGATGCATCGTTACTTCTGTGTTCAGTTTTGAAGTTCTGTTATCCATGGTGATGATGATAAAAGGTGCTGAGTAATGCATTCGCACATCGAGGGTTCACGCAGGTGTCACCTGCTTGTGATGCAATGAGGGCTTGCCCTGACTACCTCACGAGCAAGCAATTCCTGCATGCATCCGATTTCTTAGCAAGTAGTCTACATCTAAGCCATTTACAATTCAATACTTTCATGGTTTTGATCACTTGAACGTTGCTCTGACTTGTTCTTCTTTGCATTCTTCATGTTGCTGTTTTTTAGGTGGTGCCAACGGTGCACGGTGAAGTGTGTATGGAGCTTTGACACACCGGTGATTATCTGCGTCTCAAATTGCTTCTAGGCTTCAGATACTGCAACTATTTCATACACCCCCTGACTTTCCAAGGATTCGTGCCTCCCGATTGTAATAGTTTTTGTGTAATACCTTTAGTATGCAAATTTAATGTACAAATCAACTGATGACCCCCCTAATTAGGGTCTCGTTAATGCGTTTTGCTTAAAACTGTTGCTCTATGTAATTCTGGGAGGTCTGTGCATGGGGGTAACCTACACCCGCGTCTGCACGCGGTGAGGGTAGCCCACCCATGCGCAACCTGTCGAACGCCATCTCCCGATGGCACTTGCCGGTAGTTGGTTGGCCGCATATTTGGTCCAGTCCAACAAACACCAGCTCAGCCCAGCCAGCAGCATGAGATGCTGGTTTACCAATTGAAATTTGTGCACCCCATGGGCCTGGCCCGTCGGGCTCCGACCTGGCTCACGTGCCTAACTGAGTCGAGCCTCCCTACCGAACAGGTCCAAAGAGGACGCCGCTGTGCCGCGTGACGAGGGTAACCACCTACCGAGGGCCCAAAGAATTTGGTATGCATGCGTGTTGATATGAATATCAATTGATGGTATGTCTGTTAAAAGGTTTGGGCGCACCTATTGCTTCCAAGGCCTTCATTGACAAGCTAGGTATCAATTGTATTTCTAAGCTAAAACTGCAGAGATGCGCTTCTATTTGAAAAAGAACGGGGGACCACTTAGCTCAAGTAACAATAGAAATCTGTCAATAACTTCAGGTCATACTCTTAAGAAGAGTATGTTGCCATTTGTGACACCTGAAAAGCTTGCATATGACCACAGTGGGGCTAAAGTTTTGGCAGCTTTCAATTTTTTTATGAAATAAGCTTCACTTTATAAGAATTTAATCTCTCTTTAATGGAATTAAACTTCACTTTATAAGAATTTATTTTCTCTTTAATGGAATCAAAGTTCCCTTTATAAGAATTTAACCTCTCCTTAATGTTCATGCTTATTTTCAATTTATTATTATCTTGTTGATTGCTTCATAATTTGTAATATAATAGTTTTGATTCTCGTAGCAACGTACATGCACGATCTGAGTATATATATAGGGTCCGTTTGGCAGGGCTTCTCCCGCGGCTCTGCGAGCCGTTTTTACGGGAGCCCTGCCAAACGCCCGATGAGGAGAACAGCTCCCGCACAGAAGCTACCGCATTTTCCGCTCTCTGGAGCGATTTGGGCACCCGGGAGCCAAAAATCGTAGCTTCCCCCCGGCTCCGCCTGCACCCCTGGGTTCTAGTTACCAAACTTCCCTTGGAGTTACGCGGAAATTGCAACGAAAATGACATCGCATTGATTCTCCACTGACCGGGACGAAGGAGGCCGGCGCCGCGATGCAGGGTTGGGGAGGAGGAGGACGCCGGCGCGGTGCAAGGCAGAGCGGGACGGAGGAGGACGCCGGCGCGGTGCAAGGCAGAGCGGGCGGAGGAGAACACCGACGAGGGAAGGTGGACCGGCGACACGCTACAGGGCGAGGCGGAGGAGGTCGATGGCGCGGTGCAGGCCGGGGTGGAGGAGGCCAGCGGCGCGGTGCAGGGCAGAGCGGGTGGGCGGGAGGAGGCCCCTGCCGGCGGTGTCGAGTACTGGAGGCAGCAGGTGCAGATGGAGGTCCCCGCTGACGGGGGAGCTCCCCGACGCCTGGAGGTGGAGTGAGGACGCGAGGTAGGTGGAGGAGGTGAATGGTGATAAGGTTGGAAGGGAAAAGGATAAGGAAAGAGAAAAGGAAATTCACAAAGAAAGAGAAAAGAAAAAGAATAAAAAGAAAAAGGAAAAGGAAAATAATAGGTAGGAAAAGGAAATAGAAAAATAAAAGAGAAGGGTATTATGGACATTTCACCTCCTTGTCTCTCTTACACAGCCAGGAGAATCTGTTTTGCCAAACGTTTTTCTAAAATGGCTTCAGCTCCCTCACAGAATCCACTCCACCAGCACAGCCACAGCCGGAACCCTGCCAAACGCACCTATATAATCCTCCTCTTCTCTCCCTTACAGCCACACAAAATTTTGTGGTCGCACGCATGCATTGTCTCGCCATAGTTCAGTTTTGACCCCACCAAAATTTAGAGGACAACAGAAGGTGTGTTTAGCACACAACTTCCGTCCATGCAATTTAGTACGGAGTATGTGTTTAAGTTTTCAAATCAAAAGAATTTGTGTAGAGCTAAAATCCTAGGAAAATATATGGTTTAATTGGGCCAAGCAGAACTAAGCCGGTGGGATGATGGGGAGTGGATTATGAATTTCAGAAGACCACTAAGTCGGGAAGAAGTGTCTCAGTGGGATGCTCTAGCAACGGATGAGTCTCCTCTGCAGTAACTGCAGAGAGACTCCGTCACTGCCGTGTGGCCCTGATGGCCACCGGGCCTGCGTGACAATGAGTCAATCCCTCTGCAACTACTGCAGAGGATTTGCTTCCCTAGCAATCTTGCTGGAGGACACACAACTGAACGATAGCAGAGATAAGGTGTCCGGACCCTGGAGAAATCAGGTTCCTACACCACGATATCGATGTATAGATGTCTTCTTTTCTGAGGGGTGCATAATCGAAGGATGGAACGTATGTGGAAGAGCAAATCCTGATGAAGATCAAAGTGTTTATGTGGCTGGTTCACCAGAACAGAGTCCAGTCGGGGGGAGAACTTGAAGAGTATGAAGTGGAATGGGGACCCAAGATGTGTAGTATGTAAAAAAAACTGAGAATGCTGATCACATCTTTTTCTAGTCGGGGGAGAACTTGAAGAGTATGAAGTGGAAGGGGGACCCAAGACGTGTAGTTTGTAAAAAAAAACTAAGAATGTTGATCACATCTTTTTCACATGCCACCTAGCTAGATTTACTTGGGGGTACTTGAGGGAGGCGTTGGGCTGGGAAAGGGCCCCTGAGAGCTTGAATGATTTCTTGGGAAGGTGGTTGCCTTTGAGTGATGGAAATCATAATATAAAACTCTTTACTTTTGCTATAGTTGTATGGTGTGTACGGATTACTCGTAACAAAATGACGATCGAGGGGGTGTTCCCTAAATCTCCAACTGACATTATACCCAAAATTCAGGTTTGCTTGCACAGATGGCGAGCTAGGCTGCGGGGCGCAGACTGGGAGAAGCTAGATAGATGGATGGACGACGACCTTCTTGGAGAAGCAATGGAGGAGGCTTTCTGCTGAAAACTTTTGGCCTGTCCCTGTTTAGTTCCCAAATATTTCACCAACTATCCGTCACATCAATCTCCGCACACTAATTAGGAGTATTAAATGTGAATTAATGACAAAACTCATTCCACAACTCCTATATTAATTTTCGAGATGAATCTAACGAGCATAATTATGTCATGATTAGACAACATCGTGCTAGAGTAACTAATCTCTAATGACGGATTAATTAGGCTTAATGAATTCATCTCGGAATTTCCTGTTTATCCATGTAATTAGTTTTGTAAATAGTTACGTTATTACTTCTAATAGACATTGAAAGAGACTCCCAAAATTTTCATTTCCGAACTAATCTCTGATGAGCGAATGTTTTTCTTTTGCTGTTTACTCTCATGTGTGGGAGCTAATGTTTAGGCTGTCAGTCTGTTTACCTTTTCCAGCAAAAATCTATACCCTTGTAGCTGGTGTCCCCGGCAGTTAATGTCTGAAGTCTGTATCCTGTAGGGCCCGTTCTTTTGAGTGTTTCTTGTAAGAGAAGATGTGGTGAGTAATAATACTTTTTCACTATTCCTTTTTAATGAAAAGAACAAAGCCTAACTCATTTGCTTTCTATAAAAAGGAGGGAAGTTCCTTTGTAAAAAAAGGGGCCTAAATGGAGTTATGGAGCCAGCTGGACTCGGATTAATTGCATGGTTTGATATGAAGCTACTACCACTGGTATGGTATCATTAGATCAAACAGAAAACCATATCATAACCATTTCACGATAACACGTACAGAATCAGTTTTCAATCGCCGAGTAAATAAATTTTCACACACGCACCAGATCCCAAACACACATAACTTAAACAGAACTCGAAGAAAATTCGTATACGCGTGCAACAATCTGAGGGAGTACTAGCCGATCAAACCCGATAAAAACCTTTGCCGCTTTCCGTAGCTAGCTCCCGGTCTCAGCGGGGATCACGTAGATAACGTCACCGTCCTCGAGCCCGATCTTGTCCAACGTCTTGTCAGGATGTATTCGGGCGCCTTCAGCGATGAAAGAGATGTCGTTGCGGCTGCGGATCGAGTGCTTCTCGCAGTACATGTCCATGAGCCGCTTCATCTTCACGTCGCGCCTGATGCGGAAGAACACGCTCTCCTCCTCCGTCGGCGTCGGGTTCAGGCGTTCAGCACCTTGATCTCGACGTGGGTGCCGCCTCTGCCGGCCTCGGCCTTCACCTTTGACGTAGTTGTGCTACTCTCCGCCTCCTCCCAGTTCTGCCCAGTGGCGAAGCTAGGAATGAAGTATAGGAGGGGCTCTTTATTCTTCCTCTAGCTCTAGCTCCTCCTTTACTTCTTCTTCCTCTAAATTTTTTAGGAGGGGCTTAGGAGAGGCTCCCATGTAGTTGCCGGTGGTAGGAGGGGCTCCAGCCCCTCCCGACCCACCGCTAGATCCGCCCCTGGTTCTGCCCTACCTTCGTCGCGCCGACATCGACTCTCACTCTCCCCTTTGCATCTCGTTTACATCGACTCGAAAAGGACTTTTTGGATCTTGTAGGCGAGACGAGAGGACGAACGACGCGAGGCGTCTTGCTAAAGCCAGGATCGATCCGAAAGGAAGTGGGGAAGGCCTGGCCCATCTTTAAGGATGCGCGCAGCAAGCCCATTAAGGCAGTAAGCCTCATCTCGCTAGCCCATCACAAAAAGCAGCAAGCAAAGGAAGGAAACCAACCAGAAAGAAGTCCAGAACAGCCACCAGCCCACCACACGATGCAACGACTCCAGAATTCCATCCGCGCCGGCGCCGCCGCCTTCTCCCTCATCCGCCGCCTCCTCCTCTGTACCACCACCACCACCGCATCACCACCGGCGCGCTTCGTCGTAGAGAGCTACCTCGTCGCCAACTGCGGCCTCACACCATCGCAGGCCGTCAAGGCCTCGAAGCTCCTCTCCAACGCCGATGTCGCCGCCACCATCATCCGGAGGCCGCGGATCCTCTGCTTCAACGTGGAGTCTACCCTCGCCCCCCGCGTCTCCCAGCTCCGCGGCATCGGCCTCTCCACCCCCCAGATCGCCTCCCTCGTACCGCTCGTCCCCTACGTGTTCGGCAATCCGGTCTACGTTTCCCGGCTCGCGTTCTTCATCTCCTTCTTCGGCTCCTTCACCAAGCTACACGCCACCATGAAGAGGGATGCCCAACTCCTCTGCCGGAGCGTCGATAAGATGGAGCCGCAAGCCGCGTTGCTGCGCGAGTGCGGCCTAAGTGCTCGTGATATTGCACAAGTGGTCTCCATTGTCCCGCGGCTGTTCTCCGGGTCCCTGGAGCGTCTCAAGGCCGTCATAGCGCGCGCCGAGGAGCTCGGCGTGCCCAGGGACACACCCACGTTCCGCCACGCCCTCGTCGTGGCATACTGTGTTGGACGGGAGAAGGCCACCGCCAAGATGGAGCTGCTCAGGTCGCTTGGCTGGTCCAGCAGTCAGATGGCGATGGCGGTGGCCAGGATGCCGTCCATATTGGCGAGTACCGACGAACGGACGCGACGTGCGGTAGATTTTTTGACCCAAGAGGCCGGCATGGAGGTGGAGGCTATCGCGCGAGGGCCATCGTTGCTCAAGTTCAGCATCGAGCGGAGGCTGGCGCCCCGGCTCAAGGTGCTGAAGCTTTTCAAGGAGAAGGGGTTGCCGTTGGGCGATCGAGCCTTCTACGGCGTGGCCTGTATGAGCAGTGAGAAGTTTTTCAATATGTTTGTGCTTCCTCACGCGGAGATCCTACCACGCGACCTCGTTGGTGCTTTTGCTGCTGTCCGTGCTGGGAAAGCGGCGGCCGGAGCTGCACGGTGAGAAGCCTGGTTGCGGTTGGAAGCAGGGTGGGGATCCGCAGCAGCCGCATCCGGAGAAAATGATTGATGTTACCTTCGCCTATTGTTGAAGATTTTTGTCTCAGCTCGGAGAGACTTGGTGTGGTGGATGTAGTGCGATGGTATTTGCTGCTACCTTTTACAATCCATGTTTCTGCTGTTCTGCATCGGATGCTTTTTCTGAACTTGGGTGAACGTTTGCTGGATTTTGTTAGTCAGGTTCTATTATTTGAGCCATTATGGTAAACCAGAAGGAAATGTAGAGTGGTAATCCACATGAGCCTTTTTCTTGAAGTAATTGCTCAAGCTTAGTGTCCATATACATTCGCTCAAGTATCAATATCAACAATTTCTTGCTTGCCGCCTGCAGTGCCAATGCAGAATGCACTACTGGTCTGACTGTCTCCCATCTCGCTCCATCTAAACCAAAGGTCACCAGCAAGTAAGGATGTAAGTAGTATGGATATTATCCGTCCGACCGACCGACCGAAAGGGTCGTACACTCAATGGTAAGATCGTATCCGAATCCGGACATTTAATATCCGCAACTATCCGTACCGCGTTAGTATCCGGAAATTCAAAGTTGAATTTCTGTGATCCAAATATGATGAATATCACTATTCGACACAAAATATATTATTCGTATCCGAATTCGATCCGAGAATTCAGTCTGAGAAAGAAAAATTATCTGTATCTATATCCGCAATATCCGTTCGTATCCGATTCGTTTTCATCCCAGCAAGTCAGTGACTAAAAAACCTTCTTCCCTCCTAGGTATAAACATAAAATCAAGAAATCAATCTATACCTGAAAATAAGATAGGAAAACAACGGGAAAATAGAAAAATATATAAAAGTACTGATAGGTTTCATGGACTCTAATGGGCTAACCGGCCTTTGTATTCTTCTGGCGCACCAAGGCCTGTAGTCCAATGGTAGGACGGTCCAGTGGGAGTGTGGGACGCTACCCACTAGGATTCAAATCCTGATGCTCACACATTTTCTCGGATTTATTCCGGGATTTTCCGGCGTTATGCATTAAGTGGTAAGCGACGTTCCCGTCGACGACGAGACGCCAGTGGTGACTTCGAGAATCTCCAGATCTGCCGGTGCTCAGTCCTTCGGAGGTACTCATAGGGGTAGGGTTTACGTACGTGTATTCATAGAGATGAGTGTGCGTGCGTGTTGTGAGCGTCTGCGTTGTACTGTGTAATTAAAAAAAACAAGGCCCGCGCACTTGACACGTCACTCCACCAACCCACTTCAGCAGGATCATCACTTCCAGTTCCACTCCGCGACTCCCCTCCCTCCGTGACTCCGCGACGGAGAAGACAAACGATGATGCCTCCCGGGCAACTGCTCCCCTTGACCCGCCCACCTCCGCCGCCTCGCGCTCCTCCCGTTCTCTCCAGCCGCCGCAGCCAGTGCCCGCCTCCCGCCCACGCGCACGCCCGAGGCTTGCCTCCGCCTCTATGGCGGGCCCACCACCTCCACGACCACTACCTTCATCCTCCTCGGCTGTTCCGGGCTCCGGCCAGGCCCCCTCGCGCTCCAGCACCGCCGGGGATTTCGGCCTCCGGAGGAGGCGAGGCTCATGCGGCGGCGGTGGCGGAGTTCGTGACGTCTGAGAGGGTGAAGGTGGCGGCGATGCTGGGGCTGGCCCTCGCGCTCTGCAACGCCGACCGCGTCGTCATGTCCGTCGCCATCGTGCCGCTCTCCCAGGCGTACGGTTGGACACCTTCATTCGCCGGCGTCGTGCAGGTACCCGGCTTCCGATTATTGTGATCAATTATGTTTTTGTCTCCACCTGCGCTGGTGATTACTGTTAAGTACTCCCTCTATCCCATTTTACCTGTCGTTATAGCACTTCATTTACATGTCTAGATTCACTCAAAGTTTCATGCACTTGGTCACTTTTCATGTATTGGCTCAAATAATAAATGTCTGCACATGATCCTCGTCCAAAACGTCAACTACAATGGAACAGAGGGGGTACTTACTAGCAATTCTCATTAAACTATCTGGTTTTTAGACTGCACAATTGCAGTAATCCCTGTTAATAATGTAATGTTAGAATGATTAATTGAAGTGACAATTTTGAGTAAAAGCGTGCTCGTATGGCTCGAGATGACACAGTTGGTTTCATGTTAGTTCATTTGTTCTGCCTCTTCTGCAAACATAGTGAAGCACTAAACATGGTTGATAAGGTTTGAATTTACACTAAAAAGTTGTATAGCACTAAATATTTCGTGCTTATTTCTCACTCAGGCTGCTGTAGCGCAAGTGCTTTACAGAAAAGTACACTTAATAAAGTAAGGGCATGGGTTTGCACATCTTGTTTGAACAATATGGTGATGCCATTGTGTTTTTTTGGCACTGCAAACAGTCATCCTTTCTTTGGGGATACCTGATGTCGCCTATAATTGGTGGAGCGCTTGTTGACTACTATGGTGGAAAGCGAGTCATGGCTTATGGTGTAGCATTATGGTCCTTGGCTACATTCCTATCTCCTTGGGCTGCGGGTCGCTCTATCTGGTTGTTTCTATTTACCAGAGTTTTGTTGGGTATTGCAGAAGGAGTGGCACTCCCAAGCATGAACAACATGGTGTTGAGGTATCTTCCTTTGTAATTCTATTCGTTTTGATTCGTTGTATTCATCTCCAAGCTTTTCCCCAGTCCCCACAACATATTGCTGTTTGGTTGGGTGTGTCATTTCTGTTAAGATTTTTGTAACTGTTTGCATTGGGCCTTTTTCTTACAGGTGGTTTCCTAACACAGAGAGATCTAGTGCTGTGGGTATTGCAATGGCTGGCTTTCAGCTTGGCAATACCATTGGGTTACTTCTTTCCCCAATTATCATGTCACGGACTGGAATATTTGGACCGTTTGTGATATTTGGATTTCTGTGGGTGTTGGTGTGGATACCAGCTATATCTGGCACACCTGGTGAACATGCACAGATATCTTCATATGAACTGGAGTATATAACCAAAGGTCAGAAATTGGTCAAACCTCAAACTGGGAGTGCAAAAACAAAGAAGGTCCCCCCTTTCAGCAAACTACTTTCCAAATGGCCAACATGGGCTTTGATCAGTGCAAATGCCATGCATAGCTGGGTAACTCCTATAAATACCTACTTTTCACCAATTATTTACAACTCTGGCATACAAAGACACATTTATAAACAATATCTTGAGTTTCATGATTTTTTTCAGGGTTATTTTGTCATCCTTTCATGGATGCCAGTCTATTTTAAAACAGTAAGTCTTTCTTTTTCAATGTTCTCTGAATATATAAATTAACAATCCCAGTATTTAACTTGGTATTGTTTTTATGCTAACAGATATATCATGTCAATCTGAGAGAAGCTGCATGGTTCAGTGCACTCCCCTGGGTGATGATGGCAGTTTTAGGTTATGTAGCCGGTCTTGTCTCGGACATGCTTATTAGAAATGGTACCAACATTACTTTAACACGGAAGATAATGCAGGTATGTTGATTCAATAAAAAAATGTAGCTGAACAGTCGGGAAAGTTTTTGTTTATTTTATCATACATTCTTGTACACCCATCCACATTGTTAACAGAAAAGACATACTTCCTTATACACTGTGCTCTAACTACTGGTAATTGGTTTCACAAGATAAATCAACCAAACATATGTTAAGTCTTACATGAATATTGGCAGTTTATTTTCGGTGATATTTATTTATCCTTTTCATATCAAATGTATGCATTAACTGCTGGGATTAAAACTAAACCCTGACTATTTGACTTTTCTTCCTGCAGTCAATTGGCTTTATAGGACCTGGTATTGCTTTGCTTGGTCTGAATGCAGCAAGAAGTCCAATTATTGCTTCAGCATGGCTTACACTTGCTGTTGGTCTGAAATCATTTGGACACTCAGGTTTCTTAGTAAATTTACAGGTATCTAAATTTTCATAACTTAGTTCAGTGACTCTCATTCTTCTCAATTGGATCTTGTTTTCCCATCTGATTCATTTTTAATATACATCAGGAGATTGCCCCACAATATGCTGGAGTCCTACATGGTACTAAATAGTAAATATGTTCCTTCCTCACTTTAGCTATTACTTTTTATTCGGTTGCATTAACTAGTTTTAATCTATAATTGTGCTGTGATAGGAATGTCAAATACAGCTGGGACATTTGCTGCCATTTTAGGAACTGTTGGAGCAGGGTTTTTTGTTGATCGGATGGGTTCTTTCCGTGGATTTTTGATACTGACGTCATTTCTGTACTTCAGTAGTGCTCTTTTCTGGGATATATTTGCTACTGGGGAGCGTGTTGACTTTGATGGCACTGGCTAGCCCTCAGAGGAAATCTACAGTTTCTATCCAGAACAAAATGATGATTCAGAAATCAGAACGAGCTTATATCAAAGTCAAAGTATGCAGTGGCACCCCCTAGAAATCCTCGAGTTCTATGGCCATGGGGAGCTTAAGTTATGACTGTACGGCATTGGGTTTCAACTTTTCAAAGTATGCAATGAGCTTATCTTGGGAGTCAAATATCAGTGGTGGTGAACACATGGAACCGGCTTTGAACATCATGTTAGAGTTTCTTGTAGAGCAAGTCCGAAATGTGTTAAAATCAATGAAATCAAAGTTGTAAGTTAGAATAAATAACAGGGTAGGAGCCCGACCATTAATGGCGCCAAAACCAGTAGGATAACTGATTTGCAGGCTAGTTGGAGGCTGGGAACCCAGCATGGATTATGATAACAGGTGTTTGAAAACACGGGAAACTTGAGTGTAAATGCCACCAAATTAAGTGGTGGGGTTTTATAAAATCATAAAGAATCGTGAGGGTTTTGGGATATTTTTTTCTCATATTTCAAATATGATATGCATGCAGAGAAATAGGGAGAAGACCCCTTGGGGGAATATAGAAGGATTTGTACATTGATGAAAACTAATAAAATTCTGATGCTATTTAGTATTGAGAATGTCAGCACACATCGATGCTACTGCAAATTGCTTCTTCGAGGCTTATATATAATCAAGACCGGAGTCAACTGTTCATTTACATTTCATCAAAAAAGAAATATTCTTGGAGGTCTATTGGCATCAAGAGTTTCTGTGACATCACGAAGAGAATGCTTCAGCGCAAGAACTTCGTAGTTAAGAGGATTGGACAAAACGATGCCATATGGTCCAGTTCCTCTCTGGCAATGGAATTGTGGAACATACCTACTCTGAGTCGACATCCTCCAACTAAATTATTGCAAACTGTAGTTGTCATACGCACATTTACTCTTAAGTCATCCTAACCTCATTGGCTTGACCTGAAAACCCATTTCAACTACCTTTTTATGATAATAAAGATATGCACCCAGTCAAACTTGAATCAGTCTGTCGCCTCCAAGTCTACAAAACCTTACAGCCAGAAGAACATGGTACCTGATTATTCTCGAGCAGCTGTTTAAGCCATATTTGAATCCATCAGCTATGCAGGCAGCTCGCAACCGGGCATCCCCCACCGGCCATGGAGGTTTCCCTGGCTTCAACAGTGAGTTTCAGTCAGATCCTGGGTTCTCTTGGACTTCCACCTATACACCTCGTTCCCGTGTGGTCAACAAGAAGGTCAGGAGCTCAAGATCAATCCGGGGGAAAGTTGTTGCAATTGTAGGGTCATGCGCAAACTGCTGCTTTCATCCTCCGTCTGAAATCAAGGAAGCCCATGAGAACCCACCAATCAATGACCAGGATGTGTCTATTAGTCCCAGTAAGCTCACCTTCCTTTTTCCATTCATCCGTCATGTAAAAGCTGATTCTCTGCCTGTGATTGTAGCCCTGAAAATTTTTTGGCATTGGAAATAAGACATGGATATTACCTCGTGTCCTAGTCAAATTGGCCATACCAGGTTTTAAGGTTTTATTCAAGAAACAACTTTAATCGTGATAGTGCAAAAAAAATGCAGCATAAATTAGATATAAGGAGTCGACCTTCATCAAGCTTCATTTCTTTCTCAGAAAATATACCAGTAAAATAGAGATTACTGGGACTCCGGATCTACAATCTGGGTTTTCAGTGCCACTTGGCCACTTCCTGTTCCACTTTTCACAAAAGCTAATGAAAATTCAAACTCGTTCAATTTAGCATTGCTTTCGAACTGATATATCTATTGACATGCTTGAAATCAATCCTGAAGCTTCCATTCAATCTACAAGGCTCAACAACCCCCATATGGCCATCTGTATAGTCCTAAAAATAAATGTAGCTGCTCAAGGGTAAATACTGTGTGAGGATGTGTTCTTAATCAACTGTTCAATTATTCAAGCAAAACTAAGTTTGGGTTAAGATGGTTTACAATTGTTTCTTGCAGTCTCCCGAATTTCATCGACAAGTAGCACAAGCAATAATATATCCAGACAGAGAGGTAACAGCAGCCAAACAAAGTCATGGCAAGAACAGTTCTCATTTCAGGAAATTTGCATCGCTACTTCAAACTTTAGTGAACAAAACAAAATTGGGTTAGGTAATTTTGGCACTGTGTATAAGGCAAAGCTCAGGGATGGATCCATCATAGCTGTAAAGCGGGCTACTAAGGTTTGTAGGTGAATTCCTTCAACACAAGAAAGACTGTACATATTTACCACAATGTACTACTTGCAGCAATCAATTCAAGAATAAGTTTTCATGTAACATCTGGAATTGGCAGATCATGCGTGGGGGGCATATATCTGTAGAGTTTAGAAGTGAAATCCAGATGTTGTCAAAGGTCGAGCATTTGAACTTGGTGAAGTTTCTTGGGTATGTGGAATACGAGGATGAACGCCTAATTCTGGTTGAGTATGTCAGTAATGGAACACTCCGTCAACACTTGGATGGTATGTCAAACATCTGCAACAGACATGCTTGAATTCATAATAATTTTGTTTGTAATGTATTGCAGCAATATTGTCAAGATGGTAAAAACTATAAAGTTGCAGAATGCACTAGTTTTGTCAGCCAACAAAGATAGTAGAAGTGGATGAAAAGAGACGGGTTGAAGTATTGTCTTGTCTATAAATATGAAAGTCACTCGTGATGTCATAAATGCTAATCTACTGGAAGAGATGCAAAAACATGTGTATGATATTCAGATTAACCCCATGGTTTTCACCCTGTATGTTTTAATTTTAACCATATTTTCATTTATATTTCTACTTCCAGTCACTTTTGTTTCTTGGACTCAAATTATGTTACCAATCTTCTTTTGTAACCATCAGATTAAAAGGAGTATAGAAATATGCTTTGCCATATGCAGGATCACAAGGGGAACCATTGGAATTTGCACAGCGTCTCAACATTGCTATTGACATAGTTCATGCCATTGCCTACTTACATGGTTATACAGGTACCTACACTCCATTTCTACTTGAAAAATCTGAATCACCTTCCAGCATATTCATATTTACATGACATCACAAGCATCAGTTCCCTTGAATGTTTATACATCAGTTCCCTATATGCTAGGAGCAGCGATGTCTAACACCGCACAGCATATCTATTGACACCTACCACAAATACCAAATTTTCAGCATCCTAATATCGACAAACATTTTCCTACAATGGGCATGCAGATCATCCAATCATCCACCGTGACATCAAGTCATCCAACATTCTCCTTACGGAGCATCTGCGTGCAAAGGTTGCCGATTTTGGCTTCGCACGCCTAGCCCCCGAGAACCCTGAAGCGACCCACGTCTCAACGATGGTGAAGGGGACGGCCGGATACGTGGATCCTGAGTACCTGCACACGAACCAGCTCACCGACCGCAGCGACGTCTACTCCTTCGGCGTCCTCCTCGTCGAGCTCGTCACCGGCCGACGCCCTATCGAGCGCGGCGGCGGCCGCAGGCGCCACCAACGCCTCACCACCGAATGGGTAAAGCAATCGCACATAAACTAGCGCTATTTTCTGACACGGAAACGTACCGCACGTGAGGTGTTTGACGAAATTACCGTGCTGGCGCAGGCGCTGCGCAAGTGCAGGGAGGGCGACGTGGTGGTGGTGATGGACCCCCGGATGCGGCGGAGCAGCGCGGTGGTGACGGCGGTGGAGAAGGTGATGGCGCTGGCGGCGGAGTGCACGGCTCCGGAGCGCGCGGCGCGGCCGGCGATGCGGCGGTGCGCCGAGGTGCTCTGGTCCGTGAGGCGCGACTTGCAGCAGGAGCAGCAGCGCGCGGCGGCGGCCGCCGCGAGCGCAGCAGCGAGGCGGTACGATGCCTCGACGTACGCACCGTCGTCGGTTACAAGTTTGAGGCAGGGCAGATTCGGGAACTTCAGATGATCTGCGGCACGAAATTGACGGAAGCACGATGGAGATTTCAAATTAGTGCGAACTGCGAAGTAATGTGGACTTGGCTGAACCATGTTTACTGTTGTACCGTTTGAAGCCTCCTATAGGGAAATTGGGTTCTGCTTATGCAAATAAAAATTTTGGTTCACTTTGAGGACATTTCCCAGAGCGGAAAATTTGTAAATGAGAATCAATTTGACTATTGGAATAGTTCTTCCAATACATATTTTATTTTTGTTGTTTCAAAGGCAAGAGACACGACAGGTATATTTGTAGGTAGTTTCATGTTTTTTTTTATCAAGGTGAAAACATATCTCATTTCTCTCTTCGTTATTTCTCTGGCACCTCTTAAAAAAATAGTGGCATGACCCCTATTGGATTCAAATGGATGGCTATTTTGCTACCTCCAGTTGATCAGTTGTTCCTATTATTCTCTCTCTGTGAGGGTGAGCGCATAGTGTACTCCATGTATATACAAAAGTTTACCATATAAATTACAAAAGAAAATGAACACAAAAGAGCATCCTAATGACTTACTTCATCCGTCTTTAAATATATGACATTTAGGACGAGTTAATTATTTCATTTTTGAATTAATTTTTACATGTCCTAAACAACATATATTAAAAAATAGATGTAGTACTCTCTAATATTTGTCCCTTCACATATATTTATTCTCTGACTCCATCTCTAAGCACGAGCACCGCTTGGAAGCTCTACTTGTCATTGGACAATCGTTGTATGAAAGAACTCATCAACAATTTGATGCCTCCTACTCACCTTGATCATCACTGGATACACTGACACCCGCACGCCGTGACACCGCCCCGCCCCGCCCCGCCCCGGCTCAATCCACCGTGGGGAATGTGGCTGGCAGCTGAATGCGCCGACCCGGACGCTACACATGATACTTTGTCGCGCGTGCATCAGCATCCGTGTGTATGGACCCATATGATAGCTCAGTGAACGACCAGCAAAGACCCCGCACACCAGGACGAACACATGACACCACGCATGATGCACGCACGCATCGCAATAATTTGCAAGCCCCCTGTGTCCATGGCTGCTGGTTCGGTTCAGGATCGGAGACGGAAGGCGACGCGAGTGGTAGCCTCATGGACCGCAAAAGAGGTCGCCGTCCTGGTGCAGTCACCCTCACCTTTCAAAAAAGCGCCTAGGGATATTTAGCGGAGCCTCACGAACAAATTTCAGCAGCGGGCACCCGTGAAACCTGCGGGTTGCGACATGCCACCGATCACATCGCCTAGCTAGGACTGGGAGCTAGTCCTAGCCACTGGATTATTGCACTGGGAGGATGTAACTCTCCAGCCACTGGATCGATCGATCAAACAAAGTTCTCGTGCAAGAATTATATCAACATTTCGTTTGGCATCTGTAAATATAAATTCAAATTAGTACTTCATATTTTCGAAGGAAAATTTAGAATCGAAATTCTAGCATTATTGGTATGGCATATATTTGATTCTGAGAATATACATTTAACAGGTAACGCCAAAAATACACTTGTCAAGCAAAAAGAGCAAAAGGAACAATCAAAGCGGCGCCACAAAACAATCGACACCCCTTCATTTTCTCCTGCCTGTGTCCCCTCCCACGAACTAAAATATCTCTCTACTCCTACGCCCTGCAATTTCTTTCCCAAAAAATTCACGGTCTCGCCCAATTTATCGGATCGGTCGCCCTCCTCACGTGACCCCTGCTGTCTCCTAGAAAAGGCGCCACGGGCTTCCAGAGCTCCTCCCACATCTCTCCTCCCCCACTCGGTGCTCGCGGCTCGCCCGAGGCCCCGGAGAAAGCCTTATCGCTTCCTCCTCCTCGCACGCAATTCCCCACCGCCCACCCGCCGGGTGCCCGCCATGCCGGAGAAGTGCGGCGCGGCCGAGAAGGTGAAGCCGGCCGCCAGCCCCGCGGCGGAGAAGCCCGCCGACATCGCCGGCAACATCTCCTACCACGCGCAGTACAGCCCCCACTTCTCGCCGCTCGCGTTCGGGCCCGAGGAGGCCTTCTACGCCACCGCCGAGAGCGTCCGCGACCACCTCATCGAGGTGAGCGGCGCGCGTGCCGATCCTCTGAAATTCATTTTTCTCGCGGCGTGCGTGCCGCGCCGCACTGACGCGGAGGTGTGATCTGTGTGCTTTTCCCTCGCGCGCGCGCGCGCGTGTGCAGAGATGGAACGACACCTACGTGCATTTCCACAAGACGGATCCGAAGCAGACGTACTACCTGTCCATGGAGTACCTGCAGGGTCGCGCGCTCACCAACGCCGTCGGCAACCTCGGCATCACCGGGGCCTACGCGGAGGCTGTGAAGAAGTTCGGCTACGAGCTCGAGGCCCTCGCGGGGCAGGTGAGCTCTCTCAGAAGTACCTCCGCTTGTGCCTTTTTCAGTTAAGGCCAATTTAGAAGTACCTGGCAGTGGTTATTTAAATGGGATGGCTCCTTGTTTGACAACGACTTTGCCTAATGGGATCAGCAGCTTTTATCACTTGTTTAAGAAACAGCTGAGGTGATTGCTCGGATGAGCCTAGATTTGATTCACTATCTTGCCAAATCAGAAAAAAGGAATATATGCGCACATTTTGTAGAAGAGATTCTATAGATTCCAGATCTGAACTGAATATGAAATGAAAGGAACTTAAACAGTTAAACTCGTGTAACTTTATCAGAACCCATGATATTATTTACTGTGACCATTCTAGACAGAAAATCGATACTTACAGCATAAGTGAAGCAGATCTATTGGCTAAAAAAGAAGTGAAGCAGATCTGAATATGAGTTTTAAGCTGAATGAGTTGTTTATCTGAAAAGGCAATGGTCCAGGATCAACACAATTTGACATGTTTTCTCTTTATCTGCTTGGTTGGCAGAATTTGGCTCATATATGAACCTAAATGTTGCCGAGGACCTTATGTGTGGATTCATGACATCTGACTATTACCTTCTGATCTGATTGAAATGCCAGCAATTTTCTCACTGATACTGATGATGCAAATTATTTTGAACTGATTTTTCTCAGGAAAAAGATGCAGCTCTAGGAAATGGTGGCTTGGGTAGGCTTGCATCTTGCTTTTTGGATTCAATGGCAACATTAAATTTGCCTGCTTGGGGCTATGGTCTGCGATACCGATATGGACTGTTCAAACAACACATTACCAAGGAGGGCCAAGAAGAATTCGCCGAAGACTGGCTTGACGTACTAACCACAGATGCACATATGATTATGCTGACACTTTTTTTTTCTATACATCTCTATAATCAAATCTCTCTTTTTCTTCCCTTTCAGAAATTCAGCCCCTGGGAGATTCCCAGGCATGATGTTGTGTTCCCAGTCAGATTTTTCGGCCATGTCGAGATCTTGCCTGATGGCTCGTAAGTGCAACTCAAGCACCTATACATTTCCTGGTTATGATATTTATTTTTGCTGTTTTTTAGTTCAAATTGAAGTTTTAAATGCTTCTTATACTCTATATATTGAAAAAAGAGAATCACATTCCTTCTTAACTTGGTTTGTTTACCATTCTAAACTCCAGTTCTAACCTCGATGGTAGAAGTCCCACATGCATGAAAAAAAATCCATTAAGCCCATTTTTGCCCTACAGCATCCATCACCTAGTCCTTTTGGGATTGGACTAAAAAACCTGCAAAGATGAGGAATGCTTTCTTAGGTGGATGCCCTGTTTTGTGTAAACCAAAAACTTTGCTAATATCAATTCGCATGTCTGAACCGTAAAACTAAGTTTGGCTTGGCAAATCTGTTTATGCTTTAAGGATAAATCCGTACATTAAAAGTTACCTAGTTTGGACCCTTCTGCCAGACTTCTTTTGTTATTTTTTCATATTATGTGTGGTTATTTGAGGGCCTTGATTTAATTTGTCATATGATTGCTTTTTTTATTGTGTGGTAGTCGGAAATGGGTTGGTGGAGAAGTCCTAAAGGCTTTAGCATATGACGTGCCGATTCCTGGATACAAGACAAAAAATGCAATCAGCCTTCGTCTTTGGGAAGCAAAAGCTACTGCTGAGGATTTCAACTTGTTCCAATTTAATGATGGTCAATATGAGTCAGCTGCCCAACTTCATGCCAGGGCCCAACAGGTGATATTTCATTCTAAGCTGAATACTATGAATTTAACATAATTCCAAAGACTAAAAGAAGAGTGGTGATTTTAATTAATGGAGTATTGATACTAATTGATGGTGTTGCGTGCTGAAACCTTAACATTTTTCATTTTCCTTCATAGACTAGCTAGTTTGATCGAGAAAACAGGCTTATATCTTTGAGTATCACACTGCAGATATGTGCCGTTCTCTATCCTGGTGATGCTACAGAAGAAGGGAAGCTTCTCAGGCTAAAGCAGCAGTTTTTCCTTTGCAGCGCATCACTTCAGGTAGTTAAGCAAATCATTTCACCTGCAAGATTCCAATAAAAAGAACCAAACATATATGTCAACCTTGTGCTCTGTTTGTTTGAGAATGATGTATGATATAATTGCAAACATATTGTTATAGCCTTCTTGTATTGATAGTCATCAATATTATTTTATTACCACGATCAACCATTTCACACTATATATTTATATTATATGCACAATCACCTGGATATTTTTCAAAATGTACTATGATAATTAGATTTTAGATCATTTACTCTGATTTCTTTTAATTAAAGTGTACCTTTTATTATGGTTATAGTTTGCTAGAGATTTGTCAATAATCAACATCTTAAAAATATATATCTGTGATGAATATTGATGAGCATAACTGACAGTGGATTATTTCCAGGATATGATTGCCAGGTTTAAAGAAAGGAAAGCTGACAGGGCTTCCGGGAAGTGGAGTGAGTTCCCTACCAAAGTTGCTGTTCAACTGAATGATACCCACCCTACTCTTGCGATCCCTGAGCTAATGAGGTTACTTATGGATGAGGAGGGACTTGGTTGGGATGAAGCTTGGGATATCACATACAGGTGAAGTTCAATTTTTATTTATATAATTGGTAATTCTAAATCTTTCTTTACCAATATTTAAGCTCTATTATACTTTTAGAGGTGTTCTGACTTGAACTAATTACAAAATTGTCTTCCGTGGTTCAGGACTGTTTCTTACACCAATCATACAGTTCTTCCTGAAGCTCTTGAAAAATGGTCACAAATTGTAATGAGGAAATTGCTTCCGCGACACATGGAAATTATTGAGGAAATTGACAAGCGGGTAATTTGCATGCCACATTTACTCTTTTCTAGACACAGCAGTTACGGTACAAGCTCACAACTTGTGCCACTGGTTTTGCAGTTCAAAGAATTGGTAATCTCCAAACACAAGGAAATGGAGGGAAAGATCGATTCAATGAAAGTTTTAGATAGCTCAAATCCCCAGAAGCCAGTAGTGCGCATGGCAAATTTGTGTGTTGTGTCTTCTCATACGGTAAACTTTTTTTTTCTTTTGTCAAGATGAGCAGTGTCAAGTACCAAAATCAAATTTACTATGCTGGTTTTGCTGCTCTCCTCTTCATCTTACCTGATGGCAAATTAATATTACCATAACCACAATGCCCTTGGACTAGTTCTGAGATTCTCCATTTCCTAATGTTATATTGAATATTCTAATATTTACTTTTCTTCTAATATCAATGAAGATGTACTCAAGCATATTCAAACTTTTCTGACAGGTTAATGGAGTGGCTGAGTTACACAGCAACATTTTGAAGCAAGAACTGTTTGCAGATTATGTTGCCTTATGGCCTAACAAATTCCAAAACAAAACTAATGGAATCACTCCTCGTAGATGGCTCAAGTTTTGTAACCCTGAGTTGAGTGAAATAGTCACAAAATGGCTGAAGACGGATAAGTGGACAAGTAACCTTGATCTACTTACTGGACTTCGCAAAGTATGTGTGAATGCTTCTAAACTTGTATCTACTTGTTATTGCTCATTACAGTATAACTGAAAACCTTCAACAGTTTGCAGATGATGAAAAACTTCATGCTGAGTGGGCAGCAGCTAAGTTAGCTTGCAAGAAGCGCCTGGCCAAACATGTGTTGGATGTGACAGGTGTTACGATTGATCCAACTAGCCTTTTTGATATACAGATTAAACGCATCCATGAGTATAAGAGACAGCTGCTAAACATATTAGGAGCTGTTTACAGATACAAAAAGTTAAAGGTAGGCTTCTTGGAGTTGCTTGTGTCCCTTTTTGAAGTGCTGCTCATACCCATTTTGGTTTTACCATGTTGAGCTAACTTCTTTAGATGCACTTTTCTTCATATACCATGTTCTAGCTTTGAAATAGGCCTATGAATCTTGTAGGAAATGAGCGCAGAAGAGAGGCAGAAGGTTACGCCACGCACTGTCATGATAGGGGGGAAAGCGTTTGCAACATACACAAATGCCAAAAGAATAGTGAAATTGGTAAATGATGTTGGTGATGTAGTGAACAGTGATCCTGAAGTTAGCAAATATCTGAAGGTATGACTTCTCGGATCTAGTTATATTTATCACATTCATATTTTGATGTTAGTTTGTTGTAGAACCCTTCAGAGACTTGAATATGTAGTATTTGTGATCCATCATTTAGAGCATCACCCTTGTTTATATACTACACTGTACATGATGGTCCATATCATTTATTTAAAATGTGGTTCTCCTTTTTTCCCCAGGTTGTCTTTATTCCAAATTACAATGTATCAGTGGCTGAAGTTCTTATTCCTGGTAGCGAATTGTCACAACATATTAGTACTGCTGGTATGGAAGCAAGTGGAACAAGTAACATGAAATTCTCTCTGAACGGTTGTGTTATCATTGGCACACTTGATGGTGCTAATGTTGAAATAAGAGAGGAGGTAGGAGAAGATAATTTCTTCCTTTTCGGTGCCAAAGCTGATGAAGTTGCCGGGCTGAGGAAGGACAGAGAAAATGGCTTGGTAAGAAGTTTCAACTAGAATCCACTGTTGTTTTATATTCAGTTTATACTTCTTTTATGTGGATGGACTATTACTGACCAATTTTTTTACAATACAAACAGTTCAAACCAGACCCACGATTTGAGGAAGCCAAGCAGCTTATAAGGAGCGGTGCTTTTGGCAGCTACAACTATGAACCACTCTTGGATTCCCTTGAAGGGAATTCTGGATTTGGTCGTGGTGATTATTTCCTTGTTGGCTATGACTTCCCAGGCTATATAGATGCACAGGACCGGGTTGATGCAGCCTACAAGTAAGAACACTAACAAAATACTTTGTGCATTAAGTCCACCTGCAAACTCTTGAACAAACATGGCCCTGCAGTATTAAGTTTTACGAAAAGTCCTTGCCTTCGTATTAATATCTCTTCAAAGCAGTAGTCACATCTTGATACTCATTGTGGGTGCTAGCTGCAATGCCTACCCTGTTTTAACAAGTTTAGCTATAATTGAAAATAAAATAACCCTTCTTTTGTATCAATCAAACACTGAACATATTACTTTTCAAGAACAAGTTCTGTTACTATACCAAATGTATAACAATTTATCATTTGTGGAACATTGTCAAAATCCCATTCATATCTTGACCCACCCTACTATACTAATCTGCGTATTTTCTGAACAAATGTGATATTCTGCTTTCTTTCTTTTTTCTTTACTTAGATTAATTGCTTTGGTTCTGTGACAGGGATAAGAAGAAGTGGATCAAGATGTCCATCTTGAACACAGCTGGAAGTGGCAAGTTCAGCAGCGACCGCACCATCGCCCAGTATGCTAAGGAGATATGGGACATCAAGGCTAGCCCTGTTGCTTGAAAGTGGGAGAAGCAGATCGACACAAATTGCAGTTCCCCGGATGCTATAATAATAAGGATGAATAATGATCCACGACGCCTGACGCCTGCTTCCGTTGAAGCTTGAAGGCAAGGAACGGCGCACGAAGCATGTTGTACCGCGCGCCGTGCTTATTTTGAAGCGCATGCTAGATACAACTTCTTTTGTTCTTTTTTTTTTTGTCTGAAACTAGATCCTTTTGATCTGTGTTGGAATACTCCGTCATGAAATAAAAGTTATTCAAGTTTATAATTTTTATTTCTTAATAAACTGTGCTTTGCAATAACCAATGGACACGCCCAAATCATGTATGAATCACACGGTGCTGCGGAGTGAAATCTAATGCTAAACCTCCTTTTCTACTAGGTATACACCATCAATTTCAGATTACAAATCATTCTAATTTTATCCTTACTTGAAATTCTTCAGCTTTGATCAGATTTATGGTAAAATGTACAAATATCTGCAATATGAAACTACTTTCATTTGATGGAAAATTTTAGGGTGCTTGTAATTAATGTGAGCCATCCATCCAGTACTAATGGGGTAGTACCCGGTAGTACCATTTTGGTGGATCCGGTACTAGGTACTACCTAATTAAATTAGCTGGTGAAAAAAATATTAGTATAAGGTACTACCCGGTACTATCCAAGTACCGGAACAAAGCTCTCATTTGATACAGCATGTAATATGTGTTGGTGGTGTACTTATTTGATATTTAAGATAATAATATATTTTTATATACATTTGATCAAACTTAAATAAGTTTGATTTAGATAAAACTAAATCGATTTATGATTTGAAACGAGGGAGTACGTGCTCTTTTCTGGCTCGGAGTGGAAAGTGTTTACTAGGCTGTAGACGAAATAAAGAAAGGAAGGAGAAACCGACTCGAATTCTCTGAGGAAGCCCGAAGCCGGAGGCGGTTGCGATCAGCGCCAATTTGACGCGACCGCAAGTCCCCGGGCCATAAATACGCACCGAGGGGGCCACATCTTTTTTCATCAGATCGAAATCAGAAGCCAAGGAGTTTGCAAGCATGATGGCCATGGCGAACAAGGCCGCTAGCAGCTCGTCGTGCGGCGCCTGCCGCGGCGACATCGACCTCCGGCAGGCCTCGTTCACGTCGGAGTGCGCCCACACCTTCCACCTCCTCTGCGTCTCCGGGACCTCCGCCTGCCCGGTCTGCGCCGCGAAGTGGAGCGACACGCCGGTGACGGTCGCCGCCCGGTCGCCGGCATCCCCGTTCATCTTTGGCTCGCCTGCGCAACCGAGTGCGGGCCCGGCGTTGGACCGCTGCTGCCGATGCCGAAACCTACCTCCATGTTTGCTGGAACGCCGACCCCGCTGCCTTCTGCTTACAGGGGAAGCCGAAACCTGTTCGGGCCAAAGGCGCCACCGGCGACGCAGAACCCCTTCTGGCTCGGCAAGCCGCCGCACTCGTCCTCGTGCTGCGTCTGCCATGGCGCCATCGGCCGCGGCCAGGCCACCGTCACGTCCGAGTGCAACCACACGTTCCATCTCCGTTGCATCTCAGGCAGCGTCTGCTCGGTCTGCAGCGCACAGTGGTGCCACGAGGTGACCGTGACGCCGTCGTCGCCACGGCCGGTCCCGTTTCCTCTGCATACGTACCTCGTTTACCCGGCGCCTCCCAGCTCCAATTTCCCGACGCCCTTCCGCAAACCACCAATGCCATCGTCGATCAGCGCATTCAATGACGACGAGCCGGTGGAGCCGTCGCCCCTCGACGGCTGGGAAGTGGTCCAGGAACAAGAAGCGGCGGCGGACAATGGAGTACGTGGAGAGCTCATCCTCAAGACGCACTGCGAGCACCCGGCCGTTGCGAGAGACGCCGCCCAAGAGAACTTCGCGGTGCTGGTGCATATGAAGGCACCCGCCGCGGCCGCCGAGGCGTCGGAGCGCGCGCCGCTCGATCTCGTCACCGTCCTCGACATCAGCGGGAGCATGTCTGGGTCCAAGCTGGGCCTTCTGAAGCAAGCCATGGGCTTCGTCATCGACCACCTCGGCTCCGGCGACCGGCTCAGCATCGTGACCTTCTCGTGCAGAGCTCACCGCATCATCCGGCTCACATGCATGACGGACGGCGGGAAGGCAGTGGCCAAGGACGCCGTGGATTCCCTCATCGCCAACGGCACCACGAACATCGGAGACGGCCTTCGCGTTGCCGCCGAGGTGCTCGACGGCCGCCGGCAAAGGAACGCAGTCGCGAGCGTCATCCTCTTCTCCGACGGCCAGGACAATCATCACGAACTTGGTGGTCACGGAGCTTTCAAACGTGCCTGGAGCTACATCGACCTCGTGCCGCAATCCCTGAGGCGCGGAGACGGCAACCGGTCCCTGACGGTTCACACGTTCGGGTTCGGCATCGACCACGACGCGGCGGCGATGCACGCCATCGCGGAGGCGACGGGCGGCACGTTCTCCTTCATCCAGAACCACGCGGTCGTACAGGACTCCTTCGCTCAGTGCATCGGCGGGCTCCTCTCGGTCGCCGTGCAGGAGGCGCGCGTCGCCGTGGAGTGCCTCCAACCCGGCGTGCGCATCCGGACGGTCAAGTCCGGCCTTTACGAGAGCCGCATCGACACGGATGGCCGCACCGCATCCGTGGACGTCGGCGAGCTGTACGCGGACGAGGAGAGGCGCTTCCTGGTGCTCCTAGACGTGCCGGTCGCCGCCGGGGACGGCAGCGCCACCCGCCTCGTCAAAGTGAGCTGCACTTACAGGGACGCGGCGACAAGGCAGACGGTGGACGTTTCCTGCGAGGACGCCGTGGTGCAAAGGCCGGTTGTGGTGGTTGCCGGCATGGCGCCGTCAGTGGAGGTCGCCCGGGAGCGGTTCCGCGTGGAGGCGGCGGAGGACATCGAGGCGGCGCGGGCGGCGGCGGAGCGCGGCGCGCACGCCGAGGCCGCGCAGATACTGGACCACCGGCGGGAGGCGTCGGCGGCCGCGGGGCTGGCCGGTGACGCCAGGTGCGCGGCGCTGGTGGCGGAGCTGCGCGAGCTGAGCGCGCGCGTGGCGGACCGGCGCGAGTACGAGCAGACGGGGCGGGCGTGCATGCTCGCCGGCATAAGCTCGCACGCGCAGCAGCGCGCATCCACGGTGCAGCTCTTCGGGTCCGCGGTGCCCCAGGTGGGGTGCGGCAGGTACAGGGGCGTCGCGCCACCTAGTGCTGCGGCGGCCCCGGCCGCCTTTCGATTCGGGCAATCCTCTCCTGGTACTTCCATGTCCAGGGCACGTGCGTACAAAGGGATGCCGACCTGTGGGGCTGAGGAGCCGACCAACGGGTGTCCAGCGCCTGGGGCAGCGTATGCAGCGCCGGCGCCGATCTTTGGGGCCGCGTACGCAACACCGGCAATGCAGGGCATGGTGGAGTCTTCGAAGAAGAGGCGTGAGCAGCGGCGGCCGACGTAGAACAAGGCGGAAGCTGGCTGGCTAGGATCCCGAAGAACGTCGGATTAATAAGGCGTAGTATTATCATCTGAAGAACTGCATGCTGCACTGCATAGGATGTGTTCATTGAAAAAGTGCTTACTTGCTTAGGTTAGCTTAGAATGTGGCTTGCTTCGTTAATCTCTAATTTAATGATTGGATCAGATATGAATTGTGGACGGACCGCTCTTTTGAATCCGAATTTTGCTTCTAGTACTTATAAAGTTTAAATTCTTCTTCGTTTTTCCCCTTCAGAACGAAATTTGTCTCAAGAAGCTTTTCTTGAGGTGACTAAGCTTTTCTCAAGAAGCTTTTGCTCCTTCTGATTTGCATTGTCCGAAACTTATTGGACCGCGTTAACCCGCGACGGGTCGCTCTGTTTGACGAGCGCGCGACCTGGGGGCCTTCCTTTCCTGGTCCACCTCCTTTCACCTTCTCGGTACCGCACGGACCAGGCCCGCGAAGAGGCCTGCTGGGCTGATCCAGTCGCGCCGTCGCGCTGGAGCGCGACTCGTCGTCACATAGACTTTTCCAAACTTATTCCATTATAAAGTTAAAAATTACAGCGACTAATATGAAAGGGGTTCAAATGGTGCTCAATCTGAACTTACTATAACATTACTGCATTTACTAAACACAACATGCTGCATGCCTGCAGTACATTATCAAACAGAGCAGTCCAGAGCTCTTCGAGCAACACTAAGCTAACGCCCTGTTCGTTCCCAAATCCCAGTCCAGGAGCTAGCGGCTTTGCTTTCCTCTGAACTTCTCATATCTTCACCGTTTAGTTCCGTGAAATTTTAAAAAAAGTGGTGAAAATTTTGCATTGGGAAGTGTGTTCTGTGAGAAGTGGCACGGTCTGCGATGCGAAAATTTTTAGAACTTCTGGGGAACTAAACAGGGCTACAGCACAGGAATGTCTTCGGACTTCATCACCCATTCACTTTGGAGCACCTTGGACCTTCTTCTTGATTGGTTGTGTTTTCCATGTCAGGCTACCTTGAAACTTCTTCTGCATTATTATGTTGGGCGTATTTTGCTGTTTTGCATGCTCGTCTTCTTCACCGTCAGTATGCACCGCACCTACAGGCTACAGCTTGGGTGAAAGCTTTGCAACCCACGACAGATTCTTTAGATTCAAAAACTCTTAACTGCCTGCAACCTGAATATTCAGCGAAAAAGAAAAGATAATCTGAACCTCCTCTCGTCTTTCATCTCCAATAGTGCTCAATCTGCGCCGTCACAATCCGAGTCGGATTAGTAGCTCAAAATAAGGGAACGAACACCAATACACGTTTTTTTTTTTTTGAGACAACACCAATACACGTTAGCTGCTGCACTTCCACGCAACAAGGAAAGGAAGCCGCGTTCCCGTAGTGGACGCCTACTCCGCTTCGCGCCGTTTCCACGCTACGGGGTTCCTGGTGCTATAAATTATAACCGCGAGGGAGGAAACCGCCAGATCGAATCAAAACACACCACACACACCACCAGAAGCGCGCACACCGGAGATCATGGCGAGCGGCGGCGGCAGCCAGTGCGAGGCCTGTGGAGGCGGCTTTGGCCTCTGGCAGGCGGCGTTCACGTCGGAGTGCGCCCACACGTTCCACCTCCGATGCGTCTCCGGGAGCGCCGCGTGCCCGGTCTGCGCCGCGCGGTGGAGCGACGCGCCGGCCACGGGCCCCGCCCCGCCGCCGGCCACCACTTTCTCCTTCGCGCCGGGATTTTCGGGAGGGCCGCCGCCGCCGTCGACAATGCCGAACCCTTTCTTGTCACTGACGCTGTGCCCGGCGCCGGCCGACGCCTTTTCCTCCGCCGCGACGCCTCCATCATCGTCGCTTGGGCAGACCGCCGCCACGGCGGCTAGCCCATTCTCACAGACAGGCCTGTCCGAGCAGCCGTCGTCGTCAACGACTCAGAACGCGTTCTCCTTCAGCTTCTCCGGGGCGCAGCCAGCATCTCCGCCGTCGCCGTTGTCCACCGGGAGAAGCCTTTCTGACCAGTCCACCACGGTATCTCCGCCGCCACCGTTGTCATCATGTCCAGTCTGCCAGGGCGCCATGGGACGCGGCCAGGCTACCGTCACATCCGAGTGCAGCCACACGTTCCACCTCCGTTGCTTCTCCGGCAGCGTGTGCCCTGTCTGCGGCGCGCGGTGGCGCGACGAGGTGACCGTGGGCGTGGCGCAGTCGCCGTCACTCAACCCCACTTCCTCGCCGCCCTTGTTCCATCCACCTGTCACAAAGACTTCCACACCGTTCAGGTTCGGCCTCTTTTCCAGGCGCTCCCCGTTCGGCGTATCTTTCGAACCGCAACCACCGTCGGCGGACACGGCACGCACCGTGTTCAATGACGACGAACCGGTGGAGCGGCCACTCGACGGCCGTGACACCGCCCAGCAGCAAGGAGCCAACAATGGAGTGCTCGTCCTAAAAATGCACTGCGAGCACCAGGCTGTGGCTAGAGACACGGCCCTAGACAGCTTCGCGGTGCTAGTGCACGCCAAGGGTCCTGCCACGACCGCCGAGGCGTCAGAGCGCGCGCCGCTCGATCTCGTCACCGTATTGGACGTCAGCGGCAGCATGTCTGGCCGCAAGCTGGAGCTGCTGAAGCAGGCCATGGGCTTCGTCATCGACCACCTCGGCCCCAGCGACCGGCTCAGCATCGTGACCTTCTCGTGCAAGGCTCGTCGCATCATCCGGCTTACGCGCATGTCGGACGGCGGGAAGGCCTCGGCCAAGCGCGCCGTGGAATCCCTCGCCGCCACCGGCGCCACCAACATTGGAGATGGCCTTCGGGTTGCCGCTGAGGTGCTCGACGGCCGCCGTCACAGGAACGCCGTCGAGAGCGTCATCCTTCTCTCGGATGGACATGACAACCAGACACTTCGTATTGCCAATTGCAGATTAGCCACCAAGTGCTACAGCGATCTTGTGCCGCAATCCTTCAGGCGGAGCAACGACAGCCGGTGCCCACCGGTCCACACGTTCGGCTTCGGCACGGACCACGACGCGGCGGCGATGCACACCATCGCGGAGATGACGGGCGGCACCTTCTCCTTCATCGAGAACGAGGCGGTCGTGCAGGACTCGTTCGCGCAGTGCATCGGCGGGCTCCTCTCCGTCGCAGTGCAGGAGGCGCGCATCGCCGTGGAGTGCCTGCACCCAGGCGTGCGGGTCCGGACGGTCAAGTCCGGCCGCTACGAGAGCCACGTCAACGCGGACGGCCGCGCCGCGTCGGTGGACGTCGGCGAGCTGTACGCGGACGAGGAGAGGTGCTTCCTGCTGTTCTTGGACGTGCCCGTCGCCGCCGGTGATGGAGCTGAAGACGGCGGCGTCACACCTCTGATCAAAGTGAGTGGCACTTACAAGGACGCGGCAACCGGGCGGTCGGTGGACGTTGCCTGCGAGGACGTCTCGGTGCAGAGGCCGGTGGTGGTGTCGGACACGGAGCCGTGCGTGGAGGTCGCACGGGAGCTGTTCCGCGTGGACGCTGCCGAGGACATCGCGGCGGCGCGGGCCGCGGTGGAGCGCGGCGAGCACGCGAGGGCGGCGCAGATACTGGACCGCCGGCGGGAGGCCTCGGCGGCCGCCGGGCTTGCCGGCGACGAGAGGTGCGCGGAGCTGGTGGCGGAGCTGCGTGAGCTGAGCGCGCGCGTCGCGGACCGGCGCGAGTACGAGCAGACGGGGCGCGCGTGCCTGCTCGCCGGCATGAACTCTCACGCGCAGCAGCGCGCATCCACGGTGCAGCTCTTCGGGTCCGCGGCGAACTCGGCATCCACGTTTGGGGCAGTGCCAAGTGTGCCAAGTATGGGATCACCGTTCGGAGGTTTCGGCCAACAGCAGGGGTCAGCTTTCAGTTTCGCGCTCACGACCGGTGCATCATCGTCGACTCCGTTCGGTAGCCTGCCCGCGTTCGGCGCTGCGGCGCCAGCGCCGGCGCCGAGATTTGGGTGTGGGTTCGCGACACCGGCGATGCAGAGCATGGTGGAGTCATCGAGGAAGGCACGCGAGCAGCAGCAGTCGGAGACTGGTGGCAGTCCCTTTGATCCCAAGTAGACAAGCAGAAGAACAGAAGTTGAAGGCAAAGCTAGCTGGACGTAAATTCGTTTTTTTGTGGAATATATGAAGTTACTCTATGACGACGATACAACATTACTTTCTTGGAGGGAAATCACCGTGTCCATATCACCATATGTATCATCGGTGTTACTCTTTGTGATCTTGATAGTAATTCTCCCTCTGCTGTGAATTGTTTCACTATGAAAACTCTGTTGTGTACATGCTGCAGACTCGCAGCTTTGATGTCTACAATACAAATTCAAGGCAAAATGTCTCAGGATCATCCTGCCAAAACTCCAATTTGAGTAATTTCTTTCCTCACGAAGCAAACTACTCCGGTTGGAGTATCTTTAATCATATGACTAAATAACAGGGGGCAAAACCGTCATTTGTTTCCTCACAAAGTAAACAATCACTATTCGGGACTTAAAAACACACAGGCACAACCATCTTTTCTTGAGTTTACATCTAATAATAAATTCAAATGAGTTTGCATCTCATAGATTCAACCCGCCACAACCTGTCAGAACCCCAAGAGTACATGAACAACAGCTAAGATCAAATATGTCATGCCTGACATATTAATGTGGAACTTTTGGACATTGTGATCAGGATGAATTCAAAAGGACAGCTACAACTGATTATAAGAATGTGCACATTTTTTATGTAAACTACCTCAACACACACACAAAAGGCTTGACAATAGCAGCATACTAAGTAACCTAGTCCTGATAGTGATAACCATGTGCCACAATCTGAAAATGGTATCACGCACAAAACTCTTAGCCAACTCCAACTAAGCATTCCACTTTGCTCAGCATCTGAAAAGGTATCACACACAAAACTCGTACCCAACTCTAGCCAACTCCAACTAAGCATTCCACTTTGCTCAGCATCTGAAAAGGTATCACACACAAAACTCGTACCCAACTCCAACCCAGCATCCCACTTTGCTCAGCATCTCAACAACTAAGATCAAATATGTCACCCCTGTATTTGGTTCTTCTTTAACAGATAAAAGTTGCTCTAAATTCCTAGGCACGCTACTTCTTTCTATCCCAGGAATAGGATGATTCTTCTTCGCTTTTCTTCTAGCTGTTAAAAGACTGAAGAGAAAAGAAGTGCCAGTAAAACCAGATGCAAACTTCTGCTCCCTTTGCAATGAGCAGCTAGAGCTAATGGCGTTTGTGTTCACAAAGGGACTCCTCTGTTGTAATAGCAAAGAATCTCGGCATGCTAATTGTTGAAATTTGGTTAGAGAATTTGGAGAACCACTGTGTTTTTTAGAGGCTACTCAGTACCCATTTCAGATATGCAGAGCTACAGTATTTGTGAACCTTTGCTAGTTCAGCTTGATACCGGTAGCTATTGTTTATTGCCCAATTATGCTATGCAGCGTGGTCATTGGAATTCCGGTGGAAGCTGTGATAAGGAAACTGATGAAATATACACATCCAACTCAATCTTTCCATAAGGCATTCCATCACACCAGAACTGATTCATCTTGTAGTTGATACATTGTACTGTACTATGGTGGGCAACATTGGAGCACACATAGGCTACAATGTTTGTTTACACCAATATATAATTTTGCAGGTTCCAGGCACTAAAATGACGCTATGGTCTATACAAATGCTTTAAAAATGAAATTAAAATGGTTTTAGTATCATTGCTTCTAAGGAAATCGCTATAAAGGATATGAGCATGAATAATTTTAGGGGTTTTCGGTTGTCATGGATATTTTCACTGCATCAGTATTCCTAGTTAAATAGAGATAAATTGATGATACTTCAGAAAGCCAACAAGAGTCTAAGAAAGGCCAACATAGTGTGCATACATGCTGATCTCAGGTGCAAGTTTCTTTTCAGTTAAGAGAGGACGAAGCTACCATAATTTTGGACATTGGCAAAAGCAGTAGACCAACACAACTGACGTGTATTCTGAACTATATTTCCTGAAACACATCTACTGCACCATTTACCAGATTTTGTGAGCTTGTGTGCTAATAGTAGTGAGCAATGATAAAGGTGGACACTCCTATTGTCTAAATGTGTCTTGCAAAACTGAACATACTGAACAAATTGCAGGTTAGATAATGGAATAGCACTAAACTGAACATCGACTAAGATCCAAAACTGACAGGGATGAGGTATCTTGAACCAATCACAAAGGATGCAGCAGTGGTGTGCATCCATTGTCTAGTCGAACCACTAGGGATGGAGAAACAAAAAAAAAAAGTTAAGACCCTTCTCGAAATTTCTAGAATAGCCAATCATGAGTTAGCATTTTGTCACTGCATACGCACAGATGAACACATGTTTTATACACTACAGCCTACAGCGGTGGCAGCGATCCAGGTTCACTTCGAAGCAAAATTCTCAATGGATGCTTATAATCTAGCATACTAGTCAATTTGCTTTGCTGAAAATAATATCTGTATAAACACCAGCCATGCACAACACATTTTGATTCCAATGATTCACACATTCATTCTTCCTATCATTGTACACCAGAGAGAGGCAGAGAAATCTAAAAAATTAAGACACACATGATGCAAAAGGCTTCACTGGGTGAAGGCAATTTTTCCCACCTCTGATTTGCAAAGGCTCCAAGTGAGTACTGCACCTAATAGATGTAGGGGACGAACGCCTTGCGCGTCGCCGGATACTCGCTGCCGAACTTCTGCAAGTACCAGTGGCGGTGGTCCCTGGCCCTCGGCCCGAGGTTGGAGCAGGTGTAGAGGAAGAAGGCCCACGCGGCGGGCGTCCCCGCCACCACGGCGAAGCCCAGCCACTCCACGGTCTCGCCGAAGTAGTTGGGGCAGGTGACGAGGTCGAACCACCCGCCCCTCGGGATCTTGTACCCGCCCCCGGCCTCCTTGAGGCGCAGCAGCTCCTTGTCGGCCGCGATGTTGGTCCGCATCCCCCACGCGAAGAGGGCCAGCCCGGCGGAACAGCGGGCCAGGGCGAGCGGGGTGGCCTGGCGGCCCGCGTGGAGCGCGATGGAGCGGGCCTGCACGTAGGCGTTGAGGAGGTTGAATCCGAGGGCGCAGGCGGCGACGAGGAGCGGCACGGGCGCCGGGGCGCGGCGCAGGCGGGCGAGGCGGAGCGGGTGGACGAGCGTGCGGTGGGCGTAGTGGAACGCGTAGAGCGCGGCGGGGAGGGCGGCGAGCGGGCTGGAGAGCAGCGCCGCCAGCGGGGTGGAGGAGCGGAGGAGGACGAGGGGCGGGAGCCACAGGGTGGGGCTCTCCATGAGGAACCACGCGAGCGGGGCCGGGAGCGAGGGACCCCAGCCCGGGCGCGAGAGCTTGCCGTACGGCGCGGAGACGTAGCGGAGCGCCAGCACGGTGAGCGGGCTGATGAGGTAGAGCGCGAGCAGGCACCGCGCGAACACCGCGTCGCCCGCGGCCGACGCCGACGCCGACGCCTGGTCGGCCATCTTCTCTGACGGAGGTTTGTTGGGGACGGGCGCGGCGGCGGCCGGTGGAGCGTGTGGGGGTGGCGGAGGCGCTCGGGCGTTAATTGCGAGGGATTTGGCGGTTTGCGGCGTTTCCGGCGGACGCCCGTGCAGGTGCAGCCGTGCAGCTAGTCCTTTTCCTTCCCGAGGTGGGACCGGGCGTCTGGTGAGTGTGGGTGATGGGCGCAATCATTTTGTGATCAGGGCGGATGGATCGGAAGCAGATCCTCTGCCGTTCCGTTGGGTTCCTGTCAAGTGGACTCGGCTCCACATGGCAGCGGCACAACAGCAGACAGAGGGCCAACGGCAGGCGAGCCTCGTCGGGATGGATCAGGGTGAATGGATGGACTGAAGGCGTAGATGCATCTTGCACAAGAAAGGAGGGCGGGGAGTGGCTGCGGGGATAATTGATCCGGCGAAATCAGCAAAAACGGTTAAGATTAGGAGAAGGCACATGGTTTGATGCCTTTGACCCAGGCACTTAGGGCCTGTTTAGTTCTCATTTTTTTTCCAACAACCCGTCACATCAATCTTCGGACACTGATTAAGAGTATTAAATATGGATTAATGACAAAACTCATTCCATAACTCCTACCTAATTTTTCGATACGAATCTAACGAGTCTAATTATGCCATGATTAGACAACGTCGTGCTACAGTAAACAATCTCTAATGACGGATTAATTAGGCTTAATGGATTCGTCTCGCGATTTCCCGTCCATTCATGTAATTAGTTTTGTAATTAGTCTATATTTAATCCTAATAGGTCTTCAAAGAGACCCCAAATTTTTTTGTTTGGGAACTAAACAGGCTCTTACTGAGGCTCTTACTGGAGCCTGATGATATGGATATTAGGATGATGAAGCGCATGTTCCTCGTTAAAAAAACAGCGCTCCTGCCGGTTGTTAATTCATCGTGGTCCTCTATCCAGCACCAGTGGTGCTTTCGATTTTTTTTAAGAAAATGTGCATAGCACTTAGCACGTATTTAATTAAAAAGAAAACAAGAAATCACATGTATAGAGGTGTATCGGTCAATCTTATGCCCTACTCAATGCTTCGAAAATTTGAGAAAAGTGAGCAAGACTTAACCAAGACCGACATCATGCTACTTGATTTCGAAGGAAACTCATCATCTGCAATGGGTGCTATATGTGGATCTGACAATCGGCAACAAGACCCTTCCAACTACCTTTTTCGTTATCAAGGGGAAGGGATCATACAATTTACTACTTGGAAGAGATTGGATTCACGCCAACTGTTGCATTCCGTCTACCATGCATCAATGCGTGATCCAATGGATTGGAGACTCAGTGGAAGTAGTCAATGTCGATTCTTCCTTCCATATTGTAGCGGCCGATACACATTAGAATTTTGATAAAGTTATCTGCATATCAGGGAAAGTGTGGGAGACAGATTTCCTCAAGATGTCTGACTTCGAGCTTCAGCCGATCCAGATGATCGGTTCCTAAATATAAAAGGAATAAAAAGCTACATCGGCCGATTAAGAGAACTGGACCTCAACAAGACTAAGCCGATGCTAGTCAAGTCAAGATTAGAGAAGAGGATTTAATACTTAGCCGATTACTACTTCTGGCTGTTTAGCCGATTTAGGTTTCGAATGATAGCCGATACGAAGTTATCGCCTTTAGTAGAAAAAGAAAAATTGTAAAAAATCAAAAGGTGTTCAAGCACTTATAGCCGATGTATGATTCAGATAATGGCCGATGTAACAATCGCCCTTAGAACAAAAATATGAGCATATATATATATATATATATATATATATATATATATATATATATATATATATATATATATATATATATATATATATTCTATACCCTGGGTATGGAATAATATTCCATACCCGAGCTACCCAACGCGCACACACGCCACCCGCCCATCCCACCGCACCCGGCCGGTTCCACCGTTTCTTTTTTGGTTTTTTTCTCGATCCCCCACGTTCTCCTTCTACCTCCGGTAGTTTTCCTTTCCTCCCGGTTGTCTTTCCTGCGCCGCTCACATGCAATTCCTCGCTGGCGATTCCAGTCCGCCGCCACCCCCACCCCCCCACGACTGCGAGCCCCGCTCGCCTGTGATCTCCCGCCGCCTCTCCCGGCCGAAGTCCCTACCGACACACTCACCGCCGTTCCCCTTCTTCCCGCCAGCTCGTGCGCCCTGTTCCTCTCTTGCTCCGGCAGCCCCTTCCGTCACTGCCACCCCGTCCTCACGGCCGCCGCTGTGCCCCCTGCTCGGATCGGGGGACAGACGCGCCATTCCCTTCTCCCCGCCAGCTCGCGCCCCAGTTCCTCCCTTTCTCCGGCAGCCCCTTCTGTCGCCGCCGCCCCGTGCCGCCCTCCCGCTCGCAACCTTCGCAGGCCTGGACCCCGTCGCCGCCGTCTCCGACCCCGCGCCCGCCTCCTCTTCCGTCGTCTCGGGTTGGGGACGAACGCGCAGCTCCTCCCATCGGGCATGGGACGCGGAGATCCAAGATCTCGCCGGCAGTTCCCCTGCAGCCCGTTCGACTCGAGATGCAGGTTCCTATCCATTCCCTTCCTTCCCCTACTGCCAAATTTTTAGTAAGCTCCCCTTCCGACCCGGCTTGCTTGTATTGGATTCGCTCTTACAGCGTTGTTCAGAGGTGGCGGCAGCTTTCTATCCAGCTATCCCTCGCCTTCGACGGGAGGTCGAGGGGCGGTTCCTCCGGGGCATTATCTGAATCGCTTTGGGTGAGTGAGGGCGCAACTACGGAATAATCTCGGCAGTGGTAAGTTCCTCCTCCAGTTCAACTGTAGTATGCTTCGAAGATTAATTTCCCAATATTTTGATCGATTCATCGGGTAGGCTTGGATGATTTGTGCAAGTTTTGGGGAGGTTGCCGCCACACAGGCAGTACTTGTGTTGTCGTCTCACGTCTCTTCCGAGTCACATGGTATATTAGTTGGTATTTTAGTTCTTCTTCCAATCCGATCTGGCTGAGATGTCCATCCCTGCTCACAGTGTCTGGCGAGCTGGTGCATGCTGAATCAAGGACCCAGCAGGGACCACGAGT
Organism: Cenchrus fungigraminus; assembly: GCA_036936925.1. Lineage (NCBI taxonomy): Eukaryota > Viridiplantae > Streptophyta > Magnoliopsida > Poales > Poaceae > Cenchrus > Cenchrus fungigraminus. The sequence continues at coordinate 12,110,592 of CM072779.1, forward strand.
GCGGCGGCCCCTGCTTTAAGGTCTCTTGTCCTCTGATCTCTCTTCTATCATCAACTGCATCATATTCTTTTCTGTGTTCGAGCGGGGGGGGGGATCTTTTTATTTGGTTGTTTATCCTGATTCCAATTTCTTTGTTTAGATGTAGATCACCACACCCTCCTGCCAGATTTATGATTACTATGATTAACTAGTGTCTAGCCTCTTGCTATCAGTTCTTTGAGGTATGATGCATCTCAGTTTAACAATATTGGCCATGCTATTGGTTGACCAAGGTGTGGGTGCGCATCCTCTTCGCCAACCTCGACTTCAAGAAGTACCTCTGGTCGCTCTACAACGCAGACACCGGTGGGTTGCCTGAACTCGAGCCGTCTGTGCTACTGCTTCGTTGCAACTACATGGGGTGAAGGGGACAGACAATTGTTAGATATCCACTATAGACTGAATTGGACTGTTGACAGATAAAAATATCAATGTTGGATTTTTTTTTGTAATCTCTAAAATTTAGAAATATTTCTCGTTTGGAATTTGTTGCACATTCAATCATGCTTTTAGTGCCTACAGTGGTAGCAAACTCACACACCCTGGAAATTGGGAATGAGGCACCCATGCAGCAGCATTAGGAGTCGTATGTGTAGTACTGGTAGCAGCAACTTGAGTAGTGAGACAATGCTAGTCATGCCTTGCACATGAAGTACAAATAAGCACATTTAAACAACTAATGAAATCGACACAGCTGTTATAATTGATCTTTGTTCCGACTGACTAAAATGATTGATTGTATCTTTACTTCTTTGTTAGAATTGATGGCCATAATCACCGAATCTTTGGACTTTATTTTTGTATCAATCTATTCACCTGATCTGTGATCTGCCCCCTGAAGAGCTTAAATGCCTTGAATATGTTTTTTACTTTTTTTAATGCTTCAGTTTGTAGAACTTGTCCATCTGACTATGGTGTATCACTTCCACGATATGATCTATATGCTCATTAACTGTGGGTTCAAGAAAGGGACCACACTATTTGGATATGGTTATGATTTTCGTCAAACCAACAGGTACTTTCCTATTTGTGGGCTTATCCTTATGGTGCTGAGTGTTGACTCGGTCAATAAATGAATGGATCAACAACTTCATCGCTGTGCAAGCACAAGATGCTGTAACAGTGGTTTTACCTGGCAGGATAGACAAAGTGATGGCTGGTCTGAGAACAAATCTTGAAACTGCTTATAAGGCCTCTGGAGGGAAGAAGGTTACTATAATATCACATTCTATAGTGGATTGCTAGTGTGTTGCTTCATGTCTATAAATCATGATGTGAGTTTGTATGTTTGCTATGTCATTTTGCTTAAGGCATAAAAATCTGTTTCTCAATTTGCCTCATTTTGTAGGTATTCGCAAAGTATGTAAGCAAATGGATTTGCATTTCTTGTCCATTTCAAGGTAATTTATTTGAGCTTTCAATCATTTGCCTTAATTATTGATGTCTTTGTACAGAATACATAGGTTTTATATTATTATTTTAATCTCTGCAGGTGCCCCAGGATGTATCAATGATTCTCTACTTACTGGACTGCAGTTTGTTTATGGTTTTGAGAGCTTCTTTTTTGTTTCTAGATGGGCAATGCACCAACTGGTAATTTCTTGACCATACTGTTTCTATTGGCAGAACCAGAACTTTAATCTAGGGTAGTTCTAACCCTTATATGTGTTAACATGTCCTATGTTTGCATAAAAAATTGCTAAATTATTAACTAGTAATAGAGAAAATCTCAAAATTTAGGGTAGTCCGTGGACTACCTAAAACCCACTTGGGTCCGCCACTGATCCAATTATATGCAGCTTGTTGAGTGCCCATCAATATATGTACTGCTGCCAAATCTAGACTTCAATTGGAAGAAGAAACCAATTATTCAGGTTAATTGTTGATTCATCCAATAAAATGATTTCTCTATTCTCTGTTTATCTCCCACACTTGTGGGTAGTCTGAGGACACATCACACAAGGAGCATAATTTGCTGCAACTCCTTCTATACAGGACTTCAGGTGCTCATGCCACTCCTTGGGAAGCTCAGCAAAAAAAGAAAGAAACAAAGACGGTACCTTGCTTGCTTGCTTGAGTATGGCCGGCCGCCACACGACGACACATCTTTTTTATCCTTCTATGTCATATTTGTAGGTAACAATGTGATATTATGGCTATATCAAAACAGGCTTACCTATCATGATAATATTTTCAGGATGGAGAAGAAATAATTGATATTTGGGGAATGTCTAAATAAGACTCAATTGTAATTTTAGGAGAGATATATTCCAGTGCTGGTATTTTCTGCTGGACTTGCAGACATTATTGAAGAGGTAAGTTTCCAATTTCCGCACAAGGTCAGATGAATTTAATTGCTGATTGACACATCCTACTCTTTCATTAGGTCTTCCGGCAGAAACTATACAGATCATACAAGAATATCAAGGTTGTCTCCAACAGGATGGTGTTTAATGAAGAAGGTCGTTTTGTAGCATTTTAAGGTGATTCTTTTTTATCTCATTGATTCCTGTTGCAGAGATGATCCTTCTCATGAATTGTGTGTATGAACGCAGCATGTTTCTCCTTTAAGAAAAAAAAACAGCACTTTTTTTGTTGCATTCAGTTGCCTTAGATTTAAGGGAAGTTCTTGGCCTTCCCTTAAACTTGAATGCCGGCTTTTTTTGAGTTTTTCTCCTAATTGGTCATTTGTATGTAGGTCCTGTTTTCCTTGATCTTCTGCAGCTGAGTCTATAAGTAATTGATTGCTTGTTTACATTGCTGGGTAAAATGCTGTTGCATATCTTCCCATAGAAATTGACAAAAGCCTAATGCAGGTAAAACAATTCATGTCCTAAACAAAAATGAACATGCCCTGGACATGGCAACTCCAGTGCATGACAGTTTGGGGGATCCAAATGGACCTATTGATGACTACATTGGTGAAGAAAAGGACCAATGTGCTGCTACTTGGTGATCACATTGGAGACTTGGTGATGTCTGATGGTTTAAACTATGAAACAAGATCGCTGTTGGATTTCTGCTAGTATCTTTTCCCTTTGCCTTGCTTCATTCAGAATAGCAGTGATGCTACCATCTTGATAATGCCATTTTTAAATATGCTTAAAGTCAACTAAGCTGATTATTGCATTCTTGATGTGCAGCACAATTTTACTTAAATTTGTGGGTTCATAACAATAGTGAGTGCCATCTGTCATTGCAATTAGAAATTAAGTACTACACAACATAATTATTAGGCTGTTGCTATTTTTTATTTTCCCTAATTTCTGTCTATATTAAGAAAAGGTTCTGCACATGAAAAGTCCTTCATTTCTTGATTCTTACCATGATCTCAGTTGCTTGTATCGTCCACTGAGTTGTAATATTGCCTGGTAGATGGGATCATTTAAGAAGAGTAACAATATGGTGCACTGTAGAGTATTGTCTCAAATCTACTTTAGCTTTCATAATCTTGCCTGAGTGTCTAATGGCTGTCAGCTGTTTACTAATTCCTAGTTCTAGGTAATAGGTCAAATGACTTCTTTAGTTCCTTTATGTGTAAGATTGAGATTAATGATTGATCTCTTAGCACACCAAAATGATCAAAGTATATAGATCAAGATCATTTCCACAGAAATTATGATCCGATGCAATGAATGCTTTCTTGATATTCTCATTTATCTCTGCACATCATTGTTTCAAGAGTTCGGTCTGTAATTAGCTTCATCAGAAATCATGTAGGAACAGGTATCTGAAGTTCTGAACTATTCTCATTATCTGATTAACCCATATTAGACCAATGTGTCTTTATGAATAAAGAAAGGTAGAGATCATAGATTGGAGCACCTGCACAAAGGTCCTGATCTTTTGTTGTTTCTGCAGCAATGCGAGCAGGTTAGAACTTAAATCCAATCGAAATCCATTGAATCCAGACAGAGGAAAAGGGTAGGCTTCAGATAATGATCCAAGAACGCTAAGAACAGAGAACAGACGCAATTCAAGAATTCTGCATACCAGGATTGGAATTGGTTGTATAGTGGTTGCAGCAGTCTGCTCCTACAAAGGTTGGTTAGCGGAGACGTACTGCTTGATGTCTGGAATTCTTCCGATTAAATTGTGATCTTGGCAGAATGTGACAGCTGAAACACAAGTTCCTTGAGTTGTGTAAAATGTGTATGTTGTTTTAGCTTAGCATTCGGTTCAGGCCATTAGAACATAAATACCCTATATTCTATACCCTCGGTTTGAATAGCGCTGGCCTTTTTTTTTGAGGTTTGTACTCTCGTAGTTTGTGTACCGTTCATTAATCTTTTCTAGATTTTTCGTGATTTTTACTCTATAAAAATATATTCTACTGTTGAATGTATGTGTCAGATCTGCACGCATCACAAATTGCGATAGAATGCTGAGCAAGTTTAATGTGCATTTTTATTCTAATAAGTTATATGTTGAATAAAGCACTTGCAAATGTCATACAATTATAAAACCAGAACCCTCGTGACTTGAGTGAGAAGCAATGTAATTAATGATAACACCAAATTTACTAATTATGAGAAAAATAATGAGAATCAAGACATCACTGCTCCCTTGACTCCAAATGAATCTTTTCTCAGGACACGGGGTGCGGGCGCACCACACACATGTTTTTTATGGAGAAAAAAATAGATTGGATGGAGAATGTGGACACGTGAGCTGCTCAGGAGGACTCAGGTGCACGAAAAAACTGTATTGGTCAACCTGCACGCTGAAAAAAACCCGAGGTGGGCTCGTCCCGAAAGCCACGGGAGCACGTGTGGGGGGATGGCGGGAGGCACGCACGGGTCGGAGGAAAACCGGACGCTAGGTTGGGGTGGCGGCCTGGCGGTCAGGCGCGGGCGCTCGGAAGGGACTCGGGTATGGAATAATATTCCATACCCTGAGTGTGGAATAGCGCTGCCCTATATATATATATATATATAGTGAGTTCATACTCCGTGGCCGGCCATACAGTACCTTATTCTGTGGCCAGTACATCCAACGCACCAGATGCACTCGTTTTTGGTCAATTAGTCAGTTTCCTTAATTAACGCAATTAATTTGAGACATCCGTGTGAGCAATCATTTACTGCATCGAGTTGACCTAGACCACCGGGGACCGAGGTAAAAGCCTTTGCACAATTACTACCAGTACTCCTATACGTAATTAGCGTTGCAATATTAAACAATCCATATATACCTGCCATTTTTTTCCTATACGTACGTGTGGACTACATAGTTACGAGAAAAAAATGACCTACTGTATTGTTAATGCATACATACAAGCGCACAACGTTTACTGTGGACTATTTGAATCATGAACCGTATACTATATTTTTTCTATGCGCACATGCTACCCCAAAACCAGTTACAAGCACCAGATGATAAGCACTAGTATGGGGAATTACCATAGAACATTAGGCATCCCGTTGTTACAGTGAACAGTTTACTGTATTGATCCTCATTCTAAATTAAAGAACTTTTTTAAAAAACTCTTAAATTGATGGGACTAATGTGGTAAATACCTCTCTAGTAAATCGACCACCTGCTCTAATAAATACTTTTGTGGAAAACCAACGACCTACTCTGACAAATACCTTTGTGGTAAATTGATGACGCCATAGGATTTTTCCGTAAGTAATACATTGTAGTACATCCTTCTCGTCAATTTAGTAAATGATTTTCACAACACACATGATGTCTAATTGTGGTAACTCGTCTAGTCGTCTTACCTAATTTACTATGGTAACTCAGTACCTGTATTTGCACTTGCAGGTGCGCGAACACAAACCCACGAGAAACTACGGCTTATTCTCATAACCTTGGGTGCCTGCACGTGTAGACAACACAATATAGTAGAACAGCTCATCATCATGCATTCTCGTAATATAAAATTCAAAAGCCAGGCATCTTAATTTGTTTAGTAATACATGCAGCGGTAATCACGAATTCAAAGGCCTGTGCACTATTATCGTAATTAAAGCTAATAAGTGAGCGTGGGAGACGGATGGGCACCATGCAGCTCCAAGGTGGTCACGTGGGTGACCACAGAATAAGTTATTCTATGGTCGTTCATAAAGTATACTCTCCCTATATATATATATATATATATATATATATATATATATATATATATATATATATATATATATATATATATATATATATATATATATATATATATATATATATATATATATATATATATATATATATATATATATACACACGACGGTGACACTAAAATACACCTGGGTGCATTTTGTGCATCGATTGCACAGACCCATCCGAGCACGGCCCTGCTGCACATCCGTTCCCCCAACCAACCAACCATCATTATCCTCCAGCTTTCCAGTCGCGAGCCGTGAGCGCGCGGAGCGCGGCGAACGGCGAGCGTGAGACAGGTCAAATCCACTTCCCGTGAATCCTGGTCAAATCTGTCGTTCGTCCCCATCCTCTCATTCTTCTCTCTCTTTCTCCCCCAGATGGCGAGGCCGGAGGCGAGCTTCCCCGCGGAGCAGTCGGAGGCAAGCTCCCACCAGCAGTGTGCAGCGGCGCACGGACCAGGGGCTCCGATGGGAGCGTGCGGCGCGGGGCCGGGGTCGCGGCCGGCCGTGCGGTGCTTCCACGCCGGGTAGCGTCGGCTCATGCAGACGGAGGCTTGCCAGTCGGGACGCATCTCAACTGCGACTCGTGCGGCTGCGGTGACCTCTCGCGGCGAAGGCACCGACAGCCCCACGCTGGCTCCGACGAGCTTGCTTGTGCGGTGGTGTGCAGGGGAAGCAGAGCGTCTCAACTGTAGGTGCGGGTTCCTCCCGAGCTCACACGAGCGGCGGCGTGCTGGGCAGAGCAGAGCAACACAGCTCGGCTTGGGCAGTGCTTCGTGCGCAACGCGCGGCCCCATGAGGAGTGGTTCCGGTGGCCGGTGGAGCCTCATCGGCATACTGACGCGGGACGAGGTGGGGCTTGGTTGGTGCCGCGCCAGCCTGCAGCTAGCAGCGCAAGGCGGAGCTCGGCAGGTCGCCATCCATGGGAAGCAGTCAAGCGTGCGTGATGTCTCTTTTCTTGCTCTCCCTTCTCTTGATTGCTCGCATGCTTTTGTGTTCGATGAAATGCTTCAATGAATCCGTTGCTTGTCTTAGCTGTTGCAAATGCTTACAGACTACGAGAACTGTGGAGCTTTCATATCTTTTCCCTTTTTTCACCCAGGCCCAGAGGGGAGCTCACGGTGGATGCAGCTTCGGCGTGCTAGGGAGAGGAGAGCACTCCGAGCAGAGCTGCAGAGTGCGGCGAGGAGAGCACTCCGTGCTAGGGAGAGGAGAGCACTCCAAGTTTTAATAAAATTTCATAGTCTTATTATGAAATATTAGTTTTATTTAAAATTGTGTTTGTGTGTGTCACTATTATATATTTTTAATGATCATTAACTCTATGAAAACCATGAATAATTTTTAGTAAATTGTAGAAATTGTTTTTATTAGCAAACCTACCTCTCTGGAGGGAGTGCGGACGTGTTAGGTACGCAGCGCGAATGCAAGTGCGGCAGCGGCAGGATAGTACGACGCAACTCTGGGAAACAAAAATGTTTGCAACTGCTAGTATGGTGTGATTGCAACCCCACGTTAATTTTGATTGCAACTTCTATAAAACTCCGTCCGGAGATTTGTTAAACAAAAATGATTGCAACTGTTGCTATGGTGTGATTGCAACAACGCATTAGGTGTGATTGCAAAACTGCTATAACTGTCCAAAAAATCTGTTAAGCAAAAAATGCAAACAAAAATGATTGCAACTGCTGGTTTGGTGTGATTGCAACTACTAGTCTGGTGTGATAGTAAGTAATGAATAACTCTGGGAAAATTATGTTAAACAAATATGATTGCAACTGCTGGTATGGTGCGCTTACAACAGCTGATCTTTCTGATTGCAAGTATTGTATAACTCTGTGAAATCTTGTTAAACAAAAATGATTGCAACTCGAACCACTGTCCGGTTGCAACTGAAGAGTTAGTATAGTATCAGGCGGAAGCACACAGTATTTGCAACTCGGAGTGTACATCGATTGCAACTCGAACCACTGTCGGGTTGCAACTGAAGGGGTAGTACAGTATCAGGCGGAAGCACTCAGTATTCGCAACTCAGAGTGTACATCGATTGCAACTCGAAACACTGTCCGGTTGCAACTGAAGGGTAGTACAGTTGCAACTCAACAAGCACTTCAATTGCAACTCCTCAAGCACTTCAATTGCAACTCAACAAGCACTCCAGTTGCAACACGGCAAGCACCTCAATTGCAACTCATCAAGCACTTCAGTTGCAACTCTGGACGTGTAATTTTTATAATTTTTATCAGACGAATTGTAACTCGACAATGCTCCAGTTGCAACATGGAAAGCACTTTAATTGCAACTCCTCGAGCACTTCAGTTGCAACTCTGAAAATGTAATTTTTTTAATTTTTGTCAAACAAATTGCAAGTCGACAACGCTCCAGTTGCAACTCGACAAGCAGCTCAATTGCAACTCTTCAAAGCACTTCAATTACAATTTGTGTCATGGATCAATTGCAACTTGTGTCAAAGGCCGGCCGGCGGCCAGTGCCTCACCGTGTGCGCGTGCGCATGAGAGCTCAGCACTAAGCAGCAAAGAGGGGCAAAGAGAAAGATAAAGGAATAGGGGGGGGGGCGAGTGAGAGGAGGTGTGCAACGTGCGGGCCAGAGAAGGTACATCAACTGCGGCAGTATGGTATGAGCATGGGCAGGGCGAGTGCGGTAGAGCCATCGTCAAATTACAACCGAAGTTGGAGCTCCATCCATCTGAATCGATTTGCCAAGCGTTGAGTGTGCGCGACACGATTGGAGCTCCAGGGTTGGAGGATTTCGAGTGCTAGCGCCCCCATTGCAAAGAAGCGAGGAGCCGAGGCTCACACCGGTACCCCTATTTGGTACTGCATACCCTGCATATCTCTACTCCTAAAAAGAATGAAGTGGGGAAAAAACCTTGCAGTATATCTGGCAGACGCACGATGGGTCTGCCGCTCGCGCGATGACCATCGGTGCGGATGTTTTTTTTCCTTCGCCCGCACACACGGCCGGCCACCCCATCTCTACCCGGAAACCCTACCTCTCTCCCTACTCAGCTACTCCAACCGCCGCCGCCAGGTCAACGCCGCTGCCGTGCCGCTGCCTCGCCACCCCTCTTCGGTCCTCTCCGTGTCGAGCCATTCCACGCCGGCCACGCCCCCTCTGGCCCTCTCTGTGTCGACGCCGCCGCAACCGTCGCACGACGTCCGCAGACGATTTTCCTCCGGACGATTTTCTATCTCGTTCTCCTCCGGACGATTTTCGCGGGGAGAGACGGCTCAAGATCCACCGACCGGAAGCCGCGAGGGCGACGACCCGGCGGCCTTCATCACCATCACGCGGATCATCTGCCTCCCTCCGCAGGCCTGAAATCGAACTGACAGCTGCCCCCTTCGAGTGGAGAACCACGGGGCCGAGTGGAGGAGCGGCGGTGTGGGCTGGCCGGAGCGCGGCTCAACCCCGGAGGCATATCCAGGGGTCAGTCAGCCGCCGGCGCTCCCTGTGCTGCCTGGTGTCATCACACGAAACGGTGGGTTCGTCAGTAATCACTCATCAGCACACGATCGAATCAGCAATTTTCCATGCAACTCGTCCTGTGAAACACAACTAACCAGCAGGTCTGGGCACGTCGTGGGTCTGGGCACGGAAAGGCCGAGCGAGACGCCGAGACGACGCTCGACCCCCCGAGTTCCAGGACCCTGCTGACCGCCTTCTCGGATCCTGCCGAGTTGCCGGCGAGAAGGTTCGGAAAAGCCGAAAAGGGTCGGCGAGGTCAAACCTTCTGACGCGACGTTGGCTTGTCGCCGTCGTCTCGCGTGCCCTCCGGAAAAGGGCTCCGATCCCCTTACTTCGCCGGAGTCAGGTAGCACACCATGCGATGCACACCACTAGCGATTCAGCTCGGCTGACTGTGCCGTCGGCGTGTTGCCTTAATCTCTTACCAAGAAACAAAAATCTATTCACTACCTATGTATGTAGTTGCAAATCCTCATTGTATTTTATACAGCTGATGCTGATGAAAGTTGCATATTGGAGAAGTTTGATTCATTAGTAATCTGTTGTTTGGATTTTTCTAAGAATAGTTTGTAACATTGCACCTGCCATTTTACCATGTCTGGCAGATTGCCAATAGAAAATAATATGAAGACTGAGTCGGTAGCATTTGCATGTGAACTGTGGATTCTCAAACTCACCTTCATAGAGACCTCCTCCTAAGTTCACTTTGCAAATGATCTTTGATATTGAACATACACCGACTGATCTTTTGTTGAGCTTACACTGTTATACTATGCACACCACTTATCTGCTTGGCATCTGATTTTTCTTGCCCGTGGTTTCAGAAACAAAGAACCAATGGGCTCGGGATGATCCAGCATTTGTTGTCATTCTGATTCTTTTCCTCGTGTTTGCAACATCAGCTTACTGTGCAGCGTAAGTTTTTCATGCTAAATACAGTTATATTTTGTTCCTGCAAATGTATATCTTGATGGTAGTTGGACTTAAATATCTATTTTGTTTGTGATTCGGATACACTTACATGATCATTGACATATTAGTTGATATTTAGTTTCCCCTTTTCTATTCTACTGTCTTCTTTTTTAATATAATTTTTTTCACCCTGCAGGTATGGAGAGAGTGCCTCACATGCTGCTCTGACAATCACTTGAGTTGTGTTCTTCCATTTCTTGTTTGCTGGGATCGTTTTGGCCACACTTTATTGGTAAGTCTGCTTTTGTAGTGCTCCTGCTGCTTGTCGTCATGGAACTTAGACAGCGTTGATATAATCTCCAGTACCGTGTGAACTGAAGTGCAAGCTAGATCAGGAGTATTATTAACACCCCGGCCGCGCCGCCGTCGGTGGGATTCCGGCCTAGCCGCACCGCTCTCACCGTCGGGTGCGCACCGGCCAGAAACTCTCGCCTTCAAGATCGTCGCTCTCACCTCCAGCAACAACGCCGCCGCGCAACAACGCCGCCGCGCCCTCACCTCGAGCTCGCCCACGATCGTATGTGATGTATCCCTGTACCTCTCGGCCGGTGCATCATGTTTTCGTTTATTCCCGTGTCATGATTTAATCCCATGCAATCCCTATACCCCTCTAGGCACCACCCTCTGATCGGCGCCCGGCCTCTGATCGCATCGGATCAGCGCCGGCCCTCGAGCTCGCCTCCAGTATCGTGAGGTGCAAGACCGCCGCCGCACCCGGCCCTCACCTCGAGCTCGCCGACGATCGTATGTGTTGTACCCCTGTACCTCTCGGCCTTGCATCATGTGTTCGTTTATTCCTATGTCATAATTTAATCCCATGCAATCCCTGTACCTCGTCTCGGCCTAGGCACTGTGTTGTCTTGCTCGTGAATTATGGAAAAATTGTTGTCGCTTACTATTCTGAATGGCAGGGACCGGATTTGTGTTTCGAAGACTTGTAAGTACACTACATATGTGCATGCATCGAGATGTTGAGGGTGTGTTTTTTTAAGGATATTTGAATAATATATTCATAGTGTGTTGATGGATCCATCAAGAAGTAGTCAGAGTAGGACACCTCTTGGAGATATCACAAACATTACTGCCCAAGGTAATTCAACAATATATGCAAGGGGAAAATGTTTTGTTTAATCAAGGATGTGGTCATTGAAATAATGTATTGTTTCCTTCGTGCCAGGTGCTGGTGTTGGTGATCGAAATGCACGTAAGAGGCAAAGAGAGAAGGAACGGTATGCATCAATGACAACTGAGCAGAGGAATGATCGAAACAGGAAGAGACGAGAGAAGAGGGCGGAGAAGAATAAAGTGCCGCATGTTGTAGATGCAACATTTGCATCCCAGTCGAAAGGTATTGTTAATTTCATGTGTTGCCGCGTTAATAAATTTTTTCAATCTGTAAAAGATTCCATTGATGGGTGCATGCATTTAGATGAATTAACACCCGAGGATGATGATGTCCAAAGTGAATGGCTACATAGGGGAATTTGGAATCAAAATATGGAACGCGTGCTTGTGGCTACACATTATCAAGGTTACCATTGACACAGCATATTAATTAATCTATGTCCACCCGATGTTAAAAATATGGGTATGGATGTTTTGTAGATGGCGTATCGGGCAATGGTGAGTCTGCTAATGTTGGAGGAGGTAATCTCATGCATGTCCTACTCTTGGTTATAGTAGTTTGCTTATAGACGAGTGTTTGACATTGGAAGTATATCTCGATTTGTGGTGTACAAAGATGGAGATGTTGCAACAAGTATTCTCCTATTGGACGAAAGCACCAATGAGGTCACCTCTACTAACTGCGAAGGTAAACTTTTTTAAGTATATCATTTACCCTTACTCCGTAATTCATTATTATGTGTGTAATGTGTTTAATGTTGGAGCCCTCTTTATTGTCAGCATTCTTAAATAATTTATACTGAAATACACGAAGTATTCAATGAGAAAATAATAATGTAAAAATAAGATTAAATACTAAAAAAATCAAGATCGTAGTTATTGAAGTAAACAAAGGTATATACCCATACAAAATGCATTTTGTAAATAGCACACAATTCTATATGAAAGGAGAATAGCTGCCTGCATTTAGAAAAAATACATTTATATGTAACTTGAGACACATTCCAATTTATGGATGTTTTGTAGATGGCGTATCGGGCAATGGTGAGTCTACTAATGTTGGAGGAGGAGGTAATCTCATGCATGTCCTACTCTTGGTTACAGTAGTTTGCTTATAGACGAGTGTTTGACATTGGAAGTATATGTCCATTTGTGGTGTACAAAGATGGAGATGTTGCAACAAGTATTCCTCTATTGGATGAAAGCGCCAAAGAGATCACCTCTACTAACTGTGAAGGTAAACTTATTTAAGTATATCATTTACAATTACTCAGTAATTTATTATGTGTGGAATGTGTTGAATGTTGGCGCCTCTTTATTGTCAGCATTCTTAAATAATTATGTTGTACGTACATTTTATACACTCGTTGGTAGCCTGCATGTTAATAATTTATTTCAAACTAGGACCATGCCCTTGCGTTGCTATGAGCTATGAAAATATTTTAACATGAAAAACATGGTGCTGAACAATTGATATTAACATACTATTTTATGACTCACCAAGATTTTTATTTTATGACTCACCAAAATTCATATAGGTAAAAAAATTCCACAAAAGAAATTAGCAGAACTTTCAAACCTTACTAATCAAGCCTCCATTTCATTTAACTGTTCATACAAAGCCTCCATTTCAAAAGAAAATCCATTGACTTGTCTTGTCATATGGTGCAACCACAAGTTTTGTCGGGGTTGTGCTAATAGCACTTGCTGAAGCAGAAAAAGAAACACATTGACTTGTCTTCCTTCTTGCCATTTGTTGTGTCATTGTTGTCGCTGGAGTAGAGATGTTCCCGCTTGTTGCCGGAATAGGATTTTTATTCTCTCACCATGAGATATGATTTTTTTGTTCATAACGGTGCCGCTGGTTTTAGGTGTTGTATATTATTTAAGTAATCAATTACCATTGCGGCATACCTTATGATGTGTGGACTGTTTTGAATGTTGGTGCACTCTTAATTGTCAGCGTTCCTAAATATCTATGTTGTTCGGATAGTTTATACACTCAATGGTATCTTGCATTTGACATTAATGTTACTATTCATACATGTTAATACCATAACAAAAGTAGGGATGTTCCTGCTTGTTACCAGAATAGGAAAGTTACTCTCTCACCATGATATAAGATTTGTTGTGACGGAGCTGTGCCACTGATGTTAGGTGTTGTAGATGAATCAGTTGCCGCTGATGACCAAAACATCTCTCCTGGGGAGCGTCGACGTTGGAATGCTAGGGCATGGAGGGCGGCACTTTCTCCTGAGCAGAGGGCCCTAATAAATAAAAGGCGGCGTGATTCCTATGCTGCAAAAAGACTGTTTAGGACTCCACAAGAGAAGGTTGACATCAACCGAAAAAACAAGAGAGATTATAAAAAGAGGGTTAAGGAACAACGAGCAAACACTTTGCATCCTGCCTCCATCGCCATGGCAAACCCTCAATGGAAACCAGAACTTTTATTCCCTCCTGGTGATAAGCCTCCCTAAAGAGTAACGGACCAGATGGAAATCCCCGAATTTGGTGGTCTGCCTGTTTATGTCGATGCAGATGTACAGGAACCTCCTCAACAAGTTGATACCCCAGAGACATTTCTATCCAACACTATCCACACAGCCCACCTAACTCCAGGATTGCGACATTCTCGACGAAAACATCGTAATCAAGAGTTTGAATCAACCATTGCAAGAAACACCAAAGGGACCACTGGTGAAAATGAGAACATTGCGAGTCAGCCGACGCAGTTGTGTATCATTAACAATGGTAAACACTACTTGACAACCTATATATTACAACTGATAAGTTAATACACAATTAACCAAACTATGTTAAAATGCTATGTAAAGGTGCAACACAGACATACCCTCAGGGTGACGGAACATCAGATTTGTTAGGAGCAGGTGACAACATTACTTCCTCAATGCTTGGTCGGTCGACACTATTTCTGTGTCTCACCCACCATCCAATCTCTGCAGGTACTTCCGGACATGCACCTGGTAATGAAATGTGTACTCAGACACGACCATCCGTGGTTGATGAGCCTAATTCTATGCCACCACACGATTTGCACAGATACCCTTGTCAAGGTATGTGTCCATGCCGCACATGCTCTTCCTGTTCACATTGTGCAAATTCACCTATGTTCGTCTCACCACTCATGCCACATGTGGTTGCGTCAGATGGTGATGAGAACATCATATTCGACGAGGACGAGGAAAAGGATGAAGGGTTTCTTTTCGCGGGACAAGGTATACCTTGCCGCCATTTCTCACTTTAAGATTCCATTTTAACCAACATATGACACCCTTGACCTTTGCTTAATATTATCAGAGGATGATGATGATGCCGTCGTGGATGTCGACCTCGAGAGCGGTGATGAAGAGACTATCGATCCTGATGCGGCGGATCCGTTCGGTGCAGTTTACGCCAATGTCCCAGAAGATGGTCACGTCCTAAAGCCAGTGGATAATTGCGAGTTCTACAACGCAAAGAAGTTTGAGTATGAATCGAAAGGATTCTGCTGCCGTAGTGGAGCTATTCATCTAGCCACACCTGATATGCCCCCGGATGAACTCGTGCGATTGTGGACGGCCTCGGACGCTAACGCTAGACATTTTTGTGAGCAAATCAGATATTTCAATGGCCACTTCTCATTCACTTCTCTGCACTGTAATCTTGATAGTGCGACCACCGACACCCGAAAGTGTCCCATCTACACATTTCGTGCACATGGCTCTCTTTACCATAATGTTAAAAACTTTGGAAAAGATGAGAAGTATGAACCTAATCACCACGAGCTTTATTTCTACGACGACGATCCGTCTCTTGATTATAGGCTCAGCAAGTGCCGTGAAAAGACTGAACAGAAAGACAGAGAGGTCATTCGTATGTTGGCCAACATCTTCAGCAGTGGCATTAATCCCTACTCGGATCATCTTCGCACTATGGGAGAGGTAGATGATTTTTCAGATTACCATATTGAGTTCAACCTTGATCAACGACTTGACCAGAGAACATACAACAAGCCTCTAACGTCAGAGGTTGCAGCCGTTTGGGTTGAGGGGAGTGAGCATCGGGGTCAATTTGATAATAGTGTCGTTCTCCACGGGAAGGATAGGTCATGGAAAGGCATCCGGTCGTATCATGGCTGCTACGACCCCCTCTCGTACCCGCTCTTCTTTCCAAAGGGAGAGTTCGGGTGGCACAACTGCATTCCCAAAGTTGGTGTGACTGAGGCGCAGGTCAACATAGCCCGAGCGATCCGCAAGGAACGTGCTCAGGGGGGTGGCGATGATGAAGGTTCTGCTGGGAATAAATGTGTTTCTGTGCGTGATTACTATTGCTACAGAATGCAGATGCGACCTGGGATTTTCAATCCAATACTATATGGCAAGCGTCTGTTCCAGCAGTTTGCTGTTGACACCTACGTGAAGATTGAAAGCTCGCGTCTTGACTTCATCAGAAACAATCAGGAAACTGTGAGGGCTCACCTGTACCAGGGTTTGGTTGACAGCTATCGTACGGGGGTGGAAGAAGCAAATGAGGTTGGCAAGCGTACCGTGCTATCACTATCGTTCATTGGTGGTCCCCGTGATATGAGGCGTCAGTACATGGACGCGATGGCTCTAGTGCGAAAGTATGGCAAACCGGATATCTTCCTCACCATGACGTGCAATCCCAATTGGGATGAGATTAAAAATGAACTATATCCAGGACAGTGCGCTCAGGACCGTCCAGATCTCGTGGCTCGAGTATTCAGAGCCAAGTTGGAGGAGCTGAGGTGACGGTTGATGTACAAGGACATACTTGGGAAGGTAAAAGCCTACGTATATGTCATTGAGTTCCAAAAGAGGGGCTTGCCGCATGCACACTGGCTGCTGATAATGCAGAGGAAGTACAAGATCACCTGCCCTGAGCAGTACGATGCGATTATCTCTGCAGAGCTACCCAACAAGAAGAAGTACCCTGAGCTCTACAAGATGGTCACGAAGCATATGATGCACGGACCATGCGGGGTGCTTAATCCAAACTGCCCATGCACAAAGGATCGTACTTCGTGCAAGAACTATTTTGAGTGGTGTGCATTATGATTCATTCTGTGATGCTACTTGTGCTGCTGGTCTGATCGAAGATGACAACACGCTCGATGATTGTCTTACTGAGAGTACTATGTTCCAGATACCATCCTCATTGCATAGACTATTCGTTACAATAGTGGTATTCTGTGCGCCGAAAGATTGGCCGGTTTGTGGACAAAACACTTTGATGCAATGGCAGAAGACTACAAGCGCACCAATCCAAACCCGAGATGGGTGGAACAGATGGCTTTGATTGACATCAGGAACATGGTGGAAGCTATGGGTAAAGAGTTTGAGAAGTTGCCCTACCAAAAATAGATGATGCATACGATGACGCTAGCGCGGTCCCTCGTGAGATATTTGAGGAGGCCAGCATTGAGACAAATCCAGAAGATGTGGGGCTATCGTCTCTACTAAATGAGCAGAGGGCCGCCTATGATGAGATAATGTCCACAGTCGACTCCAAACAAGGTGGCTTATTCTTTGTAGATGGACCAGACGGCACAGGAAAGACTTTTTTGTACAGAGCGCTTCTCGGAACCGTTCGCAGTCAGAACAAGCTTGTTGTTTCTACAGCGACATCTAGTGTCGCAGCATCTATAATGCCTGGTGGGAGGACAGCCCACTCACGTTTCAAGATTCCCCTAACGCTCGACAATAAAGAAGGATGCGGCTTCACCAAATAGTGTGGAACTGCCAAGCTGCTGCAGCAAGCGTCTCTCATCATTTGGGACGAGGCATCTATGACAAAGAGGCAGACTGTGGAAGCGTTGGACTATAGTATGCGTGATATAATGGGATGGAAGGATCTTCCGTTCGGTGGGAAGACAGTTGTATTTGGTGGAGATTTCAGACAGGTCCTCCCTGTTGTACGTAAAGGATCTAGAGCTCAAATTGTCGGTGCTTCCGTGCGAAAGTCTGATCTTTGGGCATCCATGCGACATCTTAAGCTTGTGCGCAACATGAGGGCACTGAGTGACCGAGCGTTCACAGATTATCTTTTGCGCATTGGTAATGGCATAGAGGAGGTTAATGAAGATGGTGATGTACGCCTTCCTGACGAAATATGTGTCCCGTACACTGGGGATTCTGAGAAAGATCTTGACACACTGATCGAGAGCATCTTTCCAAATCTTAATGAAAACGTGACAAACAAGGATTACATCACCTCCAGAGCCATTTTATCAACACGTAATGACTGGGTGGATGATATTAATTTGAAGATGATCAACAAGTTCCAGGGTGGGAAGGTGGTATACCATAGTTTTGACGAAGCGGTTGATGATCCCCATAACTACTATCCTGAGGAGTTCCTTAACACATTGACTCCCAATGGGATACCTCCACATGTCCTAAAGCTAAAGATCGGCTACCCGGTAATATTGCTTAGAAATTTAGACCCTGCAAAAGGACTCTGTAATGGAACGAGACTTGTGGTTAGAGCATGCCAAAGAAACTCGATAGATGCTGAAATTGTTTTAGGGCAGCATGCCGGGAAGAGGGTTTTCCTTCCTCGAATACCCTTGTGCCCCTCTGATGACCAGATGTTCCCATTTCAATTCAAGAGGAAGCAGTTCCCAATTAGGCTTAGCTTCGCCATGACGGTGAACAAGTCACAGGGTCAAACACTACCAAACGTAGGAGTGTACTTGCCCGCACCTGTGTTCTCCCATGGACAGTTGTATGTTACTATGTCTAGAGCCACAGCCAGAACGAACATCAAGATCCTCACCCTCCCGCCTAATGCAGAGGCAGAGGAGGAAGAAGCTCGAAGGCAGGAAAAGAAAGATGCAAAAAAGACGGCAAATGGCAAGAGTAAAAAAATGACGTGGTCAAAAAACAAAAAAGAGTACTACCGGTGAATGGCACGTATACGAAGAATATTGTGTACAAGGAGGTTTTGACATTGTAGGTCAGGTAATATTATGATATTTGTTATTCATGCATATCTTACTGATTAGTGCGTATGTGGAATAGAATGATGCCATTTAATGCTTCTTACTTTCTCTCCAGGTAAAATTAAATGCTTTACGATACTGTGTATGGGATGGTGTTTCAGCTCCACATGGTTTATCTCAATTCAATCATCCAGATAAACAAAAGTCCAATAATGTTCTGTCTTATTTAATTGTCCTTGAATATATAAAGATAAAATATGAAAAGTTTTTTTACATGATTGAGAAGTTTGCTTTTAGCATATTATTTGGGCTCATGAGTTATTATTGGCACTACTGCTTCATATGTCTACTGTTTTTGCGCACTTCTTTATGGGGCATTGATTCATCATTGATTCAACCTGTGTTATAATCTTAAATCTGTAAATCTTTTATTGGGCAAAATAGTGATGTGGGTTTGTAAAGGAGCTTTCGAAGAGTGCATTGATCCATTGCTTACTTCGTATTAATTATCAGTTATCTGTACTATATCAACCTATGGTGTATATACTTCGTTTCGACCAAAAAAATTCATGTTCTGAGGTGTTAGCAACCTTCAATTGTGATACTTCTTTTTCTATTTGGTAGGATCGTAGGAGATAGTTACTTATATTCACACAGGATGGTGAGATCGCTAAATGAATGGCTTGCCAAATGTGTAGAGTGATCACAAAGGTGATAAGAAAAAGTTGTTGGAAGTACTAATATGCAGGAACAACTGCTATAATTTGTTCCTTGTACTATTTCCGTTGTACACCAAATCTTTTCTTTATTAATCTCTACTATTTACAATTCTCAGGTCAGGATATTAGGCATTGAGGTGTATTGTGCTTCAGAGGAGTGTGGCTGCACTTAAATTAGTTTCGCCAGTCAACTTAAGGTGACGATTATGTACTTAACCAACACTTACTCACTATGAGGTGATGTTCTGTCACTATGCAATTTAGTTGCAATGTAGTATTGTTTGTAATATTAAGGGCCGTGTGATGTGTTGGCGTTTCTTAACGTCACCACTATGGCACCGGTTAGCGGGAGCGTATAAGAACAACCGGGTATACCGCAAGCGCACGGAAATACCGCTGTAGCACTTCCCCAAGGAAGGAGAGTATTCCAAGGGTATCGAATCCAAGGAACGATGTGTACTATCTCCTACTCTAGTATAGATGATCCAAGGACACAACTCTGATGGATAGGATAGGTAGAAAGGATCTGCTCGGACCGAGCGCAGAGTCTAGTTACGATCTCTCAGGTATAACACTCACTTAGGGCACCAGGCACATCCTAGGCAATGTGCTGGCTCGAGCCCAACTCGGCACGCGACGTAAGAGGGTTGACAAAGGGTCCAACAGGCTGTCACCACTGCGGCCTACCTCTACGCTACGATCGTACGTGGTCTTCGAAGGGTAGCTTATGGTCCAGACACCTCGTCTACACCACTCACTATTCCTACGAATCCGCGAGGGAGATACTGGCACTAGCTCAAGGTATGCTCTATCACTCATGCAAGATCATGAATGCACCTTGATCTAACTAGAGATATGCAGGAGCTTCACTTTACTCTAATAGACAAGCTGGCAAACTAGATGCAAACTTATGATCTAAGTCTACTGGATCGAAAGGGTTGTGTTCGAAGAACACAAGCTTCTAGACCAAGAACAAACGAAGAACACAAGAACACAGCATTCCAAGCATGCATACGACTTTAGTCTAAATAGGAAATATCGAAATACTCACTTTAGTCTAGTTGAAGAACAAAGGCACCGCTGAGGATCGTTCTTGAGGAAGATGTCATGAATCATGACATGGCCTCAAGCCTCCCACCTCACTTCCTAGCACTAATCCTATACAAAAGAGCTCTCCTCTCCTAAAGAGAGAGGCTTCAAGCCAAAATGAAGAGGAGGAGGAGAAGAGTGTGCTCCAAAATGGAGCCCCTCCCCTCCTATTTATAGAGGAGGGAGAGGCTTGCATTTGGCACCATTTGCCTCTACTATTTCAGCCATCCTTGGGCGCCACCAATAGGAGAGTGACACGTGGTGAGGAATCTTGCAATGCACTCTTCTCTAGCTTCCAAGGAAATGAACCAAACCGACCTTCTTTCGGCCAATAAACGGACGCCATGTCACCAATCCACCCCGGGGCGTTGCAACGGATCAACCAGGAAGCACCACGTGGAAGCAGATGGCGAACGATGGCAAAAAGGGTTCGGCCGAACCTGGGTTCGGCCGACCCTGGCCCACCTCCTTGTGGCTTGTTCTTTCTCTGGGTGACTCATATGTGGGCCCTTATGACGGTTCTAGGTGCATGCCGAGTTTGGAGGTGGTTTGGGTCCCTGGTGGGCCCTTAGATCCTTGTGCTGCACACGTGGCGGTGTCTGATTCATCGGGAGTTGCTTCACATGGATTGATGAGGTGTCATGGACACATGGCATCCAATGTGGCACACGTCGCCACGTGGTCTGGTGTGGGTCCCACCGAGCTCACAAGATATCTTGTCTTGTGCATATCTTTCTCATCCGGACTCCGATGTAGGCATATAATATGTCCATTTCGATCATCTCGACGAGCCCGTCGCAATGGTGCAGCCCAAATTGGCACTTGAGGATGTTTATGATGATGTCCTTTAATAGCCATTGGACTACTTGCTCTCAACTGTACCATTTGGCACGTATTTCGGTGCTTCCTGCAACAAAAGCTAGAAACACCAACACTTATGGAAACTATCAGTATCAAGCCCTATTCTAGTGTTGATGATCCTTTTACCGTTATATTATACAGGTATTGACGGTGTAAAAGCAGCACTTTTCCACCGTCAACATGATGCAAACATATATTCAAGTGAACACTTGCTTGTACTTATTTCTTTTATTAACACTATTTCTATGTACAAGTTTCAAAATTAATAGTTTTTGTTTATGTAATAGTAGAATAACGGATTTCTTTATCGAAGTTTTAGTTGGTTGTTGTGTATCTTATATCAAAATAATATTGCAATGTTGTGTTTTGCTGAAATAATATTTTATTCCATAATAACCAGTCAATCTAGGAGGGGAAACAATTTAGTGGTGGTGATCAATCTGTCCGACAGATCATTCAGGCGATTGATTTCTCCAAGTGTTGAAGCTCCTGTTCCCAGAATCTTGACGATTGCACGTGAATATTTGTGCAACATGAACGAAGAAGCTTTTTGTCTTACGTCACTATATAGTTCACTGATAGTAAAGCTAGGTAGGCGTAACTTAATTAGTAAAAACTAACCTTCATTGCTAATGACCTAAATAATTTAAACCCGAAGCAAACACTAATGAATTGAGTATATTTATTTTATTTTCTTTTCTTTTGAAACATAATTTTCAAGAAATAAAAATTTTCTTTCCAATAAGGGCCGAGGAAGGATCACAATTCACGATTATTGATTATTTTGTATGATATTTTCTGTTCTTCATCTCTTGCTAGAGGCCAAATATGATATGTCTTTTGCTGTTAACCCAGGATATCATTACAGCTGTCAGGCCATCCATGTGTTAGTGTGAACCTTCGTAATCGTGTTGCTCCTATTTCATTGTATCATGTTTCAACCGTCCTCCGTTGCTTGCCGCCGTAAGGATATTAGAGATGGACTATTTCTGATGGAAGATTCTGATATTTGTTCGTTTGACAGTGTCTCCTTCCCCTTCACCAGAAGGAGCAAGGCCTTTATGCTAGCAGGCTTGGTTTGGGAAGTTCGAAGAAAAACAATATTTATGTGTGATGATGACTCCCGTCAACTGATATCATCTTGGCACAGACTTATGTGTTTCGTGTATCATGCATCATTGTTCTATTCATGGAGTTTATGTGTGAAGAAAAAAAGGAAAAGAGAAACAAGCAAGCATGCATACCTTGAGATATATTACACTAACTACTGTACAACATATAGCATGATCGAGTGTGATGTTCCTCTAATTGATTGCATCTTCAGTTTTGACTATCAATATATACTGTATATTTGCGATGTTCCCCACATCATACATGATTTTTGTATGATATATCTGTAAAGATTTACTTTTTGTTAAACTATACACTGAAAATACAGTTGAATGGTTAAATATTGTGGTGTTCCCTTTTAAAAAGGTGTATGCATTAATACTTCGCATCGATGACAATCAAATATGCACGTTATTTTTTTAGATCCATGGTAGTCAGAGGTGTATATGACATGTACCTGCCCTAAGAAAGAAAAAGGAATAGTCGGAAGTGCAAGAGAATAAAATATGTGTTAGTAATTTTTTTGTTAGTGTATAATATTATTGATTTTTCATGTATATTTTGTATTTGTAGTTGTTTCATATTATTATATTTGTCACATTTAATCCGATGTCTTTTAGTATAAATAAACCTTTTTCTTTCCCTCATGATTGACATGCAATTTGCTACTAAAGTTTATGACTTAAATAATTTATCTATTTTTCGTATTATGTTTTTTTTGAAATAATATTTTTATCTATTTAACATTTATGTGCCCGTAGCAACGCACGGGCATGCACCTAGTACACTAAAAAAGGTGTGCACTATAAAAAAGGATGACAATAAACAATACAGAAGCATGTATTAAAAAATCAAATTGAGACAAGTAACAGTTCCTGCCAATTTTTCTCCCTCCGTAGTAGATCGAAGCCATGGCCTGCAAACCTTGCCTCATAAGGCCCAAACCGTTCGCTGGTATTAATTAATTCAGAGCAATACCAACAGCAGCTGCTGCCCAATACCAGTTGCCAGATACAAGTTGAATCCTCTGAAAATTTCAGAACACATGTCGCACAACTGCTCTGAATTGAAGCTCTCGTCCTTGTTCCACACCACCAGAGCTGCCACGAGATGCCCAGCAAGCTGCATTTGCTTGATGTCGCGTCAGAGCTCTGCATCTAACCTTGTAATCATTCAGGGACAGGGATTGAGGCAGCAGAGGAGGGGTGCAAGGAAGGTAGGCCGCAACGAAGCCTGAGAGCCTGAGCGCCGCGGCTACCGGCCAGGGCTTCGCTCGGGTTTGGCGTCGCTGCTCCGCGTGGAGGAGCTTGCCCTAGGTCCCAGCACGTTGTCGCTACCGACGCCAGAGCTTGCCCCTGCCCGCGTGCCGCCGAACCCCATCGCGCCTCTGTACGAGCTCGCCGCGCGCCGCTGGAGGGGCTGCTCCGCCGACGATGCCCATTCCCATCACACACGTGGGCACACACCACCATCCTTGCACTCCCCGACGAAGGGACGAGCCTGGCCGCTGCCTTCCATGGCATCTGGATCGGCAGAGGAGAAAAGGAAAGAGAAAGAGGTAGCCAGGTAGGGAAGGAGGAGTTTCTGGATAGGGTGTCGGGTGGAATTGGTGTGCGCGGGACGCGGGGTGGGTACGCTATTGGTTGGGCGCGACCGCGTGGGCTGCCAGCCCGGTTGGTTGGCCTGGGTGCATTTTGTACATCAAATGCACTCAGTTGCATAATATATATATATATTATAGGAGTTTAGGGTTTTCTATAACAATTGAAAGTTCTGACCATCCGGTGCAACCCAACCAGCTCGCTCCGGCCCGCCCACCGAACCAGCAACCTCGGTCACCCTTGCGTGCTGCCATCCACGTGCGCGGGCCCCACCTTATCTTCCCCCTCCCCTCAATCCCCACCATCCCCACCCCATTCAAATCACCTCCCCCCAGCGAGCTGCCGACCGGGGGGGGGGGGCGGCGAGGTCCCCTCGCTGGAGCACGCATCAGCCGCGTGCCCAGTGACCTCCCCTCACCTGAGCACGTGCGAACGCCCGGCGAGCTCCGGGCTCGGGGCCTCGCGGTGGCGACCCGTCAGCTCCGGGCAGGCGGGGCGGTGCAGGCGACAACCGCCTCGACCTGCTCCATCCCGGGGTGCACGCGACGGCGACCTGCCGGCTCCGGGCGTTGGGGCAGGCTGCGGCCGGCCGGCCTGTCCTACTACATCTCGAGGGGCACGCGACGTCCCTCACGTTCTTCACCACCCGGTACACTCGCCGTCCCGGTCCGTCTCCGTCGGCGTCGCGATTTTGAGCTCCCCGTGACTGGATCTGCTGCTGCTGCTGTGCAGGTACCTGGAGAACCTGAGAGCTGCCACCGACGGGGAGCTGCGGCGTGGACGCTGGAAGCAGCCGCCGCCTGCCCCATCCCGGTGACAGCTTCCGCTTCTTCTACCCGGACGACATCGACCCATGGCTCGTGCCACCGGATCCCGCTCGCTGGAGCTCTGTAGCCGCTGATCATCGGGCTTCGGATTTCACGGCGTGGTGGCGGCTGGATTTCGTCGATGTGGCTCCATCCCCTGTTGGTTTCCGTGGCGGGCGCCGGGCAGTCACCATGCGAGATCCGCCCCCCACACCAGCGGCAGTGCCTTCATTAGAGCCTCCTCGAGCTCACGACGCTGCATCCAGATGCTTTCTGTAGGTAAACTATTCGACGATATGCCCCTTAGCCAGCACAGTAACTGCAGTAGTGCTCGTCATGCTACTAAAATTGATTCTCTTTCTGCAGATTTGGACAGCTAGTGCTTGATATGCTGAACAAGCCATTCTATAATTCTCAAAAAAAAAAACAAGCCATTTTATATGCCTGGCAACATGTTCAATGAAATTCCCCTAATTTTTTTTGCGTCTAACCTTTGATTAGCGACCTTTGATTAGCGACCTTTGATTAGATGCATGCGTGGCTTATTTCAGTATCACTTTTGAGCAAAATATTTTTTGCATATAGGAAAATTCCATGTATTTGCATCTTCTGACTTCGAGTATATTTGTGGTGCTTGTTTGCATCTCGTAGGGAATATTGTTTCAGTCCGGATCATACAAAATTTTTAATTCGATTGAGATGCATGTTTATATGACTTCCTTTTGTTGTTTCTATGCCATTGATTTTAATTGGAAAAATGTGGAATCTTTCCTACATAGAGAGGTCGTATGGTGGCCAGTGATTTTGAATCTTGTTTGATCATAGATACTATCTGTCGCCTGCGATAATATCTTTATTTGCATCTTAGTTGTTGATCATATAAGTGCTAGCATATGAGCATAGATACTATACGTTCTTGAGTTTTTTGAAATTAGGACTCTAAATAATGATGTAATATTTAAGCCAGTCACTGGTTTGAGCATAGAGTGAAAGTTTTGTTTTTTCTGTGTTCTTCATACTCATCCATGCTTCTGATTTTGGATTTGTGCTTGGGCTCTGCCTGGTATTGCTGGCAGTATATAAATCATCCTTTTTTGTCATAGATTTTGAATTTTTTTGCATGAATGCAAATCCCATGTTTATATGATGGTCCTTCCTTATTTATATGATTGTCGACACTGCATCTTTGACTTCTGATGTGTGTGCTTCAATGACTTCTCATGTGTGGTCTATTAGATATTATGTGTTGAGCTGTGGTCGATATCAAATTTGAAATTTGGAATATGCATTTTGTGCATATTTGCATGGAAATCTGTTTTGGGTTCATATATATTCTTGTGTTTGAGCGTCTATGGTTGTGCTAACAGGATTGTATGATGTTTGGCTGTTGCTGGTGTATAGTGGAAGATACATATAGTGGAAGATACCAGATGTGCTGCTCGACCCGCGGCAAGAACGACTACGGTCATTAACATGCAAAGGATGTGCTGCTCGTCGTCATCCATGTGTGCCGACCTTCGTGTTGAGCTTTTGTTGAAGGTGTCGCTGCCTTGTGCATAGAAATGGTCTATTTTTTGGCATAGATATCAAAACTCTTGTGCATGACTGTAAATTCTATGTTTATAAGATGATCCTAACCGATTTATATGAGTGCCAACACTGCTTTGTATTACTTCTGATGTAGGTGCATTACACATTATTTTTTATATCATGATCCTCACCGATTTATATGAGTGCCAACACTGCTTTGTATGTCTTCTAATGTGTGGTGTGTTAAGTTTTGATCTATTTCAAATTTTGAACTTACGAAAATGAAATCAAAATTTAAACTTGAGAAAAAAAGAAAGAACTCGAACTCTTTTGATTTAAACTTCAAAGAAAAAAGAAATCTAATTTTAAACTTTATGGGAAAAGGAAAGAACGTTAACACTACTTTATGACCCGGATCACTTGGATTCCGTTGGATTCAAGTTTAAACTATATGATCTTCACATATATTCACTTGTATTCAAATTTCAAACTATTTATATATTTATATGCTTGTGTTCATAGGTTTATATGCCCATGTTTGCATGTTTGTATGCTCGAATTCATAAATTTCTATGACCCAGAGATATGTTTCTATGGGAGAAATACATGATATGAGGGATTTTCTCTAAGAGGACATTACCGAGCATAGAAACACAAAGACATGAGCAGATAAATGTTAACCAGCTCAAATTTCTTTTAAATTTAAAATTTTAGTAGAACTCATTATGTGACCTATATTTCTTCATGCATTGAAACCTCAGCATATAACCATATAAGCCACCTCACATTGGAGTCATAAAAAAGTGACAACCATGCAACGGATTTAACAAAGCAACACATAAAGGAGAATCTTGAATCCAATGCTTCTTTCTAATCACAGTTCATCGAAGCATTGAAATCTGTCGTCTGGATCATTGAAATATATCATCCGGGTCATACAAACATGTCGTCCGGGTCATACAAATCTGCAGTTCGAGTTAGACAAACCTCTCGCTCGGGTCATAAAAACCTGCAGTCAGGGTCATATAACCTTGCCATACAGATCCTAGAAACCACTCGTTGCCGGGTTTATGACATGCACAACATATTTCTATGACATGAATCATAGAAACATGTCTTCGGAGTCATAGAAACCTACCATGCAGGTTATATAAATATATGAATTCCAGCATAAAAACGTACAGAAACGAACATATAAACCTACAATGGGATGATATAAATGTCGAGCCACTAATTTTTCAGATTTGAAATTTGAATACAAGTTGACAGAACAGACACATGCCTTCTGATGCACTTGCCACCACCAGATGCACCGGACACATGCTGTCATATAAATCTGACGCATGCAACCACCGAATTTGAAATTTGAATACAAGCTTTGATAGTCATATATACAAGTGAGAAGCATCATATAAACATGGATTTTGCATTCATGCACAAAAGTTTCGAGATCCATAAAAACAATTTAGGAGCAGCACATCCACGACATGTTCAGAAAACAGGAGCTTGTAGTCGTTCTTGTCGCTGGCCGAGCAGCACCTTTGGCAGCTTCTTCTATGCATCGACACCATCCAAATGTCATAGAATCCTGTTAGCACAATCATATAATCAGGCAACTGAAATTTTTATGCCCAAACTAGTGACCGGTCTAAATATTACATCATTATTCAGGAGTCTAATTACAAAAAAAACACTCAAGAACAGATGGTATCTATGCTCATACAGTAGCACATATATGATCAACAACTAAGATGCAATCTAATGTATTATCTCAAGCAACAGATAGTATCTATGATCAAACAAGAATCAAAATCCTTGCCTAGCATACAAAATTGAAGGCATAGAAACAACAAGACGAAATCATATAAATACAAGAAACTGCTGGAGAACTTTTCAAAATCCCTGATTTCTATGCCCAAAAATACAATTTTTATGCATCAAAATAAGGAGTTCAAATTATATGCTCAGCAAGCATGATAGTTCATAGGGAAAAAGTGGGCAGAAGCATAGAATCCTATAGAATTAGTCGTACAATCCTATACTACAGCAGCTCATCGAAGAGATTAGCAGGAAAAAAAAAGCACAGAGACAAGCCACTAATCTTGCCCAGCGTCATTGCAGCTGATGAGATCAGGAAGCACCATCGGCAGGACACCCATCGCGGAGAGCAACGCGGGAAGGAGACGATGATGGGATTAAGCCGCATCTCTCTGCTCGTATAGAGGATTCAGAAACTTTGCATAGCAGATCTGCAAAAACAAATTGATTTCAATATGCAAGAACAAGGATGGGAAATAAAATTCGCTTGCATGCTTGCCTGCTACCTCGGTTAGACGCTCGCTGGGGGAATCCCGCGCGGGGAGCTCGCCGGGGGCTGCTTCCGTCGCCGCTAGATCCCACACAAGGAGGTTGCCGGCCTGCCGACGCTCGTCGCGCCTGCGGCGTGCTCGCCGTGCACGCCATCGCCAGCTCCTGCGTCGGGAGGTCGCCGGTCCCGTGCGCCGCTCCCTCCTGGAGGCAGGTCGCCAGGCTCCCGACGTGCCGTCGCCATCTGCCGAGGGCTCCCGAACGGGGAGGTCACCGGGAGTCGCTGAGATTTGCCGGGCACGCGTTTTGGAGGGCGTTCGGCTTCGTGGCGCCGCGCAGGGAGGTCGCCGGCGTGTCACTGCAGGGAGCTCGCTAGCCCCGCCGCCATCTGCCGAGGGCTCTCGCACGGGGAGGTCACCGGGAGCCGCGGAGCTTCGCCGGGCGCGCGTCTTGGAGGGCGTTCGGCTTCGTGGCGCCGCGCACGGCCACCGCAAAGTACGACGCCTCGACCACAGCGTCCATGGCTCGCGAAAATAGCTCCCCGTCGGGGAGGGAGCCTAGCAGATTTTCCCACCCACGGTCGCCGCTCGCCCTGGGACGCAGCCTCCACGCGCGCCACCGAAGCTCCCCCGCGCCGCTGCGTCTAGGCCGTCGTCGCCGGCTGCTTCAGAGAGGAGAGGTGAGGAGAGAGAATGGTGATTCAAATGAACTGGTTGGTGAGAGGATAGAGATAAGGTTCTGTTTTGAAATAGTGGCCGGAGCTTTGGTGCGTCCTATATCGTGCTTATAGTGTGTATGTATCTTTCTGCGCTACCAATTACTTATTATGACCTACATAGCTTTATATGATACTAACAACATGTTCCTATGCTCCAGCAACATGTTTTTACCACCCGAACAGGTTTCTATGATCCGGACAATAGATTTCTAGGACCTGTACAACAAATTTTTACGATCCCGACAATAGGTTTGTATGATTCAGAGATAGGTAGCGGGCGCGTGTCGGGACCACATGGGTGTGTAGCTGGTTTTTATGATCCGGACAACCAGTTCCTATGACCCTAAACAGTTTTGTACGACCCAGTTGAAAAGTTCCTATGATCCTGATGATGACAGATTCCTATGACCTAGCCGACGGGTTTCTACGACCCTGATGACAAGTTTCTGTAACCCTTCTAATATGTTTGTATGACTCGAACGACATATTTATATAACCCTCACATCAAATTTCTATGTTTAAAAGATATAATATATACGCTCTTTTATAAATTTTTCATTCCGTTTGGAAATGACTTTGCCTAGGTGAACCAGGTGTACCTTGGTTTTTACGACACTGTAACTAAAATTGTATGATTTTTGTTACAGAATCTATGCTTTTTTAAAAATGCTAACCGAATCTAGCAAATGCTAGGAGCGAGCTGGCCTGGGATGCGGGGCGCGCGTTCCACCGTACGCGGCATGCCAGGCGGGGTACGTGCGAGGCGGCGTGGGGGCGCGCGGGGACCGCGTGGGGGCGCGGTGGGGTCCGCGGTGAGGCACGGGGAACGCGGTCGTGCGGGGTGCGTGGGTCGGGTGGGCGCGTGGGCTCGCTGACCGGGGCTTCCAATATCGATTGAAGCCCTGGGCTTCTATTAGTGGTACTATATATATATATATATATATATATATATATTTCATATTTCAGTACATCATGTTTACATCTTCATGGAGTACATAATGTGGAAGATTATCCTATCTCTCATATGATGAGGATATTAAATCGATGAACACCAGGGAGAGATGGGGTGTCACGAAGAGGAAACAGAAGACTAAGATCTTCGCCAGATTCTGTGATCTTCTGCCAAGAACTCCACGAGTTGATGACCAAGGTGGTCGTCCCCTCGGCGCGCTCTTCCTCTGATACAGGTGCAGCAGGACACTCTACCTTGCTCCTTCCCTTCAGCCGTTGAACCCAAACTTTTCACAAGGATTCTTCTAGCTGTTGTACCTCCTGGCTTCGCAAGAGGAGTCGAAGAAAGCGAGGTGACGCTGCACTACTTCATAATAATTCTTCTAACCACGGTGGGAAAAGAGTAGAAAGGAAAGATCGAAGAGCAAAAGCCTACGCCCTATCAGATCTGGTCTATGCGCCATGATGAACAAATGTGAAGAGCTGATGTACATATGGATGCTATTTATAGCTTAAACCAGGGGGAATGAAAGCCGGAGAAGATAAGAAGGAATAGAAAAGATGCCAGATCCGGTCAAAATGGAAATAGTTTTTCCGTGAATGGCTCAGTTTCCAGGGGTCAACATTGATTTCAGTGATACATTTTCCCAAAAAAGGGAGGGGCACTCAGGAGCTATTGAAGGAAAAAACTCTGTACTCTAGAAGAGGAAAGGACAAAAAGGGGTATCCCTCAATGTTGCTGAAGACATCAACAAGCTTACTGGCAGCGACATGAAGCAAAACTATTTCAAGGAGATGCTTGTTGCAGCCAGTAAAAATCTAAGTATTCTTGAAAGCACTCTAAGAGGAAGATGCCTCCCATCCCTAAAAACGACAGGCCGATCCAAGGATTTTCGACTAAAAGAAGAAAGGAGTCTATAAAGAGAAAGCCAGTGAAGAACCATTGGGTTTTAAGCTAAGTTTTATAAAGATACATGGAAAAGACAGTTCAGAGTCACATGCTGACATTAAAAGATTGGTGGCATTCAAAGATAGGTGGGGAGCATTCATCTGCCCCGACTCAGAAAAGTCACGGGATGGGCAGTAAATATTGTCAGAAGAGAGGTGGCTATCTAGGTATCTGAACGTAATGAAGTAAAAGCCAATTACATCGGCTAAAATAGGCCGATCACATTACATCAAAATTTCTCCGGACTTTGACTTTGAACTTCGTTTCTGCCTCAACGTTGGAGTTCATTGATAGCACAATCAACATTGATGATTGTTAGAATCCTTACTACATCCTCGTAATTGAAAGACTGGAGAAAGTAATCAGAAGCAAAGGATGATTCACAAGAAAGGAGAGACAGATGCCTGATTGATAATTTGGCTTCTGAAAAAAGCAAACATTGACTTAGAAGACATGGCTAACACCAACAAATTTAGGTTGGGGATTCTATACGTCGACAAACTACAGAGCATATACTAAAGATGATTGCCTTTCAACAGCACTGAAAGCAACTGCAACCTTCATAGCATCATCCAGATGTAGAGCTCTGATTAACAGAAGTTCATCCAAGGACAGTAACGGGTACTGCTTCCTGAAAATGTTTGCAAGAAAAGATGCCTCCCATGACTAATGAGAAGTGATATGTTCTTTGGATACATTGAGGTTAGCACTGAGGAAAACTCATGAGAAAGTCTATGGACGAAAGAGTGAGTTTATAAAGGAAGAAGCAAGGCAGAATCATATGATCAAATCAGGCATCAATAAAGCAAGATCCAAATATTCAAAGCAGGAGCAGAAAGATAGTAAAGGATCAAAGGAGAGAATTTCAGAATAAAAGAAATTTACTCTGAAACTGGCGGGCATGTGTTGACACCGTTTTTTGACACGGGTCAAAAGAATAGATAAAGAAGCATCAAAGCTGATGAAGAAAGGAGAAAAGCGACTAGCCGATCTGGGGTCAAGCGATTGATAAAGAAGAAACGAGGCAGAAGAAGAATACGCCGAAAGGGAGGAAGACGGAGGCGGGTCAACAATTAAGTTGACATCGGGTCAAAGTCAGTTTAGCAAGTTCGATTCCTATGAGAATTGTTAAGTTTTGGTAGTTTTATTTCTTTAGGTCCAAGTAAATTTTGTCGTCATCGACTAGGAGTCAAGTTGTCCTCAGGACATAAATAGCGACCCTGCGTGGTCGAAGAAAGTTTGTACACACCAATATCAACAAAAACCTTTACTTATTCAAGTCGGCGACTTCGCCACCCCTTTTTTACTTCTTCTTATTTTCTTGTTTCTTCAAACACCGTTCTTCTAGCTCGTCGGGCTGCATCGATCGACCTCCGGCAAGCTTGTAAGTACCGTTTTATCGAATAACAACTAGGCTTTAACCTCTGGGCGCATCGCTGTGGTTTCGTCTAAATTTTATTCACAACTTATCGATATCAGCTAAGTTTGCAAGTCTTTTCTTGTTTATTTAGCTTTTATCACCAATTTATCCAGCTCGTAATCATATCGTATCGGCTATCGTCGCTCCTGTATCATTTCATTACGATCTAGCCGATTCAGATCGGATTCGAGTGTTGTCTCGTAGTGCTTAGTTTGCTCTGCTTTTGCTTGCGCTTTGCCTACGTCATCAGATCGGCTGATCTAGCCGTTTTGGTTATACTTGCACATCGGCTGCTCCAGCTAGCCGATTAGCTCTACAGTTGTATCGGCCGATCGGGCTGTTACTTGTTGAAGACCCACATCGGTTCTCTAGTCGATCTAACCCGCATCTAACGTTTCCTATCCTTCTGTACCGATCAACAGGTTAGGTCAGGTCAGCTGGCACGCCTTGTTACATCCCGGGGATCCGTTACGTGTTGTCGTGAAGAACTTTATTCCGTTTTTTTGCGTCAACAGTATCATCTCTACGGTTGCTCCATGTGCAGGCACGATCGACCAGTGGGAGCTCAATGAGAGCCAGGTCGTTAATCGTAGAGTTAAACATGTCGGCTTCCGTGAAGCGGAATCCATCTGAATTTTTATCTTCAGGGGCACGCGTAAGATTAAAATCCCCAATTACGATCCAAGGCTTGTTGATAGTAGTAGCCAGCGCAACAAGCTCAGAGAGGAGAAGTGCTTTTTCCGGTCGGGTCGTCAGTGCGTACACATTGGTGAGATGCAGTGAGCTGCCATCAGCGTTCAGGCAGAATGACGTCGTCCGGAAGTACGTATGCTCGATCGAGTTAGCGAGGGAACAAACAGCGTTGTCCCAAGCAGTAAGAATGCCCCCAGAGGCACTATCAGACGAATTGGTGACTAAAGATGAGAGACGCACAGGGAGGAAACTTTTCCACTTAGCATGGGAGATGTGTTCTAGTTTCGTTTCCTGAAGACAAGCAAAAGTTGGGCATGTCGCAATGAGCTTGGCGAGAACGTCGTCACAACGACTGGATTGACCAAGCCCCCAAATGTTCCATGAGAAAAATGAGATGCTCTTACTGATCATTTAGAGGAGGGAACACCGAAAAACACAACAAAACATTTGATTAGGGCACACATGCAGGTGTACAAAACACTCCGGCCACCGCTAAACCAGGACATCAACCACGAGGACTCACACATCTCCCACAGACAGACCGGGAGGAAGGCATTTGCAAGGAACAGCCCATGCAATGCAGGAACACCAACTAACAAACTACTCTACCCTCCCGACAACAGGTAAGGGGAGAGGCAGAACCCACACACAGAGAACAACTAAACATCAACACACTTTAGGATCCTCCTCAAGCTCAGAAAGATGACCGATACCACAGACTCGCCCCAGGCAGCCCCAGACCGCGGAGACGAAGGCTTGTGGTGGACATGTGAGAGAGGGTAATGGGCACCGCTGCGCTGAGCACCGTTAGTGACTTTCCTGCCACTTATTACGTTCGCACCACCAGTTGCGGATTGCGGGAGGGTGAGTGGAAGAGATTAGAGTTTGGTGATGAATGTAAACGACACCGACGCTGATGAGAAGCAGACACTGTCTCACCGACGATTGTTACATTTGATATTCTTCCAAGCACATAAGACTTCATACTTGAGTGATATCTAACACATGCCATGCAGATTGGAAAATCAAACATCATGTGTTTTTAACTATTGTTGCTTAGCTAAATAGATTACAATCAAGATTTAGAAAAAAGTAAATAATTGATTCCTTCTTGTTCATGTTCTTGTTCGACAATTGGCTATATATGGATATTTTCAAGAGTCTAATCTAGGAATTTTAAGTCATACATGACATAACACTTGTAACAAAATATAAAACTAATTAACATGTAGGACTCCAAGTGTGAGAAATTTTAATAATGTGTTTTTCTACTTTTGCTTTCTCATTAGAATGTTCTAAATGAATAAGCATGTATACAACATGTGGCTACTCCTGTGATACTACATTTCCGCGCTGCAAAAAGGGAAGCTATACCCTAGTTGTACAATTGTGGCATTTGTGTAAGAACATATAGCATATCTTCCTTCTCCAACCAAGTAAATATCTTGTATCATTATTCCATCACAACGAATAGCTCCACTGCAAATAAAACTGATGGCAACTTTTGAAGCACTTGTTCCATGGATGTTTCTATAGTGTATATCACGTACGGCAACAGCTGATTCCTACAAGGTACAAACAAGGGAGCATCTCATGCATGATTGCTTGTTTTCTAAAGATCTGGTATGAAGCAGCAAAGGAATTTGGATCATTATAGATCAAGGACAATACCTGCTTATCACATTGTTTCTTAGAGTCACAGTAATTCTGATCGATAATTATAGGGTTAGTAACATTATTCATTGATATATC
The DNA here is from genome assembly GCA_036936925.1 of Cenchrus fungigraminus. Classification (NCBI taxonomy): domain Eukaryota; kingdom Viridiplantae; phylum Streptophyta; class Magnoliopsida; order Poales; family Poaceae; genus Cenchrus; species Cenchrus fungigraminus. Next base: position 12,145,792 of record CM072779.1, read on the forward strand.
TTGAAAAGTTATCCTTTCAGCATAGCCATGCCCTCCCTGGTAATTGACAGTAAGAAACATCATCAAAACAAAAAAAAAATAGCACAACCAAACAAATAATTACTTTACTTTGTAAACATATGAAGATGGCTTATTTTATTATTTAGTAAAAATATATTATCCTCTACCATAATACAACATTTTTAATTTAAATACACACACATGCACAATGTTCTTTTTGGACTATATGCATATCATTATCTAAAAAAGGACTATATGCATATTACTTAGTGCTATTAAGAACAACCTTTTCATGAAAATATGATGATAGATTTATACAGGTTAAATCTGTCAAATTTTATAATATTGTGGATATATTCAGCAATGTTGCAAGTGTTATCTTCCCATGTTTTATATGACTGGAACATTTTAGTATTATTATGCAATGTGCTAGAACAATTAATGTTTAAAATGTCATAAAATAGCATATGCAACACCAGAAAATCTTTTAGATTTCCTTGCCTAAAATCACAAATCATTCTGAACAACACATAATAATCTTTGCAACATCAGGATAGCATCCCCAACATAAAATTGATTTTTCTCTTAAAAATCTATCCACTGATAAATAGCGAATCTCAACAAAAAAAAAAGGATTCTGGAGTTGTACAAGTTTGCATGCCAACTAGCAAGAAGAACATGCATTATTACCTGCCAAGTTTTTATCCGCACACCGTTGGTAGTGCCTAGCAGAGTGGCCTTCTCCACCAGTACGTCAGAGACATGGGCCCATGAGCTATTAGCTCCTAGACTACCAATGCTGCAATAGCAAACAATACGAAGACACCAAAAATTAGAACCCTTGGTACAACCCGTCTCAATGTCCCTACAAATGTCAGAATTGAAATATTAGATGCCTACTGTTAGCATCGGATGTAGTATTCGTCAGAAACCGATGCGAACGACTCCAAATTTCTGCGGATTATGCATGTAGCATCATCTAAATATTTTTTTTAAATCAGCACCATCCATTCTACAGTAATCCCTCTATTTTAAATTATTTGTCATTTTGACTTGTCTAGATACATATCTTTTGTTATGTACCTAGATATATATATTTATATCTAAGTGCATAACAAAATGTATGTATCTCACCCGCAAAAAAAAATGTATGTATCTCAAAAATTTAAAACGACAAGTAATTGGAGACGGAGGGAACAACATATAATTTCACTTTATGTGAAGTTATACCTTATTCCATGGCCCGGTCCACAAAATATGTCTGTCACCCGTACAAACATCGAGCCAGTCACAATGGAGATACAATCATCACCTGCACTAAATCAGAAGGAACAAGAAAGTTAACCAATATTTCGTCTGATCACGAAATTTGGAGTGTTATGCAGCCATGCAGGTGAACATATACCAGTGCTGATGCTGCAGTCGCTTATGGACACTTCCTTGCTGTTGGATACATGGATGCCGTCAGTGTTGGGGCTCCATCCCGGCGCAGTGATGAACAGCTTCGACATGAGCACGTTCCACGAGTAGGCGATCGCGATGTGCATCTGCATGCTATCCCTCACCTCCAGGCCCTCCACGACCAGGTGTGTGCACCTTCTAAAGTACAGCGCCTGCAAGGCTGCAAGTCACCAACTGAAACTCATCGCTGATGCACACTTCTTCAGGCGCAAATTGCAGGTTCAGGGAGGTACCGTTGGACCAGTGACGCATGGCTGATGGATGGAAATTAAAAAAATACCCAGAAAAGATTATCAAAGTGAGAACTTGGAAATGCGCATCAGGTCAAGTTCAAGGACGACCTTCTTTTCAGGGCAAAAAATTGACAAAAAAAAAGGTTACCATTGACGTGTTGAATTTGCACGAGTTGATCCACCACTGCTGTCCGTTCCCATTGAGCGTCCCGCCGCCGAGAACACGGAGGCGATCGATGCCCTCGAACGTGATCCAGTCTTGCAGGTCATGATCCAGCCAAACCGATCGATTGGATGGAGCCTCCAGCGTCCCCTTTATCTGATCACTTGCAGTGAAGCAATGAGCATCCCAACACAGATAATGCTGAACGCCTGAACTGTGCATTGAAATAGTAAGCAACAAGCTCACCATTGCAGTAATGGAGATAGCTCTGCAGGGGCCACGGAAGCTCACGGGCGTCAGGAGGTAGGTCTTCCCCTCGGGCACGAGGAACACGGACCGGTAGTCGGAGGAGTTGCAGGCCTCCCTCCACGCCGCAAGAAACGCCTGAAATGCTTGCAGAGGCGATCAGAATTCAGAACAACCGTTACAAAAACCTCCGGGCACCGCAAGACGAAGATTGCAGCAACGAGCAATTCCGATTAAGAGGAGGACATCAGCTCTTAGTTTTACCTCGGTGTCGTTGCATCCATTGGCTTCGGCTCCGTAGTCGTCGACGTCGACGACCCTCGGCGGCGGCCCGGACCTGAACCACAGCTCGTCTGAAGTTTCGGCCGCCGTCGGACCTTCAGCCTCCGGGAAGATTTTCTCCGAATTGGCAAGAATTAGTAGCATGCGAGTACCAAAGATCGATATGGCAACGACGATGGAGGCTAGAAGGAGCCTCTCTAGACCCATGTGAAGCTGATGAAGCGCACAGGCGAAAAGATTTATGCAGCGATAATGGAGGAGAGGAATGGACGATCGAGCATTAGCATCCAAGTTCTTTGGAGAGAACGAAGCCACTGAGCATGAATCCTGCGTTGCAAGCTGCCTCTGCAAATGAGTGGCTTCGTTAGAGCATCACGAGTGTGTGTATGAGCCCAAACCGGCCTTGAGAGGGTCCCACGGTGGGTCTGTTATGCATGACACTATGACAGCACGAGGCTGGGACCTCTCTCTGCCATCTGACCTGATTTTTCATGTCACCAGAAATGAATTCCAGCCTCCGCGTCACTGCAACGTACAGTACTATGCTATACACCGCACAGGAGTGTCTACTGCATGAATACACGCGCGGTGCATAAGTCTATGCAGAGCTGTTTTTTTAAAAAAATTGAAGCAGGAGCACTGCTATGTCATATAAGAAGAAACAACATTTGTACATAACGGGTCGAAGCAGACACCATCACACGAACAAACCCCAAAACAGAAACAAACGCACCCGACACAACACACCACCAGTGGCGAAGCCAGGATCGAGCCCAGGGGGGCTCTTCTGTGCTTCTTCCACCTCCGGCTCCTCCTTCCTTCATTCTTTTGCTCAAAATCTGTAGGGGGCTTCACAGCATTTCCGGCGGTAGCCGGGGCTCGAGCCCCGGCCGCCCCGGTGCTGGATCCGCCACTACACACCACCATCCTCAACCACATGGGAGAAGACCGAAACAAGCTGCCGACGCCTGCACCGTCGTCACCAACGTTGTGCCACACCGAGGCGCAACCCGCTGTAGGCTCAAACGGCCCCCTGAGCTCCTCCACCATAGAACTGTCACACTCAAACTGCACATACACGATCGTCGATCCCTCAGATCCAGAGAGCCTCAGCACATACTCCCGTCTCAGTACCATGGCAACCACTGATCCTGACCACTCTGTGTGGGGGCCTCGCCACATCCATCGTCTCACACTCCTCTGTCAAGGACTCAGATATCTAAGACCGCAATGAGAGCACCTCCTCCGCCCAACCGTCACCGAGATCACCATTGCACCTTGCATGACAGCTCAAACCTTCCAGCTCCATGAATCCTCTGCACCCTAGCAGCAACACGGACCAAACGCACACCCGCAGCACCTCCAGCCAGCCACCACCACCAATAGCACAAACGGTAGGACTCCAACTACGACGCCTAGGCGCCGTCGTCCCATGTCCAAATGGACAAGAGCCCCACGCGACAAGAGCACAGTGCCTCACCATGATGCCCCCAGCGGGGAGACTGACGCCCCAAGGGAGTCGCCATCATGCCCACCGTCAACCGGTGAAGACTTTCGCCCGAATGCACCAGGTCTACCGCCCGCTCATGGTTATACTTGAGCATTTTTTGCCCGGCCCGGCCCACGCCAGGCCCGCCCACGGACCTTACTGGACGGGCATGGGCAGAGATCTTGGAGCCCGCGAAAAAAAATCTTGGCCCGAACCCGGCCCGAAATGCTATTTTTAGCTATTTTACACTATAAAATACGCAGGCGGCCCGCCCAAGCCCGGGCCCGGCCCGAGCCCGGTCCGAAAACTGAGGCCCAATACGTCCCATGGGACGGTCATGAGCAGGATTTTCTCGGCCCGAAAAACCCGGGGTTTTTTTCAGCCCGGCCTAGCCCGTGAAATGCTCAGGTCTACTCATGGTCATGGTAGTAGCCCGCTCCTCGTCTCCTCCACAACACCACCATCGGAAGAGGCCCGGCGCATCCCGATGCACCACCTCGGCGCCGCAACAAACACCAGCCAGCCCCTCTGGCCCCACCACCATGGCGACACCAGACTGGTCACATTGACGAAGAAGGAGAAGCCGCCGGCCAATCACAGCCAGGCCATGGCCGGCCACGGCCCGCCACAGCCAGGCCACGGCCGGCCACAGCCCGCCACAGCCAGGCCACGGCCGGCCACGGCCGGCCACAGCCAGGCCACAGGCGGCCACAGCCAGCCCCGGCCAGCCACGTCCGCCGCCGTCCGCCCCCGGCCACGTCCGCCGCAGGCAGCCTGCGCCGCCGTCAGCCCGCGCCGCAGCCAATCCACCCGGAGCCGTCGTCGCCGCCACTCGGCACCGGCCTCCAACCCGCCACAAAATAAGGAGCTTTCTCCATGCAGACCCCAGATCCGGCCAAGGTAGTGTCGGATCCGGAGGCTGCATCACCCGCCGCCGCCGGGAGACGGCCCGAGCCGACGAGCCTCGCCGACGGAGCCGAGCGGCCGCGCCCGCCCCGGCCCGCGCGAAAGGAGGAGAGGAATGCCACGCCGCCGCCTTCCTCGCCGCCGCGCAGGGTCCCGACGGCGCGGCGGAGTTCGACGGGCGGAGGCGGCGACGGCTAGGGTTTGGGCGCGGTCGCTCATCGTCCACGCGGGACGAGCGAGCGAGCCGCGGGTTCTCTTATGGAGAGTTGTGACCTCCACAAATTCTAGAGGCCAATCTTACCAGTTTATTTGTGTTTAATATATTGCCTTGAAGAGCAGGGGCGAATCCAGCGTGGGGGCTGGGGGGCTGGAGCCCCCCCTACCCCCACGCGCTCCATGGGAGCCCCCCCGAGCCCCCCCAAAGAATTTCAGTCATGGAGGAAGAGGAGGAAGAAGAAAATGAGGAGGAGGAAGAAGAGAAAGAGAGGAGGAAGGAGGAAGAAGAGAAAACCAGCCCCCCCTCCATGAAATTCCTGGATCCGCCCCTGTTGAAGAGGTAGCACAATGAACCTGTCGCGTTCCGATATTCAGTTGGGTTCTCGGTTGGGTTCCAGATGTTAAGTGTGCGTTTAGTTGGAAAGAAATTTTTTTATATTACATCGGATGTTTGACCGGATGTTCGAAGGGATTTTCGAACATTAGTAAAAAAACTATATATTTTCATAATTCTCCTGTAAACCGCGAGGCGAATCTTTTGAGTATAATTAGTCAATCATTAGCACATATGGGTTACTATAACACTATAATCATGAACTAATTAAGCTCAAACGATTCGTCTCATGGTTTAGAGGCAAGCTGTGCAATTAATTATTTTTAACTATATTGAATGCTCTAGACATGTGTTCATAGATTCAATGTGATGGATAGGAAAAACTTTTGGAAACTAAACAAGAACAAAGATCGGGAGCGTCACTGTGTCATTTCTTTTGTTCCGTTGTCATTTGTGTATTCCCTGTACCATTCCTTTTCTTCTTTTTTAATAAAACTAGTGGAAGGGGTGATATTAAAAAGAGTACATACAAAATGTTTAGCTATAATATGCTTGCACATTTAATCAAATTGGAATCTATGATGACTGTTGAAGTATATCAAGGCAACCTTCTAGAATATTCTCCATCAAGAGAGACGAAGATATTTACCATGGAGTTCTCTAGATTAGGTAATAAAATAAATTAGCAAATATTGTAATATCTAGGAACGCTCTAGAAAGGGAGACACTTGTCTCAATCTCATGATCCTTCTTGGCCTATAAATAGAACCCCCCTCCCTTGTCATGCCATTCAACCATGAGCATGGTAGATGAGTGGAGTATAGGGTGAGTGCTAGGCTAGCCACTAAAGAGAGTGTGTTGTATGTTCTTGTGTTGTGTTGTAATAAAGTTGTTGTTCTTGTGAGTGTTAGTCTCCCGGTTGTGTCATATAGTTTCTAAGTACTTAGTGCATAAGTTGTGATCCACCGAAGGTTGGCTCTGTCACCCGGGATCACAAGGGTCTGGACTTCATCTGTTGGTAGGCTCTGCCACCTGGAAGTTAGCTTCATTTGTTGGTAGGCACTGCCACCCAAAAGTAAGAAAGCGGCTTTGCCGCGAAAGACCCGACGCACTAAGTAACTAGAAATTAAAAGGAGTTGGCCGACTCTAGAGTGAGTTGGTGTCTTAGGTGTAGGTCCTCAGCTTAGTGGGTATTAGGGTCACCTCAAATTCCAACAATGACAAATGTAGAAACACTAATTTATGATCTAAATCAATTGTCATCTACTAATTGTCAACATAAATGTGGAACACACTATATATGCAAAGGACAAAAAAGATTTAGTTTGTAGTTCACCATTTTACAAGTTTTTAGAAAAATATTTTTTGAAGATGGAAAATATATTCTTCCATTTGTCAATCAAAGTCTTCCACTCGATGTTAAACAACTGTTTGCCCTCATCCTACTCTCGGCGTCTCAGACATCTATCGCATGCTGCTGCCGCTCCCCACGCCATGCTAATTTCATTTACTGCCAACCAATATAAGTGTTGCACCACTCCATTTTTCATTAACCATGAAGACAGCACAACAATATAGTCCATAAGATATAACACATCTTGAAGGGACTCGGTATTGAAAGATAAAAAACAAGAGCATAACACAATGATTATGCTTCGACAAGAAAATAAATACCACTGCTTGTTCTCTTAACACAACAGACATGGCAGATAGTGGCACCTTTGTGCGCAAAACTATAAGTTCACATGTTCATACCTACTCATCGCCTACCACTGTCATTTGGATCTTCATTTAGATCTGAGATGCATCATAGTTGGAGTGATTACTAACAATAGTGTGTGGTGATTAGTTATCGATTCCGATGTAATTTTTTTGAAAACTAAACAAAACAAACCCAAGAAGCAACTACTACCACTCGATCGGGAGCATCACTGTGTAATTTCTTGTTGTTTGGTTCTGTTTGTGTATTCTCCATCCACCAAGAGCCTTGTGACCGGCTTTCCATTGACAAGTCCTTTGAGAAACAAAGTTTTCATATGTTGACGTTTTTCCTCATCTGGTTTCTCAAAACTGGCCAACATTGGATCCAAGGTCAACTGAGCCGATCCTAATTCCTCATCTGAATCTTCATCTGAGTTGTCTTCAAGAGTTATAAACTCCTTGGGTAGCATGAAGACCATGTTAATATCTGCTACTGGTTGGCCTTCTCCCTTGTTATCAAATTTAGGTTTAGGTCGCCAGATTTGGGATCGGACCTTCTTCTTGCCAAGTGCCTGCCTTTCAATTTCTTCTTGCTGTTCCAATTGTCGCAAGTGTTGGATCCTCCTCTTCTGAGATTTGGTTAAACCTTCTGGGCACCATTTAGGTTGATGAACTAAGTGTTGGCTTCTGTCCTTGTATGTATCATTACGCCTTTCTGGATTTCTTGCCAATATGTCTTCATCAGGGACCCTACTGTCAGCCATTTCTTTTAGCCAATCGGAGTCTGTCCGATTCTCTCTGACTTTGTTTCCTAGCTGATTATACACGCTGATCCTGCCTCCCAGCCGATCATGCACTGGGATCCGTTGATCACGAAGTTCTCGGCTGTTCTACATTGCTGGCCTATTTCCTGTGTCATTGAAGCAGGCCCTTTTGGAAGATTGTCCTTCAGAATAAAAACCATTGCACTTTGGACAATTATCCATTGTTGGAAGTTTAATCCCTTCCTCCCAACAGTATCTGAAGAACGGGCACCTCCGTGATTTGAATTGCGCCTTGCCTATTCTTCTCCTTCTCTGATCCTTTGCTGATGGCGTTGGTATCTGTTCAGAAGAAATTGGGATTGAGTAACTTTGCTTGGTGCTCTTGCATTCTCCTCAACCAGTCCTTTACCTTTTGCTTCTTCTGTTGTTATTTGAGCCTTGGGATCGATGACCTTTTTATTCTGAGCCGATTCAGATGTCAACACCTTTGTTTGTGAAGTCGATTCCACTACGTTAGTAGTTGATCCAACGTGATAGCTTGGGTCTTGTCTGCACCAGCATCTTTAGGAAGTTTTGGTCCTGACATTGTTGACTGATTCTTCATGTCCCACCGGGCGTGCCAAGATGTGTTGACGCAAAAAACGGAATAACGTTCTTCACGGCAACACATAATGGATCCCCGAGATGTAACAAGGCGTGCCAGCCGACCTGACCTGTTGATCGGCACGGAAGGATAGGAAACGTTAGATGCGGGTTAGATCGGCTAGAGAACCGATGTGGGTCTTCAACAAGTAACAGCCCGATCGGCCGATACAACTGTAGAGCGAATCGGCTAGCTGGAGCAGCCGAAGTGCAAGTATAACCAAAACGGCTAGATCAACCGATCTGATGACGTAGGCAAAGCGCAAGCAAAAGTAGAGCAAACTAAGCTCTATGAGACAACACTCGAATCCGATCTGAATCGGCTAGATCGTAATGAAACGATACAGGAGCGACGATAACCGATACGATATGATTACGAGCTAGATAAATTGGTGATATAAGCTAAATAAACAAGAAAATACTTGCAAACTTAGCTGATATCGATAAGTTGTGAATAAAATTTAGATGAAACCACAGCGATACGCCCGGAGGTTAAAGCCCAGTTGTTATTCGATAAAACAGTACTTACAAGCTTGCCGGAGGTCGATCGATGCAGCCCGACGAGCTAGAAGAACGTCGTTTGAAGAAACAAGAAAATAAGAAGAAGTAAAAAAAGGGGTGGCGAAGTCGCCGACTTGAATAAGTAAAGGTTTTGTTGATATTGGTGTGTACAAACTTTCTTCGACCACGCAGGGTCGCTATTTATGTCCTGAGGACAACTTGACTCCTAGTCGATGACGATAAAACTTACTTGGACCTAAAGAAATAAAACTACCAAAACTTAACGATTCTCATAGGAATCAGACTTGCTAAACTGACTTTGACCCGATGTCAACTTAATTGTTGACCCGCCTCCGTCTTCCTCCCTTTCGGCGTATTCTTCTTCTGCCTCGTTCCTTCTCTATCAATCGGCTGACCCCAGGTCGGCTAGTCGCTTTTCTCCTTTCTTCATCAGCTTCGATGCTTCTTTATCTATTCTTTTGACCTATGTCAAAAAACGGTGTCAATAGATACCACGCTCGTTCATCTCGATAGATGCTTCGTAAACACTAACTGGGACACCGTGTTCCCAAATTGCACCCTTTCCTCCAGGGCTCGCTTTGCGTCTGATCACATTCCCCTTATGGTTTCCACGTCTACTAAGATCCCGCGAAGCACCTGCTTTCTGTTTGAAAACGCTTGGGTGAAACACCCTGCATTTGCGAATCTGATTAACTCGACTCTGCTCCTCCCTATGCGGCAAACTGGTGCCCAAGCCTTCACACAATGACTTAAGAACTGCAGAAGGGAGTGTCGCTCATGGGCGTGCCAGCAGACCTCCCTGGATCAACGTGAAAACGATACTAGGACTCTCCTGCAGGCCATTGATCTCTTGGAAGAGCAGAGGCCTCTGAATCCCAACGAGGCAACTCTCCGACGGCTTGCTGCTCGAAACATTCAAGACATCAACAGTGAACGCCTCACCTTCTGGCGTCAGCACTTCCATATCAAAATCACCACAGAATGGGATGAAAACTCTCATTTCTTCCACATTGCTGCGACGAGTCGCCGGCGAAAAAATCTCATTCGCAGCCTCGATCACGACGGGTAGGTCGTCCAGGCACATGACGCTAAAGCCTTGCTTCTCCACAACTTCTACTCTGAACTGCTGGGCACGACAACTTCGACTATATGGCGCTTCAGTCTCTCTGAACTTTATCCGACAATGGAAGTTGCCGGGTTAGAATTGTCTCGACCTTTCTCTTTTGAAGAAATCACTGATGCCCTCTTCTCCATGGACATGAATGCAAGCCCAGGACCAAATGGCTTCGGCCCCTCGTTCTACAAACACTTTTGGCCTGCGATCCGTGGAGACGTGATCGCCCTCTTTGAAAGTTTCTTCGTCGGCTCCCTGCACCTGGACGGCCTGAACAGGGCACACCTTGTGCTCTTGCCGAAAAAACAAGGAGTGTGCTTCGCTGATGCTTTCCGACCAATCTCTCTCCAAAATTGCCCGATGAAACTGTTCACCAAAACCCTCGCAAATCATCTCCGTTGCGCTATTTCGACGATTGTGGATGCTGACCAGACTGGCTTCATTCATGAGCGTGGCATCTTTGAAAATTTTGTCTATGCAGCGGATCTGCTAAGCTGCTGCCATAAACGTGGAGCTCCAACCACAATTCTGAAACTGGACTTTAAAAAGCTTTTGACTCCATCGAATGGGCAAGCCTGGACTCCATTCTTCATGCTCGAGGGTTTGATGACACATGGTGTGGGTGGATCAACAAGGTTCTTTTTTTAGTAGGGGCCAGAGGCTAGCGTAGCCCCTGCGTCTACGACGCTAGGTACCAGGTTCTCTCTATGATACGCTCGGCCGGTGACTCCCTCAGCGCTAGCGAGAGGCCACCGCGGGGGTTCGAACCCGGGTCGCTTGACTGAGATCGAGCTCAGCTAGCCACCCAGGAACCCCCCTACCCGATCAACAAGGTTCTAACCACAAGAAGGACCGCTATCATGCTAAATGGAGTTCCTGGCCTGAGGCAAGGCGATTCGATCTCTCCCTACCTCTTCATCATTGTTGCAGACGTTTTGCAACGCATGGTTAGGAAAGCTTCTGAGAGAGGTACCCTAAGCCATCCGCTTGATCACACGCTCCCTTGCCCAGTGCTTCAATACGCTGACGACACCTTGATCTCCACAAAAGGCGATGCTGCTTCCATGATTGTCCTCAAAGGGATCCTTGACGACTTCTCTGCTGCCACCGGCCTCACCATTAACTTCCACAAGTCAACCTTTGTCCCGATGCACGTTGATGAAACTGAAGCAGCTAATATGGCGTCGATCATGGGATGCTCAGTTTCCTCCTTCCTCCAAACTTACCTTGGTTTGCCTCTATCCCCTCACAAGCTTCGTTTGTCAGACTACAAACCCTTGATCGATAGCTTTGACAGATACCTCTCTGGTTGGAAGGCAAAACTTCTCTCCACTAGTGGGCGACTAGTGCTCATCAATGCTGTGCTTGGGGGACTAACCATATACTTCATGTCTTCTCACCTCCTCCCCAAAATGTTGATTGATCGGCTCAATGCTAGGCGCCGCGCATTCCTCTAGATGGGGGAAGACAAATGCGCAATGGCGCACAGTGCTTGCTGCGTTGGGAGAGAGTCTGCACAAGCAAATCCTGAGGTGGCTTCGGGATCAAAAATCTTGAAGATCAAAATCATTGCTTGTTGATGAAATTCATGCACAAACTTCATGAGCCCACCTCTCTGCCCTGGAAGAATTGGTACTTTCGCAATGCTCGAGCTGATAGAGATACCTTCCTGCAACGGCTGGTTCAAAATGAGCTCCAGCACTATCGGTCGCTCACAATTGAGCGGGTTGGGAATGGGGAGAAGACGTCGTTCTGGCATGATAAATGGATATTTGGCACCACTCTGGCCCAATCGTTCCCGGCCCTCTTCACCCACTACACTGATACGAGCGGGTCTGTGTAGGACATTGTCTCAAAGAGCTTGAGTCTACACCTACAACCTCGACTCACCGCTTCTGCTTCTGATGAATTGGCCACCTTGCAAAACTGCCTTGATTTCTTCCATCTCAACGACCAAGGCGATCTTCGTCTCCTTGATTGCTCGTCGCACCTCCCCTTCAGCACCAGAGAAGCGTACCGCTTGATGCACTTGGGAGATGCTGCTGATCCTAATGTCGAGCGTATCTGGGATACCAAGCTCCCTGGGAAAGTTAGATTTTTTGGGTGGTTACTCGTGCACGACCACCTCAACACCAAAGCGAACCTCCACCACAAGAACATCTGTCAACGAGAAGAAGCGCATTGCGAATAATGTCCCAATGTCCTCGAAACGGACGACCACATATTCATTCATTGCAACCGTTCAAGACTGGTTTGGTCTTCTCTAAGTGTCACCCACTTCGAAGGTTGCCACAAGAAACCGTTGATCATGGCACTTGAAATGCAACTCCCAGATCAGGTTCGAACAGACGTCACCCTCACCCTCCTCTGGCATATTTGGAAAGCAAGGAATGCGAATTTTTTTTGAACAGCAAGACCTACCAGCCTGTGAAGTGATTCGTCGAGCTACTCAGTGTCAGTGTTTTGGCCACTGAGCCTACCAAGGGGTACCCGATGTAGTAGATTGTGCGGTGGAGGATCGCCAGACTTGGAACTCGAAGGTATGCGCGAGGACATGAGACACATATTTATACAGGTTCGGGCTGCCAGAGTAGCGGAGCCTACGTCCTGTATGGAGTATCATGTATGGCGCCCTGCGCTTGGGTGTTCCCAGGAGGGGTTGGGGATTGAAGTGTTGGCCTCTCCTCCTAGGTACCCGACCCTCTTTTATATAGTCCAGGGGACGGGTTCCTAGTCGGTTACAAGATAGAAGTCCTAGTAGGATTACATGGTACGAGTCCTAGTAGGATTACAAGGATTTATGGTATGAGTTCGTATTCTTCCATGTATGGGTACCCAGGGGTATATGGTCGACAAGCCCCCGAGCACTTTGTAGTCTTGAGCAGCGAGTTCGAGTAGTCTTGAAGCTTCCTCGAGTAGTTTCTGATCGTCTCGAGTACTGCTAGCCAAAGTCTTCAATAGTACTTGAATTTCTTGAAGTCTTGATCTATATAGAGGTGCGATTTGCAAAAATCGCACTCCATATGGAGTGTAGCCCTCGAGCCTGAGTTTGAATCATAGAAATCAAGCTGAGGGTCAATCTTGAAATCTTGATCTATATGGAGGTGCAATTTTCAAAAATCGCACTCCATATGGAGTGTAGCCCCCGAGCCTGAGGTTGAATCGAAGAATCAAGCTGAGGGTCAATCTAGAATCTGCATCTTCCGTCTTGAAAAAAGAGGTTGATGGTTGTATCATAGTAGCCCCCGAGCCTTGAAATGATTAGATGATCAATCCAAGGGTCTTCAGTTCGCAAAAGCCATCATCCGAGTACTCTTGTAGCATTCAGCCCCCGAGATTATGAGCCAAGTGAGCTATATGATCCACGTCGAGTAGTAATTGGAGTTGAGCCCCCCGAGCTGAAGAACTAATGGAGACTACTCGAGTCGTTTTCGAGTAGTAATATTGCCATGAGAGCGGACTTTAGACGCGACCGTAGTCGACTTTATACCTTCAGAGCGGACTTTAGATGCGACCGGAGTCGACTTTTAGATTGCCGCGCAGAGCGAACTTTAGAATGCGCCTTGAGTAAGTCGACTTTGTGCCGCGCGGAGCGAACTTTGTAAATGTGACTTGAGTAAGTCGACTTTGTGCCGCAGGAGCGGACTTTGAGATGCAACTTTAGAAGTTGATTTTATGACGTGACTATAGTAGTCGACTTGGAGATGCAACTTGAGTAAGTCGACTTTATGCAACACGGAGCGGACTTTGAATGCAACTTGAGTAAGTCGACTTTATGCCGCAGGGAGCGGACTTTAGAATGCGACTTGAGTAAGTCGACTTTGTGCCACGCGGAGCGGACTTTAGAATGCGACTTGAGTAAATCGACTTTGTGCCGCGCGGGGCGGACTTTAGAATGTGACTTGAGTAAGTCGACTTTGTGCCGTGCGGAGCGGACTTTAGAATGCGACTTGAGTAAGTCGACTTTGAGTACTTTGAGCCAAGTACGAATCTGAAAAGCAAAGCTGAAAAGCCAAGAACGAAAAAGCACTTCCAGAAGGCAAACGCGAATGAAAAATCAGAAAAAGGGTTATCATGACCCTTATATTGCGTCGAGTACAATGTCTGGATACACTATTGAGTAATAGTGTCTTAAGTACTACTGAGGTGCGGAGCCTAAGAGATAGTACTCGCAAGAATGTTCCGAAGACGAGTAAGACCGTAGGAGACAGTGTGATGAACTCATCTTGTTGTAGCAACAACTTGTGTTAGAGTTCCACTGAGACCCTACTATGAAAGGTGTTACTCTAGGCCGCAGCCTCTTAACGACATAGAGCAAGGACAACATCTGCCACTTATTGCTCTATACAACACGAAGTCGTCTGGAGAGGGTTATCGTGACCCCTACGAGTAGTCGCAGCCGTAGCCGCCTGGAGAGGGTTGTCGTGACCCCCTACGAGTAGTTGCAGCCGTAGCCGCCTGGAGAGGGTTGTCGTGACCCCCTACGAGTAGTCGCAGCTGTAGCCGCCTGGAGAGAGTGTAGCTCAGACCCAAAAGCTACTTACAGCTGAGTAGTCGCCTGGATCCGAAAAACCGTTTACAGCTAGGTAGTCGCCTGGACCTGAGAATCACTTACTGCCTGGGATCGGCATAGAAGCAGGAACCCGGAGTAAGGATCAGATGGTAACAGGGAGACCTAGAGTATGGATCGGCACGGTAACAGGGAGACCCAGGGTAAGTGGGCAGAGCGAGAGTACTTAGGGCCTTGCGTTTCAAACCCATGGTACGGAGCGTGAAGACCACGTGTAGCTAGGTACCATCATTGCCAGGACGCGAATGCCACTTACAGCTAGGTTCCATCGAAGCTTTACACACGCAGTATGCCGTCGGGCGAAGGTGCGACCGGAGTCAACTTTAGATTGCCACGCGGAGTGGACTTTAAGAATGCGATTTTAGAAATCGACTTTGTGTCGTGCTGGGCGGACTTTGAAAATACGATTTTAGAAATTGACTTTGTGCCGCGTGGGGCGGACTTTGAAAATGCGATTTTAGAAATCAACTTTGTGCCGCGCGGAGCGGACTTTGAATGCGACTTAAGTAAGTCGACTTTATGCCACATGGAGCGGACTTTGAATGCGACTTGAGTAAGTCGACTTGGAGATGCGACTTGAGTAAGTCGACTTTTAGATTGCCGCGCGGAGCGGACTTTAGAAGTTGCCTCCTTGGGATAGCCCCCGAGTTGATGAAGTAGGCTCGTGGTGACTTGGTGGATGTATCCCAAGAGTAGTCGGCAGAGTGTAGCTCTGGTGAAAAATCTGTTGAGAAGCGTACACCAATAAGTAGTCCTTAGCGTGTTGTCCTGCGTGCACAAAACAAGCCAAAGAAGGAGAAAAAAGTAATCATTGAAATAAAAGACTTACTGATACCGCAGGAGCGGTCTGGAGATGCGACCGAAGTCGGCTTGTACTGCCGGAGTGGGTTTGAATGAACTCGTAGATGAGTGTTGACGAAGACGTGGCGACCGATGATGGGGTTGTAATGGTTGTTGGTGAAGCCGACTAGTCAGAGGTGGTTCCGACTAGTTGTTGGGGGCGTAGAAGCCGTTCTCGACTAGTTTTCTAGGCGAAACTAGCCGAGAAGAGTAGCCGAAGTAGTCAACGGTGAGTGGGTGCGGCCGCGAGATGATGTCGCGGCGGCGCACGATGTAGTAGAACCTGTGCGGCCGCGAGATGATGTCACGGCGGCGCACAACGTAGTCAAGGTAGAACCGTTGCAGCCGCAGGACAATGTCACGGCGGCGCACGACGTAGTCGAGGTAGAACCGGTGCGGCCGTGAGACGATGTCGCGGCGACGCACGGTGTAGTCGAGGTAGAGCCGGTGCAGCCGTAGAACGATGTCACAGTGACACACGACGTAGTTGTAGTCGATGACGAGGTGGTGTTGCCGAACAACGATGCAGTTGTACTCGGGTAGTTGAAGTAGTAGTACCCGCGTACATTTCTTGTGTGCATCAAGTAATGAACCTTGAAGCCTTGAGGTGCCTTGAACTAATCAGCAGCGAGTCACTTGCATGTGCACAACACTGAGACTCAGCAGACTTGATTGCATGTGTGGTTTTGCTTTGATAGGCCTTTGTACGTGCATGTCGTAGTGAGACTCATTTAGATTTTTTTTTCACGCACAAAAAAAGACAGCAGCTCGACTTGGACTCGGAATAGCGTCATGGACGGAACCGGGCAAGACAACAGAGGTACGTGTCCTTCTCCTGTGCGGACTTGATGGCTTGGAATCCGAGATGGAAGAGTTGGCATTGATTACGCTTGATCTTGGTGATCCGCTCAGACACGGCGAGTTCTGCCAGCGTGCGGGCAGAATACGGAAATTGGTTTCGTTTTGACAGAACTCGACGACTTGCAACTTGACGACTTGATCTGCCGCTGAGTAGATTGATTTCGAAGAGAAAGTTCTTCGAGTTCGCCCGATGATCTTAACGATCACCCCTACCTGGCGCGCCAGCTGTTAGTGTTTTGGCCACTAAGCCTACCAAAGGGTACCTGAGGTATGGAGGATCGCCAGACCTGGAACTCGAAGGTATGCGCGAGGACACGAGACACAGATTTATACAGGTTCTGGCCGCCGGAGTAGCAGACCCTACGTTCTGTTTGGAGTATCATGTATAGCGCCCTGCGCTTGGGTGTTCCCCGGAGGGGTTGGGGATTGAAGTGTTGGCCTCTCCTCCTAGGTACTTGACCCTCTTTTATATAGTCCAGGGGCGGGTTCGTAGTCGGTTACAAGATAGGAGTCCTAGTAGGATTACATGGTACGAGTCCTAGTAGGATTACAAAGATTTATGGTATGAGTTCGTATTCTTCCATATATGGATACCCAGGGGTATATGATCGACACTCAGAACTTGGATATTTGGCGCCATCGCTACAAAAATGGTCACTGCAAATTCAGAATTGGTCCTCCTGTAACTGACTTCCCTAATTTTGTCTCATCCCCCTCATTGTAAACACCTCCTGGAATGCCGGGAGTAGATATTGTAACAGCTCTTCGATCAATGAAAAGTAGGCGGGGATCCCCCCACCCCCGAATTTGTTCGAAAAAACAACTGTTGACGTAGAACTTCGTAGCTTTGGAGATATATTCAGACTCTCTTTCTTGCCAAAGCTTTCGCCAGGGCTAATATGTGTCTCCCTGTGTATGCAAATCTTATTCTTTTCATATTCATTGTACGTCAGGAAGTGAAGTTGTGTTTGAAAATTTTGAATATACTCGTAGGTGGTTCCTCCTTTCCATTGTTGTAGATACAAGCTCTTCTCAATTGTAGTGGAATTATTATTATAGTAGATACATCAAAAAGAGTATCCATCACTGTTCAATTAATTTGCATTGTTTGTACTTTGTACCATTCGATGCTTCATGTTTGTACATATGTCTTCAGCTGCACGATTATTTGCTATGTCAAGAAAGACTCTCTCAATTGAAATTATTGCTATCGGCCGTGTTATCAATATCTTACAAAATGACAGGAGTTTGGAAGAGTTCTAATTAGACTAGATGTGCCAAGATTATTGTTCAGATATCACTTCTTATCATTTATTTTGCCAAAATGTGTTTTCTTATGTGCAATCAAGAGCTTGATCAGGCACTTCTATTATTGTAAAAATGAAATTGTGCATTTTAATTTGCCCTTCTATTATATTTTCCCATGATAAAATTGATGCTATATATTCATAGCATGCATGGTTTGTGCTACTCTTGTTATGTTAGCCACATTTAACATAGATATTATTACCCTACTACCTGGTGTGATTCTACTTTATAATTCAGAATATTTTGTATTTAGGGTCCTTTATCTATTTAATACGGTTTACTATGTTCAATATATTCAATGTGATCCATAATGGGAGATTGTTCCTCTTGCCATGTGAAGATTTTCCTACCAGTCAACTAATGAAATTATTGTTTCAAGTATGGATTTTACCATGAAACTCTAGCCAATGCTAATTATATTTATTTAGCCAAGTCTTAAAGCTACCCTTATCGTACAGTTTGTTAACACCATTGTCTCTTTGTATCTGGCAGATGTCTCTTGATGCTGAACAACACATAGCGGTGAATGATAATACAAACTTCTCGAGATTATATGAGTTGTGTCTTCTACTACATTAATGTGATAATATTTTGCATATGGTTGCCTACTAATCCTTTAAAGGATGTGGTTTACTGAATTTTTGTTGTTCTTGACTTATGACATTTTCAACACACATCTATGGCCTGCCATAAGTGCGGTCATGAAATTAGAAACAATCGTGACTATATGTAGGGATGTAATTCCCTCCCTTTTTTAGATGAAGGGGTTGGGTAAGTACATTGGTGTCGTCTGATAGACCGTCTCATGCATCGACACGTAATTTTGGGTTGACTCAACAGACAACCTGTACAATGAGTTGTCTGGTAAGTCTTCTGGTAGAGCTATATAATTCCTTAATTTGCGCATATAAAAAAGAAATATTTTGAGTTGCATGGCAACAACAACTCATATAGTGGTTGTGAAGTTGTCTCATAAGATGATTGTTTCGCTCATGAGGTGGTTGTTTCGCGAGGCAACGACCTCTTTCTCTCTCCTCACTCTTTCTCCTCCACATCATCAAAAATCTGACGTGACTCTGCATGAGACGACCTATGAGACTGCTGACGTGTACCAATGTACTTGCTAATATGCCCCAGCCCTAAGAAGGCCTAAGCGTGCAAGAGCAGGGTTTGAGCTATGCTCGGTTTGTTCACAGCAGGAGATGCAACCACCGCACCACAGGTGCGTCTACAATTCCCTTCCTTTTCGGTAGGGATCTATTTGTTTTCTTTTGTTTGTTCAAGAGAAACTTTCTTTCATGCCTTTCTGACCATTCCATGTTATACAAATTTAACTTATAGACCTTATTAGTTCAAGAGCCAATCTCAACTTGGGACTTGGGATGAAATGGGCACGACTAAGTGTACCACTCATCCCAGTCTTCTCCTATAGGAAAAAGTCTACATCACCCCCTCAACTATGGAGTGTGGACTACATAACCCCCCCCCCCCAACTTATGAAACGGTCTATATCATCCGCTGAACTTTTCAAAACCGGTCAAATTACCCCCTAAAGCATTTTTGAAAAATCATAGTAAATCCTAGAAAATTTATAAAATGGAAAAATCCAATTGTGTTGAACTCCAAATGAGTAGATCTACTCATTTGAAGTCCAACACAATTAGATTTTTCATTTTATGAATTTTCTGTGATTTACTATGATTTTTCAAAATTGCTTTAGGGGGTAATTTGATCAGTTTTGAAAAGTTTAGGGGGTGATATAGACCGTTTCATAGGTTGGGGGTTATGTAGAGATAGAGTACATATTCATGCAACTTTATAACCCTGTTTAGTTGGTGAAAAGTGGGTGAAATTTTTTGTATTGGACTGCGTGCGTAGAGAGAGAAATGAACTAACACGATCTTCTAAGTGAAAATTTTGGTGAAACTTTGGGAAACTGAACAGGGCCGCGTGGTTGTTAGACTGACCGCAGCGGACGCTGCATCCGGTGCCTCAACCTCAAAATGGGGAACACATCCGCACTGTACGAGCTCCAGCAATCACTACATCCCGATCTGCATTGCGATCGTAGGTCTCTGGTACCTCATATTCGGGGTCTCTCTCCTTCCCTCAGTCCAACCGCTCGCCTCCTTCCACTCCGCGTCCGCCTCCTGCACTGATGCACACATCCGGGAACGACGGCCGGCTCCAGCACCGCCTCCGCCACATCCGTCCCGGCGACCGGGCTCCAGCACCACCGCGTCGCCGAGGGAGTCCAGCCCTCTACCCCTTCGCTGCCTCCTCGACCTCGTCGTCGGTCTCCGCCCCCACTAGCCTCGACCCGCTGTTGGGATTCCGCCGAGCAGAGCTGCCTGCCGTCATGCCCACCGAGCAGATCCAGCCGGCGGCGACCTTTCTCTCCCCTCCCCAGGCTGGACCACGGCGGCAGAGAGCACCGGCGGGCAGGGATGGCCGGCCTAGGTCTGGAGCGAGGGAGGAGCAGGGGTGGGGCTCCCACGATGCAGCACTGCTCCATTCGTCAGGAGAAGCAAGCTGCAGGTGAGGCCTCTCATAATTTCTTCTAGTACTCATAGATTGGTCACAGTTGTAGGATTTGGTGTCTTGTGTGATGCTTGTGCTCATAGATTGGTCACAGTTGTACTCATAGATGGGGCTCTTCTGTCTTGTGTGATGCTTGTTGTTCGTGGTTCTTGTGTGAATCTTGCCATTTCTTGTGTGAATCGTGTAGTTGAAGCAAGAGTGGTTGAATGGTCATGTGAATGTTTTGTGAATCTAGCCATTTCCGTAGTTCTCTGAAATTCAATAGATGGGAGCATGAGTGGCCGCTTCAGATTAATTTAGATTGTCATATGCCTCTTGATTTAATTCAGTAGTGGAAGCAAGAGTGGCTAAATGGTCATATGCTTGTTTCATCTAGGTTTAGATTGCTTCTTCTGTGTAATACAGACCACAATATCTAGTATATTTGCATAACTTGCATAAAAAGCTAATTTATCTGAGATATTTACAAACCAGAGTTTGAATGTCAAGCTGCAGTTAAGCTAATTTATCTAACTGCAGTGTTGCTGCAAGTAAATAAGCAATTTTCTAGCCAAGTTAGCTGTTTTCCACTGAGCTATATGTGTGTTTTAATTAACCTTTGCATTGCCAATGCATGGAAGGCCTGAAGTTGATATGGATGGTTCATGGAATGAAGTAGGATCCGGTGAAGGTTTTACCTACACTCCATGTATTGAAATCTTTTATGGACAGAGCCAGGAAACTGAGGTGAGGCAACCATCAATTATTATGTTCATTTCATTCATGTTTCAATTGCCAACCATCAAGCGTATGTGTGCAGGGATGTTTTCCTACACCACAAGTTCAGAATGGGGCACCACAAGTTGTTGTGTCTGCGCCATCTCGTAGGGTGAAGAACATTCCTAGAAGGGAGAAAAAAAATTCAATCAAGGAGGATGAGTTGTTGTGCTCGGCATACATTAATGTCAGCAAGGATCCCATTGTTGGGTGCAACTAGCCAATTGGGGCGTATTGGGACCAGGTTTTTTAGTACTACCATGAGCACAAGACGATGCAAACCGAGCGTACCAAATCCATTTTGATACACCGTTGGGAGAAAATTCAGAGGGACACATCCAAGTTTTGTGGATTTTATGACAAAATAGAGAGGCTAAATGAGAGTGGCAAAAATGAAGATGACAGAGTAAGAAACTTCTAAATGTTTTAGTTACTATTTTATTTCTTGATGTCATTCAAACACATTTCTCTTTTGACTATGCAGCTGAAGGATGCATTAGACATGTTCCAAGGCCTTGTGGGTTACTCCTTTCCCTATGCTCACTGTTGGTGTATCCTTAGGTGTGAGTGGTGTGATTGTCTTGCATCTTTAACAGTGAAAGATAAGGACAACAATGTTTCTGGTGAAGGGGCAGTGCCAAATTTGGCCCAGCCAAGTACTGAAGAAAGGCCAATGGGGAGACACAGGGCCAAGAAGTTGAAGAGAGCTGCATCAGAATCCGCGTCATCAACTGCTTGCCTTGAGGTTCTTCAGAAGATGTCAAATGATAGGTCAGCGTTCGAGGAATGTCAGGAGGAGCTCTCAAGGGAACTAGTATCACGTGCAGACAGGAAGTTGGCTGCCCAAGAATGACTAGCAGCTACCCAAGAGTTTGAGCAAGAACAAAGGATCATGAGCATAGACATCGACAAAGTTGTACCTTGGCAGTGTGAGTACTACTTGACGTTGCAGCAGAAAATAAATCAGAAGCACACCGGAGGGAGTGGTCCTGCTAACATGTAGATGCAATATGCATGTGTCACAAGTAGTTTGTTGGGTTATGTAATAATTTGAGGCAATATGCTTCTATGACCTAGTTGCTTGCTTGTTGGTTTGTATGAGACAATTTGGTTTGTATCAGATTTGAGACAATTTGGTTTGTATCAGATTTGCGACAATATGGTTTGTATAAGACAATTTGGTTTGTATCAGATTTCAGACAATTTGGTTTGCTTGTATGACAAAGTGGTTGCTCCTTGTTGTGTGTATACCTACTAAATGTTTTGCTGCAAAGATTTGTGCATCAGATTTGTGATGAATTGAGACAATGTGGTTGCTCGTGAATGTTTTGTGTAGCTGTTGTCTCATAAATGTGGTTGCAGCTGGTTCAAAATTCAGGGTGTTATATAGCTGATGAAACCAAGAGTACATGTCCATTTTTTTTGCTTGTGGTGTCCATTCAGAGTACATGTTCAAGCTGTCCATTTTATTTAAAAGCTTTAGAAGAGTACATGTTGGCAGCTTGGCATGATATGCATTTGACTCTACTGAAGATTAAAGGCTCCTAAATCCTGTCTGCAGTCTGCTGCTGCGAACTAAATGGCGAGTAAACAGTTGTTGTTGGCGTGTTTAAGGCCTACTGATATCAGTGATTAGTGTAGCCCATTCGGGGTAAATCTCATCAGCTAGGTAATAACTCATATTGTACTCTTTGCCATTTACAGTGTATGACACTTGAGGTGCATTGCCAGTAGATAATGCATCGAACACCGGAGATCGATGTAACACATTGATATCATTGAGAGACCCCGGGAGCCCAAAAAATGCATGACATATCCAAAGGTCACTACTAGCGACTGCTTTCTAGAATACTTGTTGGTTCTTAAAATGGCCCCGAAATTGACCATGCAAAGTTACTGAACACTTTTCCCATGACCAGTGCATACAATCAATACTACCTAGATTACCAGGAAATCCACGAGCCTCGGCAATTTGCAAAAGTGCAGTGATTTCCTCTTCATTAGGTGGCCTCAAGTAACTAGAACCATAGATTTCCACAATTGCCCTAATGAAATGTCTAACTGACTCTAAAATTGTCGACTCAGCCATCCGTAAATTATCATCAAAAGAATTAGCAAGTCCACCATATGCTAGCATTCTCAATGCAACTGTTACCTTTTGCAAATGTGAAAAGCCTAGCTGATGGGCAGCATCGTATTTCTGAACAAAATAGTTATCATGTTGCTCCACAGCGGTAGCAATGTCCATAAACATCCGCTTGGTCATTCGGAACCTGAAAACATGGGTACATAAGAATGATTAATTTCCACTCCAACATTTGCCAAACCATATATACAGCCCAAAATTATAGCCACGTACCTACGACGAAAGAAGTGATCACCATAAACAGGATTGGAGACAAAATAGTCTGCCATTAAGCGATCATGACCACTCAGTTTACCTCGATCAATCACTTGCCTTCCAATCACAGAACCTCTCCTTGGTTTAGATTCTTCTTCCTCCTGAAGTAATTGAACTATGACAGTGGCTGCCAAAATCTCATCATCACACCTAGGCCTGTTCCTGTTAATCAATTGCCGAAACCAAAACATTCCTACCATCTCCTACAACACAATCAACAAATCAAGTGCAACAATTAATTTCAGTAGCCGCCAAACTTCAGAACTGGGCCTGACCCTAACCCTAGAAAACTAACAGGGGGACAATACCTTGAAAAAACAGGGCAGCTACAAGATGTTGTTCAACAGCAGTACCTCTGATGACTACCGTAGGCAAACAAGGTCACCGAAGTAAAACAGGGCTGCAGCAAAGGAGGGGGGACAAGTTCACCAAAACACCGGAGGAAGCAAAAGACTGTTGGCCGCCGCCGCAACAAAGGAGGCAAATCGGAGGTGTGTCACCTGAAACTCGGAGCATGCGTCAGCTGCAATCAAAGGAAGCGCAGGTGGCCGCCGCCCCCATCGCGTTCCAGTTCACCACGGCGCCGCCGACGCTCGCCCGCGGCAGCGCGGGAACCAACCGCCATGGCCGCGCCAGGGAGCGATGCGCGAGGGATACGGAAAGCTGCTCGCGGCGCTCTGTTTTTCATAGGCCGGCTCATTCTCTTTCCTCACCCAGGCTTTGCGCATAGGGAACGGGATTATCTGTTGGAGACAGTCTTAGAGCATGGCTAATAGTTGAGCCAAGTGCTGGGCTCCAACATCATCCACCTCAGAATAGTGCTGAGCTCATACAACAACTTGGCGCTCCAAGAACTCTACACATAATATTTAATTATTTTGGGCCTACCGGTCATACTCAGCTGGTTTTTATCACTTCCCGTGTAGCAGGCGCGGTAAATGTTGTGTATCTTGGAGACTGTATGGAGCTGGGCGACAAAACCAGCGACAAGTTCTCCTTTCTCTCTCCGCCAGCTGGGAATCTGACGTGTTAGGCTATACGCCCATTGTCGGGCTTGCTCTTAGGGCACCCGCAATGGGTGTCGACAGCTATCTACAACAATTCCACGTAGGAGAGAGAGGAGAGAGAAAAAAACGTCGCTGCGTCTGGGGTGAGCCGATAGCACGCATCACAAAGACGAGCGGGTCCCACCACGTACAGGTTTCCTCGCCCACCCATTTTCTCGGGGATGACGGCAAAGGAGAAGGCCGAGTCGAGACGGTCACCGGAGCGCAAGACTGCGGCTGCCGGCGACGAGGAACTCGACTGCCACCGTCGCGAGCGCAGGGTGAGGCTGACGCGGCCGCGGACTGGAGAGTGCGGGGATGGAGGGACGGAGTACGGAGCAGGGCTGCCAGCGCCACCGCTGGTGCAGGTGACGTCGCAGGCGGCGGCCGGCGGGCAGGCTCGGGAAGAGCCGTCGCTGATGCCACCGATCGGACGCGTTGGGCCTACGGGGACTGGGAGGCGGATTCCGGAGCGGGTGGAACGGGAGGCCGCGGCCGTGCAGCAGAGGGAGCCGGGGCAAGATTTGGGAGCGGTCGTCAGTGGGGGCGTCCACCGGCTGTCGGCGCGAGGAGTCGCGAGGCGCGCCGCCGGGATGGGGAAGGCAGGGCGCAGCCGGCGTGCTGCTGGGCCACCAGCGCGGGGAGGGCGGAGCGCGACTCCGGCGTGGGGAGGCTGGGGTGACGCCGATGCTTGGACAGGGAGAGCTGAGGTTGGGGAAGATGAGATTACGGAGACGAGAGGTAAGGTAGTATTAAAAACTGACAAATGGGACCCACTAAACTTTGGAGTACAAGCTATAGTAAGTTTGTTGGAGAACTTGTCTATAGTGCCTTCTACAGCTGATGTGGCTGAAATTATAGAGAGTGCTCTATCTATACCACTGCGGGTGCCCTTAATCAAATTGTACCGCAGAGCGGCATGCCGCAGCTGGCATAGTCGCCATCGAAAAGACTAAAATATGGAGTACTGCACGTCTGCACTTTTTTTAGAAAATCCACGTGGTTGCCGGGCGCTGCCTTTCTAGGTCGCGTCTACTCGTACGTGTCGCGGCTGTTTATGGTTTTCAGCAGGGAATCTGCGTCACCACCGAGCCCGAGCCGACCCACGCCAAAAGCACTCAACTCCTCGCGTTCTTCCCTTCCCCTTTCCCCCGTCCCGGCAGTTTCGTTTCTCTCCTCCTCGACACCGATTCTGAATCTGCGATACGTCGAGGCGGGGGAGGCGACAATCTCCGCGCCGGAGGAGGGTTGTGGAGCGGAGCGCGATGGAGGCTGCGAGCAACGGCGGGCTGCTGTACCACGAGGTGCAGGAGGGGAAGCTCTGCGCCGTGCACTGCGTCAACACCGCCCTGCAGGGGCCCTTCTTCTCCGAGTTCGACCTCGCCGCGCTCGCCGCCGACCTCGACCAGCGGGAGCGCCTGGTCATGCTAGAGGGCTCCCGGAGCCCCGGCGGCGCCAACGCTGCCGCGGGGGACTTCCTTGCCGAGGGATCCCACAACGTCTCCCTCGGAGGCGATTTCAGCATCCAGGTTAGTTGAGGCCCTCCACGGTTCTTTGAGATTTAAGCCGTTTGTCTCTTGTGGGCTCGGTGAGTTCGACTGATGAGTAGATCGCAGCTTGTTCTGCGGGCTCGATTACAACTTGTTTGTTTGTGTGCTAAGATGGCTGGCTGCTTACAATTTAGGCAATGTTTTCTTGAGTTTTGCTGTTTGGAACCCGCGGATTGCTTTCCAGTAAATGGTTCTAGGTTAAAAGTGACGATATACACTTTAGTATGATGGATTTGTTGACAAGGAGGGTAATTACTTGGAGTGGAGAGATTAGCAGGGTTTAGTTTAGGACGAAAATAAAATTGTCTAGGCAATGCGTCATCCCAGTCATTTGAAGGAATGCTTGTTGTTGAATCGGGTTGTTGCTAGTAGGTAGCACCATGTAAGGTCTGCTCAGAATTGTATAGACTTTCTCCTTGAATATATGTGATATTATCCCTTGGGTTTATAATCATGATTTGAGCTTTGATGGATGCATAAGGGGGTGCAGAGGGAGGGACCATCAGTACTTCATGTCTTCAACTAGCATAGAACCACACTGAAATTTGCATGATTCCCTGAAGGCGATTTGATATAGGATTGTACTTGTTTTGCATTGCTATAAAATTTTAGATGTAGTCATTTCTTGCAAGTTACCGATCTTACATTGCATTTGAATAATCAACTAGGAACAAAGAAGTAACATGATCTTGTATCAGCGATATACATTTTATTTTACGTACTCGGCCTTCACGAATGCATGTGCATGCATGCTATAGTAACGTCTTCTATTGCCATTATACTGTCCAAATTTATGTGATTGGTGTACATAATCAAGAGTTTTTCCGTTTTCCATAGCTTGACTGTTGTCGTGTACTGAATTGCTGACACTAAGAATAGCTCCGTTACCAGTTATTGTTCTTTAATTCAGGTTCGATATGTTTTTTCATTGAATTTTAAATTAGGAATATGAGGGAGTTTATAACGGTATCAAGTTAGCAGCGTTGAGGTTTTAAATGCTACTTCTAAATTTAATATGATCTGCAAACAATTCTGAAGAGAAAACTTGATTGATGTATGCACTTTGAAGAGTTTCACTGGTGACGAGTCATTAAATTCCAGATGATCCTACAGCCATCGATGTTATCCAGACACAATGAGTTGGATATCACTCACCCGTGTTAGATTTCAAGTGTTAAAATCCAGATGATTCTACAGCCATCGATGTTATCCAGACACAATGAGTTGGATATCACTCACCCGTGTCAGATTCCAAGTGGTATTTGGCATGTCCGCTAAATATTTGCCAAATTTGACACTCTCACCCGAGTCGGATACCAACAAAAGGTTAACCAGTGGGGGTCTCCCCTGCTGTACAGTTTTCTTTTTTAAAAGTCGGATACCAACAGCCGCACTGGAGTCGGACAGCACCTGCACCTGTGTTCATGTCACAATGACATCCATCATTTTTGTTCGATGGGGATATATGAGATCCCGTATATATTTTGGGTTTGAACCTACTGTAAATCCAAATATGGCTATAAGCGATTCAAGTAAATAGATTACAAATTCTGTAATGACACAGAAGGACTGAAATTATGTTGTACGCCAAATATGACTAGTAAAGGCAGTAAAGCTGGCACTTGTTGAGTAGGTTGGTTTAGGCTTTTGCTGAGCTAATAGCACAAGCTGGTTAACCTTTTGATGGCCAGTGCCTTCACTATGATCCTACTCTGCAAGAGCTATGCTGTGACTCCAATAAGAAACAAATAATCATGGAAGGGGAAAAGGTCATTTCCCTAGATGAAATGCATACCTGTCACTCATGATACGACGAATCCTGAAGTTTAAGCACAAATAGTGAACATACCTTTGTTTTGCATGTTGCTGATATTATGTTTCACACGCTTTTATTTTGTGTGCATGACTTATCATTTTTTTATGACGACAGTAGTTTGCTGTGAATATGTTTCAGTGCTGTTCTGGTATTAGAATTATTTGAGTTTTTCTCCTTCAGGATGTATTGGAGAAGGGTCACCTAACATATGCAGCAGTTAGCCTTTTCCCTTTCCACTGCACACTATATTCATCTTTTCATCATAAATGTAGTTTATCATTGGTCAATAAACTACAATAGTTTAACATTACATGCTATGTTCCTTTATGGTACTTGAGAGTTCACACTAGACCCAAATTTGAACAGATGGCACAAGTTATGTGTTTATATATTGGAATTTGCAGTTCTTCACTTTGTTCATTCTCAGCCTTTATACTGCATTTGATATGAACAATTGTTTTTCTCGCATTGAACCTGGAATGTTGTTATGCAGTCTATTGCTTCTATTTGTTTCCATCTGTATTTTTCATATTTGGATTGATTATTGGATTAGTATATAGATATTCTTTATTCTAGCACAATAACTTTATGTTGGATTAGTATATAGATATTCTTTATTCTAGCACAATAACTTTATGTTAATAGGAAAATACAAGTTTTAAGTCTGTTCTTATTTTAGCCATGCGCACTCATGACCATATTCTGACCTTATGCTTTCTTCTAATAGGTTCTGCAGAAGGCCCTGGAGGTTTGGGACCTCCAAGTTATTCCCCTTGATTCCCCAGATGCAGGGTCATCCCTCTTTGATCCTGAGCAGGAGGTTGCTTTCATTTGCCACCTTCAGGACCACTGGTTCTGCATCAGGAAGGTGAATGGGGAGTGGTACAACTTTAACAGTCTCTACCCAGCTCCTGAGCACCTGTCAAAGTTTTACCTCTCAGCTTTCATTGACACCCTGAAGGGATCAGGCTGGAGTATCTTTGCAGTTAGAGGCAATTTCCCCAAGGAGTGCCCTATGGCAACTGAAGGCTCTAATGGGTTCGGTCAGTGGCTTACCCCTGATGATGCCCAGAAGATAACAGCCTCCTGCAACCAGGTGCAGCCACTGCCTACTCAACAGGTGCAATCCCCTCTACTTAGCCAGCAACCAGGAGGGATGAGTGAAATGGACATGATTGCAGCGCAGCAGGAAGAGGCTGATCTGAATGCTGCAATAGCTGCTAGCTTGATGGATGCTGGGGGTCCATTTCCCAGCTATGATGCAGCTCAAGAATATAGCAAGCAGCACGATGCTCCTGTTATCGGAGCATCGTCGAGCAACGACAATAACCGGGAAGAAGCTGATAAGTCTGAAGCAAGTGCTCCTCCCTGCGAGGACACCCAGGAGCCAGCTTCAGGAAGTGATACAAAAGGGGAGGTTTCTTCTATAGAGGTTAAAGGATCACCTAAAGAAGAATAGAATGAATTAGACTAGCGAGGACGCCTCCCTATGAAAATTTTCAGTTAGTCTGTAACTGAGAACATACAAACAGGAAATCAAGAGAGGGAGGCGTCTAAACTGCCCTCCATTCCAGTGGAGAAGCTTTTTTTTTCCTGATTTCTGAATGCTTGCTGTATACAAATTGCATAGTCTGAACTGCATTGGGTTTAAAAACTTAACTGGTGTAACTGTTATGTGCAATAGAGACTTACTGTTGGGAAATCCTCCTCATGAGTGGGTGGTGAGGAGAGTAATAGCTCCTAGAGAGCAGGCCCACATGTCATAGGTGCTGCACTAGTTGTTGGACCAAACTTGTGTGCACCTAGTGTTTACCCTTGGCTTCCAAGAGGTGAAAAGGGGTACTTCATTTCAGCCCAAGGGAGCTGAACGAGAGAGAGACTAGAATAGAGAAAAAGAATACTCCAGTAGCAGCCCCTCCTCCTTGCGTGAGAAGAGAGAGAGGGAAGAAAAGAAAACCAAGAGAGGGAGAAGGAGATTAGAGAAGAAATCAAGGGGAATCCGCCCACAAGGTTGTGAAGTTTCAGATCCGCAACCTGCTGCCTCTAATCTATATTCCACCATTGTTTTGGTGAGGTGTTTTCTACTCCCTAGTTGTAGTCCCAAATCTTGATGTTGAAAGCCAAGATCTGTGTATCTTGATGAGTTGTTGTTGCCTCTAGCATCTAGAGATGAACTTGTTGTAATCCCACATTCATATAGTGGAAGAAGATTTGGTGGCTTGGTCCCGTGGTTTTTCCCCTTCGATTTGGAGGGGTTTTCCATGTAAATCGGATGTCTCTGTTTGTGATGGTGGTGATGTGTTTGTGCTAGCTGATTGGATCGATTACTACTGCTGTTATTCCTCCAGTTAAATCTGTGATATTATTTTGTGGCTATCCTTCCGTGACTAGGTGAAGGTCCTGGGCACATCTTGTTCCGCTGCGTGCTGATTATCCCAACATAATCTGGCATCAGAGCCGTGGTTAAGCTATTGAAAGTGATTATCTCTCTGTTTGGCAATGGAGGACAACAATACTCCAAGTGGAAGTGGTATGTTCAAGCTTGATGCTACTAATTATGCTTTGTGGAAGCCCATGATGGAGGATTTGCTTTATTGCAAAGATTTGTATGAGCCAATTACAAGAGATAAGATACCTACCGGAGTCACAGAAGAAGATTGGAGAGTGTTGAATCGGAAAGCAGTAGGTATGATCCGTTTGCACATCCATCCTACTATATTTCACCATGTTGCTAATGATACAGATGCATTTAAGTTGTGGCAAAAGTTGGAGTCTATGTATGAGCGGAAGACAGCAGTTAACAAGGCCTCGGTGATAAAGCAGCTTGCAAAGCTAGAGTACCGAGATGGCAGTAGTGTTATTGAGCACTTGAATGTCTTCCAAGGCCACATAAATCAGCTGTCAGCTATGAAGATAAATCTTGATGATGAAGTGCAAGCATTGCTATTGTTGAGCTCATTGCCAGATAGCTGGAATACGCTTGTTGTATCACTTAGCAATTCAACTCCAGATGGGAAGCTGACTCTTGACATGGTGAAGAACAGCTTGCTGAATGAGGAAGCCAGAAGGAAAGAAAAGGGCAGCAATCTGCCGTCATCTTCTGATGCATATGTGGCTGAAAATAAAGATGAAAGCCGTGGTCGAAGCCGAGTAAAATCTCAGCATGGCAGAAGCAAATCCAGGGGGAGATCTCAGTCACGTTCAAGGAAAGAAATTATTTGCTACCATTGTGGTAGGGAAGGCCACAAAAGAAATCAGTGCAGATTTTACAAAAGAGAGCTTGCAGCAAAGCAAGGCAACAAAACCGAGCAGAAGGGCGAAGCCTCAGTTGTAACCGCAGCTGGTGAAGATTATCTTATCGTTGATGATGACAGTTGTCTCAGTGCCAGTACTGGTGATGATTTGAGTTGGGTAGTAGACTCTGGTGCCTCTTTCCATCTAACATCACACAGGGAGTACTTCACATCCTACACTAGTGGTGATTTCGGCTATGTAAGGATGGGAAACAGAGACACGTCAACCATTGTTGGCAAGGGCACTGTGTGTATAAAAACAAGCACAGGCTGCAAGTTGACACTTGAGAATGTGAGGCATGTCCCTGATATTAGGCTGAACTTGTTATCAGTAGGGAAGCTCGATGATATTGGCCTTAGTAGTTATTTTGGTGAAGGAAAATGGAAGCTCACCAAAGGTTCCTTGATTTTGGCCTGTGGTGCCAAGCAAGGGTGTCTTTATGTGACAAAGACAGAATTGTGCAAGTCTGATGTGAATGTTGCTGAGAAGGATTCTAGCATTGAATTGTGGCATAAGAGGCTTGGACATATGAGTGAGAAGGGGCTGCACTCCCTTGCTCACAAGGACTTCCTTCCTGAGTTGAAAGGTATGACCTTGAACCCCTGTGTAGATTGTTTAGCTGGTAAACAACACAGGATTGCTTTTCGTACATCCACTGTTCCACATCGTGCTAAAAATATCCTTGATCTTGTGCATACTGATGTTTGTTCTATGACAGAGAGTTCTCTTAGTGGTGCATTATATTTTGTCACATTTATTGATGACCACTCTAGGAAGGTTTTTGCATATGTCTTGAAGAACAAATTTCAGGTAATTGATGTCTTCAAAGAGTTTCATGCCAAGGTTGAAAGGGAAACTGGCAGAAAATTGAAGTGCATTAGATCAGACAATGGTGGTGAATATAGAGGACCATTTGAGAGATATTGCAGGTTGCATGGAATTCGGCAACAGAAGACAGTGCCGAAAACAGCTCAGCAAAATGGCCTTGCAGAGAGGATGAACAGGACACTCGAAGAGAGGGTCAGAGCTATGCTCTCTCATGCAAAATTGCCAAATCAGTTTTGGGCTGAAGCATTGATGACTGCAGTATATGTGCTCAACTTGTCTCCATGTGTTCCACTTAATGGTGATATTCCCCAGAGGGTATGGTCAGGAAAGGAGGTATCATACAAGCATCTGAGAGTCTTTGGGTGCAGGGCATTTGTGCATGTTCCTAAAGATGAGAGGTCAAAGCTTGACAGCAAAACCAAGCAATGTGTATTGCTGGGCCACCCTGATGAAGAGTTTGGCTATAGGCTGTGGGATCCAATCAACAGGAAAATTGTGAGAAGCCGAGATGTAGTGTTCTTTGAAGATGAGACAATAGAAGATATTGTGAGGCCAAAGAAATCAGCCACTACACCTCAAATTGTTGATATGGATCAGATTCCTTCTCCAGTTATGCATGGCAATTATGGGGGAGATGATGGTACTGAAGGTGCAAGTTCAAGCCAGGGTGATGATCAGCCACCTAATGGTGATGATGATGATGATGCTGATGTTGATGATACTCCAGAAGAACCACAACAGGAGCAGTTGAGGAGAACTACCAGAGTTCACAGGCCCTCTAGCAGATATTCACCACATGAGTATTTGTTGTTGACAGATGCAGATGAACCCTCATGCTATGAGGAGGCTATGTCTGATGAGCACAAGAATCAATGGCTGGAAGCCATGAAGGATGAGATGAGTTCCCTTCTTGAGAACAACACCTTTGAGTTGGTGGAGTTGCCAAAGGGCAAGAAAGCACTGAAAAACAAGTGGGTGTACAGGTTGAAATCTGAAGAGAACAACTCACAACCAAGATACAAGGCAAGGCTGGTTGTGAAAGGCTTTGCTCAAAAGCAAGGTATTGACTTTGATGAAATATTCTCTCCTGTGGTCAAGATGTCTTCAATCAGAGTTGTGCTTGGAATGGCTGCCACCATGGACTTGGAAGTTGAACAACTTGATGTAAAGACGGCATTCTTGCATGGTGACCTAGAGGAAGAGATTTATATGGAGCAACCAGAAGGGTTTGCAGTTGAAGGCAAAGAGCACTTGGTTTGCAAATTGAACAAGA
The DNA here is from genome assembly GCA_036936925.1 of Cenchrus fungigraminus. Classification (NCBI taxonomy): domain Eukaryota; kingdom Viridiplantae; phylum Streptophyta; class Magnoliopsida; order Poales; family Poaceae; genus Cenchrus; species Cenchrus fungigraminus. The sequence goes on from CM072779.1 coordinate 12,178,949, forward strand.
GCTTGTATGGCTTGAAGCAAGCTCCTCGACAGTGGTACAAGAAGTTTGAGTCTTTTATGACTGACCTTGGCTACCATAAAACACATTCTGATCATTGTGTCTTTATGAAGAAGTATGCTGAGGGTGATTTCATTATTCTCTTGCTTTATGTCGATGATATGTTGGTTGCAGGAAACAGCACAAAGAGAATTGCTCTCCTGAAGAAGACATTGGGCAAGTCATTTGCCATGAAGGACTTGGGCTCGGCTAAGCAAATACTTGGCATGAGGATCTCCCGTGATAGAGCAAACAAGAAGATTTGACTATCACAGGAAGAATATATTGAGAAGGTACTTGAAAGATTCAATATGCAGAATGCAAAACCAGTTAACTCTCCACTTGCAGGACATCACAAATTGAGCAAAAATCAGTGTCCTATAAGCAAAAGGGAGAAAGAAGCAATGAAGAAAGTACCTTATCAATCCGTTGTTGGCAGTTTGATGTATGCCATGATGTGCACTAGGCCTGATCTTGCCTATGCAGTGGGAGTTGTTAGCCGGTTCATGAGCAATCCAGGAGAAGCACATTGGGCTACAGTAAAGTGGATTCTCAGATATCTCAGAGGTACTTCCAAAATGTGCTTATATTTTGGAAATGGCGATCCTGTATTGCAGGGCTATAGAGATGCTGATTATGCTGGAGACAAGGACTCCAGAAAGTCTACATCGGGATACTTGATGACATTTGCAGGGGGAGCAGTGTCATGGCAATCAAGACTGCAGAAGTGCGTTTCATTATCAACAACAGAGGCTGAATATATTGCAGCAGTTGAAGCTTGCAAGGAAGTGTTGTGGATGAAGAACTTCTTGCAAGAGTTGGGTCATAAGCAAGAGAAGTATGATCTGTTTTGTGACAATCAGAGTGCTATTCATCTTGCCAAGAATTCAAGCTTTCATTCTCGAACCAAGCACATTGATGTGAGGTATCATTGGATTCGAGAAGTGGTGAGTTCCAAGTTGCTGCAACTCGAGAAAATCCATACCGACAAGAATGGTTCGGATATGATGACAAAAGTGCTACCGTTTGATAAGCTGCAAGTGTGCAATGAGGTAGCGGGCATGATGGTGCCCCCCTCATGAGTTGGAGGGGGAGATATGTTGGGAAATCCTCCTCATGAGTGGGTGGTGAGGAGAGTAATAGCTCCTAGAGAGCAGGCCCACATGTCATAGGTGCTGCACTAGTTGTTGGACCAAACTTGTGTGCACCTAGTGTTTACCCTTGGCTTCCAAGAGGTGAAAAGGGGTACTTCATTTCAGCCCAAGGGAGCTGAACGAGAGAGAGACTAGAATAGAGAAAAAGAATACTCCAGTAGCAGCCCCTCCTCCTTGCGTGAGAAGAGAGAGAGGGAAGAAAAGAAAACCAAGAGAGGGAGAAGGAGATTAGAGAAGAAATCAAGGGGAATCCGCCCACAAGGTTGTGAAGCTTCAGATCCGCAACCTGCTGCCTCTAATCTGTATTCCACCATTGTTTTGGTGAGGTGTTTTCTACTCCCTAGTTGTAGCCCCAAATCTTGATGTTGAAAGCCAAGATCTGTGTATCTTGATGAGTTGTTGTTGCCTCTAGCATCTAGAGATGAACTTGTTGTAATCCCACATTCATATAGTGGAAGAAGATTTGGTGGCTTGGTCCCGTGGTTTTTCCCCTTCGATTTGGAGGGGTTTTCCACGTAAATCTGATGTCTCTGTTTGTGATGGTGGTGATGTGTTTGTGCTAGCTGATTGGATCGATTACTACTGCTGCTATTCCTCCAGTTAAATCTGTGATATTATTTTGTGGCTATCCTTCCGTGACTGGGTGAAGGTCCTGGGCACATCTTGTTCCGCTGCGTGCTGATTATCCCAACACTTACGTGGCGGTTTTGAACCTGTTTTTTCCGTAATTTATCATGTGAACTTGTGCTGTAACTCGTGCAGCTACTCTGATTCTGGATGCTCGCATTTCCGTTGTTATTCGTGCTTTGCAGTCAGAAATACCGTCTCAAGAATGTGTTTGCAGGTGTTGCTCTTTTTTTTTTTTTTGAAACTTGCAGGTGTTGCTCTTGTTTCCTGCAGTGTCTTATTTCTTTCATCTGAAACATCCGAGGCTGTTGATTCACATTGAGCGGCATCTGTAGGCTGCCAAACCGCAGCCTAGCTGCCGAAAGGCGTGGGTCGGTGGTTGGCGCCTTGGCGGCACCTCGATGCACCGCCCGCCCGCTCTGTCCTCTGGTCGAAATCTAAGCACACGACACCATGATTTTCTACAGTTTTCTTCATTCTTTTCTTTTGGGGCCATATACGACGCCGTTGCTGACGAGGTGATGCAATGCCCAACGGTGTACTCTTCTGGTGTGGTGTCCCACTCCACGCTTGCGCCCTTTCTTTCCACCCAATTTTTCTCCCCTCGCAATTTCCCGAAATCCAGCTCAAGTAGTTGGACTCGACATCGACAAGATCAGTCCGTAGCTGCCGTCCATCGTAGTTCTTGCCTGTCTTGTCCTCCCCTCCCCTTTCCCATCGGAGGAGAGATCCGAGCTGCCTGCCATGGACTGCCCCGGCCGAAGCTGCCGGCTGTTCGGCGCCCACAGATCGCTGCACGACCTCCTCGGCGGCGGCTCCGGTGAGCTCTGCGCTCTAGGCTTTTTAGAGGTCAGATCGTTTTCTTTATGGTCTGAAGAGTGCAGATCGTGTTGATCGTTCAGATTGTTGTGTTGCATTTCGCGTCTGGGACCTGCTGTGCTGAGACTGAGAGCGGTGGCGCTGGAATTTTTTCTGTGGGCGCAGTGGCGGATGTGTTGCTGTGGAGGAGGAAGGAGGTGGCCGGCGGGTTGCTGGCCGCGGTGGTGGCGTCCTGGGCGCTCTTCTACTGCGTGCCTGGCTACACGCTGCTCTCCTTCGTGTCCCAGGTGCTCATGATCCTGCTCACCGTCCTCTTCGTCTGGACCAAGGCTGCACAGCTGCTCAACAGGTGATGCTCGTTCCATCTCATACCTACTGATGCATTACTGTGGTTGATTCAATCATTGTGGATGCTATTTACTAGTACTCCACAAGTAGATTGTTAAACTTCACTTTGTACTAGGTAGCATCCACAAGAATTTGGATTCATAGCAAACAGGTAAAGATTGTTGAAGTGCCAAGGCCCAAGGGGATTGTTGCTCTTGGTCACTTGGTGCCTTGGTGGTGTGCTAAAGCTAATGAAATTTAATTGAACCTGGTTGAACAATTTTAGCATTTGGATATGGATTGAGTCAGTCCTGGGCTCCTGCGGTATAGAAGGGCATGCCATTTGCAGATGTCAATGTGCTAGAAACCTAGAAGTAGAACTGTTTAGTTACATTTTGAGTGAGTAAATTTTGCATTACCGTGCAATATTATCACCCTTTTTTTGTAATCAAAGCATCTAAGAAATGGACCAATAATGAAACGATTCTTCTGCGTAATTTCTTTTGATATTTGGTAATAGTTCTGTAGTTAATGTCTGCCGACTCTAAGCAAAAGAAGTCTATGCAGGGCACTTCCTCCTGTTCCGTTGATGAAAATTTCTGATAAGTCAACAAGTGAAGCAGCAGAAATAGTGGGTAACTTCGTGAATAAAGTGCTCCAGGATTTTGGAAACATTGCACTTGGAAAGGACTCCAACCTCTTTTACAAGGTGGCTTTTGTTTTGCTGCTGACTTCCATAGTTGGCCGATTGACTGATCTTATCACTTTGGTATATACAAGTAAGTTCCCTTACTTATTTACATTTTAAAGATATAAGTACCACTGAGCATCTTTACAAGAATCCCAACTGAACTGCAATGTGAAAAATGTTATGTTGTAAACTATGGTTATCATCAAATCACTGATAATTGCACGGTGAACTCGTTTCATCAAATCACATGATACAATGATGGAAACAGAGTCAATGCTCAAACTATCACTTCTATTTTTAGATAGCTGCGTATGGCACTACTTTAGTCAAAAGTAGAAACGAGCTCATGCATGTTTGGCCAGTACATAATCATTTTATCTGGTGGCAGTTGTTCAATTTGCAAACAGATCTAACTGTGTACATAGGACTATGACATTTGCAAATAGCGACTGAAGTTCTACACTAGCTCCGCTGAATGGATTCCAAGTGAAAGGGGTTTTTAGTGCATACACAAGAACATGACAGAGGAGGATGACTCTCTTCTACTTCGTTCATAGGGACTACGGGCCTGCTTGGTTGCAGGCCACACATCACCACGCCACGGAACAGTGATTTCCGTGGCGGGCGAAACGTCCGCCGCGGGAGTGTGGCGAGGCGAACAGTGCTGTGGCAGGTGATGGCCACCAACCAAGCAGGCCCTACATTCTCTACACTCGACCTAATGTGAATAGAAAGGGAGGCATGGATCATCTGATAGAATGGGAAATTAATTTAAAGCACTTGATGTATTAATCTTACTCATCAAAGCCGAAACTCTGACCTTGTTGAACCCGTGTTCCTTCAGGCGCTGTTATTGCTCTCACAATCCCTGCGTTGCTGGAGAAATCCGAAGAACATATTGCCAGATTCTTCGAGACAGCTTCAACATATTTCCTGACATGTGGGCTAGTGTGCGAAGAGTATAAATGTAAGATGACAAACAGGTTATTGGAAAAGAAGTTGAGTTGATAGCGATGCGGATTCGCCAAGAGAAATTTTTTGCCTTGTAAACTAGCCTGTCTTTTGAGGCTAAAACAGTTGTGACATCTACCAAAATTGTGGTCTGTCTATATATTGTAGGTCTGTAGCCTTGGAGTTTCACACAGCACACCACAAGAGTTCTAGCTTTGATGAAATTGTGCTCTTTTTACCATCTTCAGGTGGGATTTTACCCATTTCTGAACCTTTCATCCCCTGAAGCTTCTCAATGAAATCCACATCTATCAGCTTACTTCATCCTTGCTATCGAGGGACTGAATCCTCAAAACCTATGCGAATTCATCTAGCAGGGCCTTGTTTAGTTTGCTAAAGTTTCTGACGTTTTCTCCACTCTCTTTCCATCACATCACATTAAATACGTCAAAAGACATATGTTCGGAGTATTAAATATAGGTAAAAAAAAAACTAATTACACAGTTTTGATGTACTTCGCGACACGAATCTTTTGAGTCTAATTAGACCATGGTAGGATAATATTTACCACAAACAAACGAAATGTGCTACAGTATGCTACAGGAGTTCGAAAGGTTGAAAAGGCAAATTTTTCCAACAACTAAACAAGGCCCAGGTACGCCTGCCATTATTGCAATTTTCTCGCCTGGACGCCTACTTCTTTGGAATGGGGGCGGAGACGTGCTTTCGAAATCTGTCGCGGGTCCTATCCTCCATGAATTCGGAGAACATGGGAGAGCCACCGGCGAGCAACGCAGCCAAGTTAGACACCGTTTAGTTCCGTGAAATTTTGATAAAAATGGTAAAATTTTTGTATTGAAAAACGTATTCTATGAGAAGTGACACGGTTTGTGATGCGAAAAATTTTGACAGTTTTGAGAACTAAACGGGCCTTAGTCGATACTACCAGACACGTCACGCTGAAGAAAATGCATACAATAATGCTCATTCAGTTGCATTAATATTTTATTTACTTGGACCCACCCATCAGTTGCTGCAGACCTCTAGCGGAGCATTGCTATTAAATGCGGTGTTCTTTGGTTTCCGTGTAGAGGCAGTGGAGCTGGTTGCCAAATCTTGCGACAAGCTGAGGGATTTCCCTGTGTCTCTCCTCCACGGAGGCGTGCTGGCTGATGTGTCGGTCGTCAGGAATAGTTGTTGGGCTTGCTCTAAGAAGGTGGGCAGCGCCGCAGCGGCGCGTGAGCTCCGAGGTGCTGAACGACGCATACTTCTACATGGCGGTGGCGACCTCGGGGGCTTTGCGTCTGTGGAGACTCGAGAGTCGACCATTGCGTAATGGCGTCCTCCGGTGAGATTATGATTCTCCTCCAACGGGTTAGACCCCTCAATTGGATCGTTGTTATTCACTGCGATCCAACAGTTTTTACATAAACCCCCCTAAATTGGATCGTGATTGTTCTCCGCGATCCAGATATTTACACAAAACTCCCCGATCTGGATCGCGGTTATTCTCCGCGATCCAAATATTTACAAAATACCTCTTATATTGGATCGTGATTAATCTCCATGATTCATTTTTTTTATGTGTACCCTCCTAAATGATACATTTCCTTTCGGACAAGTCCCTCATTTTCTCTCGCCTGGTTTCCTTGCTCTCTCCGCCGCCGCCGGCGACATGGACTTGCCGGAGAGCCGCAGCCGACGGTCAAGCAGTGGATCGGAAAGTCCTTTTGCTCCGCCTATGGCCCTACGCTCTGCCTCTGTACCTTCTCTGCCTCCGGCCGCTGGGTAGCCCAGGTGCGGAGGGCCGCAGCCACCTCTGCGCGCGACCAACCTGTGGGTCCCCTGCTTGCAGTGTCTCCACCTGAGCTCTCTCCTCGGGTACCACACCTTCTCGCTCGCCGGCTCGCCGCCACGCCGGCTACCTCGTCGCACACGACCCGGCTGTGTGGAGCTTCTACACCCAGGTCCCAGTACGCTGCCTCCTACTCAACTCCCGTACTTTTCTGAATATTTTCTGCGCACACAAGTAATCATACACTGACACACAATACGACTACACGTATCTTCGTTGGGTGTGTATCTGTAAAATGTGGTACAAATTAGCGTAACTAGAGTCTCATCTGATTTTTTAGAATTTCTATAATTCGCACGGTACAGTTTCAGATCAAACATTTGGTTTAGCAGTTCTTAGTTTCCTAATAGATCTATAGCTCCATATATTAGATCATCATGAAATTCAATTCATTGCCCCTGTGCCAGTTGCATACAGTTGACCTTGTTCACATCCTGTTAGCTGCTTGCTTTTCTGTTCCTTGAGCTGCTTGTTTCTTAACTGTAATATGGATTTACCTTCCAAATGACCTTTTCTGGTGGACCATACTTACCATATATTTTGTTGGAACTTTAATGCTTCCTTGTTACCGTAACACTTCAGTAACTCGATAACAGTTCGGTAAGTGCCACAGATCGACCAAGACGGGGGCACCTGGTGCCACCCCGCAAAGGTCCTACTAATCAGAGGTACGGAGCCTGACCCCCGACGGGTTCGAATAGGCGCCTCAGATTAACAGAGTCAGGGACGACCAGGGCGCGCGATCGAGCCAGTCCTCGAACTCAAAGGTTCGAGGGCGCCCCATAGTTCGTGTTCAAGGCCGAACGAGGGCAGCTAGTCGAGGGATCCCATCGAGGGAGAGCTTTCGCGCCCTCGGTCCTAATCGAACGGGACCGAGCCCTGCCTAGCATACCCACGTGAAGTGCTCTCATGGACGTGTCTCCGGACCACGAGCCGACCCTTATCGAACGGGGCACGGACGTCCACTTGAATTACCCGTTAACAGCTCAACGAGGGGTCCATGACTCGCAACCCGTTCGATGGGAAGCATGGACCACCTCACCCCTCCCCCCTGCGGAAGGGCGGCGAGGGGCGCGCAAATAAGTCGAAGAGTTTGTCCCGATCGCCCCGCGTGGGCCCGGGCTCAGGGGCTCATCGCTCGGCTACACCTCCCGGACGTGTCTGACAAAAGTCACATTCCCCCGCTCCTTCGAGGGCAGCGAGCGAACCCCCCGGGACTCGTCCCGGGGGGGTTAACGTCATTCCACACGCGTAAGATCGCCGAGGCCGGCTGAAATATCGCCGAAGCCGGCTGAAACAAACGCCTCACGGATTGACAGCTCAGCGTAAGAACCTAGCACGAGTGTGCACACTCCTCCAAGGCTTCGGGGGCTACACCCGCGGGTGCGCTAGCGCGCCCCCACGGAACGTCATACACATCCAAAAGGGAAGAAAGTCCTAACAGAGAGCTTCAGCCTTTACGGGTTCCTCCGGATACCCCTACAAAGGCTCGGGCGCTACTGTCGGGGACAGCCATAGGGGTCCCCTAACTATGGGGGAGATCACCCTTCCTAAAAAATTGACACAAAACCACAAAAACGCTCCCCAAATCGGTCACAGCCCAAATGCGAATAAAGCCCACGGCCCAACAACCTCCATGGCCCATCAAACCGCCATCCTCAGCCGCCCTCGAGCGAACCTCCGCCTCGCTCGAGGGTTGGACGCCGTGCGGCAAGACCTCGCTTCGCTCGAGGGCACGGCGCCCCTTGAGTGGATCTCCGCCTCGTTCGAGGGCTCTGGCCCCTCGAGCGAACCTCCGCCTCGCTCGAGGGATCCAGCCCCTCGAGCGAGCCTCCGCCTCGCTCGAGGCCTCCCCTCGAACCGTGGCGCCTCACCTGCTCCCCCCGACCGGAGCATTAAATGTCCTGACACGCCGCGAGAGCCCGGGTCAAAAGGCGAATCCCCGCCACGCCGATCTCCTGACACCGCCTGGGAATCTGACCCCGGCGCTGTTCGAGCAACCCACCACTGTGTGACCATCCCCGGCGCTGTATAAGCACTGTGCGGGATGGCTGGTGTCATTCTTCGACACTGTACCACCCGCTCCCGTCCTTCCTCCCCGCCATACCCCTCGAAAAGGGATGGCAACACCCTCGAGGGGCGTACGGCCGCCGCCCTGACGCACGCCCATGACGGTGCCATGGCGCAGGGTAGGCAGAGCACGTTCCCTCCATCACCTCCGGCGCTGTGCAGCCATCCCCAGCCCTGTGCCACCATCCCGGGCACTGTGGAACCATCCCCGGTGCTGTGGAACTCTGTTCCGATGGGACACCGCCACGCCGACCCCTGTGTGGCATGGGCGCTCCCGCCATCGAGGCCCTCGAAAGGGCATGGGGGTGCCCTCGAAAGGTGTACGGACGGCGAGCAGGCGCGCACACTGACCGGCACCGCCGTACGAGCGGCGTGCGCCGCGTCCTCTCCACCAGCTCCGGCGCCGCCCGGCCATCCCGGGCGCTGTGCAACTGACCCGGGGGCTGTGCGGCCATCACCAGCACTGTGCCGCCATCCCCACCGCTGTGCGACGGCACACACGACACTGTGCGGACACACCGATGACGCACCACCGTCCCGCGCCACCAACTCCGGCCCTTCCTCCGGCGGATAGGCCCTCGATCCAACGGGGCCGCCCCTCGAAGTCAAAGCAGGATGGGTCACGAACCGCCACGACGCCCGCGGAAGCCGGAGGAGGCCACCAACTCGCGCCAGGAACCATGATGCGCGGGACAAGACCGCCGACGCCATGCTTATTAATACATAACCACTGTATCGGCTGTTGTGCAGCATCCTGTAACTGCCCTCCCTTGGCCTATAAAAGGGAGAGGCAGAGCCCCCTGCGCGGGGACACGACGAAACGACAGCATCACCTCTCACCCACATTCACCCACTCGTTCATTCCCTTGATATTGGCACTCTGCCTCAATCATCTTGCAGGGACTTGGAGGCATTTCCTCGTCTCCCGCCTAGCTTGTAGCCCCCCTCTACAGGCACCACGGTGCATTGCAATACAGCGCTCGAGCGCAACCTGCTGGACGTACAGCCCCACGGCCGGAACCAGGATAAATCCGTGTCCCCGCATTGCTTAGCACCGGCCATCGAGAGACCGATCACAGCGCATTCTACTAGTTAGTGTCGGGACTAATCTCAACACCGACAGGAGTTGTCAAACTCGCGCCCGTTGTTGCACTGGATAGCCTTGACAGTAGTCCCGAACTGTGTGGTCACATATGAAAAGAAATTAGCAAGTGTGCTAAACATGTCAGATTTGAGTCGAAGAGGAAAAGTCCACAAATAATGTGTGTGATCATCAAGTATAACCAAGTAATACTTATAGCCAGAAACGCTGGTGACTGGAGATGTCCACAGATCACAATGTATAAGATCAAACCGACTCAAAGCTCTAGACGAAGAAACTCGAAAAGATAGATGAGTATGACGACCTAGTTGACACGCATGACAAAGAGACGAGCTAATGTCTTTATTACATGAAAAAGGTAATTTGGCCAAGACTTCTTGACCAGGATGTCCGAGACGACAGTGCCAAAGGGTGGAAGTGGAGCCAGCAGTGAGGGCGACAGCAGCAGGTAAATGCAGCGGGTACAAAGGGCCGGAGCTATTGCACCGAATGATCACGTTCCAAGACTTGAGATCCTTCACAGAACAGCCAGCGGGGTCAAATTCAACAGAACAGTTGTTATCAGTAGTAAACTGGCGCACAGAAATCAAATTCTTAATAAGTTTTGGTGAAACAAGAACATTATTAAGAGATAAATTAGATGGAAGTTGTGCAAAACCAGTGGAAGTGACAGGGAGTAAAGATCCGTCACTGACAACAATGTTTGAAGGAAAAGGATGTCGCTGGGTAAAAGTATGTGAAAGAGGAGTAGAATCGGAGGCCATGTGAGAGGTAGCACCTGAATCGAAGTGCCACTCGTTCTGCTGCGGCTGGTTCAGCGTCATGGTGCTGGAAGTGGACGCCAGGGACTGCGGATCCCAGTACGGAGCACCAGTGACGGTGGTGTAGATGCCGGGAACACCGGCCGGCCACTGTCCTGAGGCGGCCGTAGAGGAACCAGGCGCATGTGCATGTGCCTGAAGGTGGAGCGCCTGTGCTTGGGCCTCGGCATAAGCCTGTGCCTAGGCGACATGAAGTTGTTGCGCCTGGCTGGCCTGGTACTGCGCCAGGAGGGCCTGGTGTGGCGCCTGTCCAGCGCTGGGCCAGAGCTGGAGCGCTGGACCAGAGCTGGAGGCGGGGCCAGGTGACCACCAGCTCTGGCGGGACGGCTGGGGGGCCACCAGAGGACGGCGCACGGACGCCGTTGCCGCTGTTGCCGCCGTTCCCGCTGGACCTGGAGCGCTGCTGCTGCTGCTTCGGGGCGCCACCGCCCACACCGCCGGAGGAGCCACCGGAGTTGTTGGTGCGGGAAGGCTGCTGCGATGGCGGTTGACGGTTGGCGGCCGTTCCGGAGCCGCCGGGCGCAAAGGCGAGAAGGGCGGTGGAGCTGTCAGGCGCCGGCTTGCCAACAGTGAGTTCCTCGAGGAGAAGCTCATTGCGGGCCTCGAGGAACGTGGGGAACGGGCGTCCGCGGCGGAGATGAACACCTATGTGGGCGAACTTCTCATTGAGGCCGCGGATGACGTTGAGGACGAGCGTGCGGTCGGAGACGTCCTCGCCGAAGCCACCCAGAGCATCGGCCATGGTCTTGAGGCGTGTGACAGAACCGTCCAAATTAATTCCATATTATTGCCTAAACCGGTCCATCTGGTCATTAAGCAATAATACAGAAGTAACTTGTCGCCTCTGCCGGGTCAAGCCCGGTAAATCACTTTAACCAGGATCGAAGAATTGTACGTTAAAACTCACACGATGGCGAGTCCAGAGATAAACATTTCACAAATTATTACATCAAGCTCCATAAGATTTTAATATTACAAACCAAGTCCTTTGCATAAGGTAAATAGTTCAGAGTTTGAAACACAGCGGAAATAAAATACTACACGTCATAAGTAACGTCATAAGAGGCCGTCCATGACGTCACTAAGCATTGTCATCCTCCCACTCCACTTCCCAACCGGGTGGGAGAGAACCAGGCCACGGGAAACCATCATCATTCATATCACCTGAAAACAACAACAACAGCAAGGCTGACTATACTAATACTCAGCAAGACTTAACCGGCAGGTGATGGAAAAATCACCAACTCTCTAGACATGCAAGGCTTTATGGCTAGTGGGTTGTTTTGCTGAAAAGCAACAAAGAGTATGTCCTTACTTTCAAGTTTTAGCTCAAAATTCTAGTTGATTATCCATTACTACGTAAGTAACTATTGCAAGCATAATTTGTGCAAATAATTAAGCATACATCCATATTACTTCACAATTTCATCATTAAGGGACATAGAGTGTTTGATTCATAACCTTGCAAGGGAAACCTAAACACACGGAAGAATGCACGCCCCAAAAATAATCCAACTAAAAACCAACAGGGGGTGGGTGTGCACCAACCAGGTGGTTCCCAACCGTCCTCGACTCAGGATCCATTTCTACAGTCTTTGGTACACGGTATACTGGCCACGGAGACACACGCCGCCCAGCTTCACGCGTGCACCACTCTGCTGCAGGCAGAGGGGACTCTTCCCAAGATTAGTGGTTATAGATCCCTTACCGGATCAAGAAGGTACTAGGCTTACCGGTCCCATTCCCGGCAAATGTTTAGTACGTTCAAACGTTTAACCACAGACCTACTGGCCGGAGCCGGTCCCATGCTCTTACCACATGAGCATATTCATTTATCAAAATCTTATGATTCCAACATAAGAGGACTATAGCTCGCGAGTGACGAACATCACTCGACTTTTACCGTGTCCTTAGAGCATGGCAACTAGCGACCTATCATGCTAGTATTTGAGCATAGGAGCCTATGATCATGTATCTAGGTTTTCAATTCAACTCCTGAAACGTAAATGCACAAACATTGCATATCACAATTGTAAAAGTTAGAAAACTGGGTTATGCTCCGGGGCTTGCCTTCACTAGCAAAGTCAGTGACGAAGCCCTCCGAACTTTGGTTCGGGTCTTGCTGCACTTCCACCACGTTCACTTCTCCTTCAGCGAGATCTCCCTCGGATTCCGGCACCAACTCGTAGTTTCCGTCCGGAAGTTCTACACGACATGCATATGCATTAAGTTCATGTATTTATAAATGAGGCGTGAAAATATAGTTTAGAATTAAAGGGTAAACATGGGGGTGTATGGGTGACCACATTCACCTGGATAAGAATATATCCAGCATACTCTTCCTATCAAAGATAGGGGTATGTGTGCGTGGTTTCACACCTTATTTGATGGTGATTGCGTGCACATCTATATTAATTAATTAATTAATTTTTATTCACCAAAATATGGGTGTTGTTCATGGTGTGATTTGGTTAGGCTTCACCAAAAGATTTAAAAAGAAAACCATGATGGTTTCTATTTTTCTTTTAATTCAAAGATTAAGCTTGATTTTCTTCGAAAATTCATTCTGGAAGAAATACAAACAATATGACCATGAAACTTTGCAGAGAGTCATCATACTACACTTGAGCTACTGCCAAAAAATTAGATCAAAACAAGCTATATATCTAGCATGAAAAATACAACTAGATTCATTCCTTAATAATGGCGGGATGGTGTGGCGGTTCTAGGGTGCTTATATAGGCACGGGGCGGTTCGGGGGGTGTAGCTCACCGGCGGCCGAGCAATGGCGAGCGGCGAAGCACAGCGGGGTGTTGCCCTTTATAAGCGGCGGTGTGGCGGGAGACGGTGCGAGCTCAGGGTCTTGCTCAGGCCCGCGCGCAAGCGGCGCCGAAGCGCGGCGCGGCGCACGCGCCGGTGCGCGCGGGCGCGGCGCGCGGGCGCGGCCACCTGGCGTGTCAACCGGGGGAGGAAACACCCTAGGGAGGTCCACTTGGTCACGTGGGTGCTGACGCGCGCGTGGGGCCCATGGATGGGATGGCGCGGACAACAAAACGGAGACGACCGGCGTGGCGCGGCGCGCGCTCGCGCTCTGGAGAGCGCGCGGCGTTCCGGCGCGACATGTGTTTCAACTTATGCCCCTTTGACCGGTTCTAAGAAATCGAAGTTGAATACAACTTGAAAATCCGCCAATACAAAAATTGTAGAGCACATAACCCTCTACAACTTTTGTAAAAGCCAGCCTATGAAATTCCTCACAGATTTTGAACAAAATTTGCCTGAAGTTTGGGATTTTCTCGGCTAGGTCAAAATGCAGCTCTGAACTTTGACCAAATTTTTGAGTGCCTTCCACTTCGAATTTCAAATGCCGCCAATTGGATGAAATGTGTCTCATGTGATAATGAACAACTTTCGTATTGGCCGATTTTGAAGTTGATATATGAAAAGTGGAGAACGCGCTAGATTATCGATGAAAGGGCATAGAGCTCTAGGGTTTTGACTTGGGTTTGAACGGGGTTTGACCTTGGGTTGGGGGTTTGACCAAGTCAACTATGACAAGTACCATGCTTAGCCTTTTAATGAGGGTGATCACTGTTACTTAAATATCCGAGATGTTACAGCCTACCCCCCTTACAAAGAATCTCGTCCCGAGATTCGAAAAATATAAACGAAGGTAGGGGCAAGCACTTACGATTGCGAGATTGTAGAAAACCCGGATACTTGGTGTTGAGATAATGTTCCGTCTCCTAAGTAGCTTCTTCTTCAGTATGGTGACTCCATTGAATCTTATACATCGTTACCGAGTGTCGTCGAGTCTTTCTCTCTTTTCGATCCAAAATCCTCAAAGGGTGCTCAACCACAGATAAGTCGGGTTCGATCCAAGCATTGGATTCGACGATAACTTTTATCTCTGGCTTATTTGCACATCTCCTAAGTTGTGAAACATGAAACACATTGTGGACTGCTGAAAGCCATTCAGGAAGCTGAACGCGATAAGCAACCGGTCCACAAACTTGAATGATTTCATAAGGGCCAATATAGCGTGGTGCTAGTTTCCCTTTTACTCCAAATCTTTGAATTCCCTTTGTGGGTGAAACCTTAAGATAGACATATTCACCAACTTAATACAGCTTAGGTTTCCTTCCTTGATCATGGTAACATTGTTGTCTCACTTGAGCAGTCTTTAGATTTGCTTGTATTACTTTAACTTTTTCTTCCGCTTCTTCAACTAAAGTTGGACCGAAGAATTTCCTTTCCCCGGTCTGTGACCAGTTCAAAGGAGTTCGACATCTCCTTCCATAGAGAGCTTCAAATGGTGCCATTTTCAAACTTGCTTGGTAGCTATTGTTATACGAGAATTCAGCCAAGGACAAGCAATTGTCCCAATTCTTGTCAAAATGGATAATACAAGCCCTCAACATATCCTCGAGAACTTGATTGACTCTCTCAGTCTGACCATCCGTCTGAGGGTGGTAAGCGGAACTGTGAAGTAACTTGGTTCCCATTGAGGTATGTAGGTGTTCCCAGAAACGTGACATGAACTAAGAACCTCTATCGAAAACGATGGTTCTAGGAACTCTGTGTAAACACACGATACGTTCGAGATAAATCTCTGCGTATTGCTTTGCTGAGTAAGTGGTATGAACGGGAATAAAGTGTGCGGTCTTTGTGAGTCTGTCCACAATAACCTAGATAGAATCATGGTGCTTAGATGTGAGAGGCAGTCCTACTATGAAATCCATACTTATATCATCACATTTCCATGAAGGTATCGGCAATGGTTGAAGAACACCATCAGCTTTCAAATGACTGGCTTTAATTCTCTGACATGTGTCACACTCGGACACATATTTGGCAATCTCGACTTTCATATTTGACCACCAGAAGTTTTCCTTCACATCCTGGTACATTTTGCTACTCCCAGGATGAATCGCAAATTTGGACAAATGAGCTTCATCCAAGATTTCCTTCCTGAGACTAGTATCATTTGGGACAACAAGTCATTGCCCAAACCAAACTGTACCCTTTGCGTCTTGGTGGAAACATTTGTATTTAGGATCACCTTCTGACAACTTTTGTCTTATCTTCTTAATATCCTCATCATTGGACTGAGCATTTAAAACTTTATCGTACAAGGTTGTCTCCATGCCAATGGCATTTAGCTCACCTTGACTAACAATTTCCAAATTGAGTTTGTTCATCTCGTGGCATAGTGTGTCACTATAGGTGTCCACGGATAAGCAATTGCAATGGGCTTTTCGGCTAAGAGCATCGGCAACGACATTTGCCTTACCAGGGTGGTAATGCACTTCCAAGTCATAATCTTTGATAAGTTCTAACCATCTTCTCTGGCGCATATTCAAGTCGGCTTGAGTGAAGATATACTTGAGACTCTTGTGGTCAGTGAAGATATTGCGACGGGTTCCCATCAAATAATGCCTCCAAATTTTGAGAGCATGAACAACCGCTGCTAACTTAAGATCATGAGTGGGGTAATTTAATTCATGGGGTCGAAGTGCTCGAGAAGCATAAGCCATGACCCTATTTTCTTGCATGAGTACACATCCAAGACCAGTACCCAAGGCATCACAATAAACCTCATATGGCTTGGAGTTGTCTGGTTGAGCCAAAATAGGCGCTGAAGTCAGATATTGCTTTAGGGTGTGGAATGCTTTTTCACAACTCTCATCCCACACAAACTTGACTCCTTTCTTCAGAAGTTCGGTCATAGGTTTGGCAATTCTGGAAAAATCCGGAACGAAGCGACGATAATAACCAGCTAATCCAAGAAAGCTTCGAATCTGATGAACGGACTTAGGTGGTTTCCAATCCATCACTTTTTGCACTTTGCTTGGATCCACTAAAATACCATCACTAGAAATAGTGTGGCCCAAGAATTTCACACTGTCCAGCCAGAATTCACATTTGGAGAATTTAGCAAAAAGCTTGTGATCTCTCAAACGTTGCAGAACAACGCGGAGATGTTCAGCATGTTCTTCTTCATCTTTGGAATAAATTAAGATGTCGTCGATGAAAACCACTACGAACTTATCCAGTTCGTTCATTAATACCGAATTCATGAGGTACATGAAGTAAGCAGGAGCATTAGTCAGCCCGAAGGACATGACTAAAAATTCATATAGCCCATATCGTGTGGAGAAGGCAGTTTTAGGAATATCACAAGGTCAGATCTTTATCTGATGATATCCTAATCTAAGATCAATCTTGGAAAAGGCCTTTGCTCCTGATAGTTGATCAAACAACACGTCAATACGGGGAAGGGGGTATTTATTTTTGATAGTCACCGCATTGAGAGGCCGGTAGTCCACACACAGTCTCAAACTACCGTCTTTCTTCTTAACGAAGAGAGCAGGACATCCCTAAGGAGAAGAACTCGAGCGAATGAAACCCTTATCCAATAATTCCTGAAGCTGGGTATTCAACTCGGCCAGTTCCTTGGGTGGCATGCGGTAGGCTCTTTTTGAGATAGGTGCCGTACCAGGTTGAAGTTCGATAACGAATTCAATGTCTCGGTCTGGTGGCATACCCGGCAGATCATCAGGGAAGACATCTGGATATTCACACACCACTGGAATTTCTTCTAGTTGGGTGGCTATGGTCACATAGGCACAAGAATCCTCAGATACTCTGGAAGGTAAGTAGAGCGTTGATGCTCCTACTTTCGGGGAATTGATTTCTATTCTTCGTTCAGAAATGTCCAAGATCACCTTGTGCAGGGTCATCCAGTCCATTCCTAGAATAACATCTATTCCATCTAGACCCAAGGTTATAAGATTCGTCTGGAATACGTTGCTTCCTAACTCCAAAGGTACTCCAATAATTAGGGTGCTAGAAGAAATTTTCCCTCCCGGGGTAGCAATCTTATAGATACTCCTAGTGTGCGTTTCCTTTAAACCCAACTTGATTTGTGTTTGCTTGTTCATAAAACTATGCGTAGCACCAGAATCAAACAAAATCTTAATAGGTTTGCCTTGGATAGAGAATGTACCCGTCATGATTGCTGCTCCCTCAGGAATTTCCACCATTGTGGTGAGGTTGAGGCGACCTTGCTTGACTTGCACGGTCTGCTTCTTTCCCTTGTCCTTGTTGTCCTGAGTAGGTCCACGTCCTTGGTTCTGCTGGTTGCGCTGGTTCTGCTGCTTAGGACGGGGGCACTCATTAGCATAGTGTCCCGTCTCACCACAGTTGTAGCATTTGCCATCCCTAGCATTCCGGTTAGGCTGCGAAGCATTGGACTTATAGTGCTGCTGGGAAGCAGAAGAACGATAGTCTCCTCGCTACTGATTCTGGGACGGCTTAGCTACCCAGCGTCCAGACCGCTGGTTCCTTTGAGAATCCTGGGAAACTTTCTTCACAAGACGAAACTTCCGATTAGGCGCGTTGTTAGAGTTGAACGCAGCCTTCCTCTTCTTCGCATTCTGCGTCCTCTTCATAGCGTCTTCTTGAGAAATAGCCAGATTCACTATCTCGTGGTAGGTGTCGGTCTTGATGGGGTTCAGCCTTTCATAAAGCTCAGGATCAAGACCACGTCGGAAACGATCCATCTTCTTCGCATCATTATCCACATGATATCCCTCATACTGACAAAGGTTGTTGAATTTCTGTGCATATTGATACACATAATCAGAACCTTGCCTCAATGCCAGTAGTTCACTGATCTTCCGATCGACCATTCCCTGAGGAATATGATGAGTCTTGAATGCAGTCTTGAACTAATCCCAAGTAACGGCATGTCCAGCAGGTTGCGTCATCTTGAAGTGTTCCCACCAAATCAAAGCAGGACCACGAAGTTGCAATGCTGCAAAGCTAGCCTTGCGCTCCTCTGAGCATGGCAGAGTGAGAGCATCGAACCTGGCCTCAATAGCACGAATCTAGGCATCAGCCAACAGTGGTTCTTCTGCTTTGGTGAAAATTGGTGGCTTCATGACCGTGAAGTGCTCATTCTTGGCCACCTGTGGCTGGTCATCATGCGGATGGCCGCGTTGCTGCTGCTTGTGCAGGATCTGGCGCATCACATCAGCTTGAGCCAACAGGTAGGTCTCCATGGGTGTCATGGGAGGCGGCGGTGGCAGTGGGTTGCTGCCACTGGCATCACCGAACCCATGGGGAGTAGTGCGAGTGGAGCCCACCATCTGAAAAATTATGAGAATAAAGATTAGTCACATATTCGCAAGCTTGCAGATAGAATTATGCACAAGTAGAATATGTGAAACAATCCATTCATTGCAGAATTTTTCAGGAGGGTCAGCCACAACACTGAAATGAAAAATTCATATCTTCCAGCTCGATTAACGGATGATGCTCAAATTTTGTCAGGAGGAGCATCATTTCGTGCACTACGACTTTGGTATTCAACTAATCCATGAATTTTTACATTATCATGCTCGGAAAATTCATTTACCGGTTCTCTGTCCTGGCTGTTTTTCAGCCAACTGAAGGTTACAAAAATATTCGTAACTCTCAGCACAAAAGAGCAACAAGGGTGAAATTTTGTGAGCATGCACAAAATGAAATTTCCAACAACTTTTCTTCTTATTGCACAGCTCATAATTGATCATAAGAGGGTTCAAATTACAGATTTCTAGAGCTGCTGCAGAAAGTCTTGCAACACTAGGATACTACACTAGATTACAACACATGATTACAACTCATGCTAGGCCCTCATTCAACATACTAGTGGTTAACATGTAGCTTCTAACCATACAAAGGGATACTCCATCCACGCTAGCCTATCCATCCACGGACCAAACTTAGGCCATCGTAGGAGTACACATGCTGTGCTAGCTACTATCATCTAGAAGTCATCTAGGTTGCCTACTGAGGAGAAACTAGAAGCAGAGGAAGCAATCTCCATCGGCTCTGCCTGTGATTCTTCCTTCTCACTGTCTATCATGGACTGAGTGTCATCCGGATCATCCTCCATAGTTTCCGGAGCTGGTGGTGGTGGAGGCTGCTGTAGCATAGCAATCATGCCATGGGCAGCACCCAGATCCTCGTCCATCAACTCTAGCTGCTCTTCCATTTGTGCTAGGACTTGTATGTGCTGTAAGCGCTCATTCCTCAATTGATCCATCTCAACCTGCATCTGATCTCGCTGCTCCTGGAGTCCTGTAACAGTCTGAAGGCGATCAGCGAGCTGATGTGCCCACTGAACTGTACAGGTCACCCAGTGAGCCTCTCTAGCCTGCAGTCCAACAATCCTCAGTCGTGCCTCAGCAAGGTCTCGCTCCAGGCCCATGTAGCCAAGGGAGATGGAGTGCAGGTGGTGATTCCGTACTCCCAACACTCCAGCGGTGTCAAGAGCAACGGTGGACACGTCTGTGGTAACCACACTGCGGAGAGCCTGAAGACGGTACAGTGCATTTATGCACCGTGACATCTCGTGAAGTACATCCAGTGAGGTCCTCTCAGTCAGAAGCGATGCCATGTTCCCCATGCGGCTCCGCCACGCGGGATCCGCGGGGTCCACGGTCGGAAGTAGTCCCACCGGAGTCGAAGAAACCTCGAGAGGGTGCTGGTCACCAAAAGCGTTCAGCACTCTCAAAGAAGCAACCTCGAGTGTCTCCAACATGCGGATGCCAGTCACGTCCATGCTCAGGTCCTGCCACTCCGGGTGAGTAGGGTGAAGTGGCACGGTCACCCGAACATAGCAGCGAGGCACTCCAAGCTGCGTGGTCTCCAATGCCTCGTACGTCGGAGGAGTGGTGTACCTTGACGAGCGAAGAGTGTCCCACAAAATGCGGGCAAACCCCTCAAGGTGTAGCCCGTCAGTGCGGACCATCCCGTCAGGACGTACCTCCCAGAAGAGCGGTCCAGCCATCTGTATCAACAAAATTCCCACCGATTAGTGTGAGTTAAAAGATAACAGATTCTGTCCAAAGCACAAAAAAAATGCATATAGCTCATATTCTGGTAGGCCAAAAATTCTCAAAATTTTTCAGCTGCTCAGTGATGTTATTTGACCCAAGATTGGTATTCAAAAGTTGGGCTAAAAACAACAGGAAGATACCCTAATAGAGCAAGGTTTAGTTCTTTGTCTCCCTGGAAAAACAGCAAGCAGACAGGAACTAAACTGAGCATAACTCCAGATTCTCTTGCTCAAAAATTCTTAAATTTTTACAGCAGGATCTAGACAAGATTTGACACAACTTTTGTATCTAACTTTTCTCCAAAAAACTCTGTTCCAAGGGCCTAAAAATTCAAACCAACAGAGCATCCAAAAACTGAGAAACAGGGACAGCTATTAAGATTGGGATGATGTGAAGGTGTTTTGGTGAGGTGCTTTAGGATAGATTTATGAAGTGATTTAATTACTTCTTAACAACTTTTAGCATGATGCAAAAGCGTCCTAAACATCCTCACAAGGCAAAATCCATGCCCAAAACTCATGGTTAGCGCCGGTGGCAAGGCACAATTATACGTCTCTCCCTATAATAGCTAGTCGGATAACTAATCGTTCGAGCTACCGGAACGTGGTTAGTGTACCTGCAAAAGAAAGAACCTTCCGTGTCAGCATGTCACGGGAGCGTCCACAAACATTACTGTTCACTATAGAAACGGCACCCATGCGTTTAGCGCTGCATGGACAGCGTCCAACCTGAGACACGCCCCTTTTGAATGGAGGGTGTCCCCCTTCGCATGTTCGTAATGCGGAATCATGCACACATATGGCAAAACGTGGCGACATCACAACCCATGATATGTTCATCTGGAATAGAACATATCATCCTTCGCATGCTTTGCATACGGAAAGCGCACGTATAAAACACGTGGGCATCCAACCGAGAAGATAGGATCCGTTGAATAGATTGCCCTATCAACCCTCGCATACTCGTGATGCGGCACAACACACGTATGAAACACGTGGCTTAAGAAGTGCTGGAAGTCAGTTAAAATACACCATAAATTACTAGCCACCTGAAAGAACCCAAAATCCCTCTAGGGCCTCTCGGACTAGTTCATCCTTAGCGTTCCTAACGCATTTTGCAAACACACCTTAATCTTGCAAGTTTTATTCCAAAAACATGTTATTAAGGGTGTATTAAAATCTCTGGTGTACAATGAGCTCTGATGCCAGCTGTGACAGAACCGCCCAAATTAATTCCATATTATTGCCTAAACCGGTCCATCTGGTCATTAAGCAATAATACAGAAGTAACTTGTCGCCTCTGCCGGGTCATGCCCGGTAAATCACTTTAACCAGGATCGAAGAATTGTACATTAAAACTCACACGACGGCGAGTCCAGAGATAAACATTTCACAAATTATTACATCAAGCTCCATAAGGTTTTAATATTACAAACCAAGTCCTTTGCATAAGGTAAATAGTTCAGAGTTTGAAACACTGCGGAAATAAAATACTACACGTCATAAGTAACGTCATAGGAGGCCGTCCATGACGTCACTAAGCACTGTCATCCTCCCACTCCACTTCCCAACTGGGTGGGAGAGAACCAGGCCACGGGAAACCATCATCATTCATATCACCTGAAAACAACAACAGCAGCAAGGCTGAGTATACTAATACTCAGCAAGACTTAACCGGCAGGTGATGGAAAAATCAACTCTCTAGACATGCAAGGCTTTATGGCTAGTGGGTTGGTTTGCTGAAAAGCAACAAAGAGTATGTCCTTACTTTCAAGTTTTAGCTCAAAATTCTAGTTGATTATCCATTACATAGAGTGTATGATTCATAACCTTGCAAGAGAAACCTAAACACACGGAAGAATGCACACCCCAAAAATAATCCAACTAAAAACCAACAGGGGGTGGGTGTGCACCAACCAGGCGTTTCCCAACCGTCCTCGACTCAGGATCCATTTCTACAGTCTTTGGTACACAGTATACTGGCCACGGAGACACACGCCGCCCAGCTTCACGCGTGCACCACTCTGCTGCAGGCAGAGGGGACTCTTCCCAAGATTAGTGGTTATAGATCCCTTACCGGATCAAGAAGGTACTAGGCTTACCGGTCCCATTCCTGGCAAATGTTTAGTACGTTCAAACGCTTAACCACAGACCTACTGGCCGGAGCCGGTCCCATGCTCTTACCACATGAGCATATCCATTTATCAAAATCTTATGATTCCAACATAAGAGGCCTATAGCTCGCGAGTGACGAACATCACTCGACTTTTACCGTGTCCTTAGAGCATGGCAACTAGCGACCTATCATGCTAGTATTTGAGCATAGGAGCCTATGATCATGCATCTAGGTTTTCAATTTAACTCCTGAAACATAAATGCACAAACATTGCATATCACAATTGTAAAAGTTAGAAAACTGGGTTATGCTCCGGGGCTTGCCTTCACTAGCAAAGTCAGTGACGAAGTCCTCTGAACTTTGGTTCGGGTCATGCTGCACTTCCACCACGTTCACTTCTCCTTCAGCAAGATCTCCCTCGGATTCCGGCACCAACTCGTAGTTTCCGTCCGGAAGTTCTACACGACATGCATATGCATTAAGTTCATGTATTTATAAATGAGGTGTGAAAATATAGTTTAGAATTGAAGGGTAAACATGGGGGTGTATGGGTGACCACATTCACCTAGATAAGAATATATCCAACATACTCTTCCTATCAAAGATAGGGGTATGTGTGCGTGGTTTCTCACCTTATTTGATGGTGATTGCGTGCACATCTATATTAATTAATTAATTAATTTTTATTCACCAAAATATGGGTGCTGTTCATGGTGTGATTTGGTTAGGCTTCACCAAAAGATTTAAAAAGAAAACCATGATGGTTTCTATTTTTCTTTTAATTCAAAGATTAAGCTTGATTTTCTTAGAAAATTCATTCTGGAAGAAATACAAAAAATATGACCATGAAACTTTGCAGAGAGGCACTTCATACTACACCTGAGCTACTGCCAAAAATTTAGATCAAACCAAGCTATATATCTAGCATGAAAAATACAACTAGATTCATTCCTTAAAAACAAGAATAAATCATACAAAAATAAATATACCACAAAATGAGCTAGAAATTCATGTGGAAGCACAAAACATCTATTCATGAAGAGATATGCACTTACTCAGCAAAGAAAATTTAAATTTATGAAAGAGGGTTAAACTTGCACAAAAATTACTTGACCCTATAAAGCATGGTGAAAACACCTCTACTATTTATTATAGGTGCAAAACCATAAAACAGGGTCATAGCAAAAAGATTGGGTCCAAAAGCTCAACAGATTAATGTACACAAATTATAAACAGGAACAATGCTGAAAACAAACTTTAATTCATAATTAAAGATCTACTCAATAACTTTGTGCCCAATTTGAACCAGAAGACAAACATGAAATGTCAAAAAACATATCCAAAATTCAGCTTCAGATCATGCATGGAATTTGAATTATTTCAGATCTAGCCAAGATGGTAAATTCAAAATTATTTAAAAACTACACAGAAATTTGAAAACTTCCTTTGTAGAAAAGTTAGGGTTCTTCACAAGGATTCTAGAACAGTTAAGTTTGCATTTTTAGGATTTTTCTGTGAATTGATCTCAAATTTACAAGATTCAGTAAAAAGAGAAAGAAAAGCTAGAATCTTTTTACAGAAAGACCCTCGGCTTTTGCACAGAGGTCCCTAGAAAGAGTTCGATGTTCATAGATATGCCCTCGGCGGCGCTGGGAGTTCGCCGGCGGCGAGATGGGGTCGGAGCCGTCCGGGCGAGTGGCGGGGGAGGACCACATGCTCACCTAGGTGCGTTTCCGGGGGTTGACCGGCTTGGAGGAGACTCCGGCGATCGCCGGCGGTGGAGCAGGGGAAGGGCGTCCGCGGATGCTGGAATTCCGGCGAGGAGGGGCTCGACGCTGGGCAATGCGCGGCCGGGGAAGCACCGGTCGGGTCTAAGGAGGGAGCCGGGGTGCTTGATAGGAGCAGGGCGGCGCGGAAGGTAGAGCTCGGCGGCGGGGCGCCAATGGCGGCCGCGGCGGGCTCTGCTTCGGCGAGCTGGGGCACGGGGCTCGACCACACGCGGGCGGGGAAGCTCCAGGGGGATGGTGTGGCGGTTCTAGGGTGCTTAGACAGGCGCGGGGCGGTTCGGGGGGTGTAGCTCACCGGCGGCCGAGCAATGGCGGGCGGCGGAGCTGTGGGGCGGCGGCGAAGCACAGCGGGGCGTTGCCCTTTATAAGCGGCGGTGTGGCGGGAGACGGCGCGAGCTCAAGGTCTTGCTCAGGCGCGCGCGCAAGCGGAGGAAACGGCGCGCGCGGCGCGGCGCCGAAGCGCGGCGCGGCGCACCGTCGTGTGCGCGCGGGCGCGGCCACCTGGCGTGTCAACCGGGGGAGGAAACACCCTGGGGAGGTCCACTTGGTCACGTGGGTGCTGACGCGCGCGCGGGGCCCACGGATGGGATGGCGCGGACGTCAAAACGGAGACGGCCGGCGTGGCGCGGCGCGCGCTCGCGCTCTGGAGCGCGCGCGGCGTTCCGGCGCGACATGTGTTTCAACTTATGCCCATTTGACCGGTTCTAAGAAATCGAAGCTGAATACAACTTGAAAATCCTCCAATACAAAAATTGTAGAGAACATAACCCTCTACAACTTTTGTAAAAGCCAGCCTATGAAATTCCTCACAGATTTTGAACAAAATTTGCCTGAAGTTTGGGATTTTCTCGGCTAGGTCAAAATGCACCTCTGAACTTTGACCAAATTTTTGAGTGCCTTCCACTTCGAATTTCAAATGCCGCCAATTGGATGAAATGTGTCCCATGTGATAATGAACAACTTTCGTATTGGCTGATTTTGAAGTTGATATATGAAAAGTGGAGAACGCGCTAGATTATCGATGAAAGGGCATGGAGTTCTAGGGTTTTGACTTGGGTTTGAAGGGGTTTGACCTTGGGTTGGGGGTTTGACCAAGTCAACTATGACAAGTACCATGCTTAGCCTTTTAATGAGGGTGATCACTGTTACTTAAACATCCGGGATGTTACAAGGCGGCGGTAGTACTCGGAGATGGAGAGGTCGCCTTGGACGAAGGTGCGAAACTCGGTGTCGAGGAGGAGTGCACGTTGTTCACGATTGACGAGGAACTGCGACTCGACGGCGAGCCAAATGACGCGTGCAGTAGCGCGGGGCTTGAGCACAGTCTCCACGAGGTCGTTGGAGATCGTCCCGTAAATCCAGGAACGAACGACGCAATCCATCCGAGCCCAGTCGGGGAGGATCACGGCGGGGGTGTCGCACTCGACGTGGTCCTGCAAGGAAAACTTCCGGACGGTGAGGAGAAATTGCTCGCGCCAGCGGGTGTAGTTGTTGGAGGCGAGGTCGAGGACGATCGGGACGAGCAGCCGGATGTTGTGGACGGCGACAGCCTGGGAGTGAAGATGAAGAAGGGCGGCGGCTTCATGCATCCCCAGGGTGTGGGCGTCGGGAAGGGGATCAGAGACGTGAGACCCCTTGTCGTCGTCGCCGTCCTCGGCGTCGGAAGCCTCGGCACCAGCGGCCTCGGCACCAGACTTGCGCGCAGCAGCGGCGCGGGCCAGGGCGTCGCGGATCCTCTGATCCGCGGCCTCGCGATCCTTGACCGCGAGGGCGGCCTCATCTTCAGCAGCCTGGGCGCGCTGCAGGAAGTCGCCGCGCTGCTTCAGGTGCTTGGCGGCGGCCTCCTGGGCGAGGCGAAGCTGCTCCTTGGCCTCAGCGGTGGTGCGCTCGGCGCGTTCCGTGGCCTCCGCGGCGAGGGCGGAGGGGGTGGGGCTCCCGACCATAGGGGCAGGAGAGGGTGACGCGCGGCTGTAGCGGCACGCGGCAGGGGGGCGGCACGCGGCGGGATTCGCGGCGCGCGGCGAGCGGAAGCAGAGGAGAGAAGGAAAATAACCTAGTCTCTTGATACCATGAAGGAAGATATGTTTGGGGAAATAGTAGATTATGGAGGTGCATAGCACACATACATATATGGGCAAGGGTCCCTCGCCCTCTACACAAGAAACCTAGGGGGGCCATACAGGGCGGGCCAGCCACGCCCCAAGGCCCAATAGGGCCAATACACATATACAGTCTAACATTAAATATATGACGTTTAGGACAAGAAAACTAGTTCATTTTGAACTAATTTTCTTGTCATAAACGTCATATATTTAAGAACGGAGATAGTAGTATTTTAACTGCTGTTGAGCTTCCAACTGAAGCCCTTTCAGAGGCGAGGCGAAGCCAAATAATATTAACCGATCTGGCGATCCCTGTCATGTTCTAGCTTCTCTAATCATAGACACTGCTCTCAATAAATATGGCAAGATTACTTGTAAAATGGTCCGAGAAATAGATACTTGTAACCGTACTTACTGCCATTTCCATTGTGGAGCTGCCCTTGCTGTGCAGTTACACAACTAAGCGAATGACTACCCATCGGTTTAATATTTTTATGAATCGGATGGTTGCTTCTGTTAGTTTATTGAGCCTACCAATAAAATGGCATACAGCTGATCTTTTTGAACTTTTGTCTGCCAGATGCCATGTTCTCACCATCCCAGTATTGCTGGAGAAATCTGAAGCACATATAGCCAGATTCTTCTAGGGAATCTTTAGTGGATCTTCGCTTGGGAAATTTGGAAAGAGTGTAATGCAATAATTTGTCAAAGACGATATCAGCACAGAAACGCTCCTTGCGAAGATCATAGAAGAAGTAAAAGCTAGCATGGGGTCTTGCAGGAGCAAAACGGCTACTAGCCTACTAGAGATCATCCCAGGAGATTAGAGGGTTGGGTGGTGAGCGAGCATTACTGTGATATTTTCTCTTTTTTGACTTTTAAGGTCACCAATTTTGTGAACCCCATGTTTAGTTCTTCAAAGTTTCACCAAAATTCTCACCTAGAGAACCGTGTCAGTTCATTTTTTCCTCTACGCACGCGGTCTAATGCAAAAAAATCAACCAATTTCACCAAAAATTCACCCAACTAAACGGTGAAAGCCTAACAGCAGAACTCCTGCTGGAAGTTTTTTTTAAGGAACAACCTGCTGGAAATTTCAAAAAAAAAAGATGTTGGGGGCATGCGGGCGACCATGCAAAGAGAGTTAAACAGGCTACTGGGAAAAATAAAAGGAGAGATGCTCTGTTGATAATTGATACGCTGTAGATTTGCTGAATTTTTCCCAGCAACACGCGACCGATCATGTTGTGCACACAGTACACGTAATGCTCTGGAAATCCATCCCCCGGTGGATGTCATCACGCGTGCGCGTGAGGATGAGCCCGCCGGTTGCCCGTGGCGGTGACCGGCTGTACTCCCTGTACCCGGAAGGCTGACGCTTCCCAAGATCGCAGTCGGATTTGCTTTGCCCAACCTGCGCGCCGCACGCGCGTGCTGCTAGGTCCCCGACCAATCCGCGGATGGCGTCGCTGCCTTGTCGTTGTTGGGCGGGACCGATCGCCGCCGGCACGCGGGGCTGCGGTGCCCGCGCGGGCGCGGCCGTGCCTCCAAACAATGTCGTGGTGTGGCGCTTTGTAACCGTCGGGCAGGGAGCACCGGAGCAGGACGCTGGCCGCGCGGGGGAGAGGTCACGGGCTCACGAGCGGCTTTTCGTGCGAGGCGTGCTAGGCCTCGCGTCCTCGGCTCGTCGCCCCGCCCCCCGCGCGCTCGGATGCTTTGCTTCGCGTCGTGGCCGTGGCCGGTAGGCACAGGCACCAGCAGCCAGCATTAGGCACGTTTTGGCTCTTGACGTTGACGGAGTGGTGGGTCACGGGCTCATGTTTGGTGTCGTGCCGCCAGACTTGTACTCCTTCCATTCCCAAATATAAGTATTCATAGCATTCAAACTCAAAAAATAATAAAAGTGATAAAAGATATCTATACCTCTCATTTTACACTACTCACCAACTCTCCACCAACTCACCAGTCACCTACCCATTTAGTTTTGTCCTATCCCTAAGGATGCTTATATTTTGACAAAAATTTTGAACCTTAGAAATGCTTAGACCATCCACACTCGTGTTACTTCATTCTCTCCTTCAAAACAGAATATTATGTCCTAGTCAGCAATATTCTCTCCTTCGTATCAACTTCTTCCGCATCCACCCTCCTTCAAATCTCTCCTCCATCCTAACTCCCACCGTGGGACCCACGTCACATACTTTTATCCCCACCCCACCCCACCGACACCTGCCTCCCACCCACCTCGTCTTCCTCAGCTCTTTTGCCTCCTCCTCCCCTGCGCCCCTCCCTCTCCTCCTCTCAGCTCCGTTGGCCGCCGGCTCTCCACTCTGCTCCGGCAGCTGCCGACGCCGCCCTCTCTCCCCGGCGGCCCCTCCTCCCCACGCCTCCCTCCCAGATCGAGTTCACGTGCGCGGCACTCTCCCTCCCCTGCAGCTCCGGCGACGGCATCGCGGCGACGTGTCTCCGCGGGGAAGGTGTGGTGGGGGCGCGGGTCGACCTCCTCTCCGCCGGCGCCTTGCCCCCTCTCCTCGTGCGCGGCCCGATGGCGGCTCCCCTGTCCTCCCACGCCAGCGGCCTCCCTCCCTCCCAAGCTCCGCTCCGGATCCGCTGCTTCCTCCCCTGCTCGCGGTGGGGCATGGCGGAGCAGCGGAGCTCCCAAGCTCAAGCTCGAGCTCCAGCTCCGCTCCCAAGCTCAAGTTCGAGCTCCCCGGCACCCTCCTCCCCGGTGACAGATCTCTCCGTCGGCCCCTCCTCAAGCTCCCCGCCCCGGACCTCCTCCGCCCGGCGGTTCTCCTCCCCGCGACGGCGACGATGAGGTGGTGCGGCTCCGAGCTTGAGTGACGACGAAGAAGCGGCGGCGGACGGCGCGACGTGCAGAGTCGTCGCGGAGGGCCCGTGCGAGCTGGAGGCAGGGACGGAGCCGTCGAGCTCAGGCACGGCGGCCGCGGGGACGAGGTGACCACGAGCTCGAGGAGGAAGCTTCGGCGGCGGCACGCAAGGATCCGGCGGTGGCTCCCCCTCCCCTGCTCCAGTCCGCGTCGGTTCCGAGCATGGCGCGAGGCAGTTGGGGGCGGCGGCATCAGGACCGTGGTGGGCCCTCGCAGAGCCTCTCGATTCCGCCGGATTTGGAGGAATCGAGTGCCGACGGGAAAATCCCGTGACCGATGCCGTCCCCCGCTGCGGTGTGATTTTCCTCCATAGTACAACGCGGCAGGGATGGCGGGGGTTTTGCCGTCGCCCAGTACGGGTAGTCTTATATAGTGGAACGGAGGGAGTGGTCGTAGCTCTGTGCACGAGAATCACTAGTAAGAGGCTGTTCGGTTTATCTTGGTTTGACTTATCTCAGCTTGTTTCGGTTTATCTTCTCTCACACAATACTACCAACCGAGTACTATTCATTTTACCAGCCGAACTCGTTTCCGGTGCTTAATTAGTCATAGACGGGTGACGCGACGTGAGGCGAGAATCCATCCTTGTCGCGCTAGTCAGGGGCTTGATCAAGGCCAACGTTGACGCCGAAAAGGAGTGCTCCTTGTTCCTCCATCTGGTTGCCGCGACGGCGCGTACCCAAATCTAAATTTGTCATGGCGCCGAGAGTAGGGGTGTCGTCGTCTCAATTTATTGTGTACACAATAAATTGTCCTGCACCCATACCTGTCTGATACCAATATGTACTACTCCGTACTTCCTCCGTTCTTAAATATATGTCGTTTAGGACAAGCTAGTTAGTTGGAGTATATAAGAACCACCCAACGTCCCAAAGATATCGCAATTTCGTAAATAGTGTGGGCATCCACGTATTGCACGATTAGGGGTAGGCATTTGGTCATTTCGGTTCGGTCTATTCAGTGGTTAGGAATTTTGGGTTTTGAAAAAGTGATGACCAAAGTTTTAAAAAAAGCATAATAGGAACCGAACCCGAATAGACTGATTATTTCGGTTCGGTCTATTCGGTCCGCCGAATTACCCAAATTTTTATAGGTATTCTTGTCACATCTCAAAACTCTACGGTAGAAATTCAAACTCCCAACTCATTTCAAGTCTATGGATTTAAAGACTTCTCGACGGAAGTAAGTAACTAACAAGTTCATGAAAAAAAATAGTTTAAAACACAAAGTTGAAACATTCATAGTCTAAATCAAAATACGCAACTATATCGAATTTCGGGTTATTCGGTCTATTCGGGTTATAGACCATAAGAACCAAAATTGAACCCAAACCCCGAATTATAAAATTATTTGGACCGAACCCGAATCCCGAAATCCGAATAGACTGACAATTCAAGTAATTTGAGTTCAGTTTCAAGTTTCGGGGTACAAAGTGCCCACTCGGCCACTCCTACGCACGATCCTCTTCTGAGGTGACTGTTTGACAACACTATGTTGAGTTGTTGACTTGACGTGACACGAGCATCTTCACTGGCGGATCCAGATGGGGGCTGCATTGGCTGCAACTAGGGATGGCAGTCGGATCTGTGGGTGCGGGTGCCCACGGGTTTCACACCTAATAGATGCGGGTGTGGGTGCAAAATTGTACCTATGGGTCTACACCCGACCCGACCCGTATTAAGTGGGTGTGGGTGCGGGTGTAGATTTTAACCTGAGTGACCCATGAGGTCCAAAATAATAATTCATCTTTTTATTTTTTTAAGTTCTAAAACTTTTGCACTATGAATTTGGTTCAATACATCTTAAACTCTAGTCGCACCATGCCCTTATCTAATCTACAGATCACAACCACCCTCTCAGCTGCTATTTTATAGTTTTATGATAATTGATGTTGTAATATATGCTTGATGTTTTTTATCTTAAAGCTAGGCTTAAGTCTTTATTCTATATTTGCTTATGTGATGTACTGAGTAGGGGTGACTATTTCCTTTCTTGGTGAAACTATGAATGTTTATGTGATGTGCCTATAAGTTGGAAGTTTGGCTTGTTAGAACTATTTATTTGTGACTTTAACAATTTTATCATATTATATTGATCGATATAATATCATAATGTTTATATATGTCATATACTGTGATAGACCCAGTGGGTACCTGACACCCAGCGGGTGTGGGTGCGGGTGTGAAATTTCACCCATGGGTGTGGTAATAGGTGGGTGTGGCTAAATGTGGTGGGTGTCGTAATGGATGGATTTTGCTCCACCCGCAACCGACCCGATCCATTGCCGTCCCTAGCTGCAACGTCCATTGGAGCAAGGGAAGCAGAACGTTGAAGGAAGAAGAAAAAACAGAGAGGTGGGGGAAGGGGGGAAAATAGACCGGTGGGAGGAGACCCCTCCCAAGGTTTTTCAATAAGAAGAAAGAACCGTCTCCGATCTAGAAAAACTCTCGAACCTCGGCTAACCGGCGAGAGGATTTTTTTCAAGGTAAAAACCCCGGTGAGAAACCTGCGCCGACCGGGAGTCGAACGCGGGTGACGGGCTTCACGACCGAACGACCCCACCAAACGAGCTAGCGCTCGTTCTCCTGGTTGGGGAAGGGGAAGAAGAGTAGTTCAGCCCTCCGTAGGCTGTGGCTGCTCCCCTGGTCACCTCAAACAAAGTCAGGTATTGCCATATAACCGGAAACCAAAAACGCTGAATCCTTTATTATTGCGTTGCGTGGCCATTCTAAACAAGTCCTTTACTGTTACAAGACAACACCAGAGCAGAGGGAATTAGTGCTCAATCAACCCACACTCGTGGCGCCATTTGATAAGCAAAGTTCGTTCGCGAGCACCACCAAGCGAAACACTAGGGAGGCAGTAGTGCGCGTCATCGATCTTGATTAGACTGGAACCCGACCCGGCGCCGGGCGGCGGCCAACCACCGTCTCCGTTCGGTGGATTCCCACTCGCGAATCGCGATGCGTTCGTTGCGCGCTCTCATCCATCGGCCTGACCGGGTGGAAACAAACAAAAACAAGAGCAGCTGGGTCCTCGCATCCGGCAACCATCGCTGCTGCTGTCCGTGGAGAGTGGAGACTGGCTCGTCGTGTCGCCCATACGATGTGCACCACCGGCGTGTCCTGGTCACGTCCCTGGTGCCGCGGGCACTGAAACCGGGCTGGATTATGTACACGCTTGGTCAGAGGTCAGATGCATCATCATTCATGGGACGATAGGATTAGCTTTGTCACTACCACTCTCTCCGTTGCGCGTTCCCGGACCTCCACGGCGTTTCGCCCTCTCTACTCGGTGGCTGATGTGAACAAGCGGAAGACGAGCTAGCGCGGACAAACTATCTGTGGATGCGCTTGGTTCTAACCCAAACACACTGGCAAGTCATACTCATAGTTTTGGCAATTAGACGTGTCGTAGTTTTTTTTGCTTGTTATTTGATCTATGTCATAATAATTGCTCATTCGTCTCGTATATATACGGTGTATTTTCTTAGAAAACCATGTCTAATAGGGGGAATATATATATAAATTAGTGGCCACGTACGCCTTAGATAAAAAGTTTGACAGTGACATGCGGCGAGGTCTTTTTT
Source organism: Cenchrus fungigraminus (assembly GCA_036936925.1). Classification (NCBI taxonomy): domain Eukaryota; kingdom Viridiplantae; phylum Streptophyta; class Magnoliopsida; order Poales; family Poaceae; genus Cenchrus; species Cenchrus fungigraminus. The sequence continues at coordinate 12,211,776 of CM072779.1, forward strand.
GCGACGCCGTGTGGCTGCAGCTCGCGCGAATATACGCGTAGGCTGCTGCTGCCTCTCGTGGACGTGGCGGCGCTACGTGGCCATGGCCAGCTGACTTTTCAAGCGCGCTCCTAGCGAGAATCAACCCGTTGACGGGGCCCTACAGAAAAAGCCCGTTCCATTTTTTTGATATTCGATACTCGTGACTACTAACTACGTCAAAGCGGGAGAAAAACTCGGTCAGCAGCGCATCACCACCACTAAACACGTTCGATTAATTAATACAGGGCTCGTCACTCACCAGGCGTCCCTACGTACCTACCAAAATACCAAATGGTCAGTGTTTTCAGTTAAGGGATCAGGCACGCTAGCACTAGCAGCACGGCAGGAAGGACCACCTCCACTGATGACAGTGCAAATTGTAAGGTTAAGGCGGCAATCACAGTGCGCATTAAGGATCGTTGCACGCACTGATCGTACTATGACATAGCTCTGCTCTGCTCGGCGAAGCTTCGATCCGCATGGACCATTTTTCTGTCCATTGTGTTATATTCTCTTTGTATGCACTCGCACCGGGAAAAGGCTAAGCTAGTTCCCATCCGGCATCCAGAAAAGGAGAAGCTACTTTCACGGATCAGCAGTAGCGTGCACTAGCTGATATGGTTCGCTTCACGAGTCCCCCGGCTTGATCCGTCTGTTCATCTTTTTTTTGAAAGACATGTCTGTTCATATTTTAATCTGATCAAGCGCAGCCAATTGAGCTCGGCCCTTTGTCCACTTTGGGGGGCCTGGGGCGTCAGGAATTCGGACACGTAGCGCAGCGCGCGCGCCTAATGATTTCGCCCTCCCTCCCCCCTCGGCTGCACTGCACCGTGCCGCGCGCGCCCGTAAAAGAGAGCCGCGAAAGCGAGCTCGGTCGGGGGCATCGGCATGGCACAGCCAAGGGCCCGAAGCGGCGACGACACCGGCGGCTGGCGCGAGAGCTGAGGAATAAAACTTGCTTGCTCCGTGCTCCCCACTCCTCCCATCTCCACGCCACGCCCGCGCGCGGCGCACCTGGCAGGCAGCAGCGCGTGGCGGAGCCGAACCGCCAGCGAGGGAACGCACGCACGCGCGCGCACGACCCCTCGTGCAAACTCCGAACCACCACCCACCTCGCCCCCACGTTCCCTCTTACTCCCGCGCGGTTGCCCAACGGAGCGGCCAAGGCGATCGATCGATCAAGCTCCTGCTCTGCGCGCGCTTGGGTGTACGTGTCCAAACTCCAAACCGAGCGAGGTGCGCGCTTTGCTTCGGCCATGGTCGCGTCGACGTCGTTGTCCCCGGCGTCCTCCTCCTCCTCGTCCTCCAGCTCCAGCTCCAGCCCCGTCCCGTCCGTCGCGCACCGCCGCCGCCTGGCGGACGTGGAGCGCGACGCGGCCGCCGACTGCTGCGGCGACGTCCCGAGCGACGACGGCAGCGACGGCGGCGGGACCGAGCGCCGCGGTCACGTGAACGCGAAGGCGCTCCTCTTCGTCGCGAGGAGGAGCGGCGGCACCGGCAAGCGGCCGGTGCCGGTGGTCGACCGGGCCTGGGTGAGGCGGGCGGTGGCGTGCGTGCTCGGCGCCGCCGTCGTCGTCCTCCTCGTGACGACGAGCTCGCGCCGGGGCGGCGACGACGTCGGCAAGGGGAGGCTCGTGCGGAGGGTGGACGCCGGCGACGGCGAGGTGTTCGGGTGGAGGGAGGAGAACCTTACCGCCGTCGCTTGCCGCCCGCCCGACCCGCCGGTGAGTGCTCCGTCGATCACGCCGTTGACTGCTCAGTTACTGTTCTTTCCATGCATGGTGCACTAGACCCTGCCAGTAATTAGCATGTTAATTACAGTCAAAACTTCCTTTTTTTTTGAGAAATTACAGTCAAAACTTTTTCATGAACTCGAAACCATTCGAATGTGTCGAGTTAGCGGGATCCCATCTAAGTCGGCGGTTGGACGCGGGCACGCGGCGGAGAGACGTGTTGGATCGTTTGCTCTTCGATCGTGGACTGGGTCTTGGTGGTGTGTGAAAGCTAGAATAGTTAGGGAATAATAGATTGATTGATGATGTACAGGTAGGGGTTACATATATAGGCCAGGGGCCTATCCTACACGTATAGAAACGTATCAGGTGGAAACCAACCTCTCCGTGCAAACTATAGAAACTTCAATGTGAGTCACACGATGTAGATCCAACAGAGCGTTCACAAGAGGTGGGAGGAGTAATTTGCAAAAGCACTTTTGCAAATCACCTCTCCCACCTCTCATGAATTTTGCAAATCACCCCTTCCACCTCCCATGAGCTCTCCCTTGGATGAAGATCTTGTGGCTTGGATTGAAGTTTCCATAGTTTGCACAAAGAGCTTGGTTTCCACTAGATATGTTCCCTACATATATAGGCCAGGGGCCTATCCTACACGTATACGACTCAACCAACACTCCCCCGCAGTCTGATCATAGCGCTGCGCAGAGCGTATTCAGACTGGAGAATCAGAGAATCAGTTACAAGAACCCTACAAGTTAATCATCATGCTAGCGGAGCATATGAAAAACTAAACAAGGTGTACAGACTCAAGAGTAAGACGAAGAAAGGCATCATCTCACTCCCCTGTCGTCACAGCCGTAGGGTCGTCGACGTTCAGACTATGTCTGAAATCCAGGAACACCTTGGTAGGGAGACCCTTCGTAAAGATGTCAGCAAACTGAAGAGCAGTAGGGACATGCAGAACACGGACATCACCAAGGGCGACACGCTCACGGACGAAGTGGAGATCAATCTCAACATGTTTCGTACGCTGATGTTGAACCGGGTTCGTGGAGAGGTAGACCGCACTGACATTGTCACAATATACCACAGTGGCACGTCGAAGAGGCGCATGAAGTTCCTGCAACAACTGACGCAACCAACAAGCTTCAGCAACTCCATTGGCAACAGCTTGATACTCTGCCTCAGCACTCGAGCGAGAGACAGTGTGTTGCCGTTTCGAAGACCAGGAGATCAAATTGTCACCAAGGAACACAGCATACCCTGAAGTGGAGCGACGCGTGTCGGGACAACCAGCCCAATCCGCATGGCGCTGTGGGACGAAGCCGAAGACCATGATCCAAAGTGCCGCGGAGGTAACGCAGGATGCGCTTAACAGCAAGGAGATGAGATTCACGCGGATCATGCATGAACAAACAAACCTGCTGGACTGCAAACGAAATATCTGATCGAGTAAAAGTAAGCCAAGGAAGAGCACCAACAAGGCTGCGGTACTGACTAGAGTCATCCACCGGAGGGCCGTCATATGAGAGCTTAGCACATGAGTCCACAGGAGTTGAACACGGCTTGCAATCCTGCATCCCAGCACGTTCCAAGAGGTCGAGGATGTACTGACGCTGGGAGAGAAACAGGCCCGTCGAGCTGTGAGTAACGGACACGCCCAAGAAGTGATGAAGCTGGCCTAGATCCTTCATAGCAAACTCATGCTGAAGAGACACAATGATCCGGCGGAGCAGACTGTCAGACGATGCAGTGAGAACAATATCATCAACGTACAGGAGAAGGTATGCTGTTTCAGAACCAGATCGGTAGATGAACAAGGAGGAGTCAGACTTGGACTCAGTAAACCCAATGGACAGCAGAAACCCAGCAAATCGACTGTGCCACGCCCGGGGAGTCTGTTTCAGACCATACAGGGACTTATTCAGCCGGCAAACAAGATCTGGAGATGACAAGTCAGCAAAACCAGTGGGCTGTACACAGTAGACGGTCTCATCGAGGGTCCCGTGAAGGAATGCGTTCTTGACATCCATATGATGAATAGGCCACTTGTGAGAAACAGCCAGTGTGAGAACCGTGCGAACTGTCGTGGGCTTGACAACCGGGCTGAAGGTCTCATTATAATCCAATCCAGGACGTTGTGTGAATCCCCGAAGCACCCATCGAGCCTTATACCTGTCCAATGTACCATCTGCACGAAACTTGTGAGTAAAAATCCACTTCCCAGTAACAATATTAACACCAGCCGGCCGGGGAACCAAACTCCAAGTATCGTTGGATTGCAATGCTGCATACTCTTCCATCATGGCCGCACGCCAGTTAGGATCAGCGAGTGCAGCCCGCACAGATGTCGGGGTCGGCGAGATAGTCGTCACCTGAAGGTTGAGACGGGGCTGACCAGGCTGACGAAAACCTGTCTTCCCGCGTGTGCGCATCGCATGATCATTGGCCACTGGAGGAACCGGAACAGCATTGGGTGGAATACGACCAGGCGGCGAGAAACCAGACGGCCGCGGACGCTCCACTGGATCATGGCACGGGGGCACCACCGCCGGCGAGGTCACAGCGGGGCTGCCGGGCGCACGGGGAGGAAAACCAGGCGGAGATCCAAGAGGCCGAGAGTGCACGCCACACGAGGACGTGTCTCTCGGTGGAGACGACGAGCTGGGGACGTCAGCCGAGGCCACACGAGGACCTGCTGACGTCGAGGCGGAGGCGACACGAACAGGGGTGTCGGTCGCGTCAGGGGCCGCATGTGGCATGCGGGCAGCACCGTCTGGGGATGGTGGCATGTCGAGAGCCGCGTCGGGGGCCGCATGTGGCATGCGGTCGGCACTGGACGGAACGGAGGCCGCGCGTGGCGCGGGAAACGCACCGGGTGCGTCTGGCGGATGACCTGCAACAGATGAGAAACGACTGCGTCCAATCGAAGGGTCAGTGTCGTCGAGCTCATCGAGAAAGGCATAGTCATCAAGGAAGTGAGAAGAGGGTGCTGGTCTCTCAGCGGACGGGAACGTGGACTCGTCGAAAGTCACGTGGCGAGAGATGAGCACACGGTTGCTGGACAAGTCAAGGCAACGATAGCCTTTGTGTTCAGCGGAGTAGCCGAGGAAGACACAAAGAGAGGACCGAGGTGCTAGTTTGTGTGCGGCAGTAGAAGAAAGGTTAGGATAGCATCGACAACCGAAAACACGCAAATGTGTATATGTTGGGTGGATGCCATGGAGAGCAAAGAAAGGTGTCTGGAAGGAGAGTGTTTTTGTTGGGAGGAGGTTAATTAGATAAGTTGCAGCATGAAGGGCTTCAACCCAGTAGGACGGAGGCATAGACGCCTGGAAGAGGAGGGACCGAAGCACATCATTGGTTGTGCGAATCACCCTCTCGGCCTTGCCGTTCTGTTGGGAAGTGTATGGACACGACATTCGGAGAGCAATACCATTAAGAAGAAAGAAATTGCGAGCGGAGGAGTTGTCGAATTCTCTACCGTTGTCGCACTGAATGCTCTTAACAGTGGTGCCGAACTGGGTATGGACATAGTTAAAGAAATTAGTGAGGGTGGAGAAGGTGTCCGACTTAAGGCGCAGAGGAAAAGTCCACAGAAAATAAGAGCAGTCATCCAAAATAACGAGGTAATATTTGTAACCCGAAACACTAGCAAGAGGTGATGTCCATAGGTCACAATGAACCAAATCAAAATTGTGACTAGCTCTAGAGGTGGAAGAAGTAAAAGGAAGGCGGACATGACGACCCAGCTGACAAGCATGACAAAGAGAACTAGTTTGCTTAGTACATGGAATGGCAGCAATGCTAACTAGCTTGGCGAGAGCTTCATGACCGAGATGCCCAAGACGACGACGCCACAAATCAGACGAGGGGACGGCGGTGAGGGCATGTGTGGTGGGCAGGCGGAACGGGTAAAGCTCGCCAGAGCTATCGCACCAGGCGATCATGGTCCGGGTGTGGAGATCCTTCAAAGAAAAACCAAATGGGTCAAATTCTATGGAACAAGAGTTATCAGTGGTAAACTGACGGACGGAAATAAGATTCTTGATGAGGTTAGGAGTGACAAGAACATTATTTAGAGCAAGAGGACCACGTGTAGAAGGAAAGGAAAGAGAGCCGGTGGAGGTAACAGGAAGAAGTGAACCATTACCAACGACAATGTTAGGAGGGTTAAAGGAAGTAGTGGAGGAATTGAGAATACCAGAGTTTGTTGCCATATGGGAACCAGCACCGGAGTCGAAGTACCACTCGGCAGGAGCAGGAGGTGGAGTAAGCGTGACCGTGTTGAAGGCGTTGACAAGCTGCTGCTGATCCCAGGATGGCGGTGCCGGTGCCGGCGGAGGCGAAGGCGCATAGTACTGCATCAGAGGGGTGTACTGCATCGGAGGCGCGGACGGAGGGCCGTAGTAGCCTGGCGTCCCATACGTCATGAAGGCCTGTGGACCAGGTCGAGCCTGCTGGAACTGCTGCGGCGTCGGTGTCCCGGGCCGGGGGCCCAGAACGGACGCCTGGTGCGGCCAGACCTGCATGGTGCCGGCCACGTTCCAAGGTTTCGACCAGGACGGCGCCCCGGTGCCCTGAGGCATGCCGCCGTTACCGCCGCTGTTGCTGCCACCGATACCACCGCCTTGACCACTGCCTTGGTTCCCTTTGCCACGACGACGATTCTTGTTGTTGTTGTTGCCGCCGGTGGTCCCCTTTGCACCTGATGGTACTTGAGGACTGCCCGACGGAGGCTGGGATCCAGAGGCAGCGACGAGGGCAGTGGGGTTCTGCTTGCGGTCGTCGAGGGAGGTCTCTTCGAGCTGCAGGATGGAACGGATCTCGTCGAAGGTGGGGAACGGACGCTGCTGTCGGATGAGAGGAACCATGTGGACAAACCGGTCGCTGAGGCCGCGGAGGAAGGCGAGGGCGAGTTGGCGATCGGTGAGGGGGTCGTCGAGGGCGGCGAGGTCGTCGGCCATGGACCGAAGGCGACGAGAGAACTCAGTGATCGTGAGATCCCCTTGACAGAACTTCCGGAACGTGGCCTCAAGTTTTAGGGCACGACTCTCCTTGTTGCCGAGGAACTGTTCCTCAAGGGAGAGCCATGCCGCCCGAGCGGTGTCGAACTTCATGATGTCCTCCATGAGGCCGGCAGAGACGGTACCGTAGAGCCACGTGAGCACCGTAGATTCCCGTGAAGCCCAAGACGGATGATCCGGACGAGACGCGTCGGAGAGGAGATGATCCGCGAGGGAATACTTGGTGAGGACGACAAGGATGAGGCGGCGCCACTTGGAGTAGGTGTTGGGCTTGAGGTCGTCGAGTGTCACCGGAACAAGGGATCGGATGTTGATGACACCCACAGCCTTTTCATGAAGAGTCGCCGTGACGGCCTCCTGGGCAGCGAGGGCAACTGCAAGGTCATCAGCCTCCTGCTTGATGCGATCAGCCTCGAGGCGCTCCTGCTCCTCGGCTTCTTGGCGAAGGCGGAGGGCTTCAGCCTCCGCGCGAGCACGAGCCTCTTCAGCATGGCGGAGGCGACCGAGTTCCGCCGTCCGGAGGCGATCAAGTTCCTCAAGTTCGGTGGGCGTCATGAGGGCGACGAGGGAAGGTGCGGCGAGCGGCGCAAGCGTCGGCGAAAAACGAGGCGCGGGTCAGCGGCGCACGGAGAAGCGGCGAGCGACGCAGGCGTCAGATGACGGCGACTGCGTGGTTCAGCGGCGCTAGGGTTTAGCGGCGAGCGGCGCAGGCGTCGAAGGATGAGGCGACTGCATGGTTCAGCGGCACTAGGGTTTTAGCGGCGAGCGGCGCAGGCGTCGGGAAACGACGGCGGCTGCGCGGGTCAGCGACGCGAGGATGTAGCGGCGAGCGGCGCAGGCGCCGTAGATGACGACGGCTGGGCGGGTCGGCGGCACTAGGTTTAGATGCAGAAGCGGTGTAGAGGCCGAATCGTAACCTCTCTTGATACCATGAAAGCTAGAATAGTTAGGGAATAATAGATTGATTGATGATGTACAGGTAGGGGTTACATATATAGGCCAGGGGCCTATCCTACACGTATACGACTCAACCAACAGTGTGGGGTATGCGTGCGCGCGCGCTAGAGAAACATGGGAAGTTTCATGGCGGCCCGTGCGTCGTAGTTGCCGTTTTGGATCTTTGTTGTAAGGATCAGACATTCAGACTGGGATGCCGAAGACATTTCAGAAGCTCCAGAATTCGGCAAGGACTCAGGGCCGCCTTCCGTACATGTCCTTGTCAGAAGAATAAGTGCAACTCTTAGGCACATCGCTAGTATTTCTTTTCTTCTTTTCATGTTGTCATTTGGTACAAGTCCAGAAGGGGAATTCAATTAGGAGAGTGATAGCCATACGGCCATACATACCCCGTGGTTAATGTCATCGACATGGGCCATTAGCAAGGTGCTTCCAAAGGGTTGACGTTGATGTTCTCAAAATCAGAATTCCACACAACACAGCAAATTTATAACTTTGTAGAAGTTCACGATGAAGCAGCTCTTTGCTTGTTCAGGTTCAAAGACATTTAAGTGCACTGCCACAAAAGAATAGTAAAATTACAGAGTTTGAGTGAAATACTATTGATATATTTCACATACATGTTCAGATTTCCAGAAAGGAGATACTTGTCGTACAATATTTGTACAGCTTTGCTACAACCAGGTGCTTCTGAGTCGTACATATATAGTGGAGCTCTTGGCAGAAAAACCAGATGATAAGCAAGCTGGCAAATAGTGATGACAGTTACACCATGATAACTACAGACAAGTTGCCATTGGAGAGTCAAGTTTGATATATTCAGAGAAGATCAGAATCCTGCCCATGGACAGAAAATTGGTGGTTCCTAATGCTGCCTAATCCTTAAACCTCCAGAATTCTACGCAAGTCTTCAGAAAAGAAGAAATAAAGAGAGAATGAAAACAAGAGCTACAAATGAATGGACATAAAGTGAGAGTTTCGATCAACCCATCCTAACCCACCAAGTACTCTAGCAGTGCTACGTGCAAAAAAGAGTTTGTTGCAGATTGGACAATATGAAGGGCAAAAAGGAGTTTGTTGCAGATTGGACAATATGAAGCACGGACTCTGCCTTTCTGCCACCTAACTAAAGCAACCATAGACCTGCAAAATAAAGCAATAGAAAGAATTTATTAGATACAGATGCTCCTAATTTACATTATTGATTTCGGAATTTCATTCATGTCGGCACATGGTTGTGGAATTTATGAACTGCTTGTACTGAAACCTTGCTTTGAACTCCACCAGATGACCCAAATATGGACAAAACTGGATAACAAGGGTTACACAAAATGTATCGAACGCCCAAAAAACCGTTACAGTAAGCTTATCTTCACATCTTCCTTCAAGTTAAAGTGTTAAACATTAGTTCTAAATAGTCTTCCATCTTCGAGTTAAAATTAACTACTCTCAACTGAGTGCTTACATTTGGGTAACACTTGCTCTGCTTTTTCAGGAATCAACAGTGCAACGGCTGGTTACATAATCGTTGACGCCAATGGTGGCCTGAACCAGATGAGAATGGGTGTACGTATGCGATTATCTTACAAAACTTGGAACACAGGAATTTCAGCTTACATGCATTTCTTCAAAACCATTCTTGCAGATAAGCGATATGGTTGCAGTTGCTAAGCTCATGAATGCTACCCTAGTAATCCCTACTCTGGATCATAAATCGTTCTGGACAGATCCAAGGTTCATTTCTGTGCAACCAAAATAGCGAACATTCTATAGGAATTTTTGGGATTACTGATGTTTTGTCTTGACATGCAGCGATTTCAAAGATATATTTGATGTTGAGCACTTCAAGGAAACTTTAGAAAATGACATCATGATTGTGGATTCCTTGCCACCAGCTTACAAAAGATTGAAACCCTATATTAGAGCACCCAAGTCCTGGGCCAAGGTATGGACCGATAACTTCAGGCTAAGTGGACATAGCAACTACTTACAGATCAAGAAATTTGAGCAGGCAGAAAAAGAAAAGGCTAACTTACTTCCTTACTTTTTGCAGGCTTCTTATTACAGAGCTTTCACAAGGACGCTGAAGAAGGCCAAAGTTGTGAAATTCACACATACAGATTCTCGGATTGTTAACAATGGTCTCCCTCCTTCCATCCAACGACTTCGTTGCCGGGCAAATTACGAGGCATTAAGATACAAGACAGAAATCGAAGAGCTAGGTAACACTCTAGTTGATAGGCTGAGGAATGGGTCCAACAATTATATCGCACTTCACTTAAGGTGACTGAAACTGCAACTGTTTAATGAGGTTGGCATCATTTTGCTCAAAAGGAACTAGCAGATCAGTTACTTTTGGTTTCCTTATAAACTGACAGGTACGAGAAGGACATGCTCTCGTTTACAGGCTGCAGCCACAACCTAACACAACAGGAGGCAGAGGAACTTAGGGAAATGCGACTCAACGTGCAGCACTGGAAAGAGAAGGAAATCAACAGTGAGGAGAGGCGACTCCAAGGAGGTTGCCCTATGACTCCTCGTGAAGCAGCTCTTTTCCTAAAAGCTATGGGTTATCCTTCCAGTACGAAGATCTACATTGTAGCAGGTAAACTGTATGGTGTACATAGCATGGATGCACTAAAGGCTGAATATCCAAATGTCTACACACATTATAGTCTGGCAACAGTAAATGAATTAGAGTCTCTCAAGCTGTACCAAAACAGATTAGCTGCTGTGGATTACAATGTAGCCCTCCAGAGTGACGTTTTTGTGTATACATATGATGGAAATATGGCTAAAGCAGTCCAGGGTCATAGAAGATATGAAGGATTCCGAAAAACCATTAACCCCGACAGGTAAATTTCTGGAATATCATTTTCAGTATTTAGATCCCAATCCAAAGTGCTGAATTTTTTTACTGTCTGTAGGCAGAAGCTTGTCGAGCTCATTGACAAGCTTGACGAAGGTACAATAAATTGGAATGAGTTTGAAAGTGAAGTGAAGATGCATCATGAAAGCAGGCTTGGAGGTCCGTATCAGAGGTTGTCAGGGCGAAGTGCAAGGCAAGAGGAGTATTTTTATGCAAATCCTCTTCCAGGGTGCTTGTGCAAAAGAAACACACAGGATCAGGTGGCATGAACTTACTATACAAAATACTGAGGAATGGATAGTTTATTCCGTAAGTGTACAGTGAGGCTTAACTGCATGTAGCATGGATGCAGAATTTTGTCCAACTCATTGATATACAGCAAACAGCACAAGTCCTGGTAAACTGACAGCAAGAGCACATACTATTTTTCTAGAGGCAGATAGAATTTGTGTACTTTTCAATCTTCCACAACGATACGGGAGGGAGCACTCACTGAGATGTGCGCTTTCAAATAATTATGCATCCAAGTTTAAATACAGAAGAGGCATGGAAATTCTAAGTGGATATATGTGCCACAAGAGGATACAATTAGCTAAATTGAACAGTTTCTGTCGGTTTACCCCATAGTCCAGAATACGGTCTTACCTCTTTTTGATAAATTTGATTTTATTCGTTTTATTAGGCACTGATTGGTGCAAATTATGTGTACGCACAATGATCATTAGCGACGGATCAAGATTTTATGGACAAACAACGAATTATATCCTTTTCTAGCCTAATTATTACATGTAACAGCTACTGAAATATTGAATGTTGTTACACATTTGTTGCTGTCATAAAATATTGGTAGCCTAGTTCAGTCCATCAACATTTATGTTCATGTGCCTTCCCTCATCCCACATTAGTTTTAATCAAAATGAATATAGCCACTAAATGAGAACCGAGCAATGCAGAGCAGTAGCTCAGCTCATTAGTACCTCCAGTTGAGAGGACCACCCAGGGTCGAACCAGGGGCTCACCAATTTGTGGGTCGTTCCCGAGAGCTGGTTTCAGCAAGTTTCCCAGCCAGCCAGCCAGCCAGGGTTCAGTGTCCTATTATTAAAAAAATGTCTGGGAGAAGACTCTCCTTGTGGTCGAGAAAAAAAGAAATATAGTCACTAAAAATCTCCCCAGAACTGCATGCTCAATCAACACAGGGTCCTTACTATGGTTTATAAATCATGAGCAAAATTAAAATGTAAAGCAGTGTGTTTTACAATAGCACATCAAATAGAGTATGATTGCAAATTCATTTCACAAGCTAAATTGAAGGTCCAGCTATATAACATTTATCGGTCAATAGAGGCATTTCAGTAGCAGTCAAACTTTCCAATGCATTTCATGACATGCATACTGCCCCTAATATTGAAATGATTACAGAATGGAGTTGGCACGAGGATACCTGAGCAAGCGGTGCATATAAATTGCGCCTGTAGCTCTCTTGGTAAAAGATTAAAAAAAATCCCTTGTCCAATTCTGTTAGACCACTCTCGAAGTACGCTTGTATTGAATATGCTGTTCATTTCTTGGCAAATGATTTACCAGTTCACCACATAGAAGGCACATAGACTTGTTCCTTTAAGTTCTGGGCAGCACTCTCAGTGGGAAACCCTCGCACAGCACCAATTGTCCACTGTGATATGATTCCAGCAGCAACAGCAAATCTCAGTTGCCTCTCCAATGTATCCTGGTCCTCGTACATCTCAGGACAAGTTGTCAACTTCCTAATAGCAGCAGCAACAACAGCATCCCCGGAACCTGTTCGGTCAGTGGTGTATGGAGTAATGAGTGCATCCTCTGTCCCAACCACACAGCCATGAAACTTGGGCGTGTAGTAGTGTATCCGAAGTGTCCCGTAGGTCACAAGCAACATCTTTATTCCATCATGCCAAATAGGAGCAATCTCTTCAGGGCTGTAATGGTAGTATTGTGGCCAGTTTCTTGTAAAATGAAATCCTTCCAGATAATACTGAGGTGGGGTCTTTCTCTTGTATTCATAATACTCATGATCAAGGAGGAATTCAAGCTCGTCCCTTGACACCTCTATTATATCAGCCTCTTTCCATGCCCTATTTATCACCTCCTTTGTCTCATCCCTTGATGTCCACAATGGCAATGGCAAATTCAGATCGAAGAATACTTTACTTCCAAATTTCTTGGACACTTCAATGGCTCTGAAGAGTGTATCATGCATTGAGGGATTTAACAGGACTTCTGAATTGAAATGGAACATTCTGGCCTGTGTAATTACTATGGATTAGATTTGAACTAAAAACGTTGACTTTGTAATAGCAATGACAACATCAAAAACTCATCTTGTAAGTAACAACATAAAGATGCAGCAACAATACTGAAACTTTTATCAATTCATAATCCGTTTCTATCTTAGATTATATAAAGAGGGATCAAGTGTCAATTCATCTCATAATCTGAACTACAAGGACAAATGACATCTGTCTGAATACTTAAACGAGTTGAGTAGAGAGTTTAGCATCAAGATTGAATCTTGTTTGAAGAATAGACCTTTGATAACACGCACAAAAAAGGGGTTACAATAATGTCATGCTGCTAGATCACATTAATTTTGTTTGAAAACTAAAAAAATGGTTTGATGCAATTGCTATGCAAACAGTACACCTTGGTGACTGGTGGTTATCGGCATAGAGACATTCAGGCGTAGCTTGCTGCAAAATGACGACGTGAGCTTAATGTTCCTCCAAAGTATCACCAACTCACCTCTTTCAACACATCGACATTGATCTCGTTCTTGCGGAGGGAGTCCTCGGCAGCGCTCTTCACCGTCTCGGCCACAAGCTTGGTGCCGCCCTTGCCATCCTTTCGATCCCGGAAGCTAACCTTCATGCGCGCCATGGCCGTGGCTGTTTTGCCATCGAACTTGATGGCGCGTGTCTGCACCCGCTCGCAATTCATACGGTACACAAGCTCGCGGCCGAAGTCGTCGTCCCCGACCTTGCCCAGCACCGCGGCACGCCCTCCGAGCCGGGTGTGCGCGATGGCCACGTTGCTCGCCGCGCTCCCCGGCGCGCGCGCGAACTCCGGCGGCTCCCACTGCAGGTGCAGCCACGTGGAGTACTGATCGGGGTGCATCTGCCGGTCCGACACCCGCACCGTGGGCACGAACTCCCAACGCGGCGCGCCGAAGCAGCACACCAGCGGCGGCCAGTCGCCCGCGAAATCCTCCCCGTCGTCGTAGTCGCCCCCCACCTCCAACCCATCCTCCTCCTCGGACTCCTGAGTCGTCTCCTCAGTTCCGTCGCTCGCCGTCTGCGCCACAGTCTCCTCCTTCTGGGCCTCTTCTTTGGACTTCCTTGTCCGGCGGCTGGTCCGCTTCGCCGGCTCCTCCTCGCCCTCCGAGACTGACTCCTGGCCCTCCTTCTTGGTTCTCCGCTTCGTGGCCTTCGCCTTCGGCTCGGACGGGGACGGGGACTTTTTGCGGCCGCGGCGAGAGGTGGGTTTAGGAGATTCCGGCACGGCAGCGCCGTTGGGCGAGCAGCGGAATTGGCGGCCTCGTGGGTGACTAGGGTGGAGAGGTGCGGCGAGGAAATTGGGCTTGAAGAACAGCGCTGGTAGGAGGAAGGCGGGGGTGGCCAGGGCCATTGCCGCTCCTCTTTGGTCGAGGTGAGGAAGGAAGGGGACGGCGACGAGCGTCCGACTCGACTCTATCCAGTGCCAGTGTGATCTGATAAGGGTTTTAGCGACCGTTAAGGATATCGGGTCGCGCCCGTAACAGGGGAGATTGAACGAACATCCGAGCTCTCCACGGTTCGCGGTAGGATGTCAGTTTCTTTTCTACTCCAACTCTATCTGCAGCGGCCAGTTTTCCTCCGGTTTCCAACATGGGTGTGTTTAGTTTTCTGAATTGGGATGCAAAATTCTGAATTTTGCACAGATTTTAGGTTGAAAAGTACTGTTCCGAACTGAAAGCACTGTAGTACTTTTCGTTTGTTTGTGGTAAATATTATCCTACCATGGCCTAACTAGGCTCAAAAGATTCGTCTCGCAAAGTACATCCAAACTGTGTAATTAGTTTTTGATTTCATCTACATTTAGTACTCCATGCATGTGTCGGCATTTTTGATGTGATGTTTGATGTGATGGGAAATCTTCTTTTTGCATAGTGAATTTTGGGAGAAGTTGGGCTTCTAAACACACCCATATACTCGTAAGTCCGGTTGCACACCTTTCACATCGTCGATGACATACCAAACATTAAGTACAGATTTACAAAGACTGTTGAAGTTGGTTGGGTGACCGTACGCTGAATATAAGAGTAACTTCAGCAATATTCTCTATTTCGAGCTCCTACTTTCATGAGTAGAGGTACTTTATGAGACTCTTGATTTTACTCTCAATTTCAGCAATACTTCAAACTTTGAACTCCCTACTTTCATATGACATGCCGGACCCGGTCGTCAGTGACTCACGATTTTTATTCCCCTCCCACGTTTCTCTCTCGCCACCTCCTCTCCTCTCTTTCTCCCCATCCGCTTTCTCCCCGGCGGGGCGCGCTCCAAGGCCGACGCGAAAGGGCCGAGCTCCTCTGCTCCTCGTGGCCCGGTGGCGCGGCTCGCGACGCGGAGGAGCGGGCGGCGTGAGGGCGCGGAGGAAGGGCCCAGCGGCGGCGCGAAGGAGCGGGTGGAGCAGAGGAACGAGTGCTGGCGGGTCGGATCTCGCAGCGCGGCGGTCAATCTCGCGGCGGCAGCGGCCCGCACGGCAGGATCTCGCGCGCGGCGACGGCCCGCACGCAGGGGCGGGCCCAGGATTTGGGACATGGGTATTCAAAATTTCAAATGACGAAAAAAATTCTTACTAAAAGTCGGTAGATTCATTGTAACACATAATTAAATAATAGCAGCATCATTGATCCATAAAATCACTCTAAATTGTTCAACAAACAGATGTACTAAATGATCAACATATTAAAGTGGCAACATCTGAAATAAACATTAGATTAAACAGCAAAATGATAAAAAAGTTTACAAATTTCTCTTTATGTTTCAAATCTAAATAAAAAATACTCAAGTTTCAAAACGGCAAAGGACAAATGCATAGACCGACAAAAGGGAGAGCTGGAAAGGAATTGAGTGATGTAGCTGCAGCTCGACGCGCGCCGCCATGGTGCTGATGCCCGGAGGGGCTTGCCATCGGGTGCAGTTGCGCACACTGTTTGCACGCCCTTGTGACAGTGTGCTGTTTACAGCTTTCCTTCCGCCTTTGCTCCGACGCAACTTCCCCTCGGCACCTGCCCAAGCAGGAATCCCCTCGTCTGCCCTTTTATCACACCTCCTCTCCGGCCTTAGGTTTTCTAATCAGGAATTAATAATAGGTCGACGGAATGAGGGAAAACTCAACGACAGAAGGGAAAGAGAACCATGTCACTCAATGAGCAGCAGGGGAATGTGCCAATTGGATTGTGCGAGAGATTGTGCGATGAGGGGGAGAAGAAGTGAATCAGCTGGACTACTTTTGATTTAAACTGAATGCTAACATGCATATCATTGTTTTCTATACATATACACATAAGATACACCATGTATACAAAGCTTTTCCCCCAAAATAATGTGTATTCAATTGAATACCCATGAATCAACATAGGCCCGCCCCTGCCCGCACGGCCGGATCTCGCGCCGCGTCGACGGCCTGCACGGCCGGGCGGTACGACGGCGCAAGGAAGGGCCTGCATAGCGTCGCGGCGAGGTGAGTCCTCCTCCTCCAGCAGCGTCTCCCGCAGCGTGAGCTTCGTGCGGGGGCGCGAGAGGAAACGGTGCCAACCACCGAGTAGGAGGTTCTCTCTCCACCTGCAGGAGAAGGGGACGGAGGAGGGGATTTGGGTGCCAGAGTTGGTGGTCTGTCGGACTTCGTTTTTTCGTTCTCGCCCCCTACTTTTCGAGTTGGGACCGGCGTAGGGAAGCTGCTGGAGTTGCTCTAACAAAACCGCGGAATTTCAATTTGGACCCGGTGTGCCCCGGCGGAGGTCTTGAGCACCGCGCCTGTCCAATCCGACAGCAGTACCGCAAGGTAAGTTTTCCTTTTTTTAATTCAAAATTGTGGCATCGTTTTTTTTTTTGAGCAACAGCATGAAATTTCTTACTCATGAGCAGAATTACAATCTGAATCGGCGATCCCTACTAAGCCTGAAGGGAAAGCTTCATGCCACACACCCACCGGAGAGATCGCCGAGGCCAAATTCGCACAGAAGTGTGCAGCCTCATTGCCCTCCCGGTTAACAAAAGAAATGTCAAAACAAGAAAAACACCTGCTCAGATCTTTGATCTCATGCCAGACACCGGCAATCAGACTTCGTTCACCAGCTGCCGAGCGTAGAAAGTTCACCAGAGACAAGTTGTCGAGTTCCAGTATCACTTTCTCAAAGCCACCCGCTCGAGCTAACAGCAACCCTTCTCGCGCTGCCAATGCTTCTGCCGTGATAACATCAGGAACATGTTCATAGAATTTCGCTGTCGCGCCCAGAATCCTCCCATTCTCATCCCTGATGATCGCCCCTCCAGAGCCAGAGAAGGTTTCCTGAGAAAAAGCAGCATCCGTGTTGACCTTCTTCCATCCCTCCTCCGGTTTCTTCCATTTGCTCTTCCTCTGAATTTTCTCCTGTGGGCGTTTATGGTTGAGGCATATCAGGTCCTCAACCATTGTGGCCATGTGTTTCGCCGCAGACACTGGACTCCATCGGGATTTGCAATGCCTGCGAGCATTACGTCCTGACCATAAAGCCCAAGCACCACAGATGAACAGAGCCGCCTCGTCGAGAGAGCAAAATTTTCCTGAAAGCAGATCCTTTGCCCATGACCCCGGGTGCAAATGTGGAAGTTTACATCCAGTCAGTTCCTTAACTTCCTGCCAGAAGCGAATAGCCATGGTGCAGCTTATTGCCACATGAAAAATGGATTCAGCCGGTTCGCCACAACTTTCGCAGTGATCCTCCCTCGAAACATGCCGCCTTTTCAATTCCGCTTTCGACGGCAGAAAATTATGGAGGACTCTCCACCAAAAAATGCGAACTTTCGGGGGCACATTCAATTTCCAAACCTTTTTCCACCAAGATTTGTCTTCAGAAGGTTCAGCTTCATTCAGTTTGAACGCCTCCTGTTGTTCACTTTCGATCTTAAGCATCCTGTAGCAAGAGCGAACAGAAAATAGCCCATTTCTTTCATGCGCCCACGCCACCAAATCCTCCTGCAATCTAGCCCCAGGCTTCAATTTAAGTATTTCCTCAGCATCAAGTACACAGAAAGAGTCCCGCACTAATTGTTCATCCCATTGGCGTGACCCTTGCAGAAATAAGTCACGCACATTCTCCATGTGAACACCTGGTAGTCGAATTAGAGGTTTCATCCTAGATGAGCCTCCCAACCAGTTATCTGTCCAAATATTAGTAGAATCTCCTGGGCCTATCCTTTTAATCAGCCCTTTCACAAGTGCTTGACGGCCGAAAAGGATAGCTCTCCATGTCTCCGAACTCTTCTTCTTTCTTGTCGCATTCAGGAAGCTGCAGGTAGGATAGTATTTCCCTTTCAGCACCCTAGCACAAAGCGACTCCAGCCTCATGATCAACCTCCACCCTTGCTTACCTAGCATGGCTTGGTTGAAAATCGGAAGATCACGAAAACCCATTCCTCCATCTCCTTTTGTCCTCGTAAGCTTCGACCACCGCTGCCAATGGATTTTGTGGTTGTCGATTGAGCTCCCCCACCAGTAATTCGATATATACTTCTTCATCTTTTTACAAGTAGGGGTCGGTATCTTGAAACAGCTCATTGGGTAGGTTGGAACAGCCTGCGCATTGGCTTTAATAAGCACTTCCCTGCCGGCACAACTGAGGAGTTGACCACCCCATCCATGAATGAACCTCCCAATCCGGTCAGCTGCATAGTCGAAAGTACCATCAGAAGCTTTCCCAATCGTAGTTGGTAGGCCTAAGTACTTCTCCCCGAGTGCTTCATTTGGAATCTGTAAAGCCTCATGCACCTCTTGCTTGGAGTCTTGGCTGCAGTTAGAGCTGAAAAAAATAGCTGATTTGCTCTTGTTAACAAGCTGCCCAGACCCTCTGTTATATAAATCCAAGATTTCAGAGATCCTATCAGCCCCTCTCTTAGAAGCTTGGGTGAAAATCAAGCAATCGTCAGCGAAGAGCAGGTGGGAAATCCAAGGAGCATGTCGGCTTACTCTAATGCCCTTCGAGATATACTGAGGGCCTCTTGATTTCAGCAAGCTGGTCAGGCCTTCTGAACAAAGCAGAAATAAGTACGGAGAAATCGGATCTCCCTGTCTTATCCCCCTTGAAGGTTTAAAGGACGGTGACAAGACCCCATTAATTCTCACTGAAAAATTAACCGAAGTGACACACTTCATGATTAAATTGCACCACCCTGCTGGGAAACCAAGGGCCACCATCACTTCATGAAGATAATGCCACTCAACCCGATCATAAGCCTTGGCCATGTCCAGTTTGACGGCGCAAGCCCCTGATTTTCCTTTCTTGTTCCGGAGGTAATGTATGCATTCATAAGCAATGAGTACATTGTCCGTAATAAGCCTACCCTGGACAAACGCACTCTGCTCCTCCGAGATAATGTCATCCAACATTGGACGAAGCCTGTTAGCCAAAACCTTCGAGCATAGCTTATAAATGACATTGCATAACGATATAGGCCGAAATTGAGTGAGCTCTTGAGGATTAGCAATCTTTGGAATTAGAACAATGATTGTTTGGTTAATTACCTCAGGCATCTCACCCCCATTTAAGAACCCAATTACGGCTGAGAGAACCTTGTCCTTCACCAATTCCCAGTGCTTCTGAAAAAAGCCTGCAGTAAACCCATCAGCACCCGGCGCCTTGCATGGGCCCATTTGGAACAGTGCCGCTTCAACTTCCTCCACCGTGAAGGGCCGCTCTAGGCTATCTCGCATTTCTGCCGACACTTTCTGTGGCACAAATTGGCAGATCAGGTCCGGCTGGAGGTTTTCCTGGGCCGTAAATAAGCCCTGGTAGAATTCTGACGCCATCAGCTCGAGCCCTTCCTGCTCTGACTCTTCCGTTCCATCTGCCCGTCTGAGCGCACGTATGCGATTAGTGCGACCACGAGCTTTCGCTCTGGCTTGGAAAAAACCGGTGTTCCGGTCGCCTGATTTGAGCCAGTCCGCGCGTGAACGTTGCTGCTCCATCTCCTCCTCTCTGGCCAGCATCTCCGCAAGCTCCTTCATCAAGGAACGCTCACGGTCTGTCGGGCCACGGTACAAGGTCTGATTCCTCTCTTCCTCCAAATCATCTCTCAAGGAGCGAATTTTCTTGCGCACTAAGCCGAAAACATTCTTATCCCAGGAGCTTAAAGAAGCTTGCAAATTAGCCAAAGAATCAGCCACTGACTGGAGATCCCCCTCTCCCAGTCCGGCATCCCAAGTCTGATTGACAAACTCTATATATCCATCGTGTCTCTGCCACATCTGCTCATACCTAAAAGGTTTTCCTTTTCGCTTCCCTCTCCCTCCAGATTTCGGTTTATCCCGAATCTCAATGAGTAGACCTAAATGATCAGAGAAGACAGTCGGCAAGTTCTTGACCAAAGCATCCCCCATCACATCCAGAAATTTATAATCTCCAAAGGCCCGGTCTAGCCGGGCTTTAACATTACGACTGCCCTCCTGCCTGTTATCCCAAGTGTAGGGCAAGCCGGCAAAGCCCAGATCCAGGAATTCACAATCAGCAGCAGCTTCCTGGAAGTTCGCCATCTGCCATGATTCCCTTGCATGCGCCCCAAAGTGCTCATCAGCTCGAAGCACCTCATTAAAGTCTCCTGCACACAGCCAAGGGATGTCAAGCTGCGCTCGCAAGAAACGCATGAGGTACCAACTGTTCTTCCTTAACTCTCTCTTTGGTTCTCCATAAAACCCAGTAAACCGCCATTGTCGAGAACTCAGATTGTCTCAGGAGAGGATGACATCAATGTGAGAGCGGGATTTACTTTGCAAAGCCACTGTGACCTCCCTACTCCAAAATAGAGCAAGACCACCACTTAGCCCTGCCGCCGCCACCGCTTCACCATTAGGAAAACCTAAGGCTCCCCTTAAGGCCAAAACCTTCTCCTCTGACATTCTAGTTTCCATCAAGAACACCACCGCAGGCCTCCAAGTCTCAATCAAGAGACGAAGTTCTTGAACTGCCGCAGGTCGCTCGCACCCACGACAGTTCACACTTAGGCAATTCATTGTGCCCGGCGGGGACTGCCTCCCGCAGCTGCCGCCGATCGTGCATTACTTTGAGTGTTGACCCTTTTTTGCTTCTTCGTCAACTCATCCGAAGACGCAGGGATAGCGGTATCCAAATCCTCCCCACTTCCATGTAACTGGTTCACCCATGCAGACACTAGCCCAGACGGAACAACAGCCAACGAATCCGTCACTGGCAGGTTGAGGTCCGGCGTCTGTGAAGAGCTTGGGTTCACCGTTTTAGATTTCCTTTTCCGAGGCACACGTTCTTTTTTCTCCTTCCCAGCATCCACCTCCATTCCAGACTGAAAGAGCTGCCGGTTAGCAGTGGGATTGACCCTCACCGGTACCTCCCCCTCCCCCTCATTCACCACAGCTTGTTTTAGAGGAGAGGAGACCTCCTCCTCCGTTTCCTTCGCAAGGCCATCATTCCCCCTAGTGGAACGCTGGTCGCCTGACAGGTTTGCCGACCCGCGTGGTGTTCTAGTTGTGGAAGACGTAGCACTCCCAAAGGTTTCAGCTGCAGCTTCTGAAAGGCTCTGAATCTTCTTCTTCTTTGGGTCATAAACCCTCAACTTCCCATCGTATGGTAATTTACCTTCTGCATTCCTAATGAGGGGTTTGTCACACTCCAGATGTGAGTGCCCCATGACACCACACGACGCACAGAAGTAGGGGAGCTTCTCATACTGGATGTCGAACCACTCAGGGGCCGCATCCTTCTTAGTTTTCAACAGCACACCCCTCCTGATTGGTTTTGCAACCTCGATGGCCACTCGTGCACGAAGAAAGGGGCCACTAGCTTTACCATCCCTGTCAACATCCATTTTCTTTACTTCTCCAATCAGCTTCATGGCCCTCTCACCTCTGCTCTTGTTCATCCACCCCAGCGGAAGATCCACAATTCGAGCCCAGATATCCATGCGCTCAAAGCGAATCTCCGAGGGTTTAAGGTTCTCGTCATACTCACGCAAAATTACCGCGTGTTTCCCCACCAACCATGGAGAGCCTCCCAGAGCTCTCTCCATATCCTGCTTGAAATCAAACTCCGCAACAAAGAGGTTGTCCCCCTTCATCCCGATCATCCTGATTTTCAAACCAGCAGGGTTTCCCCACGCCTGCTTCATCGCGCCCTGAATCGCTGCAGCGTGCACAATCGTCGGTGACAGGACCTTACCAACTAGTGCCCACTCCACCTCCTGGCTAGCATCATCTCCTTCATCATCACTGACAGCCGCCACCGCCTCCTCTTCCGCAGTGAGGTTCAGGTGCTCCAGCATCTCAGCGACTTGATCGTCCAGATTGACCGGCGCTCCACTCCGAGTCGACGCCATTGTTGCGGATCGGAGGGCACAACAAGATGTATTACGCACACAGATAGCGCATACACCAGTGAGTCCCGAACTAGGGTTCCTGAGCGGCGCAACCCCTAGCGGGCAAATTTGTGTTCGACGGCGCCGGAGCGGCTAACCGTCGATCTGCGGGAGCCGCCGTCGACTGGGAGTCGGTGGGCGGGGCTTGGGCACCGGAACCGGGTGGTCACCGGCGTTGCAGATCAAGATCGTCGGAGAAACGATCTAGATCGAGTTGGGGACTCCAATCGCCTTCCGCGTCGCCCGCGTAGGACTTCCGGAAATTACGGCCATCCGTTTCTCGGTGTAAAATTGTGGCATCGTTTCTTCCTCCTGTGTTCTTTCTCCACTAAACTTTGGTCGAGTGATCCGAAAATTAGATGTGAATTTTTTTTTTGGAAAGTAAACTCTTGTCGAGTGATCTGTTGCTATGGTTTGAAATTTTTCTATATTTTCATGGAAATGCTCAATATTTCCTCCATCTATTTAAAATAGTTCATCTTATTTTATTTCGAAACTAATTATTAGTGAACGATCATTTGTAAGAAAATTTAAAGTAAAAGGATTAATGGGCTGTAAATGCAAAAATGATGCCGAGTAAAAGAAACATTTTATTTATACATGCAAATGTATGTGAAGTTGTCAACATGTAATCCTTGGAATATTTAAAATGTGAAATACATTATTTAATTTTACAGATTGAAATGCGAATAAATATTTTGCAAATGTGCAAAGCTTTTTTTTCTATTCTCGAAGAGGTACAATAACCTTGTCCTCTTTCTCAGATCTTTCTCAGATACTAGTACTCGCCGGCTGTTTTGTCTGCCACTCTCTCCTTGTCTGTTCCGCACATCTATCAGCACACGTGGACGGTTGCCAACACCTCCACAGCGGCGCACCGATTCCAATCCGTCGCTTCCAACAAAGTCACATCAATCTGCTGCCAAAAATCTGCCTCCACATTAGACTGGGCCGAATTCAGCACGGTCGTGCTCGTTGCTCAGGGCACTAAAAAAAGAGCAGTTTGCTGGAGTACTGTGCAAATTTCTCAAATTATTTTTTAAAAGAGAAAGTAGCAGAAAATCATCCATTATTTTGTACACTAAAGCATACTCCATTTTATAATAATTACACTAGGAAAGACTAGTAAGAGTGTAAGACAACAGTTTCTCTCGAAGGAAATGATACAAAACGAGTCCCTGAATGCCCGACACTCGAGTCACAGCAGCTGGGCGGTGTGGCCGGAGGGGATCACTCGACGGGGATCATGACCTCGTTGGTGCGCAGAGGCGGGAGCGTGAAGGGCGGGTTGTACCGGGCCAGCACGAAGGGGCCCTTGACGGTGTACCCGTCCTTCTCCAGCGCGACCCTGAGCCCCTCCGCCTTCTCCCGCACCGTCTTCTCCGCGGCCACCCCGCTGAACCTCACCACCCCGTACTTCCTCTCCGGCACCTCGCGGATCACCACCCGCTCGTCCGTCGGCCGCGGCGCCTCCTCCGCCTTGGCGTACTTGGACGGCAGCAGGAACTGCATTGTCACCTTGCCCGGCGCCTGCTGGTCGTCCGTGATCACGGGCGCGGTCATCGCCACCGGCTCCGGCTCCCCGCCCGCGCCGCCGGTGGTGGTGGTGATGACCGGCGCCGTCATGGCGATCTTCTCCGAGGACGCCTCGCCGTCGCCGGCGCCGGCGCCGGAGGTGATGACGGGTGCCATCATGGCGATCTTCTCGGGCTTGGTGTTCTGCGGCTTGCCGAGGGCGCCGATGTAGTTGGCGAGGACGGTGAACCCGCCGTCGGCGTTGCCCTTCCACTCCTTGGGGTCGTAGGTGAACTCCGCGGCGACGCAGGGCGGGTACCTCCGGATCTCGTAGCCGGCGCCGGTGTGGAGGACCTCGTGCTTGGGCGTCTCCACCGTGATCTTGCCTAGCACCATCCCCATGGCGGATCGTCGGCGGAGGGCGAGCTGGAGATAGCTAGGTTCAGAGGATTTTCTTTGAGCGGTCGCCGGTCGGGCTCTTTGGATGCGTGTGTGCAATGATGTGCCTGAGTGGCGCATTTGCCTGGCACCGTGCTGGGCGTGTGTGGTTTTTAAGAAGCGGCGAGATGAGACTGATGTGTGGACGAGGCGGTGTGCGCGTCGTGGCGCGCGTTGCTCCACGGGTGCGTCTCGGTTTCGCCTTGGAGGACAAGCTCGGCAAAGCTTGGAATCTTTTGGTTTTGGACGATAGGCTTTGCGGCTTTGACTTTCTAGCTGACAGCCTGAACTAGTGAAACTTGCCAACTTGGCCAGTTGTTGGCCATGTGGTTAATACTTGTGTTCACTTCGGATTTGATTTCTTCCGACTCTGAAATCCGAAAAGCGATGAAAAATGTTGAAACGACATACAATTGAAATGACTTCACGGTCGTAAATCTTCGTTATCTGAACGGGCCGCATTTCTAGAATTTTTTAAATATTTTTTTGGTTGATTTCCGAAAAATAAATGACGAAAACAAAAATTACGAGAAATATACATCTGCCGCCGTACCACACGGCGGCAGGGACTCCTACCGCCGTGTGGCACGGTGGCAGGGGTGTCGCCAATGGTCGGGGGTACTGGCCTGTGGGGTCAGGTTCCTACTGTCGTATCACACGGCGGCAGGAACCCTACCGCCGTGCCACACGGCGGCAGGAGCCTGCCGCCATGGGGTACGGCGGCAGCCTCACCCCTGTATAAGGGGCCGACGGCTGCCGCCACCCCCTCCTCCCTCCCTCCCTCCCTCTCTCCTCCTAAACCTTCGGTTTTTAACCTTCAGAGCACTTTTGACTCAGGTATGTTTCTAACTTTAGTGTAGTTTAGTTAACTTAGTTTAGAAATTTTAGAAATAGTTATAATTCAAATAAAATTAGTAGAAAATAGTTATAATTCATAAAATTTTAGAAATAACTCCGCTCGACAGCTCGTTCGTACCAGGCGCCTTCCACTTTTGCACGTGCTACTTTCTTGGCTCCAACGGCACAGCAGCAGCCGCAGCCGCAGCCGCAAGGCCCGCACACCTACGTGCAGCGGCCGTTTGTTTTCCCCGGCTCAGGTACTTTCACTGGACCTTCTTTTCAACTAATGCACGGAGTTGTTGTGTGTTTTTGTTATACTATATTTTAATCGTACAGGGCGACCGCCGGTCTTTCCGACGGGACTAGGAGGTTTCAGCGGGGCTCGACAACCGGAGACGACAGCACCTAGACCAACGGTCTTTCCGACGGGACTAGGAGGTTTCGCCGGGGCTCCACAGCCAGAGACGACGGCACCTAGACCGCCGGTCTTTCCGGCGGCAGATATTCCTTCCTCGTCCACTGCACCTGTCTTCCAGCATGGTAACGACCTTAACTATTACAGTAAAATTCGATAAGTACGATACGTGGAAAACTAATACTATTTGTTGCAGGTTTCGACCCGACCGCGGCCTCGATGGAGTCCCCTGACGACCAGCTGGCGTGGGACGAGTTTAGGTTCCACGACTTTCTCGCGCCCATGGATGCGACGGACGGCGAGGAGCTTGATGCGTCATAGTTCACACAGGCGCCGCCTCTTGGGACGCAGGAGACACAGCTGGTGAGCGGAGCGACACCGGCGGCGGGCGGAGCGACATCGGCTGGTGCAGGGTCGTCGCCGGCGGGCGGAGCGACATCGGCGGACGGAGCGACACTGGCTGTTGCAGGCTCATCGCAGGCGCCAGGCGGCCATGGCGACACCGTCTCCCGACCAGCTCGGACCCCGGGTCATCAGGCCACCTGACCCCTTGACGTACGCTCGGGACCACACCTGGGCTGGTGCTAGAGCTGTTAGGCCGAAGAGGAGCCGACGGATTTAGATGTATTAGTGTTTTCTGTCACAGCAGTACTTTTACCATGATCTTGTATAAACTATTTTGCATCTACTCGTTGATTATGATCTTGTGATTATGTCTAAATTTATCATTTTCTTGTTTTTTAAAAAATATGAAAAAAGTGTTTTACAAAATGAAAAAATCTCAAAAAAATAAAAAGTTTGTTACCGTCGTGTGGCACGGCACGGCGGCAGGCCCCACACGGACGTGCCGCCAGACGTGTTGTCCTGTCCCCGTACCACACGGCGGCAGGGTCCTGACGTCAGAGGTATATTTCTGCTAATTTTGGTTCGCGTCATTTATTTTTCGGAAATCAACGAAAAAAAATATATATATAAAAATTCGCATTTCTAGATAGCTTTATGAAGGGCCGGCCCGTTTCGTCCGGGTCTGAAAGCTCCCTACGGCCCATCTGAAGGAATCTACAGGGCCCAATCTGCAAGATCCTGCCGCATAGCCTAGTGGTTACAGGAGTCCCGGTAGCACTTCAGATCCTGGGTTCGACTCCCCGTGGGAGCGAATTTCTCAGGATTTAACAGCGTTTGTGCTTTCAGTGGTAGGCGACGTTCCCGTCGACAGCGAGGCGCCTGTGGTGACTTCGTCAATCTTGAGGATTTGCCGGCCCAGTCTTCGAAGATGCTCCTAGGGGTAGGGTTTGCACGCGTGTGTTCATAGGGGATGAGTGTGCGTGTGTTGTGAGTGTCTCCGATGTACTGTGTAATTCGGAAAAAAAAATCTCGTTCTCCTCGGACCTCGGTGTCGTTCGCACTCGCACAGTTCGCGAGGCGCGACAACAGCGAAGGAGACAAAACCCTTTCCGGTCGGTCGCCGGCTCGCCGCCCTGCCTCCAGGCCCCACTCTGCTTCGCTTCGTCGTCCTCGTGCCCCCGGCGATCCAGCTCCAGCCCGCCGCAGTGGGCTCCAGTGAGGTCTACTCCCATCCTTCCTCCGCGCCCGACGGAGATTCAGGCCGCTTAAGTTGCCTCCGGTCTAGGGTTGCGGTTTTCCTCCACCTTTGCCGTTTAAGGGTTTCGAGCTGCCGAGTTTCGATTTCGAATCGAAGAGGTGCGCATCCCTTGCTCCGCATTTCTGTGGTGTACATACGCTTACACAGTTACTCTTGATGACGGTGGTCTGATCGGCGATTCAGTGTTTCGTGATAAGTTGGTTCGTGTGGTACATGGTAGCCAAGCAGCTTTGTCGCGATTTGGCACCGTTTGTGTTGTTTACCCCTAGATTGGAGCCTCTCTGTTCCATGGTCATGTGTGGGGGGAGTTACAGGTGTGTTGCCTGCTTAGATCTCTTACGGAGGATTGCAGCTGATTAGTTGTGTTGTTCATTTGTGTGGTCTTTAGGTGCTTTATGAGCAGCCTTTTTCTTATGGGTGCCAATAGATTGCGCTGGTTCTGAAAGAGCAAGCAGGTAGCATGTTATAATTATCTTGAGACTGCTCCAATTTGACATTGGAAGTGCTTCATTGCGAATTTGGGATGGCTGGGCCTTTTAGTTATGTAGTGATTCATCATTCTGGCGGGACATGTTGGTGATGCCTAAATCATACTTTCATAATATACTAGGTGATTCCCCACGCGTCGCTGCGGAATTTGACATAGCTTTTTGATAAACTATGAACCAATGTGGTTGTTTATTTGCTCGTTTAAATGTTGCACTTGTAGAGATTACGTTGAAAGCTATGTGAGCACAACGGTTTCATTACTCTATTTCCCTCTTCATTCTATAACCAAATGTATATGTGATTATTTGTGCAGGCTTGACATTTGATCTGGCAGAAGTTAGCAAGTTTCAGCAATGGGTTTCGATAATGAGTGCATTCTGAGTATTCAATCCCTTCCTGGTGAATATTTCTGCCCTGTTTGCCGTACACTCATATATCCCAATGAAGCTTTGCAAACTCAGTGCACACATCTCTACTGCAAACCCTGCTTAGCTTATGTAGCGGCAACCACAAAAGCTTGCCCTTATGATGGCTACTTGGTGACAGAAACTGATTCCAAGGTATGCATATTCAATGAGTTAAAACATGTCAAGTTGTGGCACTCCTCTTACAACCTAATTTGCAATGTGCAGCCTCTGACAGAATCAAATAAATCCCTAGCTGAGACAATTGGCAAGGTCACCGTCCATTGCCTGTATAATAAGAGTGGTTGCCAATGGCAAGGAGCGCTATCTGCGTGTATCACACACAGTACTGCTTGTGCATATGGGAACTCCCCTGTTGTTTGTAATCGTTGTGGGACACAGATTGTGCATCGTCAAGTGCAAGAACATGCTCAACTCTGCCCTGTATGTCGATCGTGTCTTCAGAATCTCCTAGTTATGTCTAGAAATGTGTTGTTACTAATAATCTTTTTACCTGTTTGTTATTTGCAGGGCTCACAATCTCAAACACATCAAGCTGACGGTAGTCAAGCACAGCCATCGGCTGCAACAACTCAAGCAATCACCCAAGATCCATCGCTTGCCCCAGCAGGCTCTGCTGCACCTCTAGCTATGACATTGCCATCTGCAGCTACAGCCACAGCTGTTGCAGCTTCTGCTGCAGCAACAGGAGGGGCAGCAGGTGCAAGCACAACAACAGCACCCCCTTCCTTAGCAGCTGCATCAGCTGCTGCTTCTCAAACTCCAACAGCTGAGCAGTGGTACCAGCAGCAACTCCAATACTCACAGTATTACCAGCAGCAGTACCCTGGGTACAACCCTTACATGCAGCAATATCAACAGTATGGCCAATACCAGCAGGTGCATCAGCAGTACACGCAACCTCAAATGCAAGTGGCATCCCATAATATGACACAAGGTTCTGCACAGCCTACCTCATATGTTCAGCCTCAGGTGCAGTCCTCTCAGCCCCAACTCATGACGCAACCCCAAAGTCAGCCCCAGTTGCCACCACCAACAGGTTATGCACAGCCTCAACAGCATCCAGTGCAACCCCAACCCCGAAGTCAGCCCCACCTTCCTCAAGCACCTTCAGGTCAGTCTCAGCCTCAGCAGCCAATTCAATCAGCCCCACAAGTTCCACAGCTGCAACCACAAAGTCAAGTACCTTTTCAACTGTCTAGCTCCACATTACAACCAGCACAAGTACAAGCTCAACCTCCACAACAGCAACAGACCGTTGCCCAGCAACAACATGCACATATGGAAGCCTTACCCCCACAGCAAAATCTTCAACCTCAGATGCAGCTAAACTCTCAAGTCAAGCTCCAATCTCCACAAGTGCAGCAGCAAACTTACCCACAGCCACAGGCCTATGCACTGCAATCACAGCAGCAGATGCCACACGGCGCTTCATTGCAACACCCGGTTTCTCAGCATCCTCCACCAATGCACCCTCCATTGCCAGGCCAACAGCCAGCTATGCAGACTCCACAAGCAATTCAGAATATAACACAACATCAACAACATATTGGGTACCCCACTCAGCGGCCACCAATGCATTCTGTCATCCCTTCCCAGGCACCACGGCAAGGACTGCCTCTTCAATCATCTGTTTCCTCACAAGGTCAGCCATACCAGCAAGGAATACCCGCATCACAACAACACTTGCACTCCCAACCTTCACAACCTCATGGTCAGTCATATATACAGCAGCATGTTCCTGGCTATGGCTATGCTGGGCATCATGTTCAAACTTCAGCTGGCAGACCTACGAGTCATCTTGCACCACCAAAGCAATTTCTACATCAACCTGGTGTCCCAGTTAACAGTTTTCAAGATGCAATGAAACAACAGCCAACAACGCTTAGATCTGATAATGTGGGATTAACATCCCAGTTGCCTGCTGCTGGGCAACCTATGGGACAGGGTTCTATAGCTCTGGAGACACATGCATCGCAACCAGGAAAGTCAGAAACTGCAAGTAATGCTGCTGATGGTACTACTGTTAGCGGAAGTAAAAATAATGGTCCTGAATTTGCTGTAATGAGACCCACAATGTTGAAGGCATTGGGCGATGAAAACATGAACAGAGAACATAATGATTTTTGTGGTGTTAAAAAAGATGCAGTGCAAACTGGTGTTACATTACACATCCCAGATGGTTCAATTGGAAGGGATGGAATTGCTGGCTGGGAACGCCATTCAAATGGTCCGGTACAGGGAGGAAAAAAGCACAAGGCTTCGGATGATTGTGAGAAAGGTGGATCATTACAGAAGGCATCACAGAAAAATCCAGGGGCACCAGGCTCCTTTGTGCCCCCAGGCATGGGATCAAAACATCCATCTGGGCCGGAGAGAATGCTTCCTCAGCATATGATGCATCTGTATGGTTTCTCTGAAAATATTCGGCCTCCAATGCAGAAACCATATGGTTCATTCCATTCTGGATCGACATCAAGGTTGTCTGGAGAGAATCAAATTCAGATGCCAATGTCGCAACCTGGGGGTATCAGACCGGGTGATTGTGATGGTATGGTTCGACCACCCATGGTTGGCCCATTACCTGATCAGGACAAAATGTTCCCTCCTTTTGTCCCTGAACATTTGAGCTGGCCACATCCTCTTGGTAATACTCTGGTTCAGAGGCAAATACTTCAATCCTTTTTTGTTGTGGGCGTGCTGACCTAACTTCCATTCACACAGGAACATCGAGGAGCAATGGCTCTGGTAGTGGTGCACTTTTAAGTGGAAGGGCTTTCCCTGACGAGGGTTTCAACACTTCAAGGGAACATCTCAAGCCACTTGCAGCATATCCTGGTAGACCTAATAATATTGAAGACGGTTTGATGCAGTTTCCTGGGCCATCCCATCTGGATGGTCCAGGCCTGCAGATGGGTCCGAGACCTTTCGACAGAGTTTTAGGTAGACCTGATGGTTTTTCAGATTCATTACCAGGAAGGCCTCCATTTCCAAACCAGAAAACTCCATTTCCTGGAGCCTTGCATGAGGATTTTTCAAGGAAGCCAAATGCAATGTCTAGGCACCCTGACTTTCTGCCACATGGTGCAGAATTCAATCACGATGGAGCTGATGTAATTCCTAATTTCAGAAACCCAGGTACGAATTGTTTGGTTTAAATAATTTTAATAACTAAAACTTGTAGAAGACTTTGTTGGCATCAGATCTTTATTATGTGGGTTCCACTTCCAGGGATGAAAGCTTTACAACCTTTGCCTTTCCATGATATATCAACTCTGGTTCTCTAATGAATTTGAATTGTCTTCATTCCATTTGTTCAAGGGATGAGTGGTGTTCCCCGTAAAGACCAGCTTGGCTCTGGTAACCTTCCTGGGAATGTACAGCATGCTTTCGATGGTCCAGAGTTCCCTCCTCATTTCCTCCCTGGTGATTTTTTTTCCTTCCACATACTATGTGTTGTTGTTTGGGTGCTTGAGAGCCCATGACCATGGCCTGACGCATTTAACTGAACCATCTAGCCACCACTTCGCAGGTCACATGCATCCAGGTGATCCTAATCAGTTTGCTGATTATTCTCGTCATGGATTTCCAAAAGAACCAGTGCACTTTGGTTTGGTGGGTCATCAATTTGAGAATATAAATTTGTTTATTTTTCTTTTTACAATGCAACATCACTTCCCATGTGCTATTATTATTGCTGATTATGCATTATGTGGCTGCTAACTCGTTGTTTGTCTAGGGTGGACCCTTGAGAAATGGAGATGTTGGTTGGTGCCGCATATGCATGTTTAACTGTGGAAGTGCAGAGAACCTGGATCTGCACGTACAGACAAGGGAACATCAACAATTTGCAATGGACATTATTCTGAAAATGAAGCAAGATGTTGCGATGCAGAAAAAGATGTGAGATGTTTTTAAAAATTAATTTGATTTCAAATATCTGAGGTTAAGCACCCTGTTTATAAACTCTTAACATTCACTGCTTACTCAGGAATTACAGAGGCCCCAAGTCTTTCCACAAAAAGGTTGCTGGGAAGGGCCACTTCCGTGGGAATAGGCGTTAGAACTATTGTTACCTATTTCAGCGCCTGATCATTTTGATGGTGAGTGCTGATGGTTTCCATTGTTCTCCAAAAGCACAGCCATTTTATCCCTTGGGTTCAGTTGGTTACTATCCTGTCGTTTTGCCAGGTTGCTAGTATGCTTATGGATGTTTCCAAGACAATTGAAAAATGAGATCTGTTTAGATATCTTGGTAAAGCAGTTCAGCATATTTGGAACTTGTAATGGTCGAAAACTTTTGTTGTATGTTGGTCTGCAGAGTTCACATGCCTTTATGGTTTCTGTGATTTACTGTTTTGGATATGTTTTTACTTCACATGCCTGTATGGTTTCTATTGTTCTACTTTGTATGTTTAGTTGCTGAAACATAAGAATGCTTGACTTGTTAGTACCGTTTTAATTTTAGTCTTCTATATGTGAATATGTGATAGTATGCGACTCCCATGTCTTTCCACTAGGCTCGTACTAAAGCTAATGGTGATGTCTTACCAGTACCCCACAGCACCGACTGAAACTTAGCAAAAAGACTCGGAAGTGTATTTTATTTTCAGGCAGCCCTAAACTAGTACTAGTCAATGCAAACTCTTTTGTAAGGTGATATAATTTAGAAATTGTTTCCAGTATTTCCAATACCTGAAACTTTAACTAGTTTGCATACATAGATCCCAAAAATATAAGGCCTCTGTATATATGATGGTTTGCTGCATCACTGCAGCCATATTTTCTTAATGTAATTGATATTTTAAGGATCATCATCTTATTGAATTGCTTGTCACGGCAATGTTGGGTTGTCCCAGTTGCAAGATACAAAATTAACAAATCCAAGGTTTGGATGGAAAAAAAGGATAAAATATGGTAAACATGGTTGGCTTGGACGAGGTTTTGGATTTTAACAGAGTTTTCATTGTATGTTGCTCCCGCATTTACTAATGTCAATGGGAGTTTGAAGTGCAGAGAAAAACCGAAGAGGTTGGTGTTGTGTGATATAGCTTAGCTTAGTAAGAGACGAATTGATGGTGTCTAATTGAAAAGAGGTTTCAGAACCAAAGGATGTAGAAAGAAAAAGAAAATAGAAGAGAGATGGTGGCTTGGTTTCAGATGAACATGGTGTGTACATCATGCATGCTGAGCTTGTCAATACCAATACAAAAGCTGTATTATCCACTTCTAGATACTTAGATTGTAACTTTGCTCATCCAGATAGTGATGTATGGTTCACTTGTTTCATTGCCATAGGTTTGAGGTTTTGGATAGGACATCATTAGAAGCCAATTAACTTTAAATGTTGTGAATGAAATATGGCTTCTTCAATTATTTTGATGTGGTTATTAGCATACGATTCATTTTGCTGGTGGTAGCTTTTTTCTGGATGTATTTCTCCAATAGTAACCATTAAATCATCTGTATCTTTTGTTGTTTGTGTGCTAAGCAGAAACTTAAAAGTGTAGGATAATTTCCTTCCGGGAGTTGGACTGCCATTCTTGCATGCTTTCCTAACGATGGTATGGATTACATGCTTTACTAATATCGGTAAGGAAAGATATGTATTGAGGTTTCATTACAATGCACATCAAATTTTTTTTTATAAACATTTTCCCACAAAGTTCAGGGCTAAAGTGCATCTTATTGTTTTTGTCAATTGCTTGTACACTAATCATTGCATTTTATGTATTTGTGTGGGTCAACAGGAATTGATATGCACTAGGATTCTTAGTACATGAGATTTTGTTTATCTTTAGACAGATCTTCTGTGTACATTTAGTCCGTGTAATCCGTAGTGTCTCTAGAACTTGCTCAAACCAATTTTATGACAAGGTCAATTGGTTATGCTGGTCCAGGTCAACATTTGATCATTTTATCTGTGTTTAGTTGGTTTGGCTGATAGTAGTACCCAAAGAAAATTTCTTATTCCCCCAAAAAGTTGCTTGTCATGACACAAAGGATATTTCTCCCAGACGAAAGTTGTTTGGAGTAAACTTGGGAATATTTTCTTCACCTTGGATTTGATTCAAATTACTCAACTAGGCTCAATGTGCACATATGTGCGGCTTCTTTGATCTACTGTACTATGGTTATTTATTAATAGAACTTGAGGGTGTATAATCCATAGGATCACCTAGATACAAGGGTTTCTGTGTTGGGGCTAGATTGATTTAGGAGAAGAACAAGACAGTAGATAAATAACACCCAGGTCCGCCCTCCCTTGGAGGCTCTGAACTCTTTTAGGAATTATCTTTCTACTTGATTAATCTCAAAGTCCAAGCTCAATACTTATGGAGCTGGCGCCTAACAGACTTGACTAACAATCTTCTTCTAACAGATATATCTAAACAACCTTCTAACTAACTAAATCTAGATACAAAGTATATCTTAGCAACTAGCAGATGTCTTGGACTCCTTGCGCCTGCCAAACTTGGCGCCAAAGAATTTGTCCACAACATTCTGTGTCACATTTTTGCCTATATGGAGAAGAGAATAAGTGAAGAAGTGAAATGGTACCTCCTAGTTACTAGATAGTCAACTCATTTGATGCAATACTATTGAAATGTATTGGGACCCATTTAATTCGGTAATATTGAGATCTATTGCATGTTGTAGACTGTCATGATTAGATTTGAGTGTAGATTTATTTGGTAATTATTAAGAGGATTTTTTTTAGCTAAGAACAACTGAAGAGCTGGTACTGTACTGCACTTAATTTGGGCCTGTTTGGAACCATGCCCCGCATCTGCATGTCACGGAGAAGTGAGTTGCCGCTCTGACCTCACTTCTTGTGTCTGCAGTTGAAAATCCCATGTTTTGCGTCAGCAATGGTCTAGCAAACAAATAAAAAATATAATGTTGTTTAGATACAAATCATTGGGCAAGATTAAGAGAACATTTTATCAATTCTGATGAGATACGTGGTTGGTGGCAGCCATGATAAGTTAGTAATTGCCATGCCAGACTGGATTCACCAGTTTTAGGTTAATAATGGTTTGGTACTGGATGGTGGGTGAAAATCAGATTCTTGCTGTATCAGGTCTACTGTGGTTTCCGACCAGTTTCGCACCCAGAAAATGGTCAGTTATCTACTTTTAGTTTGAACTCTGGAACTTTGTGCAGATTTGGTTTGTAGGTATAAACTAGAGATAAATACAAGCATTTTTGTAGTAGATATTCTAAAAAGGTATTTAGGGGCGTGAAGTGGGATAGGTACTGGTATCACCCCACTGCTTTGGTCAAACCCATTGTTATCAGGGTCACGGAATTTCTCAAACCAAGTGTTCACTGCTCCCTTGGGTTCTAGATTGGAACTGTAGGATGGCTGGTGCTTGTGACATTCATTACACTGAAGTGAACCTTATCTCAGTGCCAAGACTTGAAGTACATGTTACAGCTTGCTAGGATTGGATAGTATAAATTGGGTTATTGGTACTATAGTAATTTTTAGAATGGTTACATTGTTGTGCATTGAATTTAATGTGCTACCGGTTAGAGACTCATGGTCTTGCTGCAGTGCGATTTCGTGAAAGGTTTATGTTTGTTCTGCATCTATTTTGTTTTGTGTTACTTCTTTGGGATTCTTATAGCAGCTCAACTGAAGATCGTTGTGCTCATTCGATCATTGCTGAACTGACGGCACATCATATCTTCGACCTGTTGCTGAGGTCTGGACATGCAGTACCTGTTCCATAGTGGTGTACACCTACTAACTAATGTAGCTACCGATGTAAAGAAATTCTTGCAATGTATTCTTGAGATCTTCGGTAACAATGTAATATAGGATACAAGTGTATGTTCCTTTTAGTGGTGCTTAGAAATTAATGTATGCACCAATGTAACTAAATTTTTTACTGTCGTCTATAGAGAAGTTTGTGTTTTGACTGTTTCTGTTTGCATTTTAGTGCTACTGTGTTTGTGCACGGTATCGCACACTTGTGTCTCAGCCTGCAAGTGGGCCCTAAACCGCATTGTAACCACACCAATCCATGCTACAGTGCAGAATGAGGACAACCCACCTTACTCCAATCCATTAGCGGAAGAATCCAAACCACCCCAACTCGTTTCTTTCTTTCCATTACTAACCAAACCAAACTACTACGAAACTATGGGTTCTACCCAATAAGAAACTGTTTTCCAACCCCTGAGTTGGTGGCTTGCTGCACCACTTGCATCTATGCAAGCAAGCACCCCCACGACGGCTGTTTGCATTTCCATGTATACTTGCCAATGTAATACAATAATTGCTTTGATAATTCTACCATTTTACATCATTAGCATGCAAACAACACACAAATATAATTTACTAGAAGACATGTCCATCTGGGTACGCTATTCATGAGACAGCATGTGACACCAGTATGACTCCATCTCTGTCTCCATTGCCTGCAGACCAAATGACTTGAACTTCATACCACCGTACCAGTTGGTAATGACTCCATCTCCGTCTCCATTGCCTGCAGATCAAAGGATTCAGTGATGGACAAACATAAAGAGATCTGAATTTACACCAACAAAAATTAAGCCTTGAAGCATATATACTTGACGTTTGCCAGCTCAAACTTGTGCTATCCGGCGTCAAATAAAAGAGAATGGTGGTAGTAAAAACAAGTGCAATGCAGAACATCAGCGAATTTTGGTAAGAAATTTTCACCGGATTTTATGTAATGTGAAGACTGAAGAGACTAGCAATGCAATGCTAACACTCAGAGCATGGTTTTCCTCCTTTAACAGTGGCAAAACATAGTGCTGCTACTGCACTGACAATTTTCATCAGTGGACCAGACATTAACATCATCAGCAACGGTTTAGCAAGAGTTTTTAAATCAAGTTTAGCAAGGATCGAAAGGTGCTGAACCATTGAGGTTAAGTAGGTAGAGGACCAGATATACAACTACAATTCTCCGGCAAATAAAGAACAGCTCCTATGGCAAATTACAACCCATGACCATGAAGCACTAGGATTCAGTAGAATGAGAACGTCTACAGCCAGTACAACTCCTGTGGAAAATAAGATTACCTTGGTGGTCGTTGTGGTGGCCGGGTCCTCTTTCCTCACAGGTCTTGGCGAAATCACAGGGAGAGAGCAAGCAGGGTGGAGGATCCCAGATCGCCGCCGTCGGCCATGAAGAGCTCCTCCCGCCGCCGGATTTTGGACTGCTTCTCCTCCCGTTGTAAGATCTTGGACTGCTTTCTCAGTTCTGAAATTATAATTAATTGAAAAAAAATATTTGAGTATTAATGTAGCTGTAATTCAGAAATAACACAAATAAAAGGAACTATCTAATTTGCTACTGTAATAATGTATCACTAGTAAGAACATTTCATTTTTCAGATGAATCACTTCACTGAATCACTAGTAAGAACATTTCATTTTTCAGATGAGTATGTAACAGCCAACAGCAGGAAAACAGGGAAGAGTAGGACAAATAATACCTCTGTTGCTAACCAACTCTGCCCATAACCCACCAGCTCCAGCATGGTTAATCTCTTGCAAAATTCATAGTTATAGTGAAGAAATACCCTGCTTGTTTGTACTAGGTGAATTAAAATGTGACTGAATAATCTGAAAAGCATTTTGATTTGGCAAGGGTATAAAAGAATTAGCGCAGTAAATAAACAAGAAGAAACATGAATCCATGGCTGCTAACTGCTCAAAGGAAGAGAGAGATCCTAGGCGAGGGGAGGGGAAAAGAAAGTAAAAAAAATGGCGGCTTGGAGAGAAGAAAATCGCGATTCGCGAGACGGCGATGCAGCCAAGCCTTGCCAACGAATTGGACCGTGCAGGAAGAAGGCCTGTCCATCAAAATGGGCCAGCAGCCTATATAATTATTATGAAACTGCACAGATCAGTCAGCTGACTACTGACTCCTGACTACTTCATGCTAATTGAGAATTACATGAAGAACAAAATAGACTTCATAGAAGTGCCTATAACTGAATAAATGGTTCATCGCATTGGGACATGCTTATTCCTTTGATACAGCAACCAAAAAAAAGATGTACATCCCATCCTCTCTCGGCAATATTACTGCTTATATTACCAACATCAACTACTTATGACGATTCAGACAGGTTAATCAGAGGACAAAGCTCTAGTTAAGCTACTAAGCTCCCACAGTCGTCAAGCAAAAAAGATGCTAATAACCGAGCAAGCTAGCAGATCGAGAAGCTAGTAAAAGAAGAGAAAGCAGGAGGCAGTGGCGTTAGTCGGGTGCTCACCGGAACGTGGGAGTCGCGGGAGTAGCCGGAGGCGAGCGAGTTGGCGCTGCCGCTGTACCTGTCGAAGTTGGTGTTCTGCAACGCCTTGACGAGCCTGACGCCGCAGATGGCGCCCAGGCACTGCGCCACGATGTAGAGCAGCGCGCGCACCAGGGACACCTTGCGCGCCAGGAACAGGCCGGAGGTGACGGCCGGGTTGGCGTATTGCGGTGGATCTTGGACTGCTCCTCCCACCGGAGATTGGACTGCTCTCCCGCCGTTGGATCTTGGACTGCTTGGCTGCTGCTTTATGGAGAGCTCGTCGGTCCGGCGGCCATGGAGTAGATGGGACAGGCACTACTACAGACCGCGGGGGGCGGAGGTGTCGATGCGGCGGAAGGGAGGCAAGGCGAGTACGACGGCGTCGAGGGGAAGGGAGGCGAGGCGAGTGCGGCGGCGGCGGCGGAAGGGAGGCGAGACACAACGAGGCGAGTGCGAACCGAGAGAGAAGCCGAGAGGAAAATTGGTCTCGTAGCACGGAAACATGACCAAATCCGGATAATACCATCAAAATGTCGTTGCTCCGGGAAAGAGTAGTCCGTCACCACAAAATAGCATTCTGTGACGATAGGAGCAAACGTCCGTCCACACCGTCCAGTTGCAGCCTAGTTCCTCCTCCCTCGCACTCTGTTACCTCGACTCCTTGAGGCAGAGTGCCAAGCGAGGAGAAGCTCGAGACGTCCTCATGGCCGCACGGCACCGCCGCCATCGCGTGCAAGAGCAGGTTGCCGCTCGCGCGGGCGGACGCTGGATGCTCCCTGCTTGGCATGGAGGCATGCGGTCCTGTTGCAAGACGAAGTGCGGCGACGTTGGTGGACGTAGGGAAGACGACGTGAACGGGTAGAAGTAGAACAGGGCAGCCACCGTCACAGCCGCCGCTTGTGTTCCTCCGACTCAAGCTCCAGCGACGCGGGGGGTGGCGCCGGCGTCATCGTCAGCTTCGGGTCAGTGCCGCGTATTTGCCCCACGGTCGGACCCGAACGCCGTGGAACGACCGCCGAAACCAGCCTCGGCCGCGCGACGCGGCGCCAGCTCCGCCGCCGCAACCGCAGAGGGCAGCGACCGCTTCCTCAGCGGCACCAACACCGCGCCGCCAGCCTCCGCCCTCCTCGAGTACACCAGCCGCCGCCGCACCATCCCGGACCTCCAGCGAGCTTGGTCCCCGACGCACCGTCAACCCGGCCGCGCGCCGCGGCGCCAGATCCGCCGCCGCAGCCGCGGAGGGTAGCGGCCGCTTCGTCAGCGGCACCAGCTAGCGCCCGCGCCGCCATCCTCCGCCCTCCTGGTGTACACCAGCCGCCGCTCATCTTCGGAGCTGTAGCTCATCGCACGCCATCACCTGGAGGCGGAGATGCTCATCACGCGCCCCCCGATATCACCTCCCTGGGCGACGTGCGACACCTCGAGCCCTTCCCCACTCGCACCTAGCACCGCCATGCTCATGCTCGACAGAGGAAAAGGGCACGGAGAGGCGCGCCGCCGTGGTGGCCGCCTGCGTGAATGGCGGTGGTGGTGGGAGAAGGTAGCAGAGAGGGGAACTGGGCTCAACTTGACGGCGTGGACGGATGTTTGGTCTTGTCGTCACGGAATGCTATTTTGCGGTGACGGACTGTTCTTTCTGTGGTAGTTTCCGGAGCGACAATGTTTCGATGGTATTTTCCGGATTTGGTCATCTTTCAATGCTATGAGACCAATTTTCCCGAAGCCGAGACGACCCACAGCAGCCCACGACACACAGTCCATGGGTTGTAACCCATCAAAAACCGTTTCATACTCCCCCATACCGCATACACACCAAACTGCTACTGAGTAAAGCCCAAACCAAACCAAACTATTAACAAGATCAACGCATTAGCACCCAACTTAGGAAAGCCCACTACAAAACCCACCCTATTAAATTTGTTTCAACCCAAACCATTTGCAGGCCTACTTGTGTCCATTTCACACTCTCTTCTGTGTTCTGTAATCGTACTGCAAAAATTGTAACATGTGTATTTTTTTATAGGGGTTTCTGAATACATTGAGCTTGAATTCCAAAGAACACGAATCCAACATAGCTTTTATTAACGACTGAACTTGAAAAATAAGGAATCATTTGCCATGCACAACACAATGAAATCTGGCACCCATACGCGAGAAGAAACGACTACGCATTACATCACACATTCTGTCTCGCACACTCTCATCTCGTTTTTGGTTTTGTCAAGCAAACGCAGAGTCTTTAGGTCGATCACGTTCACCAGTGACACTTGGGGAAGTCTGCAGGAGGTGGAGGGAGCAGATACGGCGCCGGTCCGTTGAGCACCTCGAAGACCATTGCCAACCCCAACGGCAGGTGCGCGTCCAGGTGACAGTGCATGAACCACATACCTGCAATTACGCCGCCAGCAGGAAGGGTTCAAAATTTACGACCCATGGCCTCAGATTTGAAGAAACAATTTTGTTTGTTGCGAACTCTCACCTGGATTGTTCGCCGTGAAGCGGATGACGACCCAGCCGCTGGCCGGCACGACGACGGTGTTGCGCACCTGCGGGTTCACGAGGTTGTACTTGCTCTTCATCCCGCGGTTGAAGCGCCCGAGCCCCTGCGCCAGCACGAAGAAGTCGAACCCGTGCAGGTGGATCGGGTGGTTCTCGGCGCCGAGCGCGCTGCTGTACGCCTCGTTCTGCAGCACCACCTCCACCACGTCGTTGAAGTTCACCTTCCTCACCGACGTCACCTTCCTGGACGCCGACACCGCCGGCGGCGGCAGCGACCCCGGGAAGTCCTCCGAGTACACGCCCGGCACGCCCTTGAAGAGTGCCTCGAGCAGCGACACCTCCTTCGGGAACCAGAACGAGTACCTATTCATGGACGCCACGACGGAGAGCCCCTGGGCTGCCGGGCACTTGGTCTGGTACGGCGCGCACGGCGCCTGCTCCAGCCCGATCGCGACGGCCATGCTGTGATCGACGCGCGTCGGCACGACGGGGTCGCCCGGCCGGACGAGGCCGGTCATGGACCAGTAGAACCTGCCGGCGGTGACGACGTCGGTGTAGGGCGGCAGCGCCGGCATGGCGGCGGGGGCGGCGTCCGGGACGCCCCTGTACTTGAGCACGGCCGTGGCCGTGGTGTTGTCGAACGGCGGCGGGTTCGCCGCGGTCTTGCTCTCGAACGCGCGCGCCGCCATGTAGTACCGGCCCGGCTTGGCGGAGGCGGACATGAGCGCGTCCACGGTCTGCCCCGGCGCGATGACGACGACGTCGGTGGGGTGCGGGTTGGTGTAGCTGGCGTCGGCGGCCACCACGGTGAAGGTGTGGCCGGCCACCTTGAAGAAGAGCTCGGCGTTGACTGCAGCGTTGATGATGCGGAGGAGGTACGTCTTGCCGGACTCCACCTCCACGTGGAACATGCTAGCGCCTCCGCAGGGGTTCTGGTCGCCCGGGGAGCCGTTGATGGTGAAGACGTCGGACGCCGCCGGGCCAAGGCCGGTGAGGAGCCCGTCTTGCTCCACGTCGTCCACGTTCCTGTTCCACCACTCGCCCAGCAGGATGGGGATCTCGGCGTGCGGGGTCGGGAACGGGTAGCCGCCGCCCCGGGGCTTGATGATGAGCGCGCCGTAGATGGTGGCCCGGAGCATGGAGGCGTGGGCGTGCCACCACAGCGTGCCTTCCTGCCCGGTGATGTTGAAGACGTAGGTGTACTTGTCGGAAGGCGGGATCGGGCACTGCGTGATCATGTTGGCGCCGTCGGCCCACCCGCTCAGCAGCTGGAATATGCCGTGCCTGCACACACACACGCGCGCATGGAGGAAAAATTTTCTCGTCAAAATGGGCCCAAAACGTAGGAACGGGCTGGCGCCCAGAAGCAGATCAGTCCTGTCCGAGTGTCCGTAGTCTGTATTTACCAGTGCATCGACATTGGGTAGGGCGAGCCGTTGACGACGTGGACGACGAGGGTGTCGCCTTCGGTAACCTCGATGGTGGGTCCAGGCAGCTGATGGTTCACCGTGTAAATCACGCTGTCCATGCAGAGCTGCGAGATCTCCATGCCGCCCACCTGGTTTTCAAGCGCACGCGAGCCATTGCAAACCGCGGACGACGACGCACAAGTTAGAGCGACGCCCAGCAAGCAAGGGAATAGTGGAAATCATGTGTAGGTAATAAACGGCAGCGAGGATTACATAGAAGGTGTGCTCCACCACCGCCGCGCTCGCCGTCGACGAGCAGATGGCTGGAAGGAGCACCACGAGGAGCGCGACGGCTGCCGGCGGCGCCATCGCGATCGATCGATCTCCGATCCTGAACTACTGCTTCTCAATATATAGCAACTCAGACCAGAGTGCAGAAGGTGCACGAACTGCAAAGCAACAGCTACCGGCTGGGCGTCCCTATTTATACACGAACGACTCCATCCTGCTGGAACAAGTCGTCGTTGGAGCAAAAGCCCTGCTTGCGTCCGATGATCCATGTCGTCCCAGCGTAGCGTGAGACGGTGAGGGAGCTTCAGCAAAAGGAGAGGTAATCGGACTGTGACTGCATGAGAATACTTTGTCGGACATCTCTCTCAATCGCTCTGGCGGCTGCGTCTCTATCCTTTTCCTATCGTGGGAGTGGTTGCACTTTGCTCTGGACCTCTTCCTTGCTACGGAGTACTAACAGCCTGCGGCTGAAGCTGTTGAATCCAGGGTCAAGTCTTGCAAAAGATACAATCTGGCTGGTGTGTTTACATGTGTTGCGCCGGCATCTCTACTATGTTTCAGAAATTTTAAAAAAATGCATGTACTCCCTTCGTTCCAATTTTCTTGTCATTTTGACTTTTCTAAATGCATTCCATTTTCTATGCACTTAAACATATATTTATGCCTAAATGATAAATAACTTGAAAGGGGGGAGTAGTATACTAGTATATATGTATATGCGTAGAACGATGGTATAGATCATGCGGTGTCAAATGTGCTCAACAATTTTCTTGTAGAGGTTGATCATGATTTTATTTTACTCTTTAGTTTCAAAAAATTATATTACTTTTTACATTGTTGCATGCTTTCAATAATACTTTCTCTGAACGGTTACAGCGTACGTATGCAGCATGGAAGTAGGTAGAGCTAGTGTTCTAGCAGCCAGTTGTCGGGAAAAAGTCAGAACTGCAGTGGTGCTTTCAGAGAAGAGTACGTTACTAGAAGAACGTAAAACCTCCATAGGCCATGGCCATTGGTCGAATGTAACATCACTATTTTTCGCAAAGGTGTATACACGTACGTCGGTTTCCCCAAGTCATCTATCCAACGCGACTGCAGTTTTACCAAACCTTTCAGAATTGGAAGTTTCTGCCTGTCCAGTAGTGTAGTCATGTTGTACCTAGTGTTAAAAAGTATCTTGGCATGACCTGGTAAATTTATATTGAAACAAGCAACTAGATCGA
The DNA here is from genome assembly GCA_036936925.1 of Cenchrus fungigraminus. Lineage (NCBI taxonomy): Eukaryota > Viridiplantae > Streptophyta > Magnoliopsida > Poales > Poaceae > Cenchrus > Cenchrus fungigraminus. The sequence goes on from CM072779.1 coordinate 12,255,474, forward strand.
TGGGGTTGTTTCTTTTCCCAGCAACGAAATGTACACGAAACTACTGCGTGGAAAAATAAACAAAGGAAGCAGCTGGTGGTTCCTCTATCTGGAGTTCTTGTCATCCTTTTCTTTCATCAAGTTACAAAGCTGATGCATATGGCACCTGCAACTGGGTGCGACTGGGTTCAGTTTCTTGTGCCTTCGATTTCAACAGACCAAATAAAGTATGGTTGTGTTGGTTATGTTCAGTTGACAATCAGGGGGGGGGGGGGGGGGGGGAAGATAAAAGCAGGGCTCCTGTTTTTCTTTTTCCACTCTACACCTTTTTTCAATAAGGGAAATTCCATTAATCTTAGACGATTTACATCAATATGCAACGTACTAGGATCATTCCCGACCTTTGCATTACTACGATGCACATAACCTATAAAAGATGGAAGAAAAAAAAAGAAAAGACATAACATCCTATACCGTACCATCATGCTGCAACAAACTACAATACAACAACTTAATCTTCAAGTGATCCACATCCCTATTAGCACCTGGACCACGAGACTCTAAAAGCAACGCCTTCAACAAGAAAAATGGTTTGAGTACCATCATTTCATTGCCATAGTCAACCATCATCGCTCTACATCTACTTTCCAATATATCCCAAAGTCAACCTCTGACTTTCCAAGTGTGCCGACTGCCGAAGCACAGAGATAAAAGACACCGCCTTCTTGTGTGTTAAGGTCTTAAGATCATCATCCTCGAAATGGTCTAAACATGCATGCTTGCGTGTAGCTGTGCTAAAGACGCATTGGTCATTTATTTATACCCAGAAATTGAAAAGACCATGGCATACAAAGAAACCCGCGGCGATGAACGTATGTAACATAAGCATAACGGCATTATTGGCGACGGCAAGGTATGATTGGAAGAACTTGTATCATCAAATGAAAAGAAAGCAAGAGAATGGGCAAGAATGTCGTCAGATGGTGACTAGGTCCTTTGGTGGCGACGTCCTCGGAATCTGTCATCCATGACATTATCGCATCACGGAAAATTAAGTGGTTAGAACGTAACAGATGTTTAAATTCGGCATCATAAGCACTTAAACCACAGTATATTGCTCTATCAATGCGTAATCATGAATGAATACAGAGTCAAATAACCCATCTGAATTCTGAACTCTGAACTTTGCTATGCACATCTTCCCCTGTGTGGAGGGAGAAGGAAAAGGAGAAGGTCACAATTAATTACATCGAATCAAATCCATATACACGTATAAAAACAATGATCACTTTTACTTACACGAATGAACAAAACTGTAACTTTTGACTGTGTATCGTATCACTACGCGCTAGGCCTTGTGTTCGTGAAGAACGAAGAAAAGAATAATTGTACAGAGGAGACAGGTGAGATGCCCCGTAGCTCTCGGCCCAGAAGCGGAGTTAGAAGTTGGGCGCCCGTCCCCCCTGTGCTGAGGAAGGTTGGGCGACGGTTTGTGCTCCACCGGGCTCGAAGGTTTCACCGGCGGCGACCCTGCCGCCGCCCGTGGCGATGTCGCTGCCGCTGGGGCTGATCCTGGTGCTAATGTTGGTGCTAGGGCTGGGGCTGAGGCTGGTGCCGGCGCTGGCGTTGCAGCCGCCGCCGCCGCCGCCGCTGCCGCCGTCGCGTAGTTTTGCGCGTCGCATACTCCCACCCAATCCGCCGGCGGCACGGGCAGCGTCGCGCCGGCCGTCGTCCCGCTGTCCACGTGAAACACCATGCCCAGGCCCATCGGCACGTGCGGGTCCAGGTGGCAGTGAAAGAACCACATGCCTGCGTCGAGGAGTCCAAAATTTCAGCCCACTTGTTAAAAACCATGTAAGGTTTCAGCCCACTTCTTAGGCCCAAAAATAACAGCAGGCCCATGTAAAGTTTGGGCTGAATCTACCGAACATACCTGGGTTGTTGGCGACGAAGCGGATGACGGCCCATCCACCTCCGGGCACGGCGATGGTGTTGCGGGAAACGGGGTCGACGAGGTTGTAGGACGCGCTGCCCGGGGTGAAGGCTCCCACCCCCTGCGCCAGCACGAAGAAGTTGAAGCCGTGGAGGTGGATGGGGTGATTCTCCGTCGGGACGGCCGTCGGGTTCTGCACCACGATCTCCACCACCGAGTTGTAAGCGAGCTTCTTCACCTTGGTCCCCACCGCCATCGCCGTGCCGCTGGGCGGCGGGCCGTCGGGGAAGTCGGCGGTGAAGACCCCCGTCAGGCCGCTCACGTGCGCCCCGAGGAGGGACGTCTCCGGCCCCGGGAGCCGGAACGAGACGCCGTTCATGGCGGCGGCGGCGGCGGTGCCGTTGCACTTGGTCTGCGACGCGTCGCACGGCAGCTGGCCGAGCCCCAGCTCGATGGTCATACTCACGTCCACGGGCGACGGCACGGCGGGCGTGCCCAGGCCCCTGAGCCCGAAGTAGAAGGCGTTGGCCGTCGCGGAGTCGGAGCTGGACGGCATGACCGGCATCGCCGGCGGGTTGGTCGACGTGCCGTTGTACTGGAGTATCGCGGTGGCGGTGGTGGTGTCCGACGCGGCGAACGACAGCGGGCTCATGGTGTCGTGGGCCAGCACCGCCATGTAGTAACTCCCCGGCGCGGCGCTGGTGGTCACGAGCGCGTCCACGGTCTGCCCCGGCGCGATCACGAGCGTGTCGGTGTTCAGGTTGGAGGTGTAGGTCCCGTCGACGGCGACGACGGTGAAGTTGTGGCCGGCCAACTTGAAGAAGAGGTGCGAGTTGAGGCCGGCATTGATGACCCGGAGCAGCACCCGCGTGTTGGGCTGCACCACCGCCGTGAACGTCTCATCTAAACCAACCAAAATCAAATCAAAATCGAGCAGTAACAATCAATTAGTACTAATTAATCGCACTCCGTTACTGCATTCAATTTAACGTAATCGGTCGATTGTGACGCGATGCATACGTACTGGCGCACTGGTAGAGCAGGCCGGTCTTGCCGTTCACCGTGAAGGCGTCGGACTGGGCGGGAAGCTGGCCGGCCAAGACGGCGTCGTTCTCGACGTCGACCACATTCCGGTTCCACCACTCGCCTGTCCATGACATTGACAGCCTCACATCAGGCAAAGAAACGTCAAATCATTCTTTCTGTCCACACCATCAAGATATGCACGAGCGCGCGGCTGGCACGGACGGACGGACCACCATGCCAGGCGGCGGCGGCCAGAAAATGCAGCACAGCTCAGCAACAGTTACCGAGCACGATGGGGACCTCCTGGTCCGGCGCCGGGAAGGGGTAGGCGTTGCCGGCGCGGGGGCGGACGATGAAGGCGCCGTAGACGGTGGCGCGGAGGAAGGAGGAGTGGGCGTGCCACCACAGCGTGCCCTCCTGCCCCGGCACGCTGAACCGGTAGGTGTAGGAGCCGCTGGGCTGGATGGGGCACTGCGACACCAGGCTCGGCCCGTCGGCCCACGGCGTCATGAGCTGGAACACACCATGCCTGTCAATTTCCAAAGCATTCAGTCAGCTGCGGCGTTCGTTAGGGGTTAGGCCAGCTCTGCCTCGGCTGGTGCCCATACTGTCGAAGTGCACTGAACTGAATCGACGACAGGCCATTGCTGTGTCTTTCAGCCGCAAAATAAAGGCAGTGTGAAAAACCATGAAAATTCTTATGCTAGCGCCCTAGTGGAGTGGTAATGATAAGTGCTATCAGTAACAGTCCAGCTTAATCTTTGGTTACTTTTTGGGTGATCCTGACGTTATGCCACTTGTAAGTGGAGTTTCTATGGCGCTCCACATCTCACTTTTCTATGAACTTTTTGGATACACTCTGTCGTAAAGATAAAAACCATATCATCTCTACACTTGGCGAATATTTGGATGAGCGTCCATACAGTTCAGACTAAGAGGCTGTGTTTCGACGACAGGTAGGGTGTCCTTTTCGGAGGTTTCGCTTTCGGCTCTTCCGGATGGAGCTAAGAAAATCCAACATATAAACCCATCAAGACCATCACACCAATAAAACTCTAGGACGGCAGGTTCCTTTTACGGCACCTTGTACATGTCTTGATCTCACAGGCGACTCTGAATTGATGCTTCTAAGAGGAAAAAAAACTTTAACAACTCAAAGCAACTGTAATGCTGTCCTTTGTTGACAAAACCCTATAATTTTCTCTCTATTTTTTTCCCAAAATAACTTATCTTTTGACACGACGGCAATGAAGAAGAAGAAGTTTCTCGAGTTTTAAGTAAGACTGTAAGAAGTAAGAGTTACCAGTGAATGGTTACGTTGTACGGTGAATTGTTGATGACTTTGACCTCAACCGCGTCACCTTCGTTCACCTCTATCGACGGCCCCGGCAGCTGGCCGTTCACTGCAATGATACTGGTGGTGCTGCATAGCTGACTGATCTGCATGCTCCCCACCTAATAGCAACATTACAGATAAGCATTGCCATTTTAGTGAAAAATACACGAAGAATCGTCGTGGGTCCTAGAAAAAGAAAGATGAGCAAGTGTCATTTCTAGCAAAGCTAGGGGGTCCGCTGCCTCTGCATTGATGCGCCATCAGAACTAAGCGACTGAACTCTCCTAGCAACCATCAAGTTCGATCAGGCAGTTAAAGGAAAAGACAGCAAGCTGATCAGAGATTTGGTTGCACGGTTTCTCCATTTCTGTCAGAAATAAGGCATAATCTGATGCTCAATTCATGATCGCTGGAGTGTAATTCGCAAACTGAAAAACAATTTGTTCTTTCATGGAGGAGGAAGCACAAGCACAACGAACTGAAGCAAGTTCATCTTCTTCTTGCAAGAAGGTTCAGGTTTCTAAATTCTACCAGACTGAACCGATCGAATGTAACTCGAATGCATGTCGAATTGGAGACAGAAAGAGAGGGAGGGAAAGTACCGTGAACGTGTACTTCGCCGTCGCCGCATCGGCCACCGGCCCGCCGACGAGGAGAAGCGCGAGCGCCAGGAGCAGCCGCACCATGGGTGGAAATGGCGGAAGGTCGAGCAGACAGAGTGCAGCTGGAGGAGTCAGAGAAGGGAGGAAGACGGAGCAGAGGCAAAAGCTAGCTGTCCTGGCAGCGATCGCGGGCAACTTGTGTATGCAGGGAGCACACGATAAGTATATATACTCCGGAAGGCTTTCGGCAACTTCTGGAGGGGAGGGATGACTTGGATAGGATTGCCGTCGTGTATATGGCCAATTTCCGTGACCGCGACATAAAGCTTCTTCTGCTCTAATCGATAACACGCTCAGTCGCTCACGCGCAGCTCTTAACCTAGGTGTCAGTGCTCTCCTAATTATTTTCTCCGACCGCCTGACCAAATGATGGACGGATGAAATGCCACCTCGGCCGCTGCCTGGATGTGATTGTGAACCTGTTCGTCCTCGCTCTGATTGCAGCATCGAATCGATGGCAAGATCCAATGGAACAGTGCCGATCGAGCTCAGAATTTCCGACACGTCCGCAATATGCCGCTTTCATCTGGAGCAATCAGGAGTTTTACTTTCGCGGGAAACGGGATTTAAAAAAAAAATCTGACGAACGGTCCTGCGGTCGGCTAGCGTACGAGCTTGGGTTTGCAATCGGGGAGGTACTGAAAATGAATTAGAGCTGGGAAGAATTAAAGAAACCATCATTGCGGGAATAACTAAGTAATCATCTTTCTCTCAGTGTCCTAAATCGCCTTTCAGGTCAAGAAAAGCAGCTCTCCAGCTGAGGTGTACCTGAACGTTGCGCCTGGGGCCAGGTAACCCTAGTAGCCAGCTACTAGACAGAAGACATCCATTTGCTGAAAAACAATTGCTTCCCCAAATTCTGTCCGAGAGAGAGTTGAAAATCCGGTGCACATTCACATTTTGGCACTGATGCGCTGTCAAGGATTAAGAAAGACACTACTCCACTCCCTAGTACTTGTGTGCAGAGATCGAGTGCAGACCAGCTGGAAGTACATAGATTGGACTGTGGAGCAGGTGAACAAAAGAGGCAGTTCCAGGCAGATGAAAAGGAGCTCGATCACTGACTAATTTTGGCCTTGCGAAGCAAAGAATCTCCCGTGCTCCTTGCTACAGGAACCCGCCCGAGACGATGCCACTGCGGTCACGCATCACGGGGGCAATAGAAACCAAGAACAGCAACATCTGTGTAGGAGTAGCACCAAAAGAGGCAAAGAGAAAAATAAACGGCCTGAAAATCATGTGGCGGCGGGGTTGATCGTGATCCTGATCCGGCGAAGCCTATCTTCACGGGATAACGCGGTGATGCCTATGCATAGGGGCGAGAATTCATCATAAAAGTCCCATCCAGCTTGCGTGTGCGCCCGAGAGCTCCAGAGTGTCCTTGCCCTAAAATCCCTGAGGTGACAGCTGGTACGACGGCGGCGTCCTCTCCCGTGCACGGACCTGACGGCTGCGCGGCGCCGGATCGCCGTGTACAAGTCTGGAGTCTGGACAAGGAACAAGCAGCAGAAAATTTCTGTGCTGGGCTAGGGAAAATACAGGAGGTATGCGCTGGATGTGTGGGCGACATAGCTTTTATCACGGATTTTTTTTTGACGAAAACCACTGGAATATATTAAAGCAGCATTGTTATAAGAAGGCTCTTGACAAAAGAGCCAATTACACCAAGGTCCCGGAGGGACTCAGATCCTAAAGTGCTATCGGAGAGCAAGGAGCCGGCGGACGGCAGCAGAGGCGTCGCCGACGCATGGTGCCGTTGTTGCGGAAGGGCCTCGCCGAGCGAAGGCTCGTGGTTGAGGATGTCGTCATGGAGTTGCATCGCCGACGAACAGCAGATGTTGTTGAAAAAATCACCAACGAGGAGAAGGTCGCCGTCCTCAGAGCCGGTGGGTGGCTCGCTACCATACCGGTGGCGATGGAGCTGAACATATGTTGGTGTCGAATGATGCAGAGCTGCTTGTAGGCGGAAAGCAAGAGAAACGAAGTGGGGGCGGGAGCACTTCAACATGTTCCACGACGACGAGCTCGCAAAAGGGCAGAGGGCGTCGGAACAACTGTTGAAGAACTGGCGAGGGTGGATGCCGAGGCACACCAGCGCGTGCGACGACGGCAGACTCACGAAAACCCAGATGGGGGTGAGGCCATCGGAACAAACAGCAGCGTGCAACCGCAGAAGGATGAAGCAGAGCAGAGCTGCAGATTGCCTCAAGCCAAAGCGGTGGCAGGGCCCAATGCAGTAGAGCTTCAGTGCGTTCAACAACAACCAGTTCGCCCAGACCCAGCAGGTGACGAAGTCGTTGGAACAACCACCGAGAAGATGCATCGTGTCGGGGTTCTCTACCACCGGCAATGAATTTTTATCGATCGCGTGTCGGGCTCGGATGGTTAGCGCAGGAGACGACGGGATTTATACTGGTTCGGGCCTCCGAGGAGTAATACCCTACGTCCAGTGTGTCGCAGCCGTGTTCCTGAGCCAAGTGTGCTCGTAGTAGGGGTTACAAGCTAGTCGGGAGAGGGAGTTCGTTCCCAAGTCCCGGGTGGTGGTGTCTGGTCATGTGTAGATCTAACCCTTGTGAACGTTGCCTTCCTCTCCCTTTTATAGTCTCAAGGGGAGGGGCACAAGGGGGAATACAAAAGAGTTACAGTGCTTGGCAGCTGGTACGTCCCGTCGTACGTCGCTGTCCGCCGGGGCGCATTGAAGCCGAGTCGCGATGCCTTGTCGGGGAAGCCGCCGCGTGGCCGGGTTGGACTGTTCCCTCCGGGACGCTTGGCCTTCTCCCCGAGTAGTTTGGGCTTGTCTTAGTCTTCCCGAGTACTTGCCTAGCTTGCCACGCCCGAGCCTAAGCCTAGGCTCGTGCGCGTCATAGAGGGTGCTTGAGTGCCTCGGGTTGAGTCTTGCGTGTGGCAGAGTAGGAGATGATGGCGATGTGATGGCTGAGCGGCTTGTCAGACCTGCATTAAGGCTCTTGCCGGGGCGGGCCGCTTGCATGGCCTCCAGCTGTTGTTTCCGCGTGACGTGGAGATTCGCTCCTCCCCGCGCATCGGTAGCGCCGCCCGAGTAGTGCGCCCGGGTCCACGTACCAGTCGGAGCCTGGACTTGTCGTGCGAGGCAGAAACTACTCGGAAGGACTTCTCCGAGGAACTCCTCGGAGGATCTTGTCGTGCGAGGCGGAGAGTACTCGTGCGAGGCGGAGACTTGTCGTGCGAGGGTTCCTCTAGTGGGAAACTAGTCGGAGATGCAGCCGTCCGGCCAAAGACTGGTCAACTTGCCGGTGAGGGTCTTGACGAAGATCTGCATGCCTTCCCTGAGACGCAGCTCCAGGTGAAGGGTGGACTCCTTCTAGATGTTGTTGTCAGCAAGGGTACGACCACCCTCGAGCTGCTTGCCAACAAACGGTTGACTCCACCTCGAGGGTTGTGGTTTTGCTGTTGTTTTTAGGAAGATAATCTTGCCGTCAAAGGGGACCCTAATCTGGGCCCTCGTCAGTAGCCCCCGAGCCTGAGTGGGAGTCAGGGAGTCGCGTTCAGGCTCAGTTGATGGATCTTGGAGTTGGAGGTGTTCTTCGGGTTCTCGGTGGGTGCGCGCGAGCGCATCCGCCGGATGTAGCCCCCGAGCTCGTGAGTGAGTTGGAGACTCGCTCGCGAGCTTTTATTTATAATTGTAGCTGTTGTAGCCTTGGAGGTTTCGTCGGGGCAGTTACGACCGTAGTGATGACGTGGGTGTGGTCATGGGTGCGGGTATCTCGGCCGACGTGACCGACGTGACCGCCCCATCAAGACCGCGCTCAGGCTCTGCAAGTCTGCACGTCGCGGGAATCAAGGCGTCGCGGTTGCGTGCGGCTGTTTTGCCGGGACACGCGTATGAGCGGGCGAAAATCTTGCTGACACGGCGGGCCCGGCGCCGAAGATGAAGAGTCAGGCCTGTCCCCTTTTAAAACCGCGCGTCGAGCGCTGGTTCGGGACTTTGCTTTCCGCTCGCTTCCTTTCTCCCTCGCGCTTGCCCCTTGAGCTCCGAGTTCTTTCGCCTCCACATTGCCGCCGCCGCTTGCGTTCCCAGCTCGCCCGAGACTCCGCCGGCGCGATGTCGAGCTGGGCGCGCTCCAATGTCTCCCGCGAGCAGCTCCTTCGTCTCGTTGAGGCGGGCCAGCTGCCTCCCCTCACCGAGGCTGTCGAGTGGATCGTCCCTGCCGACGAGTCCATGCCACGCCCTCCCAGTGGGTACGTGGTGTCGTTCGTGGTCTTCCATGAGCGCGGCTTCTCCGTCCCCGCGGGCAGGTTCATCCGCGGGGTGCTGTTCGCGTACGGGCTGCAGCTTCAGCACCTCAACCCGAACAGCATCCAACAGATGGCCGCCTTTGAAGCGATGTGCGAAGGGTTCCTTGGCATCGGCGCGCACTGGCATTTGTTCCAGTACTTCTTCAGGTTCACCTGTCTGAGGGACGGCTCCCGCGCGGCGACGATTGGCTGCGCCAACCTTCGAATGAAGCAAGGCCGCGGTGACGACTACATCCCGGCGCCGCTGACCAGCTCGAACAGCGGCTGGCACGGGGGGTGGTTCTACTTGCGGAACGACCCCGAGCACGCGCTCCCGCCGTACACCGGGTGCTCCATCGCGAAGTCGCAGCGGAACTGGGCCGATGGCCCGGCCAAGAAAGAGCAGGAGAAGATGCTCAAGCCTCACTGGGCCGTGCTCGGGCGTCTTCGGAACGCCGGGATCACCTTGGCGGAGGTGGTCGGGCAGTACCACGCCCGAGGTGTTGTGCCGCTCCGGAGGCGGCCGCTCCGGCTCTGCGACATGACTGCCGACAGGGCCCCGTGGGTCGGGACGGTGACCGCGTCGGAGCTTCCGTCGCCACTCGAGGTTCAACGCCGCGTGGCGCAGGCGATCGGGAGAGCGTCCTACTCGTGGCCGCCGTCGCGGATGCTCCCGATGCTCCCCAACGCGGGGACAGAGAAATTTGTAAGTTGTCCGTCTTCTCGGCCAGTTTCATTCGCCTTTTGTCGTGGGAAGATCTTCTCGGATTTGACCTTGGTGCGTTCTTGTTGCGGCAGTTGAAATGCGCCCACCTCATTCCGGCCAAGGCGCCTCTCCCGGAGGAGGCGATCTTCAACCAGAACCAGGCCGCGGCGGAGAAGAGGCGCGCTGCGCGTAAGGCGCAGCATAATAAAGGCCAGATCGCCAAGCGCGATCGCAATGACTACCGCAACAAGAGGCGGAAGGCGGGGGAGCAGGGCGTCTCCTCCGATGAGGATCCGTCGCCCGAGCCGTCGTGGAGCGGCGATGTCGCCAGCGCGGCGGTCGACTGGAGCAACATGTCGGGGTCGTCCTCGTCGTCGCCGCCCCATGGCGGTGAACTGTCGTCGTCGCACCGACCGCGAGAGACGGGTCACGACAGGACTGTGGGCTCGAGCTCACGTCCGGCGGCTCCCCCTGCCCGAGTGGACCCGCGGTCGACCCGCTCCCGTATGGTACCCAGCGGGACGGGCGCTTCCGAGCCGCAGAGATCCGCGCCCCGTCAGATCGATCCCCCGAGGAGGTCGGAGGAGCGATTGGTGTCCGTCCGCCAGTTCTATGACGGCTCGGACCGCCCGGACTCCGACTCCTTGCAGAGGCGCCGGTCGCGGGGGAGGTCGTCGGATTCGGCGTCGACGCCGAGCGTGGCGCCGGTGGCGGAACCGAGCGCTACCCCGCGGCGCTTACAGTCATTGCTTATCCGGGGTGGCGGGGCCCCGGATGTTCATGTACCCTTAATCGCAGGCGGGGGCCGAGATCCAACCCCAGCCGTAGCGGAGGCCGGAGGGACAGCCCCCGAGCGAATGGGGGAGAACATTGCCGCCGTAGATGCGGCCGGCCGAAGCAGAGGAGCGCCCGAGACGGTGGACTCAAGCCACACCGTTCCCGAGCAGGGCTCGAAGCGCGCCGCCCCCGAGCAGGGCATATCGGACCGCCCAGTGAAGAAAACCCGGGTGCGCTCCAAGATGTAAGTCTCCGACTTCAGCTTTTGCCTGTCATGTCTCTTCCGACTTGTTTGTTGATGCTAGCATTTGTCTTCTCATAGTCATGCTGATACTGGCGTGCTTAGCCTGGGACCCCTGAAGCGACTGGCACTGAGGGCACATGTGATCTCTCCCGCGCCTCAGCCCCAGCCCCCGAGCGCCAGGCCGGTGTCGTCACAGGCCGAAGAGGCGCCGTCGGTGGTCGTCGAGACGAGGACGCCAACCGCGCTACCTCCACCAGTCCCCGCCACCGCCGTCGAGGAGGGTGAGGCGGCCACGGAGGTGACCGTCACTCGGGCGGCCCTGGAAGCGCCGTCCGAGGCTGGCCCGAGCGTCGAGGGGGTGGTGGTGGTCTTGGATGAAGACTCGGCGCCTCCCCCAGCTTCGGAGAGTCACGATGCCGCGGCGACCCTGGTGTTGGAGCCGGCCCAGGCGCAGGTGGCGTTGAGCCTTCTCCCGGGTGTGGAGGTGCCGGTGCCCTCTCCGGCAGTGATAGTTCAAGGTCCGCCCCCGACCGTGGAGGTGGCGGAGTCCTCTTCGGTCCGAGCTTCCCTTACGGTCGAGGAGATTATGGATCTGGGGACGTGCCGGTTCATCGACTTCCCCGGTGTCGGGGTAATCGACATCGAAGCACCCCAACTCCCGGAGAAGGAGTACGAGGTGGCGGCGGAGCGGAGGTCCAACGAGCTGATGACCATGGAGACGATCGCGTCGGTCTCGAAGGCGCTGCAGGAGTACGAGCGCGCCGGCGGCTTCGCCTCAGCCGCTGCAACAGGCGCGGAAGATGTGGCCCTCGCGGCGCCCGCGGCTCGTGTGGAGCCGACAGAAGACGCGTCCGCACCGCCGCATGTCGATGAAGATCGGGAGGCGTCGTCTCCCGGGTTGGTGGAAACCGCCGAAACTCCAGTCCCTATGCCGGAGCCTGGCGTGGCGGAGCCCGTTGTCGGGGAAGAGGGGGCATCATCGCCCGGTCCGGTCGCCGCTGAGGCCGAGGGTGTCGAGGCTCGCGTGCTTGACAAGCCGACCGCCGTTGCGCAAGGGTCGGCCATCCCCGAGACGGTGGCCAGGGCCACCACCTCGGAGATCCAGGTGGCCGAGGAGACGGGTGCGTCTCTTTCTCAAGGCGCGGCAGGCGGCGAGGCCCGAACGCTTGAGCTCGCGTGCACTTCGTGGGCGGCTACCTCCGGGCTTGACTCCAACTCCGAGGACGACGAGGAGGCCGCGGCGCGCCACACCTTGGAGCGTGGGATGACCTGGGCGCGCCGGGACTTTGACGAGCTCATCCTCCCCGCGACCTCGGTGAGTTTTCCTGTCAAGGATTCTTTTTTGATTCCGCGATCTTCTCGAGCTACGCCAGTTAATTCGGTTCTGTTGGCTGTAGACCCTCGAGTCTTCAGGTCGGAGACGCGCCCGCGAAGTGCGCCAACTCCGCGCGGAGCGGACCCAGCTGGAGATGCAGCTTGTCGTGGCTCGGGTAGCGGCAGCCGGTGCCGTGGCGAGCGAGACGTCCGCGCGGGCGTCCCTTGAGGCCGCCCGTCAGTCCGCGGAAGACCGAGCCATCTCCGCCAAGACTGCCGCCGCAACGGCTGCCGCCGAGCGGGACTCGCTGGCGTCGAGGCTCGCGCTTGCCGAGGCTGAGATTGGGAAGCTCCGAGCGGCCGTAGCGTCCGCGGAGGAGGCGGCTGAGAGAGCCAAAACCGCCGCGGCCACGGCGGAGACCACCGCCCGAGAAGCCTCCCAGACCGCCGCTTGTGAGAAGGCGGCCCTCGAGGCAAAGGTGTTGGAGCTGGAGAGTGACTTGAGGATGGCCACGACGGACTTGGCGACGACGAGCCGCCAGTTTTCCCAGGCCACGAACCAGCTCCAGGTGGCAACCGAGGAAGCGTCGCGGCTTCAGAGCTCCAACGCCAAGTTGTCGCAGGATCTCGAGGGTAAGTCGGACGATCCCCGGTTCTTGTGCAGTCCGGCGCTTGCTTCTTGTCGAGACTTGACTTGATGACCTTGGTTGCAGGGTCGCGCGTGATCCGCGCGGGGATGGTGGTGCAGCTGGCGACGGCCAAGCAAGAGCGGAACGCCGCCATCCTCAAGGTTATCGAGAAAGATGGTGTACTTAAGCGCTTGTCGGAGCAGCTCCAGAGTACGTATCGAACTTTGATGTTATCTTGTTATCCTTTTTCTTCCTCTCGAGCTCTCCGTGACTCCCTGTCTCCGCTTGTTCTTCAGAGGTCCAGGCCGAGCTGGAGCAGTCCCGGGCATCTCGAGAGCAGGGCGCGTCCGCCCTGAACCAGGCCCGCGAGGCCCGGCGCAAGTCGGATGCCATTGCCGAGAAGGCCATCGGGGACATCGCCAAGCTGGGCAGGGCGATGAGTTCGGCCATGGCCGCGCTCGGTGTATCGCTTGGTCCGCGAACGCCCGAGATGCTGATCGAGGAGGCTGGTCGTCTTCCCGACGTGGTGCGAGAACTTGAGTTGTCGACGGCTCGTCGTGCGGTGCACCGGATCCTCGCCATGATCGAGTCGCACTACCAAGGGCTGGACCGCATGGCGCTGAGCGGCGGGTGGGCCCCTGGCATCTCCGACGACCAATGCGACGAACTGGAGGTGGACTGCGCCGCCTTCGCCCGCGAGATGGCCGACGCTGCATTGAAGGATCTGGAACTGCTGCCACAAGACGAGTCAGAGGCCCCAGGAGTTCCCGGGCGCCCGAGTTAAACATGCCACAAACTATTTGTAATAATTTGAACACGTTGCCAGGTTATCGCGTAGCTAGGCTATTCATCTGGCGTTATCTCTCGATCGCTTCCGAGCGCCCGAGGACGACTGCAGCCACACGCAGTCGAACTTAGAGAAGCGAAACAGTCAAACCGTGCTCCGGAGCCGCGGGGGCGTAAGAGTCGTAAGGCTTGACCCCTTCGAATCGCTAAGCTCAACCGTTCGTTCGCAGCCCCCGAGTCCTCAGAAGGTTCGGGAGATAACTGAGGTTTTAGTTGTGCAAACTCCTCTTTTGGACCGGAGCCCGAGTGGTCATTCGAATGTTCTCGGAAAGGGGTTGGATGAAAGCCGGAGACTAAAGAAGTACTCGCAAGTCTTTGTGCTGTAGCCGCGGGGGCGTTAGCACTAGGAGCTTTGAACGAATAGGCGACTCGCCATCTCATGCAAACTGTCATCCTCACCTTTCCCGAGTTCGAGTTTCCAACAAAAAACTTCTCGCTCGTGCGATCGGTCTCGACAAAGTTGTCGGAATTTTTTGAAAAAAATTTCGATAAAACGTTGAGGACCCGAGGGCATTGTGCCCTTGGTAGCCCCCGAGAAGGGAGCGTCTTTGACTTGGTGCAAAGACGCTGCCTGCTCAAGCATAAGTATTGCTATAAAGAAATAAAGCGCACAACCGAATATAAACTTGAACTCGGAGACAAGTGCACAGAGGCAAACAACATGTATTTATTGACGTACAAGTTCAGAACATTTACTCAAGGGTAAAACGGGCGCAGGTGTTCGATGTTCCATGCGTTGGTGACGACCCTCCCGTCCTCATACTTGATCTTGTATGTCCCTGGTCGGAGCACCTCGTGGATGATGAAGGGCCCCTCCCAAGGTGGCGACAGCTTGTGCCGGTCCTTGCTGGCTTGAACCCGTCGGAGAACGAGGTCACCGACGTGGAACTCGCGCTGGCGCATGTTGCGCTCGTGGTAGCGTCGTAACGCCTGCTGGTACTTAGCGCTCCTCAGCAGTGCCACATCGCGTGCCTCGTCGAGCTGGTCGATCGCGTCCTCGAGCGCGACTCGGTTCTCTTCTTCAGTATATGCCCGCACTCGCGGGCTGCCGTAGTCGATGTCGGTTGGCAAGACCGCCTCGGAGCCATGTACCATGAAGAATGGCGTGAACCCCGTGGCCCTGCTTGGTGTAGTGCGTAGACTCCACAATACGGACGGCAGTTCGGCCACCCATCTTGCTCGAAACTTGTCGAGCCGCTTGAAGATTCTCGGCTTCAAGCCTTGCAGGATCATACCGTTCGCCCTCTCGACTTGCCCGTTCGTCTTCAGGTGAGCTACGGCTGACCAGTCCACACGGATGTGGTTGTCGTCGCAGAAGTTGAGGAATTTCTTCCCCGTGAACTGGGTGCTGTTGTCAGTGATGATCGTGTTGGGGATGCCGAAACGGTAGATGATGTCGGTGAAGAACAAAACGGCCTCCTCGGAGCGGACGTTGACTATGGGTCGAGCCTCGATCCACTTTGAGAACTTGTCGACCGCCACGAGGAGGTGAGTGAAGCCCCCGGGTGCTTGTCGGAGCGGTCCCACCATGTCGAGGTTCCAGACTGCGAAGGGCCACGTGATGGGGATCGTTTGCAGCGTTTGCGCCGGGAGGTGAGTTTGCCTTGCATAGAATTGGCAACCCTCACAGCGCCGCACAATGTCCTTTGAGTCGGCGACCGCTGTGGACCAATAGAAACCCTGTCGGAAAGCTTTTCCGACAAGGGTTCTCGGCCCGGCATGGTGACCGCATGTGCCAGCGTGTATCTCTCGCAGCAGCTCGCGGCCTTGATCTCCGGGAATGCACCGCATGAGTATGCCGGCCGCCCCGCGCTTGTAGAGCTCGCCATCAATGATGACGAAAGCTTTCGCGCGGCGGGCGCCGGGCTTCTGTTTGGTCGGAAGGGAGCTTCCCCTCGATCAGCCACTCGAGGATGGGGAAACGCCAGTCGGGATCCTCAAGGTTTACCTCCGGTGGCTCGTCGATTGCCATGACCTCGGGCCCCGGCTCTTCAGGTGGTTTCTCGCCCTCTTCTCGTACGGACGGTTGATGTTGATCGCTCGCGAAGACACCGTATGGAACCGGGCTGCGACTGGATGCCGCTTTCGCAAGCACATCTGCCGCTTTATTGTAGTCGCGCAGCACGTGGTGCAACTCGAGGCTGTGGAATTTGCCCTCCAGATCTCGTACGGCTTGGCAATATGCCGCCATCTTCGGGTCAACGCAGTTCTTATCCTTCATGACTTGTCCCACGACCAATTCTGAGTCACCCCTGATCTCGAGACGCTTGATCCCGAGCTCGACAGCGATCCGGAGACCGTTGATCAGGGCTTCGTACTCGGCGGCATTGTTTGACGCCGGGAAGTGTAGTCGGACCATGTACTCCATGCGTACGCCCTGGGGCAAGATGAAGACAAGGCCTACACCGGCTCCTTCCTTCATGACCGAGCCATCGAAGTACATGATCCAGGTCTCGTGCTCGATTCTTGCTGGTGGAGTCTGCATCTCCGTCCATTCGGCCACGAAGTCTGCGAGTACTTGGGACTTAATCGCGCTGCGCGGAGCATACGTGATGTTTTGCCCCATCAACTCAAGCGCCCATTTAGCGATTCTTCCTTCGGCCTCGGGGTTCTGGATAACCTCCCCGAGTGGATACTTGGACACCACAGTGATGGGGTGTGCGTCGAAGTAATGCCGGAGCTTGCGCTTGGTCATCAAGATCGCGTACACAAGCTTTTGCATCTGTGAGTAGCGCGTCTTGGAGTCGGAGAGTACCTCGCTGACGAAGTACACTGGTCGCTGCACCTTCTGGGACCTCCCGGGCTCTTCCCGCTCTACCACCAAAGCCGCACTGACGACCTGGGTCATGGCTGAGATGTACAGTAACATTGGCTCTTCCATGGCCGGAGCAGTCAATATCGGGGGACTCTTGAGGAGGTTCTTGAGTGAGTCGAGTGCCTCTTGTGCCTCAGGGGTCCACGTAAAGTGGTCGGACTTCTTCATTAGCTTATACAATGGTAGGCTGCGCTCTCCGAGCCGCGCTATGAAGCGACTCAAAGCCGCGAGACAGCCTGTGATGCGTTGTACGCCCTTCAGGTTCTTGATCGACCCCATGTCCATGATGGCCGAGATCTTCTCGGGGTTAGCCTCAATGCCGCGTTCCGACACGACAAAGCCGAGGAGCATTCCCCTCGGAACCCCGAAAACGCACTTCTCGGGATTCAGCTTCACCCCGTGTTGTCGTAGCTTCACAAAGACTTCAGTGAGGTCGGGGACCAGATCCCCTGTTCTCTTTGACCTCACTACAATGTCGTCGACGTACGCTTCTATGATGCGGCCGCTCATCTCCCCGAAGACGCGTCGCATGCATCGTTGGAAAGTTGCGCCTGCATTCTTGAGCCTGAAGGGCATCGTTTGATAGCAGTACGCGCCGAACAGTGTGATGAACGAGGTTGCGAGTTGGTCCGCTACACACATCGCGATCTGGTGGTACCCGGAGTACGCATCGAGAAAACAGAGGGTCTCGCACCCTACTGTTGAATCGACTACCTGATCTATGCGAGGCAAAGGAAACGGATCCTTGGGACACGCCTTGTTAAGGCTCGTATAGTCAACACACATCCTCCATTTTTTATTCTTCTTCTTTACAAGTACAGGGTTTGCTAACCACTCGGGGTGGTAGACTTCACGGATGAACCCTGCCTAAGGAGCTTCAAGATCTCCTCACCAATCGCCTTGCACTTGTCGTCGTTGAAGCGGCGTAGGCGCTGTTTCACCGGCTTCGATCCCGGCTTGATGTTGAGTTTGTGCTCAGCAACCTCTCTCGGGATCCCCTTCATGTCGGAGGGTTTCCACGCGAACACGTCGAGGTTCGCTTTGAGGAAGTCGACGAGCGCGCTTTCCTATTTAGGATCGAGCGCCGTCCCGATACGGAGCTTGCGGCCATCGTCGGAGACGACCGCGTCCTTGACATCCTTGGCGGGCTCGAAAGAGCAGGCCGCACGCTTGGACGACTCAGGGACGTCCTGGTCCTCGAAACGAGGCTCAGCATGGAGCCTCGCGGACCGGACAGTTGCTTCAGCGAACTGAAAGCACTCAGCGTCGCACTCGTATGCGCGCTGGTACGTAGGCCCTACTATGATGATACCCCTTGGTCCGGGGATTTTCAATTTCAGGTACGTATAATTAGGCACGGCCATAAACTTCGCGTATGCCGGCCTCCCGAGGATCGCATGGTACGTCCCCGAGAACCCCACCACTTCGAATGTGAGGGTTTCTGTGCGGAAGTTCCGCACATCCCCGAACATGACGGGCAGATCGATCTGCCCGAGGGGAAGCGCCTCAATTCCAGGTACGACCCCACGGAACGGCGCCATCGACGGCCTCAGCGCGGACCGCGGGATGCCCATCTCGTCAAGTGTTGACGCGTAGGGCACGTTGATCCCGCTCCCCCCATCCATCAGGACCTTGTGGATCCTTCTGGTTTTGAACAGGGGGGCTACCACTAGTGGGTAGAATCCAGGCTGGGGTACGGTGTCGGGATGGTCCTTGCGATCGAAGGTTATTGGAACCTCCGACCACTTTAGGTAGGACGGCTTCGCAACGTCGGCGTTCATGACTTCACGCCGGATGAGCTTCTCGCGCCGCCTCGAGGGCTTCGCCGGTGATCCTCCGAAGATCATATGCACCGCTCCGTCTTCACCGGGGAACATAGCCCCCGTGCCATCATCGTTGTCGTGGGATGGGCCTTGCTTGTCGGGATGGTCCGCCGTCTTCGGCTTGAGGGTGCTCTTGACGTAGTTCTTCATCAGCCAGCACTCCCTAAGCGTGTGCTTGACGGGGACCTCGTGGTGCGGGCATGGAGCGTCCAGGAGCTTCTCGAAGTGGTCCCTGGTCGGTGCAGGCTTACCCGGGTTGCCCTTTGGGCGCGTCGTCTTGCGCTCCGCTGCCGCGACAAAGTTGTCGTCGCGGCGGCGCTTGTCATTTTTCTTCTTCTTTTTGAAACGCGAGGACGTTTCTTCGGCATGGTCCACGACTTGCTTCCCCTTGCCCTGAGGGGTGTTGAGCGTCGCGGCCACCGCCTCCTCGCCGTCGGCGTGATTGCTCGCGATGTCGTGGAGTTCCCGCGTCGAGCGCGGCATGCGACGTCCGAGTCGATGGATGAGGGAGGTACACGTCGTCCCATTCTGAAACGCCGAGATGGCGTCATTGTCGGTTGTGCCGGGGAGCTCGGTGCAGCGCTTGGAGAAGCGCCGTATGTACTCGCGAAGACTCTCCTCGGGCTGCTGCTTGCAGTTGCGCAGCTCCCACTGTTTGCCAGGGCGCGTGTACGTGCCTTGAAAGTTGCCGACGAAAACCCGCCGCAGGTCGGTCCAGTCTTGGATCTTGTCGCGGGGCAGGTGCTCGAGCCACGTGCGTGCAGAGTCGCCGAGGTAGAGTGGCAAGTTCTTGATCACGAAGAGATCGTCGGTCGCTCCTCCGGCATGGCACGCAAGTCGGTAGTCCTCGAGCCATACGCTGGGATTGGTGTCCCCGTCGTATCTTGGCACGTTGGTCGGGGCCCAGAAGCGCGAGGGGAACTTCGCGTCGCGAATGCCCCGACCAAAGGCCCTCGGACCACGCTGGCTTGGCGACCAACTGCGCTCGCGGTCGTCGTCGCTGTCGTGGCGTCGGCGGCGCCCACGGTCGTCGTCGTGGCGCGAGTGGTGGTCGCGATTACCGTCGACGCTTTCCGCTCGTCGCCGGGCTTCTAGGGTATTCCGAGCGTCGCGGTTGGGTCCTAGACGACTCTTGACCGCCGATGCCGCGGCCGCAACCCCTCCCCCGTGTCCTTGCTGCTGAGGAGGAGGCGGGTTCGGACCGTGGGTGGATGGTGCTCCAGCTCGTCCGCGCTCCGAGCGCTGGCGCGAGGCGGAGCTTTCCGCTTGCTGCGCCGCTGCAGCTCCGAGCAGAGCTTACAGCTGCTGGCGTACTCGTCGCTCTTCCGAGGTTGCTGGCTCTGGGCAGCCGCGCAGCAACATGGCCGCGGCGGCCAGGTTCTGGGATGCCCGCCGGAAAAGCGGCGGTGCGTTGGCGTCGGCGTTGACATTCGCGCCTTCGTTGGCACGCTGGTCGTTGTTGGGCTCCGGTGCGCGCGCGGGTGGTGTCGGCGCACGGCCGTGCGGCCGGCTTGCGGCCGGACGGCGCTCCCGCCGGTTTCCGTTCGCGTTGCCGGGCTCGCCCTGAACAGGTTGTCGATCGCGAGGCTCGGCGTCAGTGCCGAGTTCTTGATGCAGAAGGACCAACTCCTCATCGAGCTGGCGCCTTGCCTCCGCTAATTCGTCGAGTCGGGCCCGCCGCTGGGCATCGGCACCACGATGGCGTGGTGCATGCTCCGATTCGGAGCTGCTCGACGCAGTGGCCACGCAGACATTACACTCCCTTGTGGGGTCGTGACGTCGCGCAGTTGGCGCCCTCCGAGTAGCTGCAGACCCGGGGACGATGCTCATGGCGCGGAGGCCGTTGACGTAGGCCGTCACCGGGTCGTCCGGTAAGCCGGGTTGTCCACAAGGGTACATTGTGGAGTACCGCTCCATGAATTCCCCCCAGCCCAGCGGTCCGTCTCCGCTGGCATGGAAGGCGAGGTCGGTGAGGTAGTAGGCGGCGAGCCTAAAACGCTCCTGCATTGGGTTTGGCCCCAACATGCTGATGATGACGTCGCCCGAGTAGCTTCGGACGAAGGCCTCGCGCGCCGCAGCCCCCGAGAGGACATTGGGGCGAGGCGGCCGGCCGAAGGTACGGCCGACAACGGACTCCGCCGGCCCGGTGTAGACGCAGCCGAGGGAGCCGAAGCGCAGGGTGGTCCCGGGAGCTAACGTGACCCCGCGACCGTCCATCCGATCCGCTGAGTTCGTCGAGACACACGATGTGCCCCTACCAGGCGCGCCAACTGTCGGGGTTCTCTACCGCCGGCAATGAATTTTTATCGATCGCGTGTCGGGCTCGGATGGTTAGCGCAGGAGACGACGGGATTTATACTGGTTCGGGCCTCCGAGGAGTAATACCCTATGTCCAGTGTGTCGCAGCCGTGTTCCTGAGCCAAGTGTGCTCGTAGTAGGGGTTACAAGCTAGTCGGGAGAGGGAGCTCGTTCCCAAGTCCCGGGTGGTGGTGTCTGGTCATGTGTAGATCTAACCCTTGTGAACGTTGCCTTCCTCTCCCTTTTATAGTCTGAAGGGTAGGGGCACAAGGGGGAATACAAAAGAGTTACAGTGCTTGGCAGCTGGTACGTCCCGTCGTACGTCGCTGTCCGCCGGGGCGCATTGAAGCCGAGTCGCGATGCCTTGTCGGGGAAGCCGCCGCGTGGCCGGGTTGGACTGTTCCCTCCGGGACGCTTGGCCTTCTCCCCGAGTAGTTTGGGCTTGTCTTAGTCTTCCCGAGTACTTGCCTAGCTTGCCACGCCCGAGCCTAAGCCTAGGCTCGTGCGCGTCATAGAGGGTGCTTGAGTGCCTCGGGTTGAGTCTTGCGTGTGGCAGAGTAGGAGATGATGGTGATGTGATGGCTGAGCGGCTTGTCAGACCTGCATTAAGGCTCTTGCCGGGGCGGGCCGCTTGCATGGCCTCCAGCTGTTGTTTCCGCGTGACGTGGAGATTCGCTCCTCCTCGCGCATCGGTAGCGCCGCCCGAGTAGTGCGCCCGGGTCCACGTACCAGTCGGAGCCTGGACTTGTCGTGCGAGGCGGAAACTACTCGGAAGGACTTCTCCGAGGAACTCCTCGGAGGATCTTGTCGTGCGAGGCGGAGAGTACTCGTGCGAGGTGGAGACTTGTCGTGCGAGGGTTCCTCTAGTGGGAAACTAGTCGGAGATGCAGCCGTCCGGCCAAGGACTGGTCAACTTGCCGGTGAGGGTCTTGACGAAGATCTGCATGCCTTCCCTGAGATGCAGCTCCAGGTGAAGGGTGGACTCCTTCTAGATGTTGTTGTCTGCAAGGGTACGACCACCCTCGAGCTGCTTGCCAACAAACGGTTGACTCCACCTCGAGGGTTGTGGTTTTGCCGTTGTTTTTAGGAAGATAATCTTGCGTCAAAGGGGACCCTAATCTGGGCCCTCGTCAGTAGCCCCCGAGCCTGAGTGGGAGTCAGGGAGTCGCGTTCAGGCTCAGTTGATGGATCTTGGAGTTGGAGGTGTTCTTCGGGTTCTCGGTGGGTGCGCGCGAGCGCATCCGCCGGATGTAGCCCCCGAGCTCGTGAGTGAGTTGGAGACTCGCTCGCGAGCTTTTATTTATAATTGTAGCCGTTGTAGCCTTGGAGGTTTCGTCGGGGCAGTTACGACCGTAGTGATGACGTGGGTGTGGTCATGGGTGCGGGTATCTCGGCCGATGTGACCGACGTGACCGCCCCATCAAGACCGCGCTCAGGCTCTGCAAGTCTGCACGTCGCGGGAATCAAGGCGTCGCGGTTGCGTGCGGCTGTTTCGCCGGGACATGCGTATGAGCGGGCGAAAATCTTGCTGACACGGCGGGCCCGGCGCCGAAGATGAAGACTCAGGCCTGTCCCCTTTTAAAACCGCGCGTCGAGCGCTGGTTCGGGACTTTGCTTTCCGCTCGCTTCCTTTCTCCCTCGCGCTTGCCCCTTGAGCTCCGAGTTCTTTCGCCTCCACATTGCCGCCGCCGCTTGCGTTCCCAGCTCGCCCGAGACTCCGCCGGCGCGATGTCGAGCTGGGTGCGCTCCAATGTCTCCCGCGAGCAGCTCCTTCGTCTCGTTGAGGCGGGCCAGCTGCCTCCCCTCACCGAGGCTGTCGAGTGGATCGTCCCTGCCGACGAGTCCGTGCCACGCCCTCCCAGTGGGTACGTGGTGTCGTTCGTGGTCTTCCATGAGCGCGGCTTCTCCGTCCCCGCGGGCAGGTTCATCCGCGGGGTGCTGTTCGCGTACGGGCTGCAGCTTCAGCACCTCAACCCGAACAGCATCCAGCAGATGGCCGCCTTTGAAGCGATGTGCGAAGGGTTCCTTAGCATCGGCGCGCACTGGCATTTGTTCCAGTACTTCTTCAGGTTCACCTGTCTGAGGGACGGCTCCCGCGCGGCGACGATTGGCTGCGCCAACCTTCGAATGAAGCAAGGCCGCGGCGACGACTACATCCCGGCGCCGCTGACCAGCTCGAACAGCGGCTGGCACGGGGGGTGGTTCTACTTGCGGAACGACCCCGAGCACGCGCTCCCGCCGTACACCGGGTGCTCCATCGCGAAGTCGCAGCGGAACTGGGCCGATGGCCCGGCCAAGAAAGAGCAGGAGAAGATGCTCAAGCCTCACTGGGCTGTGCTCGGGCGTCTTCGGAACGCCGGGATCACCTTGGCGGAGGTGGTCGGGCAGTACCACGCCCGAGGTGTTGTGCCGCTCCGGAGGCGGCCGCTCCGGCTCTGCGACATGACTGCCGACAGGGCCCCGTGGGTCGTGATGGTGACCGCACCGGAGCTTCCGTCGCCACTCGAGGTTCAACGCCGCGTGGCGTAGGCGATCGAGAGAGCATCCTACTCGTGGCCGCCGTCGCGGATGCTCCCGATGCTCCCCAGCGCGGGGACAGAGAAATTTGTAAGTTGTCCGTCTTCTCGGCCAGTTTCATTCGCCTTTTGTCGTGGGAAGATCTTCTCGGATTTGACCTTGGTGCGTTCTTGTTGCGGCAGTTGAAATGCGCCCACCTCGTTCCGGCCAAGGCGCCTCTCCCGGAGGAGGCGATCTTCAACCAGAACCAGGCCGCGGCGGAGAAGAGGCGCGCTGCGCGTAAGGCGCAGCATAAGAAACACCAGATCGCCAAGCGCGATCGCAACGACGACCGCAACAAGAGGCGGAAGGCGGGGGAGCAGGGCGTCTCCTCCGATGAGGATCCGTCGCCCGAGCCGTCGTGGAGCGGCGATGTCGCCAGCGCGGCGGTCGACTGGAGCAACATGTCGGGGTCGTCCTCGTCGTCGCCGCCCCGTGGCGGTGAAGTGTCGTCGTCACGCCGGCCGCGAGAGACGGGTCACGACAGGACTATGGGCTCGAGCTCACGTCCGGCGGCTCCCCATGCCCGAGTGGACCCGCGGTCGACCCGCTCCCGTATGGTACCCAGCGGGACGGGCGCTTCCGAGCCGCAGAGATCCGCGCCCCGTCAGATCGATCCCCCGAGGAGGTCGGAGGAGCGATTGGTGTCCGTCCGCCAGTTCTATGACGGCTCGGACCGCCCGGACTCCGACTCCTTGCAGAGGCGCCGGTCGCGGGGGAGGTCGTCGGATTCGGCATCGACGCCGAGCGCGGCGCCGGTGGCGGAACCGAGCGCTGCCCCGCGGCGCTTACAGTCATTGCTTATCTGGGGTGGTGGGGCCCCGGATGTTCATGTACCCTTAATCGCAGGCGGGGGCCAAGATCCAACCCCAGCCGTAGCGGAGGCCGGAGGGACAGCCCCCGAGCGAATGGGGGAGAACGTTGCCGCCGTAGATGCGGCCGGCCGAAGCAGAGGAGCGCCCGAGACGGTGGACTCAAGCCACGCCGTTCCCGAGCAGGGCTCGAAGCGCGCCGCCCCCGAGCAGGGTATATCGGACCGCCCAGTGAAGAAAACCTGGGTGCGCTCCAAGATGTAAGTCTCCGACTTCAGCTTTTGCCTGTCATGTCTCTTCCGACTTGTTTGTTGATGCTAGCATTTGTCTTCTCATAGTCATGCTGATACTGGCGTGCTTAGCCTGGGACCCCTGAAGCGACTGGCACTGAGGGCACAGGTGATCTCTCCCGCGCCTCAGCCCCAGCCCCCGAGCGCCAGGCCGGTGTCGTCACAGGCCGAAGAGGCACCGTCGGTGGTCGTCGAGATGAGGACGCCAACCGCGCTACCTCCACCAGTCCCCGCCACCGCCGTCGAGGAGGGTGAGGCGGCCACGGAGGCGACCGTCACTCGGGCGGCCCTGGAAGCGCCGTCCGAGGCTGGCCCGAGCGTCGAGGGGGTGGTGGTGGTCTTGGATGAAGACTCGGCGCCTCCCCCAGCTTCGGAGAGTCACGATGCCGCGGCGACCCTGGCGTTGGAGCCGGCCCAGGCGCAGGTGGCGTTGAGCCTTCTCCCGGGTGTGGAGGTGCCGGTGCCCTCTCCGGCAGCGACAGTTCAAGGTCCGCCCCCGACCGTGGAGGTGGCGGAGTCCTCTTCGGTCCGAGCTTCCCTTACGGTCGAGGAGATGATGGATCTGGGGACGTGCCGGTTCATCGACTTCCCCGGTGTCGGCGCCCTGCCCTCCTCGCCGCCGGTGGGGATCTGGGAACTAGAGGATCTACTATGCGGGGGGGGGGGCTCCCTGCCCTCCTCGCCGCCGGCAAAGCCGCCGGAGGGGAGGAAGGAGGGGCCCGAGGGGGCGGCGGAAGGAGCGAGGCGGGGAGAAGACTTCGTGAGGAAGGAAGCGGGCGTCCTGGTCAGTGTCTTATCACGGATATGGGAGGCCCACACAGTCGGTCTCAGAACTATCACATCCTGTTCCTTCTTGATTTGCCACTAATTCGATCCTTGTAGTGTTGCTTCAAGGGCATATCCAGGCTCTAGTAGTTCCTCAGTTTTCAATAGAGATGGCAATGGGTACCCGAAACTCGAGTACCCGACGGGTTTTACCCGATAAGAAGCCGGGTATGGAAACATATATCTACCCGCAGGTACACAAATGGGCAATATCATGTACCCATCGGGTAAGTGGGTGCGGGTACGGGTGCATACTACCCATACCCGCGGGTAAAATATACTCGTCTACAATATGTGATAAACTTATAAATTTGCACATTGTTAGTGAAAGATAGCTTAATATTGATAACTAACTAATAATTTTATGCTTCATTAGACTATTAATTGGTTTAGAATTATAATTTATCTTTTTTATTTATTCCAATTTGTTGATATATGCACTTTCTCATGTGTTATGTTTCCAATTATATTAGATTACAGTGGGTATGCTATCGGGTACGGGTTACCCGACGGGTAAAAAAACCTGTGCGGGTGTGAGTATGGGTAAGAAGTTTTACCTGCATGCGGGTATGGGTTTTTTAATAGGTAGAGTTAGATTTGGCGGGAGCGGGTATGGAATGGTACTACCCGACGGGTTTCTACCTGTTGCCATCTCTAGTTTTCAACACAACGATCGTACTAGAAGAGTTGATAAGAAAATAATGCTTTCCTATTTATTTATTTATTTATTCCAACTCTTTCTAAATCAATGAGAAGTTTAGACTCTTCTAGTACTGTAGTTGGATTAGAATGAGATTATTGAAAGATTGTGATGAAAGTAACATTGGATGTCTCTATTCACGGTGGAGAAGGGACATTTAGTCCCGGTTGGTAAGAGCAAGAGGTCTCTAAAGGCCAACCGGGACTAATCTCTAGAGACGAAAGACCCCATTTTGTACCGGGTGAGCAACCGGTACAAAAGGGAGCCTTTAGTCTCGGGTGGTAACACCACCCAAGAGTAAAGGATTTTGAAAAAAACAAAAAAGCCCCCTACACAGCGTCCCCGCCCCCAATCCCCTGCGTCCCCCATCCCTCATCTCTCGTCCCTCATCTTCTTCTATCTTCCATCTCCATCTGCATCAACTCGAGCTCAAGTACAATCATGAGATCGGCACTTCAATCTATTCATATCACAAGCACAAGCATGGGATCGATTTGATTCACAACTCACAATCACAAATGCTCACAAACACAAACAATCACAAATGCTCACAAACACAAACAATCACAAATGAATTCGATTTCACAATTACAAGTTCAATTTCACACAAAATCACAAATCTCATGACATGAGTTTGACTTGCACAAAAAAAAATACCCGCCCCCGAGCTGCTCCCGGGGTAGCGCCTGCCTGCACGCCCGTCTGCGGCCGCCGGAGGCCGCCGCGTCGCACCGCGCCCGCGCGCGCCAGAGGCTGCCGCGCCCGGCCGCGCCCGCGCGCGCCGGAGACCACCGGAGCCGTCCCGCGAGCGCGCGTCCACGCATTTGCGGGCGCCGGAGGCCGCCGTGCTGCGCTGCGCCCGCCCAACTCTCCGCGCGGCACCCCTGTGCTCAAGCAACAAGCAGATAGAAGAGATAAGAACAGAGAAGAATATAAGAAAGGAGAGAAGGAAAGAATGACTGGTGGGAGAGGAGGCAGAGGAAAGAGATAAAGAAAGGAGTTGGGTGGGGGTGGAGGCTTTAGTCTCGGGTGGTGTTTCCACCCGAGGCTAAAGGAGCTCTTTTTAGTCTCGGGTGGAAATACCACCCGAGATTAAATATTTAGTCCCGGGTGGTGTTTCCACCCGGGACTAAAGGTGGACTCTTTAGTCTCGAGTGGAAACACCACCCGAGACTAAAGGCAGGCGCCAATTATTGCGGCCAGGAAGTTGTTGGACGCCATGCTTTTAGTCCCGGGTGGTTTTACCGCCCGAGACTAAAAGGGGGCGGCGCAAACGGCTTTCTCAGACCACGTCGCCCCAAAAGCTTTTGTCTCGGGTCCAAACTTTAACCGGGACAAATGTGGCGGAACAAAAGGTGATTCTCCACCAGTGATTAACTAATTAATAAAAAAATATTTTATTATAAATTATTGGAGATATTCTAACACTCCTTTGGTAGGGTTTCACCGACAACTTCTGGTGAAACCCTACAAAAGGTAGGAGAAAAATGGCTCCGATTGAGGAGCTGTGTGAATCCGCTCTCTGAAGTGGTGTAGGAGAAGTCAAAAAAAAAATCAGCTCCCCGCAGTTTCACACTCGGTTGTGAGGGCATATGAGGGGGGGCATATGACCCTTTTGTCCACCATGACCCATGACAGAAAAAGGCATACGTACGGTTCTGTTTAGATGCAAAAGTTTTACCAAAATTTCTCATTTAGAGAATCGTGTCAGTTCATTTCTTCTCTCTATGCACGCGATCTAATGCAAAATTTTCACTATTTACCAAAACTTTTGGCCAACTAAACAGGGTCGTAGGGGCACAATACGGGCGAGGCAGCGTTGTGGTCGTGGGACGCAAGGTGGAGAGGCAGCGTTGTAGTCGTGGGACGCGAGGTGGAAGAGGTGGCTGGGGTGTGGCGGCAACCTCCGACGACACCGGAGCAGCTGCCGAGCACCAGCGGCGTCCCAGACAAATAGGAGGCCCAGTTCAAAGTACTAAGTGGAGGCCTAATATTTAGTATGAAAACAAGAAACTAATAATAAACTTCTTCATAGATCCTTTCAGAGATTGAGCTAATTCCTCTTTTGTTTGCTTTTTCATACGCTTTTGATGGCCTGATTCAAATTTTCTAATGCGATTTGAAGAAGACATGACTTGCAAATTGGAACAATTACACAAGATTAATTTGTGTACAAAGACAATGCATAAAAAAATTAACTAGTTAAAATAAGAATTGGCTGAGTGAACATGGAATTTACTAGGCGATCTCCGTCTTCGATTTGGGACTAGATTGCAACGAGGTCTTGAACGACGAGTAACGGCGTCCGCCGGCCGAGGACCAGGAAGTCGATCCGTCCCGACTCCAGAACGAAGACCGAAGGGTGACAAATAGGAATCGCAACACCAGCGGCCTCTCACGAAGTCACGATCGTGCCTTGTGGGACTGCAAGCGAGTTGGACTTGCTCTAGTGGGCCACGTTTGGAGCTAAAGAATATAGGTTTGAGTATTTTTCTAAATGAAACAAAGCTCACTGTTATTATATATACCTAGTACACTATGTAAATCTTGAGGCCCGTAATTTTTAGAGGCCCTGTTCGGTCGCCCAGCCCGCACGGGTCCAAGGATGCCCCTGCCGAGCACACGGCGCTATTGCCTTGGGGACCTCAATCTGCTGAGCGGTAGCCTCAAACTATTGTTTCATGAGAGGTGCTACAACCGGAGCTGCACCAGCGAAATTGAAGCTCTAAATCGGCATGGAGCAAAATGCACATCCCCTTTCTTAAAAGCTCACCCCCTTTGCTGCTCTCTTTGCACTCCATGACTAACGTGTCACGTAGCCGTGAGTTTGGCATTTTTGCAGAAAAGCCCTCCGGTTTACTAGGAATCGCGAAACGGCCCAGCAAGTCCATACCGCACAGGAATCACTGTTGGCGGTCGATTTCCGTCAACCAAGAACACTTGTTATGTTATAGTTGGATTTCATTTTGGAACTAACCCACCACTAGGCATACTAATGATATAACAAGTTCATCGTTGGATGTGTGTTTTGGAGTTTAATGTTTACGTAGGAATTCATGCACTAAATGAGGAGAAATACATTCGGTTCGGAGGACGATTTACATGATGATCAAGAGGCTCCGACCGTGCGTGAACTTGACTCCAAAGGTGGCAAGGACCAATGAGCTTCGAAGAAGAATCTCTAAGGACCAAGATGAAAAGACCGGAAGATCATGCATAAACACCCCTTGACTTGGTCGCGGAGATAATGACGTCCAAAGCCCCTATCCGAAGGAGAAAAAACCCCAAAGTGCAAGAAACAACACGTGGCAAAAGACGGGGCCGAACTGGGCCGAGGATGGGCCAGGGCGGTCGGCCCAGGCCGGCTGGCCCACCCCCTCTCTGCCTCGGTTCGGCGCCGCCTTTCTTCGGTGATATATTCGTGGAACCCTAATTGTTTGGGGAAGGGAGCCATTCGCGAAAGACGACCAGAGAAGCCTCGGGAGATCAAACACAGAGGAGAGAGTTGATCTTGAGGGTGAAGATCGAGGAGGATCATCACCTAGGTCAACGGAGGCCACCAGGAGGAAGGAGGACACCGGGGCCTTGCCACGGTGCCGCCGGAGTTGAAGGACACCGAGAGACGGACTCCAGCGGAGGCATCCACCATGTTCAACGGTGCCATGCCTAGCGTCTTGATGGGGTAAAGTGATCGTTAGTCCATGGAGTTGTAATGGATCTTGACATGTAGTCACCCACTCTTTGTTTGGATATTTGTCTATCATACCTTGATGTTGATGATGCTTAATGTTTAAGGTTCGCTACCATTGCCATCGGGGTTGCTCCCGTAGATCACGTCAACATACCGTGTTCATTAGGGTTAGAGACGATTACCTTCGCGTAGTGACTAGTACGAGGGAAGGGAAACGCTTAAACTCTTTGTTCACATCCTTAGATAGATTGGATCGGAGTTTTACCATGTTTTGGGTGATTGCATCTCAAGTACCTAGACTCCATGGGCATACGTCTTTCATACTCGTGAACACCTTTATCTTTCTCTTTAACATAATCTAGGGTTAGTGTGTCTTTACTTTATAGATTAATCTTTACATCATAAAGTCTTTAATCAACTAAGTTAGTGTTAGGTTAAACGCAAGTAGTTCCCTTGCTCCGTGGATTGACAAGAACCTAGGGGGTCCCCTCCCTTGGTGAAAAAGGCACCAAGTCACTCCGTGGACTTGCGGTGAAGTTGAACGCAGTTTTGAACCGTCAACAAGCCCCTTTTTCTGGCTCCGTTGCCAGGGAGCAAGCCGGTTTACTTCGTTTAATCTCTCATTGATTTTGTTGATTACTAACATCTAACTTTTGTGTTCTAGAAAAACACACTCTTTTTGTTTTTTTGTTTTTGATTGTCTATATGGCGCTCGTTGGAAATCCTTTGGAGGAACCGGAAAAATCACTAAGAGACTATGCTAGCCCTCGATGTGAGGACATCAAGGTACAAGAGTCGGATTCGATTCTCGAAGTGACAAGGTACGAGATTAGAGTTCAAATCATCAAGATGGCAGCAACTAATCCATTCCGAGGGGTAGAGACGGACAATCCATATAGACATATCCAGCGCTTCACGACATTGTGCAATACGGTGCGACAAGAGGGAGTTCCCGACACTTGGTTTAAATGGAATCTTTTTCCCTACTCACTTGCCGATGAAGCAACAAAGTGGTATTCATTTGCGTCATTTGAAGCCGAGGGAAATTGGGATCAATTGGTAAAGAAATTTTGTGCCAAGTTCTTCCCTATAACCAAGGTTCAACACATAAGGATGCAAGTGATGACTTTCAAGCAAGGAGAAGAAGAGGGGATTAATCAAGCATGGAATTGATTCAATGAACTAGTTGAACAAGGACCAAGACTCGGATTCCCGGGTGACGTACTATTGCATACATTCTTTTTTTCCCTAACCCCTAGTTGCATGGAATACGTTCAAATGTGTGCAGGAGGGGATCTCATGGAGAAAACACTCACGGAAGCTGCCAAACTTCTACAAAAAATAAGTAAAGCGACAGCCATGCGAAGAGATTGGGAAATACGACTTTCGAGAAAGCCGAAAAGCGACACAAGTGTGGCACCCCTTGCTGCAATTTTCAGAAATACGGCTCCGGAAAAGAAGAAAGAGAAACCAATCCTTCAAAAGGTTGAAGAATCCAAACATGAGGAAACTAGAACTATCCCGGAGAGTGATCACGTCGAGACAAGCAAAGCAAATGAAAGGACTATGTCAAGCGCAAAGCCACTAAGGGAGTTCGAGCAAATGGATTGGATCCCACTTGATTTTGGAGAAATCTTTGACAAGAGGAGACCGTTCCCTAATCAAAAAGGGATGGCAAAAGCTTTGGAGATAGACTTCCCGCCGGAAAGATAAGTGGAACATTCATACAACATAGAGACAACCGGGGAGGTCCTTCAAAAACTCTTTAGCGAAGAAGAAGTTGATCCGGACCATGTGGCCGAAGCTAAAAGAATTATGGGAATCAAGCCCGAGGCGTCACCATTTGCCCGCCTCGCTGAAATTTTTGTCATAGGATCCGATGAAGAAGAGAAGACATCACCGCGTATAGATTGCAATGTCAACAACATTAATTGCAAGGCGTTATGCGACATTGAAGCACGAGTAAGTATCTTGTCTTCTAAGATTTTTGATGCAATTCATGATCATACCATTGACCTAGTTCCAACCTCTACTAAATTAATTATGGGAGATGGTAGAATTGTTAAACCTCTAGGAATTGCTCGTGACCTAGAAGTTTTAATTTCTGAAAAATGCATTCCAACCGATTTCTTCATTGTTGATGTCTACTATGATAAGAATGATCATGTGATTCTTGGTAGACCTTTTCTCAAGTTAGTTAATGCTGTTTTAGATGCTGGAAAAGGAAAAGTAACTATTAATCTTGATGGAAATAATCACACATACAGTTTTCTTCCCGCTTCTAGAATTGCCTCACCCCTACCTCTTGATGACGAAGAGGTAGGGAGCCTTCATTTTGTTGAAACATTCAGGGATCCGCTACAAAGAGCTATGGAGAATCAATCTAATGATGAGCTAGATGAAGAGTTAGCGGAAGCAACCAAAGGACTAGAACCGCAAGACGGAAGCTTAGAGGAGGATAAATTTGAAGATCTTGGAGAAATTGTACATGAGGAACCACAAGCACCGGAGGTGGATCTTAAGCCATTGCCCAAAGGATTGAAATATGAATTTTTCGGCCCAGACAAGACTTATCCCGTGATTGTGAGTGATGAATTGAGTCCCGAGGAGAATGATATGTTGCTGAATTTATTAAAAAAGCACAAGAAAGTGATGGGGTATTCGATTAATGACATTAAAGGACTTAGCCCAGCGTTTTGCACTCACCGCATACCTATGGAGGATCAATGCAAGCCCGTAGTGGACCATCAAAGGAGGTTAACCCATGCCATGCGAGAGGTAGTGAAGAAGGAGGTTATCAAGTTGTTGGACGCCGGAATCATCTACCCGGTGCCGCATAGCGAATGGGTGAGCCCCGTACATTGTGTGCCTAAGAAAGGAGGTTTGACCGTGGTGAAGAATGAGAAGAATGAATTGATACCGCAAAGAACCGTGACCGGATGGAGGATGTGTATTGACTATCGGAAATTGAATAAAGCAACGAA
This sequence comes from Cenchrus fungigraminus, assembly GCA_036936925.1. Lineage (NCBI taxonomy): Eukaryota > Viridiplantae > Streptophyta > Magnoliopsida > Poales > Poaceae > Cenchrus > Cenchrus fungigraminus. The sequence continues at coordinate 12,287,974 of CM072779.1, forward strand.
GAAGGATCACTTCCCCCTACCGTTCATCGACGAGATGCTTGAGAGGTTAGCAAATCATGCATATATTTTGCTTTCTTGATGGGTACTCGGGGTTCATGCAAATACCTATTCACCCGGATGATCAACATAAGACAACATTCACATGCCCTTATGGAACATTTGCGTATAGAAGAATGCCTTTCGGTTTATGCAATGCTCCAGCCTCTTTTCAACGATGTATGATAGCGGTATTTTCGGAGTTCATTGAGGAAATTGTTGAGGTATTTATGGATGATTTCTCCGTTTATAGTAAATCTTTTGTGGATTGCTTAGCAAACTTGGATAAAGTTCTCACTAAATGTTCGGAGGTTGATTTGGTGCTAAATTGGGAGAAGTGTCACTTTATGGTGAAACAAGGTATAGTGTTAGGACACGTGATATCTGAGAGAGGGATTGAGGTGGACAAGGCTAAGGTTGAAAAACTTCCACCCCCAACGGATGTCAAATCTTTGAGGAGTTTCTTAGGCCACGCGGGTTTCTATAGAAGATTCATCAAGGATTTCTCAGAAATTACCAAGCCATTAACCAATCTTCTCCAAAAAGATGTGCCATTCAATTTTAATGATAAGTGCTTGGCGGCATTCCGGACATTGAAGAGAGCTCTTGTAACCGCACCCATCATCCAACCGCCCGATTGGAATCAACCTTTTGAGATAATGTGCGACGCTAGTGACTATGCCGTTGGAGCGGTGTTGGGACAAAGAAAAGAAGGCAATGTACATGCTATTTACTATGCTAGCAAAACCCTCAATGGAGCTCAATTAAATTATGCAACAACAGAGAAGGAATTGCTCGCCGTAGTGTTTGCCTTTGAAAAATTCAGTTCATATATTGTGAATTCTAAGGTGATTGTCTACACCGATCATATGGCGATCAAGTGTCTCTTGTCTAAAAAAGATGCCAAACCAATGTTGATTCGATGGATCCTTCTCTTACAAGAATTTGATGTGGAAATTAGAGACAAAAAGGGGGTGGAAAATGTTGTGGACGACCATTTATCGAGGATGAATCGAGAGGATGATAAAGAGCCTATTGAAGATAAGATGAGAGATGATCATCTCTATCACATCCTTCACAAAGATACTTGGATGATCAACATTATTCGAGCCATACGAAAAATGCCACTTGATCATTTGGATAGGAACGCTCAAAGGAGAGTGATCGCCGAGAGCCGAAAATATTATTGGGATGCACCTTACCTCTTTAGACTTGGAGCGGATGGAGTCTTACGAAGGTGTATACGAAGAGATGAAAGAGGCGAAATATTGAGGAAGTATCACTCAGGCGAATATGGAGGACACTATGGACATTTTAGGACTCAAGCAAAGGTATGGGCTAGTGGATTTTATTGGCCGGAGATGCATGAAGATTCGAAAAGGTATGTTGCTTCTTGTCCGGAATGTCAAAGAACGGGGAATATAAATCAAAGAAATGCTATGCCCTTGAATTACAATTTGCAAATTGATCTATTCGACGTATGGGGGATTGACTTCATGGGACCTTTCACTAGTTCAAATGGATATGAGCATATTTTGGTTATGGTTGATTATGTATCCAAATGGGTGGAGGCTATCCCTTGTCGAAGAGCTTCAACGGAAGCTTTATTCCCACGCTATGGAGTCCCGCGAGTACTGATAAGTGATGGAGGAACACACTTCACGGGGAATAGCTTCAGAAAATGCTTGTCCAAGTTGGGGATTGAGCATAGAGTGGCCACGGCTTACCACTCACAAACCAATGGTCAAGCGAAAACTTCAAATAGGCAGCTCAAGAGCATTCTTAACAAGACCGTTGAAAAGGGAGGAAAAGATTGGTCAAAGAAATTAGTTGGAGCATTGTGGGCATATCGAATGGCATACAAGACACCCATAGGTATGACACCATATCAATTTGTCTATGGTAAATCGTGTCACTTACCTTTGGAGTTAGAACATAAAGCATATTGGGCAATCAAAGAGATGAATCTTGACCTTGATGCCGCGGGAATCAAACGGAAAATTCAAATAAGTGAATTAGAAGAGATGAGGCTCAAAGCTTATGAGAGTGCAACCATCTACAAAGAAAGAATGAAGAGGTGGTATGATAAAAGGCTTCGAGCAAATGAATTCAAAGAAGGTGACAAGGTTCTCCTGTATAATTCAAGGTTCAAAATATTCGGGAAAGGAAAATTGAAGAGCAAATAGGATGGACCGTATATCGTTCACTCGGTCTCGCCAAATGGAGTGGTCACAATCATGGACGTGAAAGGAGATCAATATGTGGTTAATGGTCAATGGTTAAAGGTTTTCTTGAACAAGACATCGTGCCCATCGACTACATTGACATATATCACATGGAGGACGAGCCCGAGCGTCAAGCCTAAGACGTAAAACGAGGTACATTTTCTGTAAATATGTTTTCGTTTTTATTTTTGTATTTATTTCGAGTCCTTTTTCATAATTTAGTTGGACCCTACCACCACCTAGGCTAGTATTCACGAAACACCGAGGGCCGCGAAAGTTGGGCTGCGGGGGCCCAAAACAGGGGGTAGGCCGGCCGGCCCATGCCGACCGGCCCACTACCCCCCTTCGCCCGTTTTCACTCATTTTTCTCTGGGACACGGTTCAGTGCATTTCCTTTTCCTGTCTTCCCTTTTTGGGGGCGACAAAAATAGGTAAGGGAGGGTTTCGGCCGAATCTTTCCAGGGATATTTAAGGATGTCTGGGGAGCTCGAGGTTTGCATCTCAATTGCAATCTCCAACCTCCACGAAAGCACCCAAGCACCCATGGCATCCTCGAGCAGCACCAAAGGCAAGGAGGAGGTGAAGGCGACCATGGAAGAAGAAGTACGCCTCCCCTCTCCAACCCCGGCGATGGAGGAGCTTCGCCGGTGCGAGGCGCCAAAACCCAAGAAGCAAGTGAAGAGAACCGCGAGGATTCAATGCGGAGGGCGTGGTCCAAGAGGGTGCATCGCTAGCCCAAATCCCTGGGTTGAGGAGAAGAAGGAGAAGCCCGCTTCTCCCGTTCGCCGCTCAGAGAGGCTCTTTGGGAAGAAGAGGAAGGACTACAAAGAGAAGACCCCCGAGCCGGTGGATTTCTACGGAGATAGTGATTACTCCGATGATCGAAGCCCTAGCTCGTGGGCAGCCGGCGGTAGAGACGACAATGATCTCTACGTTTGGGAGGAGGTGCCCCAGGAGGAGCCGGAGGAGCATCCGAAAGAGCAAGGCGAAGGCGGCAACCCAGGCGGCGGTAATGATCCGGACGGTGGAGACCATGGAGATGATGATCCGGATGAAGAGCACAATGTGTGTTGCGCGGCATGCCGCAACGCCATTGCGGAGCTCTTCTCATCCCTTGATGAGTGTTTCCACACCATCAACGCCATGCAACAACGAATTGAGCATTGTGAGCGCATGGCGGAAGATGACTTCAAGTACCTCAACCGCAACATAAGGAAGCTCTTCGGGATGAATAAAAATTTCAAGAAGAAGGAGTGGTGCAACTCGTGCGGAAAGTACCACTAGGTGTCGTAGTTAGAAAGTTCTCTCCCCTTGTGCCTTTTGTAAAGTTACGACGAGGACGTCGTAAGATCTAAGCGTGGGGGGGGGAGCTAGCTAGCTACCTTTTTAAAACTTTTGCTTTAAGTGGTGTGAGAGTCTAGTTTTTAATTTTTGAGTCAAGTATGAGAGTGTGAGAGTCTTTGTTTTATCTTTTTAGCTTGAAAGAGTCTTAAATTAGCGTTGAGTCAAAGAAATAAGAAATAAAAAAGTGTCTTATGCAAAGTCTCATGTTTCTTTTCTTGTTATATCTTTTATTTATCTTTCTTATTTGAGCATGAGCTTTTTGATTAATTGTTTACGTGGTGCTTAGTGGAAACCTACCTTTGTAAAGTACCCATACTCAAAATTTAATCTAGGACTTTGCTTTGTCCATGCTCTTAAGTATTGCTAAAATTTGGAGGTTTTATTTCTGAAAATTAAGAAAAAACACCTTGCTATGAAGGTTAGCAAGTTCTTTCTCCAAGTTGAGAGTGATATCTATCCTATGCAAAGCCTTTACATACATACATGAGCTCCACCATAAGTGTTGATTAGCATGATGAGTTAAGTTAGGATTTTACTCTCTTGGGAGGTCTAATTTCAAGCAATGGTCATGTCCTTGATGTATACCTTTTGTTGCTAGCCTCTTCATGTATTCGGTAACGGGAATTTCACATTGAAATGCCCCGTACATCGCCGGATTCCTTACCCAAACCTATATACATCTTTTTATCATCCTACTCCTTGAACACAACCCATATTCAAAGATTCGTTCAATCTTTAGGCATGTTTATATTTAAAATTCAGATTGTGATCATATTTGAAAGTTGAGCGAAAAGCATGGGAGAAGAAGGTAAAGAGGTGAAGAAAAAAATTGTTGTGTGTATGTGTGTAGTGCGCACACAAGAGAAAAAGAAAAAAAAGAGATGAGAAAAAGAAGAAAGAAGGAAAATAAAGGAAAGAAAATCCAAGGCAAGGCAAGAAAGGTGAAGTAAGGGATGACAAGTCAAGTGAAGATCAAATGAAGTGCAAAGAATGATGCCACGATGATAGGAACGAATCTTATTCCATACCATGTGCAATCCGACATCGAGGACATCATTAGTGCCTTGAAGTCATTTTTCTTTTTCCCTTTGCACATGTCCACCAATCTAAATCTTCTCATCCTTGACATCCCTACATTATGGTTAATTCTCATGATCATTGGCTTGGAAGGTGAACAACCACTAGAGGATTCTCTTAGCTTGACAACACTTGTGCTAACTTCACTAGCCACACCTATAGCTCCATTACATCACATATGAGAGACTTGTGGGAGGTGAGAGTTTATAAAATTATCTAGGATAGCCACCTTAATGAGTGACATGGGAGAACTTGGAGAATGGCTTTGTCTAATACTTTGTGCAGGAATTTTATTTTTAAAAGTGCAAAAACCCTCCAAAGGAAGTAAGAAAGCAAGTGTGGATGAAGTTGAAGCTCTCTAGTGAAAAGGTAAGAGTTGTGGGGTAAGTCTTGAATTGGTAGTTTCTAAACGCCCATGTTTACATTATGATTTTTGTTTCATGTCTCTTATATTAAAGATGAATGATTGACTAACTTGAAAGGAAGGATTTGACGAAGCATGTTTTCAAACTCCATGGATGATCAACTTTTGAGCAACTTGCTCGAGGACGCGCAAGATCTAAGCGTGGGGGGATGTTGGCGGTCGATTTCCGTCAACCAAGAACACTTGTTATGTTATAGTTTGGATTTCATTTTGGAACTAACCCGCCACTAGGCATACTAATGATATAACAAGTTCATCGTTGGATGTGTGTTTTGGAGTTTAATGTTTACGCAGGAATTCATGCACTAAATGAGGAGAAATACATTCGGTTCGGAGGACGATTTACATGATGATCAAGAGGCTCCGACCGTGCGTGAACTTGACTCCAAAGGTGGCAAGGACCAATGAGCTTCGAAGAAGAATCTCCAAGGACCAAGATGAAAAGATCGGAAGATCATGCATAAACACCCCTTGACTTGGTCGCGGAGATAATGACGTCCAAAGCCCCTATCCGAAGGAGGGAAAACCCCAAAGTGCAAGAAACAACACGTGGCAAAAGACGGGGCCGAACTGGGCTGAGGATGGGCCAGGCCGGCCGGCCCACCCCCTCTCTGCCTCGGTTCGGCACCACCTTTCTTCGGTGATATATTTGCGGAACCCTAATTGTTTGGGGAAGGGAGCCATTCACGAAAGGCGACCAGAGAAGCCTCGGGAGATCAAACACAAAGGAGAGGGTTGATCTTGAGGGTGAAGATCGAGGAGGATCATCACCTAGGTCAACGGAGGCCACCACGAGGAAGGAGGACACCAGGGCCTTGCCACGGTGCCGCCGGAGTTGAAGGACACCGAGAGACGAACTCTATCGGAGGCATCCACCATGTTCAACGGTGCCATGCCTAGTGTCTTGATGGGGTAAAGTAATCGTTTGTCCATGGAGTTGTAATGGATCTTGACATGTAGTCACCCACTCTTTGTTTGGATCTTTGTCTATCATATCTTGATGTTGATGATGCTTAATGTTTAAGGTTCGCTACCATTGCCATCGGGGTTGCTCCCGTAGATCACGTCAACATACCATGTTCATTAGGGTTAGAGACGATTACCTTCGCGTAGTGACTAGTACGAGGGAAGGGAAACGCTTAAACTCTTTGTTCACATCCTTAGATAGATTGGATCGGAGTTTTACCATGTTTTGGGTGATTGCATCTCAAGTACCTAGACTCCATGGGCATACGTCTTTCATACTCGTGAACACCTTTATCTTTCTCTTTAACATAATCTAGGGTTAGTGTGTCTTTACTTTATAGATTAATCTTTACATCATAAAGTCTTTAATCAACTAAGTTAGTGTTAGGTTAAACGCAAGTAATTCCCTTAGTCCGTGGATTGACAAGAACCTAGGGCTCCCCTCCCTTGGTGAAAAAGGCACCAAGTCACTCCGTGGACTTGCGGTGAAGTTGAACGTGGTTTTGAACCGTCAACAATCACGTTCAAAACATTTGCACGTAGACCCTTGTACTAACATTTATTTATACACAAAGAAGCGAAAATTCGATACTGTGTTGCTTTTACGAAAAGCCCCCTCGAGGCATTTCGCGGGAATCCCCTCCCACCACCCCACCCCCAGCCTAACCCCCCCCCCCCCCCGCCCACCCTCGCGCCCAAACCCTAACCGCTCACTCCCCTCCCTCGCCGCTGTCTCCTCCCTCTCTCTTGCTGCACACCGCCGCCCCCCTCTCTCCATCCTCGTGGAGCCTCGTCGAGCGGCCCGCGAGTGCGGCGGCCTCGGCACCGCGCCGATGCCCTGGAGCGGTGCGAGCCCGCGGCGGTGCCGACGGCGGCGGGGCACAGCTGCGGTGGTCCCACGGCCGGCCACCGAGTTGGAGGCCCATCCCTCTCATCTCCTCGGTGAGTAGCAACCGGCCTGAGCACCAACTTCCTTCTCTCTCACGCGCGCTCATCCTCATCCTCAACGACAAGATTCGATTCTCGTCTTAACTTTTCCCCTTGCAGATCCGGTGCAGCACTGCTCTTTGGATCCGGCGTGGGGGCTACACCTCCGGCGGCGAGGGGACGGAGGCGCGCAATGAGCCGCGGCGTGGCCGACCGGCGCGAGGCGCGGGTGTATAAAATCTACCGCGGGCTCTCTCGCTTCGGGCGCGGCGGAACAACTGACCCAACGGGATTTCTTCCTCCGAATCTCGACACAAACTCCCCACCCGTCGTTGTACTTCCCAGCCGGCGGCGGACTTAGAGATGGCAGCGCGCCACGGCGGGAACGACGCGACGGATGGGCCGTACTACTCGTCGCCGCGGGCCGGCACCGGCGACGAGGACCTAGACGACGACGGCAGGAAGAAGCGCACAGGTAAGCCAACAACTGAAGTCCAACCTCCCCGCTGTTGCGCCCTCTTCTACAATCTACCCCCTTCTTTCATCTTCTGTGATGAAAACTGTTGGTATCTTGCCCTGCACAAATTATTAAGATAGTTAACATATTTGGCACTTGTCAGTACTATGGGATGTGAACCTCTGGCTATTCTTACGAAGGTTCAGTTATGCCCAAATGATCTTTTTACTCCGTCTTCCTGTTGACTGCTCTATTGCTTTTGTGAAATTTATATATGTTGAATCCATCTTCTGTCTGCATTGCATAACCTTAATTGGGTCCTTCGAATAATGCATCTTAATGCTTTTGTGCTTGATTGATAAGGGCTCTTGTGACCTTATTGCAACAGTGCAAATGGGATCCCTACCTGCTTTTTTTTGTATTTCCCTCTGGTGGCATTGATATGATCAACTGTGGTTGTGTCATTCATGCCCCCATCACCTTATTGCAACAGTGTCATTCATGCTATCGTAATTGGAATGTTTTAATTAAAGAATGCTCACTTGCACACTCCTTGGCTCTTAATAGATTTATTTGTGTGCAGCAGATGAGACTCATTACATATGCCTGCAGTGGGAAGAAACTATTACAGATATCCTCAATGGGACAATGGCTACTTCTCCACAGTTCTTTTCTTAGGCCAAGCGGCTACAGCCTACAGGTACCGGATGTCCTGCAGCTTCCTCTTCTCTCTGTGTATATAAATCAGGCAATGCACAATTTTTCAGAACCATACTGGTGGATGCTAATTGACTGGTTGTACCCAGTTTTACGATACACTGGCTCATTTGTCTCGATTCTTAATGCTTTATGGTTGTGTTTGTGTGCATAGGACACTTATGGAACTCCTGGGGGTTATTGCTGATCGCCATGGCAAGCTGCTGATTGCGATATGTGTTTCCTGCCGCGATGAGCTTGATACTGTCTGTGCAACGCACGCCAACCTCCATTTTGTGTCAGTGTCACAATTGGTAATTCACAAGCACAAGTATGCAAATCAAATTACTATAAAATTATTGTATAGTATATCTTAGAAGTTTGATTGCATAGCGGAGGTATTTGATAGTTTTAGCCACAACGTCTGAAACTACAAATTATAAATAATAAGGTCTAACATGCAGCTTGATTCATTTGAGTACAAGAATATGTACATAATTTCAGTAGATGGGCTATACAGGACAAGATGCAGTGCATCTTACCAACTCTGGTAATCAATATACAAATATATGTGCTCTTCCATCCTGTAAATTACTATAAAATGTGTGTTTGGATCATATGAACTTTGTTGAGTTTATGTTTGTCAGGGAAGCTTAGTTCTTAAAGCACTTTGTGTCTTAGAGCCAACAACATGAACCAGCATAACATTTGAGTAGATGTTAGGTTGATAAATAAGTGGTCATGGCATTCTAAATAAAATAAACCAATCCATTTTCTTTACACATTAATTGTTGTTTCACCTTGTGTTTTTATTCTTACTGTATTGCGCATAAAAGAAGTGATAATGCATACTCAGATAATATTTAGTATTGGATATACCATCAGGTACACCTTATGCTCTACATGATAATTTTGTACCTAGAAATATAGAATACTAAGGCTGCGTTATGTGCATGTTAAGTGACGTAAAACAATGTAAAATTTCTTTCTATGCGGTTTAGCTTGTACCCGTATCCTAATTACTTCTCAATGTAATTTCTTTCTCTCAGGTGAGAGAAGGCAAATGATCAATGAGAATACGAGAGGGCCAGTGAAGCTGCAGGCACTGTGATTGTGATAATGTGAAATTATTTTATTAGCACTTGATCTGTTGTCTCTGTCAGGAGGTGTGTGTGGACCAACAAGGGCTTGAAGATAAACTCATTTTACTCACCTTTGACAACAACTTATATATGTGTTTTAGATGACTCAAAGCATTTTTCTAAGATTGCACGAAAGCTTCAGAAACACCTTAGGATAAAAAGGAAACAAACATAGGATTTATTTCCATTTGTTATTCATTGGTGCCGGAATGAGGCGAAACCTTGGCAAGGATGGTACCTTGTGTTTGAGGGATTGTGTACTTTATGCTATTCTGAAATAACAATAACTACATAAGCTTATGTAATTATACCTTAAGTAAAGAAAAGGGTGAAAGATCATTTGATCCATTGGTTGATTTGATTGTTGAAATAGTAAGGTGTGCATTGAGCGTCTTATATTATATCTCATATATTTTTGTACGGTATTCTTGCTTTTATTTACATTTAGTCTTTACAATTTACTGATTTAGACTGTAGGACGCGCAACGCGCTGACTGTTCTAGTATTTTTTATGAGCCGAGAACATGCAATCGCGTCGGATGGAAGGATTCTGCAACTGTAACCGGTCCTCGGAATTAAAAACGCAGTTCCAGAATCAATCAATCAGGCATCCCATTCCAATTCCAATATAAAAAAGAGAGTTGTTGCTGCAAAATACGTACATGGGGTGCAGTAATTTGCACTTTATCACCCCCAAACAAATCGCGAAATCGAAATCATGAAACTATACAGCTTGTCATCTTCTCGTCCGTGACATTATTCAATTTTCTTGGCAATCCACGCATGGCCGAAACGTACACGGCAGTACACCGGAAACAGCCTCAGCACTGCGGCAGGTCCGGCGGCGGCGGCGGCACCTTCGTGTCCGGCCCGTCCTCCACCTCGAACACCATCCCGAGGCCGATCGAGAGGTGGGAGTCGATGTGGCAGTGCATGAACCACATTCCTACACGTACACAGAAAAAAAAACCAAAGTTTTGTAGCCTGTCAGCAGCACGTTTGTACGTGTGTATCTCGTCCCTCCATTGTGCAAAGACTATAGTTCGAAGATAAGATTCTTGGAACGAGAAAGAACATCTTGACGTGACAAAAAGCATCGTAGACCTTTCGAATAAAGAAAACTTGGTGATATAAAAAAGAGAAGAGGAGAGAAAAGAAAATGTGATTGCGTCTTCTACACACATCATCATCAGTGGACCAGTCTAGCCGTAGGCCCAAATTATTTTCCGCCTAACTTAGTGGGCCGTCGCCGCCCAATCCAACCAACAGTAACCAGCCTTTCTAATCCCACTTCTTTCCTTAGCCCAAGTTTTTTTTTTTTTTTGCTTCACATAAATTTCATGAAAGTTTGAAATTTGTCATAAGTTAAAATTGAATTCTCTTAGCTCAGCATGACTTGCTAAATGTTCCAACCACTTCGTGTCATGACAAATGAACGGCCGGAAAAGATGATTTCACCTGGGTTATCGGCGACGAAGCGGATGACGGCCCAGCCGCCGGTGGGCACCGCGATGGTGTTCCGAATCTGCGGGTTGCGGAGGTTGAACTGCTTCGAGCCCGTGGCGTCGTCGTCGTAGTTGCCGAACCCCTGCGCCACCACGAAGAAGTCGTAGCCGTGCAGGTGCATCGGGTGGCTCTCGCGCCCCACCAGCGCCGTGTTCTGCAGCACCACCTCTACCGTCGCGTTGTACCCCAGCTTCCTCACCTTCGTCGCCGGCTTCCCCGGGAACAGCAGCGCCGCCGCGGCGGCGCCCACCACCTTTCCCGTCCTGTTCGTGTAGTCGAACTCCACGGGCGGCCGGTCGGGGAAGTCGCGGGTGTACACGCCGTCCGGCGTGTTCCGGTACCGCGCGTCCAGCATCGACGTGGTGGTTGGGAGAACGAAGGAGTGGTTGTTCATGGTGGCCACGGGGATCGGCTGGCACGTCGCCTGCGTGGGATCGCACGAGGGGTAGCGGAGCCCGAGCCCGACGGTGACGAACATACGGGTGTCGACGGCGAGCGGCACCCTAGGCATGCCTGGGCGGTCGAGCGCCGTCATGCCGGTGTAGAACCGGTTGGCCGTGTCCGTGTCCTCTGGCTCCGGCGTGTCAGGCAGCGCCGGCACCTGCTGGCCGCCGCCCGACGCCTTCGTTCCGGCGTACTCGACGAGAGCCGTGGTGATGTTTCCGTTGAAACCCCCGGGCGGCGGCGGGAACGCGCTCTGGTACGAGGAGATCGCCATGTAGTAGCAGCCCGGGGAGGCGTCGGCCGCCATGAGCGCGTCGACGGTCTGCCCCGGCGCGATGACGATCACGTCCGTCTCGTACGGCGTGGTGTAGCTCGCGTCCGCCGCCACGACGGTGAACGTGTGCCCCGCCACTTTGAAGAAGAACGCCGTGTTGAGCGCAGCGTTGATGATCCGCAGCAGGTACGTCGAGTTGCGGGTGACCTCGAACTTGGCGATTCCTGCGGCACGCACAAGGTCGACGGTGAACACGTACAACCCGGAACACACACGCACGCGAAGTGTACGTCGATTATTAGCTGCTCTCGGCTTACTGTTCGCCGTCGTCTCGCCGGCGTAGAGGTCGCCGGGTTTCCCGTTGATGGTGTACGCGTCGGCGATCGCGTTGGAGCTGATGGTGGTCTCGTCGTTCCACCACTCGCCGAGCAGGACGACCGCCTCGCCGTCGGGCGTGGGGAAGGGGTACGCGGCGGCGCCGGCGCTCGGGCGGATGACGAGGGCGCCGTAGACGGTGGCGCGGAGGAAGGAGGCGTGCGCGTGCCACCACAGCGTGCCCTCCTGCCCGGACACGTTGAACCTGTACGTGTACCGGCTGCCCGGGCGGATCGGGCACTGCGTCACCATCTCCGGGCCGTCCGCCCACGGCGTGCCACGCTGGAACACGCCGTGCCTGCATGCACAAGCGAGGAGGCCGAGGCAACGGTTGGTGAATATTCCGGCGGCCGGCGGCCGGCGGCGCGGTCGTTTTGTTTGAAACAAACCACCGTGGGGACGATGGACCCATGCTTAGTTTGTTCATTCAGTTACGGGCGTACCAGTGGATCGTCACGTTGCGTGGAGAGTCGTTGATGATGTGGACCACCACGGTGTCGCCTTCGCAGGCTTCGATCACGGGACCGGGTAGTCCATCCACGGCGGTGATGCTCACATTCCCCGGTTGGCTGATGCGCGGCCAGGATAGTGTCGCGACCTGAAAATTTGGAGAAAATATACAGGTCATGTTTGATCAACAAACAAAACTGAACGTCGTTTGAACAAAATTGCCCATCAGTTTCTCTGAAACTTTTGTTACGATTGAGGCGCAGAGATGGAGTACATTGAAGGTATGCTCCACGGTGGCAGCATGAGCAAGGGCTGCAGCAGAGGACACAGCCAACACCAGTATCAGCCAGGAACCCGGCATGATACTAGCGCTAGGGCCACCACAGCAGCAAGTACTCAGTAACGACTTGCTGCTGCCTGTCTGGGCTTCACTCAGAACTCACAGCAACTAGCTACAAGCAACCTACCATGATTGCAAATGCCTTTTTATACTCGTCTGAAATTGACACAGTCATGCACTGGGGGTGTTTATTTTCTGGCTCGCGTGTATAATGCCTTTACTTTATTATTACCCATCGGTGAAAAAAATGGGCTCTTTGTGCTTGGTCCTTCATTCCTAGGCTGTTGTTCTTCAAGTCAACTGATGATGCTCAGACTGAAACACCCCAGGCCGCACCTTTGCCTTGGGCTGAAGAATGTTCTGCTGATTACGGCCTCTTAACAAATAAAGCCAGACCTGTGTCTGTGCGCAACACCTTTCCAAGTGATGATGGAATCACAAATAAGAAAAGTCAATGTTTCGAAACAGCTACCCTTGAACTGCCTTGCTTCTTAGACTTGACCTGCATGACTTCTACATTTCCTTATCAATTTTGGTGGATATCTGCATTTATACTGCATGCACAACTGTATAGTTGAATATATAGTGACGGGTTCCCAAAAAAAAAAGAATATATAGTGACGGTTTAATTAGCGGGTTCCTGAATACTCCTGCTCGGCGAGTATTACTTTTCTGTGACTGGATGTCGAGAGGTGAGGCCGTGAGGCAATCTCTATCTTTTTTTTTTAAGAACAACTACGGCAGGCAAGCAACCGGTCTGAACGATATATTAATTGGATATGCGAGTTTAGGCATACAGGATTTGGGAATAGAGGGTGAGGAGAGAAGAAGCACCGCTAAGACAGATTACATAAGATACTACTCCACAGCAAAAGTTGTTCCTGGTGGCCAGGGTTGCGCAGCCGATGCACCCAAAGGCGCAAGTCTTGGCCAGCTTGGTGGAGAAGAGCCCGAGGGGAGGTGAGGTCGGAGTTGAACACCAGCATGTTGCAGCCCTTCCAGATGTTCCAGAGGATGGCCACGATGATGGTGGAGCTGAGCTTGGCCGGGAGATCCTCGGCTAGTTGAGGCATAGTCCAGAGGTCGTGGCAATCCGTCAGGTGCGGGGCGCAGGGCCAGCCGAGGCAGCGCCACAGCTGGACCACCCGAGGGCAGCGCAGGAACAGGTGTTCCTGGTCTTCATGTTCACCGCAGTACGCACAGAAAGGTGACTCGATGATGTTGCGGTGGTGTAGCAATGCCGCAGTGGGCAGCCGCCTGTGATGTAGGAGCCAGAGGAAGTGGCGGCAGCGCGAGACCGCCGCGCAGTCCCAAATGCGAGGAGCAAACGGGTCCAGTGGTCGCTGGGACATGTGATGGTGGTAGTAGACTAAGGAAGAGAAGGGAACCATGGCCGGACCCACTCCCCGGCGATCAGGTTCACCATCCGGCAAGATCACCTGTTGTAGCGCCTGGAGGAGGATGTCCCGTTGCGCTGCCGCCACAGGTGACAGGCGGGGGTGTAGATGGATGTCCCAAGCCGCGCCGTCGAACGATGCAGCAACAGAAGTGTTGCAGCGGGTGGTGTGGGAGAGAAGCGCCGGGAAGACCTCAGCCAGAGGCTTGGGTCCAATCCAGTGATCAAACCAGAAGGACGTGTAGAGTCCGGCGCCCAAATGGACCCTGGTGGAGGAGCGGAAATCCGGCAGCAGGTGGAGCAGGGCAGACCAGACCGGAGTGTCGAGGTGATGTCGGTCCCCGAGGTCCCTCCCAGAGCCGGCTCCATAAGCACGGTGGAACCATCGCTGCCAGTTGGTGGTGGGGGGGTGCAGCTTGGCGAGGAACTTGGACAGGAGACCGCGATTCTGCAGCGCCAAGTCTTTAACCCCCAAGCCCCCTTGCTCCTTGTCAGTGCAGATGAGGGACCATGCCACTTTGCACTGCCCAGCATTGCACACCGAGTCGCCCGTCCAGAGGAACGCGCGCCGGCGAGCATCAATATCTTCAATGGTGCCTTTCAGAAGGAGGGAAGAGCACATGGCGTAGACGGCCCGAGCACCCAAGACGGCGTTGGCGAGAATGGTGCGCCCGCTCGGCGTCAACACCTTGCCACACCAGCCGGGGATGTAGTTCTGCACCGCGGAGACGAGAGGGGTCCAGGCCGCCAGGCGCAGCTTGTGAGTAGACAGCGGCAAGCCCAGGTAGGTCTGCGGGAAGGAGGCAACAGGACATCCCAGGGAGGCGGCCAGGGGGGTCACTTGCTCGTCAGCCACCGCAATGGGCACGAAGGCGCTCTTGTCGTAGTTGATATGCAGCCCAGTGAAGCGGGAGAAGTCCTCGAGAATGCTCTTCATGTGGAGAATTTGTTCAGGGACAGCGCGGATGATGATGAGCGTGTCATCCGCATATTGGAGCACCGGGCAGGGGAGATCATCTACCAGTGGATGCTGCAGAAGGCCATTGTCAGAGGCGTCAAGGATCATCTGCTGTAGAAGATCAGCCACCAGGATGAAAAGAAAGGGGGAGAGGGGGTCTCCCTGGCGGATCCCCTTCTTGCATTGAATCCATCTGCCGGGAACCCTGTTGAGCACCACGGCAGTTTGGCTGGAGGTGTTGAGCAGGTTGATCCACTGCCGCCAGAGGTCGGGGAAGCCCTTGGCCGCCAGGACCCCATCCATTGCACGCCAGTCAACCGAGTCGAAGGCCTTGCGGAAGTTCAGCTTGAGGGCGATGGCCGGGGCAAGCCTCTTGTGACAGCATTGGACGATTTCCGCGGCGTAGATGAAGTTCTCCGCGATGCAGCACCCACGCATGAACCCCGTTTGATCACAGTGAACCAGCCGGGGCATCCATGGCTGCAGTCGAGACGTCATGACCTTGGTGCAGAGTTTGGTGACGCAGTTCTGCAGCGAGATAGGCCTGTAGTCCTTCGGGAGCAGACAGGCAATCTCTATCTTCACACTTTGCCCTACCAAGTACTTCTTCAGTAATCTTATCACTAACCAGTAATCAATCTTTTTTTTTGGAAGCGAAACAACCAGTAAACAGTAGTACCTCGTATGATAATTTTTTTATGGCAGCTACCTCGTATTGAAAATGTGAGTTTTTTGCGTACAAGTTTTATGGAAGTAATTGCAGGAAAGAGTATGTATATAAGCTAATCTATTCTATGTTTTACATAAGATGATTCTCCAATATTGCAAGGAGTAGAAATTTCCAAGCATAGCTAAAACAAGGAAGACGAATTAGGGTGATGGAATCTCTACCTTCACACTTTGCCTACGCGAAGTACTTCTTTAGTAATTTTATTACTAACCAGTAACCAATATTTTTTTGAAATGAATTAACCAGTAACCAATATTTTTTTTTTGAAATGAATTAACCAGTAACAAATCGTGACCACCTCGTATGATAAATTTTTTATGACAACTACCTCGTATTGAAAATGCGAGTTTTTTGTGTACAATTTAATTTTATGGAATAATTAATTGCAGGAAAGAGTATGTATATAAAGCTAATAATTTCCTATGTTAAGATGATTCCCCGATCCTTCAAAAATGATATTTCAACAAGCGTGAATGAAAATTGTATTGCAAGGAGTAGAAATTTCCAAGCATAACTGATGAAGCGGATACGAATTTTAATTAAGGGCATCAACTATAATCATACATGTTTTTGTCAATCGCCCTTCTCTAGAAATAACCACTAAACTGGACCAATTCAATTCAAGCTCTTTCTGGAAGAACGAGTGACTTTTCTATGTTTCCTTCGGTTTGAACAGAATATTTGTCTCCGATAAATAGATCATCAAAAACCATACGCATTACGCAATGCAGGGTCGTAGCTATATGTAATTTTGCTCGAGAAGGGATCGTATTCTGAACGTCGCCATTGTTCTCCTAACACTGAAAAGGATTAGAACAGAACAAAACACATTATCTACAGGCTACCTACTACGGATCAGAGCTAGCTAGCGTCGTTGCTAACCACTCCTTGGCTGTCACTTAACGGATGACCGAGAGGGACTGCCGTGGAGACTATCCATCGCGCCTGCAATGGATAGCAATCCATCGCGCCGGTCGTGGCCCCACCTGTCAGTGACTGGACAGTGGGACCCACCTTCTTCCCACTGGTGGAAAAACGACTTTTGTTCCTACACATTAGTCCCGGTTGAATTTTGGAGCCGATACTAAAGGTTTTAGGGCGACGTGGCCATGAGTGGTAGGAGAGCTCCGACCCTTTAGTCTCGGTTCGTAACACCTGGTAAGAAAGAGGGGGGCCTTTTGTCTCTATGAATTAGTCTCTAGACTAGATGATGAGTCCGGCCCAGGTGGGGTTAGATGGAAAGCCCGACACACCGGTCTAGCTTCAGATATGCACGATCTGGCCCCTGCAAATCCGGCTTCAGGTACACATGACCTGGCCCCCAAGATTCCAGCTTCAGATACGTACAATCTGGCCCCCGTAACCTTAGCACCGGCAGCCAAAATAACGACACATCGATCCGGCCGAAGCATGACACACTGATCCGGCTACAACGCCACTAGGGTCTCCTGTTGCGCCTCGGCAATCTTAGCACCATACTCCTCTGCAACCTTAGCACCGCACTCCGGTGCACCTCTCGGGGAAAGGCCCAATCGCCCCAAAAGACTAGTCTGATAGGGGAATGGTGGCCCTCCCTTTTAAGGTGACTTCCTCCTCCCAAGCTAAGCAAGGTGGGATAATGAGGCTCACACGGTCGCCGCCCGACTACAACTGGGCTTCGGCCCATGTTGCGTCTTTGCCAACGGGTAATAGTAGAGGAAGATGTCCTCATCACTAGAGGTCTTTAGAGAGATATTGTTCTTACCAATTAGGACCGAAGGTCCTTTTTCCACCAGTGTCCCCCACGCGCTCCCGTGCAGATGCATCTCGCGGCGCCCTCGTGGAGATGCTGCGCCCGACGACGGGGAACCACGGCGGATGACGGCTAGGGTTCCGACGAGCTCCTCCGATTTCTTCTCCAACTCCGGCGGCCATGGAATTGAGCGGCCGGCCGGGGGAGGCAGGGAGGCCCGGCGGTGGGGAAGGTCGTGGGGCGGCTTTAGGGTTCTGGCGGCGGTCGCGGCGGCCGGGCCAGGTCGGGGCGGGGGAGAAGGTCGTCGCCGGCGGCGGCTAGGGTTCCGGCGGCGGGTGCGGGGAAGAAGAGGGCCGCCGCGGGCGCGGTAGGGTCTCGCTAGAGCTCCGCCACCGCGGCCGCGGCGGCGGAGCTCCGGCGAGACCCTACCGCGCCCGCGGCGGTGAGCAGTGGGCGGCTGGGCGGCGGACGGTGATGGAGAGGCAAGGGAGAAGAAGGCGGTGCTAGACGCTGACGGGAGGAACAGGAGGAAGAAGAAAGAGGAGGGCGGGGGACCCGGCGCGATGGGTTGCTTCCCATCGCGTACGCGACGTATAATCGCACCCGAGGGACTGCTACGTACGCGAATCACCCATTCATTCACGCGTCTCTCTGGCTCTGCTAGCATCGTCGTCAACTTTTCGAAGAATCTGCTGTGTTTAGCTTGAACACACATCTCCATCCCCATCCACAACTCCATGTGCGACCATGCCCGTGCGTCCTATAGCTTGCAATGATATGATATATCACAATATCACACAGCATGCTAATAATGTCTATGCTAATTTTGTGCTAGCTCGATCCAACAAAATGTACGAAGCTTATACATACTTAGTCGCTGACTGTTTCACTGTTTGCATATCAAAACATGCATTTGCTATAGAAGTCGTGCAAAAGCTGCGTGAGGCCTATTCGGTTGTTCCCGATTGAATCATGGAACGAATTGGTTCCCTGGCGGGGAACGAGTGGATCGTGTTGTTTCTCTCGATCCTAAAGGAAGTCGTTCCGGAAATCAAGGTATATGGAGCTTGATTTCAGGTCACTAAAAGGTTGGAATAATAGAAACGAGTTGAATAGATCGAATCAACCTCTCTATTCCGATCCAAACTGAACGGTTAATTATGTTAGACACAATTTTAAACCGGGTCGAATCAATTCATGAGGAATAGATCTCGTTGCGGACGGTTCCGAGAGAACTGAACGAGATTTGAGTGTGATGATTTTTCCAGTTGCAGGTAGGTGGACAAAATTGACAACACATATCTGAGCGACTTGCAAATATCGACAACACGCATTATTCCAACCATTTGTCGATATTTCCACCTACCTGCTCCATGACTTTGCCTATCAGGGAATAATAATGCATGTCGATGTGCACGTAATCTGAGTGGCTACAAACAAACAAACAAAGTGTCTTGTTAGCTTGTGAGATCATCATCAGGGCACAGTGCAAAAGAACCTCGTGAGGAGGAGAAGTGGAGAACTCTGGACTCTCTGGTGTTGCCTGCTGGCTGCTAGTAGTTGCTAGCGTGGCACTAGTGGTGGGCGTGTGTTTAACTTAGAAGTCAATGAAAGAACCGGTGATTAGACATACTCCCTCCATCTTTAAATTAAATATATGATGTTTATGAAAAAACTAGTTTCATAAACATCATATATTTATATTTAAGGTTACTCTCTCGCTTGGGGGGGGGGGGGGGGGGGGTTGATGGAGAAAATGTACGCCCTTCGTTGTTTTATTTACACACTAGTGAAGTAACTGTCGTCGCGTCAACTTTTGGAGCTGAAGGGGAAGCAGCAACAAGTGTGTGAAGGTACGTGTGGTCCTTTTCATGAGCACGTAACATACCATGCGTGCATCATCACCTCGCGTGCCCACCTACTACTCCTGGCGTTGCATAGCAGCCCACAGTTTTACTGGCCGTTTTTTGTTTTCCGATGAGAGATGGCATAGTTTTACCGACTTTAACAGTGACATGGGTTGGTTAAAAAAATCAGGCTTTGTGACGACGTAGAAAAGAGGAAAATATAAAAGACCTTGCTAGATTGGGCCCAAAATCCTCCAAAAAATATTGGGCCAAACAACCAACCGATCGACGATGGGCGAAGGAAGGAGAAAATTTATCCAGCCCATCCGCTTGCTAATTTTCTGGGCCTTGAAACAGCCCACCTGAAAATTTATCCAGCAAGGAGGAGAGAAAATTGACCAGTGGGACCAACGTGTCAGTCTAGCAGGAATATAAGCACTCCTGCGGAACACGCGCCAGTCGTGTCCCCACCACCAACGAGCGCCGCAGCGGAGCCCAACCTCCACGGCACCATGTCGGCGGCGCCCGAAACTGCCGTTTCGCCGGCGCCGCAGCCGGAGCCGCCATCGGATCCGCCCGCCGTCGCCGACGCCGCCCATTCCAGCCCTGCCCCCATGGAGGTCGATACGCAAACCCTAGCCGAGCCTCCGCCCCAGCCACAACCCAGCCCCCCGTCCCCACCTCCTTCCGGGGAGGACGACGACGTGGTGGTCGTCTCCGGTGCTTCGGTTGGTGGCGACGCCGCGGATTCCGCAGCGGCGGCGACGGCGGCGGCTAACGAGAGGGTGAGGGGGCCGTGGTCCCCGGAGGAGGACACGGTGCTGAGCAACCTGGTGGAGAAGCTCGGGGCGCGGAACTGGACTCTGATCGCGCGCGGAATCCCGGGCCGCTCCGGAAAGTCCTGCCGCCTGCGCTGGTGCAACCAGCTCGACCCCCAAGTCAAGCGCAAGCCTTTCACCGGTACCGCCTCTTTTCATCCTCACATTGCTATTTTTAGCCCATGGCATCAGAAATGTACCAGGACCTAACCACGACCTGAAACTTTTGCATTTTTGATATCTAAGTGGGCTATGCTGATTTTTTATTGCCCGTATGGACTTGATACATGGTGCATTCTGTCGTTGCTCTGAATCTTATATGCCTATATGTCATATCTGGGTGTTAAACGGGTGATCTTTGGCTGCAGAAGAGGAGGACCGGATTATAATTGCTGCTCATGCTATACATGGGAACAAGTGGGCATGTATCGCAAAGCTTTTGGATGGGAGAACCGACAATGCTATAAAGAACCACTGGAATTCCACTCTGAGGCGTCGATACTGCAACGATGGCAGATGCAAACATGGTGGTTCTGTCGAGAGAAGTATCCCTGAGGTGTCCAGGGCAGTTCCAAAAGAACCTTGGCCTTCAAAGGATCTTAGTTCCTTCACCGCTATTGATGTAAGGGATGCTCCAGTGAAAACAGTTCCAGAAACATCTGCTGGGTCCTGGCATGTTGCAGATCAGTATTATAGTACCCAAGCTGTTGATCCACCCTACCTGTCCCGACCAGCTGCAAAGATTGGTGCTTTCAGACCGTACAATGCAGGACTTGCAGAACCTACCCAACAGGAAACACCAAGTTCTGTCTTCAAGTTTGACTCAACTCTTAAAGCTCTGACTCCTGAAAGTGAGGTATTCAAGTTTGCTGATCCTACATACTTCACTGCTGAGGTTCCAAACAAATGTGGGCATGGTTGCTGCAGCACCCATGGGCGGCCTCGTAAGAACTCCTTGCTGGGTCCTGAGTTCAATGAGTTTGAAGATCATCCACCAATTTTAAATAGTAGTTTTGCTTCATTGGTATCAGAAATTAGCAGCATTGCCTGGATGAGAAGTGGTATGCAAAGCGGCGATGCCAGTAGCTTATTGCAGTCAGCTCCGCCAGGCGCCAGCCTGACAAATTAGGATCTTATGAACACCCATGCTGGAATATTGCAGTTATTTTGTTAGATTCAGATACAACGATGTTAAAGTCATTAATTATAGCCGAGGTTCACCGTCAATATATTATGATCCATGTGCTTCTGTGGGCGTTACTGTATGTTTATTTCGGTGCTTCCACCATAATACTGCTGTGTTAGTCTAAATTAGGAATTTACTGGGTTACTCGTGGATGTGCTGCTTAAGTTATTGGACATGTTTAATTATTTACTGCATTATAGAACAAATACATGCCATTTATTTCATGTTTATAGTTGGCGGCAGTTCATCACAGGGCATTGGCCTAAAATATGTAGTAAGTAGCCAAATATAGACTGATTGTGATCATTTATGGAAGGCACCTTTATGGAAAGATATTTTGAATCTGAATTAGGAGATTCGAGCTTAGCTCGATCGGAGGAAGCTACTAGGGATCAGATTGCCTGCGTTCGTTTCCTGTCGATCGAAGTCAGGTGGTGTAAAAGGTCCCCAGTGCGGCAGTGCCTCCTTCCCCCCAAAAATGTGAATTGCTAAATTATGACCGTTACTAGAATGGTTCTACTGCAGAGCAGTATAACTATAAAGTAGTAATGGAGCAATGTTTTGATAAACATTGTGCATGTGATGTCAGTTGTCCAAATATTTATTTTGCTTGTTGAAGTTATGTTGGGTTTTTTTTATCGTGTGCATGCTATTTTATTGCCTGTCCACTAGCCACTAGGTTATGACCATCTAGTTACTTTATGGATGACACTTCAAGTTTGCATAATGCATACAGTTTACTTGAATTTGTTTTGTTGCGACTGTCATACAAATTGTCTCTTACCATCCCGGCTATAGTTTGTGGTGCACACTGGTTTAAGGCAACAGCAAATGTTACCGTGGCATTTGTGTAATCCACATTGCAACTGCATAAGTAGAAAGATAATATTATGGTTTTCGTCAATGTCTTAATGAAGAGGTATACTTTTCCTTCACATAGGATCTGATGTAAGATGCATGCTATCCATACCCTTTTTGTGCTATTTTGTTTGCTAAGGTGCTATGCAAAAGGTGCTCTCAAGACGTTCTAATATCTGCATGCACAAATCTGAAAATTCACGTTTTCCCTTTAAAAGGTAATTTGCAATAAGATGTTTATGCAATGTTTGATTGATATGTTTTGGCAGCATTATTGAATGTTGGTTTTAAACAGACGTATGGTCTTAGCAAAACCAATATTATGTTATTTATTCATGACAATTTAAGTTACAAATGATGAATAAGGGTGTAATTATGTGTGTTCCTCTGTTGGGAGTTTTATGCTATATGCTTCAGGAAATGTGGGAGTTTCTTCATTTTGCAGTGTAAGTGTTACGTTCTGGAAACACAGATAGTACAATTTGTTTTGTTGGATTGAAACAGATTAGGCAAATTGCCTTGCTGCATTTGAATTGCTTTGGAGTACCATGTTAAATCTTGTGACACTTTTACTTCTTGCTTTGCATAAAGTTAGTAGGCATTACACCTTGTAAGAAAGTATATGAATCCCAAATGATAGTGGTGGCAGCAACTGTAGTTTCATGCTGTTTTAGCGTTCTTGTACGAGTCATCCTTTGCCTGAGATCAATTTTCTTTCAGTCTCACCATAGCCTTGACTCTTGTGAAAAGCTATTCCTGCCTTCTTTATGACACTTATCGAAGGTAGTAGGAATATGACTCATCTTTATCAAAGATAAAATGCTCTGGTTATCTCTATGTGATAATTTGTTAGCGTAATCATGCACGTTGGTAGTTGGTTAGTCTTGCACTCTTGCTTTGATTAGATTGCATATTCTGGTTTGCATTATCAGGATAGGCCCAAAGTTGTCTCGCTTTCAAGTTTCTATTTGTGACCATGTGATGCCCTCCAGGACCAATCATTCATAAATGTCGGCGTAACCTCGCTTTCTCATTACCAATCTATATCTGGTGGCAATTTTCATTTTCCCTTCATCCTTCTAGTCCTGCTGTGATGCCTAACTCTAATTGCATTCCTTCTGAGCATTAAGTATCCTTTAGTTGTCGTCTAATCTTTGTCATACTGCATGAGCAATATATGTATGAACTGTGGCATCCTCTCTTTGTTGTCTCTGGTAGGCTTTATTTAGGGTTGCATCCTATCGCCCTTGGCCTCTCCTGTCGCTATCTGGGTTTATGGTGTTTCTGGAGGTTTTATGTGCCTGCACCCGACACCTAGCTGTACATGCAGCTAAACGTGAGCTTAGACAAGCATGTGGTTTTAGTGAATGTGCACTGCAAGATTGTTCCTTTGCTAATGCTCGAGTTTGGACAATTTGACACCTAATCCGTTGAAATGCCTGCTCTGAGCTGTTCAGATTCTTCTTTCAAAAAAAAAAAAAGGAGCTGTTCAGATTAGGCAGGACGTTTCTGGAGTTTGGACAGTTTGAGCTGCTGCTTCTTTGGGTCATTGGGGTGATGGATGTTGCAGGAACGTGCCGTGCCGGTTGCCAGCCAATGTGGAGTCTGAAGATTCTGTCCAATTGCGGTAGTGCATTATTGCAGAAGCAGTTGCCAGAGAGAGTATGTGGGGTGTGGGCCGTTCCGGAAGCCCAAAGGTACCCTTTCGCATTGGGCCGGAGTATGTTCCCTCCTGCGACGTACCTTTTCCATTTATACGGACAGCAATTTTATTTTTCTGGGCGAAGCAGCGCATCTGATTTCATCATAAAAAAGAGAAGGGGACACACGGTTATGTTCTTTCGTAATGTGTATTTGGAGCTGAATTTGTGGTTACAGGCGTGCTTGTGTAGCTCGTTTCAGAATGAGAAAGGCAGCGCCTCATGAAAGCTTCCTGTTTGAACACATAAGCGACTTGTGACCAAGCGAACTTTGATAAGCCAGAAATCAAGAGACAGACAATAATTTCCAGCAAGATTTTCTCGTAATTTCATCGACATTATCTAAGGACTATTAATCTATTATCATCTTCAAAATTTATTGATACCGGGGACCCCCAGTATCTGTTACAGAAAAAAAAGTATATGCCCCTGGTACACCATTTTTGCGGGTACAAAACGAAGGCTTTGTTGATTATGACAGTATATGATTTTATCTGTCTTGGGACTTTGTGAGCTGTTAGATATAGTCTTCCTGATGTAAACGTTCGTGGGCTGTCTATCTCTAGCTTGTAGGAGAGAACATCAGTATGGAATCTGAACTCGGGGGCATGTATTGCAGATCAGTAGTGATGGTTGGCTTCCTCCCAATCTTCACCAACCGATGGTGAGCCTCAGAGCACATGTTTAGGCTGATTCATTTTGATCAGCCCCGGCTGAGACCTTTAAACATGAAGTACCCAATACTGGCTACTGTCAGGCAAATAAGTGGGCAGATGGCTGTGTTGATATCCAGCACTCGGTTCCTGCTAGCGGCATTTGCTTGCCGGGTCAAGATCAAATGCTCATGAAGCAGGTTAGTCAGATTGTCGAGCTGATGTATAACTTGGCGCTGACCTCTTGATATGTTCACAATCTGCTTAGGAAACAAAGCATTAAACATGAAATTCAAGTCAAGATATGTACAAAAGAATATGTTAGAATAAGATAGACAGAACTAGGAAACAGGTTTACAATAGATACTGTACTAAATAATTTTTCACAACATATAGAATAACCAAAAAACTTTATTACACCATTAAAATTTAGCAAAGCCAAAAGTACCACATTCATTCAGCCTAGGCTTTGCACAATACATATCTAACATGATGAAGAAAAATCGAGTTTCAAGAGTCCTGTCATGAAGAAGCTTTGCCACATGAACATTTTATGCCAGATTTTTTATTTTCTGAAGAGAAGGTATGGGATTGTCTACCACCAGCAATTCAGCTGAATGTTGCAGAAGGTGCACATTGAGGTCCAAAATTATTAAAAAATACAGCAACATCCACAACATCAAATTGGTTTCATCAAATAAATCTTCATAATGTAATTATCTATAATCTGGTCAAAGAAAAAAATGTTTGACTTAGGCCAAAACTTTAACGTCTTACATTTTGGAATAGAGGGAGTATTTGTTGAAACCATGTGACATTTGGTTCCTTTTTTTTTTTTGGGGCGGTGACATTTGATTATTTCAATTTTGTCAGTTTGTGCATACTAATAGTACACTTGTTGAAACCATGTGATGTTTGCTTCCTTCCATTTTGTCAAATGTGCATGAATACTAATAGTACATCAAACTAACTTATGAAACCATGCAATCAGCGATTATTCACACTCGGTATGTGGTTTTACAATCTAAATATGATTTGATATTTCATAGATATCGCTAAGATGGTAACTATTTTGTGACTACTTGTACTAGAAACAGAGCTGAATTACTTTAATTTCTTTTTATTTGTTTTGGACTAGATAAACTCAAATCATGATCGAATTTGTGACCCACATGTCTAATTTGAGGACATCCATGACAACACCAGATCATTGCAATTTTTATCAAATTGTTATGGCCTGTCTCTGAGGTTTCAAAAGTTCCCTTTAAATTCTTGAGCTATTAAATAAACTGGTATTAAAACAATGTTAACAGTACTAATATATCTAATTATTTTCAACAAGATATGAAAAAGATAGGGAGGGGAGGGAACCTCTTCTGTCATTGTGGAATCCTTTGCAAGTTGGTTTGATGATACAGAATGAGGTATCAGAGTACCATTGCCTAACTGAGAAACAAAGAGATTCGTAGGTGTGGAACCATTACTAGCATCGTTTGGAAGAGCCAAATTCTGCTGACTGGGTAAATGTTTCTTTACTGTAAGCTTCGAATTAAGTTCTTCAACTCGAGAGGTAAACTCGTCCATCCTTTCATTCAATGTTGATATCTGCTCAGAAAGCTGGGTGATTGCACCCTATGAAATACAAGTGGAAACAAGAACATTTGCATATCAGTGTTCCATATGTCAAATATAGGCTTTGGACTACCAAGCTAAGTTATATATCTCTTTACTAATCTCACCTGGTTGATGGCAGGAGGTTCAGGGGCTCGTCCTCCACCAAACCTCCTGTTGCCATCAGTCAGTTTACTCAATTTCACTATATTTTTGTCTCCATGCGTTGAATATGAATGAGATAGACCACTGGACAATACCAACAAGAAAAAATCAGCTAAGTTTATTCCTGTTCCAAAGTTTAATTTAACTTTACAGGAGCAACTGTTCAAAATGGAAACAAGTATTTTTATTAAGAAACCTCTTCATAAGTTTGTTTCTTCTATCCGCGGAAACACGGGAAAAGGCTTCCTTTGGACTTGAGACCAGCTCATCATCAATGCTGAGTTTTGTCTTCAAATCCTCTGGTAATGCCTGCATATCAGTCAGACCCAACCAATGACTAAATTTTACAACTAGAAGTAACGCGAATATGATGTGCAAGTGCATAACTAATCAAATGCATACCATAACATCGTTTATCAATTTCTCCAGCTGAATTTGTTCAATATATGTGCGTGGTATATAAGAACCATCCAAACCTAACTGCTCTGCTACAAATTTAACATAAAGCCGATCTCTTCCTTGCACCTAAAAAGAAGAAGCAAGGGTTATTAAACAGTTGTTGAGATACAAAAAGTAAAGAATTAGATAGTACTTAAGAACTTGAGATGTGAACAACAACACTGAGAGAAACTACAGCAACCAAATGACAAAGATTATGCTCACTTGTATATACTGCCGGTTAAGTTGCTCCAGCCAGTCAATTTTAACAGTTGCCTTGCCATCAGAAAAAACACGACTGCTTCTCTTCAGTATAGCTGCAATAGTATATCCCAATGCCATCAAACCACCAAGAAGACGTACACTGACTTCAAAAGTGATCCTTGGTGATATAATAAAAGGATTGTCGGTCACCCATTCCTTCAAGTACAAAAAGAACGTAAGGGAGGAAGTGAAACCAGGGCTGACAGCAAAGGTTTGTTTATTGCACTTATTTACAGGAATCCAGGAACGAATACATGTGAAACAGCCAAAGAGGGTACATCAAAGCCAACTGCATAGAAGACTGAGAAAATGTGTTCAGTTCAGTAGTCCTAGTAAATATAGAAAGAGACATGCAATTAAGAGTCTTACTGCAATGAGAAACTGAACGGAAGTAAAGTTCCATGTTCTAGCAAATTAAAGATTCCTGGACATATCTGTATGGAATAAATTGCACGGAAGCTAAAGAATGGTTAATCCAAAGAACCTTACAATACTAGCATTAGAACATGAACAACCAACAATATCCTTAAAAAATAATGCAGCCATTAAACACAAATTGAAATTCCATTCACTAGAGAGAGAGAGAGAGAAACATAAAACTCAAATTTTTTTAATAAGAGAGGGAAAAAATAAAACTGATATACCTCAAACATTAGATTATATTTCCCTTCCCTATTCCGCATTCTCAAATAAGATTGGCACGCTTCTGGGTCTTCACCAGGTGGAAGTAGATATATATCATAAGTTTCTTCGTTGCTTTCTGTATGATCATCACCAAGCACAGCCTTGATTTTCTCAGGTGTTAGAGACCTTCGTGACTGCAGTATAGACGGCCAATAGTCAGGTTATATTGGTAAATCATGAAAAAAAGTTGTTGTTGAAACTATGTCATCGGTGCATAAACGCTGTCTTGTGATCAGACGAGAACAAAGATTGCAAGGACATTATGACAAAAAAAAAACAAGATGTTATTAATGCATACCTTCAGAATGTACATGGGATTTTGGAACCCTGAGAATGGATTGAACTTGTTGATGATTTTAATATGTGCAGTCTCCAAATCTGGTTCAATGAAAGCCTTGTACATTGGATAAACCTGGAAATGCCATCTTTCATTAAACCACACCAATTGCAGTAAGAGGTAATTCACACGTTAACATAAACCACAAGACTGTTCATGATGGTATGGCCAACTTGGAAAATTCAACCTACTGTTTCTGAGATCTGATGAATTATTTCTTCAGGCTCCTGACCAGCTCGCTGTATGTCCCTTAAAACCCTCTTCACCAGGTCAAAATGAACACCACCAGTGACAGAAACACACAAGTCCATAAATGGCCGTAACTTCTCACTCAATGCATATATACCTTCGATAATAACAATCCGGGACCTAGGGGCATCAACTGTTCTGTTGCACATAAGAAAATGGTAATATTAGAAATGAGAGACAAAATATGGACCTAAGCCTGTAATACTGAAAGATAGCAGTGATTATTTACCTATACCCAGTCCGGCAGCTCGACTTGAAATCGTATATTGGAACCTGAACTGACCGCCGTTCCTTGAGACCATGAATGTTTTCCAACAGTGTGTCATAGTCTGTTAGACGTGGATCTGAGCAAGTTTGAAGATGCAAACATATCAATTTCTGTGGTTGGAAAACTTATCACCTTAGAAAATGCACCTTGTAATAATCACATACTAACATTGTCATAAAGCATATAAGATAATAATTATCACATTATCAACGCAGATTGCGGAGGTATGCAGTTTCCAAGTGACCAGATGTATAGACACACTGCTCGGATATATGTGATATCAACTATCTTTTATTAGTTTTTTTCAGAATTTTTGTTGTTGTAAAGGAAGTGGCAAACATATTAATAAACAATAGGACAAGATGCAAAGTGCTTGGTGATTAGGACTACCATCAAAATTGCCATCAACTATGCGAGTTGCGTCATTGTAGTTGTCCATTGATATCACAGCAACATCAGGCATGAAATTGACCACCTTCTCAGTAAACACTGTCTTCCCCGCACCGGAGGGTCCAGCAACACCCACAAATATTATCCCTTCATTGTGCTGTACCAGAAGCTGGCAGGCACGGATTACAACAAAAAAGCCTTTCTCAAAAGACAATGGATCGTGAAAGCGGGCAATCTCATAGCGGTTGGAGTCCTTCCTTTTCACCAGTTGGACCTTGTCTCGCAGAAGGTTATGCCGCCTCCTTGGCGAGTCAGCCAAGGAATCATGCTGCTCCATCCAAATGTTGTCTTCAAAATACAATTGTGCGCAGTTAATTTTCCATAAAGTTTGGGGTTCAATCAAACTGCCCGCCTTTTCTTACACCGTATTATCAAGATTGTTGTTAATTAATGTTCTTCGTTGGAGCCCAATCAATATTCTGCACTGAATAGGCGACCGTTCTCACTGAATTGTAGAATTTGCGTTAAAAAGTAAAGTGCAAGCACAAAGTTACAAGAAAGTAAAGTACAAAGTTGGAGAAAGAAAAACAATGAAAGAATTATGGGAAAGTGGGCTTGGGTGTAGGAAGTACGATGTCTGAGGTCGGGAAAACAGTAGTTTCAGCAGCAATTTTTTTTAGTCTCTGAAGCTAATCAATCTATGCTTTGAGCCTGTAACCCTGAATTTCTACAGCTCTATTATCTCTTTCATATTCCAGCACCTTGCGAGGGTTACAGGAGAGGATTGGAGAGGATACTCACCTTGCGAGGCAACTCGATCTGCACAGAGGATTGATGAACGGGCGAAGGTGCTGGGTGAGTGGGTGTGATCGAGGAGCCAGGCAGCGTGGATCAGCGGAAGCCGGAGCCGGACGCGGAGGATGGAGTCGCCGGGCCACGAGCGGCCACCAAACCCTAGCTCGCCCCTCCTGCCTCAACCCCTCCGCTGCTTCTTTCGCGACGGGTGTGGAGTCGGTGGAGGGAAGGAAACGGAAGAAGGTAATACTTCGGGCTGCAGCCGCTGGGCTCTGAGCTTGTGCCGCTGCGCCCGCCGCAGCTGCACAAATAGCTCAACCGAGCAGGCAGGAAGAGACACGCAGCAAATTTACCGAGTCGCGTGACCTCGACAAATTGCCGAAAACAGACGGTGATCCAAAAACAGAGCATCTCCAACTTTTAGCCGAGACATCCCATCCCAACTAGCAACACCCAGCCAGAGACCTAACCAGCTGCTAAAAAAAGAATCATAACCCATTTTCTCCTCCTCGTAGAACCGTCAATCTGGTCAGATAGAGCATCTGAAAAGTGCATTACGGATAAACGAGAAAGTTTTCCATCATCAGCGTACGCACGCACGCCTGTTGAGAGATCTTCGCGCCACTCATCAAAAGCCGGATACATTTATAAAAAGTTGACAGCAACGTTGTGCATATCTGGTTTAATAAGTATCCGTTGACCTGCCTCTGTTACTCGTCTTGCGAAGAAATTCACTGGGCATTAGTGTCTTCCGTGCAGTTTTGATAGTATGAAGCATCTTGCTGCAGTAACTGGAAATTCAAGCAGGCGATTTCATGGTACAAAATGCAGAGCATCTTACTCTCAAGTCCTTTCGACTAAAAAAATAATAATCAGGCACAAGAACATCTTATAGACGACACTACAGGTACAACAGATTCTTTTGAGCTTGGTGCAAGGTAGCACCAATATAATTATTGATCTTTTCATGTACTCTCCACTCCTCACAATCTGTTGCTCCTCATCTTCATGAGCTCTATAAATTCACTGAAGGCTGTAAAGCACAAAAGATGGATAATTGCGTCAGCTCAATCGCATGAAACTAATTACATGAAATCGCGAGCCTGTTTACATCAAAAGATGGATGACACTAATTACATGAAACTAATTCAAGATAGCAGTAAACTCCACAACATGTCGTCCACATAGAAAAAGGTTAGTACTAAAAGAAATGTACCTGTGTCGGAGTCATGTGGCCCTGGTGAAGACTCAGGATGGTACTGGAGAGACATGAGCTTCAACTTGGGGTACTGAAGGCCAGCACAGCTATTATCGTTGAGATTGATGTGAGTTACTTTTGCTCCTTCTGGAAGTGATTTTGGGTCAACTGCATAATTATGGTTGTGCAGGGAAACAAATTGTGGTTTAGGACGATGCAAAGCACGCAGCCAGCTAGGATGCATCACAAGTAAATAGAAGGGATAAAGAACAGTCATTCCAGACTCTCATAGATACGGATTAACGAAAAGTAACAGCACGAGCACGGATGCTATCATTCTACTACGAGGTAAAATATTACTCCCTCCGGTCGTGTACATATGTCGTTTCAGACATCAAAGCTAGCACAAAATAAACTACCATCTTGTATCTTAACGTCAAATAAAAACAAACGGAGGTAGTATTTTCTTGGTGGGCCAACCCAGTCACTTTGATCAACATCAATTTTATATCACAACTGATTTGTAATATTCAACATTTTTATCTAGCAGGCTAGACTTGCTAAGTGGATACAACATGATTACCTAACAAAACAAATTTACAATTGTGTATGAAGAGTCTAGGCAAAGGAAATCGTGAAAGAAGTGCAGCACCTCTCAACAAATAGGCAGGTCATACAACAGGAAACTGAGAGGATCAGTACTGTGTCAGTCAAACAAAAATGGATGATTTTGACATAGGGTTTGGTGTCTACACGTCCGCTTCGGAGATCACAAACAGGGTGATTCCCCGTTCCCCGAGCCTGCCCAATCAATTGGTGGCCCATAAAATCATAAGCAATCACCTATAAAATAAAAGCAAGCCAACATCAGCTGCAAGATATATTTTCATGAGCACAGTGAGGAGGGAGCTAGGGAGGACGACAATACTGACATGAAAAGTTTCACTCGACTGATTCTTCTTGAACTCCCATTCTGAATCGGTTTTGTCCGACCATTCATAAGGAGCATCACATGTGACACCAGTAATCAAATCAACTCCTGCATAATATTAACATAAAAGTTACTCCCATTACAACCAAGAGACAACATCATAAACATCATTCAGGGGTCATTTGCAGCAATATAACAAAACAATGTTACTGAAGAACTACCATTCCCATGTACAACAAAACAATGCCAAGATAACTAAGTCACTCCATTCAGACAGTAAAATCTAGAACTCTTTTCCGGTGCCCTATACCACCAATGAGTAGTATGAAGTATAGATAAGGGTAATTTAGTACTTGTGTTTATTTTTCTGTTTTTTTGACCTCTTGATTTTTCCATCTTCTCCGTGACCCCTCTTTCATTCGCCCGTCGCACCCGACGGCAGATGCCCGTCACGGGGGTCGTCTGGTGGCAAGCGGAGTAGGATAAACTTGTCGATCAGCTCGCCCGTCAGCGGTCAGCGCCTCCTCCCCGTGCTGCTTGCTTGGCCGGACATCACCCGGACACGCCGAGCGGCGGCGAGGGTGGGATTGGGCGGGGGCGGGGTGGGGATTTTTTTTTTAGTTTGGACTGAGCGGAGTGGACTTGGCATAATCCAAAATCCAACCGGACTTCATTGGATCTGGGCCTAGTTGGATGTGGGGCGATCAATCGATTCAGAGCAATTCAGGTTACAGAAAGGGTGAGTGGCAATGCCAATGGACAATTCAGGGCCCCTGACGTAGTGGTACTTCCCTTTCTCTTCTGACGCAGTACTATTCTTTTTATGGCAGAACTTCGAAAAGATGAAACATACAGCAGCGTATCATGTATTTAGAACCTACTACATAAGCGCACATCTGTTATGAACACTGAACCAGGTAAACTAATAAGGTTACGACTATACATAAACATCAATTTGCTAATTGACTATAACTTGCCTTTCCTTTCACAGTTTCACTACTGATTATACACATATACCATGGCAAAATACCAGACAAAAACATGGGTTCAGCCAAAAAACAGTTTCAGTAGTCATCTATCAAATTTCGAGCCACAAATAGCTAAAGCAAACGATTTCAGTACTGTGACAGTATGAACTTTCAGTAGCACACACTTGTCAACAGAGCACACAAATTCGAGCCACAAATAGCTAGAGCAAACCATTTCAGCACTGTCACAGTATGAACTTTCAGTAGCACACACTTGTCAACAGAACACTCAAATTTCGAGCCACAAATAGGTAAAGTAAACCATCTCAGTACTAATCGACAGAACACAAACATTCCAACAGAGTTACCACAAAACCTCACGAGTCTTCATCACCTTCAGCCAGAAGTGCTTATTGGTTGCAATTTGTAAACCTGCAACTGCATTATGGTTTTCCAGTAGTGATGAACCATGATTGGTCAGTGTTTTGTTGTCCAGAAAAGAAAAACAATACCATTGTTCACATTAGTATTCTGAATCAGCTCCGACAAACTGAAACCGATCAGAATATTTCACCTGGCACAGTAACTAGCAAATCAACCAGAATGAAACATATCCAGGAAACAACAGTCTGACGAATTTATAATCCAATGGAAAATCATTCTTCTGACGAATGAACCACATTATTAACTGAGGTGACACAGGGCAATCAACTATTGTACAAAACATAAGGTACTGATATGAGCCTAAGCTCTCATTAGTCTCTGTCAAAACCAAGAATGCGACGCTCATGAAAGTACAGTTCAAAAGTTCAGTAAACTGTTCACAATGGTTAGTATTCTGAAAATGCTCCGACAAACTGTAACCGGTCAGAACATTTCACCTGTTCACAATGGTTAGTATTCTGAAAATGCTCATACAGTTCTTTGTTCAGAAAAAAGAAAAGATAGTCAGTCATGAGTTCAAAATTCCAATCAGGGCACTGAACATGATACTTTGCTGACTTGTGCCTTGTCTGAGGTGGAATTTATTTTTTGTGTAAATTCGATTCTGGTCTTATTTTGACACCTAATGAAGTTATGTCGTCGTCCTGCGCCACCAAGAACTCGGGGACGGCCGCCCCCTCCCCAAGCCGCCGCCCAATAGCACGAATCCGCAGCCATCGCAGCCTCCATGACCCGCGAATAGGATGACGCTCTAGCATCCAAGCCGCCGCCATGACCGCCGCTCCCACGGACCCGCCTAGATCCGGCTTCGCCGATGCGCAGATCCGCCCGCACGAGAGAAGTTGCGCTCCTCACCTTCCCGCAGGTGGCCGCTGCTCACGCGGACCCAGGAGCCGCCGCCGACTCCACGCAGCCCACCTGCCCTGCAGCTCGCGCGGGCTTCCCCTCCCCGCCGGTGGCCGCTGCTCGCGCGGGCCCAGGAACAGCCGCCGACTCCGCGCGCGCCCTGCCCTGCAGCTCGCGCGGACGCGCTCTCCCGGCCGGTATTCACTGCTCCGGCTGGCAGCAGGTACACCAGCGGACGAACATTGCAAGAGGAAGGAGAGTGAGAGACAGTGACGGACGGGTCAAGGACTAAGGAGAAGAAAATTTCCAAATGAATCGTGTGTGTAATAAAATTTTTGATTATAATTAGTGAGATTGTAATTAACTAGTTATACGAGGTTGTAATTGTAAAAGTTGTTTAATTTGTAATTCCCATAATACCCTATACCACCTTATACTACTCATTCATACCACCTCATACTACCGTTTAGTTTACGAAGTATACAATTCATCTGAACCGTTAGATATCTGTATACTAGTCCTTTTTTAATGGTAGTATAGCCTAGTATATGGCACCGGAAAGGAGCTCAAAATCTAAGTTGCTCCAACAGATTCAACCAAAGTTAAAACTTAAAATCAGATTTTTTTTTTAGTTGCTCCCTTGTTCTTTTTCAACTCTTCTTTTCTGAAACATGCACTGAGATATTTGAAGTGATCAATTGATCGATGACACTCAATGGCACTCAATTCTGACAAAGGTCAACAGATATTATCTAGCAAAGGCCCTAAAAAGATATTATCTGGCAAAGCAATGCATCATGCCCGTCAATAGCTCAATACATATTAAGCTAATTCGTACTATATTATGTTGGGAAAGATCACTATGTTATATACAAGCTAATCATTAGGCACACATTTAGGATCAGGTTTGTCACTGGAGACTGATAATGAAGTACGTTGGAGTTTTACACTCTTGCTTTGATTTGATTGCATATTCTGGTTTGCATTATCAGGACAGGCCCAAAGTTGTCTCGCTTTCAAGTTTCTGTTTTGGACCATGTGATGCCCTCCAGGACCAATCTCATTCATAAATGTCGGCGTAACCTCGCTTTCTCATGACTAAGGGTTTATTTCCATTTTCCCTTCATCCTTGTAGTGCTGCTGTGATGCCCAACTCTAATTGCATTCCTTCTGAGCAGTAAGTATCCTTTAGTTGTCTAATCTTTGTCACTTACTGCATGAGCAATATCTGTATAAACTGTGGCATCGTCTCTTTGTTGTCTCTGGTAGGCTTGCATCCTGCAGTATATCGCCCCTGGCCTTTCAGAAACGCGGTGTGCCGGTTGCCAGTGCCACCGTGCAGAAGGACTTGACGACCCCATGCCGATGTGCCGATGTGGAGGCTGAAGATTCTGTCCGTCATGGGGCCCGGCCATCGTGCCATGGTTGCTGATCGGGAACAGCTCGGAGCATTGGGAAATTATTATGGGGTCTGTTAGTTAGGATTTGGATTAGGTGACGATTGAATAGTGTATCCTTGGGCCTGATGGGCGTGTTGGCTGGATTAGTTTTCGGCAGAGACAGCCTTGGTGATTTGATCTCCTAGCTTAGCTAGATTCCTCCTCTGGTCCAGCCTTTTGCTGCATGTGTTAGTTTTGCGGTAGCATCTGCACCCATGCTCGAGCAGTCATAGTGCTACTGCTAGGCCAGGATCGAGATCACGAGACCATCTCTTTCTCCCCTTCAGCAGTTCAGCTGCAACAATACCTTTTTATTTCTTTCTTTATTCTGGATTAGCATTGCCCTTGCTCTGGGAGTAATACTTTATATCTGATCTGGCCATTTGTGATGAGCCAAGGAGGCAAGGACGCAGCATGTTTTGTTCGGTCGGCAGGAGACGTTTCTGCTAGTACCCAAACCAAACAAAGAACCGCCGACTGACCGGCCGGCGAGCGGCGGCTCCGCCAGCTGCCGAGGCCACGCCGCGCTCCGCTGATGGCAGCGGATAGCTTCGAATCCTCTCCGCGCGGTCACCCGGCAGCGGCAGACAGACACTGCAGACACTGTTGACCGCCTGGTACTAAAGTGCCGTTGACTGTTGACCGCTCTTTTTTTCTAATAATAAAAAAATAGGAATGCCATTTTCTTCTGTTTGCAGCTCTCAAGAATCCACTGTTTCGAGTCACGTGAAAGATCGCTGTTGCCGGAGAGAGCTTGACTGCTCACCAGCACCGGCGGCACGGCGGCAGGATGCACGGGAGAGGGGAGACCCGACCGCGCGACCGCAGGCGCCAGGCGCGCGAGGACTCCTGATGTCTATCAATCCCCGTCGCGCAAAGAACACGAGGAAAAAGAGCCCCGCGGCGCGGAAAGCGGAGCGGACCGATCGAGATCGAGATTCCCAAGCGCGAGCAGGCGCAGGCGCAGAGCAAAGAGCTCGCCCGAAATATCTCTCGCGTCAGCGTCGAATCCAACTCATCATGCCGGCCGCGGTGTCGCCGTGGTAGTAGCTGCCGCGCCTGCCGGCTGGTGCCGGATGCTCCTCGCTCTCCCCTCCCCTGGCGGCCGGCGAGCCCGAGCCGGACCGGAGATTAATTAGCCGTCGGCCTCGCTGGAATGAAAGCTGGCGGACGCAGGCGGCGGATCAATTGGAACGGAACGGTGCACGCCATGCTCGAACGGGCGGTGGTGGCGTATCAGCCGCCGCTCTGTGGGGGTTGGGTGTTCCTCTCGTGCCTTCCAGCTGCCGGCCGTGCGGCGTGCCGTGCGTGGTCTCGGGAGAACAAGCTCCAGCTGGGTTGGTAAGCGTTGTAGATGGACACGCCGCCGATCTGGGTTCGAATCTCATCGAACGTAGATTTATCTCAGCGAGGATTTATTTTTCAAAAAAAATCTTCTCGTCGGTGAAGTTGAGGTTCGGGAGTTTTCTAAGTTAGGAGGAGGCTTTCTTCTCCTAATGAAAACCGTGGGGGCAGTCTTACTCTCACCGTTTTTTTAGTGTCTTGCGGTCTCGGCGGTCGTTGAACTGTTTGGATCATCAAGCCAAGCACAAGCAGGGTGATTCTAGAATTCGACACTACCAGATTCGCTGCTCAGGGCATGAATTGTACCGTACGACGCCGCTGGTTAGTGATTACTCTGGTTACCGACAAACGTACCCGGGTACATCACCTGATGATGTTCTCATGTTCGCCGGTAATCAGTTTTGCACGGCCTCGTACTGGTAATGTCAGTCGTGTGCTCATTCATGCAACCACCACCTACTGCTGCAGTCGTAGTTGTGGTGGGTGCCAAACACTAGAGTACGTACTAGTGAGTAGTGACCATTTCGTACCACCGGATTATAGAGCTGATGACCGATCGCTGCTGACTCCCAAGCACCTCACACATGACAGTCTCGCTCCTTGTCCAACTCGCCACGCCCACCGGAGTGACGAGATCACGAGACGGCCACCCATCCGACCCATCCCGGACTCCGTCTCCTCTCCCGCCTGCTCTCTTCCCCTTCTCTCTTCCGCCTACCACACCCCTCCTGCTGCGTTTGGAAGTGTAGAACAACCTTACTCCTTCCGCCTCCCTTTCTCCTCGCCTCTTCTGTTTTGTTTTATCCGCCGCGGTCCACGCCTATGGATCTTCGAGGGGTCACTTGCAGAAAACCCAATCTTGCAGTGACCTCCGTTTTCTTCCAATTCTCTGTAGCGTACTAGCGTGTAGCCTCCACCCGCTTTGGACTTTTTTTTGCTGCTTCTGCTTGGCATCTTCCCGTGATCGGCAGCATTGAGCTGAGGATTCCCGTTTGGTTTCTTGGACGCCCGATTCGGGGTGACCTGCGGGAGTGGTATTTACTGCGCGCTTTCGGCGTTTCTTGTTTGCTCCCTTCCCAATTTGCTCCGGCCGGGAGTAGAAATGTCCGGGGCAATCTAAGTGATTCCTTTCCGTTCCTTGAATTCGCTCCGTAGGTTCCTCTGGTGGCCATGGTGAACGACAGCGAGCAATCGGTGATCACCGCCGCCGCCGCCACCATCGTTGAGCCTGGCACGGAGCGGGGCCGCGCGAGCGGCGGCGGCGGCGACCGGCGGCTCGTGGAGGAGAGCTCGGACAAGGAGGAGGGAAGCCAGCGCTTCTCGGACGCCGAGGACCGGTCCTGGCACTCGCACTCGCACTCGCGGCAAGGCTCCGCTTCCGCGCCCGCGTCCGTCGGCTGCGACGCCAGCGCCAGTGCCGGCGGCGGGAACGCGGCCGAGCCCGAGCGCCCCAGGAAGTCGTGCGTGTCGGAGTGCTCGCTGGACGACGACGTCGTCGACCTGGAGGCGGGGCTGGCCGAGATCACAAAGGCTAGCCCCGAGAAGGCCGAGAGGAACTGCCGCATCTGCCACCTCGGCCTTGACAGCGCCGCCACCGAGTCCGGCGCCGGCATCGTGCTCGGTTGCTCCTGCAAGGACGACCTCTCCCGCGCCCACAAACAGTGCGCCGAGACCTGGTTCAAGATCAGAGGCAACAAGTAAGTCCACCCGCTGCTATTGCCATACAGACAGATCGCTTTGCATGATTGCTATTATTACACGGCAAGCGAGTTTACAGTCTGCAAGAATTAAAATGTTTTCTTGCGTTACGAGTTCGTTGCAACTGCAAACCTGGCATTATTTGTTTAAGATATATGTCCGTGTGAAAAAAAAGCATTAGTTTGTTTACACATGCTTTAGTTCTGTAGCAAGAAATTGCTATTTTGCTATCCTTAGTTACGTGGGTGATAAAGGTTCACGGAGATGGGCGAGGAAAGGATAAAGTAGAATCAGTTGATTCGTAGGTTACAGAAGGGCTTTGGAATGTGATGGAACATTGGAGAGTCGATAAAGTGGGATTCCCACTTTTGGTCTGGCTTTCTCTTGCAGATTCCTGTGTAATTCTCTTGATCCTCGAATGTGGAAGTCTTTTTGTTATCGTGGTACTGGTACCATCGTGTCAGCTTCCACTGGAACTGTATACTTCATGAAAACTACAGCAACTTGTCATACTTAACTGCAAATCGGTGTGCCAAGTGATTAGCATCTTCATGTTGGGGGGAGAGGGTCTTTTTGGTCGACACCTCGTTGCAGAAAGTCTTAGAATTCCGCATAGGGTGAATGTAATAAGCAGCACGGGTTACTGAATCTGCAAAATTGCTCAGCAGCTATGCTTTTCAGTGTCGAACGTTATTCAGAATATTGCTTAATTCAATAAATTATATAGAGTAGCAAGCGCTGTTTTCCCCACATCACGTACATGAAGTCTATATTTGTAGTTGAAAATTATAGTCAAAATGAAGTGGGAAAGTGGAAGGTGATGGGTAAAGGCACTATGCTTGAAATGGGAACCTAGCTCAAGCTACATCACTAGTGCCTTATTTCTTAGCTTTCTCCTTTCCACTCTCAGTTTTTTCATCAGCCATGTGTGTCTATCAAACATAAATGAAAATAACCTTGCACCAAACTAGCATCTTGAAGATACAGCAATTGTGAGACTCTTTGAGTGCAAGTTTT
The DNA here is from genome assembly GCA_036936925.1 of Cenchrus fungigraminus. Taxonomy (NCBI): domain Eukaryota; kingdom Viridiplantae; phylum Streptophyta; class Magnoliopsida; order Poales; family Poaceae; genus Cenchrus; species Cenchrus fungigraminus. Next base: position 12,327,621 of record CM072779.1, read on the forward strand.
CAAGAAAAAATGATAGATCAAGTGCCCCTTCAATTCAAATGCAAGCATCCAGATGAATTGGAGGGACAGCTTTTCTTACAGTGTAACAGACATATTTCAGTTGCTTTATTGTCATGATGTTATAGCAAGGTCTTTAATCTTCTTGTTTTTGGTATTTACACTTGGTGTTAAAGCACAGACTTGACCATTATATTCTCACAATATATATCACTTATAGCTACAAAACTCAATATTATGTGTAAGAATTTGAAATACTATTGTAATTGTACAATTTTTTTTACATTAGCACATACTTGTTATGTGACTAATTGGGTGTCAAATTTTATAAAAAAGTGTCTTTTCCAAAACATTATACTCCTTGTATTTTTTAACTAAGCGAGTAGTCAGAAGTTGTCTGAGTAAACAATTTGTAAAGGTAGGGTTTGAAATGATGCTATATTATATAAACCTTTAAGTTATTTCCATATTGATAAAAGTCATGAAAGTGAGTTCAATTCTTAGTAGGCACCTTCTTGACCATTCATGTTTAATCATTTGAAATGAGGTAACCATGGGAAGTATATAACCGAACCATGATTAAAAAACAAAGATGCTTCAGTATCTTTACCGAATCACAAAACATAACTTTGCTCTCCTACTTCAGAATTTGCTCTTCCTCAATTAGTGTTCAGCTGAAATTAGGCCTATGTCCGATTGAATTGAAATTCTGCTTGTGATGATTATCGCTTCGTATCATATTAAAGCTTTCTTTTGCATGCTATCCTTATGTTCTAGTAGTTGGTCATTATTAAATGTGTTGCATCAGTGTCGTTCAAGTAAGTTTGCATTCGTAACATACTATCTGAATATAAGCAAGGATTTGTTTTAAGCGGCTCCATCTCCTCTTTCATTGTCTTAGGATCTGCGAAATCTGTGGCTCAACTGCGTGCAACGTGGCAGGTTTCAGTGATATGGAGTTCATCGAGCAGTGGAATGAATCAAGCGGCACCGTGGCTGCCCAGGCAACAGCCACCGAGCCTCGGAGGTTTTGGCAAGGGCACCGGTTCCTTAACTTCCTCCTTGCTTGCATGGTGTTTGCGTTCGTTATATCCTGGCTCTTCCACTTCAATGTTCCTGGATGACTCTTGGTGCGCATTGTTCAAATAAAAGCTCCAGATCCAAAGACTGATGTGATGAAGTATGGCAGTATGGGCGAGTGTCGAGTGCAAACTGGATGGCCATGAGCAGAACTGAAGATTTGAACAGATTGCTTGGGTGAATTGAAGGATGGTGTTAGATTTGAAAGGCAGGTTATTCTGTAAAGATTGGGTGTACATTTGCATGTGGTTTTGAAATCGGGGAATAGAAAATCCCATGCTTCGTTTTTTTCTGAGCAAATTTTTTTTTTGAGTAGCTTGATAACTTCTCCATCTTCTTGCATCATACTGCAGTTTGTCCGGGAAAAAAAATCTTGCATCCCAAACAGGGGAAAGCCGGAAAGCTACAGGATAGGTAAGCATTGGGAGTGCGGCGCCATCTAGGATGATGGGCTGCTGGCAAATAATCAATTGCCCCATTCTGGATTGACGTAACCGGCAACATCATTTCGTGGAGTTCTGGCTATCGAAGCAATAGCCAAACGTGGGGCATGGGCTGCATCCAGTCACATGCAGCTTGCGCGATTCAAGGAAGATGGTGCACCCGAGCTGCAGCAATCATCACTTAATCGCGTGACATTTCGGGTGGATCTTCAAAGATGTACTTGCGAAGTTGGGCAACATTTTGGCATGTGCACAGTAGTAGTACAGGAACAAAAGCCACTTATTCGGAGTTTCAGTTTCAGATCCTGCTGCTGTGTCCAAGCAAAGACAGCAACTATTGGCTATTCGGAGTTTCAGAGTAGAAGAGTTGTAGACTTTGACAGCGATCCAGCGCGACTGGCACACATCGCCTCGCCTTCGCAAGACGCGCATCGCAACTCGGGGCATGCACCTGCACGGCTGCAGTGCAGACAAGGGCGCAGCGGCACCATCGGCGATGCGCTAAAACTCCGTGCACGGAACGCGCCGGACGCATCTGCCTGGGTAAGCGCAGGATCAGTGGCAGCACGACGGCGATCGCCGTCGTCTTCGCACGCGGCGTCCGCTGTGTATTTTTCTTTAGAGCGCCAAGCCCGTGAGGCGTTCAGCTCTCGTGAACCCCGGGCTCTACTGTGTCAGTGTCACGCGAACCGATCTGCCCGGATAAAGTAGCTGTTCGTTTAAAGGCGTCACAGCCTCACAGGGCTCCAACAAAAGCAACCACCACGGCACCACGCGCTGCTCACAGCCTCACACATATGGTCTCACATACAATTACTACCAAATGAACATAAATTAGCAATCGCCAATACACCACAGCTGACAGTATTTTTTTTATAGCTGGGACTAAGCTGAATCTAATCGATATTTACATCAATGATCAAAATTTCTCTCTGTAATATTATCTGTTTTGAAAGGTCTGAAGAATGCAAAATTGTAGCAGCAGCATCTGAGGAAAGCCGCGAGATTCTGATTCTTCTACAGTTTTTTCTACCACTACTTCAACACCGCCTCATTTATCTGTCACCAATCACCACATGGAGAGGAGCAGAACAAAATGATTTTGCAACCTTGCAGCTACCTGAGAAACCTTTCATCATACACCAGGGCATTTTTTTTCTTTTTTCGCGGCAGATCCCTGTCTTTTTTCTTTTGGAAGTAAAACAGATTCCCCTGTCCATGTTGAGGACACTATAACAATGAAAAGCAGCAGATCATGCCGGAGGGGCATCAGAGACAGTGGTGTTCATGTCTTCTCCATACTTTCCATTCATCTGCACTCGTTGTCGCTGAAATAACCAGAAAAGATACATTAAGAAAACTTGGAACCAAAAACCACCGGGTTATGTCGTAGTGAACTGCGAAAGCTGTGAGATATATGCTACCCCGTCCGTTTCAAAATGTGGATTGTTTTGACTTTTCTACCTACATACATTTTGCTATGTATCTATATATAATCCTATATCAAGGTGCGTAGCAAATTCTATGTATTTAGAAAAGCTAAAACAACCTAAATTTTGGAATGTAGGGAGTAGTTCATTTTAAGTTTATTATTATGCATGCATCGAAAGGTACCACAAACTATTTATGATAATTCAGAAAACGTGGGGTGATAAGAAATGTTCTAGTACCCGATCAGTAGCGTCGACAGAGTTTCCATTTAATAATTTATGCACCTCATCCCTCATTCTGCTGTCAAGTTTATGGAGCTCTTCCTTCATCCTGCCATCTTTATCTTTTGAGCTTACCGGAAGCAAAGATAACCCATTTGTACGGTCTGGCATTTCTGCAGAATTGGCAGATGAGCTTGTTACAGAATGTTGATGACTGTTCTGCATGTTACATGAGGGTAAAAGAATGTACCTGGCAGGTTCTTATCAACAAAGAATACAACTAAATTAACAGTGTACCTGTAGAAAGAGACTGTCAAAAGGAGGTTGATGCAACTTAAAGATAACCATATAACTGAAATGGAGTTAAGCCCCTACCAAGCAACAACAACATCCACAGTGTAGTGCTTGCGAGAAGCAATTATAAGAAGGCTCTGAATTATAGCCATCAGCCAAGCAAAGAGCTTAATCAACCTACAAGAACATGTGGACAGGGATGACTTGATGGATAACTGGAAACTTGTCACGCAAATTACACGCAACTATGCAAAACACAGAGAGGAACGCAGATGACTGGCTAGATTTTAATACCTGTTTGATCCATATTTATGGTAGGTGCGCACAAACACTAGAGTAAAGATCATGTGAGATGAGAATATCAGATCACCACAACCAAAAAGCACTCCACGAGGAACTGCAAACAACAATTGGAATTAAGAGAACTTTCCACCCACAAGAGTAAGCCAACAATAGAAGACTTACAGTTAATAAGGAGCACTTCAAGTGCATTGTTTGGTGGTGGAAGAGTGGCAAGCTTTGAGCCCTATGAATGGCATGAAATAACTACTTTAGCAATAATGCTCACGAGTATATGGTTTGGACAAAATAAGAAATCAAGGTTACCTCACGACAGTGATAATTTGGACCAGGAAGTTGAGTGGAGTAGAATGTGATAATCCGTAAAAACTGTGAAGCCTGTACAGTAAATTATGATTGCCTGTTGAACACGGGTATAAATCTGAACACCATCAAAGTAAGACAGCGACACTTACTACTAAAAATGCCAGCACCCTTCGCCACAGCAGAACAGTGTAGAAACGTTTGCTATGATAAATAAAAGGGTGAAAACTCCACTGCAATACAATAGACAAATGGTCAAGGCTGAAAAGCTCGTAATCCTAGTATATGAACAATCACTGCAGAAAATAAGCATTGAACAATACAGAAAGCATGCAATGCATGAAACAGTAGATTAGAGAAACAGGTCCAAAAAGTAATCTGTACAAATTCTATATGTTACAGAATGGCAGTGCAACAAAGCATCACCAAACTGTTGGTGTATAAGTGAATCGCCCACCTTTCCCTACCAGCTTAAGCTTTTGGGTTGAACTGGTTGGTGCATGCAACTCAATATGGTCAAAGCCAGAGGTCTCGAGGTGGAATCTTGGCGGGCGCGATTAAATAAAATAATTGCAGCCCACTCCAATATCCACGTATGCGGCCTGGGGGAACCTCTATTATCTAACCTTAACAGTTAACACAACATTGACATTAAATGAGAGCTCCAATTTATCTAAAGGCAACATTTGTCTTCATGTCACAAAATCTTTTTTAACACATCCATCTAAAATCTAAATAACCATCACTTCAGATTTTTAATGCCAATGAGATCGATTGTATGATGTGTTGTTTAATTCGCAGTATTAATCATGGACACGTTCTTGGTACAAATAATCAACTACAAATAGAAGAATTGCGAAGTAAAAGGTAACCTACCAACAGAAAGGAAATGAAGATGAACGTGAATACACTCTCGCTAAGATAACCTTTCTCTTGGCCAAGTTCCTACCATATGGAGATGTGTCACCAATGGGACAAAAGAAATCAGTGCCTTGTATTCCTTTATTAACAAGAACTGGATAAAAGCAGATGACATACTGGAAGGGCCAAAAATCCTAAGTCCTGGAGCAGAGGTCCGGGCCGGTGCAAGTAATGTACTCCTCGAGCAGCCAATCCATGAATGTACTAGTTATAGGCAAAATGATTGCATGAATCTCCAAAATCATCCATTATTGAACTGATAAAAAATATGTTAACAAGTAAATCTTGAGAAGATAATGCAGCATGATGGAAATTCAGATATTAGGAACTTTTGGCAAACTCAGAACGGATAACCCTAAAAGACTTTGGTTCATCTAATGCAGCTTATCAAGCCATCTAAAAAAATAAGTCTAGTGATTTCTACAAAGTTCTTGGTTCATCTAATGAAACAAAGTGTAAGACAGTTATACAACAGAAGCACAACTGAGGAAAAAAAAACAGTAAAAGAGATTGCAAAGTTCTTGGCTCGTTTAATAATGAAGCATAAGAAACTTGTGCGAGGTCGATTTCTTGGACAAGTTACACATAGGCCGGGCTAGCACAAAAGGCCTGAGTAATAAAGGAATAAAGAGATTTAGAAGCTTTAGAATCGCCTACAATGAGTGCTCCAGAAAGAGAAAGGATAAATTACATCAGCCGAGGTAGATTGCCAGGACAGATCATATTTGATCATGAGCGCAAAATGCCAGTGCTATCCTAAAAGAGAATGGAGAGTATCAAATACTACGTTTATGCAGTTACTTTAATTGTCAATAGGCAGTGGCGGATGAGCGCCTAGGGCCACCCTGGCCACGGCCCTAGGCGCTGGGCCGTTTTCTCCACACTGTAGCTGCTGTAGCTAGTTAAGACCCGGTGCAGATGGCCTATTACCTCCTTTCGCTGGCCCTAAGCCTTGGGTCAAATTCTGTCCGCCCCTGTCAATAGGTAACACTGTTGCGACTGGATCTCTGTTGCTGTCTATGACTGCTATTTCCTTTCCTATAAAGCTTAAATGAGGGATGTATTATTTGTAACAATAAATGTCTGCAAAGGATTCTCCGAATTAAAAGAAAGATGGCAAAGGGCCCAGGTTATATGCAGAACAAAAATAATTTCAACAAGACTTTAGCCACCCTGCTAACTACGTAGTTCGTGCATTATAATCTTTTGAAGAAATTTTATAAATATATAACGTATTATCTTGGAGTAATAAAGTATCCATTCACAAAAACTTGGACAATGATTTGAATAAAGAGCTAGCCCGTGCTTCTGCCGCCCATGTGAAATCTCAGATATCGATATCATTATATCAACATGTCATATATATTAGTAGCTCAGTGCATACGCACAAAGCACATCACAGACAAAATTCACAGCATACTTGTTTCTACAATACTCGCACTGATCGACACGAAATCACCATGCATATAAATGTTTGTTCAGTCACAACACAAGTTAGCATACACCGCAGCGGGAATATTCTAAGTCGAACTGGTAACACCGAAGAGATGAATCATCATAGGATTGGTGACAGTGCCTAATCGAGCAGACAAACACCACGTTTAGCAGCAAGCACACACACAATACAGAGGTAACTAAAATTCAAAAAAAGAAAAAAAGTGTGAATCACCTGCAACCCGAAAATTCTAACACCAGATTACACCACAGCCCACAGTGTCATAATTATAGACACTTGAGATAAAAAAAATAAACGGGATCGATTGAGAAGCTCACCTGGAACACCAATCCTGCAAGGAGCGACTGCCACTTCTCGAACAGAAGCTGCAGCTCCGCCGTCGTCTCCGCGCTCACTTTCCTCCACAGCTGCGCGGGCGCAGACACCAATCAGGAAAACTGGACAAGCAAATATAGTAACTAGCATACCGAAAAGGGGTAATTAAGCGCCCGGCGAATCGAGACCTTGGTAGCCTCCCGCGCGATGTACATCGTGGCGTCCGCAGCTCCCGCTCCTAATCCTCCGCAGTCGCCGCTACCTCCCGGCGGGGTCACGCCCATGCTCCCGATCCGCACATCACTGCGGGGATCGCGGCATCCCGCGCCGGAATTCTCCGCCTCGAAACCGCCGTCCCCCGCCGCAGCCTGGCGGACGCTGACCCACCCGCCCGGGGCAGCTCAGCTCTCGGGCTTCCGCGAGGGGGGAGGAACGGGAGCGAATGCGGCTGCCGAAGACGCGCGGGGTGGGTCGCGGGCCGACGCTGGGGGGAGTCGCGACTCGCTCGGCGACGGCGGCGACGGTTTGAATCGGGCAGGGTGGGTTCGGGAACAAAAAAGGAGCCGGGGGTGGGGGCGTTTTGGTAAAATCCGGGGGCTCGAGTTCGATCGGAGCGGTTGCTCTCGGCTGCGTTGATTCCGAGGGAGGAGCCGGTGGTGGACTTGGCGATTCGCCGGGCGGCCGTGCATGTGCTCGTATCACTGCCCTTTTTATGCATCTGGCAGCCGTGCTGGCCGATCTATCTATCTATCATCTTCATCCCTTCCCTTTCGAGCTTTTTTGTTCGAGAAAATCTGAAATCCCATCCATCCACCATTTCAAAAAGAGAAGAAAAGATGCAAATGGCGATCGTGTTTTGTTAATTCGGTCGGTTGGGCCAGGGAACCGGAGAAAGCTAGCTGTACGGTGCCCAGTGTCGACAGCGTACAGGTTCGGGCCCCCGCCATCTTCCAGATCACCGGACGTTGACAGGTAAGTACAGCTCAAAAAAAGAAAACGTATGTCGACATGTAGACATGTAGCTTTCTTTCGGTTCGAAAACGAATTTCTAGATGTTCATACTGAACATTGATCAATGCGTTCCACGACAGTGGTCTTCTTTCTGACTATTCCATTCGTCTATATAGAAATGAAACCATTTAGCCGAAATTATGTCCCTCTGCGCCATCTGCACCTATTTCGTTCTCTTTACATTTCTTTCATTGCAACTTGACGGTATTTTTTGTTATACTTTTATATAATAAAGTAGTTATCGTATTTGTTCATTAATCTTATGTGATAGAAGTATTGCTATTTTTCCACATTATTTTGACATACAAGTATACATGCGCTTTTTACCGCTTTTGCAGATTGTGACACTCGGCGTTTATATTGGTAACTTCTTCAAACCACAACCTTAGCGACTTTGCGTCGTGTTAAGATCACTCTTCAATTGTTCATACATTAATCAAAGTATTTTTTGGTGAAGCATTACTCAAACTAAATATGGTCAAATTCTACCGTGAAAAGCCCACATGAAATTTTATTCAACACAAAATAGGGAGATGGTCTAACCCCAAACACGGTCCTCCGTTCCACCATTTCGAAGGCAAATGTGAATATTCTTCTCCGCGTTTCTGCAGTTTTAGTTGAAAACGAAGTGCACAATCCTTGCACAAAAGAGAATAAATCTTTTCTCGAAGTCCATCAACGTCAGTACGTCACTTGAAACCTTGTCAAGTGCTAGGTTTGCGCGGCAGAAAGCTAGCACGCGTTCTATCCGCGGAATGCAACACCATCACGATGACGCGAATCCCACTCTCATCCGAAAAAAGATTATTTTATTTTATTTTTGAGGGTAACACGAATGTTCGAAGCCAAGACCCGGAACGTTGAGAATGGATTAAGCAGGTAATTATATGCTGGGCCCCACCATGTCATACTCACTCTGCCGGCCGCAGGCGACGTGAGGACACGATGCAGCAGAGTCCTGCCTGCGACACAATTGGATGAACAAGTTCACGTCCGCCGCAGCCCGACCACGTCCAACGACCAACAGTCGTGTGCATTTCCTCTCGTATTCAATACGGAGTACTACGCGCGTGGCGAGCGCATCTGTGCCGGCCCTGATCGATCTGGAGGTGCAGCGGCACGCAGCCCACACATGGCGACGGCATGAGCGACGACAATCTCCTACGCGCCTCCGCCGTGCGCGGCCAGAGAGACAGAGACCACGAACGGACAAGCAGGCGCAACAAGCCCACCGGCCGGACGCCGCGGCGTTGCCCGGATCGGCGCTCGCGTATGTGTCCGGTTTTACTCGAGGCCGACAGGTGCTTTCGAGAAATTTCGAAATTTAACCCTATGTTCGCACACCTTACGCGAAATGACCTCGAGTTCGCAAACTTTTCGAAATATAGTCTTAGAGCACGCGAACTCTTCGATTTGAGGGATTTTCAAACTTTTTTAGGATTTCAGGATTTTATCTCTCTCTTCCCATCTCCAACTCAACTGAATGGACTGTTTTGCCCCAGCCCTTTTCTCCTCCTCCACCACTGACATGTGGGTCCCACGTCTTGTCTTCTTCAACCTCTCTTCTCTCCCTTGCAGCACCGCCGTCCACAGATCTTGGTGTCGGCCTCCACCCCGCTGGCCGCGCCCCCCTCGGAACCGGCCGCGCCTCCCGCCGGAGCTGGCCGCGCCGCCCATCGGAGCCGGCCGCGCCTCCCGACGGGGCTGGGCGCGCCGCCCGCCGGGGATGGCAGCGCCACCCCTGGAACCGGTCGCGCCTCCCGTCGGGGATGGGCGCGCCGTGTAGGGACGGAGACCAGAGCAGGGACGGAGTTGGAGGGGACCAGAGCAGGCACTGAGGCGGCCAACGCCGGTGGTCTTCGCCGGTGGAGGTTGGCCGTGCACAGGGCCTGGACCTTTCCCCAATGAGCAGAAGTCTGGAGGTTGAAGAAGACTCAAGACGTGGGACCCACATGTCAGTGTGAAGGGCAGGGGCAAAAAGGTCCATTAAGTTGAGTTGGAGATGGAAAAAGAGAAAGAAAATCCTGAAATCCTAAAAAATGTTGGAAATCCTCCAAATCGAAGAGTTCGCGTGCTCTGGGGTTATATTTCGAAAGACTTGCGAACTCGAGGTCATTTCCCGTGAGGCGTGCGAACTTAGGGTTAAATTTCGAAATTTCTCAGTGCTTTCGGGTGGAAAGGCGAGAACATCTTTATTTAGAATTAGTTTAGAGATGGAGTTAAAAAAGAGTAAATAAACAGAGCCAATAGGATGGATTTAGCCATGCGGGGCTCAAACTCCCTAGTCCCTACCTCTTCTACTAATTATAACAATTAAGTAACAAACAAAAAGTAAAAAGAATACAATTTGGAAAGGAGGATGGAACATAGGCTCTGTTTGATACTCTAACTTGGGTAGAGTTAGAGTTAATTCCTAACTCTAAACTAACTCTAGCCAAAGAGGTGTTATGATGAAATAGTTAGAATGACATTAGATGTACTTCCTCAATCATTAGGTGTGGATGAAGGGAGAAAGAAAATTCACTTTTTAGCGAGTTCAACATGAATTAGCTCTAATTGTCACCTCTTGGAGTGATAGTTTTATTGAGTAGGTTAGATGCAAATACAATTAATCACAATCTAACCCTGTTGTTTGGATCCTTTAGAATTTAGAACTAGTTGAATCTCAACTAGCTCAAACTACTTCTAACCCATGAATCCAAACATGGTCTTTATAGCATTTTTTTTAAAATTACACAGTAACACACACGCGCACTCACCCCTATGAACACACGTACGCAAACCCTACCCCTATGAGCACCTCCGAAGAACTGAGCACCGACAGATCTTGAGATTCCCGAAGTCACCACCGGCGCCTCGTCGTCAATGGGAACGTCGCTTACCAATGCATAACGGCGGAAAATCTCGAAATAAATCTAGAAAAAGGTGCTAGCATTTGTCGTATCAACAATATTTGTTTTTATAATTATTAAAAAGGCCGCATCGCGCCATCGGGGGAAATTTTTATATATATATATTTTTTCAATTTGCAAAATTATACTACCGTTTTGAAATTTTACAAAAATATATCACCAACGCCGTGGGTCACGGCGGATAGGCCTAACCGCCGTGGCCCACGGCGGCAGGAAGTCTAAACGCCGTAGCCCACGGCGGTTGGGCAAACCGCCAACGGTCCGCTGCGGCTGTGAGCCCGCGGCAACTGACCGCCGTGGCCCTAATCGCCGTGGCCCACGGCGGCTGGCGCACGTATATAAAGGGACGACGACGGCCGCCGTCCCCCACCCCTACCGCCACAGCCCCTCTCTCCCTCGTCTCTCAGGTACATTTTCTTTCTTTTCTTAATTAGTTTAATTACTGTAATTAGTGTAGAAAATTAGAAATTAGTTTAGAAAATTTAGATTTTAGTTTAGAAAATTTAGATTTTAGTTTAGAAAATCTAGAAAATTTAGATTTTAGTTTAGAAAAATATTTTAGAAATTTATGAATTTACTTTATGACGAGGTCATAGACCAGGGCCCACCAGGACCTTTGAAAAACGCAGTACGGACCAACGAACAACGTACTCAGTGGCTGATACGGCGAGTATTAAGCCCCCCGAGTACATGAAGGTCCGTACGACTTGTTTCCGTCATGGGCCGAAAGACAGACGGCCCGCGGTTGCCGGGGTCCTTTCTCCGAGTACATGACGGTCCGCACGACGGGTCTTCACCTCCGTCTCTGACTACTCGCTCGTACGAGTACTTACCGCCCCCTCCTCCGACTACTCGTTCGCACGAGTAGTTTCTGTCATCGACCAGTGCAGGCGTCGCGTGGAAGGCAAAGGAGGTGTGGGCCCCCTCCTGTTGAGATCCGGGGATCTCCGCGCGCGTTCTCCCACGCACCGCCACGCGTCCGCTCCACCACAGCAGTCCGCCCGGGCCTGGCTGATTCGGTGTCAGGGGGCGGATCCGTCCACCCTGCCACGAATGTCACAGTGTCCATCGTACCACAAACAGCGTAAGATGTGCCGAGCCACGAACAGCATAGTGCACGCTACGTCCTAAGTATCGGAAGGCAGGACAGCGAGGCCCGCGATGCAGCACAACAAAATGGCTTCAAGTCCACATCAAACAGGACACTTGCATGCCAAAGGTGGGGCCCACGACATGCAACAAGGAGGCCACCTCTCACCACTCGAGGACGCATGCAGGCATGCAAGGACCGGGCCCGGTCTTGGCTTGCGGTGGTGGGCATGGAGAAACAAGGCACAATAAATAAGACCACCACTTGAGTGCGCATGCGTGCATGCATGCAGGTAAGGGGTGAGACTTTTTCTCCCTCCCTCCCGGTGTCTCTCTCTGAGTTTGCTTGGCTTGTAAGTTCTCTCTCTCCTTCTCTCTGAGTTTGCTTGGCTCGTACTCCACCTCTTTCTCTCTCCCTCTTGACTGCCTTCACCTGTAAGCCTTCTCTTGACTTATAAAAGAGAAGGCACAGAGGGAGTAGGGGGGACTCCTTTTTTACTTCTTCCTTCTCCTCTCCGGAGGAGTTCTCTCTCTGTTCTTCTTCTTCCTCTAGCCAGACTTGGCTCCCACACACGTACGCAGACTTCTGCTACATGAACCACGTACACACACCACAGAGACTTGGGACCGAGCTCCCTCTCTCGCCCATTTGTATCCCTCTACTACAAATCAGTGCAAATAACACGAGCAGCTCGAACTGGACATAGGGTGTTACTATCCGGAGGCCCGAACCAATATAAATCCTTGTGTCCATTTCGCACACCATCCGAGGCCCGACACACAGTCTTATAAATTTACTTGCCGGCGGTAACAAACCCCGACAGTTGGCGCGCCAGGTAGGGGCCTTTTGCGTGTCTCGACATTTTTGCAGGTCTCGGATGGCCAACCTCGACGACAACGGCGACCGCGGCTCCGCCGGCAACGACGGCGGCGCCCGTGACGCCGACGGCCGCAGCGACGACAACGGCGACCGCGGCTCCGCCGGCAACGACGGCGGCGCCCGCGACGCCGACGGCCGCAGCGACAACGGCGGCCGCGGCTCCGCCGGCATCGACGGCGGCGGGCGCGACTCCGACGGCTGCAGCGACGCCAACGACGACCGCGACTTTGAGCGAGCTACTCGGCAGCGGAAACCACTCGTGCGAATTGAGCCCTGGCAGGCACCCACCGTGGGGCTCGAACCCATGGTTAAGAGCTCGGGTTTTTTTTTCCACACACGTCTGAGCAATTTCCAGGTACATCCGAGTAGTTCCCGAGTACTTCCGAGTAGTTTCCGTGTACGATCGAGTAGCTCCCATGCACGCTCGGGAAATCTTGTCGGAGAAATTACCCGAGAAACTACTCGGAGACGGACGGGAGCTCGTGCGAACCACTTACCCGGTAAACTTGTCGGAGCACAAAAAAGGGGGCTTGCATGCATGCAGAATTACTCGGAGCTAGCATGCGTGCATTCGCTGGCCATAAACTTGTCGGAGCACAAAAAAAAAAGAAGAGAAGCTCACATGCAGCAAACTAGTCATACTACTACTACTCGTATGAATCGTGAACTCCTCGGATGGAGCTACTTCTCGGACGGACGGAAAAGGACTTCGACGAAGCTACTCGGATGCGCTCTGACCTCCACGGCATGGCGGAGCCCTCCACTCCACCATGGATCCCGGCGTCACCAGCAACAACGACGAACGACGGCACCGACGGTGACGGCAACGACGCCACCCGCGGCACCTCCGACGGCGCCGCCGCCGACGGTAACGACGCCACCCGCGGTGCCTCCGGCGGCGCCGACGACGACGGCAACGACAGCACCCGCCTCCACGGCGGCTCGGCGGCGCCCGGCTCCGCTTCCTCGACGCGCGGCGGCCCAGCGGCGTCCGGCTCCGCTTGCTCGACGTTCGGCAGCCCGGCGGCGCCCGGCTTCGCTTCCTCGACGATCGGCGGCCCGGCGGCGCCCGGCTCCGCTTCCTCGACGCGCGGCGGCCCGGCGGCGCCCGGCTCCGCTTCCTCGACGCCCGGCGGCCCGGAAGCGCCCGACTCAACTTCCTCGACGCACGGCAGCCCGGCGGCGCCCGGCTCTGCTTCCTCGACGCACAGCGGCCCGGCGGCGCCCGACTCCGCTTCCTCGACGCACGGCAGCCCGGCGGCGCCTAGCTCTCCTTCCTCGACGCACGGCAGCCCGGCGGCGTCCGGCTCCGCCTCCTCGACGCACGGCGGCCCCACGACACCCAGCTTTGCCTTCTCGACGCCCGTCGGCCCCTCTGCCCCATCTCCTCCAACTACCGCAACGACCACTTGACAACTGCCTCGATCGAGCCGAACGCCACCATCCGGATATCTACGGACTCCGGCCCATCGACGCAACGACGATCTCAACCGTTCGCCGATCTTGTCGGCAACCGCCGCTTGGCCACGACGGGCAGCACGAAGCTCGGGGGCTTATCAGCTCAGACTCGAGGGCAACACCTCGACTTCTCCAACGTGAACACGAAAGGAGCTAAGTATTATTTTAATACTACTATTTTCCGATTACTGCATATCTCGGCATGCATCTCCGGATCACCGCCGACCACCCTAGGCCTGTCCATGGCTACTAATACAGCCCGAGCGCTACACGAACAGCCGGACAATGGCCAACGGGTGTGCCACACGCACCCTTCCTTCACCATTTACTTTCTTGTTCCTCTCTTGCACAAGTCACTAAAGTACTCGGGTAGCACACGCCTTAAACCGTGAAACCGCGACCCTACGCCTACACTTCCTACGTGTGCACGCGGCCAGCTCCCTACGCTATGGATGCGACTGTCAGGGGTCAGGTGCATAAACGTAATAGGATAACTACCAGAGGAAATTAATAGACTTAAGAGAGTTGGAATTAGAATTTCTACTACACGTCGCCAAATGCTTTTTCTTCAGAGTTAGCGTCTGTCGCATCACATACTACTATCCTCCGATTTTCTTTTTTCAGGAACAGGTCTTGGTTCCCGGAGCTCGCCGCCTATGCTCGGAGGTCGTCCTCGCCACCGGCCGAGTGCTTCCCAGTACTCGGACTGGCATGACGCTCCACAAAGATCACCAGCCGAGCACTTTTCTGTACTTGGACTGACGCTTTACTCCACCAGACCAACAACGACGACCCAACCCTCACGCTCGGGGGCTGGGAGACGATGATGGTCCGGCCCTCACACTCGAGGGTTGGGAGACAACGACTGCTCGGTCCTCAGGCTCGGGGGCTCGACGACGACTACTCGGCCGTCACAACGACCACGTGGCGTGATTCCAATGGCCCCAACGGCCCCTCGCGGCTCTGCGCTCGGGGGCTGGCGCCACACACCGACAACCAGGAGTTCGAAGGCTGGCCCGTCGTAGGGTTCGACAGCCGCTCCTGGGCACCCGAGCGAGGGGCGGCGAAGGATGGGCCCCAACGGCCAGAACTCAGGCGCACGAGCGCTCTGGGCATCCCGAACTGCGTTCGAGTCTTGATGGAAAATGAGGTCATGGTTTTTCCCCGACGGAAAGGCGACAAGCCGCCGAGTCCAACCGAACGGGCTCGGTAACTAGATGATTTCACCATTAGGAGTCTGAGGTCGATCACCAGCTGATCCGTTCGGAACCCGGCAAACGGGATTCCGAGACTTCACTCGAGCTCACCCGCACGCAGCTCACTGGGTGCCGGGGCTCGGCCAGCGAGGCAAGCCTTGACGTCACCCAACCCCTCCTTCCTAACGAAAAGGATGCGCAAGGGAGACGCAACGAAAGGGGAAACCGACTCCTCGACTAGTGCCCTGCACCATGTGGGGCCACCAAAATTCACCTTCCCTTCACAAACCCAGGTGAAGGCACACATCGAGCAACAACACGATAACTTCCCCAAATTTAAGACTTTGACAATCAACCCCACGCACAAGTCTCCGACTTGTCCGTGGGCTCGGGGGCTACTACCCGCGGGTCCGCTCGCGTGTCCCCGCCGGAAAAGCACAATCTACCTCTCCACTACGACAAATGAACATGGGAGCGAGTCCTTGACTCCCTTACCAGGCTCGGGGGCTACTGACGAGGTCATAGACCAGGGCCCACCAGGACCTCTGAAAAACGCAGTACGGACCAACGAACAACGTACTCAGTGGCTGATACGGCGAGTATTAAGCCCCCGAGTACCTGAAGGTCCGTACGACTTGTTTCCGTCATGGGCCGAAAGACAGACGACCCGCGGTCGCCGGGGTCCTTTCTCCGAGTACATGGCGGTCCGCATGACGTGTCTTCACCTCCATCTCTGACTACTCGCTCGTACGAGTAGTTACCGCCCCCTCCTCCGACTACTCGTTCGCAAGAGTAGTTTCCGTCATCGACCAGTGCAGGCATCGCGTGGAAGGCAAAGGAGGCGCGGGCCCCCTCCTGTTGAGATCCCGGGATCTCCGCACGCGTTCTCCCACGCACCGCCACGCGTCCGCTCCACCACAGCGGTCCGCCTGGGCCTGGCTGATTCGGTGTCAGGGGGCGGATTCGTCCACCCTGCCACGAACGTCACAGTGTCCATCGTACCACGAACAACGTAAGATGTGCTGAGTCACGAACGGCATAGTGCACGCTACGTCCTAAGCATCGGAAGGCAGGACATCGAGGCCCGTGATGCAGCACAGCAAAATGGCTTCAAGTCCACATCAAACAGGACACTTGCATGCCAAAGGTGGGGCCCACGACATGCAACAAGGAGGCCACCTCTCACCACTCGAGGACGCATGCAGGCATGCAAGGACCGGGCCCGGCCTTGGCTTGCGGTGGTGGGCATGGAGAAACAAGGCACAATAAATAAGACCACCACTTGAGTGCGCATACGTGCATGCATGCAGGCAAGGGGTGAGACTTTTTCTCCCTCCCTCCCGGTGTCTCTCTCTGAGTTTGCTTGGCTTGTAAGTTTTCTCTCTCTCTTTCTCTCTGAGTTTGCTTGGCTCGTACTCCACCTCTTTCTCTCTCCCTCTTGACTGCCTTCACATGTAAGCCTTCTCCTGACTTATAAAAGAGAAGGCACGGAGGGAGCAGGGGGACTCCTTTTTTACTTCTTCCTTCTCCTCTCCGGAGGAGTTCTCTCTCTGTTCTTCTTCTTTCTCCAGCCAGACTTGGCTCCCACACACGTACGCAGACTTCTGCTACATGAACCACGTACACACACCACAGAGACTTGGGGCGAGCTCCCTCTCTCGCCCATTTGTATCCCCCTACTACAAATCAGTGCAAATAACACGAGCAGCTCGAACTGGACGTAGGGTGTTACTCTCCGGAGGCCCGAACCAGTATAAATTCTTGTGTCCATTTCGCACACCCTCCGAGGCCCGACACGCAGTCTTATAAATTTACTTGCCGGCGGTAACAAACCCCGACACTTTATGTTGTATAGAAAATTTAGAAAAGTATTTTTTCTGTTGTAGAAAATGTAGAAAAATAGTTTCCATGTTGTTGAAATTGTAAAAAATTACTTTATCTTGTTTAGAAATTCTAAAAAATTACTTTTTCTGTTCTAGAAAATGTAGAAAAATAGTTTTCATGTTGTAGAAATTGTAGAAAATCACTTTATCTTATTTAGAAATTCTAGAAAATTACTTTTTCTGTTGTAGAAAATGTAGAAAAATAGTTTCCATGTTGTAGAAATTGTAGAAAATCACTTTATCTTGTTTAGAAATTCTAGAAACTTACTTTTTCTGTTCTAAAAATGTAGAAAATTTAGAAAAATAGTTTCCATGTTGTAGGAATTGTAGAAAATCACTTTATCTTGTTTAGAAATTTTAGAAAATTACTTTTTTTGTTCTCGAAAATGTAGAAAAATAGTTTCCATGTTATAGAAATTGTGAAAAAATCACTTTATCTTGTTTAGAAATTCTAGAAAATTACTTTTTTTGTTCTAGAAAATGTAGAAAATTAGTTGATCTGTTCTAGAAAATATAAAAAATGTAGAGATTATTTTATCTGGTTTTTTTGATTGTTCATTTAATTTTTGTGTGCAGCTACAGCTATGGATCATGCTAGGGCTGAGGCTCAGGCTCGGGCTGCGGTGTACGTGACGCCCGAGTTGTTGGAGGCTCAGGTCGACCGCAGGCACCGCTCGTACCTGTCCTACCGCGCTTATATAAAGGGCGACGGTTCCAACCAGCAGTCCCGCCCCACTCTACCGCCACCTCCCTCTCGCCTCTGGCTGCCACTCCCCTACTGCCACCTCCCTCTCCCCTCTGGCTGCTACTCTCTCTTAGGTATGTTTCCTCTGTTTATTTTATGTAATTAGTTAAACTACTTTCGAATACTGTAATTAATTTAGATATTTTGTAACAGTAACTAGAGATGTCTACTGCTGCTGCCGGAGGGGGTGAGGATGGTGATCGTGATTCGTCACACCACAAGGGGAAAAACACAAATACACCACCTGATCCGAAGAAAATGAGCACGTTGAAAAGAGGTATGCTTCGTTATTTGCAAGGAAAAACTGCAGATGCCATTGCAAGAGGAGAGGAACCTCCTTAGGATGCTCTTTATGCTCCACCAGACATGCATCATTATTTGCAAGGAAAAACTGCAGATGCCATTGCAAGAGGAGAGGAACCTCCTTGGGGTGGTCGTTATGCTCCACCAGCAGACCCGTGTGTTGCTAATCCACCTACTATAAAAGCTACCAAGAAAGCTAAACCTTCGTCGTCACATCGCAAGAATGGCTGAAGTTAGTCATTTTGTATGATGTTGTAGTCTTTCCTGCAGTGCTGTAATATTTGAACTACTATTTCATTTGAATCATGGTACTGTAATATTTGAACTGGATCTTATTGTGATTGTGTTCTCAATAATTGAACCAAAATCTTAATTTGCTTTTTTTTCTTTCATAAAGTAAAAAAACTAAATGACCTTAACCGCCATGGGCCACGGCGGCTGGTCCTCACCGCTGTGGAGTCCCCCCAAACGCCGTCAACGCCCTCCAACCGTCGTGCGCCACGGCGGTTTCATTGTAACCGCCGTGGCGTACTACGTTTACTCCCCAACGCCGTACGCCACGGCGGTTACAATGCAACCGCCGTGGCCCACGGCGTTGGTGGTATATTTTTGTAAAATTTCAAAACGGTAGTATAATTTTGTAAATTGAAAAAAAATATTAAAAAACGCGCGCGTGTGTGTATGCAACATTGTCGGCCCAGTTACGTTTTCGGCCCAATATTGAAACAGAACACAACAAAACCGTACCTGGAAGAGAGTCGTCGGCCCAAAGTCATGCTTGCAACCTCAAAGAGGGACGTGGTGTTTTTTTTTTAAAAAAAAAAGAGGGACGTGGCGCGGCAGTGACGTGGTGCGTGCGGCCCACTGGCCACCACACGACCTCCTGACAGTTGAGTAGCGCCGACGCCAAGCCTTCCGTGTGAAGCATCCGAGTCAGCAAAGCATGCCGGCGGCTGCGGATCGCAACCACACCCAAGTAACGGTCACACTAGCACCAGTACGCTACTCCGTCTCCGTGAAGGCATCATCGAATAGCGAATCCAAGCATGTTCTTTTGAGCCGCCCGACCAAGGTAGTAGTGGGGCAATCCATGGCATGCATGCATCTAGCCACATCCATCGTCCATCGCTTCATCAGCAAGCGCGTGGAATCGTGGCGTCGTGGGACCTGCGGTGCACGCACCGGGCGGAAGCGGGGCGCGGCTGCCATCCGCGAATGAAGAGCACGCACGCACCTGGTAATAACACCATGACTCTACTTCATTCTTCACAATTCAACTAAATTCTATATATTTTTAGTTTAAAATTGAATAACATTATGTCCCGATCTTAATAAGACATGATCCTTAAATTTTTTAAGCTAAATTGTAAGACCTTTTACCACCCTACGCACATGAGACGCTCGCGGCGCTGTACGTACCAAGACAAAATGTACTAGCTATCTGTGGTTTCATTAAACAAAGGGTATTAATCCAGGGTTGCATCAACCTGCTGGGGCCCTGGGCCGCCGGCGAGAGACCGGTGAATAACCAGCCTCCCTCCGGCGGCACATGGGGACCGTGGCGGCGCGAGGAGCCGCCGCACGGCGACAGGTGTCCTGCACGTCGGCGCGTCACGGCACATGCGTGACGGCCGGAAGAGGAGATCTGTCCAAGCCATGCATGAACCCCCCCCTCCTATAAAGTGTGTCCTGCTTGCTCAAGGAAAGTGGTTAGCAACGGTCCGATCATGCTTCCCCCTGTAGTTTTTTTTTTTTGTTGCGGGCGGTGATGGATTTGTGGATGGAATTGGGAATTTAGATGGGATGGGAGAACGCGCGCGGCAAGCTGCTGCAGCCCATGCGGACGCGGTGAGCTGTCCATGTTCTCGTCGGCGTATAACGACACGTACGTCCTGGACCAAAAAAAACCGTACCTCGCGGAACTATCCGGGCAGTACACGACACGACCAGGCCAGTTGTACTACCGTACACCAGCTCGCTAGGCTAGGCCCGCATGTAAGCGTCCGCTCACGAATCATTCCTCGCTGAATCTCCGAGAAGACAAAGCTACCAGCCAGACATAATACAGGTATACTCCTATGTAGAGCTTGGACAATGGTCGGTGGTCCCAAACGGAGGGAGAAGAAAAGAAGAGGCTCCAAACCGAACACGAGCTATATATAGATTCTACGAGCTGAAGCTGAAGCTGATCTGTCGTCGCTGCCGGTCCCCTCACTAGAGCCTGATACAAGCATACTACCAGAACAAAAGAAAAGAGCGTGTCTAATCTATGGTCCAGGGCCGGGCTTCCAAACTGCTGGTGAAACAGCGGGCTGCCAACACCTTTTCCAACTTGTCCTCGCCCATGTGTCTGCTGCTCCCTCCCTGTTTCTTTTGGACGGAAATTTGAAATGCTCATCACAGCTACCGTGGCTAATCAACTATAGTAAGGGCCAGGGTAACTACTAGCAGCAGCTTGACGTAACCTGTCAAGTACGCCTGGTCATTATAAAGAAGAAACGGTACTTCCAAGTTCCAAACAAGGAACTGAAACCTCATAACCCTGCAAGGTAAATTGTCGGCTGCAATGGTTGGTGCTCTCACCTGCCGTGTGAGCGTATAACATAATAGTAAAGGTTACTGATCTCGCATCAGCGGTTGTGAGTGCAGGAGTATACTATCAGCGGTTAATAAAGATAGTTGACTTTGTCTCGGTGATTGTGAGTGCAGTATACTATTTGCAAATTGCTGACAGATGTCATGCTCCTGCTGCTCCTCTGTAGGAGTACCAGAATCTACCCGCGAGATGGTTTTGAATTTTGTACTACACCACCCGGCATCCTCTTCGTATTCCGTTGATTCAAATATGCAGTGCCACCGTACTCTTTACCGAGAGAATCTGCGAGGGACGGGTACGGAAGAGCGATCACTCACACGCTCGGAGTGCAATCACGCAACCGGCGTGACAGCGAGCCGCCGAGAGACCCATGGACGACGGGTGCCGCGCCACCATCCGGCCGCTGCCGCATCGGCTCCCGGAACGTGACGGCCACCACATGGGCTAGCCGGTTGCACCTGGTCGGACGGCACGCAACCACCACCAGATTTTCCACACCGGCGAAGACAACCTAACCAACACCACTTCCCCCATTCCCTCGTAATCGTATACAGAAACGAAGCGAACCCAATGCACATCTCACCGTCACTGGACCAAGCTCCCGGCCACCGAGCGACTTGACAACGAAAAAGCCCGCCAGATCAACCTCGTGCGGATGCGGCCGGCGGTTCCTTTCCCCCTGTCCGTTGCGTCCACATGGTCTCCTCCTACTAGTGATTTCCAAAAGTTGGATGGGATCCGCGAGTTTTTTTCCCCCACCGAAAAGGGACATTACCGACGCAAAGGCGTTGCCTCGCGATTGTTATAAACCCCGCAAGTACGATAAGCATCCGCAAAGGCAGAAATGGAAAGATGGTCTAAACAAAAGTGCCAATGCCATCCGATCCATTCACACCCGCCCCACAGCCGAATCAAACCACCATCCTCCCCCGCCTGTGTGCTTTGCCTCACCACCGGGGAAAAAGATGGCGATCGGCCTCGATTTCTCGTCGAACGCGCCCGCCCGCCCGCCGCGACGGGACGGGACGGCCTCGTTTCGATCTCGAACGAATCCGAGGAACGGATGCTCTCGACTCGACTCTCCAGTTTCGACAGCAGGGCAAAAGAAAAGGTGCTGAGCGCTGAGCGGGGAGCCGAGGCGCAGAACAGTAGTAGACGTTGACCGGGTCGTCTCGCGCAGCCACAGCAGCGCAAACAGCCGAGATGCGCAACGGGACGAAAAGAACCTGCCATCATCCACTGGGAGACGGAATCTCCTCTCGTCTCGGCGCGCCCTGCTGGCCACGGAAAACGGCGGCCTCGCTCGCTCGCGTGGACAGGGACCAGCGAAGATTCAGCGCTACACCTGTTGGGGGTTATTAAAACGAGGCTCGGCGGGATCTTCCCAATAATGCAGGTCGCAGGGAAATGAAATTTACGGGAGTTTCACTTCACAGGCATCGCTGTCCCGGGTGGGGACAAGGACACGGAGATGCAAGCAAGATCCCGGGCCCGGGAGCCACGGCCGCGCCAAGATTCTTTTGGTGGTAGCTCACCCGTTGGCTTCGACAGCAACAGGTAACGGAATAAAGGAAATAGACGCCACCAAGTTAAGCAACTGGAACGTCATAAACTAGACTTGGTTCTTCAGGGGGGGTGGTGGAGGGCGAGAGGGAGAGCTCAACGAGTACACTGGCAAACCAACCCAACCACCTCGCCTGTTCACTCTCCCTCCCTGCTCTGCTTGCTCTTCCAGCACCAACTGATCAATCCTCCAACCCAAATCATTAGAAGGAATTGAAATGAGGGCGCAACCAAACCCTAGGGGGGAAAAAAGTACTCACCATGAAGACGGCAATTCCTTACCCATGAAGCAAGCGGTGGAAAAGGGAACCGATGCCGTTTTGCCACACCCAAAGGAAAAGAGGAAATATGGAGCTCTTATTACTTTCTTTGCTTACAGTAGTGACACATCTTTCTTTCATCGCAAACTGACCGGACTGCTGATGATTTTCTCTTGGGAATCATCATCATCGTACCATAACATACTGCCAAACACTCCAAAAGCACCCACTTATTGTTCCTCCAACGACCTGAGAAAGCCATGGATCTCGCTCTTGTTCATCGGCTCCCATCCCATCCATCATCAACCCATCCAAAATAACCAATATATCACCCGCACAAAAGAACACCTAAAGCTGATGCATCATGCGTAATGCTACCACCGCTGCATCCTCTACTTCTACCCTAACACCTACCTAGCGCTACCAATACCAATAGTAAAATTTTTTTTTGCCTTAAATGTAAGACCCGTTAATCATCTTGCAAGCGACCGCGATCCGGCGCATCAATACGTCCATTCCTGCGGGAGATTCACCTCGCGCGCGGCGGCGTCGACAGAAAGCTGGGACGAACGGCTCGCCGCCAGCAGTGCGTTGCTCCGGCTCACCAGGGCATCTGACGAATCAGGGAGAGAAAAAAAAGCAAGAGACTGTTGAGATTAATCTGGCGCAATTCGTCAGCACAGCTAAGACACATTAATTACTGTACTAGTGAAGGGAATTAATTACCGTGATCAAGAGCGAAGCCGCCAGGGTAGATGGGACGGGCCCCGAGGTCCTCGACGTTGAGATTGAGCGCCTGCACGACGCGCGCCGGGAGGAGGACGGTGGAGCAGGCTGTTGCCAAATGCCAAGCAGGACGAGAGATCAGCCAAAAGAGAATCCACCAGTTGGATAGAAACAACAAGGGTAGAAGAAGCTCGGGACGCCTACCTGGCTTCTTCCTGGGCTCGGCGGGGGCGCCGGCCTGGCGGGGGATGAACACGCCGGTGCCGGTGCACTCGCGCTTGGCGCCGGGAGGGGTGAGGAACACGGCGCGCATGCCGGCCGCGCACGGCGCCGGCTGTTGGGCCTTCTGCAGCGGGGGCCAGGCGGACGGGTTCAGGGCGTGCGGCGCGGCAACAAAGCCGGAGCCGGCGGTTCGTTTGGGCCCGCAGATGCGCGTGCCCCACGCCGCCGCCGTGGCGGCCGCGAGCTCCTGCTGCTGTTGGTGCTTGAGCATCTGCTGTTGCTTCAGGGCGTTGAACTGGGATGGGAAGGAAGAAACCACGGCGAGATAAGGAGAAAGAAAAAAAAAACAGAGGAAAAAGCTTTGCGCGTCGCCGTATTCTTTGGCGCAGGCACTCACCTGAGCAACTTTCCGGCGTTGTTCCAGCAAGGTGTTCGGCTGATAGTGGTCGGCACCTGCGGCCTTTGGAGCCGGGGCCTGCGCAGGCGGCTGCACGACGGTGTGGCCACGATGGGCAGCAGCCGCGTTCTTCGGGACAGGGATGCTGTCGCTGCGCAGGCGGGCCACCTGCCCGGCCGCCTCGTGCAGCACGTCCCAGGGATCAGCCGGCCGCTGCTCCAGCGGCGACGACGGCGGCGAGCTGACCTGCGACGCCACGCCGTTGGGGCTCTCCTCCCCAGAAGCCGCGAGGCCGCACAGGATCGACTGCGGCGAGCCGGTCATCACTTCCGCCTGTCACGCGACAAAGGGGAAACGAACCCAACAAAGAATCAGGGAGGGGCGGGCCGTGGAACGAACAATTCGAAACCCGAAACTTGCAAACATGAACGACACCGCAACAGAAATAGAAACCCCACCGTACCTTTGCAGGGGAGGAATCAAGAACGTCTCCCTTGCCGCCGCCGCCGCCGACGAGGATCCCGGCCATGCGGCGCGAGAGCCCGTCGAGCCCTTCATCCTCGTCGGTCTCGCTCTTGGCGGCCACCGCGGCCTTCTCCTCCTCGGAGAAGAAGTCGTCGTCCAGGAACTCGTCGGGGAGCCAGAACTCGGCGCCGCCGCCAGCCACCGCGCGCTCTTCCGCCATTCCGCCGACAAAGGAAACACGCCGCGACACGCTTGGGGACGGGGGCGGGCACGAACCTGAATAATATAGCCCCGCCGGTGGCCAGAAATTAACGCTGGACGAAGAAATAATAATGGCCAGCACGGACACGGTGATGGCTCCTCCTCCCTCCTCCTAAAACTCCTCCCCCTCTGCTTTGTGTGGGACGAGAAGGTTGCGGGACCCGACCCGGACGGCGAGGCCCGGAGTTTTTTCAGATTTTTTGTTATCTCCTTCACGGCTTCACCCAAAGACGACGGACGGAGGGGACGCGAAGCGAGCGAGCGAGAATGTCGAAGGGCGGCGGGGCGAGAGGCTGTGGATGCGGAGGGAGCAGTGGGGGGTGGAGGCGTGGAGAGGGGGTGGGGAGGTCAAACTACTTCTGCCGCAGGGGATGTGCGGGTTTTATAAAGCGTGGCGAGGGGAGGAGAGAAATTAAGGGGGGCTTATCGCGAGATGGGATTAGCGGCGGGGCCGCGTTTTCGTGCGTCTAAACTCGTCGCACCTCCTCGCCTCGTGTGGGTAAGCTAAACTAGGGAGTCCAAATGGACGTCGTCGCTGCCTCCTGTGAATTGTGAAACGAGAAACAGGAAGAATTCCAGCCTGTTTTTTTACTCTTAATGCTAAACGGAGAGGGTTCTCTATTTAGTGTTAAATGGAGAGCCCTCCGAGGTTACTTTTTGCGACACATAAGTTACTTCCCGCGACAAAAGTTACTTCCCGCGACACATAAGTTATTTCTCGCGGTAAAAAGTTACTTCCTCCTCTGCGCTTCTTTCTGTTGAGGGAAGTAATTTTGTGTCGCAGGAAGTAACTTCGGAAGGCTCTCCATGTATGACTAAAGTTACTTCCTTGTGTGTGCTTTTTCTGTTGAGGGAAGTAATTTTGTGTCGCAGGAAGTAACCTCGGAAGGCTTTCCATGTAAGACTAAATGGAGAGCACTCTCCGTTTAGTCGCCTCCTTGTGGGTTTGGCATTTGCTTTCGTGGTGACATCCAACAACAGCCAGCCCCATCATCATCCTTTGGATAGCAGTTCACCTAATTTTGACAACGCCATATGCTAACCGAGGAAACCTCGTGTTTACACCATGGGACACGATAAACTGTTCGGTTTTTCCTTCGGATTAAAATGGTTAATGTTGCCTAAAAGAAGATGAGTTTATTGTTCAGCCATTACAAGTTGCATCAAAATACTACGAGATGTGGATCGAGAAGGACCAAGGATATAGAGCAACACGGCAGTAAACGGCTCAGCAAGTGTCATGGCATGTAACCCGTACCCCCGAAGCACCACCCTACATAACGAAATGCTACGTTGCAATTATGATATACTCACTGCGTCTCAAATTATTAGTCATTTTGACTTTATTAGTTAGAATCATAAAATTTGTTATGCACTTTGATATACTCTATGCCAAAATGATCCATAATTTCGATCCAACCATGCATCCTATTATAAATGACGGATGGGGTAAAGTCCAGTGCCTTAGGGTCAGTAGTGGTAACCGCTTAAGTAGCAATTAGCAAACCAGTTACATATGTCAATGATTATTTATAATTTCACAATATGGTTTCATTTGATGAAGTAACAAATGCGAGTCCATCTATATTACGTTGGATAGAAAAGATGAAGAAGCGGGTTTTCCATAACACATTTTCAATATATAATATAGTAACGCATCACGTTATCTATATGCCAAAGCACCGCCAAAAGTTGTGATAGATAGATAGAGACATAGATTATGCAACCGATCCGTAGAACATTGCAACAATCAAATCCAACGGAAATCCATATATATCATGAAATTGCTCGATGTATGAGATATCCTTGGAAGCATCGTGTGTGAAACCATCCACAAAAGACCGAGCAATTATATATGATACATTGATTGTCCTGTTGATAGTTGGCCTCTCCCTAAATTTTATTTCAATAAAAAAACAACTAGCGGTCTTGAGTAACCGCTTGTAAAAAACAACTAGCGGTCTTCTCCTGAGTAACCGCTTGTGCGCTTACAATCAATTCAACAAACCAATTACATGTGACTTATAAGAAATTTAGAAGTAATCGTTAAACATATTCATATGTTGCAATTGCAATTAATTATTAGTCATTTTGAATTTATTAATTAGAAACATAAAATTTGTTATGCACTTTGATATACTCTATGCCAAAATGATCCATAATTTGAAACTGAGTGAGTATATTTGTTATGGACACATGGCTCCTAGAAATCACATTTCGATCCAATCACCCTATTATAAATGACAGATGGGGTACAGTCCACTGCCTTAGGGTTAGTAGTGGTAACCGCTTAAGTACCAATTAGCAAATCAATTACATGTCAATGATTATTTATAATTGCACAATATGGTTTCATTTGATGAAGTGCCTCATGCGAGTCCATCTATATTACATTGGATAGAAAAGATGAAGAAGTGGGTTTTCCAGAACACAATTTCAGCATATAATATAGTTACGCGTCACGTTATCTATACGCCAGAGCACCGCCACAAGTTGTGATAGATAGATGGAGACGTAGATTATGCAACCGATCCGCAACATTGCAACAATCAAATCCAATGGATATCCATACATATCATGAAATTGCTCGATGTATGAGATATCCTTGGAAGCGTCATGCGTGAAACCATAAAAAAACCGGCCAATTATATATCATATAGTAATTGTTCTGTTGATGGCTTAGTTGGCCTGGCTCTAAATCTTATAGTATTGCAATAAAAGGCAACCATCAGTCTTCTGCTGAGTAACCGCTTGTGCCCTTACGATCAATCCGACAAACCAATTACACGGGACTTGCAAGAAATTTAGAAGTAATCGTGCATCGTTCAACATATTCATGCTGGTGGCATGGACAAACACCTCTCATATATGTTTCAATGTGAGTATCTTACTCTAATTTTGCAGATCAAATTTCAAACCAAATCTCTCTACGTTCTCATTTGCAAATCAAATGGTTCAGGTGACGTGGACTGATGCTGTTGCAATGCAACGGTACAAATATTTTGCTCCTGGCACTGCCGTCCGTCCATCTGTGATTATTTGCGCTGACGAAGTTAGGGCCACTTTGGTACAACTCCAACAACAGCTCCGGGAGCTGTTTTTGCTGGAGCTTCACCAAACACCCCCACACATGAAGTGCTTCTGCTGGCCTAAATGTGAGAGGTGGAGCTGTTTTTGTCGGCCAACAGGTGGAGCTGGAGGAGCTAAAAAAACCAGCTCCCCCTGCTCCAGCTCCGGCTCCTCCGTCTAGAGGAGTGCTGCCAAATAGCCCTGGGCGTTCGGGTAGCTCGAAATTTTCGGGTCGGGTTTTTCTGGTTTTCATAAATTCAGGTTCTGAGAACTGAAGCCCGAAGTTCACCCGACAAAAACAAAACCCGACATTTCGGGTTCGGGTTAACCCGAAAATCACAAATACATACACATACACGTTTCAGAGAGTAGAGACAGATAACAGATCCACAAACTTTTCAATCATTCATAAAGTCACAGACAGATCACAAATTACATAATAGTTCAAAGGCAGATCACAAACTACGATAATTATTCAAAGATACAATATTTAAATAAAGCTTTAAGATGTATATGTTCCAGCTTTGGAGACAGACAGAGACTTGGAGCTGCTTCCAGTAGTGGATGTGGGAGTTGCTGCAGAAATCTTTTCTTTCTCTTTCCCTTTTCCTTTGCCAATATTATTGTTACCAAATTCTTCAACTAACTCTGCAGTTACTAAAAACCAATAAATGAGTGAAAAATTACAAAGATGTAACAAATGCATAAAGAAACTGAGGGAAAATATCATATCTTTTTAAATGAGCTCGGGTTTTTCGGGCTGTTCGGGTACTGGGGGTGCAAACCCGAACAGCCCGTAATAATTTCGAGTACCGTGGGTGTCAACCCGACCTAAGGTTCGGGCTCTTCGAGTTCGGGTTATACGGGTTCGGGGTTCGGGCCTCGGGTTTTATGCCCAAGGCTACTGCCAAACGGGGATACAAATGGAGCAGCCCACGTTGCGGATTCCCCGCGGGGCGGCCGGGCGGAGCCGCGGCCCGCGGCACGTCTATCTGCCGGGTGGGCACCAACCAAACCAGTTGCCAACTGCCGAGCGAGTACCACCAGTCCACCACCATCTCCATCCCACTCGGCCAGCCGCGCGCTTGTCGTGATGATGCCGCAACCGCCGTGGCCGACGACGCCGCCAGCCTCGTGTCCGCCACACGCTACTTTACCGCGCTTTTCCCTTCATCCGTGTATCGCCATGCGTTTCCAACCTCCAATCATCGGCCGGCGTATGCATGCATACGCTCGCGCTTCCTCCGCGGTCGCGCTAGCTCTCGCGGGTGGACAGAAATAGCGTGAGAAAGAAACGTGAAAGCGAGACGCCCGTGATCGTGCTCCGGGTTCGCGGGAGCTGGAGCCGTGCCACGGTGGCCAGGTCTGCTCCGAAGCCAAACGTGGCCGACGTGCGCTCCAACCTCTCGTGGTCGTGGAGGCAAAAACGAATCTACCGTAGGTTAGCCGATCGAAGGTACGGTGGTTACCGGACAGGTCAACAGAACAGTGATCTGGGGCTCGGGGATCAACGGCGTTTCGCTTCAGGCCTACGAGTACTACACGTTGTTTTTCCTTCGACGTAGTACGCACTTTGGGTGCCATTTCTTTACGCCGTACGAGGTGGGCACCAGGCAGGGCGAGCCTTTTCGACGAGCATGCATGCACGGCCCTTGTTCCCGGGCACGTCGTCGGTCGTCGGGGCCTGCATGTTGTTTAGCGGACCGTGCCGTCGCCGCTCAAGAACGGGGGAGCGAGCCTCGTGCTCGTAAAAGAACGGGGCATGCATGGGGTGGTGGTGCCGGTGCGGGTGGGTTTCGTGGCGTTCTGTCACCGAGCTGGCGTGCAGGCTCCCCCTGCGCGGGGCATGCCAGATTCGCAGCCCTGAGCCTCTCGTCGCCGTGCTTTGCTTGCTGTTGGGCAGAAAAAGTAAGCGTTGCTGTAGCTCGCAAAAGACACCGTCGCAGCATGATGCTGCTCTTGCTCGTTCTGCCCGGTGTCTTTGCGACTGTACTCCTCCACCTTCAGCTGATGAGCGGCGCAGTAAAAAGTGATGGTGTAAGGTTTGACCGCCGGATTTCTCAATCAAGCTGCTGCTCGGTTGCACGCTTCGTAGTTCGTACCGTCAACAGCATTCCCGCCATCTCGTTCCAGTAGTGCCACGCAAAAGTGGGAGCTTCCCGCCAAAACTGGTGCAACTTCAAGGAAGCGGTACGGTGCGGAAGAAAAAGCCTGAACCCTCAAAGTCCAAAAAAATGCCCGATCGGTTTTTGTTTTTTTTCCGGCGATATAGTACTTGGTGTACGACGATTTGTAGGCGAGTCATCTCGCCAAGCAAAGCCAATCTAGCCGAGAATTGACGAATTACTCCTTTGGGTTCCGCAACCTTGCATTGCATTGCTTCAAATCTAAAACAAGAAATTCATACATTTAATATCGTGATCTCGGCCTATATTATCTTGTCGAGCGTCAACTAATTAATGGTACAAGTACGTACTCCATGGTCGACATGCGTATCTCAGGTTGTTTACTAATTATTGCAAAGTTGCAACCCTCCATAGCATCCAAGCACACCAGAGATGCACACATTTAAGGTTGCCTTAAATTAAAGACGGATTGTTTGCTTGATTCGTTTCATTAATTTTTGCACTACAACAGACATATATTTAAAGTTAGTTTCAATGTGGTTTCATAAAAAAAAAAGTTTGTGCATTTGATTTTGACACAGTTAGGACAGTCCCAACCCTCCAGGTCAGCTGGTGTCCATAACATTAAATGTGGTGTCATGTTAACAAAAATCTGATGTGGCAGATGATTTAATGAAGAGAGAGGAGAAAATGAGAAGAAACGATTTCCTGCATGCGACACCACGTCGACCCACCATCCAAAGCACCGGGACACCACCAGTTTCGCGTTGAGGACGAGATTAGTTTCCTCCCGACGTGTTTTCGTGGGACTAGTGATTAAACCGGTGCATGGAACTAAGAGAGATGAGAAAGGAAAATCTTATTACAGACCCACCACGAGAAACGATCCGTTGGATAGTGCAGGGTCACGCATGGTGTCCTGTTTACGTGGCAATCTCGACACGACCTCAGGTTGGGACTGCCCTTATCTAATTTTAGTCTGACCCTGCACCCTAGAGAAGGTATCTGTTCAGGCCATGTTTAGTTGATGAAAATTTTGGTGACAAATGATAAAATTTTTGCATTGGGTTGCGTGCACAGAGAGAAGAAAATGAAATGACACGATTCTCTATGTAAAAACTTTTGGTAAAAATTTTGCAACTAAGCAGGGCCTCAGTCCACTAGTCGAGCACTATTTCGGAATATTTCTGCTTATTTGCTTATTTCCTCTCACGTAATATTATTCAATCCGAGCCTAGCACAATTCATTCTAACATTGCAGTCGGAACCCGCCAATTTTCAGCAGTTGAGCCCGCAGGACGACCTGACGCGGTGACGCCATTTGGCAATGGCAGCCGCAATAGGGGCAGAGGCGCAGAAAAGCTATTCCCGCATACTTCAAATTTTGAAGCACGCCGGCGGCAACTTGGACGCCGAGGCCCGAGGGTGACGCGCGCGCCCGCGCCCATGTACTGCCAGTTCGCCACGCTCCCCCGCCGGCCACGCATTTGCATAATGCATATCATTGCATCCGATGCGCGCGCATCAGCCATCTGGGGGACAGCGATCGTTGCCTGCAGCCCCATTCTCCAGCCGTGTCTTGTCCTGTTCGTCACGGTTCTCAATTGCCGTCCAGCCCAAGCGACAAGACCTGGGCTGCCTGCACGATATATATAGTACACACGTCACACGCGTCGGGTTCGCCACGAAAGCCGGTTCACGTCCCCCACGCCGCCGACTCGATCGGCAGCCCGATCTACTCCTCGAATAATAGGGTTTTGATCAATGAGAATTGACAGTGATCTTAATTAAGATACAATTGAATTGACAGTGATCTTAATTAAGAAAACAATCTAATTGACAGTAGTGATCACACTGTATCTTGAGAGCTCGTCCTGTATCTTCCCGCACTCGCCAACTACCAGCGACCAGGGTCTTGTTTAGTTGGTTGAAATATTTGCAAATTTAACTGTTGGAACTCCTGTAGTACATTGTAGCACATTTCGTTTATTTGTGGTAAATATTATCCTATCATAGCCTAACTAGGCTCAAAAGATTCGTGTCGCAAAGGACTCGATCGGCAGCTCGATCTACTCCTCGAATAATACGGTTTTGATCAATGAGAATTGACAGTGATCTTAATTAAGATACAATTGAATTGACAGTGATCTTAATTAAGAAAACAATCGAATTGACAGTAGTGATCACACTGTATCTTGAGAGCTCGTCCTGTATCTTCCCGCACTCGCCAACTACCAGCGACCAGGCTATATATGTGGCTTTTAGAGCGCGAATGGACTCGGGCTCTAGAAGATTTGCCTACAGCCTACAGTGCTGCCGTCCTTCTCCCTGTTCGTTTGGCTGATGGCTGGTGCTGATTTGTTCTGAGAGAAAAGTACTGCTGGCTGGTTGCTGGTGGCTGATTTGTTCTGAGAGAAAAGTACTGCTGGCTGGTTGCTGATAAGCCAAACGAACAGGGCCGTCGTGCATATCCTTGCCGATGTCCGTTTCCGCGGCGGCGCAGGCCTGCGGGCCGGGACGGGACGTGGTGTTCGCTGTGCACAGGCACGGCGCGCTGTCGATCGGTGGTCGTCTCGGCCACGGCCCAACTCGGCCGCTTGAGACGAACCGGCGGACGCGCCCCGATACACCTCCGAGTCTTCCCGACCTCTGCTGTCAAGGTGCGGAAGGCCCGTGGGTGCTTGAGGTCTTGAGCTGTCTTTGCAGGTTGCAGTGGGGAACTCGGTGACGGCTGGGCGGAGGAGTTACTCTCGGACGGTCTTAGATATTTGAGTCCTTGGCAGAGGAGTGAGGCGGTGGGTGAGGCAAGGCCCCCACGCAGAGAGGCCAGGATCAGTGGTTGCCCCTGGAACCGAGATGGGAGTGTTCGCTGATGCTTCGCTGGATCAGAGGGACCGACGAATGTGTTTGTGCAGTTTGAGGGTGACAGTCCCATGGCGGAGGAGCTTGGAGGTCGTTCGGGCCTGCAGCGGGTTGCGGCTTCACCGTGACACAACGTTGGTGACGGCGGCGCAGGTGTCGACGACTTTTTCGATCTTCTCTCCCAAGTGGTTGAGGTGGTGGTGTGTTGTGTCGGGTGCGTTTGTTCATGTTCTGGGGTTTGTTTGCGTAGTGATGTTTGCTTCGACCCGTTATGTAAAATACTGTTTCTTCTTATATGACATGACAGTGCTCCTGCTTCAATAAAAAAAGTCTCCCCGACCTCATGACGAGCGCGACCTGACCTCAACGCACAACGACCGCCAGTGTCACGAAACGACCGTCCAGCCAGGGTCCCAGACCCAGTCGTCAACCTTTGGAATTGTGGAGCGGCGGCGGCCTCACCTGAGGGGCGACGTACGTGTCAACTAGCCGCGCACGTGATGACAATTGGCAGAGCAGACCGCACCCAAGAGAGACGGATCCCCAAGCAGTATACGCAAGCGGACGTCGTAGGTCACGGAGACTACAGCGTTGAATTCCTACGGTGTACTATACGGGCGTACTATCATATCGCCGCCCGGCGGCAAATCCTCACGTCATATCGACTGATTTTTTTTTTGGTGTGTGTTATGCGTTCTGACGCCCAAATCACAGCAGATATTTTCACTTTCCAGCGACATCTTTCGGCCCCAGGCAGGAAGGAATGAAATAAACTGGATTCTTGAGACGCAAGCATAATGCTTTTCCACATTCCAACGGCAAAGGCATAAGTACTTTGCTGCGCGACCTGCTGGAACCACGTGTAAGATTTGATGCCCCCCGTGTGCGATTTATGAAACGTGGTGCTAGATCTCGATCGTAAAGTTCACGCTACTGACTGGCTGCCCATGCAAGCAGCATCGCTGTGCATGATGAGTACGTGCTAATGAGCGCCGGCCCGCTTCGAATCCTAAAATCTTGCCGTGGAAGCAAAGGATTTAACGATAAGTCTCTTTTTATATTTGTATCACTTTTTTTTCACATGTCTTTCTGTGAGCGATAAAAAGGTCAAAAATATCGTAGACCCCCGATGGGTAGTTGCAGGGACAGTCTTGCAGAGCCGTCTTTCGGTCTTTGGCACTGCATGCGGTGGCAAGCAAGGTGCATGTCCTTTTGCAAGAGAAACGTGACCGATAGATCGTGACCCAACTGTGGATGCACGTCGTGCCATGCCCAGTCCGGTGTGCCAAAATCTTCGGCCATACGGCTAGGATAGGACAAGCATGGCGCGCGTTTACCCAAAAATTATACGATTTTGACCACTAATTAAGTAATATTAAATAGACTCAGTTTACAAAATTATCTCAACCTTTATGTAAATTTTCAAGAGGAATCTAATTAGAGTTTTGAGCACATGTTTAGAAGATAGTTATTGTAGCATTACGGTAGCAAATTATTAAATTAATTATGCTCATTAGATCTATCACACAAAATTGCAGTCATCTGTGAAAAAGTTTTGCAAATAAACTTCATTTGGTGCTCCATGCATACAAGATTCTTTTTCCAAATTTTTTAAGGAGATTCTAAATATTACCCGTCTGCGATCTTAACTGTGCGCCAACGGGTGAGAATAACTGTACTCTGCTGTTACCGCGCAGTCAGTGAAGCATCGTCTGACTATGATACCAAATGACACATTGATTATACTCCATCCGTCCCGATATACAAGAACTTGGAGAGATAGGACAAAACTAAATGAGTTGGTGAGTTGATGAGTAGTGTAAAATGAGAGGTACAGTGGTCATTTCCTCCCGGTTCTTGAGTTTGAACCCTTCAGGTCCTATTCACGCCACCCCTGCCTCTGCTGGCAGAGCTACGGACTCCCCTTTACAGCGGTCTTTGATTCAAACAGACTTTGGCCCCGACGACGAGGCCTCGCTGCCGCTCAATCCCTCCCTCCGGCCTCCGTTGTTGTCGCGTTGCCGCCTCTACCCCACTCCCTGTCTGCGTCGACGCCGATTCCACCCTGAGTCGTCGTCTGCCCCTGCCGCTGCCTCCTCGTGTCATGGCTCTACTTCCATAAGCCACCGCCGGGACGCGCCGCACTGCCGCTGCCTCTCCCTCTCTGCTCCGCCGATTCCTCCCTGCGTAACTGACAGTTTTGTGTTTTTTTCTTTCTATATTAGATATCCTTACGATACACACATATTTAATTAAAGCTCCAAATGTCACAGCTTGATATTTGTTTAGGTTGAGTGTATCTGATGAGGAAAGGATCATGATTATTGTCATTTTAAAAGTAGAAGGGTTATCTTTTGCACACATTCTAGAGTCACTGATGACAAAGCTTGTAGGTAAAACTCATACTCCTATGTATATCTGCTATATAGTCATTGAGCCAGTTTTGAGCTTGAATATACATTCCTAATTGTTTAAGATGATATGTTAAGTTTGATGTTAGAAAGGGCACAATGATATGACAATAACATATACAGTGATATTCACAAAAAAAAATACAATGATAGACTTGAAGTTGTTTGCAAAGTTTTTCACATTTCTAACATGATAAACTTACCACATCTTGTACTACTAGCGCTCACAAATAGAGCACTACTCGACGTTTCAAGATTAGCTTGGGTGGAAAAGAAAGTACTTTTTAATTAGTATTTGCAAAAATACATCGGTAAATGATGCATGTTAAGTGAAAGATGCACAGTTCAGTCATTCAAGACTGCATCTAGTCATGACAATGTGGTACAGGTAGAGCAACCTGGAAAGAGTAGTTTAATAGTCCTAATGATATCGACACAGAATGGCCGAGGTCGCTACTTATACTAAGCTTGCTAATTATTTTTTTTTGGAGAAAAGAGTGTATGTGTCATCAGCATAATGTCAAACTTACATGATCAAAAGCAAGGAATCAACACTGACCACAAAAAAAAAGCAAAGAACGAACTGAAAGTATTTTGAACTAAAAGCCTATTAGCTTCTATACGGGAATTAATTCTGCTGGATGCAAACTCCTGTTATGCCGACTCGCTGATCAAGGCTGAAGTAGAACCTCACCAAAGGACAATGGTCTGTTTTTCTAGTTTTAGCAAATTAGAGACTGAGGTTGCGGTTCACAAGACAAATGCTCATTGCCCAATACTCTACTGCACAATATTATATCTACTCTATTAGATTATTTCTTAGTAGGCCCATGTCTTTCAAATATTTTAAGATAATATGTTTCAGAATCTTTTTTTTATCAGAATTTTGACTACCATTACACTATTTTTCCTTTAGCAGGGAAGGACTCCTAAGTGGATGTTGTAAATGTAATTTTGATGGCTCAACAAGTTAAGATGTCAGTTGTTTGTACCGATGTTTTCATATTCAAACTTCAACAGCTTGGTTTGTAATTTTCAGTATGTCTGTTTCTATTGCTCATTTAGATCATGTTAACTTTTTGGTTTTTTCAGTAATTTAATTTTTGCTTTTCAGATAATATTTTCTTTTTTACTTGTGGATGATACTTAAAATAATTAAGTGTAGAAATACATTAAGTTGTATTTATGTTTGATTTTTTAGATTTGTAGTAACAACGCCTTTTTCTGATTTTCTTATGATGATTTTAGTTGACATGTATGTCAATGATGGGGATATGAAAGGGTGTTCGATGAAATTATAGAACTTTAAAATATATACATTGGTTGGTGTATGTTTGAATGAACATGTTTATGTCTGGTCTGCTTGTGGTGATCCTAGTTGGCATGTATGCTGCAGGTGCCATGTAGGATATGGAGGCTGCTCAAATGGTGTTCAAAGAAGTACATGTGGTGATGTGGCTTGGCTACCTAGATGAAATCAATTTATTGGTTGTACTTTGGTGTTGCCATTTGTTTACATTGTGAATGTATAATCACTAATCAGTATGATTTTTTTGCCTGTGAAAATATGATCTTTCCTATCAAATTAATAGTATTGTGCATTGTGTCATTCACTTGGTATGCTCGATTTATGGGGTCTACATTTGTAAAATGCAGTTATAGGTATGCAATTATATTCACTTGAGAAGTGGCAAGAGCATGCTACTATTGTTGTGCTGCAGCGAAACATAGTCGAGCAAAACAACGTAACATGTTACGCTTAGCAGATGATTTGCCTCCACACTAAAGTTTTAGTTCAATTCAATGATGATTTTACATTTGCTTTGTCTCGTTCACACTAAAGTTTCAGTTCAATTCAATGATAATTTTACATTTACTTTGCCCGTAGCAACGCACGGACTTCGACCTGGTCATAGTAAACAAGCTTCTGACAAATCTGATCAAGATCATGTTCTACAAACAAAGCTTTCTTCTACAATAACCGCTAAGATTATTAGTAGTTGCGGCAACCCACCTTTGCCTACCTGTCGCAGGATCCACGGTCCGCAGATTCATCATTTCTAGAAAAACCATGCCAATCTATCTAAATATCTAATTTTTTTTTACCTATCCCGGCCGACTCGATCGACAAATATCTAGGAGTACCAAAGGTCACCTACTCCCTCCGTCCCACAAAGACCGTTCGTTTAGAAAATTTAAAGACATACTAATAGTTGTGACAAATGAACTTGTTACCCCTAATTAATTATGTATTGGAACTTGAAAAGAGACATCAAATAAATATTTTATTGGCTCTATACGTTTCTCAATGTAATATTTTCTTGGTACTTGGTGTTAGTTTAATGAGAAGAGCATTTACTATGAGCTAAAAAAACACTCTTTGTAGGACAAATTTTGAAAGCAATATGAACAGTCTTTGCGGGACGGAGGGAGTATGTGCAGCGCAAACATGCACCGGTAGTGGTAGTGGGACACCACAGCCTTCCATAGTGCCACCTGCTAACGACAAGACCAGCTCGATGGCCGCCGTACCAACGACCGGACGAGACACAGAGTCAGAGCGTTGACGTCAAGCACGCCCGCTCGCCGGCAAAACCCAAGAAAAGATCGTGCGGCGGCGCTGGCGGCCGGGCACGAGCACGACGCGCGCGCAGCAAACCCACGCTCTCTGGGTGCCGCTTCGGCGCTTCGTTCCCGCGAATCCTTTCTCGCGAGGCCGCGGCGACCGCCCCCGCTCCGGTCGTGCGCTTTCGGTTGGCCGGCCGACGTGGCCGGGTACATGGGATGCATCCGCCGATTTCGCCGGATCGCGTCACCGCGAAAAAGGGCCACAGCCGACCACGACCGGATGTTCGAACCTCCTGTGTAGTACCTTCTTCTTTCCCGTAAGAAAAGGGGAAAAGAATCGTCGGCTCCGGAGCTTTACACGACGGCGGGCATCTCGGCCACATGCCAACATGCGCGCACGGCTGCGCGGCACTGTAGCGTTCGTGCGCTGCTCGCAGATTGGAGCTACAACGCTGTCACATGGATTACTATTCTTATTCTTTTTTCAAAGACTGTCGTGTGTTTGGTTCTACGTAGTATCTGAGATGGAAACGGAAGTTGAATTGGACCTGATCAAGTTGAACCAGTAATTCGCGTCGCTGTCTCGGTTACGTACGGTGGTGATAAGAGCCAAGCTTTGGAATAAAAATCAGAGCGTCAGTGTCAGTGTGTATGTCACCCTAGTGGTGCCGATTATGGAGACAAAATCAAGCCAGCCGAGGCAAGACGATCAGCAGCTCTTCCCTCCCTCTCTATGTTTTTTTTTTTTTGCCTTTTTTTTTCTTTCTACTTTTTTTTTCTTTTTTATGAGGAGGCTGCCTATTATCATCAGGGCCGGAGCGAGCAGGGGTCGCAGCTAGCTGCCGCGGTCTTCCAGACTTGCTCAACGAAACTGTGGGTCAGCATCATCCCAAATTCCCAATGGAACCTCCCTCCCTTATCTGATAACCTGTCTGATGTGGTTGGAAGAATTAGCAGCTTATGATGATCGGGTCAGAAAATTGTCTCTTGCTCGCGCCATCACCGGACTTTTGTGTGATGTACTTATCACTGTCACGTTCTGCACTTCTGCGAATGGAGTACGAGTTACGACCCCCACGGAAACAGTCGAAACTGGCAAAGCTGCATGGAAGGCAGGCAGCAAGCAAACGTTAGTTGCAGTGCCATTTACTCACGCTTTAACTTAACAGGACGTTCCGCTGCTGCAAGCCTGCAATTAAAAGCCACCTCGCCTGCTGGAGTTCAGGACCTATAAAAATCTGAATTCCTGTTTCCCAAACTCGTGCAAGCAGCTCTTGAGTGCCCCCACCAAGCCAGAGAACAAGCACGCGGAATTGAAGACACGAATCAAGAAGAGTCTATATATGGCCCGGTTATTCCTCGCCGTCGCAGCCTTCCTCCTCCTCCTGGCGACGACCACGGCCATGATCGCGACTGCCCACGCCGCCGGCCGTGTCCTCGACGAGAAGAGCTCGGGGTCGTCCGTCGCGTCGTCAGCACCGTCGCCGAGCACCACCACCAGCAGCCAGGAGCGCTACGTCATCGACGAGCCGGAGCGTGGCATTGATGCACGTACATATCTCGGCTCTCACTGCGACGAGAAATGTGCTTACGAAAAAGTTGGGGAGTATGCACGTAAACACCGCATCTTCGGACCGTGGTGAGCACCCGTCTGTCTACGATCTGCTATGTGAACGAACAAGGAGAAGACTGGCCCATCTGTGACCAAACTGAATCTAGAAATTGATAATGAAGTTGTATACGACATGCAAGATGCCTGAATATTATGGTTTCTATTTCCCTTAAAGAATGCTGTAATTTCTAATTTTTAAAGAAAACATATGCGGGTGATTCGTTTCCTTTTGGAAACACAAGGCTTATAATCTGGAAGCACAAGAGTTTGTTGGTCAGGCTACTATTTCCTGTCGGGCGCGAGCACGGCCGCTCTTCTAGACGGAATCAACTCAATCAATCAATCAATCAACCCAAGGTCAGCGTCACTGAAAATGCAGCCAAACGTCAGCAATCTCTAACGGCCACCTAATACGATAGATAACCTGGTACGATTGGAGAATTTATCATCCCGGGTCTACACACTTCCCAGGCAGTAGCTGTCCTGAATCGCTTGTCGTGAGAAAATTGCAGGACTTCAACTCCCGCACCAAACGCGTCAAGTTGCTGATTGAAGCACGCAGTATTTAGTAGGACCAGCAGTACATCGAACGGAGCTGTTCCTGAAGAAGACAGACTGCAATCCTATCTTCTCGAAGGTTATGTGAAGTGCAATCCAAGTCTTAATCCCATGTCTGAACCTCCCCATCATGCACGGACAAGTCTGTGTAATCCGAAGCACGGGCCACGGATCTTCTTCCCCTGCCCGTCGCACCTGCGGAGACCGTACACGCCTTTGGGCATTCGGCGACGAAAAGGTTTGCCCGGACGAGCAGCTCGCGGGAACCACTGATGACGCCGATCGACTTACCCCGCAATCATCCACTAACCCACCAAACACCAAATCAACCTGAAGCAGTTCGACAAGACACGATGCGTGTTCTCCTGTCATTCTGAACTGTCGCGACGAATTATCTTCGTCTAGATTGCAGATTGGTCTCGGCTCGTTCAGCATTCGCCGATTCATTGGAGTCGCGGCGCCTTACAAAAAAAAAAGAGAAAATAAAATAAAAGTAGCTGGGAAAGTGATTAGTCGATGGGTTTGGTGCGGCGTTTTCCTGCCGGCGACCTAACCGGCGACCGCCCGGCGAAGACGAGCGCACATAATTGGTCGGGTTCGCCAGACAACGACGTTGCGGGGACTTGGAGTTGCAGGAATGATAGCCGCGCATAGTGCACGCCGAGCCCTAGCTTATCGACTTATCGCCGGGCAGATGGAACAGGTCCCCCGACCCAAAGAGTGCCGGGACTTCGACCTGACGATGGCCGGAGACTTGCGCCACCGAAACCGCTAGAAGGTGGTGAAGTGGAGCAGCGTTGAGGGACCGTCGGAGTTGACCACGGACACGAATGGGGTGGGATGGCTCTCTCCAATTACACTTGTCAGTGCCTAGATGGCTTGCTTGTTCGAGAACTTTGGGCGATGGGGGCTTATCATATCAGCATGTGTACGCATGTTCCTAACCTCATCATCCTGTGACAGACATTTTTATTTGCTAATCATGTCTGACCTTTACCTGAAATGAGCATCATGTCTGACACTCTGACGTTAACCTGAATTGAGCATCATCTCTGACTGTGTCTGACCTGAACCTGAATTGAGCTTCGCAAAAACAAGGACCAGAAGAAGCTGGATCTAACAGGCCGCAGAAACTAGCAATGACGATGTTGTGACGGGCTCAAAGTATACTGCATGCATGTGAACAGCCCATTCACAGCTCTCGTGCGTTTCCACATTTAGGACGCAGTTCGGCTAATTGCGTGTCTGAATAATGTTGAAATAGAAAAAAGTTGTTGTATTAGATTGCATGCTGTGAGAGAATATTTGACTCGATGTGACCGGTGAATAAATAAACACACCCTAAAAGAGAGAAAACAGAGGTTTGCATCATTGCATGAGTGAAGAGTAAAGCATCTCACCTATTATTTTCACCCGAGATTGGAGACCCAATTAAACAAAACATCACGAATCGTAGATACGATCCTCCCCAAAAAGGGAACATAAATAAATGTCTATGAAAACCAACGGCGCACCACCATTTTGTGTGAAACTATACTAGTAAAATTCTTTAGATTGATCCTAGCACTTGCCATGATCAGAAATACCAAGAGAATTCTCCATTTTATTCCTGGCGACCGGGGCTCTGTGGAGACTAACCAACGCTGGGAGTTTTCACAACCTTGCCGTATCTATCCACCTTGATCCGAACGCGATTTGTGCGATAATCCATGGTTAGCATCTGGTTTACCGAGACAACCTCGCAGTAGACTCCCGGGCAATCTCGCTTGATCACCCTCCCTGCCTCACTCGCTGTAAGGCCAACGACCCGTGGCCACGACCAGCCACGGTACTGGGAAGTGTCAATGTAAACCACAGGCCTCAGTTTTCTAGGTTGCTCTCGTTGAACTTCAACCTGACAATGAGCAGACGACGGATGAGAAAATCGATGGTATGGCATTGAGAAGAAAAATATGATAATATTTCCATATATCTTCAAATGAAACCATGCACATGGCTTTCTGCCAGATAAAATAAATGGAACAACAATCTGCCAATCTAGCAATTGACATCTGGGAGATGAGGAAATTGTATGACATTCAAAAGGAAAATGTGATGAGATTTCCATATATCTTCAAATGAAACCAGGTATATGCACGACTTGCCGCCAAATTATTTTTTTATGCAACAACATCTGACAATTGAAGATCACAGATGCAATTAGATACTATGTCTAGACAATTCAAAATCCAGAACTCACTTAGTCACTTGTACCGCCACAAATACATAGGATAAACCAACCAAACGACTTGTGCACGATCGCAAATACATACTCCGTAGGATAAAGCCAAGCTAATTGTACATGATCGCTCCTTTCTTCGGACTCAAAACTTCAAAATAGGATGATTAAGCTATCATACCTTGGTCGTTTTCTTCTTCTTTGGAGAACGAACCTTGAACTTTCCCCTTATAACTCTGAAAAAGAAGGCGCCCATTGTGTACCTAGATTATATATAATGTTGACCGTAAGAATACTCCGTTTTGCATATAAATTACAAGTTTACAACTGGAATGGTAGTATACAGCAAACT
Source organism: Cenchrus fungigraminus (assembly GCA_036936925.1). Classification (NCBI taxonomy): domain Eukaryota; kingdom Viridiplantae; phylum Streptophyta; class Magnoliopsida; order Poales; family Poaceae; genus Cenchrus; species Cenchrus fungigraminus. The sequence continues at coordinate 12,370,125 of CM072779.1, forward strand.
CTTAATACAAACTAATACCAAGCTAGCTAGCTAGTACTTTATGAGCAAAAAAAGATGCACAAAATAAGAACATAGGATATACTTAATTAGTAGAGGTTGCATTAATTGGATATTATAGAGGTGATATATAGTCACACCAAATTTGCAAATCCGCGGGCAATAAAAAGTGGTTGCCTTTTTTTTGATAAAGAGGTTACGATTGATCTGAGACTCCATTTTTAAAAAAAAAATTGGACAAAGGACTTGTTCTCAAGCTGGTGGATAAAAAGGTAACGAAACATGTATGCGAATTGGTGGTACTGACATTACTACACGTCAAAATCGCTAGAGCGTCAGCCGCAGCAACTGCAGTGCAGCTCTGCGCCTGAAGTCTTAACAGCGGCAGCATCTTCAGTTCATCACAGAAACTGTATTTCCTATCAAGAACTTCATAATCGTTTAAAAACAGAAGAGAACAAAACGTAAGGCCGGTGAAAGCTAATCGATGGTACCTGCAAGGAAGGGGCGGCGGCGGAATCAACGTGCAGAGCGGATTAGAGATGATTTAACAGACGCGGTTAGGGTTAGATCGGTTAATAAGGTGATACAAGGAGAGAGAAATCTTGATCGGCCTGGCCTTGACATAATAATGCGGAGGTTACTCTTTTTAGGAAAAAGTCCTTCCCACGTCCCTCATCTATTGTCGAAGTCTGACTTTCGTCCCTCATCCGCAGAACCGAGTATCTAAGGTCCCTCAACTATCAAATCCGTTTATTTTTTATCCCTTGGCTGTTTTGGAAGGTGGTTTTCGCATGATTTGGCCGCAACCAGATACATGAGGTCCCTCGACTATCAAATCTATTTATTTTAGGTCCCTCGACTGTTTTAGAGGATGGTTTTCGCATAATGTGATGATGAGTCTCACATGTCAGGTACATGTGATGGTGGGTCCCACGTGTCATGTGGCTTCCTTCTTTCTCTATCCTCTTGCTCTACCACACGAGCCACTCTGCCACACGAGCCCGTCATGTCATATCGCTCTGCATGCTCCATCACAGGAGCCTGCCGCAGTTCCGCTCGTCTTTCTCCACCGCACGAGCTCGCCGCCATTGGAATTGGCGACCCTGGAGCTCTGTCGTTCTGGTAGGGATGTGGAGATAGAGAGAAAGAAGTGTTAGGGAGAGGGAAGGAAGAATGAGAAAGGGGAGACGATAGCCACGTGACATAGGTCCCACCTCCACATGTACCTAGCATGTTGACCCAGCGCCACGTCATGCGAATATCACATTCCAAAACAATTAAGGGAAAAAATAAATAGATTTGATAGTTAAGGGACCAAAATAAACATATTTGATAGTTGATAGACCTTATATACCCAGTTGCGGCAACGTCATGCGAAAACCACCCTCCAAAACAGCCGAGGGACAAAAAATAACCGGATTTGATAGTTGAGGGACCCCAAATATCTAGTTTTGCAGATAAAGGACGAAAATTAGACTCGGTAATAGATGAGGGACGTCAAAAAGACTTTTTTCCTGTTTTTATCATCTGGACCATGTGGGCTTGCCAATCGTCATTGTGATTGGCCCGCCCGCGCCCCCAGCATGAAGCCTGGCCCACGCGCTGCTCACCTGATGCCTAAATCCGTTTTTTTTTCGATTCAAGCAAAATATTTTTTGTAAGATAGTAAAAAAATCAAATTAAACATGACGTTGTGACGGGCTGGGCTCAAAGAATACAGCAGCCATGTTGGAGTGAGCATGGGAACAGGCAAAAGGCCCACGAGGCCACGAATCAAGTTGGCAACTGTGAAACATAGGCAATTCTATAAAAAAAAGATCTTTAATTTCTCAAAAAAAAAAAAAAAACTGTGAAACATAGGCATCATCGAGAATTTGAGATGCATAGAGATGTATTTTCCACATTAAAAAGAGAGAAAACATCATTAAAGTGTCTGTGTTTCCTACGGCTGATGACTAGTTGTGCATCTAGCTGTCTGTCTCCCATCTACCTCTTTCAGCCGATATTTTCCTTAACTGTTTGCAAATACAAAAGCATCTCCCAATGATGTTCAGACGAGACTTGAGACCCAATTAAGGAAAACGTCATAAACTTGCCTGGATCTGCATCAAGGTCTATGAAACCCCATGGTAACCCACATTGTATGAAACAATTCTTATGATGGATCCTAGAGATTCCTAGCTAGCGCCAAGAACAGTTGTGGGAGCACTTGTCTTGATCAGACTACCCAACTGGGTAATTTTATTCCTAGCAGTTGGATTTCGATGAGACTACCCAACGTGGGGAATTCTTTCAACCTCGCTATATCTATCCACAATGATCCGAACGCGATGTGAGCTACACATGGGCAGCAACTGGTTCACAGAGACGACCTCACAGTAAAGTTTGTATCAGTGAAGAGGAAAAACAGAGTTGCAGAGGCAAAGCATCTCTCCGATGATTTACGATGAGCATCAAGGGTATGAAAAGCCATAGCACCACCGAATGTGTGAAACAGTAGTATCATTCTTATGATTGATCCTAGCACTGAGTGCGAACAGTAATGTCAACCTTGTCTTGATCAGAAAAACCAATGAAAATTATTGCTCGCGATCAGGGGCTCTGAGGAGACTAACCAACCCGGGGAGCTTTTACAACCTTGCCATATCTATCCACCATGATCCGAACGCGATTTGAGCTGTAACACATGGTTAGCAGCTGGTTTACAGATACGACCTCGCAGTAGAGTTCCGGGCAATCTTGCTTAATCTTCCTCTGGGCCTCGGACACCGTAAGACCAGCCACGTGCGGCCACGACCTCCCATAGTATGGGAGATGGAGAGCGGGCCTTGATCTTATTGGTTGTTCTCGTCGAACCTGGCAAGGAGAAGATATCAGATGAGGAAATTAGCGTGATAAGATTTTCATGAATCTTCGAGATTAAACAGGTGTGTGCATGGTTTGCCACCAAATAAAATTGTGAAGGGAGCAACATATGGCAATTAACATCTGAGACGTGATACAATATACTAAACAAAAGGAACATGGCACCAACATAAACCAAATGAATTGTATTCCTTTCGACTCAGCTTGAGAATGGATAGACTATTAAACATTTATACCTTTGTCCTTTTCCTCTTTGTTGGAGAATGAACCTTAGCCGTTCCCCTTAGAACTTTGAAAAAGAACCCTCCCATATTGTTGTGCCTACATCACAAGTATAGCCATAAGAATAATCTTACAAAATAGAAAAAAAAACATTGCAGCAAGATCTTGATGCTTTCTAAATCAGAATGTACTAAACATGCTAATAAGTTTGAGGCTGTGAGCTCTTAAATCAGAATGTACTAAGCATGCTAACAAGTTTGAGGCTGTGAGCTCTCAAAAATGCGATACAATTAAACCTAATATGAGTACATACGCATAGGTGGTGTATTTCGTTGAGAATATGAGTTCGCACGAGAGATTTTTTTTTTGAACAATATCGGGGGAGAGATCCCCACCTACATTCATTCATTTGGATAAAAAGGAGCAGTGTTACAAGGTGCCTGGCATGCCAGGGAGATACATTAGGGGGAGGAACGGAGAAGGAGAAGAGCTACAGGTTTTACAGGAGAAAATTACAGACGCGACATCAAATATTCTTGCCAGCATTGAAGATGAGAAAGATGTTTCATGTATCTTGGCTTCCACGCCTCCAGGTCATTGGTAACGCGTCTCACAACTTCATGCGGTGACGTCGTTTTCCTGTCAAAAATGAGAGCATTGCGTGCTTTCCAGATTTGCCACAGCACTACCATGATAACATCAGTATGGACAGGGAGAGCAAGGGAAAGTTCCCTACCCAGGATCCAGGGATACTTGTACTCGTTGACTTGGACAGTGACACCAATTAATCTCCAGACAGTTGCCGCATTTGGACACTGGGAGAAAATATGGTCAGGTGTTTCGAGCACTCCGGCACACCTCTCACAATTAGACTCTTCACGTTTCCTGATGTTGCGATGGTAAAGGTGAGCTCTGCTATTGAGCCGCCCCCGGTGCATGAGCCATCCGAAGAATTTGACTTTAGTAGGGAGGTTTGTCTTCCAGAGTCGCAGAGCATCCGGGTCCTATATGTCGCTTGCTTGGAGAGCACTGTAAGCATTGCTGGAATTGAATGTTGCAGTCGTGGAGCTACACATAAAACGCGAGTCCGGGGAGTCAGAGAGGGTTACTTGAAGGAGACAGTCTAGCAGGATGTTCTTTTCTTCTTGAGCATAGTTAGTGAGTCGTGGCTGTAATTGCCTATCCAATGGAAGCAACCAAGCTTCATCAACAGAGATGTTCTGCCGTGTAGTATGAGAGTATAATGCTGGAAAGGTTTCAGCCAGCGTCGAACTGAGAAGCCAGTGATCGTGCCAGAATGCCGTGCTCTTGCCGTTGCCAACGCGAGAGGCTGTTAGGGAGCGGTATCGTTGAATTTCCTCTTGGACCAGTCTGGCAATAAAACAATCAGAATTGTAGCCGCCTATGTCGTTGCCGTGCTGACTGAGGAACCAAGTTTTCCACGGCCAGGTATTACTATCATGTAGCTTGTGGACGAATTTCATTAGGAGACAATGGTTTTGTTGTTCGAGATTTCGCACACCTAGACCACCATTCGCCTTGCTTTGGCACACCTGTTCCCACGCAACCAGACACTGGGATCCATGACATTTCTCTTCCCCCGTCCACAGAAAGGCCCGTCGACGAGCGTCTAGAGCCTCGCGAATAGACACAGGAAGCAAGGTGGACGACATGAAGTAGACGGGCAAGCTGCTGAGAACTGCATTGACTAATATTATGCGCCCGCCTATGCTAAGTAAGCGCGCTTTCCAACCAGCAAGGTAACGGTCGACACTACAGATAAGTGGCCGGAAATAATAAGGTTTAAGCTTGTGCGGCGAGAGAGGTAAGCCAAGGTATGTTTGAGGGAAATTGGCAACCTGGCGGCCTAAGACCTCAGCCATTTGTGTAGCAGTACTAGCAGGGACATTCATGGGAACGAAAGTGGACTTGTGAAAGTTTATTGTAAGTCCAGTTGCCAAAGAGAAAGCATCGAGAATGGATTTCAGGGCGACCATGGACGGTATGTCTCCACGAACGAGGATCAGGGTGTCATCGGCATATTGTAGGACGGGACATGGAAGAGTGTCAGTGATGGGGTGCTTCAGAGTACCCGCTGCTGAGGCGCGCTGCAGCAATCGTTGGAGAACATCGACGACAATGATGAACAGGTAAGGAGAAATGGGATCGCCCTGCCGCAAACCACGCCTGCAGGTAATCCATCACCCCGGAACGCCATTGAGCATCACCGTTGTCTTCCCTGTGGACAGGAGCTTGCTGATCCAGCTGCGCCATTGAGAATCAAAACCACGAGCACTCATGATTTTATCCAAGCTGCCCCAGGCCACCGAATCAAAAGCCTTCTTGAAATCTATCGGCGCTCCCCGCTTGTGGCAGCAACTTAACAGGTCTGCAGCATAAATGAAGTTTTCAGAAATATTCCGTCCATGAACAAAGCCAGTCTGGTCGGCATCAATTATTGTGGGAATGGCAGCCTTGAGGCGATTAGCTAGGACCTTGGAAAAAAGTTTCATTGGGCATTTAGGACGAAAGGCGTCTGCAGTCCTGACTCCTTCCTTCTTGGGTAGCAGAACAAGATGGGCCCTGTTGAGCCCGTCAAGATCAATGCAGCCCGAGTGAAAGTCAGAGAAAAGATCAACCAAAGGTTGTTTAAGACTGGCCCAAAAAGCTCTGTAAAAAGAGGGACCAAACCCATCCGGTCCGGGACTCGAATTTGTATCCATGGCAAAAAGTGCCTTAGAAATTTCATCCGCTGAGAAAGGGGCAGAGAGATCCAGCCCGTCAACAGCAAGAATGGGGTAGAGCTCTTGTAAATTGAAATCCCAAGATGTGGCTACTTCAGTTCCCAGAAGTTCAGAATAGAAGTCGAACAGGACGGTGCTTTTTGCTTCATGCGAGTGCAGGATGTTGCCGTCATGTTCAAGACAAGGGATTGCATTCCCTCGACGGCGACCGTTTGCCGCTGCGTGGAAAAACTTTGAGTTTTCATCCCACTCAACTGCTAGCCGCATGCCAAATTTATTATTATTATTTGAACAGACGGTGAAAGCAATTGCTTTCCCGAATTTTCTTTCTTGATTTTTTTTATAAAACAATATGCTATCTTCATTTATTATAAATAAAAAACAATATATGGATAACCATACCCTAATTTGGCATTTTGGCCTCCACTACCCTCCAAATCCTGAGCATGAGGAGGCAATGTCATATCTCATTGACACCGTAATGTTTCGTGATGAAAATTTGTCGAAATCTAAGTCTTACTTGAATAACCTTGTATTTGCTGATAGAATCTAATTGATTGAAACAGGATTCTAACCGAAATGGATCGAGGTTGACATTTCACTTGGATACCCCTCCGCATTTGAAAAATCAAGCAGAGCTTGCCTTATAGTTTCCTAATAAATAAAATCGAAATCACACGCAACTACACAAGCCATGGTTGATCGCTAACGTCAGCCGCCTGCAATTTAATATATCCGGTAACATTTCAATTCATCACTGAAATTGTACTTCCTACTACTTCTGCCACCACGAATACCAAATTTGACGGTAACCGAAACCGGAGGTTTACGACATGGGAAGCATAATATGAAGGAAGGGTACCTGATCGGTAGCGGCGGCGGCGGCGGCGCGTACAAGCTGAGAGGATGAATAGATACGATATAGTTGCGGAGCTAGGGTTGGATCGATCGAGATGAAATCAGATTTCGTATCTGAGGCTGCACAAGGAGATAGAATACAGATCTGTGCTGTTATTTATTGGTGATGCGGCACTTATACTGTTTATTATTGGGCCGTTGGCAAGGCTGGGCCTCATTCAAGTATAAAGCCCGTGGGCCAGATCGAAACCAGCAGCAGCAGCGCGGCGGGGGAAGAAGGCAGGCAGGCGACCCGCGCGCTTGTCGTGCGTGACAGGCAGTCCGCGTCTCGCGGCGCGCCCCTCGTCGTCGTCGTCGTCTCGCGCAAGTGGGATCGCACTCCACCCACAAGCTCTTGTCACGGGATCGAGATCGAGGCCAAAGGGAAAGCAAAGGAAGGGGAGGGAAATCTATAGCGCGGGCACGAGACGGCGGCGATGGCGGAGCGGAGGATCGGCGTGGCGATGGACTTCTCGGCGAGCAGCAAGAAGGCGCTGCGGTGGGCGGCCGACAACCTGGTCCGCAAGGGCGACACGCTCGTGCTCCTCCACGTCCGCCACCACGGCCGCGAGGAGGGCAAGAACGTCCTCTGGTCCCACACCGGATCGCGTAATTAAGCCACGAACTCGATCGCCATGGCGTCTCCAATCCCATCTGTCCGTTACTGTTGCTTAATTTGCTTCTCATGGTAGTTAATCCTGACGATCTGGATCGGTGTGGCAGCACTGATCCCGCTGGAGGAGCTCATGGAGCCGCCGGTGAGGCAGCGCTACGACATGCCGGAGGACCCCGAGGTGTTCGACATGCTCACCGCCGTGACCCGGCAGAAGGAGGTGCGTGCGTGGTGCTGATCGCGATCGATCCATAAGCTGTGTGGCGGATCGGAGATGATATCTTTTTTGCCTTCCCTGCATGCATGATCGATCAGCTCCGCGTGGTGGTGAAGATGTATTGGGGCGACCCGAGGGAGAAGGTGTGCGACGCGGTAGGGGAGCTCAACCTCGAGTCGCTCGTCATGGGCAGCCGTGGCCTCGGCCAGATCCAGAGGTACATACGCTACGCTGCAGAAATAGCTGCACTAGCAATTTCATTTCCTGGAAGAACCATCATCTGTCCGTTTACTATCTGCCATTCATCAGGCATAAAACGCAATCAAGCATTGCTTGTTGGCACTGCTAAGAAATTACAGTTAATTGAATATTTTTTACCCTGACCATGCATTTTATCTGCCCGTCAATTTGTAGGATTCTGCTGGGAAGTGTGACCAACTACGTGCTGTCGAATGCATCATGCCCTGTGACCGTCGTCAAGTCAAAGTAGCGAGTGTCGTTTGCAGTTTACAGGAGTACCAAAACTGCAACTAGAACCTGGGAAAAAACCCAACCGAGTACTGTAGATCCAATGTATTTGCATCTTGCAGTACTTTCAGCTGCTGTTACTTCATATCGTTGTACAATCACTTGTTGCCTACAGACATGAATAAGTCGTTGGTGAATCTGTTTGTGGGCTAAATTTTCAGTTTATTTTTGTGTGCATGAACGATGATCTGCAAGCTGTATGTAGCTGGTTTCCCGGCCTGGCGCACTAACAAGTGCAGGAATTTGCACTAGGCACACTGTGACGTTCAAATTGTTCATGACAAATTTGAATCAGACGCTTCGAAATCCATGGGATTCTCAAATTTTGTATCCTTACGTTAGCAACTTCAGACAATCATCAGTGCCATGCTGCATGTCGATGAAAATTGACACGAAATTTTGATCGAAACAAACTACTTTTCCGAGGGACATGCATTCTGAAGTCTGAAACTCTGAACCAAACTCTAACTTTTGGAAACAAGGAATTTAAACTATAGAGCAACAAAAATTTAAACATCGAAGCACTAGCACATGCAGAGTGGGAAAAAAACACGCTCACATCATCAGATGTATGTTAGATCCCTTGGATCATCTAGGTGTAGATCAGTGGGGCAGGAACCTTTCACTGTGATGAATCGAGTTCGTTCTTGAGATTAACCGAGAGGAAAAACAGGGACAGAGAGGGACTGACCAAGATGTATAGAAGTAGAGGATGAAACACTTTGATGTAGATGGCGTCCGTCGTCGCTGTGCAGTGCAGGCGGTGACCGTCGGTGAGGCGCTGTGCAGTGACGGCCGTGGGAGACGCAGGGGCGGCGGAGCTTCCCATCGCTGTCAGCACCCCTTGATCGGGTAGACAGGGGAAGTGGGGCGAGTGGCAGTCCGCGAGTCTTGACGTGCTTGCCCTCGTGGCCCCCACCTCCCTTATATGACGCTGTGCGACGGGGGCCCGCAACCCTAGTGGGTTGGGCTCCTCCGATCAGGGAGTCGAGTCAAAGGCCCGAACCAAACCGTTGGGTCTGAGTTCAGAGGAGATCAACCTAACATTCTCCCCTTTGATCTCATCTTATACTTTTAACTTTGTACTTTCACGTATCTCTTTTACTTGCTTTGCTTTTGGTCCTCATCTCAGTGTAGATCAGTACGTAGGGCGTGCCTCATCATAACATGTATTAATTACTGTAAGACTAGACAGCCACAATGTACCTTTCTACAGTGAAACAATACCTTAACTTTTACTTGGGCCCTTTGTTATCCAGAAATCATAGGCCTCCCGTGAAACCCATGTCGACTTGTGTGGTCGGCCTTTGTTAAGCGGATCCGCAAGCAATTGCTTGGTACTTTTGCTCAAAACTATCATGTGATTCTGGATTTTCTCCTCTGCAACATATAACACTTTGTCAATGTGTTTGGCAGCACACTTGACATGTTGTCATAGGAGAGAAAACTTTTAAATGGTATATTACTGTTGATTACCATTATCAATTCCGGGCAAGGTTTCTTCAACCATTAAGCCTGTCCTGTAGCCTCATATCATGTTAAAACTTTAGGTGTACATAACCCATCTTATCACAACTATTCAACTTTGGAGCTTTTCCACAATAAAACTCCAATCGCGAGTGTTAGCTACTACTGTGGGCTTCACTAAACAACTCACCAAAACTTAGTTCCTTTTACTCACAATCCTTTGAGAGTATGAGTTTCTTTATTACTTAGCATGAGGCTTACAACACTTCTGCAAGAGTGCAAACACATTCTTTTGATTCCATTCCAGTGATCTATTGCTGGATTGGACTTTTGCCAAAACATCCCGGATACTTAAACTATGTCAGGGTAAAATCTTTTGAGCACTGATTCTGCTTCCAACAGCTGAAGCAAATGGAACCACCATTCTTTCGATCGATCTCATATTGGTTCCTGGAATACTGAAATTCCAAAACTATTACCCTTGACTGTAAGCCAGGCACAAGTTTGCTCGCATGCATACTTTATTTCGTTTAGAATTCTTTCTATGTATGCCCTTTGTGATAATCCAAAATACCCCTTTTCCTTTTATCTCAATGAATTTCCATTCCTAGCTGTAGCGAATGGATTTTCAACAAGATTATATCTTTTGAACACTGTAGGTTATAACAACCTTCTTCTTTTCCATAGTAGATTGAACATTACTACTAGCAAGTAGTACATTATCTACATATTGAATGTGGGAAAAATATTTCCCATCTTTGAACTTTGCAGATGAGTAATTTGTCATCTTGACTTTTACTTAAACCCAAAAACTTTTCTTTGTTCTCGTAGAACTATAGATATCACTCTTCTGTGACCCGATTTAATACATAAATCAGAAGGTACCATCTTATCAGGTGATATCACAATTTTCTTTTCTTTCCGTAACAAAAACCATTTGGTTATGTCATGTATATGCTTTCTCGCACGATTCTCTGTATATCATTACTTTTACATCCATCTGATGTAATTCCATATAATGATATATCACTATAGTCATTTTGATTCTAAAAGAATCCTTTCATGAGACTTCAGGAATAAATCTCATTTTAATTTGTCCTTTCTTTGCATAAAGCCCTTTGCCACAAGACACGTTAGATTGCTTTTACATATTCCCTCCGGAGTCACGTTTCATTCTTGTAGACCCATTACAGTCTACTGTTTTGACTCTTTTAGGAATTTATTTTATGTTCTAAAACAAGTTTGAAACACCTATGTCTCATGACATTTTCCATGAAGGATGAATAAACTCCTCTCATGGCTTCTTCAAATGAGGTGGAATCACCTTCATTTATCCTTCTTTATCTTATACTTTAACAATATACAAATAGGTATATTGTTTTCTGTCTGGGGTTGTTGTAACTCTTTATGATTTTTCAAAGAAACAATTGTTACCACAGAATCCTGAGTAGTAAGAATTTCCTTGACTTTATTTTTCTCTTAAAGAGTTAACGACGGGTGTTGAACTACATCAACATCTGTCATCACCTCAACTTCTGTTGATCATACAGCACCAACATATATGTCGAGACAATTGGTGTACTTGAATCATTGGAGTGAACATACAGTCCCACTTCTCTTCAAGCCTTAGTTCTCGACATTCTTTACTCCCCCAGATTATCCCATCTATCAATGAGACGAATATCTTTAAACTTTTGATTAGGTTCAGTCTTTACTAGCCTCGTATGATGTTTTAAGCATCATCCTTTTCTTTTAATTGCTTTGAGGCTCAACTATATTTCTTTATATTCGTGGTAAAACAAAACTCGAGGAATTTTGTTTATTTCTATGATTGTGTTATCAATGTTATGACCATTATACTCCCATTTCAGTCATATTTTTCTTTAATGGATCATTCTTTAAATGCATACATTACATCACTTTTGACTTTAAGGGGAATTTGATTTCTAAATCTTAACCTTTCTATCTTTCTCCCCCTCGAAATATGGCGTAAACTTTGAAGCCATAATTTCGAATCTATTTTAACACTTGTGAACAAGGAGTCATATAAACTTGAACTTTATTCATATGATCAAGTCATGCAAAATAATGGGAGTACCATTTCCTTGTTCCTTTTAAAGAGCTCATCAGAGTTCTTCACTGTTACACTTTTGAGAACTCATTAGAGTTCTTCATATCACTATACTTTTGCAAGTCATTCTTGCTATCCGAACTTTTGAATCATATTCAACTTTTCTTTTGTCCTTCGACTCTTTGTAAGTCTCTATCCATCATGACACTACAAAGGTGCATGAGTATTGCTGGGATAGCACAAAAGCTCCCCCAGACTTCTCGTCTTTTATGTGATATTCAAGTCACACATGAGTATCACAAACTCTGCCTGCCATTCAAAAAATGAATGACACAAGTGCCAAAACATTTCCTAACAAATGACATTAAACTTTGAATGCATTGGCAACAACCAATATCTTAATTTCAGAATTCAATCTGAAAAAACTTTTGTCAATACACATGTTTAATTCAACATTCGTCAAACATAGACATATGTCTGACTATTTCACGTATTACCTTTAGTGTTGAAGAACAATAAACTATTTTATAGTGAGAAAACTTTATTTTCAGTCACGATGACTAAAACATGCACTTATACTTTATTTTCTGATTAAATCTTCTCGTTGGTTCCAATTTAATCAGAAAAACTGACAAACCATAATGTCACGAAAACTTTAGTGAGAGAAAAAAAAACTAAAACTCTTTTCTCAACACTTGGGACTCTCTTCCAAATCAACCAAAAAGTCAAAATGAAGAAAGCTCTTTTCTTTCTTAACCTCAACTATGCAGTTGAGTAAACTCAAAACTTTCATCTGTAGTGTTGAACGAAGTCAACTCTTATCTGTTCACTGTACTGAGAATAATCATATGTCATAATTTAACGTTGGTCAAAATTAAAACATACAACATTCATGCACTTTGAATTATATATCACCATAGAACTCGTGACTATTATAAAATCATAATGTTGGAATCATTATACTTTGATCATAAAATGACAACATCTTTAAAACTTTTCATCTTTGAGCATTGTCTTTAGATGTAACAACTAACTAATGCTCAACTTTAACATTTCATATGGCAAGAGAATGCCAAAATTCAACTTTTCTTTGACTTAGTTGCAAGAGCAAATTAATGCTCAAACTATGACGCTTCAAATGGTAAAATAATACCAACAAGCAACTTTTCTTCAACTTAAAACAGCAGAAGCTATTCTGAACTTTAAACTTTATTATAGCTTTTACCCACAGGGAAAAACTTAACCAAAACTTTTAAACTATTCTCCCAATTAAATCTTCTCGTTGGTTCCAATTTAATTGAGAAAATAAACAATAAATAGCAGCGGAAAAACTTTTCTTTATTATTCTTTTCAGAAGCAATACTTTTACTAAACAATACTTTAATTCAAGAGCATCTCTTGATCTTTTCCATTATCTGAAATCATCACTTTGATATTAAAATCAAAGATTTAAACTTTAAACAGAAAGCTCATAGAATTATAGTATTGTTATCATCAACGTTGGTCAGAAAAATAACAATACCATAATCTACTTTAAGCAAAAAACTTTCAGATTATAATATTGTTATCATCAACGTTGGTCAGAAAATAACAATATCATAATAATCTTTAAGCGGAAAACTTCATATTCCTCTAAATTAGAGGATGAAACTTTTACTTTGCAGCGGAAAATATGAATTAAAATCCATGAAAACATACTATTCATAAGTATCTTTGTCGCTTTTCTAATCTCTAAACAATATTCTCGTTGGTTCCAATTGAATAGAGACAAGATATAGACAAAAACATTCAAATACATTTGAAAAAATACTTCTGAAATTAACTCAAACAATTAACAAGTTGTACTGTTCATAGGCTCAATGTGAAAATGGCCCACGGGAGGAAATGGCCCGCGGCCCTCTTGTACAAAACACCTTAGTGCTTGGCCCAGCAGCTGAAATTGGCCCACGGCCGGCCTCCACATACCCGCCTGGGCCTACAGCCCGACAGCCAACGAGCAGACCACTGAAGCGGCCCACACGCCTCGCCCGCCTGGGCCATATTCAGCCCACCAAATCCCGCGCGTTGCTGGCCGTCTGTCTTCGCTGATCGATGATCCAACGGCCATCCGCGTGAATCGCAGATTCGCAGGGGCAAAACCCGTCGGCCGCTCACCCCCGAACCCTAGGGCACCATTTCGACTCCTCCCCCACATCTCTCGCACGCAGGCGGCGGCAGAGGAGCACTCCTGCCCGGCGCTCTCGCCGGCGACGAGGAAGACGAGCGCCGCCGGCCCTAGGCCATCGGAGCTCTCTCCCTCCTCTCTGCTTTTCCCTCTTTCCTTCCCCCACTCTACCCTAGCCCCACTCCCGCGAGATCTAGAGTGTCCACCCATGGTGGCCGGTGGAGAGAAAGAAGATGGCGCCGCCGTGAGCCCTCTTGCAGGCGCGCGCGCTCGCCCGTAGGTGAGCGCGCCGTCGTCGAGCGGCCTCGCGGCTGCGCCCGGAGTCCGTGCGCGTGACGCACCGGAGTGCCATCACGGCTCGACTCGGCCTTTCCCGCGCAGTGGCGGCTACTCTCTCGCACAACTGCGGTGATGGTGGCGGAGAGGTAGGCCCCAGGTAGGTCCTCCCTCCCGATTCGCCCTTTGCCTTTCAAATCTAGGGTTAGGGTTTGGCTCTTCCTTTTTGTTTCTGACTTTTAATCCTTTCCCAACTCGATCTACTCTCTAGAACCTGCTCTGGTACCATTGTTAGATCCCTTGGATCATCTAGGTGTAGATCAGTGGGGCAGGAACCTTTCACTGTGATGAATCGAGTTCGTTCTTGAGATTAACCGAGAGGAAAAACAGGGACAGAGAGGGACTGACCAAGATGTATAGAAGTAGAGGATGAAACACTTTGATGTAGATGGCGTCCGTCGTCGCTGTGCAGTGCAGGCGGTGACCGTCGGTGAGGCGCTGTGCAATGACGGCCGTGGGAGACGTAGGGGCGGCGGAGCTTCCCATCACTGTCAGCACCCCTTGATTGGGTAGACAGGGGAAGTGGGGCGAGTGGCATTCCGCGAGTCTTGGCGTGCTTGCCCTCGTGGCCCCCACCTCCCTTATATGGCGCTGTGCGACGGAGGCCCGCAACCCTAGTGGGTTGGGCTCCCCCGATCAGGGAGCCGAGTCAAAGGCCCGAACCAGACCGTTGGGTCTGAGTTCAGAGGAGATCAACCTAACAATGTAGAGATGAGGCTCCAGGATGACGAGGAAGAGCATGAGCAGCAGGAAGTAGATGACGGCGTGGACGAGCATGGACGGCAGGCTGGTCTTGAGGTTCATGACGTCGACCGGCCGGTGCCGGCCGGGCATCTGCAGGACGCCGCCCGGGCACAGCAGCGCGAACAGCGCCGTCGCGATGATCGACGGCGCCCAGTCCCTCATCGCCGCAACCCTGCTGCTCACTCTGCTACGCAGGAGAGCTGGAGAGGGAGGAATGGAACCAGTGGAAAGCAGGCCAGGTACGCTTTGCTTAAGACGGACACACGGCCGGGCGACAGGGAAGATATATGCTCTGTTTGGTGATAGAAAGGTGGAGAGCGAGGGAAAGCATGGCATCGGGCGCCGAGCAGTCGAGCACACCAGTGGGAATCAGTGGACTGATTGATTGGGGAGAGGAGTCGAGTCATGATAGCGGCGGATCGGGACCTTTTGGGCATGGAAACGGGGCCTTTTGCGGTGGGATTAGTTGGGGGGCTATCGTGTCTCGCCAAGCTTAGCACGGCGGTCGGCGGATAAGCGTTCGTGGGAAGAGCTTGATATAATTGATGGCATGGGTGTGACTTGTGCTGACGACCTGAGTCCTAAGCAGTTCGTGGATTGCGGAATTATGCACGTCAAACGTCTCCCTTGGATACTGAATTTTCCTGAAATTGAAGTTTCTCTGCAGGGGCGTCTACGAATACCCCGCAGAAAACCTCCCGTCTCGTCATTTTGCTTTCAGCGAAACTGTGCGCTCCTAGTCGGTGTCTGGCGCATGTGAGGTGTTGCTTCAGGATTTGCTGTTCTCGTTCTTGCACCACGGACGGTGCCAGGTGAACTGGTGAAGTGATGCCCATACGCCGCGTGCCTTCACGCTGAGGAGCTACACTTAGGGGATGTTTGGTTGGTGGCCACAGATTGCCACGGTCCTGTGCATCTCGCCACATCTCGCGGCGGACGCTTCGCCCGCCACGGAAATCACTGTTCCGTGGCGGGGGCGTCGTTGGCGAGGCGGGGTGCGGCGCCAGACCAAACAGCCCCTTAACACTTCACATCTGGCGTGTGAGTGTGTGACGTTGATTTGAAGGACGGTGGCATCCCTTATCGTGCAGCTCCCATCAGCCACACGAACCTCCATGCTCTCATCAATCCCAGCCACGCTCCAAGTTTTAGACGTGAATTCGGCAAACTCGCCGTGCATTGGTGAGTAGCACGAGTTCATGAAGCAGAGGTCGGTCACCGGCCGCGACTACATGCTTTCCGCTTGGTTGCTACTAACCTGGGCACTTAGCCAAACGCTGACAAGGACAGGATGCTAATAAACCTAAACACGCGCATCAGATGCACTTTCCCCTGGCTTCCAACTGAAGACTGCGTTTTCTGTAGCCTTTTTTTCTTACCTGGTCCCCAGTTCATAGGAGCCCAGCTCCCGGATTAGTTTTTTTTTTTTTTGTGAAGAGTATGGATTAGGGCCTTGTTTAGATGGCTAAAATTTAGCCTTTTTAACCTTTTCAACTCCTGTAGCACTCATATAGCACTTTCGTTTGTTTGTGGTAAATATTGTCCAATCATAGACTAACTAGGCTCAAAAGATTCGTCTCGTGATGTACAACAGAACTGTGTGATTAGTTACTTTTTTTACCTACATTTACTACTCCGAACATATGTCTTTTGGTGTATTTAATGTGATGTGATGGAGAGAGAGTTGAAAAAGTTGCAAAATTTTGACAAATTCCTAGCCAACTACACAAGACCTAGTTTAGTTTAGCTTATCTCAGTTCACGAACAAGGAGATCTCACTTTTCAGAAGTTGTACGCATGTAGCCGGAACAAGAGATGTCGTCTTGTCAGGAACAGTGGGAGGAACAGTGGTTGGAAATGCAATGCCAGACGCACCGCTTGTCGAGGTCGCAAAGGTTCGAACGGAACGCCGGGCGGAGAGCCAGAATTTTGTCCTGAGGCCGCGCGCTCTCGCCGGAACTCGCAAATCTGGCCGTGCGCGTACGCCAAGCGAGCGCGAGGCCGAGGCGCGGGTCGTGCGGCGGCCCTGAGCCCCTGGCCGAGGAAGCATCATGGTTCCACGCGCCACGCGCCACGGCGTGCTCTGCTACTCTGCTTGCTCTTCCGCCTCTTCTTCGTCGCCGACGCCCGACGGGCGGAGCCAAAGCCCAAAGTCCGTGCTGGGGACAGGCAGGGTACGCCGCGACCTCGACAAGCAGTGGGCCGCTGAGCGAGCTTTTTTTTGTCAGGCTGCGGCGGCGGCAGTCGCACGCATCGCGCCAACGGCTACTGGCCCGCCGGGGGACCTCGGAACGTTCTATGTTGCGCAGGCCTGTACATGCTCCCCATTTGACATTTTTTTAAAGGAAACCCATTTGACATTTTCGGGTCCCAGTTTCTAAACGTTGGGGCGCTCACATGAGGTGACAAACTGACTGTCAGTCCTGACACCCGCTGTCACTGCCTAATCTTGCTTATGACCTTTGTTTATTGTAGCACAAGCCCTGACATCTTGCTCCCTAGAGAAGTCAAGCCTGCTCAGACCATCCACACTCATCTTTCATATCCTCCTTCAAAACGGAATATTTCTGCCTGGTATACTTCTTCCGCATTCATCATCCTTTATACTCCCTCCGTCCAGGTTTGATATGTGTCTAACTGTGTAACGCAAAGACCAAGGAGAATTTTAATTCTCTCTGTGATGTATCAACAAACGAGCCAACCAGCTAAGCAATTCATGACACGATTGGCTCCACCTGAGAATACACATATCATTCATGGACACCTTTTATTTTGTTATACGCATATCAAATCAGGACGGAGGGAGTATCTTCACTTTATCCCAACTATCTACATCCGGTCCCACCTGTCATATTTATTTTAACCCCACCCCCACCCACCCACCGGCCGGCCTTCCCACTTCTCTCTCTCTCTCCTATCTCCCTCCTCGCTCCCTCCGCCGGCACTCCATTCCTTGCCGCGTCAGCGGCCCCCTCCCTCACCAACTGGCCTCCACCGGATTGAGCGGCCCTCCGGCGGAGCTCGCTGGAGGCAGCAGCAGCGGAGGCAGCAGCAGGTGGTCGAGATCCTTCCCTCAGTGGCGGCCATGGCGGCCCGTGCGCCGGCGACATGAGCCCTCTCCCCTGCTCCCACCCTCTGCTCGGTCGCCGCCCATGGTGCCATCCCGGCGGCGGTGCCCTTGCGCGAGGCGGATCCGGCGGCCCTTGCTGTAGCGGAGGAGCCGAGGCTGGGGCGGGTAGAGTTCCGGCAGCAGTGCTTCCCCTTCCCCTGCTACCTCCTTCTCCTCGCACTCGCCCGCGACGGCCCCTTTCCTCCGTCGGCACGCCGTCCCGCAGCAGAACACAACGACGAGGGGAAGTGGAGCTCGGTGGCGGAGATCTCAAGGCCGAAGCTCGGCGACGCGGAGGCCGGCCAATCCATGCCTCGATCCGCGCATGGAGACGGCGAGCGACGACCGACTTTGACCTCGTGCAATGGTAGGGGCGGCGGACCTCCTTCCTCCGCGGCCGGCCCCTCCATGCCACCGGTGATTCGAGGTCCCCGTCGACGCTACTTGTGCAGACGCGAAGCAGGAGGCATGGACGGATCTTGGCCCCTGCTTCTCCCTCCCCACAAGCTTCCCCTGCGCCTGCCTCGTGCGCAGCAGCAGCCGGCGAGGTGCAGGGCAGAGACGGCGAGGGCAGGGCATAGGCGTCGCAGGACGGCTTCCGGCGTCGGGCGGCGGCAAGGCAAGGGGAGCAGCACAGTCCGTGGGAGGGCGCGACCGCCATTCCCCCGGATCCCGCTGGATTTGGTGTCGCCTGGGAAGAGCGGGATTTTCCCGTGAAGTTCCCAGGGCACCACTGCAGGAGTGATTCCTTTATCCGTCTCCTCCAGTAGACGGATAAAGACACCGGTGCAGATGGTCTCATCCCTGCGACTGACAAACCCCCAGTGAATCACAATGCATGATCACAGGCAATCCCTCGTAGAACACCTGTAAAATCGGAGGGTTTATGACTGGGCAGGCTCTAGAAGCATTTCGTTCGGACCGTCGGAACACGGTTTTAATAATCCCGCCGCTCGACTTGCTGCTGCTGTACTGACGGTTAACCATGACTCCGCTAGGATACGATGCCCCGATCGGATCAGGGCCTACTTACAGGTGTGTTTCTTCGCTTCCGGTGGAAGTGAGCGAGTGCGAGTGGCACCAACCCAAGCGATGAAAATTTAAGGCGGTTAGGGACGGGTTAGTTGTAACCAAGAGTATTCTCTTTTTTTTTTGAGCATAAGAGTATTCTCTTTTTTTCCCTCTCCGCCCATCATGAGTCATGACCATGCTCCCTTCCCTTTGCGTGACCTTAGTCACCGGAGTTCCCGGAACGACGGATCGAGGAACGACGAACCGGGAACGGAGACGACGTTTTTGATGCTGTTTTTACCTTGTGGGATCAATTTCGTCCCGTCGTTCCCGCCCCGGACGAACGATCCCGGAACGAGGAACGCGGCATCGTTCCGTTCCGCGGTGACTAGGTGCGTGCCTGCCATCCACCGATTCTTTCGTGTGCGGCATTACTCACCATGGATTTGGAGCTCTCACACCTTGAGCGTGGCATGGCTGCGTGAGAGCGAACACGCACGGCAAGCGCATGGCCTCACCTCACGCCGATCCGGCCGCTTCATTATTCCCACGCCTCGCTCCCACTCCGTATGCAGCCGTTGTTGCCGCCCGCCCCGTTCCCTTCCCCCCCGGCGTGCGTCTCTCCCCCCATCGACCAACGGTCACTCACTCTTTCCCATCGACCTCCCAGACTTGTTTTAAGCCCCCGCACCCGCCTCGTCGTCCTCTCCTCCTCGCCCCGCGCCCGAGACCGAAACGCCAACAGGAGCCCGGACCAGCCACTCCCCGCTGCTCGAATCGCTAGCACGGTGCACGACGGACGCCACCGGCGCGCGTACGGGCACGTGTGTTGGTACTCGGCACTTGCTCCGCGGCGATTCCGAGCAAAGGGGGGACGGATGGGGAGCGCGGGGGAGGGGGAGGAGGAGGAGAGGGAGAGGGAGGCGCGGACCGAGGCGGCGTTCACGGACTCCGGCTCCGCCGACGGGAGCAGCTCCAGCTCCGACGCCGCGTCCACCGACGAGTGGCCGCCGGCGCCGAGGAAGCCGCCGCCGGGCTGCTGCGCCTCCGACTCCGAGGTGCCCAAGCAGCAGCACAAGCACAACAAGCGCAGAGCGCCGTCAGGTACGGTGACCCGTTAATTGCCGCCTCGATCTCGCACCTGCTGCAGCGTCTCGGATTCTCGCCCTTCTCGTTCTCGGTGGCCCGCCGCTTTGTCTGACGCGCGCTTGTGTTTTCGACGAATGGCAGAGATGGAGTTGATGAAGGAGCGGTTCGCCAAGCTGCTGCTCGGCGAGGACATGTCCGGGAGCGGCAAGGGCGTCTGCACGGCGCTCGCCATCTCCAACGCCATCACCAACCTCTGCGGTCAGAAATCGTCGCCGTTGCTTTGCCTTGCTTGTTGGAGAGTAGTGGGGGGTTTTTTTTTTCCCTGAATTTCCCAATAAACGACCGCCTCTTGCTTGCGTTCGCAGCCACCATCTTCGGGCAGCTCTGGAGGCTGGAGCCGCTCCCGCCGGAGAAGAAGGCAATGTGGCGGCGGGAGATGGACTGGCTGCTCTGCGTCAGCGACCACATCGTCGAGCTGGTCCCGACGTGGCAGTCATTCCCCGACGGAACCAGGCTCGAGGTATATACCTGCCTCGCCTTCGGCATCCTCCATTTTCCTCGCTTCACGTTCTACTGTTCTAGCCGTAGCAGTGATGTAGCAACTAGCCACTATAAGAGCTGAAATTTGCAGCGGCTGTCACGCGCTTTCCCCGTCTAAGAGTACGGCTCCGATGCTGAGTGTGCAATCTCAATTTACGCGTTGGGAATTCAAATGGCTCATCAGATTTCTTGCTTGTACGGTGAACGAACTTTATATCACAAGTTGATAATCGAGCACCGCCCCACCCCAAGAGTGAAGATATGGTGGTTTGAAAATGGAATTCATATTTTCTGGAGAAGGTACTAATATCGTGGTTGTTGAAGAGCTAGTACAACAGCTGGGTTTTGACAGAAGTGTTAAGTGTACTAGAACTGTTTATAATGGGGCTATTGATGCATATGGACCATTAGGAAATATCGCTTAGCTGCCTTGGATTGGTACCAAGTACTTAATTGATTTCGTTCTCACACCGTAAAGAAAAAAATGGGAGAAAAGGTTAGCTGAAAGGTGTACTAGCCATAGAAATTGCTAAATAATACGAGTTAATCTTATCAGTACAAATGCATGCCTAATTTTCGGAATAGACACAAGAAGTTTCGTACATAAGACAAATAATCAATGAGTATCTGTTTCTGCAGCTTGTAAATTTCCAACTGAAAGCTATCAATGAGTGTCACTTAGGCAGCTGTAATGCCTGTACTTATTGCTTACGCATCACACACTGAACTCTGATGCAATAATGAAAATCATGGCGTACCAACAAGCATATTGCATAGTATGTCTTTGCTACTCAATAACTGATGGAACAAATTTCTTAATGATGTATCTCAGATCATGACAAGCAGACCACGGTCAGATTTATTCATCAATCTGCCAGCCCTCCGGAAGCTCGATCATATGCTGCTTGTGAGTTATTCTGAACACAAATTCAGGACATGAGTTTATTAGAGGGGGGGAATCAGTTATCTAACAGAACGATTTTCTGACAGGAAATCCTGGAAAGCTTAAGAGATCCAGAGTTCTGGTATGTTGAGCAAGGTATTGCTGCACCAGATTGCGATGGTTCCGCCTCCTTCAGGGCGGCTTTCCACCGCCGTGATGAGAAATGGTGGCTACCAGTGCCTCGTGTCCCTCCTGGAGGCCTTCATGACAAAACAAGGAAGCAGCTGCAGCACAAACGTGATTGTGCAAATCAAATCTTGAAGGCTGCCATGGCCATCAACAGCAATTCTTTAGCTGAGATGGAGGTCCCTGAATCGTACCTCGACTCCCTACCGAAGGTATACCACGCCTTATTCCCTGATCAAAACATATGTCATGTACTATGCCCACTGCATGTATAATGTATTGGTCTCAACTCTGAACATCTTGCGGTAATCATGGATTTCAGAATGGAAGGACAACCTTGGGTGACATCATATATCGTTACATAACGTCTGATCAGTTCTCCCCTGAGTGTCTTCTTGACTGCCTAGACCTATCCACGGAGTACCAGGCCCTGGAAATCGCAAACCGTGTCGAGGCGTCAGTCTATGTGTGGCGCCGGAGGGTTGCTGCAAAACCAGTAAACAGCTTGGGCCGTAGCAGCAGTGCTAGATCATCTTGGGGCATGGTGAAGGATATGATGGTAGACACAGAGAAGAGGGAGCTGCTCGCTGCACGAGCAGAGGGCCTGCTAATATGCTTGAAGCAAAGGTTTCCTGGATTGACACAGACAAGCTTGGATATGAGCAAGATTCAGTACAACAAGGTTTGTATCTCTATCTGTTTCTCCCTTTATTTTAGCCATCGTCAAGTCAGTAACTGATGCCACTCCTGTTGATCAACAATTGTCAGGATGTGGGCAAATCGATCCTGGAGAGTTATTCAAGGGTGCTAGAAAGTTTGGCTTCAAACATCATCACCCGCATCGATGATCTGCTGAACATCGACGAGCTGAACAGACATGCCGAACAGTTCTCAGCAACAGGTGATGCAGACTGCAGGATTGCTTGCAGCCAGGCTGCAGTTCCATCCTTCCCAGTGCCTGCCTCAGGCACACCATTCATGACGGCTTATGCCACGCCCAGCTTCTCACCGGCGCAACTGGCAAGCCCGTCAAAGAAAGAGAGGACGTCACTGACTCCAGGCAGACGGTCCCAGCATAGTAGGAGTGCCGGTGCAAAGAAAGCCTTGACAGACCATGTCGGTACAGAAGTGAAGGGGATGATAATTAGCGGCGGTATGATGATCGATGTCTCAACGACTACAGAGCTGTAAATCTATGAAGATAGCTCATGAGATTGCCAAGAGTAGTAGCATGTGTGTATAAGTGTAATTTGTGTGTTGTGTGTGTGTGTGTCTGAGTTTTTACTGGATTTCTGATCTGTTGATGATAAGGTGTGTGCACCGCTGTTTGCTGACAGCCTGATCTACTCTACTGGTAGCATAGATGGGTGTTGTTACATACTCTGTATGAGGAGCTTCGATCTGATCTACATTTGTTGAATTTGTACCACTGAATTCAACAACGATCTGATTGGGGACAGTTGATGTGAAAACCAAGTCTTGGTCTTACAATGGTCTTTGCCCTGAAACATAACCATTCTGATTGCAGCCCCTCTGATCAACGCTCATCCGACATTCCAAAGGCTGGGCGGCGTTTCAACTTTCAAGCAAAGTTTGAACCTGGGAGTCGAATCCCGTTGGTTTCAGTAGAAAAGAATCACATCCCATTGGTAGCAACCCCAGTTAACTCTGAAGCTCCTACCGCTCTGAGTTCATACAGCTCAGTGATTCAGGTTCCTGAGTGCCCCTTCAAAAGGCGGTGTGACTCGGTTCCCGCGTCTTCAAGAACTCCGGCCAGCTCTCCACTCCTAAAGTCTGGCCGCCGACATGCCCGTAATGATCGTGAACCAACAAAGGAGCCGAATCTTCGATCACAGGCCGTTTACGTGGCAGATGTTCAGAGACTTGTATGGTCGTTAAGCCTGCCTCGCCATAGTGGATTGCAGTAGGTAAATGCTACTCAAACAGAGAGCACGGCGCATGCAGCGCTAAGACGACACTAGTGCAGCGCCCACTTCGGCCGTTTCACACCATGATCCGCGCAAAACCTCAAGCAAACAATGATGGCTTCCGCTCACGCTCGAGCGCCCCGGGCTGTATATATACCCACCTCCGTGATGCCGAGAAGATCATCGCTTCATCAGAGTTCAGCTCAGTTCAGTTCAGTTCAGTGCAGCGCAGTGCCGGGGCAGGAGAGCGTGAGCTGTGAAGTGAACTAGGAACTAGGCAGCTAGCAATGGAGCTCCAGGCGAGGTGCCTCTGCGTCGTCGCGACACTCGTGGTGGCCGGCCTCGTCGGGATGGAGACGGCGCACGGCGCCGGGGAGTGCGGCCGCGTCCCCGTGGACCAGGTGGCGCTCAAGCTGGCCCCGTGCGCGGCGGCGACGCAGAACCCGCGCGCCAGGGTGCCGCCGAGCTGCTGCGCGCAGGTGCGCGCCATCGGGCGCAACCCCAAGTGTCTCTGCGCCGTCATGCTGTCGGACACGGCGCGGAAGGCCGGCGTGAAGCCCGCCGTGGCCATGACTATCCCCAAGCGCTGCGCCATCGCCAACCGCCCCGTCGGCTACAAATGCGGCCGTATGCACTGCACCCCCCACTGTGATCCTCAAACGTTTTCATTGAACGAAAAAAGATCGCTGCATTGCATCGACATCGCCTGCTTTATTCTGTTTTGTTCACTGTCTGCTTTTTCACCGTGCAGCATATACCCTGCCATGAGAGGCTGTGAGAGGCGACGATGAGGAAGGAACAAAGTGATGGCGCTGGCACCTCAAGGGCTCCAAACTCTGAATGTCCCAATATGCTGTGATCTCTGTCGCGTGGAGCTTTCCACAGATCCCCTCAATAATGTGGCTGTAAGCCTGTAACAGTGCCTGAACTTTGGAATAAAATAAAGTGCTTTTTTCAGAAACCAAATTATACTGCAAAATGTAGTGACAAGAACAGTTTCCAACTTCTGTCAAATTCCAGATGGTAAAGGTGTACAATAAGTGATCGCCGCTTCTCCAGCATTTTATTTTATATTTTGCTTTGGAGCAACGATCCAATTGTACATACCAACATACGTTTGACTCTAGGGAGTCAGACACCAAACTGCCTGATATTATTGGCAGATTGGACACGGACCTTTTTTATGCAACCTAAATCATTACATTGCACATCTAAAGCAGTGACGAAAGACACACACTACATCTGCCCAGGTGTGGTGATGCTTCTAAATACTGGCACCACCATTGGACGAAAGTGGGTCCACTATGATGCAGGTAACTCATGACACTACCAATAGCCAAGGAAATTGAACTTCACTGCCTCCCCCTTTTAGTTCCTGCCATACAGAATCCAATAGACTGGTGAGAGAAGCTCACAAAACTATTAATAACATGCTGCGACAATGTTGTACATAAATAAATATTAATCAACAGGCAGCGAATCAGTTCATGTAAAATCTTGGCGCCTATCTGTACTTTCAAGTTTATCATGCATCAAGATCTTTGAAATAGTAATCAAACATTGCTTCTCATATGAGAACTGTTGACAAAAGAACGGCTAACATATTGATTTTCAGGATCCTCGAGACTATATGTATTCCAAAAGAACAAAATGATGGAATGCAACTACAGGTAGTGTAGTTCGATAGAGTTAGAACCAAAATTGTTCTTACTTTCTTACATAGAACTTGGAGATATCATTTAATTACACTATTGTCTTAAGGTTTCCCTGAGGCTCCAATAGAAAGGAAACATCACATTAGTGTGTTCAACAGGCAAGTGTGCTTTCCTTGATTGTAATCTAATTCTAAGTGGGTGTATTTGACACTATGCTAGACAATGTACCATATGGCAAACGTTGTAACTAATTAATGGCCTAAAATAATACTGAAAACGATGTACCTAAGTATTGGCATACATCTAGGTGCTAGCTAAAGTATTTACTCCATGACAGTTAGCCATTTTTCTACCCACTGACCTTAGCCTCTCTCCACAAGTACATCATCGCACATCAATTTGGAAGCTAGTTCTGCGGAAAACTAATTATCTACCAGACTTTGATAAAAGTGCAGAGTGCACAAATAAATATGTTTTCTTTTGATAGGTTAATACTGCAAACAGGAAATGTAGACATGTTTTCTTTTGAACTCTGAGTCATTTAGGATGTACTTTGAGTTGGTTGGAAATCTTTTCTTAGGCAAAAGTTGTTCGGATGCTTATCCCTTCAGATGTCAATAGAAACTTGATTTCCTTGCATAGAAAACCTTCGAGAAACTTGTGTCATGCTATAACTGTATGTTCTGGCTTTTGTGGGGAAAAGGAGAGAGCATATGTTCCTCTTCTATCCAAAGAACTAAGATAACACGTGATGAACAGGACAGGCCAACATAGCTGTGTACGAACTATCAGCTGCTGATGTTTATACGGCATTTGAAAAGGATATTCACTGGTACAAAAATGTAAACTGAATAACATATGTAAAGGCAGAGCATAGCATTAAACTTGGTAGTCCAAACAGTAACAAGATCTTCCCATGCATTTACCTTGTTCTCCAAGGGAGAGGCCACCAGATTCTCCTAGTAGTAAAATGATCCTGTGAGCCCCACAAAAGAAAATCAGAGTTAATGATCAGAAACTTGAACAAATAGTCATGATCTGCCTTAATATTACAAGAATGCTATACCTTGCCACCAGTCGCCATGAGAATCTGCAATTGGATCCTTCTTGTCCGCCTTGTACTGGAAAAACACACACACATTACATTCAAAGCCTTGCAGGAGTGCAGAGTAATTCACAATGATATAAAAACTGTGAAGTAACTACAAATTACAACAAAGAATTCTGTTTCTGGGTATAGTATTTCTTACATTAGCGGAGGATTCAGTCCCTTGCTTGGTTGTAGAGCTGCCGTAGAAATAATCTCGACCACCATAATGCACAGATGACCCAAAACAAGATGTATCAACCGAATCATGTGGCGGTGAATGTTTACCATCCTTGGTGTATGTAGAACGACTTTTGGAAGGAGTCCATTGGGCTTTACCATCTGGAAATCAAATTAATCTTTCTTCAGTTCATTTGCAGTTCCAACATACCTCATTGCTTTCAAATTAACCATATAAGATGATCAAGACAGATAATAAACAGTCAAAAGTCATGGAGACCAGAGTTAGAGGTCAAAAGTATTTCAGTTAACAAACCCATGTAGTCATACACACACCGAACTCCTACATCTATCATCTATGCAAATGGTGATGATAGCCTACATCATTATCAAGATTTGTCTGGGAATGGAATTATTCTCTTGCTACAAAGGCTGTCCAGTCTTATAAACACAACAGTTTCCTACTAATAGCATATAACTAGAGTGAGTTCCACTAGTACCTGTCATGCCAGGTTGTGCGCTGCCGCTCTGCCCTTTGTAGAGAATGCTGTACAAGTCCTGATCTTTCCCATTTGCCTTGAAAACGAAAGGGAGAAAAAGGGAAATAAGAACGAATTTTACTAATATATACCAGCGACAAAGAAATGATTGGCAACTACATGTATATCAACTTTTATAGGCAAATTATGTATCCATATCACCATCACGCTTAATAATCCTTTAAAATTGGTTTTTGAAAAACACTACGATAATAACATGGCCTCGTAAAAGTGGGCGTATCCACATAAAAA
This sequence comes from Cenchrus fungigraminus, assembly GCA_036936925.1. Taxonomy (NCBI): domain Eukaryota; kingdom Viridiplantae; phylum Streptophyta; class Magnoliopsida; order Poales; family Poaceae; genus Cenchrus; species Cenchrus fungigraminus. Next base: position 12,397,452 of record CM072779.1, read on the forward strand.
CATCAACCTTTTGTTAGCTTAATAAAAATGGAAAGGGGGGAAACTATGGTATGTATAAACTAGTACGCGCCTGCACGCGAGGGAAAACCCATCTGCATCATCGTAATAAACAGTAAAGTTAAAGAGAAAAAAATTCACGTCGAGCGCCGAACCTCTCACACGGAGGCAAAACATCGAACAGGAGAGTGACATCAGGAAACGTACCGCTGGCGCCGGCGGGTAGAACAAGCTGCTCAACGGGGAGTCGGCGTCGTTGGCGGCGGCGGCTCCGGCGCCGCGGGGAGAGGACTTCTTGGGCTCCATGGCGTGAGGCTGGTGCTGAGCGGAGGACTTCTTGGGCTCCATTTGGGGTTGGAAAGGGGAGCTGCGAGGGATTAGGGCACCTGAAGCGGTTGCAGGCGGCGGCGGAGAGACGGGTACTCTAGGGAACACTCAACTGCTCACCTCGTGGCGTTCTGTGCTCCGGCCTCCATGCGCGACCCGCATTTAAAGGCTCGGGGGCGGGGACTTCGGCCGGTGATTTCGTTGATCTATAAGGGCCTTCTTGCAAAAATGCAGATATGCTCACACATTACTTTGCCCATAAGAAAATCTTTTTTAATGCAGGCTTCCATATTTGCTGCACGCATAAGGATATCCAATCTTCCAACAAACTACCTAATGGGGCTAGTTCGTATGGTATATGTAGGAGGGTGATGCTGCCTGCTATAATTTCATATGCTTCCATATCTGCTCATGATTTAATTTGAAGTGTTTGGACATGTTGTACTTCAAAGAGAACTAGTATAGTATAGGATGTGCATTGAGAAATTCAAAAGAAATAAATGCACAACAACTTTAATGGCAATGATATGGTAGCATAGCAATCAATATATGCGTGAGTACTGTAATAAGTTATATTTTCCTAACATTTAGGTCTTGTTGAGGTTAAACTAGTGTGCGGTGCTAGGTAACGTAAATGCATGCCGATCAAAATAGGTGGAGTCGTTTCGATATGGTAGCAATCAAGAGGGATGTTGGTAATAAAACATTTCCCTCATCTTTGTATCTTGTACGTAAAGTTAAACTAGAGTGTAGTGCAAGGTGTCATAAAGGCACGAAGATCGAAGAGGGCGATGGTACTTTCGGCGGCGAGTAGAGACAATAGAGGGTGACAAAGGTTAGACGTGGTGGTACTTTAGCGGCGAGTAGATAGAGACAATACATGCAGATAAAGGCTAGGGTGGTAGCATAACAATCAAGATATGCATGAGTGAAATAAATTATTTTCCTACATTAGGTCTTATTGTTGAAGTTAAACTAATGTGTGGTGGTAGGTAACGTAAATGCATGACGATTAGAAAATGCGGAGACGTTTCGATATATATGGCAGCAACCAAGATGCATGGTTGTAATGAAGCATTTCTCTCATCTTTGTATCTTGTAAGTTAAACTAGAGTGTAGTGCAAGGTGTCGTATAGGCACGAAAATCGAAGAGGACGGTGGCACTTTCGGCGGCAAGTAGAGACAATAGAGGATGACAAGGGTTAGATGTGGTGTCACTTTAGCGACGAGTAGATAGAGACAATACATGCAGATAAAGACTAGGGTGGTAGCATAACAATCAAGATATGCATGAGTGAAATAAATTATTTTCCTACACTATTGTCGGGGACGGTCATTAGGGATCCCCTAACTAAGGGGATAATCACCCTCGTTAAACGCAAAACCGCCCAGGGACTGTTTATCCTTGGCCACAGGACTGCACGGGCCCGCAGCCTGCCACGGCCCAGCAACGGCCTGGAAGGCCCGTTTGGCCGCCTCGCTCGAGGGCTCCAGTCCCTCGAGTGGATCTCCGCCTCGCTCGGGGGCTCCGGCCCCTCGAGTGGATCTCCGCCTCGCTCAGGGGCCCCGGCCCCTCGAGCGGGCGACTGCCCCCGCTCCGCTCGGTACCGGCATTTAATGCCCGGCCCTACGGCGGGACGCCGAAGTCAAGGGGGAAAACTTCCCCCACGCCGCGCACCTGACACTGTCAGGTCGTCTGACACAGCCACAGTGCGGCCTAACCCGTCACTGTGCGGCCATTCCTAACCCTGTGCGGGAGCCGCGCGGCCCTGTGCGGACAGGCCGGCGTCATTCCGTGCCACTGTGCGACCTGCTTCCGTCCTCCCCCCAAGGCAAGGCCCTCGAAAGGGCATGGGGGCATCCTCGAAAGGTGTACGGACGACAAGCGGACGCACGCCTTGACCGGCGCTGACGTACGAGCGGCGTGCGCCGCGTCTCCTCCATCAACTCCGGCGCCGCCTGGCCATCCCGGGCGCTGTGCAACTGCCCCAGGCGCCGTGCGGACATCCCCAATACTGTGCCACCATCCCGGCCACTATGCGACGGCACACACGGCACTGTACGGACACGCCGATGACGCGCCGCCATCCCGCGCCACCAACTCCGGTCCTTCCTCCGGCGGATAGGCCCTCGATCCAACGGGGCCGCCCCTCGAAGTCAAAGCAAGACGGGTCACGATGACCGCCACGACGCCCGCGGAAGCCGGAGAGCGCCACCAACTCGCGCCAGGAACCATGACGCGCGAGACAAGACCGTCGGCGCCATGCTTATTAGTACGCAACCACTGTATCGGCTGCGGCGCAGCATCCTGTAACTGCCCTCCCTTGGCCTATAAAAGGGAGAGGCAGAGCCCCCTGCGCGGGGACGACGCAACACGCTTACCACGCACAACTCGCCACCACGTTCTAGATATTGGCACTTGCCTCAATCACTTAGACGGGACTTGGGGGGAATTTCCTCCTCTCCCACCGTGCTTGTAGCTCCCCTCTACAGGCACCACCGGTGCTAGCTAATACAAGTGCGAAAGCACACCTGCCGGACGTACGGCCGCGTGGCCGGAACCAGGATAAACCCCCGTGTCACCTTAGTCAGCGCCGACTATCGAGGAGCTGATCTCAGCGCAAATCACTACTTGGTGCCGGTGCTAATCCGGACACCGACAGTTGGCGCGCCAGGTAGGGGGCTGCGCTGTGATCAACCAACCCGCTTTCTCGATGGTGACCGTCATTGAGCAGACGTCGGAGAGGCCCGCCTGGGGCGAATCCGACTCGTTCCCGGCCGGGTTCGAAATCTGGTTTGGGAGCATCCACTACCAGGCGACTGGCAATGGCTACCACATGCGTATCCTCAACAGGGACGCGCTCAGGGCGGCACCTGTTGACGCAAAAATAGGACGTCACCCTTGCGCGCGACACACGTGACTCCCCGGTCTGTAGCGAGGCGTGCCAGCCAATCTGACCTGTTGATTGACAATGGAAAATCGGCTGGAGAGCCGATGGCCTTTTTGATAAAATCGTAACAGCTAGGTAGCCGATACGGGGCAGAACAGATCGGCTAGATTAGCCGATATGATGACGTAGGCAGAGCGTAAGCTACCAGAGGCAACTTAAACAGAGCTACGTGAGCAACACTTGAAACAGATCTGGACGGCTATATGATAATTAAAGTAATAATAATAATGCGATAAAGCCGATAGAAAGCGGTCTCAAGCTGGATAATTGGTGATAAAAGCTAAAGAAACAAGAATAAACTTGCTAATCTAGCTGATATCGATAAATTGTGAATAAATCTAGACGAAACCTCAGCGATGCGCCCGGAGGTTAAAGCCTAGATATTATTCGGTAAAGCGGAACTCACCAGCAAGCCGGAGATCGAAGCGATGCAGCCCGACGAGTTTGCGAGAACTCGTGAAAGAGAAAAGGTACGAAGGCGAAGTCGCCGAAAAGTAGATGCGGTAAAGTAGATGCAATAAAGTAGATGCAATAATTGGTAAAGGGGTGCCCGGAGGCGGTTTTGATATTGATCATGTGATAATTATATTACAATAGCCGAGGCTTATATTTATACCCTGGGCTCCTCTAGACTCCTGTAGCCGGAAGGGCTGAAAGTTCCCTAATTAAGTAACTCCTAACAAATTACGACAACTAGTGCTACGAACTCTCCTGAGAATAAAGAAATAAGATACATAGACTCCAACTCTCGCATGTAGAGTCCTTTCTAATTAAAACTGCCTCCTTCCTTCAATGAATTTCGGCCATCATAGTTGGATTAGGAAATACTTCACTCCAAGCAGTCCGAACACCATCTCGTGCACATATTAGCTTGTATTGCCTTTTATTTCTAATTTGCCTTGCACGTGCTGGTCCTTTTTCCTTCTTGACGTCATCATGTTGGTCTCTTCTTTATTCTATTTACTTAATTAACCGATGGACCAATCTCAGCCATAAGCCCCACGTTTCTTTGTAGGTTGTGCGTGCTATTCCTGGCGGCCGATCGTTCCCTGAAGTCCAGCCGATTTTGCTCGTCTCAATAGTCTCTGCCGATTGGCTTGCCGATTCTTCACTGCTAGCCGATTCTTGAGTTGGTCGATCCTTCCCTTCCACTGGTTGAGTTTCCTTTGCCTTCAATTAACTCTACTGCTTTCGTCTTCCATCGGCCCCTCTGTCAGGCAACCATACGCGCATCTTTGCAAAATCAATCGGCTCCTACCATCATGGCTCCTTTTGTGCTTCCATCAAGCCGATATCCTTTTGACTCTGGATTTGGTTAAAATCCGGTGTCAATACAAGCCCCCCAGTTTCGGAGTATGAAGGATTCATGCTTCGAAATTCTATAAATCCAGAACCTCCATCTTCTGACCGATACAAACTGCTTCCTGGATTTTACTACTTCAACCTTTCCGAAGGTGCTTTCTCGTAGCCGATATCTGTACACTATCTTGGCCAATATGAATAAGGTAACTCTACTCCTCTTGGTCGATCTATTATTGCATCAAATCTGAACCATCGGCATAACACCTCAGATGGGCTCCATGTGTATTTGAGCTAATCTTTAAACACTGATCCACACTCTGTATTTGTAAGACTAGCTGATGTCGAATCTGGAACTCCTCAGAATCCAATGCTCCTCGTAAGCCAAAACATAAAAATCTCCTTTGGGATTGAAGCCTGGTACAACTCCCTCGTTCTTGTAGGCTTACTGTATCATCAGTGGTAGCGGCAATACATCAGTTCCTTCTGCATCTTTATGATGAAGATCAGGTTCTTGATAAATCTTCCCGTAGCATGTTATGAGTTGCTAACAATAGTGTTGAGCCTCCTCATCATTCTTGTTAGTTTCCTCCCTTGTTCTTTGATACACCAGATAAGAGTTGAGAGGTCTATGATGTTGCCCAGCTTTTGTATTGTTTTTGTTGGCTACCTTCGACATTGTCTTTTAGTTGAATTAGCTGTTCGCTATCAGCGATTCATCAAGCTCCGTCAATACTACTAGTGCCTTCATTGACACTCATTGCCAATCTTCCAAATATTTCTCAGCCGATATACCGTCGGCTCATCAGTAACCAAAAAACAATTCGGCTATCTCTCTATCAATGCTTTTGCAGCGTCACGTTTGTTGTTAGTACCATTCTGCTGCCCTTGAGTATATTTCTGATGATGGCTTCTGTTTTTAAATATGATTCCCATGCGTAACCTTATATTCACTGGCATGCATTCAAAAAGGCACCGATCTTCTAGATGTCATACCTAGAACGTGCGCAGGTTTAACTATCAGGTTCAACGCCGATGCTGGAATTCTCTGAACACTTCCAAATTTCCAACATCTCTGACATCCTTTGTAATATTTGAAGCAATCATCCCAGATCGTCGGCCAATAATAACTATTATTTCTGATCATCCATTTCATATTGAACACCGATTGATGAGCCCTTAGCCGCTTATCAACTTTCTTGGATGGATCTTTCAAATAGTCAACTATTTCTTCTCTCCAATCATCAGCAGGTAACTCCCAAGCAAGAATCAGCCGATTGCCCGATGCACCTTGAGCTAACGATTAACGTTTTTGTTGTGGTACTTGGGGATATGCTCGAGTCACACTATCTTGAATTCTTTGAGTAATCAGAGGCTCTCTTCATGATAAACCTGTAATATGTCATCATTGCATTCCTACTCTCCAGCCAATTGATTTATCATGAGCTGAGAATCTCCAAATATCTCAACAACCTCAGTATTGACTTCTCATAGCAATTTTACCCCTTTTAAATACTTCCTGGTACTCAACTTGATTGTTCGTTGAAGTCTTCTTATTTGGGATAGAAAATGCATAACTTGCCCTCGGAAGCGAGATGAGGACACTCCTAATCCCAGCTTCTATTCCACATGATCATCCATCGAAGAACATGGTCCATGGGACGGGTTCAACGACTGCAATTTTGAACCCACAATGTTGAGTTACTAGATCGGCCAGATGCTCTTTGTAGCCTTTTGACTTGACAACCACATCATTAATGTAGATTTCAATCTTGCCGATGAGCTTCGTGGGATATAATTCATGGCCCTTTGATATGCAACTTCAGCATTTTGAATCGTCCATGAAGCTGATGACTTTGTGTCCCGCACCAGCATTTACCAATGCATCGACCGCTAGCATTGGATAGCCACTCATTGGCGTCGCCTTGTTCAAGTTCCTGAAATCAATGCAAACATGCAATTTGCCATTTTCCTTATATGCAGGAACTAATTTAGAAATCCACTTGATATATCGATATTGCCGAATAAAACCAGCTTCGAGTAACTTTGTTATCTCGGCTTTTATACCAGGATAAATCTTTGTATTGCATTGCCTAGGGTGTTGCTGAAAAGGTCAAAACCCTAGTTTGATGGGTAACCGATGTTCTGCGATAGATCGGTCTAAGCCAGGCATCTCATAATATTCCCAGGCAAAACAACCCTTGAATTCTTTTAATAATGCAATCAGTTCTTTCTTGTATTCTGTTTCTAGCTTGGCACTTATGTAAGTTGGCCTTGGTTTGCTTCCATCTCCAAGATCTATTTTCTCCAATTTGTCAGCCGATATAAATCCGTGCTCAAGCTTCCCTTCATCTTCAATGAACTGATCTATTAAGCCTTGTCATTTGAGCCGACTGCTTGAACCGGCTTTAGTCCGAAATCGGACACTTTGAGATACTTGGTATCCCATGCTTTTCCAGATATGCAGCTCACTCGATCATAGGTCCATCCTTGTGCTTCTGCAGCTGCTACTATCAAAGAGGTTTCTCCTTGGACCACCTCCACTGAATCTCCAATCCATTGGATGATGCATTGATGCATTGTAGATGGTATGCAACAATTGGCATGTATCCAATCCCGACCCAGCAGTAGATTATAAGATCCCCTCCCTTTAATGACAAAGAAAGCAGTTGAAAGGGTCTTACTGCCGATGGTGAGCTCCACGCAGATTGCTCCTTGAGCTGGAGAGACGTTGCCTTCGAAGTCCACCAACATCATGTCGGTTTGGGTCAAATCTTCATCAGATTTCCCAATCTTGCGAAGCATGGTGTATGGCATCAGATTGACTGCTGCTCCTCCATCTACTAGCATCCCGGTGACTGGCCTCCCGTTGACAAAGCATTTGAGAAACAATGCCTTTAAGTGCTATCTCTTCCCATCTTCTGGCTTCTCAAAGATAGCTTGTGTAGGTTCCAATGTTAACTGAGCCATGCCACGTTCTTCATCGGATACATCTGAATCAACTGGAGCCATGAATTTGGCAAGAAGACAACCATGTTTATATCAGCTCATGGTTTGTCATCTTTTCCATCATCGGCCTTAGGCTTTGGGCGCCAAACTTTAGACCGAACCTTCTTCTTGTCTAGCACGTGTCTCTCTGCTTCTTCTTGCTGTTCTAGCTGTCGTAGGCGCTGGACTCTCCTTTTTTAGGACTTGGTCAAGCCATCTGGACACCACTGTGGATTGGGCTTCTTGCGTGTTTGGCTTGATCCTTCATCATCCAGTTGCAGTGTGCGTCGACGCTCAGGAGCTCGGCACATGATATCCTCATCAGGGACTAAGGAATCGGCCATCTCTTCCAGCCGATTGTTTGACTATTCATTGACTCGGCCTCCCAGCCGATCATGAATGCTGGCCTTGCCCCCAGCCGATCGTGGACTGAGACCTGTTGATTGCTGAATTCACGGTGATCTTCAGCTGTAGGTCTTCTGTCATTGAAGCAAGCCCTCTTAGATGAGCTGCTGTTGTTGTAAGCCCTATTGCAGTCTGGACAGTTCTCTGCCGTTGGTAGCTTGATCCCTTCTTCCCAGCAATACTTGAAGAACGGACATCTCTAATGTCCCTCATTGCGCCGTGCCCACTCTTCTCTTCCCCTTGCTTTCTCCTGTTGACGTTTGGAATTTGTTGATCAGCATCTGGGACGTGACAAGCTGGCGTGGCTTCAAGTCTCCTTCTTCAAGCAGCAACCCTTTTCCCTTGACGTCGGCAGCGGTTGCTTGCACCTTGGGATCGACAGCTCCATTATTTTGTGTCGAATCAGACATCAGCAGCTTAACACGTGATGTATCTCTGCTAGACACTTCAACTGTGTTAGTTAGGAAGGGATGCTGATCAATCCTCATCGGCTTTTCAGCTTTGGTAGGGGTTTCAAACCTGAGCCTCCCTTGCTCAATAGCTGATTGGATCTGTTGTCTGAAGATCTTGCCATCATTGGTGTCATGTGACGTTACATTGTGCTACTTGCAATACTTCATCCTCTTCAGCTCCTCTGCAGATGGCATGGTATGGAATTGGGAGAGTTTGATCTGTCCTTTGCTAAAGCAATAGATCAAATATCTTATCGGCCTTAGTGATATCAAAGCTGAATCTTTCTGATTCCAAAAGGACATGACATAGTCTCCTTGCCTTTAACCGATTCTACAAATCCTACCATGTTATCTTCATCTTTTGAATCAGAGTAATCCACATATGACACTTTCTTTTGGAAATTCCTCCCGCTTGTGCAAATTTTCCAAGTATGTCTCTTTTCATCATTGCGGGTCAATTTTGGTATCCAATCCATTTTAATAGCGAGTAGCCGATTGCTGGACACATTTCATCGGCTTTCTCTTATCATCGGCCAGAAGACGTAAAAAGATACTTGGCCGATTGATTTTCTTTTTCTCTGGAGCTTTCTTGGATTGTACCAAAATCTTCTGGACTCCCTGACGCATATGGTTCCTTCCATTTGCATATGTACTCAACTTTGGTCTTTTAATTATGCAGATGAACCATGAGGTAGACTCCTGCTGCTTGCTAGCAGTCCTTGTGGTGGCATCTTGAATGACATATAATCGATATATTTCTCATCGGCTTTTCTATGACCTCGCCACGTGATATGCTTCCTCTTGGCCTCAAGCAAAAACTTTAAAATAATCCAGGGGATTTTGCCCTCAGCATGCAGTTACCTTGCGTTTGCTTTGGTGCCAATTGATCCACTTGCCGCGTAGGGCAGTTATCAGTAGATACATACCGCATAGGGCGTTAGGCATTGTCGTAGACATGCCTGCTTGATGACGAGTCGATGCAGATTCCTTCGCTTAACAACTTTGATGTAATCGTCGTTGTTGAAGTAGTCGTTCATGAAGTCGTCAGCGAGATCGTCGGTGTCGAGCTTGATGGCGAGGTCAACGAAGGGAGGTAGTGTTGGACTGGCTGACTCTGTTGCTCTTCTATCAGCTAGCTTCCATCGGCCATATTTTAAATAAAGCAGCTGATATATCTCATCTTTTGCAATGCCAGTTTTATCAATAAATAATCTGAGATAATATGATGGAACAACATATAGCCAAAATATATATCCTTTTGGCTTTCTATCATGAGGTAACATAATGATAGGATTAAATGACATATGCCCCATCGTCTAGCCGATTGGAGATATCAGCTTTAAAGTTTCGTACACAACTCTTGTCCTCCTGGATCCCATGGAAAATAAGTTCCAAGTGGCCAATGCTTCAGGGCAATATATCTGTGTTTTTGATCGCCCGGCTCCCATGCAACGTGAACTCCAATCAGCCAATACTTTCGCATAGTGATTTTTGGCTCTTGATCACCTGGCTCCCATGGAAAATATACTCCAGGCAGCCGATCTTCCAGTGTAATATTTCTGGGCATCAAGTAATAAATCTGAGACCTTGTCCCCTGCCCTGCTTCTGTAACCTTGTAATCAACGGCCTCTGATTTTTTAATTTCCATACAACCCATCAACGTAGCTTTGGATGTTTCTTTTTGGCTGTTGACTATAACCATGTGTTCTAAACACGGATCGTTGCCAGCTGGAGCTCCCCCATTAGGCTTTCTAGAATCGAGACCACTTTGTTTTTCTCTATCTTTGTAATTAGCTGGGACTTCGTTGGAATTAATATTTTTCCTGTACTGGCCTTCACCCTTGATCTCATCATCCGTGATTTGCACTTCATGATCCATGAACACTAATCCATTAGACACTTCTTTCCTTTGCCTAATAGTTGATTGAGTCTGCTGGTCTGTCTCCACCTGTGGTCGTGCCGTGGCAGACTGACGAGCTATTGATGATGACCCCTGTGGAGTGAACTGCAACTGAAAATTCTTATCTTCTAATTGACAACTCTTCTGACCTTGAGTGTTCACTTCGACCAATTTGCCAATTCCCATTGGTTGCACAAGCCCTTTTTGAATGGTCGATCTACTTCTAGCTGCAGTTGTGCTGACATAGGAGACATTTGATAAGCAATCGGCTGTGGATTCAATGCCTCTTGCTGTAAAGCCGATTCTTGCGACCAATAGTTTCCTGATTGTTGTGGTTGAACTGATATCTGGGAACACTGCAGCCCCCCAGGCGAAGGTTGCTGAACTATTGGTCGTGTTTGCAGCTCTCCAAGCCGAAATTGTTGAGTCTTCTGCTGTGGTTGATAAGCTATCGGTTATTGAACTGGTACTTGTGGCAGATATGTCATCGGCTGTATAGCCGATACCGGCAACTGATAGCCCTCTGTCTGCCATGATCGGACTGATTGGGCAGATTGTAGCCCCCCAGGCCAAGATGGTTGAGCTATTGATCGTGACTGTTGAATTATCATTCGTTCATCCTCAGCTTGTTGATAATTCTGCTGAATTTGGGCTGATGGTTGAACGTATGAAGCCATCTGTTGCGAACCATATGGAGCAGACTGCAATTCCTGGGCAATATATTGAACGCATGTTGATTCTTGAATCTGAGTAGTATCCGCAGGCATATATCCAAGGGCGCTGAACAAATCCTCCTGTGCCAGCGGTTGTGGCGTGTATCCAAGAGCGCTGAATAAATTCCCCGGTGCCGGCGGTAAAGATGGAGAGAGAACCGGTACAGTCTGAGGAATCTCCATCGGCTGATAAGATTTGTGTTGATGCAAGAATGAGGGCATTAAACAATCATCATAAGCCGATCCAGGGACTGTACCTACGCTTTCTGTTGTAGTACTTGATGACCCAGGATATATATATGACGGTTCTTCATAACCTTGCTGCTGAATTGGATCGTAAGAAAAGGCAGTATTTGACGATGTCATCGGCTGTTGATAATATGTTCTCTCATACCTTTGCTGTTGGGCAAACTCAGAGAACGCACCCGTTATGGCATTGCTTATAATATCCACCAATATCCCAAATTGACCGTCCATGGCGATGTACTCCTCGAGCCACTCTAGATTCGTTGTGGATATTGTCTTCAGGTCTCACCAGACGATATAATATGGATTTAATATTCGGTCCCACCGGGCGTGCCAAAAGTGTGTTGACGCAAAAATAGGATGTCACCCTTGCGCGCGACACACGTGACTCCCCGGTCTGTAGCGAGGCGTGCCAGCCAATCTGACCTGTTGATTGACAATGGAAAATCGGCTGGAGAGCCGATGGCCTTTTTGATAAAAATCGTAACAGCTAGGTAGCCGATACGGGGCAGAACAGATCGGCTAGATTAGCCGATATGATGACGTAGGCAGAGCGTAAGCTACCAGAGGCAACTTAAACAGAGCTACGTGAGCAACACTTGAAACAGATCTGGACGGCTATATGATAATTAAAGTAATAATAATAATGCGATAAAGCCGATAGAAAGCAGTCTCAAGCTGGATAATTGGTGATAAAAGCTAAAGAAACAAGAATAAACTTGCTAATCTAGCTGATATCGATAAATTGTGAATAAATCTAGACGAAACCTCAGCGATACGCCCGGAGGTTAAAGCCTAGATATTATTCGGTAAAGCGGAACTCACCAGCAAGCCGGAGATCGAAGCGATGCAGCCCGACAAGTTTGCGAGAACTCGTGAAAGAGAAAAGGTACGAAGGCGAAGTCGCCGAAAAGTAGATGCGGTAAAGTAGATGCAATAAAGTAGATGCAATAATTAGTAAAGGGGTGCCCGGAGGCGGTTTTGATATTGATCATGTGATAATTCTATTACAATAGCCGGGGCTTATATTTATACCCTGGGCTCCTCTAGACTCCTGTAGCCGGAAGGGCTGAAAGTTCCTTAATTAAGTAACTCCTAACAAATTACGACAACTAGTGCTACGAACTCTCCTGAGAATAAAGAAATAAGATACATAGACTCCAACTCTCGCATGTAGAGTCCTTTCTAATTAAAACTGCCACCTTCCTTCAATGAATTTCGGCCATCATAGTTGGATTAGGAAATACTTCACTCCAAGCAGTCCGAACACCATCTCGTGCACATATTAGCTTGTATTGCCTTTTATTTCTGATTTGCCTTGCACGTGCTGGTCCTTTTTCCTTCTTGACGTCATCATGTTGGTCTCTTCTTTATTCTATTTATTACTTAATTAACCGATGGACCAATCTCAGCCATAAGCCCCACGTTTCTTTGTAGGTTGTGCGTGCTATTCTTGGCAGCCGATCGTTCCCTGAAGTCCAGCCGATTTTGCTCGTCTCAATAGTCTCTGCCGATTGGCTTGCCGATTCTTCACTGCTGGCCGATTCTTGAGTTGGTCGATCCTTCCCTTCCACTGGCTGAGTTTCCTTTGCCTTCAATTAACTCTACTGCTTTCATCTTCCATCGGCCCCTCTGTCAGGCAACCATACGCACATCTTTTCAAAATCAATCGGCTCCTGCCAATCATGGCTCCTTTTGTGCTTCCATCAAGCCGATATCCTTTTGACTCTGGATTTGGTTAAAATCCGGTGTCAACAGCACTGCCCGGGATGTCGGCAGCCCCAATGCCGGCGGTGTTCCCACCACCACCCCGACGCCGCAAGCGTTCGGGGAAGCGCTCACGACGAGCGCGCACGGCGCGACGCCAAGCGGCGAACGCTGGCTCCCCCCAGGGGGTCGAAGCCGGTGAGCTCCCACCCGCCGGGGCGGAGAAAGGCGACGCACCCTCACCGGCGAACTCTGCGGCGCGCCCCGCGGGAAAGGCCGTGGCTGCGCAGCCATGATTTCCCCACGGAATGCGCAGCGCCACCACGGCGTACTCTTCGTCGGCCGGCACCGACCTGGCTACGTACGAGGATCGCCCGGACCACCACTACATGTCCATCCGGAACCTGGTCATCACCTCGCCCGACGAGTCCTACCGTGACACCGACGGCGAGGAGTACGAGTACGGGCGAAGGGCGCCGGAGTGGGACTACTCCGGGCTGCGGGACCCTGACGCTTTTAGGCGGTTCCAGTCTGCAGTGACTTACTGCCTCACCTGCTCCGACGACTCCAGCGAGGGGGATTACGATCCCACTCGTGAATGCTTCGTCGTTGTCATCGGCGAGGGCAAAGGCGAGGGAGGCGAAGCAGGCGACGTTGTGGTCCGCAACATACCCCGCCGGTGGGGGTGACGCCACCGCCGTATGACGCTGCGTGTGCCGCGCAAATAGCCCAGCTCCGCGAGCTGGAGGCAAAGTTGAACGCAGAGCGCGAGTAGCTACGACAACTGAAGGCCACACTCGAGAGGGATAGGGCTGGCCCCTCGACCCAGGGGGCGCGCGCCGCGGGTCGCGTGGCCCGCGAGCGCATCAACGCCGACGCGGACGCGGACGAGATGCCAAACCTGGCAAGGGCCAGCCAGAAGCTCGTGGCCGCGGCGACTTTGATTCGGGCCATGCCCGAGCCATCGACGCCCGAGGGACGCAACCTACGCCGCGAGGCGCAGGCCCTCATCGAGCAGGCAGCAGTGCAGCAAGCCAAAAGCTCCGCATCCCGCATGCGCCATCAGTCTGCCACGAAGGCTGGTGGGGGCGGACGGGACCAGGAGGCATTGGTCCACACTCCGCACCGGGCGCCTACCGTCCACAAAGGCAACCAGAGGACCCCTGCCAAAGATCGGATTCGGGATACGCGCGGCGCGCTCCACGACGGCGACGCCCGCAACATCCTAAACAAGAAGAGGCAGGACGCCACACCGTTGCACGGCTACAACCCACGGCGTGGCGGGTGATACGACAGCCGGGAGGACAAGAGCCCATCACCGGAGCCGCCGGGCTCGCGTGTGTTCGGCCGAGCGATCCGCACAGCCTCGATTCCCCCGCGCTTCCGCCAGCCGACGACCGTGAACAAGTACTCGGGGGAGACGGACCCCTGGGTGTGGCTCAATGACTACCGCCTGGCTTGTCAGCTGGGTGGCACCACCGACGATGCCATGATCATCCGCAACTTGCCGCTGCACCTGGCAGACTCTGCGCGGACGTGGCTCGACCACCTGCCCGCGAACCAGATCCACGACTGGGACGACCTGGTCAACACGTTCGTGGGCAACTTCCAGGGCACATATGTGCGCCCTGGGAATTCCTGGGACCTCTGAGGATGCTCCCAAAAGGCCGGTGAGTCCTTGAGGGACTTCATCCGCCGCTTCTCCAAGCGCTGCACCGAGCTTCCGAGCGTTGGTGAGTCCGAGGTCGTGCATGCCTTCTTGGAGGGCACGACTTGCCGGGACCTTGTGCGCGAGTTGGGGTGGAACCGTCCCACCAGCGTCAACGAGCTGTTCGATATCGCTACCAGCTACGCTTCCGACGAGGAGGCAGTGGGGGCGATCTTCGACGACAAGAAGGACAAGCGGGTCGAGGATGTGCCCGCGGAAGGCAGCAAGCCCAAAGAGCCCTCGAAGAAGCAGAAGCAGGGCAAGAAGGGCAAGAAGAACCTGGGCAAGAAGCCCATGGAGTAGGGCGAGGGCGCCGAGGAGGTGAATGCGGTCGACGCCGCCAACAGGGGGGCTCGAGATCCCCCTCGAGGTGGAGTGTTCGACGACATGTTGAAGAAGCCCTGCCCGTACCACAAGACCCCTGTCGCTCACACCCTCGAGCAGTGCGACATGCTCAAGAAGTACTACAGCCGCGCCATCGCGAAAGAGGACGACACCAAGAAGGATGCGGGCGACGGGGGAAAGAACGGCTTCCCGGAGGTGGAGAACGTGTTCTTCATCTTCGGGGGGCCCACCTTCGATATGACGTCGTGGTAGCGTAGGCGTGAACGTCGAGAGGTCTACTCCGTTCACCCGGCCGTACCGTCATACCTCGACTGGTCGGAGGAGACGATCTCCTTCGGCCGAGAAGACCACCCGGATCACATCCCCAATCATCGGTAACACACGGTTTTCCAAGGTGTTGATGGACGGAGGCAGCAGCCTCAACATCATGTACTCCTCCACCTTGGAGCTCATGGGGATCGGCTTGGACAAGCTGCGGCCCAGCAAGTCGCCGTTCCATGGCGTTGCGCCAGGCAAGCGAGTCCAGCCTCTCGGGCAGATCGACCTGCCCGTCTGCTTTGGCACACCGAGCAACTTCCGCAAGGAAGTCCTCACCTTCGAGGTGGTGGGGTTTTGGGGAGCGTACCACGCCATCCTTGGCCGGCCCTGCTACGCCAAGTTCATGGCGATCCCGAACTACACTTACCTGAAGCTCAAGATGCCGGGGCCCAAAGGCGTCATCACGGTGGGCCCTTCGTTCGAACACGCGTTCGAGTGTGACGTCGAGTGCGTTGAGCGCGCCGAGGCACTCGCGCATGACGAGGCCCCCGTGGCAGACCTGGAGAAGCTAGCCAACGAGGCCCTCGACTCCCCCAACAAGCATGCCGGTAGCTTCGAGGCTGTGGAGCACACCAAGGCCGTGCCCCTCGACCCCAGTGCCCCCGAAGGCAAGACGCTGAGGGTCAGCTCCGCCCTCGACCCGAAATAGGAAGTGGTGCTCGTCGACTTTCTCCGCGCTAATGCTGACATCTTTGCGTGGAGTCCCGCGGACATGCCGGGCATTCCGAGGGAAGTCACCGAGCACTCACTTGATATCCTGCCCAACTCCAAGCCGGTCTCTTAGCGTCTGCGACGATTTGACGAGGAGAAACGCCGGGCGATTGGAGAGGAGCTGCGAAAGCTCTTGGAGGCCGGGTTCATCAAGGAGGTGTTTCATCTAGTGTGGCTAGCTAATCCTGTACTAGTTAAGAAAAAGAATGGGAAGTGGCGGATGTGCATTGACTATACCGGGTTGAATAAAGCATGTCCCAAAGTTCCTTTTCCTTTGCCACGGATCGATCAAATAGTTGATTCCACCGCGGGGTGTGAGTTGCTATATTTCCTTGATGCATACTCCGGTTACCACCAGATCAAGATGAAGGAGTCCGACCAGCTCGCGACCTCCTTTATCACACCGTTTGGGATGTTTTGCTACGTGACGATGCCGTTCGGACTCCGAAACGCCGGGGCGACATACCAGCGATGTATGCTCCACGTCTTCGGGGACCACATCAGGTGGACCATTGAGGCATATGTTGACGACATCGTAGTTAATTCCAGGAAGGCGGGCGACCTAGTGAATGATTTGCGCATTGCGTTCGAGTGCCTTCGGGCAAATGGGGTTAAGTTAAATCCCGAAAAATGCGTCTTCGGGGTGCCGCGCGGCATGCTCTTGGGCTACATTGTCTCCCAGCGAGGAATAGAGCCCAACCCAGAGAAGGTGTCGGCCCTCGAACGGATGGGGCCGATACGCGACCTGAAAGGGGTACAAAGGGTCCTGGGCGGCCTTGCAGCTCTGAGCCGATTCATCTCGCGCCTCGGCGAAAAGGGGTTGCCCCTGTACCGACTGCTGCAGAAAAGTGAGCGTTTCTCCTGGACCGTCGAGGCTCAGGAAGCCCTCGACAAGTTAAAAACAACACTTGCCCACGCTCCGATACTGACCCCACCTCAGGAAGGCGAACCTCTATATCTCTACGTCGCCGCCACGACCCAAGTGGTCAGCGCGGTCATCGTAGTGGAGATAACGGAGGAAGGCCATGCCCTGCCTGTCCAGAGGCTGGTCTATTATATCAGCGAGGTGTTGTCGGACACCAAGACGCAATACCCCCAGATCCAGAAGCTACTCTACGCGGTGGTGCTCGCGCGGCGCAAGCTGCGGCACTACTTCGAGGCCCATCCTGTCACCGTGGTGTCCTCTTTCCCTTTGGGGGAGATTGTCCACAACCACGACGTCTCGGGTAGGATAGCGAAGTCGTCCGTGGAGCTCATAGGTGAGGCACTCACCTACGCACCATGAAAAGCGATCAAATCGTAGGTCTTGGTGGACTTCGTGGCCGAGTGGACTGACATTCAGCTGCCCACCCCCCAGATTCAAGCCGAGTGCAGGACCATGTACTTCGATGGATCAGTGATGAAAACAGGTGCGGGCGCGGGCCTGCTCTTCATTTCACCCCTTGGGGAGCACATGCGATATTTGGTGCGCTTGCACTTCCCCGCGTCGAACAATATGGCGGAGTACGAGGCCCTCCTCGGCGGCCTCCGCATCGCCATCGAGCTCAGCATCAAGCGCCTTGACATTCGGGGAGATTCCCAACTGGTCATTGACCAGGTAATGAAGAACGCAAGCTACCACGATGAGAAGATGGAGGCATACTGTGCCGAGGTGCGCAAGCTCGAGGACAAGTTCTTTGGATTCGAGCTCAACCACATCACATGCAAGTAGTGTCCAGTCCCAAATTTTGTTTTCTTCATGCTTTTCAGCACTTATCTGTATTAGGTTGTCTCATGTCTATCTAGACCAAATCTTAGAGTCATAGCTGCTCAGATTGAATGTTGGAGCAATTGGCTCTGTTCTGGGTGGCACCGGTCTGACCGGTGCCCATCACCGGTCTGACCGGTGTGGCCCAGAGCAGACCCAATTGGTCTGTACTTTCAAGAATTTTCTTCTATATCGATTCAATCTGGTTCCTAGAGTCTAATACACTCTTGTCATCCTTTTTGTGACTCAGGACAGCAGTCATGGTTAGGGAAAAGGAGGGTGCTAAGAAGAGAAGAGAAGATGTGCATGCTCGCAGAGGGACTGCCCCCGGTGACTTTGGGGAAGGGGGCAGCACTATAAATGTCAGCGGCAAAAGGTTGAGACGTCGTTCAGCTCGAGAGAGTGCAGAGGCACCAGACCTTGGAGGTGACACCGGTACTAGCAGTGATGACAATGTTGAGGATGAGACCTTTCAGGGACAGTTTGAGCTAAAGAGGCATCAGGAGGCTGGGTCTGATGATGATGACTCCGACGAGGCAATGGATGAGGATGAGGAGGATGAGGAAGAAGAAGATGATGTGGATGCCATGGATGAGGATGATGATGACCAGGGTAGATTGAAAATCATGCCACCCACCTATATCTATCCTGACAGGCCAGTAAAGTACCATGGTTCGGGCATGACTAAAGCCCTAAAGAAGTTGAGGGATAAGAACCCTTATGAGGAGGCAAGGACCGCATCCGATCCAAGGTTTTGGGCTAAGTTTCAGCAAGATTATTATGCTACGGTGATCATCAAAAAGCCCAAAATCACTCATAAGGCACAATATGTGGATTGGGGGCATATGGCTAGGAAGAATGACCCCATTTTTAATGAAGTCATAAGCAACTGTGAGAGGCAAAGGGTCAAGGAGCTTATGGGTTTCCGACAAGATTGGAATAAGGAGATAATAGCCCAATTTTATGCCACCGTGCACTTTGGACACATTGGTACTGAGAGGGCTATGATTTGGATGACCAATGCCCAGAGGTATTCCATCACTTTCCCCAGGTTCTTGAGGTGCTTTGGGATAATGGCAGGAGACAAGGACTTAAGGCAGCTCCATGATGAAGGGGAGCTTGACAAAAGTGCCTTGCACCTTATGTACCCGAGAGGTAACCATGCTTATTATGGGAAGGTGAAGAATCTCTATACCTATTATGCTGCACTTAATAGACTCCTTAGGGTGTCTATTACACCGAGAGATGGGAATCCCTCTGAGATCACAAAATTTCAGAAAAACTTGATGGTTGCTTTAAGGCCGGGAGCTCCGGAATTTAGTGTTGGGGATTTCATTTGGCAGGAAATCAAGCATCTATCAGAGGACCCCAAAAAGATTTGCAGCTACAGTCCCTATATCATGTATATAATTGAAAAGGTTGCAAAGACGGAGTTTCCCAAAAATGTGACACACAAGCCGTTGAAGCTCAATCCTAGCAAGAGTCCAAGGCTTCCATCTCCTAGAGCAGAGCAAGCACCTGGCCATAGGGAAGGAATCACAGAAGAGGGCACTACTCAGTCAGATCAGGCACAGACAGGGCCTCAGGCTGTCACCGGTCTGACCGGTGCTGAGCACCGGTCTGACCGGTGGGGAGGCTGGGAGCAGCACAGGCCCCGCAGATCCACTTCTCCTTTGAGGAAGTTCCTCAATTTCATATTTGGCATGTGTAGG
The DNA here is from genome assembly GCA_036936925.1 of Cenchrus fungigraminus. Taxonomy (NCBI): domain Eukaryota; kingdom Viridiplantae; phylum Streptophyta; class Magnoliopsida; order Poales; family Poaceae; genus Cenchrus; species Cenchrus fungigraminus. The sequence continues at coordinate 12,416,978 of CM072779.1, forward strand.
AGTCAGCATGACATCCAGGTGGAGCAACAAAGGTCTAGGAGGGCAAACAAGCAAATGAGGGACACAATGAAGTTGATGCACAACGCTCAAGGGTTTGAACCGCCTCGCTCTCCTCCCTCTCCTGAGTCTCCACAGGTTGAGATACCTTCCTTCGAGGATAGGATGAGAGGTTGGGTCAACTCCGACATGCTTAATCAATATGGACCTATGTTTTTTGAGTCCGGGCAAGAACAAGGGTCTTCATCATCAGCGCCTCCTCCACCTCCACCGTTTGTACCCCCTCACCCAGATGTACCTGGTTCTTCTCACTCCATGGAACAAGAACAAGCTCCTCCACCTCCTCCACCTTCCGAGCAAGGACAAGATTGGGGCGCTCGCTTCTCCGCCGAGATCTTTGGATATAATCCATATCACTATGGTAAAGACAGTGCTCCTATAGCTCATCCATCTGAAATCACTATCTCTGATTCTATTTACCTAAACTCTCCTATGCATTGGATTTTTGACACTTCTCAAATAGGAGGGAGCTCTCAACCAGGAGACGGATCTCAGGGACAGTGATCGACGGCTACTTCTTCTCTAGGCCCTTCTTGGATGCTTGATGACAAAGGGGGAGAAGATTTGGATTAAAGACTTAAACTCAAAGTTGCTGTCTGTGTTGTACCGGTCTGACCGGTGCAGGGCACCGGTCTGACCGGTGCTGGCTGGCTGTTGAGAGCAGCTGTGTAATATTTTAGAATCTTATCTTTGTGGACTTGAGAACATTTGTGTGAGTGCTACTGTGTGTTTGAACCTTTATTGTAATAATTAAGCGACTTTATTGCTAGATTGTGATGCATGTATTGAATGATGTATTGTTTGTGTTGGCTAAATGGAGCAAAGTGATCTAAGCCGGCTTGCAACCCCGGCCTGATCACCTTGGACCAAATAGCACGCACACCCTTTACTTTGTGCTCTGGCTGGACCTGACCGGTCTGACCGGTCAGGGGCACCGGTCTGACCGGTGACGCCTAGTCAGGCGTGCTGGCTGGACCTGACCGGTCTGACCGGTCTGGGGCACCGGTCTGACCGGTGCTGCCTAGTCAGTACTCTTGTTCTTTGCTTTGTGCATATCTTGTCATACGCATCACGGTTTTTATTTTATCGCTCACACATGTTGCACTCCACTGATTCTAAGATATAGGGGGAGCTAACACGCGCTTTCTCCCAAATTTGTGCAATTGGCATTTAAGGCCAATTTTTTGAAATTCAACTCTAAGCACAAATTAAGGGGGAGCTCTAGCTATATCTAAGAATCTAAAATGCGCTTTAATGTTTTATTTGTAAACTTTAATCAAGTTGTCATCAATCACCAAAAAGGGGGAGATTGAAAGTGCATCTAGGCCCCTAAGTGGATTTTGGTGAATTGAATGACAAGGCGATTAAAGGACTAATGTATTTGTCTAAGATTGTGAGCAGGTTTTATTTATATATTCATGAGCAATTATTGAAGTAATTATTTATGGATGAATATTATATGGCTCACATTGGAGAAGACAAATATATGGATGATCCTAATGCATAAGTGACAAGTATCAAGCAATAAAAGAAGATAAATATTGGGATAATTTGAGAAGGTCAATTCATGGTCTCCCATATGAAGACGTAGCTTGATTAAATTTACAAGGATCATAAAAGAGAAGATGGTAATTCTCTAAGTCAAGTGCAAGGCTTCATGTGTTTATTGAAAGAGGACACAAGGATGAGTGTACACATTATGGTTCTAATTTGGAAGCTTGCACATTCATTGTCAATCAAGATCAAGCATTTGAAGCGGGTTTTCAAATGAAGGTTAATTGTGTATGAAGCAAGTGGAACTCAAAAGTGGATTGGATAAGTGATGAAGAGATCAACCGAGATGTCTAGGGTGAGGGACTAAGCAATCTTTGGGGCCGTAGCTAAGCCGCCATTTCGTGTTTTGCTAAGGTGAAGTTCTAGCATCCGTGGGGTCTCCAAGTATCATATCCAAACCTTAACTGAGGGAAGCAATGCAAGTCATCACCATGTTAGGATTGGCAATATGGAGTGACTTATGGATTCAAGTGTGCATTCCTATGCTAGATGGAAAGATCATAAGTCATTAGCTCAAGTATGGAAGTGCTCAAGTCAAAAGCTATGTTGAAAGCCCTCAAGTGAATATTGATCAAGTATGGCAAGATTGAAGATATCCAAGCTCAAGAGATCAACAAAGTGTTCTTAGTTATTCTTGAGTATAGGTATGCCGTACTATCAAGAGGGATGCAACTTAGCGAGTTGACCAAGTCAAAGTGCTCATTAGTTGACCTAAGTGAGATCTAGCCTTAGAGTGTGCTAACAACCCCTCCTAACCTAACCTGAGCCACTTCATCTCTTTGGTGAAGTGTTAGTATCATAGAAAGGGTTTTGGGGTGTCTCGGGCCTGACCGGTCTGACCGGTCAGGGGCACCGGTCTGACCGGTGCCGCTAGCCCCAACGGCTAGTTTTTCGAACACCGGTCTGACCGGTGTGGAGCACCGGTCTGACCGGTGCCGCCCATGGACTAACGGCTAGTTTTCTCCTATGAGGGGTATAAATACCCCAAGCTTTCTTCAGTTGAAGTTTGCTGTTTCTAGTGACATTGCTGAGGTCCCAAGCCTTTCCTAACAAGCTCTAAGCCTTAGTGGCTCTCCCCAACCCTCTCTTTGTGAGATTTGTGGATTCAAGCCATATCCTTGGTGTTGGGTTGAGAGAGTGAGCTCAAGAGCGACCTTGTGAGCTAACAACAGCATTTCCATAGCTTGAGCACTTTGGTTTCGCGTCTACAAGCTTTGAAGCGTTTGTTACTCTTGGAGGCTTGCCTCCTAGACGGCTAGGCGTCGCCGGGTAGCTCCTAACGTTGTGGTGAGCAGCGGGAAGTTTGTAAGGGCTGCGATCTTGCCTCTTCGTGGAAAAGATCCCCTTAGTGGAAAGGAGGAAAGTGGTTGAAAGAGACCCGGCTTGTTGTGGGAATTGTCCCTTACAAGCTCCTCAACGGAGACGTAGCCATTCCTTAGTGGGTGGTGAACTTCGGGAAACAAATCCTTTGCTTCTTCGTGTGGTTTGACTCTCTAAGTTGTTCTTCTAGCATATTTGTTTTGCTTCCGCTTCGATCTACTTGGGTGTGCTACTTGTGTGTGCAGGGCTCATTACCTTGCTTGTGATCATCTACAAAGGCCACTCACCAAGTTTGGTTCGTGCTAGAAGTCAAGAGGTGCTTGAAGCTGTTTTTGCAGGTGCTCTGTACTACACTGGTCTGACCGGTTAGGTGCACCGGTCTGACCGGTGCCTCCTGTGAAGTCCAGTGCTTGACCGGTCTGACCGGTCATCACCACCGGTCTGACCGGTGGAACACTGTCAGCTCCAGTGATCGGGAAGAAGAGTTTAATTTGGTCGTCACGCCTATTCACCCCCCCTCTAGGCGACATCAAGGTCCTTTCAACGAGGAAGCGGACGAGCTGGCCAAGATCGCTTCGGGGCGAATCACCGTTCCCCCGAACGTTTTTGCCCGCGACCTCGCTAAACCCTCTGTCAACCTCGACAAACCCACCGCCGCTTCCGGAAAGGCCTCGGGGGCTGACTCCTCGAGGCATACGGGCACCGAGCCCATGGACGAGGACCCCTCGCATGGGGAACTCGAGGCCTCGGACCTCGAAGGGTCCCAGGTGGACGAGGCCGAGGTGATGGAGATTGACAACCTCCCGCCCCCTCCGCGGGACTGGCGCGACGAATACCTCGCATGGTTGGATCGGGGGGAACTACCTCCGGACCGAACCGAGGCAAGGCGTGTTGCCAGGAAGGCCAAGTCCTTCGTCGCCATCGATGGTGAGCTGTATAAGCGCAGCACTTCAGGGATCATGCAGCGCTGCATTTCCATTCCTGAGGGACGGGAGCTGATCCAGGACGTCCACACGGGCGAGTGCGGTCACCACGCCGCTCCGCATACCCTCGTAGGCAAGGCATTTCGCCAGCGCTTCTATTGGCCGACGGCGGTCACCGACGCCAACGAGGTGGTGTGCACCTGCAAAGGGTGCCAGTATTACACGCGAAAGACCCATCTCCCGGCCCACGCGCTGCAAACCATCCCCATCACGTGGCCTTTCGCTGTGTGGGGGCTAGATATGGTCGGGCCCTTGCGAAAGGCACCCGGGGGCTTCACCCACATACTCGTGGCCATCGACAAATTCTCGAAGTGGATCGAGGTCCGCCCCATCAGTAGCCTCAGGTCCGAGCAGGCGGTGCTATTCTTCACGGACATCGTGCACCGCTTCGGGGTACCCAACTCCATCATAACGGACAACGACACTCAATTCACCGGCAAGAAGTTCTTGGAGTTCTGTGACAGCTACCACATCCGTGTGGATTGGTCCGCTGTGGCACACCCGCAGACTAATGGCCAAGTAGAGTGTGCCAACGGCATGATTCTACAAGGCTTGAAGCTGAGGATCTTCAACAAACTCAACCAATTTGGCCGGAAGTGGGTCCAGGAGTTGCCATCAGTCGTCTGGAGCCTCAGGAACACCCCGAGCAGGGCCACGGGTCTCACCCCATTCTTCCTGGTCTACGGCGCGGAAGCCGTGCTCCCCACGGATTTGGACTACGGATCCCCGAGGGTCAGAGCATACCAGGAGGGGCAAAACCAACAAGATCGCGAAGATGCGCTGGACTGCGTCGACGAGGCCCGAGACGTGGTGGTCCTACACTCCGAGAAGTATCAGCAATCCCTGTGGCGCTACCAAGCGAGCAAGGTCTGGCCCCGAGACCTCAACAAGGGGGATTTGGTGCTCCGACTCCGACAGAAGAATGAAGGACACCACAAGCTCACGCCGCCGTGAGAGGGGCCATACATCATCGCCGAGGTCCTCAAGCCCGGCACGTACAAGCTCGCAAACGAAAAAGGCGAAGTCCTCGCCAACGCTTGGAACATCCAACAGCTACGTCGCTTTTACCCTTAAGTTCCAAGTCATTTTGTGCATATCCGGCGCCCCAGTCGGTTGTATATACGTTAAGGTTGTGACTAAAGACAAGGGAGACTCGGCTTTCCTCTGAAAACCAAGTCCCCCTCGGGGGCTACTACGGGGGGCACCCCCCCTAAACGGTCCCATTTTTTCGCAAAAAACCTTTTTTCCAAAAATGCTAAGCGTATCACGCCCCGGGAGCTTAGACAGAAAGAAGCAGGGCGTGAGTAGCCAAAAGGTAAAGCCGAGCGAACTAGGGACAGCCCACGCCTCCAGCAGGATACGGCTTCCCTTCCTCACCACTTCACCCTCAAGTTGCTCGCGAAAGCGATCGATCCCAGCTGAAATTTGCCTAGGCGACGGGAAAAGATACAAGGGCATACATAAAACAAGTCGCACTTAAGTTAGAAACTTCAAAAGGCGGATTGTTTTGTTACAAGAGCCACTTGGCTCGAATCCTGACCACGACTAAAGGGCTTCGGCGCCCGACTACTTTCAGGGCTCGAAGGGTCCCGCGGGGGGAGCGTTCGGGAAGAGATCCTCCTCGAACGCGTCGACAAGGTCCGCAGCAGCGTCCGCAGCGGCAACATCGACCTGGTTCACGGCATCCTGCGCACCGTCATCATCGAGATCCTCCGCGACGACATATCCCGTGGCCAGCGCCGCAAGGTCGACGATGTAATGCGTCGACACCACGCCAAGGGTCTTCTGGACGCCGAGACGGAGGGCGCCCTTCATGCGCTTGGCGACGCGACCGCCCAGAGCCCGAAGGCGGCTCGCCAGCGAGCTCCTCGACAGACCGGTGCCCTCGTCGATGCTCTGGCACGCTTCAAGGGCCGCCTGCTCCAGAAGCCCCAGCTCTTGCTAGGACGAGGTGTAGGCCGCCTGGAGCACTTCCACCTGTGTCGCCGACTCCCCCAGAGCCTTCCGCAGTCCTGAGGGGAGAAAGGGTGAGCCGAGAGCGAATCTCGACGAACCTGATCAACAAATAAAAGGCCCGGGGGCTGCGACTTACCTTCAACCTGCTTCCTCTCCTTCTCGAGCTCCGTACGAGTGGCTCCAGCCTCCTGCTGCAGCTGCAGAATCAAAGCATCCTTCTCCGCACCGGCGGTTCTCAAGGCCTTGACGGTGACGCCCTCCTGGACCAACTCCACGGTGAGCCGCTCGGTCTCCGCCTCCCGAAGCTGATGCGTGGCCTCGGCCTCCGCGAGCACGGTACGCTCCTGGTAGAGCTGGAACTGCGCCTCTTCCCGCGCCGAGCGTTCACACTGGAAGGCGGACCGAGCATCCTCGAGCGAGGCTCACTCCTGTTGGAGCTGGGTCTCCACTTGCGAGCGCACGGCGCGTTCCTGCTGGAGCTGGCCCTCCACCCCGGAGAGAGCCTCGACCTTTTCCTGCATAGCAGCACCCAGCTTCTCGACCTCCTGGGTCTTTTGCTCGGCCTGGGTCTGCCAGGACCGCGCCCCCTCGAGGGTCGTACGATCCTGCAGGAGTTGGGCCTGTGCCTCGGCAAGGGCCGTCTCCTTCTGTGCCAACGCGGCCTGAACCTCGGCGAGGGCTTCGCGCGCCTTCTGCAGCTCACCGTTCACCGCCACCAGCGCCTCCTCCTTCCCCTAGAGCGCGGCCTTCATCTCCTCGGCCTCCTCAGTCTTTTGCGCCGCCAAGGAGCGCTGGTCGGCGTGAGCATCCTCCATGCCCATGAGGTTATACTCCAGCCAACCGTTGTCCGCCCACAGGGCCTCCACCATGGCATCCAGAGCCTCGTACTGCGTCCGGTACTAGTCGAGGTTGGAGCTCAGCTCGGTAATACGAGCGAATCTCTCGTCCGACTGGCCCTGCAGCTCCTGCGGGTAGTGAAGGGAAAGCAGGGAGTAAGGATCAAACGAGAAACATTCAAATAGGAAAATAGGGGAGCGAACGACGATCAAGCGGATGTTCTTACCTGGAAGATCTAGAACGACCTGCCTCCTTGGAGTCGGACCGCTTCGACTAGAGCGGTGTGAAGAGAGGCGTTGTTGGCACGGAACTCCTGCCACAGCACCCTCTCGGACCTCGCCTCTTCCAGCAAGCTCCCCGGCACCCCAGGGAGACGGAGCCTCTGCTCCCATTGTGGCGCGTCAGCACCGGGCGCCGGGACCGTGACACCGGACGTCGACGCCCCGGCATCAGACACCGGCTGCTGCGACATCACGTGGCCATCGGATCGCACCACCAGTACCCCGGGCGCAGGCCCGGGGGCTGATCCGACCGCTGCCTCCACCCGATCCCCTCTGGGGGCAGAATCACCATCAGCAGGGGCCTCGGCCGTCCCGCGGCCCTCGACCCCCCGACTCGCCGTGCGGGTCCGCTCTCGCTCTTGCTGGGCACCACGGGTCATTGTCGCCCGCGCGGTCTCCACTGCCGCTTCCTCCCGCTGCCGCGGCCCCATGGCCACGGTCGTGACACGCGACGCTTCGCCCATCTCCGCCGTGCCTGCCGCCACCCGTGGCGTCCTCTCCGAGCGGGGCCTCGTCACGCGCGGCACCCCAGCTTGAGCGCCTTGACGGGCGCAAGGCCAGGGACAGCGGGCGACGTCCTAACAACGGGAGGGAGAAAGGTGGGTGACCGGATTCATGATATCAAGAACGCAAAGAGAGGAAAACAATGCACCTTATGTTGGAGTAACCCCGCTTGCGCTTCCTTGAGGGCTCCGGGGGTGTCTCCCCAGAGCCTGCCGACATCCTCAGCGGCGACCCCGCGACAGGCGGCACCGTGTCCGCCTCTGGGGTCGGCTCTGCGGGGACCTCCTCGGCCCCCGGTGACGGGGGTGGCACGGCTTCCCACCTATCGGAGGTGGTCCGCTCCCCCTCGCTCTCCTCCTCGTTCGAAGACGTGTCCACTGGCTCTGGGGGGGGGGGGGGGGAGAGGCCCTTCTGCTCCCGCAACAGGTAATCCTCGTTGTACCTGTCGAGGCGCTCCTGCCTCCTGATCCTCTTCTCCTTCGCCTGGGCCACCCGGTCCTGCTACCTCTGCTGCCTGGCGCGATTGTCGGCCTGTGACCGAGGCGTTGGTGGATCCGATGTGGGGACATTGACGTCCACCCCCTGCTGCCAGCAACCGCCGTTAGGTCAAGCACGGGGATAAAGAGAGCAAAGGCGAAGAATCGACACTCACCTGACCGGCGTACGGGAGCATCGCAAATGACCACAGGTCGTCATCGCTGTTCCGCACCACCCTGGGGTTCACCGCGCGTCTCGCCCTCGTGGCCGCGTACGCCCGGGCGAGCGGCTCCTCCAGCAACCGCGAGCGTGCCAGGGCCACGGGGTTGGCTTCGCTCCTCATCTCGAAGATGAGAAGCTCCCTCTCCATGAGAGGAATCACCCGCCGGTGATGGAAGTTGGCGATGATGGACGCCACAGTCAGCCCGGTGTTCGCCAACTGACTTATGGCGTCGGTAAGAGGCTCGAGCCTCCTCTGCCTCAACGGGGGCGACACCCTGTGCGCCCATGAGATTGGCCTCTCCGTCAGCACCTTCCCGGTGTACGGTGGAAGGCCGACGCCGTCGTTACGAAGGTAGAACCACCCCTTCTCCCAGTTGGAGTTGTTCGACGTCATCGTGCACGACAGGTACAACTCCTTCCGGGAGTCACGCACCGAGAGCGTGAGGCCGCCGGCGCGGACCGCCCGACGTGTCCTCCTCTCCCCCGTGGCGAGCGTGTGAAGCTCGCCGCGGAAAAGGTGGACCCACAAGTCCCAATGCGCTGGGATTCCTAAGAATCCCTCGCAGACGGCGACGAAGGAGGCCGCCTGCGAGATGGCGTTGGCAGCGAAGTTATGGAGCTCCACCCCATAGTGGTAGCACAGCCCCTGCATGAACTTGCTTGCGGGGGCGTTGAAGCCGTGCTCGTGCAGCCGCAGGAAGCTAACGACGTAACCCGGTGGAGGGTTCGGTTGCTGGTGCGACGACGACGGGATCATCCACGCCGGGTTCGGCCCGTCGCCGACCGACGCCAGCTGACTGCCATTCACCAGCGCCTCCAATGACCGCCGATCCACCGTTGACCGAGGCCATGGGAACGCCTCCAGCACTCGGATTGAAGACATGGCGGAGAGGGCGGTGGAGCGCAAGCGACTACGGAAATGGCGGAGCACGGGCGGATCTAGAGCGGCGAGGCGCGTAGCGCTGAGGGAGACGAAGAATGAGGGACGGGTGCGAATGGCAGAGGTAAGGAGTTTTCCCTGCGCTCCCTGCTTTTATAGAATCGGAAGGGGCGGAGCCCCCGGAAGCGCAGTGGGCGGCGGTAGTTAATGCGGCCGGCGCCCCTCGTCGCTGACGGCGGGGCCCCACTGCGCCGAAACTGCCACGCGCACACGCGTGCGCCATGATTACCGCACGGTAACCCAGGAGACGCAGCACCCCGTCTCATCGCCCTCGCACGTCGCCCACGTCGCATCGTCTAAAAGGGCGCGCCCACTCCGCACGCCCCGCGCCACGTCAGCCGCGGCTAGCGGAGCGCGGCGGCCAACCGTCTCACAGACGCATTTCGAACGCCAGTGGATCCTTCTCACATAAGGATAACCCCCTGTAAAACTCAAGCCAAGGACTCGAGGGCCGACCCATCGAAGGGATACGGTTGGCGCCCCAATCCAGAGCAGGTTGAGGCCACAAGGCCACGGCCTGTCGATACATCCTCGAGAACGAACTCGAGGAAGCCCGAGGCTCAGGCCCGCATAGCTCTACTGATCAGCGGCTCGAGGCCCAGCCCGCTGAGGGTACGATGGGCGCCGCAGATGCCCCTCGATCTGGGGGTTTACTGATCAGAGGTACGGAGCCTGACCCTCGACGGGTTCGAACAGGCGCCTCAGATTAACAGAGTCAGGAACGATCGGGGCGCGCGCAATCGAGCCTGTCCCCAAACGCGAAGTTCGGGGGCGCCCTACATATCGTGTTCAAGGCCAGGACAGGGGCAGCCAATTGAGGGATCCCATCGAGGGAGTGCTTCCGCGCCCTCGGCCCCCATCGAACGGGACCGAGCCCTGCTTGGCAAAACCCTGCAAGCGCTCACATGGACGTGTCTCCGGACCACGAGCCGACCCCTATCGAACGGGGTATGGACGCCCACTTGAACTATCCATTAACAGCTCGCCGAGGCAACCGTGCTCGCTACCCGCTCGAGGGTAGCACGGCTTGCCTCACCCCTCTACCCTGCGAAAGGGCAACGAGGGTCGTAATAAAGCTGAGAGTCTTCATCCGATCGTCCCTGATTGGGCCAGGGCTCGGAGGCTCCTCGCACCACGACCACCCCAACGATCGCCGCACCAACTCGCCTAAGGTCGCGCCCCCGAAAAAATGGCCGGCCTACCCGAAACGTCTTGGGTCAACACGATGCCTCCCCTCCTGCGTAGATCGCCGATGCCGGCTGAAACACCGCCGAGGCCGGCTGAAACAAACGCAAGGCGAGCCACGTTTACCTACGTATTTAACCCCTGCACGAGTGCGCACACTCCTGCAAGGCTTCGGGGGCTTACACCCGCGGGTGCGCTAGCGCGCCCCCACAGGAAAAACGCGAATGATCAAACGGGACGAGACTCGCGCACGGCACCCGAGAGCGGAACCCTTTGCCGGAGCGGTCCCCGTTCCAGCAAAGGCTCGGGGGCTACTGTCGGGGACGGTCATTAGGGATCCCCTAACTAAGGGGATAATCACCCTCGTTAAACGCAAAACCGCCCAGGGACTGTTTATCCTTGGCCACAGGACTGCACGGGCCCGAAGCCTGCCACGGCCCAGCAACGGCCTGGAAGGCCCGTTTGGCCGCCTCGCTCGAGGGCTCCAGTCCCTCGAGCGGATCTCCGCCTCGCTCGAGGGTTCCGGTCCCTCGAGCGGATCTCCGCCTCGCTCGGGGGCTCCGGCCCCTCGAGCGGATCTCCGCCTCGCTCGAGGGGTTCGGACCCCCTCGAGCGGGCGACCGCCCCCGCTCCGCTCGGTACCGGCATTTAATGCCCGGCCCTACGGCGGGACGTCGAAGTCAAGGGGAAAACTTCCCCCATGTCGCACACCTGACACTGTCAGGTCGTCTGACACAGCCACAGTGCGGCCTAATCCGTCACTGTGCGGCCATTCCTAACCCTGTGCGGGAGCCACGCGGCCCTATGCGGACAGGTCGGCGTCATTCCGTGCCACTGTGCGACCTGCTTCCGTCCTCCCCCCAAGGCAAGGCCCTCAAAAGGGCATGGGGGCATCCTCAAAAGATGTATGGACGACAAGCGGACACACGCCTTGACCGGCGCTGACGTACGAGCGGCGTGCGCCGCGTCTCCTCCATCAACTCCGGTGCCGCCTGGCCATCCCGGGCGCTGTGCAACTGCCCCGGGCGCCGTGCGGTCATCCCCAATACTGTGCCACCATCCTGGCCACTGTGCGACGGCACACACGGCACTGTACGGACACGCCGATGACGCACCGCCATCCCGCGCCACCAACTCCGGTCCTTCCTCCGGCGGATAGGCCCTCGATCCAACGGGGCCGCCCCTCGAAGTCAAAGCAGGACGGGTCACGATGACCGCCACGACGCCCGCGGAAGCCGGAGAGCGCCACCAACTCGCGCCAGGAACCATGACGCGCGGGACAAGACCGCCGGCGCCATGCTTATTAGTACGCAACCACTGTATCGGCTGCGGCGCAGCATCCTGTAACTGCCCTCCCTTTGCCTATAAAAGGGAGAGGCAGAGCCCCCTGCGCGGGGACGACGCAACACGCTTACCACGCACAACTTGCCACCACGTTCTAGATATTGGCACTTGCCTCAATCACTTAGACGGGACTTGGGGGGTATTTCCTCCTCTCCCACCGTGCTTGTAGCTCCCCTCTACAGGCACCACCGGTGCTAGCTAATACAAGTGCGAAAGCACACCTGCTGGACGTACGGCCGCGTGGCCAGAACCAGGATAAACCCCCGTGTCACCTTAGTCAGCGCCGACTATCAAGGAGCTGATCTCAGCGCAAATCACTAGTTGGTGCCGGTGCTAATCCGGACACCGACAACTATGTCTTGTTGTTGAAGTTAAACTAATGTGTGGTGGTAGGTAACGTAAATGCATGGCGGTCAAAAAATGCGGAGGCGTTTCAATATATATGGCAACAACCAAGATGCATGCTTGAAATGAAGCATTTCTCTCATCTTTGTATCTTGTTCTTAAAGTTAAACGAGTGTGTAGTGAAAGGTGACGTAAAGGAAAGAAGATAGAGAAGGCGGTGCCGGTGGCACTTCAACGACGAGTAGAGGCAATAGAGGCTGACGAAGTTTGGAAGCGGTGGCACTTCAACGACGAGTAGAGACAATAGAGGTTGGCAAAGGTTGGATGTGGTGGCACTTCAGCGATGAGTACAGGCAATAAAAGCTGACAAAGGTTAGAGGTGGCGAACGACATATTTGTTAGGTGCATGGCTTAAATGACAAAAGAGTACAAGAAAGAGAGCAATGTGGTATGCTGTCTAGGCATAGAAAGTAGTTGGTCCGTTGCATAAATGGGCGTGGCAAAGAGGTAATGCCACGACAACTATTTGGTAGCAAAGGCAAACAAAAGAAAAGAAGAAACGACATGCCAACCACGAGAGGAGTGCTTATTTAGAAGACTCGATTAGGAAAAAGATAATGAAAACTTAGGACATCTGCGATTGTTGGACGGTAAGATGTAATGTTGGGGGAATGCCCGATGTCAATATGGATCGAGTCGTGGAATGACAATGCTATAGAGGAACACACAGGTAGATTGTTGAGAGTAGTAGTGGATTTTGTTGTAATAAAGTAACTACGTTTTAATAGGAATCTGTGAGGAGAAATGAAGAAAGAGGAGCAAATGGCAGCATGTTTGCTAGTGATTAGAGATGACAGATGTAAGTAGATGTTACATCCGTGAGGTAGATTGATAGCGGCACAAACAAAATAAGGAGACGAGATCGATAGAAGGTGGCACATCGACCAAGGTGAAAGGAAATTGGTGGTGGTAGAACATAGGAGAGCAGTGGCGTAATCTAGAATTTTAGCTTAGGGTATGCCACTCAAAAAAAACATATACAATTTGGTAAATTCATTTTACCAATTCAGTAATAATAATAAAATTGATAATATAATTCGATATATATGCACTAACCACTAAGTAACACAGCCTAGCTTCAGAGAATCAGTCGTGCAGTAGCAACATATTCATATGCTTTTTAAAAAAAATACGTATATATACTTACATTGATCGGAGTTACAGGTATGTCGATGTATACACCTTCTGGCTCCGCCGCTGCAAGAGAGGTTGATTGCACATCAACTACGAGCCATAAAACCGTGATATAGCCAGGTACTGCCCTACAAAATTCATGGACCATCGTATTGGTATCCCAATTGCCGCCAAAGAAAGGTAAACGGTAAAACATTATAGTGTAACCCTGAACGTATTGTTTATTTGCGTTCCGTCCGATGATGCAGGCGACACGTCGAATTGCGGTGTGCAGATGGAAAATGGTCCGGTTTGGATGGGGATAAGACAACGTATGTGGGGGGCCACATGCCATAGCATCCAGGACGTGGGACCTAGCTAGGCCCACTTGGCCCAGTCATGAGCGACACGTGTGCAGGTGGCGAGGAGAAAATGAATGATATGATGCAGCAAATCAGCACAGAAGGTTCTAAAAAAAAGCAAATGAGCACAAAATCAAATGGTGAAAAGATAAGCAATTCAGTCAACATTCGACTCGTTTTGGATCAGGTGGACTAGTTTGTGCCATCACGTGTGAGATCGAAGGAAATGCCAAAGAGAAAGAACATGCCACGGAAATTGGCCATGTGTGTGTATTCAAGGATGTATGGACCTAATTTCACGGCGAATTTTTCTTTGTCGATCCCGGTTGGGTCAAGAACATGTGCAATTTCCAGTTTTCCACCACCAAAGGAGTTCCTTCACTAGCCACTCAAAAATAAATGGAAAAGGTTGTTCGTTGTTCCATCCCTCTACAGACTACATCCTACACTACAGAGGTAACAAGCAGGGAGAAGCAACTGCCCCCGGCCGGGAGGGGATCATCGATCAGGGTTGTAGTGCGGGAACTAGCAGATAGAAAGATAGAGATTCCCATCGGCACACGGCGCGTCGCACTCGTGCACACGCTGACTTCGCACTGGAGAAGAATCTACATGCCACTGGGGTTGCTACAGCCGGGGGCACGGCATATACCCACACCAGGAGGCCCCAGCATGAAAACCCCTTCGCTCGCTTATCGCCGGCCATGGCCATCGATCGCCGCGCCAGAATATCCCACCCCGGCCTCTCCGGCCACACGCACCTTTCCTCTCCCGGCCGGCCGGCGGCCTCTTTCCGTGCCGGATTCCACGAGTCTTTTTCCGTCCATATGGCTCCATCCGTCGCGAGTCAGCATAGCAACAAGTGTCGTCGCACGAGCCCCGTGTTCGCGAGTCGCCACCCCTGCACCGGATTCCCTGGCTGGCAGCTTGCGTTGCTCGGATCGAGGCTTTCCGTGAGGTGTCTCGCCGCTTTGAGAGCGCCGCGCCGGCCGCGTCACAGTTGGAGTGCCTGCGACGAAACAAACACCGCGCGCGGCACAGGCAAAGAAGGCAGCCGTGACTCCTAGCTCCGATCCTGCGTGCGCGCGGCGGCGGATGCGAATCTCGGTGAGCACGCACGGCACCTGTAGCCTCGTCATAGGTCGTCGGAACATGGACGACACCGGGTGCGTGCGTGCGTGTGTGTCGATAGATCAGCGTGTGCAAGGAGTGATCTGTGTGTGGGTGTAGACCGGAGACCACACCCTACGGTCCGGTGCTCTGAATGAACTCCTCGCCGAACTCCGATCGGTTTGGTTGCGCTGGTCCAAAAGGCACGGCAAGATCGCAACATTTCAACGCCCGGATCTTGGAAAAGAACCTTGCGAACGAGTGATATGCCTGATCCGCTCACTTGTTGCCCCCGCATTGCTCGATCGAGCTAGGACGACACGCGACGCGCACACCGTGTCGCCCACACACCTGTCGCGCCACCACAGGCTCTCGCATGTTGTGTGATCAGGCCGGCGCGGCGCTGAGTCAGTCGAGGGTACGTCTGGCACGTCAAGTCATCGACACCGACGCGTATCGTGTCGCGCCATGCATGGTCTCGTGCGAGCGGAGGCGGAGCACGCGCATCGTCGTCGATCAGTCGCCTATCTTGACTGGGTATGTAATCTGATGTACTCGTGTATCTATCCTTCTATCCTGAGCCTGATCCGGTGATCCGGCAGTGGGGACTGGTGGGTCGAGGCAGCTGGCTGCCTGTGGCTAGTGGAGATGTTATCTGAAGCGGCGGATTTGCGTTCGTGGAGAAAAGATGCTGTCTGCTTTTGGGGCAAGCAGGAGATCAGCCGCGCGCGCGCGCGGCGAGAACAGAACGTGCACGGTGCACTGCACAAATCGCGACGATCATCCTTATCTCGATATCCAATTATCCATGCTGCCCCAAGATTCGGCCGCCGAGATCGATGGAGCTAGCCAGATACGTCCAGGTCCGTCGCGGCGGTGGCCGGTGGTGGCAGCGCCCGCCCGGCCGGCCGGCCGGCGGGGGCTAGGGGTCGGTCCCTTGAGAGAATCGGCGTGAAACCGGCAGCCTCCGGCGTCCCGTCCACACGCCCCAGATTCGCCCTCGCGATTTTTCCGTCCCCTGCCGCGATCCCGCGCGACCCAACACGAACGAGCTGAGACCCGCGTGGCTGGCTTCCTGAGCCTCTCTCTACACGTGCACGCGCGCGCGCCCGCACGGCATGCGGCATCGCCCTCCACGCCCGGTAGGCCCCGCGCCGACGTGTCGCCGATGCGGCGCGGTCCGTCCGGCGGCCGCCTGCCGCCTGCCGCCCTCGACGACTTTTTATCCTGTTCACCGCCGACGGCGACGGGCCCGGTGACGAGAACGACGTACAGGCACAGCGACGGATCGATGCTGCCGGCCGGCGCGCGCGCCGGGCCGAGCTCCTCACACCTCACTAGCCGCTAGCGCCCATCCATCCGGGCCGGGAACCCGTCCGTGTCCATCCCGGCGCCAGCAGCACCGGAAAAGCAGGGGTTTGTATCCGGCGAAAAGCACCGGGTGATGCTGATGAGGGGGGAAATCAAAGAATCATTCGCGTGCCGACGAATCAAGGCGGCCGTCGCGCCTCCCCCCTCGCCGGCCCATGGTCGACACGCCGGGCTGTCGAGCATGTGGGCGCGGCATGGGAGAGCTCGGACGGGATAAGGAAGAAGAGATCAGGAGAGAATTCGGCGCCGGGCATGTTAGGCGAATGAGGCCGGGAAGCTTTCGGGAGTCGTCTAATCCGTCTTGGGATCGGATCAATCGCTGGGGGCAAACAAATTAAAGCAGGATAACCAGCTCGAGAGACCGATCGCGGGGAAATGTCACAAGCTGAGGTTCGGACTGATCCCTCCTGGAATTGGATGTGGATGTTGTGTTCGCTCTGCTTGGGCTGGCGAGAAAGGCCAGCACGCTCCGTAGATTTGTCGGGGCAGGGGTTCTAGACCGTTGGAGTGGTGTCGGGAGAGAGAGGAGGTGATTGGCCCGAATTGACACTAGATCGAGTAACGAGTTGATGCGGTCGAGTTTCTAAGGCCAGTATGCAATGTTCCAAGTAATCTGTGATTCTATCTACTATGTTCTTAAGCAGACACAACTTGTGAATTTTGTTTCTTGAGGCATCCCTCCGACTTAGACCTTGGAGCATTAGAGTATTTATTTATTTTATGACAGATAAAAAAGGGGTTTTTGTTCTCAATTTATCATCCATAATACACGAATGAAAAACTAAAACAAACTAAATGGAACCAACTTGTAGTCACCAGCGACTAACATCCGCCCATTTTGTAACAGGAGTATTGTCCATCCATAACAAGCGAAGATTTCCATGGCCGTCAATTGAAAGTACACCACCTCCGCTTCATCTTGTGTGGCCGAAGAACTAGATTCATAGTCCACTGTGTCGCCCTGCAGATTTCTCTTATGAAAAAACGTATTCTTTTCTTGCCAAAATCCATATGATCCAGACGTACATCGTTCGCCCTTCTAAATTTGGACTTTTGGAGACCCACAGCTGGTTCTCCTAATCTCTACCTATATTAGGACTGTTTCTACTCTCAATTTTCGTCTGTCGTTGCTTTACTAATTCGGAATCGGTCAATAGCCCACGAAACCGCGACGAACCAGCAAGGAACCGTTTGAAACCGCTGTGAACCGGGGTGATCAAAAGAAAACAAGAAAAAGACCGAGCGAACCAGAGGTAACCACCAGACCAAGGGGAAAAAACGGGCGTGCGCTCCCTTCCTTTCTCGTGCACAGAATTTCCCACCGGTCGCCGGTCGGACCCAACTCGTGCCCCAAGCGGCCAATCGTTAATGATGGATTCGACTCCCTCCGTCCCACAAAGACCGTTCGTTTATAAAATTTTAAAACATGTTAGCAGTTGTGACAAATGACTTTGTTGTTCCTAATTAATCATGCATTGAAATCTGAAAAGAAACATCAAATAAACATTTCATTGGCTTCATGCGCTTCTCAATGCAATATTTCCTTGGTACTTGGTGCTAGTTTAATGAGAAGAGCATATTAAAGCTAAAAGAACACTCTTTGTGAGACAAATTTTGAAAGCTAAATGAACATTCTTTGTGGGACGGAGGAGGGAGTAGCTCATTGTGATTCAACAACTCTCGGCCTTTTCGGTCAGCCCAAGAGCCAAGGAGCCCAAGCAAGCCACTACGATCTCTTAATAAAGCACATAACTTTCAAACCTTTTTTTGCGCATGCAGCATCAATGAAGCTGTTACTTTTTTAGTTGTCCAGAAATAGTATAAATAGGACAACAAGCATTATAGTTTTATGAAGATGTATTTATCATTACAAGAGATAATAATATATAATATTAAAAATCCCTAACCTTTTTCATAATCAACCTGCATGTCATTGATGTGTCATATGTCATTGATTGATAGAGTCATAAGCATGTGGGGGCAGTGGGGATGACCATGCGGCTAGGGAAAGCGAAATTGGGGTGAAAGACGGTGGACAATGTTAGTGTGAAGCAGGCGTGATGGTGAGGTCAAGGAGGTGGGGATGACCAGTACGACCAGGCTGTGAGCCGCAGGCGACAACGAGTGAGGTTGGGTGATGGGAACGACGACATGACCAGGAAAAGCGAGGTCGGGGCAACCAATGGCAAGGTTTGAGAGGCATAGACAATGGGGGGCGATGTTAGGGTGGTGTGGGTGCGGCAGAGATCACAACCAGGTCGGAAGGTGCCGCGGGAGGGCAGCAGGATGATGACACAGTTGGGAGGTGGACGACGGTGGGTGAGGTCAGAGTGACGTATGGGCGATATGAACGACGACACGTATGGGAAAGGTGAGGTCGGACAAACGGTAGCGGGGTCGTGGCAGACGACTGTGAGGTTCAGGAGGTGCGGACGACGACAGACGAGATTAGGGCGTGGGTGCGATAGGGACCACGGTGAGGTCGCCAAGCCGTGGGGGTGGCAGATTGATGGCATGACCGAGGCAAATGACAGCGGCACGAGCAACATTACAACATCAGACGAGATTAGGGTGTGGGTGCGATAGGGACGATCGTGATGTCGCCAATTCGTGAGGGTGGCGGGCTGATAGCATGACTGAGGCAAAAGACGGCGACGCGAGCAACATTTTCTCCCGTTGCAACACACGGACATAATTGCTAGTTTTTACCAATTCTCAAACGAGATACTCCGTAGCTATATTTTATAGGAACTAGTAAACAATACATGACTTGTATTATTCTCCAAATAAATATAGAAACATGGCTAGAAAAAGTTTGGGTTTGATAGTTTCCTTCTTGTCACATATGCATATATTATTGTATTTGTGAATGTTGCTTTAATTAGATGAAATTTACCAAGAGGTTAAAAGACACTTTTCGTGGAACAAATTTTAGAGTTTAAAAGAACACTATTTGCGGAAGGGAGGAAGTAACCTCTTCTCGATGGGTTGACTCCTTCGTTCAGCTCTGGACTATCCAAACTGTTTATTTTTAACTTAACTTAAAGTTTATAATTTAAGAGACTCGAATAACATAAATTTGAGTAGAAGAAATGCATATTTTCAGCTGTTTATTCTTTTCTGTACGAGACATGACATTGAGACGCGCGGGGTGTGGAGGGTCCTTCTGCCGTCTTTTTTGCTTTTTTGAAAGATTTTCATAAATAAGCCCCTAACGGAAAGAATTCTAGAAATAGACCCTGAGCTCGACGCCGTGGTCCATGGCACCGAACTTACATGCCTCGGCGCTATAGACCATGGCGCCGAGGTCTTGGGCCTGAAAACAATATCAGTTACCTTACTTTGAATTTTTTTTGTGAATTTGTATATAAAATGTGGTCAATAACACGCAAAATGGAATCTATGAACTTTGTTTAACATCTTACAACATTTGTGGATAAAATTAAGCGAGTTTACATATTTAAAATGATGTTCCAAAATTGATAGTATTGTTGTCGGCATTCACACATGCACTGAAAAATCTTAAGTGCTGAGAACCCTTAAAAAATTAGTATGCAACTTTGAAATTCTATTCTGAAAAAAATTTCATGTATACATTGAAAGAGTTTGGTTCCCAAATCTAGTATGATGTTTAATAAACATTCTGTGTATGTTGTTGGCTAGGAAAACATACAAATTTCTTAAAAAAAATTTCAAAGTAGGGTAACTGATATTGCTTTCAGGTTGCAGACTTCGGCGTCATGATCTATAGCGTCGAGGCATGTAAGCTCGGCGCCATGATCCACGACGTCGAGCTCAGGTCCATTTTTTGAAATCTTTCCAAAAAAGATGTATTTGTGAAAATCTTTCAGAAAAAAATTAAAAAGTAAAAAATACGGTCCTTCTGGCAAGGCTCCAACTCCGACTTCTCAATGTGAGTGGCTGAAACTCACCAAAGAGTAGGATAAAAAAGTACTCTACACGCCTGAAGCACTGGAGAGCTGAAACCATTTTATATGAAGTCTTTATACGGAGAACGTAACCGCTACTCTCATTTTTTTAAAACTGGGTGTGCTTGCATTACTGAACGGCTAACAAGTCGTTAGCAACAAGTACAGTTACACACTCAGGAACAGTGCAACTAATTTGCTCCCCTCCCTGAACCAGGGTTTTAATTACCAACCGTTACGTTGCTACCGCCGGCGAGCGGTAACGGTATACCGAGCGGTATACCGAGATTACCGTGGATTACCGCCCAAATTCAAATTCCTACCAAAACCACACTAGTCATTCGGTAACAAACGGTATACCGCTCGGTAATACCGGTATACCGAACTGGTCGCAACGGTTACCGGTTGAAAAAAATAAATTACCAGCTATTTTTGTATGGTTCACCGGTGCGAAATAAATACAAATTTTGACATGAACTATGCACCTATCAGTCATATGCATATCTCATACGGATATTGCGGAATAGAAATTCTCAGTTCACAAATCTTTTCTACATCCTATTTCTAAATCACATCCTAAATCATACATAAATCTTATACCTAAATCTATATGATTCCTAAGTCATTTATTCAACCTACATTTATTCCTAAATCTTATACCTAACGGTCATTACGGTCGCCAGTCAGTCTCAGTAGCGGTCCTAACCTAAATCTTATCTACGAAATCAAATCATTTATTCTACTACACATGCTACATAACATGGGAGAGGAAGCTTACCAGTAGGCACGGCCGGTTAACCAGCATTACCGGTCGGTTGACCGGCGGCGGCGGGCGGCATACCGCCCGGGAGGAGCGGTTAACCCCTTGTGCCGCGCATATCCAGGCCCGGGTCGGTTAACCGCGGCTCCCGGGCGGTTAACCGCGGCTTCGGGGCGGTAACCGGCCGTCGGCGGGCGGTATGGCGGCGGTGAGGAGCGGATGCAGAGGAGAGGCGACGCAGGGGGCTTCGCGACGGGCAAGGGGGCGAGTGAACACAGAGACTCACCCGTGCAGAGCTAGATATTTTGCTGCGGGCGGATGTGCCAACATGGGCCTTAATGGGCTGCGCGTTTTTTTTCGTTTTCTTTTTTCTGTTTGAGTTCAAATGATCGAAAAAATACTAAATGCAATTATATTTGAAAAATTTTGACACCGTTACATTCTATAAATCTTGAAGTATTTTTAGGGATTTTTTTCTCAATTTTCAATTTTTTGAATTTAAATTCAAAATTTAAAAAAACCACCGGTTGGTAACCGGCCGGTACCGTTACTGGTCCGGACCGGTAACACCGGTTACCGCGGTAAACCGGCCGGTTACCAACGGTAATTGAAACCCTGCCCTGAACACATAAGCACCCCAATTCGGTCAGCTCATGTGCTGGTCTGTTACATTCACGGATTTTAAACACACACTCGAAATTAAGAAAACATGAAGCCACTAGCGACTTGATCTCAGATATCAGAACAGCCAATGCTGAATCATCAAAGGCTTCAGAAGTGACCGCTTGGACAACCATCATAGCATCTGTTTCTACCTGCAGCCGGCCAATTCCCAAGTCAATTGCTGTTAGACCATGCGCACCTGCTCCTGGAAAAAAAAACAGGATGGGCTCCTCCAGGAGGTTTTTTGGCGCCGAAACGCCCGCATCGGCTTCCTGCAGGGACGACGGGAAAATCTCGTCGCCCCCGGTTTCCTCGAGATCCAGAGGAGCCACGGGCTCATGGGAAAGGGCGAGGAGCGGGACACACGGAGTCTGTTGTTGTTCCGCGCCGGCAGCAGGAAGGGGGAGGAAGAGAAGATGAGCCCGCCGCCGCGCCGGCAAGGGAGGGGGAGGGAGGAGGAAGAGGACGGGGCTGCTCGCCATGCTCGTCGGAGATGGCGTGGACGGCCGCATCTTCCTTCTCCGCCGCCGACCACGGAGCCGAGGGAGCCGCTGGAGATCTCTGCCGCCTCCGTCCCCGAGCGTCGTGGCCGCCCAGCCGCCACATAGGCCCCCAACCACCGGAATCGAGCCGCCGCGCGGGGAGCGGCGGAGGGCACCGCCGCGGGGTCCGGCATCCACAGATCCGGGCGCGCCGCCGCTGGAGCTTCCTCCATGAGCTCCGACCCCCTCTCCTTCCCTCATGCCCCCGGATCCAGCACGGGGAAGAGGAACGCATGGTGGCCGGGGCTGCCACTGCCTGGAGCTCCGCACCGCCGCTGACGAGCCGAGCCGAGCGCCAGAGATGGAAGCAGAGGAGGCGCACCGGGAGATGGAAGCAGAGGAGAGCCGCGTCGGATCTCCTGGAGCAGAGGGGCCACCGCTCCTCCTGCTCCTCCCCGAGAGGGCAGGTGAGAGAGCCGGAGAGGCCGACTCAGGGAAGGGCGTGACCGCGGGGCCCGCGTCGGATCCTGCGGCGGAGAAGCGAGGCGCGCCCCGGAATCACTCCTCCTCGAGCTAGTCGTCGCCCCGCAGCGCCGTCCAACTCGCGCACGGCTTGAGGAGGAGCTCTGACGCGCACGAGATCCGGCCGCCGCGGTGGGAGAGGGAGAGGGCCGCCACGCTGGCGACCTCCGGCCACGCAGGCGAACTCCGCCGCCGGAGCAGGACAGGGGCCGCCGGGGACCCGGCTCCTCCTCGCGTTGACCCGGAGAAGAAGAGCAGGAGCAACCCGCCTCGGCGCGTCCTCCTCCGGTCTCCACGCGCCGCCACCGCCACGACCTTGGGAAGAAGATTAAGAGGAGGGAGGGGCCGACGGAGGAAGCGAGGTTGGGAGGAGGGAGAGAGGATGGGCGGTGGTCGGTGAGGGGGTGGGGGTGAGGGAATAAAAAATGTGAGTGAGTCCGGTTGTTAGGATGAAGTAGATATATAAAGTATAACGAGTGCGGAAGAAGTAGATATGAAGGAGAGAATCTCGCTGACCAGGTAGAAATATTCTGTTTTGAAGGAGTAGATGAAGGAGAACAAGTGAAGGAGCAACCGGAAGTCCGGCTAGAGTGCTAGGGTGTAGTAGCCTAGAAGGGGCTATAAAAATCCCGGAAGTCGTTTCTCCTTTGGGCTGGATGGGCCAGGCCACAAGCCGCAACACAAACTCGTAGTCGCCTAGTTCGGCAGATCCCAGGCCCAACCTTGTTTTCCAACGCGGGGGTGTTTAGAATTTATATATATATATATATATATATATATATTTCAATTTGCAAAATTATACTGCCGTTTTGAAATTTTACAAAATTATACCACCAACGCTGTAGGTCACGGCGGATAAGCTCAACCGCCGTGGGCCATGGCGGCAGGAAGCCTAACCGCCGTGGGCCGGTTGGGCTTACCGCCAACGGTCCGACAAGACTGTGGGCCCGCGACAGCTTACCGCCGTAGGCCACGGGCGGTAGGACTTGCTACCGCCGTAGGCCACGGCGGTAGGTCCTAAACGCTGTGGCCCACGGCGGCTGGCTCACCTATATAAAGGGGAGACGGCGGCCGCTGTCACCCACGCCTACCGCCGTCGCAACCTCTCCCTCACTCTCTCAGGTACGGTTTCTTCCTTTCTTAATTAGTTTAATTACTATAATTAGTGTAGAAAAATATATTTTAATTTAGAAATTAGTTTAGAAAATTTAGATTTTAGTTTAGAAAATTTAGAAATTAGTTTATAAAATTGTAGAAAATTACTTTATGTTGTTTAGAAATTGTAGAAAATTATTTTTTCTGTTGTAGAAAATGTAGAAAATTTTAAAAAATAGTTTTCATGTTGTAGAAATTGTAGAAAATTACTTTATGTTGTTTAGAAATTATAGAAAATAATTTTTTCTGTTCTAGAAAACGTAGAAAATTTAGAAAAATAGTTTCTATATTGTAGAAATTGTAAAAAATTACTTTATCTTGTTTAGAAATTGTAGAAAATTATTTTTTCTGTTTTAGAAAACGAAGAAAATTTAGAAAAATAGTTTCCATATTGTAGAAATTGTAGAAAATTATTTTTTCTGTTCTAGAAAATGTAGAAAATGTAGAAAAATAGTTTTCATGTTGTAGAAATTGTAGAAAATTATTTTATCTTGTTTAGAAATTCTAGAAAAGTACTTTTTCTGTTCTAGAAAATGTAGAAAAATAGTTTCCATGTTTTACAAATTGTAGAAAATTACTTTATCTTGTTTAGAAATTTTAGAAAATTACTTTTTGTGTTATAGAAAATGTAGAAAATGTAGAAAAATAGTTTCCATGTTGTAAAAATTGTATAAAATTACTTTATCTTGTTTCAAAATTTTAGAAAATTACTTTATCTGGTTTTTTTAATTATTCATTTAATTTTTGTATGCAGCTGCAGCTATGGATCAGGCTCAGGATCAGGCTCGGGCTGAGGCTCAGGCTCGGGCTGCGGCGTACGTGACGCCTGAGTTGTTGGAGGCTCAGGTCGACCGCAGGCACCGCTCGTACCTGTCTGCCGTCCTCGGAGAGGACCTTGGACACGTACGTTCTCGCACTACGCGGACGTTGTTACCGATTGTGAGACATGGGTACCCCTGGGTCCCCACTGACCAGGCTCACGGCCGTCCCCGACAAGTGGGTCCGGCCTATCAGAAGACCCGCCGACCTGTCAGTGGGCCCAACCGACCTAGTTGGCAGCCCACACAACCTCCTGAAGAACTTCCAGAAGATTCTCTGGACGACCTCATCCGGAACGACCTCAAGACTTGGCGTACAAGACATCGGTGGATTTCGACCAAAGCAGATCGACGGATATGGCAAATGTCGTAGTCAGCTAGATTTAGGTCTCCTGGTCGTATCCGACCTGGAGTCTGGGAACCGACCTTGTCCGCTGGCCAATATAAGGCGGGCTGGGCGACCCCTTGTATCAATACGCAATCCTCAAGCAATCTACACCAACAACTGGACGTAGGGTTTTACTCTCCGGAGGCCCGAACCAGTATAAACTCGTCGTGTTCTCTGTGTTCCGTGTGCTCGTGCACAACCATCGAGTTCTTAGCCTTAGATTCCACCCCGCCGAACAACTAAACCACAGGGATTAACACCCCCGTGGGCTGTCCAGATCTCACCATCTGACATTTGGCGCACCAGGTAGGGGGGAATCCGAGGTTCTTCGTGCAACTCGATGGCTCAGACCAACGGCGTCATCTTCCCAGAGAGCATGGCGGACATCCTCGCCAATCCCGTCGACATCTGCTTCGGTTCGATGCCGGCGAAATCCACCGTTCCAGCCGCCTGCCTCGTCATCGAGAGCAATGCGGTCACTTCCAACCAGCAGGTCGGTACAGATCTGCTGGCGGAAACCCACCCACCCACTCCTAGCGACCTGATCGTGGGACTCAATCGTGTCGAAGGCATGCTTTCCGACACGATCAAGGTCCGCGAACGCGTCAAACGCCCCCGCAGGACCCCTCCATCCTCACCTAGCATGCCTCGTGGCCTGCGGAACGCAACTCACGTAGCGTCTCGCTACATGAAGCGCAAGATCCAGATCGAATCTGGATCCAAGACACTAGATCGTGGAAACTACAGGAGTCACCTCGACGACCCTTGCCCCATCCATAAGAATCCCAAACACACGACTCGCCAGTGCCGTGTGCTCAAGAAGCTTCGACGACCTCTCGCCGCGGCTCATCGCCCCAGATCAACCGAGATCCGTCCCCGGACCGCCTCACGTTCCAGATCGCCCGCACGACCATCTCCCCGAACTATCCAGGAGAAGCGTTCGAGACTCCAGATCGCGAGGTCTTGGTTGTTTCTGCGGATGTACCTCCTCAAGCTGGCGAGACGGACGAGCAACGTATCGAACGTGAGAACGCCAACGCTGCACGAGCTGCACGTCGTCAACAAGTAGACCTGAGCATTTCACCAGCCGGGCCGGGTTCGGGCCGGGCCGAAAAAACTCGGGTTTTTCGGGCCGAGAAAATCCTGCCCATGACCGTCCCATGGGACGTGTCGGGCCTCAGTTTTCGGGCCGGGCTCGGGCCGGGCCCGGGCTTGGGCGGGCCGCCCGCGTATTTTATAGTGTAAAATAACTAAAAACAGCATTTCGGGCCGGGCTCGGGCCAAGATTTTTTTTCGCGGGCTTCAAGATCTCTGCCCACGCCCGTCCAGTAAGGTTCGTGGGCGGGCCTGGCGCGGGCCGGGCCCAGGCCGGGCCAGCGGGCCGGGCCGGGCCGGGCTAAAAATGCTCAGGTATATCAACAAGAAGTCAAAGCAGCCGCAGCTAATGTGGGACAAGGCGCCGGCGACCAACCCGGAGGCAACGTCGTCAACAACGGAGCGCAAGCACCCGCGGCTCCAGCAGCTCCCCAACAACGCAACGAGCCTCGACGGAACCGTTTACGTGCCAGAGACCTCCTCAGGGACTTTGAGCAAGATGGCCACGAAGTCTACAACTCTCCTCAAGCAAACCTGGGCGCCGCTCTCGCTGTACTAGGTCAGCTTGAGGATACTCCGGCAATACGTCGTCTTCAGGCCCACATCCGCGTCGCCACCGCTCAGGT
Organism: Cenchrus fungigraminus; assembly: GCA_036936925.1. Classification (NCBI taxonomy): domain Eukaryota; kingdom Viridiplantae; phylum Streptophyta; class Magnoliopsida; order Poales; family Poaceae; genus Cenchrus; species Cenchrus fungigraminus. Next base: position 12,443,437 of record CM072779.1, read on the forward strand.
CGAAGAAAGGGGCCCAGGCTACAGCAGATCGGCCGCAAGCTCCTACTCCAGGAGTAGGTCGGACAACCCTCGGCAACGAATTCACTCCAATGCCAACGCTCCTCTTCAGCCGGTGCCTGAAGAAGGAGGTGGCGAAAACGAAGTGGTACAGCCGGTCAACCCCACTGCCAATGCTGCCGCTAATGCCGCCACCAACGCTGCAAGCAACGTCGCTAACAATGCAGCTAATGCTGCTGGCGCCCAACAAAACGTCGGAGCTCAACCTCCGCCAGTACAAGCCAACCATGCTGAAGGAAGCCAGCGTCGACGGATACGAGATGAAGTGGAGATAGCACGTCGTGCTAACTATGACCGCGTCAACGGAACTACGGAACATGCACGACCAAGAGCTTCTCCGACGTACCCAGTACGACCAAGATAATGGTCCGCCAGACGATCTCTACATTATCCCAACGGCTTATGCCCCGTCAGCCAGCCCGGGAGCGGTCAACAACTTCCCAGCGTTCTCACGACGTCTCAGGACGATCAGATACCCCAAGGACTTCAAGCCAGCCATTGAAAAATACGACGGTCGCTCCGACCCAAGTATTTGGCTCAAGATGTACAGCATTGCGGCACGCGCCTCTGGAGGCAACGAAGACCACATGGCGGGATACTTCCCCCTTGTGATGGGTAAAGCGCCACTCCTGTGGCTCGACAATCTTCCTGCAGAATGCATCACCTCGTGGGCGACCTTGTCGCGTCTTTTCACGACCAACTACCAAGCGACCTACAACCGACCGGGCAACACGCACCACCTCGCTAGAGTACGGATGCGGCGTGATGAAACTCTCCGAGAGTACACTAACCGCTACTTCGAAAACCACAACACTCTCGCAGGTGTTAAAGACGAAGACGTCATAGCATACTACAAGAAGGGGATAACCAACATCAAGCTCTTCGAGAAGATCCACGAAGCTGACGCACATACCATCGGCGACCTCATGGCTTATGTCGACAAGCTTGTTGACACTCAAGACGTGGTAATGCACGACTTCAAGGGAGAAGACCACGACGATGGAGGCAACAGGTCGCGCAAGCGATCTGGCGAGGCCTATGTGACTGATCCACCCCGACCTTCCACCTTCCTTGAAGGCGACTTCAACATGGTCATGGACGACCAGTGCCAGTTCCTCCGCGACGCCAAGCACACCATGAGAGAGTGCGAACAGCTCAAGCGTGCTCTAGGGGTTCCCCCAGAGCCTAAGAAGACCAAGAACAATAGCAATGACGACCAAAATAGCGGCCGCCGCTATGACAATCGTAACCGTCGACCTGATCGACGCGATTACCGAGATCGCCGACCCTACCGGGACCGTCGGGATTACCACCGCGACTATCGCCGCGATGACCGACGTGATGATAGACATGATGATTACCGGCGTAATGATCGCCGTGAAGACAACCGCGACGACCAACGCAACGATCGACGCGACGATCGCCGGGACGATCGCCGCCGCCAGAATGACAACAACCGCAATGAGCGTTCTCCACCACCTCCGCCAAAAGGGGGCAACCCCAACGGCGCGTTTCAGACAGCCAACCGCGAGATCAACTTCATCGTGGGCGGTCGCCAAGTGACCAAAAGCAACAGGCAGCTTCGATCAAACGCAAGAGAGATCGGGCACGTCAACACTGAAACTCCGCAACCTCTGCGCTGGTCGGAGTTCCCCATTACGTTCTCAAGAAAAGACCACTGGGTCCACATACCAGACCCCGAGACCTACCCGCTGGTCGTCAACCCCATAGTCGACGGCGCGTTCCTGCCTAAGACCCTCATCGATGGGGGCAGCAGCCTGAATATCATCTTCACAGAGACGCTCAGAAAGATGGACTTCGACTTCAACAAGATGACTGCCTGCCACGTCCTTCCATGTCATAAACCCTCCCCCTCGACATGCTCGGGGGCTTGGCTAAAGCCAATACAAGGGTCGTAAGACCTGGGGTTAAATTCTTCTGTTCCTCCCCCTCGACATGCTCGGGGGCTTGGCTCAAAGCCAACCTAAGGGTCAAATCGACCTGAGGACGCTGTCTCTCATGACAACCTATTTTGTGTTGTTGCGAGCCTGCTTGGTCGTAAAGGTTGCAAAACCTGAGTCCTAGACTCCTTCCCGCGCGCCGATCACATGTAAGCCTCCCCGCTGAGCTATTGTGGTCGGTAAGCTAGCCTCTCCGTGAGAAGTGGTTAGCGGTCTACAATACAAAGCAAGATACTACAAGGCTACCAAGTTCGCGCAAACACAAAATAAGTACGTCGTGCAGGCCATAAAGCAAGTTATTAAGCAATGTTTACATGACTGAAGGAAAAGGGGGTACACGACTACTCTTCGCCATCGTCGCCTTCATAGTCAAGAGCATCCATCACTGCTGTAGCGGCATCGTGCACTTCGAGCTCCAAGGCCTTGAGGTCTTTCGTCGTATCAGAACTCTCCCCGACCTTGACCATGTCAACCTCAGGGTAGTGCGACTTCACCCGCACTAATGCCTCCGTGGCTGCCGCCAAGCTTGTCTCCCTCAGCAGATCAAGAAGCCTCTCGGGTATGTCTATAAGACGATCAAGAGCAGACTTCGGCTCCCCCCCGACCTGCGTCGCTATCATGTCCATAGCATAATGGGCAGCGTTCTTCAGGTCATTCAACTCCACCTCTTGCCCTGCAATGATTACTTGGTCATTCTGCAATGACTTCAAAGCTACCTCGAGGCTGACCTCGAGATCCTGCTGAGCCTGTTTCTCATAAGTCAGCTTTTGAGTTACGACCAACTCACTGTCTATTTTCTCCTTCATCACCCGCTTGAGCTCGTTGGCGCCAGCCTCGGCCTCTCGCATGTTCACCTCCAAGTTTCGAACCCTTTCCCTGGTGTTCTTCAGGTCGTTTTTGAGGTCATCCTCACGCCTGTGAAAGTCTACAACATACGGGCAAACACTATAAGGTCAAAGCCCTCAGCAGCACAAGACAACAATGGCGAAAAACCTATAAGCAAATAAAACTTACCAATGTTTGCGGCATTAAATTGCGCATTGGCCTCCTGGGTCTTGCACTTCTCTTCGGCCAGCTCGTCCTCGAGCCTCTTCTTATCTGCCACCGCCGCTTCACGGACCTGCTTGAGCTCCTGCTCAAGCTCGACCACCTGCAGCTGTGGGACTGCGGCATTCTTCAGCAGGTCGGACCTGCCCTTCGCACGATCAGCCAGCGACTGCACCAAGAAACCAAGTCATCAGTTACAAGTTTGCAACTACGTCTTCACAAACAGCACAGGAGAAAGGCTTACTGTCAACGCTTCGTTAAGCGTCAAGATAGCGTTCCGGGCCGCCCGCATATCCTCATTATCGTCGAAGATATCCTCCTGCCAAGGAGTACCATTCCAGTCAATCTCTTTACGTCTCAACGTTGGCCCTGTTGATGGCGAACTCGGTACCTGCGCGCCAGATGTTTCTGGATTCTTCGACGGCTGCTCGAGTTAAATCGGGTCCCCAGTAAAGTCCTGATCCGACGTGCTGGGCACCGCATTGATAGGGTCCACGTCGGCGATGGGGGGAGAGGTCGACGCTCCGACGTCGTCAGTAGAGCCCTGTCCTCCGACATTAGTAGCAGGTGGAGGAGTTGCCGTCCTCGCATCATCAACCAGCGTCTGCGCCCCGACCTCATGGTCGGGCGACCTCATTCGTGAAGGCGATGCCTGGGCACTCAGGTCACGCTGGGGCCGTGCATCCGACCTGCAGAGACCATCATCAAACATAACACAAGATCCAGCAACAGCGTTAAATGAAAGATCTTCAGAAAAAATGACCCTACCTCACAGTAGTTGGGGCGCGTAACTTAGGCCTGAAAGGCCGCACTTTCACCAGCACAGGCATCCTCGCCTGCGCTCCTGCAGCAGCTCGCTGCGCCTCCATCCCTTGACGGAGGTCGTCCTCCGTCGTCTTCTGCGTCAACTCCCGCTGCCTCTTGGCCGCGGGACTCAACGACCTCCTCACCGTCCGATCTTCAACAACCGGCGGCTCATCGGTGGCCTCATCTTGATCTTCCTCGTCAGACTCGACCTCCATAGACGGAGGTGTAGGAATCACCGGCGTCTCAACCGCCGGTGGAGGACTCGCCTTCCTTTTCCTCTTCTTCTTCTTCTCTGCCTCCAGTTTGGCGGTTTTAGCCACCTCGGCCTGTGCAGTAGCCTTCGAGACCAGCTGCTTGGCCGTCGCTACCCTCATTCTGCGCCTGGGCTTGGCAGCACTGCTCGCCTCTGGGCGGCTTCCCACGTCGTCACCGACCTCTTGGTCAGTGTCTTCATCAGCTTCCACCGATGAGTCTGACTCATAATTCTCCAGCAGCCTAGCTGTTGGAGGTTGGTATTTGTCCGACCTCAGCTTCCGACGAGGTTCTTCGCCTTCCAGAAGCGGTGCCAGACACCAGAACTGCCTCTCCCGTTCCTGCGATGGATGAAGAGCAAAGAAGTAAGAACGACGTAAAAGCAAAAGCACATAGCAAACGACCTAGTAGTTCCAGGACTTATTGGGTCAGCCGGACGGCTCAACGAGTACGCCTTTGGGCACTTCTTGATCCGTGCCTTCCCGGCATAGATCTGTGACACCCTAGCCGCCATCTCCTCCTTGGGGACCTTGCAGTTCACCTCGCGAGTGGGGTCCGATTGTCCCCAGTACTCGTACGCTGGGTGCACCCGATCCTTGATCGGTTGGATCAGGCGCCGGCAGAACGACCTAGCAACCGAACCCCCTGTCACACCCCTCTCCTTGAGGTCGGTGACTAGTGCAAGCACTTCCTTGACATCGTCCATCTCGCGCGACGTCAACGGCAGATCCCACTCGGTATCTTCACGGGCTTGTGCCCAGTCCGCTTCGGGAGCGCCGGTTTTTGATCGGCGATGTAGAACCAATCCGACCTCCACCCAGCAGTGTTATCCGGCAGATCCGAATCAATCCACTTTGACTTGAGGCCCGACCTCAAGCAGAACATCACAACACCAACAACACCGGCACGTTTGCCGGTGGTCTTCACGCAGAAGAGATGTCGCCATAGAAGGAAGTGGGGCGATATCCCCAGATACGCCTCACAGAAATGTATAAACATCGACACTATAGTGATGGAGTTGGGGACGAGGTGTACCAGCTCCAACTTGTAGTAGAAGAGAAGCCCTCGGAAGAAATCCCCGGCGGGGATGTTGAACCTGCGTTCGAAGAAGGAACCAAAGACAACCTGCTCCCTGACGTCTTCCGTCGGGAAAGCCTCGCCCGTCGGCGCCTTCCACTCCACTTCCGCCTTAGGCCTCAACAGCCTGCGGTCCATCAGGGCTTGAATCTTCGCCTCCGTCATCGCTGAAGACTCCCACACCGTCTGCGGGTCGGGAATCGCACGGGCCGGCGCCGCCATTTCTTGAGCTTTAATGGATCTGGATCTAAAGGACACTAGGGGTTTGACGCGCATGCGCAGTGGCGCAGGGCGCAGATGGCGGAGCTGATGCGCTACCGGCTAGAGATGGTGGCAGATTGGGGAAGTTAGGGCGGAGGTTGGAGACGGAACCGTGGCGGCTATGGCGCGGTGGCTCTGGTGGTGACGGCGACGGGAGGAAGAAGATGAAGGGGCCGGTCAACGATGGTCCCCGCCGCTCTATTTATACGAGCCCCACTGGGTCCACCCGTTGCAGCTCCTTCCACTGTACGGAGATCACCGCAACGGCTCCGTGCCGATAATTTTGCGAGTTGATCACGCCGGATTTTGCGCCAATGGATATCTACTTAACAGACGAAGACCTACACTCTGAGTTTAGGTCGTAAACATCACAAAAGCATTAGGTCGTCCTGATTTCACAATTCGATCCTCACAAGGTCAACAAGCCCTCAAAATAATGACATTTAGTCTTTGACGAATCAATTCGTCAAACCGACCAGTGCATGACAGAAGAGAGCGAACATTACACGGGTCCTCCGAAGGTACACAGGTTGCCTGCGACCTCATTGGATCTAGAACCCTGCACAAAAATATAAACGTACTCGAAGACCTGATTGACCTAGAGCAATCCTTGAGGCGTACTCCGATACAGTAGAGCACGTCGCAGGAATTCTTCTAGCCTCAGGACCTCGATGGTGGCCTTGCGGTGAACAACTGCACGACGCTGCATGTAGTTGGGCACACTTTGTGCCTGACTATGGAATGCAGATATGAGCTTGCTCTTCGGCGCGGACTGCAGGACCTCAACGAGCACCACACGGTCGTCGAGGTTCTACAGCTTCACCTCGGGCCTCTACAGCATCACCTCCAAACTCTACCTGGTACCACGCAGAGGCATGGTACAAAGAGTGGGGGTGCTGCCTACATTTCGCAAGAATTCTTCTAGCTCCAAGCTTCTACAGACACAACATCCTACAATCTGGTGGACGGACACATGCCCATGGCATGGCCTCTAAACTCCTCTGCGGCTTCATAGCTTAGCAATGCTCGGTGCTTGCTCCCCTCAAGCTTCATGGTCCTATTTATAGCCAAAAGCCAGGCCTCAGGCAGCTGGCGAAGTGATGACACTGAAACCACATGGGTCCAGTAGGCCTGCAGACATGTGAGTAATTAAAGGCAAAGACTTTATACCTGACTCGCGACGTTTTTGTCGCTAGCGCATCAATGATGCCTGAACCCGCCACAGAATCACATGGCTACAGTGCGCTCCTTGATTCGTGGGCAGTATTGTCGTTTTCTGGGTGGCAAGAGTATCTCCGACCACTGTTGACCCGTGACCCTGCAGTCTACGGAACAAGACAAAGTCTGACTCTGCGTCAGAGGGCCCGGCGCCTTACTACACCTACGGACGACGTCAACAATTATATGCACACTTTACGGCTCTGCGTCTTCATTGCACCCGCTAGGCTCTGCGTCCTGGTGCACCCGCTATGGCTCTGCATGTAAACGGACCTATTCCAATCAGCCTATTTTTTGTTCCCTGAGCAAAATGGTCGTAGGTTCGATTGAAGACCTTCCGGGGTAGGCGTGCCTCGCTGCTCTGCCAGATCCGTCTGGGCGCCTGGAGAACAGGAGCTTCACATCTAAGATTTTCGTCGGGCCCCCGTGGTCGGTGTGCCTATTGCTGAGGTCGTCAATACCTTAGTACTACGGCTCCACTGGATGATTGGCAGCTATGCTGGTCGTCTGGGCACCAAAATGGCCTTCCTGAGGTCGGCGTGCCTTAATACCTAGGTCTTGCAATACCTCGGTATGTCTTCGGCTCTGCCAACCTAGTTGGGCGCCCCGGATGCATGACCTTCCGAGGTCGGTGTGCTCTTGTAGCCCTGCCAGCCCGCTCTGGACACCCAGGATTTTACGTCTGGAATGAAGGTCTCCCTATGGGGTGCGTGCCTAATGGCCCTGCCAAGTATCTCCGGGTGCTTAGGCGCTTTTTGATTTGAGACCTTCTTGAGGTCGGCATGCCTCGGGTGGCTCTGCCAGACTCTTTGCAGCAATGCAGGATATCTGGGTGTCTCTACACTCCATACGTTCAAGATCAACATTATTTCGCCAGCTTCATCGTTGATCGTTTCGACCACTACAGAAGACCTCTTCATGCGACGCGCCTTTCAAGACCTTGCTGGGTATCCTCGGATACTGGGCATAGTTGATTTGAGGCCTCTTCGAGGTCGGCACGCCTACAAGGCCTCCCTGAGGTCGGCCCTGCCAGACTCCTTGCAGCTATGCTAGGAGATCTGGGTGTCTCTACACTTCGTTCGATCAAAACCATGACTCAGTTTTCTTCTCGTTTATGAGCATCAAACCAGCCAAGCTGTCTGCTTTAATACTCGGGGACTACTCTACGAGTGCGTCTTCGACGCCCTCTTAGTTTTCCCTCGTCGTACCGACCTGTTGGGAAACCTGTTTCTCATCACGTCGTTACTCGACCTACCTTTTTTTCTCTTCTCTTTCTTTTTTGGATCATCATACCAGCCATCCTGCCCACCACGATGCTCGGATACTACTCTATGAGTGCGTCCTTGACGCCCTCTGAATTTTTTCATTATCGTTTCGACCTATCGGAAGCCTACTTCCTATAGGTCGTCACTCGACCTCTCTTCGTTCGGCAAGACTATAACAGGTCGGCTGCTAAGTCGATTTGTTCTTTTCTTTTTGACCGATGTGCATGCTATTCGACCTGTCGAAAGCTCTACGACTACGTCATGACCTTTCTAAGGTCGTTGCGCCTACACCTTGCTCGGGGGCTTGTGAGATATGGGTACCCCTGGGTCCCCACCGACCAGGCTCACGGTCGTCCCCGACAAGTTGGTCCGGCCTATCAGAAGACCCGCCGACCTGTCAGTGGGCCCAACCGACCTAGTTGGCAGCCCACACGACCTCCTGAAGAACTTCCAGAAGATTCTCTAGACGACCTCATCCGGAACGACCTCAAGACTTGGCGTACAAGACAAGACATCGGTGGATTTCGACCAAAGCAGATTGAAGGATATGGCAAATGTCGTAGTCAGCTAGATTTAGGTCTCCTGGTCATATCCGACCTGGAGTCTGGGAACCGACCTTGTCCGCTGGCCAATATAAGACGGGCAGGGCGACCCCTTGTATCAATACGCAATCCTCAAGCAATCTACGCCAATAACTGGACGTAGGGTTTTACTCTCCGGAGGCCCGAACCAGTATAAACTCGCCGTGTTCTCTGTGTTCCGTGTGCTCGTGCACAACCATCGAGTTCTTAGCCTTAGATTCCACCCCGCCGAACAACTAAACCACAGGGATTAACACCCCCGTGGGCTGTCCAGATCTCACCATCTGACACCGATCCACGACCGTTGGGTTCCCAAGTACGTGAATTTACCTTTGTTATATGTACATTTATTTATTCTTTTATTATTAACTAATAAATTTACCTTATTTGTTTCAGACTACGCGCTGCAGGACTGCTGCCTGTAGCGCGGTTAGTCGAGGGGGACAGGCTGTGGGACGCGATTCCTCGTAAGGATCGCATCACGCGGTTCCAGTTCGACTTCTCCCTCCTCTGCGTGCTTCTGGACCACTGGAGGCCGGAGACCCACACGTTCCACTTCACCGTCGGCGAGCTGACGGTGACTCTTCAGGACACGTCCCTGTGATGGGACTACCTTGTGAGGGCGAGCCGATGGGGTCTGTGGACATCTCGGCGGACTGGCGTACCGAGTTCCTTGCTCGGTTCGCGAACGTTCCTCGGAACGATCGCGCCCCCGCCCCGTACCACGAGTTCACGAACGCTCACGGACCCACCTTGAGCTGGTTGCACCAGTTCAGCGTACATACCTTCACCTTATGTTTTTCTTCGTTTTTGAATATATGGAGACAATGTTACTAACGTTTGATTTTGTTTGTGTAGGCTGATTACCTGCCAGATGACGCCGAGGACGAGACAGTCGACAGGTTCTTCGAGGCGTACCTGCTGTGGCTGTTTGGGTTCGTCTTGTTCTGCAGTTCGCAGGGAGACGCGATGTCGAGGTACTTGCTCCCCCATGCTCGGAGGATCGTCGAGCCGCCCTTGGACGCGATGCCCCAGATCAGTTGGGGCAACGCTATTCTTGCCTGCACGTACAGGGGCCTATGCTCAGGGGTGCTGAGGGGTTGTTCTGACCAGGTGATCCTTCTCGGGTGTCCTCTTCTTCTTCAGCTCTGGTGCCACGAGCGGTTTCTGATTGGTCGACCCTGCGTCTCTCACGACCCGTACGAGCCCCTGCCAGAGGGTCACGACCCCAGCGACCGTTTCACCATGGGATCGCTCTGGTACCTCCGGGCGGTAATTTCTTAATTTTTATTTATCATTTGTCTCTTCATGTTGTCTAGTTTGGTCAATTGACATTTTGTTTGTATGCAGACCCCGTACGCTCACGAGCAGACGAAGAGGGCGTACAAGGACTTCGCCGGACAGTTCGACTCTCTGACGGATGCGGACGTCAGGTGGTCGCCGTACTCAGAGGCGGCTGTCGCGGGCCGCGCACCACAGGGCCTCTCTTCCTTTTGCTTCCGAGACCAGCTTTACTAGATGACGAAGACGCCCCTGGTGTTCGACAGGTACGTGGAGGAGTACGCCGTCCACAGGGTGATGAGGCAGTTCGGCTTGTACCAGGAGTCACCCCTGCCTGTGGTGCACACTGTTCCGGCGGACGTCCATAGGTGAGTTCTTGTCAATTTCTAAATTTAATTCCGCATTCAAAGATTTAGCCGCTGACGAATATGTTTAATTTGTGTTAGGTGGTCTCGGAGGGGAGTCCCGGGACGTGTTTCTTGGGTTGCGAGGGTGCAGCCGTACGTGGACGCTTGGGCTACCGCGGCAGAGAACGTCGTCACCGAGGACCGGCCGCACGACAACACGGCGTGGGGGACGTACATCCTGTGGTACACCCTGAGGACTCGGACACGTGTGATGTTCGTTCCACCACAGCCAGCAGCGCCGGTTCCGGACGCGGCGAGGGTGATCGTTCCTGCTGCCACCTACCCGGTGCGACGGGATCAGCACTACGACTCCGCGGTGAGTTTGAAAATGCAAGTAATTATTCTTACGGTACTAAACATTGTAACATTTACTAATAACATCTTTTGCAGTACGACGTGATTGCGGACCTCTAGCATATTCTAGCGGAGTTGAGGGCGAGGCTGCACCTCATGACCCACCACGATATCGAGCAGACGTGGGAGAGGATGCAGGGTATCACCACGAGGTTCCTTACCGCGGTCAACTACCACGGTAACCCGGCGCTACCACTGTTTTCACGGTACCCCCAGTCGTCCTCCAGCTCCGCCTCGACTGGTCGCTCGCACCAGGCATCGTCATCACCGTCACAGCCACCCTTCCCGACCACTTTCTACGTGCCGCGCCCTCCGGTGCATCCTACCCCCTGGATGATGCATCCTAGAGCAGCAGCAGCACCAGTACCACGAGGACCTACAGCAGCACCGGTACGAGCACCACCAGTAGTACCACCAGCAGTTGTTCCTTCCTCGTCCACTGGCACTGCTGTTCGCACAGGTAATGACCACAATTATAACTCTAACTACATAACAATACAAAAATCTATTAATTATGATTCATGATTTAATTATGTTATTTATTCCAGTTTCGTAGGCACCGGCGAGCCTTCTGACTCCACCCCAGACGACCTGACGGGAGGGTTCGACGACTTCGACCTCGGCGACTTCGACTTCTTGCACAGTGGGTCGACGCAGGAGGAGCTCGGAGGGTCGCAGCTAGGAGGCGCGCCAGCCACGTGGACACAGGAGGGAGGATGCACGCAGGCAGGAGGGTCGCAGCTACAAGGCGCAGGACCCACAGGCGCATAGGCGAGCGGGTTGCCAGGGTCGTCCCACCAGGTTGTAGGGTCACCGGCGGCGATGGCGACACCGGATGCCGCTGCTGATGCTAGGCGTCAGCAGATCCACCCACCTGACCCGTTGACGTACCCTCGCGACCAGACGCGGGCCGCAACGCGAGCAAACAGGCTGCACAACAAGAAGAGGCGTTGCTAGATTAGGATGACTACTTTGTATTATGTCAGCAACACTCTTATTTGTGATGATGACTAGTTTTTATTATGTCACTTTGTTTTTCGTTATTACCTCCTCGTTTTCTGTGTCATAAAGTTAAAAAAAACTTTGCGAGCGTCGTGGGCCACGGCGGTAGGTTCCAACCGCCGTGGCCGACGGCGGCTGCCGCGTTTATATAAAGGGCGATGGCACCAGCCGTCCCGCCCCACCCTAGCGCTGCCTCCCTCTCCCCACGGGCTGCTACTCCCTCTCAGGTAAGTTTCCTCTATTTATTTTATGTAATTAGTTCAATTAGTTTCGAATAGTGTAATTAGTTTAAATATTTTATAACAGTAACTAGAGATGTCTACTGCTGCTGCCGGAGGGGGTGAGGATGATAATGGTGATTGTGATTCGTCACACCACAAGGGGAAAAACACAAATACACCACCTGATCCGAAGAAAATGAGCACGTTGGAAAGAGGTATGCTTCGTTATTTGCAAGGAAAAACTGCAGATACCATTGCAAGAGGAGAGGAACCTCCTTGGGATGCTCTTTATGCTCCACCAGACATGCATTAGTATTTGCAAGAAAAAACTGCATATGCCATTGCAAGAGGAGAGGAACCTCCTTGGGGTGGCCGTTATGCTCCACCAGCAGACCCGTGTGTTGCTAATCCACCTACTATAAAAGCTACCAAGAAAGCTAAACCTTCGTCGTCACATCGCAAGAATGACTGAAGTTTGTCATTTTGTATGATGTTGTAGTATTTCCTGCAGTGCTGTAATATTTGAACTACTATTTCATTTGAATTATGGTACTGTAATATTTGAACTCGATCTTATTGTGATTCTGTTCTCAATAATTGAACCAATATTCCTTAATTTTCTTTTTTCCTTTCATAAAGTAAAAAAAAAAGACCTTAACCGCCGTGGGTCACGGCGGCTGGTCCTAACCGCCGGGCCCACGGCGTTTAGGGCGAAACGCCGTGGCACGTGGCGTTTAGGTCTCGCCGCCGTGGCGCCCCCCCAAACGCCGTGAACACCCTCCAATCGCCGTGGGTCACGGCGGTTGCATTGTAAACGCCGTGCCGTACGGCGTTTAGTCCCCAACGCCGTACGCCACGGCGTTTACAATGCAACTGCCGTGGCCCACAGCGTTGGTGGTATAATTTTGTAAAATTTCAAAACGGTAGTATAATTTTGCAAATTGAAAAATATATATATATTAAAAAAAATTCGGGTGTCTAGTTCACCAAAATTTCACCGACCACGTGTCACATCAAACTTCGGACACTAATTAGGAATATTAAATGTGGATTAATGACAAAACCTATTTCACAACCTCTACCTTAATTTTTGAGACGAATCTAACGAGCCTAACTATGTCATGATTAGACAATGTCGTGCTACAGTAAACAATCTCTAATGACAGATTAATTAGACTTAATGGATTCGTCTCGAAATTTCATGTCCATTCGTGTAATTAGTTTTATAATTAATCTATGTTTACTACCTCTAATAGACCTCGAAAGGGACCAAAAATTTTGGCCCCAAAATTTTGGGGAACTAAACATGCAGGCATCACTGCCAACGTAATGTACATCTACATCTCAAAAAAAAAAAACCGTAATGTACATCCTCTAACTGCTAGTATCGTTTTTTTTAGGTAACTACTAGTAACTGCTAGTATCAATCTGCTGGTCTTGTTTGGTCAGATATGCATGCAACTATTATCATCCATATTGAATTTCTTTTAGCACCCTTCCTTCCTAAATGATGACGTGCTTTCCTGTCAAATGGTGTTGCTTCCCCAGATAAACGCAAGGATCCCGCAAGCAAATGGTGTTGCAATAAGAGATATTATTTGTTGCATTACTCATTTTTCAATGTTGTATTTGTATAAGAAGTTTTTCAGATGCTCCAGCTGCTGATTTTCCAAAGTTGTAATAATTCTTAGAGAATCATTAGGGGATTTAGAGAATGTGCACGAAACATGTTCATCTGTTGTGGTGGGATTTTTTCCTCCGCAATATCTGTTGAATTCGGATGCATGTGCGCTGTTAATTTTGTCGTGTGCCTTTTGATGCTGCAAAAGATATTTTTGAATGCAAGTCGCAAAAAAAAAAGATATTTTTGAATGCTCCAAATGCTCCAGGATCACAAGTGGAACGCCAAGCAAGGTAGGGAGGCTGGCTGCGAGCTCCGCGTCGAACGGAAAGAAGCAAAGAGGGGACGTGATATTTTTCAGAGACGGACGGGGCGCGCCGGAAAGAAAATCCAGAAGAGAACACGTCAGGCGCCAGTTCAGTTGTTTAGGTGCCCACCAAATTCCGTTAACACTTTCCCGAGACAGGTGTCGCGCCACCTCCGTACTCCTGCGGCCACTCGCCCACTTCGTTAACGTGACCGCGACGCGCGTCCGAGAAGCACCCGCCCGCAACCATGGCAGCAGCACCAACCCCCACCGCCACCACATCCGCCGCCGCGACGCCCGGCTCCGGCCGCGGCGGCGTCGTCCGCCTCCTCCGCTCTTCCGCCGGCTCCCGCCGCCTCCCATTCGCCGCTGCAGTCATCAGGCCAAGGCCCGGCGGCCGACCGGCCACCGCGCTCCGCGCCAGGGCCCCGCCGGCGGCGCCCGAGCTGGTGGCGCAGTCGGCGAACACGATCCGGTTCTTGGCGGTGGACGCCGTGGAGAAGGCGCAGTCGGGCCACCCGGGCCTCCCCATGGGGTGCGCTCCGCTGGGCCACGTCCTGTTCGACGAGTTCCTCCGCTTCAACCCCAAGAACCCTGCCTGGTTCGACCGCGACCGCTTCGTGCTCTCCGCCGGCCATGGGTGCATGCTCCAGTACGCGCTGCTCCACCTCGCCGGGTACGACAGCGTCACGGTGAGCTCTTGAAGGACTCCCCGGCCCGGTCGGATTTTTGAGGTTGAAGACTGGTGTCGATGATTTTTGGGATGCAAAATTAAAATAGTTACTCCCGAATGGGCGGGGAAGGTTTGAGGAGAATTTGTGAATCAAAACCGGTAGGACGGTAGAGATCTATGAATTTAATGTTTGTGAATACAAATAATTAGTCGTGGAAAGTGGAAGGCCTCAAAGATTTTTTTTTCCAATAATAATACTACAACAAAAGGGCACAAAGCTTTGCAGAGTGATACTGATACTGATCCATGAACATGGTACTATGTTTCATATCCAGGAACATCTTACTCTGCTTCCAGTTTTCATATTCATGTTTGACGTTGCAGATGGATGACCTGAAAGCTTTTCGACAGTGGGGAAGCAGAACTCCTGGCCATCCAGAGAATTTCGAAACACCTGGAGTTGAAGTCACTACCGGTTTACCTGCTGAAATGTTTTTTTTTTTTTGCCTATACTCTGCGTTTTTCTTTTGTGAATGAACGATACTGATTTCTGAGCTTTTCTGTTGTCATATAGGTCCTCTGGGACAGGGTTTCGCAAATGCTGTTGGACTTGCACTTGCAGAGAAACATCTTGCTGCTCGTTTCAACAAGACCGATTTGAACATCGTGGACCACTACACGTAAATTATTAGCAACATGCTTGATAATTGTAGCAACTTTTGTAATGTACAAATGGGACGGTGGTAATATGATGTTGTTACTTGATGCTCTTAGGTATGTAATCCTTGGGGATGGTTGCCAAATGGAAGGTGTTTCGCATGAAGCGGCCTCTCTAGCTGGTCACTGGGGTCTTGGAAAA
Organism: Cenchrus fungigraminus; assembly: GCA_036936925.1. Classification (NCBI taxonomy): domain Eukaryota; kingdom Viridiplantae; phylum Streptophyta; class Magnoliopsida; order Poales; family Poaceae; genus Cenchrus; species Cenchrus fungigraminus. Next base: position 12,458,688 of record CM072779.1, read on the forward strand.
TTGATTGCTTTCTATGATGACAACCATATATCAATCGATGGTAGTACAGATATTGCTTTCACTGAAGATGTGTCTGCCAGATATGAGGCACTCGGATGGCATACTATCTGGGTGAAGAATGGCAACACAGGGTATGATGACATTCGTGCTGCAATCAAGGAAGCAAAGAGGGTTAAAGATAAGCCAACTCTTATCAAGGTAAAGATAAATTGGCTATACTATTTATTGTATTCATTTTACCTGTCATTTAGTGCAGTGACATCATATTAATGGCAATTCATAGGTGACTACCACAATTGGTTTTGGATCTCCGAACAAGGCGAACTCTTATAGTGTTCATGGAAGTGCTTTAGGATCCAAAGAAGTAGAGGCAACTAGAAGCAATCTTCAGTGGTTTCATGAGCCTTTCCATGTTCCAGATGAGGTGAAGAGGTACCTGCTCAGTAATTAAGTTTTTTGCTAAATTCGTGCTGCACAATATTCTTGTAGGAGAAAGTTACTGTACATAGGTGTTTGGGTCCGGTTCAATAATTTCCAAAGAGTAAGGTGATCTGTAATAAAGAACGAGTAAATCGTAGTGGTATAGTGGGAGCTGGTCTCAAAAGTACAGGAAGGAGGTAGAATGAATTCTCTCTATGCTACATAACACCTGTACCCATTGCGTTGCTTCTTTTTTCCCCGGATGAAATCAACCATCAGACTTTCTCAAAAAAAAAAATCATCAGTGCATATGTTCGGAATATTCAGTCTGTATAAGTTCTCGCATGCTTGATGATTTTTGCATATACTATTTAGGAGTTCATATGTACGCATAAGGTCAGACGTCAGAGTAAGACAGTGTAATCAACTTATATGTTTTGCACAGAAGTTTAATTAGATAAATTATCAATTGCAGGCACTGGAGTCACCATATTGATGAGGGTGCTTCGCTTGAAGCTGAATGGAATGCAAAGTTTGCAGAATATGAAAAGAAATACCACAAGGAAGCTGCTGAGTTAAAGAGCATAATTTCAGGGGAACTGCCTTCAAGGTGGGAGAATGATCTTCCAGTAAGTGTTCTTCTGAAGCTCAACTGTCAGTTACAATCAAAATTTCACTAGTTGTGAATGGTAGATATATTTGCATTTAATTGTTTTGTTCATTATTGCAGACCTATACTCCTGAAAGCTCTCCTGATGCTACCAGGAACTTATCTCAACAGTGTTTGAATTCACTTGCGAAAGTAATACCTGGATTTCTTGGAGGTAGTGCTGATCTTGCATCATCAAATATGACATTGCTTAAGATGTTTGGTGACTTCCAGAGGGATACACCTGAAGAGAGAAACATTCGTTTTGGTGTGAGAGAGCATGGAATGGGTGCCATTTGTAATGGCATCGCAGTTCATAGCCCTGGCCTGATACCTTACTGTGCTACATTCTTTGTGTTCACTGACTATATGAGAGCGGCCATCCGCCTTTCTGCCCTAAGTGAATCTGGAGTGATCTTTGTGATGACTCATGACTCCATTGGCCTTGGAGAAGATGGACCAACCCATCAGCCTGTTGAGCAGTTGTTAAGCCTTCGAGCAATGCCTAACATTTTAATGCTCCGGCCTGCTGATGGAAATGAGACATCTGGGGCTTACAAGATTGCAGTTCTTAATAGGAAAAGGCCCTCTGTCATTGCCCTCTCACGACAGAAGCTTCCACAGCTGAAAGGAACATCGGTTGATGCTGTTTCTAAAGGAGGATATATTATCTCTGATAACTCGTCAGACAATAAACCAGATCTCATTCTCATTGGCACTGGCTCCGAGCTTGAGATTGCAGAAAAAGCTGCAGATGAGCTGAGGAAAGAGGGGAGGACTGTACGAGTTGTTTCACTTGTTTGCTGGGAACTGTTTGAGGAGCAGCCTGAGAAGTACAAGGAAAGTGTTCTTCCAAGTGAGGTTACTTCTAGGATTAGCATTGAGGCTGGGGTCACATTTGGATGGGAGAAATATATCGGACAGAAAGGCAAAGCTATCGGCATCGACACTTTCGGTGTAAGTGCTCCTGCTGGGAAAATATACAAGGAACTTGGTTTGTCAGTGGAAAATATCGTTGCAGCAGCCAAGGCCCTGTGAACGATCATTGTGCTACTGAGCATACACATGATTTGAAATGTGAGTTTGGGTCTCGAGATTTGGGCAATGTCGCTGTTTTTAAGCACTATACATACTGATGAGGTTATATGTAAACTTTTGAGGATATATTTTCTACTAGATGTAAGTTGTCTGTTAATACAACCTAATATGCAGAGATTATCAGGCAAATTTGCTCGTTGCTCCTAGGAGCACAAGAGTTTCAGCATATCCGAGAAACTCATGTAGCATGGACATTGCTGATGTCATGAAATAAAATGCTAGTGATACTATCACCTGTAATCGTGATCCAAATTTGATATGTTGTGGTATTCAGTATGCACAACCTTCTTCTATTACTTTCTTCATATGCATAGACAACGGGAGGCAATTTCTTATGTGATACTTACAAAGTAGAGTACCAGGTTCAGTAGAAATTTGGGTAACACACATTGAAAAGAAAAGGAATTAATTGCTACTATTCCCATTTCACAACGCACAAGTAACTCCGGCACGGCCATTGCACGTTGCAGCGCCAGGACGTCAGCTCAGAGCATCTGATCGCCATGGAAACAGAGATTTCGTACAAAACTGTGGGCTTCGAGAGCAGGAACTTGGCAAGAAATAAGAATCCTCCCCGTAACCTACAAGTCTGATCCTTTTCATTCGTGAGGTTAGAGTTTGGGTGGTCACGATTCAAACACATGTGAATGTTTGCACGAACTGAAAGTTCTTAACAAAAAAAACTTCTAGAAAATGGACAGGAAGAATTTTCCGGGCGGAAATCAATAATCATCCATCATCTCAGGGCCCTGTGAACGATCATTGTGTTACTGAGCATTCACATGGTCTGAAATGCAAGCTTGGGTCTTAAGATTTGGATAATGTTGCTGCTTTTAAGCACTATATGTACCGATGAGGTTATATGTAACTTTTTAGGATATTCTCTACTAGATGCAAGTTGTCTGTTGATACACCTAATAAAGCAGAGATTATCAGGCAAATTTGCTCGTTGCTCCTAGGAGCACAAGAGTTTCAGCATATCTGGAGAAACTCATGTAGCATGGACATTACTGATGTCATGAAATAAAATGCTAGTGATACTATCACCTGTAATCGTGATCCAAATTTGATATATTGTGGTATTCATTATGCATAACCTTCTTCTATTACTTTCTTCATATGCATAGACAACGGGAGGCAATTTCTTATGTGATACTTGCAAGGTAGAGTACCAGGTTCATGTAACCCCCGTGGCCACCAGGGAGCCACCGCCGGAACGTGATCACGTGAGCAAGGTAACAGGGTGTCGCCGCCGAGAGGAACGGTCGACGGCTCGCCGGAATCGCTCTCCTTGAGGACGGAGGAAGGGGATGAACCCAATTTGGTTTCTGAATATTTGCTTGTAAGCCAGTGACCTCACGTGAGCCCCCGACTCCCCCTCCCTCGGACCCCGCCCCGACACCCCCTCGCCGCCGGCGTGTAGGAGCAGGATCTCACTGCTCCGGCCGCCCCGGCCCGGGCCTCCGGCGGATCCGCTCTCCTCGCACGCCGCTCTCTCCAACCATCCCTGCAGCTCCTCGTCTCGTCGCCCGGAGGAGGAGATCGTCTCCGGCCTGCCACGCCGGTCCCGGCCGCTGCCGTCGCCGCAGGGGGCCGCGGCCGCGGCCGCCGCTTCCGGGCCGCACGCGTGGGGCTAGCCCCCGCACGCGTTGCCGCTCCGGACCGCCTCCGACGCCCGAGCCGCCACCCCCTGCCCCGCCGATCCCGGCAGGTGCCGCCGCCGCGGAGGGCCGCTGCCGACCGCCGCTTCCGGGCCGCACGCGTGGGGGTTCAGCCCCGCACGCGCTGCCGCTCCGGGCGCCTCCGTCACCCGCGCCGCCACCTCGGCCAGCCGGGCGCCTCCATCACCTGCGCCACCACCCCGGCCAGCCGCCGCTGTCCGGCGCTGCCGCAACCGGTGGCCATGGTAGTCTTCGAGTTCGCCGACGCCGACGGGTTCCTCTCCCCTGCCCCTCGCCTTGCCGGCTCCCTTGCAACCCCTGCCGGCGTCGCTCTCGAGCCGGGCTCCGCGGAGGCCGGGGTGTCCATCCCTTCCGGTCAGGACCTGTGGGAGTTCCCGGCGTCCGGCTCCCCGTCGCCTCGGGCTGAGCGCTCTCCGTCTCCTACGTTCAGCGCGGAGGTGGGCCGCTTGGATTTCGAGGTTCCGCGCGACCCCCTCGCCGATCGGCCCTCCTCCGGCGGTGGCCCCGGCGCCTTCCCCCACGCTCCTCCGTCGGGACCCCCCGCCGCCTCCACCTCCGCCTCTACCGGTGCGGGGCCAGCCCCTGCCTGTTGGTCGGCACGACGCGCCTGCTCGGCGAGGAGACGCCCGTGCGACCGCCGGTCGGGGGGAGGACAGGGACCGCCCTGAGTGCTCCAAGGCGGCTTCTTCACGCTCGCAGTCGCCGCTGGTCGTTCTTCGCTCGCCGGTCGCTCGTGGTTCGCCACCTGGTCTTCTTCTTCTCCCTCCGGGCTTGGTTCCTCCGGTGCTGGAGCCCCCGCGCGCGCCTGTCCGGGTGGGATCGGTCGTCGTCATTCCGGCCGTGGCGGCGCAGGCGGATGCTTCGGTCGTTGGCGATGATGGAGGCGGACCGTGGGAAGAGGTCGTCTCTCGCAAGCGGTGCGCCTCCCGCTCTCCGCAGCCACTGCCCCCTACGGTCCCGGCGGACCTCAATGGGTTGTGCTTCGACTGCTTCAGCGACTCGCACTTCGCTGCGAGGTGCCCCCACTCCGCCCGTTGCTTCCGTTGCCACCGCCTTGGGCACCGTGAGGAGGACTGCACGCTGCCGAGGGTCCTTCGCTGGCGTCTGCCGGGCTATGTGCCCGTGCTGGCACGTCGTCGGGAGCACGAGTCGCCGCCCCCGCCGCGGCGGGACGCCCCTCCCCCTCCGCCACGTCGGGCTACCCCACCGCCACCCCTGCCGCCGCCGTGTCGGGCTTCTCCGCCGCCGCCTCCGTCGTCGCGTCGGGCTCCTCCGCCACCACCTCCGCCGCCTCGTCGGACTTCTCCACCTCTGCCTCCACCCCCGCGGCGGGGCTCCCCACCCCGCCACCGCCCGCAGCCGCGGGGGCTGCAGCCGCAGACGACGGGGGCCTCCCGGGGCAACGACCGTCGCGGGGCGCCTCTCCCGCGTCGACACGTGGCCGGGGAGAGGCGGCAGGGCAGGGAGCCGGTGTCGCCTCCTGGCGGTGCCCCGGCCTCGTCGACGGCTTCTGGCAGCTCTGGTCGTCTCTCTGCGAATGCCGCCGCCTTCCACCCTCCCCTGGGGCACCCCTCCAGGCGGCCTCACCTTGAGACATGCATCATTCCTCGTACGGTGGAGGTTGCGGCGAATGAGATAGCGCTTGAACGCGCAATGGTCGTTATGGTCGCTGGCACTAGGCCGGAGTTGACTACCTCCGATGTTCAGGCGTACATCATGGGTCACTTCGGCTTGGCGCTCGGGTCGTTCACGGTGCATGTGCACCACCCGGAGGACTTTCTTGTGCTCTTTCGGGATTATGATGTGCAGCGGCGGATTTTGGATGCCCCCCTTCCCTCCTCCTCAGTTCGACTGGTCTTCAAGAGGTGGAGGAAGGAGAGTGGCGCTATCTGCGCCCATGGACTACAGGCTGCGCATTGCTATTCTGGGGGTGCCGGCCCACCTCTGGCTCCTCAGCACCGCTCAGGAGATTCTTGGCTCCTCCTGTGTCCTCCTCTCTATGGCACCGGAGACTGAGTCCAAGGCCTCGCTGAAGAAGTTCTGTGTCACGGTCGCTTGTCTACACCCGGATCTAATCCCCTACGCGAAGGACATGTGGCCCCCCATCCCCTTCGACACGCGGCACCCACAACCGAGTTTCCGCTACAGAGTGGTCCTCGACATTCTCGAGGTCGTGGTCATCTCTCCTTATGCCCCTCCTCCACCTGCTGGTGACGACCTATCCGCGGTTCGGGGGCGGCAGCGGGACCTCGCCAGCCACCGGCCGGTGCTGGTGGTGCTTCTTCGTCGTCGTCTCGGCCTTCTGGTGGGGGGGCTCCCTCCGCGTCCTTCCAGGGAGGGGAGCCTAGTGCTTGGGGGTGCAGTTAGGCCCGTCCACACCATTTGGCGCGCCGGTGGACCCGCCCGTGCCCTCGCCGCGTCCCCGCTCCTACCCTAAGTGGGGGTTGCAGGGGATCCACAGCACCGCGGATTTCCCTGACAGCCCCCTGGGCTCCGCGTCGGTCGTCGGCGCCGCTCGAGTTGCTTCCAGCGTGTCGTCGGTGGTGGGGGGACCCCCACCACGCGCGCTACCGGTCGTCCGTCCTCCAGTTCGGTGAGGGTTGAGGTGCGCCCTCCGGCCCAGGAGGGGTCTCCGCCTCCACCACGCCCAGACGCTGGCGTGGTGGCGTCTGGGGCGCCTTCTACTTCGTGCCACTCCTGCCCACCAGATGTGGAGCTGCAGGTCGTTCTTCCTGCCCCTGGTGTGGAGGAGGCTGTCGAGGCTTCGTCACCTCCTCTTCTGGTCGCCGAGGCTTCGTCACCTCCTCCGCTTACGGTCGTCGTGGCCCTTCCTCAGCAGCCGGTCGTCCGGGGGGAGGCAGGCTTTACGCCCATCCCTCTTTCTGCGGTGTTCACACGGTTGGGAGCCTGCCTGTTCCGCACGCCTCTTGCGACGGGCCTGCCGGCGATCGAGGTCGTCTTTCTTGCAGCTGACGTCCCGCGCCGGACTCTTGAGCTGCCGGGCTTCCGCGGTGACTTGGTTTCCGCAGAGGCACAGGTCGTCTCACCACGTCTGGTCGTCCGGTCGGCTCTGATCCCCGGCTCCCCGCCCTCTGCTAGGGCGGAGGCCATGGGATTGGCAGCTGACTTCCGCTCCGCCGTCTCCAGACAACCTCCCCCGCCGGTTGTCCCGTCACGCACGCGGGCACGTCGTGCGAGACAGCCTCTACCTCACCCGTCTACCCTTCGCAGGAGCGGGCGTATCACGGCTTTGACCAAGAGGGGGGGTACCCCCTCGATCACTCGCGGTCAGAACGTCGTGATGCGTCAGCTTGGGGTAATTGGTACGGATGCCGCCCTGGACACTACCGCTTTCGAGGAGTACTTGCGGCTGTTTGCTACGGGTCTTTCGGACAGCCACTGTCAGGCGATCCGGGCACTGTTCAGGGGGGGCTGGACAATGCTATCCAGGCTTGTATTCTCGAGGATGAGGACACACCAGCAGCTACTCAGGAGTTGTTCGCTGACGGAGGTGTGGTCGAGGGGACTAGGGTATGCTAGTCTGCCTCGCTAGGTCGTTGGTCGATGTTTTTGTTTTTTCAATGGATGAACGTCTTGTTATTTGGAATGCGCGGGGCCTGAACCGGCGTGCTCGGCGCACGGCGGTTCAGGAGCTCGTCCGGTCGTAGAGGGCTTCTCTCGTTTGCTTGCAGAGACCAAACTTGATGTAATTGATGACGCTTTGATTAAGGATATGCTTGGTCTGGATTTTGATTACTTCACTCTCCTAGCTTTGCATACGTGTGGTGGTATCTTGGTTGCTTGGGCTTCTAGCTCTTGCTCGGTTTCCTCTCCTGTTTTTCGCTCTCACTCGGTTTCGGTAAAGGTTGCTCCTCGCTCTTGCCCGGAGGCCTCTTAGTGGTTGACTAATGTGTATGGCCCTCAGGGGGATGCGGCTAAGGTCGGTTTTCTTCAGGAGTTGCGACCTCCAGCCCTCTCTGTCGGGCCCCTGGGCAATCTGTGGGGATTTCAACTTAATCTACTAAGCTTATGATAAGAACAATGGTCGTCTCTCCAGGAGGATGATGGGTCATTTTCGAAGGTTACTCAATGACCTTGAGCTGTCCGAGCTGCATCTCAGTGGTCGTTTGTTCACGTGGAGTAGTGAGCGGTTGCACCCTACCTTGGAACACATTGATAGGATGTTTGTTTCCGTGGACTAGGAGTCCATCTACCCCAGGTCGTATCTTCAAGCCCTCTCCTCTCGCTGCTCGGATCATGCCCCTCTGTTGCTACAATTCGATGACGGGTTTAACCCCAAGCGGCGCTTCCGCTTCCAGGCGTTTTGGCCTCAGGTTCAAGGCTACCTTGACACTGTGAAGGCTGCATGGTCGTCCCCGATGCCTCTCGCTGACCTGTTGCATACCATCGACCAACGACTCCGCGAGACGGCGAAGGGGTTGAAGGCTTGGAGCGCTAAATCGATTGGCAGCATTCGTATCCAGGTTCTAGTCGCTAAAGAGGTCATCTTCCGCTTGGATGCTGTTGGTATTTCTTAATGTCACCTCTAGTTGCGCCCCTAGCGTGAGTGTAAGATCCACCTGGGTATACCGATGGGTACGAAAGAATCCGCAAGCGTACGGAAATATCGTTGTAGCACTTCACCTCAGGAGTATTCCAAAGGGTATCGAATCTAAGGAACGATGTGCACTACCTTCTATCCTAGACTGATGATCCAAGGACACAACTCTATAGGATGAGATGAAGATGGAAAGGATCTTGCTGATAGCATGCAGAGTTGAGAACAACCTCTCGATTAGGAACTCTCGTTTCGGACACCGGCCCCTCCTGGCTATAATAGTTGGTTCACGGCAAATGGTTGCCTACACGCTGTATCCGAACGTGGGGGATTTCAGAGGGTCCAACGGCTGTCACTACCGCAGCCTACCCCAAGACAAACCGTGGGATACAGGGCATTCGAAGGATAACCCGTAGTCTATGTCGACCGGGCATCTCTGGGCCCACCAACACATTGTGGGTCATACCCGGGAGAAGAGTTCTTGTACACCTGGACTACTCGACTAGTGGGCCACGGTGTTGGTGTAACATCCCTGATGTTTGATGATGCTAATGACCTTAATTAGAGGTGCTAATCATGTTTAATTAGTTTCTAAGCATGTTTGACTTGTTTTGTCACCCTTTTTCACAAAGGTCCTTGGTCAAAGTTCAAATTCCCGGTCAAACCCCTATAGATCCTAAAGAGCTGATTTGGTTTTCTTGGGCGTTCTCCAAATTTTGCTATAGAAGTTCAAAATCGACCAATATAAAAGTTGTTCCTTATTTCCGGGAACACATTTTTCGTAATTGGCGGACATTCCAATTTTGAGTGCAAAGCCGCTTAAATTTGTGTTGAAGCTGTTGCGCACAGTAATTTCAGGGCCGAGATTTTGCTGAAGTTCAACGCGTTTTTGCCACAAATCCGTTGAGCAAAACATATGTCGCCCTTTGTGAAAGTTGTAGGTCTATAGCTCCTCTACAACTTTTAGTTTTGGATATTTCCAGCATAGTTGGCATTTTGTGGAGTTTCGGAATTTTGAAAACTGAATCGCGAATTGAATTTTGTCGCCGGTGTCGCCGTGCCTTGCTCCAGTGCGTCGTGCGCGCTGCCTCCTCTGCTTTGGCCGGCCACGTGGCAACTGCGGGAAACCCCGGTGTACGAACGCATTGGCAGCTTCGCGGTGGACCAAAGGTGGGCCGTGGAGGCTTCGCCCGCACACGAGGCCGTACGCCGCGCCCAGCGAGCCATGGCGGCCTGCCTGCGGGCCCAGCACGGCCACACGCCGCTGTGCGCCGGCGTCGCAGTCTTCTCGCGCGCATGCACGGTATCCACCTGGCTCGGCTGCGTGCTAAAACCCCTGCGGCCTCGCCCAGGACAACCCGCCTCGCCTCGTTCGCCCGCAAAATCGAGCCGGCTATTGAACGCGACCGAGTAGAGCCGCCGCTGCCATCCAGTGTCGCGCCGCCGCCGAGCGCGCCTCCCGCACCACACCAGCGCCGCCTGACCGGCCCCTCTCCTTCCCCTGGTCTTCCTGCACCTTCTCCCGTCGTCGCCGGCCGCCTATTGGCGCCGCCACCGCCGGTACCTCGAGCTCTGGCGGCTGCAGACCTGCGCGCCGCCGCCGAAGCTCGCCGGCGTCCTCACCGGCCAAGCCAAACCCACCCGGCACATCAGGTTGGTGTCCTGAGGCCCCCTGGCCGCTCGCACGGCCGGCTCCGGCCTGCATCCGGCCACCGGAGCTCGCCCCTGCGCCGGCAGGGGCTAATCTGCGTCGATTGCATTTTATTTAGGTAGTTTTGTGTAAAGCAGGGACCCCTTTGTAATTTCGAGAAAATCTGTCAAGGGTCCCTTCGTAAAAGTGTTTTAGGGTTATTCGTAGCAACTTCAAAAATCCATAGAAAATTGTAGAAAAATCAGAAAAATGCAAATCCAATTTTGTTTGTTTCCTGGTGAAGAACTCTACCTTTTCTAGAAAGATTGTATAGGGTTTTTCTATGTAGTTTTTGAATTAAAAATTCAAACTCAGTTTGAGCTGTTTTTAGTGTAGTTTAAAATATAGACATGCTATGGACTTGAATTTTGGATATGTTGCTCTTTATGGTATGTTTAGATTTGTGACCAAAGTTGGAATGAGTTTGATGTGTATATTTTTATTTATGATTTATGTAATCTCTATGCTAGTTTAATCTTGATGCTTTTTATAGCCCCTTTAATAAACTTTTCTTTGAGCACAAGTGCACCCTAGGGCTTTGTCTTGATGAATAGTACCTCTGGTAGAATGGATATGATTTTAGGATGTGCTTTGGTTTATGTTTTGGATTTAATCTTGTGTAGGAGTTTAAATTCAAAAATTTCAAAAATAATTTGAATCTGCACCTATGCCTTGGCCAGAGGCTTAGTTTTGACATGTATGACTTGTAGGAGAAAGTTGAGATCAAAAATATTAGTAAATATTTTTATAAGATTTAATTAAGTTAAGCTAGGAGGAAATTTGTCTTTTTCATAGAAATTAATTTATATGTTATCTTGACCTAGATTTTGGTTTGTGAGCTTAAAATATGCATATGTTGCTGTGTGCAAAAGCTTAGGCTCATTTGAGGTGTTTTTGATTTAATTTGGAATTATGGTTGTAAGGCTTGTTTTAATTAATTAAATAAGGAAAGGGCAATTAAGTGTTAAATTGTGAAAACATACCGTGTTTCTGTTTTTGAATTTTCAACACACCCCCTTGCTGTTTGGTGAAGTTAAGTAATTTAATTTGCTTAAATATGTACACAGTCACCATCAAAGTTAACCTTTAATTAACCTCTCACACCCTCACCTAATGCATATGCATGTGAACGTGTAGATTTACCGGACGGGACGTACACGCTCACTCAGGAGGAGGAGGGAGCAGCTAGTGGAGAGGTGAACCAGATTAGTGTGCAGCAAGACCTGGACCAAAGTTCAGAAGAGCCCAAGGCTAGTGCTGAAATAGAAGAAGGCAAGCACCGGGTTGCATATAACCTTTTTGGATAAAATTACTTCTCTTTTACATTTTTAGTACTTATGTTTTATTTTGTGCATTTACGTTTCAGGAGTTGTTTTGAAACCTAGATGCATGATCCTTAGGTTCCTATGCTCTTATACTAGTATGTTAGGACGCTAGTGCCATACTTTAAGGACACGGTACAAGTCGAGTAATGACTCATTGCTCGCGAGATATAGGTTGCTTATGTTGGAATCATAAGTTGGTTAAATTGACTCGCTCATGTGGTAAGAGCAATGGGTTCGGTCTCGACCGAGTAGCATGGTGCTGGTCTAAGCTATTGAACATACCAAGTGCTTGTCGGGAATGGGACCGGTAAGCCTAGTACCTAATGAACCAGTGCAGGGACTTTATCGCTACTACTCTTGATATGCTTCTCCCGGTTTGATCCCGGTAGTGCAAGTGTGATCCTGGACGTGCCGTGTGAGGGCGTTCCAGTAACCTTGTACTTAGGACTGTGGCGCCTGTCCCAAATCTGGGGAGTGACGGGAACCGCCTGGTCGGGGTAGACCCCGCATTTGCTTTTCTTTGGATTCTTTGGGGTCTACCTTCTTCCGTGTATCTTGGGTTTACCTTGCAAGGATATAAATCGATCGATCGTCGGTCACTCGCCGTTATCTGAGTCGGCTTGACCACTGGCTACCCCATACTTATTTATGGAACTTTTGGATTAATATTGTTGCCTGTTTAATGTTGTTTGCACAAACATGCTTGTTTAGTTAGGTGCTTACCTAGAATGGTTAACATACTAGAACTTGAGCTAAAATTTGAAAGTAAGGATCAACTCTTAGTCGGGTAAGTCTTGCTGAGTATTAGTATGCTCAGCCTTGTTTTTGTTGTTGTTTTCAGGTAACCCCATCTGTTCTGGTTCTATTCCAGATGGTTGGGAGCTTGAATGGGAGGACGATGATGAGGAGTGATACATTGTGGATGGCCTCCCATGTGTATCCCGCGTTTAGTTTACTTTCCGCTGTTTAAAACTCTGAACCATGTTTACTTTTATGTTCTGAAAAACCTGGTTTGTAATGTTAAGTACTTATGGACCTTTTATGTAATGTAATGTTGTACTCTGATCCCGCCTTCGTGTGGGCTTAGTGCATATCTCGATCCTGTGAAAGTGATTTACCGGGCATGACCCGGCAGAGGCGACAAAATAGCTCTTGGTTATCGCTTATGAGCCAAGTGGACCGGCTTAAGTGATAATCCGGATTTATTTTGGGCAGTTCTGTCACAGCTGGTACCGTGGAACACAAGTCAAGACAAGGCGTACAAGGACTTGTACTAAGACTAGGATAGTTTTCCATACCTTGTATAGGCTACTTCGGGTCCTACTCGAATAGTACCCTTGTACCAATCCGACTTGTAACCCTGCCCCCCGTGGCATATAAGGTGAGGCAGGGACCCCTCTCAAAATATATGCAATCAATACAGAGCCACGCAGCATACAGGACGTAGGGTATTAGGCACACTGCGGCTCGAACCTGTCTAATTGTGTGCCCCGTGTCTCACCATCGTGTTCCTGATCTCGGCGAGCCCCACCGCACAATCTACTACTTCGGGTACCCTGTCGTAGGCTTGGTGTCTAAAACACTGACAGCTGGCGCGCCAGGTAGGGGATCTCATCGTTGATCCACTGGTGAACTCGATGGCTCTCGTCACCATCAAGCCGATCGTCGCTTTCCAGCAAGGCGACACCTTCATTTTCGGCTCCTGGGTTTGCGTTGCTGATGGCGCTGGATCGTTCCAGCGTTTCCTAGTGCCAACTCCGGAGTCAAAGCTCAAGTCCTCGACGCTTACGCAAGCTTCGATGGAGAATCTCGTCAAAAATTTCGGTGAAATTTCGATCTCTGACCCGTTCAGAGACCTCGAGTCGGAGTCCGAGTACAACTCGACTACGCCTCCCATCCAGCCTGAGTTGTTTCCATCAGCTTCACAGCTTGCACTCGGCCTGGATAACATTCAAGCACCACCTCTCTTCGGTCATCGCCACGTCAATGCTGCTTACCAAGCCGCGTTGAAGCGCCTCATGTGCCCTGGCCCGAAGATTGTGCTCGAGTACTCTTCAGATTCGGACGGCAACCTCGACTACTCTTCGGATTCTTCTGAGTTCGAGTTCGACTACGGTTCGGATTCTGTTGAAGTACAACAATTGTCTGGCCCTGCTCATGGACTGGTGATCACCTCGACACCTGAGGGTAGATTCGTCTACTGGCCTGAGCATGTGCCTGCTGATCTCACTCTGGATGATCAGGAGCGCTTTATTGCTTGTCTCGACAACTTGCCCTTCCAGGAAGGCGTCAAGCTTGTTGATTACAATACTGATACTGAGTTCATCCAGAGTACAGGTACTTATTCATCACATCGAGAAGTGTTTGTCGTTGATGCATCTACTCCGCAAGGGCATCGTTCCAATTATCGTTATTCGGATGATGTATCTGATGATGAACTCTCTGCTAATGCTCCTGCTGATGAAACCGCGGAGGTCAAGGCTGCACGTCGCCAACGCAATGCTGATTGTGCAACTCTTCGTCGGGAACTCGCGGAAGCTCTACCTACTCGTAATCTTCAAGAGGCTCTGGAGGCGGTTGCTACTCGTGAATATCGCACTCCAGAGGAACCTATCAACGCGATCAATCTACTCGGTCGCTCTATGCCTCGTGACAGGGCGGCTGCTGAAGTCGCGAAGCTGGCTGAACTAGCCTATACTATGTACGACAGAACACCAGTGCTCCTAGTCACCATGGCAGCAGTGGGGGTGCTCATCGTACTACTCCTACTCCTAATCGCACACGTCCAGAAGCTAGCAACAGGGGCAAGGGCGATGATGGCAGTGTCAACAGCAAGTCAGGAGACTCTCGCTACGATGCTCGCACAACAATCAACACCAGACGTGCTGAGCATGAGAAGCAAAAGGATAATGACTCTGATTCTTTTCCTACTTTCTCTGCTCGACTTCAAGATCTGTTTCTTCCGGAGAAGTTCAAGCCCTACGACATCTCCAAGTATGATGGCAAGCAAGATCCAAGGCAGTGGTTGCGCTGTTATGCTCTGTCTATCTCCAATGCCGGAGGTAATGATGATACTAAATGTATCTATTTCCCCTTTGTTCTCGAGCAAGAGCCCCTCACATGGTTTGAGTCCCTCAAACGTGGCTCCATCGACAACTGGGAACAACTCAAGCATCGCTTCACCAGCAACTTCGTGGGTTCTTTGGGCCGTCATGGCACCAGAATGGACCTTGCCCTGATCAAGCAAAAACAAGGCGAGACTCTTCGCGAGTACATGCGCCGCTTTTTTGAGAAAAGGGCTACTGTTGTTGATGTCACTGAAAAAGAAGTCATAGACACCTTTCAAGATGGTTTCTATGATGATAGGCTTTTCCAAGACTTTGGTCGTGCTCGCCCAGCCAACATCACCAAACTCAAGGAGATGATCACTCACTGGGCGGACAAGGAAGACAAAGCTCGGAATCGGTTCAAGCATCTTCGTAACAATCAGAACAACAACAACAACAACAACGCTGGAGGAAACAATAGTGGCAAGCAACAGCAGGGCAACCGCCAAGGGAATAACTACTCGAGTAATCCCAATCGCAAGCGCAAGCCTGACAACACTGTTGCAGCCATGGAAACTACCGCCAAGCCTGAAGATGATTCTCACTAGGCAACTTTGACCAAGCAGAAATGCCCATGGCACCCGGAGGGTGATCATACTACAGAGCAGTGTTACCAACTTCGACGTGCGTTGAAAAACACACCTGAACCATCACACCCAAACTCGTGATATCGCAAACACAAGGGGAAGAAGGCTAACACAGACAAAGACATTAGGTTCCAGAACCCGTCCAATACTGTCAATGTCATATTTGGTGGGGTTCCAACCAAGCGCATGCAGAAGCTAGCTCTCAGGGAGATCATGTCCATCTAACCAGCAGGTCCCACTTATCTCAAGTGGTCTGAAACTCCCATTACCTTCTCAAGGGCGGATCAATGGACTAGTTTCTCTGAGCCAGGACTATATCCTCTCGTTCTAGATCCAGTGGTGGCAGGCTCCAGACTTACCAAGATTCTTATCGATGGTGGCAGCAGACTCAATGTCCTGTTCGCCAAAACTTTGAAGAAGATGGGCCTGGATATCACCAATATGCTTACCAAGACCAACTCACCGTTCTATGGTATCATCCCGGGCAACACAGTTGTTCCTTTGGGTTCAGTTGTACTACCCGTTACCTTTGGGACTAAAGATCACTATCTCACCGAGTACATCAAGTTTGAGGTCGCTGACTTCGAGACTTCTTACCATGCCATCATTGGCAGGCCCGGTCTCGCTAAGTTCATGGCTATCCCTCACTATGTCTACTTGGTTCTCAAGATGCCAAGCCCCAAAGGCATTCTCTCATTGCAAGGGGATCTGAAGCGTTCCTACGACTGCGACACAGAAGCCGTAGAACTCGCCTCGACTACTCAAGTACCCAATGCAATGATGGAGGTCTTCACTGCTGCTAAAGAGCTTGCTCCGAGCGAGCTGGAGGTTCCTGAGAAGACTGACAACAACAACAAGCCTGCACCGTCTAGTGACGTCCTGCTCAAAGCCATTGACCTCGGTACTTGTGACAGCAGCAAGATGACCATAATCAGTGCACAGCTTGATCCTAAATAGGAAGACGTGCTCGTCAACTTCCTTCGGGCTAACCATGATATCTTTGTGTGGAAACCATCTGACATGCTAGGTGTGCCCAGGAGGTTGATCGAGCACTCACTCAACGTCGATCCTAATGCTACCCCCAAGAGACAACACCTTCGGCGCTTTGCTGACGACCGCAGGGCTGCTATCAAGAAAGAGCTCGCTAAACTACTCGCGGTTGGCTTCATCAAGGAAGTTTTTCACCCGCAGTGGCTCGCTAACCCTGTGCTCATCAGAAAGAAGAATTCTAATGACTGGAGGATGTGTGTCGACTACACTGATCTCAACAAGCATTGCCCCAAGGATCCTTTTGGGTTGCCGCGAATTGATCAAGTCATTGACTCTACGGCGGGCTGTGCTCTACTCTGTTTCCTGGATTGCTACTCTGGCTATCATCAAATTGCAATCAAGGAATCTGATCAAGAGAAGACCGCATTCATTACCCCGTTTGGTGCTTATTGTTACACAACAATGTCCTTCGGGTTGAAAAATGCTGGTGCTACATATCAAAGGGCTATCCAAGCGTGCTTCCAGAAGCAGCTTCACAAGAACGTGGAAGCATACGTGGATGACGTCGTTGTTAAGACTAGGGATCCAGACATGCTCATCACGGATCTTGAGGAAACTTTCGCTTCACTACGCGAGTACCAATGGAAGCTCAACCCTAATAAGTGCGTCTTTGGCGTATCTTCAGGAAAACTACTCGGGTTCATTATTAGCCATCGTGGCATCGAAGCAAACCCCGAGAAGATCACCGCCATCTCCAACATGCAAGCTCCGACTACTATCAAAGATGTCCAGAAGCTTACTGGTTGCATGGCGTCACTTAATCACTTCATCTCACGACTTGGAGAAAGGGGTCTACCTTTTTTCAAGCTACTCAAGCGGCAGGAGAAGTTTACGTGGACAACTGAAGCTGATCAAGCTCTTTCTCAGCTCAAGGAGTTCTTATCCAAGCCTCCAGTCCTCACAGCTCCTCTGCCCAATGAAGAGCTCTTGCTCTATATAGCTGCGACTACTAATGTCGTCTGTACTGCTATTGTCGTTGAGCAGCAGGAAGAAGGCCATGGCTACCCTGTCCAGAGGGCTGTCTACTTCGTCAGTGAAGTACTCTCAGAATCTAAGGCTCGTTACCCTCTGGTACAGAAGCTACTTTATGCAGTTCTAATTACTTCACGGAAGCTTCGCCACTACTTCGACGAGTACAAGATTTCTGTGGTCACTAGCTACCCGATTGGCGAGATATTGCACAACCGGGATTCCACAGGAAGGATTTCTAAATGGGCTGTGGAGCTTGGTGCTCTATCGCTCGAGTTCAAGTCTCGCACTGCTATCAAGTCTCAAGCCTTGGTTGATTTCATGGCTGAATTGCGGGAAAATCAAGTCCCAACTCCAATTGAGCGTCCAGAACATTGGGTCATGTACTTTGACGGTTCCCTCAAGTTGGAAGGCGCTGGTGCCGGGGTACTTCTGATTTCTCTCAAGGGCGAGCAACTCAAATATGTTTTGCAGATCTTTTGGAAGGTCTCAAACAATGAAGCTGAATATGAAGCTTTACTGCATGGACTTCGCCTTGCAATTTCTCTTGGCATTACACGACTACTTATCTATGGTGACTCTTTGGTGGTCATCAATCAAGTCAACGATTCATGGGATCGCAATGCTGAGAACATGGATGCGTACTGTCAGGAGGTACGTAAACTTGAGAACAAATTTCACGATCTCAAGTTCCATCATGTGGTCCGCGACAACAATGTTGCTGCGGATGTCTTGTCGAAGCTGGGATCCACACGAGCTCAAGTGCCAGCTGGGATCTTCGTCCATGAACTTCACAAACCATCAATTCCGGAGCAATCGTCTGCACCCACGACTACTTCAATTCAACCTGATCGAGAAGTGCTTATGATTGACGTGGACTGGAGAACTCCCTTCATCGACTACATTAAACATCAGTTGATTCCTGAAGACAAGTCAGAAGCTGAGCGCATTTCATGCCGCATCAAGGCTTATGCTCTAGTCGGAGATCAACTCTACAAGCGAGGCGCAAGCTCTGATATACTCATGAAATGTGTTTATTGCGAGGAAGGCAAGGAAATCTTGGAGGAGACACACAAAGGAATCTGTGGCAATCACACTTCTTCCCGCACCTTGGTGGGAAAAGTGTTCAGACGTGCTTTCTACTGGCCCACAGCTCTTGCTGATGCAGAGGAACAAGTCAAGAAGTGTCAAGGATGCCAATTCTTCGCCAAGCAACAACACGTTCCTGCCTACAAGCTCGTCACGATACCACCAACTTGGTCTTTCGCTTGCTGGGGGCTGGATATGATTGGTCCTCTCCCAAATGCGCCAGAGGGATTCAACAGAGTTCTGGTGGCTATCGACAAGTTTACCAAGTGGATTGAGGTCAAGCCTGTTACCTGCCCCAAGGCTGATCGGGTCCTCGACTTCTTGGACGAAATCGTGCATCGCTATGGTTTTCCTAACCGCATCATCACAGACCTGGGTTCGAATTTCAACAATCACCAGTTCTGGGAGTACTGCGAGAACAGTGGTATCGACGTCCGGTACGTCTCCGTTGCTCACCCACGTGCCAATGGCCAAGTGGAACGCGCCAATGGGATGATACTCAATGCTCTCAAAAAGCGACTGTACGATGCTGCAAATACCAAGGGCGGCAAGTGGATCATGGAACTACCTAATGCACTCTGGGGGCTACGTACTCAGCCTACTACTCCCACAAGGCAGTCACCTTACTTTCTGGTCTACGACTCTGTAACGCCCGCGTTTCTAGACCTAATAAACCACCTGCTAAATCACACGCGTTTTTCAAAAACCTCTCCGCTGAGCCCGATCGTTTCCCCGAAAGCCCCGATCATCATTTTCTTTTCCCTCTCCTCGGCGCACACGCCGCGAATCCCGCCGGCACCGCCAGTCCCGCACGCCACCACTCGCATCGTACCGCAGTCGGCCACCGCGCCGGGAATCCCGGGCCAGCCACGGTCCCGCCGGCCGACCCGCCTGCCTCGCCATCACCGCCGACGCCGGGAAAATTCCGCCGAAAATCCTTTTCTACCTCTCTCCTAATTTTCTAAAACCTTTCTTTTCTCTCTTCCTTTTTCTTTTTCCTATTTCCCTAAATTTTTCTAACCCTTTTCCCCTCTTTTCTTTTCTTTCCCTTTTTCCTATTTCTCCTTCTCCCTTTTCCTTTCCTCATTTTCCTTTTTCCTTTTTCCTTTTTCTTTTTCCTTCCCTCTTTTCCTTCTCCTTTCTTCTTCCTTCGGCGCCGCGCCCCTGCTCCCGGCCCGCGCCTCTGCTTTCTGGCCCCGCCGGCCTGCCCTCTCGCTGAGCGCCGGACGCCCGGCTTCCTCCCTCTCCTTCTACCTCGGGCCCGCGCCCGCCTCCTCTGGCTGCCTCCAAGCACGCCGCGCCGAGCCACCGGCCGGCCTAACCGCACAGCAGCATCGGCACGCAGCCACCGCACGTGCCGCACGCGCGCGCCGCGACGTCGGCGCACCACTGCCGCGCCGGCCCCTCGCCGAAGACCGCGTGGCCGCCGCGTAGCTCGCCGTGCCTGCTCCTCAGCTGCCCGCTGCCGTCGTGTCGCCGACCCCGCAGCCGCGGACCACCGGTCGCAGCTCTGCGGGAACCACCGCACGCGCGCACCGCGACGTCGGCACACCACTGCCGCCGCCCTGACCGACGCGTCGCGTCGCCGGCCCCGCGTTGCTGCCTGAGCAATCCAATCACCCCTGTCGCGCCCCCACAGCACCGACCCTGCGACGTGACCGCACGCTGCCTCCTGATGCCGCGGCCGCCTTAACTCTCGCCTGCCCGAGCCGTCCACCCCACGACGAACCTCAGCCTGCCACCGCCAGCTCGCACGCCCCGCTCGCCTTCACTGGTCGACGAGTCACCTCCCACAGTGCCGCTGCCGCTCCCGGCCACAGCGCCATTTACTCCACCGCCGGTCGGACCTCCATTACTGCATGAAGAGCACGAGCTCCGCGTGCTCGGCTCCCGGTCGCTCCACCGCCTTTCCCCGGCTATAAATAGCCGGCACCGCCCTCACGACCGCCACCCACCTCCCAGCTGCCTTCCCCCTCTCTCCCGAGCACCACACCCAGCGCCGCCGCCACCACTGCTTCGTCGGCCGCCGCCCGCCCAGCGATCCACCCCTTCACTCCACCACAGCTCAAGGTAAAGACGGGGGTGAGATCCCCGCGCTCCTCTCTCTCTTTTCCCCCTCTTCTCGTCCGCGGCCGTGCCCGGAGGGCCGCCGGAGCGCCGCCGGCCGAGGCCACCCCTGCCTCCCTTCCCTGTTCTGGATCGGGGGGAGAAGAAGGGCGATTCCGCCCAAAACCCCCTGCCTCTCTCCCTTTTCCACCCGAGCCCTTCCCTCTCTCTTTTATATCTTCCAAATAAAACCCTATCCCATAAATCAATTTACAAACCAGCCCTACTTTTCCAAAGTTAATTACAAATAGACCCTTAGGCTATTCTATTTAAACCTCACCTTATAGATATATTACAATTAGGTCCTTTTTCTTTTAAACCTAATTACAACTAAGTCCTTAATCCTTTTAAATCAATCCTAATGACGCCTTTAACGCGTCATTTCATGTTCATATTTTTTTCGCCCGATCGATCCCAGCTCTTGCCCCGGCCCTTCACTTATTTTTTCCGCCCAGCCATATACCCCTAAATAATATTTACTCCTTCATTATCTATTTAATTATTTTTTTCCCCTCGAGCTCAGCCGGTAAATCTTGTGTGCTTGTCTTGATTGTGTGCTTGCTTGTGTGTGCCGTAGCCGACGGAGTGAACGAGGAGGAGTACCGCGAGCCGGAGCTTGGAGCCGAGTACTACGAGCAGGAGACCGAGGTCCCGAACCGCGAGCAGGAACTCCCCGAGGACTTCGAAGACGGCAAGTTCAACCTCATCCTTTGATGCATGCTTTGATCCTAGTTTTATAAATACAACCCTATGACCCGTTTTATAAATTGCATATTGTTTTGCTGTTAAGACCCAGTAGGATAGCCACCCTTGATTGCTATGATTGATCTTTGATTGCCCTAAATGATTTCTTTAAAATGAGTGAGTGCTTTAAAAATGGGAATGGGATATTTTGGAAAATGAGTAAAGAACTGGGTAGACGGGATGGACGCGTGTGTCAGGAGTATGGGTGAGCTCGTACCTTTGTGGTTGAGCGTGTTGGAGATGTCCATCTTGTCGTTAAGGACCGGGTTGCGTGACATCTCACCTGACCCAATTATCGTACTACCACTCGACCGTTGTATGTGGCAACGGCTTAGCATAAATCCCACTAGCTAATCTACTTGCCATCAGGAGTGCGGGTGAGCAGCGGGAGATCAAGGAGTAGGGGTACGATCTGTGTGAGGTACGCCCTAGTTATGAGAGATAACCCCTTGGTTGCTCCCGTGGTGGCTCGTAGGGTTAGCTAAGGTGGGTAATGGCTTTGATAGGATCCGCGCCGACACTAAGGTGTTCGTGTGGCGGTACCCTACTTGTGGGTAAAGATGTACAACCTCTGCAGAGTGTAAAACCTATTTGAATAGCTGTGTCCACGGTATTAGATGAGTCACGGTGTGGTCACAAAGCCAGTGTTTGGGTTTGGGATGATTTTCATGGCGTGAGTTGATTTCTGGAAAAGTGTGTGGCTGTGTGCCTGGGCTACTGCGGACGGGGAGTCTGGTAGTCCTCATTTGGTTTTCACAAAATAGCTGGGTTACTTGGGCTATAAAAACTGTTTGCGAAAACCTTTTCAAAAACAAACCCCTGCATGAGTAAGTGTGTTTGCAAAATAAACCTTATCCGGATCCTTGATATATCCTGTGCATGATCTGCTTATTAGCCCCTCCGTGGGTGGGGTTGAACTTGTTGAGTACGTATGTACTCACCCTTGCTTGATTAATTGTTTTTCAGAGGAGGATCTCGACTTTGTCCCTGAAGACGTCGAGTAGGTTGCTGTCCTCCACCCAACCCGTGCCTGTGGATTCAGGGTCTCCACAGGAAGCTTCCATGGCGCCAGACTCTGAAGATATCTTAGATGCTGTTGCTATCGTAGTTTGGTCGGTAGTTCTTATGTTGCTTCTCGTGGCAGTGGCGCTCCCATGCCCACAGCCTCGACGTGTTGTACGGCAATGAACCATCTGATGTAATAAATGTGTTATCAGCCTCCTGGGACTGGTATTTGTATCACATTTAGTCACCTCTGATGAGGGGACGCTTCAGGTGGTATCAGAGCCGTAGGTTGGCCGTAGGACGCGACCCCTAGGACCCGAGACCCTTTCTAAGCCTTCTCCTAAATCTTTTCCCTGCTTAACTTCTCTTTCCACAAAACCTCTTACCTTGGCCCTTATCTGGTTCCAGATGGCAAACTTAGAATGGAGTGGAGGCGTCTGCCCCGCAGAGCCTGGCCTCCCTAAGTTACTTCTACTCAGCCTAGAGCGCATCGGAGTAAGGGACCCACCGGAGTACATCTATCGGGAGTACGAACACAGTGGCACCCTTCGGTGTAAAGTGATGATCTTCGTGGGTAGGAGCACACTCTACCCCGACATAGACCCCTGGTTCATCTCCACCACTGGGTTTCGTTTCCCTGACACTTACCCAAAAGCTGCCCGGAAAGCCCTGCGACGCCTACGAGTGGTCTATAGGCAACACCTTCGACGGACTCCGATGGGATTTTCCCACCCTCTGGAGGAAGAGGACGCTCATGGATCACCCGGACGAGAGGACTTGGAAGAGAAGAGGAAGACCTAGAAGATACGGTTTCTCACCTGTCCATTTACCTCAAGGGATTAGACCACCTTTACCATGAACAGGCCGAGCAGCTGAAGCACCAATTCAGCAGGGCAGAAAGAGCAGAACAAAGGATAGAATTGGAAAGGGTAAACACAAAAGTAGCAGAAGTTGCCCTAGCTAACCTGCAGCGAGATTACGCCACTGGGATAAGGGAACCCAGACCGAGGATGTGATGTTGGAACAAGACCTCCCACCGAAGAAGTGTCGCATTCAGCCTGAGGAAGAATCCCCATGAGAAGAGAATGGAGTGCCTAGGCTAGAGCTATCGTCCTAATAATAATAAGTGTACCCCTGAGGAGTGTACCCAACCTTTGTGAATAAATAAAACTATCTATCTTTTGTATCCTACCCTTTGCACAACTTGTTCAACTCTACTCTTGTTTTCAGATGGCCGAAGATGGATGGACCCAAGGCGTGTGCCAGGAGGAGCCTGGTTTTGCTCGCCTTCTTATCAACTCCCTGGTGCGCCTCGGTATCACTGAGCGCCCAAGGTACTACAGTAGAGAGTACGAGCAACTCGGCACTCTTCGCTGTAGGGTGGTCCTCTCCATCGCCAGAAGCGCCCGCTACCCCAATATCGAGCCGTGGCGCGTGACCGCCACAGGGTTCCGACACCGAGATACCTACCCCTTGGCCCTCCGGAAAACTCTCCGCTAACTGTGCCGGATCTACGAGGAGCACCTCGTCTCCACACCGATGAGGCTTTATCCTCCCGCCATCCGGACTCCAGTCTGGCAAGCCCGCATGAGAAACCTGGAACGGCGCCGTCACCAAGAAGATCTTTTGTACCATGTAGTTGCCTACCTGGTCTCCCTGGATAAACTCTTTGATGATCAGGCCAAGTTCCTAAGAGAGCAAATTGGTCGGGCTGAGCAAGCAGAAGTCACAGTAAGGATGCACCAAGTTCGAGTAGCCCAAGCTGAAGCAAGGACCGCGGCCGCCATAAGTAGTGAAGTTGTTGCCCATGAGAGCCTCGGGCGGATCCAGGATCAGCGCATACAGGAATGGACAAACAGTGGAACACCTGTTCCGGTCGTTGGAGAAGCACAAGTCCTAGTTGGGACACCCCTCATAGGATGGGGAGGAGTTCCTGAGACCCCAACACCGTCTGTAGCCGCCGAGCAACCAACATCAACCGCCGAAGAAGGAACTTCCGCCCAGCCCCAAGAGAATGGGAACCCCCAAGATGATGACGGTGATGAGCTGCTCATTCCACTGGAAGCACACTCTGCCCTGGAAGATGGCTCGCCCCGCGAGTAGCATGCCCTAGAAGCCCTTGCCAAGGAATGAAGCCGAGTTGGTCCGAGCTTAGAGTCGCACCTTTAGCTTTTGTCGTAGTACCAAGTTGTGTAGGGTGTCGAGTAGTTCGGGATGTATCCTCCTCTCATGGTTGAAATAAAGTTGTTTGTGCTTGTTTGTCATGTATGCTTGTTGTGTGCTTGACGGTAGGAATCAGATCCGGTCTTTTCAAAAAAACCCGTCTTAATCAACTTAAACATCACATAAAATCTAATAGAAACCCGCTCCCCTACAGATGGTTTCAAGGCATCCCGCCAGGAGCTTCCAAGGCTCCGATCGTATGGACCCAAACGCGGAAGGATCGCATGCTGAACGAAGGGAGCGCCATAACAACCAGGAAGTGAATCAGGGCGAAGATGGAGGAAAAAACATGGTTCCGCCACCGCCACCACCTACCGTAGACCTGGCGCAAGTGTTGGCTAACTAGACACTGTTGCTGGAAGCCATAGCCAATGCCATCAACCGCCCAAAGCCCCGTGTTCTGGGCATGAATGAGAAACTGATAGAATTTCTCCGGACAAAGCCACCCACTTTTGGCGGATCCGTGAATCCCTTAGATGCAGATGACTGGCTGAGGGCCATCCTAAGGGAACTAGAGCCATTCAACTGTGAGGATCGAGACAAGGTTCTTTTGGCCACTCACCAGCTCACTGGAACAGCCTTAGCCTGGTGGGAAAACTACTGTGCAGCGGCCAAAGATCCCTCCACCATCACCTGGGATGAGTTTGTGGAGGAATTTCGTCGCTACCACATCCCAGAAGCCACACTGAAGCGCAAGGCAGACGAGTTCCGTGAACTTCGCCAAGGCAACAAGTCCGTGGAGGAATACACCTACCAGTTCATAGAGTTAGCCCGCTATGCCCCCGAAGAAGTGGACAAGGACTCGAAGAAGCAGGACATGTTCAAGAAGGGCTTGACTCCGGAACTGAGGACTCTGCTTACCCCTCAGATCTACCCGGACTTCAACACCCTCATGAACATGGCCATCCTCACAGAGAGAGCCAGGGCAGAAGAGAAGAAAGAAAACAAGCGCAAATTCATGGAGAACAAGGCCCAGCAGCAAGAACGTTCCCAGAGACAGAGAAGCTTCGGTCACCCCATGTCCAGGTTCCAAGCCCTAATGCAATACAAGACCCAGTCACAAGCCACGAGCTCTCAGGGCCCCAGAAACCAGTTCAAGCATTACAACAACCAGAACACCATGAAGCCCCCACAGAACAACGCTAGCCAGGTCACTGCCAACAACAACAACACCCGAGTATGTTTCAACTACTGTGAGACCGGACACTTCATTGCCAACTGCCCATACGCCAAAAAGCCAACAACTTCAGCCTTCTCCAACTCAGTGAATGGGCCGAGACCGGTTGTATCTGGAGCCAACCGCGTGCCAGTTCGCAACAACAACAACTTCGGCAACAACAACCAGCAGATGAGGCAGCCCCAGGAGTCTTATGGACGAGCCCGCGTCAACCACATCAATGCACAAGAGGCTCAAGAAGCGCAAGGCGTAGTGCTCGGTGAGTTCCTGGTCAGCTCAGTCTTGGCAACCATATTATTTGATTCAGGAGCATCACATTCGTTCATATCCTCAAGTTTCGTGGAAAAACACAACATACCTACAGTACTACTAAAAGCACCCATGTTAACCCGAACGCCCGGAGGTGACATCAAGTGTCAACTGGGTTGCTCCCGGGTGAGAATCATTTTAAGTGGGGTAGAGTTCCTAGCGGACCTAGTAGTACTGAAGTCCAAAGGGATAGATGTGATTCTTGGGATGGACTGGCTAAGCCTTCACCACGGCCTTATAAGTTGTGCCGATAAGGTAGTACACCTAACCAACCCAGACGGAGTGCAAGTAACCTGCCATACCCGAGGAAGCAGACCAGACATAATGGTTTTTAGCATGGAGGCCAAGTCCCTAGAAGAGATCCCAGTAGTACGGGAATATCCAGATGTATTTCCCGAAGAACTGCCCGGAATGCCACCAGATAGGGATATAGAGTTTGTCATCGACCTCATCCCCGGAACCTCTCCCATAGCCAAGAGACCCTATAGGATGGCAGCCCCTGAGTTGGCAGAGTTAAAGAAGCAGCTGAGAGAACTTCAGCGAAATGGGTTCATCAGACCAAGCTCGTCACCATAGGGAGCCCCAGTGCTCTTCGTCGAAAAGAAGGATAAAAGCCTCAGGATGTGCGTGGACTATCGCTCACTAAACGAAGTTACTATCAAGAACAAGTATCCTCTCCCCAGAATAGATGATTTATTTGACCAACTGAAGGGAGCCAAATATTTCTCGAAGGTCGACTTAAGGTCAGGATACCATCAACTCAAGATTAGGGAGAGTGACATCCCAAAGACCGCCTTCGTCACCCGTTATGGACAATACGAGTTCACCGTGATGTCCTTTGGACTCACTAACGCACCGGCATACTTTATGAACCTCATGAATAAGGTGTTTATGGAGGAATTAGACAAGTTTGTCGTAGTTTTCATTGACGACATACTTGTTTACTCCAAAAGTGTGGGGGAACATGAGCAACACCTTCGAGTGGTACTGGAGAAACTGAGGGCGCACAAGCTGTACGCTAAGTTCAGCAAGTGTGAATTCTGGTTGGAGAAAATATCCTTCCTTGGACATATTCTGACAGCAGAAGGAGTAGCAGTAGACCCTGGGAAAGTCGAAACAGTTTCCAACTGGCGACAACCAACCAATACGAGCGAAATCAGAAGCTTTCTTGGTTTAGCAGGATACTACCGGAGGTTTATTGAAGGATTCTCCAAGATTGCCCGACCCATGACAGAGTTGCTCAAGAAGGAGAAGAAGTTCGTCTGGACCGAGTCGTGTGAGAAGAGTTTTCAGGAGTTGAAAAGAAGACTGACAACCGCCCCAGTGCTAACCTTGCCAGACATTCAACGGGATTTTGTCGTCTATTGCGATGCATCCCGACAAGGACTAGGATGTGTCCTTATGCAAGATGGGAAAGTAGTGGCGTATGCTTCCCGCCAACTCAAGCCCCACGAGCAGAACTATCCCACCCATGATTTGGAGTTTGCAGCCGTAGTGCATGCCCTTAAGATTTGGAGACATTACCTGATTGGAAATAAGTGCGAGATCTACACGGACCACAAGAACTTGAAGTACATTTTCACCCAGCCTGACCTAAACCTAAGGCAAAGAAGGTGGTTGGAATTAGTCAAGGACTATAACCTAGAAATCCATTACCACCCAGGAAAAGCCAATGTAGTGGCAGATGCCTTAAGCAGAAAGTCCTATGAAAAAGCAGTGCCTAAGAGTGCCCAGTTGCAAGAAGAAATGGCACGACTCAACATGCACATTGTTCCCCAGGGCTACGTCCGCCAACTAAGTGTCCAGCCCACCCTGGAAGACAAAATCAGAAAAGCTCAAGGGTCCGATAAGGAGTTGATGAAGATCCGCAAGCACACGGGGGAGAATAAGGCCCCAGACTTTAGGGTGGACAGTCACGGTACACTATGGTATAAGAACAGGATATGCGTACCTGAAGACAGAGATTTCCGGCGGACCATCATGGATGAGGCACACAACTCAGCGTATTCCATCCACCCGGGATCCACTAAGATGTATATGGATTTAAAGCAGAAGTACTGGTGGAATGGAATGAAAGCGGACATAGCACAATTCGTCGCCCACTGTGATACTTGTCAGAGGATTAAGGCAGAACACCAGAAGCCCGCAGGACTGTTGCAACCCTTACCCATCCCAATATGGAAATGGGATGAGATAGGCATGGACTTTGTAGTAGGCTTGCCCAAGACACAGAAAGGATATAATTCCATATGGGTAATAGTAGACCGACTCACTAAAGTCGCTCACTTCATACCCGTACGTAATAATTATGATGGAGAGAAGTTGGCCAAGCTGTATATAGCAAACATAGTGAAGCTGCATGGGGTACCTAGCAGGATAGTTTCAGATAGAGGGACCCAGTTCACCTCTAGGTTTTGGGAAAGTTTGCATAAAGCCATGGGTACCAAGTTGGATTTTAGTTCGGCTTATCACCCGCAGACGGACGGACAGACAGAGAGGGTGAATCAGATTATGGAAGACATGTTGAGAGCGTGTGTCCTTACCTATGGCAAAGATTGGGAACAGAGCTTACCATATGCAGAGTTCTCGTACAACAACAGTTATCAAGCCAGCCTAGGCATGTCACCATATGAAGCCCTATACGGGAGAAAATGCAGAACCCCATTGATGTGGTCAGAAGTGGGGGAACATGCCTTGGTTGGACCCGCACTCATAAAAGAAGCCGAGGAACGAGTAGTCGAGATCCGAGAAAAATTGAAGGCTGCCCAGTCTCGACAAAAGAGCTATGCAGACAGGAAGAGGCGAGAAGTAAGCTTCAATCCTGGAGAGTTCGCTTACCTCAAGGTTTCACCTATCCGAGGAACTCGAAGATTTCAAGTGCACGGGAAATTGGCCCCTCGGTACATTGGACCGTACAAAGTGCTGAAGAGAGTTGGAGCAGTAGCATACCAGTTGAAGCTACCAGAGGAAATGGTAGATATACATCTAGTGTTCCACGTTTCTCAGCTGCGGAGGTGTTTGAAAGTGATCGAAGAGAAACGAGTGCCAATAGAAACAATAGATTTGCAGCCAGATCTTAGGTACCAGGAGGTACCCATTAAAATCTTGGACACCGTGGTAAAAAGGACAAGGACGTCAGAAGTACGGATGTGCAGAGTCCAATGGAGCAGACACGGAGTAGAAGAAGCCACTTGGGAACGAGAAGACGCGCTGAAGAAAGAGTTTCCCCACTTGTTCAGCAACTAGCCGAATCTCGAGGACGAGATTCATTTTAAGTGGGGTAGGTTTGTAACGCCCGCGTTTCTAGCCCTAATAAATCACCTGCTAAATCACACGCGTTTTTCAAAAACCTCTCCGCTGAGCTCGATCGTTTCCCCGAAAGCCCCGATCATCTAATCCTTTTCCCTCTCCTCGGCGCACACGCCGCGAATCCCGCCGGCACCGCCAGTCCCGCACGCCACCACTCGCGTCGTACCGCGGTAGGCCACCGCGCCGGGAATCCCGGGCCAGCCACGGTCCCGCCGGCCGACCCGCCGGCCTCGCCATCACCGCCGACGCCGGGAAAATTCCGCCGAAAATCCTTTTCTACCTCTCTCCTAATTTTCTAAAACCTTTCTTTTTTCTCTTCCTTTTCCTTTTTCCTATTTCCCTAAATTTTTCTAACCCTTTTCCCTCTTTTCTTTTCTTTCCCTTTTTCCTATTTCTCCTTCTCCCTTTTCCTTTCCTCATTTTCCTTTTTCCTTTTTCCTTTTTCTTTTTCCTTCCCTCTTTTCCTTCTCCTTTCTTCTTCCTTCGGCGTCGCGCCCCTGCTCCCGGCCCGCGCCTCTGCTTTCTGGCCCCGCCGGCCTGCCCTCTCGCTGAGCGCCGTATGCCCGGCTCCCTCCCTCTCCTTCTACCTCGGGCCCGCGCCCGCCTCCTCTGGCTGCCTCCAAGCACGCCGCGCCGAGCCACCGGCCGGCCTAACCGCACAGCAGCATCGGCACGCAGCCACCGCACGCGCGCTCCGCAACGTCGGCGCACCACTGCCGCGCCGGCCCCTCGCTGCAGACCGCGTGGCCGCCGCGTACCTCGCCGCGCCTGCTCCTCAGCTGCCCGC
Organism: Cenchrus fungigraminus; assembly: GCA_036936925.1. Classification (NCBI taxonomy): domain Eukaryota; kingdom Viridiplantae; phylum Streptophyta; class Magnoliopsida; order Poales; family Poaceae; genus Cenchrus; species Cenchrus fungigraminus. The sequence continues at coordinate 12,488,572 of CM072779.1, forward strand.
TGCCGTCGCGTCGCCGGCCCCGCGGCCGCGGACCACCGGTCGCAGCTCTGCGGGAACCACCGCACGCGCGCACCACGACGTCGGCACACCACTGTCGCCGCCCTGACAGACGCATCGCGTCACCGGCCCCGCGTTGCTGCCTGAGCGTGCTTTGATGCAACCTAAGGCTCGGGGGCTACATTCCATATGGAATACGATCTCAGTAATCGCATTTCCATATGGATCTTTGATGCAAAGATTTCAAGAACGAAGCGGGTATTATTGAAGACCTTCAAGGGAAGTACTCGGGGACGCTTGGGAACAACTTGAGAAGACTTCAAGACTACTCGTGGAGTTAGCTGGAGTACCTTCCAGCCTCATGATGATTCAAGTACTATTGAAGATTGAAGCTTGTAGAACTCGGGGACGCTTGGGAACTACTCGTGGAGACCTTCAAGACTACTTGGAGCATTGCATTCGACTACAAAGTACTCGGGGGCTTGTCGACCGGGCATCCCTGGGCCCACCAACACATTGTGGGCCATACCCGGGAGAAGAGTTCCTATACACCTGGACTACTCGACTAGTGGGCCATGGTGCTGGTACCGTTGAACACAAGTCAAGACAAGGCGGACAAGGACTTGTACTAAGACTAGGATAGCTTTGCATACCTTGTATAGGCTACTCCGGGTCCTACTCGAATAGTACCCTTGTACCAATCCGACTTGTAACCCTGCCTCCCGTGGCATATAAGGCGAGGCAGGGACCCCTCTCAAAATATACGCAATCAATACAGAACCACGCAGCATACAGGACGTAGGGTATTGCGCACATTGCGACCCAAACCTGTCTAATTGTGTGCCCCGTGTCTCACCATCGTGTTCCTGATCTCGACGAGCCCCATCGCACAATCTACTACTTTGGGTACCCCGTCGTAGGCTCGGTGTCTAAAACACTGACAGTCTAGACACAACGTCTACACCACCGATTACTACTATAGCACGGCTACGTCTGGCACCCCGTAGAAACACTATAGCACTACATATAAATACGGAGTGACGAACCCACGAGGGAGAGACCCGAACTCACTCAGGTATACGCTATCCTATGCAAGGGATCACGGATGAACTTGATCTAGATTAGGATATAGGAGCATCCACTTAACTCATATTGAACTAGCAGGCATACAAACAGGATACAAACTTAGGTGTTTATAACAAAAGATCAAGGGTCGTGTTCGTGAAGAACACGAGCCTCTAACTTATGAACAAACACAAAAGTATGAGAAACTCGCTCGTCAACTAGATCAAGGAAGCGTGTTCGTGAAGAACACGAGCCTCTAAATGATGAACGAACGAAGAACACAAGAACACAGTATGAATGCCACTTTAGTCTAACTGAGAATGTCGAAATATTCACTTTATTCTAAATGAAGAACAGAAGCATCCGTAGAGGATCGTTCTTGAGGAAATGTGCCAAACACCATGGCACAACCCCAAGACACCACCCCACCTTCCTTCTAATCTCTAAAGCACTAGCAAGCCAGCACTAATCCTATGCATAGAGCTCTCCTCTCCTAATGAGAGAAGCCAAAAGGCAAAAGTGAGAAGGAGGAGAAGAAGTGTGTGTCCTATTCTCTACCCCCTTTCCTTCTATTTATAGGCCCGGGTACCGGCGCGAGATCACCCCATACACCCCCGGACTAGCTTAAGGATCCAATCAGGGAGCACCACGTGGAAGCTGATGGTAAACAGAGAAAATCCCGGGTCGGCCGATCCCTGGGGTCGGCCGACCTAGGCCCACCACGTCTCGCCTTGTGCTTTCTCTGGGTGACAGGGACTATTCAGGAAAATGCGAAAAGAATGAATTCTAGAAGCCTCCAGAAGGCTCCCGAACTCAACCGAAGTGGGCTCCCAGAAAATACGCATCTAGAAGGGACAAGAGACCCACACACGAAGGCGGAGCTTGGCCTGGGCCCAGCCCAGGCCGACCGGCCCAGTGGGGAGGCCGATCGGGCCCCCCTGGCCCCGATCAGGCCCCGCTTCTGGTATGTTCTAGAAGGTTCCTCCACCGACCTATAAAACCACATCTTTGCCGTAGATCAAGGTCGGTTGGATCGTATGGTGGTGAGGCACCTCCTCAGGACTATATAAACAGACCCCAGACCCCCTGGTTCAATCATCTTCTCATTAGCTATCTATAGAGCAAAAGTTAGGGTTTCATATTAGAAGAGAGAGATCCCTCTAGTTGTCTAGTTCAACTAGTTCTAGTTCTAGTTCTAGTTCTAGTTCTAGTTCTAGTTCTAGATCTAGATCTAGTTCTTCTAGTTCATCTAGTTGTAAGATCAAGGAGAGAGGTGAGGAGAAAGCTGGAGATCCGGACCTGTCGGATCTTCATCAACATTGTACATCTACATCAACTAGTTCGTTCTTCAGCAATCTCCAGGTTCTTTATTTATTAATTCTAAGTTCTCTATTTATTTATTTTCATTCAGTATTTACTTTAAGTTTATTTATTAGATTCCCGCTTGCATCAAGTGCTCTAGTCTTTGCAACGCTAGAGTAGTAATCTTTGGATTAGGCGTGGTGCTTAGTCTAGTGGTTACCTGGAATTGCACCCAATCCCACGGATAGTTAGTGGTAGCCCCAGGTGGTGACAGCCCTGACGGCCGACGTATTCCACCACGTTCGGATTGGTGTTTGTAGGACCGTAGTTGGAGCTTCCTAGCCCCCTTCTCATCCCTTTCCGCGGCTAGTGTTCTGATGTCCCAATATAAATAAACCCAAGAGTATCTCAGATTTTTTTAGATCGATTAGAGGCTTTAGAAACAATCTCTCTCTCCCAACATCATCAAACTTTCCGTAGGACGTTCTAAACTCTTTCTAGTACACTTCACGTTCCCCGTGGAAATCGATACTCTGGAATACTCCCGGGTGAAGGCTACATCGGTATCCGTGCGCTTGCGGATTTTTCTGTTTGCGTTAATAAATACCAACAAGCTTTCTGGCGCCGCTGCCGGGGAACGGTAGATGTGCTAGTTTAGAATCAAGTTCGTCCATTTATCCTTTTTCGTTTTACCACCTTTCTCATACCACCATCATGGATTCCACTCCTATTTATAAACTTTCCACTCCAAAGGGCGAACTACTAGAGCCACCAAAATCATCACATCCTATTCTTACAGATGGCTACGAGATTCGCCCTGCTTTTATAGCAATGGTTCAGGAACAAACTTTCTCGGGAAAAGAAGGCAAAAATCCATATGTCCACCTTCGAGAATTTGAGCAATTGTGTTCATGCTTGAATATTCCTGGCACGAAACATGAGACCCTAAAATGGAAACTATTTTCGTTCTCTCTTTCTGAGAGAGCGAAACAATGGTATGCTCATAATTCTAGAAGTGTGAACGGAAATTGGGAGGAACTTCGAGACAAATTTTGTCTTGCTTTCTTCCCTACTTCTCAAATTATCACTCTTCGTCTTGAAATTCTGAATTTTAAACAAAAAGAGAAAGAAACCGTAGGAGCAGCTTGGGCAAGATTTTCAAATTTAATCTCATCTGGCCCAGATTTGTCTTTGCCTGACCAAGTCCTTTTACAACACTTCCATTATGGCCTTAGCAAAGAAGCTGCCCTATTCCTCGATACATCTTCTGGAGGATCATTTTCACATATGACCGTTAGTGAGGGAAAAGTTATCCTTGACAAAATTCTTGAAAACACCCCATACACTGGCATCTACGATGAATTCCCCGAAGAAGAAGTCGAGCCAAGCCCCGAACCATTAGAGGAGGAACATGCAACCGAATTAGAAATTCCAATTGACTCATCTAGTAATTTGGTTGTCGAGGAACCTCTCGAAAAGGGAACGCAAACCCAACTAGAGGATGATGAACCATCTCCTCTAGAGCTTCCCTTTGCATTTGAGGAAGATATCTTTGAAGATTATGGTAACACCTCAAATTTTCCTATTCAAGCGAGACCTCTAGAAAAGACCACTCCATCTGATCCGTAGGAAGAAATGGTTAGCATAGAACATATCAAAAGTCTTTCTGCAATTATGAGTTATGAATGGTTGACCGAAGCGGAGTTATCACCTGAGGTAGCTCGAATCACCTCCCCTTCAACCATTCTCTTATGCCAAATTAGAGGGTCTGCTAGAGAAGTCCACTACAATCCTTCAGTCGGGATAAACATAATTTCAAAGGAGTAAGCCGATACTCTTTATCCCGACACATCCTTAACTCCATCTCAAAAACTTTTACATGGTCCAACAGGATTTATTCTTGAAAGCCATGGAGTTTTAAGGATAGTTCCTGTTAGAATCAACAACTCTGAGATATATCTAGATTTTCATATTTATGACATCTCAGAGATTCCTCTCTTGATTGGCAGACCAATCATGAGGCTTCTACAGGAAAAACCACTACGAGGTCATTTAGACTTCAATGTTGGGAATTCCACTATGACTATTCCTCTTGCCCGATCTACAAACACAATAGTGGAACCCAAACCTAAGCAAGACCTTATTGAGGAGGCCTTAATGGCGTCTTTAGAAGAAATGGCCCAACCATCCTTCGACGTCGAACACTTCATTGAAGAAGAGGACGAGTTTGCAGAACCCATTGAGCTAGACCAAAATGAGAAACCTCCAACTCCTTCAATAGAGTTGAAACCTCTTCCTCCTGGTTTGAAATATGTCTTCCTACACAATAATCGACAAACCCCAGTAATCATCAGTGACAAACTTTCAAAAGAAGAAACACAAAAACTTGTCACTGTTCTTGAAAGACATAGATCAGCCATAGGCTACTCACTTGAAGACCTCAAGGGCATTAGTCCTGCTCTCTGCACTCACCGCATCCCTATCGATCCTAATTGCACACCTTCAAGGGAGCCACAGCGCAGACTTAACAACGCTATGCGAGACGTTGTCAAGAAAGAGGTCCTTAAGCTCCTGTACGCTGGGATTATTTACCCTGTGCCACATAGCGAGTGGGTTAGTCCTGTCCAAGTAGTGCCAAAGAAGGGAGGAATGACGGTTGTTAGGAATGAGAAGAACGAACTCATCCCTCAACGAGTTATCACTGGGTGGCGTATGTGCATTGATTATAGAAAACTCAATAAGGCTACAAAGAAATATCACTTCCCATTACCCTTCATTGATGAAATGTTGGAACGGCTTGCAAAGCACTCTTTCTTTTGTTTCCTTGATGGTTATTCTGGGTATCATCAAATCACAATCCACCCTGATGACCAAAGTAAGACCACTTTTACATGCCTGTATGGAACTTACGCATACCGACGAATGTCGTTCGGGTTATGCAATGCTCCGGCTTCCTTCCAACGATGCATGATGTCTATTTTCTCTGATATGATCGAGAAAATCGTGGAGGTATTCATGGACGATTTCACCGTCTATGGAAAAACCTTCGATGATTGTTTGGAGAATTTAGATAAAGTCTTACAATGGTGTGAAGAAAATTCCTTAGTCCTAAACTGGGAGAAATGTCATTTTATGGTTCGGGAAGGAATAGTGCTAGGACACAAGGTGTCCGAATGTGGTATAGAAGTGGATAGAGCAAAGATTGAAGTTATTGAACAACTTCCACCTCCCACGAATGTGAAAGAAATCCGTAGCTTTCTGGGACATGCAAGGTTCTATAGGCGCTTTATTAAAGACTTCTCTCAAATCGCTAGACCCCTGACGAGTCTCTTAGCTAAAGATGCACCTTTCATCTTTACTGATGAGTGCCATGAATCTTTTCAAATCCTTAAGAAGGCACTCATTTCAGCTCCAATCCTTCAACCACCTGATTGGAATATTCCTTTTGAGATCATGTGTGATGCTAGTGACTTTGCGGTTGGTGCTGTTTTAGGCCAAACCAAGGATAAGAAGCATTATGCCATATCCTATGCTAGCAAAACCTTGTCTGGACCACAGCTCAATTATGCCACAACTGAAAAAGTGCTATTGGCTGTTGTCTTTGCTATAGACAAGTTTAGATCTTACTTAGTGGGGGCAAAGGTAATTGTTTATACCTCTCTAAAAAAACTCTAGGCAACAAAGGCTTAAGTGGCCAACCGCTAACGCTTAACCTGTTCCACAAGTTTTGTTGTCTATTTGAGTTTAGCAGGATTTGGAGCATAAGAAGGAGTAAGACACGATAGTTTGGAGGCGTACGACCACTTGATAGAGCACAATCTTAACCGTCATCATCATCAATGCCCCATCAAGGAAGGTCAACACCACCACTACTGTCTACCTTACTTCACCATTACCAATCGACTATGTCAACATTCAGCTTGGGGGAGGGCATCCCCCATTTATCCAGGTAAGTATTCTTATTCTTTTTGTCTTATTAGCTAGTTTTATATATATTTTTGCTTTGCTAGATATAGTGAGTCTTAATTACAGTCCTTGTCTGTTAGAGTCAAAATAAATAAAAGAGAGTATGTTTCTGCTAGATGGCTTTGATTGATCTCGATGATATATGCTTGGAAATGATGAATAGTTGCTCCGCCATAATTCCTCTTAAAAGTACTTACATTTCAGACTTAGATTCTCCTGAGGCTTTAAATACTTAATTGGCTCTAAACCCAACACCTGTGGGAAGCACATGCTTAATCTGAGTCTTAGCATTGAAGGATAAAGATTCATGAAGAGTTGAGCTGTTGTTTATCATTTTCCTAGAGATACTTGATTCCTGGTTTTATCTTTCGAAAATCATAAAATGCTACATGATGAGTTCCTGTATTTATGACCCTCAAGAGTTTGTCATACACATCAAGATCATCCCACTCCACCAAATATGCTGCTTCTGACATGGAAGTACGCATTTTCCATCAAGCCATATAGCTCATGCAACTCTAGGATATATCTCTCTCAATGTCAAAAAGATTCTGGGGCTACATTCAAAAAAAAAGAGAAAGAAAAAAAAAGAGAGGAAAAAGTGAGACGAGAGAGGGAGAGAAAAGGACAAGTGTCATACTAGACGAGTAGGGCCTACCTCCCTGAAAAATAAATAAATAAATAAATAAATTTAGAGATGAAAAATGGACGCGTGTCCGAGGGCGAGTAGAGCCCACATCTCTAAGGAGAGAGAAAAATGGACAAAAGTCCGGGGCGAGTAGAGCCCACCTCTCCAAGAATGGAAAGCCCAGATCTCAAAAGTCTTAGAAAGAGAGATATAGTCCAAGATGCATCAGAAGAAAAAGATACAAGAAAAAAAAAGCTAAAGGCTTACCACCTTTCACCCTCATCCACACTATCATCCCGCCATACAGATCTTGTCAAGTGTGACTCCATACTTGAGAGGGTCATGCACAGGATCTCTGAGTTTTATCTTGCAAAAATCCCAGGATGATAGTTGATCAAAGAATTTGATATATACTGCTTGACTTGATTGTTCTGTCTTTTAATTGCTTATGATTTATGAAAAGGCTACGCACCATGGTTAAAGGTAAGACAGAGCAATCTTGTTGCGAGGAGAATTTATTTCTGATAACTATAGTATTTTTGAGGCATGAAAGCGTAGTAGCAACTCCTGATCCTACAATAGCATAGCTTTGATAGGGACTAGCAAAGGGTAAGCTTGGGGGAACTTGTTGACGCCTGTTAACGTATACTTTTATATGTCAACTAAACATGGAAAGGGACTAAAAATTAATTAGATCACCTTGTTAGGGTTTACACTAACATATTTCCATGAGTTTTGGTGAAGTTGTGATTTTCAGGGACTATTCAGGAAAATGTGAAAAGAATGAATTCTAGAAGCCTCCAGAAGGCTCCCGAACTCAACCGAAGTGGGCTCCCAGAAAATACGCATCTAGAAGGGACAAGAGGCCCACACGCGAAGGCGGAGCTCGGCCTGGGCCCAGCCCAGGCCGACCGGCCCAGTGGGGAGGCCGATCGGGCCCCCTGGCCCCGATCAGGCCCCGCTTCTGGTATGTTCCAGAAGGTTCCTCCACCGACCTATAAAACCACATCTTGGCCGTAGATCAAAGTCGGTTGGATCGTATGGTGGCGAGGCACCTCCTCAGGACTATATAAAAAGACCCCAGACCCCCTGGTTCAATCATCTTCTCATTAGCTATCTATAGAGCAAAAGTTAGGGTTTCATATTAGAAGAGAGAGATCCTTCTAGTTGTCTAGTTCAACTAGTTCTAGTTCTAGTTCTAGATCTAGTTCTTCTAGTTCATCTAGTTGTAAGATCAAGGAGAGAGGTGAGGAGAAAGTTGGAGATCCAGACCTGTCGGATCTTCATCAACATTGTACATCTACATCAACTAGTTCGTTCTTCAGCAATCTCCAGGTTCTTTATTTATTAATTCTAAGTTCTCTATTTATTTATTTTCATTTAGTATTTACTTTAAGTTTATTTATTAGATTCCCGCTTGCATCAAGTGCTCTAGTCTTTGCAACGCTAGAGTAGTAATCTTTGGATTAGGCGTGGTGCTTAGTCTAGTGGTTACCTGGAATTGCACCCAATCCCACGGATAGTTAGTGGTAGCCCCAGGTGGTGACAGCCCTGACGGCTGACGTATTCCACCACGTTCGGATTGGTGTTTGTAGGACCGTAGTTGGAGCTTCCTAGCCCCCTTCTCATCCCTTTCCGCGGCTAGTGTTTTGATGTCCCAATATAAATAAACCCAAGAGTATCTCAGATTTTTTTAGATCGATTAGAGGCTTTAGAAACAATCTCTCTCTCCCAACATCATCAAACTTTTCGTAGGACGTTCTAAACTCTTTCTAGTACACTTCACGTTCCCCGTGGAAATCGATACTCTGGAATACTCCCGGGTGAAGGCTACATCGGTATCCGTGCGCTTGCGGATTTTTCTGTTTGCGTTAATAAATACCAACACGGCTCAGGACCACCGGTTGTTGTCTAGTGCAGAGTTTGCGCTGCGAAAATTTTTGAAGTTACGGTTCCTAGGTTTAACATCTCTTCAGCACACTATTGCGCGAGAGAGATCTAGCATGCGGTGGCTAAAGGAGGGAGATGCTTGCACTAAGTTTTTCCACCTCCACGCGAATCATCGCCGGAGGAAGAATCACATTGCCTCCCTCTTGGTCGACGGTGTCACCCTGGTTGCTGAGGCGGACAAAGCCGAAGCAGCTTTTAGTTACTTCGATGCCATCCTTGGTTCGGAGTTGCCAAGGACTTCTGCCTTGGATTTTTGTGAGCTACGGCTCCCACAGTTGGACCTCTCCGAGCTTGGTCGTCCGATTTTTGAGGAGGAGGTGTGGGCCGCGATCCGCGACCTCCCCCTCGATAAGGCTCCAGGACCGGATGGGTTCACCAGTCGTTTTTATAGGTCGTCCTGGTCGATTATCAAAGCTGACGTGGTGAGAGCTTTCCAGGCCATCTCTTCGTTAGACTGCCGGAGCTTTCATCACCTAAATGAAGTGTTGATCACGCTGCTCCCAAAGGTGGAGAACCCAGAGGGTCTGGCTGACTATCGCCCCATCAGCCTAATTCACAGTTTTGGGAAGATCTTTGCTAAGGTCCTAGCCAACCATTTCGCGCCAGCTCTGCCGCGCTTGATCTCACCGAATCAGAGTATTTTCATTAAGGGTCGTCAGATTCAAGACAATTTCAGATATGTCATGGGTACGGCCAGGACACTCTCGATTAGGAAGAGTCCGAGTGTGCTCTTCAAGATTGACCTGGCCAAGGCTTTTGATTCGGTGAATTGGGTTTTTCTTCTAGAGCTGCTCTCTGCTGTCGGTTGCCCTCTGCGCTGGACTAATTGGACTTCTGTTTTGCTTTCCACGGCAAGTACTAAGGTTCTTCTTAATGGAGTCCCCGGTCGTCGTATTTGTCATGGTCGTGGCCTCAGGCAGGGTGATCCTCTCTCGCCTATGCTTTTTGTCCTAGTCATGGAGTGCTTCAGTGCCATGATCAAGCTTGCTGATTCGAGGGGTCTCTTTTCTCCGCTGTGCCCCAGCTCTATCAGACAGTGAGTCTCCTTGTATGCGGATGATGTGGTCGTCTTCCTCTCTCCGGTCGTGCTAGATCTAGTTATGGTTCGAGAGATCTTGGATCTTTTCCAACGGGCGACGAGCCTTGCCACTAATCTTTGTAAGAGCAAGGCCTTCCCGATTCAGTGTGAGGACGATCAAGTGAGTTTGATCTCTCACACTCTCGGCTGTTAGTGTGCTGACTTCCCGTGTACCTACCTTGGGGTACCGCTCTCGCCCTGGCGTCTGCCTAAATCTGCTATGCAGCCGGTCATTGACAAGGTCGCTAAACGCCTTCCACCCTGGAAGGGTAGAATGCTGAACAGAAGTGGTCGTCTCATTCTTGCCCGGTCTACGCTGTGTGCTATTCCAGTACACATCTTTATGGCCACGAAGATCGCACCATGGGCCATCCGTGCTATCGAGAAGTTGGTACGTGGATTCTTTTGGTGCGGATCGGAGGTGGCTGCGGGAGGGAAGTGTGCTGTGGCTTGGGTGAATGCGGCTTGCCCTACCCCTTATGGCGGCCTTGGCATCCCCAACATGCATCTCATGGGCTTCGCGTTACGGCTACGGTGGCTCTGGCTGGCCAGGGTTGACTCCGACAAGACTTGGTCGGGTTACCACTTCCGGGCAGATCGGTCGTCTCAGGAATTTTTTGATGCTTCAGTCACAGTGCAAGTTGGAGATGGGTCGCGCGCCTTATTCTGGATGGACCGCTGGATCAATGGGGGCTCGATCCTTCAGCTAGCACCTCAGCTCTGGAACGCGGTCCCGGCGAGAATTCGCAAATCACGCTCGGTCCAGGATGCCCTTTCCGACCGACGGTGGATCCGGGATATTACCTTCGCACGCACTGTCCCCGTGGTCGTCCAATACCTTCGTCTCTGGGACCTCGTCCAGGACGTCCAGTTATCCAACCAGCCGGACAAGTTCATCTGGAAATTGTCGTCTACCGGGGAGTTCTCTTCTAGCTCGGCTTACCGAGCGCTGTTCTTCGGTAGGATCCCGCTAGCCGGAGCTGAGCGCATTTGGAAGGTGCAGGCTCCTGGGCGGTGTCGCTTCTTTGGCTGGCTTGTGCTGCATGGTCGTTGTTGGACTTCGAACTGGTTACGTCAGCATGGTCTACGTGACTCGGATGATTGTGCTCTTTGTGCACAAGCGGTCGAAACCTTGGATCATCTTCTACTTGGATGTGTCCACAGTCGGGAAACCTGGTTCAGGGTACTCCGTTACTTCGGCTTGGATCGGCTGACGCCGCAAGAGGAGGTGCCTTACTTCACATGGTGGCTTCATGCTAAGAAGCAGGTTCACAAGACTCAGTGCAAAGGCTTCGACTTCTTAGCTCTTTTGGTCGTCTGGTCGCTTTGGAAAGACAGGAACAGGCGTGTGCATGACAGGGCGGCGCTCCAGCCGGTCTCTCTGGCACCGCTGATCTGGAGGAAGCCCGGAGGTGGTCACGTGCCGGTTTCGCTGGGATTGGTTTGCTTGGTCGTCGTACATTGCCCCCGCGCATTTAGGTAGTCTCGTGTTGGTAGCTGTTCTTTCTCTTGTTTGGAGCTTGTTGTCGCGTCGTCTTTTACCGTTTTTTTAAACAGATCTTTCTCTTCTCCTTAATGAAATACGTGCTACGCACGTCTTTAAAAAATAGAATATTTGCTTGTCGCCGGCACATGCTTGTATAGGAGAAGCTCCCTTGGCTGGGCCTTGGGCTGCAACTTGGCTATTGGGCCTGACAAACCTGGGCTTCTTCTGGGCCACATCCGGGTCATGACAGTTCAGTAGAAATTTGGGTAAGACACATTGAAAAAAAAAGGAATTAATTGTTACTCCATTTCACAATGCACAAGTAACTCCGGCACGGCCATTGCACGTTGCAACGCCAGGACGTCAGCTCAGAACATCTGATCGCCATGGAAACAGAGATTTCGTACAAAACTGTGGGCTTCGAGAGCAGGAACTTGGCGAGAAATAAGAATCCTCCCCGTAACCTACAAGTCTGATCCCTTTCATTCGTGAGGTTAAAGTTTGGGTGGTCGCGATTCAAACACATGTGAATGTTTGCACGAACTGAAAGTTCTTAACAAAAAAAACTTCTAGAAAATGGACAGGAAGAATTTTCCGGGCGGAAATCAATCATCCATCATCTCAGGCCCACTTAGATTTTTCGACCCAAAAAGTTCGGGAAAGAGCCCAAGCCCGTTCGTGATCGATTCGGCCACCGACCGACCAGACACGGCACATTCCCCGTCCCAGATCAGATCTGACAGCTCCGCCACGCGCCGAGCCGAGCGGGGGCAACCCAACAACAGCCAGCGACGCGCCAGCCGTCCATCGCTGGCCGTCGCGAGATACAGCCAAATCAACCGCCAAGCACGTCCAGCTCATCTCCTCCCCTCCACCACGGTCGCCGCCCATCCGTTTCCCTCCTTCCTCCCCCCATCCCCCGCCTCGGATCTGCTGCCCCCACCGTTTCAAATCCCCACGCGAGCGGAAAAACCGAGCGGGCGAATCGAATCCCGTCCCGTTCGGCGAGCGGCGGCGTCCCGTCCGGCAGCAAGAGCAGGACCTCGTCGTCGGCTGGGCCTCGGTTCGGGGGGCTCTCGCGCGATCAGATGGCGCACCGGGTGGACAACGAGTACGACTACCTCTTCAAGATCGTGCTCATCGGCGACTCCGGCGTCGGCAAGTCCAACATCCTCTCCCGATTCACCCGCAACGAGTTCTGCCTCGATTCCAAGTCCACCATCGGCGTCGAGTTCGCCACCCGCACCCTGCAGGTACCTCGTCTACCCGATCTGATCGCACCCAAATCTCGCAATGCGTCGTAGAATTGCGCATGATGCCGCGTTCTCACGGCGTAATTTGGTCCTATGCGTCTGTTTTTTTTTCCTATTCTAAGATCTTGTGCCAATTTTACTGGTTTATTCGTGTGCAACCACCGCTCAGTTTTCCTCTTTTTTAGAACGCGATATCATGGATGAATGATCTTCTGTTTACTCTGACAACGATGTGCTGATCCTTTTTAGATTAAGGAAAAATATCAATGAATGACTACAGCAAAAATGTGCTGATTGGTAACCGTGGCATGTTTCAATGACAATGGAATGCAGGAAACGCTACTGTCTAACACACGATGGAAAATGCTGTAGTTTTTGTTGTTATTGACTAGGTGAAATGGAAATCTAACAAAATTAGTGATATTAAAAAAATGGCCTTAAATGTCTCTTTTGCCAATCATGTTCAATCTTGATTTTATTTAGTAGTGAGTGTACAATGGAACAATGAGGTACTACAATTGCTGTACCTTCATTCATACATGCACTGGAATTATTTTCTCACAAGTACATTATCTTGATTCATATATAGGACTCAAGTAAGATTAAAATAGTGGTGAAAGTTTGGTTAGATACTGTGATGAGATCTGGAGCCACTCTTTTTAATATATGGTGAAGATATCCTCATAGATTTTATCTTTAGTTGAATTTGGCTTTCAATGTGCTTATTACTAGGTAATAGTTTAAAAATACTGTCATGAGATATATGGCTAGATAGGTTAAGCACATGTAGGTTAGAGTTTTCCTTGCTTATTTCTCATAGAGTAACATATGCACTCTGTTTATCTAGTGGACCTCTTGATGTTCAGCACGCAAAAAAAAATGTTATTGGCTTATTGCGCCGCCATTGTTCTTGTTCACAGCACTTTTGAAAGTGGCCATTTGCGTTGCTTAGTAGGAAACTTAATTTTAGTATTGGTGTTGCATTCTGAACTTGTGTTCTGCATCATCTCAGAAGTGGTTCCTTTTCTCTTTTGTTGAGACAGATTGATGGGAAGACTGTCAAGGCACAGATTTGGGACACGGCTGGTCAGGAGAGGTATCGTGCAATCACTAGTGCTTATTACAGAGGCGCAGTTGGAGCCCTCCTTGTCTACGACATAACAAAGAAGCAAACTTTTGACAACGTTCAGAGGTGGCTCCGAGAGCTCCGTGATCATGCGGACGCCAACATTGTTGTCATGTTGGTTGGTAACAAGTCGGACTTGAACCACTTGAGATCGGTCCCTGAGGAAGACGGACAAGCATTTTGCGAGAAGGAAGGCCTATCCTTCCTCGAGACATCCGCGCTGGAGGCGATCAACGTCGAGAAGGCGTTCCACACCACATTGAGCGAGATTCACCAGACAGTAAGGAAGAAGGCGCTCGCAGCGCAGGAGTCTGCGTCCGCCAACGGCCGCTCCATGCAAGGAACCACCATCAACGTTGCGGAATCATCCGCGGCCACGAAAGGTTCGTGCTGTTCTAGCTGAAGAACTGCGCCCAGTTCAAGAGGGGGGAGAGAGAGAGGTCTGGAAACATTCGTTTCCGCGGAGCTGCACATTGCTGCGCCTAGCTAGGGGTTGTAGATTGCTTCGCGTTATCTGCCTTCCAAAGCCATTGACCGGTGATTCTTTTTATCAGAGGAACCTTTTCTAGTATCATATCATACATGTAACCTGCCAGATCGAATCATATTCCTTTTGCATTTGTTTGTAACTTATATATCCCTGTATACTTGGAAGGATCGGAAGAACATCCTGTACTCTGTAACACATTCTTCTCCTGATGGCAATAATAATCTCCAGTACCATTTCGACCTGCTGATCCAGCAGCGTGGCAAGTGAGATACTTCTCTTCTGTAGACTGTCGTGATGTTTAGACTGCTTGGTGGTTGAATCCCACACACAGCTAATGAGCCGGGGCTCACAAACTACCGTCGGTATCGCTGCGTTGATGATGCCTGATCCACTACGCCAGTGTTTCTGATCGGCGTGGGTCCCTGTATGTAACTGCCAAAAAAAACGACAGCGGCAGCGTGTCCATGCCATTGCTGTCACGGCCTCTGTTCCTCGCCGTCCGCCGTGCCGTGCCCGCGCTCCAGCCGTGTCGCAGTGGGCTTTCCCATCGCCCCTGATGGCCTCCCGGCAACCACCCGCGGTCCGCACTCTTTTTCTAGGCGCTGGTGGCGCTCTGCCCCGACGATCGCTTGCCCCGGTGGTTCACGCTTCGTTCTTGGATGGGATGCGCGGACGTGACCATGAGTAGCTGCTGCATGGTGCCTACCACCCCTGCCGACCTCCGTGGATCCATCCTCCCCTGCGGCACCCCAAACAAAAAGCAACACGCTGAACGAAAGGGATGTGCTCGATCGAGATGGTTACGCAGGACGCTGAAGTACTCGTGAACACAAAGGGGGTACGACACCGGAAGCAAAGTTTATGTGACGATTTTGAGGCTGATATTAGTGGCGTAGGAGATACTGATTGCCTGATCTTATCTCCAAATTGCTGAAATATCAAAAGTGTGGGCTGGCCTGCCTATACTTACTAACCTATTTATTTACACCATTTGAGACATACTTCAATATGCTTTTCTGATCTAATGCTACTACAGTGTACAATATGTGATTGTTTTGTAAGGTAGACAATGCAAGCAAATGCTAGTTTAATATAACAGTGTTTTTTTATGCATGACAGATGACAACACGAGCTTAATTTGACTGCTAGTAGTGAGCAAAGCACAAAATACTTTTACCTTGAACACTCCCTCGCACATATTTACTGCCAAGCTTCGTGGAACTCACCACATGTATTATACTAATTGATCACCATTGAAGAATAGTATAACAACAGTTTTGTGCTGAAAGGGAAAACAGTTCTGTGCTGGTAGAACTAGGAATTTGGGCTTCCACAAAAAAAAAAAGCTGAAAGGAATTATATAGTTTTGTGACTTGAGAGTGCTTGCTTGTCGATCGGAGATCGCTGCTGAATCGCTGATAGACCTGAAGTTGCCATCGGTGGCCCACAGTGGGCTACGACCCAAAAGGGTGGGCTGGGCTGCCTATGCTAACCTGTGCAAGTGTGCAACTTTGGATCGTTTGAGCCGCAAGCTTGACCTATTTCTTTATTAATCCCAACTAGTCTTGGACATCTCTTATGGATAATTTGCCCTTTTCCGCTAGGGTTGTGTGTTCTTGGGGCCCTAACACAGCAGAAAACCTGTACTAATCCCTATCCTCGACCGATCAGAACTCGCTGCTGCTGCTGCTACACTCACCCTCCATTTTGTAATTAGGCACAAGCCACAACACAGTGCCACCCACTGCTTTTCCCCCCAATAGGTGGATAAGGCCTTGCACGTTTATTATACAATTGTAAAAGGATCTTCAGGGGTTGGTTGTCTAGGGACAACTTTTTGTACCTTGACATAGCATGTACCGGTGTCATGTCACATTTAGCTAGCCCACTGCAAATTAACAAAGTGGCGGCATGTACATCCTGTCATTATAGAGCGCTTTCTATCCGGATACCGCATCAATCTCCCCAGTAGTAGATCCTGCTGCCAGAGACTAAAGTGTCAGCGTCAGCAAAATCTCCTTAGCGTGAGTAGGTGGTAGCGTGTTGAGTGAGTGTCATCACCCACCAAGCCGCCGCGGTACGCCTCGTCGCGTAGGTGTAGCCGTAGGATATGATCGGTGATCTCGCCTACTAATTTTAAACTCGACGCGGGAGCGGCGTTGTGTACGCCCATGCCGGACGGCGCGGCCGCCCGCCGCCCCGGGGGGCCACCGGCCGGTAGCTGCCGGGACAAGCCACGAACCCGAGTCGAGCTGAAAATTTTTTGTGCCCATGCACGGCATGGCAAATGGCAATGCAAATGCAAAGCACCTATCGGCTGGCTGTCGAGTCGAGCACGGCCCATGGCGGTGTGAATTTTATACGGGCGAAGTGCCGGTGGTGTGTCAAGCCCATGCGTTTGGTTTGGCCAAGGCAAGGGCCAATGCATGCATGCACGCTGCTGGGTGGTGTTCTGGAGCGCATTGAATAGACTTGAGTTCTCAAACAGCGTGCTCATGTTTTGGCTGATGACCGGCGGCGACTCCGTGCATGCAGCATGTATGCTTGCATCAGCATTCAGCACCCGATCGACGACGGAGAGGAACCGGTCGGGAGGCAGGTCCGTCAGAAGGCAAGCGTAAATGCTTTGCCCCAAGGCATCTGCTTCCGGCGGACTTCCGGTCGCGGGCAGCAGCACGTAACCTGGCGCGAGCACGATCGAGCAAGCAGCACAGGAGGTCAACGATCCACGGACTGACTACCAGTGGCGCAAATGTTAACGTCACCACAGCAGGTAGCTGCTGCGATCGTCCGCACGCACAGCCCAAGAGCCAAGACGCGACGCCGACGACGACGGCCACTGTTACCCGCATGAGTTCCGTGGCCTGCATGCAAATATGCAATGCAAGAGCTACTAGCGCATCCCGCACCGAAACGAAAGCTTGTTCGCTCGCGGGGGCGGGCGATCGATCGGCCGTTCGCAAGCGAGCGAGCACCCGTCCGGCCTGTTGCCGGTGTCAAATCAGAGGGGTCACTCTAATGACATGGCCGCTGGAGCAAGGCAGCAAGCAAAGAGAGATGCTCTCGATCATCCGGGCTTGTATGTACTGCACGTCACCTACGTAGGCATGCACACACACTGCTGCTGCCACCACCCTGCATCCATGTCTCAATCAAATACTGTCACCACCACCATCGCCGGTTCACCGGCTTCCTCCAGAGTCTCCAGTCGTCAGAGGATGAATGCTGCTACGGGCTACGGTCTGCGGCGTAGCTTGACGTACTAGCGTGGTGAGCACGGTGGAATACAGACAGCGACGGGACTGTGATGAGAGGCCAAAGTTCCTGAGAGGGAGAAGGAACCAAACAGATACGTACGTCGGCGTGCATCCTGTCCGTAAAATGATTCTTCACAGAGGCGCAATCTACGTATGCTAGTCAGACTTCGAGTCGTTTCATTCGTGCCGAAATAAGGAAGGGAACTGTTTAAGCGTCATGGCATATTGGCATGGCACACGTAAAGTGAAAATCAGAATTCGGAGCAGCAAGGAGAGCCGCGGGTCGGGCTGCAGCCCTGGTTCAACAGGTAAAAAGCAATGGGGACTCCCTAACAAATGTCTAAATATCAAAGGTTAATATAACACTGGACAAGCTCGGGATTTTAGGCTATCCACACTCGTTGTACTCGTTTTTCATCCTCTAAACATTCTCTCTTGCAGAACGTTCTTTTCGCACTCGTCCTATTCCTGGTTCGGCCCCCAGTGTGGCAACCTCCTTCTGATTTCGTAGGGGCTTACTGTAGTACAGTTCTGATTAAATACTAGGTCTTTGTCCATAAAACAATTGCTTAGTACATTGAAAGTTTCACATCTTTTTTGTAAGTTTTAGGGCTCGTTCTTTTGGGTGAAAAAGAATAGTAAAATTGCAAATAAATAGTGTTAGAATAGTATTTTTTGTAAGAGAAGGTGTGATTGATGTGATAGGTAATAGTGCTTTTTTTACTGTTCCTTTTGAATGAAAAGAACAGCCTTATTTTAATTAAATGCTAGGTTTTTGTCCACAGATCCGCCTATGCCTCAGCTCTAACACAATATGTGCTAACCAACCGGACTAGCCTATTCCAACAGTGAGTATTTATCATTTTGACTTTTCAATATATGTCTAATTGTCTAATAAAAAATATGTATGTAAAAAAGTCAAAACGACAACTAATTTGAGGTGGTGGAGTACATGAGTTTATGCGTAGCATGTGGAGCTTCTTGCTCCAACTAGCCCCCCTATGTGGCCATTGTTCTGACTTTAATTTTCCTCCTTTTGCAAGGATAGTAGATAGACTTCTAGCGTAGCTAGGCTTTTTTTCGTCTATCAGTTTTACATTTCAGACAAAGCAGGCGACCGATATACTTTCTTTACCAAAAAATTGGCTACAAATCATTGGAGCGTGCGGGGCCTGTGTGGCCGCCCTGTGGGAACAATGGAGCCCCATACCGCGCAATGAGCTGCCTTTCCCGGTCTCACACCCCTCCGCTTTGACATGCATGTACTAGTCATCTCTGTGCATGCACGCTCCATACAGTAGCGCGGGGGCCCTTCTTCCTCGCGTAGTCCTGTAGCATATGGATGTCCCCGTTTCCTAGACCACCCCTCCCCGGCTCGTCGTCGCACGCATGTGCGCGCTTGAGCGAGACCTTGCCGTGCCGTGTGCCCGTGTCCCTCCTCCTTGATTGCAACCCAGCTGGAGCGCGCCGCGCGGTGGTGGTGGATCTACGCTGCCGCGGCGGCGCGGCTCCTCGTCGCGCTCGCGCCACGGCCTTGCCGGGCGTGGTGCTCTGCTCGCGCGTATCCCTTGGTCGTACGGGAAAGCATGCAGGCGGCTAGCACGTGCGCCCGGCCGGACAGGCAGGGTGCTCGCACAGTGTCGCGAACGCAAGGGGGCGGCGCCGGCGTGGGGGACCGACGCCGACCGTGTGCCAAGGCACACAGCGACGGGCATAGAGGAGACGGGCGCACCCGATCGCCGGCGTCCGGATCGCGGCAGGCAGGCAGCCAGCAATGCTTTGCTTTCCTCGAGGCTCGCGTCGGCTTTGGCGCGATGGAAGGCGCGGGGTGTGTGTGGGTTGGATGCAAGCGGACGGAGCGGCATGCATGCACGACGCCGCGCCCTGGATGCCCCGGCGCGCGGGTGCCCTCCCTTTTCTTTCGCTTTTCTTCACTCTCTCCGTGATCCCGGCGGCCTGCGGCTGGACCGCTGGAGCTCACGAAGCAAAAGATCGCGTCGCAGCGCAGGTCGCTAGCGTCCACGGAGACGTATCCCCATGCAAGCAGCGGCAGGAGGCGTAGGACACGCATGTGTCCGTGCGTGCCTTTGTCCAGTGCTGTCAGCCGCGGCGCGCTACAAGCGCGAGGAGCCGACGAGCCTCGGCCACGCGGCTCTTGGTGCGGGGCAAGAAAACAAAGCACAGCAGCACAGGCCCGCCCCGGCTCGGCTGCGATGCCTGCGACTGCGAATGACCACTGTGATATCGATCGGTGCGCGGGCGCTGCGGCAGCGGCAGAGGACCAGCCGTGCCCTGCATGGCTGCACTGCATGCTTTGCTTTTGCCTCGCTTCACGTCTCCATCTCATCTCGCGCCCGTGACCGGTTTCCGATGCACTGCACTTGCACAGCAGCACGGCGTGACGGGCTCAAGGAGGAAATGCAGCAATGATATGATGGTGCCAACACCTGGTCCGGACATTTCTACCGCTGCACTGTATGCAGCACCTCAAGACAAGCAGGCGCGCGGGCGCCCGTAGGGATGCCCGTACCTGTACGCGTGATCGACCAATGGTTTCCGTCTCGGCCAATTTGCTGTGGACCAAATAAACATTACTCCGACCTTACTAGCTTGTTTATTTTTTAAGACGTGCTACTTTCATTAAGAGAAGAGAAGAAACATTCGTTTTCGAATACAACAGTCACGGGACCTAACGAAAAGAACAGAGGACGAAAAACATTACACCGCTCGCACTGGGCGAACACCTAATAGCCTAGCGAGCGGGAGGAAGCCCGTCCGCGCCCAAGTCCTAGCCTCCTCCAGGATTACCGGAACGAGCGCCACCGGCATGAGAGCTTCCTTGTCGTGAACGCGCCGGTTCCGTTCCTTCCACAACGACCAAGCGACTAACCAGACGAAAGAGTTGAAACCTTTCCTCCGTGCCTTAGCGACATGTTTCCTGGCGGAGCACCACCACTCGGCGAACTTCACCGGGCGATCCGGAGCCAGGTCCTGAAGGAGAATATGTCTGAGGGCCCTATGCCAGGTCTCTCTAGAGAAGACACAGTCCACCGTCAGATGGTCCAGCGTTTCGGATTTCTGGGCACACAGCGCGCAAGTGTCCGAGTCCCTAAGCCCGTGATGGTGCAGCCAGTCCGACGTCCAGCAGCGGCCGTGCAAGACCAGCCAAGCAAAGAACTTGCATTTCCCCGGCATGTGAACCTTCCAGATCTGGCGTGCCCCGAGGATGTCGACGCGACCAAGAAATAGGGCGGAGTAGGCCGAAGCCGAGCAGTAGACTCCGCTAGGCGACCATTTCCAAATGAACCGGTCAGGCTCGGACGTGAGGCTGACCTCCTGCAGTAGGTCCCAGATGACAAGGTACTGCAAGACCACCTGCACAGTCCGTGCGTGGGTTACATCACCGACCCAACGGATCCCGGCCGCCCCAGTCTGCAAAGCCTCAGCGACAGTGCGGGCCCGACGCACCCTAGGCGAGACCGCGACCCAGAGGTTAGGTGTAAGGGATTTGATGGAGCACCCTGAGAGCCAGCTGTCTTCCCAGAAAAGCGCACGGGTACCGTCCCCCACCTCCACGGAAATGGAGGCGTTGAAGAAAGCCTGGGTGGCCTTGTCCACGGGGAAGCGGAACGCCGCCCAAGTCCTGTCCGGGGCAGTCCTCGCCAGCCACAACCAACGTAGGCGCAGCGCGGTGCCAAAGACACGAAGGTTGGGCAGGCCGAGTCCACCGCAGCGAGTGGGGCTGGTGACGTTCACCCAAGCGACCAGACAGCGCACGCCCGAGGCCACCTCTGTGCCGGACCAGAGGAAGCCACGGATGAGGGTTTCGACCGCGCGCAGTGCCCAGGGGGAGATGGAAATCGCCATCGAAATGTGAACTGGGATGGCCGAGAGCGTGGATTTGGCAAGCACGAGGCGGCCACTGCGGCTCAACAGTCTGCCCTGCCAAGGGGGCAGGCGCCTAGCGACCTTATCAACCAATGGCTGCATCGCCGCTTTGGGTAGCCTCTTGACACAAAGGGGTACCCCGAGGTAGGTGCAAGGGAAGTCGGCGATCGTGCAGGAGAGAATGGATCGGACCAGAGACAGGTGCCCCTCAGAGCAGTTGATGGGGTAGACCTGGCTTTTGGTGTAGTTTGCCGCCAAGCCGATCGCGCTTTCGAAAAGCGACAAGACCGCCTTGACAACCCACAGATCTAGCTCGACCGGAGAGAAGAAAGCGACCATATCGTCAGCGTAGAGAGAGGCGCGAAAACGGATACTCCTCCCTAGATCTAGAAGGAGACCATGGGATTCCGCCTTGCGGAAGAGGGCATAGAAGCATTCCATGACCAGCACAAAGAGCATGGGGGAAAGGGGATCGCCCTGACGCAGGCCTCGCCCGTGGCAGATCCGCTGCCCAGGGGCACCGTTAAGCAAAACCCTGGTGCTGGCGGTGGACAGAATGACTGAGATCCAGTCAGTCCATCGGCGAGGGCAGCCGACAGCCGAGAGGAGCTCAAGGAGAAAAACCCAGCCGACCGAGTCGAAAGCTTTCGCTAGATCAATTTTGAACATGATCCTACGAAGCTTTCGACTAGAAAGCGCTCTCGTCGTGCCAAGGACGTAGCGGAAGTTGTCGTGGATGAGGCGACCTTTGATGAAGGCACTTTGGTTGGGCCAGATTAGAGAAGAGAGGTGCGGGGCGAAGCGATTTGCGACCGCTTTAGAGAAAAGTTTCCCAAAGCTATGGATTAGACTGATGGGCCGGTAATCTGAAAGAGCGACCGGGTCTGGTTTTTTAGGCAAGAGGGTGAGTAGGGCACCGTTCAGGTGGTGGAAGCTGCGGAAGTCCATGTCAGAGAGGGCGTTGAACGCCCATAACACATCGCCCCTGATGATCGACCAGCAAGATCGGTAGAAGCGACCCGTGGAACCATCCGGGCCGGGGGCCTTGTCCAGTGGGAGGTCCTTGATCACCTCCCAGACCTCGGCCTCCGAGAAGGGAAGAGCGAGGTCCTCCAGGTCCATCCGCGGGAGTCCCAACTCCTCAAAATCGAGGGCGCAGGAACGCTCATGATGGGCACCCAGGATTCGGTCGAAGTAGTCAAAGGCTGCTGAAGCCTTGTCCTCTTCCCGAAAAACTGAACGACCACCGACCAGAAGGGAGGGGATGAAATTTTTCCTCCTACGGTGGTTGGCATGTAGGTGGAAAAGTTTAGTGTTGGCGTCCCCCTCACGTAGCCACCTGAGGCTGGACTGTTGCCGAGCGATCATTCGCTGCAGCGAGGTGAGGCCTAGGTAGCGTAGTTTGAGGAACCGCCGCAAAGAGATCTCCTCGGGAGAGAGGGACCGTGAGTCCTGCACGACCTCAAGGCGGAAGATGACCTCCTTGGCAATCTGGATTTGCAGGCGAATGCTGCCGACCGCCTTGGAATTCCACTTTACCAGGGCCTTCGCTGTCTCACGAAGGAGGTGGTTGATCATACGGAGCGGGTCGGCATCAGGGCGCGGCCCCGACCAGACCGCCTTAACTGTGTCCAAGAAGCCTTCGACCTTAGGCCAAAAGGCCTGAAAGGTGAAGCGTTTCTTAGAGTGCACCCCACAGTCGAGAAGGAGGAGGAGGGGAGCATGATCGGAACACCTCGATGAGACAGCATGTAGAGCGGAAGAGGGGAAAAGAAACTCCCAGTCCTGGGAGACAAAAACTCTGTCGATACGCTCCAAGGTGGGATGCGACCTCTCGTTGCTCCAAGTGAAGAGACGGCCCTGGAGATGTAGCTCGAGAAGCTCAAGGTCGTTAAGGAAACGACGGAAGCGACCCATCATTCTGCGCGAGAGGCAGCCATTATTCTTGTTGGCCGCTTGGTAGATGAGGTTGAAGTCCCCGCAAACAACCCAAGGTCCAGAGAGCATCAGACGGAGGGTACGGATCTCAGCGAGAAAGGAGACTTTATCCGTATCGGACTGCGGACCGTAAACGGAGGAGAGCCACCAGGACTGAGAGGGTGCGGAGAGCAGCACGACCTTCACCGCAACGTGGTGAGTGCCAAAGGAAGGAGAGGAGACGAGCCAGGTGTCTTTGCGCCAAGCGACCAAAATGCCACCGCTGGAGCCCGCAGCCGGCAACGCAACGTAATCAAAGTCGAGCCCTAACATATCAAGCATGAAGGAGGGGGGTACAACCGCGAGCTTAGTCTCTTGCAAACAAAGAAGAGAGACACGCTCGGAACCAACCAACTCGCGGACCGCCGAGCGTCTAGCACGCTGGTTAAGTCCACGGACATTCCAAACAGCTATGTTTACATCCATTTAAACACAAAAAAGACGACCTCTCGACTAGCACAGGCTCAGGCCTGCGCGTCGACGACCAGCTGCTCCTCGGGGAAGAGCTCACGAACCGCCGCCTGGAACTCGTCATCTTCCAGCACGGAGCACTGGAAGGACCCCTCGACCTGGGCACCGAAGAGCTCTCGGATAGCTCTGCAGTGCTCCTCCGACAGGCCAACAGCGAAGAGCCTCGTGTAGCGCTGGAACGCGGCGGCGTCGGGTGCCTCGCGCGGTCCCACGACTCCCAGCTTCCGCATCAGCAGGTTCTGGCCCGCGGTGACCGGGTTCGGACCCCGAGCCTTGGAAACCGCGGCGAGACGGCTGCTGCGGTGAAGCGTGGAGAGTGGCGGGCAAGCCTTCGCCCGGCGACGGCGCGGCGCCCCCAGAACCGGGGGAGGGGGTGGCCGCTGCAGAGAGGCGCAGAAGTCCGCCACCAGCGACTCGAGGTCGCCCTGAGAAGGCCCCTCAGTCGCAGCAGAAGGTGGGGAGTGCGACCTGAGAGCCTGGGAGGGGGTAGACAGCTCCGCGGCCATCGGAGGGACGTTCGGTGAATGCCGAGGGGTAGATGGACACGACTCGGCGGGGGCCGGAGAGGCAGAAGGCGACCGGAACGGAGGCGGGGCGACCACGAGGGAAGAGCCGGGCGAGGGGGCCGCGGGGGAGAGCAACCTGCAGAAGACGTCCGCCACCGGCACCACGCGAGGGGGGGCAGAGCTCTCCCCCCCACGTGCGGAGGCAGCGTCAGGCACGGCCGAGACGAGAGCAGCCGTCGTCGCGCGGAGCCCAGAGGGCGGCGGGCCACCAAGGCCGACCGCGGCCAGACCGGAGGCGGTGGTCGGGCCGTGGCCGGCAGAGGCCAAGCTGCCCCGAGCAGCAGCCAGCAGCGGCCGGGCGACGTCCCGCGGCGACCGGACGGCAGCCAGCCGCGACCAGGCTGCGGCGCGCCGCAGCCAGGCTGCTGCCGGTAGCAGCTAGGCGGCGGCCAGCCGCGGCAGGGCGACGGCCAGCCGCGGCAGGGCGACGGCCAGCCGCGGCAGGGCGATGGCCGGCCGCGGGCGGGCGGTGGCCGGCAGCTGCCGGGCGGCGGCTGGGTCCAGGCTGGCTGGCCCGGGGCAGGCAGCAGGCGGAGCCCGGCAGGCGACGGCCAGGTCAGCGCGAGCAGGCGAGGCAGAAGAGGCGACCAGAAGCTCCGCCTCAAGAAGCATCGGGTCGTCGGCGTGGCTCCTGGGCGGTGTCGACTCACGAAGAGGAGGGAGGTGCTCCGACGGCGTGTACTCGTCACAACTGAAGTGCCGCGCGACCGGAGCTGAAGAGGTAGCAGAGGAAGCCCGAGCGAGTGGGGCCACCACCGGCCCTGCTCGGGCGGCCGGCCGGCAGCCAGCACGGCTCCGCCGCCCCCCGGGCCTTGTTCTTCCGCACACGCGCCTTCAAGGCGAAGGCATCGGTCCGCTGCACGCGCCCGTCGTCTATAAAAAGGAGACCCCGACCGCCCGCGCGCGCGCACACGTCCGTCCGTCCGCCATTACCGCCGCTGCGGTGAGCTCGCCCCTCCGCTAGCTTCCGCCGCCGGTCCACCCCTCCAACCCCTTCCCTAGGTGCCAGTAGAGCTTCCCCGGCCGCTTGTTGCCTTGCACCGCCGCTCCCCTCGCCGGAATCCGTGCCGAGTCGGGCGTGCCGCCGCGCCATCGCCGCCGCCGCTCGCCGGAGCCACCTCCGACCGCACCGCCACCACCAATCGACTCCGGGTGAGCTCAATCGCACGCCTATGCCGCTTGTTCACCTGCTCCGGCCGTGGTTCACCACGGCGAGCTCGCTCCGCCGCGGAGGGCACGGTTGCGAATGACCAGGGACTAATTTGTAAACCAGGGACATGTCTGCAATGATCTTTAACTTAGTTTTCTAGCAACTCAGTCCAGCACCTTAGGAAAATCATAGAAATCCATAGAAAAATCACAAAAATGCAAACCCAATTTATTTGGTTTCAGTGAGACTAGAAATACAACTTCTACAAAGTATGACCATACTTTTGACTTATAGATTTTGAATGAAAATTCAAATTCAGTTTGGCACACTTTTGCTGTAGTTCAAAATCTAGAAAAGTTATGGAGTTGAATTTTGGATATGCTGCTAGTTATGTCATTTGTAGGCTCTGGACAAAATTTTGCATAAAGATGTGGAGAAGATCTTTTTATATGATTTACTTTGCATTTATGCTATTTCTGCCTTAATGATTTTTGTGGCAAAATGTAAATAGAGTTTTGTGCTCAACTTGTGGCTATGCTCATGTTATGCCTAGATTCAACTTTTCTGTATTTATTATGATTTTATATCAGCCAGAAATAATTAATCCTGTTTTATGCTTAGATTTACATTTAAATGCATAGTTCAAATTTCAAATGTGATCTTGATGTGCATGTTGGTTTCCTAAGCTTGTTTTAGGTCAGAGATGTTGTAGGAATGAGTTGGGCTGCAGAAGTACTTTATTTATTTATTTATGCATTTCTCATATTTTTGGTAGCTAGGATATGTCATTTTTGATATATATGTTTTATGTCTCTTTTAAATATGAACCTTGGACCAGTAGCTTGTATGGGTCTTTAGGTTCAGCAGTGCATCTTTTTCCCTATTTTCATAACTTATTTTTGTACTTAAAAGTTTGGAATCCTTATAAGCTTCCTATTAAGTTTAATTAGGAAAAATTATCCTTGCTTCCTTTTTGACCTTTTATAATGTTGTTTAGCTTATTTAAGGGCTGTAGATCCACCCTTGCTGTTTTGTGTGATTAACCAGTGTTAGTTGCTTAAATATGTGCACAGTCACTATTAAAAAGATTAAAATGATAAACCTTCTCATATAATGACCTTAATGAAAAGAAACATTAATTAAATGTTTGTCAAGGTGAATGTGGCCAACAAGAGTTGGATGTGATGGTTAAACTCTCACTCCACACCATAACTCTGCATTGCATGCCGTGTAGAACTCCCCGACGGTAACTACTCGCTCGTGCCGGAAGCTGAGGAAGGAGGAGCTGACGCGGAGCTGCAGTACGTGGAAGTGAGCGAGGACACCGAGGACTCCCAGGCTAACTTTGCTGACGAAGGCAAGCCCCGGTGCATCGACCTAATTGTTTTTGGAAATTTTGCAACTACCTATGGATGCTTGTGCATTTACGTTCAGGAGTTGAAATGAAACCCTAGATGCATGATCCCTAGGTACCTATGTCTTTACTAGTATGCTAGGTCGGTAGCTGCCATGCTATAGGACCGTTACAAGTCGAGTGATGCTTGTCACTCGCGAGAATAGGTTCTTATGTTAGAATCATAAGATCTTTATAAATGGATTGCTCATGTGGTAAGAGCATGGGATGTGGGCTCCGGTCCAATGGCTTTCGTGGGTTAAGTGTTTGAACGTACTAAGCACTTGTCGGGAATGGGACTGGTAAGCCTAGTACCTTAATGACGCGGTGAGGGATCTTACTATTACTCATCCTGAGATGCGTCTCACGGCTAGCTACCGGTGGTGCATGGTGATTCTGGGTGCCTTGCGGGGTATGCCAGATAGCCTGTACCAATGACTGTAAGATTCGATCCTGAGCCGAAGAGTTTTGGGAACCGCCTGGTTGGTGGGCTCTCGGTGAGTACACCCTACCGTGTGTTTAGGTCTACCTTGCAAGGTTTAAATCAATCGGTTGTCGACCTCTCACCATTATCTGAGACTACTTATCCAACAGGCCATGGTGTCCCTAACAATGGAACTTTGTGAATATGTATGCTTGATTAATTGTTTGCACAACTTATGCTTGCAATAGCTTGCTCATTTAGAAAAGAGTAATCAACTAGAATCTGTGCTAAAATCTTGAAAGTAAGGACGTACTCTTTGTTGCTTTTCAGCAAAAGAACCCCACTGGCCAAAAAGCCTTTCATGTCTAGAGTTGGTGATGTAGTTGTCACCGACAGGTAAGTCTTGCTGAGTATTAGTATACTCAGCCTTGCTGTAACTTGTTGTTTTCAGGTACGGCTTTTAGTGATGTGTGGCCTGGAGAGATCCCGCCTGGCTGGGAGCTGGAGTGGGTGGAAGACGAAGAATGAAGGCATCATGGCAGGCCTCCTGTGATGCTCATCGCACCGTTTAGTTTATTTCCACTGTTTTCGAAACTCTGAACTTTGTTACCATGTCAAGTACTTTGGTTTGTAATAATTAAACCCTTCGGGACAGATTTGGTTTTTAATCTTGTGTTGAACTCTGGACTTGCCTTCGTGTGAGTTAATGCATATTTGTCGATCCTTTGTTGCTATGTAAGTGATTTTACCGGGCGTTAACCCGGCAACTAACGATGGGATGATACTTTATTATCGCTTAATGGCCAAAGTGGATTGGTTTAGGCGATAGTACGGTATTTTCTTGGGCGAGTTGTCACAGCTG
Organism: Cenchrus fungigraminus; assembly: GCA_036936925.1. NCBI lineage: Eukaryota > Viridiplantae > Streptophyta > Magnoliopsida > Poales > Poaceae > Cenchrus > Cenchrus fungigraminus. The sequence goes on from CM072779.1 coordinate 12,516,901, forward strand.
GTACCAGAGCGATTATATGCACCAGAGTTAATTGACAACCTTAATCACTGGTTTTTGAATAAAATTTGCCAAGATTGTTTGGATTTGCAAAATACGTTGGTCCGTTAAGGATGGATTAGACCGAGAGGCCCTAGAGGGAATTTTTGGGTTCTTTTAGGTGGCTTATAATCTATGGTTTATTTTGCTAACTCCCATCACATTTTATTCCTGTCAGAACTTACTTTCTGTACAACCATACTAGTTCATCACGTTTTGCCATACGTGGTGGTGCCACAGGAAAGTCCTGTGAGGGATGGATGGGACCTATTCTAATGGGAACCCACGTCGCGTCTGTGTCTCATCACGTTTTGCCATACGTGGTGGTACCGCATGGAAGTCATGTGAGGGATGGACGGGACCTAATCCAAAGGGAACCCACCGTCGTGTATGTGTCTCGCCACGTTTTGCCATACGTGGACGTTCCGCATTGTGAATATGCGAGGCAAGGATGCACTCCATTCGAAAAGGAGAGTGTCTGAGGTTGCACGCTGTCCATGCAGCGGCTTGACGCATGGATACCGTTTTTATAGCGAACGGTACTGTATGTGGACGCTTCCGTGACATGCTGGCACGGAAGGTTCTTTTCTGCAGGTACATAACAGCGCTCCGGTAGTCGGTAAGTGAGTGCCGAATAGTTCTCGCCTAGTTATTATAGGGAGAGACGAATAAAAGCCTTGCCACCGGCACTAACTTCGATTTTTGGCTTGATCGCCGTGTGAGGACGATTAGGACGTCTTGCATCATGTTAAAATTTTGAAACAACTTAAAAATGTACCAAAAAATCTGAATTGTATGCTCTCTAAGGAAGTTTTTGCTAGTGTGTGGTTTTTGTGTCCTAGCTTTACCTCTCATGTCTAGGTTGTTGTTGCTGTCCAAAAGTTGAGTGGCTAATAGTTTAAATTTTTGCACCATGTTCTAGGAGTAATTGGACTAGTTGACCTATACCAAAGTTTCTCCATATCTAATCTAGTTTCTGCTCGCAAAAATTCAGGGTCATAGCTGTTGTAGATCTCGAGTTGTATCCTTTTTAGTGAACCTAGGTCATGCTGTTTTTCTGAGGACAGAACTTTGAACATTGCATCTTTCGACCTTGTTCCTAAATAATCTAGCTCAACCTTTGAATACCAAAAGTTTGCATAAAAACTTTACGGAGTAGCTGGTGAAAGTTGAGAAATTTTGGGGTTCTGGTTGTTGAGTTATGAATTTTTATTCACAGCTGCCAGATTTTGCACCATTTGACATGTTGCTCTCTTTTGAGTTCTAGCATGCGTTACATTTTTGTACAGATGGCTGCTCCCATGTTTTTCGAGTACAGCACTGACGGTACGGTCCATACTGACGGGCTGCACTAGGAGGGTTTTCCACGCCTTGCGTGGGAGGCACTCAGCGCCGCCGGCTACACCACTCCGCCCGTCTACGAGGCGATCGAGTTCGAGCACCTGGGCGTGCCCCGTTGCAGGGTGACCGTCACCGTGCCACCTCACCCGGACCACCCCGGCTGGTTCGACTTGAGCTCCGTGTACTGGGGTTTTCGTCAGCAGGAGTCTTTCGAGTCGGCTGCCATCTGGGTGCTGACGGACTTCTGCGACCACAACCTGACTACGGTGGCACTCTCACCGTTTGGACTGTTTCCGGCAGTGAGCCCGCACGACCCAGCGTGGCTGGACCGTGTGGACCACCTACAGGAGTTACTTCTGCTCGCGGTTCCGCTGGACGTCACGCGGATGCTGACACGATGCCTGGACGCCGTGTTCACACTTCAGGGGCTGCGTAACACCACCCAGTTGGTGATCAGCCAGCGTCTGGAGTCGGCTCGGCTGGCCTGGCACAATCTCTCAGCGGCTTACCAGCAGCAGGGCTTCACTCTCTTCCAGACTCAGCGGGAGAACGACTGGCTTCATACCAGGAGGTTCCAGTTAGAGCTGGAGCGAGGCGACCACTTGCAGAGGATCCTTGACCTGGAGGCGCAGACCACTACCCTCCAGGAGGACGTGGACGCTAGAGACATCGAGAGGTTGACACTGCTGCAGAACATCGTCGAGATGCAGCAGCAGGTGGAGGAGGCCGAGGTGCAGGTAGCAGCACTGCAGGCCGTTGTGGCTCTGCAGCCCCCATCCCCGGTGGAGGCACCTCCGGAAGAGCAGCAGGGTCAGTCCGGTCTTGACTAGGAGAGTCAGGCAGGACCACCGCCACCGACCCCACCCGCTTCACCTGCCGCCAGCGACGCTTCGGTCGGCAACCAGGTTGCCGTAGTGTTGTAGTGGGGTGACTTATACTCCTGGGTGTAGCCGTTTAGATGGTTTTTGTGGTAGGCTAACGTAGGAGTATTCTTTTGTGCAGCACGACTGCATTGTAACCCCTGATGTATGTTGGTGATCCCTAAAACTTGGCATCCATGTAATGCTTGGTTGAACACCATTTCCTGCAGTGTTGTTGTAAAGAAAATGTTTAAGCTATATGTGGTCAGAATTGAGTCTTGTGTTGAATACCAAACTTATTCAGGATTTTATGACGATCGCGCTCGCCAAAATTCAGCATTTGTGCACTTTCCTACCGAAAGTTATGCAATTTTCAATCCAGATCTGGCTGCTGCCCAAACAGCTAGACAGAGCGTTGAAATTGGAATTTTTCGGGCAAGTGAACGTTGGAATCTTTTTATGCATTGAATACCAAAGTTGTGCGAAATATTGTGATGACTGTGCTCACCAAAATTCAGCATTTTTGCATAAGTATACTAGGAGTTACGAAAATTTCGGTAAATTCAGCCTGCTGCCAGGGCAGCGAGGCAGAGTTTCGCAATTTGGATTCTTCGGGCATGTGGACTTGGAGTTCGCTGCGAAGATGAATACCAACTTTGAAGTGCATGAAATCCTACACTTATTGACCGGAAAGTTAAAGTTTTTCAGTGACTGAGCGGTGGGCTATGAAACTTGTCTTATGACCGTGTTGCTGCAAATTTCGATAAACTGGCACTAATGAGCTTTTGTGACACATGTTTACACTTGTCATTTCTTTCTAAGCAAGATTATGGCTACGTGTCTAATAAAGGCTCACATTTTCAGATGGTGGGACCAACACGCAGCTCCCCCAACGGGTTCGGAGCGTCGGGTAGTGGTGAACTACCACCGCCACCGCCCATGATGCCGTCGGAGGCATTCATGGCCTCTCAGACCGAGGTGCTGCGCCAGATCTTACAGACGCAGCAACAGATCGCCCAGCAGCTGAACCAGAGGCCACCCCATGGGGCAAATCATGAGGGGCCAAATCATGTCACCACCTACCCTCAGTTCACTGGGATGAAGCCCCCGACCTTCACTAAGGCGGAAGACCCCCTTGAAGCTGAGGCGTGGATCAAGGCCATTGAGGCCAAGTTCTCTGCCTTTGTGCTGCCATGCTCAGAGGAAAACAAGGCCAACTTCGCAGCCTTGCAGCTGCGGGGTGAAGCCTTGATGTGGTGGGAACATTTCAAGACCATGCAGCAGGTCGGGCATGCTGTCACTTGGAATGAATTCAAGCAAGCTTTCAGAAGCCATCACATTCCCAAGGGACTTATGGATAGGAAGATGAGGGAACTGCTGGCCCTCAGGCAGAGAGCCGACACTGTGTATCACTATGCACAGAACTTCAATAGCCTTTGCCAGTATGGTGGGCATCACGTGGATATCGATGCAAAGAAGATGGAGAGGTTTCGTGATGGCCTGGATGGTGAGTTGTATGAACGGCTGAACTTGATCGAGCCCAACAACTTCCATGAATTGGTGAACAAGGCTATATCCCAAGAGGATGCTATGAAAAAGGCCCAGAGAGACAAGAAGAGGCAGGCTGGTTTTGCTTCGGGCAGCGGGACTAACAAAAAGTTTCGCTTTGTGAAGAAGAATGTTCCTAACTCGTCTCAGCAATCTTCAACTGGACGCTGGACGATGAAGCCATCACAGAGCAAACCTTCAGGGAACTTCCAGTTCCGCAGCAAGCTTCCAAGCCCAACGCACCCCCACGTAACACCGGTGACCCCCGTTGTTACAATTGTGGACAGCCCGGGCATTATATAAGTGAATGCCCAAAGTCGAGGCAGATTAAGCCCAAACAGCAGAATCAAGGTTCAGGGACCAAGCCGGTCAATCCAGCCAAGAAGCCGATGGTGCAAGTCCGTCAGGGCAAGCTGAACTTCACCACCATGAGTGATATTCCAGAAGGAGCTTCAGTGCTTACGGGTACATTCTCTATCCATGACACCCCTGTTAAGATCTTGTTCGATTCTGGAGCCACTCATAGTTTTATTAGTGGAAGCTTGGTAGAAAAATTGGGTTTAAGTGGTTCACATGTTAAGGAGGCTTTTACAATTGTCACTCCGGGTGGAAAAATCTCTTCCCACACCTTAGCCTTCGGAGTACCATTGAAATTGGGAAGTAAGACTGTTCAATCACACCTCATTGTCATAGGCTTAGAGGGTATGGATGCTATCTTGGGTATGGATTGGATGACCCGACATAAGGTGGTTCTAGATATCTCGGGTAGAGTTGTAGCAATCAATTCACCTACCATCGGACATACCACCCTGTACCTACCTTTTAAGGACGGTGTAGATCCTTGTGCCTATGTGACCATTACTTCTCATCTTGAAGAAATTTCAGTAGTTTGTGAGTATCCTGATGTCTTTCCCGATGAATTGTCTAGCATGCCACCAGACCGGGATGTCGAGTTTGTGATTGAACTCCAACTGGGCACTGCGCCCATTTCCAAATGACCTTACCGTATGCCTCCCAAAGAACTAGCTGAACTGAAAAATCAACTTCAGGAATTGTTGGATAAAGGCTATATTCGCCCAAGTTCTTCTCCTTGGGGTTGCCCCGTACTCTTTGTCAAGAAGAAAGATGGGAGTTTGAGGTTATGTGTTGACTACAGACCTCTTAATGCGGTGACCATCAAAAACAAATATCCTCTTCCCCGCATTGATGTTCTTTTTGATCAATTGGCTGGAGCCAAGGTTTTCTCCAAGATCGATCTTCGGTCTGGTTATCATCAAATCAAAATTCGACCTTGCGACATCCCCAAAACTGCTTTCTCCACCCGATATGGTCTCTATGAGTATCTGGTGATGTCTTTTGGTCTCACAAATGCCCCAGCTTACTTCATGTATCTCATGAACTCCGTATTCATGACGAAGCTTGACAAGTTCGTAGTGGTCTTTATCGATGATATTCTGATCTATTCCAAAAATGAGAGGAAACATGCCGAACATCTTCGAATTGTTCTACAGCGTTTGAGAGATCACAAGCTCTATGCTAAGTTCTCCAAATGCGAATTCTGGCTGGATAGTGTGAAATTCTTGGGGCACACTATTTCCAAAGATGGCATATCCGTAGATCCTAGCAAAGTACAAGAGGTGATGGATTGGAAACCACCCAAATCCGTACACCAAATTCGCAGTTTTCTGGGTCTGACAGGTTATTATCGCTGATTCATCCCGGACTTCTCCAGGATCGCCAAACCTATGACCGAACTGCTCAAGAAAGGGGAAAATTTGTGTGGAGTGAAGCATGTGAGAAAGCTTTCCACACGTTGAGGCAACACTTAACTTCAGCCCCAGTGCTAGTACAACCGGATAATTCCAAACCCTTTGAAGTTTTCTGTGATGCGTCAGACACTGGTCTTGGTTGTGTTCTTATGCAAGAGGGCCGAGTCATTGCCTATGCCTCTCGGGCACTTCGACCCCATGAGATAAATTATCCCACTCATGATCTAGAGCTAGCAGCGGTTGTTCATGCTCTCAAGATATGGAGGCACTATCTGATGGGCAATCGTTGCAATATCTTCACCAATCACAAGAGTCTCAAATATATCTTCACTCAATCAGACCTAAATATGAGGCAAAGAAGATGGCCCGAGTTGATTAAAGATTATGATCTAGAAGTGCACTATCATCCCGGAAAAGCAAATGTTGTTGCGGATGCTCTTAGCCGCAAGGTTCACGGCAACCATCGAGAGGTGGAGCCGTATAGTGACACTTTATGTGAAGACATGAGGAAGCTTCATTTGGAAGTGGTAGAACACGGACATCTATATGCCATAGCTGCAGAATCTAATCTTTATGATAAAATTGTCACTGCTCAACGCAATGATGTGGGCATACAGCTGATAAGGTAGGAATTAGCAGAAGGAGACCCCAAGTACACTTGTTTCCAGAGGGATGCAAAAGATGTGGTCTGGTTTGGGAAACGCCTTGTGATTCCTGCTGATCCGGACCTTAAGAAGGAAATTTTTGACGAGGCTCATCTTTCCAAGTTCTCTATTCACCCCGGAAGCACCAAAATGTATCAAGACTTGAAGGAAAATTTCTGGTGGTCCAATATGAAAGTCGACATAGCACAGTATGTGTCAGAATGTGATACTTGTCATAGAATGAAAGCAAGCCATTTGAAATCGGCAGGAGTACTCCAACCCTTGTCGATACCTATGTGGAAGTGGGATGACATAAGTATGGACTTCATTGTGGGTTTACCCCTGATTGCTAGAAAGAAGGATTCTATCTGGGTTATCGTGGACAGACCCACCAAAACTGCTCCTTCATCGCAGTTCACACCACTTATTCAGTTCAAGCCTATGCAGAGATTTATTTGGACCAAATAGTCCGCTTGCATGGAATTCCAAAGACAATAATTTCTGATCGAGGAACTCAATTTGTGGCTCATTTCTGGGAGCAATTGCATGAATGCTTAGGAACCAAATTGATCCGTAGTTCCAGCTATCATCTGCAGACCGATGGTCAGACGGAAAGGGTAAATCAAATTGTGGAAGACATGCTACGGGCAAGCATCATGCACTTTGATAAGAGTTGGGACAAGTGTTTGTCCTTTGCAGAATTCTCATATAACAATAGTTATCAAGCTAGTTTGAAGATGGCACCGTTTGACGCTCTTTATGGACGGAGATGCCGCACCCCTTTGAACTAGTCAGAAGCCGGAGAAAGGACACTCTTTGGTCCGGACTTAGTCAAGGATGCTGAAGAGAAGGTGCAAGTGATAAGGGAGAATTTGAAGTTAGCTCAAATGAGACAAAAGAGCTATCACGATAGAGGAACAGCACCCCGCCAATATGAAGTTGGTGATTATGTCTACCTAAAGGTTTCACCAACCAAAGGTGTGCAACGGTTTGGTGTTAAGGGAAAATTAGCTCCACGCTAGATTGGACCCTATGAAATCATTGAAGTATGTGGGCCCGTGGCGTATCGCATCCGACTTTCAAAGCGGTTCTCCGCAGTCCACAATGTGTTCCATGTGACCCAATAGAAGAAAGGCGTGCCTGTGCCTGAAACCGAGGTGATCACTGAAGCAAATGCTTGGATTGAGCCGGATTTCTCGCTCATCGAGCATCCAATGAGGGTGTTATACCAAAAGGAGAGAAAGACCCGATGGCATACCGTAAAGATGTACAAGATCCAATGGAGTCATCATACGGAAGAAAAAGCGACTTGGGAGACGGAAAGTTATCTCAACACAAAGTTCCCGGGTTTTCTACAATCTCGAAACCGTAAGTTCTTTTCCCTACCTTGTTCTTTTGAATCGAATCTCGGGGCGAGATTCCGCTTAAGGGGGTAGGCTGTGACGCCCCAGGTTTTTTATTTAATGCTAACGACTAGTCAAACTTGTTGACTTTGCTCAAATCTTGGTCAACCTGGGTCATCACCTCGAAAACCTAGCCAACAATCACCCATAAGCACCTTAAGCAAGTCAACACCATCTACCTTGGTCAAAACCCTAGTCAAAGTGGTCAAACCCCCTTGATGTCAACACCTTGTCTTAGAACTTTGGCCACGTTCTCCAATTTTTGTCTAAACACTCAAAATTCTACCAATGTAAAAGTTGTGCAGAATTTAGTGGGACACAATTCATCTTTAAGGTGGCATTTCAAATTTTGAGAGGAAATGGTTCAAATTTGCAAGTCAAACCTCATTTTACTATTCCTCGGCGCCATGAAAGTCAGCGACTTTGCCTGCAGTTCATGTTCAAACCATTGCTCAAAACATAGGTTGACCTGCACAAAAGTTGCTCTCCTATAGCCCCTCTTCAACTTTGCTTTTGGACGAAATGGAACTTATATTCAAAAAATTGAAGTTTGGGCTCGTCAAAGTGTGGTACTTTGAATTTGAACCGACACCCGGGCTCTGGCCTGCGCTCTCGCGCCGGGCGCGTCGTGCCGCGCTGCCACGCGGCAGCTGGCGCGCCGCCGCTGAGCCTCGACGGCCGGGCCCCCACCGGCCCACAGTCCGGCGAGGACGGGGACAGCATCATCACGCGCCCCCGCCCCCAACCGTCTCGCACGCGGAGGGAGTGTCCCCGCCGCGCCTCGGGCGGCCGGCCGGCAGCCAGCACGGCTCCGCCGCCCCCGGGCCTTGTTCTTCCGCACGCGCGCCTTCAAGGCGAAGGCGTCGGTCCGCTGCACGCGCCTGTCGTCTACAAAAAGGAGACCCCGACCGCCCCCGCGCGCGCACACGTCCGCCCGTCCGCCATTGCCACCGCCTCGGTGAGCTCGCCCCTCCGCTAGCTTCCGCCGCCGGTCCACCCCTCCAACCCCTTCCCTAGGTGCCAGTAGAGCTTCCCCGGCCGCTTGTTGCCTTGCACCGCCGCTCCCCTCGCCGGAATCCATGCCGAGGCGGGCGTGCCGCCGCGCCATCACCGCCGCCGCTCGCCGGAGCCACCTCCGACCGCACCGCCACCACCAATCGACTCCGGGTGAGCTCAATCGCACGCCTATGCCGCTTGTTCACCTGCTCCGGCCGTGGTTCGCCGCCGGCGAGCTCGCTCCGCCGCGGAGGGCACGGTTGTGAATGACCAGGGACTGATTTGTAAACCAGGGACCTGTCTGCAATGATCTTTATCTTAGTTTCCTTGCAACTTAGTCCAGCACCTTAGGAAAATCATAGAAATCCATAGAAAAATCAGAAAAATTCAAACCCAATTTTTTTGGTTTCAATGAGACTAGAACTACAACTTCTACAAAGCATGACCATACTTTTGACTTATAAATTTTGAATGAAAATTCAAATTCAGTTTGGCACACTTTTGCTGTAGTTCAAAATCTAGAAAAGTTATGGAGCTGAATTTTGGATATGCTGCTAGTTATGTCATTTGTAGGCTCTGGACAAATTTTGCATAAAGTTGTGGAGCAGATCTTTTTATATGATTTACTTTGCATTTATGCTATTTCTGCCTTAATGATTTTTGTGGCAAAATGTAAATAGATTTTTGTGCTCAACTTGTGGCTATGCTTATGTTATGCCTAGATTCAACTTTCCTGTATTTATCATGATTTTATCTCAGCCAAAAATAATTAATCCTGTTTTATGCTTAGATTTACATTTAAATGCATAGTTCAAATTTCAAATGTGATCTTGATGTGCATGCTGGTTTCCTAAGCTTGTTTTAGGTCAGAGATATTGTAGGAATGAGTTGGGCTGCAGAAGTACTTTATTTATTTATTTATGCATTTCTCATATTTTTGGTAGCTAGGATATGTCATTTTTGATATATAGGTTTTATGTCTCTTTTAAATATGAACCTTGGACCGCACCTGCGCCGAGAAGGTGGGGGAGGGGGAGCGACCGCGCGGCACAGGGGAGTACGAGCCCGAGGCGGAGGAGCCCGAGGCCTCGAGGTCCCAGAGCTCCATGGAGGAGGGAATGGAGGGGCCGGGCTCCGCCGAACCAGGCTCCACTCTCTCCACCGGCACGACCGTGGACAGGCAGGGACTAGAGGGGCCGCCATCCCCCTACCCAACAGAACGCGCCCCCGCACCTGCAGCAGAGACAAGAGGCAGGCGGTCGGCGCCCGGCGCCTCCTGGGGGCGCGGCCAGGCAGCGGGGGTGGAGGGAGAGGATGGCGCCTTGCCACCGACGAGCCCCGCGCACGCCTCTAACACACGGAGAGCCGAGGCAACCGCGGTCGGCCCGGCGGCAGCCGTGGCGGGGTAGAGGCCCGGGACGGCGGCGAGCGCGGTGAGGGTGTACATCGCGCCCACGGGTGACACCCCCACAGAGGGGTCAACCGCCCCAACGGTAGGGGGTAGAGGAGCGACCGAGAGTAGAAGGGGCGAGGCGGAGGGGACAACCTCGACCGGCGCCGGCGAGCTCACATCGAGACGACCGTCCAACTCATCGAAGCGAGACGAGGAGGGAGCCGCACGGGGGCGGAGCCCGGGGCGGCGGCGGTCGGCACGCCGTCACAGGCCGTGGAGGGAGGAGGGGCAGCGGCGGCCGACGGACACCCCGTAGCAGCCAGCGGCCGAGCGGCTGCGGCTGGCCGCCCATCAGCAGCAGCCAGCTGCCGGGCGGGTGGTGGCACGGCCAGGGCAGCCGCCACCGGCCAAACCCCCGCCCCGGCCGGCCGTGTGGCAGTAGGAGGTCCGGCCGCGGCCAGCGGCCCAGCAGGGAGGTGCCAGAGGGCGGCCTGGCAGCGGGGGGGGGAGGGGGAGACGGCCGGCCCCGGCCCCAGCGGCCGGCAGGGACCGCCCGGGCGCGGCCGACGCGCCCCCAGCAGCAGGCGACTGGGCAGCGGCGCCGCCGGCCGCCGCGCACGGCGAGCCCCTGGCCAAGCCGACGACGGAGGCGACCTGGTGGCCGGCGGCCGGAGGGGGGAGAGGAGCAGGGCCGACGGCGGGAGGGGGGAGGGAGGAAGCCAAGCCGGGGGGCCCTTCGTCGGGCAGCTCCTCGAGGAGCATGGCCCCTGGCCGGTGGCGGCCGGAGGCCGGCGGGTTGGGTGGAACAGCGGCGGACGCAACGGCCAGCAGCAGCCGACGGCGGCGGACGGTCGGGGAGATGAGGGAGCAGGCGGGGAGGTGAATCCGGGCGGCCGCCGGGCACGGATGCCGGCCGGCGGCGGCAGAGGTCGCCTGGGGAGGGGTGGCCCGATCTACGCGCCCGCAGCACGAGGGGCGCCACGGCTAGGTGGATCGGGAAGAGGGTGACGAGGGGCTTCTGGATCCAGTCCCGGCGCGGCGAGGGGCGGCCGGAGCACGGAGAACGCCGGCGGCGGCGTCGGGCGTCGGGGGGTGGGCGCGAGGAGCGCCCGAGCAGGGGTCACGGGAGCTGGTGTTACCAGTCTGCGTGTTAGTGGGATGTGAATCAAGTTCGCAAATCCTTACTAGCTTGTTTAGATTAGGAAGCCCGCACGCGCCTAAGTCCTAACCTCCTCTAGGATTACCGGAACGAGCGCCACCGGCATGAGAGCTTCCTTGTCGTGACGCGCTGGTTCCATTCCTTCCACAGCGACCAAGCGACCAACCAAACGAAGGAGTCGAAACCTTTCCTTCGTGCCTTAGCGACCTGTTTCCTGACGGAGCACCACCACTCGACGAACTTCACCGGACGATCCGGAGCCAGGTCCTGAAAGAAAATATATCTGAAGGCCCTATGCCAGGTCTCTTGTTTAGATTCATCATTAATCCCACCTCTCAATTTTCTATCTATCCGTCACATTTTCTCTTAGAACACGTGATCCAACATACTGTTTCAACAACTATTCTAGCATCCACCACAGCCTCTACTAGTTTTAAGCTGCCCGGGTATGTATTGTGCCAAAACGACGAGTTCAGGCAGTGTTTAATTCCCTAAAATTTTTCGAAATTTTCGTATTACGAACCGTGTCACTTTTGATAAAAAATTCCACTACTTTTCATCCAAAATTTTACTCGGCGTTTCGACTTTTTCTCCTCGGCAATTGAACTCTCACCCTGCGTCCCACGTGACAGCAGCGAGCAGCAGCAAGCGATCGAAAACGTGCGGCTCTAGCTAGCAGCAGTACTATGCCGCGCCAGTACACACGACACGTCATATTCGCTAGCCCTGCAGTGCAGAGCACCACCAGCTCGCATCACGCCGTCGTAATCCTCGACCATTAATCACCGCCCGGCGGCAGCTGACGCGTGACGTCGTGCGTAGGCGTAGCAGAGGCCGGGAACGGCAGGAAGAGGCAAAGGCTCCCCCGGGAAGCCAGCCGCGGGGGGCGGGCGGGTGTTACGGGGACGGTGAGCAGGGCCCACCGGTCGGCGTCTCGCCGTGCGGGTGGCGATGGCGCGTATTTATATATATATATATATATATATATATATATATATATATATATATATATATTTCTCTATTTTGCAAAAATAAATGGTCCGTCAGAAATTTTGCAAAACTATACATCTGCCGCCGTGGCCTACGGCGGCAGGGACATACCGCCGTGCGGCACGGCGGTAGGGGCTGTGGCCCACGGCCAGACGTGGGCCCGTAGCGTGCGACGGACATACCGCCGTAACCCACGGCGGTAGGGATATACCGCCGTGGGCTACGGCGGCAGGTCCTAGCGCCGTGGGCCACAGCGGCAGCAGGCCTGCTGCCGCCGTGCCCCACGGCGCTAGGAACTGCTGCCTATATAACACCGAAATTCAGCCGAAAATGTCATAATAATTCGAAAAAAAGAAAGAGAGGGGGAAGAGGAGAAGGGAGTGAGGAGGAGGTGGTGAAGGTGCGAAGCTCTGCCGGTTTTTCGTCTAGTTAGAGGTAATACTCTGATACTTAATAGTTTGAACTGTGATAATAGTAAAAATATAGTTTTAGTGTAGATCTGCTTACTAAAAATATAGTTTTAGTGTAGATCAGCTTACTAAAAATATAGTTTTAGTGTAGACCTGTTTAGTAAAAATATAGTTTTAGTGTAGATGGATTAGTAAAATTATAGTTTTAGTGTAGCTCTGAGTAGATATATTTTGTAGTTGCAGATCCACTTGTTAATAGCAGTTTTTTTCATGCTGTCAGACATGTCGGATGCAGTCAGTGTCAAGTTGTATTTCGGTAATGGGCAGATTAGATATGGTGAACATGGAGTTGACTTGTCAGAATTTAATTCGGTTGACCATGTGATTAGAAGAGCAGCCGAAAGAACTTGGAGGTCCATTACCAACTTTTTTTTATAGGGCATTCCATGTAGATGCAGAGCAACATGACTTGTTCATTATGGCTCTAATCAACAGGAGTGAGTCAGTATATTGGGAGCTTATGCCACTTCAAGGCACTGAATATTGGAGGAGTTATATCAAAACAGCATGTGAAATTGGTTTGCCTGTGATGTTGTTTATCCAAGTTGTTCATAAGGCTGGGTCTAGTAGTCAAGTGCATGAGGAGGGTAGTGCTGCTCACCAGGGTGAGGCTGAACTACAAGCAGGAGATGGTCCTGCAACTGAGCTACAAGAAGGAGATGGTGCTTCCACTGAGGCAGAAGGAGATGGTGACACACCCTTTGAGGCCCGTGGTGAAATTGACGAGGGGGGAGTTAATGAAGAAGTACTCAGGCAGTACGAAATGGAGGCTGATGAGGATGAACGTGGGTTGGAAGAGGACTCCTCAGATGATGAGGATGACCAGCTAGTTCCAAGGGATTGGGACAGTTACAATTTCTCACAGCTATCTGTCAATCCTGGTGAGAATGTGTCCTGGGAGTATAGAGTGCAGTAGAGGTGAAGGATGCAGTGAAGAGGTGGGCCACCCTTACTCTGCAGAGAGAGTTCAGGGTAGTGAAGAGTTCTCCACATATATATGATGTACAATATGTGAAGCCCAACTGTCCTTTTCGAGTGTATGCTTCCAAGGGCAAGTGGAAAAATTACAGGGAGATCAGATCTGTTGTGGATCACACTTGTGTACTTGAGCAGCTAGATACGAGCCATCGTGATTTGTCAGCCGGTTTTGTGACCAGCCAGATGTTTGCAAAGATTGTGGAAAATCCTGCTTATGAGCCCAAGTCCATTATCTTGGCAATTGAGGAGAAATTTAGGTACCAGATAAGTTATGGTAAGGCATACATGGCGAAGAAGAAGGTATTGGAGATGAGGTGGGGTACTTATGAAGCATCCTACGACAATCTGCCTCGATTGCTGAACACAATTGCCACGTTAAATCCTGATAGTTATTATGATATCAAGACTTATAATCTTGTATCAAGGCCAGGGAAGCAAGTCTTGCAGCGGGCATTCTTAGCATTGGGTCCCACTATTACAGCATTCAAATAGTGTCGACCAGTCATTTGCATAGATGGCACATTCCTAACAGGAAAATACAAGGGCACAATCCTTACAGCTGTGGCTGCAGATGGCAACAATCAGTTGTTGCCATTGACAATTGCTTTTGTAGAGGGAGAGAATGGTGACAGTTGGTATTGGTTTCTGGAGAGATTGAAGCAGATGGTGGTAAGAGATGTGTCAGACGTGTGTGTGATACACGATAGACACAAAGGTATTTTGCAGGTCAATAATGATATCAAAGAAGGTAGTGAAGAACGTAACAGAGCAGCACAATGGCCAGATGTGCATAGCAGGTGGTGCATGAGGCATATGGGAGCAAACTTTCATAGTCAGTTCAAGAACAAAGAACTTACACAATTGTTCAAGCGCTTATGTTCGACCAATCAGGAGAAAAAGTTCTACTAGCTATGGCAAAAATTAGATGATCTGACGAAAAAAGCATCAGAAGAGATAGCTAAGAAGCCAATAAGTACTGAACCCGGGGAAGAGCCAGTTTCTCTGGAGGACGTGGGGCTAGATGCTCCAAATGTCAGAAGGAGAAGGGGACGTGCTGTGAAGACCTTCAGCCAGTGGATTCAGAATGAGCCTAAGGAGAAATGGTGTCTCCTGTTTGTTAAGGGAGGTGTGAGGCATGGGATAATGACAACAAATTTTGCTGAGGTCTACAACGCTGTTTTGCGTGGTGCCAGAGCTCTCCATCTTGCTGGTATCATTGAGTTCTTCTTGTACCGCACAATGAAGTACTTTCTTGAGCGTGCTACTGCAGCACATGCAGCTATGCAGGACTGTCAGAAGGTGTATTCAACATGGATGACTGAGTACTTGACCACAAAACAGAAGGCTGCTCTTGCTCACAGAGCTTACCCACAACCTCTACGTCGTGATCCTGGTGAGGAAGTGCAGTGAAAATATCAGATAAATTGCCAGTCCAAATCACAAAAAGCGAATGGTGAAATAACAACACAAAAAACAGTTATTGGGAATCAGACATGCTCATGCTCTTGCCAGAAGCCACTGCTGCTACACTACCCCTGCTCACATGTGATCGCTGCATGCCTTGCAACAAAGAATAAACATTGGGGTCGCTACATGCCTAAATACTTTCTGAAGCAAACCATTCTAGACACTTGGAACCACACTATTGAGGATTACCTGCATCTTGGAACTTTCACTCAAGACCCCAAAGACAGTGCGTTGTACGTACCAAATTCAGATCCAACCATGTGCCAACGTGTCGGTCGACGCAAGAAGAAGAGGATTAGGAACAACATGGATGAGGCTGAAGCTGGCCTGCGGTGCAGATATGCTCTAAGTGCAACAATCCAGGACACTCCTACAAGAAATGCACCGAAGCATCTTACTTTTCCACTGTCACTTCTCCAGCACCTTCAGCTAGTGCACGTGGACGTCGTTCCCGTCGCTACAACGAAGGAATGCAGTGACCGTACTTGTTTGTGCTACCGTGTTGTAATATTTGAAATACTTATGCATGTTTTCGTCTTGTAATATTTGAACCATTTTATTTGGCAAGGTCTTGTAATATTTGAACTTATGCATGTTATCGTGTTGTAATAATTGAACTACCTTTTCATTTGCTTGTTGTTTTCTTCTTACCGTCAAATTTATTATCATATCCTGTTATGTATTGTTCTATAATTTCAAATGAAACATGTAATGAATTATCATATTTCTCATTTTTTAGGCTTTCAATGGCTTCCTCGGGTCCTGAGTTGGATTTGGAGTTGCTCACCAGTAGGAAGGACAAGGTTGCGGTGCCAAAGGGGATCCACACTCCTATGTGCTACTGCGGTGACAACTGTAAGCTTGTCAAGTGCAACGTTCTCGGGTACTGCTACGGGATGAGGTTCTTCATGTGCGTGAACTACGAGCATGACCCCCTCCCACCATGTCGCAATGTTAGACCAAAAGTAAGAACAAACTGCCTTACTAAATAAACAATATGTCATTACTATTTTATTATGTGCTAACTTGTCTTTAAAAAAAGACTCCACTTCCTCTCTGTGATTTTATGCAGTGGCTAGATTGTGAGCAGTCCGAACAAGACAAGCGTTACGTCGAGGCGACGGGTCGTTCAGCACGTGAGAGGTGGCAAAGGATGGTTGAGGCAGAAAAACAAGAAGAAAAACGTAAGGAGCAGCAGGAGGAAATTCGTATTCGCCGGGAGATCAAAGAACGTGAAGCGGCCGCGGCCCGTGAAGCAGATAGAGAAAGGAAGAGGGAGAGAGCTCGCCGGGCTAAGGAAGCTGGGCCGGATGCTATGAGGAAGGGGAAAATACCCCCGTTGTACCCAGTAGACGTAGAGTACTAGACGTCGAGTGCTACTGTATCCATAAAAAATTATGATTTCATTTCATCATTCTCTAGAGTCGGGCTGTATCTTTAAGAACTTGATTTCAGATGCATTTCAGATGCAAACAGTAAAACTCGTACTAGGGTGTGTTTTCTGTGAGTCATTGCACCAAACAGTGAACACATAGGGTGTGTTTTCTGTGAGTCACTGCACCAAACAGTGTACCTAGTACTAGGGTGTGTTTTCTCCGAGTCATTGCCCGTTTTTCTTGCCCCGGATCGAATGGCCCACCGTCCAGTCTGCTTTATTGTCTACATATATGTGAGCACTCTTCTCCAGTGTCACTTCACAACACAACAAGCACCAATGAGTTCCTGGACTGGGGATGATGATGACTCCCTCGGTCCAGCACTGTGGAGCCAGCAAGATCCAGAGTTCAACAGCAATTTTCCAGTCTTAGATAAGAGAGATTTCAAATCCATGCGTGATGTTAGAAAGTACGCACCAAATCAAACGGTGAACTGGCCAAGGTGTGCACACGGTGAGTTCTGTGTGATGCAGGTTTACCAGGGATGGGACAACTCTGGTCGACGCTTCTGGCATTGCTCACGAGCATGGGTAAGCAAAACTCTATGACCTCTGTCCTTCATCATTTTATGATTTACTAATGTAATCACGGTTTCTGCAGTACTCCGAACAACCAGATAACTGCGGTTTCGTGCAATGGGTGGATCCCCCAGCTATTGACCCGTATCAAGAGTACATCAACTACCTCGAGGATGTTGTCATCTTCAACCTGAGGCAAGAACTCGCGTCGGCATTGGCTTCTCCAGATCTGACATCTACCAACGACGACGACGGACCGGTGACCGGACCAATGGTGGTGAAGACGAACACCGGGTGTGAGGACGAGTTCTGCTGTTGTCCGTGCCACGAGAAGAAGGACAACACTCCACCAGCAACTCCACTCCCGCCACCGTCTGATCCAACTCCACCCCCGTTGGGGTACTACATGCCCTCCCAGCACTCCGGCGGGTCTATGATGTCCGGGTTCTCCGAGTACTATTCGTACAACTAGACTACAAATGTTGTAATCGTTTATCTAAATTCCCTAAGGCACGTTACGACTAGCAGCGGCACAAAGTTAGGGTACTTGTGCCGTACGTGCCATTGCTTGTTTCTGTAATTCGTCGTTAAGTATTAATGGTTCGTCGTTAAGTATCAATGCTTCAAAAATTGAAATTTACAAAAAAAAATCCTACCGCCGTAGGGCCATACATACCGCCGTGGCCTACGGCGCTACCTGGAGGCCACGCTACCGCCTGACGGTAGGCTCCTACCGCCGTGCCGCACGGCGGTAGGCCCCTAACGCCGTGGCCCACGGCGGTATGTGCCCTTGCCAGTGGGCCACTGCCCCTGCCGCACGGTGGTAGGAACCCTACCGCCGTGGGCCACGGTGGCAGATGTATAGTTTTGCAAAATTTTTGGCGGACCATTTATTTTTGCAAAATAGAGAAAAAAATATAAAAAAAAATTCGTGACGCAGAGGCCGGCTGGGCCGTGGGGCAGGGTGCTATGTTTGGTCTTGTCGCACGGCCCCAGGGAGGAGGGGGAGGAGGGTTTGGCCGTGTTTAAATGCATCCCAAAAAAATTTCGGGAAAGGGAATCTCGTATGCATGGAGTACTAAATAAAATATATTTGCAAAACATTTTCACACATGGTGTAACTTTACGTGATGAATCTAATGAGCATAATTAATTTAATAATTTGCTACAGTAATGCTACAGTAATCGTCTTCTGATCATATGGTCAAAGCCCTCATTAGACTCCTCTCGGAAATTTAACTAGGAGTGTGAAAATAGTTTTGTAAACTACATTTATTTAACAGCCTTAATTATTGGTCAAAGTTACATTTAATACCCAAAATTGTTTACGTAAACACGACCAATTGCTTGTTCCGTGGGCCCGGAGCCCGGTGCCCAATGGGCAAAGGGCAGCAGCGCATTGAAGGACGCGTATGATTTGCTGCTTCCCCCTCACTCACCTCCTGCCGCTGCTGCTACAGTTGCACAGTGCCGCTACTGCTGCTCGCGTCAAGAAAGCTGGGGGATCGCCAGGGCGGGCAGGCTGGGCTGGGGAAAGCGCACCCATGTACTACTCTCCTCCTCGCAGTCGCAGGACTCCAACGCAAGCTGCCAAATTAGCGGCTTGGTTACGGTCGTCTGATCTGGGGTTTGATTGGCTTTGGTCGAAATCGCCCCCATCCGTAGGAGCTGTTCGTGGGGTTATGGGTGTTGGAGGATTACTGCTCACTCCTAGTACTGGATCAGGATCTGCAGATGTGGCCGTGCAGCGGCGCACGGGGCGCATTGATTCCAACATTTCGGAGCACGCAGTAGCTGTTGATGGGTGATGGCACTGTGCAGGCCAGTTAGCACTAGCACATATACTACTCCATTTATTTAAGTGGCGCCTTAATCGCGCTGCACATGGAATGTCTTCTACTCCTGCACCCTGGAATGGTCAAACCCACGCGGGCCGGCGCGGCGTGCACCCAAACTGCTGCACACAGGTCGCGGTAAATAAAGCAAATCCCTGGCCCGGCTTAATTACCCCGTGGTCCGTCCCTCCCTACAGGTACAGGAGGTGCGCCCACTTCACTTCAGGCAGGCTTGGACGCGAGCGAGCGAGCGAGTTCCCTCCCCGCGGCCGGCCGGCGTCTATTTTACCCGTCCCGCTCCGCCCCTGCTGCCGCCGCACCTCACCTGGTCGCTCTGCGCTTTCCGGCTTTCGCTTTCACGGCTCGGCGCGCCATCGCCCTACCCCCTCCAGCGGGCACAGGCCGCAGCTGAGCTACCCACCCCTCTTTTCCTCCGCTCCTCTTCTCGGTCTCGGCTTTGCCGAAAGAAAGGCACCCGGAACCCAACGACAGCGGCAGCCAGCAGTCGAGTCCCGGCCCGGGGCGGGGATGAGGAGGATGGAAAGGGGGGCGGAATAAAAAGGCGGGGGGTGGAGTGGAGGCCTGCTCTCTGCAGGTGCAGGGCGGAGAGGAAGAGGGAGGAGGCTACAGCGCCGCCAGGGGGAAGGGGGCAGCAGAGAGCGCCGCAGGACCGCCGCTCGGAAAGTGCGGTGCCGTTTCCCCTCTAGCCTAGCCTTCCCACGCCCACGCCTCGCGCGCTCTATCCTCCAGTCCAGGCCTCCAGGGGGCAGGCCAGGTGCTCTCTAGCTCGATCGCCTGCTGCGAGCCCCGAGGCGCGCGCGTGATCGCCCTCGCGCCCTCCATGTCGTCCGCCGCGGGAGGGTACGGCGCCGGGCCGGGGAGCGGCGCCGAGCCCCACTGCCACCACGGCGACTTCCTGCTGCACCACCATGCACAGCACGTGGCCGCGCAGCAGCTCTACCACGTGCCGCAGCACAGCCGCCGCGAGAAGCTCCGGTTCCCGCCCGACGACTCGCCACCGCACGCCTCCGCTTCCGGCCCGCACCACCACCACCACCACGCCGGGGCGGGGTGGCCTCCGCCTCCGCCGGGGCTCTACTCCTACGCGGCGACCTCCTCCACGTCGTCCTACTCCCCGCACAGCCCCACCACGCTGGCGGGGCAGTTCGTCGCGGCGCCGCACGCCCACGGCCTCGCCGCGCAGCTCTCGTCGCAGATCCCGACGCAGAACTTCGCGCTCTCGCTCTCCTCGTCCTCGAACCCGCCGCCGCCGCCGCCCCCGCAGCCGCAGCCGCAGGCGAGGAGGACGCTCGCCGCCGCGCCCTCGGGGCCGTTCGGTCCTTTCACCGGCTACGCGGCGGTGCTCGGCCGGTCCCGGTTCCTCGCCCCCGCGGAGAAGCTGCTCGAGGAGATCTGCGACGTGGGAGGCGCGGCAGCGCGCGTGGACCGGAGCGCCTCCGACGAGGGCCTGCTCGACGCGGATCCGATGGAGGGCGTCGATCACGACATGGACGGCGCTGACCGCGCAGCCTCCGACGCCGGGCCGATCTCCGGGGCCGAGCAGCAGTGGAAGAAGACCAGGCTCATCTCCATGATGGAAGAGGTGAGCTCCAGCTACCTTGCTTGATTGCTTGCTTTGCCGGCTTCATGTCGGTTCCTCCTTGCAGGTTTTCTTCTTGTGGCACGGTATGGTATCCATCCTCCATGCTCCATGCATCTTTAATTCACCTTGTTCCGGAATTGCAATTATCGCTCCTCCTGGGTGGAGAAGAATCTTGCTTATTGAGGTCACATCACCACTGCAGTTGTGGCCTGCTTTTCTTCACTGTAGTTGCATGTGCTTTTGATTTGATGATGATTTCCTCTGCTGTTGATACTCGCAGTACATCTTTCAGAGTTTTTTTCCCGCTATAGTCATTACGTGGTTTGGTGGTTGTGAGCTTTAACAGTTCGCACTGTTCGTTCAACATGGTGTGTTCGTTCAATTTCCTGATACTTGGTACGATTTGATCAGCTGTTTAGCAGGAGTTGCTTCGGAGATAGTACTAGTAATCTACATGAAATTAGATGCTAACCGCTATAAGCTCGTTTTCTAATGTCACCAAATCTGATATTCGTCCTTCTCGGCTCGTCGTCGCGTCCCCTACGGCCGGGAGCATGGGGCAGCAACACGCGAGCATCCACGTACAAATGTCTCAAGCTTCCATTTTTGGCACCCGGAATAGCCGATTGTGTTTGGCAGACTTCTTTAATGGCATCTCGCTTCCATAATTGGGAAGCAGGCCTGCTTTGTTGATGTCATGTCTTCATGCAAACAAAAGCAACCTGCTCCCTTTTCCCAGCATGTAATTTCATCTTTGTTTAAAAGCCTATTAGCTGTCAAATTTTGATGATGATGGCAGCCTCCCTTATTAAGTTGAAATCCAATTAATAATTACAAACCCCCTTCTCCCATAGGTTTGCAAGAGGTACCGGCTGTACTACCAGCAAGTGCAGACTGTGATCAACTCGTTCGAGACGGTCGCAGGGTTCAGCAACGCCGCCCCGTTCGCGGCGATGGCGCTGAGGGCCATGGCGAAGCACTTCAAGTGCCTCAAGGGCATGATACTGAGCCAGCTGAGGAACACGTCCAAGGCTGCTGCCGGCAAAGAGGGACTCAGCAAGGACATCGTCATGTTCGGGCTCGCCAGCGGCAGTGCTGCCGCTCTGCAGAGAGCTAGCAGCGTGGCTGCATTCGGCCAGCCGCACAACATCTGGCGACCGCAGCGTGGGCTCCCAGAGCGTGCCGTCTCCGTGCTCCGTGCTTGGCTGTTCGAGCACTTCCTGCATCCGTAAGTCCTTTTGCTTATTCAAAGAGTGTATTTTTGCATGGAAATGAAATGTCATCAGGACATGACTACAGATCACTTGTTTCAATGTGATGATGCCGTTAAGGATGATTAGCATTGCGATTACTCTTAGATTACTTGTTTTAGTGATGATTAGCATTGGAAGCTCAATATCTACTCTAGGTAGCTAATGGGGCATTGAGATCTGTGAACTTGACCATTCATGATGAGTTGCTGTTTGTTGGACATGGTGTCATGATGCCGTTCTAAAATGATGATTTGTGATTTGATACATGCATGGAGAGTATGGGATTTTAGATGTTTTGGTGACACCACAGCAGACATTCCTGGGTGTCCGAATCATTGTGTTAAACTTGCGTGATAGAGTGCCATGGCTTCCAAATCATTACGTTGGAGTTTCTAACATGATGGTTGCCCAGACTTTATACCTGTACATGAAATGCATTTTTGAGCTGTTCCCATCATAAATATGCAGGAGGTTCGTGCTTAGTGGATCTAAGGATGCTGTTGCAATCTCTGTTAGATAGTCCTCATTACTTTGAAGTACCGTAAGGTGCATTGTTTGGTAAGGAACCCTATGTCCGATGGGTATAGCAGCACAGTCAGTACAACTCTGAAAGTGAGCTTTACTTCCAACCAAATTTAGATAGTACCACCCTATAATAAACACAATGATTTACTAGTTTCTTTTGCAGATTATGTTTAGCTTTCATAGTACAATTGCTTTGCATGATGTATGATCTAATAGTTGAAATTGTGTATCATGGGTTACATCGAAATTATTGGTACAACCTCAAGATGCTGAGTTGCTGAATAATTTGTCACTTTAGTTTAGTTCCCCAAAAGTCTCAAAATTTTTCGCATCGCGGACCGTGCAACCTCTCACAGAACACGCTTACCAATGCAAAATTTTCACCATTTTTCCCAAAATTTCACCGAACTAAACGGTGCCTTAGAGTTTGTATCTGGAGTTCGGTCAGTTTCATAATTGTTGGTACTAGCCTTTCCTGGATTATGCTGCAAAAAAGGTTCCTGATCCACAGTTGGTCAATTTTGTCGTTTGGTTAGATCCCATACCAATCAGTGCTTGATGTCTATTTGTCCAACCTTCCTTTCACATCAGTGCTTGACCACAACAGTTGTCTTTGATGCACTGTGCACTGTTGTATATGTGCCCCTTTTGACTTTGTTTTATCATTCACCTTTTAATATTCTCCAATGGCATGGATCTCAGTCTGATAATCTTACTGTCCAGATATCCAACTGATGGTGACAAGCAAATGCTAGCTAAACAGACAGGTTTAACGCGGAACCAGGTAAATAGCCTTGCTGCTGCTTGAATTTTGCTATAGATCCATAGTAAGATAGGATGTTCGATTTATTAGAGTGTGTTATGTTCCTGTTTCAACTAGTTTCTGCATATGTGCCATAAATTGTTATTCCTGATGCTTTCTGATGGTTTATTACACTTTGCAGGTATCAAATTGGTTTATCAATGCAAGAGTCAGACTGTGGAAACCTATGGTGGAAGAAATCCACAATCTCGAGATGAGGCAGGTCCACAAGCATCCAGCTCTTGAAAAGAGCCAGCACGCAATGCACCACCAGACCCAGCATTCGTCTGAGAGCAGCGGGAAGCCCTCCGATCCTTTGGATTCCCAGCTCGGTCAAAGCAGCAGCATCACTCGGAACCACGCCATCCCTGCCTCTCAGGGCTTCACGGATGAGCTTTCCCAGATGTCCCACTCCATCCAACAGGGGCAGGTCACCTTCGCGTACAATGAGCTGTCGACGCCGCACCATCAGCACAGCCTCACGCCATCGCAGCACCACCAACAGGTGGGATCAATGAGCGGCATTGGTGGGGCGGGGAACAGCGGCGTGTCCCTTACCCTCGGCCTCCACCAGAACAACAGGGTGTTCATCGCCGAGCCGCTCCCAGCGAGTCTCCCGCCTAACCTCGCCCACCGTTTTGGGCTGGAGGAGGTCAGTGACGCCTACGTGTTCGGAGGCCAGGACCGGCATTTCTGCAAGGAGATGGGCGGCCATTTGGTGCATGATTTTGTTGGCTGATATGGCTGCTAAATTGTTGTTGCTGCTGCATCTGCCAGTTTGCTACTGGTGCATAACCTTGTATTGTACCGCTACTAGCATGTTAGAATGGTATATATATGTGGATCACTTGGTGGCTTTGGCGTGATCAGTTTGAAGATTCAATTTCTCTGGAGGGTGAAGGAGGAAAGAAAAACATTGCTGACTTGGTGAGCTCTTCTTGTTGATCCAGGTGTGCTGTCAAATATTTGACTTGCTGAGCTGTAAGAGAGCATGAGAATACTTTTCCAAGTTGCCAATACATGTTTGCTCTGAGATATGAGATTTTATTTAGGGCCTGTTCTTTTGTGTGAAAAGGAACAGTAAAGTTGCAAATGAATAGTGCGGAATAGTATTTCTTGTGAGAGAAGATGGGATAGATGTGATAGGTGAATAGTGCTTTTCACTGTTCATTTGTGATGAAAAGAACAGGCTCTTAGGTTGACTCTAACAAAGCATTGCAAAACGAGAGAGGCATCGGGCCGTTTGCCTTGCGCACAGTGTTTGCCTCGCGCAGCAAAAAAATCCAGTCTCCAACAGCTGCATCGCATCCAGCCACTCCCACTCTCCTCCCGTCGCCGCCCCTTCCCTCCCGTCTCCAGCTGCCGCCGGCGCCGACGCCACCCCCTCCGCTCCTCTTCCGGCGCCGGCCCCTCACTCCCCTCCATCTGCAGCACCCGCGCGCATCCGCACAGCGGCCATGGAACGGACCTGCCGCTCCGACACCACCGCGCTGGCGCGTCCCGCGAGATCGGACGGCGCAGAAGAGGAGGTGGTGCTCGAAGAGCGCGCACCTGCGCCGGCGGCGGAGGCCAAGAGGCGCGAGTTCTCCGTCACGCTGTCCAAGGAGGACTTTGTGGTGATTCGCGACCCCCTCGCCGGCCCCTTCTCCCGCGGCAGAGCAGGCCCGCGCCGGTGGCCATGGATCGGGCTCGAGCTCCGGTGCCGGCTCTCTGCAGTGGCGGCAGCAGCAGCGACTTCGGGCTGACGGCGAGCCGGCGAGGCCCCCTCCCCTGCTCCCTCTGCCGGCGCTCTGGATCCGGGGTAGAGCTCGATTCGGGGTGCGGCGGCCCCGAGTCCTCCGCCGGTGAGCCCCTACACCGCGGCCCCGATTCCTCCTCCGCGCTCGCCTCCCTCCTCCGCACCGCACCGCCCTCGCCCCGCGCCGCCGCCCACCGCGCTCGCCTCCTCCTTCTTCCCGCACGCAGCTGGCCCTCTCCTTCTCCCCTGCGCGCAGATGCCTTCGAGGAGAGAGGCGGTGCAATTTTGCATCCCCTCTCTCCTCCGAAGGCAATTTGCCTTGCTGCTTGCCTCACCTGTTGGAGAGCTTTGCGGGCATGCACAGTGGCGATGGCGAGGCAAAAATGCTTTTGCCTAGTGTTGTTGGACTCAGTCTTACATATGGCGAGACGTTGTTCCTCTTCCTTAGGCCTGCTACTGTAGCTAGTGTTGTCACAATGGAAGGACGTGTTGCCAAATGACAGGAAAAAAGCAGCTAGTATTGTTCATGCCCAAAAGTGGGGGATGCTGTTACTGTACACTGTGCTGAAGATTTAACCTGTCCCTGTACAACATGACCAGCTGGCCTTGGTTTGTCAGCTTGATTTGCTTGCCTTTTTGTGTGTATTAAACTACTAACAAAGCAGACAATTGTGATGCATCTTGCATCCTTGTATGGGGTAGCCTCCTAAAGCTTGGACAAAAGCATGATTTGCCCACTTGTTAACGCTTAGTAGCCCCGTTTTGTCACGCTAACAGACTATGTTGGGTGCTGTCAGTTGCTGATTGGCTTACCTTCTGACCTTTGGATTAAACTATGGTAACAGTACCTCAAATGGCAAAGATATGATGGGATCCTGCTTTGTCTTGGACAACACAACCATGATGCCTTGGCATGCGTTGTTACAGTAGCTCTGAATCGTGATTCTTGGTATTGCAGCACGAGACATTTGTGATTTTGGGCAATATAGAATGGTACCTGGAGATAGGCTCCTTCTCTTGGGTCCATTATCCATGACTGGATGATCCATGCACGTTGTATTCTTGTTTGGAAGGAATCCATGCACGTCAGTGACTGCTGTCAGGGCCCTCTGAGGCGTAGCTACTGTTCACATTTTTTTTGAATAAATCTACTGTTCATATTTTTTTCAAAAATACTGCTCATGTCCTTTTTTAGCCGTCAGGTATACGAGTAGGTTGGAGCCTCGAGGGTGGGTATGTAAAAATGTTCTTTCGGCCTATCGCGTCCTAGCCACTGGCAGCACTACACGTAGGTGGCGTACGATTTTTTTTTTTTTTTTGAAAACTGGTGGCGTACGAATCACCAGTACAAAGTTAGCGACTTGTCAAGTTGTCACGAGCCATGTAGAAACTGAACTTGGGACATCAATCGAGGTCAATTTCTGTATACAGTTACCACAGAGAAGTGTGCTAGCGCTATTTATCTTGCTCTCCATTCGCTTTTCTTGCATAAACAGTGCCAGTAGTTTTATGACGTGTTCACTATCAGAAAAGAAAAAAAAGGTTCAGAGCCGAGTAATATTTTTTTGTTTTAAATTGTAGTAAATCATTCCAACTTTTTTTAAAAAAAGTCAGCATCGGCGTCATAAATTTTCTCTCTAATAATTTTGGTTGAACATAAAGTGATTTGAAATTCAAAAAATGTTGTAATGACATAATTTGGAACTTAAGTTGTGGCATGATGTGATTGGTGAAACCTATGTTTATCTTCGAGCTCATCTTTGGCGCGCCGTCGAAAGCTTCCTTCGTTCTCCATCAGATACACGCCTCTCGAAAGCAAGGCTTTGTTCCGTCCACACCGCGCACCGAAATTGCCCTTTTCTTTTGCCTCCTTTGCATAGTATATCTCCGGGAGCCTCCGCCCGCGAGCGAGCATGGGCACGACCAGCCACACAAGCGAGCACATGATCTGATCAAAAAGCGAGAAGTGGCCTCCGATCCCGTCGTCACCCAATGCCCTGGCTGATTCTTCGTTAAGCATATGCCGTTTCCACTCTAAGATATGGCTGATCCGATCCCAGTTTGGATTTGGAACGCCTTTAAAAATGCCCGCCCGGGTTTGGTCCGTCTGGTCTGGTATCAGCATCACGAAAGCCAATCAGCCCATCACCAATCCGGCCGGGTCCGATCGATGCAAGCGGTGAAGCAAAGGCCGCCATGGCTGTGCCGCCGATGCTGCCGCGCGCGGCCGGTTGCTCATGCTCTTGCTCCCACCACGGCACCACTACTCGCCACTGGCAGTGGCAGTGGCACACATCACCTGACCTGCTTTTGTCTCGGAAATGACAGGCTCATACTGTTGTACTGCATAGAATAACTGGCGGGGCTTTTCATCGGAAATGACACGGAGGAGCAGTCCGGTGTCGAGGGGCACCGGGCGCGGGCGGGATTGGCCAGGGGATGCGGCACCATCCATCCCTTTGGACTGGGACTGGGAGTGCCTGCTGGTGCTGGCTGCTGCTAGTGCGGACTGCCGCGCCGCGCGAGGTTTTGTGGCCTCTTTTCAGGTGTCCACCAATCATGAGATAATCCAGCTAGCGCGAGCTGTCGTCGCCGCATCGGCTGCTAGCTTGATACTCCATCCGCTCCTAAATATAACAATTTATCAATTTCTATGCATCATGTTTAATTATTTGTCTTATTCAAAAAAAATTTAAAATGTAAAAACAATTATGATAGATAAACTATATACGATGATAAAACATGTCATTACAAAACAAATAATATTTTTATAATTTTTTGAATAAGACAAACGATCAAACGTGAACGAGAAAAGTCAACGAATGTTTATATTTAGGAACGGATGGAGTAGCAGTAGTACTACTACAGTGGTATCTAGCACACTGAGCACTTTACTAGGTGCCTGATTGAGGGGGTGCAAGATTAATACTCTTTCAAATTATAAATTATTTTGATTTTTTTAAATACATATATATGTTATGCATCTAGACATAAGATATATCTAAGTGCATAACAAATTCTATGAATCTAATAACATTAAAATGATCTATAATTTAGAACGGAGTGACTAGTACTTTG
The DNA here is from genome assembly GCA_036936925.1 of Cenchrus fungigraminus. NCBI lineage: Eukaryota > Viridiplantae > Streptophyta > Magnoliopsida > Poales > Poaceae > Cenchrus > Cenchrus fungigraminus. The sequence continues at coordinate 12,544,743 of CM072779.1, forward strand.
CCCGGGGGGAATGGACGGGACGTTGAAGTCTTCAAATGTTACCGAGATAACCTCAATTTCTCATCAGCTGATGGCGGATGAGTGGACTTGTCAAGTCCAAGATTAATGGAAACCTGACAGGAATTACAAGTCATCAGCTGATGGCGGATGAGTGGACTTGTCAAGTCCAAGATTAATGGAAACCTGACAGGAATTACAAGGCATTTCACCTCGTTTTGTCATCGTCGTTACTTCGGGGAAAAACATTTCTCTATATAGAGCTTGTCACTCTTAAAAAAAACATAGAGCCTGTCTCGGCAACCCGACCATTAATCCATTGTCCAACAAGGAATTCCGTCTAACAAACGGATGGAGAATAATTAAAGGAGGAACACAGACACGAGGTAGTATTGATCCGTGAAATAGTCATTTCTCCCTTTTTTCAAAAAAAAATGCTGAAACGCGATGCTGTAATCATTTTTTACTTTGAAAAAGCTCATGAATGGAAATCAGGTTGGGACGCTCTTTAGTAAAAGCCAAAAAAAAATGCTATCGTTTTGGTATGTTCATGTACAACTACAAATTGTGCTACCTATTCTGGCCTACCCACAAGATTAATAAATCTCAGCCCACCATGCATGCGAAGCCGAAACGAGGATTCTCAGCCCTTCGAACCAAACATTCTGGCCCATTTCTAGCCCAAATACACACCAGACCGAAGCGGAAAATGAGCCCACTGGGGCCCTGCCAAGCCAAAAAAAATCTTCAATTCAGCTTCTGCAAGACTCCACCTGCGCGCGGTGCTCCGCCTCCGCCGCTTTCCACCTGCTCTGTCCGAGCTCCGACCCAACCCAACCTAACCACACCCGGAAATATCCCCGCGCCGCCGCACGGTGAAGCCCCTCCTCGCATTCCGCCGCCTCCGCCCTCCACCCCGCCACCACTCCACCCCCACCCCCATGTCCGCCCCCGCCTCCCCGCACACCTCCCTACTCCACTTCCCCCACCGCCCGTTCGGGCCCCGGCGGCCGAGGCTGACGCGCCTCAGGTGCCTCGCGTCGCTCGCGCCCGCGTCATCGGGCGCTTCGCCGGAGAACGACAACCACCTGATACAGACGCTGTGCGCCCACGGCCGCCTCGCCCGGGCCGCGGCGCTCCTCCAGGGGCTCCCGGCGCCGACGCAGCGCACCTACGAATCGCTCCTCCAAGCCGCCGCGCGGGCCGGGGACACCGCGCTCGCCGCCGCCGTGCACCGCCGGCTCGAGGCCGACCCGGTGTTCCGCTCGGACCCCTTCCTGTCGACCCGCCTCATCGACGCCTACGCCGCGCTCAGGGCGCTGCCGGCCGCGCGCCAGGTGTTCGACGAGGCGCCCGAGAAGAACATCTTCGTGTGGAACGCGATGCTGAAGGCGCTCGCGCTCGCCGACCATGGCGAGGAGGCGCTCGCGCGCCTGGCCGACATGGGCCGGCTCGGCGTCCCCGTCGACAGCTACAGCTATGCACACGGGCTTAAGGCCTGCATTGCAGGGTCAGCATCGTACGCTCCAGCCTCTGCCCGTGTACAGGAGATGCACGCTCATGCCATTCGTCGTGGCTATGGATTGCACACGCATGTCGCCACCATTCTTATCGACTGCTATGCGAAGCTTGGGATTGTCAAATATGCAGAGCGTGTGTTTGCTTGGATGCCCGAGAGGAATGTTGTGTCATGGAGTGCCATGATTGGATGCTATGCCAAGAATGAGCGCCCTGGTGATGCGATTGAGCTATTCCAGGAGATGGTAGCTTCTGATGCGGAACTGGTACCAAACTCAATCACAATTGTTAGCGTTTTGCATGCTTGTGCTGCGGTGAATGCGCTTGGGCAGGGCAAAGTGCTGCATGCATATATCCTTAGGAGGGGTTTTGACTCACTTGTTTCAGTGCTCAACGCATTGATGGCAATGTACATCAAATGTGGATGCCTTGAAATCGGGCGGTACATCTTCGATTGGATAGGACGTAGAAGGGATGTTGTGTCGTGGAATTCACTTATATCTGGATATGGAATGCATGGCTTTGGGCGTAAGTCACTCCAAGTGTTTGAGGAGATGATGAAGGAGGGCATTTCACCAAATATCATCACATTTGTCAGTGTGCTTGGGGCTTGTAGCCATGATGGACTTGTGGAGGAGGGAAAGAAGCTCTTTGAATCAATGGTGGAGTACAATGTCACACCTCGTGCAGAGCACTATGCTTGCATGGTTGACCTTCTTGGTCGTGCTGGGCGTTTGGATGAAGCTGTGGAGTTGATACAGAGCATGCACATTGGACCAAGCCCTCAAGTCTGGGGCTCACTTCTTGGAGCTTGCAGGATTCATGGCCATGTTGAGTATGCTGAGATGGCATGCTCTCATCTCTTCGATCTAGAACCCCAAAATGCTGGTAACTATGTCCTGCTGGCAGATATTTATGCTCAAGCTAAATTGCAGAACCAAGTTGATGTTCTAAAGGAGCTACTTAAAGAGCATGCTTTGGAGAAGGTGCCAGGTTGTAGCTGGATAGAGGTGAAGAAGAAGCTGTACTCTTTTGGCTCTGCAGATAACAAGAACCCACAAGTGGAGGAGCTGCAAGCCCTGATAGGTGAGTTTGTGACACAGATGAAGAATGAGGGTTATGTTCCTGACACACAAAGTGTTCTGTATGACATTGAAGAGGAGGAAAAGGAGAGGATTCTGCTTGGCCACAGTGAGAAATTGGCTGTGGCTTTTGGGCTTATCAACAGTGGCAGGGGAGAGCCTATCAGGATCACCAAGAACCTGAGGCTGTGCGAGGACTGTCATTCAGTCACCAAGTTCATCTCCAAATTCACAGAGCGAGAGATTATCGTGAGGGATGTGAATCGGTTTCACCACTTCAGGGATGGAGTTTGCTCATGCAGGGACTATTGGTGAAGATGTCGCAAACTCTTTACTGACTATACTGGATGATCACTGAAGGAGACATTTTTTTTACACCATTCTGTACAGCCTAACATATTTCATTAGACTAGGCATGGTGATATCTTTGAAGGAGGGGGCCTCAGATTGATTACTGAGTCTGGAGAAAAGTGGCACTCATACCAGACAATTTTGACAAATTTGTAATGATAGCCCCTTTCAACACATAATTGCAGTCTTCGTCCATGTCACATTTGCAACACTAAATCTGCAAGTGTATGGACACCGTCAATTTGTACGATTCTTGTATTACGCAAACTAATCTGGCTATATGCCTATGATATAAAGGTGCAAATCATTTAGACATTTTTTCAGTGTCCATTGATCTGGTATGTGATGTGGTCATTACATTCTAAATATTGTGTACTGGAGATTAATGGATCTGATAGTCTTGTGAGATTTTGAAGCGTTTTATTGATGAACTATTTATGTAATTAATTTCTGTATGGTCACGGTTTTTTATTCAAAGATCACTCTAAAGGCCAGGAGCCAAGGTGCACGGCCCCAGTCCGGCAACTAGTCAAAATACGAGTGGCCAAGGTTCCGCGTGACACGGCCGCCGCCTGGCAGTATGATGGCATCATTGCATAATCATTCCACAAGACGAATCTAATTTGACAAATTTCAGGCGCACATCACACATTATCATTAGCCTAGCAACAGATTCAAACTTCATCCGGAGCCATCGCACCTCTCTAGCTACCACACCTCTAATACAGATGTCTCGAAGGAAGTACCATGGTTACACCGGCAAGTACACAACAAGCAACAAGTACACCTTACAGGCACCAAAATGGTCTGAGCAAATCCAACATAATGAACAGCAGGCATCGCAGAACTGATAGTATCAGTTCCTTCCCCTCTCATTTTTTCAACGACGCTAGGGCGGTAGGGCCTGGCATTATCTTTGTACCATGGAATGAAGAAAAAGGTACTTAAACGGGGGGAGTCCAGCCATTTGTTCCAAGCAATTTTTCGCCAGCAGAGGTTCTATTCCTGCCAAAAAGGCACAAGTTGATAGTTAGTAACCGTGATAAAGTGAAGACACAAGTTGATGTTTAGTGACGGTAAAGCATTCTTTTGAATGCCACGTGAAACATCACTTGCCTCATTGCAACGGAAGATCCCTGTGGGTGTAAACCACTCCCTTGTCACCATTTACCACTTGTCCACTACCTCGTAGAATGCTACATGTGGTGAAAGGATAAAGATCGTAAGTATCATGTGGACATAGTAATAGCTTCAGCAAAAGTGCATTATTTCCCTCTAGTGATGATAAAGCAACAGAGCTGGGGGGGCAAATCTCTCAATCAAATAGTATGGAAACACATTTCATTGTGTTAAAAGCATACCAGCGGGTAGTTAAAAGCCCATCAACACCAACAGGTCCACGGGCATGTATGCGCCCAGTACTTATACCAACCTATGCAAATCCATTGGACAAGATTAGACAAGCGAAATAATTTGATGATAAGTGCACCAGCATCACACCCTAAACATTTTAGGAATTTAGCTTACACCAATTTCACATCTACGGTTTAATTTGACCCTACTACTAACATTCTCCAGGAAGGTTTTATACTTCATAAAATTATTTTAGCGTGTATGACCTCATTATCCTTCCACCAAGCAGAATACAGTTCGAACATTTTCGATATAAGAAAAATGCTGTTCAGAAACTACATTACTTGAATGGTTTGCACTTCAAACCAGATTTTGTTATCTTGATAAATAGTTCAGCCATTCAAGGTTTCAAGCAAATCTTAGTAGCTAAATCGAATTGAATGGTCGTGGCATCTAAAACCAAACTGTTCACATTATAGAATGGCAAAAGTATGTACACATAGTAGCATGCAGAAAACAGAGTCAAAAGTGTACCTCTGCACCTAGACCAAAGCGTGTCCCATCACAGAACCTTGTGCTTGCATTATGGAACACAGCCGCACTGTTGCAGTTCAACACAAATGTCATGGCACTCATTAAATTCAAAACCATCATAAAACATAAAATTTAGCGAATAAATCAATCATAAATGATACTTGGATAAGAAACTCCAACCACAAGAATGGTGGAAAGAGATTCAATACCTATCAACTTGCTGCAGAAAAGCTTCTGCAGCCTTTTCATCAGTTGTGATAATGCAATCTGTGTGTGCACTGAAAGAAACCAAATTTAGCCAAAAGTAGACAAGTGGTGAGGTTAGATACGAAAAGGAAAACCACCTTTACCTTCCATAACGATTTATATGATCAATTGCTGAATGCACATCATCAACAAATTCAAGGGTGCATGCCATTGAGCTATACTCATGACGAAATGAATCAACCTTGGGCAGTTTCAGTTTGTCATGTGCAATAGGACCACCATAAATGACTACTCCTGCAGTATGAAACTTAAAGTATTGATACACTGATTAAAACTATTCAGTATTCACTATTCTGTCTGAATAAAAAAATCCACATTTTCTAATAAATTAAAGAAAATAACATATTTGGAGTTCAGACCTTCCTTTTCAAGTTCCACTAATAGATCATCAAGGCCCTCACTCTTACTCAGATCATTGTGAATAAGTAATGTTTCCTGCAAAATTATTACGAAATCTACATTATATTCTGAAATAAACCAATGGCTTCAGTGAAATCCACTCTCTTCTAATATAATAAATAATTTTCAATAAGTATGTTGAGGAAGGGTAACCCAACTTAGCAAATGGAGATTTAAGAACTCAATTAGGGATACAATTCACAAAACTGTGAGCTGAATTTAAAATACACAAGTAACTTAAAATAAATGGCTCAACAAGTAACAACAAAATTGCGTTTAGCAAGGTATAAGAAAATAAATAGAAATTCAAAATATTATGATATTTTTGACAGGGAAAAGCTTGTCTTATAGGAAAGCGTTGAAATGTATATGTTGTCAAGTCAGCTCAAGTAACCAGCAAATATTGAGAGTGCACATAGAAACTTTTGAAAAGGAATTGGACAAAGAATAAAAACAATATGTAATAGCAAAGACATCATATCAGCTCAACAAAGACCATATTTCTATGAGGCTATGATTTTTTTTCAAGAAAGTGTATAATTTCTTCTTTTTCCTCAGGAAAGTGTCTATTGGACAATAATAAATTACTAGTTTGATGGAGGAACATGGCCACTGAATATTTTGCGCTCGCCGAACTACTACATTTAGCTATGTACATGGCATCAATAAGGTACTAAATAAGAGAGTATACCATTGCATTACATGCAGCTGGATAATCAACCTTAGCATCCAATACTATACGTTTTGCCATATCCATATCAGCTGATTTATCAATGTAAACATGGCAGATACCATCTGAAGAGAAATGGAAAAACTTAGTTCAGTGTTGTATCACAGATTAAATTCTAACTAAAATTTAATATAACCATTTAAAATATATCTTACCAGCATGGCCTAAGACTGGAATCTTGGTTGTTGCTTTTATCTGGGAGACAAGATTCTTACTGCCTCTTGGAATGACTAGGTCAATGACATCATCAAGCTGCAAAGTTTTGAGTTTAGACATAAATGCACAAGTATCATTAAAAAGAATCATACTGCATGCTCACCGCTAGCAAGTCAGCAATTTCATCTTTGCTAGTCACAAGGCCAATGAGCTTTTTACCAACAGCATCTGGAATCACCCCAGTTATGATCTAATGAAGAAAAACACAAATTAATAACTTGGAGACCCATCTAAGCTAAGAGATATATTGGCAAACCTAGATCAATCCATACTACCTTGTGCAATATTGCATTTGATCTCATAGCTTCTTTTCCTCCTTTCAAAAGAAGACCATTCCCACTTCGGATTGCTAAAGTTGCAATCTGTGCAAAAAATATAGCAATCACAGATAATCATTGGTTTTGTAGATAATTGTTTATTTAGTTAATTTCTGAATAAAAGGTTACCTGAACCAATGCATCAGGACGAGACTCAAAAATAATGAGGAGAACACCCAATGGGCAATATGCTTTCTCAAAAACAAGGTCTTTAGCAACCTAAAAAGTGAATCCTTGATTGGTTAAAAATTACAGTTCCAGGAGCTTATCGTCTAACCCTAGTAAAGCATATATCACATCATGTATGTTTTTCCCATTTGAGATATAAAAAATTGATCTATAGCTTTCACCTCTGTTCTTTTCAATGTATGGGAAATAGGGTCCTCCATGTCAGCAATTGCACGGATGGATCTTGCAAGGTTTGTTATCTACACACATACAAATATAAAATATCAGTACATTTATGAAGATAATATTTTGTGTGAAAAAAAACTAAATGGCAAAAGAATAAAATGGAAAACTACCTTTCCTGGCTTTAGGGTCATCCTAGCAATCAACGATTTCTCATAACCAGCATATTGTGCTGCCTCAACATCAGCTTCATTTTCAGACCTAATTGAATCCTCATTTGCTTCAAGAGCATCAGCAATATCTAATAAAATCTTCTTACGCTCCTCTGATGACAACTTCTGTAAGGTGGAACATACCGCATGATAAATTAGCAAGGACAACCAGGAAACCTAAATATTATGATAATCTTATACCTAAAATAGTTTGCATGTTTCAAGAACAAATATACCTGCAGGCGTCTTGAGCAGTCCCTTGCTGCAACTGCCATTTCTCTGGCTGTAGCTTCCTTGGAACACTCCCACAGATTTGCTTCGTGGTGGAAAAGTGTACCAATCTTTTCTCCTTTGAGAATTTTCATAATGCTATCCGTTGCAAATCCACTGTACAGAAAGTAGCAATCAGATTCTAAGTTCACCATAAGTAAACATTACTAGATTTGTCATAGGCTCATATAGCACAGTAGTAAATTGCAAGGCTGCTGTTGGGAGTAGAGCGATCGATATTCAATAGGGATATAAAAGCACAACTCAACAAGCTTGCCTATTAATCCTAAAAAAAAGCTTGTCTATTTATGGTAATGATAGACCGCCATCTCTTAAACAAAGCAATCAAAGATTTAAACGTTACAAACAGAAATTTCAAGATTCAGGATTCTATGTTTAGAACACTATTCAATTAATTATGCAGTACAAAGTTTAACAACAACATAGCCTTTTGTCCCAAGCAAGTTGGAGTAGGCTAGAGATGAAATCCAAAAGAAACAAGGGTAAGAGAAACACAAAAGCACAAGATAGCGGATAGAGTTAAGGGTAAACAGGGCAGGGAGAAACAGAGGTCATAGTTCAGGCATGTTGATTTATAGTACAAAGCTCACCTAATGCAAACTAATAGGCATTAACTTTTCATGACTGTTACCAACTTTTGCACCGAGGAACATTTAAAATACCCTATTGATGCAATAATAATTGGATTATAAAGACAACAGTGTACCCTATTGGCATTAATAGTAGAAAATATGGGCCCAATGATGGATATGCAGGAGTCAGGAGGTGCTGTGGCATATTTAGCAGATATATAAAATTGTCCATTTTATTCTAAAATAACATCAAAAGAGTTCGACAAACCTTGCAATGACAACAGGTACGCCTTTTGATGCGGCATTAGCAGCAGCAAACACTTTAGCTTGCATGCCACCTCTTCCAACACGAGACTTTTCTCCGAAACTAATTAGCTTCGCATGTTTTTCATTAACATATGTGTAGATGATCTTCGATTGAGGGTCACTTGGTGGGCCACTATAAAGTCCCTCCACATCACTAAGCATGATAAGAAGGTCAGCATTAAGTTCTGCTGCTAACAGAGCGGCCAGACTGTCGTTGTCCCAGAATATACCAGATGGATCCTGCAAAATAAGTTCATTACTGCAATCAGAAAGTAGAAACACAAAGAAGGGCTCAGTTGTCATTATTATCGGATTTGGAAAGTCGATAAATATTGTCGTTATTATCCAATTTGGAAGGTTGATATAGTGCAGCAATCAAATTAAGGGAACACACCTCATATGGTTGTTTCCTGGTACTGATGGCATCGTTCTCATTAAATAGTGGTATTACTTTAAGATCCAACAGTGCAAAAACAGTCTCACGGAGCTGGTCCCCGAAACTTGGATCCTTAAAGTCTCGGTCCGTTACAAGAAGTTGAGATGACGTTACATCAAGCTGCAATCATACAAACATCCTGTTAGAAACAGTTTTAACATCAAACTTCTTTTATTACAAGTTGAATACAGATTTGTCAGATCGAGCACTCACTTGGCTGAACAATGTGTCATAGATCGCCATCAAACCACTTTGACCTACGGCAGCACAGGCCTTTCCATCAAAGTCCATCTGCGGGTTCTGCAGATCAGCGAAGCTGCAAGCAAGGAAAATGGTCAGCAAAAGATACTCAAGCCAGAGGATACTGGCAAACCGTTATTAGAGTGTGAGACTCTCGGCAACCTGCTGTGGATAAGCTTCCGGTACTGGAGCCTCTGCCTCCCAACACCAACGGCGCCTGATGTTACCAGAATCACCTCATACCCTTGAAAGTTCAGTTGTTTCACCTGAATAATGAAGCAATCTTACTATTTTGTGACTGGAAGTCTGAAACCACAAACGCCATGGGTGAAAACATATTTTTATTTTATTTTACCTGTTCACACAGAGACCCCAGCCTGCCCATAGCCAATCGGCCATTCTGCCCAGTGACAACAGCTGTGCCCACCTGCAACAGGACATATAATAAGTAAATGAAACCGGCTAAGGCTGACTCCAACAAGGAAAGCCATTTTACAAGGCAAATCCACCTTTGCCTCGCTCCAACAGTCATTTGCATTTCCTCTCCGTCTCGATGTCTCCGACAAGCCATGGCATTTTACCGAACCGCACACCACCCGCCAGCCGCACACCGCCCGCCACCACACCTCCGCCCCCGACGCCGGCGGCCCCCTCCACCACCGGCCCTCGCATCGCCCGGATCTGGTGGCGCCCGGAGAAGGGGAGAGAGCTCCTGCTCGCCGTCGCCAGAAAAGGGGAGGGAGCTCCTGCTCGCGTCGCCCGGAGAAGAGGAAGGGGGAGGAACGAGGAAGGGAGCTCCTGCTCGCCATCGCCCGGAGAAGAGGAAGGGAGTTCCTGCTCGCCGTCAACCTCGTCCGCCTGCCTGTGTCCGGCCTAGCCGCGGCGACGACTCCGAGGTCGAGATCCTCTCCATCTTCCGCGCGCGGCCTCCTCCTCCTGGGTCGCCGCCTCCTCCACCTTCCCTCCCGCTGGCGCCGCCGCCGCTTCGCTGCGCACCCCGCACGCCCGGCCGCTGCCACGCGTTGCTCGTCCAGCGCGCGTGCAGTTTGCGAGAGGAAGGGTATATTTGCAAAATCCGGATGGCACAGTAGCCAGCGGGAGGCAAAAATGCTTTTGCCTCCCGCTGTTGGACTCAGTCTAACGTGACGACAAAACTCGCAATTTATTTTGTTTGAAACAGAAATCTGCGGCTTATTTTTAATCCTCATCTTTGTTTAGCGAGGGATCCAAAAATATCTAGTATGTGAATCTTCAAAAGCAACTGAGTACACATCATATCCTAATGACTGTCCTGCTACTCGAAAAAAAAATCTGAACTATCTGGAGTTGTTTTTTTTAAAAAAAAACAGCTGGAGTTGTTTTCCCCATCCAAGTGGAATTCACCGATCGCAGGTCAATCAGCTCCACCAAAACAGGGAACATGCGAAACATGACTGAAACTGAAACAATAGCATCCGAGAAACATTAAAACGTCCTCCCTTCCCAACAAACATTTACGGGGTCGCAGATCCCCAAGCGAACAACCATGAGTTGGGGATGAAAAGAAAACAGGACAGATTTTCCCCCAAATATATATATATTTTTCAAAATACTGTGGCAAACAAGTCGCAAAACAATGCGAGATCAGATTGAGATCGAATTCTCGACCCTCGCATTCCAGCGCGCAGAAATCACTAGCCCCCCCGGGACGAGAACAGACAGACGAACAGAACATGCACAGTCCGCATCCGCACAAGACGACACGATTAAAAAAAGAGGGAGAAAACAACAGAGGATGTATAGACCATTCGTTCACCTTGATGATGATGCGCTTGACGTCCTTGACGAATGCGCGGGTGGGGTCGGCAGTCTCCATGGCCGCCGCACCTCCGATCCCTCCCCTCCCCATTCTCTCCCCTCGCCGTGGCGGCGGCTCTCGGGGCGCGAGTGGCTCGGATGCGGCGGTGCTGCAGGCAGGCTCTCTGGTGCTGAAGGGCGGACGCGGCGACGCCGAACAGAAACTCTCTACGGTGCCGGGTGGGGGGAATGCTGCTGGGGGAGGCTCGGCTTTATAAAGGAAAGCCGCCGCGTCGCGTCGCCTCTTCTCCGCCCGCCCCCCCCCACGGGCCGCACATGTGGCGAGATCGGCCGTCCGCCGCCTGGCTGGATCGTCTGCAGCGAGCAGGGCCCGTGACGGCCCGTGACCGACCCGCCCGCTAGCCTCGCTCGGGCGGGGGGGATCGAGCCACACCACGTGTGCCGCCGCTTGTGGAATCAGGCAAGTCGTTGCCCAAAAATATCGCATTCCCGACCCGAGCGGAGGAGATATAGGGGGGGCAGGTGGTTGCGTTTCGACCCCATCAGCCGTGCATGCAGGAGCAGGACAGTCCTGTGCGGGTGACTTGTTGCTCAGTCATTCGATGCCAGGTCGTGTAGGCGCCTAGCGCAAACTTACAAGGGTGGATGGATGAGCTCCAAGCCTCCAACGAGTCACACAGCCACAAGTTACTAGAATGGAATGCGATAAAGATGAAGGTCATGGCCACCAGTAGTGATCTGTCCTGTTTTTCCATCGACCTGTTTTGTGAAATTCAGTATTTGGAACATGTCAATTTGGCGTCCACACAGTAGTGGATTCGTGTTTACAACCAAATGGCACGCAACACGTTCAGTACAAACCATTATGGATAAATGGCATGTGGTTATTCAAGCTTACAGTTGTGTGGTCATTGCCAAAAGTAAAGGTTGCGACTCTAGGATCTCTATCTCTATCACTAATAATTTGAATTTGGTAAGGGCAATGTCGACACCGTGGAGCCTGTTCGACTAATCTGTTAAATATTGTTCGGCTGGTAGGTAAAATAATGTTATGTGAGAAGAAATAAGTCGAAGCAAACCGAACAGTTTCGTGATTCACAAAATGCTGCATATTACGACTCGCACATCGATCTGCCTGTTGGAAAAGGACGTCAAGGTTTAGGCTCCGCCCTGTTCGTCCGAATTATCAGTCATCAGTTAGCAGCAGTACTTTTCTCTCACAACAAATCAGCATCAGCCCCCAACCAGACAATATTATTTTTCTCGCATAAAAAATCAACACTAACTTTTTTTAAGACGTGCAAAGCACGTTTTTCATTAAGAGAAGAGAGAGTTACAAAGCGCTGCAAAGGGAGAACCCTCAAAGAGCGAGCAAACAAGAAAGTTACAACTGAAACGAACAGAGAGAAGAACCCACACCACCATCACAAGAGAGACAACCGCTAGGAGTAAAGGGAGGGTTACAACCCCACGGACAACCAGGGCCTGCACAGACGAACGCCGAGAAGACCCGCACATCACTGCTTGCCAAACAACTTGAAGGAACGGCGGCCGAAGTGGAGGTTCCGCAAAATGATGCCTTCAGGAAGGGAGCGACGACGACGCCGCCATCGTCCGCCCACCCACGAAGGGGCAGGCCAGGTCTTCACCTGGCAAACCATGGCTTTTGGAGGCCGCGACAATGCCCCCAGCAGGGTCAGTCACGAAAGGAGCGCAACCATTGTCGGCGTAGCAGAAGCTAGACAAGGCTTTCGCCCAGGCCTCGAAAGCCGAACCACATGACCGGCCACAGCAAACAAGAAGAGTGCAAGGCGATGGAGAAAGCAGCAGGAAGCCTCGGCGAGTGCAACGGAGGACAGGTGCAGGGAACTTCCACAACCAAGATGACAGCAACAACGCCCCCGGGACCAGACGAGGCCGTCCGAACCACCTCGCCGTCTAAGCGCCGGCTGCAACCCAACGGAACCGCTAACCAGCCATCAGACCTCGAGCCTCGAGCAGAGGGAGGACCTGGGGCCGCCGACAGAAGGAAGGGCAGCGGCCACCAGCAGAGGGAAGGGCACAGCAGCCGCCGGCACGGGGGGAGGGGCCGCGGCCGCCAGCCCGGAGAAGGGCGCCGACAACAGGGGGGAAGCCGGCCGCCCGGGAGGGACCGCGGCCGATGGAGGGGAGTGGTCAGCGGGCGCAGTCAACGAGGTCGGCGAGGAGGGGGCTCAAACGGCAGTCGTTGGCGAGGAGGAGCCGCGGCCGCCATCGAGGCAGGGGGTGTCACGGCGCCGCGGGAATGTCAACAGGGAGGTCGACGGTGAAGCGAGGGGAAGCCGCCGACCGCTGACGAGGAGGGGGCGCAGCAGCGAGCGGGCCGCCGCCGAGCAACTCGTCGACGCGCTTGACCTCGGGGAGTCAGAGGATCGCGCGACGCCGGCAGAGGGGCGCCGCCGGGCGAGGACCGCCGAGAGGAGGGCGACGTCGCAGAATGGCCGGAGGGGGCGCGGCGACGGGAAGGGGAGGCGCGTCCGCAGCCGTCGACGAAGGAGGAGGAGGGACCCCAACGATGCCGCCGACGAAGAGGAGGGGGCGTCATCGTCGTCGTCGCATCACCGAGGAACGGCCGCAGCCGCAACAGCCGGCGGCGGAGGTGCGGCCACCAGGTAGAGGGGCGGCTGCAGCCCGGAGGGAGCGGCCGGGCCCGGCAGCGAGGAGAAGGGGGGCCGGACCCCAGAACCGGGGGGCCGTCGGCGCCAACCGGCCAAACACCAGACCCCCGGCCACCACCGGCCCCCAAACGACAACAAGGTGGCACCTTGGTGGAAAGGCCTGCTCCAACACCAGAGGGGGGGCGGCAGAAGAGCGGGGAAGGGTTCGGGATCCGGCGCCCGACAAGGCCGGGCAGCGTCGAGGGAAGGCGGTGGCCGCGCGTCGGAGGCGGGAGCGGCGGCGCCCGACCCGCCGAGATCCAGTGAGCCGTCCGCGGAAGGGGGTGAGGGTGACGTCGTCGTGGCCTGCCGGCGTCGAAGGGAGGCGACGCAGGGGTCAGGTACCGGCGCAGAGCGCCCCCGGCGGCCTAGTAGGAGGAGCCTGCCGCGGCCCGCAGCCGGTGCCGTCCGCATCGTCGACGACATGCCGAGACCGCCGTCGACGGAGGTTGGGGCGGCGCACGTCGGGAGCTGCAGGAGGAGCCGGTCGAGGCCCGTCCTCGACCTCCCGCCGGCCGGGCAGCACCGCGACGGCGAGGGGCACCGGCCCGAACCGGATCTGGGGTGACCAGGCGGCCGGGCCCCGCGCGTCGCACCAGAACCGAGAGAGGGGGTTGCACGCGAGGCGGAGAAGGTCGGTGCAGGCGCCGGTGGGGCACGCCGGCCGGCGACGACCTCGGAGAACGACCGCGTCGCGGTGGTGGTGTGCAGGGAGGAGGAGGAGGAGGAGGGAGCTAGAGAGAGAGGGGAGGGGGAAGAAGAGGAGGAGGAGCACGCGGGGCGGCGGTTGTGTGCCGCGACCGCTAGCCGCCGCTGCCGGCGGTGGGGGTGGCGGCGGCGGCCGTCGACGGCAGCGGCGGGAAGCCCGGCGGCGCGGGGTGAGAGCGACACGGTTTTTTTTTCCTTTTTCGGCCGACAAGACCAAAAATCAACACTAACCACCAGCCAGCAGCCAACTGAACAGTAATCGGTGCGTGAGAGTGCACTGGATTCTCCCGATCACTGCCGACTGCCGTGCGGGCGGGCCTCATCGTAGTGCGGCGGCGGGTCCTGGAGTCCGACATTGTTAACTACGGAGTATGCCTTTGTTGCCTTTTGGACTGGGGCACGGACGGAGTTCGACGATGGATCACATCCCGGTTTGTTCTTGTAAGGCGAAGGCGAGCGTTTGGTGACAGAAAGCTCGAGTTTTTGGATCCTTCCATGTCCGATTGTCCGGCAAACTCAAATTGCTCATCCTTTCTTTCGTGAAAGGACCTTGCCACGGAATTCGGAAGGGAAAAAAAAATCTGCATTTGCGAGTGCACGAGTTATAGCTGCTGTTAATCCGTTGAGAACCTGGAAGAAGAATCCAAAGCCGCAAAACAGCTTCGAATGCATGAGCTCCGGTCGCTGTCTCTGTCTGGTTCGCGTCCCGGCGGTTTTGATCTCTCTCCCACAGCTAGCCACAGGCGGCTGTGTCCCGTGAGCAGCACTGGAGCAGCCATCCCATCATGAGTTGCAGTGCTTGCTGTGTGATGATAATGTGTTTGCGGTTGGGTGCCGGCAGGCCTCCGAGTTCCAGTTGAACTCTTCCACCTCTCTCTCCGAGCCTATGGATGCATGTACTTGCATTGCTCTAGAGCTAGCAGTCGGCTCCTCATTTTCGCATCACGCCTGTTTACCGGCTTACCGCTAGTGGATAAATAATAGAGTAAATTATACCCACCATACAATAAGCTTAGCTAGCCTAACTGATAATAGAGGGCTACAAGCAATAGTGTACATGTGGTGCTCGAGAAGGGTGACACACTTAATGGTAAGATGAAGAAGCGAATGTGTGTGGCTGAATTTTGCCGATTTTTGTGCCGTCGACTTTGTCCTAGAAACCATTATACACGTAATGATATGTCCATCGATTTTGAATGGACTATGTATAGCTAAGAGAGAGCTCAACCACATGCGTAGATGCAACACATGATTCGTTTGAGAGAGGAAACACTTGGCTAGCTAGTGGAAATTTTGATGCATATGAACTTCACAATTATTGACCCACGCAATATGAACATTAGCTATAAAACATTCTCCAATAATCTATTTATTATCATCAAAGAATTAAGTAAAATCACCTTGGCCTTATTCTAAATAGATATTGGTGCTAACATGTTGAGGTTTTCTTTGGTACACAATACGTCCCAACGGTCGTACGGTCGTATTGTCAGTAACTCTAAAGGCAAAATGGTCAGTTTTTTCCCGACGGTCGTACGTTTTTTTCGAAAATAATAAGATTCCAGTAAAATGAATGAAGATATAATGCTAATTAATAAAGATTTGATATATTAAAAAAATGATAGTTTACATTTCTGATAATACCCTTTAATTACTAGTACGACCTTTGAATAATACCGTACGACAGCTAACAAAACCAGTCGTATAGAATTAATCTCAACCGTCCTATCCTTACATATAAGTTCTTTTCTGTTACATACGAGTCCTTTTTCAATAAGTCGTACAGGACATATTGTGTACCGAAGAAAACCTCAACATGTTAGCATGTCTCATCAGCTGTGAGCATATCAAAGATGGAGCGTTAGTTAGAAATTTCTAAGACCGTATTCTGTTGGGTTGCTGCTACCGCACCTCTGGATTATAGAATTTTGTGTGTGTGTGTGTGTGTTTGAGTTTTGTCTGTTTCGTGTTGTACTCTATGAGATGTAAACAATTGAAGGTCCGGGACGGGCAACCAATGGGGGAAGGGAGTTAATATATCAACCTGATCTCTCGACAATCAGTACTACCTTCTAGTAGAAGTATTTGATTTTCTTCTACTCCCTCCGTATCTAGGTGCATAACAAAGAAAATGTATCTAGAAAAAGAAGAATGACAAGTATTTTAAAACGGAGGGAGTTGCTAGTATTTTAAGAACAACAGACAAACACTGATATGAATAAATGCGGAAATGGAATTTTTCATACCCTTAATTATGACCTCATGATTCGTTATGGCCGTATATTTTCAACGGTTGGATCAACATGAGTATATATGAGAAAAAATAACAATTGTTATCAGATAATCTATTTTTAAATCAACGATAGGATGAATCATGGGAAGGTGAGAGAATAAGGGGTGGGGTGATAAAATCAACTCATCAATGTTGCTGTTAAGGCCCTGTTTAGTTCCAAAAAGTTTCACAAACTACCCGTCACATCAATCTCCGAACACTAATTAGGAGTATTAAATATGAATTAATGACAAAACTCATTCCACAATCCCTACCTTAATTTTCGAGACGAATCTAATGAACCTAATTATGACATGATTAGACAACGTTGTGCTACAGTAACCAATCTCTAATGACAGATTAATTAGGCTTAATGGATTCATCTCGTGATTTCTAATCCATTCATGTAGTTAGTTTTATAAGTAGTCTACATTTAATACTCTTAATAGACCTTGTAAGGGAACTCCAAAATTTTTTCATGAACTAAACAAGAGCTAAGGGGGTGTTTGGATCCCACCTGACTAGAGACTAGTTTTAGTCACCTTAGGGGACTAAACCTCCGAACACCCCTGACTAAAGGGTGACTAAAACTAGTCTAGTCCCTAGTCAGGGGTACCCCAACTTTTGGTGACTAAAACTCTCTCTTTGCATTTATTGAGAGAGAGAAGAGAGAAAGAGAAAGGAGAGGAGAGAGAAGGAGGAGGGAGGGAGAAAGAACCATTTAATGCGACTATTTTTAGTCACTCTCCAAACAGGGGGTGACTAAAATTTTTTAGTCTGACTAAACTTTAGTCAGGTGACTAAAGGGATCCAAACACCCTCTAAGTAGAGGTATTATTTGTTTCATTGTAGCTAGTCTTTTAAGAATAGCTGAGAAAATGCGAATAGAAATAAATGAGGATATGGAGTTTTCCCATACCCTTTGTGACCGTATGGTCTATCATACCCACTTATTTCAAAACCAACGGCTGGATGAATCATGAGTAGCTAGTAAAATCATGATAGAAACAAGTCAACATTCATCTATTTTCAAATAAACAGTTGAGTGAATCATGGGTAGGTGACAACTGCTTTTAAGTAGAAGTATTTGATTTTCGTGTTGCTATGCATAAATGAGGACGTGACTTTTTCCCATGCTCTTGTGACTGCATTATATATCCTGGTCACTTATTTCAAAACCAACAGTTGGATGAATCATGGGTAGGTGAGAATTGCTTTTAATTAAGTAGAAGTATTTGATTTTGTAGTCACTAGTCTTTTAAGAAACATGAATAGCCATAAACGCATACATGGAGTTTTCATAGGTGCTTGTGACGGTATGGTCTATCACCCATTCTCAAATCAACGAACATGGATTATACACACATGCCTTTGTGACCACATTTGGATGAACTATGTGTAGCTGAGAAAATCAATAGTTCGTGAGAAGCATTTTGTGACAATGGTTGTATGAACTATGCGTAGTTGAGGGAATCAAGAGTGGGTGAGAACAAAATAATAATGCATTATATAAATGTTACTTTTAAGCAGGACTAGTGGGGTGAAGAGACCACAATTTTTCATGAGTAAAATGCACCGGAGGTCCATCAACTTGTAAGAAAGTGTCACTTAGGTCCATCAACTTTGAAAATGCATTTTAGGTCCATAATCTTGTTGAGTCGTTCACCGCAGGTCCATAACTGTCCACATATGCTTCTACTGGCGACATGACATGATGACTTGGCTAGAAGAAGCATATCCTAATTGAGGCATTTCATCGAGCAGCTTATGAGTGACACATGCTTGATATTACTGGAGCTAAACGACAGCAGTCTACTCCTGTCATACACGCGAGGAGGCTACCGTTATTCAACCCAAGGAATGTCTAAGTATATGTGTCGTCCATTTGTAACCTACTCATTGAAATGCCTCAGCTAGAAGATGCTTCTTGAGCCAAGTCATCATGTCATGTCACCAATACAAGCATATCTGGACGGTTATGGACCTGCGGTGAATGACTCAACAAGTTCATGGACCCAGAAATACGTTTTGAGAGTTGATGGACCTAAGTGACACCTCCTTACAAGTTGATGGACCTCCGGTGTATTTTACTCATTTTTCATTAAGGAGAAGTAATTTTTTTCGGGGTTTAGAAAACCTCTGAACCCCGGCTACGTCAACGAGGAGATTTAAAAAAAAATCAAACATGAGTCTAGTGGTGCAATCATGCTCCAACCTCTATAATCAACTAGACTAGAGAACCTTTGGCAAAACACCAGCAGAAACAAATGTGGATATGAATTTCCTATTGGGTTATAATGGCCATCTTGTTCTCACCTTCACATTATTAATCCAACCTTTGATTTCAAAATAGATGGCCATGCAAGTTACAGGGCTACTACTCGATAGAAAAAAAATCCATATATACCACCAAAATAAACGTGTCCTTTACATTTACGATATATAAATATAAATATTTTTTTCGAGTAACAATCTTCTGCTTGTGTAATAAACTAATACTACTCCGTAATAGATAGAGATAGTAACGGCTCAAGGTCACAGCTGGTTCTGTACATGGTGTCAAGAAATAACGGAGGAGAAGCCCAACTAGCACACGGCATACGAGCTAATGATTGTGTTTTTTAGTCCAACAAAAAACACGTCATGTGGTTTACAACAGATCATGAGTCCCAACAAAAACATGACCTGTTATCTGCCAAGCAGTTAAAGATGAGAAATTACACCGCAAGCAAAGGGAACAGAGGAGAAGCCAAATTGGCACACGCAAGCACCACTTCCTACTAGTACTCTGCAGTCCACTAATCATGGGGGGAAAATATCAGATTAGTGCATCATCCATCAAAGATAAGTAAAATAATCAAGGAGCCTAACATGGAGGCGATCAGGTTGCAAATCTGGCGCTCAAGCTCAGGTCCTCTTTCTGTTGTCTCCACCTGCTGCAGGAGT
The DNA here is from genome assembly GCA_036936925.1 of Cenchrus fungigraminus. Taxonomy (NCBI): domain Eukaryota; kingdom Viridiplantae; phylum Streptophyta; class Magnoliopsida; order Poales; family Poaceae; genus Cenchrus; species Cenchrus fungigraminus. The sequence continues at coordinate 12,564,334 of CM072779.1, forward strand.
CCACAGGGCGTCAGAGCCGTGTGCACATGCGCGAACCACGTTGCCTCGCCGGGATTCGGCCGCCGCCTGACCATGCCGGGAAAGCCGGAAAGGTTCCTCGCGTATTGGCGAGATGACAAGTGGATTTTGGGAGCTAGCAGTCTGGCACGAACTTTTCCCACTGCCCAACTCGCACGCACCCGTGATCTAGGACGGGATCTTTTCAAGTTTTCATGCTAGAGCATACTCCCTCCTTTTTTTTATATAGGGCGGATGGCAACGCAGTGCAGAGACCAAGGCGAGGGCACTGAGGCTAGAGAAGGAAAGTGGTACGTGGTTATCTGGAATATTCGAATTCGTATCCGCTAAAATGTAAATGTGGTTATCCGAATTCGCGTCCGATTGCTAATATGGATACTGAAATGGATGTATTCGAATTCGTTTTCATTATTTTTCTCTATCCGAATCCATATCTGTATTCGAAATAATTGTGTCTATCCGACAATTATTCGTATCCGCGAAGAGCAAAGGAAAATTACCTTTATGATTAATGTCTAATAATATTAATTTTAATATTACAAATGATATAAAAATTTTAAATTTAATAAATTTTAATCCGACAATTATAATGATTAATCACAATTATAGTATTTAAATAAATATATTATTTTGATTTAGTCAGAAAATGATGTATTTGTTGAAATAAATTATTTTAAATATTTATTTTATTTAATCATTGATGTAAATTATTTTATGTATTTTAATTTTATTTAGTTCTTCTAAATAATAATATATTTATTTGTAATATTATCTATTTATAATTTAATTTATTATTTATAGATTTATTTATTAAAATAATTATAGATAAATATGTTCTTTTTGACAAGCTATCTTTTGTTTACATGTTCGTACTTTAATTTCTATCTCTTTAATGATTTTGTTCTTCTAAAATTATCACTAAACAAATAAAAAATTGCTATTTGCAAATCGAGTAGATATCCGAATGCGAATTCGAACTATTCGTTTTGCATTCGTATTCGATTATATTCGAATCCGAATTCGTATCCGGCAAAAAATATGGATATCCAACTAAAAGTATTCGAATGCTATCCGTATCCGCGCCATTTCCATCCCTAACTGAGGCATGCCTGATTGATGCGCGATCATTAATTATCAGCACTGTTTTTAGTGTTGCTGGAGGCCCCGTCATTATTTCCCCCCATCTCCACATCGTTTAACCAATCGAATTCTCGCGCGAGGTGGCTGTTAGTATTCTTGTGGGCCGAAACCTAATCACGAATTAATTTCTCATCAACTATCGAGGGGATAAGCAGGGAACTTTTGGAGGATGACGGACTGTTCCCGAGGATGCGCCCTATATATCTGAAAAAGTTGGAAATACTCATCCGCCCTACATAAAAAAAAGGAGGGAGTAGTGTACAATATACCACACGGTAGTGTAGGAATCAAAAGCAAGATCCGAAGAAAATAATATTTGGCACTTTGGATTGTCCTCTTTTTGTTTACTATATATTGCTAAATAAGTATTCTATAACACAATCGTCTGGGTGGTGTACTCCCTCCGGTTTGGTATTACTGGTCGTCCTAGAGCAAGCGTGGAGTAGTAGAAAAGAAGTCGTTCTACGTTTCCAGAGCTGTTTTGGACGATGATGCCCCTAGTAAATACGGTTGCATACGTTTCGTCTTCCGCACCAGAGAAACTGTGCCTCGATCCAGCTCCCGGCCGTGCGCACGCGTGCGTTTAAGGCCGCCGCTCATTAAGGCCTCATCAGTCCTCGCCGAACGCCGCTCGCCGCTCGCTCTCGTCGGTAGCCCGCTCGTGTCCCTCGCTCACCGCACCTCTCTTCATGGACTCCGAGTCGCCGGTCGCCGTGTTCTCTGAGTCGCCGGACGCCTTGGCCTCCTTGTTGCCGGACTCGATGGCGGTCATCGCGCCAGACTCGTTTGCGCCGGAGTCAGTGGCACCGGTTCTTCTCGTCGAGCTGCACGCCTCCGTCCTCCTCGACTCGGATCGGAGGTGGCGCCCAAGGACGACTCCTTCCCGCCGGACTCCAAAGATGGTGCCGGAGTCGATGGAGCTCGCGCCAGACTCCACCGGCAAATCGTTGAGCTCGTCGGGAAGCTGCTGCATGTCTTCGTCGAGCTCGTCGGCATCCTCCAGCTGCTCGCTGCCTTCATCTTCAACCGGAATGTAGTGGCGGCCATGTGTGAGTCCGGCGCCGGGCAAAAAAAAAAAAAGAACGAGCCCAACGTGCGCGAGCTAAAAAAGAGCGCTAGCAAAGGCGAGGCAACGCGCGAGCAAAACAAACAAAAAACGGTTGAAGGTTCGATCCCACGACCTCTTACCTCCAGACTCCTTATGCTAGCCACTTGAGCATGTATTCAGCTGACGTGTAGAACTACCCGCGCCCCTATTTAATAAGGGCAAACAGGGAAAACTCTACCCTGATTAATTACTCCTTGGTATGCACAATGCTGTCCAAAATGACTTCCTTTAACAAACTGGAGGGAGTAGTTGGTTATCACGTTAGTCTCACACACTAAAGGTCCCCAGTTCGAACCTGAGCTCAGACAAATTATTTTTTATAATATCTTTTCGTCTCATCTTTCATTTTCATTTTTTGCTGTTTTAATAATCCTCTTGTGACCGCTTCAATTTTAATAATATCTTTTCGTCTCACCTTTCATTTTTATTTTTTGCTGTTTTAATAATCCTCTTGTGACCGCTTCAATTTTTTTTCTTTCTTCGTGTTGGTGTGGTTGTCTTACCGGTTGATGCTTTCTTCATTACAAGTTTAGATATGAAAGCAGATGCGTAAAGCACACTTATATATCATAGAAAAAAGAGTTGGCATTGTTTTCCAAAAAAAAAACCCCAGGAAATGGCATAAGTGCACCCCTCTGAAAAGTTAAACATGTAAAAAGATTTAAAAATGATTCATTGGGTAGTTGTAATCCATGCACGTTAGTATGTACTTCCTTTCAAATTGCGTGTCATTTTGAATTCCCTAAGTACATAATTTTTTACTATGCACCTAATTAAATAGTTTATCGGTCTCAAATTATTATTCATTTTGACGTGTCTATATATACGTAGTTTTACTATGTATCTAGATATATAGTGTGTCTAGATATTTAGAAAAGCTAAAGCGAACGTTAATTTGGGTTGAAGATAAAACCTATGTATCTAAAAAGATAAAAGGAACTAGTGAAGGAACTATAATTTGAAATAGAAGGGGGATGAGCTAAGGATCACAAATATTAAAATGTACACCATTCATTTCAAATTATATATCGATTTGACTTTTATAAATTCATACATAATTTTTTTGTTTCAAATTGTAAATCATTTTGATTTTACATGACACTAGTCTATACTATAAAGAGCGAAAACAATTGAAAATAATTCTCACCCAATTTGGGCTCGTCTTACCCCTCACGCCGAACCTACCCGTCGTATGTTTTTTAGGAGTGGATAGGGTGGAAGGATTATGAAAGGACTAAAAAATTGTAATTTGGAGAACGTTTCTGCCAAAATCTTAATTCTTTTGTTACCGCGACGCTGTCTTACCCGCCCGCCGTACCCACTTGTGGACCCACCCACGAATCGTATTACTCGTAGAGAACTTAAATACATAGGTTGTTGCATTGGTTAATGTAGCTGCGTAGGAGTCATGTGCGTACACGACCGACCCTCGGCCCTCTCGGCTCCAACACCGACGGCCGCTGCTCGTGCGCTGTCGCGCCGGCGCCGGCCACGATGGCCGTCCTACGCGGCTCCCGGTACCTGAGGCCGGCGCAGGAGCTGCTGGGCGAGGTGGTGCGCATGGCCGACCTGGCGGCCGGCGAGGAGGCGGCCGCAGATATGCAGGAGTGGCTCGACGCCGGCGGTCGCCGCGCGACACGATTGTCGGCCAAGAACGACGGCAACGGGATCCAGGCCAAGCTCCTCGGCCTGCTCAGCGAGGTAAACATGTCGTTACGGTTCTTGCGTGGTAGTATTTGATAGCAGGTTACCATTGCATTTAGCTGTTTTTTTTACAAAAAACGTGCAAATCGCTTGCAGCTGGAGAGCCGGGAGGAGCGCTACTTCGGCGAGCTGGGCCGCGTGGCATCGTCGTTCGAGCCGGCGCCTGGGGACGGCGCGGCGTCCGCCTACACGTCCCTGATGGCGCAGGCCATGGCGCGGCACTTCGGCAACCTGCGCCGCGCCATCCTGCGGAGGCTGAGGCTCCACGCCGCCGCGGCGACGAAGCGGACGCTGCGGGCCGGCGAGGAGGGAGAGCGCCGCGGTGGCGGCGGCGACGAAGACGACGAGGAGGAGGTGACTTAGGAGATGGTGGAGAGGGTGGCCCAGCGGATGAAGCTGGCGGCGGCGGCGCGGGCGGAGCAGGCGTGGCGGCCGCTCCGGGGCCTGCCGGAGGGCTCCGTGGCCGTGCTCCGGGCGTGGCTCTTCGACCGCGTGGTCCTCCCTCTCTCCTCCTCAAACTCCCTCTCACATCCCCTATGAAGATTTGAAGAATCAACCATGAAGTCCGTCGTGCTATTCATTTTTACTTCACATTTTCTTATGCAGCGAAGCGGATAAAACTTGTGTGGGGCTCGGGTCAATATCCGGAGAAATTTATCTGAATAATTATGTTCTACCTATTTTTAATTTAGTTGCTAAATTTTTAAATACCACGTGCGTGCATCTATACTAGTTTATTCAAATTGTAGATCGTTTTAGATACAGTGCCGTCATCGTCTCTCCTCGCTGGGTTCTTGCTTGGACTGGAGTCTGGACTTCGGAGTTCGGCAGGGGCGGAGCTGGGCCTAAGCCCTAAGGCCACTAGGGCCATGCATGTCCTACACGTGGGCCGAAAAATCTCTTATACCCCTGTATTTTTTCTACAGGGCCCAACAAATATTTGGTCTTCGCCAGCCCAAGTTGTTTCGTGGCCCATAAAACCACTCAGCCGTGTTCGCCTCGTCCGCCGGCCCAGAAAATCACTCGGCATTTAAAAAAAAAATCACTCCGCCCGCTCGCGAGTCGCTCTGCTCTCCCTCCGTCGCTCGTGCCTCGCGAGTCGACGGCGACCTAGTAGGCACAGGCGGCGGCGACGGCAGCGCAAGGGATGGATTGGAACTCTGTGACGGCGGAGGACCTCGTGGACGCGCTGCGGGAGGTGGACTGGTCGCCGCCGCCGCGCCCTGTATCTGAGTTCTTCTCCCGCTTCACCGCCCCCCGATCCTACTCCAAGTGGACCAGCCGCCTCAAGTGCAACCTGTACTAGTACGATCCGCCACCCGAATCTCCCCCGCTTATTTGGCTTGATGCTTATCTCATCACCAATCGAAGAATCCGCGAGGTAGTTTGGTTCATCTCATGAAAATTAGAGTGGGGTTGCGTACTCAAGTGGACTTTGCTGGGTGAGGGTCAAAGATGAGCTATCATTTCCTGTTAATGGTGCTGCAACTAGTGGAGGGAGGTTACATATACAAATATACGATTGATGGTTGTCATTGATCTGCTTTCGAACGATTATTAGTAGTTTGGAGTTTAACATGAATGTAGTACGTTGCTGGTCTGCTTGTGATTTGAGTTTGGTACTTAGACGAACCTTAAACTACTTGCCTGTGCTAAAATGTTTTCTCTGAAAGCTTGTACTCAAGTGGCAGCTTATGATTGAGAAGTGCGTGATATATACTTTGATTATATTTATGGATGAATAGAAGACTTTGATTATATTTATGGATGCATAGAAGGCATTCCTAAGCGTTGAGATACATGGGGGAAGCTTAGGAATTTGCCAAGCTAGTTTAAATTATGAACTGATTTGTATTAGCCTGCCATATTTTTACCATTCCATTTATATCTTATCAAGTCCCCTTTCCATCTATTTTGCTCCTTTACAGCTACCGGACAAACTACCTCATCTTGGTAATGTTCATTCTTGGTAGGTAACGACACCTATGTGGGGCATAATTACTCTTCTTCTGCTATTTATGCTGAATTTTGTTTTTTTATACCTCCTGCATCACATCTGCAGGAATGGGCTTTCTTAGGAAGCCAGTTGCAATCCTTGCAGCTTTAACAACTAGCCTCAGCATTGCGTTTCTCAATGACAGGTGATTTTTACTTGCACTGAAATGTTCATATTATGCTTACAGTATGGTTTGTGGAGTGTCCTTAATTCTATACACTATTCTCCCCATGATCTGGAAGTTTGGAAAGCATTTTTCATGTTCAGCAAACCATTTTCAACTGAATATTTAAGTTATGGTGAGCTTGTATTATGAATTTTAGTGCATAGTTGCCATGTAGTTAGCATATGGTGACTTGGGTTTTGTCTCTGTATTCCCATGTGAGGTTTCTTATTGTGTCGAAAAGTAAAACATCAAATTCACATTCTTGAAACAATAATTTGAATAAACAAATCTGTAATCTTATTGCTCGCTTTCAGAGTTAAAAAGAAAGTTAAAATGCAACATTTTAGGTTTGGTTGAATCAGTTACGCCTCTTTGCAGCATAATTCAAATACTTCAATTCGTTTGTTTTGCATTATACATCATATGCTAAAATGAAAGGCTGTTTTTTTCATATTCTCACAAATAAAATTACTCCCTGCCGCAGTCATTAGTTACAATCTTTTTCTGTGAAATACTCCCTCTTCTTTTTGTAAGGTGCACACATAACCCAATGTCTGAACTTTTCAATCTTTGCTTGGCACTTAGTCTTTGAGTTTACAGATATACTATACAAATTTGGTATCATTGGCTTCATATTTGAAAGCACTTTCATATGATAACAATTTCACAGTCATGAACAATGTAATGCATGAGACATCAGCTGTCAAAATGTTGCATTATAGCCCTCACCAGCTCAAACTGCATTTTACATTTTGAGAAGGGGTACTTCTTGGACATTGCTCATAGTTTGTTTGTTTTTTTTTGCAGTAGGCTTAAATATACTACAAATTCTGCCTCTGTGATTGAATAAGATTTTAAGGGAGTATGTCTTATTTGGGCTGATCTTACTATGATTTGCTTGAGATACATTACATATATTTTCTGATAAATTTCAGCACAGGATTCCTGGTTATGATACAAACTTTCATATAGCTTTATTCTCCAATGATCGTGATAGTATAATTCTTGAATATGGCTTTTATTCTACTGCACACTTAATATTTGATTCTAGATAGCTAGAGCCTCTGATGTCTGGATTAATGATTACACCATTTTGTTTTACTTAACTGAACTGTTTAGTTTATTGATATGTTGGTATAGCATTCGTGATTCTTCTCTTCACTTATAATTCTGTTCATTCCCTTCAGTTCCAACTAAGAGCATCCTTTATTTCTGACAACCGAAATAGGATTAGGTTATCTGTAACATTTTACTTCCTATAAAGTGCACATGTTATTATCTGACAGCTCCCCCATTTTGTCCACTTGTGTTTTTCTCCCCCTGCATATAGACATATAGAATGCTCTTATAAACTGATTTTTTTTTATATAATTTTCATCAGGGTGGCTGTTGTTGACCATTTTTTCTCATGTCTGAGGTTGCAGTTTTGTAGTTACTTTCAATGAGAAAGTCACAAGGAGTGTCAGACAATTTTCACCACACTTAGCCGCAAAGATGAGGCCGCCCACAACGTGAGGATCTTGTTTTATTCCCTCTAATAACTCTGTCTCTTTGATATTGTTGTTTTGCTCTGGAAGATATGCTAATGCTATTAGAAATGACTACTTTCAGGCCTGTCGTCAGAGGCCGACCAAGTAAAAGAAGATCAATTCATATCTGTGGTCAACCTCGGTGGGTCTTTATCCTGTTGTTTTCCGCAGGTTGGTAGCACACCTTCCTCCATATGTACCAGTCTTCACCCCAGATTAGAAAAATTTCAGTCACGACAGACCAAGAAAAATCAAATATTAATTGCATGTTTCAGTTAGCTGCATGCTCTGGTTGACCTCGTGCAGCCTTCTCACGGTTTTGTGGGCTCTACTGATTGGTCTACTTGGTAACCCCAACTGGATGTTTAGCATTTTGGAGTAAATTGTGTATACACCACAATTTGCCTGATAGCTGAGTTCCTGCGTTGCAGCAACCTTTCTTCATGCCAGCTTCAGAACACCTAATCTGAAAGCACGTTTGAACACATTCAGGGAGGATTTTCGAGCAGTATGGCGGAATTACAGCGAGCTGTGATTGTCTTAGTTTGTTCCATGTGAGTGCCGTCCTGAATGTTGGCTTGGAGACTGCATGTTTTAGAATGCTGCAACGTGTTATGTGAGTGCATCATAGCAGATATGCCTGTTGTCTATTGGTGGACAGTGGACACCCTGCGGTGGTTGACTGTTGTATATGATGTGGGAGCAGTGGAGCACCCTGCATAAGCCTTTGTCCTAATCTTGGGGGGTTTTCCCCCTTCGGCGCAGATTTGTCACAAAAGATGGATGCAAGTGTCAAAACTGTCTCAGTGCTTGTCGTCGGATTGCAACTATGTAGATATCATTGGATGGAGATATATCTCAGTGTCCAGTTTCCACCCTAGTTTTAGCTTATCTTGTTTTGGAAGTTTGGGAGAATCTATGTGTAAAGGTGGTTTAAGGTATTCTGAAGTGAACAAGGAAAGATACTGAAAAATGCGCCTCGACCATCTTCTTTATGGTGACTATGTTATTGGTGTTGATTTTTCTTGATAGGTTATTGGTGTTGATTTTCTTTATAGTGATAGTGAGTATGTTTTGCAGCTTGTTTTGGTTCAATTTCAGTATTTTTTTTGACACATTCAGATGTTAGATTTTTTTTTTGAGAATTACACAGTACAACGCAGACGCTCACAATACGTACGCACACTCATCCCTATGAACACACGTACGCAAACCCTACCCCAATGAGCACTTCCGAAGGACTGAGCACCGACAGATCTGGATATCCCCGAAGTCACCACTGACGCCTCGTCGTCGACGGGAACGTCGCTTACCACTTAATGCATAACGTCGGAAAATCCTAAAATAAATCCAGGAAAATGTGCGAGCACCAGGATTTAAATTCTGGTGGGTAGCGTCTCACTCGACCGTCCTACCATTAGACTACAAACCCATTCGCACATTCACACGCTAAATGTAAGCTGTTTCGAATTGTAATTTTTGAAAAAACAAACCCATTCGCACATTCACACGCTAGATGTAAGCTGTTTCGAATTGTAATTTTTGAAAAAGCGATGCGCGCGCTGCATGAGTGATCACGAATACACGTAAGAGTTGGGCCGGGTAACTTGGACTTTCCTGTATGGGCTTGTTTTATCGAAGGAGTTGGGCTCGCAAGAAGAAGAGTTGGCTGGACTGACTGTGTAACTAGTAATAGCTGCCCCTGCATATGTCTGAAAGCGACGCGATCCATTCCATATCGTCAGAGATTTATGGACGACGTACATGGAGGCGTCAATAATTTCGGGCCAGTTTTGTAGTATATTGCTGCGTGGGTAATCGGGCACTCCACTCCCTAGCGCCCTCCTCCGTCCATAGCGTAGAAAAACAATGCAAGCAGCGCACCATGATTTTTACTCTCTTGCATGACATGCCGCCTCCTCTTCGAGAAGGAGAATTACATTTATTTTTTGTGTGTTTCATGGATTTTTCTATGCAAGCCGTCAAGTGAAAAATTATTCAAGCCATATAAATTTGTCAGACTTTGACGTCCCACGGACTCAAGTCAAAACATTTTTTTTCAAAAACTTTGATTGTAGGGGCATTTTTTTAATTTTAACCTTTTTTTTTAAAATTTTTATATTTATAACCTGTCGGAAATTTTTTTTGCACCAGGTGACCCTTTTGCCCGCGCCTAGCGACGTGGCGCGGCAGGCAGCCTCTGCCGCGCCACCGCATGTGGCGCGGCAGGGGTGACACGCTAGCGCAACTGGTCCGGTTGGTCAACGCTGGGTGAGGCGCTGCCACGCCGCCTGGCGCGGCAGCGCTGAGTCAACAGCGGCGCCGCGGCTCCTCCTTTCTTCCTTCTCCCTTTCTTCCTCCTCAGCCCGACCGCAAGCACTCCGCCGCCGCCGGCCGCCGCCGCCCCCATTCCACCCCCAAATCCATCGATTTGGGGTTGGAAAAGTGAGGGAAATCGACCCTCGCACCTTTGGGAAGGTATTGCCCCACTTTTCTTCGTGTTTTACCGTTTGATTTTGGAGATCGGAGTGGATTTAGGTGACCTAGGGTTAGCTCATAATTATTCAAATTTGGACCCATTGCAATTTAGTTTAGTGCAAATGATGATTAGTTCATACGCAGTAGTATCTCTGCTCGTGTTATTGACGTGTAGAACATGTTGCATGATTCGATTTATTGTTGTTTGTGGTGGAAATGTATAGTGTGCATGATGATAGGTGAAGGATACATGGTTGCATGTTTATTAGTGGGACAACTCAACAATTTTGACAAAGAATATAGTATGCTTACATTGCTTGTTTTGACACTCACATTTAGGACTTTTTGTTATGTATTTGTACTTCAAAATTCTAGTTTGATTATATTAAGTTATGCGAAGTGTTTGTTAGACATTTGTATTTATAAAATGGGTAGTTGAAATATATATATTTATGAGACATCAAGTTCATGAAGTTGTTTAAATTTTGTAGATGGATTGTTTAGTTCGCATGTTTCATGGGGGCATAGTTAAAGAAAATGGAGAGTTTGAGAATATGACAGAGGTAGTAGAATTATTTGATGGTCCGCCAACCTTTAAGGATTTAGTTGATTGTGCAATAGTAAAGTATGGAGTTGGATTGCATGAGGTGACATTTAGAGGTCGTTTTGATTGTGGGAAGGCTAGAGCTCATTATGTTTTCATGAGCTTGTCTAGCGAAGGAGATTGGAATCGGTATAAGAAGGTAGTTGGCGAAGCTAATGTGTCATGTATGGAGGTTGTGTTACATATTACTCGTGGACCTAGTGGTAATGTTAACATGAATGAGGAAGTCCCGTTGGAGGTTCATAATGGCACACAAGAGTCTACAATTGTAGAGGACGAGTTTGGTGCCGGGGAACCTCGTCAGGAGCTTGGGATGTTGAATGATGATTTCCCGAACGATTCTTTTGAGCGGGAAGAAGAAACCATGGACGAGGATGATTTATCTGACAGCTCTGAAGAAGGTGAGTCTGAAGATGAGTCTGATGAGGAGGATGTGGAAGTGCAAATAGATGCCAATGCAGCAGCGGCTGAAGCACTCCTTGGTTTGCGTGTCGTTGACGTGGATAGTGTTGAACATGAGGATGTTGGAGGGTCACATAGAACCGTGCCAAGAGAAGTGCACATAAGTAGGTCACCGATTCACACTAGAATCGGTGACAGTGGGCAAGAAGTACCTAGGTCGCCTTTGAACACTAGAATGAGTGATAGTGATCAGCACAACCTAGCTCAATATGATGTTGTGATCCCTTCTGTTCGCAATGATAGAGACTTAAGCAGAATTGATAGAGCCATTTGTGACTCTACTATGTTGTTCACGGAAGGATTACCATTTACTATGTAGCCTGTGATACGTAAGGGAATGATGTTTGACTCACTTGAGGGGCTGAAGTTTTTCTTAGCTGACTACGCAGTGAAGCATTATAGGCCTTTCACTGTTGTTCATTCGGACAAGAATCTTAGGTATGAAGTCATGTGCAAGCAAGGGTGCATGTGGCGTGTATGGTCACGCCTGCAAAGAGGGAGAGAGAAATGGAAGATTACATCTGTAGAGGAACCTCACACATGTCGTTCGAGTCAGGTGAAAGAAGTTCATGCACAACTGACAGCTACGTACATTGGAAGGCGTATCTTAGGTCTTGTTCGAGCTAACAGTGATGTGACGGCCACTAGTCTCATCGAAACCATATTGCTTTTCTCAGGATATCGTGTTAAGTATTCTAAGGCATGGCGGGCTAAGCAACATGCTATTGCTCTGCTTTGGGGTGACTGGAAAGAGTCGTATGCACAAATTCCTAGGGTCTTGAGGGCCATGAGCCACTACAATCCAGGGGTGAAATGGTTCCCTTACATGTCCGGGTTGCGTGTTCGTGACGGTTGTGTTTTCAAACCCGTCCTACTACGGGTTTTTTGGTGCTTTCCACAATGTGAAGTGGCTTTCCAACACTGTCGTCCGGTGATACTTGTAGACGGAACCTTCTTGACCGGCAAGTACAGAGGTACACTCATGATGGCAGTTGCTGTAGATCCTGAACAACAGCTTGTGCCTTTAGCTTTTGCCTTGGCCGAGAGTGAGAACGACGACAGTTGGTCATGGTTCATGAGGCTCGTTCGCATTAACATACTTGGTCGAACGCGACATGTATGTATGATCTCAGATCGGCACCATGGCCTCATAAAATGTGCGAGCGAGCACATGGATGGTTATCCACCACTTGTTCATAGGTGGTGCATTAGGCACTTTGCCGCCAACATGTGGCGTCGGCAAAGGAACAAGGAGGTAATAGGAAAGTTGAAGTTACTATGCTCAGTACATACAGAGGACAAATTTGAGGAACTATACAAAGACTTAGATAAGGACTTAAATGAGGCTGCTAAAGACTGGTTGGAGTTTGAAATGCAGGATAAGGACAAATGGGCCCAAGCGTATGATGAGGGAGGTATGCGTTGGGGTATCATGACAACAAACTATGCTAAAAGTGTGAACAATGTATTTAAGGGGATCCGAAGTAGACCTGTATCTGGCATTATTGAATACTCTTTTGAAAAATGCAATGCATATTTTGTGGAGAGATGGCGGAAGGCACGTGATCATTTGGATAACGGGTTTAAAATAGGATCCTTTGCAGATGACAAGCTGCATGGTGCTGGTTTAAGATCTGTGAACCAAGAAGCCGAAGCATACGGGCCAGATAGAATGATTTATTCTATTAGAAGTTCCGCAAGTACAAATGTCGGAGGGGAGAGTCACGGGGGTCGACACTATAGAGTGGACCTTTGGCACGGTGCTTGCAGCTGTAACGGTCCTCAATTGTTGCATCTTCCTTGTTCGCACTTGATGACAGCATGCACGGCTAGAGGTCTAGACTATTGAAATCCCATGTTCTTGTCTTCTTTGTTCTCTAGAGAACACACTATTAAGATTTGGGAATCGAGCTTTGAGCCCTACCTTGATCCGTCTCAATGGCCCGAATATGATGGCCCTGAGTACGTGCCACTGCCATCTTTGAAGAAAAAGAAAAAAGGTAGGAGGCAAAAGAAGCGTTTGAAAGGAGACATGGACGAGTGTCAAGGAAGGCTTGCCGCTGATTATGACTTCAGCGATTTTGAAGTTGAAGGGGACAAGACAACTTATCTTTGCTCGAAATGTCACAAGTCAGTTCAACAGTGTAAGTGCCGGAAAAAAAATCAAAGGGGAATAAAGCAACAAGGACAAATAGAAGCAAAGGTGCTTCGAACTCGAGGGTAGCTGTCGAGGTAGTATGTTTGTAGAAAATAAATTATAAAATTATGCATGTTATATTCTTATACACTGTCCTCTGCTGATATTGCTTTTTTACTTATCTTCATATTTTGGAACATTGTTACTAACTACATTTCAAATATTTTTTCAGGATGGCGCACCCAGTGTACCCGCTCCTTGAGGCTGCCTACGATAGCAGCCATCGTGCACACCTTATTGCCGACCTCCACGAGGTATTTACATAACTTGGTCAATTCCTTGCATTGGTCATTTTTTTTCATTACGCAACGTTGATGTTGGTAATTTTATTTTTTTCAGGACTTGAGGCCGTTGAGGGTGCGAGAGCATTGTCCACTTCCTTGGGACGAGCGATACGCCCCATACTTGGCTAGAGCGGGGTTCTTGGACATTGCTCTTGTGGTGGTTCGCGGACTTCCTGTGATGGACGGGCCACTGTTGTCAGCCTTGGTGGATCGATGGCATCCGGAGACTCACTCTTTCCACCTACCTAGTGGGGAGATTACGGTCACCATGGAGGATGCGGGCATGATCCTGGGTCTTCCACTCAAGGGGCTGCCAGTGAGTGGGATCATTGACAGTGCTGGTTGGCATGACATGGTGGAGGTACACATTAGAGTGAGGCCACCTGATGCTGATGAGGGGGATGCGTCGAAGAAGACCTCCGGCGTGAACACAGTGTGGTTGAGGGACCACTTCAGCGTATGCCCCCCTGGAGCTGCACCTGCTGTTGTGGAGAGGCACGCTCGTGTTTGGCTGTGGCACTTTGTGGCCACGTTCTTGCTACCTGATGCAGCCGGAAACACGGTGTCTTGGATGGTTCTGCCACTTTTGGGTCAGGAATGGGAGAATATCCGTTGCTACAGTTGGGGTTCGGCTGTTCTAGCATGGTTGTATAGGTAGTTATGTGATGCATGTAGGCGCAGTGGACAGGACGCGAACATTGGTGGATGCACTTACTTGCTGCAGATTTGGATTTGGGAGCGTATTCCAGTAGGTCGACCACACCGTGGACCTGTCGAGGTTTGTAGAAATTTTTTTGGCTTTGTTCGTACTTTAATTACATGATATTGAGTTCTGACTTGTGCATTTATATGGTTTTGGTTGCAGCCATGGAATCACCAGGATTCTCGCCCCACATTTGGATATGTGTGGAAGACGGCTACAGCAGTACGTGGTCCTCCAGCTAGGAGATACAAGTTCTACACGAACGAGTTGGATTGCCTTACCCAGACACAGGTAAAAAATAATACCCGACGGTCTTTGTTCATTTTCTAAATTTATATTCCTGAATAATTCTCTAAGCATCCTCTCTTTGTGTAGGTGGAGTGGCTACCGTACAACTGGGACTTTCCTCAGCACGTCCAGTTTTCAGACATGTGCTACAGAGACAGACTTTTGTGGAGGTCCACAGTGCCACTCATCATATACTTTGTTGTTGAGTGGCATTTGCCTAACAGGGTGCTACGTCAGTTCGGGAGGCTCCAACCGTCGCCTGCTGACTTTGTATCGACTGTTCCGGCGTTGCACAAGTACAAATTATACTCTATCGAACTTTCATTATTGTAACTTGCCATATGTTTACTTGTAAATAATTTGACAATGAAATTGGTATTTCAGGGTCAATAGGCAAAAAAGGTACAAGGAGAATGATTGGAGGGTGAAGCATGCACGGTATTTGGACCTTTGGAACAATCGGCAGAGGATGGATCCTCAAGATGGCCCTGCTTGGCGTGCTAGACCACATAGGGAGTACCTTCGGTGGTACCACACCTCTACAAGAACAAGGGTGAAGCCAGCTTTGGCGGACGAGCACATTGAAGATGCCCCCTCCGACTCGAGTGACGACATAGCGGATGAGTACGACACCCTGACACGTGTGGGGACCCAGCCTGAGCGAGCACCTCTACACGACTACTTGGTAATTTTAATTGCCTCTCAAACTTGTTTCATCAATTCATTTTCACAAAATCTATACCTTGACATGTATTTTTTAGGGACAACAACTTGCTAGGCTTGCAAACGAGGCAGGAGTGGCCATGGACCATGCAAGTGCATCCGAAGGTGGAGTCCTTCGACACTTTGCTGAGGTAGCACTCTTTTCCACATATTTTCTGTTTTGCCATTGAGTATTGAGTACTTACTGAATTTGTACCAAATTCATGGTGCAGAGGGTTCGAAGAAGTTGCAGACGTATGGCAATGAAGTTGAACTGCATGTCGGCCCCAGATGTTGCCCACGGCGGCAATGGCCAGGGCACTTCTTCTAGATCACATCGTACTCCGGTTCACCACGGGGCAAGAAGCATGTCATGGACCCCATCTCGTACCAGCGCTCGCACGCCGTCAGGTCAAGTTGCTGCTAGTGCCAGCCGTGCTCGTGGCAAGGAAATCGCCACCCCGGAGCCAAGTGATGAGGAGCATGGAGACACCTCCAGTGAGGATGGAGACCCCACGTACGAGTCAGAGATTCCGATGGACGAGCTCTTTAGTGTCCCACAGGCTACTCAGACACAAGGACAGTCAAGCCAGGTAAATGAATCTACTCACCTTTACGTATACGTCGTTCATTCTTACTAGAATCATGTTGGTTCCTATCGCCTTTGGGATTTTCATGTTGCAGGCCCGTGCACCTCCTGCCAAGAAAGCCCACCGCCGTCGTGCTCATGACCAAACTGATATTGGCAGTGCCAATGTGTTGGACATAGAGCCAGGAAGGGAGCGTCGCGCACCACAAATCTTCAGCCCTGAGGACCAAATCCGCCGCCGTCGTTGACGTTGTGGGCTATGTGTGAAGTGTGTGTATCTTTGACTATGTTAGAATTGCTTGTGATGTTGAACTATGTGTGAACTAGGTCGTTTGTGGACTATGGGGCTACGAATGTTGAACTACGTCGTTTGTGGTGTTGGAATGTTGAACTATGTTGGGACTATGTTGTTTGTGGTGTTGGATGGCTCTTGTGCCGATTTGTGAGGTCGTTGCAGGTTTCTGGATGCCAATTTGTGGCTGTTGTGCATTGCAGGTTCGTCGGGGAGGAA
This sequence comes from Cenchrus fungigraminus, assembly GCA_036936925.1. Lineage (NCBI taxonomy): Eukaryota > Viridiplantae > Streptophyta > Magnoliopsida > Poales > Poaceae > Cenchrus > Cenchrus fungigraminus. The sequence continues at coordinate 12,580,813 of CM072779.1, forward strand.
AAGAGGCAACAGAAACCTCAGAAAACTGAACCCCTATGTCAGTGCCCAGTTCTGCCGCGCCATCCTGCACGGCGTGGCAACGTTGTCACGCCGCGCCACCTTCCTTGGCGCGGCAAGCCTGGGAACCTGGGATGCACGCGAATACTTAAGTTCTAGGCTTGCCGCGCCATGCGGCCCGGCGCGGCAGCCCTAACACCGTAGCACAAATGCCAGGCTTGCCGTGCCACCGTGCTTGGTGCGGCAGCAACGAGTTGCCGCGCCGGCCACTTCGAATTCAAATTTTGCCGTCCATACTTTCTGGTTCAAGCACGAAATAAGCGCGGCAGCTTGCTCCTGCCGCGCCATGTACATTGGCGCGGTAACTGGTTACTGCCGCGTCACGCGGGATGGCGCGGCAAGGGTGGCCCCACACTCGGCCGTGTCAGCTGGCCCACGATGACGTAAGCTAAACAAGCGTTGCCGCGCCAATGCTCGTGGCGCGGCAGGTGGGAGCCGTCGCGCCGCCTGTTTTATTTTTTTGTTTTGCCGTCCATACCTTCTGGTTGCGCGAGGAAATAAGCGCGGCAGCGTGTTGTTGCCGCGCCATGCGCGATGGCGCGGCAACATTGCTTCACCGCGCCAAGGTTGATAGCGCGGCAACAGCAAAGCATCTATAAATAGCTGTTGCTCACCTGAATTCCCTCTACTCGTGCCTCACTTCCTCACATCCAATCCTGCAAGTGCTTTTGCCACCTACTACAAAATCGAAGATGGCGGCCGGATATAGAGGATTCATGGACTTGAGGAGGGAGATGGAAGCAATGGAGGGGGCATACCCTAATGATCCCAACAGGTCCGTTCTGAATTTCAACTACCGTCCTAAGGATGAGATCCCCCCTGAGTGTCACTGTGGCCTAAATGCGGGATGTAAGGTCTCGTTTGAAGATGGAACTTATGGTAGGCGTTACTGGTATTGTCAAAACATTGACAAAGCAAGAAAGGAGATGGCGGCATCGACCGTAAGTGATATCACTCTTTGCACATTCGAATGAGTTGGTGATGTTGACTTGTCTTTTTTAATTTTTGTGGCTTATACTGTAGGGAAGCAGTAGATCTGTGGCTCCAAAGGTCAGGAAGGCGTGCAACTTCGAGTAGTGGATCGATGACTTCATCAGTAGTCCGAATGCCGTGCGTTTGGCAAAGAGGAAGGAGATGGAAGATGACTCGACCATAGAAGCACGTTTGAAGAAGGAATTAGATGCCATGAAAAAGAAACGTGTCGATTGATTCATGTTATGTATCGTAGGTGCCATTGCTAGTTTTTTTATTCAACAAGGCATGTTAGGATTAGTATTGGCACATGTGCCGTACATGCCACTGCAAACTTGTGTGATTTAAATTCTCTAAGGCGTGCTAGGATTAGTATTGGCACATGTGCCATGCATGCCACTGCAAACTTGTGTGATTTTAATTCGCTAAGGCATGCTAGGATTAGATTTGGCACATGTGCCATGCATGCCACTGCAAACTTATTATGTGAAGGCACTGTGAAATGAAGTAGCAATGGCGAGGGTGTTGTCAAAACAATTGTCATGGCAAATGTACACGATATGATGCCTCTCTGAAAAGCCTAGAGATTCGTACTCCCATAGACTTTTCAGTAATGCCAGTGAAACGATGGCTCACTGCTGCCTGCATAAGCTTTTTTTCAGGGTCTTGTCAAATCAAAACGGGTACATGACATGATGCATCACTGAAAAGGCTATGGATTCCAAGAAGGCTAGGGTTTGACTAGGGTGGCACGGTTACATAAGAAACACAACGTTGAAAATGACACGTTACAGCAAAGCTAATAATCTTCCTAAACATGCGTCGTTTGCCAATAAAAACATACCTTACGAAAATTAAGAAAATGATTAAAACACTCATAATCTACTGCGATGAGAAATGTCCAGACATCATAGAGCCTCCCGAATGCTAGGACGACATGTAGTAGTACCCAAATGGGGGTGGAGGTGGGGGTGAAGATGGTGTGGATGGAGTTGACGGTGGAGTCTTCTTTTTGTGGCATGTGCAGCTGCATAGCGCGTCATCGCTAGATGGTGGATCGGGATGACTCAGTGCCTCAGCGAGGTCATGCTTCAGCTTCTCGATGCGTCCTTCTAAGTACGTGATGTACTCTTCATATGGATGAATAGCTGGCGGATCGACCCATGTAGCGAAACCGCAGTTGTTTGGGTCATTGGAGTACTGCAAATACCAATACTATGTAACATATCAAAAAAATTTGAGCCAAAAACTAATGACACTGTGTTGCTTACCCACGCACGTGGACAGTGCCAAAAGCGACGACCGGAGTAGTAAAGCCCAACTCCCTCGTAAACTTGCATTATGCACAACTCATTATGCATGCATCTGGGCCACTTCACTGGTTTGTTGGAATCATACAGCCTCACATCACGCAAGGATCGGAAAGAACTCTTCTCTCTTGGTGGGAAGTACTCCTTACACTCTGGGTCCTGTTCGGTCCACAAGTCTGGACCAAGAGAAGTATCCATTGCTGCTTGTTGTGAGCAACAATGCTGGAAGTGAAGGGTGACATATATAGGAAAAGAGAAGAGGTGGTGGGCCATTCGATCCATGGGGGAAACCATATCTAAAGAAACACACCCTACCCTACTGTCAGTGTTTTAGACACTGAGCCTACGACGGGGTACCCGAAGTAGTAGATTGTGCGGTGGGGCTCGCCGAGATCAGGAACACGATGGTGAGACACGGGGCACACAATTAGACAGGTTCGGGCCGCAATGTGCGTAATACCCTACGTCCTGTATGCTGCGTGGCTCTGTATTGATTGCGTATGTTTTGAGAGGGGTCCCTGCCTCGCCTTATATACCATGAGAGACAGGGTTACAAGTCGGATTGGTACAAGGGTACTATTCGAGTAGGACCCGGAGTAGCCTAAACAAGGTATGGAAAGCTATCCTAGTCTTAGTACAAGTCATTGTCCACCTTGTCTTGCCTTGTGGTCCACAGTACCAGCGCCGTGGCCCACTAGTCGAGTAGTCCAGGTGTACAGGAACTCATCTCCTGGGTATGGCCCACAATGTGTTGGTGGACCCAGGGATGCCCGATCGACAAGCCCCCGAGTACTTTGTAGTCGAGTGCAATGCTCCAAGTAGTCTTGAAGATCTCCACGAGTAGTTCCCAAGCGTCCCCGAGTTCTACAAGCTTCAATCTTCAATAGTGCTTGAATCATCACGAGGCTGGAAGGTACTCCAGCTAACTCTACGAGTAGTCTTGAAGTCTTCTCGAGTTGTTCCCAAGCGTCCCCGAGTACTTCCCTTGAAGGTCTTCAATAATACCCGCTTTGTTCTTGAAATCTTTGCATCAAAGATCCATATGGAAATGCGATTACTAAAATCGCATTCCATGTGGAATGTAGCCCCCGAACCTTAGGTCGAATCCAGGATTCAAGCTGAGGGTCAATCTTGAACTCTTTGATCTTGCTCCGAAAAATCCGTAGACAATCCGAAGAAATAATATAGGAATGCGATTTGTAAAAAATCGCATCCTATATGGATGTAGCCCCCGAGCCTTAGTTCGAATTGACAATTCAAGCTGAGGGTCAATCAGTAGCCTTCGTCAAATAATCCCGCAAAATCCTGAGAAAAACTGAAGGACACGTGGCACGGAGCCCCCGAGCCTTGAGTCGAGTACTTTCTCGAATTGAAGGTTCCAATCTGACCGTAGAATAGTGGCCTGAATTCAGTGAACTGTAGCTGAGTGAAATCCAATTCCGTCGAGTAGTCGAGCCCCCGAGATAGAGCCGAGCAGGTCTTGGATTTTAGTCCTGTGTCTTAGCCAAATGTTTGCCTGTGTGAAACCAATCTGTTAAATACGAAGGGTCACCAGGTCGAACCGTTAGGGTTTTGGTTTTATAAATACCCGAAGGGGTATCCCTTAGGGTTTCACTGCTTCCATTCGCCCTTAGATCCAGAATGCCTTAGCATCCATAGCCGCCGCAAAGTTCGAGCACCCATAGTGCCAAGAGTGCACACCTCCATCTCTTCGCCGTCCTCCGGTCAATGCAAAAGAAGACCCTCGTGACAGGAAGGATGAAGCCTGCGCCGTCCAAGGGACAGAAGAGGAAATCCGGCCGCGGCAAAAATGAGTTGCTGGAGCCCAAGTACAAGACAGTGGCCATCACCAAGCCCCCAAGCCAGGCTGTTTCTTGGAAGAAATCCAAGATGAGGGAGGAAGATATCCAAGCCCTTGAAGCCAGCGGGCTGCTGCGTGAGAAGGCGATTGCTGGTTGGAGCTCTGCCGCTGGCGATGCGTGGCCGATGGAGAAGAGCCCGGATGAAATCCCAATGTTCGGGCACTTCGTTGAGCGTGGATTGACGCTGCAGTCGTCGGATTTCTTCCACGGCTTCCTCGACTTCTTCAAGTTGGAGCACGTACACCTCAACCCCAACAGCATCTTCCAGATTGCAGTGTACGTGCACTTCTGCGAAGCCTTCCTCGGTATCCGCCCTCACTGGGCCTTGTTCGGGAAGATCTTCCGGTTGAAGCCGCAGCCCAACGTCAACTTTCCGGTTGTAGTCGGTGGAGCCGGTGTGCAGATGCGCCAGAAGGAACAAGAGTTGTACTTCAAGTACGACTTGATAGATTCAAATCAAGACTGGAAGAACAAGTGGTTCTACATAGAGAACGCCCCGCCGCAGCTGCCGAAACCCAGCATGTTCGCGCCAGTATACGATCGGCTCTGGAAAGATGAACCCACGATGCAGGAGTGCATCCAGATCCTCGAGTTGCTGGCGAAGATTGCATAGAAGAAGGTGCAAGGCTTGACTGCTGAGAGAGTAGCTTTCAGCTTTATGAAGCGACGGGTACAACCCTGGATGCAGCGGGAGCATCTTGGGTTCGAGTACACTCGAGCGGATGATGGCTCCAGGCTTTCTGCTGAAGAGATCAGCGATGATCTTGTGATGGAGCGGCTGCAGAAGATCTTCAAGAATCTTCACATAATTCCTGCAGCTGTCCGTGAATACAGTGCCGACAATCCTCCGCGCATGGTAAGGTTCCGAGAAGTAGCCCCCGAGTACTTATTGTAAGTAGTCATGTAGCTAATAATTGCCTTGTTTCTTAGGAGGATGTCTTGAAATTTGTGTCCATTCCTCGTCCTCATCCTCAAGACCCACTACAAGCGCCGGAGGGAGAGCCAACCGAAGTGGAGGCTCAAGCCCCCGAGAGTAGTCAATCTGCTCAAGGGGAAGAAGAAATCTTGGTGGAGGATGCCTCCTCAAGCGTTGAAGACGGCCAAACACTTCAACAATGTTTTGAAGTGAAGAGCCGCTATGGGTACTCAGGGGCGTCCATCCGAAGTGGCCTTTCCGCAGGGTCATCAAAGAGGACGGCATCATCTCTTGCAGATGATGTGGCGCTACCACCGCGGAAGAAAAGGACCACGGTGGGGAAGCGAGCCATGAAGAAAATCTCAGGCCTCCCCTGCATTACAGTAAGTGTTTGGAGAACTCTGTATTGAGTACTTGTTCTCTGCTGTAATGCCTTGTTTTTTGACTTGTGCAGGTTATCGAGAGTGCATCTAATGTACCCTCGAGTAGCCCTTAAGAATAACATAACCCTAGGTGGTTCCAGCGTCGACCGTGGAGACAGTGGCGCATGTACAACAAGAAGCTGCGGTACCAGGAAGTGTGCCGCCGGTGGATAGTGTGCCAGAGGTGCCGGCGGCGCCCTCCTTCTTCGACATGCTGGGGCCGAAAGTATCGGTGCCTCGTGCTGCTCTGTAAGTACTTGAGTACTTATTATGAATATGTACTCTACTTTTGCTGACCAACTTGTTAATGCAGAAAATCCACTGATGTCAAGTGGGGTGCCTCTGGAAGTGGTGCTATTGGAGGAGACCAGACTCCTCAAGAGCAGCCAAAAGATGTACTTCCAGAGCGCCAAGAAGTACCTGCAGAAGCTGAAGCTGCACAAGCATTGCATACCCTCTAGAGCGATGTGGTCAAGGCAGCAGTGGAGGCAACTTCTAGGCCCAGGGCTCAACAACTCGAAGATATTGAAGCCGTGGTAAATGAGGGCTTGGAGGTTGATCCAGAAGCTGTGTTGCGCCATGAAGAAGTCCCAGCTGTAGAAGCCCCCGTGCATCGTGTTGATGCACAACTAGCGCTGGAGGATAACCCAGAGAACCACATAGTGCCGCATGAGCCACTTATTGAAGATCCGGCTCCTCTGCGTAGTGCCGCAAAGTACTCTGCAGCAAGTACAAGTACTCAGTCCATGGCTGAAGACTTGATGCCGTACGACGACTCATGCCTGGACGAGGACAACTTGCACGCACATGCTGAGATGTTCCGCGGTGTAGAAAAACTCCTTGTGGTAATTTTGTGTAGTCTCTTGTAAAGTACTTGTAGTCACAGATATCTTGTCTCTGACTCATGAGTTGTTTTTGCCCTTGCAGGAGGTAGTCAAGCAGTCGAAACGCAAGACTCGCCTGCTTGAGCAACACACGGCTGACATTGAGGAAGTCTCGCAGCTCAGAGAAGAATTGAAGCAGCAAAAAGCCTTGTCTCTGAAGCTGCAGGAGAAACTTGATGTCAACGCCGCCGAGTACCACAACGAGATCCAGAAGCTGATGGCGAAGAAGGATGAAGTTGTTGGTAAGAACAAGTCCCTGCGCCTGAAGAATAAAGGTAATCTCCCTTCTGAAATCATTATTGAGTACTGTTACTCTTGCGCACCACATCTGATAAGTAGCCTTGATCCTTTGCAGAACTGACGAAAGAGGTCGACAAGTTCAAGAACAAGGCGCTGGACTGGCAGCTAGCCTTCAACCGTGAAGAAGCAGCTCATATGGATCTGAAGGAAGACTATAAGGTGCGGTGCTTCGAACTTGAGCGCGAAATGGACATCCGCATTGCCAGCTGGACTGATTTGCTCCATTGCATGCAGTCACTCAAGGAAAAGATTGAAGAAGCTGAGGGCCTACGCTCAGAGCTGAAGGCTTTGACAGAGGCGGCCGAGCCAGTAGCAAATCTGTTCGAGCCCAGAGTCGCTGGAGTTCAGCACCGTCCACTTGTGGAGAGGCTGAGAGACACGCCGAAGAAGATTCTGGAATACACTCAAAGGATGGCCTGCACGATCCCAAATCAAGTCCTGAGCTTCATCAAGTCTTTCTATGCCGAGGCGGACCTCACAGTCATCATGAACGGCAGATCTGGAGATTGCACTGACGATCGTCTCAACGAGTTGATGCAACAGACTTCTCCAATCACGGAAGCAGTCTCCAAGTTCATCGATCTCCGTTAAATGTACCTGTAGAGTAGAAACACTAGGGAGAAAATAAGTGTAATCCCGAACAAGTGTTTATGTAATATAATTAAAAACTTGAAGAAATCAATTATCTAGATCCCTTATATGCTTATGTGTTGGCCAAGTACTCGAGTTGATATTGAGTGTATGGCTGCAAAAAAGAGATATGATACACGAGTAGAAGTACTCAAGTGTAAACATGTTCCGAAGAACGTTAGCTTAAACATGACGAGTTGAACACCTTAGCTGTAGCAGCGTAAAAGAAGGCTTTGTCATGAATTAAGCTAAGAGTAGTAACAAGTCGATATAGAGTAGCGGCTTGTACTAAACACATTGTACAGAGTTTACAATGTCTTAAGTACCTCTGAGGCTAACAAGCCTAGTGAGAGAGTACTCGAAAAGAACTTATTCATAACGAGTTGAACACCTTAGCTGTAGCAGCGTAAAGAAGGCTTTGTTATGAACAAGTAGAGGACAGTAACAAGTCGGTATAGAGTAGCAACTTTATTACTGAATACATTGTACAGTGTTTACAATGTCTTAAGTACCTCTGAGGCTATGAGCCTAGTGAGAGAGTACTCGCAAGAATGTTCCGAAGAACGAGTAAGACCGTAGGGGACAGTGTGATGAACTCATCCTTGCTGTAGCAGCAACTTGTATGAGAGTTCCACTGAGACCCTACCAGCAGGGTGTTACTCTAGGCCGCAGCCTCTTATTGAAAAATAGGAACATGGACAGCATGTGCCACTTATTGCCCTATACGATACAGGATCGTCTGGAGAGAGTTATCATGACTCCCTACGAGGTCGCAGAATGAGACTGCCTGGAGAGGGTTGATGAAGCCCCCTGCGGGTGCTCGCAGCTGAAAGCTACGAGAAGATACAGTCGAAACTGTCTGGAGAGGATTATCTTGATCCCCTACGAGTGGTGACAACCGTAGCTGTCTGTTGAGTGGTTGCAACCGAAGCTGCCTGGAAAGGGTTGATGAAACCCAATACGAGTTGTTTTACAGCCGTAGCTGTCTGGAGAGGGTTGTTAAGACCCCCTACGGGTAGAAGCGACAAAGCTGGTCGATATTCCAAGAGTTGTCGACTTCCTCGCCTTCTAGAGTTTGAAGACGATATGTGCCTGGGCCAGTAACCTTTGCAATAGAGAAAAGGACCTTCCCATGGCGAGTTGAGCTTGTGTAGTCCTGCCGTATTCTGGATGCGACGAAGGACTAAATCACCAACGTTGAAGGAGCGTTCCTTAACGTTGCGGTCATGATAGCGGCGAATCCTCTCAAGGTATCAAGCGAATTGAACAAGTGCATTGCAGTGAGCTTCCTCGAGACTGTCGACATCTGTTTGTCTTGTTTCTTCAGCTACGCCTTCTTCGTACTGATCAACCGTCGGAGAACACCACATGACATCAGCAGGCAAAACGACTTCAGAGTCGTAGACCAGGAAGTAAGGTGACTGCCCTGTGGGAGTAGTGGGCTGAGTGCGTAACCCCCAAAGTGCATTGGGTAGTTCCTTGATCCATTTGCCGCCTTTGGTATTTGCAGCATCGTACAGTCGCTTCTTGAGAGCATCGAGTATCATCCCGTTAGCACGTTCCACTTGACCATTGGCACGTGGGTGAGCAACGGAGACGTATCGGACGTCAATTCCACTGTTCTCGCAGTACTCCCAGAACTGGTGATTGTTGAAATTCAAACCCAGGTCTGTGAAGATGCGGTTAGAGAAACCATAGCGATGTACGATTTCATCCAAGAAGTCGAGGACACGATCAGGGCAAGGTCCATCCTGGTGCCATGACGGCCCAGAGAACCCGCGAAGTTGCTGGTGAAGCGGTGTTTGAGTTGTTCCCAGTTGTCGATGGAGCCACGTTTGAGGGACTCAAACCATGTGAGGGGCTCTTGCTCGAGAACAAAGGGGAAATAGATACATTTAGTATCATCATTGCCTCCGGCATTGGAGATAGACAGAGCATAACAGCGCAACCACTGCCTTGGATCTTGCTTGCCATCATGTTTGGAGATGCCGTAAGGCTTGAACTTCTCCGGAAGAAACAGATCTTGAAGTCGGGCAGAGAAAGCAGGAAAAGAATCAGAGTCATTATCCTTTTGCTTCTCACGCTCAGCGCGTCTGGCGTTGATTGTTGTGCGAGCATCGTAGCGAGAGTCTCCTGACTTGCTGTTGACACTGCCATCATCGCCCTTGCCCCTGTTGCTAGCTTCCGGACGCGTGCGATTAGGAGTAGGAGTAGTACGATGAGCACCCCCACTGCTGCCATGGTGACTAGGTGCACTGGTATTCTGTCGTAGCATAGTGTAGGCTAGTTCAGCCAGCTTCGCGACTTCAGCAGCCGCCCTGTCACGAGGCATAGAGCGACCGAGTAGATTGATCGCATTGATAGCTTCCTCTGGAGTACGATACTCACGAGTAGCCACCGCATCCAAAGCCTCTTGAAGATTACGGGTAGGTAGAGCTTCCGCGAGTTCTCGACGAAGAGTTGCACGATCAGCATTGCGTTGGCGACGTGCAGCCTTGACCTCCGCGGTTTCATCAGCAGGAGCATTAGCAGAGAGTTCATCATCAGATACATCATCCGGATAACGATAATTGGAACGATGCCCTTGCGGAGTAGATGCGTCGATGACAAACACTTCTCGATGCGACGAATAGGTACCCGTACTCTGAATGAGTTCAGTATCAGTGTCATAATCAACAAGCTTGACGCCTTCCTGGAAGGGCAAGTTGTCGAGACAGGCGATAAAGCGCTCCTGATCATCTAGTGTAAGATCAGCAGGCACATGCTCAGGCCAGTAGACGAATCTACCCTCAGGTGTCGATGTGATCACCAGTCCATGAGCAGGGCCGGACAATTGTTGTACTTCAGTAGAATCCGAACCGTAGTCGAACTCGAACTCAGAGGAATCCGAAGAGTAGTCGAAGTTGTCGTCCGAATCTGAAAAGTACTCGAGCACGATCTTCGGGCCAGGGCACATGAGGCGCTTCAGTGCAGCTTGGTAAGCGGCACTGACATGGTGATGACCGAAGAGAGGTGGTGCTGGAATGTTATCCAGGCTAAGCGCAAGCTGTGAAGCTGAAGAGGACAACCCAGGCTGGATAAGAGGCGAAGTCGAATTGTACTCGGACTCTGACTCGAGTTCTCTGAGCGGATCAGAGATCGAAATTTCGCCAAAATTTTCGATGAAATTCTCCATCGAAGCTTGCGTAAGCGTCGAGGGCTTGAGCTTTGACTCCGGAGTTGGTGCTAAGAAATGCAGGAACGATCCGGCGCCGTCAGCAACGCAAACCCAGGAGCTAAAGACAAAGGTGTCGCCTTGCTGGAAAGTGACGATCGGCTTGATGGTGACGAGAGTAATCGAGTTCGCCAGTGGATCAACGACGAGAGCCCCTACCTGGCGCGCCAGCTGTCAGTGTTTTAGACACCGAGCCTACGACGGGGTACCCGAAGTAGTAGATTGTGCGGTGGGGCTCGCCGAGATCAGGAACACGATGGTGAGACACGGGGCACACAATTAGACAGGTTCGGGCCGCAATGTGCGTAATACCCTACGTCCTGTATGCTGCGTGGCTCTGTATTGATTGCGTATGTTTTGAGAGGGGTCCCTGCCTCGCCTTATATACCATGGGAGACAGGGTTACAAGTCGGATTGGTACAAGGGTACTATTCGAGTAGGACCCGGAGTAGCCTAAACAAGGTATGGAAAGCTATCCTAGTCTTAGTACAAGTCCTTGTCCGCCTTGTCTTGCCTTGTGGTCCACGGTACCAGCACCGTGGCCCACTAGTCGAGTAGTCCAGGTGTACAGGAACTCATCTCTCGGGTATGGCCCACAATGTGTTGGTGGACCCAGGGATGCCCGGTCGACACCTACGATATCCCCTACCCTACTAAATGGCTTCTGAGTCCGAGAAAACACAACCTACCCTACTACATAGCCTGTCAGATTTCTCATCGTTCAGTGAAGGTGGATAGCTCAAGCACAGCCAAGGCACCGTCCCGGACTTGAAGTCTTTCACTTCAGGTTCGGTTGGCCACTTAGATCTTCGTCCATGTATGTACTCATTGAAGTCACAACTAGGCCACCCACTCTAAATTTCATTAATAAGAACTATAATTAGCAATGCACAGATATACAACTCAAATCATAAGAAGTCTAATTAGCCATGCACAAATATATAACTCAAATGATAAGAACAATATGAATTTTACTTACAAGAGTCTTTAGCGAGCAACGAAAGAATGGTGTAAACTTTCTCGGGGCTTGAATGTTTGGCCGTTGAAGATAGGCACGCACTCCACAATGACACAATGGAGGGTTCTTAACTCGCTCGACGGCAGCCAACTTCTTGTCCTCATAGCTCATCGGTGGAGGATTGGGTGGAGGGGGAACCCATCGTTGAAACTGATCATATGGCTTCAACACATGTCTGGCATATGAGAACAAACGTATACTAGGATCAAACTTGTCAGGCCCATCTATCCACTGCAAGAAACAACAAGGAGCTGCCGGGGGTGGTTCCTCCCTAATCCAACAACAGTAGAACGCTCTACCGGCAGTTGTAGCACACCTAGACTGTTTCACATAAGCTGGCACACCACATAAACAATTGGGCACAGGGAGAGCTCGAGGCACAGGAGCGTCTTCATCCCACTCTTCGGGAAACCTTCCCTTACCCTTTTTAATGGCATAATAACGCGGGTTCTGGTGGCTCATGGCTACTTATCCTGAAACAAAAAACTTGAAATTAACATCAACAAGTTTTATTTCCTAGGTACATTCGACAAACTTAAAAATCTTACCTACACTTAACAATCCACACAAATATAAGAAAATCTAGGAATACAACTTATTCTCCACGTAACAATATACGGCAAAACGAGTATAACAACTACCTAAAGTATCACTTTCAACTCATCGAGCATCTACCACATCAAATTTTTAATTTATTACCAAACCCTAGCTCACCTATATATGCAAAAACCTAACAAATCATGCGGGAAAACAGAGATTAGATAGGGGAATACCTTCCTAAGGATGTGGGGATCGATTTCCCACACTTTTCCCACCCCAAAACGACGGGGTTGGGGGTGCGGCGGCCGGCGGCGGCAGCTTGCCCGGCGGTGCAGCTCGAGCTCGGGCAGGGGGAGAAGGAAGGGAGGAGGAAGAAAGGAGAGCCGCGGCGCGGCTCTATGCTCAGCCCTGCCGCGCCAGGCGGGGTGGCGCGGCAGCTCTGCCGCGCCGCTGCATGTGGCGCGGCAGAGCCGAGCCACGTCACCCCGAGGTTGACCCCCGCGCCAGCGTGTCACCCCTGCCGCGCCACATGCGGTGGCGCGGCAGAGGCTGCCTGCCGCGCCACGTCGTTAGGCGCGGGCAAAGGGGTCACCTGGTGCAAATAATGTTTCCGACATGTTATAAATATAAAAATTTAAAAAAAGGTTAAAATTAAAAAAAATCCTGATTGTAGTTGCTTACTCCGTATGTGTTACAGCTTGGGTTGTGGAAAAATGGATAACAGGTACATTTAACTTACATGGAAAAATAGTTTCATTGTGGTATGCTCTGCTATATGTAATAAAAACGCATGTGCGTTGCTATAGATTAAGATCAATTATATAAATTACCAAACGAGGTAAAGTAGGGAACAAAGCAAATAACGCACAGAGATTTCTCCTCAGTGTAAATAGGTTCCTACCCGCCTAGAGATCTTGCATTTCATTTAGCCCGGCCTATGTAATTTTTGTTCTCTCTTCGTTGTCATCTTTTTTTTGGTTCTTGTAAACTTTGTGTAAACTTTCTTTCTTCTTTTAATGAAAAATGTGTTTTGTGTTAGATAATAAGCAAGATTTCAGCATATTTTAATTCCACAATAAACATGCATTTCACTAAAATGAAAACCGTGAGTGATACATAGCATGTGCGGTTGTTCATGTTTAAACGACTATTAAACATGAACAAATAAAAGTGTTTCAGACTGTATCCAAAGGCGGGGCGGGTGACGGCGTCCCCCCAGATCAGACATTCTGGTCGTGGGATGGCCTTAGTCGAAGTAGTCGTATGAAGTAGTCGTACGAGAGAGATTGAGCAGTCGCACGAAGACGCTCCCCAAAAACCAGCGGTCGTGGTTCCAGAGGCCTGCTCTCGCTTGAACCGTGCATGCGGTGGAGAGGGAGAAAGAGGGTAAGAAAACCAAATCACCATTGGGAATATTTCGGGGATCATCACACGTCACGCCCACGCCCACCCCCTCGGTTGAGAGGTAAGGAAACCAAATCACCGTTGGGAATATTCCAGAGATCATCACACGTCACGCCCTCGGCCTCGGTCCGGCTCGGCGAGGCGAGCAAGCACGTATGACAGGCCTTTCGCCTTTATTCAACTTCACAAGTGGTGTACTCTTGATCTACCACATAAGTCGAATAAAAACCTCCTCAAATACGTGTACGGTATTGTTCACTTTTAATTTACCTTACATTATAGCAATAGATTTTAATTCTTTATTATTAAAATAAATGGCTCAAGGTCTATTTATTCTAACACTTTGCACGTCTTAAAAAAAATCTTGCATTTCATGAAAATTGTATGAAATGGGCATGCAATGGTGGAAGTCCTCAAGGATTCGCCAAACACTTGTGAAGGCACAAAATGGGCTTTTACAAACCTCGTTGCGACGAGCCCAGCCCAGCCCCAGCTAGACAGCCTGCATCCTCCTCGGGTTTTTTCCTAATCGAGACCGCTTCCGAGTCGAATCTCGAATTGTTGTTAGATCCGGCGCACGCGGTGGCCCGGCCTATATAATCTCGAGTTGTTGAACTTGCCAACGAAGAAGAACCACACCCGCCGCCAAAATCAAAGAAGAGGGTCATGGGGATCCACCAGCTAGCTGCTGCAGGGACTAAGCGTCGACCGCATGACGACGAGGACCAGCAGGTGCAAGGCACGAAGAAGAAGAAGACGACGACCAACACGCTGTTGACGGACGACGGCAAGCATATTCCCAGATTTCTCACGGAGTACACCGCCGAGGACATGGCGAGGTACAACGAGGACGTGGCCCACAGCGAGAGGCTCCTCGACGAGGCTGCGGCCAAGCTCGCCGTGGGTGCCGTCCTCCCTGAGGATCTCCTGCTGACGTCGTCACCGTCATTGCAGGAGCTGCTGGATGAAGAGGAGAGCAGCAGCAACAGCAGCGAAGAGGGAGGTCAGCAGTGGGCCCACCCGTGCCGCACGTCGGACGACGCGAGGGTCAAGATGCTCTGGGCCTTCACGACGACAAGGTTCCACCCCATCATCGAGAGGTTCCTGCGAGATCCCTGCCTGTGCGACGAGGCTCTCGCCGAGGATATCAGGGAGGTCGACCGCTACATCTCCAAGTTGTACGCCAGGACGCTTGAGCACGCCAAGGTGGTTGTAAAGGAGTACGCCACCAAGGGTTACCTGGAATGCAATGCCGACGGCACAATCAAGCTCCCCAAGCCGAGCGCCACCTCAAGTAATTAACCTCACCTATCCCAGTTTTCTGATGTGAAATCATATCTGTATCCATCCCTGTCGGAATCTGCAACGAGTAGTGTTGAAAATAGCAATGCATACTTGGAACATTCTAGAAGGTTGTGGAAGATACAAACTTTGTCATGCATGAGAGGATAAAGATCATGGCAAAGAAAGAAGTTTTTAGAAGATTAGAGAGACTACATGGGCCATAGTTGCCATGCTTCATGGCAAGTATAGAAGACTCTAGAATTAGATATTTATATGGTAGGATAAGGATGAGAGAAAGTTCTAGAGTTAGATATTTTGTATGGAAGAGTGTGAAAGTTGCCACATGGCAACACCACAATGATCATGAGCACCTATAAATAGAGGTGCTCCCTCCCTCCTAGCTATACCATGACATAAGAAGAGTCAAGTAGGGGATGCCAAGGTTGCAATGTAGTGAAGTGGTGTCATGGTAGGATAGCTACACAAAGAGTGTAAGAGTGAGTTATGTATAAAGTTGTGTTGTGAATAAAGAAGTTGAGTTCCGAAAAGAGAGTTGGTCTCCCATATTAGTGTTGGTGTGAAGGTCTTCTCAAAGTATTATGGGTATAGGGTCCACAGAAGAAGTGGTATCATACTAGTTTGGTACTACTTCTAGGAAGTCGGTGTCGAGATCTAAGACGCCGATTTCTCAACAATTGGTATCAGAGCAGGTCGGTCAGGGACCGTCATTCGGAGGAGTTTGAGGTGAGTGCGGGGCACTCATAGTGGTCGGTGCAGTGTTCGGTAGGCGCGGGGCGCTTACATTACTCGGTGTGGCATCGAGAGCAGGCGCTAAGGGGAGACTGTCGGAGATCACAGTCCGGGACTGTGAAGGAACGCTGGTCCGGGACCAAGCGTAGGTGACGCTGGGCGTCAGTCAAGATGGCGGATCTCTTGAGCGCAGGAGGTATGAAGAGGCTCAATAGCCACAACTATGGCTATTGGCAGACCTGCATAGAGTCCTACTTGATGGGTCAGGACCTATGGGAGGTCGTGGTTGGCACCGAGAAAACTCCTCCAGCGAAGGAGAATGAGGAAGCCTTGAGGAAGTGGCGAATCAAGGCAGGCAAGGCTATGTTCGTGTTGAAGACGACGATCGAGGAAGACCTGGTGGAGCACATAAGAGATGCAGAGACACCGAATGAGGCATGGGAGACATTGGCGAAGTTGTTCTCGAAGAAGAATGAGGCACGACTCCAGCTCCTAGAGAAAGAGCTTGCAGGTATCTCACAAGGCACTCTGAGTATTAACAAGTACTTTACTAAGGTGAAGAATATTTGTCGTGAGATATCTCAGCTTGACCCGGAGGAGAAGGTCAGCGAAGCTCGGATGAGAAGAATCATCATCAATGGCCTAAGACCCAAGTACAGTGGGTTTATGGCGGCAGTAAGTGGATGGCTGTTACAACCGTCCTTGGTGGAGTTGGAGAATTTATTGACTAATCAGGAGGCATTAGCCAAGCAGATGGGCAACATCACTTTGGAAGAGAAGGATGAGAAGGAGGCTCTCTTCATCAGGAAGAAGGGTCCACTGAGAGGCTGAGGAGAGGCAAAGAAGTGGACAAGAGGTGATAGGAGTTGTCCAAAGAAGAGTAGCTATTCAGGGGGAGCTCAACAAGAGAGCGATGAAGAAGATGGCCAAGAGTTGGTCAAGAATGAGAGGAGAAGAAGAGGTGAGTGCTTCAATTGTGGTAAGAAGGGACATCTTGCACGAGACTGTTGGAGTCCACGGAGGCACTTAGAAGGAAATATAGCTACAATGAAAGAAGTTTCCTTAAGTACATGCCCAAGTGAAGAAGAGTGGGATGCTGAGGCAGCAACTACATTTGAAGATGATGGAGCATACTTTGTGGAGGATTTGACAGAGGGTGAAACTACATCAACCAAAGAAGAAGAAGAGTGGGATACAGAAGGAGGCTTCTCCATGGAGGTAAGAGATCCAGATACTTCTAGTGGACTCGTAGGATGTGATAGTAATGAAGATTGGAAGGCTCTAAGTGACAAGAAGGAAGATATTGAAGATGAGAAGATAGAGCCTAGTCTTCATGAAGATGAGGAGCCACAAGATCACAATAAAGATAAAGATGGAACGTTGATGATCCATGAAGATTTGGTGGAGTATGATAAAGAGAAGAAGCCTCCAGAAGGATGTAGGTGTGAAGATTCTAGGTATGTCAATGCTTCAACATCTGTCGTTCTTTTGCCGTCATACAAAGAAGCATCTAGAGGACAAACAACTAGAAGAGTGAAGAAAAAAGAAGAGATGCACAGATGCAGCATATCTATGAGAAACCTACAACATAAGACAATGGCATATGAGTAGAAGGAAGAGAAGACCATATCACAAGGATAAGTAAAAAAGAAGGCTCGTAATGGCAGAGCACAGAAGATCCAAGCGCAGCGACATGCAATGGTTCGATTGCTGGAGACAAGTATGCATTGAGGGGGAGTGTTGAAAATAGCAATGCATACTTGGAACATTCTAGAAGGTTGTGGAAGATACAAACTTTGTCATGCATGAGAGGATAAAGATCATGTCAAAGAAAAAAGTTTTTAGAAGATTAGAGAGACTACATGAGCCATAGTTGCCATGCTTCATGGCAAGTATAGAAGACTCTAGAATTAGATATTTATATGGTAGGATAAGGATGAGAGAAAGTTCTAGAGTTAGATATTTTGTATGGAAGAGTGTGAAAGTTGCCACATGGTAACACCACAATGATCATGAGCACCTATAAATAGAGGTGCTCCCTCCCTCCTAGCCATACCATGACATAAGAAGAGTCAAGTAGGGGATGCCAAGGTTGCAATGTAGTGGAGTGGTGTCATGGTAGGATGGCTACACAAAGAGTGTAAGAGTGAGTTATGTATAAAGTTGTGTTGTGAATAAAGAAGTTGAGTTCCGAAAAGAGAGTTGGTCTCTCATATTAGTGTCGGTGTGAAGGTCTTCTCAAAGTATTGTGGGTATAGGGTCCACAGAAGAAGTGGTATCATACTAGTTTGGTATTACTTCTAGGAAGTCGGTGTCGAGATCTGAGACGCCGATTTCTCAACAAGTAGTGTGATACAGTTGGAGAATTATTGCGCAGGCAACACAATTTTAGATTTAATCTTTTGAGCAATGAAGATTCACAATTTCTTAGCTTTAATCTTAAGCAATGGAGGCTCTGCTTTCCCTTTTATATCTAAATCTAAAGATAAAGACAGGGTTTTAAATGCCAATGCAAATAGTAAAACATCAGGACTGAAACTTTGTTCCATATCCTTTCAAAAGTAGAGTAAAGTTGCTCATCAGTCGTCATAGGTCATAGGGAGAAAAATACAAGTGCGTCGTCATAATAAAGAGAACAAAAAACGGTAAACAAAGCATTCCTCTACAGTAATTCACAATGCAACCATTCCATCTCAATCATTCACCAAGGTAAGTCCACGCATTTCCTTTCATTACATATCACACGGCTATACCGACACACCATCACACAACTATACCAACACCAGCACAGATCTCAAGCCCATAAATTGGTTGGCGAAGCTTAGTACCCTGTGGGAAAGCCTTACCCCCTAGAGGCCTAGAGCACTCTGCACAAAGTGCCCCAGGCCCTCAACTATGTCAAGGAGGCTGGCAATGTGGTCGATGGTGAGGCAGCTTTGCTTCTCAATGGATGTAGGCGCCAGCACTGAAAAGGCTCCTTGGCGCTCCACGTTCTTTCGAACACACCTTGCAAGCGTGTAGATGGTCTTCTCAACCAGATTGATTTCGGGCTTGCCAATCAAACTCAACTTCACCACCAGGGCATAACCTCCTCGACTCACATAAGCTCAGGACTACCCTCTTGATGTTCCTGGCACACATAACTAGCACTGCCTCACGCCCGACTAACATCGTAATTAATCGTATCATCCTTTGGATCAATATTGTCAAGATTGTGATGAAAACTACCATAGAAATACCACTAAATCTGTTAATTTAAAACTATTTCGTTATCGTACACAATCTATACAAGTTGCCAGAGGCAAAAATCCCACCGCATCAGAACACGAAGGCCAAACAACAATCTCATGGTGACACAGCTCACGAACGAGACAACCAAAAGGAGCATTATCTTCCTCATAGCAGACGCGTTGATGCCATTCCACCACTTGCTATCAATGTTCTCCGTCGTGCCGTCCTCGTCCACCGTCTCCAACAACCCCCACCACTTGATGTGCCTTCAGCGCCAACGGTTGCACTAATCCGATGATATTCAATGACAATGGTAGCTACAAACATGGATTGTTAAGCGTAAATTATATATAGCATAAAGTTCGGTTGAAGAGTGTTGTCCTCACCAGGTTAATCCCGACCATTCTCAAAAATATGAACTCTACCATAACTAATTAATAACGGGAATGCCTTGCCTAACAATAAATTAGTGCATCCTGAAGCAGCCATCAACTTAAATGTAACAAGCCCATACAGGAAAGCCCAAGTTACCCGGCCCAACTCTTACGTGTATTCATGATCACTACTCATGCAGCGCGCGCATCGCTGTTTCAAAAATTACAGTTCGAAACAACTTACATCCAGCGTCTGAATGTGCGAATGGGCTTGTAGTCCACGGTCCAGTGGGGACGCTACCCACCAGGTTCAAATTCTGGTGTTCGCATCTTTTTTTGGATTTATTCCGGGAATTTCCGGGGTTATGCATTAAGTGGTAAGCGACGTTCCCGTCGACGATGAGGCGCTAGTGGTGACTTCGGGAATCTCCAGATCTGTCGGTGCTTAGTCCTTCGGATGTGCTTATAGAGGTAGGGTTTGCGTACGTGTGTTTATAGGGTGAGTATGCGTGCGTGTTGTGAGCGTCTGCGTTGTACTGTGTATTCTTAAAAAAAACTATATATAATTCTAAAAAAACACTAGTAACTATATATTTTTTTGCCCAAACAACCATCAGAGAGGTTCAGTGCAAAAAGTTTTCACGACACCTTGAGGACTTGATGAGATTACTAGATAGGCATTAGTTTCTCAGATATGGAAATACTTGAAGAGGAGATGTTTTTCTACTAATCTGATAGGCATTACAGTCACTAACTTTTTGGGTCGTGACCCCCCACGTGAAAAGCCAAATGTTGTACTGATTACTGAAACTCTGAGAGCAATGATGTTACTTCTTTTAACAAAATCCGTCTTATTAGATATCTTATGAGCCGGATACGCAATACGCATGGTGCTAGCTGGGGCCCGGAGCCGGAAGCATCGTCCATGCACATAGACACAGTGAATTGGGAAAAAGGCAAAGGCAACCTACGCGTGGAACACATGCAAACCGATGGTCATGCCGGATCCAGCAGCCTTCGTAATTCCACTATACCGTGATCATTTCACACCCGTGCTCGTGCGCGTGTAACCATCATGCTATCGACATTAGGCTCGTGCTGCCATACCCAATCGTGCTATTTTCGAGGAATCGAGGGCAACTTGCTCATTATCTACTGTCACTTTTGCCATCTTCTCAGTTGGGCACGCAGGGTTCACGCATCTTGGTCGGGGTACTCCACTCCCTCCTATAAGAAGGCCTCCATTCCATCCCAATCAGCCAAGCACGAACAAGCTCGCTCAAAACAAGTACAGTGTACGCAGTAGCTTTGCCACTGCCACTCATCCTTCCAAAGCTCTAGAGAGAAACAAACATGAAGCCCCAGGTGTTGCTCGTCGTCTCCCTGATGGCCATCCTTGCCGTCCTCGCAGCTCTGCCCCATGGTGAGAGATTTCTCCCTCTTCCTTCCCTCCCCTCCCCTCCCCTGCTGAGTAAATAAATCATCGGTATAGCTCATTGTTGCCGTTGGGTTGGGTCGGGTTGCTGCAGGGCACGGGATGGGGGAGCGCGCGGAGGCTGCTGCGACGGCGAGCGCGTGGCCGTGCTGCGACACCTGCAGCAAGTTGTGCACCAGGAACATCCCGCCCAAGTGCCAGTGCGCGGACTCGTCGCCCCACGGGTGCCACTCGGGGTGCCAGAACTGCGTCAAGTCCAGCGACGGCGGCAGCGACGTCTTCCATTGCGCGGACATGATCTCCTGCCAGCGCCGCTGCACGCAGGCCGCATGATTTTGTGGCTTGGCGTCGGATCCTGTGTGCCTCACCTGAATAATTATGCCGATGAGCTTTTGTGGCTTTCCTTTCAGATGCAGAGATGAAATCATTGTTACATTTTCCTTTTAGAGCTTGGTAATGGTTTTCTTACTAGTGTTTCTAGTATATCGATTATTTGAGTATAAAAAATGATTCAAATGAAACAAGTTTAAACTACAAAGTTGTAAATCTCGATAAAATCTACAACTTTAGTATAAATTTTGTCTCAATCTGAGTTCATATGAAAAGGTTGTGAATTTTGAAGGTACCGTCATTGGAACTAGCTGTAGAGATGATACAGTACTCTGATGGGGCATTTTTCTCTACCTCGTTTTGGTAAGACTGTCTCTAGCAGCTACTGATTAGCATCTGCATCCCCAAAAAGCATAACAAAACATCACAATAGCTCCTCCAACGGTTGCCGCATCCGTTGCTCCAAAATGTACGAAGGTCTCCGACGTGCCGCATTCCTGGGAGTTTCTGGCGCTTCTGCATCCGCCACAGCTCCAACCGCCCGCCTCGCCTCCCCGTCCCCGCACCCTCTCCCCTCGCATTCGAGCCCGCACCCAGCAGGGGTGCAGCGCAGAGGATGCAGATTCACCGGATCCGGCAGCGACCTCCTCTTCCCGCGGCGGAGGGAGCGAGGAGCAGGGCCCTCCACGCGGCCACCTCCACCCAGGCGGGGCGGAGCAAGCGCGCAATGGCGCTCCGCGTCGCAGGCCTCGCGGTTGGCTCCGACGGCAGGCAGGCGGAGCAGGAGCGGCGCCCGCTTCCGCTCCACCTTCCACTCACCAGCCCCACCGGCCGCCTCCGTCACCAGCCCTGCCGCCCGCCTCCTCCTCATTACCCGGCCACCGGCGGCGTAGATCCGGGCGGGAGCTCCCTCGATTCGGAGCGGGACACGTCCGACGCGCGTGTTGACCTTCAGCGACAACCCGCCTCCTCCTCCGCGTGCGAGGGAGGTAGGGGAGAGTCGCTGTCCTTCTTCCCCGGCGAGACTGCAGCACCCCTGCGGATGTGCGCGCGGCGGAGGACGAGACGCGCCCGCGGCGGGTCGCCTGGCGTGGCTCGCCTCCGCGGTCGCCGAGCCGCGCTCCCTCTCTTTCTCTTCTCCGCTCTCCCTCTTCTCTCCGCCTCGAGCAGGGGTTGGCCTCGATCTGGAGGTAGGGGATCTCCCCCGGGCTCGATCTGTGTGGGCGGTGTGGCCCGCCGGCGGAGGAGCGATGAGCAGGGGCGGCGACGACAAGTTAGTGGTCGAGCTCCGCCGCTCGCTCGCGGCCCTCTCCCTCCTGGCGGGAGGCAACTGCCCCCCTACGGATGTGCGAAGGGTTGCACGGTGCTACTGGAGAGGTCGATTTTTTGCGCGTCATATTTCTTTTCTCTCCTCGCTGCAGAAGGGCTATATGTAGATGTGGATCGCTACCTTTGCTGGAGATGGTCTAAGTGCCCGAACGCTGGTATAGTTTTGCAAAATTTCTACTCCCTCCGTATCGATTTAGTTGACGTTTTGGACCAGTTCGATAAAACTAAGGAACGTCATATTTCTTTTCTCTCCTCGCTGCAGAAGGGCTATATGTAGATGTGGAGCGCTACCTTTGCTGGAGACGGTCTAAGTGCCCGAACGCTGGTATAGTTTTGCAAAATTTCTACTCCCTCCGTATCGATTTAGTTGACGTTTTGGATCAGTTCGATAAAACTAAGGAAATAAATTACTATTTTTCCCTTTAACCTTCATTACCAGAGAGAGTTAAACACATGGTGGCGGAGGAGTTCAAAGGTAGCAGGCACCGGACCCCTGAGCAAAATAGATAAATAACTTTCCTCTTGACTACCAACGACAACTATTATGATTCCTTTTAGTTTGTATACTACAGGCGACATTTAAATTGATATGGTGGGAGTATTTGATATATTATTTTTTGAAAATCCGAAAAATATAAATATAAGAAAAATCTGGTCATTACATAAAGTTAAAAAAAAATCGCCTATCCATTCCTTTCTCCCTCCGGCCTGAGCGGCGAGCAGCAGACTGCAACAGGATGGGAAGCGCTGGAACGCCGCTCTCGCACCCTCGGCCGCAGCTGCACTCCGGCGGCGTCTACATCAGCCAGAGCAGGACCCTCCCCCGTGCGCGCAACCTCCCCGTATTATCTCTCCCTGCCGCGGCGCCCCGGCTCCAGCACGGCCACCGCCGGTGCTTCCGCTGCGCTGCTGTCAACGGGGACGGCAGGCCCCGGGAGGAGGGCCCTCCGCCGCCTAGGGAGGAGTATCCGTCTAGCGGCCTCGGCGCCGCACTCGAGGACCCGGCTTCAGGACCTCCTGGTACGCCTCTCGTTACTTTATTTTGGTTCGCACTGCTCTGGTGTTTTGCTGGAGTTCCCAGAGAGTCAGGCCATATGCTCAAATTCAATGGTCGTTGTTTGTGGTAGCAAGCAATCCCAATAGGTTATGCTGGATGGAATAAAGGAGTAGTCTCTCTTATTGTTTGCTAATGATTATGAAAGTTCCTTGATACACAGAACCAGTTGATAAATTCAAAGATCTTACTTGCAATTTAAAAACCCTAGAAGATAAGGTTCAATGTTCACTGTACCAAAAACGCCGTGGTGCATGTTGTCAGTTAGTATTTTCTCAAATGGGTCGGATACTTACTGACCAACCAACCACCGAGGAGGTACTGGTAGCAATCAAAGCAAAATCGTATGTATAAGAATTTTTCCGGATACCAGAGCCTGAGTATAGTTGTGTTAGATAGTATATCTTGATGTAGGGTGACAGCAGAGTTAGAAATTCATCATAGGCCCTGTTTGTTTCCGCTTACCTGGACCTCGCTTATCTGGGTAGCAGGCTTATCTGATAAGCATGTTGTCTGGATGACCTGAGTGTTTGACATTTCTGTCGATTGTTTGTCCTGAGTGTCAAAATGACTTGAAGGCCCCGGAGGCTGATGATATCTCATTTTATTCTGAGTACAACAAGACTCAATAATTCTAATATATTTTAATTTAGTTAAATAGACAATAGTATCAAATGCATGTTGTTTTCCGGATTGTGGGCTAAGCGGCTAGTGGGCTAAGCGAAAAATAAGTGAGCCATCTGTGATTATGGCTTATTTTCAGTGATAAGCGAGAAATAAGCAGAAACAAAAACACACATAAAAATGTCGAATAACAAAGCTATAAATTTGAATTTTGATAAATAGCTCTAAGTTTGAATCTTGAAATGTCCGTGCACAATATAAAAGAAAGGGAGGGCACACATAAGAAAGCTAGACATCAAAAAGAAGTTTATTCAATGATGTGCTGTTCTGGCTCATTAGTTTTGTATAACTTGATGAGTTAACAAACATAAAAAGTTAAAGGTGAACTGAGTTAATTGTCTCCCTAAGTTCACTGAACTGGCTAGGCTATTACTAGTTTACTACAGTAAAGTGTATTTCATACTGTTCAGTTTTTACTGTACGGGCATGAGCCATTTAATTTTTCCATGTTACTTGATGAATTGTCTTTATTTTTTTTACATAAATTGGTAGAGTTTTCGTTCTGGGATATCTTACATAGCTGCACCAAGAATATTGATTTGCCTAGTTTACAATGTAAATTTACCTTGGCAGTGGAAAATGGTTCGTTTGGAGGCCTCTCAGAAGAAGAAGAACAGAGTGCTCTGTATAATTTTCTTTATCCAAGCAAAGAATTACTTCCTGATGATAAAGAGATGAGTATATTTGATCATCTAGAAGAGCTTCGTGAGAGGATATTCATCTCAGTTTTGGCTGTTGGAGCTGCGATACTTGGCTGTTTTGCTTTTTCAAAAGATTTGATTCTGCTTCTAGAAGCGCCTGTGACTGTTCAGGGTGTTCGGTTTTTGCAGCTCTCCCCTGGGGAATTTTTCTTTACAACAATAAAGGTGAGTTTCCAGAAATCTCAATGTTTAAATGAATCATAAAATATTCTTATCATCTCTACTCACTCCTTTCTCTGCCCCTCTCCTTTTACGTTCAGAACAATACATGGTTCCCGAGAAAGGGATCGTCAATCCTATATCAAAGTAGCACTGTCTGTTGTTTGTTTATGTAATTTTTGTATCTTATCTTGTTGAAATTATTGAGTTGCATGCATCAACCAATTCAACCCAAAAGCTTAAGCTGATAGGGAAAGGGGCAATTCACTTATACTCCAACAGAAATGTCTACATAATTAATTTCTACATTCTGGATTGTTCTATCAACATGTAATAAGCTGGAAAACTCTTCATCTTTTATGGTTCTAGCAATGTATTATGCATTCTGGAGTTGGTTGTGGGCCCACATGGTGCATAGTGAGTACTTGTATCTACGTCAGGTTGTGTGACTTGATCAAATTTGTGCAATCTAAATTTGCCGGTAGCATCCTAAAGACCAAATGGATGAAAATCAACACACACATCATTGCAAAGCTTAAGTGCAAGTTCCATACCTAGGTGCCTGCAGCATGCTTTCACCTCCCTGAAATTAGAATTCAAAATTTGGAGGAATATCTAGTTTCATCCCTCAACTATCACCTGAGGCTCAGTTTCATCCCTAAACTATGAAAGTGGCCAGTTCAGTCCTCAAACTTATCTTTTAGGCTTAATCTCATCCTTGAGGAACCTGTGCCCCATATCCTCTATGTTGCTAGTATTTAGGTGACAACTTCAAAGTGAATGCAATTTTCATATCATCGTTCTCATGCAATTTTCATTCTCTACACCATGAATTAATTTTTTGGTCATTAAGCAATTAAACTGTTAATTATCTCATGATTTTCGACCCCATGCAGGTCTCTGGTTATTGTGGACTTTTACTTGGAAGTCCTATCATTTTGTATGAGATCATTGCATTTGTTCTTCCAGGTTTAACAAGGGATGAGCGGAAATTCCTAGGGCCTATTGTTTTGGGTTCTTCTGTTCTATTCTACCTTGGCATTTTCTTCTCGTACACAGTTCTTAGCCCTGCTGCATTGAACTTCTTCGTGAACTATGCTGATGGGGCAGTGGAATCGTTATGGTCAATAGACCAGTACTTTGAGTTCATACTGGTGCTCATGTTCAGCACAGGTTTATCCTTTCAGGTAAAAATAATTCCCTGAATATCCTCACAGGTTTACATTTCTGGACTTTGTTGTGATTGAGATCATCTGTGGGATGTGGATATATGAGTTTCCTTGTACCACATTTGGGTGGGAATATTTTTATAACTGATGAAAGAGCGAACTTTTGGTGACAAATTCCCAAGGAAAGCATAGGCTGTTGAGATTAATGCCACAAATTTCCATAATTTGCACACCCAGGTTAGCTGTAGCACCCAAGTTGGTCACTTTGACTAATGTACTTGTTAGCCTCTACCACCTCCCAATATCACACCAGCCACTCACAGATGTGGAACACACATACTACTTTTTGGCACTGCACACGAGCAACTTATATTCACCACACTACAACACGATGACTACACAGATTTTAACACAGCACAAGCGCATAGGCACGCACTAAGCTGTGTCTCAGCCACACAACCCAACCAATAACACTCACGCAGATGCAGCTGTCTCCACTAACACAGCCACACGCTATACAGTAATCACTCAATTAGCACACATCCACTACACTAATCTTGCTTCACTATGCACACACTCCGTGCTTCACTCACACACTGATCAACATGCTTCACTTGCAAACTCATCAGCACTACACCACTACACTCCTCCCCAGTGGCGGAGCTGGAAACGAACCAAAGAGGGGGATAAATTACTCAATTTTCTGTAGTAATCACTAATTACACCGTTACCTATGTACTATGCAAAGCAAATGATTATTAAATTACGATTATCATCCCTAAGCATCTCCAGTTCTCTATCCAAATGAAAATGAAAGTTAGTAGACATCTCGGTTGGCAACATACTATATGGTATTCAGATTGGCATTCTTTGCATAAGCAGATAGCTTAATCGCACTGCGCAACTGGTGGTTTTAGTTGTCAAGGAAGGATCAGGCAAAGTGAAATAGTCATGTACTACTTCATTGCTTTGGTTTGAGGAAAAAGAGCACGCACCGAGTTAAATGATGTGCAGGTTACTTGTAGTGTTAAAATGCTTTATTTGCATGTAGTTT
Organism: Cenchrus fungigraminus; assembly: GCA_036936925.1. Taxonomy (NCBI): domain Eukaryota; kingdom Viridiplantae; phylum Streptophyta; class Magnoliopsida; order Poales; family Poaceae; genus Cenchrus; species Cenchrus fungigraminus. Next base: position 12,607,896 of record CM072779.1, read on the forward strand.
GTTTGTGCTGATGGACTGCAACTACGTCTTAATGATTTTTTTATAAACCGGGGGGGGGGGGGGGGTGATGTTATGAAACAATTTTTGTTTTGCGGCTTCATTCAGTTGGTCTAGTTTTTGGACCTCATTACAGTAATGTTGACTCATATCACTAAATATGCAGCTAAGTAATTAATCTGAAAGGATCTTCTCATGCATTATCTGCACTGAATCTAGTGGTGATGACTGATGAGTGTCAGATCTTAAACGTTGTGTGTTTCATTTCTATGATTTTCAACTGTGCTGTGACGCAGCATTGATTACTACTGTTCTATTTGGTGTTAACTATGAACAAATGACACATATAAATGCTGCTTTTGGATATTGTGAACACCTATTTGAGTTATCAGAGGACTGCACCACAATTCCTATTTATTGTACAGATATACATTCAAAGTGAACTGTGATAGATGCTCTCATAAAGAAGCTTCTTTTGGTTTTTATGCATTTTTCACGGTGTTCTGTTCTAGGTTCCTGTTATCCAGCTATTGCTGGGACAAGTTGGATTAGTTTCTGGAGACCAAATGCTTTCAATCTGGAGATACGTTGTTGTTGGTGCTGTTGTTGCTGCTGCGGTGCTTACACCTTCGACAGATCCATTGACACAGATGCTCCTGGCAGGTCCTCTGCTTGGTTTGTACTTGGGTGGTGCATGGATGGTCAAGCTAATTGGGCGATAGCTATGAGTGTAGCTGGCTTGGCATCATAGGCAAGGTGGTTCTCTACCATAACAGTCTTGTATAAAAGTATTTCACTCTTTTGGCTCACCAGATGATATTGTCGCCATTTCACTCTTTTGGCTCACCAGTTTCTCTACCGTAACTGTAACATAGTTTCTAAAGTTAATATTTTTGTCTACCAACATCGAAGTAATACATGAATGCATTGAGTTACAATTTGAATTGCCATTATCAAATTAGAATACACCCCGTTTCAAAATTTAGATCGTTTTTATGTAATTTTTGTTATGCACCTATATATATATGTTATGTCTAGATACACATCAAAATCAATTTATGTTAGAATTTGAAACGAGGGAGTATTATCCAAGTTTTGCGGCATCACTCTTAAAAAATAGATGTTCAATTATGTTTAGGATTAGAACTTTCAGAGCAATAGTGACTAGTGAGGGGATGGGCTGCAATTCTGGGAATGTTGAAGCTAAGTTATAAACAGAAGAATTGAGTTGTTTGCTGAATGTCACCTTTTGGATCAAGCAGGAGAAACTAGAGGTCTACCTGTAGATGAAGATAATAAACTGAAAGAACACTCCAGGTCGATTTCACGCTTTCCTTGGATCTTCTGCAAGATATCGCTCAAAATATGTGACTCAAATCCTAGCCATACAAAAACGAACGAAAACAGATAAAAATTAGCCGGATGTTGTTTAGAAGAAGTTCCATTTCGTCGCGCCACCCGGGAGGTCAGGACTCTTCCTTTTGGATCAGACGGGAAGGTCGAGATGCGTGAAGCCCTGAGCCGGCCAGAAGCGTCTTTGGGGGAGTGGAGTTGCGCTGGCCCGTGTGTGTGGTGGTGGCGCGTGCAGTTTGACAGGCCTAGCTGCGTGGGATTGGGCATGCGCACGGTGCGAGTGAGTGTATGCCGATGCCAGGCTCCAGCAGACCTCATGTCTGTCTTTAGGCGCAGACACTAGAAAGACTGATCTGTGCTTGGTCACCATTACCACTAATCCCCAAGAATATAAGAGATTGTCAAATCATAAAAGGCAACTTATGTCCATGCGTGAAGCATGAGCTAGAGACATCGTAGGTGCAACGTTATACATTTATATGACAGCTAGCACAATGGATATGGATATAGTGTGTGCAAAGCACAAAGAAGAATAAGCCGGCTTTGTGCGGAACACGAGGAGATCATATACAAAACCTTGTTATTAGGAGAGCATGTTTACATCAGGTAGCGTGGGCGTATCAAATTATTGAACACAATCCACGGTATTAAATTAATGTGGTCGATCGTGCAAGATTATGGCTATGCACTACTTACTTTGTGTGCAAGATTATGGCTATGCACTACTTACTTGTCAAAGCACAAGCAAAATAGAAAAATCGAAGACAATTTCAAGTGTGTGTTTCATCAGTGCAGTTTTAGCCTATAAAATAAGAGATTTAACCAAATCGCCAGCTTAGTTTGCCTATAAAACGTTCGCTAGCTCCGTGGCGTACGCTGGAGGTATATCGATCCAGACACACGTACACACACATGGAGCCCAAACACTTGAAGCTGCTGGCAATACCACTACCACCCAAGGGTCTGATTCTGGTGGCGTTCGTCATCATCAGCAGCCTCACCCTGCGAGCCTGCATCGCCCAGCAAGACGACGGCGTCGTCGACCAGGCGTCTAGACTCATTTCATCCTTGATGATCGATTGTCCGGCCGGCAGTATTTTACAAAATGAAGTACTGCCTTGTACTCAGGAATTAGTATCAGCAGTTGCTGGTAACCTCACCGCGTCAAGGAAAGGCGCACTTTTCTACCTATGCTGCGACGCAATCCTGGGGGGTCGCGAGGATTGCGTGTGTCGAACGTTGCAGGGATTCCCCAAGGGGGCGGATGCTCTCGACAAAGTGTGCAGGGATACTGGTTCAGAAATGAAGAGGCGGTGCACAACTAAGCTGGCACTGCGCGACGGTGATGCCTGCGACCAATTCTTCGGGCTGATCGCTGACGGTAAGCAACCCAGCCAGGAAAAGGCGTTGGCCTGCCGCCGGGAAATGAAGATGTACCCGGCCAGCTGCAAGGCGCAGGGGTAACCACACACTGCTAGGGAAACCTACATCTGTACCGGTGTTCAACCCCCATTAGTACCGGTTTTCAAACCGGTATTGTTCGATCGGTACTAATGTGAAGTCACATTAGTACCGGTTTTGGAAACCGGTACCAATGTGTACATTAGTACCCGGCGGTGAGGAGACCCGGTACTAATGTGTTTGCCCCGCCTACGTCCGTCCCTCCCTCTTCCGTCGGCTTCTTTTCTATTTTTTTCTATTTTTTTCTTTTCTTTCTCATCATCTCATCTCATCTCATATTCTCATCTCATCTCATCTCTCAATCAATCACATGCATCTCATATATATACACACATCTCAGATTTTAATTTACAGATCAAAAATCTGTTCACACAAGAACACAAAACTTCACAATAGTATTTACGATCACAAATTCACAAGTATCCACATTCATACATTGCACAGGCATCATGAACAAACACCAAGAAAAAAAAGAGAGGATTCACAGAACATCGATGTCGCTGCGCACACGCATCTCCACCAGGGCCACGGGCCGGCACCGCCGCACCGGAAGGACGCCAGCCTCCAGGCTACGCCGGCGGGGAGGCCCTTCCCGGCCGTGGCCCCACGCACCGGCGCGTGGCCACGCCCGCGCCCTCCGGCTCCTGCCAGGCCGCGAGCGCCCCCGGCCGGGATCCCGGTCGGCCTGCTGCCCCTCACGTGTCGGAGCCCCACGCACGTACCTGGTCCCAGATCCCGCGCGGGCCCGCCTCTCGCCGCTGGCCGCCGCGCCCCCGGGACCGCCGCTGGCTGCCGCCGCGCCCCCGGGATCCCGGCCTCGGGAGGCCGCGCGCGCGCCCAACGCCGGCGCGAGCTCTGCCGCTGGCCCCTGCGCCCCCGGGATCCCGACCTCAGGAGGCCGCGCGCGCGCAGCGCCGGAGTCCCCTGCCACCGCGCACCTGTGAGGACACAAGAGAGACGTGAGAGAGATGAGGGAGAAGAAGATAAGAATGACAGAGTCAGAGAGGTGGATGCGGGGCTCAGAATATTTCTAAGTGTTGGACGCGGGGCTCCGTAGGGGTGACACAACATTAGTACCGGGGCTTTCCTCTGCCCGGTACTAATGTGTCTCCTATTGTACCGAGGTTATTCTTCACCCGGTACTAATGTGTAGCGTTCACATTAGTACCGGCCCGTATTCAGCACCGGTACTAATGTGGGATATTAGTACCGGTGCTGAATACGGGCTGGTACTAATGTTTGTCACGGGATGGCTCCGCAGGCCTCTTTTTTGGCATGAGACATTAGTACCGGTGCTGAATGACATTAGTACCGGTGGGCAAAAAAACCGGTACTAATGTTAAACTAGTAACAATGCACGTGCGACACGCACGTGCTATAGCGATACGACACATACAATGAAAAGTGGACTACATGTTGATAATGAAATTCACTCCCACGGAAAATCGAACTCATAACCAGGCGGACACAATGTTCGGGAAGGCATGTATATATTTATCGTTTCAATCTCTTTATGAAATGAAATATTAGAACTGTAATTTGAAAGTTCAAATTTAAAGGACAAAGAATTTTCTCCTGAATCCACAATAATCTGGTGAATCCAATTCAAATTTATAGTTACATTCGTAATATATGGTGGATTATAAAAACTTATGTGATAACACACTGGCGATAACAAGCATCTGTTGTCTTCTTTTCTATGTGGCAGGCTTGGAATTGCAAAACAAGCTAGACATTTAAAAGCCACCCCAACGGTATGAAATCAAATATTCTCGATACTCAGCTGAATGAAACACTAAATCATAATGTATATTTCAAAAAAAGTCAAATGTTCAACAATCTGCTTAAAACCATCCAAGAAAGTATTGTACTTAGCAGCCTCACCAGATTTTATCATAATGGGGCGCACTATGTAAGAACCCAAGATAGGAGACGCGGGTTAAGTCTCAAAGGATACGCGTAAAAAACACGTCTCTAAGTTTGCGTCTCTAATGACAAGTCATAGGAGACGCGTTTTTACGCGTCTCTAATGACAAGTCATAGGAGACGCGTTTTTTACGCGTCTCCTTTGAGAAGAGTCAAAGGAGACGCGTTTTTAGCAAAATGCGTCTCCAATGACCCCTCTCAAAGGAGACACTTGTTATCAACCCGCGTCTCCAATGCGAGTCATTGGAGACGCATTTTAGCAACACGCATCTCCTTTAAGAGAGTCATTGGAGACGCTTATTGGCAACAAGCGTCTCCTTTGATGAATAAAAAAACAAAAAAAATAAAACATCAGAAATTACAAACAGGTCCCTGCTCATTTATTACCATGTCTTTTTACAAACAACTTCCTGAAGAAATCAGAAATTACAACACATGCCTCAAAACACATCTCCAGGGGATAAAACACATCATTTTACAAACAACTCCCTGTAGAAATAGAAAATTACACCACACGCCTCAAAACACATCCTACAACCTTCCATTTCAAAACTACCAGAGAGGAGACCATTTGACCTTCCATTTCTATCAGAAGCTAGAACAAACACAAAAATGAATGGCATGTTCAGTCTTCGAAGACTACACAAGGCATGAATAAAAAATGAGAGTTATAAATTTCAGCTAGGCTCTGCACCTCTGCATATAGAAATGAACACTGATATTCATGAGTGTAGACAAAAGAAGGCACTAAGGAACACACAAATGTTCTGGCATCGACATGACTAGTCATCAGATACAAGGATATTGGCATTACTGTTAGTCTGTTACATGCATGAACTGAAAAAGAATGAACACAAGACCATTACTGTTAAGAGAGACTTGTCGGTGTCCGGATTAGCACCAGCATTAACTAGTGATTTGCGCTGGGATCTGCTTCTCGATGGTCGGCGCAAGGCTAATGAGACGCGGGATTTATCCTGGTTCCGGCCACGCGGCCGTACGTCCAGCAGGGTGTGCTTGCGCACTATATTAGCTTGCACCGGTGGTGCCTGTAGAGGGGAGCTACAAGCAAGGCGGGAGGGGAGGAAATCCCCCCAAGTCCCTACTAAGGTGATTGAGGCAAGTACCAATATCTAGAACGGGGTGGTGTGTTGTATGAGAGTGAGGTTGAGCGTCGTCCTCGCGCAGGGGGCTCTGCCTCTCCCTTTTATAGGCCAAGGGAGGGTAGTGACAATGATGGTAGTCGACACAGTGGCTGCGTACTAACAGGTATGACGCCGGCGGTCTTGTTCCGCACGTCATGGTTCCTGGCGCGAGTTGGCGCCCTCCAGCTTCTGTGGGCGGTGCGGCGGTCACTGTGACCTGTCCTGCTTTGACTTCGAGGGGCTGCCCCCGCTGAATCGAGGGCCTGACCGCCGGGGGTTGGACTGGAGTTGGTGGTGCGGGACTACGGCGCGTCACCGGCTTGTTCGCACAGGGCTGCGTAGCTTGTCGCACAGCGCCGAGGATGGCGGCACATCGCCGGGGATGGCGGTACAGCGCCCGGGATGGCGGTGCAGCGCCCGGGATGGCCGTGCTGCGCCGGAGTTGGCGGAGGAGACGCGGCGCATGCCGCCCGTACGGCGGCGCCGGTCGAGGTGTACGCCCGCACGTCACTCGTACAGCTTTCGAGGGTGCCCCCATGCCCTTTCGAGGGTCTCGCCGCAGGGAGAGGACGGGAGCAGGTAGCACAGTGTCGTGGAATGACATCCGCTTATCCGCACAGGGCCGCGCAGCGCCTGCACAGGGCCAGGCATGGCTGCATAGTGGCGGGTTAGGCCGCACTGTGGCGGTGTTAGGCGCTTCGGCTGTGTCAGTCGCGCGGCGTGGGGGAAGATTCACCCTTGACTTCGGCGTTCCGCCGTGGGGCTGGGCATTAAATGCCGCTGTCGGGCGGGATGGAGATGGCTGACGGTCATTAGGGGTCCCCTAACTAAAGGGGTAACCCCCTCGTTAAACGCAATCCGCCCAAGGACCGTTCCTCGAGCCTCGGTCACGGGCCATCACGGGCCCACGGCCTGCTACGGCCCGACAGCAGCCGCACCGAGAAGGCCCGCTTGACCGCCTCGCTCGAGGGCTCCGGCTCCTCAAGCAGATTTCCGTCTCGCTCGAGGGCTCCGGTCCCTCGAACGAATTTCCGCCTCGCTTGAGGGCCCCGGTCCCTCGAGCAGGTTTCCGCCCCGCTCGGGGGCTTCGGTCCCTCAAGCAGGTTTCCGCCCCGCTCGAGGGGGGCCAAACCCTTCGAGCGAGGCGGAAACCTGCTCGAGGGACCGGAGCCCCCGAGCGAGGCGGAAACCTGCTCGAGGGACCGAAGCCCCCGAGCGGGGTGGAAACCTGCTCGAGGGACCGGGGCCCTCGAGCGAGGCGGAAATTCGCTCGAGGGACCGGAGCCCTGAAGCGAGACGGAAATCTGCTTGAGGAGCCGGAGCCCTTGAGCGAGGCGGTAAAGCGGGCCTTCTCGGTGCGGCTGCTGCCGGGCCGTAGCAGGCCGTGGGCCCGTGATGTCCCGTGACCGGAGCTCGAGGAACGGTCCTTGGGCAGATTGCGTTTAACGAGGGGGTTACCTCTTTAGTTAGGGGACCCCTAATGACCGCCCCTGACAGTAGCCCCCGAGCCTTTGCCGGAAAGGGGACCATTCCGGCAAAGGATGTCGTTCTCGGGCGCTACGTGCGAGTTTCGTTCTCTTTTGATCGTGCATTTTTTCCTGTGAGGGCGCGCTAGCGCACCCGCGGGTGTAAGCCCCCGAAGCCCTACAGGAGTGCGTGCACTCGTGCAGGGGTTAAATACGTAGGGTGATGTAGCTCGCCTTGCGTTTGTTTCAGCCAGCCTCGGTGGTATTTCAGCCGGCATTGGCAATCTACGCAGGTGGGGAGGCATCGTGTTGACCCTAGATGTTTCGGGTAGGCTGACCGTTTTTGGGGACGCAACCCTTGGTAGGTTGATGTAGCGATCATCGGGGTGGTCGTGGTGCGAGAAGCCCCCGAGCCCTGGCCCAATCAGGAATGATTGGATGAAGACTCTCGGCTTTATTATGACCCTCGTTGCCCTTCCGCAGGGTAGAGGGGTGAGGCAAACCGTGCTACCCTCGAGCGGGCGACGAGCAATGGTTGCCTCGGTGAGCTGTTAACAGATAGTTCAAGTGGGCGTCCATGCCCCGTTCGATAGGGGTCGGCTCGTGGTCCGGAGACACGTCCATGTAAGCGCTTGCAGAGGTTTGCCGAGCAGGGCTCGGCCCCATTCGCTAGGGGCCGAGGGCGCAGAAGCACTCCCTCGATGGGATCCCTCGATTGGCTGCCTCTGTCTTGGCCTTGAACACGATGTGTGGGGCGCCCCCGAACTTCGCGTTCGGGGACAGGCTCGATTGCGCGCGTCCCGATCGTTCCTGACTCTGTTGATCTGAGGTGCCTGTTCGAACCCGTCGAGGGTCAGGCCCCGTACCTCTGATCAGTAGGGCATTTGCGGGGGGCGCCGGGCACTCCCGTCTTGGTGGACCTGTGGCACTCGCCGATCCGTTATCGAGTCGAGCTTCGAACCACTGATCAGTATATCCCCGAGTCGAGGGGCATCTACGGCACCCGTCGCACCCTCAGTGGGTCGGGCCTCGAGCCGCTAATCAGTAGAGCCCCACGGGCCTGAACCCCGGGCTTCCTCGAGTTCATCATCGAGGGTATGCTGACAGGTCGTGGCCCTGTGGCCTCAACCTGTTTCGGATTGGGGCGCCAGTCGCATCCCTTCGAGGGATCAGGCCTCGAATCCCCGGCTCGGGGCTTCCTGGGGCTTTCCTTATACGAGAAGGGATCCCCGGTGTGCGAAAATCTGTCCACAGGACGGTTGGCTGCCGTGCCCACTCGATCGTGGCTGACGTGGCGCGAGGCAGGCAAGGCAGGCGCGCCTTTTAAGGTGGCACGACGCGGGCGACGCGCGACGGCGATAAAATGGGACGCGACGTTCCTTGGATTACCGTGCGGTAATCATGGCGCACGCGTGTGCGCGCGGTAGTTTCGGCCATGTGGGGCCCTGCCGTCAGCGACGAGCGGTACCCACCGCATTAACTGCCGCTGCCTGCTGCGTTTGCGGGGGCTCCACCCCTTCCTACTCTATAAAAGTAGGGGAGCGCGGGGGGAGCTCCTTACCTTTGCCATTCGCATCCGCCTCTTGCTCCTTGTCTTCCCCATTGCCGCGCATCCCGCCGCTTCGGATTCGCTCGCGCTCCGCCGCTCCGCATTCGCTCGTGCTCCGCTGCTCCCGTCATGTCTGCAGTCCGAGTGCTGGATGCTCATCCGTGGCCCCGGTCGTCGGTGGACCTGCAATCCATAGAGGGGCTAGTCGCCGGCGGTCAGTTGGCACCGACTGGTGACGAAGCGAACCCGGCGTGGATCATCCCGCCGGTGTCGCACCGGGAGCCATCTCCTCCGCCGGGCTACGTCGTGAGTTTCGTGTGGCTGCACGAGCGAGGATTCAACGCCCCCGCGAGCAAGTTCATGCGGGGTTGTGCCACCACTACGGGGTGGAGCTTCACAACTTCGCCCCCAATGCCATTTCGCAGGCGGCTTCCTTCGTCGCCGTCTGTGAGGGGTTCCTAGGGATCCCGACGCACTAGGACCTGTGGATCCACCTCTTCCGAGGAGAGCTCCACACGCTTGCCGCCGGGGAGAGGAGGACGTGCCGGGCCGTACGCGCTGGCGGCCTTACGTTTGCAGCGCGTGACTCCCGGAAGGAGTGTTGGCGTTTCTTAACGTCACCACTAGTTGTACACCTAGAGGGAGTGGATAAGAACAACTGGGTATACCGCAAGCACACAGAAATACCGCTGTAGCACTTCCCCAAGGAAGGAGAGTATTCCAAGGGTATCGAATCCAAGGAACGGTGTGCACTATCTCCTATTCTAGTATAGATGATCCAAGGACACAACTCTGATGGATAGGATAGGTAGAAAGGATCTGCTCGGACCGAGCGCAGAGTCTAGTAACGTTCTCTCAGGTATAACACTCACTTCGGGCACCAGGCACACGGCCTTTGTGCTGGCTCGAGCCCAACTCGGTACGCGACGTAAAAGGGTTGCAAAAGGGTCCAACAGGCTGTCACCACTGCGGCCTACCTCTACGCTACGATCGTACGTGGCCTCCGAAGGGTAGCTTATGGTCCAGACACCTCGTCTACACCACTCACTATTCCTACGAATCCGCGAGGGAGATACTGGCACTAGCTCAAGGTATGCTCTATCACTTATGCAAGATCACGAATGCACTTTGATCTAACTAGACACATGCAGGAGCTTCACTTTACTCTAATTAGACAGGTAGGCAAACTAGATGCAACTTATGATCTAAGTCTACTGGATCAAAAGGGGTTGTGTTCGAAGAACACAAGCCTCTAAACCAAGAACAAACGAAGAACACAAGAACACAACATTCTAAGCATGCATACGACTTTAGTCTAAATAGGAAATATCGAAATACTCACTGTAGTCTAGTTGAAGAACAAAGGCACCGCTGAGGATCGTTCTTGAGGAAGATGTCATGAGCATGACATGGCCTCAAGCCTCCCATCTCACTTCCTAGCACTAATCCTATACAAAGAGCTCTCCTCTCCTAAAGAGAGAGGCTCCTAGCCAAAATGAAGAGGAGGAGGAGAAGAGTGTGTTCCAAAATGGAGCCCCTACCCTCCTATTTATAGAGGGGGAAGATGCTTGCTTCGGGGCTCCAAGTGCCCCTAAATGCCCGGAGCTGCAACCAGGAGCCAATCAGGAGGTGACACGTGGAGGGCCTAGATCAGCCGAACCAAGGTCGGTTCGGCCGATCTAGGGTTCGGCCGAACCCCAGGGGCCACGTGGCACCCTGGGCTTCCTCGTGGTGGCTGACTGGTGGGCCCTGACGCCTGTCCTCCGTGCATGCCAAGTTTCCCGACGGTTTAGGGGGATAAGTAGGCCCTTGAATCCATGTGATGTCCATGTGGCACTTCGTGATTCGTCGGGCTCACTTCTCTTGGATTGATGACGTCAGTGATCCATGGGAATCCTAGGTGGCATCCCCTCATTGGCTGGACTTGAAAGGCTTGGATCAAAGACTTATGCTTTTACTCCTCTTTCTAGTGCTATTTACCTGTATTTGCATAATCACCAACACTTGTGGAAATGATTAGTTTAAGCCCTATTCTAGTGTTGATGATCATTTTCCATGCCAAAAGGTACATGTTTGACGGGTAAGAAGTGAGTGAAAGTCAGCCATCAACAAGGAGTTGTACCTGCTCTGCACGATGACGATGAACAACACCGACTGGGAGAAGGGTTGGTTTTATCTTCGCAACGACGGCGCCGGGCTCCCGCCGTACACCGGGAAGGTGGTGAAGGAGAGACCGGTGTCTTGGGCGCATGGGGTGTCGCCTGTGTCGAGGTAGGCGAGGCTCGAGCCTCTTACTAATGCTCTCCGCCAGTTGGCGAACGCCGGGCTGACTGTGGCGGCCGTCTTCGCCAAGTTTGATCTCCGGCGGGTGATCCCTCTCATGGAGAGGGAACTTCTCATCTTCGAGATGAGAAGCGATGCCGACCCCGCGGCCCTGGCGCGCTCGCGGTTGCTGGAGGAGCCGCTCCCCCAGGTGTACGCGGCTATGAGGGCGAGGCGCGTGGTGAACCTCAAGGTGGTTCCGCACAGCGACAACGACTTGTGGTCATTCGCAATGCTCCCGGACGCCGACCTGGTGAGATTCGTTTCCTTGTTTTTGCCCATTCTATTCCTGTGTTCAATCTAACCGTGGTCACCGGTGACAGGGGGTGCGCGTCAACATCCCCACCTCAGATCCGCCGATGCCCAGGTCGCACGCTGCCAACCGCGCCAGGCAGCAGAGGGAGAAGGGCCTGGCGGACCAGGCAAAGGAGAAGAAGATCCGGAGGTAGGAGCGCCTCAACAGGTACAATGAGGAGTACCTGTTGCGGGAGCAGCAGGGTCTCCCCCCCCACCGGAGCCGGTGGACACGTCTTCGGGCGAGGAGGAGAGCGAGGGGGAGCGGACCATCTCCGACAGGTGGGAGGCCGCGCCCCCCCATCGCCGAGGGACGAAGAGGTCCTCACGGAGCCCGTTCGAGGGGCGGATACGGTGCCCCTCGATGAGGGAGCGCCGTCGGAGGTGCCGGTCGGGTCTGGGGTGGCGCCCCCAGAGTCCTCGAGGAAGCGTAAGCGGGGCCTCTCCGGCATAAGGTGAGTCGCATTTTGCTCTCCGTGTTCTTGATATCATGCGTCAGATTGCCCATTCCTCCTCTCTTCCGTTGTTAGGACGGCACCCGCTGTCCCTGGCCTTGCGCCCGGCAAGGCGCTCAAGGTGGGGGCGCAAGACGCGCAGCGCACGACGAGGCCCCGCTCGACGAGGACCTCGCGGGCGATGGCGGGTACGGCATCGACAGGCGAGGCGTCGCGGGTCACGGCCGCGGCCACGGGGCCGCAACGGCGGATGCTCCGCGGGCGGCAGTGACCCGCGGTACCCGGCGGGGCCGAGAGCAGGCCCGCGCCGCGGGTCGGGGGGCAGAGGGCCGCGGAATGGCCGGGGCTCCTGTTGATGGTGGTTCGGCCCCCGGTGGGGGTCGAGCGGTGGTGGCGGCCGCGCCAGCCCCTGGGCCCGCGCCTGAGGTCCTGGTGGTGCGGTCTGATGGCTGCCTGATGTCACAGGCGCCGGCGACTGGTGCTGGGGCGTCGACGTCCGGCGTCATGGCCCCGACATCCGGCGCCAGCGCGTCGCCGTGGGAGCAGAGGCTCCATCTTCTCGGAGTGCCACGGGGCCTGGTGGAGGAGGCGAGGTCGGAGAGGGAGCTGTGGCAGGAGTTCAGTGCCCTTGGTGCCTCCCTTCAGACCACCCTAACCGATGTGCTCCGAATCCACGGGGGCAGATCGCTCCAAGTCTTTCGAGTAAGTGTGTTCGCCCAAGGGCCGCTTGGTTCGCTTTCCTCGTCTGCGTGTCTTTCGTTTGACTTTCTTTCTTCTTTCTCCCCTTCACCATCCGCAGGAGCTGCGGGAGCAGGCGGGTGAGAGGCTCGCCCACATTGCTGAGCTGAGCTCCAACCTCGACTAGTACCAGACGCAGTACGACGCCCTGGACGCGATGGTGGAGGCTCTGCGGACGGACAACGGCTGGCTCGAGTACAACCTCCTCCGTGCGGAGGAGGAGCGTGACTCCCAATGGGCTGCAGCAGTGCAGAGACCCAGGGAGGCCGAGGAGTTGAAGGTCGCGCTCCAGAGGAAAGAGGAGGTGCTGACGGCGGTGAACGAGGAGCTGCAGAAGGTGCGTACGGCGCACGCCGAGGTCCAGGCCGCGCTGGCGCAGAAGGAGACGGCCCTTACCGAGGCACAAGCCCAACTCCAGCAGGATCGCGCGACCCTCAAGGGAGCGAGGTCCTGGCAGACTCAGGCCAAGCAGAGGACCCAGGAGGTCGAGAGTCTGGGCGCTGCTTTGCAAGAGAAGACCGAGGCGCTCACCGTGGTGGAGGGCCAGCTCCAGCAGGAACGCGCCGCGCGCGTGAAGGCGCAGACCCAACTCCATCAAGAGCGCACAGTGCTCGAGGATGCCCGGTCCGCCCTTCACCGCGGGAGGAGGTGCAGTCCCAGCTCCAGCAGGAGCACACCGCCCTTGAGGAGGTTGGGACCGCACTCCAACTTCGGGGGGCAGAAGTCGAGCGGCTCACTGGGGCCCTGGTTCAGGAGAGCGTCACCGTCGAAGCCCTGAGGTCCATCAGCGGAGAGAAGGACGCCTCGATTCTACAGCTGTGGGAAGAGGCTGGAGCCGCGCGTGCAGAGCTTGAGACGGAGAAGAAGCGGGTCAAGGGTAAGTTGCAGCCCCCAAGCCCTTATTTATCGTTCAGGCTTGCCGAGATTCGCTCCCGACTCACCCTTTCTCCTCCCAGAACTGCGGAAGGCTCTGGGAGAATCTGCGACGCAGGCGGAAGCTCTTCAGGCGGCCTACAACTCGTCGCAACGGGAATTCGTGAACCTGGAGCAGGCGGCCCTTGAAGCGTGCTAGAGCATCGACGAGGGTACCGGTTCGTCAGTGAGTTCGTTGGCGAGCCGCCTTCGGGCTCTGAGCGGCCGCGTCGTCGAGCGCATGAAGGGCGCTCTCCGTCTCGGTGTTCAGAAGACCCTCGGCGTGGTGTCAACGCACTACATCATCGACTTTGCAGCGCTGGCCACATGGTACGTCATCGCGGATGGCCTTGATGATGATGGAGTGCAGGATGCCCTGGATCAGGCCGATACCGCCGCCGCCGATGCCGCCGCCGACCTCGCTGACGTGTTCGAGGAGGACCTCTTCCCAAACGCTGCTCCTGCAGGTCCCCTCAAGCCCTGAAAGTAGCTGGGCGTAGAAGTCCTTAGGTTGTGGCCGAGATTTGAGCCGGGTGGCTCATGTAAATAAACAAACCATCTTTTGAAGTTTGTAATTTTAAGTGTGGCTCGTTTTATATATGCCGTTGCGTCTTTCCCGTCACCTAGGCAGATTTCAGCTGGGATCGATCGTTTTCGCGAGCAACTCGAAGGTGAAGTGGTGAGAGGGAAGCCGTATCCTGCTGGAGGCGTAGGCCGTTCCTGGCTCGTCCGTCTTTACCTTCTGGCTACTTGCGCCCTGCTTTTGTCTGCCTAAGCTTTCGAGGTGCGAGATGCTTGGCATTTTCAGAAAAAAGGTTTTCAAAAAAATAGGACCGTTTAGGGAGGGGTGCCCCCCCATAGTAGCCCCCGAGGGGGACTTGGTTTTTTGAGGAAAGCCGAGTCTCCCTTGTCTTTATTCGCAACCTTAACGTATATACAACCGACTTAGGTGCCAGATATGCACAAAACGATTTGGAACTTAAGGGTAGAAGCGACGTAGCTGTTGGATGTTCCAAGCGTTGGTGAAGACTTCGCCCCTTTCGTTCGCGAGCTTGTACGTGCCGGGCTTGAGGACCTCAGCGACGATGTACGGCCCTTCCCACGGTGGCGTGAGCTTGTGGCGTCCCTCATTCTTCTATCGAAATCGAAGTACCAAATCTCCCTTGTTGAGGTCTCGAGGCCGGACCTTATTCGCTTGGTACCGTCGTAGGGATTGTTGGTACTTTTCGGAGTGCAGCCCCGCCACATCACGGGCCTCGCCGATGCAATCCAGCGCGTCTTCGCGATCTTGCTGGTTCTGCCCCTCCTGGTAGGCCTTTACCCTCGGGGACCCGTAGTCCAGATCTGTGGGGAGGACGGCCTCTGCGCCATAAACCAAGAAGAACGGGGTGAGACCCGTGGCTCTGCTCGGGGTGTTCCTGAGGCTCCAAATGACCGACGGCAACTCTTGAATCCACTTCCGGCCAAACTGGTTGAGCTTGTAGAAGATCCTCGGCTTTAAGCCCTATAAAATCATGCCGTTGGCACGTTCTACCTGGCCATTAGTCTGTGGATGTGCCACGGCCGACCAATCCACGCGGATGTGGTAGCTGTCGCAGAATTCTAGGAATTTCTTGCCGGTGAATTGAGTGCCATTGTCCGTTATGATGGAGTTGGGTACCCCAAAGCGGTGCACGATGTCCGTGAAGAACAACACTACCTGCTCGGACCTGAGGCTGCTGATGGGGCGGACCTCGATCCACTTTGAGAACTTGTCGATGGCCACCAGTATGTGGGTGAAGCCCTCGGGCGCCTTTCGCAAGGGCCCGACCATGTCCAGTCCCCACACAGCAAACGGCCATGTGATGGGGATGGTTTGCAGCGCGTGAGTCGGGAGGTGGGTCTTCCGCGCGTAGTACTGGCACCCTTCGCAGGTGCGTACTACCTTGTTGGCGTCGGTGACCGCAGTCGGCCAATAGAAGCGCTGGCGGAACGCTTTGCCCACGAGGGTACGCGCGGCGGCATGGTGGCCGCATACGCCCGTGTGGACGTCTTGGATCAACTCCCGACCCTCAGGGATGGAGATGCACCGCTGCATGATTCCTGCGGCGCTGCGCTTGTAGAGCTCGCCGTCGATGACGACGAAAGACTTGGCCTTCCGGGCGATACGCCTCGCCTCGGTCCGATCCGAGGGTAGCTCGCCTCGGTCTAACCAGGCGAGGTACTCGTCGCGCCAGTCCCGCGGAGGGGGCGGGAGGTCGTCGATCTCCATCGCCTCAGCCTCGTCCGCCTGGGACCCTTCGAGGTCCGAGTCCTCGAGTTCCCCGTTCGAGGGGTCCTCTTCCATGGGCTCGGCGCCTGTGGCCTTCGAGGGGCCAGCCCCCGAGGCTTTTCCGGAAGCTTTAGCAGATTTGTCGAGATCGATAGAGGGCTTGGCGAGGTCGCGGGAGAAAACGTTTGGGGGAACGGTGATCCGCCCCGAAGCAATTTTGGCCAGCTCGTCCGCCTCCTCGTTGTACTTGCGCGCGATGTGGTTGAGCTCGAAGCCAAAGAACTTGTCCTCGAGTTTACGCACTGCGGCGCAGTACGCCTCCATCTTCTCGTCGTGGCAGCTCGCGTTCTTCATCACCTGGTCGATGACCAGCTGAGAATCTCCCCGGATGTCAAGGCGCTTGATGCCGAGCTTGATGGCGATGCGCAGGCCGCTGAGGAGCGCCTCGTACTCCGCCATGTTGTTCGACGCGGGGAAATGCAAGCGCACCAAGTACCACATGTGCTCTCCAAGGGGCAAAACGAAGAGCAGGCCCGCGCCTGCGCCCGTTTTCATCACCGAACCATCAAAGTACATGGTCGAGCACTCAGCTTGGATCTGAGGGGTGGGTAACTGAATGTCGGTCCACTCAGCTACGAAATCTACCAGGGTCTGCGATTTGATCGCCTTTCGTGGTGCGTAGGTGAGGGCTTCACCCATGAGCTCCACGGACCACTTAGCTATCCTGCCCGAGACGTCCTGATTGTGCACAATCTCCCCTAAAGGGAAGGAAGACACCACGGTGACAGGATGGGCCTCAAAGTAGTGTCGCAGCTTGCGCCGCGCGAGCACCACCGCATAGAGTAGCTTCTGGATCTGGGGGTATCGCGTCTTGGTGTCCGACAACACTTCGCTGATGTAATAGATCGGCCTCTGGACAGGTAGGGCGTGGTCCTCCTCCGTTCTCTCCACTACGATGACCGCGTTGACCACTTGGGTCGTGGCGGCGATGTAGAGATATAGAAGCTTGCCTTCCTGGGGTGGGGTCAGTATCGGAGCATGGGCAAGTGTTGCCTTTAGCTTGTCGAGGGCCTCCTGGGCCTCGGCGGTCCAGGAGAAACGCTCACTCTTTCGAAGAAGTCGGTACAGGGGTAAGCCCTTCTCACCGAGCCCTTCTCACCGAGACGTGAGATGAAGTGACTCAGAGCTGCGAGACAGCCCAGGACCCTTTGTACTCCCTTCAGATCGCGTATCGGCCCCATCCACTCAAGGGCCGACACCTTCTCCGGGTTGGGCTCTATGCCTCGCTGGGAGACAATGTAACCCAAGAGCATGCCACGCAGCACCCCGAAGACGCATTTTTCAGGGTTTATCTTAACCCCATTCGCCTGGAGGCAATCGAACGCAATGCGCAAGTCGTTCACCAAGTCGTCCACCTTCCTGGATTTTACTACGATGTCGTCGACGTATGACTCAACGGTCCGCCCGACGTGATCCCCGAAGATGTGGAGCATACACAGCTGGTATGTTGCCCCGACGTTTCAGAGACCGAACGGCATCGTCACGTAGCAGAACATCCCGAATGGGGTGATAAAGGAGGTCACGAGTTGGTCAGACTCCTTCATCTTAATTTGGTGGTAACCGGAATATGCATCAAGGAAGCATAGCAACCCACACCTCGCGGTGGAATCAACTATTTGATCAATCCGTGGCAAAGGAAAAGGAACTTTGGGACATGCTTTATTTAAATCGGTATAATCTATTCACATCCACCACTTCCCATTCTTTTTCTTGACTAGTACAGGATTAGCTAGCCACACTGGATGAAACACCTCCTTGATGAATCCGGCCTCTAAGAGCTTCCGCAGCTCCTCTCCAATCGCCTGGCATTTCTCTTCGTCAAATCATCGTAGACGCTGAGATACCAGCTTGGAGTTGGGCAGGATATCAAGTGAGTGCTCGGCGACCTCCCTCAGAATGCCCGGCATGTCCGCGGGACTCCACGCAAAGATGTCAGCGTTAGCGCGGAGGAAGTCGACGAGCACCACTTCCTATTTTGGGTCGAGGGTGGAGTTGACCCTCAGCACCTTGCCCTCAGGGGCGCTGGGGTCGAGGGGTACAGCCTTGGTGTGCTCCGCGACCTCGAAGCTGCCGGCATGCTTGTTGGTGGAGTCGAGGGCCTCGTTGGCCAGCTTCTCTAGGTCTGCCACGAGGGCCTCGTCGTGCGCAAGCACCTCAGTGCATTCAACGCACTCGACGTCGCACTCAAACGCGTGTTCGACTGATGGGCCCACCGTGATGACGCCTTTGGGCCCCGGTATCTTGAGCTTTAGGTAAGTGTAGTTTGGGACCGCCATGAACTTGGCGTAGCAGGGCCGGCCAAGGATGGTGTGGTACGCTCCCCGAAACCCCACCACCTCGAAGGTGAGGACCTCCTTGCGGAAGTTGCTCGGTGTGCCGAAGCAGACGGGCAGGTCGATCTGCCCGAGAGGCTGGACTCGCTTGCCCGGCGCAACGCCGTGGAACGGCGACTTGCTGGGCCGCAGCTTATCCAAGCCGATCCCCATGAGCTCAAAGGTGGAGGAGTACAGGATGTTGAGGCTGCTGCCTCCGTCCATCAGCACCTTGGAAAACTGTGTGTTGCCGATGATGGGGTCGACAACAAGCGGGTATTGTCCCGGATTGGGGATGTGATCCGGGTGGTCTTCACGGCCGAAAGAGATCGTCTCCTCCGACCAGTTGAGGTATGACGGCACGGCCGGGTGAACGGAGTAGACCTCTCGACGTTCACGCCTGCGTTGCCGTGACATCATATCGACCGTGGGCCCTCCGAAGATGAAGAACACGTTCTCCACCTCCGGGAAGCCGGTTTTGCCCTCGTCGCCCGCATCCTTCTTGGCGTTGTCCTCCTTCACGATGATGCGGCTATAGTACTTCTTGAGCATGTCGCACTGCTCGAGGGTGTGAGCGACAGGGGTCTTCTGGTACGGGCAGGGCTTCTTCAGCATGTCGTCGAAGACACCGCCTCGAGGGGGACCTCGATCCCCCTTGTTGGCGGCGTCAATCGCGTTGACCTCTTTGGGGCCCTCATCTTGTTCCATGGGCTTCTTGCCCTGGTTCTTCTAGCCCTTCTTGCCCTGCTTCTGCTTCTTCGAGGGCTCCTTGGGCTTGCTGCCCTCTGCGGGCGCATCCTCGGCTCGCTTGCCCTTCTTGCCGTGGAAGATCGCCCCCACCGCCTCCTCATCGGAGGCGTAGCTGGTGGCGATGTCGAACAGCTCGTTGACGCTGGTGGAAGGGTTCCGCCCCAACTCGCGCACCAGGTCCCGGCAAGTCGTGCCCTCCAAGAAGGCGTGCACGACCTCGGACTCACCGACGCTCGGAAGCTCGGTGCAGCGCTTGGAGAAGCGGCGGATGAAATCCCTCAAGGACTCGCCAGCCTTCTGGGAGCAACCTCGGAGGTCCCAGGAGTTCCCGGGGCGCACATACGTGCCCTGGAAGGTGCCCACAAACGTCCTGACCAGGTCATCCCAGTTGTGGATCTGATTCGCGGGTAGGTGCTCGAGCCAAATGTAGTGGCAGGTTGCGGATGATCATGGCATTGTCGGTGGTGCCGCCCAGCTGGCACGCGCGGTAATCGTTGAGCCAGACTCAGGGGTCCGTCTCCCCCGAGTACTTGCTCACGGTCATCGGTTGGCGGAAGCGCGGGGGAATCGAGGCCGTGCGGATCGCGCGGCCGAACACACACGTGCCCGGCGACTTCGGCGACGGGCTCTTGTCCTCCCGGCTGTCGTATCGCCCACCGCGCCGTGGGTTGTAGCCGTGCAACGGAGTGGCGTCCTACCTCTTCTTGTTCAGGATGTTGCGGGCGTCGCCATCGTTGAGCGCGCCGCGCGTATCCCGAATCTGTTCTTTGGCAGGGGTCCTCTGGTTGCCTTCGTGGACGGTAGGCGCTCGGTGCGGAGTATGAACTGATGCCTCCTCGTCCCTGCCGCCCCCACCAGCCTTTGTAACAGACTGATGGCGCATGCGGGACGCGGAGCTTTCGGCCTGCTGCACCGCAGCCTGCTCGATGAGGGCCTGCGCCTCGCGGCGCAGGTTACGTCTCTCGGGCGTCGACGACTCGGGCATGGCCCGAATCAAAGTCGCTGCAGCCACGAGCTTCTGGCTGGCCCTTCCCAGGTTTGGCATCTCGTCTACGTCGGCGTCGGCGTTGATGCGCTCTTGGGCCACGCGTCTCGCAGCGCGCGCCCCCGGTGTCGAGGGGCCGGCCTTGTCTTTTTCGAGCGTGGCCTTCAGCTGTCGCAGCTGCTCGCGCTCTACGTTTAGCTTCGCCTCCAGCTCACGAAGTTGGGCCATCTGCGCGGCGCGCGCCGCGTCAGGTGGCGGTGGTGTCGCCCCCACCGGTGGGGTTATTGCCACTGTGTTGCGGACCGCAGCATCGCCCGCTCCGCCTCCCTCATCTTCGTCCTCACCGAGGACGACGACGAAGCATTCGCGGGTGGGATCGCCATCCCCCTCGCTGGAGTCGTCGGAGCAGGTGAGGCAGTAGTCCGCCGTGGCCTGGAACCGCCTGAAAGCGTCGGGGTCTTGCAGTCCGGAGTAGTCCCATTCCGGCGCCCCACGTCCGTACCCATACTCCTCGCCGTCGGTGTCGCGGTAGGAATCGTCGGGCGAGGTGGCGATGAGGTTCCGGATGGACAAGAAGTGGTGGTCCGGAAGGCCCTCATATGCAGCCAGGTCGGTGCCGGCCGATAAAGAATAGGCCATGGTGGCGCCGCGCATCCCGTGGGGAATCGTGGCTACGCAGCCATGACCCCCTCCGCGGGGTGTGCCATGGAGTTCGCCGGTGGAGGTGCGTCACCTTGCTCTGCTCCGACGGGCAGGAGCTCGCCGGCTTCGACCCCCTGAGGGGAGCCAGCGTCCGCCGCTTGGCGCCGCGCCGTGCGCGCTCGTCGTGAGCGCTTCCCCGAACGCTTGCGGCGTCGGGGTGGCGGTGGGAATACTGCGGGCATCGGAGCAGCCGATGTTCCGGGCGGCGCCGCCTTGAGCGCTTCCCGGTTGAGGATGCGCATGTGGTAGCCGTTCCCAGTCGCCTAGTAGTGGATGCTCCCGAACTAGATTTCGAACCCGGCCGGGAGCGTGTCAGATTCGCCCCAGGCGGGCCTCTCCGACGTCTGCTCGGTGATGATCACCATCGAGAAAGCGGGTGGACGATCACAGCGCTCCCCTACCTGGCGCGCCAACTGTCGGTGTCCGGATTAGCACCGGCACCAACTAGTGATTTGCGTTGGGATCTGCTTCTCGATGGTCGGCGCAAGGCTAATGAGACGCGAGATTTATCCTGGTTCCGGCCACGTGGCCGTACGTCCAGCAGGGTGTGCTTGCGCCGGTGGTGCCTGTAGAGGGGAGCTACAAGCAAGGCGGGAGAGGAGGAAATCCCCCCAAGTGCCTACTAAGGTGATTGAGGCAAGTGCCAATATCTAGAACGGGGTGGTGTGTAGTATGAGAGTGAGGTTGAGCGTCGTCCTCGCGCAGGGGGCTCTGCCTCTCCCTTTTATAGGCCAAGGGAGGGTAGTGACAATGATGGCAGTCGGCACAGTGGCTGCGTACTAACAGGTATGGCGCTGGCGGTCTTGTCCCGCACGTCATGGTTCCTGGCGCGAGTTGGCGCCCTCCGGCTTCTGCGGGCGGTGCGGCGGTCACTGTGACCTGTCCTGCTTTGACTTCGAGGGGCTGCCCCCGCTGAATCGAGGGCCTGACCGCCGGGGGTTGGACCGGAGTTGGTGGTGCGGGACTGCGGCGCGTCACCGGCCTGTTCGCACAGTGCTGCGCAGCTTGTCGCACAGCGCCGGGGATGGCGGCACAGCGCCGGGGATGGCGGTGCAGCGCTCGGGATGGCCGTGCTGCGCCGGAGTTGGCGGAGGAGACGCGGCGCATGCCACCCGTACGGCGGCGCCGGTCGAGGCGTACACCCGCACGTCGCCCGTACACCTTTCGAGGGTGCCCCCATGCCCTTTCGAGGGTCTCGCCGCAGGGGGAGGACGGGAGCAGGTAGCACAGTGTCGTGGAATGACATCCGCTTCTCCGCACAGGGTCGCGCAGCGCCAGCACAGGGCCAGGCATGGCTGCATAGTGGCGGGTTTGGCCGCACTGTGGCGGTGTCAGGCGCTTCGACTGTGTTAGTCGTGCGGCGTGGGGGAAGATTCACCCTTGACTTCGGCGTTCCGCCGTGGGGCTGGGCATTAAATGCCGCTGTCGGGCGGGATGGAGATGGCTGCCCGCTCGAGGGGGGCCGAACCCTTCGAGCGAGGCGGAAACCTGCTCGAGGGACCAGAGCCCCCGAGCGAGGCGGAAATTCGCTCGAGGGACCGGAGCCCTCGAGCGAGACAGAAATCTGCTTGAGGAGCCGGAGCCCTCGAGCGAGGCGGTCAAGCGGGCCTTCTCGGTGCGGCTGCTGCCGGGCCGTAGCAGGCCATGGGCCCGTGATGTCCCGTGACCGGGGCTCGAGGAACGGTCCTTGGGCGGATTGCGTTTAACGAGGGGGTTACCCCTTTAGTTAGGGGACCCCTAATGACCGTCCCCGACAAGACTCAAGGTTACATATTGTGTTTTCTAGATGATGGAGTAGCAACAAAATGGTAAAAGGCAGACTTCAGTAGAAGGCACTAACCTTGGTCCTTGTACTTCTCATAGAGATGGACAATCTCAGTGAGGTTGGAGTTAGTTATTCCACTGAAATGAGTAAACACATGCAGCTATTATTTTACAACATACATCAAAAAGCCTAAAGGCAGTCATGTGGCTTGATTGGCTGACACTCATTAATACAGTAAAGGACTAAAGACAGTAAATAGCAAGAAACCTGAAATGATAAGTATGTGAAGCAAGCTAGATGATAAGTATGCTGGATGATAAGCACTTTAGCACATGGCTGAATAATTTAAGCTGTCATATTCAGAAAAAAAGGCATATGTGCATTATTTGTAAAATGTTAAAGCAGGTTCAGGAAGTCAAAAAATGAAAATGCTCTCTATATCATTTCTCAACTGCGCAAACCTTAAGGCTATGGTCTAACATGCAAGCATTCAAGTATTTAACGGCAAGCATCCTCTGCTATGCTTTTGTAAGATCAGAGGTGATCAACTCCTAAGTCGTAACTACTAACTGGTACATAAAGTAGATGCAAAACAATATAGACTATGTCAGGTTGAAAGAGGCATTTCATCAGACACTTGGTGGTCATGGTATAAAGGATTCTAAACTGCCATATCAAACAAAGCAAAGTACCTTGATCTTGCACCAACTAGATAAAGAATGCAGACTCAGGTCATCTATTGACGACTAGTAGGAGCTGGGGCATCAGACAAGATCATCAGCAGTACACAACATCATTGCACATGCTTCTAGCCTCAGGTTTAGAGAATAAAGATTAAAACATCATTGCATATGTCCACAGTCTCAGTTCTAGTGTAGTATCTAATAATAATCATCATCACATTTGTCCAATGTCTCAGATCAAGAGCAGGAAACAATAAACATCATTGCATATGTCCAGGAACATAGAGAGATTCAAGAAAGAAATACTAATTCAATATACACAGAAGAAGCATATGTTAAAATTCTGCAGAAATATGCTCTGATTAAAATTGAAATAATCAGAGACATGGACAAATGCTCTGATTAAAATTGCAATCATCACAGACATGGATAAATGCTCATATTAAAATTGCAATCATCACAGACATGGACAAATGCTCAGATTAAATTTGAAATCATCACAGACTTGGACATATGCTCAGATTTAATTTGGCAGCATCATAGACTGTGACATATGCTCAGATCCACATCAAGACCTTCAAGAGGGTTTCAAGCACATGTACGGAACAAATACAACATTAGCACGAGGAAGTAAACATCATGGTTTGACAAGAAGGACATTTACAGGCAGAAGGACATGCTAAACATCTATACAGAGCATTACTGAAACTACCTTGCAGGCTACCGAGCTGCCTTTCTGCACTAGTGTTTGATACTAAAACATCACTAGCAATGGGATAGAATCTAGCAACTCATCACCAAAATAATTTCACAAATATGAAAGACTAAGTAGTATCGTTTTCTTCCCAATTAGACATTTTGAGAAACACTTAGTGCGCATACCTACTACTAGAAACAAGAACGCATGGTAGCACAAGTATATTCGACCATATGGGAAGAAATGGGGGAAGCAGCAGCAGCTACCGTGGGGTGCTCCTTCCGGATGCACTGGATGTCATGCTCGAACAGCTCGCCGTGACGTCCCGCACTGCTCGCCGGCAGGTGGACGGAGGTGGGCCCCACCCCACATCGCGCCTCTGCAATTCGATCTGAGGAGGATGCAAGAGTCGCCGCAGGTTGGTCCCTGTGACACCATCAGATGCGAGGGCCGTCAATGGATCTGAGGAGGGCGCGAGGAGGCCGGCCACCGCGACACTGTGCCGGATCCAGGCGCCGCCGGCTGCTCCGCGGCCTACGACACGCCGGAAGTGAGCGCCACCGGCCACGCAGCGGGGCCCACAGAATCGGGCGATGGCGTCGACGCTGTGCTGGAACCGACACCGCTGGCAGTGGATTGGCCTTGCCGGGTAGGGGGCGGCGGAGGGGAGGAAGGGGTTACGGCCGGAGGCGGATGCAGATGCGGACCGCCTCGCTGGGACCAGAGCAGGAGGGAGGCGTCGGTGGGGAGGGGTGGCCACAGAGGAGAGGAAGGGTGGGGTGGCTAGCTGCGGCGGCCATGGGGGAGGAGAGGCCGGAGGGATGGAGAGTGGATCTGAGATGCAGCGGCCGGGGAGGAGAGGAAAGGATTTGTGGATCTGAGAGGAGAGGGACAGCGGGACTAGGGGCGGCGGGCGTGGAGACATGGAGCACCCCGGACGCGAGCGAGGCTTCTATTCCAGCACATAAAATTTTCGGGTCCGAGTTATACTAGATGGGTGACACGTTTTACTGATACACGTCTCCTTTCACACCCACAAAGGAGACACGTTTGGTAAACCCGCGTCTCCAATAACCAGATAACTCAAAGAAGACACGGATTAATAAAACACGTCTCCTATGTGTGTACATAGGAGACGCGGGTTAAAACTACCAATTTTGCACAGCGTCATAGGAGACGCGTGTTAAGAACACGTGTCTCCTATGAGTCATTGGAGACACATTTTAAAACCGTGTCTCCAATGATAGTGTCTTCTTTCATTGATTCTTACATAGTGGCGGTGAATGATATCATCAATGGGGTATGAGGCAAGATCACCATCAATATATGGTTATGCCCCAGCCGAACAAAAAGTGTTGCAAAGAAGTTATCATGTAAGACGCACATAAGCAGGCATCTTTAAGTTTACTAAAATTTACTAAAATCGGCTGTACACTTTAAATTTCCAGTTCTTTCTTGCTTATCTCAGACTTTCTCAGTGTTTTTTTTTTCAAAAGCACATCATTAAATTTGATATGAGAGCCAAGAGACTTCCATAGTATTGAATGATATTGTAAATTATAATTGCTACATTATCTCTTCAGCTAGTACAGCTAAAAAAGATTCAAACACGAAGAATGGTGATTAAAAGCTGAAAATCAGATAAACACATCGTATATGCTAAGACTGGCAGTACCTTACAACTTTTTTTTTTTGAGAATGACAGTCCTTAAAACTGACTGACTCCGATCTCCATTATTCAGATTCAGATATGGCTCACACTTCAACACAAAAACATGATCATGTATTTATCTAAAGCTTAATGGAAAATTTATGCTGTCCACTTTGGAGTCAGTACCAAGAAAGAGTTACATGGTTATTTTGCCTACTTGATTTTGCTACGTTCCTAACTCTATGTTCAGTTTTTGAGATACATATAGGCTGGAGCTGTCAGACCTTAAGGATCAAATAGTCACTAATGCGAAGCATCCATCAGCACAAGTACAAAAACAAACACGAAGTGGATACTGTTCTTTAATTGAGAAGATCCCTGCTCTTCCGAACCAATACACTATGCCGAGCAGAATCATGCCTGAATAAACAATAAAGATAGCAATTGATATCTTTCAGCCTGTTCGTTTGGCTGGTGGCTGATGGCTGGTGCTGGTTTGTTCTGAGAGAAAAGTACTGCTGGCTGGTTGCTGGTGGCTGGTTTGTTCTGAGAGAAAAGTAATGCTGGCTGGTGGCTGATAAGCCAAGCGAACATGGCGTTTGACTAGCAGACATGCCCGTGCGATGCTACGGGTGTATAATAAATTGAAAATGTGATGTGACTAATAAAATGGCATCTCATAAATTTAAAATGTGATATGAGTAATACAACTCTAATGTACAAGCAAAGTCAAAAGAAAAAATGTGACCTTGAAATGAAGTGTGGCAAAAATATATTAAGAACCTAACTTGGGCACCATATTTCATCAGGCTGAATTCATCATGCTGGGCTAAGTAAACATGTGAACATTCATCGATTATTCATTTTTTTCCTGCAAATTCATCTTTGTACGCTTGGTTATTCATCTTTGTAAGCCGGTTGGTTCAGTTCGGTTGATCAAGCCTGCTTATGAGACATAAGACGAAAACTTGTCCATTGTTTTTTTCCCGAAGAGCTGTAGTTCTCTGTATTTTGTTTGGCATCCCCTGCAGCATGACGTCCCGGCGTGGGCCTGCAGCACGACGCCCCTTTGGAGGCTTCGACGCGGCGCGGGGCCACTGTTGCGGTGACCTTTGCCCGCGCCTGCTGGCCGCCGTGATCACGACTTGGCTACCATGCTGTCTGCCCGTGCGCACCACTGTGCCCCGCGGCGGCTCGCCGCCGCACCTGCTGACCACGCTGCGCGCTCCCGTGTCAACCTCGCGTGTGCATTCGGACGGGAAATACCCCGCAGCCCAGCGGTCCAGCTCCCGGCGTGCAGCCCGGCGCGCAGCGCAGCCCCGGCGTTGCCATGGCCATCGAGTCTGGTGCGCGCGCGCTCCAGTGACGAGGCCGCGGTGGCACCTTGCGCGTCCAGGGCCGCGGCATGGTCGGCGGCGCGAAGGGCAGCAATGCTGGTGGCGCAGTCCGGTGACCTGCGGCGGCGTGGTCCCGCAGGCAACGCCCCCTTGCTCCGCCCGTGGAGCCACGATCAGTGCCCCGGCCACCATGGCCAAGGCCCCTCATCTCTTCCTCTTGCTCGGAGGGGTCGAAATTTGCCACGACCCGCCAGTGGCGCCGGCGGATTGATGGGGCTACGAGCCTACGACCGACGGCAAAGGCGAAGAGTGCCCTCTGTGCGGCACGGACGGACTCCAAAATCGAGCCCGATGGAAGAGGTGAGGAAGAAAATGTGGGATGGGATGAGGAGGGGTCGCCGTCGGGTTCCATTCTCGCCGGAGCGTGGCCGGAGACGTCCAGGGCAAGTAGCGGCGCTGTGGGGTAGCGGTAGTGGCCTGCCGGTGCCCATTACGTCTCCGGCGTGCTCGAGAAGGCTTCGGTGCGGCGACAGCCCAGCAGCGCACGGAGGCCCGGGCACGCGCCAGCTCGGGTGGTGGTCGGTCGGGGCGCATCGGGCCTCCGGCATAGTGGCGGCCTTGCGTGCGGTAGCACCCCGAAGGCGCACCAGGTGGGGCCCGCAGCAACTCTGACGCGACGGCACCGTACCTGGGACGCGGAGAGGCAGGCGGCGATAGATGGGGTCGGTCGGGCGGTGGTGGCTGCCCCAGATCCAGCTCGCAGCGGCCAAGAGTGGCCGGCCCTGGCCAGGCGACGGTGGCTGCCCCAGATCCAGCTCGCAGCGGCCAAGAGTGGCCGACCCTGGCCAGGCGGCCGTGTGCTGCTATTTACAGGAACAAAATCGCGAGCTCGATTTCGAGTCGGCAAGAACTTCGATGCCAACATGTAATGAACAGCTCGCCCGCTTCCGATTCCGACAAGAGGTGACGCTTCCGTATCCAACAATTGGAAGGGGTGGGGGAGGAGACAACCACGGATGGCCGCCGGGCACAATGAGGACCACGGCCGTCGGCCGCCATGGTCGCTGCGCAGGTGGCAGGGGAGGGAGGCCCATGAGAAACAGTAGGACGGAGCACCCCCTGGCGGCGGGGAAGTGAGAGAGACGGACGGGCCGGACGGGGACGGGGCGCACGCGGCGGCGGGGAAGTGAGAGAGGGAGAGACAGACCCGCTGACAGGTGGGACCCACCTGTCAAGACGGACGGAAAAATTGGGCAGAAGCGATCCTTTGCAACGGGAAAAAATATTACTCATTTCATAGTCGTCCACCCCTGCAGCTCCCCGACCTCACAATTGTTTTCGTCGAGCCCGCGTCATCCTGACCTCACCAGTCGTCGTCCACACCTCTCAAACCTCATTGTCATCTGCCCGACCTTGTCTTCCCCGGTCGCATCGTCATTCCCATCGAGGGCGTGTCACACCAACTTCGTCCGCTGTTGTCTGTGCTTCCCCAACCTCACCGTCATCCATCTCGGCCGCACTGTCATCCCCATCTACCTGGTCTCACTGTTGCACTCGTGCCATCCCGATTTGGCTCGTCCCAACCGCGCCATCACCCCGACACACCTTTCTGACCTCGCCGTCGTCCCATCTCATACCCGCGCCACCCTATTTTTTCCCGTCATTGTCCATACCACAAGAACCTTGTCGTCATATGCCCGACCTCGGCCGCTATCGTCCCCACCTTGTAGCCTTATCGTTGACTACCCTGGTCGTGCCATCATCCTCGTCTCTCCGGCCTCAGTTCACCATCACGCCTGTGCCAACCCCAGCTTCGCCGTTCCTAATTATATTTTAAAATTAATTAATTTTTTTATTCCTGACACTATATCTTTATTACACTTGGTGTATCTCTACACAATTGCTAGAACATCAATAGTTTTTTCACTTCTTATTTTTCTTATATACTCAAATAATCATTCATTTCAATATTTTCTATTTGAAAGGAGATACGCTAGAGATAAAAATACGTACAAGGTATTGCACAATACAATGTGATATCTCTAATTGTACTCACTTATCCGAGTAGGCGAGGACTATATTTGATATACACAGTACTCCACCCTAGCAGCTGCTAGGTGCTAGTGTGGGGATATATTTTGAGTTTGATTTAACAGTCCAATGATACACCTTAGCATGAAATATTTCAAACTTTATCTTAATGTTAAATTTGACAAAAATATGTTCATTATACGTAAACAAAGCATAGCTCAAGTGGTTGTTTTTGCTCATGCGGTTGGTTCTATTTTTAGGTAGGGATTTGATTCGAATTCAAATGGGGTGGGCCATGTGTCAAAAAATAAATGGGGTGGGTCATATAGTACACCCTAGCAGCTGCTAGGTGCTAGCGTGTGGATATATTTTGAGTTTGATTTAACAGTCCAATGATACACCTTAGCATGAAATATTTCAAACTTTATCTTAATGTTAAATTTGACAAAAATATGTTCATTATACATAAACAAAGCATAGCTCAAGTGGTTGTTTTTGCTCATGCGGTTGGTTCTATTTTTAGGTAGGGATTTGATTCGAATTCAAATGGGGTGGGCCATGTGTCAAAAAATAAATGGGGTGGGTCATATATCATGGATCGGTTAGCTCGCACAGTTCAAGTGGTTGTGGAGACCAGGGTTCGAACACCAGCCGGGCGGGCACCTTGCTTCATGTTTGCTTTAAGTTAGGGGTTCGGTGGGCAGAACACCGAAATTTTTTAAGTTCGGTTCCGGTTAAGGTGTGGCGGTAGGTTTTCCTGGGTTTACAGCTGTGCCGCCCCGGTTGACGTGTTTTTAATGCCGGTTCACTCGTTTTTTCCCCTCCTTGCGCTAGTTTCTTTCGGTCTTCTTCCGGTTTTTAACCGTGTTCTCTTAGGAATCGGATGACGTACCAAAAAATTGGCAGAAACAATCCTTGCTTTAATATTATATATATACTAGCAGAAATGCCCTTGCGTTGCTACGGGTCCTACTCACTCACAATAATCAATCCGCTAGTGCACTACCACGGAAGGAGAAAACAAAAAAGTTGTTGGTGAGCTCTATGGCAACGAGCAAACTATGAAACATTAATCGTTACTGAGGGTGCGTTTGGCACGGCTTCGCGAGCAGCTTCGGGCGAAGCCGTGCCAAAGGGGGCAAAGAAACAGCTTCGGGCAGGAAGCGATTAGCCCCTCCCCGAAAACGCGCTCTCTAGAGCGGTTCCACCGAGGGGAAGCTACGTTTTCGCAACTTCGCCCGCTGCGCCCTCCCATTTCCCAAGCCTGCCCCCGGTGGGGTCCGCTGCGGCGTACCTGGAGGGCCGACAGACGGACGGCGATGGAGCTGGAGGCCGGCGGACGGGCGAGGTCGGGGAGGCGGTGCGGCGAGGCGAGGCGAGGCTGGAGGCGGCGCCGCAGGCGAGGCCGGAGGCTGGCACCCCGGAGGCCGCCGGCGGCGAGCTCCTCCCGAGCCGTGTCCATGGCGACGGGCGCGGGGCAGAGGAGGCTGCGGCGGGCGCCGTGGAGGAGGCTGACGGAGGCGGCGCACCGGCGCACCGGCGGGGGAGGCGGCGGGGCAGGCGGCGGACCGGCTCAGGCGGCTGGCCGTGCGTGCGAATGGGGACCGTGCTAATGAGATAGGGATAAGGTGAGAGGAAAGAAAAAGGAGAAAAAAAGAAGGGGAGGGGAAAAGGTAAAAATAATAGGAAAGAAAAAGGAAAACATAAAATGATATAGCAAAAAAGAAATAAGGGAAGGGTATTATAGGTATTTCATCCTCTTATCCATGTGACGCAGCCAGGAGCAGCTGTTTTGCCAAGCGTTTCTCTAAAACTGATTCAGCTTCACCAGCGAATCCGCTTCACCAGCACAGTCACGGCTGAAGCTGCCACAGCCACAGCCACAGTCACAGCCGTGCCAAACACACCTTGAAAACTCAGCATCCGTCCCGAGGTATAGTATCAGTAATTGTTTTTTGACCGAATACAATCGCATTAGTACCCGGTCTAACGGCTAGTTCTCCAAGAGCGTTCCGTAACCCTCTTTACTATTGGGTGAAGGCTTTAGCCGGTACTGAAGGTCATCCATTACTACCGGTTCTGAAGGCGGTTTACCCTGCGGTCATTATTGTAGATGCCTTCAAATTGTTGTGCAACATGGCCAATAAACGTCCAAGCCTTCATCTTGACGATACATATATCATTTGCATAAATTATAGGGCTGGATAGAAAAAAATATAAGTTCAAAGTTTTTATATCACGATAACATTATATGTGAATATTTTTTGAATTTTTATCATGCACATAACTCGTTTGGCCTGCAAGCGAAGCAGGAGGGTGAGAAGTTGTTGCTTTCTGTGCATTAGATATCGCATATATGCTAGAAAGTATGAACATAGCTATTAGAATAGTACCTAATATTGACCAGGTCAGACTTTCACTTCAAACTCTGTTGTGCTACAGGGCTGCTGATTAAAGAACTATACAATATATTGAATCACATGGTCTAGTTGTTACTGTTAGAATCTCGTAGCAAGTTTATTTGGTATTTTAGCGGCCCATAGTATGGCCCATAGTTTTTTGCCACATCCAGCCCACGTCAACAACGACATCCAGACGGTTTTGCTTTTTTCGCTAAAACAAGTCCCGGTGAAATCAACGTTGGGAGTCCGATTTTTCTAGCGATTTTAACCGTGACGGATTAGAGGTGACGGACAAAAATATGGACAAAAACGGTCCTTGCTTTAATATTACTAGTAAGGTGCACGTGCGGCACGCATGTGTGTTAAACAAAATTTATTAAACACTTGGAATTTTCACAAATCTTTATAGAACACATCCCGTGAAAAAAATATGTGCACATTTTATCTTTCTATTCAAACAAGCAAGAGGACCGGATCATTTGGTCTTAAACCACAGATTCTCTCCTAAAGCATTTAATTTATTTCTTGCTCATCACCATCTCCAAAGGAAGACAATTATTTTAACTTGCAGTTGTTGCTCTAGGCCCCAAAATTTCCTCAATGGACCTTTATCTGATCAACACATATCACAGATGTCATGTTAATGTTCAGTTCATGCCAACTTGAAGGGATCACAGACTGCAGTTGCATCAGTAAGTGCAAGCGACCTCTTTACAATCTGTTTTTTTATCTAAA
Organism: Cenchrus fungigraminus; assembly: GCA_036936925.1. Lineage (NCBI taxonomy): Eukaryota > Viridiplantae > Streptophyta > Magnoliopsida > Poales > Poaceae > Cenchrus > Cenchrus fungigraminus. Next base: position 12,639,875 of record CM072779.1, read on the forward strand.
CTTAGGACAAGATTATGCAAAATGGGATTTATGAATTTTGGTCAACAAATGGCAGCAGTTGTGGAGCAAGGAAAAGAAGATTTGCATATTTAAACTTACAGAGATTGAAGGTATGTTGTTGCACTGTCAAGTGACAGACTAAATGGCAAAGTCTGAAAATAGTGATGGTTAGCCGGTTCAAGCTTGATTTTTGTAGAATTGTTCATTTATGTGCTGGGTGTTTTGAACTCTATGTAATCTTGGATAAACAGAAAATATTATGGACATGTTGGACAAGGAAAAGTGAGATTTATATTCAGTTTGAGATCCAAAGTTTGGAAGTGTACACTGCGTTGGAGCACTATGTCAAAACTGAATGGCTATTTCCATTGAAGTATGAAAAATAGTTGGATTGTCATCCTTGAGTTAAGGTTTTGAGTAAGTTTATATTAACACTTTGGACAATATTATGCAAAACGGAATATCCAATCTGTGGTCAAACAATTTCAGGAGCCCTTCGACAAGGCAAAGTGATTTTTCATATTTAAGTTAGTTCGAAGATTGAAGTACGTAATGTTTTGGTTCAACATGTCAACTGAGGAACAGTCTCAAAAAGGATTCCGAGAAAACTCGAGTTCTTCCCGAGGTTCAGAGGTTTTGATCTCCTAGTCGGTTGCTCTATGCAACAAAAGCTTTATCTATGACTTGTAGCTGAATGTTAAGCTTCAACATTAATTAAAGGTTCTGGGCGATTTGGTCACTGGATTCGATGGATTTCAGTACTAAACCGTCAGCCTTTCAAACAAGAGCTCACTCTCTTACCACCTCCGGCAACAACTCGTCTGTCTTTCATAGATGCACGTGCGACACGCACATGGTATGTGATAGTTTGGCAATCAATAATTTCAAATTCTAACTACAGATCAGTAGTCAACATTTATTTTATTATTACAATTAGGATTTTATAATTTGTTTTCTAAATAACAAATATTTAGAACACAGATATGTTGACTCGTGAGTATGGATACATGGGTGGAACCACAAAATGCATAACTGCATATAGTGAGACATAAAAAAAACAGAATCCATCTGTCGAGGCTTCCACGTTGAGTGACAATTGTTGATGCCCGGACTCCTTTGCAATATATTCAGGTGGCATTTCTTCAACTATGTGCCTCTGGACTGGATGCCGATTGTGCTACTACATTAGAATCTCAAGAGATGACTGGAAGTTGGTGGTCAAATTGAAGTTGTAGGTCACTTGAAATTCCCGAAAGTAAATGCCCTTATCACACGGAAATCATCAAAATGAGAACGATAGTAGATAATATGGATTTCCCCCCAAGCCAACCAGCACACATACACAAAATTTTGCATCGTCATATTCTCATTTCTCATAACTCCTCCTATTAGAAATATATGAACAAAAAATAGCAAGCAAGTAGAGTATATGAAATATTAGAGCATCATGGAAATGATTGAAGATCAAACAAAGTGAAGTTTGTACAGCAATGATGCATAGAAAGAGATATTTCTGAAAATTGTACAGATATAACTCATACTTGAAAGGGCCCAACCTGAATCTACAGGAAGAAAATGAAGATGGTTACACCTCAAAACCAACTTCAACAGAAACAGGAAATCCGTAAGTGGTTTTTTTCCTTTTAATCAGGATGGCATGTTCCTCTGATCTTCATGCAACTTACAATGGATTAATTACTTTGTTTTGCAAAAGGGTGAAAACATAATGGACCTCTTGGATGTGTGGGCCAGGAAATATAAATTAGGTAAGAAACAAAACATTTCAACTGGCAATAATGCAGTACATTAACTTTGGAAGATGCCATCAGAACTGCATACAACATGCACTTTAATAATCAAGAATCATAATGAAATAGCATGAAAATATGAATCATATCTATTCATATAAGGTACCAGGTTCATAGCTCTCGGCGAGCGCTCCGCAGCCCCGTCTCCAGCGTGGCGGCCTCCCGGCATAAGGGCGCGGCCTCCTCGACGCCGGCGCGGCAGGCCCTCCTTCGGCGCGGGGAGCAACGGCCTGGCCGGCCTCCGTGGCCCCCTCCTCCCTTTGGCGCGCCTCGCTCAGGCGCGGCGGATGCGGCGGGCCCTCGCTCCAGCGCGGAGGCATGGCCATGGCGCCATCCCCTCTCCCCTGCTTTCGGCTGGTCGAGCCGCGCGGCGATCCGGACGACGCCGGCGCGTGGAGGCCACGAGCGCGAGGAGGCGAGCGAGGGGATTTTTTCTGGTGGATCCGAGATGCGAAAAATTGAGTGGGCCCGCCAAGCGGGTACGGGTGGGTAGGTATGTGCTGGGTGGGTAAGAAAAATAAATCATTTTTGGCAGAAACACTCTCTAAATTGCGATTTTTTTGTACTTCATAGTCCTTCCAGCCTATCCACTTCTAAAAACGTATGACGGGTGGGTCCAACGTGAGGGGTAGGGCGGGTTCGATTTGAGTGAGAAAAGTTTTCAATTGTCTTCGCTCCTTATAGTATAGATATATGTATATATATATATATATATTATATAATAGGTAGAGATATTTATACACAAACATGAAGAAATAGAAACAAAAGGGGGCACGTCTAATTCAAACGGACACGCGTGAGACACAACATAACATGAAGTGCCGCCGATCAGGCCGCTGTAAACACGGCACCAATTGGAAACCTGACTGTACGTTGTACCTTGTCGATGGTGTAGACTTTAATTCGCTGCCCAAGCCAGACGGCCGGTACGGTGGAGGGCGTCGCCGGCTGGGCGTGGTGTCGCACCGGCGAGGGGATCGTTTGCGCGCTGTTGCCGCTGGCCACGATGCATCGTGCCAATGTCCACGACGATGTATAGAAGGGAGGGGATCAGGAAAAAAAGAAAGATGCATGGTTTATGCATGCATGATTGAGATTGACAGATGCAATCGTGGAGGGCGTGGTGACCTTGGACGGGTACGCGGACGGAATCGAAAAAAGAGATGTGTGGTTTATGCATGCACGATTGACAGATGGAGTCGTAGTTTAAAAAAAAAGACAGAGGGAGTCGTGGAGGGTGCGGAGACGTCGGACGGGTGCGCGGGCAGGTGGACGTGCGTGCTTGGGTGGGTAAGACGAGCTCCGGGTAACAAAATAATTAGCTTTTGGGCAGAAACGCTCTCCAAATTACGATTTTTTGATCTTTTTATAGTCTTTCCACCATATCCACTCCTAAAAGTATATGACGGGTGGATCCGGCATAAGGGGTACGGCGAACCTGATTTGGGTGAGAAAAGTTTTCAATTGTCTTCGCTCCTTATAGTATAGACTAGTATAGACGCACGTGCGGCACGCACGTTATTTGGAAAAAAAAGTAATCCCTCCATCCATTTTTATAACACATAGTAGAACTTGACATGGTCTTCCATACAAAACTTTGATCATTCACTTATCATATATTATATCTCTTATAGTCATAAACTTATAATTATGGTAAAGTACATTTAATTACTAAACCAACCATATACAAAAATAAAAAAATAATACTAAGAAATGTGTGAAAAAATTTCGCACTCCAACCAAAATGCCACATTGCCACTTGCATGATCTTGTAAAGATGGAATAAAAAATTATTGCATAAGGACTTAATTCACCAAATCATATCAATTCTATGTGAACTAACAGATAAATTAGCCTCTTCATTGTGCATAAACCATTTAAAAGGTTTTGACTCCCGTAAATTTGACTCAAGGTCAAGCTTCGAAATCTAAGAAATTTATTAGCGATTATTTTGGTAAAATCAAACAAAAGCTATTTAGAACAATGAGAAGATGGCACCTGAATCAAGAAGTTGCGGTTGTTGGCAGGGTGACGGTCTCTTTCCTGGCCTCATGCTTCTCATGCTTCTTGCAGACCTTGCCATTCCAGAGTCAGGCGGACAGCTCTGGATCTTTGCCCAGTACTACGAAGTCTTGAGAGACACGAACATGACAATTGTCGCTACCGTCACGTTCTCCTGTGCCATCAGCAACCGCGCCCTTCCCAAGCTCATCACCAACCACAAGAGGAGACAGAGGTCGAGGCTATGAACGTGGTCGGCGTGATTAGGCCTCGTCCCCCAGCTCAAGGGCCGGCCCTTCCTGCCATGGCCTGCCGCAACTATCTACATAATATTGATACGATGTGATTGGGTGTTGCCTACTGGTCCGTAGATCACCGCTTCATGTTCTCCAAGTCGTAAAAGGCAAGGACTGAAACGTGTATCGTAAAAATTAGAAAGGCAGGTATAGCGGGGAGTAGGCAGCCAACGCGGGTGGGTCCGACGCGGGTGGGTCCACACGGGTACGAGAGGTGGGTAAAGCGAGATTGGGTGAGAAAAACAATTCGTTTTTGGCAGAAACACTCTCCAAATTGCGATTTTTTGTCCTTTCATAGTCCTTCCACCCTATCTACTCCTAAAAATATATGACGGGTGGGTCCGGCGTGAGGGGTACGACAGACCCGAATTAGGTGAGAATTGTTTTCAATTGTCTTCGCTCTTTATAGCATAGATAGATAGATTTGGCCGGGAACGAAAGCCTCTTTTCCTCTAGTAGTGACAGCGTCCGACACAACACGCCTACCTGCCCAACAGATGCTCTATATGTGATCAACTTTCCAGTTTATTTATGTTGCCCGGTATGTAATAATGATACAATCTAGGGCCCCGCGCCAGGAAGCTGATGCTTCCAAACGGTCGTGCTTATTAGCCCACTCTTCTTCCGTTGATTTATTATTTGCTTTGCTTGTAACTGTCTCTTTGAGGTGCATGTGCTGTATCTCGGTCCGCAAATAAATGGAACCTCATGTATGAGGGGATTGTTTTGTGTTGATTCCTACTGTTATTTCTTATGCTTTTAATTTATGCGCCTGTCTTTTTTTTTCTTTTCTTTTCTCGAGCTTCCAATCTGCTCACTGCTTTTATATATTTTTCTAAAACAAATTAAGATACTAGTATCCCTCTAAAACCATATTCCAATAATTACCACATGCTATTATTGGAAATATCATAAAGTAACGCTCTATCATTCATCTGGATTACAGACCCTACCAAATGTCATTACAAAACTAAAAACCTTCAATAACCATGTAAATTTAGGTCCAAATAAAAAATAACTTAAATGACCCCACCTATATATGCCATTTAAATAATACTGACAAATTAACCATCTGAAACCGCATCTAAATTATGCGGCCCGATGGATTCTTCGTGCTGGACCGTGTCGGGCGTCATGCCTGACTGGCGGCCCAGGCCCGGCCCTATGGCCGATTTTTCGGGCCGGCACGGCACGGCGCTGAAGACAGCCCGATGGGCCGGCGCCCGGCCCGGCACTACAACGCAGCCAACAGAGAAGGGGGCAAGGGCGCATGGCGTCGGCTGCCGGGGCCAGGAGCGGATCTCCAGCATCCCAGGGCAGAGGCGGCAGCCCGGCGCGTGGAGGCGGAGCTCGGCGCCCCTCGGCGCGACCGGAGCTCCGACATCCCGGGACAGCAGAAGCAGACGGCGCAGTCCGGTGTGTGGAGGTGGAGGCCGGCACCTCTCGGTGCGACGCAGGAAGGCGCGGCCGGAGCTCTGGCGCCTCGCGGCAAAGGCGACTCAAGCCGGCGCGGCCGCCAGAGCTCCGCCCCCGCGGCGGGATCGAGAGGAGCCGAGGAGCAAGACGGCGGCGGCGGGATTGGGAGGAGGAGCAGGGGGCGGCTGGATTCTGGAGCTGGAGCCCCGCGGTGGGATCGAGGGAAACCAGAGGAGGAACAAAGGGGGCGCCGCCGGGGTAGGAGAGGGTGGTGACGGGATTGGGAGGGACAGGGAGAGCTGGAGATTGGGGGGAATTAGGGTTTCGTTGGTACATATATATGAGCTGGGAAATTGTCATCGGGCCGGCTATTGGGCCGACTAAAATTGGGCTGTGCCTCAGGCTGACACTATGGGCCGGAGTGGCGGCCCAAGCACTATTAACCTATCGTGCCGGGCCGACACTAAGCACTATTGATCGTGCCTAGGGCCGGGCTAGGGTCGTACTTTTTAGGGTCGTGCCTCATGCCGCCAATCGTGCCCGGCCCATTTAGAATACTATAGCCCTGGTGGTGGGTGGTGTGGTGGTGCCGCTCGCTCGTCGGAGAGGTTGAGGGCACACTGGGGCGTGAGCCCATGCGCCCCTCCACCGCGTGGAGAGCACAGGACACGAGCGGCCGCCGTGTTTGTCTGGTTTATCCAGTCAATTGTATTTTCCTCTCAGAACAAATCAACAGTCATTAAGACCAATCTCAATAGGAGAGTCATAGACATTAAATAGGGTGCCACATATGCAAAAGAGATGACATGGTATGATATACAATAGGAGGGAGAGAGAGAGAGAGAGGGGAAATCAGGGTCATCCTCATGACCCCCGGTCGGTGCGGAGTCCCAGGAATGACACCCCTATGACCCTCGCACTGAGACAAGATACACAATTTGTATAGCACAATTGACCAACCAACATGCATCAATTAAATATTTGCAAGAACCTCTGAAACTGTGTTATGGCACTGCGCATTGAGAGAGGCTGTGTCATCCACTCATCCCGCAAACCAATACAGTAAAGATGATGTGTCATTCTTGGAAACTCCCCCGTGACCCCTTCCACTGAGAGTGGCCTAACCAACCGAGAACAAATCAGCACCAGCCACCCACCAAGTGAACAGGGTGGACGGTGTAGCTGGGCTGGGCTGACACTTTTCTGTGGTCAAGTGCTGGGCTGGCATATGACAATTCGTCGGACGATATGGGCCTGAGGCTCGACGTCAATCCTATCGTTTCACTTGTTGCTGGCAAGTCGCAATCGGGAATCCTATATATCTTCCGGAAGGTAGGAAGAGGTTGAAACTTCAAATGTTTGAGATTTGTGCAAACAACCACAGCCTTTGGATCTGCACCAGAAATCCTAGCTCCAGCCCCTCCTCTCTCGTGACCCTTCGCGCCGCCACCCCCGTGCAAGACCGTGGTCGCGCCGCCAGGCCGCTGCCGGCCAGCCCCGCCTCGTTCTCCGCCCCCAGCGCCGGCCAGCCCCGCATCCTCCGCTGTCGCGCGCATCCACTGGTGCTGCCGCAGCAGGCTGGACACCGCCACGCCCCTGCCTGCACCAAACACATCACGAATCTACTCCTACACTTCACGGTAATTACAGTCAAATTGCCACCGACCCCTACCGTCCTCATCTCCTATCGAATGAGCTCGACTCCTCCATCCTCTCTCACCTTGTGACAGTGACATGGAGGGGGCGCGGCTGCACCGGTTCGAAAGGGGCTTCAGCGGCTGAAACGAGCGGATCCGGTGGTGGCCTCCAGGATGCAGCTGGCGGAGGGCTGGTAGCAGCCGGCTCATGTCCGACGGAGGGGCTGGCGACGCGGCGTTCATGTGGCCGAGAGGCCCGCATCCGGGTCCCCGGGCGCCTTCCAAGCCGTCGTAGTGTTCACTGCTCAACGGCGGTGCGAGCGCGTCAGGGGCGGGAGAGGTCAACAGCGGTGCGAGCATGTCCGGGCCGGGGAAGGTCGACGACAGCGTGAGTGCGTCAGGGGCGGGGGAGCTCGACGGTGACTGGAGGAGGAGCAGAAGACGGCAGGGGAGAGGCGGCCGGCGCAGCCGCATAGGGGAGGGCGCTGGCGTAGGGGAGGAGCAGGAGAGGGTGAGGGTGCCGCGCAGGGTGGTGGGGAATGGATAAGATGAGATAATGAAGTAGGAGAGAAATAACAAGAAGAAGAAAAGGAAAAAAGGAAAAAATAAGAACAAAAGGGAAAATAAAATATAATATAAAAATAAAGGAAAATAAAAGAAGAGAAGAAAAAAGAAAATGAAGGGTATTATGGACATTTGATCCTCTTCTTCATGTTACACAGCTAGGAGAAGTTGTTTTGCCAAACATCTCTTTCAAACGGTTTCTGCTTCACCAGAGAATCTGCTCCATCAGCACAGCTGCAGCCGGAGTTGTTTCAGCCACAGCTGGAGCTCTACCACAGCAACAGCCACAGTCCTCACCCTTTGAATAGAAAACTGTGAAGAAGTTCTCCATAGCGTTTATGAAAGGACCTTGATGTCGCCTAGAGGGTGGTGAATAGGCGTGATGACCAAATTAAACTTTTCTTCCCTGAAAACTTGAACTGCGAGGCACCACCGGTCAGACCGGTGGGATAGACCGGTCAGACTAGTCCTGGCTCTGCTCACATGAGGGCACAAGTCAGACCGTTGCCCTGCATCGATCAGACCGGTGTAGCACAGAGAACCTGCAGAAACAGCTTCAAGCTCCTCTTGACTTCTAGCGCGGACCAAACTTGTACAGTGGCTTCAGTAGATGATCACAAGCAGGGTAATGATCCCTGCACACAAAGACAAGCACACCTAAGTAGATCGAGCAGAAGTGAATAGTAATATGCTAGAAAACCACAAGTGAGGCAAACCACAGAGAGAGACGTGAAGATTTGTTTTTCGAAGTTCACCTCCCACTTAGGAAAGGCTACGTCTCCGTTGAGGAGCTTGTAAAGGATTCGAGTTCTCAACTAACTCTTTTCCACAACAAGTCGGGTCTCTTTCAACCACTTTCTCCGATTCCACTAAGACGATCTTTTCCACGAAGAGGCAAGATCACAGCCCTCACTGAAAGTGCATCTAGGCCCCTAAGTAGATTTTGGTGAATTGAATGACAAAGCGATTAAAGGTCTAACATATTTGTCTAAGATGGTGAGCAGGTTTTATTTGTATATTCATGAGTTATTGATGGGATATATATTGGTGAATGAATATTGTATGGCTCACATTGGAGAAGACAAATATATGTATGATCCTAAGACATAGTGGCAAATATCAAGCAAACAAAGAAAGATAAATATCGAGAATATTGTAAGAAGATCAATTCATGGTCTCCGATGAACATGGTAGCTTGGTTAAAATAAAAGGATCATAGAAAGAGAAGATGGTAATTCTTCATAAGTCGAATGCAAGGCTTCAAGTGGTGAATGAAAGAGGACACAAAGATGAGTGTAGAGTTTATGGTCCTTAGTTGGAAGCTTACATATTTGTTATCGATCAAGAACAAGCATTTGAAGCGAGATTTCAAATGAAGACTAATTATGGATGAAGCAAAGCCTAACTCAACGTGGATTGGATAAGTGATGAAGAGATCAACCGAGATGACTAGGGTGAGGGACTAAGCAATCTTTGGGGTCCTAGCTAGACCGCCATTTTGTGTTTTGCTAAGGTGAAGTTCTAGCATCCGTGGGGTCTTCAAGTATCATATCCAAGCCTTAACCGAGGGAAGCATTGCATCAAGTTCACAAGTTATGATTGGCAATATGGAGTGACTTAAGGATCTAAGTGTGCATCTCTATGCTATATGGAAAGATTTTAAGCCACTAGCTCAAGTATGGTCGTGTTCAATACATTGGTCAAAGTTGGAAGCCCTCAAGTGGAAAATGATCAAGTATGGCAAGATTGAAGACATTCAAGCTCAAGAGGTTGTCAAGGCGTTTTTATTTACCTTGAGTATAGGTATGTCGTACTATCAAGGGGGATGCAACTTTCGCTTTATGACCAAGTCAAGTGCTCTTAGAAAACCTTGGTGAGAAACAGCCTTAGAGTGTGCTAACAACTCCTCCTAACCTAACCTGAGCCACTTCATCTCTTGGTGAAGTGTTAGTTTAATAGAAAGGGTTTTGGGGGGTGTCTCGGGCTTCACCGGTCTGACCGGTGCAACTAGGCCCAACGGCTAGTTTTTCAAACACCGGTCTGACTGGTGAGGTGCACCGGTCTGATCGGTACTGCCCGACAACTAACGACTAGTTTTCTTGTTGAGAGGTATAAGTACCACAAACCCTCCTCTTGGATGGGTTGCTATTCTTGGTGAACTTGCTGAGCTTCCAGGTCATTTTTAGCAAGCCTAAAGCCTTAGTGGCTCTCCCCAACCTCTCTCTTTGTAAGATTTATGGATTCAAGCCATATTCTTGTGTTGGGTTGAGTTAGTGAGATCTTGAGAGCCTTTGTGAGCTAACAAGAGCATTCCCATAGCTTGAGCACTTGAGTTTCGCGTCTACAAGCATTGAAGCATTTGTTACTCTTGGAGGTTTGCCTCCTAGACGGCTAGGCGTCGTCGACTAGCTCCCAAGTTGTGGTGAGCAGCGGCAAGTTTGTGAGGGCTGTGATCTTGCCTCTTCGTGGAAAAGATCGCCTTAGTGGAATCGAGGAAAGTGGTTGAAAGAGACCCGGCTTGTTGTGGGAAGAGTTAGTTGAGAACTCGAATCCCTTACAAGCTCCTCAACGGAGACGTAGCTTCCTTGGTGAAAGTGAACTTCGGGAAACAAATCCTTGTGTCTCATTGTGGTTTGCCTCTCTAAGTTGTCTTTCTAGCATATTTGATTTGCTTCCGCTTCGATCTACTTGGGTGTGCTATTTGTGTGTGTAGGGATCATTACCCTGCTTAAGATCATCTACCAAGGCCACCCACCAAGTTGGGTTCGTGCTAGAAGTCAAGAGGAGCTTGAAGCTGTTTTTGCAGGCGTTCTGTGCTGCACCGGTCTGACCGGTGTAGGCAACCGGTCTGACCGGTGCTCACCTGTGAAGCAAAGCCAGAACCGGTCTGACCGGTGAGGCACACCGGTCTGACCGGTGACGCGTGGCAGTTCAAGTTTGCGGGGAAGAAAAGTTTAATTCGGTCGTCCGCCTATTCACCCCCCCTCTAGGCGACATCAAGGTCCTTTCACTCACAAACTTGTCGCTGCTCACCACAACTTGGGAGCTAACCGGCGACGCCTAGCCGTCTAGGAGGCAAACATCCAAGAGTAACAAATACTTCAATACTTGTAGACGCGAAACCAAAGGTGCTCAAGCTATGGAGGCTCTTTCTCAGCTCACAAAGTCTCACATAATCACACAATCTCAACCCAACTCAAGAATATGGCTTGAATCCACAAATCTCACAAAGAGAGGTTGGGGAGAGCCACTAAGGTTTTGGCTTGGCTTAGAAGGCTTAGAAGCTCAACAACAATCAAAGAACCAGCAGCACTCCAAGAAAGAGAACGTGGAGTATAAATACTCTACTCCACAAAAACTAGCCGTTGGAGCACTTGCCACACCAATCAGACCGGTGCGCCACACCTGTCAGACCGGTGTTCAAAAAACTAGCCATTAGAGCCAGGGGCACCAGTCAGACTAGTGCCCCACACCGGTCAGACCGGTGTAGGCAAAGTCAGTCCAAAAACCCTTTCTCTCACGACCACACTTCACCAAAGAGGTGAAATGGCTAAGGTTAGGTTTGATAGGACTGTAAGCACACTCTTAGGCGCTCAAGGCTATTTCTCACAAAGGATTTCTAAGAGCACTTTTGACTTGGTCATAAAGCTAATGTTGCATCCCTCTTGATAGTACGACATTCCTATACTCAAGATTAAAGATAAAAACTAGATCAACCACTTGAGCTTGTAGATCTTCAAACTTGCCAAACTTGAACAATTTCCACTTGAGGGCTCCCAACATTACTATTCTCATGAGCACGTCTATGCTTGAGCTAGTGACTTAAGATCTTTTCATATAGCATAAGAATGCACGCTTAGATCCTTAAGCCACTCCAATATTGCCAAACATAGCATATAGATGAGTTCCATTGCTTTCCTCGGTTAAGGCTTGGATATGATACTTCAAGACCCCACGGATACTAGTTACTTCACCTTAGCAAAACACTAATGGTAGCTGAGAGACATGGGTACCCATGAGTCCCCACCGGCTAGTGTCCCAGAGGTCCCTGACAAGTGGACCCGACCTTCTAGAAGCCCCGCCGACCTGTAAAGTGGGCCCAGCGACCTTATCCACAACTCCGACGACTCCAGGCGACCTTGTCAAGACCCCAGAAGATCCGCGACCCTTGGCGTGCAAGTCAAGACAGTAGGACGCGGCGTGCCGCCGCCTATAGGTCCGAGTATTACGGGATACTCCTTGTAATCTGGGAGATTGAAAGTGCATCTAGGCCCCTAAGTGGATTTTGGTGAATTGAATGACAAAACGATTAAAGATCTAACTTGTTTGTTTAAGAATGTGAGCAGGTTTATTATTCATGGGTTAATATTGCTATATATTTGAGGATGAATATTGTATGGCTCACATGATGAAGACAAGCCAGTGTGTGGTCCCTTGAAAAGAAATGATAAATGTCAAGCGATCAAATGAAGATAAATATTGGAGATATTTTACAAAGATCAATTCCGAGTCTCCAATGATTGTGGTAGCTTGATCAAATATCAATGGGTCATAAAAAGAGAAACGGTGTTCTCTACTAAATAATAAATGCAAGACTACATGTGATGATTGTGAAAGGATACAAGGATGAGTGTATAATTGATGATCCTAAATTGGAAGCTTGCATGATCGTTGTCAATCAAGAACAAGCATTTGAAGCGGTATTTCAAATGAAGATCAAAATATGGATGAAGCAAAGTCGAACTCAATGTGGTTTGGGTAAGTGATGAAGAGATCAACCGAGATGACTAGGGTGAGGGACTAAGTAATCTTTGGGGTCCTAGCTAGACCGCCATTTCGTGTTTTGCTAAGGTGAAGTTCTAGTATCCGTGGGGTCTTCAAGTATCATATCCAAGCCTTAACCGAGGGAAGCAATGCAACTCATCTACATGTTGTGTTTGGCAATATGGAGTGACTTAAGGATCTAAGTGTGCATACATATGCTATATGAAAAGATCTTAAGTTGCTAGCTCAAGTATGAATATGCTCATGAACATAGCAATTGTTGGAAGCCCTCAAGTTGAAGTTGTTCAAGTATGGCAAGATGGAAGTTATACAAGCCCAAGAGGTTGACTAGGTATTTACTTTTGTCCTTGAGTATAGGAATGCCGTACTATCAAGAGGGATGCAACATTAGCTTCATGACAAGTATCAAAAGTGCTCATTAGTTGACCTATGTGAGAAATAGCCTTGAGAGAGTCCCTGAGTTATCTAACAAACCTCTAACCCAGCCTTAGTCACTTCAACATGTCTTGAAGTGTTTGCGAAAAGAGAAAAAGGGTTTCGGGAGCTCTCTGCCCAGGGCGGTCTAACCGCCCCTAGGGGGCGGTCTAACCGCCTCGGGCTGCCAATGGCTAGTTTTTCAAACTGGCCGGAGGCAGGCGGTCTAACTGCCTTGACCAGGTGGTCTGACCGCCCTGGTCGCTTTTCTAACGGCTAGTTTTCCTTGAGTTGGGTATAAGTACCCCACGAGCTCCACTTGTTGGAGCTGCTGAGTCTAGGGTTGCTGGTGTGCTTCCCCTGCTGTTTTTGCTGAGCCAAAGCCATAGAACCTCTCCCCAACCTTCTCTTTGTGAGATTTGTGAGATTCAAGCTCTATCCTTGTGTTGGGTTGAGAGAGTAAGTTTGTGTGAGCTTTGTGAGCTGTTAAAAGCCTTCCATAGCTTGAGCACTTGTGATTCGCGTCTTCAAGTCTTGAAGCATTTGTTACTCTTGGAGGTTTGACCTCCTAGACGGCTAGGCGTCGCCGGCTAGCTCCCAAGTTGTGGTGAGCAGCGGCAAGTTTGTGAGGGTTATGATCTTACTTCTTCATGGAAAAGATCGCCTTAGTGGAATCAAGGAAAGTGGTTGAAAGAGGCCCGGCTTATTGTGGGAAGAGTTAGTTGAGAACTCGAATCCCTTACAAGCTCCTCAACGGAGACGTAGCTTCCTTGGTGGAAGTGAACTTCGGGAAACAAATCTTTGTGTCTCCATTGTGGTTTCCTTCATTTGTTTTTTTCTAGCATATTTCTATTTGCTTCCGCTTCGATCTACTTGGGTGTGCTTGTCTTTGTGTGCAGGGATCATTACTCTGCTTGTGACCATCTACCAAGGTCACTCACCAAGTTTGGTTCGTGCTAGAAGTCAAGAGGAGCTTGAGCCACCCTTTGCTGGCTTTCTGCGTGGAGGCGGTCTAACCGCCCTCCCCCCAGCAGAAACCAGCAGGGCGGTTTAACCGCCCTGTGAAGGCGGTTTGACCGCCTGTGCCAGGGAGCTCAAGTTTTCGGGGGAAAAGTTTTTATTTGGTCGACACACCTATTCACCCCCTCTAGGCGACATCAAGGTCTTTTCAATTGGTATCAGAGCCGAGTGCTCCGTTTCGAGCTTAACCGCTCGGAGTTTGACGATGTCGACTACATGTGAGGTACTGTTTGAGCCACTAGCTCTAGATGGCTCAAACTACATTTCTTGGTCAGCAAATGTTCTACATTCTCTTAAGGATATGGGTCCCACTGCGGAGAGCATTGTAGTTTCGAGTATCCTGCCAAAAGATTGGACATATGTCTCTCTTGAGGATTTGGAAAACACGCAACTCAATGCCTCCATTATTAACATTTTGCATAGTTCTCTATGTGAAGATTTTTAGGAATTTATGCTAGAGAACAAGAACATTTGTCGAGATGCTCATCGCATTTGGAATCTACTAAAATCCTTTGTGGATTCCAAATTGGATGAAGACGAAAGTGATGATGAAGACGAAGATGAGATAGAGGAGTGTTGCACTGCCTCTACAACCCTCACTGAACATCAAGCATCCATTCTCGAGAAGGAAGAAGGCGAAAGAAGGGAAGACCCAGCTCCTCTGGAGGGGGCGGTCAAACCGCCCTCCTAGGGCGGTCTAACCGCCTCTGGTAGAGGAAGTCAATCCTCGTGTGTCGAGGAGTCTTCTCAAGCCCCAAGCTCATCCTCACCAGTTCTAGAAGCTTCAGAAACATATTATGGTGAAGGTGCTTGCCTGATGGCCAAGAAGAAGAAGAACAAGAAAAAGAGAAGAACCAAAGGAGGAAAAATTGAAAAAGATAAAGCCTCAAGCTCGATGGAAAAGCAACTTGAGACTCTTCAATTTGAGAGTGCCTCCTTGGTTTGTGGGTATGAGTCATTGGCTGAACAACTTGATTATTCTAAAGCTAATGACATACTAGAAGCTAAACTAGAGAAGCTCACTAGGGAGCATATGGCTCTTCAAGCAAAACACAATGAACTTGAGTGTTCTCATGAGAAGCTTGTAGATTCTTATGCTTCACTAGAAATTGCTCATGAGGTTGTTTTATCTTCGGTAAAATACATTCAACCTCTCTCACACACATACACATGCTCACTTGTCAATAATGATTTTGCTTGTACTAAACTTTGTTGTTCTCAAGCAAGCCAATCTAGTATTGACCATGTATTTGTAGAATCTTGTGATGACCTCCTTGCTCAAGAAAATGATGAACTCAAGCAAGAGGTTGAAAAGCTTAAGAAAAACTTGAGTGAGTTGAAATAGAAGAGCAAAGTGCAACCTTCTCAAGATAACCATGCTAACATGGTGAAGAAGCTTGAGAAGGGGTCAACCATCACTAGCTCAGCTCCTCAACACCAACTCAAGGACAACAAGATCAAAATTCTAGAGAAGAAGAAATTGGAGCTTAACAAGTGCAATTAATGCTCAAAGGTGGGGCACTTCGCTTCACATTGCCCTACCAAGCTCAAGGCTCAAGAAACAATCTCCAAGAAGAAAAGAAGCTCCATCAGAAGGAGATTGTGCTATCAATGCAAAGAGAAGGGCCACTTTGCCGCATATTGCCCACAAGTCAGCAGTGCTGACCTGGGGTGGTCTGACCGCCCCCTCAGGGCGGTTAGACCGCGTCTGGCCACCACAGCTAAGATATACTGCAGCAAAGAGGAGAAAGCTCACTCTTCAAGCAAGAAGCCCACATGCAAGCCAAGACAAGACAAGCAAATGACTCCCAAGCCTAGAAGTGACAAAAGTCGTATTTGCTACACTTGTCGTGAAAAGGGTCACATGGGCAAGGATTATCCAAATGGTAACATTCCTAAATCAAACCTTGTCCATTATGATTTCAGTAAGCTTAGGAATGATAAGAATGGTAGTAGTGCTATGAGGATGATTAGTTCACCTCAAACAAGCACTAGGGCCATTTGGGTTCCTAAGCACCTTGTGACTATCCTAGTAGGACCCAACAAGTGTTGGGTACCAAGAAGTGCTTGCTGAGCTTGCAGGTTGATCAAGTTGCATTAAAGTCATGGCGAAAAGAAAAGAATTCGACAATCAATGTCTTACCATGAGAAAATCTTGAAAATCATTCAATCAATGCAATCTCGGTAACTAGTGCTTAATGGTTGTGTCTTGGTCACTATTAGTTCTCAGTGAACACTCATGAACCATTAGTCCTAGACTTATGATACATGAGGTAGTGACTTTGACAATATTGTTGAATTTAGCCTCTCATACCATTCGATGCATTTAATGGCTCTCTAGGAGAGCATGTGCTATTGTATGACTTGCAGGAAACAAGGTGAACACTTCCCGTAAACAAAGGCCTACAAAATCACCGAGCCAACTTTTTCTGGCTAGGGCGGTCTGACCGCCTGTGGGGCGCGGTCTGACCGCCTGGTCCCTAAAAGATGAACATCAGAAGTTCCGACCTCACCGCGAAAGTTCTGATAAGGGGTCCTCTATCTCCCATGAGTACTTGGTCGGAAGTTCCGACCTCAGGTCGGAAGTTCTGATGAAAATATTTGGAGGTCATCCATTGGTGATCATAAGCGAATGGTAATAAGATACCTGACTCAATTCAATTGTCAAATCATTTATATGTCATGACTAAGCTTTGAAGATATCTCCCTTGTTCATAAATGAATCATGTGCTAAGTTCGAGAAATTCAAGAATCTCTAAGCAATAACTTAGGGGGAGATTACTTCAAAGTTTATGTTATTTGTGGGACTAATAATTTCTTCTAGTGATCTTGTAGCCTCACAAATTTGTGCAACATATGCAAGCTCTTATTTGACACAATAATCTTAAAGCAATCAAGTTAAGAGCAAGCCACTTTTAAAAATAAAAATATGCACAAATAAAATGTGGCCTAAGGAAAAGGTATGTTCTCTTGAACTCCTTTAAATATTGAAATGCATCTAGGCCTATACGTACCATGCTAGTGTGCCATTCTTAGCACATAATTACTTCAAGTGAATTTTGTATCCCTCTAGATATTTGATTGATACCCACACATAAACTCGACTTCGTGTCGTGTGAGTGTCCTCTAGTTGGGTATGAGCTAAATATACTAGAGTGGTGATTTACTTGGGGTGGATGTGTGCACTTTGTGACATAGGATAGAAGTTTTGAAAAATAAACTAGCATGCGTAGGAATTGTGGATTTTCGAAAAATATTTGAATCTTGGTCTTTGTGACCTAATCAACTTAATTATGACTATAGCTCCTCTTGATTGATTCTTGGCTAGTCATAATTAAGGAGATTTTCTCAAGTCCATAATATCTCTATATCCATATCTTTATCTCTCTCTCTCTTGGAAGAATCAAGAATTATGGAATAATTTGGAAAATCAATCTTTCTTCTAAGATTTGGCAAAAATGGATCTTTATCTTCCAAAAATCCTGTATCCAAGGATGGAAAAGCAAAAGGATCAAAAACTATTCAAAATCAGCTCTTTCCAAATTCAATCGGGGGGGCGGTCTAACCGCGTACCCCACGCGGTCTGACCGCATGTCACGGACTTTAACATTTTACCCCTCCCCGTGAATCTACAGTGCTTTTGACCTTATCCTTTCACCCCCTCTCTCACCCCACGGGCAGAACGCTCCATTTTCATCCTCAACCCGTGGCCTTCTTCTCTCAAGCTCTCTCACCCCCTCCCATGGTGATTTGAGGTTTCAACCATGAAAAAATAAATCCCCACTGTGGAAGGGACTCTCCTAGGGGTGCTGAAGCAAGATCCAAGCCTGCTTCTTGGATTCCTCTCAAGATCATCTCTCCAAAGGTATTCAAATCTTGTTTTTGCCCGATCTCCCTACTCGATGCAAAGATTTGAATTTCCTTTGAGATATCATCTAATAGCAACCCCTAGAAGACATTCCTAGAGTATCATTCAATTTCGTTGGCTACGTTGTCAGGAACAAATTTCTAGGGTTTCACTGCCCCGGGCGGTCTGACCGCGTGGACAGGGCGGTCTGACCGCCTTGAGCAGTTTTGCCCCAAGAACTTTGTTCTTGACCATGAATTCAATCTTGTTCAATCTAGGAATAATCCCTGAAATTTATCTTTCATATCTCGGTACAGTGTTGCTGTAGCTGGCCTGGAGAGCCATTGGCTCAAAACTGGTAGGGGCTGTCTAATCGCCTGCCCAGGGCGGTTTGACCGCCCTGCCCAGTTTTGTGCCAATTGCTCCACGCGCTATGCATCGACATGTTTCATCTAGCCAATCTTGTTCCTGGTGTCTTATACATCCTTGTTTCACTTTTTGTGATCTAGGAACAACAGCAATGCCTAAAGGTTCCGGTGCTGAGAAAAGGAAAAAGAGAAGAGAGGAATTTGCTTACACTGAGGCCAGACAGAGCTCACATGCTTATGATATCAGGGAGAAATTGAGACCAAGGGGGTAGCAAAGGCCAGTTTACCAAGATTATGGGGAAGATATTGAGATGGAGGAAAGAAATGAGTCTAGCGATGATGAGGTAGAGGATGACACCTTTGTATGTGCAGACCATCAGGGCAGAGTTGGAGCCATACGTAGTGGTGTTGGTGCTGGTGGTAGAGGTGTTGGTGCTAGTCGTAGAGGTTTTGGTGCGGGAAGCAGTGGAGTTAGAGCTGATACTGAGATTGAAGAAGTTGATGATGATGCAGGTGATAATGAGGAAGATGCTCCTGTGGGAGCAACTGGAGTGCCTCCCGATGATGATGATGATGCTGGAGGGAATGTTCCTCCTATTGTGGTTAACTTCTTGCCAGAGATCAGGGGCCCCGTCTATCCTCTTGTTCGAGGCCCAGTGGATTATTACAGTGAAGGGATGGCAGAGACTCTGAAAAATATGAGAAGGGAGAATCCATATGATCATCAAAAGACAGCTTCAGATTATCGGTTTTGGTCCCCTTTTCAGCAGGATTACTACTCTACTGTCATTATTTGCCGAAGGAATGCTAAGATCACCAGTGAAGCTCAGTGCATTGATTGGGATTATATGACAAGAAAGAATGACAACATTTTCAATGAGATAATCAGAGAGTGTGAATTGAAGGGGTTGAAGAGCATCATGGGTTTCATGCAACATTGGAATAAGGAGATCATAGCTCAGTTCTATGCTACTGTTTACTTTGGATATATGGGAACTGAGCGGGCAATGTTCTGGATGACTGAGGGAGATAGGTGGCACATCACATTTAGTAACTTCCTTGCTTTGTTCAGGCTTCCCAATGATCCTAGTCTTAGAAAACTTCATGATGATGGGATTATTAATTCAAGGAAGATGGAGTTTATGTACCCCAGGAGTAAGAGGGCCCTTGCAGGAACGGTCAAGCCGCTTTACACCTACTATGCAGTCCTTAATCGGCTTTTCAAGAAGACCCTCACCCCTAGAGATGGGAACTCCTCACATATCACTGCTTTTCAGAGGAACCTTATGGTTGTTATGAGACCGGGGGTAGCTAAGTTTTGTGTTGGTGACTTCATTTGGCAAGAAATCAAGAATTGTTCAGAGAATGCTCAAAACTTGTGTGGGCATAGTCCATATATCATGTATATCATAAGGAAGGTCACCAACACCAAATATCCAAAAGACACGAGACACCGACTCTTGCAGCCCAAGCACAGCCTGACCATCAGTGTTCTGTCCTCTCCAGAAGAATTGCGAGAACAAGAAGGAGATACCCGATGGGACGACGTGGCAGAGACACTGCAGCGGGGCAGAAATGAGGCTGGGGGCAGTCTGACCGCCCCCCTCAGGCGGTCTGACCACCCTGAGTACCACCAGCGGCAAAACACCTCTTTTTTCAAGAAATTGTTCAATATCCTTGCTGGTATTTGCAAGAGTCAGAGGGACATTGAGGTTGCCAATGACAGGGCTATGAGAGAAAGAAAGAAAGAGCGGGATTCGATGAAGAGGATGCATGAACACTTTGGGATTCAGCCACCTCACTCACCCATTTCCCCTGTTCTTCTAGAGGCTGAGATACCGTCAGTGGATGAGAGGATGCTGGGCTACATCAACTCCGGTTACTATGAGGAGTTTGTTCAGAGGCACTATCCTGATGTGGGTGCTTCGTCTTCTCAGACCCCACCACCTCCTCCACCACCTGTCCATGCACCTAGAGGGTTTGATGCCATGTTTGGTGGTGAGTCTTCTTCTCAGGCTCCTCCACCTCCACCTCCTCCTGTGGAAGATCCAGAAGTTCCTCTAGCAGCACGACTCTCAGCGGATTTATTTAGTTATGGTCCACCTCCTCCATATGGTATGGTTGATACACTTCTATATCTATAGTCTGAAAACACCATATCTTGATCCTTATATCTTAATTATCCAATGCTTTTATCTTTCTCAACATAGGAGGGAGTTATCCACCCGGCGATGGCTCGGAGTGGGGCCATTGGTAGTGATCAGCCTCTACATCTTCTCCAAGCCCTTTTATGGATGCTTGATGACAAAGGGGGAGAAGAATGGATTAAAGCTTCAAAGTTTCATCTTCTTAGTGGTGCTGATCTGGTGCAGGCGGTCTGACCGCCCCAGTGACGCGGTCTGACCGCCCCTGGCAGTTGGCTGAGAGAGCCATGTAATAAAAGTTGGATTTAATCTTCTACTAGGACTTGAGAACCTTGTATGTGTGCTACTGTGTGTATTTGAACCTATTTATGTATCCTAAGTGACATGGTGTTAGTTTGAGATATTTATGTGTGATGACGTTTGTTTTGTGTTGGCTGAGTGGGGGAGGCGGTCTGACCGGCCTGCAACCCCGGTGTGACTGCACCAGGCGGTCTGACCGGCCTGCAGCCCCGGTCTGACCGCCCCAGCTCAAGCAGCACACACTTCTTTCTTTGATTGAATGCCTTTTAAGCCATATGCATCACGGTTTTATCTCTTTGTTGTCACACACACTTGTTGCACATAATCTGAAGATATAGGGGGAGCTCTCATGTACTTTCACTTAAAATGTGCGTTTGGCATTTGAGGCCAAATTTTTTGAAATTCCATTCAAAGCACATATTAAGGGGGAGCTCATCCTATATCCAAGAATCCTTATGCGATTAAATGTTTTATTTGTAAACTTTAATCGAGTTGTCATCAATCACCGAAAAGGGGGAGATTGAAAGTGCATCTAGGCCCCTAAGTAGATTTTGGTGAATTGAATGACAAAATGATTAAATATTTAACTTGTTTGTTTAAGAATGTGAGCAGGTTTTTATGTTACATTATTCATGAGTTAATATTGCTATATATTTGAGGATGAATATTGTATGGCTCACATGATAAAGACAAGCAAGTGTGTCGTCCCTTGATAAGAAATGATAAATGTCAAGCGATCAAATGAAGATAAATATTGGGGATATTTTACAAAGATCAATTCCGAGTCTCCAATGATTGTGGTAGCTTGATCAAAAATCAATGGGTCATAAAAAGAGAAATGGTGTTCTCTACTGAATAATAAATGCAAGACTTCATGTGATGATTGTGAAAGGATACAAGGATGAGTGTATAATTGATGATCCTAAATTGGAAGCTTGCATGATCGTTGTCAATCAAGAATAAGCATTTGAAGCGGTATTTCAAATGAAGATCAAAATATGGATGAAACAAAGTCGAACTCAATGTGGTTTGGGTAAGTGATGAAGAGATCAACCGAGATGACTAGGGTGAGGGACTAAGCAATCTTTGGGGTCCTAGCTAGACCGCCATTTCGTGTTTTGCTAAGGTGAAGTTCTAGTATCCGTGGGGTCTTCAAGTATCATATCCAAGCCTTAACCGAGGGAAGCAATGCAACTCATCTACATGTTGTGTTTGGCAATATGGAGTGACTTAAGGATCTAAGTGTGCATACCTATGCTATATGGAAAGATCTTAAGTTGCTAGCTCAAGTATGAATGTGCTCATGAACATAGCAATTGCTGGAAGCCCTCAAGTTGAAGTTGTTCAAGTATGGCAAGATGGAAATTATACAAGCCCAAGAGGTTGACTAGGTATTTGCTTTTGTCCTTGAGTATAGGAATGCCATACTATCAAGAGGGATGCAATATTAGCTTCATGACAAGTATCAAAAGTGCTCATTAGTTGACCTATGTGAGAAATAGGCTTGAGAGAGTCCCTGAGTGATCTAACAAACCTCTAACCCAACCTTAGTCACTTCAACACGTCTTGAAGTGTTTGCGAAAAGAGAAAAAGGGTTTCGGGAGCTCTCTGCCCAGGGCAGTCTAACCGCCCCTAGGGGGCGGTCTAATCGCCTCGGGCTGCCAACGGCTAGTTTTTCAAACTGGCCAGAGGCAGGCGGTCTAACCACCTTGACCAGGCAGTCTGACCGCCCTGGTCCCTTTTCTAACAGCTAGTTTTCCTTGAGTGGGGTATAAGTACCCCACGAGCTCCACTTGTTGGAGCTGCTGATTCTAGGGTTGCTGGTGTGCTTCCCCTACTGTTTTTGCTGAGCCAAAGCCATAGAACCTCTCCCCAACCTTCTCTTTGTGAGATTTGTGAGATTCAAGCTCTATCTTTGTGTTGGGTTGAGAGAGTAAGTTTGTGTGAGCTTTGTGAGCTGTTAAGAGCCTTCCATAGCTTGAGCACTTGTGATTCGCGTCTTCAAGCCTTGAAGCATTTGTTACTCTTGGAGGTTTGACCTCCTAGACGGCTAGGCGTCGCCGGCTAGCTCCCAAGTTGTGGTGAGTAGCGACAAGTTTGTGAGGGCTGTGATCTTGCCTCTTCATGGAAATGATCACCTTAGTGGAATCGAGGAAAGTGGTTGAAAGAGACCCGACTTGTTGTGGGAAGAGTTAGTTGAGAACTCGAATCCCTTACAAGCTCCTCAACGGAGACGTAGCTTCCTTGGTGGAAGTGAACTTCGGGAAACAAATCTTTGTGTCTCCATTGTGGTTTGCTTCATTTGTGATTTTCTAGCATATTTCTATTTGCTTCCGCTTCGATCTACTTGGGTGTGCTTGTCTTTGTGCGCAGGGATCATTACTCTGCTTGTGACCATCTACCAAGGCCACTCACCAAGTTTGGTTCGTGCTAGAAGTCAAGAGGAGCTTGAGGCACCCTTTGTTGGCTTTCTGCGTGGAGGCGGTCTAACCGCGTCCACGAGGCGGTCTAACTGCCCTCCCTCCCCCCAACAAAAACCAGCAGGGCGGTCTAACCGCCCTATGAAGGCGGTTTGACCGCCTGTGCCAGGGAGCTCAAGTTTTCGGGGGAAAAGTTTTTATTTGGTCGACACGCCTATTCACCCCCCCTCTAGGCGACATCAAGGTCCTTTCAGAGATAAGCTTCCCAAATTGTAACCGACCCAGATATGGGTCCACCGACCTTGAATGGAAACCCTAGCCCGTCCTCCCCATATAAGGCGGCCTAGGGCTCCATTCAAGGGGACATCTTGATCCTCCACGCATAATCCACCACCACAACTGGACGTAGGATTTTACTCTCCATAGGCCTGAACCAGTCTAAACCCCTGTCTCCTCGTGTTCATCGCCATACTCGCCTTGTTCCTAGTTCACCACGTGGACTACCACATACGCTCTTAGTTTTCGATCCTCTCCATTAACCTGCAAACTGCTTGGGTATCCCCCTAGCAGATCCGTCCAGGTCTCACCCCCTGACAGTTGGCGTGCCAGGTAGGGGCGATCGGGAACTCGCTGTGCAGCATGGTGGCCCGATCTGGTGTTGTCTTCCCGGCAAGCATGGCGGCCATCCTCGCCAAACCAGTGGAGATCTGCTTTGGATCCTTCACGACGACCTCTCCTGTTCCGGCGGCTGCAGCACCTTCGGCGGCCGTGGAGCAGGTCGCGACAGCGCCCGTCGCCACCCCCGTTTCTGATCTAGTATGGTGACAGCGCCCGTCGCCACCCCCGTTTCTGATCTAGTATGGATGTCTTCCGCAGCCCGGACCTTGAAGCTTCGCTCACCCTCGTCAGGGAGGGGAGCTGGGCTCCAGTACATGCCCTCGCGACCCTGGATCAGGCGACCTTCGTCACGAACCAGTAAACACATTCGAAAGCAAGAAATCAAGGTCGAACTGACAACAAATTACTTACAGCTTCGGTGGGGCGCTTCAGGCACAGTGCCTTGGGGCACGTCCGGTTTCGGATCTGCCCAGCGAACAGCTCCTTCACCCGTGCTACCATCTCCTCCTTGGAGACCTTGCGCTACGCCACATGGGTAGGGTCAGCCTAACCCCAGTACTCGTAGGCCGGATGCACCCGATCTTGGATCGGTTGCAGGAGTCTCCGGCTGAAGCTGATGGCCACTGCGCCGCTCGTCAGACC
The DNA here is from genome assembly GCA_036936925.1 of Cenchrus fungigraminus. NCBI lineage: Eukaryota > Viridiplantae > Streptophyta > Magnoliopsida > Poales > Poaceae > Cenchrus > Cenchrus fungigraminus. Next base: position 12,664,155 of record CM072779.1, read on the forward strand.
TTCCGCCTTCAGCTGCGCTAGGTCCTCCAGCAGCGGTTTGATGGCGTTCGTCTCCCGTGACGTCAGCTGATGGTTCCACTCCAGCACTGGGACTGGCGCGAACCCCGACCTTGTCGCCAGCGCCGGTTTCGGGTTGTCGATGTAGAACCACCCTTACCTCCAACCTTGGGTGTTGTCCGGCAACACCATTTCGATGTACACCGGCTTCATGTGGCGACGTAACATGAAGTCGATGCACCCGACGACCTCCGACTTTCCCGTCTTCTTCAGCTCGAAGAAGTACCGCCACAGGCCGAAGTGTTGCGGTATCCCCAGATATGCCTCACAGAGGTGAATGGAGGAGATCGTGGTGATGGCGTTGGGGACAAGGTGTACCAGGTCGATCCTGTAGTAGCGGAGGAGCCTGCGGAAGAAGTCACTCGTCGGGACTTCGAATCCGTGCTCGACGTGCGTGACGAAGGCCACGGTCTCCCCAGTCCCTTCGATGGGGAAGGCTCGCCGGCGGCCGGCCTCCAGCCCACCTGCTCCTTGGGCTTCAGCAGCCCGCGCTCCACCAGACCTAGGAGTTGATCCTCCGTCACTGTCGAAGGCTCCCAAATGTTTTTCGGCACCGGCGCAAGCTCGGGAGCCATTTCTTCTTCTTCGAAGCCGGTGGATCTAGCTCTAAAAACCACTAGGGATTTTGTGCGCATACAGCGGCGTGCGGTGCGGCGGATCTAAGCACGGCGGCACCGGCGGATTCGCGCGGAAGGCTTTAAGTGGCGGCAGAGAAACCCTAAGCCTGCTCAGAAATGAAAGCGAGTGGGGTCCTCGACCCTTCACTCGGCCTTTTATAGCTGGGCCTCAATGGTGCCATGGGCCGCTGCGCCTAATGTCTCTGCGGCCTGGCAGAGTTTTCGGCGACCCACCGGATATATCGTTCAATGGCTCTTTCGGCCTAACGGTCACATGCAGTAATGGCTCGTGAAGTATGGGAATCTTTGTCCGTTGGCTCTCTGGTCGACGGCTTGGCGTCCATAGACTCGTTTTGCCCTACTTCAAGCCCCCCCCCAAACTCATTATAACTGACATCCACTGGTGGAGAACGGACCTTTGATCCAGGCCTTTTGTCCCGGTTCAACTTTGGAGACGGGACAAAAGGCTTTGGGGCGACGTGGCCCGAAAAGCCTCCGAACGACCCCTCCCCATTTGTCCCGGTTGGTAACATCAACCGAGACAAATGGGGAGGTCTCCAACGGCTACTGCAGGTCAATTATTGGCCCCGGCATTTTATCCCGGGTGGTGTCACCACCCGAGACAAAAGGGGTGCCCTTTTGTCTCGGGTGGTGACACCGCCCGGGACAAAAGCTTTCGTCCCGGATCGTTTTACGACCCGAGACAAAAGAGTCGCCTTTTGTCTCGGGTGGTAAAACGATTCGGGACGAAAGGCCGGCGCAAGTCCCTGCCCTCCCCTCTTCTTCTTCCTCTACCCGTACCATTTTCCCATTTCACAATCGAGAGCTAGCTCAAGCTCATATGGCGCCTCTCTCCTAGAGAGGTGCTGTCCAATTCTTTCATCATCAATTTGTGAAGATTTCCCTCCTCCAAAGTGTTGCCAAGGTTAGATTCTTTATTCTATTTTCATTTGTTGTGTTTCACTTTTGATTTATGGTTTAGAAATGGAGAAAATAGCAATTTTAGTTTCTAGGTAGTAGTAGGAGCTAAGAAATGAGGTTTTTTAGATGTTTTAGATTTAGAAACAAGTAGTTATTTAGCTACTAACATTGTATTTTGTTTGACATATTTTTAGGCATCCTCTAATTTTCTAGTATTTGATATAGAGATAATTGATTTTTACTTTTAGAAATAATTAGAGATGCATTTAAATTTACATTTAGAATTAATTTATTAGAAGTTAGTTTATTAAAAAATGGTCATTACCAAACGAAAATATACTACCTACCTATTTAATTCATTTTTATTAAGTATTTCTTGTTTTTATTTAGAATACATTTAGGCATTCTCTTTTTTCTTTTTTCTATATACAGTCGGTTGGACGTTCTCTACCAGTAGCCTTACATCCTAGCTAGCTACAGTCTTACATCACCGGCAAGCTGGGGTTGTACGTGGCTCGGTGATATAGGGCTGTAGCTAGGTAGGAGATGTAGGGTTGTAGCTTGGCGATGTAGAGAACTATAAGTGGGAGAGCGAGATGCGTGTATATGATGGTGAGGTGAGGCTGTACTTCCTAAATGATCAGGGTCATTAGAAAAGGTATAGTACAGACTTACGTTGCCTCCGGCCTCACTGCAATGGAACGAGCTCTTGCACTTATCTGTTTAGTTATTAGAAAATGAGAAAATAGGTCTTATATATTTTGTTTTTATATAGAATAAATTTAACCATTCTCTTATTTTCCTGCAGAGATTGTAATTGTTTTGGAAAACTATGGCAAGCTATTCTGGTCACGGTGGTCACCGTGGTGGTCGCCGTGATGAACGGCCACCTTATGCTCGTCGTCCAGGCATACACTTCACCCATGGTGTGATTGACTTACCTACTGGTGATCGAAGCCAGGGATCTCGTCCCAACATAGTAATATTGTTTCCTTGTATAAATTTGATGTTTACGTACTACACACGGATAATAATATTATTTTCAAACAATGCAGGTTCTCAATCATTTGTAGTGGCTCGCACATGTTGTTGAAAATTTAGGTGGTACCCCTCTTGTTTCACAATGTGCCATTGTCGGTCCAAACAATTGCATACAATTAAAAATCTCGTTTGACATACCCGTTCGAGAACAAATTCGCTCCTCGCTGTCTTCAGAACCCATCCAAATGGTCTCAATTATTGGGTGGGGTACCCCTGCCATGGTTAGGAGAACTTATGAAAGGACCGTTGTGCAGGCATGCTTAGAACAACTTTACGCTAATGGGTACTTTGTGCCGGATTACTCTTATTTTCTAATCAAGGCACCCGAGGAGGGAGGAAGTGTGACCACGACCGCAGAGAGACTTTGTCGGCTGAATGAACATGACATAGTATGGAGCATCATTTAATGTTATTTTAATCTTCTTATTTAACATTTTTTATGAGTCGTAATAACATTATTCTTAACTGTAGGATATCTTTGGTCAAACCTTTGCGGCAAAGAGCTTTCATGCAATTCTAGAGCAAGTGTTGGATGTTGTGGGATTTTCTTATGCAGATTCAAATCCTACACTTATAAGAGGTTCGAAGTATCAGGTAAATCTTTCATTTTTCAGGCCATATCAGTTTTCCTCGCCACTGTTTGAAATTTATGGAAGTCCATGTGACTGTTATTATGAAGCGATGGAGAGTGCACTGATCCATTCTCTGGCATATATCGATGAAGTTCTCGACTTCAAGATCGGAGACTTCAACTATATGAACTATCTAAGGAAGAAGAATGAAGTATGAAATATGTGTCGTGCATTGATACACCCCTCTACCTTTGTTAAGACCGTACCTTAAGTATTCATGTATGAACTTTTTATGTTTGTAAGACCTTAATTAAGTATTGATGTATGAACTTTTTTATATTTTTTGTTAGGATCTTAAGTATTGATGTTAGGCTAGTGAGTAATTTTTTGGAAGCCTTAATATTAAGGTTCTCACCTCCAAAGTATTGATTAAGCCTTAATATTAGTCTTTATCACAAATTTTGGAGACCTTAATATATATTAAACTAAAAAAAACAGGGTCATTGGGGGCGACCCTTTAGTCTCGGTTGGTAAACCAACCCGGGACTAAAGGCCTGCCCTCCACAGCCGCAATGATTGGGGCCGGCCTTTAGTCCCGGGTGGTAAACCAACCGAGACAAAACGGTAGGGGGCCGGCCTTCAGAGGCCTTTTGTCCCGGTTGGTAAAACCCGACAGCACGCACCCTTCTTCCCTGCCCGACCATTTTTCACCGAGAGCTCAAAGCAAGCTCCTCTCCCATGGCGCCTCAAACCTAGGGAGGTGCTACCCAAATTTTTCCTCATCAATTTGTGGATTTTTCTCACCTCCAAGGTGTTGCTAAGGTATTATTCTTCATCCTCCATTCATTTTTTTTGATTAAATTTCATTTTATGATTTAGAGAAGGAGAAAATAGAAATTTTGATTTAAGAGCTAAGAGTTGAGGTTTATAGTATACTTTAGATTTAGTAATAAGTAGTTATCATTTGTTATGATTATCTTCTTTCATTCATTTTTACTAAGATTTTTTGTTTTTATATAAATTTTACTTTTATCTAGCTTTATTTATTATTAGAGAAAATAGAATTTATTAATTTAGTTATTAGAAAATGAGACCTAGGGATCGTGTATATTTTTTATACTTAAAATTTATGCCACAATTAAGAAAATAGAAAATTTGATTTAAGAGCTAAGAGATGAAGTTTTTATATTAGTATACTTTAGATTTGGTAATAAGTAGTTATCATTTGTTATGATGATCTTCTTTCATTCATTTGTACTAAGATTTTTTTTGTTTTTATTTAAATTTTATTTTTAGCTAGCTTTATTTAATATTAGAGAAAATAGAATTTATTAATTTAGTTATTAGAAAATGAGACCTAGGGATAGTGTATAGTTTTTATACTTAAATGTTATGCCATAATTAAGAAAATGAAGTGTTGTACAATTAACATGGATATTTTTCACTTAATATGATGCAGATGAACCGACAATGGATGTACAACACTGACAGACGGTCAGCGGAGTACATTACCGGCATGCATGGTTTTCTCGAAGTGGCGAAAACAAACAAGAATGCGAGTGGATTCATGTGTTGTCCATGCTCCGATTGTAGAAACGAAAGAGACTACCATGACCCAAGAACACTTCACCTGCACTTGTTGAAATACGGATTCATGCCGAACAATGTGGTTTGGACCAAGCACGGTGAAATAAGGGTTGTGATGGAAGATGATGAAGAGGAGGAGGAGGATATTTCGGACTGGGCCGCGGGGCAAGCTTTTGCAGATACTTTAATGGAAGATGCTGACGAAGAAGAGTTACCAGCACATACTGACGGGCCTGTTGATGATCTCAGCCAGGTTCTACAGGATGCACATAGGGATTGTGAAAACGAAAAAGAAAAGACAAAGTTGCAGTGTATGATAGAAGATCACAGAAAACCATTATACCCAGATTGCAAGTCAGGTCACAAAAAGCTTGGTACTACACTAGAAATGCTGCAATGGAAGGCAAAACATGGTGTGTCTGATAAGGCATTTGAAGGGATGCTAAAAATTGTGAAGGACAAGCTTCCCGAGAACAATGAATTACCGTCCACCACATATGAAGCGAAACAGATTGTGTGCCCTCTTGGGTTGGAGGTACAGAAGTTCCATGCATGCCCTAATGATTGCATCCTATATCGGGGCAAGGATTATGAGAATTTGGATGCTTGTCCTGTGTGCCAAGCGCTACGTTATAAGATTCGGCGAGATGAAGATCCTAGTGGTGATGTCCAGGGGCACCGTGACAAGACGAAGAGAGTTCCGGCGAAAGTTATGTGGTATTTTCCTATAATACCACGTTTGAAGCGTTTGTTCAGGAACAAAGCAAATGCTAAGATGATGAGATGGCACAAAGAGGACCGTAAGGAAGACAACATGTTGAGACATCCGGTTGATGGGTCTCAATGGAGAAAGATTAATAGAGAATTCAAAGAGTTTGATGACGATCCAAGGAACATAAGGTTTGGTTTAAGTACGGATGGTTTCAATCCATTCGGCGAGTTTAGCAGTGGTCATAGCACTTGGCCTGTGACCCTATGCATGTTCAACCTTCCTGGTTGGATGTGCATGAAGCGAAAGTTCATTATGATGCCGGTGCTCATCCAAGGTCCAAAACAACCCGGCAACGACATTGATGTGTATCTAAGACCATTGGTCGATGAACTATTACTGCTGTGGAAGAGGAAGGTGTACGTGTGTGGGATGAGCATGAGCAACAGAGCTTCAACCTACGAGCATTGTTGTTTGTTACCATCAACGATTGGCCTGCTTTAGGTAACCTTTCAGGGCAGACAAACAAGGGATATCGGGCATGCACGCACTGTTTACATAAAACACAAGGTATTCATCTCAAAAATTGTAAGAAGGTCGTGTATATGGGTCACCGTTGTTATCTTCCAACTAATCACCCCTTAAGGAAGAAAGGGATGCATTGGAAAGGGAAGGCTGGTCATCGTACGAAGCCACCCCATTATAAAGGAGACATTGTATTTGAGATGGTAAAGGATCTAAGGGTAGTTTTTGGAAAGGGTGCCGGTAGTGAACCTGTTCCAGCTGACGCCAATGGACGTGCACCAATGTGGAAGAATAAATCTATATTTTGGGAGCCACCTTATTGGCAAATCCTTGAGGTCCGACACGCAATTGACATGATGCACCTTACAAAGAATCTTTGCGTGAATGTGTTAGGTTTCATGGGTTGTTACAGTAACTCGAAGGATACATTGGAAGCACGACAGGACCTGAAAGATTTTCATAAGAATGAGAAAGTTCCGCAAGAGGATGATGATGAAAAAGATCCGGAAGAGGATGAAGATGATGATTACTTAGGTCCTGCTAGTTACACTCTCACCAAGAAAGAGAAGGAAAGCATGTTTGATTGCCTGAACAGTTTGAAGGTTCCGTCTGGCTACTTGTTGAATTTAAAGGGGATCATAAATATGAAAGACAAGAAGTTCACAAATCTAAAGGCCCACGACTGCCACATGTTGATAACACAGTTGCTTCCAGTTGCGTTGAGGGGTGTTCTATCAGAGAATGTACGATTATTGGTCGTAAAGCTTTGTGCATTTCTCAATGCAATTTCACAGAAGGCAATCGATCTAGCGAAGCTAGGAAAGCTACAGAATGATGCGGTTCAATATCTTGTCGGCTTTGAGTTGGCATTTCCACCTTCCTTCCTCGATATTATGACGCACCTCCTGGTACACGTTGTCAAAGAAATTACTATTCTCGGTCCAGTATACCTTCACAACATGTGGCCTTTTGAGAGGTTCATGTCAATCCTCAAGAAATATGTTCTTAATCGTGCCCGTCCAGAAGGAAGCATTGCCAAGGGATATAGAACTGAGGAGGTCATTGAGTTTTGCGTTGATTTTGTCGACTCAATTGACTCGATTGGGCTTCCAGTATCACGACACGAGGGGAGGCTACAGGGAAAGGGCACCATTGGAAGGAAATCAAGTTTGAGCAATAATACTGATTTGTTCATTAAAGCACACCTAACTGTCCAGCAACAATCATCCATGGTGACTCCGTATAGGACGGAACACGAGCAGATTATTGCTTCTCAAAATCCAACCGGACTCTGGATTACATGCCGTCACTTGGAAACATTTCCCTCATGGTTGAGTGAACAACTCATCGGTAACTCAACGATTCATCCACAACTAGCTTTGTTAGCTAGCGGACCTTGTAGCACAATTAAAAAATGGCAAGCTTACGATATAAATGGTTACAATTTTTACACGAGAGCTCAAGATCGCAAAAGCACAAACCAAAATAGTGGTGTCCATATGGACGCCATCGACAACAATGGGTGCAAGACCTCCTATTATGGTATCATAGAAGAGATATGGGAGCTTGAGTATGGAGCGATGAACATCCCTATGTTTTTTGCCAATGGGTAAAACTAAATGGCATAAAGAAAGATGAATATGGAATGACAATAGTGGACCTGACCAAGATTGGGTTCAAAGATGATCCATTCGTCCTTGCCAAAGATGTGCATCAGGTTTTCTATGTCAAGGATATGACTAGCGTACCGAAGAATAAAAATCCACAAGAAGGACCACAAGAGGCAAAGCATCACATAGTTCTTTCGAGTAAAAGAGTAATCGTGGGAGTCGAGGACAAAACATATCAATCCGATGATTATGATCAGTTTGATGGCATGCCTCCGTTCGCTATCGAAGTAGACCCAAGCATATTGCTTGGACGTGAAGAGACACCGTACTTACGTGATTGAGATTAATGTCATAATGTAATGATTATTGATCAAATCAATTGTGTAATACTAATGTGATCAACTCTTTTATTGGTCTCCAACAAGTTAATGATTCTGAAGTCTATGCATTTTACAGTGTTGTAATGGTCTCAAATTTTTTATGAAGCTTGAATATGTCATGTGAGATTGACCCACCAAGTTTGAGATTTTTCTGAATTGGTTAAGTATTTTTTCGGTTTAATTGAATTTTCGTGCGACATCACCTAGAAATTAAAAGTTGAGCTGAGAGCACCCCTCAAACGATCCGGAATGGTGCCAAACTTGGCCACAAGTTCTCTTGTGCCTTAGGAGTCTAATTTATCTAAAAGTCGAATCATAATTCTTGAGTTGTTGATGTGTAATTCACAATATTCTAGCTCCTTTAGCACGAAGAAAAAATCTATAATACATTTAGTCATCAGAAAAATCTAAGATCTTGCATGAGCTAATATTTTGGGTGTAAATGACAACCAAAAAAATTCAGACCATTTCGACATAGATGGAGTACACGTGCTTCACAAAGCTATATGAACCTTTCATCGAACCATGTCTATACACTTAAGTTCTTAACGATTCTGAAGTCCATGCACTTTGCAGTGTTGCATTGGTCTCAAATTTTTATGAAGCTTGAATATGTCATGTGAGATTGACCCACCAAGTTTGAGATTTTTCTGAATTGGTTAAGTATTTTTTTGGTTTAATTGAATTTCCGTGCGACATCACCTAGAAATTAAAAGTTGAGCTGAGAGCACCCCTCAAATGATCCGGAATGGTGCCAAACTTGGCCACAAGTTCTCTTGTGCCTTAGGAGTCTAATTTATCTGAAAGCCGAATCATAATTCTTGAGTTATTGATGTGTAATTCACAATATTCTAGCTCCTTTAGCACGAAGAAAAAACCTATAATACATTTAGTCATCAGAAAAATCTAAGATCTTGCATGAGCTAATATTTTGGGTGTAAATGGCAACCAAAAAAATTTCAAACCATTTCGACATAGATGGAGTACACGTGATTCACAAAGCTATATGGAACCTTTCATCGAACCATGTCTACACACTTAAGTTCTTAACGATTCTGAAGTCCATGCACTTTGCAGTGTTGTATTGGTCTCAAATTTTTTATGAAACTTGAATATGTCATGTGAGATTGACCTACCAAGTTTTAGATTTTTCTGAATTAGTTTAGTATTTTTTTCAGTTTAATTGAATTTTAGTGGGATTGCACATCAATGTTGCAAATGAAAATTGAAAGTGAATGTTTGCAACTCTAAAATATAATTTTGCATAGCAAAGTACAGTTTATTATATTTTAACTAAATATAAGTTTGCATGGTTGAAATATTAAAAGTTACTATTTTTTTTACGTTGCAAAGAGAAAGAAAGAGAAAAAAGAGGAAAGAAATAGGGGAAAAACAACTTCCCGCCCAAAATTACCCTTTTGTCCCGGGTGGGATTAAGGCCCTACGCTAAAGGGGGGCCTTTTGTCTCAGGTCGTAATACCACCCCGGACAAAAGGGCTAAATTTTGCCCTTCAGGGGTCTCCCGCGCAAAAGGGCCCTTTTGTCCCGGGTGGACTTACAACCCGAGACAAAAGGCCCACCCTTTTGTCTCGGGTCGTAACGCTACCCGGGACAAAAGAGCCTTTACTCGCTTTTGTGGCCAAGCTCCTGTAAAAATTTGAGAAGAAACGGAGCACCGAGCGAAAAGTTATGCCTGTTTTAAGGAAGGTATCTCAACCTATGATTTCAGAAAGGCACAACTCAGCAGGAAAAGCAGCGGCGGCTAGGGCAAAACTTCCTCCTAGCGGCGGCACAAACAAACATAGGGGCACGATCCTCCCTGGTAGTAGATGCAAAACAATAGGTATTCGTCAGATAATGAATCAAGGATCAAGTATGCGATGCAAAAGCGATTAAAGTGGCTTGCAACCTATCTAGGGCTTGCACGGCGAGAGTTCACACAAGGCGGCTAGCGATGGAAAATCGAGTAATGTGGTGGCTCGACTTGTTTTATGGCTAATGGTGGATGGGCTAGCGGCGGAAACAAAATAACAGCGACGAGCACGTTGAACTACGACGACGAACACAACCTAAACCAGCAACAAGACTCAACCACGAACACAAACTCAACAAAGCAATCTGAAAACGAAATTGCAAGGCTAAACAGGGCGGTAGGACAGCGGAAAAGTAAATCTTTTTGGGGTTTTTGTGGACGATAGGTGATGAACACAAACGAATCTAAAGGGGAACACGAAAGTACCTCACGGGAAACCTAGGAATCTGATACCAAATGATAGGCGATGGCCCGATCTTCCAAGAGGTAGAGGATAAGTCGATTGGTGGAGACTCGATGTTGACGATCTTGGCTTCGAATCAACACACGATTCGGACCTCGCAACCATTACACCACTGCTTCGTTGGTTATCAACCAAGAACAACTTGATTGACCTCACCATGAAGGCTTTTCCCTGCAAGCGAATCGAGGACACAAGCAAGAAAGTAAAGCACGCAATCTGACAATTGCAAATATGGATTGAAGCGAAAGAGTATGGAGTTCAAGTTCTGATCACAAAAGGACTAATCGACACAGTGGTGACGAACAAGAACGGGGGCCCTGAATCATAGCAAAAGACCTCGGCGGTATAGTGGCTATGACGAAAGTTTGAGCCTCGACGGAAATCACAAACCTATTAAACAAAACCCAAGTCTAAACGACGGCGGCTACTGAGTTTTAACCCCTAAGGGGCGACCTAGGGTTGAGGGGCGACTAGGGGGGGCGTCCTCAACCTGGGCTTAAGGCCCGACACGATACACGGCCCAAATGGCCCAAAAAGGTGACGCAGCACCTTGTCGTGGTCACACAGCATGATCCACGAACCTTCTGGAGCTGGGACCAGAACCTTGTAAATTAATCTCGAAACAAACTCCAATATCTTATTTAATTTAGCTTGTCAATTATCAATACTTGCATAAGGGATCAACACTTGCTTGCTTTCATTCATGTGAGCCATACAACATTCATCAAATAGAGTGAAACACAATTACATCACGAATAATAATTTGAAACCTACTCACATTCTTAAATAAACAATTTAGTCACTTAATCGCTTTGTCATTCAATTCACCAAAATCCACTTAGGGGCCTAGATGTACTTTCAGTTTAATAAATTAAAGGTAGAAGACAGTCCAGTTTACAGAGCTAAGAAATACTTACAGAGAGGGAGACAAATAGGACTACACAAATGATTGGTATGAAGGTTGGGAATGTTTTTGCAAAATTTTAATTTATAGATTAATTTGTAGAAACTTTAGGGTATTTTTTAGTTAGAATGCGGGGGTTGTGCATTAATTATCATGAACCTAGGGATTTTATGTAAAATTTTGGGTTGTGGGTACATGTTTTGAAATTTTGGGGTCTTTTTCGTAACAGTCTTTGGACCGTGGGTTAATTTCTGTAAAGCTCAGGTTTGTAAAAAATGAATGGATTGCACGTTGTTTATCGTAAAATTACCTGAGAGGTGGCTAGATCGAGGGAGGTGTCGTAAAATTGTTGGAGATGTGACTTAAATAAATGATGTTTATGAAAAAGGTCGAGGGGGTTTCATTAAGTGGACGGAGCAGTGGTTGGACTACAGTTTGATTTTGATGAAGTTTGTGGGGGGGGGTTGTAAAATTGACAGCCCTCTTAGTATTTCTTCGAGGCGCAAGGTGGTTTCCATAAAACTTACTGAGAGGTGGTTGAAATAAAATTGTATTTCTATCAAGCTGGAGGGGGTTACTGTAAAACTTCCTGAGAGGTGGTTTGAGCAAATGGTATTTTTGCAAAGTTTGAGAGGGTTTCCATAAAATTATCTGTGTGTGGGCTGGACTACATATTAATTTCGAAAAAGTTTGAGGGGGATTTCTTTAAATTGGCAACCGTATTGGCATTCCTTCAAAGCTCGAGGTGGTTTCCGTAAAACCGCTTGAGAGGTAGCTTGAGCAAAGTCGTGCAACGAAGATGATAAGCAACCCTTCAGATTGAGTATTGTGGTGAATGTCAGGAATGGAAGGACAGACCGATTCTGGGAATCATCATGGCTGGAAGGCCGTGCGCCACGAGATTTGGCCCCTAATCTTTACAAGCTTGCCTGGCGAAGAATAATTCAGTCGGAGATGATCTGCATAATGGAAATTGGATGAGAGGGCTTTGGCGTATGTCGACAGCAGATGAGATAGCTAAACTACTGGTGCTTTGGGAATTGCTTTGGAATGTGCAGTTGGGTGATGAAGTTGATGAGATTCGGTGGAGATGGACATCAAATGGGATTTACTCCTCAAAATCAGCCTATGAGGTTCAATTCGCAGGAACTTACTGTTTCAACCAGGACGCCATTTGGCATGCGAAGGCGGAAGGGAAGCACCAGTTGTTTGCCTGGCTACTAGTGCAGAGCAAGCTCCTTACGACTGACAAATTACAGATACGACATTGGCTCGTGTTTGGGTGTTCCATATACTCTTCAGTGCGTGCGGATGTTCCTCACCGTCGTCACCATGAACTGCTCGTTGTCTCTCCATCGTTCTGCCTCTCTGGACAGTCGGACAATGGCGGCGTTGGCATCGCTGGCATTGTCTTGCATGACCCTTCTCATCTATGCTGACGCTAGGTTGTTAGGCGAACGGTGATGTGCGTGTGTTCTTGGTGCCCTTTTTTCCTGTAGGTTTTCAGTCGTTTCTAGTTGTGTTTAGTATGGTGACGAAGAGTTTCCTTCGGTTGTTCCGGTTGTTTATGTTAGAGTAAAATACAGTGGAGGTCCATCAACTTGTAAGGAGGTGTCACTTAGGTCCATCAACTCTCAAAATGCATCTCTGGGTCCATGAACTTGTTGAGTCATTCACCGCAGGTCCATAACTGTCCAGATATGCTTGTACTGGTGACATGACATGATGACTTGGCTCAAGAAGCATCTTCTAGCTGAGACATTTCAATTAATAGGTTACAAATGGGCGACAGATATACTTAGACATTCCTTGGGTTGAATAACGGTAGCCTCCTCACATGTACGACATGAATAGGCTGCTGTCGTTTAGCTCCGGAAATATGAAGCACGTGTCACTCATAAGTTGCTCGATGAAATGTCTCAATTAGGATGTGCTTCTTCTAGTCAAGTCATGATGTCATGTCACCTGTAGAAGCATATGTAGACCTGCGGTGAACGACTCAACAAGTTTATGAACCTAAAAATGCATTTTCAAAGTTGATGGACCTAAGTGACACCTTCTTACAAGTTGATGGACCACCGGTGCATTTTACTCTTTATGTTATGTTGTGTAGACTTGTAGTTGGTGGTGAATCTTGTAACTTTGCATTCCAAGAGCTCTCTTGAAGTTGCGTTGATGTACTTCTCTTCTTCTTAATGAAAAACGTGCTATGCACGTCTTAAAAAATCCTATTTGTAGGATGTGTGATCAAGAGCCAGAGATGGCACAACATATAGGCCTACATTGTGTTTTTGCTCAAGAAGTTTGGCATCTGGTCTCCCAATGGTCACAGGGGTTAGTTCAAATCCCAGGAAGAGAAGCATCACTGGAAGACTAGTGGAACGCAGTGGTGACCGGAAGATCGAAGGATAAAGCTAGGCTGGTGGCTGCGTTGCTCATTTACACTTGATGGAACTTGTGGAAGGAAAGGAACCGTAGGGTGTTTGAAGGGGCTTCATCAACACCGAACAAAATCTTGGCATTAATCGAGGAAGAAAACAAGATTAGAAAAGTGGCTTGTGGTGAAGGAGAGGATCAGTTGTTTCAATAATGGTAGACCATCTTATGAGCTTTGAGTTAGTAGTTTTATTATGTAATAACGACGATGTAATGAACCACATTCTTCTTCTTAGATGACATAGGAGTGCTCCTACATTTCTTTCAAAAAAAAGTAGCTTGAGCAAATGCTATTTTTGCAAAGTTCGAAGGCGTTTTCATAAAATTACCTGGTGTGAGCTGGAATATATATCAATTTCGACAACATGCGAGGGCTTTCTTGTAAATTTGCCAAGCCTCATGGACGATCCGACGGCCCCCTTCTCTTGATGACGTGGTTAAAAAATCCCCTAGCTTTAGGTCTTCTAAAGATGTCATCTCTTGCAGTCTTGCTCGGGTGTATCGTGCCCAACTGCCCATTTACTTGTCGTTTTGCTTTCTTTCCAGTGGGCAGTCACTGGATCACACACGCCTGTGACGCGCACCCCCTCCTACAATAACCTCTTAGGCTCTTACGTTCCATCATCCCATCTACAGAGTCTCCATTGTTGCCGGTTCTTGCGAGGTGAACCAACATGAGGCCCCAGGTGCTGCTCGTCGCACTGTCCGTCCTCGCAGCTCTGCCACTCGGCAAAGGTGAGTGACACGCCTTTTCTCCTCCGTCTGAATCACCTGTTAACACGCATCAGTCGGCTCATCAACTGGGTTTCTGACTACTGCTAATCTTTGGTTGCCACGCAGTGTACGCCGGAGAGGAGGGAGGAGCAGCGGCGGCAGCGCCCGGCGAGGACGCGAGCGCGCGCGCGTGGCCGTGCTGCGGCACCTGCGGGCTGTGCACCAGGTCGATCCCGCCGATCTGCTCGTGCCGGGACATGTCGCCGGGCGGGTGCCACCCGGCGTGCAGGAACTGCAGCCAGTCCACCACCGGCAGCGGCAGCGTCCGCGGAGCGCCGCTCTTCCAGTGCACGGACATGATCACCAACTTCTGCAAGCGCCGCTGCACGCCTGCAGCAGCTGGTGCATAGTGCTTAATTGGGCGGTCAGATGAATACTTGCTCAAGATGCAGAGAACAGCTAGAGAGGGAATAAAAAAGGAGTGTGGTGATTGCTCATCGTTTGTTACTGTAAACTGTGTTTCTGGAATAATGAGCTGTGGTATGCTCAAAGCTATGTGCTGACTGAAATAATTTACCGTAACAGTTAGCCAGGCAGCCTATTTGCAATATTTGAAGCGTGCCATTACAATTCTTACTCTTAAGATGTCGTTATTTTCGTATCACCCAAAACTCTAATGTTATACACCCAAGAAATACCTCATCGGGACATCGGGTCATCGGGAGATAGTTCTTGGGGAGAAAAAAAAAGGTCGGTCAGTGGATGGATAAGGAACGATGATGTGGTCCATGTTAGACGTGTCACTGGCTCACTGCCAACATGCATCGTTCCGTTCTGCTTGCTCTTGCTCGTGCCACTGCCAACTGTTATTAGACGTGTCATACGTCCTCTTCTAAGCATTCCCACTTTTTTATCGCAAAAAAAATCATTCCCACTTTTTTTAATTATTTGTCATTTTGTTCTCTTCTCATCACTTTCTCCATGTCCATGCGCAAACAAGCGGGGCAGCACACAGCTGTGAGCCTCTGACGGGCGCCCCCTCCTATAAGAAGGCCTGACGGTAGCAGGAAAATCCAAGCAACAGGCTCGGCACACCAGCTGCTCGTTCTTGCGAGGAGAAACAAACATTAGAGTTACCAGCTGTAGGCCTCAGGTGTCGCTCTTGCTCGTCGCGCTGGCTGCTCTCGCCGTCCTCGTAACTCTGCCACTCTGCAAAGGTGAGAGACCTTCTTCAGTTCTTCTCCAATCTTTCACTAGCTTGGCTGAACTGATGGTTACCGCAGGAAACGAGGAGGAGGAAGGGAGAGCGGCGGCGTTCGGCGCCATGGACACGGACGCGAGCGCGTGGCCGTGCTGCGACAAGTGCGGCTTCTGCCTCCTGATGTACCCGCCGCAGTGCAACTGCATGGACTTCTCGGAGCGCGGGTGCCACCCGGCGTGCAGGAACTGCGTCAGGTACACGTACACCGCCGACGACGGCGGCAGCTTCAGCCAGGAACCGCCCGTCGTCTACCGGTGCGCCGACTTGCTCACCAACTTCTGCCAGCGCCGCTGCACGCCGGCAACTGTTGTTGCGTAACTTGGGAGTTGTGGTAATCTGAATGAATGCCGGCAACTGCTTGCCTTCTCTTTCCAGTTCAGAGAAGAAATCAGTGTTGCCGCTGGAATGCTCGATATGGAATAAAAGGGCTATGCTATGCTCGAAGCTCCGTGATCAGCTGTGTGCTGAACAGCTGAAATAATGTACTAGAAACCTGGCCAGACCGGGATATGGCAATTCACTACTGCGTTTCTGATTTGCTTAAAAAACGAGCCAAGGAAAAGTGCAGAGCCATCGATATAAAAACGTGAACCAGAGCAGAAGAAAAGGTGCAGCAATGCTGACGTCACATAATCATTTTTCGAATTAACGTCACATAATCATACCGAAACAAATGCGACAAAATGCACGCGATGCTCGTTTGTTTTTTTATCGAACTTCACTGCGTCGGCATGATACCTACTTCTTTTTTTTTATTTTCCCTTCAAAGACAAAAAGTGTGCCTATTTCGCGGCAAGAATTTCAACTCCAGCCACGGATTCGATTTTTCGTACCAGTGATGATTTTCATTCAGATCTCACCGTCCCAGAGCTCCTCAATTGTTTTGTACATACTCTGAGGGTGCACGAAGGAATCGTTTCTGATTTGCTTTACCTGTTCAGCATGAAGAAGACATATTTCAGTTGCAGTTCTGTCAATTCTGAATTTCTCATAAAATCAGTAAGAGAAGCAGTCTATTAAAATGAAGTACTACTATGTTGCAAACCTTATGTATGCAGACTTGCACATATCCGAATTTCATTTCACTGATGAAAGTAGAGTAAAGAAAATGCATTTTATGCACCTCAGCTAAACAACTGAAAAGGGGCTTCACCTGTTCAATTTCAGAAAACTTGGCACACAGTTCGTCAGGAATAGACCAACCAAACAGGTCGAGGTTCTCCTTCAGCCTCGACTCATTGGCACTTTTAGGAAGCACGCTCTGACCCTGCTGGATCCCCCACCGTAGAGCAACCTGCGCCGGAGTCTTCCCCAAGCTCTCGGCTATTGATGTCACCACCGGGTTATTCGCAACGACTTTCATCCTGCCCAGCGGCGCATACGCCTGAAGAAAGAACATGAGCACGGTGCCCTGCAGAATCTTTACATGCCAAGTATAAAGCTTCGATTCAAATCATGTTGACTCACAGAGAAATGAACTCCAGTGGAGTGGCAGAACGCTCTGAGTTTGGCTTGTTGCCAGCCGGGGTGGCACTCCACCTGATTAACGGCGGGAGGAACACGGGCTAAGGCAAGCAAATCGGCCAACTTCTTGGTCGTAAAATTGCTCACCCCGACCGCGCGAGCTTTGCCTGAATCGTAGAGCTTCTCCATTGCTTGCCAGGTCTTGGGCATGTCAAACTGGACAAAGTTCTCAGGGCTGATTTCACTGCCTTTCTTGATCTGAAACGGCCAATGAATCTACATACAGAGATCCCAAAGTTGTCAACCTGTCAGTAGTTCAGTACCAAGACGAAATGGCAAGCCTTTTATTTTTTTTGTCAATGTTGCAGTGTAAATAGTCAATTTATTTTACCAGATAAAGATCGAGATAATCCAGCTGCAAATCATTCAGAGTGCTGTCGATTGCCAGCGGAACGTCTTCGGGTGCGAGATCGCTGCACCTGCAGAGTTTATTCTCCAGTTGTTACAAGACTGATGGACGGGAGAGAATGGGAATCAATCAATACCCTGAGCTTCAGTGGTAACTCCAAGGGAATCAATACCATATCTTGGAGGTGATGAACAGGTCTTCTCGCTTGACGACGCCGTCAGCGAAGACTTTCTTCAGAGCAACACCAATCTAGGGACACGAAAAAAAGGTATACCGATTGGTACCAACAGAAACGCCACAGGAAATCGTAAGAACTAGGCTGGGAGTTTAGTGCTACCTCCTTCTCGTTGTTGTACAGGGGCGCGCAGTCGATGTGCCGGTACCCGGCCTGCCATGACGAGCAAGCAAGCAAGCAGAATCAATCAAGGCTCGGGCTCAAGCAGCACGCATGCAGAGCATGTTTCTGAGCAAAACAAACTCGGAACAGCGAGGAAACAGATAGGGTGTGGAGCTAGGAAGAAGAAGTGTGTTTTGGGGGGAGAGAGGACCTTGACGGCGGTGGCGATCGCGTCGCCGACGACGCCGGGGCCGGCCTTGTAGGTGCCGAGCCCCACCGAAGGGATGCGAGCGCCGGTGTTGAGCGTGAAATAGGTGGCCATCTCCTTCCTCTCTGTGTTCTCCGCCGCCGAGAGCGACTGAGCGGAAGTGGTGGAAGTCGAGTTGAGCACGGTTTGAAATTGGAACCACCTGAATACAACCACTCCACCAGTCGTCCAGTCCACCACCCACCACAAGGTCACAAGGCAGTGAGGCACAACTGCACAAGCTTTTGAAGGAAAAAAATAAGACCTCCTCCCACAAGGCCACGACCACGACAGCGCAGCGGAAACTGCCACGGACTGACATGTCCCGGCGGTCAGTGGAGCGCGCGGGCCAAGGAGACCCCGAGCTGAAGATGCCGGAACCGCGGGGCCCACATGTCAGTCGCGCCACTATGCATATGCCAGATGCCACTGAACAAACAAATCACAAGGGTGCAGAAACGGCTACGAACTCATCACGCCGAACGGGAAGAGGCAGAGCACAGGCCGGAGGTCGCGTGCGTCGTAAACGGAACGGAACCGATCCTGGAGACTGGAGAACGACAGCCTTCGACGACGAGGCTGCTGGATGGTGTCGCTCCGGAGTTCCTAGATGATCATGTTGCCCCTGAATCTCGGAAGAGCGTGGCGGGCGCAGCAAGCGGTGTCCCGCCCGAGATGCCCTCGCCGGCTCGCCACTCTTTAGAGCCCAGCCTGCCAGACCATGCTCTCACCAGCCCATAGCCCTGAAGAGCCGCGCGCTGATGTCGACGAAGGGAACGGCCGCCGCTGCCGTCGCCAGCGGAGACGGGCATAGGCCACCGCCAGAGGCCCTTGCCGGAGGAACACAGCCTCCGAGATCTGAGCTTGAACCAGGATGCCATGTCGCTCTCGCCCAGCCAAGGACAAACAACGACGTGGCGCGCCGGCGTGCACAGCTAACGCAGCCTTATCATCGTGAATAACTACAGTATGTGCATCTTAAGGTTGTGGTGCTGCGTTGAAGCCGGCGGCGGCGCTCTCGTGTTTGCTCGCCGCCTCCGAGGTCCGAGCTCCCTGCTGGATGGTCCATGTGCGGTGGACGCGGGCATCAGGGGTGGACGGTATTTCATTGAGGTTTTTACCTAGGAACTATTATAAAAGTTTCTTCTTACCTGTGTACCATCCAAATCTAAAAAAGTCCCTAGGAATCGTTCATCAAAATTTTCTTTCCCTGTGAACCACTACCGTCAACTTCATCTAACACCGTCAGCCTCTTCTTCCATCTCCTACCTGCTTGGCCCACGCGTCAGCCTCACCTCCCATCTTCTTCCTCCGGTCCTCCCCAGGCCAGCAGCACGCGGAGCGCTGGATCCCGTCTCCGTCGGCGCCCCTCCTCCCCTGTGGCGAACCCCTGCCTCCCACTTGCATCCCGCGCGGCGTCCTCCCCGCGCCACCGCGAGTAGGAGAGGGCGAGCCGCGAAAGGTGTGGTTTCCTCGTTCGCGGCACACAACGGCGGCCTCGAGCTCGGAGCAGAGGCGTAGTCCCTACGGCGGCGGCTTGCTCTCCCTCTCCGCCTACCGCGCCCCACGGTGGAGCGACGAGGGCACGGGCGGCGGGAGCGCGACGGCGGTGCGGCGGAGCGGGCAGGACGTGTGCGCGCGGAGGTCGTCATCGTTCGCAGACGACGATGCCGACGCAACGAGAAAACCGTGTCGCCCCGTCCCTTGCCGGCGTCCTCCTCGTCGTAGTTCTCCACCTCCCCGCGCTCCTCCCCTCCCCTGTGGCCTCGTCGACGTCCTCGGCGGCAGTGCGGGCGGGCCGCGGAGGCGCCGGGGCGGTCGCGGCGAGGAGGAGGAGCACCGTGACGGCGCTGTGGCAACTGGTGGCGGAAGAGGAGGGCGAGGTCGGAGGCGGCGGGTGGCCGGGGCTCCGTTGGGGAATCAACGGGAGGAGGTGGTGGAGCAGCGGTCGTTGCGATCTACGGAGTGCAGAGAGGGTCGCCAGCTCGCCGCAGGCGAGCTCCGCCCAGGCCACTGCCATCGCACTCCGGCAAGACCTCATCACCTCGCCGACCTCGCCGACGCACTGTGCAGGCGGCGCCGTGGCCGGGGCTGAGATGACCGCAGCCGGTGCAGGCACGGCCACAGGAACAGGAGGCGGTGGCACTGGCTTGAGGGTTGCCGCCGCCGACGAAGGCCTCTTGCAGGACGGCGGCGCCGCTTGCGGCAGGCCGAGGATGGCGCTGCCCTCGGCGAGGACGAGGGGCACGACGGGGGAAAACAGGAGGTGCTTTCTTCTACCTCTAGTCAGGGACGGATGGGAGCACTGGTGGTTTGCAATCGCAGGACCTACGGACGTCGAGGAGCTCAGGTGAGGCAAGGAATTGAAAGAGGACATCGGGGTTGGACGTGGCCGGTAGCAGCATGAATCGGACGGCGGTAGTCAGCTCGGCCTCCGGCTTGGGACTCCTTCCACGGGATGCTCCGGGGCGCCCGGCGACGGGGAGCGGAGCTCTGGACGTGGCTCGACGGCGTGCAGCTCCTGGTGCAGCGTGGGGGAAAAAAGAGGAGAGGATGGACTGGGCCCACATGTCAGCACGGGGTCAAACGGAAGAACAGACGGAAGTGGATGATAGTGGTTCACAGGGAAAGAAAATTTTAGTGAATGGTTCCTAGGGAATTTTTTAGATTTGGATGGTACACAGGTAAGAAGAAACTTTTATAATGGTTCCTAGGTAAAAACCTCTATTTCATTATGTCTTTTTCGGTACACAATACCACTTTGTACCACCACTTTAAAATGACTCATATGTAATAGGAATGGATCTATTTGTAAGGATCAGACAGTTGAGATTAATTCTGTACCACCAGTTTTTTTTTGTGGTACGGGTGATATTCATAGGTGGTATTGGTAGCATATGGGTATTATTGGAAATGAAAAATATTTTTGTTGTAATATATGAAATTGGATATATGAAAGATATGTTTTTATTATACTCGTCGGCGGTATGTTTTTTCAAATAATATTCATTCACCAAATTATCATTTTACCCACAACAAAAAAAACCGACAATACCACCGTACTACCAAAGAGTGGTATTGTGTACCGAAAAAGACCTCATTTCATTTCCCGTCCACCCCAAGGTCACTGGGAACCGTCAAATTAATATCGCACGGCCACAAATGAAAGTAGGAACTGCAGGACAGACCAGGTCACCACACGGAAGAGATGGAGGGTACTGCCGCGCCATGGCCGCGCGCCCGCCGCTGACATCGCCGGAGGAACAGCCGGTGCCACCGCCACCGTGAATCGAGCCCTAACCGCCGGGACCTTAGCTCTCAAGAAAACGGTCACACTCTAGAGATTGGCCATGATCGGGCAGTCGGGATCATGCCGTCACGGCGAGCAGACGTCCGCCGCTCGGTGCGAGCGCCTTCGACATGCATGGCGTCATGTTCTCGCTGGCCGGTCCCATGGAACAAGTGATGTGCCTTCGTGCATCTTCTGATCTTCAGATGATTCACCGTAATGTTTCGACCGCTTCCAAATTTTCAGCGAATGATCTGGCACTGTACTGTCGGTGAGAAGGGGAAACCGTGCGTGGTCGTCCATGTTGCAGGCTTGCAGCGATTGCTGACGGCGCAGGCGGTGCCGGGATGGACGCATGAGACGCGGGCTCTGTTCGCCGTTCACCATCGACCTCGGCCTGCCGGCCATGACCAGGTGCGGCGGCTGCAACTCGTGCACGACTTCGACATGGCGCAAAGCTTGCTTTGCCTTGTCCCCAAGTGCAGCCCGTGCACCTTCAGTTGGGTCACCTGCAAAAAATTTTAGTCGGCTACAACTTTCCGTTGCATTCCACAATGTTTCACAAATTTCTCATGTTTTCTCCCACAAATTCTCTGTTGAGAATTGTAAGCCATCATCAAGTACTCCTGTTAAACTCATATTCAACTTAAAAGGATACAATGTTTCTGCTCGACTAGACTCGCTGACTTAGCTATAGACATATGGCCAGCATTGCTCAGACTTGCTTTACTTGCTGGTTCAAATGAAATTTCTTAATCCCCAATTCACTATCTTTTGTTCACCCTAGTCGCACTGCTCGTTGAGAAAAGAGTCATGCTCTTCTTACTTGATGGTCACACGATGTAATCACATTACTCATGAGTTTGCATCGCTCAAGAATTAAGGGTAATTGCTATGTTTGTCTGAAATTTGGCCTCTGGCTCTATATATATATATATATCTCGGTGCCTTGGCAATGTTTGTGCGTGTGTCCTAGTACCTCCAGGACATGAGATGCAACTCTGCCCATTAGCCAACCATGTTGAGCCACCATTTGCCCAGTACACAGTAGAATGAGTTGTGCGGCGGCTGCTACTCGTGCACGACTTCGACATGGCGCAAAGCTTGCTTTGCCTTGTCCCCAAGTGCAGCCCGTGCACTTCAGTTGGGTCACCTGGCAAATTTTGGTCGGCTACAACTTTCCCTTTATTTGCATTCCACAATGTTTCACAAAATTCTCATGTTTTCTCCCACAAATCCTCTGTTGGGAATTAGGGCGAACCGTTTTTCCCCCCGAGCCGCCTCCTTCAACAGGGCGACTAGGGTTTCCTCGTCGCCGGCGTCGATCTGACCGGCCCCTCCCCTCCGACGGCCTCCTCGGCGTTGGAGCGGGTGGGGTCCGGAGCAGGTCGACGTCCGGGCTCGTTTTTGTTGCTACTAAGGTGTGAAGTCTAGTAGATTAGGGTTCCTTCTCGCTGTCGTCGGCGATGGAGTTTAGGTTTCCGACGGTGGCAACACCACCGGTTCGGCAAATAAAGTTCCCGGGTACCAGCGGGTGCTGCGTGCTTCTGTGCCGGTGAACAATCGGCGTCAGGTATGTGAGCTCTTCGGTCATCCTCGTGGGTTTGTGGCTCTTCCTCGTTGCTGGGTCTCCTGGCGGCGGAGGACGTTTTTTTCCGGTCGTCGGTCCTCGGGCCGGCGGCAGCGGATTTTCTTTTCCTCTTTCCTCCTGCCAAGAGGCTGGCCGATTTTCTTTCAACGAAATCAATTCGCTTGGTGTTCTGGGCGATGGATGATGCGGCTGTTCCATGTTTGGTGTCCCTTGACGGAAGGAAAGGTGGACGTGGATCGTCGTGGTGGCGGCAATGGCGAACTGGAGATCGGAGATGAAGAAGATGAGATTGGATCTTGAGGACTCAATTGTAATTTTCTTTTTCTTTAGAGTTCAGTTTGTAATAGGGGAGGATGTACTGCTTGATGCTTAATATATCTTCCTTTCGCGAAAAAAAAATCCTCTGTTGGGAATTGTAAGCCATCAAGTACTTCTGTTAAACTCATATATTCAACTTAAAAGGATGCAATGTTTCTGCTCGACTGAATTACTGAATCTAGACTGTAGCTATAGACATATGGCCAACATTGCTCAGACTTGCTTTACTGGCTGGTTCAAATGAAATTTCTTACCACTATCTTTTGTTCACCCTAGTGGCCTAGTCGCACTTGATGGTCACACGATGTAATCACATTGCTCATGAGTTTGTATCACTAAGAATTAATGGTAACTGCTATGTTTGTCTGAAATTTGGCCTCTAGCTCAATATATATCTCGGTGCCTTGGAAATGTTTGTGTGTGTCCTGGTACCTCCACGACATGAGATGCAACTCTACCCAAGTGCCCATTAGCCAACCATGTTGAGCCACCATTTGCCCAGTAAAAAATAGAATGAGATTTTAGAGAAAACTGAGAGTTGGTGCTCCTAGTTCTTGTTGATAGCATCTTCATAGTTAAGGTTGCTTTGAATAGCATGTTAATAGGATTATTCGGTCCACAATAACATTGAAGTGGAGCGTCATGTCTAAAAATGATTTTTTTTATTTAGGGAAAAGTCAATTTTTCACCCTTCAACTAGCACACAAGTTTGGTTTTCAACCTTAAACTACAAAACCAGACACAAAGGACCATCCAACTATGAAAACCGGGTAAGTTTGGCCCTTTGAGTGGTTTTGGAGGTAGTTTTTTATTTTGTGAACATGTTTAAAAAATGATTTCATATAAGAAATCATAACTAATTCATTTTAAATCAGGAAATATGGAACTTATACCCAAAATTTTATAAAAATGTCACATATCTATCGGTACACTATTCGGAGTTTTTTTTGGATATTCTATGTTCATGTTTCTAGTTTTTATTGTTTTTTTAAATACTAGGAATATGAATAAATAAGATGGATATGACTCCAAATAGTTCACAAATAGACATGTGACATTTTTTATAACTTTGGGTATAAGTTCTAATTTAAAAATGAATTATTTATGATTTTTTAGATGAAATCATTTTTTAAAACCACCTTCAAAACCACTCAAAGAGCCAAACTTATCCGGTTTCCATAGTTAGGTGGTCTTTTATGTCTAGTTTTGTAGTTTAAGGTTGAAAACCAGACTTGTGTGCTAGTTAAGGTTGAAAATTAGACTTTTCCCTTTTATTTATGTTTCTTCCGATCTATTCTGTCACTTCCCGTATCATTATCGAGACATCTGATACAAGATAATGCAGTATTGTATTCCTGAAAATGAATAGGACATGAAACAGTTCAAGATAGAAGATGCAATTCGAGTGACAGATACAAACTAGGACGTAGCACGGGACAAATTATGCCAACAGTTTCACTGCTTCGGTCACAGTTACCAAAAAACCAAGATCCAAAGCGATACAGGAGAATCAGAGATTTCGCGCACTGAATCTTCACTCAAGCAAATTCAGCGAGATAAAAAATGAACTGACGGGCCCTAACGTATCCTTCCTAAAGTTCACCATCCCAGAGCTCCTCGTGGGTCTTGTAAACACTCTGCGGATTAACAATGAAGTTGCCTCTGAGCAGCCGAGTCTGAATATCACAAAATAAAACTGTCAGGATAAATATTAAAATATAACAGAATAAATAGCAATAGATATAAATTGTCAATATCAATACAGCAGAATAAATAGCAGAACAAATAGCATTGCCCTACTATAGCAAGCAAATATGATCATTCGACAGTGATGGTGGACTTGGTTCTACCCAATGTAGCTAATACTCCGTCCGGTCGTTTCAGACAAGAAAGCTAGCACAAAATAAGCTAGCTTCTTGTGTCTGAACGTCAAATAAAAACGAACGGAGGTAGTACTGCCACTGACAGTGTAACTAAAACAGCACTATATCCAGACTTGTTAGGTGTCAGCACATAGTAGCACAAAGTTGAACACAAACAAGCACTTTCATGTCAAACAGGCTTCACAATATTCAAAAATCAAGCATTAATAAAAGATGCATTTTATAAATTTTACAGCAAGTATTCTTGAAATCACACATCTTTCCTCTTTTTTTGAGAATCTTGAGGGGGAAATGTTTCCCCACCTTCTAACCAATCAAATCATGAAGAAAACATATGTACTGTGGCAGCAATTTCAAATAAGAAATAGTGGCCAAGGTTGTGTGTGCAAAGAATATCATGGGAAGCTCAATCATGAGGTGGATGATCTAGTTAAAACAACCTGAGTTGCCAGATAACTGTGACTACAGTACCATGCCAAACTCGCAGCTGGTATTTGTGGGTGCATACCATAAAGGGGAGGGAATAGCATCTCACTGAAACATAATTTAGTTCAAATTTTAATGAAATTTTTATAGCAAATATTGCAGATGTATGTGTCCACAGGCATTATCAAGGGGGGAAAGAAGCAGGCACCCTTACTAGGATCCTGTCACAGAACCATCCGCTTTCCAAGATCCAAGAAAGCCAAAAAAAAAAGCTACTTAGCCCTAGAAATTTAGCATTCTCCAAGTGAGCAGACTCTCTAGAGGAGATATACACATGGGTTTGTTTATCAGGTTTTAAGAAAAGTGTAACATAGTAATCTTAAATATCAAATTATCATCATCAGTAAATATTAATGGAATTTTGTCCAAGTCAAAGTATTGTCGAGGGTACCGAGCACAAATGTACCTGCTTAATCTCAGAGAACTTTGCAAGCAAATCATCTGGAATGGACCAATCATAAACGTCAAGGTTTTGCTTTATCCTTTCTTCATTCGTGCTCTTTGGCAGTACACTGTGACCCATCTGAATGTTCCAGCGCAGGGCCACTTGTGCAGGCGTTTTCCCAAGTTTATCAGCTATTGAGATGATTACTGGCTCTTTAAGGACATTACCGTTCATCCAAGTTGTACCAGGTGAACCTAGTGGCGAGTAAGCCTACAAAACACATACAGATTAAATAAATCAGAAGGAACAATTTTTTATTTTGCAAATGCAATCCAGCCCTTTTAGAGACAAAGAAATGCACAAGGTAATCGGATTAACATGAGGCAATCAGACTTACAGTAAGATGAACACCAGTTGACTGACATAAGTTATGGAGCTTAGTTTGCTGCCAGCCAGGATGACACTCCACCTGATCAACAGCTGGAGGTACACGAGCTACAGCAAGCAAGTCACCCAATTTCTTTGATGAGAAGTTACTCACGCCAATGGCGCGAGCTTTGCCAGCATCATATAACTTTTCCATTGCCGCCCAAGTAGCAGGGATGTCAGGTGTAATGAAGTTTTCAGGGCTGGTGTTTGTTCCCTTCTTCACTCTAAATGGCCAATGGATCTACGAAATACAGAGATGTCCAAAGATTTAGTTTATTCATAAAGGCCACAATAAACAGTTCCAACAAGTAATCGTCTAGCTCTAAGCTGAAGATACCAGAAAAAATGTTGAACAGCGTAAGTGCGTAACTGACAAATCATTGAACATATATCATATTTTCTGCAATGCATTCAATTTGCCAAAAACGAACAGCAGCAGTGACTAAACTGCAGACAAATTCACACCAGAAATCAATAGCAAAATTCGCACCAAACAAGATGGAGAAACATCCATGGATGAAATATAGGGAAGAACTTAGGGAAAATGACTTATTCACCATATGACAGAGAAAACCATATTTCCACTTTCCACATTATAAACTATAGAAATAGCACAGAATATACTGCCATGGACAACACAATTTTGCTGTAACTCTAATGAACTTTTAATTATAACATAGTTCAGACATGCTCCTTGCTCGCTGAGGAGATTCTTCTTAGTTGAAAAAATAAATATAAAAAAGTAGGGATACCAGTGCCGACAAAGCAAGACCTTAATGACATAAAGACCGGATAGAGGAAATCAGATACTGAAGTATAACTGCAAACAGAAAGATGCGTACAAGATAAAGGTCCAAATAATCAAGCTGCAAATCATTCAGGCTTTCATCTAGTGCCTCAGGCACATCTTCAGGAGCATGATGATCATTCCTGAAAACAAAGCCATCCAGAAATTAGTTGAGACATAATTGGTTAAAGACTACAAATAGGCATTTGTATGTTCAGCTTGAACCGCAGTGGCATAACTACAGGAATATCACTGGAGATTTGAACCTACCATAGCTTAGAGGTGATAAACAGATCTTCGCGCTTCACTACACCCTCTTCAAACAGCTTCTTCAGCGCCAAACCAATCTGAATAATCCAAAAAATGGATGTCAGGGTTTCGATACTCCAATTGCAATTCAAAACCAAAACAGCTTTGCACACAGTGCATGTATAATAGGACATAGGAGGGGGAAATGCTCCTTGTGACTCTGAGCTGTGAATGCCTGCTAATTTGCTTGCTGAGCTTCTAAAACTGAACACTACTTTCTAACTAGGTCAAAGTCCACATCGCAGAGTGATACTCTCTGCCCAAATAAGTGATCTAATAGATTTACAGAAAAAATAATCCCAGTATAGTGATATGTTGCTGGGATAAAAAAAATGGCTTGCAAATTGCGTAAATTGCATTGTATGTATCCATATACACGTTTCAAGACTATTTACACGAAATAAAGTAGCAAATTAGATGCAAAACATCAGTATCACACAAATACGGAAATCTGTCTGAAGTCAACGCAGGAGCGATTCAAAGCTTTAGATGAACCTAGTTAGTAGTGGCAGTTACCTCCTTCTCGTTGCCGTAAACTCTGGCACAATCGATGTGTCGGTACCCCGCCTGCACGAACCGAAAACAGTTACATACCCTCCTCGATCGACTTGGAGAGAAAGTGGCGAATTATATATACGAAGGGATAAAAATTGGGGAAAATTGTCTGGATAAAGGAGCACGTGGTGGAGAAATGGGGGGCAGAAGCGAATGCGTGTGCGGACCTTGACGGCGGCGTAGACGGCGTTGCCGACGACGCCGGGGTCGGACTGCCAGGTGCCGAGGCCGACCGAGGGGATCTTGGCGCCGGTGTTGAGCACGAAGTGCCTCGCCATCGCCGCTCCTTTCTCTAAGTCTCTCTGCCACTGACTGCGCGCTCTGACTGTCACACGGCGCGGCAACACCGAGTGGTTGGGGAATGCGGAGGGGGCGCAGCACGGAACGGGAAGGGAAGCAGCGGTGGTGAGCGGGGGCAGGAGGGAGTGGTGGTGCGGTGCCTATATAGGGCGGCGGACGGCGGGTGCGGTCGGCGAGGTCGGCCCGGCTCGGCGCGGGCGTTCGGGGGGCTTCGTTGCGACTGGCCTGGTGCGCGTGCGCCAAGTGTCTTGCCGGGGTTTCTGGTTCCACCCCGGCCGCGACAAGCCACGGGCCACACACTAGCAAGCAGTGGCAAGGGATCGGATCTTTGACTAGCCGAAAGAAACTCTGTTGCTTTTTGGCCTCTCCGGAGCATTCCAATCCCAATCGCCGTGATTTTCCTTTTCGGTAAGGTGATTTGAATCGTCAGCATACAGCGTTTTTTTGAAAACTTTACAAGGTTTGGCAACATTTCACATCATCTGTTGTGGACAGAGGACACGATGGGCACACGAGCATGAAAATTATTTATGGTTAACTATACTCGTTGTCGCTTGCGCGGCCGTACCTGCCCTGCCGGCCGGCGCCGGGGTTCGGTTCATCGGTTTGGTATCTGAGGCTCGCTAGAGACGGAGGCGAAGTGGAGGACCCCTGCTTGTCCGCATCCAGGAGACGTAACCAAACCCAACGCGCTACAGCGAGTCAGCGTCGCATCGGTGGCTCGAGGATGGCCGAAGAAGAGCGACGACTTCAGAGTTGAGACCCATTTGAGGCTGTCGCCAAACCACGTCTATGGTAGATTCGGACTCGTCGTGGCGAAATCGACAAGCAGAGCATGCGCATGGTCTGCACTCTGCACCATCAGGCCTCAGGCAGCAGACTTCACCAAATCGGGACACGCGATTCATCATCGGCGGCGTCGTGAGCGTAAGCAGTGACGGGATAAAAAATCCGGCACACCTTTATCACCGATGGCGACGTATCGGCTTTGGACTCCCGGGCGCGTTTTTAGGCTCGGGAGCGGACACGCAGCCGCACATCGAAGTTCACCGTCGGGCTTAGAAGCCGGGAACGTGGAACACGTTCCTCGCTCCATGTTCCTCCTTCCGGAATGGGAACGAAAACATTCCAGAAACAATTTAGTGTAAAAGTCCCTTAAAAATGATATTTCTCGTTTTGGGAACGTTTTGGTTCCGAAGACGCGTCGGGTAACACCTGTCCGCAGGCCCGTGCACATGGGAGTTCAACCGGTGCACAGGTACAGGGCCTCCAAATCTCAGGGGTCCAAAAAATTTCCCATGCATAGCCTAGCAATGAAGAAAAAAAAAAGTCAACCTCGGTCCATTAATTCGCATCTCCCGTACAGCATCCACACGGTTGATTTTCTTTTTCACATCCACCATGATAGGGCAGTGACGAACTGTGTCGGCGGCCGGTGCACAACCTCGGCACTGCACTCTGTCATACAGGATCCTTCGTGTAGGCTATCTACTATTTATTTTCTCAATTATGTTAGTCTCCTTTAATAATTAATATTTTAATTGTTTGTTCATCTTTTGCATGTTTATTAATTTTATCTAGAAACACTACAATAATGAAGTTGTTCAAATAGAAATTATTCAACGAAGATTAGGCATGATTCTTGATACATTCAATTGAAACTTAAGACATTAAACCATGTATGTCATTTATTATTCTATTTTGTTGGTTCCTCTATAAGATTTTGTACGGGGTCTCGGTTTATGCCGGCACGGCCCTGCTGTCCGGAACCGATGCATGGGGAGCTTTCGAGTTTCTACCGGCAGATCAGTCGAGCAAGCTGACGCTCGTCCGCGACTTCAAACTGGCCTCGCTGTCTCGTCTCGTCGGTTGGTTCTCTTCGGGAATGCGCTCGGCCTCGGCGACGGCGAGCCTGTGAGTTTCGCGTTTCCTCTGAACCTTTTTTTCAGAGGGGAACAGCGGTGACGGTGGTCGTCTGGTGGGTTTTGATGCCTTTTGCAGTTGCATGGGCAAG
Source organism: Cenchrus fungigraminus (assembly GCA_036936925.1). Classification (NCBI taxonomy): domain Eukaryota; kingdom Viridiplantae; phylum Streptophyta; class Magnoliopsida; order Poales; family Poaceae; genus Cenchrus; species Cenchrus fungigraminus. The sequence goes on from CM072779.1 coordinate 12,694,568, forward strand.
GCCGATGCTGTGCTTGTGCGTGCCTTCGGATTGGCTTTGATCCCGTTAGCATGCTATGCACAAATGCACTGTTACTGTGCTAATCAAACTCGCAGGGACAGAAAAGTTAAGGATAGATGATGCCAATTGTCTTGCGTAGATACGCCACTGTTAGCAGCAGCAGGACGGCATAAAATGCTGAAAGAGTAGTCTTAGCAACTGCAAGAGACTAGCTATTTTGGTTTGACTAGCTAAAAAATGAAAAATTTGTCTAAAAACTCAATCCAACATACTAGCTAAACTTGCTCTCGCTATCATCCGCTAGCTAAACTAGGGGCTTCGCTAGTTATCTTTGGCTAGCCAGTCCCGCTAGCTAAATAGAGCATGCATGAGTATGACACAGGAGGGACCTACTGGCGGTGGAGCATATGGAGAGTTGATTTTAGCTAGTCTGTTGGATTTCATCAACTTTTTGCTAGTTATTTCATTTTACATACTAGCCAAATCAAGATTTTAGCTAGTGATTTTCAGAGAACCTCTTGGAGTTGATCTTAGCTGCCCAAATAAACAATCCACAACAGAAAACCAGCATCCAAGGTGACACTGCACACTACTGATGAATTCTCGCTTGCAAAGTCATAGCAGGCTCAGGAGCATTAAACCATCAATCTTGGGCGCAGACGTACTCCTACATACGAATTGATTCCTGCTCAGAATAAAATCCAATATCAATCGTTCCTAGATTTCCCCATCCCAGAGCTCCTCAAGGGTCTTGTAAACGCTCAGTGGATGGACAGTGAAGTCGCCTCTGGAAAGCTTAACCTGAAGACCACAAAAAATCAGAAAATAAAGAAGATGCACTCACTCTAAAATGAAGTTGAGTATTGTCCCGGTATCAACAGAGTATCAACAAACCTGCTTAATCTCGGAGAACTTGGCAAGCAAGTCATCTGGAATAGACCAATCATAAACATCAAGATTTTGCTTTATCCTTTGCTCATTCAGGCTCTTTGGTAGTACACTGTGACCCATCTGAATGTTCCAGCGCAGGGCCACTTGTGCAGGAGTTTTCCCAAGTTTTTCTGCTATTGAGGTGACGACCGGTTCCTTAAGGACATCACCGTTCATCCAAGGCGTACCAGGTGAACCTAGTGGCGAGTACGCCTGCAAAATGCAATAAGAACATTTAACATAAGCAAGCCGATCCTTAAAAGTGGTACAGAAGTATGCAAGTGTACTGCGAACTTACAGAGAGATGAACACCAGCTGACTGACAAAGGCTATGGAGCTTAGTTTGCTGCCAACCCGGATGACACTCCACCTGATTAACAGCTGGAGGGATACGAGCTATGGCAAGTAAGTCACCCAATTTTTTGGTTGAGAAGTTACTCACACCAATTGCACGAGCTTTGCCGGTATCATATAGTTTTTCCATTGCTCCCCAAGTAGCAGGGATATCAGGTGGGACAAAGTTTTCAGGGTTACCCAAGCCCGTCCCCTTCTTGATTCTAAATGGCCAATGGATCTATAAATTGTACACTTATCAAAACAACTAATATTATTCAAACAGTGTTAAATAGCTCCAATAGGTAATCATCTAACTCTATGTCAAAGAAAAAATATTATTCAATTAAAATAAATTAAAAAGTAAAAGCCACCAAACATACAATATCTTCCTATGTATTCAAGATGTCATAAATAATGCCCATAGTAACCTTGAGATGATAAACTACTGTAATACATACCAAAATTTAGAAACATAATACTACCTCCTGTTCTCTATTATATGGCGTTGGTTAGTTTTTGAGCTAAACGTCATAGTATATTAAAGGATGGAGGGAGTATAAATCTGTAGCGAACCATATGGAACATGAGTTTTAAGTAGTGGATGATTTAACATAATTATTTAATTTGGATGTGGATGTGTGACTAGAAGGAATAGGAAACCATATATTCATGGACAATGTAGAGGAAACCATATTTCCCGTTTCCACATTATCCTACAAATAAAATAGTCCATACATCCATGGGCATGATAACACAAATTTGTTGATGAACCCCGTAAAACTTTTGAGTTTAGTATACTCCAGATTAATACCCCAAGAGAACAGTGGCACAGAATTGTGTTGATATGATACTTGGACAGAAACCTACACTGCTGTTATTTTTTAACCGGCCGTACAACTCATTTCTATACTAGTGGAAGATCAGAGGATTGGAATGTGCAACAGTGGAGTAGAATCGTGATATTCAATACACACACGGTGAGATAGTAAGAACACAAAAGCTAGATGAGGAAAAAAATTAGGTAGTGAAATACAATTCTGAAATGGAAGATGCATACAAGATAAAGATCCAAGTACTCAAGCTGCAAATCGTTCAGGCTTTTGTCTAGCCCCTCTGGCACATCTTCTGGAGCATGATGATCTTGCCTAAAAGTATACAGACCAATTAGACATGATGGACTAGTAAAACGAAGCACGTCTTCAGGAGCATGCATGATTAAATATTATGCCTAACATAGTCAATTACAGATTAATTAGATATGATGCAGGGAGTAACCGTGCTCGCCGAGCTCGCGGCGGACCTGGTGGAAGGCGAGATACCCCCTCCGCCTCGGATCTGGCGGCCATTGACGCCGACCCCTCCTCCGACTCCGACACTGTCGACATCACCGACACCTCCGACGACTCCGACGGGCCGCCGCGCCCCGACCACGTCGACGTCTACATGCCCCCGGTACGCATGGCGCGCTTCGCCCACCTCGCCTTCGCGCTTGTTGAGACGTCTCCCCCCAACCCGGCGACGCACGTCCGGGAGGCGCTCGTGGCGCAGGCGGGCAACCCGCGCGTCGTCCTCGCCATCTCCTCCTACGGCGCTGCGCTCGTCGCGTTCGAGAGCCCGCTCGCGCGCGCGGAGGCCATGCAGCAGGCGCCCTTCCTTGGGCGCGAGCACGTCGTCACCCTGGAGCGTCATGAGGACACGCCCCACCGCTTCCACTTCGATCACGAGGCCTTCGTCAGCCTCGCTATCCGGGAGTATCCCATGGAGCACTGGAACCGCGAGCGGATCGTGTTCAGCGCCGGTCCCTACGCCAACCCCCACTTCCTTGACCCGGTCTGCCTTTTTGGGGTCGACTTCTCCGCTGTCCTACCCACGGTAAAGGCCGAATCCGTCGCTGACATTCCCTGGGAGGAGAACTTCAAGAACCATGCAGGTCTGGGCAACGTCGCCACCATCCACACCGTGCGTGTGGAGGATCTGGATGATTCCGACTCGGAGGGTGAGGGGATGCCGCCGGGCCCAGGGGATCTCCTCTTCGACGAACCCCTGGCTGGCCAGCCCGGGGATGCTCCACTCGCCCATGGCCCGGGTGCGGGAGGAGGCAACCCAGGCAATGGCCCCCCCAAGGTCCCCCACCCGGCGGACATGGCGGCCACGGTGGCCACGTCGCTGCTCTCCGCAACAACCACCCTGTCTACCACACCCTCCTGGAGGGGCCCGCCGTGCCTCGCCGCGGGGACAGCGCCATGACGTCTGCTGACATCCTCCCCGTGCCGGTGGGCCGGCTCCGCGGCCGCACCATCCTCCCGACGGTCCGCGCGGCGCCGCTCCTCTCCAAGCCGGCCGCAGTGGACATCCGCCTGCGCCGCGGCTCCGTCTTCGAGCTCATCATCACCGCGGAGGATGGCACCCGGGGCTCCTACTCGGTGCCGCTCTAGCCGTACCGCACCGACGTCCGCGGCGACCAGGGTATGCTCGTTGTCAACCTCTGCTCCGCCTCTGTCGGTTTCCTCCATCAGGTGTCCCGGGTCGGTCAGCGCAACCACCTCTCCTTCTCTGCGGACCCTATCTGTGCGGGGCCCAGACCGGCGGCCTCCCTACCCCTCGACACCGCCAGCGCGCTCTGTGACGACCCTCTGCCGGCCATCTTCGAGGTCAACCCGTCGTCGCCGCCGCCGCCGCCCCCGGCCGCTCCGGCCGCCGTGGCTGCCACGGCGCCCACGGCCCCGGCCGCCCCGGCCGCTGCTGCCGCGCCGCCCCCGGCATCCCCGGACCGAGCGGGTGCCCAGGCTTCCTCCGACAGCGAGCCAGACTTCGACGCGCTCGACCTCGACGCCGCCGCCAAGTTCAACAAGCCTGACGCCTTCTACGGCATGTGGAAGCGCGAGCACATCGTCGACGCCGCTGCCCTGCCCCTGCCGGAGCCATGGTTTGATGACTCCTCCTCCTCTGTGCTGCTCACAATGTCTCCCCAGCTCCCTGTGCCAGCTCCCTCCAAGGCGGACCTCCTCCTGGCCGCGGATCCCCCGGTGATGGTGGAGCTGACCGCGCTCTCGGGCCCAATCCACGACGCACCCGCTCCGGGTCCGGCAGACGAGGGCGGCCCCGACCTCCACTACCACGAGACCATCCTGCAGGCGCTCCGGCCCCTGCCAGCCCGCCTGCGTGCCAAGGAGCCGGCCACCCGCGAGACGGTCTCGGACCGCGCCACCCGCATCAAGAAGAGGAAGCTAGGCGACGTCTCCCCCGGCCGCTCCGCGCCAGCCACAGGGGGCGCCCTCGGGGACGGCCACGCCACCGATAGCGGCAAGGACGACGACGACGACGTGATCGACTCTGCCACCTCCGCTCCCTCCCCGTTAGCCGCGGCGCCGGCCTGGACCATCACCGACCTCCAGCTGCTCGGCCGTTCCTGCAACGTCCCCGAGGACCGCCTGCTTCACCTGGGGCTCCCCCCCACCTGTGATCGACAACATCGACTGATGGGAGTCCCCCGTCCGTGCTGGTCTCCCCGCGACGCCACCTGCTGCTGCTCGACCTGCCGCTTTTGCGCCCGCCCTTGGGCGGCTGACATGATTGTAATAGGGCTTAGTCTTTTGAACTTCTCGCCGGCCGCGTACCGGCGCCCTGTAATATCGAACTCTGTGGGGTGGCTGACTCGCCGTCACCACCCATCGCCGCCGGAACACTGCTGGGCCGTCGTCTACGCCCTCTTTTGCTATCCCCTGCCTATCTGTGCTGCCCAGTACGCCGGCTTGCTTGCCTTGATGCCCCGCAGGTTCCTCCATGGCTAATGCCGCGAGACCCGTGACCATCATGTCTTGGAACGTCCGCGGCCTGGGCGACAGAGACAAGTGTCGGGATGTCCGGCTTGCGCTCCCCAACCCCCCCCCCCGACATTGCCTGCCTCCAGGAAACAAAGCTCCAGAACATCGACCGCTTTAAGGCGGCCTCCTTCCTGCCCCGGCCGCTTGCCTCCTCCTTCGTCTTCGCCCCCTCCATCGGGGCTTCAGGGGGTATCCTCACCGCCTGGAATCCCAACGTCTTCTCGCTCACCACCTCCACCATCCGCCGATTCTCACTCACCACCTCCCTCACCGCCTCCGCTTCCAACCTCTCCTTCACGGTCACCAACTGCTACGGTCCGTGTGATCACGCTGACAAACAGGACTTCCTCGCTGAGCTCCTGTCGGTTCACTCTTCTATTTCAGGTGCCTGGCTCCTCCTTGGCGACTTCAACCTCACCCGCTGCCCTGAAGACCGCTCCAATGGCAACTTTAATGCCCTGGAGGCCGGCCTCTTCAACGACGCCATCGACTCCATGATGCTGCAGGAGCTCCCCCTCCTGGACCGGCGCTTCACCTGGTCCAACCACCAGGACCCGCCTATACTTGTCAAGCTCGACCGGTTCTTCATCGACAACGATTGGGCATCACTGATGCCCAACTCTATGGTAACCTCCCTGTCTGCCGCCACTTCTGATCACTGCATCCTTTGCCTGTCTGCGGCCACAACCATCCCCAAGCCATCCATTTTCCGCTTCAACAACCACTGGCTCCGGTCGCCGAGATGCAAGGATGTCATCTCCCGGGCCTGGTCCAGCGTGTGGGGACGTTCTGGCTCTGCCAAGATATCCCTCTGCGTGAAACGCTGCCGCGCTGATCTCAAGGTCTGGCGCCGCTCTCAACGTTCCCCGGCGGACTTCCTGCGCAACTGCGGCCTCGTCATCGCCATGATGGACCTCCTGGAGGAGTGCCGCCCTCTGTTCCTCGCTGAGTCCCAACTGCGGGACCTGGTCAGGGAGGCGGCGGTGGAGCATGGTCGGCAGCTGGCCATCTACTGGCGCCAGCGTGCGAAGATCCACACCTGCAAGCTAGGCGACGCCAACACCAAGTTCTACCACCTCTCCGCCACCGTGTCGTGGCGCCGCAACCAGATCCCTGCGCTCCAACTGGATGACGGCTCCACGGTAACAGGTCATGCGGCCAAGGCCGCGGTTCTGCACAGCTTCTACTCCAACCTCATGGGGCACGCGGATCATTGCACTGCCATTCCGCACCTCGACGAGCTGTTCGCCGGAACCCGCCTGACCCCGTCTCAGGCGGCCAATCTGGTGGAGCCTTTTTCCCTGCAGGAACTGAAGGCAATCCTCCTCTCCATGCGCAAGGACAGCGCGCCTGGCCCGGATGGATTCACGCCACTCTTCTTCTAGCAGGTCCTGCCTACGGTGCAGGCCGACTTGCTGCAGCTGCTGCATGACTTCCACCAGGGCTCCGCCGACTTGGAGCGCCTCAACCACGCCTACCTCGTCCTCCTCCCCAAGAAGAGCGACTCCATCCTCGTCAAGGACTACCGCCCCATCTCGCTTCAGAACTGCTCCACCAAGATTTGCACCAAGGGGATGACCCGGCGCCTGCAACCGGTGGTTCAGCAGCTCGTCCACGCGGATCAGACGGGATTCCTCAAGGGGCGTTGCATTGCCGAAAACTTCGTCTACGCTGCAGAGATCGTGCAAGCTTGTCACAAGCGGAAGGCCCGGGCCATTGTCCTCAAGTTGGACTTCCGGAAGGCCTTCGACTCCGTTGCTTGGGATGCCCTGGACGCGATCCTCGCGGCCAAGGGATTTCCCGACCTGTGGCGGCGGTGAATCCACCTTCTCAACGTCTCCAGCCAAACGGCGGTGGTTCTCAACGGTGTCCCCGGTCGATGGTTCAGCTGCAAGAAAGGCCTACGGTAGGGAGATCCCCTCTCCCCCTACCTCTTCATCCTCGTAGCCGACCTCCTGCAGCAGATGATCCTACGGGCATCTCTCCTAGGGGACGTCCAGCACCCCTTGGTCGCGGACCTCCCTTGCCCGGTCCTTCAGTACGCCGACGACACCCTGATTGTCGTCAAAGCTGATGCCTCCCAGCTGGCGCGGCTGAAGCTTCTGCTACAGCAATTCTCCGCGATGACCGTCCTCCACATCAACTATGAGAAGAGCACCTTCGTCCCCATTGGGGTTGACGCGGCCGAGGCCGCCGCCCTTGCTGGGGACTTCGGGTGCGCCGTCGCCTCATTCCCCCAAACTTACCTGGGGCTCCCCCTGACGGCATCCAAGGTTAGGGCATCCGACCTCCAATCGCTGGTGCAAGCCGTCGACCGCTACATCCCCGGTTGGTGCGGTGCCACCCTCACTGCCAGCGGCCGCACCATCCTCGCCAACGCCGTCCTCGGCGCCAGGGCGGTGTACGCCATGTGCTCCATCCTGCTCCCCAAGGGCGTCGTCGACGCCATTGATGCTCGCCGGCGCGCGTTCATCTGGACTGGTGAGTCCACTTGCAACGGCGGCCAGTGCAAAGCCGCCTGGGAACTGGTCTGCCGGGACCGATCCAGGGGGGCTGGGTGTCAAGGACCTCGCGCTCCAGAACCGGGGCCTCCTCTGCAAGTTCGCCGCCAAACTGCAGCACACCCCGACCACCAACTGGCAACGGTGGTTCCAACGCCTCTACGGCACCGCCGCTGGGCGTGATCTCGGCGACCCTCACCACCTCGACACGCCCACCTGGAAAGTGATCCGGCATGTGCTCCCCATGCTCCGCGCCGGCACCAGGGTTCACCTGGGCAATGGCGTCGCCTGCAGCTTCTGGCATGATCACTGGCTCGGCCCGCAGCCGTTGGCGACCCTGTTCCCAGCGTTGTACTCCCACTGCCGTCGCCCTAACATCACCGTCCAGGATGCGGCGGCTGCCACCGAGCGGGGGGATGCCTGGGACCTGGGACTGCATGCTCGCCTCTCCTCCGCGGCGGAAGCCGAGCTTCTCACCATCCACTCAGCGCTACAATCCGCCGTGCCGGCCTCCGGCGATGAAGACTATAGGGGAGTGGGCACCACCATGGCGCCCTTCTCCTCGTCCCTTTTCTACGAGGGGCACATGGGGGCCCTGCCGGCCGACTCCTTCGCCCCCTACATCTGGGACAGCGGCGCCCTTCCGCGATGCAAGCACTTCCTCTGGCTGGCTCACCAGGAACGCCTGCCAGCTGCCGCCCTGCTCTGCTACAGGAACATTGTTGAGTCCCCAGCCTGTGCTTACTGCGGGCAAATTGAGACTCAACATCACCTCCTCCTCAATTGTCCCCTCGCCGCCATGGTCTGGAAGGCGGCCGGCTGGCCGGTCGTGCCACACCTCAGCAGCTCAGGGAGCTGTGGACCGTCCCCGAGCTCCCAAGTGCCGCCTCCACAAGAGTTCATTCCACCATCGTCACCGCTCTGCTCTGGAACATATGGAAGGCTAGGAACTCCTGGATCTTCCAAGCTATTCACCTTCCCCCAGCTGTGGTAATCCACAACGTGACGCTTGACCTCACCTTGTGGCTCCACCGCTTAGCTCCTAGGGATCGGCGCTCCCTTCACCTGTGGCTCTCCCTCTTTCATGTAAATTAGCTGGGTTGAGTAGCACCCCTCTCACCCCCCCTATTGTTCACAAATACTCTGTACTCGCGCATGTGCAGTTAATACAAAACGTTCAGGCTGGCTCCTTGCCGGCCGTAGCCCCTTCAAAAATAAAACCTCCAAACAGACATATGGACACTCACTAAACCTGAACTGCAAAGAAATTCTTAATAAGGGCATCCACAGAGCTCTGATCTTACCATAACTTAGAGGTGATAAACAAATCTTCACGCTTCACTATACCACCTTCAAACAGCTTTTGCAGCGCCAAACCAATCTGAATTCACAAAGGTGGATGTTCCATTTTTACTTACTGTAGTTGCTTTGATCCGAGACTATTGCACAGAAGCATGTAGTAACAGTTACTACCTCCTTCTCGTTGCGGTAAGCCCTGGCACAATCGATGTGTCTGTATCCTGCCTGCACGATTGGTAAACAATTTGATTGATTCTCCAAAAAATCAGCAACCGAGAATATAATACACAAAGAGACTAGGGCGGCAGCCGGCAGGGAAAGATAATCCGAAGAGATCAGTACACGTGATGAGGTGGAGATTGGGGTGGGGGCGAGTGGGACGCTGCGCGAACCTTGACAGCGGCGTAGACGGAGGCGCCGACAACGTCAGGCTTGGACTGCCAGGTGCCGAGCCCCACCGAGGGGATCTCGGCGCCGGTGTTGAGCACGAAGCGGCGCACCATCTCTTCCGATCGGCCACACACACTGGCCGATGGCCGCTTCGTCCCACGCACAGCACGAGATTGGAGAGGAGGGAGTTGGTGTGCGGTAGAATATAGGGCGGCTCACGAGCACTGAGCAGCGGCAGCCGGCGCGGCGGGCGGTGCATGCAGTGGCTACCCTTGTCGCCCGTGCCGTCCCCTGAATTTGATCGGCATCTCCGTCGACATCGAAGAAAATTTTGGAGAAACTCTTTCGTCGTTATCGTAACGTAGTCCCGTAATCTTTGATGTCTACGTAAGGTACCTAACGCATGGGACGGCATCTGCATTATTTTGAATTTTTGATGAGGCAGTGGGTCGGCGTTGTTGATAGTCTCTACTCCTAAAAAAAATAAAGTGGAGACAAAAATCTGTTCCTACTTTTTCCGCTCCTCCCACACGTCCGCCCGTGCGTCCGCCCCTCGGGTCGCGCGTTCAGCCCGCCGCACGCTCGCCTTCCGCTCACCTCCCGCGTCCGACCCCACCTGCCGCGCCTTCCCCAATCCTGCGCGCCCTCTCGTCCCTCGCCGCCACCCTCCCAAACCCTAAGCACCGCCTTCGCCCTCCGTCCTCACGCCGCCATCGTCGCCCGCCCGTCCTCCACTCGATGGCCACCCATCAAGCCTTCTATCCAACCACGGCGTCGCTGCCTCCGCCTCCCGAAACCCGCCGGCCGGCCGACCTCGCGTCGCTCCGCCTCCCAGAATCCGCCGGCCGCTCGACCGTCCCACTCCTCGCCGTCGGGCCTGCAACGACGCCGTTCCGGATCCCGCTGCCGTCCCCACTCTGCGCGTCCTCGACGCCACAGTTGCCCGCCGATCGCGAAGTGGTCCTCCTGTCTCCTCGACCGTTCCCGCTCCCACCTGTCCCACATCCTGATCCGCCGCTGCCTCCTCCTCCGGCCTTGGCCTCGCCAAATCCACCAGGTGTCGATTGTGGGGATGGACTGCACGACGTCAACCATGCCCGCCCGCCACCACCAGCCCGTCCTGGTCCTTCGCCAGACGGCCGTTGCCCCTTCCAGTGACGCCACTTCAGAATCACATACTCCTAGGTTGATGCTGCCACTCCTCTTCCCTCCCTGCACCAAGCTAGCCTATAGCCACCTCTACGGATTGAGATTGTTTAAATTATGGCTCCATTTCTGATTTGAGTTACTGCTTGTCTATTTATTTCCTTTACATAATTACAGATGGAGGCTGATCTCAGGAATAGGGCAGCAAACTCAAGTAGATAGGTGAGATGAGCACAATCTTGCAATTGTCTATTGACCAGATCGGGCTCTTTATGAAGACTATTGAGTGAACGAGACTGCCAAAAGAGGTATTGGAATTTTTTTTTGTTATTTTACACACTGGAGGCCGGTTCCCTTTCTTTGATTTGAAGGCAAAAGAAAAAAGGGGGTGGTTAGCTGTGATCTATTGAGATTAAAATTTTGTAGATTTTTTATGAAGAAAACATCCATCGTTATGAGATGTTTATAATTTTGAAATTTCTTAAACTTAAAAAAGTATGGCTAGGTCTTTTAATCAATCGAATTAGACTCATATGCTTATTGTTGCCTCTAGCATCACACCAAGGACAATTATCAAATGATTTGATTTAGTGTTATCATTTGTTTTCATCACTGTTGAAGAGGCTATCTGCAATTTAGAGCTTTCTGGAATTTAGATTAGTATATTAAATGAGGTATTAATGAACTTAGTCATGCGATTATTTTTTTAGATTTAGAATGAACTGGCAAATGCACATTGCTCATGTCATTGCTGATTGTTCATCTGGTAATTGTTCAACAGAATAAACATCAGGTTTTGGTTTGTAGGGCCTTAAAAACGTCTACCAAAAAATTATACCCAGTAATTAAAGCACCTTGCTAAACACTCCAAAGTGAAGGAGCTGGTGTATATTTTCTCAGCAACGGAAAGTTTCTGTTGCTTAATATAACTGCATTCCATTTTAAATCTATATGTTCATTTTTCAGATTTGCTGTGAATGTTCAGTTTCACCCATACAATTTCTGAATTATTAAATTTACCATTTTAGCTATCAGCCAACTGACTATATGCATTCACCATATATACATCACTCTATTAAGCACGCACAAAATTCAGTCATAGGTCAGTGCATTTGTCACAAGTCAAACAATTTTCCTCCATTACCTTTTACTTAATTGATTTTTTAGATTCGACGTTTCCTTGCAACAGTATGAATGTTTTGTCCATGTGTGAGTTTTGGTGCACATGATCTCCATCGAAATATAGTTATCATTTTCTCTTCAAGTAATGGCCCTTATAGAACTGAATTTTCAATGCAATTTTATTGAGGAACTATTATTGACTTTTTAATGCAATTTTTTAGGAACTTTTTTGAAGTATCTGGTTTAGTCATGCTCGATGGTTTGCCTTACTCAATCTCTAAGCATGTTGCTTTCACAACTAACTTGTGTCAAGTGTTGGCTTTGAATTACTTGCCTGATGGAGTCGGGACCAATTGGCTGTCATTTTTGATTGCTTGACCTGTGATGTAGTGTTCCTTGACCTGCTTACTAGATCCTATGGTTATGGTTACTGTGATTGTATAGTAGTTGGCTCCAAACCGAGAATTACAACTACCAAAAATCTAGAGCATCTCAAATTTCCTAACTGGATTTATATCTAACTTATCATATTTATCTCTGTGTTGTAACCTTATAGTCAGGACAAATGGTCATTTTCCATCTTTTATTGTGGTAAATTTCATTCATGGGAACTGCTTACAGGAAAGAAGTATAATAGTAAGCGAGTAATATGCTACTTCATTTTAGGAAGGTGTGTGCTCCGACAAAGGTTGGATTGCGTATTTTTTTGTTCTTTATTGCACATCTGAAGTTAGGATTTTGTTTGTTAGGAATCACTTTATAACACTGGCTGTTGAGCAGGTAGAACCAGAAGCTATATCACTAATATCAAATAATTTGGCTACTGTCCTATGCAATACATAGGAAAATTAAATAGTTGCATTCATGTTCGGATTCTTCATCAAAAAATATATTTGAAGGTAAGTTTGTACCATAAATTTGTAATGTTTATTTGAATGATTGTCTATCTTGCTGAATTTGAATATAAATTTGTACATTTGTCACTTGTGCCATACTCTACTTGAGGCTTGAGCTCATGCCTATCTGACAGAATGGTGATGGGATACTTCCATAACCTGCCCAGCATAGGCAGCAGCAGCATTGATGTGCTATTATAGCAACACTACATTACCAAATTTAGTTTAAATCTAAGCCTGATAGTTCGACATAATCATATACTATCACATTATTTTTTCTTTATGCTAGATTTGCAAACTGACTTGTCACATTGTTCGTTACAGGCCACCTATTGTCAAGCATTGTTATGGAATGGATATAAGGGGAGTCAAGCACGATCCTTCATACTTCAGGCTTTTTTTGGAAGCTACTTTTGGTAACTAGCAAATTACTGTCAACCTTTTGATTCCACAACATTGTTCACCACTCAAGTGGATGCACATGACAAATGTGCTAGGTCTCGTACACATAACATATGTCTTTTGAAATATAGTAATGAGAAATTGGGACATGTTCATGGATGTCTATTGGAATGAGATTGGATTTTATATGGGCATGAAAAGTTAATATTAATTGTTGTTGTTTTTGCGAGTAATATTAATTGTTGTTGAATGTATGAAGGATTTGTTTTTTCAGATTTGCAGCAGCAACTTAACATTATGCTTTTTTCGCTAGATGCTCAAAGGACCACGTCGGTTTCCACGTAAGTTTTCTGTTCTGCGCGGGCGCTGCCAGGCCGAGGCTATGACGGCCTGCACCTCCTGGAATCTGGAATTGTTATTCCTTGGCGATTCCGCACAATTCCCCTGTCCGTGATTCTGCCCCTACCCTCTGCACATCTCCTCTGTTCCTTAGATGGATTGCTGATTAGAAAAGGTTTGTGATATGTCCATGACTTTATTTTGTCTTTTCATATCGCCCCTTCCACTTGCATCATAGGTGTTTGATGAATTTCCTATTCAGTAAATTGTTATCTTTGATTTAGAGTATATGTGCATTGTGATTTAGAGTTCATTTTCTTCCTTGTGTTTGCAATTTGGTGGTTCAGATTCACTTGAGTAGCTGAATGAATTCTTTTTTGGTAAGTTGAGCCCTGCACATTCAACAGTTCTAAGTTCTTCCACATCTACTACACTCATAAATTACTGTTATGTTCTTATGTCCCTTCTTAAATCCTCGGCATGTGAGAATCAAAAGCAAACTATGTCATATTCGATTGCATCTCTACTGGACAAAATGGTTTTTTAATCATTTTCAAAGGGGTTAAAGGGAGTGAGACCGTAACCATGCCTTTTTAATCTGTACAACTTAAATGGCTAAAGTGTTGAACCTGTGCAATATTCTTGAACAGATAGTCTGGTTTTTAATCTTTATGGCTTAAAAGGCTGACTTCTTTTGTGTACTTTGTCCAATATTGTTGATACTGATACTCTGCTTCTTAATCGGTACATATTAAATGGCTGAAGTTCAGGTGCTTGTTTGTCTGTGCCTATGTGGTTCCTGATTAGGTGTTGATCTTGTGCACATGTTGAAACTGTCAACCGATTTAGCATATCTAACTTTTGTAGTGCATAAACAAATAATCAGAACTAATATAAATTGATCTAAATGAGATTCTGTAAATACTCTTCCAGCCTTGTGCTTCATTGGATGTGTGCATCCATGGGTCATCCAATTACACTTTCCTGAAAACAAATTAGTTGTAATCTTTACAAGTAGTATTTGGACTTGTTGTTCAGTTGAACAAGGCACTATGCTTCCATGTGACAGATTAATCACATTTTGTTTTCTTATCTTGTATTACCTAAACTTTTGTTTACCTGAAACTAGGTTAGCTTTAATGATAAGCAGCGGTCTATTTTTTTCTTATTGTTCATTTTTCTAACTACTGGAGGGGGTCAAGATTTAGGGATAGAATTTACTTTGGGATGGCTCCTAATATGAGAATATATGGGGATAACTCTTGCATTATTTGTGTTTTTACTATTTCATCAGAGCATTTGAATTAGCCTGGAGCAAACTGGATTAAAATAAAATACATGAGGTTGATCAAGCAAGGAATTCCTTTCCTTTTGTGCGTTATTAGCATTGTATAGTAGGTTACAAATTTAATCAAATGCTCTGGGTCATTCTTGAAATTGGTGATAATGTTTCATTAATCCTTTACAAAATTATAGACTTGTCAATCCTATTTAAGTTGATGGACATGATGATCCCTGATAGACTCTTTGCAAAAAGTATTTAGTGGAGCACCTGCAAGGTATCGACGAATCCACGATACTGCATGATCTCTTGGTATTATTCCATACATATCAAGCATATAAATATTTTATTCGTCGACGAATTTCTAACCGTTCTTAATACTCTGAATTTTCTGCATTTAGGACATGCTGAATAGACAAGTTTTGTGCCACCCCTTGTCTTAAAATTGTTCTTACAAGTTTGTTATCAAGGAGAATGTCATTGCTACTTTGGGTTCAGCAAGGACTGTGGTCTTAAATGTGAGTGTCTTGCTGATATACCTCAATTTTCTTCCTGCAGCTGCCAGACTAGAAGTGTTGTCATCGAATTGTGCAATCATTTTCTCTTCCCGATGCAACCCTGAGGTAGCTTGAAGGTTGTTGCTGCTTTGTGCCTTGACATGGCTGCATCTGGCATCTGGTTGAGGTATGGCTTCCACATTCTTGATGTTGGTGTTGATATGTGCAGCAATGGTAGTCGTGAGAGGTTAAGTAAGAAAGGAGTAGAAGAATGAAACATCCCTCAAGCATTAGAGCTCCACCAAAATCCCTTTGGTGTCATATTGCGACTGCATACGTCATGTTGGTTGAAATGTCGAGAAGAAGCACATGAAGGAGCCTCACCGACGGTGACTATTGTATTTTCCTCTCGAAAGATTCAAGCGTGTAATCTTGAATTATATTGAATGTAAGCTGTTGTGTGTTGATGTGACATTGAATACGAGTTTGCATTGTATGAACTTTAAGATGTATACGGAAGTTGCATTGTGTGAACTTGATGTATACCGTAGCGTTGGCACGACACTCTACTATTATTTGTAGTTGTAGGATGTGAGACATGCCTTGTTAAGCATGAGTTCTTTTTGCTTGAGACTTATGAATCTCTGGATGAAAATTGTGTTGTTATAGCATAAACATTAATATTATACATGGTAAACATGCTATGTGAAGGGCCTCCATGGCTGCAGCGATTCAATGCTACACTGACGAAGTTTCTAAATATGTGAGTGCTGCCTATAATTTTTAAGTTCTGTCAGTGTGTATTAATATTATGTCAACATTTGAAATGAATCTTAACCTATCTTATTATGTGCATAGTCTTTTAGCTGTCCGCCTGTCCGTAGCGTTAGCACGGGCACGAACCTACTTTATGTTCTCGATATGCAGCGAGAGGAACTTACTATCATTGACACTAAACCTACTTTATGTTCTCGATATGCAGCGGGAGGAACTTACTATCACTGACACTAAACCCCTTCTAAGGTATGCTAAAGATGTGCCTCTTCAACACTATTGCATATTGATGGTACGGTTTCACCTAGAACTTCGAAACAACTATTAAACAGGTGAGACCTAATTCATAGGTGGATGTTCACAAATGGAAATTTGAACGGAAGGCTGGAATATCATTATTGTTATAAATATATGTTTGTATTCTTTAAAATTTGACGATTGTTCTTATCACAGATTTTCAAGTGCATGGCTCATTCTGCAATACATGACCAGTTGGGAAAGTGATAAAAAGTTGACATCTATAGGGTGAGTAAATATACTTTGTTAAATATTACTTTTCTATGATCTTAAAATATACAAAAAGACCTATCACATGTCATGTTTTAACTTTAAGCAAAAAAAATATTCAAACATTACAGGATACTCTTGCTATGCGACATAACTTCTTCATCGATCTTGTGGCACATGAAGCAAATGCCTGGAGAAAGCGCCTACCAAGCATTGTAAAATACTATTTTCAGCGCATAAAGTCACTCAGGCAAATTACCAGATTAATAGATCAAAATATGTGCTCAGCTTCAAGTCGTTCTTCGGATATGATCTTAAATTGAGAAATACAATGTCGTACTATATAATTTTTATTGTATGCTCTGTGTATTGCGTTATAGATAATTAGATGCATGTAGTAACGCACGGGCACGAACCTAATGTTAACAAATCCGCAAAACAAACATTGGCGCTCCCTAAAAAAACAAACAAACAAACATTGGCGCTGCACGAGCACGACAACATACACATCCACCACAGACGCTCCTGTCTGTCTCCGATTTCAATCCGGCGAGTCCGCCCAGCGGCCGGACTCGAACAGGTCGATTCGGCTACGGTAAGGTGATTGAATCGAGCTGCAGAATTAAAGGAAGCCTCACGCAATAGCAGGCAAGCCAACCCCTAAACCTAACGCCACGCCGTGCCCCGCAACAACACCACCTCGTCGTCCGGCGGGCCAACAAGCCTTCTTTTTTTTCCTGTCATCGAGGGGTTCAGCAGCATTATCAGGCAAACCGAAGAAGATCTGCCCGCGATAACAACTTGATGATGAGCACGAGCACGATCGGGAGTCGATCAGCGGGCGAGACCCACGAGGAGGATAAGCAAATCGTTATATTTCGTCGTCATTGGGAAAACTGCTATGGCAAGCATTTCCGTTGTTCCTTCGAGGACACTAGTAAGTTGATCCAATTCAGTCAAAATACAATTCCAATATATAGCCAAGTCGATCATACCACGCGTAGATCAACTGATTTCATTATAATATTTAAAAGGTGATTTATGTGAAAGTGATATTTAGTTCACTGTTCTTTTCTTTCACAAAAAAAAACATTTAATTCACACTTTATGGAATCCTTGCTGCAGCTATTGTGCCTCCCATGTGCCATACGTTTGAGATTTTTCCGAGAAGTGCTGTGACAGACAATGGATTGCAGATATTCTCTGTAAAAGTTGACCGGCTCAAAGAGGAAAAAGGTCTCCAATGGCCAGTGCAAATATACGGCTTGATCGCTGTCAGGGACTATATAGATCCAAGACGCAACCTTCTTTTCCACCGTGCTAGGGATAATTGCCAAACCATAACTGAAGAGGTATGTACTAAAAGGTAACATCTTACATGTTCATGTACCGGATTGGTTGTGTTGTGTTGTCCATTTTATGTTGAAAGGAGTTAACAAAGATTAGGTTGTCTTTCTGAATAACCATATAAGTGTATCTGGCAACTGAAATAGTAGATTATATAAGAGAAAAAAGAGTGACTGATTAATGTTTAATAAATTGGCGATGCTTGCAGGATCCCTTTTTGCTGTTAACAGGTCCATCTCGTGCAATTGTGGTACTCGATCCGATTTCATTTGAAGTTCAACTGAAAGCAAAGGGTGAAACTGAGTCTGAAGTCTGAAGATAAAGTTCTCGTCTTTAATGTCTTCAGAACCCAGCATGCTGTTTGTTATTATTCAGGTTGGGGGAGTCCTCCTAACTTGTATACAAGCAGTTTATGGGGGAAGCGTGGCGACCTTGGGTTTACTTTTGCAGTACTTGGTCAGTCGGTTGAGGCCACTATATGTGTTGAAGTTGTTCAAGGGTCATGGCCACAAGAAACCCCAGCAAGAATCACTGCCTCCACGGCTAGTATCCCTGACGTGGATGTTGTCCTTCTCGATTCCGGAGACGCAGGGATTCCTGTCAATGATTATGGTGTGATCAAGCTTTCAAGAAAGGTTGTTTCTGTGGAATTGAGTGGGAAACTCAGAATTGAAATGAAGGCTCAACATTTTGGTGAAGTTGTGAAAACTTGTGTTTTCACCCCTAAGGAGTCCACCATCAGTTATCAGAAGTGTGATATGTTTTTCTGTAAGCTGGGGATCACCGTTGGTTGGTCCCTCTTCGATCCTGTCACACCCGGCACTACCCGAGTGGAGCGGTCATTTTTCTAGCCGTCTGTTCGGTTGGAACTTTTTGTGTTACCTTAAAGTTTTATTCAAAAAAATATCATTAAAGTTTTATAACTATCATCAGCAAATGCAATGCAGTTTTATCTCAGTCACTACTACATAAACAATTTGCACGAGTTTCCACAAAAGTTGTGATTTCCACCAGATATGTTCCCTAGTTGATGAGCACAATCTACGAAGATCTTGGCGCAATGGCGCTAATGTGCGAGTAGGCATCTGCCGTGATGAATCAGTCACGTCGGAGAGAATGGTGTGTGCTCTGTTGGTTGCTGGTTACCCTCCAAACGCATAAAAATGCAACTCATTTAGTCTTTTTTCGTCCTCTATTTTAATTAGTTGATGACCACAATCTACCAAGTTTTTGGTGGTAACTTTTTTAGTGCGTGGACAAGAAAAAATCATCATGATAGCCTAATCTTGTCTTTGGTATTGCCTCCCGCTATGAATTAGCATTATAGTACAATCCTGCATTTTTTTACTCTCTCAACTAAAATTTTATAATTAACCTCTTCGAATCTATATTTACATGGCGCAACTAATAGATGACTCGCATAACATGCAATAGCGTGACTATCACATTACGATAGCATTGACAATATTGAGCATCCCGTGGCAATGACATATTGATGATGTGGCGGTGCGAGTCACGTCAAGCCGTCTAGCGTGATCGAGAATGACGCGCGCCCCGTTGGCTGTTGATTACCCTCCAAACCCATAAAAATGCAACCCATTTAGTCATTTTTCGTCCTCTATCTATACTATA
Source organism: Cenchrus fungigraminus (assembly GCA_036936925.1). Classification (NCBI taxonomy): domain Eukaryota; kingdom Viridiplantae; phylum Streptophyta; class Magnoliopsida; order Poales; family Poaceae; genus Cenchrus; species Cenchrus fungigraminus. Next base: position 12,713,792 of record CM072779.1, read on the forward strand.
AGGAGCGAAAATAATTGAAAACCTTTCTCACCTAATTCGGGTCCGTCTTACCCCTCACACCGGACCCACCCGTCATCTAATTGTTGGACCGAAAAGATGGAACAACCATAAAAATCGCAATTTAGAGAGCGTTTCTGCCAAAATCTTAAATTTTTTTCTCACCGCGGTCTCCCCTACCCACCCCACGTACCCACTTCCGGACCCACCGTGAATCGCGTGTGTTTGCTTCACGGATGGGACGGTCCCTCGGACAGGACTCCCTCCATCCCTCCATCGTTCCACGTTTGCTTCAAGAGTCGCAGGGAAGGGATGGGTCGAACGAGCAGGGGCGAGCGGAAGCGGGCCCTTCCTGGCCGGTGGTGTCAGACCTCCGCGACACCCTCCATAGCCGGTCGGCCGGTGTCAGGCTGCCAGACCTCCTCACGCGGGCGGCGGCGCGGGCATGACCCTGGCCGGCGGCCACGTGTGCCTGCTCGCCGGCGACTGCATGTGACTACTCCCATCGGCGGTGCCCTTCATGGTTGATGTTGCCACGATTTGGCTCGTCCCTACACGGATTCGTGATGATAAGTAGTCAAATAGGTCCGCAAGATATCAATGGAGGTTTGATGGCAAGTGATTGAGTTGGGATTGACCGTGGATAACAAATTTCACCAGAGAGTGGTAGGCAGTTTTGACAGGAAGTAAAGGGGAACCAGAAGAATAGAGGAAGAAGATGGAGTGGGAGCATGACACGTTGTAAGTGCAATCAAGCCCTAAGTGGATTTTGGTGAGTTGAGTGACAACTTGATTAAAGAACTAACACTCTTGTTAAGCATGTGAGCAGGTTGTTGATTATTGATAAGTGATATTTATGTGAAAGATCATGCATATGGCTCATACTGCAAAGAAAACAAGTGTGGATCATGACATTATACATGGGGAGTATGCAAGCATATTAAAGATGAATGTCATGATGTGGTTAGTGTGTTCCTCCCATTAGAGTTTACAAGAGACATACAACAAGTAATCCAAAGCAAAAGAAAGGTGAAGATAGAGGCACAATTGTATCACAATTCTTGGTTGATCTCTATGTGCTAAGTAAATATTATTGTGAAGAAAAGAGAAGCTCGTGGTTTACAAATGGGAGAACTGAGTCCAACATGAGTATAGCATCAAGGGAACTTCATTTTCGATATGAGAAGGAACTTGATGACCTATACAAGAGTTTTTCCGAGTATGATATCAAGTGGATTTCACTCTAACGTCAAAAGAGGAATGTTGATTCATACAAAAAAGGTTTTGTTTGCAAGACTTCAAGAAGAGCTTTGAAAAAGGTCATAATAGCTATCTTCAATTTGATGGACCTACAAATGGAAGTTTGCAAAGTAAGGATATTTCTTATCAATCAAAGAACAACTATTTGAGTGGCATCTCAAATGGAAGTCTCTATATGATGCAAAGCTTGACTCAATTGTGGCAAGGATAAGTGATGAAGAAATCAAGATGGCTAAAACGAGGAACCAAGCAAAAGCTATGGATAGCGACCACGAGCAAGTTGCTAAAGTGAAATTGATAGCGTCAAGGGATTTCGAAGTATCATATCCAAGCCTACTGAGGAAAGCAATGAATTGCATCTAGTGTTGTGATTGATAAATTGAAATGACTTTAGAACTCAAGTGAACACTACACTACCCTATGGAAGAATTCTAAGTCATTAGCTCAAGGTGGATATGCTCGAGCACATGCTTCTATCTCTACATTCAATATATGTGCTCAGTTGGTTTACATTGTTGGAAGCCCTCATGATGTTAAAGATCAAGTCCAGCATCATTCTTGTTGATGCAAGCTCAAGTGGATTAATTAGTGTTTATCTTTTATCTTGAGTTTAGGTATGCCATACTATCAAGAGGTGGTTGGACAACAAACATCAAATAGTGCTCAAGTGAACCCATGAGAGACTAACCCGTGAGATCTAAACCTTGGTGGGGTTCTCTTGCCCAAACCGGTACCGGTCTGACCGGTTTTGGCACTGACACAGTCCAACGACTAGTTAGTTTGAAAACCGGTCTGACCGGTTTGGCAAACCGGTCTGACCGATTTTGTCAGACAGACTAATGACTAGTTTTGTGTGAGTTGGGTATTTATACCCATGAGCTCCTTAAATACCCAACTCACAAAAAACTAGCCGTTAGTCTGTCAGACAAAACCGGTCTGACCGGTTTGGCAAACTGGTCTGACCGGTTTTGTTTGACAGACTAACGGCTAGTTTTGTGCGAGTTGGGTATTTATACCCATGAGCTCCTCTTTGAGGAGCTGCTGATTCGCCATGCTTCTAACACCTTCCAGAACCCCATCTGAGCTCTCTCCAACCTCTCTAAGTGAGATTCAAGCCTTTAGTGCCCTATCCTTGAGTTGGGTTGAGAGAGTGACTTGTGTGAGAGCTTTGTGAAGCCTAGTGAGCAATCCCACACTTGAGCACCTGCTGATCTTGTTGAACACCTTGTGAAGCTTTTGTTACTCTTGGAGTCCTTGGCTCCTAGACGGCTAGAAGTCACTTGGAAGCTCCCATTCATTGTGTGGCAGCTCCAAGAAGTTTGTAATTGCAAATCAAAGATAGTGGAACACTCCATCTATTGCCTCGGCAATAGGTGTGAGAGAGGAGCGGATTGAAAGAGATCCCAAAGCCCGTGTGGCTTACCTCAACAACATGGATGTAGACCAGCCTTTGTGGCGAGCTGAACCACGGGATAAATCCGGTGTCTTTCGTGCTCTTACTTCCTTTATATCTTGCTTTACCTTGAGTTGTTTCTAGCATAATCTTTGTGCTTCCGCTTCGATCTACTTTGGTGTGCTTGTGCTGTGTGCAGGGACTTCATTGACACTCTTGGAAACATCTGTGGAAGTCCTACACCAAGATTGGTTTGTGCTAGAACTCGTAGAGGGCTTATATTAGACTGTTGGTTTTCTGAGTAGCAAAACCAGTCTGACCGATTTCTGTACTAACAGTGGGTTGAAGTTTTTAATAATTGCAGATTCGTCTATTCACCCCCTCTCTAGACGACATCAAGATCCTTTCATACGTGGGTCCCACAAAAATAAACAGATAGGTGTTAGCACGTCATCCATCATATCGTCCACTGTTTGAGTCCCAACTCAAAAAGTAAAGGCTAGGAGAGAAAAAAAGCACTTCAGCAGGCTCCCTACTCGGGCACCAACTCTAGGGGGCACCTAAATCCTCCCCTCCAGCCCCTTCTCCCACGGGTGGAGAGAGAAGCCCCCTACTCGGTGGTTGGCCGTTCCCCAGCGCACCACCGAGCGAAGCCACGGGCTGCTCCTTCCCCGTCGGCCTGCTCCTCGGCACTGCGCCGCCTCGAGCTCCTTCTGTCGCTGCCCCAAAGATCTGCTGCCGCCGCTAGAACTCATGGAGGAGGAAAAGCAAGGGAGGGAGAAGGGGAGAAGGGTGTGGTCACCTATTCACCATCAAATCGAGCCTGGTCGTCGTCGAATTGAGCCCCCACGATGTCGAATCAAGCACGGGGGCCAGCGAATCGAGCATCGGGGCTGTCAAATCGAGCACCCATGCCCGGACGCGCCCCAATGTGTCGGTCCTAGCCCGACTGCGCACTGCATGGTGTCTACCCTGCCCTTCGCCGCCTTGAGCCCAGCCTGTCGCCGGCTGAGCTTCGCCCGTCCCAGGCCCCGAGCTCTACCCGTCTCTGCACCTCTATGCAGGGGTCCACATCTTACCCCCCTCACCGCGTCGCCACACAAGCCGGCTACGTGGGCCACTCCATCACGCAGGCTGACTGCACGGCCTCCTCCCTGCGCCACCATGCCGACCAGATAGGGCGGCCCCCTCCATGCACTCCACTGCGCCAACCAATTATTCGAGAGAGAGGAAGCGACGGGAGGGAGAGGGAGGGGCGAGCGCAGGGTGAAGAGAAGAGGTGAGGAAAAACTGACCCACTGTCATATAGGACCCGCATGTCATATAAGTAAGAGTAGGAGCTCAAGAGAATGAGCTATTGGTGGAGTTGTGTGCAGAGCCCCAAAACGTTGGGAGAGTCTCTACTCAATAAAGTAGACGTTGTTGCTGGAGTTGCTCTAACTGCTTGGTGGATAGGAGGTGACTCTCTTCTCACTCTCATCTGTCTGAGGATAAATTCTATTGATTAGATGTATTGATACATATTCTACTATTTTTATTTGACTCTCCTCATTAGTAATTGTGATGACATGAATACAAATTAGTCAGTTATCAAGCCACCTTTAAACTTACGAATTTTTGACTGTCTGTATATACATGACAAACAATAACCTTACACTATCCTAGACAAACAATTACTTCTACAATAGTTCAGTGGTCACCTGAAGCCTCTAAATGAGGAAGAACAATGCATTGTTGGCCGGTCTTCCTTTGCTGCATGCAAATACGGTTTTTTTCAATTTCGTTGATTATTATAGTCCAATAATTGATGGCAATTTTTATTAGTAATGAATCTGTAACTCAAACAATCTCACGATGCAACGCCATGCTTTTTTTTGGCATCCATGTACACACATGACCAAAGTCTGCATTAGACTATTACTTCTAAATATTTATTATTTAGAAAACTAGTAAGGTGCACGTGCGGCACGCACGTGTGTTAAGCAAAAAATTATCGAACACTTGGAATGTCTTGTAAATCTTTATGGAACACGTCCTGTGAAAAAATATGTGCACCTTTTATCTTTCTATTCAAACAATCAAGAGGACCGGATCATTTGTTCTTGAACCACACACTTCCCAAAGGAATATAATTACTTTAAAGTTGCATCTGTTGCTTTAGGCCCCAAATTTTCATCAATGGACCTTTATCCGATCGACATCCCACCGAATCACAGATGTCATGTTAATGTTCAGTTCACGCCAAGATCTGGGAACTTGAAGGAACCACAAACTGCAGTTTTATCAGCAAGTGCAAGCGACCTCTTTACAATATGTTTTTCATCTAAGCTTGGGACAAGAATATGCAAAATGGGATCTATGAACTTTGGTCAATAAATGGCAGCAGTTGTGGAGCAAGGAAAAGAAGATTTTCATATTTAAACTTACAGAGATTGAAAGCATGTTGTTGCACTGTCAAGTGAACCAAATGGCAAAGTCTGAAAATAGTGATGGTTAGCCAATTTCGAGCTTGATTTTTGGAGAATTGCTCGGTTAAGTGCTGGGTGTTTTGAACTGTATGTAATCTTGGATAAACAGAAATGATCATGAACATGTTATTGGACAAGAAAAAAATGAGATTTCTATTCAGATTGAGATCCAAGTTTGAAAATAGATACACTGCGTTGGAGCACTCTGACAAACAGAATGGCTATTGCCATTGAAGCTTGAAAAACAGTTGCATATGGTCATCCTTGAGTCAAGGTTTTAGGTAACTTTACATTAACACTTTGGACAATATTATGCAAAATAGAATCTCCGGTCTATGGTTAAACAATTTCAGTAGCCCTTCAACAAGGAAAAGTGGATTTTCCTATTTAAGTTTGAGTTCAAAGATTGAAATATGTATTGTTTTGGTTCTCGATGTCAACTAACGAACAGACTCAAAAGGATTCAGAGAAAACTCGAATTCTGCCCGAGGTTCAGAGGTTTTGATCTCCTAGTCGGTTGCTCTATGCAACAAAAACTTTATCTATGACTTGCAGCTGAATGTTACTAAGTTTCAACATTGATCAAAGATTTAAAGGTTCTGAATTTAACATGCCGTTCTGGTCTTAAATTGGCCACTGCTGAACTGGTCGGTTTTCACCTCCGGCAGCAACTTGTTTGCCTGCTTGCCGTCGTTGTGGCTACCGCTTTGCGCCAGGCCGCCACGCAGCTTCCAACTTGCCCGTCGCCACTCGCCATCGAAGCCCCTTCGCGTCGTCCCACACAACTGCCACCGCTGCCTCTCTGGCCTTTAAGACCAACCCCGGCCGTCTTGCTCTCTCTTATCCCCATCTCAAATAGAGTCGCGCTGCCGCTCCAAATTTCTGAGCTCCGCTGCCTCTCGTTTCGATTGCTCGCGTCCACAACTCCACCACCATCTTCTCTTCACCCTCCGCTCTTCAATTCCTTTGCTCCACGGAAGTGAGCTCTCCCCCACCGTGTTTTCAGTCCATCGACCGTCCTTCTTTCTTTCCCCCCACGATGAATCAGTCTGTAGTGAATATCAGATGGTGGGCTAGGCATTATGTCGAACAAATCACACGCATTGGATTGCAATAAAAGTAGAAGAAGCATAGCATCATTAAGCACTGGGTACAGATCAGAGCATTGCTCAAGCTTGTGGCCTCTGCCGAATGCCACTATAGGCCATGGTGGGCACTCGAGCATGGTCGTGGGAAGCGAGACGGTAAGCACAGGCAGCGTGGATTGTGGGGGAATACGGGGAGATCGGCGGGAGCTTACCAGTGCTAGAGCTTGAGAATGAAGTCGCAAACGAACGACTGCATAGACGGGATGAAGAGTCAGGACACGGCAGCGAGCGCGTGAAGGCGGCATGGCATTCGTGGGCGGGAGAGCGAGACGGGGACCTTAGGTGTCGCGGCAGACGTGGATTCGGAGGCTTGCGACTTGCGAGCAGGCAGCCAGGGCCGGCTCAGCCTTGCCGCCGGTGGAGAGTGTGGCGGGGTGAGGTCGGGTAGACGGGTACAGCGGCCAGTGGTAAGCTCCCGCAAGGAAGGGGATTCAAGGACCGAGAATCCGACAGCGTGCCCGGCCGGGGGCGGGAGACGCAGCGACGGCAGACCGGGTCCACGACGGCGGGCTCTTGAGAAGTCTGTACTATCACTTAGACCGATCCACTTTGGTTATTAAGTGATAATAAAGAATTATCCTGTTGAGTGTTGCCAGGTCAAGCCCGGTAAATCACTTGAATTAACACACAGAGGATCGACCACGTATACATTAAAACCCCCACGAAGGAGAGTCCAGAGTACCTTACAGTTTAATACTAATCTTCCCCGTAGGATAACTATTACAACTTAAGTTCATAAAATAATAAAACATAGTTCAGAGTTTTGAATTGACAGCGGAATAAACTACGATAACTTGGCATTATGGAAGGCCACCCATAACACCATTACTTTTCATCTTTCACCCGTTCCAGCTCCCAGCCGGGTGAGATTTCTTCAGACCAAACAACATTACCTGAAAACAACATAGATAGCAAGGCTGAGTATACTAATACTCAGCAAAGCTTACCCGTCTGAAATAAAAGATTTATCCTTCTAATCATGCATGGCTTTTGGCTGTTGGGTTGGTTTTGCAAAAAAAAAACAACTAAGGAGTTAATCCTACTTTCAATATTTTAGCTCAAGTTCTGGTAGATCCATAATTACTAGATAAGCAACTAATTCAAGCATACTTGTGCAAATAATTAATCAAACATCAATTTATCAACATTTCATCATGGAGGGATTATCATGGATAGAGGGTTAAGCAATCTCGGATAACGGTGAGAGGCCGACAATCGATTGATTAATAAACTTGCAAGGTGAACCTAAACATATGGAAGAAAACCCTCACAAAGAGTGATTTCAACCAAACAGTTCCCGTCATTCGTCGGATTAGGATCAGATGCCACAGTCCTAGGTACATAGCTAGCTGGCATGCCTCACACTAGCATCCAGCGTCACCATGCACCACAGGTAGCTAGCCTGGGGCAGCAGCCCAAGATTAGTAGCCTAATGTTCCTGCACCGCGTCACTCAGGTACTAGGTTTACCGTACCCATGTCCGACAAATGTTTAGTACTTTCAAACGTTTAATCTCTTAACCACTAGACCGGAGTCCAATCTCATGCTCTTACCACGTGAGCAATTCAGTTTAACAATCTTATGATTCCAACATAAGAACCTATCATTACGAGCGAAGTACATCACTCGACTTGTATCGGGTCCTTAGTGCATAGCAACTATCGACCTAGCATACTAATAAAAGATCATATGTACTTATGGATCATGCATCTAGGGTTTCCATTCAACTCATGAACGTAAATGCACATACATAACAAGCATGAATTCAGAAATTGTGAAAAGGTAACACATTGGTATATGTTAAACCGGGGCTTGCCTTCACTAGCAAGTTAGTAGAAACACTTCCGAACTTGGTTCGGGTCTTGTTGCACGTCCACGTAGTTGGTTCCTTCCCTCGTACGGTCCGTCACCTCGATCCGGGACGAACTCGAGGCTAACGTCGGGAGGTTCTACACGTAGAATGCATATGCAACAGTTAAATGGTGATGTGAGTTTATTTATTTACCAAACATCTCATGTAAAGTGTTAAGTTTTCCATATTCCTTTAATTAGAATACATTCAGCATACTCTTCCAAAAGATTAATCAAACAATTATTTATTAAGTAATTATTTCCAGATGGTGGTGTGCATATTTATGAAAACAAAACAAGATTGCCACACAAACATTTGAGTTACACTTCAGAGGTCCATGGCCTCAATTTTTTAGGGGTAGAGCACACACAAGCTTTAAGGAAAAGATTTCTTCAATTATGTTTTTATATAACCACTAGTTTCATTCCAAAAATCATTCTGCGCACCAAGTGCACCAAAATTTCTCCAAAATTTGATACTGAAGTGCACCAAGTGCTAATAAGGAAAGTTGGAGATCAAGGATCCCTCTACAACTTTTGCAAAGGCCGACATGTGTTTTGATCACTAGATCGAGCAGGAATAGCAGGCAAAAACTGAGATTTTCTCGGCGCTTGTGAACAGTATTTGCAGACTTTGACCAAGTTTTTCACCACCATCCACTCAAAATTAGCAATGCCAACCAAAAGGAAAATTGTGTCCCTCAAAAAGATGAACAACTTTTAGTTTGGCCGATTTTGAAGTGTTTAGATGGAATTTGGAGAACACGGCAAAAGTTCTCACAAGTGGTTAAGGTCAAGGGGTTAACTAGGGTTTTGAAGGGGTTTTGACCAAGTGTTGACCATGCTTGGACCAAGCATTGACCATTGGGGTTGATGGCTCAGTTTTCGATGTGATGACCCAAGTTGACCAAGGTTTGACCAAAGTCAATGTGTTTGACTTGGTTGACCAGTCATTAGTGTTGAATAACCATAATTGAAAATCTGGGGCGTCACAGCGCACGAGCTCCCCGACGCGTGGAGGCAACGAGGAGGCAAGCCGCGGCGAGCCGGACGACACCAACGTGTGGAGGCCGTCGACGAGGAGGTGGTGGAGGGGGAGGGACAGAGGAGAGGATCCGCGTCGCGGGGCGGTGGCTCGTGGGCGGGTGGGAAGGGAAACAACAGCGGCGGGCGCGCGGCGACGGGGAAGTTCTTTTTCTACGATGTGATACGAGGAAGGAAAATTTGGGTGGACCCAACGTGTACCGGGATAATAATTAAAATTTTGATATAATGAAATAATCTTTTTCATACTCAACATACTAAGTACAACCATGATTTCAAATAATGTGCATGAAGATCCGTGTGATAAAAAAATCGTTAGCCATGTATAGGGTTGACAATTTTGCCCGTAGATGCGGATACCCGACTCGACAGGCAAGAGTACAGGCAAGAAATTCATCTGCGGGGGGCGATACGAGCAACAACCCTCGTCCGTGGGCAGTACACGGGCAAAATACTACAGCCGCGGATAATACGCGTTACCCGTTGAAATATAAAAACCCATCAAAATGTTAACTTGAAGTGCCATATTTCCCAAGCCCAACCAAAATCCCAGACCTCTCCTGTGCCCGCCGCCGTCCTCTCTCGCGCACAGCACACACAGCGGTGCATCTACCGGAGGGGCGGAGATCAGGTGCAGTTTGCTGAAGCAACTGCAATTTAGGAGCTGCACGCAACCTGAGCCATCAATTTTGCAGACGAACGGATCAGATCGAGTGCTACAGCAGCACATATGCCACCCGTGAATACTGTTGGGACCGGAGGGCGGACTCCGGAGGCAGCGCTCGGGCACGGGCGCACGGTGGCATCTCCTCGCACCCGCTGGCAGGCAGGCCGGCCGGTCCGCCACCCCATTGAGGCACCGCTGGGGTCGGCCGCCGCGTTGCTGGTTGCTGAGCTTGCTTTGCATTGGATAGGTGAGGCTAGAAAGGGCATATCATTTGGGGTTATTTGGGACCAAGCCATTACAATTTTCCGAAGTTGGAGAAACGCCATTACTATTCGCGTATTTTGAAATTTGCCATTGCAATTCTTGACTTCCCTCAAATATGCCACGAAATACGTATAAAGACGACTCGGGCCCAGCTGGAAGCTATACGAAGACGTACATCACATTGTATTTGTGCCCTCCTCTCAATGACATGTGGGTCCCACTTGTCAGCATCTTCTTCCTCCTCTCATCCTCCACAAACGAGCTCCCCTACATCTTGCCTACAGGTTCGAGAGGAGGCCGCCGGCGACCGCCACCAGCCCGCGCCGCACCTCTAGCCACCGTTGGACGACGACGACGAGGAGGAGGAGGCCACCGGATGCGGGGCGGCGAGAACCGCGGCGCGCGGCCGCGACGACCGGCCACGGCCTCCGCCGTGGGCAGGGCAGGCGGCCTCCGCGCGCGGGCCAGGCGTGGCGGCCTCCGCCGCGAGCAGGTCGCGCCGGCGTCGGCCGCGGCGCGGCCCTGCCTATTCGCCTGGTAGGCGGCGCCGCTGCCGGCTCCAGGGAAGATGGGGAGGGCGCGCGATGCCGACCGCAGGATGGCCGGCGGGGGAAGCTCGATCCCCGAGGTGGCGCGAGCCACCCCAGATCCCAGCGCCGCCGGCTGCAACCAGGAGGATCAGGAGCAGAGCAGCAGTAGCGCCGCCGTCCCCTCGCCGTCTTCTGCAGCCGGATCCGCGGCGACCAGGAGGGGCGCGACACAGGAGTCCCCAGCTTCTTCGCCACGCCACCCAACTCCGGCCGCCGGACCCGCTGCCGAGCCACACCGCCACGCCTCCCAACTCCGGTCGCCGGACCCGCTCTCTGCACTGACGCGTGAGAAGAGGAGGAGGAAGGGAGACGAGAAGATGGGAGGAAGATGAAGATAATGACAAGTGGGGCCCGCATGTCATTGAGAGGATAGCACAGATACAATGAAATGTACGTCTTCCTATACACCTGCAGCTGGGCCCGGGTTGTCTTCATACGTATTTTGTGGTATATTTGAGGGAAGTCAAGAATTGCAATGGCAAATTTCAAAATACGCGAATAGTAGTGGCGTTTCTCCAACTTCGGAAAATTGTAATGGCTTGGTTCCAAATAACCCCATTTGGAATGTTTGCCTCGCTTGTCTTGCTCAGCACAGCACCATCTCTCCCTCCCAGTTTATTCCTCAAGAACAGCAGGGAGAAGGGGATCTAGAGCAACCTGCAGGCAAGAAAACAAGGTGGAGCAGGTATTGGTTCTTGTGAGGTTCGAGGGAGGAGTTCGATTTGACTTGCGCTAAACTCGACCCCATACACAGACATTTGATTTTCGCCTTCGCGGAGCTCGATTTTCAGCGTTGCTGAACTGCATCTGGGCGGGGTCTAGATCGACTGAAGGTGAGGCGGATCTGATTTTAGTATTCCGAACTTCGATTTGGAAATAACTGAGCTTCTAACTGTGGCGCTGTTGTCCGCTTTGGGCACGCGAGCGCAGAAGGCCAACCTTGCAGCGTTGGAGAGCTGATTCGGCTCTCCCGCACGAGCAAGAATTTGGCCCCTGTAGGGAGCTCTCATCCATGTAGGCCTACAACCGGAGGAGCTCGACGGCGCGGCAGCGCCGAGGAGTTTCAGCGTGGCACCACCGCCTCTCACCTCGTCTGTCGCCGCATCCATGGAGGAGGAGGAGCTTCGCGGTGGAGGGAAGACCCGCCGCTTCGGCGCTCGGAGGCCGCCTCCTCGCCTATACTCTGCTCCGCGCCGCCGCCCATCCCCAACTCCGGCGGGGGTCGGTTCCCTGCTCGACGACGGTGGCTGCTCCGCGGCGGCGAGGATCTGCATCCAGGGGAAGAGGAAGGGATTTTTTTTCCATGCGAGATGTCACATGTAAATTTGTGTGGGCCCAGCGGTTATGGTGGGTGGGTACAACAGGGGTGGGTGAGAAAAGATTTACTCCATCCATTCTCAAATATATGACGTTTAGGACAAGAAAACTAGTTCATGTTGAACTAATTTGCTTGTCTTAAACGTCATATATTTAAAGACGGAGGGAGTAGTTTTTTTTGGCAGAAACGCTCTCTAAATTACGATTTTTATGGTTGTTCCACCTTTTTGTCATCATGCAACCTGACGGGTGGGTCCGGCGTGAGAAGTACGACAGGCCTGATTTGAGTGAGAAAAGTTTTCAATTGTTTTCACTCTTTATAGTATAGATAAATATAAACCTCTAATTAAGATAATAAAAACTCAAAAGCTAAATCGAGAGACCTCTCGGTTTAGTATTAACTCGAGACCACCTCTTGTTACCTTATGCGCACACGGGAGGAATTAATTCTTCTCCAAATGAAGAACAACAGAAAATAACTTTCAAATAGACAATAAAATTTCATGGCGGCCAGCGGCGGGGAGGCCGGTGGAGGGCGGCGGGTTGTGGGTTCGAGGGTGTGGGGGAGGTTTCATGAATGGTGAGCCCTGAGGGTGACTAGGGAGGCGCCTGACGAGACAGGGGAGCATGGGTGTGGACGGAGAGATCGGGCTGCGATGGGGCCGACAGCTGGGCGGTGGAGGATGTCTGGTGGCTGATGTCATCAGTGGGGGCGAGGCAGTGTAGTGGTTAGGAAGGGTGATGAGGGCCGAGGACGGCCGCAGCGGGGGCAGAAGGCACAGGGAATGTCGGTGGTCGGGGGCGACAATGGTGTGTGCAGGAGAGAAAGAAGGTAGGGACGCTCGTCGGAGGTCGGCGAGGCGGGTGGTGGCGGCGAGGACGATTTGGTGGAGAGGTTGTCGTGCATGGAGTCTGTCGGGCTGTTTTATTTTTTCTTCTTCTCGTATTCTCATGCAGCGAAGGTTGTGTTCTACCTATGTTTTTAAAAAATGGTTGCTAAAATTTTAAATACCACGTGCGTGCATCTATCTCTACTACTGAAAAGAATGAAAAAGGAGATAACATCTTGATACCCGAGTGTGCCGCTCCGTAAGTCTGCTCCTCCGCGCCCCGCCCCCCCCCCCCCGGGGGCGACCGTATAGCAATATTTTTGCACTTTCCCCGCACGTCTGCCGAGGCGACGCTCCCGTCCCGTTCTCCCAGGCGGAGTGGACGGTCGCAGACCGGCTGTACGACGTCGTCTCCTCCAAGCAACGCCCGCTTGGATCCCATGTGCCTCTCTCGAATTCCTCCGCCGGCCATGCGCGCGGGACCTTTTCCCCGCCAAAACCACATCCACTCACCTCGACAGAGCTCACCGGCGCTCGATGCCTCGCGGAGAATCTCACTAGATCGAAGAAGAGTAGAGCAGAGCAGAGCAGTGGCGAATCGAGGCCGTGAGGCCCCCAGACCGCGCGCGGTTGGGGAGGGAGGATGCCTCCATGGCCGCGGCGATGAGGAGGAGGTCGCCATGGCCGCGGACCTCGAGCCGCCGGCGAAGAAGGCCGGTGCGGACCTCGAGTTGCCGGCCGACGGGGAGGAGGGCCGCAGATCCGACGGGTATCCCGCACCGAGGCGGGCCGCGCTGCCGCTCCCCGGTGGGGGAAATCGCACGCTCGCGCGGCCGCATGCCTGCGGGGGGAGCTCGCCCGCCCTTGCGCCACCACTGCTCCAGGGCCGAGCCAGCCTTCGCGACTGTCGCTTCTGCCATCGGCGAGTCCCGGCCATAGCCTCCACGTGCTGGAGCCTGAGCCTGGAGCTGGAGAGCGAACGGGGAGAGAGATATGAAGGAAGGAGAGGAGGGCGTTGTCCAAGAGGAGCCCGCTGCGCCGACCGCGCAGCAGCTCGCCAGGACTGGATACGGCAGAGGATTATGGAGGCGGATGTGTCACGGCCGGGCTCCCGGTTCATCACGGAGGAGAACAGAGAAGGGATAAGATTTTGAGGGCAATGTCGTCTTTTTTTTTTGGTTTCCCCACTCTGTATGATCTCCAATTCTCCTTAAAAAAACTCGGCCGGTGAGGGAAAGACCGCCCCCATGGTATTAACTTAAGAAGAAGCCTCGGCTTCCCCGACTGAGAAAATCCCCGAACCCTGGCCCCGTCCTGACACTGAGAGTCGTAACCCGTGGGAAACTACATACCTGGGCCATACACGATCCTCAGGCCGACCTGGGCCGTCTCCTAACCAGTGCTTTGGCACACGAGGCCAGCGAGGGGATTTTTTTTACCCACAGGGGGAAATTCGCCTCACCTGGGGTTCGAACTCACAACCTGTGGGGTGCCGCTGGTGTGCTTTGACCAACTGGTCTAGCACCCTTTGGCATTCTCCTTACGTATATTTAATAAGAAACTTGTTTGATATTTTCATTTTTAAGTAATCAATCGTAATTCATCTAAAGTCATATATTTCTATAGTGAACAGATGTTACCGTAAGATATATTAGACTTCTCACTTCTCAATTGCATTGCGTAAGTAATCATATCATGCTTTGATTAAATCATAATCATGCTTCTATAAGAAATATGTGCGTCATATTTGAGTACACATACACAATATATTATCTTGCACACAAGCAACAAAATGGTATACAATGAGTCATATAGAGTTTTTCTAGATAGGCTAGAAGGGTATTATTCGATATCAAGCATTCTCTCAATTGAGCACTAAAAAAGTTACAAAGATGAAATGTATACATAAATTACATTTGTATACAAATTGCCACACAATGGTATACACAATACATTTGTAGTTAATCTTAAGCTACATTCAAAGCATTAAACAGCTTACAGACGATCTCTCTGTCTATGGGCTGTATGAGCTGTCTGTACATCTGTCTATATGCGCAGTTCGAGATTCTATAGACGACTTGTTATCTAAGGGCATGTACAGCCCCGTCTATAACTCGCGTCTGTAGAGCTGCACTTTTGCAAAATGCCCCCCGCCGTTGCCTACAGACGGACCTCGCGTCGCCTCGTCCCGTTCTCCCAGGTGCAGCCGACGGGCGTCCGCGCGCTGTACGGCGCCGTCGTCCCCAAGCGACAAGCCGGTGATCCCGTGCGCCCGAGCTCTCCTATCTTCCCAACTCCTCCGCAGGCTTCGCGCGCGGGAGTTTCTCCCGCCAAATCTCCCAGCTCGCTGCAGCCTCATCGGACGCAACCTCGCCAGCGCCCTGGCCGGCCGCGGCCCTAGGAGAGAGAGGGACAGAGAGATCCGCCGCCGGGCGCACCCACCGTCACTGTCGCTTCCCGTGGGAGCTCGCACGCCCTCGCGCCGCCGCTCCACGGCGAGGGAGGTCGCCATCAGCCAATTCGTGATGTGCAGAGGAGGGGAGCACAACAGCGGCGAGAGAGGGCGACGAGCTCGGGACGGCGAGCTGCGGGGAGGAGGGGTCGCAGATCCGGCGCCGTCGCCGCTCCTCGGCGGAGGAGCGCACCCGCCAGTGTGCTCGCTCCCCGGCGGCCATGGCCTCGACCCGCCGCCGGATCCCGACCATGGCCTCGACCCGCCGTCCGATCCGGCCCCGAGGAGGCCTCTATGGCCGCGGCGGGGAGGAGAAGGCCGCCATGGCCCCGCCCGCGCGCCTGTGGGGAGCTCGCTCGCCCTCTGCCCTGGCCATCGTGAGGAGGAGCTCCGCCTGCATCACCCACGATCTGCTTGCGCGCCGTTGGAGAGGTAGGAATCAGCCGGTAGAGAGAGGGGTCGGTGACGGAGAAGAGGAGAAGCCGGCAGCTTCGAGCTAGAACTGCTCCTTCGCCACGGGCGCTTGCGGGACAGTGCTCAAATGCCTCGCAAGCCATGGCAAGCCAGAGCGGAGATGCTAGAAGTAACGCTGACAAGCTAGAAGAAGCTGCAGGCAGCAGGCGTGGGATATTTTCCTGCCGTGTGTGGACAGGAAAAGGCCACGTAGCCTCAGGAGCAAAACAATTCTAAGAGACGTTGTTATGTAGGAAAAACATTGTAACTATGTGTACAATTTATTATATTTATGCTTCCTAAAAGTTATTTAATCATGTTTTTTCTTTTGATTATTCTATCAAATAGTCACACAATAGCATACACAAATGCATTTTTAGTTGATCTTAACCTCCATACAAACCATTAAACAGTTTACAGACGACATATTTGTCTATAGGCTGTATGAGTTGTCTATACATCTGTCTGTATGCACAGTTCGAAATTCTGCAGACGACCCCCTGTCTAAGGGCTGTACATGCCCTAACATCGCCGACCCCGTCGCCGCCGTCCGTCCCCGTCACTACTCCCCACCTGCTCCCCATCCCCGTCACCGCTGTCCTGCTCTGCGCCGCACCCGCACCAGGGGTGACGCCTCCCCACCTGCTCCGGTTGCCGTCTGGCTGCGTCGGGGACCTCGCCGGGCCGCCAACCCCAGCCGTGTCCGCCGCCGTCGCCGATCGGTATCCACCTCGGCACCCCCTCCCCAACTGCAGCGTCCACAGTGGTCGCCTCCTCCATCTTGTAGATCTAGCTTATTAAGTTGGTTTATCCAGTCATTTTATATTTACCAATTTAAAATCCAGAGAAATGTATTAGGTTCTAAAATGCTCTTCCTAATTTTAAATTTTATAAGTACGTAATATTTAAAATTAAAATAATAATATTGTGTATTTAAAATCTATAGCATTCCATTTATGTTTGCATCCTCTAAAAACTGACGATTATTCTTACCACAGATTTTCAAGTGGATGGCTCATTCTGCAATACATGACAAGCTGGAAAAGTGACAAAAAAATTGGCATTTGTACGGTGAGTAAATATATTTTGTTGAATGTTACTTTCTCATGATCTTAAAATATGCAAAAAAAAATTACATGTCGTGTTTTGACTTTAAGCAAAAAATATTTTAATGTTTCAGGATAGTTTTGCTATGCGACGTAATTTCTTCGTCGATCTTGTGGCGCATGAAGCAAATGCTTGGAGAAAGCGCCTACCAAGCATTGTAAAATACTATTTTGGGCACATCACAGGTATAAATTTTGAATAGACGTAGTGTGTCATTTTATGTGTCTTTGTCATAGTCACTTAGGCAAATTACCAGATTAATAGATCAAACATGTGCGCTCAACTTCAAGTCGTTCTTCGGATGTGATGTCTTCAATTAAGAAATTTTTATTGTATATTTTGTGTATTACGCTAAAGATAATTGGATGTCCGTAGCAACGTACGGGCACGAAGCTAGTACTAGTTTTAATTAGTTGAGGAGCACAATCTAAGAAGTTCTTGACGCAATGGCGCTAAGGTTGTCGCCCTCTTCTCCATCAATAGAGATGCCAAGTTGAGCGTGGACTGGCTCAGGCTGACTGCGAGAAAGCAAATGTCACTTTCAGTTGACCAAGAGACGCACCCAGATCATTAAACTCGAGCAAAGCAATCCGCGTCCGGCCTCCGGCGTCCCTGCGGACTCGGCCAGCGGTTAACCGGCGCCTCCTCCCTCCAGTTCGCTTGACCCAACAGATCTTGCACCAACGTCTGATCGCTGCCGTTCCCAGGAACGCGCCACCTTTTCTCCCGTCCACCGCGGCGTCTCAGTTCTCTACCCCGCCATCTTTGAAAGTTTCCAAATCCTGCTCATCGCAAGGTTCGCCCACGCCGTGCCGTTCTCGCGGCCCATCGATCAAGACCCGCCCGCACCCATCGTCATCTGCCCATGTGACCGCCGACCGCCGCCAGAGCGTCATATTTTAACGTTCAGACGCGGCGGCCGCCGCCGGGGAGATGACGGAGATGGCCGGCGGCCCCGGATCGTCGGGCGGCCTGGTGCTGCGGGCTTGCCAGTTTGTCTTCGCCGCCGCGTGCATCTGCGCCATGTCCTCCGCGCCGGGATTCACCAACTACACCGCCTTCTGGTACGGCCCCAGCCTGCCTTGCATCCTCATATGAATCCCTGATTGCTTAGCGTAGCGCCTGTATGGTGGTCTGGTGGATTGGTGGTTAACATCGTCTATTCTGTAGGAGAGATTGCGATTAAGGATCGTACTGTGATAGCGGATTCTGCTCCGTAGCAGGATGAATATCTGCCTCATTTACTTGATTTTATTAGTTGTTTGTGTTGAGCCGTCCGCCCTGTGATTTGGCGTGGAGGCGCCCGTGGCAATCGGAGTCCCCATGGGCATCTTATTCTGAACTCTTACTGAAGTACTCATTTGCAAGATGACTAGTTTATTCATGAAGTTTGCGCATTTTGGAAAACTGAACAAAAATATGTATGCACCTTAAAGTTTAGGATCTAGCCAGTGAACCAATTTATTGATTGACCAGCATTAGCCGGGGCAGCCACTGATCCACTAGATTTTATGAGTTTATCCCTTTGCAGGAATGTCAAGTCGCTTAACCATACTTTCTGCAAACTGTTCTTCTAGGGAACAAATTGAAATGTCGTTCCTGTAATTATAAGTATAAACAGGCATTCCTATTAAAAAAAAGCTATAACAAAGAATTTGGAGATATTCGTGTAGTTCATTGCCACTGCTATGTTATTTTATATGCCCTTTTGTATCCAGCTTGATGAGTAGCATGTGCTTTCATTTCTACCAAATTTAGATATTGGCTATAAAGTCCATATATGCATTTGTTGCATGCTCTGACAGGCGTGTGGATGAAAGTATCTGGTTCTGCAACCATTTGTGCCCTTGCATGCCAAATTTGTTGACATCAAGGCATTACCTTCAGATTTTTTAAGCTAATAACATAGTTTCCAATTGTGCAACTGATTTTTTTCCACTGCTATCAAATTTCAGCTACTTGACTGCATCTATGGGACTACAGGCGCTATGGAGTTTGGGGCTTGCATGTCTTGATTGCTATGCCTTGATACTGAAAAGGGATCTCCAGCAGGCTTTTTTCATGAGCTTATTTATTGTTGGCGATTGGGTAACCGTTCATGACAGTTTTTACCCATGCTACTTACTATTGAGCCTATTTTGTTTCTGCGACCATCCAAAGTGATGAATTAGCATATCTATAATTACACTGAGTACCCAAAATTTTCTGGCAGTGTTTTCAATATATAAATTGTAGCACCTGGAGCCCTGGATGCCATATTCCTGCAGTATGTGGAGACACGTTAATCATTCCTCGACCATCCTCTGTTTTGCTTCTGTCCATATTTTTTTATGGAACATTGTGTGAAATTATCCCCTTTTTTTGTTGGTATTTTGCAGACTTGTAAAATCTCAGGAACACTGTGTAATACATAGCACTGCCTTGCTTTACATGTTCAAGAAGTCTAAGTTTCTTTTCCTACTTTTATTTTGGAGTCATCCAAAATTCCAAATTATGATCAGTACCAATTTGAGCCTGAACAGAAACATGTGTAAAATTGTGATTTGCGGGTAATTTCTATGGTTTTAGATACAATAGGATCATATCCATGTTGATAGTGGGCAACATTTTATGAAACATGTTATGCTCATAGTGCTGGTATTGAACTTTCAAAATGTTGATTCAGAATTTCTGAAAGAATGCTCAATATGATGCAGGTGACAACAATTCTTTCATTTGCTGCAGCGTGCTCGGCAGGAGGTGTAGTCGTTTTTTTCGAAAGGGATGCATACTTCTGCAGGAGGGATCCCCAACTCCCTTGTGGAAGATTCGAAGTCGCAACTGCATTTGCATTTCTTTCCTGTGCATGCAGTGCTGCGTCTGCTCTTGTAGTGTTTTGGCTCCTTGCTTCGTTGTGAATAATCTTATGTAAGCTCTGTCTGTAATGCCTCTTTGTATGTAGCTCATTTTTTAGGCAGAACACACAATAAAATTATGAAAATTTCTGGGAATTGGGTTCCATGTGCTCTTCTATGATGTCTGCCTCATCTGCCCAACCTCAAACATTTTTTCCAAGTGTTTTGGATAAGAAAGTTCTTTTCTAATACACATTTTTGAATTTTTGACAAAAAAAACTGCTTGATTCATAGAATGATTACTGCTTGTTAGCTTCTTCAATCATAGGTTATCAATGTCAGTTTCCAACCCTGGAGAATGACACGTCGAGTGACCTTGTATGTTCTTCCCCATTTTCTCCTAGCAGGCATAGCAAAAGTCCTAGGAATTTAATTTGACATGGACACCGATCTAACAGGTCTTCCAAAGGGTTCAAAGACAAGGATTTCAATGGAAAGAGATGTTATACCACATAAATCATTCTATGATTGCCTCACGATTTATGTGGCTGCATTTCAGTCTGTCCACTGGATGCATTTCTCCAGACCACATCATATATGTCTGTAGACAATTCTGGAGTCCATCTTAAAATAATTCGATCCAATCCACACAATTTCTCCTAGGTTCATGGCAAGACAAGTAGCATGATATGTTTGTTCCACATTTTGTTGGCTGCAATTGCATGACCGACTGTTTCAAATTGATTGGACGCCTGCAGCTGACGTTCAGAACCAGCTGAAGTAGCATGATCCGTCAGTCTTTCAGACAGTGCCCGAGTTTATTAGAATAAAAACGCCGGTGCACAGAGAAAATGATACATCATTTACTAGTATATGACTTGCTAAAAAAATTAAGTAGCATCCCATGCATAATGGATAATGCCATTTTTCAACAATTTGTTGAAAATGAGAACTTACCTTCAAAGATAGCACAGAGAGTAGCTCTCAGCAGCCGGATCAAAACAGGGCATACCTCTCTGCTCGCCAGTCTATATTTAAAAAATAGAGAGGAAAAAGGTAACCAAAGAGTTGGGAACCTCGGACAATGTAGCAGACCGACAGTACATTCACTGGTATAAAATTGCATATACAGAAAACTTAGTTACATCACACATATGGGCTTCTGTGTACATATACAGCATTTAGCACACAAACAGACTTAAGCATACTCAAAGATACCTTGGACCACAATCTTTTTGAGAACTTATTCTTGCTATGTTACTGAACTTCTGCAGACACGAATCTGAAACCTCAAAACTCAAGAGATCACAATCACTTGTTATTTCTGACTCATAAAGTAACTAAAATTTTCAACAAAGAACAAGGATACATTGTGTCAGACAACATGTATAAGGCTGTTTGCGCTAGGACAAAGACACCAAGCTATATTGTTTATAGAAGGGGGATTTGTAATCCTCCCTGGGTAAAAGAACTTAAGAATGTACTGCAGCTAAAACAGAATATATCACATGACGATCTCAGGCTTCAGAATGCTTGACTTGATCTCTTTGTGTGGGAGAACAACACCACCATTGCTGTATACTTCATCGCACACGTGAACATCCTCCCCCAAGATAGTCATGTTCTCTATCCGCACCCATTGTCCAACAGTTGAGTGCCACCCGATAATGCTGTTTGAGATACAAGCATGCTTCTTGATACGCACACCACGCATGACAGTGCAACGAGAAAGCCTCACACCATCCTCCACGACACATCCAGGTCCAATAGCGACATCTGGACCAATCAGGCAACCCTCTCCAATCTTGGCACTCTCATGCACCAGGATGTTGCCAACGACATGTGCTCCAGAAGCGAGCTTGGCAGCTGATTTCTTCCTAATTGAGTCTAGATAAAGACGCAAACCAGTAATGTAGTCCCTTGGCTGACCAACATCCATCCAAAATCCTGGAAGGACCATGGCATGGAGCTTTTGATCAGCTGCAATTTGAGGGAAGACCTCTTTCTCAATTGATGTTGGCCTCAGTTCAATGCGGTCAAGGACAGATGGGTTCAGCAAGTAAATCCCAGCATTGATCTTGTTACCCACAAATATTTTTGGCTTCTCTACAAATCTTTCCACCCTTCCAGTTGCCTCCTCCATAACCACAACACCATATTTTGATGGTTCATCCACCTATATTAAAAAGAAGGTCAGCTCATGTATACTAGTTAATTCCATGAGATAATGGCCAGCAAGAATTTACCTTCGTGACCATAATTGTTGCCTCACCACCATGGCTCTTGTGAAATTCGATGAGTTCAGCAAATGGGTATTCGCTTATGACATCGCTGTTGAGGACAAAGAATGGCTCGCCAGATCCATCTGCAAGCTTATCCCTTGCTAGAGCAAGAGGGCCAGCGGTTCCTAAGGGCTCAGTTTCTTGAGAGCATGTAATTTTGATGCCAAGCTTATCCTCGAAATCCTTCAAGAAGTTAATCATCACCTGGAAGATACAGATCACACCAATTAGATAGATCATAGAAGTTAAGACTGACTGTGACAGTGGGAAATATGAATGATCTGTTATTCTACCTCTGGGCGGTAGTTGATGGCCAACACCACCTCCGTGACCCCAACTTCTTTCAAAGCTTCAATCTGCACAGAATGAGCCAGTTTTAATTCTTGCAACCATGTTTTCGTCCCGCACATGAAAAAAGCACTTTGTTGGTGCTTATATATGTACTTGGACACAAAGAAAAATTCCTGGAGAGGATATCTGTTTGGGGAGGAACTTATGATGTGATACATAATGATTTTCCAGTTGATGCATAAATCTTATGATAAAAAAAGTACGTTACTGCTAAGGAAAGTAATAGTTGCATGGCTAAATTGAGTCTAAGGTACTCCAAGTTCAAAAGCTACAGGCACAGCAAAGTCAAAAGCCACTGATGATGGATGCTTAAATGATGTGGACTGGGGTTCAAAAATACCATAGGAACAATAACTCTACAGCCACATCTAGTCTTGAGCCCATTATTAGTTAGTACAAGGCAGCTGATAACAGACTACTAAAAAAAGGCGCTCATCCAATAGATAAAAGCAGTACGGGAATGCTGCCCTGATATCACAATGCTCATATCCCGTTCCAAAAAGGAAAAAAAAGAACATACTAGAATGCTCATATTATGTCAGCTCAAGGAGTATTTACCTGATGCAGAATCATGGGCTTGTTTGCAAAATCAACAAGGGGCTTTGGGAAGCTGAGAGTCAAAGGGCGAAGGCGGGTTCCGAAACCCCCAACGAGAATGAGCGCCTTCATGGTGAATTCCTCCCTCAAATCCCTGTTAGCCACACATCCAGATCAAGAAGAGAAGAACAGAAAATGCGTGCAGCCGATCTGCACGGGGGCTTAACCGACCCTCCAAATTATTTCGGCAAATAAAGCTTGCAGGCGCCCAAGCGGCCAACCGAGATCAATCGATCTTGCGCGCCGAGGAAGAGATAATCGCGACTAATAACTCAAACGGAGAGATCATCCATCTGAGCAAGCTCGGGCTGCTTGCGAACAGAAGAAGAGAATTACCGCGGAAAAAGGGACGGCGGGACGAGATTTGGGGGCGCTCGCGCGGCACACAGCACACTCCCTGCGTCGCCCGATCTCCTCGCCTCGCGTCCCCCGTCTCCTCCCCTTCCGGTCTTCCCAGCGAAGAGGGCACCACCGCACCAGACCAGACCGCTGCGAGCGAGAGGCTGCCGGCCTGCCGCGCTTCTGGCGATTGGCCGGGTGGGGTGGGCTCAACAGTTGGGCTCAGAGGCCCAGCCCAGCGTCACGGTCCGATTTATAGGGCCCACGGCCTCTGGCCGCGCCCTTTTGAGTTTTGACGCCACCCGCGCCCACCACGTCGGCACGTGCAGCGCTGGCCTTACCCTCTCCGCTCGTCACACGTCGGACTCCCTGCAACGCCGTCACTTTCCCGGCCTCCTCCCGTGGCTGCCATTCGGCGCGTGACTTGCGCCGTCGACGAGTGATCGCCGGCTTTGGGCCCAAGCAAGGCGACGCCGGGTTTCTGTCCATCACAGTCAGACAGCATGTTTCTTCTCCGGCCGGAGGCATCACAGATCACACATGCTCTTCCGTCGGCCCCGTTTGTGAATTTTTTTCTGGAAGTGGTGAAATTTTTGTATTGAAAAATGTGTTAGGTGAGAAGTGGTACGGTCTGCAATGTGAAAATTTTGGGAACTTTTGAGGAAGTAACCTGTTTAGTTCTCCAAAAATCTTAAAAATGTTCAGATTGCAGACCGTGTCACTTCTCACAGAACACGCTTCCCAATGCAAAAATTGCACCACTTTCACCAAAATTTCACGGAACTAAACGGTGCCTACTAAGGGTGTGTTTGGCATGGCTCCAGAACCGAACTCCATGCCAGAGTCGGGTGGAGCTGGCCAAACACCCCGACTCCAGGACTCCATGAAGCAATTCAAACTCTGGAGCTCTAGTGCAAATGGGACTGGAGTTCTGGACGACCTCGTTTGGTACTCCAGAATTAGACAATTTGAAACTAGACATGGAGTTGGTGGGAAATTACCCACCACTGCCACTCTTAAGTGAAATAAAACGTTTCGCTGCCTTCTATTCCTCCCGCGACTGTCTTCGGTCGGCCCTCCTCTACCATGTCGGCGTCGTCGTTCCTCTCTCTCCCAGTCGGCGCCGTCCCCCTCTCTTCCCCAGCCGGCGCCGCCCTCCCTCCCTCAAGCCGGCGCCGCCTGGCCTCCCTCTCCCCCCCAGCCGGCGCCGTCCTTCCTCTCTCCCCCAGCCGGCGCCGCCCTCCCTCTCTCTCCCTCAAGCCGGAGCCGCCCTCCCTCTCTCCCTCACACCGACGCCGCCCTCCCTCTCTCTCCCCTCACGCCGGTGCCGCTCCTCCACCTGGTGTTCCAACCGCCGGTCGCCGGACCCACTCCGACCGTCGGCTTGTGGCCAACGCGCAGTCGTCGGCCCCTAGCCCGCGCCCGGCAGCGGTGCCCCCTGATTCGCGCGTGCCGCTGTGCCGGCACAGCACGCGTGTGACCGCCGCCGCCCTCCAGATCGTCTGCCACCGTGGATCTCGCATGGTAGGTGGGGACGCAGGGAGGGGCTCGGCCATCACCATGGAGCTCGCAGGGGGCGCATTGACGGGCGGTGGCATAAGGCGTGACGGCGCATTGCAACGCGTGGGTGCGGAGGTGGCCGGCGGCGCGCGAACAGCTGGCCGGCGGCGGGCAGAGGGACGGCCGGCGGTCGGTGTCCGCAGCAACACTGAAGATGAATGAGACCCACATGTTATTTCTGAAGCTGCTAGCCAAACACTCATTTTTTACTACTCCAACTCTACTCAGAGCTGACTCCGCCTGAAGTTTTGGAGTGGAGCAGCTCCAAGTGGAGTTGGAGCCATCCCAAACAGATTCTAAACATGGCCTACAAGGAAAGCAGGCTCTTGCTTCTTCCATCCTGGCCACTTTCCCGAGACCAAGGCACCGAGAGGAATTGAAACAGCTTGTCTTGTCTGCCTGTGCTGCGCATGTGTACTCCAAGCTAGAGTGGATCCGAGATCAAGTGCCGAACACGCGCGGCACTTTGTCCTTCCGACGAGTCCTCCTCCTGTCCTCCACTAGTGGTTTCGTTCAGCATATTCTGCGAAGTGTTAGCTGATTCCTCAACGCCATGGGCCACCTCTGGGGCTGCGATTATCTTATCCGATGCGAGTGGCGATAGCGCCGTGCGCGCGCTGAGACGCGCGCTCCTGATGCGTCGCGAAACCCGGCAGATCTCGCTCGGGCGTTTTGAGCGAGGTCAAACCATGATGCAGTGTCGGTGAACCCAAGGAACCGGCCGGGTTGCCGGCCTGCTGATGAAGCGGCAAGCGCGATCTGCGAGACTGCGACCGACGAGACGACGACGGGGCTAGGAATGGATCTCATCTCTGTGCAACGCAACGTGATACGCGTGGAGGGAAATGGCGCTTATTGAGCGCTGGTTTCCTGCGTATGTGTTATGTTGATTATGAAGTACTCCTCGGTTCTTGAATTTACGACGTTTAAGATAAAAGAAAATAGTTCATTTTAAATTAATTTTCTTGTCCTAAACATCATATATTTTTAGGACAGAGGTCGTAGTAGGATTTGATTTTTCACTTTTCATGGAAAAGATTTTTATGCAACTTAATCATGTATACTTGTGTGTGGTGCCATTGTCGAACTCTGAACTAGCTGAATACTGTAACCCAGCCTCTGCCAGGAGCTGGGACCACCAGCGAATGGGCTGAAATATTGTCTGCCTTGTTCCCCCGGGTGGCCGGGTATGCCCCATGCGGTGAATTTTTTTGGGATTTGACAACATGAACTTGAAAGGTAAGGTGGATTATTTTCTTTGTCAGGAGTTAAACAGGAAAATTTTAGCAACAATGAGCAGCAGCTTCTGCATCTTTTCTTTTAGCTCTGAAACAACTCGTGGAATCATGGCCCATTGGGCTAAAATTTTCTTAGGCCACTCGGTCAACAATTGGCCCGGCAACAATTGGTCAACAGTAGGTAGTCACTAGTCAGTCCATGTTGGATCTTTTGTTTCGGGTTGTGTATGGTTTGCCATTTTGTGTTCGTCTGGAGTCTGTTTCATTTGGGTTGTAATCGAACATTGTACCATTTCTTCTTCTGCTTAATACAATGATACGCTGCACGCGTATTCGAGGAAAAAAAAAGAAATATGTGTTGTGTCGAAAAAGACTCGGTCTAAAAAAAACAAATGACTCGTTTCAAAAAAAAACAAGAATAGACAAGATAACATAATTTCCAAAAAAAAAAACAGAAGATAGAATTAAGCGTCATGCACAATATACAGTTATGCTCTGCTATTGAGTGACGAGGAAATCATGATATATTACATGACTGGTGCTATTGCCGTATTGCGTACATACAGGCTACTGGTTTGTTTGTTTATTTTTGACACTACAAAACACTTGATGTTTAGCTTGCAAAGCCTCCTTTGAGACTTACATATGCCTTGTTATTACAAGCTCCAGCGACAGTGGAGAAAAGGGCATAGAAGCTAGTACTCCACTACTCCGTAGTAAAAAAAAAGTGTACGGAACCTGAAAACCAGTATGTTCGTTTCCAGTTCGTACAATTGCTCGATGTGTTTGCACATGATCATACCATACTTGTTCTTCTTGCGAGGCACCGCGCTTTTGACCAACAAATTCATCAATTCAAGATCCTACTAAGCTCGCCGGCGCAGCGTCGAGCACCGGATCGGAGACGCCCGCGCGGTGCAGGTGGTGACGGACTGACGGTCTCGGCGTGCGCGGACGTCGAGCAGAGCTGCTGGCTCCTCTCGTCGCGGTGGCGGCCGTCAGAATCACCCGGCAGGAGCACGTACGACGACGACACCGGCGAGGGCTCGTCGGAGTCAGAGATCAAGACGCGGAAAGAGGCATGCTCTTCTTCCTTGTACTGAGCTATGACCTTGAAGACGAACGGGATGATGCCTTCCATGTTCTGCGAGAAGCTGAAGCCTGAAGCGGTCTGAGAAATCAGAAGCTTTTGTGCTCTGTGACTGGAGTGAAAGAGCTGGATGCCTGGATAGGATGATGAGTACTTGAGTAGTAGTGTGGCCAAGGACGCTTCGAGAGATGACGGGGTATAAAAAGGGCGGGTAAAGTCGCCATGGAAAGGGACATCAAGAACAAATCCAATATCCCAGCAAGAAAAGGCTTTGGAAACTACTGTTGTTACTGAGACCGACCGGAACCCAAACAATGGATCCAATACCGCTCTGAAGTCTCTGAATGTTAACAGTGTGCTATTCTCTGATCGACACGCACCTTGAGCTCGATGTGCGTGTCTGACGACGGATCGACAGCTGGATGGTTTGACACTTTCGTTGCCGCGGAATGCACAGCACAGCCAATGGGTTTTTGAGCAGCTCAATCCAGGAACAACATTTGGAAGGGATCAAAGCCTAATGGCTGCGTGGTCTCGCACGGCGAGTCTGCCATTGGGCAGTGATCATATCGGAGGTGCGCTTTTTTCAGAGCTCCGAAGGTTACAGCACACCTGCTCCGTCAGGAAAAAAAGGAGACCCCTTCAAGATCATTATTTCGATGTCGATCGACGGATACATCCAGATGTGGCGTGGAAAGTTTCAACTGCTGAGTGGTGTGATCCACTGCAAAACTGAGTCCAGTGGATCAATCCGAGACGTCCGGGGTCCCAACCCTTTTTTGTTTTTTCTCCGTTGATGAGCAAAGGAGAGTGAGGAGGTTATCAACACGGTGCCGCAGCCTCTCAGGCTTGCAGCTAGGTGCCAGCGCAGGATCGACGAAGTGTTCAGTGTTGAACCGTTTCCTGGTGGGACTGATCGGAGGCGACAGCCCGCCGGAAGCAGAAATCCCGGGCGCGGCCGTGGGTTTCTGTTGGCGCAGGCAGTTGTGCGCGCGGTGACGATTTCGACTGCCGGGTGCCGACGCGGAAAGGGGCTGAAAAGGAGGCAGCGGCCAGCGGGTTTTGGCTTGGGACCAGCGTGACGGCAGGAGTATGAGTCGTCGACTCGTCGTCGTGATGAGCAAGCGCTCCCGCTCCCGCTCCCGCGACCGCGCGCGAGGCCGCGAGCCAAGGCCTTTGCTTCACGATCACGAGCGCGCTCGGCCCCGTCGCGCACGAACGCGCATGACCCGGCAGCCCAGCACAGCAGCTTGCGTTGCGTTTACAGCACAACGCGAGACCGCCTGACGCGGATGGCAGTGAGTTTGGTTCTGGCACGACGCGCCGTGAACAAATCGTCGGCGGTGAGGGAGAGACAGAGGGTGGATACTATCTGTCGCTTCAGCGACAGATTCACCTATCATCACACCGGTGTGGGCCCCATCTGTCAGCGACAGGGAGCTTCTTCTTCCTGGCGCTCTTCTTCCCTGTTGCTGTCTTCTGCCCGGCGGCTGGATCCCGTGAAGACGACGACGCCGGACGACGGACGAACGGCGGTGGAGGACGGCTAACGACGGCGACCGGCGGCGAGCCTCCCCTCTTCCTTCTTTTTTTTTAAGGAAATCCCCTCTTCCTTCTTCAACTCCGGCAGCCTTAGATTGAAGCTGCCGGCCGGGGGGAGGGAGGTAAGCCAGGCGGTGGGGATGGGGGGCCGGCGGCCTTTAGGGTTCTGGCAGTGGGGGCGGCGGCCGGGCCAGGTCGGGGCGGGGGTGAAGCTCGTCGGCGGTGCGGCTAGGGTTCCGGTGGCGGGGGGCACAGGCGGGGGGAGGGGAAGAAGGAGGCTGCCGTGGCGCGGTAGGGGCGCGCCGGAGCTCCGCCGCGGCGGCGGCGGCGGAGCTCCGGTGAGACCCTACCGCGCCGCGGCGGTGGGAGGTGGGCGCCGGGGCGGCGGGCGGGGTCGGGTCGGGCTCAAGGTTAGGGATGGAGCGGGAGGTAAGGGAAGAAGGAGTGGCTGCGACGGGCTGGCGTGATGGTTTGCGGTTTTGTCGCCACGGCGACAGCTAGAAGCACCCGAGACAGAGGAGGTCGGCAGATGGGGAACTGGGATTCTGTTGGAAGCGATAGCACCGTCACCGTGCGCCTCCTGCACGACAAAAACAACGAGGTTTGGATTTCGCCTGCATGGCTGCATGTTTACCAATCGACTAGGGGCTCGTTTAGTTCCCAAAAATTTTCCCAACTACCCGTCACATCAATCTTCCGACACTGATTAGGAGTATTAAATGTGAATTAATGACAAAACTCATTTCATAACCTCTACCTAATTTTTCGATACGAATCTAACGAGACTAATTATGCCATGATTAGACAACGCCGTGCTACAGTAAATAATCTCTAATGACGGATTAATTAGGCTTAATGGATTCGTCTCGCGATTTCCCGTCCATTCATGTAATTAGTTTTGTAATTAGTCTATATTTAATCCTCCTAATAAGTCTTCAAAGAGACTCCAAATTTTTTTTTTTGCCAACTAAACAGGCTCTGGGTTTTTTTTTTTTTGCTCTGCTGCTTGGTGAACTATGATCATACGACCTCCTCTTGAATTGATCTTGAGCCTTGGCCAACTACTTGTAATTAATCTATTAATTGATCCGAGATTAATTAGAGATGATTACCACCTGAAATACCTGAGTAAGTTGTTATGGTCGGCTACAACACAGGTATTGGGAAAGGATGCAACTCTACCCTCGTAGCGCTACATATATTAGAGGGACCCTAATTACGTTAAAAAAAGAGAGGCCCTAATCAACCCAACATTGCATAATTCCACAAATCCGATCAAGCATTCAAGGTCTAGACGCGGATAACTCCTTTTTTTCGAACGAACAGGAAGGATCACTCTTGCTCTTGACAAGATCTTCATTGCAACATCTGCTTGGATGTCTTCACCGTGTCCAGAGGTAAATCAGGAGAATTTAAGGTTCCGGTTACATTCTATGTCTAGAGATTAGAAGATGTGATCATATTCTAGGCTAAGATCCTGTCGTTGAGTTTATATCCATATTAGTTTAGATTGAACACCCTTAGCAAGTTAATTAGCATGAACCAATCCTCAGCGTGGGGGAAGAATGGGACGTGCACACTTGGAAAATTTTACTTTGCGAGACCTGCTACTGCTAGGCTACTTTTTTTTGAAAAACCAGCGGGAGCACTACTATATCATGTAAGGAGAAGAAGTAGGCGGAGTTTTACAGGTTGTTATTACATAGAAAACTAGGTAGCTCAACTCTCTAAATTGACCTAACATTAGGCTACAACAAAAATCTCATCACCCCCACAAGCCAGCGAACGGAGCTTGACATCCTCTTTGATCAGTGCCAATACTCTAGTCGCCAAGGCTGTCACCCCCTCGAAAATTCTCCTGATGCGCTCCTTCCAGATGTGCCACGCTGTGTAGATGAGAACAGATGCCATTCTCTTCTTGTCTTTCTTCGGCAACCCCCCGAGAGATCGATTCCACCAATCCGCCACCGTTGTATCCGACGCCGGCAACTTCACCAGTCCAGCCATCCACTGTGCCACCCGCCACCAAACCTTCTGGGCGAAGACACACCTAAGAATCATGTGCTCTGTGACATCCCGGTCCAAGGCTTAATAGGATTGGTAAGGATACTCATATCAACAAGTTGCAACTTCTTTTCCGGAAGCCCATCTCGAAAAAAACTCCAAAGTTAAGCGTGTTTGGCTTGGAGCGATGGGTGACCGACCGGGAAGTTCTTCCTAGGTGCGCATGAGTGAGGACAAAGTGCGCAGAAAAGACTTGTGTTGGTCTGTGAGGGCATTCTTGAGGTCCTAGAGAGCTGCTAGACGTAAGCGGGCCCGGCCTCGGATAGGCGGGTCGTTACAATTGGTATCAGAGCCGACTCTCGCGGTTTCACGGGCGCGTGCGGTTGCAGTGTGCATGGCTGGTGTGGGCCCTGAGTGGTCACACAGCATGGCACATGCGCTGACACTGGTCCCACAGACGTGGCCAAGAGAGGACGTTCCTGGCTTGGGGTTGATCGACGAGGACGTCGATCTTCTAAGTGGGGGTGTATGTGACATCCCGGCCCAAGGCTTAAT
The DNA here is from genome assembly GCA_036936925.1 of Cenchrus fungigraminus. NCBI lineage: Eukaryota > Viridiplantae > Streptophyta > Magnoliopsida > Poales > Poaceae > Cenchrus > Cenchrus fungigraminus. The sequence goes on from CM072779.1 coordinate 12,745,025, forward strand.
AGGATTGGTAAGGATACTCATATCAACAAGTTGCAACTTCTTTTCCGGAAGCCCATCTCGAAAAAAACTCCAAAGTTAAGCGTGCTTGGCTTGGAGCGATGGGTGACCGACAAAGTGCGCATGAGTGAGGGCAAAGTGCGCAGAAAAGACTTGTGTTGGTCTGTGAGGGCATTCTTGAGGTCCTAGAGAGCTGCTAGGCGTAAGCGGGCCCGGCCTCGAATAGGCGGGTCGTTACATGCTCTGCCGTCTCCAGATCTTGATCGCATAACTGGCACACCGGGGTGCACGGCCAATTCCTCTCGCTGAGCCTGTTTGCCGTTAGGAAACTTGCACTGAACCGGGAGCCGGGCGAAGAAACGATGTTTATCCTCAACTTTGGCCGACCAAATTGTCTTGTTGTCGAAAGTGCTGAAGGAACCAACAATCTACGCCTGATACGCAGATTTGGCGGAATAGCAACCGTCTGCTGTCCACTTCCAACGAATCTCATCCTCTTAATAAGTGAGAACCACTTGATTGAGCAAGCTCCAAAGGTGCACCAGTTCAGCCATTTCTGTTGCCGTCGTCATCTTCCAAATCCCTCTTGTACAGTTGTCGTTTTGCAGGTCATTACTCTCCGTTTGGTGTTTCCTCCGAGCAAGGTTGAAGAGATTTGGAGCTATGTACCATGCGCGCCCTTGCAGCCATGGTGACTCCCAAAATTATACACGGTGACCATTCCCAAGAGTAATGACTGTGCTTGCCCGGAACAACTGCTTGTCTTCCTCGGTACAAGGAACTTTAGCGCCTACCCAAGACCTCTCTGGATCCACCCATTGGTACCAAAGCCACCGGAGGCGAAGCGCACAGCTGAATCAATCCAGGTCAAGCACAACCAAACCCCCTAGTTTTTTTTTTGTCGTTGTACCACTGCCTAGCGAACCACAGTGACCACCATTGACATTCTTGTCCTCCTTCCACAAGAAATCCCTTCTTATTTTGTCAATCCTCTTTATGGTCCACTTCTTTAGCACAAAAGCAGTCAGGAAATAGGTGGACATAGAAGACAGCATGGTGTTAAGCAGTTTCAACCTTGCCGCTTTGTTCAAGAACCTCCCTTTCCAAGCTGATATCTTGTCGATGATCGATTGAATTTCTACACAATGCAGTTGGTGAAAGTGCAGCGGCAAGTCCAGGTAAGTACAAGGAAAGTTCATCACTTGGCAGGAGAAACCTTCCATTACCTCAGTCAGGTTAACATCTTCGCATCTAATTGAGAACACTGTACATTTGTCTCTGTTAGTTACCAGACCAGAGTCCTTTCCGAATAGATCGAGTATCTACCCACAATTTGCACATTTGTCTCTGCTAGTGCTACTACGCTTTGTGGTGGCGAAGACGGGAGAGTGTTTGCTCGCGAATACGTTTGTGCACGAAAAGGGTGGCTTGACATGTGCAGTTTTCATCGGCTGAACCCACACACATTGCACGAATGTTGTTTTCCGATGCCACAGGGGTGACTGCAGCATAGTGCAGACGCTCCTAAAGCAGAGCAAACTTCTTTTCTTTTTCGAAGAAAAACTGGCAGAACATCTTTTTGGACGAGGTGTGCTGCTGACATGCTGTGTGCTACGACTACGATTGGCCGGAAGTGTGCATCAGCTCGAACCCAAAAGTTCCTCATCGAAACGGCAAAGTGCCGAACAGGGGCTCTTATCCGCTAAATGATCCAGTGGGGCCCGCACGCCAGTGACCCGGACAGCATCTAACCCTCCTTCTGACTCAACCGCCGAAAAGACTACGCGCACACGTCAAAGTGCCCCCACACGAACCCGTACCTGCCCTGCCCGACGCAACCGCCGCGTCGTCGTCCGACCGATCACCGCCGCCGAAACCCTACAGCCCCGCCATGGCGGATCCGCCGCCCGTGGCCGCCTCCGCGTCGCCGGCGCAGCCCGACCAGCTCGCCGCCGCGGCCTCCGTCTCCACCCCGCAGAACCCCAACCCTAACCCCCTCCTCTCGCCCCAAATCCCCCCGTCCCCGACCGTCTCCGACCTCTCCGCGCACATCTCCTCCCCGCAGCAGCTCGACCCGGCGTCCGCGGCCTCCGGCGGCGGAGGATCCATGGAGTACCCGCCGCGGCCGCCCCAGCTGCAGGCGCCTTCGCCCACGCAGGCGGGGGCCGCCGCTGGGGGGTACGGCCAGATCCACCGCTCGGGGTCCACCTCCCGCCTCTCCACCGCCAGCCAACTCCCGCAGTACGCCGCCATGGCGGCTAGGATGTACGGCGCTCAGATGAGCTTCTCGGGCGGCGGAGGACTGGTGGGCCAGCAGCAGCAGCAGCAGCTGGCGGGGCGTGCGCCCATGCTTGGGCAGGGGCAGCTGGGGATGCTGCAAGGCCAGGGAAACGCGGCATCGGCGGCACATTTCGGGCTTCAGTCACAGATGATGGCGCAGGTGAATTACTCAATTTGGAGGCTGGGGGCCTCCATAAGTAAACTGAATTTTGCATCTCCTCGCATAGGGTCCACCGTGACAGGAAGGATAAAATGTGAGGGTAAAACTTTTAAATGTGAATTGCTCTACAAGCAACCATGATAATTTTATACTGTAATTTGGTGTTAGGGCTCCTTAATTTTTAAATTGTTTAATCAGGTTGGTTTTAATGCCTAGAAGCAGCTTTGTGAAATGCCAGTACATATAAAATCACGCAAGAACAGACATGGGTAGTCAACGCTTATTAAGCATGGTCAAACATGTTTCCTTTACCCAGATGTGTTCAATTTAAAGGAAATGAGTAGTGAATCCAGAATGCTCTTATTTCTTTTGAAGTTATTTACTGCATCATGACATGGACAAAGAGAAGGATCAAAGATTAAATTCTTGGATGTGAAGGTGGACTGGAGAGAAAATAAATTATCCAAACTCAAATCTCTTAGCAATAATACTTATTAGTAGATAGTTGTACTTGTGGTTGTAAATACTTTCATCGATAAAAATAACACAATGAATAAGTGACCTGCCAAAAGGAATGACACTGTCCAGAATTTGCCTTTCATTTTAAGGTACCTACAGCCAGCTGGTTTTAATTCAAGGAGAGTATTATTTTCTTTATTTCTTAGAAGCTACTAATAGAGTAACTGACTTCTATGTTCCTGTAGGCAAGGCAAAAAGGCATGGTCCAAGGTACACAATTGAATAGTGCTAATACAGCTCAAGCGCTGCAAGGGATGCAGCCCATGGGAGTCATGGGTACTATGGGGATGAGTCAGATGAGACCGAATGGAACTATCCCCTATGGTGCCCAACAACGGTTTGCCCATGCACAAATGAGACCTCAGGCATCTCAACAGGCTGCACTATCTCCTCAGGTGGAGTTTAAGGACTATATAATAACAAATAGTCTCCATTAATTTGCATGCATGGTCTTCTGGCCGCACTAATGTTAAGGAATGCTGCAGTGTGGCAAGATTATTTTTGAAGCACATATCTTTATATGCCATGTTGAAAGTAGTAAACAGTCTGTTAACCACAGTGTTTGATCTTTCTTTAAACCACTGTATAAAAATGCTTGAGAGTTGCGACTTGTGTGCTCTTTATCTAAATTTCCTGTTGATCCGTAACAAACAGAATTAACCTGCTTTATACATGGTACATGCTGAAGTTGCTACATATTAACCTGTTCTTGCATTTTAAAAACATTTATCATGTATAATGTTTCTGTAGTAGCTGTTATTTTTGAAGGAATTATCGTAATTTTTATATGTGATTGGTTTACAGAAAGTAGCTGGTCAAGGCTTGTCGAGAACAGCATCAATTACGGCATTAAATTCACAACTGCCTGGATCATCGCAAAATGGACAGATGGTGGCAATGTCTATGCCTCAGCAACAGCAACAGCACCAGCAGCAGTGGTTGAAGCAAATCCAATCATCCATGGGGTCACCAGTTTCTCCACAGCAACAATTTCAGCACCAACAGAGACTCATGTTCATGCAGCAACTTCAGCAGAAAACAGGATTGACCCAACAGCAACTTGCACAAGTCCAACAGCAGCATCCACATCTTAACGCCCAACAACTGATTCAGCAGCAACATTTTCTCCAGCAGTTTCAGCAGCAGCAGTTGCAATCTCCAAGGGTTTCAGCATCTGGTTCGCAGAAGTCTGCGAACCATACAGGATCACAGCCAGGTACACCTCTGTCCGGTGGAACTATGACTGGTGGAAGTGCAAGCCAGGGAGCTGAAGGTACTAGCCAACTTCTTGGGAAAAGGAAGATACAAGATCTGGTTGCACAGGTGATGACCTGGATCTTTTCTTACCTGTCCTAAACTTCTTTGTTATGCTGTTCATGTCACTGATCATGATTTCAGCAAAGTTAATACACACCCTACTTTTTTTTTGGAAGAAGGTTTCTTGTTCTAGTTAAATATATTACTTTGGTCTGTTCTTAAACTATAAAGTCTTATTACAGATAGATCCCTTAGGCAGGATTGACCCTGAGGTGGAAGATCTAATTTTAGAAATGGCTGATGACTTCATTGACTCGGTAATTGTTTTGTGCCTTGCTATTTGTTTAGAGTATGATTTCCTGTCGATTTCAGAATCAGAGTACCTTCATCCTTTAAACTTGATCATATGTTATCTGCTGGAGATATCTTGTGGTTCAGCTGACACGGGTTTGCCTTTAGGTGACTGCATTTGCGTGCACTTTAGCAAAACATAGGAAATCATCGGTTGTGGAAGCAAAGGATGTGTTGCTGCACTTAGGTCAGTTGCTTCACCTCGCTCTCATGCACACGTGTTCATGGAAATGCTACTGCATCTTATTTTGCTTAATTTTCAATATATCTTGCAGAACAAAATTGGCATTTATCTGTTCCTGGATTCTCAAGAGAGGATAAGAATCCTCAAAGAAACTCTGTAAGATCATATTACTTTGTGAATACTACCTTCATTAACCTGTCTTTGGTTGGAGCCACAATCCTTTTTCCTAATGTTCTTTTACCTTAAGTATATTTGTGTTGGTGCTACAATAAACCCCTGGACCCTACCCACAATTACCCAGAATAATATCCTGACTATCATAGTGAATTTGCTGAGTGTATCCTGTAGGATTTGCAAGTTCAATTTACATTGAATTTTCTCACCCTCATGTCAAAACTAAAGGTTGATTGAATTCCAATGTTGCAACAGGTAAAGCCATCAGTAGATCCGCAACAACCAGAAAGTGATGCTGCCAGTGTTAGAGGTCCAGGCAATAAGCTTATTGCTAATAACTCGGTTGGCAACCATCAAATAAGACCTCCGATTGCGGAGCCTTCAGCAATGCCAACAGTGGGCCCCCTGTCGAAGGCTCCCCGCTTTTAGGTGTTAATGGTGCTCTCCCATCGAAGGAAAATTTCCTGTAAGTTAATTGAGTGGATAAATGCTGTTCTTTCCAGTTTTCAATGATAATCCTTGGTAGTTCGATGATCTTGTGACTGCTCAAGCTGGAATGTTATATAAATTTCATGCCCCTGCAAAATATGTGCATCTTCAGTTTTGTCCTAGTTTGCTAATGTCAGTCTCAGTAGGTGTTCAGTTCTCTAGTCACACGCTTTTCTACTATACACATGGCTCTGCAAGATTATTTTGTGTAGTGCGCAGCTTATGCATTCAAACTATCTAGTGTACAATGTGCTCTCATAATCCCAGGACTGAAACAATCTAAATTGACAAATATCTATCAATCTGTATGACATATGGCCCTGCAAGATTATTTAGTTTACAGTGTGCAGCTTGTGTGTTCAAACTATCTAGTGTACAATAGGCTCTAATAATTCCAGGACTGAAACAATATAAATTGACAAATTTCAATGCTGACATATCTATCTGTAGGATATCTGTTGAGTGTCAGGTTTGTTCTTAACTTCTTCCTTTCGAAGTTTTCAGGACAATCTACATGGAAACAGCCAGTAGGCTCTAACACAAGGATTGCTAGCAAATGGAAGCACAAATAAATCCACGAGCATCCGTGGCAAACCACAGATGCCCCTGTGTAAAGCAGCTGACTGATCGATCGTCTCCGACGGGGACCCTCTACCTGGGTCGACTGTGACTTTGTTCTTTTCTTTTTCTTTTTGTGCATGTAAATGCCCCCGTCCGTTGTATATAAATGTTTTTGCTACGGGGCATTATCGTCTCCAGTTTTGACGTTTAGGTGAAGATATATTTGAGTAAGCACAACGTAAAATCAGTGACGTGTATTAGATGCCATTTTTTGTTACTGGTAGAGTGGTCTGTTCAAACATATTTGTCTCAGTTTTTCCTGTTTTCTGGCGTCTCCCTCAGTTCTTTCCTGCTTTCCCTTTCTGTCTCCCGGGCTCCCGGCGAAGAACACGAAAAGGCATGGTCGTTTCAGGCTTCATTGTTGTGATTTGTGAACCAGTAGTACATAAACTCTCAAGCTGTAGGATTATAAACATGGAGGTACATCGTATGCCTCATTTCGCAGGTCCATCCTCCAGTAGCGCAATCCGGTAAGCAGGTTACGGATTACCCCATGAGGGAGCGGCATAACAGCTTGGCAAGCGTCAGCGAACCCAGTTTCAAGCGTAATTGTACATGCAATCCTACTCAGCTGTATACGCAGCGCGATACAAGCTTCGTCTACGTTGCACACGTTGAAGAGCGCACCGGAAAGAATGAATACACATATCTGTATGCACTGCCATGTATGTACACGATGAAATGCAGCACCACCGCACCTGCATGAGCCTACATGTTCCTAACAAAATTGTCAATCTACGGTAATTCCTGTCAGGTTTCAGGTAGGAGACTCCGCGAGCACCAAGGTGTGCCACCAGCCGCACGACACGTTCAGCGGGTGGTACGTGTCCACGGGAACACTGCAAGGCACGTTCCTGTCCATCGAGTCGCCGAGGCCGAGCTGCAAACGCAAACTCAAATTTCAGAAACACGGAAGTAAACCTTGTACTTCAGTGGTATGAAAGGGGAGTCGGTCAACTACCTGGCCATATTTGTTCCATCCCCAGCAGAATACCTCGCCTAGATCTGCAGATGTTTCCCAATCCTTGTCAGATGCCAGAAGCACAAAAGACCTTTATTCCGACCTAAGACCGAATCATTGTCCAGCCGATACAATTACCCCTTTCCATTTCCTACATTTATTACAACTTCTACTGTTTCACTTCGTAGTTCTTTGTCTAGTCTATTTACATAGTATAAACCCTAAGGATCAGTATAGGTCTACGAGCTCGAGTCTACTGAACTCAATGAAAGAATTGGAAAAAAATCTACCCTAGTATGATTAAAATGAGAGCATCATATGATTAAAAGGGGTTAGTACTCGTATACGTATATGAGAGCAGTTTAAACATGTAATTAACGCGAAGGATGAAACATCTGCAGAACTCTATAACCAACAAATAGAACAACTAAAAGTACCTGTTATAATAGCACTGTGGCGAGCTCCACAAGAAACAGATCTGGCATTCTTATTTTCCAGGCTTGTAGCATCTACCAATTTTGGAACAGTCTGCATTTTCAAACAAAAGGTTGTCAAAGGTCATTATTACTTCATGGAGAACTATGGGCATCTCTATGGATCAAAACTCCATTAACTGCAGCAGCATCTGTTAACATTAAAAACTTCATACCTCAGCTTGATCCGAACCAGTGCCAAGCTGCCCAAACTGGTTTCCTCCAAATGAATAGACATCACCATCTACAGATGTACATACAGTGTGCCACAGACCTGCGGCAACATCTTGCATCTTGATTCCCAGGATAGACGATACACATGTCGGACTTAAAACATCTTCTGTATTCCCTTGCCCACACTGAAGAAGAAAAGGCACAGTTGACACAAATGAAGTGCATTGATAAAGAACAATCCTATATAACATATAAAATGAATGAGATTATTGCACACAGTATAACATGGAATAAGCCAGAGCATGAAAATTTTGTGAAAATGTGTACCCATTAGTTTGATTGATACAAATTCCAACATATACAAATACAAATAAAAATGAACTAAAGCAATCAGCATGTAGGTTTGGATTCAGTACGTGTTGATTACACCGAAGGTACAAGCTTACTATATTTTCCATATTCTGATGATCATTCATCTAACATTAAGACACAGAATGCCGCTCACTGAACATATATCTTTTGCTAGCTACCCGAGTGTATGTTTTTGGTTAATAAATCACAATCATCGTATCAAACAAAACTGACCAGATCGAAAAGCTAACCTGTCCATACAGCCCCCATCCAAATGTAAGAAGAGCTCCTGAATCTGCAAGCAGGAGTTGGGCGTTAAAAATACAGGAGAGATCTTGCTACAGTTGCAGATATCTATGGGGAAAACTTCAACATCAAATGAAACTAAACCTTTGCAGCTTTGCTACAATCTGACAACTGAAAAGCTGCAGGTGGTTTGAGCTATAGCATTTTGGTTTAAGACGAGAAAGCCCTCCTAGTAGCAAATCAGAGACCGGGAATAGATTCTAGAGTTATATTTCCTTATTTTAGTGTAAAAAACATAATAGAGTTATAATTCGCTTTGAAGGATAAAAAAGCAGTAGTGCCTAGGATTACAGCACTGTCTACATTAACACCTTTTGGTACGAGGTCCTGCATTTTCTACTATCTTGCAAAACAAGTTAGTAGATAGTAAACATATGTCTACTATTCTGAAAAGTCAAAATGCATGTCTATAGACTACACTATCCTGCTTCAGAGGACACATGTTGATTTGAAACCTTGTTTTCCACAGAGCTATATCCGACCTTTTCAAAGCTTGAGATCCAGAATGACTGGTATATCTCTACATGGATATGGTAACAAAACTTCAAGGAATGAATTAAAAAAAATATATAACTGACCTGTTACTACAGCACTATGACGGCCTCCACAAGCAATGGCCCTCACGCAATTTCCCATGACTTTACTGATATGCCCTTCAGCAGCCTTGTTACCTTTCATAGCTGACGGCCGATCCTTGCTGTACAGTGCTGATTCAATGCACGGTACAGGATGAGGAGAAGAAACAGTTCTGATTCTAGAACCCAGACCTAGTTGCCCTTCTCCTCCATATCCCCAACCCCACACCTGACCTAAATCTGAAGTTTCAAAGAAAATATTATCCTAGTCAGTAAATTTCCTTGCAAGAGAAATATCACTGCCATAAGGACAAATCTAGGCTACCTGATAGTGCTAACGTATGACGACCACCAGCAGCTACAGCCACTATTTTCACTCCTGTATTAAATGTCACAACACAAGGGGGTGCAGAAAGACTTTCATCGCTAGATGTTGAGCTCTCGGGTCCATGTTTTGCTGAAGACAACCTTCGTCGCTTTGTGCCATCATCAGTGCCTCTGCTTTCAGAAGGACCAGATGCTGCTCCACTGCTCGTCCTAGATACCTGTGACCTGGGGCTCACTGTAATGGAGTTTCCTTTGTTATGAATTGATGTAGATAAGCTTATATTTTTTATGCAGGAATGAGAAAAGGTAGGAAGTAAGCATCACCACCTTGGTCAGTGGCCATTGCAATTTGTCTTTCATCCTTCTCCATGGTTCCAACTGAAGACTGGTCTCCAACAACCCTACCAGTTGGAACACATTCTTTCCAACCCCACGTGTAGACATCCCCTTCATCTGCTCCAGAAAAAAAATTATAAGAAATAACAATTATGAGCGACGTGTAGAGCAAAACTAGGAACCAGGATTGCTAGTACCTGTTATGGCAACACAATGTGCCCATCCAGCATCCGCCCTCACTATTGCAACACCACTTGGAAGAGGAAAAGCCTCTGGAGTCTCCTGAGAGGTATTATATTTTATATTCAGTAATAATAGGTCCTGAGCTCTCCCTCAGGATGCAGGAAAGCATAAAGCGTCAGAACTGTTTCCAATTTTCCATACCTCGTGCTTCCCAGCAGTTACATAACTTTGGCCCATGTCATCAGCAGAACCCCAAGTGATGAGTTTTCCAGACTCTTGAACAATGAAAAAGAAAACAGGTTCAGAATTGGGTTGAATTTGATGCCAGCGACTATAACTCAGGAATTAGCATATAACTACAACATAATCTTATACTCTTATGACTGTAGCTAGACATATAGAACTAACAATTTGAACCTGAGACTTTTGCATGAATTTTGTGGAAGATGGTAAGCCAGCAAGGCACATACTAACAGCAAACAAGGAGGATTGTCATAATGTTAAGAGGCAATGGCATTCCAAGACCCTTGTTTATTCTACTCTCTAGTCAGTAGCTGTTTGATCCTTATGGAACAACAGGAATCAGTTCCACAAAAACTAAGGAAACTTTACTCAACAATGCTGCTTTGGCTCTTCTGGGATCATCTTAATAATCGAAAGTACTTTCCACTCAGAAGTAAATCCCCACTTCAGATTGAAACTCTCCCCTATGAGATTCTTATACCGAAAGCATAATCAGACTTGGGAGACCTCTCCGAGCTCAGCCTTTAAGCTCCAGTTCAATTCAGCAGAGCCCCAGTCAATACGAATCACCAAGGTCTAAAGAAACCCAAATCAATGTAAGTTCCACAAGCCCATTCGCATTCAGCTGTTTCAAACGGTCTCGGAACAGACCACCTTCCAATTTACTCACAAATCCTCCAACAAAACCACTTCCCTCCAGTACCTTGTTTAGCACCGCCAATCACTCATCAGTTCGCAAAAATTCGCCAAGCTCAAACAATTAAAACCCGCACAGGCCGACGCCCGCAGCAGATCTAAAACAGCCCACGCGCACAACCAACAACGAATGGAAAGCAACAGGAAACAAGCACTAGCAATGAGGAAGGGAAGAGGTGACGTCACCGGAGATAGCCATGGCGAAGCCGCACCCTCCGCCGCACACGTCCCTCCACCCGTCGCCGCCGGGCGCCGCCGCCGCCGGGGGTAGCCTCACGGGGACCGGCCCAAGCAGCGGCGAGCGCTGCGGCGACACACCGGGTAGGTAGCCCCACATCAGCACCAGCCGCTCCTTATTCACCGCCCCCGCCCCCTGCGCGCGGACGGCGCCGCCGCCGTCCTCCTCCATCTCCATCTCCTCCTCCCCTCCCCCTCCCCCTCCCCCTCCTCCTCCGCCGCTGCCGCGGCCGTTCATCTCGTCGAGGAACTCCGGCCTCTCCGAATCCACCGTCGATCCCTCCGCTATCTTCTTCGATGGCTGCCTGCTCGGGCCGCGGATGGGAGCGAAGCGAAGCGAGCGAGCAAGCAAAGGCCAGGCCCTGGTGTTGGTTGCGGCGGAATGGGGCAGCGGCGGCCACTTGCCTTTCCAAGGAGGGCCAAGCGTGAGGCTGGAGAGCCGCGAGGTCTGCGCCGTATCAGTTTCTTCGGGGGCAGGGGCGCCACATCGGACGCTGACGTGGCCGGGCCCGACACGTGGCGCGCGCCGGGCCGCTGGATCGAGACGGGCATTCGTGGCCAGGAAGCGGCAGGAAGGTTCTGGAAGTCAGAGGCCGGGGTCCCTCGCGGGCGTACGTGTCGGGCCCGAGCGGCGGCCACGTCGCGGGGATCGGAGCCAGGAGACGCGAGGAATGAGGGCCGGTGCCGGAGGGAGACGTGGCCGGCAGCGATTTGACCAACGGCGCTCGCCGCATCCACGAATTAAAGTATTGCTAGAGGATGGTGGCGAGGCCGTGAGGTACCGACGGCTAGCTTTCGCGCAAGTAGTAGTTTGAGCATCACGAGTTTTATATTTTGGCTCGTGGGTGGTGTGATACTCCTAGGCTATCCGCACTCGTCAACCTCCAAATCCAACCTCTAAAGAGAATATTCCTACCTCATCATCACATTTTTACAGTCCAGTACCAGTTTTTTCGCACCCGTCAACCTCTATATCCCAAACTCCATACCAACCACCAGCTGCTGGGCCCACATGTCACACACACACTCTCCCCCTTCCTTTTTTCCCCACCTCTGCCTATCTTCTCCGCCGGGGTCAACGAGGTCGCAGGGGCGCCATCCGCCGACGGCCGACGTGCACACCGAGAGTGGAGGCCGGGTCCATGGCGGCGGCGCGGGGGCAGGGAGGCAGCGGCCATGGCCTCGAGCTCGGAGGTGCGCGGCGGCGGAGTCCAGCTCCCTCTCCCCCACAGCTCCCCGCGCGGATGAGGCGCGGCTCCGGGGCGGAGGAGCTCGCTGCCAGGGAGGTCCACCACAGATCGGGCGGCTCGAGCTCCCTCTACGCCTACTCCCTCTCCACCGTAGATCCGGCGGCTCGAGCTCGGGAGAGGAGCGTGGCGGAGCACGGGCAGCGACCGGCCAGCGGCCCCTCCCTCGAGGAAGACGGCGCGCCCCTCCTTCCCTTGCACGCGGGCGTGACGAGGCGCGGCCCGCGGCGGTCCCCGCTCGCCCAGATCGAGCGGCTCCGGGGCGCAGCTCGCCGCCGCAGACCTGGCCTCCAATCTCCGGCGGCGGCGGGCCCTCTTCCTCGTCAACGGTGGGCGCGAGCACGGCTGGGCGGATCGAGCGCCCCCGCGGACGGTGCCGGCACGGCCGGTTCTCGCGGCGGCGGCGGACTGGCTCCTGTGCTCGAGCGTGCATCCATGGAGGTGGAGGTGGAGCAAGGGAGCCGCGCGGGGTGGAGCTCGGCGCCGACGGACGGGATCATACCCGGGTTGCCCCTGCTCGGCGGCAGCCTCGACGGTGCGCTCCTGCTTGGTGGCGAAGGCGGCGGCACGGCGATGGCTCCCTCCTCCCTCTTCTCTCCCACGGCGGGACGCACGGGTGGTTGAGCGCCCATCCACCGTGGCACGGTAGAGGCCGGCCTCCAACCGCGCTAGGAATGGCGCTCTCCCGGGCGAACGCAACCTCCCAGGTCGCTTCCCCGTCCCCCGGTGCGGGAGGAAAAACGGGAAAAGCGACCTGGAGGTCGCTTTCCCGGCCCGATCCAAGCCCCAGTGCGGACAGCCCTAGTATATTATGAACATAAAAGAAAGATAACCACATGTTGGTAGAGTTTAAAGCTTAAACTATGATGCTCGGTGATTTAGTTTTATACACAAGTAAATACTTGTACTGACATCACATCAAATATGCCTAAATATACCCGAAAGAATATGCCTAAATATGTGTGGTACGACCTACACTCGCATGGTTGCATACATGTGTCGTGCGTGGTTTGTCTCTGTACTTTTGTAGTTGCAGTCGGTTAAAAAAATGCACGGTGTGAAATTTGGAATATGCCTAATGTTGATTTAAAAAAAACGAATATGCTATATATGAGATCATACTGTCCCTATTGTTTCCCCAACTGTATATGGCATAATTTAGAATGGGCTAGAGATGTTATTACATTATACGACTTCTATAAAAGATGCAACATGTGCTCCTTTTGCTGTATTTAAAAAGGAAATCTTCAATGCATTTCGTCCAAGCTATAATTCGCGTGATACTTTGCTATGTTTAGAGTCTACAACTCTGTATTTTTTTTCTATTAATCCTGATTTAAAGAATTGTCGTTTTGATTTTTTCTAACTACATTCCTTTTGTCATGTATTTAGACATCATTACATATAGAAAAGTCAAAACAATAAGTATTATGAAACGGAGGGAGTACGAAGTATGAAATCTTTTTTTTTCTTCTACTGTGTTTTTTCAAGCTATAATTCCTTTTTATAAAAAATACTTGAATCTTTTTTTTTGGAAAAACAGCAGAAGCACTGCTATGACATTTAAAAAGAAGAATAAAGTTCAAATTTAGGTAAGTTGTGTTACATAAAAGGGTTGAGAACTCTGAATACTCTAACAGAATTTTCCATTTTTACCGCATACGCTACAAAATCACGTGTTATAGGACGGCAAAACACCTACACCATTGGCAGCTCCCAGCACCTCCTCGGAGCATCAGGATCGACTTCATCAGGCGCGTCAACTCCCGTTGCTCCGCTGTGGCGGGGCCCGGCCGCGGGCGGTAGTAGTTGCGGGCGCAGCGATTGGCCAAGCTCTGGAAGCTTCGGGAAGCCGCGTGCTGGCCTCAGCCTTTTTCTAGACAAAAAGAAACTTTGGTTTGTCGCCGCCCCAGCGTAGCCCGGCACCACCACCAATGACGGAAAAACGTCACGCGCCGTCCACCTGGTTGAAAAATTTATCTTTTTAACTGTTGGAACTCCTGTAGCATATTGTAGCACGTTTCGTTTGTTTGTGGTAAATATTATCCTACCATGGCCTAACTAGTCTCAAAAGATTCGTGTCGCAAAGGACATCCAAACTGTGTAATTAATTATTTTTTTACCTATATTTAATACTCCGAATATATGTCTTTTGACGTATTTAATGTGATGTGATGGAGAAAGAGTGGAGAAAAGATTAGAAATTTTAGCCAACTAAACAAGGCCCACGCCTGATGATTTCGCGCGGCCGACGGCGACGCCCCTCCCGGGGCCGAGAGCGACACGCACACGCGACCCGTCGTCGCGAGGGGCTTCACGCAACGCCAAGGCAACCCCGCTCGCTCGCTTCATTGGCTGGCCCTCCGCCCCTCCCCTGCTCGGCGTGGACGGTCGGTGCCTTTCGTCCGTGGACGGCGCACGGCTCTTGCTGGCCTGGCCGGCAGTGGGCAGCCACTTGTGCGAGACGAGACCTGGGGTGGCCGGGTTCCTCGTCATCGCGCGTGATGGCGCCCGGAACGCGAGATGCAGGGTAGCGTAGGCGGTAAGGATTTTATTTAGGACCACTTGAAGGTAAGGATTATGCAGAGTATGCTGCAGGGAGAAGCAAATGAAGTAGAGTAGAACCGACTTCTCACAGCTCGCAGCGCCTAAATAGCTCCATCGAAACACGCAGGTTTCCTTTTGTCTTTCTCTCTAATTTTAGAAGGGGTTCGTGAATGGTTTTGTATAGGACTAGGTGAACTCAGCGAGATGTCTAAAGCTAGAAAATGGGTGCTGGAGTTCAAAAAAAAAAAGATGCTGGATCTATGTATGGGCCATCATCTATGTTATTTAGGCCTAAATCTACGGCCACAATCTATTTTGGGCCGGTTGTCGATATCACAAGCCCAGTTTCAAGTGTCGGCGCGTCGGCTCAACTCGGGCGTGTTCCTCATCCGCAACTGCCAGTGGTCGCTCGACCTCATCGACGAGTGGGCGCGCATGGGCCCCGCCTACCCGGAGCACGCCCACTGGGGCAAGGTGATCATGGAGTCGCTCACTGAGAGGGGGTCCCCCTGGGCCAGCGACCAGTGCGTGCTCGTGTACCTGCTACTCGAAAACTGGGAGAGGCTGGGGAAGAAGGCCTACATCGAGACGGAGTACTACCAGCACGGGTACTGGGTGGACATCATGGACCGCCTCGACGGCGTCGCCGAGCGGAGCACGCCGGGGCTCCGGCGGCGGCACGCGGAGCGGGAGCACTCGCGGTACGCGGCGGCGCGGAACGCGGCCGTGGGGGCCGCCGTCCCGGGCCCGGCGGGCGGCGGGAAGTGGGGGTGGCCGCGGCCCTTCGTCACGCACTTCGTCGGGTGCCAGCCCTGCGGCGGCGGCCGGAACCCGATGTACTCGAAGAGAGCTGCGAGGGCGGGATGCGCCGTGCGCTGGAGTTCGCCGACGACCAGGTGCTCCGCGCGTACGGGTTTCGCCACGCCGCGCCGTCCAACGGCAGCGTGCAGCTGCTACCGTTCGACTACCCCGCGCGTAACAGATGAACATTAGCGATGACTTAATAATATGGTCCACCTTTTCCGCTCCCTTTTCTTCTTGTTTTTACTAGTAAAATGCACGTGGGACACGCATGTGTTTATGTTGAATAATTTTTTTAACTGAAACAAGCTAATAAATATCCAATAAATGTATAATACAATATTTCAAATAGACTTCCACCCTATTTCTTTCAACATGTAAAGCTCATTTGATCTACGCTTTAAACATGAAACTGAGTTATTCAAACAGCCGCATACAGCTAGCCTTCTCTACTTCAAGATAGGGTCAAAATAAAATGTACACATCAACTCAATCATGGGTACTGATCTACTTTTCATACACATTTGTGGGAAATGAATAGAATCAAATATCCAAGTTATTGTATGAAAATTAGACCAGTCAGGCTACATCAAAAATAAATTCCAATTACTGCCACAGGAGCAGTGGAAGAAATTAGAGTTTAGACAAGACTTATCATATCGAAATTCATGAAACATGAAGAAGAATAGTAATATAAAGAAAATTCCATAAACAAGTTTTAGTGGTTGAAACTGAAAAATCAGAATCTTACAGCATGTTGATGGCTGTGAACAATCTCGACGGCATCCTGATTACTCAGATGATCCCACAAACCATCTGATGCAAATATGATGAAACTGTCACTTGGTTGAAGAGTGCGGGAGATGATGGATGGACCAGCACTCAGTAGTGGCTTGGTGAATGGTTCATAAAGCCTGAAGCCCTGAACTTGGGTTTGATCCACTCTGTGTTATATTTTGCATGATTCAGGTACACATCACCGATTGATCTGACACCTGCATCACCCGCCGCATAAGCATACGATGTACCAGGTTCCAATTCATGAACTAATACAAAACAAGGGATTCAGATAAGACGGACCTGTATGATGCCTCCTCACTCTCCAGACCCCATGCTTGAGGGCAAGAATCTGCAGATCATCCGCGTGCTGAGCCACGAGCTCCTGCCTAACGACTTCCTGGTTGGCATTGGGCTCACTACACAATTGCTCTGCGGCAATCTGCCCGGTGCGGCCCACCTTCTTCCCGAGAACAGCCCGGGAGTAGCCGAGGTTAGCGACGAACAGGATTCTCTGCGTGCAGATCAAACATCGAGTACAATCTTATGCCATTTGCTTCGTCCGTTCAACGAAGATGGGGTTGCATTCAGGTTTGGATTACCTCGGAGGTTGGGGAAGAGGTGGTCACAGGCGAAGCGGGCGGCGTCAAAGCCACTGTGGCCGTCGAAGACGCCGATGACGGTGCCGAGTGGTGGGGCGTACTCGAGGCGGCACTGGTCCTTTAGAACCTGGTTGGCTTGCGCGACAGCGACGGATACCTCGCCGGCGTGGCAGGCTCCGCTCCCGTGAGATCCCCCGATCGCTGGCGTGCTGCCCTCCGCCGCCTCTGTCGGGCCATGCTCGGATGCGCCGCCCCGACAAGGAGAGGGAAGGGAGGATGCCGTTGAGGAGGAGGGCGCCGCGGTTGAGGAGGCGGAGGAGGCCGCTAGGCTGCTGGCCGGGAAGAGGGAGGGGCGGGGACCTGGGAGGACGAAGAGATCTCGAGGGTGACCAGCCCGAGCCGGTAATGGATGCGGCGCCGAGGACGCGCAGGGGCGCATGCCTGAGCCGGCACCGCGGCACCACGCGAGCGCTTGTCGTCGGCGCAGGGGCGCATGCCGGAGCCGGCACCGCGCGAGCGCTCGATCCGTGGCCGGCGAGGCCGAGGACGCGCAGGGGCGAATGCCGGAGCCGGCAGCGTTCGATCCGGGGCCGGCAAGGTGGCAGGAGATGAACGGCGGGTGGTAGGCGGACAGGACTCGGCGGAGTGGTCCTCCGGAGGAGACCGCTCCCGCCTGGCAGCGCGCCGAGGGAGGAGAAAAAAAAAACGAATCTCACCACGGCACGTTGTCTGGTCGGGTGGGCCCGGCATGGGTACGGGTTGGTGGGTATGCGAGCTTTGGGTGAAAAAATATTACGTTTTTGGCAGAAACATTCTCCAAATTGTGATTTTTTTGTCTTTTCATAATCCTTTCACCCTATCCATACCTAAAAATACATGACGGGTGAGTCCGGTGTGAGGGGTACGATGAACCTGATTTGGTTGAGAAAATTTTTCAATTGTCTTCGCTTCTTATAGTATAGATTATTTGCAACCAGCATCTACTTTTGGGGCCCCTTTGGATGCACAAAGATTATTTGCCCAGGGAAGAGTATTATTTTAAACCACATAAAAATTTCGCATATGTAATAATTTGAACCTCGGTCGTAACCAATTAAACTAGAGGATCTTTGGTTGCGCTACTGAGATCTACAATTTTACACAACTAATTTCCTTCGTATCAAAATAATTGAGTATCTCATTTTCAAAAAATCAAATATTTTTAAATTCAACTATTAATATAGAAAATATTATCAACATTTGTATATACAAATAAATTTATTCAAAAAATATACACAATGCTCAATCTAATATACCTATTATCCATCATAAATAGCAGTTCACTTTTTTTTAAATTTTATCAAACTTAAAAAGTTTGACTTCTTGATTGAGAAGTGAAAAAAATAATTTAATAAAACTGCAGTGGCTCAGTTCACTCATCACTGCCCTTCGGCGATCCCATCCCGGGACGACGCAGACGGGAAGCAAAGCACCGCGCCGACCACTCCCCGAGGCCCGAGGAGGGCCCAGCCATGAAGGCCCTTGCCGCGCACGGCGCCGACCTCCTCCGCGGCCCGCACCTCCTCCGCGCCGCTGTCCTCGCCTTCGCCGTCGCGCTCGCCTTCCTCGTCGGCTACCACTGGCCCGGCGCCTCCCCGCGCCTCGTCTTCTTCTCCTCCACCGCCTCCTCCGCGTCGGCGACTGGCTCCTCCCTCCGCTCCCCTGCCGTCGCGCTCTCCCCCAACGCTAACATCTCCTTCGACCCTTCCCTGATCCCCGCCACCACCACCGCGCCGCTTGCTTCTCCTACTACCAATGCCTGGCCCCCGCCGTCACTACCGCCGCCGACGCCAGCGCCGCCTCCTCCCCTCCCTCCACCGCCCCCGTCCCCGCCCGCGCGCCTCGGCATCGTCGGAGAGGACGGCGCGATGCGGGACGACTTCGACGTGGGCAGCGTCGGCGCGAACGACACCGATCTGGCCACGGACGAGGTCGCACCGGAGGAGCCTGACAGACCGGCCGGCGGCGGCGGCGGGCCCAGGGTGCGGATTGGGAGGTTCCCGGTCTGTCCAGAGAGCATGAGGGAGTACATACCCTGCCTCGATAACCAGGAGGAGATCAAGCGGCTGCCCTCAACGGAGCGCGGCGAGCGATTCGAGAGGCACTGCCCTGCCAAGGACAGTGCTCTCAGCTGTCTCGTGCCGGCGCCCAAGGGGTACAAGGCGCCCATTCCCTGGCCTCAGAGCAGAGACGAGGTGAGCACGCATGGTGTTTACTTTTTGCCTTTTCAATAGCATAGATAGATTAGTAGTAACAGTTATGAGTTCGTGCTGGTTATAATGTTAGCAGAATGATGAAACAACAAGACTGGTCTTCTGCAATATAGGCGAAAATTGAGGGTGAACCTTTGGCTTTTATTGTCATTGAACATGTGTTTGTATCGAATTTCATGGTTTTGTGGCAGTAACATGATTTCACAGTAGTTTTGTTTTGTTAACTTATTGTCGCTGGTGTTCTCGGGTGATTCTATGAGCAACCTACAAAAACTACAACATGATTGATGCTGCATTTAATCGAATCAAACTGAGTTAAGCTTAATTTACTGAAAGCGAACTTTGTTTTTCAAGCTGATGGATTTACTGAATTCAACTTGATCGACTGCAGGTGTGGTTTAGCAATGTTCCTCACACACGATTGGTTGATGACAAAGGTGGCCAGAATTGGATTACCAAGGCTAAAGATAAATTCAGATTTCCTGGAGGAGGAACTCAATTTATTCATGGCGCAAATAAGTACTTAGACCAGATTTCCCAGGTTCAATTTTGAATACTCTTAAAAGTTGCTTGAAATTAATCATGACTCTTACTGTAAAGTAGCACAACCTGTTTCTCTATGTCCATGCAGATGGTACCAGATGTTGCATTTGGATCTCATACTAGAGTTGTCCTGGATGTTGGCTGTGGAGTAGCAAGTTTTGGTGCATATTTACTATCACGTGACGTCTTGACATTGTCCATAGCTCCAAAAGATGTTCATGAAAATCAGATACAGTTTGCTCTTGAACGTGGTGTGCCTGCAATGGTAGCAGCATTTGCAACACACAGATTATTATATCCCAGCCAAGCTTTTGAGATTATCCATTGTTCGCGCTGTCGAATAAATTGGACTCGTGATGGTGAGCTCTGATTGTGACATAATATTTTTTATCAATACCGCACACTTTCTTTCTTTCATTAGGATCGATTGGTTGTTGTTGAAGGACATTATAATTCAACTGATAGAATGCCACACCTCCCACTCTAACCAGTTGAGCTAAACCTTTGCCTAACCGCCGCCGCTGTGTTGTGCCTTGTTGCGCCTCCAAAAACTCTCAAAACAGGCATAATTTTTGCATACCGTTGTTGACCCAGGGAGCATAAGCTCCTGGTGTCTGGTCGTTGTTTTCTCTTTGTTCGTGGAGTGCCTGCTCTAAAAATGGCATGGGGTGTGGGTGTGTTTCTTGGAATTGTGTACACTTCTTACTCGGGTTGGGTCCTTCTTGGACTCGTGTACATCTTTTTTTACCTTAAATGAAATGGCAGGCAGCTCTCCTAACTAGTTCGCGAAAAAATTGAAAGAAAAAAGTGTTATTGTTAAGCTCAAATTGGCCTACACTCTACAGTTAAACTTGATTTCATGCATAAATATGCCTCTTTGTTTATACAGTTTCTGATTTTGACTAAGCTTTATTAACATATTTGTTTGTTAAAGATGGAATCCTGCTGCTGGAGGTTAATAGACTGCTTAGGGCTGGCGGTTACTTTGCTTGGGCAGCCCAACCTGTTTATAAGCATGAAGAGGCCCAGCAAGAGGCATGGAAAGGTATTTTCTACTTTCTGTGTGGTAGTTCTTGATTGTTAGGGTGATGAAATAGTACTCATGTTTTGAGTTCAGTGGTTCTTTTGTTTGAACTATGAAGTTCAGGATGTTCCATAAAGAAGCTCATTCTATTATTTCATATTCTGCATAGCCTTGGTGAAAAACATAATTTGTGTTTGTTGATTCGAAATAGTCATTTTTTGCTCTGTATATGTTTTGACCTGAATTCATCCTTACCACTAATAGAGTTTTTTGGTATGAGGGATCACCTCATCTAGGATGAATTGTCCATCATGGGCATGGGGTCATCCCATGAATTTTGGTGGGATGAATCCATTCCTCATAATTCAATTAACCATATGCTTGTAAGGGATGGCATGGTGATGGATCAGCTCATCAGCACATTCCATTCCTCAAACCAAACAAAAAGGTGAAGATTGAGAAGGTGATGGATCACCCCATTCCTCAAACCAAAGACCCTGTAACTGTTAGGTGGCCTCACACAAATTGTCAAATTTCATGATATGTGTTAGGGTATTAGCATCATGCATTGCCCTGGTTCCACTAACCATTAGCAGCTTCCAAACTTCAAAATAGTCTCACGGTAATATATCTATGCAAAACTATATGTTAAAATATGCTACCTGATTGAACTAACATTATCACTGAAGAATCTTTCCATGCAAAGGGTTTGGATGAGTTCGATGCATAAAAAGATGAAACTGCAAATCCTCTTAGATTTTATCTGATACTTGCATATATTTATGGAATACACACAATTGTAAGTTCTTTTCCTGGATTTCATGCTTTACCAGTTTGATAAGCTTATTTTTAGCGGTATGTGATTTTTTGTTGTATGTCCTGAAACTGTTGCTTATAGACAAAATTTTGTGTAGAGATGGAGGACCTCACGGCCCGACTTTGTTGGGAGCTTGTGAAGAAAGAGGGCTATATTGCTATGTGGAGGAAACCTTTAAATAACTCATGCTACATGAACCGTGATCCGGCAGCCAAACCTCCACTTTGTGATACTGACGATAACCCAGATGACGTCTGGTATGTCTAGCTCAATTTAGTCTGTTATTATTGTCTGCTAACGAATTCTCAATGTAATGTCCTCTTTGCTGCTGAGTTTTATTCGGGAAATCTTTTTTGTGTGTGTGTGTATCAACTCTAGTAGCATGGTAGCAACAGTAATGCAATCTTGATTCTTGAAGTTTGTATGGACATATTCTATCACAAGGATGAGATCATTATTCATGTATTTTCTGCAGAACTATTGCTTTACTGTTATTTACATTCTGTTTTGTTTCAGGTATGTTAATCTGAAAGCATGTATCAGTCGACTTCCTGAAATTGGTGAAGGGCCAACTCCTGCCCAGTGGCCCGCACGTCTAATGGATCCTCCAAAGAGGCTTCAAGGTGTTGAAATGGATGCCTACTTATCAAAGAATGAGCTTTTCAAAGCAGAAACAAAGTTTTGGGACGACATACTTGAAGGTTATATTCGTATTTTTAAGTGGAGGAAGTTTAAACTTCGGAATGTAATGGACATGAGGGCTGGATTTGGAGGGTAATTTTCTGCTCAAAGCTCCTACAGTGGAA
Source organism: Cenchrus fungigraminus (assembly GCA_036936925.1). NCBI lineage: Eukaryota > Viridiplantae > Streptophyta > Magnoliopsida > Poales > Poaceae > Cenchrus > Cenchrus fungigraminus. The sequence goes on from CM072779.1 coordinate 12,767,335, forward strand.
ATACACAACTAAGCACATCTTTGTTTGGTTATTGTTTCCTGAAAAGCCACTGGCATTTTAAACAAAAACTGGAGCTGATAAAGAAGATTTATCTAATAATGATGTTTTTGAATGGGAAATTCAATATTTATTTTCTGTCAAGGAAATGCTTTAAGGCGTTGTGTTTTATTTATGTTTAAGTGGCTATACATTTTACTCTTCACCTGCATAATTCAGCTGGATCTCTTGAGGCCATATGGTTGAATTTTTATAGATGCATAATTTGTAGTGCAATGCTTTCTTGGATATTTGATCTATATTTCTATTTCACTTGGGTCTGTGGTAAGCTGCACTTTTCAGACACATGAATAATGAAAATGGACTCGTGTGCTTATGTACTGTGATCTTGTTTATCCCTACCATTCTTACTTTTCTTGCGACTTTAATATCTAGGTTTGCAGCTGCACTGATCAACTGGAAATTTGATTGTTGGGTGATGAATGTCGTTCCTGTTACTGAGCCAAACACACTGCCTGTAATTTATGACCGGGGGCTTCTTGGAGTGGCTCATGACTGGTAAGATTTTTTATATCCTGGGCTGATTAAAAAACCATTCCTGTTTTATCTGCATTTAAACTTATATGCTACAATAGATCAAATTCAGTGTCTGATTAAAATTATCATCAAGCACTTGTCTGTTTTTTATGTAGCCATCTCTTACTAAGCGGCACTATTTATTATTTATGTGGGTACGTTGAAAATTTTGCCATGAGTTGAATCTCATGCTGCCATCTTTTACCATCTGCATGAACAGGTGTGAACCATTTGACACATACCCAAGGACTTATGATCTGCTGCATGCATTCAGTCTTTTCTCAAAGGAGCAGAAAAGGTATTTTATTTGATAATGAATTTCATTGGGTCCTGTTTACTTCATCCAACTCGGCAACGAACTTGAAAAGAAATGTTTGCACTTTGGCAAAAGTGTATTTATGTTCAAGATACATGAACATATACATCTTGTGAATATGCCCCTGGAATATAAGTACTTAGGAGTTAGGAAGCTTTTTCCTGACAGTTTACTGGTACATAAGATACCCTACCAGCATTTCTGAAGATCTTCTCTTTGATTTATAGGTGTAACATCTCAAGCATCTTGCTGGAGATGGATCGCATACTCAGACCAGGTGGTAAGGCTTACATTCGTGACAGGAAAGAAGTTATACAGGAGATCAAAGAGATAACAAACGCCATGGGGTGGCGCAGTACGATACGTGACACGGCAGAAGGCCGATACGTGAGTTGGAAAGTTTTGATGTGTGACAAGCCTATGGTGCATTAGTCGATCAGGAAAAGGTTTGGCACTGTTGGAGTTTCAAACTGCCAAGCAGCACAAGACTTTTCTGGCACAGTTGGGGTTTGTTGGATGGTAGTCAGTGTAATCATGACCTCAAGAGCTGCTGTCAAGACTCAAGACTAACATTCGTTCCGTAGATAGGATTGGTGAAGGTCTAAAATTGTAACTATAATTTGATTGATAATTCGTTTGTTGGATGGTAGTCATTGTAATCCTAATACGTGGCATTTTCCCTTTGATGTATTGTCATAGTAATGTTGGAATAGATTGAGAATTATTTATTCAGGGGTAACAAAGAGGACCTTTTCCCCTTTATAGATGTGACAAAAGGAGTAATTGGCCTTGGGTTCGCTGGTCCTTGTCAGTCTCTCCTCTCAGATATTCCTACTCAGATAGTCACATTCGCATTGAAATCTGAACTCCCTAGCAGATGACAAGGTTTGTATTCTTTTCTTTTCTGGAAATACCATAGCAAAATTTGGATCAAACAGAGAACCCGTCCAGAAATCTTGTTCTTGTTGAGGCTAATTTGGAAATTGACCTCCAATTCGAAGACTCAACTTCACAGGGATGGGAAGAAAAGCTGCCCCGTGAGCGTTGATGGGGACGGGCACGATAGGCTAATGATCATCAGTAGATTAGATTCGTAGTAGATCAGAACACAATGATCTCAGAATACATCAAAACGAGAATTAGAAAAAGAAAGATGAGGCATCTCAAGTTCATTGCGTGTATCAACACGGTCCGCAACTCCGCAAGAGGTGGTGGGAAAGAGGCCTTTTTTTTGTGTTTTGCATGCGGAGTAATCCCTGTGAAGTCCAGGTTTAAATCGGATAGGATCGGATGGCTTGTGTGGTGGGGGAGACGAGGCATCAGCCGGATCAGGAGAAGACATCGACAGCTACCTCCTGCGAGAGGAGTGTGGAAGAGGGTCGATTGGAGGATGATTGGAGGATGAGGAATACGACTACGATATCGTTCCGTTCCGCAAAACATGGGATTACTGCTATGCTGGTGATTACGGTTCCTTCGAGGAGATCAGTAAGCCAACTCAACTATTTCTTATGCCAGCACAATCTCCCTTCTCGCCTAGATCAATTAATTTAGTCAGTCGAATCCATCTCGCCGATCAATTTGGTTAATCGAATGCTTGTTGCAGCTGTGCCCTCCATGCGCTACACGTTCAGACCCAGCCCAAAGTCTGCTATCTGCGAGGACGTAATGCAGATCTTCTCCGTTAAATTCACCCAACTCAAAGAGGAAGAAGGACTCCACTGGCCACTGCACGTTTATGGTTGTATGGCCGCAAGGGACTCCGCAGATCCTAGACGCAACCTTCTTTTCCACCGCACTAGGGATAATTGCCAAATTGTAACTAAAGAGGTATGTGCCCTGCAGTTTGTTTGTTACTATTGCAAGTTTTTTTTGCACCTCTGTATGGATTTTTCTATTTTTTATGGTTGGTCTCTTTGTGAGAGACAATCCGATCAAAGTTTGCTGGTTGGAAGCTTCTATGATTGACTTTTAAATTTTACATTTTGTTTGATATTATGACATATTGCATACATATGCAAGTCTGGCCTTTCTGTGGTCAGTATGCAATATTTCATTTTCGTTGACATTGGACTGCCCAGATCCTCATTGATAATGAATTTCTTAAATTTTTCTCCTGCCTCAATTCAAACCAGACATTCCGGTAGCAATTACTTGATAAATGGTGGTGCTTGCAGGATCCCTTTTTGCTGTTAACAGGCCCCACTCGTGCAGCAGTGTTGATTGATCCAGTTACCGTCGAAGTTGAACTGAAAGCAAAGTGTAAAACAGAGTCTGAAGATAAGGTGCTGAACTTGGGTGTGTTCGCTTATCGTCATCTTGATTCTTTTGAGGCTCCTCCTTTCATAACTACAAGACATGCCTTCTGCAAACGAAGTGAACTTGAGTTTTCAGTCGCACTAATTGCTCAATCAGTTGAGGCCACAATCCGTGTTAAAGTTGTCTGTGGGTCATGGCCAGATCATTATCGAGGACGAGTTATTTCCCGGACAGCCAGTATCAGTCATGGTGGTGTTGTGCTACTAGATACTCGATACGGAAAAATGTCTGTCAACAGGTTTGGCGTAGTTGAGCTTTCAAGGAATGTTGTTTCTGTGGAATCAGCAGTGCAACTGAAGGTTGGTGTGGTGGCCTCACAATTTGACGACGACGAAAATGCTGTTGCGGAAGGTCTGGTCGATTTCACGCCTAAAAAGGCTAGCGTCAGTCATGGTAATTGTGACTTAGGACTCTGTTTGGTGAGAATCAGCGTTTACTGGTTCCTTCCCTGCTCTATTACCGAGCATGTGGGATTACGAAATAAGCATGTATAGTCTAGTTGTAAACCCGAGCGAGTGTTTCATGCGATCTCATGTTTCTGTTTCGTTGGAGCGTCTCTATGTTTAGCCTTTTTGGTGGCATTACAATTTACAAAGCTATCAATAATATGCATGGATGCATATCAATAATATGCCCAGCACTTATCTGTATATTGATTAGTAGGTCTTGTTATACATTTGTTATAGCTGGCATGCAGTCTTCTCTGTCTGTCTGCAGTTTTGCACCGTGCAACAACCTTTGCAAAGTACTTTTGTCACTCAGCTAAACTGCTCGAGCAATGAATTTTATGTTTCTCGGTTAACTTGCAGCCATAATTCAGTACTTGCAAATTCCACTGAACTGACTGCTGAAGACAGCGTGGCTGCAGGAATGATAAGAGCTGAATATAGCAATTAAAATTTGGATTAAAAAAATCAATGAATTAACTAACATGAAAAAGCTGAAGATAAACTGCTGCTAGTGGCCTCTCAGAGCCACGGCAATGAAGGATCTGGCTATCTGCGATCTAGCCGTCGCAGGGCGCTCTCGCCACCATCGCGCTTGCACCGTGTTCTCGTTTGGGCCACGGACTTTAACCAACTGCAATGGGCTTTGGGAGCCCAACAGGCGCAGGCCCGAAACAACTCGAGGGAAGGTGCTCTCAAAAGAAAAAAAAAACTCGAGGGAAGGTTTTTAGTCCCGTACCGGTCTTCTAATTCCGGTGGTAACATGGAAAGGCTACAAAACAAGAGCTTGGTGCAACCTTCAAACTTGTAATTACAAAATGGACGGCGTCTATGAGCGATCAAGAAGGCTCACGGGCTCTGGCTTTGCGCCCTTCCATTGCACTTGAGAGGACCCTAGCCTACCATCTTCCCAAGTGGAGGGTGGACGTCGTAATTTGTGGAGGAGGGGGCTGCTTTCTTGCGGCCCCTACCAATTTACGTTCCAAATTTTTTATCTTTATTAATATTAATTAATATATTATTTAATTTATTAGTACTAAATTAGTTAGCGATTAATGATAATAATTAATTTAACAATAATGTAGCAATAGTAATTTCTAATAATTTATGTGGAAAACCATCTTGAATTTGAAATAAAATAATAAAATTTAGGACTCTGCATAAGTGAAAATGGACAAGGTCGAACAAATAGCGACCGAACTGAACAAACGTATTTTTTTTCCGAACAGGCTGTACGTACACACCGACTGCACTGGCTCGTTTCACGCCAGTCACCACCAGAACACAAACTGTCGACCGTGAGTACCCACCCTTTTGCTGGTATGCCAAGCCAACTTCAGCACGTTTTGCAGCTCGCGCAATGAGCGCACCATCTGCAATGCTGATCATGAACATGGTGTTTTGACAAAATGTTAATGCAGGATTTCTGGCAGGTTTTTTTAAAACACCCACATACTCGAGTAATGAAAATGCGGCTTGTCAGTTAACTTACAACCATATTCAATACACAGGTATATTACAGACCGAAGACATCAGGCTACAGGCTATGGGTCCAAAATTAACACATCCGCATCATTACCACATGAGCTAAGCTCCCATAACTTGATGCATAGTCAGGCAAAAGCTACGTTAATCAATACCATAACTAGATGCATTTTCATCACGCAAAAGCTGAAGATAAACTGCTGCTATCCAGACATACTCTATTGGTCAGTTGATGCAGCTGCCGCCTTTGACAGAATGGCTGCTACCGATGCCATGCTGTATTGCTTGAGGAGGCTTGATACCCATAGTCCCGTCCACCAGCAGGCTCATACCTTGTAGTGCCAGCATGCTGGTATGGAGAGTACTCCCTTCTCTGCTGATTCTGGTATCGGCCTACCGTTCGGCTTCCTGTCTTTTGTGATCGTGGATGTTCACTGTACTGGAGTGGCACTGCTGTTTGAAGCCCTGCAGTATAAGCCTCTGGACGATGGACATTCTGATATTGTCCTGCTGTCATGCCCTCTGCGTTATAGGCCTGTGGTTGTTTATGATTCTGGTATGGCCGTGCCGTCTGGTGTCCTCTAGTATAGACTTGTGACTGTGAGCTTGATCTACTTCCCGTAGAACCTCTGGGTTGCTGGTGATGTTGATTGTCATATTGATTAGGTGCCGAATACAGCTGACGACTGGGGAGAGTATTTGTGCAGCGGTTGGCCCTGACTCCCTGAAGAATAGATCCAACAGCAGGTGTACACAGCAGTGACACTAATTCATCCCGGTCTTTTAGTGCGCCATCAACAAACCTACTGCTCATATGATTGAAGGCAAGTTCAATACGTTCAAGCTCCTCCACACCGACCGCTCTAGCGGCATTATCAGGTCTCTCGAATGGATCTTCAACCTAGACGATGACAGTGAAAAGGTGGTATTTTAAGATGTGATATTTTCAACAAAATTGATCACAACAGACAAACACAGCACCATTTTCTCGAACACACACACACACAACACCACGAAGGAAGTACTTACAAACAAGCTGTATGATTTGGTCATCCACCTTGGGTTATCCTGGATTCGCTCAATACGGCCTGTGTAAGTGGATATCACCTTACTTGAAAAGCGCCGGATGCCTAAAAACTGCAAGTAATAAAAATAGCTTAACATCGCTTCTCTCAGATAAAGGAACAAGACAAATAAACACTCGAGTGTTCTTAATTAACCATGTTAAAACCTTTTTCGTAATCTTAAAGACAATTTTACTGAAAATATATACAAGAAAAGAGAACTGGTTCTGTCATCTGTGGAGTCGAGCAATTAGCTCATTTGCCCACAACATAATAATGCATTCCTGCAGACCTGCTTCACCAAGTTTAGGCTTCTATACATGTTGGTTTCGTTTTATTTACAACCCAGTGAAATACTATGAGGAAGTTTGATACCCAAGGCCCCAAGTTTCTTGACTTCAGCATCTTGACAGGAATCCAAAACCGATCATGCATAAGCCAGTCAAATATGGCAAAGGGCACACATGATAGACCAAACAGTACCCTGACAGTTACTTCTATCGCAAATAAAAGGAAATGTAGTAAAAACGAACAGTGTAGTTTTGTCATGTATCTGAATGACAGAAGGAAATACTTGGAATTTAGTACCAGATATTCAGATACCTTATGAAAAAAGGATGCAAAGAGACGTGAGAGAGAGGTCTGATTTCGTTGTCCCATGTTCTGGCGTAGAAACCTTTCTATGTTTGCCACGCAAACCTCATCAACATGTTTTTCATCACAAAACACTGTTTCAGCGTGTAAATGCTATCATTAAATCACTAGGCACAGATGTGCCAGACAACCATCAGGAAAAAGTCAAATCAGTCTTACCTTCTGAAACATTTCCATCATAAATCTCCTTCAGAGGTGGTAAAATTGCAGGTTCACATGTCTGGTAGATGCAAAAGAAATAGATAAGAGGTAAGCTTAACCTATAAATTTGACAGAACCATAAGTAAATATAAAATACGAAAGCTAGAGAGAACATCTTGAGTAAGAAATAGCACCTGGAAATAAAAAATGACTAGTAGGCAAAGGGAATATGAGTTCAGGGTTCCATTTTTTGGATCGTTAATATCTTGAGCTTTTGCCCATTCCTTGACCTGCAAGGAAACACGATGCTGAGATTCCAATCTTGGACTTAACAAAGTAGCATAGGAAAACCATCGCTTGATATCATAGAGCTCACCAATAAGACCATATCACCAAAGCGTTTATCTATGGTACTGATCCAGTAGAAAATTTTGGACTTAAGTCGACCAGGGTAGTTGTTAATCGATATATCACAGGAAATGCCAAATTGGTTGCTCATGTACTGAAGAATTGGAACCCTTGCATTAGGAATGAAATCCATATATCTAGCAACACCTGAATCAGCAATGGAAATAAAGTTTAAAGATGAACTTCTGTAAAAATTAAGGGGCGGAGAATAGAAAAAATCTGTGCAGATGCTCCATTTGCTATAAGCGATTGCTTTTAGAAACCACTTACTTTGTATTAGTTTCGGATGTTATGATTGGTTCACATTCCAGGAATAAACAAATGTTCCCATAACTAAGTTTCACAGTGCAACTAGGCAGACCACAGCAACCAATCATGAATTGGGTAGCCATAAAATAGGATTAAGTCTTGAATAACTCAATAAAAACATTTAGTGTGTTAGATTTATTATTTTATAAAAGCCCTCATTTTTTTTCCAAAAAAAACTACAACAGTCACAATAGATTACAGACGTAACCTCCCTAATAAGGGTGGGGAGAGCAGTTATATACTAAAAATGCAAAAAAAAAAAAGAAAAAAAAGAAAGGAGAAGCACAGAAAGTTTACCTCTAATTTGTAAAGCTCTCATCAGTTCTCTCAAGGCATTTTGCTTCTTTATCTTGCTTATAGGCCTTGAGCTACTCCAAAGATTAACTGAAACATCCAAATCACCTGACTTTGCATAAAGGTTTGATATAAAGGATCCAAAAGGTTTGACAACAGCACCTGTTTATTAAGTAGAAAAAAATCAAGTAAGTAATATTCAAATTGTACTGTCTTAGCTTCTCTAACATCTATTTACCATAACAGAATTTTCTTAAATAGCACAATGTGATGACAAATGAGTATCAAAAGTCCTGTTGTACACTAATAGAGTAATAGTTCCCCATTTTGAGCAGCTTCTATCAGCTAGCCCCATGAATCCAGTACAACTGTGTGCTTATATATAGTGATAAAGCATTGGTGGCAGCCTCAGATCTGCCATTGACTCGTCAGTTCAAAGTAGCCTTTGCTTGTTAAATTAAGTGAAAGAAGGGCCTTCCTCCTTCCATCTACAGCAATCGCACTGACAACCATCGCTATTGAATGGTCATACACCAAACTTATCCTTTTTCTAAGATCATGAATTCTATAAGCCTGTCACCTCTCATGTCTTCATAAAGCTACCACCCAGGAGAATCACAAACAAAACTTAACATATGCTTAATCACAAATACCTCTCAAGGCCCCAACTGAGTAAATGGAATCTTCCAGCTCCTGAATTGCACGCAATCGTTTCTTTCGATCATCTTCCCCTGGTTTTATTGTAGAGAGTATGTCTTCAATACATGCCTTCAGTAACTCAAAGCTATGAACACGATAAATCATGCTGAAAACCTGCGGCAAAAATATGATATATATAATTCAACAAGGATTAACAAATTACAAAAAAATGTAACAAAGATCAAGTGGTGGGTATTTGAAAAAAAAACATGAAGACATTCTAGTAACAAATTACAAAGATAATGTAGTTTGGGCAACAAAACCAAATGCTTCCTTCCTCTTCATATGAAACATGTAAATGCTTAGACACCACAAATCAAAAAAATGCAATTTGCACAGACATTTTAACATAATGGAGTCGCTACTATGTGCAAGCAGCATCCTTGGTCAATCCAAGGAACTCTTCTGCATTGTGTTACCCAGTTAGCATTCAACAACAACATTAGAGGACACTATCACTGAATTACTGACAGCACAACCAGTTGATATTTTGATACCTTAAGCAAGTAACTGACAGCTGTTTTCTACGCTGCAAGTTTGGCTAATGATAGCCTAATAAGTGTTTCATGTCAATCATTAAAAATCATGCAGACGCGCAACAACACAGAGGAACTTTTTCGTACAGTTTCGCCAATACACCTGGTGTTGACCCTTGCCGTATCAAAATTGAAAAAAAATCAAAACTGAAACTAATAAGAACGGCACGGCACTAAAACTGCGCGGTGGTCAGCAAACGCAAGTACCACCGAACCCTCCAAGCATGGCGCATTGCTTCATCGGGCTAAAAAACGCCGCGCCCCATGTCGCGACCAACTGCGACGCCGCGGTGGGTAAACCCTAACGCGAGGATCGACGAATATGCAACCGCAGATTGGAAACAGTGCGGAGTGCACGAAGAGGATTATCGAATGGAATTACCTAGAGGAACCACAGATGGAGCTGGGCGTTTCTTAGGCCACTACGCGGTGGCGTCGGCGGCGGTGGTGGCGGCTGCTGCTGCCTCCGCGTGCGCCGAACTCGCGTCGAAGTGGTTTGGGAGGGGAGGATGGTGAGAAGTGGGCACCATGGACACACGCAGTAGGCAGCGGCCACTACCCAGGTGCCCAGGTGGCGACGGAAAAAGCTCAAAAGAGGTTTCCGAAGCCGAAGCGGCTGGCGGGCCCCGAGGCCTCGTGGGAAACGACGATTTCCGGTACGTTTTCTTGTTTGGGCCAGGTTCACGTACGGACGGACAACCGAAGGGCGTGGGCTTTGCAAGGCCCAACGGGCCGAGCAACAGCATGTCTCTTAACCGCCGATCCGTATTCGTCTCATCACACGGGAAGGACGATTAGCGCCAGTTTAGTCCCAAATCGGTATACTAAGTTTGCCTGCTCCGAGGAGCAGCTATAAAACAAACCCTGGGTGCAACGTTGCTCCATACTTACTTGGACGGGGTCTATGGCTGATCATGAAGAGTCATGGCCTAGGTAAGCGACCTCCATTGCACTTGGGAGGAGCGCTTGCCTACCATCTCCTCAAGTAGGAGAGTGGACGTCGTAATTTGTTATAGTCTATAGATGGGGTACGCGTTCGCGCGGCCCCTGCTAATGTTAAATCAAATATTTTTGAAGTGAATAAAAATAAATAAATAATAATTATGTAGTAATATATATGTGACTTATAAAGTATTAATAAAAATATGAGAAGTGGTGTGAAAGCATATGAGAGTGCTTTCATATGAGAGTGGACCGTGGCCCTTGCAATGATTAAATCAAATATTCCTTGAAATGAATAAAAATAAATAATTATTAAGTATAATTATGTAGTAGTAAATATGTGACTAATATATAAAGTTCTTATAAAAGTATGAAACTTTTCAGAAAAGGTAGGGGAGGACGTGGGGATGGCGTGCATGGAACGAGAAGGGATACTTAACAAGCTTAGTGCAGTAGATGGTAGGAGGAGCACGATCTTGCGTCTGATTGCGACAGATTGATGCAGAAAGAAAACAAGAAAACAGGCCGCGCCGTCCCTGGCTGGAATGTCCCTCCTCGCCAAGTTGCCATGCGAGCCTATGAGCCTATCCATACGCCGAAATTCACATTTTAGCATCAAACAGATACATCCACGACCACATTTTGCTTTCCTCTCACGGAATAAAAAGAACGTGAATCAATCCCTCCGCATTCAATCTTCGTCTCAACGTGGCTAAAAATCACTGCTCCATACAACAATCTCCTGGTTGCAACAGCCTCAGAAATGTTACAAGGACGACGGCACAAGCAGCAGCCGTAGCAGCGTACATACTGCTAAGAAATATACACATCCTTTTTCAACATCTACTATGGCAGCAAAAGATAAGCAGAATAATCCTAAGCACCGTGAGGGTTTTGTACAAACTCTTCCACCGCCTCAGAAAAATTGAGCAAAACTGCTCACCCTGATTTGCTCTTTCCATCCACAAGCTTTATCGCTGGGTATCCAACTGCTCACCCTGATTTGCTCTTTCCATCCACAAGCTTTATCGCTGGGTATCCGCCTTCTCCGACTGGTTTGCTTGGCTTTTGTCAGAATCAGTCGCAGCAGTGACAGGAGAAGCAGCAGCAGGACCATCATTCCCTCCTGATGTAGCAGTGTCGGCATTTTGAGTGGTGAGTGCTGCTTCTGAAATATGGAAAAGGTTTGTTAGTCTCCAGATTGATAGCAAGCCCATGATAAATTGGACAAACACAATGTGGGAGCCGTCACAAGTAAAAATACCTAGTTGTCCTTCAGTTACTAAAGATGTGATATACTTCAAAAGATTGCAAGACTAAAATGTCAGACCTTGCTGTTGTGGCGGGGCAGATTGAGTATTCCAGGCAGCAGCTGCTGATGCCGCAATTTGTTCTTCAGTTACTTTCATGAGTTCCTCGCTAGTATAAGGTGCAATTTCAGGTTTGGCAGGTTTGGCATCTGCGTGCATGATGGACAGCAATCAACCAGTGCCATATTGATGCAGGAATCGATGACTTAAAGTACACTAGTGCAAGTCCAGGCCTTGAGTTCACATGAAAGAATTCATAACAGGGAAAATGCTAGTCAGTCAACTAATTGACTCGATATCATCTTCTAGATGTAAATGCCTTCTGATTATTGTTAGTGCATAATAAATATTTCTAGTTGTTGCTAATTAAACAAAATAGAATGGCCAAGGAAGACCAAAACTGAAACAGATGATGTACAGATAAACAGAGGTTTGCCGGCAACTAGTAGGGATAAGAGCACGGCATGTGCATCAAGGGGTTATGTGTGGCATTTGACTGACATGCATGATTCTCTAGTGTGTGTGTGTGTGTGTTTCAAAAAAAAGATAGCTCTTTAAAGTTTAAAATGAGTTGTGCATGATTTCCATTGAAAAGAACTTCAGATGTAGTAAAATCAACTAACTTGGGTCCACGGCAGGTTGTTGGTTGATATTCGTTGTTGTGGGTCTATAATTTGTGGATGGGGGAACCTCATCAATTCCAATTTCCCGTTCAAGAGTGCTCCTGAACTCCCTTGATACATCCTAAGTGCAGAAAATCATATCACATTACGTAACAAGATCATCAAACATATTGCGACAATAAATCAAGAACCAACCTGTAACTCTCTAATGGTTGGCTGGAAAGCACGCAAAGTCTTCCCCAAATTCCTGGCTACCTGCAAACAAGTTAGCAAATGAGACCAACAATCCCTGTGTTAGCACTTAGCAGTGCGTCCGAAACATGCCATACAAAGCAGCTGACATCATAGATTTGGTAGAGAACATATGCTGATATGCAACTTACTCCCAAGTACAGGAGCAAAGACAAACACATTTTGACTTTTAAAAGTAAACTTGGAAAAAAGCTAGAGGGCAGAATGTATTTTGACTTTTATTGCTGGCAGATCAAGTAGGGGTATCAAAATTAAGCTTGAGGTGAACCTTCACTCACACACGTGCCATAATATCTTTTGCCTAGAACTATTTCAGGTAGGACAGTAGACCCAACAGTTTAAGAAATTACGGACACTAATTCAGTGAAGAGTTACAAAGGAAAGGTCTAAAATATAGGCATGGGATGGTGCTTGGAAGTCACGGTAACAATTCCATAGTTGCAATAGTGTTCCACTGTTAAAGTTTCGTATACCTAAATCTTACTGGTCATTGCTCAATGTTTCTCAATTGCCAGCACCACCACTCAAGCACAGTTAAAAGAGCATATAGCCCAAGCTGGCAAGGCTTATGGACGCAAGTAATTTACCTCTGCTAGACCCTTGGGGCCGAACACCAACAAGGCGACCACTCCGATGACCAGCGCTTCGGGAGCTCCAACTCCAAACAGCGAAGCGCAGATAACGCTTCTGCGGCTCGATCTTCTGCTTCCTATATGTATATAGAAGCCGAAGGAGGGTAAAAATCAATCCCTCAAGAGCACGAGAGGGAGAAATGTTTGGGGGTCCGATTGCGCTCAGCAACGAAGGAAAGAACCCCCACAACCAGAACAATCCATTCAGAGGTAAGTAAGGTTCCCCCATAGACTCTCTTACCGACGATAGAAGACAGCATCTGGGTCCGTACAGAGCCCCACTCCGTGCCGCCGCAGCGGAGGCGAGGCCGGCTCCGGCCGCACGGGAGCAGCTGGAGGCGGCGCGCATCGGAGATGGAAGCGAAGGGTGGAGCCGGGAGGAGGCTCGCCGTCGGCGTCATTCGAACGGGTTCACAGGTTCGGGATGGATAGGAATAGGATTTGCTTGCGGCCGCTTTCTCTCAGTAGGCGAGGCAGAGTGGCAGGAGAAGCTTTCCCTACCGGGCTGTCACGGTGGCGCTAAGCCAATACGATCGGACGGCTGAGAGTGTGACTTGATCCAAGACTGACGGCCCGGATCAGAGCTGCAGAATACATCTCGTCCAGTTGCTTCTGGGAGCTTCCTTCCAGTAGAAAACCACAGCCCTGCAGGAGATTCTCGGCTCCGGCACATAACAGTGACCTTTGCCTCGCTGCTGCCTCACTGTGAAGTGAGAATTGAGATATCCTTGGAGCTCTTCTCGATCGGGTACACAGAGACAGTAATCTCCAGGAGTCCAGGTACACACTCTCTCCCTCCCGAGAACCAGGCATGCCGGTATGCAACTCCATGATTTTGTTGTTGATGGCGTGGATTTTGCGGTGTGCAGGATGCCGGAGCTGGAGCCACCATTCCGGCCGCGGGAGAAACTGCTGGAGTTGCAGAGGTACTTCCAGAACGTCCACAAGCACACCTACTTGAAGGGCCGGTACGACGCCGTCACCTCCGTCGGCATCCCCCTCGCCCTCGCCGCCTCCAGCTTGTTCCTCATCGTAAGCAAATCTGGCGTCCTATCCATGCTGTTGCTGCCAACTAGGACGATACCCTAGCATTTTTATTCTCGTGTTTGAATTTTTGAAACACTCGATTCGATGCGCAGGGAAGAGGGGTCTACAACATGTCTCATGGCATCGGAAAGAAGGATTGAAGGTGCTGTCTCATGCGGTCATGCCATCTGCTCATCTCCCGTGATGATCGGTGGCATGGCATCTTTGCCATGTTAAATTGTTCGTCGTCTATGCGTGCCTGGTGTCTGTGTCTGGTGTGACGTTGTTGTAAAATAGCTATGTTCTGAACTTTCTTTCTATGCCGAGCTTGCGATGAAATAGCTATGTTCTGAACTTTCTTTCTTTCTATGCCGAGCTTGCGATGTGGTTCAGTCTGCTTCCTCGACTAAAACCATTGCGGTTTACATGATGCAAAGTTTCTGAGCACCGGATCAACATTATATAGATGAGCATGTGTTCTACTACCATATAATATACGCGGTAAATAAATTTTCTGAAAGGCGCTGTAAATAGACCCTAAGTCATGACATTTCACCTTACTACAAACTTGCATCTGCCATTGTGAACTGACTGTTTGTAAACAGCAATTTACAGCAATAAGATACAGAAAGTGAGCCATGCAGCAATACAGGTTTGTGATGCCACAGTAGCCCACCCACGCAAAACAAGGCTTATATCATAGTTTACTGGCAAAAGCCATGTTTCATATCATAAAGCTGAGACTTGCATCTGCAATTGTAAACTGACGGCTAGTAAAAAGCAATTTACAGCAATAAGATACAGACTGAGAGCCATACAGCCAGCAATACAAGTTTGTGATGCCTCAATAGCCAACCCACACAACACAAGGCTTATATCAGAGTTTACTGGCAAAAGCCATGTTTCATAAAGCTGATGTTTGTTGTCGAGCAAAAGCCCAACATGGCATACATGCTGAATATTGCCATGCAAAAATCAGAAGATTATCTATTACTATCCTCCCGAGTCTTAACTATACTGGTAAGGGATGCCTTGAAGGCTACCTTTGAGAAGCTGCACTGTTTGATGCTTGAGATCGTGAGTCCCATGTTGATCCATTGTTGAACTGTCCACGAACTGGCTCGTACCTTGCTGTTGTCACAGCATGCCTATTAGCTTGATTCGGTGTGTATGCCTTTCGCCTCTGCTGATTCTTGTTAGGACCTGTGGTTTGGAGCCCTGGAGTACGCACCTGTTGGCTCTGGTTCTGGTATGTTCCTGCTGGTTGGAACCCTGCTTGGTAAACCTGATTATGACCCTGGTACGGTCTTGCTGTTTGGACTCCTGTACCACGAGCCTGATCATGATCCAGGTATGGTCCTTCTGTTTGAAACCCTGCAGCATAAACCTGCTGATACTGATTCTGGTACCGTCTGGCTGTTTGGGGCTGAGCAGAATACACCTGTGGATCAGTATGATTCTGGTATGGTGCCGCCTGATGCACTATAGTATAATTCTGTGGACTGTGATTGGAGTGCGCAACTGCTGTTTGCCGGACCTGTGGATGGTTACGAAATTGTACTGCTGCTTGGTGTGCTGTAGTATTTGCCTGTGGGTTTTTGTAAACCGTTCTGCTTCCTGTAAACCTGGATACCTGGTAAGGTCGATCACTCTCCGCACGACCTCCAGTTCTGGCATGCTGATTATTCCTTTGTGGAGTTCTTGTGTAATAATTAGCTATTGCTCTCCCACCGAGCTTCAAGCCAACACCAGGGGTACACAACAACGCCAATAATTCTTTCCGGTCGATTTGCTCAAGAGAGTCAAACTTGTGGCAAGTATCATTGAATGCACTAGCAATTCGGTCAAGACCTTTCATACTAACCGCTCTAGCTGCATTATCCGGTCTCTCAACTGGATCTTCAACCTAAACAAAAGATGGCAAACAGATGGGATGTAAGTACATAGGCTAAGATTAAGATCAGCAACAACCACCAAATGCATAGGCAGGCTTACGAATAAATGGTAAGATTTGGTCATCCAACTTGGGTTGTCCTGGATTCGCTCGATCTGGCCTGAGTAAGTAGATATGACATTATCCGCAAGGGCACTGATATGAGCAAACTGCAAGGAACAACAGCACTTGTCAGAATATGAGAACCAGCTAAACTTTAATGCAGTGCCTTTTTATTGAATGGTTGTCCACTTTTGATAACTGAAATAAATAATACCCAATTATGTTGAAAAGAAGTGTCATAAATCCCTAACGTGTTTTATGCCAGCAATATCTTAATGACTTAACCTATCAACATAAACTAATCTCATAAGATGGGATTAGCTCATTTGGCAACAAAATGCTATTCCCTGATTAAAAAAGATCCATGGAATTCTTGGCGTAGTTGATCAGGAAAATCTAGTGCAGCTTACAGTGGGCTCTTGTGCTATGCTATGCTGCAGAATCTTGCTGATCAAGGGGAATCTAACAAATTCTAGGAAAATGTTAGCACTATAATAAATATAAAAGATACTCCCTCTGGTCATTTTTAGGTGCCGCATTACGTTTTGCACACAGACCACAAAGTAATCTTCTGTCCTTCCGTTAATCTTTCTTGGTCAACTCTTTCAGCCCACTAATTCTGCATCGAAACTGCACTAGTTCAGCATCATCACGATCATTCTGGAGAAGCCAGGTAGCAGCAGGACTCCACAATGTCATGATCCTTGCCGACATTGCCGTGCAAGATGATGACGTTGCCCTCCAAGCTGTTGGCATTTCTCGTCGTCGCCGGTGGCATGCTCCTTGCCGTTGACAGAGTCTGGTGCATAATCGACGCTGCACACAGGCTTCTTTTAATTTCTTCTTCTGTGTCAACGTCACGCACCAAACCACCACCATCTTTCGCCAGAATGCCTTGCACACACCCTTCCATTGCTGAGTTATGAGGATAAGGATAACAAAGATCACTTGCACTATAGTATACTCCTTCCCGTTTGCATGCCGATTAAATTCTCAACGCACCCAAGAGTACATGCAGACTCCTTAACTGCACTCTCTTCTACAGAAGGGATACGGTTGGAAGACAGAATCGTGACATCCTTTTCCGACATTTCGTAAAAAACGTAATACGACACCTAAAAACGACCGGAGGGAGTAGTTCGATGTACGCAAGTCAACATGTATTAAATAAATGCTGAAGCAGAAATGCAGAATGGACGGTACAATACCCAAGTTAAATAAACGATGTTCCACCCGCAAAAAAAAGAAGAAGAATAAACAATGTTCCAACAACAACAGATCATACTAGATAAGTTTCTTTATCCTCCCAAGCTCACCCCAAAGAGATGAACCCTTGTATCAAGGTAATAACAATGAAGAGCATAAAACGGGCCAAGATGGACTACAAAGTAGCAGATGAGTCAATGAGCCTAACAGAGATAAAAAAATGACATCAAGAAACATATGCTGAGTTAGTCAGCATAGTGGGGTTGGGGTCTCAATGTTCAGTACCTTTTTGAAAAATGTCCCAAGTAGACGGCAAAGAGAACTTTCATTTCTTTGGTGCTTGTTCTGGAGTCTAAATCTTGCTATGTTTGTGACACAAAGCTCATCAAGATGTTGCTCATTGTAAGGTGTCCCTTCTGCAAGTGAATGAACTGAGTAAAAAAAAAAACTAGGCCCTGAAATTCTACTATTCTAGACAATAATCAAATGCAAAGTGAGTTCTAATTTGTTGTGGACTCCTTTGGGAAGAAATTCCTGTGCAGGAAGAAGGCAGCCCAGGCCTGTACTAGCACTTAGTTCAGTTTCTTAGCTTAGAGATATTTGCTTTGAGTTTGTTAGTTACCTGTAATATCCTCTGTAATGTTCCCTTCATAAATATCCTTCAGAGGTGGTAGAATTGGTGGCTCGGATGTCTAAAAAATTGACGTATTGTGTAAGAATAAGCAATAGGTTTAGTGAAACCATAAAGAAGTAAAGAATAACAAGGGATATTGACGTAAGAAATAATACCTGAAAATGAAAGAGGACAAGTAGGCAAAGTGAATAGGAATTGAGGGAGCCACTCTTTGGATCATTAATGTTTTGTGCTTTTGCCCATTCCTTGATCTGGGAGGAAAGATGATGCTGAGCATTCAGCTTGCCAACAAAAAAATGTGGCAGAAAATAACTCTTAGCTAACTAGGTCGTACCAGCAAAACCATATCACCGAACCGCTCATCTAAAGTATTCACCCAGTAGAAGATTTTAGATTTAATTCGACCAGCAAAGTTGTTGACCGATATATCACAGGAGATGCCAAAGCGGTAGCTCACATATTGAATGACCGGAACTCTTGCGTGAGGAATGAACTGTATATATCCAGCAACGCCTGAATACAGTAAAAGCAATAAACCAAGTTTAAATGAGACAGATTTGGAATAATTATGGAATCACGTGATGATGGTACATATAATACTGAATCAAACAACCATGGATAGAACTGTCACACCTTTGACACAAAATCTAGGATGCTATTTTTCATGCTTGCTCAATGTGCAGTATATCACACATTATCTATTTCGGGAGCAATATAACCAAGATTACCTCGAATTTGTAAAGCTCTCCTAACTTCTCTCAAGACATTCTGCTTCTTTTTCTTGTTTATAGGGAGGTTTAAACCAGTTCCGAACTGAACTGATAAATCTAGATCGCCAGATTTGGAGTAAAGATCTGATACAAAGGACCCAAAAGGTTTGACAGCAGTACCTGTATAAGAAATAAATAAACAAATTCTTAAAGTGAGACATTAAAATTCTGTCATCATAAAGGTATCAAACTTTTCTCTTGCCATCGAGAGATTCCAAAAACTGATGTGTTGGTTAAGAGATACTACAAAACTGTCCGGCGTATTGAATACAACATTTGCTGCTTGTGCAGCTCCCTTCTCATTAACGCAAACACCTACTATTGTCGTCATCTTGCCCACTACTATGTCAGTACTTTGTAGCGCTGTAGTGTGACAAAACATACCGTTGCCTATTGCCATAGGCTAGTCGTTGCGTAATGGCATTGCCTACCAAGGCTACAGTATTTGTCACAATACCATTGCTCACCACATTTTCATGCAAATAAACCTATCCTTTTTAGGGTTCCAAATATCAGAAGTTTATCACTCCTCGCTATTAAAATGCAACATGGTCTGAACTTCACTTGGCAGTGGTCAGCACAAATGATTTTAGGTGTGATAGCCAGATTCTTTCCTCCACATTCCTCTTAGGCTCAAATTTATCCTTAAACTATCAGGCAGTCCACTATAGTCTGGGCTCAATTTTGTCCCTGATCCCATGCAGCATGCCTAGTCAGTTATGGGTGCCATTAGATGAGTCGTTCGACACAAATTGCCTTTACACTGGCTTTTTCACATGTCTTTAATCTGTCATCCAGCATATCATCTGATGGTCAAGGTCAGTGAATGCATAAATTACTACATTAGATTTTTATCGATAGATGCCAAATCCTCAAGGTAACAAATTTTGGGTCGACCTATCGCTTGAATTTGCAAGGGTATATCACTTGGTAGCATACCATGAGCATTATTCATGCACCAAAACCAGATTAGCTGCAAACCCAGAATTGGGTACAGGCCACGTTACTTCCCATCCCTGTCCTTACTCTGCCACTTTGCATGTGTGGAAGTTGGACAAGCCACCTCAAAACCTACTAGGCACATCAATATTCGTGCCACGTGAAGCTACGGATGAAATTGAGCCCAGTTTAAATAGCATGGTGGCCAGTATAATAGTTGAAGGATGAATTTGAACATCAGGGGAAACTTGAGTATAATAAATAGTTGAAGGATGAATTTGAACACTAGAAACTTGAGTGATGAAAATGGGAATTCTACTCTTTACTGTGTCAATAAATAACCTGGAAGCTCTCTATGAACACAACAGAAGGTTGTCATTAACTCTAAGAAATATTTTCTAATCTGATTGTCATTCAGTAATCTACCTAGAAAATCCACGATACAACATGCACATACAGTGAAAAAATATCTTCAATATTGCGAACAGAGTCTACTCAAGCTCCAATGTCAAAGATGTAATATTGCACCTTAACTAATATCAGGATTATAAGTGCCAGTTTAGACTTTAGATGCAATCGAGAAGGTTTCGGTGAAACAACAAAAAAGAAATGTGAGTTACCCGTCAAGGATGCAAGTGAATGGATGCAATTTTCTAGCTCCTGGATTGTGGATAGTCGTTTGCTTCTATCATCCTCTACTGGTTTGATTTGTGCAAGGATGTCCTTGACACAGTTGTGCAGCACAATATTGTCACGAACAGGATTAGCCATGCTGAAATCCTGCATCCATCAAGTAACATGTAACCAAACAAGGAGCACAAATTGATGTTGCCTGAACACTGATGAAGAGAAGGTTGTTGTAGGATTAAAAAAAAAAGCAGAGTGAAAAATGAAAGTCTAAAGAAGCTCCAAAGCTCTGAACACAAGGAGCACACCATATGTCCACACAAAAGGTCAAAAGCACACTCTGCAATTTTGCAGATGTTGCAAGTATAGAATCACCAAGGAGTACAACTGTGCTGAAGTATCAATCAAGAAATCCGAAGTGCATGTCACATTGCATACTCACTAAAGACCTTACACGGGCTTGGTTGGCAAGTGGCAACCACATCAAACCAACAATATAACCGAACTCTAGAAGCATGGTACCAATACTTTGCTCTCAATCGCAAAAGTCAAGCACTGCACAAAACATGACGCTGGAGTCTGGACCTCTCGACAGAGTGGTGTGCGGAGAGGGGGGACGCGAGTCACCGGGGGATTTGGATTTCCTTACCTAGCGAACGCAGCAGACGGATCTGGGCAGTTCAGAAGGGGCGAATATGCGCCCGCTATGTGGCGATGGAGGCGATGGTCTCCGCGTGCGGCGAGCTCGCAGGGTCGAGGTCGGATGCTAGGAGGATGAGGTAGGGGTTGGGGGCCGACGACGAGGTCGAGGTCATGGCAGATTAGGTAGCGGCCGCGCCGGGTGTTGGTATCCACCTCGGAAAGCCGAAGCTCGGCGCGCCAGAGTGCCAGACCGCGCGACTCCGCGAGGAGATTTCTTTGGTTTCGGCATCGGTGGAGCGGGGCCCTCGCTGACTCAGACCATCCGCACTGGTGTTGCTCCAAATGTTTACTCCAAAAAAAATATTCCAGCCACGTCAGCTAGAATTTTTACTCTACATTAGCTTCTTCTACACTCATGTTACTCTATATATTTACTCTATACCAACAACCGCATATTTTATCCATCCACCTTCAACTACCATCTTCAACTAAAAACTCATTTATTACCTTTTTAGGGACTAAAATGTGAGAAATTAAAAAGTTTTAGAGATTAAAGTGTAAAAAATAGAAATATAGGGACTAAAATGTAATTATTACTACAAAAGAAAGGGTAAAAACAAAAATCCCAAACCTTATCCATATCCCATCCCACCCGTCCGTCTCTCTCGATTGTTCTCTCTCGCCGGCAGAGGAGATGGGAGGCGGAGCGCCCCCTCTGGCGGGCCCCTGACGGCGGCGTGGTGAAGAGCTCCTCCCTCTCCCTCTCCCTCTCCCTCTCCCTCTCCCTCTCCCTCTTCCTCCCTTCCCGACCGCTCCTCCGGGCCCTCCCTCACCGGTCGGCGCGGCCCCTCCCCCGGGCTGGACACGGCCCCTCCCTCACCAGAGTGTGCAGTTCCTCCATCTTCGGCCGGCGTTGGCCCTCCCTCCCTCTCCGGATCTTCGAGCATGAGCACGGGCGCGAGCTTCGCCGCGGGCGCGCGCGTGCTCCGTCACCGCCACGCGAGTGCGGGCGTGAGCTCCGCCGCGGCCTCACGGGCGCCCGTTGGCTCCCCGGCGGTGCCCTCCCTCGTGGTCCGTCCCGCTCCCGCTCCTCCGCCGCGAGATCTCCGGCTCCTCAGCAGCAGCTGCTGTCCGTACGCTTCCGTCTGTGCGCGCGAGGGAAGGGGAGTTGAGCTTGCCGTAGAGTTCTATTTACGCTGGATTTGTCGTGGATGCAAGTTTACGGCTTGGTGCCGTAGTGTTTACCGTCACGCGTTGCGGCTGTTTTTACGGTATCCTCTTACGGTACGCCCTTTGCCGTAACGTTTGCCGGTAGCGGTGCGGATGGTCTCATCTCAGCAAATCCAGTGGGACTGCAAAAGGTACTAGGCGAATAATCTCACGTATACTGCAAAAGGTACTACGGCCCGACTATCAATTGATGAAGACCATGTTTTGTTTCAAAATTTTCTTCATCCACTCCTCACATGGAATGTTCGAATATTAATTAGGAGTATTAATATTAATTAGGAGTATTAAATATGAATTAAAGATAAAACTTATTCCATAAGGTCAGTCTCAATAGAGAGGGTCATCACACAGTTAAAAGACTGTAAACTTGAGAACTGTACGGTTCCATGACACTCCCCCTCCTCTCTCCTCATAACTTTGAGGATGTGGCATTATTTAATACTCATAACCCTCTCATGATACTTCTCACTGAGACTGGTCTAACCTTCACCTCAAAACTCAAGATGAATCTAATGTGTCTGATTATATCATGCTATAGTAAACAACTTCTAATGACGGATTGATCAGATTTAATGGATCCGTCCGCGATTCTCAGTCCATATGTGTAATTAGTTTATGTTTAATTCTTCTAATAAAACTTGTTTTAGATTAAAAAATTTCTCCCAAAAATGATGGGAAGGTTCGTCCTCCCCATCAATTGATCTGATTTAATGGATTCGTCTCGCGATTCTCTGTCCACCTATGTAATTAGTTTATGTTTATTTCTTCTAATAAAACTTGTTTTAGATTAAGAAAATTTCTCCCAAAATTGATGGGGAAGGTTTGTCCTCCCCATCAATTGACGGATGTTATGAGATGAAAAACGACACATTTGTCTCGTCCTCTATCTAGATAGTTTGTTTAAAAAATAGTTTGCAACTTTTATTGAATTTCGTTTGGCTCTTTCTTATCTCGATGAGTATTGCATTTGATCCTATTTCACTCAGTGTAGAAACTAGAAAGGCTCATCCCTCACGGATGTATGACTTTATCTCGATTTTTTTTAGCACACTTTATCTCGAAAGTTAAATCAGTAAGCTTTATCTGGAAAGGCTTATGTATAGCTCGGCTAAATCAGTGTAGCTTTGCCTGCCTCTTCCTTCGTTAAGAAGCTTTGAGAGAGAGACTGAGCTGAGCCGACCTGACTATAGTGGGCCCAGTAACGTGGGGCTTTTTTCGTATAAAGCCCACTACTTATGAAGACCATGAGACTATGCAGTGGCGGCCCAACTACCGCATTTGAGGGTGCACATCTTTGCACGACAGAGAGGGTGAGAGAACGGAAGCAGATGGAATGATACGATCAACTAGAGTAGGATATACGAACGGCTGTATATTCGAATCGATTCCCGGAGTATCCCCTATTCATAATTTTCTGAATATAGACGACTATCACTAAGTACGAACTATGAGCGAGTACAGAAGATAGACTAGAAAATTTCACACCGGCAGTGGCTCCAATTGTTGTTTCACACCATCGAACGTCAGCCATAGGAAAAAGCTTGCAGCATCGCAGTCTATGACGGCTTTGTGCCCATGATGTCGCCGGCCGATGGTGGACAACAAAAGCATAGCTGATGGGAAAGCTGGAGCCGACCCGTCCATGGGCCACCGCCGAACGGAAGATACAGCAGCTGCGGAGCCCGGAGGAGAGCGTCCCAAATCCGCTTTTCTGTGATAGTGCAGATAGCCGGACATATCTTCCTTTGCTAGATCTCCGACGGCGATGCGCTCGCTTTTGTGTCAATCCTACGTCCGGCTCCCGCCTGCGCCGTCGTGCCCGGCACTTCTTGGCGCGCGGGTGGCCGGGTGGGGGAAGAGAGAAAAAGATTGTCGCGTCCCCAGCACTTCCCCCCCGGTGGCTTCCGGGCTCGACGTGCCCCTGCGCCAACGCTGATATTCCCGGGGAGCTCGGCGTGCGGCCCGCCGGCATGGTGCCAGAGGACGCGTACGTACGGGAACCAATAATTCAATGCCAGTCGACTCAGCGCACAGTCACCACCCCACAACCAGCCGCGCCATGTGCGAGCGGCGCGGGAGCGGGACGCCCGGCACGCCGCCGCCGTAACGCTCTGTCGAGGCGCGCGCGCGCGCGGCCATCGCGGTCGCGGGGCGGGCCAAAAAGCCCCCCGCGCGAGGTGGTGGCTGCTGCTGGTGCGGCGCGGGCCTCCAATAATGGCTTCGCGGCGCCTAACCCGACCGGCCAATCGCCTCCGCCCCCCAACCCCAACAGACCACTGCTCCGTCGCCAGCGCACATCGAGGGGCGAAAGGGAAAGGCCGGACACGTCGACCCCAACCATTGCTCGTGGGTCGCATCATTCAGGTCGGGCAGAGACCCTCCTCTTCGGCTCTGGAAAGATGCCCGTTTTTATATTTCCGTAAACGAGAATTTCGGAGCATTCCCGTTCACTCATCCAGCCGGCCGGCTCGGCGGCTCCCATCACGGCCGGACCCACGGCTAGATCAGCATCTTGTCCCCGAATCCAGCCGCGGCCAACCAATCACGATCGGCTTAACGTGCCCGCGGCACTAGTCGCGGTCACTACTCCACAAGTAAACCCTTTCTCAAGCTTCCTGCTTGGCGATGCCAATTCCCGCACCAATCGCCCAGTTTTAATCTAGTTTAATCGGAGGATGGAATCAACCCGTTTGGCATGTTAATCTACGATCGGTGGTAGTGGTGGTACATAGTGCTAGGCTAAGATCAGCATATAATCCCTCGTTTGAGAGAAGAAAAGCTGTCTGTTATATTCATCTGGTCAGGAACTACTATTAATACTAAATCAAAATGGAGGGGTGGTAAAAAAAATGGGGAAGAATTAGCTTTTGGATTTGGAAAAAAAAAAAGAGAGGGGCTAAAGCAAGCAATCATGGAGCGTATGATTTTTGCTCTGCTCCCGAGAATCATATCCCCCGGCGGAGATCCACGACGACCACGCTGACATTGTCGGCGCTCCGCCGGGCCAGCGCCAGCTTCGCCAGCAGCATGGCCGCGTCGGAGCACGCCTTGTCGGAATCCGCCTTGCTCACGCCCTTCACCACCGCGGATCCGTTCTCGGCGTCCGCGTCGGCCGCGGGCGGGGCCACGCCGCTCGCCCGAGCGGCCGGCGGGCCGTTGCTACGGAAGCACGCCCGGACGACCCCGCAAGCCATCACGTTGTCCACGACGTCCCACAGGCCGTCGCTGGCCAGGATCAGGAACTCGTCGTCGTCGGTGCGCTCCGTCACCGTCACCTCCGGCTCCGACGACACGAACGGCTTTAGGTAACCATCGCCTGCGCGCCAGTAGCCCGGTCAGTTCAAATCCAGCGAGTGGCAGAAACGGTTTCGTGACGAGCGCAATTCCAATTCAAACTACAGTAGAGCTTACCTATGGCTCGAGACATGGCGAGGACGCCGAGAACACGGGCGCCGTCCCAGTAGATGACGCGGCCGCCCGCCGCCTCGATGCGCGCCAGCTCGTCAGGCCGGTCAGGCTGAACGAATCAGGCAATTGAGCACGTCAAGCTCATGGTCATGGAAGTTACCAAGGATGCGGAACGGGGAAGAAGCGCAACGCCCCGTGATGTGATGGCGCGAGAACGCCGTACCTTGTGGTCGACGGAAAGCGGGACGGGGGCGCCACCGCGGGAGAGGACGGCACGGGAGTCCCCGGCGTTGGCGACGACGACGTGGGTGGGGTTGACCACGGCGACCACGGCGGTGGACCCCACGTGATCGCACCGCGAGGGCATCTGCTGCTCGCATCTGCAGGCAGGCTCGTCGCCCCTGCGGCTGCTCGCCCAGCTCGTAGCCTGCTCGTCCAATCGCGCAAAGCTCCTCTCCATCACCCCCGTCCAAGCCGTCTCTTCGCCGGAGCCGGCGTTGTTGTGCTCGTCGGCGACCACCTCATGCATCCGATCCTGGCACAGCGTCGCCACCTACAGCAATAGTAAGCGAAACTGCGATCAGCATACAGAACTCTGCACAGAAACGCAAATCGCTGCAGGGGGTGCGTGGCCGTACGTGGGAGCAGCCGTGGCCGTCGAAGACGCCGAAGAAGTGGTGCTTGGTGGTGCCGGGCAGGAAGTCCGGCCGAATGGAGACGGCGTCTTCCATCTCGCGTCGCCGGCCGCAGACGGAGGTGACCCCGTACCTCGGCAACCGCTCCGGCAGTTCCGGCCTCTCGAAATCCGAGACCACGTCGGGGCACGAGCCAGACGCCGTGCGCGCCAACCGCTGCCTCTTGCCGGCCCGGACGTCGTCGGCCACCGGCGCCTGGAACCGCCTCATCTCCAACCTGCGTCGCCTCCTCTCTAACGCCGAGGAGGCGACGGCCACGGCCGCCGCAGCAGCGGCGGCCACTGCCACGGCGGTTGCCGGCGTGGACTTGGCTTCCTCGCAGCAGATCTCGGCCATTATCAGCGAGAGCAAGGAGCAGCTGTCTCCCACAAAGGCACGTACAGGCGCG
Source organism: Cenchrus fungigraminus (assembly GCA_036936925.1). NCBI lineage: Eukaryota > Viridiplantae > Streptophyta > Magnoliopsida > Poales > Poaceae > Cenchrus > Cenchrus fungigraminus. The sequence continues at coordinate 12,793,899 of CM072779.1, forward strand.
TCTCGCTGGCCCAAAGCCTCCCTAGATTTTCTCTGCCCGGCCGCCGAGCACGTCGCCGTCGCCCTCCGGAATTCAAGAGGCCTACAAACGAGGAAGCACGCTTCCCACGCGAAACAGCGCTTCCCCCTCCTCCTCCTGCTCCCCCACGGAATGGAATGGAATGGCAAATTGGCAACAGCAGCCAGCAGTTAGCAGCAGCACAAGCGCGAGGCGAAACGGGGGCCAGTAGAAGAGAGCGGAGGAAGATGAGGAGGGAGGGGTCGGGCAGGTGCCCGTCACCGTCACGGGCAGCGCCTCGACAGGTACAGTTGTTGCGACGTGGTCCTGGCCCCGGCGCATCGGGGCCGTCCGTCCCCGCCGGATCTGGACGCGTGGTGGGTATCTCGCTCAGCGCGGTCGACACGTGGTGGCCATCGGCTCCCGAGGCGGGCAGGAGGCGGGTCCACGGTGGAGGTTGATGTTAACGGCGACCACGACGCCGGTGTTATCGCCTAATCCCCGTGCTGCGCACACGTGGCGCTCGCTGGTGGGGGCAGCCAACCCTCGGCAGCTAATTTATTGATGCCTGGTGCGGTCCCCACCACATGGGCTCTGTCCCTCGGGCTGCTCACAAAAAATCTGGGCTCCGTTTTAATCTGCCCTACCGCAGCCCGCATGCTTGTCGGGTGACTGACATGTGGGGCCGACCAACACACGGCCCACCAGGCAGTGATTTGGAATCCGGTATGGTGCGTGAGGGGACGGGTGCAGTGAAGGAGAAGGGACACGTGTTGGGGGCGGTCGCAATCAGTGGTAGTAGGGTGGTCGGTCGCGGCACGGGTGGACACGTGTAGAGGGCTTGCGTGGGGGGAAGGCGGGCGGTGGTTGGCCGCTGGCGTGGCCACGTTGCCGAGTGGCGCGGGGGCGAGGGGAGGTGAACCTGGGGAAAAAGCGAGGCGCACGGAGGAGAAGAGCCACGCCGTGACGAGATCTGCCGCTTCGGGGCTCCCGGTCAGGTCCGGGGCGGCGCACGCTGCGTGTGCGGTGTGCCTGCCTGCCGGGCGCCGGTGCATGCACGCTGCCACGCGCCGAAAGCGGCGGCCGGTGCTGAGTCACCGCCCGTCGGCCCGGCGTGGGGAGAACTCACAGAACTCGGCGGGGGCGCGCTCTTCTACCACGGCACCGGGCCACGCGTCCAGATGAACCGCTGGCCGTACGTACGCCGTATCTCGGCGCATGTACGAAGCGTATGGGTAGATGAGCGACAGCTACAGCCAGGACTGTCGCTGTGTCAGTGCCTCACTGAAGACCTGAAGGGTCACAGGGACCGCCGTTTTCTTGCTGCTCCTCCAGTGCTCCCTCCGGATTGGTTAATGGTGCTGCTGGCACTCACAGTCACAGCAAAGAGTCTGGCGAAAGCATGTTCTCCAGTCAAGAAGAGCGGCCCGGGCACAGCCGCACAGGTCGTCAGAGGTCTTCATTTCACCATGTCGTAACCGCGTAATTAGGGCTGCTTAATTAAGTGTCCTATTTTTTTAATTACACAGTACAACGCAGACCCTCACAACGAAAATCCCGGAATGAATCCAGAAAAAGGTGCTAGCACCAGGATTTAAACCCTAGTGGGTAGCGTCTCACTGAACCATCCTACCATTGGACTACAAACCCATTCGCAGCAAGTGCCCTGTTACTCGTGTGCACGTTTAAGCGTCGCCTCACGTACTCTTGCCTAACCGTTCGTATCCGCGTCAGTTTCTTGTTGCCGTGACAAACGTTTCGTGAACACTACCGAGCGTGCACGGAGCGAGCGCACCGGTGGAATGAACTGCTTTGTATACCTGCTGCGATCGCCATCATCATCGCGGACGGGCTCGAAAGAAGCAAGGTGCGGCAGTCCGCCACAGCGTGACGTGTGGACAAAGGACGCGAGTATTTAGCGCTATGATCATGGCTGACGCCTTGGAAAAAAAGTTAGTGACGATGCGATGATGCGCGCGCCTGCCCGCATGCCTTTTGCTTTCTGCCTACAACCACTTCCTTAGGTCTTCTTCCACTGCTAGGGAAAGAACTTTCTGTGCCGATTTCAAAATCCTATTAGTACCGATTTTAGAACTGATACAGGTCAGCCGGTACTAATGTGAAAACCACATTAGTACTGGTTTGCTCCACCTGTACTAATGTCATATTAGTACCGGCTGGAGTTACAAGCCGATACTACTACGTGCTGTCCGTCATCTCTTTGTTCCCCTCCGTCTCTCCCCTCCCCTCCCTCCTTTCCTTTTTTTTTCTTTTCCTGTTCTTCTCTTTGCTTTCATTTTCTTTCATTCTTGTTCAATCATTAGCACACAAAATTCAATCATTTACTCAACACATTCATACTGAGAATCACAACTACATATTCACAATCACATGAACCAAGTTTCACAAGATCACATTTACAATCACAGAAACATCATCACCAATTTCACAAGAATCAAATTTCTCATCTCATCTCAGCAGCAAAAAGAAAAGAAAGAGGGATTCACAACAAGAACTACAAAAAATTCTTCTCCAACCTCTGCCGCCATGTCCACCACGCCCACGCCGCCGGCCACCAGGGGCCTCCCGCGGCCGCGCGTCGGCGGCCGCGAACCCCGCGCGGGAGGCCGCCCGCCGCCGCGAGCCCCGAGGCCAGCTCCGCCCGGTCTCCCTCACCGCCTGCGCCCAGCTTCCACTGCGCCGGCGGCCTCAGCACGCCCGCCGCCGACCGCGCACCGCCACTGCCCCAGCGGCCTCCGCGCCTAGGCTCGCGCGCGCCAGCAGCCTCCGCGCCCGGCTCGGCCGCTGGCGCCCGCCCGCCGGATCCCGCACCGCTTCCGCGCCTCGCTCCGCCGCGCCGCCTCGCTACGCCTCGCGCTCCTCCGCGCCCGCGCCGCAGCTCGCTCCGCCGGCGCCCGCCTTGCTCTGCTGCCGCGCGCATCGACGCCCCTGCGGCTGAGAGGAGGAGAGGGAGTTAAGATCGATGGGGATTGGGGAAGAAAGAGAGGGGAGGGAGTTGGGTACGGGAGAGAGTTGGGACTTGGGGCACGCGAGCGAAATATTTAAGTCTGGGCACCGGGACGATGGGAGACGGAGGTCGGGACGGGAGAGACCATTAGTACCGGGTTTTCTACCGCCCGATACTAATGTGCTCACATTAGTACCGGGTGGTGTCCGGACCCAATACTAATGTGTTGCGAACACATTAGTACCGGGTCCGAACACCACCCGGTACTAATGTGAGCACATTAGTACCGGTTCTAGCCCCGACCCGGTACTAATGTGTGCAATAAGGAGCGTGTCGGGGTCCTTCCTTCCCGACCGGTACTAATGTGTACATTAGTATCGGGTGTAAAAGAAACCGGTACTAATGTCAAATTCTCTCCAGGACAAAAGGTCCATTCCCTAGTAGTGTTCGATGTTGCATTTCTCTCTACCGAACGGATCTTGGTGAAGATATTGTTACTGATCTTAATTTCTGAGACCGGCGCCTCAGGGCGACGAACGATTAACCTCCTCCGTTGCATGTGATGTAGTGTTCTTGTAGTGTTCTTTTTCCCACCTTACTCTCACAATTCTTGTACACAGAACTTAGTATAGTATAGTATAGCATATCAACCAAATGTTTGGGTCAACTTCTTGCCTTCCATAATCATTTTAAAAAATATAGGAGGGAAATGCCGTTATAAAAAGGAAAACAGAGAGAATATATAAGATCTTGCTTTCTAGGGAAAAAGAGACTCGCTACACATTTATGTGGTGCAAAAACTGGAGCCAAAACACTAACAACTGGCTGAGAATGATGTGCTAGACAGCTAGCTCATGAGCAAACCACATATATTGGTACGTGTCTCTCTCCATCAGCAACTTCAGTACAATTCTAGACAAAAGTAGCTAGCTATCCACAGCTTCAACTTTCTAAAGGAAGTTGTATTTTTGTGTTATACCTATGAACACAATCCTTAAGTCTAGCGGAATATGTGTGCGTGGTGTAAGAATAAAATTCCTTAACTAACCAATCATTTGAACGTAGTTTTCTCATCACTCCGGACAATCATCCTTTTCCCTTTTCTGTGACAAGAGAATTAATAAAGCACAAAGTTTTCGGCAGGAGAACCTAAAAAAAGGAGAGAAATCCTGCAAGAGACCCTTCTTACTTCAGAGAACTCGCTATCAATACTCGCAAACCACAGGAAAAAGAAGATATTAATCGGAAGCTACTACTGTACGTATTTAAACCAGCATCGCACTGCCCTTTGGCGCTACAAGAAGTGTATTTTTAAGCTATCGCGAACGCCATTAAAAAAGACAATCCGTCGACCGTCGGATAACGACGCCCTGTTTTTGTCTGGTAGTAGATCCATGGTTATTCGGAAAAAAGATGAACCTTCAAAAGTTCAAATGTATCTTTCCAAAAAAAAAAGGATCAAATGTCGCCGTGAACATAGATAGAACTCGGCTTACGGCCCATCACGATCCATGGACATTGATGGATTCGCAGGCCAACATGAAAAGGGCCTTACCATCATGATGACTGAACATCATGAATGAAGCCTACCATTCTGATCTGATGGGCCATAATACCAGTGAAGCAATCAATTAGTAAACTAGCAGCCCATAAGAAGTGGCAAATTGGGCTGCCAGCTGGCTTGGTGGCCCAGCATATATCGATTTAAAACGAAATGTTTTGCAACGTTCTCCGTCACTATAAAAAAAAAGTCCCTCTTATTCGCAAAAAAAGAAAAAGGTCCCTCTTGATTGATTTAGCGAAAACACGTTCAATTTACAGTAAGTTACCCAGAACGTGCTTCTCAGATGATGGCAAAGGCAAATGCCAACCCACCGCTCCGTCTCCGGTACGGAGGGCGCCGGGAAACAGTCGTCGACGTATGCGGCAGGCAAACCCTGGCCCGGGATAGTCAGAGTAAGGTCAACTGTAAACCGTCGAAGACTAGCGTTGACCTCCTGCAAGTGAGTTCGGTTCCCAACTGGCAACTGAAGAGAAGTTGCGTGAAAGCGCGGAGTAGAGGCAGAGACAAGCCACTCCGCGTCGAGCTGAACTGGTTCACGCGTGCACACCTTCACTTTCGCAAAGAAACGCCTGACCCCGGACCTCACTTTCGCCAGCAGTGCAGGCAGCAGCTTCCCGGCGACGAGATTTTTTTTACTGTTTCCAGTGTCCCAGTCCAAGTCCAGTGCAAACGCGATCTCAGGTCGTAAGCGTAACGCCCGCGAACCGGCCAGAATCCCCGGCTTTTCCTGTTGAATCGTGACCATCTTCTGCGTTTGGAGCGGTGGTCGTCGTCGTCGCCGTCCCGCCCCTGTCTCCACTTGTGCGGTTGTTGGTTCACTCGAGATCGAGCCGATGCATGCGATGCGCTCCGACGTGTGTGTTGTGTGGCCGCCGTCGCTGTCTTTAATTCCTCGGAAAAAGTTTACATCACCCTCTCAACTATGAGGGGTAGACTACATAACCCCCAACCTATGAAACGGTCTATATCACCTCCTGAACTTTTCAAAACAGGTCAAATTACTCTCTAGAGCAATTTTGAAAAATCATAGTAAATCACAGAAAATTCATAAAATAAAAAATCTAATTGTGTTGGACTCCCAATGAGTAGATCTACACAATGAACATATAATATGATATGCCTTAGAATATTATTTTTACAGCTATGAAGAAAATCATAGATCTAAAGTTACAACAAAAAAATTAAACTAAAGCACACCATATTATATGTTCACTGTGTAGATCTACTCATTTAGAGTCCAACACAATTGAATTTGTTATTTTATGAATTTTCTATGATTTATTATGATTTTTCAAAATTGCTCTAGAGGGTAATTTGACCTGTTTTGAAAATTTCAGAAGGTGATATAAACCGTTGGAGATTATGTAGTCTACCCCTCATAGTTGAGGGGTGATGTAGACTTTTTCCTTATTTCCTCCCCCTCTCCGTCTCAAGTCTGAACGTCCCCTCGGCTTTGACCTACTGGCTACTGCAATGCCACGGAAGGCTCCGCTGCCCACTCCCGCCGCGGCACGCGCTCCCCCCCGTCGGCCGACGGCCGTCATCAGCCATCATCTCTTCTTCCTGACTCGTTTTAACCTGGAGCGCGGCGGCGACCTGACCTGGGTCACCTGCCCTGCCCGACGTGGAAAACCGGAGACCACCGTGATTCTGGATTGTCTGACCTGCGCTTCACCTGCGTGTGCATGCGTACTTTCGCATCGAATGCACTAACGTTTAACCTTTCGGCTTTTAACCAAACTCCTGTGTCCCCGTAAAGTGTCATTTACGACCCAAATCGATGATTGCAGGGATAGTACTGGTATATACTGTAGGGTCGGGGCAATGGTGCCTGGTTAAATTTCACTCACACCAGTTTTGCTGCAGTAAGTACGTACAGTCCAACTGTCACTGTCACTGCCTGCCCAGAGTGCCAAGTACAAGTAGTACCAGAAAACTGCAGCCGCCGCGCTTCTCTTGTCTGTCCCCGCGTACGAATTTTTTGTCCCGTTTCTAATCGCGTCAGCCGTCAACGACCCGGCAGGCCGGGGGAGCCCACACGGAGTTGGGCTTTGAGAGCTGAGACTTTGGGTGACAGGGACCAATGGTCGGAGCCGGAGCTTGTCGAGCAGTGTAAGCGGCGGCGCCAGCAGCTTCCGCTGAGTTCTCCTCCCCCTCTGCCTCCACGCAGCAGTGCCACGGCTTGCCCAAAAAGTCGGGTCAAATACCGGAACTGGACGGAGTGGGGATCGGAGAAATCTTTGCGGCACGACGGTGACGTTTGCGCCATGAACGATCGAGGATCGACCAGTGTTCAGATTTCCTTTCAAGCTCTTTCTCAGTTTCTGTCTTGTCACACGTTCTTATATAGCTTCAGGTCTTATTGTTTATAAAGATAGGCAAGTTTGTACTCATGCTAATTAGAAGTATCAAATGTAAAAAATATCTCGTGGCTTGAAATTGGAAATTTGCATGTTTGCACGGAGACATTGGTTTACATCTAATATGTTGCCTGAATGTAGATTAATGACAAAAAAAAACACATCAGGTCACCAGCTAATTAACTAATAACATGGTGTCCCTGTTGGAAAGAATGAGCTCACGGCGAGTGTGTGTGGCATGTTTCGATCACACTGCCCATTTTAAAATGAAGTTTCTCAATGAGAACATTGGAGAAAACGTAGTAGTCGTAGAGGTGACTCATCGTATTTGGAATATGACTTGAGAAAGGCGTCCCATCTTATTTGAGGTGTTAGTTTGGGACTCATCATCTTAGTAGTCGTATATGGTTCTTGTATTGATCAGGGGAACTGTACGTGGGCCATAAGATATGAACTGTGCCATCTCATCGATAAAAGTACAAGCAAATATGAGCATCTTCACTGCATATATCCATCCTAACATAGAAAGCTACCATTTACGAGATTTTAGATATGAGAGGGAGCTTCAGCAGACTACCAACCACTTTCCAATACCAATTTCCTATGATGCAAGTAATCATGCTTGCTTAATTTCATTATGGTGCTTTCTCTTTTGGTATTGTTTATGCTCTCTTGATCAATACAGATTAGAAGTTTACACAGTTACACGGAAAGGTTGGTTTGCACCTAATATGTTACCATCTATATAACCTATATAGATGCACCTCACTAAAAGTGTTCTCTCAACATGCAAGTTGTGCATGTCACTATCCACTACAGCCATCAATTTATGTATTCTATCATTTTTCTGCGGCTAATAGCATTTACGCATGCAATATGTTAGTTTCTCTGAGTATGATGCTACAAAATTTACAAATTGTTCTCTCTCAATAAAATGAACTTGTTTTCATGCAAAAGAATGTTGTGATGCAATCACTTTGGGATCTCTACATTCAATTTTCATGTTCAATTTTTGTAAAAATTTCCGCAACAACACGCTAGGTATCAATCGTTTCATCTTAAAAGCAAGGACCCAAAACAAAAGGAAAAGGAAGTAGTCAACAGATTGGTTCTTGTTTTTTTTAGAAATACCTAGAATACTTTTTTTTTGCAATTTGAACTTGTGAGAGTGCTAGATGCAGAATGGAGTAGTCTTTATGGGCACGTGACCCACAGACCAATGCAAGGCAACCCACAAGTTGGTTTGACCAAAAAGTGGAAATTTTTTGCGTCCACAAAATAAACGGACAAAAGGTGTGGCTTGGAAGAGAAATGGACCATACCGATTTTACACAGGTTAACGAATATATTTCCCATTTCCGGAAATAAAACATGATGGCGTTGAAGTTTCGTCGTGGCCTGAGTGCGTAACAAACGCGGAGACTGTAGACTTATGTTGAGTCCCCATCCAATCCTATCACTCCAACTGGTCCGCCGTTAAGCTAATGATTTTGACTTTCTCTGTTTTCTTTTCTTTTCTTCCATGCGGATACTCATAATATGCATAGTATAGTAGTATACATCACTCGCCTTTACAAACGTACACATGCATACCCCCATTCTTAAATTCTTATAAATAAACACATCAAAAGATCAGATTGACAAATCTTATGATTAACTATTGATTCCTCGCGCATTGTTCCGAGATTTGAGAGAGATTTCCGATAAACCATGAGTAACTACCAGTTTCTATTAATTCAAAACAAAAAATGCTTAAAAATAAGTTCAAAGTTGTTACAACTCGAGGTTAGACAGAAGGAGGTCGATGAGCAAAAATGATCGTTCATTTTTTCTAACTTCCAGCTTATGTAATGATCCCTAGTTGGTGCGAGATGACATTGATAGCTTAGCATGAACAAAGAATCGGAGAGAGATGATGTGCATAGCTTGAATATAAAGTTAATCAGGTGGGAGATAACATGGATAGCTTATATGAAGAAAGGATTCATGGAAGATGATATGGATAGCTTGCATGTAGAGATAAATAGAGTTAATAATTTTTTCAGTTGGGTGCATCTATATTGATTATATAGATAGATGAAGAAAGAGAAGATGATGAGAGAGAAGAAAGAAAGAGTAATTGACATATGAGTCTGCTGACATATGTCGCACACGTAAGCAAAACCACTCATCAAAACCTTTGGATGTTCAATTGCAAATGGTTTTGACAATTGGATGGCCAGAGATTCCTAGTCTTGAAATTGAATGGTCATACTCAACTTGAAATTGAATGGCCATACTCAACCAAAAACAATAGTTCAAAAATGAACTTTTTTCATGTTAAATTGGAGACTTGGATTCAACATAAATAGATCCATTCCACCATAAGGCATTTAACCGGCTCAATTCGCTTATTGGCTTTCTTTCATGGTAAGCACGGTTGACTTTTAGCGCTAAGGAAACACGAAAGCTAAACACCTCCACGGTGAAAGTCTCCTGAAATTGTTTTGGGTTGGAACAAGAAAACTCTGCAAAGTTTGAAGAACGAATTGATTAGTAAAGCGATTTTTTTCCTGTTCTCAGCTAATTATAAATTCTGTTTTTATCTATCACAACCGGGTTTGACATTGGAATCGCTCAGGGAGTCATGGCTGCCTCCCCTAACAGTCCTCTAGACAAGCACCGGGTGATGCGAAAAAGTGAGTGGCCGCACTCCTTGAGGTCATATATACTCCAGAATTCTTAATTTGTAGCCTACACTACACAATTCTAGGCTTTTACTTTTTTTCACGACAGAAATAGAAAAACAGTATTAGTGCGGCAAACAGAATTATGTACTTTTTATTAAACTTTTTTTGTCAGCAGCTTTCTTCCATGCAGCCGTACTAACTGTCCGACTTAAAAATATCTAGAACTTAATTCTTAAGTAAAACAAAGCACTAGCTTAGGTGCCTTGCGCATATGCAAAGATTCAGCTGAGACCTCATCCCGTATTCCCGTCCATGTGCTCCGTCTTTTCTTTCAGAAATTTTAAGAAGAGACCGGGAAGGATGGGCGATAACATTTTACAGGATGTGAACGCAGCCCCGCCCTAGGCTCTTAGCCATACACCACCATGCTTCACTAGCGAAGCAAGCTGCAGCTGCTGATGTTCAACGCGCATTCGGGTTTGAATGAAGGCATAGTAAAACCTCCGAATTCCCGCCGCTCTCCCAGGTAGCGGTCAACCTTGTGTGCCAACACGCAGAGCTCCGAATTCCAGATAACAACATACGCATCGTCACAAACGCAGATCCCGTCTGAAATGCAAAATTCCGGCGGAATCTCTCCTTGTGAATCCCAGCCTTGCCAATCAGATTCCGTTCGCTTCCAAAAGACTCATTAGTGGCGGAAACGCTCAAATCCGGTGGGTTAAGCAACTTAACTTTGTCCATAACCTCGGACCGGGCTTGAACGCAATGCTAGAATAAAATACCACGAGCTCGCGAAGCCCCCCCACCCGATCATCCCCAGAAATAAACAAAAGCCGGCGCTTCCCCAATCAAGACGCTGGCAACCAACGCTTCGTCCGTCGTCTGGTAAGCGCGCGCCTACCACTCGGGCCAAGCATTCCCACGGGGGCGGACCGTGTCGTCCTCGTGCTCGGCTACTTATCAGACACCACCATCGCCATCGTCGCCTCCGTCTTCTTCCCCCATCTGCCCAGCCATCTCTCCAGGGGCAGCAGCAATAAGTTCCATCTCTGGCCCAGCGCGAAAGAGCTATAGCCGCAGCAGCAGTGCCAGTATAAAAGAGGCTGTGTCACCCATACCAACCCAGCCAAACCTGCCGTGCCCGCGGAAAACCGCGTGGAGGATCGTGGAGTACCAGCGAACAGCACCGCGCCGCAGCGAGGCATCGGCCGACAAGGTTGAACAGCACCCAGCTGCATAGAGGCTAGAGGAATCTCATCTTCCCCATGTCCGGTGTTTTATAGCGAGTCATTGAGGGAGAGGGGGAGCTTCGATCAGGGCACTAGCTTGCAGGAGCAAGAAATCGAGGTGAGAGAGGGGATTCGCCTGGTTCGTTCATCCATGGTTGTGCAGAAGCCGTGGCTGCCCGTCGACCTGCGGCTGCCGGCGGGGCCGCAGGCATCGCTGGGGATCCTGGCGTTCGAGGCGGCGGCGGCCATGTCCAAGCTGCTGTCGCTGCACCGGTCGCTGTCGGACCAGGAGGTCTCCCGCCTCCGCTCCGACGCCATGCGCTCGCCGGGCGTCGCCTACCTCAACTCCACCGACCAGGCGTTCCTCCTCAAGCTGGCCTGCGCCGAGCTCGTCGTGTCGCTGGACGCCGCCGCGGCCGCCGTCGCGCGCCTCGGCCTGCGCTGCGGCCTCGACTTCGGCGGGGTGTACTCGTGCCTCAAGGCCGGCGCGTACTCCGACGCGCGGCTCGACCCGCTCGTCGCCAAGGGCCTCAGGTTCAAGGCCAAGAAGATGGAGCGCCTCGTCGCGGCCACGGCCAAGCTCTGCTCCGAAATGGAGGCGCTCGACGAGATGGAGACCGCCGAGCGGAAGATGAGCGTCCGGGGATGGCGCCTCAGCGGGCCGATCCCTCAGAACCCACAGGCAGCGGCGGAGGCGGCGGCGGCAGCGGCCGCGCAGCAGCAGCTGGCCGGGGACTCGCCCGAGGCGGAGTCATTCCGGCAGGAGCTCAAGACGCAGCGGCTCAAGGTGAAGCGCCTCAAGGAGGAGTCGCTGTGGAACCAGAGCTACGAGAAGGCCGTCGGCCTCATGGCGCGCGCCGCCTGCGCCGTGTTCGTCCGCATCTGCTCCATCTTCAGCCCGTTCGTTCCCGGGCTCCCGCCGCCGCTGCCGTCGGCCACCACGGACAGCGTCCAGACCCGGCTGTCGAAGCTGCTGCACCCGCGGTCGTCGGCGAGGGCGAAGGCGTCGTCGGGGCCGATCACGCGCCGCGACGGCCCGTCCCGCGTCCACCCGCCGATGACCAACTCGTGCCCGATCATCGGCCAGCGCCCGTCCGGCCAGAAATCCCCCACCGACTGGCGCAAGCTCCTGGACGCGCCGCCCTCCACCGTCGGCGGCGCGGGGCTGGACCAGCAGTACGCGAACGTGATCGAGTCCGCGGAGGAGCTGCTCCGGATGGAGGCCGAGGGGCGGCAGGAGGAGGCCGCGGCGGAGCGCGCGGAGATGTACGAGATGCTGCCGGCGAAGCTCCGGGCGGCGGTGCGGTCGAAGCTGCGGGAGTGGTGGCGCGACCCGGGCCCGCTGGACGAGGGCCTGGCGCGTGGGTGGAAGGACGCCGTGGACCGCATCATGGCGTGGCTGGGCCCGATGGCGCGGGACACGGTGCGGTGGCAGGCGGAGCGGAACATGGACCGGACGCGCCGCTTCGACGGCGCGCCGCGGGTGTACGCGCTGCAGACGCTGCGGTGGGCGGACAAGGAGAAGGCGGAGGCGGCCATCGTCGAGGTGCTCGTCGCGCTCAGCTGCATCTGCTGGTACGAGGAGCGCCGGCGAGGCTCCGTCCGCCTCGGTTGAAACGTTCAACCCGTTGCCGCGCTCCATCCGGACCGGACGGACGTGGCGGTTGGGAGTTTCTTCTTCTTTCTTCAATCCTTTTTGTCAAAGCTTTGATTTGAAGAGTTGATTTTTTTTGGGCGCGGTAGAAGTTAGAATGGGTGGGTGGTGGTGTTGCGTTCAATTCAACGGGTTAGGAACGATGGAGACCGTAGCAGCAGCAGCAATAGTTGAATCGTTGATTGGTTTGCGCGTGTGGTGGCTGTCAGCGGCCTGACGCCGACATGTGGGGCTCAGCCCTTCTCCCGTCGGTCTCACGCCCGTGACAGGGTCCGGTGTAAAAATACATAATGTTACGCGAAAGGAAGGATTGTGTAATATATGCTTACGATTGATTCTTTGAAATTCATCCAGCAATTATCATTACTTTCTTAACACGACCCTCATATAGTGAGTAACTGGCGAACCAGAATGAACTTTAGATAATCATTCAAATGAATATAGACATATTATCAAAAGTGAGTATGTACTAAGTAAATATTACAATATTACCATGTTGTGAGCAAATCCCAGTACGAAAAGTTCATCTAGGCCACTCTGTAGGGGGCACTAGCCCCCCCCCCCCCACCCCCACACACTGCCGCTCTCAAATTATTAGTTATCATACATTTAGGCGTAACAATTGTTGTAGTTAATTGTTGACATATCCATATCATATAGATTGAATGACAATTGTTTGTTTCAAAGTTCAAACAACTAGTGATCTTCGTATATGCAAGGGTTTTTTTAACGAGCGGGCACAAGACAGTATCTATTTTATTGATAAATAAGACCGCTCGCATATATGCAAGGTTCTTAGCAGCAAAGTAAACATGTCTTACATTCTAAGTTTTTAGTACCAAGATTCTTAGATTTTGGAGTTGCAAAACCACATTTATAAGAGGTTGATCTAGTGTGAAGGACCATTAGACGCACACTTTTTAGTTAAAGTTCTTAAATTGATGGTGCACATTGTTTTTGAGCTCGTGGTCTATATTGCTCCTTTTGTTAGATATATATTGGGGTTTTAAAGTCTTCCTAGTTGTAATTGCTACATAATTAACATCATATTAAAAAGCCTTGTAAATGACAATTTATCCAAAAAAATTACACTAAATGTACCCATAATTTATAATTTAACTAACTATTAGTGAAAAAATGAGCTCAAACTTTTTACACCCACTGCACCCCTAAATACCAACGGAGTAGAACTCAAATATTACACATATGCATATATATAACATTGCGTTGAAGTTTAAAGGGCGCGCGCGCACACACACGAGGAAATCACATGTACCAATCGTGTCCTAAACCCACGTCAACTAGAAGCAAATTATCCACACCATCTGCATGAAGTGAACAAGCAACAAGGTCGTGTCAATGACTGAACGCGTGCGTTTACAGGCGTTTCCCATGCACGCTCGTAATGGCATGTTGCCGAACACCGCACGTTCGCACGCCGCTAGATTATACAAACCACCGCAGGCCTGCTCATAGAAAAAACGGGCAGTTAAGTGATTAGGCCAGAGCCTAAAAACAACCATTTCTGAAGGCATCTCGGAAGAACGAACCAACTAGCAAAGGGGGAAAAATTAAAGAAAACCCGACCGTCCTACTCAGAGGGATTGCGTAATTCACATGGCTCGAAATAAACAAATTTATAATATAATACACCTTCGTTGATCTAATGCGCAAGCCACGGCTCAGAACTCAGAAGAAGTTAGTAGTAATCCTTAGTCAAAGCAGCAACAGCCTACTACCAGTCAGTAGGTAGGTCACGGCCGTGATTTTTTTTTCTAAATTATTAAACCCTAACAGTGACTGGGAGCGGGTGATGACGACGATCCTGTGGGTGTGAAGGCTCTATTAACAACGAGTTGAAGCCAGCAGCTGAGCTGGGGTCCGGTCAACTCGCCCCCCATTATCTCATCTCCTCGCATTATCATTTGGATATCAATTAATCCCTCTGATGGGCTCGTCAAAACCCTCGCGGAGGTGGCCGCATTTGGTGGCCACCGATCGATCGGAAGCGATCGAGTTCTTGGTCAGCCTGCATGCAGTTGACGAAATGGATAGATGGGGCACGGCAGGAGGAGGATTAGGAGGACGGCAACACGAGGCGGCCCGAGAGAAACGCGCAGATGCAAATATGCGCATACAACTCACGCACACGCCCTCTCGCCAATCATTCGGATCCCGGCATGATTTGTTAACTGCTGCTGACCTTTCTTTCTTTTTAATTTCTTCTATTTCTGTGTGCCCTGGAAAGCAAGTACTTGTAGCGTCACTGAATTTTTATTGGTTTCAGTCGGAGGATCTATGCGTAACAGAGGACTTAGTCGGCACCGATTTTCGGTGGAGTATTAAATCACATAAATCATGGACAAGTACAACAGAGATTGATACTATATGGAGAAAGAGATGTGTTGTTTTTGTAAATCTATTGTTTTAGCAAACTGTATTGGTTTTTACTGTGACTGATTGCTAATGGCGTTGCTGCCCAAAATAAGAGAACAAGATGGATTCTTCTATGCTTATTTTCAGGATCTACAAAGTAGAGGCTGATGAGGAACTGGGAACAATACAATAGGAGGGAAAATGCAAAATTGTGATCGGATCAGGGTACTCCTTAATTAGACTGTGGATCCGATCATTCCCTTGCAAGTCAATTCATCAACCATCGGTGCCTCAGAGTGACACCTCTCACTTTCAGTTCACAATCCGGGTGTTTAAAAAAATCCATGTCCAGCTAGCGATACTCTCGGCCGGTGTTTGTAATTGCTGTGTGGTCAAAGAGTGGTTAAGCCGTTCCAATCTTTCGACAATGATTGATTGGCCACATAAGATAAAGATTACTGACCTCTTGATTTTTCAGACATCACATTCTTTTTCCTTCCTTCTGAAACCTGAAGTTGGTTGTTTCGCAACCAACGTACTCCAGTACGCAATTCAACGGGATGCCAGCCAGATCCGGATACCTTGCCTTGCGCATCCTAGCTACATTCCTACGTGAACCGCAAGTCATGCATTATAGCAAGCCGCACATGCTCTTGTGGCCTTGGATTCAATCACTTCACACCCACACTACAGTGAGTCAGTTTAAGGATCTACTAGGCCTGAGGGCTAGATCACCGGCGGCTCAGGCAGGTTTCACGCTCGTGTTGCTTGTAATGTCAGGCTACACAGCTGGTTTCTGACTGACGACGCTCATCATCTGCACTGTTTCGTTCGGAAGTTCAACGTGTGCCCGAGCTGACAGGCTGTGTTTTGGAGACCTTGGGATCGATCCAGAATTTCAGAGACGCCGGCCGGAAGCTGACCAGACCAGACCAGAGGGATGGATCAAGGGCTGTGAAGACAGCGAGTTCGCCGCTGCGGCGGCGGCTGACGAAAATGTCCTGTCGTCGCGCGGCGACAGGATCCCGCCAAGATGGACTAGCGCAGTCTCGTCATCTCTGCGGGATTACCCTCGAGCAGAGATCACGGGACTTGGTGAGGGGAGCTAGGCTACTGATTCTTGCCATTGCCAGCGCGCGCCTCTTCCAGCTCGGGTCACGCGGGGCGCGGCGCCGACCGCGCAGCTCTCCAATCTCCAACCCGGGTCATGCGGCGCACGGCGCCGGCCGCGCGTCCGCCTACGGACGGGGGAGGCTTGCCGCGCGCGTTGGGATGAGCCGTGCGGGGTCGCGCACGGAAGCTATTCTCCCGTGTTCCAACTTCCAACTGTCCTTGAACACCACTATGGCGTCTGACAGCGGAGATGAGGCGATCCTCGGGGTGTCAATCTGCAGTTACCGTGTGACCTGTGTGCCTCGATTACGATTAGCCACCTGAGATGGGTTTCAAGCCTGCGCATGATCACCGTGTTAGAGACGGTACACAACCTCTGTACCTTGCAGACGGTACACAAGAGTATGCTAAAAATTTCTTCCTCAAAACTATGTATTAAGAGCTCTCTAAGAAAATTTTCTCCCCAAAATCATATAATCTCACTGCAGATTACTAATAATAAACTCCCTAATATTTTAAAACTCTCCACGTCAGCAATGTGCGGGTCCCATCTTTCTATTTTTTAACACGTACGGGCCCCACGCCGATCCATCTTTGACCTCTCGCCTGCCATTTCTTTTCCCATCTCTACTCTTTCTGCTTCCGATGCCTGGCAGCGGGCACGACCGCCGGTGTGGCGAGCTCTCCCGCGGGAGCTCAGGCGAACAGCTTGCGGGAGCGGCGATCGGCAGCGACATCCACATCCCCTGCAACACTACCACCCCCATCCACCAACCCACCAGGCGAGGCAACATCGGGGCCGTGGTGGCTCACCTAGCGGCACACAGGTAATCAGGTAGAGGTTGGCAAGATGAACCGCGACGGCTGCAGAGCTGTACGGGCGGGCTCCGCATCGTCGTCCTTAGGGCCTAGTGAATTTTTGTTCGGCCCAAGTGAATTTTTGTTCGGCTCCAGTGAATATATTTGTTTGGCCCAAGTGAGTTTTTGTTCGGCCTAGTGAATATGTTTGTTGTGCCCAAGTGAATTTTTATTCGGCCCGTAAAATATAATAATAGAAAAAGAAATAAAAAAATAATATTCACTATGATCGAACAAATATTCACCAAGACGAACAAAAATATATGAGACTGGACAAATCTATTTGTTCTAGCTAGTAAAATATTTGTTCGCTGTAACACTAATTCATATTTGATATTTAAAAATATTTTTAAAATATTTCATCAAAACATAGTCAAGTTGGATCTTCTTTTGAAGATCTTGACACAAGAAATCCATTTTTGAAATCGAAATTTAGTTTAGACGCACGGTTTATGATTAGATTATATTAGTTCGTGGTGGGTCCGTGCCCTCCCCACCCGCGGCCCTCGTGCCCGCGCGTTGTGCGTCGGCGGGTCGGTCCCCCTGACGTGCGTGGTCCCGCCATCTCGATCCGTGCAGCCGCACACAGTAACAAAACTTCTTGACATGAAAAAACTTTTGAAAAACATTGTAGAAATAAAATGGAATGAAAATTTTGAAACAAAATTAACAAGACTTCGTGAATCAAAAGTTTGGGAAGAGGGAAACCAATTTGGAAAAAAATGCTGGAGCAAAAAAAATTGGAAGGAAAAATTGTGTATTGAAAACTGCTCCGACGGTTCGCCCCCATGATACTCTACTGTGATCATTCCAGTGGCCGGAGACGCTGTATAGCTTGACAGAGGGCGACGGAGATAAAAAAAAAACACTTCACGGGTTCCACGCGCGACTCGAAAAACTTCAGTATTTCCCTGCCCGGGCCGGTCGGTGCCGCTGGGGAAACTATTCCCACCATGCAGGTTAAAGAAAAAGAGTAGGTCAACGAGCTTTCGTCCGGAGGAATCGATTTGAGCGGCCGTCCGCACAGGTAGCTTCGCGTTCTGTATAAGAGGTTGGCATGCGGTGCTGATCGATCAGCTCCTGCAAGCCGAATAGCCGATCGACGACGGCAATGGCCGGTGCCCGGAAACCTTGCGCCGGCGGTGGCGACCTGCAGAGAACGCACCGGCGACGCCGTGTCCTGGTGTTCCCGCTGCCGTTCCAGGGCCACATCAACCCGATGCTACAGCTGGCCGGCGCGCTTCACGCACGGGGGCTCGCCGTCACCGTGCTCCACGCGCGTTTCAACGCGCCGAACCCCGCGCACTACCCGGAGTTCCAGTTCGTGTCCGTGCCCGATGGCGTCCCCGCCGAGCTCGCCGCGTCCGGGAACGCCCTCGACATCATGTTCGCCATGAACGCCGCCATGGAGGCGGAGGAGTCTGCGGCCCTCCGGGACGTCCTCTCGTCGGTGA
Source organism: Cenchrus fungigraminus (assembly GCA_036936925.1). Lineage (NCBI taxonomy): Eukaryota > Viridiplantae > Streptophyta > Magnoliopsida > Poales > Poaceae > Cenchrus > Cenchrus fungigraminus. Next base: position 12,812,144 of record CM072779.1, read on the forward strand.
TCGGGGACGTGGGGCAGCCTCCGGTGGCGTGTATTGTGTTCGACGACGGCATCCTCGCCGTGCCCAACGCCGCCAAGGCGCTCGGCCTCCGGATGCTGGTGTTGCGCACCGGGAGCGCGGCGAGCTTCTGTTGCTTCATGGCCTACCCTATGCTTTATGAAAAAGGGTATCTGCCTCCACGAGGTAACAACTTATTCACAGGGTACATGAAAATTTCTAATTAATCATTTGCTTAAATGAACTAGTGCTTATAATAGTTATTACTCCCTCCGTCTCACATTATTATTGATTTCATCTTTTTAATTCATAGTTGTTTATGTGCACCTACATATAAGCTATGTCGATACATATATATAGTAAAAGTTATGCCCTTAAAAAAACAAAATGGATTGTTGGGACCAAGGGAGTAGCATCTAAAATTCCCACCCTGCTAAAGGCACAACCCGCAATGATTTTGTAAACCAATCTCTATAACGATGGTCAAGTAGGATAAAGTCAAACTTAGAGACCACATGTCCAGTAAGATACCATATATAGCGCTATTTTTGTGGAGCCCGCGTGTCCAATTTGTTTAATGGTCCATCTCTTCTTCTTTCCATAGCCCACGAGCCGCAGCGCATCCGTTGCCATGCGGCTCACCTCCACCCTGTGCTCAACGGTGCCTTGGGTTGGGTGGCCAAGGTTCGTCCACCTGCCCTGCTTGGAGGGTTTTATAAAAATTAATAAAGTGGTGTGTGAGTTGGTTCTTGGTTGTGCCTATAATCAGAGTGAGATCAAGAGACTATAGTAACCACTTATACAATTTAATAAATTATTCTGCAAATGCACGTTTTATATATTGCTACCTTTAGTCATTTATCACAAGTTCTCTTCTTAGTATATGGATTGTATTATCTATGGATTCTATAACATCTGCAAGAATCATCAGCTGATTCCAAGCATAAGCTGGTTTTTTTATCTAATTCTTTGACTCTAAACAAGCAAATATATTTTGATGTGATTAAAAAGCGAAGGATATGCACTACATTTTGTGTTCTAACCGCATGCATGCTCTTGTTTTAGAGTCGGAGCTCTATATGCCGGTGAATGAGCTGCCACCACTACGGGTAAAAGACCTCTTCTATGCAATTGGGAGCTACCAAGAACAAACGAGGGAAACAGTTACTCGATCCGTAAAAGCATTGAAAAACTCTGCTGGTCTAGTCATCAACACATTTGATGCTCTGGAGGCAGCCGAGCTAGAGAGGATCCGTGAAGAGCTCAACATACCTCTGGTAATCGCGGCAGGCCCTCTTCACAAGCTTTCCTCTAGGAGCGCAGAATCAGGTAGTTGTAGTAGCAGCTTACTAGAGCAAGACTTGAGTTGCATCGAGTGGCTTGATAAACAAGCCTCAAAATCTGTGATGTATGTCAGCTTCGGCAGCTTGGCATCCATGGACTCCAATGAGCTCTTGGAAGTGGCTTGGGGTTTGGCCAACAGTGGCCATCCTTTCCTATGGGTGGTTCGGCCAGGCATGGTACGTGACTTGTTGGACAGTCTAGATTTATTACCAGATGGCTTTGAGGATGCAATTGAGGGCAGGGGCAAGGTGGTTACATGGGCGCCACAACATGAGGTCCTGGCCCACCGTGCGGTGGGTGGATTTTGGACACATAATGGATGGAACTCGACGTTAGAAAGCATCAGTGAGGGGATTCCAATGATATGTAGACCCTGGTTTGGTGATCAGATGATGAACGCTCGGTACGTGGAGAAGAGATGGGATGTAGGATTTGAGGTAGAAGGTGTGTTGGAGAGAGGAAAGATTGAGAAGGCCGTTAGGAAGCTGATGGAGGAGGTTGAGGGAGATGAGATGAGGAAAAAAGCAGAGGGGCTAAAGGAGGAAGCGGCGGATTGTTTGAAAATTGGAGGGTCTTCTCGAATCGCCTTTGACAAGTTGGCGAATTATATACTTTTAATGTGAACTTTTATGTTGTATGCTGTTTTTTTTCTTTTCCTGCAACTTTTCAACTGAATGATAAATATGTATTTTCATCCATACGGTATGGTATTTCTACTACTAGATTTTTGCCACCAATAATCTATTGCCTTGAGTGGGTCTTCATTGCCATAACACTCTGCTTTTGACATCAACCGATGGTGATGGTTGGAATCACAGCTGATTACAAATGAGAGGATAAATCATGGGAAAAAGATAATACATAATACTCGGCAACCTATACCCGTTTGCTGACATAAATAGGCATTGCTTTGCAGAACCCTTCACACTCTACTACTGGCGTCTTGTTGTTAGGCAGTCGGTGACGTCCGTGTGTCATGACGTCTTTCTTTCCTGCATGCTCAGTTGTTTTAATTTGTGTGTTGTATATCAGTGGTGTAGTGGTTCTGATGGGAACTAGGTGGCCCGATCTTCCGTCGGGAAAGGATAACTTTCGTTTTGGGCGGGTGTGACACACCGATCCGGCTTTAGATCCAAAGACCCGAATTCCTGCAACCTTAGCACCACAACTCCTCTGGTTATCAACCGTGTCATGATCCGGTTGACCTCGCCAAGAAGGCTAATCCCTGCCTGCGAAGCAAAGAACACAAGTAAGAACTCGAAAGAACACAGCTCTCAAAATATGGTGACAAACTGCAGATGAATGATTAAGCACACGAGTTGGGGTTTCACAAACCAACGAGCGGCGACTGTTCGAAGACAGATTGAACTAAAGCAAAACCCAACCCTAATGGATGGGCGGCTACTGTTTATGAAGACCCTAGGGTCGTGCAAGACCCTTTGGACGCGCCTCTAATGGGCTCCAAAATGATACAAGGCCCAAAGACCAAAATACGGTGATGGAACACCTGAACAGATTCTGGATGCCAACTTCCTCTGACGATTCCCATCGACTCCAGCTGAATTTGGGCCTGAGACAAGTTCCGTTAGAAAGGTATTCTTCTCATGTTTCTGGGCATATAAAGAACACAAAAATCTGAGCCCGTATGCGACAGTAAGACCAGTTTTACTGCACGCTGCTCCTGGACTCCGAAATAGACCCGAAGTCGTCTTGGTTTGGGCCTCCACCTTGACTTGGACGCCCTTGCTGTCACACATTTGGGCGCATAAACTGTGGTAGTTAACTATTAACATCCATACAAGATGGATTGAATCAAAATTGTTTTTTTTCAAACAACTAGTGATCTTTGTATATGCATGATTCTTAGCAAGAAACAAAACATGTCTTACATTCCAAGTTTTTAATACCAAGATTCTTAGATTTTGGAGATGCAAAACCACATTTAGAAGAGGTTGATCTAGTGTGAAGGACCATCGAATGCACATTTTTTTAGTTGAGGTCTTCGGATTGGTGGTTTACAATGTGTTTGAGCTCGTGGTCTATATTACTCCTTTTGTTAGATATATATTGGGAACTTAAAGTATTCCAAAGTATAATTGCTACATAACTAACATCATATTAATAAAAAAACTTTTAGATGTCAATTTATCCATACAATTTTTATACACTAAATGTGTTCATAATTTAACTAACTATTAGTGAAAAAATGAACTCAAACTTTTTTATATCCTCTGCACCTACCAAATACGAAGGGGAAGAAGAGAACATTACACGTATATGGAAGACACATGCATATACTTAATGTAGCGTGGGAGGACCGGAAAATGGCTCCATATTTTAAAATAGATCAATTATATTAGTCAAAGAATCTAAAATTAATTAAGATTCTAACCTAACAAATTTCACAACTTTAAAAAGTCATACCTACATTCGAAAATAACATTATCAACATGACTATTAGTAGCACACTCAATATTTTCTTTAAACTACATATTAATATAACAAATTCAACATTTTTTAAAACAAAGACCAACATTTTTGAAATGTAAGTTTTTTTTATTTCTTCTTCTTCTTCTTCTTCTTCTTCTTCTTCTTCTTCTTCTTCTTCTTCTTCTCCGAAGTTTGTAGCTGAAGGGCATTATGGTAAGTGCGAGTAGCATGCTGTGGAGATAGATGGCATCGACAAGCCATGGTTTGTGGACAAGGTAGTAATGTGCGCTTGCAACGAGCACAGACAGTCGTGACGAGACAATGTGCATAAGGCACTGCAACAAGCATGGGTGGTGCATGGCAGAGATGGCGCCAATGGATGGAAACAAGAGTAGGACGTGAAGCGAGCACGAGTACTTTGAATGTGATATGAATATTTGGTCTTATTTTTTTCTAAAGTATTACCTTAACATAATATGTAATTTTACCTCAAAACCATTTTTACTTTGTGAAGTATACTTTTAAAATATCATCAAAATCAAATAGATATATACATCTTTCAAAATAATATAAAATAGTGTAATGATTTTTCTTTCAAAGCTAGTTCTAGATAAAAGATTTTTTAACAAAAATATCACCATTGCATTAAAAAAGAAAGTGAACATTTTTAATAAGATATTCTAAAAGCATTGATTATGTTTCTTATTTGGCTAGTGCAACTACTTTGTGATCTACTAATTTTTCACAAAAATAACCAATCAATAATTTTCTTATCAAAAGTTTGGGAGTTAACATGACATGGCTCAAAACATATGGTGACCCATTTATCGTTTATCTTAGTCGAAAAGTTAAAATATATTTACAGAAACACAACTTGCAAAACATACAAAGATTATGTTTACATATATATAGGATTGTAAGTTTGAACAAGTTAAAAATCATGTAATAGAATAATATATAATTAGAAACAAAATTAAGAATGTATGTATTAATACCATTTCTGCAATCCTACGTCTGCCATGGGGTGCGCTGCACGACATTCTTCAACATGCGGCACGTTGTGGAAATGGTCGAGGGCCCCTTGGAGCTCTGTCCCTGGCGGCCACGTCCTCTCCACTATCGGGTGGCTCGTGCACAACAACGTCGTGGCGCTGGTGAGGGAGTTCGCCAATAAGGGCAAGGTGGTGGTCAACATGAGGCAGGGCAGGGTAGTTGTGGGGGTTGGGAGAAGGAGGGGAGAACACTCACCGAGTAGGCCAATGAAATATGCCGATGTCGTCGATGCAGAGGCAGCCTTGGCTAGCGTCGCCGTCCCACCGAAAGAACCCATTTCGTTGCTCTAGCTCGCCGCGCACTATGAGGGTGATGTGGGAGATGAAAGAGGTGGCTTGGGGTATAAAGCTTGGTGGACTGGTGGTTTTTATATAACGGAAATCGAATCCGAGGTTGGTCGGACCCACCTCGCCGCCTCCGCCCTCTTCATCTCTAAAATAAAGATTGAAACGAATCTCACGAATTTTTGTAACTGTAAGATTTCTTTTCGAATTCGGTCAACTTGCAAGCATGCAAATATTGCACGTCTCCTAATTCTTTTTGGACTTCACACACGTATTATATCATTAGTTTAATATACATATTATTTACTATTTTATTATATATATATATAACTAATGATAGAAAGATATATTATTGTATAGAATTTTTCTTAATAAAATTTCTTTTCCTATCCAGTCAACCTGCGAGCATGCAAATATTGCATGTCTCCTAATCCTCCTTGGACTTCACCCACATATTATATCAGATTAATTTTTGGAGGGATTATATCAAATTAATTTAATACAAACATATTATTTATTATTTTATACTATATATACAACTAGTGGTAGATATATATTATAAATATATATTATTGTATATAGATCCTAAAATATAGCAACCTTCAAAGGATGGCAACGGGTAGGGTAGGGTACGAGCAGAGTATTTACCCGCTCGTTAGCATACCCGTCTATCTCTATTATACCCTTACTCGCCAAATGTAACGGGTAAAAATTCTTACCTGTGCCCGTACCCGCCGGGTATTGCGTACCTGTTGGCTATTGAACACAAACAAGTCAATGAGTTCATATGCAAGAGTACAATAATATTTTGATAGCTTGCGAGTGCGAGTGACAAGAGTCTCAAACTTCACAATCACATACAAAATGACATAAATAAATTTTAAATTCTCAACTCTCAAACAGTCACACATGCTTATTGTCCATCTTGCGAGTGCGAGTCATGAATTAATGATGTCAGACTCAACATCATCTTAAGGAAAAAAGATAGACGTTAGATCAATTCAATTTATACTTTGGAAAGAAAGAGGAACATGAGAATGAGTCAGTACATACCAATGGCTCCTCCTCATCATCAAAACAAGTCATCAATGCATTGAGAACATGAGACTCAAGTCCTAATAATGGAACAAAAAATTCAATAGTTAAGACTTCATGGGTAGAAGTACATACCCATACTTTTACCCGCGGGTAGAATTTCATACCCATACCCTTACTCATCAGGATAAAATTTATACCCATATCCTTACCCATCAAGGTTGGGTGCCCGCAGGTACCTGTACCCGTGGGTAAAACTGCGATCCTTCTCCATTCGTCTCAGCTTGGCACGCCTGAAAAATAGCAACGCCTTTCGTTTCCTACATGCATGGATCACTACAGCACGACCCTTTATACAAGGCATTTAAAAATGCCTTTAAAAGTGGTAAAATGCCTTTAAAGGCTTTTTTAGGCATGATTGGAAATGTCGGCTATAAACTAGACTCAAAGTCTTCTGAGGCATTTTTTTCAAAATTGCCTTTCAATAAAGGCATTACCTAGATGCCTATAATGCATTTTAAAGGCATTTTGTACAAACCTCAAAACATTAATGAAGGCATTATTAAAAATGCCTACAAAAATCGGAACAGTCCATTTAAGAACGAACCAATGTGAACACAAATTAACAATATATCCATCCAAATATTACAATCATTCATAGAGACATAAGTTTATATCTCCAAATATCCATCAAACAGAAAAGTAAACACGATCCTCAGTACTATAGCTTAGGTTCTCATTCATGAATGATGAATTCTTAGTTCTATTGTTTATTTAGGTTCTCATTTATCAATGACAAGTTTCCTGACGCCTTTTAAAAGATCAAAAACATGACATGCTCACATCAAACTATATACATATGCTTAGTAATATATCCAACTGAATATATATTGCCCCATTATCAGCCTTCTTATTGTCTGCACTTCGCGATTGCTCCTGTTAAGAGAACAGAAAAATTGCAGTGAACACTACTAGTTGAATAGCACTTCCATCATAATGAATTGCAGCATCCTGAACTCTCTTAATTAGTAGGGAAATGATTTAGCCAAAACTATGTTATCCACCTATTCACATGACTACATTCTCAATGATACTGGAAAGTAACTTAATTTTTACTGATGACTTCCAAAAACATAAACTAAGAGTAAGAGATTCTTACTTAAGTTTGTACTAAAGTCGAGATGTGGTTATATGTTTGTTGCTGGTGCCACTTTGTACAGTCAGAGATGATGTAAGTTTACCTTGCGCCTCCTACGTGAATCGCAAGTCATGCATTGTAGCAAGCTGCACATGGTTGTGGCCTTGGATTCAATCACTTCACACCCACACAGTGAGTCAGTTTAAGGATCTACTAGGCCTGAGGGCTAGATCACCGGCGGCTCAGGCAGGGTTTCAGGCTCGTGTTGCTTGTAATGTCAGGCTACACAGCTGGTTTCTGACTGACGTCATCTGCACGTGTGACCGAATTAACAGCACGTACCACGTCAATGCTGGACGGCGTAGGTTCACCAGCATTGGCTTTGTTCCTAGCATGCCACAGCTTCCAGAGTAGCACAATAATCCGCAAAACACTGATCTGGTTTCGGCACCAATATCTTGAGAACGAACTCTTTGCAAGACTGAATATCGAGCAGCAGGCAACAGATGTTCTCCAACTGTGCGTCTCGCGCCTATATCGGGCCAGTTTACATTTTAGAAAACAATGAGCACCATCTTTGTCCAAGCGCCTACATACCGGACAAATCGTATCCAGGTCGATATGACACCTTAAGAGCAACTTCAAGAGTCTAACTAAATTTTCTCTCTATATATATTTTTATTTAGCTGACCATTTAGTTAAGATCATCTTTCTAAATTTAATTGCACTCCAACAGCCCTCGTCAAAATCATCTCTCCTCTACTCTGTCCAACTCACTGACATGAGGACCCCACAACCTCATCTACGCCTTGCTCCTTCTACTCCCATCTATGGCGGCAGAAACACCCGGCCATCGCCGCCGAGGGGTGCCTCTGCCGATTCGCCCTTCCCCGCCGCTGAATCGAACTTCCCCACAGCGAATCGAACTTGACCAGCAGCTCGTCCCTGCACTGGTCCTCCTCCGTACGTATGTACAGGTGCTTCAGGTACATACGTACAGGTGCTTCAGATACGTATATGTTGCAGTGAACGACGAGATATTCTTCTCAACTGCCGGCCACACCATGACGGCTGTGGAGATCGACGCGACCTACAGCAAGCTGCTCTCGTCGTCCACCATTATACCTGAGTATTTTTAGCTCGGTCCGGCCCGGCCCGGCTCGAACCCAGCCCGTCCACGTACTTTACTGGACGGGACTGGACACAGATCTTGCAGCTAAAAAAAAATTGGCTCGTGCCCGGTCTGAAATGTTATTTTTAGCAATTTTACACTATAAAATACGCGGGCGGTCCGCCCAAGCCCGGGCCCGGCCTGAAAATTGAGGCCCGATGCGTCTAGTGGGACAATCATGAGCAGAATTTTCTCGGCCCGAAATAATCAGATTTTTTCAGCCCGGCCCGAACCCGGACCGACCCGAAAAATGCTCACGTAGTCACGTATATCCACCTGCTCTCCCGGGGCAGACCACCAACGTGCTTGTCTGGGAGGACCAGAGGCTCGGCCTCTACTTCATGGCCGCCAAGCCCTTCAACAACACCCCCGTCCCCGCGGACAACAGCACGGCCACCACCACCCTCCAGTACGCTGGCGTCCCGGCCTTCGCCCTCTCGGCGCGGCCGCGACTGACGCCTGAGACACCAACGACATAGGCTTTGTGGCTGCGTTCCACGATAGGCTCCCGAGCCTGAACTCGGCGCGGTACCACGCCGGTGTGCTGCCGCTCGCCATGGACCGGCGCCTGCTGTACGCCATCGAGCTCGTCGCCTAGGCAGCGGATCGTGACACGGGAGGGAGACGCGGTAGGATACCGAGCTGAAACGGCTCAACAAAGATATCGAGGCATGGGTCATGTTTTCCGAGCGGAATACCGAGCCGTGTCGGATGCCGAGCCTGTTGGAACTCAGTTTTCATGTTTTTATTCCAAAATTTAGCTAGCTTTTGAGTTTTACAGAGTCTCTTGGAGTTGCTCTAAGGCTGATCGCGCTGATCGCACCGCAGACCTGGAAAGGTGTCGAAACGGCAAATATCCGGGTCGGAGCCCGACACCGCGGACCTGGGAAGAGACGCCATACTCTAGGTCGCTACAGGGCACCTGCATGCCCAGTGTTCCCACACCCTGCCTCTATAATCTCTATCCGCGGGCCCCAATGTCTTCCCTCGTCACTACGCGGGGTGTTCTCATCACCGCGGGAGGGAGCTAGGGACCGTCGACGGCACGGCACGAGGGCGGAGGGAGGAGCAGGCGGCAGCCCGAGAAGAGGAGACCGCGTTTGTCGGCCTCGACCACACCACCGACCGCTTGAGGAGGAGAGCGAGCCGTGGCCGCCGTCGGGGACAGCGAGGGGAGCATGGAGCCGACCACCGTCCCTCCACGCGCCGCCGAGCAGCGGCGGAGCGCCACCCCGGCCAGACCAAGGGGAAAGGAGATGGAGGGAGACCGCGTCAGAGGGAGGAGTGCACCGGTGATCGCGGAGGAGGGAGGGTGCCGACGAGTGGTCCAGCAGGTGACCTCCATGGCCGGCGGGTGGCGGGCGAGCTCTGCGCGGGCCACCTCCTCGGCGTGATGCGCTCGATCTTCTCCTCGGGAGGGGACCGGCCGCGGGGCCATGGCGGGGAGGAGACCGGCCGCGGTGGCCATGACAGGGAGGAGGCCGCCAACGGGAAAGGAGAAGACTACAAGGGGTAGGGAGGGAGGAGAGAGGGGCCAAGCCTACCACCCTCACTCTTCCCCGACGGCGGCACGACCCTCCTCGGCCAGATCCGAGCGCAGTGGCAAATCGTCCATGGAGTCGCCACCGGCCACCACCATTGGCCATGAACGGGGCCTACCACAGAGCAACGGGTGGGGAGAGAGAAGCTCTAGCGGTCGGAGAGAGGAGGACGCCGTGGGGAGGGAGTCGTGGCCACCGAATCCGTGTGCCGGAGGTCGATGCGGCAGCATTGGCGGGAAGAAGGCCCTGGCGACAGATCGTACACCGTCGGTCGTGGATTCGTCGTCCCCGAGCAGGAGACGAAGGGAAGGAGGCGCGCGTCGAGGCTGCGGCTCCGCTGTCGCCACAAAGGTGGTGGGCGGAGGGCGACCTCGGGGACGGAGGGAGCCATGGCCGCGTTGGGAGGAACCCCGTCCGCCGCCGCTCTTGTGCTCGTCCACCGCGGGATGGAGGAGATCGTGGACAGATCGTTGGTTTGGAGGTGGAGATAGAGGCTGGCACGGTGCAGCATTTTTGTTTGGAGGTGGACGTAGACTCTGCTGACATGTGGGCCATAGAGGTGGAGATAGAGGTCCAGCGGTGCGACCAACCTATGTTCAACTTCATAGGTAGTAGATTATGAGCTACACTCCAAAAGAATTGCTTAATTTTTGGTGGAGAAGACAGGCGTCAGAGCTTGTCTCCAGATCCTTGTGTGCCACACATGTCGCTTCTCAAGCGCATCCTGCAGTACGTTAGCGACACGACTTCACACTGCTTGGGGCGGCTGCCCGGACACTAGACATTCGACGTCCGGCTTCTGTGTCTACCTCGGCGACTCCCTCGTCTTGTGGTCTTCCAAACGCCAACCACGATGATTTCTCGCTCCGGTACCGAAGCGGAGTACCGTGTGGTGGGCAACGCTGCTGCCGAATGCATTTGACTACGGCAGCTCATGGGTGAACTCCATTGCATCGTCAGCAAGGCCACGATCATCTTCTGCGACAATTGTCATGTCGTAAAATCCGGTGCATCATAAACGCACCAAGCACACAGAGCTCAACATGCCAAGTCTGCATCCAATGTTGTAACTGAATATAACATTCAGGGCCTCTTTGGCACACAGGGTAGATATAGGATCGGGATAGGAAAACTGCAGGTACATCACCTCTCTATCCCATAGAAACAGTAAAACATAGAAAGATTTTCATGAAGTCGGACCGGATGTTTTCTTTCCTGCCTTCTTGTGAGGAACGATCCTATCCTCTGGAGATTTTCAAGAATTGATCTTGTTATTTTCTTTCGGTACCAAAAGACAGTGACGTCAGTACAACCACAAGAATCAATTCCTACGTTTCTCCCTTGTTTCTAAATATGGTCGTGGTGCGGGTCGACCCATCGGTTCGGCGACCCGCTCCACAAAAACGACCCTACTGGCCCCACATCAGGTCCATGGCAGTAGCCAGGTTCAGCGGATCGGAGTCACTCGAACCTTGGAATCGGATGGTTCAACCCAATCTATTCCTGCGTGCAGTGGCGGCGGCCCCCTAGTCACCGTCCGCTTCCTTCGTCGGCGTTTGCTTGTTCCCACCAGTGGCTTCCCATCCGTTGGCCTCCTCGAGGCGGCTCCACTCCCAGGTGGCAAGCGAGGCCACTCGAGCCACACACGGGTGCATCGTTCCTGCTACAGTTTGACACCCAGGTGCGGCGCCGCGCAATGCGGCTCTCCGGCATGGGCGGTGCGCATTGGGCATACTGGGCTTCATCTCCTGCCGTGGACGAGGCAGGCTGGTGCCTCGGGGGCACTGTCCAAGTTCCTGTTTCGCGTTCGCTTGTGCATCGAGGGTGTTCCGGGTCTTTCGTCGATGATGAGGTCTGCGCTGTGGAGAAGCCGGAAGAGGAAGAGTGCTTGAGGCTGTGGGTCTGGACTTCTGAACCAGATGAGTTTGCCTTGACGGGAACATTGCAATTGGAGGAGCCGGTGATGCTCCCTGAGGAGAACTATGCTGAGAACTTGGTCGAGGTTGGTGTGCCCATGGGCGCGTTGAGGTGTGAGCCGGCAGCGGCTTTGGATTACGAGGTCGTCCTTCATGTTGACAGGGTGCTCGACTATACTCCATTGCCGGCAAGCCCTTCTCACAGAAGCTATGACTGTCCGATTAGTGGTCTTCCTGATGAGGTGGAAGAAGCATGGCCGTCACGCCACAACTTCGTGTGGCGGTTGGGGGTGCCGGACGGGGAAGGTTGTCGTGCTCCGGTGCAGCGAGTCTCCGTGCATGACAGGCTCGGGGGGGGGGGGGGGGGCGGGACAGATCGCCGCCGCGTGGTGGCGGACCGTCGGCTCTTGGCCTCTGACAGTTCCCGCCGTCCGGGCCGCATGATTTCCCGGGGCTGCGTGGAGGTGGCAGCAGTTCCTACCATGGCTCGACAGGTCGTCATGGGCATGGCCAGTACTAGTACAGGTGGTTGCAGGGCAGTGTGTTCGACCGTCTAGGCGGCGCAGCGGGGGCGCCGGCTTCTCCGACGCCTGGCACTCCGCCGGCGTTGGCGGCACGGGCGCGTGTGGCGTCCGGAGACGGGCGGCTCAAAGAAGATGGACTGCGGCACGAGTGCAGTTGACAGGATCCCTTTCCGGGAAAGTTTGCCTCAGGATCAGAGGTCAGTGGACCCGATGATGGAAGAGGCAGCATGGGGGACACTCCAGAACATGGGCAGTCTGCATGGTCGCAACGCGCGTTGGAGCCAACTGTGATCGCCGTGGACTTGGTCGTGGATGAGTCTCTGGCTGCTGGTGTGGAGGTGCAGGACATGGACAAATCTCCAGTGAGAAAGGTGCACGCATCTGACAAGTGTTCCAAATGGGCAAGAGGAGCTGCGGATTTTTGGTAGCTCTGATATGCAGGAGATAGCCGTTTCTGCTGGTGAAGATACGGATCGTGGTCAGATTTCTGCAGCTGGCGACATGGCAGTAAGCAAGTGGGGGGCGTATGAGATGGAATGTGTGCTGCTTGAGCGAGAGAGAGAGAGGGGATCAGTTTGAGGTTGACACACTGGTGATTGTAGAAGCTGAGAATCAAGCTGCAAACTGTGTCCCTAATGTGTGTCAGCTAGTCTGGCTTACTTAGAAACAAATACTGTAATAAATAGACAACATTTATTTCAACGGCCGGCAACGTGCTTCTTCTAATCCATCACCCTGCCTACTCGGCGTTCCTGTAGTACCGGCAGTAGACGTAGACCCTGCCTATTCTTTCTCCTTATGGACTGGTTAACAACACTGACTTCTTACGGCACTGTATCACTCCATCATATTTCTGTAACCAATTCATACCTAGGATCACATCTATTCCCCATGACTTTAAGACCACTAGGTTAGTCAGGAAGTCTACTCCCATGATTTTAATATTCACTTGTGGGCATATACGTCCAGTTTTCATTTCACCTCCCGGAGAACTAACTATCAATGGTGTCTTCATAGGACTCATAGATATGTTATGTTTTACCACAAATTGATCAGTTACAAATGAATGTGATGCTCCCGAATCAAATAAAACTGTAGCAGGTATAGAGTTGACGGGAAACGTACCCAGTACAACGCCGGAGTCATTCTGGGCTTGCTCGACAGATACATGATTCACTCGGCCACGCATATAGTTCTGCTGACATCTCTTGTTAGGAGCTTGTGGAGTGCGAGGCTAAGAAGATGACTGTCCAGGCCTCTGGCCATTATCCTTCTGGGGAGTCTGCATTCCTCTCTTGGGACAATTGTTAGCATAATGTCCTAGCTCTCCACACTTGAAACATCCACTAGGCTGAACAGTAGTGATGTTTCTGACAGGTGCCCCAGAACCATTGTTAGAGCGATTCTGCTGAGGAGTAGGAGTTCGTGGTGTCTGAGGGTTGAAGCGTTGTGGTTGGAATGAACGCTGCAGCTGCAAGTTCTGAGGATATTTCCCTCCTTGACCACCAGAACGATAATGAGATGAGCCTTGCTGTGAACTGTAGCGAGGACGAGTGTTACTGCTAGATTGCCCATGAGACTGGAACTTGCGTTTCTGCTCGCCCAGTTCCTTCCTCTTACTCTCCAGTCCAATAGCTTTATTCAGCAGTGTCTGAAAATATGGGAATGTATGGCTTTGTAGCTGATAATTTAGTGGCCCAATCAAGCCATCAAGGAACCTTTCCTATCTCTTGGGATCTGTGTTGACTTCCTCAGGAGCATAACGAGACAGATGAGTAAACTTGTCAAGGTACTCAGTGACAGACATATTCCCTTGCTTCAGTGCCAGGAATTCCTTATGTTTAAGCTTGATCACTCCCGAAGGAATGTGATATGTACGGAAATTATCCCAGAACTCCTGCCAAGTAATGTTGTTCCTGTTAGGATGTGCAGTCGAATATGCATCCCACCAATCACCAGCCTGCCCTGTCAATCTGCCAGCAGTATACATGACCATCTCTCTGTCAGTGCACTGAACAATCTCAAGTTTCTTGGTAATTGTCTTCAACCAATCATCAGCATCCAGCGATCAGTAGAGTGAGAGTAGGTGGGAGGGTTGTGGCTCATAAATTCCTTATGTTTGTCCCTCGGCTGTGGGTGAGGCGGGGGAGGTGGTGCTGGCTGGTTTTGTTGTTGAGCTTGAAGGTTTTGGACTGTAGCAGTGAGGTTCTGCAACAGCTGGGTTTGGGCGGCAATGAACTGCAGCATAGCCGGATTTATTTGATTAAGTAGTGGGGGTGGAGGTGGTGGTGCTTGAGCTTGTTGATTAGCTATATGAGCACGAACCACTGGCGGAACGTCTTGACCTCCTCCTGACCTGGTTTGTACCATCTGATTGTTAGAGAAATGTATTTCAGATAAGCACAAGTGATGCATGAAGAATAAACTCAATGGATAAGGATGCTTGAATTTTTAACTTGAACAGATTCTGTTAGCCTCAATAAATCACATGTAACTCCCAGTGATGTTGTCCACAAATTATGAAAATTAATCAGCATATGCAACATGAAATTTCAAAGCCAACCCAACTAGTTTCGTCTCAATTGGAGATATATAACTTGAGATATAAAATAAACAAGATCACTGTGTTAGCAGAGTTTTACAGTTTCTGATATCCCCAAGTTTTGTTCATAACTCCGTGAATACTTATTCATTACTGCTGAAAATTTACTAGAAATTTACTCATAAAATTTGTGATCTAACCCAACTGATTTCACATCAAACGGAGTTCTGTAGCTCAAGATAAAATTCAAACTTGACTGCTGTGTCAGAGAGCTACGTGAACAGATTTTGTATCATCCAAACTTGATATAGAAACATCACAGATAAGGATAAACCAACCCTTTATTAACTAAATGATTTTGTTCTCGTTGCTTTGTGGCCATCACTCCACAAAACAACACACTCAAACAAAGAATCGAAACAACCAAGTTTTCAAGCAACAAACATTATTACAAGAATCGTCCTCGCAGGAACGTTCTATCGATGACAAAGTAAAGGTGGGTCTACTAAACTCTACTCCTGTCGCACGCTGGTAGTAGCTTCGTCGGTACCATATCGAGTCCTCTTGCGGGGTGGAGACTCCGGAGCACAGCAGCATCCTGTGCAGGAGCATCAGGGGCAGGGGCGGCTGGAGGTATCACCACGTCGCCATCGGCATCCACTTCTAAGTAGGTGCTGTCGTACAGCTGCGGTATCCCACGGTGATCTTCGGCGTCATCTTCGAGTATCCTCTCTTCTGGATCCTCCTCGACCTCATCCTCCACCTGAACCTCCACCTGAACCTCAGGCTGCTGCTCTGACTCAATCAGTGGGTAGCGGGGTGCCAACTGACCAGTGGGGACACGGCCACCGGTGCTCTTGCGTGCAGTGTTCTTTGTTCTGGTCATCTGATAAGCAAAAAGGAGACTCAGCATAGATAAAACAAAATGATAGCATTTAAATAAAAGAAAACTGAATAAATTAGTTTTTATACATAATTAAGTAAATTTTGAATGATGATATGGCTTCTAGATCATGAATCCTTAATTTTCGACCATTCTAACTTAAGGCTGCGTCCTACAGTCATTACTGCTCTGGTACCACTTTGTCACACCTGATTTCCGTAAAAAAACCAAATGCATCTCATATGTGCGCCAGGATCAAGTTACACACATACGATAGACAAAAGAGTGTAATACCATAACTGTAATCAAACGTACAAGAGTTAACCATTACATTATCCATTATTACACTCAGGCAGTGGACACAAAGGTCCAATAAAACATACGATAACTAAACAGATGACTTCATCTTCAGCTTCCACAGGCACATGACTGGGGGTCGCATGCCTCAGAACTCCTCAAAGTCGCTGAAGTACTCCTCACTGTTGTTCTCATCTGAACAACGGTAAGCAAGGGTGAGCACTCTTATGGTTGGAGCTCAGCAAGCGGTTAGCATTTTAATGTTGGTCAACTTTTATTAGCAAGCTTATTACTAAGTGTAAGTTTATACCAACCCCAAAGATTAAGCATTTGTAACCATATCTCAAAACCATAAGAAACCACAATTTGAATTCATCTTTAAGTTTAATTATCATGTGAGGGTCCAAGCCGCTCTTAACCGTGAGCACGGCTGATCGATCAGTTTTAACTCGGCAGAGGTTGTACACTTTACCCACAGCTCGTATTCCCCATGTTGCCCGGGTTAGCTAGACCCTTAAACACTGTCGAGGTGAGTGGCTAGGGGTTCACTACGAAGCCTTTACAAAGGTATGCAAAAGACCAACGACCCGCATAGTTACAGACCAGGGCAGACCATAACCCTCCCTAATGGTCAGCACCTTAACAAAGGCTGCTACCCCAAAAGAACCGGGCTATACCCCTGCAACCCCGGTCCCCCTCTGCCCCTTTCGGATAAGGTCATCAGTTCATTCACACACCTAATTAATTGGTTAAGCCAGAGCCATATGGACTGTGGTTGTACTGTTTTCTTGGGTGGTTCTCCATGTTCCAATTAAATCTTAATGTTCTTGTCTTTAAACATAACCAACATTTCAGAAGCATGAAAGTCTTTATCATAAAATCTCTTCTAACCAACCCATGTATAGCAACTAAGCATTCATCTACCCAAAACATTTATTAAAAAGGGTTGATCAAGATGATAGGGGTGAAGCTCTAGTCATGTCCTTAAAAATGTGATTTCCCATCAATTTATGCATAGCAACAAATAAAAGTAAACATTATTTAGATATGCAGTTATTTAGGACAAAGAGAAAAATGCAGAGGGGGAAGTCCACTTGCCTTCCTCTACAAACTGGGGATCCTCCTCTTCGAAGAAAGGCTCTTCTTGATCTTCTCCGACAGGGTGCTCAGTTGAAACAGGCACAATATCTACGCACAAGCATGAACATACAATAAATAAATAAAACAGTACACCAAACAGTTCTATATGCTAAGAACACGCTGATAAAAAGGTTCTACTCACTGATACGATCATTTCAATATATTATACGCGAAAAACGGAGCTAAAACATGAAAGTTATGATTAAAACAAAACACAGGGACTTTTCTGTAAGAAAACTAGACTCACAGGGCTTATTTGAAAGAAACCAGGGACTTAAAACGTAATTACACATATAAACAGAGGGGCTCATATGTGAAAAAAGAGTGAAAAGGACCTCAGATGCTATATTCCAGAGAAGACAGGGGCTGGAATATAAAAGGAAGGGCCTATCTGTAAGGATTTTTTTATGGTGGAAGGACCGGCTTGCAAATCTGTGAAAGAGCAGGGTCTCTTAAACAAAATTTCCCTGGTTGACCGGTATGCTGAGGATTGACCCGGGGTTTGGCTGGATCTGAGTTGTCGATATGAGATCCAACGGCTGTGGTGGCGTGCGTGTGTGATGTGGTGGCGGGGTTCGCCGGAGAGCGGTGGTGCGCGGCGGCACGCGGCGGCGACTCGCCGGCGCGGGCTCGGGAGAGCGTTCCCGGCCACCAAATCGAGCGCGGGCGGGCGCTACGCGAAGCGGGGGAGCACGCGCATCCGGCCAGGGCACCTGGAGAGGAGCTCGGGCCAGCGTGGCGCCCGGCGCCGGAAGGGGGCGGAGCGGCAACTCCGGCGAGCCTGTGTCGGGGCTGCGGTACTTGGATAAGGGGGAAAAAGGCGGGGCGAAGTTGCTCACCATGCAGAGACGAAACGAGCAGGGCTACTGGTGAAGAAGGGGCACTGAAGAAGGAGTTCGACGACGACGGCGAGCTCGGGCGGCGCTCCGACGGACGAGGACAGTGCGCGGCTTGATCCCGTGACGAAGATGTGCCCCTGGAGCAAGGAGAGGGAGAGCTCGGTGAGCTTCGAGCACATAAAAGAAGAAGGGAGAGGGCCGGCACTTCACCGTCGACGTTTTCCCCGGCGGCAGCGAAGAACAGAGGCGGCGGAGAAAAGCTTCGGTGGCTGCGTGCGTGTGGAGGCGAGGGAGCAATGCAGGGTGCGTCTGAGCAAAGGGAGGAGCGAGAGCTCGTGCACTGGCTTATATATGGACAGAGAGGGGAAGGGGAAGCGAAAAGGGGAGCGACGGCCGGCGAACTTGCCATTGATGGCCGGCGGCACACCCGGGTGTAAAGGAGGCAAGGATAAGGGGGAAACGGAAGGGGGATTGATGGCTTCGTGGTCTGCAGAGTTTATTGCCTTTAATTGAGGCGCTGGAATGGAAGGGGGTGGCGCGGGAGCGCGGGGCAGGACGGCGGCCTTCACGGCGGTGAAGCAGGGGAAGGGGCGAGAGGGAGAAGACGTGCCGACAGACAGGCCCCGCCTGGCAGTGAGAGAAAGAGAGAGGAGGTGGGAGAAGCGGGCCGCGCGGAAGATGGGCCGGGGTGGGCTGAAAAGGGGGAAGGGAGGGGAGAAAGATGAGGTTTGTTTGTTTTTTTTCTTTTTCAAACTCTTTTATTCAAACCTTTCCAAACTCAAATTCATTCCAAACTTTTTCAAACTTTCAAATTATTTTATAAACTTTTAAAACTTCACACTAGCACTCAAAACACCATGCAAAGCCAAATAATGATGCGCAAGCACTTGTTGACTCTAAATTATTTAAATTAAATTTAATTACTTTAGAACTCAAATTAATTAGCAAATTAATTAAGTTTTTAAGACTAATCCTAATACACTATGTTGCTGAAGCAAATTTTAGTGATGAAATTTTAGGGTGTTACACGCCGCACACGCCCAGCCAGTAGGTCTGGCTCTCGACCGTCGACGGTAGCGTGAGCAAGAGCGCCCCGAGCTCAACCGCAAGCACGTAGGACAACAGGTAGCTTCTCTGCTCACCAGCGAACCGCACGAGGATCGTCGTGTAGATGATATTGGAGACGAGACCAATGGCGTTGATGGCCAAGGTCAGCTCGCCGCCAGGCTGAACACACGGCAGCCCGTACATGCCCCATACGGAGCTGTTCACTACTCCTGCCATGTACGGGAACTCCGTCGTCGTCTCGCCTACAGCTTGGTTCCACCAGATGTGCACGAAACTTGGGCTGTACATGGAGCAAACATCAAATCAAAAAAATCATTAATTGCAAGAGAGAATCAGATTGCAGAGAGAGAATTTTAAATGGATTATAGGTAGAGGAATAGCACGGTTCCGTTGCCTGCAACATACATAGGAGAGGTATATCAGTATACAAATTCATCACCAGGTGTTGCAACGGCGAGTCCACACTCCTCCCAGTGGCGGAGGCAGGAATTCAAGATTAGGTGTGCGAGCTTAAGAACTCTAGCATATGCAAAATAAGAACACATGAAAACAAATAGTTCATGAACAATACATATAGTCTTTAAATCCCTTATTATCTATATAACATCATGAAAGTATTAACTAATTAAAAATTACAAATTTACTCAACAGCTTTTGGAAACGGGAGAAAATGTCATCATCAACTTTTATAAAAAAAAAGCTTCTCAATAAATGTAACCAAGCAATTATTCAAGTGTTGATCGCCCATGCTATTTCTTAGCGTGTTCTTTACAAAATTCATCATCGAGAATGCCCTTTCAACACACTTGCTATTGCTACAGGTAGCAACTACACTAATATGAGAAGTATATATATGTAGACATACGAGAGTCTGTTATGCAAATATATCTGTTTCAACAAGCAAGACTAAAAGCTCTGCAATACTCTTAACTTTGCTAAAAGAAAATTTCCTTTGTTAGTTAGGAGATTCCTGACTTTCATCATGTCCACAACATGCTAACTCCTGTCTCAAAATAAACCTCAAGCATATCTCAAGCAAGCTTCGTACATGACCTTAGTTTCTCAAAAGCCTCTCCTGTTGACATTCCACTACTAGAGAGTAAATCATATTTCTGGACAGTGAGACTTGCAATTACCATTTGTGTCCAATTTACTTGTTTGATTCCAAAGCCTAAACTATTCCATTCACACAACTATTTCCACCTTTAGAAATTTTATTCTCGAACAGATAGCAAACCAAGAGCCCAATTAGATGCTAAGAAGGCCATGCAGTTCGTTTGAGCTAAGTCTGACGCAATTAGTATTAGAATTAGGCATGTATATGCATACAAACTAAAGTTTGTTTGCCAAAAATATAGGTGTACAGCTGTACATCCAATCACCCATGCACCTCTACCTCTACTAGCTCCGCCCCTGACTCCTCCTCCTTCCCTCCCCGCCGTGCCTCTCCGACCAGCCGTCCCCTAACTGCCTCGCCGCCTCCCTTCTCCAGCACTCCTCTTTTCCTTCCCCTCTATCCGACCCACCGATGCTCAACTTCTTCCTGATCCGTCACGCTACGACGCGCTCATCATCCAGCACCTCTACGCGGCCGGCGCCGATGCAGTCGCGCTTGTCGCGGCGCCCCCGATGGTCACGTGCCACAGCCAGCTCCTGCTCGCCGTCGACTAGGCCAATGTCCTCGTGTCGGGGGGCCGCACGCCGGAGCTGCTGGTGATGCACGCCAGGGCCGTAGCGCTGGCCGGCCGTGGCCCTGGCGAGGGCCCGGGAGTTCGCCGACAAGCTAGGGCAGTTGTGGGGTTGGGAGAAGGATGGGAGAAACTCACCGAGGAGTCCGATGAGGTAGGCCGTCGTGGCCAATGCAAAGGCTGCCTTGGCCAAGGTTGTCGTTCCACCGAAAGACCCCATTTTCGGTCGCCGCGCGCTTCGCCGCCTCACCGGGAGATGAGGGAGATTGAAGAAGGGGTGGGAGAGGGAAGGGGTGACCGGGGTTATAAAGTTGTCACCAACACATATGCATGCAACAACAACTCCTCTGGCCAGGCGTGTGCGACTGTGCGGCATGGCGGTGTGGCCTTGTGTGCAACTGTGCTCTGTCGCTGCCGCGTATGCAGGCGCGTTGTCGATCCGTGCCCAGGCACTAGAGGCCACATCACGCGTACCGCATCAGATCAGGTGCGGCCGTCGCCGTCGCAGAAGCCCGAACTGAACTGGGGGAAAAACAGATGAGAACGCACAAAGCTGTGGAGTTGGACAGCTTTTGCGCCTCCTCCTGTCTGCCTGTGTGGCTGTGCCCTCCTCCGCTCTTCGGTTGTGATTTTCTCTCTTTTTTCCCTCGAAGACAATGGGAGGAGTACATGTCCATAGTTACATCGAGACGCTGCTTCGAAGGACCGCGTGCTACCAGTGGCGGAGCTGGTGAATTTTCACGCCTAAGGCCACTATCTACTTTGATGTTTACTTTATTTCAATTTAGTAATTTAATTAGGAATAAACATTTTAAACCTATAATATATAATACTACACCATAAAATATATTTATTTTATTTCAAATATAATTATTTCATCAATCTTTATACAATTGATCATATTCAGTTTGAATTAACCTATGTCTCTCTATTAGTGGAGACAACTTAATTGATCACTGATATAAATTTAGTTCCTAACATCCATCTATTTATGCATGCACACTATAGTATATACTACGATATACTTCAAAGAACACACGGTCTCTAACTAACTCATGTTTAATTCAATAGCATATATGTTGCATATATGTACTTCATGGTGAATATTAAAATTAGATGGTCTATCGTGTTATTGAGAATCTTCTTCACTTAATCAAACTATGTTGAATGGATGTTTCAACTATTATTACACAATCCCAATTTATAGTGGCATACTATCATGGTTTCGAACTTAAAATTTTAATATTATATGAAGATATAATGATAGAACAATCTACAATGTAGTCTTATTATAGTTTTAAAATATCTAGGCTTCTTTAAAATATTAAATTAAAAAATGTCGAAGTAAATTTATTTCACAGTTGCAAGTTTTCCTAAGTGAGAGATGAATAATATATAGTTTCCATTGAAATTATATATTTTAAAATATGTAGCACTTTGATTTCTACATGTTAATAGAATGAGACATTTAAACTTTCTACTGTGTTTATGCCAAATTTCATAGCATTCAAAGTTTAAATGCTATTTTATTAAGATGCTCTCAAGTTTATAATAATTTAACGAGAACCCTAAGTGCAATATATGGATAATACATAACTTACTTTGAAATTAAAAATTAGCCATGTATACATAGAAAATTAGCAATACTATTAAATGAAAATAAGTAAAAAAAAAGTGGTGGTGGTGGGGGGGATACGCTGCAACAAAAACTGGCTTGTTGCTGGCCGTTTGTGTGTCTGTGCTCCCAACACTCTGCCCTTCGCAGCTCACGTGCGTGGACAGACAGGGAGAGAGCCTTCCTTTGGATCTTTGCTGTTGCCTTGCGCCACCCAAGACTTAGGATCAGAACATAGACAACTACTTGGGTCTTGAAAAAAATCATGTGAGTATAAGGGAGGATTTTGAGTCACGCCTAGGGCCATGGCCCTAGTGGCCCTAGGTCCAAATCCGCCCCTGCGTGCTACAGAGATTGCTCATGATGGGTGCAACTCTACGTGGACCATGTCCATGCAATGTTGCCTTCTTTTCCCTCGTTGGCTGTACTTATACGTGGGAATGGATCGACATCCATAATCCAAAGAAGAAAAATCCAATAAGATCCTAAATTATAAAGCTCACATCCAATCCAATCCAATTCACTCACTCAAAATCCAATATCCAACAATATAATCCAACCACCACCAGGTTGACTACTCAGATAAATCTATATGTGGGACACATGTCCAGAGCCGGACCCTAGAATTAAAAGCTCGCGTTCACACTATAAAATTTTAGCGGATTTGACCGAAATTTGGTGAGATGCCTTAACATGACAGTCCGCTACTCAGTGCAAATCGGTGAAGCCAAATCTATATGTGGGACCCACGTCCAGAGCCGGACCCTAGAATTAAAAGCTCACGTTCACACTATAAAATTTTAGCGGATTTGACCGAAATTTGATGAGATGCCTTAATATAACAGTCCGCTACTCAGTGCAAATCGGTGAAGCCAAATCTATATGTGGGACCCACATCCAGGGCCGGACCCTAGAATTAAAATCTCGCGTTCACACTATAAAATTTTAGCGGATTTGACCAAAATTTGGTGAGATGCCTTAATATGACAGTCCGCTACTTCGTGCAAATCGGTGAAGCCAAATCTATATGCGGGACCCACGTCCAGAACCAGACATTAAAATTAAAAGCTCCTGCTTGGACATCCAATACTGATTGGACATCCAATTTAATTTAGCATGTGGACATCCACATCCAAAGTAATCCAGTCCAACGAAGTCCAAAAGGAAAAAAATCCAATTGGATTTGGATTTTCCAAAATCCATTACCACGTCTAGCTGCACTCGGCTGATTAACTCCTGAATGTGGTCAGAACTAGCACACCTCCTTCGATGGATCACTACGGCTGATTAACTCCTGATCCAGACCTAGTGTTCACCATGTAAGTGTTAGGATCATAGGATTTAGATACTAGAACAAAGAGATAACTCCGTGAGATGCAACAACATGAACTTTCAGATTAAGACAGATTATGTTGGTCCCAACAAATCAGGTGTAACTCTTTGTTCTTATATCCATAAATTATGAAACTTTACCAGAACAGGGAGTTTGAAATTATGAAACTAATCCAACTAGAATCACCTCAATCAGGGGTCGACAACTCGAGATATAAAATAAACAAGACAAATGTGTCCGGTAGTGTTGACAGATTCTGGATGCTTCACTAATTTGTATGTGTCTCCCAGAATACATATCTAATATTGCTGAGTTTTTGACAGAAATTAACCCATAAAATTATGGAACTAACCCAACTAGTTTCATGTCAATCAGAGTTCTGTTGCTCAAGATAGAATTAAAACAATGCTGTTGTATCAGAGAGCTGCGTGAACAGATTTTGTACCAACAAGATTTGTTCAATAGATAAAGAAAGATAAACAAATGACTGAGATTATGTATGATTAGAGTTGGTTAAGAAAGGTTTAAACCCCAACTAAGCAAACTAGCTACTGAAACCGATGTTGCTGTGGCCATCACTTCCACAACACACCGCACTCAAACAAAGATCCAAACCATGCATTTATCACAAGATCAAGCATTCAAGCACACTTCTAAACTAAGCACACGTTAAGACGTTCGCATCTATCGATTATACTAAGAATGAACTTAAACCTCCTATATCCTATTAAGGAAGATCTTTGGATTGAACATGATGGGGTCACTGGATTATGAGAACGGTTATAAACGGGGGTAAAGTGAAGATGGAGAAAGATTAGAGGGAGTAGAGCAACGCTAAAGATTCCTTATAGCAAGAACAAGAAAACATAGAGTGAATATATTAGTCAAGGAAAGATGAAGGAAAAAGTAGAACATCAAGGTTGGGGTAAAAGCAAAGATAAGTATACATAAATAGAATTAAAGCATAGCATGAAGTGAGAAGGGCTTCTAAGATATTATAATCCTTAAATCTGACCATTTTCTAACTAGGCTAACGTCCTACAGTCAACACGGCTCTGGTACCACTTTGTCACACCTAGTTTTATAGGCAAAACTAGATGCTTAAATTACATGTGCGTCAGGATCAAGTTACACACACGTAATAACTCAGTGAATACCAAATACAGTGCCAAAGCGTAAAAGAGAGTATTATAACCATTACATGACCGAATGTCTCATAAACGTATCATCAGAGCGAACAACTAGCAGCGGATCTTCAGACGGAAACTCCACAGGCAGCTGACTGGTGGCACGCACGCCTAGTTCTTCTCAAAAATCTTCAGGTCTGAGCAACAATCCAGGTTGTGTAGTTGCAATAATAAAAACAAGCGTGAGCACATGTCGTACTCAGCAAGGGAAGAATAATATAATAAACATGCAAGGCTGTATAAGTGGGTGGCCAAAGAGTTTAAGCATTTTAGTTGGTCAAATTTTATTAGCACCTGATTACTAATAAAGTATAAGTGTATACCATCCCTCAATTAATATAGAGCATCATCAACATAACTTCCATAAATTAATCATGTGAGGGTCCAGGCCGCTCTTGACCGTGAGCACGGCTAACCGGTTAGTTTTACACTCTGCAGAGATTGTACACTTTCACCACAAGTCGCGTAAAAGTTCAAAAGAACTTTAAACCCAACCACGCGATGCTGATCAGGCATCATACCACACTACCGAGGTGTGATTGCATAGAGACGCTACGATGTCTTTACAAAGTTTTCCTAGTGTGAAGCAACCCGCTAAGGTTTCGAGCCGCCGTAAGGTATAAAGTCCCCTAGTAGGTACCGTGTCTTAGCAAAGCTCAACTCCCTACTAGAGCGAGTCTATACCCCAACTAACGCTCCCCCTTGCCCTTTCGGTAAGGTCACTCCAACACTAGAGTCCCTAATTAATTAGCCAAGTCAGAGCCATATAGCCTTGTGGTTGCACTGTTGTCCTGGGTGGTCGCTCCATGTTCCAATTAACAAGTATGGTCTTTCAATTAAATCATCATAAAGGAACATAGAGTATAAAAGTAGTATCCATGTTGTTCATTACCATCCCAGTTGAGCAAGCAGCATCTACCATCAAGATTAATTAAGCAACCCGGTTACAAGGCAATGGTCAAAAAATTCTAGTCATCGTCCTTAATAGGAACCCATCAAAATTAATGCAAAGCAATAAAGTAAAGACAGTGATTAAATGCATGTTTAAATAGGACAAAGCGGGAATGACCAAGGACACTTACCTTCCACAAGATCCGGAACTGCTCAGAGTCTTCAAAGTCTTCACTTCAGAAAATCCCACGATCGGCTCGTT
Source organism: Cenchrus fungigraminus (assembly GCA_036936925.1). Lineage (NCBI taxonomy): Eukaryota > Viridiplantae > Streptophyta > Magnoliopsida > Poales > Poaceae > Cenchrus > Cenchrus fungigraminus. The sequence goes on from CM072779.1 coordinate 12,838,322, forward strand.
CTCTACGCATCACACATTCACATGCAAAGGAGCAATACAATAAAATAATAAATAATTCACCAATCATTGCAAATAGGAACAAAAGCTGCACTACATTAATCTACTCGTCAAGACGAACCCGTGGATATAAAAAACGCTGAAAACGGAGCTAAAACGCAAAAGATATGAGCTACACAAGGTATAAGGGCTTTTCTGCAGGAAAACTAAACTTCTAAGGACCTAACAGCAAGAACCTAGGGGCTAAAACAAGATTATGCGTATAAACTTAAGGTCTAAGGTGTAAAACTACAAGGTTGGATCTCGGGCGCGAAAACTAGAAAGCTCAGGGGCTAAAACAAAGAAAACAGGACTAAACCGTAAGGGTTTTTAAACGGTGGGAGGACCTAAACGTAAAACAAGAAAACTTGGGGGACTCTTTAGCAAAAGCGACAGGGCGCGGCGGGTCTGACCGGGGTTGACCGGTACGCCGGCGGGGTTGAACAGATCGCAGTCGTTCGTCGTCAGATCTACGGCTGCCGGCGGTAGCTGCGCGCGACGGCGGCTCAGACGGCGGCGCGCGGCGGCGAGCGTCGGCGAACTTCGCCGGAGTTGCCCGTTTTCGAGCTTCCGGACATGATTTGGCACGCGGTTTGCTCCTAGAGCAAGCTAGCGGTGCGGCGAACTCAACAAGGGGGTTGGGGAGGACGGAGAAACGACGGCGGCGGCGGCGCACAGCTCCACGAGGCGGACGGCGGCGGAGCAACGCGCTCCGACGAGCTACTGCAGGTGCTGCAGGACACAGGAACACAAACGAATGGCACTGGCGGCCTTCTCACCTCCTGGCGGTGCTCCTGGTGGCCTCCTCGGCGTCGTACAAGTGGTGGCCAGGGAGATCGACGGTGGCGGCGGCGAGCTAGGGTTCGAGCTCAAGGCGGCGGCGCTGATGCTTAGGGTTGGGGCGAAAAGGGGTAGAGGAGATACGACGGCGGCTTTATAGGGTGTGGAGACGACCTGGCGTGCGGGCCCGAGGCTGGGACAGGGTGCAGGCACGGTACGGAGGCGGCGCGGTCAGGTACGAGGCCGAGTCCGGCTCGAACTTGGCTGGAGGAAAGGGATGACCACCAGGTCCCGCCTGTCAGCGACCCAAGGTGGAGGGAGTTGGAGTGGGCTGATGTGGGCGGCTGCTGGGCTGGCGCAGGCTGCGATGGGAGCTGGGCTGAGATATGTTGCGTGCGCATGCAAGGAAATCGAGGAGCGTCTCCGGACTTCCGCGATGCTTCAAACGAAACTGGGCTGAAAGGCCTGCCGGGCTAAAAGAGAAGAAGAAGGGAGGAGAAAGAAAAAGCTTTTGCTATTTTGAAAAGGAAAACAAACAATTGAATTCAAATTCAAATTTGAATTCCAACAATAAAAAATAATGCATCAACATGAATGCCACAATAAACTCCTATAATTCATTAATTAAATTTTGGAAAACATTTAAATGCCTATAAATCACATTAAACCTTAGAAAATCCTTAAATCCTTAAACAAGCTTAAAATAAATTCTATAATTTCTAATAAATTTTAATAAATTGCAAAACAGTAAATTTAGGGTGTTACAGCTAATTGCAAATCAGTATATCTGACCCAAAGAGTATGCACGCATACTCATGCATCCTGTCAAAAAAGTATGTGCACATACTCATCCTCAAAACATGAAAAAAAACCATATCTGTTAAAACAGTATGTTCATATAGTGTTCTTAGAATATTCCGAACTCAGTATTGCCGTATACACCCTACCCTCCGATCTTAACGGATATACCTACTGATTCCGTTTTTTACTTGCATCGTGAGTCAAGGGCTACGGATAAACTTCTATTAATTTAAATTAATTAATTAATTAACTGTTGGATCCTCTAACCCGCTAATATGGAAGGAGTAGCTACACTCATGTGTAGAAAAATCTCTTTATAGTATATATATAAAACTAGTGGTAGATATATATATTCTAAATATATATTATTGTATATAGATCCTAACATATAGCAACCTCCATTCGTCATCGCGTCTGCGCGCATGCATGGATGGATCACTACAGCACAGCCCTTTATACAAGGCATTTAAAAATGCCTTCAAAAGTGGTAAAATGCCTTTAAAGGCTTTTTAGGCATTATTGGAAATGCCGGCTATAAACAAGACTCGAAAGTCTTTTGAGGCATTTTTTTCAAAATTGCCATTCAATAAGCATTACCTAGATGCCTATAATGCATTTTAAAGGCATTTTGTACAAGCCTCAAAACATTAATGAAGGCGTTATTAAAAATGCCTCCAAAATTGGAACAGTCCATTTCAGAACGAACCAATGTGAGCACAAATTAACAATATATCCATCCAAATATTAAAATCATTCATAGAGACATAAGTTTCTATCTCCAAATATCCATCAAACAGAAAAGTAAACATGATCCTCAGTACTGTAGCTTAGGTTGTCATTCATGAATGATGAATTCTTAGTCCTCTATTTAGGTTCTCATTTATCAATGACAGGTTTCCTGCCGCCTTTTAAAAGATCAAAAGCATGACATGCTCACATCAAAACTATATACATATGCTTAGTAATATATCCAACTGAATATATATCACCCCATTATCGGCCTTCTTACTGTCTGCACTTCGTGATTGCTCCTGTTAAGAGAACAGAAAAATTGCAGTGAACACTACTAGTTGAATAGCACTTCCATCATAATGAATTGCAGCATCCTGAACTCTCTTAATAAGTAGGGAAATGATTTAGCCAAAACTATGTTATCCACCTATTCACATGACTACATTTTCAATGATACTGGAAAGTAACTTAATTTTTAGAACTGACTTCCAAAAACGTAAACTGAGAGTAAGAGATTCTTACTTAAGTTTGTACTGAAGTCGAGATGTGGTTATATGTTTGTTGCTGGTGCCACTTTGTACAATTGTACAGTCAGGGATGATGTAGATTCCTTTGGTTTTTCTTTACCCACCTTCCTTCCTGTTGTCTTGTCTTCTATCAATTTTTATGAAGCAACTTGGCCTTTCAGCAGCAGCTTTGTCAGATTTTGAGGTGGATACTTTCGTCCCTGGAGTCTCCCTTGTGCTCTCAGTGATTTGGCTAATGGAGCTACAAAAGTGCAGCAAAAACATCATATTTCTAACCAAAGTTGAGTAAGTGACAGTGTTTAAGATAGAGGCGTAGCTTGGAGTGCAATTGACTTAGATCCGAACAAATGATCTGTAGTGTAACAAAGTAAACTTTTATGATTAGCAATTAACAAAATGATCTGCAAAATAACTTTTGAGTTTAGAGATCATACATTTTACCGAGGCCATGGTATGCAATTGGTGGTAGCACTTCCTAGACTTTGTATCTTCCCATATGAGGCAATATAGTTGTCTGTCTGTAAACAATGCTCACAAGTACCTCAATGTAATCCGCCAATGGTTGGCCATCCCTAGCTTTAGCTTTCCTATCAGTTTTCTGAATGGTCCCCAATGCCACCAGCTTTTTACCACCCATATGATCAAGACTGCAGTAGCAGCAATAAGGAGAGCAACCTTAGAAATGGTGTAAATTATAGAAGCAGTTAAGATATATGGAATTGATATTGGATAGGCAAAAAGAACACTTATAAGAGCAAAATTTGCAGAAGAAAAATTCAGTGACATTTGCTTTCAATTTCTATCCTTCTTTGTACTCATGTAAAGTAATGAAGAGCCTGTAAGTTTTACATAAATTTTTCACGGCAGTTTCAGTATGAAAAATGTGAACTGCCTAGCTATAAGATCGTTCCTTAACTTAATTATGTCAGAAAATGTTAGAGAACAAGAACAAATTATCAGCACAAACATATAGAACCCCAAAAAATAGCTAGTCTCTATCGGTATACCTTTAATATGCGAACTGTCTTCCAGTGTAGATAAATGCACCACTAAATCATTGCAAGGACAATTACAGGGGAAACAATGATGTATGGAGCTGACTACAAAACTTGAATGACTGCTGACCAGCAATCTCTGCATGGTTTACTGAATCTGAAAGTTTGAACTTGAATGGCTGCTGACCTGCATTCTCTTGATGGTTTACAGCAATTCATTTTCCTGCAGAACAGAGCATTGGTAGGAGGGTAAGAAATATCGATCACTTGTGAAAATAATGTATCCAAAAAATGAGTAGTTGTACTCAAGCACTACAGTATATTGGAAGCTAAGAATCATATGTAGCAAAAATAGAGGGAGAATTATTTTTTAGATAGGTCCAGAAGAAGTTGCATGGCATGAACTGAAGGGGTTGCTGGAGAGTGGAGACCAGGGCGTATAGCTTCTGAGTACCATATCTCTGTTACATCTGAAATTAGAATAAGCAAAAGGATCACTGCTCAGAATGATGCTCGTGATCCCAGCAGCAGCATGCTCCTGTCAGCTAATTAAGCCAAAAACAACAAAACTGAATCATGCTCCTGAGAGCTGCTTAAGCTAACAAAAAAATTGCATCATCCAATAAACCAACATGCAAATAACATTAGAAAAGGGCCAATGGCATATTCTAATTACTTCCTGGGCAACTAAATCTATAATCGAAGGCAAGGACACAGGTTTGTAGTTTTTTTTAATACGCAGACCAAAATGCATGGAGGATTGAGCTCTGATGGGGAAATGTTGCATGCATGGAAATCGATCCAATGTGCAGGATACATGGAGCTGCAAGTCAGATTAGTAAACACCAAAAAAGACAACACAAAATCTAACTGGAATTTCATCAAACATGTTACCTGCGCAGAACATCTCTCCACAAACCCATCTCAATAGCCAACCCGAGCAATCTGGCGTGTCTCAAACATCTCTCCACGCCTAAACCACCGACGTCCATGCCTCAGGGGACTAGGGAGGACAGCATGGAAGAGAAATCAGGAATCAACCTTGGCAGTCGAGGTCTCCATGTAGATCGAGATTGATGCTCAGCAACAAGAAGGTCGTGTCAGAATGTGTGTGTTTACAGGTGTTTCCCATGCTCGTAATGGCTTATACAAACCACTGCAGGCCCGACTTATACACGGCATGATTTGTTAACTGCTAGCTGCTGATCTTTCTTTCTTTTTAGTATCCTTCTATTTCTGTGTGCCCTGGAAAGCAGTACTGGCAGCATTACTGAATTTTTATTGGTTTCAGTTGGAGGATCTATGCGTAACAGAGGACCAGATTTCGGTGGAGTATTAAAACACATAAATCATGTACAACAGAGATTGATACTATATAGAGATAGAGATATGTTGTTTTTGTGAATTTATTGTTTTAACTAGCTGTATTTTTAATGTGACAGATTGCTAATGCCGTTGCTGCGAAAATAAGAAAACAAGATAGATTATACTAGAGTATGCTTAATTTCAGGATCTACAAGCAGAGGCTGATGAGGAACTGGGAACAATACAATAGGAGGGAAGTGCAAAATTGTGATCGGATCAGGGGACTCCTTATTAGACTGTGGATCCGATCATTTCCTTGTTTAAAACACCAAGTCAACCATCGGTCTCAGAGTGACACCTCTCACTTTCAGTTCACAATCCAGGTGTTTAAATATTACTAGAACCCGCCATGAATGAAAATCGATGCCCAACTAGCGATACTCTCGGCCAGCATTTGTAATTGCTGCGTGGTCAAAGAGTGGACAATGATTGCTGCGTGGTCTGACAGCGGAGATGAGGCGATGCTCGGGTGTCAATCTGCCTGCAGTTCTGACGGGCAATTGACTCGTGTCTCGATTACGATTAGCTGCCTGGAACGGGTTTTGTGCATGATCAACGTGTTGCAGACGATACACAGCCTCTGTAGCTTGCAGATTCCATATAGAGTGTCATAAATAAATCAGAGTAGCCAGCAACTTCATAAGAAAATAGCATCATGTTCATGGTGTTGCGTCAGGATACATGTGTACCCCAACACGAGTCTCACACTGCACGGAGAACCTGGAGAAGAATGTACAATCCCTGTGGCACACAATTTCACTTTTTACATGTTGAGAACCAGCACTAGAAACTCACACAAAACTGTGGTCTTCCGGGAGGGTGCAAGTGATGTTGGCACCCTCGTCATTTATTTGTTGCATTGCACTTCCGTCGCTCCACTGTGGACAATACCTCTTTCAGAATAACATCTACAGGCTAACTGAACATGATGCACTCATCTCCATGAGCTAATTCTCAGGCAGCTTCGTACGCACCTTTGGCCCGTTTCCATCCCATTGCCTGGAACTTAAGAAATTGGCATAAAATCAAGGTCGATGTAATCAGGCACTGGGTACGCTGGTTTCAAAAATGGAAAGTATAGATAGTATTTAGCCCCCTTTGCCTTGGCTACCTCCATGTTGCGAGTCAGCTTTCAAAAGAAAGTGCGCATTGCTGAATTAAAGGGTTCATGTGGGGTCATTGCTAGTAGCGCTAGGAACAATATCAGCAAAGCGCTGCCTTTTAGGCATTTAAATCCTATGGAATGAAAGCACACGCCATGTAAAATGCAACCAAATGAATAATTGTTTAACCAAAGCAAGGCATCAATGGTAGAACACAGCACAGTGAAGCACCAGTAAAGATGGAATCCTTCGCAGAAATGTAATCCCTCAATGAAATGACAAATTTATTTGAATATCAAGTTGATCAACCAGGAAAACTGATCCAAAACTTGTTCTACAAAAAGAATATTTCTATAATTCTAGTGAATAACCCAGCTACAAATCTGCAGCAGGAAGAACTCCGAAATTCTTAAAATTACAGAAACCTGACCGTTCCTCAAGTTTATTTGAACAATACCATGTTGATCAACCAGGAAACCTGACCGTTCCTGTCGCAGGGCCATTTTTTCTGGTAACTTAAACGCTGGCACCAAGTCACCAACCATATACCCATCACATCGACATCAGCTAAACTAAATCCGGATTATCATTCTATAAAGGAAACACAAGTATCTTAACTTATCGGTTAAATGAACTCAAATGGCTAATCTGCTCTTGGGAGACAAATTTGCAGTTGGCATCAAGTTGGTTCGCTATCTACCCACCACAAATACTGAAAACTGGCACTACTGAAATTTGCTATCTAACTGATACACTTTTGATTTGGTAATGATGGACCATATATGACAAACATAAAAGTTAGCTTTCTAATAACCCAAAATAGAATGTTGCGATAAGTGTAAGCTTTAGAGTATCTATAGTACCAACAACTTGGCAAATACATTCACTACTGCATTAGAATTGTGTTAAGCAACCAAAGCAAGCTTGAGACCAGAACAGCCAATGCAAATCAAATGAGACCCAATGTAAGTCTGTCATGGAACTTGGAGCAGACATCCATGGGACCATGAAACCGTAAATTAGTGCGGTTCGCATCATGTTTCAGATGTACCTGTACTTGAATGGCCCACCACAGGATTCATTTGATTTTCGGAGTTTGGAGAGACGAGAATATCCAAATACTCAAGTCTCCTTTGGGTGGTTTAAACAAAATTGTACGGAAAGCATTCGAAATTTGAAAGCCATAGAGTTCTGCTTACTGCTTGGTCGCGTTCGAGCTTCTCGCTGTCGCGGGAGGGGAACGCGCGGTAACCGCTCCGGGTGGAGCGATCAGAAGGCGGCAGGGGGTTGAAGGGGGAACCGTACGCCGTCGGAAGGTGCGGAGGCGGCTGCGTCCCGGCGAGGCTGCGCGTGCGCTTGAGGTAGATGCGGTACTTCTGGAGGTGGCTGGCGACGTTCTCTCGTGTGAGGCCCTCGACGTTCATGAGGCGCACGACGGCCTTGGGCACAGCGCCCTTGTCGCCTAGGAGCGCCACCGCCTCGACAAAGCGGTGGTGCAGCTCGGGCGTCCACACCATCCTCGCCTTCTTCCCGGCCCTCCCGCCCCGGCACGCGCCGCTCCCGGAGGCGGCGGCGTCCTCGGTCTCCCCCTCTCTCTCCTCCTCCTCGTCGTCGTCGTAGTCCTCGTCGCAGCAGAAGGACAGGTGGGAGGTGGGGGAGTCGTGCGCGAGGGGCGAGTCGTCGAAGGGGGAGGCGGCGGCGAAGGCGCCGCCCGCGATGTTGATCCGGAACGCGGCGGCGAGCGCGGGGGTGATGAGCGGGTGCGAGATCGGCGTCAGCTCGGAGGCCACCGGGAGGCCGACCTCCCACTCGAGCACGCGGCCGGACGCGCCGCCGGTGCCGCCGCCCATGCCCGCGTGCTGGCGTGGCGGCGCGGATGAGGACGAGGGGGAGCGTGCCGTGGCGTCGTGGGGCCGGCCGCCGCGCGGGGATAACATAACATATTCCGGCGGGGTCGGGGCGGACGTGGGGGTTGGATGGAATGGTCCGCGGCCGAGGAGGCTTGGGTTTCTGACGATGTCGCGGTGATCTGTGGGCGCACCAGCGTCTTCGGCTGTGAGTTGGAGCGAGTCGCTCGGGCTCGCAGCGCGCATTGTGTCTCGCGGGAGGGAGTTTTGGCGGGGCGCGGTCCGAGCAATGCTCGAAATGGCAGGGGTCCGATTCCGATCTGACTACGACTTACGAGCACGCTTGGAGCCCGTGCTTCTTGAGAGCGAGTTGTGTGTAGGTACACGATCAGGTTTGCTGTGGCGTGGCAGCAGAGAAGGGATGATTCGGAAGTTTCCCAAATCAGAATTGCCCGAAAGATTTGCTGTTGAAATGTCTAAACACGACAAAACAATTTGGCATTTAACTTGGTTGCCAGCGTCTTCCGAATAGGGGAAAGGAACACTGCTATTGCTTCAACTGAGACCGGTAAAACCCATGATTTAGTGATGTTACTTCTATCTTACAACTGCATGCAAGCTGGGAGATCACGCCCACTGGACACCGATCCTACCGTCACCTCCGCACGATTCATGCGACCGTGGGCGAGATGGATACCAAGGCAACAAATAGCACAGCACAAATCAAATACTCCAACGTCACAAACAACCGCGTCAAAAGTTTCACAACTACTACTTCCAACCGGCAATTCAATAGAACCAGGGCGGCAAGAGTTGACGGGCTCAACACGAAAATGACACCTCCTCCTGAAGCTGTTAATGAAATACGAAAAATTGCATGTCGCTGACCCAGCACAAGAAACTACGCCCCATAAGAGCAATTCCATACAAAACACGCATCTGGTTTCAGAAGCTGGAATTGTTACATCAGTTACTCAGGATTACAAACATCCATCAGTGATAAACACGGTGGGCAATGAAACCTTATCCTAAGCGGACGCTAACTCTCAGGATCACAGATTTGTACAGTCTCGTCGCAAAATATAGACTTTCCTCCACCTCTTTACACCTACAACTTATACAGAACGCCTATTCTCTCTGCAGCAGCAGCATCAGGTAAGATTAAACCGTCTGAGCCTCATCTTGGAATAACTATAAGCTCAAACTACAAAATGTACAGACTTCTTAGTACAACATGTTTATTTTTAGCTCGGCTTGTAGCAGCCCAAAGCAGAAGGCAGAAGGTACATCTGTCTAGCCATGGTTAGCTGTACATGGTCATTCTTGCACCATCAAGAAGGATTTTGTGATTGAAGTCCAATCCTCCTCTCTGGATTTAAATTGCAAGGGGAATTATGTTAATACGGTCTAAACATGCCAAAAAGATTAATCGAAACAAGTACTGCAGCAAATTATTTCAATTTTGGAAGCAGTTGGCTAGGGAGCTTACCACCAGCAGCAACAAGTTTTTCTACACGAGCAACTATGTGCTTCCCATATGTATATTTCTTCAGAGCATTTAAGTGGACCTTCACCCGTGACAGGATCAACTCACGTTGCTGGTCATCACAAGTCTCAAGTACCTTCTGTACAACATAGTTACCAAACTGATCCTTCATCATGGCCTGTAATAGGTCAGAAAAAGAAGGATTAGACAGTTCTGAATTATTTTTTCAGAAGTAAGCAAAGAAACTGCCATTTTCAGCAAATAAGTCAATTAACTCAGACAAAGACAAAGCATTGATAAACTATCCACATAGAAATCATAAGATAGAATCCTGAATATCAAATTCTTTTACCACGGTTCTTGAGACTAGCACTTTTATAAAGATTTAAATATTCAAAGCCTATCTTAGTTTAATATGCCCTCTAAAAAAGGATTAGAAATTTCATTGTGGCCATTTGCATTTTTTTTTCTTTCACAAATTTATAATGTCAAAAAAAAATCTTTATGTCTGGGACCAGGTGCCAATTACTATGCTATTTACATCACAACACCAACGGATAGCAACAAAAAAAAATCCCCTAAAAACTAGGCTGCATTAGTTTCCCATTTTGTTCCATTGAAAAAAGGTCCTACATAAAGTAATAATTTTCAAACGATAATCATAATTAATGAATAAGAGAGAATTTCAAACCTGTAAAGGCTCATTCTCATCAGTGGTTCCAAGCATTTCATTTATGATAACTTCTCGCTCTGTAGGTCCGCCGAATGTTAGACACTTCTCAACAACATTCGAGGCAAATTTCTGTTGGCTCATCTGAATGATCTGTCCAGCTAATTTTTCAATAATGATGGATCTTTCGTGAGGCTTCCCGTGCTCCAAAACATGCTGCATAAGAATGGTACCTCAGTACATTACAAGTAGCAAGCAATTGCTGGTGACAAGCACAGGCCTTTTTTCTAACATCATTTTTTATCTAGCAGCAGTAAATTGAGCAAAATTATCCATGCAATCGCAGATATGCTCATCAGATTAATGCCAATTTGCCTGCACAGATCATAAATAATACTCCTTTCGTATCAAAATATTTGTGGCTATTGACTTTTCTTGCAACGTTTGACCATTCATCTTATTCAAAAATATATTGCAAATGTATGAAAAGATAAGTCACGCTTAAAATACCTATGGTGGTAAAGTCACAAACAAAATAATAGTACTTACATAATTCCCGAATAAGATGAATGGTCAAACATTGTGACCAAAAGTCAATAGCGACAAACATTTTGATACGGAGGTAGTACAATAACTATTCAGCCAACATGACATTCATTTTTATTTGAGACAACCAGGTGGACTAATACCATCCTTTTTTCAGCCAAAAACTGGTATAACCAGCTAGCCAAGATGGTCAGCACAATGCCTAATTTATGGCAGTGGAGATCTGTTTGTTCAGGACTATTTTGATTGCTTACCACAGGTCTAAATTATATTGAAATCACTCCAAAAAAAAGGTTAGATGAAAGTTACTTCAGCTGCATTAGTAAAAAAAAAATTAATTTCTACAAGATATCGAGACATGTCAACATCATTCTGTAGAGAGATAGAATGGGAAACACATTTTTGTCTTGGTACAGTACACAAGGAAGACAATCGAGTATACAAGGCAAGTACATAAACAGCTATACAATCTCGAATACCCTCCTGCAGTTGCAGCAGGAGGATCTTGGACGCAACATGCTCCTAAATCCAGTGAACAACTGAACAGGCAAGCCTTTCGTCAGCTATACAATCTCTAATACTCCCTCCATCCTTTAATATATGATGTTGGTGAGCTAAAAAATGAACTAACCAACGTCATATCATAAAGAACGGATGTAGTACATTTTTTTCAGTCTCCAGCTGTAAATTGACGTAGTATATGTCAAACTTTAGTACCAACTGGTTTCCAATGTGATCTAAGGGATAACTCCAGACCAATTAAAAAGTATAACCTTCCAGGCAAATTTCCTCTAGTTTAGAAAGACATTGCAACCTTATCCTTTCAACTCTGGAAAAGTTCCGCAAACAAACACCATTGCAAGAGAATGATTTAGGCATATATTAATTGTTTTTCACTCCACTGTTCATGTCTCTAGTTATTCCGACTTATCCTTTCAGCCTGGTTTTGTAGTCTGTTATTTTGACCCTGATTTTGTAGTCCCTTGTACATTTTTCCTTAAAACATTTTTAACAAAAACAAATAACAGGATTACCCCAGGTACAGGTCACCAGTTGAAATGCTTATGCAAGCCTTCTGAAGAACAATTTTTTCTAATCGGGCATGGCCACTGAAACAGAACAGCACATGCATTACGGTGGTTGGATGCCATAGATACCGTAATATCTATTTTTATACAAGAATTAGAGTAAGTAAAATTATATATAGCTATTCAGGATTGGAAATAAAAAGTTCCAGTTCAAAAGATTGAAAAGTACCTGGACAACATAGTTTCCGTATTGATCCTGTGCCAACATGCATACAGATTGCAATACCTCATCCATGACTATTTGCTGTGTTTTTGGATCAGCACAGTGTTCAAGTACTCTCTGTATAGGGACAAGAAAACTGTGAGTCTCGTCAACACAAGAATGGACAGAACACTTACATATAGGCGCTGAACTTAAAGGCATACCTGAATGACTCTGCAGCCGTAAGGATGGGTGGACAATGGAACAACATGACCATAGAATGTTGATATTATAAACTGAATAGAATCTTCTGGGACACATTCAATACATTTCTGGATGACATGATTTCCATTTTGATCACGTACGCATTTCATGATATGACCATCAAGCTCGGTAACCATCTTTGTTTTCTGGTCCAGATCAACCACCTCTATTGCCTTCAGTGATGTGCAAATAGATTGGGTCAGGTAATTGTATCCAAGGTGCATTTTTAAAGGAAAAAGGGCAGAGAAGAAAGGGGGAAAGCGCCACAAGAAAGAGAACTCTTCGCAGCACTGATTGTATCAAGCGGTTCAGTAGGAAATACAAACAAGAATCATTTATACCTTTTGGATAACTCGGCATCCATACATCTGAAGACTGAGAGCTAATACATGGCCAAACAGTTTATCAGCCAACTCCCTCCGCTGTTCTGTGCTTCCATGCTCAAAAAACTAGGAAAATACACATGTAAGTCACAGAATCTTCAATCAACCTTGAAACATGTTTCGTTCTCATCCTAACAGAGAATTTTCAGGTGTAAGAAAAGAAATACCTTCTGTACCACATAATTTCCAAATACATCAGTCATCAATGATAGTGCATGAGGCATGATCTCCTCAAAGACCATGTTCTTTTCCTCGATTGTTGCAGTTTCAAGTTTTTGCTGTATGAAACGGCTTCCATATTGGTCAGCACTGCAAAATCAATGCAGATCAGAAAATGTTACATTCAAGTAGTCCACAACCATAATCCTCAAGTAAAATAGTCCAGTTAGTAAAGCATCTTCAAAGTATCAATAAATTATTGTGGCACAAAGTAGCAGACACATCTCAGATAGATTAAAAACTCAAGATTTATTTGCACCATTGACATTTCCTGAACATATCTACGTGCGTGCCCTCAGAAAAAAGAGAACATATCGACTTTTAGAGGCAATAAATACAAGACAATGCTCATCAAGATATCATTTAGGCATTTATCAGATTTTAGATAAATATGGAGTATATCTGATTCCAGAAAGGTACTATGTGACAAAGCATACCTAAATTCAACCACATGCCCAGTGATCTCAGCAAGCTCGAAACTTCTCGCCTTGTTACTTTTAAACTCATCCAAAAGTGAGGATGGAAAGTTCTCATTCATGTAGCCACTTGGATCAGAGGTCCATCCACCCAAGTTTCTTAAGTTAGACGGAAACCTCAGATTCCGCTCACCAAGCCTTAGTGGACTGCCAGGACCAGATGGAGAGGCGACTGGACTGCCTAATGGGCTTCCTGAGTATGCCATGCCCATGCCAAAAGGTAAATTGCCATAGTACCCATGATTTGAAGCATTTGATTTACCTAAAAGTGGCATTTCATATTGTTTCTGCTGCTGAAGCAAAGCTTCAAGATAAGCCTTTTGAACTGCAGTTAAATTACCATATGAGTTACCCATGTAACCTCTTTCCAAGGAAGGATCACCATAGCTGCCAGCTCCCTGTGCAGCATACTGTGTTGCCTTCAAGTACTGTACATAAAATGGATCAGAAAGAGGAGACTGAAGACCTGTGGCTGTGGGAGCTTGATTACCACCTCGACCAAGGTTATGAACATCCGTTACGCTCAACGTAGGTGAAGCTAAAATATTGTTTGCAAGATTTCTTGAATCTGCACTAAGTGAAGCAATAGCAGATGCAGCAGCAGCACCTTCAAACAAAGGGGGCATCATAGAAGGCAAACCTGGGCTGAGTGGATATCCACTAAGTCCATAGTTCAAATAGGCTGAATTTATACCATCAAAATTCTGATGTTGAGCAGGAGAACCACCCGGGCTTTCATTAGAAGATGATGGAGACTTCTGAAATGAACGAGCAGATAAAGTAGAAGACCTTTGCATGTCCAAATGTCCATCTGATCTTGTGTTGGTATTATTTCTTAACTCTGTCAAACCAGCCATGCTGTTGTTAACGTCAGCAAAAGAAGTTTTATATGGTTGTGACATTGATGGCATACCCAAATATTCATCAGTTCCTAACATCACAGGATGCTGCTTATTATTGACTTGGGCAGCTCCAGCATGTGAGTCAAGAGAAAATTTCTGTTGATCACGTGTCCCTCTCTGAAAGTTTGACCGACTGATGTTGTTATTACCATTCAAGGTACCACCTTTTGATAAGTTCATGCTTGACAATGCAGATAAAATATCATCAGCCCCAACTGCTTTTGAGGATACAGTGTTGAATGGCGAAGAGGAGCAATTTAGTTTCTTCTCATTGGAAGTAATCCTAACACCAACAGGTGGAAGGCCAGGACTAGGAACCCTTGCAACATAATGAGGATCTGGTGTAGCATTTCTGGAAACAGATGAACCCAGAATAGATGCAAACGTCTGAGATGTGGATGCATTAAGACTGTGAAGACCACCGACATTTTGCACTTCCAAAATATCAGTATGCATAGAATATTGGTTCTCAGCAGAATCCAGTGGTTCTTGATTGTCAAGAAAAGAATTGCGACTGGCTGCACGGGAGGGATGCTCTGAAGTAGGTGTTCTGCGCCCAATATTGTCCTGAAACAACCCACATGAAACTAAATATGATGTATGCCCAATAAAAGGTGTAGAAAGGCATGGGTAGATGAAAGCATAAATATATATGTTAGACATGGTAAGAATGTACAGAAAATTTTGAAAGTAATTGTCTAATAGCAAATATTATCAGGAAGCATGCACACGGGTGTAAGTATCAAAGGTTTGCTTTCTCCTGTCTAAAACTTCATAAGAAAACTTGTTAGCAAGTTCTACAAAAATACAAACAATATCTCAAGCTGGTGCTAAAACCATGCCATTCACAAGACCTATAGGTGTATCACTATAATAGTTGTACTACTAACATCTGACTTTAAGAGAATCTGATTCACTGTCATCCCCGACACATGAGCTTGAGATGAGGAATTGAAGACTTAAGGAGAGAATTTTTAAACCACATAATTACGACTCCTACCCAGATTAAACTGAATGCCTCAAGTGTTTGGATTGTCAGAATTGCGTAGAGTTACCAGTTGGACCAAAAGTACCGAAATTCCCATGCTACTCCATATTTAATAAGAAAAACATGTACCAGATCCTAATGAACAGCAGCCCAAACCATCTAGAAAATAATTTAAAACATCACATTCAAAATTGAACTTCACGTCTAATATCACTAGATTAACAACTAACAGCAAAGTGTAGCTACTAGCTACCAGCCTACTGGAATAATGCACAAGGTAGAAGCCATTCAGTGTAACCTTTCTTTGGAATTGAACTCAACTTCACTCAAGATAGGATTCAACAGAAACAAAACGAAGCAGGTGTTGCAACCCAAATAAGATCAGACCTGCAGGATATCCGCGAAGCTACGCTGCCGCCCAAGCGATAAACCAATGAGTCCATCCCCTCCACCATCCACCCACTCAGCACCACCACCACCACCATCAACCCTGGCTTCCTCCTGCTGCTCAGAACCAGGATGCTGCGAAAACAGAGACCTACCCGCTGCAGTCCCCATCCCCTGTACCGCGTCCTCTTGCCCCACCTTCCTCCTGTCCCCAATCCCCCCAACCACCCCGGCTTTCAGGCGCTGGGTTGACCTCCAATCCTCCTTGGACAGCACCGGAGGCGGCAGCCGCGGGTTCAGATTTCCGTGAGAGTAGTAGTACGACAGGTAGGCTGGGTCCGCTCGGAGCTCCTCATCCGAGAGGAGGCCACCATGCCCATTCAACGCCTCAGCAACAGGAATCGGGGCAGCCGTCACGGCCGCCTCCGGGTCGCTGCGGAGAAGGCCGCTGATGGCGTTCAGGGAACCCTCTATGGTCGGCGGCGCCGACCCACTCCTGAACATGCTGAGCTCCCGCTCCCTCTCTCTCTCCCCCGCGTCTGCCGGGCGCCGCCACTGACCACCGGCGCCGGAACTAAGCAGCGCGTCAAGCTCGTCCTCCAGCTCCTCCTCCCCACCGCCGCCGCCCATCTCCGCACGCATCGCCACGGCGCTGGCGCTCATCATCCGACAGACCCTAGGAGCACAAATCACACAGAATAAGCACGCCGAAACCCACAAATGGAAAGCTAGTACCAACGCCGCACCCAGTTACCTCGTCGCGGCGTAAAGGCGGCTCTGCACGATCCAACCCCGCAACAACTAGCACGAGAAGAAGGGCTCAGTCACAGGAGACGAAGCTCCCCCGATCCCCCAGGCCAAAGCACCATGGAATCCAGCGGCACCAGCCCGATCGATGCGCAGGCCGCCATTCCAACACCGATTTCTTCGGGATTCTGGAAGATCGGGACCGGAAGCAACGATTTGGGGGCGCTCAGGCTCAGATTGGACTCCGATCGGCAGGCGATTCCGCCATTTCGGGCGCCAGAAGCTTCGAGCCGCTCGGGGAAGGGGATGGGGGGAGGAGAGAGAGAGCGCGCACACAGTAAGCAGCAGTGCGGAAGCGAGCCCGAGGAAGGAGACGGCGGAGTGATAAGCACGAGCCTCCGCGGCGCAGCCACCGTGAGATCTGGACGCCAACGGCCGAGATTTCCCCTGACGCAAGAACCCCTAGGGTTTATAACTTTTATTGCGGGCGATGGAGCAGCAGTTATTACTCCTTCCTGACCCACGGGCCCCACCGTCTGCGCAGAATTTACTCGTTTTTTACTGTTTTTAGAAGGCCTCAAGATGAACGATTATCCATTAAATGTGATTTACAAAACAGCTGTGGGTCAAAGTGTTAATTTTCCCATGGGAGACATCTGTTCAGCTGGCTGATGGCTGATGTCTGACGCTGATTTGTTCTGAGAGAAAAGTACCGCTGGCTGGTAGCTGGTGGCTGATTTGTTCTAAGAGAATAGTACCGCTGACTGGTGGCTGATAAGCCAAACGAACAGAGCGGAGGTTAGTAGGTGGCGTAGTCCTTAGTCTTCTCCTTAATTAGGATTAGGGTCAAAACGTGGGCCCGACAGTAAAAGAGAGCCGGGTGGGACCAGGGGCGTAGCCAGGATTTCAACATTTGGGGGGCCGAGCCGCCAATGGGCAATGGTAGAAGTTACAGATATACGACACGATATATACACATGCTAACTCGAATCAAGCATTGATACTAAGTAAGTCAACATGATTTGTGTCATACAATTGTCTACTACTTAGATTTAAAGGATAACAAAATAAGGAATGATATAACATGTAAAATGTTGGAGCAGCCGAGACTTACATGGATGGTTACATCTCTATGGTGTAGTTAAAACTCTAGCTTGTCCAGTTTCCAAAATGTTGTCCTCTTCATCTTGGCTAAACAATCAACAAACCAAAAAGATTGAAAAATGCGTTCTGCAATTTGGGGGGAAAAGAAAATACCTAATCAATCGAATTGCAATTGGATTAGAAGGGAAATCTTACCTAGAGTGTTGCAGCTGCCAGTACGGAGGACGAGGACGACAGCAAGGACACCCTGGCCGCTGGCCAGCAATCTGCACGGTGTGCGACGTGCTGTGCGGCCTATGCCCTGCCGGCCTGCCGCCGCCCCGCGGTGCCGCCGCCTGCGACGAGAAGTCGAGAAGTTGGGGGCGCGGCGTCGGTGTCGGTGTCTGTCGTCTGCTGCGGATCGGACGGAATGCAAATCGACAACCACGCCCTGCGTGAATACAGCAGCCTGCGTACATTGCCGAATTTTATATATATTTTTTTTCTTTGATTTTCGAAAAATAAATAGACGAATAAAAAATTTGAGAAATATACGTCTGCCGCCGTACCCCACGGCGGCAGGAGAGTTCCTGCCGTCGTGGGGCACGACGGTAGGGGTGCCGCCAACAGTCGGCTGACCTGCCAGGTGGGGCCAGATTCCTGCCGCCGTACCCCACGGCGGCATGAGCCCTACCGCCGTGGGGCACGGCGGCAGGAGCCTACCGCCGTGGGGTACGGCGGCAGCGTCACCCCTATATAAGGGGGCGACGGCTGCCGCCACCGCTCCTCCCTCCCTCGCTCTCTCCTCTAAATCTTCGGCTTTCAACCCTTCGGAGCACTTTTGACTAAGGTATGTTTCTAAATTTAGTTTAGTTTAGTTAGTTAGTTTAGTTAACTTAGTTTAGTTAGTTTAACAATTTCAAAAATTTTAGAAATAGTTATAATTCAAATAATTAGATTATATTAATATAAAAGTATTAAAAAATTATTTTAATTAACATAATTCGTTTAAATTGGTTTTAAACTTCTAGAAAATGGTTATAATTCACATAATTAGATTAAATTGATATAAAATTCGTAGAAAATAGTTTAAATTCACATAATTCGTTTTATTTCATTTAAAATTCGTAGAAAATGATTATAATTCACATAATTAGATTAAATTGATATAAAATTCGTAGAAAATATTTTTAATTCACATAATTCGTTTGAATTCATTTAAAATTCCTAGAAAATTGTTATAATTCACATAATTAGATTAAATTGATATAAAATTTATAGAAAATAGTTTAAATTCATATAATTCGTTTTAATTCATTTAAAATTTCTAGAAAATGGTTATAATTAGATTAAATTCATGTAAAATTTTTAGAAAATATTTTTAATTCACATAATTCGTTTTAATTAGTATAATTCGACTAATTGATTAAATTATGTTAATTTTTTGCAGTTATGGCTGGGCCGTTGGAGTACGTACGGCCGGAGTTGTTCGACGAGGCGGTGGACCGGCACCACCGCTCGTACGCGTCGGCTGTTCTTGGACGTTCGCCCGGCAGTATACGTTTCCGGACCACCCGCACGTTGATGCCGATACACCAGCCGTGAATTCCGAAGTACGTAAATCATTTTTATTATTTATTTATGTTTCTTTACAATAGTAATTGCGTTAAGTAAATTAATTTTGTTTTTTTTTCAGACTACGTGCTGCATGACTTCTCCCTTTTGCGCGGTTGGTCGAGGGGGACAGGCTACGAGCTGAGGTTCCCCGGGCGGAGCGGTTGACGCTGTTCAGCTACGATGCCCCGCTGATCGCCGCGTTCATGGACCGGTGGCGACCAGAGACACACACGTTCCACTTCCCCGTCGGCGAGATGACGCTCAGTCTGGAGGACGCCGCGATGTTGGGAGGACTGCCGTGTGCTGGCGAGGCGATGGGGCCGATCGACATCCCCGCGACGTGGCACGCCGACTTTCTTGCTCGGTTCGCGAACGTTCCTCGGAACGATCGCGTGCCTCTGCCGTACGTGCCCTTCGCCAACACCCACGGGCCCACCTGGACTTGGATCCAGCAGTTCAGCGTACGTGATTCTAACTTTTATTTTCAACGTTTGTATGCATTTTAAACGAATGTGACGATGGACCTTTGTGTGTGTGCAGGCTGACTACATGGCGGACGAGGCCGACGACCCGACGTCAGACAGGTTTTTGGAGGTCTACCTGCTCTGGCTGTTCGGGTGGGTGCCGTCTGCGAGTCAGCGGGAGACTCGGTGTCGAGGTACCTGCTCACCTGGGCTCAGAAGATCGCCGACGCACCCCTCGACCAGATGCACCAGATCAGCTGGGGCAGCGCTGTTCTGACAGCTACCTACAGGGGACTGTGTTCGGCAGTGTCGAGGCCGGGGAGTAAGGAGGGGATCCTCTTGGGGTGCCCTCTCCTGCTGCAGATGTGGATCCACGAGCGGTTCGACCGACCTCTCGGAGTACCAGTCGCTGCCTGAAGACACCGACCCAGCGGACCTCCCCACCATGGGTTCTCTGTGGTGCCTCCGGAAGGTAATGACATTCCTTATCGTTTTCTTCGCTTTATGAGTTCTTTAGTTCGATTCAATTAACTTTTCATGTTCTGTGCAGCACGTTTGGGCTGGGGAGCAGCCGAAGAAGGCGTACAAGGACTTCGTAGGTCAGATCGACCGGATGGTCGATGCCCAGGTCCGGTGGACGCCGTACGCTCCTGCCATGGTCGCTGCCCGCGCACCATAGGGGCTCTCGTCCCTGTGCTACCGAGACCAGGCGTACTGGATGACGCGGCGACGATTGGTCTTCGACGTCTACGTCGAGGAGTACGCCGTCCACCGGGTGATGAGGCAGTTCGGCCTCTTCCAGGAGTCGCCAGTACCCGCTGCGCCACGTCTGCCGCCTACAGCGCACAGGTGAGCTACCATTTGCCAGTTATAATTTTCAGTTGCCAATAATTTTCTGTTTCATCTATGCTAGGTGGACGCGTAAGGGCGTGTCTGCGGCGACGTCGTTCGTCGACAAGCTGCAGCCGTACGTGGACGAGTGGGCGTCCGTGGCGCACGAGGAGAACGTCGTCACCGAGCACCGCCTACACGACGGCGCGGCCTGGGTAGCGTACCTTCAGTGGTACCTCCCGAGGACGCGGACGCGGGTGACGTACGTGCCTGCTACCCCGCCACCGCCACCGGTCCCGGACCACGACAGGATCCTGCCGGACACCACGTACCCGGTGCGCCGAGACCAGACCGCCGACACAGCGGTAAGCTACGATACTGCAAACATATTTCATTCATATGACTTTTCAATATAATATGTGTTACTAATTTTGTGAGCAGCACGACGTGCTTGCTGAGATCGTGCGGCTCGCAGCGTCCGCGAGGGAGCAATACTTTACCTGGGGGCTTCAGCAGCACCAGAGCATGTACGACAGGATCGTCGATGCTGCCATGAGGTACTCCGCCGTTGTGAACTACGCCGGGGCCGCAGAGATTCCTCTCCTTCCGCGCTACCCAGCGTCGTCCTCGAGCTCCGCCTCGACAGCGGCTTTGCAGCCAATGCCTTCCACCCTTGCCGGCGGCTTCTCGGCTCCGACGGCACAGCAGCAGCCACAGGCGCAGGGCCCACACACCTACGTGCAGCGGCCGTTTATTTCCCCCGGCGCAGGTACTTTCAGTGGACCTTATTTTCAACTAATGCACGGAATTGTTGTGTGTTTGTGTTATACTATATTATAATCGTACAGGGCGACCGCCGCTCTTTCCGACAGTCGGGCCTCGACAGCCGGAGACGACAGTACCTAGAGCGCCGATCTTTCCGCTAGGAGGTTTCAGACCGCCGGTCTTTCAGCTTGCGGCGGCAGATATTCCTTCCTCGTCCACTCCGCCTATGTTCCAGCCTGGTAACGACCTTAACTTTACAGTAAAATTCGTTAAGTACGATACGTTTTGAAGAACTAATACTATTCGTTGCAGCCGGTTTCGACGCGACCATCGAGGAACACCTGGGCTGGGACGAGTTTGGGTACCACGACATTCTCGCGACCATGGATGCCCCGCAGGCCGAGGAGGTTGGCCCGTCACAGTTCACACAGGCACCGCCTGTTGGGACTCAACCGACAGCGCCAGTGGGCGGAGCGACCCCAGCGGCCGGCGGAGCGACACCGGCTGCTGCAGGGTCGTCGTTGGTGGGCGGAGGGACACGGCGGGCGGAGCGACACCGGCCGGCGGAGGGACACCGGATGCTGCAGGCTCGTCGTTGGTGGGCGGAGGGACACGGCGGGCGGAGCGACACCGGCCGGCGGAGGGACACCGGATGCTGCAGGCTCGTCGCAGGCGGCCATGGCGACACCGTCTCCCGACCAGCTCGAACCGCGGGTGGTCAGGGCACCTGACCCCTGGACGTACGCCCGGGACCACACCTGGGCTGGCGCTAGAGCTGTTAGGCCGAAGAGGCACCGGCGCATTTAGATGTAGTAGTACTTTTACCATGATTTTGTATAAACTATTTGCATCTACTCGTTGATTATGATATGATCTTGTGATTATGCTTACACTTATCAGTTTGTTGTTTTTAAAAAAGTTTTAAAGTGTTTTAAAATTAAAAAATTAAAAATAAAAATAAAAAATGGCCTTACCGCCACGTGACACGGCGGTAGGGGCCTGCCGCCGTGGCGCACGGTGGCAAGGCCTGGCGCCGTGCCACGCGGCCCTACCGCCAGAGGTGCTCTCCTGCCGCCGTACCCCACGGCGGCAGGGACTTAACGCCGTGGGGCACGGCGGCAGGGATGCTGCCGCCGTGCGACACGGCGGCAGATGTATATTTCTCAAATTTTTTGATTCGTTCATTTATTTTTCGAAAATCAAAGAAAAAAATATATAAAAAAAATTCTACATTGCCTTTCTTGTTTGGGCCGGCGGCCAGCTGATCACATTATTAGGCCTTGACGAATCCAACTTGCTAATTGGGGGCAATATAGCTAATCTATTCATGATTAAGAGTCTGACACTATTTTTTTATAAGGCCACGTAGTGGTGTCGCTGGAGCATTTGGAGGGGCCAGGCCCCTGCGCGCCCCCCTGGCTCCGCCCCTGGGTGGGACCCAAGCACGTGGATGAGCGCGCCACGTGTCATGCCCTAGATTCGCTCGCGCGAGCGCGAGGACGTGGGGGATGCGGGCATTCTGACGAGGACTCCACGAAAAAAATTGGCAGCGGGCTTCCATTCTTGGGGGGTGAATTCTGGATAAGCCCCAGAAGGGACGTCTTGTGATTTTCCCGCAAATGGAAGGTGGTGGGTCTGTGATCCATGTGCCATTTCACCTTTGAAAGGAACTGGATGGAAAGAATGGAAGATCCTAGTGACTTGTATGTTTAAAAGTCACTAGTCCTAGCCACACCTTTCCCTGTTTAGATTTGAAATTTGCGCGTACAAATATTTTTGGAATAGTATTTTTGAATAGAAAGTTATCGTATTAGATCATGTACATAAAGAGAATGTAACTCAGTATGACGGTAAACAGTTCGATGTAACAAATGAATAGTGCAGCTATTTGTCAATCTAAACAGACTCGGTATATGAACACTCAAAATTATAGCGGTGCACCACCAATGCGTATGTCACCCTTACCGCCCTACCTCCTTTGCGAATGCATCAAGTTTTTTCTAATCAATCGGGCGACGAATTTTGTGTTATAATGTGTGTCAGTTGCTTTTGTCCATCCAGTTAAAGACTCTGAACACGAGCTAGAGTAGGTAATTTTACTCCTATTACTTTTTGCTTTCCTGCGGACTTTTAATAGTCTACGGTTGACAATTGTGTCATGGTGCTAAGAATCTTTACGTGGTATAAGTGGTAACTTTGGCCTAAACGTGTGGTGGGCTAATAATAAACATATGGAAGCACGTACAATAACACAAAGCAGCGCCTGCATTTAGGAGACTTTTGACATATCAGTCGCCACATTTTCAAGATTTCTATAATCTTGGAAGTGGCCGGGATTTTTAGTGCAGGATTACATTAGCCTCCATTACCGAGCAGCGCATGACCCGTGCACCTACCCTTTCCGAATGCGTCAAACCGGCGGGGGAACTTTTTGTATTATAATGTGTGATGCTCGTTTTCATTCACGAATTAGCGATTGTGAACATGAATTAGAGTAGGCACTTTGATTTCATTTTGATCCCATGTTGAATCCACACACATTATGGGTGTGTTTAGATTCCAAATTTGGGATGCAAATTTCTGAGATTTTGCACGGATTTTGGACTGAAAAGCACTGTTCCAAACTGAAAAGCACTGTAGCACTTTTCGTTTGTTTGTGGTAAATATTGTCCTACCATGGTCTAACTAGGCTCAAATGATTCGTCTCGCAAAGTACATCCAAACTGTGTAATTAGTTTTTGATTTCATCTACATTTAGTACTCCATGCATGTGTCGATATTTTTGATGTGATGTTTGATGTGATGGGAAATCTTCTTTTTGCATAGTGTATTTTAGGAGAAGTTTAGACTCTAAACACACCCTATGTTTGCAAGCTTTATTCTGTGGACTTTTACTACCCGCAAGGGGTTCGGTGGCCATCAAACCCACGTAGCAGTGATCGAGTCTCTATGCAGTTACTGTGCACACCCCTGGCCATTTACAAGTACTAGAGTGGATTTAGAGTGGAACGCTTTTTGCCGGAGATGCCTCACTGCCTCAGGCTGTGGAGGATGGATTTGGGATGAAGATTTTAGTGCTAAAACCGTATGCACGCTGCTGCACTGGGAGAGCCAAAACCTTCCATCTTTGAGGGTCTGTTCTTTTAGTCACAAATGAATAGTGGAAAGCACTATTTACCTATCACATCTTCTCTCACACGAAACACTATTCCAGTACTATTCATTTGCAACTTCAATATTCCTTCTCATCCAAAAGAACAAGCCCTGAGATACTTGCATACCACGAATTTTCTTGGCTTTACACTTTTTTTGGTGGTGAGATGGCCATCTCTTCTTCTTGAGGCAAATTTGAGCCGGACTACAACTTCATTAGTATCATGAGGTTATCACAAGAAGTAAATGGAGCTAAAATCTCAAATATAAGATTTTGGTTCATTTTAGTGCCAATATAAGCGGGTATGCTCCCATCTAAGGTAACGGTCTCTCTATGGCCATTTTACTTCAACTCACAAAATTGGTACCTAAATTAGAAATGATATAGGATATCTGATGCCTATCACCTCGTACTTTTTTTTTCTGAGTAAAGAGTTTCGTCCTCTAGGCGCCTGGTGGG
The DNA here is from genome assembly GCA_036936925.1 of Cenchrus fungigraminus. NCBI lineage: Eukaryota > Viridiplantae > Streptophyta > Magnoliopsida > Poales > Poaceae > Cenchrus > Cenchrus fungigraminus. The sequence goes on from CM072779.1 coordinate 12,863,179, forward strand.
TTATTAACTTATTATTACAATCACTGTTCAATACTTCAATAGGTCGATCAGTCAACAACAGAAGAATTAGTATCCTGGCTAACCAAATGTGTTAATTCTTCTTGATAAAAAATACTTGATCGCACTCTGTACTTTCTGCTACATCAATAAAATAGGCACTGTCTCGACTCTCGTGCCTCGTGCCTGTTTGTTCGAAAATAAGTATCAGAGAAGTCATGCCCCTCCCTCGCTAAAGAAATCGGCCCACATCGGGTTACAGGCTCCGATACTTGTGGGCCGAGAGTTAGTTGTGGGCTGAAATCACGAACTGTCCCCTGGTCTGACCCAGAATCGGATTCGATAATCGATGCGGCGGTGGTGGTGGTTTTCTTTCTCCGAGCCCCAGCACCTACCCAGCAGCAACCCAATATAGAGCCATGTAGACGTTGGGCTCGGCCGTCAATTCTTCGCTACTCAGATCTCCAGATAACAACACAACAGTCGCGTGGCGTTGACGATGCCTAGCACCAGCGCCATGGAGGCGTCTTTCTGGTGCCACGCGTGCAGCCGCCTCCGTCGACCCCGTTCTCAGGGCGAGCCCGTCGCCGGCTGCACCCGCTGCGGCACCCCCGCCGCCTTACTGGAGGGCATCGTCGACGTCGTGGACGCCGGCACGTTCGTGCACGCCTGCCACCCGGACGCCGGCCTCCGGACGACCCCGGCGCCCAGCTTGCCCACCGCCACCATCCGCGCCGCGGGGCGCGACTGCGCCGTGTGCATGGAGGAGATGAAGCCAGGGGAGACCGCCGCCGTCACGCCATGCGAGCACGCGTACCACCCGCACTGCGTCGCGCCGTGGCTCCAGGCCCGGGGCACCTGCCCGCTCTGCCGGGCGCCCGTCGTCGCCGGCGCCGCCGAAGACCGCGACGGCCTCATCACGTGCCGATTTTCGGGCAGCGGCCGCATCGGCCTCGGCCGGCGCGTTGCCGGGCGCATCCACATGGTCAGGATGCTCGACGAGGGCGGGAAGCTCGTAGGGCCCCGTGTGCTGCAGCGCGGGTTCAAGGGGGTGAGGATGGCCCTAGGAGCCTTGGTTCGCCGCCGCGACCTCGATGTCGTGCCGGATGTGTAGAAAGAGTGTAGTATGTTATTGCCAATTTCCAGCATACAGTATACAAGTCTGTGTGTCTTGGGACCTTTTGATGCGTCCTTGTTTGTGAATGCATATTATTTTACAGATAACCATGTCCAAAATGCCTTAAATTTTCTCTTTCTTTAGTGGAGGAAGTACTATATATTGAGCTGATTCTGATTGAAACAATTAACTAGCTTTTTCATAAAGGTCTAGGTCAGTCCAAGAACAGAACAACCGAAAGCTCCATCTGATCAGGCAAGACGGAACTTCAAATAACTCTAGTGGGCGCATCGCCAGAAGAGTCTATGGTTAATTGGAAATGTCATTACAATTTTCAAGGATTGGAGATCTGACACTAAAAATCGTATAATTGGAAATTTGCCATTGCAATTCAACCACACGCCCAAACTTGCCATTGCAATTTAGAGTGATTTGGAAACTTATGGCAATTTAGAGCGATATATTGAAAATTTGTCATTCAATTTCGACGTCTGGTTGAACTGCAATGGCATATATCTAATTTCACGAACTGAAATGACATATCTCAAAACAACAAAAGTTGTAATGATATATTTCTAAGGAAAAAGTCCATTTTTGACCACCGAACTATTGGCAAAGTTTGGTTTTGACCATGAAACTCCAAAACCAGTTGTAATTAGCCATTAAATTATACAAACTGTTTAAGATTAGCCACCTAATCGTTTTGACTGGTTTTGACCCCACGTAGGACGCCGCCGCCATGTCATCATGCTGACACGGACGGACCCACCTGCCAGGCCATGGGTTCCTTAGAGCATGGCTAATAAGCTTGTCTACCAGACAAACTCTTAAATGAATAGACAAGCACAGGAGACAAGTTGTACACTAGTTAGTCTATTTCTTTCCTCTAAATATATTTTTAAATTCATCTGGGACCCATTTGCATAGAGAGAGGAGAGCCCCTTCAGCAGCAGAGCACCTAGGCGAACGTGCCCAGCTCGGCGCTGGTTCTGGCACCAAGCTACCTTCTCTCTCTTTACTTTCCTCCTCCACATCACCTTTCTTGCTGATTTGTCAGTCGTTTGCTACAGTCTTTGCACCTGCTCTTATCCCTTCCAAGCGGCGACGCAGGGGCTCAGATCGATTTGTTTGCAACCGTAGAACAAAAGCAGAGGGCGCGTGGCGGCGACGACCTGGACTCGGCGACGGCGACCTGGATGCGTCGCCGGCGGCAGCAGGCGCAAGTGAAGGACCCAACCTGCTCACATCACAGAGGGCGGCGCGTCAGCGGCGACCTGGACCTGTCGAATGAGCGGAGCGATGGAGCGACGGCGAGCCAGGTCGTCGAGCTCGGGAGCCTCGACGAGGGGTCTCCAATCCCGTACAAGAAGGGTCCCCTGGAGTACTCGCCTTCGACGTGGTGCTATTGCGGCAACAAGGCGGCGCGGTGGATGCTCGTACTGGTTCACATGCTACCGCCGGCGGGTGAGTGCATTAGCCTGGATTTATGTGGGATTTGCCTAATTGGATTTCAATTTTGAACTTTGTTTGATTTGAGGCCACATCCACAGGCTGGCAGATGCTCGTACTGGTTCTGGGCAGAAGGTCCCCATCCTGACTTCATCCAGGACTCATGCAGCTTGCTTGGTCGAGGAGCAGAAAGAGGAAGTAAGAGCTTTGAGGACAGAGATGGAAGCCAATGCAAACGCCAAGGACGGAGCTTTAAGTGTGTTGTGCTTGTGCTACTTGCAGTCTGGAAGAAATGGTTGTTCAGTTGAAAATGTGTTCAGTGTAACTTTGTATTTACAAGCATGTACCTTGTGTATGTCAGATCAATGAAATGTGAATTATGCAAAAATTCAGAGAATTAAAGTTGACATTAAGAAACAGCCAACAGTTGGCATTACAAGCACAAATTCAGCCAATAGTTTGGCATTTCCAACATACAATAGCTAGAAATAAAATTCAGCAGATAACAGTTGGTCGTCAGTTTTCTTCTCCAGAACCTTTCAGTTGCAACATTGGGCCTTTTGGAGCTCTCCTAACTTGAAGCTTCTTCCTTGGAGGTTCTTGGGCATTAACATGTGCTTGTGCCTTACCAGAAGTCATTCTGATGGTGACACTGGAGCTTGCTTGAGACATAGGCACAGATGCATGTAAATTCAATTCAACATTTCCAGTTGTATGAACTCTAGCTTTAGCAGATGATCTAACAATGTTGTTGGATCCCTTGTCCTACAACAAATAGACATGAATCAATATATGTTCCATCAATATATGCCATCAATTGACTATGTTGAAAAGAAATGAGAATTTGATGCTTACATTTTGTTTTGTTGCAGTACACCCCAGGCTTCTTGTTGCAGTCTCTGTAGTGGTAGTGTTAGCCTTCCTTTTCCTACTTGCCCCAGTTGTTGAAGTGCTTTGTTGAGTGGAGACCGCCAATGCTGGTTCCTCGTGTGCAGGAGCAGCACTACTTTGACCACCAACTCTAGTTCCTGATTTTTCACCACTAGCAGCAGATGGAGGATTTCTTCTTTCACAAGTCGACCTATTGTGGCCAATCTGCTTGCATTTCCTACATCTGATGACTGTGCCAACTCTTGAAATTTTTGCTACTTTTGGTTTCTCATGTGGTTCCCTTGTCCTCTCCTTCTTTGGCCTTCCTGGCATCCTTACATAACCAGGAGCTGCTAAAGGTGGCCTATCTGATTGAGGCCAACCATGCATACCTTCAACTGGGAGCAAGCAATAGCTGTAGGTTTTGTTGAATTCCTCCACCATGTAGCATTCAGTAATATAGTCATCTAGAGTATTTGTCTTGAAGAATATACATGAGATTGCATGTGGACAAGGTAAACCAGATAATTGCCAGTACCTGCAACTGCACTCTTTCTTCTGCAGATCCACACTGAACCTGTTGTTCCAGTGTTTCACTTCAAATTTATCTTGGCCATTACATATTGCATGGCAAACACCAGAGAGGGTGATGTATGAATTCATTTTCTTCAAGATGTTAGGGCATATGATTGTGTTCCAACTTAGTGACTTGGATATGTTGCTTTGGATTCTAACCATAACTTTCCTTCTGATTGTCTCCAACATGGTTATTATAGGGAAATATCTTGCTTCTACTATCCACTTATTGAAAGACTCACACATGTTATTATCTACTGAGTCACAATTAGATCCCAACCTGAACCAAGCTCTACTCCAGTGATGGGGATCTGTGTTCATAATTGCCTTGGCCCCTGTAGGTGTATGTTGTGCCAGTCTTGCCTTAGCAAGGTTGAATAATGTGACACATGGAGCCTTGGCACATGCCCAAAATTTCTTCTGCCATTCCTTCTTCTTGTGCTTCTTCCTCCAGTTGGCATATATGTGCCTAGCACAATTCCTATGCTCAGCTTTTGGTGCCCACTTCTCAACAGCATTTAAAATGCCCTTCTGTTGATCAGATATGAAGACCCAGTCATCTCCTTCACCAACACCAAGATCTCTAAAAAATAAATCACAGAACCAATCCCAGCTATCATTAGTTTCTTTCTCCACAACAACCCAAGCCACAGGGTACATCTGGTTATTGGCATCCCTTCCAATTGCACACAACAATTCACCATTTGTTGCTCCTTTGAAAAAACACCCATCAAGACCTACCACTTTCCTGCAACCGGCAAGGAATCCTCTCTTCAGAGCATCCAGGCAGATATACATCCTCTGAAACACAGGATCATTCATATCTGGATCTTTCTTGACAACTACAGTACTACCTGGGTTACTTCTCAACAATTCAAGCTGATAGTTGTACAACATCTTGTATTGACCTTTAGTTGCATCTAAAGCCCTCTGCATCACTATGGACTTGGCTCTTTTCAGTTTTGACAAATGAACATCAGCAAACATTTCTTCCTGTACAGTTCCTTTCATTGCCTCTAAGCTCCAAGTTGGGTTGGCTATGATCAATTTATCATATTTCTTAGCAATTCTAGCAGCAGTAACCTCCTCTCCACCAATCCATGGTTGGTGACAGCCTTCTTAAATTGCCTCTTCCCACTAAACTTCATCCCTATCTCAAATTTTGGAATTGGATCCTTCTTGTTATATCTAGGATACACACTCCTCTTCCTGATCACTTCACCTTCACTTAGCTCTTCAACTGAGTCTTCTTCAGCATTACTGTCCTCATATGAACTTGCATTACCATCATCTTCTAATTCATACATGTTTGACACTTTGGATCTTTCCAGTACTACATCATCCAGATTTACTGCTTCTCCAGCCTTCAACTTTGTCTTGAATTGTTTGAACTTCTTCAATATTTCAGTTGCTTCCTCATCATTCTCAGATGAGGATTCATCACTAGGTAGGTATTCACTATCACTACCGCTGTCACTTGAATCATTACAATCTTCCTGTGGATGTGCTCCAGTTTGATTGTCAGCCCTTTCTACTTCAACTTGTTCAACTGAAGGTTGAGATGATGCCTTATGCCCTATCTTTTGCTGCATCATCTTGCTGGGACTGTACCACGCTTTTACGAACTGAATTTGTCTCTCATTGTCCTCCCTTCGTTCAGTTATTTCACTGACTTTGCTTGGTGATTCATGGTTTAGGTCATCCTCAGCTTCTACAATGGTCTCTATCGCCTCAACATAAATTTCTGCCACTTCCCCTTCTACAATGGTTTCTGCCATCTCAATGCATGCTTCGTCATCTACAAGAACACGCAGACCATTGACCAACTCTTTGCCAGGATACAGCCAATGCAATAGAGCTCCATCATGGACATTACTATGATCCTTTAAGTGACCATAAATCTCTGGCAGAGACACTTTGTCTCGATCTATGTAGGACATCTCTTCCTTTCCACCATAGTAGAACAAACGCTTCTGAGAGGTGATGAACTCTCCATTGAAATGAAATCGAACTGGTAATGTCCCCAACACATCCATCTTTGCCTTCGGACGCTATAACATATGCATCTACAAACAAAAAGCATGAAAAACATCACCGTCAGATATTTCCCCCCTTTAAACAACTCACTCTAAGAAACCAAACCGTACAGAAGCACTACTAAACAACCACTATCAAATCACATGCGCCAGATCCAACCAATAATCAATTCCTAATTGCGTGCATAAACAATCCGTCAACAACTAACCAAGTACAATAAACAAATCCAAATGGCTGCACGGAGAGTAACAAAAGCAAAGAGTCCAGAACAACTAACACGTGCTTGATGTGAGCTGGTTGGGTCCTTCGCCGTCGACGGATCCAGGTCACTCCGCCGCGCCGCCGACGAATCCAGGTCAGGCCGCCACGCCACCGTCTGCTTCTGTTCTAGGGTTTGGGAACGAATCGATTGAGCCCCAGCGCCGCCGCCTGGAATGGATAACGAAGGGATTGGCCTGGCGGGTGGGCCCGTCCGAGTCAGCATGGTGACGTGGTGGCGTCATCCTACGTGGTGGTCAAAACCAGTGAAAACCAGTCAAAACAGGGTACGATGGCTAATCTCAAACGGTTTGTATAATATAATGGCTAATTACAACTGGTTTTGGAGTTCCATGGTCAAAACCAAACTTTGCCAATAGTTCGGTGGTCAAAAATAGACTTTTTCCTATTTCTAATTAATCCAAGAGTCTATCGGTTCAAGCCAGTTAAAACCAGCCCCTCAAAAGAACACGTATATAGAAACATTTACGACATTTTACTGCATTTTTTCGCTTTAAATTGGCGCCTTGTTTTACGGTCCCTGCGTGTCGGACGAACAGTTGATATGCAAAGTAGTGCTCTGGCGGAAGCGTACCAAAAAAAAGGCGAAAATAACATGTCAAGAATGGGATTCGAACCCATGCCCTTTCGGGCCAGTACCTGAAACTGGCGCCTTAGACCAACTCGGCCATCTTGACGTTTTATGCTTTATGGTTTACTTGAAGCAATTTATTAAACATCACCAGCATCAGTTAAGCGAGACGGAGCAGGCTATAAACCACTCACGTTGTTTCTACTGTACCACACTCTAAGGCCCTGTAGTTCCCCAAAAATTTTCGCATCGCAGACCGTGCTCTCTCTCACAGAACACGCTTCTCAATGCAAAATTTTTACCATTTTTCTCAAAATTTCACTGAACTAAACGGTGTCTTGTACCGATGCCTATCAATCGAACCAGCTGGTTCACACATCGGCAGCCGAAAGCAATTGGCCTGTGGACGGTGGGGGATCAAGAGCCACTCACTCTTCCGGTGCAAGCGCCCGTGAGATCTTTTTCATGGGGGCCATTGCCATGCTACTCCGATGTCCGACCGATCCCCTCTCGCCAAACCATAATGATCGCTGCCGTTCCGGCCGCGGCGCCCCCATCATGAACGGCGAAAAGGCCCCGCGACTGGCACCAAATTGAGCCCCCTCGTCCCGTGCAGTGCGGTACAGCCGTACAGAGATGCCCTGCTCCGCTCGCGCGCGCGCGCACGCACGCAGACGCAGGTAGGCCGGCCTCTGCAAGACAGACAGGCAGGCAGGCAGCTGAGCGCCCAGTCCGGGGAGAACCGGAGGAGCACCAGCTCTGGTTCGTGCCGTCGTGCGTGCCCAACTGCACGTCTAGTACTCACCTACTCCCTCCGTCCCGGAAAGATCGTCGCCAGACAACAAATGAAGAACCCAAGACGGAGAGGAAAATACTCTGCTACCCCTAAAGCATCATTATCGCTCGTCCACGCGCAGCGTCGTCCTTTTCCAGTGCAGCGCGCAAGAGCACTGCCGCCTCGGCGCAGATGCGGGCGGAGCTCGAACGCCGTTGCCTCGGCCTCCGCATCTGCTCCGCCATGCCGCACCTACCCCGCCGCCGCTCCGCCACGCCCCCTGTGCAGCCTCCCGCCCGCCGCAGTCGGCGTGCACGACACCAGCCGCGGGGACAGCGGCCACGACACCGGGTGCCTCGTCGGGGTCGCCGCGGAGGATGTGGCCGAGGCGGGTGAGGATGCGCGCGACGCGGCCGTCGTTGGAGTCCTCGCCGCGGTCTGCGGAGGAAGACGACGCAGGCGAAGGTGCGAAGGCCAAGCACCTGCGCCAGCTCCGCACCGTAGCTGAACCCGACCACCGTGCACGACTCTGCCCGCGTCTGCTTCGCTCCGCCATGCTTCGTCCTCGGAGCTCTGCGGGCCCGCAGGTCGACGGTGGAGGCCCACGGCGTGACGCCTCTTCCTGTCGCGGCACCGCCGATGGCTGGAGGCGCGACACGGAGGCCTCGCCGCCTCGGCACCGGAGCCTAGCGGCCTCGGCGCAGGCGAGCCCGGAGGCCTCGGCATGGGAGCCCAGCGGCCTCGCCACAGCCCGTTCTCCGGCTCCTGTGGCACTGCGTAGGTGGATGTGGAGGCCGATGCCGGAGCTAGCAGGAGCCTGCGCGGTTGGGGATGAAGCTGGCCGAGGACGCGATAGCTATTTGTTCGTGGAGATCAAGAAGCAAATTAGAAAAATTGAAGAACAAAATGTCAGGAAGCAGATCGAGCAGCAAGCCGGGCCGGGAGGGGCGGCGCATGAGCACTTGAGCAGCGAGGTTGGGTACGGAGCTCGATTAGTGGCGGCCGCAGGTCGCACGCTCGCCCGCCGGCCGCAAGTCCCGCTCCGCTGCAGCTGCTCGTTCGCCGGCCGCAAGGTTGGGGATGAGTTTGGGATTTTTGTTTTTTTTTGAAAAAACTAGTGCCTGTGCTTGTGATTGTGTGAGGGAATATGTGGTTGGGAGGCCATGAAGGCAGACGTGCGTCGTATAGCTAGGGGCTAGTACTAGGACCAGGTAGAGGCCACATGTCATGAGCGACAATCTTTCGGGGACAACAAACTGTAGCTCAAGCGACCGTCTTTCCGGGACGGAGGGATACACGCATCTGCGCTGATTAATCGAACAACCTCTCGAGGACTGCTGGAGCAAGGAGAGCATCTGTGCGCACTGTGCACTGCTTGCGCTTCAGGCTTCAGCAGCAGCAGCAGACGCGGTTGTGGTCTCGCGACTCGCGAGGGCGACACCCAGCTGCGCAGAGCTGACAACCTCTCGACGACTGCTGGAGCAAGGAGAGCATCTGTGCGCACTGTGCACTGCTTGCGCTTCAGCAGCAGCAGCAGACGCGGTTGTGGTCTCGCGACTCGCGAGGGCGACACCCAGCTGCGCAGAGCTGATCCAGGCATCCAGCACTGCACCGTCCCTTGGCCCTTCCACCACCCCATCCACTTCCTTCGGTATGGACCAATAGACCATGGCGTGGCGTGGCACGGGCGCACAGGTCCATCCACGGCTGCATGCATTGCCAAGCAGCAGGTCAGCAGCCTGCAGGCAGGCAGCAGCACAAGTGAGTTCCGGCTCTGGCGCTCTGCTGCACTGCACTACGAACCCACCTACCAGAGCCTCCGATCGAGAATAATCCTGAGATGAACAGCGCGGGCGCGGCCATGACGCGGCGCGCGTCTCTGTTCGCCAGGACCGCGGCCGATGGATGGGTGATGATGGCCTGATGGGCCTATCTCCGCCAAATGATTGTACTCGTGCCGATCTCCATGCGTAGCGCGTCAGCGCAGCAAGTCCGCTCGAATCATTTCGGAGCGTTTAGTTCGTTACATGATTGCTGAATGCTGATGAGTGATCCGCAGCGAAACAGCGAGAGAGAGTTGCTGTCATCCTCTCCTGAATCCGGATAGCTAGCCGCCGTGGAGCCGGGGCGGGGCAGGGGCACGGGCGGTGGTCGGCGGCGGCGAGAAGTCAAGGGCGGTGTGGGGCGCCCCCCGGCCCGCCGGCAACTTTGGGGTGGGGACGGGCGGCTGGACTCTAGTGCCAAAACCACCTATTGCTCGCGAAATATCTGGGTCGGTATCGTCTCAATCATAGATAGATATAGGAAGATGAGTGGACTAGACGAGCAAAGCAGATCATCAACCTGTTGCATCATCATGGACTCGTCTGCATTCGGTTTCGTGACAATTTTGCCTGTTGAAAGCAGTCTGTTTAAACCAATGCAGCTTCAGTTACGATCCCGTTTAGTTCCTAAAAATTTCACCAACTACTCGTCATATCAATCTCCAGACACTAATTAAAAGTATTAAATGTAAATTAATGACAAAACTCATTTCACAACTCCTACCTTAATTTTCGAGACGAATCTAATGAGTCTAATTATAATATGATTAGACAACGTTGTGTTACAGTAACTAATATCTAATGACGGATTAATTAGTCTTAATGGATTCATCTCGCGATTTATAGTTCATTTGTGTAGTTAGTTTTGTAAGTAGTTTACATTTAATACTCGTAATAGATCTCGGAAGGAAACCCCAAAAATTTTCTACGAACTAAACAGGTGGTAAAGAATGGGGTGTTCCGATCAGAACTGCAGAAGAAAAGAAACGAGTGGTTTGGGGGCGTTGCGAGTTTGTGTTGTGACCCTTTCTCTGCTCTTCCACCACAACCAATAGAAGTAGGGGTATTACTCGTGCTTGTAGCCCCACTGACAGCGGTGGACTGTGCGCGTTTTGTTTACTGGGGGTGATCAAGGTCCTGCCGCTCTCAGGACAGACAGCGGAGCAAATCTTTCTTTTACTGCTCGATCTGTACGCTGCGGACTGCGGTCGCATGCAGCCGCACTGTTAGCCCGTGTTTAGATTGGTCCAAAAACTTTTTCGGTGACATTAAATGCAGGGAATCTTGTATGTATGAAATACTAAATGAAGTCTATTCGCAAAACCTTTTTACGGATGGATGCAACTTTGCGTGACGAATCGAATGAGTATAATTAATCCATGATTTGCTACAGTAATTCTACAGTAACCATTCTCTAATCGTTCTATAATCGCGTGGTCAAAGATGTCATTAGATTCGTTTCGAGAATTTACCTAAGGTCGTGAAGGTAGTTTTGTAAACTGTCTTTATTTAATACCCTAATTATTGGTCAAAAGTGCATTTATTACCCCAAAAATTTTTTAGGGTCCTATCTAAACACGGGCTTAGTTTCTTTGAATTTATTGATGCCCGCGCTAACCAAGGTAGGTACACGTCCGCGTGGGATTAGTTTCCGAGGCTGTCAAAAGGTTACTACTAGAGAACGAACGGCCTGAACACGAGCTAGAGTTATCGGGTTACTAATCGTACAAGACCACCAACGCGACCTAACAAACTAGCGCGAATTGTGTCCGTGTAGTGCCACTAACAAACACAGCCTATCACATGCAACCTAATTAACACACCAGCTCGGACGGCGGCTGCAGTGTATGCGGTGGTAACTTAATTTGATTTACCAGCTAGCCGCTTTTGCATCATGCATGGTGATTGGTGCATGGTACTCAGCTGCGAAAAGGTCCCACGGCTCTGACGGCAAATTAAGCTCCTCGGCCCCGTGCTCTGCACCATGCACACGAACAGCACAGACGATAGGCTTCGCTCGGAAACCCCCGACAGGAGCAACCAGCCGCAAACCCCCGCGAACCCGCCATGATCGCTCGGAATCCCCTGGGTTATCGGCCAGATCCCAGCCATTGCCTCGCGAGAGCGACCCCCAACCGTGCAACTACATCGAGCTGACGATCCAGCTAGCGCCACCACCTGCCCCGAGTCCTACTCCGATCCTGGTCCGTCCGCCCAGCCATCCGCGCGGTCCCGTTGACGCGGGCTCGATGTCGATCGCGAGTCGTCGAGAAATGAACATGAGCATACTCTAGTCTCTAGTATGGTTAGAGTTAGTTTCTAACTCTAGCTCTAACTCTAGCTCTAGAGATGTTTGGACGGAATGGTTAGAATGACATTAAATATACTTTTTCAATCAATAGGTGTGGGTGGAGGGAGAGAGAAAAGTCAATTTTTGGTGGACCCAACATGAACTAGCTCTGATAAGCACCTCATGAGTGAGATAGTTTTTGGGGTGGGTTAGATGCAAACTAACCCAATCTAACTCTTATATTTGGATACTTTGTGGTTAGTTGAGCTCCAATTAACTGAACCTAACTCTAGCTCATGCATCTAAACAGGGCCATGGCGTTGTACTCCGTAGGCGGAAATCATGCAATCATGGATGCATGGTCCATGGCTCCACGCATACGCATCGACTAGCAGCAGCGCCTGCCGGCTCGTGCTCGTGCTCTCGCTCATCATCGCCACCACCTACCCAGGTCCCTCGTCCCGAGCGCGGTAGTGCCGCCCGATTCTAGGATAATCCTGGGAGAAGAGAGCAGCGCGTGCATCACATGTCAGCGACGTACGTTTGTTCGACGTGTCCCGCGCTGAGGCTGGTAGCACTCGTCGTACCCTATTTGCGTACCTTAAAGGAAATATTTTGCCTGGTCATCGACAAATTTACAGTACAGTATCAATTTCTCCGCACTCGTTATCCCCTATATCTCGTACTTCATAACAACAACCAACTGTGGGACGCACGCGTCATACACCTTTTCTTACTCTCTCCCTCCTCTCTCTTTCCTTCCCCACCTACCGGGCACCTCCCGCTTCCTTGCTCCCTCCGCCACCCCCCGCTTCCCGTCCTTGCTCTCCACCCCGACCAGCGGCCACCCGCCCTCCCGGCGGCGAAAGACGGCGCGGCAGGCAGGGTCCCCGCCGCCCTCGAGCTCCGCCCCTGCGCAGGCCAAGGCGAGCTCCTCTGCTCCCTCCGGCGGCGGCGGCGAGCGCAGCGGCGAAGGACGGCCGGTCCGCGTGACGGCGGACGACGGGTACCTCCATGCGTCCTCTTCCCCAAGCCGCCGGCCTCCATGGCTTCGCGGAGCGCGGCGGGCGGCCCCTCCAGTCTGGCCTGTTGCTTCCTCGGCAAATCCACCACGCCGGCAAGACAAGCGCCTCGCCTCCCCTGTGCCGGTGGGCGGTGGAAGACGCTGGCGCGGGCGCGACTGCGGCAGGTCGGCAGCCACGACTTCGTCGCCCAACAACAGCGTGCCGTTGCTTGGCGTCCGCGTGCCGGTCGTCTACGCCTGACCGCAGGCTTCGGCGGCGTCGCTCGTGGCGTTGTCCTTGCCGTTGCTCACGACCGGCTCCTCCTTGCTCGTGCCTTCTCCGCTCCCCAGCACGCACACAAAACGCCAGCGCCACATCTTTGCACTGTCTTGCTTGCAAGTGGTAGGCCTTTTTCTCTTTGTTTTCCTCTCGTTCTTTCTTCTCCCTCTCTGCAAGAACGAGCAGAGCTCACCGCTGGACAAATTACTCCAGGCACAAGCCACCAAATCCAAATCCCTCTCACCCCTGGAGCCTACACATCTCTAGCTCCTTTCTCAGGCAAGCTTCGTTGAACCCCAGCGATCCCAGTACCGAGAATTTCAAATCTCGCGGCCGTGGGTCGCTGTCGCAGTCGAGCACGACCTCACCTGCGGGGCCGCGCCGCCCTCTCTCCTGCGGCCCAAGCCGGTGGCGTGGTCGAGATGCGCCTGGCGGTGGCGCCTGGCAGGTCCCCTCCTTGTCGACCTCGACGGCGCGGTGGCCGTCGGCAACCTCGAGCTCCACGGCGGCCCTCCCCTTCTCTCTCGCCCTCTTCCTGCAATCCTGCTCGCGGCGCGGAACAACGGTGCACGCGCGGGCCGCGCGCCACGTCGGCGTAGCGCACGCCCTCGCCAGACGCTGGATTTGGCGTCGGAGGCGGGCGAACGGGATGTCCCGTAGCCCTTCCCGCACCCCGTTGCAGCGGATTTTTCCCGAAACGGTACGCCAAAGCGCCACCGTGTCCCGTCGCGTTTCTTTACCGCACCCCAGTGCGGACAGCCTGACGCCATGGGCCAAGCTATTCCCGTCGAATGATCGAACCCCACATGCCGCAAAGTTAGCGTCCATTTTTTTTTGAAAAACAGCAGGAGCACTACTATGTCATTTAAGGAGAGGAAGCAAGTTAAGTTTTACAATTTGCAATTACATAAGAAAACGAAAAAAACTCAAGACTCTAAGGAGCTGTGACATTAATCAACAGCAAAAACTCCTTCACCGCCACAAGCCAACAAACGTAGCTTGATGTCCTCTTTTATCAGTGCCAACACCCTTGTCGGCAGAGCTGCAACACCTTCAAACACTCTTCGGTTGCGTTCTTTCCAGATGTGCCACGCTGTGTAGATGAGGATCGACGCCGTTCTCTGCTTATCTTTCTTTGCCAAGCCACGAAGTGAGTGGTTCCACCAATCCGCGATTGGAGTTTGGGGGACCGGCACCTTGATCAAATCGGAGGTCCACTGCGACACCAGCCACCATACCTCCTTTGCAAAAACACAGCTTAGTATCATGTGCTCAGCCGTCTCCGCTTGTTGATCACACAGCTGACAAACGGGATTACAGGGTCAATTTCTTTCAGCCAGTCTGTCCGCTGTCAAAATCTTGCACTGCACCATCAGCCAAGCAAAGAAGCGGTGCTTGTCCTCCACCTTGGCCGACCAAATCGCCCTATTATCAAAAGAGCTGTATGACCCCATGAATTGCGCTTGGTAAGCGGATTTGGCGGAATACCTGCCGTCCGCAATCCATTTTGCATCGTTTTTTTAGTTTAGCTCGTTGTTTGGGTTGCTGATTGGCTATGATTTTAGGCTCATGCGACCAAGGTTAAAAAAACCGGTGGGAACCGGCCGGCTTACCGCGGTAACCGGTCCGGATCGGTTCCCAGCCGCCCAAATTCAAAATGTGAATTTGAATTTAAAAAATGAAAAATTCTCAAAAATACTTCAAGGTGTGTAGAATCTAGTGGTGTAAAAAATTTTCAAAAATTCGTTCATGTAGTATGCTTTGCGAGCATTAGAAGTTCAACAAAAAAGAAAAAGGAGAAAAAATTGACCAGTTCTTCTAATGCCCGAAAATAATACTAAGTGCACTAATATTTGAAATTTTTTTTGACACCATCAGATTCTACGCACCTTAAAATATTTTTAGAAATTTTTCTTTTATTTTTCAAATTTTTAATTCAAATTTGAAGATACGCTAAATTCTTCACTACGCGGTTTTTTTTGTGAAAACCCCGATAACCGGAGCTAGCAGGCCGGCTAACCGGTCCAAACCGTTTGAACTACGGTTTTTGATTTGAAATTCGAACTCAACCGGTTTTTTTGGTAACCGGTCTAACCGGTGGCCGGTGGTTTGGTATAACCGGTTGGAAAAAAACCTGATAACCGGAGCTAACCGGTCCAAATCGTTTGAATTACGGTTTTTGATTTGAAATTCGAACTCAACCGGTTTTTTTAACCGGTCTAACCGGACCTTTTAGCCGGAACCGGTGGCCGGTGGTTTGGTATAACCGGTTGGAAAAAAAAAAAACCTCCATGCGACCGGTGATAGTCCGCGTCTTCGCGAGACGGCGGGAGGGCTGCCGCCATGGACGCGCGTGGAGCCGGCGTGCGTCATGGCCCATGGGCGACAAGTCAAGGCGAGCGGCCGATCGCCGGAAGGAGATGCTGCAGCTGCGCGCTGTTTCCAGCTGCTGCTACTCCTCTAGTAGGCTCAAGTGCTACTGTAGGGTGAGTGAGTGAGAGCTGAGAGTGACCTTTTAAAAAAAGAAACCAGGGCAGAATGACCCCTAAAACAAGGGGTTTGAGCGAGTGACGCGATGACGACACCCCGACCACGAGCGTGCTCGGTCCTTGTAACCATGCGTGCTGTTCCCCATTTCTGCTCTTTTTTTTCTCTCTTACGAACATGTTGTTCCCCACGACATTTCGTTTTCTTTACGTACTACTACTACTCCGTAGAAGCAGGGAAGGATACAAAATACCTTCTCCGAGGCCATTCGTGCTTCGTAACCCCGCTCTGCGCCATCAAAGCGTGCCGGCCAGGACAGACAGCGGAGCAAATCTTCCTAACTTCCTCTGCAAACCGCAGTGTCCGATGCTGCGGTACCGTCTTAATTTCTTTGTTCGAATTTACGCCCGCGCTAACCAAGGCACGGTACACGTACCACACACCTACCCTAAAATAATGAAACTGTCAGCAGTAGTACTAGAAGAGAGTGGCTCATGATTACTGTATGTACCCGGATTAATGGTGTAGATCATCACCCGGATTCAAAGTTGCATGAATCGCTCGCCGACAAAGCGCGGCGGAGAGGCTCATGATTACTGTAGCTGTAGCTACTACGCAAAGCGCCCGGCCGGCCGCCGGCCTGCCTACACCGTCTAGGACGTACGGCGGGCGCCTCCGGTAGCGAAAAGGGTGGCCGGCGCGGCGGCTAGCCGGAACGGAACCGGCAAACCGCGTCGCGATGACGGGTGGCGGCGGCGTGGCGCGCGCGAATGAATGCCTTGCGCCCGGCGCGCGAAAAGGCTCCACCATCCCCCTGTTGCGGTACTTGGAACCTTTGGTTACGTAGCTTGAATGCTCTGCTTGTAAACGAAACGAAGGCAGGCATCGCATTCACCGCACCCCGTTTTGATGCGAGCTGCAGTACGCGGTCGACGTGCGTGGTGCCGTGGTGGTAGCTCCCACAGCCACTAGCTGCTGGTAACTTCCGTCCCTGCAGCGTCGTCCTGGCGGTAGATGAGAAGCATTACTCCGATGGCTCGTTTCGTGGCACGGATGATTGGACGACGCTTGCTTGGGTTCGGGTAGGATTTAAAAGCCTCCGTCGTCGTCCATTTTACATCTACCGCTCCTTCCTTTTCTACCTCACGGTGATACCACGTACTACAGTAGTACCATTTACAAATTACAACACACCGTCCAAGCTTATTTTTCTTCAATTCTTCATGTTCTTTCTGTTCTTGCCAAGTTGGGCAAATGGCAACACAACACGTACCCTACGGCGACTTAATCATGGGGGGTGTACATGAACATTAGTCGAAGCGCTTTTGCGAAAGGCACTTGTTTTCGGCGCAAAACAGCCCAAAGATCCGGCCGTGCGGAAAGATCGCACCACCGCGTCGAACCTGTCGGGTTAAAAATGGAGTAGTAGGCCAGATCAATCACGCGCACGCATGGTACAGTGCGGTACAAAGCCCATATCAATTGCCTGTCGATCTCGCCGTGGCATCAGGGGGGACACGTCCGCACGCACGAACACGCCAATATCAATTGCCACCTATGCTTGCAACCGAGCCTCCGAGGCTCCGAGAGCGCCGAACACGCAACGGTAGTAAAGATGATGGACCTAGTATAGTACTACAATGTGCCAAGCACGATTACGGACACAATTTTTTGTTTTGGCACGTGTAGAGAGAACTTTTCATGTGACGTTGACACGTCTACGACGTACCAAAGCGTAGTATAGGCCAGCAGGAGCTTGCAGTTTTACCCCATGCAGCAGTGAAAGCTGCACAGTGCTATCGGTGGTAGAGTGCTACAATATCCGGCTAGCCCCCGCTGGCGGCCTGGAGCTCTCCGGTAGTCCGGTAGCGATACCCACAAGACGACAGGCAAAACAACGCGGCTTCTCTTTGCCTGCGACAGCGGCTCGTCACGAGTCTCGCCCTGGGCCTCCAGGCTCCCCCATACGCCATCCCATCTCTCCTCTCTGCGTCACCACCACTCCAGTGCACTGCGCCAGTGCGCACTCCCCGCGCCACCTCCCATAAAATCCACCGGGACACCGGCCGCGGAACCCCACTCGCAAATCCAACACCAAGAGCGAGCGCATCGCCACCCTCACATCACATGCGCGCATAGGCCCCGGTCGAGCAGGTGGCAATCACCACCATGCCGCCCCCGCTGCTCGTCTGTCTTCTCCTCCTCATGCTCGCCTCGGCTGCGCGGCCGTGGCCCGCCGTCGCGGCTGGGGCGCCGAGGGCTCCTCCCGCGGCGAAGCCCCGCGTGTTCCCGCTGCGGGCGCGGCAGGTGCCGGCGGGGGCGCTGCCGCGGCCGCGGCCGCCGAGCAAGCTGCGGTTCCACCACAACGTCAGCCTCACCGTGTCGCTCGCCGTCGGCACGCCGCCGCAGAACGTCACCATGGTGCTCGACACCGGCAGCGAGCTCTCCTGGCTGCTCTGCGCGCCGGGACGCCAGGGCAACGCGAGCGCCGCCGCCGCCTCCGCCAGGGGCGCGTCGTTCCGCCCGAGGGCCTCGGCCACCTTCGCCGCCGTGCCGTGCGGCTCCCCGCAGTGCAGCTCACGGGACCTGCCGGCGCCGCCGTCCTGCGACGGTGCCTCGCGACGGTGCAGCGTGTCGCTGTCCTACGCGGACGGGTCCTCCTCCGACGGCGTGCTCGCCACCGACGTCTTCGCCGTCGGCGACGCGCCGCCGCTGCGGTCCGCGTTCGGCTGCATGTCCTCCGCGTACGACTCGTCCCCCGACGGCGTCGCCACGGCAGGGCTGCTGGGCATGAACAGGGGCACGCTCTCCTTCGTGTCGCAGGCCAGCACGCGCCGCTTCTCCTACTGCATCTCCGACCGCGACGACGCCGGCGTGCTGCTTCTCGGCCACAGCAACCTCCCCTTCCTGCCGCTCAACTACACGCCCCTGTACCAGCCCACTCTGCCGCTCCCGTACTTCGACCGCGTTGCCTACTCGGTCCAACTCGTCGGCATCCGCGTCGGCGGCAAGCCGCTGCCAATCCCGGCGTCGGTGCTCGCGCCGGACCACACCGGCGCCGGGCAGACGATGGTGGATTCCGGCACGCAGTTCACCTTCCTGCTCGGGGACGCCTACTCCGCCCTGAAAGCCGAGTTCTTGAAACAAACCAAGCCCGTCCTCCCGGCGCTGGAGGACCCCAACTTCGCTTTCCAAGAAGCGTTCGACACCTGCTTCCGCGTGCCCGCGGGGCGCCCGCCGCCGTCGGCGAGGCTCCCGGCCGTGTCCCTGCTGTTCAAGGGCGCGGAGATGTCGGTGGCGGGGGACAGGCTGCTGTACAAGGTCCCCGGCGAGCGGCGCGGGGGCGACGGCGTGTGGTGCCTCACTTTCGGGAACGCGGACATGGTTCCCCTGACGGCGTACGTGATCGGGCACCACCACCAGATGAACTTGTGGGTGGAGTACGACCTGGAGCGCGGCCGCGTCGGGCTCGCGCCCGTCAAGTGCGACGTCGCCAGCGAGCGGCTCGGCCTGATGCTGTGACGCTCTGGGCCGGGGTTGGTTCCTCCCCTCTTCCAGTCTTCCTCCAGGGCTTGGGGAGGAACCGCTGCCGTGTAGTATAGCCTAGGAACCAAACGTTTCAGTTTGGAAGTTGCTTATCCTGATCGTGCGTGTGGTATGTACAGTTTGTAGTGTAATCTGGTAATTAAGCGTGCGATGTACTGATGTGTTCACCCTTTGACTGAGCATGTAGGATTGTTCTGCTTTGTATGTAAAGAACTAAAGACCCATGTGTACATGTACATTATGCAATGTGCGGTCTGAAGCTTGACTTCTTTTTCTTTTTATTTATTTACTTATTTAGTTAGTTCTGAGCGTCTGATGGCAGCATCTCAGAGATTCAGCTGAATTCACACTCTGGTCGTCTGGTTCAGCCACCAGCCAGCAGTACTTTTCTGTCAGAACAAATCAGCCAACAGCTACTAGCCAGCGATACTTTTTTCTCAGAACAAATCAGCACCAGCCACCAGTCGTCAGCCAGGCGAACAAATCAGTAGCGTAGCGTTATCAAAGCAATTTAGCTGACTGCTAACGCATTGTGTTGTATGTGCACAAAACAGGCATTTTCATCTCTCGTGTCTGAAGAATGCAGCGCACGATGATTTTTTTTCACCTACAATTTTGGTGCATCCATGAATTTGTAGCATTTTACCATGTTGAATTGGTTTTCAGATAATTGCAGAACTTTTACTATATGAATCAAAAGTTTCTGAATATTTCTTCTTCGCATGAACCTATCAGTCAAAGTTCGAGGGCCTGGAGGAACCGCTGCCTTGTAGTATAACCTAACGGTTCAGTTTGGAACTTGCTTATCCTGATCGTGCGCGTGGCATGTACAGTTAGTAGTGTGATCTCGAAATTAAGCGTGCGATGTACTGATGTGCTCGATCTTTGACTGAGCATGTAGTGTTGTGCTTTGTATGTAAATAAAGAACTAAAGATCGATGTGTATAACATGTATATTATGCAATTTATGGTCTGAAGCTTGACTTTCTCTGCTCATTTGGTTAGTTCTGAACGTTTGATACAGCACCTGAGATGATTCAGCTGAATTTAGCAGGGCGTGGTATGTAAATATCGACATATACAACATGTACATCATGTAATGTTTGAAGCCAGACTTTTTTTTTTGCTTATTTGGCCAATTCTGAATGTCTGGTGCAGCATCCCGGTTCTCAGATTATTCAGCTGAATTTACCAGGCGCAGCAGATTATTCAACAACCCAGCAATTTAGCTGACTGCAAACGCAAACATGAGAGGTGTCTCTCGGTGCATCTACTTCGGTGCTTGGGTTCACACATCACTGTAGCATGTGTACTAAGGATCCGGGCTAAAAAAAAATGGAAGTAGCTGTACAGTGTACTACCGGTGCCGAAGGAGGAGCTGAAGAAGAAACACCGCTACAGTGATTCAGTGACTTACCTTCAGCAAGTCACTGAATCTGGATCCGAGGCGGAGTACTTCATAACTAGTCATCATCCTCGTCCTCTGAGTCATATAATTCAAGTCAAATAACCAAGACCTTTGACCACTAAATCAAATAACCGATCTCCAAGTCAGCATCCTGTGCTGCAATCTGCTGATCAGTCTCTTGTCGCCTCTTCTGCAACCTACTACTTATATGGGGTCTAGGGACAAATCTCTTGTCGCGTGGATTTGAGGGATTTGAGGGCTTGTTTGGAACGAAGGAATGGAAAATGCAGGAATGAAAGAAAACACAGGAATGGCATGTAGAGTTTGTGACGAAACAGAGGAACGGAAAACAAAGGAATGGAACGTAGATAGCTGTTTGGAACGCAGGATTTGAAATAAAGGAATCATATCTTGGACTCCAAGAATGAAAAAGAAAAAGATAAACTAAAATGTGCCTCTATTTCATCTCATGTACAACTACAAGGTGCATAATCCTAAAAGGACATCAATGAATTTTTCTATTCCATTTTTCATCCTTTTTGCCTTGCCAAGGATCTCCTTATGCTTATATATCTCCACTAAGGGTTATATTGTAAGATAGCAATGATATTTCTCCACCGATTGCATTTCATGCTCTCAGCTCATCTCATCTCTTCGGCATTCTCTTTCGTCTCTCTCGCGTTGACTCTATCGTTGGTCCTCCTCCTCTCATGATCCCGTCCATCTGCTCTCTTGGATCAGGCAAAAGCTAGCAAGGCACCGTAGCCAATAGCTCAATGCAAGGCAGCAGGATAGGGGTAAAGCTCGGTGTTGTGCGAGAAGCAGCCCAGAGGCCGACGGGCAGTTCTGCGAGGGCGGCTCAACGGCCGGCGCACGACCGGTAGCATGGACAGGCAGCTCATCGGGGAGGAATGATATGGAAGATGGTGGAGCCATGGCGGGAGGGAGGAAGCAAGGGCAGGAGAGAGAAGATCGACTGCGGCAGAGCAGCTGGATTCGGGCGTTCCTCCGTTCCCTCGAGTTGGACTGGATTTTTTCTTTCCTGCGTTTTGCTTGCACACTGCGGTCTTTCCTCTGGAATGGAAGGAACCGTTCCTTTGTTCCAAACGTGAATCCTCCATTCCTTTCCTCTGGAATCATTTCCTTCAAAATTCCTGTAAGTTTCCTATGTTCCAGACGGGGCCTAATCCTCGATGCTCTCTACCTCTCATGGTGGAACTGGAATGGTTTACTGGTTTATGTAGGACAGCCACCAGCTCCCTGCTCATCGGGAACACTACTACCTTAGATATCCTGTCAGCAGTAGCACGACCTTTATCCCTTGTTTTTTGTTTCGGGGGCCTGGGTGTGTGGAGCAATTTTGTTCCCATTTTGTTTGTTCAGATGGCTCTGGCTTGTTTTGTCAAACTAGGATGACAAACAAACAGAAAAAGAAAAAACCAGACAAGAACAAAATCGCTTCTACTGCAAAGAATTGAGAGAAGCACCTGTAGACAATTTTTCACATAGAAATCCCAACCGATGATTAATAGACTGAAAAAATAACAGACAATAAGAAAATCACTGCTACTGCAAAGAATTGACAGAAACACCTGCATACATCATTACATAACATAGTTTGTGGGGGATATACCCCCGGGTCCCACACGGAGGGGCTTCATGACGTGTATTCGTATACGTATGGGCCCACCCGAGTGGGGATACGGTACGGCGTACGGATCAGGATGAGGCGGCGCCCGAGGAGATATCATCCCATGAACAAAGATCAGTTAGTTAGGAAAGATATTGCTTGAGCCGGAAGGCCAATCTTGTAATCGGTTAGCTATAGATTCTCTGAGATCTGTAAACCCTGCCCCCCAGGCTATATAAGGGCGGCAGGGACCCCCCTCAGAAACAACTCCATCTGATTCCCAATCGTGGAACCATCAATACAACACACCGAGCACAGGACGTAGGGTATTACGCCTCCCGGCGGCCTGAACCTGGATAAACCCTGTGTCCTTTGTTCACCATCTAGCTCCAGTCTCGGCGATCCCCACCAAACAATCTACCACCATAGCCTACCCCGTGGTGGACTGCCGGTTCATTGCACCGACAGTTGGCGCGCCAGGTAGGGGTTCGCCGCGATAGTTGGCGAGCTTGATGGCCGCAGTCAAGATCCCTGCTAGTTGCCTTGCCCTCGCCGCGTTGGGAGCGGGAATCCCTTTCGGGAGCCTCAATCCCGTCTCCACCGTCGACGAGCAGGCGGCCGGCTACGTGACTCCTCCTCAGGGTCACATCGTCATCGGAGAGATCCCATGCGTTCTCTCCGACACCGTGATCACCACGGAAAAGCCTTCCGGAGCGGTTTCCACACCGCCCGCGAGGGGAAGACCGGCTACCAGATCTAATCTGGACAAGCCCAAAGCCTGCCGAGTGCTTTTTGGCACGCCGCAGCAAGCCCGGAGGCCAACCCTCCCGGTTCAAGATCTAACGGTTGAAGGGTCATCGAACCCTCCCGCGAACGATCTGGTTGAATCTTTCGACCGGGTCATTAGTCACATGGCTGACACCATCGCCATCTGCGAGGCAACCCTGGGTACCCCGCAGTCCGAGTGCTTTCCCTTCGGGTTGAAGAGCACCGCCGCCTCCGTAATCGCGGAGGAGGTAAAGCGAAACCTAGCGGTGAACCATGCGCCGAAGCCAGTTGAGTACTACTCGGATGACGATTCGCCGCGCTTCGTGAACGTGGTTCTCTCCCCCATACGAGAGGCCAATCGCGACGCGTCCCTCCTCCCCATACTGGAAGAGGAAGAGGACGGTCAACTTTGCAACTGGACCACGGATGAGTCAAAGGGTGAGCGCCGCTCAGACCGATCTGCTGGGCGATCTGGCCCCGAGTACGTTTCGGATGGATCTTTTGCGTCCCTCGAGGCGGCTCTCGGCCTGGACGGAAGCTCTCCCTCCCGTGGGTCCGATGACACGGTCCTGCTCAGCTCTACAAGCTCACCCTCGGATCTGTCCGACGGAAGCTGGTCGCCTGCCTTTGTCTACGTGGCAGCACCAGGGGCACCGCCGGCAATCTCCGAGGACGAGTGCACTTAGGATAACGAGACGGCCGCACAAAAGGTCGAACGATTACGGAAGAATGCGGACCGAGCGCGACGACGCCAAGAAGCCCAGGGCGACGAGGAGGAGGACGAGGACTTTCAAAGCTCCGACCGCCCGCGCCGCAACAGACGGCGGCGTCGCACCCGCCGCTCAAGCAGAATTCCGCCCCGAAGGCTCGAGGATGACTTCACCCTCGACTACGATGGGCACAAGGTCTACGCGACCCCCAAAGCAAATCTCATTGTATTAAATGAGGCGGTTGAGAGGCTGCCTCCAACTACGCCGGACATTGGGCGCATACGGGCCTTGGTACAGGCCGCTGCGACCCAGCACAACCGCGTCGATCCCTCCCCGCCAGTTGGGCAGGGGGAGACGGAGGGTACCCGCCGCTCGCGCCACAAAAGAGCGCGACGCGATGAAGGTGAAGACTTGCGCGACCGGCTCCACCGCCGCGACGCAAGGACCACGATCAACCGCAACCGCGAGGAGCGCCGCCATCAGGAGTCGAGGCGACGCAACGACTACGACAGGGATCATGGAGCCCCTCATCGCCGAGAAAGACGCGGCGACTCGCAGAGCGGGTACGAAGACTACTACTCGGATTCCTACGGGGAGTCCGGGGATAGCTACAGCTCCTACGAGCGGCCGGCCGACAGACGCCGGGGAGGTCGAGAGGGTGCCCCATCTTACGATGGCTTCCTCTCCCTCTCGAAAAGGCTACGTCGGGTAACATGGCCCCGAGGCTTCAAATTGTCCGACGTCGACAAGTACGACGGCACGTCGGACCCCGCGCAATGGCTCCAGATCTACTCCACTCCGGTCAAGGCCGCGGGAGGAAACGCCGACGTGATGGCAAACTACTTGCCCATAATGCTCACAAATGGGTGCAAAAACTGGCTTGCGGGGCTCCCCAGGAACTCCATTACGTCCTGGGACGACCTCTGCAAGTTCTTCACGAGCCAATACTCCGGTACATGGGAGAGGCCGGGGAACAGGAGGATGCTGGATCAGATCCGGCAGCGCAAGAACGAGTCGCTACGCTCGTACATTCGGCGCTTCTCCGAAAAGAAGAACTCTCTTCCTTTCGTCGAGGAGCACGACGTCATCAGCGCCTTCCAGCACGGACTGGCTTACGGCAAGCTGGTGAATAGGTGGGCCCAGAAGCCCCCGAGGACCGTAAACGAGCTCTTCGCCACAGCCAACAAGGAGGCTGACGGTGAAGAGGCAGAACGCGAGCAGCTGAAGCACATCAAGTCTCGCTGGGAAGACGATGATTCCCCACGTCCGCGTCGGCCACGCCACGATCCGGACCGAGAGGGAGAAACCTCCCAGCAGGGTGCACAGCGCAACAGGAGGCGCAAGCCGACTGAGGTCGTGGCGGCTGTAGAGCCCGCCCCGAAGCGCATGGACCCGTCTGAGTTCCAGAAGATGCTGGACATGCAATGCCCGTACCACAAGAACCACAAGCACTCGGCTCGCGACTGCTTCGGCCTGAAGAACCACTTCTCCGGCAAGGGACGTTCCAAAGGTCCCTCCAAGAACGAGAAGGGAAAGGGAAAGCGCGCTCCCCCAGCGGATGATGACGAGAAAGACTTCCAGGTCGCCAACCGTACGGTCAACATGATCTACGGCGGCCCGGACCAGATCGAGGGGAAGCGCAAAGCTAAGCTCACAGACAGGTTACTGGTGTACGCGACCCAGCATGGCATGCCCTAGTTCCTGCGATGGTCAGAAGTCCCGATCACCTTCAGTAGGGAGGACCACCCGGAGGTCGTCGTCAGGCCCGGGCGGTACCCCCTCGTGTTGAAGCCTACGATTCGCAACGTGGGACTTTGCAAGATGCTGGTGGACGGAGGCAGTGGCCTCAATATATTGTTTGCCAGCACACTCAAGGAGTTGGGCCTCACTCCCCTAGACTTGAGCTCGACCGACAAGCCTTTCTTCGGGATCGTACCCGGAGATCCTTCAGTACCACTCGGTCAGATCTCTCTGCCAGTCACCTTTGGCACGATCGAGAACTACCGGACAGAGTACGTCCGCTTCATAGTGGCGGACTTCGAGACGGCCTATCATGGCATACTCGGCAGGCCGGCGCTAGCCAAATTCATGGCGGTGCCCCACTATACCTACATGGTGCTGAAGATGCCTGCGCCAAACGGGGTCATTACCCTCAAAGGTGACTCCAACACAGCCAGTGCCTGTGAGAAGGAGAACCTCCACATCGCTGCCACCCTGGACCTCTCCAGGCGCACTGCTGAAGTCCTGGCGGCTGCCAGCAAGCTTGACCCGGTAGATCTGGAGATCCCGACCAAGAAGCCGGCGACGGAGGCGATCCAGCGAGAGAAGGAGGCCGTGAAGAAGGTGTCACTCAACCTTGAGGATCCCTCGAAGACGACGACCATAGGGGCCAACCTGGACCCTAAATAGGAAAGCGTGCTCGTCGAGTTACTACGTGCTAACTCCGACATATTCGCCTGGAAACCAGCGGATATGCCAGGAGTGCCCAGGGAGCTCGCCGAGCACTCCTTGAAGGTTGACCCGAAAGCTAAACCGATCAAGCAAAAGCTTCGTCGGTTCGCGGCTGACCGCAAGGAGGCAATAGGGGTAGAAGTTATGAAACTGTTAGCTGCCAAGTTTATCAAAGAGGTGTATCACCCAGACTGGCTGGCTAATCCAGTTCTTGTATCCAAAAAGAATAAGCAATGGAGAATGTGCGTTGATTATACTGATCTCAACAAACACTGCCCCAAAGACCCCTTCACCCTCCCGCGAATAGACCAAGTCGTTGATTCATCAGCGGGCTGTGCCCTGCTCTGTTTCCTCGATTGCTATTCAGGCTATCACCAGATTAACCTGAAGGTCCAAGACCAGATCAAGACGTCGTTCATTACGCCCCATGGCGCGTACTGTTACTTGACAATGTCCTTTGGTCTGAAGAACGCCAGAGCGACGTATCAGCGTGGCATCCAGGCATGCCTGAAAACACAAATCAGCGTAAACTGCGAAGCATACGTAGATGACGTCGTGGTCCAAATTCGAGACCCCGATAATCTTATCAAGGACTTAGCTGAGACCTTCGCTAATCTGAGAGTTTACCGGTGGAAGCTTAACCCGGAAAAGTGCGTTTTTGGCGTTCCCTCAGGAAAACTACTCGGATTCCTTGTAAGCAACCGCGGCATAGAGGCAAACCCAGAGAAGATCCACGCGATCACTCGGATGAAGCCCCCTAGATGCCAGAAGGATGTACAAAAGCTGGCCGGGTGCATGGCAGCACTCAGCCGGTTCATCTCTCGACTCGGTGTACGCGGACTGCCCTTCTTCAAGCTCCTGAAGCATCAAAACGATGATTTCAAGTGGGATGAGGAGGCCCAGAAGTCTTTCCTGGAACTCAGGAGCTATCTGCAAAAGGCCCCCATCCTCACAGCACCAGAACAGGGGGAAACTCTCTACCTCTACATCTCGGCTACCACGCACGTGGTCAGCACGGTATTAGTTGTGGAGCGCAAAGAGGAAGGACATGCGTACGCCGTCCAGAGGCCGGTCTACTTTATAAGTGAGGTACTGACCGACTCTAAGGTGCGGTACAATCAGGCGCAGAAACTGCTCTACGCACTACTGATCACCGCACGCAAGTTGAAGCACTACTTCGAAGCTCATAAAATCGTCGTAGTTTCCGACTACCCCATAGGCGACATCCTGCACAACAGAGATGCCATGGGAAGGATCGTGAAGTGGTCCATCGAGCTGGCCGCACACGACATAACTTTCGTACCGCGCAACACGATCAAGTCGCAGGTACTCGCAGACTTCGTGGCGGAATACACGGAGATCCAGACGCCATCCACTGCCGCTGAACCTGAGTACTGGACCATGTACTTTGATGGATCACTCAGGATTCAAGGAGGCGGGGCCGGCATAATTTTCATCTCCCCAACAGGAGAGAAACTGCGATACGTCCTGCAGGTCATGTTCAAGGTTTCGAACAACGCGGCCGAGTACGAGGCGGCCCTCCACGGGCTCCGTATCGCCGTATCGCTCGGGATAAAATACTTGATGGTCAAGGGCGACTCTGCCTTGGTGGTGAACCAAGTTAACAAGAAGTGGAACCGGACCAGCGAGAAGATGGACGCATATTGCGCGGAGATCCGCAAACTCGAAGGCAAGTTCTACGGCCTAGAGTTTCAGCACGTACTCCGTGAAGATAACAAGACGGCCGATGAGCTGGCAAATATGGGATCCACGAGAGCCCAAGTACCACCGGGTGTCTTTGTTCAAGACCTGATCAAGCCTTCCATCAAGAACCCCGATGCGCAAGTCGATCCATCAGAAGGACTCAGCGAAGTCCTAATGATTGAGCCACAACCCGAGTGGATCTCAGAGATGGTCGAGTACATCAAGGACGTCACACTCCCGAATCCTTTACCAGGTCAGGAAAGGGAG
The DNA here is from genome assembly GCA_036936925.1 of Cenchrus fungigraminus. NCBI lineage: Eukaryota > Viridiplantae > Streptophyta > Magnoliopsida > Poales > Poaceae > Cenchrus > Cenchrus fungigraminus. The sequence goes on from CM072779.1 coordinate 12,891,217, forward strand.
ACACGAGCGTTGCACGAGCGGATCAGTCACAGGAGCAAGAACTATGTCCTGATCGGCGACAACCTGTATCGCCGAGGCGGACAGTCCCGAGTACTCCAGAAGTGCATACCGGAGGAAGAAGGACGACAACTCCTAGCGGAGATTCATGGTGGCATGCGTGGCAACCACGCCGGAGCAAGAACTATTGTTGGAAAAGCTTTCCGGTCTGGCTTCTACTGGCCCACGGCCGTCGCAGACGCTGAGATGTTAGTGAAACATTGCGAGGGATGCCAATTCTTCGCAAAACAAATACACGTTCCAGCCCAGGCTCTGCAGACGATACCCGTTTCATGGCCCTTCGCGTGCTGGGGACTCGACATGATCGGGCCTTTCAAGAAAGCATCCGGAGGGTACGACCATATCCTAGTGGCAGTTGACAAGTTCACCAAATGGATAGAGGTCAAGCCAATCAAGGTGCTCACAGGTGCCAAGGCAGCCGAGTTCATAGGAGAAATCGTGCATAGATTCGGTGTCCCTAACAGGATAATAACCGACCTGGGTACTAACTTCACAGGAAGGAAGTTCTAGGAATATTGCGATGAACTCCTCATCAAGGTGGCACGCGCCTCAGTCGCGCACCCACGCGCCAATGGTCAAGTTGAGCGAGCTAACAGAGCGGTGCTCGAAGCACTGAAGAAATGCATCTTCGATCGCCTGAAAAAGTACGTGACCCGCTGGTTACGCGAACTCCATGCAGTACTCTGGGGACTGCGGACACAGCCGAGTCGTGCTACTGGTCAGACTCCTTTCTTCTTGGTATATGGATCTGAGGCGGTGCTCCCCACCGACCTCATGTTCAATGCACCGAGAGTTGAAGTATACGACGAAAACGAGGCTGAGAAGGCGCGGATTGAGGATATCGACAGCATCGAGGAAGGACGGCTCGCGGCAACGATTCAGGCAGCTCGGTACGCCCAAGCCTTGCGGCGTTACCATGATAAAAATGTGCAGGAAAGAGCTTTCTGCGTCGGAGATCTAGTCCTACGCAGGATCCAAAGCAAGAAGGACATGCACAAGTTAGCAGCCCCATGGGAGGGGCCATTCATAGTGAAGGAAATCAGTAGGCCGGGTGCTTATCGGCTGATGCGGGAGGACGGCTCGGATGTGCCCAACTCATGGAACATCGAGCACCTACGCCGCTTCTACCCATAATAAAGCTATGTATCACTTTTTGTTCAAAGTCTTTTGTACATTATCCATGTTAGCAGTCTGTGGCAATGAATTCAGTTTCATGTCTCATGAAGTTTTTTTTACTTCGCTCTTACATCTGCTTACATGCCCTTTCTCACCCAAGTTTCAATTCTAAAACCTGGGGACTGCTTTACATACAGCAAAGTTTTCCATGTCAAAACTAAATAAACGCTCATCTAACACGGATCTTACGACTCATAAAGTACTCGGTAGCATACATCTTAAATCGTGGGTCGAGGTTTTCGCCAAGCTAAGGTACTATGCGTGTATGAGAGTACGCCCTCTGCGCTAGGAAACTAAGGCCAACGAGCCTACGATTTCCCGTAATAGACTAACTACCAGAGAAATTAACAGTACAAAGATACCGTCAAAGTAAAGCGCCTACTTAAAACTACCGAATGTCAACGAAGCAAAGTACTGGTGCACCCACAACACCACAGAATATTACAACTTTTAACTTTGAAAGTTTTTATGGCTGGGACAGGAGGGCATCACCAACAGCTTCTTCATCAGCCGCTGCCACGACGTCGTCGGCAAGCTGCTCTGTCGTGTCCTTCACCTCCTCCAGCAGTTGCTCAGCCTGCTGTGGCGATGTTCCGTGAGCAAAGCCACCACGGAAGCGATCCACGCTGATCGAGGGGTAGAAGGAGCGGAAGACGGCGAGGCAGTGGCTGGCACTTGCCACGCCAACCTCGCGAAGACAGTCGGGGAAGTGCGCCGCCGCCGCCTGGGCACGCTCCAGAAGGGTTGGCAGGCGCATCACCGGATCACCGAACTGTCGCACGGGGGAGGACTCGGCAAGGGGCGCAAGCTCGTCCAGAATGGGGCGCAACGCTTAGCCGAGAGCTTTGAATTGAGCCCTCTCCGATGCGATGCGGGCCTCGAGATCTGCATATTGGGCAAATTGTTTTTGCCGGAAATCTGCTCAACGTCAGGAGCACCTATTGACGAACATTCAGGGATAACACGGGAGTGCAAGGTAACCAACCTGACAGCTCTTTTCTCGCCACAGCCACCTGCCTACACGCCTCCTGGCCGTCCTGCCGGAGCTTCTTCATGCGGCCCCAAAGGGATTTGAGCTCCTCCTCCGCCTTGGCCCGAGCTGTTGCCAAGAGATGATCAACACGAAGTACTCGGGCAACGGTGAAACAAAAGCAAAACATAATCAACATACCTTGCTGGTTTTCCTCCGCCGCCACCCAGAGTGTTGCCTCGCTCGTCTCGGCAGCCGCCTGCTCCTGACGCAGCCTCTCCACCTCCCGGTTGCCGCTGTCTCGCTGAGCGACTGCTTGCTACTCGAGACGCTCCAACCGGGCGCGCAGAGTGGCGTTCAAATTAGCAGCGGTGCCGACGCGCTCGAGCACAGCACTCTTGCGCGCAGACTCCGAGGCCACGATCTGTCAAGATACAGCAAGAGATCAACCAACTACAGCTAGCAAGCGTTCTCAACAACAAGAGGGAGAAAGAATTACCTCGGCAAGCTGGAGGGTCCTCCGCGCAATGACGACGAGCTCCGCGCGGTTCTCGTGTCGATCGCCGGATCCCTAAGCACTTCATCCACATGAGTGCCACGCACCTGGGCGACGCGTCCAGGACGTGGCAGGCTGAGACATGGCTGAGGGAGCTCCCGCTGGATCTCCTCGATACCATAGGCTCCAGCCGCAGCAGCGCCGGGAGTTGCAACGTGTCCAGCCCCACGCTGGGGACTAGAGTCACGAACAGCAGCATCAGCAGCGACAGCCGCAGCATCAGGAACCCCCGACGCAACAGCCGGGTGCCCATCAGAAGCACTCGGGCGTGGCGACACCGGGGCGGCAGGCGGCAGGGACGACTCGGCGACTTCGGAAGGGAGGTTGCAGGGACCTCTGTTCGTACAAACAAGACATAAAGATCACTTTCCAACCTAATGAACAAAAAACAAGGATGGACGATTTCAAGAAAACTTACTCGGAGGACACACGGATACGGGTACAATGCAGAAAACTGCTGCCAGAGGAGGCGGATCGCTTCACCCCACTGACCGCCGCCATAGGTGCTGGCAATGGTGTTGCAGCGGCATCCCGTGCAGTCTGAGGGGTGGGGCGCGCAGCGTCCGCCACTGGTGGCACTGGGCCTGATGGCTGAGAAGGAAGAGAAGAAGTGAAGTGACCGGCAGGCGCCGGCGCCGACTGAGCCGTCGTCACCGAGGGAGCTTCGCCAATGTCAAAGGAGAGGGGGACCTCCTCCTCCTCGTCCTCCGACAGCACAAGCTTGCGCCGGCGCACCTCTGGTTCGTCGATCTTGAGCGACCCAGGGGGCGCACGCCGTGACTCGGGATTCCGGCTGCCCTTGCGCTCCTTGCCCTTGACGGCCGGTGCGGTACGCTCCTCCTCCGGAGCAGGGGCTGCGGGCCGACGTGGCTCAGGCTGGACCATCTCACTGCCACCCGCCGCAACGTAGGCCCCGGCGTGCTCCATCCGCTGCAGCTCGCCAAGGCGACCGGCCAAAGGACCCTGCCCGGCCAATGAGCCAGGCACAGGCGCCACAGAGACAAAAGCCCTGCGATCCTACAATTTCGCAGACAAACAAACAGAACCATTTCATCAAACATCTGGTGGGCACATGTTCATACCCTAATGGGCGCCCCATAAAAGAAAAAACCGTTACGTCAGGCAGATAGTTCGCCAGGTTGAATGGCTTCGGCGCGCCGTGGTTGGAGATGACAGTGCCAGGAACGAAGCACTGACGGACGCGCTCCTTCAGCTCCATCACTCTCCCCGGCTCTGTCGCTCGCCGTGCCGTGTCGTGGTCGTCGTCGGCATACTCGTACGCTGGGCGCACCCTGTCCCGGAGCGACTGCGTGCACCGGACGGCGAAGCTCGCCATCACCGCGACGCCACTGAGCCCGACCTCCTTCAGCTTCCGGATATGCTCCAGCAGCACGGACACCTGCCTTATCTCCGCCTGGTCAAGCTCTTCATCCCAGCATGGGAGAGGAGTCGGCCACGCGTCGATGTTGCAGGGCACCGCCGGAGCATGGTTGGTGGTGTAGAACCACTCTGAGTGCCAGCCCTTGTTGGAGTTGACGAGCGGCACTGGAATGTACTCGGCAGAGTGCCTCTGCTTGAGCTGGAATCCGGCGCCGCCCACCACTCGGGGCTTCTTGGCGTTCGGGTGGGGCTTCACCCAGAAGAAATAACGAAAAAGATCGAAATGCGGGGCGATTCCAAGAAACGCCTCGCACAAATGCACAAAGATGGATATGTGCAAGATGGTGTTGGGGTTGAGATGGCACAGCTCCAAACCGTAGTAGTAGAGCAGACCGAGGAAGAAGGGATGCGCAGGCAGGCCGAACCCGCGGAGGTAGGCCGACTCGAAGACGACGGCGTCGTCGGTCGACGGTGTGGGGAACTCCTCCCCCGCAGCGGGCCGCCATCCCTCGACGGCAGACTCGAGCAGCACGCCCCCCAACACCAGGGCGGTGAGATGCTCCGTCGTGGAGACGGAGTGCACCCACTCCTCGCTCCGCATCAGCGGCGGAAGCGGGGACGACGACGACGGAGATGGCGAGCGCCTCGCCTCGGAGGCGCCGCGCCTCGACTTCTTCGAATGCCGGCGAGATCCACCGGATGTCATCCTCGCTGCGCTCGGGGACTCGGGCGGGGAGCAGTCTACACCCTTCGCTACGCTCGGGGACTCCCCGGGAGCTGCGGCTTAGATGCGGCGCGGCGGAGGATCTGGATCTGCAGCCTCGCCGGAGCTAAATCTGGTGCGGATCGAGCTAATGCGGCGACGGATCCGGTGGATCGGAGGCGGAGCGGCTGGAGAAGGATGAGAGAAGGGCGGCTGCGTGGTTTCCTATGGGAAGCGAAGTGACGTGACTGCAGGAGCATGTGGCGAGCCACACCTCTGGACTGCCTTAAATGCAACAGACGGAACGATGGTCGTGGCGGACCCCACCACCCGTGCGGTCGCGTCGCCGCGGCGCGGGAGATTTCTTCTCGCGAGAAACTCGTGAGTACGACTCGCGTACGACGCGCCAGCTCAAGCCTTATCCGCGACGCTTCCGATTCCGGCTACTGGGCCTTAACAGGCCGTGGCTCTAATTGGGCCGAGGGGTTAAAACCTTCCCTTCTACGGGAAGACACCCTTAAAATTAAAAATGGCCTTCCAAAAATCATTGGTTGGCTCAAACCACTCAGAGGCCGTGACCCAGAGTCACGTACTGCCAGGTTATCAGATAACCCGCCCTCGAAAATTCAGTTTTAACTCCTAAGAGAGTTTCAAAAATCTGCTAGCTCATGACTGTTCTCCCGGAGGCATGCCATACACAGGCCAAAGCTGTTCAGAAGTCATGATTATGATGACTAGGGCAGGTGACCTCGCGCGAGTGCTCTGTGAGAACACGGTGGGCCATATGGCAAATTTGGCATAGGGCCGGAGCTCTAACCAAACATCGTACCGGGTCAGATGATCCGAGTGGTACTCTCCCAAATGGGATGATGGTAATACCGAACTAAACCCTTTTTAGAGCTTCGAAATAGTTACTTTAACTATTCCGAACCTCGGGGACTGCCCTAATGGGTGCATCTGGAGATGCGCCCATTCAGCGGCTAAAACCCGCCACCGCGATCACCCGGGATCATGCCAAGACAAAGTTTCATTGACTAAAGTCAGGGGCGGGGATACGGTGGGCGATCAGAGGTACCCTTTTTTCCGAAGGGGCACCCATTATAGAAGACATCAGGGAGCGGTTGCTTTGATTCTCTTTTGACCCTAGATAAACCTCTTCAATCTTTATGTAGGCTCGGGGACTAAGTGTGTACACTTCGTCTTCGACGAAAGTGTACAATCTCCAATCCCGGATGATCTGAATAAATCACAAACATGGTGAAGAGCTCTCCTCAACCACCCGGCAACCACGGGTTTCAGCTTCAAGACCACTCGGCTGCACCGAAGATCAGATCAGATGACGTTCAAAGCACTCGGATGAAAGGCATTAAGCACTCGGCTGAATGGCGAAAGTACACGAGAAGATGCACAAGGCTGAAGATCGAAGTTGCAGTCTGGTTAAGAAGCGCTCGGGGACTGCTGTGGGGGATATACCCCCCGGGTCCCACACGGAGGGGCTTCATGACGTGTATTCGTATACGTATAGGCCCACCCGAGTGGGGATACGGTACGGCGTACGGATCAGGATGAGGCGGCGCCCGAGGAGATATCATCCCATGAACAAAGATCGGTTAGTTAGGAAAGATATTGCTTGAGACGGAAGGCCAATCTTGTAATCGGTTAGCTATAGATTCTCTGAGATCTGTAAACCCTGCCCCCAGGCTATATAAGGGCGGCAGGGCCCCCCTCAGAAATAACTCCATCTGATTCTCAATCATGGAACCATCAATACAACACACCGAGCATAGGACGTAGGGTATTACGCCTCCCGGTGGCCTGAACCTGGATAAACCCTGTGTCCTTTGTTCACCATCTAGCTCCAGTCTCGGCGATCCCCACCAAACAATCTACCACCATAGCCTACCCCGTGGTGGACTACCGGTTCATTGCACCGGCATAGTTGAATCAGTTCCGCCTCTTCAAACTGTTATCACACATTCTCAACCAAGAAGTAATGCAGTACGTACATTCTCAAGAAATAATATTCGACATTCTCAAATAGAAGCAAGTGTAGCAATTTTCTAACAAGAGGAAGCAATGTATCACATTAAACAAGTCAGAGGAAACTACAGAGCATCAAGAAACTACGGGTGTGTTTAGATCCAGATGAATTGGCTGAATTGGGGAAGAATTAGGGAAGAATTGGTGTAAATGCAGATGAATAGTGAGAGATGATGTGAGGTGATGTGATAGATGATGGGATGTTTTTTGCAAACTTTTTGGGATCTAAGCACACCCGTACAGGTCCTTTTTGGCATACGTCTCAATCATTTCAGTGTACCTGAGCCTCATACCCTCCATCTTCTGTGTGTCCTCACACCTGTCAACCACCCATTGGATCCAGTCAGAGGAGGTCGTTTGGCCATTACGGTAAGCCAAATACCATTCACATACAGCCTCTGCTGCTACTAATGTATAAACACCGGAATCAAATGAGTTTGGCTGTGATGGCATTGGGCCATGTACAAATTGTGCATTGGCCGTTTCAGGTACTTCCGATCGAACATGGTCGGCAAGCTTACTCGCGACTTGCGAGTTCGTATCCCAACCAACCAAACTGTCAAGATGGATGAAACTTGAAACTCGATCCTTTGGGATATCAATTGCAAGCAGAGTCCAGTGGAGCCCAACATCACCATCATCAGAATTTTGCTTGTCATTGATTGCCAAAAGCACAAGTGAACGATGAGAGAGTTTGAGATCTTCGCAAATATTGGGGGCAACAAGAGGTTTAGTTATCAGCCTTGACAAACTTGGGGGCACAAGAAGGATGGAATCATCCACAAGACCTTGGAAGATGTCAAACATAAATGTGATAACAACATCATTCAATGATGACTGACCGCAGAGGGTGTTAAGGTCTGATCTGAGAATTGTTGTCACTCCATTGCTTATTTTCTCATCTCCAGAGCCAATTTGTGGATCCTCAAATGCTACACTTGCGTCCATCGTCTCCTGACTTGTAGTTGCATCCAGTCTCAACTTATCAAGCTCATGACACAGTATTGCACCCTGCAAAAGAACGGGAGAGAAAAGATGGAGCAATTAAAGCCAGAAGGAAAACAAAACATGAAGGAACATTATTATATCAAAGAAGAGTTGGTTTGCTGAATCTGAGTTGGCACCTTCTCAACAACACTTGATTTTGCTACCCCCTGACCTTCCTAATTTTGAATATAGTCTTCCTCATCTCTTCTGGCTCTCAATATCCCTAGAAAACAAAGTGGCGAACAAATTAGTCTTGTCTGACAAAAATATGTATGTATATGGCAAGTGAATATGAATTACAAGACAAACCAGCACCTTGTCTTTCAACATCAAGTAGTGTGGCACGTAGTAATCATTGAAACAAAAAACCAAAATCACCCTCACCCTCTGGTTCTTAAAGCCCTCATCGTCAGCACACCTTCGTCGACCAATCAATCCCCAAATTTCAAAATTTCCTTTCTTCTGATTATTGAGTCCTGGGACAACATCCTCATCTATAGCTTGCAAAATAGATTCTCCACACAAATGTCGTATCCCATAGACATAATATACTCCCCAAGAATGTATTTTCGTGTCAAGAAAACTAGGAACCTTCTGACGTTCACTTAGGCCCCGTTTAGTTGGTGAAATGTTTGCATTAGGAAACATGTCTGTGAATGGTGGCACGGTCTGCAATGCGAAAATGTTGAGAACTTTTGGAGAACTAAACAGGGCCTAAGATGCAGCAACCTCATAACAAGTTGTTGTGCATCGCCAACGCGTGTTGCCTCACTGAACATGACACCAGTGCAAGAAAAATACTCTCATCTGCTCATTAGTTTGCATGTTGACATTTGCAGAGTTGTATAGTGTCGGTGTCCGGATTAGCACCAGCACCAACTAGTAATTTGCGCTGAGATCGGCTTCTCGATGGTCGGTGCTAAGCTAATGGGAGACGGGGATTATCCTGGTTCCGGCCACGCGGCCGTACATCCAGCAGAGTGTGCTTTCGCACTGTATTAACTTGCACCGGAGGTGCCTGTAGAGGAGGGCTACAAGCAAGGCGGGAGAGGAGGAAATTCCCCCAAGTCCCAGCTAGGTGATTGAGGCAGGTGCCAATATCGGGAATGGAGTGGAGCGCTGTGAGTGAGTGAGTGTGCGTGATTGAGCATCCTCCCCCCCTGGGGCGTCCACCTCTCCCTTTTATAGGCCAAGGGAGGGCAGTTATAGGAATGCTGCACAGCAGCCGACACAGTGACCGTGTACTATCGGGTATGGCGCCGGCGGTCTTGTCCCCGCACGTCTTGGCTCCTGACGCGAGTTGGTGGTGACCTCCGGCTTCTGCGGGCGGCGTGGCGGTTCCTGTCGCTTGTCCTGCCTTGACTTCGAGGGGTCGCCCTTGCTGAATCGAGGGTCCAGCCGCAGAGGGAAGGACGGGAGTCGGCGGCACAGGGCTGCGGGATATCACCAGCCTGTCCGCACAGCGCTGCGCATCCTGTCGCACAGCGGCAGGGAGGGCGGCACAGTGCTGAGGATGGCCGCACAATGCCAGGAATGGCCGCACAGTGCCGGTGTTGGTGGAGGAGACGCGGCTCACACCGCTCGTACGGCGGCACCGGTCAGCGCGTGCGTTCGCTCGTCGCCCGTACACCTTTCGAGGGTGCCCCCATGCCCGTTCGAGGGTCTTGCCGCTGGGGGAGGACGGGAGTAGGCAGCACAGCACCGCGGAATGATGCCGGCCTGTCCGCACAGGGCCGCGCGGCACCCGCACAGGAGCAGGGATGGCTGCAAAGTGGCGGGTTAGGCCGCACAGCGGCGGTGTCAGGTGTGCAGACCGTGTCAGCCGCGCGGCGTGGGGGAGATATGCCTTTGACTTCGGCACCCCGGCGCGGAGCCTGGCATTTATTGCTGTTGTCAGGCAGAGCAGAAGGGCAGGGTGCCGTTTGTCAATGGATGGCTTCGAGCGAGAAGGGGATGGTTGTTCGCTCGAGGGGGGCGAGCCCCTCGAGCGAGGCGGAAACCTGCTCGAGGGGCCGAGACCCTCGAGCTAGGCAGAAACTCGCTCGAGGGACCGGAGCCCTCGAGCGAGGCGAAAATCCACTCGAGGGACAGGGACCCTCGAGCGAGGTGGAAACTCACTCCGAGAGACCAAGACCCTCGAGCGAGGCGGACAAGCGGGCCTTCTCGACAAAGGCTGTTGCTGGGCCGTAGCAGGCCGTGGGCCCGTGGTGTCTCGTGACTGTTGGGTTGGGAGATTAGTCCATAAGTAGTTTTCGTTTAACAAGGGTGATTATCCCCTTAGTTAGGGGACCCCTAATGACCGTCCCCGACAGTAGCCCCCGAGCCTTTGCGGGAAAGGGAACATTTTTAGCAAAGGATATCGACCTCGGGTGCCGTGTGCGAGTCTCTTCCCCTTCGATCGTGCACATTTTCCTGTGGGGGCGCGCTAGTGTACCCGCGGGAGTAAGCCCCCGAAGCCCTGCAGGAGTGCGTGCACTCGTGCAGGGGTCAAATACGTCGGGTGATGTGGCTCACCTTGCGTTTGTTTCAGCCAGCCTCGGCGATATTTCAGCCGGCATCGGCAATCTACGCAGGTGGGGAGGCATCGTGCTGACCCAAGGCGTTTTCAGGCAAGCTGACCACTTTCGTGGGGCTTAACCCTTGGCAGGTTGATGCAGTGATCATTGGGGTGGTCGTGGTGCGAGGAGCTCCCGATCCCTGGCCTAATCTGGGGCGATCAGGTAAAAACTCTCGGCTTTGTTATTACGACCCTCATTGCCCTTCCGCAGGGTAGAGGGGTGAGGCAATCCGTGCTACCCTCGAGCGGGCGGCGAGCGACGGTTGCCTCGGTGAGCTATTAGCGGATAATTCAAGTGGGCATCCGTGCCCCGTTCGATAGGGGTCGGCTCGTGGTCTGGAGACACGTCCATGTAAGCGCTCGCAAAGGTTTGCCAAGCAGGGCTCAGTCTCGTTCGATAGGGGCTGAGGGCGCGAAAGCACTCCCTCGATGGGATCCCTCGATTGGCTGCCTTTGTCTTGGCCTTGAACACAATATGTGGGGCGCCCCCGACCTTCGCGTTCGGGGACAGGCTTGATTGCGTGCGCCCCGATCGTTCCTAACTCTGTCGATCTGAGACGCATGTTTGAACCCGTTGAGGGTCAGGCCTCGTACCTCTGATCAGTAGGGCATTTGCTGGGGGGCGCCGGGCGCTCCCATCTTGGTAGATCTGTGGCGCTTTGTCGAATCGCCATCGAGCTAAGCTTCGAACGACTGATTAGTACTTCCCCAAGTTGGGGGCATCTGCGGCACCCGCCGTACCCTCAGCGGGCCGGGCCTCGAGCCGCTGATCAGTAGTGACCCGTGAGCCTGAGCCCTGGCCCCCCTCGAGTTCGTTCTCGAGGGCATGTTCGACAGATCGTGGCTCTGTGACCTTAACCGCCTCGGATCGGGGCGCCCGTCGTATCCCTTTGAGGGATCGGGCCTCGAATCCCCGGTTCGAGGGCACCTGGGGCTTTCCTTATATAAGAAGGAATCCCCTAGCGTCTGAAATTCAGCCGCAGGGCGGTTGGCTGCCGCACCCACCCGGTCGTGGCTGACGTGGCGTGGGGCAGGCGAGGTGGGCACACCTTTTCAGGCGAAGTGACGTGAGCGACGTGTGACGGCGAAAAGACGGGGCGCGGCGACCCTTGGATTACCGTGCGGTAATTATGGTGCACGCGCGCGCGTGCGGCGGCTTCGGGGTGGTGGGGCCCAGCCGTCAGTGACGGGCGGCACCCACCGCATTAACTACCGCCGTCCGCTGCGCCCCCGGGCACTCCGTCCCCTTCCTACTCTATAAAAGCAGGGGACGCAGGGAGGAGCTCCTTACCTTAGCCATTCGCAAGCGCTCCTTCCTCTTTGCCTTCTCCATCGCTGCGCGCTCCGCTGCTCCGGATCTACTCGCGCACACCCTGCTCCGCTTCCTCCCCTAGCATCCCCCTGCTCCCACCATGTCTGCGATCAGAGTGTTGGAGGCACACCTGTGGCCCCAGTCGTCCGTGGACCGGCAGTCCATGGAAGGGCTGGTTGCCGGCGGTCAGCTGGCACCGGTCGGCGATGAGGCGAACCCGGTGTGGATCATCCCGCCGGTGTCACACCGGGAGCCATCTCCGCCGCCGGGCACATCGTGAGCTTCATGTGGCTGCACGAGCACGGATTCAACACCCCCGCAAGCAAGTTCATGCGGGGGTTGTGCTACCACTACGGGGTGGAGCTTCACAACTTCGCCCCTAATGCCATCTCGCAAGCGGCTTCCTTCGTCGCCGTCTGCGAGGGATTCCTATGAATCCCGACGCATTAGGAGCTGTGGATCCATCTCTACCGCAGTGGGCTCCATACGCTCGCCACGGGGGAGAGGAGGACGCGCCGGGACGTCCGCGCTGGCGGTCTCACGTTCTCAGCGTGCGACTCCCGAAAGGAGCTGTACCTGCTCTGCTCGATGACTGTTGGTATTTCTTAATGTCACCACTATGGCACCGGGTTAGCGTGAGCGTGTAAGAATCACCCGGTTATACTGACGGGTGCGAACGAATCCGTAAGCGCACGGATACACTGTTGTAGCACTTCACCTCAGGAGTATTCCCGAGGTTATCGAATACAAAGAACTGTATGGGGGACTCTACGAGTGACTATCCAAGGGTACACAATCCCTGCTGAGGTAGGTGAGTGTGACACCCTAGGTTTTTAATTAGCATCATTAGTGCTAATGACCAAAACAACCGAGTCAAACACTGTTGACATTGGTCAAACCTTGGTCAACCTGGGTCATCACCTCGAAAACCTCGCCAACAATCACTAATGACCCTCTTAATCGAGTCAACCCACACTTGGAGTCAAACCTTGGTCAAAGGCACAGTCAAACCCTATTTAAACCCTAATGTCCTTGAGCATCCTCCGGAACTTTTGCCGTGTTCTCCTAATTTCGCCTAAACACTTCAAAATCTCCCAATATAAAAGTTGTCCAGTTTTTCGAGGGACACAACTTTGCTTTTGGGTGGCATTTTGAATTTTGAGTGGAAATTGGTGAAAATCTCAGTCAAACTCAGCTTTCACTGTTCACCGGCGCCATGAAAGACATCAACTTCGCCTGCAGTTCATGCTCAAACGGTTGCTCAAAACATAGGTCGGCCTTTACAAAAATTACTCTCCTATAGATGCTCTACAACTTTGGTATTCAAAGTTTTTGGAGTGTTGTTTGAAAATTTTGAGCAGGCGCCGGTCAAACAGGGTTAAACCGATTTGAATTGGCGACGTTGTGCCCACGGCGCGCTCCCGCGCCCAGAGCGCCGCGCCGCGCCGCCACGCGGCGTGGCCGCCCTGCCTCGACGTCCGGCCCCCCCGTGGCCTCGAGCCCGGTGCAGTGGGTCCCACGAGCCGCACACTCCCCAAGACGCCGGACCCCTCGCCGCTTTCCCCTTCTCCACGCGCGCCACGCGCCCCGCGCCGGCGCCGGCCCCTACGGCGCGCCCGTCACGGCCGCCGGCCGCGCCGGGTCCCCCTCGTCCCCCTCCTTTGCTTTGCAGCGAAGGCCGGCACGCCGCGCACCTCCTATAAAAGACGCCGCGCCTCTCCTCGCGCGCGCACGCGCGTCGACGCCTCCCTGAGCGCCGCTTGAGCTCCGCCGTGGCGCCATGAGCGCAGCCGCCGCCGAGCTCCCCTCTCCACTTGCACCCACCGCCTAGAGGCTACCCCTTCACCACCCCTAGGTCCCACTCGACCTCCCCGGCCCGCTCGTTGCTCTGGACGCGCCGCCCCTTCACCGAACTTGAAGCCACAGCGGCCGCCGCCGCCGGGCTCCGCCGTGCGGGCTCACCGGCGCCGTTCCCGCCCCAACTCCGGCCACCAGCGACCCCGTGGAAGCCCCTGGACCGCCCTCCGCCTGTCCCCGGCCGGCCACGGCCACCGGACCGCCGGAATCCGGCGATCCCCGCCGGCAGCCGCCCTCGAGGACCCATTTGCAAGCAATCATTTCTTTCCAGGGACCTGAGTGCAAAGCAAGGGCATTTCTGTAAGGCTTCAAAAATTTGCAGGGACTTGATTGAAACTTGCATCTTAAATAGTGATTTCAGTTATGCTGATTCTTGTAAAATCCGTAGAAAATCAAATAAAAATAAGAATAATGTAAACTTAATTTTGTTGGATTTCTTGTGAGAAACACTACAACTTTTGTAAAGCATGACCATAGTTTTTCCTGATAATTTTTGCATGAAAAATAGAAGACTCTTAAATCTAGATCTATTGTATCTCAAAATCTACAAGTGATCTGTACCTAAATTTTGGATATGTTGTGTGTTATGTTAGGCCTGGGTTCTGTACCAAAAATTGCACAAAGTTACTGAGTAAATCTTTTTATAAGAATTGTTTTGTGTTTCTTCTGAATCTGTCCAAATAATTTTTGTAGCTGAAAATATTTAGATTTTTGTTCTCAACTTCTGCATGTAATCTTGTTATGTGACAATGAACCTGTGGTGAATTAATCACAATTTGATATTTGCAATAAATATTTATTCTTGAAAAATGCCTGTTTTTCTTTGTAAATGCATAACCCAAGATCTATAGTAGCTCTTGGTGTATATGTTGCATGCCTAGCTTAGTTCTGGACCAGAGGTCAGGTGTGAGAAAGTTGGGATCCATTTGATGCTTATTTATTTTTGTATGCATTTATCTTGCTTTAGTAGCTAGATTTTGTTATTTTTGTGGTAATTATTTTTATAGCTCTTTTAAGTTCAAACCTTGGACCAGTGGTATGTTTGGGTCCTTAGGACCAGCAATGTACCTTTTTCTCTGTTTTTATAATTTATTTCATAGTTAAAAGTTTGAGATCCCTTTAAGCCTTCTACTAAGTTTAATTGGAAAAATCACCTTTTACTTCCTTAATAATTTTATTAAATTGTTGTGTGGCTTAATTAGGGTCTATGAATTCACCCTTGCTGTTTTGTGAATATAAAGTAATTTATTTTGCATAAATATGTGCACAGTCACCATTAAAAAGATTAAAATAATAAACCTTCACATATAATGACTTTAATGAAAAGAATTAGTAATTAAATGTTTGTTAAGGTGAATATGGCCAACAAGAGTTGGATGTAATTAATCCCTCACTCTACCTGAACCTTGCATTGCATACCGTGTAGAACTCCCTGACGGTAACTACGCTCTCGTGCCGGAAGCCGAGGAAGGAGGAGCTGACGCGGAGCTGCAGTACGTGGAAGTGAGCGAGGACACCAAGGACCCTCAGGCTAACTGTGCTGACGAAGGCAAGCCCCGGTGCATTAACCTAAGTGTTTTTGAAATCTTATGCAACTATCTATGGATGTTTGTGCATTTACGTTCAGGAGTTGAATGGAACCCTAGATGCATGATCCCTAGGTACCTATGCCTTTAATAGTATGATAGGTCGGTAGCTGCTATGCTATAGGACCGTTACAAGTCGAGTGATACTTGTCACTCGCGAGAATAGGTTCTTATGTTGGAATCATAAGATCGTTATAAATGAATTGCTCATGTGGTAAGAGCATGGGATGTGGGCTCCGGTCCAATGGCTTTCGTGGGGTAAGTGTTTGAACGTACTAAGCACTTGTCGGAAATGGGTACGGTAAGCCTAGTACCTTAACGACGCGGTGAAGGATCTTACTATTACTCATCTTGGGATGCGTCTCACGGCTAGCTACCGGTGGTGCATGGTGATTCGGGGTGCCTTGCGGGGTATACCAGATAGCCTGTACCAAAGACTGTGAGATTCGATCCTGATCCGAAGAGTTTTGGGAACCGCCTGGTGGTTGTCCTCGCGGGGGCACCCTACCGTGTGTTTAGGTCTACCTTGCAAGGTTTAAATCAATCGATTGTCGGCCTCTCACCGTTATCTAAGACTACTTATCCAACTGGCCATGATATCCCTAATGATGGAAGTTGATGAATATTTATGCTTGATTAATTGTTTTGCACAACTTATGCTTGCTCTAGCTTGCTAACCTAGAAAAAGAATAATCAACTAGAACTTGTGCTAAAATCTTGAAAGTAAGGACATACTCTTTGTTGCTTTTCAACAAAAGAAACCCCAGTGGCCAAAAAGCCTTTCATGTCTAGAGTTGGTGATGTAGCGGTCACCGACGGGTAAGTCTTGCTGAGTATTAGTATACTCAGCCTTGCTCTAATCTGTTGTTCCAGGTAATGCTTTCAGTGATGTGTGGCCTGGAGAGATCCCGCCTGGCTGGGAGCTAGAGTGGGTGGAAGACAATGCATGAAGGCATCATGCCAGGCCTCCTGTGATGTTCCTCGCGCCGTTTAGTTTATTTCCGCTGTTTTCAAAACTCTGAACTTCGTTTTCATGTCAAAGACTTCGGTTTGTAATAATTAAACCCTTCGGGGTAGATTTGGATGTTAATTATGTGTTGTTCTCTGGACTCGCCTTCGCGTGAGTTTTAATGCATATATGTCGATCCTTGTTGCTATGTAAGTGATTCTACCGGGCGTTAACCCGGCAACTAACGACAGGATGATACTTTACTGTCGCTTAATGGCCAAAGTGGATTAGTTTAGGCGATAGTACGGTATTTTCCTGGGCGGGTTGTCACAGTGAGTGATGTGAAGTCTCCTGTAGGTTCTCGACTCTAGAGAGGAACAAGCTCGGATAAGATCTCGCTTCGGACACCGGCCCCTCCTGACTATAACAGTTGGTTCACGGCAATGGGTTGCCTACACGCTGTATCCGAACGTGGGGGATTTCAGAGGGTCCAACGGCAGTCACTACCGCGGCCTACCCCAAGACAAACCGTGGGATACAGGGCATTTGAAGGATAACTAGCAGTTTAGACACCACGTCTACACCACTGACTACTACTGTTGACGGTCAATATTTGCCATTTTCAAGACCGTCAATCCCTACAAATCTAAGCATGAATTAAACATCCACACTAGAATAGGTGCTTAAACTCATACTTTCCACCAGTGTCGATGTCTATTTGAATGCAGGTATTTAGCATAAGAAATGAGAGAAATTCATGCACTTTCACTCCACTCCAATCCAAGGCACTCAAATGCTGGCCAATCAGGGGCTGCCACATGGATTCTCCTGGATCCATGATGTCACCAATCCATGTGAAGGACTTTCGACGAATCATACGCTGCCACGTCAGCATCACATGGATCCATGGGCCCACATTACCAACTAAACCGCCAGGAAACGTGCCATGCACGGAGGAGAGGCATCAGGGCCCACATGGAAGTGAGCCAGAGGAAGCTCACCCCAATTGGAGGTGAGAAGGCTTCGGCCGACCCTAGGATCGGCCGAACCGACTAGGGTCGGTTGATCCTCCCCCTCCACTTGTCACTTGCTCATTGGCTCCCTGCCGCAGTCCCGGGTGTTTAGGGGTACTTTGAGCCCCGAAGCAAGCCTCCTCCTTGTCTATAAATAGGAGGGGAGGGGCTCCATTTCACACACACCACCTAGATCCCAAGTTTCACTTTCTATTGTGTAGCTCTCTCTCCCTCTCTCCAATTCTACCCATGAGAGGTGATTCTCACCTCTTTGTGGTAGAATGGTGATGAGGAGGGATCTAGATTAGAATGAGTGTGAGATAGAGGAGGGGTAAGGAGTGAGTTGATGTCCTCGTGGATGCTTGTTCTTCATTTAGATCAAAGTGAGTATTTCAGCATTTCTTATTTAGACTATAGTGGACATCATGCATGGTTGCTTTGTTCTTGTGTTCTTGGCTCGTTCATAAGTTAGAGGCTTGTGTTCTTCGAGACACAAGGCTTCGATCCTTTAGAGCTAGAACCATAGTTCATTTACTTGTTTAGCATGCTCTGATCCTATTTAGTTAAGTAAGTTTGCCGTATCTCGTTCAGCTGCATCCATAGTTTCCTTTCTGCTCCCAGTTCAATGATATGATCTGATTCGGATCTTTCCCTTATTCGTGGGACTGTATTTATACGGTTGCTATAGTGTAGTTAGCGGGCTAGCATACGCCGCACTATAGTGTTTATCTGGGGTACAGACGTGGTGTCTGGGCCTTGGGTTTCCTACGGAGACCACGTACGACCGTAGCGTAGAGGTAGGCCGCAGTGGTGACAGCCTGTTGGACCCTTTGTAACCCTCTACGTCGCGTACCGAGTTGGGCTTGCAGAACAGCACCTTTGAGTGTTGTCGCCCCGCGGGGACGACTGAGATCTGACAGGAATACATCTTGAGAGCTAAGTCCCTTAAGGAAGTGCTTCTTGTATCCCGACCTATCCCAGCGAAAGCTGGTGTCCTTGGATAGACCCCCTCTGGTTACTCTCCGTCCTAGGAATGAAACCCGAAGGGAGTACTCATTCTCCTAGGTAGAAGTGCTGCAGCGGTGTATCCGTGCGCTTGCAGTATACCCGGTCATTCTTGTACGCTCCCTCTAGGTGTTCACTAGTGGTGAGGATAAGAAACGCCAACAACTACTATAGCACGACTCTGTCTGACGTCCCATAGAAACACTATAGCACTCCGTATAAATACGAAGCGACGAACCCGCGAGGTTGAGCTAGACCTTACTCGTCATTGAATCGATTCGCGCGAAGAGATATGATTGATACTTGATCTAAATCAGATATGCATGAGCTTCACTATATTCTAATAGACAGGCAATCACACAAACGAGATGCAAACTTATGCGATGATCACAGAAGATCTAGGGTCGTGTTCGTGAAGAACACGAGCCTCTAACTTATGAACAAACGCAAAAGTATGAATTACTTGCTCGTCAACTAGATCGAGGAGACACGTTTGTGAAGAACGTGAGCCTCTAAATGATGAACGAAGGAAGAACTCAAGAACAACTCATTCATGCACGAGAGCCACTTTAGTCTAAATAGGAAATACTGAAATACTCACTTTAGTCTAAATGAAGAACAACATCACTCACGAGGTACAAGGGGACGATGGATGATGAACGGATCATCACCACCTCACCTCTACTCATCCACACACTCCTCTCTACCTAGCACCACCTAGTCTAGATCCTCCACACACACACACTCATGGTGGGATGAGGTTTCACCTCCACCAAGAGAGAATGAGAGAGGGAGAAAGAGGCAAAGGTGAGAAATGGCTTCAAGTGTGCTCCACCTCTTCTTACCCCTCTCTCCTCCTATTTATAGGCTTGAGCAACCAGCGTGAGAGCACCCAAACACCCCGGGAATGGCTTCTAGGACCAATGAGCAAGCACCACGTGGAAGCCCCTGAGTGGGAGCCACAAGGTCGGTTCGGCCGACCTGTGGGGTCGACCGACCCCCTGTGGGCCCCACTCGGGGTGTGCTTTCGCGTGGTGGCTGTTCTGTGGGTCCTGAGGTCGGTTCCCGGTGTCCACGTGGTTTGGAGGCGGTTTAGGCGCTCTGGTGGGCCATGGGATCCATGTGATGCCTGCATGGCGGCTTCTGATTCGCCGAGGCTTCCTCCATTGGATTGGTGATGTCATGGATCCAGGGGATGCTTGCATGTAGCCCTTCATGGGCTGAAACTAACTTACTAGGATCATGAGGGTGTCTTTTCTCTCCATTTCTTATGCTAAACACCTGCATTCAACTTAGCATAGCCACTTGTGGAAATTGTTAGTTTAAACCCCTATTCTAGTGTGGATGCTTAGTTCTTATGATAAAATGCAGGGATTGACGGCTCTAAATTAGGTACTTAACAGCCGTCAACAACTCACCCACACTTGCCCTTTGCTCATCCCGACCGAAAGGGAAGATCACATGGGTTTAAACGAAGGTTCAAGAAGGCGCCAGGCGCTCTCTAGGCGGTGACCCATCGCCTAGAGCCTAGGCGTGCCTAGGCGCGCCTAGGCGTTTTCAAGGCATTTTCAAGGCGTTTTTCTATATCACTAAATATGTAGTTAAATAACTAATATATGAAATAAAGACCAAGATGGTTGCATGCATACCTTGGTTAATCACTTAATCTCCATGCCTTGTTCTTGAGGATAACCTTATTCCTGAGGGCAAATGCTTGTTCCTATAGCAGTATCACAACAAGGTTATGGGAAATATCAAAAAAATAGATTTACATTTACATAACAGAAACTTAGAAAGGAAGTAGAAGTAAAAGAAACTCATCTGAATGCATAGCCATCCATTTGCGTATATCATCAACAAAAAACAGCAGTTCCTATCTCCACCAAATAGCAGATTTTGAATCAAAGAGACAGGTGAGAGAGCACATAACAAGGCTTGACAGATTTATAAATAAGGTTCTAGTACAGAGTTCAAACTTCTCAGCAACTCACAGGTTACAGCACAAATGGAACACACACATCACAAGTTCATAATTAAAAATTTAAAACATGACATGATGACAACAAAACAAAGCCACAAGCCCACTGCCTGCCATAGCCCCTTCAATAATCATCATCATCTTCATCAAATTCCTCTTCTTCAGATTCAAATTCTTCTTCGTCGTAAAGCTCTCTCACTCTTGCACTTCTACGTACTTGAAGTTGTTCTTCTGCTCCCATTGCATCTCCAATCACAGACCATGGTATCCCTGTACCCGGCATCACATCCTCTTCATCCTCATCTGGATAGACAACTAATGCACAAGAATCTCCATCCTTATGCAGGAAACCTTGAGCTTCAGATGTGTCACAGGACAGCAGGACATCATTGATTTTCTTTGATTTGATTTTTTCCCTCTTACTCATCATCTTAGAATTAAATTGAATGAAGACCAGCTTGTTGAGGCGGGCTGTAGTGAGCCTATTTCTTCTTTTAGTGTGTATCTAGAAATTAAACATGAGAACATTACATTAAAATGTCTGCAATTGTCTAATGCTGAATTTTGTAGATGAAAGATGAGCTAAGGGGCAGCACCAATTCGAAATTACTCCAACTCCTTTCACAAGTAGACGAGGATGATGTCAAAGAAAGGATCCTAACAGCCATCCTTTGCAAAGATGGTGTTTCAGTTCCATAAAGTCTCCACCAAGATGCTGAAATGAATGTAGAGCATTTTGTAAAGTAGCAAAACAGTAGAGCAGTTTGTAAAGCAACACAGCTGAAATGAACAATTATTTACCTAGGTTGTACTGAAAATTCTCACAAGTCTTTGCAAGCTTCTTACTGAAATTTCCTTCTCTACTCTGAAATTTCTGTAATTCCACATTCACAGCTTGTTCTTGCATACTCTCATCATGATGATAAAAAGTCTCCACACAATTGATAAAGCCTACTGTTACTGTGGCATCATCAAAGATGGACGGGGTTGCATAACTATAGTATGGATTCAACAAATATGCTGCCAAATGTAATGTAGAATCAAGTCGCCCTTGCATCTTCTTCTCAACAATAGCAATAATGTCCTTGTAGCGAGACTCAACATTGCCACATGCATCCTTGATCTCTCTCTTTGCCTTTAATAATTCTCCATACACGAAACCCATGGATGGCTTCACATCTCCATCAACCAAACGTAGGACTTTGATTAATGGCTCAAAAACATTCAAACAAGCCTTCAGATGAGTCCAAAAGGTTGGAGTCAACATTGTTGCTGTTGCATCCTTTCCTTTCTTTGATTTCACCTCCTTCATTTGGTCCCACCTACTATGAACCACCATCTGTTTCAACTGATCCTTCTTCTCTTGTATGCTTGTCAAAGTAAGAAAAGCTGAAGCAAACCTAGTTACCCCTGGCCTTATGATTTCTCTCCCTTCCGTGAAGTGCCTCATGCATTCCAATGTTCTTGTGTGCCCATAGACAAATATGGTGAATGCCTTTGCTTGCTCAATTACAGTCTTGTACTTTGGCAAGTTGCCAATTCCTTGGAGCATTAAATTTATGGTATGAGTTGCACAGGATGTCCAAAAGAGTTGCGGCCTCATCTCAAGCATGAGTTTCTTTGCACCCATATTGTTAGAAGCATTATCTGTCACTACTTGCACCACATCTTCTTCTCCAGCTTCATCAATTGCTTTGTCCACTAGCTCAAAGATGACCTCACTTGTGTGTGACACATCTGACATCTCTTTTGAGCTGATAAAACTTGATCCGTCTGCACAATTTGTGCATAAGTTCATTATGCTTCTCCTCTTCCTATCTGACCAAGCATCCGTCATGATAGAGCAGCCACTCTTCATCTAATCAGCATCACGTTCTTCAGTCCTTGTTGCTTTCGGATCAATAGAACGTGTCCACCTATCAATGGGTCCAAATTTATGAGGCTCTGAGCTTCCAACACAAGTTTGTTCAACTTCTGAATCTCCTCCAACCCGTGAAACATCCACTTCTTTTCTAAGCTCTAGCTCACGGACAGTCTTTTCCTTCCTCTTCCTTTTTGAATCATCAAGTGATTTCTGGCACTTCTCTTTATCTTCATCTTTGCTGCATGGACATTTCTTCACATTTTTCCCAACACCAGCCACATGTTCCTTCAATCGATGCACCCCTCCAGAGCTCTCATGACCACAAAGCTTGCACTTCACTCTGTCCTTGTTCTGAGCATTAACTAGAACCCCATACTCCCATCCAACATCATCTGAATTTCTCTTCAACAAATTCTCTACTGTCGTCATATTGGACTGATTATTCCATTTTCATCAGCACGTGCCGACATCCTACATGTGCAAGATGATTATTATAGCCAAAGTGTCAGACATGCAAGCATGCAGCTAATCAATAACAAAATAACAAATCACTAACAAAATAACAGTAGGCAGTAGCAGGCAAATGGGCATAAAATACACAATGCAGACAGATCTTAAAGTACTTTGCGATTAAACTACACAGAGGCAGAGGCAGTGTGGCATATAATACACAAAAGGTGCTACAATCTAGGGGCAGATGCATATTTTACACAGCAATTCGCAATCCATAGGCAC
The DNA here is from genome assembly GCA_036936925.1 of Cenchrus fungigraminus. NCBI lineage: Eukaryota > Viridiplantae > Streptophyta > Magnoliopsida > Poales > Poaceae > Cenchrus > Cenchrus fungigraminus. The sequence goes on from CM072779.1 coordinate 12,913,942, forward strand.
TCTTCATCAATAATCAAATCGACAACACCACAATAAGAGCTGAGACGGTAGATGGAGCAAGAGGAGGGAGGAGGCGGGCAGAGGAAGAAGCAGAGCATACAAAGTTAGAGGAGGGAGGAGCAGAGAGGTGGATGAGGAAGGGAAAGACCTGTAGAGGAGGCCAGGAAGGAGGAGCAGAGGAAGACAGGAAGGCCATCTTACCTTGGATCTTGGTGTCGCGCGTCAGCCGGCAGCGACGACCTCTGTAGTTGACTCCTCGCCCTCGGGGCCACGGGCTCGCTGTGGCTTGGAGAAGGAGGAGCCCGGGGTCACGGCGGGGGTGGGAGGAGGTCGCACCCCGGTTGGTTCACGCAGTCGGCGGGAGGAGGTCACGGCGAGCAGCGGGACGATCTCCACCGGCGGCAGCAGTGAGGAGCTCTTTCTATTTCTCCCTCCTTCTTTACCCCAACACATCCAGCTCTCTTCCTTATCCTTTCCCGCCGCCGCGCGCTGCCGCGCTGCCAAAAATTGGGCCCGCGCGCCGCGAACCCGCCTCCGCGGGCGCCTTTCCCGCCTCCGCGCCGCCTTTTCCCCGCCTCTGTGCCGCGTAGCCCGCCTCCGCACCGCCACCGCCTAGTGGCCCGTGTACCCCCATAGGCACCGCGGTCTGCCGTCGCCTCGCGATTAGGCGCGCCTGGGCGGCCGCGGAATAGCGCCTTTTTGAACCTTGGTTTAAACCAAAGGTATGAAACAAGCATAGGAGTTATTCCAGGTCATACCTTGCTCTTGTGAACTCTGTGGATTGGCTACAATGCCATCTTGGGTGGTTGATAAGAGGAATGACCATGAATCGAGTCTCTTAAGCACCTGTTGGTCAGCACTTGGGGTTTTCTTAATAATTTTTAAAGAAAAAGAACTGATCTGCCCTCCTTCTTTGATTCTCTCGGATCACTTAATGTGTATATGTCCTTACCAAGGCATTAGATTGCCTTTCTTCACCCTACTTCTAATAATGGTTGTATTTGGAGCTCAGGGTAGGATAAAGGTAAAGCATACTTGTATCACATATATTGCAAAGTCAGAAACTAGATCCACAGAGAAAATCAAATCATACGATCAGATCAAGATGTGCACGTGTATGGGTACGGTGAGTATGGTAAGGTGGATACTAGGCCCAAAGTGGGTGCTAGATATTACCATACATATATGATGAATGTTGATTGATGGTGAGGTGGACACTAGCCCCGGAATGGATACTAGTTATCACCATCTAGGTTATGGAACTCCTTTTTGCATGATTCTCCCTTTTATATAAGAATCTTTTGAGATCATGGCTATTTCTGCACTTTTTTTTTGTGGACCTTCATGTGTCCATATATTTCATTTTTTCCAATAGCCATGTCTCTTCTGTAGCAAAAACTAGGAGGGAGAGATCAACACATATGGAGCCTTATTTTCACGGAATGGATGAATAATACAATGCTAACTTCCAGGGTAGAAGCATAGCAAGGGGAAAAAGGTGGCTTGCACATGAATCTTGACCATGAAAGTAATGAAAAGAATTCTCACAAGGGTCACAGAATTTGACAAAGCTCAATGCAATAATAAGCAGCATATGAGTATAAGGTTTTCAACTAAAAACATCATATGGCTTTGGTAGGACGGTGGCACATCAAAGAGGAGCTTTGGAAGAGCATTTTTTTCGAAAACAAAATTATCCCAAGGGCTAGAACCAACAGAGTTAAGATCATGTCATCAAGTCATATCTCACTTGTCAACTACTTAGATAAGCATGTTTTCCTTATGATGATATTGTTCACAAGCCTCAAGGTTATAAATGAGGAATAAAACTTACGCATGTCAACCCTAGGCATGGAGTAAGCATTTCCATAGATTTCTTGAGTTGATTTATAGAGAATTTATCAAGCATGAGCGTACAAACTCAGAAATCATGGTGAAATAAGGAAGAGATGTAAACTAGTGCTGGGTTCTTGTGTGGACCAGACGGGGATTCCTGTGATGCGCACGCATGCATGTCCCGTTCAGGTTCTCTAAGCGTGGTCGATCGTAAGCGCTTGTGTGAGCATAGTGTGGGTGCAACAATGATCCGCCGTGTTCGCGTTTGGAGAGTGCAGCTCTCCCCCACACTGTTTTGTACCTGGGTGAAATTCTTCGATACAAACAAAAGCAAAAACAAAAATAGCTAACACACGAGTGACTCAACCGGGTTACATGACTGGTGGAGCCAAAATTATTCATTCAAGTTCACTAATGAAATAGATAGGTGCTTACACAACTGATTGAAATAAAGGAAATAAATGGAAGGGAAATAAACTAAACATAACTAAGCGCCTATAAAGGGAAATAAAGGCGGGGCACGACCCTCTACTCAGCAAAGAGGGCTTCCAAACCCTCGACTTCAATCAATCGATGCAGCTTGGCATTCATCTCCTCACGGGTCTTGAGGAGAAGGTTCCTGAGCTGTCGATATTCTGCCTGCTGCCCTCTCACAGTCTTCATTAAGATGTCAAACTCAAAGTACGCCTCTGCCAGATCATCTGCCATCTTGCCCACACGGAGGTTCTTCCTGTTAGGTAATGAAGCTAGGATGTCACCAAGCTCTGTCTCCCAATTTGGCGGGTATGGCTTGGGCCACCCGCAGCTGTCCTTAAGGGTCCTCACTCCAAAGATGCGAAACCTAGTCTGCGGTTGCGGGACTTCATCCCACACATCTTGCTCATACTTATGGCAAAAGGAGTCGCCATCTTCGCCAAACAGTGATCCTGCGTAGCGCTCTCCGGCCTTCAGTGGCGGACCTGGCCAATCATCAAATAGCACCTTCTTGCTTGATCCAGGAGCCGACTTCTTTCCTAGGACATTGAACAGGGAGCAGTGACTGGCGAAGGTAGGAGGTGAGGATGAGTCGCGCCTAGCTGGGGGCTCTACCGAGTCTCCAGTAGGGCTTCTCCCCTTCCTTCCTCGCTCCGGAGTCATCAAATCGTCCTGAGTTCCGTCCCATGGGTGAAGCTCGCTACCTCTGAGGTCACTGAAGCAGAAGGACTTCTCCCCATCGAAGCCAGAGGGAGCCATCGGGCAAAGGTGTGCAGAGCGGCGGAGCGGTGACCGAGAGGAGGATCGAGCAGAGGAGATGGGGTTCTGCGCGACGCAAAACTCTGTCACGCGGCGAGGAGAGGGTTTCTGGAGGACGAAAGAGTGCGTACGCGAAAAACAAGAGGCGGCGGTGGCCCTAGTGGGTCGGCCGACCTAGGGGGTCGGCTGAGCCCATATGGGCTCCGCTGGGCCTCTGCTTTGGCGTGTGGGCTCCTGCGGGGCTCAGGGTCTCTGGGTCAGGCGGCCCACCAATTCTAAGGTCGGACGCTTTAGCAAGGGCTAAAATGGGATTTTGGGCAAATAATTGCCTTCTACCCCAAACAACTTTACTTAAACCTCTTTATATTTTGATAGCTCAACTTGGGAATTTTACCTGAACTCATACCTGGATGAAGAGTCATTGTTGCCCTCTTGCTCACATCGTCCATTTTCTCCTGATGATATGCTCCTACTCTGCCCTGTGGTCCTCCTTGCAGGTTTCTTTATGATAGGATGTATTTTCTTTCCTGCATGGTTAGTGCATATGTACGATGCAAGTTGTATAAATGGCGAAACTGAGGTGATCCTCACAACCATCCTAAGGGGACTATGATGGGTAACCTTAGGAAGGAAGTGCAGCTAGCAAGGCTATAGCACTACGGACGAGAGATGATAGAGGTGATGGAGTGAGCACAGGATCTGGGCCTAAGGCCTAGAGTGCTCAAAGAGTGAAGCTTTCTCCTCTAGAAACAGAACTCGAGAATGATCGGACCCCAGATTGAGTGGGTGAGAATTTTATGGGTCGAACGACCATTTGAGCTGAAGGTCGAGAGTGACGAACTTGATGGCTCATCCTCTCCTTGGGTTGACGAAGGATCTCACCGTCACAAAAGTGGGATGACACGTAAGTTAACCCAAGATTCCAACGGAAGTGTGAAGGATAGGTGTGAGACCACACTTCCGCAGGGCATCGATCAGGTCAAGAAGTGAAGAGTAGGATTTACATCCACTTGACTTGATCAGCATTGGTCTTAGCTTGAGCTTAGGATAATGAGATGGATTGCTCAGCTAGACCGGATATAAGTTCGCGCTTCCGCAAGCCAAAGATATGGAAGTTTTATGCGCCAGGGCTCGTGTCTTAGCATAACCCTCAGTGTGGCGGCACTTCGGATTGAGCCTTGACATGAAGCATGAAAAACATCCATCATGACCTTCCCTGGAGAGTTGCGGGCAAGGTTGAAGTGATCGTCCCCGCCAGGAACGATTCTTCTTCCTCGACTACTACCCTCCTCCTTCCCTCGAGACTGAGTCTCGAAGGCCGGGTTTTAAGAGAAGAAACGATAGGGGAATCTAGGGGCAAAATTTGCACTAAGTGCTCTTTCCCATAGATTCCTGCCAGTGAGGAGTGATATCTTCGACCAGAGCTCAGAGAAGTTTGGCATGTTAGCTCGGGCTCTCTCGAGGATTGGCTTAGGCATTTCGACATTTTCTCATTTGGCTACCTCGTCACTCGAGTCAGGTGGGGAGCTGAAATCCTGGATTTCTCCTAGAATTTCCAGTCCCTATTCTGGCCCTAAGAGCACAAAGGCGCCTCGCGAAATGGCATCAAGCATCATGCCACAATCTCTTCGTAAACCAAACCGGAAAGAATCGAGTGCAAAAAGATGCTCTCAATTCCTCCCAGCGTAGGTGGTTGCAACCAAAACAACGGTACCAAGTTCTCGCTTCCTCGGAGAGGGAGAACGGAAACAGGTTCCTCTTAAGAACATCTTGTGTCGCCCCAGTTTTACCCTGGGTGGAACACAATTGCTCAAAGTCTCTTACGTGATCATAGGGATTCTCATGACTCATCCCAGAGAAGGGTTTTTCCTCAACTAGCTTCATGAGAGATGGGTGAACCATACAAGGTGTTAGAAGAGCGGGTTGTCTCCAGAGAGTTGATTCCATGGTTTCACTCATAATGGGAGGAATGTGTGTACAAGGATAACCTTCCTGGGATAGCGGGGGTAAAGGTAGAAACAAAAGAAAAACAAAAGATACGAGGATAGTCGGGTTCGTAGATTCTCGACAACCGTTCCCCGGCAACAGCGCCAGAAATCCTTGTTGGTATTTCTTAACGTCACCACTATGGCACCGGGTTAGCGTGAGCGTGTTGAGAGCCAGGTGTGGTTCGAGGACCGGTGGATGGTCGCTTCCTGGTGTGATGAGTGATTGACAACGTGGTGTGGACTGATTCTTGGCTAAGTATTGCAGGTGCAGGTTGCGGCTTGACTGGTGCAGGTGCAGGTGAAGAACAAGCGTGAAAGGTCGTTGCCGGTGAGGCCTCCAGGTGTGGAGAAGACAAGTAGGCTTGGTTCGAGGGACCCGGTGGCCAGCGGGGTCAAGTGCGGGCCGCATGGTGGCAAGAACGGCAAGATGAAGTCATGGACGGTTTCTTGGTTGAGCCTCAAAACCAAGGTCGAGCCGGGACTACGTGGGAGCCGAGTCATGAGTGGTGATTGGCGGAGGCTACACCGAGTTCGCGGGGTTTCCGGTGGTTCACCAGAAAACCACTGGGTTCCTTGGTTGATCCACAAAGCCAAGACCGAAGAACCGAAGACGGAGGTGCAGCAGCTCCAGACCGGTCTGACCGGTGGGTCTGACCGGTCTGACCGGTGGGTACCGGTCTGACCGGTGAGGAGAACCGGTCTGACCGGTGTGCGACGACGCAGTCCGGAATCTTCGAAGCGGAGGACACGCGTCGGGATCGCAAGGCTTGCGTCGAGGCTAAGCAAGTTTGCGGTCGCTGGGCATCCGTCCGATGGTGCGAAGACAAAGACTTCCAATTTCGCCCTCGAGGGGCATGTATCCCTAGTTAGCTAGTAAGGGTATTTTAGTCTTTCGGTTGCCTCCATATAACCCAAGTGGTGAGAGGATGGCAGCCATCTCTTGGAACCCTAGCTCATTTGGTTTTCCTATTTTCCTTCCTATTTTCTTAGGATTTTCGTAGGACTAGCTTGAGAGCTTCATGGTGAGATCTTGTGAGAGGGAAGGATGATCGGGCGGCAAGCTAGACCTTGTATGAACCTCTTTGGTATGTATAGATGATTCGGCGTGGTTCCTCAAGGCTTGGTTGTGTCTTTCCCGTTTCTCCTTTTTGGTGATTTTCGGAGCCTTTTCTTGGCGATTTTCTTGGAGCGATTTCGAGGCCTTTCTCTTTGGGATTTGGTGGGGGATGTATGCATGAACCCTTCGTGGTTCTTTTTCCTTTGATTCCCCTTCCAAATCCGTGAGCAAAGGGGCTCGATTTTGGGGTTTTCGTGGCTCTAGGGTTAGAGGCGTTCTTGGTGGGATTTCTTCGATTCCTCTTGATTTGACAAGTTTTGGTGGACCAAATCTTGGCTATGGAGTACCCATGAGGTGTTCCTACTATCCCCAAAGTCTTGTGCAAAACCGTGGAGCGGATCGGGAGATCGGGAGTTGGATTTGGAGGAGTTGACTCGCGGGCGCTGTTCATCCCGAGCTGCCCAGGCACGACCGGTCTGACCGGTGCTCTTGACCGGTCTGACCGGTGCTAGCCCTTGGTGGGTTTTTGTCTCGGGGAACAGCCTTGTCCGTGTGGTTTTGTCCCGTGGTCCTGCTGATCAGTTCTTGGAGTGTTTGGAGTTGTTTTGCTAGGATTTGTGAGGGGTTCTTCTTCCTCACAGGTTGTGTTTCGTGGTGGTTTTTGTTCCAGGGCCTAGAGGATTCACTGAGGCTTCCTGGAACGTTTGCTGTGCGGCTGCTGTAGCCACCGGCCTGACCGGCTCTGTCCACCGGTCTGACCGGTGTCACCGGTCTGACCGGCGCAGGCCATCGGTCTGACCGGTGTAGCACAGGCAGCAAGCCGTGCAAGTTTCCGCTGTGTGTTTTGGTGAGTTTTGGCTAGGAAGGTTGAGTGTTGGTTCCTAGGACCAGTAGCACTCTAGTGGCTGCGTGGTCTTGACCAACTTGGGTAGTTGGGTCGGAGACGTGAGTTGGAAGCTGTGTTCGTCTTGTTGGAGTTCCCATCTCCTTCGAGAAGAATTTTTATCGGCTCCCATTCACTCCCCCCCTCTCTGGTTCGCCTAATCGGTCCTTCAATTGGTATCAGAGCCGGTTCGGGTCTTTATTGACTCTTACCAGTCTAAGATCCAAAGATGGCGTACCAGGAACGGGGTTCGGGTCCTCCGCACTTCGATGGGAAGAACTACCAGATGTGGCAAAGGCGGATGGCGGCGTTCCTCCGCGGAAAGGGTCAGATCCTTTGGGATGTCACGGTGAACACAGCTTATGTTCATCCGATGAACTTCCTTGCTCCAGGATCGAGGGATATGTTCGAAGCCAACAACAAGGCTGTCGACTACTTGTTTCGTGCCCTGTGTCCACCTGAATTCGATCGGGTTCAGACAGAGGACTTAGCTTGTAGGATTTGGGAGCAGTTGAAGGATGCTCATGCTGGGAATGCTCAGGTTCAGGCTCGGATGTACGCGACTTACCGGAGAGAGTACGAGAACTTCACTCATCTCCCCGGCGAGTCCGTCGATGCCCTTTTCCAGCGATTTACGGTCGTTGTGAACAACATGAGAGCCAATGTGGACGTCCTCCCATACAATGATCATGATAGAGCCGTGAAGCTCTTGCACTCGTTGGATCGTACCGTATGGGACGGGAAGTTTGAGGCTATTGTTGAGTCCGAGAAGTATGACACCTTGACGGTGAACGAGCTGTTCTCGAAGCTCAAGTCGGCTGAGTTGGACCGTGGTATGACAGCCAAGATCGAGAGCCCGACTGATTCTCATAGTCTCGCTCTCGTTAGTGGCAAAGGAGCCAAGTCTAATGCTAACGCATCCTCCAGGATGTACTCTTTGTCTTCTTTGATGTCTTTGCCAGACGAGGAGTTCGACGTGCTTGGAGAGGACGAGCTGGCGTTGCTGACCAGGCGGTTCGAGAGGCTGCACGAGAACCGGGTGAACTCAAGGAGGAACTCGAGAGCGTGTTTCAAGTGCGGCAAGACCGGACACTTTTTCGCCGAGTGTCCGAAGGTGAACAACCACGACAAGCACAAGTCCAAGGACAAAGGAAGAAGATCCAAGAAGAAGGAACATGAACATGGGAGGAAGACACGGACCCGAGAAAAGATCAAGAGATCGAGCGACATCGACTCCGACTCTGAGGATGTGTCATCAAGCTCGAGCGAAGAAGAAGAAGAAGAGGACAGCAAGAGGAAGCACAGAAAGAAGAAGAAGGACTTCGGCAAGTACTTGAACGGCCTTTGCTGTACCGCAAGCAAGACTTCGAGAGGCTGCAACAAGAAGGATGGGCTATGCGGCATGGCACGCAGCTCCGGCAGCAAGAGAAGCCAGAAGAACGCCTCGGAATCAGACTCCGACTCCGAGGATGAGGTATGTGATGAGCTCTCTTCTTTACGCAAGGAGAATGAGGAGTTGGTTGACTTGCTTGATAATCGTGATCACATGCTTAGAGAGGCTAAGGAGCTTAGGAAGGAGCTTAGAGCTTTGCTTGAAGATGCTAGGACTAGAGTGGCTGAGCTAGAAACACAGGTTCTTGATGGCAAGCTTGAAATCGATTCGCTTAAGGCTAGCCCTGTGGTTTCTGATGAGATTGATTGTGCTGATTGCTCTGTTTTCCTAGCTGATTTGACTGCTCTTAGGGAAAAGCATGCCTCCAAATGTGAGGAACTAGATGTGCTTAGGGTTGAGTTGGTTGAGCTGCAATCTAGACCCACTTTGCTTGGTGCATGTACTTCTTGCCCTGGTTTGCATGAAAAAATTGCTGAGCTTCGTTCTCGCGTTGTTTCGCTTGAGGCTGATTTGAAAGTGCCTATTCCTACTGCTTGCTCTACCTGTGAATTACATGCTGTGAAGAATTTGGAACTTGCAAAATGTGTTGATCATTTGCAGGATGAGAACAGTAAGTTGCGTGAAGTGCTGAGTTGGTTGTCTAGTCAGGAACCTCAGCTTGGCATGATGATTTCCGGTTATAAGCGCTTTGATGGTTGGGCTTTGGGATCTGTTAAGTTTGGTGAGAGCAGTGATGAGAGAGAAGGGAAATTTGGGAATATTCCAGTCCCACCACAACCCACGCTCAAAGACAGGTTTGCACCCAATCCAAACCAGTTGCTTAAACCGAGAGAAAAACCAAGTGAGAAGGCAAGTGAAAAGCCTAGTGAGAAACCAAGTGGGAAATCTAGTGAGAAGCCATGTGAAGAGCCTCACCCCAAGCATAAGCTAAGACCAATCCGTTTCCATTGTGAGTTTTGTGGAAAGGATGGTCACAAGAGAGAGTTTTGCTATAAGAGAAGGAGAGAGGCGAGAATGACTAAGGAGTGGGCAAACAATGACAGGTACCACCTTTCTCATGGTGTGCCTGAGCCTCGTATGCCACTACCTAAGGGAAAGGGTGTTGTGCATACAGTTCCAGCATGGAGAGATAGAAGAGCTTCAGGTGGAGGCAGGTTTGCTGGCCGAGGACCACCGGCCAGACCGGTCAGAGTGACCGGTCAGACCGGTGCTAGGCAGAGTGCTGGACAGTTTGGTTTCCGGGATTGTGAAGCTAGAGGGTTCAGCCTGTTTGGTCGTGGAACAGGTGGTAGGCGCTTTGAGTCTGGTGGTGTTGAGTTTGCTGGACGTTCTCCACCTCGTGATCAATACGAGTTTGGGAGAGGTCGCAGCTTTGAGTCTCAGAGGGGCTACGGACCACGGTTTCCCTTTTGTGGTACTCGTACTCCTCCAGTGAGACGGGAGTGGTTTACCCATGGTGGTTCCAGGTTTGATAGGTTAGATGGGATGGATCGCAGTTTTGATAGGCGCGGTAGGATGGATGTTGCTAACCCTACTTTTGAGGAAATGGCCCGGCACTGGTTTGACACCTTTGGTACTAACCCCAGTGTTGAGTCGTTTGCTCGCTCTCGCTCTTGGTTTTGAGTTGCAGGTGGGAGACCCGGAGAACATTTGGTTGATATCGGGGGTGGTTCTCCGGCCTCATACCCCGGTGATGATATGGAGGTACATCACTTTCGGGGACGGTGGACAAGGATGGGTGACTTCTGAAGAAATGATCAAGGTAAGTATTTTTGTGATCTTCAAGTGTGTGGCCTTGGTCAAGCCACTTGGTTCGTTTTGCTCCTTGCCCTATCTCATGTATGTAAGGTGAGCTTTGTATGCTCTTTGACCTTAATGCATGAGTTTAGGGGGAGCCTGTGTGCTTAGTGTGCTCTTTGCTCTATCATGTGTACTAAGGGTGAGCTTTGTATGCTCTTTGGCCCTAATGCATGTGTTTAGACGGAGCTTGTGAGTTTTGTTCTCCTTTGTTTTTTTCCGGTGGTGTCGAGCCCTTTTTGCCTCCCCTCGAGGAGCCGGTCGTTTGTGAGCTTTGTGTGTGGGAGCTTCTTTGTAGCATATGTATAGCTTTCCTTTGTGCATTTCTTGCATTTGGCATAGCATATGTAGCATGATGTATAGGCATCTTTGTATCTTAGGTTGCATGCATTTTGTATCATATGCATTGTTTAGGAAAGGCTTCTCCTATACACATTGTTCACCATGGAATGACATATATGTCTTTGTGAGCTAATTTGGTAAGCTATGGTTAGTTTGGCTTAGCTCTTGATAATCTTGGTTTGTATCCATGGTTGATGGCTATGTTTTTGAAAAATTTCATATATATGCTCTCTTGTGAGTACATGCCTTTACATGATCTTGACATGTTTTAGTGGCTTGGCTATGCTTAATTTGTGGTTGGATAGCTTATTTTGATCATATGGGGCCAAAGGCTCATTTGCCATCATGAATGTTTAGCCCCCATGCTTCATCTTGTGGAGGGGCATAAGTTCCTTTTTGTCGCAAAGACATTTCATGTACCAATGATAAATCTGAAAATGAAATGTAAATTGCTTGAAAAATGTGCTCCCATGTCATATGTGCTAATTTTAATTTGCTTTGGGTGCTAAATCGTTGCATGATGCCTACCAATGAGAAGTCTCATATATAGAAGTAGGCACATGGCTCGGTGGCTTTGACATGACATGAGGTGCTTGTGGGTGTTTATGATGGTCTTATGCTTAGAATGGTTGTCCTAGCATGAAGGTTGTGTGGCTTTGCCATTTTGACATGTTTTGCTCATGTTTAGGACTTTGCTCATGAGAGGGTGATTTTTCGCAATATTGCTAAATTCTATCTTAGCTTCGCCCAATGGTTGTGAAACTTGGTGATCATGAAGTTTATGTCTTTACGAAGCTATAGAGTATCTAACTTGCTCGTTTGGACATGTGTAGCATCCTATGTTGAATTTTGTCTATTTGAGAAGCTCTAGGTTGCATTTTTTGCATTTTTGGCTTGATTCATGCATTGTCAACAAGGGGGAGAAGTTTGAGCATGTTTTGGCCTACTGAATGCATTTGGAAGGTTTTCAGGTGGTTTCGAGCTATTTTTGGGCTCTGTTGTGCACCGGTCTGACCGGTTGAGGTCACCGGTCTGACCGATCAGAGTGCTGGTCCTGTTCACATGTTGCCCACCGGTCTGACCGGTGGTGTCGACCGGTCTGACCGGTCAGAGCTGAGCTGTTGCAGCTGCTCTGTTTTGTGAAGTGGTTCGCATGCATTTGTCCAGGGGGAGTTGCATCGGTTCAGGGGGAGCTTGCATGTGTGCAGGGGGAGCTCTTTGTGGTTTTCGAGCTTTGGTTTGATGGTTTGTGCTCTTTGCTTGAGCATGTTTTGTCTCGGATGTGTCGAGCCGTTGCCCTTGCCTAAGGGGTCCGAGACTTGTCTTCTTCAAGTGATCTTGCTCTTTGCCTTTTCTTTGGCTTTCGATCGCTTGTTGGAGTTTCTTTTAGTCGTTTCTTTTCTTTTCCTTTTCTCTTGGTTACCAAAACGTGTGTGTTGTCAATGCACTCATCAAGGGGGAGATTGAGAGCCAGGTGTGGTTCGAGGACCGGTGGATGGTCGCTTCCTGGTGTGATGAGTGATTGACAACGTGGTGTGGACTGATTCTTGGCTAAGTATTGCAGGTGCAGGTTGCGGCTTGACTGGTGCAGGTGCAGGTGAAGAACAAGCGTGAAAGGTCGTTGCCGGTGAGGCCTCCAGGTGTGGAGAAGACAAGTAGGCTTGGTTCGAGGGACCCGGTGGCCAGCGGGGTCAAGTGCGGGCCGCATGGTGGCAAGAACGGCAAGATGAAGTCATGGACGGTTTCTTGGTTGAGCCTCAAAACCAAGGTCGAGCCGGGACTACGTGGGAGCCGAGTCATGAGTGGTGATTGGCGGAGGCTACACCGAGTTCGCGGGGTTTCCGGTGGTTCACCAGAAAACCACTGGGTTCCTTGGTTGATCCACAAAGCCAAGACCGAAGAACCGAAGACGGAGGTGCAGCAGCTCCAGACCGGTCTGACCGGTGGGTCTGACCGGTCTGACCGGTGGGTACCGGTCTGACCGGTGAGGAGAACCGGTCTGACCGGTGTGCGACGACGCAGTCCGGAATCTTCGAAGCGGAGGACACGCGTCGGGATCGCAAGGCTTGCGTCGAGGCTAAGCAAGTTTGCGGTCGCTGGGCATCCGTCCGATGGTGCGAAGACAAAGACTTCCAATTTCGCCCTCGAGGGGCATGTATCCCTAGTTAGCTAGTAAGGGTATTTTAGTCTTTCGGTTGCCTCCATATAACCCAAGTGGTGAGAGGATGGCAGCCATCTCTTGGAACCCTAGCTCATTTGGTTTTCCTATTTTCCTTCCTATTTTCTTAGGATTTTCGTAGGACTAGCTTGAGAGCTTCATGGTGAGATCTTGTGAGAGGGAAGGATGATCGGGCGGCAAGCTAGACCTTGTATGAACCTCTTTGGTATGTATAGATGATTCGGCGTGGTTCCTCAAGGCTTGGTTGTGTCTTTCCCGTTTCTCCTTTTTGGTGATTTTCGGAGCCTTTTCTTGGCGATTTTCTTGGAGCGATTTCGAGGCCTTTCTCTTTGGGATTTGGTGGGGGATGTATGCATGAACCCTTCGTGGTTCTTTTTCCTTTGATTCCCCTTCCAAATCCGTGAGCAAAGGGGCTCGATTTTGGGGTTTTCGTGGCTCTAGGGTTAGAGGCGTTCTTGGTGGGATTTCTTCGATTCCTCTTGATTTGACAAGTTTTGGTGGACCAAATCTTGGCTATGGAGTACCCATGAGGTGTTCCTACTATCCCCAAAGTCTTGTGCAAAACCGTGGAGCGGATCGGGAGATCGGGAGTTGGATTTGGAGGAGTTGACTCGCGGGCGCTGTTCATCCCGAGCTGCCCAGGCACGACCGGTCTGACCGGTGCTCTTGACCGGTCTGACCGGTGCTAGCCCTTGGTGGGTTTTTGTCTCGGGGAACAGCCTTGTCCGTGTGGTTTTGTCCCGTGGTCCTGCTGATCAGTTCTTGGAGTGTTTGGAGTTGTTTTGCTAGGATTTGTGAGGGGTTCTTCTTCCTCACAGGTTGTGTTTCGTGGTGGTTTTTGTTCCAGGGCCTAGAGGATTCACTGAGGCTTCCTGGAACGTTTGCTGTGCGGCTGCTGTAGCCACCGGCCTGACCGGCTCTGTCCACCGGTCTGACCGGTGTCACCGGTCTGACCGGCGCAGGCCATCGGTCTGACCGGTGTAGCACAGGCAGCAAGCCGTGCAAGTTTCCGCTGTGTGTTTTGGTGAGTTTTGGCTAGGAAGGTTGAGTGTTGGTTCCTAGGACCAGTAGCACTCTAGTGGCTGCGTGGTCTTGACCAACTTGGGTAGTTGGGTCGGAGACGTGAGTTGGAAGCTGTGTTCGTCTTGTTGGAGTTCCCATCTCCTTCGAGAAGAATTTTTATCGGCTCCCATTCACTCCCCCCCTCTCTGGTTCGCCTAATCGGTCCTTCACGTGTAAGAATCACCCGGGGATACTGACGGGTGTGAACGAATCCGCAAGCGCACGGATACACCGTTGTAGCACTTCACCTCAGGAGTATTCCCAAGGGTATCGAATCCAAGGAACGGTATGGGGGACTCTACGAGTAGCATCCAAGGGTACACAATCCCTGCTGAGGTAGGTGAGTGATGTGAAGTTTCCTGTAGGTTCTCGACTCTAGAGAGGAACAAGCTCGGATAAGATCTCACTTCGGACACCGGCCCCTCCTGACTATAATAGTTGGTTCACGGCAAAGGGTTGCCTACACGCTGTATTTGAACGTGGGGGATTTCAGAGGGTCCAACGGCTTTCACTACCGTGGCCTACCCCAAGACAAATCGTGGGATACAGCATTCGAAGGATAACCAGCAGTCTAGACACCACGTCTACACCACTGACTACTACTATATCACGACTACGTCTGACGTCCCGTAGAAACACTTTAGCACTATGTATAAATACGAAGCGACGAACCCACGAGGTTGAGCTAGACCTTACTCGTCATTGAATCGATTCGCGTGAGGAGATATGATTGATACTTGATCTAAATCATATATGCATGAGCTTCACTATATTCTAATAGACAGGCAATCACACAAACGAGATGCAAACTTATGCGATGATCACAGAAGATCTAGGGTCGTGTTCGTGAAGAACACAAGCCTCTAACTTATGAACAAACTCAAAAGTATGAATTACTTGCTCGTCAACTAGATCGAGGAGACACGTTCGTGAAGAACGTGAGCCTCTAAATGATGAACGAACGAAGAACTCAAGAACAACTCATTCATGCATGAGAGCCACTTTAGTCTAAATAGGAAATACTGAAATACTCACTTTAGTCTAAATGAAGAACAACATCGCTCACGAGGTACAAGGGGACGATGGATGATGAACGGATCATCACCACCTCACCTCTACTCATCCACACACTCCTCTCTACCTAGCACCACCTAATCTAGATCCTCCACACACACACACACACACTCATGGTGGGATGAGGTTTCACCTCCACCAAGAGAGCATGAGAGAGGGAGAAAGAGGCAAAGGTGAGAAATGGCTTCAAGTGTGCTCCACCTCTTCTTACCCCCCTCTCCTATTTATAGGCTTGAGCAACTGGTGTGAGAGCACCCAAACACCCCGGGAATGGCTTCTAGGACCAATGGGCAAGCACCATGTGGAAGCCCCTGAGTGGGCGCCACAAGGTCGGTTCGGCCGACCTGTGGGGTCGGCCGACCCCCTGTTGGCCCCACTCGAGGTGTGCTTTCGCGTGGTGGCTGTTCTGTGGGCCCTGAGGTCAGTTCCCGGTGTCCACGTGGTTTGGAGGTGGTTTAGGCACTCTGGTGGGCCATGGGATCCATGTGATGCCTGCATATCGGCTTCCGATTCGCTGAGGCTTTCTCCTTTGGATTGGTGATGTCATGGATCCAGGGGATGCTTGCATGCAGCCCCTCATTGGCTGAGCCTAACTTGCTAGGATCATGAGGGTGTCTTTTCTCTCCATTTCTTATGCTAAACACCTGCATTCAACTTATCATAGCCACTTGTGGAAATTGTTAGTTTAAACCCCTATTCTAGTGTGGATGCTTAGTTCTTATGATAAAATGCAGGGATTGACGGCCCTAAATTAGGTACTTAACAGCCGTCAACAATGACGACGAACAACTCCGACTGGGAGAAGGGGTGGTTCTATCTACGCAACGACAGCGTCGGGCTCCCCCCGTACACCGGGAAGGTGTTGATGGAGAGGCCGATTTTGTGGGGGCACGGGGTGTCGCCCGCGTCGAAGCAGAAGAAGCTCGAACCCCTCACCGACGCCCTGCGCCAGTTGGCGGATGCCGGGCTGACCGTGGCGGCTGTCATTGTGAACTTCTACCTTCGGCGGGTGATCCCTCTCATGGAGAGGGAGCTCCCCATCTTCGAGATGGAGAACGATGTTGACCCTGCGGCCCTGGCGCGCTCGCAGCTGCTAGAGGAGTCGCTCGCCCCAGCGTACACGGCCGCAAGGGCAAGGCGTGCGGTGAACCTCAAGATGATGCCGCACAGTGACGACGACCTGTGGTCGTTCGCGATGCTCCCGGACGGCAATCTGGTGAGACTCGATTCCTCGATTCGCCCGTTTCATCCCCGTGCTCGATCTAATGGTGACTGCCGGTGACAGGGGGTGCACGTCAACGTCCCCACCTCAGATCGCATGCTGCCAACCGCTCCAGGCAGCAGAGGCAGAAGGACTTGGCAGACCGGGCGAAGGCGAAGAAGATGAGGAGGCAGGAGCGCGTCAATAGGTACAACGAGGAGTACCTGGTGCGGGAGTAGCAGGGTCTCTCCCCCCCACCGGAGCCGGTAAACACGTCTTTGCACGAGGAGGACAACGATGGGGAGCGGACCATCTCTGATAGGTGGGAGGCCGCACTGCCCCCATCACCGAGGGACGAGGAGGTCCTCGCGGAGCCTGCCCCTGAGACGGATACGACGCCTCCTGATGAGGGGGCGTCATCGAGGGTGCCCGCCAGGTCAGGGGCGGCGCCCCCAGATCCCTCGAGGAATCACAAGCAGCGCATCTCCGGCATACAGTGAGTTGTATCCCGCTCTCCGTGTTCTTGATATCGCAGATTGGTTTGCTGATCTTCCCTTCCTACTATCGTCAGGGCGGCGCCCGCTGTCCCTAGCCTCGCTCCCGTCAAGGCGCTCAAGGTGGGGGCGCAAGACGCGCCTCACACGACGAGGCCTCGTTCGGCGAGGACGTCGCAGACGACGGCGGGCACGACGGCGACGGGCGAGGCGTCGCAAGTTGAGGTTACGGCCACGGGGCCGCAGCGGCGAGAGGAGGCGGTGGCGGAAGCCCTCCGCACGGCGGTGGCTCGAGGGACCCAGCGGGGTCGAGAGCAGGCCCGCGCCACGGGTCAGGAAGCAGAGAGCCATGGTGAGGCCCGGGCTCCTGCTGATGGTGATTCAACCCCTGTTGGGGGTCAGGTGTGGTGGCAGCCGCGCCAGCCCCCAGGCCCGTGCCCGAGGTACTGGTGGTGTGGCCCGATGGTTGCGTGGTGCCGGCGTTCGGTGCCGGGGCGTCGACGTTCGGTGCTGTGGCCCCAACGTCCAGCGCCGGTGTGCTGTAGTGGGAGCAGAGGCTCCGGCTTCCCGGGGTTCCACTGAGCCTGGTGCAAGAGGCGAGGTCGGAGAGGGAGCTGTGGCGGGAGTTCGGTGGCCTTGGCGCATCCCTACAGACTGCTCTCGCCGATGCGCTCCAGCTCCACAGGGGCAGGTCGCTCCAGGTCTTTCGGGTAAGTGCGCTTGTTCGAGGGCCGCTCGGTTCTCTTTTCTTTGTTTACGTGCCTTTCGTTTGACTTTCTTTCTTCTTTCTCCCCTTCCCCATTCGCAGGAGCTGCAGAGGCAGGCAGGTGAGACGTTCACCCACATTGCTGAGCTGAACTCTGACCTCGACTTGTACCGGACGTAGTATGATGCCCTGGACGCGATGCTGGAGGCTCTGCGGACGGACAACAGCTGGCTCGAGTACAACCTCCTCCGCGCGGAGGAGGAACGTGACTCCCAGCAGGCTGTTGCGACGCAGAGGGCCAAGGAGGCCGAGGGGTTGAAGGTCGCGCTCCAGAGGAAGGAGGAGGCGCTGACGACGGTGAACGAGGAGCTGCGGAAGGCGCGCGCGGCACACGCTGAGGTCCAATCTTCACTGGCGCAGAAGCAGACGGCCCTCACCGAATCGCAGGCCCAATTCCAGCAGGATCACGCAACCCTCGAGGGAGCGTGGTCCTGTCAGACTCAGGCCGAGCAGAAGACCCAAGAGGTCGAGAAGCTGGGCACTGCTCTGCAGGAGACGAGCGAGGTGCTCACCGGGGATGAGGGTCAGCTCCAGCAGGAGTGTACGGCGCGTGAGGAGGCGCATGCCCAGCTTCAACGAGAGCGCACGATGCTTGAAGATGCTAGGTTCGCGCTTCAGCGCGAGTGCACGGCACGTGAGGAGGCGCGGTCCCAGCTTCAGCGAGAGTGTGCCGCTCTCGAGGAGGCCAGGATTGCGCTCCAGCAGCGGAATGCAAAGGTGGCGGCGGTGAACACCCAAGTCCAGCTTCGGCAGGTGGCGATCGAGCTGCTCACCGGGGCCCTGGTCCGGGAGGGCGTCACCATCGAGGCCCTACAGGCTGTTGTCGGAGAGAAGGACGCTTCGATCCTACAGCTGCAGTAAGAGGCTGGGGCCGCTGAAGGACCGAATAGGGCGACCAGAGAGGGGGGGAGAGTGAATGGGAGCCGATAAAAATTCTTTCCTAAGGTCGAACTCGGCCTATACCCCGATTGCCACTTCACGAATCCATGCACACAAGCGAAGCTCCAAACAAGGCACACACCAGTCAAGAAGATCACTAGAGAAGCCTAGGAGCAAAGAGCGGAAGCACCGAAGCAAGAATCAAAGAACTTGAGTACTGCTGCGAAGCCCCTGGCGGACTGTCCGGGGTGACCGGGCGGACCGTCCGCGAGGAGGGCACGGACTGTCCGGCAGGTCACAGCGGACCGTCCGCAAAAACGTCTCGAGCCACCAGTAGCGCACCCCCGAAATTCGGACCGTCCGTGGAGGCACCGCGGACCGTCCGTCAGAAATCCGACCACGTGGACTGTCCGTGAGACCCTCGTGGACCGTCCACCAAACTCCTTGCAACCAAAGCCTAGGGGCGAAACAGATCGAAATGAAGACGCTCAAGAACACGTGAAGAACACGAAGAACAGCTGGGCTATCAGGGCCTCGCGGACCGTCCGCGTGGACCTCGCGGACTGTCCGCCAGGTGCGGACAGAGCAGAAAAACGCCCGACCACGAAAGTCAACTTCACCTTTCCTTCACCGGATCTCCCAAACGGTTGAAACTCTTGAGACAAGATTTTGGGGAGATGAAAAGCGTCACACAAGGATGCTATGCCCCAAAAATCTCGACTCCTAAGCCACTAAATCACCGGGAATCGCGGATCAACCGAACCACCACCATGAACTCAGGCACCAACCAAAAACGCACAAATCGAAAGCTCTCCATGGCGTTTGAGGGGTCAAGATCACACACAAAGATGCGCAAGGCATTCACCCATGATCCCCTCAAAGAAATCCATCAAGAAACGCCTCCAAAATCACGAATCGAGCCAAGAACGAAAACTCCCAAAAATAGTCCCAAAAATGACACGAAAATCACAGAGGACTAGGAGATCACCGGGACGCCGAATGCTTCCATACATCCAGAGGTCAGATTCTGTACAAGAGTCTAGGCTAAGGAATCCAGAGGGAAAAGAAGCAGTTCAGAGAAAATCTATCAGGGGAGAAAGCCCTAGGAAGCAAGAGAGAGAGATGCCATCCACCTCTCCGTTATTTATATGAAGTCCATCGGAGGGAGGTAAATGACCACGCTACCCCTACTGCATAACTGAAGATACAACCCCTCAGGGGCATTTTGGTCAAGTCTTCATCGAGCGGACACGCTTCCATCGCGGCCTTGCTTAGCATCAACGCAAGCCCCGCGATCACGCCACGTGCCCCCCGCCTCGAAGCTTCCCGATGCTCCCGGATCACCGTCTCCGTCGCCTCGGGCCTCCGAGCTTGGTTTTGCGGCCCAAACCAAGAAACCGTCCACCAGATGGTTTTGTGGGCAAACCACCAAACCCCGCGTGCAAGCTTCGGGCTTAAACTGCTACCTTGCACCGGCCCATGTTCATGACTTCAGCCCGCCAGTCTTGCACCGCACGGCTCGCACTTGACCCCATCGGCCACCAGGTCCATCGAACCAAGCCTACTCGCCACTCCATCACCCGGAGGCCACCACGGCTCAGGCCTTTCGCGCTTGTTCTTCACCTGCACCGACATGAGTCAAGCCGCAACGTGTACCTGCACACTTAGCCAAGCATCAGTCCACACAACGTTGTCAATCACTCATCACTAAGGAGCGACCCTCCACTGGTCTTTGAACACACCTGGTCCTCAATCTCCCCCTTGATGAGTGCATTGACAACACCCATAGTAACCATCAGAGAAAAAGAAAAGAAAACAACAAACTTCCAAGCAAGTGATCCAAAGCCAAAGAAAAAGCGAAACAAGATCACTCGCCAATCCAAGTCTCGGCCCTCTAAGACAAGGGCAACGGCTCGACACAGCCGAGACAAAACAAAGCTCTCAAAGAGCACATCACAAAGCATAAAACTCAGGAAAAACAAAGGAGCTCCCCCCGCACAGATGCAAACTCCCCCTGAGCAAATGCAACCTCTTCTTCTCAATTTTTTTTCTCACATGTCACATCTCACAAATGCATACCAATTTTCCACAAAACTTCCAATGCATGAAAATTCTCCCCATATCATACAAATCTCTCCCCCTTGTTGACAATGCATGAATCAAGGTATATGATGCTCTTCCCCTTGTTTTCATGAAAAATGCATGTCAAAGCATATATACAATCTACTAAGCTTCTCAAATATACAAAGAGCACAACAAAATGCTACATATGAGACATAGAGCAAGCAAAGTAGTCATGGTGTATATAGCACCTTGCCATCAAGAAGGTAGAGACATATAAGCATGTGACATGGCCAAAAGTAATTTTAAGCAATTTTCACAAAGAAATAGTCATCTCATGAGCAAGATCCTATCCAAGCCAATTTGAACATAAAGGCACTAGATCATTCAAAATTTATGCAAGATCACAAATTCTCATCACAAGATCATTATAAATGCCCACAAGCTACTCAAGTCATGTTAAAGCCACCGAGCCATGTGTCTACTTCTTAAAATGAGACTTCTCATGATAGACAAGCATGCTACAGTTTAGTACCCAAGATATGAATATCAAAACATAAAGACATGATTAGGAGCTCGTTTTTGAAGCATAAGGCAATTCATACACCAATTTCATTTTCAAGTTTAAACATGGTACATGAAGTGCCTTTGCGGCAAAAAGAAGCTTAGGCTCCTCCCGAAGCAAGCAAAAGGGCTAAACATTTACAATGACAAGAAGGTCTTTGACCCCAAGCAAAGAGATTATGATCCTCAAGCACAAACTGAGCATGATATAAGCATTTAAGCACAAATTGAGCATAGACATGCATCTACTCATGAGAGAGGCAGTTTTTTCATTTTCACAACCAAAATGCTATCTCATCATACATATATAGCAAGACCATCAAGAGCATAGCATTTACATCCACAAATTACCAAACATGCACATATCTCATCCATAGCACATCAGTGATCAATGTATATAAGAGAAGCTCAATCCTAGCTCAAGTGATCCAAAGATGGCTATCCTACCAGGTTTTGTACAGAAATTAAAATGCATGAAGGAAATACAACAAAATGCACATATGACACATATATACATGAGAAGCTCCAAGACCCAAGCTAGAAAGGAAAGCACACCCCAAGCTCACCTCGCAAGCGAGTGAAAGTGGCTTGATCAAGCGGTTTGGTGAAAATGTCAGCTAGCTGGTCTTGGGTAGGGACATAGGACAAAGAAATGTTTCCCTTATCCCTCAGGAAGTGGTACCTCACATCTATGTGTTTCGTTTTGTAGTGGAGGACAGGATTTTTGGCTACACTTATGGCACTGGTGCGGTCACAGAAAAGTAGAACCTGGGAGCACTCCTAACCAAAGTCACTCATGGTGTAGGTCATCCAAAGCAGCTGGGAACAACAACTAGCAGCAGCTACATACTCAGCCTCGGTGGTGGACTGGGCTACACTCGATTGCTTGCGAGATGACCAAGAGACCAAAGAAGAATCAAGGAACTAACAACACCCAGAAGTGGACTTGCGATCCAATCGACACCCAGCGAAATCCGCATCAGAAAAGCCATGAAGCCTGAGTGTCGAGGACGCAGAGTACCACAGACCAAACTCAGGAGTGTAGTTCAAGTACCTGAAAATCCGCTTGACAGCCTGCCGATGTGAAGTCCTCGGTGAAGCCTGAAAACGAGCGCACAGACATACGCTGAACTGTATGTCTGGCCTCGTCGCCGTCAAGTAGAGGAGGGAGCCGATCATGCTCCGGTACTCCTTCTGGTCCACGGGTTCGCCGTCCTCATCCGCGTCCAAAGCCGTAGTCGTACTCGAATTTAAAGGCAAATCCGAATGCTCATATTATATGTGTGCCAGGATCAAAGTTCACACATACAACGACTCAGTGACTACCAAAACACAATGCCATAACGTAAAGAGAGTATTAAACTTTATTACAGACCAAAATGTCTCATAAACGAGCTAATTATTAACGAGTAGCAAAGCAGCGGATAGAATCAACACCACAGGCAGTTGACTGGTGGTACGCCCGCCTAGAAGTCTTCAAAGTCTTCTGGGAAGTCTTCAAAGCGACCGTCTGAGCAGCAGTCCGAGTAGTGTAGTTGCAAGAAATAAAATCAACAAGCGTGAGCACATGTCGTACTCAACAAGGGAATATAACTATAACAACATGCAAGGCTTTATGGGTGGATGGCTGACATGGTTAAAGTGGTAAGCAATTTTAGTTGGTCAGATTTTATTAAGCAACTAATTACTAGCAGTGTAAGTATATACCAACCCAGAGATAATAAATGCAACAAAATCAGGATGCAATGCACAAGATTAATTTATGTTCCATAATTTACCCATGTGAGGGTCCAGGCCGCTCCATGACCGAGAGCACGGCTAATCGATTAGATTTTACACTCTGCAGAGGTTGTACACTTTACCCACAAGTCGTGTCCCCTATATATGCCTGGGTTAATTACTCCCTTAAACACTTCCGAGGTGAGTAGCATGGGTTTCACTACGAGGCCTTTACAAAGATTCCCTAGTATGAGCTGCTCGCTAGGTTTCATGACAGCGCAATGCATAACCCTCTCTCAAGACTGCGAAGCTACCACAGAGCAGATCAGCTTGAGGACCGGGCTATACACCAACTACCGGCACCCCCTAACCCTTATCAGGTAAAGCATACTACATACTAAGGTTTCTAATTAGTTAGCCAAGACAGAGCCATTTGTCTTGTGGTTGCACCTGGTTCCTGGGTGGTCGCTCCATGTTCCGATTAACAGGGGTAATCTTGCTTAATGAGGGTAGAGCATAAAATAAATCAAGTTTACTTTTGTGTATCATTAAACCATCCTCAACCCGATGTTAGCAACTAAGCATGTGCTACCCAACATAAGTAAAACCCCAGGTTAACAAGGACATGGTAAACAACACTAGTCACACCTTAAGCATAGGATTCCCATCAATTTAATGCAAGCAATAAAATAAATAAATGTAATTAAAATGCAGTTGTATAGGAAAAAGGACATGCATCAAGGACTTGCCTTCCACAAACTCTTGTTGCTCAAACTCTTCAACGTCTTCAAAAGCTTGAACTTCAGCGAAAGCTCCAAACGGCACGTTCTCTACGCACCACACAATTGATACATACAAGCAAATAATGAAACAAAATAAGAAACAATCACCAAACAGTAATAACAGAGCAAAACAACTGCGTAAAGCTATTATACTCTTCGATGCGATCGTTTGGACATAAAGAACGTGAATAACGGAGTTAAAACGGAGAAGATATGGCCAAAAGAAGGTATAAGGGCATAACTGTGAAGAATCTAAGGTTCCAGGGGCCTAACCGTAAGAAAACAGGGGCTAAAACATAATTAAGCGTATAAACTCAGGGGCTAACGCGCAAAAACTAACCTACGGACTTCGGTGACTAAATCTAGAAAGCCTAGGGTTCAAACCATGAAAACCAGGACCTAAACGTAAGGGTCTTTCTGAGGTGGGAGGACCTATTCATAAATCTAAAGAGATCAGGGGCTTTTCTGCAAAACGACGATGTAACAGCGGGGGTTGACCGGTATGCCGGATTTTGACTCGAGGCAAGATCCGATCTGGACCGCTCGTTTTCGATCTGGTGGCTCAGATGAAAAGCAAGCAGCGGGCGGCGGCGCCTGACCGGAAGTTCGCCGGCGCGGGGCGAAACCGGGGCTAGGGCGCTCCGTTTGCTGCAGGAATTACGCCAAAGCGACGCGCACGCACCAGGGAACTACACAGGGGCATCGGGGCGAGCTATCGGGCGACGGCGACGGCGTAGAGCTAGGCATGGCGGACGGCGGCGCAGTGCCGACTCCGTCGAGCTCGCGCGGCAAAAACAAGGCGCGCCGACGCGAACGTGCGACACGGACAACTTCCTCACCTTCGTGCGGTTCCCCCGAGGTGCTTCCCGTCGACAGAAGGGAGGCGGCGGTGTAGATCGACGGCGGTGGCCGGCCCTATGGTTTGCGTGCAGCGGCGGTTCACAGCGGGCTAGGGTTTAGGGGAGAACGGGGCGCGGTGCGGCGGCGGCTGCCTTTAAATAAGCCGGGCGACCTGCCTTGGCGTGCGGGCCACGCCTAGAAGGCGGCGCGGAGCGGGATGCGCCCAGCGCACGGGTCGGAGCCCCCCCGAAACGGACTCCGGCGCGAGGTGGGGGATGACGAGTGGCCCCCACCTGCCAGCGGCTGAGAGCGACGGAGCGCGGGCGGGCCGGAGATGGGCTGAAAGCTCGGCTGGGCCGCGCGGTTGAAACGGGAAGGAGAGGGAGAAAGGGTTTGCTGGTCCGAGAACTGAGGGAGGTCGAGCGGACCTAGAAGCTGAGCGGGCCGAAAGAAAACAGGAAGAGGGGAAGGGAGGGAAGAAAATTCCTTTTGAATTTTGAAACCTTTAAAACTTCAAACAAAATTTGAATTTAAACAAAATTTGAATTCAAACACTCAAAAATAATGCACCAGCATGTATGCAACACTCAACTCCTATATTTATTTATTTATTTTATTAAATTTTTTTTAAATGCCTAGAAAATTTAAACAACACCTTAAAATCCTTAAACAAATTCATAGTTGCTAACAAAATTTTAAATTTGAGAGAAAATTGTTCATTAATTTATTCTTCTTATTCACATCCTGAAATTAGGAATTTCAGGGTGTGACAAATCTACCCCCCTTAAAAGAATCTCGTCCTTGAGATTCAGATGGATTTAGCAGGATGGAGAATACTAGGCTCCAAGCTCATGAGTGAAAGATAAGGGATTAAGATAATGAAGGACGTACCAAACTGATTGGGTACTCTCTGAGTGATCCCTGCATTCATGTGATTCAGCTTCCCACACATATAGTTCTGCCTTCCTTGGCGCTGAGGGGTCTGATTCCCACTCCTCATCTGCGACTCTGCACTGGAGTATTCTGAACACTTCTCTGAGGACAATGGTTGGCAAAGTGACCAACCTCTCCACACTTGAAGCATGAATTGCCAACAGGGGTGTTAGGCACACTAGATCTCACTGGGGTTCCTGCAGGGGTGTTCTGACTAGTCTACTGATCATTAGGACGCGGAGTATGCGGAGTGTATTGCTGCAACTGCTGAATGGGGTGCTTGAACGGTTGATTGTTACGATGCATCTGATTCTGGCCAGTATTACCACTCGGGCCTCCAAAGCGGAATGGTGCTCCTTGTTGCGGATTAAAACGTGGGCGAGTGATGTTCCCAGACTGTCCATAAGTAGTAGCCTTCCTCTTGAGATCTCCCAATTCCCTACGCTTGTACTCCAAGCCTATAGCCTTATCAATCAGATCCTGTAAAGTAGGAAAAGTGTGGGACATCAGCTGGTACTGCAGGGGTCCAGCTAGCCCTTCCAGGAACAGCTCTTGCTTCTTCCTGTCCTCATCAGTGTCTTTAGGAGCATAGCGTGACAACTCTGTGAATTTATCCCTGAACTCCGTCACGGACATCCCTTCCTGCTTGAGAGCAAGGAACTCCTTCTTCTTTAGCTTCATGAGACCAGCAGGAATGTGGTGACTCCTGAAGTTAGTAGTAAACTCCTGCCACGTAATTGCATTCTGATTGGCATGTGCGGCGACAAAAGCATCCCACCATGCCGCAGTTGATCCCTGAAGTCGCCCTGAAGCATAGAGAACTTTCTCGCTATCATCGCATTAAGATATAGTCAGCATCTTCTCAATGGTCTTCAACCAGTCCTCAGCTTCCAGTGGATCTGCTGCATGGGAGAACACCGGAGGCTGATGGCTCATGAACACCCTGTGCCTGTTCACAGGAGCTTGCTGCTGAGCATGGGGTGGGTTGTTGCCTTGGGCTTGCAGATTAGCCACAGTGTTGGTCAGATCTTGGAGAAGCTGCGTCTGAGCTTGCAGGAACTGCTGGAAAGCTGGATCCATTTGTGGTTGTCGAGGTGCACTGCTGGAGCTACTGCTTCTCCTTTGGCGAACCACTGGGGTTTGATCGACTCCGGATCCTGACCTGGTTTTCACCATCTGAGTGTTAGGATCATTAATTTAGATGTTTGCACTAAGAGTAGAACTCTGAAAGACAAGGCAGTAAAGACTTTCAATTCTGGACAGATTCTGTTAACTCCAAACAATAGGATGTAACTCTCAGTACGGAAATCCAAAAATTATGAAATTTTAACCAGAGAAGTATAATGAAATTACGGAACTATTCCAACTGGAATCACCTCAATCCAAGGTCTATAGCTTTAGTTATGAAATAAACAAGACGTCTGGGTCAGCTAAGTTTACAGATTCTGATAGCTCCAAAGTTTTGTACCTAACTCTCTGTATCCAATTCCTAAATTTCTGAAATTTTTACAGATAACCCTTCATATAATTATTGAACTTTTCCAATTCGATTTACTGTATTTGGAGTTCTGTAGCTCGAGATAAAAAATAGAACAATACTGCTGACTCAGAAAACTTTGTGAGCAGATTGAGATTTACTTGATTATGTTAGGGGTAGAGCATAAGAGATTAGGATAAGGAAGATATGGATTTAGACAAAGATAAACCCAACTAACACTTTACTAAAGTACCAATGTCATTGTGGTCATCACTCCGCAATACATTGCACTCAAACAAAGATCCAAATCAGTCATTAACACAAACTCAAGCATCCAAACACACCACTAGACTAAGCACACTTAAACGATCTGTTTGAAACTAACGATTACATAGATATTAAGCTTAGAACTCCTAGATCCTAAGGAAGCTCTTCAGTGCGGGCGTCTGGGGAGTTGTAGTAGGGTCTCTTTGGTGATGGAGAGTGATGAGCTTCTATTCCTCCATCTTGGATCACAGGGGGTTCCCTTCCCTCCAGAGTAGCTTCGAGCTGACGCTTCTGTACCTCTATTGCATAGATCCTCTGATGGGCTATGACCAGCATGTTGTTGGTGTTATCCAACGCGGTGTTGACAGCGGTTATCAACTCACGGAGATTGTCCACGGTGGGACTGTGGCCACCAGCTGACACGATGTAGGTCTTGGCTTCTCCACTAGCTCTGTAAGGGGTGTACAAGCTGCGAGTGCATGCCAATTCAGAACGCTCCCTGTGAGAGAGAACATAGAGTGCTCTCCTAGCAGCTTCATCAATCCCTGCTTCCATAGTATCTCTGGGAGCAACATCGTCGTGCCTGGATATCTCCATAGGTCCATAGTGCTGAACCCTCTTATAAACGATCAGTGTTACCTCCCAGTGTGGCTCAAACCAAGGATGGGTCCACATCTCACACTTGTAGATTGGATCTTCACCATAGCCCAAACGGTATACTGTCCTCCTTAGATTGTCAGCCATTGAAATGCCTCTCCCATTTTTCTTGTACGATCTCACTGCCCAGACAACTTCAGCTGGCTCTCCTTCTGCTTCAGCTTGTTCTTCCAGTTCCTCCACTGGATCTTGATGGTCACCCTGATCAGCTCCTTGTGCCTGCTCTTCTTCCTCTTCTTCCGAAGCTACTTCTTCTGTCTCATCATCAGACTGGTAGTGATAGTAGTCTTCTTGCAGCATGTACTGAGGCACTGAGCTCTTTCGGGCAGTCTTCAGGCGTCGAACCATCTAGAGATAAAGAAGTTAGGTGACGAGTGAGATCAAAAGCAAGGGTGAGAAAGGTAGCAAAATCAAGGTACAGAAACCAAAAGACAACTAAGGATGAGGTGAAAATCAAGGATGAGTATTATAGAATCGTTTTATAGCAAGCATATAGAGTGTGTGGCTTCTAAAAGATTATAATCCTTAATTCCGACCATTACTAACTAGGCTAACATCCTACAGTCAACCTAGCTCTGGTACCACTTTGTCACACCTGAATTTAAAGGCAATTCTGAATGCTCATATTATATGTGTGCCAGGATCAAAGTTCACACATACAACGACTCAGTGACTACCAAAACACAATGCCATAACGTAAAGAGAGTATTAAACTTTATTACAGACCAAAATGTCTCATAAATGAGCCAATTATTAACGAGTAGCAACGCAGCGGATAGGATCAACACCACATGTAGTTGACTGGTGGTACGCCCGCCTAGAAGTCTTCAAACTCTTCTGGGAAGTCTTCAAAGCGACCGTCTGAGCAGCAGTCCGAGTAGTGTAGTTGCAAGAAATAAAATCAACAAGCGTGAGCACATGTCGTACTCAACAAGGGAATATAACTATAACAACATGCAAGGCTTTATGGGTAGATGGCTGACATGGTTAAAGCGGTAAGCAATTTTAGTTGGTCAGATTTTATTAAGCAACTAATTACTAGCAGTGTAAGTATATACCAACCCAGAGATAATAAATGCAACAAAATCAGGATGCAATGCACAAGATTAATTTATGTTCCATAATTTACCCATGTGAGGGTCCAGGCCACTCCATGACCGAGAGCACGGCTAATCGATTAGATTTTACACTCTGCAGAGGTTGTACACTTTACCCACAAGTCGTGTCCCCCATATATGCCTGGGTTAATTACTCCCTTAAACACTTCCGAGGTGAGTGGCATGGGTTTCACTATGAGGCCTTTACAAAGATTCCCTAGTATGAGCTGCTCGCTAGGTTTCATGACAGCGCAATGCATAACCCTCTCTCAAGACTGCGAAGCTACCACAGAGCAGATCAGCTTGAGGGCCGGGCTATACACCAACTACCGGCACCCCCTAACCCTTATCAGGTAAAGCATACTACATACTAAGGTTTCTAATTAGTTAGCCAAGACAGAGCCATTTGTCTTGTGGTTGCACCTGGTTCCTGGGTGGTCGCTCCATGTTCCGATTAACATGGGTAATCTTGCTTAATGAGGGTAGAGCATAAAATAAATCAAGTTTACTTTTGTGTATCATTAAACCATCCTCAACCCGATGTTAGCAACTAAGCATGTGCTACCCAACATAAGTAAAACCCCAGGTTAACAAGGACATGGTAAACAACACTAGTCACACCTTAAGCATAGGATTCCCATCAATTTAATGCAAGCAATAAAATAAATAAATGTAATTAAAATGCAGTTGTATAGGAAAAAGGGCATGCATCAAGGACTTGCCTTCCACAAACTCTTGCTGCTCAAACTCTTCAACGTCTTCAAAAGCTTGAACTTCAGCGAAAGCTCCAAACGGCACGTTCTCTACGCACCACACAATTGATACATACAAGCAAATAATGAAACAAAATAAAAAACAATCACCAAACAGTAATAACAGAGCAAAACAACTGCGTAAAGCTATTCTACTCTTCGATACGATCGTTTGGACAAATACAACGCGAAAAACGGAGTTAAAACGGAGAAGATATGGCCAAAAGAAGATATAAGGGCATAACTGTGAAGAATCTAAGGTTCCAGGGGCCTTACCGTAAGAAAACAGGGGCTAAAACATAATTAAGCGTATAAACTCAGGGGCTAACGCGCAAAAACTAACCTACGGACTTCGGTGACTAAATCTAGAAAGCCTAGGGTTCAAACCATAAAAACCAGGACCTAAACGTAAGGGTCTTTCTGAGGTGGGAGGACCTATTCGTAAATCTAAAGAGATCAGGGGCTTTTCTGCAAAACGACGACGTAACAGTGGGGGTTGACCGGTATGCCGGATTTTGACAAGAGGCAAGATCCGATCTGGACCGCCTGTTTTCGATCTGGCGGCTCAGATGAAAAGCAAGCAGCGGGCGGCCGCGTACGCGGCGGCGTGCGGCGGTGCCTGACCGGAAGTTCGCCGGCGCGGGGCGAAACCGGGGCTAGGGCGCTCCGTTTGCTGCAGGAATTACGCCAAAGCGACGCGCACGCACCAAGGAACTACACAGGGGCAACGAGGCGAGCTATCGGGCGACGGCGACGGCGTAGAGCTAGTCATGGCGGACGGCGGCGCAGTGCCGACTCCGGCGAGCTCGCGCGGCAAAAACAAGGCGTGCCGACGCGAACGTGCGACACGGACAACTTCCTCACCTTCGTGCGGTTCCCCCGAGGTGCTTCCCGTCGACAGAAGGGAGGCAGCGATGTAGATCGACGGCGGTGGCCAGCCCTAGGGTTTGCGTGCAGCGGCGGTTCACAACAGGCTAGGGTTTAGGGGAAAATGGGGCGCGGTGCGGCGGCGGCTGCCTTTAAATAAGCCGGGCGACCTGCCTTGGCGTGCGGGCCACGCCTAGAAGGCGGCGTGGAGCGGGATGCGCACGGCGCACGGGTCGGAGCCCCCCCGAAACGGACTCCGGCCGAGGTGGGGGATGACGAGTGGCCCCCACCTGCCAGCGGCTGAGAGCGACGGAGCGCGGGCGGGCCGGAGATGGGCTGAAAGCTCGGCTGGGCCGCGCGGTTGAAACGGAGAGGAGAGGGAGAAAGGGTGAGCTGGGCCGAGAACTGAGGGAGGTCGAGCGGACCTAGAAGCTGAGCGGGCCGAAAGAAAACAGGAAGAGGGGAAGTGAGGGAAGAAAATTCCTTTTGAATTTTGAAACCTTTAAAACTTCAAACAAAATTTGAATTCAAACACAAATTTGAATTCCAACACTAAAAAATAATGCACCAGCATGTATGCAACACTCAACTCCTATATTTATTTATTTATTTATTAAAAATTATTTAAATACCTAGAAAATTTAAACAACACCTTAAAATCCTTAAACAAATTCATAGTTGCTAACAAAATTTTAAATTTGAGAGAAAATCGTTCATTAATTTATTCTTTTTATTCACATCCTGAAATTAGGAATTTCAGGGTGTGACAATCCAATCGACACCTAACGAAATCCGCATCAGAAAAGTCATGAAGCATGAGTGTTGAGGAGGCAGAGTACCACAGACCAAACTCAGGAGTGTAGTTCAAGTACCTGAAAATCCGCTTGACGGCCTGCCGATGTGAAGTCCTCGGTGAAGCCTGAAAACGAGCGCACAGACATACGCTGAACTGTATGTCTGGCCTCATCGCCGTCAAGTAGAGGAGAGAGCCGATCATGCTCCGGTACTCCTGGTCCACGGGTTCGCCGTCCTCATCCGCGTCCAAAGCCGTAGTCGTACTCATCGGTGTAGTCAGCGGCTTGGAGTCGTTCATGCCAAACTTCTTCACCATGTCCCTGGTGTACTTCGCCTGATGTACAAAGGCCCCTTCCTTGCACTGCTTGATCTGGAGACCCAAGAAAAACTGCAGCTCGCCCATCATGGACATCTCAAATTCTCTGCTCATGTCATCTGCAAATCTGGCAACAAGATCATGAGAAGAGCCACCAAAGATTATGTCATCCACGTATATCTGAACAATCAAAAGGTCATTCCCATGCTTAAGGAGGAAAAGGGTCTTATCCACTGTGCCCATCACAAACCCCTTACTCAGCAAAAACCCTCTCAACCTGCCATACCAAGCTCTAGGTGCCTGTTTCAACCCATAGAGCGCTCTCTGGAGTTTGTATACACAGTGTGGGTATTTTTCACTCTCAAACCCCGGGGGTTGCCTCACATACACTTCTTCCTTTATCACCCCGTTCAAGAAAGCACTCTTGACATCTATTTGGTACAACTTGAACCCTTTAGCCACGGCAAAGGCTAGAAGGATCCTAATTGCCTCCAAACGGGCCACAGGAGCGAATGTCTCCTCATAGTCTATCCCCTCCTTCTGGTTGAAACCCTGCGCCACCAACCTTGACTTGTTCCTCACAACCATCCCATTCTCACCCTCTTTGTTCTTCCACACCCACTTGGTACCTATGGGACGGCAATTTGGCGGTGGATCGACTAACACCCAGACTTGGTATCCCTCAAAGTTTTCCAACTCCTCATGCATGGAATTCACCCAATTCTCGTCAGACAAAGCGTGTCGAATATCTTTGGGCTCAAACGACGTGACAAAAGCAGAATGAGCGAAATGAGAGGAATTCCTTGACCTCGACCGTGTAGTGCGTTCATGGAGGTCACCAATGATCGTCGTCGGTGGGTGGTCGATCTGTACACGCCGGGGAGCCTCACGCCTGGACACAACCTCCCCCTCAGCAGCAGCCTCCACTCGAACAGCCTCAGTCGTAGTGGGTGTAGGGGATGGTCCGTCCTCGATCGTCGTCGTAGTAGTGGAAGTAGAATGTACATGATCAGCCATGGGAGCACCACCATCATCATCATCCTCGTCTCCATCTCCATCCTTCTCATCCTCAAAGATCCTGGCACCAATTTCCTCGTCACCTGCACACTCAAAAGCAGAAGAGCTACATGGTTGTGTCTCGTCAAAGGTAACCTCGCAAGTCTCCATGGTTCAGTTAGTGTCAAGATTGAGCACACGATATGCTCTAGAATGAATCGCATAACCAAGGAAAATCCCATCCGAACATCGAGACTCAAACTTATCCAGCTTGCCCTTCTTCAGAATGAAACACTTGCAGCCAAAAGCTCTAAAATGACTCACCTTGGGTTGTCGACCATGCATCAGCTCATAAGAGGACTTCTTCTTGAAAGCACGAAGGAAGATGCGATTTGAGACATAGCAGCAAGCGGTATTGACCGCCTCGGCCCAGAAACGCCTAGGAGTCCTATGCTCATCGAGCATCATCCTGGCCATCTCATAAAGGGTCCGGTTCTTCCTCTCCACAACGCCATTCTGGCAAGTGACGTATGGAGAAGAGTACTGATGATCAAGACCAAGATCACTGCAAAAGGAATCGAAATGAGAGTTCTTAAATTCTGTGCCATTGTCACTACGTATAGCTCGAATGGCGTCTCCATGTCTCTCATTCTTCAACCTCAAGATCAAGTCTCGAACAAAGCCAAATGTCTCACTCTTATCCTCCAAAAAGAAAACCCAAGAGTACCTCGAGAAATCATCAACAACCACAAGAACATACCACTTCCCACCCGCAGAGCGAACACGAGCTGGCCCAACCAAATCCATGTGCAACAGCTCACAAGGTCGCTCGGTCATGACAGCCGTCAGAGGAGCGTGAGAAGCGGCTACCATCTTTCCATGCCGACAAGAAGCACAAACCAAATCCTTCTCGAATTTCAACTTAGGCAACCCTCGGACAAGATCAAGACCACTCAAGCGGGAAAGCAACTCAAAGCTCAAGTGTCCCAATCTCCTATGCCATTTCCAAAGCTCGGCCGACACGCCAGCAACAAAACATCGAGGAGGACCGACAGACTGGGAAAATCGGCACGAAAGATTTGACCCTCGGGGATGATCATACAGACAAGATCGCCTCGAGAATCAAGCACACGAGAAGCACCCGACTTGAAACGAACCTCAAAACCTTCATCAAGTAATTGAGATACTGACAACAGGTTAAAACCAAGTGACTTGACCAGGGCCACAGTTCTTAAGGTCACCTTGCTACTCACCTTCACCATACCTTCAGCAAGCACGTGTCCTTTCCTGTTATCCCCGAAAGTGATGTACTCCCTCGTACTCACCGGGGTGAGGCTGGAGAACCACCCACGATCTCCGGTCATGTGTCTTGAGCAACCGGAGTCGATCAACCAAAAGTTCTCCAAGCCTCCCGCCTGCAATAAAAAACGAGAACGAGAATGAGCAAGCGACTCAACACTGGGGTTAGTTCCAAAAGAGTCAAACCAGTGTCAAGCCATTTGCTCAAAAGAAGGGTTAGCAAAGTCCATTCTACCAACACCCCGAGGCGGAGCCCTCTCACGCCTACCACCAAAGGACCTGTCACGTCTCACTGGAGGAGTATGCGCACCACGAGGAGGAAAACGTGGCCCGTAGTCCTTCTGAGACCCAAAGCTCCGATCGTGCCTCCCAAACTCGTAACAGTCACGAGAAGGAGCACGTCAAGCCAACTCACCACGCCCAAACCCCACACACCTGTCTCTCTGAGCGAACACACCTTCACCTCCACCTCCACGAGTGGGAACTGTCCTCACAAACACATCACCCCTAGGTAGAGGCCCTCTACGAGGCTCAGGCACACCACGAGCAAGGTGGTACCTGTCCTCGTTTGCCATCTCCCTAGCAAACCTCTCATCCCTCTTCCTCCGGAAACAGAACTCATCCTTATGCCCATCCCTCCCACAATACTCACAATGGAAGCGAATTGGTACTGGCTTAGGCAGTGACTTCTCTGTGGGCTTCTCAACACCTTTCTCTCCTGACTTCCCCTCAAAGACATTACCCAGGTTGCTCACAAACTTGATGGGTTTCTGGTAATTCTCTGTTTTCTGGGGGAACACTGGTGGGTCTGGAGTTGTATCAAGCTTGTTTCTCAAGTGGTTTGGCTTGGGTGCATATTTGTTCATGGGTATGGTGTGGGGTGGTGTAGGTGTCTCTCCAGCTTTCTCTTCTCCCTCACCACTCTTCTCACCACACTTGTCAGCTCCCAACGCCTGACCATCAAACCTCTTGAACTGAGCCAACATCAAACTCAATTGTGGCTCATGCCCAGACAGCCAACTCATCAACTTCCTAAGTTCATCATTTTCATCCTGCAGACGATCAACATAGTGTGCAAGTTCCATGTTTTTCAAAGTATGCATCTCACAGGTTGAACATGATGTAGGAAGAGGAGCTTTCAATGCCGCCTCAAGAGAAGCAATTCTAGTGTGAGATTCATCTAGCCTAGCATGCAAAATAGGACATGAAGTACAAGCTCCTAACAAAGCTGGCCTAGACTTCAACTCATCACATTCAATCCTAACCACATCTAGTTCCTCAAGGATAGAGGCATGTTTCTCCTTGAGGGTAGTCAAGTCAGCAAGAAAAACTGAGCAATCACCACAATCAATTTCATCCGACACCACAGGAGCAGATTTCAAAGCAACAATCTCATTACGAGCATCCACAAGCAAGGATTCAAGTTCAGCTACCTTATCCTTAGCATCACCCAACAAAGACCTAAATTCCCTCTTCTCCTTGTTGGTCTTTCTAAGCACATCATCACGGTTATCAAGCAACTCATTGAGCCTAGCATTCTCCTCTAGCAAGAAGTTGGGGTCTTGTCGTACCTCTTCCTCGGAGTCGGAGTTCGAGTCCGAGCTGTGCCTCCCACCCTTCTTGGAGTGCGCCATGCCGCAAAAGCCTTGTGCGACGAAGCTCAAGCCGGTGATGTTCTTGCCCGTGTGCCGCTTGTCCTTGCGCTTCTCTTGCTCTTCCTCGCTGCTCGAACCGGAAGAAGCATCGCTT
The DNA here is from genome assembly GCA_036936925.1 of Cenchrus fungigraminus. Taxonomy (NCBI): domain Eukaryota; kingdom Viridiplantae; phylum Streptophyta; class Magnoliopsida; order Poales; family Poaceae; genus Cenchrus; species Cenchrus fungigraminus. The sequence goes on from CM072779.1 coordinate 12,949,297, forward strand.
GATGTCGAGTCGATGTCGCTCGCTCCGGCCACCATCGCTCGAGAGGTCTTCTTCTTGTGGCCGCCACTCTTCTTGTGCCTTCTCTCGCCCTTGTCCTTGTGCTTGTCCTTGTAGTCGTTCCGGGACTGGTGCTTGTTGTAGTCGTGCTTGGACTTGCCCTTGTAGTCGTTCTTGATCTCCATGGCTTCAGGGCATTCGGCGATGAAGTGCCCGTGCTTCCCGCACCGATAGCACATCCCCGAGCTCCGCCTTGCATTCTTGCGGTTCTCGTACATCCTCCCAAACCTCTTGCTCAACAAGGCGAGATCGTCCTCGCTCAGCACATCAAAGTCCTCATCTGGCAATGACACAAGACAAGACAAAGAGAAACCACCAAGGTTAGCATTAGTCCTTGATCCTGAGACGAGAGCCAAACTATGAGGATCAGTGGGGCTCTCGCTCTTGGCTCTCAAGCCACGATCAACCTCTGAAGACCTGAGCTTTGAAAACAGCTCATCAAGAGAAAGCGTATCATACGTGCTTGACTCCTCAATGGCCTCGATCTTGGCTTCCCATACGGACCTATCCAGGGCATGTAAAAGCTTGATAGCTTGATCATGATCCGTGTATGGGAGCACTGTCACATTGGCCCTCATGTTGTTGACTATGCAAGTGAAGCGCTGAAACATAGCATCGGTTGACTCACCGGGGAGATGAGTGAAGTTCTCGTACTCTCTCCGGTAAGTGGTAAACATCCGGGCTTGCACTTGGGCATTGCCAACATGAGCATTCTTCAACTTGAGCCAAATCTTTCCGGCCACATCCTCTCCGTACACTCGATCAAACTCCGAGGCACAGAGAGCACGGAACAAGTAATCCACGGCCTTGCTGTTGGCCTCAAACATGTCCCGCGATCCTGGAAGCAGAAAACTATCTGGGATGACATAATGAGGATTCTGAGTGACCTCCCAGATAAGAGTTCCCTTCCCGCGCAAAAACGCGCCCATGCGCCTCTCCCACATCGGGTAATTCTTGCCATCAAAGTGCGGAGGACCCGACCCCTTGCCGTAATCGCCCATCTTTGGATCTTAGACTGGTTAGAATCACAAAGATCTGTAACCAGCTCTGATACTAATTGAAGAACCGAATCGGGCGACCAGAGAGGGGGGGAGTGAATGGGAGCCCATAAAAATTCTTCCCTAAGGTCGAACTCGGCCTATACCCCGATTGCCACTCCACGAATCCGTGCACACAAGCGAAGCTCCAAACAAGGCACACACAAGCCAAGAAGATCACTAGAGAAGCCTAGGAGCAAAGAGCGAAAGTACCGAAGCAAGAATCAAAGAACTTGAGCACTGCTGCGAAGCCCCTGGCGGACTGTCCGGGGTGACCGGGCGGACCGTCCGCGAGGAGGGCGTGGACTGTCCGGCAGGTCACGACGGACCGTCCGCAAAAACGTCTCGAGCCACCAGTAGCGCACCCCCGAAATTCATACCGTCCGTGGAGGCACCGCGGACCGTCCGTCAAAAATCCGACCACGCGGACAGTCCGTGAGACCCTCGCGGACCGTCCGCCAAACTCCTTGCAACCAAAGCCTAGGGGCAAAATGGATCGAAATGAAGACGCTCAAGAACACGTAAAGAACACGAAGAATAGCTGGGCTGTCAGGGCCTCGCGGACCGTCCGCGTGGACCTCGCGGACTGTCCGCCAGGTGCGGACAGAGCAGAAAAACGCCCGACCCCGAAAGTCAACTTCACCTTTCCTTCACCGGATCTCCCAAACGGTTGAAGCTCTTGAGACAAGATTTTGGGGAGATGAAAAGCGTCACACAAGGATGCTATGCCCCAAAAATCTCGACTCCTAAGCCACTAAATCACCGGGAATCGCGGATCAACCGAACCACCACCATGAACTCGGGCACCAACCAAAAACGCACGAATCGAAAGCTCTCCACGGCGTTTGAGGGGTCAAGATCACACACAAAGATGCGCAAGGCATCCACCCATGATCCCCTCAAAGAAATCCGTCAAGAAACGCCTCCAAAATCACGAATCGAGCCAAGAACGAAAACTCCCAAAAATAGTCCCAAAAATGACACGAAAATCACAGAGGACTAGGAGATCACCGGGACGCCGAATGCTTCCATACATCCAGAGGTCAGATTCTGTACAAGAGTCTAGCCTAAGGAATCCAGAGGGAAAAGAAGCAGTTCAGAGAAAATCTACCGGGGGAGAAAGCCCTAGGAAGCAAGAGAGAGAGATGCCATCCACCTCTCCGCTATTTATATGAAGTCCATCGGAGGGAGGTAAATGACCACGCTACCCCTACTGCATAACTGAAGATACAACCCCTCAGGGGCATTTTGGTCAAGTCTTCATCGAGCGGACACGCTTCCACCGCGGCCTTGCTTAGCATCGACGCAAGCCCCGCGATCACGCCACGTGCCCCCCGCCTCGAAGCTTCCCGAAGCTCCCGGATCACCGTCTCCGTCGCCTCGGGCCTCCGGGCTTGGTTTTGCGGCCCAAACCAAGAAACCGTCCACCAGATGGTTTTGTGGGCAAACCACCAAACCCCGCGTGCAAGCTTCGGGCTTCAACCGCTACCTTGCACCGGCCCATGTTCACGACTTCAGCCCGCCAGTCTTGCACCGCACGGCTCGCACTTGACCCCATCGGCCACCGGGTCCATCGAACCAAGCCTACTCGCCACTCCATCACCCGGAGGCCACCACAGCTCAGGCCTTTCGCGCTTGTTCTTCACCTGCACCGACATGAGTCAAGTCGCAACCTGTACCTGCATACTTAGCTAAGCATCAGTCCACACAACGTTGTCAATCACTCATCACTAAGGAGCGACCCTCCACTGGTCTTCGGAAACACCTGGTCCACAGCCGCGCACGCAGAGCTCGAGACGGAGAAGAAGCGGACCGAGGGTAAGTCGCAGCCCCCGAGTCTTTAGTTGTTGTTCAGGCTCATTAAGATCCGCTCTTGACGCACCTTTTCTTGTCCCAGGGCTACGGAAAGCTCTGGGGGAGTCTGTGATGCAGGCGGAGGCGCTTCAAGCGGCCTACACCTCGTCTAAGCAGGAGTTCGAGACCCTAGAGCAGGCGGCTCTCGAAGTGTGCTGGGACATCGAGGGGGGCGCCGGTTCGTCGGGGAGTGCACTGGTGAGTCGTCTCAGGGCTCTGAGCGGCCGTGTCGTCGAGCGCGTGAAGGGCGCTCTCCGTCTTGGCATCCAGAAGACCCTCGGTGTGGTGTCGACGCATTACATCATCGATTTCGCAGCGTTGGCTACAGGCTACATTATCGCGGACGATCTTGACGACGACGGGGTGAACGACGCCATGAACCAAGCCGATGCTGCCGCCGCTGATGCTGCCGTCGATCTCGCCGACATGTTCGAGGAAGACCTCTTCTCGAACGCTGCCACCGCAGGCCCCCTCGAGCCCTGAAAGTAGCCGGGCATAGAAGCCCTTAGGTCATGACTGGGATTTGATCCAGGTGGCTTATGTAAATGAACAAATCATCTTTTAAGTTTGCAAACTTATGCGTGACTTGTGTTTATGAATGTCGTTGCGCCTTCCTCGTAACTTAGGTAAATTTCGGCTGGGACCGATCGTTTTCACGAGTAACCTGAGGGTAAAGTGGTGAAAGAGAGAGAGAGGCCGTATCCTGGTGGAGGCGTAGGCGGTCCCGGACTCATCCGACTTTAACCTCCTAGTTATTCGTGCCCTGTTTCTATTTGCCTAAGCATCCGAGGCCTGACGCACCTAGCATTTTCGAAAGAAAAGGTGTTTTGCGAAAAAATGGGACCGTTTAGGGGGGGAGTGCCCCCCATAGTAGCCTCCGAGGGGGACTTGGTTTTCGGAGGAAAGCTAAGTCTCCCTTGTCTTTATTCACAACCTTAGTGTATATACAACTGGTTTGGGTGCCAGATATGTACAAAATGACTTGGAACTTTTTAAGGATAGAAGCGACGTAGCTGTTGGATGTTCCAAGCGTTGGTGAAGATCTCACCCTTCTCGTTCGTGAGCTTGTACGTGCCGGGCTTGAGGATCTTGGCGATGATGTATGGCCCTTCCCATGGTGGTGTTAGCTTGTGATGGCCCTCGTTCTTCTGTTGAAGTCTGAGCACTAAGTCTCCCTCGTTGAAGTCTCGAGGCCGGACCTTGTGCGCTTGGTAACACCGCAGGGATTGTTGGTACTTTTGGGAGTGTAGGACCGCCACATCATGAGCCTCATCGATGCAGTCCAGCGCGTCTTCATGATCTTGCTGGTTCTTACGCGCGTAGTATTGGCACCCTTCGCAGGTGCGTACGACCTCGTTGGCATCAGTGACCGCCGTCGGCCAGTAGAAGCAATGACGGAACGCCTTGCCTACGAGGGTGCGCGGAGCGGCGTGGTGGCTGCACTCGCCCGCGTGGACGTCTTGAATCAACTCCAGGCCCTCAGGGATGGAGATGCACCGCCGCATGATCCCCGAGGCACTACCCTTGTACAGCTCGTCGTCAATGACGACGAAGGACTTGGCCTTCCTGGCGATACGTCTTGCCTCGGTTCGATCCGGGGGCAGCTCCCCCCGGTCTAACCAGGCAAGATACTCATCGCGCCAGTCCCGCGGAGGGGGCGGGAGCTCGTCGATCTCCATCGCTTTGGCTTCATCCGCCTGGGACTCTTCGAGGTCCGAGGTCTCAACTTCCCCGTTCGAGGGGTCCTCATCCATGGGCTCGGTGCCTGTGGCCTTCGAGGGGCCAGCCCCCGAGGCCTTACCAGAGGCTTCAGCGGGTTTGTCGAGGTTGACGGAGGGCTTTGTGAGGTCACGGGCGAAAACGTTCAAGGGGAACGGTGATCCGCCCCGAAGCGATCTTGGCCAGCTCGTCCGCTTCCTCACTGTACTTGCGTGCGATGTGATTGAGCTTGAAGCCAAAGAACTTGTCCCCGAGCTTGCGCACCGCAGCGCAATATGCCTCCATCTTCTCGTCGTGGCAGCTCGCGTCCTTCATCACCTGGTCAATGACCAACTGAGAGTCTCCCCATATGTCAAGGCGCTTGATGCCGAGCTCGATGGCGATGCGTAGGCCGCTGAGGAGGGCCTCGTACTCCGCCATGTTGTTCGACGCGGGGAAGTGCAAGCGTACCAGATACCGCATGTGCTCTCCAAGGGGCGAAACGAAGAGCAGGCCCACGCCTGCGCCCGTTTTCATCACTGAACCATCAAAGTACATGGTCCAGCACTCAGCCTGGATCTGAGGAGTGGGTAGCTGAATGTCGGTCCACTCAGCTATGAAATCCGCTAAGATATGTGATTTTATCGCCTTTCGTGGTGCGTAGGTGAGGGCTTCACCCATGAGCTCCACGGACCATTTAGCTATCCTACCCGAGACATCCTGATTGTGGACAATCTCCCCCAAAGGGAAAGAAGGTACCACGGTGACAGGATGTGCCTCGAAGTAGTGCCGCAGCTTACGCCGTGCGAGCACCATTGCATAGAGTAGCTTCTGGATCTGTGGGTACCGTGTCTTGGTTTCCGACAACACTTCGCTAATGTAGTAGACAGGCCTCTTGACAGGCAGGGCGTGACCCTCCTCCGTTCTCTCCACAACGATGACCGCGCTGACCACTTGGGTCGTGGCGGTGACGTAGAGATAAAGGGGTTCGCCCTCCCGGAGCGTAGTCAATATCGGAGCGTGGGCGAGTGTTGCCTTCAGCTTATCGAGGGCCTCCTGGGCCTCGTCAGTCCAGGAGAAACACTCAGTTTTTCGCAGAAGTTGGTACAGGGGTAAGCCCTTCTCACCGAGACGTGAGATAAAGCGACTCGGGGCCGTGAGGCAGCCTAGGACCCTCTGTACTCCCTTCAGATCGCGTATCGGCCCCATCCGCTCGAGGGCCGACACCTTCTCCGGATTGGGCTCTATGCCTCACTGGGAGACAATGAAACCCAAGAGCATGCCACGCGGCACCCCGAAGATGCATTTTTCGGGATTTAACTTAACCCCATTTGCCCGGAAGCAATCGAACGCAATGCACAAATCGTTCACCAGGTCGTCCGCCTTCCGGGATTTTACTACGATGTCATCGACATATGCCTCAACGGTCCGCCTGATGTGATCCACGAAGACGTGGAGCATACATTGCTGGTACGTCACCCCGGCGTTTCGGAGACCAAATGGCATTGTCACGTAGCAAAAGATACCGAACGGCGTGATAAAAGAGGTCGCGAGCTGGTCGGACTCTTTCATCTTGATTTGGTGGTAACCGGAATACGCATCAAGGAAGCATAGTAATTCACACCCCGCAGTGGAATCAACTATCTGATCAATCCGTGGCAAAGGAAAAGGAACTTTGGGACATGCTTTATTTAAGCCGGTGTAATCTATGTACATCCGCCACTTCACATTCTTTTTCTTAACTAGTACAGGATTAGCTAGCCACACGGGATGGAATACCTCCTTGATGAATCCGGCCTCCAACAGCTTGCGCAGCTCCTCTCCGATCGCCCGGTGCTTCTCCTCATCAAATTGTCGCAGACGCTGAGACACCAGCTTGGAGTTGGGCAGGATATCAAGTGAGTCCTCCGTGACCTCCCTCGGAATGCCCGGCATGTCTGCGGGACTCCACGCAAAGATGTCAGCATTGGTGCAGAGAAAGTCGACGAGCACCACTTCCTATTTCGGGTCGAGGGTGGAGCTGACCCTCACACCTTGCCCTCGGGGCACTAGGATCGAGGGGTACAGCCTTGGTGTGCTCTGCAGCCTCGAAGCTGCCGGCGTGCTTGTTGGTGGAGTCGAGGGCCTCGTTGGCCAGCTTCTCCAGGTCTGCCATGAGGACCTCGTCATGCACAAGCGCCTCGGCGCGCTCAACGCACTCAACGTCGCACTCGAACGCGTGCTCGAACGACGGGCCCACCATGATGACACCTTTCGGCCCCGGCATCTTGAGCTTCAAGTAGGTGTATTTCGGGACCGCCATGAACTTGGCGTAGCAGGGCTGGCCAAGGATGGCGTGGTACGCTCCCCGGAACCCCACCACCTCGAAGGTGAGGACTTCCTTGCGGAAGTTGCTCGGCGTGCCGAAGCAGACATGCAGGTCGATCTGCCCGAGAGGCTGGACTCGCTTGCCCGGCGCAACGCCATGAAATGGTGACTTGCTGGGCCGCAGCTTGTCCAGACCGATCCCCATGAGCTCCAAGGTGGAGGAGTACATGATGTTGAGGCTACTACCTCCGTCCATCAACACCTTGGAGAACCGCGTGTTGCCGATGATGGGATCGACGACAAGCGGGTACTATCCCGGATTGGGGATATGATCCGGGTGGTCTTCGTGGCCAAAGGAGATCGTCTCCTCCGACCAGTCGAGGTACGACGGCACAGCCGGGTGAACGGAGTAGACCTCTCGATGTTCACACCTACATTGCCGCGACGTCATATCGAACGTGGGCCTCCCGAAGATGAAGAACACGTTCTCCACTTCCGGGAAGCTGTCCTTGCCCTCGTCGCCTGCATCCTTCTTGGTGTTGTCCTCCTTCGCGGCAACTCGATTGTAGTACTTCCTGAGCATGTCGCACTGCTCGAGGGTGTGGGCGACAGGGGTCTTGTGGTACGGGCAGGGCTTCTTCAGCATGTCGTCGAACACTCCGCCTCGAGGGGGGCCTCGAGCCCCCTTGTTGGCGGCATCGACCGCGTTGACTTCCTCAGAGCCCTCGCCCTGCTCCATGGGCTTCTTGCCCTGATTCTTCTTGACCTTCTTGCCTTGCTTCTACTTCTTCGAGGCCTCCTTGGGCTTGCTGCCCTCCACGGGCGCATCCTCTACTCGCTTGCCCTTCTTGCCGTCAAAGATCGCCCCCACCGCCTCTTCTCCGGAGGCGTAGCTAGTGGTGATGTCGAACAGCTCGTTGACGTTGGTGGGAGGGTTCCGCCCCAAGCGCACAAGGTCCCGGCAGGTCGTGCCCTCCAAGAAGGCGTGCACGACCTTGGACTCACCGACGCTCGGGAGCTCGGTGCAGCGCTTGGAGAAGCGGCGGATGAAGTCCCTCAAGGACTCACCAGCCTTCTGGGTACAGCTTCGGAGGTCCCAGGAGTTCCCAGGGCGCACGTATGAACCCTGGAAGTTGCCCACGAACGTCCTGCCCAGGTCGTCCCAGTCGTGGATCTGGTTCGCGGGCAGGTGCTCGAGCCATGTCCGTGCAGAATCTGCCAGGTGCAGCGGCAAGTTGCAGATGATCATGGCGTCATTAGTGGTGCCGCCCAGCTGGCACGCTAGGCGGTAGTCGTTGAGCCACACCCAGGGGTCCATCTCCTCTCAGTACTTGTTCACGGTTGTCGGCTGGCGGAAGCGCGGGGGGATTGAAGCCGTGCGGAACGCTCGGCCGAACACACGCATGCCCGGCGGCTCCGGCGACGGGCTCTTGTCCTCCTGGCTGTCATAATGACCGCCATGCCGAGGGTGGTAGCCATGCGCTGTCGCAGTGTCCTGCTTCTTCTTGTTCAGGATGTTGCGGGCGTCGCCGTTGTCAGCCGCGTCACGTGTATCCCGAATCCTGTCCTTGACGGGAGTCCTCTGGTTGCCTTCGTGGACGGTGGGTGCCCGGTGCGGAGTGTGGACCGATGCCTCCTGGTCCTTGCCGCCACCACCAGCCTTTACGCTAGACTCATGGCGCATGCGGGACGCGGAGCTTTCGGCTTGCTGTACCGCAGCCTGGTCGATGAGGGTCTGCACCTCGCGGCGCAGGTTACGTCCCTCGGGCGTCGATGGCTCGGGCATGGCCCGAATCAAAGTCATCGCAGCCACGAGCTTCTGGCTAGCCCTTGCCAAGTTTGGCAGGTCATCCACGTTAGCGTCGGTGTCGATGCGCTCACGGGCTATGCATCCCACAGCACGCGCCCCCTGCGACGAGGGGCCGGCCCTGTCTCTTCCGAGCGTGGCCTTCAGCTGCTGCAGCTGCTCACGCTCTGCGTTCAGTTTCGCCTCCAACTCTTGGAGCTGGGCCATCTGCGCGGTGCACATCGCGTCGGGTGGCGGTGGTGTCCCCGCGGGCAGGCCTACTGCCACATTGTTGTGAACCGCTGCGTCACCCGCTCCGCCTCCTGCGTCTTCGCCTTCGCCGATGACGATGATGAAGCATTCGCGGGTGGGATCGTAATCCCCCTCGCTGGAGTCGTCAGAGCAGGTGAGGTAGTAGTCTGCCGCATCCTGAAACCGCCTGAGAGCGTCGGGGTCCCGTAGCCCGGAGTAGTCCCCCTCCGGCCCCCCGCGCCCATACTCACGCTCCTCACTGTCGGTGTCGCGGTAGGATTCGTCGGGCGAGGTGCCAATGAGGTTCCGGATGGACATGAAGTGATGGTCCGGGAGGTCCTCGTACGCGGTCAGGTTGGTGCCAACCGATGAAGAGTACGCCATGGTCGCGCTTTGCAGCCCGTGGAGGAACTGCGGCCGTAGCCTCTCCGACGGGGCGCATCGTCGCTGTTGCTGGCGGGGGCGTATCTCCTTGTCTTGCGGCGGTAGGTGGGCGTTTGCCGGCTTCAACCTGCTGGGGGAGCCAGCGTCCGCCGCCTAACGTCGCTCCATGCGCGCTCGTCGCGAGCGCCTTTCCGAACGCTTGCGGCGCCGGGGTTGCGGCGGGAACGTCGCAGGCATTGGCGCAGCCGCCGTTCCGGGCGGCGCCGCCTTAAGTGCGTCCCTGTTGAGGATACGCATATGGTAGCCATTGCCAGTCGCCTGGTAGTGGATGCTCCCGAACCAGACCTCGAATCCGGCCGGGAATGAGTCGGATTCACCCCAGGCGGGTCTCTCCGACGTGTGCTCGGTGATGGTCACCATCGAGAAGACGGGTGGATGATCACAACGCAGCCCCTACCTGGCGCGCCAACTGTCGGTGTCCGGATTAGCACCGGCACCAACTAGTAATTTGCGCTGGGATCGGCTTCTCGATGGTCGGTGCTAAGCTAATGGGAGACGGGGATTATCCTGGTTCCGGCCACGCGGCTGTACGTCCAGCGGAGTGTGCTTTCGCACTGTATTAACTTGCACCGAAGGTGCCTGTAGAGGGGGGGCTACAAGCAATACGGGAGAGGAGGAAATTCCCCCAAGTCCCAGCTAGGTGATTGAGGCAGGTGCCAATATCAGGAATGGAGTGGAGCGCTGTGAGTGAGCGAGTGTGCGTGATTGAGCGTCCTCCCCCTCTGGGACGTCTGCCTCTCCCTTTTATAGGCCAAGGGAGGGCAGTTACAGGAATGCTGCACAGCAGCCGACACAGTGGCCGTGTGCTATCGGGTATGGCGCCGGTGGTCTTGTCCCCGCACGTCTTGGCTCCTGGCGCGAGTTGGTGGTGACCTCCGGCTTCTGCGGGCGGCGTGGCAGTTCCTGTCGCTTGTCCTGCCTTGACTTCGAGGGGTCGCCCTTGCTGAATCGAGGGTCCAGCCGCAGAGGGAAGGACGGGAGTCGGTGGCACAGGGCTGCGGGATATCACCGGCCTGTCCGCACAGCGCTGCGCATCCTGTCGCACAGCGGCAGGGAGGGCGGCACAGTGCTGGGGATGGCCGCACAGTGACGGAGTTGGTGGAGGAGACGCGGCTCACGCTGCTCGTACGACGGCACCGGTCAGTGCGTGCATCCGCTCGTCGCCCGTACACCTTTCGAGGGTGCCCCATGCCCGTTCGAGGGTCTTGCCGCTGGGGGAGGACGGGAGTAGGCAGCACAGCGCCGCGGAATGACACCGGCCTGTCCGCACAGGGCCGCGTCGCGCCCGCACAGGAGCAGGGATGGCTGCACAGTGGCGGGTTAGGCCGCACAGCGGCGGTGTCAGGTGTGCAGACCGTGTCAGCTGTGCGGCGTGGGGGAGATATGCCTTTGACTTCGGCGCCCCGGCGCGGAGCCTGGCATTTAATGCCGTTGTCAGGCGGAGTAGAAGGGCGGGGTGCCGTTTGTTCAGGGATGGCTTCGAGCGAGGCGGGGATGGTTGCTCGCTCGAGGGGGGGCGAGCCCCTCGAGCGAGGCGGAAACTCGCTCAAGGGACCGGAGCCCTCGAGCGAGGCAGAAATTCACTCGAGGGACCGGGACCCTCGAGCGAGGCGGAAACTCGCTCCGAGGGACCGAGACCCTCGAGCGAGGCGGACAGGCGGGCCTTCTCGACGAAGGCCGTTGCTGGGCCGTAGCAGGCCGTGGGCCCGTGGTGTCCCGTGACTGTTGGGTTGGGAGATTAGTCCATAAGTAGTTTTCATTTAACAAGGGTGATTATCCCCTTAGTTAGGGGACCCCTAATGACCGTCCCCGACATATAGTGATAGAACACCAATAATTTCTGTAAAACAATAATATCCAATATCGAATTTTTTGCTGCAATAACAAAAAATTGATTTTATTAATAGAACAACAATATTAATTCATTGTACGGTAAAATATGACAAATAGCACACATCTTTGTTTGGGTACTCCAAATAATTTTTTAGTGATGAACTGGATATTATTGTTTCTGTAACTCAATGCGATCAGTAACACAATATTTCTACAATCCTAAATCAAAGTACTTGGACTATTACTGAAATTTCACAGTAATTTCAGAGTACTCTGAATACTAACTCAACTAGAACATTTGGCGCACGTTGTGCGCCCTATCCTAAACAAAACTATGGTCAGCAACGACATGAAACATCTATATACGAAGTGTATGAAAGGAAGAAACAAATGCACTCAAAAATCTTCTAACATGACAAACTACAGTTCATACAACCTGATTTAGTCCCTTTAAACATGGAGGTTCTGTTTTGCATAACTGTTCGACAAAAGCTATGAACAGGCCAAGCGGCGAGTAATAGGCTATGAAAGGGCCTTACACTATATGCTTTAGTTTGCTGGTAAACCTTCCTTAACAGCCACCTGTTTTGCAATCTCACTGCAACATAAACAGTAAGTATAAATTATGAGAAATAAAGAGGAACCAAAATTATGAGAAATAAAGAGGAACAAAAAGAACCCTGCTACAATGGCACATCTTTTCTGTACAAGGCAGCTAAATAGTGAATGGTACATTGTAAGTTGAGCAAACTTCACTCTCTTATATCATACAATTTTTTATAATACTCATCATCCTTCTTCTCTCTTGATAACTCTTACAAAAATACAATGGTCCTCTCCTAGCAAACACTGGAGCAACTACTCTACTGGAGGACCATAACCCTGAACATCTCTTTGACAATCATGACGGCTACCAATTTTTTGCGCGGGTCTGTGGCTGATGGTGGTTATTGGTGCACTGCACTGGTGGGTCAGTGGATGTTGGTGGTTCGTTCCCTTATGGTTTGCTGATCTTGTGCTTGCTCTGTGGCTCGTTAGTTCTGTTGCTGGTTGGTTTGACGGCTTGCCTCTAGAAGGCGACGTGTTTCTTGGTTTCCTATGTTAGAACAACAGTGCACAATCTTGAACTGGAATGCATGAGGGCTGAACAACCCCGTCAGAAGGCAAGTGGTGAAAGATATGGTCAAGGACACAAAAGCAACTATAGTAACTCTACAAGAAACAAAGTTGGAGTTTATTGATCGTGCCTTGGTCTATGAGATTTTGGGGGCTGACTTTGTGGACAATTTTGTGGTTCTGCCATCGATCGGGCTGAGTGGTGGGATTCTTCTGGCAGTTCACACTTCACAGTGCCTATTTTAGTGTCATATCTTCTGAACAGGGAGTGCATACGATCACTGCGGCAATAAGCAGTACATCTGGGGGTGCATCATGGTGCTTAACTGCAGTATACGGCCCGCAAGGGGACAATGAAAAATTACAATTCCTTGGTGAGCTGCGGTGGGTCAGAACGAATGTGGCAGATAAATGGCTCGTGATCGGCGACTTTAACATGATCCTGCAAGCTGCTGACAAAAGCAATTCAAACCTTAACCGCAGACTGATGGGAGCTTTCAGGGATCTTGTCAGAGACCTTGAACTAAAGGAGCTCAGTTTAAGGGGAAGAAAGTTTACATGGTCAAACAGTATAACCCAAACGCGTATTGACAGAGCTTTTTGCACTCCGGCCTGGGACCTCATGCTCCCAAACATTCACCTGCAGGCTATGTCTTCTTCTGTCTTGGATCACTCCTCCCTGCTGGTTGTTGGTGCTCAATCCGTTAGAAGGTATCGAGGCTTCCGGTTTGAAGCATTCTGGCCGAAACTACAAGACTACAATGCTGTTGTCACTCATGCTTGGGATGCACAAGTCTCAGTTACCAACCCTTTCTTAAGATTACACATAAAACTCAAGCGAACTGGGACAGCTCTCAGGAGATGGGCTACGGGCCTAATTGGGAACAACAAAGTGATGTTGTGTGCGGTTAGGCAGCTAATTGGAATCCTAGATGTAGTGCAAGACTACAGGAATTTATCACCGGAGGAAATTCAGCTACACAGAGATCTGAAGATTCGGCTTCTAGGCTTGACTGCAATTGAAAACCTCAGAGCGAGACAGGCTTCAAGGTTAACAAACATCAGAGCGACCGAGGCAAATTCCAAACTATTCTACCTACATGCAAATGGTCGCCGTCGGAAGAACTACATACACTCTCTTGACACTCAGACTGGGACAGCTTACTCTCAAGAGGCTGAAGAGCAACTTGTCTTTGATCACTTCAGTAAGCAATTCAGTGCTCCACTGCATAGAGATGTCACCATAAATTGGGAGGAACTGGGGCTGCAGAGCCATGATTTGAGTCACCTTGATGAGGACTTCACAGCTGAGGAGGTACACAATGTCATCAAGGATATTGCAGCTGAAAAAGCCCGGGATCGGACAGTTTTATTGGTCTTTTCTTCAAGCAAAGCTGGAATGTGGTCAGACAGGATATCATGCTTGCTATTAACTCTTTCTCTCAGATGCATCACCAGCACTTCAAGCAAGTTAATTCGGCTCATGTCATACTAATCCCTAAAAAGGAAGATGCAAAACGGCTGACCGACTTTAGGCCTATTAGCCTTACGCACACAATTGCAAAAATCATCTCCAAACTACTAGCTTCAAGGCTGAGCACAGAGCTCAATTCCATTGTTTCACGGGCACAGAGCGCCTTCATAAGGCGCCGCAGCATACATGATAATTTCTTGTTCACCCAAAATTATGTCAGGACTTTACATCGGAGTAAACAGCCAGGTCTCTTCTTAAAGCTGGACATTGCCAAGGCTTTTGACTCAGTTAGGTGGGACTTTCTTCTGGAGGTCTTGCAGCACTTCGGATTTGGGCCACGATGGAGGGCCTGGGTCTCCATTCTGCTTTCAACCTGCTATTCCTCAGTCTTTGTTAATGGAGCCAGGGGGAGATGGTACAGGCATTACACTGGCTTACGCCAAGGGGACCCTCTGTCCCTGATGCTGTTTATACTTGCCATGGAGCCTCTGCAGAAATTACTTGAGTTTGCTACCAGAGATGGGTTGCTTTCCCCTATCAACAACAGATTTGCAACGGTGAGAGCTAGCCTGTACGCAGATGACGCGGCGATCTTTGTCAACCCAACAAAAGAAGACATATCGACAGTGGCTGCAATCCTGGATTTATTTGGTGAGGTTTCTGGACTTGTCACCAACAGGAGCAAGTGTGCTGCCTACCCTATCTGCTGTACTGAGCTCAACATTGCAGAGATCATGGAGGGCTTCTCCTGCCCGATACAGACCTTTCCATGCAAATATTTAGGCTTGCCGCTCCATTACAAGCAACTGAGACGTGTGGACTACCAACCGCTGATAGATAAAATGGCAAATAGGCTGCCATCTTGGAAGGGAAAATTCTTGAACAGGGCCGGTCATCTGAAACTGCTGAATTCATCACTGTCTACCATACCAGTTTACTTCATGACTGTTTTCGCACCAAAAAAGTGGCTGATCAAGAGGCTAAATAAAATTCGCCACGGGTTCTTGTGGAAGGGCTCTGAGGATGTGAGAGGAGGTCACTGCTTGGTCAATTGGCGCAAAGTGCAGCGGCCAAAAAAGATTGGAGGTCTCGGGGTGCTTGAATCGGAAATGTTCAGTAGGGCATTAAGGTTGAGGTGGTTGTGGTACCAATGGATGGAACCTGGCCGGCCATGGGCTCAGTCGGATGTGCCGTGCAGCGACACTGACAAGCAACTCTTCAGGCTCTCCACCAAGGTTACTCTGGGTAACGGCCGCAAGGCCAAGTTTTGGGACTCTCCCTGGCTTGATGGTGTTGCTCCCAGGGATCTCGCGCCTGCGCTGTACAAGAAGGCTTGGAGAAAGAACTTAACAGTGGCCGAAGATCTGCAAAACGATAACTGGATGAGAGGGCTGTGGACGGTGGCTGAAGCTGATCAGATCGTGGAGCTCGTCAACCTCTGGACCTTGTTACAGGAAGTGCATCTAGGCCAGGACGAAGATACAATCCTATGGTGTTGGACGTCATCAGGCTGCTACACTGCGAAGTCGGCATACGAGGTACAATTCAAGGGGGCATACTGCACTTTCAATTGCTCGGCTGTCTGGAAGGCAAAGGTTGAGGGTAAGCACAAATTCTTCGTGTGGTTACTGCTGCAAAAGAAGGTCCTCACGGCAGATAAACTCCTGATCAGAAACTGGCCTTGCAATCCACTTTGTCAATTGTGTCTGGTAAGCCAAGAGAATGCAGAACATCTAGTGTTGCACTGCTCTTTTGCGCGGCAGGTCTGGTCTCTCATCAGCTGGTGGACCTTCGGACAGATTGCGATACCTGACATGGAGGTTAGCTTGGAGGATTGGTGGAACAGAACTGTCAAATGGTTTCCAAAGGAAGTTAGGCACTGGGGCACTGCGATACTGATCTACACAACGTGGAATTTATGGAAGGAGAGGAATCAGAGAATTTTTGATCAATTCGTGTCAACCCCTACTCAAGTGATGAACCGGATCAAGGAAGAAGCCCATCTGAGAAGCCTTGCGTGTGGAGAGGGGGTGCTGCAGCACAGAGCCTATTAGTTTTCTTTCATGTTAATCGTTTTAAGAGTTTATGTGTCCTCATTCGTTTATGTAATATCAAACCTCTGTAAGAACTCGCTTGCTTCTTCTACTTATATGATATAGCAGTGCTCCTGCTAATTTCTTCAAAAAAACCCCACTCGCGAATCCAACATGAAGAGCAGCGCATCGCCTCGCCACCCTCACATCACATGCGCGCATAGGCCCCGGTCGAGCAGGTCGCAATCACCACCATGCCACCCCTGCTGCTCGTCTGTCTCCTCCTCCTCCTGCTCGCCGCTGCGCGGCCGTGGCCCGCCGTCACGGCTGGGGCGCCGAGGGCTCCCGTGGCGAAGCCCCGCGTGTTCCCGCTGCGGGCGCGGCAGGTGCCGGCAAGGGCGCTACCGCGGCCGCCGAGCAAGCTGCGGTTCCACCACAACATCAGCCTCACCGTGTCGCTCGCCATCAGCACGCCGCTGCAGAACGTCACAATGGTGCTCGACACCGGCAGCGAGCTCTCCAGGCTGCTCTGCGCGTCGGGACGCCAGGGGAACGCGAGCGGGGGTGGCGCGTCGTTCCGCTCGAGGGCCTCGGCCACCTTCACCGCTGTGCCGTGCGGCTCCCCGCAGTGCAGCTCACGGGACCTGCTGACACCGCCGTCCTGTGATGGGCCTCGCGCCGGTGCAGCGTGTCGCTCTCCTACGCGGACGGGTCCTCCTCCGACGGCGCGCTCGCCACCGACGTCTTCGCCGTCGGTGACGCGCCACCGCTGCGCTCCACGTTCGGCTGCATGTCCTCCGCGTACGACTCGTCCCCGGACGGCGTCGCCACCGCCGGGCTGCTGGGCATGAACAGGGGCACGCTCTCCATCGTGTCGCAGGCCAGCACGCGCCGCTTCTCCTACTGCATCTCCGACCGCGACGACGCCGGCGTGCTGCTCCTCAGCCACAGCGACCTCCCCTTCCTGCCGCTCAACTACACACCCCTCTACCATCCCACTCTGCCGCTCCGGTACTTCGACCGCGTGGCCGACTCGGTCCAACTCGTCGGCATCCGCATCGGCGGCAAGCCGCTGCCAATCCTGGCGTCGGTGCTCGTGCCGGACCACACCGGCACCGGGTAGACGATGGTGGATTCCGGCACGCAGTTCACCTTCCTGCTCGGGGACGCCTACTCTGCCCTGAAAGCCGAGTTCTTGAAACAAACCAAGCCCGTCCTCCCGGCGCTGGAGGACCCTAACTTCGCTTTCCAAGAAGCGTTCGACACCTGCTTCCGCGTGCCCGCGGGGTGTCCTCCGCCGTCGGCGAGGCTCCCGGCCGTGTCCCTGCTGTTCAAGGGCGCGGAGATGTCACTGGCGGGGGACAGGCTGCTGTACAAGGTCCCCGGCGAGCGGCGCGGGGGCGACGGCGTGTGGTGCCTCACTTTCGGGAACGCGGACATGGTGCCCCTGACGGCGTACGTGATCGGGCACCTCCACCAGATGAACCTGTGGGTGGAGTACGACCTGGAGCGCGGCCGCGTCGGGCTCGCGCCTGTCAAGTGCGACGTCACCAGTGAGCGGCTCGGCCTGATGCTGTGACGCTCTGGGCCGGGGTTGGTTCACTACGTGAAAAACAGACATTGGTAACGGGCGCGGATGGCCATTGGTAACGGGCAAAACACCCATTACCGATCAAGCGTTACAAATAAGCCAACAAAGGTAACGGGCCGATGCCCGTTACTGATGACACATAATTGTAACGGGTGTCGAACAAAGACCGTTACCACAACTACTTACCGGTCACCTGAAATGGCTGTTTCTCCGGACCTACCGGAGCCTTTGGTAACGGGTGCAGACACTGAGCCTGTTACTCATAACACGTATTAGTAACGGGTGTCCAACAAAGACCGTTACCGAAACTAGATACCGGTCACCTGAAATGTCTGTTTCTCTGGGCCCACATGGACCTTTGGTAACAGTCACAGAAACCGAGCCCGTTACATGAACTCAACATCGAAGACGCGGAAAATGACGCGTCTCCTCTGTCTTGACGAAAGGAGACGCATCGTGTAATTGCGCGTCTCCTCCGTCTGGACGAAAGGAGATGTGTCTCCTCAGTGCGCGTCTCCTCCGTCTGGACAAAAGGCGACGCGTCTTGTCAGTGCGCGTCTCCTATATCTCGACAAAAGGAGACGCCTGCTGTGAACCCGCGTCTCTCTATGTCTCGACCAAAGGAGACGTATCTTGTCAGTACGCGTCTCACTCTGTCTCGACCAAAGGAGATGCGTACTGTGTACGTGCGTCTCCTCTGTCTCGACCAAAGGAGACGCATGCTGTGTACGTGCGTCTCCTCTGTTTGGACCAAAGGAGACGCCTATTGTGTATGTGCGTCTCCTCTAATCGACCAAAGGAGACGAGTACTGTGAACTTGCGTCTCCTCTGTCTCGACTAAAGGAGACGCGTTGTCTACTTTCACAAAAATTAGGTCCAGCATCCACATTCACAAAACTCCACAAACTGAATAGAAATCCACAAGATTCACATGCATAATCTGTCAAAATTCAGGCATTCAGTATCCTCTTCTAACAAGCTAAGTAAGGTTCACAACAATATCATCACTGGCCATGAGGATTGGTATCAGATACAATGCGAGCCATCATAGCATCATTAATGTGAAATTTTCCTGAGGGTGCGATCACCTGGTCCATGAGGAATGAGGAAGTTCTTTCCCTAATGTGGAGCAGCGTGTCTCGGTGCAGCTGACAAGTAGGTATGCGAAATGCCTGAATATAACAATGTCAGCAGTCAGCACACAGGTGGTTACCAAACATGTGCAGTGCTAATAAGCAAGAACTGTGCTCAGTTGCAGGTGTTACAATTGTAGATCCCAAGAAAGTACCTTAGGGTCCTTGAATTTATTTTTCACTGTAAGCATGTGATAGGCACAATAGAAGCCGCAGACTCTGGATTTGTAAGGTTGTTGGTGGCACTGTGATAAATATACATAGACAAACAGTGGTGAGAAGAAATAAACTCAAGCTTTAGTACTAGCTTCCACAGGCAGGAAACACTAAGTAATACGTACATCAAAAGCCTTCTCATGGTTCAAGGCGCAGCGGGGCAACTTGTTGTCATCACAGTAACTATTCCAAGCACTACAACAAAACATGCAACAATGGTTAGGGCACCATTAATAAACTCCACAGAGTTTGTTGAGGAAGTTTGTAGGTTAAGAAAGAAAAAGAACTTACTCAGCAATGGCAAGTACAAACTGAGAGAAATTAGTGTCTAACATCCTTTATGAATCAAGATACAAGACCGTCTTCTGCTTTGGAAAGATCGCCACTGCAATCCGGTGCTCCCCAGTGTTATAGCAGGAAATGATGACTCTCTTTTTAGCATATGATTGGTAGGCACGCTTCGTATAGGACACAAAAAAATCCCAGTTATTTTCTATATTTGACTGGCTAAAGCATTCAGGATCAAGGAAGGCAACGGGTTCCTTCTTCTGCCGTACTTCTACAGCCATATTCCTAATATTAAGAAAAAACAAAGTGTAAGGAGGCAAAATACATAGTAAAGATGAACTGAGGCAGAAAGCACATTTAGATAGAAAATGATTAGTGAGAAGCAGATTAAATTTTCAAGCAACTTACAGGATGAAACAGCGGAGAAGTCCCATATCCAAAGCATCCAAGTTGAAGAGATCGTACAAGTCGTTGATGATCACAGACAACAGCTCGTATTTTTCATCTTCTCTCACAGGCCACCAGCCGTGCTTGGGCCATATTATGCCCTGAATCAGAGACTCATCATTGTCCTTACAACGTCCCATGTAGAAATTGTGGAGATTAGTGACAGAAGGAGTAGTATCCGGATGGTTGAGTCCAGCAGCACTGAGCATTGCATTTCCAAATTTGTAGTTTGGGTTAATATGAGTCATAGCAACATTAGCCGCCTTCTTCTTAGCGTTTCTCTCAGATGGCTTTCTGGCAGGCTTATTTTCCTTCTGCTTTGAGATGGCTGAAGAAGGCTTTGTGGTAGGCTTATGAGACCTTTTATTTTCAACAATTTTCTGCTGCTGCTGCTTTGAGATGGCTGAAGAAGGTTTCTCAGATCGCTTTCTGGTAGACCTTTTATTTTCAGCGAGTTTCTTTTCCTGCTGCTTTGAGATGGCTGAAGAAGGTTTCTCAGCTGGTGTCTGACCAGCAGCTATTGCAGAGATATTGGGCCCAGATGTACCTGCAGCTTTCTTCGAACTGTCGTCGACAGATTTCTCGGCATCAGCCAACACATGACTCTGGGCTCCTGCTTTGGCATCATTGTTTTGAGCACTTTCTTTTGGGGATGGAGGTTTTGTTCTTTCATGAGAAGGTGGGGATGTAATTTGTGTTTCTGGGTCTGGTGGAGGAGGAGGTGGGTTACCAGGTTGGGAATGAATCTGTTCTGTAATTTGCGTTTTTGGGTGTGGACGAGGAGAAGAAGGTGGGTTACCATGTGGGGAATTTTGTTCTATAGTTTGTGTTTCTGGGTTTGGGTTTTCTCCTGTAGTCTGTGAACCAGAAGGAAACTGTACCATAGTGTGCGAACAAGATTTTGCAATTGGTGCTCCCTTGATGTGAATGTGACACCTCTTCCACTGTATCCTCTGGTGTAGAGCTTGTCCAAGTGTCGTCACCTCGTCATTAGGAGGGTGTTCCAGCACGTGATCCCTAAAGACAGAATATACATGCAGCACTTCGACCACAGCACAGTCTTCATGAATCGGGACTGTGTGTAGCGTAGTCTGCTCTGGTTGAACCACACCAATTGCAGCTTCACATTCAACACCGTGAAATATGATCCATAGGCCATAGTCTGTGGGTTCAGTCAACGTGCCTATAAGGTCTTCCTGTGTGGGGGAAGCAATGTGCAGTACCTCTGTCGACAACTCTGTAGTGCCGTTGATCAAACCTACATTATCTGCGGACACACAGCTGCTCTTCAGTCCGGCAGGTGAAGGGCTTGTGCGATTGGACACTGGTGCAAACACCACCTGGTACCCTCGTGCCATCATGTCAAGCATATCCTTCTCCATCTCAGCCTTGAGTTCTTGCTTGATTTCTTCCTTCATCTGTTGCTTATCAACTGATGAGTCAGTACTGGCCCTCTTCCTCTTCCTGTACATGGAAGCGTGCTGAGGCCATGCAAACTTCCAGCCCTGGTAGCTGGAGACACCACGCACGCGACCTGGTTGATCGGGGCGGCCCAAGCACTGACTTAGCACATCATTCTCCCTCAGCCATGAAGTCATTCCTGAAGATTCTGCATGTGCATTCTTTTCCATGATGTCTGCAGCCACACTTTCATTTGCCACTTTGTTGAACACTACCTCGGCAACACCATCTTTCACCACTAGTTTACTCCTTGCTCGCATCCAATTCCTTGAACGATCATCAGTGATGGCATCATATGGGTTGGCGATCCCAGCCGCAGCTAATTTCCTGTCCTCTTCCTCCCACAGTGGTAGTTTTCCACAATAACCAGCTGGACCCATGTTGTGCTCGTTTGTGTTCAGGCTTCGAAGTGACTTGAACTTGCCACTAAGAGATGAGGCTTCCTCGGTTTCCTGCTGTTTCACAAACTCTGTCCACTCTTCCGGCTTGATAAAGTCGTGCTTTCCAAATGGCTCGAGTCCTTTTCTGATAAAATCTCGCCTAAGCTGAAATCTGAATTGTCTCCATGCCTTGGCTGCAATCTTCCACAAAAGCTTGATTGCCTGCTCTTTCATGTCTTCTTGGAACTCCAAGTGTTTCTGCATATAGGTTTCAAAC
The DNA here is from genome assembly GCA_036936925.1 of Cenchrus fungigraminus. Lineage (NCBI taxonomy): Eukaryota > Viridiplantae > Streptophyta > Magnoliopsida > Poales > Poaceae > Cenchrus > Cenchrus fungigraminus. Next base: position 12,970,981 of record CM072779.1, read on the forward strand.
AAGTACCACTTTTGTTCATCGCTTAGTTTTTTTTATTTCTGGCAAATCCAAAGGTATCTTTTGTCTAGCGATGAGCCCTGCAAGCGCCCTGAACCTGCGCTTTTGTGTCAATGGTACTGGCATCCCCCCTCTCTCAACCTCAGTGACTACCATTTTGTCTCTTGGCCACTTTGTCGCTGTCCTTGGCACGCTGGCTTGCCACCCACCTGCTCTTGTTCTTCACTAGCAGTGGCATATCCATCTTCTTCATTATATGCATCTTCTTCAAATTGCCCATGTCGGCAGTCCTCGACAGAGTTATCCTGTGAATTAATTGTCAAGGGATTATGAGAAAGGTCAGCTCAGTGTCCAAGAATAGCACAAAAAGCAGACCATACTGCTCCCTCTCCAGGAGACATGCTACAATAGGAGACAAGTAGAGCACATTTTTAGTTAACCATGCATAACAGCTAAGCATTTATCTAATCAACACCCACAGAACTATGTACAAGACCATACAAATGAGAAAATAATTACAGTAACTAGTTTAGCCTACTATAATCTCATTGGTTCTATGGTAAACCATTAACATAAATGCAATATTCAGAAACCAAAAAATTAGTTCAGGCAATACGATCTTACCATTTTAAAGAGGAAGATGCTCGCTGCCTCTGTTGCCGATGAGGTACTTATTCAACTTGGAGAGAATGTCCAAATGTACATATGGAACAAGAGCAAAACCAAATATAAGAGTGAGTCGAAAGGAAAATGCTAAGTATACGTTTTGAAACTCGAAACCCTAACTGAGCATCAGTGGCGGAGCCAGAAAAAAAAATTAGCTGGGGCCACACCTAGTGCGTGTCGACCTCGTGCGCTGGATCCCTCCTCCTCCTCCTAGTCGTCGTTGCTGGAAGGTGAGGGGTGGTGTGGCGCGCGTCTCAGTGAAGGTGTGTAGCGTGCGTCGCGTCGTGGGGGGGAGGGGGTTGAGGGGAGGAAGGCGAGGGTGAGGAAGCGGCGGCGGAGGGGGCGAGGGGGAGGAAGCGGCGGCGGCGTGAGGGGGAGAGTGAGGAGGCGACTGCGTGAGGGAGGCGTCTTTCCCTACTAACCCTAGCGCGAGTGGGTGTGTGTGGGCCTTAAAACTGAAAGGCTCAATATTATTAGGAAAACGCGTCAGGCCAGGGCTAGTTCTATTCGAATGAAGAACGGTTCGCTTCATTTTCCCCTTTTAATCTGTAATCAAAGATTTGAATCACGTATTTCTCCGTCATTCGTAATCAAAATTTGATGATATTTGTTTCTGATATTTTCTAAAATAAACTTCTATTCATTTATGATATTGTTTCGTATATAACTCCATTTCCTGGATGTTGTTTATACACCTTTATCTTGTTTCTCACAAGTAACATAGAAATAATATATGTTTTACACAACCATTACTAATGAAACTTTGTATTTCGTAATGTTAAGGTGAACACAAGGTTGTGTTAAAATTTCAAATGTATATGAGTTCGAACATGTTGTGAAGTATGGAAAACTTCAGTGTTGAAGTATAACATTTTAGGAAACTATGTGAGAGATGTACACATTTGTACACAAGTATGATCTTCCTTTTGAGAAACCATTTGAAATTTTTATGACAAGTTTAGGCACCCAAATTATGTTGCCAAGTCAATTTGTAGAATTTTTAGACCAACCTAAGACGTTATTACAATTATTATATCCCAACCATGAGATAAAAAATCGAATTTTGATAATTTTGGTTACACAAGTGTGCCTGCTGATATTTTATTTCAATACTAGATGATCAACTACGAATTGTTCATATTTTTAATGAATTTTTAGGTGCTGTTTAATGGGCTCTAATATTTGAGGGAAGCAAGTTTCATTTCAAAAAAATTAGTGTCGAGCCCACGTGTCAGCGTCAGCAGCTTATATAAAAAGATAACGTTGCCTGGCCGGTCGAACCCACCTGACAACAAATGAGACGCGGGGTCTCGAACCCGCGTCGGAAATGACTCTCGATTTTGGAAATGAATATAACATCCCGAATGGGATAAGCGCAGCACACACGACGCTCTGACCTCTGAGCTCCCTGCTTCTTCTTCCCCACTCTGACCTCCATCGTCGCCCGCCCTTCCTTTCCCCACCATCGCGCACATGTCGCACTACACCGATTCGTCTGGAGGTGGACGTGGCAGGAGCAGGTTTCAAGGTGGCCGGGGCAGCCGCATTCACTCCATCGGCTTGGATCCAGTCGGTGAGCTAAGCGGCTTCCCACTAGTCCCTTGCCCGGACTGTGGTATGGCTCGGGTGGTGGAGGGGAGGACGCAGAAGAAAGGTGAAAACCACAGTCGTCTTTATTTCAAGTGTGCGAGGAACGCGGTGAGTAGTCTGAGCTGTGATTTCCCAAATCTGAGTTAGGGTTCTTATGTGCTTTTGATTTGCACAGTTCCCCAAGGTTTGTGGATATTACCGTTTCGAGAAGGAGTATCTCCAGATGCTGAAGGATGCTGGCGCCGTATCTTTTCGACCGTCGAACTGGGCAGACGTGATCGATGAAGTAGTTGATTCAGTGGATTGTCAACTTGGGACCGACAATCAGAGGAAAGCACCGGACGACAAGCAGAGGAAGAAAGCACTGGAGGAGAAGATGGACAATGTGATCTGGAAGATGAACTTGATTATTGTGGGTGCTGTTTGTGTAGTATTTGGATGTTTACTGGGGATGTATGCTGCAAAGAAGTAATTGTGATGTGAAAAGTGGTGCTTTAATTTGTTTCATCTGTGTGAATGAGGAATGAAAAATTTGTCACAGATGACAAGCTTAAATGTATGAATGAAGAAAATGGAATGGAATGACAATTGGGTCACGAATCTTAATGCGTCACATATCACAAATTTCATCAATTCATCTGTGTTGACATTTCAGTGTGAAATTAACCAGCCTGCACCCGCATTTCGAAACTCAGAATCTTTTCACTAACAAATAGAGTAACAAACATTGCAATTCATTATTGCCCTGCTGCCACTCTGCCCTGCCACTCTGCCATTGTTAGATGTAGTTCATCACAAGTTCAACAAACACACGGGAGGAACACATATTAACAGAGGAACATGTTCATGACAAACAAGCAGAGTTCCCAATGTTTGACCAAAAGGCCCTCTCCCCTGCCACTTAGATGTAGTTCGTCACAAGTTCAACAAACACACAGGAGGAACAAGAAGAGTTCCACGAACAAACAGAGGACGAACACACAGAGGAGGAACAAATTAATTAAGCTAAGGTAGGAAGACTTGTCGCCGCCGCCGGAGGAGCCCCACCGTCGGAGTCGGAGCCGCTGAGGCCGCGTTCGTCACCGTCGTTGAAGCTGACATTGTCGCCGTCGCTGCCGTCGTCGCCGTCGCTGTCGTCGTCGCCGTCGCCGTCGCCCCAGACCACGACTCTCTGAAGGTCCCCAGACAACCAATGGATCTTGAAGGCGAAATCCTTCACGGACCTCTACAGCGGATCGTTGGGTCGTGGCAGGCCGAGCTTAACACCCACCTGTTGAAGCTTCCTAAAAGCTTCGGCCAAGAGTTGGACGGACCAAATGTTGTCCAAAACTAGTTGTGAACTCAGAGAGGAGGGCTGCACGGGCGGCGGTGCTGGTGCCTCCTCGGCCGGCGGCGCCGGCGCCTCCTGGATGAGACGACGGCGGCGGCTTTCGTCGTTGTCGTCCTCCTCCCTTCCCCGCTTCCTCGATGGCTCGCTCGACGATGATGCCATGCGCGCACTTGAGGAAGAAGAAGCTCTTGGTGACCGGAGACGGTGGTGCTAGGGTTTTCTTGGTGGCGCGCTTGAAGCTTATGGAAGAAAGCTCTTGGCCAGCCGGGCATTTATATGACAAGACGGGAACCGTCAGGCGGCCAGTCTTCCCACTGCGACACATCACTACGCCTCGGAACGCGGTACACTGCGGTGACGCGTGTCCACTAACCAGCGTCGCATTTGACAAAAGACTTTTTTCTCCGTCCCGCAAAGACTGTTCATATACCTTATTTTAATACCTCTTTTCAAGTTCCAATGCAAAGACTGTTCATATAGATTATTTTAATTTATTAATACCTCTATTCACTGGAAACCGACCACAAAGGAAACAGTTCTCCTTTCTCCTTTTAATCTGGAACCAAATTTTGTGTCACGTATTTCTCGGTCATACATAATCCAAATTTGATGATTGTTTTTTCTTATTTTTTCTAAAATCACCATCTTTTCATTAATTTCATTGTTTAGTGTATATTTCCTTTTCGTTAGTAATGTTTTCATGCCTTATCTTGTACTTGATAAGTAGAACATAGAAATAATATTTGTTTTACACAACCATTACTAATGAAACTTTGTATTTCGTATTGTTAAGGTGGATACAAGGTTGTGTTAAATTTTCAAATGTACATGAGTTCGAACATATTGTAAAGTGTGGAAAACTTCAGTGTCGAAGTAACATTCTAGGAAACTATGTGAGAGATGTACACATTTGTACACAAGTATGATCTTCCTTTTTAGAAACCACTTGAAATTTTTATGACAAGTTTAGGGACCCAAATTATGTTGTCAACTCAATTTGTAGAATTTTTAGACGAACCTAATACATTATTAGAATTATTATATCCCAAACACGAGATAAAAATTCGAATTTTGATAATTTTGGTTACACAAGTATGCCTGCTGATATTTTATTCGAATACTAAATGACCAACTACTAATTGTTCGTATTTCTAATGAATTTATTATAGGTGCTGTTTTATGGGCTCTAATATTTGAGGGAAGCAAGTTTCATTTCAAAAAAAAAGTGTCGGGCCCACGTGTCAGCGTCAGCGACCTATATAAAAAAGATAACCGTTGCCTGCCCGCCCCACGTGACAACTAATGTGATGTGGGTTCTCGAACCTGCGTCGGTAATGGCTCTACATTTTGAAAAATCAATATAAGATCCCGAATGGATAAGCGCAGCACACACGATGCTTTCCTAATTTCTCACTAGGGATTAGCGGAGGTGAGCGGAGGCGGCGCCGGCGAGGTGAGCGGAGGCGGGGACACGACGATGAGCGCCGGCGAGGGGCCAAGCAGCGGACGACCCCGTGCACCGTGTATCGAGGAGGAGAAGCCGAACGCGATGCGGTGCCGCAACTGGATCCGCGCGCGCGCCAGCGAGATTGCGGCGAAGACGGAGACGACGATGACCGTCGGAGAGGGGCCAAGAGGCGGTGCAGCGAACCCAAAGCCGGAGATGAGTTTCATCAACTGGATCCTCTCGGGTTCCGACGAGGGGCCAAGCAACGGCAGGGAGGAGCGTGCCGGCGAGGGGGCAGCAAAGAGGGCAAGGCGTCTGCCTCACGTCTGCGACGGCAAATGTCTTGCAACGACGGCGAGAGGTCGAGGGAGCGGCGAAGGTGTAGAGGACCTCATATCCGACGCTGGCAACTACCACGACGACGGCGAGGCAAGTTTCTCTGAATCACAGTGCCTTTTACTTGTTCTATAAATGGAGCAACTTGAGCTTGAGCTTGATCTACTTGTTCCTATGAAATGGCTTGTTCCATAGAGATTTTGTAGGATTTCTAACATGATCAATGTAGCAACTTGTTCCTATGAAATGGCTAGCTTGTTCCTTTGTCTATCTCAATCTTCTCATTCCTATGGTTCATCCAAATGATCAATGTAGCAACTTTCCTATGTTTTTCATTCCATAGGAATCAAAATGGCATGACACTGTCTAGGAATATGTGAAACCTGGGGTTGATAATATTAAGGAAGAAATGCACATCCTCCTCACAAAGGCTGCATTGATGAGGCGGTACAAGTTTGTGGCTGAATAAAATCTGCAGCCCATGGAAGATGCGCTCGATGTGTTTCAAGATACCTTGGTTGCATTTGAAGAGGCTGCAAAAAAAAGCAAACCTTAGTTGAAGATACCATGCTTTTGTTGATGTTGAAGGGGGCGTGCTTTTGTTGATGTGCATGGTCAGATAGCATGACCATTGTAAAAATGTGACGGGCAAGTTAAGGCCTAGCTAGATGGACAAGTTAACTGTTTGTAATAATTATGTATATCTGTCTGGATCTTTGTGGACAAGTAATCTTTATCTATATATGTGGACAAGTTATCTTTATATATATTAATTATGTCTGTTTTGTCTCAAAAGATTTTTTGTTGATTATGCCTGTATGTCGAAATGGGAGCCCTGAGAGATCGGGCTGACCTGTCAATCAAGACAGATACAAAGAAGACTACGCGGGATGGTTATTCCGTGTCGCATTTGCCCCTCCAAACCGACGAGGAGGAGCCGGCCCCACGCGCCGCCCCCGTACATTGGAGACGAGATTTGGCTTATCCACGTATCCTTTGTTCCCACTGTTTGACCAAAAGCCACTCTCCCCTGCCACTCGATCTGCCATTCTGCCTTCCTTCTCAAACCTTCAGCCTTCCTCGTCTCTGTCGCCTTCTCTCCGATCCCCTTCTCCTTCCTCGTCTCCGTCGCAGAGATGGCCGGCGGAAAGCAGTCATTCCCCCGCCGCGACTCAAGACGGAGGTTCTGCAACGAGGAGGAGAAGGTCCCGCCCGCCGCCCCGCCAAGAGAGTGAGGTTCCGCAGCGAAGAGGTCGGTTCTTCGTCGGTCAGGGGGAGGAGGCCGTACACGCGCGCAAGCGCCAAGGGGGTGCACTCCGGCGATGCCCGGCAGGCAGAGGCCGAGCCTTCCTCGAGTTTGGTAAGCTTGAAGTTAGATTTATGCTTGAAATTGAATTCCTGGTACTCATCATATGCTTCTCACAAAAATGTTGAACTCATTCTATATACTGCTTCAATTTCTGAATCTTCATGCACATCGACTTTTATTAACTGAACATTTAGTGTATTCACTGATCAATGGTTCCAATGCATCAATTTTCCATTGTTTTAGGAAGTTGTTGTACCAGCACATGACATTGTCAGGATCTGGACAGAAATCGACAAGCTCAAGGAAACCTTAGACTACATCTGCACATTCCTAAACAGAATGGAAAGAATGAAGAAGGATGACATTGGTAAAGAGAAGCAGCAGGCAAGTTCTGAACCTAGTTACAGCTAAACAACTTTCTTGTTTGACTGGTTACAACTTTATGATATTAAACTTGACAATCTAATTGTGAAGCTTGTTTCAATTTGCCTTTGTTTTAGAAATGTGTTGTTACTCGGGAGGAAAATTATTAACCTTTCGAGTAGAAATTTTGTTATGCTTGAAATTTAATACATGGTACTCAGTGACGGAGGCAGCGAGGGGGGCGGAGGGGGCTCCAGCTCCCCTACTGCCGTCAAACTCCAAGAAATCTCCTGCAATTTCTCTAGTTTTTTTTGTCATAGATACGTAGAAGGACTGTATTCTGAGGTAGGAGAAAGTGATTTTGTGATTTTTGATTAAAAAAATCATTAGGCCCACATTAATTGTATCGGGTCTTCCTATTATATGTATAGTTCAGCACCCCTAAATTTTATTCTGGATCCGTCACTGATGGTACTCATCATATGCTGCTCACAAAATTGTTGAACTTATTCTATATACTACTTCAATTTCTGAATCTCCATGCTACATCGATTTTTATTAACTGAACATCCAGTACCTTTGTTTTAGGGAGGTGCTGTAGCTTGGGAGGACATTGACATGATCTGGAAACAAATCCACAGGATCAACCAAGCTCTGAACCTAGTTACAGCTAAACAACTTTCTTGTTTGACCAGTTACATCTTTCATGATATTAAACTTGGCAATCTAATTATGAAACTTGCATCAATTTACCTTTGTTGTAGAAATGTGTTGTTACTCAGGAGGATCTTCACTGCATCTGGAAAGTACTCGACAAGGTGGATAGAAGGATGGATGACAAGGCTGTGGACGACATAAGTCTCCTAGCAAATGGTCAGAAAATACTAGAATCTGAGGTGGAGAAGCTTAAAGGCACACAGAAGATGAAGGATATTGAACTTGCCGAAACTGCAAAGAAGAATGCTGAGCTGCAGGAAAGACTTGTAAAACTAGAGGCAAAGATAGCTTAACTTGAGGCTGTAGCACAAAAGAAGCCATCTAACTAGTGCCCCTGCTGATGCACGTCAGATGTGATCATGTGAATCTGTTTGTTCTGAACATTATGCATGTCATATGTGAACATGTGATGCTAGCTATATATGCATCTTAAATATGTAGAATATGCTCTTATGACTACTATCTATGTGTACTTGTGGTTTTGCATCTTATTTAAGAGACATGATTATATGTTTGTGTGATATCCAATATTTGCTATGATGACATAGTCAAATATTTGACGGCAGTGACAGTGCTAATGGACTTCAATTATTGAGCTCCGAGTCTAGTAACGGGCGTCAAATTGTCATCAGTAACAGACTTAAAAGCACGTTACCGATATGGCAGTGATCGGTAACGGACTTAAACAGCCTGTTACCGATAGGTTTAACTTTCGTAACGGTCGCATTTTAACATCCGTTACAAAGAATAACTGTAACAGGCGTTTAAGAAGCCCGTTACTGGAAGTCCTCATTGGTAACGGGCGTTGTGTTTGCCACGTCGGGGTCGAGTCTGCCACGCTTATGCGTAACGGGCGCCAAACAACAACCGTTACAGATGGAGTCCATGTAACGGGTATTAAGGACCCGTTACAAATACTGCGTGACCTATTTGAGATTTTCACGTAGTGATTCCTCTTCTCTTCCGGTCTTCCTCCAGGGCTTGGGAGGAACCGCTGCCGTGTAGTATAGCCTAGGCAACCAAACGTTTCAGTTTGGAAGTTGCTTATCCTGATCGTGCGTGTGGCATGTACAGTTTGTAGTGTAATCTGGTAATTAAGCGTGCGATGTACTGATGTGTTCACCCTTTGACTGAGCATGTAGAACTAAAGATCGATGTGTATATGTACATTATGCAATGTGCGGTCTGAAGCTTGACTTTCTTTGCTTATTTGGTTATAGTTCTGAGCGTCAGATGCAGCATCTCAGAGATTCAGCTGAATTTAGCGTTATCAAAGCAATTTAGCTGGAGAGGAGACCACGCTGTTAACCGAGTTGCTCCTGTCCGACCCTAACCCTAGCCGCAACAGACCTCCTCCTCTCGATTCCTTCTGCCGCGCCGCCGCCTGGTGGGCACTTGAGCTTGCAGCGGGTTGCGGCTTTGACCGTGGTACAATGTTAGTGACGACGACGCGGGTTGTGGGCTTGTGGCGGCTTCTTTAGCCCTTCTCCCAGGCTCTGGTGGTGTAGTGTGTTGTTTATGTGCGGTGGCGTCCGCTTCGGCGCGTGATATACTTTTGTTGTTTCTTCTTAAATGATATGATAGTGCTCCTACATTTAATTTTTTTTAAAAGCAATTTAGCTGACTGCTAACGCAAACATGAGACGTGACTCGGTGCATCATTCATATATCACCGGATTGTTTGCTGCAGAAAAAATATAAAAAAAAACTTACAATCTGAGCATGTGACGACAATGCAACTGGTGCATCCATGATTCTGAAGTATTTTACTATGTTGAACTAGGGTTTACTTTAGTTCTCAATATTTCTAATGTTTGAACAATAATTAATAGTATTAAACGTAGATTAATGATAAAATTTATTCTATAACTTCTGAATTAATTCGTCGTGTTACAATAAACATGTAATGTTGCGGCACTTTGGAAATGGGTAGCTCCACCACCTCTGCGGCCTAGGCCGATTCCGACAACATTATACCAACGTGTGGTTAGAATACCCCAAAGTCCAAATTATACATGTTAGAATTAATCAGAAATTTTATTTGAATTAATTTAAATACCATTACAACTATCCAAGTTTGGAGAACTATCACTATAATCCATCTATTAAAAATATCATTAATTTTGTATGTATTTGACAACCTTAGACCCATGTGTAGGTTTGGTATTTACGTAAGGACAAGAAAGAATACTTACGGTATACTACATCTCTACACTCCACTCGTTGACTCGGTCCCATGCAGCATTCTCTTCCGCTTTTCCTTCTTTGAGAGAATTCCTTCAGTGTCATCGAAAGCTATACTGATCCCTTCAATGCCATTCAAAATTACGAGATCCCCTCAGTACCATTGCTTCTAATTTCCAGTCCCGTAGGTGCCACTACCGTCAGTTTTATGGTACGCCGTTCCCTCTGCTCTCTTCCAGCGGCGACAGCAGTGTGCAGTGCGGCGCGCGGCCTGGCGCCCCGTGGCCAGCGGCAGCAGCGCGGTGCCCCTACTGCCAGCGGCAGCAGCCCGGCACCCCCACGAGCAGCGGCGTGGCCCGGCGGGCAACATCGAGGCACGGTGCTGGCAGGTGCTGCAGCAGTGCAGCGTGGCGCCGGCTAGCGTTGGAAGCGCGTCTCTGCGGACTGTGGCGGCGCGACCATGACCGCGGCCCCGACGGGCAGCCGTGGCGCGGGGCCGATGAGATGCGGCGGCGCTGCTGTGATCGCTGCCTCGACGAGCAGCCGTGGCATGGCGTCGACGAGATGAGGCGGCGCGACCGTGACCCCGACGCCAATGAGCAGCCGCTGCGCCTCTGAACTCCCGTCGTCACCGCGCGTGGGGAGCTGGTCGTGGCGCTGCTGCTTCTGAGTGGGAGGCCTTCCGTGCCCCGTAGGTCCGGGGAGCTCGCCGGTGGCCCCATCGCTTCCGCGCGAGAGCTCGCCGTGGTCATGCGTCGCGCCGTGGCCCGGTGCGCGGCCACCAGGTTCGCCGTCCTCGCGCCCCGGGCGCTCCAGCATCCAGCCGCCGCATCTGACCACGGGATCCGCAACGGTGCCGCCGCGCTGATGCGCTCCCTTTGCAACAATCCGAAGCTGCAAATTTGGATATGAGAAGTAGCATGGATTACCAATCCATTTTGTGTGAGAGATTGGAGGAAGCATGTTCTGGGCGGCACTTGATTTGTGCGGCAAGAGAACAGCTGAGGAGGAGAAAGCCAAGAGAATAGGAGAGAAGAGAGAACGGATGATTGTTTAACGCCGGTGGAGAGGACTGACGGCAATTGGCACACACGGGACTGGAAATTAGAAGTAATGGCACTCAGGAGACTTTGTAATTTTTGATGGTACTGAAGGGATCAGTATAGATTTTGAAGGGGTCAGTATAGATTTTAATGGCACTCAGGAGACTTTGTAATTTCCCGTCAGGTCTCGCTTTTCTGCCATTGCGGCAGCGCTCCACCACAACATCATGCATGTGCCATTGCGGTTGCACTCAGTTCCGGCCTTACTCATCTGTTGCCACGGTCCTGCTCATCCGCCATGCACCGTTACGGTTGCTCGTTAACCGTCGTGGCCACACTTCACCTTGGGCCCACTGGTCTGCCTCACACCGGCACAGTTGCCCTCCGTTAGTGGCGAAGCCATAAACGAAAGCCTAGAGGGGGCTGCTGCTGCATCTTGCACCTTCAGACCTCCCTCTTTCCCTCTTCTTTCACCTCTTCTCCCTCCTCCAGCTTTGGGATGGGAGGGGGGCTTTGGTGGGGTTGTCATGGTGGCGCCGGCGGTAGGGGGCTCCAGGCCCTCCCAACCCACTGCTGCCTTCGCCCCTGCCCTCCGTGCCAGCCTCGTTGGTCAACCATTGTGTTTGTGCTTCACCCTGGCTTTGTTCATCTGAATCTATGGTGCTCTAGACGTCCCCGCGCGTCTGACGCTTAAGCCCATCCCGGACGACATTTGCAGAGAAGCACGAGGGGAGACATTGATGTTTTCCTCATTGCTAGAAGAAAGGGTGAGAAGCAAAGAAGTCGAGGAGAATTGGCCATTTGAGGGACTTCCAATCGAGCCTGTTCAGCAAGATTACTCGCGACTTGCGTGTTTAACCCATCCAAACCAGCTAAACTATCCAAATAGATGAAATCTAGAACTCGATCCTTGGGCATACTAGCAAAATGGCACGCACGTGTCTATAAACCCATAATAAAAAATCATGTTTATAAAATGAAGGTGTATATGGTATTCAATAACCAAGAAACTTAACCCATATCACAATAATATCTAGGTTTCAGAAAATGTTGAACACAACATTTTATACATTCATAGTTTAACTATGAACCATGCGTAGTCATACACTATTAAATAGGCATATATACTACTAATGCTTCCATTCAGTAAAAAATGATTAAGCAAGGGAAGAACATGGTGTGCTATAGAATATACATGTTTGATCAGAAAATTAACCCGAATCGTTTGACCTTGTCTATTGATCACAAAGGAACTCATGAGAGAGAGACAACCAAATGTATCAAACCACCGGTCCACCATGGATACCAGATATTGTTGAAACAAATATTATTATTTCCCTACCTTCCCACCTGTTGATGGCTGTTAAGTACCATTTTCATGGTCGTCAACTCTTGCAAATTGAAGCATGAATTGCACATCCACATTAGAATAGGAGCTTAAACTAACACTTTCCACCAGTGTCGATGTCTATTCGAATGCAGGTATTTAGCATAGGAAATGAGAAGAATCCATGCACATTCACTCCACTTCCATCCAAGGCACTCAAGTGATGGCCAATCAGAGGCTGCCACATGGATTCTCCTGGATCCATGATGTCACCAATCCATGTGAAGAACTCTCGACGAATCACACACTGCCATGTCAGCATCACATGGATCCATGGGCCCACTTTGCTAACTAAACCGCCAGGAAACGTGCCATGCACGGAGGAGGAGCATCAGGGCCCACATGGAAGTGAGCCAGAGGAAGCACAAGCCGGGAGGCCACCCGAGGGGGCCGGCCGACCCTAGGTTCGGTCGAACCGACCTAGGGTCGGTTCATCCTGGCCCTCCACGTGGTCTCCTCCCATTGGCTCCTGGCTGCATCCCGGGGTGTTTTGGAGCATTTGGAGCCCCGGAGCAAGCCACTCCCTTGCCTATAAATAGAGGGGGAGGGGCCTCATTTCACACACACCTCCAAGCTCTCAAGTTCCACTTCTCTCTTGTGTAGCTCTCTCTCCCTCTCTCCAATTCTGCCTATGTGAGGTGATTCTCACCTCTATGTGGTAGAATGGGGTTGAGAAGAGATCTAGACTAGGATTAGTTGAGAGATAGAGTAGGAGTGAGGAGTGAGTTGATGTCCTCGTGGATGCTTGTTCTTCATTTAGACCAAAGTGAGTATTTCAGCATTTCTTATTTAGACTATAGTGAACATCATGCATGGATGATTTGTTCTTGTGTTCTTATCTCGTTCATAAGTTAGAGGCTTGTGTTCTTCATGACACAAGGCTTCGATCCTTTAGAGCTAGTCCATTAGTGTAACACCCTAAAATTCCATCATTAAAATAATGTAGCAACATGGTCTTTTAGTTTTTTGTTTTCTAAGGAATAAATAAATTATCAAATAAATTTGGCTTTAAAATATTTAAATATCATTTTGAATAATTTTAGAGGCAACAAGTGCTTGTGCATCATATTTTTGAAATGCATAATTTATGTTTGTATGTGTGAAGTTTTAAAAGTTTTTAAAATGATTTGAAAATTTTGAAAAGTTTTGTAGTGTTTAAATTTTGAAAAGTGTTTAAGGTTTTGAAAGGGTTTTAAAAGAAAAGGCTTTGAAAAAAAAAGAAACCCAAACTCCTCCCCTAACCCTTCCTCTCTTTTAGCCCACCCCGGCCCAGCCTCTCGCGTGGCCTAGCTCGCCCCCGCGCGGCCCGCTCTCTTTCGGCCCGTTTACAGCCGCAGCAGCCCACCAGCTCCTCCCCCTCTCTCCTCTCACCGACAGGTGGACCCCACCCGTCGGGTCCTCCCCCTTCCTCCAGCCGATTCCCCCCTCCTCTGCCTCGCATCAAAGCTGTGGCCGCTGGCCAAATCCCGGCGCCCCTCGGCCTTTTTCCCCCTTCCTTCAAGCCAGCAGTTAAGGCTCAGTGAAGACCCACCACCACTCTCCTCCCTAACTTCTCTCCTTCAGTTTCTCCGCCATCAAGCGCCCCTTTGAATGCAGTAACGGCCGCCGGCGACCCCCTGGCCATCAATGGCCATCGCTTCCCCGGCCATCGCTCCCTCTCCCTCCTCCTCTCTTTAAAAGCCGTGGCCGAGCCCCTGCGCGCACCCTTTGCACACCCGCTCACGCCCTGCACCTCTCTCCCCTCACGCGCGCGCCGCCGCCTTGAAGTCCTCTGCCGCCGCACCATTGCCGACGTCCTGGAGCTTCCTCTCTTCTCCCTCGTCGCGTGTGTCGTCGTCCCGAGGATCCGGCGCCCCGGAGCCCCTTCTTCCCCGCCGACCGAGCCGCGCCCCTGCTTCCTTCCCCGGAGCGCCGCCCGAGATCGATCTTCGCCACCGTCGCCTCCCCGTTGGCCCGAGCGCCCTCTGCAGGTTCGCAAGGAGGTAAGGGAACCACGCGTGCCGCTTGTGGTTGTTCCCGTGCTCTGAGTCGCTCGCAGCAGCTCGCCGGAGATGGTCGTCCGCCGCCAGCCTTCCAAAAAGTTTAAGATTTTAGTTTAAATGACGCTAAAAATTGTTTGTCAACTGTCAACCATATTCTTGATATGTTTGATTGTTATGTAATATAATATAGCCTGTATATATTTAATTTATCAGGCCCTATTTTGAATTTTTGAACCGGGCCTCGGATTTTGCCGGGACGGCCCTGATGCTACTGTGTGCAAAATTTGAGATCAGTTAGAGTTGTATTTCAATTAATATGAATTTTGGAAGCAAGGCTAACTAGGAATTGAATAAATGTGTTGATCCTTACTTATTTAAGTTTAATTAAGGTTTTTATGTTTAGTTTATGTTTGAAATCAATTTTCACACACCCCTTCGTGTATGAAAACCTGGTTTGTAATAATGTAACTTTGTGAACTTTTATGTAATGTTGAACTTGTACTCTGGTCCCGCCTTCGTGTGGGCTTAGCGCATATCAGCGATCCTGTTGTAAGGGATTTATAGGGATTGACCCGGCAGAGGCGACAAAATACAACCTTGTTATCGCTTATGAGCCAAGTAGACTGACTTAGGTGATAATACGGATTTATTTTGAGCGGTTCTGTCACAGACTTTCTCATCTCTTCTAGCTCTCTACGTAATCTTGTAAGCAAAAGAGACACACAAAATTAGTCTTAATTGACAAGAAAATGTGTATGACAAGATAATCTGCATTACAAGATAGACCAATACCTTTTATTTCAACATCAGGTAAATATATAACAAAAAGGGAAACCAAAATCATTACAACCCTGATTTTCATCTAAGAGTCATCATCTTCACAACATCTTCATTCTTCGGATAATTAGTCCTCAAATCACATGTGACATGTTTTTCTTTCATACAGAGCCGTAGAACAACAACTTCATCTATAGTGTACAACATAAGTTCTCATACATATGTCGTATCCCATGGAGAAAATATACTCCCCAAGAATGTAACACTCTTATGTGCTCATTGGTTTTTCTTTTGACATTTGAAAAGTTAAACATTAAAAAAACATTAATAATCCATGCAAAACAATAATATTTAATCTCTATTTTTGTGCTATAATAACAAAAATATGACTTTATTAATAGAACAACCATGTTAATTTATTGTAGTGCAAAATATAAGCCAATAACATACATCTAAAGAACATTATATTCTTTTACAATATTATTATACTATCTCTGAAAAGTACTCTGAATCATTTTCCATTTTTAAGGATAATACTGGATATTAATATTTCACTGAAATGTAACTCAACGTGACTAGTGAAACAATAATTCTGCAATCCTAACTCAATATACTCTGAATGTTACTGAAATATCATAGAAACTAATTTCATTATACTCAAAAAAATTTATGAATCTTAATTTAATATGATGAGTTCAGTAACTTTGTCTCCTTAAATTAAGAGCTTGCTCAATCAATTACATTCTCTAACTATATAGTGGTACTCATGCCACTATTCCTGCAATTCTCGTATGATCAACCAAAATTTCCTACTCAATCAAATATCTTAATTTTACAAGAGTTGTATAAAATATCTTGTTATATTGTATTTAAAAATATAGATACTATTATAAATATTCTAAGTTGCGCAAGAAGCAATATTATTTTCAATCAAACTTATTAATGTTATCAAATTAAAATAAAGTTTTATTAATTGTCCATCAATAAACTAACAACCCTAAACACATAGAAACATGCACTGTAACTTTGCATGTATCGTGACTACTAGACATATGTCGTGGGCTCACTGGTCTATTAACTTCTATGCTATATATGCACTCACACCGTAGTTTTCTTCAAAAAATACTAGTTTTTTTAATAGCTTCTTATAATCATTTTAAAACATACGCACTACCATTATCATATTGGGCTACAAATATCTTAAAATATTAAACATTTTATCTAGATACATGGTTAAAAGTAAGTGTCTATACCATTTCTAGTTTACCCCATTATAATTTTTTTCCTAAATATAGATACCATGGATAAGATATAGATACCACTATAAATAATTTTAAAAGAGTAGTATAAAATATAGATATTCAATCATATTTCCCAATAGGAAGGCGAGTAGGTCAAAGAGTTTAATATTGCACATGAGTATATCATGGATGAGTAGTGTCAATACTCAAGGCAGGGGTAAGATAGATAAAGTAGTATGACACTATGACCCACACATGATTTATCTCAAGACAACTAAGCTATGGAGAAGGACTAAGGGTTAGCTCCACAAGAATTCTAAACAACACTAGAGTGTTTTAGAGAGCTTCAACACTCGATTTTTCTTACCAATCGACGAATGCCATGTCTTCTTCTTCTTCTTCTTCTTCTTCTTCTTCTTCTTCTTCTTCTTCTTCTTCTTCGGCCCTGTTTAGTTCGTTGGAAGATTTTGGAGAAAATTTTTGGGGTTCCCTTCCAAGGTCTATTAAGAGTATTAAATGTAGAGTACTTACAAAACTAACTACACGAATGGACTAGAAATCGAGAGATGAATCCATTAAGCCTAATTAATCCGTCATTAGAAATTAGTTACTGTAGCACAACGTTGTCTAATCATGTCATAATTAGGATCATTAGATTCGTCTCGAAAATTAAGGTACGAGTTGTGGAATGGGTTTTGTCATTAATTCACATTTAATACTCCTAATTAGTGTCCGGAGATTGATGTGACGGGTAGTTGGTGAAATTTTTGGGAACTAAACAAGGTTTTCTTCTTCTTTGTCCTCCTCCTCCTCCTCTCTGACAATGGTGCTCCAATAAGTTTTAGAGACTTTCTTCAGTGCGGTCGGCATAAAGTGACGTAAAGCATTGTTAAGCCAATCATGTTGCGACAGGTGGCACCATATTTTCGGGCACGCGTAAAGGTGTGGAGAAACCTTCCAGGGTAGTACCGTCATTTTACAGCCGCGGTCTATTAGGTTCCTTGCACACAGCCACCGTGTTTATCCCCACTCCCCGGAGAAGAGAGCTGGTACGGTGCAAAGTGCCATGGATTACGCACCACGCCGGTGAGTTACGCATCAACGAAGGAGCTTCAGAAGGGTTAGGTTGGTGGTCGGGCGCCGCCGCCGGAGTGTGTCATTTTTACTCTCAATAGCATTGGTTACGTCGTCGGTCTCGTGCCTTACGTGCGTAAATAATGGTTACGGCAGTAATCACCTGTGTGCATGTGGAATAGACGATCCAAAATTCTTGGTTACACGAAAACACTGATGGCTTACGTATACGATGCGTAATCCATTGGGAAAGTGAATGATACAAGACCTCATCACAGAAGATCCAAAATTACTAGGTTACGCGAAAACTCTACTGGTTACGTACGACATCGTCGAAACAAATTCCTAGCATATGAGCACAGAAGATCTCCTATGTCGTAATTGTATACGTCATTAGTAAATCAAGTGATAATATGATGGGCCTGGGCCATCTAGTACATGCCACGTAGTTGGCACATGTATTTGGTGTCTGTATTGCTAATGAGCCCTTTGTACTGATAATAATTAGGTATACAGTTAAAAAATGGTTTGAGTGGTATGACCTCATTCTTCTTAATAAATACACGAACTTACATACTATTTGACTTGGTACCATTATAATTTTCCGAAATAACTTTCGTATCATCCGCCGCTGAGGCCGTCAAAGACCACATTGTTTTAGGAAAAGAGTCCTCCCAAAACTCGCACGGATGGAGGCGGCAGAGACGCGCTCCCACGCCGCAACGAATTCTTCCCCTGCCGCTCGCCATGAGGCACAGAGGAAGGTCGCGCACATTTAAGAGCACCGGAGATGATGAGGACATCCCAGCCGTACGTAACCCAGCTCCCTTGGTTATACAAGATGCATCGCGAATTACACCAAGTCCACCTTGGGTTACGCATGAAGATTGAAGAATCAAACGCAAGTGGTTACGCAGGAACAAGCATTGGATACACAAGCACATGTGTATGAAGGACAGGTTACAAGCAGCCATGCTAAGAAACTCCAATAAGAGGTTAATCAGTGAATGCTTTAAGTTCCTCTCTGTGTTACATTGCAATACTGATGAGAGTCATATACTACCTTACTAGTCTTGTACTTTACTCCTAGTCAGGTTTACAAGAGTTACATGGAAGACACATAGGGTTACATGGAGGACACCAAGTTCGCTGCCTAAGCTGAGAAGGATTAATCACACAAGACTCTGGGTTACATGAGAAGCTTCACGTCCAACTCTGTACCATCATATTGCTGAAATACTTCTTGAAATCTGGAATTTATGTCGGAAAATTCTTGTACATCTAACAAGTTGTGTCGTGCAGTAGTTTGAAGCTCCTTCAAGTCAAGATTTCAATGCAACAAACAGTGCATCATTTGGACTTCCGAGCTAGGAGTTATGGCAAAATTACTATTTTTCTAGCATACACAAAGCTACTTCATGTATGCATATTCCTTTCGCATGCTACGTATTATGATTCTGTTCTGATTAATCACATATTTCCGTGGGAGCAAAAATATTCCAGTTAAATATCATTTTTTTCTTAGGCTCAATACATCTAAGAAATCAAAATTAAAAAAAGGTGAAGAAGAAATCATTTTCGCTCATAAGATTTGGATATTTTAGCTGGTCCAATTCTTGCTTCTCGCATATTTCCGTAATATGTTTGTCTATTTCCAAAAGAAGTTGCGACTTAAGGGAATATGTACGTCATATGTTTGTCCGCATATGCCTCTTAAATTCCAGAAAATATTTATTTTCCCCTCTTACAATATATTATAAGAAAAGTCCAGTTCACATCTCGTTATTGCGATTGTAGGAATATAACTTCAAAAATTATTTTCCATCTCATATTACCCACCATACTATTCAAACTAAAGCAAGTGACCTATACTCATCTTCATGTGGGTTATCTTTTTTGGAGTTCAAATTTTGTGAAATAATATCCGTAAACGAACAAATAAATATATACATGTTTTAATCATTTTGAAGGTTGGTACACTAGATTCTTGCATAATAATCGTGAACAATTCTTGAAAACCTTTTTAAATAAGATATGACGACGTCTGTCATCGCACGAATTTTCCGTTCAAAAGGCGAGCTATGCGGAAGGCTCCGTGTTTTCCGGAGGTAGTTCCTGAGGCGATTGCGACGGCGATCGAGATCCCATCCTAGCTCTCGTCTCTCCGGCGGGATCTAGGCGCTCCACCGCCGGCCACCTAGGCCCCGGTGTCCACGCCAACCCTGTGACGGTCCCTGCCGTCACTGGTAACTCTCAGCTCGTCGGTCCGCCGCTCTGGCGCCGCCGACCACAAAAACCCTAATTCCCAAATCTTTCTGCCGCTTAGGTTTTTAGATTGTGGGATCTCTGGTGCGATAGTTTCTCGCTGTCCGGCACTGTCTGTGCCTCTTTGTAGGATTGCTACGGCGTCTCGCAGAGGAGGTTTGAAGGAGGGCGGCGATGATAGCGCGCCTGAACAGAGGTCGACCCGGGATGCAGGGGTTGCTGAACTACTGCAGAAGCTCAACCTTACGGAGGAAGAAGGGGGTGTGGCGGGGTTCAGCGACGATGAGGATCTCGGGGATGCGGCAAAGGTGGAATGGGTGCTGCTGGGGAAGGTGCTTTCTCCAACAACCCTGAATGCGAACAAGATCCGATTCGCCATGACGCCGGCGTGGGGTAACCCCTTCGGATTGAAGGTGCGGTCAATTGGGGAGAAGAGCGACAACCTCTTTGTCGCGGAGTTTGGGAGCAAAGTGGACATGGAGCGTGTGCTGGCTGGAACCCCATGGCTTACTGGCAAGCATGCAGTTATCTTGCAGGAATATGATGAGAAGTTGAAGCCATCAGAGATCCATTTTGATCGGATGGACATCTGGGCCAGGATCCTCAATCTCCCGCTAGGATGGATGAATGAGCAACGAGGGTCCCGGGCGATGAAGCTTCTAGGTGACGTGAAGAAGATGGATGTTGACGAGGAGGGAAAGGCGAGTGGTGCCTTCCTGAGAGCTCGGGTGACTATTGCTCTTGATAAACCCATCAAGAGAGGAGTGCTGCTGCGGATGTCCAAGACTGGAGATCCTGAATGGTTTGATGCCCAATATGAAAAACTCCCTTTCTTATGTTTTTCGTGTGGCATCCTGGGGCATGGAGGGATCGGTTGTGATAAACCGGCTTTAAGGAATGATGATGGAAGACTGCCGTATGATCGTGATCCTCCGCTGCGTGCACCTGACGGCCGAAGGAAAAATTGCAGAGTTTCTCAGAGGCTGCTGCAGAATCCTACGGAAGTGGAAGTTCATCGAACGCTCGATCCACGCGTTCAGTGCCGAGTAAGTCTGGTGAGCGGGGTGGAGAGGAGAGGCAGGATGTGGAACGCCGCCCGAATGCTGTTCCGGCCGATGACAACTTTGTTGATGGTGAGGAAGTCACCTCCCCCTTGAAGCGCGGCACCACTGGCGTGAAGGGGAAGGAGACGACCAATAGTGGAACCGGGAGGCGACTCTTTCAGGAGGAGAATGATGGAAAGAGGAAGAGGAAGCCAAGACGCTCAGGTACACCATCCTCGCAAGCACCTGATCTGAATCTGCCGCCTGTTTGGTGCAGCAGCGTTGGTGCCTATAGGTTTGGTGAGTGCCCGAGTGGGACAACTGGGAGGTGTACGCCATGAGACTGAGGTAGAGGAAGGCAGGGACGAGATGCTTAAGAAGCAGAAGAGAGCAACAACCAACAACGGCGCAAGATCGGCGGCGGCTGCGGGCAGTAGCCCCCGCCGGGCACAATGAAACTCTTATGTTTGAACTGCCGGGGAGTGGGGCAGCCCGAGGCAGTTCAAGAAATTCGTAGCTTGTGTCAGCTACATCGCCCAATGGTGGTTTTTCTGTCAGAAACAAGATTGTTCTTCGATAAAGTGGATGATTTGAAACGTGTGCTGGGCTTTCCAAATGGTGTGGGAGTGGGAAGCTTTGGGCGTGGAGGGGGTTTGGCTCTCCTATGGACCCGGGAGGTGGACCTGGAGCTTAAATCCTATGATAAATTGCACATTGACATGGTTGTTCTGCATCCGAGTACTAAGGAGGAGCTATGGAGGTTCACCGGTTTCTATGGTGAATCAAGGAGAGAGCTCAGACACAGGAGCTGGGACTGTTTGCGATTGCTCAAGAGCAAATCGAACCTGCCTTGGTTGTGTGCTGGAGACTTCAATGAGGTACTCGAGGCTGGTGAACATTTTGGGGTTCAGGAGAGATCTGAACGTCAAATGGAAGGTTTCCGGGAGGCAGTGGTAGATTGTGGCTTTATGGACCTAGGCTATACGGGTCTTCCCTATACGTGGGATAACAGGCAACAAGGGAGTCACAATGTTAAGGTCAGGTTGGACCGAGCTCTCGCCACTTGTGATTTCATGAGCCTGTTCCGGGATGTCCGAGTTACTCATGTCCAGACTACGGAGTCTGATCATTGTGCGCTATTGATCGAATGCTTTAAGGTTCGCCAATGGAAGAGGAGGAAACGGTCCTTCAGGTGTGAAAACATGTGGCGGAGAGACCCGACGTATATGAGCACAGTGGAGCAGGCTTGGGAACCCACTGAGGGGCCTGTATCTCTTGCGCAAGTTAAGCAGCAACTTGGGGAGGTACAGAGATCCTTGCAAAATTGGGAAATCAATGTTTTTGGCTCGGTTAGGAAGGAATTAACCAGGAGCCGCCAGGAGTTGTAGCAGGTGCGTCGTCAGTCAATTGGAGCGGGGCCGACACATCATGAGCACCGGCTTATGGCACGAATCTCTGAAATGCTTTCACGAGAGGAGTGCATGGCGAAGCAGCGCTCTCGCATAGACTGGCTGAAAGATGGAGATCGAAATACTGCACTGTTTCAAGCCAAAGCACGGGAACGGGCGCGTAGCAACGCGATCAAGTCACTGGTGCGTGATGATGGTTCCATTGTAGAAAAACAGGAAGAGCTCGAAGAAGTGGCTGTCTCGTTCTACAAGGATCTGTTCACGAAGCAAAATGACCTGGACACTGGTAGCATTCTGCAGCACGTGCAACGGAAGGTGTCCGGGGAGATGAATGCCTCCTTGACGAGGCCATACAGAGCTGAAGAGGTTAAGCGGGCTGTTTTCATGATGGGCCCAAATAAAGCCCCTGGGCCAAATGGGCTCACGGCGGGCTTCTTTCAAGTACATTGGGAATTAATCAGGCCACAGGTATGTGAAGCAGTTCTGAATTTCTTGAATGGAGGGGAGATGCCGGATAATATTAATAGTACCACCATTGTTCTTATTCCCAAGTGCAAGAACCCGGTGGAAATGAAACAGTTTCGGCCAATCTCTCTTTGCAATGTCCTGTACAAAATCTGCTCGAAGGTGTTAGCTAACTGCTTGAGAGTATTTCTGGATGAGGTTATTTCAGAAGAGCAGAGTGCTTTTGTACCGGGGAGACTCATCACGGATAATGTTCTAATAGCATCTGAGTGCACTCACTATTTGAAGCGGTGGAAAGGAAAGAATGGTGCATGTGCTGTGAAATTGGATATGGCCAAGGCATATGATCGGGTCGAGTGGGACTATCTTGAAGGAATTATGACCAAACTCGGCTTTCATGAGGAATTTATATCAAGAATCATGAGGTGTGTTACTTCAGTTTCTTTTTGCATTAGAACTAATGGGGTGCTTTCAGATTGTTTCAGACCGTCTCGTGGTATACGGCAGGGAGATCCGATTTCACCCTATCTGTTCTTATTATGCTATGAGGGTTTATCAAGCCTGTTTCGAGAGATTGGCCCAAAGCATCTCTCCAGGGGGGTACGCGTGGGTGTTCACGCTCCCTGGGTGTCGCATTTGCTCTTTGCGGATGATTGCATAGTCTTTACAGAAGCATCGCAGAGAGGTGCCAATCGCTTGAAGAAGGTCCTGGATATTTATAGTAGGGGATCAGGGCAGATGGTTAATCGGGATAAATCGGCGATTTTCTTTAGTAAGAATTGCTCCGAAGAAGCAAAGAAGGGTGTCGAGGATTGTTTGGACATTCACAATGAGGCTCTAGCCGAGAAATACTTGGGTTTGCCTACCTCTGTTGGCCGTGCAACTAAGGAGGTTTTTGAATATCTGCCAGCGAAGGTCAAGGGCCTGATTGGTGGGTGGTGTGGTCGAGAGGCAAGTTGTGCAGGAAGGGAGGTTCTCCTTAAGTCAGTAGCGCAAGCAGTTCCTACCTATTCGATGAGTTGCTTCCTACTGCCTGGGGAAACATGCAAGAAGATGCGCCAAGCTATAGCCAACTATTGGTGGGGAAGTTCCCCAGATAACCACCATATTCACTGGCTGCGGTGGGAACGCCTCACACGATCAAAGCTCCAGGGAGGCATGGGCTTCCGAGACCTGAAGCTTTTCAACTTGGCTATGCTTGGAAAGCAAGGATGGCGACTTATGACACGGCCGGAATCATTATGTGCCCGTGTGTTGAAGGGGAGATACTACCACGATTCTGATTTTATGGAGTGCTCCAGGAGAAAGAAGGCGAGCCATACATGGCGTTCCATCCTTGCTGGAAAGGATGTTCTAAAAACCGGCTTAATTAGGAGAATTGGTGATGGATCAGATACAAAAATTTGGGAGGACCGGTGGATCCCAAATCACTTCAGTGGCATACCCTTAGCTATACATCAGGACCAAGACCTCGTCCAAGTCCAGCAGCTCATCACTGCGAGTGGTCAATGGGATGAGGAGCTTGTTAGTGAGGTGTTCCTGCCCATTGATGCTGAAGCCATTCTGAGAACTCCAATTAGAGGGACAGGGGAGGACATTTGGGCTTGGAGTAAGGAGAAGCATGGTTGCTACTCTGTCCGTTCGGCATACAGGCTCCTCGACTCCGAGAGACAACAGCAGGAGGACACGACGACTGCGGGTACATCCAGTAATGATTCTTGGAAGCGTATTTGGAAGCTAGATGTGCCGCCTAAAGTGAAGATTTTTTGGTGGAGAGTGATTAATGAATTCCTTCCTGCTAAGCAAGTACTGCATAGGCGACATATTGAACCTACAGCGACCTGTGATACTTGTGGTGGCTGGGATGAATCGATTCGGCATGTGTTGATGGAATGCACTGTGGCCAGATGTTTCTGGGAGCAGGCAAGGAGTGATACTGGTGTGAAGTTGCCCAAGCTACATCCGGCAACGTGGGCAAAGGACCTCATGGTTTTTGGCACGGCGAGAGAAAGAGCCTTCATTATTTGCGGAATGTGGTCTCTTTGGATGCAGCGTAATGACCGGCGACATGGGAAGGCTGGTTTGACGGTGAAGCAGGCGATTACTTGGGTTCGTGATACAGCCTTCGACCTTTGGCAAATCCTCCATCCTCCCAAGATGCCAAAGACAGATGTGGGGATACCGAAATGGGTGCGGCCTGATCATGGCTGGGTGAAATGCAATGTTGACGCTGCTTTCCAGAGGGAGAATGGGCAGGGAGCGACTGGAGCTGTCCTGAGGAATGGCGAAGGAAGGTTTCTGGGGGCTCAGTCTACTGCGTACTGTCACTGCATGGATGCGCTCACCATGGAAGCTTACGCTTGCAGGGATGGGATGATTCTGGCAGAGAAAAATGGAGTTGATCGTTTGTGCCTTGAAACAGATTGTCAGGAGCTCGTTGCCCTGTGGGAACAAAAGGATGGAGGCCGGTCGGTGATCTCACCGATCATCATGGAGATTCATGAGCTGAGTGTGTTTTTTAAGTTTTTTCTGTCTTATGTTAGTCGACTTTGTAATAAAGTAACTCATGAATTAGCCAAACAAGTTTGTGGTAGGGAAACGGTGGTGTGGCATGAAGCCCCGTTATGCATCCACAGCTTGTTAGAGGCAAATTGTAAAGTTGTTCCATGATGAAATGAAAGGCCTGTTCCTAAAAAAAAAATTCCATTCAAAATGCATCCTGCGCTCGAACAGAAGAAAATCATCAGGGGTAAAGAAGAAATAAGATACGATGATGTCTGTCATTGCTCGGATTTTCAGTTCAAAATGCATCCTGCGCTCGAACAGAAGAAAATCATCAGGGGGTAAAGAAGACATAAATATGTGAGGGTTGTGCGTTGTTTGGAGAAATAAAAAATATATATGCATTTCTATTTTCTTTTTCCTGCGTGCAGGGTGTTATACGTTCATGACGATCCCTCGTGCCTCTCATTGGTCTGTGTCGAAGGGGATCCCACGTGCCTGTCTCATTGCCTTATTGGTCGGATAGCATGTATGTAACGAATAGGAGGAAACCTTTACTTTCCAATTAGCACATTCTCTTGAACAATGTTTTGAATGCAACATTCTCATATTGCCATTCCTGTAAAGTACTTGATATTCTGCTGTGAAAGAGGAGCACATATATGGTTGTTTGGTATGAATTTTTTGTCATCAGATTCTCCAAGGTTCTCAGTTTTCGCTTTACAAACATTTTTTGTGTTCTTTTAGTGTGCAGTTTATGAATGAAAAAAATCTATCTTACACTATTCAACCTTTCCCGATCCCCTTTTTCATGGTCTTCATCCTACGCAACCTTTTTTCATGGTCTTCATCCTACGCAACCTTCTGCGAGGAATTGCTATGCGACGGCGGTGCTTACCAGCAAATCAACACCAAAGCGAGGTAGAGCGGCTGCAGATTATTAGCACTAATGTGAGGTAGAGCAGCGGCAGATAGATCTCCAGCCTGTTCCCCCGTGGGAGAATACAACGTACCATGGGCTCTCACCGTCTCACCGAACGGCCTGTGACAAGCTGCAGCTGGAAGGAATGCGCTTGCCACGGCGAGTTCGGTGATCCGGTGACGGGCACCTCAAGGGCCACAACTGTGCAACATTTGAAGTAGAAGAGGTAGAGGTCCAACTGACCAAGGCCCATTTGAAGCTGGTGCCGTGCCGGTGCGAGTGCGTCGAACAGGGCAACCCCACGGTTCATGCTCCACAGGTGCAAGGAGGGACCAAGCAACAGTGACTCCCAGCTTACAGAAGCCTTTTTAGGAGTGAAAACAACCGAACCTTTTGCAACAACTAAGTCAAAGTTATCATCATCAAATTCAAAAGCCACTGCATCAACTTTCAGTTCTCCACTCAGTTCTACACAAACCACCTGTCTTGAAAGCTGAATCACACCAGAACCATTGATAGGCATTCTTCCATCTTGAGAATCTACGAGCGGAATACGTGCATAGACTATAGTACCTGTGCCGGTTGTTAGTAGTCCTCTGAGGTGTTCTGGCCATGACCCATCAACAATTTCGACGCGGATAGTGGCCTCAACTGATCGAGAAAGTACTGCAAATGCAAACTCAAGTTTGCTTTGCTTGCAGCGTAAACTCCTGGTGGATATGTGCGGAGGACACCCCAAATAACCAGAAGGATGCTGGGTAGTCAAGATATCAAAGCAGAGCACTTTATCTTCAGACTCAGTCCTTCCCCTTGCTTTCAATTGAACTTCAAATGTGACCGGATCAATTAACACAACTGCACGAGATGATCCAGTTAACAGCAAATAGGGAACCTGCAAGCATTATCATATATTAATCAATGGATAACTCTCATCCCCAACAATTTCATTGGCATTAGAACCAGTTTTTCAAACATACTAGCTAGTGGTGTCTTGTTTCTTAAAAGAAACAAACAAACAAATGAAGCATGATAAGATAGTGGTGCCCTGTTACTTAAAAGGAAAAAAAATATAAACAAAGAAGGCCAATCCAGTACCAATGAAAACGGTTACCTGACTATACAAAAGCTCATATAAGATATATCACAAAGACAAGAGCTAAATTTCTAGCGACCAACAATTTTATTTTTAACAGTGAGTAAGCTGTACAAAGAGAGAAGAAACACAATATGTAGCTGATACATATACATATATAGAACTTCATGTACTTGCACATGAATGCAAAGAAAAAGTGCATCGATTATTACAAGGAAATAGAAAAATGACAACAAAGAAAAGGAAGATCACATGGTCACATACCCCTTCAGTTATGGTTTGGCAGTTATCCCTAGTGCGGTGGAAAAGAATGTTGCGTCTAGGATCAATAGAATCCCTGGTGGCAATCAAGCCATAGACGTGCAGGGGCCAATGAAGACCCTCTTTGACCTCAGCAACTTTAATGGAGAAAATCTGCAGCGTGCAGTCCGTACTAGCATATTTTGGGGTGGATCCAAATGCATATAGCATAGGAGGCACAATAGCTACAACAACCATTAATTAAAGGGTGTGTCAATACAAAAGGTGGATCAAACGTCACTTATGCTTAAAGCAGTTTTTTAAATTCTGCAGACAACTTATTCAAGCATAAGGGGGGAAATGAAAATTTTGTAGTGAACCCCAGAAACAAAGCCCAGTATATGATCAAAAAAAAAGTTTAACCATGCTAGACCCGACCAGATAAATAGACAGTAGCACTAGAACTAAAGGGCACAGCACAGGCCAGTATATTGAGCTCCAGCTAGCCGGGTTCCGTCAAGGCTGCATTATGTTTACAGTTGATTTCTTATTAAAAGAAAGCTATGCTGAAGCATTGATGACTATAGTCCACAGCAAGGCAAAAATAGTACTGTAACTGTAATAACAGCTATCACTAAGGCACTAAGTATCACTCAGCTGCTAAAATTAATTTGAGTGTTTATTCTTCAGCTACTACTGCAGATTTAACACGAAATGAAGCAATGCCAAATTGTCAATTAGTATTGTAAACATAAAATCATGTTGCATAAAGAAAGTGTCACTTTAAGCAAACCAAATCTTTGGATGGGCTCTGATGAGATAGGTGCCTTCAACAATGCATGCGTAAAAACTCCTAATAAAACACTGGAGCTTGGTGAAAGCAGCAAATCCATCTAGAAATGTGGTTTGAGAGTTCATTGTGAAAAAAAATAAAGGCTATCAGTAATTTAGTACACATATAAAATGTACATTGATGCTATGATCTAATATGAGTTAAGCAACAATTGAAATGTCTATGTATGAAGTGAAGCATATAGCCTATCAAGTACCAAGTCAAGCAATTGAGGCCAAAGCTTTTGAATTTAAAAGATTGATGAATTGTCAAGCCCTGGACAAATAGACCAAAATGCAGTATTCTGATATCTGTATTCCTCAAAATAATAAAAGATTGGGATCTAATTTACTCAAGAACTTGAAGAGTGTCATGAGTTTGAAGGCCGTGGGAGGCTAAGGAAAAGAAATCTCTTTTTTTAACGACCTACTAGGTGGATCGACAAAGCAGGCACAGAGCGGAGAAAATTATGAAAAAAAGTCTTGAAATGTTGCTCTCTTTGATTATGTTGCCGATGAAGAAGCATCGGATTGGATGGAGTTGGAACTTGGAATTAAACTGGATTGGATTGCCTTACTGGTGCCATCGAAGGAACCATATCCCTCGGCGTAGCAGCTTTCCCAACTACGGCGGAATGCAACGATTTTGTTTTCTTCGTCGTCCTCGTCGCGCTTCTCCTCGTCGGAGAAGAAGCGACCTCCCTCCCTCTTCAACATCCTCCTCTTCAGCTGCAGGATCCGCTTCATCCTCTTATCCATGGAGAAATCATCCCACGTCGTCTCCATCTCGCGCGAGCAATCAGATCCAACTCGATTTCCAAACCTGGTCATCACATGAGATTATCCACATGTAGTATAGAAAGATAAATTGTAGAACTTGGATGTGGACCGTGGCAAACCTGGAAAGCAGGAAGGAATATGGCGAAGCCGGCCGGAGCCGCCGGACGACGAAGGGGAACCCGGTGAAAGAAAAACGGCGCCGCTGTATCGTTAGGGTTTGGGTTGGCTATATCGCGCTTTTGCCTATTGCGGAATTTTTTTCCCTCTATTTTGCAAAAATAAATGGTCCGCCAGAAATTTAGTAAAACTATACATCTGCCGTCGTGGCCCACGGCGGTAGGGGTCCTACCGCCACTACGGGAGACGCCCGCTTCCCCGAGTGCCAAATGCACTCGGGGAAAGCACCAAAACACTCGGGGAAGGCTTCCCCGAGTGCAACACTCGGGGAAGGCCTACCGGGGACGCTTCCCACGGGGAAGCGGCCTTCCCCGAGTGCCAAATATCGTGCACTCGGGGAAGCCTTCTCCGAGTGCTATGCTACCTCTCGGGGACGATTTAACGCAGTTGGCGCCACCTCCCGGTTTTTTTTAAAAAAAACTCTTCCCCGAGTGCAACACTCGGGGAAGAAATTTCTTCTTTTTTTGAAACCTCTTCCCCGAGTGCTACACTCGGGGAAGATATTTGTTTTTTTTTGAAAACCTCTTCCCCCAGTGCCCATGGGGCGACACTCGGGGAAGAGTTTCCCCTTTCGTTTTTCATTTAAAATTATCTTCCCCGAGTGCCGCTGCCCAGGCACTCGGGGAAGCCCCCTTCTTTTTTTCATTCTTTTTCTTTTTTTGCTTTACCGTGTGACAAACAAAACATATATTTATATAGATCACAAATCGACTTCAATATATCACAAACCACATTTATAAATGACAAACGACACATCCAAAAGTGTGACCAAATATCTCCGGAATCCACAATATATTACAAACCACACATCCAAAAGTACACATTATTCCAAGTTCACAAGTGCAATACATAAAAACGAGTCCGCGGGCGGCTCACGGCAACTGGGAGGGTTGGGATGTCCCAACGTGCGATCCCGGCGATGCTCTAGCTAGGGATGGCCCGACGCGCGATCCCGGCGATGCTCCAGCTGGGGATGCCCCGACGTGCGACACCGGCGACCCTCCGACATGGTTCGACGACGCCCCCGAGTGCCGCTGAAAAAAGAAAAGAAATTGCACGTGAGTAACAAGATAAAAATCTAAGTTGTAAAGAAAAGTTGAAAATTTCGGCAGCACCTCCTCTGCATGGGGAGGTTTCCAAAACCTGTAAGAAAAAGGTCGGCACGAAGGCCGACAACCACATTTCCGACACGAAAGCCGACAAATCAACAACTCCGGCACGAAGGCCGACACATCAACAAATCCGGCACGACAGCCATCACTAGGTTTGACACTAAGCATTAGCACAGAAAGTAAAACAATCGTACTCATACTCACCGGAGTGAACATGTGAAAGCCTGATCTCAGCTATCAGAAAAGATTTTTGATTCAGCAATGCAATCGGCACTTTAGCAAAACATAAACAGACGCAAGAGGACACAAAGCTCCCAGAAATAGCTTGCACAATGGTTCATCCAGACTTTTCTTTAATCAGACACTATAATTTTAAATGGAAATATAGCAGCATCAAATCTCAGACGCATGCATCAGCCCCGACCACAATAACACATTACACTATCATACTGGATTGTACATGCATGTTCAGGGTATCTTTTAATGGGAAAAATCAGATCCTCATCTGTGTTTTAAATATTGAAATTACTAGATCAGACCCAGGACGAAGAGGAACGAACCTGAACCGGGGTGCAGCGGCGGGGCTGGGGCGCAGCGGCGGGAGCGGGCCGCGCAGCACCGCCGGGGCCGGGCCGCGGCGGTGGGGCCGGGGCGCCGCACCGGCGGGGGCGCGCCGCGCCGGCGGGGCCCGGGCGCGTGGGCGAGGCGGCGGGGACGGGACAGCACGGAGCGGGGCGGCGGGGGCGGGACGGCGCGGAGCGGGCGGGGGAGGGGGCGGGGGAGGGTCGACGCCGGCGGGGCAGGGGCGGGGCACGGGGGAGGGTCGACGCCGGCGGGGCAGGGGCGGGGCGCGGGGACGCCGGGGCACGGGGCAGGGGCGGCGCGGGGTGTTCGTGTGTTTGAGTTTAGGGCACCGGGCGGTGTGAGTGGCCTGTTGGGCTGGTGGACCGTTTTGCCTTTTTTGTTAATTTCCGAAATTCTTCCCCGAGTGTCTTCCTCTTGCACTCGGGGAAGACTTTTTCTTTTTTTTCGCAATATCTTCCCCGAGAGCCGGCCACTTGCACTCGGGGAAGGGGCCTCTTCCCCGAGTGCCCCTGCTCTGGCACTCGGGGAACTTTCTTTTTTTTGCCTCATTTTTTTGTGAGGCCTTCCCACATTATTTGAAACTCCTTGCTCAATTTTGGCCTAATTTTGAATTTTTTTTATATTTCGTTAGTTTTTTTCGTTTTCTCGAATTTTTGGACACACTTCAAATTTGAACTGCAGGTGCGTTAAATAATATAATTTGGTGATTCAAAAAATGATATTCATGATATTTGGTGTATATTGAGGTCTTATCCAGGAACTCACATGAAATGTCAAGCATCTTGTTGTCGTAACATGACGAACAACTTACGGGAAAAGTGTTTCTAAATTACAGAAAATCCGGACGAAGTCCGAAAATCACAAAACTTATCGGGGCGTCGTGTTATCACATGTATAGGTTGTGTGCAAGAATAGAGAAGATTCCGAGCAAGTTGGGATGTCGGGTGCCTAAAACCCAGACATCTCCAAGTGTGTTATCACATTGATCACATGTGGAGATGTCTAGGTTTTAGGCATCAGACGTCGTAACTTGCTCGAAATCTTCTCAATTGTTGCACACAACCTCTACATGTGATAACACGATGTCCCGACAAGTTTTGTGAATTTCGGACTTCGTCCGGATTTTCTGTAATTTTGAAACACTTTTCCCGTAAGTTGTTCATCATGTCACGACAACAAGATGCTCGACATTTCATGTGAGTTTCTGGATACGGCCTCAATATACACCAAATGTCATGAATATCATTTTTTGAATCGCCAAATTATATGATTTCATGCACCTGTAGTTCAAATTTGAAATATGAAAAAAATTTGGTATGTACAACGCATTGTCTTTGGGGTCTTGAGTGAAAGTTCCAAGATGCAGGTAGCCCTCAATAGTGTGGTTCCAAGTGTCTAGAATGGTTTGCTTCAAAAAGTATTTTGCACGTACCGACCCCAATGGTTATTCTTTGTTGCAAGGCATGCAGCGATCACATGTGAGCAGGGGTAGTGTAGCAGCAGTGGCTTCTGGTAAGAGCATGAGCATGTCTGATTCCCAATAACTGTTTGTTGTATTGTTATTTCACCATTCGCTTTTTGTGATTTGGACTGGCAATTTATCTGATATTTCCACTAAACTTCCTCGCCGGGATCACGACGTAGAGGTTGTGGGTAAGCTCTGTGAGCAAGAGCAGCCTTCTGTTTTGTGGTCAAGTACTCAGTCATCTATGTTGAATACACCTTTTGACAGTCCTGCATAGCTGCATGTGCTGCAGTAGCACGCTCAAGAAAGTACTTCATTGTGCGGTACAAGAAGAACTCAATGATACCAACAAGAGGGAGAGCTCTGGCACCACGCAAAACCGCGTTGTAGACCTCAGCAAAATTTGTTGTCATTATCCCATGCCTCACACCTCCCTTATCAAACAGGAGACACCATTTCTCCTTAGGCTCATTCTGAATCCACTGCCTAAAAATCTTCACAGCATGTCCCCTTCTCCTTCTGACATTTGGAGCATCTAGCCCCACGTCCTCCAGAGAAACTGGCTCTTCCCCGGGTTCAGTACTTATTGGCTTCTTAGCTATCTCTTCTGATGCTTTCTTCGTCAGATCATCTAATTTTTGCCATAACTCGTAGAACTTTTTCTCCTGATTCGTCGAACATAACCGCTTGAACAATTGTGTAAGTTCTTTGTTCTTGAACTGGCTATGAAAGTTTGCTCCCATATGCCTCATGCACCACCTGCTATGCACATCTGGCCATTGTGCTGCTCTGTGACGTTCTTCACTATCTTCTTTGATGTCATTAATGACCTACAAAATACATTTGTGTCTATCGTGTATCACACACACGTCTGACACATCTCCCACCACCATCTGCTTCAATCTCTCCAGAAACCAATACCAACTGTCACCATTCTCTCCCTCTGCAAAAGCAATTACCAATGGCAACAACTGATTGTTGCCATCTGCAGCCACAGCTGTAAGGATTGTGCCCTTGTATTTTCCTGTTAGGAATGTGCCATCTATGCAAATGACTGGTCGACACTGTTTGAAGGCAGCAATAGTTGGACCCAATGCTAAGAATGCCCGCTGCAAGACTTGCTTCCCTGACCTTGATACAAGATTATAAGTCTTGATATCATAATAACTACCAGGATTGAGCGTGGTAATTGTGTTCAGCAATCGAGGCAGATTGTCGTAGGATGCTTCGTAAGTACCCCACCTCATCTCCAATACCTTCTTCTTCGCCATGTATGCCTTACCATAACTTATCAGGTACCTAAATTTCTCCTCAATTGCCAAGATAATGGACTTGGGCTCATAAGTAGGATTTTCCACAATCTTAGCAAACATCTGGCTGGCCACAAAACCGGCCGACAAATTACGATGGCTTGCATCTAGCTGGTCAAGTACACAAGTGTGATCCACAACAGATCTGATCTCCCAGTAATTTTTCCACTTGCCCTTGGAAGCATACACTCGAAAAGAACAGTTGGGCTTCAAACATTGTACATCATATATATGTGGAGAACTCTTCACTACCCTGAACTCTCTCTGCAGAGTAAGGGTGGCCCACTTCTTCACTGCATCCTTCACCTCTACTGTACTTTTATACATGGCGCCAACAGAAACCTGATTGTCTCTATACTCCCAGAACACATTCTCACCAGGATTGACAGATAGCTGTGAGAAATTGTAACTGTCCCAGTCCCTTGGAACTAGCGGGTCATCCTCATCATCTGAGGAGTCCTCTTCCAACCCACGTTCATCCTCATCGGCCTCCATTTCGTACTGCCTGAGTACTTCTTCATTAACTTCCCCCTCGTCAATTTCACCACGGGCCTCAAAAGGTGTGTCACCATCTCCTTCTGCCTCAGTGGCAGCACCATTTCCTTCTTGTGGCTCAGTTGCAGGACCATCTCCTGCTTGTAGTTCAGCCTCACCCTGGTGAGCAGCACTACCCTCCTCATGCACTTGACTACTAGACCCAGCCTTATGAACAACTTGGATAAACAACATGACAGGCAAACCAATTTCACATGCTGTTTTGATATAACTCCTCCAATGTTCAGTACCTTGAAGTGGCATAAGCTCCCAATATACTGCCTCACTCCTGTTGATTAGAGCCATAATGGACAAGTCATGTTGCTCTGCATCTACATGAAATGCCCTATAAAAAAGTTGGTAATGGACCCCCAAGTTCTTTCGGTTGCTCTTCTAATCACATGGTCAACCGAATTAAATTCTAACAAGTCAACTCCATGTTCACCATATCTAATCTGCCCATTACCGAAATACAACTTGACAGTAACTGCATCCGACATGTCTGACAGCATGAAAAAAAAATGTTATTAACAAGTGGATCTGTAACTACAAAATATATCTACTCAGAGCTACACTACGACTATAATTTTACTAATCGATCTACACTAAAACTATATTTTTACTAATCAGATCTACACTAAAACTATATTTTTACTAAGCAGATCTACACTAAAACAGTACTTCAAAATATGAATTATCACAGTTGAAAATATTAAGTACCAGAGTATTACCTCTAACGAGACGAAAAACCGGCAGAGCTTCGCACCTTCACCACCTCCTCCTCACTCCCTTCTCTCCCCCCTCTCTTTTTTTTCAAATTATTATGACATTTTCGGCTGAATTTCGGCCTTATATAGGCAGCAGTTCCTAGCACCGTGGGGCACGGCGGTACCAGGCCTGCTGCCGCCGTGCCCCACGGCGGTACCAAGCCTGCTGCCGTCGTGCCCCACGGCACTAGGACATGCCGCCGTAGCCCACAGCGGTATGTCCCTACCGCCATGGGGTACGGCGGTATGTCCGTCGCACGCTACGGGCCCACGCCCGGCCATGGGCCACGGCCCCTGCCGCACGGCGGTAGGACACCCTACCGCCGTGGGCCACGGCGGCAGATGTATAGTTTTGCTAAATTTCTAGCGGGCCATTTATTTTTGCAAAATAGAGAAAAAAATATTTAAAAAATTCCCTATTGCGCGCCTCGGTTTATGTCGGACATGGCCCATGGGCCATCATCCTTCCTGTTCGACGCTCGGCCCAAAGTCTCACAATTACATGTGCAACCCCAACAGCAATAATAATCGTCGTTCTTAGTGGAAATTATAAAAAAAATTAAACCCAACTTAGGAGGAACTAGGTGGTTTTTCATTAAGAGAAAAATGAGGCGCGTAAATCCGTTTCTGATGGGAATCGAACTCAGGAGCGGTGGCTTCCACACCTGGGAAGCTCACCAACTGAGCTATGTCCAGTCCTCTCTTAGTGGAAATTATGGCCAAACTCTTGTAAGTTGATACTTGATAGTCACGTCACAGCTATTCTTTATTGCATTTTTAACCTTGCCTCCTACAAGGCCGATGAATTAATCTTTCTGAGCTAGTTTTCTTTCTTAAAAAGTATTTCCGAGCTACTTTTATGTGGAAACCAGTGCGTGTAGTGTGTGATCTCCATTTTCCTACCCCTCTTTTTTTTACAAATCTTATGCTGTATGCAAATTCTATGCATCCTGGACGTTCCCTTTGCTAATATTTCGCGCGCCGACGAGAAAGCAAATCAGCTCGACTTCTCTCTGCAAGGCCCTGGCCGTCGCGTCCACGCAAGTTCAGACGTCCCTGCCACAACCGCATCGACGGACGACGGCGCACGGGCACACCACGCGGCCGGGCCGGACGTCCACGCGCTACCAACCCTTCCCCAACTCACTCAACCCGCCGCTGCAACGGCGATCGCCACCCGCTCCGCACCCCCCGCGCTTTTTCTCCCCGCGTCAAACACCAGCGCGGCAGCTAGCAAAGCGAGCGAAACTGCGCAGCAAACCGGATTCGCCCGCTGCGCTCGCCGGCCGATCGCTTCCGGCGGCGCCTCGCGGGCTTCCTTTTCCTCGGAATGCCCTGCTGCCCCCGCGGCCGGGCGGAGGAGCTCTAGGCGGCGGCGGCGGCTCGGAGGATGGGGCGGCCGGGGTACGTGACGGTGCCGATACTCTCCGTGCTCGCCGCAATCGGCTACGTCTACTACACCACGGTGTTCCTCGCGATCCCCGCGTGGCTGGGACTCACCACGGCCGCCGGTGTCGCCAACGGCGCTGCCTTCACCGCGCTCGCCGCCGCCTGCGTCGCCACCTACGCCGTCGCCGTGCTGCGCGACCCGGGCCGCGTGCCGGCGTCCTTCGTGCCCGACGTCGAGGACGCCGAGAGCCCCATCCACGAGATCAAGCGGAAGGTACTTCACGGCCCCTGTCTCCCTCCTCCGTCTGGACCACGGGACTACTCCAGATCTCGCGGTCACCGCCGCGGCGTGCTGGGAAGTTCGGATCTATGTGGTGGAATGGTAGTACTGCCTATTCGTTGTTGAGTCGGAGACTTTGGTACCAAACTTGAGATCTTGAATTTAGATTTCGAACACTACCTGCATCTCTGCAAGCAAGATCCGGTGAGTTAGTTACGCGCGTGACGTTTTGATTCTTAGACGGGATTTGTCCTTCACCTAATGGAAGTCGTCATTGGGATCTTTGCTCTGAATCCTTGCACTGTTCATTGATCATCAGCACTCAGTTTGAGCAAACGGACTGTTCATTCAGTTGTATGCCTAATTGCTCAGTGGGGATCCTATATGTGCATACCTTTGGTGTGTTGGTATAGATCTAAGCATGAACGTGAGTAACCCGGTACCATCCTATACGCATGTCTGCCCAGCAGCCCAGGGAGGATTTTACAATGACATAATTACTGTATTATTCCAACTGCTGTGTATTTTACAAGAACAAATGGTATATTTTACTGTTGCTTTGAAAATAACCATACTGATCAGCTAAGCTTCAAATTGAAAATTCAAAGTATAAGTCAATTCCAATCTTGTTGTTGTCAGTGTCTCTGAGACTTTCTGGAGTTCATATCAGTATTGCCTATTAAGCCTGGAACAAGATCTTAATTCTTGAGTAGTCACTGTCATATTTTTAGCTGAGTGCTCATGGAAGGTAGTAGAGTGCACTGCCTGCCTTTTGTTTTGCTCTCTGCATATTTTAAGTAGTTATAATTAATTAAATAATATTGCTGCTTAACTTCAATGATCTGTCAAGGTATATATTGGTTCAAGAATTTTTTTTACAGCAATTACCCATGAATTGATTAAACACCATCTTTTGACACAGTTTCTTACTTGCACTATCCTCTTTTCACATAAATAAATCTGGGACACAAAAGAGAAACAAAACTGCATTCTTTTCAGATTTGAACACATTTCCTGGTGTTTTTATTTTGACAAGAATGTGAATAAAGGAAATAATCTTTGTGACTGAATTTGATTAGTTGGAGACTTGGAGTGCTAGATTATCTTCATGGTTATACTGGGGACTGTGAGCTAGTTTAATACTGGAGCATACCTTTCTTATATCTGCTGTACTCCCTTTTAACTTCTGCTTAAAATTTTGATGTAATTATCATTGCAGGGTGGTGATTTGAGATACTGCCAGAAATGTTCCCATTATAAGCCTCCTCGAGCGCACCATTGCCGTGTCTGCAAAAGATGCGTTCTAAGAATGGTACTGGCTAGTACGATGTGCAACTCCAATTTTTTCAACCTTTTATTGCTTTTAACCGCAACCTAACATTTTTTCTGTGCAGGACCACCACTGTATATGGATTAATAACTGTGTTGGGCACGAGAACTACAAGGTCTTTCTAATCTTCGTTCTCTATGCTGTGATTGCGTGCTTCTATTCTATGGTACGTGTCGTCATTTATTTTCTTGAGCAACCAAGTCTTCTCAAAGATTGTGCATAAAGTTATTCATGTTTACACCAGGTTCTGATTATAGGGGCTGCTGTGCATTTGCCTAAAGATGAGCAACCTGGCAGCGATTCTCCTAGGACATCTATTGTAAGTACCCCTGGAAGGATGTTTCAGCTACAAGAATACAATCACTAACAGAAATTCACGTCTGGACTTATGATTGAATAAGTAACACAATTTTTTTATATTGTGCAGATTGTTTGTGGAGTTCTTCTGTGTCCTTTAGCTTTGGCACTGATGATCCTATTGGGTTGGCATGTTTACCTCGTCTTACACAATAAAACTACTATTGAGGTTTGACAAACAGGATCGTTTATCTTTTAGAATATTGAAATTCTTATTTGTAGATGTTGTGTAATGGTAGCTAAATTGGTCATTTGCAGTACCATGAAGGAGTTAGAGCTATGTGGTTGGCTGAAAAGGCGGGAGACCTTTATCATCATCCTTATAACCTTGGAGTCTATGAGAACCTTATTTCGGTGAGGACTATTTTCCTTGCTTCTTTTTTTAAAAAATTCCCCCAAAAGACCCAACTAAGTGCATATGTAGATAACTAAATATTTAACTGAGTTTTATATTGGTATAAAGTACCTTCCCCAGATTGAAGATGCTATACAGAAATACCATTAGTATTGTCCTTTCTGTTCAGTGTTCACATGGCCTGGGCGGTTTTCTATCTTTGTATTCAAAGGACCAAGTCCTGAAGTCATGCCATTCTCCAGATAATCGCTTATATGTAGCCTTATCTCTGGCGTTGTTTACGTCATTTTTTACATTAACCATTTCACTATCGGGATTTTCATCTTAACTCTGAGTTACAAATATATTTTCTTGAAATTGTTGGTCCCTGCTTAACAATTATTTATCACGCTTCCCCATATGTTTCTTATGCATTTATTACCTTTCTTATACAGGTGCTAGGTCCCAATGTGTTCTGCTGGCTTTGCCCAATATCAAGGAATATAGGAAGCGGTATTCGTTTCCGCACATCATATGACATTCCGCTATCAAAAGCACCAATGTGATGCACACCAGATGTCCACACAAAGTAGTAAATGTGCTGTTCTTGACAGTTTTGCACGAAGAGAATCTACAACAGAAAACAGTGTTTAGGATACTTCAAGAAACAAGACGAGCTTCAGGATCCTTTAAGCCTGGTGGGATCAATTGCTACATAAGATTTAGGAATGCTGACTTAGATTTTTCTTACATTTTGTTAGACATACTACTTGATCAAAGAAGCCATCATTGCTTGTGCAGTAGTAATCTGTAGAGGATTGTACTAATACCAAAAATTGAACAGTCTGTACTCAAGGCTGATCTGTTGTAAAGTTATGCTCAAACTGTTGTTTTCTGAAGTTCCATGTGCTTTGTTTTTTTAGTCCCTGTCAGATCATACATCTTAGGGACCAATCAACCAAGTCTGATTTTTTTTTTGAAAAAAAAAACTAAAATATATGTCGATGTTTCTGTTTGCACTAATTTTTTCACAGGCTCAGGCTGCTTTTAGTCGCTGTACAGCAGTCATGTGGGATTTTTGTTACTATGTTAACTGTACAAGCACCGAAACACGCGGCACTTGTTTAGCTGTGTAGAGTGCCGCCTTGCATCCCTGCATGTTCATGGCTTGTGTGGCAACAAACCTTGGGAATGACCCTGCAGACCGCAGAGTAATCGTCTGGCACACTGTCAATGCAAGAGTAGACTGGGAAATCAAACCTGCATTGGCTGAACCCTGCGCCAGCGCCAGAATAGTGTGCAGACGTACTCGTCGTAGACCGTAAAGGAGTGCTTCAGTTGACGAACAGCATTGGCTGAACTTTGAATTGCAAGTTTTTACTCTGTTATTTGCATTGCATTTCACCTTCATGGTTCTGATGGCTATATCTCATGCCTTGATGACAGTTTCCTCTCCAATTTCAAATGAGAAGACAGAGTTGGCTTCGTGAGTAGTGTCGAAAGCCTCTCTCTCTCCATTCTCAGCAAGTTTACCTTCGTAATGAACTGCAACGATATCTATTATTATCTTAATACTACAGGGTTAAAAGGAGTCACCACGTTCGCTGAGAGGGTTTAGAAATTCACACGTTAATCCAAAAAAGAGAAGAATATACACCCTTAGATTTTATGAAGATCTGACGATCTAGATTAATCAAAAAATCTACTCATAATTAAAAAGAATTTGCAATCCATAAGTGTCCAAGTTTAAAAAAAGTCTCTCTCTGTACGATTAGAAGACAAATAGGAAGGAGTAAAAAAATACACCACACCCTTCGTTAAAAATAGGAAGGAGTAAAAAAATCATCACACCCTTCCTACGTTTAGGATTAAATTTGTTGGACTTTTTTTAGATAGAGATAGAAAGAAAAAATAGGTCAAGAGGCTAAGGAGAGGAAAATAGCTCTGCATTTTAGCACGTGAGGAAGAAGGAACTGCCGGATCGGAACAAGAAGGGGTCACTCTAGGGTAGCGAGACATGTGTCACTATTGCACAAGTCAGTCCCTAGATCGAGAGTAACCTTTGAGGTCGCCTACGCCAGGCACCATTGCCAAGTATATGACGAGCTCGCCGGGAAGAGTTAGATCCACACGTTGGGAGGTGGAGCACTGACACAAGTCCAACGCCTAAGTCAGACTCAGAAGTCACAAAATCAGAGAGACAAAGTTCGCCCAACAAAGTAGGGGAGAAAGAGGTATTATCAGGTGGAGAGAGAGGAGGTTTGGGAGGGACCTGTGCCACTGCTGCACAAGCAATCCCTAGATCGAGATGAACCTTCGAGGTCGTCTACGCCATCAATTGTCACCGCAGCTAGGTACGACAAGCTCGCTAGTAGGAGTTGGATCCACGTGATGGGAGGTGGAACACTGAGACTCTACACAAGGTCGACACTTGAGTTGGACGGAAGCTGCGGAATCAAAAAGGCAGAGTTCATTTGACAAAAGTAGGGAAGAAAGAGGTGTTGTCGGGGTGGAGAGAGAGAAAAAGAAAGAGAGGGACATGTGCCATTGCTGCACGAGCAAGTTCCTAGATCGAGAGGAACCTTCACATGGTTGTGTACACCGTCAATTGGCACCACCACTAGGTACAACAAAATCACCGGGAGGAGTTGGATCCACATGCTAGGAGCTGGAGCACCGTGTCTCTACAGAAGTCCAATGCCTAAGGCGGACTCAGAAACCGTAGAATCAGAGAGGCGGAGTTCGCCCAAAAAAGGGAGAAAGAGACGTTGTCGGGGTGGAGAGAGAGATTCGCGAAGGGACCGAAAGATACGAGAGAGGGTGCTCTACGATTCCAATCCAATACGAAGGTGCAGAACTTGCAATTTAGTGAGGGTGCAGCGAAGTGCCAAATGTCATTCGCTATTAGGTTTCCATCCACCAATCCAAGACCACCCAAACAACAAAATTCAGGTGTATCAATACCAACTTTGAATTCAAAGCACCAATATATTTACATCTAAACAAAGTGCCAATGATTTTAAAAGGAGGGGTAAAGAAATATACTATGGTAACATAGTATTTTAAAAATTATAGTTTATTGAATCTAGCCGCACTATTAGCGCGGGCCAACTTACTAGTTTGCTTTATCACAGACCTCTGATCGATTTAGTAGTAGTATTTAGTAGCAAATTGGAGAGGAAAATAGATTTAGTAGCATTTCAGTATTAATTCCATCAAGCTTGTATGGTGTCTTGGGATCATATATGTTCATTTCTGTGTGTTTTTATCAAATGCCAACAATGCTATACCACGGCACAAATCTACATTTCAGAATTTGGCATCAGGGAACAGCGGTTGGCTGCTGATTACAGGAAGATGCGGAGTGATACCATCGACAAGGGGAAGGCTAAGGGCCCGTTCTTTTGGGTGGAAAGTAATAGTGAAGTTATAAATGAATAGTACTGGAATAATGTTTCTTGTGAGAGAAGATGTGATGGATGTGATAGGTGAATAGTGATTTTCACTTTTCCTTTTTTATGTAAAGAACAGGGCCTAAGCATTGTTTTCGACTTCGTATGCAGTATATTTCTCTTAGAACAAATCGCCTGTACAAATCGGTAGAAAACAAATCAACCATACACATCAGCAGAATATCTGCACTCTAAATCATCCAGAAAAAGGAAAATGAGAAAGGATCATCGACGCCACGGTTGCACCCGAACAGTAGTACAGATGTCGGATATGGATGAACTCTCCGGAAGGGCCGGCTTTGTGGTACGCGCCACAGAGGCATCCATCCAGAAGCCGCGCGGGGCCGTGCTGAGCTCTGGCGCGCTTGGCATGCCATCGAGGCAGTGCGCGGCGGGTGCGGGTGGGGGGGTCCTGCCGCCGCGGCGCCCTCTGCTGGCTCGGTCCGGTTACCTGCAAAGCCCTAGGGAGCGACGAGGACTCATCCCATAGGGTAGGGATCGATCGATCGCGGCAGGAGCAGAGGACCGCGCGCTAGCTAGCTGCCACTGCCTGATGCATGATCCCTGCGCCTGCGCTGCTGCACTGCATGCAAAGCGCTTCGTAGCGCGGCAGCGAGAGAGCGTCTGGGTCCCCTGGCTCTGGCTGGCATCTTCAGCGCCGATCGATGGCTCGATGCTGGCGCGCGCGGCGCTGAAATGGAATCAGCGCTCCGACCTCCGATCCGACGAGGGGAGAAGCATGGGCAGGGGAATGTGCATGGCAGGGATGCAAGAACTAGCACAGTGATCTATACGCGTAGTAGGTCGCAGATAGACCTCCCGAGAAATGCATTTCTTTCAACTGCCGATCGACGACAGAGGTCATACGTAGCAGTCACCACAGGAACGATGGTGCTTATACTGCTTCAGTTAATGTTGGAAGCCTGGATGCACAGTGGGTTGTGATATATGCTTGGGGTAGTCGTAGATGACTGTGGAGTAGAGGTCGTAGATGAACAGTAGCATGTTTATTTGCTCGTATCGTAGATGGACGAGACTAATCGAGGCCTGAGAGTGAGAGGCATTGGAAGTACACTGCGCGACCAATTGCAGTTGGTCGCGAGCGATGGCGTGCAGTGTCCACAGCGGGGGCGGGGCACGGTGGCGCTCAGATACGGAGGCGTCGTTTTGGGAGTAAATTATGCAGCGCGTCAGCACACCCCCGGCCTCGGGAGTCCGCCAGCAATGGTCGCGGAGCAGCAACGGCCATCCCTGCTGTTACGTTACAGTAACTACTGAAAATTACCCGTAAAACCCTCCAAGGCAGCAGCAAGCCAACCCTATCGAGCATGCATGCGTACAGATGTACTCGAGTGCAGTAACTATAACTATTGTTGCTGATGATTCAGCTGTGAGAAATGGTGATCAGTGATCGGACACAATTGCCAGGCACTAGTAGTAGTGGTAAATATGTAGTACTAACGTTCCGGCTGCTTTTCAGGATTACACTGATTACAAATAAAAAAAAGGCGTAAAGAACGGGCAGAGCAACAGTCCAGTGGTACTATCGCCTCGCCGCATTCCGATCGCCTCGCCGCATTCCGACGAGGAATGCCGCTGTTTGTTTGGCTTATCAGTCACGAGCCAGCAGTACTATTCTCTCAGAACAAATCAGCCCTCCGCTACCAGCCAGCGGTACTTTTCTCTCAGACTATTCTCTCAGAACAAATCAGCCCTCCGCTACCAGCCAGCGGTACTTTTCTCTCAGAAAAGATCAGCGCCAGCCAGGACTTGGGAGTTGGGACTTGGGACTCGGGAGCAGCAGACACGCAATCACAATCAGGTAGCTCCTGTGCGGAATTTCACAAATCAGTTCCTCTAACATTGATCACATCACATCTCATCGAGAACACAACAAAATGCGCAGTGCGGCGACCATCGGATCCGAGCAGTATCATAGATTCATAGCTCTGCTCTTAAGAAACGG
Organism: Cenchrus fungigraminus; assembly: GCA_036936925.1. Taxonomy (NCBI): domain Eukaryota; kingdom Viridiplantae; phylum Streptophyta; class Magnoliopsida; order Poales; family Poaceae; genus Cenchrus; species Cenchrus fungigraminus. Next base: position 13,015,032 of record CM072779.1, read on the forward strand.
GAGAACAAAAAGGAAAACAAGAGAGGAACGAAAGAAAAGAAAAAAAAAATCTCCTTTTTACACATGATTCTTAATTAGTTCCTAGCGGAGGCGATCGATCGGCCTGCTTGCTGATCTGCTCCTCGCCTACAGCCGACCAAGCTGGATGCGGCAGCGGCACCGCGGCAGCCCTACATACCCTGCTGGCTGCTGCCCTCCTCCTCAGGCTCAGCTCCTCAGCTCAAGGCCTGAGGGCGGCTCAGGCGTAGTCGCGCCAGCACACGAGCATCGTGACGCAGCGGCGCATGATGTAGAACCGCGCGCGCTGCTCCTTGACGAGCCGCGCGCACCTCCCGGAGAAGGACCTGCCCTTGCCGCTGCCGTCGGCGCGCACGCCCATGGCGCCCTTGCCGCCGCCAGCGCCGCCGCCTCTCTTCCTGAAGAGCCTGCTCGACTTCTCCTCGGCTGCAAAGAGCTCCATGGAATGGAATGGAAGAAGGCGCTTCCTTCTTGCCAGAGCCGAAGAGGGTGAGGCAGATTGACCACTACTCCTACTAGTAGAGTGATATGAGTGACAGAATGATGAGTGAACTTGTGAGATTTGAGAAGCTCTTGGAGCAAGCGCATAGCCGGTTCTGGTTATATAGTGGGAGCCTTGGTGGTGCCACACTGCTACTGCCTACTGCTACTGGTGTGTGCTTTGCAGAGGGACCCCCAAACGAGGACCCACTTGATGTTTTTTTCTATGCGTGGTATGCAGGGGTTTTGCTGTTCCAAGTTCACACTGACCCGTTTATAGTTTTCTATACCTTTCTGACCTCGGCTATTTTGCCCTGCATTTTTTCTATTATTATAGGAGTACTCATCAGTACTCCTATGTCCTTGTCCTCGTTCCCCCACGGGGACACATTTTCTCAAACTTGCATCTTTTTTTTTCTTTTTCTCGAGTACTTGGACGACTTGGAGACGCAGCAAAACTGCAAAAGGCAAAGGCAAAGCAAAACTGTTGGGAGAAATGACGAGCCTGAACTGCAGTAGAAGGTGAGCAGTGAGACTAGCGAAGCAAGAGTGCAAGACCAAGTGCTTGCATTGCGCATGCGACACGCAGCAGCCAGCCAAGGCACCCCACACATGCACAGTTGCACACGGGCACGGGCAGTGCAGGACTGCAGATCAGCTAGCTGCCCCTGCGCCCCGCCCGGCCGGCCGCCGGCCGCGGCCCCGCCCGTGGCCCGTGCGTGAGGTCAAACACCTTACCCTTTTTCTAGCACCGCGCGCACCCGTGGCCGTGCACAGCAGCGAGAGCTCGCTGATCTCGCCGCGAGTCCCCAGCACGGCATCATCACGACACGAGCGACCGGTTCGACGGAGCTCGCGGCCCGTACCCGTACGTGGGTGCGGTGCGGTGGGGGCGCGCGAACGAGAGATATCATCCTGTGCTGCGGTGGGGCCGAGTCCAGCGGCGTCAGCTTTATTACACTGTAGCGCGCGAACCGAGCTGGCACGGCAGCGAGGCGCGGTGGTGGACCGGTGGTGGTGGGAAGGGAGGGGAGGGGGGGCTCCCCGCGCCGCTCCCGGCCGAGCTCGCTCGGCCTCGGCTCGGCTACAGGCGGGGGCGCAGTCCTCGGCCTCGGGAAGGTGGCGATGGACGGGCGGTCGGCCACCCTCCTGTCCTGGCCGGGCCGACGGGTCAACAAAGGCAACAGCGGAGTACACTACCGCACTTGGGGCTCGTATCGATCGTATGCGCCGCGCGCCGTGCTCGCTCCGCCCACGGCTCGTCGCGTCCTGTTCGTCCGAAATGGGTCGTCCCGTGGGGAGCTAGCTGCTGCATGGGGCACAGCCGTTGTCTGCCATGTGATGATGGATGGGGAAGAGGATGACATGCATGAGATGAGAGGGAGCTTATTGCCGCTGCCGAGAGATGGATGGATGATCAATGATCGAAGACATATTGGCCCAAACGGATACGATGGCTCGCTTCTGTCGTGTGTAGCCAGCCACAGGCCACAGCGGAGGAGGAGATGGAAACAGCGAGCATGCACTTCTGAGTTCTTTCGCTGGAGACGGTGGACTCCCTGTCCCTGACGTGCTTGTCCCTTCCGATCAGCAGCGCCATTTGTGGAGGTGGCTTGGCTGCCTTCTCTTCTCTTCTCTTCTCTCTTCTCTCTTCTCTGACCAACTGCTTCCCGCCCGTACGGACGCACTGTGCGGCGCGTCAGCGCGCCACTCATCATCTCCATCCTAATAACCCTGTCTTTTCGCGCTTCACGTCGATCAGAATTCAGAAATTCAGAGACCAGCCAGCCAGGCCCTCCGCCGGGTCGATTTTTCGCAGGCAATGGCAATGGCAATGGCTGGGCGGCACACGCACATGTAACCAGTGACAGGTGTACACGCACGGCACGTCCCTGGGTCAGAATGTATAGTGCACGCGCGCGTGAGAGAGGGCGCCAAGGACGATACAGTATACACACATGCCATGCCTTGCCCGGGCACGCACGCAGCATGCAGCCGCGTGCTGTACCACCTGATGCGAGCATTACACGCTCTACAGTGTCACTGTGCATCAGCTAGCGTACGTACTAGCAGAGAGAGAGAGGTGTTCGAGTCGTACCATCAGCTGGCTGCCGTGACCGGCCGGCGACAAGGTCTGGTGATCGGGCGGTGTTTCCCCGGCAGTGATTCGCGTCGTCTCCTCTTTCTTTTCTCAGGGCCGGCCGGACGGGAGAGAGAAGCAAGCGACGACGCCCCTGCGATCGATCGACGAGCAGGTGATCACGCGGCGCCACGCCACGGCGCCTTAGAATATTGCCCGAAAAGCGACACGGGCAACGAAGCCCTGTCTGCCATATCGTGTTGCTTCCCCGGCTCGATCGGTGCGTGAGCTCTCAAGGACACGGGGCTCGTGCTGTCGTGCTGCTCGTGCATTTCGGCGTCACACACGCACCGAAAATTGATCCCGTAGAATACAAGTCAAGAAATTGCCAAGGTTGGTTGGGCTGGTTCAGAGGTAATCAGGTTCCGTTGACGACTTGTGTATACTAGTATATTAGTATACTAGCGTATTAGCCAGTACTTAATTAGGTGAAACCATCCAATCGATCGAATCGCCGCTTTATTCAGTCACGCCTGCACGTTTCAGGCTCTTCGTCTTGATTGCCTTGGCGCTCAAGTGTAATGTACCATCATTTCTAGGAGAAATTAAACACACGTTCCTTGGAATTCCTACGCTTCCGACGTGGCCTCAATTGAATCTTGCCTAGACCCGGCAGCTAGTGTCAAGAGCAGGCAGACCGCCGCTTGATGATTTTTTGTGCTCTCTAGATTCCGACTTGGTCATTTAGGGAGCATGTGATCCCTCTGCAAATTAACTATTTCTGCTTGTACTAGTGGTAGGCTTTCACTGTCACGGTGTTATTAGGTTTTGTCTTCTGAGTATCCTACGAATTAGGCCCAAATTTGTTATTTAAGTGAAGGGGTTTGCGGCGAGTAACATGTTGAGCCGTCTCCCGGCGGCACATAAATGCGGCGTAGAGGCTAGTAGTAGACTGATGGGGATTGTATAAACAAATTCAGTATTTTTTTATTTCAAAAAAATCAGTAGTTTTTGTACTGCTGCGTACTACTACGAGCCAAGGTGTGTGTTAGTTAATGGTCCCATACACTGTATCTTTTTTTTGTCGAGCTATAGCTGTTATACTAAAACGGTAGAGTCGCATTGGCAATTTGCCACACATGCTCTTCCAGTTGCATGATGTTCATGTACTCCAACTGTTCGGTTAGTGCCATTGTGGTAGGTGACCTATAAAATACTACGGCCAGGTGCATGCCTCTGAAACTTTCCTGCGCCAGACGGATTCAGTACTGAACAGAGATGTATGGGGCGAAAAGGACACCAGGTTAAGGTCGTAGAATATACACAAGTCATTACAGAGATGTTTACATACTGACATGTGACATCATTGTACTCGAGCGTGTACACATGCCAGGAATGCATGGTTAAAACAAAAGGTTAACAGCAGAACCTGATAGATTTGCCGGATCGACTAGAAGTAGATCGAGCGGGTAAACACTGTGAATGACATATCTTGGACTACTGTTGTTCGTCCCTGGTTCTGTTGGTGAAGCTCTGCGCACGGGCAGCGACGCGCAGTACAGATAGGGACGGCGGCAAGGAGGTCGCGTGGTGACACGGACGTCGGCGTCGGTGGGCATCCCGTCGCTTCAGCGTCACCCTCGGGTTCAGTTAGGGTTTGGAGTGGGAAGCTACAGTGGCGGCGGCGAACCTCGTGTCTGGAGCCCGTGGTCCCCACTCCCTCTTATAGCGCTGCGCGACAGGGGCCCACCAGCCTTCTAGCGGGCTGGGCGTCCCCGATCCAGACGCGAGTCAAGGGCCCAAGGGCCCATTGGTGGAGAGATCAATCTAACATTCTCCCCCTTGATCTCACCATATACTTTTAACTTCTTTTCTCATTTCATTACAGATCAGTGTATAGAGCATGTTGTATCGTCACGGTCAATCTCGATTCTGTCAATCCCCGATAGATTCAACAGCTACAATACACATCTCTGTACTGAAACAAATTCTTTAACTTTGGGCCCTTTATTGTCCGAAATCGTAAACTATATCATAAACCCATGTCGCATATGTGTTCTCTAAGCGCACTGGGTGGTAAGCTTTTCTTAAGAGGATCCTCAAGCACTTGCTTGTCTCTTATATGCGCAATATCTTTAATATGATTCCGGACTTACTCCTTTACAACATATAACTTTGTGTCAATGTGTTTGGCAGCACACTTGACTTGTTGTCATAGGAGTGAACTATTTTAATGGTTATTTCTGTTGTCAACCATTATCAACTCCGGGTACAGGTTCCATTAACCATTTTGCCTGTCCCTCAGCCTCGTATCATGCTATACCACATCTTTACATCACATTGATGATAATTGTTTTACCCTTTGGAGCTTTTCCACACAAAAACCCCGCGTGTGAAAGTTAGCGACAATTGTGGATTTCGCTACACATTTCACAAAATATCTTTGTACTCACAACCTTTTGAGAGCTCTTGAACTTTCAACTTAGCATGAGGCTGATACACTTAATTCCACTCCAGTGATCTATAGCTGGATTGAACATTGCCAAAACAACCCGGATATTTGAACTATGTCAGGGTAAGTTCTATCTTTTCCATTCATTAAGCTTCCAACAGCTGAAGCATATGGTACCATATTCCTTTAATCAATTTCATATTCACTCTTGGAACATAAAAGTTTCCAAAACCATTACCCTTGACGATGGGAACAGGCGTAGGTTTACTCGCATGCATACTATATTTCTTTGCAACTTTTCTAAGTATGCCTCTTGCGATAGTCCTAATACCCCTTTTCTTTTATCTCGGTGAATCTCGATCCTTATAATTGAGAGACATTCATCGAGCATTTCCTTTTGAACTTTGAGGAGAAGAACCTCTTCTTCTTTTACAATAGATTGACATTATCGCTACCATGCAAAATGTCAATCACATATGCACGATTAGGAAATGAATTTTCCATTCTATAACTTTGTTCAAATGTTATCCTCTTATTCTCTTTTAAACCCAAAAGTTGACAACCAACTTTGAATGTTATCATTAGTAAATGATTTCTTTAAGCAGTATTCCTTTTCTTCTTTTATTTACATGACAAAACCCTTAGGTTGTGCCATGCAATACTTTCGTCTGATGTAACTCAGATCATGATGTGCCACAAGATTCATTGTAGTCCTTTCATTCTCTTTGCACAAAAACTTTTAATTTAAGATGCGCTTTGTGTGTTCACATATTCCCTTTGGAGTCACGTCACGACTTGTAGACCCATTACAACCTACTGTTTTGGTTCCATTGAGAATTACTTCTGAGTCCCAAGCTTCCTCGGGATTCATCAGTTTCATTTCAACGAACAAGCGCTTCTTATGGTTTCAACACATGAGGTGGAAAAACCTCAATGTGAACTTTTCTATATTACAAACTTTGCAAACATCAGACTTTTGACTCTTTGAGACCTACTAGAGGCCTCAACCTCTGGCACATTGTGTGCCTCAACTTTTGGTACATCTACCATATGGGGCTGTAGCAGCTCTCCCCATGTACAACAATGAGTTTCAATGGCTCCTGAAGGACAGGTTCCATATCATCTACCATATTGTTGCCACGAGTGTTGAGAGAAATAGCTACTGAATCATCAGAGTGGGCATATATACCCACTTCTCCTCGAAGTCAATTTCTCGAGCCACCATGCTTCCCTTGATTGCTCTTGTATTCCAAGAAGACAATGTGTCTCATTAGAAATAAAAGAACCTTTTCTTTTATCTGAATTGCCAATAAAATGGCTCCCCAGATCAGCCTTTTCTTTCATCCGGATGGTCAACTAAATGGCTCCCCCAGATCTTACCATCTATTATGAATAATAGAGTATAACTTTCTCATTTTTGGGTTTGTTCTTTCACAAATTTGGTCACATCACTATCATCCTATCGGACTTATAAAAGTCCAGGATTTTAGCTATTTCTTTTCTTTAGGGGTATCGTTATTATGACTGTCGTACTCCCCAGACAATCACATTTATCTTCTATAGATCACACTCTAAATGCATACAGTGCGATCACACTCTAAATGCATACAATGCATTACTTTTCCTGAAGTATAGGGGACATCTTTCTCACCTTTCTCCCCCTCGAAATGTGGCATGAACTTTCTTGCCACAATTTCAAAAACCATTCAGGACTATTGTTAGTGAGGAAACTTTGAAAAAACTTTCATTACTTCCTTTATCTGCATGATTATATCACACAAAACAAGGTTGTTACTTAAATCATATATGGGAGTACACTTTTCCTCATTTCACTTCGAGAACTCAACAGAGTCCTTTATATCAGTGCTTTTGAAAACTCAAGCAACTCAAGCTTGTATATCATTCTTTATCTTTAGGTTCGCGTATTACTTTCTATTCTCTTTAAAGTCATAGAGTGCTTAGTGACTATAACACAATGGAAATGCTCAATCAATCCCAAGGTAGTAAAAAAGCTACTCCAAAAAACTATTTCCCAGTGTGGGATACACAATAAGCACATGAGTTATTATATCTTTCTCCCGCCATGCAGGATGAGTCCTTTGACAAAACTTTTCCCGCCACATAGGATTGTCTAACACAAGCATTATGCCAACTTTAGCCAATCATGCGGTTATTTTCTCAAAGCCTTTCCCGCCATGCGGGTATTATTATGAACTTTTCTCGTCGTGCGAGAGTATCACAAACTTTCCTCTCCATTCAGGTAATTCCCTGGAAGGGACATGCATGCCAAGATTGGCTCGGTTTCAATCATCAAATTCAAAAATAAATCTGAATAAACTGTAACACACACATGCTTAATCCAACATCAGTCAAATTAAACATGCATATGAATTATTGCAACTTTTATCATGATGACTGAACTGGAAATAAATTCCTCTTCATAGAGAGTACACGAAAAACATTTCTCAAGACTCTCAATGATCTGTCTCTTTTCTAGATTAATATCCGAGAATCTTTTCTTTTGAAGCCATTCTTTTAAAGAGAACATAGTCCCTCATATTATGACATTCTTTCTTTGTCATCTCCTGAGTCACAAATGCTCAACTCACTTTTCTTAATGCTTTCATGAATGAAAGCAGAAAGATCTTTTCTCTGAGAATATTCAATAATAATCCAAACTTTAAGCTTATGAAACTTTTAAAACTTTATGTTCTATTCTATATCACCGTTGGGCAGAAAATAGAATAAAACATCATTCATCTATATTAATTCCAAGTCATCATCGACTGAATTAGAATTAATCCAACATATCATAATATTGCCATCATCAACGTTGGTCAGAAAATGACAACATCATGAAACTTTATATTTAGAATTTATACTTATCAAAAGTATTTCTAAAATATCATCTTTATTCATATTTGAGTAGAGATATTAAACTTTGTACAAAAAATTGGCAACCAAAACCAATGTAACTTTATCTTTAACTAGATACAGCGGAAGCTGACTTTAACTTTAACGTGGATATAACCCACAGGGAAACTTTTCAAAACTGTTCCTTCAATTAAATCTTCTCGTTGGTTCCAATTTAATTGAAAGATAAGTATCATTATACAACAAAAAACAAGAAATAAAACAACATTTCTTGATCTTTATTTACTCTTTGAAAATTGATCACTTTGATGCAAAATTCATCAGACTTTAGCTTTAAACATAAGACACATATAATTATAATATTGTTATCATCAACGTTGGTCAGAAAATAACAATACCATAATTAACTTTAAATAAATATATTTCTACTCCACTAATTAAATTTTCCCGTTGGTTCCAATTTAATTAGAGGGTGGAACTTTTACTTTGCAGCGGAAAACTTTTCTTTCTTTTCAGAAGCAATCACACTTCTAAACTTTTCTTTACACTGGTCAACTCTCTAAACAATTTATCCCGTTGGTTCAAAATTGAATAGAGGTTAAAGCCTTGACAAACTTGCCATAGCTCTGCCTTTGAATTAATATTCCATCAGAATAATTTTCCTTTTACATTTCTTTTCTCTACTCAACTTTCCCTTTAATTTAATCTTCGAACTAAAATAAAAGGAACAACAATTTAAACTTTTGCAGCAGAATACATGAATTAAATCCATGAAAAAACATACTATTCAGAAGCATTCTATCACTTTTCAATCTCTACACAAATATCTCGTTGGTTCAATTTGAGTAAAGATCAAAACTATACAAAATTCATTCAGAATTTCATACAAAAGTGCTTCTGAAATTCGTTAAAACAATTCACAAATCATACTGTACTACACTGCTCTTTTGACCCATGCAGCGAATGCGGCCCGCATTCATTGTCCGCGCCTATTGCTCCGCGCCCACCTGGGCTCTTGGCCCAGCAGCAAACGGCTGGGCCGCCGTTTCGGCCTGTGATCGGCTCCCGCCTGGGCCAAAACCAGCCCAGCAGCCGCCGGTCGCCCCTGGCCGTCGATCGCCTTGGATCACCATCCGACGGCCGTCCACACGCATCGGGCGATCAAAACCCCACAGCGTCGGCCGCCCCCTAACCCTAGCCCTCATTTCTTTCTCTCCCCACTTCTCTCAGACCCGCACCGGCGGCGGCGGGTGGGGCGCTCATGGCCGACGTGCCCGCCGGCGACGGCAAGAAGCAGCTCCGCCCGTTGCGCGGCCACGGCCTGCCTCCCCCTTCTCTGCTTTCTTTCCTCTATCATTTCTTTCCCTCTTCCTTACCCGAGCCATACAAGAACTCAAGAGAGTGACCATGGCGGCCTGGAGAGGATGGTGGCCGACGCCGCCGTTGGCCCCCTCGCCGGTGCGCGCGTTCACCCGAGGGTGAGCGCGCCACCGTCGAGCGGCTCAGTGATGGCGCCCGTGGCCCTGTCCCTCACCGCAGAGGTCCGGCGAGTGTTTGCTTGCCGTGTCTGTCCGCACGGTGTCGGCAAGACGACGCCGGCGGCGGTTCTAGCGACGGCGAGGTAGGCCCCACAGGTAGGTTCTCACTGCCATTCGCTCTTTCCCTTTCATATCTAGGGTTAGGGTTTCTTTCTCTGTTCTCTGATTCAATTCGAGATCTTTCCTTTTCTTTTCCCAACTCTGTCTACTCACTAGACAAGGCTCTTGATACCATTGATAGATTTGTCGGATCGACTAGGAGTAGATCGAGTGGGTAAACACTGTGAATGACATACCTTGGACTACTGTTGTTCGTCCCTGGTTCTGTTGGTGAAGCTCTGCGCACGAGCAGCGACGCGCAGTGCAGATAGGGACGGCGGCAGGGAGGTCGCGTGGTGACACGGACGTCGGCGTCGGTGGGCATCCCGTCGCTTCAGCGTCACCCTCGGGATCAGTTAGGGTTTGGAGTGGGAAGCTACAGCGGCGGCGGCGAACCTCGTGTCTGGGGCCCGTGGCCCCCACTCCCTCTTATAGCGCTGCTCGACAGGGGCCCACCAGCCTTCTAGCGGGCTGGGCGTCCCCGATCCGGACGCGAGTCAAGGGGGTGGAGAGATCAATCTAACAGAACCAACATTGTTACATCTTATTCCGTTTCAAAAGAGAGGTTAAGCGGAGAGCCAACCCCCCACAAGCACTTGCCACAAAATCGGCACACAGCAATTAAATATCCCAAACCGAATTGTTTCAAACATGGTAAGAAAAATACGCAGACGACATGCACCAAAACCTTCCCACGATAAAAAGATCAGACGACGCAAGTTGATTATCAGTCATCAGCATTTCGGAAGATCGGACGGCGGGGGTAGCATCTTCTGGTTCGGCAGCGGGCCGTCGTTGACGAGCCACGCCATGGACAGGCCCCAGCTCAAGTGAACGTCGAAGTGGCAATGCATGAGCCACACCCCTGCCACGCATGCAAACGGAGTCAACGTTGGTCATAGCACGGTCAACAAAAGTCAAGCTGATAAGCCACGTCGGATCGTCGTCGACCTAGGTAATATAAGATCGATCGGTTGACCATGCATTACCCGGGTTGTCGGCGAAGAATCGGAGGGCGACCCATCCGGCGGTGGGCACGCTGATGGTGTTGCGCTGGACGGGGTCGGCGAGGTTGTACTTGGGCGGGTCGTTGACGGGGTCGAAGTTGCCGAAGCCCCGGCCGACGACGAAGAAGTCGTAGCCGTGCAGGTGCAGCGGGTGGCTCTCGGCGCCCTGGATGCTGGTCCCCTGCAGCACCAGCTCCACGGAGGTGTTGAAGCCGAGCGGCACCACCCGGGTGCCGTGCTGCACGAACGTGCTGTTGGGCGGCGTGCCCGTGTAGTTGAAGGGGTGCGGCGGCGTCGTGGGGAAGTCGGCCAGCAGCACGCCGGCGTAGCGTCGCTGGTAGTGCGCCTCCAGGAGCGCCGTCCGGGGCCGGAAGAAGGAGTTGTTGCTGACGGACGCCGCGAACTTGGTGCCGTTGGGGCCCTGGCACGTCTGGTTGGATGGGCACGGGTCCGTGCCCAGGCCGACGGTGAAGAGCAGGTGCCGGTCCGCCGCCGGCGGCACGCGCGCCGGGTACAGCGCGCTGTCCAGGCTGCGGAAGTTGCGGGAGAAGTTGGTCACCGCGCCGGTGTCGTTGTAGAGCGGGAGGGCCGGCAGCGGGAGGCTCCTGGCGGCGGCGGCGGCGGAGGGCGGCGTCGGGGCGTCGTACTCGAGGACGGCCGCGGCGGTGGTGTTGTCGAACGTGCCCTGGGTGTTGGTGTAGGGCGAGATGGCCATGGCGTACGCCGAGGAGGCCGGGCTCGCGGCCGTCGTGAGGAGCACGTTCATGGTCTGTCCCGGCGAGATGACGAGCGTCTGGACGGTGAACGGCTTGACGTAGTTGGCGTCCGCCTCCACGACGGTGAGCGTGTGGTTGGCGATGCCGAAGAAGAGCTCGTCGTTGAGCGCCGAGTTGATGAGCCGGAGCATGTACGTCCGCCCGGGCTTCACCTTCAGCTTGTACGTGTCTTGGGCTGAGCAGTTGTATGTTGGGCCTGGAAGCCCGTTGAAGGTGTAGGCGTCGGAGACATTCGGCCCGCCGCCACTCTGCAGGGCCTGGTTGATGATCGTCTCCGTGTCCCCGTTGAACCATTCACCTGCCGAATTCATTATCATGTTGCTCAAGGAAGGCCTCAAGTTAATCCATGGAGAATTGGAGATCACCAAGCAGAGGGGAAGGAAGATGATGCATTACCGAAGTGGATGGGCACCTCCTCGTATGGTCGCGGGAACGGGTATCCCTCGGCGCGCTTGGGCAGGATGACGAGCGGGCCGTAGAGGTGGACGCGCAGCCAGGAGAAGTGGGCGTGCCACCACAGCGTGCCCCGCTGGTCCGTGACGGTGAAGTCGTACGTGTAGCTCTGCCCGCCCTGGATCGGGCACTGCGTGATGTACGCCGGTCCGTCCGCCCACCCGTTGCGCAGCTGCCGGACGCCGTGCCTGCATGCCATGCCATGCGCCCGCATCCATCACCCCTCGTGCGAACAACAACGGCGGGCAAGGAGTCGACGACGACGAACAACGACGATGATGCGAGCTCTCTCGGCGCGCGCGCACCGATCTCGGTGTACGTGGTCTTACCAGTGGAACGAGACGTTGTAGTTGATGTGGTTGTGGACCTTGACCACGAGGCGATCGCCCTCGCGCACCACCAGCTTCGGCCCCGGGAACTGCCCGTTCACCGTCGGGATGCTCTTGGTCACGCACAACCGTGTCACGTTCGTCATTTGCACCTGCACAAATCCAAACCATATGCATGATCAGTATATCGTGCAAGCACAAGACTGCACGATCCAATAATGCTCTTACGTTGAACGTGTAGTAGTGGGTGTCGCCGGCTGCGAGGGCCGGCAAGGCGAGGAGGACGGCGAAGGCGAGGAAGGGGCATGTGGAGGCGGCAGCGGCGGCGGCATGACCTCGCCGGAGACCATGGCGAGCGCCCATCCCGGTGCGCGCCTTTTTGTGTGTTTGCGCTTCGAAGCAAGTGAAGTGGTGCACACTTCGGTTAGCGAATGAGTGCGCGGTCTATATAGGCGGCATGATGACCGCCGGCGGGGTTCGTGGCCTGCATGGTGGGAGGTCACAGCGCGGTGGTGGTTGGCCCCTGCTAGTTGGTGGAAGCAAATAGAAAATCTTGTCGATGGGCCACTCGTTGCTCCTTCTCAGTGGCGGAGGGAAGGGGGGGCTGGGGGTGCCTGGCACCCCCCATGCTCTACTAATCCCTCTAATGTATCTTTAATTTATATATGTATATATGGTCACTTACTTCTAATTTAGCTTAATCAGATTATAATTAACTCTTTTAGTATCAACTGTAATCACGAAAAGATATTTTTCATCTATGAAACTTGCGAGGACATGTCTTAGATGTACAGTGGAATGTGAATTCTTGCGAGATTGTTTGGTACTTTATACTGAGAAAGAATTGGCTACATCAATTAGTAATGATAAAAGTATCGAAGAATGTGATCTTGCTACTAGTCGCTAGTTTTAAATTGATACATATGTAATTTTGTTTTGGATAAAACATGTAAAAACATGCCACTATTATATATAACTAAAATCTTGTGACATGAAAGTTAGTTCTATTTTTTTCATGGCACCCCCTATTCTTAAATCCTGGCTCCGCCCCTGCTCCTTCTTCTTTAGCTCCGGCAGGGCCAGGCCCTGTATGGTATGGGCATGTCACCTGTCGTGGGTTTGGTTGAGGTGAAGCCTGTTCATTCCTTTTCAGTTTCTAATAATAAAACCCGTACAGTTGTCCTGAAAATTAATACAACCTACGCTGTCCATAATCTGTCTTTTTATGATTACACTTTTTTTCAAGAACTTTGGTGATTAGGACACAGACAAATTTGATGCAGAGAGTTACAGTTCGGGACAGTTATTCCCAGTTCACAATTCACTGATCGATTAAGCAATTTCTCATGCACTAGCATTGCATGGTGGAAGGTTAATTATTTTGGAGAGGACATTACTCCAAAGAAGGTGAAATATCAATTTCTAATTGGAACATGGAACACTCGCTTTAAGTTGACCTCTTGTGTCAGCTTGCAAAGGAACTCCTAATGTCACCACAGATCAACTCCCAGCACTGTTTCCCCCCTCCTTTTGCATGCACCTTTTACTTTGTCCATTTCTTTTGTGTTTTATTTTGTGAACCTTTGAAGCTAACCATGGCCCCCCTGCGTCAATCTTATAAACATGCATGCCTTTCTGCCTTTCCTTCGTGGCGATTTGGGGCTTGTTTAATAAGACCAGGGTCTGAACATAGACAAAGCAGCCAAAACAGTGCCGTTACGTACTTACGTTGCTTACAGCTGCGTGTTTGTTGAAGTGGAGCTTACGGACCGATCTCTCATTTGATTTTTGTTTTCCCGATCGTCTAGCACAAACTGATCGGCCCAAGCAATCTGCCGGCCAGCTTTTTCCTCAGATGGATTTACAGTGAGTCAGTGACATACTCGTGCCGCCATGTGATATGATATGGTTACATCTTGTTGTGGCTCCGAACCAGGCAACGGACCAAATTTAACAACTCGCGTTTGGCTTCGTAGTCTAGGGAAGCCCTTAAAAAAAGTCAGGGATCAATGGAGAGCCGAGGGCGTGCCATGGCATATATATATAGTACTTGAGTGAAGCACTGCATCCAGTATTTTGAGGTGTGCCACTGCCAGCCTGAGGATCCCCAACCATAGTAGTTTATCTAGTTCAAATGTTCAATCCTAGGAGATCACGTTGGTTAGCCAAGTCCAGCAGTTAGGCTCCTGTTAGTTGTAAAGATGTACTCCTAATCTTAGGCTGCATTACGTGCTTCCTGCACTTAGTCCGGCAACAGAGCGGGCAATGTGCAACAGAGCCCCAGCCGGTTTGGCGTCTTAGGCTTCCGTCCAATCTACTTTATTTACAGGCCAATGGGGGCCATTCTCGACCTAATCTTTTTCCCCCCCTTAGGGTCTCTCAAGGCCTGAACAATGTTCTTTGGAACCAAAATTTTCTTTTCTTTTTTTTAAGACGTGCAAAGCACGTTTTTCATTAAGAGAGGAGAAAAAATATTCGGTTTAGAATACAACAGGCACTGGGCCAAACGAAAAGCAGAACACGACGAAAGCAAAGAATTACACCGCCCTCACCGGGCGAACACCTAACAACCTAGCGAGCGGGAGGAAGCCCGCACGCGCCCAAGCCCTAGCCTCATCTAGGATCGCCGGAACGAGCGCCACCGGCATGAGAGCTTCCTTGTCATGAACGCGCCGGTTCCGCTCCCTCCACAGCGACCAAGCGACCAGCCAAACGAAGAAGTCAAAGCGTTTCCTCCGTGCTTTTGCGACCTGCTTCCTGGCGGAGCACCACCACTCTGCGAACCACACCGGGCGATCCGGAGCCAGGTTCTGAAGGAGAATGTGCCTGAGAGCCATTAGCCAGGTCTCTCTAGAGAAGACACAGTCCACCGTCAGGTGGTCCAGCGTTTCGGATTCCTGGACGCAAAGTGCGCAAGTGTCCGAGTCCCTAAGCCCGTGACGGTGCAGCCGGTCCGACGTCCAGCAGCGGCCGTGCAAGACCAGCCAAGCAAAGAACTTGCACTTCCCCCGCATGTGAACCTTCCAGATTTGTCGTGCACCGAGGATGTCGACGCGACCAAGAAAAAGGGCGGAGTAGGCCGAAGCCGAGGAGTAGACTCCGCTAGGCGACCATTTCCAGATGAATCGGTCAGGTTCGGACGTGAGCCTGACCTCCTGCAGTAGGTCCCAGATGACGAGGTACTGCAAGACCACCTGCACAGTCCGGGCGTGGGTTACATCCGCGACCCAACGTATCCCGACCGTCCCGGTCTGCAAGGCCTCGGCGACAGTGCGGGATCGACGCACCCTTGGCGAGACCGCGGCCCAGAGGTTAGGTGCCAGGGATTTGACGGAGCATCCGGAGATCCAGCTGTCCTCCTAGAAAAGCGCACGGGTACCGTCCCCCACCTCCACCGAAATGGACGCGTTGAAGAAAGCCTGGGTGGCCTGATCAACGGGGAAGCGGAACGCCGCCCAAGTCCTGTCCGGGTCAGTCCTCGCCAGCCACAGCCAACGGAGGCGCAGCGCGGTACCAAAGACACGAAGGTTGGGCAGGCCGAGTCCACCGCAGCGAGTGGGGCAGATGACGTTCACCCAAGCGACCAGACAGCGACCGCCCGAGGTCACCTCTGTGCCGGTCCAGAGGAAGCCACGGATGATGGTTTCGACCGCGCGCAGTGCCCAGGGGGAGATGGAAATCACCATCGAAATGTGGACCGGGATGGAAGAGAGAGTGGATTTGGCAAGAACGAGGCGGCCACTGCGGCTCAGCAGTCTGCCCTGCCAAGGGGGCAGGCGCCTAGCGACCTTATCGACCAGTGGCTGCATAGCCGCTTTGGGTAGCCTTTTGATAGAAAGTGGTACCCCAAGGTAGGTGCAAGGGAAGTCGGTGATCATGCAGGAGAGAATTGATCGGACCAGCGACAGGTGACCCTCGGAGCAGTTGATGGGGTAGACCTGGCTCTTGGTGTAGTTAGCCGCCAAGCCGGACGCGCTCTCGAAGAGCGACAAGACCGCCTTGACAACCCGCAGATCGAGCTCGACCGGAGAGAAGAAGGCGACCACATCGTCAGTGTAGAGAGAGGCGCAAAAGCGGATATTCCTCCCTAGGTCTAGAAGGAGACCACGGGATTCCGCCTTGCGGAAGAGGGTATGGAAGCACTCCATGACCAGCACGAAGAGCATGGGGGATAGGGGGTCGCCCTGACGCAGGCCTCGACCGTGGCAGATCCGCTGCCCGGGGGCACCATTAAGTAACACCCTGGTGCTGGCGGTGGACAGAATGACTGAGATCCAGTCGGTCCATCTGCGAGGGCAGCTGACAGCCGAAAGGAGCTCAAGAAGAAAAATCCAACCGACCGAGTCGAAAGCTTTGGCTAGATCAATTTTGAACATGATCCTCGGGAGCTTTCGACTAGAAAGCGCTCTCACCGTGCCAAGGACGTATCGGAAGTTGTCATGGATGAGGCGACCTTTGATGAAGGCACTTTGGTTGGGCGAGATTAGAGAAGAGAGGTGCGGGGCGAAGCGGTTGGCAGCTGCTTTGGAGAAAAGTTTCCCAAAGATATGGATTAGACTGATGGGTCGGTAATCCGAAAGCGCGACTGGGTCTGGTTTTTTGGGTAAGAGTGTGAGAAGGGCACCGTTCAGGTGGTGAAAGCTGCGGAAGTCCATGTCAGAGAGGGTGTTGAACGCCTGCAGCACATCACCCCTGATGATCGACCAGCAAGAACGGTAGAAGCGACCTGTGAAACCATCCGGGCCGGGGGCCTTGTCCAGTGGGAGGTCTTTGATCACCTCCCAGACCTCGGCCTCCGAGAAGGGCAGACCAAGGTCCTCCAGGTCCATCCGCGGGAGTCCCAGTTCCTCAAAGTCGAGGGCGCAGGAACGCTCATGGTGGGCACCCAGAATTCGGTCGAAGTAGTCAAAGGCTGCAGCAGCCTTGTCCTCTTCCTGAAAAAAGAACGACCATCGACCAGAAGGGAGGGGATGAAAATTTTCCTTCTACGGTGGTTGGCATGGAGGTGGAAAAGTTTTGTGTTGGCGTCCCCCTCACGCAGCCACCGGAGGCTAGACTTTTGCCGAGCGATCGTTCGCTACTGCGAGGTCAGGCCTAAGTAGTGTAATTTGCGGAAACGCCGCAAGGAAACCTCCTCAGGAGAGAGCGACCGCGAATCCTGTGCGACCTCAAGGCGGAAGATGACCTCCTTGGCAATCTGGATCTACAAGCGAATGCTACCGATTGCCTTGGAGCTCCATTTTACAAGCGCCTTCGCTGTCTCACGAAGGAGGTGGTCGATCGTACGGAGCGGGTCAGCATCAGGGCGCGGCCCCGACCAGGCCGCCTTAACTGTGTCCAAGAAGCCCTCGACCTTAGGCCAAAAGGCCTGGAAGGTGAAGCATCTCTTAGAGTGCACCCCACAGTCGAGAAGGAGGAGGAGGGGAGCATGATCGGAGCACCTAGATGAGACAGCATGCAGAGCGGAGTAGGGGAAAAGAAATTCCCAGTCCTGGGAGACAAAAACTCTATCGATACGCTCCAGGGTGGGATGCGATCTCTCGTTGCTCCAGGTGAAAAGACGGCCCTGGAGGTGTAGCTCAAGAAGCTCAAGGTCGTTAAGGAAACGACGGAAGCGACCCATCATTCTGCGCGAGAGGCGGCCATTATTCTTGTCGACCACCTGATAGACGAGGTTGAAGTCTCCGCAGAGAACCCATGGTCCGGAGAGTGTCGGACGGAGGGT
This sequence comes from Cenchrus fungigraminus, assembly GCA_036936925.1. NCBI lineage: Eukaryota > Viridiplantae > Streptophyta > Magnoliopsida > Poales > Poaceae > Cenchrus > Cenchrus fungigraminus. The sequence continues at coordinate 13,032,863 of CM072779.1, forward strand.
ACGAATCTCAGCGAGAAAGGAGACTTTATCCGCATCGGACTGCGGGCCGTAAACGGAGGAGAGCCACCAGGACTGAGAGGGTGCGGAGAGCAGCGCGACCTTCACCGTAACGTGGTGAGTGCCAGTGGAGGGGGAGGAGACGAGCCAGGTGTCTTTGCGCCAAGCGACCAGAATGCCACCGCGGGAGCCCGCAGCCGGCAACGCAACATAATCAAAGTTGAGCCCTAACATATCAAGCATGAGGAAAGGGGGTACAACCACGAGCTTAGTCTCTTGCTGACAAAGAAGAGAGACACGCTCGAAAGCAACCAACTCGCAGACCGCCGAGCGTCTAGCACACTGGTTAAGTCCACGGACATTCCAAACAGTTAGGTTTACATCCATTTAAACACAAAAAGAAACGACCTCGCGACAAGCACATGCTCAGGCCTGCGCGTCGACGACCAGCTGCTCCTCGAGGAAGAGCTCACGAACAGTCGCCTGGAACTCGTCGTCGTCCAGGACGGAGCACTGGAAGGATCCCTCGACCTGGACACCGGAGAGCTCTCGGATAGCTCTGCAGTGCTCCTCCGATAGGCCCACAGCGAAGAGCCTGGTGTAGCGCTGGAACGCGGCAGCGTCGGGTGCCTCGCGAGGCCCAACAACTCCTAGCTTCCGCATTGTCACACCCTGAAATCTCCAATTTCAGGATGTGAATAGGAAGAATAATTAAAACAATGATTTCTCTCAATATTAAAATTTTCCAACATTTTATTTTCTTTACAGGAAATATAGTATAGGAAAAACCTTTGTTTGTTTTTTTTCGGAAATGAAATAAAATATTTATGTGAGTGTAGCATTCATGCCGAGGCATCTGGTGTTTCATGAGTGCAAAACGTTTTAAAATGCGCTTAGGTGCTGACCAAACCCTTTCGAGAATTTTCCGGATTTCTCTGGAGTTTATTCTCATCTTCTCTGAGCATTTTCTATTTATTAGAAGGCTCTAAAATCTTTTTCATGAGCTCCAAATATTTTATTTAGATTGTTCATGTCTCAATTTGTCTCTGGGAATTTTCCTGGAATTTTTGGGATTTTCTGAGTATTTTTCGTGCCTCTAAACAATTTCTAGATTTTTCTGGAATTGTTTTTGCATTAAAAATTAATTTCGGAAAATGAAAAACCCTCTTATTCTTTTGGGCCGAGCCCGTCCATGGAAGTCCGCTGGAGGCCCTCCTTTTCCTCCCGCCGTCTGCTCCGCGTCCCGGCCCAGCCAACATCCGGCCCATGTCGGCCCGCGTCCTCTCCTCCGCCCGTAGCCACTGACCAGAGGGGCCCACCCGTCAGCTCCTTCTTCCCCGCGTGCCCGAGCAGGACTCCGGCCGAGCTCGAGGCCTGGCCGCGCACGCATCCTCTCCTGGCCACGCCCGACCGTGTGCCGCGCCCACGCCGCCTTTCTAGGCGTGCACGCCACGCCAAGGCATGGCCTCGGCCCCATATAAAGCGCCGCCACCCGTGCCCAGGAACCCTAGCTGCCCTAGACCTTGAGCTCGCCCGCCGCCCGAAACCCTAGCTTGGCCGCCGCCAACGATCTGCGCTGTCGCAGCCTCTCCGCCGACGAGGAGCCGACCAGGAGCACCGCATGGAGATGACGAAGCCGCCGGTGCCGCGTGTTGTCGTTCCCGTGCTCTGCATCGCTCGAACACGCTCGCCGGAGTTGCTCCACCGCGGCCGTCCGCCCCGCCGCGCCTTGAGTCACCGTCGTCGCTCAATCTTCCGCGTTGAACCCCTGGATGTACTCCTCGTGTCGAATGCTTCGTCCCGGTGAACTTCGCGCGTTGAATTGAGGCTGGGGAGTGCGTTTTCGTGCTAACGCCGGCGACTGCTCCGACGCGCGCCGCTCATCGCCGCCGCTCGCCGTCACCTGAGCACCGCTGCTCGTCCAAGCCGTCCGATCCGCTTTCAACGGGCCGAATCTAATCCAAGCCAGGTCAACCGAGGTCAATACCGGTCAACCCAGCTCTTCCGCCGTAGGTTTGCAAAAGAGCCCCTGTCGTTTCTTCTTTTTACAACCCGGTCCTTCCACCCTTAAAGAACGTTACCGATAGGTCCCTACCTTTACGGTTTAGACCCTGAGGTTCCCTAGTTTTAGCACCCGAGGCCCATAGCACATGTTTTTCACCTTAGACCTTGTGTTTATATACATAATTATGTATATGGCCTCGGTTTCTTGCTTTTAAGCCCCTAGAAGTTTCGGAACCTTGCCAATAGGTCTCTGTACCTTGTTTTCTCCGTAGTTTCTTCGTTTTAGCTCCGTTTTAATCCGTTCAAGTTGCGTTAGGTTCATAATGACATGATGTACACGTTAGTGGTGACTTTTCATCATGTTTGTTTTCTGAAAATAAATTTAATATTAATTTTGATTAATGCTTATTAAATACGCCTTTTCTAAATAAAAGCAATATAGTGCTACACACCGTTTTTCATAATCAATATTAATTTGATTAATGATTATTCCACATGCTTTTATACATAAAATCTAATTAGATCTTTTACCCGGTTTTTCATGTATCAAATATTAATTTGATTAATATTACTTAACCTTTTCTAATTAAAAGTGGATAGGCTTTTACACCGGCTTTTTATAAACAAATGTTAATTTGTTTAATATCAACATGAATGAGTTTTTAATTATAACTTTATTAGTATACTCGAATCATAAAGTTGCATTTAGATGATTCATATAGTTTATCTTTTCTAAATTAAATGTTTAATTGGTTAACTTATACATGAATCTTTATAAATAAAACTTGACTAGTTCTTTACATCGGTTTTGTAAATAAAGTTTAATTTGCTTTAATTCCAACTTAAGGTATTTTCTTTATGAAATATCTTTTACATATCTTTTGCTAATTAAAATAAACCAAGCTCATAGTCTCTTGTTGTATGATAAAAATTCCTCGATAGCTTTTTCAACCTTAGTTACGTTCTCCACGTTGCGTAACCATAGATCGAGCCTATCCTTTAGTGCATTCTTTTAATGCTTTTCTTTTGATGGTGTATTGTTCTTAGTTGTACTTGTCTGTTTGCTTTGTATGTTTGTTTCCGATGATTGCTTCGAGTAGAAGATCGTTGTTCGTTTGCTTTGAAGATAAAGAGTTCCAAGAAAGCACGAGCTGAAGAGCAGTGAGAGTAGCTTTTCGTTGGAGAAAGGCAAGTGTCCCTAACCATCCTTCTATCTATGCTTTATTTACAAGAATACTATGCTTTAATCGGAACATGGAGCGACCACCCAGGAAAACAGTGCAACCACAAGACATATGGCTCTGTCTTGGCTGAATAATTAGAAACCTTGATGTTGGGGTGGTGAAGCGTCCCCTCATCAGAGGTGACTAAATGTGATACAAATACCAGTCCCAGGAGGCTGGTAACACATTTATTACATCAGATGGTTCATTGCCGTACATCATGTCGGGGCTGTGGGCATGGGAGCGCCACTGCCACGAGAAGCAACATAAGAACTACAGACCAAACTACGATAGCAACAGCATCTAAGATATCTTCAGAGTCTTGCGCCATGGAAGCTTCCTGTGGAGACCCTGAATCCACAGGCACGGGTTGGGTGCAGGACAGCAACCTACTCGACGTCTTCGGGTACGAAGTCGGGATCCTCCTCTGAAAAACAGTTAATTAAGCAGGGGTGAGTACATACGTACTCAACAAGTTCAATCCCACCCACGGAGGGGCTAATAAGCAATCATGCACAGGATATATCAAGGATTAGGATAAGGTTTATTTTGCAAACGCATTCACTCATGCAAGGGTTTGTTTTCGAAAAGGTTTTCGCAAACAGTTTTCATAACTCAAGTAACTCAGTTGTTTTGTGAAAACCAAATGCAGACTACCGGACTCCTCGTCCGCAGTAGCCCAGGCACACAGCCACACACTTTTCCAGAAATCAACTCACGCCATGGAAATCATCCCAAACCCAAACACTAGTTTTGTGACCCCACCGTGACTCGTCCAATACCGTGGACACGGCTATTCGAATAGGTTTTACACTCTGCAGAGGTTGTACATCTTTACCCACAAGTAGGGTACCGTCACACGAACACCTTAGTGTCGGCGCGGATCCTATCAAAGCCATTACCCACCTTAGCTAACCCTACGAGCCACCACGGGAGCAACAAGGGGTTATCTCTCGTAACCAGGGCGTACCTCACACAGATCGTACCCCTACTCCTTGATCTCCCGCTGCTCACCCGCACTCCTGATGGCAAGTAGATTAGCTAGTGGGATTTATGCTAAGCCGTTGCCACATACAACGGTCGAGTGGTAGTACGATAATTGGGTCAGGTGAGATGTCACGCAACCCGGTCCTTAACGACAAGATGGACATCTCCAACACGCTCAACCACAAAGGTACGAGCTCACCCATACTCCTGACACACGCGTCCATCCCGTCTACCAGTTCTTTACTCATTTTCCAAAATATCTCATTCCCGTTTTTAAAGCACTCACACATTTTTAAAGCATTCATTTAGGCCAAACAAAGTTCAATCATGGCAATCAAGGGTGGCTATCCTACCGGGTTTTAACAGTAAAACAATATGCAGTTTATAAAACATGTCATAGGGTTGTGTTTATAAAACTGGGACCAAAGCATGCATCAAAGGATGAGATTGAACTTGCCGTCTTCGAAGTCGTCTGGGAGTTCCTGCTCGCGGTTCGGGACCTCGGTCTCCTGCTCGTAGTACTCGGCTCCAAGCTCCGGCTCACGGTACTCCTCCTCGTTCACTTCGTTGGCTATCGCGCACACAAAATCAACACACAATCAAAACATGCACACAAGTTTTACCGACTGAGCTCGAGGAGAAAAAAAATAGAAAAGGAGGAATATTATTTAGGGGGGGAAAAGGATGGGTGGCTCGGCGGAAAAGTAGATGAAGGGCCGGGGCAAGAGCTGGGATTGATCGGGCGGAAATATGATCAGGAAATGACGCGGTAAAGCGTCATTAGGATTGATTAAAAGGGGTTAAGGACTTAATTGTAATTAGGTTTTTAATAGAGAAGGGACTTAATTATAATATATAAATAAGGTGAGGTTTAAATCGAATAGCCTAAGGGCCTATTTGTAATTGACTTTGGAAAAGTAGGGCTGGTTCGTAAATTAGTTTAGGGAATAGGGTTTACTTGAAAGAATAAAGAGAGAGAGGAAAGAGGGGGAGGGCTCGGGTGGAAAAAGGGAAAAGGGCAGGGGGTATTTGGCCAAACGGCCATCTCCTTCCCCCTGCCTCGATTCAGAAACAGAGAAGGGGTCGAGCGGGCGGCCGTCCCGGCCGGTGGCGGTTGCCGGCGGCCTAGTGCCCGGCAAAGGTCGGAGAGTGAGGGGGAAATGGAGACGAGGCCATGGGAGTTGGATCCCCTTCCTCACCTTGTGCGGAGGCGGATCGGTGGGCGGGCGGCGGCCGGCGGGGCAAAGGTGATGGCGGTGTTGTGTGGTGCTCGGGAGAGAGAGGGAAGGCGGCTGGGAGGTGGGTGGCGTGGTGAGCGGCGGATTGCGGTGGCGATGGTGCTTGGAGGCGACGGCTCGGGCAGGCGGAGTGAATGCCCGCCGTGGCGTCGAGCAGCAACGCGTGGTCAACTCGTGGGGTCGGCGCGGCAGCGGTGATGCGATGGCTCGTGCAGCGGTGCGGGGCCGACGACGCGACGCGTCGTGCAGGCGCGGCGGTGGTGTCCGGCGGTCCTCGGCGTGGCTCCCGCGGCGCGGTGGGCTCGGCGTGGCGCGCACGCGTGCGGGTGCGCGGCAGGGAACGGCGAGGCGCAGTGGTGGAGGACGGCTCGGGCAGCGGTGCGGGGCCGGCGACGCGACGCTTCGGGCAGCGCGGCAGCAGCGTCCGCGGGTCAGTGACCGGCGGTCCGCGGTCGCAGGGCCGGTGATGCGACGGTAGCGGGCAGCGCAGGCGTGGGCGAGGTACGCGGCGGCCACGCAGTCTGCGGCGAGGGCGCGGCAGCAGTGCGCCGGCGTCGCGGCGCGCACGTGCGATGGTAGCGTGCCTTGCTGCGGTGTGGCTAGGCCGGCCGGTGGCTTGGCGCGGCGTGCTTGGAAGCGAGCAGGGGAGGCTAGGGGGGCGCGGGCCCGAGGTTGAAGAAGGAGGGGGAAGTCGGGTGTTCGGGTGAGGGGGCGGCGTACCGAGCAGCGGCGCGGGCCAGGTGCAGGGGCGCCGGGCCGAAGGAAGAAGGAGGGAAAAAAAGAGGGAAGGAAAAAAAAAGAGAAAAGGAAAAGAAAAAATAAGGAAAAGGGAGAAAACAATAAGAAGAGAAAAGAAAAAGGAGAAGGGAAAAGAATTAAGAGAAAATCCTAGGAAAAATTAGGAGAGGGAAAGAAAAGATTATTCGGCGGAAATTTCCCGGGTTCGAGCACTCCGCGGGCCGGTGCGGTGTCGGCAGCAGAGCAGGCCGGCTGGCGGGACCATGGTGGGCTCGGGATTCCCGGCGAGGTGGCCGACAGCGGCGCTGCAGCGGTGCTGTGCGACACGACGCGGAGGGCGGCGGTGGCTCGAGTGATGGCGGGCGGGATGGGCGGTGCCGGCGGGATTCGCGGCACGCGCGCCGAGGGAAGGAGGGAGGGAAAAGATGATCGGGGTTTTGAGGAGACAATCGAGCTCAGCGGAAAAGTTTTGAAAACACGTGTGATTTAGCAGGTGATTTATTAGGGCTAAAAACGCGGACGTTACAGGTGGCCTTACCTAATAAGGGCAAGGGGGAGCGCCAGTGGGGTATAGACTCGCTCTAGTAGGGAGTTGGGCTTGGCTAAGACACGATACCTACTAGGGGACTTTATACTCTGCAACGACTCGGAACCTTCGCGGGTTGCTTCACATTAGAGAATCTTTGTAAAGGCCTCGTAGCGTCCCTATGCAATCACACCTAAGTAGTGTGGTATTGTGCCTACTTTTGCACAGCATGGTTGGGTCCAAAGATCTTCTGGACTTTTACGCGACTTGTGGTGAAAGTGTACAACCTCTGCAGAGTTTAAAACTAATCGATTAGCCGTGCTCACGGTCAAGAGCGGCCTGGACCCTCACATGATTAATATACTTAAAGATGGATTTTAAATTGCTTTCTGGTTATTTCTTGTGGCCTTGCTGAGTACCAACCATAAGTGTACTCAACCTTGCTAAACTGCTGCTCAGAAGGAGAAGATGTGTGAAACTGTTGAAGATGGTGTTGTTGCTAGGCGTACGCAGCCCCCAGTCGTCTGCCTGTGAAGTTTGGTGCCTTCGTTTCCAGGATAAAGCGTAAATCTCTGATAATTTTTGTTTTTCTTATGTGATATTGTTTCTGTTATTCACTTATGTCAACTATATGCATGGAATTTGATCCTGGCATGCATATAGATTTGCACTTGGTTTTCTTTGGAAAAACAGGTGTGACAGAGTGGTATCAGAGCTGTATCGACTGTAGGACGTAAGCCTAGATAGCAATGGTCGTTTCTTAAGGTTTCCTTTGATCTAAAATTCATCACTACCTTTCCCTTGAGCTCTGTGATGAATATTCTCACTCCTTGAACCATATCTTTCATCAATCCTCCTTGATAGCTCACCTTTGACTGTCTCATTTTGATTTGCACATCATTGTTTTGCAAATGTTATGACCTCTACCCTTGTCTGTTTATTTACTCTTCCCTTGATCTTGATCTTGTCTCTCAAGCAATGACACCCCCTTGATTTATTGGTGGAGTCGTTACCCTTGATATTCTATCTGTTCGCACAGCTCTCTGACACATCGTTACTGCTTTACTTCTTTCTCGAGCTACAGAACTCCGATTGACATGAAATCAGTTGGATTAGTTCCAGAATTTCATGGGTCAATTTCTGTCAAAATTTCAGCAGTATTCGTTTTGTATCAAGAGAGATACACCCGAATTAGTGGAGCATTCAGATTCTGTCAACACTGCTGAAATAGCCATCTTGATTAGTCTATATTCCGGGTTCTAAATCTCTGATTTAGGTGAGGGGGGGGGCGGAGGCGGTGGCGGCCGCTTGCCCAGGATCCCCCTGGCGGAAGCGGCCACGGGTCGCGGCGCGGTCGTCGACGAAAGCTCGGCAGTGGCGGAGGCGACCAGTGCGGGGGGAGCACGGAGGAGCGACCGAGACGGGTGCAGAGGCGGGGAGGGGGAGCGCCCGGGCACCGGGATGCCGGCCGCCCGCACCTGCTCCGACAAGGTGGGAGAGGGGGAACGACCGCGCGGCACCGGGGAGTAGGAGCCCGAGGCGGAAGAGCCCGAAGCCTCGAGGTCCCAGAGCTCCCGGGAGGAGGGAATGGAGGGGCCGGGCTCCACCGAGCTTGGCTCCAACCTCCCCACCGCCGCGACCGGAGGCGGACGGGGGCCAGAGGGGCTGCCACCCACCGGCCCTGCAAACCGCGCCCCAGCACGTGCAGCAGAGGCAGGCGGCAGGCGGTCGAGGCCCGGCGCCTCCAGGGGACGCGGCCAGGCAGAGGGGGTGGAGGGGAGTGCGGCGCCTTGCCGCCGACCAGTCCCGCGCACGCCTCCAACTCGCGGAGAGGACGCGGCCAGGCAGAGGGGGTGGAGGGGGCGGGCGACACCTTGCCGCGCGCCTTGCCCCGCACACGCCTCCATCACGCGGAGGGCGGAGGCAACCGCAGCCGGCCCGGCGGCTGCGAGCGCGGCAGCCGTGGTGGGGGAGAGGCCCGGGACGGTGGCGAGCGCGGCGAGGGCGTCGACCTCGCCCACGGGCGCCACCACCGAGGAAGAGCCTACCGGCCCGACGGCAGGGGGTAGAGGAACGACCGGGAGGAGGAGGGGCGAGGGGGAGGGGACGGCCTCGACCGGCGGCGGCGAGGCCACGTCAAGGCCATCATCGAGATCATCGAAGCGCGACGAGGCAGCAGCGGCAGCCGGCGCGCCACCCAAGTCGTCCCGCAGCAGCCCACCCGCAGCGGCCGGCCGGCGCGGGGAAGCAGCAGCCGACAGGGCAGAGTGGCCCGGCCGCTCCCCCACCGCGGCCGCAGCAGGCAGGGCACCAGCGCCCAGCTGCCGGCCGCCGGCAGCGGCCGCCGCGGCCACAGGGGCAACCCCGGCGCGGGCCGGCCTTGAGGAAGGCGGGGAGGCCGCGGCCAGCCGGGCACGGGAGTAGACCGCGACCGAGGCGGCAGCGGCCGGCCGCGGCGAGGCCTCCCGCCCCGGACCGGAGCGGCCAGCGGGCCGGTGCACGGCGGCCACGGCCGGGCGGGCGGAGGCCGCAGGCGCGGCGGCGGAGCGGCCAGCGGGTCGGTGCGCGGCGGCCACGGCCGGCCGGGCGGAGGCCGCAGGCGCGGCGGCGATGGCAGGAGCCGGCCGGGCCGCGGCCGGACCACCCGCGCCGGGGCGACCGGCGGCCGGTGGCGCCTCCCCGGCGGTGGAGTGGCCGGGCGCCCCGAGGAGGAGGGGGCGGCGCGCGGCAGCCGAGGAGGGGTGGCCGGAGAGGGGCGCCGCGTCGAGGAGCTCCTCCCCAAGGAGGTCGTCGCCGTCCATGGCTTCTTGGAGCTCAAGAACCACCATTGGAGCCCTGCGCCGATCTCCCTGCAGAGGGCACGAGAGGGGAAGAGAGGGGGTGGGATGGGACGAGCACGCGGAGGAGAACACGGATCCGGCGGCGGGGAGGGCCGCGCCGCCCAGAGCAGGGAGATCCTGCTCCGGCGGCCGGCGGGGAGGAGGGGGCGGGGGAGGGGTCGGGGAGGGGCGGGTCACGGGGTCACGGGCTCAAAGCAAAGCGCCGGAACCAAAATTTTCCAAAAGACAACAACAGTTAGGTGGTGCTTTGTATTTTGTTGGGAGGCAAGTCAAATTTTGGCCATCAAATCAACATGTAATTCGCAGAAGCACATGCATTTCCAGCCACATATAATTGCAGAATTTATCTAAAAAACATATAATTGCAGAAGACTTAACTTGCTTTTGGTTCAAGCATTAGGCATCTGATGAATAGCATTTTTCTGATATTTTTATGACTAATAGTGTCTTGCAAGCCATGTGTTGAGTTTGAGTATTTCATTTTTACTCTGTTGTTATACGCATTGAGTGATGTATGTAGCAACACAGCCATGCACTTTGTAAGAAAACACATCAGCCAGCTCTGTACACAAAACGTCATGACAGCGTGAGGAGGCAAGAGTAGTCATCCAGGAGAACAGCGTTTGTTTCGCCTTGAATATAAAGCAAAGCGAAAAGCATGATCCGAGTACTGAAAAGAAGGGGGGGAAAAGCAGAGAGGGAATGCAACGACTTATTGCCTCCAATCGTAACATTTCCTTTGCCAAATCAATTCAGTCCATTGCCTGAACTCCTACCAAACGCTGCGTCACTCAGCACCGCGAGGTCTAAACTTTTGTATATGCCTGTTGTAGAACTATGCAGATTGCTACTACCTGCTCACCCAGAAACCGAGGAACAGAAAAGGAATGCTACCATCTGTCTTCTTTTGGGTTGCGGTTACGATTACGACTAGAATCAGTGTTAGTTGCGATGGGGCAAATGCTTTAGTGGTTTTGTGTCGCCGGTTTTAGATGTGATGCTGCCACCGAACTGGCCAAAGTATCTGACTGAATCACTGAACCTACTGAAGTCTCTCCCTGGTCTCGCAGTTTGGCGTCGTGGAGTGGTTGGGCGTCGGAAGCTCCTCCCCTTGAGCTGCACTCCTTTCGTGTCATCATGCAATCAGGGGTAGCTGCAACGGAAGGAAGAATGTTGCTTCAGTTGCAGAATATATCAAACAATCAGCATTAATCAAAATCAAATTGCATGGCTACTGGCTAATTGGTCGGTGCCGTGTTGCCGTCATGGTGCCCTGCTCCGATCCCTCGTACAAGCCGACTGACAATTTACAGGTCGTCAGTGTTGGTCGTTGGGGAAAAGAGAACCGAGAAAGTTACTTGGCAACCTATCGCAAATGAATTGAAGCAACATACGAGCACAGCAGTATGTTTTATCTAGAAAAAGAATTGAAGCAACTGCAGCGAACCTAAAATCTCACTTGCAGGATACTTGCAGCAGGAGTTCACACCCACATCACAGTGTGTTCTGTACTCTGTTCTCCTTCCTCTCACTAGTCACTACCAGCTGGTCCCGCGCGCATCACCACGGGGCACGGGCACGGGGCGGCGCGGGACACGGGGGCCGGCAACTGCCCGGCGCCCTCGAAGCACAACACCAACACATGCCCCGCCTCGATCACCAAACAAGCAGCCACCCCCCACCCGGCGAGCTCGCGTTATCCTGTCGGCTCGTCGTTCACAGCATCTGGAACTGGAAACCGTCCGCGTCACCCCCTCTCTCGCGACGATCGCTAGGACCACAGAAGCGAGCTCTGAAGCCCCACTGACACTAGTCACACACACAGGCCGGCCACATACACTGCAATGCGCCGAGGGGAGGGGGCAGGCGAATGCGAAGCCCACATCGCGCCGCAGGGGCACCCTCCCGCCCCCCGCAGCCACAATAACTGCGGCCGGATTCGAGACCAGACCACATCTTCAATCTCGGTTGTGTTAATGCTTTCCAGTTCATGTATACTACAGTATACAATGCAAAGCTATGGGAGCAACAGTTGTTAACATCATTACACCTGCACGGATTACTGTTTCTAACTTCCCATTAAGATTGCTGTTTGAAGCATCGAATTCAAACAGGAGAAGATTGCTGCACTAGCGAGATGAAGGATACAGGAAATGATTTCATTTTCCGAAGCTTCAAGCTACAACCAGGCCACCGATCAACATCAGCAGTAGTATCCTAGGTGATCAGATCAGATGCCGCGCATACAAGGGAAGCAAAGAACTGTATGCAGGCAGCGACCCTCCCCTGCATATTCATTCAGGGCTGTGAAACTGAAAGGGAGAAACAGCTAGCGCAAAGGCATTCCTCCAGCCGCCGCAATCAAGTTGCGGGTATTAGCGAACATCCACCACAACATCTCAATCACATAAAGGGCCAGTGACGCCAACATTCAGAGAAGCAGAGGTGGCAAGAAACATAGTATGAGGATTTCATCATCTGAACCAATACAAAACGGTATGCTTATGAACTCTCATCTCAAGCATCAACCACCTACCTACCTACCTACCTACTACTCCCTAAAGCCCTCCTACCGATCCTCTAATCCGCCCGCTACTGAACCCTAGAGTACAACAGAGGAGAAAAGTGGCAAAGTATCTACAGCTCCCAAAATCAATCTACTAGAACAGAGCACTCCCCCGCCGCCACCGCCGGGGCGAAGTCACGCGCAGGAGGAGGCCTGGCGGCGCGGCGCGAGCGCGAAGAGCGCCTCCAGGTCCGGCGGCTGGAAGTAGCCGTTCTTGGGCGGGGTCCGCCGCTTCCCGAAGTCCGGCACGGCCTTCCTCGGCGCCGCGGGGCAGGGGAGCGTCGCCGGGATGCGGCACTCCTCCCGCTTCGGTGTCTCCCACCCGCCGCAGCCGTACCCTCCGCCGCCCACCACCAGAGCCGCCGCCGCCGCCACCGCCGTCTCTACGCTGGCCTCCATTGGGGGATTTTTCTTCGGGGGGAAGAAGAAATTTGCTTTCCTAATTTTGAAACGCGGGATTTGGGAGGGAAGAGACGCGGCCGGCGGAGCATATAAAGGAGAGGCGGCTGCGGCGGGAGGAGGATCAGGTTTCCCAAGGACGGAACTGGACGGCTCCGTGCTGCGCAAGGCGGGCGGGGATCGTTGATGTGGCGGGTCCGGCGCCGTCGGATGCACGGGGCGCGGAATTAAGCGGGAAAACCCGCGCCGAAGGGCGGGAAGCCGCGACGCACTGTTCGGTTTAAACTATTTCGTTCAAGCACCTGTATCTTATGATATCACGGACCCATCCTTCCTGGACCGCAAGAGGAGGTCGTTTCCACGAGCGGACTTAGTTTGCGGGGGTGTTTCTGTAAAAGATCGGAGGGCTCGCCGCCTTGGATTCCACTGCGTTACGTGGGGTGTTAGGCGTGCCAGGTGTACGGGTAGTGATGGGAGACCGAATACGGTGGGGTCCCCGGCTTCGGCGCGGCCCCATATCCACGACCCTATACCCCACAGAGTGGACGCGGTCTTGGTGCGCCGCCGCCAGCCGGTGAAGGCGGTCGTGTGTGGGGGAGGCGGGATGGTCCACGTGCACCGGGTGCGGGCCTTGGTTTGGAGATGCTGGAATGATCCCCTCCGCCTCGGATTCCTGGGGCACGTGGGTCCCGCCCGTATCGGAAGGAGATCGGGGGGTGGTCTGCTCTCGTGTGAAAAACTGCGGCGCGGCGTATTGCGTTGACTCTCGTCGTACGCGCGTGCACGCGCAGACGGCCGGCGGCCTGGTTACGGGCCTTCTTCGCCGAAGATGGACCTTTTCCGGTCTGTTCGGCCTCTGGCCCATGATTTTCCGCTAGATGACGGCCTAGCCCAATCTTTACATCTTTGAAGCAATTATTTTTAAAGGAAATCTTTGAAGCAAATTGACCCCCAAAGAAACGTTAAAGAAATATCTCCCTCTCAAAAGATAAAAAAAGAAGACATTAATGCAATACTATGTGCATATAATAATGCATAGCAAAGTCGGAACCTAATTGTTTAGTTCTTTTTGACAAACAGTCTTGTTAATCTAGTGCATTGACCAAACAGTCCTTTCTTTCACCCAAAAAAGGCATGATACAAGTGAGATCTTTCTAGATCGTAAGACGAGGCAAAAATTGAAGTGTGTGCGGACTCCAGCACCCAGCCAAGGCAAAACGGTCAGCCGCCCAGGGTCCTGGTTGGTCCTGGCGGCATCCAATGGCCTTCACGATCCGTCCAATGTCATGACTTTACCCGATCAACTCCTAACGACTTCTTTCTCATCAAGATCAATACTGGAGTACGAAAGAAGAAGAAAATGGAAATCCTAACCACAAGCTAACAGCCTTTTTAAAGGCCATACAGGTCGGAGTATTTTTTTACACGGCCGCGGCAGACGCACCTGTCGCGCCATAAATTACGGCGCGCACCGGTGAGACGCCGATTGACACGACCGGACCCGTCGCGCTCTCGATCGGGTACCATGTGTGCCAAGGTTAAGGGTTTGCGATTCGTGGTGCCCATTTGGAACACGTTGGGCGTTTCACAGGGATCGCTGCTGTTCCTCTTCAGTACCACAGGTGTTCACGGCTCCAGTCCAGGGGGAGCCCTCTCTCGGCACTGTGTAAAAGAGCTCTTTTTCGGTACACAATACCACTCTTTGGTAGTACTGTGGTATTGTCGGTTTTTTGCTGTGGGTAAAATGGTAATTTGGTGAGTGAATATTATTTGGAAAAAATATACTTTACGAGTACAATACCTAAATCATTTCATATATCCAATTTCATATATTACAACAAAAATATTTTCCATTTCCAATAATACTCATATGCTACCAATACCATCTATGAATACCACCCGTACCACAAAAAAAACCGGTGGTACAGAATTAATCTCAACCGTCCGATCCTTACAAATAGATTCTTTTTTATTACATACGAGTCCTTTTAAAGTGGTGGTACAGGGTGGTATTGTGTACCGAAAAAGACCTCGTGTAAAAACGACCGCGACTGTTGTTCATGTCAGCACATCCTTCCGGCGGTTGAGTCGATGGGCAGAGTTATTAGGGCACAATGACTTGCGGGGTGTTTGGATCCATAGAGACTAGAGACTAATTGTAGTCACTAAAATGACTAAAACTCCAAACACTTCTAACTAAAAAGTGACTAAAACTAATTTAGTTTATAGTCAGGAGCGACCTAACTTTTGGTGACTAAAATTCTCTCCTTCACATTTATTGCTCCCTCCACATTTAGGAGAGGAGAGGAGAGGAGAGGAGAGGAGAGAGTAGGACGGTTGGTTGTCTGGTGAGAGGCGAGAGCGATGGGATGACCGGCGAGGGAAGGGCGGACGACACGGTAGCCGGGAGCGAGGCGGGGACCGAGACGTCTGAGGTTTCCGCGGTCCTGCTCCTGGACTGTTTTCCTCAACAGTCAGGTTGGTGTGACATTCTTTGTGCTCTTTTTGCAGCCACAGTTGTTTTGCAGCCATTCCCCCTGTAGGTCATACTGTACTTGGCATATTACTCCTCTGTGTCAAAATATCTCCTTTTTCAAAGTCATTTTTTCAACTTTTATCGTAAATAGCTAAATAATCATAAAGACTAGTAACATGAAAATGATGTCGCTAGATTTATCATGAAACCAACCATCAAAATATGTAATTTTTTCTATTAAAAATAATTTATTTTAAAAGCAATTGTAGGTCAATGTTTAAATTTTTTGATTTTAAAAAAGTCTAAGCATAACTATATTCTGAGACTGAGCGAGTATGAATACATGAGAATAGTTGTACGGCGGTGGTTATCGCCCGTTAGCGATTGATTTGAGCATTTAGCAGCTTGAGCTGTACAATAACTGGTCGATGCAGACCTCACGCAGGGGGGATGTGGGGCCTTGTTTAGTTCGTGGGAAAATGTGTCTTTTCAACGTTTTGAACTCCTGTAGCACACTGTAGCACTTTCGTTTGTTTGTGGTAAATATTATCCTACCATGGTCTAACTAGGCTCAAAAGATTCGTGTCGCGAAGTACATCAAAACTGTGTAATTAGTTATTTTTTTACCTATATTTAATACTCCGAACTTATGTCTTTTGGCGTATTTAATGTGATGTGATGGAGAGAGAGCGGAGAAAACGTTAGAATTTTTAGCAAACTAAACAAGGCCCGGGATGAAAACGAAAACGGCAGGTGCGCCGGTTCAGACCTTTCAGATATGATGATAAAATTTTATCACCATTTTGCACCAAATCTGCTTCTATTTCTTCTGTTATGTGCTCTGCCCAACCTCCTACTGATTTCCTTTAACCTCCGGTCATTGTCAGACGAATGCCGACAAGGCGACCAACAAGTAAGTGGAAACAGTTAGGACTCGGGCTTTTTCAGCAATTCTCTTGCTGGATTCTAGTACCCATCGAAGACGACGAGTCGAAAAATAGGGGTGGATGGGATGGAAACCAGGCGATGAGTGGCGTCGGTGGACGGTGGCGAGGGAGCCGCGAAATGGAGAAATGTCAGCACAGGAGGGCACTGCTAGAGACGGATGACTGAAGAAATGATGTATCTATAGGGATGGTTATATTAGAAACAAGTCAAACAACAACGCCCAGCATCCAATTGAGTTTGAGTTCGGATGATTACAAAATGTTGGCCGAATCCATCCGATTTTTCGGAACGTCCGTCCGGAGGGCTAACGCCGTTTTGATGTTTTACATACAAAAAATCTAAGCTATCTTTGGGATTCAAAACAGTTCAGTTACCATCAGAATGTCGAATCGAAGCTCCCTTTCAGTGAAGAAGGGTTGCAATTGAACTGAACTGACTTGATGGGTAATGTAACTGTAACAGCCGTAAGCTTACTGTACTCGAATAAGCTGTTGTAACTAGTCATATACACCAAGAGTACTGTAGCCGTTTATGCTGTTTCCCGGACACCGTGTCAACCAAAAGCATCGTGTCCACCAACGTATACGTCTCTATAAAATCCTTCCATCCCATTACTCCAATCCCGGACATGGGTTGTTGCTAGTTCCCGACCGGCACTTGATGGGGGATGTGCTACACCCTCAGGCCGGCCCCGGCGACGCGGCCCTCTGGCCCGGCGAGCTCGACGAGCAGCTCATAACCGAGCTCCTCATCGACGACAGCCTCCTGCTGGGCGCCCTGCAGCAGGCCCCCGCGGGCGGCGACTCGGAGCCTTGCTCGCTTGACAACACGGGGGCGGCGTCGGCGGCGTCGTCGTCGCCGGCTGCTCCCGCGCTGTGCAACAGCGGCGGCGGGGCCGAGCGGGAGGAGGTGCTGCCGCAGCCGGAGGCGGTGAGCAGGGCCCTGTGCTCGGTGTACACCGGGCCGACGATCCTTGACATCGAGAAGGCGCTGTCGACGTCGCGGCCCTACCCCTGGACCTGGAGCAGCCGCCGCTACAGCCCGATGCATCATCTGTAGGTGCATCCGATCCGCACAGTCCATATGTATCAGCACAGTTCCTGACACAACAGAGCGGGCTGATGGTTTTGGTTCAAGTGGCAGGTTCGGGGCGGCGAGCCGGGCGCTGCCGGAGAGCAAGTACACGACCAAGGTGAGGAGCTGCGGCGGCAAGACGCCGAGCGACGGGTACAAGTGGAGGAAGTACGGGCAGAAATCCATCAAGAACAACCCCCATCCCAGGTGCAGTACGATTCTACTTCTACAACGTCGTTCTTGGGTAAATTTGGCCAGTTTACTACGCTTGTTTCCCCCCCTTTATAACAATAAAGTTTCAAATTTGGACGCGTTGTTCCGATCGCATCGCAAATTTGCACATGCGACAAGTGGTCATGTCCGCGTGATCTGATGAGATCATCAGGTGGCTTATCCGCGATAGGTAGAAGGTCGCTTGTATAGATCTAAATCCTGTCGAGTTTGCGGCATGGCCGTACGTCCCCAACGCAATCATGCAGTGAATAGTGATACGCGTGCGAGTCTGGACAATGTCACCGGAGGTAACTACGCCGGCCGGCGGCCGATCGAGAGCGCGCACATCATGTGGAAGCGGAGCTGCGGAGGGGGGACGAGCGGCGAGCGGTGCGGCCGCACGCAGGCATGCTTACATGGACTAGCAGCTGGAGAGCAGGATCGCTGCGGCGGCGGCAGCAGCAGCAGCAGCCAGCAGCTAGCGCGTCTCGCCGCCCCGGCCCCGGTCGTGCGGTGTCGCGGTCTGCGAAAGCACGCGTAGCAGGTAGCACACCAGCACGTGTGCCGTGCGGCAGCGAGTGCATGATGAGACGGCAGATGAGGAGATGGCAGGTGAGGCCATGAAGGCCCTCGGCGGGGAGCTGAGGGAAGAAAGACCCCAAGTACTGACGCCAGCGGAGGAAGAGATGGTACTTGGGACTGAAAGGAGAAGCCGGCAGAGGAAATAATCAGAGAGAGCGACACATCCGCGCGGCAGATTCGTGTTTGTGCACTGTTCCTTGCCGATCGCCTTTAGATTTGCATCAGAGACGTCTCACAACTCCCTTGCTCGTTAGGCTGCAGCTCTAGCCTCTAGCTGCAAATAAAAGACTCAACAAAACTTTCCAACGGTTTGTAGTATTCTTATAATCATTTTTAGGGCTGTGCCTGGCATTTGAGAGGTCCTGTGCGGATTGCATGGATGATTTTTTCTTAGAACTCGCCAGACCAAATACTTCATTAGAAGAAGAGAGTTTGTTACAAACTACGTACTCCCTCCGTCCTAAATTAGTTATCATTTTGACTTTTTTAGATATATTTTTTTGTTATGCACCTACTCCGTAGATATATATTTATGTCTAGATATATAACTAGAAAAGTCAAAACGACAAGTAATTTGGAACAGAGTGAGTATATATTAGGAACGCGTCCTACCGAAATGTTAGATCACATTGCCACACAAAAGTTAAGAAAAAACTAAAACAAAAAATCTAAGGAAACTAATCCAATTAATTATTAACACCTCACCTCATTCACAAAATATATCTGATATGAATCATGGGACCTGCACTGTCGTACCTCTGAAAACTCTATTACTACTCCTACCCAATCATAGCTTCTAAACTACCAAAATAAACCAAAGATCATGGATAAATTTAGGTCCCATGGAAATAATCCTTGTTTCTAATGTTTGCTTATTATTTTAAGAAAAGAGGGAGTGGAACGTTTTTGAGGTTGTCAGATGTTTTGTTTAATGGTAGTAGAATCACATGCAAAAGTAAAAGCCATATCAAATCCACATGAGTGCATGGTATGACTTTTTTCATATATGAGCATGCTAAAGGTGGTGTTTAGTTTGAAAATTTTGGTGGAGAAAAATAGAAAGAATAATAGAAATTTGCAATATTTCAAGATGGGAAAAGAGGAAGTGGAACATTTTTGGGGTTGTCAGTGATTTGTCGATGGAGGAAATCTCTTATCAATTCCAAGATCATTACATCACCATGCTAAACTTGCCATGGATGATTTTTCTTAGAACTTGCCAGAGCAGATACTTCATTAGAAGAAGAAGAGAGTTTGTCAGTTACGTTAGATCACATTGCCACAAAAGTTTTAAAAATAGACCTAAAACAAGAAATCTAAGGAAACTAGCCATTATGCAACACGAAGTTGGACAAATTGCTATTGCCGATGCTGATCCAATTATTAACATTTCACCTCATTCGCGAAATATCCGATACGAATCATGGGACCTGGACTGCCGTAACCAAAGAGCATGGATGAATTTAGATCGCATGGAAATAATCCTTGTTTCTAATTCTTGCTTATTCTTTTAAGAAAAGAGGGAGTGAAACGTTTTTGAGGTATTTTTTAATGGTATCTAGTAGAATCAAATGCAAAAATAAAGTCATATCAAATTCACATGAGTGCATGATATGCTCCTTTTTTTTTAAATCTATTTTGCCATGCTAAAGTAGATTCAAGATGGGAAAAGAGGGATAACAGTTTTGGGGTTGTTAGTGATTTCTCCATGAAGGAAGTCTTATTAATTCCAAGATCATTAAATCACCATGCTAAATTAATTTAGACTAAAAGGTGGTAATATTGAAACATTTCATTTTGAGAATTTGTTTTCAGTTTTACAAAGTTTGTTCACTAGCACACTGCTCTGGCTTTACATTAAGCTCATTTTAAAATACATTAGCAACTTTCTTAAGTTTTTTTAGAGAAGATACTTTGTTAAGGTTGGGTATCTAGTTAGTTTCACTATTTCATATAATTTCTATCATTATAATAGTGATATGTTAAGGTATATGTCATCTTAACTCTTGAGCCTTATACAAAACACTGTATGTATTTGTATTTATACAAAACTCTTGCATCTTTTCTCACTATTGGCGATATCAGTTTCTCTCCAAAGCACATGACAAGTACAGGATTAACCATATGATTAATTAAGGGGCCCTGCAGGGCTTTGGGGGCCATGAGCACCGTTGGAGTAACTGGGAGCATGTCAGTTAGATCGTGTCACGTACAGTGCCCCCTAGTTAGACTAATGCTAATAATTAAAAACACGCTTACTAATTTCCTCTTTTTGATGGAATGTAGTTTGGGTTCAGAGCAACGTCGCTGTGGATTATCATTAACAGTACCAGTGCCTTGCTAGATGCGAAAATAGTACTCGTATCACCTGTGGCATTTGCGGCGCCACTGTGTAAACTGCACTGTACTCGTATCACCTGTTTAGATCCCAAAATATTTGCAAAAAACATCCCATCATTTATCACATCACCTCACATCATCTCTCACTATTCATCTGCATTTACACCAATTCTTTCCTAATTCTTTCCCAATTCAACCAATTCATCTGTATCTAAACACACCCGCGCAGCAGTGCAATTGAGATAGCTGTTGCGCCTATCAAACCTGCCAAGACCTTCTGTCCCCATGTTCAGAGAAATCGGCGACGGCGACATTTTTTTTCAATTATGGTTGTGTTTAGAACCCAAACATTTGGGTAAAGTTTGGCTATTCTGGCCAAAATTAGTGTAAAATATACTGTAGCGTTAGATGAATAGTGAGAGGTGATGTGATGAGATGTGATAGATGATGGGATGTTTTTTGGAAAAATTTGAGCTTCTAAACACATCTTATGACGCCTACTCGCAGATAGAGCAGCGATATATATAGTGTCAGCAATCTTTGTCCCTGCCTGTCACGACTGGCTCGTTCGATATTTCAATTCACCCCTACATAAACAGGATGTGCACATCACGGCAACCACTAACAACCATCCACGTCTTATTAATTGTTCGAAATTAACTAAAAAAAGATGGTTTCAGATGGGCAGTCCTTTATATCAGGTAGGCGACAGTTTTCAGTCATGAGTAGCAAATTAAAGCAACATTTCACATATCTAGCACACTCTCTAATCTGCGCTTATACCACCTGGAGTTCTGGACTTGGCGTGAGTGAAATTTGTTTCTTTCCATATAGGCATATATGCCGTTGATCGATGGCTGCCAATTAATTCTGATGAAATGAATTGAAACCGCTGGCTGGTCTGGTTGGTTGCTGATAATAAATGTTACAATCTGCCGGCGAATGAAACTTTGCCGCCGTGCAGGAGCTACTACAAGTGCACGAGCTCCCGGTGCGGCGCCAAGAAGCACGTGGAGAAGTCGACGGACGACCCGGAGATGCTGGTCGTCACGTACGAGGGCCCCCACCTGCACGGCCCGCAGCCGCTCTTCCCGCGCCGCCAGTGGGCGTCCGTCGACCTCTTGTCCGGCACCGCGGCGGCGAAGAAGCAGGCCAGAACCCCCTCCCCGGCCGCGCACGCAAGCGACGGCGGCGGCGGCGGCTGGCCACCGAACGACGATCAGCAGCAGAAGCAGATGGCGTGCGACGCCGCCGCCGCCGCCGCCGCGGAGGCGCCAGGAAGCGGGCGCGCGGAGGACGCCGTGCCGCACGGGCAGCAGCAGCAGCATCACCTGGCGGCGGACTCGTGCGACGACGGCTCGACCGCCTCCCTGCCGGCGCCGGCGCCGGCTGCTACTACCGTGCTGAGTTGCGACGACTCGCCGCCTACGACGACCTGGTCGTGCCCTGACTTCCCCTTCGCGTGGTCCCCTGATGAAGCTCCCCTGCTCCTGTAACAAGCTCGTCTAGGAACACAGTAGGATATACTATACTTATAACTATACGTACCTATACATGCATAGTACTCCGTAGATAGCAAGGGGGATCAAAGACCAGAGACCCCAGTGATTGTATTGCAGGCGAGAATAACCCAAGTGACCAAAAGCTACAACACTGGAGCCAAGCTACCTAAGTTGGTTCAGCTCCAGTGTGGTAAAAAAAGGCCAGTAGCACTTTCCAAGTTAACCACACACAAGTACACAACTATATCCTGTAACAGTAGGCATCACAAGTGTAATCACAGGTGCCAAATTAAATCCAATGTGTGCCCCACAAGGAGCGGTTTCTCCATTTCTACTTCTACCCCGACGTTACAACTTACAAGACCTCGCTGGTTACCTTCATCAGGTAAAAATTGGTTGCCGGGCGTGCGCAGTGGTTTACCCGTTTCCATCCAGCACACATCCGTGTCGCTCTCCCCATTACGTGCTGTCCCCGTTCTAACAGCACACCTCGTATCCGAGTCCGCGGTCGCGAGCCGCGCCACGAATCGACCGATCGCTGCCAGCTAACAAAGGGTTTCCAGGGATGAGTCCGACAGCTATAGTTTTGCTATTGCTAATAAATTGACCGACCGATGATATGGATGGATTGCTCATGCGCTGGGATGCTTGTGACGGAACCGGAGGCGTCGTGTCCGTGTGCTGGGCTTCCTTCAGCTTTGTGACGCCACAGGCTGATCCTTCTGCTTTTCGCCATCCACTGTACATGACCTGCCGACTGGATAATGGATGCACGAAGGTATTTTCTGTTGCGTGGGTTCGTTGGCGCTCAAAAGTACAAGGCGTGGAGCACTAATTAAGATTGGCTCAGAGCAAGAAGAAGAAGAAGACGAGGTTCAATTACAGAAAGGGCGCATCATTTGCATTGGAAAAGAGAGGAGAAAAGAGGAAGAAGGATGTAAGAAGATAGAGCTACAACGGACTAAAAAGAAACTTCCTACTTCAGTGACGTGTTCGGTGTATGACACGAGTAAATTGGGTGCAAGAGCAGAGCAACATGTGTATTAGGTACATGTGTCCTGGATGTGGAATTGAAAATTCGACAAGCCGTTCAAAAAGAGGTCGGTCCTTCCACTTGGGTACATGTGTTCGGGAAGTGGAACTAGATAAAAGAGGGATGATAAAAATTTCTTCAACTTTTGGTTTTCAAAAAAAGTCTATATCACCCCTTCACCTATAATGAGTAGACTACATAACTCACAACTTATGAAACGGGTTTATATCACTTCTTAAACTTTCCAATACCGGACAAATTTACCCCATAAAGCAGTTTTGATCATAAAATAGAAAATCCAATTGTGTTAGACTACAAATTAGATCTATGCAGTGAACATATAATATGTTATATTTTAGTACTTATTTGTACAGTTATGAAGAAAAGCATAAATCTAAAACTGCAACAAAAAAATTACCAAAGCATTCCATATTATATGTTCACTATGTAGATCTACTCATTTGGAGTTCAACACAATTGGATTTTTCATTTTACGATTTTTCTGTGATTTATTATGATTTTTCAAAATTACTTTAAGGGTTAATTTGAGTGGTTTTGAAAAATTCAGAAGCGATATTGGCCGTTTCATAGGTTGCGAGGTTATGTAGTCTACTCCCTCCGTCCTAAAAGACTGTCGTTTTCACTTCCCGAGAAACAACTTTGACTAAATATATATATATTAATATTTATGGTACAAAATTAGTATAGTTTAGATAGATATTTGAATCTAGTTTTTTAACAAATTTATTTTAAGATATAAATGTTGTACATAGTTTTTACAAATCTGGTCAAACTTGTGGCACGAAAAACAACGACGACAGTCTTTTAGGGACGGGAGGAGTACCTCTCATAGGTGAGGGGGTGGTATAGACTTTTTTCCTTTGGGTTTCCAACTCCATCCTCCAGCTATGTAAAAAAACCCTTCATTCTCCATCTCATCTTCATGGCTGTCGAGTACTACTTCTGTCTCATGAAAAGTGCAATTTTAGTTTTTCTAGGATAGATAGTGGTGGCGCGAAAAGACTGATACCCTCATTTGTTAGCCGTAAGCATTAAGTTTGGTATGCAAATCAGATCTGATTATTTAATTAGGTAGATAATTAGATATATATTTTTAAAATTACACAGTACAACACAGATGCTCACAATTAGATCTATTTTTTAATATTACACTCTTTGTGTAATTTTTTAAATATTAGAATTCCATTTTTCACGAGACCGAGGGCGTATGTGGCCCAGTTTCTTGGTTGTATGTTGACTTGTGGGCTTATGGGCTTATGATCTTTCACTTAGGCTTACGGGCCCCAAAACAAAGGCCCAGCCTTCTTTCCAATTTGCCGCAAGCCCACCTTTTTTCTGTCTCTGGCTCTGCTGCACCTAAAACACGAGCTCAAAGTTGATTTTAACCCAAATCATGGACGCTTACGCTCTGCTAAGATTGGTGGCGAACCCTTCAACAACATGTCCGACCTGCCCGTTCGTTAAGGGGAGCCGCGTCCGCCATTCCGCCGCCCGCCGTCTCGTCGGTTTGTCACCCTCCCACGCGATCGTCGGAGGATCGGGATTCCGAACCCTAGGGCACACCCTCTCTCTCCCTCTCCATGCCCTCCGCACCATCGCCGCTATGAGCCTCTCCTCCCTCTCCCACGCCCTCGCCCGGCCCGCGCGCTCCTCCTGGCCGCGGCGGCAGGTAGGTCACATTGTTCGAGACGGCCCCCGCACGTTTCCGTGCCGACCTCTATGCCAGGCCACATCAGCAAGATCCGACGTGGGAGAAAGAGAAAACATGAGAGAGAAGAAAGCAAGCGACTCGCTACACGCCGGGCAAAAGCATGCGAAATGCACTGTTTGGGCTGCTGACATACCGCTCCGCCCATCCCATCCTTCCACGTTGCCACTCAACTGCGCAGCACATTAAATGGACTCATGGCCCTCCACCACCGCGGCAGCTCATCCGAGCTGGAGCTCCTTGCAGCCCGCAAGCGGGCGTATCCATTAACCTTCGGGGGGAGGGGGGGGGTGGGGGTTCTGACCTCAAAAGTATATTTCGTTCAGTGCACATTACTATTGTCGTTAATTAGCTCTCTAGCTATTGAGTATTGACGTTACTAGATTCCAAACTCACAAGGAGGATTTCTATACATGTGACATGTGTTTTGTCAAACTTCCACCTTTCTATACATCTGAAATATGTAATGCTCTGAGATGCAATAGTCGGCCATAAGGCTGGATTGGAAATCCAGACTTAGTGATACTTGAATAGGCGCTAAAGCATAGTTAACATAGGTCAGTAGGATCCGAATCGAGTGACTCTGAGAAGAGGGACCAAGCAACGGTGATACCCAGCTTACAGAAGAACACGTCGCATCTCTTATAACTTACGGATGCCTTTTTAGGGGTGAAATACACAGAACCTTTAATAAGCTCACCAGCATATGGAATCAGCACTTGTACTTTGAGATGTCCACATAATTCCACAGAAACCACCTTTCTTGAAAGCTTAATAACACCACCATTGACAGGCACTCCTGCACTTCCAGAATCTAGTAGCAAGATTTTCGATTTAGGAATACTAGCCGTGCAAGTTGTGATTCGTGCAGGGACATTGTCTGGCCATGACTTATCAACAACTTCAACACATATAGTGGCCTCAACTGTTTGAGCAAGTACTGCAAATGCAAACCCAAGCTGGCAACGTTTGCCCCATATATATATTGTATTCATGGAAGGAGGATGCCTCATATGACTAACACCATGATGGGTATTTAAGACATCAAAGACAAGCACTTTATCTTCATCCTTGCTTTCACCCTTTGCTTTCAATTGAACTTCAAATGAAACTGGATCAATTATCACAGCGGCACGAGAAGGGCCTGTTAACAGCAAAAATGGATCCTGCAAGCATCAGCAAACATTAATCAATCACTATATCAATAAAACAAAAATCCCTAGGATGCGCTGTTTCAAATGTAAAATGGATCCCAAATCTACCAAAGGGGGATACTATGCTTCAATTGTAAGATGCGCTGTTTTTTCAAAAAAAAAAAAACTGAATAAATTGTGTCAAGTCAGAAATGGCATTGGTTGCGCATGCTTAAAGCAAGCCAGGAGAGGATGAAACAATTTTAGCAAATTGTAATGGTGGAGCAGCAGTGACAGCAGGCACACCATCACCAACTTGAATTTTTTAGTAGTATAGATATACAGCCAACCAATTACCAAGGAAGATAGTTACCTAAGCACATAGTGGGCAGACTACGAGCATATAAGATCCGCCATCACATTAACAAGAAACTGCAAAATGATTGTAGATGATAGAAGCTACCAACCGACAATTTTTTCCCATTACAAGTAGTTTGCTAATACTCTGATTGTTTCAAATTGCAAAGAGTTACTAACATTAACAGTATGACGAAAACACATACAAAACAGAACATATATAATAGAACCAAGAGAATGAGAAAAGGAAACAAGATTGACATTTAGATGCGTACCTCTTTGGTTACGGTTTGACAATTATCCCTAGCACGGTGGAAAAGAAGGTTGCGCCTAGGATCTATAGAGTCCCTGATAGCAATCAAGCCATATATGTGCAGTGGCCAGTGGAGACCTTTCTCCTCCTTGAGCTCAGCAACTTTAACGTGGAATATCTGCACCCCTTGCTCCAGGGTAGCAGATACCGGGATGGACCCAAAAGTATAACGCATGGGGCGGACAACAGCTGAAGGATCCATAAATATACCAGGGTTAGAGCAACTCCAACAGTCTCTTTATTTTTGCTAGTTAAATTTACAGATTTAGCTCTTTGTAAAAATAGAAAACTTCATAATTCTACTGAGTAGTCCAACAGACTAGCTATTGTTCATTTTCCAAATCCCACAGACTACTCACTGACACACATGACCCACCTGTCATCATCTCTCTTCCCCACCTTATCCTCTCCTTCCCCTTCACGGTCAGCCTATCCTCCCGTCCGTCCTCCCCACGGTGAGCGACCTCGTCCTCCCGACCCGAGCGGCGGAGTTCGACCAGGGCGCGGGAGGGAAGGACAGGGGCGCGGTCGCCGAGCAGCGGATGGCTGCCCCTGCTGTGCCGCGGCTGCAACGACACGGGGCGCACCGGTGCTGACCGGCCGGGAGCGGACAGAGATGGTGGTGGCTGGAGGAGCAACGGGAGGAGGTCTGGTCCCTCCCTCCGTCGCAGATCCCGCGCTGCCCTCTCCACGGAGCCAGCGAAGCCCTCCGCCGGGAGCTCGCGCCGCCCACGGAGCCCGGCAGCGGGGAAGACAGCGCGCGCCGCCGGAGCTCGCGCCTCCCTCTGCCGCCGGTCGGCTCCAGCTCCCCGCGCCCGTCCTCGCCGCCGGTCGGCTCCAGCTCCCCGCTCCCGTCCTCGCCGGCCGTTGCGCCCGCCCAGGCTGCCATCCCCTCCGTCACCGTGCTCGCGTTCCGGGGCCTCGACCTCACCGGCGCGCTCCCGGTGGCGCTGCTCACGCTCCTCCGCCGCCTCTGCGTGCTAGACCTCTCCGCCAACGCGCCGGCGTCCAAGTCGTCGTCGTTGCCGCCCTCGGTGCCCTCCGCCGCGACCGTCCTCCCGCGCCCCGTCCTCTTCTGCCCCTGGCGCCGCTGCGGATCGATGGCGGGAGGACTGAAATCGTTGGATTGTGCGCGCGGCTTGGGGATAGCGAGTAGAACACCTCTTCTATCTTTGACGAGCGAACGGACTGATTTCGCGAGGCAGATGACGAGCAGCTATTTTCGCGAGTCTGTTGGAAGGGGTATCGTGCGCCTAATCTTTATTTTTTACCAATCCAAAACAGGATAGAGAGGCTGTTGCTCTTAGTTTTACTTATAAACTTGGCTGTGCCACAAGAGATAACAATACTTTCTAACCCATGGGAAACTCAAGAATTTTGCTGTGAACTCATAAAGAGGATACATTCTTTTGACAAAGGATTTAAAAGGATAGCCTTTCTGAGAAATTTGGAATGATAGCCCTCTCAATCTTGCCTTTCCTACCCATTTAATTTCCTCACTCCTATGCAATTCTGAAATAATATCAAGGAACAATGTTTGCAGACGAATACTGGGAGTTCCAAATCTGCGATCCAAACTTATTTGTGCACAGTGATAGCAATCTTAAGTTAAAAAATATATATATACGAAGACTACAATGCAGCATAGGTCGCTCAAAGATTAGCAAACCGTACACCTTAAAACTAGCAAATCAATCATTAAACTAATCTCGACCTAGACGAGAGGATCAAACTGGTTATAGATAGGAATTTGGATTAACTTACTAGTGTCTTCGAAGGAACCGAAATACTTGCTGTAGCAGTTTTCCCAGTAGCGACGGAAACTCACGATTCGTTTATCCTCTTCAGTCTTCTCCTTGCTAGCCTTCTTCCTCATCATCCTCCTCTCCCCGGACGACCCCAGCGTGGTCTCCATCTCCACGGAAGCAAACAAATCCGACCCGATTTCGAAATCTGACCAACACACGGGATTATTTCGCATGCAAAAAAAAAAACCGAATAACTTCTCCAAACTGGATGAGAAAGGCAGCGAACACGCGAAATCCGGCGGGGCGGCGACGGCGCGTCGGAAGGGTGTGGGTTGGCTCGCCTATTGCGGCTTTGCCGGCGTTTACCCCACGCCTCCCCTCTATATATCCATCGGGCCGTGCCAGCCCGGCACGACCGGCCCGTCCTGCCATCGTGCCCTACTACGGGCCGTGCCGCACCGTGCTTCGTGCCTGGCCAATGGCCCAAGGCACGGTCCATGGGCCAATTTTCCGTGCCGTGCCGCCCGTTGTCAGCCCGTGCCATGCTAGCCCAAGGCCTGTGGGGTCAAAAAAACCCTCACTGAGTTCACAATATGTTCAAGACTTCAAGTTTTCACAGAATTCAACATTTCAACAGAAGGAAGCAGAAATTCAAAATATATATCATCACACATTCACACAGATCACAGAGTTGCAGAGACAAGATTATATGACAAGATATTATCAAAAGGAGCTGTTTTGTGCAATGCTGCCACCACAGGCTGGGTCACTGGCACCGAGGGAAGGAGGGACCGGCCCCTGCCTCCAGCTCCAGCAATGTCCCTCGACGGTGGACAAGGGCGCTTCGGCGTCCTAGACATGCCACCTCCAGAGGAGGACGACGCAGCGTCAGGAACCGGCAACCTGCGAAGAAGAAGGAGAAGATTGAAGAAGAACAGAGAAGAGAGTGAGAGACTGAGATCAGAGACTCAGATCTGAGAGAATGAGAGAGTTAGGGTTAGGGTTTCAACTCACCTATGCCACCGGAGCCTAGTGCCGGAGATGAGGCCAAGGATCCACGTTCCACGAGAAGGAGAGACAGACACCGGTTAGAACGACGGCGAGCGGCGGCGGAAGGAGATGGAGGCACAACGAACTCACATGGTACGCCGGAGGAGGAGGAGGAGGGAGGGAGGGAAAGGATGGAGGAGGACTGGAGGAGGAGGAGATGCTTAGCGAGGTGGAGGCGACGAGCTCAAGGCTACCAGCGGCGGCGGATCGAAACGAAGACGACCGAATCTGAGCGAGAGCGAGGAGGAGGACGAGATGTGCGGCGCGGCACGGGGGGTGGGGGGAATGAAGCTAGGGTTTGGGGGTCGCCCCGGCGGCCAGCGCCTCTTATACCCCGGCTCCCCCAAAGAGCCGTTGGGGCGTCAGGCCGCCACCGGGCCGTATTCTTTAACGGGCCGTGGCAAGGCCGTGCTTCGTGCTCAGCCGACGGCCCAGGCCCAGACACGGTCACAGGCCGGGCCGGCACGGGCACGCTGTTCACCGGGCCGGGCCGATTTTGGGCCGTGCCGTTTCGTCGAGCTGTGGCCCGGGACAAAGGCCCACGGGCTGCATGGCCACCTATACTCCCCTCCTAGGCTCCTTCCTATTCCTATTTATATAATATATATCGGCACAAGGTGACGCTTATGGGCTTATTGAACGCTGTGGTATAGCCATGGGCTTACATGCCACACAAACTGAAAACACGCAGCAAGCCCACCTTGCTTATCTCTTCTGTAGGAAGAAAGTCCGATTTACCTTCACTTGGATTATGGGTCGAGTTCGGGTTTTCCACCCTTTGACCGTTCTAACTCTACTAAAGGCATGATCATACTTGACCCATGCAACTACACAACTACTTTTAACTTTGAACCATGAACAATAGCACTAAGACCAGTCTCAGTGGCAGGGTCATCGACATTTAATGAACTGCCACATAAACTTTTTTTAATGACATGGCACCAAATAAAGGAATGAAGAGAAGATCTCAGGGTCACGGTGATGACCCCAGGTCGACACAGGTACCAATGCTCACGACCCTCCACTGAGAGCCCATCACAACACATGCAGGATTTAAATGCTACATTCTATCTATGAAACTGTGCTCATGACCCTATGCATTGAGAGTGACAGAGTCATCATGCTGAAAAGCTTATGTGGCGGACTTGGTAAGTATGCCCAGGACACTGCCACTGAGACTAGCATAACTGACTCGATTAGATAGGCACTGAGCTGTACAAAACCATGACAGAGATTAGATCAGAGAAAAGCAAAGAGACTAACCAAAAATTGATGCAGTCAAATACTCAAATTATATAGCTCCACATATACAGCAAGCTGGAACAACAAGACAACTGTGAAATGAAAAGAATTATTTTCTCATACCAAGCAATTTTTGAAATAATTTATTTTCTCATCTCTCTAAAAAGATAATATCAACAGAGATTAGTATTCCACGACCACATATGCAAGGAACCCAAATTCACATGTCCAGAAAATTCCTGAACAACCAAGTAAATTTTGGCACTTCCTTGCTAAGGAAAATTTTTACTAAAAATATGGTAGTAAAGCATAGTGTGGGGAACTTACAATTCAAGGAATACATGATATGATTAGGTGAAACCTACTGTGGCCCCATGCAGCAGCATGCATCAGCCATGCTCAAGCTCAACATCGATCTCACCCTCTCATAATCTCATGGCTTACACAAGCATGCGTATCAATCATAGCAACTTTGACAAGCACAAACCAGTGGTAGTAATAACATGCTAATGAGCACTACTAGCATATGCACGGAGAGACTTACCTAGGCCAAGAATGTCTGGTGAAGAGAGGAAGAAAGGGATGGATCTTGGGTCTGGCAACTTTGAAATCACCAAGATCTAAAACAAATCAAATCAGTAAGAGGAGTAGAAACCCTAGGTAATAGGAGAGGAAGAGAACTCACGTGCTGTGTCGCTTCAACAGAGGCAGGACAGCGGCAGGACGGTGATGTCTGGATAGACGACTGAATGAAACCGCTGGCTGGTCTGGTTGGTTGCTGATAATAAATGTTGTTACAATCTGGTGGCGAATGAAACTTTGCCACCATGCCCATGCAGGAGCTACTACAAGCAGGGTTAAAAAAAACCGGTGGGAACCGGCCGGCTAACCGCGGTAACCGGTCCTACCGGTTCCGGTTCCGGCCGGTTTCCAACCGCCCAAATTCAAAATGTAAATTTGAATTCAAAAAAATAAAAAATTCTCAAAAAATTCTCAAAATACTTCAAGGTGTGTAGAATTTAATGGTGTCAAAAATTTTCAAAAATTCGTTCATTTAGTATACTTTGCGGGCATTAGAAGTTCAACCCAAAAAGAAAAAGGAAAAAAAATGGCTGATTCAACTTCTAATGCCCGAAAATAATACTAAATACAATAATATTTGAAAATTTTTGACACCATTAGATTCTACACACCTTGAAATATTTTTAGAAATTTTTCTTTTATTTTCTAATTTTTTAATTCAAATTTGAAGATACGCTAAATTTTTAACTGCGCCGATTTTTTTTGTCAAAACCCCGGTAACAGAAGCTAACCGGCCGGCTAACCGGTCTAAACCGTTTGAACTACGGGTTTTGATTTAAAATTCGAATTCAACCGGTTTTTTTCGGTAACCGGTCAAACCGGATCGGTTAGCCGGAACCGGAGCGCGGCGGTTCGGTCAGTCCGGTCGGATAAAAAAACCCTGACTACAAGTGCATGAGCTCCCGGTGCGACGCCAAGAAGCACGTGGAGAAGTCGACGGACGACCCGGAGGCCGGAGATGCTGGTCGTCACGTACGAGGGCCCGCAGCCGCTCTTCCCGCGCCGCCAGTGGGCGTCCGTCGACCTGCTGTCCGGCACCGCGGCGAAGAAGCAGGCCAGAACACCCTCCCCGGCCGCGGGCGCAAGCGACGGCGGCTGGCCGCCGAACGACGATCAGCAGCAGATGGCGTGCGACGCCGCCGCCGCGGAGGCGCCCGGAAGCCGGCGCGCGGAGGACGCCGTGCCGCAGGGGCAACAGCAGCATCATCACCTGGCGGACTCGTGCGACGACGGCTCGACCGCCTCCTTGCCGGCTGCTACCGTGCTGACTTGCGACGACTCGCCGCCTACGACGACCTGGTCGTGCCCTGACTTCCTCTTCGCGTGGTCCCCTGATGAAGCTCCCCTGCTCCTGTAACAAGCTCGTCTAGGAATACACAGTAGGATATATACTTATAACTATACCTATACATACATACAGTAGATAGCAAAGGGGGATCAAAGACAAGAGACCCCAGTGATTATATTGCAGGCGAGAATAACCCAATGTAAGTGACCAAAAGCTACATACAACACTGGAGCCAAGCTACCTAAGTTGGTGCAGCGCCAGTGGTGAAAAAAGCCGGTAGCACTTTTCAAGTTAACCAAACAACTAGTATTATTATATTGTAACAGTAGGCATCACAAGTGTAAATCACAGGTGCCAATGTGTGACACACAATAAAGTTTGCCCCTTTCTAGTTTCTATCCCGACGTTACAAGACCTCACTGATTATCTTCTTCAGGTGTGTCTTACAGAATCAAAGGTGCACAACAACCATTAGGCTAAAGTCAAAGGAACAGAAAAAGGAAACTTAATTGTTCTGGCTACTGAAATAGGCCTCAGCAACCTGAAGACACTTTTCACGCTCGGCCCCCACCATGATCGGGTCTCCAAGCTTTTGTGTCACAATGGGAAGCCAATCTGGAAGCAACTCGCTGTTATGACAGCGTCCCAACCACCACTTGCAAATAACCTGTGCTGCGCTAATGACATACAACCCACAGTCACTATGGTTTGCATGCCTTCGAAATTTTGCATTTTGGATTGTCACATTTGCGAAGGTAGGAAGATGCTCCTTCAATACTGCATTTACCCGTGTCGCAATTGTCAGGTTAAATATGCCCATGCTGTCGAGATGGATGATACGAGGGTTCTCACTATTGATAGTATCCATAACAAGCAAGCTCCAGTGCCCACTACCTCCACCCGGGTTGAACTGCTCACTGTTTAGCGGAATAAGAGCTATGGTGGAAGCTTCAAGGCCATAGTTGTGGACCAAATCAGCAAAGTGGTCACAGTTGCCTAGAAGGATGGACTGACTAGGGGGCACAACAACCAACTTGTCATGGGAAAAATAAGACAAGATGTTCGCCAACACAAATCCCAGTGCAACATCAGTGAGCCAATTTGTGCCACGGAAATTGTCGATATCCGTTTGGGGCAGGCCACCAAAGCTGTTAACACCGTGGTGTTGCTCATTATGCTGCCGGGATTCTCTCTTTCCAGTGGCTGCAACAGCAATAGCAGTGCTTGCATTCCTCGTGTTTCCTTCTTTCTTTACCATTTGCTTCTCTATTGCTTCACTTACTCTGCAGAAAGCCTTTTTCTTCACAAATTCATTCTCCACTGCTTCACCAGTTTTCCTCACAGCTTCTCCCATTTCCATCACCTATTGTGTCTCTTCATCTTCTTGCTGCCGGGATTCTCTCTTTCCAGTGGCTGCAACGGCAATAGCAGTGCTTGCATTCCTCGTGTTGGCTTCTTTCTTCACCATTTGCTTCTCTATTGCTTCACTTACTATGCAGAAAGCCTTTTTCTTCACAAATTGATTCTCCGCTGCTTCTTGTGTTATACTGATCTGTAGAGATTAGTAACTTATACAGCTATAAGTCGTAAAATAGCAGACACAATCAGTCTGAAGAGAAAAATATTGTTTGGGAAAAGACATTAAAGAAAACAAGATGATTAAACGCTGGTTTATATCAAAAACTGATGGGGAATAATTATTCATACAATACACAGACCAATATAAATTTACCTTTGACATTTCTTCTGAAAGTTGGTCGATAGTATCCATGGTACCATCAATGGTGATGGTTCTTTTCATTTCATTAGGGAAATAACCCTGTAAAAGGAAAATTTTGGGGCAGTTAAAAACCATAAAGTATTACAATATGTTTGCAAGACCAACCATGACTAAAAAGTATACCTTTTTGCTCACTATGTAATCTATCGTGCTTGATGACTAATCTCATTTGGAGAGAACTAAAGGTGCCACGACCAGATGAACCGAACATATGTCCGTCGACATGCATGCATCACCACCATGGAAGACGAGCTGCACAACCACCACCGTGGAGCGCTCGGAGTTTGGGAGACGGCTGCACGACTTTGGAGGACCGCTTCCCCGCTCTCAATCCCTCATGAGCCACTGCAGGCCCCATGACCGCATAGTGATAATGCAAATTTCAAATAAATTCATTTGGGACAACAGTGCAATACCACGAGTTCAGTTCTTCGCTGGCTCCCGGTGCACTAATAACATACATCTTGTAGTCACCATAGTTGGTCTGCCTTCGAAACTTTGGATAGCCACATTAGCGAAAGCCGGAAGATGCTCATGCAATACCGCAGTCACCAGTGTCGTAACTGTCAAGTTGAATAGTGCAATCACGATTGCCTAAAAGGAACGACTAACTAGGGTATAAGCAACGACTTTTCATGAGAAAAAACTACCTAGGGGTACCACCATCAGCTTTTCATGACAAAAATAAGATGATATATTAGCCAACACAATATGGGCCTAGTTTCATACTAACTGTAAGCTTCAAAATTTTCACTAAGGTTGCTACAAATAGACTCGTAGGGTATCAAACAAGGTCGTTTGACCTTACTAGACGGCGTTTATGCCTGATCAAAATATTATGAAAGGGCTAATGATATTACATAAAATTATTCATGAATTAAGTACTAAAAAGCTTAACGGGTCATTATCAAAATTGACTTGAGAAAGCCTACAATAAGGTAAAATCGTTGTTCTCCATAAAACTTTTCAAATGAAGGGGTTTTGCAAACCATGGTGTGCGTGAGTTGTTTATTTTGCAATATGTAGATGATATAATCTTGTTCATGGACCATGATTTGAATCAAGCTAAAAATATAAAACTATTGCCATGTGTCTTTGTACAATTGTTATGACTTAAAATAAACTTCTACGGAAGTGAGACTTTTTTATTACGAAGAAGCTAAAACATTATGAACAATAGTATACTAGTTTGTTTGGATGCAGCTTAGGCTCATATCCTTTCATATACTTAGGCATCCCGATGCATCACCGTAAACTCTGTAATGCGGATTGGAGCATTATCGAGGAAAGATTTAAGCACAACTAAGCACCTGAAGGCCAAACAACTATCCTATGGTGGTAGACTGGTTTTGCTGAATTCAGTTCTAAGTAGACTTCATATGTTTATGATGTCTTTTTTGAAATCCCAGAAGGTGTCCTTATAAGATTGGATTTTATAGATCCAAATTCTTTTTGGCAAGGCAACAATGATAAGAAAAAAATCATCTAGCTAAGTGAGATATTTTGTATCGTCCCAAGGATTAAGGGGACTACGAATAACATATCTCTGAATTAAAATAAATGTCTTCTCGGTAAATGGATATTCAAACTACTCAACAAAGAAGGTACCTAACAGACCCTACCCAAAAATAAATATCTGAGCCCAAAGTGTTTTATGACGTTCAGAGTAAACCTAGAGACTCACACTTACTCACACTTTTGATAAGATTTATTAAAGGTCGGGGAAGATTTTCTGAGATGTGAGACCTTCAAGATAAAAGATGGTTCGCAAATCAGATCACTTGGGTGTGGGCTCCAAACCACTAGAAGAGCAATTTTCTAACCTATATAATATATCCAATTATCATCACGCAACAGTTGCAAATGTTATGAATCAAAGGCCACTGAATATTTATTTTCGAAGAGCATAGGTTGGGGATAAATTGATTGCCTGGTACAACCTAGTAGCTAAATAGATAATTGTTGGGGATTCATAATCAGTTTTGATAATTTTTCCCAGTGGATCACTAGGGTAGGCAATCATTTTCGTCTTGGTAAGGTGGCAAAAAGATTTCCCCGCCTCCTTTTCGAGTACCAAATCACTTTCGACTGATATGATTGGATTTTTTAGGGAGCGAAAGGTTTTGGTTTCCCCCCTCCTCGCTTGTGACTCAATCTTTTTGGTTCTGAACCTCAGCTAACATTTTTCTTTTACAAATACTTGCAATTTGTTGGCACAAGATCGAAAATAAACATTGTGTGTCAATCTAAAAGTATAACCAACTAATAACTTTCGATCATGACAGCACGTCATAGGCCCTATTTGGGGTAGCTGGAGATTTTGGAAAAGTTGCTTTTAAGAAAAGCTCTATTGGCTAGCTCAGGAAGTTCTTTGTAGAGAAGCTGGAGAATTGAAGAGGGCTTGTTTGGCAACCTTTGCTTTTAGTCGAAGCTTGTGGCCGGAGTGGCAGCGACCATTGAGGCAAGGTAAGCCGACATGGCAGTAGACATCAAGGGTAGGAGAGGGCACGGCGGCAGTGGCGGTGGCCGTCGAGGGGAGGGGAGGCCAACGCGACGGTGGCGGCTGACGTCGAGAGCAAACCTCAAAATCTCCGACTTTTGCGGTTTGCTCTTAATTGTCTAAACTCAAGGACACTATAATAACTAAACTCTCTGGTAGAAATTCATATTACGAGGCAAAAAAAATTCTACTACTTTTGATAAACACAAAAACTTATGTTTCCACATAAGACATTTGGACCATGCTACAGAATATGATTATTAGAAAAGATAACACCTTCAGTTGGACCATTTGGACAAAATAATGATAAAAAAATAAAAAAATCATTTGAATAGATTTATCTTTGGATTAGAAAGGACCATAAAAGTATAATAAAAAGCTAGCTACCCGCGCTATTTGTGTGGGCCACCTTGCTAGTTACAATGTACTACAATGTATTTTTCGGTTATTCTTTTTAGACAAGGAATTTGGAAATGTAAAAGTCGCTTGGCTCCCTATAAAAGGTGAGCCGCTCACACTTGTAAAGAGGTCACATTTTTTTGGAAGGAAAATATCGTGCAATAAGTAAATATTTTCTTTTGTTTATGTTCCAATTGTAATGATTGGGATTGGGTTTACTCGATCACATCACCAACCACCAGTTTTGACAAGGCAAAAACATTTTCACCTGGGACCTACATCGGCATGGTCATTTTCACCATATTGCTCTTGAGAAGTCATTTTGCCAAACACTTTTCAAAACGGCTTCAGCTCAACCAGAGGGAGCCACAATCAGAATCGTTTCAGCCACAACCACAACTGCACCAAACAAATCCTAAAGAGGAGCAGAAAAATGATGTTCACCGACTTATCCTTTCTCTCCAAGTAGTTTTTGTCACACCTGATTTTCCGAAGAAAACCAAATGCATCTCATATGTGCGCCAGGATCAAGTTTACACACATATGATAGACGTCATGAGTGAAGTATCAATAAACAGTATTAAAAGCGTACAAGAGTTAAACCATTACATTATCTCTTTATTACACTCAGACGATAGAGTCGAAGGTCTTTAAAACGAACAAACGATAACTAGACGAAGCAACTCCGTCTTCAGCTTCCACAGGCACATGACTGGGGGCACGCAAGCCTCAGAACTCATCGAAGTCGCTGAAGTACTCTTCTCCAGTGTTCTCCTCTGAACAGCGGGTAAGCAAGGGTGAGCACACTTATGGTTGGAGCTCAGCAAGTGGGGTGAATGTGCAAGGCTATCAAGGATAGGCTAAGGTTATGCAGCGGTTAGCATTTTTAATGTTGGTCAAATTTTATTAGCAAGCACCTATTTACTAGGTGTAAGTTTATACCAACCCACTTAAGCTTTAGAAAACTTTCCATCTCAAACCATACATAAACCACAATTTAATTCCATCTTTAAGTTCATTAATCATGTGAGGGTCCAGGCTGCTCTTGACCGTGAGCACGGCTGATCGATCAGTTTTAACTCTGCAGAGGTTGTACACTTTCACCACAGCTCGTGTTCCCCATGTTGCCCGGGTTGATCAGACCCTTAAACACTTCCGAGGTGAGTGGCTAGGGGTCCACTACGAAGCCTTTACAAAGATATGCAGAAGACCAACAACCCGCGACAGTTACAGCAGCGGAGCGGACCATAACCCTCCCTAGTGGTCAGCACCTTAGCAAAGGCTGCTACCCCAAAAGAACCGGGCTATACCCCTACAACTCCGGCCCCCTGTGCTTCTTTCGGATAAGGTTGTCAGATAATTCCACACACCTAATTAATTGGCTAAGCCAGAGCCATATGGACTGTGGTTGCACTGTTTTCCTGGGTGGTTTTCCATGTTCCAATTAAAACATATGATCTTATATTATCAAAGCATCATCTTTCACCAAAGTTATCATGATCATCATTCATCATTTTGTAAAATTCCATTTGAACCATCCCAAGGTATAGCAACTAAGCATTTCTACCCAAAATATTTATTTAAAAGGGTTGTCCAAGGTAAAGGAGATAAAATCTAGTCATGTCCTTAAAAAGGTAATTTTCCCATCAAATTTATGCAATACAACATTTGAATGTAAATATTAATTAACATGCAGTTATTTAGGACAAAGAGGAATATGCAGAGGGAGAAGTCCACTTGCCTTCCTTGCTTAAACACTGGTGTTCTTCTTCTTCAAAGACTTGCTCTTGATCCACTCCAACTGGCTGCTCACTTGAAATCGGTACGATGTCTACGAGCACACAAGAATGCATACAATAAATAAAACAATACACCAAGCATGAAAACTTTAAGAGAGGACAAGGTTTGGCTCTAGGACCACGAACACAAAAACACTTGGAACTATTGAGAGATTTGGATTATCACATACAAGGGCTAGCTATGTGCTTGGTATATTTTAATTAAATAAAGATGTGCATAGGTTATTTCAAAGAAATACCCTATTTATAATTAAGCAAGTTACTTTATATTTAAAAGACGATGTAAACTTAAACCAATTTTATTTGTAAATATTCAAGTATGATTTATACAAATTAAACATTTAATTTAAAAGAAGCATGTGAAGCATCTAAACGTATATCTTTATATTTCGAGTTGAACTAATCAAATTATAATTCAAAAACACATTTATATTCATATTAATCAAATTATCATTTAATTAAGAAAACTCAGGATATAGCCTATGTTGCTTTTACTTAGAAAGCAAATTGCATAATCATTAATCAATTTAAGTTTGATTATGAAAACCGAGGTATACATCTAATTAGCTTTTAATTGAAAGAATTATTTAATAAGTCTTAATCATATTAACTTTCTTATGAAAACACGTGTTAAACTCTAATTAGATTTTAATTAGAAAAGCATGTGTATAAGGATTTAATCATACTTAATATTTAAATAAATTATAAAATAAAGAACATGTTCAACATTGGTCCTATCACGTAGGTTGAGTTGATACGAACCTAACGCAACTTGAAACGGTGGAAACGGAGCTAAAACGCAAAAGATACGGCCAAAACAAGGTTCATGGGCTTTTCTGTGAAGAAACAGAGCTTCCAGGGACCTAACTGCAAGAAACCAGGGACTAAAACATATTTACACGTATAAACCGAAGGTCTATTGTGTAAAAGATGAAAGATGGACTGCGGCTGGGAAAAACTAAAGAACTCAGGGGCTAAAACGATAAAAATAGGACCTAGGTGTAAGGATCTCTATAGGTGGAAGGAGATGGTTGTGATAAGGAGAAGTTCAGGGGCTTTTCTGCAAAAAGACCACGGACATCTCTGGGTTGACCGGTACACGACGGGTTTGACTTGGCTTGGGGCAGATCTGGGCCGTCGATCATGACGTGGACGGCCGGGGGAAAACTTAAAAGCTCAGGGGTCCAAACGTAAAGAAAAGGACTTGAACGTAAGGATTTCTGCTGGTGGGAGGGTTTATATGTGATTATAGAAACAACATGGTCGTTTTTGCAAAGTGGCGGCGACCACGCGCGGTTGACCGGTATGGTCTTGTTTGACCGGGGCGCTGGGCGGATCTGGACCGCCGATCCTTGATCGGATGGCCCTGGTGGCCCGCGTGCGGCACAGGGCGGCGGAGACGGCGTCTGCGGCGGCGGACGGCCGGCGGCTCGCCGGAAACTCGTCGGAAACGAGCTACAAGGCTCGGTTTGGGGCGCGGGAAGGCTTTATACGAAGAGGAGAGAGAGGCGAACCCAACCACGAGCTCATGGAGGTGGCTCGGGCTACGGGTGAACGGCGCCACGGCCGGCAGCGGACGGCGGCGGCGGGCACAAGGTCGGCGAGCTCCTGAGGCAAGGATAGGCGCGGCTACGAACAAAAGAGAGGAGGGACGGCTTCCGTACCCCGATGTGAAGCTCTGGATGTAGCATAGGGCGTTGGAGATGCGACGGGAAAAGAGATCAACGACGGCGGTTCCGAGCTCGGGCGGCGGCGGTGCGGCTCGGTTGGCGGGGAGAAGAAGGGCTCCGGGGTCCTCGGGCGGGCGGCACGTGCGACGAGGAAGGAAGAGGGAGCTCCAGGGGGGTCCGCTAGCGACGAGGAGCTCCGAGCGCCGGCAATGGCGCGGCGGCAGAGGAGTCCAAGGCAACGGTGCGCGCGAGTGTGAGAGGAGAGGGGCGAGAGCTCGGGCGAGGGAAAGGGGCAACGCAGGGCTTGGCCTCGGTTTTTATGGAGAGGAGAAATGAGGGGAGGGGAGATACCGGCGGCCGGAGCAATGGCCATTGATGGCCATGGTGGCGGCCGTTACTGGAGAGGAATCGAAGGAGGGGAAAACGGAGGAGAACTGAAGGAAATTGAAGTGGGGGAGTGAATCCGGTGTTTCAATGCGCCTTGAATGCCGGCTTGAAGGAGAGGTGGGGCGGGAAAGCCGGGAGAATGGCCGGCGGGCGCGGCTGCGGGCGAAACAGGGGAGGGGCTGGAGGTAGAGGGCGATGCTGACGGGTGGGCCCGGGCGGTCAGTGACCAGAGGAGAGGGGAGGGGAGAACTGGGCCGGCGGGCACTGATGGGCCAGAAGAGAGAGACGGGCCGGCGGAGGCAGCTGGGCCGCGGGGAGGAAAACAGGCCGCCGGGCCGAAAGGGAGGGAGAGGTTTGGGGTTTGGGTTTTTCTTTTTTTTTAACCTTTTAAACTTTCAAACACTTTTCAAACATTCAAACAAACTTTAAAACTTTTAAAACTTCACACATACAAACATAAACTATGCATTTCAAAATATGATGCACAAGCACTTGTTGCCTCTAAAATTATTCAAAAATGATATTTAAATATTTTAGAGCCAAATTTATTTGATAAATTATTTATTCCTTAGAAAATTAAATCTCAAACACCATGTTGCTTATATTTATTTGGTGATGGAATTTAGGGTGTTACAGTTTTTGAAAACCAGCCCCCACCAAGTATTAATTGATCAAAAAATTATCATATTTTCATTACAAAGTCGTTTTTCCAAACATTTTACTCCACTAAACTGCTCCACCGGAGCTGTCACAACCAGAGTTGTTTCAACCACTACCAGTCTACCACAGACCCATAGTCCTGCCAATAGAGTCCTCGAGCCCTGAGCATAAATACCGTGTAAAATACAATGTACAATACAATGTACAACACAATGCGCAACGTCAATTCCGCGCGGCGAGCGCTGCGAGCGTTGCAACCCCGCGGGTGACAGCCTAGTCGCAAAACTGTAGTTGGTAGCTTCCACGAAACTTTTTTTTACCAAGCCGACAACACCCACATGCGTGGTTCTTTTTTCTTTTCATTATGTTTCCTCTGAAAACGTTACCGAGTGGAAAACTTGTATAAAAACTTTTAATTTTTTACTTGTTTCACATGAGTTGTATGCATAATTTGTTTTTACATTTTCATCTCTCGCATAAGTTATGTTTATAACTTTTTATTAAAAAGTTATATGTATAAGTTTACCTTTGTTATGTAAATTATATATATCTTTTTATTTGAAAAGTTTTATATATAAATTTTACTTTTTTCTACATAAGTTATGCATATATCTTTGTATGTATAAGTTTTGCTTTTCTCCGCATTAGCTAGTTATACACATATCTTCTTTTTTAGAAATATTGTATGTATAAGTTTTAATTTTCTCCACATGAGTTATACACATATCTTCTTATTTAGAAAAAATTGTATGCATAAATTTGCTTTTCTCTGCATAAGTTATACACATATCTTCTTATTTAGAAAAATTGTATGTATAAGTTTTTGCTTTTCTCTGCATAAGTTATACACATATCTTCTTACTTAGAAAAATTGTATGTATAAGTTTTGCTTTTCTCTGCATAAGTTATACGCATATCTTCCTTTTTAGAAAAATTGTATGTATAAGTTTTAAATTTATGTGCATAAGTTATACTAAGCATTACTGTAGCAAACTGTGAATTAATTATTCTTATTAGATTGGTCGCACAAAGTTGCACTCATTTGTAAAAAGGTTTTGTAAATAAACTTCATTTGGTACTCCATGCGTGTAAGATTCCCTGAGTGAAAGGACCTCTAGCCTAGTGGTTAGAGCACCTGATTAGCACCCAGCAGCTCCAAGTTCGACTCCTCATGGGAGCGAATTAAACAGTGTTAGAATAAAAATATATAAAAAAATAGGCGGGGCTTCTCATGCTGTCTTCGGTCATAAAAAGATTCCCTGGGTGAAAGGACCTCTAGCCTAGTGGTTAGAGCACTGAGTAGCACCCAGCAGCTCCAAGTTCGACTCCTCATGGGAGCGAATTAAACAGGATTGGAATAAAAAAATATATATAAATAGGCGGGACTTCCCATGCTGACTTCGGTCAAAAAAAATTCCCTGGGTGAAAATTTTTTCACCCGGCATCCAAACACAATTACATAACTTAAATGCATAACTTCATGATATAATTTAATAAGATTTTTTAGCACAACTTCAACAGAATGCAAACTTATTTGTACAAGTTTTCATGATATACATAACTTAGATGCATAACTTAACGATATAACTTTTATAAGCTAATATTTTAGCACAATTTCAGCAGATGTATAATTCTATGTACAACTTTTCATGATATACATAACTTATACATATAATATTTTGTCATAATTTTTAACAGAATGCTGTTAAAAACAATTAAGCACATAAAAAACAAACGAGACAGCATGCACCCTACGTGCGATCCGATCCTTGCCCCGTTGGCACACCTGCTCATGAGCAGCATAAAAAAATAACTAA
The DNA here is from genome assembly GCA_036936925.1 of Cenchrus fungigraminus. Classification (NCBI taxonomy): domain Eukaryota; kingdom Viridiplantae; phylum Streptophyta; class Magnoliopsida; order Poales; family Poaceae; genus Cenchrus; species Cenchrus fungigraminus. The sequence goes on from CM072779.1 coordinate 13,076,003, forward strand.
CCCACGTCCAGTGCACGCACGCAAGGGCACACCGTGAGCGATGGGTGTGCCTCCTCCGACCGGCCGTGTGATTGTGTGAGTGCCAAATTGATAATTTCGCACTTTGTATTTGGACAGACATTATTTTGAACTTTTCATGGTTGTCTAGTATGCGGTCCAATTTTATTGGTAGTACGTTTTGGTTGAGTTAGGCTTACGGGCCAACAAAGGCCGAGTTTCTAATTTGGAAGCCCAACTTTTTCTCTCTAACTATGCTCTGCTGCAAGCAGTGGCGGAGGCAGGCCGGCTCCCTCCATTGGAGCCCCACCAAGCTTCTCCACTGGCTGCAAGCCTGCAACTAAAAAAGAAGAAGCGAAATCACAGCTTAACACGAGCTCAAAGCTGGTTTTAACACGGGTTCAGGAAATAAAAAAAAAACTGGTTTTAACACACGTACTAATCCAAATCATCGACACTTACGCTCTGCTAGATTGGCGGCGAACCCTTCAACGTGTCCGACCTGCCCGTTCGTTAAACGCGAACGGAACTAAGCGGAGCCGCGTCCGCCTCCGCCGCCGCCATTCCGCCACCCGCCGTCTCGTCGGTTCGTCACCCTCCCACGCGATCGCCGGAGGATCGGGAGACCGAACCCTAGGGCACGCCCTCTCCCTCCCCACCTTCCCATGCCCTCCGCACCATCGCCGCCATGAGCCTCTCCTCCCTCTCCCGCGCCCTCGCCCGGTCCGCGCGCTCCACCCGGCCGCCGCGGCAGGTAGGTCACTGTTCGAGCCCGCCCCCGCGCGTTTCCGTGCCCACCTCGGTTTTCTTCAGACGTGTCATCCCTAATTTTTTTCCCCATAGGGCTGTCTGCTTGAGGGGTATGCCGGGCTCCGCGCGGCGCCGACCCCGCGCCCGCGGCCGTCGATGCCTGGCGGTGATGTCGGCGGATTGGGGTTTGTGCGCAGCTACTTGACGTCAGCGCTGGGGAGCCGGGCGGCGGCGGCGTCCACCGGGCAAGGGAAGGTCGGAGATTGGAGGTTCCTGCTCGCCAGCTCGCAGTTCCGGCGGCTGTTCTCCGATGGGTCCAACAAGAGTGAGCTTTCTTTACGGGTTTGGGTAATCATTTGGTCGGTTTATCTTCGGTGTATTTAACGTGCCTCTTTCTGCTTTAGAGTACGAGAAGTACCACCCAAAGGAGAAGCAGGAGGAGCCGAAGGGGGATGGGAGTGACAAGTCTGACCCCAAAAGTATGTAGTGGTAATTTAGTTTGCTGAATGCACATTATTGTACAGGAAGAAAAAAAACGTTAATTTAGTTCTGTGCTTTATAAAATAATATGGAACATCGAAAGCTTTCACCTTTCTATATGCTGGTAGCTAGCTATTGACCTTAATGGATTCCAAACTCACAAGGAGGATTTCTACTCATGTGACCTGTGTTTTGTCATACTATTACCATGAGAACACAGCAATGAGACAGGGGACTAGATAATGATGGTATTATTCAATGTTGCTATACGATTGAAATAGGATAGATGCACTGCAAGTCAATGGAAGTAGAATAAATAGGTATTTCTTGTGAAGTTTTGCTACATTGCTTTTCTATGGCCTAGAGCATGTTTGCAATTTGGACAATTCTGTGTAATCGATCCATTTTGGTGCAAGCCATGCACATAACACAGTTGCATTTTTTTTAATGTTCAGAGGATTCCAATTCAAAGTTTTGGTGGAATTTCAAAGAGGGTTTCACGAAAACATTCCAGGACCTCCTTGCTCCTCTGCTTTTTCTTGGACTAGTGTTGGCAACCTTACCGAGGGGTAATTTCGCGCAGGAGGTATGCTGCTTACTCGCAGATCTACTATTAAATATGCTTATAGGTTGCAATTGTTTCTAAGTTGTTTGTTTCCTATAACCTTACAGTCTTGTGTATAAATTACATGTCATGGTTAATACAAGACAACTATACTGCTTGTTGCAGGTGCTCTCCTGTAGGTCCAAACCATTATTCCTGAAAATGTTAGACAAAAGTTATCTCTTCTGGTGTATAAATTTTGTGATAATAGACATTCCGTTTGAATTCAGTTAGTGTTGACAGGCAGATGGCAGTCCTACTTCCATCCAAGTTCAAATGTTGAAACTATATCACCTCAGCTAGACACATGACCTCAATGCTGATCAATTCACAATTTCTAATGTCATAGAAAACTGAAAAGGGGTAACTGCCTAGTTAAGCACTTGTGGAGATTTCCAACCGATGACATTCCCATGTTTATAATTATTATGACCCAGGGAGCTTATGCTGGTTCTTTATTTAGTCTGTATCAGTGTGGATACTGTATGATGTTAATTTACTTTTTTATACTCCTTGCTAATCATTTTATCTCATCAAACTACTATAGGCTGTGGTTTCCTGCCTCTTTCTCTAGCTTATTAGACCATTATCAGGATCATGTCCTTTCAACTTTTGCAGATAAGCTTCCAAGAATTCAAGAACAAGTTATTGGAACCAGGGTTAGTTGATCACATTGTTGTTTCAAACAAATCAGTTGCAAAAGTGTACGTTAGGAGTTCACCCTCAAGCAACCAAGGCCAGGTCGGTGATATCCATATCACAACCACTCATCTCCCTGGTGGAGACACTCCTAGCAAGTACAAATACTACTTTAACATTGGAAGTGTAGACTCCTTTGAAGAGAAGTTAGAAGAGGCCCAGGAAGCATTGGGGAGAGATCCACATGTTTATGTTCCAGTAACCTATACTTCTGAAGTCAATTGGTTCCAGGAATTGATGAGGTTTGCCCCAACAGCTTTGCTTGTTGGATTAATCTATGTGGCGGGCAAAAGGATGAAAGGTGGTATTAGTATTGGGGGTCCTGGGGGTGGAGCTCGTAGTATTTTTAGTATCGGAAAAGCTCAAGTGACAAAGATGGACAAAAATTCAAAAAACAAGGTTAGTTTGTGTTTGCTGTTCATTCCATGGCTATTAAAAATATCTGGCTCTTGATATTTCCTCTTTTTTAATGAAAACAGTTTGCGCTTTCATAGTGCTATAAGGGTTCTAAGTTGTTCAGGAGTCATGGCTTGGCACATCATCATCAAAGATGAATATCATGTACATATGATGCTTCTCTTAGTCTCTAGTAATACTTGTATTTGTATTATGTTGCAGGTGTTCTTCAAGGATGTAGCTGGTTGTGATGAAGCGAAACAAGAAATAATGGAATTTGTGCATTTCCTGAAGAATCCCAAGAAATATGAAGAACTGGGAGCTAAAATACCAAAGGGTGCTCTTCTTGTGGGCCCCCCTGGTACGGGGAAAACACTCCTTGCTAAAGCTACTGCAGGAGAATCTGATGTGCCCTTCTTGTCTATTTCCGGTTCAGACTTCATGGAGATGTTTGTTGGTGTTGGACCATCCAGGGTGCGGAACTTATTTCAAGAAGCTCGACAATGTGCACCTAGTATTGTATTCATTGATGAAATCGATGCAATTGGTCGTGCAAGGGGTCGTGGGGGGTTCTCTGGGGGAAATGATGAGCGTGAAAGCACATTGAACCAGTTGCTTGTAGAGATGGATGGATTTGGAACCACATCTGGAGTTGTTGTTCTTGCTGGTACCAACAGACCTGACATCCTAGACAAGGCTTTGCTCAGACCAGGGAGATTTGATCGTCAGATAACCATCGATAAACCAGACATAAATGGTCGTGATCAAATATTTCGCATTTACCTTAAGAAGCTTAAGCTGGACAAGGAGCCATCATTTTATTCTCAAAGATTAGCAGCTTTGACACCTGGATTTGCTGGGGCTGATATTGCTAATGTTTGTAATGAGGCTGCTTTAATTGCTGCAAGGAGCGAGGATGCACAGATAACGATTCAGCATTTTGAAGCTGCTATTGACAGGGTTATTGGAGGCTTGGAGAAGAAAAACAAGGTACCTTTTGGAATTTTATTGTTTCGCTAGTTTTTTATGCTAAAACGATATGCACAAACGTTATAATCCACATCCTTGTCTCCTTAAATGCACAACATACTGAAAAAAAATATAATATTCATTTGTTAAAATATTCAAACTGAAAGACGAAGATGTTGTGCATGGAAATATGCTAAGATGTTCACATTTATTGGTCACAGTTATATCTTGTTGAACTGTTTGCAGGTTATTAGCAAGCTGGAGCGTCGAACTGTTGCATACCATGAATCTGGTCATGCTGTCGCTGGATGGTTTTTGGAGCATGCAGATCCGCTTCTTAAAGTTACAATTGTTCCTCGTGGAACAGCTGCTTTAGGATTTGCTCAATATGTCCCAAGTGAGAATCTTTTGATGACAAAAGAGCAGCTTTTTGACATGACATGCATGACGCTAGGTGGTAGAGCTGCAGAGGAGGTACTCAAGATGTGGTAGATCTTTGTATGACAGAATTTTCGAGTGATCTAGCAACTGATGTAACTGTTCTATGTTTCAGGTTTTGATTGGGAAGATCTCTACTGGTGCTCAAAATGACTTGGAGAAAGTCACCAAGATGACCTATGCCCAGGTTGCAGTATATGGTTTCAGTGAAAAGGTTGGGCTTCTTTCTTTCCCTCAAAGGGAGGATGGTTTTGGAATGAGCAAGCCATATGGTGGCCAGACGGCATCCATCATTGACACTGAGGTGAGGGAATGGGTGGCCAAGGCCTATGAAAAAACTCTTGACCTGATCAGGACGCACAAGGAGCAGGTTGCACAGATTGCAGAGCTGCTTCTTGAGAAGGAGGTTCTCCACCAAGATGATCTAGTCCGGGTACTAGGGGAGCGCCCATTTAAGGCGGCTGAGCCTACTAACTACGATCGTTTCAAACAAGGTTTCCAGGTTGAAGAGAGCGACAAGAGTGCTGAAGTCTCAGATGCCAATCCATCATCCCCGGGAAATGTTGTGCCAACATAAATCTTGACAACTTCAATCTGTACATTGCATCAACCCCTCCACCTGACATGTGGCATCAGAAGGCTGTATAAAAGAGTTCCTTCGTGATGATTTGGTTCCCATGCAGAATCTGAACTTCTGTCGACTCACATAGTTGAGGCTTCTGCTTTTGAAACTATACTGACAGAAGTTTGTCTCGGCTATCTGCACTACGATGTTCCCTGATGAGGTTGCGACATTTAATTCCATATGCCGGTTGAACTTCGTGCTGTTTCGACGAGGCGGCATGAGTTTGCACTTTGCACTATGCCTTTTGGGCTAATTTTTTGTTTGCCATTGCAATTTTCTTTAGACCCATATAGCAGTCATCACAAACGTCACCTGTCCTTTTATGATATGTTGGGTCGCAATTTTCTTTTACGCAATCCATGCCTGTCACTCTGTCAGATGTCTTTTTTTTTAAAAAAAATCAACGATTGCAAAGTGCCCAAAATTGCCTCTTCATCTTCCGCGAATGTGTCCCAGGAAATAATCAATCAACACATGGTCTTGGCCCAGTAGCAGTTCCACCACAGCGGACCAGCCGGCCCAGGCAGGCAGGGGCACGAGAGACTAGAGAGAGTCCATGGATGTAGTTGTCTAAGGCACTCCCAACCTAAACTTTACTCATAGAAGTTTATATGTCGAAGACTTTATCACAAGAAACTATGATCTCCAATGTAATTTTTTTATTATGGAGTCTATCTAATATTCTTCTCGGATCTTCTGCTCCCGTTTTATTAAATAAGCGGACACGTCGAGCATGCGGGCAACCACATAGGATCTGCACATGCTTCGTTTTGCGTGTAGACACGCCCTGTTCGTCTGGCTTATCAGCCACCAGCCAGCGGTACTTTTCTCTCAGAACAAATCAGCACCAGCCACCAGTCGTCAGCCAGACGAACAAGCCTCGGTTTCCTAGTTTTCACCTCTCTTTCATCATTAAATTGCTTACCACATCAGCAAATTGCCTATGTGGCAGTGTAATTAATAACTCTGGACTCTACCATAGAGTCTGAGTTGGGAGTGCCCTAACTGCTCGCCGCCTCCACTGATCCAGACGTCCCGACCAGCCCTACGTTATGTAGGGATAATAACACAATTATGAATATATAAATATAATATATATATATATATAATATAATTTAAACCGGAGTGAATAATCCATGCCGTCCAAACTAAAAATTCCTTGACTCTAGCTCACTTTGTTTTAAAGGTTAAGATCTGATCCGAACCCGACCCGATCTATGATCAGGTATATACGTTAATACTGTGCTAGAGACTAGAGAGAGTCCATGGAGTTGTCACCCACTTTTTGATGCCTTAGCCTCGACGGGCCCGGTGAACGACGGGACTGAGGCGCCCCTGCCGGAGCCAGCCTACCACCGCTCCTCTGCCACCAAGGCGACACCCACGTCGCGCCAGCGCCGCCGAGCAGCTAACTGCTCGCCGCCTCCACTGATCCAGACGTCCAGACCAGCCCTACTTTATGTTTAGATAATAACACAATTATGAATATATATAAAAATAAAAATATATATATATTAAACGGAGTGAATAATCCATGCCGTCCAAACTTAAAAATCCTTGACTCTAGCACACTTTGTTTTAAAGGTTAAGACCCGACACGACCCGACCCATGATCAAGTATATGTGGTAATAGTACGCTATAGACTAGAGAGAGAGTCCATGGAGTTGTCACCCACTTTTTGACGCCGTAGCCTCGACGGGCCCGGGACTGAGGCGCCCCTGCCGGAGCCAGCCTACCGCCGCTCCTCTCCCACCATGGCAACACCCACGTCGCGTCGGCGCCACCGAGCAGCTAACTGCTCGCCGCCTCCACTGATCCAGACTTCCCAACCAGTCCTACGTTATGTCTAGATAATAACACAATTATGAATATATAAAAATAAAAAATATATATAATTTAAAATGGAGTGAATAATCCATGCCGTCCAAACTTAAAAATTCTTGACTCCAGCTCACTTTGTTTTAAAGGTTAAAACCCGGTCCGAACCCGACACGACCCGACTCATGATCAGGTATATGCGGTAATACTACGCTGGAGACTAGAGAGAGTCGATGGAGTTGTCACCCACTTTTTGACGCCGCAGCTTCGACGGGCCCGATGAACGTCGGGACTGAGGCGCCCCAGCCGGAGCCAGCCTACCACCGCTCCTCTGCCACCATGGTAACGCCCACGTCGCACCGGCGCCGCCGAGCAGCTAACTGCTCGCCGCCTCCATTGATCCAGACATCCCAACCAGCCCTATGTTATGTCTAGATAATAACACAATTATGAATATATAAAAATAAATAAATAAATATAATTTAAAACGGTGTGAATAATCCATGCCATCCATACTTAAAAATCCTTGACTCTAGCTCACTTTGTTTTAAGGGTTAAGATCCGACCCGAACCCGACACCACCCGACTCGTGATCAGGTATATGCGTACTGCTACCAGTACCCTGTATCGCATATAAGTCCGTCAAATGCTCGCATTAATCCTTAGTCTTCCATTTCTTACTTAGTATGTGCGCACGCAGTTCAGGAAATCGAACACTGAGGCCTACTCCTATGTGGGCGGGGGGCAAAAAACACTGGGGACCTGATCGATCAAGACACAACATGGATCAGCTGGTCAAGTTGCACAGATTGCACAGCTGCTGGCTGCTGCTTGAGGAGATCGAGGTTGTTCACCAAGATGATCTTGTGTTCTGGGTTCTACAAGATGGCCATTCAGGTGGCCGAGCCCACAAACTAGGATCGTTTCAACCAAGGTTTACAAGATGAAAGAGAGTGACAAGGGTGCCGAACTGTCTGATCATAATCCCGGGCAGTCTTATTCCAACCATAAACATTGCCATTGACTTTCCATACTTGACCCTGTTCTTAGTGATTAATCTGACAGAGAGGATATTCACGTTTTGTCCTAGTCAACCTGCACTGCACCTCGATATGCTTCTAGGGCCGTGAGATGAGACCTAACATTGGAACCTTTTCATCGAAAGGAATGCACAGTAGTTTCCATTTCAGCTTCTTCTTGGGGTCTATGATTGCCTAACAACATGTACAACATGTTTCCCCCCAAGGCCCCAAACCATTTCATAGGCATCAACTTCCATCTCCTCACTACACCACAACCCCAATATACCGTCAGACCTCCGTCGTTGAAAGTTGAAAATAACCTATGAACGGTTGGTAAATGGTAGTGGCGGATCCTCCATCGGTAATTTCACATGTGTCCATTGACGGTCTGTCGATATATAGTTTTACATTAGCCTTTGGGCTATCCATCGGTGTTGCGGCTATATGGGTCGAACCGTCCGTCGCTGAAGCGCTTGGGCCCAGCGCGTGAAAAGCGAGGTCGCACAAAAAAATAAGAAGGCCCAGCAGCTGTACATGAGAAACCCTAGCAATCCCCCGCCGTCCACCCTCCGCCGCCACCCTTCTCTCACGCACCTGGCCGCCGCTCTCTCGCGCGCTCTCCCAAAATCGCCGCCGCGCCGCGCACTCTCCCAATTTCGCCGTCGCACCGCACGCTCCCCAATTCACCGCCGCGCGCCCCCAAATTCGCCATCGCGCGCTTCGCTCCTCCCATGTTGTGCAAAGTTTCCCCAAATCCCCTCCCGCTCGTCGTCCCTACTGCGCCTTCTCATTTGTGCCGTGCCTCGTCTCCCCTCCGCCCCAATCTACACTGCCGCCCCTCTCCCCCTCAGTTTGAGCCACCGCATCCACCACCATCCCTCCTCAATCTGTCCTCAGTACAACGACCTTGGCGTCAACGGCCACTGCATCTGAGGGTGCGGCTTGTCCCCAACAGATGTCGTCCCGGTGGGGAACCTGCTGATGTCGACGCTCCGGCTCCCCTTACGTTGTTAGCTGGTGAGGCTCCTCCCGTGGTTTGCGTGCTCCATCTTCAAGCTCTAGCGCTCAACTGGATTGCAATGAAGTTATTTTCATCGTGACCCCTTTAATTTCTTTGCAGATCCACTATTTGTCCCCCTCTACTGCTGCGGCCCGAACTACTCGGACACTCACTTGGATTGATAGTTAAGTGATTGTGGTCATATTCCCTTTCTTTACCAGATTTTAGGCCCTTTCAAAGATAAGCGAATGCATGAATAAAAAAAATGGTTCAGACTTACCCAGATGAAGGATTTGTGCCGAATGTGTGGTAGCTTTTACTTTTTCACTCTTGTCTTTTTATTTATAGAGCTTGTTAATATGACAGCTGCTAGCTAGTTCGAACTTGTTAAACTTGTTTATTAAAATCATGCCCTGAGTCTATGAACTGCTTTTTAGTCCTTAAATGAAGAAAGGTCCATCATGTGTATGGTTTATCATTGTTTTATAATATTTCCTTTTCTATATTCTAGAAAATAGTGCTGTCATTTATCTGCACAAAGATTATTTATGAGCAAAATTCTATATTTGTTACTGCACTATTGATCTGATGAAGTTTATGTATTTTGGATCTATAACCTGCAAGCTATTGCACCTTCTTGGACTCCCTAATATCGAGTTTTGCACCACATAATTTGAAGGTACAACTTCATAATCTATTGTGTATGTAGTCCTAACATTGTAGTATTTTCATCCTAGATTTGTTCAATACCCCTTTCAATTATTTAAAACATGAAGCCCTGAATTTTAATTAGATGCACATCTGGAACACAAGCCATACAACCATACCATTTTAGTTGCATCATCATTGCTTAAGGGTTATGTGCAGCTCATGTGAATATATTTTGTCATGTTGTTTTGCTACTTAGTTATGTGAGTTTTCATGTTATTTCTCGACTGCAGGAGTGCCAGCTTGCCTCGGCATAATTCCTAGCAGCTAGTTCACATCTTTTCTGGGCATCTACTCAAGTCACAACAGCCTGCCTTCATTTAGCTTTTTCTCTTATATTTTGGTACTTGGAATGTTAGTTACTGAACCTAGACATGGCTCGGAAAGCTCATTTTCACTGAAAATTATAGATATACTTGCACTGAACCTACAATGAAACTAAAGTAGGATTACTGATTTAAACTTTGAATCCAAATTGTAGATTGTCTTTGCTGGATCATGACGATCTTCTGTAGTGATTAGTATCATTCCACTTTCTTGCAAAATAATAAGCATAAAGATAAGCAATGCTGCAATGATGTTTCTCACACAACAATACGTACATTGTGTGCACTCAAAGACCACTATTATCAACTTTTGCATGTATAGACTGCACTAATACCAAGTTTGTTCTTCTAGTTGTTACTGAGTACATGATACTTCATTTTGCAGGACATGCTAGGTGCTAGTAGCTATTTGCTGCTGTTGGTTTACCTTTTGTTGTCTTTCTGGAAGTACCAAGTTTGTGGACGGCAAGCAGCCGAAACATCATGATATCTTTTGTGCGAGAAACTTAATGCTATGCAGCCAAATAATATCTAGGATTGTTGTTGTTAACTAAGTTCTTTTATAGACCGATGGCTTCTGTATGGACATCATCAGCTAGCTATTCATATATCATTTTGGTCAGATTGATGGCTGCCTGATCATGCGCCTTGAGGGTAGAGTTAGTTTGATGTTTGGAAACTAATGCCTATTTATGTCTGGTGCTGTGCTGTCACCAAAACTCTCTAGAGTGCTAATGTGATAACTCTTGTCATTCTCAATGTTTGGATATGAATGAATATGGTTTGTGGCACAGTACTGAATCTTATTTGTATGTGGATGTATGAATGCTGTACTGAATTTTTTTTGGACCACTTACATTGGTGCCATTGGATGGTCAGTTGGTAAAATTAATAGTTAATGTCAAATGGTGTGTGGGTAAAAATTTGTTATGGACTGTCCATCGGTATTTTGTGGTCCGTCGGTATAGTTTTGTTGCTGTTTGATGGTCTGTCGTTATAAGCCTAGTCTGTCGGTATAGAGTTATACCGACGGGTCTTACTCCGACAGCTAGTATCCATCGGTATAAAGTTATACCGACGCACTCTCCATTGTTATAGCTGCTTATAACGACGTTCTATCCATTGCTATTGTTGGGTTGTGGTGTAGTGCCTTTATCAATGAAATAGGTAGTGTCTTGGTGCCTGTTTGTTCAAAAATAAATAAATATCCATATGCATCTAGTAGGCATCTATCATGGACTGCTGGAGACCCAAAAAAAAAAGTGTGCCCGATGGAAGTTGGAAATAAGCACCTGATGACGATGCTGTGAGCACCAAAGGGAACTTCGAAATTGGCATCAGAGGAACGTATACCTACCCAACTTTTAGAGCAGACGCGTGCAGGGTATCCATTACTCCAATGTTATCATCGACTAGAGAGCATATAATATACGCACAGCATAACAAACTCCTATACCTAGACAACATGGCTGAATTTTCACGTCTACCACACAGCAAGGAAAAGCAATAGGGCCAGTCGTTGGGTGAGGCATCCTTCTCCCCCTTTGGAGACTTGCCGAAAAGAGAGCAACAGTTCGAGCACGGCTCTCTCTCTCGGTGACCCGCGAACCGGCGGAGCTTCAGCGCCACGGATCTCGTCTCCTGGTTGGCTGGTTCACACAGTACTACTACACCCCTTTCCCTAATCACGCCTGGGTGGCCGGCGACGACGCGAATGGGCGGCCGGTCCCGGAACAAGACCGGCCTCCAATCCGATCCTCACCCAGCTCTCTCTGGTCGCTGTCCTCACTGGCTCCGGCGAGATCCCTTGGCATGCAAGGATATGTTAGGAGAAGCCCCTGCTGCAAAGCTGTGATCCTCAGTTGGGCCACTTGGGGTCGCCTCTGACCTTTTGTTCCGGGGCAGCTGAAATTTTCAACCACTCCTGATTTGAACACAATGTCTCTGGGGGGTGGTAGGTGAAGTAAGCCCAGCAAACCAAAGACCTAGTGAAAGTAGCATAGTAGCATGCTTTGTGCTGTGTGTGTCAATGTGTGTGTGGTTAGCTCAACATCGTTAGGAAAGTGAAGTGTAGAATTTCTTGCTAAACATATGCTTTTTTTCCTTTTTATTATTGAGTAAATCGCACTTCATATCGATTAATTTAGCGTAAAATAGGTTCCGGCTATTTCTTCCTCTTTTTTGTCATGAAAGCAAAAGCTGTCTGAATCAAAAAAATTAACAATATTTTGTGTTTCATGTCAAAAAGAAATCAATGCAGTGAAGTAACATTTCTCCCGTACCAAATATCTATCCGTATTCCCATTTTTTTTTCAGGTATACTAAACGGTTCAGTGTATACATTCTGCGTGTTAACTAAGTCATGATGAAAAAGGCTAAAATAATAAGAGGGTGGTCAAGAACACAAGATTGACATGTAAGCAGAAGGGTGGTTGACTTTAGCTACACTCCGAAGCTACTATAGTCGTCGTTAAGTCATTCGTCACGGGCCCCTCCGGCCAGCAGTGTTTGCCTTGCGGCGACCTCGTGCTCAATAACCAACCCTGCACCAAACAAAGCTCGCTAAACTCTCCACAATAAACATCTGAACTACGACTACGAGCATGCATAGCCCAAAAAGTTCTCGAAGTAATAAGCGTACAGGCTAATCTTCTTCTCTTCCAACATCTACTATATATAGGGACCTCGATCTACTGCCATCATATCTCAGACACGGACACACAGCGATCAGTACTCCTTAGCCATTGTTGCCAACAAGCTAGGGAGAGCTTGAGGAAAGGCATCAATGGCTACCTCCTACCTGCTTCTCCCTTCCTGCGTCCTCGCCGCTGTGCTCGTCCTGCTCTTCTCCGTCGACGTGGCGGAGGCCGCCATTAGAGAGTACCAGTTCGATGTAAGTGCGCAGCAATGCAAGAAGCAGAGCATGCATGATCATTGATGCAATTAACGTACTGTTTGGTAGTTGCAATTATATGCGGTGAATTAATTGATGTTTGCGACAATAATGCAGGTGCAAATGACGAGCGTGACGCGGCTGTGCAGCAGCAAGAGCATCGTGACGGTGAACGGCCAGTTCCCGGGGCCGACGGTGTTCGCCAGCGAGGGCGACCTCGTCGTCGTCCGCGTCGTCAACCACGTCCCCTACAACATGAGCATCCACTGGTACGTGCCTGCCACCTTTCACGCGTAGTAGCACGACCACACAATAATGGCGCTGCGGCGACCGGCCGGCTGGCGCCGATCCTGATCACCGGCGAGCTGACCTGAGCGTTCGTTCATGGACGACGACGACGCAGGCACGGCGTCCGGCAGCTGCGGAGCGGGTGGGCGGACGGGCCGGCGTACATCACGCAGTGCCCGATCCAGAGCGGGCAGAGCTACGTGTACAAGTTCACCATCACCGGGCAGCGCGGCACGCTGTGGTGGCACGCCCACATCTCCTGGCTCCGCGCCACCGTGTACGGGCCCATCGTCATCCTCCCCAAGCCCGGCGTCCCCTACCCGTTCCCGGCGCCCTACAAGGAGGTCCCCGTCATCTTCGGCGAGTGGTGGAAGGCGGACACGGAGGCGGTGATCAGCCAGGCCCTCCAGACCGGCGCAGGCCCCAACGTCTCCGACGCTTTCACCATCAACGGCCTCCCTGGGCCGCTCTACAACTGCTCTGCCAAAGGTTGGAGATGCATGCCTGCTGCATGGCCCCAATGCAACATGCTGGTTCGCAGAGCTGACGGCATTGCATTATTAATTGCTTTTGTCGTTTATAATGTGCAGACACCTTCAAGCTCAAGGTGAAGCCAGGGAAGACGTACATGCTCCGCGTCATCAACGCTGCGCTCAATGACGAGCTCTTCTTCTCCATCGCCGGCCACCCGCTCACCATCGTCGACGTCGACGCGGTCTACATCAAGCCCATCACCGTCGAGACCCTCATCATCACCCCGGGGCAGACAACCAACGTGCTCCTCACCACCAAGCCGTCGTACCCCGCCGCCAACTACTACATGCTGGCCGCGCCCTACTCCACCGCCAGGCCGGGCACCTTCGATAACACCACCGTCGCCGGCATCCTCGAGTACGAGGACCCCGATTCCCCTACCCCCGCCGCGGCCTTCAACAAGAACCTGCCCGTGTTCAAGCCCACTCTGCCGCAGATCAACGACACCAGCTTCGTCGGCAACTTCACGGCCAAGCTCCGGAGCCTCGCCACCGCGGAGTACCCGGCGGCCGTGCCCCAGACGGTGGACAAGAAGTTCTTCTTCACCGTCGGGCTGGGCACGCACCCCTGCGCCGTGAACGGGACGTGCCAGGGCCCCACCAACGACACCCGGTTCGCGGCGTCCGTGAACAACGTCTCCTTCGTGCTCCCGACGACGGCGCTCCTGCAGGCGCACTTCACCGGCAGGTCCAACGGGGTGTACTCGCCCAACTTCCCGGCGGCGCCGCTGATCCCGTTCAACTACACGGGGACGCCGCCCAACAACACCAACGTGTCCAACGGGACCAAGCTGGTGGTGCTCCCGTACGGCACCACCGTGGAGCTCGTGATGCAGGGCACCAGCATCCTCGGCATCGAGAGCCACCCGTTCCACCTCCACGGCTTCAACTTCTTCGTCGTCGGCCAAGGGTTTGGCAACTTCGACCCCGTCAACGACCCGGCCAAGTACAACCTCGTCGACCCCGTCGAGCGGAACACCGTCGGCGTGCCGGCCGGCGGCTGGGTGGCCATCCGCTTCCGTGCTGACAATCCAGGTAAAGTTACCATCTGACGTGCCAACTGAGCCAGAACAGCAGCGATATATCTGATGAGAAAGCAAATTAAGGTGACTTTAGTTGGGGATAACCCAAGCTCTTCTTGTATCAGAATGTTAACACTATTCCTGTGCGCAGGGGTGTGGTTCATGCATTGCCACTTGGAGGTTCACGTCAGCTGGGGCCTGAAAATGGCATGGCTGGTGCTGGACGGAGACAAGCCCAACGAGAAGCTGCTCCCTCCACCGTCTGATCTCCCCAAATGCTAAGCGACACGCGGAACTGCCGATAATCGCCATCGACTGATTGACGCCGACCATTGCTACAGATCGAGATTGTTGCGTGCTCCCCAATCTGCATAGGATATTTTAGCATCTTTTGCTTGTGCTCGGGTTGGTGCTATGAAATGCTTTCATTAGCGGTTTCTGCCTTTTCCAGTTCAGATGTCGTCTGTGGTTAGATGTGTGAGCCTCACGGGCAGCAGGAAGGTTCCTTGATCGAAGGCAACGCCATTAATTTTTTGATTGCTATCAGTTACCATCATCTTTTGTAAATCTTGTCCGACAACTGGATATGTGTATCAGGTGTGCCTCTAAAATAATAAGTGTATCAGGATTGGAATTTTTTGATGGGAAACTGTTCATTTCCTTTTGCAAATTTATATATGTTGCACCATACAATACCTTAATTACAATACTGCATCTCAAATTGTAGTTCATTTTGGATTTTCTAGGTTCATAAGCATTTGTATGCACCTAAATATGTCTAGATGCATACAAATATCTATGAATCTAGAAATCCCAAAACAACTTATAATTTTTTTTGAACGGACGGCAAGAACTTCGCCAAATTTTTATTAGAAAAAGATAAAAAAGATACGAACAAACGCCAACAAGAAGAGAAAAACAAACAAACAAAACAAAACAAAACAAAAATGACTAGAGGGTTATGGGGGACTCCGCACAGATCACCCCACAAAAAACAACTACGAAAGAGACTGCCCTGCAAACAAAAAGCTCTAAGGAGATGGTCCTGAAGATCTTGCCGCTTGCGTCTGTGTTGCTGATTGGTATTGTTGGATGTCTTCTTTGATAAAAAAAAGCCACTTCATCCACCAATTTAAATTCTTGGTTGAAAGTTCTTCTGTTGCGTTCCTTCCAAATATTCCACCAGAAGTATATAATGAGCCCATCGAAAATGGGTTTGTTGTCTTTGTCAAAAAATGGCTATGCACTTTTTCCACCATCTAAAAATGGGATTAGTCGAAGTGCTTCTTGGTAATTGTTGAAGTTGAAACCATCTGACTAGTTGCGACCATACTGCTTGGGTATATGTACAATCTTTGCATAAATGTTTGGGCATCTCGGGTTCCGACTGACAGAATCTACAACTTATAATTTGAAATGAACGAAGTACTTGGTAGCATTCGTATCATTGTTAAGATGTCATTACGCTAGTGTTCGCCGTTTGCAAGACTCCAATATTTCACCTCAGTTCTTGCTTTCAAAGTTGATACTTCTCTTTGAGTTTGACTCAAAAAATTAAGGGTTCTTTTACAGTGGACCATACCACCTTATATCACTATTTCAAAAGGACTGATATGAAAGGATCCGACAGTTGAGATTAATTGTGTACCACCACAACTTGTACCTATGGTATAAGGTGGTATAGAGGTATTATTAGAAGTTTTTTCTCGGTGGCATAAACGAAATATATGATTTCTTCATTTCCCTCTAGTGGTATGGTCAAATAAATTTCAAATTTCAAAAACGAAAATTTTCATTTAGTTTCAAAAATGATTTTTTTGTTAAAATTCTTGGTGGCATAAATGAAATATTTCAAAAAATCATTTTCTTCTAGTGGTATGGCCAATTTTTTTCAAATTTCAAAAACGATTTATTTTTCAAATTTGTTCATTTCAATTTTTTCTTGGTGGCATAAACGAAATTTTTTATCTTTTTTTTTGAAAAGATATTAACTCTGCTTTTATAGAAAGCGATAACGAGTTTGGATACAACGGTAGCCAGCAAGGCTACCAACATTAGAGCACAAAGCAAAAGCGGCCAAAGCTACGACCCTATTATAGAAAAACCAATTCACAATTCGGCAATGTCTGACACTATAGAGTTACTCAAACTAAATCTGCCCAGCCAGACTTGAATCTTGTGTATCACCTTCGCAATCTCCTCTTGATCAGCTTCCTTCGATAGCGCAGACCATTTCTGCATAAATAGAACACCAGAACGAATTACATCCAGAGGATTGGAGGGGAACTTTCTTTCTATCGCCATTTTATTCCTGACCCTCCACAGGGCCCAGGTTAGACCTGCAAAAAGTGAAGTCTATGTGGCAAGCGAAGGTTAACTGACCCCAGCACCCTTGCAGGTCACTCTACGAAACAGGAGAAGCACTCAAACCAAAGATACTGTGGATGCAACCCCAAACAAATTGCGCCATAGAACAATAAAAAAGATGTGATTTACAGTTTCCACTCTCCCACATAGGCAACAATGAATATCACCTTTTCAACCCCTCTTCTTCAAGACAGCAGCTGCCTGACGCTTATTATTGGCCAGTTGCCACAGGAAGATCTTAATTTTTAGTACCGCAAAAAAAGATCTTAATTTTTAGAGGTAATTTAGTTTTCCAAATGTTTTCTCTCTCCGCAACAACCACTCCCTTGTGGGTTATAAACCTATACAGAGATTTGGTAGTAAAGACCTTGGCTTTGTCTAGAACCCATTCTAACTCATCCTGAGAAGTGTTATTTAAACTAATGTCAGGAAGGATATCCAGCATAGCAATCCTTTGCTCTACATCTCTAACTGTCAGAGTTCTTCTAAAGCCAATCTCCCATCCTTCCTCCCCCAGTAATCCTTTACCAGGGCCGCTTTATCATCACATATATTGTAAAGTTCAGGAAATTTTAACTTTAAGGGAGTGTCTCCAACCCAGACATCATCCCAAAAAAGGATCTTGTCCCCTTTTCCCGCTCTATACACAGCACCCTATTTGAAAAAATGTTTTACTTTATGTAAACCTTGCCAGAACTGAGAAGTCCCTCTTACCTTTGACTTAAAGAAGTTATTATTTGGCATATATTTTGCTTGCAGTAGATTATACCAGAGAGAATTTGAACCCTTCATTATTTTCCAAATCCATTTGACCAATAAACAGTCATTCATAATTTTGGTGTTGATAGCCCCTAGACCACCTTGATCTTTAGGCCTACACACTGTTGCCCATCTAGCCATATGGTACTTGCGTTCATCATTGGCGCCTTGCCAAAAAAAAATCTTCTAATCGAATCAAGAGAGTCATGAGTCTTCTTATGAAGTAGATAGAAGCCCATGGTGCAGATAGGTAAACTAGACAGACAAGAATTTGTAAGGATCAGTTTCCCTCCAGAAGACATGTGCTTACCCTTCCATGGGTCTAACCTTTTTTTTCATCCTGTCTCTAATCCCAAAGAAAGCCGAAACTCCTAGCCTGTTGTCCGAAATTGGAATGCCCAAATATTTTAAAGGCCAATCCCTCAATCTACAATTTAGCATATTTGACATTCTCTCCTTCTCAGTCTAGTCAACTCCAAAAACATACACCTCACTTTTGTGAAATTTAATCTTAAGCCCTGACAACCATTCAAAGCAGTAAGGATTGTTTTGAGATTTAGAATTGAGGAATCAGACCCATCTATCATGATAATAGTATCATCAGTGTATTGGATATGAGAGATCCCCCTGGGATTAGGTTGGATAAGACCCCTGCTAAGAGCTGTCTTTGTACAGCCTTATCTAAAAGACAACTAAGAGCATCTGTAACCAAATTAAAGAGTAGAGGGGACAAAGGGTCCCCTTGTCTAAGCCCCTGATATGTTTTGAAATAGGTCCCTTGCTCTCCATTTACATTTATACAAACTTTCCCTCCTGGACTGTTTGCATAACCCAATTAATCCACTAAGCTGAAAAATCTTTCCCTTTCATAACTTTTTCCAGGAAGTCCCATCTCACCTTATCGTATGCCTTTTCAAAGTCTATTTCCATAATCAGCCCCTTGCTTTTTGTTCTTTTTAACTCATGTACTACTTCATGCAAAATTAGAACCCTCATAATTTAGCCTTTTGATATCTAAATCTCCCTTATGAAAATCATCTAGCATAGCCAAATAATCCCCCTTGATTATTGACCAACAAGATTTAAAGAAATGGACACCAAACCCAATTGGGCCAGGGGAAGAGTCAACCCTCATTTCAAAGATTGCCCTCTTCACTTCCTCTTCTTCAAAGTTAGTAATCAAAGCATTCTTCTGATCTAGAGATAAAGAATGTCGATTTGTCCAGAAATTATCACCTAGGCTTAGTAAGCTAGGAGGTTGAGACCCAAATAGACTTTTGTAAAAGGCGGTCACATGCTCCATTAGACCCTCTTGAGTCCTGATCTCTCCGTGATCAGATTCTAAGGAGACAATGGTCTTCTTTCTTCTTCTCCCATTTGCATATTGATGAAAAAATTTAGTGTTTGAGTCCCCCTCCCTCAACCACCTAGTATCCCCTCTCTGCTGCTAATACATCTCTTCTTGGGTGTAATACAGTTTCAGCTTAGCTTCCAACTCATATCTCAACTTCCAGATATCAGCTGATGAGGTCATCCCCTCAGCTAGGTTATCCAATTGTTCTAGTTTTAGAAGTAATTATTTTTTTTTGTCTTTTTTTGCTCACCCATATTCTGCAAGTTCCAGCCTTTCAGGTATTGCCTAAGGCTGCACAGGCTCCCATGCCAATTATTCAGGGAGTAGCTGAGCTCTGGCCTCCTTGCCAAGCTATCCTCCCATTTGCTCTTAACCATCTCTAAAAAGTTAGGACACAACAACCACTGTTTCTCAAAGAAGAAGTATTTTGTCCTAGTAAGCCCATGCTCCCCAGAGTCCAAAATGATGGGAGAGTGATCAGATCCCACTCTGGTAAGGCTCCATGCCATGCATAGTGGGAACCTAACCTCCCAATCAGTAGTGATAAGAATTTTGTCCAGGGTCACCAGGACAAGGACCTCTTGATTGTTAGTCCAAGTGTATTTCGATGACCACTTCCTTCAGATGATGGTCTCCAATGAAGTTGTTAAAGATGTCCATCAAATGATGGTTATAATTCTCAGAGTTTTTCTCATCCCCATTCCTGATGAGGTTAAAGTCTCCTCCTAAAACTAAAGGGAGCCCACTCTGTCTGCAAATGTCACTAAGCTCATTCAAAAAGTCTACAGAACGAAATTTTTTCTCGGCCCGAGGTTGCCAAATTTATTAAAATTTTGTAAAAAAATACCTATTTACCCTTACCAAAAATAGTCATATACTGCATACCACCACCTGGTGGTATGATCTACCGTAAAAGAACCCAAAATTAAACATGATAGATTATTCGAGAAACACATTGAAAATAATTTCAGAGTCACGTGTCGTTTGATTATCTCTTTGTTCTTCATCGGGGTTTTCCCCTGTTCTTTTCTACTCTTTTTGCACCTGGGATGCCAGGTATCTTGTTGGGTTTGCACGAGCCCATTTTCTAGCTCGTTCATAATTACTCTTTTACATTAATACAAGGTGGGAGCTTGAAAGGATCTAGAGGTCGACTAGAGGGGGGGTGAATAGTCGCTCATGAAAAATCACAACTTAAAACAACTTGTCAGACCAAGGTCCGGAGTCTCCGGATATTTTTCCGGATACTCCGGGAAATCCGGAGTATTCGGGAAAATGTCCGGATTGTCCGGCCTTTGAGGGGGCGACTAAATCAACTGCAATCAAACTTGGCCAAACTCAAATATGTGAAAATAGGTTGTGCAATACAGAGATACAAGCCTATTCCACCACTTAGAAACCGTAGGAACCTCACCACGGAGTAGATCGGCCACAAACCCTAGAAATGTACTCAAAAGGATTTCAAGCATACAACAAGAGCAATCAAGCACAAGAGACACAAGGGATTTGTTACCGGAGTTCAAGCTCACACCTTGAGCTCTACGTCTCCGTTGAGGAACCCACAAAGGGTGGACCTTTACACCTAGGTCACTTTCCTCCCCCTAGCGACCACAAAGATCGAGCTAGGGTTACTTACTCAATCATGGGGTAATACAAACTTCCTTAGGCAGCCATAATCCTTTGGATGCTCCAAGGCAACACCTAGCCGGCTAGGAGCTCAAAGCTCCAAGAGTAACAAACACGAGATTGCCAACCAAGCGAAGAACGAGGTGCTCTAGAGATGGGAAATCAGCTCACTAGCACTCTCACTTGCTCAAGCCTTGAATTCCTCCTTTAATCCCCACCAAAGCTCAACAACCAAGTGCCAAGGGGAGTAAAGAGGAGGGAGAGGGTGTTCTGAATGTTGCAGGTCGAAATGAGGCAAGAGAGAGAATGGATAGGGTTGAGGGGGTATAAATACCTCCTCACCCAGAAAAGAGCCGTTACAGCTCTAAGACCCGGAGTATCCGGACTAGGCCCGGACACTCTGGGAAGTCTGGGCTGTCCGGGATAAAACCCGGATTGCCCGGCCTTCCAGAGTCAGCACACTTAAGAATATCTCGGTGATCGTGCAGTGCAAGGTGTCTCTCATAGGATTTTGGTTAGTCATCTAGAGCACCTTTTTCAACTCTTGGAAGATAAAATCCATGTCCCTCTTTATAGTACGGCATTCCTAGGACTCAATTTCAAAATATAAAATAAATAAACCTCCAAGGAATCCTTCGTTTAGCATTACTTCCTTTTTATATACCAATGGAGCGCTTAGATGCCATCTTGGAATTTTAGTACTTGCTCATATACTCAACACATCATTAGTAGCTTAATGGTCCGTCATTAAATCACCAAAACCCACTTAGGGGGGGCAAGATACTCTTCAATCTCCCCCTTTTTGGTGATTGATGACAACACCTTTAAGCTTTTAAAAGAGAGATAAATAAATTCAGTAAAGAGCATTTGATCTAACTTGCAACACTCCCCCTTAATTTGTGCATATGGAGTTTGAATCTCAAAGGTGCTTTAAGCATCAAAATTTGCACAAGGGAGAAAAACACGAGAGTGTGACAAGATGATCAACAGTGGGGTGCTTGTGTTTGTGCCAACAAGATATGTGTGATGCATATGACAGTTCATGCACTCAATTAAGAATAAAAGAGGCTGTAGTGTCAAAGCCCAGAATGTCCGGATCCACCCCGGAGAATCCGGGAATCCCGGAGTATCCGGAGAAAGATCCGGAGTATCCAGATTTTGAATACACAGCAGAAATCAAATCATCATAGAAAATTTTCAAACTATCAAGTGCATCCTTAGATAAATAAAAAGTAACCTATCTAGCATCATAAGCACACAACCAAATAGTCTCAAGCTCACATCACATAGTCTCACACATAAAAGAGTTATTACAGACTATAGTTCTCAAATCCTTCAAGTCTCAAACATGAAACGAAACTAAGATACTCACTACCCCTTTGGCATCAAGCGTCAAAAAGGAAGTGTAGGAGCAGCAGCAACAGCGATCACTCGTCGACGTCGTCGTCTCCTTCTTCTTCTTCTTCTTCTTCTTCTCCTCCTTCTTCCTCTTGCTCTTCTTCTTCTTCTTGTGCAGCAGCAGTGGCATCATGGGCATCCCACTCCGCAAACGGGTCATCAAACTCGGGGAGCTCATGATAAGTGTTCGTAGGAAGCCCAATATGAGACTTGATCTCAATGATGTCACGGCGGTTCTCATTGGTCTCGGTGACGATGCGCTTGCACATGGAGAAGATACTTTTGAAAGCCCTCTTGACCATGGAACCCTTGACCTCGCGGGATGATTTAGATGAGTGTGAAGAACGAGGAAGGGGCTCATCATCATGGCGAGGGGCAGCACTAGAGGATCCGGCAAATCTTGTGCTCTTCTTCATGGGGGCTCTCTTGTCTCTAACACGAAGATGCCTAAGAGGCTCATGAGTGACATCCTTTGGAAATTGGGTATTGGTGACCCTCTCAATCATATACATGATGTATGGAGCATATGGGAGGTGCTTCATGGGATCACACATAGCACGGCGAAGCTCATTCCAAATGAAGTCAAAGATGCAAAAACCTTCTTCTTCGGGGGCCACACGATTTAAGAGATTGACGGCATAGTGCCTAAGAGCGGTGTTGTCTCCCATCTTTGGATCAATGGTGGTACGGAAAAACTGATTGAAGTAATAGTAGTAAGGAATGAGATTGTCAACTTTTCCCTCATGAGCTAGGAAGGCGGAGGGGAACATATCTGCCATGTCCTTGGGCTTGTACTTGTCTTCATTGTGAATGGGAGTGCGAGCTTCATCCTTTGAGCCAAGACCAAGCAAGCGGGAGAAGGTCATGTAGTCAATGGTATACTTCTCGCCTTGGGTGGTCCAAGTGATGGTGTTTTGATGAGAGTCATAGTAGTAAGAGCAATGGAATTGAGCGAGAATCTCTCTATTCCATCCATAGTGAAAGCCCATGATCTCATATAGTCCAAGTTCCTTGCACCTATCAATGACGGCATCAAAGGTGGGGTTGTCCAATTTCTCATAGTATGCCCACTCAATGTACTTCATCTCTACGATGGGTGACTTGTTCTTTGCCTTCATCTGTGGGCTTCTTATCACTGTCTGATAGAAGTCCCTATGGAAGTCACACCAGAACCGTGACTCAAGTGCCTCACTAGAGATATACATGTAGACATTTTCCTCCCTTTGTTCTCTGACTGCAAGGGCATTTCTAGCATAGTCTCTCACCATCTGTTGAGCAAACCCTTGCACAGCCTCGGGGTCTCTTAGGTTGACAGGAGTGGTCACCACCCTCACATTTGATGGAAAAGTAGCAGTGAGACGGGGTGGAGTTCTGGGACGGATTTGGGAGTAGGGAGTGGGACGGTTCTTGGCATGGATGGACGAGGCACGGGTCTAGAGCGGGAGATGTAGGGGGCCTCACGGGATTTTCTTGATGGCTGAGCTGGACCTTTCCCGTGACGCCTAGGAGCAACCCTGTACTGATCGGTGTCTTCTTCCTCCTCTTCCTCTTCTTCCTCACCAACAACTTGTTGTTTTTCCTCTTCCTCGATCTCTTGCTCGGTGTAGACAGGGGCACGAGCACGAGTGGATCGCTGAGATGAGCTGAGTCCCAAGGTCTCATGCACTACCCCCAAGGTTTGAGGATCGTGCCTAGCCTTTGTCCTCCTTTGGGTGGCCGACTCGTCTTGCTTGTACTTCTTCCTCATGATCTGGAGATAAGCAGCAGAGAGTACATAAGAATTCATCCACGGAGAAGGTGTGTGACACGGTGATTTGGAGTTTCACCACGAAAAGCCGGAGTTTTCGGGAAAATTCCCGGATAGTCCAGAAAATCCAGAATGTCCGGAAAAAGTCCGGAATATCCGGGTTTTCCTGGCGAAACCCTAAATCATAATGCCACACAAATCCACCACGGGAATCTCAAGATATTGCAGATCCACTACTTCTAGAGTCTAGAGAACAATCCTATCCAAGAGATTTCGCAAGATATGGCCTAGAAAAGGAGATCGGGCAAAATGACCTTTGTATACCTTAGGGAAGAGAGGAAATCGAGGGGAAACTTCCAAATCTTCAAACCAACGGTAGCACTTTGCTTCCCACACCAAGGAGGCTTGAATCCCTCACTCTCTCAAGATTTGGAGGGGGAGACCCTAGGTTCAATGGAGGAACCAAGGGAGAAGGAGAGGGGAGTGGGAGGAGCACGGGGAGGCGACGGGAGAGGGGTAAAAACGGTCCACGCAGTGAAAGAGGTGAAAAACTAGGGTTTGACTGCGGTGAAAATGCTTTTATAGAAGTTAAGGTCCGGACTATCCGAGTTGAGCCCGGACTCTCCGGGAAACCCGGAGTATCCGGGGAAAAACCCGGACTCTCCGGCTCCCCCTGAGACTGAGTAGCAGATTTTCAAGGAATTGATTTTGAGATGGATAGAGATGATTATGAGTGAAACTAATGTGAGTTAGAGAGGTACCAACACTTGATACTAGCCACAAACATACAATGAGAACAATAGTTCAAGTGTTGTACCTAGAGAAAAATTCAAATATTTTTCAAAGTAAATCCATACCACTTTTCAAAATCCTTTTCTTTTGTAAAGACCTAGCCTAAGTCAATCAAACAAGTGCATGATCTCAATCCAAGTTACGAGAATCCAAGATATTTAATTCACTCCTCAAAGCACAAAATCTTAGTTCATCAATAGGCTTTGTGAAGATATTGGCTAGTTGCTTTTCGGTGCTCACATGACTCAAAGCGATATCTCCTTTGGCTTCGTGGTCTCTCAAGAAATGGTGTCTTATGTTTATGTGCTTTGTTCTTGAGTGGTTTACGGGGTTGTTCGCTAGCTTGATGGCACTCTCATTGTCACACAAGAGTGGCACCTTGCTAAACGTACAACCAAAGTCCCTCAAAGTGAACCTCATCCAAAGTAGTTGAGCACAACAAGCGCCGGTTGCAACATACTCAGCCTCGGCGGTGGATAAGGCAACAGAATTTTGTTTCTTGGAACTCCAAGACACCAAGGACCTTCCAAGGAATTGGCAAGTCCTGGATGTACTCTTTCTATCCACCTTGCAACCGGCATAGTCCGAATCGGAGTAGCCAAGTAGATTGAAAGTGGAGCCCTTTGGGTACCATAAACCAAGGTTAGGAGTGTGCACTAAATACCTAAAGATTCTCTTAACAGCCATGAGATGACATTCCTTAGGATTAGCTTGAAACCTTGCACACATGCACACGCTAAGCATAATATCGGGCCTAGATGCACAAAGGTAAAGCAAGGATCCAATCATGGAGTGATATACCTTTTGATCTACGCTTTTTCCATCTTCATTTAGGTCAAGATGTCCATTTGATGGCATTGGAGTCTTGATGGGCTTGGCCTTGTCCATGTCAAACTTCTTGAGCATGTCATGAGTGTACTTTGTTTGACTTATGAATGTGCCTTCCTTGAGTTGCTTGATTTGAAATCCAAGAAAGAACTTCAACTCATCCATCATGGACATCTCGAATCTCTTAGTCATAATCCTACTAAATTCATCCGCCCAAGCTTTGTTAGTAGAACCAAATATGATGTCATCGGCATATATTTGGCACACAAATAAATCATTTCCTTCTTTGCGAGTGAAAAGAGTAGGATCGGCTTTGCCTATTTCAAAGCCTTTCCTTAAGAGAAATTCATTAAGGCATTCATACCATGCTCTAGGGGCTTGCTTAAGACCATAGAGCGCCTTATGGAGCTTGTAGACGTGGTTAGGGAATTGAGGGTCTTCAAAGCCCGGTGATTGCTCAACATAAACTTCTTCGGAGATTGGGCCATTCAAGAATGCACTCTTGACATCCATTTGAAAGAGCTTGAAATCGTGATGAGTAGCAAATGCCAATAAGATGTGGATTGCTTCAAGTCTTGCTACCGGTGCATAGGTTTCTCCAAAGTCCAAGCCTTCAACTTGAGTATAGCCCTTGGCAACCAACCTTGACTTGTTCTTGGTCACTACCCCATCCTCGTCTTGTTTGTTGTGGTACACCCATTTTGTTCCAATCACATTTTGCTTAGGGCGTTCCACTAAGGACCAGACTTCATTCCGAGTGAAGTTATTCAGTTCCTCTTACATGGCTATCACCCAATCAGCGTCTTGTAATGCTTCTTCCACGGAGAGAGGCTCAATCATGGACACGAAAGAGTAATGTCCACAAAAGTTTGCCAGTCTTGATCTTGTGGTAACTCCTCTTCTTATGCTTCCAAGAATGTTGTCAACGGGGTGGTCTCTTTGAACATTTTGACGAACTCTTGGATGTGGCTCAGAACTTCTTCTTGAATCAAGTCCTCATTTTCTTGAATGTCTTGAGCATCATCTTCAGAGGGCCTGGACTCTCCGGGGTTGGGTCTGGAGTCTCCGGGATGTCCGGACTCTTCGGACTTTTCTCCGGAGTGTCCGGGTTTCGCAGCGGCAGTGAGGTTTGGTGATGCTTCAATGACTTCAACTTCATCATCTTCTTCTTGAGGCTTGATTTCGCCAATGGCCATCTTCTTGATGTCATTTGTAGAGGTCTTTTCCTTGCCTACACACACTTCATCAACTTGCTCTACTTGAGAGCCATTAGATTCATCAAATGTCACATCACACGCTATATCAACACTACCGGTGGTCTTGTTGAGAACGCGATAGCCGTGAGCATTTGAGGCGTAACCAAGAAAAATACCATCATCAACTTTAGGTGCAAACTTAGAGTTCTTGGACTTCTTGTTGAGAATGAAGCACTTACAACCAAAAACTCTAAAGTAAGATACATTAGGCTTCTTACCGATTAGGAGCTCATAGGCGGTCTTGTGTCGAAACTTGTGAAGATATAAACGGTTGATAGCATGACAAGCCGTGTTGACCGCTTCCGCCCAAAAACTATCTGAAGTCTTGTACTCATCGAGCATAGTTCTTGCGGCTTCTATGAGAGTCCTATTCTTCCTCTCTAATATCCCATTTTGTTGAGGAGTGTATGGGACGGAGAATTCATGACCAATGCCTTCACCATCAAGATACTCTTCAATGTTGGTGTTCTTGAACTCGGAGCCATTGTCACTTCTTACTCTCTTGATCTTCACATCAAACTCATTTTGAGATCTAGTTGCAAACTTCTTGAATACATCATGAACCTTGCTCTTGTCACACAAAAAGAAAACCCATGTATACTGAGAGTAATCATCAACAATGACAAATCCATACTTGCTCCCTCCAATACTAACATAGGCCACGGGACCAAAGATATCCATGTGAAGCAATTCCAATGGTCTTGTAGTAGTGAGTACATTCTTGGAGGGGTGAGGAGCACCAACTTGCTTTCCGGCTTGACAAGCACTACAAATTCTATCTTTCTCAAAATGAACTTTTGTTAGTCCTAGGATGTGTTCCCCCTTTAGAAGTTTGTTGAGATTATTCATCCCAACATGGGCTAGCCGGCGATGCCAAAGCCAACCCAAGCTAGACTTTGCCATTAAGCATGTATCAAGTTGGGCTTTCTCCGATGTAAAATCCACCAAATAAAGCCTTCCCTTGAGTTCACCCTTAAAAGCAACGGAGTCATCGCCTCTTCTAAAAACAGTCACACCCTCAATGGTGAACAAATAATTGTAGCCCATCTCACAAAGTTGTGACACGGACAACAAATTGTAGTCCAAAGATTCAACCAAATAAACATCAGAAATTTAATGATTGGTTGAGATAGCAATTTTACCTAGACTAACAACCGTTCCACCACCATTTCCTCCAAAGGCAATCTTTTCCGTGGGATGTTCAATTATTTCACAAGACATAAACATATCTTCTTCTCCCCGGTCATATGATTAGTGCATCCACTATCAATCACCCATTTGGATCCACCGGAGGAGTATGCCTACAAAACAAATTAGGCTTGGTTTTTAGGTACCCAATGAGAGTTGGGTCCTTTTACGTTATTCACAAGAACTTTGGGCACCCACACATTCCTTTTGATCATAGAACCTTGTGTGCGGGGTCCCACATACTTGGCCACCACCTTACCCTTGTGGTTCCAAGTCAACACATAGTCGGCATAAAAGTTGTCTTGTGAAGCATGTGCTTTGGGCTTCTTGGTTTGCTTGGCTTGCACCACTTTGGTCTTGACTTGTGGTTCATGGGATGTGCCATTGGAGCTCTTGAACTTGATGGGAGTGTTGAGCCTAGGTTGTTTACCTTCAACCTTGGCGCACAATTGCTTCATCCCATGCACCACATTTCTTGTTCCCACACCCCTTGTGTGGTTGTTCTTGATGAATGGGATAGGGTCTTTGGAGCCTTGCTCATTCTTACCTAGCCTCTTCCCATTCTCAAAGCCAAACTTCTTCATGTAGTTTGAACCAAAGCCCTTGGTATGGTTCTCAAACTCTCCTCTCTTAGGTTCCTTCTTCTTTTCCTCAACAAGAGAGTTTGACAACCGAGCAATTTCTTTCTTCATTGCATTCATCTCGGCAATGTTAGTAGCATAAGCATTTATATCAAGTTTATAGCATCTAGAACAACCATTACTTGTGGGAGCATTAGAGTTAGAGGTAGCATCATTAGAGGTTGTTTTAGCACTATTCTTAAGATTGTCAAGTTGAACTTCAATTGCAATGTGACTAGCTTTCAAGCATTTTAGGCTCTCTTGAAGTTCAATCTTTTCATTCTCAAGTCTAGTACAAGCATCCTTAGCTAGGAAAGACTCCCTAGTTAATTCATCTACTACAACAGCCTCTTTAGCTTGAGAGTTTTTGAGGCTAAGAATTTCTTCCTCTTTTTCTTTGAGCAAGCCCTCTTGTACCTTGAAACCCTTCTTTTCAATTACAAGGGCATTCTCAAGGGTAATGGTTTTCTCTCGCTCAAGTCTAAAGAGCTCTTCTTGCACCTCAAGAGTCTCATCTCTATTCTTAATTTTATTTAGAAGGTTCATGATTCTTTTGGTTGCTTTCTTGCCAAAACTAGTGATCATTCTTTCAAATTCATCATCACTATCAACATCATCATCAATATCTAGGGGAGAAGGTTTAGCATCTACCTTAGTGCCCCTAGCCATAAGGCATGTGTGGGTGAAGTCATCTTCATCATCGGTGAGATCTCCAAAGAGTGATGGCTTGTCAATGGGTTGAGCAATGGATATTGTAGCAAGCCCCGCTTCATCCTCGGAGTCGAAGCTATCATCATTTGAATTCTATTCTTCACCCAAATGAGCTTCACCAACTTCCTTCTTCTTGTTCTTGTCATACTTGTTGGTGTCTCTTCTTCTCACTTTGATGTTGGGGCATTCCGCAATGAAATGACCCTCCTTGCCACACCCAAAGCATGGCCTCTTGGATGTTCTCTTGGTCTTGATCTTGTCCTTGTCTTTGTTCTTGTTGAAGAAGTCACCCTTCTTCATCACCTTGGTGAACCTCTTCACAAATAGAGCCATTTGCTCGGGAGTCAAGGTGTCATCACTATCTTCATCACTTTCTTCTTTAACCACGGTCTTGGAGGATGATGAGCTTGCCCTCTTCTCTTTGTCTTTGCTTGAAGCTTTGAGAGCTACTCCCTTGTTCTTCTCAATTTGTTCATGCATCTTCGACATTTCTTGTGAGAGCTTTGACTCCTTGACGGTGATAAGATGTTCTTCAATTCTACCAATCACATCCGCCAGAGTGAACTTCTTGAAGCCTCTCTTCTCTCTAATAAGTGTAGGGAGTTGAACATCCCTATCCATATAAGCGGAGAGGATCTTATCAACTACTTCCTTTCTTCCCCATCTTGTGCTTCCAAGAGACTTGATCTTGTTGATGATCTTGTTTAAGCGGTTGTACATGTCTTGTGGAGATTCATCTTCTTTGATGATGAAGCGGTTGAGCTCACTCTCAAGAGCTCGAATTCTTCCTTCTCTAACTTGCCTTGTTCCTTCATGGTTGATAAAGAGAGTGTCCCACACATCTTTGGCGGACTTCAAGCCATCAACCTTGTCATATTCTTCGGCGGTGAGAGAGCTCTTGATGATGCGAATGGCTTGATAGTTGCATTGAATTTCATTAGCTTGAGCTTGTGTCAACGTAGCATCTCCACTAGGAAAAGTGATTCCCCTGTTCACAACACTCCAAAGTGCGGGGTTTACCGCCATCAAATACTCCTCCATTGAGTTCTTCCACTTGGAATAGCCAGTTCCATCAAATTGGGGTATCTTTCCAATGTGGTGGGAACTCGATGGTTTATCAAAGATTAAATTGGAGTAATCATAAGGGATTTTAGAAAACTCCCTTCCCGAAGGCCAACGAGTGGAGCGGTTGGATCTTGCATCATCAAAGTCATCATCACTTGAGGAGGATGATCCACCATCATCATTTCTTGGATGATGACTTGTGCTTGCTCCACCGCCACCACCCGCTGCACCCGTAAGACTCTCGGGTGTGTTCACGGGTGGTTGATTCCCACCGGGGTTGGCCAAGTCACCTTCGGGTGGCGTTGCTTGATTAGTTGTGGTCGACATCTCTTTTCTCCAAGCGGTTAAGCTTCAAACGGAGCAACTGGCTCTGATAACAATTGAAAGGATCTAGAGGTCGACTAGAAGGGGGGTGAATAGCCGCTCCTGAAAAATCACAACTTAAAACAACTTGTCAGACCAAGGTCCGGAGTCTCCGGATATTTTTTCGGATACTCCGGGAAATCTGGAGTATCCGGGAAAATGTCCGGATTGTCCGACCTTTGAGGGGGCGACTAAATCAACTGCAATCAAACTTGGCCAAACTCAAATCTGTGAAAATAGGTTGTGCAATACAGAGATACAAACCTGTTCCACTACTTAGAAACCGTAGGAACCTCACCACGGAGTAGATCGGCCACAAACCCTAGAAATGTACTCAAAAGGATTTCAAGCATACAACAAGAGCAATCAAGCACAAGAGACACAAGGGATTTGTTACCAGAGTTCAAGCTCACACCTTGAGCTCTACGTCTCCGTTGAGGAACCCACAAAGGGTGGACCTTTACACCTAGGTCACTTTCCTCCCCCTAGCGACCACAAAGATCGAGCTAGGGTTACTTACTCAATCACGGGGTAATACAAACTTCCTTAGGCAGCCACAATCCTTTGGATGCTCCAAGGCAACGCCTAGCCGGCTAGGAGCTCAAAGCTCCAAGAGTAACAAACACGAGATTGCCAACCAAGCGAAGAACGAGGTGCTCTAGAGATGGGAAATCAGCTCACTAGCACTCTCACTTGCTCAAGCCTTGAATTCCTCCTTTAATCCCCACCAAATCTCAACAACCAAGTGCCAAGGGGAGTAAAGAGGAGGGAGAGGGTGTTCTGAATGTTGCAGGTCGAAATGAGGCAAGAGAGAGAGAATGGATAGGGTTGAGGGGGTATAAATACCTCCTCACCCAGAAAAGAGCCGTTATAGCTCTAAGACCCGGAGTATCCGGACTAGGCCCGGACACTCCGGGAAGTCCGGACTGTCCGGGATAAAACCCGGATTGTCCGGCCTTCCAGAGTCAGCACACTTAAGAATATCTCGGTGATCGTGCAGTGCAAGGTGTCTCTCATAGGATTTTGGTTAGTCATCTAGAGCACCTTTTTCAACTCTTGAAAGATACAATCCATATCCCTCTTTATAGTACGGCATTCCTAGGACTCAATTTCAAAATATAAAATAAATAAACCTCCAAGGAATCCTTCGTTTAGCATTACTTCCTTTTTATATACCAATGGAGCGCTTAGATGCCATCTTGGAATTTTAGTACCTGCTCATATACTCAACACATCATTAGTAGTTTAATGGTCCGTCATTAAATCACCAAAACCCACTTAGGGGGGCAAGATACTCTTCAGAGCTTCGCTTGCAAGCCTGTGGGAGAGCTGAGAATGTATCTTTCAATGCTTAATTTCCTTTCCATTTTTAGAGAAGAGATCCATGTTTAATTTATGTAATAAAAGCTATGTAATATCTGTACGGCTTCCTCTTTTTAAAATGATATTGATATGGTGGAACTCATGTTTGCTTTTCAAAACAAAAACAAAAGAGTTACTTCCTGGATTTTAGTATATGCAAAGATTCATTCCAGTAATTTGATGTCAATCTTTTCTTTTTGTCTCTTTTTCCTTCTTTTGGACTTTCTGTAAATAACCTTAATGTTATTTCAGAATATTAACCAGAAGAGGGGCTTGCCCCTTCTGTTATTTCAAGAAAATGAGAGGAAAGGTGCCCCTTCTGGTCTTTCAAGAAAATGAGAGGAAATCAATTGCAATAATGGAAGTGAACACATGTTCACCTATATTTGTGCTTCCAAAAATATTGTGATTAGTTTTATTCCACGACATTTTTTTTAGATAAAGGAACAAGGGTTCCGGCCTCAACAGTTCAAGGGACTGTCTGCGGCCAAACAGATACAACTCACACACCCCATCACAGCACATAGGCTGTACAGTTCATACCGACTCAACCAAGCACCCCTACAATGCACGACAACATTCAAAGTACACAGATTACATCTCAAAGAAAACTAGTTTCCGATACGCTTAAAAGCAATCCACCAAGACTTATGAAATATCTCCAAAGTCACAGCCTCTAATGCACGACAACATTCCTTCAGAATAATTCTACCATCTTGTTTAGAAAGGACAGACCAACTCCTGATCCAGAACGTCCCCCTAAATATCACCTGCAAAATAGACTTATATTGTGACTTTTGAAATACCAAATCATTCCTACTGATCCACAAGGCCCAGCATAACGCCGCCAAACCGATCAGCACAAGGTTCCTTTGCTTACTCAAAAAACTTCTAAACCAAAGACCAAAAAGATGTTCCACTCCCTCCGGTTTTTTAACCCCAAAAGTAAAACATACACTTCCCCACATAAGTTGAGCCATGGGACAATCAAAAAAGAGGTGTTGAATTGTTTCCTGCTCCGCACAAAAGCAGCATTTAGTACACCCCTTCCATTGTCTTTTAACTAAATTGTCCTTAATTAACACAACCCCATTTCTAAGATACCAAAGGAAGATTTTAATCTTCAAAGGGATCTTGGCTTTCCACACCTAACAATTGACCGGAGTCCCTGCTCTCAAAACTATGTCATTGTACATATTCTTCACCGAAAAATTCTTATTGGCCGTCCAAATGAAGGAGTCCTTGCGATCATTAAGATTCACCATCAGGACATTCCCCACTAGATCGAGCCATTTGTCCCAATTGTCCCCTACTAAGGCACGTCTAAAAGATACATTCAGTGGGGTAGTACTTAGTACTTGGGCAACCGACACATTTTTCTTTCTCACTATTTCGTAGAGATTAGGATATTTTACCATCAAAGGATCATTCCCTAACCACAGATCCTCCCAGAATCTAGTCTGTGAGCCCTCATGAACTCTAAACCTACCCCCTCTGTAGCACAAGATCTTTGACCTCCATTAAACCTGCCCAAAAATGAGAATCCTCATTCTTTTTCACTACTTGTGATAGCGTTCTTCCCTTAAGGTACTTTTTCGTGAGCACTTGCTGCCATAAACCATCTTCATTGAGTAATTTGATAATCCACTTACTCAACAAGCATTTGTTTTGGGTATCCAAATCAATAATACCCATCCCCCCGACACTCTTAGGCTTATGCAGAATGCTCCACTTGGCCAACCTATATTTCTTTTTGTGCTCATCACATTGCCAAAAGAATCTGGATCTATAATAGTCCAACTTCTCCAAAACACCTTTAGGTATTCTGAAGAAGGACATCATAAACATTGGTAAGCTTGACAAGACCGAGTTAATAAGGACAAGCCTCCCTCCCGATGATAATAGCTTACCCTTCCAACTACTAAGTTTTTTTTTTAAATCTCTCTTCAACTACCCTCCAATCCCTATTGGAAAGTCTACTAGGACTCATAGGGATACCCAAGTATCTAAAAGGAAACTCACCCTCTTTACAACCAAAAAGCCTCACATATTCCGCAATCCTCTCCTTTGTATCCCCAAAGCAGAATAATTCACTTTTATGGAAGTTGATCTTAAGACCTGATAGCTTTTCAAAGGCACTTAGTACTATTCTCAATCCTTTGGCCTTCTCTAGATCATCATCCAAAAAAGAATCGTATCATCTGCATATTGCAATATTGAGAGACCATCCTCCACTAAGTGAGGAACAAGCCCATCAAAGAAACCCATGCCTTTTGACCTCTTAATCAACACGGCCAACATATCTGCAACTAAGTTGAAAAGAATGGGGGACAAAGGATCGCCCTGCCTTAAACCTTTCTTAGTTTGAAAGAAGTGACCCAAGTTGTCATTCACTTGCACACATACACTTCCTTTAGAAACCACTCTCTCCATCCATTGACACCACATAATCGGGAAACCCTTCATCCTAAGGACTTGATGCAAGAAGTCCCAATTAACCTTATCATAGGCCTTCTCAAAATCTAGTTTGAGAATAAGGCCTTTCTGCTTTTTTCTTTTCAGCTCATGGATGGTTTCATGCAAAACGACCACTCCTTCCAAAATATATCTTCCAGGCAGGAAAGCCGATTGCGAAGGTTTGGTAATCCTACATGCCACCGACGTGAGTCTGTTTGCCAAGACCTTTGTAAAGATCTTAAAGCTAACATTAAGCATACGGATGGGCCTATATTGCTGAATTTTCTTGACCTCCTTCTCCTTTGGAAGTAACGTTATTATTCCAAAATTGAGACAGAAAAGAGGTAGATTTCCCGTATGGAAGTCTCGAAACATGGCCATGAGGTCATCCTTTATGAGACTCCAAAACACCTGATAGAATTCAGCCGGAAAACCATCAGGTCCCGGAGCCTTATTATGCTTCATTTGAAAAATGGCCTCTCGGATTTCCTTTTCAGAAAATTCAGCCACTAGCATCTCACTCTCTGTATCGTTGACTTGAGGAATATCCTCCACCAAAGACTCATTTAGTGATAATCTGTCAGCTTCTGAACTTCCAAAAAGATTCTTATAATATTTAGTGATATAACTCTTAATTTGATCCTCCCCTTCAATAATTCCTTCATCTTGTTCAAGGCGGAAGATTCTAGTCTTCCTCCTTTTTCCGTTTGCCACCATTTGGAAATATTTCGTATTGTTATCCCCTTTTAAAATTTTAGATGTCTTAGCTCTTTGAAACCATTTTATCTCTTCTTCCCTGAGTAATTGTGTATTTCTTTCATGAATACTCTGTTTTAAGTCCCATTCACGCTGACTTAGCAGCTGGGACTCCGCTTTCTTATCTAGTTCCTCAGCTTTTCTCAACAATTCTTGCTTTTCTTTCTTATAAGCTCCATTCATATTCTTTGCCCAACCCCTCAAAAATTGTCTCAATCTTCTAATCTTGTTTTGCCACCTTTGCATCGGGGTACTGCCTCTGGTCTCTTTGTTCCAGACTTCAGAAACCACCTCAAAAAAGCCCTCCTTCAGCAACCAACCCAGCTCAAACTTGAAGGGTGGTTGTTTCTTGGGTTTGGCTTTTTCTCCTGTACTAACCAACACCATGTCCAGCCTCTCATATGTAGGTACCCTACGAGAGTTAGCCCATGTGAACTTACGACCTGACAACTCTATCTCTCTCAGATTCAGGCTATCAATGACCGCGTTAAATAAGAAGGGCCATCTATCCTCAAATCTATCATTATTTTTTCACTGCTATTCCGAATGATATTAAAATCTCCCCCAATGCACAAAGGTAACTTCTCATTACTGCACGCTTGCACTAGCTCAGTAAGAAATGATTCCTTGAATTCTGGTTGGGCCGCCCCGTACACAGCCACCAAAACCCATTTAAAATCACTCTTCCTATCTCTCAAACTGAATTTCACAAAAAAATCTCCATCATCAATACTACCCACATCCAACATATCTAGGTTAACCCCTAGCAAAATGTCGCCTGATCTTCCATGAGGTGCCGTCCAGTGCCACACGAAGTTCCTCCCCCCACTAAAATTATTTAGTGATTCTTGGGGAAAATCCTTCTTACCCGTCTCCAAAAGAGCAATAAATGCTAAGTTTTGCTCCTTGGAAGTCTCTCTTAGAAATCTTGTTTTAGCCAAGTCACTAAGACCTCTGCTATTCCAAAAGATTCCTTTCATTTGGCACCTATCTTAGAAAATTTCGTCCTTCTTAATTTGCAAGTCTTTCTCAAACACGACTTAGCGTGAGACTTGCCCTTACGATCGAGGTTATCAAGTTCACTATTTAAAGGGAAACTTGATTCATCAAAAATCTCTTCCATTAATTCACCGCATAAGCTCTTTAGAGCTTTTTTCTCTATGTCCTCCAAACTCTCATCCTCGCTCTCATAATCCCACCAAGCCTCATCATACTCCATCCCCCCTATTTCCCTATCCGACTCAAGATCCAACAAGTTATAGAAATTATTATCTTTTTCTAAACTAGATTCCCCTAGATTGAAACCTATTTGTTGTAAACAATTCATAGCTAGGTCTCTATTTACCGAAAGTACAGATGTGGGACAAGGATTACCTTCATTGAACTCTAGGTTCTTCCTGGCAACCCTCACCTCGGCCTTAGCCAAGACGTGCTCGTCCCTAGACCGCTGAAGCCTCGGACTCGCCCTGACCTGCAGCTTATTTGCCTCAGCAACAGCCGCAGCCTCCATGATTCTATCTCCCATCTCCACCTCATTGCCCCCACTGGACACCTCACCATCCTCAAGCCCCTCCTTCTCCTGCTGCCCAACATCCTCCTCACCCATCCCCTTATCCGCCAGCTCATCAGACACACCATTTGCTGCCCTGTTTCGGATCTCATCCGCCTTTGCTCTCAAAAAAACCTCAAACTCCTCCTTCGACATGTTCTGAACCTGCTCCTTCCATGATATAAAATCATCCTCCTGAACTGCAACTTCTTTATGAGAAGCAAGGAAAATAGTCGATCTAGTGGGTCTGTATATGTGTGTGTGTGTGTGTGTGTGTGTGTGTGTGTGTGTGTGTGTGTGTGTGTGTGTGTGTGTGTGTGTGTGTGTGTGTGTGTGGTGACTTGTATTGTAATTGTTTTTAAGAAATTATTGCGTGACCTAGCCACTCTTTCTACTTCAGTCATAATACTAATACATAAGAATTAATAGTGATGGGGGTAGTTCAGAAATATGGGCCCAGCCCAAAATCAAATTAAACCATTCTGTGGCATCCAGGCAACGATCATTATCAGAGAATGCTTAATTAAAAGGAATAATTGGATCCATACCATTAAAAGATCCAAAGTTTAGATATATACCATTGACCCCACGTGTCATTGACTCATGTGAACCCCACATGTCATTGACTTGTAATGGTATATATCTAAACCTTGGGATCTTTTAATGGTATGGATCCTAATTTTGGTCACTGTCATTTATTAACCTTTTTGTTCAGTATGGATCACAAATATAGACATGAAACATTGAGGTGACCTACTTTTTTCTTTTTAAAAAAAATCATATCTGACTGCTTGTTACTCCACCATATCATCATATCAGGGAATCATTGCATTACTTGGTACAGAAAATATTATGATTGATTTTCATGTATTACTAATAGTTTCTCTATGATTTTGGAAAACCTTTTACTCATCATTGTTTCAAAAGTTAATATAAACAAATATAATTATTTCTAGTACGTAATATATAGTCCACTAATAATTAAGGATTAAAATCTCATCAGTAAAAATCAAATCAGCACTGGGCAAATTCATGCTTTGTTGATTATTGACCAAGAACCTTCGTGATTATTTTGATATGTTAAATGTTGTGGTATTTATAAGAGAGTTGATACTTGATAGCTGTGCATATTTCTGTTTATATACATATAAATGAAATAGTGATAAAAGACTGATTAAATATGGCAGCACATATCAATATAGTGTCTACCTTGAACAATTAACCTAGTTACCATTAGAAGTAGGGCCTGGAGAGTTGCAATAGCAAATTCAATGCATTCCCTTTTTTGTACATTTTACTGTTGATCCGCCTTCCTTCTTTTTCAGTCAATAAAGTAAGAGGAAGGAAAACGTTGCATCGCTCAATCGTGTTGGGTCAAGCATCCTTCTCCCCGTTGTGCATTGTACAAGGGAAGAACACACGCTAAAGACACCAACCATGCAGGTAGCACCTACTGGATGGAGGGATGGTGTCTTGGGATCCATGGCAAGGGATCACGCGTCCATCCATTCTTAAACATATACACACCCCTACAACTCATAGATTCACTGAACTGTAGGTGAAAAACCTGCGTCAACCGGTTTCTGAACTTGGAGAAATGGGAACGTAGTAGGAAGCTACGTACTATGTTGGTGACAGCGACGAACTGGTTTCTTAAAATTTTAGTTGATGATGCCCTAGGAAAATTTTCTCTTCTCCCTACCGATCAAGAAATTTTGGTGGCCCGCGTGAATCATGCATCATATAGTTTTGATTGAGCTGCACAACCTAACTAGGAAGTAACCTTTGCACACACACACACAGTATCTAGAAGACCTTTTCCCTAGCTCTTTTTTGGGTGGGATTATCTAAGCAAGATGGCCTTGTCAAAAATACAGGTAAACATATATTTCAACACCAGATGCCAGTGCAATCAACAATTTGCTTCATAAGTGTGGAGTGGAATATTTGCTTGAAGAAATCGATTCCCCCCCCCCCCCCCAATTGCTTGTAGATCATCTATTATCTGTAGATTTTGACACTTGACCTCCCTGATTTTGTGCAGGGTCATCTAAAGCAGCAAGTACGAATTAGGGACCAATAATGCAGGAGACATCACCATTCAATTGTCAAAAATGTCAAATTTAGCCATTTCTGTAGGGCAATAAGATCTTTCCATCAACCGTTTCCTTTACCACACCACCAATGACAGTGGTTTTTACTCTTGTGCACGCACGCACGCACTGCACGCACAGTTTGTTTGCCTTTCAGTTTCCGCTGGGGATCGGAAAGGGTACGTGACGGCATGCAAATAAACCACCACAACAAAGCTATAGTACGTGCAGTGCGTGCATGGTCAAAAGAGAAGAGAAGGGATCGTCGTCGATCGTTGCCGCATTCTTTGGCCACACTCTAAAGCTAGAGCACTCGGGCCAGCTAGCGCTCGAGCAGCTGGCCTGCTCGCGCCCTTGATCGCTCATCTACCGAATCACCAAACTAAAATTGCCGCCCAAGCTGCGTTGCCTGCTGTCGACCGTGTAGAAAACCTAAGAAATGTGGCGGTGGTAGTTGCCATACACACTTGCGCGCTTGCTCGCCATGCCCCCACTACTATATATGGAGAGGAGTCCTAGCGCTTGTCACAACACACACACACACATTTGTTGCTCGATCGTCTTCCAGCAACAATCTCCTCGGTCGATCGCCCTGGCCATCGTCGTCTAGAGCTCGATCGATCGAGAGAGCTACTCCGGCGCGGAGAGCTATAGCTAGCTAGGTGCTCGATCGGCCATCATCAGAGCCTAGAAGTTCGGCGGCCATGGCGACGGCGATCTCCTCTGCTCTTCGTCCGTGCTCCCTCCTCGTGTCGGCCCTCCTGATGCTCCTCTTCTCCATCGTCCAAGTGCAAGGCATCACGAGATACTACGACTTCAATGTACGTCGTCCTCGCATTACCATGCTATGCTATACATAGCTCGTTTTCTTTACCATGCTATATATATCTCGCGTACGGCGGACGTCTTGAGCATCGATGATGAAGTAACAACCCTAGCTGAATGCTGCAAACGCAGGTGACAATGGCGAACGTGACGCGGCTGTGCTCCACCAAGAGCATCGTCACGGTGAACGGGCAGTTCCCCGGCCCCGAGATCGTCGCCAGGGAAGGCGACCGCGTCGTCATCCGCGTCACCAACCACGCCCAGCACAACATCTCCCTGCACTGGTAATTTCAAGTCATTCTTCGATAGTATGATCCTACTCGATCTCCCTAGCTAGCTCGTTCCATCGTACTACATGCGTGTGTGCTTCAAGTCAAAAGTGCGCGCGCTGGTGCACCCACTTTTAGCATAAGTTGGTGGCTAGTTTATTTTCGTTCCAAGAATGTCTCTAAGCTACTTTTCAGTTGCGAGCCATCTGAACATTTTGCTCTCTGAATGAACGACGCGATCAGGCACGGCATCCGGCAGCTGCGGACGGGTTGGGCGGACGGTCCGGCGTACATCACGCAGTGCCCGATCCAGACGGGGCAGAGCTACGTGTACAACTACACCATCACGGGGCAGCGCGGCACGCTGTGGTGGCACGCACACATCTCCTGGCTCCGCGCCACCGTCTACGGGGCCATGGTCATCCTCCCCAAGCTCGGCGTGCCCTACCCGTTCCCGGCGCCCTACAAGGAGGTCCCCGTCGTCTTCGGTGAGTCTGTCGTCTCCGCCACCGGCCGGCCGACGTGAACGCCCCAACGCTGCTGATGGTGATGATGATCGCGAAATGCGATTCGTTTCTGGGTGGTAGGTGAGTGGTGGCAGGCGGACACGGAGGTGGTGATCCAGCAGGCGCTCCAGACCGGCGGCGGACCGAATGTCTCCGACGCACACACCATCAACGGCCTCCCAGGACCGCTCTACAACTGCTCTGCCAAAGGTACTTACTGCACGGGTTATTCTCTTCTCTCCTTTTTCATTTTTTCCTTTTTTTTGGTCCGGAGGATTACACGTCGAGTACTGAAGCTCTAGTACGTGTCAGTGTTACGGAGTTTCAAAGCAAAGGACGAGCTACTATAGTAGGCATCTAAAAAATACATACAAAACGGAACAAAAGCAAGAGAGAGTCTTAGCACGCAGCAGGTAGTGCTAACAGAAAAGGAAAAGGTGACGTTTACGGGTTTTGATTTTCCATGTCCAAGTTACGTTTCCAAACTCCATCACCAGTAAAAGAGAGGCCTCGCTCGTTTTCACGAAGGTGGTGGGTTCAAATCACCAGAGCTGGTAACAAAGAAGATTCCGAGTTCCTTTCTGGAAACGGGATCTCTGCATTGGCTGTTAGTTGGATGTGGGAATTTACGCACAACGTCGCCGTCATGGGATCCAATGAACTCGTACTTGACCTAACACACATTTTGGCGCACTAAAAAGCAACCTCGCCGCCGGTGTGTGTGACGTGAACGAAATCCTAGTTACGCATCCAGCAGCTGATGAGATAGGTGGTGCGCTTTCTGTTCCGATCGATACACGTCGGCACCGAAAAACTGTGTTGTAACATAATCCGCCGTGGCATGCATGCCACGCAGACACGTACAAGCTGAAGGTGAAGCCCGGGAAGACGTACATGCTCCGCCTCATCAACGCCGCGCTCAACGACGAGCTCTTCTTCTCCATCGCCAACCACTCGCTCACCGTCGTCGAGGTCGACGCCGTCTACGTCAAGCCCTTCACCGTCGACACCCTGCTCATCGCCCCGGGGCAGACCACCAACGTGCTCCTCACCGCCAAGCCCTTCTACCCCGGCGCCAACTACTACATGTCCGCCGCGCCCTACTCCACCACCAGGCCGGGCACCTACGACAACACCACCGTCGCCGGCATCCTCGAGTACGAGTACCCCGACGCCCCTTCCTCGGCGCCCAGCTTCAACAAGGCCCTGCCGCTCTACAAGCCCACGCTGCCTGGCTTCAACGACACCGACTTCGTCGGCAACTTCACGGCCAAGCTCCGGAGCCTCGCCACCAAGCAGTACCCGGCGGCCGTGCCCAAGACGGTGGACAGGAAGTTCTTCTTCACCGTCGGGCTCGGCACGCACCCGTGCCCGGCCAACACGACGTGCCAGGGCCCCACCAACACGACCCAGTTCGCGGCGTCCATCAACAACGTCTCCTTCGCGCTCCCGACCAAGGCGTTGCTGCACTCGCACTTCACCGGCCTGTCCACCGGCGTCTACTCGCCGGACTTCCCCGTCGCGCCGCTGATCCCGTTCAACTACACGGGGACGCCGCCCAACAACACCAACGTGGCCAACGGGACCAAGCTGATGGTCATCCCGTACGGCACCAACGTGGAGCTCGTGATGCAGGGCACCAGCATCCTCGGCATCGAGAGCCACCCGCTCCACCTCCACGGCTTCAACTTCTTCGTCGTCGGCCAAGGCTACGGCAACTACGACCCCGTCAACGACCCCGCCAAGTTCAACCTCGTCGACCCCGTCGAGCGGAACACCGTCGGCGTGCCGGCCGGCGGATGGGTGGCCATCCGCTTCCTCGCCGACAACCCCGGTATTTTTTAAAAAACAAGATTTGCTCAAGAAACAAATCCTCTCTGCACTAGTGTCTTATAGCTGATTTGCTCTATATACGAATGCTCAGGTGTCTGGTTCATGCACTGCCATTTGGAGGTGCACACGACGTGGGGCCTGAGGATGGCATGGCTGGTGCTCGACGGCAGCCTCCCGCACCAGAAGCTGCTCCCTCCACCGTCCGATATGCCCAAATGCTGATCAGAGACTCACTCCCTCCTGCCGACTGCTTCAACAAGGAATTGTGAATTAGACTTGATCAGAAATGTTGGGGTTTTTTTTCATGTTTACTTTGATCATTGCGAATTGCAATTCTTTCAGACTTCCATTTTAATTAGTCCGTTCCTAGCTGACCTGGACTTTTTGTAATTCTTTTCTCTCCATTTCTTTACCACTTTGTAACGGCAATGTTTTGGAACTTTTGAATCAATAAATGATGGCGTGACGTGCACCAAATCCTATAAATTCTATATGTGTCTTCTTTGTTCAAGCTATGTACTATGAATTTCTAGGTAGCTTCTCTTGGGTAGATAGAAAATTGTCAGCTTAAAGGGGGAAAATCACTATGGAGGCCACTTTCAGTTACTGAACCCTTGAAAGGTGCTAATGACCAACATTAGCATTACCACATGTTGAGAACTTAAAACAGAAAGTGACCCATGTTGAAGTGTTTTAGAGGTGCTACTGTATATATGATGGTATGGAATAGCTAAAGTGTAGCATTATCAAGTAAAGCTGGGCAGCGTGCAGCTTAGCATGTCGCATTCATTCTAGAAAGATATGCAACCAAACCAAACCCTTGCAAAAGAACACCAGCAGTAAACTACACCTTCCTTTCAACAGCCTAAATGTTGTTTCCATCTTCATCATTTCGGACTGACGGACAAGCAAATCAACACCTATCAGAAAACCAATGGCCTTTAGAAAGAGCTGAACGAACTGAACATCACAATATGTTTTGACGGGTCAACAACAGAGGGAGTGAGAATCCCCCACCTAAAATTCCATTCATTGGCCCTGAACTGGCCCGGGAGATGATTGCAGTTTTGACAAATTAATATTACCTTTCTCACCAAAATGTGTGCAAGTAGCATCATCATGCTGAAGTAATTGATTGTGAACTAACATTGGGTGAAATGTTATTTGAAGCTAGAAGCAGAACTGAATTTCTTTTACTTTTGAAGAACTGAATCGTAATCCCAATATAATGTAGATGTCATGTAAAAGACCAAAGAAAATAAGGCAGCCAAAAAAGTTATAAAGAAAAATGAAAAGAATTTGTAAACACGGACTCAGCTTTCAAGAGAACAGATCAGCTATCTATCTTTGCTCAGTTGCCCCAGCAAGTAGCTGTTTTCTCAATCTTCTGCGACGCTTTGACAAATTCCTACAGGGTAGCATTTTCTCTCACATTTGCCAAATAGGCAAATACATGGCCGTCTCAAAGTTCAACTACTACAGAAGTACTGAAAGTAGATGTTTTGGATGTGTAGGAGGATTAAGCTGAGCAAGTATCTACCATGTGTTATTCTTGTCTCCGCCACCTTGCACCTGTCACATGCATTTTTCTTGTTAGCTCCACAACCTATGGCCTCAAGATCAATTTTCAGACTCAATTTTGAATGCAAAGTGGGGATGTGTGTATGTCTGGCTGGCTGGCTGTCCGTATCCTGAAACTTACATAGCTGCATCCATGTGAATGAGATGATAAATCATAAGTATACCTCTTTCTGAATTTCATACCACCAATTCCTCATAACGTTACTGAAATTTGCTACGGCGCTATGCTTAGATTACTGTTCCCCCTGGTTTGAGTATGACACTATCAGTATATTTTCTATATGTGCACACTTACAGAGCATCAATATAACAGTTTTGTTTTCATTCATAACTATACAAGGCACACGAGTGATTGTAGTCTGAATGGCATACTCGTTCCATTTGATCTTTTTTTTATAGAATACGCAGGAGAGCTGCGTATCATTGTATTAAGAGGATGAAAATAGTTTGGTACAACAGCACGTGGCCGGTTGGGCACACGTCAGACTCACCCACTAGATATTACACGAAAGTGTGAACTGGGTGGACATAAGAACACATACGTGCTACTACTCGTTAACCAACCAACCTAGGGGGTACGGCTCAGAGAAGGAGCAATCCCTCTCGAGCCTTACTGGCGTTTGCCTTCCGCATGGGGAAAGCATCCAGCACCTTGTCAGCGTAACCACCTGACAAACCGGTCTTGAAGACTCCGTCGAGTTCACCAGCCTCCATGTCGAGGCGGCGCATGAGTAGAACTTCGCCACGACGAGCGACCGGAATCCTGGCGAGTTTGTTGTTGGCAAGTCTTGAGCTGCTGCGCTTGGGGGCCACAGAAGGTGCCGGCTGCACCGTCGGCGCGGGTTGGGGCCGCGAGAAGAGGAGGGTCTGGTCTCTTCTGAATCGCAGCCACGAAGCGGTCGAGGCGCCCAACGGAGGAAGCAGGCGAGGCAGGCACGACACTGTCACTGTTGGTTGGCTCGTCTGGGGCCGTCGGTACAAGAGCTAAAATGGCATCATTAAACTAAAATGGTTCCATTTGATCTTCAATGTACAAGAGCTAAAATGGCATCATTATGTAACG
The DNA here is from genome assembly GCA_036936925.1 of Cenchrus fungigraminus. Taxonomy (NCBI): domain Eukaryota; kingdom Viridiplantae; phylum Streptophyta; class Magnoliopsida; order Poales; family Poaceae; genus Cenchrus; species Cenchrus fungigraminus. Next base: position 13,120,940 of record CM072779.1, read on the forward strand.
AGACCAATGGCCACATGAACAGTCAACACAAAACTATCACAAGATTTCAATCCTGATAGCCCCAATATAATCCGGTTCCATATCAAGTCAGCACGTATCCACATAGACCAAAATTTGAATGTTTGTTTCCTCAAAGACAATAAATTCATCATGAACAATCTAATATATCTAAACTAATAACAGCTAAATAAATTTAAACTATGAATTGGTAGGGGCCGCGCGAACGCGTACCCCCTCTGCCACAAATTACGACGTCCACTCTCCTGCCTGAGGAGACGGTAGACCAACACTTCCACCATGTGCAATGTGGACCATTGATCTAGGCCATGGGTATTCTTGATCACCCATAGACCCCGTCCAGGTAAGTGAGTTTTCCGGTAGCCGCACCCATGATTATATAGCCAGATCATGACGCTAATCGTGTCAAAGTTCCCGTTTGGGACTAAGTAAGCGCCATGTGCTGCGCTCCCCCTAAGCGCCTCGATCTGGGCCTTCTAACAAACGGGCCCAAAATGTGTGACTCAAGAAGAGGCCGCAAATGAAGCCCAGTCATGACGGGCCGACTCATCGTGTTCAGGGTACGGCCCAGGTCATCCACAAATCAAATCCTCCTCGTCTTGCTTTTCCCGTCGTCCCGCCGTCGCCGTGTCCGTCGTCGTGTGAACCGAATGCGAGTCCGCTGCCCGCGAGCATCTTATTGCAACTTTGCCAACCCTGTCGGCCTCGCGCCTGCGCCGCACGCTTACTCCTACTTGTCATGGCCAAGTTGGCAACCAAGTTACCAAGCGACACTTCTTTTTCGCTTTATTATTAGCGATACACGGAAACAATCGGTCGCTCCACACACACCTTTCACTCTCGAGGAGAGACAGCAGATTCTTCGCCCGCATTGACCCCCAACCGAGGCTTCTAGCTAGGTCTCCCGGGGTGTCGACAGTCGACACTGACACGTAGAATACAAGTACCTGTCAATGTTACAGTAGTTTATACTCCACTTTTTGCTTCCTCATTTCGCCTGCCTGTGTGGGCAGACAAATTAAGGCCTGTTTAGTTCCCAATTTTTTTCCCAACTACCCGTCACATCAATCTTCGGACACTGATTAGGAATATTAAATGTGGATTAATGACAAAACTCATTCCATAACTCATACCTAATTTTTCGATACGACTAACGAGCCTAATTATGCTATGATTAGACAACGCTATGCTACAGTAAACAATCTCTAATGACGGATTAATTAGGCTTAATGGATTCGTCTCGCGATTTCCCGTGCATTCATGTAATTAGTTTTGTAATTAGTCTATATTTAATCCTCCTAATAGGCCTCCAAATGGACCCCAATTTTTTTTTTGGACTAAACAGGCTCTAGCCTTCCAATTAATCTTTTTAGGCGAAACTCGACAGGTGATGGGGGCACCCCATGTTCAGGTCTCTGCTTCACACCGTTCTGGCGTTCTGTATCCGGTGTTCAGCTTGACACCCAACCTTTATCAAAAAAAAAAAAAAAACACTTTACACCCAACCATGTCGCAAGTCGCGAGCCCATTCGTGACAGGCAGCATACATAATCCACAAGACCACAACGCCATCGGCGAATGGGAGCAGCGCCACATGCCCCCACATCACCCGTGGATATTCCCTAATCCCTACGATCCCCGCGAAATCTAGCGGAATGTTATAAAAAAAAACTCGGCCTGTCGCACAAGAATCTCCTCCTGTGTGATTCGCCCGCTCGTGCCCGGGCACCGGACGTGATCCCAGCGATCTTCAGGTTCACTGAACCTGAGCCGCTCAGCGCGCGCCCTCTGCTGAGTGCTGACCTAGTGTGAACGGCATATTATTTGGCGCCCCGCCACGGCGCCGGAGCGGAGCGACCGCTGGCTACGGGGCTACGGCTATAGCCGCTGTGCCTGGGAGCAGGGCCCTGATGAGTGCGCCTGATCTAGCCGCCGCCGGCGTGACGCGCGACGGCCGACGGCGACACCCCACCTTGTCCGTAACAGTTATCGCCGAGCTGCCGTAACTTTCCGCCGCGATTGCTGCTGATAGCTGATAACCTTTATTATCTGTGTAGGATTCTTCTCGGTGTGTGGTTGCTGCAAGCCACGTCTGCCGTTTCTTCCTTCTTTCTTTCCAAGGGAAATTTTTTGTTGGTGTTTTCCTCCTCGCAACGCAGGCAGGGCGTAGGTTCGTTGGGCCGACGCCGACCTGTCTGTCCATCACCCTTCGTGAGTCGTGACGAGAGAGATAGAGAGGACACGGCGATGCAATTATGCAACGATGAGGTGGTGGCTGCTGTCTCCTGCTGCAGCTCGGCTTTTCGCGCGAAAGCGATGTCCATTTTGCGGGCGATCGGCATCCGCGGGGCGCCAAAAACCCAATCCTCTCGCCTGCGGCTATCCCTCGCGCGCGTCGACGAGATCGATCAGGTCGCCGCCTCGCCGTTGCCGTCGTCCGTCGGGCGACGTTCTAGACGCCCCCCAACGGCGGCCGTGTACTGCCGATGCGATGCGAGTAGATGCTTTTGGATCAGGTGCCAGACGTTTTTCCGGTGTGATGTGTGAGCAGCAATTTATTTGGATCCTTTCTCGCTGATGAGGTGTTTTCGTCCTTTGCAGTTCGTTTGATAGGTTCTAAGGTACAATTATGCATTTCTGCATCAAGCGAAGTGAAGTTGATGGCTGCAGGCTGAACATGAGCGATGTCAATTTCCTCACGTACCACTATTCACCGAAATGTCAAGTTTTTTTTTCCTCTCTCTCTGATGATCGGTCCTGTTTCAGCAATACGGGGAAGTTACAGGCTCACCTGCTAGTCGATCAGGACATGATGGCATCACTTGCCTAACTGGGAACAGGCTAGTAGTAGCTCTCACAAGGTGCACGAAAGATCGCAGAAGCAAATAAGCACAAAACCGAAAAGGCCAAAATTTCTGACAGTACTGATTAACCGGGAACAAATATAATACAAGATTTTCACTGGATTGATCCATGCATGAAACAATCCTAGGTCTACCGAATAATTAATTAACATGCCTAACCTGCTCCATCAAAGAATGCACTAGCTGTTCCTGCCAAAAACTACCTAACATGTAGGGACCCAAGATCATGTCACCATATAAGATGGTGAAGACATGTTTTAGCAGCTCGATCTAGGTTATATATGTTGCAGTCCAGGAACAATATCAGCCCAAGCATCCAACATACGAACAGGTCCGCATTTACAGTACTCTGGAATCATAGAAGCCCACACAATAAGCTAGTGAGATGACTTGTGATCTGGCTTCCATGTCGAGAGCGCCATCAGGATGCGCCCTTTCCACCCTTGCAGTAACCACTTGTTGTCCTCGTCGATGATGAAGTCCTTGTGGTAGCACCTGACCTTCTCCCGCGCGCGCTTCATGATGTCCTGGTTCATCGGCAGCTGCTTGAACCCGGCCCTCCGATTCCGGACCTGCCATTGCTTGTATGTCTCCGGCCTCTCCATCCTCTCCAGCCCCTCGCAGGAGATCACGTTGATTGCCTCCCGCCCGAACAGGGCTGACTCGATGAGCAGCCTCTGCTCATTGTCCCTTGGAATGTTTGTCTCCAGCATGTCAAAGATAGCAGAGTAGTGGAACAGGGCCTCCCGGAAGCGCGACACGAAGAATGGCGCATTGTAAGAACCATTGATGATGCCGTGGATGAACAGATGTGGGTTCATCTTCCTGATGGTGTTCAAGACCGTGTTCCTCGGGCTCTCAGCCACCACGCTCTCGTCCACCAGTGTCTTGAATTTGAACATGCAGTTGACAATGAGCAGCTCATCCTTCTCAATTTGGAGATCCTCTATCTGAACAGCCTCAAACCGAGATGCTATAGCTTTGAACTCGAAAGGAACATTGAAAGTCTGAGCATAATCTTTTAGATACCTTCCTGTCTCCTCTATACGCTCTGCTGGGCGAAAACCAGGATGAGGTGTGTCAATTCCTGTGATCCGGAGTTTTGGAGGGCCACCAGGCCTAGTAGATAGCCGCTGAATGAGGCACGGCCACTGAAATCCATAGTATATGCCATAGTCGACAATGTGAACTTTCTTCGCCTTCTCCACAGCATTCACGATTGTTTGATTGGCAAAGAAATGGGAGATCTTCTTGAATGGGCAAGCTGCCAGATAAAGCTGGTAGGCTTTCAGAACATCAGTGCAGGGAAACCGCGTCATTATAACAGACTTGTAAATCTGACTCCCATTACCAGCAAGCCTCGCCTCAAGGCCATTGGCGAAGCAGTGCGCCAAGCGCTGGTCACCATCACCTGTGGGAGATGCATGCTGCCTGATCTGCTTCAGGAGCTCAGTTGCACCACGCCGATCATCAGTGGACACAGACTGAGCACAATGGATGAGGAGAGTTTCCAAGTCAACAACCTCTTTCTTGGGCTGCTTCTTGCCACGGCTCTTGCCATGTCCGGACCCTTTCCCATGACCCCCGTGCGAATGCCTCGCAACATCATGTTGCAGGGCTTCACGCAGCTCCTTGACGCCCTTGGAGCACGTCTCTCCATTGCACAGCAAGACCTTGTCCATCATCTCTCGCACAAGGTGGTCGGTGTCGACAGCAGATGCTGAATGTTTACTGCACCTCCCTTCCTCAGCATCCAAGTCATCACCGTAGAAATGCTTCTTCCCCCGGTGAATTGCTGCCTCAACATCAGCCTTCTCCGTCTTCACCTCTGCAAACCTCTTCTCCTCTTTGACATTGGCCACCAAGCCTGTAACAGATGCTGACCTCTCAAGATCAATCACAAGCTTACTCTCGTCAGGCAGGAACCTGCTTGCCTCCTCCAATCCCCGGCAGAACTGCATAGCCTGCTGGCTCTGCACAACAAAATCAGTCAAGCCAACATCGGGCATAACACCAGACGAGCTCAACAATGACTCAAAGCCGTCAGGTAATGTAACACCGCTGCCGTTCGACGACGCGAACGACGGCGACTGCGAAAGAAGGGCCTCCGGCACCGGGTTGGTCTGCAGCTGATAGAATTCCGCCGGGTCGTACGGCCACGGGGCACCAGCATCCACCACGCTGCCCTCATGGCTCAGATCCTGACACAGCTGCGGCGGCTGCAGGAACGCCGCCGCCGAGGGGAAGTCGAGCGCCGGAGCCGGCGTCGGCGTCGGCACCGCGCCGAAGCCATCGGACGCCGCGGCGCCGCAGCTGCAGGAGCCGAAGCTGCTGCTGCAGGAGTTGGTGACGCTGCTACCGTCGGGGCTCTCGACGGCGCTCCCGCCGGAGCTCGAGGGGTGGTCGGCGAGGATCTCGAGGAACGGCTTCTCGGCGGCGAGCAGCGCGGAGTGCTCCGGGTAGTGCTCGAACTTGTCGTCGATGTCCTCGGCCATGAGCATGCGGTTGATGTACCCGAGCACGATGTCCGAGAACGCCTCCGAGTCGTCCGGCTGCTGCCCGGCCGCCGCCGGAGCGGGCGCGGCATCCCGCGGCGGCGACGCGCGGTTGGTGGACGCAGGTGGGACCACGGTAGTGGGCGCGACATTCAGGTATCCGCCGCCGCCGACGCCGCCCGCGGCGGCAGCGATCCCGTCGTGCGGCAGGAACAGCAGCGACTCGAGGTCCTCCGCCGTGAACCCATTGATTTGGGGGTAGATTAGCAGGTGGCCGTCGCGCTTGGATCCCGGCAGCAGCGCGCACGGCTCGTGCAGGCCAGCATCCATGACCATCGATATGGAGTCCGCACCCCAAAACCACCGCCGCCGCAGAGAATATACAAGCACAAACACCCGCAGACCTGGCAAATGCACGGAAACACAAGGAGACGGATCAGAATTCGAGCTCAGAACAGAGGCGCTGACTAATCGGAACGGATCAGCGGGCGTACGGAGCAGACGCGCGAGAGCTCGTCAAGGGGGCGTACCTGCGCGAGACCGCGAGCGACCGCGCGCGGGACGGGAGGGAAGGCGAGGGAGGGAGGAAGAGACCCGAACGCGAGCGGGGGGAGAGAGAGAGAGTGATAAGAAAGGCAGAGGGGAGGAGCTGGTGGACGCGGACCAGTGTTTTTTCGAGAGGTGCAGGTTGGCCCGAGCTTCAGGAGCCGAGGGCGTCCGGCCCGTGCGCCGCGTCCACGCTCGCTCGGCGGCGGGCGATCTGTGCGTGGCCGCGTCGCGGTGGGCGGGCGCACGGGGTGGGTTCACGGAGCGGATGTGCCCGTGCGCGGAGGAAGTTTCCTGGAAGTGGGCTGTCTGGGCCGCATTCCGCAGGGATGATCTGGGGCCGGTTGGACAAGGTTGTTGGTTAATAATCGTCGGAGGCCGGCCGGGCCCAGAGTCAGTGACCCGTTCGTTCTGTCTGGCACTTTGACTACCTTGACAGCCCGGCGACCTTAAAAACGATTTCTGTTGGCTTCGGTTTGGTGATTAAGGGACGGTGGTGGGGCCCGCGTGTGGGATTGGCTCAGATCGCACGTGCATTACTAATACGGCCCTAGTATCTCCACGACTCTCGATCTCTTCGGGGGAAAAAAAAGGAGCATCCCGACGACTCTGGCAGGCTCTACCCGCAGAAATTTCACGGCTTCCGGAGCCGTAACTGGCGGGCACGGCTTGCGTGTTTGCCGATAAAAATCTGGCCTGATTCTGTCCCCCAGTGCGATCACCTGATTGGCGCAGGGGCATCATCATGGACCGGGTCCGCGGCTGCCTTGGCCGCCAAGTTCTCGGCAGCCCGGCGAGCACACGTGGTGGTCCCGAGCCGTCCACGCCGCCACCACAGACGAGCTTGGGGCCAGTGTGTGGCCGGGGTGGCGGCCGACCGACACGTCACCGGCTGGGCGCGGCGCGCAGGGGCCCCCCCGCCACGTCGTCCTACGCTCATCGCTTGCGCAGCACCGTACCGGCACCACTCTACTGGGGTGCCTGACCGCCTGTAGACCGTGGCATAACGTGACACAGCTTTTGCCGCAGAAAAGAACATGGCATGCAACGGACCGCATGAGCAACATCATGGTCCACTGGTCCAGGTAACTACAGTGCGAAACCCACGGTTAGCACCTTGGAGTATAGCAAGTGAGCTAATAATAGTGATAGACTGGCAGCTAGGATATTTCCTATCTGTGTTGAGACTTTTGACTCTTTCGTCGCGTAATCTTGCTACAGATTGTGGTAACATTAGTTATGTACGATCCGAGCTGCATCACATATTCACATGCACATGCCTGCATGCATGCATATGGGAGGCGCAAGTGCAGTGGACCCACCAGCTAGCGATTCCTTCTAGAAGGTTTCAGTACACCGGACAATAAATAGACACTGTTACTAGCAATTGAATGAATAACTAATCGCAGCATAGAATCTTTTTCGGGCGAGACAAGCATAGCCCGCGATATCCAGCCGATATTTTTTGCACGCTCAAAATATAGGATCATATCTGTCCGGAAAAGTGAGCTATCGATTGCATGTGAGCCATCAGAAAAAAAAATCTGAGAGATCCGTAAACAAGTTATTTCGAGAGAGAAAAAAAGCTTCTTGGTGATGGCTTAAACATCGCGAGACAGTATTACGGAGTACTATATTTAGGACAAGGAAAATTACATTTATTGTTTACCGGCGCGAACATGTCGAGGCTTTGTCGGATCATTGCATCTCGCCGGCGAAAAAAAAGATGCACGGAATAATTATGCCCTTTTCCTTTCGACAGTGACTGCAAATGCCACCACCAGTATCGATCGGCCAGTGTCGTCGCATGTGTAAACCGAGAAAAGTTAGAAATCATGTTGCCCACTGCTAGCCATCGCCGTCGCGCGCATTTGCACGGAGCAAAGGCCTTGTTAGATTCCCATAAGTAGGATGACTTAAAGTGCAAAAAGTACAAAATAAGTCATTAGTGAAACCAAACAGCCCCGATTTAAATAGCCTGACTTATAAGTTGCATAAGTAGCTCAACTTCTACTTAAAGTGACTTATTTCCACTTTTTCCCTCTCCTACCTGTCGAGCGGTGGCATCTACACATTGCATAATGTGTGGGAAAGACCTCCCGCTAATAACCTCCTCCAGACCCCGCACAGTGCGGGAGCCTACGGCACTGGGTACGTCCTTTTTTTCCCTCTCCTACCTGTGTACAGGGCCGGCCCTGAGGGGGCAAGAGGGGCAGCCTGCCTGGGCCCCCGAAGTCAAAGGGCCCCACAAGTGTGTATTCTTTGTAGGTATACGTACACTCGTTTGTCTCCTTTTACTTGCGTCTCTGGTTTTGACACGACCTGAGTATGTGATGAAGATAGAGGCGAGCACACGAGCACAGAGCACATTGCTCGCCGGCTAGTCTCGATCATCAGTTTGTCACGGCACCGGCAGCCTATCGTAAAGTGCGGACTCGCGCTTCGGGGTGTGTCAATTGTGATTGCGCATTGAGTATCCGTCGCTCCGTCAGTCAGTCTCACCATTGCTGATTCCATCATATAGTAAAAGCACATGCAAATTAACTGGAGGAGCCAATGTACACATTTTTCAATTACACCTCTTTAGCTAGCCCTAATGCTCACCGGCTCAAGCAACCAGATTAATGGTATTTGATGCTTAATCTGCAAATGCTGATCATATGAGTATTGCACATTCGCTGCAACAAGAAATTGATAATCGATCAATACTAATAGAACATTGGCAAAGATATTGGGTTTGAAAGTTTAACCAAGTAATATGTGTTTAGCTTAGTCTCGGGCCCCCAAAAATCCAGGACCGGCCTTGCCTGTGTGGAGCCCACTGACTTATAAGTCAGTACAACCAAACATGACTGACTTAAATCCAACTAATTTATAAGTCGGGTGACTTATAAATCAGGTGACTTATGGTAACCAAACAGGACCTAAAGCGTCGATCCACACATACACATGCATCCTTCGTTCTCGACCACCAGCAGCAGGCATGGATCCCACCACGTAAAATACACCGGTTTAACGTGCGTGACTGCAGGTCGATCCAGGTGAACTTTGGGAGAGACTAATTATAATATTTGTGATGATCACCGAGGGATCCGTCAAATGATCCTGTTCGGCGTTCTGTGTTTGTCGTCGTCTCAGAAAGTCCTCGTCGCATCATGTTGTTTATCCCCTCTCGCCTTTTTTCCTGCCACTTTTGTCGATCTCTTAGTTGTTTATCCGGACACTTTTGTTTATTTTGATGATATTAAATTTTAATTATTGCGGCATCTCAACCATAATCACCTAGAGCCTAGCTAGAGTACGGCTATTTAGAAAAATTATAAATATGGAAACTGATCGATCATACTTAACTTTAACTTAATTTCCTACTACCTCCATATTTACACATCTTCGTGGTTCGTTCGTGTATTCTGAAGCTAGTGAGTACAATAATACTAGTATAACAGATGCATACTATTCGTGGCTCGTGTTCGTGTGTACCCATGCAGCACGTATATGCGCTGCACGTGGATAAGGTCAGCTTGTTTTTGTTTAATTCATATACACAAGAGATAATCTCCAGCACACCAAGGCCATGAACTTGGTCAAGCTGTGAAGAAGCCGATATGCAAATATGCAATGGATTGACGTTTTCGATCTGTCGCCGTCATCAGCTCCTCTCCGATCCTTCAGTTTTCCCTATATTTTTTATGTAGCTCGATCGTGCTGTTGTGTTGATAAAAGTCGCCGCCATCATAGTAAGTGCAGTGCGAACGCATGGTTCCTACTTTTTCCAATTAACGTACATAAAATGTATCCTAAGCAAACCTCGAATAGCATGCAGCTTTTCCCGCCGGGTATGATGGTCAAAACAGCAGTCACGTACGTACCTCCATGCACGTCCCAGGAAACCTCCCGGACGAGTAAACAAGCATTTCCATGCACCATTATGCACCTAACCAACAAATCGCACCAGCAGCCCCAGCACTACGTGCGCTTCCCCTTTTTTGTAATAATGATGCTAACCACTGAGACCAACATGCATCAAGCGATTTGTACTTAGCGACAAAGCACCCGTTCGGGATCATTGTTTACTTGGGCGCGCCAAATAGCGTCCAGGTTCGTTGTATTTCGTACGGCGCAAGCAGCTGAGGGCCTGAGGCTGAGCAGGGCATCGATCTTTTTCTGGTATATAAGAGGAGCCAAGGAAGAGGGTAGCGCGCGCGCGCCTTTGACCCCAGAGCGCTGCGTCTGCGTGCAGATGTCGCCTTTGACTTGGCTTTGGATGCGGATGCGGTTTCGAGTCTCCGGGGAGGGGCGTTGCTCAGCGCGCGCTCCGATCCGTGTGGATAACCCAAAAATATTCTCTGCTGTTTCGGTCTCAGAATTAAATTAGGAGTATTGACCTTGACCATGCCATGCATATTGAGGAGGAGTACGTACTCGAATACGGAATATCGGTACTCCTAGTTGGCACTCGCAGAGCCTCACCTGGGGTCATCACCATTGCACAGGCGATGCGTGTACAATAACTATTAGTTTTCACTGATTTTGAAATCGTCAGTGTTGGCTAATCCAGGCGCAAAAGGCCCTAGATGAGCTTTTGATGCCGATTCCTTTTCCATCCGGCCTCTCAGTTCCTCTATACTACAATAGTGATGATTTTTGTGCAGCAAACTTTATTTGAAATGGCCAAAGGGTTTTAGCCTTATGCTAGGTTTTTTTAAAAAAAATAACAGAACTACTCCCTTCGTCATTAAATATATGACGTTTATAACAAGAAATTTAGTTCAAAAGCGTCATATATTTAAGGACGGAGGGAATATGTTAGAAAGGGGCGGGCTGCTGAGTGGGGGGCGCAAAATGTTTGTCGTTTTGACAAATCTAGGTTAGTGTATAGCGTGTTGCTCCCCCACGATAGCGTGTTGCTAATTACATTAGAGTATTGTGGGACATTTATGACAAGAAATCTAGTTCAAAAGTTGCATATATTTAAGGACGGAGGGAGCATGTTAGAAACAGGCGGGCTACTGAGTGAGGGGCGCAAAATGTTTGTCGTTTTCACAAATCTAGGTTAGTGTATAGCGTGTTGCTCCCCCACGATAGCATGTTGCTAATTACATATTTACATTAGAGTATCATGGGACATTTATGACAAGAAGTTTAGTTCAAAAACGTCATATATTTAAGGATGGAGGGAGTATGTTAGAAAGAGGCGGGCTGCTGAGTGAGGAGCGCAAAATGTTTGTCGTTTTGACAAATCTAGGTTAGTGTATAGCGTGTTGCTCCCCCCACGATAGCGTGTTGCTAATTACATTAGAGTATTATGGGACATTTATAGAAATAGTCAAAGTCACTTCCTCATGCTTCACTAATCCAAGATTTGTGACACATGAGGGTTCACTTAAGAACTAAGAGTGACTTAGACTCAATATTAAGTTCAATTTACCGAGATGTCATTGAATGTAAGATTTTGACTCTTGAGCTCTTCACATGGTCAATTTATCAAATTAAGATTCCCTTTTTCTTAACCATGTCTTCAATGCATCTCTAGATTTCTGCAAGCTCAAGAAGCATTCTTTGGTACCCAAAGCTTGTTGGGTCCTATAGGGTTAGTCACTAGATGCTTAGGGACCCAAATGGCTCTTATGCTAATTTGAGGTGAGTTAACCACTCTAGTAGCATAAGTACTATTTTCATCTTCCCTAAGCTTCTTGAAATCATAATGAACAAGATTTGATTTAGGAATGTTACCATTCGGGCAATCTTTGCCCATGTGACCTTTTTGACGACATTCATAGCAAATGCGGCTTTTGTCCTTGTTAGCCACACCATTTCTTGAAATTCCTTGTCCCTGCTTGCTTCTGAGCCTCATCTTGGGAGAAGGGGTCTTTCTCTCCCTGTTGCCTTGAGGAGTGGCTGACCTGGTCGCCACCGGTCTGACCGATGCTATGCACCGGTCTGACCGGTCACGGTCAGATCTGCTGCTTGCTGCATCATTTGGGCAAGTATCCGCTAGATGTACCTTCTCTCTGCACTTGTAGCACACTCTCCACTTATTTGATCTTCTTGTTTCTTGGAGAGTGTTTCTTGTACCTTTTGCTTAGTTGGGCAATGGAGTGACTTGTCATGCCCAACTTTGCTCTTTTCTTGAATCTTGTTCTTGTAGGTCTTGGTGTGTTGTTGGGGAGTTGAGCTAGTGACGGTTGATCCCTTCTCAAGCTTCTTCACCATGTCATCACGGTTATCTTGAGAAGGTTGCACTTGACTCTTCCCTTTCAACACGTACAAGTTTCTTTTAAGCTTTTCGACCTCTTGTTTGAGTTCATCATTTTCTTTGGCAATGAGGTCATCACAAGATTCTACAAGTACATGCTCAATGCTAGATTGACTTGCTTGAGAAAAACAATCATTAGCGCAAGATAAATCAATTTGAACTTGTGAGCATGTGCACGTGTGAGATAGAGGTTGCATAAATTTTACGGAAGAAAGAACAACCTCATGAGCTATCTCTAGTGATGCATAAGAATTTACAAGCTTTTCATGAGAACACTCAAGTTCCTTGTGCTTTGCTTGTAGAGCCATATGCTCACTAGTGAGCATCTCTATTTTTTCTTTAAGCATTTCATTATCTTGATCCACTGCAGCTACGCAAGCAAAGGATTTTATCAATTTATCATATTGCCTAGCGAGCGAATCATACTTACTAACCAAAGAGGCGTTTTCGGATTTGAGAGCCTCAAGTTCCTTAGTCGAGGAGCTTGAAGCTTCAGTTGTCACAACCTTCCCTCCTTTGGTCTTCTTCTTCTTTTCCTTCTTGGCCATTAAGCATATGTTGGTGCCCCTGCCAGCACCGGTCTGACCGGTGAGACACACCGGTCTGACCGGTCCCTGCAGAGGGTCAGCGCCTTCGCTTCTTTGGCCTTTTCCTTGCTTGGGAAGTGACACTTGAGGCTCAATGTAGTTGAGTGAAGACTTTGAGCACTCCTCAAGTGTCTTCTCCATGGTTTGTTCTTGATCAATCAACTTGGGCTTTTTATATTCTTCTCAAAGTATTTCCCAAATGTTGTGTGCATCAATCTCAATCTTTTCATAGATAAGTTCCTACACATCATCACTCAACATACTACAAATGTAGTTAAATACTCGAGAGTTGCATTGCCAACGCTCTAAGTCCTCTAGGGATGATTTTGACAAGTCAATTTTGTTTTCCCTAAGGTGAGGAGGTAGAATGCTAGCAATAACAATCTTCTCAGCAAGTGGACCCATGGTCCTAATATAATTGAGTACATGAATTGACCAAGAAGCATAGTTTGAGCCATCTAGAGCTAGAGGCTCAAAAGGTACCTCACGCGTTGTCGACATCGTCAAACTCCAAGCGGTTAAGCTCGAATCGGAGCACTCGGCTCTGATACCAATTGAAAGGACCTTGATGTCGCCTAGAGGGGGGTGAATAGGCGGACGACCAATTTAAACTTTTATTCCCCGCAAACTTGAACTGCCAGGCTCCACCGGTCAGACCGGTGCGCCTCACCGGTCAGACCGGTGCTGGCTTTGCTTCACAGGAGAGCACCGGTCAGACCGGTACCCAACACCGGTCAGACCGGTGCAGCACAGAGAACCTGCAAAAACAGCTTCAAGCTCCTCTTGACTTCTAGCACGAACCAAACTTGGTGTGTGGCCTGAGTAGATGATCCCGAGCAGGGTAATGATCCCTGCACACACAAATATCACACCCAAGTAGATCGAAGCGGAAGCAAATCAAATATGCTAGAAAACAACTTAGAGAGGCAAGCCACAAAGAGATGCAAGGATTTATTTCCTGAAGTTCACTTCCACCAAGGAAGCTACGTCTCCGTTGAGGAGCTTGTAAGGGAACCACAAGAGGTCTCCCACAACAAGTCGGGTATCTTTCAACCACTTTCCTCGATTCCACTAAGGGGATCTTTTCCACGAAGAGGCAAGATCACAGTCCTCACAAACTTGCCGCTGCTCACCACAACTTGGGAGCTAGCCGGCGACGCCTAGCCGTCTAGGAGGCGAACCTCCAAGAGTAACAAATGCTTCAAAGCTTGTAGACGCGAAACTCAAGTGCTCAAGCTATGTGAATGCTCTTGTTAGCTCACAAAGGCTCTCAAGATCTCACTAACTCAACCCAACTCAAAGATATGACTTGAATCCATAAATCTCACAAAGAGAGAGGTTGGGGAGAGCAACTAAGGCTTTAGGCTTGTTAGAAATGACCTGGAAGCTCACCAAGTTCACCAAGAATAGCAGCCCTTCCAAGAGGAGGGCTTGGGGTACTTATACCCCAAAAGAAGAAAACTAGTCGTTAGCTGTCGGGCAGCACCGGTCAGACTGGTGCTCCACACCGGTCGGACCAGTGTTTGAAAAACTAGCTGTTGGGCCTAGTTGCACCGGTCAGACCGGTGCCTCCACCGGTCAGACCGGTGGAGCCTGAGAAACCCCCAAAACCCTTTCTAGCAAACTAATACTTCACCAAAGAGATGAAGTGGCTCAAGTTAGGTTAGGAGGGGTTGTTAGCACGCTCTAAGGCTGTTTCTCACCAAGGTTTTCTAAGAGCACTTGACTTGGTCATAAAGCGAAAGTTGCATCCCTCTTGATAGTACGACATACCTATACTCAAGATTAAATAAAAACACCTTGTCACCGTCACCCCCATCCTTCTTGGCCTCGTCCTCCTTCGCGGCGACGCGACTGTAGTACTTCTTGAGCATGTCGCATTGCTCGAGGGTGTGGTTGACCGGGGTCTTGTGGTACGGGCAGGGCTTCTTCAACATATCGTCGAACACGCCGGGGCCTCGAGGGGGCCCTCGAGGACCCTTACGGGCAGGGTCAACGGCGAGGGCCTCGTCGTCTTCGCTGCGCCCCTGCGCGCGCGCGTCATGGTGGGGCTTCTTGCCCTTCTTGCCCCGCTTCTGCTTCTTTGAGGGCTCCTTGGACTTGCTGCCCTCCGCGGGCGCGTCGTCCACGCGCTTGCCTTTCTTGCCGTCGAAAATGGCCCCCACCGCCTCCTCTCCGGAAGCGAAGCTGGTGGCGATATCGAACAGCTCGTTGGAGTCGACAGGCGGGCTCCTCCCGAGCTCGCGCACGAGGTCCCGACAGGTCGTGCCCTCGAGGAAGGCGTGCACGATCTCGGACTGAGCAACGCTCGGGAGCTCAGTACAGCGCTTTGAAAAGCGCCGTATGAAGTCCCGGAGCGACTCGCCGGGCTTCTGGGTGCACGCCCGCAGGTCCCAGGAGTTCCCAGGGCGCACGTATGTACCCTGGAAGTTCCCCACGAACGTGCGGACCAAGTCATCCCAGCTGTGGATCTGGCTGGGTGGCAGGTGCTCGAGCCATGTTCGGGCCGAGTCCGCGAGGTGCAGTGGCAGATTGCGGATGATCACCGCATCGGTGGTGGCACCACCCAGCTGGCAAGCCAGGCGATAGTCGTTGAGCCACACACGAGGGTCTGTTTCCCCCGTGTACTTGTCGATCGAGGTGGGCTGTCGGAAACGCTGAGGGAAACTCGCCGTGCGGATCTCCCGGCTGAACACACGGGTTCCCGGGGGTTCCGGTGTTGGCGAGCGGTCCTCCCGGCTGTCGTAGCGACCACCTCGTCGAGGGTGGTAGCCCGCCGCCGTTCGCGCCTCCGCGTCGCCCCTCTTCTTGGCGTTCAGGACGTTGCGGGCATCGCCATCGTGGGCCTGGCGGCGCGTGTCAAGGATCCGCTCCCTGACAGGCGTCCTACCCCGGTTTGCCGGCTGTTCCGCCACGCCGTCCGCGTGGACGGATGCCTCCTGGTCCTGCGTGCCACCGTCGCCCCGCGCGCTGGACTGGTTGCGCATGCGGGACGCGGAGCTCTCGGCCTGCTACACGGCCGCCTGCTCGATGAGAGTCTGTGCCTCGCGGCGCAGGTTACGTGCCTCGGGCGTCGATGGCTCGGGCATGGCCCGAAGTAGTGTCGCCGCCGCGATGAGTTTTTGGCTGGCCCGGAGTGGCGTGTGTGGGTCGTCCACATTGAAGTCGGCGTTGATGCGCTCATGCACCTGCCTCCCGGCTTCTCGGGCGCGTTCGCCGCGTGCCGAGGCTTCCCATGCAGCCACTCTTCCGGTACTCTTCCGCGAGCTTTGCCTCGAGCTCGCGCGCCTGGGCCAGCTGCGCATTAATATCTGCATTGCCCGCTGGTGGGGCCGGTGGCGGGTTTGGCTCTGGATGCTGGGCCGCGTTCCCGTCGCCTGCTCCGTTCGCACCGTCAGCATGCTCGTTGGCGGCGACAACGAAGCACTCGCGCGAGGGATCGTAGCTCCCTTCGCTGGAGTCGTCGGAGCAACCGAACCAGTAGTCCGCGGCGTCAAGGAACCGTCGGAATACCACAGGGTCCGGTACGCCGGAGAAGTCCCACTCCGCGTAGCCATGCGAGGTCGAGGGCTGCAGCTCGCTGGGCGAGCCGTGGTACGACTCGTCGTTGGTGGTGGTGATGAGGTTCTGGGCTGACAGCAGGTGATGGCCCGGGAGATCCTCATATGCGGCCATGTCGGTGCTGACGGACGAGGCGTACGTCGCAGCAGAGTTGCGCATCCCGTAGGGGAACTGCGGCCCCGCGGCCGCGTGCTCCCCTGCAGGGTGCGCCGTCGTGTCGCTCGGTGGGTGCGCGTCGCTCCGAGCCGCGTCGCGTGCTGCCCGGCGTCGCTCCGCGCGCGCCTGATGCGAGCGCTGACCCGGGCGCTTGCGGCGCCGGGACGTCGAGGCCGCTGCCGTCGTGGGTTCCGGCGATGGGACGTCGGTCGTCGGCGTGGCGGGGATCGGGCCCGGCCCGGTGGACTGCCACGGGTGGAGTTCATCCCGATTGGTAAGGCGCATGAGGTAGCCGTTCCCTGTTGCCTGAAAGTTCAGGCTCCCAAACCGGATTTCGAATCCGGCAGGGAAAGGGTCCGAGCTGCCCATGGCGTACCTCTGGGACGTCATCTCGGTGCGAATCACCATCGAGACTGCTGGTGAGGGGTTGATCACAGCGCGAAGTCCCCTACCTGGCGCGCCAACTGTCGGTGTTAGGATTAGTCCCGACACTAACTAGTAAGTTACGCTGTGATCAGCTTCTCGATGGTTGGTGCAAATGACAACACAGGGACACGGGTTTATCCTGGTTCCGACCGCGGGGTCGTACGTCCAGCAGATTTGCGCGTGCGCGCTGTATTGATTCGCACCAGTGGTGCCTGTAGAGGGGTCTACAAGCAAGGCAGGAGAGGAGGAGAGGCCTCCAGGTCCCTACTAAGTGATTGAGGCAAAGTGCCAATATCAAAAAGAACGAGTATGCGGGTGAGTGTGGGTGTGAAGTGACGATCTCGTCCCCCTGCGGCCAGGGGACCGCCTCCTCCTTTTATAGACCAAGGGGAGGCGGTTTACAGCCATACCGCATAGCTTTAGGCACGTTGTGGCGGCATGGCGCACAGTGCCGGCGATTCGATGGCCGTCCTGACGAATCTTGCTCCTGGCAGGCGTCGTGGTGACTCCTGTGTCTGACCAGGAGCGACTTCGAGGGTAGTAGCGCTGGAGCTCTTCGTTTGATCGCCGTTCGTACACCGGCTCGAGGGCCTGGCTGACGGAATACCGGAGGCTGCAAAGCGGCGGGCGTGGCGATGTCCTGTCAACCTGGATCCCTACAGTGCGGAGGATGGCCCAACAGTGCCCGGGATGGCGGCACAGTGGCGGGGATGGCCGCTCAGGGCCGGAGGTGATGGAGGTGACGCGCCCCGCCGGCCTTGCGTCACGACGTCGTACCAGGCGGGCGGGGAATTGGTGGCCGTACCCCTTTCGAGGGTGCCGCCGTCCTCTTTCGAGGGGCGCGACGTGGAGGAGGTACGGGAGTAGGCGGCACAGCATCACGGAATGACACCGGCCTTCCCTCACAGCACCCGCACAGCGCCGGGGAGGGCTGCACAGTGCGGGTTGGTCGAACAGCGTCGGGATCTGATTCCTAGGCGGTGTCAGAGGGCCGGCATGGCGGGGATTCGCCTTTGACCCGGGCGCCCGCGACATGCCGGAGCATTTAATGCTCCGGTCGTGGGAGCAGGTATGGTGTCGCGGCTCGGAGGCGACCTCGAGCGAGGCGGAAACTCGCCCGAGGGGGCGTCAAGCCCTCGAGCGAGGCGGAGGTTTCGCGGTACAGCGCCCGGCCCTCGAGCGAGGCGGAGGTTCGCTCGAGGGGTGCCGGGGTTCGTCTGTTCGTTGGGCCGGTGAGGCTTTTTGGGCCGTGGGCCATTCCCTGCCCTGGGCCGCTGCCGTGCGCAGTGTGTCTTGCGGTTGTTTGCTTTTGTTATTTTTCGAAGAAAGGGGTGATTTCCCCCGTTATTAGGGGATCCCTGTGGCTGTCCCCGACACCTCTTGAGCTTGAATGTCTTCAATCTTGTCATACTTGATCACTTTCCACTTGAGGGCTTCCAACTTTGACCAATATCTTGAGCGCATCCATACTTAATCTAGTGGCTTAAGATCTTTCCATATAGCATAGAAATGCACACTTAGATCTTTAAGTCACTCCATATTGCCAATCTCAACTTGAGAACTTGATGCAATGCTTCTCTCGGTTAAGGTTTGAATATGATACTTGAAGACCCCACGGATGCTAGAACTTCACCTTAGCAAAACACGAAATGGCGGCCTAGCCAGGGCCCCAAAGATTGCTTAGTCCCTCACCCTAGACATCTCGGTTGATCTCTTCATCACTTATCCAATCCACGTTGAGTTAAGCTTTGCTTCATTTACAATTAGTCTTCATTTGAAATCTCACTTCAAATGCTTGTTCTTGATTGACAACGAATATGCAATCTTCCAACAAAGGACCATAAAAATTATACTCAATCTTGTGTCCTCTTTCATTTCCCACATGAAGCCTTGCATTCAACTTGTGAAGAACTACCATCTTCTCTTTCTATGACCCTTTTATTTTAACCAAGCTACTGTGTTCATTGGAGACCATGAATTGACCTTCTTAAATCTTCCCGATGTTTATCTTTCTTTGTTTGCTTGATATTTGCCACTATGTCTTAGGATCATACATATATTTGTCTTCTCCAATGTGAGCCATACAATATTCATTCACCAATATATATATCCCAACAATAACTCATGAATATACAAATAAAACCTGCTCACAATCTTAGACAAACATGTTAGACCTTTAATAGCTTTGTCATTCAATTCACCAAAATCCACTTAGGGGCCTAGATGCACTTTCAGTATAGCGTGTTGCACCCCCACGATAGCGTGTTGCTAATTACATTAGAGTATTATGGGACATTTATGACAAGAAATTTAGTTCAAAAGCGTCATATATTTAAGGACGGAGGGAGTATGTTAGAAAGGGACGGGCTGCTGAGTGAGGGGCGCAAAATGTTTGTCGTTTTGACAAATCTAGGTTAGTGTATAGCGTGTTGCTCCCCCACGATAGCATGTTGCTAATTACATTAGAGTATTATGGGACATTTATGACAAGAAGTTTAGTTCAAAAACGTCATATATTTAAGGACGGAGGGAGTATGTTAGAAAGAGGCGGGCTGCTGAGTGAGGAGCGCAAAATGTTTGTCGTTTTGACAAATCTAGGTTAGTGTATAGTGTGTTGCTCCCCCACGATAGCGTGTTGCTAATTACATTAGAGTATTATGGGACATTTATGACAAGAAATTTAGTTCAAAAGCGTCATATATTTAAGGACGGAGGGAGTATGTTAGAAAGGGACGAGCTGCTGAGTGAGAGGCGCAAAATGTTTGTCGTTTTGACAAATCTAGGTTAGTGTATAGCGTGTTGCTCCCCCACGATAGGTGCGAAGCTCTGCCGGTTTTTCGTCTCGTTAGAGGTAATACTCTGGTACTTAATAGTTTGAACTGTGATAATAGTAAAAATATAGTTTTAGTGTAGATCTGCTTAGTAAATATATAGTTTTAGTGTAGATCTGCTTAGTAAAATATAGTTTTAGTGTAGATCTGCTTAGTAAAATTATAGTTTTAGTGTAGCTCTGAGTAGATATATTTTGTAGTTGCAGATCCACTTGTTAATAGCGTTTTTTTTCATGCTGTCAGACATGTCGGATGATGTCAGTGTCAAGTTGTATTTCGGTAATGGGCAGATTAGATATGGAGAACATGGAGTTGACTTGTCAGAATTTGATTCGGTTGACCATGTGATTAGAAGAGCAGCCTCAAGAACTTGGGGGTCCATTACCGACTTTTTTTATAGGGCATTCCATGTAGATGCAGAGCAACATGACTTGTCCATTATGGCTCTAATCAACAGGAGTGAATCATTATATTGGGAGCTTATGCCACTTCAAGGCACTGAACATTGGAGGAGTTATATCAAAACAGCATGTGAAATTGGTTTGCCTGTGATGTTGTTTATCCAAGTTGTTCATAAGGCTGGGTCTAGTAGTCAAGTGCCTGAGGAGGGTAGTGATGCTCACCAGGGTGAGGCTGAACTACAAGCAGGAGATGGTCCTGCAACTGAGCCACAAGAAGGAGATGGTGCTTCCACTGAGGAAGAAGAAGGAGATGGTGACACACCCTTTGAGGCCCGTGGTGAAATTGACGAGGGGGAAGTTAATGAAGAAGTACTCAGGCGGTACGAAATGGAGGCTGATGAGGATGAACGTGGGTTGGAAGAGGACTCCTCAGATGATGAGGATGATCCGCTAGTTCCAAGGGACTGGGACAGTTACAATTTCTCACAGCTATCTGTCAATCCTGGTGAGAATGTGTCCTGGGAGTATAGAGACAATAAGGTTTCTGTTGGCGCCATGTATAAGAGTGCAGTAGAGGTGAAGGATGCAGTGAAGAGGTGGGCCACCCTTACTCTGCAGAGAGAGTTCAGGGTAGTGAAGAGTTCTCCACATATATATGATGTACAATGTCTGAAGCCCAACTGTCCTTTTCGAGTGTATGCTTCCAAGGGCAAGTGGAAAAATTACTGGGAGATCAGATCTGTTGTGGATCACACTTGTGTACTTGAGCAGCTGGATGCAAGCCATCGTAATTTGTCATCCAGTTTTGTGGCCAGCCAGATGTTTGCTAAGATTGTGGAAAGTCCTGCTTATGAGCCTAAGTCCATTATCTTGGCAATTGAGGAGAAATTTAGGTACCAGATAAGTTATGGTAAGGCATACATGGCAAAGAAGAAGGTAATGGAGATGAGGTGGGGAACTTACGAAGCATCCTACGACAATCTGCCTCGATTGCTGAACACAATTGCCACGCTAAATCCTGGTAGTTATTATGATATCAAGACTTATAATCTTGTATCAAGGCCAGGGAAGCAAGTCTTGCAGCGGGCATTCTTAGCATTGGGTCCCACTATTGCTGCATTCAAACAGTGTTGACCAATTATTTGCATAGATGGCACATTCCTAACAGGAAAATACAAGGACACAATCCTTACAGCTGTGGCTGCAGATGGCAACAATCAGTTGTTGTCATTGGCAATTGCTTTTGCAGAGGGAGAGAATGGTGACAGTTGGTATTGGCTTCTGGAGAGATTGAAGCAGATGGTGGTGGGAGATGTGTCAGACGTGTGTGTGATACACGATAGACACAAAGGTATTTTGCAGGTCATTAATGACATCAAAGAAGGTAGTGAAGAGCGTAACAGAGCAGCACAATGGCCAGATGTGCATAGCAGGTGGTGCATGAGGCATATGGGAGCAAACTTTCATAGCCAGTTCAAGAACAAAGAACTTACACAATTGTTCAAGCGCTTATGTTCGACCAATCAGGAGAAAAAGTTCTATGACCTATGGCAAAAATTAGATGATCTGACGAAGAAAGCATCAGAAGAGATAGCTAAGAAGCCAATAAGTACTGAACCCGGGGAAGAGCCAGTTTCTCTGGAGGACGTGGGGCTAGATGCTCCAAATGTTAGAAGGAGAAGGGGACGTGCTGTGAAGACCTTCAGCCAGTGGATTCAGAATGAGCCTAAGGAGAAATGGTGTATCCTGTTTGATAAGAGAGGTGTGAGGCATGAGATAATGACAACAAATTTTGCTGAGGTCTACAACGCTGTTTTGCGTGGTGCCAGAGCTCTCCCTCTTGTTGGTATCATTGAGTTCTTCTTGTACCGCACAATGAAGTACTGTCTTGACCGTGCTACTGCAGCACATGCAGCTATGCAGGACTGTCAGAAGGTGTATTCAACATGGATGACTGAGTACTTGACCAAAAAATAGAAGGCTGCTCTTGCTCACAGAGCTTACCCACAACCTCTACGTCGTGATCCTGGCGAGGAAGTGCAGTGGAAATATCAGATAAGTTGCCAGTCCAAATCATAAAAAGCAAATGGTGAAATAACAATACAAAAAACAGTTATTGGGAATCAGACATGCTCATGCTCTTGCCAGAAGCCACTGCTGCTACACTACCCCTGCTCACATGTGATCGCTGCATGCCTTGCAACAAAGAATAAGCATTGGGGTCGCTACGTGCCTAAATACTTTCTGAAGCAAACCATTCTAGACACTTGGAACCACACTATTGAGGGTTACCTGCATCTTGGAACTTTCACTCAAGACCCCAAAGACAGTGCGTTGTACATACCAAATCCAGATCCAACCATGTGCCAAGGTGTCGGTCGACGCAAGAAGAAGAGGATTAGGAACAACATGGATGAGGCTGAAGCTGGACCTCGGGTGCAGATATGCTCTAAGTGCAACAATTCAGGACACTCCTACAAGAAATGCACCGAAGCATCTTACTTTTCCACTGCCACTTCTACACCACCTTCAGCTAGTGCACGTGGACGTCGTTCCAGTCGCTACAACGAAGGAATGCAGTGACCGTACTTGTTTGTGCTACCGTGTTGTAATATTTAAAATACTTATGCATGTTATCGTCTTGTAATATTTGAACCATTTTATCTGGCAAGGTCTTGTAATATTTGAACTTATGCATGTTATCGTGTTGTAATAATTGAACTACCTTTTCATTTGCTTGTTGTTTTATTCTTGCCGTCAAATTTATTATCATATCCTGTTATGTATTGTTCTCTAATTTCAAATGAAACATGTAATGAATTATCATATTTCTCATCTTTTTTGTAGGCTTTCAATGACTTTCTCAGGTCCTGAGTTGGATTTAGAGTTGCTCACCAGTAGGAAGGACAAGGTTGCGGTGCCAAAGGGGATCCACACTCCTATGTGCTACTGCGGTGACAACTGTAAGCTTGTCAAGTGCAACGTTCTCGGGTACTGCTACGGGATGAGGTTCTTCATGTGCGTGAACTACGAGCATGACCCCCTCCCACCATATCGCAATGTTAGACCAAAAGTAAGAACAAACTGCATTACTAAATAAATAATATGTCATTGCTATTTTATTATGTGCTAACTTGTCTTTGAAAAAAGACTCCACCTCCTCTCTGTGATTTTATGCAGTGGCTAGATTGTGAGCAGTCTGAACAAGACAAGCGTTACGTCGAGGAGACGGGTCGTTCAGCACGTGAGAGGTGGCAAAGGATGGTTGAGGCAGAAAAACAAGAAGAAAAACGTAAGGAGCAGCAGGAGGAAATTCGCATTCGTCGGGAGATCAAAGAACGTGAAGCGGCCGCGGCCCGTGAAGCAGATAGAGAGAGGAAGAGGGAGAGAGCTCGCCGGGCTAAGGAAGCTGGGCCGGATGCTATGAGGAAGGGGAAATACCCCCGTTGTACCCAGTAGACGTAGAGTACTCGACGCCGAGTGCTACTGTATCCATAAAAAATTATGATTTCATTTCATCATTCTCTAGAGTCGGGTTGTATCTTTAAGAACTTGATTTCAGATGCATTTCAGATGCGAACAGTAAAACTCGTACTAGGGTGTGTTTTCTGTGAACTGCACCAAACAGTGAACACATAGGGTGTGTTTTCTGTGAGTCACTGCACCAAACAGTGTACCTAGTACTAGGGTGTGTTTCCTCTGAATCACTGCCCGTTTTCTTGCCCCGGATCGAATGGCCCACCGTCCTGTCTGCTTTATTGCCTACATATATGTGAGCACTCTTCTCCAGTCTCACTTCACAACACAACAAGCACCAATGAGTTCCTGGACTGGGGATGATGATGATGACTCCCTCGGTCCAGCACTGTGGAGCCAGCAAGATCCAGAGTTCAACAGCAATTTTCCAGTCTTAGGCAAGAGAGATTTCAAATCCATCCGTGATGTTAGAAAGTACGCACCAAATCAAACGGTGAACTGGCCAAGGTGTGCACACGGTGAGTTCTGTGTGATGCAGGTTTATCAGGGATGGGACAACTCTGGTCGACGCTTCTGGCATTGCTCACGAGCATGGGTAAGCAAAACTCCTTGCCCTCTGTCCTTCATCATTGTATGATTTACTAATGTAATCACGGTTTCTGCAGTACTCCGAACAACCAGATAACTGCAGTTTCGTGCAATGGGTGGATCCCCCAGCTATTGACCTGTATCAACAGTACATCAACTACCTCGAGGATGTTGTCATCTTCAACCTAAGGCAAGAACTCGCGTCGGCATTGGCTTCTCCAGATCCGACATCTACCAACGACGACGACGGACCGATGACCGGACCAATGGTGGTGAAGACGAACACCGGGTGTGAGGACGAGTTCTGCTGTTGTCCGTGCCACGAGAAGAAGGACAACACTCCTCCAGCAACTCCACCCCCGCCACCGTCTGATCTAACTCCACCCCCGTCGGGGTACTACATGCCCTCCCAGCACTCCGGCGGGTCTATGATGTCCGGGTTCTCCGGGTACTATTCGTACAACTAGACTACAAATGTTGTAATCGTTTATCTAAATTCCCTAAGGCACGTTAGGACTAGCAGCGGCACAAAGTTAGGGTAATTGTGTCGCACGTGCCATTGCTTATTTATGTAATTCGTCGTTAAGTATTAATGGTTCGTCGTTTTATCAATGCTTCAAAAATTGAAATTCACCAAAAAAAAACCTAACGCCGCAGCGCACGGCGGTAGGTCCATACATACCGCCGTGGCCCGCGGCGGTATGTCCTACGGGCCCACTTCTGGCGGCTCCTACCGCCGTGGGCCACGGCGTTATGTCCCTGACGCCGTGGGCCACGGCGGCAGATGTATAGTTCTGCAAAATTTCGGGCGGACCATTTATTTTTGCAAAATAGAGATAGAAAAAATATAAAAATTCTGTATTTTTAGGTGATGCAAATCGTATTGTTACGAATTACGGCCCATAAACGGCCCACTTATCTATCTACGTCATGCCCAAAACAGCAGGCCGGTCACGCAAGCTTAAGGCCCATGCAAAGAACCCAACAAATTCAAAGCCCACGCAGAAATCGCCTTGGGGCCTTGGGATTTTTCTGCCTCTCTCTCTCTCTCTTCCTCGCTGCCGCCGTTTGCCACATGCCCCCACATCATCATCAGCCACCGCTCTCTCCTCCCGGTCACACACGCCGCTTCATCCTCGCTTTCCATTCGCGGCCGCGGGGGGCTCGTCGCCTCTTATCGCCAGACGCCAGCCAAAACCCCACCCGGAATTGCGCGCCGCCCCGCGAGCTAAACCTCCCCGCGGCGGCCGTTCGTCGCGGGTCGATGGGGCCGTCGCCCATGGCGGCGCGGGCGGCGGGCGGCTGCTCGTCGGCGGCGCTCGCGTTCTTCGGCTTCCGCCCCCTCCGCCGCGCGGCCCGCCCCGCTGCAGCCTTCGCCTGGTGCCAGTCCTCCCTTCACGGAGGCTGCAGGAGCCGCCTGGCGCATAGCCTCGTGGATTCCGTCCTGGATGAGCTCCGCTCCCGGCGGCGCGTGCGTGTCTCGGCAAAGTAATGCACCCTTCACACTTGACCCTCACGTAGATAGCTAGCGTTATATTTTGAGTCAGTGCATTGCTTGAATTGTGCTGAACGTAGGAGCGGGGGCTTGCATTGCTATTCATGACAAAACTTAGGAGCGACCTATTTCAAGGTTTTTGTGGGGGAACTAAGATGACTGCTGGAGTGGGAACCCTTAATAAGGAGCAAACTATCTTGAGCGACTGCATGAGGTAGAGTGGTAGATTCCTGGTTTGCCCCCTCCGCAGGTGCATGATGAACTCAGGATCAACTGTTGCATGATATATGATTACTCTTGGGTCTACTTAAAAAATGTGTGACTAGGAAACATTTTTTAGATAATGGATGACCAAACAGCATATGTTACGAACTAGAATAGCAATGGACTGTGGTTCCAGCAGATGTTTTAGATAGATGCATTTTTCCCAATTCATGCTGTGTTTTTGGAATATGTATGGTTGTTAAGGACTTAAGGTTCAAGCGTTCAGCTAGCTAATCCAATATCACTACCATTTATAGTGGGTAATACCATACTCTGACCATTACATGGTGTTCTCCCGTCTTCTTACCTTAATTATTCAAGATGTTTATGATAACTTCTTGAATGGTGCATATGGATATGGCTATTAAAATTTGTTACCACTATCAATCATTTCCTCTAACAATAAAAAGTGCATGGAAACTTACTGTCGGAATTACTTATTCTTCTTCAGGATAGGATTGCAGGGCACAAAAGAACTGTCTGACAATAAGATAGATAAGAGAGAACTACAGAAGGGATTGCTGCTTGAGTTTCAGAAAGATTCAGAAAGATCTTTGCTTGCAGTTGTTGAAAGGCCTGATGGAAAGAAAAACTGGGTTGTGACTGATCAGGTCCTTTATGAACGGAAAACTATAATTTAGCCTTTTAACTATCCAGTCTAGTTTATTCATACCTGGGCATACATCCTTCACTGTTTTTCTTCAAACAGAAGATTTGATGGATTTGTCTAGTGACATGACTGTTTTACCTTTTTTACAGAATGGTACATTGTCTTCGATAAAGCCCCAGCAGATTACATATGTTGTACCTGGTGTCATGAATTTTGACTCTTCAAGAATTGATGAATTTCTTGAGAAAGCACAGGATCTTTTGGTACGTACTGTATGAGCTGAACATATATTTGAGTACTATGTCTATGTGTACTGTTCATAAGGATGATCGTATTCTTTGTTACTAGGACCCAACTGTTTTGGAGTGTGCTTGGATGGAGCTTTCTGAGAAGGATAAATCAATAACAGTTGAGGAGTTTGCTGAGGTGAGATTTTTTTTTTTTTTTTGACTTCCTAGTTTTTCTGTTGCGTATTCATATTTGATTCTTGTGATTTTCTCAGATAGTGTATGGTAACAAGGAGTCTTTGGAAAGCTACTGTGCACATTTCTTGTTATCAAGGGATATAGTGTATTTTGTCAAGGTAGAGAGCAGAGATTATTCCATGTACCAACCTCGCTCACCTCCTCAGGTATATTTTTTAAATACATGCGCGACTTACATCATGTGAATATTTAGATGATTCGGCAAGTAATATGATGCATCTTTTATAGTACCACCATCTCATAGTGCCATGTCCAGTTGATCTTGTGATCAGTTACAGCTCTGGAATTTCAAGTCTGTTGGACCACCTATAGTGCAGTTGATTTCTATATAGAGTTTAATTATTCTTCTTTTTTCTGTAGTTACTTTATGCGATGGCTCTTTCTTTTGTTTTTGCAAAATCATCGTGGGTCATTTGACCCCTTAACGGTCTACTCTGGCTGACTAAAGTGGACAAGGTAGCCTTGTTCCTTTTAAGCCTGCTAGTTCCCATCCACCTTCCATATATCTTTCTTCATGTTCATATGATGAGTATCATGGTTTGAGTACAATAGGGTTGTGTGACTAGCATTTTGGTCCTTGATATTGGTTTTGCCTACCAGTTTCCAGTAATGCTCCTGGGAAGAACATGTGTTTGGGGCCACTGTGTTTTTCTCATCCTTTTCATCTGGCCTCACAATTAACTCACATAACGTTCTTCATTGTAATCTGGCATGTTTTATTAGACACATATTGTGTTTATGTGCATTTAGCAACTACAGATTTCTTTAAATTACTCTTATTAATTTGTGCATTGTTAGGATGGTTGGTAGACTTATTTTATTTTATCTGGTAGTAGGTAGAGGAACTTATACGACGGAAACTTGCTAAAGAGGAAGCCGAGAAGGAACTGGAAGAATTTGTCCACTTACTCAAGTCTGCCAAAGCATTGCCTCTGGAGTCTAAGCCTCCTAAAAGTTCATGGTTGGTGGATGAGAAAGTCAGGCAAAAAATTGAGGCTCTTCAAGCATACACAGTTGATGCATGTGACGATGAACAAAGAAGACTAGCAGGAAATGTAATATATCAAATTCCAATATCCAAAATTTCCATACGCAATATCTTATTAAGTCTGCAATTCATTAATTCTACTGTTTCTGTTGGGTGTCCAGAAACCTTATTTATATAAAATTAGCTTTACAAGTAATTGTTCCTTCATAAAAGTTCATACTCGAAACATATTTTAATTTAACACCAATCTTCATTGAAGGAAATTGTTAAGTTTTCCCTCCTTGCTGAAGTTTGTGAGTGTGATTTTTAATGACAGATTCTCAAAGCTATGGGGTTCACAAGGACGTCATCAGCTGCTCTAAAGCTCCTTATAAATGTTGGTTACTTCCCTGTGCATGTCAACCTTGATCTTTTTAAGTACGATGTTCGTATCAGGTACACTGAGGAAGTTTTGTCTGCTGCGGAGGCGCTTCTGGTGGACAGACCTGATTCAGACATGGTATATTTAGTTTTGCCGGATGTTTCTTCTCTTTATCTGCATGTATACATGCCTACATCTCTGGCGTTTTATATTTCAGCATATCAGGAAGGATCTTTCAACTCTGAAAGTGTACGCCATTGATGTAGATGAGGCTGATGAAGTATGCTTCTATATCTTTTGCCGTTGCATCTTTCACAGAGAATAAATGATGCCTATATTTATTGCTAGTTCCCACAAATAAATCTATTATACACTGGGAATTCTTGGTGATACAGCTTGATGATGCGTTGAGCGCAACTAGGCTTCCTGATGGTAGGATAAAGGTTTGGATACATGTTGCTGACCCAACCTGCTTGATCAAACCTCGGAGCATCATCGATAGGTCATTGTCGCCGTGTCACATCTCCTGCTCTATCCTTTCTATCATTGCATCTGATATTTATTAGAAAATCATGTTTATTGTTCACAGGGAGGCAATGCATAGAGGAACCTCAATCTTTCTACCAACTGCTACATTTCCGATGTTCCCGGAGAGGCTTGCCATGAATGCTATGAGCTTGCAGCAGGGTAAACAATGCAAATCTGTAAGCGTATCTGTGATTTTGCACCCAGATGGGAGGTAATATTCCATTATCTACCCTTGCTGATTTCTGAGCCAATTCTTTCTTTTCTTTTCTTCTTTGAGATTGGCTTTTATTTATCATTTCAAAGGAATTTCATTTCTTTGAGATTAGCTTTTATTTATTATTTCAAAGGAAATTTCATGAGAGGTGTGGTACATTCATTCACATTCCCATTTGTTTTGTGCATAGTATTGCAGAATATACTCTAGAGAATTCAGTCATCAAACCTACCTACATGCTGACATATGAGAGTGCAACTGAATTGCTTTACATGAACCTGGAAGAAGAGGAAGAACTAAGGATTCTTCAAGAAGCTGCTTCCATTCGTGCACAGTGGCGTCGTAGCCAGGTACATGCGGAATCTGCTTTCCTATCTGCTGGTCCATAATTCATCATTACACAAGTCACTTGTGATATGCATATGAAAGCACAACACAATATAATTATAAAGGCATGGGATGAAAAAAAACCAATTTTAGCATGACATCAATAATGTGTACACAACCCCCTCTGCATAAATTTTTGAGGGAAAACAAACAAAATTTACTCTTAAGCATTTTATCAGCTGACAATAAGGTATAT
Source organism: Cenchrus fungigraminus (assembly GCA_036936925.1). Lineage (NCBI taxonomy): Eukaryota > Viridiplantae > Streptophyta > Magnoliopsida > Poales > Poaceae > Cenchrus > Cenchrus fungigraminus. Next base: position 13,150,674 of record CM072779.1, read on the forward strand.
TGGAAAGAAAATCCCTAAGTTGAGCTGTCATCTTCCATTGTCCATTGATGGTATTTATGTTCTGATATTGGTTCTCAATAGAATGCATGCCACTTTTATCAAAGTTTGTTTTTCTGGAGACCGCCTCCTGCATTCCCACCCCAAAATTTGACACCCTTAAGTCTGCAGGGTTCAATAGACACTGCGATGATAGAGCCGCGCATCAAGGTGTCAAATCCTGATGACCCCGAACCGAATATTAATTTATATGTCGAAGACCAAGCCAATCCGGCAATGCAGCTTGTATCTGAAATGATGATACTTTGTGGCGAGGCAGTGGCTGCTTTTGGTGCTGACAACAATCTCCCTTTGCCATACAGAGGTCACCCCCAGTCTCACACGGCAGTGTCAGCATTTTCTCATCTACCAGATGGGCCTGCAAGGAGCTTCACCAATATCAGTGTGCTCCGTGCTGCAGAAATGGATTTTCAAAAACCTGTGCCACATGGTGTACTTGGTATTCCTGGCTATGTGCAGTTCACCTCTCCTATACGAAGATATGTTGATCTGCTAGCTCATTACCAGGTGAATATGCTTATAATATTCTTACGAGTCAAGGAAAAGTTGCATAGAATGCAAGAAATTTGGAAATTGTGCATTTATATTTTCATGTTTCCATATTTCTTAGGTTGTTATCAAATTCTCATAATTTAATAATGTAGGTATTTTGATCTTGCCAAGTGTTTTAGTGTGTTGTCAACTTCTAATTATTTAATCATGGTACCTTCATCCGTAGCATATATCTATGGTCAACTTGATTTCAAATATTGACAAGCAGTTGAACTGTAGGTTAAAGCTTTTCTCAGAGGTGATTCTCCACCATATTCAGCTGGTGACCTAGAAGGAATGACATTTATTGCGAGCATGCATGTGAAAGTAGCTAGGAGGCTGCATAGCAACAGCTTACGGTACTGGTTGTTGGAATACTTGAGGAGACAGCCAAAGGGGAGGCAGTACAAAGCATTGATTCTTAAGTTTGTTAAGGATCGTATGGCAGCTCTGCTTTTGGTGGAGGTAGATGGACATTCTCTCCCTATGAATCTATGATAAATTTTTATTTGGTGGTTCAGATTTTTAATATAATACTACCTTTGCTTTCACCACAATAGTATACTACTAGTGGCTTTAGTATGTGTACCTATGTTCCATCAACTCCCATAAGTCCTAAATTACTCCAATTGTTTACCAGTCTGGCTGATAATCTTGTCTGACCCATCCTAGATGATCGATGCTGCTTCTAACTGATTCATTACTTTTTCTATAATTCCAAGAACCTGGTTCCTGACAACTGGTTTGTCTTACAAGTCAAATTGACCTGGGACAAAAACACATGCTGTGGAAAAGGGAAAAAAATCATGGTATATCCGCTAGTGGTGCTCAATTGGTGTACTCATCAGTACATAATTGAACCAATAATGATGTTCTTTAGTTCAGTTTAATTCTGACTATGAATTTTTCGTCTTACTGTTTCTTAAACTACTTAACCAATCTAGTCAAACTTATCCAAACTGGCTAAGGGAAGGAAATGACACCCTTATCCCAACAGAACTAAATGAACATATCCAGTTTGAGTATAGTACTAGAGAGATCTATCGTGTGACCGCTGGGGTGGTTGGTTAACCCCTTCCAATTTGCGGGTCCTAGGATCAGCTTGGAAGCTCATCTCCTTTTGTGAGTTCCAGAGGTTCTGGTTAGCTTTTGAGAGAACAAGGTTTTACTTGCAGAGGCAGTTGGTCAACTGAATCTATTTGCTAGCCTAATAAGTAATAAGCTATAAATTGTGTTCCTTGGACTTGTATAGTGAATGGGTGGTAGTGGTTTGCTGGTTTCTTTTTGCTTGATATCTCCCGCCAAATATCTTTCTCATGAGTATCACTCTTCCAATGCTGATGGTTATTGCCGCTGACAGGTTGGGATGCAAGTTACAACAGTAGTTTCCCGTGGGAAAGTGGGAGATGAAGTTAGTGTTGCTGTGGAAACAGCTCATCCACGTGACGATATCTTATCAATCAGAGAGGTTATTGAGGATACTGATGATACTGAGGAGTAAATGCATGCAAATCTCAATCCTCGCCCTTTGAATTTATAGTAATCTGCAGTTACTGGATGAGAACCGCTCTTGACAACAGGCAATGTTGTAGTCACTGTTCCACTGCCATGACTGCAGTTCATTTTGGTGCCGGTTGTACAGGTGATTACTCAGTGAGACCAAGCTGTCATCTGCCCTTTGCCGTGACCGCAGTTCACTCTAGTGCAGTTGTACAGGTGATTCCTCAAGGAAAATCAGGCCCTTCTCGTTGGTCCAGTTAGTGTAGCATAGGGTACAGATGTTAAGTTGCAAGGATATGGTCTCACTAGGCACTAGCAGTATTGTAACTCGTTATCTATTTTTTAGTACAACAAAAGGAAAGCATGCACGGACATTGATATAGGTTGACAGTTCGTTTCTCTCGAGCTAGTTTTTTCTTGTGATAATCAGGGTCCCAATGCGTATAAATGGGGAATTTTGTATAGCAGTACACGTGCAAAGAATTTTTCTGAATTTGGTATCCCTGGTGTTGTCAACCTTTTTCGTTTCTTACAAGATTTCTGCTGTTATCTCTGAACCACCAAGGTGCATACTCTCAGAGGTCAAAGATATGGTTAATTGGATTTGTGCCATTACAATTTTCATGTTTTTGAGCAGCACTACTACTGTTTGAATAACAGGATGCAGACATGCTACTACTGTATGAATCACAGGATGTTGTTGGATCCATACCGAATATAGCTACCCAATTAGGCCATTTGGTCCACCATCACATTCATCATTCTTGTCAGCACGAGGCTCATCGAAAGTTATACAGATTTGACGGCTATAAGCATACTTGAGTATGTTTATACACAAAAAGAAACAATCAAACAACAATGGCTAAAATTGACGGCTATAGCTTACTTGAATAGACGTCTAATGATACCAAACAGTACAACCCCAGCATGATCTTTCGGCACACAACCCTGCTGCAAAGTATAAACAAAAGCTACACTACACCCAACTCGGATCACTACAAACCAACCTACTGATTAAAGCTACTGTGCCTTCCAGCCTCCGATTTCCTCCTCCCAATCTTCCTGACCCTGAAACCAGACATCATCATCGATCGGTAAGGCGCGCAAATAAACCTACAGGGGCTTGTCGAAATCCAGTGCCAGTAATAGGCACAACGTACAGGCTCACGTCGAGCGAGACTCTACCGTACCTGGGTGGCGGTGAAGGTGAAGCCGACCTTGATCTCGCCGTGGAACGTGTTGTCGGCGGTGACGACGTTGTGCTTCGCCGCGGTCTGGGTGTACGTGCCGCGCTCCGCGCCCAGGCCGATGATGCCCGTCACGTCGATCCTGCAATTGTTTTTGCGGAGGTTGATGAGTGCGGTTGCGCGCGGTCAAATTCTCCGCAAGCTGGGAGGAGCGGTTAGGAGTTTAGGACTAGCGAGGTTGGGCATGGTTGACGGGCGGGAGGGGGTGGGGGGCACTCACGTCGCTTGGCCGAGGGGGTCGTCGCTGGAGAAGTGGTCGTGGTCGAGGATCCGGAGGACGAGCTTGTGCTGCGCGTTGGACGACGCGGCGGAGTTGATCTGGAACTTGAACACCTCGTTCCAGCACGGGTTCCTCCCCTGGTTTCGGGCGACGCTGCTCTTGCGCTCCTGGCTCCGGTACTGAACGAGCACGTAGGGGTCCAGCTTCCCTGCACGAGCACCGTCAGATCAATCAGGCCGCCAACAGAATTCGAAACGAAACAACCCGGGGCCAGCCGGGGAGACGAGACGCGACCCCGAGCACGAGCACGCACTTACCTAGGAAATCGTTGCCGGAGAGGCCCTTGGCGTCGACGAGGTGCACCTCCAGGACGCCCTTCCCCATCTTCCTTGGCTTCTCCTCCGGGGTCTCTCTTCTTCCTCTCGCGATCGATCGGGGAGCGCGCGGCGGCCGCTGTGTGTCCTTCTTCCTTCCGGCGCTAACGAACAGGTATGAGATATCTGACCTGGCGTGTGCGCGCGAGCGTATTTATCGGAGGGCGTCTCGCTCCCGGTGCCCCCCTGGCGCGTCGTCCAGGTCAAAGCTTCCGAAGTCTGAAGCGGTCGCCGCCCGCGGGCAGGGATCGCCAAACAAGAGACCACCCCACGCCTTTTCTGTGTCCCCACTCCACCTCTCATTCGTTCGTCTCGTCCCACGCAAAGATGCGTCGTCCGTTTGTTATGCCAGCTTGGCCGCTTCCGCAAGAGCAAATTGCTGTGCCGTGTCGTCGTCTTCGTGGAAGCGACGGCCCCAACTACCTACCGTAGCCGTAGGCCTTGCGCTTTGACCTGTTCGTTCGACAGTTCGAGTACAGCGGCGCGCGTACGGTGGGCCCGCGAGGCCCGAGACATGTGGACCCTCCTTTCCCTCTCCTGAATGAAGCATCGTTCTGAACGCTGCGGGGTGCACTAATCCTCCTGTGTGCTTGCGATCGTTGCTGATTTGTCAGGCAACGGTTTCCCTTTCCTATTTACCACCACGACCCGTATGGTGTACGTACGCGCAACTAACCTCGACCGGCAGAGCGGGTTGACCAAGACCCGTACTCTGGGATTCTATTCTAGAGCGGGTTTGATCGTTTCAACGCGCGCGATTAGTTTGTTTCACAGTTGTTCCTACGAGCGTGTATCTCCGGCTGCTGGGTCAACTGAGACTGACCACAACCGTTTGTCGAGTCTCAGGTCATGCGTTTCAGCATTTTAAATTTTCGGGTCGCGTTTGCATCTGAGGTCAGCCTTTTTTGTCCCCCCCCCCCCCCCCCGCTGATTTCGTGACTTAAGGTTTACTAGCTAACTGATGAGGACATGTAGAGTGATTAGCACATAATATATGCCAGTGCCAAATTTCAAAACATTTGTTTCGGATCGATAGTGGTAGTCGTCAGTAGTAGTATCTGTACCTGTACCTCAATACTACTGATGATGAAATTACGCACTACGCAGCACAGTAGCTATCTGCAGACTTGACTCGTGCCTGACTTGGCACTGAGATTATTTAATCACGGCTTAGCAATGATAGTGTTTGGTACCATAGTTGCGGTAATGATGTAGAGCTACGTAGATGTAACATGCTGAGAGATGCTCTTGTAAAATAAAGACAGACATGAAGTCCTTTCCCAAATCAGTGACGAATTAAAAAGTTCGGTAACAGACCCCTTCCACTTTGTGCCTTGGTGCACGACTCATAGGAATGCTACACAAACGACGCAAACTGAGCTAGAACAGCAGAACAAGCGGGTAAAATGGCATCAGCAGCATTCGGCAGAACAAGCGGGTAAAATGGCATCAGCAGCATTCGTTTGTACATGCATCTGGCCACGTTGAATAACACTAAGCAGACGAAGACTTGACAGTAGCAGACTTGATGATGTCCACGAACTCGGGCTGCAAAAGCAGGGAAAAATAGGGGGTCAGAACTGTGAAGGTAACTTGAGATATGTGGCATGATGCCTTCAGACAACTTTATGAACAAAATATTTTGAATTCTACCAGTAACAATAATAGCTTTAGCTACACATCTGTTTTGTAAACTACTTGGATTTCAGCATATGCATTAAGGGGCAGAGATAATACATTCTGTTTTGTAAGAAATACTTGGATTTCGGTATATACATTAACAAGGAACATAGATGCTACCTTCAGTGACGCTCCGCCAACAAGGAATCCATCAACATCTGGTTGAGCCGCAAGCTCTTTGCAGTTACCTCCATTCACAGACCCTGCAAACATACAAATACAGAAAAAGGTTAAATCTAAGCAATGAGAAGCTAATTTTGATTTGTGTATGCAGTAAATTGGCAATCTATGTTGGTTTTCCCATTCCCACAATTCAGTCATAGAACTTCCAACATATTGTAGCAAATAGGTATAGAAGAGAATTCAAGTGCTGGCAGTAGTGCTACCTCCATAAATTATCCTCGTCGATTCAGCAACTGCAGGACTAACATTAGAGTGTAGCCACTTTCTCAGACCATCATGAACCTACAATATCATGCAATTGTAGCTCTTATTTGAGAAGTTGCAACAATAATTATCAGATATGCAGATACAAAGGGAACACACTGTTTGCAAGCAACATGTGAAAAAAGAATGTCAGTCATGCAGTTGTAGCTCTTATTTGAGAAGTTATACCTCCTGAGCCTGAGCAGGGGTTGCAACCTTGCCGGTCCCAATAGCCCAAACTGGCTCATATGCCAACACGACATTTGTCCAATCTGATATCTTCTCTGAAAAACAGATGCGGCACAGTAAAGCAGTGAGATTGGAGAAAAACGAAGTCCTTTGTTTCTGTATGATGACATAAAATGAAAAGCAGCGAATGCCAAAAAAAAAAATCAACTAATCCTGATAATCAGTATTTACTTAGGTAGGAAAACAATCATTTAAGTAATTTAATATTTGTGTAATGTATAAGACAGTTCCATGTTAAAATGCCAATAGCTTTCAGACTTTTCTCTGTGCTCTCAGCAACCAATATGTTCTCTTTCATTTTTATTTCAGAAGATTTTTTTGTCCACGTATTGTGAAAGCAATTGAAAAAACATAGGATCATTACATACTGGAACTCATATTTCACAGAAGCAGGAGTTGACTGAAAACATAAATGTTGTGAAAGCAAAGAGGCAAATTATTGTTTCAGATAATCTGCTTAAATAAAAAAATAGTAGCAAGTAAATGTTACCAGCAATAGCCTTTGTCTGTGCAGCAACAACATCCATTGTCGTTCCTGCTTCTCTCTGCTCAAGGGTCTCGCCAATGCAAGCAATTACCTTGAGACCTTGGGAGAGTGCATATGCAACTTTATCAGCAACAAACTGTCATGAATTTAAGAAAGTAGATATTTAGAACACGATAAACTTAATAGCAAGAACACTAGGATTCTGTTACATTCAGAACTGGTTGGTTAGCAACCCCACTATTATGCGTTTAGGAGATCCACAAAGAGTTGGTGCATCATCTGAAATTATCACATGATTTCGCAACATTGCATAATAGTAAAAAGCCTTGTTAGGTCAAAATATAACATATTGGGAATGTCTAATATTTCCTGGCCTAACAACAGTCACTGCCTCACCAAAGACAAATCTAGTAGAAGTACTTCAATTTCAACTGTTAAGTGAGATAATCGAATGCCACTAATTTTCAAGACAGCTGCCTGGGAGCTCCTGAAGCACCGCAACAGAGTGATTTTGACGGTGTCAGACCCAGTTTTTGACTGTGGACCATGAGGTTCATAGAACAAGATCGCCTTCACATTGTTAGGTTTAAACATGATAGAAGTTCACTGCTATCAGATTGGCTCCTAACCATAGATTAGCTCTCCCTCGCGAACCCTGTAACACCTGTATGTAAACCTCCCTAACCCTGTACTCCTCTAACCCTTTTTAATGAAAAAGAGACGTTGTGGTGACTTTCCCCACAGTTTTCTTTCAAAAAAAAAAAACAAGACAGCTCATTCCAAGCATATAGCAATATAACACAGGAGATAAGTTAGACCACAGTCTATCCAAAGCATCTAACAGAACAACACAGGAATATGAATTGCCAATACAAGAAATAAATCAGACCACAACACAGTCAACTAAAATAAATTCAACAGAAGACTTAGAATTTGAAATGCACTCACATCATTGGATTCACTCAACAGAGCTCTGCGCTCAGAGTGCCCCAAAATAACCCATGGCACTTGCAGGTTCACCAGCATCTCAGCACTGCAACAAGAAAACTAGCACATATTAGCCAATTGGGACCAGTACTCCACTTAAGATTCATTTGGTGGGTCAGGTTAATAGAATGGGTGACTCTGGATCAACACACAGTCATGATGGCACTGGTATTTGCCTCAACACGATAATCAGAAAGAGTGCTATTTGCCTTAACAGCAGTCTTTCGTAGTTGCTTAATATTCCAGGATCCAATCCACGAACTTAAGTTCAGACTCGGTCAATTACTAGTATCAAATTTTAAACAATTGAAGGCCATACAAAAGCATACAAATGTTTCATTAAGCACACCAATACACCCTTCCTGCCATAACCAAGCCACATTTATGGAGCTGAAACCAAACTATCTAAAGGACGTGAAAACCGTACTCTACACTCCATGATCTATAATCTAGATGGTTAAACCCCGATCTGACAGAGCAGACCCCGTACTCTACACTCTGCAGTTCATTCTTCGGTATGTACCACAACGCTGAACCATGACACATCCAAACAAGAGGGAGAAGTAACCTGATCTCGCCAGTGAAGGCACCACCCTTGCGCACCCAGCAGTTCTGCGCGGCGACGGCGAAGTCCAGGCGCAGCAGCCCCTTGACCTGGGGCAGGAAGACGAACGGCGGGCTCACCACCACCTCTGCGCGCGTCACAAAAAAAAAAACAACCAAACCCGGAGATCAGCACACGGATCGATCCAGTGAAAACCAAACCCCACGCGAAACGAGATCACGAGAACTGAGACGACTCACCGACGACGTCCTCGGAGGGCACCTCGGCCTCGTTGAGCACGGTGACGATCTTCTTCACGTCCTCGCCGGTGCCGTTCTGCGCGACGGGGAGCGGATGCCGTCAGAGATCAAACCAAGCCAAGCGAAGGTCCGGCGTAACGAGAGGTCGGATTCGGATCGAGAGGTGGGCACTTACGCATTTCCAGTTGCCGCCGACGAAGAACTTCCTGGGGGCCATGGCTCGTCGTGCGCGTGCGGAGGGAGGGCGAAGGCGGAGCAGCCGCGACGGAGACAGTGGAGTTTGGTTGGTGTTTGCGCGTGCGTGAGGCGAATCGAATCGAGATGGGGGCGGTTATATCGAGGGGGGCGCACAGGTGGCGGTGGCCGGGCTTCTTGCGGCGGAAGAAAGAAGCTTTTGTGCTTTGGAATGTGCCTTGTGCGGCGTTTTCTTGCTGGGTGCTGGCCGATGCTGCGGGCGCCTACGGTAGAGCAGAAGCCGCGGAGCAACTGGTTTGGAGCGCACGCAGCCGGTTTTCGGCTCGACACCACGAGGCAGCCGCCTCCGTTTTCTTTTCTTTTTTTCCGAAATCAGGCGCCTCCGTTTTCAGATTAGGCACCGTTTAGTTAATAAAATTTTTTATGAAAATGATAAAATTTTTGTACTGAGAAACATGTTCTGTGAGAGGTGACACGGTCTGCAATACGAAAAATTTGGAGACTTTTTTTTAGCAATGTAGCACACAAAAACCATCGAGTGAGAAACACAATAATTATGTGTTTAAGCCTTAAGGCGTGTCAAATTACCAATTGTTAATTAACTTCACACCAAGAAAAAAAAGTGTCACGGTCACACAGGTCAAAATTCGATATTGCCTATTATAAACAAACTGCAATCGTATATTTACGTACTATCTATAATCTTATTAAAAAAAACCAAGCATGATTGATTTAGACGTGTACTAGCAAACAGTTCGCAGCTGAGAACAAATGTAAATGCCTTTATAACAAGTAAGGAAACGAAGCATGCTGCCTGTCATAGTTTCTTGACAAACCCTTGCCACAATTCCAGAATTTAGCCCACAAATCAGGCTTTATTATTACAAAATGCAGACACTTGCTGTTTCCGCATGAAGCGGAACACACAGTTTGTTAGACAGAAGTATCAAAAAAAGAAAGAAAAACGATTGACATTCCAATGGGGAAGCTCTTATTCAGCTATATGATTTTTTTCCTCTAAAGCTATGTTTTCTTTGTACACAGCTGTGGGCTTCTACAATCTGAACTCCTAGCTGTAAGTTCACAAAAAGCGGCAAACAATGTAATCTTCTATGGAGTGTCCAATTTAGACAGTATTTTGTACACCCTGATTACAAGAGATGACAGGGTACTTGATGGCCCATTTGTACTCAGCATGTCATTTCGATTGTGGGAGCTTCTCTTCTCCACCTGGTGGTGTTTGATTTGCATTTTGGCTTAAACCGGGACATTTGTGTGAAGCTTGTTAGTTCGGAAGCAACTTTCATGTGTCCCATCATACTTCGTAACACTGAAATTAGTTCCTGAAAGGAAAAGAATAATCAATTATGAGAATGATCACAGAACTCGAACCTGAATGCCCGCACAGTTGATCAGGAAAATAAACTCTACATGCTGACTAGAAACACACCAAGATGTTCAAGATAGCATACCTGCAAATCAAGGAATTAGGTTACATCCAAATCGCTGTATGTGCTACGTCCTATTAGAATTTGCGCCTTCAGAATTATGGCAAGGAGAGTTCAGAATCTCAGAACCAGAAGTGTCCAATCCATCTGCTGAAAAATCTAGCTGTTTCTCAACTGATTTCACGGCAGCCATTCTTTTTGACCTGATCTGATATGGAGGTGAAGCATCAGAGCTCCTTACAGATGTCAATAACCCATCAAGAGGACCCAATGACAAAAGTGCAGTTTTAAACGACCCTGGAGTATTTGTACTGGCTGCCTTCCCATTAGGAGTGTAAAAACTATCAGTGTTTACTCCACCCATCTTCAATTCATTATCTGAAGTAGGTGTTGATTTATCACGTTTTCTTTTCCTTAATATTGAAGGTGTGCATGGAAAGCTGTCAGCAGCTGTCTTCAGAATCGAATCAACAGTAAGTGGACTTGATACTTTGCCAATCGTTGGAGAAGGAGAAGTAAAACCATCAGGTGACTTAAGTCCATCCCTGCTATGTTGTGTTGTTTGATGTAAACCATGATTTTCAGAATGGAGCGAGGAATTGATAGTGGCCACTTCTTCCATGTTAGGAATCTGATAACAAAGAGGACCTAGGGTGGAATACAACTCATTCTTCAAAGATGATTTGGTACCACTTTTGGCCGGTGCAGATTTTAATTGAATGGCACAGCCCTCCCCCACAGGATCAGGTGTGGAGCAAACCTCAATACCCTTCTCATGAAGGGAATCAATTTCGAGGCCCTTGCCTCGGACAGATTCACTTTGACCTAGTGCCGCTAACGTAGCAGCAGAACCATCAACTAGTGCCATTTTGTATGAAGTCTGCGCAGTTGGTATAGAAAGTGAAAGGAATGCAGAGTCTTTCAAATTATATGCCTGTGAATGTGAACCGATAATGGAGCGGTGAGCTCTCCCAGGGACATCTTTTGAACCAATATTGGGCACTTTGTTCAGATCAAGATGGTTGCCCATAGCAATAGGCCTCATTTGATCCTTAAAATCATCATGGGCAAGAAGGTTTGGAGCTGCGAGAAAACTGTTGGCACCATAGGTATCTAGCCTTTTTCTCAAAGAACTGTTCCAATGATTCTTTATAGAATTATCAGTCCTGAAAACAAATGATAGTATCAGCATGGTTCCAGAATCCAGAGAAACGATTTCAATCAAAGTGCAGAGAGGAAATCAAGCTAAGGTTCCGTAAAACTTTGAAAATCAAACAATGTATATGGCGGTGATGCATTGATGACATAAAGCAATGATGCCTGTAATTACAACTATGATGGTATTCAAATGACTCTTAGAGCATCCTGATATCTTTGTAGCCCAGTATTCATTTTTCAAATCTAGAATTGCATGGTAATTATGGTATGATTTCATAGAATCATAACTCATTTCCACTAAAATGATCCAGTTGTTTACAATTAATACAACTGAGGAAGTATAGAGCATACTCCTGAAATAAGTTACCAGGGTCAGTGGCACCATTATGTCTTCTTCAAAATATTAAAAGGAACTGATGACTCATGCAGTTGCCACAATTTAATAAGTCAGGTACCCAAACAATTGCAAAAACAACTTCTTCAATTCACAAGGTCTACTGAGAGGAGCAAAGTGATTTTTAATGAAGGAAATTGTCCAGAGGGAGTAAACTATCAATTACCTTCCAGGAAGAGCTTTTGCAATTTCTGCCCACTTATTCCCAAACACTCGATGAGCATTGATGAGTGCCCTTTCCTCCTCAGGAGTCCAAGCATCTTTTCTTATTTCTGGATTCAGATGATTATGCCACCTACAGTTTCAATAGTTTAGAAATATAAGCTCACAAATTCACATCATGCACTGTACCATGTCAAGCTTGGGCACAAACATACGATGCATAAACAGAGGGAATGGGACTTTGACAAAAGGGGACCTGACCTAAGTTTGTAAGCCAACAATGGCAGATAATGGGGGAGGGCGCTAACAACAGCCTGTTCCAGATAACGAGCATAGACCAACTAAAGCTAAAAGAAAACGAAGCACAAAAAAAAAACTAACAGGAGCTGTCTCACTACCATTTTCACACAGAACCAATTTGACCCAGCACTATGACAAAGATTCCTCAAACCATCCAGCAGCTTGCATATAAGTAACTAGGCTACAGAACTAACTATTTTTAATTTAATCTTTCCAATAAAACATAAGTGACATTCTCAGATGCATGCAAGTCCATTTTTTTAACTTCAAGCATAGGTATTCACATGAACATTTTAATTGGGCATATGATAACGAAAAGGCGCGTCTGGTTTGGTAAGCACTCCCATAATATCAATTGCAAGGTTTCTCAAGAATGATGCATGCAACCTTCCGAATAATCTGTACATGATCGGATGAGTACCTCTCTCGGCATTGCTTGCCTATGCGACCAGGCAATGACTTTGCTATGATAGACCATTTTGTGGGTCCATACTTGCGCACAAGGTCAATGATTTTATCATCTTCCTGTAAAAAATGATAGATATAACATCTTCCTCAATTGTCATGAATTGCAGCTCTTTTTTTTTTGTGAAAGTGAAATCAACACTACAGCTACAAACCTCTTGAGTCCAAGGGCCTTTAATAAGCTCGGGATTAAGGACCTTTTGCCAGCGATGCAAACATTGCACCTCTGTCCTATCATGGAAGAATTCAGCTGCATAAATAGATACAGATGCCTTTTGTGAGTTCACATCCACCAAAACATATAACAGACAACAGTATGTGTGCACCCATAGCAGCTACCACCCCTGGAAAATAGAGATAATGCCATAATTCAGCACTGCTAAAGAGCACCAAAAACCGCTCTTACTTCTTTTAACCCTTTTTCCTCGGTATTCTGTATTCGTACTCACACATACATATGCAACAGTTTGGGCTCATTTTAATAGAATCAACAATATGCTCAGTCAAATTTAGCTCCTTAGTGAGAATGTCTGTGGAGCTTCAACATGGCAGGAGAGAACCTTTCCTGTACCATACATATTCTAAGGTCTCCATGAGGCTATTTTCCTTAATCATGCTCACTCTAAATTCAAAGCAATGTTTAATGCCAATTTGTGCGTGGCATAAAGATATATCAGAGAGAGACATATCTCCCTAATTGATGGGCACACTTGGATTAAAGACAGCATAGCATTATATTATAAAGCATACAATGCCAAGTCAAATTATCATGAAACTTTATTTTAAGGATAAATGAATATATGAGTTGTAGAGTGGAAAGAAGAGCCAACCTATTTTTTTCCAGTTTCTACCCTTGAAAGTTTCAACTGCCTTCCGCAGTGTTTCATCCTGTTGGCACATGTTGGAGTCAATTATAAACAGTTCATAACTATATTAAAAAAATAAAGAAAAGAGAAGCTTCTAGCAAAAGAAACAATAAACAGATCAGGACATGGACAATAAGGAAATCACAAATGATAAATAGAACGACAAAAGGAACTTTCTTGCATTTGGTGCATTAAGATACTAATGCATATGTTCATCAGTTCATTTCATGTTATATAGGTCAGTAAACCAAACTAGACATTCGCGTGAACTTCAATATATATGCATGTCAATATGTCACTCTTTAATCTTTAATTCTTTATAATAATAAAGAATGTAAAATAGTGACCTCTTCTGGAGTCCAGCCACCTTTAGCTCTTCTTATCGGCCCACTTGTTCGCCTAACATAATGAATAATTTGTATTAGCTAAAGAGAGAGTATATTTATCAAGCAGAAATTACTGGCACAGGACAGGTTTAAAAAAAAATAGGGGCTTATATCAGTTATAATTAGAAAAAAAGAAACTAACTAGTTTTCAAGGAGTTCAATTCTCACAAAAGATGTATTCCAATACATGAAAATCCACAGATAAATGGGCAGACTTAATACGCCATAATTTATGTCTCCACTATTTAGACACCAGAGAACAAGCAAATCCTAACAGTATTGGGGAAAAGATTGGCAACAAGGTGCTGACAACAATCAGGGGAGCCCAGGTTCGTGTCGCGGCACAATCTTCTTAATAAAGACAAAAATCAGGGGGGCGTGCCTCCCCGTGGTCCATTTTTTTCCTTCAAATGTTATCGTCCAATACCATCACTATAGCATCATACATTTTTAGCCACTAAGCTGCTCCGTACGCCGCTAAGACCCCACTAACGCTACAGTAAGTGCTCTGCTACTAGCACCATAAAAAGGACCGCATAAATACAAGACAGTAGTTATGAAAACAATGACTAAACCATGTTTCTACCGACAACACTGCAGGATGACCATAATAAGCTGCTAAAACCTCAATAGTCATGAAATAGCACAAAAAACACCACATTTGACATCATTACAACAGGTACTGCACATAAACAAACAACTGAGCACAGCAATCAGAGCAGTTCAAACATCATAAACAACTAGGCACTGCGATCACAGCAGCCTACGCCATTGAACTAATCACCACGGCACACTGAAACTTCATCAGCATACCAGTTTACCAGTACTGCTGTTCCTTGAACTGGTATGAATTCAGCATGCAGTGGATTTATGTTCATATGATGTTCATATGAGTTTAGCATGCCACACATCACAAATTTCACAAAGCAAGCAAACTGTGACAGCTCCAATAAGACAAAAGGCTCACTGATCCCGTCTCAACAACCACCACAACAAACGTCCCCTGCTCCAATAAGACAGCATTCCTAGCAGTGAGAATTTTTCTAAATTACAAGTGAAACGCTCATCATACAACAGACCACACAAATTACCACAAAACCACCGCCCCACCCACATAAGATCCCCATAACACCCACAACTATGGGGCACACCCAGAGCAAGCATCCATAGAGGTAAAGGTAAGGCAAACGGTACTATCGAACGGTTAAGCCCCCAGATCCCTCCTCCGATATGACCAACCAAGTGCAACGACTCACCTCAGACCGGAGATGGAATTCCCCGAGCTTGACACCAGCGGCGACGTCCCAGCCGGACCTCCGCCCCCGCAGCTGCTGCCATCCGAAACAGAGGAGCTCGACGCCGCCAGGGGCTGCCGATTCTCCACGCACCCCTCTTGCACCACCTCCGCCATCGCCCCCATCATCACCTCCTCATCACAGGGACAACCTAAAACCGGAAAATCACCGCCAAAATCACCAAAGTTCGGATCAAATCCCACGGGGCAACCACCCCCCACAACAGATCGAACGAAACGCCGACTTACTAATCTGGCGGATCCCAGATCGAGGGACCAGGGGATCGAATTGGGGCTCCGGGCGGCGAATCGATCGGCGGCGAGGGGAGGCGGGGGAGATGGCGCGAAGCGAGGGCGGCGAGGCCCGAAACCCTAGGAGGGTATAAAAGAGCAAGCTTTTCGCTGCCTCTCTCTACGGCTTCGGTTGGATGTCGGGGGGAGTTGAAGGGGAGACGAGACGGCAGAGGATGCTTTCAAAAAACCTCGCCCGTTGAAGGTCAGGGGAAGAGGAGGAGGACCAGGCGAAATAAATTACTAGCCGCCTTTTTTTTCCGAATCAACCCCTGAAGTATGATGTTATTTACTAATCTATTTTGACAATGAAAAGGGGCAAAGAGGCATGCCCAACTTAACGTAATAACTGTGGTTAAAATCATCAGAGTCGCTTTCACTAGAACTCAAGACGTGCAGTCATGTATAACTCGGTGCCTAAAACCATGCAAAGGGACGCCAGATATATTTCGTCTGCAGCTTCCGTTTGCAGTGTCCTTTTGTGTAATTTTGTCGGAGCAAGGGGGTGGGTAGATAAACGGGAGCAAAGCGGCTCGGAGACGGAACGAAACGTATGACGGACGCCACAGCCGTGTGACGGAGGGGCTGACGGCGGCGTCGGTTGCCCCTTGCCCGGCCCGCCTGGGTCACGGAAACTAGCGGGTTGTTGCGCTCGCTAACGCCGCCCGGTTACCGTTGCGGGCCCGGAGTTTGAACCCCTAACGGCTCCCCCTCGCGTGTGCGTGTGCGCGGTGGTGCGGCGGAACGAACTGGGCGGGGCCCGCATCCAGCCGTCCTGATCCCTTTCCGGTTTCCCTGCGCCGTTCGATTTCGATCTACGGTAGAGTGGGCGGCAGCGTCCCGCGGCCCGCGGGCGTCGGGTCTTCGGCTCATATACTGCACAGCAGTAGCTTCTCACGATCTTTATTTACATAACCAATTAATCATCAATATTGACACGGTAAAATGTGATAAAGGATCATACTACAACCAAAATTTTCAAGAATGAACTTTTACAATTTTACATGATACTGTATCCATCAATCTGTCTTATCAACGACTTCCGTGAAAGTTAGAGCATGTTTAGTTCCAAAAATTTTCCCAACTACCCGTCACAATAATCTTCCGACACTAATTAGAAGTATTAAATATGAATTAATGACAAAACTCATTCCATAACTCTTATCTAATTTTTCGATACGAATCTAACGAGCCTAATTATGTCATGATTAGACAACGCATGCTATAGTAAACAATCTCTAATGACGGATTAATTAGGCTTAATGGATTCGTCTCGCGGTTTTCCGTCCATTCGTGTAATTAGTTTTGTAATTAGTCTATATTTAATCCTCCTAATAGACCTTCAAAGGGACCCCAAATTTTTTTGTTTGCGAAACTTCGATCAGTACGCAGATTTGAGGGAAATGCAAAGATACATTGTGGGTGTGTTTAGAAGCTCAACTTTCTCCAAAATTCACTATGCAAAAAGAAGATTCCCTATCACATAAAAAATGTCGACACATGCATGGAGTACTAAATGTAGATGAAATCAAAAACTAATTACACAGTTTGAATGTACTTTGCGAGACGAATCTTTTGAGCCTAGTTAGGCCATGGTAGGACAATATTTACCACAAACAAACGAAAAGTGCTACAGTACTTTTCAGTTCGGAACAGTATTTTTCAGCCCAAAATCCGTGCAAAATCCAGAATTTTACATCCTAATTCAGAGAACTAAACACACCCCGTGATTTGGTACGCCACTGATGAGACCGTTACGTCATGGTGGCGGGGCCAGAATGACAGACGTAGTGGAGTCGTATCTCCTTTCTGCATCCAAAGGAACCATGCAGAGAGCATTCAGCAACTGCCAACTGCAATCCTGCGGAGCGTTTAGCTGTCACGGACAAAAAAACAACCTCATGTTAAATTTGCTTGAAGTAACGCAAATGTTTTTTAAGAACAGTCCAATAATCTTCTGCTAGATATGCCAAGATTTGCAACCTGTTCGTTCGGCTTATCAGCCACCAGCCAGCAGTACTTTTCTCTCAGAACAAATCAGCCACTACCAACCAGCCAACAGTACTTTTCTCTCAGAACAAATCAGCACCAGCAACCAGCCACTAGCCAAACGAACAGGCTGTTGACATGGACCCGTTTGAGCAAACAGGTATCACAACAGAGCAATCTGAAAGGCTATTCTAGTCAAACACACGGACAGGAGTCTCGTTCTATACTGTACGAACAGGAAATGGCATACAGTTAACAAAAACTGAAATGTGGTAGTTGGCAACAAAGCAGGAACTCATCTAGCATATCCATGGTTGACCTCTGATTAACAAGGGGAAAATAAAAAATCAGACTTGACAAATTTTCCATTTGACAGAACAGACTTAGAGCTTCGGCTCCTCCAAAAACGGCTCCGGCTCTGGCTCCTCTGGTGGAGCGGCTTTTCTGATGGAGTTGAAGCCGTTTTGAAAAACGTTTGGCAAAACGGCTTCACCTGTTGAATTGAGGTGGTAAAATGTCTAAATTACCCTTTCTTATTATTTTTTTCTTTTTTCCTTTTCTTTATTTTCCTTTTTTTCTTCTCCCTTTTCCCCCTCCTCTCTCTCTTCTTATCCATTCATCCCCATCCGCTTCCCCTCCCTCATCACGGGCGCTCCCGAGTCCCGATGCCGCCCCAAGCTCCCGACGCCGCCCCGTCTCCACCCCGCCGCGCCGCGCCCCGGCCCGCTCCGGCCGGCCCCGCCACTCCCCACCCCGCCGCCACCGGCGCCTCCGCCCCTCCTCCACTGCCCCGGCCCGCTCCGCCCAGCTCCGGCGGCGGCGCGTAGAGCAGCGGCGGCAGCTCTCTCCGGCCGGCGAGCCGTGGGTCCGCGCGGCTCCTCCCCTTCTCCTCCTGCTCTGCGGCGAGCCGTGGGTCTGCCTCTCCTGCTCTGCACGACCCGAGGGCAATGGTGGGAAAAAGGGGGCGGAGCCGGATGGAGCCACGAAAACGTGGCTCCACCTCCCCTTCGGAAGCCGCCAGGGCTTCCGGCACCAGCTCCACACCCGGAGCCGGTGCCATTTTCACCGTTTGGGAGGGCTCCGCCTGGAGCCGCTCGTGGAGCCGGAGCCGGAGCCCACCCAAACAGGGCCTTAGCAAACTTGGTACCTCCAGAACAAATCAACTGATCGTGCATGAATAATACTGACTTTTTGAAAGAAATAAAGAATACTGACCTTCCTATGGCAGGAAAACGTCTCAGCACGTGGATCTTTATCTTTCACTGATGTGCAAATAGAAGCCAACCACTCTCGCCAGTATGGAAAGGATGTTCAATAAAGGACCAAAATGTTGCTACAAGACAGATTTCAGCACAGCTTCCTATGTTGGGGTGCTCCTTTGCATATCATCTTCCCACTGGTATGATAACTATAGTAACATATGACCTGGCAGATAACAGAAACAAGGTGCCTGGCTACTTTAAATAAAAGAGACATCTGTAGAATCATCCAATCTTGCCTTAGCGTCCAATAATAATCTGTGGATGGATTCACTTGTTTGCAGACCAGCACCCACCATGTCATCAGTCAAGGCCTCCGCCTCCTGGCACTTTCCTTCATTGCAGAGAAGACGGATCGTCAGGCAATAGCTAGCAACATTTGGGACCAAGCCAATCCTCCTCATTTCCATGATCAGCCTCAGAGCCTTATATGAGCTCCCTTCGCGGCCATAGCCATATATCATCATGTCGTAGATCACATTATTTGGCTTGACACCTTTGGAGTCCATTGACTGAAACAGCTTCCTGGCCTCCATCATCTTCCCTTCCATGCAGAGTCCATGCAGGAGAGCACCATAACTCTGCACATCCACCCCCAAACCAATCTTCTCCATCTCTGAAAGCATCTCCAATGCCCTAGTCATTTCATTTTCCTTAGCAAATGCATCAATGAGTATGGTGTATGTCACCTTTGTTGGAGCCAAATTACGCTCTTTCATGTCCGAGAAAGCTCTAATCGCCCGGGCCATATCTCTAACACGACAGAACCCAGCAATGAGCGTGTTGTATGTCACTGCAGTAGGTGGGAACCCTGATGCCTTCATCTGGTTGAAGAAATGCAAAGCATTGGACATCTTCCCAGCTTTTCCATAGCCATCAACGAGAAGGTTGAATGTCACCATGCTTGGACGGATGCCCTCCCTTCTCATGGCTTCCAGCAGCTGAACGGCATCCTTCAGCTTGCCGTGCCTGCATAGCCCCGCAATGAGGGTGTTGTAGCTGACAACATTGCGCACGACGCCCTTCACAGGCATTTCATCGAACAGGAGACGAGCGCGCTGGAGCTCCCCCGTTCTGCACCACTCCCCGACCAAGCAGTTGTAGGTGTAGAGGTTCGGCTCGATTCCGCTTCTCTTCATATCCTCGAACAAGGCGAGACCCATCTCTCTGTGCCCGTGAACGAAGTAGCCGTGGATAAGCGCGGTGTACGTAACCTCGTTAGGGGCCACGCCCAGGCGCGGCATCACGTCGAACACCCTCCGGGCCTCCGCCACGTCCCCGCTCCTGCAGCAGGCGTGGACTAGCGCGGTGCACGCGGCCACGTCCAGCGCGGCGTCGCCGGACTTCGCCCCGCGGGCGAGTGCTGCCATGGCGTACCGCACCTGTCCTGCGGCGCACAGCCGGCGCACGGCCGCGGCCGTGGTCACCGCCATCGGAGTCCGCGTGAAACCTTCAGCACCGCCCGCTGTTTCCGGGATCTGACCTGTTGCTCGCAGTGCCCGGACTCCCTACCTACCGCCGGCGGCGATACCTCCGATCCCCATCTCCCCGAGTCCAAGAGCTCCGACGGCCAGGCGCCCGACGCCGCAGGGACTCGGGAGGAAGGAAGGAGAAGGGGCGAAGAGACGACACGAGCCAAGTTGTTGGGCCACCTCTGCGTTAGAGGAGAAATGCCCACTAGCCGAGCGGTCGGTGGTGTTTCATTCACACCGGCCACGAACTGGGGTCACGAATTCCACGAGACCGTCGTCGCCTGTAGACGCGCCAATGCCAATCGCCCAATTCGCCATTGGCTTGGCCGAACTGCTTGGATTCTATAATTTGTAATTTGTATATGGTGCGACGAGTTGCTTTCGTTTGGAATTGGACCAAGCTTTCACTACTAGCGAAAAAGGCTTTCGTCCCAGGGTAAAAATAACATTAGTACCGGTTCTGTTTGCCTCCCCCGTACTAATGTTGTAAGAACCAGTACTAATGTCCCGTGCCAAGAAGGAGGCGGGCGGAGCCATCCCGTGGCAAACATTAGTACCGGCTCTTATTGAGCACCGGTACTAATGTCCCATATTAGTACCGGTGCTCAATACGGGCCGGTACTAATGTGTGGGCGGGACATTAGTGCCGGCCCGTATTAAGAGTCGGTACTAATGTGGCTACATTAGTACCGGCTCGTAATAAGGCCCGGTACTAATGTTCAACGGCTATATCTCAGCTTCTTCCTCCTCCAGCCCGAGCCCCCCACCTTCTTTCTCCACTTCGAGCTCCTTCTTCTCCATGGCGTCCTAGAGGAGCTTTTGCTGGATTTGCGACCATTTCTCGACAATTTCACTCGTTGAAGTGGTCTAGAGGTTAGTTGCTTCATCCTCCCTTGATTCATGCTTATTTTGTTGAGTTTCATTGGTTGAAATAGGAGTATTTTAGCACTTTAAAATGAACTAAGAATAGGGGATTTTAGCACTTTGAAATAGGAGTATGTTCTAATAGAATTAATTGAAATGGATGTGCCTTGTTAGTTGGATGAGATGTTCTATATGATGATACAAATTAATTTTTTTTGCATTATTTTTTATAGAAATAAATATATTAAATACTTTAGATGTACTTACTAAGAGAAACGACTAGAATATTAATATTAGAATTAGAGAAATAATTTATTAGTCATAAAAATAGTTTGCTTATAATAATAATAATTTAAATTAAAATATAGTTTTCCCATTATAAATTAGGAAAAAGTTTCTTAAGAAAAACATTTTCTTAAGAAAAAAAATTCTTTATTAGGAAAAAGTTTTTTTCAATACCATCAAAATGGTTTTTTCTCATTAGAAAATTAGGAATAAGTTTATACTTGATGTGGAATATGGATTTAAATGATGTGGAATATGGATTTAAGTAGTTTGAATTTGTGTAACATAGTCTTCCATTCATTATTTAAACACTAGTACCGAGTCAAAAATGGTTTTCTCATTACAATAGTTATTTCTTAGTTAGAAAAATAGTTTCCTCAATAGGAAAATAATTTTCTTCATTAGAAAAATTATTTGCTCATTAGAAAATTAGTAAAAAGTTTATATTTCATGTGGAATATGGATTTGAACAGATTGGATTTATGTAACATAATCACTTACTTTCATTTAAACACTAGTACGTACTCATTAGAAAAATAGTTTCCTCATTACAATAATACTTTCTTAGTTAGAAAAACAGTCACCTCACTATAATCTTGTTTATATTTCATGTGGAATATGGATTTGAACACTATGAATTAGTGTAACACATATAATCTTGAACTTGTTACATGATAATAATATATTTTGTTCGGTTATATCTTCTTTATTTGTAGATGGACCGGCAATAGATGTACACCGACAAGAGAATATCCAATGAATTCTTTAATGGGCTTCGTGGATTTCTAGAAGTAGCAGAATCGAACAAGCCCCCGTCCGGTTTCATTATTTGTCCATGCAGAAAGTGCAGGAATTTGAAGGATTTCTCAACGACAAAGACTCTTCACGATCACCTATACAAATAGGGATTCATGCCAAACTATTTTGTTTGGACAAAACATGGGGAGAGAGGGGTCATAATGGAAGATGACGAAGAAGACGACGACAATATTCCTTATTGGACTCAAGAAGGTGCCTTTGCAATGGGAGATGATCCAATGGGTGAGGATGATGTTGCAATAATTGAGGGAGAGCCTGAACAAGGAGAAGATGAGCCGCTTGATGATCTAGGTCAGGTGTTGCGAGAGTAGAAGGAAGATTGCGAAAAGGTGAAGGAGGCAAAGAAGTTTGACCGTATGTTAGAAGATCACAAGAAACTATTGTACCCAAATTGCAAAGAGGGGCACAAGAAGTTGGGTAGCACATTGGAAATGCTGCAATGGAAGGCTAAACATGGAGTTTCTGACAAGGGCTTCGATGAGTTAATGATGATCGTAAAGGACATGCTTCCAGAGGAGAACGAATTGCCGGAGTCAACGTACGAAGCTAAAAAGGTCGTTTGTCCTCTGGGTTTGGAGGTTCAAAAGATACATGCGTGCCCTAATGACTGTATCCTTTACCGAGGAAAAGAATATGAGAAATTGGAGGCTTTCCTGTGTGCGGAGCGCAGCGTTATAAGATCCCACGAGATGACCCTTACGATGTTGAGGGGGAGAAGCAGAAGAAGAAGAAGAAAATTCCTGCTAAGGTAATGTGGTATTTTCCAGTGATACCACGGCTGAAGCGTTTATTCAGGTGCAAGACTAATGCAAAGTTGATGCGTTAGCACAAAGAAGATCGTAAAGCAGATGACAAGATCAGACATCCTGCTGATGGGTCGCAGTGGAGACTAATTGATAGAGAATTCCCCGAGTTTGCTGAACACGCAAGGAACATTCGGTTTGGTTTAAGTACGGATGGATTCAATCCATTCGGTGAGTTCAGTAGTGGTCATAGCACTTGGCCTGTGACCTTATGCATACTCAACCTTCCGCCATGGCTGTGCATGAAAAAAAAGTTCATCATGATGCCAATAATCATCTAAGGCCCAAAGCAGCCAGGCAATGACATCGATGTTTATCTGAGACCGTTGGTTGAGGATCTTAAAACGTTATGGAAGAAAGAAGGTGTACCTGTGAGGGATGAGGACAAACAGGAGACCTTCAATCTACGAGCGTTGCTGTTTGTCACCATCAATGATTGGCCGGCACTTGGTAATCTATCAGGACAAACAAACAAGGGATACCGAGCATGCACGCACTGTTTAGATGATACTTGCAGTGTGTATCTAAAACACAGTAAAAAGATTGTGTATTTGGGCCATCGTCGATTTCTTCCTCCTAAGCACCCGTTAAGAGAAGAAGGAAAAAAGCATTTTGAAGGTGTTGGAGAAAAATGTAAGAAGCCAGTGCACCGTGATGGTAAACTTGTATTTTCTATGGTGAAAGATCTGAAGGTAGTGTTCGGGAAGGCTTCTGGTGCCAAATCTGTTCCAAACGACAAGGATGGACGTGCACCCATGTGGAAGAAGATATCGATATTTTGGGAGCTTCCTTATTGGGAAATCCTTGAGGTTCGCAATGCAATTGATGTGATGCATGTGATGAAGAATTTTTGCGTGAACTTTCTTGGCCACCTAGGTGTATACGGAAAGCCAAAAGATACAGTTGAAGCTCGTCGGGATCTTAAATTTATGAAACAGCGAAAAAGCCTGCATCCCGAAAAGAGAGATAAGGGAAATTGGTTGGCCCCTGCTAGTTACACCCTCAGCAAGGAAGAGAAGAAGATGATGTTTGATTGCTTGAACAGTATCAAGGTCCCGACTGGCTACTCCTCAAATATACAACGAATAATAAATTACAAAGAGAAAAAATTCATAAATCTGAAGGCTCATGACTGCCACGTGTTGATGACACAATTGTTGCCTGTAGCACTAAGGGGTATTCTACCAGAGAATGTGAGATTGGCAGTCGTCAAGGTTTGTTCATTCCTCAACCAGATCTCTCATAAGGCAATCCATTCAAAGAATCTAGTGCAGTTGCAGAAAGATGTCGTGCAATGCCTCGTCAGGTTTGAGATGATCTTTCCACCCTCTTTCTTTACTATCATGACCCACCTTCTAGTGCACCTAGTTGAAGAGATTTTTATCCTCGGGCCTGTGTATTTACACAACATCTTCCCCTTTGAGCGGTTGATGTCTAGTTACAAGAAGTATGTCCGTAACCGTGCTCGTCCCGAAGGAAGCATCGCAAAGGGATATGCTACAGAGGAGGTGATTGAGTTTTGTGTCGACTTTATTGATGAGCTTGCTCTGATTGGACTCCTTGTATCACGCCATGAGGGGAGACTCAGGGGAAAGGGCACACTAGGGAAGAAAACTCGGATGGATATGGATGAAATGTTATTTCGTACAGCACATTCCTTTGTCCTGCAACAATCATCTCTAGTGGCTCCATACAGGGAGGAGCACAAGTCCATTGTACGGGCCTCAAACAAAGAGAAGTCAGAGGCCTGGATTACACGTCATCACAATGATAATTTTGCATCATGGTTGCGGAGAAAACTTATGGGTGATAACACTATTGGAGAGCAACTGCAATGGTTGGCTAGAAGTCCATCTATCTCAGTACTTACGTTCCAAGGATACGAGATAAACGGATACACATTCTACACGAGAGCCCAAGACCAAAAGAGCATAAACCAAAACAGCGGTGTCCGTATAGATGCAATAGACAACGAAGGAAATGTACACACATACCATGGTGTCATTGAAGAGATATGGGAATTGGACTACGGACCTTTAAAAATTCCTCTTTTTAAGTGTCAGTGGGTTAAAAACCCTACAGGAGGTATAACAACAGACAAATTTGGGATGATAATAGTGGATCTCAACAAGATTGGATACAAAGATGAACCGTTTGTCCTAGCGAATGATGTGACTCGAGTTTTCTATGTGAAAGACATGTCGAGCAAACCACTAATAATAAAGAAAGGTGATGATAAGAGTGTTGTTAATAATGAGCCAAAGCATCACATAGTTCTACCGGGAAAAAGAAAAATTGTTGGAGTTGAGGACAAGACTGACATTTCAGAAGATTATGATCAATTCGATGGTCTTCCTCCATTTTCAGTAAAGATTGACCTAATCATCCTGTTAGCCGAAGAGGACACTCCATACCTACGTCGTGATCACAACCAAGGGACATTCGTGAAGAGGAAGATTGTTAATGTTGCATTAGATGATGATGTATAATATGTTATATTAATTTGTGATCATGTACTAAAGTATTGTAATATTTTAATGAACTAGTATTTTGCTACTTTATTAACAAAACTTTCAATTATTTCACTTTTTATAGCATTATCGGATATTAAATAATAAATTTACGTAAAAACATACATGAGCAAGACTAAATCATGATTTTTCTATTAATTACACTGGATGTACTATTTAAGAAAGATTTTGCATGAAAAAAATAAAATTATTTCCGTTTGTTAAAGTAAAGAACAAAAAAAGACAATTTAGAAGATATTAGTAGCTTATTGATAAGAAAATTTTAATTTTGATTGTTAAATTTAGAATGTCATAGTATCTATGTAAAGAAAATTAAATAAACTTGTTCCACCATTTTATGCGTTGTATATGATTTATCATAAATAAACTGCAATATAGAAAATAAAAATGAAAAATAAATGGTAAACAGTGGGCAACAAAATAAAGACCACATTAGTACCGGTGCTAAACTAGCACCGGTACTAATGTGCTTCTCCATTTGGCGGCAAATGAAAAGCCACATTAGTACCGGTGCTCAACTAACACCGGTACTAATGTGGGTATTAGTACCGGGCCCCCGGTACTAATGTGCACATTAGTACCGGTGCTTGTTTAGCCCCGGTACTAATGTGGGCAGGTATAAGGCGGCGCCCCCTTTCTTCCCCAACACTTAGCCCCGATCCATCCTCCCCTGCTCCTTCCTCGTCTACGCGCGCCGTGCCCCGCCGCCCCTCTCCTCGTCTCCGTCGCCGGCGCCCCGCCGTCCGCCGTCACCGCGTCCCGACGTCCGCCGTCGCCCGCGACGCGCCGTCTCCCGCGCGCCCACCGCGCCGCGCCCTCCCGGCCCGCGCCGCGCCGCCGAGCGCTGCCATCGTCGAACATCGTCGTCCCCACGCCGGCCGCCGTCGTCCGTCCCCGCGGGCGCGTCGTCGTCCCCCGTCCGCCGTCGCCGCGCGCTCCCACCGCGCCCGGCCGCCTCCCCGCCGTCCGCCCCACCGTCTCCAGGCTGCCCCGGCCCGTCCGTCGTCGCCGGCCGCTCCGCCGTCCCGGCCTTGCCGCCCCGCCGTCGCTCGATCGGTACGGTCGCGGCTCGTGCGCGCCGCGCTCGGCCGGGCAGCGCGCGCTCACCGGCGCAATTTGGGGCTGACGTGGTGGCTGACGTCAGCCCCATTTTTTAAGAATTTATTTACATTTAATTATTTTTTTAGAATTTATATTATTTAGAAATAAAGATTTAGATTTAGAAACTTAGATTTATAATTCTTAGATTTAGAAATATAGATTTATAATTTATAGATTTAGAAATATAGATTTAGAATTACAAATATAGTTTTAGATTCAGAATTTAGAATTTAGAATTATGGATGTAAATGTTATTTAAATTTGGATGTAAATGCTATTTAAATGTGGATGTAAATGCTATTTAAATTTCAGTTGCTCGACTCGCTCCCGCCACGCTCTCGAATCGCTCGACTCGCTCGAGCGAGTCGAGAGCGAGTCGAATCCTCCCGACTCGCTCGCTCCCGCCACGCTCCCGACTCGCTCGACTAGCTCGTTCCCGCCACGCTCCCGACCCCTCCCCCCGCCACACTCCCGACTCCTCTGTCACGCTCCCGACCCCTCTCCCCCCCGCTACGCTCCCGACTCCCCCGCCACGCTCCCGACTCCCCCGCCACGCTCCCGACCCCTCTCCCCCCCGCTACGCTCCCGACTCCCCCGCCACGCTCCCGACCCCCCGCCACATTATTATTTTTTGTCCTCGTATTAATTGTCTCATCATTGGAATAGATGGTCCTCATATTATTTTTTGTTACATTATTTTAGTTACAATGGTGCGAACCAAAGAGGACCGAGAAGCGGAGCAAATGATCATGGATTTAATTGCTCGCAATACTATGAATGATGCACCGAATGAACAAGAACAGGATCACAGAGAGGCCGACAGCTATCTGAACATGTTTGCTGATGGCAACGAGAGGGAGCAACCAATTGCTCAAGGAAGCAATGATGGAGAACCATCCGAGGTATAATTAATAAAAACCAGTACCTCGTCATGATTTTCGAGGAACCTACTAATTATAGAAAATGAGTTAATATTTCTTAAATTTCCAGGAGCCTGCATCGAGCAGCAAGAAGAAGCCGGGTGGGAAACACGGCCCAAAGAAGAAGCTAGACGGGCGTTTCATCATCACGGAAGTATCTCCCGATGCGAGACCGTTAGCTCCACATGAAAATGTTGTCAAGTTGATAAATCACATTGGGGCTCTTGTTCGGGACAACATCCCAATAAGCTTTCGGTTTTGGAAAGCGGCTGACACACCTGACTTGCTACCCGAAAAAGGTGATCAAGCAGAAGCTGAGCACGAAGATCAAGATCAGGACGAAGAGCAACATGAAGATAATGAACCCCCGGTACCGGTTCGGCTAGATGTTGTCCCGGTCACAGAGAAGAACATGATTTGGGCCGAGGTGAAAGCACACTTCGGATTTCCCAAAGACACATGTTTGAAAGATGTGCGCACTTGGGCCCTGCAGAAGGGTGCAATTGCCTTTCAGACGTACAAGAAGCAGCTGACCAAGGAGGTCATCAAGGAGGGGCTTACACACGATTTTAAGAAGCCGGGATATGCCAAGTTAAGAGATCATTGGGATGCATTTGTGCAGGGCAAGCAATCGGAAGATGTCGCCAAGTTGATTGCAACCAACACAGCCAATGCACGTAAAAAGAAATAATTCCATCATCTTGGCCCTGGAGGTTACACGATGGCCCTGCCCAAATGAGATCAGATGGAGCAAGAGATAATGGCACGTGGAATCGTACCGGCAACTCTGGAGTGGCCTGAGCGAGCGCGGAATTACTATTATGCACATGGTGGCACGCTCAATCCCGAAGATGGGTCATTAATACCGGGTGAGCAACTAAGACAGACAGCTGCAAGGCTTGTTGATTTGATCAGGGCTACTGCCGAAGGAACATTCATAGCTGATCGAGAGAAGGACGAGCTTTCTGCTGCAATAGGCACTAGAGAACATGCTGGACGTTGCCGAGGCAAAGGTGTGATTCCATGGAAAGTCGCATGGCATGAGCACATTGACTCGTATAAGAAGCGCAAAAGGAATAAGGACGAACAAGATAGGAAAATCAGACAATTGCAAGAGCACGTAGAAATGACTGAGGCAAGAATGGAGGCCATCATTGACGAGCGTGTGGCCCTTGCTCTTAACAAACAATCATCTCAGCAAGGGCCCATAGATGAAATGAGCCCGCCATCTACTAAGGGGAAAAGTAGTGTCGCTTCAACGGATGCAGCACCAGCAAACACGGAAGCACCGGTCAAGGAAGCAGAAGCACCCCTAGCCTCACATGAAGCACCGGTTGTCTCACCAGAAGCACCCCAAGCCTTAGCAAAAGCAGCCGAGGTCTGCCACGAACGGTTCCCCGTGGATGACATCACAGTGAGGTCAGCGTGTGAGCTTCACGCTCAACTCAGAAACAAGATGTTACCGGTGGCTTATGGTGTTGCTGAGGTCCCGGAACCGGGGGAAACATTCATGGGCGTGGAATTCAGTAAATCATTTTACCATAAAGTTGCCGTCGACCGAGTGGTCCCCGGTTGGAAAGACCTCGAACTGGAGTTATCGGGACCTGATGGGGAAGAGGTGCTTGGAGAAACCGTGCACGGTTGGGTATTGTGGGCCAAGGCTCACATAAAGATTACGGAACCGGTCAAAGAAGCACCCCTAGCCTCACCAGAAGCACCTCTTCCTGATGCCTCATCTAAACCCCCCGTGCCTGAAGGCGAAGATCATCAGCTACCATCATCTCCAACAGGAAGCATGAGTCCTCTAGTTGATCGGGACCCAAGCGAGAGTCCACCCCCTCAGCATGATGAGTCTGTTAAGGGCAAGGGTACCAAACGACGAGCTACGCATCATCCTCCGCCCCCTCCTTCAAAGAAGCAGACGAAGCCCAGGCCGAAGAAGCCTCAACCGAAATTATCTTACGAGAAGACTCAGGAGGAGCTAGATGCTTCAGTAAGGGCTGAGCTTGATAGACAAATATTCAAAGCGAAGAAGCCACCTGTTGAGAAACCAATTGACCGGGTCAAATTTTATCGCTTCATGAAAAAATGGAGGAGGAGAAACGAATAAATGCCCAGGCACCTCCTTTGAGTGACTACGACCGACAAGCACTCAACATGGACAAACAGAAGAAGCTCGCGAATAGAGCTAAATCTACAATTCCACAACTAGGCACCCAGTCAAAGCAATCTGTCTCCCCCATCAAGGTGCTTACTTCGCTTGAGCAGCATATGCTCGTATTCAATAAGGATTCAGGTCTGACTCCTGGTCAAATCCGAGGGGACGAACCAATCCCAAAGCAGTTGGTGCCGTTTCTTCCAACGAGAATTCATGAACTGCACGATTAGTACATGGCTGCGTCAGCTAGCGGTGTAACCTATGTGGAAATTACCATAGAAGATCGACATTATTTCCGTGGCCGAGAAACTTTTGGTGTGGAATTTGACCAATTTTGGTACTTATTCAATCAAGATGCAATTGACTCAGGACTCATCGCTTGCTGGACTCTGTAAGTCTCGAAAATAATGATCTAGACATTCTACCTTATCTTAACTTGTGTTTAATTTGAATTTAACTTCAATCATGCAGCTTTGAGATGCAGCGGTGCTGGAGGAGAGGAATAAGGGACGTCGGCTTCATGGATCCACTAATGATAAATCAGACTTGTGTCAGAAAATGGGGGCTGGCCCATTGGACTATATATATTTGTATCTAGAAAAACACCATGAGAAGGGTATCTGTCGGGGTTCCGAAACCGCCGGCCAGTAAATTTCTCGGATTGCGTGCCGGGTCTCGGACGGTTGCGCAAATGGGGGTACACAATGATTTATACTGGTTCGGGCCTCCAGAGAGTAACACCCTACGTCCAGTTTTTGTTATTGTGTTATTTGAGCTGATTTGTAGTAGGGGTTACAATTGGGCGAGAGAGGGAGCTCGATCCCAAGTCTCTGTGTGTGAGAGCCAAGTATGGCTCAAGGTAGAAGAAGAAGAAGAAGAAGTCAAAAGAGAGAAAAAACCCCTCCCGAGAGGAGACAGGAGAAGTAAAGAGGAGTCAGCCCACCTCGAAAGGGCCCCTGCCATCCCTTTTATAAAACAAGGGTGGCAGGTTACATGAGTGAAGAGAGAGAAAGAGAGAGAGAGGCTGTGCATGCGCAACAGGTGTAAGGGGAGTCTTTTCCCAGGCAGCGGGTCCCACCGCCCTTGGTTCCTGCTGGTTGCTGTTGCTATGTGTGATTGCCCTTGACACTTGGTGCATGCATGGGTAGTGTGGAGCCCAAAACCACTCGGGAAGGCTCCCAGCTAGTCGGAAGTGGCTTGTTGGTGAGCACGTGAAGTGATGGAGGTGGTTTTTGGCCGTTTTCCCTCACAAAAATAATTCCCGGAATATCAGTTGATTTGGATCCATTTCCCTTCATGACAATAAATCTAGAAAACCATCAAAAATACGTCGGGGGCCGTCGTGGCTGTGATAGTCGCTTGTAATCGCTGTCTTTGGGTACCCATAATATTAGGTCCCGTCAGTAGCCCCCGAACCTGGGGTGGGAGTCAAGGACTCAC
The DNA here is from genome assembly GCA_036936925.1 of Cenchrus fungigraminus. Taxonomy (NCBI): domain Eukaryota; kingdom Viridiplantae; phylum Streptophyta; class Magnoliopsida; order Poales; family Poaceae; genus Cenchrus; species Cenchrus fungigraminus. The sequence goes on from CM072779.1 coordinate 13,181,836, forward strand.
TCACAGGTTCAGTGACGAAGAAGTGTCGTGATAGTTTTCCCTTATGATTTCCTAGGTGGGTGCGCGCGAGCGCATCTGCCGGATGTAGCCCCCGAGCCCACTAGGGAGTTGCAGACTCGCTTGTGGGGTTAGTGATTTTGGAGCTGAACTGTAACACCCCGGATTTTTGAGCAATAGTAACCATCTTAATTAGTGGAGCTAAGCATGTTCGCTAACATGGTTACATGGTCAAACCCCCCAATCTTGGGTCAAACCCCTCAAAAACCCAAGTGTTACCCCTAGAACCCTAGACCTCTCTGCAGTATTCTAGCGCGTTCTCAAAATTTTGCACAAGTACTTCAAAATCGACCAATAAGAAAGTTGTTCGTTATCTCCGGGGACACATTTCATCCAATTGGTGGCTTTTGAAATTCCAAGTGCAAAAGGTCCAAAAACCCAGTCAAAGTTCACAGCACCCTGTTGACCGGGCCGAGAAAATCCTGAAGTTTGAGTTGATTTTCCGGCTAAACCATGAAGAATTCCATAGGTCACCCTTTGGGAAAGTTGTAGAAGGGTATGTGGTCTACAACTTTCGTATTTGGAGATTTTTAAGTTTAGTTCAAACTTTTTGAGTTTGCCTTGGTCAAACATGCCTTGACCAAATTGTTTTGGGCACCGACGCCCAGGGACACACGCCCTCGCGCTCCAACCCGCGCGCCGAGCCGTCACCGACGTCGCGCCCCGGCGTTCGCACCCGCCGTCAGCGCCGTCTCCCACTGGGTCCCACCGACGTAGTCCCATCCTCGCCACGTGGCCGACGGGAGCCGCCTTGCCTTATCCGCGCCTCGCCTTTATCCCCTCCGCCAAATCCGTCGTCCACGCGCCGGCAAGCCGTGCGCCGCCGCCGCCAACCTGTCCCGTCGCGCCAGCGCTGTCCTTCTTCACGTGCGGCCCAAGCCGCAGACTTGGCCACCAAGGAGCATTTCTCCCTCGCCCATAAAATGAGCCGCAGCACTGGCAAGAAGCCGCGCCCGCCGACCGACGCCGCCAGGCTGCCGCCATCCGCCATGGGAACGCCACTGCCGAGCTCCCTCTCCAAAGTCGTCTCGTGCCCGCCTGGGCTCACATACGTCGCCTCCAGACCTTGCTGAAGTTCTACAGGCCACGCATTGACGAGCCCGGCCACCCAGCTCGCCGGAGCCGAGCCTCCCGCGGTCGCCATGCCCCTGCGCCGCCGAACCCCCTCGTCGGCGCCATCCCCGACCTTTCTCCGGTCACCAACCTCCCCTAGGTGAACCTCACATCACCTCCCACACCTCTCCCTACCCTAGCTCACCGCCGGTTAGCCGGATTCCGGCCACCCCGCCGCCGGCCGTGCCGCCCCTGCCCCCTTGGACCACATTGCGTTGATTTAGAAACTTGCAGGGGCTTGAATGCAAAATCCGAGGACCTATATGTAAAGAACTCAATCTTCAACCCTAGATCTAAAACGCAGCAACTTGTAAAATACGCCATAAATCACAGAAAAATCGTAAAAATACAAACTAAATTTTGTTGTGATCCTTATGACCAGTAGCAACTTTCATACAAAGGAAGTTTTCAAACTTCTGTGTATATTTTAAATTGTTTTGAAATCATCAAATTGCTTATATTTGAAATAATTCAAATTATATAAATGATCTGCAAGTGAATTTTGGATATGTTGCTAGTCTTACCATTTCTGATCCTGTGTGCAAAAATGGCACATATATGTCTTGTATATCTTTAGTTATGAATTAATTTTGATATGTGTAATGCTGTTGTTTTTGATTTTTATAAATTAATCTGTTGATCAAATGGAGCCAATATTTTTTCTACAGCCCTGTGTAATGGATATGCACCCATGATAAATAGTATATCAATTTTGGGCATGTGTAGCTTAGTCTTTTAATTTACCATGCTATATTAAGGCTAATTTCATGTGCATAGTTTAAATTAATTTCTTTGTTGAGTAAGTGCATATCTCTGCTAGAAATGCTTCTGTATAGCTCCATAGGAAGTTTCATCTCTTTTGGTGGTATATATAATTTTGTTTGATTTAATCTTGCATGTCTAGGTGTAGCTTTGTGTGATGTTCATGCTAGCCATAATTGATGAGATGAGTTAAACTTTGGTGCCATAGTATAATTGTATACCTTGTGCATGTATGAGCTAGCTTGTGGTTAGTTTATGTGTATGTCTTTTGGAATAAAAAATCTTGAAATAAATCAAGGTCAATTAAATGGATAGAAGGAAAACCAATATCATTTGTGTGCAACTCAAATTTTAAATGCATGAACCTCACCAAGACACACCCTAAACAGCACCATTACCTTGGTGAGATAAAGTAAATTAATTATCGTGAATATGTACAAAGTCACCATCAAATAAGAAATAAAAATCACCCGCACACACCTTTCTCTAATAGAGGAAGAGTATGTGGAATAGCATATCTAGGTGAATGTGGTCACCCATAAACCCCGCATTTAATTTTAAGATTGAAAAGTGAAATCTCGTTTGAATTGGACAAATAAATCTTATGCATATGCATCTCGTGTAGATTTTTCTATTAGTAGCTTCGAGATCGTCCCGGAACAAGACGAAGGACCGTTCGAGGGACAAGTGGACATCGTGGAGTACCACAAGACCCAAACCAAAGTTTGAAAGGGCCCAAGGCCTAGTTAGAACTAACATCTGCTTGAAAGGCAAGCACCGGAGCATAATCCTATGATTTTAACTTCCTGCAACTATATATGTTATGTTTGTGCATTTAAGTTTCAGGAGTTGATTTGAAACCATAGATGCATGATCCTAGGTTCCTATGTTCTTACTAGCATGATAGGTCGTTAGTTGCCATGCTTTAAGGACCCGGTAAAAGTCGAGTGAAATCCTTCACTCGCGAGCTATAGGTTCTTATGTTGGAATCATAAGATTTAAAATGATATGCTCATGTGGTAAGAGTTTGGGATCGGCTCCGGTCAATAGGTGTCACTGGTTAAGCTTTTGAACGTACTAAACATTTGCCAGGAATGGGACTGGTAAGCCTAGTACCTTCAGGATCCGGCTAGGGAACTTGGTACACTAATCTTGGGAAGAGTCCCCCTGTTGCAGTAAAGGTGATGCATGAGTGAGAGTGGGCGGCGAGGCCGTAACCACCTCACCTTGTACCAAAGACTGTGGAATTGGTCCTAAACCGAGGATAGCTGGGAACGGTCTGGTGGGTGCACACCTGAGGTGTGCACTTTTCCGTGTGTTTAGGTCCACCTTGCAAGGTTATTAATCGATCGATCGTCGGCCTCTCACCGTTATCCGAGACTGCTTACCCATACAGCCTATTTCCCTTTATGATGGAATTGAGAATTAACATGGATGTCTGATTAATTGTTTGCACAACTTATGTTTGCTGTAGATGCTTACTTAGTAATGGTTAATCAACTAGAATTTGAGCTAAAATTTTGAAAGTAAGGACATACTCTTTGTTGCTTTTCAGCAAAATAATCCACTAGCCAAAAAGCTTTGCATGTCTAGAGAGATTTCCATCACCCGTCGGTTAAGACTTGCTGAGTATTAGTATACTCAGCCTTGCTTTTGTTGTTGTTTTCAGGTGCAGTTTGGGATGGGAGGAAGATGATGTTTGTTGGCATTATGGATGGCCTCCTATAATGCTACCTTTTCTCGTGTAGTTTTATTTCCGCTGTATTTATAAACTCTGAATTATTTACTTTTATGCAAAAGACTCGGTTTGTAATTAAATAACCCTTTATGTGAATTGATGTAATAAATTGTGACCTGTTTATCTCTGGACTCGCCTTCGGGTGAGTTTTGATGTACGGTTGTCGATCCTTTGTTACAAGTGATTTACCGGGCTTGACCCGGCAAAGACGACAAGTTAACTCGGTGTTATCACGTAATGACCAAAAGGAGTGGTTTATGCGATAATATGGAGTTAATTTGGGCGGTTCTGTCACATGAACATCGTTTCGTCAAAGGTGTTGTCGCATCCGAGCTTGCGGGAGGAAGATGAATTTTTGGTGACCTCGCACGGCGCGAGGCACTAGTCGGGGGGTCGGTTTCCCTTTTCGTTGCGTCTCCCTCGCGCATCCTTTTCGTTAGGAAGGAGGGGTTGGGTGACATCGAGGCTTGCCTCGCTGGCCGAGCCCGGCACCCCGTGAGCTGCATGCGGGTGAGTCCGAGTGAGGCCTCGGAATCCCATTCGCTGAGTTCCGGACGGATCAGCTGGTGATCGACCTCAGATTCCTGATGTGAAGTCATCAAATTACCGAGCCCGTTCGATTGGACCCGGCAGCTTGTCGCCTTTCCGTCAGGGAAAACCCATGACCTCATTTTCCATCAAGACTCGAACACAGTTCAGAATGCCCAGAGCGCTCGTGCGCCTGAGTTCCGACCACTGGGGCCCATCCTTTGCTGCCCCTCGCTCGAGTACCCAGGAGCGGCTGTCGAACCCTTCGACGGGCCAGCCTTCGAACTCCCGGTCATCGGTGTGTGGCGCCGGCCCTCGGGTGCAGAGCCGCGAGGAGCCGATGGGGCCATTGGAGGAACGTCGCGTGGTCGTTGTGACGGTTGATTATTCGTCGCCCACCCCCCTGGTGCGAGGGCCGAGTAGTCGTCGTGTAGCGCCCGAGCGTGGGGGTCGTGTAGTCATCGTCTCCCAGCCCCCGAGTACAAGGGCCGAGTCTACTGACCTGTTCCTGCAAAAGAAGATAGGAGGACAGCAGCATGTGGTGCGACAAATACTAATTTAGAAGAAAACACATTTGACAACGCCCAGCGTGGATTCTAATTCCAACTCCTTTAAGTCTATTAATTTCCTCGGGTAGCTATCCTGTTACGTTTACGCACCTGACCCCTGACAGCCGCATCCGTAGCGTAGGGAGCTGGCCGCGTGCACGCGTAGGAAGTGTAGGTGTAGGGTCGCGGTTTTACGGTTTAAGGCGTGTGCTACCCGAGTACTTTAGTGACTTGTGCGAGAGAGGTAAAAGAAAGCAAGCCGGCGGGGGAAAAGTATGCGCGTGCTACACCCGTTGGCCGTGGCCCGACTGCTCGTGTAGCGCTCGAGCTGTATATGCAGTCGGGGTCATGCCAAGAGTAGCCGACATTTACCCGGGGACACGTGCCGAGGTATGTAGTAACCGGAAAATGGTTGTATTAAAATAATACTTAGTTCGATTATGTTCGCGTCGGAGAAGCTGAGGTGTTGCCCTCGGGTTTGAGCTGATAAGCCTTCGAGCTTCGTGCTGCCCGTCGTGGCCAAGTGGCGGTTGTCGACAAGATCGGCGAACGGTTGAGATCGTCGTTGCGTCGATGGGCCGGAGTCCGTAGATACCCGGATGGTGGCGTTCGGCTCGATCGGGGCAGTTGTCGAGTGGCCATTGCGGTAGTTGGAGGCGGCGGAGCAGAGAGGCCGACGGGCCGTCGTGCGTCAAGGAGGCGGAGCTGGGCGTCGCCGGGCCGCCATGCGTCGAGGAAGCGGAGCTTGACGTCGTCGGGCCGCCATGCGTCGAGGATGCGGAGCTTGACGACGTCGGGCCGCCATGCGTCGAGAAAGCGGAGCTGGGTGCTGTCGGGCCGCCATGCGTCGAGGAAGCGGAGCTGGGCGCCGCCGGGCCGCCATGCCTCGAGGAAGTGGAGCTGGACGCCGCCGGGCCGCCATGCGTCGAGGAAGCGGAGCCCGAGTGGTAATTTTCCGAGGAGCTGCTTCATTCGTACGAGTTGTTTCCGTCTCCGACTAGGCTCGCCTCGTATGACATATTTTGTCCATCCTCGAGTAGCTTCCCGAGTAGGCCCTCCGAGTAGATGGTTCGCACGAGTACCTGTCCGTCTCTGAGTAGTTGGCCGGGACTCTACTCGTACGAGCACTTTTCCCGTTTCCGAGTAGCTTTCGCGTGTGGCGAACTCGATTCCCACAAGGTGTGGTCCGGAGCTCGCACATGCATGAGACAAGGAAAAAAATAAAAACTTCCACATTAGCTCGTGTGGGCACGAAGACGCAATAAGTATGTACAATTATTTAAAGTTGTTGCTCTGAGTGGCTTCTTGCTTCCGAGCGATTCGCACGAGTATTTGTGCTGCTCTAAGTAGAAACCCGACTCGCTCGAGTCGCTTCTCAGCCTCTGGGCAGCACTTCCGACCTGCTTGACGAGGAGAGCGCAACGACTGGGGAGGATACAGCACCAGGCAGGAACGTCAGCCGGAGAGCGCATGATGTAGTGGAGGACGGACTGCTGGCCGGAGAAGGCCGTCGATGGGGAGACCGTGGTGCCGCTGGCGTCGCGGCAGAAATCGGCGCCACATCCGCCGTCGTCACCATTGCCGAAGAAGTCGCAATTGACGTTGATGTTTCCCCAGCGGTAGGCGCCGTGCCCGCCGTCACCGTCATAGCCGGCAGAGTCGCGGTTGTCGTCGCGGCCATCGGCGTCGCGGTTGTCGTCGTCGTCGTGGCCGGTGAAGCCGGGAATCATGGCGGAGTAGAGGGCGTCGCTGTGCCATCGGCGCCGCAGCCGCCGGTGGGTCGCGGTTGCCATCGGCGTCGTCTCGGCCGTCGGTGCCGCGGCCGCCATCGTCGTCGTGGCCGGTGAAGCCGGGAACAATGGTGGTGCAGAGGGCGTCGCTGTGCCGTCGGCGCTATGGCCGCCCGGGGGTCGCGGTTGCCGTCGGCGTCGTCTCGGCCGTCGGTGCCGCGGCCGCCGTCGTCGTCGTGGCCGGTGAAGCCGGGAACTATGGCGGAATAGAGGGCGTCGCCGTGCCGTCGGCGCCGCGGCCGCCGGTGGGTCGCGGTTGCCGTCGGCGTCGTCTCGGCCGTCGGTGCCGCAGCCGCCGTCATCGTCGTGGCCGGTGAAGCCGGGAACTATGGCGGAGCAGAGGGCGTCGCCGTTCCGTGGAAGTCAGAGCGCATCAGAGTAGTTCACGACTCGCACGAGTAGTCTTGCCTCCGAGTAGTTCACGACTCACACGAGTAGTCTTGCCTCCGAGTAGTTCACGACTCGCACGAGTAGTCTTGCTTCCGAGTGGCATACGAGCTTCTTCTTTCTTTTCTTTTTTGTGCGCCCCGACTAGTTATGACCGATGCATGCATGCAAGCCTATCTTTTGTGTCTCCGACTAGCTTGTGCATGCTGCATGCAAGCCTCCGACTAGCTTGTGCATGATGCATGCAAGCCTCCAACTAACTTGTGCATGCTGCATGCAAGCCTCCGACTAGTTTGTGGCCAGTGCATGCTCGCCTGCTAGCCTTGAGTAGGTCTTCTACCTCGGGTAGTTCTTCCGTGCATGCAAGCATGCTCCGAGTAGTAGCTTTTCTGGACTCCAGGGGGCGTAGTTGCTGCCGTGGTTAGTGCCACGGCTGCCGTCGTCGTTGCCGGCGGAGTCACGGTTGCGGTTGGCGTCGCCGCAGCCGTCGGTGCCGCGGCCGCCGTCGTCGTTGCCGGCGGAGTCACGGTTGCCGTTGGCGTCGCCGTAGCCGTCGGTGCCGCGGCCGCCGTCGTCGTTGCCGACGGAGTCACGGTTGCCGTTGGCGTCGCCGCAGCCGTCGGTGCCGCGACCGCCGTCGTCGTTGCCGGCGGAGTCGTGGTTGCCAGGGGCGTCGTCGCGGCCGTCGGCGCCAAGGTCGCCGTCATCGTCGCCAGCGGAATCACGGTTGCCGTGGGCGTTGTCGTGGCCGGCGGCATTGCAGCCGCCACCACCGTTACCAGCGGAGTCGTGATCGCCGTTGGCGTCGTCGCGGCCATCGGTGCCAAGGTTGCCGGACGCCACGCTGCCGGTCAGGGTGCTCGGAGTCGGGCGTCGCGCCGCTCGGTCGTGGAGGAGGCGGAGTAGGCTCGGGTTGCCGGCCGTCGTGGTCGTCGTCGCTGCCGAGGGCGTCGCGGCCGCCGTTGTCGTTGTTGGCGGAGCCGCGGCTGCCGTTGGCATCGTCGCTGCCGTCAGCGTCGCGGCCGTTGTTTGTCGTCGAGGTTGGCCATCCGAGACCTGCAAAACGTCGTGACATGCAAAAAGGTCCCTACCTGGCGCGCTAACTGTCGGGGTTCCGTAACCGCCGGACAGTAAATTTCTCGGATTGCGTGCCGGGCCTCGGACGGTTGCGCAAATGGGGGTACACAATGATTTATACTGGTTCAGGCCTCCGGAGAGTAACACCCTACGTCCAGTTTTCATTGTTGTGTTATTTGCGCTGATTTGTAGTAGGGGTTACAAATGGGCGAGAGAGGGAGCTCGATCCCAAGTCTCTGTGTGTGAGAGCCAAGTATGGCTCAAGGTAGAAGAAGAAGAAGTCAAGAGAGAGAGAAAACCCCTCCCGAGAGGAGACAGGAGAAGTAAAGAGGAGTCAGCCCACCTCGAAAGGGCCCCTGCCATCCATTTTATAAAACAAGGGTGGCAGGTTACATGAGTGAAGAGAGAAAAAGAGAGAGAGGCTGTGCATACGCAACAGGTGTAAGGGGAGTCTTTTCCCAGGCAGCGGGTCCCACCGCCCTTGGTTCCTGCTGGTTGCTGTTGCCATGTGTGATTGCCCTTGACACTTGGTGCATGCATGGGTAGTGTGGAGCCCAAAACCACTCGGGAAGGCTCCCAGCTAGTCGGAAGTGGCGTGTTGGTGAGCACGTGAAGTGATGGAGGTGGTTTTTGGCCGTTTTCTCTCACAAAAATAATTCTCGGAATATCAGTTGATTTGGAGCCGTTTTCCTTCATGATAATAAATCCAGAAAACCATCAAAAATACGTCGGGGCCGTCGTGGTTGTGATAGTCGCTTGTAATCGCTGTCTTTGGGTACCCATAATATTGGGTCCCGTCAGTATCATACTTCTGCCATACAACTTCGGGTGAGCAACGTGTATCTCATCTATTTTATCTTTTTCAAATGACATTGCATATATATTTCAAGAAACTAATACTTCTACACGTATGCACAGCTTCCACTGGATTTTGTTTGCATTCTGTCCGTCTCTAAGCAAGGTCTTCATCTTCGACTCTTTGAGGGCAAGTACAGACAAAAGCGCATACCAAGATGTCGTAGAGATGATCAAACTTGCATGGACTCGCCTCTGTGTAGAGCACCCGGGAAGATACAAAGAGAACCTTTATTTCCACTATGATTTCCCTGTATGTGTATTCTGCTAGTCCGCATATCTCATGTCTTCCAATATAATTAAACATATTTCATAACCTTGTTTTCGCACATGTGCAGTGCTTGACACAACCTTCAGGTACCAATCTGTGCGGATACTATGTATGCGAGTTCATGCATACCTTTTCAAGCATCGCACAAGGTACCAACATTGAAGACAGGGTGCGTCCACTAAACTAAACGACACATGCATGTAGTTTTTATTTGTCCAAGTTCTTTTTTGTACTAGTTCTTATTCTTTGTTCATATTCTTTTGTAGATTGATGACATCAAGCAGGGGTTCCTCGAGTCAGAAAGAATCCGGTTAATTCAAGAACAACTATGCGGATTTCTTCTAGATGAGGTGATTACGCCAGGTGGAGAATTCTACTTAGGCTTATCATCTGTGATCGTAACGGGGAAGTCCACGGAAGAAACATCGGGGAAGTCCACTGCAAAAGCAACTGGGAAGTCGACGGAACAAGCACAGTCGACTAAGCAGGGGAGCAAGAGAGGAAAAAGCTCTGCAAAGGACCAATCGTCAGGAAGAAAAAAAAAACTAATATTAAACCTTGCTAACCTTTGATGCAATGTATTATATACACTAATATATATTTTTCGTATTTCTGTATGCAAAATATTATATATGTTCTTGCATTGGATCAACTACCAGATTTGAGATAATACATGCATACGAATATATGTACTAGTATAATATTAGATATTATACTAATACATATATACGTATGCATGTATAGTATTATCTCAAATATTTTATATGGCACACAAATATATATTATAGCGTATCAGTCATTAGGATTAGTATACGTAAATACGATAGAATTAATAAATCAGAAAACAATGAAGAAAAAGAAAAAACAAAAACAATTTAGTACTGGTTGGAAACAAGAACCGGTACTAATGTGGACCGTGCCACGTCGCCGAGGCCGGGCACATTAGTACCGGCCCTCAATACCAGCCGGTACTCATGCCCACATTAGTACCAGTTTCCAAAACCGGTACTAATATGACTTCACATTAGTACCGATCGAACAATACCGGTTTGAAAACCGGTACTAACGAGGATTATAAACCGGTATAAATGTACGTTTCCCTAGTTGTGTTTGTTACCTCGCTCAGTACACGAGAGTACGAGACGAGCCATACCACAGAAGCATCTCTTTCCCGCGCCCGGCTTTGCAGTGCCCAGACGCCATGCATCCTTGCCTGTCCATGCTGAGATCCCTCTTCGTTTCAGTTACACCACCAGACACCAGTCCACTCGCCTGTCGGTGCCGCCGTGCATTCCGCATACTGTGACGCCAAAGAACAACTTAGTTTAAGGATGTTTCCTTCTTTAAAAAATAAGTTTAAGGATGTTTCTCGTCAGGCATCAGCGATCCGTTTCATCAGACTTTCAGTTCGCTAATTGATCGTTGCTAAGTACGGAGTAGTACCCAGTTAGCGCATAGCAGATGTCGGCAGTGCCTCTGGCATCTTTTTTGCAGGTACAAGTGCAATTGTGCAAGGCTGTGCTATGCTACAATGGAGAGGACACCAGCATGCCGGGCATCTCCGAAACTCCAATCGCCAATGACGGTGATGATGCACCAAGAGCAGCATCATATGGACCGGGAAGCCCGACCAAAGTGAGGCAATCTATCAAAGCAGGGCCAGTCCGCACAGTGCCATTCATCTGCTGCAGCCAGCGGATATAGCCTCCCTCACCCTCGTCATCTCACCCTCACCGCCTCACGCATAGAATCTCGGCCAACCTTTACCTGTCAGGCTCACCCCGGAACTCAACTCCAGAATCCGTGATAGACTGTCAGCACACGGGTTTGCAACGGATAAAACGAGCTGCTACAAACATCTGCCCGCTGGTAACTTGGCATTCGCTAGCTAGATACTCCACCGTACACGTGCATCTCTCGGCTGACAGCAGACTGCCTGATTCGGCCACCGCTCACTCGGTAGCCATTTTAAAAAGTTGGGCTTACGTTACGTGCACCACCAGCCATTTGTCGCTGTCATGCAATCAGTAGTTTACCAGGTGCATATGCAGTCAGTAGTCAGTGATACCAAGATAAAAAAAGTAACTGAAGAAAAAAAAAAGTCGCCCACCGTGGGGCTCGAACCCACGACCACAAGGTTAAGAGCCTTGCGCTCTACCAACTGAGCTAGACGGGCTTTTGTTTTTGCAACCTAAAATATATTTTACATCACTTAAACAGAAGAATGATACTTTAAATTTACCCATGGACGATCAAGAACTTGGAAACGTTGAACCGAACAATTGCACAAAAAAAAGATGCTCAAAAAAAAAAAATTTTTGCACAAAAAAAAGGTACAAGAATAGTTGCGAATCTGGAAAAGAGAAAGGGCAAAAAGAATATATATTTGCTTCAGCCTTGTTTATGTACACGAAAGAGAGAGAATTTGATGCTAGTGAGGACAAACTAGCGCATCTAGGAAAACCTTTACACGAGGGAAGAGATCAATCCAAATAACCTGCCTGAAGTTTCCTCCACGGCTTCAGAACGAAGGAAAAAGCGTGGCCTTTTGGCTGCCTCCCCTCTGGCATTGCAACTTGCACACCACACGTGCCATTTGACTTCCCAAATCAACGTGACACGTCCGAATCCTTATACCCGTGTTGAAGTACACGTCCATATATTGCAGCGAATGTTTCTAATTCTCTACACGACGTCATCACGCCACGCAGATTCGCGACATACAAAATAATTACTACGGAGCGCCTGCAATCACAGGTGGGCAACGTGATCAACCTGTCGCCATCAAGTCATCAACCAAAAGTCGCTCATGGCGAGCCGTTGACGAACCCTTCCAAAATTCCAAACTTGAGTAAACTCTTCCAACTTCTATGCCGCGCGCCTCTAACGTCTCACCTGCCACCCATCTCATAATTCTCATTCAGAGATGACTGTGACAGACTATAGCCGAGAGACCGCCGTGTTCCCATCACGCACGCTCACAGGTGGCGAGCTTGATTGTGATTCCTAAACAGGGACGGAGCCAGTAGGGGGGCTGGCAGGGGCCATGGCCCCCCTCATGGTTCTATTTTTTACACTAAAAACATTGTAGATCAAGAAAAATTTAAGTATATATTCTAGTGTTTACTTCCTGATTAATCTGATTGGCTCCCGCAATTCTTCGATCCTGGCTTCGTCCCTGTTCCTAAACCCAACTGTATCGCCACCGAACCCACGCGTGATCAGTCCTAAAACTTCCAAATCCGAGTCCACATCATTCCATCCCGTGCGGGTGCGGCGCCCCACGCCCCCACCGGCCCACCCCCACCCCAAACCAACAGACCAAAAGGCCAAATCCCCGGTCAGCGCCGGCCGCCGGGGCACGCGACCGAACCCACGCCTCAAAAGCACAAAATTTATCGAATCCGACGCACCGAAACCACCACCACCACCACCCGCACCGGGGCGCACACTAGACTAGCCAGCACTGAGCCACCCCACGGTCCGTCCGTCCACCCGAGAGGCGAGAGCGGTCGAGTCGAGTCGAGCCCCGAGCCCGCACGGCGCACGCGGACGCGGTCACGCGCCCCCGCCCTCCCTCCCTCCGCACAAGCGCAGCGCCACCGTCCCGCCTCCGCCACCGCCGCCGCCGGCGCCGGTTGCCCGGTTCCCTCAGTTTCTCGCGCTCCACGCCGCCGCGGAAGGGCGATCACGCGGGTGGAAGCCCCGGCTCGAACTCCGGGCGGCAGCTCCGAGCCCGGGCGGCGCGGGGCCACTCGCACGAGGAGGTCCCGGGCCCGGAGGATTCTTCGATGCAGAACCACGCGTACAGCCGGCTGGGCAGCAGCTCGGGGGGCGGGGCGGCGGCGCCCTCGCCGCCGTCGTCGCCGCGGCGGGCGTGGGGGAGGAGGGGCTCTGGGGCGAAGGGGGGTGGGTGGTGGTCCGCGAGGGCCGGCGCGGGCGCCGCGCGGAGGGCGGCGCGGGCGGCGCTCGCGGCGCTGCTGCGGCGGCAGGCGGTGTTCCTCTTCGCGCCGCTGCTGTACGTGGCGGCGATGCTGCTCTACATGGGCTCCATCTCGCTCGACAGCGTGCCCCGCATCATCTCGCGCCCCGCGCCCGGGTCCATGTACCGCAGCCCGCAGCTCTACGCCCGCCTCCGAGCCGACATGGACGCCGATAACGCCACCGACGCTGTAAGTGGCTCCTCCTGCTCATCTGCGATCCAGCCTGTTGGACTGGGAATTGTGTTTTGTGACGGAAGTATTTGGTCGTTTTGGGTGATTGGTGGGTTTAACTGTGCTCTGGTTTCCTCACTTCTGGTGTGCCGTACTTGGATCATTTGATGCCAACTAAGATTCAACATGTCAGTTGATGCAGCAGAGACAGTGAATGTGTGCTTGTGGATAGTGCTTGCTACATGTTCAGATTATTTTAGTGACGGCTGATTTGGTCGAAGTTTTTGGGTTAAGTTATCTTCTAGTTGTTGGAGAGCGGCAGTAAACTCATAGAAATATGTGTGGAGTACCGATTTTATATTTCTTAAGCTAGTCTGTGCATGCGTCATGTGTACCAAAATGACAAGAGCAACTGATGGTGTTTAACCAGTTCATACCTGCTTCAACTTGTGGTCATGGAATATAATTCAATCGGCAGACAATGGTTGGCTTGGCCAGAATCAGGTTGTTGCATTTTTTTTGGATCATGTCACCGTTAGTGTGTGAGTGATGTTCACATATTTCCTATTGGATGCCGGTTCATCAATTCATAAGATGTGTAGGTTTTCAGGTTTGCATGTTGCTTAGTGGAGTTTGTGTGGTACATCTCATTTGTCTTTTATTAATGCACTTTTTTTTTTCAGTTTTAACACACTCAATGCATAACTTTTTTTCTCAGTGAATTGCCAACTTCATTATACTTAAAAACAGAACAACTATTTTGAAAAAACTATTCAAAATGCATGATTAAATAACCTTCTCAACATGGTATATTAGGATAACTCTGTGATAGACATAGACTACTTTTCATAGCTCAAGGTAAATGGCCCAAGTCTATAGAAGTTAACATATGCATCTGCCCTGCCAGTTATATCAATACTTTTGCTCCTTACTCTCTTTGTAAGGTGACATACATGCCATATTTACATAATGTGTGTAAAATGTAACGTAGATCTTAGTGTCTGCCCATGTAGAAGAGTTTAGATTCGGGTGCTAGTATTTTACTGGCTGCTGGATTTGTATTATATTAAAATTAGATAACCATGATCGTTGTGGTAAAAATTTGTTGTTTTGTTCTGTTTTTTGAAACTTGTCATTTTAACTTATCCTGCCCCTATTTGTATGCCTCTGTCTTAAGTTCAGTTATACATATTTTGTATATGTGGTTGATTCATAGTGTCATTCCTTACTTTTGCAGCTAGCAACTATATGGCGGCATGCTCACAGAGGTGGTATTTGGAGACCTTGCATAAGCAATAATACCAATGGTATGCCATTTTTTATCTGGCAACAGGTCATGATTAATGAATTTCAAAAGTTGCAACTGCTTGTTGATATTTCTAATTCAAATGATAGTTTAGTCCTATTATGGCTTCGAATTTGAAAGAACCTAACTTGTTCCATTCCCCATAGGAACCATTTCAAGGTTTTCTGGTTTGGGGTACTCGATCATTTTATTTCATGATGACCCAATTTGACAGATCTTATGTGTATTGCCAAGCTCCAAAGGGCATATGTGTATGGCACCTTTTATTGGCTTAGTTGCTGCCTTTATTGGCATCTAAAGTTTCTTTTGGTGAAAATGGGAATGCTCTCAGTCTCAGCCCTTACTACTGTATTACAAGTAGACATGGGCATTCCAGCTTATGAATGGCCCGATGCTCAGGCTTTAGTTTCCTAGTCTTCAACCTTGAGCTTGCATTGGTCTCAGTATAGTGAATAATATAGAACCTTTTATATGTTGAACTGAATTTCTTATTAAAAAGTTGAACTATCAAATATTATCTATAATTTTATACTTTCATCAGCATTATACTGCTCTTATGGCTTTGGGTGACCTGTAGAGCATGGCCCTGCATTTCCAGACCTGGCTGGTGCTGTGATCTGATGTTGCACTAGCCCATGTCTTGAGCATTTTGCTTATAAGAAATCATATTAGGAGTAATGAGCTGGTGATAGATGCATATGAACCTTTGGTTCGCGTTGAAATATATTGTAGTTTGTGTGTTTGAAATTTTTACTTTGCCTGTACTTATCACTTTACTTTGTGTACTTTATGATGACATTTTTGTGTAATGCATTTTTATATTGAGGGAGGTATCTAATGATTTTTTTATTAATCATGGTAGGTTTGCCTGAATCAAATGGCTACATTTATGTTGAGGCAAATGGTGGTTTGAATCAACAACGAACATCTGTATTTACCTTTCATTAGTGGTTCTTTATCACTACTACTGAATTCCTTTCTCTTTTTTTTTAACTTTAAAATTTATTTTGCAGATTTGCAATGCAGTTGCTGTTGCCGGTTTTCTGAATGCAACTCTTGTAATCCCAAACTTCCACTATCACAGTATCTGGATGGATCCTAGGTCTCTCTCACTCAATCCAATTTTTATATGTCCGTTTATTAACTCTCTATATTCTTCATTGCATCAGGACCTTTGTTTACTTTTGGATTTATCATGAGACAAGTCTATGTACTTATTTCATATCCTGTATCTTATGTTATTTTTTTTCTGAAATAGTCATAATTTCACTGCATTAAAAGTTTGAAACCTGTTACGGCTAAAATGATTAAAATATCTAATTAATGGCACTATTTTTGGCTTACTACGGCACAAGTTAGCTACTTACATCTATGTTTTCAGCAAGTTTGGTGATATTTATGATGAGGATCACTTTATCCAGCGTTTAAAAAATGATGTCCGGGTGGTTAACAAGGTGCCTGAGTTTATAATGGAGCGGTTTGGTCACAATTTGAGTAATGCATTTAATTTCAAGATAAAAGCTTGGTCTCCTATCCAGTTCTATGAAGATGCTGTTCTCCCCAAGTTGATTGAAGAAAGGTGGGTTCAAGTCAATGCTGAGTAGCAGTTCTTAAGAACATCTGATGTTTTGTGATATTGCTAAGTAATAAATTTTGTAATTGTACCTATATGACCTTTGAACTTATCTCTGAATTTCAGGCTCATAAGGATATCACCTTTTGCGAATCGGCTGTCATTTGATGCTCCTCCGGCTGTCCAACGTCTGAGATGTCTAGCAAATTTTGAAGCCTTAAAATTTTCTAAACCAATCACAGCTCTATCTAACACTTTAGTTTCTCGAATGAAAGAAAAAAGTACTGAAAACAATGGGAAGTACGTAGCAGTGCATCTCCGCTTTGAAGAGGTTAGTTTTTTACCCAATATTTATCCTCAGTTTGTTCCTCAAACAACAAAACATCCCAAGAGTGTTGAAGAACCACCAGGATGTTTCAGATGCTGCTAGGTCCTAGACTGGTTTATCAGAAGTACAGGAAAATAAAGTCTAGGACCTAGCAGCTACTTTCCCCTTCTGATGATATGCTTACAGGAGAATTCTCAGCCATTGATCATTCCTTTTCAGGATATGGTTGCCTTCTCTTGTTGTGTATTTGATGGCGGTGACAATGAGAAGAAGGAATTGGATGCAGCCAGGGAAAAAGGTTGGAGAGGGAAGTTTACAAGGCCAGGCCGTGTGATAAGGCCTGGAGCAATCAGGATGAACGGGAAATGTCCACTGACACCTTTGGAGGTATGTCTGTATTTAAAAGATGTTTTTTCTGCTTGGAAGGAAGCTTCAGGAATTTCATCTTTGAGCAACTACAACAGTCACTGGTGAATAAATATGTCCTGAATCATTACACGTTTATGCTATATGATGCTTAGGTTGGATTAATGCTTCGTGGAATGGGTTTTAGCAATAATACTGCTATCTATTTGGCTTCTGGAAGGATATATAAAGCAGAAAAGAACATGGCTCCTCTCCTTGAAATGTTCCCTCTCCTACAGACAAAAGAAACATTGGCATCGGATGAAGAACTTTCTCCGTTCAAGGTATGTAGGATGGTTGTTTTTTTTTCCTTTACTGTCCTTTTAAGTATCTAATCTTTAAGACAACTCATGTCTGCAGAACTTCTCCTCAAGGATGGCAGCTATTGACTACAGTGTTTGTGTTCATAGTGAGGTTTTCGTTACTACCCAAGGTGGTAATTTTCCTCATTTTCTTATTGGCCATAGGAGATACTTGTATGGCGGCCATGCCAAGACAATTAAGCCCGATAAAAGAAGATTGGCCATACTCTTTGACAGTCCACGCATTGGGTATGCTATTACTGTCATTTATTAGACATGTTTGATTGTCTTTTTCTTCAATGCCCTTATATTCTTCACTTTTAAACATAATTTTTTCATCTTGTTCAAACTCTGCTTTGGTTTTGTGCAGGTGGAAGTCACTAAAACGCCAGTTATTCAATATGAGAGCACATAGCGACGCCAAGGGTATTGAGATTAAAAGAGCAAATGAATCAGTATACACCTTTCCATGCCCTGATTGCATGTGTCGTTCAAACAAATCAGAACACTCCAAATCCATCCAGTCCAGATAACATCTAATCGTTTGTATCTTGACATGATCGACTGACCCCAATTCGTTCTCAGCGTCATGGCTTCCTGATTCATTATTCTTTGCATGCTGTCTGGTGGTGAGATGTTCTATATCCTCCAAGCATCCCTACTGAACTGTTGCTCGTCCATTCCATCCTCCCCAGGTTGGCTGCTGCTTGTGTAGCCTGGAGCAACTGAGATACATCAAATTCTTTTCATCCGACCCCTGGTGCTAACAATACACTGATTCATGTCTACAGTAGATGTATGTAACAATATCTAGGGCTACATTAACAACTTAGTACTAACCCATTCAGTGTAGTAGTAGTTCCCTTGTACATTGCTTAGCTGGGAAGCAATTTTCATACACAATTTTGTAGCAAAAACGACATTGTTCATTTGGTTAAGTTATCAACCATTTCTCAGAATTCAGCTCTTGTCTCTTTGCTGTAACCTTTTTAATGTAGTATTTGTGCCAACTTACATGGACATAAAGCAATTACTACCAGTTCAAAGATGGAAACAGTCTAAAGGTAATCTTTATTCCTAGATTAGTTCTTGATGTTGCCACTCAAGAAGCAAGCAGGATGTGCTTACTGACTGCACTGCGTTTCAAGGGTGAGAGGTTGGTCATTGGTGAGCGTGTCCATGTTGCCTCTAGAGCAGCAAGCAGGATTTGTGCAATGACTGAGCCTGAATGAATCAGCATATCATGGCAAAGGTATTGCGTTTCTCTTCATTTCTTTGTGATTGTTGGTTGAGTCAATTATGTAGAAAGGCAGCCTTTTAACTGTAGTGATCTGAAGCAGCAGGTAGGTTTGTTTCTTGCGATGATCCTTTTTTGGCTCTGGTTAATAGAAAAGGCTCAGCAGGTCCTGCTGTTTTGGACCCAAGTTTAACGAAAGTATCCCTGATTCCCTGCCGATATTTTTAAAGGGAAAAAAAATCCTGCTACAGCTATAAATCCTCTCTCATGCACGCTAGAGGATCTTGTTCGTCTGGCTTTCAGCCATCAGCGAACAATGTTTTTCTCACATCATATCAGCACCAGCCACTTGAACATTGTTACCACCAAAATGCTAGGATTTCTGGATACTTCCTTTGTTTTGTTCCAAATTGTAGATTCTTTTGGTTTTCTACGTAAATGAGAGATGTGATCCCCAGGCTTTAAGAGCTTGTTTAGTTTTGTAAATTTCATTAGTCATCCATCGCATCAAAGCATATCGTCCTCTCTATGCACGTGGTCCAATGTGACAAGTTGTCAGCAAATTATCACTATTCACCTGTTAAATTAACAAATCGAAGATAATACTTTATTCTTTTAGTCACAAAGGAATAGTGAAAATCACTATTTATTCATTATATTTATCACATTTTCTCTCACAAGAAACACTATTTCAGTACTATTTATTTACAACTTTACTATTTTTTTTCACCCAAAAGAACGGAGCCTGCGGCCTAAGTTGCGTATGAGATATGGGAGGTGACATTTTGCCTTTTGGATTGTATCTGCAAATCTAAGGATGGTATAAGCAACGAAAAATTGTGATGCAGAGTACTGGTACCACCAGCTTTAGAGCCTAGAATGACGAATTTGTATCACCAAGGCCTGGTTTAGATGGCTAAAGTTTCTAATTTTTTTTCCACTCTCTCTCCATCACATCACATTAAATACGTCAAAAGACATATGTTCAGAGTATTAAATATAGGTAAAAAAAATAACTAATTACACAGTTTGGATGTCCTTTGCGACACGAATCTTTTGAGTCTAGTTAGACCATGATAGAATAATATTTACCACAAACAAACGAAACGTGCTACAGTGTACTACAGGAGTTCCAATAGTTAAATTTGTAAATATTTCAACCAACTAAACAATGCCCAAATTGTCGAAGAGAAGAAAAGGCACACGTGACGCTACCTGCATCTCATGGCAAAAGCGCCCGGCGGGCTGCGAGCTGGCGCAGCTGCTACAGTCCAAGCCACCTACACACCCACGCCATTAATCCCGCCGCTCCACTCCCCACAAGTCACCCCACTCACACACCAAAGAGCAAGAAAACCACAAGTCCACAAGCAAGCTTGAAACCGAAAACCACCGAACGGGAAAGGTGGTGGGGGAAAGACACCAAAATATTCCCCTCTCATCAGGGCAGGCCACCGCAGCGCCCCCCGTCCCTCTCCTCCCGTCGTCATCTATCTCTCACTCACTCCCCACTCGACTCCACTGCTCCTCCACTGGCGAGATGGGGAGAGGCTCGGGCGCCGCTCCCGTCTCGCCGCGCCTCGCGCTCGAGGTCGCGGTGCTGGCGCTGCTCGCGGCGGCGGCGGCGCTGCCTTCCCCCGCGGCCGGAGTCAACGTCACCGCCGTGCTCTCGGCGTTCCCCAACTTCGCCGACTTCGCGCGACTGCTGGCGTCCACACCCGTGGCCGGGGAGCTGGCCGGGAGGTCGTCACTAACGCTGCTGGCCGTGCCGAATGCCAACCTGCCGCGGCCGCCGTCGGCGTTCGCGGCCGGCGCCGGCGCCGACATCGCCGACGTGCTGCGGTACCACGTCCTGCTCGAGTACCTCTCCCCATCCGACCTCGCCGGCCTCCCGGCGTCCGGAAAGCTCGTCACGACGCTGTTCCAGACCACCGGCCGCGCGCCCTCCGACCTCGGCGCCGTCAACCTCACAGCGGGGGTGAACAACACCGTCGTGGTCCGCTCGCCGGCGCCGTCCCCGGGGTCCAACGCCACCGTCCTCGGTGCCGTGACTGCGGTGCCCTACAACCTCAGCGTGCTCGCGGTGGGTGGCCTCATCATCCCCTCCGGATTCGACCTCGCGGCCTCCGAGAGCCGTCCGCCCCCGCCGGTGAACATCACCCGGGTCCTCACCGACGCGCGGGGATTCAACGTGGCGGCCTCCATGCTGCAGGCTTCCGGTGTGGTGAGCGAATTTGAGGGCGACGAGCACGGCGCCGGCATCACCGTCTTCGTCCCCACTGACGATGCCTTCGCCGGCCTCCCCGCCACCGACCGCCTCCAGTCCCTCCCCGCCGAGCGCAAGGCCGTTGTGCTCCGCTTCCACGTGCTGCACTCCTACTACCCGCTCGGCTCCCTCGAGTCCATCGTGAACCCCGTCCAGCCCACGCTCGCGACTGAGTACACCGAGGCTGGCCGCTTCACCCTAAACATAACCCGCGTCAATGGCTCCATTGCCATTGACACCGGCGTCGTGCAGGCATCCATCACCCGCACAGTGTTCGACCAAAACCCTGTGTCAGTCTTCGCCGTCTCCAAGGTTCTACTACCCAAGGAAATGTTCGGCCGGGGGGATTCTGAGAGCACTGCCATGGCACCACCTTCAGCCGCAATGGCACCTAGCGACGCCGGGAACGAGCGGACACCGCCGACAAGGCTGTCATCCCCGCCTGACCTGCACGGCGAGGATAGTGAGTCGTCAGCTGCTTTGGCGACAGCAAAGGGAATTTCATGGTGGTGTAAAGGATTCATGTATCTACAGCTGCATCTGTTACTTTCTCTGGTATGAGATCCAGGTGTGCTCGTTGCTTGCTTCCCTGTGCTCAGTTTTTGTTCTTCTTACTGTCTAGATTGTCTACACCGGAGGATGGGTTGAGGAGAGAATTCTATAACTGCAAAGTAGCAAAAAAAATTAGTTGCTTCACTCGATTATTCCATTTTCTTTTCCTGTTGTCATGTGGCAAAGGGGAAATAATATCATGTTAGAAATCCATGCAGTCCTTATGTTCCACAATGAATAGTGTTTTCTATTTTGAGCATCCTTCTCTTTTTGCTCGTGTTTGAACTCAGCTTTGAAGGTTCAAATGGGGGCATCATTGTGGGGAATTTAGCATCAGGATTCGATCAGAGAGTGTGAATTCAATAGAACTGGACTGAGGGGATATATCACCATGGGATGGATAGGTGGTTGTGCTGTCTCCTCTCTCCTGCTCTGCCCATGCTGAGAGTTTCACGATTTTTCAACATATTGTGGTATGAATACTAATGATATAATGAACTTATTCTACCATTTTAGATCATTTTACTCTAGTGGTAGAACTGAGGTCTCACATGAATGACAAGTTAGTTGCCAGCTGAGGTTCAAAGTGCAAAAGGTCCTTTGGAAACTTATTGGCAGTGTACAGCCTCTGGCTAGCAAAGAAATTTGGTGGGGTAATTTTTAAAATAAATTTGGTGGGGTAAATTCTGCACACATGTGTTGAACAATTTTGGTGGAATTGTTGAATCTCATCGCACTTTGTTTGTGCCTTGGATATTAGCGATTCAAGTTATACAGTAGAATGTCGTACATTTTGCAGCGCATTGCTGATGTTGGAAAAATCATTTTTTTATTTCTTTTGTTGAGATTATAGACATCAATGGCTAAGCATAAAATATCCACTAGGCCGTAGTACCAACCAAGTGACTGTAGTACACACAGGGGGTGAGCATATCAGCATGAGGAATACTTGTTGATATGTTGTTGCTACATGTTAACATGAAGTTCTTATGCTGGTATGCCTGCCATTCTATGGTGCTTCTGTGTTCAGCATGAGCAGTTGTTTTCTTTACAGGACCACTAACTATGCTGATAATTCGTTTGTAGTTTCCTAGAGAGGTGGACCATGTTTTAGTTGATTAGTTACCAGGCCTGTTCCGTCATGTGCAGCTCATGTGTACTTTGCAGGAGTCATGACCTCAGTGGGACCCATGGAATTATGACCCTGTATAAGCAGATGATGAGGATGCCTATGATAGCTGACCACATTTGGTTCGTCCTTTGCAAACATGGGTTCGATCAATCAAGCATTGCTGCATAATAAGATTTGTTGCATAATTGAATTTGGAATAGTTAAAAACTGACTAAAACCTGATACCTATAGCCAAAATCCCAGAAGTATAGGATCTTCACTCAAGCAAATATTACAAAATATTTTTGGATCATTCACATAGGCTCGTTTAGTTCGGTGAAATTTATGGGAAGAAATTTTTGGGCTCTAAAACAAGCTCTATTAGGAGGACTAAACATAGACTAATTACAAAACTAATTACACTGATGGATGGGAAATCGCGATACGAAATCCATTAAGCCAAATTAGTCCGTTATTAGAGATTGCTTACTGTAGCACAACATTGACTAATTATGACATAATTAGTCATTAGATTCGTCTCGAGTTTTGCGGTGGGGTTATGGAATGGGTTTTGTCATTGATCCATGTTTAATGCTCCTAATTAGTGTTCGAGCATTCGATGTAACGGGTGGATGGAGAAATTTTTGGAACTAACATGCATGTGTCACTAAAAAAACAGAGCAGAATAGAAGCTCTTTTCTGAGGTATTGTTGCTAATGAACAGTAGAGTTTGGGTTGTTTAAACCAAAGAAATAAAATGAGGCACCACTATGAGACATGCTGGTAAAACAGAATTGAGGAACGTTTGGGCATCTAGAGGTGTGTTCTGGGGCATTATTCATATCAGTGGGGCTGCTCATTCAGAGCCTGCAAAAGAAAAGGTCTACGGAAGAACTGTATGTTGTATTTGCTGATTTGCATTTATGTACTGCATGCTGTTAAGACTGTCATTGTGATCTACTGCATGCACTGCACTGCACTTGTCAACTATTGTGGTACAGCTAACTGTTTGGATATACACAGCTTAGTTATTACTGAATATGGAACTGGAATTTACCACTTGTCTTTTAGTATTACAGCTTTAGAATCTGATCATTTTTCTCATGTTTCTGTTGCAAGGCCTAGTCTCACTCAGTTTGCTGTTATTATTTATTAATGCTTGATTAGCCTGCTATTCTTCATCTGTTTTACGATATGCACATTGCACATTTTTGCATCTAACATTAGTCTAGAAAGTGAACAAGGTCAATATTTCTGGAGATAAGACTACGATACTAACACAAGAGACTAAGTTAAAGGAGGCTAAATTTTGCTTTAACATTTCTGTAAAATTGTATTTTCAAAGGACTTGAAAGATGTGAAAGGAGACATGTCACATGCTAAAATATCTTGGGTAAAGCAAAAGACTGGAGCAACTTCAAGTGATCCAAACTGGTAGGACAGGTTTGATGTCAGTGGAGGCCTTTTGTTCGATGCAGCTGTGGAAGTTAGCCTGTGACTTTGTGATCACATGTTAGCTCTTCATGTATATTATTGTACTTTCTGTTTTCTGATATTATTAGCTACGTAAGAAGGTAAAAATAAAAATGTACTAGTGAAATTCATAGGCATATGCTGCAATAACATCAGTAAATCAGTGGTATTTGTTAGGAAAAATCAAGAGGTAGCACTACCAGCTGGCATAAGAGATTTCTTTTAATCCTTGCTATATGCATTGATCTGATAACCAGAGGAGGATATTTTTAACTAGCAGAAGCTTGCACTGGTTTTCTGGTTATTTTGACAGGTGAGTTACCTTTTGCCACTGGTTTATGAGGTCTGAATTGTTTGACCCTTCCAGACAGTCCCTTTTTGTTACCTTGTTATTGTTTTTCTTTTCTAGTGGAGACCGTGCACTTTGTAGGATTGCTGGTACTAGTTGTCGGATTATGTCTGTGACAGTTCTCGGTATGGTAATCCTGCATACATGTGGATGTAGACAGTCCGTAATTCTGCTTTGGTTCTGCTGTTGATTTTTATCTAACACCATCAGTAGTAGCTTGTACTTTGTACACAGGCTAGTCGAGATGAACTTGTTACTCCCTCTGTATCGAAATATTTGTTGTCATTAATTTTTTTCACAACTTTAATCATTCGTCTTATTCAAAAAATTAGGCAAGTATTATTTACTTTGCTTGCTACATGATTTAGTATTGTAGGTATTTTAAGTTTGACTTATCTTTTTACACATTTGCGATAATTTTTTGAATAAGACGAATAGTCAAAGTTGGAAGAAAAAATTAACGGCGACAAGTATTTCGATTCAAAGGAGGACATGATTAGTTTTGCAGGCAATTATGCCATGCTCTGGTAGGAGACAGATGATTATAACTATGATAACAGAGTAAAAAAGGTGTCGATTCACAAAAAAAAAGAGTAAAAAAGGTGTGCTGCTGCCCACTGGTCCACTACCACAGAGTAGTTGTTTTTATGTTACCTGAGGAATCTATTTATATCATCCTGCTATGCTACTAGTCTACTACGCATGTTCATGTCCTAGACCGCAAGCTGGAGAGCCTTTGTGCTACAGCAAGGGAGTCGGTCCATGTTGCTTTTACTCACCCCCCACAAAGTAGGTCATTGTGCCCACAGAAAATAGTTACTGGATTCCTGTTACGGTAAATAGTGCAATGGCGACGACCAATTGGTACTCCCTCCGTCCCGTATGGTCGCCGGACAAAAAACTCTCAACCCAAGGCAAGTAGCAAAAGTCACTGATACCCCTACAACTTTGACGGCGACACGGGAGAGAGAAAATCGAAGAAATCTCTGCCGAGCACATCTCCGCCGCTCTCGATTCGAGGATCCCCTAGCTCGATCTGAGGCGTGGGCAAAGCTTGGCCTCCGCCTGTAGGTGGAGACGTCCAGCACGGCGAGGCTCTGCAGCCGTCCGAGCTCGGCGCGGCGGCCGCCGGAGAACACGCAGTAGCCGAGGTAGAGCTCCCAGAGCGTCGTGAGGTTGCCGAGCGCCGGCGGGATGTGGCCCTGCAGGTCCGGTCCGCTGCAGCCTGCTAGCCCGCCGGCCGGGGAAGGAACAGGGGATGGCGTCATGGCCGGAGCTGATACCGGAGCTGGGGCTGGAGCTCCGAGATCCGCCTCCGAGCTCAACACCGGAGCTGGGGGGCTCGATGACGACCTTCTCCAGCGACGGAGCGACAACAAGCTCCACCGGCGGCGTCGCGACAACGAGCTCCTCAAGCAGCGGAGCAGCGGTAGCTCGAGGACGACCATCTCCAGCGGAACGGCAACAAGCTCCACCAGTGGCGCCGCGACGACGAGCTCCTCCGCCGGCGACCCCCCTCAGGGAGGCACGCCAAGGTCGCCGGCGACCCTCAGGGAGTGGCGGTAGGTGCGGAGGTCCTGGTGGCGGAGGGGATTCGACGGGCGGGCAGGCAAGCGCACGTCCGCACGCGGCAAGGCAGATGAGGCTGCGGCTGGGTGGGCAGCGGATGAGATGAGACTGCGGTTCGGTGGGTGGAGGTTGGGGAAAGGTTTGATTTTTTTAGTGTGTTGCGTGTGGTGCTGGCCGAGGCTTCATTTTTTTTTACTCGTGAGGCTTCATTTTTTACCAGGCAGCAGCACGCCGGTACAGCAGCATGGCCTACTCCACGGCCTACTCCTTGTAGGGAGCGACAATGAATTAGGGACGACACCCTGTTGCTTCCGCGACGATGAATTAGGGACGGAGGGAGTATGTGCTAGTAGAGCATATATACGGTAACTTATAACGCGAGGTTTTTAGTTTTAGGCAGTGTTTAGCTTACAGTTTTAGTGATTGTGCTTTCACTGTGTTAATCTTGGAATAGTAGGTCAACAGTGGCTGTGAAAGTGAAATGTGAACCTGACTGGACATGTATAGTTTCCCTTGCTTTCCTGAAAATGGACAGGTCACTTGGGAACTGGATTTACTGGACCAGCATACTTTTCCCTGGGTTTCCTTCAGTGCGAACTGGACGAGCATATGGTTCAGAGTCCAGATTAACCCAACAGCACGTCTGCACTTGTGCAGGAGAATTTCATTATCTCATTCCTGGAATTATTCAGACGTGGTCAATATCGGTGACCACTGACCAGAAATATCTTTGTAATCACACAAAACTGACGAGTGTTATAGAGCTTTGCCGGAAGCTTGAGACTTGTCTGTATGTTCTCTCGTAATACATCCTGGCATCATAACTGAAGGGTAGAATTTTACAAGGCTGGGCAGCGATTCATGGCGAACAGGATCATATGAACATCTAGTTCAGAGTTCAGAATGCCCAAGCACTAAGCAGTGTCAGCTAACCACTGACCTCACATGCTTTGCAGAACGAAGAAAGGCTAGTTCAGCACACGGTTCTCTTCACATCACTGGCTCAGGAGCAGCATCGCCTCTGGCCGCTGCTGCCCGAACCCGTGGAACGGGTGGCGGTGGTGCGGCTCCTCCGCCTCCACTTCCCTCGCGACCCGCGGCGGCTCCGGCCTTGTTATGAGGTTCTCCTTGTCACCGTCATCGCCCTCCTCCTGCCTCCACCGCTCCTCGAGCTGCTGCGACGAGTTGCTCCGGCCGTAGCCGAGGTCGCGGTCGCCGTCCTCGTGGCGCCACCGCTCCTCGTACTGCGAGTTGCTCCGGCCGTAGCCGCGGCCGCCGTCCTCCCGACCTGGTTGAGGCTGCGCCAGGGCCCGCGACGCGCTGCTGAGGTTGAAGCTGCCGAAGCCCTTGATCTCGTGCGCGATCTTGCGCGCCCTTTCGCGCTCCTCCTCCAGGAACGGCCCGCGCTCCAGCAGCATGAGCACCCGCTCCGACTTGCTCTTCACCGTCAGGCCCCAGTTGAAGCTGCGTCAGAGAGTTCGTTCACACACACAGATCGCATCAGCGTCGCGACATCACGTAAGAACGTCGGGAGAGGAGGACTGAGGACACACGGTGGCTGGGTACACCCACCCTTTCTCGTCGATGTGCTGGAACGAGGCCATCAGGTCGATGGCGTCCCTGTCCTTCTGGAACTCCGCCGCGACGCTGCGGGGCCCGTGCGTGAGGAGGTGCTCCAGGAGGAGCAGCGCCTTGTAGGCCTCCCGCCACTGCCTCCGGTCGAAGCTCGCGAAGCGGCGGTGGAGGATGTCGGCGATCCTGACGTACTCGTCGATCTCGAACGCCTGCCGCGCTATGAGCCCCATCGTCTTGACGTTCGGCGGCGACGCGTCCCCGTTCGTCGCCTCCTCCGCCATGCTGCACGTACAGGGGGCGTACGGACGCCGGGGGACGAACCGGTCATCATCAGGGGTGAACGCCACGGATCGCGGGGGGGGGGGGGGGGGGGGGGCTAAGAAAAGGAAGAAACTCACAGCTGCGTCGGGGTGACGTCGGTGAGCGCGAGCCGCGCGGAGCGGATCTTGCCGGTGAGGTAGGAGGACGCCTGGCGCCGGAGCTCGTGGAAGAAGGGCGCGTCCATGGTATCTCCTCTGCTGTCGTCTGCTCTGCTGCCCCGATCGTGTTACCTCCCCCTGCCGCCGCGGTGAGGAGGCGAGAGAGCGGAGCAGATAGAGCGATCTGAGGAGACGGTCGACGCTAGCGCAGATGAGACAGCGGGCTTCGCCTTTATCGCCCCCGCCACGGCGGCGGCCGGCCGGCAACCACTCCGCACAACCTCGCAAGCGAACAAGCGGAGGACGCCGGCGGAGCCGTTGGGTACGGTGCGCAACCAAACCACTGGGTGACGCGCGCGCGCACAGGCGGAGAAGCGACGAGGAGGGTGGTGGTGGACGTGGACGCGGACGCTGGCTCTCACTGGTATCGGCCCGGCAAAGCGACCTGGAGGTCGCCTTTGGCGTTTTGGAGGCTGCACCGGGCGACGCCAAAAGCGCCGGGATTGTTCCGTTCGGCCGCGGCGACGCCAAATCCGGCGTCGTCCCGTTCGGCCTGGATGCGCCTGGACGCGCGGACGTGGCGGCGGGCCCACGCATCCTCGCGCCATCTCCAACCACCCTCGTCCCGCCGTCACGCCGCCGGCCTCCCGTCGCCCCTGCTGTTGCCGTTGCCGCAGCAGAAGAGGGAGCTCCGCCGGATCTCGCGGACCTCGCCGGCTTCTTCCTCCTTCAAGGCGAGCGCGAGCATGAGCTCGCCGGCTTCGTCGCGGCCGCCGTGTCCGAGGCGACGGAAAGGAAGAGGAGTCCGGATCTCGCGCCGCCTTCTGCTCGCCCGACTCGATGCTCGACGACCCGCAGTCATGGCCGGCGCAAGGGGGAGCTCCGAGCCGCCGCCGAGCTCGCTGGAGCCTGCCGGCCTCCACGCGAGCCGGCTGCAAGGCGAAGCAGGGGAGCTCCCATCGCCTAGATCTGTCGCGCGCGGGAGCTCCGCGGCCATGGGAGCTGCTCCGTCCGAGGAGCGCAGGCCGGAGGATCTCCTCGATGCCCAAGCTCTGTCGGCGGGCCACGCGCTCCGCCGCCGCCGCGCCCGGGCCTCGAGGAGGAAGACGGCAGGCCGGAGATGGCGTGGCCGGTTGCTGGCCGGAGTTGGAGGAGCGGCCGCTCGATCTGCAGCCGGAAGAGCGGGTCGGGGAAGGGCCTGCTCGCCAGCGCCGGTGGAGCCGCTGCTCGAGGGGATGCCGGTGGCGGAGCGACCATTGGCGAGGGGGTGCGGGCGGCGGAGTGAGAAACGAAGGGAGGGGGGAGACAGCGGTTGCGGGGATAAATGGGGCTGACAAGTGGGCCCCATAGATGGTTGTTGGTATAGAGTTTGTGATTTGGAGGTTAACGGGTGCGGGAAAACTGGTACTGAACTGGAAAATTGTGATGACCAGACAGGAATATTCCTTTTAGAGGTTGGATTTGGAGGTTGACGAGTGCAGACAGTCTGATGCTGCGGGCCGCTGTGCGCTCTGACTCTGATCCTCCTCCTTTGAAACGTTCAAAAGGTTGGACGGGACGGGATGAGTGGGCGGGACGGGGACGGCGGCGACAGCGACAAAACGTCAACAGGGAGGGGCGGAGGACGGGAGGAGGAGGATGAGGAGGTAGGCCGTTTGAATTTTGAACCCGCTTTCCGTGGTGCCGGGCCAGGACGGGGAAGCAGGAGAGGAGGGGTGCTGCTGCCGTGGTGGGTAGAGATGGCAATGGGTACCCGAAACCCGAGTACCCGACGGGTTTTACCTGATAAGGAGACGGGTATGGAATTATATTTCTACCCGCGGGTACATAAATAGGCAACATCATGTACTCATCGGGTAAGCGGGTGCGGGTGTGGGTACATACTACCCATACCCGCGGGTAAAATAAACCCTTCTACAATATGTGATAAACGTGTAAAATTGTACATTGTTAGTGAAGGATAACTTAATATTGATAACTAACAAAGAATTTTATGCTTTATTAGACTATTAATTGGTTAACAATTATCATTTATCTTTTTTATCAATTAAATTCGTTGATGTATGCACTTTATCACATGTTATGTTCTCCAATATATTAGTTTACAACGGGTATGCTATCGGGTATGGTTACCCGACGGGTAAAAAAACCCGCGCGGGTACAGGTATGGGTAAGAGGTTGAACCCGCATGCGGGTATAGGTTTTTTAGCGGGTAGAGTTAGAGTTAGCGGGTGCGGGTATGGAATGGCACTACCCGACGGGTTTCTACCCATTGCATCTCTAGTGGTGGGGCGCGGCTGAGGTCACGTGGTGCGGCCTGCCTGCGCGTGGCGCGTCCGCCGTGCGCCGGCGGCTTCGAGCGATCGATACGGGGCAGGTGGGTGGTGTGCAGCGTGCGGGGCGAGGGGGCTCTATTTTTTGCGTCCTTCTGTGGCTGGCCGGCTTTGCCCGGCCCGCCGTGTCTCGATCGTACTCGTATCAAATCGCCGACGCCGGCGTCGAGCATGATGCATACTACGTTTTTTTTATGAGAACAAATGGAATGTGGTGATGCTTCACTCCAGTTCCAGGTCAACGAACGATGATAGGAGTATATCTTAACCATTTTAAGCTTTCAGTAGTGACGTTGCGCGGTAGCCAATCGATGAGTTGGCATCTAGGAGAACTTGCAGCAGCTAGAGCTGTGGCAGCGTGGTGGATTCCGGGACTGGTCATCTAGGACATGCTAAATTGCTAATCGCCACGCACGCACTCATCAGCTCGTAGAAATCCCATGACATCCTTTTGACTCCTCTGGTCTGGCAGTCAGGATCAGGGACTCGTTTTCGCGTGCGGTGCGGGAAGGCCCGGCATCGCTGCGGAATGCCTGCTGGCGGAATTCAATGGGTTTGCTCCGGTCACGTTGTACTCCCCGTCGTAATACCAACCTTTTCCTGCCGTCCACGGAAGAAGACGACCAGCAAACCAAAAACACAGGCCGCTCCTCCGTGGTCCCAGACTGCAGCCAGTGGTGGACTGGACTGGACTGAGTCCAGCCAGACTCCTACCTAGAGATTTGCCGAAGTGTGACGGACCGGATGAATCGTACGTATCTAGTGGCCGCGGCCCACGAAATGCCTCGGCCTGGTTCAGCAGTGATGGGCCATCATTCCAGTAGGACGTGTTCTTTTCCCTCTCTCACTTTTTTTTTGTTTTTTGTTTTTCTCCGGTTTGGCGACGACGAAGAGCTCAGAAGGAAAACCTGCAGACCTACGTGCAAGCAGTCAAGCGCAGGGAGGACGCGATGCAGCTGCACTCCACAACGGCCTCGCCAGCCTTTTCCCCTTTCCGTGGTCTCCGTCTCGATCTCGGGCGCCCATTTGTCCGATTACGCCGTCAATGATTCCGACCGTCTTTCTAGGCTTTCCCCCGGATTATCTTAACCCCTCCAATTTCGCTTCGCCCACACGATGCTGCCGATGCTAATTGCACGAAGCTCAGTGGCTCACAGTCACAGCGCAGGGTCGCAAGCACTGGTCTGCAGTGGGTGCGAGCACATGACCGTCTCATGTGGTCGCGTCAATGTAGCAGATAGTCATTTCTTATCTCCCTGCACCTTTTAAGCCTCGAAGAAACAGCTGAGCGATCAGTACGTAGCTTTCTCACGTGATATCCCTCTTTCTCTTCTCCATAAAACGGACACCTCCATCTCCAGTCCTGTTCTTCAGCTGCACACCTGCTCCATCCTGGTGGTTGTGCTAGTTGAACAGAGCCCAGTCGTCATGGCGCATGATCAGGTGCGGTCGTCTAAGCTTTCTTCCGATCCTAAATTCTGCCGGTTATCGTTTTAGGTTTTTAGCCTCAAATTGTTCACGCAATTTTTCGGCTAATTGGGGGGAAAATGGCAGGACGGCTGGCCTCTAGGATTGGGCGCTCTGAATGTACGAGCTGGAGTGCTCCGAGGCGTCGATCTGTCTGACTCGGCCTCCTCCGACACGACCTTCTCCTCCTCCCACCTCACTTCGTCCTTACCTTCGACTGACTTCGACACAGAGGTAAATTTTTTTCGCATTGCACACCTTTTGTTTTGGAACATCTCAGCTGGTTTTTCGAGATCTTACATTGATTTTCAACTGCCTGTCGAGCGCGTGCAGTCGGCCTGGTCCTTGACGCGCCACGGCGGGGGCGGGGGCGGCGGCGGCGGCATGACGCTGGCGAGCCTGATCGGGCTCGTGGACGCCATGGAGAGCCGGCGCCGCCCGAGCGCGAGGGCGGGCAGGAGCAGCGGCAGCGGCAGCGGCAGGCTCAGGGCGCTGCTGCTCTCGCTCTGCCTCCGGAGCCACCTGGTGGAGAGCGGCAGCGGGGCGCCGTCGCTCCGCGAGTTCCTCGAGATGGAGCGGCGAGCCGGTGGAGACGCTTCAAGTTAATCACTTGGCTTGCACGATGCATCATAGCAAGTGGCATTTTCTTAACATTTCACTTTTTCTGATTCTCAACAAAAAAAATTCACTTTTTCTATCATGGGTGTTGTTTTTTTCTCCAAGAGGATTCTATAATGAGAGTGGGTTTATCTACATATGTAGTTTCTTTTGAGATGGTACGCACACAACCACGAACACCACACGCACACAACTTGTGCGCGTTCATACACAGTTACACAAGTAGAGAAGAGATTGGAGAGACTAACATCCTCATTACGCGGGAAAGAGATCGAAAAAAATCACACAATCCAAATGCCGCCTCCATTGATTAGAACCCTACACATGCTCCGTCGGTTCCTAAATGCAGTGGCAGACGATGTTCCTGTCGACAACGAGACGCCTGTGGTAACTTCGTCAATCTTGAGGTTGTGTCGGCCCGGTTTTCGGAGATGCTCTTAGGGGTAGAGTTTGCGCGCAAGGGTGAGTGTGCATGCGTTGTGAGTGTCTCCATTGTAATGTGTAATTTGCAAAAAAAAATATTTTAGTATTGTTAAGTGAGACACCCTCTCACTTTGACCAAATTTATTAAAAGAATGCACCAACATCTACATCATCAAATTAACTTTATTATACCTCTACAAATTATCATGACACTGTTTTAAACTTGATCAAAATTAAAAGAAGCTTGACTCAGTAAAAAAAAACGTATTACATTTTCAGACAAATGGAGTAGCAAGTGTGTGTGTTTTTCCTTGTTGAAAACTCGGGGCAATCGAGTTTTTTTCATCTATACTCGATGCAAATAATATTTGCATGGTGACGCTCCTCTTTTTATCACGGCCAGAGGTAGTGTAAACCACATTCTTTCATGACGTTCGTTAATAAGAGTAAATCGTAATGCTTTACAAAAACCCTTTCATGGTTGATAGTTGATACAATATGTGGCAAGTCTAAATAATTCCATGTCGATCAATTGTCATGTGGCAGCATAAACTTGTACTTGTGAATTCCCCAGTAATTTTAAATTATGTGAATTATTAATCAACTCAACATGGCAAATACTCCCCCATTTCAAAATATATTTGATTTTATCTTTTCTAAATACATTGTTTTTTCCCTACAGATCAAGATATAATCCAACATTTAGGTGCAAATATAAGTATCTACATCTAAAAATGTCAAAATGCCCTACACTTTTGAAAAGTGAGAGTGAAAAATATCACAAAGGAAGGTAGACTAGTAGAGACATAATTTTTTTTTTGAGAATTAGTAGAGACATAATTCTTTTTTTGAGAATTACACAATACAACGCAGACGCTCACAACACGCACGCGCACTCACCCCTATGAATACACGTACGTAAACCCTACCCTATGAGCACCTCCGAAGGACTGAGCACCGGCAGCCTCGTCGTCGACGAGAACGTTGCTTACCACTTAATGCATAACGCCGGAAAATCTCGGAATAAATCCAAGAAAAGGTGCGAGCACCAGGATTTGAACACTGGTGGGTAGCGTCCCACTGAACCGTCCTACCATCGGACTACAAGCCCATTCGCAGTAGAGACATAATTCTTGGAAATGAAAAATCTCCACAAAGGAAGGGAAAAGCAAAGGAAAAAGTCCTTTGTACCTCCCTGAACACTATGCCGAGTCCACGAATCCTCCCGAGACTAAAAAACCGACCGTTCTGCTACTCTGAATTCACGATACCACACATATGACCCCCTTAACCCAATCTAACCCTGGTTTATCCCATCTGGGCCACCTGTCAGGTTGGCGCGGCACGGACCCACATGTCAGTCCCCATTT
Source organism: Cenchrus fungigraminus (assembly GCA_036936925.1). Lineage (NCBI taxonomy): Eukaryota > Viridiplantae > Streptophyta > Magnoliopsida > Poales > Poaceae > Cenchrus > Cenchrus fungigraminus. The sequence goes on from CM072779.1 coordinate 13,215,792, forward strand.
CACCTCTTGTTAGCCACGAACTCACTAAGGCACGGCGGCGGCCGGCGCCGGTGCGAGCAACCTCCCCACACACCATTGTGGCGTGCTGACTCCGGCCGACTCATGGCCCCGTCGGCCTCCTCCCCAATCCTTGCTGGCTTCTCTCCCGCGTATGGCCGCCGGAGGATACGCACGACCGCCCGGGGAAGGAGGGGTCGCGGCGGCTTCCAACTCGTGCGGCCACCCAAGGAGCTTGCACGGCGGCCCGCCACACGAGCTTATGCGAGGAGCTCGCGCGTCAACCCATGAGCCGACTTTTTTACTTTTTAGCCCTTTTTGCGAAAGATTTTCACAAGTAGACCCTTTTTGGAAAGATTTCAAAAAATGGACCCTGAGCTCGGCGCCGTGGATCATGGCGCCGAGTTTTCATGCCTCGGCGCCACAGATCATGGCGCCGAGGTCTTGGGCCTGAAAACAATATCAGTTACCCTACTTTGAAATTCTTTTGTGAAGAAATTTGTATGTTTTCATGGTCAACAACATACACAAAATGTTTATTAAACATCATACTACATTTGGGATCCAAATTCTTTCAATATATATATGAAAACTTTTTCAGAATAGAATTTCAAAGTTGCATGGCTGTTAATGTTTTAAGGGTTCTCAGCACTTAGAATTTTTCAGCGCATGAGTGAATGCCGACAGCAATACTTTCAATTTTGAAATGTCATTTTAAATATGTAAACTCGCTTAGTTTTTATCCACAAATGTTGTAAGATGTTAAACAAAGTTCATAGATTCCATTTTGCATGTTATTGGCCACATTTTACATACAAATTTCTTCACAAAAGAATTTCAAAGTAGGGTAACTGATATTGTTTTTGGCCCAAGACCTCGGCGCCATGATCTGTGACGCCGAGGCATGTAAGCTCGGCGCCATGATCCACGGCGCCGAGCTCAGGGTCCATTTTTTGAAATCTTTCCAAAAAGGGTCTACTTGTGAAAATCTTTCACAAAAAAGGCTAAAAAGCAAAAAAGACGGACCCATGAGGTGTCAGGACTTGAGCAAGAGCGAAACCAAGAAGGGGAAAATTCAACTAGAATTCGCAGGGAGAAGCGAAGAACAGGGAACAGATGGAGAGCAACAACAGCTATCGATTAATCCCACAGGCAATTCAGTACAGGATCCGGCCGCCAAGGATATGGGAGAGCCAGGTACTGCTACTTCTACATCTACTAGGGTTCAACCCAATGTCGTTGGCCATGGGCAGCAGGCGTGGCGCTTGGGGAGCTTCCACCGTCGGCCATGGGCACCGGCTGCGGTGCGCCGGCGACACTAGCCATGGAAGGCGCCGCAGAGCTCGCCCCCACCGGTGCCGGCCATGGAAGACATTGCGGCGCTTGCCTGCCGCCTGCCCTTTGTGCGCTCGTCCCCGTCGGCCATGCGGGCATCGACCACGGCACGTGCGGAGCTCGCCCCGCCTGCGCCCGCCATGGAGGCGTCGCAGAGCTCGCCTGCCTCCTGCCCTTTGCGCTCCTGCCATGGGACCGGCTGTGGTACGTGCAGAGCTCACCCCGCCGGCGCGCCGTCGATGGGACAGGATGCGGTGTGCAGAGCGCGGAAAAAAATAGGGTGCGCGCGTGCGCGCCCCTGCCTGCTGTCGCTGCTCGGTGGGTCTGCTCTTGCCGCTGACTGTGCGCCTGCTTTCCCCCTGTCCTGTGCGCTGCCCTTCCCGTGGGCCATGCTCTTCCCGTGGGCCTGGACGGAGCACCCTGCGCGGCGTCCGTTCCTGGATGGAGGGCGATGCGGAGGGGTGCGCACGACACGCGTAGTGCGCACGGCGCGCACTAGATTCGGTTTCAGCGTGGAAAAAATAGGGTGCGCTCCGCGCGCACCCCGCGCTCCGTGCGCGCCCCTGCCTGCTGTCGCTGCCCGGTGGGTCTGCTCTTGCCGCTGACTGTGCGCCTGCCTTCCCCCTGTCCTGTGCGCTGCCCTTCCCGTGGGCCATGCTCTTCCCGTGGGCCTGGACGGAGCACCCTGCGCGGCGTCCGTTCCTGGATGGAGGGCGATGCGGAGGGGTGCGCACGACGCGCGTAGTGCGCACGGCGCGCACTGGATTCGGTTTCAGCGCGGAAAAAAATAGGGTGCGCACCGCGCGCACCCCGCGCTCTGTGCGCGCCCCTGCCTGCTGTCGCTGCCCGGTGGGTCTGCTCTTGCCGCTGACTGTGCGCCTGCCTTCCCCCTGTCCTGTGCGCTGCCCTTCCCGTGGGGCATGCTCTACCCGTGGGCCTGGACGGAGCACCATGCGCGGCGTCCGTTCCTGGATGGAGGGCGATGCGGAGGGGTGCGCACGACGCGCGTAGTGCGCACTGGATTCGGTTTCAGCACGGAAAAAAATAGGGTGCGCGCCGCGCGCACCCCGCGCTCCGTGCGCTCCCCTGCCTGCTGTCGCTGCCCGGTGGGTCTGCTCTTGCCGCTGACTGTGCGCCTGCCTTCCCCCTGTCCTGTGCGCTGCCCTTCCCGTGGGCCATGCTCTTCCCGTGGGTCTGGACGGAGCACCCTGCGCGGCGTCCGTTCCTGGATGGAGGGCGATGCGGAGGGGTGCGCACGACGCGCGTAGTGTGCACGGCGCGCACTGGATTTGGTTTCAGCGCGGAAAAAAATAGGGTGCGCGCCGCGCGCACCCCGCGCTCCGTGCGCGCCCCTGCCTGCTGTCGCTGCCCGGTGGGTCTGCTCTTGCCGCTGACTGTGCGCCTGCCTTCCCCCTGTCCTGTGCGCTGCCCTTCCCGTGGGCCATGCTCTTCCCGTGGGCCTGGACGGAGCACCCTGCGCGGCGTCCGTTCCTGGATGGAGGGCGAGGTGGAGGGGTGCGCACGACGCGCGTAGTGCGCACGGCGCGCACTGGATTCGGTTTCGCAGAGCGCACCCTGTCGACGCCTGACATGTGGGTCCAGATGGGACAAAACCAGAGTGGATTAGGTTCGAGGAGGTTATACGTCCGGTATCGTAAGTTCAGGGTAGCAGAACGGCCGGTTTTTGAATCTCGGGAGGAATTGTGGAATTACCATAGTATCCAGGGACGTAAAATGGACTTTTTCCAAAAGCAATAGAACAAATTGGAAGCCCGGTTTGGCCCAGATGGCGAACAGGCCCAGTAAGCCCGCCTGGCCCATTAGTGCCCCAAGATGAAATCTCACCGTGAGGGTGCGTGCGCCCATATATATAAACCCACCCCTCTCGCTCACTCTAGGGTTTCTTGACGGACTCAGCCGGCGGCGTAGGGTTTGCTCGCACCCATCCCAGGTAAGGTTTCCTCATCGAGCGCCGCCTCTCGTCCCAAATCTCAAGTTCTCAAGCCAGCTCACAAATCGCTCACCTCGTTGCGTTCTAATCCGGATTTGGTTTGTTTCATTGCGGTCGTCGCAGGTAAGCAGAGCGAGCGCGAAGCCGGCCATGGCGCCAACGCAGGCGAAGTCAGGTCTCTTCGTCGGCATCAACAAGGGGCACATCGTCACCAAGCGCGAGCTGCCGCTTCGCCCGTCCGACCGCAAGGGGGTAAGAATTTCCGTTCCTAAACCTCCGAGCTAACCTCTTGTGTAGATCTGTGCTGAGTTACTCGGTATGATTTGTGTATTAGATGCTTTCTGAATTACAAACCGAGAATCTACTTGATTTTGCTCGTTTGAACATTAGTATAGTAGATCTATCTTCCATCACCAACGGTTGGATCTATACGTTGGGTGATCCAACCGTTAGGTCGACTGGGTGTGTTGCTTTTGTGAAAAAGCTCCATGTCCTAAGGGTTACAAGTAATCCTCCTGTTTGGTAGCACTTTTGTTGCGTGTTATGTTGATCATCTTGCCTCATCTCACCTTTGGCAATCTGGAGAATTCAATACTCCAAGTTGCTAGTCCTAGAGGCAGATATTAATTTGTGAGATATAACGTGGAAGCTTAATCACATTTTGATTTTGTTTCTAAAACTTCTCACTAAATGCATCTCTTCAATTGATTGTCTTGATACCTGAATCAGAGTCATAACATTATGGGTATAGAACTTATTATTGGAGTGTACTGTGTACTGTTGAATTATCTGAATTGGTTGGTCTAGTAGATATGTGGCTTTGGGCATGAGAAAGCTGGGTTTGAAGCATTTGCACTATAGTGGAAAAGATCAGGATTACTGAACAGTAACAATCAGACCCACCATTTATATCGTTTGTTATGCCTTAATCTGTGGATTTTATTACTACAAGTTGCTAGTCCTGACGGTAGATATCTATCAGTGAGGTATATTGTGGATGCAAAATCTCATTTTGGTTCTGTTTCTAAAAACATCTGCTAAATGAACCTCAGTGAGGCTTTGCCGACTTCTGCTCATATATGTGTTGTCAACGACATCTTCCTTATTTGTTTACTTGTTCTTATATATTTTTCGTGACCCAATATTTTCAGAAAGCTACCAAGAGGGTGACCTTTGTCAGAAGCCTGATTAGGGAGGTTGCTGGATTTGCCCCCTATGAGAAACGTATCACTGAGCTCCTGAAGGTTGGGAAGGACAAGCGCGCGCTTAAGGTGGCCAAGAGAAAGCTTGGTACTCACAAGAGAGCAAAGAAGAAGAGAGAGGAGATGGCAAATGTCGTCAGGAAGATGAGGTGTGTAACATTCTCTGCCATTTCTTTCTATGCTACTTTCCATTCTATTTTGTTTCGATGAATTTGAACTGCTTTGCTGTATCATGCCAGTCTAATATGAATTCTTTGACACTTGTGGGTAGCATACCTGTTAATTTCATTGGTGAAGGAATAATATGTTGTGTACACAATACCACCGTATGTTGGTTAAATTTTTAGGCACATGGTAAACTGGTCACTCATATATTTATATAAAAAGGGTGATGAATTATGTATCTAGTACCATGCAGTCTAAACTTATGCTTTGCAACTAATGGTTTGGTTTCTCGATCACAGTAACACCTGGATATACACATAGCTGAACTCACTGTTTACTTGTGTCTTTTTTACTTTGAATGCTTCTGAATGGAAATATGTTTTTTCTCTAGATTCTTTCCATGTTCTGAATGGATACTAATAAGCTGAACCTTTTTTTTTCTAATGCAGGTCTGGTGGTGCTGCTGCGGACAAGAAGAAATAGATTTTGCAGAATCATGATCCTGTGGCGTCTTTTGTTATGTGCTTCATTAGTCCCTGCGAATAGGAATGTTCTAGCCTCGGCAACTGTTTTGGCGTCAGGAACAACCCAGTATTTGTCCTGAGTAAACCTGTGAAGTTTCTGAAACTATTATCGCAACATGGGTTATTTGCTGATTGTCTCGATCGATTTTGGAAAAATCTGTTTATTCTATTGGTTGTGAATGCCAAGCACCAATTTTCTGGTTGCATTCCCGCTTGAAGTGTGGAATCCCTGGTTTGCCTCTTGGTAAGGCTTGTCAGTTGTCCATTTCCACTGCACCATGATGGATCTGTGGCGCTGGTTCCATTTATGCCCATAGCTGTGGGGTGTTCGTAGGTTATTGTTTCGCTCAGTAGTTAAGCCCATACCTGATCCATGCTTTTTTTCCTCAAATTAGCTGATCCATGCTTGTCACTTCAATGTGTGTCACTTTTAGTTTTGTGCTACCTGCTACGTATTGGTGAAGCCGCATCGGATGGATCTTGTAGTGCTTGCTCAGCTTATTGGCACTACCAGCTAGAGGCACGGCCTGCCGTGGTCACGCCACGCGGTGCACCTAGGGTTCTTAATACCGAACCGGAGGGTCCAACCGCCGCCCTTTGGTACCGCTACACCGCGAAAATCATTCAAAACTGGACAAATTTAAAAAACCAAATTCAAAGGTTATACCGACCGGTTTCAGTGGTTTACCAGTGAATTGACCTAAATTACTGACTCAATGAAAATTTAGCATATTTTCAAATTTAAATTAAAAATTTGAAAAATAAAAGAAAAATTCCTTTACCGAACCGGAGGGTCCAACCGCCGCCCTTTGGTACCGCTACACCGCGAAAATCATTCAAAACTGGACAAATTTAAAAAACCAAATTCAAAGGTTATACCGACCGGTTTCAGTGGTTTACCAGTGAATTAGCCTAAATTACTGACTCAATGAAAAATTTAGCATATTTTCAAATTTAAATTAAAAAATTGAAAAATAAAAGAAAAATTCCTTAAATGAAAAATAAAAGAAAAATTTCTTAAAATATTTCAAGGTGCGTAGAATCTAATGGTGTCAAAAAATTTTCAAATATTAGTGCATTTAGTATTTTTGCGGGCATTAGAAGTTCAACAGGTCGAATTTTTTTCTTTTTATTTTTTGGTTGAACTTCTAATACCCGCAAAAAATACTAAATGAACTAATATTTGAAAATTTTTGGCACCATTAGATTCCATAAATCTTGAATTATTTTTAAGAATTTTCCTTTCATTTTTCAATTTTTTGAATTCAAATTTGAAAATTTTGAAATCGGACGGTATGGAACCGGCCGGTACCGCTACCGGTCCGGGCCGGTACCACCGGTTTTCGCAGTATACCGGCCGGTTCCAAACGGTTTGGTAAACCCTGGGTGCACCACAAACTCGGGGTCTGTGTTAGCCGCCCGCCCGGTTGATTTGGCCTGCGTTGGCTTGATGAGAATGGAGAAGTGTTAGAGGGGGAACATCTGAAGCATTATATTGTCAACCACTATCAGCAACTTTTTATGTCTCATGCAAGCATGCAGTTGGAGGTTATGGATTGTGTTAGAACCAAGAGTTACACAAGATATGAATGAGGTGAAGCTGATGGTATGCCATCTATTTTTTATAAGAAATTTTGGTCCATAATTGGAAAAAGGGTGAAAAAAGAAGTTCTAGATGTGTTAAATGGTGGCCAAATGCCTGAAGGTTGGAATGATACAATTATTGTGTTGATCCCCAAAGTTAATTCCCCCCAGAAAATAAAAGATTTAAGACCCATTAGTCTATGTAATGTGCTCTATAAAATCATTTCAAAGGTCCTAGCAAATAGACTGAAAAAGCTCCTGCCATACATTATCTCCCCATCTCAAAGTGCTTTTGTTCCTGGGAGGTTAATCACTGATAATGTTTTACTCGCCTATGAGCTCACACATTACCTTAAGTGTAGAAGGAAAGGGGTTAGTGGGCTAGCTGCGATTAAACTTGATATGAGCAAAGCTTATGATAGGGTGGAATGGGTTTTTCTTGAAAATATCATGAGGAAAATGGGCTTTGAGGTCGTTCGGCTGGTAGGAAGCATAATGTTTAGCTGATAGATTCAATAGTGTTATGTGAGAGGGATGTAAGCCGAAATAAGCCGTAACAAGTCGAGAATGGCCAGCCGAACTGTCGATGGATTGGTGCAGCTAATTATGAAATGTGTGTCTTCAGTTTCCTACAAAATCAAAGTTAATGACTCTTACACCTACCGTTTTCTTCCTCAAAGGGGCCTAAGACAAGGAGATCCACTCTCACCGTATTTGTTTATTTTGTGTGCAGAAGGGCTGTCAGCTTTGTTACAAAGAGCAGAAAAGGAGAGGAAGATAACAGGGATTAGGATTTGCAGGAAGGCTCCAAGAGTGAACCATTTATTTTTTGCAGATGACTCTCTTATTTTAATGAAGGCCAAAGTTAGTGGTGCTCAAGAGCTGATACGTATTCTTGAAGTGTACGAAGGGGGACAGATGATCAACAGAGATAAATCATCTATATTGTTCAGCCCAAATACAAGTGAGATAGTGAGAAATCGTATAAAATTGAATATGTCAATTATTCGAGAAGCATGGACCGAAAAGTACTTGGGGCTACCAGTATCAGTTGGAATATCAAAGAAGAAGACCTTTGAGTACATTAAGAAGAAAATTTGGGATAGAATCCAAGGCTGGCAGGAGAACCTTCTATCCAGGAGATACTTGTGAAGGTTGTTGCACCATCCATTCCAACCTATGCCATGTCTTGCTTCGACCTTACAAAATAATTTTGTGATGAACTGAGCACAATGATTGGAAGGTATTGGTGGAGTCAACAGGACAAAATGAATAAGGTCCATTGGATTAGTTGGGAAAAACTTACTAGTGCAAAGAAAAACGGAGGCCGTGGTTTCAGAGACTTGCATCTGTTTAACTTACCTATGCGCCTATGCTGAGCAGACAAGCATGGAGACTGCTAACTTATCCCGACTCTCTCTGTGGGCAGGTTCTGAAAGCAAAGTATTCCCCACAAACTGACATTCTTCACTTTACTCCTCAAGATAAAATGTCGTATACATGGAGGAGTATATTAAAGGGGTTCGAACTACTGAAGGAAGGACTGATCTGGCGTATTGGAAATGGAGAAAGGGTGAGAATATGGGATGATCCTTGGCTGCCCAAAGGATTAACTAGAAAACCAATAACACCTAGGAGGGCTTCTATTCTGACAAGAGTAAATAAGCTAATTAATCCTTTAACAGGTGATTGGGATGTGGAACTCATACAAGACAACTTTTTGTCAGAAGATGCGGAGGAGATACTCCGAAGTCCTATTGATATGGACATGGATGACTGGAATTTTCTCAGTGAAATCAGCCTACAAGGTGGCAGTAAGCAGAAGAAACGCTCTTGCTGGGAGGAATGTTTCTATATCAGGGAGCAAAAGTAATGATGAGGGTGATTTTCAATGGCATAAGATATGGATGCTTAAAGCTCCCAGCAAAATGCAAAAATTTATTTGGATACTTGCACATAATAGTCTCCCAGTAGGAAGAATGTGGCTCGCCGAGGTATCTAACTTGATACTTTATGCCCAGTTTGCAAAAGATTGGATGAAGATTGTGGCCACATGTTCTTTAAATGTAAGTATGCTAAACAATATTGACGCCTTATGGATATGGAACATCTCATAATTATGTTTAAGGAATGTCGGTCGGGTAAAAACATGATAAATATGTTATGGTCTCTTGATAAATCTAAGCAACTAAAAATGGTGCTGCTGATGTGGAGATGGTGGTCGGCAAGAAACAAAGTTAACCAGGGAAGGAAAATGCTGATGGCGGCTGAAATCCAAAATTCAGTCCTATATCACCTCTCAGAATATGAAAAACTGAACACAACTCGATATATGCTAAAGGTAATACAAGGTTCATGGAAGCCACCTCCGAATGACATATACAAAGTCGATGTTGATGGTGCACCGTGCACATCACTCAGATGCAAGAGCGGGAGGTTGGGGAATTGTGATACGAGACAAAAGTGGAGAGGTGTTGGCTGCCAGGGCTGGGAGTATCAGATATGCAGCATCAGCGGTGCAAACTGAAGCAACTGCTGCTTACAAGGGTTTCCAATTTGCTGCACAGTTAGGCATGACTAATATTATCTTGGAAACGGATGCTACTCTTCTGGCGATGGGCCTCAATTATGAGCAGATGGATAGGAGTCCTATTGGCTGCATAGTTAGACATATTAGAGACTTCATGCGATCTGAATTTTCTTCCTGTCTCGTCTCTGTCTGTTCTAGAAGTTGTAATAAAGTAGCAGACTGTTTAACCACTTATGGAGCAGGTGTTTCTGGATCTGGCTCTGCTATGTTTTGGAGCCAGGCCCCTGAGTTTGTAGCTCAACTTGTATCAGGCGATTTGCCTAAACTTGATGTTTAATGCATCTGTGCATTTAGATAAAAAAAAAGAACCGTGTGGTGGTGGTGCTGGCCTCTCGTCAGGTACCTTCCTCGGCGACTCTGTTGCTGGTTGACGCTGTTGTCAGAACCTTGTCCCTCATTCCTTGCATTTGACAATGGAACAATCAGAATTTGTTGCTGAATTCTGCTCGACGCAGTTGTCTCGCTGAATGCTGATTGACGCCGGCCGTGGAAACAGCGATGGGCGCCAGCGACGACGGATGAAGAAGGATCTACGCAGCTAGCAATGCGAATTTTTGCTCGCAGGGGCCTCATTGTTTTCAGCAACATGGGCCGGTCTATGGTAAGCCCAGTATATGACCAAAATTGCGCAAACTTGCAAGGATCAATTTCAGCCCAATACGCATAGAACGGCTCTTCTTCCCGCCAAACCTTGTTCTGCTCATTTTTCTGCTTGAGACAACGTAGACGGATCGTCGCGCAAAATTCCTACATGTGCCGTGGCCGTGGGTCGCCGAGCCAACGAATATGGGAAGCTCCCACAAACGTGTCCGGATTTTGGTCCGCATGAAAGAGTAGTTGCAAATTGCAATATGGATTTTGGACTAATGGATTGGGTCTGTTTGGTTTGCAATTGCAAGTGCTAAAGCAAAATGTCTAAACTTTAAACACTTTAGGATCTAAAGTACCAAACGAAATGTCTAAAATGTTTTGGCACCTTTAACATCCAAAGATGCTAAAATTTTCTAAAACATCTTTCCTCACCCTACCCCTCATTAATTCACCAGCCAAGGGAAACATAATCCTCATTAAACACTTTGTTCTTTGTATAAAGTAAAATGCCCTTTAGACACTTTTAGATAGTTCACCATATTTGGCCCAGACACGGGGCATCTAAAACTTAGATACCTCTTTTAAAGATAGTACTCCCTCCGTCCCTAAATATAAGCATTCCAAGCATTCAAACTCAAGAAACAACCGAGGGAGGAAATGATCTCTATACCCCTCATTTTACACTACCCACCAACTCTTCACCTACTTACTAACCCCACCTACTCTTGTCTTATATGTAGGAATGCTTATATTTTGACACAAATTTTGAATGCTACAAATGCTTATAAAGAGGGACGGAGGGAGTAGGAACCAAATAAACAGATCCTGATCTCAGTTCAAATTTGAGAACTAACCTTGAGACGGTGAGAGAGATGAGAAACTGAGACTCTCTAGGAGAATGGTACTGGTCTACTGGATGGTGCCAACGAGGTCAAAACTTAAAATACAGACCCAGAAAACTTGGTTGTACATACGCACGCTTCTCGTGTTCCTCCTCTCACCCATTCAGAATGTCTGCCCCCAAGAGGTCCCCCTGCCTGTTCCACTGTTGCCGTTTGATCCGATCGAGCCTGTTCGTTTTGGTCACGGGCACACGCACCATCGCGCTCGATCGCTGCATGCAAGTCCGGAATTTTAGGGTGTTGACCCGGACGCCTCACGCCATATGCCATGTCGCGCCCGCCGCAGGCAGCGTCGTCTAGCACACGGGCTTTGGATCTTACGGTTCGAGCAAGCGAATGGATGGCTCAACCTGTTTTTACCTGGCCCGTGCTGCGTGCTCACACACCGCCTAATCAAACGTCGTCGCGTTTCCCAACCGGTGCCGGCAGGGAGGCCAGGCAGCGCGCCAGTGTTTTCTGCGCCTCAAATGAGCAAATCTTTCGCGAGGATTTTGCCGCGACCGTGAAATCTCTCGTCAGATCGACGCGATGCATTTGCGCACAGAAATTTTCGCCATCCGGAGGCGATTGGCGCACCGAGTAGCCTCTACGGCAAGGCTGGTGCCCACGCCATGGCAGTATGGCACTTCCCAACGCGGCAAGAGCCAATTTGCTGCTCCTTCTCTCTCTCACGGCCCTGCTTGTGAGGAGTAATGGCAGTGTTTAGCACCCCTATTAAATGCAACTTTGACTACTAATTAAGAGAATTAAATAAAGTCAGTTTCAAAACTACCTTCACAACCCCGAACAAAATTGCGAGACGAACCTAATGAGGTCTTTGACCGCACGATTAGAACATAGATACTGTAGAATTACTGTAGCAATCCCTAATTAATTATACTCATTAGATTCGTCACGCAAAATTGCACTCATCTGTAAAAAGGTTTTGCAAATAAACTTCATTTGGTACTCTATGCATGCAAGATTCCTTTTCCACGAAATTTATTTTCAGCCCAACCAAACACGACCAATCGCGAATTGGCAATGGCGCGGCGTCCTCTCGCCACCCCTCTCTCTCGCTTTTCTACGGGGAAACGGGAAGCGAGATTCTCAATATCCGGCTGCTTGCTGAACCCGTCTGGTCTGCCTCGCGCTCGCATGCATGCAATGCAATGTGCATTGCGACGCGAGGAGTCGCGTTTACTCCCACACTCTGGCGTGGGTCTCCATTTCCCAATGTGCCTTGCCATATGCATTTCGATCCCTACCTATGGCAGCCTTCCAAGCTACCTCTGCCCCTACGGAGATTATATGAATCCAGTGGCGTGTTTAGTTGGGCAAAATTTCCTCCTTTCCACTCTCTCTCACCACATTAAATACACCAAAAGATATATGTTCGGAGTACTAAATGTAGATGAAATCAAAAACTAATTACACAGTTTGGATGACTTTTGCGACACGGATCTTTTGAGCCTAGTTAGGCCATGGTAGGACAATATTTACCACAAAAAGTCGAAACATACCTTTTGCTACAGTGTGTTGAAAAGGCAAATTTTTCTACCAACTAAACACAGCCACATGCTTCTCTGTTTCGTTCACTGTTTGTAAGCTGATTACCATGCGCGTGCAGCGTGCAGACACGATCGATACGAGTTGAGGATCTTTATTATGGCAGGGATTGGATATGGTTTAATAGCGGAAAATGCAATTCATTTTTCCACCATCAAGTGACAAAATCACAAAACATACGAGGAGGGATCATAAAAATACAATTCTAGTATATATTTTTGACAAGTTTGTGTACTCTTTCCTGTTGGAGTTGATCTCGCCTTAGGCAACGATTGGCCGATTCTTTAGGAGCTTAACAAGTCTACCTTGACTGTGTCCTGATCAAGAATGCAATTAAAGCCCACATTTGTTAAATGGGAAGGGGGGTAGAACAATTTTGAAGTTGGAGATGACATATCAACTATATAAAACAAATAGATTAACGAATTTATGATCTTTAGAGGAGTGATAAACAAGAGGATGCGGAGAATGGAGGAATAGAATGGCGATGCATGAAGATTCATTCTATAGCTCTACCGACTGCCAAAAGTGGCCAGGCACACGCGCACGAAATCCTCCAAGAAACGAAAGGCCCGGCGCCGGCACGAGCAAAGAATTTCCCTTCATTCCCGAGGCGGCGGCCGGCGGGGCGCGCGGAGCGTCGCCGTCGTGCCATCGAGCAAGCGCCCTCGCCATCTCCCCCTCCTCCCCCGTCCACTCAAAGCCAGCCGCCCCGCCGCGTGCATGCGCTACCTATAGGTCCCCATTGTTTTCAGTGCCCGTGTCGAGGTCGAGCCCCAAGCCCCCAATACAAGCACGCACGCTCACACTGCTCACTGCATTTCACGATGGGAAGTTTGTTCGGCACCGATCGACAGTTCGACGACACTGGGCACGTTTGCTCCGTGCACCGTTACAACTTAACACGCTATATCCTTACACGCAGAGTTACCAGCCGAAAGCTATGTACGAAAACGTATACGCTCCGCTCGGCCTGTGTCGATCGATCCGGCCGCGCGCGGCGCGCGGGGTTCACGCTTAATTCCGTGCGCCGCCGATCGCAGCGTCACACGGCACCGGCCGAGAGCTAGCGCGGCGTGCGTGCAGTGCGTCACCGCCCACGACCGGAGCGCGGCGCGTCGTCGGACGTGCCGCTGTGGCAGTGCTTATCGCGACACGGCGGCGGCGGCACGGCGCGCGTGCCATGCCGCCGCACACGAGAGGGCTCCCGGCCCCACCGTCTTTGACCCGCAAGGTGACAGGCTGACAGCCCACACCGAAACGCGGCTGCCGTTACAGCGCACGAGCTAGAGCACGCGCTCCCTGCTGCTCCGCCTCTCGCACTCTCGCTGCCTCATGCACGCTTTAAAACCCCCGCGCCGCGCACACCCCACGCAGTGCAGCCCAACTCTCTCTCACACACACACCGCCCTCCTCCCCGAGAGCCGGCAGGGTCTAGAGTACACTAGAGAGGGAGAGGGAGAGATCCGATCCATGGAGGCGGCAGCGGCGCCACAGCACGGCGGCGGCGCCGGGGTGATCGACCTTGACGAGGCAGCAGGCTCGTGCAGCGGCGGCGGCGGCGGCGGCGCGCCGCTGTCGCCACCGCTGTCCCCGGCCTCTGCCGCGGCGGCGGCGCTGGCGAACGCGCGGTGGAACCCGACCAAGGAGCAACTGGCCGCGCTGGAAGGGCTGTACGAGCACGGCCTGCGCACCCCCACCGCGGAGCAGATCAAGCAGATCACGGCCAGGCTCCGCGAGCACGGCCACATCGAGGGCAAGAACGTCTTCTACTGGTTCCAGAACCACAAGGCCCGCCAGCGCCAGAAGCTCAAGCAGGACAGCTTCGCCTACTTCACCAGGCTCCTCCGCCGCCCGCCGCCGCTGCCCGTGCTCATCAGGCCCCCCGGCCAGCTGCCGCCGCCGTACCCTCACGGCCGCCTCCCCGTCCCGGCGACGCCATCGTCGTTGGCGGTGGCGACGCCGCCGCCCGCTGCTGCTGCTGCTGCATGCAGCAACACCAGCGGTGGCACGCATGGTACGTACACCACGCATCTCCACCGCAAGTTCGTGAGTTTTCCTAGCTTTTACACGCATCGGTCGACCGAGTTTAGCAGGATAGGGGTTAAAGCTTGGCTTGCCATTTCTCTTTCCATCCCGATTCATGGCTTTCACGCGAGTTTTGGGGGGGGAGGGGGGGGGGGGGAGAGGTCAACGCTGACGTGGTTACGTTACTACTGCTTCACATCATGCGTACTACACCGATATACCAGTCTTTTTCTGGCTCTTTCCTTGTCAAAGGTTTTGCGAGCGTGCGCGCGCGGGTCGCATGACAATGGACAGACAACTGGGCAGGGGCAGCAATTGACGTGCATGATCCAGTGTGGGCCCACGCACCCGTACGTGCAGGCAGGGACACGATGCAAACAAAGGTCTTCTAGCACGAGTAACGGTGCACGAGTTGCATGCACACGCTTTGCTTTTCCCGTGCTCACAACATCTGCTCCTTGCTCGTGTTCTCTCGCGTGTTTGTTTCCACTTTTATCTCCCTTGTTTCTCTCCTCTCGCGAGAGACACGTCAGTGTAGCCTCACGCGATTTAACGTTGCCGGCCGGCCTGCCTATGGCTCTGGTTAGCTCCTGCTTCTGTTACCCTTTTGTAGCTCCTTTCAATCCCCGTGTCCCCTGTGCATGCATGCAAATGCAATGCTTGCCTTGCTCCAGGTTCGAAGGAATTCAAGGCATGCCTGCAGGCTGCAGCGGCCACCGAAACGGCCAGACACAGGCTGCCACATCATTCCCTAGCTAGCTGCTCCCTTTCCCCATCCCATCAATGCCTGCCTGCCTGCCAGTCAACCCGTAACGTTTCCCCGTGGAAAAATGATTGTGTATCTGTGCGCTTGGTTGCGTCTAGTCTGTTCATCGCTTCGCCCCCCTGTAACAGCATTGATGAATTGCCTCCCAGTTTTGCTCGACCAGTCACAAGCTCCTGGCACCGATTATATTGATTGATTTCGTATAGGATCTGCATTTGCTTTGAAATTGCAGCAATTAATTCATGCTTTCTTCTTGAGATCTTTCTACAATTAGCGATCAGATTTCTCGTGCATCACGCCATGTCATTTCTTTTAACATGTTTGCGATCAGCAATTAACTTGTTGTCGAATGGATCGATGCACCTCTCCTTGCTGCAGTGATGTACAGGGCTCCAGCATTCTACATGCCAGCGCCGCCGCAGGCTCCCGCGCCGAATGCTCTCTACTACCACCACCACCCGCAGCAGCAGCAGCAGCAGGTGCAAGCGCCAGTCATGTACCCAAGGATGGAGGTCGCGCAAGACCAGATGATCCAGGCCGCGGCGCAGCACAACCACCACCACCACCGCCGCCGCCGCCACCACAATCCGGCGGCCGGCGCCATGTACCATGCCGCCGCGGCGGGGAGCAGCGCGAGCACCGCCCCGATGCACGTGCTGCACTTCCCGCCGGCGGCAGCGGCAGCGACGGACGCTGGCCCCAGCCGCGAGACGCTGCAGCTGTTCCCGCTGCAGCCCACCTTCCTGCTGCCGGCCGACAAGTCCATGGCGTCGACGACGGCGTCCGCTTCGTTCTCGGGGGAGTCCGAGAGCATGGAGGAGAGCCCGGACTCGAGCGGCGAGGCGCTCGCGGTGCCGTTCTATGACTTCTTCGGCCTCCACTCCGGAGGCCGCTGATCTATCTGGGACTGGGAGAGCGAGAGTGATCGGAGCTGAGAGCCAGTAGTGTCTAGTGTGTGTGTGTGGGCTTCATCAAGTTGAAGCCTCTCTTGCTGTGGTGAACCAGAACAGCGTGTTTTGTTAAAGTTACCGTTATTGCAACTTAAGCGTGCGTTTGTAGCCTCCGTCGAACTGGAATGCGGTGCTACATTGCTGCTCTCGTTGAGCTCCGTTTTATCTCGTCAGTTGATTAAACTTGAGGTTGCATCTGCTTTTCACACTGTTATTATTTTTGAGCAACTCCAACAATCTCGGTAAAACGTTTTCCATCGCTAAAAAAAAAAGAAGAAACGGCAAAATTCCCGATCCAACAGAATCGCTATCTACCTCCGCTCGCAATCCGCCCCCCTCCACTCGTCATCTCCCTCCTGCATGTGCTCCTGCCTTCCCGCCATCTCCATCGCGCCCTTCTGCCCAGCACTGCGCCCTCGCGCCAGTAATGGTGACTCCGACCTCCCCTGCACCCACCACATCAAGCCCTCTGCCGTCACCAGCCCGATTGCCCACCATGGTGAGCTCCCGCCTCGATTCCTCGCGCCCATATAGCACCCCCTCGAGCTCGCGCATCCATTTTGCTCCTCAGCTTTCTTCCTCCTCCGCCGTGCAGGGCACTCGCCGTCGCCGTCACCGGCGAGCTCCATTCGTCGTCCCGGCCGCCCCTGTAACTCTGCATTGCTGCCTCCTCCATGCTGTTGCTGAGCTCCTGTGGCCTCACAGCACCGCGCCCTCGCCTCCCAGCTGCGCCTCACCGTCTCCCGGCCGCCGCCGACCAAGGCGGACGACACCGGGAGCAGGGGTCAGGGGTGAGCAGCAGCGGGAGCAGCGGCAGGGCGGATGGCACTCCGCATGAGCATCCAGGGATCCCCTCCGGCGCAACACGAGCCCAAACACAACAATCCCCCGCCGCCAACGCTCGCGTCGCAGGGAGGTGCTCCGCCGGCCGGCTGCCGCGCGCGCAGGGTGGTGCTCCGCCGTCCGGCCACGCTGCAGCAAGGTGGAGGAGGTGCGCGGGAGGTGGGGAAGGGAGGTGAGGAGGCGCATCGGGAGGTGGGGAAGGGGGAGGGGGTGCGGCGGCCGCGAGCGGCGAGCCCCCGACGGGGAAAGCAGAGGTGGGATTGGGGGAGAAGAACACAAGATAATATGACACGTGGGTCCATCGATATGGAGAGTCTAGTTTTGAAGGAACTGTTGGTTTGCCTCAAAGATTATGAAGTTTTTTATTTTTTAACTAGTCTTAAATCTTCAAATTTAGCTAACAAAAATAAAGAGGCTGTTGGAGTTGCTCTTATTATCAGCTATTAGGTGCTACTTCTTCGGTCTCAAATTATAGATCTGTTTGATTTTTTTTTACATTCTTTTTATAAAAAAATTGTTTTCTGCCACTGCAAACTTTTCTAGATATACATAGCTCTTACCATGCATCCACCTAGACACGGAGTATTTTTTTAATCTAGATGCATAGTGATATTTATATGTATCTAAAAGAGTCAAAATAGTCTACAATTTGAAATAAAAGGAGTAAAGGAGTGTAGTATAGTAGGGAATTGCTGTGAGCATTGCTTTAGTTTATCGTTTGAGAAGGATGGTGCACACGCCTACACGTCTGGTGCAGTCGAAAATGTTGAGATGGCCAAGGCAGCAGAATGATAAAAGGAGTGAAGACAGAAGCGATTTCAAGCCCATGTTTAGTAATGGACTACCTTTTCCAACAGTCAAGCGCTCCACCGAGAGAGAGAAAGCCCACAAGACAAAACATTAGGCCCACGATTGGAAGCCCAGCAAGGCCCCTCAGGACAGGACACGAGAGCGCCGTGCATTTTTTGACCGAATTATTCAGGCCACACCGCGCGCACGAGAACCGTTTAGGAGCCAAGCTCGGGATAATTCGGTACGGAGCCTTCTTCTTTTAGGGCATTCGGTACGGAGCCTCCTAGAAGAGGCACTACACGAGCACGATGCGGGGGCGCCGATGGACAGAAACAGAATAAAGTGGATGGAATGGAATTGTGCTCAAGTGAGTCACTTCCCAATTTACCAGTGTGGCAAGTGGTGAAGGGTCAAATGGGGGGGGGGGGGGGGGGGGTCGTACCTCTTGCTTCCTGCATTGCCAAGAGGCAGATTGGCTCGTGAGGATCATGCTTGATCCTGACCTCAAGAGGTTCCATGGGGCGGGCTGCAACTACAATGCACGAGACGTAGTAAACCACTTACATGCGGATATCTTAAATAAATAAAGATGCAGTTAAAAGCTCATCTTTGCAATCATGCAATGATTTTGTCAGGAAGTAAAAACAATGTCATGATTGCAGGCATCGTTATGGGTATATATTTGCTTTGTATCAAAGGGTGTGTTTATATCTCAAAAAGTTTGCAAAAAACATCTCGTCCTCACCTCACATCACCTCTCACTATTTATCTGCATTTACACCAATTCTTTCCTAATTCAGCCAATTCATCTGGATCTAAACACACCCAAAGCAAAGCCGTGCAGAAACTATCGGGTTAGATGCTAATCATCACAATTTCACGGAAAACGATATGTGCAAAATGTTGTATTGGAAATTGAATTACGACCAGAAACTGACAGCCGGTGCAGAAAAAGGAGCTCGTCTCGCTTTGTCTTTCAGAACGAGCGCTGGGGTTCCTTACCTGGCCTGTCCTTCATCCACTCCGCAGAAGGAAAAGAAGGCACCATAGCTAGCCTTGTTTGACGCGTCGTCGCGCGAGTAGTCGCCGCCTGCCGCCACCGATCGACATGTTGTTAGCGTTAGCATCGATCACGTGTTTGTTGTTGGTTTGGAGGTCATGTCCGAAACCAAAAGAAACAAGCATAGGCGTCAGTGTGGTCATGGATGTGTCAAACGGCTAGAGGAGAGGGCTTCAGAGCTTTTGTGGACGGCGATGGGAACCTAACCATCCGTAATTAGTGCCACTGACACGCACGCTCAAAGACCCAAAGTGACGCTAAACTAAGGTAGTACTAAAGCAGAAAGGTCCCAGCTTTCTCTCATCTGAAAGGCTGAAAGCGTAACATGGCCGCTGAATATCGATTCCCTCTTCGCCATCTGTCAGGTCATCTCTGAGGCAGGCTTCTGTCTTTGAGGTGCAGGGGGGATGACTGAACTGAAGTCAGCTACTTTGTGCCTTTTCAAATCAAGCCAGAGGAGTGCAACTTCCTCTTTCTTGCCACCTGGTTTTGCTAAGCCACTAGTACATGAGTTTTCTCGGCAATTTTGGGTGTGTTTAGAAGCCTAACTTACCCCAAAATTCACTATGTAAAAAGAAGATTCCCATCACATCAAACATCACATCAAAAATGTCGGCACATGCATGGAGTACTAAATGTAGATGAAATCAAAAACTAATTACACAGTTTGGATGTACTTTGCGAGACGAATCTTTTGAGCCTAGTTAGGCCATGGTAGGACAATATTTACCACAAACAAACGAAAAATGCTACAATGCTTTTTAGTTCGGAACAGTACTGCAGTGCTTTTCAGCCCAAAATCCGTGCAAAATCCAGAATTTTGCGTCCCAATTCAGAGAACTAAACACACCCCAAACCACTGCATGACTGAAGGCGTGTTTACAGGGATTCAGTAGATCCAGATCAGGAGAGGCCCGAGAGGACAGGTGGCCATCAGCCTTCCTGATAAAATATCATCAGAGATTCCATCGGATCTCCATCATTTCTGGAGCTTTTGCACGCTAGGGCACTCCTTCATCATGTCACAAAAATAAAAGGCTAACCCTGACTGAAGTTTGTACAGAAGATATTATAGTTTTTGTGTGCAACTCAGTGCTGTTATATTCTTCTGGTTTTCTTATAGTAGCAAAAACCACCGTACACATCATTGAAATAGTTTTTCCTTTTACAAGCTGTCAGAAGCTAGTGCTATCAAAGTTGGATAATAATGAATTCAGAACACTTGAAAAATACTGACAGCTGTGTTTGAGGTGCAGTATACGTACAGTCCTTTTGTTAACCGTAGTGCCACTGCACCAGCATATCAGATACCGAAATCCTCTTTGCATCAACGAGCAGTTGTTCGTATTCTAATCTGAACAAATCCAGTCTCATCAAGAGAAAAAGAAGAAAGGTGACAAGAGACGATGAGAGGACTACAGTTGGGGGGCTCACGAACCCTATCAGATCGAAAGGTTGCGATTATAGTACACAATTATTGCAGCCTAGCATCCTAGTAGATAGTAGTAGCGCCTAACACTAGAGGCTGTTCTGATACGCATCACCTGAATGAGATGCAGAGTGGAAGCAAAGCAAAGCACGGGGCTCTGCACCCTGGGAATGGGAGGTGCTGTGCAAAAGAATCTCTCCACGGCCACAACTGCGCGCAGCGCGCCCCCCAATAATTCAAGCTAAAAGAAACTTGCAAGCAGGAGGACAAAAGCGAAAGGGGAAGAGTGTGAGATATCGCAGAAAAGACCTGCCGTCCGTCTCCGATTTGGAGCTACGTGCGTTTCAGTGTCAACTTTTCCCCGCGAAATCGTGTGCCATTTTAACACCTTCGTTCGCTCTCAAGTGTCTGTGGGCGTGGCAGCAGCTATTAAGCTACTTGTGCAGCCTGATTGGTTCCCTATAGTATACTACTCTTTTCTAATTTTCTTCCCTTTAACCAAAAAAGAGAGGGAGAGAGAGAGAGGACTGCCCATGGGATCGGGTCATGGAATGTGATGCTGCTCCCATGAAACGAGCACGGGGGATCTGAAAGCATCATGGCAGTGGCAGCACACACACATCAGACAGACATCAGTAGTTGTCGTTGTTCGAAGCAAAACGTATGTATAGCCTTCTTTCGTGCACGAACCAGTGCTCTGAAAACTGCTCCGGATGCAGAAAAATCGCAAGTGCAGCTGCCATTTGCACCCAAGGAAGCGAAGAAAACGAGGGCAGATCACGGCGCCCGCCCCCGCTCGTTCGTATCCGGGGGAGCTCGCTTCTGAAGCTTCCATGCAAGAGCCGCTCGCTCGGTGCCCCCCTCCTGCAGTCCTGACTCCTGCGCCCCTCTCCTGATCTCCTCGCGCAGGCAGGGGGCGGCCGGGCGCTGCCAACACGCACCACGAGACCACCACCACCACCAAGCAATAATGCAGGTAGATTACTATACCCTGCCGAGGAAAAAAGGGAGAAAAGAACAGGCGCGGCCGCGCACCACGCCGCGCGCGCGCAGCCTCTCTGCGCCTGGGTGCCGAGGTCGCAGTCACAGCCTCACCGAGGGCATGGCAGTGGCATGGACTTGGAGAAGCTGTTCCCGTCGTGCACGAGTGGGCGGCGCGTCCTGTCTCGTTCTCCGGCCAACATTGCTCGGCCGTCGGCGAGCACGCACGTTGGTTTGGACGCACGCACGCACGGGTGATTCGCTCGGGGAAATCTGCGCGATACCAGTGGCATGGCGAGGCGTGGGGATCGATCGAGAGGAGAGCGGATCGGCTGCTAGATCGTTGGCACGTCGGCACGTTGGAAGCGTTCTGTGTGATGTGAGAGTGAGAGTGAGAGTGAGTGCAGCGCGCCGTCCACTTGCGCCGAGCCAAGAATCTCGAGACATGCCGCCGCTCTGAACAAGAGCAAGGCGCCAATTCTACTGCTGGTCACTGCCGCCTGGAGTCTGCGAGCCTGTAACCGAGTAGTTTACACATCTCGTCGACCGTGTTTGGATGGGGTGAAAATTTTTTTACCCCCTATTAAATGCAACTTTGACCACAAATAAGAGTATTAAATAAAGTCAGTTTCCAAAACTATCTTCACAACTCTAGATAAATTTCCGAGATGAATCTAATGAGGTCTTTGACCGCGTAATTACAGGATGGTTACGGTAGCATCACTGTAGCAAATCATGAATTAATTATACTTATTAGATTTGTCGTGCAAAGTTGCACTCATATGTGAAAATGTTTTGCAAATAGATTTCATTTATTCCTCCATGCATGAAAGATTCCTTTTACGTAGAAAAGTTTTTTCTCCTAACCAAACACGGGCTTTAGAGGAGCGCAAGCATTTTTTTTCTTTCTGTTTCTGCTCACTGAACCCAACGGTGCGGCCTCCCCTAGATCCACCGTTTCTTACCCAAGTCAGCTTGCTGTTGAGAACTCTTCAGCTCCTTGGATCGTCACGCCTCACGCGTATGGTATTGGTATGTTTAGCTAGCGCATTGACTACATCACTATATTACCATTTCCACGCTATTATACTGTTTCCAAACCAGCTAGGAGAACAGTCATATTGTCAACATTCTTCCTCTCCTTTTCTCGCTGTCAATCATGATAAATTACTGTTTCAGCACGTAGTGCTTAATTGTTTCCTTACTTACCCCATCAGTGGAGGCATGATTTTCCTCTCCGCTAGACAGCTAGTGAAAAACATGCCTCCAACCACTGGATTAGACACCTAGACGATGGATCACGGATAGAGCGAGATCCATTATTCAACCCCGGCCGGCAGACACATAAAATGCGCTCAATTATGCGCTTAAAATAATACTCCTCTTGTACTAACTACATGGGTGTGATGAGCTCACTCACGGTACTTTTCTCGATCCTGATTGGACGATGAAAAGGTCCAACAAGGGCCATCAAATCTTATTTGCTCATAAAAAATAGTTTTTTAAGTCTTTTTTAGCATGATAATGGAAACGACTAACGATTTATACCCGGTCCCGCGATGAACGATCCCAACCACGTAGATCGATCAGATGCACCAGCCATAGCCCATGGACTAATAACAATTCTCACTCAACTTGAGATCGATGGCACGCACGCACAGTATATATTAAGAAGGTCCATGATTCTTATCACCTCCATAAAAAAACACACACAAAGAACAAGCGAGATCACAGAAGTGCATCATTATTCACTAGAAAAATACTTGGCAAGTGACAAAGGTCTCTAGCAAATTCGAAACCATCTTTTCTTGACACCTGTCTGTATCTTGCTGAGCGCAGCACAGGGTTTTAATTACTGACCGGTCCGGCGCTACCGCCGTGGACCGGTAACGGTATACCGTTCGGTATACCGCGGTAACCGCTAATTACCGCTCAAACTCAAATTCTCAAGCAAACCACGCTATTCATTCGGTAGAGACTGGTATACCGGTCGGTAATATCGGTATACCGGTCCGGTTGCGACGGTTACCGGTTGGTAAACACAAATTACCGAATCAATGAAGAATCTGGCATTTTTTCAAATTTGAATTAAAAAATTGAAAAATAAAAGAAAAATTCCTAAAAATATTTCAAGGTGTGTAGAATCTAATGGTGTCAAAATTTTTCAAATATTAGTGCATTTTTTGGTTAAACTTCTAATGCCCGCAAAAAATACTAAATGAACTAATATTTGAAAAAAAAATTGGCACTATTAGATTCTATGCACCTTGAAGTATTTTTAGGATTTTTATTTCATTTTTCAATTTTTTGAATTCAAATTCAAAAAATTTGAATCTCACCGGTTGGTAACCGGCCGGTACCGCTACCAAAGCACCACCTTTGTATGTTTGTTTGTGTTTGGAACGGAAGACGTCGCCATCCAAAGCAATCCAAGTGCACATGCTCGAGTATTTGGGGGGGCCATCATGTGTGTGTCACTGTCAAGTGTTAACCCACCACTAACTGAGAAAAACAAACGGCGTCCCGTCCTTGGAATCTTATACTAGCAGCAATAATGTAATGCAAAGTACTCTCTACCTTGTGTTGTTAGCAAGGTCATCAGGGCCCCCGTCACTACCATCATCGTTTCCACCAACCACCGTGATAAGAGGGGAGGGCAGAGGGCGATAGCCGAAGCCGATAGGTTGCTTTAATTTTCTCTGCTTGATAAAGAAAGCAGGAACAGATAAGCGAACGACCATAACCGGCATAAACCGTGGGCTATGTCAAACAGGAATGCTTCTCTGGATTAAACTTTTTTTCAAACTTTGGTGTGTGTTCTCCCTCTTTTTATATTGGTATAAAATATATTTTTATTTTCATTTTTGTATAGTTTGTGAGTACTGTCAAACATGACTCGAAAACTACATACAGTTTTAGAAGCTACAGACGGCTGAAACCGCTCAAATAATCCACGGGTTTCGCTTGCACTTGCACCGCCAGCAGCTGTTTGGGCATCCACTCCCTCCTGTGCCGTGCACACATCGATCACTAGTTTGAAAAACCGCATCGGATATGCAGACAGATCTATATAGCGCAGCTGCCATTTGCATCGCAAGGAAAGCCTATGCCCAGTTGCCAGATCTGCACTGGGGGGCGGGATTACAAAACCAGGAAGGGCCGGCGGCGCGCTCGTATCCGGGGGAGCTCCCACCTGAAGCTCCTCCTCCTTCCGGTGCCCTGCATCCTCCCAGAATCGCAGGCACTTGCATACAGTATAGATTTGTCCAGCTCCAGCCTCAATAATGCAGGTTTCTATACTGCCTCGGCAGTAGAGCACGGCACCGGCAGCGCGCTCAGCCAAAGTCCAGACAAGGAAATTCGCTGCCCGCTGCCGGATCGATCTGTTTGGACGGGGCAGGCAGGAACAGGAACAACTGATGGCTGCTGCGTCGGCGAATCGGATCGGCCGACACGCTGTGGGGCAAAACGTTCCTTGGCTGCGTGCTGATCGGTGATGACTCACTCCTCGACTCCTCGTTATAGTAGTACCAGGGGTCTGTTTAGATGGCAAAATTTTAGCAAAAGTAACTATTGTCTAATCATGGACTAACTAAGCTCAAAAGATTCGTCTCGTGATGTACAACAGAACTGTGTGATTAGTTAATTTTTACCTACATTTACTGCTCTGAATATATGTCTTTTGGTGTATTTAATGTGATGTGATGGAGAGAGTTGAAAATTTAGCAAATTTTTGACAAATTTCTAGCCAACTAAACCGGGCCCAGTAGTGGCAGTTACAGCATTTTTTTTTCTTCTGTTGTTCATTGAACCCGGGCGAGAGCATGCCGTTTATATACTACTCGTATTTCTCAAGTCGCGGAACCTACCCTAGATGCGCCGGTTTGGGACTTGGATCTTGGAAGGATACGCTCCTGACCAGTAGTGGCTATTTTAGGGTTGCAGCGGCAGTTGAGAGTCGAGACTTGTTCAGTTTCTTCCTTCCTTCACGTGCCATTCGTCATTGGGAGTACATGTTATAGTATTTGCTTAGCTCCAAAGTTATAGTATTATCATATTATTTCAGAAAAGAAAGTTTTTATATCGTGCTCTAACCGACCAAGAGTCAACAATTTGCACACACCAACGCTGCAACGCGTGCAGAATTACGTCTGTGCTGTGATAGCAGTGGCGGTAAGTTTCCTTGCACCGTCAATGAGAGGTAGTAAAACTTTTCCTTCTCTTTTTTTTTCTAGGACTAGGATTTCGCCTAAAACTGCTGGATTAGACAGGCAGATGGCTACACCGTACCACGCCTCCATAACGCGATCAATTATGAGCTAAAAAATAATACTCTACTAACTACACCGTCAGTGATGAGCTCACCCACTTTTGCCTTTTCTCACACCTGGGATATATTGAAGGGTGCAAAGTCCAACAAATCTTATTTGCCCTAGAAAGTGCTTGCGAATTATTTCTAGGCATATGACAATTGAGATGACTGCTAGCTAGCGATTTAGCCCGGATTGCACGGTAAACCATCCAATCATGCCGTGTCACGCACAGAGGAGCTAAATAATTCACTCAGCTTGAGACGACATGTAATAAAGTCGCATGATTATGATCTCCATCGAAGAAGACTGCTCCATACACTAACAAAAGGAACAGAAAAATAAAAAAAAACAGCGGAGAAGAAAAGGCATGCATGCCACATTATTCACTAGAAAAATAGTGGTAGTAACTGACCAAAGCCTAAGGAAAAATCCAAGTGGTCTTTTCATGATATGACACGTTGCCAATGTGCCTCTCCTCACACACCTAACTTCTTTTCTCTGTCTCTTTATTTTTCTGCAAATTGGAATGGAAACCGTCACCATCCAAGTGCCATTCCCCCAGCTAATCCACCACTAGTTGAGATAATGTAACCCAAAGTACCATACTTTATTTGTGGTCAAGGCCCACCATGTACTGCATGCCATTCTTGATGTAGTACCAACCATCATGATAAGAGAGGAGCATAGAGGAGATAGGTTGGCTTAGTTTTTTCTCCATTTGATAAAGAAACCCAACTGCCAACTAGATCTGCAGACTGTGCCCGTGGCAAAAGTCAAATATGAACGCTTCTTTGTCACTCACTTTGGCACGAGCGTAAGACCAAGAGAGATCCTCAACGACCCAACATTTCTTTCATTTCTTTTTTCCTTATTACACCGTCTCTTCACGTTTACTAGATGTTTTATTACTTATATGGTTAGTTGCGTGTTAGGGTGAAACATAATAATGTCGAAGAATACTAGTTTAGTTTAGGAGCGGCGACTAATCGCCATCAAATCATCCGTGGGCTTCGATCGCACATAGTTTACATCCGAAACCATGGGCAATAATCCAGTAGGCGATCACATAAACCTGCGAGCTTATCATTTGACAAAGTATCAGTATATAATTGAGGAAAACAAAATAAAATGATAGATCATAGCTACGACGTTCCTGATAGGATGTCATCATACGTATATGAGAAGGTTACTTAGTGGTGGGCAGTGGTCACCAATGATTTGGACATTGCTAATCATATTTAACATGTGGAATACGATGGATGATCATTCTTATGACTTGTGAATTATTTAAAAAATGTATGTTTTTTGATATATAATAAGCTGTAGAAGAATGTGTGTTATGGTGACGAGTTATTTAAGTGGTCAAGTACTCATGTACAGTGAAGTTAGAAAGGTTTGCAGTATTTTTCTCTCAACCACCCGCCAGCCGAACAGGTACCACAAGAACAAGCACATGGAGGAACTCCCCGGAAAAGAAGAAAAGTGGCGCGCGAATCCAACACGATTTTTGGGTCGTGGTGAACAAGGCTGCAGATAGCCAGATGATACGCAGTTTGGCCGCGAAAAAAAAAGAGCAGCGGCGCCGGCGATGCGAGGAGGGCCACACCGTGTCTGTTGCTCCACGAAAAAAAGGGCACCCCACAACCACAACGGCGGACGCCGATCAAGCTTTGGTTCCGTCTCCTCCGTCAGCACATCACATCCACTTGCTCCAGTTAAAATCAAGAAAAACCGTAGGGGAAAATGAAGGGCCAAAAGCAGCTAGAGCTAGCTGGATATTGCGGCTGCTCCAGTTACAACTACCGTCGAAAATTTCGGCAGTGCAATTCGTCGCATGGCACGAGACACGATTCTCACTCTCTCTCCCACCCAACCGTGGAGTTCTTGCATCTTTTTGAAGGTTCAATGGCCTGTCCTGCTGCTGCATTCGGCCGGAACAATCGGTAACAGTAATGCGTGAAAGTTCCATCCCAGGCCCAGCACCACGCTTGATGCTTTGGCCATTGACTCCGCCAAGAGCTTGCTGAGATAGGAGTATAAAAGGAGGGGGAAAAGGAATAAAAAAGAATTGATAGCTTGCTGGTGATATCAAGCCATCGTAAGTCCTTGACAGTGGTGTTAGTACTTATGGATTAATTAATATACTATATTACCTACTTGCAAAAAATATTATATTGCAGTACTAGTACTCCCTCTGTCTCAATATATAAGGTTCTGAAGGGTTCAAATTTTGTACCAAAATATAAGATTCTGGAGGGATATGACAAAATTAAATGAGATTAGTGAGTAGGTAGAGAGTTGATGAGTAGTGTAAAATGAGAGATATAGAGATTATTTTCTCTCACTATTATTTTTTGAGTTTGAATGCTTTATGACTTAATATTTTGGGACGGAGGGAGTAGTGAATATAATCATGTTCGATTATTTTACATCATCAGGCTCGATGTCTGATTCTCTTTTTTTTTCCCTTAAAAAAATGCAAAAACGGGCTGACGGCACGGCACGGCACGGAGTGGTCGGATTGGAGTTGGACAGCTAGTGGGCTCTGGCCTGCGTGTGCCCTAACGCCGTGACCGTAAAACGGACGGCGCCAGCGCTGCTGCCTGCCAGTCCTATCCGGTGGAGGGCTCTTCCGCGACCCGGAGGCCAGAGAGGCCATTAAAATCGGCCGTCCCCCTCAACCATCCCTTCCCCTTTCTTCCCAACCTCCCATCCCTCGTCGCCCTCCTCCCCGCGCTCTTGCCCCCCGCATCTCCCCGCTCCCCGCCGCGCCCTCGCACTAATGGCGGAGGCCGATCTCTCATGGAGGTAACAGTCAGCTCACCCACCGCCGCGTTCCTTGGCTCGGAGTAGATTAGTTCCGTTTCGGTTCCTTCGGTTCCACCCGCTGCGGCATTCCGTGGGTCGTGGATTTGGTCGGGGGGAGGAGGAGGCTCCGGGGGGTGAAGATTTGTGGCGGAATCTGCCGGGGAATTGATGGTGGGGCTCATGGAATGGGTGCATGACTGGTTGCTGTGGGACGCCTTCTTGGAGTGCGGAGGGTTCATGAGGCCGCCGATTCGATAGCGGCGGGAGAAGAAGGGAGGGGGAAGGAAGACAGCAGGCGGAGGCCGCCATTCGCCCCAACCACCACCACCCCGAGGCGCGCGAGTCACCTGCCATGGGGGAAGACCTCGTCACCACCCTGTCCATGGAGAACGGCGTGGCCGGCGGCCACCACGGCCCCTGCACGCTCCTCTCCATGGACCCGTCCGGCCACCTCGCCGCGCCGGACGACCGCGCCGTCGGCGTCATGGTGCAGGCCCTCATCGGAGGGGCCGCTGGCGTCGGCGTCGGCGCGCGCGCCCACGCCGTGTTGCCCTCCGGCGCGCCTCCGCCGGACATCAACCAGCCGTGGCAGACGGACCTCTGCGACATGCTCGGCGTCGGCCTCGGCCATCAGGTGTACAGCGCCGAGGCTATGCTGAGCTGCGTCGCTCCCAAAGCCGGCAGCAGGAAGGCCGCCAAGCGCGGGGACAGCATCTGGGGCGCCTGGTTCTTCTTCACCTTCTATTTCAAGCCCCTGCTGTCGGACAAGTGCAAGGACAAGGTCGTCCGGGATACCAGCGGCGTCTCGGGGTTCGACAAATCTGACCTCCGGCTCGACATGTTCCTGGTGCAGCACGACATGGAGAACATGTACATGTGGGTGTTCAAGGAGCGGCCGGAGAATGCCCTCGGGAAGATGCAACTGAGGAGCTACATGAACGGGCACTCCCGGCCTGGTGAGCCGCAGTTCCCCTTCAGTGTCGAGAGGGGATTTGTCCGGTCGCACCGGATGCAGCGCAAGCACTACCGGGGGCTGTCAAACCCACAGTGTATTCATGGGATTGAGGTGGTGAGGTCACCAAATCTTGCAGGGCTCACTGAGGCAGACCTGAGGAGGTGGGCAGAGCTTACAGGGAGGGAGGTCAGTTTCATGATCCCACAGGAGGCCAGTGATTTTGGGACATGGCGGACCATGCCGAACTCAGAGCTTGAGCTGGAGAGGCCACACCCTGTCATGAAGAGCAATGGTACCCAAAACCCAAAGAAATCAGGGTTGAATTTGTCATCGCCGTCCAATCATTCAGGTGAAGATGGTATGGATCTGTCCCCAGTTAGCAGCAAGCGCAGGAAGGAATTATCCCCACAAGCCATGGATGAGGAGGTATTCTTGCCGGTGAATTCTTGCAATCAGAAGGCACAACAAGACTTGGAGATGCTTTCAGTGGTGCAACCTTCATGGCTCCATGGGTTTGCTGGGGTTATGAGAACTGCTCGTGGGCCAGTGACTGCTGCCAAGTCCATCTATGAGGATGAGCAGGGTTACTTAATAATGGTCAGCTTGCCATTTGTTGATCAGCAGAGGGTGAAGGTTTCGTGGAGGAACACACTAACTCAGGGCATTGTGAAGATCGTTTGTGTTAGTACTGCAAGGATGCAACATATAAGAAGACATGGTAGGATTTTCAAGCTTTCTGATCCTTCTCCCGAGCATTGCCCTCCTGGGGATTTCATTCGTGAAATACCTCTAGCTACTCGCATTCCTGAAGATGCTAAGTTGGAGGCATACTTTGATGAGGCTGCTTCAGTGCTTGAGATCATGGTACCAAAACGAGGAAATGAACCTGAAGAGCATGAAGTTAGAGTCTCTCTGCGACCTCCTCACTTCGGAGCTAATGATCTACTTTTGACATAAGCTAAGTAAGGCCTATGCACCATGTGGCATCATGTTTGTAACCCCAGATTAATGCTGAGTAGCTGAGAATCAAGGTTTCACTATGCCTGTTCTCTACCTATTCCTTTTGTGCATGTGCTGTGCAAGTCTCTTCAGTAACATAGGCTTGGCTGAAGACTAGTTTGTTCTAGTTGTGTTATGGGTGTATTTTTAACCCTCTCATTTACAGTTGTGGGATTTCTGATTTAGATTTTGTACTAAGTTAAGTTTAAAATAATAAAATTCCGAGTTGTTACGTATCTGCTTGTACCTTGGATTGTGATGTCCTGTTTTGTACCCATCTCATCCAAATTTTACAGGGTACTACTACTACTTGTATAGATTCACTTAAATGATGAAGAAAAAACAAATGGATTCTTGATTTGATCGAGTATCTGCTTATACCTTGGCTTGTGATGTCCTGTTTTGTACCCATCTCATCCCTATTTTACAGGGTACTACTACTACTTGTATAGATTTACTTAAATGATGAAGAAAAAACAAATGGATTCTTGATTTGATCAAGCATCTTAAGGACACTTCCTTCGAAAAGGAGAGAATACATTGTCATACAATCAAACACATGCAGCGATAAGGCTATCCGCACCGCTTGTCATGAACATTGTAATCCTCTGCTATGTATGGAGTCATGAACATTGTAATCCTCTGCTATGTATTCATCTGTACAATTTTACCAATAGTATCCTACTTGCCTGTCCATAATCCCTTTGTTTTCCCTTTTAAAATCCGGAAGCAATTAATCCTGGAAGTTTATTTTTAAGAACTGGTCAACTTTTCATGCTACATTGCTCTGGAAAGAATGAGTAACCATCCAGATGGTAGGTCTGAATATCAGTGTCATTGTTCTGGAAGATGATCTCGAGGAAGCCCTTGTAGGTCTGAATATCAGCGCCCAAATATTCAGAGCATCAGACATTCAAACTTCATGCCCCATGATAAACAGTATGATGATAAATATTGGTCCATTTAAGATGCATCTAAGAACAACGAGATTTCCTAAGTTCATGTAAATTTCGAAATGACAGTTCTTTATAATATATATGATGATTGGTTGAAAAGTATCTCTTTCTGATTATGCAAGAAAAACAAGGTCAATACTTCTGCACTAATCTGAAATTGCTCCACCACCATAGCAGCAGCAACAGACAGCTGAGATTGAGAAACAGGTAAAACATGAATAGTTGCACTTGTGTTTTGTCAGTTAACTTCGTTACCACAAGACCAGAAATGTACATGGAGATGAGTTTATTAATTATCACAAGTCCATACAACACAGCCACAGCTGGCCTCAACACAGCACAGTACTAAAACATGAGTTCAGATTAGTTTAAGGGTCTAAATTGCCTAATACTCTTGGTTTTTTTCTCTAACGGAGGACAACGCTCTGCTGATAATATGCAAATGAGAGAACATACTTCAGTTCATATTCACGTTGCAAAAGTTTATGAAGCTAACGTCCTTGGCAATTAGACCCAACGTTTGATGTAATACTCATCTACTGTGACGAAGTAAACGAAATCATAAGCCGTCAAACTGAGCATATGCGGCAGTAGCGTTTCCTGGGTGAATACACTTTGAATTTGATAAATGTATTACTCCCTCCGTCACTTTGAATTTGATACATGTATTAATTACTCCCTCCGTTCTTATTCTTATCCGTTTGACGTTTCAGACACAGAAAATGTGCTAGTTGTAGCCTTGTAGGCCATTTGTTTGTCGGAGACGTCATGTAATCCTGAACGGAGGTAGTACTTGTGAAGTATGTGTTCGCTTGTCACTGCTAAGTAGTAGTAGTAGTGAAAACACGAGAAATATTCACACCCTATATGGACACATTAAGGGAGCGTTCGGCAGATCTTTAGCAGATTTGTACGGCAGATTTGTTGTGTGAGAAAAATAATATGTGCAGAACAAGTCAGCAGATTTGTTGAGAGAGAAAAATACTGTACAAAAGACCTAAATAAGGCCTACCGAACGCTGCCTAAACTTCCAAATGGGGGCGGCAGGTTAGTAATTCTTTATTTCTGACGTGCAAGCTTTCAAGACTGAAACAAAGAGGAAACCATGTAACGAATGCGTCTTATAATACTTGTATATCGCCACCCACAGTTCCCTGTTTCCACTGCTGTTAAGGTACATCCATTAACATTTTCCTCTACTACTGCATGTCTGTAAATTGTTAAAATATTTGCTTTCGCTTCTAATTTTACTTTGCATATTTTCTGCATGACTGACTTCTATGTTGAAACAGAACATCTTGCATTCCTTATTCGACAACTGCTACTGGGTCATCCACGGGCTCAGTCCATGCAATTGACCCAAGGATTGATTAGGGCCACGTTCACAGCCCTTCTAGGGACATGCATGGCCCGATCCGATCCTGCCCATCTTTCAGGAAGGCCTTCTAAAGGTCGGCCTGTATCAGCTTATAAGGCCCACTCCGTTTGGCCCTTGGACTTTGACGGCCCAATCCCAGGCTTAAGTCGTGCCCTTATCAGCCTGTCCACTCTTCCGTTTCCCCCAATCCCCCACGGAGGGAGACTCCATTCCCCACTGACCAACGGCACTCGTAGCCGAAATTTCTTCTACCACCTCTCGGCCTCTCCCCAACTCCACACGCCTCGGGTGAGGTCACAGCTTAAAAGCAGCCGCCGGCGAGGTGAGGTGGCCACCAGCCGAATCCGCCTTCCTTGTCTGCTCGCTTTGCACCGCATCTGATCGTATCTTCATTCTTGGTTCCATAGCGTCAGTCGGCGCCGCGCCCACCACCTGCTCGACAGAATGCATCGGGGAAGAAAGAGCAACATTGCGGTGCCTCCGGCGGAAGGCAGCGGATGCAGCATAGAAGCCATGCCGGACGGCATCCTGGAGCACATCCTCGGCTTCCTGCCGGCTCCGGAGTCCGTGCGGACATGCGTGCTTGCTCGGCGCTGGCGCTATCTCTGGAGGTTCGCCACGGGAATGCGTGTGGGCTGCGGCGACGATTTCCTGACGCCGGTGAGGGAGCGCCGGGAGTTCATAGACCGCGTGCTCCTCGGTGGAGAATCGCCCCTCGACACGTGCGAGTTCAATCTCGGTGAGTTCCAGCACGAGGACGTGCCTCGGGTCAACCACTGGCTCCGGCATGCTATGATGCGCAAAGTGCGTGTCTTCAGTCTCAATATGTTTGCGGGCGAGATTCTATACCTCGAGCTAGATAATCAGCCACTCGCTTCCCAGCACTTGACAAGGCTAGATCTCACATTTGTACAGACCCGCAACAGTTTCCTCGATTTCTCGAGCTGCCCGTCGTTGGAGAATCTAGTGCTTGAATATTGTGAGTTCTGGTCTGCCACCAAGATCTCATCCAAGTCAGTGAAAGATCTAGCCATCGTTAACTGCAAAATCACAGCATCCGCATCCGAGCATCCCCGCCTCCGAATTTATGCCCCAAAATTGGTTTATCTTCACATAGATGATATTAGGGGGAGAACTCCCATTCTTGACAGCATGCCATCATTATTGAAGGCATTTGTCCGAATACATGATGAGTGTGAGGATACCTGTGACAAACTACTGAATAACTCACAGTGTAGTTGTGAGTATTGTACCACTTCTGCTAATGTCGGTGATGATAATTGTTGTGTGCTTCTAAAAGGCTTATCCGAAGCTAAGGATTTGAAGTTGATTTCTTCACCAGATATGGTACACCCACATTTTCCCCTCAACTATTTATGACAAGCCGCCCCCATTTTTTCCTCTGCAATGTCTACACCATTGTTGAGCATAGATAAACATAGACTAGACAGGTTTTGAATTTTAGATGCATTCCCACAAACTAGGCTTATTTCAGATCATTTCGTCTTATTTGCTTGCAATTTGTCCAGTTTATCTTCAAAATGGATTTGAGACTGTGCCCTACATTTAGCAAGTTAAAGACTCTGTTTCTCAATGAATACTGGTGTGTGCCTGATGACTTCACTCTGTTAGCTTGTATCCTTGAACACTCACCAGTTCTAGAGAAGCTCACACTTGAGCTCTTTTGTGAGGTACGTGCTTTATTAATGAACAATTGCTGCCTATCTGAACAGTTACACTGCTGATTGTCCTTGAAAAGAGAATCTTTCATTTCATTGCAGAGTTCTAAGTATGAAGTGGAAATGGAAGGAAGATTTAGTGTGGAGCGACCAACTAAAATTTCAGAACACCTTAACATTGTTGAAGTCAAGTGTCAAGATGTTGATAAGAGAGTTCTCAAAGTTTTAAAGTTCCTGTGCACCTTTAATATACGTAAGCTAACCTGCAACTTCTCTTGTGCTTCTGTCCATATGTTCACTAGAGAAATCAGGAATGCTAGAAGCAAAGATACGAAACTGTTCACTAAGATATAATGGAGTTATGTGTGTTATCTAAATTAAGTTCCATTGTATAGACATGAAGACGGTATATTGATTTCTAGAATAGTTATAAACCTTTACTTAATGAGTTTTGAATGGACACAAATGACTCAATTGACTTGTTCTCACTATATTCTAGCTTTGTGGTTAGTACTAGTGAACAACAGCACCAATACCATTGCTTAGTTGTTCTAAGCAATAGGCCAATAGCACAGCATGTTAACTTGCCCTCCCCCTTTTCTTATACTCCCTTTGTTCTGAAAAAACTGACGTATGTGACAAGGTTTGGGTCAAACATTAGGAATATAAATCATCAATAACTTTTAAGTTGTTGAGTTTGCAAATGTGAAAACTATATGAATAGATTTGTCTTGAAAAATATTTTCATAAAAGTATACATACATGACTATTCGATAAATATTTTTATAATAAGAAGAGGTCAAAGTTGTATTTTGGAGACCGTGTCGCTGTCCTAAACGTCAGTTTTTTCAGAACGGAGGGAGTAGTCTCCAGTGAATTGCTTCTCCATGCGGATACATTTACTCATCTTTTGCAGTAAGCATCTTATATGTATGTGTGTAACAAACCTATGAAGCACGGATACGTCACCCTGGTAGCGTATCCCGTTTCGGATACGTATCCGACACGGATACTGCGCGGATACGCCCAGGATACGTATCCAATCCGTATCGGCTTACTGGGCCGTATCGGGCCTAGAAACTCAAGATTGGATACGTATCTGTGTGTGTGATACGGCCTAGTAGCCCATGGAGAGGAGCGGACGAAGAGCAGGGTCGGTGCGCCGTGGAGGGGGGGAGCGGCGCGGGAGAAGGAGGCCGGCGCGGAGATGACTGCCGTCGGGAGCGGATCTGGCGCCGGCGAGGTCCAATCGGGAGGGAGGGTGACCGCCGCCGCCGCTGCGCCCCTCCGATCCGCCGTAGATCCGCCGGCGCGCGTGCTCGCAGGGGAGGAGGAGAGGGAGCTCCAAGCCCCGGCGGTGGCGCGTCGTGGTCCTTCTCCCGCAGCGCTGGCTCGCCTCGCGCCGGCCTCGCCACCGGAGCAGATGAGCAGCGTGGAGGCGGAGTAGAGGAGGTCCATGGCAGGGAGCGCTGCTGCTCCAGATCCCGGCCACCAGGGAGCAGCTCAGCTCGGCAACGAGAAGAGAGAGGAGGAGATCCGGGGGAGCGCCGGCGAGGGAGGGGGAGCGCCGGCCTCCCGCATCCCTGCCTCGCCGTCGCGCAGATCGAGGACGCCGGAGCAGGGCAGGGGTGAGGAGGCGGAGGAGCTGAGGGAATGCACAGGATAGGGAGGGGGGTGGGAGTAAAAAAAAGGTAAGGGAGGCTGACGCGTGGGCTCCACCGGTGGGTGGTTGGGATAGTTTGGCTGGCTTGTAGAGTAAAAAGGTAAGGTAAAATGCCCATTTTGTTTTTATGTGTTTTATTAACTGCTTTCCGTTGTATCTGAGTATGGCTATTTAATATGCATTATTAAATATATATTTATTTATTTTAGGTAAAACGTATCCGCGTATCGGATTGTTTCGAAAAATGGCGTATCCGTATCCTTCCGATACCGATACACGTATCCGTATCCGTGCTGCTTAGTAACAAACATAAGCATGGTATTCTTATACTGTAGCTTCATTCTTCAATCTTATTTGTTTCTTGGAATATGTGCATAACTTATTAATCAATATAATAAATTGCATGTATGGTTTTTTTTACCTGTTTTTTTTTATTATTTTGAAGTATCCTCTGCTCTGCAATTGTTTATGGCATTAACCTAGCCTTCCTTAATAGAAGCATGTGCTAGCATATGTTTTCTATGTTGTTCTGAATTTTCTTGTTTCTACAGGTTACATTTCTGAAAATAGTCTGTGCTCCCTTCTTTTTGCTTCCATTGTTTCTACATGTGCTCGCATATGCATTTAAATGTGTTCTTCGTTGATTCAAATTCTGTCTTCAGAAAACATGTACTCTGCAATCTGCATTATTCTTTGAGGACAGTTTACCTCAATGTGTACTAGTTCGAAGTAGAAACATAATAGTGCGTATGGCTAAGAAATTGTCTGTCAAACACTAGGTCAATATTTTGGTTTACTGTCAAGTTATCAACATGTTAACCAGATTAGGTTGAATGTTTATCAAGTGAATTTCCTATTCGAGGAATCCAGATTCTGCATTTTTTTAGCCTGTGTCAAGTAATTGAATTTATGTTTCTATACACAACAATCGCTATAAACTTATTTTAACTTTCACCTTTTTTTTGTACAGGTTTCAGTTTTTAATCACAGGTGCAAGAAAATTTGAGCCGCCGTTTGATCTTCTGCTGCTCACCGTTTGGGAATGCAAGGCTATAGTTCGCTGCAGCTAGGTTGCCATCTTTTGTATATACATGGGTAATTGGGTATGATATGTCAGTTTTAGATTTGCAGTTCCACTAACGTGTAAACTGGCAGCATATATCGTTTAGTACTTCTAATGAAACAATGGTGTGCCACACCATGTGACCTTAATCATTTTGCAATCAGGTTCCAAATAGTGTGCTTTAGCATACTTTGATGAATGTTGTGCTGAGCTGGGAGCTGCCTTGTGACCTCATTTTTTGTGGGCCGTTTGGGCTCCGATTGATGTTCACTGCAGTCAGTGACATCGTGCTCGCATATCCTAAATATTTAGTTTAGCGGTTCTATGTAAGGGCCTATTGAAGTTTGCTTTAATGTGTTCAAATTTTGTTGTTGGTATAATTCAATGTCTATTTACTAGTACGGAAAGCTTCCTGTTCGACCAGGCGGACAGGGACCCGACGGTGTAGGGCGGTCGGGTCGGCGGAGTCTCGCGGCGCGTTGACGGGAGGACGGGAGTAAAATACCAACTCTTTACATTGACAGTTGCGCAAAACATGCATTTTTCCATCCACCAAATAAATGTTCTGCGCAAAACATGGTTTTTTTTCCATCCACCAAATAAATGTTCAGCAGGTTTTTGACAGATTTGTACGACAGATTCTTTCTGAGAGAGAAATACTACATGCTGATTTGTTCGGCAGATTTGTTATGAGAGAAAAGTACTGCGCAATAAGTCGAAAGAGCCCTACTCTTACACCGGGAGTAAACAAAAATATGGTTTTTAGGTCCATTCAAAATTAATGCTCTATATCTATGTTGACCTCACTAAAAAAGGGACATGAGGCTATCATTCAAAAAAAAAAGGTGAAAGAAGAGAAAAAAAGAGGAAAGAAGGAAAGAAAAAAAAAAGAGAGGATAAAGATAGCCCGTGCTCTCATAAATTAAAGAGAAAGATGTATTTGTAAAGAGCATAGTAGAATTAAGTCCGTATCACTTGTGATACTAGAGATACCGTCACGCCTACTGAGATTGCGAGAATTTATGCAGCCAGGCGCAGTACATGAGCACAGCATTCTATTTCAAGAAAGGGCGATTGAAGGGTGTTGTTAGCACTTAGCACAAGATAAAAACGAAGAAATGCTACGAAAGAATATTTGCAAAATAACCACGATCTAAAACCACATCACTTGCAAAGGTTTCAACATCTCATCTCACGACTCGAAACGAAAGCTAAAAAGACACGACACCAGCGTCAGGAGTTCAGACTCCCTGAACACCGAAACAACCTGCAGTACTGCACCATCAGAGTTCAGACTTCCACCCGCCCCGCGGCAAACCCATACATTAACCCCACTTAATCGACCTCCTCGATCTTAGGACCAGCACCGCTCCCGCCAGCCGGGGCATCCTCATCCATGCCTGCTGCACCGCCCATGTCCGCGCCAGCGCCCTGGTACATCTTCGCGATGATGGGGTTGCAGATGCCCTCCAGCTCCTTCATCTTGTCCTCGAACTCATCCACCTCCGCAAGCTGGTTGCTGTCCAGCCAGCTGATGGCACCATCGACAGCGTCCTCGATCTTCTTCTTGTCCTCCGGTGAGAGCTTGGAGGCGATCTTGTCGTCCTTGATGGTGTTCCTCATGTTGTAGGCGTAGTTCTCGAGTGAGTTCTTGGCGTCCACCTTCTTCTTCACCTCCTCGTCCTCTGCCTTGTACTTCTCGGCCTCTTGCACCATCTTCTCGATCTCCTCCTTGCTCAGCCGGCCCTTGTCATTGGTGATCGTGATCTTGTTCTTCTGCCCGGTGGTCTTGTCCTCGGCAGAGACGTTGAGGATGCCGTTGGCATCGATGTCGAAGGTGACGGTGATCTGGGGCACGCCACGGGGAGCAGGAGGGATGCCGGAGAGCTCGAACTTGCCGAGGAGGTTGTTGTCTTTGGTCCTCGCACGCTCACCCTCGTACACCTGGATCAGGACGCCCGGCTGGTTGTCGGAGTAGGTGGAGAAGACTTGCTCCTTCTTGGTCGGGATGGTGGTGTTCCTTGGGATGAGCACGGTCATGACGCCACCGGCAGTCTCCAGGCCGAGGGATAGCGGCGTGACGTCGAGCAGGAGCAGATCCTGCACCTTCTCGTTGCCCTCGCCGCTGAGGATGGCAGCCTGGACAGCAGCACCGTACGCCACAGCCTCGTCAGGGTTGATGCTCTTGCACAGCTCCTTGCCATTGAATAAGTCCTGCAGCAGCTGCTGCACCTTGGGGATACGAGTGGAGCCACCAACGAGCACGACGTCGTGCACGCTGCTCTTGTCCATCTTGGCGTCGCGCAGGCACTTCTCCACGGGCTCCATGCACTTCCTGAACAAGTCCATGTTCAGCTCCTCGAAACGAGCCCTGGTGATCGTGGAGTAGAAGTCGATGCCCTCAAACAGGGAGTCGATCTCAATGGTGGTCTGGGCAGTAGATGACAGCGTACGCTTGGCGCGCTCACACGCCGTTCGGAGCCGGCGCAGGGCGCGGGGGTTGCCGCTGATGTCCTTCTTGTGCTTGCGCTTGAACTCTTGGACGAAGTGGTTCACCATGCGGTTGTCGAAGTCCTCACCTCCAAGGTGAGTGTCACCAGCAGTTGCCTTCACTTCAAAGATGCCCTCCTCAATGGTGAGGAGCGACACATCAAATGTGCCACCACCAAGGTCGAAGATGAGCACATTCTTCTCGCCAACACTGGTGGCCTTCTTGTCAAGACCATAGGCAATGGCAGCGGCAGTGGGCTCGTTGATGATACGCATGACATTGAGGCCAGCAATGACACCAGCATCCTTGGTAGCCTGCCTCTGTGAGTCGTTGAAGTAGGCCGGCACTGTCACCACAGCATTCTTGATTGTGGAGCCGAGGTAGGCTTCAGCAATCTCCCTCATCTTGATGAGCACCATGGAGGAGATCTCCTCGGCAGCAAACTGCTTCTCCTCACCCCTGTAGTTGACAACAATCATGGGCTTGTCACCAGGGCCAGGGATGACCTTGAACGGCCACAGCTTCATGTCACTCTGCACAGACGGGTCAGAGAACCTCCTGCCAATCAACCGCTTCGCATCTGTAATAAAGAACAAACAAGATTGTGAGTTCACAATATTCATTATCAGGAAGGAGACCTCTTCCAATCAATTCAACTTTGTTCAGAATTACAAAGAACATTGAGCCACTCAATTCAACTTCAGAAGTACAGAAAACAGTGATCTAAAGTCTTGCAACATGTCACAACAAGCACGTGTAAAGACTATCAGTTAACCACGATCCATTGACAGCACACAAAGCACAGCAACAAAAAATTACAACAAGTTGCTCTGCTTAATAGACGTTGTTCTCAACAAATGAGCAAAGAATTCATCACTTAATAATTTATTTCTTCAGGCAATAAATAAACTGACAACAAAAAACGAGCAGAGCAACGCGTTTAAATGCTGTCATTTATTTATTTATTTATATTCAAGTAATAACAGGACACCATTACAACAAAGTAGTTGTTTATACTACAAATTATTTAATTTCGGCACAAAACTGACCGACCCAGTATACAATTCACCAGGAGGAATCCCTACTGCTAAATTTAACAGAATTCTGAATCTAAATTCAACAGAATTCTGAATCTAAGTTCAACAGATGTTGAACATTCCACTAAGCATCCAAGATGTATTTAACAGAGAATTCTGAATCTAAATATAACAGATGTTGAACATTCCACTAAGCACCCGAGATGTATTTAACAGAAAATTCCTGAATCTAAAATTAACAGATGCTGAAAACACCACTAAGCAGTAGGTACCAACAACTATTTAATTTCAGCACAAAATAAGCTTAGCCGACCGACCGACTACAATTCACCAGGAGTATCAGTCTCTACTGCTAAATTTAACAGAACTCTGAATCTAAATTTAACAGATGTTGAACATCCCACTAAGCACCCAAGATGTATTTAACAGAAAATTTTTGAATCTAAAATTAACAGATGCTGAAAACACCACTAAGCAGTAATCACAATTTTATATGTTCCGTTCTCTGTTTTTTAGAGACAAATTGTAGGAACTATCACAAATATATTTCTGGGAAGGTTATATTACTGATTTCTACTGTCATGTTCAGATGTCGGTATCTAGAAAGAACGGTATAACCAGCACAGAGATTTACGAATCGAAACTCAAGAGGCTAATCTAAATCTAACTAAACAAGACACGTATCCTAGTGGCCGTAAGCATTCACACAAACGCAGCATCAACAAAAGCTGTAGGATGTCGGAGCAGTGAGCACGTACCGAAGACGGTGTTGGTGGGGTTCATGGCGACCTGGTTCTTGGCGGCGTCGCCGATGAGCCGCTCGGTGTCGGTGAAGGCGACATAGGACGGCGTGGTTCGGTTCCCCTGGTCGTTGGCGATGATCTCCACCCGGTCGTGCTGCCACACGCCGACGCACGAGTAGGTGGTGCCGAGATCGATCCCGATCGCCGGGCCCTCGCTGCTCTTCGCCATTGCTACCGGAATCCGCTTGCTCGAACGGGGGAGGAAGGAATCGAAACTAGTAGGAGACGAACTCTAGATCTGAGAAAATCTCTGGAAATTTGGATCGCTTGCTCTGCTTTCGCAACTACTCTGGGGGAGAGAGCCAGAGAGGGGACGAGGGGGAGTGGGGTTTTATGGGGGCGTGACGTGGTTTCGAGAACATTCGGGTGCGGTGGAGACCAGCCGTTGGATTCAGATCGGAGGGGCGGTCGAGAAGGGTCTGGATGCTACGAGTTCGGGAGCCGAGCCAATAGGGACCTGACAGGTGGACACTTGGCGACCCGGGCGGCAAGGGGGGAGACTCCTGT
This sequence comes from Cenchrus fungigraminus, assembly GCA_036936925.1. NCBI lineage: Eukaryota > Viridiplantae > Streptophyta > Magnoliopsida > Poales > Poaceae > Cenchrus > Cenchrus fungigraminus. Next base: position 13,257,682 of record CM072779.1, read on the forward strand.
CTCTGGGCGCGTGATGAAATTTCTTGGTGTCTGGTGCCTTCTACAGTTCGCCACTTTGTTCTGGTAGTCGATGTGGCTCGATGGTGGTTCGGCCGTGTCGGTCTCCCAGAGTAGCGTTCTAGGGTATCGACAGCTGTTTATCATGCGCAAAAGGTTGCTGTCGTGTCACCTAGAAATAATATTAGTTGAAAAATGGTAAAAAAATTAAAACAACTTTTCAAATTATAAAGCTAATTATATTGATGAATCGGAAATCACAATTAAGTCTAATTAATTTATTATCAAAAGTAATTCACTGTAGCATGACATTTATAATATGTCAAAATTAGTTTTATTAGATTCGTTTCCGATTAGAGCCAAGTTATGAAATGTATTTTATTATTAATTAACGTTTGATACTTTTAATTAATATTGTTAATTTCTTCGATGTGTTGGTGATTTTTTTTAATGAAAACCAAACAGCCTCTAACCTGTGTTACCTTCAAAGGTGGGACAGACTGACAACATGTGGTTGACGTCCAAAGCTAATGATATTTTCCCTCCTGATGCAAATGTGTTTTTCGAGGACACTTCGAGGCTGACTGCGCTGTGCGCAAATAATTGGGCTGGGCATTTTGAGATTCGGACCAAGGCCTCGAAAGCTGAAGCCCAAGCCTCGAAATGGGCTAAACCATGCGACGATGCTAGGCAATTGGGCTTACAGCCCACGAGGCGCACGGCAATCCTCTCTATTCTCCCCTTCTCCGAAATCTTACCAGAACAACTGAACAGCTGATCAGATTGCTTTCCTTCGCCCCTGCCGGTGATGGCGGGCGATCACCACGCTCGCGACCGCCTCAGCGACCTCCCGGACGACATCCTCGTCTCGATCGTCTCGTTCCTCCCGATCAAACAGGCCGCGAGGTGCTCCGTCCTCGCCTCCCGCTGGCCCCGGATTTTCCCGCGGACTCTCCTCAGATTCAGAGCATCCTCGTCGACCCTTCGCCACGGCGCCATCGACATAGTCAACTCCATCCTCGCCGCCCACCCTACCGCGCCCGTCCGCTACTTCTCCATCGCCTCCATCTGTTTCCGCGGCGGCGAGGACCCATCCGCCGGCGGGTGGCTTCAGGAGCTCGCGCTCCGCGGCGTCGAGGAGATCAACCTCTCCTTCCGCTGCATCCAGCGTATGATCCCCGTGTTCCAATCTCGCCGGCGTCAAGGCGAGGTCGCCGGAGTTGAGGAAGACGATGCCAGCTTCCTGCAAACGCACACCGCAACGCGAGACAGGGGATTTGGTGCAGCCAAAAGCTTGCTGCGTTTTCTGTTGTACTTGCTATTTATAGGAACAAAGAACAAAGCATGGCCATCGGGCCACGACGCGCGCGCCGCGCGCCACGCTCCGCATGAGCTGCGCCATCCCACAACTCGAACGTGCCGCGCGAAGCGCTCTGGACCAACAGACTCCGTGTGAACGAGCACACGTCGAGCCCCTGTACAGGACGCGCCCAAAATCTCGGGCTCAACCTAAAAACGAGCAAATTCAAACTGAAATTGAAAGGGAAATCAAATCCTATCTAATTGGAACGCGCCGGGGTTCATCTTCAACACCCCGCCTCCCTCTTCGCATGCACCTCACTGACGCGCCTCAAGGCCAGCAGCTGCACCTTTCCGGACGCCCGAGCGGCCGCCGCAGCCGCCGGCGGCGGCCCTCTCTTGCCGCGTCTGACTCGGATCGACCTGTACGACGTCGTGCTCCCCTCGGACTCTCTCCACGCCCTGCTCTCGCACTGCCAGAGGTGGTCGGCCGTCGGCGAGCTAAGCAGCAGGGCTGCGCGGGGAGAGAGGGACTAGCTCGCATTGCCCATGCCATCGGATCGGCTGGCCCGACGACGCAGAGGAGAGGAGCACGAGGACGCCGCTGGCAGGCCGGAACCGGACGGCGACGGCGACGGGCGACCCAGCTGGCAGAGCAGGGCATCACCACCCACCACGGCGAAGCGCTTGCAGAAACGCAAATACGCGAGCCGTGCGCGGAGGAAAGGAAGACAACACGCCGGCGCAGGCGCTGTCGCCGTGCCTCGGCCGCGTGAGCGGGCGCCATCGACCGACGGCGACCCTGGGGGCGGACGGTATTTCAGCCGTCCGAGCCGGAGTGCTTTTCAGCCGTACGATGGAATCTGCGCAGGAGCGTTTGGTTTGGGCGGCGCCATGCTAAGACCGTCTCCAGCAAGTTTCTGCATCACCTAGGCCTTGTTTAGTTGGTTGAAAAAGTTGCAAAATTAACTGCTGGAACTCCTGTAGCACACTGTAGCACGTTTCGTTTGTTTGTGGTAAATATTATCCTACCATGGCTTAACTAGGCTCAAAAGATTCGTGTCGCAAAGGACATTCAAACTGTGTAATTAGTTATTTTTTTACCTATATTTAATACTCCGAACATATGTCTTTTGGCGTATTTAATGTGATGTGATGGAGAGAGAGTGGAAAAAAGTTAGAAACTTTAGCCATCTAAACCAGGCCTATGAAGAAAGGAAAGAGAAGCAATTGCTGCTGCAAAATGGTATGTGTTCCAGCGGTGTGCGCATCCCTTCTGGCATTCTGCTACGGTTGTTGGCTCCCGCGGCCAGGCGGAGCGGAGCAACCAAGGGGCGTCCCCGACCCTGCCGCGACCTGCTCGATCCGCCAGAGGTCGGCGCCGGCAGAGGAGGCAGAGCAGGGAAGAGGCGGAGCAGGGAAGAGCACCAGCCTGGATCTCGCTGCCCCGCACCGGTCTCTGCTCTCTCTCGGCGAATCCACCGCTGCTCAAGAGGGCCCGCCGCGCCGTCCTCCTCCACCAAGAGCGGCTCGCCGCGGACGCCGCCGAGCGCGCGACGGCGGCAGGGAGTCCTTCCTCGCCTCGTCCCGCCGCGACTTCGCTGCAGCACTCCAGATAGAGGCGGGCCGACCCTGCTCGAGGTGGCCGGAGAGGAGAGGGAGGCGCTCCCGGTCGAGGCGGCTGGAGAGGAGGGAGACGCTCCTGCTCCGCATCGAACCGGGCATGCCCCGCTCCGCCGCACCGCCGGAGAGATCTGCGCCTCGGAGCTTCTCCCTGCCGCCTCCTGCCCCTGTGCAGGCTGCGGGTGGGGGGTGAGGGTGGTGGCGGAGGGCGGAGGCGGGCGTCCGTGTTCTTCATCTGCAGCTCGCCTCCGCGCGGGGAAGCCGGCGGCGGAGCAGGAGAGAGGAGGCGTGGGTCGGGGGAGGAGGGCGCAGGAGCTTGGACCGGAGGACGGGGTCATGCCAGGAGTGCGGCAGCCGCAGTGTCGGCGGGGCGCCGCCGGCGTCGGTCGCGAGGTCCGCCAGCTGCGACCCACGGTTCCTGGCCGACGTGGTGGACCAAGCCTCCTCCGGGGACCGGCGGGGCAAGATAATGGATCGAGCTGAGCTCGTTTCGTCGGTGGAGAGAGACGCGGGGGTGGGGGAGAGGAGGCAGTTGAGATGGGGAAAGCCTGCGGTGCCCCCGAGAATGCGCGTTGGGGGAGAGACACGCGCATTATGAGCGCCCGCTGCAGAAACCGCTAGAGCGTGTACAGTATCGGTTTTCCTCAAATTTCGAAGATGCAGCGATGGAAGCAGAAAGCTGCTAAAGACGGTCTAAGGCCCAGTTCCCTGAGCCCATTACCTCGCTGACACCCGTAAAACCTCCCGGCGTGCCACGTTCCCACAACGGCCGCCGCTAATCTGGTTGCTCCGGAGCTCGCCGCCGGCGCCCGGCCGCAGGGATGATTAGTCACGGCGGCAAGGCGGAGATTTGTTGCTAGCTGGTAACACGAGGATACGGCATCGTCGTCGTAATCCCCAGCTCTTGGACATTTGGGCGTAGTGGGCCGTACCGACGGCTCAACCGTGGTGCGGCAACAACTGAAAAAGGTAAAGCTAACAAAGCCGAAGCATTCGCGGCAGTGGCGACACAGGCAGGCTTCACGCCATGATACCATCCGTGTACAAGACCGGGGGCCTCGGCGGTGGCAGGATTCGCCTCCCCGCTGCACGAAACGGCAGCGCCGGGGCCAGCCTTTCATCAATCCAATCCAACGATGCTGTGCCTGTGCCGCACCACAGGAACCGTGACCCGTGCGCCCTGCCTGCGCCAAGAAAGCTGCCACGCTCCTCCGTCCCCGGCCTCTCCCAGCCCTCCGATGCCCCCGGGAGCTTATCCACAGACCACAGGCGCCCGGGCGCGCGGGCTTGCTGCTTTCCACGATCAGGAGAGAAAGGGCAGGACGCAGGAGAAGACAAGGAGAACCTCTGAATGCATTGCCAACATTGAACAAAGCATCGTGTGCACGGGGCACATGCAGCCAGCCGCTACCGTCGGTATTCGAGAGCCATCCTGCCTGGCATCCTTACTTACCTCCGAAGGATTGCCGTTTCGGCTACAAACATAGCAGGTGTCAGTGTGTCACTCAGGGGATAATGACAGTATCGGTTGAGTTGTTGATAAATCCAAAAGCACAACGACAGTGTTTGGATGGGGTGGAAAAAAATTTCACCCCTATTAAATGCAAATTTGACCACAAATTAAAGGTAGTAGTATTAAATAAAGTCAGTTTCCAAAACTACCTTCACAACTCTAGTTAAATTTTCGAGACGAATCACTGTAGTAAATTATGGATTAATTATGTTCATTAGATTCGTCGCGCAAAGTTGCACTTATCTGTGAAAAGATTTTGCAAATAAATTTCATTTAGACCTCCATACATGAAAGATTCTTTTTGAGTGAAAAAAAGTGCTCTCATCCAAAATGGTGTGAGGGTGAGGCGATACCCTTTTGCTTGTTTGCTAAAGCTGCTTTGGGAAAGTGAGTTCAAGGGAGTAGTAGCTTTTGAGAACTGACATGACGTTAGGCCCCAAGGTAACAAGACCGAGAAGATAAAGCTCAGTGTCATTGGGACCATTGTCAAGCATGATTGTCGTCGAGGTTATCAGATAATCAAACGGATAAGCGTAGTTTGAAACATTAGCTCCATCTTTGAAACGGAGTATTATATATAGTATTAATGCAACATTAACAGGTTAGCACTCTAGTTTTTTTCTTAAAGATAACACTCTAGTTTTTCATAACAAATTTACTCCGTAGGTTGTCATATGGACAAGCCTTGGTGACAAACTTGAAATGATTCTGACTGAATCAGTTAGACCGTCTTCAGCAGCATCTGGATGTCCTACTGCATCTGCAAAATAGGGCAAAAACCGGTACTGTAGAAGCTCCAGCAATAACTGCATCTGCATCTGCATAATGCAGTTCTACCCCTCCCGTGCTGCAATCTCGGGATTTCTCTCTCCCTTCTTCATCCTCCGTCGGCCAACCGTCGCGGCAAGGAACAGCGGAGCCGCCGGTCCCACATCACTGAGTCTGCCCGCCGACCGGCCTCCCCTAGCCGCGCGCGCCGTCCTCCGGCGCCGGGGAAGGCGTCGTGGCTGCCCTGCTCTCTCTGCGGCGAGGCCGAGGCACCTCTTTGCGAGTCGTCCTCGCGCCAGGAGCCTCGAGTTCGGGCCTCTGCCGCCGAAGGGGTGGACGGAGCTCGCGGTGGCGCGGAGGGAGCAAGATGCGGGAGTGCAGGCGGTGCGGCCCCTTTCCTGCTCTTCCGGTGACTAGATCGCGCGGCGGCGGCGGAGGCCGGCGCGGGCCCGTTTCCCTTCTTTCCTCAGCGACGCTCTAGGCCGGTGCGACCCCTTCCCCTTTTTCTCTCGGCGACGGCGGCCTCGAAGCTATGGCGCCGGCGACCCTCGGGAGGGCCGTGCGGCGGAGCTCTCGCTGCGAAGATCCGCCCGGTGGCGGTCACGCTGCGGAGGCCCACACGCGCTGTGGTCCTCCCGACGCGGCGCCCGCAAGAGGTCGACAGGGACGGCGGCGCCCTCTCCTTCCTCGGCCGCTTCAGCCTTCCCCGGCCCCTCCTCCTGCTAGCACCCCGAAGGCGGCTCGGGCGCGCCGAATCGAGCACCACCTCGCCGCGCCGCTTCCCTCGCCGGCGCGGGCAGAGGGGCGGCCGGGCACACCGCGTTCCTCCACCGGCCTGTATGGCGTCCGAGCTCGACGGGGAGGGAGCGCCGGTGCGTGGTGGTGGCGCAGGTAGAGGCGGTCTCCCCGGCGGCGGACGGCAGATCCGGGGCGACGCGGGAGCCAACTGCTGCGGCTGCTGCGCGACGGGATGCAGCTCCTCCGCTGGAAGCAGCTGTGTTTTATTGTGCCTCATTTTCTCTCTGTTGTGCGGAAACAGACCTTCTGCAGATGCAGATGCAGATGGATGGCTGGAGATGGTCTTAGGCAGACATAAGGCATCTTTTCCCCGGTGGACGAAGTGTTCAGGTAAATGATGTAACTCCAGCCAGAATCATGACCGGTCTCCGGTGAGAATCATTTAGGTCTGTACTGCATTGTTCACAATTCACATGGTACAAATATTCGAAAATGTATTGTTGCAGTGAAAAATAAGTGAGCCGTTTCGCTCTTTGTTGGAGGGTGTCGACCCACCCGCACCAGTTCGCCATGGCCCGAGCCGAAACCCACGACGTCCCTATAAAACCACCCAAAAACCCCAGAGTTCTCACTTGTCACGGCCACTAGTCACAACCTGCTCGTGCTCAGGCAGCAACCCAACCACAACAAACCATGGCTTCTCCCAAGCTGCTGCTCCTCCTGCTCGCCACCTCCCTCCTGAGCTGCGGCCTCCCGGCCACCGCCGACTACGCCCCGATGACCCTGACGGTGGTGAACAACAGCCCGTTCCCGGTGTGGCCGGGCATCCAGGCCAACTCCGGCCACGACTTGCTGGAGGGCGGCGGCTTCTTCCTCCCGGCGCTCTCCCACAAGTCCTTCCCGGCGCCGACCCACCCCTGGTCGGGCCGCATCTGGGCGCGCACGGGGTGCACTGGCGCCGGCGCGCAGCTCCACTGCGCCACGGGCGACTGCGGCGGGCGGCTCCAGTGCGGCGGGCTCGGCGGCGCGGCGCCCGCGACGCTCGCGCAGGTGAACCTCCACCACAGCGGCGGCGGCGACGACGACCAGGCCTCGTACGGCGTGAGCGTGGTGGACGGCTTCAACGTGGGCCTGTCCGTGACCCCGCACGAGGGCCGGGGCAACTGCCCCGTCCTCGCCTGCCGCAAGGACCTCACCCAGACCTGCCCCGGCGAGCTCCAGCTCCGGTCGCCGGCCGGGAGCGTCCTCGCGTGCAAGAGCGGCTGCGAGGCCTTCCGCACCGACGAGCTGTGCTGCCGCAACATGTACAACAGCCCGCGCACCTGCCGCGCCTCCAAGTACTCGGAGTTCTTCAAGCGCGAGTGCCCGCAGGCATTCACCTACGCGCACGACAGCCCGTCGCTCACCCACCAGTGCGCCGCGCCGCGCGAGCTCAAGGTCATCTTCTGCCACTAGATGGGCCGGAGCTCCGAGGTTGTGCGGCGCGTGCGCGTGCGCCGTCGCGAGTGTCGCTAGTAGGATTGTCGGTGTGCGTGGTGGTGTGGTGTGGTGTGGTGCGTGCTTGCTGTTGTTTGGTGTCGTGCTCTGTAGGTACCGTGCGCGTTGGATGTGTTTGCATTCTGAACGAAAGACTGGTGCAATGGTGTCGCTGCTCAGTTTGCAGTCTGAAATAAACCTCGTTTAGATTAGAATTCGTGTATTGTTTAAATGTTGAATCACCTGTTGAAATGCACTGGATTCTTCTTTTCAAATGAAGTGGTTTTGGTTGGAAAACACGTACGGACTACGGAGTACGTACATTGCTAATGCAGGCAAACGCAAACTTGGAAATGGTAGAACGAAGAACTCCTAAAAGCTCCGATCGAAACCTTGCACCTCTGCTCACGAGCTCCTCCCACGGGTAACTCGAGAGTGCCCAACTGCCCATGTCTCAAGGGCTCAAGGCCCTTCCGCGCTGTTTCAGCCGCGGGATCCTATATGGCTTCTGGAGGATGCGTAAGCATGCGAACTTCCAGCCCACCACTGACCCACTAAACTTCTTCTTCCTCTCACCCCGGCGCCTCCTTCTTCATGCCAGCCACCACCCCCGCCGCCTCCGTCACCGGCCCCGGCCGGCGGCTCCCCGCCGCCGCGCCACCCGCCCACCACCCCACCCCCGCCCTCCAGCCCGCCCTTCCTAACCCGGCGCGCCTCGCGGCCCCCGCCGCCGGTCACCGGCCCACCGCCGGTCCGACCCCGGCCGGCCGGCGGCGCTACCGCGCCGCCTCGCCTCCACCGCCGGCCGAGCCGCCGCCGCCGCCGGTCCTCCGCCCCCCCCCCCCCACACCTCCCTCCTTCTAGGTCCGCCGGCCATGGAGGCCCCGAACCCCCGAACCCGAACCCCGAAACCCTAACCCTAAGGCCGCTGCCGCCGACCGCCCCGCCCACCTCCCACCCCTCCGGCGGCGCGTGCGAGATGAGAGGGAGAGAGAGGGGCTCGGTCGGGAGGAGGAAGAGAGATGAGCTGGGGAAGAAAGAGATCGTGCAGCTCCTGTGAGCCGCACGAATCTCAAACACCGGAAGTTTCCTCGCGTTCCTATCTTCCGGAAGATATATAGGATTTCCGGTTTCAGCCGTCCTGTCTCTGCTTCTGGTAACTGGAGTCGTCTTGTCGCTTTCCCGTTCCCATTTTCCCCCCCGCGGCCCTGCCTTTTGGATGATTGGATCGTGGGAATCGTTTGTTTCTCTGCGTCTTGGCACCTGCCCGTGCCCGGTGACCGCCGCGCCGCAGATCCGAGTCTACAGCACAGGCTTGAGCTCCAGTAGATCAACAGACGGCGCAGCAGCGAGAGATTGACAACTTTGTCATCTGTTCGAGTCTGAAATAATGGCAGCGGCAGGTCCTATTTCAAGTTTAGCCCGTGTTTGGAAGATCATGGAAAAAATTTCCTCCTATAGAGTCTTCTATGCATGAAGGTACAGTAATGCTACAGTAACCATGCTCTAATCATGCGATCAAAAGCTTCATTAGGTTTGTCTTGCGATTTTGTTCGGAGTTGTGAAGGTAGTTTTGAAACTAACTTTATTTAATACTCTTAATTAGTGATCAAAATTACATTTAATTAGCCGCTCTAAATGTTTGTTTTGTCGTGTCTTCAATGTTCGCTAAGCAGCAAGCAAGCACGCACGCTGCATGCATTTTAAGGCGCTGTTCTTATGGTCACAAAGGAATAATGAAAAGCACTATTTACTCATCACATTTTCTCTCATAAAGAAACACTATTTTCTATTTATGTGTAACTTTATTGTTCATTTTCACTCAAAAGAACGGAACCTTAGATCTTTCAAACGCCTTCCGGATCAACATGGGAGAGCGAGAGAGTGTGTTTGGTTCAATACACCACATGATGCATGAATGGTTCGTTGATTCTGGATGGTATACTTCAACCAATCTATTATCTTAATACTACAGGGTTAAAAGGAGTCACCACGTTCGCCGAGAGGGTCTAAAAATTCACACGTTAATCCAAAAAAAGAGAAGAATATACACCCTTAGATTTTATGAAGATCTGACGGTCTAGATTAATCAAAAAATCTACTCATAATTAAAAAGAATTTGCAATCCATAAGTGTCCAAGTTAAAAAAAAGTCTCTCTCCGTACGATTAGAAGACAAATAGGAAGGAGTTAAAAAAAACATCACACCCTTCGTAACAAATAGGAAGGAGTAAAAAATCATCACACCCTTCCTACGTTTAGGATTAAATTTGTTGGACTTTTTTTAGATAGAGATAGAAAGAAAAAATAGGTCAAGAGGAGGAAAATAGCTCTGCATTTTAGCACGTGAGGAAGAAGGAACTGCGCCTACGCCAGGCACCATTGCCAAGTATATGACGAGCTCGCCGGGAAGAGTTAGATCCACACGTTGGGAGGTGGAGCATTGACACAAGTCCAACGCCTAAGTCAGACTCAGAAGTCACGAAATCAGAGAGACAAAGTTCGCCCAACAAAGTAGGGGAGAAAGATGTATTGTCAGGTGGAGAGAGAGGGTTTGGGAGGGACCTGTGCCACTGCTGCACAAGCAATCCCTAGATCGAGACGAACCTTCGAGGTCGTCTACGCCATCAACTGTCACCGCCGCTAGGTACGACGAGCTCGCTACGAGGAGTTGGATCCACGTGATGGGAGGTGGAACACTGAGACTCTACACAAGGTCGACACCTGAGTTGGACGGAAGCTGCGGAATCAGAGAGGCAGAGTTCGTTTGACAAAAGTAGGGAAGAAAGAGGCGTTGTCGGGGTGGAGAGAGAGAAAAAGAAAGAGAGGGACATGTGCCATTGCTGCACGAGCAAGTTCCTAGATCGAGAGGAACCTTCACATGGTCGTGTACACCGTCAATTGGCACCACCACTAGATACAACAAAATCGCCGGGAGGAGTTGGATCCATGTGCTAGGAGGTGGAGCACCGTGTCTCTATAGAAGTCCACTGCCTAAGGCGGACTCAGAAGCCGTAGAATCAGAGAGGCGGAGTTCGCCCAAAAAAGGGAGAAAGAGACGTTGTCGGGGTGGAGAGAGAGATTCGCGAAGGGACCGAAAGATACGAGAGAGGGTGTTCTGCGATTTCAATCCAATACGAAGGTGCAGAATTTGCAATTTAGTGAGGGTGCAGCGAAGTGTCAAATGCCATTCGCTATTGGATTTCCATCCACCAATCCAAGACCACTCAAACAACAAAATTCAGATGTATCAATACCAACTTTGAATTCGAAGCACCAATATATTTACATCTAAACGAAGTGTCAATGATTTTAAAAGGAAGGGTAAAGAAATATACTATGGTAACATAGAAAAATTATAGTTTATTGAATCTAGCCGCGCTATTAGCGCGGCCAACTTACTAGTTTGTTTGTACCATATGGTTCACTTCCGCTAGTAGAATAATTAATTAGGTGTACATAAACTACATGATTTAAGCAAAAGCAACGGAACACACTCAAGACTCACCAAGCCGGTGCACAATGCGACAATGAGCTTGGTCCATCCTCCTGGCTGACGGTAGAGCAAAAGCTAGGCAGAGCATCGGAAGCGGTGAAAGGCCGGAGCGGCGGTGATTGCACGCAGAATTTTCCATAGGTAGTAGCACTGCTCGAAACAGCGAACGTGGGTGGTCCCTAGGAAGAGGATAAGAACAGATAAACAATTACAGTAAACACGAACATAAGCGAGCGGACAGTGTCAGCTGTGCCTGTGTGTGGTGGGAGCGGCGCCTTGAATTTGAAATTTGTTGGGGTTACGAGATTTAGCAAAAAAACAAGGGTAGGAATGGACTGTTGTCCCTCTACGTACATCCTTCCCCGTTTCCCTCCATGCGCTTTCAACTTTGCGTTTTGAATTAGTACTACAAAGCATGTGAGCATTTCAGGTGATGATTGGAGAGTTCTTGTGAAGGATCAATGGGTGCAGAGATGTGAGATGTCCCCATCTGACAAATTGCGTCGAGGATGATGGAGAGTTCTCTTTATATCTGCGGAATTTCTTTTTGACGGGGAATCTACGGAATTTCTTGCCATCTTAGGGCCTGTTTGCTTGCCGGCCACAGTCCGCCTTGCCATACTCATCCCCGCCACAGAACAGTATTTTGCGTGGCGCACGAAACGCCCGTCGCGGGGTTGTGGCGAGCCCTACTATGACGTGGCTGGTGGTGGCCACCAACCAAACAGGCTTTTAAACTGTGGAAACTTTCAAATCGAGCCTGTAAGTTCAAAATTTTGGGAAAAAAATGTGTACATTAGGAGCTTGTCCTTGAGTATTTTGGTCGTGTTTGGAAGAGTTAAAGGAAAAAATTTTCTCTAGGGAATCTTCCATGCATGGAGTACTAAATGAACTTTATTTGCAAAACCTTTTTACGTATGAGCGTAACTTTGCGCGACGAATCTAATAAGCATAATTAATTAGTGATTTGCTACAATAAGGCTACAGTATCCATGCTCTAATCATACAGTCAAAGACCTTATTAGGTTCGTCTTGTGATTTTGTCTGGGGTTGCGAAGATAGTTTTGAAACTGATTTTATTTAATATTCTTAATTAATAGTCAAAGTTGCATTTAATAGGGGTGAAATTTTTTTCACCCCTCTTCCAAACACTGTTTTTGAATGGGTAATGTTTGCTGCTGCTTTTCCTGTCGAGAATCGCAGGAGGAGAGAGTGAAACAGTCAAACTGACTCCAACAGCCAACAGCCGAACCTAACGGGCCCAGATTCAGCCACTGAACCTAACAGGCCCAAATTGTTTTTTTTTGAGCGCACCCAAATTTTTGTTGTGCGTGCTGTGGCTCCAAATGGACCCATTTTAGGAGGTCTAAATCTGTAAAGTGTTTCCTGTGGGGATGATGGGCTCATAAGCTGTCATCTTCTCCTCTCTCTCACCTCCTCTGGGCCTTTTTTTTTGGAGCAAGTCATTTTCGTTTTACATTGGAAGTTTGGAACTATTATAGTATCCGTGCAATAATCTCTTTTACCTCGTTGGTGTGAACATTTCTCTAGCACCTCCACCTTGGTGATTCTTTACTCCAGGTAGAGGTAATCCGCCGAGTAGTAACCTGTAACCCGCTTATGCTGCCATTGAACCTTGGATAAAAGCAGTATGTTCAGTTTCTTCCAGAAGTTACTTATATTGTACAATACAATGATTTTGTTCCTGCATAAGTCTGTTCAGCTGGTTTAGTCTCGACTTATTTCGATTTTTTACGTAGTATTTTTCTCTTATACAAATATAAACTGAGATAAGCCGAGCCGAGCCGGTCGTAAGCCCGCCGAACAGGTTTATAGTGTTTTTCCTCATAATAAATTAGCCGTACAAATTAATTTTAAAAATCAGACGAACAGATTGATCCCATGGACTCCTCCATTATCGCGAAGTGAGCTGTGAGCACACCGATATCTATCGGTCCTACGATGTCCTCGGCTCTGGTTTGTTTATTGTACAACATTTTTCTTTTATAATAAATCTTTTGTACAAATCAGTCAGAAATACTTTTTTTCAAGATTAAATCTGCTATAGAAATCAGCATAACATCTGCCGAACAGTCATTCCACCGTTCAACCGAGACGACGTTCAACCTCTAATCCTGTCGAGCTGATGAGCTCGTACCTTTACCGGCACTGATAAGTGACGACACCCGATGCGGTCAGGTCAGATGCTGCTGCTGATTAGAGACCACTGAAAGATGCGAGTGGCTTTTTTCCCTTGACGCCCGGCTAGATTCGGCGTGCGTGAACGACCAAAGCAAAGAGAGGCTCGCTCGCTGGGGCAGAGCAGAAGCAGAGGATCTCTGCCTCTGCGCTGCGGCATCCATCCCACGGTCGGTCCACCGGCGTCGTCGTCGACCGCACGTACGACTTTGCTCGCTCGTACGACCGGGCGTCCAGCCGCCGGTTCGTTCCGATATCGTTATCCGTCGCGCTCCGGTGGGAACCGGCGGCTGCCATCGCCCATCGCTGCTCGCCGTGGGAAGAAAAGTGATGCTACCGAAATTGTAATTTTTTGGTAATGTGCAGTGGCTCACGTTTTGGGGCTGCGAAAGTGGCGCCCTTTTTGTGCTAGTAGAAGATATCATTCGCGTAGGATAGAGCCGCCTAAATGTGTAGTACTCCGTCCGTCCCAAAATATAAGATCTTGAAGAGTTCAAACTCAAGAAACAACAGTGGGAGGAAATAACTTCTATACCTCTTATTTTACACCACATAACAACTCTCCACCCACCCACCAACCTCATTTAATTTTGTCTTATCCCTCCAAAATCTTATATTTTGGTACAAAATTTGAACCCTGCAGGACTTTATATTTTGGGACGGAGGGGTAAAGTGGAAGGGCTAGTAGGCTTTGGCCGGTCGGTGACTGCTGTTGGAGGGGAGCTGCTCATGAGCTTTCTCTGACCTGCATGCGTTGCTGTCGACATGGTCCTGTTTAGTTGGCTAAAATTTAGTCAAAAATTTACTACTTTTTCAACTCTCTCTCCATCAAATCACATTAAATACACCAAAAGACATATGTTCGAAGCAGTAAATATAGGTAAAAAAATTAACTAATCACACAGTTTTGTTGTACATCACGAGACGAATCTTTTGAGCCTAGTTAATCCATGATTGGACAATATTTACCACAAACAAACGAAAGTGCTACAGGGGTGATGCAGGAGTTCAAACAGTTACTTTTGCTACTTTTCCTCCAACTAAACAGGCCCATACTTGCATCGAAAGATTCTGACTGAATCACCACAAGAGCTTGTGGTGATACAGGAGCAAAGTCAGTTATGGCCAGTGTTTGGAAGAGGGGTGAAAAAATCTTCACCCCTATTAAATACAATTTTGACCACTAATTAAGGATACAAAATAAAATCGGTTTCAAAACTAACTTCACAACCCCGGATAAAATCACGAGACGAACCTAACGAGACCTTTGACGCATGATTAAAGTATAGTTACTGTAGCATTACTGTAGCAAATCACTAATTGATTATGTTCATTAAATTCGTCGCGCAAAATTACACTCGTTCGTAAAAAAGTTTTGCAAATAAATTTGATTTAGTACTACATGCATAGAAGATTCCCTGGGGGGAATTTTTTTCCCTCCCTAACCAATCACGGGCTGGATGCCGAACCTCTGCGCTCCAGCACCCGATTTACGTCGTTTCAGAAAGAAACAACCACGCGGGAATTGGGCGTAGGCGTTCGCCCAGCTAGGCTATGAATGTGATGATGCGTAGTACAGACTTAACGGGGAAGGAACATCTTCATCACCAGCTCGCCGAGGCACGCAACGCGACGAGGGAGAGCGAGCACGACGTGCGTGGGGTGGGCGAGCAAGTTGCCGTTACGTGTCTGCCGCGCGGAGGGGAGGGGGGGGGGGACGCACGGCACGGCGCGGCGGTCAGCGGAGAAAATATATATATATATATATATATATATATATATATATATATATATATATATATATATATATATATATATATATATATATATATATATTGATTTTCGAAAAATAAATGGACGAATCAAAGATTTTGAGAAATATACATCTGCCGCCGTACCCCACGGCGGCAGGGACCTACTGCCGTGCCCCACGGCGTTAGGTCCCTGCCGCCGTGGGGTACGGCGGCAGGAGAGCAGCTCTGGCGGCACGTCCGCGTGGCACGGCGGCAGGACCCTGCCGCCGTGTGGCATGGCGGCAGGACCCTGCCGCCGTGCCACATGGCGGTAAGAACATTTTTATTTTTTTTCATTTTGTAAAACACTTTTAAATTTTTTAAAAAACAACAAACTGATAAATGTAAGCATAATCACAAGATCATATCATAATCAACGAGTAGATGCAAAATAGTTTATACAAAATCATGGTAAAAGTACTAATACATCTAAATACGCCGGTGCCTCTTCGGCCTAACAGCTCTAGCGCCAACCCAGGTGTGGTCCCGAGCGTACGTCAAGGGGTCAGGTGGCCTGACCACCCGCGGTCCAAGCTGGTCGGGAGACGGTGTCGCCATGACCGCCTGCGTCGAGCCTGCAGCAGCCGGTGTCGCTCCGCCGGCCGGTGTCGCTCCGCCCGCCAACGACGACCCTGCACCAGCCGGTGTCGCTCCGCCGGCCGCCGGGGTTGCTCCGCCCACTAGCTGTGTCTCCTGAGTCCCAACAGGCGGTGCCTGTGTGAACTGTGACGAGCCAAGCTCCTCACCCTGCGCCCCATCCATGACCGCGAGAATGTCGTTGTACCCAAACTCATCCCATCCCAGGTGGTCGTCAGGAGTCGAGACCGCGACCATGTCGAAACCAGCTGCAACGAATAGTATTAGTTTTCCAAAACGTGTCGTAGTTAACAAATTTTACTGTAAAGTTAAGATCGTTACTAGGCTGGAAGACAGGCGGAGTGGACGAGGAAGGAATATCTACTGCCGGAAACTGAAAGACCGGCGGTCTGAAACCTCCTAGCGGAAAGACCGGCGCTCTAGGTGCCGTCGTCTCCGGCTGTCGAGGCCCGGTGAAACCTCCTCCTGGTCCCGTCGGAAAGACCGGCGGTCGCCCTGTACGATTAGAATATAGTATAACAAAAACACAACAACTCCGTGCATTAGTTGAAATTAAGGTTCACTGAAACTACCTGCGCCGGGGGAAACAAACGGCCGTTGCACGTAGGTGTGCGGGCCCTGCGTCTGTGGCTGCTGCTGTGCCGTCGGAGCCGAGAAGGCGCCGACGAAGGTGGAAGGCGCCGGCTGCGAAACCGCTGTCGAGGCGCAGCTCAAGGACGACGCTGGGTGGCGCGGAAGGAGAGGAATCTCTGCGGCCCCGGCGTTGTTCACGACGGCGGAGTACCTCGTGACACCATCGAGGATCCTGTCGTACGTGCGCTGGTGCTGCTGAGGCCCCCAGGTAAAACACGCCTCCCTTGCGGACGTTGCGAGCCGCACGATCTCAGCAAGCGCGTCGTGCTGCTCACAAAATTAGTAGCACATGTTATAATGAAAAGTCATATGAATTAAATATGATTGCAGTATCGTAGCTTACGCTGTGTCGGCGGTCTGGTCTCGGCGCACCGGGTACGTGGCGTCCGGCAGGAGCCTGTCGTGGTCCGGGACCGGTGACGGTGGCGGGGTAGCAGGGACGTACGTCACCCGCGTCCGCGTCCTCGGGAGGTACCACTTAAGGTACACTACCCAGGCCGCGCCGTCGTGAAGACGGTGCTTGGTGACGACGTTCTCCTCGTGCGCCGCGGACGCCCACTCGTCCACGTACGGCTGCAACCTGTCGACGAACGACGTCGCCACAGACACGCCCTTACGCGTCCACCAAGCATGGGTGAAACAAAAAATTATTTGCAACTGACTACTTGTAACGGAAAATAATTATAACTGGCTAATGGTAGCTCACCTGTGCGCTGTGGGCGGTAGACGTGGCGCAACGGGTACAGGCGACTCCTGGTAGAGGCCGAACTGTCTCATCACCCGGTGGACGGCGTACTCCTCGACGTAGACGTCGAAGACCAATCGTCGCCGCGTCATCCAGTACACCTGGTCTCGGTAGCACAGCGACGAGAGACCCTGTGGTGAGCGGGCAGCGACCATGGCTGGAGTGTACCGCGTCCATCAGACCTGGGCATTTACCATCCGGTCGATCTGACCCACGAAGTCCTTGTACGCCTTCTTCGCCTGCTCCCCAGCCCAAATGTGCTGCACAGAACATGAAAAGTTAATTGAATCGAACTAAAGAACTCATTAAGCGAAGAAAACGATAAGGGAGGTCATTACCTTCCGGAGGCACCACAGAGAACCCATGGTGGGAAGGTCTATTGAGTCGGTGTCTTCTGGCAGCGGCTCGTACTCCGAGAGGTCGGCCTTGGGTCGACCGATGTCGAACCGCTCGTGGATCCACATCTGCAGCAGGAGAGGACAACTCAGGAGGATCCCCTCCATACTCGCCGGCTTCGCCACTCCCGAACACAGCCCCCTGTAGGTAGCAGCCAGAACAGCGCTGCCCCAGCTGATCTGGGGCACCTCGTCGAGGGGGGAGTCGGCGCTCTGCTGAGCCCAGGGGAGCAGGTACCTCGACACCGAGTCTCCCGCTGACTCGCAGAACATCACCCACCCGAACAGCCAGAGCAGGTAGACCTCCAGAAACCTGTCCGACGTCGGGTCGTCAGCCTCGTCCGCCATGTAGTCAGCCTGCACACACACAATGGTCCATCGTCACATTCTTTTAAATTGCATACAAACGTTGAAAATAAGAGTTAGAAGCACGTACGCTGAACTGTTGGATCCAAGTCCAGGTGGGCCCGGGGGTGTTGGCGAAGGGCACGTACGGCTGAGGCGCGCAATCATTCCGAGGAACGTTCGCGAACCGAGCAAGGAAGTCGGCGTGCCACGTCGCGGGGATGTCGATCGGCCCTATCGCCTCGCCAGCACACGGGAGTCCTCCCAACAACGCGGCGTCCTCCAGACTGAGCGCCATCGCCGATGGGGAAGTGGAAGGTGTGCGTCTCTGGTCGCCACCGGTCCATAAACGCGGCGATCAGCGGGCGTCGTAGCTGAACCGCGTCAACCGCTCTGCCCGGGGAACCTCAGCTCGTAGCCCGTCCCCCTCGACCAACCGCGCGAAAGGGAGAAGTCCTGCAGCGCGTAGCCTGAAAAAAAACAAAAATAATTTACGTAACGCAATTACTATTGTAAAGAAATAGAAATAAATAATAAAAATGAATTACGTATTTCGGAATCCACCGCTGGTGTATCGGTATCAACGTGCGGGTGGTCCGGCAACGTATACCGCCGGGCGACTGTCCAAGAACGGCTGAGACGACTATTTTTTAAGAATTTTAATTCAATTTTATCTAATTATGTGAATTATAACTATTTTTATGAATTTTAAATGAATTAAAACTATTTTCTATGAATTTTAAATCAATTTAATCTAATTATGTGAATTATAACTATTTTCTACTAATTTTAAATTAATTAAAATGAATTATGTGAATTAAAACTATTTTCTACGAATTTTATATCAATTTAATCTAACTAATCGAATTATTACTATTTTGTACGAATTTTATAGCAATTTAATCTAATTATTAGAATTATTACTATTTCTATGAATTTTATAGCAATTTTATCTAATTATGTGAATTATTACTATTTTCTAGGAATTTAAAACCAATTTAAACAAATTATCTGAATTAAAACAATTTTTAAAAAAATTTATATTAATTTAATCTAATTATTGGAATTATAACTATTTCTACACATTTTAAATCAATTTAAACGAATTATTTGAATTAAAATTATTTTCAACGAATTTTATATCAATTTAATCCAACTATTTCAATTATAACTATTTTCTAAGAATTTTATATCAATTTAAACGAATTATTCGAATTATAATTATTTTCTACGAATTTTATTTGAAATATAACTATTTCTAAAATTTTTAAAATTTCTAAACTAAGTTAACTAAACTAAATAAACCCGGTTAACTAAACTAACTAAACTACACTAAGCACACTAAACTAACTAACTACACTAACTAACTAAACTACACTAAAGTTAGAAACATACCTGAGTCAAAAGTGTTCCGAAGGGTCCTGTAACGCCCGCGTTTTTAGCCCCTAACAAATCCCCTGCTAAATCACACGTGTTTTTCAAAACCTTTCCGCTGAGCTCGATCTTCTTCCCGAAACCCTGATCATCAACTCTTTGACCCGACCGTAACCTTTCTTTTACCTGGGTCACTCGACAGCCGCTCGACACCATAATTTCTCTCCCGCCGTCCTTTTCCCCGACCCGCATTCCGGCGAATGCCTCAGATTCGCCCGGACCGCCCGATATCATCATCATCAACCCGCATTCCGACGCTCGGCACGGACTCGCTCGCCCCGGCACGAACTCGCAAGTCGCGCGATTACCGCCGACGACGAGACTCGTCCAGCCGCGCGACGATTTGCGCGAACGACGGGAAAATCAGGGAAAATCCCGAAAATATCTTTTTCCCTTTTCCCTGAATTTGCCTTAACTTTTTTTTCCTAAATTCTATTTTCTTTCTTTTCCCTTTTCTTTTTCTTTTTCTTTTTCTCTCTTTTCCTCCCCTCCTCCTTTTCCTTTCTTCTCCCTTTCTTTTCTTCTTTCCCCGGCGCCTCTGTTCTGGCCAGCAAGGCCAGCGGCCCTGCTCTGCCTCGCCGCACTGTTGGCCCAGCTGCTCACCCAAGCTCGCCACCACCGCTACGAGCCAGCGCGCGCGCCCACGCACGCCAGTGCAAGCGCCGCGCCGGCCGAGCCGCACCGCGCCGCGCCAGCCTCGCCTCTCCGGCCCTGCTCCGCCGCACGTCTCGAGACGCCGCGCTGGTCCCACGATGGGACGTCGCCCTGCCGCTCGACGCCGCGGCCACCATTAATACGCCTGCCCGCCCCGTCGCCTTCAAGCACACCGCCGCCGCTAGCCGCCGGCCGCTCCGCGCCAAGCTTGCCGCCACAACACCAAGCCGGCCCCGCCCCGCGGCTCAATCCGCATTCAACACACAGCGACGCCGCCGAGCCATCCAATCACCATTACCACACCGCGGCGCCGCCCTTCACGCCACCACTACTCCTCCGCGTCTCGTCACCACAATAACGCCGTCGCCGGCCAAGCACACCCCGCCAAGGCCACCACCGGAAAAATCTCCCTCGAAACCGACCTTCAGCGCCTATAAAAGGGCCGACGCCACCTCCTC
This sequence comes from Cenchrus fungigraminus, assembly GCA_036936925.1. NCBI lineage: Eukaryota > Viridiplantae > Streptophyta > Magnoliopsida > Poales > Poaceae > Cenchrus > Cenchrus fungigraminus. The sequence continues at coordinate 13,277,844 of CM072779.1, forward strand.
ACCACCCCACACCTCGCCTGCGAGCTCACACTGCCTCCCATCGCGCCGCCACCGCCGCCGCATCTCACAACCACCGCGCCGCCGCAGAGGGCCATCCACGGTCCATCAGAGCTCAAGGTGAGCGCGGGGGCGAGATCCCCTCGACCCTCTTCCCTTTTCCCCCCTCTCCCGGGCCGCCGTCGAGGCCGGAAGGGCCGCCGGCGCCACCGCGGCAGAGCCGCCCCCCCTCCCTCCTCTGTTCCGGGTGAGGAGAGGAGGAAGAAGGGCAGTTTTGCCCTTAAGCCCCCCCCCCTTTTCTCTATTTTACACCCGAGCCTTTATACTATTCTATCTTTCTCTTTTTCTTTTCAAATGAAACCCTGTTAAATAAATTATTCACTAATAGGTCCCCGCTTCTCTAAAATATTTTACAGTCAAGCCCAGGAGCCTTTCTAAACTAAACCTTATACTCTTTTTATATTGTAACCATGTCCTTTTTAATTTAAACCTGTTTGCAACTAGGTCCTTAACCTTGCCTAATTAATCCTAATGACGCTTTTAACGTGTCATTTCATGTCTATATTTCCGCCTGATCAATCCTAACTCTTGCCCCAGCCTTTTTCCTCTACATTTCCGCCGAGCCACCCATCCTTTTCCCCCCTAAATAATATTCCTCCTTTTCTATTTTTTCTCCTCGAGCTCAGTCGGTAAATCTTGTGTGCATGTTTTGATTGTGTGTTGATTTGTGTGCGCGATAGCTGACGAAGTGAACGAGGAGGAGTACCGCGAGCCGGAGCTTGGAGCCGAGTACTGCGAGCAGGAGACCGGAGTCCCGAACCGCGAGCAGGAACTTCCCGAGGACTTCGAAGACGGCAAGTTCAATCTCATCCTTTGATGCATGCTTTGATCCCAGTTTTATAAATACAACCCTATGACCCGTTTTATAAATCGCATATTGTTTTACTGTTAAAACCCGGTAGGATAGCCACCTTTGATTGCTATGATTGATCTTTGATTGCCCTAAATGATTTCTTTAAAATGAGTGAGTGCTTTAAAAACGGGAATGCGATATTTTGGAAAATGAGTAAAGAACTGGGTAGACGGGATGGACGTGTGTGTCAGGAGTATGGGAGAGCTCGTACCTTTGTGGTTGAGCGTGTTGGAGATGTCCATCTTGTCGTTAAGGACCGGGTTGCGTGACATCTCACCTGACCCAATTATCGTACTACCACTCGACCGTTGTATGTGGCAACGGCTTAGCATAAATCCCACTAGTTAATCTACTTGCCATCAGGAGTGCGGGTGAGCAGCGGGAGATCAAGGAGTAGGGGTACGATCTGTGTGAGGTACGCCCTGGTTATGTGAGATAACCCCTTGGTTGCTTCTGTGATGGCTCGTAGGGTTAGCTAAGGTGGGTAATGTCTTTGATAGGATCCGCGCCGACACTAAGGTGTTCGTGTGGCGGTACCCTACTTGTGGGTAAAGATGTACAACCTCTGCAGAGTGTAAAATCTATTCGAATAGCCGTGTCCACGGTATTGGACGAGTCACGGTGGGGTCACAAAGCCAGTGTTTGGGTTGGGATGATTTCCATGGCGTGAGTTGTTTTCAGGAAAAGTGTGTGGTTGTGTGCCTGGGCTACTGCGGACGGGGAGTCCTGTGGTCCTCATTTGGTTTTCACAAAACAACTGAGTTACCTGAGTTATAAAAACTGTTTGCGAAAATCCTTTTCGAAAACAAATCCCTACATGAGTAAATGCGTTTGCAAAATAAACCTTATCCTGATCCTTGATATATCCTGTGCATGATCTGCTTATTAGCCCCTCCGTGGGTGGGGTTGAACTTGTTGAGTACGTATGTACTCACCCTTGCTTGATTAACTATTTTTCGGAGGAGGATCCCGACTTCGTTCCCGAAGACGTCGAGTAGGTTGCTGTTCTGCTCCCAACCCGTGCCTGTGGATTCAGGGTCTCCACAGGAAGCTTCCATGGTGCAAGACTCTGAAGATATCTTAGATGCTGTTGCTATCGTAGTTTGGTCTGTAGTTCTTATGTTGCTTCTCGTGGCAGTGGCGCTCCCATGCCCGCAGCCTCGACGTGTTGTACGGTAATGAACCATCTGATGTAATGAATGTGGTACCAGCCTCCTGGGACTGGTATTTGTATCACATTTAGTCACCTCTGATGAGGGGACGCTTCAGGTGGTATCAGAGCCGTAGGTTGGCCGTAGGACGCGACCCCTAGGACCCGAGACCTTTTCTAAGCCTTTCTCTAAATCTTTTCCCTGCTTAGCTCACCTTTCCACAAATCTCTTACCTTAACCCTTGCCTGGTTCCAGATGGCTAACTTGGAATGGAGTGGAGGCGTCTGCCCCGCAGAGCCTGGCCTCCCTAAGTTACTGCTACTCAGCCTAGAGCGCATCGGAGTAAGGGACCCACCGGAGTACATCTATCGGGAGTACGAACACAGTGGCACCCTTCGGTGTAAAGTGGTGATCTTCGTAGGAAGGAGCACACTCTACCCCGACATAGATCCTTGGTTCATCTCCACCACTGGGTTTCGCCTCACCGACACATACCCAAAAGCCACCCGAAAAGCCCTTCGACGCCTACGAGTGGTCTATAGGCAACACCTTCGACGGACTCCGATGGGATTTTTCCCACCTTCTGGAGGAAGAGGACGCTCGTGGATCGCCCGGATGAGGGGACTTGGAAGAGAAGAAGAAGACCTAGAAGATACGATTTCTCACCTGTCCATCTACCTCAATGGCTTAGACCACCTTTTCCATGAACAGGCCGAGCAGCTGAAGCACCAAATCAACAGGGCAGAAAGAGCAGAACAAAGGATTGAATTAGAAAGGATAAAGACGAGAGCGGCGGAGGTTTCCCTAGCTAACCTGCAGCGAGATTACGCCAGAGAAAGGGAACGCTCAGAAGTATTCCACAAGAACCTATGGGATGAGCTCCACGAGGAACGTAGGAGAAGAGAAGAAGCTGGGTTGATGGATGATGAACCCGAAGAAACCCACTGGGATAAGGGAACCCAGACCGAGGATGTGGTGTTGGAACAAGACCTCCCACCGAAGAAGCGTCGCATTCAGCCTGAGGAAGAATCCCCATAAGAAGAGAATGGAGTGCCTAGGCTAGAGCTATCGTCCTAATAATAATAAGTGTACCCCTGAGGAGTGTACCCGACCTTGTTGATAAATAAAACTGTCTATCTTTTGTAACCTACCCTTTGCACAGCTTGTTCAACTCTACCCTTGTTTTCAGATGGCCGAAGATGGATGGACCCAAGGCGTGTGCCAGGAGGAGCCTGGTTTTGCTCGCCTTCTTATCAACTCCCTGATGCGCCTCGGCATCACTGAGCGCCCAAGGTACTACAGTAGAGAGTACGAGCAACTCGGCACTCTTCGCTGTAGGGTAGTCCTCTCCATCGCCAGAAGCACCCGCTACCCCAACATCGAGCCGTGGCGCGTGACCGCCACAGGTTTTCGACATCGGGATACCTATCCCTTGGCCCTCCGGAAAACTCTCCGTTACCTGTGCAGGATCTACGAGGAACACCTTGTCTCCACTCCGATGAGACTTTATCCTCCCGCCATCCGGACTCAAGTCTGGCAAGCCCGCATGAGAAACCTGGAACGGCGCCGTCACCAAGAAGATCCTTTGTACCATGTAGTTGCCTACCTTGTCTCCCTGGATAAACTCTTTGATGATCAGGCCAAGTTCCTGAGAGAGCAAATTGGTCGGGCCGAGCAAGCGGAAGTCACAGTAAGGATGCACCAAGTTCGAGTAGCCCAAGCTGAAGCAAGGACAGCGGCCGCCATAAGTAGTGAAGCTGTTGCCCATGAGAGCCTCAGGCGGATCCAGGATCAGCGCATACAGGAATGGACCAACAGTGGAACACCCGTTCCGGCTGTGGGAGAAGCACAAGTCCTAATTGGGACACCCCTCATAGGATGGGGAGGAGTTCCTGAGACCCCAACACCGTCTGTAGCCGCCGAGCAACCAACATCAACCGTCGAAGAAGGAACTTCCGCCCAGCCTCAAGAGAACGGGAACCCCCAGGATGATGACGGTGATGAGCTGCTCATTCCACTGGAAGCACACTCCGCCCCAGAAGATGGCTCGCCCCGCGAGTAGCTTGCCGCAGAAGCCCTTGCCAAGGAATGAAGCCGAGATGGTCCAAGCTTAGAATCGCACCCTTAGCTTTTGTCGTGGTACCAACTCGTGTAATGTACCAGCGTGGTACCAGTCGAGTAGTTCGGGATGTATCCTCCTCTCATGGTTGAAATAAAGTTGTTTGTTCTTGTTTGTCATGTGTGCTTGTTGTGTGCTTGACGGCAGGAGTCAGATCCTGTCTTTTCAAAAATCCGTCTTAATCAACTTAAACATCACATAAAACCTAGATCTCATAGAAACCCGCTCCCCTACAGATGGTTTCAAGGCGTCCTGCCAGGAGCTTCCAAGGCTCCGGTCGTATGGACCCAAACGCGGAAGGATTGCATGCTGAACGAAGGGAGCGCCCTAACGACCAAGAAGTGAATCAGGGCGAAAATGGAGGAGAAAACATAGTTCCGCCACCGCCACCACCTGCCGTAGACCTGGCGCAAGTGTTGGCCAACCAGACACTGTTGCTGGAAGCCATAGCCAATGCCATCACCCGCCCAAAGCCCCGTGTTCTGGGCATGAATGAGAAACTGATAGAATTCCTCCGGACAAAGCCACCCACCTTTGGCGGGTCTGTGAATCCCTTGGATGCAGATGACTGGCTGAGGGCCATCCTAAGTGAACTGGAGCCATTCAACTGTGAAGATCGGGACAAGGTTCTTTTGGCCACGCACCAGCTCACTGGGACAGCCTTAGCATGGTGGGAAAACTACTGTGCAGCAGCCAAAGATCCCTCCACCATCACTTGGGATGAGTTTGTGGAAGAGTTTCGTCGCTAGCACATCCCAGAAGCCACACTGAAGCGCAAGGCGGACGAGTTCCGTGAACTTCGCCAAGGCAACAAGTCCGTGGAGGAATACACCTACCAGTTCATAGAGTTAGCCCGCTACGCCCCCGAAGAAGTGGACAAGGACTCGAAGAAGCAGGACATGTTCAAGAAGGGCTTGACTCCGGAACTGAGGACTCTGCTTACCCCTCAGATCTACCCGGACTTCAACACCCTCATGAACATGGCCATCCTCACAGAGAGAGCCAGGGCAGAAGAGAAGAAAGAAAACAAGCGCAAGTTCATGGAGAACAAAGCCCAGTAGCAAGAACGTTCCCAGAGACAGAGAAGCTTCAGTCACCCCATGACCAGGTTCCAAGCCCCAATGCAATACAGGACCCAGTCACAAGCCACGAGCTATCAGGGCCCCAGAAACCAGTTCAAGCATTACAATAACCAGAACACCATGAAGCCCCCACAGAACAACTCTAGCCAGGTCACTGCCAACAACCACAACACCCGAGTATGTTTCAACTGCCGTGAGACCGGACACTTCATTGCCAACTGCCCATACGCCAAAAAGCCAGCAGCTTCAGCCTTCTCCAACTCAGTGAACGGGCCGAGACCGGTTGTATCTGGAGCCAACCGCGTGCCGGTTCGCAGCAACAACAACTTTGGCAACAACAACAACCAGCAGATGAGGCAGCCCCAGCAGTCTTATGGACGAGCCCGCGTCAACCATATCAACGCACAAGAGGCTCAAGAAGCACAAGGCGTAGTGCTCGGTGAGTTTCTGGTCAGCTCAGTCTTGGCAACTATTTTATTCGATTCAGGAGCATCGCATTCGTTCATATCTTCAAGTTTTGTGGAAAAGCATAATATACCTACAGTACTACTAAAAGCACCCCTGTTAACCCGAACACCCGGAGGTGACATCAAGTGTCAACTGGGTTGCTCCCGGGTGAGAATCATTTTAAGTGGGGTAGAGTTCCTAGCGGACCTGGTAGTACTGAAGTCCAAAGGGATAGATGTGATTCTTGGGATGGACTGGTTAAGCCTGCACCACGGCCTTATAAGTTGTGCCGATAAGGTAGTACACCTAACCAACCCAGACGGAGTGCAAGTAACCTGCCGCACCCGAGGAAGCAGACCAGACATAATGATTTTTAGCATAGAGACCAAGTTCCTAGAAGAAATCCCAGTAGTACGGGAATATCCAGATGTATTTCCCGAAGAACTCCCCGGAATGCCACCAGATAGGGATATAGAGTTTGTCATCGACCTCATCCCCGGAACCTCTCCCATAGCCAAGAGACCCTATAGGATGGCAGCCCCTGAGTTGGCAGAGTTAAAGAAGCAGCTGAGAGAACTTCAGCGAAATGGGTTCATCAGACCAAGCTCATCACCATGGGGAGCCCCAGTGCTCTTCGTCGAGAAGAAGGATAAAAACCTGAGGATGTGCGTGGACTATCTCTCACTAAACGAAGTCACTATCAAGAACAAGTATCCCCTCCCCCGAATAGATGATTTATTTGACCAACTGAAGGGAGTCAAATATTTCTCGAAGGTCGACCTAAGGTCAGGATACCATCAACTCAAGATTAGGGAGAGTGACATCCCAAAGACCGCCTTTGTCACCCGTTATGGACAATACGAGTTCACCGTGATGTCCTTTGGACTCACTAACACACCGGCATACTTTATGAACCTCATGAATAAGCTGTTTATGGAGGAACTAGACAAGTTTGTCGTAGTTTTCATTGACGACATACTTGTTTACTCCAAAAGTGTGGAGGAACATGAGCAACACCTTCGAGTGGTACTGGAGAAACTGAGGGCGCACAAGCTGTACGCTAAGTTCAGCAAGTGTGAATTCTGGTTGGAGAAAATATCCTTCCTTGGACATATTCTGACAGCAGAAGGAGTAGCAGTAGACCCTGGGAAAGTCGAAACAGTTTCCAACTGGCAACAACCAACCAATGTGAGCGAAATCAGAAACTTTCTTGGTTTAGCGGGATACTACCGGAGGTTTATTGAAGGATTCTCCAAGATTGCCCGACCCATGACAGAGTTGCTCAAGAAGGAGAAGAAGTTCGTCTGGACCAAGTCGTGTGAGAAGAGTTTTCAGGAGTTGAAAAGAAGACTGACAACCGCCCCAGTGCTAACCTTGCCAGACATTCAACGGGATTTTGTCGTCTATTGCGACGCATCCCGACAAGGACTAGGATGTGTCCTTATGCAAGATGGGAAAGTAGTGGCGTATGCTTCCCGCCAACTCAAGCCCCACGAGCAGAACTATCCCACCCATGATTTGGAGTTTGCAGCCGTAGTGCATGCCCTTAAGATTTGGAGACATTACCTAATTGGAAATAAGTGCGAGATCTACACGGACCACAAGAGCTTGAAGTACATTTTCACCCAGCCTGACATAAACCTAAGGCAAAGAAGGTGGTTGGAATTAGTCAAGGACTATAACCTGGAAATCCATTATCACCCAGGAAAAGCTAATGTAGTGGCAGATGCCTTAAGTAGAAAGTCCTATGGAAAAGCCGTACCTAAGAGTGCCCAGTTGCAAGAAGAAATGGCACGACTCAACATGCACATTGTTCCCCAGGGCTACGTCCGTCAACTAAGTATCCAACCCACCCTGGAAGACAGAATCAGAAAAGCCCAAGGGTCCGATAAGGAGTTAATGAAGATCCGCAAGCACACGGGGGAGAATAAGGCCCCAGATTTTAGGGTAGACAGTCACGGTACACTATGGTATAAAAACAGGATATGCGTACCTGAGGATGGAGATTTCCGGCAGACCATCATGGATGAGGCACACAACTCAGCGTATTCCATCCGCCCGGGATCCACTAAGATGTATATGGATTTAAAGCAGAAGTATTGGTGGAATGGGATGAAAGCGGACATTGCACAGTTCGTCGCCCACTGTGATACTTGTCAGAGGATTAAGGCAGAACATTAGAAGCCCGCAGGACTGTTGCAACCTTTACCCATCCCAGTATGGAAATGGGATGAGATAGGCATGGACTTTGTAGTAGGCTTGCCCAAGACACAGAAAGGATATAATTCCATATGGGTAATAGTAGACCGACTCACTAAAGTCGCTCACTTCATACCCGTACGTAATAATTATGACGGAGAGAAGTTGGCCAAGCTGTATATAGCAAACATAGTGAAGCTGCATGGAGTACCTAGCCGGATAGTTTCAGATAGAGGGACCCGGTTCACCTCTAGGTTTTGGGAAAGTTTGCATAAATCCATGGGAACCAATTTAGATTTTAGCTCAGCTTATCACCCCCAGACGGATGGACAGACCGAGAGGGTGAATCAGATCATGGAAGACATGCTAAGGGCATGTGTCCTCACCTATGGCAAAGATTGGGAACAGAGCCTACCATATGCAGAATTTTCGTACAACAACAGTTATCAAGCCAGCCTAGGCATGTCACCATTTGAAGCCCTATACGGGAGAAAATGCAGAACACCTTTGATGTGGTCAGAAGTGGGGGAACGTGCCTTGGTTGGACCCGCACTTATAAAGGAAGCCGAGGAACGAGTAGCTGAGATCCGAGAAAAATTGAAGGCTGCCCAATCCCGGCAAAAGAGCTATGCAGATAAGAAGAGGCGAGAAGTAAGCTTCAGTCCAGGAGACTTTGCTTATCTCAAGGTTTCACCTATCCGAGGGACTCGAAGATTTCAGGTGCACGGGAAATTAGCCCCTCGGTATATTGGACCGTACAAGGTACTAAAGAGAGTCGGAGCAGTAGCATATCGGTTAAAGCTACCAGAAGAAATGGCAGACATACATCCAGTATTCCACGTTTCTCAGCTGCGGAGGTGTTTGAAAGTGATCGAAGAGAAACGAGTGCCGGTAGAAATAATTGATTTGCAGTCAGATCTTAGGTACCAGGAGGTGCCCGTCAAGATTTTGGACACAGTGGTCAAAAGGACAAGGACATCAGAAGTACGGGTGTGCAGAGTCCAATGGAGCAGACACGGAGTAGAAGAAGCCACGTGGGAACGAGAGGATGCGCTGAAGAAAGAGTTTCCCCACTTGTTCAGGAGCTAGCCGAATCTCGAGGACGAGATTCATTTTAAGTGGGGTAGGTTTGTAACGCCCGCGTTTTTAGCCCCTAACAAATCCCCTGCTAAATCACACGTGTTTTTCAAAACCTTTCCGCTGAGCTCGATCTTCTTCCCGAAACCCTGATCATCAACTCTTTGACCCGACCGTAACCTTTCTTTTACCTGGGTCACTCGACAGCCGCTCGACACCATAATTTATCTCCCGCCGTCCTTTTCCCCGACCCGCATTCCGGCGAATGCCTCAGATTCGCCCGGACCGCCCGATATCATCATCATCAACCCGCATTCCGACGCTCGGCACGGATTCGCTCGCCCCGGCACGAACTCGCTAGTCGCGCGATTACCGCCGACGACGAGACTCGTCCAGCCGCGCGACGATTTGCGCGAACGACGGGAAAATCAGGGAAAATCCCGAAAATATCTTTTTCCCTTTTCCCTGAATTTGCCTTAACTTTTTTTCCTAAATTCTATTTTCTTTCTTTTCCCTTTTCTTTTTCTTTTTCTCTCTTTTCCTCCCCTCCTCCTTTTCCTTTCTTCTCCCTTTCTTTTCTTCTTTCCCCGGCGCCTCTGTTCTGGCCAGCAAGGCCAGCGGCCCTGCTCTGCCTCACCGCACCGCTGGCCCAGCTGCTCACCCAAGCTCGCCGCGCCGTGCCACCGGCCAAGCTCGCCACCACCGCTACGAGCCAGCGCGCGTGCCCACGCACGCCAGTGCAAGCGCCGCGCCGGCCGAGCCGCACCGCGCCGCGCCAGCCTCGCCTCTCCGGCCCCGCTCCGCCGCACGTCTCGAGACGCCGCGCTGGTCCCACGATGGGACGTCGCCCTGCCGCTCGACGCCGCGGCCGCTATTAATACGCCTGCCCGCCCCGTCGCCTCCAAGCACACCGCCGCCGCTAGCCGCCGGCCGCTCCGCGCCAAGCTTGCCGCCACAACACCAAGCCGGCCCCGCCCCGCGGCTCAATCCGCATTCAACACACAGCGACGCCGCCGAGCCATCCAATCACCATTACCACACCGCGGCGCCGCCCTTCACGCCACCACTACTCCGCCGCGTCTCGTCACCACAATAACGCCGCCGCCGGCCAAGCACACCCCGCCAAGGCCACCACCGGAAAGATCTCCCTCGAAACCGACCTTCAGCGCCTATAAAAGGGCCGGCGCCACCTCCTCACCACCCCACACCTCGCTTGCGAGCTCACACTGCCTCCCATCGCGCCGCCATCGCCGCCGCATCTCACAACCACCGCGCCGCCGCAGAGGGCCATCCACGGTCCATCAGAGCTCAAGGTGAGCGCGGGGGCGAGATCCCCTCGACCCTCTTCCCTTTTCCCCCCTCTCCCGGGCCGCCGTCGAGGCCGGAAGGGCCGCCGGTGTCGCCGCGGCAGAGCCGCCGGTGTCGCCGCGGCAGAGCCGCCCCCCCTCCCTCCTCTGTTCCGGGTGAGGAGAGGAGGAAGAAGGGCAGTTTTGCCCTTAAGCCCCCCCTTTTCTCTATTTTACACCCGAGCCTTTATACTATTCTATCTTTCTCTTTTTCTTTTCAAATGAAACCCTGTTAAATAAATTATTCACTAATAGGTTCCCGCTTCTCTAAAATATTTTACAGTCAAGCCTAGGAGCCTTTCTAAACTAAACCTTATACTCTTTTTATATTGTAACCATGTCCTTTTTAATTTAAACCTGTTTGCAACTAGGTCCTTAACCTTGCCTAATTAATCCTAATGACGCTTTTAACGTGTCATTTCATGTCTATATTTCCGCCTGATCAATCCTAACTCTTGCCCCGGCCTTTTCCTCTACATTTCCGCCGAGCCACCCATGCTTTTCCCCCCTAAATAATATTCCTCCTTTTCTATTTTTTCTCCTCGAGCTCAGTCGGTAAATCTTGTGTGCATGTTTTGATTGTGTGTTGATTTGTGTGCGCGATAGCCGACGAAGTGAACGAGGAGGAGTACCGCGAGCCGGAGCTTGGAGCCGAGTACTGCGAGCAGGAGACCGGAGTCCCGAACCGCGAGCAGGAACTTCCGGAGGACTTCGAAGGCGGCAAGTTCAATCTCATCCTTTGATGCATGCTTTGATCCCAGTTTTATAAATACAACCCTATGACCCGTTTTATAAATCGCATATTGTTTTAATGTTAAAACCCGGTAGGATAGCCACCTTTGATTGCTATGATTGATCTTTGATGGCCCTAAATGATTTCTTTAAAATGAGTGAGTGCTTTAAAAACGGGAATGAGATATTTTGGAAAATGAGTAAAGAACTGGGTAGACGGGATGGACGCGTGTGTCAGGAGTATGGGAGAGCTCGTACCTTTGTGGTTGAGCGTGTTGGAGATGTCCATCTTGTCGTTAAGGACCGGGTTGCGTGACATCTCACCTGACCCAATTATCGTACTACCACTCGACCGTTGTATGTGGTAACGGCTTAGCATAAATCCCACTAGTTAATCTACTTGCCATCAGGAGTGCGGGTGAGCAGCGGGAGATCAAGGAGTAGGGGTACGATCTGTGTGAGGTACGCCCTGGTTATGTGAGATAACCCCTTGGTTGCTTCCGTGATGGCTCGTAGGGTTAGCTAAGGTGGGTAATGGATTTGATAGGATCCGCACCGACACTAAGGTGTTCGTGTGGCGGTACCCTACTTGTGGGTAAAGATGTACAACCTCTGCAGAGTGTAAAATCTATTCGAATAGCCGTGTCCACGGTATTGGACGAGTCACGGTGGGGTCACAAAGCCAGTGTTTGGGTTGGGATGATTTCCATGGCGTGAGTTGTTTTCCGGAAAAGTGTGTGACTGTGTGCCTTGGCTACTGCGGACGGGGAGTCCGGTGGTCCTCATTTGGTTTTCACAAAACAACTGAGTTACCTGAGTTATAAAAACTGTTTGCGAAAATCCTTTTCGAAAACAAACCCCTGCATGAGTAAATGCGTTTGCAAAATAAACCTTATCCTGATCCTTGATATATCCTGTGCATGATCTGCTTATTAGCCCCTCCGTGGGTGGGGTTGAACTTGTTGAGTACGTATGTACTCACCCTTGCTTGATTAACTGTTTTTCAGAGGAGGATCCCGACTTCGTTCCCGAAGACGTCGAGTAGGTTGCTGTCCTGCACCCAACCCGTGCCTGTGGATTCAGGGTCTCCACAGGAAGCTTCCATGGCGCAAGACTCTGAAGATATCTTAGATGCTGTTGCTATCGTAGTTTGGTCTGTAGTTCTTATGTTGCTTCTCGTGCCAGTGGCGCTCCCATGCCCGCAGCCTCGACGTGTTGTACGGTAATGAACCATCTGATGTAATGAATGTGGTACCAGCCTCCTGGGACTGGTATTTGTATCACATTTAGTCACCTCTGATGAGGGGACGCTTCAGGTCCAAAGCTGAAGATTTAGAGGATAGAGTGAGGGAGAGAGGAGGGGCTGGCGGCAGCCGTCGCCCCTTTATATAGAGGTAACGCTGCCGCCGTGGGGTACGGCGGCAGGCTCCTACCGCCGTGCCCCACGGCGGTAGGGTTCTTGCCGCCGTGGGGTACGGCGGTAGGAACCCTGGTCCCACTGACACGTCACCCAACCGTTGGCGGCACCCCTGCCGCCGTGCCCCACGGCGCACGGCGGCAGATGTATATTTCTCGAAATTTTGATTTCGTCCATTTATTTTTCAAAAATCAATATATATATATATATATATATATTCGTCGGCGGACCGTCATTTCGTGCTGGCCGGCGGGGGCAAAGCAACGGACGGGCAGTGGGGAGGCCGCTCTGCCCCGCCCGCGCGGAGCCGCGAGGGAACGCACCCACGCGACCCTTGTCGGCCCATTTGCCTGAAACGCTCGTCCGGCTCGATCGCGTGTGCCCGCCGCCCCGTTGGCGCGTTGCCGTCGGCGGCGCCCTGCGCCCACGCGGTGGACGCCGCCCGGCGCCCGGCCGTGCAGCCTTCCTGGCTCTGGCTGGCCGAGCGGTGATGTGCTCCGGTGTGTAGCAAAGGCTGTCCAGGAACAAGGGCAGCGACCAACTGTCCAAGTTGCCGCGATCCGTATTTAAAAACAAGTCGTCGATCGCGGGAGATGGCTCGCTCGATGGCCGGATCGATCGTTCGTTAGTCGACGGCGTGCTTTCTTTATTCCGCGTTCATGACTCGTGAGGCAGGCAGATCAGAAAAAAAAACAGCATGTCGGCCGTTCCACGGAGGCGGCTACAGCGCGGTGATTCCATCAGGCTTCCAATCGGTCAGCTAGCCTTCTTCCTTCCAGGAAGCGTTACGATTTACTACAATTCATCCTCTGTTAGACTCAAACTGACTGTTCCCACCAGTCAGCATTGGGTACTTTGCCGTGGAAAGCTTCTGATTTTCTACTCAGATGATCGGAAACTGATTGTTCGATGCGAATTTCGATTAGCTTAGCTCTAACTAATACTAGCATTTCCCTGTCTACGTTCACGTGGGCAAACATGTTTGTGTCGTCCTAGACCTTTTTTAGACAGAGACACCGATTCTTTCCTGATGACCGCACTAATTGTCTAATTTCGTCCAATCTTCGCAGCAAAACAAACACCGTCGAACAGGTGCTATTCGGTAGAGTTCTTGTGGGCCAAATCCAAATGGAAGTCTTCATCTTATAGTAAGTACTAGTGTACTACTACCACGGTAAAGTGACAAATAGGATGAAGCACCTCGATGGCTAGGAAGAAATGTTCGAAAACGAGAGCTTCTTCTGTAGCCAATTATTCAAAGAAATGGTATCCATCAGTACTAGTAGTATATTCGTATGAAATGTGTGTTTTTTCTTTAAAAAAACTCGTACGATGGACTTTGAAATTGCTCCAAAATCCAAATTGACGTCACAATCTTGCTCCAAAATCCAAATTTGACCCTTGTCACAATAAATACGATACTACGGTACTACCCCACTGCCGCGGGGTAGCAGAGGCAGAGAGCGGCCGCCCTACCAGTCAACCACCGCTTCGTTCTCCTCCCCCACACCGCTCGCCCGTCGCCCGCCCCCCTCCCTTCCCTTCCCCGATTCCCATCTTCTCCGAGCACCTCGCCGCGCGTCTCCTCCTCCCGAGAGAGCGCGAATCATTCCGCGCGCCGCAAAACCCTAGTTAGCCCAGCCACCGCCCCCGCCGACGCCGATCCGTCTCCCATGGCGGCCACCACCAGCCAGGCGAGCCTCCTCCTCCAGAAGCAGCTCCGAGGTGCGGCACCGCTAGAGTAGCACTGCATCTGTTTCCACTCGATTTTCCCCCTCCTAACCGTGTGGATTGATTGGCTGATTGATATGTGGTTTTGCGATATGGTGTTGTTTGGCGCAGATCTCGCGAAGCACCCGGTGGATGGTTTCTCGGCTGGGCTGGTCGACGACAGCAACGTGTTCGAGTGGCAGGTCACCATCATCGGCCCGCCCGAGACGCTATAGTGAGTTGGATTCTCTCCGTTTCGTTTATCGGTTATCGCCGTGGATTTCTTTGTTGGTGGCATGCCGAATTATGGTGTTTAGTGTGCATCTGTGGCTCGGAAGCAGCCACGGGGAACCTTCCCCCATGATTCGTTTCTAGCGGAGCCTGATGTGTGGCTGAATTTGCTTGGCTTGTTGATTGTTGCAGCGGTTAGTAGTGCAACAACTTGGCTACATGGCTGGTGCCATGTCCTATCGAATTTGTTTGGTTCTTATTGCGTGGGTTGCTCTGTTTATCGTCTAATTTGTGGTCGTAAAGTACCTAGAATTGGGTCTGCATATGCCTACCATTTGAACAACAGTTCCGGGATAAATTGTGTGTACTGCTGGGTTGGGTTTCATATTTGAAAAGTTTTGGAGTTTGCAAAAAATAGTTGGAGAAATTCTTCAAGAACAATTTGTTTCCCGCAATTCAATATTGAGTGACTTTGTGGGACTTGCATTAGTGGCACCTGAATTTACATTTCAATTTTGTCAAGCCATCTGGCGTGGTGGTGGCTGAGCAGAATTCTCATAGCAGAATGCATCTTCCTGTTCAGATTTGAAATTTGAGTTAGAAGTAGAGGAAAAACACACAAATTTGAAGTACATACACTGACTACTACTCAAATTTAGTATGGACTAGAATGGCCACCATATGTTGAAAGTCTGCCTGCCATTTTGTGGAGTTCTGCACACATAAAACAACACTTGAGTAACTGATAGTCTGATAGTAATAAATTTGAAGGAACACTAGTATTGGTATATGAGTTCAGTGTATATTCAGTTATGTACAGTTGCAAACATCTGTTATGTTTGATAATTGTTATCTCATTCATAAGGATGTGGTTTGTATGGAGGAGCATGCAGCACACTTGAAAGTTTCTTGAACATCTTTCCATTAGCTTAGCATGAAAAGTAGCAACTTGTCATTTACGACCATACATTTCACTACATGATCTGAACTAGTGTGCCTGTGTTTTTTTTTTGTCTATCAGTTTCTTTTTGAGCTGCATATTTGGAATTGGTTATATGGAATTGGACATTTGAGATGTTAGTTTAAAATTTCTTAAAATGCTTGCTACTTTACTTTGAGTACATTTTATGAAGATCAAATTCAGTTCATATTAATAACAAAATGGTAGACTTAAATGGAATCACGCTTGGCATAAAAAGATGGCCTGTGATCAAATAAACATGAATGTTAGTCTGCAATGAGTGTCATGAAGTATGTTCTCTTCGATAAAACCTGAGCAAGTGGTCGGATGGCTGTCCAGCATCATTGATAGAGTAGTGATACATATCAGTTTTCTTGCTGGCTGGCTACGTACTATAACATATTTCAGCATGGTTCTATATTGGCCTAATGGACTAGCAAGCAGTGGAGCTATTAGTTGTGTTTTTTATTGTACTGCTGAAATGTTTATGTTCACTTTGTTGCAAAGAATAGAGTACTGCAAGGAAATTTAACTGGAAACTTAATATACATTCAGGAGTTTGGATAGTTGTGATTAATAAATTTCCAGCTTCAATGCATCCGGCATTCCTTGGTGATCACATCAATCTCAAATAAAACATGCGATCTGAGTCTGCAATGAATGAACTCAGCTAAAGCATTTTGAACTACTGACAAACTTTAAAGATAAAACTGTTTATTTGCTGGCCTTGTATTTGTCTTTGAAGTTTCTGATGCAATCATGTAAAAGTATTTTAGTTATATTCTGAGTAACACACTTATATTAACTTTCATTTTGCAGTGATGGAGGGTACTTCAATGCTATAATGGGCTTCCCTCAAAATTACCCGAACAGCGCACCATCAGTCAGATTTACATCTGAAATGTGGCACCCGAATGGTCAGCTCTTTATTGCTGTGAAGTCACTTTTATTTATACTTGATCTGTAATTCTGATTTCTGACACCATGCTTAATATTTGGGCAATTGCCAGTTTATCCTGATGGGCGGGTGTGTATCTCTATTCTTCATCCACCTGGTGAAGATCCCAACGGCTACGAGCTTGCCAGTGAGCGTTGGACACCAGTGCACACTGTAAGGCTTTGTACACAATGTCTCTCGTGCTAACATTTTCCTTCTCCATTTTCATTGTGTTCTTTATTAGTAACATCTCATTCCCATCAACGTATTCTGTACGGAAGCCTTTATTAGTTAAATTTACTGCCATACACCATGAAAACAACATTCAGAAGTTCAGTGACTGATTTGTGTACTCTTGAATTCCATTATGATTTGATGCTTTATGAGTGCTTATTGCTAGTGAATTCCTTATCTTTTGGGATTCATCATCTGGTCTTGGAGAGATTGTTGCATTTGCTGATTGCCTTGCAGGCAGATGCTTTACTAATAATATCTTGACATGTATTCATCTGTATGGCGATGAACAATTCTAGAATTGTTGCTAGCTTCCATTGGATAGATAGAGAATACTCTCTTTGTGTCTCTAGGTAGAGTGATAAAGTGCAGGCTCCTTTCAGCAGTGAATATTTTTATGTATGCTTTTGCTAATTGTTGAGTTCATTATTGTTTTTTGTTTGTAGGTTGAAAGCATAGTTTTAAGCATTATTTCTATGCTCTCTAGTCCAAATGACGAGTCTCCTGCAAATATTGAGGCAGCTGTAAGTTCACCTGTCAATTTACTTTGTACTGATTCGTTTAATCACGTTTACTGGACCTCTACTTGTCGGTCTCTATGATGTCAAAATACTTCATGTTTGTCTCCTACTGTCCTTGTTGCCATCAATCAGTAATCATGCCAGTATTTTTAATCACGCCAGTATTTAAAATGATAAGGATTTATTTATATTACAGCAAGATATTGTTAAAGTATTAAAAGGAAATCAACAACACCGAGAAGTCAAAGTTGTCTTGGGTGTCCAGCATTCTCAAAATCATGTTGTGTGCTTTGCTGTTCTCGAACAAATTGTGTTCTAATGCCACTATTGAAAAATTCAGTGCTGAGTGTCGTAAAAAAACTTTCGTAGTACTGTTCTGAAATATTATGAAATTATTATTCGCATAATTCCATTGGACCCACAATCCACTACAGCTACATATCAACCAGTTGTTGGGGTCAGGAACAACAAATCACAAGTGCAAGGTCCGAGTATCTGTGTTGCATAGGGACTACCTTAGTACCGTGTGTTACTGCAATGATGCAAAGTGAATTTCTTTGTTTCTGAATGTGTACCTGCTATATTTATTGTGCAGAAAGAGTGGAGGGAGAAGCGGGAGGACTTCAAGAAGAAGGTTAGGCGCATTGTGCGGAAATCACAGGAAATGCTCTGAAGAGAATGGAAGTACTGTTGAATCTAACCCCATGTCAGTGTCAGGCCGCAAGATTTTGCTGTCAATCTTCAAATGTTCATCTGATGTCAGCGTCTTGTATATTCTCCATTTAGTGTCTGTCCATTGGTTGGTAGTGGACTAGTGGTTGTCTCCAGAAATGCACTGGGACGTGTCGCCTATCCTAAAGGTTCGGTTGTATCATGTGGCTTAGGCTACCAATGTTGATAAACTTGAAATGCTAAATTTTATCGTTAACTTTGGTAGTGAACCTGGTATAAACAGACTCCAAGTATGTTGACTAAATGTTGAGCGTAGAACATATATATGAAACCGTGTAATAGTTGTATTGAATCAGTATTTGGTTCCAGATAATTAGTTGTGGCGAATTTAGTGACAATGCAAGTTTAACTGTGCAAGCATGGTTTGCAATAGTAATTCATCTGTACCCGTTACGTTGCACAGCAGTGGTACAGCTTAACTTCATTCAAGTTTCTAACCTTGGCTAGACACTTAAACCATGCAATAGCAGTCTTTCGAACAGAAACCAAGTTGTAGTGTTTAGAAGTCGCGTACTATTCGGCAGGTATTTGTGAAGAAACAGGAACTCAGGATCATACCTAGCCTGTGTATGTATAAAATTGAAATTGCATTGAACTGTGCTGAATTTGAGGAATATTTTTACAATGAGATGAGATGAGCAATGCATAGTTGCAATGCTGCACCAACTAGCAACAGATGAGGAACGAACAGCAACACCCAGCCACAAGTTTCAGATAACGTTGTGCCATCCGTGAAGACTCCAGCTATCAATCTTGGAAAGCTTTCCTCTTTACAGACTGCCACAATAAGTAAAACCACGAGGCACCAATTACAAGCAGGTAGCAGGTTACATAAATCAAGTGAATAGGCTATGAAATAATATCATGCAAGCCCGTATTTACATATACAAGTGCAAGAAGATGACACGGTCCATAAGAGGTGACAATCCTCACTAAAGACAGCAGGCTTATGGGACCATTTCACAAGAGAGCCTGTACACTTTCTGGTGGTGGACGCCAAAATGTCCCTGTCTGAAGAAAAAAGAAATATAGCTACAAGAAACATGAAAAAAAGCCTGAAGACAATGATCATAGTGGGATTCGAACCCACGACTTTTAGATTCGGAATCTAACGCGATATCCACTTCGCTATATGACCACTGTTGTCTTCCAACACATTTTAATTCTGATATTGGTATCAGCATTCAGTCTATCAGTAATTTGGCATTTAGGTTTCATCAACAAAAAGAGGATGCCACTTTGAAGAGTCGTGCCGACAGTTACAGTAGACTTGTTTTCTACTGTTGATATCCTTATTGATTTAACCTTGATACCATGCGAGTTCAAGGCTAGCATTAAGCATTACATGTTATGCTGGATTATTAGCATATAATGTCACATCCTAGTCTATCATGACGATATCACACTAGTCCAGATTC
Organism: Cenchrus fungigraminus; assembly: GCA_036936925.1. Lineage (NCBI taxonomy): Eukaryota > Viridiplantae > Streptophyta > Magnoliopsida > Poales > Poaceae > Cenchrus > Cenchrus fungigraminus. Next base: position 13,297,068 of record CM072779.1, read on the forward strand.
TATACCAAGAAAAGAGTGGCCATTCTAAGGAAAAGCATAGAAATACTGCCTAAAAAAAATTCTGTTGAAAGTGATGAAATGATGATTTATGAACAAGCCCTGACATATTTAGATGTGCTGCTACACCTTAAGGCGAAATAAGTAAACAAATATTTAGCAGGGTTGAGCAGAATATAAGTAAAGATAAACCTAGCATTGCTGTAAAGATTTGCCATGTGAAGACTCATGGAACACAGAACACTCGCGGCCTCTTTGAATCATTTCCTGGATGAGGGTGAGACTCGTGAAAGCTCATGCGCTTCATTGCTGCCCAAAACAACATACTCTTAAAGGACAAAAAAAACCTCGATGGGCACATTGCAGTAGCTTCCTACGGTTAGTGGTAAATCTAGTATCTTTTGTCAACCTGAGGTGTTGTATTGGTCCAATATGAATATACCATAACTGTTAAAACATTACCTGAGCCAGTTTCTGTAGAGGCCACAACAGCAGGACTCTGTGGAATATCTGCACGGAAGGAAAAAAATGCTTGGCAGTTAGAAGTTGCAGGTTAATTGTAATTGTAAAAAATAAAAATGCATGAATGGGGGCCTAGATAGCATAGGCATGAGTACAAAACCAATTGAGAAGCAACAGTATCAGCAATTCGGAACCGCAACAATACGTTTGTTAGGGTCTCCTATTGTTCCAAGCCATGCACATGCACATAAACCTTGCTTTTGTTTCATAGAACATATAAAATTTCAAAACCGCAGCTTGTTCTGACTGTGAGAGATATAATATTACCTTCTTTGGAAGGATACTTAGGGGGGTGGTGAGTTTCTGTATAGGTGACGACAGCAGAACTCTGTGGAGCATCTGCAGGGAAGGATAAAAGCTTGGCAGTTAGATATTGCAGCTTAATTTGAACTGAAGATAGGTATTGCAGCTTAATTTGACTGTAGAGAATACGATGCAAGTTACCTTGTTTCGATGAATTTATACGTTGACGTACTTGACGTACTAGGTCTGTGAGGGGTTGGTTCATGCATGGGGGCAAAGCGAACATCTTCACAAGCGGAAAACCTGACGAGAAGCAATGGTATCAGCAATTCAGAATTGCAACAACAGGTGGGTCTTCTATGTACATAAACCCTTGCAATTGTTTTGCATAGTATAAAAATTTCAAAACTGCAGACTGTTCTGAACTGTGTAAAATACAATATTACCTTCTTTGGAGGGATATTCAGGGGGATGGCCTTGCTCAAGCAATGAATGCCTACCAGCTTGCAAAGCTTTCTCTGAAGATCACAGAGTTTTCCCATCATTACGTATACACATGTAAGTGTTTTGCAAAGTAATGAAAATCCGTAACAGAATCAGGGATGTTCTTGTTCTCATAGCTTGCATGCATGGATGACCCAATTAAATCACAATATACATGATATTTAATGCTACCAAATCATAACATCCATTAGCAGAAGAAAGTGCACAGATGCAAGGGTAACAAAGGAAGTTAGAACATAAATCACTCAAAACCAGAAGCAGAGAAATATACTATGTTTAGTACACCATTATCAATGTAACTGGAAAGCAAGCAAATTTAAGAGTGGATACATATGGAAAACTAGCCGTACATACCAACTAGTGCAATCAGTCAGTGGCGAAGCTAGAGCAAATCAGAGGGGGGTGCATTTGCCTTGTGAGTGCATAAAATTAAGCTGAGGAGGGTGCATATATGGTGAAAATTTAACCATAATCACTGTTTTTGCAAATTTTGGGGGGTGCATTAGCACCCACTACACATAGTGTAGCTTCGCCCCTGCAATCAGTGGCTCCTGTAGTATCGTTGGTGATCCTGATAATGAAAGGAATCAGTAATAAGCACAACTGTATATTAAGAACCAAGAGGTAAACACATTTTGTATATTATGAACCAAGCGGTAAACACATTTTTTTCCAGACCAACAGCATACGGCATTATAATAGATGGTATTATCAAGAGTTGCCAATAATACTGATTCCAATTCTTCTATCAGAACATGATTCTAGAAAAGACAGTACTATATAGAGGTATCCAGTAATAACAGTATGATACCTGAAAAAACAGTACCCCCCCCCCCCCCTGAATTGAAGAAGGCAGCCTGCACATATTCAAAATTCAATATTTTTTATAATGTCAAAAAAAGAAGATGCAGAAACAGCAATAGAGTCTCAATTCATATGCACGCCATACCTCTTCTTCAGCCGAAGATAGAACTGGGCAAGGTCAGTTGATTGTTGCCGGCCTAAGTTCTTCACAATACGCCTTCGTTGAAAGCTAGTGAAATTCCATCACATGACCAGCAGGCCAACCGTTAGCACTGGAATATGCAAATGCCATATAATGGAACAAGCTTGCAACAATGCCACACGCACAAATGTACCTGAATCCAATGGGTGCGACGTGGTACAGGTTGTTCGGGGCACGAGGGAAATGCAGCTTGTCCTTAAGCTCGGGTATGTTGTAGGCCATCTCTTCGGCCATCTCCACCGCCTTGTCCTTTGACTAGTTGCCAGTTCAAGAAGGCCCTGAAGCAGGGAAAACCCAATATAAGTAAGCGTGCTGCACATATGGTTCCATAGATCACACTAGATTATACAGTTTACAAAATTTTTTTAAAAAAACACAGAGATCAGTTTGTGGTACAGAGCCGAGGGAGATTTGAGACCTGGCATGATCTGAGCGGAGGAAGAGCACATCCGGAACAAGGGTGGCGAAGCAGGGGTACGCAGCAAGCGCAGGATTCCTGTAGATGCTTACGAACCAGTCGCAGACCAATAATGCTGAAGTGGTGGGGCCGTGGGCGAATTCGTTGAGGACCATGACGGACTGGAGGAACCCCAGGAGAAGCTTGGCCTCGTAGCTCATTGAGTCGGGGCGAAGAAAGCCGAGGACGTAGCTGGAGGCCTCCCGAAACCTGCCACACTCGACTCTGTCCACTAGGTACATCACATCGAAGATCACACGCGTCTTATCTCTCGCCCTGCGATTTCAAAATCGATGAACACCAATGAAATCACAGGAATGGCAATCGTTGGGCGGAAGAGTCAAGCTTAAAAGATCAAGAGAGCATACACTCGGTAGATCTCATCGTTGCTGTACCGCCGGTGGTAGGCGAGGAGGCGGCGGAGACGGAGGCGCGCCGTGCAGGGGTAACCCAGGGAGCGCAACAGGGCCCGCCCGCCCTTGCTGGAGCCCGCCAGAGCTCGCTCGTGCTCGCCGGCCATCGGTCTCTCGCCCTCGCCGGAGTTCGGCTTCGGTGTTGGTTCGCCGGTGTGCGCGGGTGCAGTGCAGTTGGATTGGGACTTTGGGAAAACTGGGGGCGCGACCGGGGGGGCGGGGGGGCGGGCATATATATTGGGGACTGGAGGAGCTTGTGGCGGGGGGCGCGGGGGCCCTGCCGGGGGATCTGTCGGGGGCCGCGAGAGCCCTGCGGGAGTCCACATCGGTCGGGAATGGGCCGGTCCAGAAGAAATCCGAAGTCACTTGCCGAGCCTTCCGTGGTCTTTTGACACTGTTCATGGAATCGCTCCTGCATGTAAAATAAAATCTCAGCTCTTCCATGCACGATCCACACAAAGAACTTTTTAGTATGAATTTAGTTTCTCACAATGGTACTAGCTGCTGCCTTCGCCATTGGCTTCCCGTCCTTGGGTTTGTGAGTCAACATGAACAAATCCTCAGCTGTAGGCTCATCATCATGCCGTTTTTGCCTCTGCTGCACAGGGTGGAATTTTTTTTACATTTCTTTTTTCTCAATTTTGCAAAAATAAATGGTCGGCCAAAAAATTTGCAAAACTATACATCTACCGCCTACAGCCGTGCCCCACGGCGGTCGCTACAGTACCACACACGGGTGTACTGTAGCGTCTGCTACCGCCGTGGGACACGGCGGTAGGGGTACAGTCTGTTTTCAAAAAATTGTAACTTTTTTGTTTGAACTCAGATGGAGGTAAACTTTATATGAAAATTGTAACTTTCGACAATTCATACTCAAATAATCGATATACTATCCAGATCTCAGTTTTCAGTTTATTTTCAAAAAATTATAACTTTTTTGTATAAACTCGGATGGAGGTAAACTTTATATGAAAATTGTAGCTTTCGACGAGATCTACAATTTTGTAGTTCAAAGTTTTTTATTTGAAGTCATCTTCATACTCAAATAATCGATATATTATCCAGCTCTCAGTTTTCAGTCTTCAGATCTGAATAGTATATCGATTATTTGAGTCCGAAGATGGTTTCAAATGAAAAAACTTTGAACTACAAAGTTGTAGATCTCGTCGAAAGATACAATTTTCATATAAAGTTTACCTCCATCCGAGTTCAAAAAAAAAGTTACAATTTTTTGAAAATAGACTGTACCCCTACCGCCGTGTCAGCAGACGCTACAGTACACCCGCGCGCGGTACTGTACCAACCGTGGGGCACGGTGATAGGACCCCTACCGCCGTGGGGAATTTTGTAAAATTTTTGACGGACCATTTATTTTTGCAAAATTGAGGGGGGGAAATGTAAAAAAAAAATTCCACAGGGTGACACGATTAGCGCATCACTAATAGAAAAGGCAAATGAACAACCTTAATTACCTCCTCTTCAATTATACATGCAAAGCTCTTCGTTCCTGAACTCTGATGAGTGGTTACATTCGCCTGACAAGCCTTATTTTGAGCACTTTTAGCCTGATCGGAGACAAATTAGCTAATCATCCAACGAGCACTACAAATCACAAAATCAGAATGGCAGCACAACACAGGAAAGGGTGCAGTATATACTACCTGCGCTTTTTCAGTACTCCAATATGCAACTAAGAATCTCCACTGTTCTTCAAGAACACGAGGATTCCGATCAGCAAGGCGCTCCTTTTCCGTTTCATGAGTATCAAAACTTCCTTCCTAAACTTTGCACAATCCATAACTCACCAACAGGAGCGATGTCAAATTTGAGCTGCAACAATTAATAAATTTGTGTAAGAACAAACAAAACACAGGCGCTAAAAACTGACAATATGACACATCACGTCCTTGTTTTTCTCATGAACATTTCTCCAATCAAGATGTGAAAGGGGTGCCAATATTCCATCCCGTGCTAATACTAGGCCCGGAAAGGCAGAAAGGAAGCCAATGTGGCTGCTTCTTTTCCAATAGGAAAGCCTGAAGCGTTCAATTACAACCCATTAAGGTTGGAGCGGGGGCGCGGCTGGGGAGGGGGGCCGCATCACCCCGAATTCGCCCGCCGCAGGATCGCGTGGGGCACGTGGACGGTCGGCCGGTCGCCCTTTCTCGCGGCGCCGCGCTCGCTTGCTGGTGGGGCCCGCGCGGGTGTTGCCTTCCCCGGGTCGCCCTTCCCCCTTCCTCCTCTCGCCTGGTCTTCCCCTGCTGCTCGGTCACTGTTCCTTTCACTATCGCTTTGTACTCTCGCTGTGTGACGGACGCGACTGCGGCCGTGCCCTTGGCTTGCGTCGGCGGCGTTTCGGCGGCATGGCCTTGGGCCTTTTAGGTGGCTGCTCTCTGCTGATGCGGCTTCTCCCGCGCAGCTCCCTGCCATTTCTTTTTGCGCTCGCCTGGAGGTTTTCCTTTTCTCGCTTCTCGCCTCTCTGCCTTTTCTCTCCGAGCTACTCGGATTGGTCGGCTTTAGGAGGTCCGTCTGTGGTTCTTCCCTCACCCTGCTTCCGTGCATTGCATCTTTGTTAGTGCTGACTGTTGTTTCTGTTGATCCTTTTGCCGCACAGGTTGAGACGAAGGGTGGTTAGGGTTTCTGTTCCAGCTGCTTTCGTTGACGGCCCCTCTGCTTTCCTCTGCCTTGGATCAGCAATCATTCGGTGATCTTCCTGCTGCTCATTTCATCACTGATCTGCACTGCGCTCGCTTCTTCCCTGGATTTGGTTGTCCGGCTGAGGTTCGATTTCTTGGATATGTTATTTGACTGATGACGCGATGAACTTTATTGTTTAATGATTGCTTCTTTTCTGTTTCTTTTTCCCTTCTTTAATTGATTTTGTTTTAGCTGTTTTTTTCGTGCCATGTTCGCTGTTCGCGCGTCCTACTTCTCTTTGTTTTGTGCCGTGTCCTGCCGTCTTGATTCTGTTAGCATTAGTTGTCTGACGGAGATCTTGGAGGACGGCTCCATTGTCCGCGGAGTCGAGGTGGAAATTTTGAAGGGACCGTTCCTCGCCGGTGGTTCCACTAGAATTTTCTGGGATTGCTCTGTCACTGGGTGTCTAGACAGATTGAGTGCGCTACCCTTCAGGTTGTGGTTTTCCTCCAGAGTGTCTATGGATTTGCTGTTGTTGACTACAGTTGCTGCGGAATGCTCGCCTATAGAATGTTAGCAAGCACAGTTGCAGAAACGTGTGCAGCAGCAATTGATTGCTGCCGCGACTCATGGAGATGGGTCTATTTGTCAGACGAAGCAAAATCTTCTCTTTTAAGTAGGATTCAGGACATCGAGGATCGTATTACTAGCCTTTCTGTGTTTATCCAGAAGAGTTTTCAGGCTTCCTCTTCAAAGCTGAACTCTTGGGTGTGTTAGTCGGCACCAATTTGCTTATGTGTGCAGTGTCTTATTTTTGTACCGTGGTCTTTGTAGCTGAGACGTGATGTATTTGACGCTAGCACTTTTTAAACAGATTATAAGATTCTGTGTGCAAGTTCATTTGCCTGTGTAGTTGTTTAGATTTAGCTTGATGTTCTATCATATGAATTGTGATGTACGTGCAACTGTTTTAGTAATCCCAGGGATCACCATGTGTGTGTGTGTACTGTGCTAATATTGTTTGCATGGCATGTCTGTGTTGGGTCGCTTTCTTAGGGTATGCCTTTTGGTGCATTGTCCGATCTTGCTCTTGGAAGAGCACAATATGCTATTTGTGTGTGTGTTGTTCGCCTTTGGGGTTATTGTGGGAACAAGGAAGGCCAGATATCGCTCCATGTGGATATGGTGCTGGTTGATGAGAAGGTATAACTCTAGCATGCATGTTGGTTAGTAGGATTGTTTCCCTGTATAATTCCTTTGCTGTGAATGAATAGGAAAATCGAATGTATGTCAAGATACCTGGTGGTGAAGCTGACAAGTTTAAAGCCCTGATCTGCGAAGGTGGTGTCTACGCTTTTCGGAAGTTTGTGGTGTCTCCCTGTAAGCCGGCATACAAACCGTTCCCGAGCGAGCAGATGATTCGTTTCACCCCTTGGACAACTGTCCAGGAAAAAAATGACATGATAAGCAAGATGCCTAAGTATGTATTCGATTTAGTTGACTTCCAAGAGTTCCCCTCGCGTGTTGGTGTGGTGGATAGCTTTGTTGGTGAGTTCTATTTTGCATCGATATCACTCCCAATGTCTGTGTTGCATTCTGCATACTAACAGCGTATTTCTTTCAGACACCATTGGGATGATAGTTGGTGTCTCTAAGGTTGCATATGTACACCTTCCTTCCAGTGAGGGTAACACAGCTAAAAGGCTTATATCTCTCAAGGACCTTAGGTATTCTCAATCGCATGATGGTTCTTTTCCGCTTGCTTTGTTCAGCTGTTAGTGTCTATAATTTAGAATTGTTATATTCCTGTTATCTAGGAACAATCAAATAAATTTGGTGCTGTGGGGCAGCAGAGCAATTGATTTTGATGCTGAGGGTGTGTACTCCGTTGGCCAAGAATCTCCTGTTGTTGCAATTTTTGTTGGGATGTTGCTTAAATCATACAATGGTGAGAAACAAAAAACAAAGGTGGATACCTTTCTAGAAAATCTGGATCGGTGACTGATCTTTCTATATTGATTTTTCTGTTTAACTTGAATGCAAAAGCAGGTGTTGATACCTTGAGCGGTGGATCTGCATGCAAGTGGTACATCAACGAATAAATACCTGAGATCGAAAAATTCTTTGACAGGTTCTGTTGTTTGCTCTTTTTTTTTGCACAGCTCTATTTTTTTAGATGATGAGCCTCTGGTGCACATGCATGTTCTGTGTTAGTATTGCACAAACTCTATTAGTTTCTATTGAGAAGGTGTGATATTATTCATTGATATATCCCAACATGTCGCTGCGTCGAAACACCATTTGTGTGTTGCACAGTTTTGTGACATAGTGAGCCGAATATATCTTTGTTCTGTTGCACTGAGTTTTTTTTGGATAGATTAGGATGGATATGAATAATCGGATCCGTACGGATCGCTATGGGGGAAACATTTATTCTGTACCTGAATATTCTGTTGCATATTGTAAATTGTGTCGGATTGATGGTCTAGCAGTCTCACTAAGGTGGTTGCTCCTGCTGTCTGGAGTTTATTTGCATAGGTGTAACTGACTACATAGTCCTCTGAGATTTCCTCAGACTGCTGTGTGTGTGCGCTCACTGTTTGTTATTAACCATAAGAGTTGCATTACTTAGTGCTTAAAACCATCTCTTCATAGGATGCTTGATGCGCACTACAAGGTTGAATGGATACCAGCAGGTGAACAGAGTTTTACAGCTCTCGAACAGCACAAGAGTCTGGAGGAGAAGACAGTTTTGGAGCTTAGAGATATGGATCCATGGGATTTTGAGGTAGTACTATAGATAGAACTTATATGTTCTCTCATATGTTTTAGTTCACAACCATGATAAACCAGTCAGGCTATAATTATTTCTTCATGCATCGCAGGCATCCGGTTACAGATGCACTGTCACCATATCTCGAGTGAACAACAGGCAACCTTGGTGGTTCTCCTCATGCACAAAGTGCCATCGAGCTTCGACTCCATCCGGTACTCAGTACAAATGTTCTGGAGGTTGCCCGTGCACTACAGCTGAACCGAAGTAGGTTCTTCATTTATACTTCTCGGTGATCGTTAATTTCCTATGTCAGGTTTTTTGTTAAACTGAAAATGTTGTTTGTGAAAATTTCTGCAGATACCGTTTATCCTTGGTTGGAACTGATGGCACTGTAACTGCAGAGTTCACTCTCTTTGGACGGGTCGCCAGGCAGGTTGTTGGTAAACCTGTTGTCTCTCTTATTCGATCTGTTAGCAAGAACCAGCATGGATCATCAACTGCTGAATTTGAGCATATGCTTCCTGAGTTAGCCGCCTTAGTATCACAAAAGTTCACTATCTCTGTGTCCATCAGCCAGAAAAACCTAACCCAGAGGAATGTATCCTTTCAAGTCAATGATATAGTGACCTTTTTTGGCAAGCAAAGTCACATTCCAAAAATAAATGATGCTAGCATAGATCATAGTACTGGATCCTCGGCATTAGTGTTAGCATCGGCCTTCAACTGTGAAGCTGATGGAACATCGAATGCACCTAAGAGGCCACGTCTTGATCACAGAGTAAGCCTCTGAAAAATCATGCTAATAACCCTGTCCTCTTTCTAGACACCTCATATGAACATTTTATTTGGATTATGCAGACAATTCCATGCAGGAAAACCCTGTTCCTAGAAGATGGGTGTGATGAGAAGAAACACGAAAACATTCTTGACAAGCCAGCTGACAGCAAGATCATGGCGCCTGAGGGAAAAAATGTTGTATCTCACAACTTTCTTCATGTCGTGCTTGCAATGCATTTCAAATTTGGAATTTTATGCTGTACACAGTCTTACACTACTTCATTGCACCTTTCAGACTGACGGTGTTGGAAACTCAGGAGAGCATAGCGAGTCAACTACAAGTGATGATTATGAACCCATTGGTGCGCATGACAGGTTAACACTAGCCTACCGTACAATTAGCAACTCAATGAGGAGTTCCATACATGATCTCATATGTTTGTTTTAACTGTGCATTGCAGCGTCAATGGTAAAGGTGGCGCGCCTCCTCCAAGCACTTCCAAGCAGCGATCAGGTGGTGGCCGGACCAGAAAAACAACTTAAGTCAGTATTTACCTACCAATTAAAATGAACTCCCTTTGTCGCGCATTTGAACTTCTGCAGTCTTAATCTTCTCCTTTCTGGTGCAATCAGGGATAAGGCATTACGTACATTGTATCCAGCAGGAGATCTGAACGAGATGTTGTACACCGACATTGGCACATCTCCTGCAAGCACATCTTTTGAGCCACTTTTCCTGATCAGTTGATGAAAGACTAAACTCTAGCTTCCAGATGCATGTTGGTTGTAAATACGAAGTGCATCTTTAGGAGTGTTTCTGCTATTTTGTAAAAAGATGTGATTTGAACTATGTTAAGCGCATCTTCAGTGTAATGTAAGAACCAGATTATGATGTGTGCTGTCGTCTTTATTTGCCATCGAATGTTTCTTTGTTCCTCTCCACTGGGCCGGCGCGCTAGGGCGCGCCCCATCTGCTAGTGAAACTGGTATGCGCATGCCCTTAGTCATGGTCCACACCTTTAGATATAGACGTCCGCCTATTTAAAAGGGCAGAAAATCAGAAGTCTGAGCAGCCATGCAACCATCCAACGAGAATCACATACAAACTGACTCGAGATGGCTTGAAAACAGTGGATGGCCCAAAGTACTGTAACTTATAACAATGAGACAAAGAAATGCCCGAACTCGAGGCCAATGGTTAAGCCAAACAACAAAAGGTAACTGATGCCAAGTCAGTCTGCTTTATACCATCGGATCATCAAACCTCATGCCTCCTGTTTAGACTAGGGCGGGGCCCACACGTGGAGGTCGGAGCACGGGATCAGGGGCCCACACGAACGTGGCGCTGCCCCGACGCTCAAACTTCCCTGCGACGACACGCAAGACTCCGGTTCTCCACGCCATGCAAACACCCCAGCTGGCAGGACGCGTGGGCGGCTTGTGTTAACAGGAGCCGTAATGCCGCACTGTGCACCTTCACGGCCTCCAACACGCCGTCCCGTCCAATTTCTGCAGCACGCCACCCCGTCACAGCAGGTAGTCAATGACCATCTACGGGCGGCGCCTACCTACACTTAGGCCGTAACGTGGCGGGCTTAATCAACTCTCAAGAGAGCTGAGTCATCTAAGGAAGAACTCGGAGAAAGCGCCAAGTACTCGGAATATACAGTGCCGCCCGCACACGCAGCAGTCGCCAACACCACTACAGCTCTGCGCCCTTCAATGCTTCCTGACGGACATCGACGTAGGAAAAGACCTTCCAATACCGTAGCACTGTAGCACATATTTGTATTCCCTTTTTGCCCCTCACCCTTACGTCTATAAAAGGGGGAGGAGGGCAACCATTTTAGGGGACGTTAGCCGGTTTTTCATACAACACTCACTCACCATACACACGTAGCCCGAGCTACACCCACAGGGACTTGGGTTCTGACACCCTCTCCCGACTAGTTTGTAACCCCTACTACAGACTTCCCTGGCATAAGAACACGACCGCTCAAAACTGGACGTAGGGTATTACTCTTAGGAGGCCCAAACCAGTATAATCCCTCGTGTCTCCTGTGCCAACCATCCGGGTCCGACACACGATCCGATACAAATTTACTGCCGGCGGTAGAGAACCCCGACACTAAGGCACCTCCCTCCCCATGTTGCGGTGTCCCTCAGTGGGCCCTGCAGGCGCTCGCCTTGGGGATGGAATCTTAGGTCGTGTGAGACGGAGTTTTAGGCCGAGGACAGCCGTTAGGTCGCGAATGCTCCTTAGGTCGTGTGAGGTAGAGGCCTCGGTCGGAGACGGAGCTCTAGGTCGTGCGAATCGCCAGCGTGGCAGCGGTGGCCCCCGGACGTCCAGCTTGAGCTGGGACTTGGGCCGACCTTCTTAGTCTTGATGGCGGGCCCTGATTATCGTGGGCCTTCCTTGTCTTGTTAATGGTGTGATTAAGAGTTGACTTGGTCAACTCCGGTTCTATCCCCTTATTTCATCTTCTACTCCAGATCATCATCAACCAGCACCTAGAGGAGCAGGTTTGGGTATTTTTTTTGTCAACTCGTAGGTACAATCGACAGACACCATATACATTAGAGCCTATTTGGAGGAGACCCACACGGTCATCTCTGCAGAGGCTGCGGCGATTGCTCTTACTGCAGTTCTACTAAACAAGATGGATCTTCACCAAGTGTCCTTCTGTGATTGTGCTCATTTGGTGGCATTCAGATTGTGCTCTTGACAAGGGCCTGGATTAGGGCCCCCTAAGCAACAAGATAATCCCCCTGGAGATGGAGTCCTCTAACACCATTAACAATGTCAAGGCTAAGATCTAGGACAGGGAGGGATGCAGGTCTCGGCCTTGGTCCCTCTGAATGCAGCGCATGAATATGTCTGCCGCGCCTCGCTTGTGGAGCTCGCCGTCGATAAGGACGTATGATTTGGCCTTGGTCCCTCCTTCATGACAGAGCCGTCGAAATACATTGTCCATGTCTCGTGCTCGATCGGTGTCGGCGGAGTCTGAATCTCTGTCCACTCAGCGACGAAATCCGCCAACACTTGTGACTTGATGGCACTGCGCGGTGCGTATGTCACCTTCTGTCTCATCAACTCGAGAGCCCACTTAGCTATCCTTCCCTCAGCCTCAGGATTCTGGATCACTTCCCCGAGCGGGTACTTGGACACCATCGTGATGGGTGCGAGTCGAAATAGTGCCGAAGCTTGCGTTTGGTGATCAGGACAGCGTACACGAGCTTTTGAATTTGAGAGTAGCGGGTCTTCGAGTCGGAGAGAATCTCACTCACGAAATAAACGGGCCGCTGCACCTTAATTGATTTCCTAGGCTCTTCTCGCTCAACAACCAATGCAGCGCTCACGACCTGCATTGTTGCAGCCACGTATAGGAGCATCTGCTCTTCTGGCATTGGTGCTGTGAGCACGGGTGGACTCTTCAGGAGATTCTTGAGCTTGTCGAGTGCTTCCTGAGCCTCGGGTGTCCAGGCAAAGTGGTCAGACTTTTTCATCAGGCGGTACAGTGGCAAGCTGCGCTCTCCGAGTCGAGCGATGAACCGACTGAGAGCTGCGAGGCAGCCTGTGACACGCTGCACGCCCTTCAGGTTCTGGATTGGTGAAAGGATCAATGCAAGTGGCCTAGAGGGGGGGTGAATAGGCCTGCAAAACAAATTCAAAGTTTTCTGCCAATTTTCTGTCTCTGTCCGGAACCTCTGGGAAAAATCTGGAACCTCCGGGAAAATTCACAGACAGTGAATTTTCCTGGAGCTTCTGATTTTTGAATCTGCACGAGTTAGAGGGCTAAGAGCTGATTTCATAGGCTAGATGTAGATAAATGAAACTATGAATTTGAAGCACAAGCTACCAAACAACCTTAGAGCAACAAGAACTTATAGATCTAGAGCAAACCCTAATAGATCTAGTTGAGAGCAACCAAGAACAAGCAAGCAAAGAATGTAAAGAGAGTAAAGCACAAGAGACACAAATTTAACCCGTGGTTCAGCTCACCACAAAGGTTAGCCTACATCCACGTTGTTGAGGTAAGCCACAAAGGCTTTGGGATCTCTCTAGATCCACTCCTCTCTCACACCTATCACCAAGGTAATAGATGGAGTGCTCCACTAGTCACAAAGGGTAATACAAACCACTTAGGGCAACCACACAAAGCTAGGAAGCTCCCAAGTAACCTCTAGCCATCTAGGAGTAGAACTCCAAGAGTAATAGATCCACCAAGTAAGCTAGGGTTTCACCAAGTGAACTAAATCTTCAAGAGAGAGAAAGGATTTGCTTCTTCTCACAAGGAATCACCCAAGACTTGAATGCTAAGGATGGATTTTGGATTCAAGTGGGTGGGAGTCAATGCTAGGAGTGAGAAATGGGCAAATGTTACTGTTTTGGTGTAGGGAGGAAGAAGAGGACCGTTGGGGTCAAAGGGGTATAAATACTCTAAGATCTGGATCTGCAACGGCTCTTTTTGAAAACCCGAAACCTCCGGAAAAATCTCGGAACTTCCGAGGTCTGAGCATCTTCAGCTAGCAGTCACAAGACAGTCCGGAACTTTCGGGAAAAACTCAGAGGTTCCGGAGACAAAGAAACAGAGGTGCTGCTGATAGGTCATTTGTGGCTGGGATGTTTTATAGGTTTGTAAAGAACTTAATGCACTTGGATCTATCCCAAAACCACTATTAGTATCCCTCTTGATAGTATGGCTTGTCCTATACTCAATTTCAAAAGAAAAAAATAAATTTAAACTACCACCCTTGGACAAGGGCAAGCCTTCCTTTTTGAATTAGGGGTCTCCTTTTGTTCCTTTTCACCTTACACAAACCATTAGCCTGAAATACACACTTAGAAGCTCATTAGACCTTTAATTGGGTGGTCAATATCACCAAAACCCACTTAGGGTTTGATTGCACTTACAATCTCCCCCTTTTTGGTAAATGTTGACAACCTTATTAAAGCATACATTTAATTGTAAAGATTGAGCTTTTGATGACATGAATACAAGGCTCCCCCTTAATGTATGCCTTTCTCAATTAGAATAGAGTGGAAATGTCTTTCAAGACATGCAGGCAAACATTGTGAGCATGTGAAACAACTGCACTGTATTCAAGTCATCGTGGGGTGCAAAGAACAGTGTAACAGATATAAGTGATGCATATGACAGTTTATATTCAACCAGGGAACTAGCTGTGACCAGTCCTCGGAACTTCCGGGAACCGGAACCTCCGAGTTCTGGCACCAAAGTCCGGAACCTCCGAGAAAATCCCGGAACCTCCGAGTTCTGGTTCCACAGCAGTTCTATCAATCAACAATCAACACAGGCAGGTAATATAAACCAACAGTAATAGAGCTAGATTAAGATAAGCAACACAAAGTACTTCTTACCTATTACATCACATCACACATTTTTTAAAAAAAGTTTTCACATCCCACAAATGTTGTCCATGACCACATCCACAACTTGCCAACAGAGGCAAGCACAAGTATCAATATTACAAACCACCAAATGAGTTCAGCTGAGATAAAATTAAGCAAAAGCAGCAGCAGCATCTCTCACAACTCTCCCAAAAGCCACAAAAGCCAGTCAGCAGGTCATCTCAATCTTTCCTCTTCTCCCCCTTTGTCAACATGTTAACAAAAAGAAGAGAAGAAGCAAGAGAGGAAATCACTCTTCAGCATCCCAAGTACCATCAGAGGACTCAGGCTCTTCATCAGATGGAGGCGTCTTGCCTCTTTGAGCTGCAACCTTGTAGTTCTTCTTGGTAGGGATCTTGGAGCTGATCTTCTTCTTGAGCTGAGGCTTCATTTTCTTCATCTTGGCAGCAAGGGTCTCTTGGTCAGATTCAGTGTCAGATTTGGCTTCCTCGGAGTGGGCATCACTAGGTTGATTTGGATTTGCTTGAGAATAAGTCCTAGGGGTCCTAGGCTGAGCATAAAATTCATCCTCATCACTAAAGATGTCCACATAGAAGTCTGGTGGAGGAGCAGGTGTGTCAGCAGCCAAGCCATTGTGGACAAGCAGCCTGTTGATGTCCTTCCTCGCTTCAAAGGCCTGGTTGGCTGAGTAAGTGCTGAGCATGAGGCTATATTTGAGGATTTTCTTCATCTTCTCAAGCTCTGACACCTTTTGCTTGGTGCTGCTAGGTCCAACCTCCTGATCATGAGCTGTTGGTGTGGCTCCTGGTGTAGCTGCAGGTGTAGCTCCTGGAGTGAATGGAGACCCTCCATCAGTCCCAAGGACTTGTCTCACTGCAGCTTCTGTCTTCTGGTGCTTCCACTGTTTAACCTGATAAGAGCAGTGCTCACAATCCTTCTTGAATATCTTGCCTGTAACAACTTCAATGATGTACATAATATAGGGGGCATAAGGGAAGTTGTCCACCCCATTCTCCATACTCAAGATCAGATCCAACCAAATAAACTTGCTCACTGAGAAGGGGGTGGCCTGAGGTAGCATCCTGAAGATCAGATTTGTAGCAAGACTCCTAAGAGAGGTGGAGTCACTCCCAGCCTTGGGGTAGATGGTCTGTCTGAGTATGTTGTTGAGCACATAGTAGACTAGCTTAAGTCCAACAGTTGACCCAGTTGCCAACACATGCACATAGTAGGCATCTGCTATCTGATTGGGCTTCAGGTGACTCTCAAAGTTAATCACATTCCTATCCCTGTCCTGCTTGTTGAAGCCCAGCAGCCTAGCAAAGGTTACAAAATCCAACTTGTAGTGGACCCCTTGGGTCATCCAATGAATAATATCCTTGGTGTCATCATAGAAAAGGGTTGCATGAAACTGAGCAATAATTTCAGCATTCCAATCATATTTGAACCCCATCAGCTCCTTGATGTCATACTTGTCCACTACCTCAACAACCTCTTGCACCTCTGGCCTGTCAATTTCCTCAAAATGTTGCCAATCAACCCACTGCATCTTCCTGATCTTTGGCTTGCTGAAGAGCACTGACCCATAGTAGTTGAAATGGAATACAGACCAAAACCTTTTGTCAATTGCAGCAACCTCTGGCAACAGATATGGATTCACTAGCCTTGCCTTCCTAACTGGATGAGTTGGTCCTTCATAATTCTGGTATTCCAAGGTCATTGTTGTGTCATACTTGGTGGGTGGCCTCTTCTTGGGCATGACATCCACATGAACCAAATAGGAGGTGTCAAGCTCACCAGGCTTGATAGCCTCTGTCACCTCTATGGGGATGGTTTTCCCTTCAGTCCCTCCATTGTCAGCCACATGGGCAGCAGCCCCTGACCCTCTGCCACCAGTCATACTGCCTGAGCCTCTGCCCCTCTTGGGTGTAGCCTTCCTAGGTGCTACAGTCCTAACTGTAATGTTGAAGGCTTCCTCACCTTCAGAATCCTCAAATGGCAGAGGCCTCTTGTCCCTTCTCCTTGAAGATTCCCCAGTCATCTAGATAAGGAGATATGCAGAATGATAAGGAAATGATGGAAGAATGGATTAGCAACAGAATGTACAAGAGTTCAATTGAACTTTGAATCAGAATCAGAATCAGAGCCTCTGTTACTGCAGACCCCGGAACCTCTGGGTTCTTCAGTGACAGTGATTGACAGTTTCTGATTCAACTTTCAATTGAAATCTCAACATCGAGTGACTAAACATCTAACATCAGAGAGCATCTAGAATCATTTCTACACTAGAAACCTAATCATGGGCGAGAAAAGAGTATGAGCATGACAGATTAGGGTTAGGGGTGAGAAGTACCTCTGAACCAGGGAGAGGAAGGAGATGCCTGTGAAGTTTTTCACACCGAGGACGTAGCCCAGAGGCCCCCTCTAGGTCACAATGTGACCTAGTGGTGCTGGAGTTAGCCTACCAGATTGAATCCGGTGTGCAATGGCTAGATCTCCTTCTTCACAGAGCAAGAAATCCTTCGGGACGGAGAGGAGGTGGATGAGATGTTGAGGACGAGGCGCACGAACACCTTCTGGACCTTCTTGTTCACGGGCAACCGTCGGAGTAGATCTTGATGCACGAGCGGCCCCCCCTGTAACGACCCGCCTCCCCGAGGCCGGGCTCGCCTACCCCTGGCAGCTCTCTAGGACCCCAAGAATATCCTCACAGACCAACACATATCTTTTCTTCGTACTTTGTCCTCACTCATGCGCACCCGGGAATAACTTCCCGGTCAGTCACCCATCACTCCAGGCCAAGCACGCTTAACTTTGGAGTTCTTTCGAGATAGGCTCCCGGAAAAGAAGTTGCAACTTGTTGGTATGAGTATCCTTATCAATCCTATTAAGCCTTGGGCCGGGATGTCACATACACCCCCCTTAGAAGATCGACGTCCTCGTCGATCAACCTCAAGCCAGGAACGTCCACTCTTGGCCACGTCCGTAGGCCCAGTGTCAACGCATGTGCCATGCTGTGTGACCACACAGGGCTCACACCAGCCATGCACACCATGCCTGCGCAACTACAACCACACGCGCTCGTGAAATCGCGAGAGTCGGCTCTGATACCATTTGTAACGACCCGCCTCCCCGAGGCCGGGCTCGCCTACCCCTGGCAGCTCTCTAGGACCCCAAGAATATCCTCACAGACCAACACATATCTTTTCTGCGCACTTTGTCCTCACTCATGCGCACTCGGGAATGACTTCCCGGTCGGTCACCCATCGCTCCAGGCCAAGCACGCTTAACTTTGGAGTTTTTTCGATATAGGCTCCCGGAAAAGAAGTTGCAACTTGTTGGTATGAGTATCTTTATCAATCCTATTAAGCCTTGGGCCGGGATGTCACATATTGTTGTAACAGCCCGGCCCATAAAAAGGCCGGTTTGGGCCAAATCAGGCCTACATACATGTGTGATGGTATGTAGGGTGCTTGGAGAGCCACTTTAGTCCCATATTGCTTAGGCAAGAGGAGCTAGACCAACTTAAATAGGTGGCTTGAGGAAGCTAGTTAACTCCGGTTGCAACCTTTTGCACGAAGCGAGGACGAAAGTGCTAGAGAGTTAATTAGTAGGTGTGATTCACTCGACGTGTAGAGTGGATTTTAGCCGTTTTCCTAAGCCAGGTTATTACACCCCCCTTCCACGACCTTCAGCACAGACGAATGAGGCGCACCGCCACCGGAGCTTGACGAGAGACCTCGCCGGCGGCAATGGTGATGGCGGTGGCGCACGGGGAAGATGCGGGCGCGAGCGTGCGAGAGAGAGAGAGAGGCGAGAGGGGGCGCGGTGAATCAGATCTACTGCGGTGAAAAAGAGTTAGGGTAGAAAGGGGAGTTACCCCAGGGGGTAAGAGATAAGGTCCAAAGAATATTCCATCTTAGATTCCCTTTTGACTTGGTTTGACCGCCAACTGCACAAGTGCGGAACCTCCGGAAATTTTTCGGAACCTCCGGACTTAAAACTGAATACTGACTGAAACCTTGTTTGAACCAGATTTGGATCCGGAACCTCTGGGTATTTCCCGGAACCTCCGGAGACTGCAGCCAGAGACAGTGAGCTTGCTGTTTTGAAGAGATTTGGCACTTTTGATTCAACTTTCTCTTAGATCATGGACTCCTTGTCCCAACAGGCTAGAAAACAAACAATCAATACACAACTATAGCCTTTTGGAACAAGTTGGGATATAAAATAGCTTTTGAAACACATATATTAAGAATTTTTTCAAAAGATTTTTAGCAAGGCAATTTATCAATCAAGATGTGCTATATATCAAACCATGCAACGAGAATCAAGAATATTTAGCTCATTCCTCAGACTACAAAACCTTGACTCATCGAGAGGTTTAGTGAAGATATCGGCTAGTTGTTTTTCGGTGCTCACATGACTTAGAGCGATATCTCCTTTGGTTTCGTGGTCTCTCAAGAAGTGATGACGGATGTCTATGTGTTTTGTACGAGAGTGGCTTACATGGTTGTTTGCAAGCTTTATGGCACTTTTATTGTCACACAAAAGTGGGATATGAGTAAAATGACATCCGTAATCTTTTAAGGTTTGCTTCATCCAAAGTAGTTGAGCACAACAAGCGCCGGTTGCAACATACTCGGCCTCGGCGGTGGAAAGGGCTACTGAGTTTTGCTTTTTAGAACTCCAAGACACTAGAGACCTACCAAGGAATTGGCATGTCCCCGATGTACTCTTTCTATCTACTTTGCAACCGGCATAATCGGAATCCGAATAGCCAAGTAGATCGAAAGTGGAGCCCTTAGGATACCACAAGCCAATGTTAGGGGTATGAACTAGATATCTCAAGATTCTCTTTACGGCCATAAGATGACACTCTTTCGGGTTAGCTTGATATCTAGCACACATGCACACACTAAGCATAATATCCGGCCTAGATGCACATAGGTAAACAAGAGAGCCGATCATAGAGCGATATACCTTTTGATCCACGGATTTCCCTTCTTCATCAAGATCTAAGTGTCCATTGGTAGGCATAGGGGTCTTGATGGGCTTTGCCTTATCCATATCAAACTTCTTAAGTATATCTTTTGTGTACTTTGTTTGACATATGAACGTCCCTTCCTTTGCTTGTTTGATTTGAAATCCAAGGAAGTACTTGAGCTCACCCATCATGGACATCTCAAACCTCTTTGTCATAACCCTACTAAATTCTTCATAAAAAGTTTCATTAGTACTACCAAATATTATGTCATCGACATATATTTGGCAAACAAAGATATGACCATCAACTTTTCTAGTGAAGAGGGTAGCGTCGACTTTGCCTATCTCAAAGCCTTGCTTGAGCAAGAAATCTTTAAGGCATTCATACCATGCTCTTGGTGCTTGCTTAAGCCCATAGAGCGCCTTATGGAGTTTGTAGACATGATTAGGACGCTTGGGATCTTCAAACCCGGGTGGTTGCTCCACATAGACTTCTTCGGAGAGTGGACCATTGAGAAATGCACTCTTGACATCCATTTGATACAACTTGAAGTCATGATGGGCAGCAAAAGCAAGAAGAAACCGAATTGCTTCAAGTCTTACCACGGGTGCATATGTTTCTCCAAAGTCAAGTCCTTCAACTTGAGTGTACCCTTGAGCAACGAACCTTGCTTTGTTCCTAATCACAATGCTAAACTCATCTTGCTTGTTTTGAAAGACCCATTTGGTGCCTATGATGTTTGTCTTGGGTCTTTCCACCAACTCCCACACTTGATTTCTTTCAAAGTTGTTCAACTCCTCTTGCATAGCCATCACCCAATCCGGATCCTTAAGAGCTTGCTCTACCTTGATAGGTTCAAGAGAGGAAACAAACAAGTAAAATGCACAAAAATTTTTAAGACGAGATCGTGTTGTTACCCCTCTCTTTATGCTCCCAAGGATATTGTCAACAAGATGATCCCATTGCACAACTTGATGTACACGAGGATGTGATGGTCCCAGAGGCTGGTGTAGAGGTTGGTCTTCATCATCACCATCAGCTTGAGTTTCTGAATTGGCTTCATGACCATCTCCTTGCTGAGTGGTGGCCTGGTTCTCAAGGTTCTAGGGTGCTGAGTTCCCAGACTCCGGAACCTCCAGAGAGATTCCCGGAGGTTGAGTTCCAGTGCCAGTTCCCGGAACCTCCGGGTGATTCCCCGGAACCTCCGAGGTCTGCACCTCTGCAAAACCAGGAGCATCTGGCCCTTCGAATGATGTTGAAGCTTGTGCAATTTCTTCATCTTCATCTTGTGCTTCAACTGGTCTAACATCACATGTGGCCAATTGCTTGATTGCTTCACAAGGTGGCTTCTCTCTTCCTACAACATTCATATCAACTTGCTCCACTTGAGAGCCATTAGATTCATCAAAAGTAACGTCCACCGTGACATCAATCCTTCCGGTGGTTAGATTGAAGACACGGTAGGCATGCTCATTAGGACCATAACCAAGAAGAAAACCTTCTTCAACCTTTGGTGCAAACTTAGCGCTTCGGGGCTTCTTGTTTAGAATGAAACATTTGCACCCAAACACTCTAAAGTAGGACACCTTGGGCTTTTTACCAGTGATAAGCTCATAAGAAGTCTTCTTGTGAAACTTGTGAAGATAGAGGCGGTTGATGGCATGGCAAGCCGTGTTGATTGCTTCGGCCCAAAATATATCTTGTGTCTTGTACTCATCCAACATGGTTCTTACCATCTCAATAAGTGTGCGATTCTTCCTCTCAACCACCCCATTTTGTTGAGGGGTATAAGGAGCTGAAAATTCATGCTTGATGCCCTCTTCATCGAGAAATTCTTCAACATTGGTGTTGCGAAATTCGGAGCCATTATCACTTCTCACTTTCTTGACGGGCAAACTGAATTCCCTTTGTGCTTTTCTTATGAAGGTTTTCACCTTCCCTTGAACTTCACTCTTTTCAAACACAAAGAACACCCACGTGAAGCGAGAATAATCATCAACAATAACCAAGCCATATTTATTACCACCAATGCTTATGTAGGCCACCGGTCCAAATAGATCCATATGAATGAGCTCCAACAGGCTTGTAGTAGTGAGGATGCTATTTGGTGGGTGAGGTGCTCCTACTTGTTTCCCGGCTTGGCATGCTTGACATATCCTATCTTTCTCAAAATGAACATTAGTTAGTCCAAGGATGTGTTCATCTTTCAAGAGTTTGGCCAAGTTCCTCATGCCAACTTGAGCTAGTCGACGATGCCATAACCAACCCATGCTAGATTTTGCCACCAAACAAGTCTTAGGGGCGACTTTACTTTTGTTGAGATCAACTAGGTAAAGCCTTCCCTTCAAGCGACCCGTAAGAACAATAGAGGAATCCTCCCTCTTTATGATGGACACACCCTTATACGAAAAGTGACAATCAAATCCAATCTCACTACGTTGCGAAACGGATAGAAGATTGTAACCCAACGGATCAACATGAAGCACATTAGTAATTGAATATTTAGAAGAGATAGGAATATCACCAACTCCAATGACTTCTCCACTAGCATCCCCACCATAAGTAATTCTTTCCCTTGGTCTTTCTAGGTGGAGATAGGTGGAGAACATACTCCTTTCTCCGGTCATATGATGTGTACATCCGCTATCAAGCACCCAACTTGATCCACCTGAGTATGCCTACAAGACAATTTAGTTCCTTCTTTTAGATCCCCAATTTGACTTGGGGCCTTCCACGTTAGCAACCAAAATCTTAGGAACCCACAACGACCTTTTCACATATATGTTGGACTCATTTCCAACATACGTGGCAACAACTTTACCAAGGTTGTTGCGTCTCAATACATAGCTAGGTTGAGTTTCAATAGATGCATGAGCCTTGGTCTTGTGTGCATACTTGTTCCTCATGGGCAGGATGGGATTGTTCTTGACCTGCAAGAGAGTGTTAGATGCTTTGGGAACATGCTTGGGCTGAGACTTGGCTTTGTTCTTGCTTCTGTCTTGGCAGACCCCGGAACCTCCGAGATTTTTCTCGGAACCTCTGGGAACTGCATTCTTTGCAGCTTTGGCCTTCCAGACTCCGGAACCTCCGGGCATAGTCACCGGAACCTCCGGACTCTGGGTGAACAGGAAGCCCTTGCTGTTGAAGTTGAGGCATTCCTTTCCATTGATGATCTTCCTTTTAGAGGCCTTACTGTTCTCGGTATACCCAAAGTCATGTCTTGAGTTCTTGTATAGCATCTTCTCATATTTGACATCAAACTTCCTCTTGCTTTCATCCTTCATGCACCCATTAGCTATGATTGAGTTGAGCCTAGCAATTTCTTTCTTCATAGCATCCATATTAGCAAGGTTAGTAGCATAAGATTCAATATCAATGTTCTGACATTTATCACAGCCCTTGCTAGTTGAAGAACTAGATTCACCCTTTGCTTTGGAGGGGTGTGAGGTACTACTCCAAAGGAGACTATATTGCTCCTCAAGCTCTTCATTCCTAGTTTTAAGAGAATTATTTTGAGCTTGAGAGGCAGCAAGTTCTTCCCTAAGAGTAGTGATGATGGCTAAGTTATAATCAACTTCCAATCTTAGAGCCTCAACCTCACTCCTCTCCGAAGCAAGAAGACCTTGGTGCTTTTCTAGTTCAATAACTAGCTTAGCCATGAAGTCTTTAGATTGTTTGTCAATTTTACCAACTAGTTGTTCTATTTCTTCATCACTAGATTCTATGTCCGAGTTATCACTAGATGGAGGAGAGGGCTTAGAGGAGGATTCTACCTTTTCTCCTTTAGCCATGAGACAATGAATGGTGGTGCTTTCTTCATCATCACTTAGGTTGTTGAAGAGCTTTGATGTAGAGGAGGGGTTCTTGATAGCCACGGTTGCAACCTTCTTCTTCTCCTCTTCATCACTAGAGCTCTCATCACCGGAGTTCCATTCATGTCCAATGTGGGCTTCTCCACCATAGCTCTTCTTCTTATGATATGGCTTGTAATATTTCTTGTACTTGTCCTTGCTCTTGTCATGCTTGACATCTTTCTTCTCATTGGGGCAATCCGCGATGAAATGCTCCGTACTTCCACAATTGTAGCAAGTCATTTTCTTGTGATTGGGATACTTTCTCTTGGAGAACTTATAGTCTTGCTTCTTCAAGCCCTTCTTGTATCTTCTCATGAATAAGGCTATATCACCAATCTCAACTTGAGGACTTTCATCTTCATCTTCACTTGACTCACTTGATGAGCTCTCTACTTCAACTTTCTTTGACTTTGACTTGGATGGCCTTGATGAAGTAGAGGGCTTGTTTGACTTGCTAGCTTGGAGAGCCACATCTTTGACCTTCATGTTGTTCATCTTAGACTCTAGCTCTCCAATCTTCTTCCTATGTTGTATCTCTATGTCCATGAGCTCATGTGTAAGCATTCTTCCAAGAACATCATTTGGAGAGAACTCTTCAAATCTTTTCTTCTCTCTAATCAAGGTGACTAGAGTGGAGTTTCTAGGAGCAAAGTCCTCCAATACCACCTTCACAACATAGTGGTCATCCAATTCATCACCACCCAAGCCTCTTATCTTGCCAACTATGACCATCAACCTATCAAACATATCTTGGGGCCTTTCACCCTCCAATATAGAGAATCAATTGAGCTCGGACATCAAAATGTTTATCTTGGATTTCTTCACTTTATCAACCCCTTCATGTGCAATATGGAGAGTGTCACATACTTCCTTGGCAATCTCCAATCCATTCACCCTATTGTACTCTTGTACATTCAAAGCACTAAGGAGAATAGAGGTGGCTTGGGCATTTCTTCTTATGTTGCGACAATCTTGTTGTGTAAGCTTCCCTTCATCTTCGGTATCTTCAAAACCTACACACACAATGTTCCACAAATCCAAGTGCAAGCCCGTAAGGTAGGCTTTCATTAGATGCTTCCATTTAGCAAAGTTAGTACCATCAAATTGAGGCAATTTGCCAACGGGAATAGACAAGTTATCTTTAGAAGTAGTCAAGCAATCATAATTAAAGGATACGCTTCCGTAGCTCTTCTTTGACTTGGTCTTGGGCTTGAGAGTTCTCTTGGGCATTCTTGCACCATAGTACTCATCATCATCATCTCCATTCTCACTTGATGAAGATGAGGGCACCGAAGAGGATGATAAAGATGGTGGAGGTGAAGGATCTCTTCTTCTTCTTCTTCTTCTTCTTCTTCTTCTTCTTCTTTTCCTCTTTCTTCTCTTCCTTTTTCTTCTTCTTTTCTTTTTCTCTTGTTGTCTTCCTTCATAGCCTTCTTGAGCTTTTCAAGCTTCTCATGAGCAGATGATGAGTCACCATCTACTCCCGAGGCTTCAGCTGCTTCAGCTCCTTCCTTGTTGGTGGGTTCACCAACTTCTTTTTCCTTGTCCCCTTCGGGCTTCTCATTTCCACTTGCCATTTCCTCACACGGTTAAGTGCAAACTGACGATCCAAGCTCTGATACCAATTGAAAGGATCAATGCAAGTGGCCTAGAGGGGGGTGAATAGGCCTGCAAAACAAATTCAAAATTTTCTGCCAATTTTCTGTCTCTGTCCGGAACCTCCGGGAAAATTCACAGACAATGAATTTTCCTGGAGTTTCTGATTTTCGAACCTGCACGAGTTAGAGGGCTAAGAGCTGATTTCACAGGCTAGATGCAGATAAATGAAACTATGAATTTGAAGCACAAGCTACCAAACAACCTTAGAGCAACAAGAACTTATAGATCTAGAGCAAACCCTAATAGATCTAGTTGAGAGCAAACAAGAACAAGCAAGCAAAGAATGTAAAGAGAGTAAAGCACAAGGGACACAAATTTAACCCGTGGTTCAGCTCACCACAAAGGTTAGCCTACATCCACGTTGTTGAGGTAAGCCACAAAGGCTTTGGGATCTCTCTAGATCCACTCCTCTCTCACACCTATCACCAAGGTAATAGATGGAGTGCTCCACTAGTCACAAAGGGTAATACAAACCACTTGGGGCAACCACACAAAGCTAGGAAGCTCCCAAGTAACCTCTAGCCATCTAGGAGTAGAACTCCAAGAGTAATAGATCCACCAAGTAAGCTAGGATTTCACCAAGTGCACTAAATCTTCAAGAGAGAGAAAGGATTTGCTTCTTCTCACAAGGAATCACCCAAGACTTGAATGCTAAGGATGGATTTTGGATTCAAGTGGGTGGGAGTCAATGCTAGGAGTGAGAAATGGGCAAATGTTACTGTTTTGGCGTAGGAAGGAAGAAGAGGACCGTTGGGGGTCAAAGGGGTATAAATACTCTAAGATCTGGATCTGCAACGGCTCTTTTTGAAAACCCGGAACCTCCGGAAAAATCCCGGAACTTCCGAGGTCTGAGCGTCTTCAGCTAGCAGTCACAAGACAGTCCGGAACTTCCAGGAAAAACTCGGATGTTTCGAAAACAGAGAAATAGAGCTGCTGCTGACAGGTCATTTGTGGCTGGGATGTTTTATAGGTTTGTAAAGAACTTAATGCATTTGGATCTATCCCAAAACCACTATTAGTATCCCTTTTGATAGTATGGCTTGTCCTATACTCAATTTCAAAAGAAAAAAAATTTTAAACTACCACCCTTGGACAAGGGCAAGCCTTCTTTTTTGAATTAGGGGTCTCCTTTTGTTCCTTTTCACCTTACACAAACCATTAGCCTGAAATACACACTTAGAAGCTCATTAGACCTTTAATTGGGTGGTCAACATCACCAAAACCCACTTAGGGCTTGATTGCACTTACAATTAGCCCCATGTTAGTCATGGCTGAGATCTTCTCGGGATTAGCCTCTATGCCGCGTTCAGACACGACAAAGCCGAGGAGCATGCCCCTCGGAACCCCAAAAATGCATTTTTCGAGGTTTAGCTTCACCCCGTATTCTCTCAGCTTCGCGAATACTTCCGTAAGGTCGGGGATCAAATCGCCCGTCTTCTTCGACTTGACCTCGATGTCATCAACGTATGCTTCGATTATTTGCTCTATGAGATCGCCGAAAACGCGTCGCATGCATCTTTGGAACGTAGCGCCCGCATTCTTGAGCCCGAACGGCATCGAGTTGTAACAATAAGTGCCAAAGGAAGTGATGAAGGACGTCGCGAGTTGGTCCGCTATGCACATCGCAAGCTGGTGGTACCCGGAGTACGCATCGAGAAAACATAGGGTTTCGCACCCTGCCGTTGAATCGACTACCTGATCTATGCAAGGCAAAGGAAATGTATCCTTGGGACATGCCTTGTTAAGGCTCGTGTAGTCAACACACATCCTCCATTTCTTATTCTTCTTCTTTACAAGTACAGGGTTAGCTAGCCACTCGGGGTGGAACACTTCTTGGATGAACCCTTGTTGACGGCTGTTAAGTACCTACTTTAGTCGTCAATATACTCATGAATAAAGGAGCATAAGACATTTCTTACACGTATTTAGTTAAGAATAATGTAGTTCCACTTGTCCTTGGAGATTATTTGATTGCAGGAAAATAAGCAGGAAAAGAGTGCCAAACTCACCTTCTATGGTCCATGCCACATCACCTCATCCTAGGTGGGCTGCCAACAAGGATGTCATGCATGCAAACCTGCCAACTAGGGGGCCATGCATGCATGCCATGCAAGCAATCCAAGTGAAACAACCCCCGACGAATCAGAGTGTGACACGTGGACTTCACATGGATCCATGGGCCCACAAAGGTAAGCAAATCGCGCAAAAACAAGGTGGACACCGGGAACCGACCTAAGGACCCACAGGGCAGCCTCCAGGAGGAAGCACACCCCGAGTGGGGCCCACAGGGGGTCGACCGACCCCACAGGTCGGCCGAACCGACCTTGTGGCCGCTACTCAGGGGCTTCCACGTGGTGGTTCCCTATTGGTCCTAGGCGCCATCCCCGGGGTGTTTGCCTCCATTCTTCGCCGGTGCACGGGCCTATAAATACAAGGAGAGGGGGCTCACTTATGAGACATCCACACTTGCAACACCTCTCTCACTTTTAGTCTCAAGGCTAGGAGGTAGGCTAGAGTAGTTCTAATTCAGGTTCCAAGTCTACTTTGGGATCTAGGTATGAGTTCTCTTGTATCTTATTTCATTTGTATGACTTTGATCTACTTCAGTTATTTATCTATTTCATATAAAGTTGTGTTAGTATAAATGAGTGATTTGTTCATGTGTTCTTCATCTGTTCATCATTTAGAGGCTCCTGTTCTTGATGAACAAGGCCTTTCGATCCACTTGACGGGTGACTTTTACATGTTTCTGGTGTTTGTTCATAAGTTAGAGGCTTGTGTTCTTCGCGAACATGACCCTTTGATCCAGTTGAACAGACATAGGAAAACACGAATCCGTTTGTGTACCTAACCCGGTTTGATCTAATTAGATGACATGATGTCACACCCTAAAAATTCCATCACTTTAAAATAAATAGAAACATGGTTAGATTTTTTTTCTAAGGGTTTATTAATTTTGACTAATTAAATTTGCTTTTAAGGTATTAAATAATATTTAATTAATTTAGAAATATCCAAGTGCTTGTGCATCATAAGTTGGTTGCATTTGTTTTTGCTTGAGAATGTTGAAAAAAAAGGGAAAAGAAAAAAAAACAAAACCCTTAAACCCCTTTTTCCTCTCTCCCTCTCTTTCAGCCCGCGGCCCATCTTTCCTCTTTTCTCTTTTTCTTCCTTTTCCGCAGCGGCCCACGACCTCACTTCCGGCCCATCTCGCCCGTCGGCCCGTTCCAGCCCCTCCCCCTCTCTCCTCCCACTGACAGCCGGGGCCCACCCGTCAGGGGCTTCCCCTACCTCCCGCCGGCCCTTTCCTCCAATGGCCGCGCCGGCCGCCCGCTGTCCCCCGGCGCCCCTCGCCTCCCCGCGCCTCCTCCCCTCCTCCATTAATGTGCTGGCGCACCCACTCACCGCCCCGCCACCTTTCCCCTCCCGAAACCCCCGCACCGGCCCCCCACCGAGCTTTAATGGCGCCCGCCGCCCACCGCCTCTGTGCCGCCTCCTCTCCCCCTCTCTACCCTATAAAAGGGCGGGTCAGCCTGCAAATGGGCTGGAAACCAAATCGTATCCAACTCCATCCAAATGTAGCAGACACAATTGATTAATCCACTCCAACCCACTCCACCAGAAACAGTAACCAAACCACACCAAATTAATTGGTTTCTCAGCCCATAACCAAATTAAAACCACTTCCCAACCCACGGGTTCAACCCATTTAAAACCACTTCCCAACCCACGGGTTCTCTCATGTTAATACATTGCAACTAGAATTAGGTACCCACAACAACATTGCAACAATTAGCTAGCCATCTTTTTCATACGTCTGGCAAACAGCTCCTGCATACCAGGTTGCAAGCCATGCCACCTGCCAAATAAATAAAATATACCAGCCTACACATATGCCTACAACAAGTAGTGCCTCCAGGTTTGTTCGAGTGCCTACAAGCTTAGAGATAAACAACAATGGAAACGATCCAACATTACAGCCGTTTTTTACAGAGGAATCGGCAACCTCAAAGCGCCTCAGAGAAGTTCGTGACATGACTTGAGTTTCTTATGCTCAATAGCAATATGTAGGAAATTTCTTCCTCTACTGTCAAGTATTTCATCACAATCTGGGCAGAATCTACAGAGCTCATAGATGAGTTGACCGTATCCCATTTTAGAAGCAATATGTACAGGACATAAACCATTTGAATCTGTGCTATATGCTGGAGAAGTGTCATGGCGCAATAAGAGCTTAATTGCAGAAATATTTCCAACAGATGCAATGTAGTGGAGAGGAGTACTGCCTGACTCATCAACTTCTTTCACAAGAGCTGGGTTCCACTGCAGCAATTCCTGAGTCATTTCTATTTAGGAAAAAACTTCAGTGAATATGTCAGGTGCATAAATTTTACATATACAATTATTAGTATAGAAAGTTTAAAACCAAAAATACTATCACTGTAAGAATAGGAGGGCACTAAATCAATTCAAGAAATCGCCTTGCTCATAGAGATATTTTAACAAATATTGGGTAGACACTGTAAAATGGAAGTATAAAATAACATTTTGTTGAAAATAAATACAGCTATACCCATGTATCATATTCGAACAGTTTTGATTGATTATTAATAAATTTTTTTGACATAAATGGTTCATCTTTTATAAGGTTCGATAAAAAAATCCATACTAGCTGTAGATTCTGGCCAGCAACATATCTGATGCAGGTTGAATTCAGTACATAAATCAGAGCTAAATAAGGTAAGTTGCAGGTGACAAATGCGCACGACTGTCAGTTGACTACAAGACTGCTAGTAGTGCAGCAGTGGGTGATTGCAAATCAGGCCCTTCACTTCTTGGAAAAGCAAAGAAGAAAAAATACCAAAAATTCAGGAAACTAAAATGTACTACATGAATAAATATCAAATAGCCTCATACACTGAAACAATACCAAAATTTGGGATAAGCACAGTAAATAGCAAATTATTGGACGTCACACTTTCAGCAAGTCCTAGAAAGGGCTAGGCAGTAAGAGCTATTCATTTCACAACATTTATGGATATATATTCCCAAAATTTCACAGTAAACTGCTTGTGTTGATTGTGCAGATCAACACAAATACAACTGGCTGAATCAAATGTTTGAAAATAAATATAGGAGGCTGGATCAATTGTTTGAAAATAAATATATATCGGAGGCTGAGTTACAAGAAGATGATACCTTCACAAGAAGGTGGGAACTTGAGTGAGATCCTCACGTGGAACCGAAACACTTATTCCCGATGGGGTGACAAAGGTGACCATATCACTTTCGGTAGACTGATCTTCACTAACTTCTTGACCTGCAATGCAAATGATAATATTGTGAGTAATTTCAAATGACAATGAGAATGTGCAAAACGTCAAAAACAGAATAAGGGGATAAGGGTATACCTTCATTGCTTACACCTTTTTCCTTGAATAACCAGTCTTTGGCACACACAAGGGCTTCTAACATCTCTCCAGTTAATGAGCTTCTGGACTCTCCAAGAATCCTACCTCCAAGACTAAATGCAGACTCAGAAGGAACCGTACTGAGAGGGATGGCAAGAAAATCTCGTGCCATAACTGATAAGACCGGGAACTTCTCAGCATGTGCTTTCCACCAAGCCAAAATGTCAAAATTTTCAATGTCTTCCACACACTCTTCTTCAAAGTAGATGTCAAGTTCAGACTTTGGTGCACGAGTCTTTCTCCGACTTGACTTGAAGTTTGCAAATTCTGACCCCAACTGCCTCTTTGCAAGCACCGGTGAGCCCATAGAACTATTGCCCACACTTGGATATGTAATAGAACTTGCACTAACTCTCCTCAAGTGTTGCTCATACTCTAGGAAATATTTTTTCATCCAACCTAGAGCAACATTAACACTTGAATTAACTTGATCTATATTCTTACAAGTTTTCTCGTAGAAGAACTCTAGATATTCTGCTTTACCCCTCGGATCTAACATTGTAGCAATAACGATTCCAAGGTTAATATCATAGTCCTTCTTGTTTCTGCGAGGAATTGGCTGGTTTGCCTCATCAAAGTCTCTACCCCAATATTTTTCAAACTTGATCCTCATTACTGCAGCTAGGTCTTTAAGTGTCACACTTGTCTGCCAAGAAGGATTATCCAGGCCATCCTTAATTGCAATGATTAAAGGCAAGAACATGTATGAAGTTGGTTTTCTATTAGCTGACACTGCATTTGTAGCTTGTTCAAAAGTTTCAAGAAACTTACAGACAGATTCAGCTTTGCTCCACTCTTGTTCACTTGGAGAAATTTCTGCATGCTGGTTTGCATAGCTATTCAGAACGGTCTTGTACTGGATTGCTTCGCGGACCATCTTGTAAGTCGAATTCCAACGGTTGGGTATGTCAAGAGCAATACCACATTTTCTGGGAAGACCATTGACCATTGCAATTTCATTGAAGGCTTGAATTCTTGAGGGTGAGGAGTCAATATGCTTCAACAGCTCTCGAATCTTCTTTATCCCCTCATGAATAATTGCCATCCCGTCTTGAACCAAAATATTCAGGATATGCGCACAACATCTTACATGGAAATGGACACCGTCAAGCATCAACTCATACTTGTGAGCAGCTATGAACATGTCACATGCAGCATTGTTGTTACCAGCATTATCCAGTGTTAGAGTGAACACCTTGTTTCGTATGCCCCATTCAGTCAGACAACTCTCAAGTGCTTCTTCAATTGCAAAACCTGAGTGTGGATATTTGACCTCTTCGAAACTTATTATCTTCTTATTGATCTTGAAGTCAGGGGTGATGTAGTGAGCGGTTACAACCATGTAGCCTAAGTTTTGTATTGAGGTCCACAAATCAGATGTCACATAAATATTCCTTCACCAGATGCTAGAACACAAGACAAAATTCAAGAAAGGCTAGAGCATTTCACCATAGCTGAACAATACAGACACCAATCGAGATGGATACACAACCAATCAATTATAGAGCAGCAGCAGCAGCCATTTAGTATGCTAGACACTAATGAAAAGGCTAGCTAGAGATCTTGACATTAATTGGCGCTGATCGATTGACCTTCATTCACTCATATCCTGATATCCATATGGGAAAAAGATGAACTGACGTGCTTATTACTGCTTAGACAGGTCCATTGCAAGATTGGTCTGATGGTGTCAGCAGGTTGGCAAAACATCAACAAATCTCACTTTCCACTGACCCCTCCTGCAGCAAGGCTGGGCTCACTAGCTGCAGAAAAAGTGGATGCGCTAGCTGCTGCCTTATCGCCACCCCCCAATGCCCTCGGATCATGATTCATCTGGCTATTCTACATTCCTTTTGCATTATCAAGAAATAAATAAAACGAAAATGCGGTTGGATTGAAATCAAGATAAAAAGCAAGGGGGTGCCGAGCTTCTTGAACCCTAACTGGCTACGCACTAGAGCTCAGATAAAAGCAAGGAATTAATCCAAGTAATGCATCAATTAATAAACAAATTCCAAGCAATGAGTAGCCTATCATTAGCAAGCAACGTTATCAGTCTCAAGAGCACAAAGTGCGAATTGCTGCTTGACTACCTGAAGTTTGCCGATTTGCTGCTGCTGCTGCGTTGAATCAAGCCGCCACCGGTCTTGGACAGCTCGGCCACCAGCTTCATGTAGAACTCGTCAAGCCGCTGGCCATGGAGGAGATGCGCTGGATCTTGGACTGCTCCTCCGGATCTTGGACTGCTTTCCCGCCACTGGATCTTGGACCGCTTGGCCGCCGGCTTTATGGGGAGGTCGTCGGTCCGGCGGCCATGGAGCAGGATGGAAGGCCGGAGGTAGAGGCCTCGATGCGGCGGCGCGGGAAGGGAGACGAGGCTTGTTCGGTGGCGTCGGGGGAAGGCAGCAAAGTGCGGCGGCGTCGAGGACTCGGGGGCGTCGGGGGAGACGGCCGACGGGGACTCTTTTTTTTTTAGACCAAGGAGACGGGTGGCTCGCGGTGGAATGAGATGGATTGGGCCCATAGGCAGTCCGTGGGACAATCCATGGGTTATAACCCATTAGAAATCTATTGTTACTCTCCTCTACCACACACAACCCAAATTGCTAAGAAGTTAAACCCAACCCAAACCAATCTGTTAATAGCGTTGGCCCATTTGCATCCAACTTAAGTAAGTCCATAACAAAAACCAAACCATTAAACTTGTTTCAACCCAACCCATTTGCAGGCCTAAGGGCGGGCACCACCCCCGGATCCTCCCGCACCTCTCCCGGAGTTCCTCCTCTCCTCCTCGCCTTCACCACGCCGCCGCACCGAAGGTAGCCGCCGGAGCTCCGCCGCCGCCGTCGATCTCCTTCCCCGCCCCTCCTTCCGCGGTTCCGAGCACCAGGGTGAGTCCACCTCCTTCTCCTCTTCGTTCCGGTCGTTTCCCCGTCGAGTTTGGTGATCGGGAGGCCATCTTTGGCTCGTCTCCGGCGAAGTTCCGGCGAAGCCGCTGCCGGGCGCCGCCGTCTGCCGCTGCCCACCACTCGCGTGCGACCCAGGCCGTCGATCGCAGGGTCAACGGTTCGGATCTACCCAGCCGCCCAGTCAAAATAGACCATATCGGTCAACCGTGGTCATCTTGCAAATAAGCCCTGCTCTTTTGAAAATCACAAGAATGCCCTTCCACCTCCAAAGATCTTTACAGATAAGTCCAAGTTTTTTCGTTTTAGCCCCTAAGTTTCTTAGGTTTTCACACCCGCGGTCCAGCCCTGTCCTTTTATGCTATAAACCTTGAGTTTATACGCATAATTATGTTTAGGTCCCTTGTTTTTTGCAGATAAGCCCCTGGAGTCCAAGTTTTCTTACAATCTAACCCCTGAACCCTGTTTTAGCCATATCTTTTCCGTCTCTCATCCGTTTTAGGCGTTTTTGGTGTCCATGCGACCGTCTCTCAGAGCCCGTCAGTTTTAAAAGCTTGTTTTGGCCTTTTGTAATGTTTGATGTATTGTTTTTATTTATTGTATGATTTTTGTTGTGCGCGTAGATATCGTGCCAGTGGGTGCTGAGCTACCGATCGCAGATCAAGATCAAGTTTTTGAAGAAGAAGAACCCTAGTGTTTAAGCAAGGAAGGCAAGTGGATTTCCTCCCCTGCATATTCTATTTTGTCCCACACAACTTGCATGATAACTAAGTTTACATTTAAATGTTGCTATGCATAAATTGATGGGAAAATCACCTTTTTAAGGTTAGATTTTTATCCCCTTTACCTTGAATAACCCTTTTAAATAAATGTTTTGGGTAGAAATGCTTAGTTGCTATACCTTGGAATGGTTCAAATGAAATTTTACAAAATGATGAATGATGATCATGAAAACTTTGGTGAAGATGATGCTTTTGGTTAATTACAAGATCATATGAACCATCCAGGAAAATAGTGCAACCATAGTCCATATGGCTCTGGCTTAGCCAATTAATCAGGTGTGTGGAATTATCTGACAGCCTTATCCGAAAGGAGCATAGGGGGCCGGAGTTGAAGGGGTATAGCCCGGTTCTTTTGGGGTAGCAGCCTTTGCTAAGGTGCTGACCACTAGGGAGGGTTATGGTACACTCCGCTGCTGTAACTGTTGCGGGTTGTTGGTCTTCTGCATATCTTTGTAAAGGCTTCGTAGTGGACCCCTAGCCACTCACCTCGAAAGTGTTTAAGGGTCTGATCAACCCGGGCAACATGGGGAACACGAACTGTGGGTAAAGTGTACGATCTCTGCAGAGTGAAAACTGATCGATCAGTCGTGCTCACGGTCAAGAGCGGCCTGGACCCTCACATGATAAGGGAACTTGAACTTGGAAATTAAATCATGGATGTATATATGGTTTTTGGGATAATGTTTCTAATGCTTAATTTTTGGGATGGTATACACTTACACTTAGTAAATAGGTGCTTGCTAATAAAATTTGACCAATATTAAAATGCTAACCGCTGCAAAACTCTTGGCCTATCCTTGATAGCCTTGCATACTTTCACCCCATTTGCTGAGCTCCAACCATAAGTGTGCTCACCCTTGCTTACCCGCTGTTCAGAGGAGAACACTGGAGAAGAGTACTTCAGCGACTTCGATGAGTTCTGAGGATGCGTTTCCCCCAGTCAGATGCCTGTGGAGTTGAAGACGGAGTTTCATCGTCTTAGCTATCGATGTTCGTGTAAAGACCTTCGTGTCTATCCATGAGTGTAATAAAAGTTAATAAACCTCTTCTTGTACGTTTTGAGCATTGTTTCTGTTATTACACTCATTATGTCTATCGTATGTGTGAAATTGAGATCCTGACACACATATGAGATGCATTCGGTTTTCTTCGGAAAATCGGGTGTGACACATGATTGCGTTGTATGAAGTCTGTGCTTAAGCTACGGTACTCGGTGTAATTGGCTGGTTTATCTGGTGACTTGACCTGGGTCATAATAGCTCGGGCCGGTCAAGTCCGGCTAACAACGTAAGCATGGTGCTTGGGTTGCGTAGCTACCTTACTTATGAGTTTATCCCACGGTTTGTCTTGGGGTAGGCCGCGGTAGTGACAGCCGTTGGTCCTCTGAAATCCCCCACGTTCGGATAAGTTGTAGGAGTCTAAAATATAACAACCGGAGTTGTGCGGAAGCAACGTGGGAGGTTATCTCCCCGTGGTACCTGGGTGCTTAAGTCAATGTTCTTCAACGCTAGTGTATCTAACTCGTTCCTACCAGCTTTATGTGTATAGTACATAAGAACCTAGAACTAACTCGGTGTCGCCTCCTATGCCTAGGACCCTTAGAGAGAGAGAGAGTGAGTGTGTGTGTGATCACACTACCCCCATTATCATATCTTTACCCCTGCACTTGAGTGTCTGATTTATTTCCGTCTATGATCTATACTCATTGCAATAGAGTTGATCTTGTCAATCCGCCAATGCCTTCCTTGGATTCGATACCCTTTGGAATACTCCTTTGGGGAAATGCTACAATGGTACTTCCATGTGCTTGCGGATCTCTGTAACGTTAAGATTTACCAACCAGCATTTCTAGCGCTATTACCAGGATGGGTTCCAAACCTGTTCTTAGGTGATTGCGTTAAGAAATGTCAACAACCCTGCACTAAGGAGCTTCTTGATCTCCTCGTCTATGGCCTTGCACTTGTCGTTGTTGAAGCGGCGCAGGCGCTGCTTGACCGGTTTCGATCCCGGCTTGATATTCAGTTTGTGCTCGGCAACCTCTCTCGGGATCTCCTTCATGTCGGAGGGTTTCCATGCGAACACGTCGAGGTTCGCTTTGAGGAAGTCGACGAGTGCGCTTTCCTATTTAGGATCGAGCGCTGTCCCGATACAGAGAGTGTGGCCATCATCGGTGACGGCCACATCCTTGACATCCTTGGCGGGCTTGAAAGAGCAGGTCGCTCGCTTGGATGACTTGGGGATATCTTGGTCCTTGGAGGGAGGCTCAGCATGGAGCTTCTCGGACCGGATGAGTGTCTCAGCGAATTGAAAGCACTCGGTATCGCACTCGTATGCGTACTGAAACATAGTCCCCTCTATGATGACCCCCTTCGGACCAGGGATTTCAACTTGAGATACGTGTAGTTGGGCACGGCCATAAACTTCGTGTAGGCCGGCCTCCCGAGGATGGCGTGGTACGTCCCCGAGAACCCCACCACTTCGAAGGTGAGGGTTTCCGTGCGGAAATTCCGCGATGTCCCGAACATGACGGGCAGATCGATCTGCCCTATCGGGAGTGCATCCTTCCCGGGGATGACCCCGTGGAAAGGTGTCAGCGATGGGCGTAGTCAGGACCGCGAGATGCCCATGCTGTCGAGCGTCATCATGTACAAAATGTTGAGCCTGCTCCCTCCATCCATCAGCACCTTGTGGACCTGCTTGGTCCCGATCAGTGGAGCCACCACGAGGGGGTAGCATCCTGGTTGTGGTACATGGTCGGGGTGGTCCGTTCGGTCGAAGGTGATCGGAGTCTCCGACCACTTGAGGTACGACAGCGTCGCGGGCTCGGTGTTGTAGACTTCACGCCTGATCAACTCCTAAGCGCATTTGAAAAAAAAGAGCTTGAGCACCATTAATTGTTTTAAAAACATTATATCTTTGTCAAGATAATCGCCGCACAATGAAGAGCCTGGCAAAATCAAGTTGCGAGTACAGTGTTTTTTAGAGAGTTCGAGTAGTGAATTTAAAGTTTTTGGTCCTTGAGGTGGCGAAGCTCTGTGGCGCGATAGAGGCCCAGCCTACTTTTGCCGTCCAAAACCTGGCCGCAGGCCCGCGCGCAAAAATCTCAACAGAAAACAAACACCCGAACGAAACCGAGACCCCAAAGGCCGAATCTTTCGATTTCACACCTGCCTGGCTGACGTCTTCCCGCTCGTATTTTCGATGCCTAAACAACTCGCGCTTACCTCCAAACCAACCTGAGTCCGCGGCGTCACGCGTCCCCACGCGCCAAACCCGTTCCCCGCGCCTCAAAATCGCAGCCGTCCAACTCATCCGACGCTCCACAGACCGCCATCGCATCGATCCGCACCGCCACCCTCTCCACCAATCACAGACCGCCCCAGCTGCCTATATAAACACCGCATCCTCCCCACGGAAACCCACCAACAAAAGCCAAGAACAACCGCCGCCCCCAGCACCAAATTCCCAATCCACCGCTTCCCGACCTCCGCCGGCGGCCCCACCAGCTCAATTCCGTGATGGCGCCCAAGGCCGAGAAGAAGCCCGCAGAGAAGAAGCCGGCGGAGGAGAAGGCCGACAAGAAGCCCAAGGCGGAGAAGCGCGTGCCGGGCTCCGGCAAGGAGGGCGGCGAGAAGAAGGGGAAGAAGAAGGCCAAGAAGAGCGTCGAGACCTACAAGATCTACATCTTCAAGGTGCTCAAGCAGGTGCACCCGGACATTGGTATCTCCTCCAAGGCCATGTCGATCATGAACTCGTTCATCAACGACATCTTCGAGAAGCTCGCCCAGGAGGCCGCCCGCCTCGCGCGCTACAACAAGAAGCCCACCATCACCTCCCGGGAGATCCAGACCTCGGTGCGCCTCGTCCTCCCCGGCGAGCTCGCCAAGCACGCCGTCTCTGAGGGCACCAAGGCCGTCACAAAGTTCACCTCCGCTTAGGGTGCCGCACGTTGTTGCGGTCCTTTTTTCTTTTCCTCCGATGTTTTACTTGTTTAGTGCAGTTTTAGGTTGATCGTGGAAGTGGAACAATGTAGAATTGTTTACTTGTGCTTAATGAATCAATGGGCCTTGTGGATGTTCGGACTTCGGAATGCAATGCATTTACCCTGATATAATTTTCTTAAAATCTAGATGTTGTTTCTAATTTTGATGATGAGTTGCTGTTTGAATTTTGAGTTCAGATTTTCACATCTCTCAACTGAATGTTCTGTGAGCCTGTGACGATGGTAGCGTGTTAAAACTGTTAAAGGTTACTAGGAGTCACGTTTTTTTGCAGCTTTTGATTTCACAGTTGTTTATCTGAAACATTTTGCAGTTTGTTTTGGATGATACATATGGTCGACAATTGAATTACAATTTGTAAAAGGACTCATTAATCCATTAATATTACAAATTGAAAGATTCAATACTATTTTATCTAACAATGTCAATTTATTAAATGAGTCCTTTTAAATTAAAACAGGGTTATGCTATGTGGGATTTCTATACTTAATAGTGGCACCATGTGGGTGCCACGGTGCCACCCCACTAATCCACCATCCTCTGATGTGATCATGTGAGCATGATACAGCTGCTCATCTTGCCAAAAAAACTCAGCAGTTTTCCTTGATACGCTGATTTGTGGTACCATCCTCTAACCTGAGCATGATCCAGCTACTCATCGGTTCAAGACTACTGTAGTATTCTTTTGCTATTGAGATATAAGGGACATTTCTTGCTGCTACCGCAAGGCATATAATCTGATACATGGAACTATGGAAGGCTGAAACCTCAGCGCTGCAGTCTCCTGTGGTCCTCAAAAGAATAGAAGATGGTGACAAGCAAACATATTTTTCCAATTGTCGTTCACTCTTTTGGATGATTTGTCATAATCACAGTTGAGAGTTCATGTTCATCATCCCTGGTATACAGACACGCTTCAAGCGCCGAGTAAATTTCATCACTCTGTTGATGCCTACAGTCTCCATTGAAGAAGACATGGACTTTGTCCTGGACCTCAATCCAACTACAGCCGGTAATCCTCTTCAGCCCTTTCTCCTTAATCTCCCTCCTGATATTGGACACACTTTGCCAGCTTCCTGCTGCAGAATAAACATTTGAGAGGAGAATGTAGGAAGACGTGTCCTTTGGATCCAATTCATGAATGCGCTTAGCAACGCTCTCAGCTAGCTCCTTGTTCCAGTGAATCTGACAACCTCCTATCAGTGCCTTCCAGAAACCAATGCCAGGTTCAAAGGGCAGGTCCTCAAGAAACCTCTTGGCATCGTTGAACCGCTTGGCCCGAGATAGTAGATCAACAACACAGGCATAATGCTCAGGTTTCAGTATACCAGGTTGCTCCATTTCAGCAGTCTTGAACAATGCACAGCCTTCGTCAATCAAACCAGCATGGTTGCAACCAAACAGCAAGCCGAGAAGAGTAACATTATCTGGTTTCAACCCCGTCGCTCTCATCGCCTTGTAAGCATCCAAAGCCTCCTCTCCCCTCCCATTCTGCGCGTACCCGCAGATCAGCGCATTCCATGATACCACATTCTTTTGCTTCATCTTTTTGAATGCTAGGACACTGTCCTCCAGGCTACCGCACCTGGCGTAGAAGCTCACAAGAGAATTGCCCACATAGACGTCAAGATTGCCCAAGAACTTGATGGCCGATGCGTGGACGCTTCTACCAATGCCGAGTGCCCCCGCATTGGCAACAGAAGTGAGCAGGCAGGGGAAGGTGCTTTGGTTCGGTGTGACGCCTTCTCGACACATCTCCAGGAACAGATTAACAGCCTCCTCACTGAGCCCAGCTTGGCTACTCCCGCCAATCATGGCGTTCCAAGAGATCACGTTCCTCTCTGGCATGCGCCGGAACAAGCGGTCTGCTTCATCGAACATCCCGTTCTTCAGCAAACCGGCAATGAGGGCGGTGTAGGAGACCACGTTCGGCTCACGGGTATCCTCGAGCGCGCCCTGGGCCTCGCTCATGGCGCCCATCTTGGCGTAGTGGTCCAGGAGGGCGCTGCCGACGAAGACGTTGGAGCAGAGGCCGAGCTTGGCGGCGCAGGCGTGGAGCTGCGCGCCGACGCGCGGGGCGCGCAGCGCGGTGGCCGACCGGAGGACGGTGCCGAAGGTGAACTCGTTGGGCGTGACGCCGTCGGCGAGCACCCGGGAGAACATGGCGAAGGCGTCGCGGTGCCGGCCGCGGCGGGTGAGCGCACCGATGGCCGCGGTGGCCGAGACGACGTCCCGGTGCGCCATTCCGTCGAGCACCTTGCGCGCGAGTGCCAGTGCCGCGCCGCGCGCCAACAGCTGGTTGGGCCGAGATTCAGGGCACCCCCGACTTGTGGAGTTGGGCGTCCGTTTTTGGGCCTTTTGGTTGGAGAGCAGATTAGCAAGATTTGAACCTCCACCGACGCGAACAGGGTGTATTGGGATTTGGTTGGGCGAGGTTAACTGAGGAGGATTTGGGCACATCAGCGCGCATTTTGTCGAGCACGTTGCGTGCGAGTGCCAGTTCGGCGCGCGCCAACCAATGGATGAACAGTTGGAAGGAGCCTCCGTGCTGACGCGAGAACAGGTGAGGGTGTTTGGGATTTGGACGGGTGGGAGGATTCGGCACAACAGCGCTAAGCTGGTGTATTGTAGATTTGGGCGTGGTCAACCTTGCAAACGGGGCGTGGATGTGATTTCGCAGGTGAGATTCGATTTGGACATCTGGTAATGCACCAATGCTACAACTGCATGGATCCAATCTTATACACAACAGGGCAACACATCAGCTTGATAAACAGTGGAAAGCACAACATGCATATCCTGCGTGCCGACAGACAAAACCAGTAACACATAAAGGGAAACTGAATTTGCTACGCACTTCTTTGGACTTTTGGACCAGAGATGCATCGGCGATAAAGGGGCAAAAGCAACACAAATAGAAAGAAAAAAAAACATCTGTCAGGCCAAATTCTTGCGTGTACTGCCTTGCAATTTTCTGTAGATGAATCAGAAGCATTCACCTCATGAGCAAGTACAGGATAGCAATACAAATTTTAATTATTCTATTGCCAGGTATCTCTAAACCCCACGAAAAACCCCCATCTGCATATCAAGCAAATAATAAAGCCTCCTTCAGAACATGGATACGCCTGTTACTGTTGCCCTCATAAGCCATCTGATCCGGAGCTCTTGGTGACCTTAGGTCCTGCCCATTGTTGGCTAGCACGAGACTTGGCCCACGGATCCATAGGGGCTCGTTGGGGCGGCTGTGGGGTTGCAGGTTTGGCCTCTCGAAGCTCATTCTCCCTGTCGACGAACCTGCAAATATGTAAGCGATAAATACCACATCACTAGAAGGCTTCAAAAAACTGGCACGTGACATGTTGCTGCTATGCTAATTAGTTC
Organism: Cenchrus fungigraminus; assembly: GCA_036936925.1. Taxonomy (NCBI): domain Eukaryota; kingdom Viridiplantae; phylum Streptophyta; class Magnoliopsida; order Poales; family Poaceae; genus Cenchrus; species Cenchrus fungigraminus. The sequence goes on from CM072779.1 coordinate 13,338,818, forward strand.
GAATTGAACAGTTCATTGCAGTATATAGCTTAACTCAGAACAAATTTGCTGTGCAGAAGCCAAAAAAATAAAAAAAGAATAACAGACCTACAGAAAGAGCAAAAAATAGCAGCAAAATTGTCCACTTAGAGTAACTCCAAGAGACTAGCTATCTTGACTTGACTACCTAAAAAATGAAAAAATCAACAAAAACAGTATTCAACAGACTAGCCAAACACCTCGCTAGCTATCCTCGCTAGCTAAACTTGTGCCTTCGCGCCCTCTGCTAGCTATCCTTCGCTAGCTAAACTTGTGCCTTCGCTAACCAAAGAGGTGGGAGAAGAGCGTGGGCCTAGTTATGGGATGACTAGTCATTTTAGCTAGTCTGTTGGAAGAAGAGGAAATATAAAGAAAGAATATTAGCTAAATGACTAGCTAAATGTGAATTTAGCTAGTCTAATTTAGTGAGTCTCTTGGAGTTGCTCTTAGTATTGGATGTACGATGTCAAGAAAAGACACATGTTTGTATGGAAACGTATTGGTTTCTAAAGTAATTTGAGGCATCCAAAACTTTTCTGTACTGTTAAAACATGGCAGGTTTCTAAATCGTGTTAAAGAATTAGTAACATACAGTAACAAAGGAAGTATAAAGCTCTAAGACCTAATTTGTTAACCAACTACCAGGAACGGTTACTAAAGATAGTGTAGAAAATAAACATTGAACTTTCAATATGCACAGGATAACCGCACCATGTGGAAAAAAATATCCTCGAAATTATCCTTTATCTCATAGAAACATCAACATTAACAACAACAAAGAGAGTATATTACTCGATGTATGCCATTTCCGCAGCATCACCAACACGTATCCTGGTGCGTAAAAGTCGTGTGTATCCGCCAGCTCGATTCCTGGGATTACAAAAGAAGCATACAATTAGTTTCAATCCACTCTGCTTAAAAAATATATGACAATCCACTTCTGCTTTTCTCATTTGTCTTGTCATATAAAGCATCCTACAACTTCTAGACAAATCTTAGAAGTTTTTATACTGTATACTCCTTCACTGAATAAAGTTTGCTAAGGATCTGGAGGAGAACATCAAATAATGATATGATACTCGTTCTATTTTATGCCTAATTGTTAACTTTGGACATCAACATGAGACCTATTTTGAAAAAGAATAATAAGGGGCTGTTTGGATGGCGGCCACAGTCCGCCACGGCACTGTGCCGCCCGCCACACCCACGGCGCTGTAGCGTGGCGAGCTCGCGCGTGGCGTGGCGGACAGCGGCCGGCGTCCAAACATCCCCTAACAAATCAAATGTAGTTATGCCAGACTATACTAAATTAAGCAGATCTATGGGTAGGTAAAATAGATTACTTGTAGCGGTAGGCCAGCTCCGTGAATAGCTTATGAACAACATCATCACCCCGAACAAAGGCAGAAGCACGTCTTGCTGCATCCAGAGTACCCTACATATTTGTGTCAATATACAGCATAAGTATCTGCATTGTTAGCTTTGATACAGAGTTAACAAAATCAACATGAAACCCGGTCAGAAAAAAAAATTGGGGTTGCATTTGCTAAAAGATAAAGGCATAGCAAAAAGAAAAAAAATCGCTCCAGGGACTAAATAAAAATTCCCCCAAAAAAAAACAGATATGGAGTATTCCCTCCGTTTCAAATCATAGGTCGTTTTGGTTTTTCTAGATTCATAGTGTTTAGTATGTATCTAGACATAAGCATATATCAGGTGCATAGCTAAATTTATGCACCTAGAAAGGCCTAAACTACTTATAAATTGGGACGGAGGGAGCTACTTGTAAGCATCTCACTGAGATTTCATTAAAGCTTATATCAAATGGTAGACAGGCAATACTATTTATAAAGTGCTAATCATCAACTAATGGCGCCCACCTCCAATTTAAGCAAAATGCATACCTACCCATCTCATGAAGACACATTCCTGTATCTTAATTTTACACTGGTATTGAGAGTCCAGGAATAGCAACGCTTACAATTGTTTCCAACCTATGTGCAAACTTAACGAAATGACTGTTAGATTGTTTTACACCCCCTGCTCCACACAGATTCATTCGTTACCGCGGAATGGCACGATATTTCAGGAAGGAATTCAGTTATCATCAGAGGAGTGGGTGTTCCGTCTACCTCCTTCCCGAGCTGCACCATCTGATCCGCCTTCCGCCGCACCTCCTTCGCCTGAAACCAAACCACGGCAAATGAAGGGCACTCTCAAATCAACAAACACATCTCCCGGAACACAAACCCCACCCGCCCACCTACGAAACGCCAGGTTGCGAGAGCTAGTACCTACCTTGGCAACGGTGGTCTCTATGCGCTCGTGCTTCACCAGCTGCGAAACCATCGTCCTGCCGAGGAGACAAATCCAGAGGTCAGCGGCAAGGCGGTCGGGAGCCATAGATAGGGGCGTCGAGGTGGGGAAGGGGAAGACCTGAGCATGGAGACCCTGTGGGAGGCCGGGCGGCCGAGCTTTCGGAAGTTGCCCATGGCGACGGCGGGGGTGGGGAGCGAGCGGCCGGCGGCGGCGGCGGCGGCGGCGGCGAGGGTTGTGAGGGGTTTGCCAGCGGGCTCGGTGCGGACAGTGGGGTGAGAGAGATCTTTGCTAGCTCGGTTTGGGCTGGCCTGCCATTCTACTCGTTTCATGGGCCTCACGTTTCTTTTTGTTCACTGTTTGTTTCATGCGCTTCAGCCGGCCTTTGGGCCTCTGTTAGGTCATCGAGCGAGGCGGCACTTTGGGCCCACAACGCACCCACCAGAGCACGACAAGCTCCTTCTTTCTCTCAAAAGAAAAAAAAATCGTCCTCTTTACCGAGCATGTTCCCTGCAACCTGTGTACCCGGATCGCATCGAAGAAAATCGATCGGATCGGTCCTTTGTCCTCTCCCCCGTCCCGGCGTGCGCTGGACCAACGCGGTGCGTGAAAACACCTGGCCGCCGTAGCAAACAGTGGCGAGAGTTACGTTCTCCGTGGTTGTGGCCTCGTCGGTTTCTTCTGCGCTTTTAATTCCTCGCGAGATAGGACGACACGTCACACGTCGCATGCCTCAAGTCACGACTCGCCGATCGCTGTGTAACGCGGCGACGCCTACGGCCTACCCACAACCTGTGCGGCGCGACGGGTGTGTGGACTTCGGGCCTGCTTGGTCAGCTACCAATTTTTGCCAAATCAAAATCATGCGCCCTGTCAGCCACCAGTCAACAGTAATATTCTCTCAGAACAAATCAGCCACCAGTACTTTTCTCTCAAAATAAATCAGTGCCAGCCATCAGCCACCAGCCAGCTGAACAGGCCGGTAGGCCAAAACTTAAGCTTGCCAAAGTTTTGCTGGGGGGTCTTGCTTGGGGGAAATGAAAGTCAAGATGGACGTGAAGACTTCCCAGATCCGCGACTAGCTGGAGCAATTCCAGACGAAGCTAAAAACCAGGCGGACTGTGGAGGACTTTCTCTGAAGACCACCTAGCTTAGGCTAAGTCTATTTCTGTGTTTTGTTCTTCTTTTCCTTATCCTGTTGAACTTTATCCTTCGCTGTGGTTGGATGTTCCTATAAGCTGGTAACCCCAGCGGTGAATGTGTGCTGGTGTAACTTGGTGAAACCTATATGCTTTCAATATAAGCAGGGAGTTTTTCCTTTGTCAAAAAAAAAAAAACTTGCCAAAGTTAGAGTAAAAAACATAGATGTGCATTTGGTTGATTGCCAAAATAAAGACTTGTCAAATTCCTCTTTTATATGTAGTTTAAGAACATTCTAGATATTTGCCAAAACTTTAGCATAAAAATTGGTGATGCCAATTCTTTGACCATGAACCAATCAATGACCACAAATTTTGGTATGCTATGATTTTGGTTTGGCAAAAATTAGATGCCAACCAAGCAGGCCCTTCATGATCCCGCCAATCTGCTCACCTGCGGGGAACAAAAAAAAAGGAGTCCGGTACGATGAGGTGGTGGTGCCTCTGAAGTCTGAACAGACATCGACCACTGCAGCGTGAACGCGATCGATCGATTGCCCGCCTGACAGAAAGCTCCACCGCGGGCCGGCCACCACAGCGGTTAATCATCAGCGCGCTACGCTGCACTACGCTCCGGGGCGCGGTAAAGACGAGCTGTGAAAAGGCGAAAACAACTCCACACGAGGGAGACGTACGGAGCCCCGCGCGCGGATCTCGAACCCAACCCCCGGCGGTGGCGCGTCCCGTCCCGTCCATCTCCGCCGTGAGTCGAACGCAGTCTCGATCACCCGCGAGCTCGCCTCCCCTCCCCTCCTCCCCGGACCCCGGTGTCGCCGCCCGCCCGTCGTGCGCTCTCGCTTTCCGCACCTCCCGTTGCCCGCCCGTAGCCGGTGGAGCTCCCGCTTGTCCTCGCTGCCTGTCCCCCCGCCCGGCCGCCCCGCCCTTCTTCTATCGGTCTCGGACCAGTAAATACTCGCCTGGTGGGCCTCTGACCAGCGGGCCCCGACCCTAAGCCAGGATTATCTAGGGATATACTAGTCGTGATAGCGCGTGGTCCTGCGCCTGCCTGGTGCCCTGGTCCCTGTCACGTGGCTCGGATTAGCATACTTGTCCCCGTCTGCTCCCAACTCCCACGCAGCAGTGCAGGAATGCAGCAGCAGCAGCAGAGCAACCCGGAGACAGACAGGGATTGCATTCCAGCCTTCGCCTCCACGCAAATGCTTCCAAATGTTTACCAGCACACCGGCCACCGGCGCGGCGTACCCCGGTGCAGCCGTGCTCGGGCGCCTCACATCACATGATGCGCGGATTATTAATCTGTAATGACGCGCGGCCACGCCACGGGGCATCATCAGACATGGAACCTCAGAGCCAGTAAACAAATCGTTGGATGGAACGGTCTGTGACTCCGGCTCGCCCCGGTCAGCGTCGATTCACCGTGCCCCAGACCAGGGGCCTGTTTAGTCAGAGGAAAAGTAGCAAAAGTAATTTCTGGAACTCCTGTAGTACACTGTAGTACGTTTCGTTTGTTTGTGATAAATATTGTTCAATCATGGACTAACTAGGCTCAAAGGATTCGTCTCGTGATGTACAACAGAATTGTGTGATTAGTTAATTTTTTTACCTACATTTACTGCTCCGAACATATGTCTTTTGGTGTATTTAATGTGATGTGATGGAGAAAGAGTTAAAAAAATAATAAGTTTTTAGTTAAAAATCTGCCAACTAAACAGGGTCCTGATCTCGTGATGTACAACAGACTTGTGTGTTTGCGTGGGCCTCGTGACTCGTGAGTCAAACGGGCAAGCATAAAACAACGGACTGCCTTGGCAGCGCCAAACCAGGCTGCCGGCCATTTTCACCGTCCTCTATAGTAGTACTAGGCAGTCTTGACAGCCGGCGAGCCTTGTTAGGGCACTCCCAATAGTGTATTAATAGTAGTTTTTATCTCTTTTAAATAGCTTTTCAATTAATTGAAATAGTGATGTGGCAGTCTAGTTAATGAGAAAACAGATAGAGAATCATATAAATGGTTTCTTCATGAAGAAACCAAGTCTTCTCTTGAACCAATGCACCAAGAAACCATAAAATTGCCATTGGGAAGAAACTACTAGTTTCTATGGACTCATGTCACTCTCTCATTGGAGGAAGAAGTTAGAGTTAAGAGAGAGAAAGAGAAAATAATTATTACTTGAAGACACTACCACTGTGGAAGATAGTTTCTATAGATGATTTCTTATGCTATAGAAATCGTGTCAGTTTCTTCCATTGAGACTGCCCTGGGTCATTACCTTTGTCAACACCGATAGTAATTAAGCCCCTCTTAACTGTACCAGATACAATCAGCACAGTACTTAACCATCTGGACAGTCTTCTGCCAAACAAAACCGACTTCCAGTTGACCTAAGGCCAGACAAGGACGCCTAGGACTAGGAGGGAGAAACCAAGGAGAAAGCAACAAGATCTTTCTCAGCTCCTTTTTCTCTTCATTAATTTTCACTGCGGTCATTAGTGTACGCCAAGCCACGCAAAATCGCTGCGGTTTGCAGGAGCCGCCGGCCGCACTGGTCCTGGACTCCTGGCGCGCGATTTGAATGCCTCTTGCAGTGCACTGCGCCCTTGCTTTCGCACCTCCCCTCGTGTCGCACTCGCGCCATTTAAACGCTACGAGCTCTAGCGAGCGAGCGAGAGGCGCCAGCTGCCGCGCATCTTTGATCTTTCTCAGCTGATGCGGGGAGAGCGCATGGCGGCGGTGGTGGTGGCGGGCAGCAGGGCGAGAGCGGAGCAGGCGAGGATGCAGTGGCGGGAGCAGGAGCAGAGGAGCCCCGACATGGCGGCGCCGCCGCCGCCGAGGCCGAGGCCGGCGAGGGCGGCGGTCGTGTACTACCTGGCGAGGAACGGCGACCTCGAGCACCCGCACTTCATGGAGGTCGCGCTCTCCTGCCCCGACGGCCTCTACCTCCGAGGTACCAATGCTCTGCTCTGCTCACACATGTTTCGTTCGTTCTCGTGTCGGAATCATTTCGCCTCCCGTTTCAACGGCGTTCTGTGTCGTGCGTTCTGTGTTCGCCGTTGCTGAGATGCTGTGCTGTGCGCGTAGATGTGATCGACCGGCTCGACGCGCTGAGAGGCAGTGGCATGGCGCGCATGTACTCGTGGGCGTCCAAGAGGTATGTAGGCGTCTTGGCCAGTGCTTCTCCTCGTTCTCGTCACGATGTTTCGTCCGTGACAAGTGTTCGTTGCTGCAACCGCAATGCAGGAGCTACCGGAACGGGTTCGTGTGGTACGATCTCGCCGACGGCGACGACTACATCCACCCGGTGGTCGGCCGGGAGTACGTGCTCAAGGGCACCGAACGCCTGCACCCGGCGGTGCCGCCGCCCCCGCTGCTCGACGCGGCCGCCGCGTCCTCGTCGTCCTCCGGTTCGCAGGAGACGCCCACATCCTCGTCCTCCGCTAGGTGGGAGGCGCACGCGCACCGGAACAAGAGCGCCGGCGCGCGCGGCTCTTCAGCCGACGGTGGGAATGGGCTCGGCGAGTACGTGGTGTACAAGGGCGAGGACCGCGCGGCGGACGCCGCGACGCAGACTGACGACGGCGGCCGCAACCACCCGAGGCGCGCCGATGCCGCCGCGCCGCAGGACGAGCTGAGCCGGGCGGAGACGTCGCCGCCGCCGACGGCGTCGACGAGCCCCGAGACGCTGGAGGCGCTGATCAAGGCGGATGGGCGCGTCGCGGCGGCCGTCAGCGGCAGCGGCCGGGCCCGGGCGTCGTCCGTGCTCATGCAGCTCATCTCGTGCGGGTCCGTGTCCGTGCGCGACGCGCGCGCCTCCCCGGTGACGCCGCGCGCGCGACACCACCACCACCAGCAGCAGCAGCACCGCCACCGCGCGCGCCCTCCCCGCCCGCCGGCGTCCGCGGCCGCGGCCGCGGAGGTGCCGACCTACCGCGCCAAGATCGTGGAGGACAAGGAGTACTTCAGCGGGAGCATCATCGAGACCGCGAAGCGCTGCTCGCCGGGCGGTGACAATGCGTCCCAGGACCACGCCGTTCTCCGGCGATCGTCGTCGTACAACGTGGACAGGTAAAGAAAAAAAAAATCGAAACCCCGTCACTCTCGTAATCATAATTGATGTAACGACGCGATCCGCAGCAAGCGCCCGGATCACCAGCGAAGCGATCCGTCGCTTACGCGAGACGCCTCTCACGGATGGCATGGCAGTAGTAGCAAGGATGAGCTGCCACTGTTGCATTGAACCGCCCCGTCCGTCGTAATCGGTATCGGGCAGTAATGGCTCTGGCTCTCCGCTCATCGTCATCGCCGCAGCCGAATCCAACCCACAGGCCACGGCGCCATTGCCGTACGCGACACATACGCTGCTTCCCGCCTCCATTAGTGGTCACCTCCATAAATACAAGTAGGTCTCGCGGAGCTGTCGCGCACCAAGCATCACGGCACTGATCGCGGGGACGACGACGGGGTAGATTTCGTCAGCAACGGGTGGGCTTCAATTCTCGGCCGGGGGACCTGGCGACCTGCTCCCGTTCCGTGCGAGCCGGGGCAGGATCGTGGCTCCCGCTTGGCTTCAAATCATTTGATGAACTGCTTTTGGCTCTGAGTTTCACAAGGATTAACCTGAAGCTACTCATCATAAACCTGCAGTACTAGTACTGCTACTGCGCAGTTCTTGAAAGAGTAACCTGATGTCATGATGTGAGCCTGTGACAGCAGGCTTTGTCAGGAATTTCAAACCCCTCTTTTAATCTGTGGTCCAGTCGTGTACGTAGAGCCTAATTAGGCGTGGCCAACAATCTGCATTCACTAGGGCATGGAAATAAGAGATCGTAGTATAGAGTAATATTCCATATACTACTCTACTGCCATAGTGCCATGTGAGTGACGGCTTACGAGAATAGTGATGATGATATGGTGATACGAATATACGATGATGATCTGAGCCGTGCCCTGCTTGCTGAACTCTACTACCACCATGTGTCCGGCGCAGGGTGATAAAGCTGGAGCTGGCCAAGGAGGCCGGGGACCTGCATGACCGCTGCATCCCGCGGAAGCCCAAGGCCAAGAGAGGAGGAGACGACGGCTACCTGGTCATCTCCTGCGTCAGGCAGGGGAATAATACCAAGGGATGACGACTGACGAGGCGTCGTTGTCCTAGCTCGTCGTCGCGTCGGCGTGCGGCCGTCACCCCGGCGAGCTGGCGATCGAGCGGTGGCGGCGCCTGCGTCTGCGTGGTGGATTCTTGTGTGGGGGAACAGTAGATAATAACTGTCCTGTGTACTGTGTGGTAGTCCAGTTTGTTTCTATCTGCTTGTTGTTAGATCTCGCCTGTGATTCTCGAAGTGAAGTGAGCCCCTGTCGATATGTGTGCTGTGTCTGTGTGTTGCCTCTTGCGTCGTTGTCTGAACTTGACACTGTCCTGTAACCTGATTTATGTTGTGCTAATATGGCTTGTCACTTGTCATCAGTTCCAAGTGTTAACGTAACGTTATTAGGCGTGATGCATGATGAATGCGAGCCGTGGTAGCTGGCTGCGTGATCGGTGGTACGTGGTAGCACGGTGCCAAATCGTTATGCTATCATTACTTCCTCGTCCTCCGATTCCTCCCAGTTCTTTGTAGAATCTCGGGAAAGAAGTACTCCTACTCGACTGTACTGCATTCCTTTTCCTTCGTCTTACCCCAGCTAGGCTAGCGAAGGTGTAAAATTTGGGGGTGCATGGCAAAATAGGAGCCTAATGATTTGACAATTTTGCCCCTGCTGGTACTTCATCTTTGCATATTGTCTGCCTCCACATCAGCACCGGTCCCCATGGTCAGCTCTGAGCTCTCCCTCCTTTGTCCTTTTGATTGATGCATTTCCTCTCACATCAGTTCTTTTTCTGACTACGAGATCCGAGCACAGTAGAGCTCGAGGAAGCAATGGTGAATGGAGGCGGGTGTTGGGCTGCTGTGGGCCTGTGGCGCTGAAGAAGACAACTTCCCAAGAACCCACCTAAAACGCTTGGCCCAGCTAGCTAATCGCGAAAGCAATAGTTGGGCCAGAAGCCCAGAACAGATTTTCTGAAAGTTCCAAACAAAAAGTGAACAGCTCAACTTAAAGGTAATTGGGGTTTTTTTTTATGATTTTGCAACAATAATTACGCCCAACAAAAAGTTGCAAAAATAATTACCGTTGTTTCATCTGGTAGTTGAGGATTATTGTTGCAAATTTTCGTTAGACACAATTATTTTTGTAAAATCATAAAAAATAATATTAACAATAAAAAATCAGTAATCAGACTCTTCAACTCATCCTAGACTTTTATTCATCTTCCTAGGCTTTATTAATCTCCCGAAAAAAAGGGAACGTAAGTGTTCTTCTGGTATTTGAGATATGTTTGTCCATTCTCGACTGTCGGATCCGCTTCATTTTCTCTGTTAGCTTTTACTCTAGTGATGCTGTGTCACGACTAGACCTGATCATGGGTCGGGTCGGGTCGGGTTCGGGTCGGGTTACCGAGTCAAAAATCATGGCCCGCGCCCGATCCGTGACACAGTTGGGTCGGGTCGGGTTCGGGTTTTTTAGTTATATTTTTCGGGTTGTGTCGGGTTTTTTTCTAGTTCAGGTGAAAAATTCGGCCCGCACCCGACCCGTCGCAGTTTCGGGTCGGGTCGGTTTTTTTCGGGCGGGTCGGGTCAGGTTCATCGGGTCGAGCAGCCCATGATCAGGTCTAGTCACGACTCACTAGCGCTTTTATCTGTCTTCTTGGTCTACATCAGCATTCTCGTTGCGGGGTTTGAATTTTAGGGGTGAGGGTTGGGTTTTATTTGGTGTCCTCCAACTTGAAAAGGAGCTTTGGATGGCCGGTTTGCCAACACATGCAAAATGGTGGGTAACACTAGCTAGAGTAATAGAAGACAACGAGAAGTCAGTGGCGGGGATGACAAGCTCTCATGATAAACAGTACACAAGGGTTGGGTTTTATTTGGTGTCCTCCAACTTGAAAATGAGCTTTGGATGACCGGTTTGCCAATACACACAAAATGGTGGGTAACGCTAGCCAGAGAAATAGAAGACAACTAGAAGTCAGTGGTGGGGACAACAAGCTCTCATGATTAACAATACACGAGTTAGGATACACGAGGATGGTATGTACAGGAAAAGGGTAGGAAGGATGCGGCGTGCAAGGTATAATACCAACAGAGGCAGGGTTAGGACATCGATGATGAGATGTAAAGGAAGGGGAATGACAGCGCGACGCCAACTGGGGCAGGGTTATGATGGTGATAATGGCATGTAAACAAAGGGGAAGGAAAGGCATGGCATGCAAAGCACGATGCTAGTAGATTAGGATGATAATGATGGCACATATAGAAAGGGGAAAGAAGGGTGCAACGTGCAGGGTACAACACCAAAAGAGGCAGGGTTAGGATTGCGATGATGGTGTGTAAAGGATGGGAAGGTGTTCTGGGTATGACACCAACAAAGACGGGGTTTAGGGTGGTGATGATTGCGTGTAGAGGAAATGGAAGGAAGGGCGCAACATGCAAGGCACGACGTCAGGCTGGGTTAGGAACTTAGGATGTCGATGACCGTATGTAGAGAACGGGGATGGAAGGGTGTCGTGTGGTGTGCCATCACAATTCCAACAAAGGCATATGCGCCTGCACATGAGGTGCCATGATAGGGTAGGTGCGGTGTGAAGTGGCACGGAGACCACCAGAAGAGAAGAAGAGGGTGAAAGATGTTCCTACAAAACAACTAGAAGTCGGTGGCATGGACAACAAGCTGCCATAATTATCAATGCACAGGGTTAGGATGTGATGACAATGGCATGCCAAGGAAGGGGAAGGAAGCGTGTGGCGTGCAAGGTCGAATGCCAACAAAGTCAGGGTTAGGACAACTATGATGGCGTGTAAAGGAAGGGAGACGAATGGCACAACATGCAAGGTGCGATGCCAATAGAGGCGGGAGGTTATGAAGACGATGATGGCATATAACAGAAGAGAAAGGAAGGGTGCGACGTGCAAAGCACAACGCCATAGTGCGCAGGATTAAGACGATGATGATGTCGCATATATAAAGGGGAATGAAGGGTGTGGCGTGCATGGCACAGCACCAACATATGTGTGTTTAGGATGGCGATGATGATGTGTAAAGAAATGGAGTAGCGTGCAGGGTACAATGTCAACAAAGACAGTGTTAGAATGGCGATGATGGCGTGTTAATGAAAGGGGGAGGAAGGGCGCAATATGCAAGGTACGACACTAATAGAGGCAAGTTAGGATGGCGATGATCATCTATAGAGAAAGGAGAAGGAAGGGCACGTCGTGCAAGGCACGACACCAATAGAGGTGGGGTTAGGACTGATGTTGTGTAAAGAAAAGGAGCAGAGTGCAGGGCATGATGCCAATAAAAGGCAATGTTAGAACGACATTGATGGCGTGTGGAGGAAAGGGAAGGAAGGGCGCAATGTGCAACGCACGACGCCAACAGAGGCAGGTTAGAACGTCAATGATCGTGTGTAGAGAAAAGGGAAGGAAGTGCACGGCGTGCCGAGCACGACTCCAACAGAGATGGGGTTAGCATGACGATGATGATGTGTAAAGAAAGGGAGCGGCGTGAATGACACGGTGCCGACAGAGGTGGTATTAGAACGACGATGATAGCGTGTAGAGGTAAGGAAGGGCATAACGTGCAAGGCACGACGACAACAAAGGCGGGTTAAGACGACGATGATCACGCGCACAGAAAGGGTAAGGAAGGGCACGACTTGCACGACATGATGCCAACAGAGACGCCTGCGCCTGCACACGAGGTAGCATGAGGGGGTAGGTGCAATGGTGAAGTGGCGCGTCGACCGTAAGAAGAGAAGAAGAGGGTGAAAGACGTGGTTTGCTATGTATTAGTTCTCTTTGAATGTTTTTGTTCCGCATGGGGAACACTTTCATCTCTTTTTTAGAATACTGCATCATGATACACTTAACAATCGACAATTTCCATCGAACAGGCAACAAACTGTCAGATAATTAATATATTGACAATTTTACTTAGAACAAATGAATTACAACTGCCGACAATCAGCTTTACAAAAGGAAAACCTACCGAATTAGGAACTTAATAGTCTATCTATGAAACGAAGCTCCAGTTAATGACTTAATGTAGAATTTCATGGCATTTCGGGTTCCGAATATTGAATCGCCATTCATGCACTGTACACCATAGAAGCATCATGCACATATGTAATAGTTTGTGCACGATAGGCTAGCTATACAAGCGCTTTTTTTTTAAAGGATCAGCTATACAAGCAGGTTGAGCAGCTGAGGCTCGGAGCTCCGATTAACCGCCGGTTGTTGTTGATCTTGGCCGTCGTCGCCATCCTCCAACGGCGGGAGGTTGAGGTCCGGCATGGCCTCCTGATGCTCCGGCCGCGCTGCGCCGTCGTCGTGCGAGGCTGCTGGCGCTGGCGCCGCCTCGCCCCTGTGGCGGCGCATGTGGCCGCCGAGCGCCTGCCCCATGGGGAACAAGAGCCCGCAGACGCCGCACTCGTGCACCCGCGCCCTGATGTCCCTCTCGCCGCCCGCCGCCGCCGCCGCCGCCCCGCCCGCCGGGTCGCTGAGCATCCGCGCCTGCAGGCGCGTGTGGCTGGTCCGGTGCCCGCCGAGCGCCTGGAACGACGCGAAGCGCCTGCTGCACGTCTTGCACTCGAACACGCCCTCCGCCGCCATGGCCCTCCTGCTCGCGGCGGCCGACGACGACGGCGACGGCGACGGCCTGTCGCCGCCGCGCGCCGCCGCAGCCGCCGAAGGAGGCTCCGGCGACGACGACGACAGCGAGAGCCGCGCGACGGCGTCCGCCCGGAGGCCCTCCATCTCCCTCCTGTCCTCCGCCTCCTCCCGTCCTCCTGTCATGGCGATCGATCGAGACTCGAGAGACGAACTAAAAAAAATTCCACCCCTACGCGCACGTACGCGGTGGTATATAAACCGAGAGGCGGGGCCCGGCCGGGGCGGGGCGTGCGCGCTGACGAGATGGGTTTGTGTGCGTGACCGACTGGCTGGGCACGGGCGGGCATGTGTGAAGGGAGAGGCGTTCACGTCAGGGCTTTTCGGTGGATTATTGCCCGCGTGCGAACTGGCCGATCCGATCGATGAGCCAGCCAGCCACTCCGATGTGATGCGATGCGAGGCTTGGTGCTTGGACACGAAGAAACGTGACGCGGTCGCACTCGTACGTATCACACTTGGCCTGCTCCGTGGCGACTCGGATCGAACACACGGTTAGGCACGTCGTAGCGAAAAAAAAAGGTTGCGTGCTTTTATTTCTTTTGCCGCGCGTCCAGATGCTTTTGTCAGTGGCGCGCGGCGGCGGCGGCGTCGCGAGAACCCGCAGGTCCTTTTGGGCACTTTGCACTGGCCGCTTCCACCAGGATTAAAACTGCAGATTGGTCTATGCACACGTACGCAAAAGGGGCAAAAAGTGGTGGCGATCGATTTCGTTCGGGAAGACGCATCTATCACTCCTCGTTCGCGTATGGGTGATCGGTTAGTTGGAGTACTCGTTCGTTCATCGCCGACCCCGGCCGGCCGGCCAACTTGCTTGTGTGATTGTGTCACTGTGTCTTTGTAGTACCTGCCTTGTACATGTACATGCCTCCCATTGACTAATGGTTCCGTGACTGTACGTGCATATCTTGACGAATCGAAAGTGCGGTGACCTTTTCTCCACGGCAGAAACACGGTGGTGCTCCGATCCGCGCATGTAGAGCTTGGAGGACGGCCATATATCCATCGGCGTTTACCGCGCGCATAGTAGTTTTAGTGCGCGGCGGGCGCGCGGACCACGTCGGCCGCGCGCGACGACGGCGAGGGCGACGAGTCCACACGGCGGGCGGCGGCGGCGGACGTAAGGTGTGATGCACGGATGCGCGAAGCATATGCTTGCTGCAAGACAAGGCCCCGAATAAAGCAACCGGGCGGGGGGCGGCCGACGAGCCGTCACTTCGCCGCCTCCTGTGCGGCACCGATTTTTTTAAAAAACGCGCGACGCGGAATTCCGCTGGGTTCCGTGTGACGTTTTCACTGGGGGCACCGTGCGCTTTTTCTTGGGCCAGACCAGAAGCGGCGGAGTGCAACAAGCCAGCCAATCAACAAGGCAACCAACAAGTCACCGATCGGGCTCGTCCAAGAAAGAGGTTGTTGTTGTTGGTCATGGACTCATATCATATGGGTCAGGGTTCCGAAAAAGCAAGCGCCGGGTCTGGAAGAGAGAGAGAGATCAGCGCTAAGCCACTGGTACAAGTCAACCTCAACTTGGGGCCTTCCGCCTTCATCAATCCAGTAGCTTTTCGATTTGGATGTGCACAGCATCATCGCATGTCGTCATGATGAGGCGAAGGCGACTGGTGGTACTACTGGTGGCGATCGACATGGTACATGAACATACTCAGCAAGTGTAGCTGGAGTGGTTGGCGTTGGCTGCCGTCCCTGCGTTGCTGCGTCGTGGCGATAGCCGATAGGAGAGCTGGAAGGGGCGGCGAAGAGGCAGGTACGGAAGAGTAGAGCGCGCGGGGAAAGGAAGAATAATCAAGAGCCCCAAACGCTTTGACATGCGAGAAGATTTGACTTGTAACTTTTTGTTTCAAAGAGTGTGTTTAGATCCCAAAATTAGGATGCAAAATTCTGAGATTTTGCATGGATTTTAGGCTGAAAAGCACTGTTCCGAACTGAAAAGCACTGTAGCACTTTTCGTTTGTTTGTGGTAAATATTGTCCTACCATGGCCTAACTAGGCTCAAAAGATTCGTTTCGCAAAGTACATCCAAACTGTGTAATTAGTTTTTGATTTGATCTACATTTAGTACTCCATGCATGTACCGACATTTTTGATGTGATGTTTGATGTGATGAGAAATCTTCTTTTTACATAGTGTATTTTGGAGAAATTTGAGCTCTAAACACACCCAAAGATTCTTTTTACATCTTGTTCTGTGTTACGTGTTCCAAAAGGCAGAGAGAGAGAGGGGAAAAGGTACAGGATGAGACAGTGGAAAAATCAAGCACACCAGGAGTAGTACTGTACGTACTAGAAATTTCACCGGGTTTCGCCGCATGCGGCCGGCCGGGCTACGGGGTTAATTAATTAACGGTACTCGTGCGCTGATTTTGACAGCGCCGAGGCCCCAGCGTGCGATCGATCGTCGATGGGTTCAGCGTTCTACACGCCTACACGGGAGAGTGAAAAAGAATGGTACATGGCGTAGCAGGAAGACGGTGGGTCGTCTCGTCATTTTCTCTTGTCTCTGCATCCATGTGTTTAGTTTTTTGAACACCGCCTTTTCTTGAGAGGGTTACACATGTTGACCACGTAGTTTCAGATATCCACTCAGTTCTTGGACGCGTTTGTTAGCGACGGGGCCGTTTCGGGCGGGCCCCGGGCTTGGATGGATGGATCTGGTAGCGGAATTTGCTTTGGCGACGTTGCCAGGAGCCCAGGATCTATGATTTGTCCAAGTATACTGTTGAGAGCAAATGGCTGAAGAAGAGTAAGCTATGCATCAGAAAGGTGACCATGTTGCCGATTGCCATCTGGTGGTGGAGAGAGGGAGCAGGAATAAGAAGCAGGGCCCGGGAACGAAAGAAAGACGGTCGCATCCACCCACTTATACAGTCAAGCCGGTGCACGGGAAGACGAAGTTGAGAATTCACAAGTGCTGGGAATTCATCGATTTTGACCGGAAATCGTGAGCCTCCCTGGGCCGTCCGTCCGGTCCATTCCACACGTGGGTGGTGGTCCAGCACTCCTCCAGCGTAACACGTTTCTACCGCTAGATTCCTGCTTGCCGATATGACGTTGAGCGTGATTGGGATGGTTCCGAATGGCAGCAGGAGGGTGGGCTTGTGAGTACACAGCTTCAGGCACGTCACGAATTGGTAATGCACACTCTTATATCAAGAGAGTAGTAACAATGTTGCAGTTCCAGTGAACTTTCAGAGCAGACAACGACCAAGCAGACTGAACGAGCATCCGAAGCAAAACGAGATCTTGCACAAGCAAAATGAGCATATACTTTTCAGGGATTACATTCTTATAACAGATGCACACTCTTATAAAAATGAGGAAGGCTCAAGTTTGACATAAAAGCAGTGCCGGCAAGGAAATTATCAGGGATTACATTTTACAACCCCGCACATGTTGATGTTTACAATTTCAGGGCTCTTCGGCGTCAGAAGCACCGCAATGCATAATTCCAACATTTGAACCATACAAGGCAGTAACAGATGATTTAAAACTGCACACCCCCCGACTTCTCCCAAGAACATGTGAAAGCCTGATCTCAGCTATCGGAAAAGATTTTTGATTCAGCAACGCAATCGGCACTTTAGCAAAACATAAACAGACGCAAGAGGACACAAAGCTCCCAGAAATAACTTGCACAATGGTTCATCCAGAGTTTTCTTTAATCAGACACTATAATTTTAAATGTAAATACAGCAGCATCAAATCACAGATGCATGCATCAGCCCCGACCATAATAACACATTACACTATCATACTTGTACCGACACACCTCTTATTCCACTTGTCTCGCCCCATGGACAGCTCAGCTTTCAGGGACAAGCAAGGCTTACATAGCTACACGACACTATAAAGTAGCTGAGGCATAATCTCTGCAGGCATTTGTGTGAATTGCACGCACAAGACATTCAGAAGCACATGCTAGGGCTTGGTGTAGGTGCACCCCTGGCAGCTGAGCCAGCCATCTTCGTCGCGAGGGGATCCCATGCCTTGCCCTCAGTGTCGCTGCAATTCCCATTCTTGTTTGGGTACACGGCAGCAGTTGTTGCTGAGCCAGACATCTTCGTCGCGAGGGGATCCCATGCCTTGCCCTCAGTGTCGCTGCAATTCCCATTCTTGTTTGGGTACATGGCAGCAGTTGTTGTAGCAGC
Organism: Cenchrus fungigraminus; assembly: GCA_036936925.1. Taxonomy (NCBI): domain Eukaryota; kingdom Viridiplantae; phylum Streptophyta; class Magnoliopsida; order Poales; family Poaceae; genus Cenchrus; species Cenchrus fungigraminus. The sequence continues at coordinate 13,356,236 of CM072779.1, forward strand.
AACAGCACCCTTTGCAGCCAGGTTCCTCAGACGGATGCGCTCAGCCCGTGACCCAATAGTCTGACCAACAATGGAGGCTGCTATGGTGAATACCATCGCAGTCCTGGGCATCACAACAGACTTCCGCAGCATTGCAATGAAGGGAACGGCAGCATGGACAGCTGCAAACCACTGAGGAGAGAACTTCTTGGTGTGCTCCCTCCACACACCAAGAGGGATGTTTGCTGCCATTCCCAGTAGGGCAATGGCTACCATCTTTGCAGGCAGGGGTTGGGGTCGGAGGGATTTCACAAACGCAGTTCGTGCAAGGGCGGCTCGGACAGCAACCACAGCAGGTGGGCACTTCATCTTCATACCAGCTGGTGGCTGTAAAGCCTTGGCGACAAGCGGCAAAACACCACTCATTGCCCGATAAGATCGTGCAAGTGGGCACTGGCCATTTTCCAACCACTCTTCGCTGAATGCCTCGTGCGATGGTGGATTGACTCCCTTTTGCTGAAAAGAACAAAGACATATAATGAGAATACTGATAATAAGATGATGAACTAAAGGCAAGAACAATGAGATAGCTATGGTTTTCTGAGCAACAACATTATCCCTTGGATATAGCCATCTATTGAATAGCTAGGAAATGTTCTGACTTTGGATGAGATGTAAAATGAGTGACATTACATCCTGAGCCATGGGTTCACATCACAACAGAAAGAATAAAAAAATATAACATATCGTCAGATAGAAATAAGATGCATAATGAAAAAAGAAGCGTCAGAACAAACTTTCATGGAAGACTGATCTGGTGTCTTGGGCTTCTGGTGGGACTGATCTAGATTGTTGGGCTTCTTGTTCTGCCTTTTCCCCTTGCCGTTGAAAAAGCCAAAACCAAATGGTCCAAATGCTGATAGACTTATTGAGGCTGCTCTAGCAGCCAATGGGTTAAACGGCAGAGCAGGTTCAGTCTTCACATTACTGTTCTCATTGTGGTTCTCATCAGGCACATATGATCTTTCTGAAAGGGGGACTATTCCATCTCGGCCATGGAAAAGCTTGAATGCTGACTCAAAGCCTGGCCCATCCTCAAAAATCGGACCCTTGCCTCCTCGGACCTGCACAATATCACATATTATCAAGGAACTGATGATCCAATGAAATTGATCGATGCCAACACAAAAGGTCATAGGAAACAGATCTTACAGCTACTGGCAATGCAGAAGTAAATGAAAATGTTGTCGCTCCATTGATGTTTCTCAGGAATGGGCATCTTTCAACATCTGGGTGGCCAAAAAGGTTCTGTGACGATGCTGATTCACTGAGAAAGCTGCCAAAAAACATTTCCATCCTGACAAGTGCAAAATCAGATGAACATTAGCGACATAGCAGGATGTATTTGATCTAGAATGATGAACACTAAAGACCAGTATATACATCAGTGGTACTAAGTGTAGTTGAATCATTGACAGAATCATAACTGAGGGCCAGGAAAATAAGATGCAAACAGCGCACAAGAGTTTTACTCTGTAGACAACGGAAAAAGAAATACAGAGGACATTGATCTATCATTAATTGTAATTTCGTAGTATCTTATAGAAAGTACACAAGAAATATCAAAATAGAACTGGTTATGACCACATTTGTGGTACTGGTCAGTGGCCATATACTGATAAACAGAGAGCAATGTCATATGAACACTTATTCAGAGGCATGCTAGATGAATGCTTGCAGGTGTACTGTACTAAATATGGCATATAACTTCTTGCTTTGTATATAACTTCATGTATATAGCAAGAGATGGACAGAGAGACAGCCCAAAAGTCTTTCTGCGCATATAAGACAAACCGTTAGACAGACATCCTGTCATAGTGTAATTTAAACATTGTAATGCTATCATGTTGACATGCTATTGTGGTATGATTTAAACACTGTGATGCAATTCTGTAAATGTGTATGGTAATATTGTCTACTGACAAATGCAGAAGGAAGTAGCTCCATCAAGAGCCCTGGTATTGTTATTGTGCACTGAATACAGGCTGCCAATTGCAGAACCAATAAGACTACATGAGATTTGATGTACTTCAGGCACGATCAGTGCCAAGAAGTAACTATAGAATGATTGGCCATTTCAATTACATGCATAAGGTGGTCACTCCTACATGGCTACTCCTTTATCCGAGACCACGCAAAAGACACGCGCTCCTTCATTAGAGTTCAGTACAGATTGCGCGCTGGTATGGTTGCTGTATCACTGTGATGCTTCTACCTGGGTAATGCTGATGCACTCTTCACCTCTCCTAACTAATTCATCTCTTACCTCTAATTTAATCTGTTGACCTTCACCCACATCAATTATGCAGGAGAAGCTTTCTGTGACCATTGCCCCCGTGATCAACATAAATCACGAGCTAGAGCCCCAGGCAAAAACATGAAACCCTCGCACAACAGGTTACCTTTAGCCTCGTGTAAGGGGAACAAGGCATGTCCTTGTCCAACATCGATCGTGCTACTTCGCAATCGTATAGCTAACCCTACCCCGCGTGCTCCCAATTCCAAACCCAGAGCGAACCGGATCCCTGAGTCGCCTAACATCTTGCGAACCAGCAATTCCCCCAAACAAATTCCGCAGAAACAACCAACCAGATCTGCCCATGCGAAACCGAGACAATCGATCGCACCCCGCTCACAAATTACGCCGCAATCGCTAGGACCCCAATTGACCCCAGATCATATCAATTCAAGCCTACCCCCACGGATCCATCAATCAGGGAAACCACCCGCCACGAAAGGCCTCCTTCCTCGTGGAAAATCGCGAGGGGGAAGAGGTCGAATTCACAGCGAAGGGAGGAAGCTACGAGGTGAGGGGGAGATCGGTGAGAAAGGGGCGTGTGGAGAGCAGTACCTCGCCGAGTTCTTGGAGAGCCGAAAAGTCCGACCTGCTTGAGGGAGACACGCGAATGCGGACGGGAGGAGAGGGGGATCGAGGAGTGGTTTGCGATGCGTCGTGTGGTCAGCACGGCACGAACGGTGCGGGCGTCGCGCGGCCGCCACACCACTCCGCACCACGCGACGTGACGGCGACGCGTCCACGCCGCCGCCCCCCACCACCTACCTACTGCGCGACTTCGGCACAACCGAGAGCGTTGTTGATCGCTGCCGGGCCAGAGCTTACCAGCGTCGGTGGGCCAACTGGGCCTAGCGGACCCAACACCCAAGGCGGATCTGGGCTTTGTTGGCGCCGCGCGCGGCGCGGCTGCTCACTTTTCATGGGAAGCTCCCCCCACCCCCACCCCCACACACAAAAGACTTTTTATGGGATGGAGAAATAGCCAACGGGTCAAAAACATAAATGTTACACTTGGCCAAAACCACACCTGGAGCGAACTGATCAGTTGGTTAAGTCTCTTGTGGTGGAACCTACCCACTTAGGTTCAAATCTTCCACTTGGCACGGTATGATTAGAGTTTGCGTACGTGTGTTCATAAGAGTGAGTGTGCGTGCGAGTATGAGCATCCGCGTTGTACTCGATACTAAAAAAAACCACCGCTGGAGGGCCCTTCCTGAATGGATCTTACAAGTTCGTACAACGGAGGCTCGATGAACTAACGAAGTAGATGGCTATATGCCGAGATGGCATAAATGTGGGCTCGTGAAATAGTAGTATGTACCGTGTGCATGTAGATGTAGTGCAATATAGTACTTGAAGTTGTAATTTATAAGCAGAACCAAATTCTGTCTAGCAAACAACAAGATTCTCATTTGTAAATAGAACCAAATTCTATCCAACTAAATATTGAAATTTTGCATGATTTCCCCACACTGGGTTCTGATAATTTCACACATGAAATTATCTTTGTTCGATTGAGATGTGGACCGCTTAATGTCTGATATCACTCATTTAATTTAAGAAACACAATTGCATTTTAAGAATTGTCCATAATTTAACCATCTTGCACCTTACGAGTACAATAATTCTACAAGTATCCACTCTCTTTTATGTTTGCACATAACTGATAATTTTTCATATCCCATTGCTGTCACCACCATCTCTCACTTCACATAAAACCCCTGCTATTGCTATAAACTGTGTTGTGCTTGTGCGCGGTAAATAAAATATTTAAAAAAAATAGCTTATGTTCATACAAAATTTGATACAATCATGATAAGATCAATGCACTGCAAAAAGCATATAACCATCACATAGAATTTCCAAGAACCACACCGAAGGAAGGAGGTGGGTAGGGGCACAGCCCCCCTAACACTCTTCAAACTCCACTAAGGAAAAATATATTTTATTATGAAAATTTTAGCACCATTCCCTTCTCCAAACAAAACCGCGGAAAAAGTGATGAATTTCTAGCTCTCTTCCTACAATCAATCCCTTACCAGCTCATACTATTGTGCAATTAACCAACTCGATACATCACAAAGGCTTTATCTATTCAGAACTAGATGTGATCACGAGCCACCGACTTGAGCCGACCATGTGATGGGTTGGATGCGGGTCAAAAAAATATGAAAACTTGAAAAAGTCTGATCTAACTTGAAAATTACACATAAAAATGTGAGGGTCAACAGAACCCGAACCCAACCAGAACCATGTGATGGGTCGAACGTGAGCCAACATTTTTTTACCAAAAATCTAAAGAATTTATTCAGAACTAAAACAAGATCTAGATTAGAATTTAGAAAGATAATTATATGACCACATGTTCCCCGAGGTCGAAAGTGACCATAAGATGGAAATTATTACACAAGAAATTTCTCTCTTCTCTCCTTTCTGCAAATCTAATAGGCATCCCCTTTAACCTAACCATGCCTCGGCACGCCACCCATCACAGGGTACAGGCGCACAGAAAAAAAGTGAACCTGAAACGGAGACAGAGGCTGTTGACATGGCACATGAGAATGTGCCACGCCTACCCTGCCTTGTTGCATGCCACTCGGCATTGGGCAATACGAGAGGAGCACTGCATAACAACAGGCGACGGCGGAGCTAGTTGTCCCGCAACTCTGTTGAAGTCACTAAACTCCAGGGTCTTTTCAAGGCCAAGTCATTTTTTGGGGGGTTCGCAGCCTGCTGCTTTGGTAGCCGCCTCCTCTCTTGATCTCTCCGGCGTTGCGCTCGTCATGGCACCGCTGAGGGGGGCCAACCGGAGGAAGCGCAAGCCCGAGAGGGCCGTGCCGGCGCAGGAGCAGCCGCAGGCGCCGCTGGTGCCGCAGCCCCTCGCCGACGATTGGTGGGGCGCCTTCTCCCGCAGGCTTGCAGCAGGTATACTCCTCTCCCTCCCATCTCCCACTGCGTGTTCTCTGCCGCTAACCATGTCGGCTCCTCGTTTCCCGTGCCGCTGCAACCTCGCAGGCTCGCAGCCGCGGCCCCAGGTAATGCGTGCTTATCTCTCGCCGTTCGGGTTGTTCGTGGACCGATTCCGCGGTGCTAGATTAGGACTTTAGGAGAGCCGTCGCTGAATTTGCAGTGCTCGTATGGCGTGTGCGTTCGTTAATCTGCTCTCGCCGTGCTTCTTAATCCGGACGGTAAGCGTAATGAATCTGCTGCTCAGATAGTCGCGGTTATTGGAGCTCGTCGGCATCAGCCATGAGCCATCAGGCTTGTGAGGTGTACAGAGGCAAGCAACCACCGGGCAGGGCATTCTAGAATCTAGACTGAGGCATACCCGGTATTGGCGATGCGTGTTGCTCTGAGGTCTGGACACCAACAGCTTGTGAAAGCCACCAGTCTGATGGTAGCAGTGGCGTCTGTTTGGGAACACGATTAGTTTCACCATTTGTGGGTTTGTTGCCTCGTCGTGTCCATTCCAGATCTGTGAAACCGGGTGCAGTGGTGTTACAGGTGGTTTTGACTCTGCCCATTGTGGCAACCTAATCCACAATCCTTTGCTTGACTGTTGATGCCAACGTGTCTGGAGAACTATATTCTCCTGTCTTGAGTTCAGCCCAGTAAGGGACGGAGTGAAATTTCCCTGAAGCGTCACTAGTTCTTCTTCAGTCTGGCGAAGGACGGTGAAACTTGTTCGGTTAATAATAGTTAGCTGTTACTTAGATGTTGTTGAACATTGTCATTTCTGTTCACAGATAGTTTTCCCCAAAAATACAGTTGAAGCTTATTGGGGGTGCAGTATATTCAAGCTTACCTAGTTATATGATTGACTGAGCAATTTGGGTTGCTGCTATATTTTAAGTAACGACAGTTGCCTGCTAATTCTGAAGATGATTCATGTTTCAGTGCTGCCTCCTAAAATATCATTTCACGAATTGAGTGATGTAGAACTAGTTCGATGGGCTTACAAAGTTTATTGGCCTTAAATCTGATGGACCATCTTAATAGTATATAGATCCATCAAACAATATGTGCATGGGTATAAACTGCAGATTTAAGTGCCTGCAGGCTTGTAGCCCCCCAAAAGATGTTTTTGCCTAAACGCATACTGCAGATGACTATACTAATCGAGCGAGCTACAATTTGGTTACGAATTTACTCTAAAAGTCAGGAACATATAGTGATCTTGCTTGGTCTCAGTTGTACTGTTGTACAGTTAACCGTAGATATGATATTAAGGATCATCCTTGCAATATTTTGATTCATCTGACTATTTCCATACGGAGAGTACAAATTGCAGGTGGTTATGGGTTGGGCCTTCCAAGAGAGAATGGATACGGTAGAGGCTACAGTAATTTAGCAAACTGTATTTTGGTCAGATCTACAGTAGTTTAGAGAGATTCTCTCGAGTGCTAGGAGTGTTCTCTCTGCAATCACCTCTTATTGTTGAAAGTTAGTTGAATCACTTGGTAGCATCTGCGCAGACAGTAAGCTGAATGGTGATATTATCCGAATTTCAAGTAACTGCTAAAAAGATACAGTTGAGTTCCCTGTTCAAACTCCCATGCTGACAAAGGCATCGAGTAAGATTTAATCAGATGGTCACATGAAGGGTTAAATCATGATGGTTTAACTGTCTATTTATAACTGCACTCAACTGACAGTTTTCTCCGGAACTGTGACTCGAGCATCTTGTGCAATCATATGTACAACTTGTTTTTGTTGTCCTGCAATGACAGCCTAACCTCTTCAGATACTGATAGAAAATCATTCATTCAACTTTTCTTTCAGCTGCTGTTTTGTGGGCACTTTTGCCAATGTACTGCTTTATCTTGATTTCCTTCCATCTTTTAAAACGTTATTAGTATTTTAGATTTTAACCTTTCATGTCTTTTGCCTAAAACTATGCAAAGCATAAGCTTAAATCCTTCAGATTCTAACCTTTTGTGTCTTTCACATGGTAGCTTGTACAATGACTTTCCATTGTTATTCAGATAATGATATCTCTATACATGATTCAATCTGATTCCTTACAGGACTACCTTCCAAACAATGCCAAAACTTCGAGACTGCCTTTAAGATGTCAAGGAAGACCTTCGACTACCTTTGCTCTCTAATTAAAGGGGACTTCACGAAAAAGACACGAAGTTTCAGAAATTTCAAGTTTGGGGACAAGGTGGTTCTCGGTGTGGAGGATCAAGTCGCCGTTGCTCTGCTAAGACTGACCACTGGTGAGTCACTTATGAGCATAGGATTACGCTTTGGGATGAACCACTCAAGCATCTCGCACATCACTTGGAAGTTCATCGAGTGCTTGGAGGAGCATGCCACTGGTCATCTGAAATGGCCTGACCCTGAGGAGATGGCAAACATCAAAGCAAAGTTTGAAAAGATCCAGGGTCTCCCCAACTGCTGTGGCGCTATTGACACGACACACATCCTCATGTCCTCTTCGGCGCAGCCTAACAGCAATGTCTGGCTGGACGGTGAGAACAAGAACAGCATGGTCCTGCAGACAGTTGTCGACCCTGACATGCGGTTCAGAGACGTTGTCAGTGGCTGGCCAGGGAGCTTGGACGACTCATGCATCCTGCGCACCTCAGGCTTCTACAGGCTCTGCCAGAAAGGCTTAAGGCTGGCCGGGCAAATGGAGCTTCCTGGAGAATCAGAAGGATCAATGGTCAGAGAATACATTGTTGCGGATCCCAGCTACCCTCTCCTTCCATGGCTGATGACTCCATATCAAGAGCATGGTCTATCCTCAGAGCAAGTGGAGTTCAACAAGCGTCATGCCGCGACGAGAGCGGTGGTGCAAAGTGCCCTGGCCAATCTGAAGGAACGGTGGCAGGTCCTTAAGGGAGAGGTGTGGAGGCCGGACAAGCACCGGCTGCCAAGAATCATCTACGCTTGCTGCTTGCTAAACAACATCATGATCGACCTTGAAGACTACGTGAGGGATGGGACGCCGGCATCGCACAACCACGACGACGGCTACAGGCAGCAGGTCAGCAGTGTGGTGGACGACGGCGCGGTCACGCAGAGAGACCTGCTGAGCCAATACGTCAGCAGATTGCCGAAGTGATTCCGTCCCTTGAGCCCTTAAGTTCCTTGCTAACACAAAACAAAGTATACCATCAGGTTTACAGTAGTAGTGCGAATTTTCTTAATTTTGATCATTGGTAGTAGACTGGAATAGTGGAACTCATGATCAAGAAATGTTTTGAAACTTGTAGAATCGCTGCAATATATTTTTCTACAGGATTCAGCTACAACATCTGAGCAGGGTAGCCACCTTTTAGTCTCAATAAGCGACCTTTGGTGATTTATTGGTTCATGGATTGAGACTAAATTTAGTCCTCATCATGTTTGACATCAAAGTTTGAGACTTAATTTAGGCTGGCTAAGCTAAAATAAGCAACTCCAATCCAAACAGGACCTTAGCAGAATTTGCATCTTCTCGATTGCGCTACAGCCTACTGCAACAAAGAATCTACTCTAAAGTACTGTGAAAGTGTGAACCACATCATGAACACAGCAGTGCTGCTCCCGTGGATTTGATGAGATACTCACGTACACTACACCCAATCCGATCGGGACTCTCTCTCGGTTGTGCTCGTCTCGTCTGTCGTCGGGTCGGGATCGAGATGGAAACAGAAACCAACAGGTAAGCAACCCCGCATGCCATCCGAGATCCGAGGTTATTTCATCGTCTCGTCCGCGGTAGGATCATCTGATACTCAGCAATTCCGGATGCCGCCGCCGCCGCCGCCGTGTCAGAAACTCGCCCCGTCGGCGACGATGATCCAAGACAGGAGCGGCAAGCACCGACGCCTTGGATCGGAGCCGTGGGCGTCGCTGCCCGAGGATCTGGTGGAGCTGATCGGGTGGCGGGTGCTGGCCGGCGACCTGCTGGACTACGTCCGCTTCCGCGCCGTCTGCTGCACCCACTGGAACTCGAGCACCGTGCCCCCGCAACGCCGCGGCCTCGTCGACCCGCGCTTCCACCCGCGCCGCTGGATGCTGTTCCCCGAGGGCCACGGCCTCTACCCCGGCCACCCCAACCTCGGCGGGTACGTGCGCTTCTTCAACCTCTCCACGGGCGTGTTCGTCCGCGCCCACCTCCCGCTCTTCGACGACCACATCGTGATCAGCTCCGCCGACAACGGCCTCCTCCTCCTGTTCCGTCACCCCGACACCGCCATCCACCTCCTCCACCCCTTCACCGGCGACATCGCAGAGCTCCCGCCGGTGTTGCCCCTCCTGCCACAGATTATGGGCATTGAATCGCACCCGCACATCGGCCGCTACATGACAGAGGGTATGAAGCTTCGCGAGCTCAATGCCTTCTTCCTCAGGGGAGTCTGCGCGGCGGTTACTGTCAACGCCGCCGGCGCTATCACAGTCATGCTGAGCCTTGACACCAAACATCGTGTAGCCTACGCCGCTGCCGGCGACCAGCGATGGTTCCTCTCGTCTTGGAAGCTCCCCCGTTTGCAATCACCAACTATATCTTTCCAAGGAAAACTATACGCCATGGCGGTGAATTCTGCTGACAAGAACAATATATACATCTGCCGGATTGACCCGCCACAACAGAGCGCCGAGGGTACCCACTCATCGCTGTCACTGCTGCCGCCGAGGATGCTCGTCAAGTGTCCGCTGGACGGAGGCGCCAGCACAGCCCGCCTGGTAGAATGCGGCTCGGAGCTCATGCTTGTTGGTTACACTGACGTTTCACTTGAGCACTTGGTAGTTTACAAGGTCTCAGACCTTATCAAGGGAAGAGTTGCTCCTCTAACGAATATCGGAGAGCATGCTATCTTCTTTGAGGTGCATGCCCTGTGTGTCTCTGCTAAGGGCTTCCCTTCTATTTTGGGTAACTCTATCATCTGCAAAAATAGATCAAATTCGTATGGTTGAGACAGGTGATTTTGATCCATTGTTGGGAAGACGGGCTATGCGACCAGCACGCCCACGTGTTGAGCAATACGAGCTAGGAAGTGGCACCTGGTCTCCAGCCATTGATGAAGACATTCTATACAGTGATAGAACCCCAGCGAGCCCTTACACACTTGCCCACCATATCTACACCTGTTGCCACCGGTATTATTGGTAAGTCGAGCGTGCCCTTTATATTTCCATGAACTTTTCTTATATTCTTCTGAAGAATTAGTATGACTGTCATATTATTCTGAAGAATTCTATTTAGAGATCAGCTCAAAGCTCATGTTGCCTCTTTGTATCATTTCAGGAATAAAGGACTCATTATGTGTGCAGCAGTAACACCTAACTGGTCGGTGGTGAAGCCAAATTTGCGAATAATAGGGTAATAATCCCAGTCTTTTCCATCTATTGCTTTTGAATTCCACAAGTAATGCAATGGTTTTCATGTAATGTTCTAAAGATACAACATTATTTCTAGCAAAACCAAACAATCCATCGTGCTGCCATAACCTCCATTTTCTTAGGGAAAGGTTCAATTTACAACCATCAATTTTCCTTCACGAGTCTAAATTTCAACCTCCAATTTCTGAACCACATATGTTTAAATCCCCAACATAATTGAACATGTCAGTAGAAAGTTTGTTCTTTTATTTCATTCTTGAACATTATAGTATGCTCCCTCCATTCCAAAAATTATACAGGTTGTTTTATTTTTTCTACATGCATAATAATATCTATGAGTCTAAAAAGCTAAAACAATCTACAATTTGGAATGGAAGAAGTACTTGTGTGTTGGCTAAAAATGACCTCCTTGATTTTGCAATTTTTATTATCTTCAGGGGTGATGGGTGGATGTGACCGGTTGGTTCCACATGGTACCTGAGATGTTTGCAAAAGGATGAATACTTGACCGACTCCAGCGGAGTCTGTATAGGGGACTGCATCTGCAAATTGCAGCATGGAACAGTACTGTTCACCCTCCAGCAGTAGTCGCAAAACCATCTGCATTTTGCAGTCGGACCTCTCCACACGCGCATTCTCGGGAATTCTGGAGGTTTCTCTCTCCTTTCTTCATCGTGCACAGTACCAACTGTCCTCTCCCCTCCGTTCCTGTGCCCTCTCCCCTGCAAGCCGGCGACGGCGGAGGAGGTGGCCGGATCCAACCGGCCGTCTTGCGCAGCTCCTCCGAGGCGGCATAGGCTAGCCTCGCAGCAGGCGCGCGCGTACTCCGGCGTGCCGCAGGCGGTCAAGCCGCTGCCGCCCGCGCCGCCCTGCTCAATCCCAAACTTGGTGGCCACCTGCACCTACTCCCGCGGCAGCCACTGCAGCGCCTTTCGGTCCTCGTCGGAGACGCTGATGGCCGCGCTCCTCCACGTTCCAGCCGCGCAGCTCCCCTCCCTCGCGCGGGCGCTCGCCGCCGACGCGCGCCGGCTGCGGTGCCACCTGGCGTTCCTGCTCCTCTCCCCGCCGCACTTCGCCCGCGCACTCGCGCGGCTCCGCCCCATGACGCTGCACGCCAAGGCCGCGCTGCCGGGACGCGTCCTCCTGCGCTCCCTCCTCCTGCTCCTCCCGGCTCTCTGCCCCGACGACGACCACGGCGGCGGCGGCTCTCGGCAGCAGCAGCAGCACCACGACGACGGCGGAGCAGGTGGCCGGATCTGGCGCCGGCCGTCTCGCGCAACTCCTTCAGGCCGGCGCAGAGGCGGAGGCGAGCTGCGACGCCCGCTACGCGGACGACGGCGGAGAGCGAGGTCGCCACCCTTGCGGCCGTCTTCTTTCCCGGCGGCGGACGGCGGCCTGCGCCTCATCCCCTTCCCCGGCCACCTCCGCCTCCGCCTACTGGGCCTCCGAAACGGGCGCGTCCACCGACGTCGACGAGGCGGAACCGGCGGGCCCACCTAGTGCCGCCACTGCCATGTCGCCGGGGGCCCGAAGCCGTGGAGGAGGACGAGGACGGGGCGCGCGTCGACGACGCCCGACTGGAAGCGCCAGCAGTAGACCGTGGTGGCGCCGCCGTCGAGGGGTACCGACGCCTCCACGAGCGGTTGGGATCTGGAGGACGCGAGCTCGGCAGAGGCCCCCCGTGGCCACCTCGAACCCCGCCGCCTTCTTCTCCGGTCTCCTCCGGCGATGGAAGAAAGGGGATCCGGCGACGACGGACCGGCTCCCTGCTCCGCTCGTTCTTCCCCTCCGCTCGGCGACGGCGGGAGCCAACTGCCGCGACCGATGCAGGACGGGATGCGCATCGGCCGCTGCAAGCTGCTCTGTTTGCAGCATGGAGTTTTTCTCCCTCCTTTCTTCATAGAGGCGTTTGCAGCATAGAGATGCAGATTGATTGCTGGAGATAGTCCACGCAAGTTTTAGCTCATATCTGCATCACTGCAGCAAGCTATATATGCTCACTTTATAGTTGTTATGTCATGAGTTATAAATGAAAAAAAAACAATGTGGCCATATGTCATGAATAACGAACTATTGTGCCCCTCTCAAAAAAAAAAAAGAACTATTGAGCCCCTCTCCAAAAAAAAAAAAGAACTATTGAGCCATGCTGCTATTATCACTTCATGTGGACAAGCAGTGCTTTCAATATTTTGTTGACATATCTATATAAACTATATAATTGGTACCCACTAACGATTTCTCTTGCCTCTCAACACGCCACGTCATAGCCCACTACACGCCATGTCATTATCTACTATAAGCCATGTCAACATCCACCAAGTCATGTCAACATCCACCAAATTATATATTTTTGTCTTCGTCGGTTTTCTGTGACTAATAGCATGTTGTGTTTGCGAGTAGCACGCCATAAAATTCTCGCAGTTGAAATACATGTAGGATCAATTATTTAAAAATGGTTCTCTCTTAACAAAATTGACACACTTTCATATATAATATTGTTTACAGATGAATATCGTCATGTAATCATTTTTGTGTTTCTATTTTTCACATTTCACCTTAAATTTTTGTTTAAAAATTCCCGCGACAACGCGCGGGGTATCACCTAGTGCACTGATTATATGAAGTTATTGGGATTAAACATGTTAAACATGCTGGCAGTAGCTGTGCAGATAGAAAATAGCGTCGATGCAATTTGATGGTCATTGAGATCACGTATTGAATTATCAGTGCATAAGTAAGATTACAGTCCTTGTTAAGCTCAATGGTGCACGGGCTGGTATCACTGTTACCTGAGCTTAGTAAGCCATGTTCCTCAGCTGTTGACGAACAGGAAATCTGTCGTTGTAGACTTGTGGTCATTGCGGTGTTTAGTTTTGTGTTTATGTACCTTGTTATTGTTGGTATGTGTGGTTGTAATTAGCTCTATTGTAAGTGACTATTGTGCATATTTGTGATATAAAGAGAAGAGAGGGGCTGAGGTGTGGAGTTAACTCAGCCAGAAAAATCCTCAAATTCAACATGGTATACAGAGCCGCTAGGGTTAGGGTGATTTGGGCGATTCCGGCCAGCCGACCCCGCCGGCGTCCGTAGGCAGGCGCTGCGGCGGCGTGTGGAGCAGTGGTCAGCGTCCGCGATGCGCCGCCGCCGCCCTGTTTCGCGATGTGCCGCCGCTGCGCGTGAAACTGAGTGGAGCAGAGCGGAGTTTGGTGCTTCTGCTGGGCCTAGTTGGGCCAATGTGGGAGAAACAAAGCATATCGAGGGTAGCAGGATGGAAAACCCGCGAATGAGCTTGTAGTCCAATGGTAGGACGGTCTAGTGGAACGCTACCCACTAGGGTTCAAATCCTGGTGCTTGCATCTTTTCCTGAATTTATTCCAGGATTTTCCGACGTTATGCATTAAGTGGTAAGTGACGTTCCCGTTGAGATGAGGCGCCAGTGGTGACTTCGGGAATCTCGGTGGGTTGTAAGGAATCAGATGCTCGTAGCCTAGGAGGGAAAGAGGGTGAATTAGATAACTTAAAACCTTAACCTATGGTTTCCACTACTTTGCATAAAGTAAACTAGATTGTTTCTATCTAGATGTGCAATATATGGTTGATCTAGTGTGAAACCCTCATCCCAAAACAAGTTTTGCAACCTATAGCTAATCCTAGCAAGATACTACTCTAGGAAAGTAAAGGCAAGCAAGGATTGCAAGAATGTAAAGCAGATACGTAAAGAGGGATGAGAGGAAGCAAACTCTTGACAAGCGATTTATCCCGTGGTATAAGTAGGTTTTGCAACCTATAGCCAATCCTAGCAAGATACAACTCTAGGGAAGTAAAGGCAAGCAAGAATTGCAAGAATGTAAAGCAGATACGTAAAGAGGTATGAGAGGAAGCAAACTCTTGACAAGCGATTTATCATGTGGTGTCAGTAGGCACTAAGCCACCTGAAACGAACCGGATTTCCCAGAAAGGAAACCCGATCCCTGCACCTCGGTGATAGTCCCAGGAGGCTATCACGTGCAAATCCCTGTCTCAGAAAGTAAAGATAACCGTACAACAGAAGGCAATATACGAAGGTCCACATAATAATAATATAATAATTAAGCATCTGAGTACAGCATTACGGCACATGCCGGGTACAAGTCCAACAGGACTGAATCAAACAGAGTAAACATCTACGCATCGGCTCTCATGTAGCGAAGTGGACTCCATCTCCCAAAGGCAAGCTCGAGTGTAGGGCGGCCTCAGTCATCCCATCCATCGTGCTCAAAGTCGTAGTCCGGCTCTTGGTCTGAAATCCCGTCATCTACTCGATAAGCGAGTAGGTCATGTCAGCTTCCCAACAAAGAGCATAAGCAAAAGAGAATAATTCTAATATGCATGAGTAATCCTATTTATGGCTGTAGAAGGTTATGCAAGCAGCGGTAGCAGCATCAAGGAATGCAGAAAAGCCGAGAGGTCACCATCTCCGAGGAGATCCACACCTCCGAGGACAACGCCTCCGGGGTCAACACCCCAAACAAGGAAAGAACACCACGCACTGGATCTCAACCGAGACACAGCATCCCGCTCTCATCTGCGACGTGGGGTCACCAACTCCTATCCCCACGTCTCAACAGCACAAAGCCAGGCTCACACACACATGGGAGAGAAAGCAGCAGAAAAGAATACTAGCCATGTGAGAGATCGAAAGGGCTGTCCATACCAGTGGACACGGACTATAGCTATAGATTTAACACTCTGCAGAGGTTGTACAACTGGACCCGCCGAGTAGAGCAGAATCGGATGCCTCCGATCCACCTCTCTACCTAACGGCCGGAGACCTAGCAGTGGATGGCACTCTCCTGCCTCTCCGAGCCTGACTCGTCCTGAACTGGGGCGCGAAACTTGCCAGCAGGGCCTCGAAGCTGTGAGACAATCCCCGGAGGAGCCGGGGCGACGTCTACTCGGGGTGTATAACCCGTCCCCCTCACACGATCACACTGATCCGCCTACAGGCTGGATGCCATCCACCTACTAGTTCTCGGACCGAACCCCGCCCATAACAAGGCGAACGGTTTGTACGAAAATAACCCAAAGATCAAGATCACACAGTCGATCAGTCCTTAATTGCAAGAGCGAGCACTCACCATCTCCATCCGAACGACACGCCGCTAGGGCGGGAGGCCAGGTCGCATCTCCCTTAGACAGGCGTTCTCAAGTAACCAAAGCGGCTCGCTCTCGCGGTAACAAGTCAAGGATACACACTCACCCAAAACACACGCTAGAATACCGAGATATCCCAATCTCAGTCCAAACCGGAGATCCATCCATAACTAAGGGTAAAATATATGGATGAATAAAGTCGGGAACTAGCTAGGGGTCTGT
This sequence comes from Cenchrus fungigraminus, assembly GCA_036936925.1. NCBI lineage: Eukaryota > Viridiplantae > Streptophyta > Magnoliopsida > Poales > Poaceae > Cenchrus > Cenchrus fungigraminus. The sequence goes on from CM072779.1 coordinate 13,372,263, forward strand.
AGCTAGTTCCAAAAGTAGGTATATCAAGGACAGGATTAATCAATTTCCAAGGCATGGCTAACAATTGTCTATGCAATTTAAAAACATGCATAAATAGTAATTAAGCACTAGCAACTAAAGCATGCATATGATCTATATGGTTGGGAGTGACATGACACCTGGCTGGCGTCCGTAGTCCTGGTCTGGGTTGAAGTCGGGGTCGTAGGCCTCCTCCGGATCGTAGCTCGGGTCTGTGCAGCACGAGATACGAGTATAGATGGTCATATGGCACGAGGCCCATGGGCCTGCCCAAAGCACGATTTTTTGGCCCGACACGAGCACGGGCCCAGCACGATAATTTCGGGCCTGGGCTGGCACGAGCACGACGTTGGGCTGTGCTGGGCTACAACCTCAGCCCATAGTGCCGGCCCAGCACAGCACGAACTCCCCTAGGCACGAAGCGGCCCATGGGCTGGCACGAGGCCCAGTGGCCCACCTGGCCCAGTAGCCTGACGCCATATAAAAGCCGGCGCCTCCCCTTTCTCCTCCCCAAACCCTAGCCAGCCACCCAACCCCACCGCCGCCCCTCCTCTTCCTCTGCATCTCCTCCTCATCTACCTCTCTTCTCTCTCGCCTGTCTCCTCCCGCTCCCAGGCAGCGGCGGCCCCACTCTCCCTCCTGCACATGGAGCCGCCGGGGCGAGGAGGCACCTACGACCGGATCCATGGTCCGGCCTCCATGTCCATGGGGCGGCGGTGCGGCCGACGGTGAGGATCTCCGGCCTCCACAGCGGAGGAGCTACGGGCGCAGCGGAGCTCAAGTAGGGCGCGGGCGAGCTCCACGACCCGACAACCTCCTCTGCCTCCCCTCCGACCTCCGGCGCGACGGACTCCTCCTTCCTCTCCTCCAGCGTCGGGCGGCGGCGGCCTTCTCTTCTTCCTCCCCTCTGACCTTCGGCGCGTCGGGCTGGCACGAGCACGACGGCACGTTGGGCCGCCGCCGGGCCATCGTGCCGGCACGGCACGAAAATTAGGCGTCGTGCTCGTGCTGTGCCGCGAGCTCGGCACGTAGTGCCGACACGGCACGAGCACGAAGTGCATCGTGCCGTGTCGTGCTCGTGCCCGTCGTGCCCGGGCCACTTCGTGCTCGTGCCGTGCTGTGCTGGGTGGGCCAAATGGCCATGTATAGATACGAGACGCTAAATTACCAGCAATCAACTAAGCATAAATCCAAATAAACCCAATTTTAAAAGATCCAGACTATCTACAATCAGCACCGTCTCATTTTTAGAAAAATAATGAAACTAGTTTCATATTTTTCGGAGTTATAAATAATTAGTTATGAATTTTCAAAGGTTTATAGATTTATAAATTAATTTCCAAATTCATTTATAAATTAGAAAATGATTTTTAATTTTGAAAATAGGCGATGATGTCAGCCTGACCTAGGCATGACGTCAGTGTCAGGGTCAGTGGGCCGTTATTGGGCCGAAAGTGTTAGTGGGCCGATTTCGGCCCCTCGGACTCAGCCCATTGGGCCAAATGAGCCAAGTCCAACAGAGGCCCCTCAACTAAAAACAAAGGCCACGGCAGAAAAGGAGAAAAGGCCGTGTTGGGTTTCAGCGGGTCGGTTGGCCCGTTACCTCCACGGATTCGCACCGGAGAAGTCCGGTGGAGGTCCTTGGAGTTATCTGGGGTGCACGGTACCCCCTTGCCATCCGCGCGCGCATCGGCGCGCGCCCGGCGGTGACGGTGTACGGCGTACGGCGACGGCGGTGGCTCTGGAGCTCGTGCAAGCGGTCGCCAGTGACCACTTGGGCCCAGCGGCTATCTCGGCGCAGCCATGGCCCTGGGGTCGAGCTCTTTGGCCGGCGCGGCGCGGCACGGTGGCGCTCTCGGCGTGATGCGGAGGTGACGGCGGCGACATTGCGAAAAACAGCGGCGATGCAGTAGCGGTTCTGGCACGCGCATCAGCTGATGCTTCAGCGCGGCATGGCTAGCACGTGGGCGTGCTTGGCCTGGGCACGCGCGCGAACGTAGGCATGGCCTGGCCGCGACACAACCGAGCCGGCGCGCGGTTCCGCGGCGAGATGAGGCCACGGTGCGGCGCAACGGCGACGCGACAGCTGCGGCGTCCAAGACTTTGCGCAGAGCTTCTGGCCTTGTGCCGAGGTGCTCAGGGTTCAGTAGCTCACGCGCACACGCATACACAAGTGCGGCGGCGAAACTTGGCTCGCGCGCACGAACACGCGCACAGCACAGCAGTGCTCCGGCGCGTCGCGGCGGAGTCGATGGCGGCGGGTTAGTGGCCAACGGCCTGCCTGCTTGTGCTGGGGTGCACGACGGCGACAAGGTAAAGGGTTCCTGCAGAAGATCAGCGGCACGAAGGCCGGACAGAGGCTAGTTAGCGAGCTCGAGGCTCGGCACACGGCGCGGCGGCCGGCGCGGCGTGGCGCAGGGGCACGCTCCCGGGCATCACAGGAAGGTCAAGGGAGGAAGGGAAGAAGCAGGGCAGAATGGCGCTCACGATGGGGTGAAGGTGTAGACGTGGCCGTGACGAGCGTCGGGGAAGCGGCGGTGAAGTCACGGCAGCGCGGCGAGTTGATGCGGCGGCGTCTTCCTCTGCTTCGGCTCCTGCTCAGCGCGGACAGCTCGTTCCTCGGCCCGATCAGCTCCGGCTTATACGGCTCCGGTGATGGCGAGGTGGCGCGGCGGCGAAGCGCGCCCCTCCTTCTCTTCTTCCCCCTTCTCCTTCTCCTCCCCTCTCTTCTCCTCTCGGCGGCGGAACAGGGGAACCAAAGGGGAGAGACCCCAATTGCGAGTTGCCTTGCGACAGGGGCCTTGCCCAGGGGTTTAGAAGCTCGAGCACGTCGAGGCGAAAGGCAAAAGGGTCACGCCTCGGTCCCTATTGGCTTGCGGTGGCGTGAAGGTGATGTGGCGGCACGGCAGTGGATGGCGGGTTTTTGTGCGCGTCAACAGGTGAGGGTAAAAGGGGAAAATCCTTGGGCGGTGCGCGGGCGCGGGCGTGGTCGCCTGGCTCGGCGTCCGTGCCACAGGCGCGGTCAGGGCTTGTCCCCTGGTCAGGTGCGCACGCGCGCGCGAGCGTGGCGGCGGTGCGGGCAGGTGTGTGCGAGTGCGTGGATCGGCGGGGGAAGACGAAGACCGGTCGGGGTCCCACGCGTCAGAGAGTCAAGAGAGGCGGGACACGAGGCTGGGCTGGATGGGCTGCCTTGGTGGGCCGGTAGAAGATCAGGGTGTGCCGGCGCTCATGGGCTTTACGATGGCGGGGCTCTAGCAAACCTTAGGGATAGTTAGCTGGCCCGGATTGTTAGATAGCTTTTGAATTTAGTTTTGAATATATGATTACACTATATTTATGAATTTGATTTGAATCAAATTCAAAACACACTCAATCAAAACCAAATAAAATCCATAAAATCCAACTCACATATCTAAACCATAAATTGAATTTATATTTTTATAATTAGGTTTTATTTATATAGAATTTAGATGAGAGGCTAGAAAGGGGTTTAAATTATGGGAACACTTCACCATATAAATGAAAGTTCAAATTTTCACTCATTTTCATACTTCTAAATTTCTGGGATGTTACATTCTCCCACACCACCGGGAATCTCGTCCTCGAGATTTAAGCTCCATCCTCTCCCTCGAACAAGTGAGGGAATTCTCTCCTGAGGTCGGCTTCCTTCTCCCAGGTTGCTTCTCGCTCCGTGTGGTGACTCCACATCACCTTACAGTAAGGAATGGTGGTCCTCCTGGTTTCCTTTGTTGCCCTGTCCAAGATCTTCTCTGGGTACTCTGCATACTCCAGGGTGTTCTCCAGGTCGAGTATCTCAATCGGGACTTGCTTTGCCTCAACTTCCTTCTCACTCTTCTTCAACTGTGACACGTGGAACACGGGGTGTACAGCGGACATCTCCTCTGGTAGTGCGAGCCTGTAAGCGAGCTTACCAACTCTCTGAGTGATCCGGTAAGGCCCCACATACCTCGGGGCAAGCTTCCCCTTCACTGCAAACCTCTTGGTTCCTCTCATCGGGGACACTTTCAGGTAGACGAAGTCACCCACCTCGAACGACAAGTCTCTCCTGTGTCGGTCGGCGTAGCTCTTCTGTCTGCTCTGGGTAATCTTTAGGTTGTCTCGAACCTTCTCCACTTTCTCCTCAGCTTCCTGTATGGCATCTGCCCCAAAGACCATCCTCTCTCCTACCTCTGACCACATCAAGGGTGTTCTGCACTTTCTCCCATAGAGTGCCTTGAATGGTGCCATCTTGAGACTTACTTGAAAGCTGTTGTTGTAAGAGAACTCTGCATAGGCGAAACTGCCCTCCCAATCTGTGTCGTAGGTCAGAGCACAAGCTCTCAGCATATCCTCCAACACTTGGTTTACTCTCTCTGTCTGTCCATCCGTCTGAGGGTGAAAAGTTGTGCTGTAGCTGAGTGTGGTCCCCATCCTATCGTGAAAGCTCTGCCAAAACCTTGCTATGAACTGGAGTCCTCTATCGGACACTATGCTCCTCGGTGCTCCGTGTAGCCTGAGTATGTGGTCCACGTACAAGTCTGCCAACTGGTCTATCGTGTATCGAATCTTCACTGGTACAAAGTGAGCAACCTTAGTCAGCCTGTCCACTATGACCAAACAGAATCGTTGCCCTTCTGAGTCCGTGGTAGTCCCACCACAAAGTCCATGGAAATGTCATCCCACTTCCATTGAGGAATTTCCAACGATTTCAACAGTCCTGCAGGCCTCTGGTGCTCAATCTTCACTCGGCTGCAAGTGTCACAACAAGCCACGTAGTAGGCTAGGTCCTTCTTCATATCCATCCACCAGAACCTCTGCTTCAAGTCTTGGTACATCTTTGTGCTTCCTGGGTGAATGGAGTACCTTGAATCATGGGCTTCTCTCAGAATTTGCTCTCGAAGTTCCTTGTCCTGCGGGACACAGATCCGATCTTTCAACCACACGGTTCCTTGCTCATCAATTCGGTAGTCCTCAGTTTTGCCCTCCAACATCAGCTCTCGAATAGCTCCAACCTCTTTGCATGCTTTCTATGCTTCCCGAATCCTTTCTTCCAGGTCGTAGGTCACTTGTAGTTCGTTGAGTTGTCCTTGCTCCACAATCTCAAGCTGAAACTGCTCTAGTTCTTCGTGAAGTGCTGGCTGCTCCTGCCTCACCATCAAGTTGTTGTAATATGACTTTCTGCTCAGTGCATCTGCCACAATGTTTGCCTTGCCTGGGTGGTAGTGACTCTCTAGATCGTAGTCCTTGATCAGCTCTAACCATCTCCTCTGCCTCATGTTCAGTTCCGACTGAGTAAAGAAGTACTTCAGACTCTTGTGATCGGTGTATAGCTCACACTTGTTGCTGATCAAGTAGTGCCTCCGAATCTTCAGGGCGTGGACAACTGTCGCTAGCTCCAAGTCGTGGGTAGGGTAGTTCTCTTCGTGCTTCTTGAGCTGCCTCGATGCATACGCAACAACTTTGCCCTCATGGATCAACACACATCCCAATCCTTGCTTCGAGGCGTCACAGTACACCACGAAATCCTTCTTGATATCTCGCAGGGTAAGAATCGGAGTTGTCGTGTGCCTCTTCTTTAACTCCTGGAAACTCCTCTCACAAGCCTCTGACCACTCAAACTTCTTGTCGTTCTTCAACAGCTCTGTCATTGGCTTCGCTATCTTGGAGAAGTTCTCTATGAACCTCCTGTAGTAACCTGCCAACCCGAGAAAGCTCCGGATATCTGTCACTGTGAGTGGCTGCTCCCACTTGGTAACTGCTTCCACCTTCGAAGGGTCGACTGAAACTCCCTCAGCTGACAACACGTGACCCAAGAAAGCAACTTCCTCCATCCAGAACTCACACTTGCTGAACTTAGCATACAACTTCTGCCGTCTCAGCCTCTCCATCACAATCCGAAGGTGCTCTTCATGTTCTTCTGCTGTCTCTGAGAAAATCAGTATGTCATCAATGAACACCACCACGAACTTGTCCAGCTCTTCCATGAAGACCTTGTTCATCATGTTCATGAAGTAGGTCGGGGCGTTGGTCAGCTCGAAAGAAACCACTACGAACTCGTACAGGCCGTACCGAGTCGTGAAAGCTGTATTCGGGATATCCTGGTCCCGAATCTTCATCTGGTAGTACCCTGACCTCAAGTCAATCTTGGAAAAGAACTTTGCCTTCCGCAGCCTGTCTAGCAAGTCGTCAATCCTGGGCAGAGGATACCTGTTCTTGATTGTCATCGAGTTGAGTGTCTGGTAGTCCACACACATCCTCTTGGTGCCATCCTTCTTGTCCACAAACAGAACTAGCGAACCCCAAGGTGAGGCACTCGGCCGAATAAACCCTTGCTCTAGCAATTTCTTGAGTTGCTTCTTCAGCTCATCGAGTTCATCCGCGGACATCTTGTACGGGCTCTTGGCCACTGGTCCAGCTCCTGGCATCAGCTCAATCACAAACTAATGTCCCGATCTGGCGGTAGCTCGGTCAACTCCTCAGGAAACACGTCGGGGTACTCCCTCACCACCGAAATCTCCTCCATACTCTTTCCTTTCATGTTTCACAACATCGGCGTCCACCTCTGGCGTTGTGGCTTGATCAACACTCTGGCTCCGTTGGGGTGTTCCAACTGCACGTACACTGGGTTGCAGTTTACCAATCCTTTGTGCTGGGCTAACCACTCCATCCCAAGTATCACATCGATCCCGGTCGACTCCAAGACCGTCAAGTCTGCCACAAACAACTGCTTCTCGAACACTATGTTCACTCCTCTACACTCCAGCGTACTCCGCTTCTCCCCTAGCGGAGAACTAGTAACTATAGGTCATGGTCTGAGCTTAGTTGGTAATGACCTTTCCTTTACAAACTTGGTAGAAATGTACGAATACTGAGCACCAGTGTCAAACAGAACGGTAGCCATAACTGAATCAACCAAAAACTCACCGAGAGCCACGTCTGGTGCTGCGGCTGCCTCCTCCGCTGTCAGGTGGTTTAGTCTGCCTCGTGTGGGTGGTGGTGCACTCTTCTGCTGGTTCTGCGTGGGCTGTCCTCCTGGAGCTGGTGTCTTTGCTGGAGTCTGGTACTGAGTGTTCCTGTTCTGTCCTCCCTGCTGAAGCTTCTGGGGACACACGGTGGACTTGTGGCCTAGCTGACGGCAGTAGTAGCAGGTGATCTGAGAGCTGTTGTAGGCTGGCCGCTGCTGCGGCCTGGGCTTCCACTGTCCTGAACCTCCACTACCTCTGGCGTGACCTCTGCCCTGCTGAGAGTACTGAGTCTGCTGCTGCTGCGGGTACAGGCACTGCCTCTGCGGTGGGTACTGTGGTGGAGCTGACCTCTGTCGCTGGTGTGAGCCCTAGTGCCCTGCACGGTCTGCACGCTGCCTCTTCTCTCCTCGGACCTCCACGTAGTCCAACCTCGACTTCTCCACGACCAAGGCCTTGCCCACCTGTCAGGGGGTGAGACCTGGACAGATCCGCTAGGGGGTTACCCTAGAGGTTTGCAGGTTAATGGAGGGTCGGGACCTAAGAGCGTAGGTGGTAGTCCACGTGGTGAACTCGGAACTAGGCAAGTATGGCGAAGAACACAGGGAGACAAAGGGTTTAGACTGGTTTAGGCCTCCGGCGAGTAAAATCCTACGTCCAGTTGTGGTGGATTATGCGAGAGGATGAAGATCTGCCCCCGAGGAGGGCGCCCCAGGCCACCTTATATTGGCCGACGACCTTGGACTACAAGTTGGTTTCCATCTATCCTAGTTGGTTACAACAGGGAAAGCTTATCCGAGCTGGACTGTCTTGTCTTGTACACCAAGTATCTTTACGTTCTTGGGCCCGCATGTCAGGTCGGCGGGTCTTCTGGTAGGTCGGACCCACCTGTCGGGGACGGCTGAGACCCTGGTCGGTGGGGACCCATGGGTACCCATGTCTCTCAAGCCCCGATCGACGTGTAGGCGTAGCGGCCGAGGTGAGGTTGCGTCGAAGAGTAGCGAAGGCATGGCACCATCGAGGTCGTGAAGGGTGCACGGGGATCCAAAAAAGAAAAACCCCTCTGATGCGCGCACAAAGTTGAACGTCGGGCTTCTGGGATGAAGGACCATAAGGTCGAAGTGAAGACGAGGCATCGATCTTGAAGAACCACCGACCTGACCTGAGTCAAGTGCAACATAGTAACTGTCGCGACCTTCAGAAAGGTCGCCATGCCTACCGCAGGTAGGTCGAGCGGAGAAGTAGTGGAAGCAGGCTTCCAGTAGGTCGAGGCGACCTGAAGAAAATAGGGAGTCGCAAGACGCACAAGTGTAGTAGCCCCCGAGCAGTAAAGCGACCAGAATGGCCGGTTTGATGCTCCGAAGAAGAAGAAGAAATAAATATTCGAACCTACAGCCTTCTGCTCAGGAAACAGAATTGTGCTCTGTGAAACCACCCCAATAGGACAAAACACTCCGGAATCTTGCAGAAGTCGTCAGACGCTAGGGCTGACATGACCTGAGTCATGGGCGCACTGTATGGTCACGGGCCGGCTTCCAAGCGAAGCACAAGTCGCTGGCACCCGCAAGAGACAAACAATGCTCCAGGATCTTGCAGTCAGGTAGGGGAAAGGCGCGCCGACTGTCAGAGCTGCAACGAGGTCTGGCGACCTGAAGTGGGCGATGACGGAGACACCGGGAGGTCTGGCGACCTGAAGTGGGCGACGACGGAGACGCCGGGAGGTCTGGCGACCTGAAGTGGACGACGACGGAGACGTCGGGAGGTCTGGCGACCTGAAGTAGGCGACGACGGAGCCACCGGGAGGTCTGGCGACCTGAAGTGGGCGACGACGGAGCCGCCAGGAGGTCTGGCGACCTGAAGTAGGCGACGACGGAGACGCCGGGAGGTCTGGCGACCTGAAGAGGACGACGACGGCGACGCCGGCAGGTCTAGCGACCTGAAGAGGGCAACGACGGAGACGCCGGGAGGTCTGGCGACCTGAAGTGGGCGACGACGGAGACGCCGGGAGGTCTGGCGACTTGAAGTAGGCGACGACGGAGCCACCGGGAGGTCTAGCAACCTGAAGTAGGCGACGACGGAGACGTCGGGAGGTCTGGCGACCTGAAGAGAACGACGACGGAGACGCCGCGAGGTCTGGCGACCTGAAGAGTATGACGACGGTCAAGGTCCTTACAGCTATTGAAGCCTTTTATATACACATTTGTATGACAAATGGTGTGTCCGAGTAGATGTAGAGGCGCCCGGGCGGCAATGGTATGGCTACCAAGGTCCCAGCTGGGTTGTATTAGCACGCCGACCTCCAGGAGGCCTTAAGAAATGATGAAGGGTCCGTGGCGACCTGGATCGTCACGGCCATTGTGCGATGGCACAACGCAGGTAGTCAGCCTGAAAAATCTAGGTCTACACGACCTAGAAGGCAGCAGGGCCTTAGCGACCTCAGGGAGGGGCTACATGACCAGGAGGTCTCCAACGGGCAGTAGAACCATTAAGCGCGGGGCCGTTGGTGTGATATTTTATCACTGTGGGTCGTTGCGACCTAGGAGGCAGCGGAGCCTTAGCCACCTCAAGGAGGAACTACATGGCCAGGAGGCCGCCAACGGGCAGTAGAGCCATTAAGCACGGGGCTGTTGGTGTGATATTTTATCACTGTGGGTCGTTGCGACCTAAGAGGCAGCGGGGCCTTATCGACCTCGTGGAGGTGATGCGATAGACCCAAAGGTCATCAGAGGTCAAGAGACCTTGAAGAAAATGTTGATATGGGGGCTTGAAGTAGGGTATAACGAGTCCATGGACGCCGGGAGGTCTGGCGACCTGAAGTGGGCGACGACGAGGATGCCGGGAGGTCTGGCGACCTCGAGATGGCGACGACGGGGACGCCGGGAGGTCTGGCGACCTCGAGAGGGCGACGAGCCCCTGAGTGTGGAAGCTGGATGAGTCGTGGAAGCGCCGAGTCGCCTCCCGCCGGGAGCCAAAGAGGTCCTCTAGGCAACAGGAGACACATCCAGAGGTCAGAGGTACCCCGAAAGCTGGACAAGGAGCTGGCCCTGTGAAACAAAGTAAATGCAAAGACGGTGTATTAATCTGCACAAATGTGATAAAAATTTATCCTAAGCTTAAGACATGCTTGCAATGTGTTTTGTTTGATAAAGCATTCCCCTCATCGTGCCAAGCGCAAATTATGCGAACTCAAATGCTATGAAGCTGCAAAACGTGTCCCCTCCGCTAACCCAACTCAGTGGAGGAACGGCTTACCGACTGCACAGCTCAGCATGGAGGCTTAGGTGCAGCTGACGCGCGGAGGGGGGCCTTGGACCCAAGGTCTCGCAACCACACGACTTAAGAATGCGCATAGCGAGTAAAAAGCATTTAAAGGAAGAACACACAGAATTAAATTAAGTCCCTCAGGTCTGGCGACCTTTAGATTGGCAAAGCCAAGCCCCCGAGTGTATCGAGGTCGGCTATACCAAGCCCCCGAGCGTGTCGAAGGGGGAGGGAAAATAAAGCAAGAAAAAGCATGTAAAGCAGGTCGGCGAAAGAAATTGAAGCCGTAAAATATTTAATTAAAATAGCACTTAGCTTGTGCGTCGCCGTGGCCGAGGTCGACGTGGCGAGCTCGAGACGCCGAAGAGGTCGGTGATGAGTCGTTGAAGGTCGGAAGAGCCAAAGCTACGCCGAGCTGTGAAGATGTCGAAGAGGTCATCGACACGCGTGTGATGACGTAGCAGGTCGCCGAGACAAGCCGAAGCCGTGCCGAGCTACGGAGGAATCGAAGAAGTCGGAACGTGATCGTCGATGCGAACGGAGTTGCGCCGAGTTGCCGAGGTGCTAGCGCCGAGCGTGGTCGGCGGAGCTGGAGCCGTGCGAGCTCGAGACGCCGAAGAGGTTGGCGAGGCGAGCTGAAGTCACGCAGGCATGCCGTGATCGAGATGCCGAGGGGTCGACAAAACGCCATTGGAGGGGCGGCGATGCGAGCTGGACTCGAGCCGAGTTGTCGAAGAGGTCGACGAAACCAGCTGTAGGAGCAGCGGCGCGTGGCGTAGTGGTCGTCGAGACGGACACGGCGAACCGTGTTCGCACGCTGTAGCCATCAAGCGAGCCGCGTCATCACCATGTAGATCGGTAGTAGCAAAAATCTATCTGCTAGCTTTTCCTTGTAGATGCATGTGCATGTTAGAAGAAAAAATAGATTAGTTCAATCCTTGCCGGCCAATCAAATTAAGGAGCAATTGAAATCGGATAGGAAAAAAAGAAAGGAAAATCTTCCCTGTTACGTATCCATCTTGTAGATGAATTTGCCTTCGCGTGCACGTGATGAACATGAGTCAACACACGTAAACACCAAGGCCTGCTGCCGTCCTTGATCATTGCAGATGCATTCTTCCTGGTCGTATGCTAATGTAGCCGGATGTTGTGAACGCCGTCGATCATTGGGTGGGTGGGCGGACGCGAAAAATTTCTGCGCGCCGTGAGGGAGTTCGTCGTGCCGTCGCTGAAGATGATGCTGGGTCTGGCCACCATGCTGCACAGCGAGCTCCCGATCACCCCTACCTGGCACGCCAACTGTCAGGGGGTGAGACCTGGACAGATCCGCTAGGGGGTTACCCTAGAGGTTTGCAGGTTAATGGAGGATCGGGACCTAAGAGCGTAGGTGGTAGTCCACGTGGTGAACTCGGAACTAGGCGAGTATGGTGAAGAACACGGGGAGACAAAGGGTTTAGACTGGTTCAGGCCTCCGGAGAGTAAAACCCTACGTCCAGTTGTGGTGGATTATGCGAGAGGATGAAGATCTGCCCCCGAGGAGGGCGCCCCAGGCCGCCTTATATTGGCCGGCGACCTTGGACTACAAGTTGGTTTCCATCTATCCTAGTTGGTTACAACAGGGAAAGCTTATCCGAGCTGGACTGTCTTATCTTGTACACCAAGTATCTTTACGTTCTTGGGCCCGCATGTCAGGTCGGCGGGTCTTCTGGTAGGTCGGACCCACCTGTCGGGGACGGCTGAGACCCTGGTCGGTGGGGACCCATGGGTACCCATGTCTCTCACCACCAGGGCGTGAAGGGTAGCACAGTCATGTGCAGCCAGGTGGTGCGCCATCCCTCTGTGGAGTCCCTTACGGTACCAGTACATCTTCTTCTTCTCGGTGTTGGAGTCGTCGGGTGCGTACCGCATCATCTCCTGGAAGCGGTTGGTGTACTCCTGCACTGATATCTGTCCCATCCTTAGGTGCCTGAACTCGTCTGCCTTTCTGTCCATCACCGCCTCCGGGATGTGGATCTCCCTGAAAGCCTCCACAAACTCCGCCCACGTGATGTGGGTCGGGTCCTCGTGCGAGTCACAGTAGCTGTCCCACCAAGCTCCTGCGGTGCCGACCAGCTGGTGCGCGGCAACTGACACACACTCCTCCTCTGAAAGGTCCGTGAGCTCCAGCTTCTTCTCAATCTCCCTCAACCAGTTGTCTGCCACAAGTGGGTCTGCTGAGTTGTCGAAGGTCAGTGGGCGCAGCTTGGAGAAACCCTCCACTCTCTTCTACAAGCTCTCGGGCTGGTCCCTGAAGTTCCTCCGGTTGTTGTTATTGTTCTGAACCACGATGTTGGCGATCGTCTGCATCAGCTGGGTCTGAAGTGCCATCACTGCTGCTAGGTTGGGCGGTGGTGCCGGCTGCTCCTGTTCCTGCTCTGGCTCAGGCTCAGCCTCCTCGGGCTCCTCCTCCTCTGGGTCAACTGGTGCTCGGCCTCCTCGGCCTCCTCGCCCGCCGCGGTGTCCACCACGACGTCCGCCACGTGGGGCATGGCCTCCACGGCGGCCACGATCTCTACCTCTTGCGGGGAGAGGGACGTCCTCCTGCTCGGCGTCCTCCCGGGCTGCCTCCTCAAAACGACGTAGGAGCCGTCCTGACCGTCTCACCCCCGACATCTGTTCCAAGAATTGAGATCATGAGAAATGAGTTGTCAGAAATTAACTTTAAGGTACTTAAACATATAAGGAGTATCTAGCTAACAACAAACAATTTCACACAAGCATATAAGAAGCATAAACTCCGGCAAAAGATCGATAACTCCAATCACTCATGCAAGATCACCATACAAAAGGTGTGTATCTCGAGGCCTACTCCACAACCTTCGAGATTACACAGAAGCATGAGAACTACCACGCGATACATATAGGGTGGTCAACTAAACATGATCAACATGAAGAACTCTACTCTAGCTGATTACTGGATCATCCCCTCAAGGTGCCTGCCTCTGAACTGTAGCTGGTGAGTAGGGTTGAAAACGGTCGGGATACATCCCATTCCGTTCCGTCCCGATTTCTACATTTATCCCGATCGAATTCGTATTTTCGGAAAAAAACAAAATCGGTACGAAAAACGGAATATGAAATACGAAATCGGAACGGAATCGATTTAGGTCGTATCCCAACCTTTTTCATATATCCCGTTTTTCATCCGGAATATCCCGTATATGCTATGTGGTACATCCCGAATTTTGTATCACAGGGAAAGAAGCTCAGCCCTGCGCAGGCGGCAGCAACTCTCGAGCGCCGCTCGCAGCTCGGAACCGCTGACCGGCGCCGCTCGCTGCCCCATCCCCTGTTGGCTGTTGCGCTCGTGGCCACACCGCTACCGGGCTGTCCGAAGGACCGAATAGGGCGACCAGAGAGGGGGGAGTGAATGAGAGCCGATAAAAATTCTTCTCCAAAGACAGAACTCGGCCTATACCCCGATTGCCACTCCAATCACTCACGCACACAAAGGAAGCTCCAAACACGGCACACACAAGCTCACAAGAACCAGAGACAAGCCTAGGAGCAAAGAGCGGAAGCACCAAAGCAAGAATCAACGGAACCGATCAAACTTGGCAAGTTCCTGCGTCCAAGCCGGACAGTCCGCCTGGCTGCCGCGGACAGTCCACCAGTGTAGCGCGGACAGTCCGTGAGACAGGCGCGGACAGTCCGAAAATGACTCAGGAGCTAACAGAGCCTCCGGGCGAAAAACCTCTTCATGCGGACAGTCCGACCAGGGTACGCGGACGGTCCGCCCAACTCTCGGAACACCCCAGACAAACAAGAAGGCACCCTAGACAAAATTCCGGGCCACGCGGACGGTCCGCCAGGACCACACGGATGGTCCGCGAACAGCCTGCAAAACAAAAGCACTGAGCCAACGGATCGAAAAGCACCACGCGAAGAACAAACGAAGAACACGAAGAATAGCTGCGCTGCCTACACCTCGCGGACAGTCCGCATGGGACTCGCGGACGGTCCACCGGGTTCGAATAGAGAAGAAAAAGCTCGAGCTCGGGAGTCAACTCCACCTTTCCATCACCAGATCTCCCAAACGGCTAAAGCTCTTGAGGCAAGATTTGGGGGAGATGATAAGCAACTCAAGAGGAAGCTATACCCCAAAAATCTCAACTCCTAAGCCACTAAATCACCAGGAATCGCGGATCACATGAACCACCACCATGAACTCGGGCACCAAACAAAACGCATGAATCGAAACCTCTCCACGGCGTTTGAGGGGTCAAGATCACTCACAAACATGCGCAAGGCATCCACCCATGATCCCCTCAAAGAAATCCGTGAAGAAACGCCTCTAAAATCATGAATCGAGCGAAGAACGAAACTCCCCAAAAATAGTCCCAAAAATGACCCGAAAATCACAGAGGACTAGGAGATCACCGGGATGCCGAATGCTTCCATACATCCAGAGGTCAGATTCTGTACAAGAGTCTAGCCTAAGGAATCCAGAGGGAAAAGAAACAGTTCAGAGAAATCTACCGGGGGAGAAAGCCCTAGAGTCCCAGGGAGAGAGATGCCATCCACCTCTCCGCTATTTATACGAAGTCCATCGGAGGGAGGTAAATGACCACGCTACCCCTACTGCTTGAAATGAAGATACAACCCCTCAGGGGCATTTTGGTCAAGTCTTCATCGAGCGGACACGCTTCCACCGCGGCCTTGCTTAGCTTCGACGCAAGCCCCGCGATCACGCCGCGTGCCCCCCGCCTCGAAGCTTCCCGAAGCTCCCGGATCACCGTCTCCGTCGCCTCGGGCCTCCGGGCTTGGTTTTGCGGCCCAAACCAAGAAACCGTCCACCAGATGGTTTTGTGGGCAAACCACCAAACCCCGCGTGCAAGCTTCGGGCTTCATCCGCTACCTTGCACCGGCCCATGTTCACGACTTCAGCCCGCCAGTCTTGCACCGCACGGCTCGCACTCGACCCCATCGGCCACCGGGTCTATCGAACCAAGCCTACTTGCCACTCCATCACCCGGAGGCCGCCACGGCTAAGGCCTTTCGCGCTTGTTCTTCACCTGCACCAACACAAGTCAAGCCGCAACCTGTACCTGCACACTTAGCCAAGCATTAGTCTACACAACGTTGTCAATCACTCATCACTAAGGAGCGACCCTCCACTGGTCCTTGGACACACCTGGTCCTCAATCTCCCCCTTGATGAGTGCATTGACAACACACATAGTAACCATGATGGAGAAAAAGAAAAGAAAACAACAAACCTCCAAGCAAGTGATCCAAAGCCAAAGAACAAGTAAAAACAAGATCACCCGCCATCCAAGTCTCGGCTCCCTAAGACAAGGGCAACGGCTCGACATAGCCGAGACAAAACAAAGCTCACAAGGAGCACACCACAAACACAAAACTCAGGCAAACCAAAGGAGCTCCCCCTGCACATATGCAAACTCCCCCTGAGCAAATGCAACCTCTTCTTCTCAATTTTTCTCCTCACATGCAACATCTCACAAATGCATACCAATTTTCCACACAAAAACTTCCAATGCATGAAAAATCTCCCCAAATGTGCATAACTTTCCAATGCATGAAAAATCTCCCCAAATGTGCATAACTCTCCCCAAACTCTCCCCCTTGTTGACAATGCAAGAATCAAGGTATATGAAACTCTTCCCCTTGTATTCATGAAAAATGCATGTCAAAGCATATACACAATCTACCAAGCTTCTCAAATATACAAAGAGCACAACAAAGTGCTACAAAAGAGACATAGAGCAAGCAAAGTAGACATGGTGTATCTAGCACATTGCCATCAAGAAGGTAGAGACATATAAGCATGTGACATGGCTAAAAGCAATTTCAAGCAATTTTCACAAAGAAATAGTCATCTCATGAGCAAGACTCTCTCTATACCAATTTGAACATAAATACACTAGATCATCCAAAGTTTATGCAAGATCACAAATTCTCATCACAAGATCATTATAAACGCCCACAAGCTACTCAAGTCATGTTAAAGCCACCGAGCCATGTGTCTACTTCTTAAAATGAGACTTCTCATGGTAGACAAGCATGCTACGGTTTAGCACCCAAGATATGAATATCAAACCATAAAAACATGATTTGGAGCTCATTTTTCAAACATAAGGCAATTCATACACCAATTTCATTTTCAAGGTTAAACATGGTACATGAAGTGCCTTTGCAGCAAAAAGAAGCTTATGCTCCTCCCCAAGCAAGCAAAAGGGCTAAACATTTATAATGACAGAGGATCTTTGACCCCAAGCAAAGAGAATATGATCCTCAAGCACAAACTAAGCATGATATAAGCATTT
Organism: Cenchrus fungigraminus; assembly: GCA_036936925.1. Lineage (NCBI taxonomy): Eukaryota > Viridiplantae > Streptophyta > Magnoliopsida > Poales > Poaceae > Cenchrus > Cenchrus fungigraminus. The sequence continues at coordinate 13,388,829 of CM072779.1, forward strand.
AAGCACAAATTGAGCATAGACAAGCATCTGCTCATGAGAGAGGCAGTTTTATCATTTTCACAACCAAAATGCTATCTCATCATACATATATGGCAAAACCAACAAGAGCATAGCATTCACACCCACAAGCTACCAATCATAAACATATCTCATCCATAGCACATCAATGATCAATGTATATAAGAGAAGATCAATCCTAGCTCAAGTGATCCAAAGATGGCTATCCTACCAGGTTTTTGTACATAAAGTAAAATGCATGACAGAAATGCAACAAAATGAACATATGACACATATATACATGAGAAGCTCCAAGACCCAAGCTAGAAAGGAAAGCACACCCCAAGCTCACCCCGCAAGCGAGTGAAAGTGACTTGGTCAAGCGGTTTGGTGAAAATGTCAGCTAGCTGGTCTTGGGTAGGAACATAGGACAAGGATATGTTTCCCTTTTCCACATTGTCTCTCAGGAAGTGGTACCTCACTTCTATGTGTTTCGTTTTGGAGTGGAGGACAGGATTTTTGGCTACGCTTATGGCACTGATGCTGTCACAGAAAAGTAGAACCTGGTAGCACTCCTCTCCAAAATCACTCATGGTATAGATCATCCAAAGCAGCTGGGAACAACAACTAGCAGCAACTACATACTCAGCCTCGGTGGTGGACTAGGCTACACTCGATTGCTTGCGAGATGACCAAGAGACCAAAGAAGAACCCAGGAACTGACAACACCCAGAAGTGGACTTGCGATCCAATCGACACCCAGCGAAATCCGCAGAAAAACCATGAAGCCTGAGTGTCGAGGAGGCAGAGTACCAAAGACCAAACTCAGGAGTGTAGTTCAAGTACCTGAAGATCCGCTTGACGGCCTGCCGATATGAAGTTCTCGGTGAAGCCTGAAAATGAGCGCACAGACACATGCTAAATTGTATGTCTGGCCTCGTCGCCGTCAAGTAGAGGAGGGAGCCGATCATGCTCCGGTACTCCTTCTGGTCCACGGGTTCGCCGTCCTCGTCCGCATCCAAAGCCATAGTCGTACTCATCGGTGTAGTCAGCGGCTTGGAGTCGTTCATGCCAAACTTCTTCACCATGTCCCTGGTGTACTTCACCTGATGTACAAAGGTCCCGTCCTTGCACTGCTTGATCTCGACCGTGTAGTGCGTTCATGAAGGTCACCAATGATGGTCGTCGGTGGGTGATCAACTTGTACTTGCCGGGGAGCCTCACGCCTGGACACAACCTCCACCTCAGTAGCAGCCTCCACTCGAACAGCCTCAGTCGTAGTGGGTGTAGGGGATGGTCCGTCCTCGATCGTCGTCGTAGTAGTGGAAGTAGCACGTACACGATCAGCCGCTGGAGCATCACCACCATCATCGTCGTCGTCTCCATCTCCGTCCTTCTCATCCTCGATGATCTTCGCTCCAATCTCCTCGTCATCTGCACACCCAAAAGCAGAAGAGCTACATGGCTGTGTCTCGTCGAAGGTAACCTCGCAAGTCTCCATGATTCGGTTAGTGTCAAGATTGAGCACACAATATGCTCTAGAATGAATCGCATAACCAAGGAAAATCCCATCCGAACATCGAGACTCAAACTTATCCAACTTGCCCTTCTTCAGAATGAAACACTTGCAACCAAAAGCTCTAAAGTGACTCACCTTGGGTTGTCGTCCATGCATCAGCTCATAAGAGGTCTTCTTCTTAAAGGCACGGAGGAAGATGCGATTTGAGACATAACAAGCGGTATTGACTGCCTCGGCCCAGAAACGCCTAGGAGTCCTATGCTCATCAAGCATCGTCCTGGCCATCTCACAAAGGGTTCGGTTCTTCCTCTCCACTACGCCATTCTGGCAAGCGACGTATGGAGAAGAGTACTGATGGTCGAGACCAAGATCACTGCAAAAGGCGTCAAAATGAGAGTTCTTAAACTCTGTGCCATTGTCACTGCGTATAGCTCAAATTGCATCACCATGTCTCTCATTCTTCAACCTCAAGATCAAGTCTCGAACAAAGCCAAATGTCTCACTCTTATCCTCCAAAAAGAAAACTCAAGAGTACCTCGAAAAGTCATCAACAACCACAAGAACATACCACTTCCCACCAGCAGAGCGAACACGAGCTGGCCCAACCAAATCCATGTGCAACAGCTCACAAGGTCGCTCGGTCATGACAGAAGTCAGAGGGGCGTGAGAAGCAGCAACCATCTTTCCATGCCGACAAGAAGCACAAACCAAATCCTTCTCGAATTTCAACTTAGGCAATCCTCGGACAAGATCGAGACCACTCAAGCGGGAAAGCAACTCAAAGCTCAAGTGTCCCAACCTCCTATGCCATTTCCAAAGCTCAGCCGAAACGCCAGCAACAAAACATCGAGGAGGACCAACAGACTAGGAAAAGTCGGCACGAAAGATTTGACCCTCGGGGACGATCGTACAGACAAGATCGCCTCGAGTATCAAGCACACGAGAAGCACCCGACTTGAAACGAACCTCAAAACCTTCGTCAAGTAATTGAGATACTGACAGCAGGTTAAAACCAAGTGACTTGACCAGGGCCACACTTCTTAAGGTCACCTTGCTACTCACCTTCACCATACCTTCAGCAAGCACTCGTCCTCTCCCATTGTCCCCAAAAGTGATGTACTCCCTCGTACTCACCGGGGTGAGGCTGGAGAACCACCCACGATCTCCGGTCATGTGTCGTGAGCAACCGGAGTCGATCAACCAAAAGTTCTCCAAGCCTCCCACCTGCAATAAAAAATGAGGACGAGAATGAGCAAGCGACTCAACACTGGGGTTAGTACCAAAAGAGTCAAACCAGTGCCGAGCCATTTGCTCAAAAGAAGGGTTAGCAAAATTCATCCTCCTAAAACCTCTAGGCGGAGCCCTCTCACGCCTACCACCAAAGGACCTGTCACGTCTCACTGGAGGAGTACGCGCACCACGAGGGGGAAAACATGGCCCGTAGTCCATCTGAGACCCAAAGCTCCGATCGTGCCTCCCAAACTCGTAACGGTCACGAGAAGGAGCACGTCGAGCCAACTCACCACGCCCAAACCCAACACGCCTGTCTCTTTGAGGGAACACACCTCCACCTCCACGAGTGGGAACTGTACGCACATACACCTCACCCCTAGGTAGAGGCCCTCTACGAGGCTCAGGCACACCACGAGAAAGGTGGTACCTGCCCTTGTTCGCCATCTCCCTAGCAAACCGCTCATCCCTCTTCCTCCAGAAACAAAACTCATCCTTATGCCCATCCCTCCCACAATACTCACAATGGAAGCGGATTGGCACTGGCTTAGGCGGTGGCTTCTTTGTGGGCTTATCAACACCTTTCTCTCCAGACTTCCCTTCAAAGACATTACCCAGGTTGCTCACAAACTTGATGGGTTTCTGGTAATTCTCTGTTTTCTGGGGGAACACTGGTGGGTCTGGAGTTGTGTCAAGCTTGTTTCTCAAGTGGTTTGGCTTGGGTGCATATTTGTTCATGGGTATGATGTGTGGTTGAGTAGGGATCTCTCTGATTTTCTCTTCGCCCTCACCACTCTTCTCACCACACTTCTCAGCCCCCAACGCCTGACCATCAAACCTCTTGAACTGAGCCAACATCAAACTCAATTGTGGCTCATGCCCAGGCAACCAACTCATCAATTTCCTAAGCTCATCATTTTCATCCTGCAGACGATCAACATAGTGTGCAAGTTCCATATTTTTCAAAGCATGCATTTCACAGGTTGAACATGATGTAGGAAGAGGAGATTTCAATGCTTCCTCAAGAGAAACAATCCTAGTGTGAGATTCATCTAGCCTAGCATGCAAAATAGGACATGATGTACAAGCTCCTAACAAAGCTGGCCTAGACTTCAATTCATCACACTCAATCCTAACCATATCTAGTTCCTCAAGAGTAGAGGCATGCTTCTCCTTGAGAGCAGTCAAATCAGCAAGAAAAACTGAGCAATCACCACAGTCAATTTCATCAAACACCACAGGAGCAGATTTCAAAGCAGCTATCTCATTTCTAGCATCCACAAGCAAGGATTCAAGTTCAGCTACCTTATCTTTAGCATCATCCAACAAAGACCTAAATTCCCTCTTCTCCTTGTTGGTCTTTCTAAGCACATCATCACGGTTGTCAAGCAACTCATTCAGCCTAGCATTCTCCTCTAGCAAGAAGTTGGGATCTTGTCGTACCTCTTCATCGGAGTCGGAGTTCGAATCCGAGCTGTGCTTCCCACCCTTCTTGGAGTGCACCATGCCGCAAAAGCCTCCTTGTGCGATGAAGCTCAGGCCGGTGAAGTTCTTGCCCGTGTGCCGCTTGTCCTTGCGCTTCTCTTGTTCTTCCTCGCTGCTCGAGTCGGAGGAAACATCCCTTGATGTCGAGTCGATGTCGCTCGCTCCGGCCACCATCGCTCGAGCGGCCTTCTTCTTGTGGCCACCACTATTCTTGTGCCTTCTCTAGCCCTTGTCCTTGTAGTCGTTCTTGATCTCCATGGCTTCAGGGCATTCGGCGATGAAGTGCCTGTGCTTCCCGCACCGATAGCACATCCCCGAGCTCCGCCTTGCATTCTTGCGGTTCTCGTACATCCGCCCAAACCTCTTGCTCAACAGGGCGAGATCATCCTCGCTCAGCACCTCAAAGTCCTCATCTGGCAAGGACACAAGACAAGACAAAGAAAAGCCAACAAAGTTAGCGTTAGTCCTCGATCCTGAGACGAGAGCCAAACTATGAGGATCAGTGGGGCTCTCGCTCTTGGTTCTCAAGCCACGATCAACCCCTGAAGACCTAAGCTTGGAGAATAGCTCATCAAGCGACAGCGTATCATACACGCTTGACTCCTCAATGGCCTCGATCTTGGCTTCCCACACAGATCTATCCAGGGCATGCAAAAGCTTGATAGCTTGATCATGATCCGTGTATGAGAGCACTGTCACATTGGCCCTCATGTTGTTGACTATACAAGTGAAGCGCTAAAACATAGCATCGGTCGACTCACCGGGGAGATGAGTGAAGTTCTCGTACTCTCTTCGGTAAGTGGTAAACATACGGGCTTGCACTTGGGCATTGCCAACATGAGCATTCTTCAACTTGAGCCAAATCTTTCCGGCCACATCCTCTCCGTACACTCGATCAAACTCCGAGGCACAGAGAGCATGAAACAAGTAATCAACGGCCTTGCTGTTGGCCTCAAACATGTCCCGCGATCCTGGAAGCAGAAAACTGTCTGGGATGACATAATGAGGATTCTGAGTGACCTCCCAGATCAGAGTTCCCTTCCCACGCAAAAACGCGCCCATGCGCCTCTCCCAAATCGGGTAATTCTTGCCATCAAAGTGCGGAGGACCCGACCCCTTACCGTAATCGCCCATCTTTGGATCTTAGACTGGTTAGAATCAAGAAGATCCGTAACCGGCTCTGATACCAATTGAAGGACCGAATAGGGCGACCAGAGAGGGGGGGGGAGTGAATGGGAGCCGATAAAAATTCTTCTCCAAAGAGAGAACTCGGCCTATACCCCGATTGCCACTCCAAGCACTCACGCACACAAAAGAAGCTCCAAACACGGCACACACAAGCTCACAAGAACCAGAGACAAGCCTAGGACCAAAGAGCGGAAGCACCAAAGCAAGAATCAAAGGAACCGATCAAACTTGGCAAGTTCCTGCGTCCCAGCCGGACAGTCCGCCTGGCTGCCGCAGACAGTCCGCCAGTGTAGCACGGACGGTCCGTGAGACCGGCGCGGACAGTCCGAAAATGACTCAGGAGCTAACAGAGCCTCCGGGCGAAAAACCTCTTCACGCGGACAGTCCAACCAGGGTACGCGGACGGTCCGCCCAACTCTCGGAACACCCCAGACAAACAAGAAGGCACCCTAGACAAAATTCTGGGCCACGCAGACGGTTCGCTAGGACCACACGGACGGTTCGCGAACAGCCTGCAAAACAAAAGCACTGAGCCAACAGATCGAAAAGCACCACGTGAAGAACAAACGAAGAACACGAAGAACAGCTGCGCTGCCTACACCTCGCGGACAGTCCGCATGGGACTCGCGGGCGGTCCGCCGGGCTCGAACAGAGTAGAAAAAGCTCGAGCTCGGGAGTCAACTCCACCTTTCCATCACCGGATCTCCCAAATGGCTAAAGCTCTTGAGACAAGATTTGGGGGAGATGATAAGCAACACAAGAGGAAGCTATGCCCCAAAAATCTCGACTCCTAAGCCACTAAATCACCGGGAATCGCGGATCGCACGAACCACCACCATGAACTCGGGCACCAACCAAAACGCACGAATCGAAGCCTCTCCACGGCGTTTGAGGGGTCAAGATCACACAAAAACATGTGCAAGGCATCCACCCATGATCCCCTCAAAGAAATCCGTAAAGAAACGCCTCCAAAATCACGAATCAAGTGAAGAATGAAACTCCCCAAAAATAGTCCCAAAAATGACACGAAAATCACAGAGGACTAGGAGATCACCGAGACGCCGAATGCTTCCATACATCCAGAGGTCAGATTCTGTACAAGAGTCTAGCCTATGGAATCCAGAGGGAAAAGAAGCAGTTCAGAGAAATCTACCAGGGGAGAAAGCCATAGAGTCCCAGGGAGAGAGATGACATCCACCTCTCCGCTATTTATACGAAGTCCATCGGGGGGAGGTAAATGACCACGCTACCCCTACTGCTTGAAATGAAGATACAACCCCTCAGGGGCATTTTGGTCAAGTCTTCATCGAGCGGACACGATTCCACCGCGTCCTTGCTTAGCTTCGACGCAAGCCCCGTGATCACGCCACGTGCCCCCCGCCTCGAAGCTTCCCGAAGCTCCCGGATCACCGTCTCCGTCGCCTCGGGCCTCCGGGCTTGGTTTTGCGGCCCAAACCAAGAAACCGTCCACCAGATGGTTTTGTGGGCAAACCACCAAACCCCGCGTGCAAACTTCGGGCTTCATCCGCTACCTTGCACCGGCCCATGTTCACGACTTCAGCCCGCCAGTCTTGCACCGCACGGCTCGCACTCGACCCCATCGGCCACCGGGTCCATCGAACCAAGCCTACTTGCCACTCCATCACCCGGAGGCCGCCACGGCTAAGGCCTTTCGCGCTTGTTCTTCACCTGCACCGACACGAGTCAAGCCGCAACTTGTACCTGCACACTTAGCCAAGCATCAGTCGACACAACGTTGTCAATCACTCATCACTAAGGAGCGACCCTCCACTGGTCCTCGGACACACCTGGTCCTCACTATCATCTGCTCCACACCACTCGCCGGTCGCTTGCGGCCTTGCGCTGAGCTACCGCGCCAAGCATGCTCCTCGCGCCGAGCCTCCGGACACCGCCCGTGCCCCGTGCCGAACCGCACCGGCTGCCGGACATCGCTCCAGACGCCGCAGCCAAGCTGCCGTCCGCCGGCCTGTGCGCTCTGCGCCCTGATTAGATCGAGAGATAGCACAGAGAGAAGATACGAGAGTCAACGTGTGGTGCACGCGGTGTGAGGGAGGGGTAAATTGTAATAGTTCAGAACTTCAGATAAGGACCTTGTACTTTTTAGGATGTGTCCCTCACTACAAAAAGAAATCACACAAAGGTCCTCAAAACATGCAAGAAGGTCAGAAATCAAATTAAAATTTTACATTTTCTCTAATAGGATTAAATTCTCCTACTGTGCATACAACATGTATTATCACGTTTTAGTTGTATAGTTAAAGTTTTAGCTTTTGTCCACGGGAATTAGTAATTGCCTGATCGGTGGATGGTGAATTGGTGATTCCCTGTTGGCACGTTGTTATGCTCAACTAGATTGTACGCTTCGGTGTTCCTATTTTATTTTTTTCGTATTCCGACCGTGTTTGATGTATTCCCGATCGAATCAGTTCGTTTTCGAATCTTTCGATATCCCGCAAGTTCGTTTTCGTTTTCGTTTCCGACCTTTCCGAATTCGATTACATTTTCGTATTCAATTGTGAAAGTGAAAATGATATTGAGGTTATCCCGATCGAGTTCGACCACTAGTAGAAATGTTCACATCCAAGACAAAACACTTTCGTCACGGAACAAGCTAAATTCGTCATTGAAAATCTTCTGTGACGAATTTGTGACGATTCTGAGATCGTCATAGAAAGCGCGTCACATTTGTCGCACCGTGACGAACCAGCCATTTTCGTCACAGAACTGCTCCTTTTCAATGACGGGCACGTTTTTCGTCACATAACCGCTTGTCTTCTATGACTAAGGACTTTCGTCACTGATTTCATCATGGAAGTGACTGCCACGTGGCGCCGTGCATGCTGGCAGCTGACGTGGCTCGGTGCCACGCTGGCTGCTGACGTGGCTGCGTTCCACGCTGGACGCTGACGTGGCGACGTCCACCCAGACAATGACGTGTCCTTATATAATTGGTCCACGTGGCGTTATCTGGTTGGTCCACGTGGCGTTATCTTGTTGGTCCACGTGGTGTTATCTGGGGGTGGTCCACATGGCGTGATATGGTTGGTCCACGTGGTGTGATCTGGTTGGTCCACGTGGCGTTATCTGGTTGGTCCACGTGGCATTATCTGGTTGGTCCACGTGGCGTGATCTGGTTGGTCCACGTGGCGTGATCTGGTTGGTCCACGTGGCGAGATCTGGTTGGTCCACGTGGTGTGATCTGGTTGGTCCACGTGTCGTTATCTGGTTGGTCCACGTGTCGCCTTCTTATTGGTCCACGTGTCGCCTTCTCATTGGTCCACGTGGGTTTCTGGGAATACGACATGTTACCGTTTCTGGTGACTACACGTGGGTGCTTCTGGTGGTGCCACGTGTCCATTTTTTTATTGGGACACGTGTCCACTTGAGATTGCACCACGTGGCTGCTTCTGGATGCACAACACATGTTCACAGGTACATTCCCACCATTCTGGACACATTCAGACACAGTTACATTCAGTACATTCCCACATCTGGATGCACAACACATGTTCAGATCAATACCACCATATTCTGGACACATAACTTAGACACAATTTCTTACATCATAAGTTCATAAGCTGTTCACCATCACACAGCACAAGTTCATCATGACATCATAACACAAGTTCATCATGACATCACAAACGGCAAAGACAGCAGCAACTTGACTAAGTTCCAACAACTTTCAAGATGATCAAGATGAAGGACCGGGTAAGTTACCACCACAGTTGAACTGCAGAAGACGCTTAAGCAACAGATTGTTCTCCTCCACCGCCTTCTTGTTCTCCTCCATCGCCTTCTTGTACTCTTGCAGCTCCATTTGGGTCCTCTGAAGGGCTTCCTCTGTGTTCTGAAAATTCTCCTTCAGCACATTCACTTCATCTTGGAGAAGTGTGGACGCTTGTTTTTCAGCCGCAAGTTGTTCCTGCAGTGCCCTTTCTTTCGCTGTAGGTGGTTTTGTTGGGCTTGTCGGCTGCAGACCAATATTCTTCAAGAAGATGTTGCAGCTATTCTTGGGGAGGACTTTGGAGACAACCTGTGCACTTGATAGTGCAATGCCTTCAGCAGGAGGCTGATCCTTCACAGCTTCCATGTTAGCCTGCCATAATCCAAAGAGTTGTCAAGAACCTAGTTAAACTTGGTAAATTTCAGAATGTTGACTTAAGAGACATTTTTATTAATCTTATTTGGCTAATTCAATGTATGTAGCAGTAGAGACACAGTGCAAACAATTAAATTGTCTGATACTAGTACAGAAGTTAACCAACTTCAATGTATTTCAGAATGTACGTAGCAGTTTAACCTAGTTAAATCATGTATCATGTAACCTACCACACTCCCTGTTAAGCAAACAATTATTGCACTTGATAAATTGTAACACCAATACAACAATAACATACAGTTAGAGAACTAATAAGCAACCATGGTTGCCCCACTCGATCAATGATCCAGAGAGCTCAAACAGAGAGCTGAGAGATAGGCTGACAACACTACTAGCAGACCACAGTTCACTTTCAAGTTGCAAACTATTTAGAAAACACTCTAGCCACCTCAGCATAATGAAAACTATGGACATTTCAACTTTTCAAGCCATATCAGTTTCCACACTAAGACAGTTTCAATAAGAGATACATAGGATGATGCTGGGAAAGTATATAGTGATATTAGACTTACAATTGCTTCTTCTGTAGTGTCAGTCACTCCTTTCTTGCAGCTGGTATGACATACTTTGAAGATCTCCACCGCATCAAGCTCTCCATCAACAGCAACTTCTTGTTCTCCATCAGCGGCAGCTTCTTGTACTCCATCAGCATCAGCTTCTTGTTCTCCAGTAGCATTTTCTTGATTTGCCCGTGCTGCAGCCATTTTCTTTTGCCTCTGTTTGGCATGAAAAGCACATAGTCAAAATTAGTTGACTTTCACACATAGCAGTGGAGTAAAAAAGTAACAATACAAACAGTGCCCTATTACATATGCATGGAGCTGTGCAACATAGCATCGAGCTCCCGTCGCTTGGTGAAACACAACTTTGCCACGATTTATCTTGTTCTTTTCAGCTGTTCGCTGCAACAAGTGATACAAATTATAATTAGATCAAAATTATTGGACCTACTGGACTGAAGTGTGAGAAATTTATGTAGCATCACTTGTGGGGCCTACCAGATAAAAGACATAGCTCAAGAATTATAAATGATGTCTAAACAGCAACTAGAAGAAACATGCCTTTTATTTAAACAGGGTAAAATATGAAAGCAATCAACTAACCATTAAGTCCAGAAGAGAATAGACTAATTCAAATAAATCAGAGAACTTTCACAGATCACAGCCTTACACATTTACTTCAATAAAATCATGCATTCATGCTTCATGTGTACTCAAGTCAAATAAATGGTTTGTTCTCAACTTTTCATGATCACTACTGTCAGAAGCTAAAGCAAATAAATTGAGGGTACTACAGCTTGTTAAATCAAACCAGAAGCTAAGCAAATAACATTTAACTGCTACCATCACAAATGATGTCCACCAGTAACAATAATACAAGTAAATTTTATTCCCATCTAACTTACAATGATGTCAAACAGCAAGCAAAGATCTCACCAACTAAGCTATGCAGAATAAACCAAGACTTCACCTCAGGTTCCTAATACAAGAAAATTCCAACTATTCAAAAATTTCAGATTCACATACATGATGTAATTTCAGATTTACATAAACTAGACAACAGCAGTCAATGATTAATTTACATGGCAACAATAGGTAGCTGTGGAGTTCAGCAGATAGGACATACCATGTTTTTTTGGATCTGACCATTTCTGAACCAGTTCATTCCACTGTGCATCAGTCATGTACGATACAGGAGAGGTGGTTCTGATCTGGTCAATTGGGATGCCCGTGAAGTAGGTTTTCTTCAACATATAGCGCCTCTGCTTTACAGTGGACTGGAGAACATTATAGCAAGCATCCTTAGTTGGCTGTTGGATGAAGTCAATGGCCAGCCTTCCCTGAAAATTATTGATATAGATCATTCTCACAGTTAGCTAGAATTCTCTTATACACCTGAAAACAGTGAATAAATTTTGAAAAAGGGAGAGGTGCAGACATAGTATAGAGGAACTTACACTTAACCGTCCAACAAAGCCATCTAGAAGGTTTTGATCTTTTTTGTACTGTTTCCAATGGGTTAGGACAGGAACAGAATCCCTAACAATGACACCAGCCTCAGAAGCGAATTTCGCAGCTTGCACAGGGTCATGTGGCCTTTTGCACCCATCAGCAACTGAAATGGGCAGCTTCTTCTTCATTGCCCTTGTCATCCTATCAAGTAAGATACCCCTTGTTGGTGGCCTAGGCCTTCTTGGAGCTGTTTGGGCAGGCACTACAAAATAACAAGAAGTTCAGAATGTTAGTACTCAAATATTGGTAGTGGATATAAATTGCAGAATTTAAATGCAAAAGACATTTACCTTCCAGACCCATTTGCGTCTGTTCTGAATGGTGTTCATCTTCTTGAACCTCATGGTGCTCCTCATTTTCTCCACCAAGACCATCATTGTCATAATGTTGATCGTAGGACCAGTCATTCATGTACTCTCTTTGACTGTGCTGACCATTGTCATCTTCTTCTACTCCAGTAGTCAAATCTTGCTGAACTTGATCCATTGATTCAGTTGGCTGCTGCCTTGTGGAGGAGGACCGTGTGTTGACACCACGAGGTCTCTCATTAGAAGTAGCTTGCCTGGCTCTCTTAGCTTGTGTTGCTCCATCAAGTACATCTTCTGCAGGTCTCTCATTTGGAGCAGTAGGCCTCACTCGCTTACTTGATCTTGCACCTCCCGGCGGCATTTCTTCTGTACGTCTTAGCCGCCTTGAGATGGTCTTTCGCAGTTGTTTTCTATGAGGAGCCTACAGTAGGAGAAAAACATGTGAATGAATTGGTAAACCGTGTAAAATAAGCAAATGCTACTATAGTACACCATGCAATTGTACATTCCATCCCTAGGTACCTCAATCACCATAAGGGGAACAGGCTCCTCGTCTAATGCTGCATCATCATCGGTTTCTCCCTGAACCTGCTCCTCAGCTTCAGGGAGATACTCCGAATCATCTGTACCTTCAGCACGTCTACCCCGTACCCCTTTCCTATTTCCCCTTGAAGGGGCTGATTCATTTTGAAATGCATTTACAGCTGATGGGAGGCCAAGTTCTTCAAATCTCCTTTTAATATCTGCTATATTGTTGTTCCGCTGCCTCTCGTACTCACATGTTGAAGTTTCTTAAACATGAAATCACATAGGGCAGGTCAGGATGTTGCAATGATGGAAATTCTAATTGCTAACACCTCCTAACAACAAAGTGATAGATCTCTCATGCAATTAAAGTGATAGATCACAGCAAATCAGACCTCTCATGCAATTAAAGTGATAGATCACAGCAAATCAGACCTCTCATGCAATTAAAGTGATAGATGTGCCTAAATATAGAAAAGTTGGATACAGATATCAAATGAAACCGTAGCTGCTAATCATATCTATCAACCATAGCTGGCAAGTTTGGCACCTAACCAAAACATAAAATCTGATGCTGGACACTAAAATAAGAGGAGAATGTGGAAATTGCAAAGAAGAGTCATGCCTTAATCACCATTTCATTATATCTTATAACTTCAAGATCTGAAAGTACTGTTGGGTTGACAAGATATTACTGCAGACCTATGTTACTTTGGAACCAGCATGACATTGTCAAATAGACTTTAATTTTAAAATCTACAATGATTTAAATAAGTGGAAGTAACAGAAGCAGAGATGCATAATTACAGTAGGTATAATCTCCAGAAATAGTAACCACACTAGTGCAGACTAAGCATTTCAACTTTTTAATTAGGTAATACCAGCTCACAGAATTATGTAAGTAGATTGTAGCAGCAGAAGGCAGCAACAGTGCAGGATTAATAACTTAGAAGTTGCAGCAGAAGGCAGCTCACAGAATTATGTAAGTAGATTGTAGAAACTCGCAAGCACATCTATGTTACTAGTGATATGCAAAATTAACTAATTAGAAGAAAGAGCATCCATGATTAATAACTTAGAAGTTGCAGTGTTCCATTCATCATCTTAGGTGTGCTCTGACTAAAAGGCAATCAGTAGCTCCAAACCCAAACAGAGTGTGGTGCACCTAAATCCACCTCGAGCTCGAAACCCTAATCCACCTCGAGCTCGAAACCCTAATCCACGCATCTCAATCCTAAACCTTTACCACGGATGTACTAGAGCAGAGAAATTCTAGTGACCTCGAGCTCAAACCCTAATCCACGCATCGACGTTGTAGGGATTTGGCTTACCTGATACAACACTGCGTCTAGTTGTTACCATACTTCGTCGATGTGGTAGCGGGATCAAGGCGGCGTCGTCGTCGAGGAAGCAGATCTGGGTCCTGACGGCGAGGAAGCAGAGTCGTCGAGGAAGCAGAGTCGCCGAGGAAGCAGATCTGGGTCCCAGTGTTGCCGGCGAGGAAGCAGAGTCGTCGGGGCGTCGTGCGTCGTCGAGATGCGGAGCCGGCCAGGGCGTCGTGCGTCGTCGAGTTGCGGACCCGGCCGGGGCGTCGTGCGCCGTCGAGGTGCGGACCCGGCCGAGGCATCGTGCGTCGTCGAGGTGCGGACCCGGCCAGGGCGTCGTGCGCCGTCGAGGGGCGGACCCGGCCGGGGCGTCGTCGAAGAGGCACCCGGGGCGGCGGCTAGGGTTTCAGATGGAGATGAGGAGAGGGAGAGGCCAAGAGGAGAGGGGGAGAATGAGTGGGTGGGTGGGATTTTGGGGATTTCACATCCCGCACCCACGCTGTGCGCCCGCGGTGGGTCAATGACGTTCATGAACTTGCCACTGGGTCAATGACGTGTGGGTCCCAACTTGCTTGGGCCCACACGTCAGCCATTGAATGGTAGAGACTGAATGTTTCACGTCGCGCGGTGGTGGGTGGGTGTTCACGTCTCACTGACAGGTGGGCGGGCTGAGCGGGGGTGGGTGGGCTGCCGAGAGGGACAGACAGGTGGGCCCAGTTTTGAGATGAGATTGGAATAGTATGATGTTTGACTTTGAACAAATCCATATTTAAAATGTACTTGAATGAAGAAGAGACTAAAACGAAACTTGTAGAAATTGATTTTAGAAAAATTTAGAAAAAAGAATCAACCGATTTGGAGTTCGTATGAGGAAGAAAAATGGTTTACAAGTTTTATCCGAAGATTAAAAACAGAAATTTACACTTGCTATGAACTGGGATGAACAAGTGTGGTTTCTCTTTTTAATCTTTGACGAAAACTTGTAACTAGTTTTTATGCCTCATACTAACTCCAAATTGGTTGATTCTTTTTTCTGAAATTTTCTAAAATCGAACTCTATCTAGATAATGTGTTTGTTTTTGTCATTTGTGCTGTGATGAAGTTTTAACAATTCAAGATTTGAAATGTTTTCAAAGTGGCGATTTTAGACCACATTTTGAAACCCGGAATGATTTAAGGTGAAGAAGTGATGAATACCAAAGTTTTATGACTCATCAATATCTACAAACTTATGGATAATTCAAATGTAAATAATGATTTCGGTAACAGTTTATTAGGGATAATTCAAACTTACATCTCGAATTTACAGTATAATAATTCAAATTATATCGTAAAAATGCTCTGATGGTTCTACGAATTGACGTGGTAACATAATTTGGGTCCATAAACTTGTCATAAAAATTTCAAATGATTTCAATAATAGCGGAATGCACGTTGTTTGTAAACGGATACATGTCTTACATAGTTTCATGAAATGTTACTTGAACATTCAAGTGCATCATACCTTTCTAAAATTTCGAATTCACATGCACTTCAAACTTGACCGTAAGGTTGTGTTTAGTTCATTATTGCAAAATACGAAGTTACATTAGTAATATTTGTGCAAAACAAATTATTTTTCTAATCGGTATTTTGGAGGAACTAGATAAATGGGCATAAATAGGATCTGCAAAATTGAATCTGTACAAAAAAACTTCATTAAAGAAAAGAGCATGATTTTAGAAAAATTCAGGAAGAAAAAACATCGAATTCGGATTATGTATGACGAAGAAATACTAGTTGCAAAATTTAATTCCAGATCAAAAGAATAAATACCAACTATCCATGTGTTCTTCACCGCCAAGACAGCCGAGCCAATAGGGTGCTAACACCTGGTAGCCCTTACAATGTATTGAATAAGTAAGTTAGTTTCAACACTTCGAACTTACATATGGCGCAGTGGTGGGACTTCCTCACGCTCTAGCAATGGGTCTCGAGTTCGAGTCGCGGCTCCGGCCAATTTTTGGACAAATTTTTTTAGTTTTTTTAAAAAAAATGGGGTGACCAACATAGGATTCGAACCCAGGTCACCAGCCTAAGAAACAACGGCCTCACCACTGCGCTACTTCAAGTAATGTCGATTGAGTGCATCTCAATCTTTTTCTTATCTATAACGTATCCATCGACACAAAGCCGCGGCGTCTTCCTCACCCGCCCCCTTCTCTTCACTCTCGCCTCGGCATGCCCGTCGCCAAGATCCTCGGCGTCTCGTCTCGGAAGCGCTCTGCGCAGGGCCGTCGGAAGCGCTATGATCGCTCTGACGCGGCCCGTCGCCAAGATCGTGACGCGGCCGGCCGCTTCTGCAGGACGCGCCTCGCTTCCCCCTCCACCGACGGGAGCTCCACCGACGGGAGCTCCACCGACGGGTAGTACATCATCCCGGCTGAGGCCAGTGCTCCCAGGGGGATCCCTCCGCCGCCCACCGCGCGGCTGAGGCCAACGCGCCCCGGGGGATCCCCTCCGCCGCCCACCGCGTGGCTGAGGCCAACCCGCGCCGGGCTCTCACCGCCGCCGAGAAGGGGAAGGAGGTGGTGTCAGAGAGCTCCACTGACGGGAGCTCCATGGACTTCAGATGCATCGAGAGCTCCACCGACGGGAGCTCCAACGACGGGAAGAGAGTTGTCATCGATCTGATCTCGAGTGATGAGGAGCAGATGGCCTCTAAGAAGAAGATGAAGGGGATGCAGGATGAAGGGGACGGCAAGATGAAGGTGACCTCTCAATTTCGGCTACTCAATTCAGTTTCCCATGCTATATCTGTGAATTGATATATCTGTGAATTGATATATCTGTGAATTGCTATATCTGTGAATTGCTTCCTCATGAATCAGTGAATTGCTATATCAGTATATCAGTGATGATTGCTTACATCAGTGAATTGCTTGTGATAAAATGATTGTGATAAGTGATGATTGTATATCAGTGATTGTATATGCTATTGCTTATATCAGTTTATATCACAAAGTTTTTTGCTTGTGATAAGTGATGATTGCATAGGAATTGCATAGGATTTTTTCCAAGTTACAATATTACTGACAATGTAGAATTTTTCTGTTCAATGTCTGCTGCATGGAGGTTTCTCTGAATTTATATTGCTGTTGCAAATTCCCAACTGCAGGATCGTTTTGAGAAGAAGAGGGAATTGAAGAAGAAGCTAGCAGCAACACGTGTGAGGATCAGTTCACTTGTTCACGAGCTTTCTGCCGAAAAGGCAAAGAAGAAGCGGCTTGAGGGTCAACTAGCAGATCTGGACAAGAAGGCATAGTTGAAGCAATCTGGGAGTTGAAGCTTGTTTTGCTTTTGGTGGCAACCCTCTTAGGACCTTGGGTGCCTTGGTGGAAGCAAATGGAAGCATCATGCTAGGAAAAATAGCTTATTTTGCTTTGCTGTTTGTGACTGTAAATAAGGATGGTTGATGGTTAAGAGTCAGTAGTGATGGTTAAGCATCTGGTTAAGAGTCAGTAGTGATGGTTAAGCATCTGGTTAAGAGTCAGTAGTGCTAGGAAAAATGGAAGCAGATCTGGACAAGAATGGTTGCTGTTTCTGAATGAAATTTGCTAAGTCTGAAATTTTCTGTGTCTGAATTTTCTGGTGAATGGAATGTTCTGGTTCAGCTTGTTTTACAAATGAAAATCATTCATGTACTTGCCTGAAATCATTCAAAAGCTATTTCCCACCACTTCCGGAACAGAAAGGTCTGTAAAAATCTCAAAAGCTGAAAGAAAGGAAATAACCCATTTAAAACACTTGGAACATGCATAGAAAGCTTGCTTGGATAGTTTGTCAAAGCAGAACTAAGAATCACAGTGGTGACCAGTTATAACAACTATGCAGGTTAATGGTACCAAACCAGTAGATATCATCCTTGAAGCACAGAGGAACACCCATATGGAAATGTACTTGAACTAGAAAAATATAAATGGGGGGAGAAAAACACTTGGAATAGCATATAGTTAACCAGCAGATTTAGACTGAGGTTTATCTGGACATCATCTCATTACATTTCATACAATGCAAGATACAAAAAACTCAAAGCTGTGACCACCAAGCTGTGATCTACATATTCCATTCCTAGCTCTAGAACTAGCAGATCCATCAACATTTAGGAAGTCCACGGTTGCACCAGTAGAGGCTGATCCATCTTGCCTCTTGTTCTGCAGCATTAATCAGAATGTTAGTTAACATCAGAAATTATAGTAGAAATTGACACATCTGTGAACATACATGTATAAATATAAATACAAGATTTGACAAGCATGTACTAGCTCAGTAGCAAAATAAGCACACAAATAACTGATTTCAGGCTACTACAAGTCCTGCTACTATTCCACTAATACAAACCAATGGAAGTGTTGCTGACCTATTGTTGGTTATAGCAGTTTCAGAGATTATCATCATCACTGTCATCTTCAGCATTTTCATTGCCACCATCACTCAAATATTCCATTATAGTGTCATCTTCATCTTCCTCCTCATCTTCATCTTCATCTACAGCAATGTTGGCTTGCCTCCTGTTTCTTATAAGTTCATCTAGATGACCTTCAAATCTAGTAGATCCTCCACTTTGAATATTGGCCTCAGCCTCAGCACCATCACCATCACCTTCCCGCACTTCATGCTCTGTAGTAGAACAGTGATCATCTTGGTATACATCATGAGCAAGGTCACTTTGCTCAGCCACATTATACATCTCCCTATGTTCAAATTGCTGCACCACTCGCCAATTCTTTCCCAAAGCTGTGTCTTCCATGTAGAATACCTTTGTCGATTGAGTTGCCAAAATGAAAGGGTCGGACTTGTACCACAATGACTGAATGTTGATGGATTTGAAATGTCCATCATCTCTGATGCCTATTGTCTTTCCTCCTGCCTGCTGATTGTACCAATCACATCTAAAGAGAACCACAGTCCGATCACATTGTAGGTTGGCATTATACTGCAACTCAATAATCTCCTTAAGGACTCCATAAAAATCAGTGGCACGATCTTCATGAGTACCTTCAGTCAATACACCACCGTTCTGAGTCTGCAAGTATTTCTCACGGTCCACGGTGTTATACCAGACTCCATTGACAATGCAAGCTGCAGCAAACCTCACTCAGAGATCAGGACCACAAGAAAGAGCAAACAATCCTTCAGTAATCTCTTCTGGATGATCATTGCGCTTCTTCGCAATCTGGGGTTCAAACAAAAAATACAAGGTTACTAATACAACATACATAGAGCCAATTGGTGACTACTAGTGCAGGACACTTACATGGCTCCTAAACCATCTAGGAAATGCCTGTTCAAGCCTCTTCTCAATATCATGTGACCCTTCTGTCAATAACTCTTCCCTGCATATGCTGTCACAAAAAAAACAAGGAAAAATAAGGGAATCTTGACTTGAAATTCAGGCGATTATAATCTTGCAAATAAAAAAGATACTTACTCCAAATATGGTGCAACTTCTTCACAATTGTTTAGAACATACCAAACCAGCTTATCCATCATCTCATCATCAATGTATTGTCTCCTGTCCGCTCCTATGATTTTGACACCATGCATAAAGACTGAGGTGTCACTAACTAATGACCAATCACCTACATCCTGGTTGAACTTGGTGTCAACATCCTGCATATACCTCGAACAAAATGTCAAGGTGTCACTTGCAACATAGGCCTCCGCAATTGATATTTCCGGCCTAGCCCTGTTCCTCACAAAATTCTTGAAAGTACCCAATCGCCTCTCTATTGGGTACATCCATCCATACTGAACAGGCCCTCTAAGCAATGCCTGATCAGGTAGATGCACAGCCAGGTGCACCATGACATCAAAAAAGGCCAGGGGGAATATTTTCTCAAGTTTGCAAAGGATTACTGGGATTTTGAGCTTTAATCTTTCCACCACATCTATCCTTAGATTTCTACTACACAATTCTCTGAAGAAGTTCCCGAGCTCTGTAATTGCTTCATACACATCTTTCCTTACCAATCCTCTTAAGGCAGCAGGTATGACCCTTTGCAGTAGTACATGGCAACAATGTGTTTTCAGCCGGCCCTGCAACTTGGTACCATCTGCACTTATGAATCTGCCTAGGTTGGCTGCAAACCCATCTGGAAACTTCACATCTTTGAGGCATTTGCAAAATTTAACTTTATTTTCCTTGCTCAAGACATAGGGGGCATCTGGCTTCACAATTGAGTTGCCATCCTGTTGCAAGTGCAGATCATGTCTAAAGCCCATATCTTGCAAATCCAACCTTGCATTATCAGTGTCTTTGGTCTTGCCCTGAATTTCTAGTAATGTGCCAAGGATGTTTTCACATATGTTCTTTTCTATGTGCATAACATCAAGATTGTATGGCAGCAGCAAATCTTTCCAATATGGTAGCATCCACAACAAAGCTTTGCGACTAAAAATTTTGGGCCCGCTATCCTCCCCACGCTTCCTTTTCCTGGGTGGAGGTGCTGGATGCTTTCCTGGCCTCACATCTTTCACTTTCTCCAGCTACTCAAGGAGCTCTTTAGTACTGAACTTACCCGGCGCATCCCTCATTTCAGGGCGGCCATCAAAAGCCAAGCTTCTCCGCCAAGCATGATCCTTTGGAAGAAAACAGCGATGGCCAAGGTACCCAATTTTGCCCCTCAGTGCACGTGATAGAGGATTTTTATCACAGTGGATACAAGCATAATAGCCTTTAGTGGTTCACCCCGACAAGGTGCTCAGCGCCGGATAATCGTGTATGCACCACAGCACAGCGGCATGGAGATCAAACTTCTTACCACTCAGGGCATCATAAGTGCTTACTCCACCCTAGAGTTCAAGCAGTTCTTCTACTAGAGGCTCCAAATACAAATCAAAATCTTTTCCAGGACATGATGGACCAGGGATGAGCAAAGACATAAAGCAGTTTGCTGCATTGACACATTCCCATGGTGGCAGGTTCAAAGGTGTCACAAGCACGGGCCACATACTATATTGAGTGCTCATGTTGCCAAATGGGTTGAAACCATCTGTAGCTAAGGCAAGCCTCAAGTTCCTCGGATCCTTTGCAAAATCTTTGAACTTCTTATCAAAATCCTTCCAAGCCCTCCCATCAGCTGGATGGCTCATTACATTCTTAACTGGCCTCCTAACCTTCTTGTGCCATTGGGTCTCCTCAGCTATTTGTTTCATTGCAAACATCCTCTTCAGCCTTTTTATAAGTGGAAAGTGCCTCAAGACCTTATGAGGAACCCATCTTTTTCCATCACCATCTTCCCATCTAGATTCATCACAAATTGGGCACGCTTCAAGCTTGGAATAATCTCTGTCAAACAACGTAGACTTTCAAAACAGCACACAATTGTTCTTGCACACATGGATTGAGTCATATGCAAGGACCAGTTCACCAAGATACTTCTTCGCCTCATCATAAGAACTTGGAAATTCACACTGAGGGAATCCCTCGGACAGTAACTTCATGAAGGCACTAAATGCTGTAACGTCAACTCGATAGCGAGACTTGATATAAAGAAGTCTCACTAGAAAGGAGAATCTGGAGTGCTCTGATCCTGGGCACAGTTGCCACTTGGCATCAGCAAGAACTTTGGTAAATCTTGTATTCCCTCCATCTGCCTCTAATGATGTGTACAAATCTGCCAGCATCTCTGTGACTCCGTGATCATCATCTCAGTCATCATCTTGGCCATCACTCTGGTCATCCTCGCCCAAATTTATCCCTTCATCATAATCATATCTATCATGGTGCACCTCCTCCTCTCTGGACTCAATAATTTCAGCACCTAAAGACTCCCAATGATGAATCCAGTGAGTGTAAGCAGGCGACATTCCAAATATGTGTATATGGTCATTCATTTCTTGCTGATGCCGTGAAACTTGATTAACACATCTGCAGCATGGACATTTTATCTTGCAGTCTTCAGGGTATTTTCCTCTAACAAATTCCATGAATGCTTCCACTCCGTCCATGTAGGCAGGTGTGAATGGTTTCAAATGAACCCAACTTCGATCCATCTGTTTTGGCATACATGTGGAAATTCAGAAAATAGCAACACAAGTAGACTTTGAGAAAGACAGTAATATAACTAGTTCCTGCTAACTAGTTCTGCTAACTCAATGTGCTGAATCTCTACAATTTCTTCCTGCTAACTAGTTCATTTGAAACCATGAGAAGCATTCCAGTACCCAGAAACACAAATCAGCAAGCAATGAAACCTAACTACATCTGAACTAACCTGAACTCGATGCTGCAGGGACGTCGTCGTGGGACTGAGGGGACGCCGTCACCTTGCCACCGCGGGGACGCCGTGCACCAGGGACACCGCCACGCAGCAGCCGTCGTCCGCCCGCCGGGGACGCCGCCGTCTGCTCGCAGGGTATGCCGCCACGCAGCAGCCTCCGTCCACCCGCTGGGGACGCCCACCACGCAGCAGCCGTAGCCACCCGCCGGGGACGCCGCAGTCGTCGTGGACGCCGGGGACGCTGTAGCCGCCGGGGACGCCGCAGCCGTCGCGGACAAGTGTTTCTGTGTCGGGGTTGTTTCTGTGTGGCATTCATGTTTGTTCGACATGGGAATTCATGTTTTCTTGTTAAATAAACAAGTATGTACTCCTTCAACAGATGTCGTTGAGTGGTGCAGTGGTAAGAGCTCAACTCAGGTTGCGTCCGGTCTCCGGTTCGAAACCTGACGAGGGCACTATTTTTTGCTGATTAAAAACCTGGGCCGTGCGCAGCTGGGCCGTGTGCAGTGGTAAGAAAGGCCGGCCCGTGTCCTCTCCGAGTGCAGTGCTAAAAAGGCCGGCCCACGTAGCGACGTGGCTGTGGGGTACACTGCGCTGTGGGACCGCTGTGGGGGGTCCACGTTGACGTGGACAACCACGTGGGCGTGCGACTGGGCCCACGTTGCCACGTGGCAGCGGGGTACAATGCGCGGTGGGACCACAATGGTGGGGTCCAGGGTGGTGGGCCCACGTTGCCACGTGGCAGTGGGGGGTACACTGCGCTGTGGGACCGCTGTGGTGGGGTCCACGTTGACGTGGACAGCCACGTGGTCGTACGGTGCCCACCGAATCTGACCAGTGGGACCAGGGGTGGTGGGCCCACGTTGCCACGTGGCAGTGGTACCACTGCCTGGTGGTACCGCTGTGGTGGGGTCCACGTTGACGTGGACAGCCACGTGGGCCTGCGACTGGGGCCACTCTGTGTTATTCTTTTTCAAGTTGTTTTGTGACGATAACGTTCTTGTTCCGTGACGTCCATTTGAATTCGTCATTGGTTCCTCACAGGTAGAACTGGAATGATTCATCTGTGATGAAATAGGTTCGTTGTTCAGTGATCATCCTCTGAGTTTCGTCATTATTTTGAGTGGTTTGGCACCGTCACTCGTTATCTGTGACGAAGTTACAAAATTCGTCACGGTAGATACCACTTCCATGACGAATAAATCAAACGTCACTACCAAATCATCATAGATATTAACATTTCTACTAGTGGACCGCTTTCAACCCTACTGGTGAGTACGGTGGCGATGCTGTCTTCGGACTGGGTGGAACCGAGTAGAACGGTAGGTCGTTCACTCCTGGGTAGTCTGGAATCTCAATCTCTGGTAGGTTGAAGTAGTTCGCCAAAGCTCTCCAAGGCTCTGTTCATCTCAGGTGTGTCGGTACTACCTCTCGGGTAAGGTGGCTGTGCTGGATGCTGAGTAGGTGGTAGCTCGTACGTCTCAGTCCTCAACTTGGGCCTCTTCTGCGGTGGTACCAACTCTGCAACCTCTCTGAGCTCTGTCACTCGCCTCTGGTCCGAGTCTCTCCACGCTGAGTTGGTCCGGTTAGTTGTGTCCTGTGCCTCGTACACTCTGCCTCCCAAGTGCCACAAGTGGTTGTAGTTCTGTGTCAGTCTCTCCTCGTGTCCCCACAGCCTCAACTGGTAGTCTGTGCAAGCGGCTCCTAGTGACTCAACCAAGTACTCCTTCTCTCGCAGTCTCAACCTCTCCTCTTTGGCTGTTGTCTCTGACTCCCTCAGTGCAGTCTGTGTTTCCTCCTGTCTTTCTCTCAAGGTGGCGATCTCAAGTGCATCCCTCTCTGTACTTGCTCTGGCAGCTGCGAGTCCCCACTCTGTGATCTGTATGTTCCTCCTGTGTGCCTCGTTGAGAAAGAACTCCAGGTGGCTGTTCTCTCTCTCTCTCTCTCCAGCTGGGCGTTCCGTCCCAAGGTGTCGTCCCACTTACGCCTCAGAAACACTATCTCTGAATCGGCCCAGTAGAGTGCCTGGTGTTGAGCTTGAATGAACCTGCTGGCCATCTGCTCCTTCTCATCCTTGCCCTCTGTCTTCTCCTCAGTGTAAGCTGTCTCGTCCTTGTGCCACTTGCTGGGGTCGTACACTGCTATCGGTAGGACTCTGAAAGGTGTATCCTTCAGCCTCTGCTCCAACTGCTGGCACACTTTCTTCAGCGCGAGCCTGGCACAACACTGGTGAGCTTCCAAGGCTGAGTTGTCAAAACACGAGACCTTGACTTCCTCGAACTCTGGTACCGCGGGTCTGCTGGTATCTTCAGGGTCAGCTCTATCGGTGACTGGTCAACGGCTGCAGTGGTGCGTCCCTCGTAG
This sequence comes from Cenchrus fungigraminus, assembly GCA_036936925.1. Classification (NCBI taxonomy): domain Eukaryota; kingdom Viridiplantae; phylum Streptophyta; class Magnoliopsida; order Poales; family Poaceae; genus Cenchrus; species Cenchrus fungigraminus. The sequence goes on from CM072779.1 coordinate 13,413,229, forward strand.
AACACCTCACTTATCTCCACTCCAGCTATCTCCAAACAGTTCTTGAGGATCTTGTAGAACCCTTCGGCCTACTGGCCGTCGGTCTTGAGGGGGATCCACGTCAGCTGGTCCATCTGCACGTTGTTAAGGAAGTTAGTAAAAGTTAGTAAAGTTATTCAAGGTATAAGTAATAAAGATCAAGGTGTTTATATAAAATTTCACGGATTGTAAATACAACACAAGGCGTCTGGCTTTTCTATGCTATCGTCCGTTCCTAGGCTCGTCCTACAGTCAAGTACGGCTCTGATACCAACTGAAACAAACCGGATTTCCCAGAAAGGAAACCCGATCCCTGCACCTCGGTGATAGTCCCAGGAGGCTATCACGTGTAAATCCCTATCTCAGAAAGTAAAGATAACAGTACAACATAAGGCAATATACGAAGGTCCACATAATAATAATTAAGCATCTGAGTACAGCATTACGGCACATGCCGGGTACAAGTCCAACAGGATTGAATCAAACAAAGTAAACATCTACGCAACGGCTCTCATGTAGCGAAGTGGACTCCATCTCCCAAAGGCAAGCTCGAGTGTAGGGCGGCCTCAGTCATCCCATCCATCATGCTCAAAGTCGTAGTCCGGCTCCTAGTCTGAAATCCCATCATCTACTCGATAAGCAAGTAGGTCATGTCAGCTTCCCAACAAAGACCATAAGCAAAAGAGAATAATTCTAATATGCATGAGTAATCCTATTTATGGCTGTAGAAGGTTATGCAAGCAGCGGTAGCAGCATCAAGGAATGCAGAAAAGCCGAGAGGTCACCATCTCCGAGGAGATCCACACCTCTGAGGACAACACCTCCGGGGTCAACACCCCAAACAAGGAAAGAACACCACGCACAGGATCTCAACCGAGACACAGCATCCCACTCTCATCTGCGACGTGGGGTCACCAACTCCTATCCCCACGTCTCAACGACACGAAGCCGGGCTCACACACACAAGGGAGAGAAAGCAGCACAAAAGAATACTAGCCAGGTGAGAGATCGAAAGGGCTGTCCATACCAGTGGACACAGACTATAGCTATAGGTTTAACACTCTGCAGAGGTTGTACAACTGGACCCGCTGAGTAGAGCAGAATCGGATGCCTCCGATCCACCTCTCTACCTAACGGCCGGAGACCTAGCAATGGATGGCACTCTCCTGCCTCTCCGAGCCTGACTCGTCCTGAACTGGGGCGCGAAACTTGCCAGCAGGGCCTCGAAGCTGTCAGACCATCCCCGGAGGAGCCGGGGCGACGTCTACTCGGGGGGTATAACCCGTCCCTCTCACACGATCACACTGATCCGCCTACAGGCTGGATGCCATCCACCTACTAGTTCTCGGACCGAACCCCACCCATAACAAGGCGAACGGTTTGTACGAAAATAGCCCAAAGATCAAGGTCACACAGTCGATCGGTCCTTAATTGCAAAAGCGAGCACTCACCATCTCCATCCGAACGACACGCCGCTAGGGCGGGAGGCCAGGTCGCATCTCCCCTAGACAGGCGTTCTCAAGTAACCGAAGCGGCTCGCTCTCGCGGTAACACGTCAAGGATACACACTCACCCAAAACACACGCTAGAATACCGAGATATCCCAATCTCAGTCCAAACCGGAGATCCATCCATAACTAAGGGTAAAATATATGGATGAATAAAGTCGGGAACTAGCTAGGGGTCTGTAGCTAGTTCCAAAAGTAGGTATATCAAGGACAGGATTAATCAATTTCCAAGGCATGGCTAACAATTGTCTATGCAATTTAAAAACATGCATAAATAGTAATTAAGCACTAGCAACTAAAGCATGCATAGGATCTATATGGTTGGGAGTGACATGACACCTGGCTGGCGTCTGTAGTCCTGGTCTGGGTTGAAGTCGGGGTCGTAGGCCTCCTTCGGATCGTAGCTCGGGTCTGTGCAGCACGAGATACGAGGCGCTAAATTACTGACAATCAACTAAGCATAAATCTAAAGAAACCCAATTTTAAAAGATCCAAAAAGATCCAGACTATCTACAATCAGCACCGTCTCATTTTTAGAAAAATAATGAAACTGGTTTCATATTTTTTGGAGTTATAAATAATTAGTTATGAATTTTGAAAGGTTTATAGATTTATAAATTAATTTCCAAATTTATTTATAAATCAGAAAAGGATTTTTAATTTTGAAAATAGGTGATGACGTCAGCATGACCTAGGCATGACGTCAGCGTCAGGGTCAGTGGGCCGTTATTGGGCCGAAAGTGTTTGTGGGCCGAAAGTGTTAGTTGGTCGATTTCGGCCCCTCGGACTCAGCCCATTGGGCCAAATGAGCCAAGTCCAACAGAGGCCCCTCAACTAAAAACAAAAGCCACGGCAGAAAAGGAGAAAAAGTCTGTGTTGGGTTTCAGCGGGTCGGTTGGCCCATTACCTCCACGAACTCGCACCGGAGAAGTCCGGTGGAGGTCCTTGGAGTTATCTGGGGTGCACGGTACCCCCTTGCCATCCGTGCGCGCATCGGCGCGCCTCGGCGCACGCCCGGCGGCGACGGTGTACGGCGTACGGCGACGGCGGTGGCTCTGGAGCTCGTGCAAGCGGTCGCCAGTGACCACTTGGGCCCAGTGGCTATCTCGGCGCAGCCATGGCCCTGGGGTCGGGCTCTTTGGCCGGCGCGGCGCGGCGGCGCTCTCGGCGTGATGCAGAGGTGACGGCGGCGACATTGCGAAAAATAGCGGTGATGCAGTAGCGGTTCTGGCACATGCATCAGCTGATGCTTTAGCGCGGCATGGCCAGCACGTGGGCGTGCTTGGCCTGGGCACGCGCACGAACGCAGGCATGGCCTGGCCGTGACACGGCCGAGCCAGTGCGCGGTTCAGTGGCGAGACAAGGTCACGGCGCGGCGCAACGGTGACGCGATAGCTGCGGCATCCAAGACTTTGCGCGGAGCTTCTGGCCTTGTGCTGGAGTGCTCAGGGTTTAGTAGCTCACACGCACACACATACACAAGCACGGCGGTGAAACTTGGCTCGCATGCACGAACACGCGCGCAGCACAATAGTGCTCCGGCGCGTCGCGACAGAGTCGATGGCGGCGGGTTAGTGGCCAACGGCCTGCCTGCTCATGCTGGGGTGCACGGCGGCGACAAGGTAAAGGGTTCCTGCAGAAGATCGGCGGCACAAAGGCTGGACAGAGGCTAGTTAGCGAGCTCGAGGCTCGGCGCACGGCGCGGCGTGGCGAAGGGGCGCACTCCTGGGCATCACAGGAAGGTCAAGGGAGGAAGGGAAGAAGCAGGGTAGAACAGCGCTCACGATGGGGCGAAGGTGTAGACGTGGCCGTGACGAGCGTCGGGGAAGCGGCGGTGAAGTCACGGCGGCGCGACGAATTGATGCGGCGGCATCTTCCTCTGCTCCGGCTCCCACTCGGCGCGGACAGCTCGTTCCTCAGCCCGATCAGCTCCGGCTTCTACGGCTCCGACGACGGCGAGGTGGCGCAGCGGCGAAGCGCGCCCCTCCTTCTCTTCTTCCCCCTTCTCCTTCTCCTCCCATCTCTTCTCCTCTCGGCGGCGGAACAGGGGAACCAAAGGGGAGAGACCCCAATTGCGAGTTGCCTTGCAATAGGGGCCTCGCCCAGGGGTTTAGAAGCTCGAGCACGTCGAGGTGAAGGGCAAAAGGGTCACGCCTCGGTCCCAATTGGCTTGTGGTGGCGCGAAGTTGATGTGGCAACGCGGCAGTGGATGGCGGGTTCCTATGCGCATCAACAGGTGAGGGTAAAAGGGGAAAATCCCTGGGTGGTGCACGGGCGCGGTCGCCTGGCTCGGCGTTCGTGCCACAGGCACGGTCAGGGCCTGTCCCCTGGTCAGGTGCGCGCGCGCGCGAGCGCGGCGGTAGTGCGGGCAGGTGTGTGCGAATGTGTGGACCGGCGGGGGAAGACGAAGACCGCCCGGGGTCCCACGCGTCAGAGAGTCAAGAGAGGCGCGGCGCGGGGCTGGGCTGGATGGGCTGCCTTGGTGGGCCGGCGGAAGATCAAGGTGTGTCGGCGCTCATGGGCTTGAAGATGGAGGGGCTCTAGCAAACCTTAGGGATAGTTAGCTGGCCCAGATTGTTAGATAGCTTTTGAATTTAGTTTTAAATATATGATTACACTATATTTATGAATTTGATTTGAATCATATTCAAAACACACTCAATCAAAACCAAATAAAATCCATAAAATCCAACTCACATATCTAAACCATAATTTGAATTTATATTTTTATAATTAGGTTTTATTTATATAGAATTTAGATGAGAGGCTAGAAAGGGGTTTAAATTATGGGAACACTTCACCATATAAATGAAAGTTCAAATTTTCACGCATTTTCATACTTCTAAATTTCTGGGATGTTACACCACCCTTTAGTCCACGTTGTTGAAACACTCCACACAAGAGTATTGCTTCTCGGTCACCAAGTCTCTCCCAAGAGCACCACTTGACTAGCCACAAAGACTCGCCAAGTTCCTTTGATCACCTTGATGTCGCCTCCACTAAGGAGCTTCTCCACGAAGGAAGGGGGTCTCCACTTCCCCCGCACAAAGTGTCCACATCACTCCACACCAAGCCAGAGGGTCGAAGACGTTTGCCGGAGAGCCACTTAGGCCCTAAGGCTTCAGGCGCACCTTGTATAGATTGATCCACTCAAGAATCACCTCACAAGGTAGGCACACCTTGCACTCACTCAGTTCTAAGATAAACCTAGCACTAAGCACACACACACACCAAGCATGTGCAAAGCTTTTGGATGTTCACTTAAGCACTAGTATGGTATGGATGTGTTCTTCAATGTGTCTTGCACTCCTCTGGACTTCAGCTCACTCCAGCACACTCAAATGGTGGGGTGGAAGGGGTATAAATAGCCCAAGGCATCCATAGAGTCGTTGCTCCAACGGCTAGTACTTTTCTGAGCACCGTCAGATGATCTGATACTATACATTTTGAGGGTGCCGGTTCATTCGGTGCTACTAGTCGTTGCCCTCCACCACACTTGACCGTTGACACAATTCATCCAACGCTTCATCCGACGGTGTGTCGGTTCATCCGGTGCTACAGGCCTTGCACTCCAAACCTCTCTGTCTTGAATTTCATAGCCGTCGGATGAATCGATGCCTAGACTACCGGTTCATCTGGTGCTTAAGGCCTCTGACTCATAACCTCTCTATCTTAGACAACCAAGGCATCAGATGAACTGATGATGGACCGACGGTTCATCCGACAGTACCTACACCATTTCTTCAGCCTCTGAATTCATCTGACGCATGTAGAAATTGGACCGTCGGTTCATCCGACGGTGCGTGTTCACTTAGACTTCGCGTAGTGTACAAATTCATCCGGCGCTTGCCATCACTTGTAATTAACATACCAACCAGAAAAGAGCGCCGAGGGTAACTACAAGTGATCCACCACAACCGAGCCCCGAGGGTAACCTGTTATCGCTGTCACTGCCAGGGTTTTAATTATCGGTGGGAACCGGCTGGAAAACCGCGGTAACCGGTAAAACCGGTCCGGACCGGTAGCGGTACCGGCCGGTTCCTACCGGTCCGGTTCAAAAAAATTCAAATTTAAATTCAAAAAATGAAAAAATCTAAAAAAATCCTAAAAACACTTCAAGATTTATAGAATCTAATGGTGTCAAAAATTTTCAAATGAGTCCATTTAGTATTTTTTTGTGGGCGTTGGAAGTTCAACAGAAAAAGAAAAAGAAAAAATTCGACGGTTCAACTTCTAATGCCCGCAAAAAATACTAAATGGACTAATATTTGAAAATTTTTGACACCATTAGATTCTACGTACCTTGAAGTATTTTTAGGAAATTTTCAATTTTTATTAAAAACATGCCATTTTTTTATTCGAAACCGACCGGTCAACCGGCGGCTACCGATTGAACTATGTTTTTGATTCGCAACCGACCGGCTAACCGCTATAACCGATCGGTTAACCAGTCGATCATGGCTACCGACTGAGCTAGCGTTTAAATTTGAATTCGACCGGTTTTTACCGGTAACCATTCCTACCGGTCCGGTTAACCGTAACCGGTGGCCAGCGGTATCCGGTCCCGGACCGGTAATGTGAACCCTGTTCACTACCACCGAGGATGCTCATCAAGTGTCCGTTGGACGGAGGCGTCGGCACAGCCCGCCTGGTAGAATGCGGCTCGAAGCTCATGCTTGTTGGTTTCACTGACGTTTCACTTGAGCACTTGGTAGTTTACAGAGTCTCCGACCTTGTCAAGGGAAGAGTTGCTTCTCTAACGAGTATCAGAGAGCATGCTATCTTCTTTGAGGTGCATGCCCTGTGTGTCTCTGCTAAGGGGTTCTCTGGGTTCACTTCTATTATGGGTAACTCTATCATCTGCAAACATAGATCAAGTCGAATGGTTGAGACAGGTGATTTTGATCCATTGTTGGGAAGGCGGGCTATGCGACCAGCACGCCCACGTGTTGAGCAATACGACCTAGGAAGTGGCACCTGGTCTCCAGCCATTGACGAAGACATTGTACACAGTGATAGAACCCCAGCGAGCCCTTACACACTCGCCCACCATATCTGTACTTGTTGCCACTGATATTATTGGTAAGTCGAGCGTGCCCTTTTTTCATGAACTTTTCTTATAATTCTTTTGAAGAATGTATGATGCCTACCATATGACGTGCCCCTGCATTCTCATGTAATTTAGAGAATGGAAACATATTTTCGTCAAATGTGACATCACGGGAGATGTACACTCGGCCGGTAGAGATGTCTAGGCACTTGAAGCCTTTATGAAGATTATTGTACCCAAGGAAGGCACACTCTTTGGACCGGAAAGTAAGTTTGTGGTTGTTATAGGGACGAAGGTTTGGCCAACATGCACAACCAAAAACTTATAGAGAGGTGAAATCTGGTTTGGTATTGTATAGACGTTCAAGGGGTGTTTTAAAGTTGATAACTTTGCTAGGGGTTCTATTTATAAGAAAAGTGGCAGCAATGAAAACTTCATCCCAAAATTTTAGAGGCATGTGTGCATGTGCCAACAAGGACAGCCCTACTTCCACAATGTGCCTATGCTTACGTTCAGCCAACCCATTTTGTTGATGTGCATGAGGACAAGAAACTAGATGAGAGATCCCAATTTTCATAAAAAAGGAGTATAGCTTATCATACTCTCCTCCCCAGTCTGACTGAACAGCGATGATCTTACAATCAAAGGTTCTCTCAACTAGATTCTAAAAGTCTCAAAATTTCTCAAAGACTTTAGATTTATATTTTAGCAGATATATCCATGTGAATTTACTATAGTCATCTATGAAACTAACATAGTATTTAAATCTACCAGCCGACTCAGGTGCAGCGCCCCAAACATCAGAAAAAACAAGGTCAGGCGGATGAGAAGAAACACTCATTGATGTGGGATAGGGGAGTTGATGACACTTGGCTCTTTAGCATGCATCACACCTCAACAATACGAAAAGAAGAATGTCCTAAACGATGATGCCACCTCTCCAATGGCACTTTATTGACTCCATAGTTTTGCTTGGATGATGCTGGTGTAGAGGGAAGCAGATACATCCCTCTTCGATTTGGCCCCCTAAGGAGAGTGCTCCTCGTGTCCTGATCCTTGATGAGAAAGAAATCAGGATGAAATTCAAAGTACACATTATTATCAGATGCAAGGTGATGTACTGAGACGAGATTTTTTTAGTAGATGACACATGTAAGATATCTCAAAGTTCAAGAATTTTATCAGGGCTACGAATAGTAGAATGACCAATATGTCTAATATTCATACCTGCACCATTGGCGGTGTGAACCTGATCAGCCCTGTTATATTTTTCACGAACAGCCAGCTTCTCAAGTTCTCCTGTAATGTGATAGGTTGCACTAGTGTCGGTGTACCAATTGTTGTCGACGGTGTAGGAGTTCATCACTGCGCCGGTGTGCCTTTCTTCAGGGACTAGTGCCTTGCCCGCAGTGTGGCCAGATTTGAGGCAGACCTTGCACACCGACCTAGAGGCACCTCAATTGCTGCGGCCTTGATTGCCACGACCAGCGCCGCCTCCATTATTGTTCTGGCGCTGGTTGAAGTCGTTGATGCCGGATTTGCGTCTCCGTCCTCCTCCTTGACCGCGGCCAAGGTCAGTGTTGCCGCGACCACGACCAAAACCTCCATGACCTCCTCGATTTGCCGAGTTTGCCGAAGATCCAGAATGGCCGCTGCCCATAATCTCCATACGGGTTTCAAAAGCAAGAAGCTGAGAATATGCTTCACTTACAGTGACCGATTCATTCCTCGATATGAGGGAGGTGACGACCGGATTGAACTCCATGTCGAGGTCGGTGAGGATGTACGTCAGGAGCTCGTCATCTTCAATCAGCTTTCCCGCGGCAGCCATCTCATCACCAAGAGTACGCATCTCACCAACGTACTCGGTACTGGATTGACTCCCCTTCTACGAGGTGGCGAGAGAAAGACGTGTGTTCACGACTCGCGCCCGATTCCGTGGCGTGTACATGCCTTCAATCGCAGCCAACATCTTTGCTACGGTGTCTTGAGCAACAACTTGGGCGAGAACTTCACACCCGAGGGACCCTAGGATGAAACTCAGTAATTGTTGGTCCCTGAAGTACCATCTTCAAACGCCGGATTGGGAACAAGAGCCTCCTTCCTGTCGCTGTCGTTGCCGGTGATTTCTTCGGCAGACGTAGGAGATGTTCCGGTGAGATGACCCACCATGCGAGACATGCGCACAACAGCGAGGATCTGTGCCTTCCACATTGCGTGGTTAGACTTGCCAAGCATCTCCGTGATGGCGATCCCCATCAACGGGTTGAGGATAGCAGAGTTGATCATGGCGGCGGCAGAGGAGGAACCCATGGCGAAGTTGTTTTAGTTTGTGGCTCTGATACCATGGAAGAATCAGATGTGTGAAAGCAATAGATGGGAACACCTTACCTCACGCTGGCAGGCAGCTTCGTGTTATATATCGGTGAGGAACAACCCCTCACGTGGTGTTACAAGGAACGGCGGCAGCCAGCCAAGAATTTGTTACAACAACCCTATCTATACAAATCAATCTAAACAAACCTCAGCCGACTAACCAACCAAATCACATCTACATCTTTCTTCACAAGTTACATTAGAATCTATCTTATCTAACATGCACGGGTGGAGTGTTGGCTATGCGATATGGATGATGAGACGTGCGACCACTTGTTCGTCACCTGTTCTTATGCCAAAGAAGTCTGGTGGGTGGCGCTCATGGAGTTGGGTTGTCAGTGAACTTTTGAACCGCCAAGAAACTCCCTAGTAGGATGGTGGATCAGGCTTTGTAACCTGCAACCCAAGGAGCGGAGGAAAGGAAACAACACGCTCTTCATGCTTGTGATCTGGACACTATGGAAGGAGAGAAATGCTCGGCTCTTCAATGGTTGCTCTATGCCCTCACAGGACCTGTTGAACCTCATCAAGCGGGAAATTGATCTGTGGATGATGGCGGGAGCAAGACAGTTAGGTCGTTTAAGATATGAGTAGTAGGAGTACTAGTGTTTTGCTCTTTCGGTTGTTTAGGTTGTGCCCATGGTGCTTGTGGGTGTCCGCGTGAGTTTTCTCCACGTCCTTTGTAAATCAACTATGATTTTTCTCTTCTTAATACAATGATGCGCAGCTCTAGTGCGTCGAGAAAAAAAAATCTTGGTAATCGGATGATGAGCTACTAGCTAATTTTTCGTTGATTTCCTTGCTCTTGATTTTTTTTAGAACGTTCCTTGCTCTTGTTAAGAAGTTTTGTTATAGTTACCTCGGGACAAATCAAGGAAAACTCAAAGTATGTGTGAAGCTGCGTTGCAGATTCATCGTTGGCCATATATTAGCATTGGTGCCGTCGAGGAACAAATTAAGGGATCCGCGTTACTGATGAAAGACAATAGATGCATGGTTGTTCAGTTTGTATGGCCGGAGAATGCAAGGATGAGCTGTGTGTTAGACAACAGGATCGGAGAGCAGCTAGTACGCAAACGCAAGCGGTCGGCAAGCAAGTAGTTGCATTGGTGCGAGAAGATGCTAGCGAGCAAGTGGACCCGTGTCGACCTGCATAAGAAGATACGTCGATCACCAAATAATAAGAGTATGAGAGATCGAAGACATAAGCTGCATCGAGCGCTTGGTTTTACGGCAATGCAAAATGAGGTATGCAACGAAGATAAAACCAAACGTGTTGACGTAAGATGAGTGACGTAAGAGATCGTTGTGGAGACATGTATATACAGTATATATATAGATAAACATTCTATGGTCTAGAGAGCCACCACGCACAAGATCGAATTAGATGAGCCAACAAAATGTCAATTCCCAGACACCCTCACGGGCTTACCTGCTTGTTACCCCGCCACACCATACTGATCTCCATGCTATTCATCTTCTTTGGGTTGAGAATGCTGCTCGCCGCTGAAGGCGCCGTCGACAAGATCGATGTGGGCAGCAACATCACCGACGACGGTAACAACACACTTGTCTCGGCTGCGGGGTCATTCACGCTAGGGTTCTTCTCTCCACCAGGGTTGCCGACGACCAAGCGGTACCTCGGGATATGGTTCACCTTCTCCCCAAACACTGTCTACTGGGTGGCCAACCGTGACCACCCTCTGAACGACACATCCGGCGTGCTGGTGATGAGCAGCCCGGGGACCCTTCAGTTGATGGATGGTTCCCAGAATGGGATTTGGTCTTCTACTCTAACTAGCACAGCTTCCACGGGTGCGCGTCTGCTCGAGACGGGCAACTTTGTTGTGCAAGCGCAGAATGACAACGGCGACACATACTACTTGTGGCAAGCGTTCGACTACCCTTGCGACACCTTGCTGCCCGGAATGAAGATAGGGCAGAACCTGTGGGACGGTGACGAGTGGTACCTGTCGTCGTGGCGATCCCCCACGGATCCTGCTCCCGGAAGCTACCGCTACGTCACGGAATCCGGCGGGGGCACGCCGGAGAACGTGTTGTGGTGGTCTGGCACCGGCGGCGACAGCACCAAGAGGTACCGAACCGGGCCCTGGAACGGCGAGAGGTTCGGCGGCGTCCCGGAGATGGCATCGTACGCGAGCAACTTCACCTACCACCTCACCATCAGCCAGAGCGAGATCACCTACGCCTACAGCGCAAAGCCCGGCGCCCCGCACGGCACGTACTCCCAGCTCAAGGTAAGCGACGACGGCCGTGTCCAGCGCCTCGTGTGGGACGGGAGCAGTCGAGACTGGAATTCCTTTTTGAGGGAGCCGAGAGACGGCTGCGATGACTACGGCAAGTGCGGTCCGTTCGGGCTCTGCGACGGGAACGCCGTGTCGACGTCGCTTTGCAGATGCTTACGGGGCTTCGTCCCGGCGTCCCCGGACGAGTGGTCCAAGAGGGAGTACTCCGGCGGGTGCCGGCGGAACGTTTCACTTGACTGCAGCAGCAACCAGAGTCGGACCACCACGGACGGGTTCCAAGTCGTACCCGCGGTGAAGCTCCCTGACACACAGAGTAATGCATCGGTTGACATGGGCATCAGTCTGGATGAGTGCAGGACCAAGTGCCTCGCCAACTGTTCGTGCGTGGCGTATGCTGCCGCGGACATAAGAGGCGGCGGCGGTGGCAATGGCTGCATCACCTGGACAAAGTCTTTCGCTAATTTGCGCCTCATAGACGGGGGCCAGGATTTCTACTTGAGGTTGCCCAAGTCAGAATTAAGTAAGCAGCCTGCTTGTGCATACATATATAATTAATAATGTTCGTTTTCTTGTTTTAGCAGTGTTACTCGTATGTTTTAACTAGCTAGTAGTACATGGTGGTGGCAGTTTTAATTGGTACACAATACATTCATATCACATGAAATACGAAGCAATATAAAATCTGTCTTGGAAGAAATTTTATTACCTTGTAATTCAAGTGGATAAAACCACAACATTTAGAAATATTTTTTATTTCTGAATAAAGAATATATTTATGCCAGTTTATACACAAGAGTGCAAGAGTGATTTTTGTAATTAAACCACAACAGGTGCGAAGGACGACAAGAAGAAATTTCCAGTGGCTATTGTTGCATCTGTTGTTCCTACTGGTGCATTATTAATATTGTTAGTTGCTGGAATCATTTTTTGGGCCCGCCGAAGGAATCCGCCCTACAGACATCTCGACGATCCATGTAAGCTTTGCTGTTCCAAACTGAAACTCTCGGGGGTGAATATTGTGTATGATGGCTGATCTTTTTTTTTTTTGCATTGAAGCTCGATCGTCTTCGACGCCAGCATCGTCATCGGCAGGTCATTTGATTGACTACCAAATTTTGAAGGACGCAACGAACGATTTCTCACCAGATCAAAAGCTTGGTGAAGGATCTTTTGGGACTGTGTACCAGGTATGAATAATACTTCATTGTAGTGAAAAATATAATTGTTGGCTCGAACAACAAGGTCTCCAAAAATGCAACTGAATCTGCCACTTGGTTCTACTTCCTGCCTTCGTGGTAGTACTTCCCTATTATTGGTACTTTTTTTAACAACCACCCTATTGGTACTTGTTGGTGCTACCTGATACTACAACTCTTAGATTTCATAAGATGGATGACTTGTTAGTTACAAACACTCTAAAATTTCTAATAAATTATTTATGAATTGACCAGTACGACAACTAGTGCTATAGATATTTGATGCCGTAACTGAAAAGCCATTTACATTATTGAACTCAAAGTTTTGTTTTTCTTTTTTGTATGCATTTTAATTTCTACTTACGGCTACAAGCATCTCACATCCCGGTTGCAGTGTGTGCTACCAGACAGTGAATCAGACAGGATAGGGATAACAGTTGGGACTACGGTTGCCGTGAAGGTGCTGAAGCAATTAGAGATGAACAATTTCGAAAGAGAACTGCAAGTGGTAATTGGGCTTAAGCATGTCAATCTTGTTGGACTTCTCGCTTCCTGCAGTCATAGGACTAAAGACAATCAGGGCAGAGAAACAATTCACCGGATATTAGTATACGAATTCATGCAAAGGAGAGGCCTGGACCTCTACATATTTGGTATGAGCGACTCCTGTTTTACGTCTGTTAATTAATAATAAATGCACCAACTATTTGTTATGACAATACTCCGACATAATATACATCTACATACATATATATTAAAAGATATATAATAAAAAAACTAAATAAATAGTAATTTGAGATGGAAGGAGTACATCGGAAACATATGTATTTTTTTCCAAAATGGAGAGTTGGGATGTGGTACCTGATCGAGCTGAGGAATGTTTTTTCCTGTCGTCTATAATATCCCCTTGCCAGTAGCTTAATTGGACATCCTACACACAAATCTCTCAAGAGTAGTTTGTGTAACTGGCAGGTGATATGGCCCACCGTGCTATGCTGGACTGGGAGCGACGCTTGAAGATTTTAAGTGCCATTGCGAATGGCATCGTCCACCTTCACGAGAACTCTGGCTCGAACATCATGCATAGAGATCTTAAGCCTGGCAACATACTACTGGATGATAATTGATAAATGGGACCCCAAGGTAGCAGATTTCGGGTTTGCGAAACCATGGAATCCTAATTCGTCAGATCCACATACATCTATTTTTTGTTGGTATGATCAAAACTCCACGAATTTCCACAAATATTCTATGTATGTATGTGGTTAGGATATATTTTGTTGACCCTATTTACATATATTTCCTGAAGGGGTTACACGGCTCCAGAGTGCTGGTTTGGGAACATTACACTCAAGTGGGATATTTTCAGTTTCGGTGTGCTTTTGCTTGAGATAATTAGCGGTGAACTAAACGGACCGACGCACAGGCTGCTTTCACATGTAAGTGCGTGCATGCGTGCGTGTGCAGCCCAAATAGTTTTACTGAGAAGGAAAAAGTCCAATTTACTCACTTCAAGTATAGAGAAAGTCTAGATAATCTCTTAAACTTTGTTTTGATTCATTTTTCCTCCTAAACTATGTTATTTTATTTAACTTAACATATGATACAATTTGTTCTTTTTTCTCCATATGAAAGTTGACTTTTAATTTGAACATTTGCAGGGTGGTAGTGGACATCATAATTTATATTAAAAATTATATGAATTTTCATCATTACTTTTTATATAATTTTGCATCTCAAGGATAAATTTTATTATTAAATATCCTACCCTATCAAAATACTGATAAAAATTTCATGATATATTTTTTAAACATGTCTTATTTTGGATGCTATCGTCTTGCAAATTTTGAACTTAACACTCCATTTGTGTATGGAGAAATAAAAAAAGCAAATTGCATTATGAGGGTAAATTGAACAAAATGGCATAATTTAGGGGTAAACTGAATCAATATATATTTTAAGGTTATCCAGACTTTGGTTATACTTGATGTTATTAATTTGGACTTTTTCTACTTATAAAAATGTATATACAATATCTGAAAATCTGAATATCTCATCATTATCTAAACACTGAATATTTCATATGAAAACTGTAGTATTCGTAAGATTTTTTTTCATTGTGAGACGAAGCGACCGATCAGTCTTCTTGGAGTTGCAACTGCTTGAACTTAAAAGGACTGCTATTTTAATTTTAACTAGGTGATACTCCGCGCGTTGCTGCGGAATGCACAATCTTGTTGTAAGATGTGATTTGTGTCGCCATGGTATGTAAATAGGCATAATCTTATGTCAATATTATCAATGGAGCTACACTTCAATTATAATTTTCAGGAGTTCTTTCATGGGAGGCAGGATATAAATCATGATGATTTAGATGTCCTATTGTGATTTCAGCATAATTTTTAGTTATTATCACTACACCAAACTGGTTTTACCTTGACAGTCAAAAATCGCCAAGGTATATAGGTATACCGCCAAGGTAAATGTCCTTGGCGGTGTACCGCCAAGAAAAATCCGCCAAGTATAGAGCGCCAAGGAAACAAGATTTTGCTTGGCAGGCGACCGCTAAAGATTGTTTTCTTGGCAGTCTAGCCGCCAAGGTAACTTCTGTGATGCTAAATCTGCCACAACGCCAATAAAATGTTCCAACCGCCAAGTAAAACCCTTTCTTTTGGCGGTTTCATCCTGCCAAGCTAATTGTTTGTATTCTTGGCGATGGAGTGAAACCGCCAAGAAAATGTTCCAACCGCCAAGACTATAGCTTTCCTTGGCAGTCGTCGACCACCAAGTAAAGTTATTTACTTGGTAGCTATCAACTGTCAAGAAAAGTTAATTACTTGGCACCACTACACTGCCAAGGTAAGTAATTTGCCTGGCTGCCAACCACCAAGCAAACTCATATCACCAACAAAAAAATATATATATATCAATAAACTATAAGACTAGCCACAATTAAAATCAAAAGCACATAGCTGATAGTCTTGATATGCATTTAGATGCCATACTTTAGCACATAGAAAGACAATCTCATGTTCATAAGCCACAAATTTACATATCTATTACAAGCTCATTTACATTATAGGCCTCAATGAAACCAACCATCAAATACATAACCAACTATCAATTTACATTGTTGCCCTCATATTCACATAGGGCCTCATGTCACTAACAATCACAACCTTGGGCTTCATCTATGTCTGAAATAATGGAGAAGTAATTAGTACATGAGCTGGTTAATATAAAGGCACAATGTAATGCAATGTTTTACCAAAGCGAATTGGTAGAATATTGGAGAACTAATACAAGAGCATTCTTCACATGTGAACAAGTCGTTTTGACTTGGCTAAAATTATTATAAAATAAATCTGTTAAGGTAGGATCAAAGTACTGATCAAGTATACTAATTGCAAGTAATATTCAGATTGGATCTATATTTTACTTTAAGGCGAGTGGCAAACATCAGGTGATCATATTCTAGTACAATGGATCATAAAACTTTGAATCAAAAGACTAACTTATTCAGAAGCTGTAGCACGAAATATGATTAAAACATGGCAAATCTGTAGTAGTTTCTTTCTACAACCAAATCATATTCATTTAACCAGATATTAACAATTAATACATATGAAGCATGCTACAGTGACTTACATGTAAATACTGATCAAGCATACTTGCATCTCTAAGTGTATTCTAGATGTATTCTCTATTATTTTCTTAAAGAAAAATAGCAAGCATGCAAAGCACAGAGCAAACAGCAAAGCAGCACAGCTAGATATGGAAGCCTATGTATCCTTCATGTGTATCATGTGTAGCTTCATAGTTAAATCCATCCAAAGAAGACAATGGCAGCAATGCAACAAAAGGAATGAAGGATCACGGTCAAGGACAGATATTCTAAATGGTCCTCCAATAGTACTTTAAGTCTCGCAATAACAGTTGAGAACACCTCTGATCCAAAGTTATAAAAATAGGCATAGCAAAGTCATGCAGGAGCATTTGTAGAAATACTTGGATTCTGCCCTATTAGCCTGTACATCAGGAATACTAGCATCTCGAATTCAAAGCAAGCACAGCACAATCTGCAATAAGTAATTCGAGAATGGGGACTGCATTTATAGAAATACTTCTTGGATTCTGCCCTATTAGCCTGTACATCAGGAATATTAGCATCTCGAATTCAAAGCAAGCACAGCAGTCTGCAATAAATAATTCGAGAATGGGGATGAGATAGGAAGCTAACACGAAAACCACTGAACTAACTCACGGCATATAGGAACAGATGCATACTCGTATTGTAAAGCAGACTTCAGAGACATTCCATCGAACAGATTACATGCAGGGACTTGGGCAGCCTGGAGAACGGACGCTGTTACCTTTGCTTCACCGTGTCCAACTCAACGCCTTTGCCATGCTTCGCGGGAGGGTGCGTGCAGCCGCACTACCGCCGGCTGCCGGCGCACGGAGAGCGAGCTCGAGGGGATGCTTCGCGGAAGGGTGCGTGCAGCCGCACTGCCGCCGGCTGCCGGCACACGGAGAGGGAGCTCGAGGGGCCCACCCGTCGCCACCCCTTGCGGCCTCCTGCTTGTTCGATGGATAATGTCGCCGCGGCCAGCTCGCTAAGCCCGGAGCCGGGCGCTCAGATCTGAAGAGTCGGGCGAGCAGGTGGATTGGGCCGGCAAGGGAGGGGGCGGAAGAGGCCAGGAGGGGGTCGCTCCACCAGGCGAAGAAGGTGCTGCCCGCCGTAGTGTCGACATGGAAGAGGAGGGAGCGATAGAGGGCAGGAGCGGTGTGGGAGGAGACAAGGGGGTGAGGAGAGGCCGAGAGGCGAGAGGAAGAAGGCGGCGCGGCGTGTGGCCGGATGTGATGGGGGAGGCAGATGAGAGTTTAGGGTTTGGTTTGGATGTGGTTGATTATATACTATGCGAATGCGATCGTAGTCATCGGATCGGTGATCGACGGCTGAAAGAAATTGGGGCTAGTTGGGCTGACATGGGCCTTGTTCCTTCTTCCTCTGCTTAATGTTTTTTGTTTTCTTTTACATTTTTTCCACCAATGTACAGCAAGACATAAAGATAATAATCTTATATGTATTATTGTAGTTTTTATATAAAATATATTATACATAAGCTGTTCTTTAAAAGTTTCACTAATTTACTAACTCATTTACTATTTTCAAGAGTTTAAACGAATTTATGTGGGTTTATTGAAAATAATTAAATTTTGGACTACATGTATATCAAATAACATAAAAAATCCTAAAAAATATATTTCAAGTATATTTGTTCTACTTCGGTTTATATCCTGAAAATAGATGAAAGTTTCAAGTGGTTGTTAGGGATAATTAAAACTTCAATTACCGGGTGAAGTCGCGCGGAAATTCAAATAAATTGAAAAAAATACTAAACCAATTCAAAAAAATCTCAAACTTGGTTGTTGCTTCACACAGGGTATATGCAAGCCGTAGAAAAAGTTTGACACTAATACGACACTGCAAAGCGTATGGACTTCAGAATCCCTAAGAACCTAAGTGTACACACATGACTCGATGAGACATTCTGTATACCTTTGTGAAGCAAGTGGACTCTATCAATTTCGAAATGACTTGAATTATTTTTTTGTTGTCATCTAAACTCGAAATATGGCCCCACGCGAGATCTTAGGTTTTTCTGATGATTATATGTATTATTATATTTTTCTTCGTGGTGCTAGAGACAAAATATGGTGAATTACATATCGAAAACACAAGAATTCTACATCTGCCTCTACAAAGACTTATCTCCTAGGGTACAAGAGACCTTGTGGTGAAGTATGGCACCTTTCCGTATCTTTTCGGGGTTGGACTCAGTTCAGTGTATAATTACCGGGTGAAGTCGCGCGGAAAATCAAATAAATTGAGAAAATACTAAACTAATTCAGAAAAATCTCAAACTTGGTTTGACCAACAAAACCTTCATCGTACCTAAGTGGATGACCATATGCACAAAGACGTGTGGGATGGGTATGGGATCAGAGGGTGGATATGACATACATGGATTTGAGGTCGTTGAGCAAAGGGGAGAAGGTAGTAGATGTATGTGTTACATTAATTCAAGGTGTATACATTATTGAGACAATGACATAGTGGCAAAGATATCATGCCAACATACAAAATGCATGTGTTCGAAGAAGCGCAATTAGCTATGTAGGCTTCGAATATCACAAGAAAATATTAAGTTTACTTGGCGGCTCTTAAAAACCGCCAAGAAAATACATTATTACTTGGCGGTAAGTACCCAAGGAATGCCTTGTTTACTTGGCGGTCGACTACAACAGCCAAGCAAATCCATATTTTCTTGGCGGTCTATGAAAACAACCAAGAAAATCCATTATTTTTTTGGCGGTTCGTAAAGACAGCCAAGTTAATCCTTCATTTACTTGGCGGTATCCACAAACTGCCAAGGAAACTGAAGCTTTTCTCGGCGGGCCAAGAACATTGCCAAGGAAATATGCTTTTTCCTTGGCGGTTCGGAAAAACTGCCAAGGAATTACTTTTTCTTTGCGGTTTGTCGTTACTGCCAAGAAAACATTATATTCCTTGACGGCTCAATTTTTGCTGCCACAAAATACCTTAGCCGCCAAGGTAAACCCAGTTTGGTGTAGTGTATTAACTTGTAGCCCGTTGATACGCAGCCTAACGCTGAATTGTGAAGGGAAAATATTTTTTTAGATGCCAAAGCACCACGTAGCAAATGCACCCAGTAACCACACGCACATGGTAGGCCCCGCCACTGCCTTGTCTGTTCAGTCATCCACTCATCCTCCCTTTCCTTCTCACTCCATCTCTCTCTCTCTTCTCCAATCCTGGATCGGAGTGCTCTGCCTGAGCATCGGTGGAATTCCGGGCGCCAGGCCGCGGTACGCTCCAGGGAGCGGCGGTGTCGGGCCGCAGTGGGCGCTAAGCTGCTGCTCTTCCAGGAGATGCTCTGCCCTCCAGGCAGCCGACGGGGAGGGGGAGCTCCGGGCTCCTGGATGCGGCCGGTGGTGGTGGTCCCTTGGGGAGGGACGCGCGGCCGCGGCCCCTGGTGGGAGCCAGTGGCGGCGCGCTATAGCGCCCCTCAGACTCCCACGAATGCGCCCTGGCGAAGGCGCGTGGTGGCTGCCAGCCCCGCGACGGCAACCCCGGCGGTGGAGGGATGGCGCGACGGCACATCGATCTGCTTGGAATTCGACTCGAGGAGAAACTAAAAAGGCATATGCTCACCTCTTTCTTTCGGATTTTCTTGCTGAGCACATCCTGACTCGATCACCCCATCCTCTGTCTCGAACCAGCATAGGCAAAAGGCCACGGGCTCGTCGAGCGCACAACCCTGGCGGTGGCTCCTGATGGCACGTCGCGGCGGCTTCGGCCTCTGGATGACAGCGACGCTTGCTCCTGGCGGCGCGCGGCGATGGCTCATGGAGGGAGAGGAGGAAGAGCCTGCCACTGCTGGGACTGAGCATGCCTGCGGCTCTGGCGGGGTAGGAACGGCTCCGAGCCTCCGACGATGGCGGAATCAAGGTCAGGGGCGGCTTCGGTGGGAGTCGGCCGAGGTAAGTTAAATAGGGAAGCTGTCATTAGTGGGGAGGTGAGACGGCGGCGGGGTTGGCACGGTGGGGGAGGCGGCGGGTGGGGAGGTGAGGGGTTGGCGCGGTGGGAAGCCGAGGGGTGGCGGCGGGATTCAAGGTGCGCCCCTGGAAGGCGAGGGGCCTGTGGGGACAGCGGCGCAGGGCGGTGGATGACGTCTAAGTGTAGATGACGTCAGCCTATGACGTGGCAAGCTCAGAGTAGAGAGAATTGGCTAGTGGGGTGCTCTTATTAAGTTTTGTATGATTTCCAGGTCTGGGGGCTCTGGGATAGCAGCAAAACTCTGGATCTTCTTGACCCTGTAGTGCCTCCATTTCCGGAACAGGCTGAGCCCAATCTCCTGGCTAAGCTGGAGAGATGCATCCAAATTGGGCTGCTTTGCGTGCAAGAATCGCCTGAGGAAAGGCCCCACATATCAGATATTGTGGCTATGTTAAAAGGCCAAATTCCGCAGCTGCCTCATCCCAGGAGGCCCAGGCTTCGTAGAGGAGATACCGGGGAAACATCCGGCACAACGCGGACAGCAGGATCAGCAGCAGCAACAGAGCAGCCGGTCTAAAACTTGGGAGCGACTGGCTCCAAAATAGACTTTAATTGGCCTTTCTTACTATCGGGGTTCTCTACCACCGGCAGTAGATTTGTATCGTATCGTGTGTCGGATCCGGATGGTTGACACGGGAGACACAAGGGTTTTATACTGATTCGGGCCTCCGAGGAGTAATACCTTACGTCCAGTTCCGAGTACTCGTGTTCCTATGACAGGGATGTCTGTAGTAGGGGTTACAAACTTGGTGATCGGTCAGTCTCTACGTACGTTGCACTCCTCCCCCTTTTATAGATGTAAGGGCGAGGGGCAAAAAAGGAAAAAGAAAATAAGATACAGTGCTATGGCGTTGTGAAGTTCTTTCCGTCATTGATGTCCGTCAGATGGTGCGGGAGGGCGCTGAGTTGTAGTATTGTTGGAGGCTGCCGCGTGTGCTGCTACCACTGTTTGTTCCGGGCACTTGGCATCTCCTCCGAGTAGTTCATGTGGTGACTTAGCCTTCTTGAGAGCGTCTTAGGCCCACCACGTTATGGCCTAAGTGCCTGTAGGTGGTAATCGAGTGCACGCTCTGACGGGGGTGGCGTGCAGCTGGCGTTGGATGTGACGGTGTGTCGGAGGTCGTGGGGGTGCACTGTGCGCCATTACGACCCTTGTCAGACCCGGCCGTCCTCCCGTTGCGCTAGCTGCGGTCTTTGCATGGCATGGAATCCGGCGTCACGCGTGTCGTCGCGAAGAAGCTTGGGGGCTGGGGCGGCGCCACGTTCGTGTGGGGCCCCGGACCCACGCTCCGGCTCCCCCACGTGGACCTCGTCTTAGTCGGAGACGGAGGTTACTCGTGCGAGCGGGTAGTCGGAGGCGAGGCGGAGCGTACTCGGAGACGAAGCGTTCTCGTGCGAGGCGGAGAGTACTCGTGTGAAACGGAGAGTACTCGTGTGAAGCGGAGAGTGCTTGAAGACAAGGCGTACTCGGGCGAGGCGGAAGATACTCGAAAGTGGGGAAGTCTTGTCAGTGAGGGTCTTGACGAAGATCTGCATCCCTCCCTGTCTTGGATCTTAGCCTTCACATTGTCAATGGTGTCACAGGACTCCATTTCCAGGTTGATTATCTTGTTGCTTAGGGGGCCCTAATCCAGGCCCTCGTCAGTAGCCCCCGAGCCTGCGAAGGAGTTGTAGACTTGTTTGCAGGCTCAGCGTTGGGGAAGTTTTGTGGTTTTTGTTCTTTGATCTACTCGGCGGGTGCGCGCGAGCGCATCCGCCGGATGTAGCCCCCAAGCCCTTGAAGGAGTTGTAGACTCATTTATGGGGTTTTGAATCTTGAAGTGTTGCCGTTGTCTTGGAGAACTTCCGTCGTGGCGGTCATGGGCGTATCGGTAGTTGCGTCTGTTTGGCCGGGCGTGGCTGACGTGGCGATGGTGACGGTCGGAGGGGATGGTGCACTGCAAGTTCAGACCTGCGGGCCCACCCGGTATCGAACCGTCACGCGGGTGTGCCCCTGTCGCCTCGGGGGATGAGCCCGCCGAGCGGGCGGTTTTTCGATGTGGTGGGACCAGCATTAAATGTCAGCATCCACGTTTGCCCCTTATAAACCGCACGCCGGTTGAGTTCCGTACTTTCCCCTCTCGATTCCTTGCCTTTGCCGTCTCCGTTCAACCGTCCGCTCTTAACCCTTCTGCCACCGCTGCTGCTTCTTCAATCTGCTTCTCGCCCCCAAGCTCGACAGACACCATGTCGAACTGGACGCGCTCCAATGTCTCTCGCTCAATCCTCCAGCGACTCGTTGTCGCCGGCCAGCTTCCGGTCCTCACCGCCACTGAGGAGTGGAAGGTTCCGGGCAATGGGTCAGTGCCGCACCCGCCAGATGACTACGTCATTTCGTTCGTGACATTTCACGAGTGGGGCTTCTCCGTTCCCGCCGGTCGATTCATCCGCGCCGTCCACGCGGAGTACCGGCTGCAGCTCCACCACCTCAACCCGAACAGCATCCAACAGATGGCGGCGTTTGAGGCCTTGTGCGAGGGGTACCTGGGAGTGGGGGCGCACTGGCACCTCTTCCATTACTTCTTCAAATTCGTGTGCCTGAAGGACAGGTCGCTCCCGGCCACAATCGGGTGCGCCAATCTTCGGATGAAGACGAAGAGGAGCGACGAGTACATCTCCGGCACGCTGACGAGCTCCAACAGCGGCTGGCACAAAGGGTGGTTCTACCTCAAGGACGACCCCGACCATCCACTGCCGAAGTATACCGGCGCTTCAATCGGCGAGGCGCTGGCGAACTGGAACTACGGGCCCCCAGAGGCGGAGCAGGAGAGGCTGCTTGGGGACTGCTGGGCGGTGCTGACCAAGCTGCGTGATGCCGGGGTTGACTTGGCGGCCGTCATCGGTCAGTACCACGTGCCGGGGGTCATCCCGCTCCAGCAACGTTGCCAGCGCATCTGCCAGATGACGCCGGACAGGGCTCCCTTCATTGGGACTGTGTCGGCACCCCGGCTTCCCTCGTTGGACGAGGTTCAACGATGCGTGGGGCAAGCAATCGGGAAGGCCACCTACTCGTGGCCGCCGCCCCAACTTCTTCCCATGCTCCCTCGAGAGGGGACCAAGAAATACGTAAGTTCTTCTTCCTTCCGATCGATACTCCGACTATCTTGCGTTCTTTATGTTGATTTCTTGTTTTCTCCCTTGCCTTTAGTTGAGGCCTGCGGCCCCTCTCCCCACGAAGCCGTCTCTTCCTCAGGATGCGATGCCGAATCGCGCCCAGGCTGCCGCGGACAAGAGGAGGGCCGACCGCAAGGCCCAGCACAAGGATAAGGAGATTGCGAAGCGCGAGCGGAACGACCGCCGCGCTAAGCGTAGGAGGATGAAGGGGGGCACCGTCTCCTCGGATGAGGACCCTTCATCATCACCACCATGGTCCGGTGATGATGGTGGGGCCAGCGTTGACTGGAGCGCGCTGTCGTCTCCGTCGCCTCCTCCTCAGCGGCAGGCCGCGGCGTCCAGCTCGAGGCAGCGGCCAGAGCCTGCTGCCCACGAACAGGGAATGAGCTCCGGCTCGCGTCCGCCTCCGCGCCCAGACCAAGAGGATCGGAGGGTGACTCGCTCCCGATCGGGCCCCGGCGGCCAAGAACAGCAGAGGGAAATGAGGAGGTCCCCGCGGTGAGATGACTCATCCAGGCAGCCGGAGGATCACGATTCTTTCACTCGCCGTCCTACTGGCGACACGTCTCGGAGGGGATCGCGTTCTCCGAGGAGGCAGTCGCCCCCCAAGGCAAGATCGACGTCACCGGCACCCGTTCCGACCGCGTCACGCGGGGAGAATGTGGACGCACCCCCGCGACGTCTTCAGTTGCTGGTCATCCGTGGCGGCGGGGCCCCGCCTGTGCAGGTTCCTGTCACGCGGGGTGATAGTCGGAGTCCGCCCTCCGTTGTGACGGGGGGTAAGAGACCAGCCCCCGAGTCGTCGGGCGCAGCCTCCAGACCTGTCAAGCAGGCCCGCATCACCTCCTCCACGTAAGTGTCGTTCCGTGCTATCTTGTTCTTGAGTTTTTCGCTTGCTTTTCTTGACTCGCTCTTCTCGTGTTAGTCGTTCCGATATCGGTGCGCTTAGCCTTGCGCCGCGTAAGTGCGCGGCCCTGAGTGCGCGCACGGCCCCGTCCGCTCCCCACTCATCAACTCCTCCTCCCGCGCCGGCGACAGCACAAGTCGAGGAGCGTGTCGGCATGGCGGCCGAGACCCGAGAGACGGCGGCGCCTCCTCCCCCGTCCGGGGATGGAGACGTGGTCGGGGGGCAAGCAGCCCCCGAGCAGATCGAGCCCCCGACGGTGCCTATCGTCGACCAAGGCATCGACGTGCAGGCGGCCCCAGAGGCGAGTGCGCCCCCATCGTCAGGCGCTGGTGGCGGCGAGACTGAGGAAGTGGCGGCTTCCTCGTCATCCGCGCAGCTCCCGGAGGCCACCGAGTCGAGGGGGGGCAAACCTCCCAGGCGGTGATGCGTCCGCTTATGCGGTCGAGTTGGAGCGGTGCCTGTTGGCACCGGAGGAGCTGCCGGCCGAGGCGCCCATCTCACCCGCCCAGGAGGTCGTTGTGGCGGTTGAGGGGAACGTGGCGAGCCCTGAAGAGTCCAGGGCCCAGACGGCAGCAGTGGGGCCGGACCTCATTTTGCCGCCAGAGCCGTCGCGCCAGCCCGCCGCTGATGATGCAGAGGTAGTCGTGATCGCAGACGCGCCGCTTTCCTACGCGCAGGCGACCGCTTTCCCTCAAGGATGTGGTGGGCAATGCTCCCCAGATCACCGTCCGAGAGGTCGGAGAAAGCTCGGGAGCCCGCTTCTTCTCGGCCACCGAGGGGGGAGAGCGCGGCCTCGGCCTTGGGCGTGCCTCATGGACTGGAACCCATGAAGCCGAGGCGCGCGATGACGAGGACGAAGAGGCCACGGCCCGTCACCACCTCGAGTGGGGCCTACGGTGGGCGGAACAGGCGATCAACGAGCTTGTCGTTCCCGCCTCGTCGGTGAGTTAGCTGACCTCAATCCTTGACTTGGAGTTATTGTTTCCAGGTTGTTTCTGCAATTGACCTTCTTCTCGACCCAGTTACTTGCCAGCTGCAGTGCCAGGAAGACGCGCACCATTGAAGAGCTCTAGGCCGAGAAGGCCCAGCTGGAGATGTAGTTGGTTGCCGCCCGACTGGCGGCCGTCGGAGTGGTGGCAGGCGAGCCGTCGGCGAGGACCGCTCTTGAGGCTGCGGCGAAGTCAGCAGAGGACCACGCAGTGGCCGCGCAGTCTGCTGCGGATGCCACCGTGTTGGAGAAGACCGCCCTTGAGGCCAAGCTCGCCCAGGCGGAAACCGCTGTCACGGAGCTGCGCATCACTGCCGCAACTGCTACTGAGACAGCTCGGAACGAGGCTGCTGCTGTCGAGGCCGCGTCCCAGGCTGCCGCCGAAGAGAAGGCGATACTTGAGAAGAAGGTGGCAGACTTGCAGCAGGACCTGGTGCGTGCCGAGGTGGATCTGAGGACGGCGAATAAGCAGGTCGGCACTCTCTCCACCAAGCTGCAGGAGGCCACCGACGAGGGGACCCGTCTTCGCGAAGAGAACAGCAAGCTGGTGCAAGATATTCAGGGTGAGCATCCTTGCACTCCCAGCTTTCGTGGTGTTGCTTTCTCTATGTTAATCATTGTTGATGCTGCTTTCGCTTTTTGGTCTTAACAGGGCTTCGCACAGCTCGTGCTGCGCAGGCTGTCAAGCTAGCGGAGAAGGCTCAAGAGGCCATCACCGCCGAACTCAAGATCCACGAGATGTCTAAGACGGCCAAGAACCTAGCGGACCAGCTCTCGAGTGCGCTCTTCTTGCCTCGACCCCTTCTCTCTTATGATTGTGTTCCTCATGGCTCAACCCCGACTCGTTCCTTGTCTCCAGAGGTTAGAGCTGAACTCGAGGACTCTCGGAAGGCATAGCACAAGACGGAGGAGGCGCGCAAAAAGGACATCCTGGACCGCGCCAGGCTCGACCGACATATTGACAAGATTTTGACACAAGTTGGCACTCCGCCCGTGAAAATTCCTCCCCAGGTGCTCGGTGATCGGATCAACCTTCTCCCAGGCGTCGTCAAGGAGAAAGAGCTGTCGACTTCTCAGCAGGTGGTGCACCGGGTCCTCTCCATGTTCTGCTCCCATTACCAAGGGTTGGACCTTGAGGCGCTGAGTGGTGGTTGGGCCCCTGGATACTTGAACGAGGAGCTTGACAAGATCGAAGAGGATTGCGCCGCCCTTGCTCGTGCCATGGCGGACACCGCGATGAAGGACCTGGACCTGATCCCAAGAGACACACCAAAAGACGGCTCCGGGCCTTCCCATTAGATGTATCAAGTTGTATAGCAGTCAAACAAAATGTGTATGCGTGCCGTACTGAATAGCTTTTTTATTTTGTTTTGAAACCGTCACCTGCTGAAGCATTCCCCGAGTACTCACGAACGACTGTAGAATGACGTAGCAGTACTCAGACACTCAGGCCGATCGAACTATTCTCTGGAGCCACGGGGGCGTAAGAGTCGGAAAGCTTGACCTGAGTCGCGAAGTGAGGCCACACGTTCACAACCCCTGAGTACTTAGGGACGTTTAGGAAATGACTTCGCGTGTTTTTCGTAAAAAGTGTTTTGAGCCGGAGCCCAAACGGTTACCCGAGTACTTTTTGAAAGTAGTTGGAAGTCGACCTGCGGGTCCAAGCTGTGTTCGCAGGTCTTCGCACCGTAGCCACAGGGGTGTAAGTGCTAAGAAGCTCGGCTCAGCAACAACATTGAGACGCTCACAGATGGACATCCTTCCCTTTCGCAAGATTAGGGTGTTCCGTCAAAAAGAACCGCTCGCTTGCGCGATTGGCCACGACAAAGTTGCCGGATAGTTTTTGTTTTGAAAACGGGAAAACGAAAAGGGGGGCATCGTGCCCCGGGTAGCCCCCGAGTGGCAAGTGTTTTTTTATGGGCGCAAGGACACTTGCCACTCAGCCTTTAGATAGCGTTGAAACATGCATAGAAGATGCCAACATAGGGAGATTGAGAACTTATGAAACGAGAACAAAGACATATTATTCATTGATCATAAGCTTAAAACGGGGAACATTACTCAAGGGTAAAAACGATGTAGGTGTTCCATGTTCCATGCGTTGGAGATGATCGTGCCATCCTCGTGCCACAGCTTGAATGTTCCGGGTCGGAGGACTTGGTCGACGATGTACGGCCCCTCCCATGGGCGCGCGAGCTTGTGTCGGTCCTTGTTGCTCATGACCCGTCGAAGTACTAGATCCCCGACTTGGAATTGGCGCTCGTGGATGTTGCGCTCGTGGTAGCGCCGTAGAGCTTGCTGGTACCGGGCGGAATGTAGGAGCGCCACATCGCGTGCTTCGTCGAGCTGGTCGAATGCATCCTCGAGCGCGATCTGGTTCCCTTCTTCAGTGTACGCCCGAACTCTTGGGCTGCCATAATCGATATCCGTCGGGAGTACCGCCTCCGATCCGTGCACCATGAAGAATGGTGTAGAGCCGGTTGCACGACTCGGTGTGGTGCGCAGGCTCCAGAGGACGGGTGGCAGCTCTGCGACCCATCTTGCCCGAAACTTCTCAAGTCGTCTGAAGATCCGGGGCTTCAATCCTTGTAGGATCATTCCATTGGCCCTCTCAGCCTGGCCGCTGACCCTTGGATATGCAACTGCAGCCCAGTCCACGCGAATGTTGTTGTCATCGCAGAACCTGAGGAACTTTTTTCCCGTGAACTGTGTGCCGTTGTCTGTGATGATCGAGTTTGGAATCCCGAAGCGGTAGATAATGTCGGTGAAGAATGCAACGGCTTCCTCGGAGCGGACCTTGACCACGGGCCGGGCTTCGATCCACTTGGAGAATTTGTCGACTGCCACGAGTAGGTGCGTGAAGCCCCCGAGCGCTTGCCTGAACGGCCCGACTATGTCCAGCCCCCATACGGCGAACGGCCACGTGATGGGGATGTTCTGGAGCGCTTGCGCCGGGAGATGAGTCTGTCGAGCATAGAACTGACAACCCACACAACATCGCACGATGTCCTTGGCATCTGCGAGCACCGTGGGCCAATAGAATCCTTGTCAGAATGCTTTTCCGACTAAGGTCCTTGCAGCAGCATGGTGTCCGCACGTGCCGGCATGGATTTCCTGAAGCAAGTCCCGGCCCTGGTCTCTGAATGCAGAGCATGAATATATCCGCTGCACCTCGCTTGTGGAGCTCGCCGTCAATGAGGACGTAGGATTTGGCTAGCCTCGAGATGCGACGTGCCTCCATCTGGTCGGAGGGCAACTTTCCCTCGACTAACCATTCAAGGATAGGAAACCGCCAGTCAGGATCTTCTAAGTTTGGCTCTTGCGGTTGATCGATCAACATGACTTCCGGCTCTTCTGTCTCTGGTTGTTGCTCCCCATCGACTCGAATAGATGGTGCGTGCTGATCGCTGGCAAACACACCGTGCGACACTAGTTTTCGGCTTAATGCTGCTTTCGGGAGGATGTCTACCGCTTTGTTGTTGTCATGAAGCACATGATGGAGCTCGAGCCCATGGAACTTGTCTTCTCGTTGACGCATAGTTCGACAATAGGCCACCATCTTGGGGTCGACACAATTCTTCTCCTTCATAACTTGGTCCACCACAAGCTCAGAGTCCCCGCGGATCTCGAGGCGGCGAAGCTCGAGCTCGATCGCGATCCGAAGGCCGTTGATGAGCGCTTCGTACTCGACCACGTTGTTGGAGGCGGGAAAATGCAGTCGAACCATGTACTCCATACGCACGCCCAGAGGCGAGATGAAGACAAGGCCTGCCCCAGCTCCCTCCTTCATGACGGAGCCATCGAAATATATTGTCCACGTCTCGTGCTCGATTGGCACCGGCGGAGTCTGAATCTCTGTCCACTCAGCAACGAAATCCGCCAGCACTTGTGATTTAATGGCACTGCGTGGTGCGTATGTCACATGCTGTCCCATTAACTCGAGGGCCCACTTTGCTATCCTCCCCTCGGCCTCTGGATTCTGGATCACCTCCCCAAGGGGGTACTTGGACACCACTGTGATGGGGTGCGAGTCGAAGTAATGCCGAAGCTTGCGCTTGGTAATCAAGACAGCATACACGAGCTTCTGAATCTGAGAGTAGCGGGTCTTCGAGTCGGAGAGAACCTCGCTTACGAAATAAACAGGCCGCTGCACCTTGAGTGTTTTCCCAGGCTCATCTCGTTCTATGACAAGTGCAGCGCTCACGACCTGCTTTGTTGCAGCCACGTACAGGAGCATTGGTTCTTCTGGCATCGGTGCTGTGAGTACGGGTGGACTTTTCAGGAGATTTTTGAGTTTGTCAAGCGCCTCTTGAGCCTCGGGTGTCCACGCAAAGTGGTCGGACTTCTTCATTAGGCGGTACAGTGGCAAGCTGCGCTCTCCGAGTCGGGTGATGAACCGACTGAGAGCCGCGAGGCAGCCTGTGACACGTTGTACGCCCTTTAGGTTCTGGATCGGCCCCATGTTAGTGATGGCTGAGATCTTCTCGGGGTTAGCCTCTATGCCGCGCTCGGACATGACAAAGCCAAGGTGCATGCCTCTTGGAACCCCGAAAACGCATTTCTCGGGGTTTAGCTTCACCCCATGTTCCCGCAGTTTCGCGAACACTTCCGTAAGATCGGGGATTAGATCGCCCGTCTTCTTTGACTTGACCACGATGTCATCGACGTACGCTTCGATTATTCGTCCTATGAGATCGCCAAAAACGCGTTGCATGCATCTTTGAAATGTGGCGCCCGCATTCTTGAGCCCGAACGGCATCGAGTTGTAACAATAAGCGCCAAAGGGAGTGATGAAGGACGTTGCGAGTTGGTCCGCTATGCACATCGCGATCTGGTGGTACCCGGAGTACGCATCGAGAAAACAGAGGGTTTCGCACCCTGCTGTTGAATCGACTACCTGATCTATGCGAGGCAAAGGAAACGGATCCTTGGGACATGCCTTGTTAAGGCTCGTGTAGTCAACACACATCCTCCCTTTCTTATTCTTCTTCTTTACAAGTACAGGTTTAGCTAGCCACTCGGGTGGAACACTTCCTGGATGAACCCTGCACTAAGGAGCTTCTTGATCTCCTCGCCTTTGGCCTTGCACTTGTCGTCGTTGAAGCGGCGCAGGCGCTGCTTGACCGGTTTCGATCCCGACTTGATGTTTAATTTGTGCTCGGCAACTTCTCTCGGGATCCCCTTCATGTCGGAGGGTTTCCATGCGAACACGTCGAGGTTCGCTTTGAGGAAGTCGACGAGCGTGCTTTCCTTGGCGGTCATCATCGGTGACAGCCACATCCTTGACATCCTTGGCGGGCTCGAAAGAGCAGGCCACTCGCTTGGATGACTCGGGGATGTCTTGGTCCTCGGAGGGAGGCTCGGCGTGGAGCTTCTCGGACCGGATGAGTGTTTCAGCGAATTGAAAGCACTCAGTGTCGCATTCGTATACGTACTGAAATGTAGTCCCCTCTGTGATGACCCCCTTCGGACTGGGGATCTTCAACTTGAGATATGTGTAGTTGGGCACGGCCATAAACTTCGCGTAGGCCGGCCTCCCGAGGATGGCGTGGTACGTCCCCGAGAACCCCACCACTTCGAAGGTGAGGGTTTCTGTGCGGAAGTTCCGCGATGTCCCGAACGTGATGGGTAGATCGATCTGCCCTATCGGGAGCACAACTTTCCCGGGGATGACCCCGTGGAAAGGAGTCGGCGATGGGCGCAGTCGGGACCGCGAGATGCCCATGCTGTCGAACGTTGTCATGTACAGAATGTTGAGCCCGCTCCCTCCGTCCATCAACACCTTGTGGACCCGCTTGGTCCCGATTAGTGGAGCCACCACAAGTGGGTAGCATCCTGGTTCCGGTACATGGTCGGGGTGGTCTGTTCGGTCAAAGGTGATCGG
The DNA here is from genome assembly GCA_036936925.1 of Cenchrus fungigraminus. NCBI lineage: Eukaryota > Viridiplantae > Streptophyta > Magnoliopsida > Poales > Poaceae > Cenchrus > Cenchrus fungigraminus. The sequence continues at coordinate 13,444,221 of CM072779.1, forward strand.
GGTGTTCGACCACTTGAGGTACGCCGGCGTCGCAGGCTCGGTGTTGTAGACCTCACGCCGGATCAGCTTCTCCTTGCGCCTCGACGGTCACGCCGGTGCTCCACCAAAGATCATATGGACTGCTCCATCTTCTCGGGGGAAGACCACCTCCTCGTCGTCATCGTCGTTCTTGGGGGGGTGGTGCATCCTTCTTCAGGGGATCCACTGTCTTGGGTTTGAGCGTGCCGTTGACGTAGTTCTTCATCAAACTGCAGTCTTTGAGCGCATGCTTGACTGGTGTCTCGTGATGGGTGCACAGCGCCTCCAAGAGCCTCTCAAAATGACCCCTCGGGAGGCCGTTCTGATTGTTCGTGGGGCGAGTAGCCTTGCGCTCGACTGCCGCAATGGTGTTGTCGTCACGGCCTCGCTTGTTGCCCTTCTTCTTCTTGTTGGACCGCGAGGAGGGCCCCTCACCGGCATCCACGACTTGCTTCCCCTTACCCGGAGGGGGAATCAACGTTGCCGCTACTGCCTCCTCCCCGTCGGCGTGGTTGGTCGCGATGTCGAGGAGCTCCCGAGTAGTCCTCGGGGTCCTTCGCCCCAGCCGGTGGATGTGGGTGGTGCAGGTGGTGCCATTCTGGAACGGCGAGATGACGTCGTTGTCTGTCGCGGTGGGGAGCTCGGTGCAGCGCCTTGAGAAATGCCTGATGTAGTCGCGCAAGCTTTCCCCTGACTGCTACTTGCAGTTGCGCAGCTCCCACTGCTTGCTGGGCCGGGCGTACGTGCCTTGGAAGTTGCCGATGAAGGTCTCCCGTAGGTCTGCCCAGCTGTTGATCCTGCCACGCAGCAGGTGTTCGAGCCAGGTCCGCGCAGAGTCGGCAAGGTGGAGCGGCAGGTTCTTGATGATGAACAGGTCATTCGTCGCTCCGCCCGCCCGACACGCGAGCCTGTAGTCCTCCAACCACACGCTAGGGTTGGTCTCCCCGTCGTACCTTGGTACTGCTGTTGGAGCCCGGAACCATGAAGGGAACTTTGCGTCCTGCACCTTCCGACCGAAAGCACGAGGACCCTTTGGGTTGGGCAACCAGCTGCTCACGCTCTCCGTCACTGTCGTAGCGTCCATCACGCCTCTGGCTATGCCGTCGGCGCGAGCGGTGCTCGTCACGCCTGCCGCGGCCGTCGTCGTTGCTGCCGTAGCCGTAGTCGTAGTTGTCGTTGCCAGCGGCCCGACGACGAGCCTCGAGCGTGTCGCGAGCGTCGCGGTTGGCTCCTAGGCGCGACTTGACTGACAGTTCGCCAGCGCCTCTGTGTCTTGACGGGGATCGATCTTGCCGTCGCACGGATGGTGCTCCTCGCGCCTCGTGCGCGCGTGATGCCGAGCTCTCGGCCTGCTGTGCGGCCGCCGTCTCGAGGAGGGTTTTGAGTTGCTGACTAACCCTCTTCTCCTCAGGCATGGCCGGCTCGGGGCAGCCAAGCAAGAGCATGGCCGCTGCCGCAAGGTTCTGCGACGCGTGCCTAAAGTGTGGCGTGCCGTCATCGTCGACGGCAGCATCTTCGTTGATGCACCGGTTCATGTCATGCGCCCGTGCGCGAGCTTGCGGCACCGGCTGTTCTGCCTCCTGCTCGCGGTGCTGCTAGCGCCGATGGCTTTGTTGGGGCTCGTCCTCAACGTCGAGCTCTTGGTGGAGGTTCGCCAGCTCTTCGCCGAGCTGGCGCTTGGCCTCAGCGATCTCGTCGAGGCGCGCCCGGCGCTGGGCGTCCCCGTTGCGGTGACGAGGCTTTTCCTCCCCGTCGGTCGAGCTTGTGGCGGTACGGGCCTCCAGGACGTTGCATTCCCTCCTGAAGTCCGGGAGGGGTGCCGGCGTCCCCCGTCGTGGGGCCGTGGAGCCAGGGGCGACGTACGAAGCCCTCAGCTCGTTTACATAGGCCGTCACCGGGTCGTCCGGGAGGCCTGGCTGCCCTCGGGGGTACAGGGCTTCGTACCGCTCCGTGAATTCCCCCCAGGTCAGCGGCTCGGATCCGCTGGCCTGGAAGGCGAGGTCGGTGAGGTGGAAGGTGGCGAGCCTGAAGCGCTCCTGCATCGGGTTAGGCCCTAGCATGGCCATGATCGACTCGTCCGTGAAACCACGGACGAATGCCGCACGCGCTGCCGCCGTCGTCGTGGCGGTGGGATGCGCAGGTCGGGAGAAAGTCCTCCCGACGACGGACTCCGCCGGCCCGGTGTAGACGAAGCCGAGGGAGCCGAAATGCACGGTGGCGCCGGGAGTCAGCGAAACTCCGCGGCCCTCCATCCAGATCGCTGGTGTGGTTCGGCGAGACACACGATGTCCCCCTACTGGCGCGCCAACTGTCGGGGTTCTCTAGCACCGGCAGTAGATTTGTATCGTATCGTGTGTCAGATCCGGATGGTTGACACGGGAGAGTTGACACGGGAGACACAAGGGTTTTATACTGGTTCGGGCCTCCGAGGAGTAATACCCTACGTGCAGTTCTGAGTACTCGTGTTCCTATGCCAGGGATGTCTGTAGTAGGGGTTACAAACTTAGTGATCGGTCAGTCTCTACGTACGTTGCACTCCTCCCCCTTTTATAGATGTAAGGGCGAGGGGCAAAAGGGGAAAAAGAAAATAAGATACAGTGCTATGGCGTTGTGAAGTCCTTTCCGTCATTGATGTCCGTCAGATGGCGCGGGAGGGCGCTGAGCTGTAGTGTTGTTGGAGGTTGTCGCGTGTGCTGCTGCCACTGTTTGTTCCGAGCACTTGGCATCTCCTCCAAGTAGTTCATGTGGTGACTCAGCCTTCTTGAGAGCGTCTTAGGCCCGCCACGTTATAGCCTAAGTGCCTGTAGGTGGTAATCGAGTGCACGCTCTGACGGGGGTGGTGTGCAGCTGGTGTTGGATGTGACGACGTGTCGGAGGTTGTGGGGGTGTACTGTGCACCATTACGGCCCTTGTCAGACCCGGCCGTCCTCCCGTTATGCCAGCTGTGGTCTTTGCATGGCGTGGAATCCGGCGTCACGCGTGTCGTCGCGAAGAAGCTTGGGGGCTGGGGCGGCACCACGTTCGTGTGGGGCCCCGGACCCACGCTCCGGCTCCCCCACGTGGACCTCATCTTAGTCGGAGACGGAGGTTACTCGTGCGAGCGGGTAGTCGGAGGCGAGGCGGAGCATACTCGGAGACGAAGCGTTCTCGTGAGAGGCGGAGAGTACTCGTGCGAAACAGAGAGTACTCGTGCGAAGCGGAGAGTGCTTGAAGACAAGGCGTACTCGGGCGAGGCGGAAGATACTCGGAAGTAGGGAAGTCTTGTCAGTGAGGGTCTTGACGAAGATCTGCATCCCTCCCTGTCCTTGATCTTAGCCTTCACATTGTCAATGGTGTCAGAGGACTCCATTTCTAGGTTGATTATCTTGTTGCTTAGGGGGGGCCTAATCCAGGTCCTCGTCACTTACTGTTTACTAAGTATATAATTGGCCTTTCTTACTGTTCACTAGGATAGACGTACGTGCGGCACGCATGTTTTATAAAATAATTTTATTACTTAAGTATTTAACATTTAAATTAAAAAGTTTTGACCACTCAAGTGCTCACGACCCTGTTTAGTTTGGCAAATCATCATTATTTACTTGTCACATCGAAGTATAATAATCTCTCTATGCACAAGACTAATACGGTAAGTTGTCAATAAATTGTCACTATTCACCTGTCACTAGGAATGACAGTTTTACCTGCGGATGCGGATATTCGCGGATATCCAACCCAAAGGGGGCAACAAACTTCACCCGCGGAGAAATGCACCCGCGAACAGGCTGAGCCCAATCTCCTGGCTAAGCTGGAGAGATGCATCCAAATTGAGCAGCTAACGGGCAGCAAACTTCACCCGCGGGTATGCCTGTTACCCGATTAAAATATAAAGTCCATCAAAATATGACCCAAGCCCACTAACAGAAACCTAGACCGCGACCATGTGACACTTATCCTCTCATCCTCTGGCCGCACGCCGCACCCCTCCCCTCTCCCATTCCCTCTCATTTCTATTTTTGTCTCGTTCAACGGGCAGACGGTGACTCGGCGGGCGGCGGCGCAACTACTAGAGCCTGGAGGCCGGAGGGTGACGCACGGAGACGGCGGCATCTTCTCACCCCCGCCGGCGCATCTATTGGACGCCGGAGGGCGGCGCACGAGGACACATCTACGGTGGCAGGCAGGCGGCTACAGACGGTCGGCGGCCCAGCTGTCGGTGTTTTAACCTGACAACCTACCAAGGGGGTTACCCGAGATAGATGATTGTGGGGCTCGCTGAGATCAGGAACTCGATGGAGAGACACGTGACACACAATTTAGACAGGTTCAGACTACAATGTGCGTAATACCCTATGTCCTGTATGTTACGTAGCTCGATTGATTGTGTGAGTTTCAAGTGTTGTTTGCGGGGTCCTTGCCTCGCCTTATATACTCCGAGAGGCAGTGATATAAGTCGGTGTAGGTACAGGAGTAATAGTCGAGTATGACTAGGAGAAGCCTATGGCGGGTACATAAGAAGCTTTCCTATTCTAGTACTAGTCCTGTGTTGCCTTGTGGTCCACGCCGTCTTGCATCGTGGCCCACATGTAAGAGTAGTGCCGGTAGCATATCCCATACACGGGCATGGTCCGCCTCGATGGCGGGCCCAGGAATGTCCGTACAACAAGCCCCTAAGTACTTTGTAGTCGAGTGATAGGTGTCCGAGTAGTCTTGAAAGTCTCTGCGAGTAGTTCCCAAGCATCCCCGAGCGCTACAAGCAGAAATTCCCCAATAGTACTCGAACCATCACGAGGCTGGAAGGTGCTCCAGCTGATCTTTGAGTAGTCTTGAAGTCTTCTCGAGTATTTCCAAGCGTCCCCGAGTTCTTCTGAAGGTCTTCAATAGTACTCTTGATATCTTCGCGTTGAAGAACCATATGTGATGAGATCCTGGATTAGGGCCCCCTAAGTGACAAGATAATCACCTTTGAGATGGAGTCTTCTGACACCATTGACAACGTCAAGGCTAAGATCCAGGACAAGGAGGGATGCAGATCTTCGTTAAGACCCTCATCGACAAGACTTCCTCGTCTTCGAGTACTCTCCGCCTCGCATGAGTACTCTCCGCCTCGCACGAGTACTCTCCGCCTCGCACGAGTGCTTTCTGCCTCACCTCCGACTACTCGTTCGCACGAGTAGTTTCCGTCTCTGACCAGGGTGAGGCCCACACGTGGAGGTCAGAGAGCGGAATCAGGGGCCCCACACAAACGTGGCGCTGCCCCGATGCTCAAACTCCCCCGCAACGACACGCAAGGCTCCAGTTCTCCACGCCATGCAAACAGCCCCAGCTGGCAGGACGCGAGGGTGGCTTGTTCTGACAGAAGCCGTAAAGCCGCATTGTACACCCGCGCGGTCTCCAACACACTGTCCCGTCCAACCCCTGCTGCACGCCACCCCATCAGAGCAGGTACTCAATTACCATCTACGGGCGGCGCCTACCTACACTTAGGCCATAACGTGGCGGGCCTAATCAACTCTCAAGGGAGCTGAGTCATCTAAGGAGGAACTCGGAGAAGGCGCCAAGTATTCGGAATGTACAGTGCCGCCCGCACACGCGTCAACAGCCAATGCCACCACAGCTCAGCGCCCTTCAATGCTTCCTGACGGACATCGACATGGGAAAAGACCTCCCAACACCGTAGAACTATAGAACATTTTTGTATTCCCTCTTTGCCCCTCACCCTTACGTCTATAAAAGGGGGAGAAGTGCAACCGTTTGAGGGGCTATTCGATCAACTAGTTTGTAACCCCTACTACAGACATCCCCGGCATAAGAACACGACCACTCGAAACTGGACGTAGGGTATTACTCTCCAGAGGCCCGAACCAGTATATACCCTTGTGTCTCTTGTGCTAACCATCTGGGTCCGACACACGATCCGATAATAATTTACTGCCGGCGGTAGAGAACCCCGACAGTTGGCGCGCCAGGTAGGGGCACATCGTGTGTCTCGCCAAACTACACCAACGATCCGGATGGAGGGCCACGGAGTTTCGCTGACTCCCGGCACCACCATGCTCTTCGGCTCCCTCGGCTTCATCTACACCGGGCCGATGGAGTGCGTCATCGGGAAGACCTTCACCCGACCTGCGCGTCCCACCGCCTTGACGGCGGCGGGGCACGCCGCTTTCATCCGGACGAGTCGATCATGGCCATGTTGGGGCCGAACCCAACACAGGAGCGTTTTATGCTCGCGACCTACTACATCACTGACCTCGCCTTCCAGGCTAGCGGGTCCGAGCCGCTGACCTAGAGCGAGTTCATGGAGCGGTACAGCACCATGTACCCCCACGGGCAGCAGGGCCTCCCGGACGACCCAGTGACGGCCTACGTGGACACGCTGAGGGCTTCGTACATCACCCCGAGCTCCGTGGTCGTGCGGCGGGGGCCATCGGTGCCTCTGCCGGACTTCACGCGCGAGTGCAACATCCTCGAGGCCTGAACCGCTAGTAGCTCGACGGATGGCGAAGAGAACCCTCGCCACCGCGCCGTGGACGCCCAGCGACGGGCGCGCCTCGATGAGATCGCCGAGGCCAAGCGCCAGCCTGACGAAGAGCTGGCAAACCTCCACCAAGCACTCGAAGAGGAGGAGGAGCCATGCGACCCTCAGCGTGACCAGCGGCGTGAACAACACCGCGAGCAAGAAGCTGAGCAGCCGGTTCCGCAGGTTCGCGCACGTGCGCGTGATGTGAATCGGCGCATCAACGAGGACACCGCCGTCGACGGCGGCGATGCGCCACTCTTCAGGCGCGCGTCACAGAACCTCACGACCGTAGCCATGCTCTTGCGTGGCTGCCCCGAGTCGGCCACTCCTGAAGAGAAAAGGGTCCGCCAGCAGCTCAAGACCCTCCTTGAGATGGCGGCCGCGTAGCAGGCGGAGAGCTCAGTGTCACGCCAACATTCGGCAAATGAGGTACGGGCAACGCAGTCCGTGCGGCACCCGGACCCATCTCCGTTGAGGCATCGGGGCCGCGATAGGGAGGTAGGCGAAGTGACGGTCAGGACGCGCCTGGGACCCAACCGCGACACGCTCCGAGCCCGTCGCCGAGCTGCTAGCGTTGACGACTACGAGTACGGCTACGGTAGCAATCACGACGATGGTCGCGACCACCAAGACGAGCACCGCTCACACCGGTGGTACAGTCAGAGGCGTGGCGGGTGCTACGACAGCGAGGAGGATCGTGGCTGCAGCCTGTCGCCCGATCCGAAAGGACCTCGTGCCTTCGGCCAGAAGGTGCGCGACGCGCATTTCCCCTCACGGTTCCGGGTGCCGACGACAGTCCCTAAGTACAATGGGGAGACCAACCCTAGCGTCTGGTTGGAAGACTACAGGCTCGCGTGTCACGCGGGCGGAGCAACGGATGATCTCTTCATCATCAAGAACCTACCGCTCTACCTCGCCGACTCCGCGCGGACCTGGCTCGAGCACCTGCCATGCGGCAGGATCAACAGTTGGGCGGAGCTACGTCAGATCTTCATCGGCAACTTTCAAGGCACGTACGCCCGCCTCGGCAAGCAATGGGAGCTGCGGAACTGCAAGCAGAAGCCGGGCGAGAGCCCGCGCGACTACATCCGGTACTTCTCCAAGCGCTGCACCGAGCTCCCCAGTGAAACCGACAATGACGCCATCTCGGCATTCCAGAATGGCACCACCTGCACCACCCTCATCCATCGGCTAGGGCGCAGGACCGCGAGGACCACTCGGGAGCTCCTCGACATCGCGACCAACCATGCTGACAGGGAGGAGGCAGTCGCGGCAACATTGAACACCCCTCAGGGCAAGGGGAAACAAGTTGTGGGTGACGGCGGGGGGCCCTTATCGCGGTCCAAGAAGAAGAAGAAGAATGACAAGCGTAGCCGCGATGACAACCTCGTAGCGGCAGTCGAGCGCAAGGCCACCCGACCCAAGAATAATCAGAACAGTCCCCCGAAGGACCATTTTGAGAGGCTCTTGGAGGCACCGTGCACCCACCACGAGATGCCCGTCAAGCATGCACTCAAGGATTGCCGCCTGATGAAGAACTATGTCAACGGCACGCTCAAGCCCAAGACGGCGGATCCTCCGAAAAAGACCGCGCCTCTCCATCACGACGACGACGACGAAGCGGAGGCTGTGTTCCCCGCGAGGACGGTGTCGTGCACATGATCTTTGGTAGGATGCCGGCACGACCCTCGAAACACTAAGAGAAGTTGATCCGGCGTGAGATCTACAACACTGAGCCCGCGGCACCATCATACCTCAAGTGGTCGGAGACTTCGATTACTTTCGATTGTACAGACCACCCTGACCACGTGCCGCAGCCAGGATGCTACCCTCTCGTGGTGGCCCCTTTGATCAGGACCAAACGGGTTCACAAGGTGCTGATGGACGGGGGGAGCGGCCTCAACATCTTGTACATGATGACGCTCGACAGCATGGGCATTCCGCGGTCCCGACTTCGCCCATCGCCTACACCTTTCCATGGGGTCATCCCCAGGAAGGATGCACTCCCGATAGGGCAGATCGATCTGCCTGTCACGTTCGGGACTTCGCGGAACTTCCGCACAGAAACCCTCACCTTCGAAGTGGTGGGGTTCTCGGGGACGTACCACGCCATCCTCGGGAGGCCGGCCTACGCGAAGTTTATGGCCGTGCCCAACAATACGTATCTCAAGCTGAAGATCCCCGATCCGAAGGGGGTCATCACAGAGGAGACTACGTTCTAGTACACATACGAATGCGACGCGGGGTGTTTTCAATTTGCTGAGACGCTCATCCGGTCCCAGAGGCTCCACGCCGAGCCTCCCTCCGAGGATCAAGACATCCCCGAGTCGTCCAAGCGTGTGGCCTGCTCTTTCAAGCCCGCCAAGGACGTCAAGGATGCGGCTGTCTCCGATGATGGCCTCACACTCCGTATCGGGATGGTGCTCGATCCTAAATAGGAAAGCGCGCTCGTAGACTTCCTCAAAGCGAACCTCGATGTGTTCGCATGGAAACCCTCTGACATGAAGGGAATCCCGAGAGAGGTCGCCGAGCACAAATTGAACATCAAGCCGAGATCGAAACCGGTGAAGCAGCGCCTCCGCCGCTTCAGTGACGATAAGTGCAAGGCCATCGGCGAGGAGATCAAGAAACTTCTTAGTGTAGGGTTCATTTAGGAAGTGTTCCACCCCGAGTGGCTTGCTAACCTTGTACTTGTAAAGAAGAAGAATAAGAAATGGAGGATGTGTGTTGACTACACGAGCCTTAACAAGGCATGTCCCAAGGACCCGTTCCCTTTGCCTCGCATAGATCAGGTAGTCGATTCAACGGCAGGGTGCGAAACCCTCTGTTTTCTCAATGCGTACTCCGGGTACCACCAGATTGCGATGTGCATAGCAGATCAACTCGCGACGTCCTTCATCACTCTGTTTGGTGCTTACTGCTATAACTCGATGCCTTTCGGGCTCAAGAACGCGGGTGCCACGTTCCAAAGATGTATGCGACGCGTCTTTGGAGATCTTATAGGGCGGATAATCGAGGCGTACGTCGATGACATCGTGGTCAAGTCAAAGAAAACGGGTGATCTGATCCCCGATCTCACGGAAGTGTTTGCGAAGCTGAGAGAACACGGGGTAAAGCTTAATCCCAAGAAATACGTTTTCGGGGTTCCGAGGGGCATGCTCCTCGGCTTTGTCGTGTCGGAACGCGGCATTGAGGCTAATCCCGAGAAGATCTCAGTCATCACTGACATGGGACCAATCCAGAATCTGAAAGGTGTACAGCGCGTCACGGGCTGCCTCGCAGCTCTTAGCTGTTTCATCACTCGACTCGGAGAGCACAACTTGCCGTTGTACCGCCTCATGAAGAAGTCCGGCCACTTTACATGGACGCCTGAGGCCCAGGAAGCGCTAGATTCACTCAAGAACCTCTTGAAGAGTCCTCCAGTTCTCACAGCGCCGATGCCAGAAGAACCAATGCTCCTGTACGTGGCTGCGACAACCCAAGTGGTGAGCGCTGCACTGGTGGTCGAATGAGAAGAGCCTGGAAGGTCGCTCAAGGTGCAGCGGCCTGTCTATTTCATAAGCGAGGTACTCTCCGACTCGAAAACCCGCTACTCGCAAATTCAGAAACTAGTGTATGCTGTCTTGATCACCAAGCGCAAGCTTCGACACTACTTCGACGTGCATCCCATCACGGTGGTGTCCAAGTATCCGCTCAGAGAAGTGATCCAGAACCCCGAGACTGAGGGAAGGATAGCCAAGTGGGCCCTTGAGTTGATGGGGCAAAATGTGAAATATGCACCGCACAGCGCCATCAAATCGCAAGTATTGGCGGACTTTGTCGCTGAATGGACAGAAATTCAAACCCCACCGGTACCGATCGAGCACGAGACATGGACAATGTACTTTGATGGCTCCGTCATGAAGGAAGGAGCGGGGGCAGGCCTTGTCTTCATCTCGCCTCTGGGCGTGCGAATGGAGTACTTGGTTCGACTGCACTTCCCCGCCTCCAACAATGTTGCCGAGTATGAAGCACTCATCAATGGCCTTCGAATCGCGATCGAGCTCGGGATCCACCGTCTCGAGATCCGTGGAGACTCAGAGCTCACCGTGGACCAAGTCATGGAAGTGAAGAACTACATTGATCCGAAGATGGCGGTGTATTGTCGGACTGTGAGTCAACTGGAAGACAAGTTCCATGGGCACGAGCTCCATCACGTGCTACGCGACTACAATAAAGCTGTTGATATCCTCGCCAAGACAGCATCGAGCCGCAAGCCTGTACCACACAGTGTGTTTGCTAGCGACCAGGACGCACCGTCGATCCAGGTCGACGAAGAGAAGCCACAAGAGCCAGAGGTGCCGGAAGTCATGGAGATCGATCAACAGCCAGAGCCGAACTTAGAAGATCCAGACTAGCGGTTCCCGATCCTCGAGTGGCTAGTCGAGCGAAAGCTGCCCTCTGACCACACGGAGGTGCGTCGCATCTCGTGGCGAGCCAAGGCGTTCGTCCTCATCGATGGCGAGCTCTACAAGCGAGGCGCCGCAGGCATACTCATGCGCTGCGTCTTGAGGGACCAAGGCCGAGAGCTGCTCCAGGAAATCCACACCGAAACGTGCGGATATCATGCCGACCCAAGGACCCTCGTCGAAAAAGCTTTCCGACAAGGTTTGTACTGGCCAACCGCAGTGGCCGACTCCAAAGACATCGTGCGACGACGCGAAGGGTGTCAGTTCTACGCTCGGGAAACTCACCTCCCGGCGCAAGCGCTCCAGACCATCCCCATCACTTGGTCTTTTGCTGTGTGGGGGCTGGACATGGTCGGGCCACTCAAGCAAGCGCCTGGGGGCTTCACGCACCTGCTCGTGGCTGTCGACAAGTTCTCCAAATGGATCGAAGCCCGACCCATAGTGAAGGTTCGCTCCGAGGAAGCCGTGGCATTCTTCACCAACATCATTTATCACTTCGGGATCCAAAACTCTATCATCACCGACAACGGCACCACGCCTGTGTTGTCGGAGGTGTGGTGGGAGGACGAGTCACGATCCACCGGCAGCCTGGACGGGTCGACCCACCGCGGAGAACCTCTCCTCTCACTTGGAGGGTGGTGGCTGACGGGGCCCGACCTGGAGCGGGTCATCCTCCGGTCCTCTTGGACGGGGCGTGGGAACAGATGCGAGCTGGAGCTCGTCCCCTGCTCATGGACGGTCGGCTCCGGCCACCGTCTCGAGCTGGCCTCCGTGGCCTGCCACTGAGGAGGGGGCGACGCAGACGGCGTCGACAGAGCGCTCCAGTCGACACTAGCACTCTTCTCGTCGCCGGTCCACGGTGGTGACGAAGAGGGATCCTCGCCCGAGGAGACGGCAATTTCACCCAGCTTCCTGCGCTTGGCGCGGTGGTCGTTCCGCTCGTGCTTCGCGATCTCCTCTTCCTTGTGCTTGGCCTTGCGGTCGGCCCTCCTCTTCTCCGCGGCGGCGCTGGAGCGATTCTGAATCGCATCCTGGGGGAGAGGAGGCTTCACGGGGGTGGGGTCCGTGGACCTTAGCTCAGAACAAGGAGAAGGAAAGAAAAATCATCACGATGGTCAAGAGCCCCGAGAAGATACTATCAACCGAAACGCCAAAACTGGTAGGAAGGCTAGTCGGAAAGAAGAAAAACTTACAAGTTTCTTGGTCCCCTCGTGGGGAAGCATGGGCAACGAGTACGATGCCTTCCCGATGGCCAGCCCCACGCGATGCTGGATCTCATCCAACGAAGGCAACACGGGCGCCGTCACGGTCCCTTCGAAGGGAGCCTTGTTGGGCGTCATCTGGCAGATGCGCAGGGGCCGCCGCCGGAGCGGGACGATCCCCAACGCATGATACTGGCCGATGACGGCCGCCAAGTCGACCCCGGCGTTGCGCAGCCAGGTCAACACCACCCAGCAATCCTTGAGCAACTTCTCCTGCTCCGCCACCGTGGGCCCGTGGCTCCAACTATTCGGTGCCTCGACGATGGAGGCGTTGGTGTACTCCGGCAGCGGGTATTCGGGGTCGTTCTTGAGGTAGAACCAGCCCTTATGCCAGCCGCTATTGGAGCTCGTCAACGTGAAGGGGATGTACTCCTCCCCTGCCCTGCTTCATCCAAAAGTTGGCGCATCCGATTGTCACCGGGTACTTGCCGTCCTTCAAACAGATGAACTTGAAGAAGTACCGGAAGAGGTGCCAGTGAGCTCCCACTCCCAGGTACCCCTCGCACAGCGCCTCGAACGCCGCCATCTGCTGGATGCTGTTCGGGTTGAGGTGCTGGAGTTGAAGCCTGTACTCCCAGAGCACCGCGTGGATGAACCGTCCGGCGGGGATGGAAAAGCCGCGCTCGTGGAACGCCACGAACGAGATGACGTAGCCCAGTAGCGGATGTGGGACGGACTCGCCCTCCGGCACCTTCCATTCCTCAGCGGCGGTGGGCTCCGGCAGCTGACCGATGGCGACGAGGCGGTGGAGGGTGTGACAGAACCGCCCAAATTAACTCCATATTATCGCATAAACCACTCCTTTTGGTCATTAAGCGATAACACAGAGTTAATCTGTCGTCTCTGCCGGGTCAAGCCCGGTAAATCACGAGTAACCCGGATCGCAACATTCATACATCAAAACTCACACGAAGGCGAGTCCAGAGATTACATCATCACAAATTATATTACATCAATTCCCTTAAGGGTTATTTTATTACAAACCGAGTTCAGTGCATAAAAGTAAATGGTTCAGAGTTTAATACACACAGCGGAAATAAAATACTACATGTCGTAAGTGACATCCAAGGAGGCCATCCGAGATGTCACTAAGCACTGTCCTCCTCCCACTCGATCTCCCAATCGGGTGGGAACGGTCCAGGGCACGGAAACCCATCATTCACATCACCTGTAAACATCAACAACAGCAAGGCTGAGTATACTAATACTCAGCAAGACTTATCCGACGGTGATATTATTCACCGAACCCCTAGACATGAAAGGCTTTTTGGCTAGTGGTTTATTTTGCTGAAAAGCAACAAAGAGTATGTCCTTACTTTCAAGTTTTAGCTCACAATTCTGGTGGTTTAATCATTACTAGATTGGCAACTACTGCAAGCAAAGTTGTGCAACACAATTAAGCAATATCCAAATTAATTCTCAATTTCATCATAAAGCGAAATGAGCTGTATGGTTAAGCAGTCCCGGATAACGGTGAGAGGCCGACGATCGATCGATTATTAACCTTGCAAGGTGGACCTAAACACACGGGAGATGCACACCCCAAAAAGACAAAGAAACCAAGGGGGTGGGGCATGCACCAACCAGGCAGTTCCCAACATTCCTCGGTTCGGGAGCAGAGCTCACAGTCTTGATACAAGGCGGGAAGGTCACGAACTCCGCCGCCCAACCAAGCACATGTACCACGTGGCCTAGAACACGGGGGCCCTCCCCAAGATTAGTAGTCCAAGTTCCCCTGTCGATTCCCGAAGGTACTAAGCTTACCGGTCCCATTCCCGACAAATGTTTAGTACGTTCAAAAGCTTAACCAGTGACACCCACTGACCGGAGCCGATCCCAAGCTCTTACCACATGAGCATATCTGATTAAATCTTATGATTCCAACATAAGAACCTATAGCTCGCGAGTGAAGGATTTCACTCGACTTTTACCGGGTCCTTAGAGCATGGCAACTATCGTCCTATCATACTAGTAGAAGAGCATGGGAACCTAGGATCATGCAACTAGGGTTTCATTTCAACTCCTGAACGTAAATGCACAAGCATCCATATATATAATTGCAGAAGTTAGAAATTGGGAAAATGCTTCGGTGCTTGCCTTCACTAGCACAGTCAGTGGTGAAATCCTCCGAACTTTGGTCCGGGCCTTGTTGCACTTCCACTGCGTTCACTCCTGCGTTATCGAGGTCCTCGTCAGCTTCCGGCACTAGTTCGTAGTTTCCGTCCGGTAGCTCTACACGATATGCATATGCATGAGATTGGTGTGTTCAAAATAAAATAATTTCAGTTCTGATTTTAATGACAACCATGAGGTGTTTTGACGGACCACAACCATTATGAGAGTTAATATATTCAGCATACTCTTTCGGAAATTATTGATGTGTTGAAGTTTATTAAATTCCTTTCCTCGATAGTGACTGTGTACATATTTATTATCATTAAACTAAATTTACTTCACCAAGGACATGTTGCTGCCTCGGAATTCAATTTGGTGAACTTCAATCATTTAAACTTGCATGGCATGAAGGTGATGGTGAGTTTTCCATTTATTCCATTTATTGAGTGTGATTTGCTTCCAAAAGTCTATTTCAATAATTATAAATATAAACTGAACAAAACACATCTTAGCCATGAACTTGATACATGGAGCAAGCCACTGCCCAAAAACCAACTTATATCCTCGACTAGTGCTAGCATGAAAAAAATCACACAAAACTATGTCTAGCATATGAAAAATAAATCACTCATAAATAAATATATATCCTTTTGAACTGAAACTTCACACAGGGCTAAAAGGCAGCATAACTACCAGAGATATGCACTTACTCAGCAAAGAATCTTA
Organism: Cenchrus fungigraminus; assembly: GCA_036936925.1. Classification (NCBI taxonomy): domain Eukaryota; kingdom Viridiplantae; phylum Streptophyta; class Magnoliopsida; order Poales; family Poaceae; genus Cenchrus; species Cenchrus fungigraminus. Next base: position 13,459,292 of record CM072779.1, read on the forward strand.
AAGGAGCTACACTCATGAATAAAACCTTAATAAACCATGGCAATTTATTTGGCTAAGCTAAACATGTCAAAATCATGCATACTGTTTAACAGGGGTACATCATCATGAAACAGAGCTGTGGCAAAAAGATTGACATGAATTGATCAACATATTAATTTATAAAATTCAAAAACAGAGGCACTAGCATACATGAAAAATAAATCATAAATAAAGATACACATGATAACTAAGTGCCATCTTTCTACCAAAGATCATACATGTTAAAAGTAGCAACATATCCAAAATTTGGCAACAGATCACTTCTGCAATTTGAATTATTTCAAATCTAGCCAAACTGATCAATTTGAATTAGTTTAAAAATTACTCAGCAATTTGAAAACTTCCTTTGTATAAAAGTTGCTCCTGGTCATAAGGATCACAACAAAATTGAGTTTGCATTTTTAGCATTTTTCTATAATTTATGGTTGAGTTTACAAGATCTCAGATTTCAAACCTAGATCTATAGATCCCTTTTTCAATATAGCCCCTGGAATCTTACAGCTAAGCCCCTACAAAAACTTCAGTGGTCACAGATCTGCCATTGGCGGCTCAGGGGAGCTCGCCGGCGGCCGGACTTGGTCGGGTGACTAGCTAGGGTGGAGTGTATGCTCACCAGAGATCGATTGGTGGTGACGGGGTCGACGGGGAGAGCTCCGGTGATCGCCGGCGGCGAAGGGGGCGGTGCTGCAGCCGCGGTGGCTCGGACTCCGGCGAATTCGCGGCACGACAGAGCAATGTGGGTCTCGGGGAAGCTTCCACGGGGACTAGGGGAGGTGCTCGGTGGGTCAGCCGGCGGCGGCGAAGCTCGGGCGAGCGAGCTCCCTGGCGGCGGCGCAATGGCGGACGGCGGAAAGGGGGAAAGTCCACGCGGGCGCACTAGTGGCTCCTTTTATAGGCGGCGCGGCTTGGAGGAGGGTCCAAGACTCCCTGGGAAAGGATAAGCCCGCCCGTGCAGCTGTGGGCCAGTGCCGGCCTCGACGTCCGCGGTGACGGCGCATGGCGGCGCGGCGCGTGGCAGCTAGGCGGCGGTAGCGCATAGGGCGCTCGAGGGCCTAGCTCGGGAGGTGGCACGGCACGAGTAGCTGACGGCGGCGGTGATGAGACGGGTCGACGGCGCCGCTGACCTTCCCCTCCCGGCGTGCATTGAATCAAGCTCCCGCGGCAGCGATGGCCGGCGCGTGTTGACGGGCTTCGCGGAGGGGAGAGGAGAGAGGAGGGTGAAACCGGGGGCGGCGCGTGGTTTCTGGAGGTCGACGTGGCAAGTGGAGGTGACGGCATGACGTGGGGCCCACCGAAGTGACGGCCGGGGCACGGACGCCGGGGCGCTGCGTCGGCGCGACGTCGCGCGCCAGGGCGCCGCTCTGGAGCGCTGGGCGCCAGCCTATTTCAGTGAAGGGTGGGTTGACCGGTTCAAACTAAAAATTTTCAAACTAAACTTTAAATCCGCCAAAAACAAAAGTTGTAGATTGAAGTACCACCTACAACTTTTACAAAGGGCGACATATGAAATTTTGTCTAGATTAGCCAGAATCTACACTCCAAGTTGCTGTTTTTCTCAGCCTGGTCAAACCGATACTTTGAGCGTTGACTGAAGTTTTGAGGCTTTTCCACTTCGAATCTCAAATGCCACCAATTAGATGAGATGTGTCCCATGAAAAACTGGACAACTTTCTTATTGGCCGATTTTGAGGTGCTTATGCAAAATTTTGAGAACGCGCTAGATTACTGCTGCGAGGTCTAGGGTTCTAGGTGGTTGACTTTGGTTTTTAGGGATTTAACCCATGTGTGGGTATTTAACCAAGTCAACAATGTTGATAAGCATGATTAGCTCCACTAAATAGGATGGTTACTATTCCTTAAAAAACCGGGGTGTTACAGAGGGTCGCACGGGTGACGTTGGAGCGAGTCCAGTTCGACATGGCGCCGTCAAGCTTCAGGGCGTGACACGGATGTAAGAAGCAGCAGCGGCGCAGCAGATGCGAAGAGCGGAGGAGTAGGCGGCGCTGGCTATGGCAAGGAATCGGGGAAGCAAATGGTTTGAAACTCAACCAACGCACGGTTAATAAGGAGCCGACGTGGGTGCCGGCCTTAAATAATGGACCCCACCACACCGAAAGGCCGCCCACTCAGAGGGCGCGCCCCTCGGGGCAACTGGCGCACGCCAGCACGACGGTTCGATGCCAGGTGGGTCCTTGAGTCTAAATCAACTGCGCGCCGTCCCCTCAAACCGTCATATCAGCCACGTCAACCACGACCACCACAACGGGCACGACCGCCGATACGGCCACGATCACCTTGACCGGAGATTTCGAAACGGCAACAACATTTCAAGATTAAAACCCCACAAGCGAGTCTACAACTCCCTAGTGGGCTCAGGGGCTACATCCGGCGGATGCGCTCGCGCGCACCCACCAAGTAAATCGAGAAGCAAAAACTACCACGACACTTCTTCGTCTCTGAACCTGTGGGATGCGCTCGCGCGCACCCACCAAGTAAATCGAGAAGCAAAAACTACCACGACACTTCTTCGTCTCTGAACCTGTGAATGAGTCCATGACTCCCACCCCAGGTTCGGGGGCTACTGACGAGGGCCTAGATTAGGGCCCCCTAAGCGACAAGATAATCACCTTTGAGATGGAGTCTTCTGACACCATTGACAATGTCAAGGCTAAGATCCAGGATAGGGAGGGATGCAGATCTTCGTCAAGACCCTCATCCACAAGACTTCCTCGTCTCCGAGTACTCTCCGCCTCGCACGAGTACTCTCCGCATCACACGAGTACTCTCCACCTCGCACGAGTGCTTTCCGCCTCACCTCTGACTACTAGTTCGCACGAGTAGTTTCCGTCTCCGACTAGGGCGGGCCCCACATGTGGAGGTCGGAGCGCGGGATCAGGGGCCCCACACGAACGTGGCACTGCCCCGATGCTCAAACTCCCCCGCAACAACACGCAAGGCTCCAGTTCTCCACGCCATGCAAACAGCCCTAGCTGGCGGGACGCGAGGGCGGTTTGTTCTGACAGAAGCCGTAAAGCCGCACTGTACGCCTGCGTGGTCTCCAACACGACGTCCCGTCCAACCGCTGTTGCATGCCACCCCGTCAGAGCAGGTACTCAATTACCATCTATGGGCGGCGCCCACCTACACTTAGGCCATAACGTGGCGGGCCTAATCAACTCTCAAGGGAGCTGAGTCGTCTAAGGAGGAACTCGGAGAAGGCTCCAAGTATTCGGAATGTACAGTGACGCCCGCACACGCGGCAACAGCCAACACCACCACAGCTCAGCGCCCTTCAATGCTTCCTGACGGACATCGACATGGGAAAAGACCTCCCAACACCGTAGCACTGTAGAACATTTTTGTATTCCCTCTTTGCCCCTCACCCTTACGTCTATAAAAGAGGGAGAAGTGCAACCGTTTGAGGGGCTATTCGATCAACTAGTTTGCAACCCCTACTATAGACATCCCCGGCATAAGAACACAACCACTCAAAACTAGACGTAGGGTATTACTCTCCGAAGGCCCGAACCAGTATAAACCCTTGTGTCTCTTGTGCTAACCATCCGGGTCTGACACACGATCCGATACAAATTTACTGCCGGTGGTAGAGAACCCTGACAATATGGAAATGTGATTACAAAATCACATTTCTTATGGAATGTAGCCCCGGGGCCTTAGGTCAAATCGTAGATTCAAGCTGAGGGTCAATCTGAAGTTTCTGCCAATCTTATCCTGAAAAATCTGGAGAAAAAATCGAAGGACACGTGGCACGGAGCACCCGAGCCTAGAGTCGAGTAGTCAACTGACTGTACAATATGGCCAGAGTATAAAAATTGTAATTCATTTGTCTTCCAATTCCAAATCTGAAGTTGAGCCCCCGAGATTGAGAGTATCAGGTCTTGGAAGTTGAAAGGTCCGGCCGCACTGTAACGTTGTTGTGCGGTTATAAATAATGGGGGATACCCCTTAAGGTTTTTACCCATTCGCCTCTGACGCTTGAGATTCAGGTGTGAACAGATCTAGAACCAACATGTGCCGCTGCTGCCACTGTAGAAAGCGACTGCGCTGCCGCAACTTCATGTCCTCCTAGCCCCCGAGCGAACGCGAGTGAAGATGCTCGTGACCCAGAGGATGAAGAGCAGGCTGTTCGAGGCGCAGATACAGAAGAAGAGGAGATCCGACCGAGGAAAGAAGAAAGATTCCCCCGAACTACCGCCGCCGATCTACGAGAAGACCAATTAGACGGCTCCGCCAAACCCAGCTTGCGCTTGGAAAAAGTCCAAGCTGAAGGTTGCAGAAATCCAGGCTCCGGTGGATGCCAGATTGCTGCAGGTGAAATAGAGGTGTTGTGGAACACCGCCGCTGGAGATGCCCGGCCGATGGAGAAGAATCCAGATGAGATCCTGATGTTCTCGTTGTTCGTGGAGCGTGGGTTGACACTGCCGTCGTCAGACTTCTTCTGAGGATTTCTGACGTTCTTCAACATCGAGTACACCCATCTGAACCCGAACAATATTTTCTACATCTCCATCTTTGTTCATTTCTGTGAAGCCTTCTTGGAGATTAGACCCCATTGGGCATTGTTTCGGAAATTCTTTTGCTTGAAGCCTCAGCCAAAGAGAGAGCACACAGAAGTAGTCGGAGGTGCTGGATTGCAGATACGCCAAGGTGCTCGAAGCTTGGACTTCGACTATGACTTGATAGATTTCAACCATGACTGGAAGCAGAAATGGTTTTATATTGGGAACCACCCTCCGTAGCTGCTTGCGTCCACTTGAACGAAGAGCCAAAGATAGGGAGTGTGTGCGAGCGGGAGATAGGGGTGATGCGAGGTAGGAGACGACAGGGAGGTGGGCTTCGTGGGCTGTGTTGGGCCGTGCATGTGTGGGCTGTGCTGGGCTGAACGCAGAGAAAGAGGAGGGGGAGCCCACGCTTAAAGAGGAGACGAGGGAGGAAAAAGAGACTATAGCCTATGGGGCTTTTCTAGAGTTTGAAAGATGAATTTGAAATAGAATTTCAAATTCAAATTCAAACCAAATCCTTAGGGGTGTTTTCTAGGGTTTGTGAGGTGAGTTTGACATAGAATTTCAAATCCAGTCTCAACCCAAAATCCTTAGGGGATCACTCGGCAACCAAATGCAGCACAAATGCAGGTTGAATGCACAATATATTTGTAAAATTATTTGGAATATCTAGAGGAAAGGAATTAGCCCTATAATTAGAGAAAAAATTTAAGAAGTTCATATTTTTAAATGCTCTAAAAACCGGGATGTTACATGGTTTTTCCCTCTCATGTTGGGAGGGTTTTCCACGTTAAATCTTGTGTCTCCTTTGCGGTTTGATTTCTTTACTTTCGTTGATTATTCACGATCGTTCATAACAAGCTCAATGGTGCATGCTGGTATCACTGTTACCTTTTTAGAATAGGGAATATATTTCAATATTCCAGCCTCTGCATAAAATTATGCATATAGCTATTTCTTATTACACACACGGACATCACAAAAAGAACAAGAAGGTCGGTCTCTGGAACAAAATCAAACATCACGTAAAAGTAATTCTGTTACTAAAAGACCATCCATTGGATGCAAAGATCTCCATCGACGTGGTCTCAAGCACACGGCACCCCCGAATAATTTGAGGTTGCTCGTCCTCTTTCTGCAGCAACACCCAAAAACGGATCCAATGGGTCCCTCAGAAGATAACCTGCATAGGAGTAACAGCTCGAGTATCGTTAAAAACCATGTCATTTCTACTTAACCAAATTGCCCAACATAAAGCAGATGCTCCAACCAGGATTTTGTATATAAGTTTCTTATTAATCCCATTTAACCACCCAGTAAACATATGTGCAATGTTCACAGGTGGTGTTATATTAAAAGAAACTTGTACAATCCTCCACATAACTTTGGCCATTTGACAATCAAAGAAAAGGTGTTGAATGGTTTCTTCCAGATTACAGAAACAACATTTTAAACTTCCCTTCCATTGTCGACGAGCTAAATTATCTTTAGTCAGAACTACTCCTTTTTGCAAGTACCAGACAAAAATTTTAACTTTTAAGGGCAATTTTAATTTCCATATCACATTTTTACGTGGTGCAGGCAACTGAGCAATGAGTGAATTATACATAGATCGAACAGTAAACTGACCATTTTGTTTTAGAGACCAAATAAAATGATCTCTCTGATCTGTTAATTGGACATTCACAAGTTTAGTAACCAAATGGTGCCAAGCTTGTAAATTATTGCCAAATAAGGATCTCCTAAAGGCCACATTCAAAGGGTTTGATCTAAGAATCGTTGCTACAGTTGCACTTTTCTTCCGTACAATATTATATAAGGATGGATATTGACTTTTCAAAGGAGTGTTATCCAGCCAGGCATCCTCCCAAAAACGTGTTTGTGACCCATCACCCACTAAGAATTTGTCCATCCTCAGTAAGTCATTTTTGATCTTCATAAGACCCGACCAAAAGTGAGAATCTCCAGGCACGTATTCTACTTGGGTAATGGTTTTATGTCACAAATACTTGTTCCTAAGGAGTCTTTGCCAAATGCCATCCTCATTAATGAGTTTAAACACCCATTTACTCAATAGACATCTATTCTGCAAATTTAGGTCTAGGATTCCTAACCCACCTTGGTCCTTAGGTGTACATAGTACAATCCATTTTGTTAGTCTATATTTTTTCATATGTCCATCGCTCTGCCAAAAGAATCTAGATCTATAGTAATCTAATCTTTCAAGAACACCACGAGGAACCTCAAAGAATGATAGCATAAACATTGACAAATTGCTAAGAACAGAGTTAATAAGAACCAACCGACCCCCAACAGAAAGTATTTTTCCTTTCCATCCACTTAATCTCTTCTGAAACCTCTCCTCTACTTCTTTCCAATATGAGTTTCGAAACTTTCTATGATGCATAGGTATGCCAAAGTATCTAAACGGGAGATTCCCCATATCACAACCAAAGATTTCTGAGTACTCCCTCCCTAGCTCCCTAGCGTTACCTGTTGGCGGTCGATTTCCGTCAACCTAGCCATGAGTTTACCTTCAATATTGGTATTAATTTAATATCCATACTAATGATCCTAACCCCCTTGATATATCAAGTTTGTGTATGCACGTGGTTTTTGGAGTTTATTGTTTACGCAGGAATTAAGGACTTAAAAAGATGATTCCGAATATCGTTCATCGAGCACTTTGCAAGAGGATCGTGAAGCCCGAAACAAGTCAAGACACGACGTGAACATGACTCCAAATGACCCGAGGACCGAAGGATGAGAAGGCAATTCTCCGGGGACTTGAGCAAAAAATGCGAAAGCTTGCGCGACAAGTACCCTTATCTATTTCGTGGAGAAGATGACGTCAAGGGCCCACATGCAACTCGGCAGGAACTCCAAATAACACGAGAAGCATCCAGAAGAAAGCGGGGGGCGAACCGGGCCGAAACGGGCCCAGGCCGATCGGAATGGGCCGATCGGCTTGGCCCATTTCCTCGCCGATTCGTCGCCCCCTTTGATCTAGACCCCCTCGGGCTATTTATAGGTGCCACGCCAAGAGCCACGTATCAATTCATTCATCATTCGCCACCGAGGAGCAGAGAAGCTAGAGGGACACCATCTCGGAGAGGAGGGTCGAGCTAGTTGTCTAGGGCTACCCTAGTCGACGTGGGAACCTTGCAAGGAAGACCACGTCGGAGTTCCGGAGCTAGAATCAAGATCAAGGTAGGATCCCGGTTGGTGATCTTGTCCATGTATCATTCATGGTAAAGTTATTATATAAATCCGATTTCTAGTGATCAAGTGTCTCTTCTACGAATTCGTTCTTCTTGGGTTTGCTTCTTTTCAATTTATTCTCGAGATAGATTGCTCGGGGTGTTCTTGTAGCCGCGATGGCTAGAGGTGCATACCGGATCTACCAAGGATTGCGACATGCTCCTTGTGAGCGTGCTTGTAGGTTAACCGCCGAAAAACCGGGACGTCGTGACAGGACGCCTGGATCAGGTGTAAGGCGGCACCACAGGGGATGGGACGGAGACCACGGTTTAAAGAGGCTTTTAATGAGATTCGTTTTCTATCTTCATCTCTTGTTCGGAACTACAACAAAGGCACGATCTACCTTTCTAGATCAGTTATCTCTATGCTTTCTCTTGCTACCTCTTGTGTTTTATAGATTAGATGCATTTGATCTTCTCTCATAGATTCGAAGAGTTCTTTTCCCTTTAGTAGATTGATTCTTGTTTTACACACTGTTCCACGGATTTGATACCTTGGGTTCACATTTAAGGGAAGAAGGGTCCCATGGCTCGTTCGCTTGCGAGTCGAAGTTTACAACGAGATTCAACCGTCAACAAACTGTCAAACCCCCTTTTTCTGGCGCTGTTGCCGGGGAACAAGTAATCAAGATCCAATCTATTATCGTATTCGTAAATATTTTTTGTTTTCTTTTTTATTTTTCTTTTGCATCTACAAAGATTTGATCATTCCATAAATAAATAAAAAATCAATCTAATCTAATTTCTTTTTTAGTTTCTTTTTAGATTTTGTGTATATTTTGTTTATTGCTAACCCTAACAGGAGATGGATGGCCACCTCTCCAACAAACCGAAAAATTTTGTGGATGATCCAGAAAAACTTTACAGGCAAAGGAGACGCGCGGCACAAGCTAAGAAGCTGGAATTTGCGAATCCAAAAGCGGAAGACGGATCGTCGGGATCGTCGTCGGAATCTCCACCTCAAAGTCCGAAAGCACTACTAAGTCTGAGAGGAGATCCGCAACAACCGCCACCAATGGGAGATCCACAACCGGAACGCAAGATCGGGGAGCTATGCATCCCGGAACTCCGTGATATACCCGTTCTCAACCTTGATGACATCGCAAGACCATTCGAGATCAAGACTTCAACCATCCGCATGGTGCAACACTCGCCGTTCACCGGTAAAGAGGACCCTAACCTCCACATTCAAGCTTTCGTCCAGCTTTGTCAAACTTTCAAGATGGATGGGGTGACTCAAAATCAATTGAGGGCGAGGCTTTTCCCGTTCTCGCTACTTGGGAAAGCTTTGCAATGGTTCTATACTTTACCGACGGACACGGTGCAAAATTGGGAAGCGTTGATGAAGGCTTTCATGAAGGAATACTATTCGCCGGCTAAGACTCAAAGCTTGCGTAATAAGATTGCTACTTTTGCTCAAGGAAAAAGTCCATTTTTGACCATCTAATTATAGGCTGAGTTTGGTTTTGGCCATCGAACTTCAAAACCGGACATCTTTGACCATCCAACTGTCAAAACCGTTCAAATTTGGCCATCGGGTGGTTTTGATAGGCGGTTTTCAATTTTTTTATTTACAATTTAGTCCTTAGATCTTAAAATGATTATTACTTTTTGCTCATACTTCCGATTTCGGTGATTCTTGCGGTCACGCGTTCATAATGGTGAGCTTTGTCTTTTTAGATGTTATTTATACTATTTTATCACTATTTATTATATTATTCTTATGTTGCAGTGTAGGAACAACAATATATGAAAAGTAAAATAAACGGGTACAAAATAATATGAACAACATTTTAAAATATAAAGCTCATCGTTAAGAACGCATGACTACAAGAATCATTTAAATCAGAGATACAAGTACAAAATAGTAATCATTTTAAGTTAGGAGGACTAAACTGTAAATAAAATGATTAAAATAGTTCTTGGATCTTAAAATGATTACTATTTTTTCCTCATATCTTCGATTTAAGTGATTCTTGTGGGCATGCGTTCCTAACGATGAGCTTTATATTTAAAAATGTTATTCATATTATTTTGTACCTGTTTATTATACTTTTCATATATTGTTGTTTCTACATCACAACATAAGAATAATATAACAAATAGTGATAAAATAGTGTAAATAACATTTGAAAAAACAAAGCTCACCATTACGAATGCGTGACCGCAAGAATCACCGAAATCGGAAGTATGAGAAAAAAGTAATAATCATTTTAAGATCTAAGGACTAAATTGTAAATAAAAAAATTGAAAACCGCCCATCAAAACCGCCCGATGGCTAAATTTGAACGGTTTTGACAGTTGGATGGTCAAAGATGTCCGGTTTTGAAGTTCGATGGCCAAAACCAAACTTAGCCTATAGTTGGATGGTCAAAATGGACTTTTTCCTTTGCTCAATATCCTACAGAGACTATCGCGGAGGCTTTTGAGCGCTTCAATGAGTACATCCAGGCCGTGCCACATCACAAGTTCCCGAAGGAAGACCTTGTTCAAAAGTTCTATCAAGGGCTCAATATGGCATCGAGGACCGTAATTGATGCATCGGCGGGAGGATCTATCATTGAGCTTACTCCAACGGAAGCTTTCACTCTATTCAAGAAGGTTGCGGACAATGATACATGGGCGTCATCGGGACGCTTACTTCCGGTTCAGCCCACGGGCAATGTCAAGGGTGTTTTGCAGGTTGAAAAGGAGGATCTTCTCGAAGGAAAAATTGAGTTGCTCATGAGGAGGTTGGAGAAGATGGAAGTGGAAAAGAAAGAGGCAAGACCTAAAGGCCGCCGAAGCAAGATCCACATGTGAAGAGTGCGGGGAGTACGGCCATGTCCAAAAAGATTGTCCAGAGGAAGCAAGGATGCTCGACTACATGAGGAAGGGTGATTTGCCGAATTATCGCTACGGTCAAGGTAGATCTCAATTTAATGCAAGTTCATCTCTTCAAAATGTGGTGCCTCTTCGTATACAATTGAAGGATTTCATGGACGAGCAAGCTAAGATCAACAAGGACACCGTCACTAAGTTCAAGGCTATGGACAAAATATTGGAGAATATTGATGGCAAGGTGACGGAGGTCGGAAGTTCCAACCAACAAGTGCTTAATATGATGAAGATGTTGGAGTCACAAGTGGGACAACTTGCCGGGCACCTTCCGGCCAATGAAGGAAAGCTACCGGGGCAGCCCCAAGGGTCCGAGTCGGCAAAAGCTATTCAAACTCGCTCGGGAAAGGAGACCGTGGATCCCAAAAATTCAGCCGGAGCAAAGAAACCTAAGCCAACCACCGAGACGGAAGGAAACATTAAGGAAAAGGTTGCTACTACTCCGGAGATAGTCACCGAAGAGCCAGAGTTTGAATGCCAAGTGATGACACGAAGATACCGCCGCTAAAGCCACGCTACTTCCGAGGTAAAATTGATAATCACTTTGAAAAATTTGTGGAAGTGGTGCGCAGGTTAAGCATCAACATGCCGCTATTGGACGCTCTTCAAGTTCCAACATACTCTCGCTACTTCAAAGACATACTTGCCAACAAGTATGAGATGGCGGCACTCGGGGGAGATCACATCAAGATGTCCGAGCAATGCAGCGCCGCTATTGCAAATCAAGGGCTGGCGAAGCAAAGAGACCCCGGATGTCCGACCATCCTATGTTCCATCGGCTCATTCAATTTCGAGAAGGCATTGTGCGATCTTGGGCAAGTGTGAGCGTCATGCCAAAGGACATGTTCAAGAAGCTACACCTACCGGAGCTAGAGCCCACGGCTATGAGTTTGGAGTTGGGTGACAATTCTATTCGCTACCCCGCGGGGATCGCCGTGGACGTACCCGTGAAGGTTGGGGACTACATCATCCCCATCGACTTCGTCGTGCTCGAGATGGGAGAAAGCGCGAAGCCGCCTCTCATCCTTGGGAGGCCATTCCTCAAGACCGTCGGGGCAACCATCGACGTGGCAAGGCGGAGATCGAGTTCGACATTAACAGCGAACAGAGTATCTACAAGTTTCGTCCACGCTCCGAGGTATGCAATATGATTAACGTCAAATATGTTCCGCCTCATCGTCGCATTGTCAAGGAAGAGCCAAAGGAGAAGGAAGCGAAGAAAAGCAATGAAGTCAAGATTGTCGCGTCCGTCAAGAAAAAGGAACAAAGCCCGCCTGTGAAGACCAAAAAGATGACAAGGCCAACTAATAAACCTGCGCCGAAGAAGATGGTGCAGAAGTGGGTACCCAAGATTGCAACGCCCGCAAAGAGCGTTGATCCAAAGTGAAGGAGTAAAGAAGTCTAGCTATGGACTCTAAATAAAGCGCTTGGCGGGAGGCAACCCGTTCGTCGAGTCAAGAATAAAGCTACCGGGAGGACAACCCGCTCAAGAATAAAGGCTACCGGGAGGGCAACCCGGAAGATTTTCAAGTTTCAAGTAAGTCGGTCATAGAATTTGCTACGCAATACTTGGTATAAACTCTTAAGTGGTTGAACATTTGTTAGAGACCTTAAATTTACTCGGTTATTTTGTTTTGCATTTTTCTATCATAAACCAATGACATGAGCCATCCCACGATTTATTTGCCTCTTTTCAAGAAACTAGCACCAAAAATTCCAGCACCTATTAAAACTTCCCATCCTCCCCATGGTGGTAAGTTTGACTTGTTTTTCATGCTAAAAACACACGAGTAGAGCCCCGCGTTGTTCTTTAATAATTTTATATTTTTGACGCATGGTAGGACTCGCGTGAACATAGGAAAATCGATTTTTGGTTTAACTTTGCATAACATCTACCGGTTTCTCTAGAGTTAGATTTTTCCAAAGCCTCTTTTGATTTTATTCATTCAAAATCTCTCTCTCATGTTTAGCCAAAATTAGAAACCTAAACCCATCACCCTACGGTCAAGCCGGAGGAGCTCGCTATCAATTAATGAGAGTGAGCGATCCCGGTGAACCAAAATCACTGTAGTCGAAAAAATTTTGACTTACAAATGTTTTTGATGCTTAAAAACTCCTCTAATAATATATTTGGACTCATGTTAGTTCTGAATTAAATTTGAATTTTTGAAATTAGAGGAGTGATTAAGTGTCTAAACATGATCATGTGGGGTATTTGAGGTTAATTAACACTTAAGGACCTAGGATGCTTCATGGGAAGGCATAAATCATTAAAGCATCCTAGGGACTTGTCATGACAAGCATGGGGGGCAGCAAGCATCATGTTTTTGCAGGAATCAATGGAGGCACATGAAGCAAGGAGACATGGGAGACAAGAGTTGACACAAAGAAAAGGAGAAAGGAGATTAAGCTCATCATTCAAGGGAAAGGAGTGGATGAGAACGTTTGGGCGGTGGTCCAACGTGGAGCACGAGGCTAGGAGGTCCCAATGCACTAAAGAGCATCCCAGGAAAAAAGGAGAGCAATTGGGGGAAGAGAGGCCCTAGGCCGATCGGACTAGGTCGGTAGGCCTGGCTCCCTTTTTAAGCCCCAGGTGCTCCCCTTCGGATGGTAAGTCCTCCACCTTGTTGCAAGTTCATAGCCCCAAGTTCATAGTCCAGGAAGCTCCCAAACTCCCCAGAAAAATTCGTCCTCCAATCCTTAGTCCAAAAATCCTGAAAAATTCACCACAATTCTTGTTCTTCCATATACTTTCTTTGTGCAATTTTTCTTCCGGCAAGAAACCCCGGGAGAGTTGTTTGAGTGTTCTTGCAGCAAGAAACCATGAGGAAGGCCGTCAACTTCGTTCTTGGGAAGAAACGATCATCATCATCATTGAAGGAGCCGTCGTCGAGCTCTTCGCGGAGGCACTCGGTCTCCGAGTCTCCGCGAAGCATGGAGGAAGATGTCGTGGCACCAAGGGGTGACATGTTACTCCTTGGTGGCATGAGGGATACACCAAGCTCGTCCGTGCGGTTCACCGAACTGCGTGGGCATACCAAGGAGCCGCCACGACGATCGACGCGCTCAACCATCCCTCCACCCTACAAGAGCAAGCGCTCAAAATATGGCTTCACCATTATGTCGAAGGAAGAAGAAGAGAGGCTTGGTTTTCTTGAAGGAAGGATTGTGGCGAATGTTGATTTTGATGATGATGCTCTACTCAAGTTGGGATTCCATTCGGATATTTATCAACTCTTAGATCACCTTGGGTGGACGCAATTTTCCAATGGAGTTACGGTACATGTGCACAAGGAACTTACTCTTGAAATACTTATGACAATGAAGCCGGAGATCACGGAGGAAGGCGCGGCATGCCTTTCATTCCGTCTTGAAGATGTAGAGCAAGTGATCCCCAATGATTATATTAGAGAGTTGCTCGGTTTCAAGAAGAATGCACCGGAATTAGTTGAAGTCCAAGTGGGCCAAATTGAAGAATTTTGGGGGATGATTTCGGAGAAGGAGAATCGACAAAGAAATAGCATCAAGAATATTATTATCCAAGTCTTCCACTCATGGATGAGCAAGCGTATCATGGGAAGGATGAGAGAGACGAAGATCACCGACACGGAGTTGAATTGGCTATATGCGGGATTGGTGGCAAGACAAGAAATCAACCCGACATACATCATGATAAATCGGTGGGCTTGTGAAGCGGTCTCGGGAAGAGGAAGTATTGGTTCGGATTGCTATTTGACAATGTTGGCTATTGCATTAAAGCCAACAATCCGAAGAAACCCACAACTTTTGTTTATTAGGACTTCATTGGGCATAGATTATTTGAGGCAAGGAAAGTATATAAGTGGAGATGAGAAGAAAGGATTCAGGATGGCAGTGGTAAATATCCCTCTCCCGGATATGAAATTGAAATTATTTGTCGAAGGGAGAGAAGATTGGTTGGGAGATGAACCGCATGTGGCAGCCAAGAAGAGCAAGAGAGGAGTCATAATTGAAGAAGGGTCATCATCCGCAGCCCAAGGAGGACAAGGAGCCACATTCCAAAGAGCACCAAGTGGTAGTGTACCTACCGGGTGGACCGGAGCACCATATGGCGGAGTTCCAATGCCACATTATGGAGGGATTCCATCACCACAAGTTAGAGTCCCAATGCAGCCATGTGGGGGTGTTCCAATGCAAGCATGGGGGAGCGGAATGCCTATGGGGCCTCCACCTCCAATGTATGGTCAACCGGGAGGCGCGCCGTACATAGTACCAAATGCGGCGTTTGTTCAACCTTATTCACATTTAGTCCAACCGCAACAAAGTGCAGCCATCATTGGAGCTTATGTGGAGAGGAATGTGCAAGATGCCGAGATCGTGCACTCGCACGTGAACAACATGCAAGAGGGAACGGCGAACATCACCTACCAACTTGGGCGCTTACATCTAATGCCACCGGAGGAGTTTCATGGAGGACCGATGAAAAATTATTATGAGCAAGGATACAACGAGCAACCACCGCAAGAGTGAAGATGAAGGAAGGAAGACGCATGTAAGTCTGGTTTGATTTTTATTTTTCCCTTTCTTTTATTTTCAGATTGTGTGCAAGAATGTGTGTGCGTAGCATCTTCTATTTTATTTGATTTCAGCATGTGTGTGGTAGTAGTAGTTTTCGTTTCCCATCGCCATGAATAAAGTTCACCATCGTTTTATAATTTTTAATATGGATGGAAAGTTGTACCATGTGATATGTGATGATCGTTGCCGCTTTGATCATGCCTAAACTTGCTTTATATATGATTAAGCTAGTGCTCTCTTTTAAAAACAAATCTGAAAATCAACTTAAATACTAGCTTAATCTTGTGTGGAGGTAACGATAATTTAAGTCCCATGGTGTTTTTCATGCTCTCATTTTTGGTTAAATCAAGGATGGTTTCTTTTTACGCTTAAAATGATGCTAGCCTTATCATAATGACCACTTGCATTTTGCTCTACCCATCCAAAACCATATTATGATTGAGTGAAAAACCTTAGTGTCTTAAGATTAATTTTTGGGTGCTTCAATTCAGATTTAGTTCTTAATGGTTCGAGTCTAAGAAGCTGGTCATTCCGTATTTTTGCGTATCGATCTTTTTGCTAGCCGTTCTATCCGTGCATTGTGAGTTTCCACATTGGGAATTTCGCAAACCTCGCCGGATATCCACCCACAAACCCATATCATCTCTTTTTGTGTTCACCTCCTTGATCAAACCCAAACTTGAGTATGGATGAATATTTTGAGGAAGACTACAAGAAGAAGGCGCCATCAAGTGGAGATAACTTCGGGAGATTCCAAAAAGACCCGTAGAAGATTTCGAGTATCTTTCTCCATAGAAGATTCCAAAAATTTCAGTACTACCTTGGCATTTTTCTTACACCTCTTTTGCTCGAGGACGAGCAACGTCTAAGCATGGGGGGGTTGCCAAGGAAGTACTAGTGTAGTCTAGAGTTCAAGGGGAGTTAAAAAAATGAAAAAGGAATGAAAAAGGAAAAAATGATGGAGAAAAGAAAAAGTATGATGAAAGAAAAAAAATAAAGGAAAAAGTATGAGGAGAAAAATAAAGGAGAAAAAATATAAAGCTCCCCGGTTCTCTAGTTACACTTGAAAGGTTCAAAGAGCTTCAAGATCAAGACCCATACTCTTTTCCAACCATGTGCAATCCGATAACGAGGACTTTGTCGTATGGACCTCCCTGGGCCCACTACCTCGGTGGGTACCAGGACCGACTACTCGGTGGGCCCCTGGGACTACTCGACTTGCGCTGCACGGCACCTGATGGCGTGAAGCACAAGGGCTACAGAGGAGAAGTACCCGGATAGGAAGCTGTACATGTCCCGCACTGTATAGAGGACTCCTAGACGTACCCGACTAGAACTCTCTCCCTGAACCGACTTGTAACCCTGCCTCCCGGACTATATAAGGCGAGGCAGGGACCCCCCTCTCTCTCACGGCTTAAGATTGCATCATCTTGTAATCGCATCCAATCAATCCAGAGCCACGCAGCATACAGGACGTAGGGTATTACGCACCCCGCGGCCCGAACCTGTCTAAATTGTGTGCCACGTGTCTCTTCCTTCGAGTTACCGATCTCGGCGAGGCCACATTCATCTACTTCGGGTACTCCCCTTAGTAGGTTGCCGGTCTAAAACACTGACAGCTGGCGCGCCAGGTAGGGGGTCTCGCCGAAGATCTCATGGCGAACTCGACGGCTTCCGTTCACATCAAGCCAACCGTCGCCTTCAACCGCGGTGACACCTTCGTCTTCGGTGCCTGGGTCTGCACTGCTGACGGCGCCGGATCTTTCCAACGCCGCCTCACCATGCCGCCCAACCCGGAGACCGGCCTCGTGACACTTCCCGGAGTAGTCACGGGCGAACTCGCCGGCAAATTCGGTGAAATTTCGCTTTTCGACCAACACGCCGACTTCGAGCTTGGATCCGCCTCCAACTCGGGCTCGACGTCCCCGTGGGCTATCGTATGCGAGCCGGCAACTCAGCCATCGCATGTGGACTCCCCACCCCGCAAGCACTTCACGCGTGGCCCCCGCAACGTCAGCAGGGCCCACACGAAGGCTCCCACTACACGCCGGGCCGGCAAGGAGCCCGTACCCGAGTACGACTCAGACTCCGACACCGCTCCCGGCCACGCCTCGGACTCCAACCCCCTTTTCGGCTTCTACTCGGACTCCGCGTACGAGTTCGACTTCGGGTCGGACCCTGAGGATCCCGAGTCCGAGAACAACTCCACAGAGCAACCCCTGTCAGGACCCGCCGCCGGCTTGGTCATAACATCTACACCCGCCGGAAGATTTGTCTACTGGCCAGACTGTAAGCCCGCTGACCTGACGAACGGGAACTCACGCTACGTCGCCTACCTCGACTCGCTTCCCTTCCAGGAGGGAACGCCACTCGCTCGAGCTGAGGAGTACACCCCAACGGAGGTGGCGAGTTCTGACTCCAGTCTTGGCAACCCCGACCGCCAAGTCTTCATGGCTGCCGGCGACACGCCAGGACCCTCAGGGACAGCAAGCGACCGATACCTCGAAGACATCTCCGCAGACGAGCTGTCTGCCGACGCACCCGCGGATGAGACTGACGCCAACAGGGACGCTCGACGTGAGCGTAACAGAAAGCGGAACGAACGACGCCGGCGTCTTCGAGACAACCTCCCCATCCGCAACCTCGCAGAGGCTCTCGACCAAGTCGAGAGTAGGGTACACACTACCCCGGAGCAATGCCTCATGTCGATCACAGCGATCGCACGCCAAGCTCAGGGGATGCGTGCAGGAGAAGTCATCGCCAAGCTTGCAGAAGACGCTTACTTCATGCGAGCTGACAACAGGGTCGCTCAGCCGCCCCCCGCCAGGAATCGCGATAACGAAGCCACAAGTCGCAGCGCGGACCTCGGTCGTAACCGTACTCGAGCTGAGCTGCCGACCAATCCCAACCGTACTCGTGCAACGGCCGGCGGACCCTCTCAAGGTGGCAACAGCGCTGCAGCTGCTGGCGGCGATTGTGAGATCGTCCCTCATCGCGACCCTGGTGGCGAAGGCAGCAACGGCGGAAGCTCCAACCATGGGGCCAATAGAAGGGCCGGTGGCGGAGGCGACCGCGGCGGCCGACGCCACGCGAATAGCCACGCCTCCGGAGCCTCTCAGGGCGGCCTCGACGCCCGCCAGAAGATTGAAGAACTACGGCGCAAGAAGGCTTCCACGTCAGGCGACAACGATGGCTTCCCTGCCTTCTCTGCGCGACTTCGCAACCTCCTCCTCCCAGAGAAATTCAAGCCTCTGGGAATCACCAAGTACGACGCGAAGCAAGATCCTGTGCAGTGGCTCAGATGCTACGCCCTCTCCATCGAGAACGCTGGTGGCAACAACGACACCAAGTGCCTATATTTCCCCTTCTGTCTGGACCAGGCACCGCTTACATGGCTCGAGTCACTTGAGAAGTACTCGATCGACAAGTGGGACCAGCTGAAGGAGCAGTTCACCAGCAACTTCGCGGGCGCTATGGGCCGCTCGGGTACTCGCATGGACCTAGCTATGGTGAAGCAGGAACAAGGCGAGACCCTTCGCAAGTACATGCGGCGTTTCTTCGACAAGCGCGCCACAGTAGTCGATGTCTCTGACAAAGAAGTCATCGACCTCTTCCAAGACGGTCTCTACCACCGTCGCACTTTCGAAGACTTCGGCCGTCGCCGCCCAAGCTCCATCACCCACCTCAAGGACATGATCACGTCCTGGGCCGATGAAGAAGACAAGGCCAACGCCAAGTACGACGCCATCCGTGGCAAGAGCAAGCAGAACACGGGCGGCGGCAGCAGCAACAACGGGAACCAAGGCGGTCGCAACAACAACTACTACTCAGGTCCCAACCACAAGCGCAAGCCAGACAACACTGTCGCGGCTATCCAGCGCCCTGCGAAGGAGAACTCGAAGAAGACCTCCGGCGGCTTCAAAGACTTGCTGAAGGAGAAGTGCCCGTGGCATCTGGACGGCAACCACACCACCGAGCAGTGCTACCAACTCAGGCGAGCACTCAAGGATACTCCGGAGCCACGGCACCCTCATGACAAGAAAGGCAAGAAGAAGAACGACGAAGGCAATGGTGACTTCCAGGAACCCGACAAGACGGTGAACGTCCTCTTCGGCGGGCTACCCAGCAGACGGGTCCAAAAGGCTACCCGTCGAGAAGTCATGAGCATTGAACCAGCGGTCCCGACCCCCCTCAGGTGGTCGGAGGTACCCATTACCTTCTCCCGCGCGGATCAATGGACTAGCTTCTCCGAACCAGGGCAGTTCCCACTCGTCCTGAAGCCGGTGGTCGCGGGCTCCAAGCTCAACAAGGTCCTCATCGACGGTGGAAGCGGGCTTAACGTCCTTTTCACCAAGACCTTGAAGAAGATGAAGCTCGACATCACCCACATGCTCACCAAGAGCACCTCGCCCTTCTACGGCATCGTCCCCGGAAACGCGGCTATTCCAATGGGCTCAGTGGTCCTGCCAGTTACCTTCAGGGAATCTCGGGACAACTATCGTACCGAGTACATCAAGTTCGAAGTCGCGGACTTCGAGACGTCCTACCATGCCATCCTCGGCAGACCGGCCATCGCCAAGTTCATGGCGGTACCCCACTACACCTACCTAGTACTCAAGATGCCGAGTCCAGCAGGTGTACTCTCGCTGCAGGGGGACTTGAAGATATCGCACGACTGCGACACGGAAGCTGTGGAGATCGCCTCCACAAATCAAGTACCCAATGCAATGATGGAGATCTACGCTGCGTCGAAGAAGCTTGCCCCAAGCGAACTCGACATCCCAGAGAAGTCGGATAAAGCTAACAAGCCTCAGCCAGCCGAGGAGGTTCTGGTCAAGACAATTGACCTCGGGACAGGCGACAGCAGCAAGACCACCACCATCGGGGCGGGCCTCGACCCCAAATAGGAAGACGCGCTCATCAACTTCCTCCGGGCTAACCGCGACATCTTCGCGTGGAAACCAGCGGACATGCCAGGGGTGCCCAGGGAGTTGATTGAGCATTCACTCAACGTCGATCCTAAAGCTACCCCGAAGCGACAACACCTCCGCCGCTTCGCCGACGACAGACGGGACGCCATCAAGAAGGAACTCGCCAAACTACTCGCGGCTGGCTTCATCAGAGAAGTTTTCCATCCTGAGTGGCTCGCCAACCCCGTCCTCGTCCGCAAGAAGAACTCGAACGAGTGGAGGATGTGCGTCGACTACACCGACCTCAACAAGCACTGCCCCAAGGACCCCTTCGGGTTGCCGCGGATTGACCAAGTCATCGACTCCACGGCGGGCTGCGACCTGCTCTGCTTCCTCGACTGCTACTCCGGGTACCACCAGATCGCGATCAAGGAAGAAGACCAGGAGAAGACCGCGTTCATCACCCCGTTTGGCGCGTACTGCTACACGACCATGTCCTTCGGGTTGAAGAACGCCGGCGCTACATACCAACGAGCTATCCAGGCCTGCTTCAAGAGGCAACTCAACAAGAACGTCGAAGCCTACGTGGATGACGTGGTCGTCAAGACCAGAAACTCCAGCACGCTCATCGACGATCTTGAAGAGACTTTCGCATCCCTGCGCGAGTACCGCTGGAAGCTCAACCCGAACAAGTGCGTCTTCGGCGTGCCGTCGGGCAAACTACTCGGCTTCATCATCAGCCATCGCGGCATCGAAGCCAATCCCGAGAAGATCTCCGCCATCACCAGCATGAAAGCTCCCACGTGCATCAAAGACGTACAGAAGCTGACCGGGTGCATGGCGGCCTTGAACAGATTCATCTCGAAGCTTGGAGAACGGGGGCTCCCCTTCTTCAAATTACTCAAACACCAAGAGAAATTCGTGTGGACTCCAGAGGCGGACCAAGCCCTTGCCCAGCTCAAGGACTTCCTATCGAAGCCACCAGTCCTCACAGCTCCTCATAAAGGCGAGCAGCTACTGCTCTACCTCGCTGCGACTACTCACGTGGTCAGTACTGCCATCATCGTCGAGCGGCAGGAAGACGGCCACGCCTATCCAGTCCAGCGTCCAGTCTACTTCGTCAGCGAGGTCCTATCAGAATCCAAGGCACGCTACCAGCCAATACAGAAGCTTCTGTACGTAGTGCTCATCACCTCGCGGAAGCTACGACACTACTTCCAGGAGTACTCGATCTCCGTCGTCACCGACTACCCGCTCGGTGACATCTTGCGGAACCAAGATGCTACTGGAAGAATCTCCAAATGGGCAGTCGAACTCGGCGCCCTCAACATCGACTTCAAGCCACGCACAGCCATCAAGTCGCAGGCACTAGTCGACTTCATGGCGGAGTGGCGGGAGAATCAGCTACCTACTCCAACCAAGCGCCCAGAGCACTGGGTGATGTACTTCGACGGCTCACTCAACCTCGAGGGCGCAGGTGCAGGAGTACTCTTGATCTCTCCAACGGGCGAACAACTCAAGTACGTCCTGCAGATCTTCTGGAAGGTCTCAAACAACGAAGCCGAGTACGAAGCTCTGCTACACGGGCTCCGCCTCGCGGCTTCACTAGGCATCAAGCGGCTACTAGTCTACGGCGACTCCGCAGTGGTCATCAACCAAGTCAACAAGTCCTGGGACCGCAACAAGGAGAACATGGACGCCTACTGCCTAGAAGTCCGCAAGCTCGAGAACAAGTTCTATGGTCTCGAGTTCCACCACGTCGTCCGCGACAACAACGTTGCAGCGGACGTCCTGTCGAAGCTTGGTTCTACTCGCGCTCAAGTACCAACGAGTGTCTTCGTCCACGAGCTTCACGCGCCATCCATCCCGGAGCCGGCGCCACCGACCATTGACCCAGCGCATCCCCCGGCTGGCCAGGAGGTCATGATGATCGACGTGGACTGGAGGCAGCCCTTCATCGACTACCTCAGCGAGCAGAAGGTTCCCTCGGACAAGAACTTGGCCGAGCAACTCATCCGCCATGCCAAGTCCTACGTTCTCGTCGGAGACAAGCTCTACAGGCGGGGCGCATCTTCCGGAGTACTCATGAAGTGCGTTCCCAGACAAGAAGGCAAGGACATCTTGGAGGAGATCCATAAAGGCGTCTGCGGCAACCATGCGTCCTCACGCACGCTGGTCAGCAAGGCCTTCCGACGGGCTTTCTATTGGCCCACAGCTCTGGGCGACGCCGAAGAACTCGTCAGAAGGTGCCAAGGGTGCCAATACTCCGCCAAGCAACAACACGTCCCGGCCTACAAGCTAGTCACCATACCGCCAACCTGGCCTTTCGCCTGCTGGGGGCTCGACATGATTGGGCCACTTCCAACTGCGCCAGGTGGATTCAACCGAGTATTGGTGGCCATCGACAAGTTCACCAAGTGGATCGAGGTCAAGCCGGTTACATGCCCCAAGGCCGACAGAGTACTCGACTTCCTGGATGAACTCGTACATCGCTACGGACTACCCCACCGCATCATCATAGACCTGGGCTCCAACTTCAACAATCACCAGTTCTGGGAGTACTGCGAGAACAGCGGGATCAACGTCCGATATGTCTCAGTTGCCCATCCTCGGGCCAATGGACAAGTCGAGCGCGCCAATGGGATGGTGCTCGACGCTCTCAAAAAGCGGCTACACGACGCTGCCAACTCCAAAGGAGGCAAGTGGATCAAGGAACTACCCAATGCTCTCTGGGGGCTGGCGCGACAACTGCGCCAAGAGCTCCTCTACGGTGGGGGCTGGGCTACGACTACCCCCAGCTGGCTCCTCCACCGTATCCCAGTTGCCTTCGTCCCCCTGCTCTACGGGGTCGGAAGGCGGCATCTCCTGCAAGCAAGGGAATTTCGTCGTCAATGTACAACATCGAGACATAAGTACTCGACTACCCTATTCAAGACGGCTTACCTCCTGGGACGTGGTCTCCGTGACCTTCAACTTCTTGGCCACGCGCTTGCGGGCCACGTTGCGCGGCCTCCTTGGTGGCGCGGGCAAACTAGCCTCCAGGCTAGTCGGTGAATCCTGAATGAGAGCAATATGAGGCAATCCAGGGCGGCTGAATCTCGACCGTAGCTGGAAGCGCTCCTGCAGCGTCTCCTCGTCGTCGTCCTCTTCGGACGTGTCTTCGACGACTACTGTGTCGTCTCCCTCACCAACCTCGCGCCGCTCCTTGGCCTTGGCTTTCCCTTCCTCTGGGACCTCGACAAGTTGAGGAGGCGACGCCGGCTCGGAGACGAACTTCACCAAGTCATCCTGCAAGAAGCACAATACGTCAGCACGACTACTCTTACGTAATGAGTACTCGACAATGGGTACGGCTACCGACCTCATTTGGCGGGCGCGCGGTGGAGTACTCGGGCACAGGGCACGGCGTGTACGCCGGCATGTCTTTGAAGATCCTGCCCAGCCTATCAACGATGTCGTCATCGTCGACTTCATCACCGGGCATCCGCGACGTGTCGTCGTCGCCGGTGTACTGGTACCCTAGGGTGTCGCGGGCCATCAGCGGCTGCACCCTTCGCTTCATGAAGCTGAAGGCCACATGTTCGGCCTTCAGCCCGGCTTCTCTCAAAGCCTTGATTTTCGCCAGCAGCTCGGGCAACTGGATACCTTCCTGCATTGTTGGCTCCGAGTTCCACCATGGCCGGTGCTTCGGCTGCTTCCCGCTTGGCTTCGGCAGCTCCGAGTGGTGGTTGGTGATGTAAAACCATTTCGACTTCCAATCTTGGTTGGAGTCGATAAGCTTGTACGAGAGGTACTGCTCCGCGGCATCTTCTCGCATCTGGATGCCGGCTCCCCCCACTACTCGAGGATTGTTGGCGCTGGGCTGGGGCTTGACTCGGAAGAATTTTCGGAAAAGGATCCAATGGGGCTTGATCCCCAAGAAAGCTTCGCAGAAGTGTACGAAGACTGAGGTGTGGAAGATACCGTTAGGGTTGAGGTTGAGGTACTCGATGCCGTAGTACCCCAGCAGCCCCTTGAAGAAGTCGCTGGCCGGGAGAGACAGCCCTCGCTCCGCGAACCGGGTGAACATAGGGATCTCGTCCGGACTTTTCTCCATGGGGTACGGATCCCCTGCAGCGGCTCTCCACATGTCAACCTCCTTCTCCCGCAAGAATCCACTGTTGAGAAGCGCCAGCAGATCTTCGGTCTTGGCCTTGGATTTCTTCCATTCTTGATTCGGATTTGGTCGCGGCGGAGACACCGGCGGCGATGTCCCCGCGGCGGATCCGGCGGCCTCCTCGCGAGCCCTTTTCTTCCCACCGGCAGCCTTCGAGGTCTTCGATGGTGAGGGCTTCATTCTCCAAGTGCACGGTGTCTTCACTCGCATTCGCTCGGGGGCTACGGCGGTGGCTTTCTACGGCGGCGCGTTCGGATCTACAATCCTCTCAACGGCGGCAGTGCGCACTGGCGGTAATTTCTGGCTCGATCTGCTGGGAATGGCTGCGAATGCGTGGGATGAAAAACCCTAAGGGTTTCGGCTTCTATTTATAAGTCAACAGCGGCCCCTCCAACGGCCGGATGGATAAGTCTGTACACGGCTGACTCAGCGGCGGTGCTTGACTCTCCCACTTCTACTAGTCGACACGCCTCGTCTCGGGGGCTCGGCTACTTCTACTCAACTTCCTGGGTAGCGACAAGATTCAAGAGCAACTCAGGACACATTCTACAAGATGACCCTTCAATTCGAGAGGAAGTACTCGACTCAAGGCTCGGGGGCTCCGTGCCACGTGTCCTTCGGTTTTTTCTCCGGATTTCACGGGATATTCTTGCCAAAACTTCAGATGGGCCCTCAGCCAGAGTCTGCAACTCAACCTAAGGCTCGGGGGCTACTCCATATGGAGTGCGATTTTGCAATCGCACTTCCATATCAGTTTCGGCTTCAAGACAACACAGGCATTGTTGAAGACCTTCAAGAGCAGCACTCGAGGACGCTTGGGACTACTCGAGAAGACTTCAGGATTGCTCAAATATCAGCTGGAGTACATTCCAGCCTCGGGATGCTTCGACTACTCTTGAGGACTTTTGACTTGTAGCGCTCAGGGACGCTTGAGGACTACTCGTTAAGGCCGTCAAGACTACTCGAAGCTATCCTTCTCGACTACAAAGTACTCGGGGGCTTGTCGTATGGACCTCCCTGGGCCCACTACCTCGGTGGGTACCAGGACCGACTACTCGGTGGGCCCCTGGGACTACTCGACTTGCGCTGCACGGCACCTGATGGCGTGAAGCACAAGGGCTACAGAGGAGAAGTACCCGGATAGGAAGCTGTACATGTCCCGCACTGTATAGAGGACTCCTAGACGTACTCGACTAGAACTCTCTCCCTGAACTGACTTGTAACCCTGCCTCCCGGACTATATAAGGCGAGGCAGGGACCCCCCTCTCTCTCACGGCTTAAGATTGCATCATCTTGTAATTGCACCCAATCAATCCAGAGCCACGCAGCATACAGGACGTAGGGTATTACGCACCCCGTGACCCGAACCTGTCTAAATTGTGTGCCACGTGTCTCTTCCTTCGAGTTACCGATCTCGGCGAGGCCACATTCATCTACTTCGGGTACTCCCCTTAGTAGGTTGCCGGTCTAAAACACCGACAGACTTTGCTTGTGCCTCGGGATCACTTCATTCCATTTGCACATGTCCACCTATCTAAAAGTGTGTGTATTTTTCTCTCTCCCCTCCTTGAAACATTATTTTCCAATGACCTTTTTGACTAGGCTCGGTAATTCCATGAGGAACTTGTCTTGTTTTGTTTGCATTCCTGTTATGAAATCTTGATAGGACTAACTTTCCCATAGCTCCATATAAAGCCTTCCACCAAATATTTGAGAGAGGAAAGGAGTAGTTCTAATAGGCTTGAGAGACAAGATGAGTTGAGAGTACATGAGCAAGATGCAAGGAGGTTTGTTATTGATATTGGTAAAGCAATTTTTCTATCTCGTTCTTAATTTTCAAAATATCTAAGATTTATTTCAATTTTGGGAGCATGATTAATTACTTGTGGAAAGAGCTTTATTGATATCTACCCTCCATGAAGAAGAAAGCTAGTTACACTATGAAACTTTAACTTATATAATTTTAGAGAGCATTATGTCTTTTTCATGTATGATCAAGTGCAGGTTATGAACATTGAAAGGCAACACTGATATCCATTGAAGGCTTACTCGAGGACGAGCAAGGTTTAAGCATGGGGGGATGTTGGCGGTCGATTTCCGTCAACCTAGCCATGAGTTTACCTTCAATGTTGGTATTAATTTAATATCCATACTAACGATCCTAACCCCCTTGATATATCAAGTTCGTGTATGCATGTGGTTTTTGGAGTTTATTGTTTACGCAGGAATTAAGGACTTAAAAGGATGATTCCGGATATCGTTCATCGAGCACTTTGCAAGAGGATCGTGAAGCCCGAAACAAGTCAAGACACGACGTGAACATGACTCCAAATGACCCGAGGACCGAAGGACGAGAAGGTAATTCTCCGGGGACTTGAGCAGAAAATGCGAGAGCTTGCGCGACAAGTACCCTTATCTATTTCGTGGAGAAGATGACGTCAAGGGCCCACATGCAACTCGGCAGGAACTCCAAATAACACGAGAAGCATCCAGAAGAAAGCGGGGGGCGAACCGGGCCGAAACGGGCCCAGGCCGATCGGAATGGGCCGATCGGCCTGGCCCATTTCCTCGCCGATTCGTCGCCCCCTTTGACCTAGACCCCCCTCGGGCTATTTATAGGTGCCACGCCAAGAGCCACGTATCAATTCATTCGTCATTCGCCGTCGAGGAGCAGAGAAGCTAGAGGGACACCATCTCAGAGAGGAGGGTCGAGCTAGTTGTCTAGGGTTACCCTAGCCGACGTGGGAACCTTGCAAGGAAGACCATGTCGGAGTTCCGGAGCTAGAATCAAGATCAAGGTAGGATCCCGGTTGGTGATCTTGTTCATGTATCATTCATGGTAAAGTTATTATATGAATCTGATTTCTAGCGATCAAGTGTCTCTTCTACGAATTCGTTCTTCTTGGGTTTGCTTCTTTTCAATCTATTCTCGAGATAGATTGCTCGGGGTGTTCTTGTAGCCGCGGTGGCTAGAGGTGCATACCGGATCTACCAAGGATTGCGACATGCTCCTTGTGAGCGTGCTTGTAGGTTAACCGCCGAAAAATCGGGACGTCGTGACAGGATGCCTAGATCAGGTGTAAGGCGGCACCACAGGGGATGGAACGGAGACCACGGTTTAAAGAGGCTTTTAATGAGATTCGTTTTCTATCTTCATCTCTTGTTCGGAACTACAACAAAGGCACGATCTACCTTTCTAGATCGGTTATCTCTATGCTTTCTCTTGCTACCTCTTGTGTTTTATAGATTAGATGCATTTGATCTTCTCTCATAGATTCGAAGAGTTCTTTTCGCTTTAGTAGATTGATTCTTGTTTTACACACTGTTCCACGGATTCGATACCTTGGGTTCACACTTAAGGGAAGAAGGGTCCCATGGCTCGTTCGCTTGCGAGTCGAAGTTTACAACGAGATTCAACCGTCAACATTACCATAGCAGAACATCTCGCTTTTATGAAAATTAATCTTGAGGCCCGACAATTGCTCAAAAGCACATAGCAAGAGCTTAATAAGCCATGTTCCTTAGCTGTCGACGAACAGGAAATTTGTCGTTTGGTGTTTGATTTGTGTTTATGTACCTTATTATGTGGAATGTAGATGCAACTTTTTTTTGAATGTTGATGTCAATTAATTTTTCCTCTTAACTGCTCTTATATGCAATGTAAATGAACACTTTAATTTTACTTGAGTCGTGGTTGTATTTACAATTTCAGCTAAAAACTTTCGTTGTTTTTCTGTATGTATCTTATGGAAGATGTTGTCTTTAATAGTAATAAGTTGTATGCTTGTTTTCGTGCTCCTTTCCTCCTCGGTAAGATCCAGCAACATGTTGACAAGTACTGCAGAGCTAGCTAATTATTCAACAGCTCAAAAAGGTAAGCCACCTGAACTCAGAAATACTGAGTGCAGTGCAGCACCAGCAAGTCCTTCTCGTGTGTTGACTTGCTTTTCAGTAATGGTATAACTAGCCAGATGGCCCGCGCAAATAGCGCGGGTAGCTAGTTTTTTTAATACTGATCTATGGATATTGTTTTCAAAATAGATGTACATAAATTATTGTATTTAATCATGTAACATATCAGTATATTAGCATATCATATTCTATTGTGTATCATTTTAATAGAAATTGAAGATAAATGTAGTACCTATTTTCTGGGTATTTACTAAAGCAAAATGTAGTACCTAATGGTTTATTTGATAGTTTTGTGGTTGTGCCTAATAAACTGCTTCGACTGCGGCTTCTGTGGTAGGTGGAGGAACCTTTTTTTATATCTAGCTTATTTGATTGAAAGAAGTTTGGCAAAATAGGTTCACTTGATGTATACAAATATCCTTATCTTTGTTTTCATTCTCATTCTTTTTTCTTTCTAATTTCTTTGTCCCTATCTCTTTTTTGTTCTCTCTGTTTCCCCCCAGCTCACACCTCCGTCGTCCTCTGTCCGCCGACCACCTCTTCTTCGCCCGCGAGCCACCTTACCTCTGTCGCTAGCCATCGCCCGCATTGCTCCACCTCCATGTGCCTCCATCATCGGTGGCCCGCGCCATCACCTCTACCTATGTTGCCTACCTTGGCAACATTGCCGTCGCCTTTGCCTCTTGTTGCTGGCCTCCTCTCTCCGTCCGTGGAACCCACTATGGCCAAGAGTGGCAAAAGATCGGGAGGAGCCAATTAATTAGGCTCCTGATACCTAAAATGGATCCTCTCAGTGGCATTTCAAAGGCTTCTCCCTCTAAGTCATTTGCTCTTATCCCGTTTGGAGAGCTCTAGCAGCAGGTGTCTAAGAAATTGTCGTTGGAGCCCTACCAAAGGCACTCTTATACATTTTTCAAATGAATATTTTTTTAGATTTTTTTATTTGAGATGAATATTTTGTGTGTGTAACTTTTTGAAAAAAAAACCTTTTTCTTGAGATGTATATTGCTCTAGAAATAATAATTATAATCTAATTCCGAGTTTGACATGTTTAGTTGTTGCACATTATTCCCATTATATACTCCACCCTTTGGCAAGTAAATATATTGCTGTGACTATCAACTTATGTCCTTAGAGACTGATTGGTTTTACCTAGCACAACCCTGCAAAATGTTGGCACGCCAACTCCTATTCTATTGCCTACACTATGGTTTTGTAGTTTTGCACAAAGCAGTTGTTTTGCTTCTGTTGGTGTTGCAGAAAGCTAGCATGTGTTTGAGAATGAGTCTAGCTAAACTTTATTAGTATCTTTTTTTAGCTATCCAAGACTTAGCTAGCTAAATTTTAGCTAGGAGTGTTTGGAACCACCATCTAAATGATTGTTGATAATATATTTGTTTGTCCTATTCCTCCCTCCCATCTCTCATTAATCTTCTTGATTTCCTCAAGAAAGTTGGAGAGGAAATTCAGTCTTTTACTTGCTTATATTAAACTTTTAATTGGATTCAACCAACTAAAATATTTTTTAATTAACCACCTAAAATTTACTCCCTCCGTCCCAAATTACTATTCATTTTGATTTTTTTAAAGATACATCACTTTTGCTATAGTATGTATCTAGACATAAGTATATATTTAGATTTTTTTTTTGAGATTACACAGTACAACGCAGACGCTCACAACACGCACGCACACTCACCCCTATGAATACACGTACGCAAACCCTACCCCTATGAGCACCTCCGAAGGACTGAGCACCGGCAGATCTGGAGATTCTCGAAGTCACCACTAGCGCCTCGTCGTCGACGGGAACGTCGCTTACCACTTAATGCATAACGCCGGAAAATCTCGGAATAAATCCAGGAAAAGGTGCGAGTACCAGGATTTGAATCCTGGTGGGTAGCGTCCCACTGGACCGTCCTACCATTGGACTACAAGCCCATTCGCTTGCCATCCCTATTTAGATGCATATCAAAAAGAAAATGTATGTATCTTATAATTTTGGAAGGAGGAAGTAGCTAGTGGAGACCGGGGGATATCGTTTTCCATGCAACACATCTACGCACTGTTTGTGGACAGGAGCTACTTTGGCAGGCTTTTGAGTACCACGTTCATTGCAAATTAATTCTTTAAGACATGGTTAATTAATAGCTGCTGGATATATAGTATCTATAAGTGAATAAGCCCTAATCCATATAGACATGTGCTTCTAATTTTCATATATGAATTTACTGTAATATCACCCATATTTTACGTGACTCCTTGGGATTTAGCCCCAATCCGTATGGACATTGCTTCTAATTCTTAAATCTGAATTTATTATATTATTGCCCATATTTTACATGGACTCCTTAGGCTATATTCCAACGGTGCAAATGCTTCTTTTTTTCTCCTACTATTTTTTTTATCACATTCAGTCCAGCTTCTTTTTTTTAGAATCATTGAGTCCATCTTTTTTTTTAGAATCTTTTTTTTTTGAGATTACACAGTACAACGCAGACGCTCACAACACGCACGCACACTCACCCCTATGAATACACGCACGCAAACCCTACCCCTATGAGCACCTCCAAAGGACTGAACACCGGCAGATCTGGAGATTCTCGAAGTCACCACTGGCGCCTCGTCGTCGACGGGAACGTCGCTTACCACTTAATGCATAAGTGCCGGAAAATCCCCGAATAAATCCAGGAAAATGTGCGAGCACCAGGATTTGAACCCTGGTGGGTAGCGTCCCACTGGACCGTCCTACCATTAGACTACAAGCCCATTCGCTTTTTTAGAATCATTGAGTCCAGCTTTCGTGTAGTAGCGGCTCCAGCTTTCGTGTTCGTGTAGTAGCAGTAGTGTTCCATATTAATGCAGGGTCACCTTTCTTTCTTTTCCTGAGACTTTTTTTTTACTTAATTAACCCTACAATCATGCTTATGGAAAGATGGATACAATTCGGTAAGCAGTAGGCCCTTTTTAGCTTACGGAAACAATGGATTCCAAGTTTGATAAGGAATATCATTTAATTGAGTATAGATTATTTATTAAAATAATATAGATCTTCGTAAAGAGAACCGTTAGATCTGCTTTCATATGAACCGTTAGAATCATTGAGTCGAAAGATGGATACAATTCGGTAAGCAGTAGGCCCTTTTTAGCTTACGGAAACAATGGATTCCAAGTTTGATAAGGAATATCATTTAATTGAGTATAGATTATTTATTAAAATAATATAGATCTTCGTAAAAAGAACCGTTAGATCTGGTTTCATATGAACCGTTAGAATCATTGAGTCCAGCTTTTTTTTTAGAATCATTGAGTCCAGCTTTCGTGTAGTAGCGGCTCCAGCTTTCGTGTTCGTGTAGTAGCAGTAGTGTTCCATATTAATGCAGGGTCACCTTTCTTTCTTTTCCTGAGACTTTTTTTTACTTAATTAACCCTACAATCATGCTTATGGAAAGATGGATACAATTCGGTAAGCAGTAGGCCCTTTTTAGCTCACGGAAACAATGGATTCCAAGTTTGATAAGGAATATCATTTAATTGAGTATAGATTATTTATTAAAATAATATAGATCTTCGTAAAGAGAACCGTTAGATCTGCTTTCATATGAACCGTTAGATCTTCATAAAATCTGACGGTGCATATTCTTCTCTTTTTTTTGATTAACGTGAGAATTTCTAGACCCTCTCGACGAACGTGGTGACTCCTTTTAACACTCTAGTATAAAGATAAAGATCCCCACAAAGGTCGCACAGGGTCTTTATGCAGTTGTGATTTAGATGTCCTGACGAGGGGTTCTTTTAGTTGTATAAGAAGACACTGTTTCGAGCAGGTTCCTTCTAGCAGGCTTGCACGCATCCTAATCTGAAACGTGCAAGCGTCTAATTTGATTTGTTGTGTACCATTTAGTTGAAAACACGTGCTACATTGTCTATTTGTTTGGTGAAATTACTGGAAAGTTGCCTGATTGGATGGGGGGGAAATGTCCGGAAATTTTGATTGTTTGACTCCACGAGTACTCGCTAAGGAAAATGAAAGCAGAATGAGCTTGCAAATCTTCTTTCCACATTGCCGCAACTAGTTGAGTTCCTGGCCGAGTAGTGTTTTCTTTTATTTTGCTTTTCGATGCTCTGTACTTTGTTCCTTTTTTTCTTTTAATAAAAATTGCGACAAATCTTTTGCGGTTCCTTAAAAAAATCTTCTTTCCACGTTGCCGCAGCTACAAGCTCCTGACTGTGTAGCGGTTAGTTGCTGCCACTGAAATGACAACTAGTATTGAAGGCGAAGAAAACTGAAGCTGACGAAAGCTCGAACTCATTTCCCATCTCGATTGCAAAGTCAAGATGTTCGTGTGGTGTGACTGTGGTGAGCTGATCGAGCTGAAGCTAGTGTTGTACGGGATCACGCCATCTGCACAAGGGTGTGTTTAGAGCCCAAACGTTTGGGTAAAGTTTGGCAATTCTGGTCAAAATTGGTGCAAAATACACTGTAGCGTCAGATGAATAGTGAGAGGTGATGTGATGAAATGTGATAGATGATGGGATGTTTTTTAAAAAAATTTGGGCTTCTAAACACACCCCAAGGTTCCCTTCTGAACTACTGGCACTGTTGCTGAACTCAGATGTTCAAAGTGGAAAACGTCTGCAACTTTCCAACCATCACTAGAAGAAAGTCATGCTGATCGTGAACTACCACGAAGTCACAATGTCATATCTTTCTAGAGGGCATGCTACGTTCCGGTTGGACGAGATAACTTTCTTGGAAAATCTGGGCTTCAGAATTCCATCAACAGGCAGTACAAGCAATGCGATAAGAACTGCCGAGGTAGAAATATATTAAAATTTTGAACTTAAGATGCTTAATTTCTGTACGTATCTAATGGAAGCTCTTGTGTGTGACGTTTGCGTGACATAGCCTAGCTAATAATTCGTCTCTGGGTAAGTCGCTAGTGGTTCTTTCCTCACTGGGTTCATAGCAGCAAGTTGAGAAACTAACTGAAAGAGGGCGTTTTCGTCCCGTCTTTCCTGCGTGTTGACTCCTTCCCAGTGGACAGATTAGTGTTGGTAACTCATCATCTCATAGGCAGCAACGAGATCTTTGTGATTTTGATGCGTTGATGGGTTTTGCTTACCAGACACCCACCTCTTGGCTTGCAGTACACATCTATCCTATAGTCTGAAACAGATAATGTTCTAGTACTGAATAGTACAGCCATGGAACTGGATTGGAAATATATATATATCCATCCGCACTGAGTGGCCATTAGTATGGGGAAAAGTAAGCATGAATTGTATAACGGTATCTCCTCTTGATTTGCTGACTGTAATTTGTACTCCTACCTCGTATACTTGTCGGCTGTAATTGCTGGAAAAGTTGGCCAGCTGACTCGTTCATGGATGGTTGAAGCTTATTAGGTTAGAAACCATCGATCTTAATCCTTAGAAAATGTGCTCTCTGAAGTATCTGCGAAGGTTCTCTCCTGTCACCTGTAAACTGAATGTGTCAAAGGAAATATTGCAGACTCAGCACATATGAAAAGAAAAAAAAAATCTGCTGCTGCAACAACTTACTACGCCATGAACCATGCGGACATCTGATGAAGAAGATCAAATGATACATTTTGCACTGTTGGTTTGACATTTTTTTTAGAAAACGGAAACTTCATTCCAGCCTTCACATCCACTCGTGGATGATTACAGCTCAAAGTCACAATACAAGGGGACTTAACTCACGGTTCCGCAGGAGGAAACCAAGACGAGAGGAAACCTCACGCAGGAGGGCAAATGAACCTAAAAGTTCAAAAAAAACAGTATGCAACACATACTTGAAATCTTACTTCATCACTTAGCCAACACGGCATGACACCAAGCAAAACAGAGAGGAACCAAAAGACACTAAGCACCTATCCTCTTGTGATTTCTCCCGCCAGCATAGCCAAATAATTGTAGTTCCGCTCCTACCAGAAGCCTGCAACTAGCAAGCAATCCTTCTCAGCGCATTCCATCCATAATTGTTGAAGATTTCTAATGCCATCGTCTCCAACCTTCGACTTCCAATCAACAAGGAGCTCCTGTCCTCCTCCTTAGACAGGATGGACCAACTCATCATCCAAAACGCACTCTTAAAGATTACCTGCAAACACGAATCTGACTTTGATCTTTGAAACACCACATTATTCCTACCAAGCCAAATGGCCCAACAAACAGCCGCTACACCAAGCAGCACACTTTTCCTTTGCTTACAAAGAAAACCCTTAATCCATTCCTCAAAAATGTGACTAATACTCGTTGGTTTCTTAATATCAAAGGTTATGCATATTGTACTCCACACCAGCCTCGCAATCGGGCACTCAAAGAAAAGGTGCTGGATTGTCTCCTGCGCATTACATAAACAACATTCAGAACCTCCCTTCCATTTTCTTTTGGCCAAGTTATCTTTAGTAAGGATGACACCCTGCCTCAAAAATCAAAGGAAAATTTTGATTTTTAAAAGCACCTTAACTTTCCAAGACAATACATTATAAGGAACTCCCACCCTCGACATGACATCATTGTACATAGACCTTACTGAGAAGGTCTTGCATCCGTTCCAAATAAAAATGTCACTTCGCGTGTTAAGCCTCACCCCCAAGAAACCCCCACTAACTCAAGCCATTTGACCCGGTTTTCTCCTACTACCACTCGCCTAAAAGAGATGTTAAGCGGCTCAGTACTTAGTACTTGAGCCACTGTAACATTCAGAGAGTATATGCCTTTTCTTGTCCACTAAACTTAGCAGCAACGCAACGTGAAGGAAGGTGCGATGTATGAGCTAGGAGAAGCAGCATTCATGTTCATCATCCGACGAACGAACGACCTGATTAATATGAAAAGGAGCGAGAAGCTAAACTCTGACGACCTGGGATTTCGCTATATATGTCATCTCTGACGCCATCCACGCAGGTAAATTCTTCTTCCGATAAGTCCTAACTGCAGGATTAATTAGATATGACTCAGCGATCGAGTGCTGGAAGAAACTCGGAGGTCTTCGCCCCCAACTTTCCGCAATTAGGAGTCATCAGCTCATCATCCATGGCATGCACATGCTGTTGACTGTCTAGTAACTCGCTGTCACTACTAGTAGCTAGTGTAAAAGGCAAAGAGAGAACTGAAGAATATTCCCGTAGCGCGACCAAAAGAGCTGATGCTGAGCCATCGACTGATTTGATATTGACCCGTGTGAAACCGTTTCTGTGACTACACGATCCAATAAGTTGCACGGGTTCCACGTCGCTTCCATCTACACCCCAAGTCCATGCGGTCGATCGGGATGTGCTTTTCCAACTGCGTTCTTGACTTCCATGGATGATATGCATGCCCTGAGAAGCTGACGTGTCTTACTGAATCATCACCCTGCAGGAACAGGTCGCCATCTCCAACTAGCCACTGGTACATGCATACTGCTCCCGTGCTCCGACCCATCGATATTGAATTGGAATGTGGCCGGCCGTTTAAACGTACGGGTGGGATTGAAGAAAACACGCGGATTTCAACGGCTATTCGGGTACATCGTGCATCACGGCGATCGCGAATTTTAGCAGGAGGAAGTCCTGACATTCCTCTAGAGAGAGAAAAATACGTAGTGTACTCCACCTGGACGACCTAATTTCCCTTGACAATCTTTAATCATGCCATCAGCTGGCAGTACACAAACACACACAAGTGTCCAAGCAATGCAAGCAACCGGCCGGACGGACATCTGTACCACTAACAATTCCACAAGTACCCTATACGACTACGAGTGCACAAAGTCGCAGGTTGCATCCATCTCTCACCGATCGTGCTTACAGCGATGTGTATATATAATACTAATAAATAAAAAGAACTGATGCAACCATGACCTGACCAGTATGCAAATTACTACACTGCTCGTCATAGATTAATCCAAAGCTAAAGCAAAGCAGAAGGGAGTTGGGTGAATCGTGCCGGCCGCGCGCGCGCTAGCTTATCGTCGTCGTCGGCTGATGATGAGTCAGTTTTGAGAGAGTCCGAGTCCAAGATCTGGTTCAATCTTTATTGGATCGTGTGTGTTCGTGGCTGTCGTGATTCGTGGTGTTCAGCTCGTGTGGAAAATTAAGCG
The DNA here is from genome assembly GCA_036936925.1 of Cenchrus fungigraminus. Classification (NCBI taxonomy): domain Eukaryota; kingdom Viridiplantae; phylum Streptophyta; class Magnoliopsida; order Poales; family Poaceae; genus Cenchrus; species Cenchrus fungigraminus. The sequence goes on from CM072779.1 coordinate 13,495,639, forward strand.
GGAATAGTAGTGGTTGGTGTTGCAGGACTCGTGCGCGCGCATGAGTCTTGCGTTTCTGTAGTACGTGTTGGTACAAAGCTTAGCTTTTGGGGGCACATTTCAATGGTAGCTTGTGCTAACTGCTGACCGACAGTGCCTGAATCACGCATCATGTTTAATTAGTATGACCTCGAAACAAACCGAAGCTTTTTCTTCTTTGTTTTCGGCATTTCTCGGGCGCCTTTCAAAACCAAACAGCTACGGAAACGCGCACATGTTTTGAATTTTTGATCACATGCTATATAAAGTTTAGGCCAATTAAGTGTGGTTGAAAAGGAAGAATAATGGGAATGTACTGCACAGGGGATCGATCGAGCTTTTCCTTCCTGGTATTTGCTAGGCAGCAGCAGGTCCATCATTTTCAGTTTATTCTCTTCTCCAAAAAAAATTAGGTCAAATGATCACCCGTACGTACTACGTGTTTAGCCGCCAAAGATCGACGGCAAGACCCGGGCTGCTGCACCTACCTAACGATGGGTACGTGATGCAGGCGTCAGTACTTGATCACGTACTAGTTCAGTATAAACTGCCGCACGCAGGACTGAATTGAATCGACCAAACTCTCGCTGCTCTCAGGTTCAATTTTCCGCGTGCGTGTTGTCTACGTGGACAGGTTAGTTGACCGGGACGATACAGTTGGCGTCTGGAGTTAGGTGAATCCAGGGTTCGCCAAACCGACCGCAACCGCGCGGTTTACCGCGGTTATCGCGCGATCCGCTGCGGCACGGTTGCTAAAAACCACGGTTAACCAGATCAAACCGACCCTAGCAAACCGCACGTCTCGGCTAACCGCGCGGTTCGACCGGTTACTGGTCCGGTTTTTTTAGTTGTAAAAACCGGTCGGTTTGCAGTTTGGGTGAATCACCTACCTCTACTACTGATCGATCTTCGAGTAAAAGGTTGTCCGAAAAAAAATCTTCGAGTGAAAGTCCCAAGCAATGAGATTTGATCCTATGGCTGTTTTAGGCACCTGGTGGCTGGTAAATTAAGTTCAGCATGCATGACGGCTAACGCGTTGACATCTGACTCGATTGTTGGCTACCTCTTTTTTTTTAGGTGATGCAAAGAAAATAAAGAATGCGCATTATTCGTAGTGGAAGCATCTAACTGGCTGCTGCAAGGCTGCATTATTTTTTTCACGGGGAAACGGACGTGAGCATAAGTTTGTACGTTCAAAAAAATATGATTGCGCTCATTATTCAAACAAGTCCAATATTCCCTGTCAAAAGAAGTTAGTTGGCAGTCTGACAACGGATTATGCAACGATCGAGAGTAGTATAAGCCGTTCGGTCGACTCCGGTTCCTGTCGATCAGATGCCTCCGGTTAACCGGCATCCCCAAACACGCCCAAACCATCTGGAAAAGAATTCAACAGCAGCAACGGTACCTCATCACGCGGCAGTAAACTTCTGGATCGGATAATCTTCTCCACACTGCTGGTCCTGACAGAAATCTCGAATCAGTACGCCAAATTACGGAGATGCTATAGTCAGACACTGACGCCACTGGTACGTTCTAGACGATCGCAATCCAGTCGTCGACCCAAAATAAATGTTAAATGGAATTGTTGAACGGACTGTACCGTACGTACCCGGTACCCCACAATTAATCGACGAGCTGAGTCACCGCGACACCATTACCAACCGCCCGATCGAATCATGGAGGATCATCACACCGGCCGATCAGAGGTGTGAAAGCCGTGGCCGCTCGGGTGTAACACACAAGTAAAACATGGCGAACGGAACGGGACGCGTCGTCCAGTCCGGCAGGTCGCGGACGGACGCCACCCACGTACATATCGAGCACGCACGCACGTCACCAGCCGGCCGGCGCTGCGCCGCAGCCTCTGATCTAGAAGAGCAGCTAGCGTCAGTGTACGAGCCGGCCAACCGGGGTAGCCAGCCGCTAGCCACAGCTTGATCGACACACCCATGTTGACTGAGACATCACGACACGAGGGGTGTCCGGATCGGAGGTCGTAGCAGCATGTAGTAGTACTGCACGCACATCTCACACAGCTGTGGTCAAACGTACTTGTAGGCGAAACAGACCAAACGGGAGAGATCATCGGGCCGTTTCAGTCGAGCCATATCATCACCAGGTGTAGACGTAATAGCTACCAGCATGGTAGCAACTAGTAGGCGAGTCGTGCCCCATCTCCTTTGCGGAGTACGTGCAGGGCTGAAACGCACCCGACCGGTCAGGCACCCAATTCCACTTCCACCGCCGCCGCCATGCGCGTCATGCTGCTATATATACGAGCAACCTTGCCCCCATGCCTCCTCGCACATTCCTCGGTCGTTTCGCGCGTGCTTTTTTTTCCCCCTTTCCGGGTAGAGATCAAGAGCTAGCCAATAGGCAGTAGCCATGGCCAAGAGGGACAGGGCGGCGTGGGAGGTGGACGCCGCCGGCGGCGCCGCGGACACGGCCCGCCTGCTCATGCTCCTCGCGCAGGCGCAGCAGCAGCAGCAGCAGCAGCGCCACCTCCTGCAGCACGGCCACGGCCACGGGGCGCCGTTCCAACAGGCAAGGGGGGCGAACGGGCGCGTGTTCGAGTGCAAGACGTGCAGCCGGCAGTTCCCCACGTTCCAGGCACTCGGTGGCCACCGCGCCAGCCACAAGCGGCCGAGGCTGCTCCAGCCGCCGCCGCAGCCGCATCATCATCAGCAGCAGCAGCAGAGCCCAACGGCGGCCGACCACGCCCACGACCACGACCACGCGGAGCTCTGCCTCGGGCGCCCGCCGCTGCTGCTGGCGCCGCAGCCGCAGCCGGCGAAGCCGAGGGTGCACGAGTGCCCCGTCTGCGGGCTCGAGTTCGCCATCGGCCAGGCGCTCGGCGGGCACATGCGCCGGCACCGCGCCGAGGCCGAGGCCGAAGCCGAAGCCGAAGCCGAGGCTCACAGCAGCAAGACGCGGCGACCGGCGCCCGAGAAGGCCTGCGACGTCGCCGGCGGGATCTGCCTGGACCTCAACCTCACGCCGTCGGAGAACTGCGCCAAGTGCCGGAGCGTCGCGGTGCTGGGCGGAGCCGGGCAGGGTGTGCATAAGGCGCTCGCCATGTTAGACTGCTCGCTCTAGTTGGGCCGCCTTTGATTTGATTTCCGTTTAGACTGCACATAATCTTTTTTTTTCTCTCATGGTGATTGTTGTGTTCGTCACGGTATACTGTTCCATTGTTACTTTCTGGGAGCACCCCAAATTCTTTCCGAAAGACATGTTAGATTTGTTTTAGTCCTTCTCGGTTTATACCATGGAGTTGTTAGGCATATTTATAGGCTAGGGTAGTTCGAATGAAATAGAGATCAACTCTTCCCATTTCCTTGGTGTAAATAGTAATAACATGATATGCGTTTCCATTTGACCAAGTGGAGAGAATTTACTCCAAGTAACAGGCGTTTAAACAATAACTCAATATTTGACCATGATATCGTTTTTCATTTACCAGCCATCAGTACTTTTCTCTCAGAACAAATCAACACCTGCCGCTCTCAGAACAAATCAGCACCAGCCGCCAGCCAGACGGACAGGGTGCATAGGTGCCGTTTTTCATTTCAATTTTAATATCCTTTTTTTTTTACAAATGCTAATATTTTGATAAGCACAGTAGTGCCAAACATGCAGACTAAATTGCAAGGCTTTCAGGATAATCCCTGTATCTTCAGCAGGTCATAATACACCAAAAGAAACGCTGAATAAAATAGACGAATCTAACAGTTTCTGACGGATTCTTCCTGTTTTAAGTGCATTCAACAATCAACATGCATCGAGAACAGTTCAAACTTTCATTCACCAACGTGCACGGAAGAATAACCAATTTTCGCCTTTTCAACCAATTTGACAAAAATGAAACGAGATGGGCAAACTACAACTTCATCACATGGAAGCAATTACAGTAACAAGATGTAACGCATCAGGTATTCAGGTGCAATCAACATTCATGGCATACCATATAGTTAATCCCTTATGGTTACAACTTAAAACTCACATGAAGCAATATCCTTTTCGCTTTTCTCTTGATTTATAATGTCAAGGATTATCAATTTATATAATGTTTACAGAAGCATTTGAACTTAATATAGAGATAGAATAAATTGAGGAGTACATACGTGTACTCCTTTCAGAATTTCTTCATGTAGATTTTGTGCCAAATTCAAAGCTGTGCTGTAATTCTCACTTCATGCTGTGTATTGCAGAAAGATAATTCTTTTTAAAAAATTGTACTAGTTGTCCAATCAGGTGCTGTGATCAGACTATAATCATTGCAAAATACACAGCTACCAATTGTGGTATCACTTTCAACAACCATGAAGTCAAAAGTTTTAGTTTGTCAAAGGTCCAAGTAATTGGCATACTCACTCTATTTAAAATAACTAGTCTTAGAACATGTGCAGTCAAATTATTTCAAAATATGACCTGTGATATTATTATGTTAATGCTCAGATCGACCATACGGCAAAGATGGATCTGAGCATATAATGTTGTATAATTTTAATGCATAACTGTGACTATTAATGTTCAATGCGACACTTGTGACTCGAAGTACTACTATATTATACCTAGTAACCTAGATAGGTAAACTAGAAGTGGAATTATTTAAATTTGATTACACAGCACAGCAAAAGGTAGGTATCTCTATTGATTGCAACCAAACATGCAGTAACACCCCATCACAGCACCACCACCACCCCACAAGCATAGTAAACTAAAAAGGCGGGAGTGGTTATTGCACAGAATGGAAACAAGAACAAGCACATCATGATTATCTTCTTGACATTTTCCCTACAATATCAAGGAAAAAGGTAAGAAAACAAAGCCAAAATACTTCAGGATAATGAAGACCAAATTCCTCATGAGCCGCAGCAAGCAGATTTCTGAGATGACGAGGCCTCTACACCTTGATCTTGTCTAATATTGACTACCTTATCCTACAAACAATAAGATAGTTTTCAAACTCTGAACAGAGTAAATAAATTTCACATGCTCATAAACACAAGCCTCTTGTGTAACCATACCTCAGGCTTGGAATCGCTTTCAGAAAGTCTCTGCTTAATGTCTCGGGCAATAGAGAAGAAAACTTGCTCCACATTGAGGTTAGTCTTGGCACTCTGAAAGATACAGTGCAAAGTAAAATCAGAATAAGTTTGTCAGTGACACGACCAAACAACACAGCACGGGTATTTACAGTCTCGAAAAACTTGATGCCATATTCATCAGCTAGTGCTTGCCCTTTTGCAGTAGGAACAGCCTGCAATAACATTATAACAATCAAAAAGAGAAATGCAGTCATTCAAAACTAGTAGCAGATATCAGAGCCCATATTAGAGAATTAAAAGATCATATAATAGGGTTAGGGGAGCTTGGATCGATACCCTTTTACTCTCATCCATGTCAGCCTTGTTGCCTACCAAAATTTTATTCACATTATCAGAGGCATGCTGTTCAATGTTGCGAATCCAATTCCGTATATCTGCTTGTCAAATGAACAAGACTATCAAAAACAAGAAAGTAGGCAAATTTATTCACGTTGAAGATTTAAGAGATATATAAGGGCAATACTGTTGAAAGATGACTCATCAGTGACATCATAGACAAGCAAGATACCCATGGCTCCTCGGTAGTATGCTGAGATAAAAGGGAACTCAATTGAAAATAGGACTGTCAGTATCATATAGCTTCATAAGATTGGTCCATAGCACACAATGAAACAAGTATAGCACCTGTAGTGATAGTCCTGAATCGCTCTTGACCAGCTGTATCCCAAATTTGCAATTTAGCACGCTTGCCATCCAGTTCAACTGTTCTTATCTTAAAGTCAATGCTGCAGGCAAACAGGATTTAAGGTCAGCCGGCAAAAGAAGTAAAACTTGAAGCAACAGAATAAGAATGCAAAATTACTTATCTGGAAAGTTGGGAAGAGATAAATAATATTTCAACATAGAACATACCCAATTGTAGTAATAAAACTAGTAGTGAAGGATCCATCGGAGAACCGCAGTAGGAGGCAACTTTTGCCAACACCTATGTACAGCAAAAAGAAAACAAGGGAAAGGTTTAGGGAATTAACTAATTTGTGAACTGAAGAAATATAATGGATGGTGAATACAAAGTTGAGAAAGTGACAGTGCCGAAAAAATCCATCGTTGGTACCATGTTCATTGTACTTTACAACAATGTAATGACCTAATCATGTCCTAGAAATTTAAGTATGCCAAGTAAGTCTTTTGTTTTGCTTTTTGGTTAGGTATGCCTTCTGGTCAAAAACTCCGTCTCCAGTTCATTTTCCTTAGTTAATCTCTCTGGAATAAACATGCTCTCATTACAGCTTATACATGATGTCTTTATCACTGATTGTTGGATGTTCGGATGGTCTCAAACACCATACATACACATGCAGCTGACTGGATGAGATATTATCCTTGTCTATGTGCTTGGGATAGTAGATCTCGGCTAAAAAATGACCATAGTACATCTTCCAAACAAACAGACATTTATTCAAACACGGAATCAAGCAAATCGACTTGCATATGGCGTGTTCTTCTTCAGTAATGGACAACAATGTCCCCATAATTGCTGGTAGTATGTAGTCCAAATTACACATGATATAACTGCTAACTTTTCTGATCAATTTCTATCTCGTTGTTATCTTCTGTATCACTCCCTAATTCAACACGGAAATAAGGCGCTCGTAGCTGTCACTAGCAACAAAGGCAGCAGCAAGCGCAGCTACTGACAATCTAGCATAAATATGATCATGTACCCGCAACTCGATGCCAGCAAGTAAAAGCCACACGCTTCTGCTAATCCGCACTAAATCCAACAAATGAAACAAATGAGAACTGAGCTGTGCTCGGTTGGTCAGCTGAGCGGTCGCTCAGGCTGCCCGCCCGGGTTCGAGTGCTGATACTCGCCCGGGTGCCTCACCTTGGGGATACTGTTCATTTGAACAGTACTCTAGTGTCCAATCATGTCTCTCACGCGTGGAGCCACAAAGGGACTGCGACGCGCCTGTCGCCTACGGAGTCGTGGATTCCGGTGATATCAAGAAGGACGCGGTTTAGGTATGTGTGTAGTTGTAGGTCTGTTTGTACACGGGTGGTGTGTGTGGCGTGCGTGTGTAGAGTGAGTGTGCGTGTGTATGAGCCGATGCTACAGCTGTACTTAGATGAGAGGCACTAAAAAAACAAATGAAACAAACAATCCACTAACAGTTCAGCGCAGCATTCCGTCACGAACCACTTTCCAGCAGGCTTACGCTCTCACGCAACCAACACAGATAACCAAAAAATAATGCAGGCCGTGAATCAAAGCAGAGACAGCATCAGAAGACAGGTAGAACGAAGCACGCTCACTCACCGCTGTCGCCGATGAGGAGCAGCTTGATGAGGTAGTCGTAGTCGGCGCGAGCCCTCGCCGGCGGCGCGGCCATCGCACTCCCGCCCGACCACCCCGACCTTCAACGGCGACGTGTTGGCGAGAACAGAACAGGCTGGCCAGGGCAGTAGGGCCTGGGAGAGAGAGAGGCAGAGGTCACTGATCACACGAAGCAATCGAAGCAGCAGCTGACGGGGAATCGAATCGAATTGCGGTTCTCAGCGGCGGGTGGATCTGAGGGAATCGCAGGAACGGTTGGGTTGTCCCTTCGGGGGGTATTTTGGTCAATTTTGGGCTGCTTCATGATTGGGGTTTGCGCCGTTGCGGTTTTTGGATTTTTGGTGGGTCGCTTGCAGTTTTTTGAATTTTTTTTAATTTTTTTTCAATTTGCAAAATTATATTGCCGTTTTGAAATTTTACAAAATTATACCACCAACGCCGTGGGTCACGGCGGTTGCATTGTAAACGCCGTGCCGCACGGCGTTTTGGAGTAAACATCGTACGTCACGGCAGTTACAATGCAACCGCCGTGGCTCACGGCGGTTGAAGGGTGTTGACAGTGTTTGGGGCGACTCCACGGCGTTGAGACCTAACCGCCACGTGCCACGGCGGTTTGCCCTAGCCGCCGTGACCCACGGCGGTTAAAGTCATTTTTTTTACTTTATGAAAGAAAAAAAAGAAAATTAAGGAATATTTGTTCAATTATTGAGAACACGATCACAATAAGATCCAATTCAAATATTACAGTACCATGATTCAAATGAAATAGTAGTTCAAATATTACAGCACTGCAGGAAAGACTACAACATCATACAAAATGACAAACTTCAGCCATTCTTGCGATATGACGACGAAGGTTTAGCTTTCTTGGTAGCTTTTATCGTAGGTGGATTAGCAACACACGGGTCTGTTGGTGGAGCATAACGACCACCACAAGGAGATTCCTCTCCTCTTGCAATGACATCTGCAGTTTTTTCTTGCAAACAATGATACATGTCTGGTGGAGCATAAAGAGCATCCCAAGGAGGTTCCTCTCCTCTTGCAATGGCATCTGCAGTTTTTGCTTGCAAATAACGAAACATACCTCTTTCCAACGTGCTCATTTTCTTCGGATCAAGTGATGTATTTGTGTTTTTCCCCTTGTGGTGTGACGAATCACGATCACCATTACCATCCTCACCCCCTCCGGCAGCAGCAGTAGACATCTCTAGTTACTGTTATAAAATATCTAAACTAATTACACTATTCGAAACTAATTGAACTAATTACATAAAATAAATAAAGAGAGGAAACTTACCTAAGAGGGAGTAGCAGCCCGTGGGGAGAGGGAGGCAGCGCTACGGTTGGAACCTACCACCGTGGCCCACGGCGGTCGCAGAGTTTTTTTTAACTTTATGACACAGAAAACGAGAAGGTAATAACGAAAAGCAAAGTGACATAATAAAAAGTAGTCATCATCACAAATAAGAGTGCTGCTGACATAATACAAAGTAGTCGTCCTAATCCAGCAACGCCTCTTCTTGTTGTGCAGCCCGTCTGCTCGTGCTGCGGCCCGCGTCTGGTCGCGAGGGTACGTCAACGGGTCAGGTGGGTGGATCTGCCGATGCCTAGCATCAGCAACGGCATCCGGTGTCGTCATCACCGCCGGTGACCCTGCAACCTGGTGGGACGACCCTGGCAACCCGCTGTAACATCCCTGATGTTACTTCAGTTAAGTACTTCAATTACTCATGATAATCAAGTTTAATTAGTCCCTAAGCATGTTTTGCTTGATTGTGCACTTAAACCCTTGGTCAAACTCTCAAATCATGGTCAAACTCCTAGAGCTCCAAAAGGCTGATTCGGTTTTCTTACGCGTCCTCCAAAATTCACTATAGAAGTTCAAAATCCGCCAATATAAAAGATTTTCTTTGTTTCCGGGAACATATTTTTCGTAATTGGCGGACAATCATATTTTGAGTGGAAGTCGGCTTAAATTCGAGTTGAACGTGTTGTGAACAGTAACTCGGGGCTGAGAAAGTCAGCGATTTTGCCACGTTTTTCCCGTTAAACCAAACATCAAAACATGGGTCACCCTTTGTAAAAGTTGTAGACCTATAGTCCCTCTACAACTTTCCTATTGGGAGATTTTCGAGTTTTATTCAAGAATTTGGAGTTTTGATCCGTCAAACAGGCGCAATCGAAATAAATGGACGCTCTGCGCTGGCACCCGCGCGCTCTCGCGCTCCGGTGTACGGACGCCTCGCGTCCCTCGCTGTGGACCGTGAGCCATGTGGAGTCCGAAGACCGCGGGACCACGCGCCGCGTCCAGGAGGAGGACCGCCGACCGGTCGCGGGCCCCCTAGCCACGCGCCCTTCTCCACGCTCGCCCGGTGGCACGCCGCGCCGTTTGCCGGCCACACGCCGTGCGTCCGCGCGCCGGGAGAGCCACGGCTTGGCAGCTGGCTGGCCTGGCCGGTCCCACAGGCGAGGTGGACAAGTCCAGCGACGCCACGCTCCCCTCTCCCTTCGTCATTCACCTCCCGAGCAAGAACGGAGCCGCCATTGCTCCTCTGTCAGTTTCGTCCGCCATAGCCACGCCCCCACCAAGCTTCCTCGTCGACGCTTCCCCATCGAACTCCAGGCCCTCAAGCATGTCTCTCCCAGTCACCTGAGGATAGCCGGGGACCTTCCCTGCCTCGCCGTGCCGTGTGTCGCCGACATTGCAGGCCGAGGCGGCCGTTCCGCCACAGCTCCACGGCCGGCCCTCGCCGGAGCGCCTCCCGACCTCCGGAACGGCTCAAATCAGACCCTAGGTGAACCTACCTCACTCCCCCGCACTATCCCGGCGAAGTCCGGCCTTCTCCTCGCCGGAATCCGGCCATCTCCATCGCTGGCCGTGGCCAGGGACTACATTGCGAGGTCTGAGGTCTTTCTAGGGGCTAGAACGCAAAACCCAGGGACCTGTTTGTAAGAAACCAGTTTTCAGATCTAGGGTGTCCAGGCTGAATCTTGTAAAATCCCTAGAAAATCGTAGATAAATCAGAAAAATGCAAATCCAATTTTGTTGGTTTCCTTGTGATGAGATCTACCTTTTATAGAAAAGGTATATAGGGTGTTTCTGTATAGTTTTAAAATCAAAATTCAAATTCAGTTTGATGTACTTTTGTTGTAGTTCAAAATGTACACATGCAAATGCAATGAAATTTGGATATGTTGTTGTGTTCTTCATGTTCAGATCTGTGACCAAATTTCACACATGTTTGTTGTGTAGAACTTTAGTTATGATTTATGTAAGCTTTATGCTAGATTAAGCATGATGCTTTTTATAGCCCCTTTAATAAACTTTTCTTTAAGCACAAGTCTACCCTAGGGCTTTGTCTTGATGAATAGTACCTTTGGTAGAATGGATATGATTTTAGGATGTTCTTTGGTATATGTTTTGGATTTAGTCTTGTGTAGGAGTTTAATTTAAAAATTTCAAAAATAATTTGAATCTGCACCTATGCTTTGGTAAGAGGCTTAGTTTTGACATGTATGAGTTGTATTAGAAAGTGGAGATCAAAAATATTAGTAAATCTTTTTATAGGATTTAATTAAGTTAAACTATGCTGAATGTCTTTTTCGCATAAATTAATTTATATGTGATCCGGAGCTAAATTTTGGCATGTGAGCTTAGTTTAGGTATATGTTGCTGTGTACCAAAATTTAGGACCAATGGATGTGTATTTAATTTTATATGAATTTTTTATGAAAGGCTAGATAAATTTCAAGTAAATAACAAACCGTCATGTTTTTGTTTTATCTTTGAAATATGGTGGTGTGGATCTGTTCAATACCATTAGGAAACACCACCTTGCTTTTTGTTTTAAGTTAATTAAGTTAAATTGCATAGATATGTACGCAGTCGCCATCAAAATGGTGATTTAACCTTTCCAAAACCCCCTAGTGCTTATGTAGGTTTGGTGTGCTATGTTTTGCTTGTCAAGGTGAATGTGGTCACCTTTTAATCACATGTTTATGCTTGTAGTGTCTCTAAATTTTCAGATTGATTGCTTGTCAATTTTAAGTTGCTAATTCAACCTTGCATTGCATATCGTGTAGATTTAATTGAAGGGCTTTGTACACTAACTCAAGCAAGGGTTGAAGAGCAAGGACAAGTTGCTGATTGGGATTTAGTATTAATTGATTTTAGTGATCAAGGCCTGGACTAAAGTCCAGAAGAGCCCAAGGCTAGTGTTGAGACCGAGGAAGGCAAGCACCGGATGCATATAACCTTTTTGATAAAATCTCACTCTACCTTTACTTTTCAGTACTTATGCTTTACTTTGTGCATTTAAGTTTCAGGAGTTGTTTGAAACCTAGATGCATGATCCTTAGGACTCCTATGCTCTTTTACTAGTATGTTAGGAACGCTAGTGCCATGATCTAAGGATACGGTAGAAGTCGAGTAATGACTCATTGCTCGCGAGATATAGGATGCTTATGTTGGAATCATAAGTTGGTTAAATTGACTCGCTCATGTGGTAAGAGCAATGGGTTCGGTCTCGACCGAGTAGCATGGTGCTGGTCTAAGCTATTGAACGTACCAAGTGCTTGTCGGGAATGGGACCGGTAAGCCTAGTACCTAATGAACCAGTGCGGGAATTTTATCGCTACTAATCTTGAGATGCGTCTCCCGGTTCGCTACCGGTAGTGCAAGTGTGATTCTGGACGTGCCATGTTTGGACGTATCAGTAAACCTTGTACTTAGGACTGTAGCATCTTTTCCTAATCTGGGGAATGACGGGAACCGCCTGGTTGGGGTAGACCCTGCGTTTGGTCTATCTTCTTCCGTGTATCTTGGGTTTACCTTGCAAGGATATAGATCGATCGATCGTCGGTCACTCGCCGTTATCTGAGTCGGCTTGACCACTGGCTACCCCATATTTATTTATGGAACATTTGGATTAATATTGTTGCCTGTTTAATATTGTTTGCACAAACATGCTTGTTTAGTTAGGTGCTTATCTAGAATGGTTAACATACTAGAATATGAGCTAAAATTTGAAATTAAGGATCAACTCTTAGTCGCTTTTGGCAAAACAAACCCACCAGCCAAAAAGCCTTGCATGTCTAGTTGTATTTTCTTTTTGTCGGGTAAGTCTTGCTGAGTATTAGTATACTCAGTCTTGCTTAATTTGTGGTTTTCAGGTAACCCCATCTGCCCTGGCTCTATTCCAGATGGTTGGGAACTTGAGTGGGAGCAGGATGACGAGGAGTGATACTCCATGGATGGCCTCCCATGTGTATCCCGCGTTTTGTTTTTATTTTTCCGCAGTTTAAACTCTTTATCACCTTTACTTTCATGTATGAAAACTTGGTTTGTATTAGTGTAACTTTGTGAACTCTTTATGTAATGTTGAACTTGTACTTTGGTTCTGCCTTCGTGTGGGCTTTGCGCATATCAGTGATCCTGTTGTAAATGATTCACCGGGCATGACCTGGCAGAGGCGACAAAATACTTCTTTATTATTGCTTAATGGCCACGTGGACCGGCTTAGGCGATAATACGGAATTATTTTGGGCAGTTCTGTCACACCCGCTCGCCTGTGTGCCTGTGGGTCCCGCGCCTCGTAGCTGCGACCCTCCTGCCTGCGTGCATCCTCCCTCCTGTGTCCACGTGGCTGGCGCGCCTCCCAGCTGCGACCCTCCGAGCTCCTCCTGCATCGACCCACCGTGCAAGAAGTCGAAGTCGTCGAGGTCGAAGTCGTCGAACCCTCCCGTCAGGTCGTCTGGGGTGGAGTCAGAAGGCTCGCCGGTGCCGACGAAATCTGGAACAAATAACATAATTAAATCATGAATCATAATTAATAGATTTTTGTATTGTTATATAGTTAGAGATATAATTGTGGTCATTACCTGTGCGAACAGCAGTGGCAGTGGACGAGGAAGGAACAACTGCTGGTGGTAATACTGGTGGTGCTCGTACCGGTGCTGCTGTAGGTCCCCGTGGTACTGGTGGTGCTGCTGCTCTGGGATGCATCCTCCAGGGGGTAGGATGCATGGAGGGCGCAGCGCGTAGAAAGTGGCAGGGAAGGGTGGCCGTGACGACGACGACGGTGCCTGGTGCGAGCGACCAGTCGAGGCGGAGCTGGAGGACGACTGGGGGTACCGTGGAAACAGTGGTAGCGTCGAGTTACCGCGGTAGTTGACCGCGGTAAGGAACCTCGTGGTGATACCCTGCATCCTATCCCACGTCTGCTCGATATCTAGGTGGGTCATGAGGTGCAGCCTCGCCCTCGACTCCGCTAGAATATGCGAGAGGTCTGCGAACCGAGCAAGGAACTCGGTACGCCAGTCCGCCGAGATGTCCACAGGGCCCATCGGCTCGCCCTCACAAGGTAGGCCCATCAGCAGGGACGTGTCCTGAAGAGTCACCGTCATCTCGCCGACGGTGAAGTGGAACGTGTGGGTCTCCGGCCTCTAATGGTCCAGATGCGATCCTTACGAAGAATCGCGTCCCGCAGCCTGTCCTCCTCGACTAACCGCGCTACAGGCACCAGTCCTACAGCGCGTAGCCTGAAACAAATAAGGTAAATTTATCAGTTAATAACAAAAGAATAAATAAATGTACATATAACAAAGGTAAATTCACGTACTTGGGAACCCAACGGTCGTGGATCGACAACAACATCCGCGTAGTGCGAGAACGTACGTGACCAAGGTCCTCTCCGAGGACGGCGGACAGGTACGAGCGGTGCCTGCGGTCGACCTGAGCCTCCAACAACTCGGGCGTCACGTACGCCGCAGCCCGAGCCTGAGCCTCAGCCCGAGCCTGATCCTGAGCCTGATCCATAGCTGCAGCTGCATACTAAATGAATAATTAAAAAATTATATAAAGTAATCTCTACATTTTTTATATTTTCTAAAACTGATCAAATAATTTTCTACATTTTCTAAAAAAAGTAATTTTCTAAAATTTCTGAACAGTATAAAGTAATTTTCTATAATTTTTACAACATGGAAACTATTTTTCTACATTTTTTACATTTTCTAGAAAAGAAAAAGTAATTTTCTAAAATTTCTAAACAGTATAAAGTAATTTTCTACAATGTCTACAGCATGGAAACTATTTTTCTACATTTTCTAGAAAAGAAAAAGTAATTTTCTAGAATTTCTAAACAAGATAAAGTAATTTTCTACAATTTCTACAACATGGAAACTATTTTTCTACATTTTGTAGATCAGAAAAAGTAATTTTTTAGAATTTCTAAACAAGATAAAGTAATTTTCTAAAATTTCTACAACATGGAAACTATTTTTCTACATTTTTAAATAGAAAAAGTAATTTTCTAGAATTTCTAAACAAGATAAAGTAATTTTCTACAATTTCTACAACATAGAAACTATTTTTCTACATTTTATAGAACAGAAATAGTAATTTTCTAGAATTTCTAAATATGATAAAATAATTTTCTACAATTTCTACAACATGGAAACTATTTTTCTACATTTTCTAGAACAGAAAAAATAACTTTCTAGAATTTCTAAACAAGATAAAGTAATTTTCTATAATTTCTACCACATGGAAACTATTTTTCTACATTTCCTAAAATAGAAAAACTAATTTTTTAGAATTTCTAAACAACATAAAGTAATTTTCTTCAATTTCTACAATTTTCTAAACTAAAATGTAAATTTTCTAAACTAAAATCTAAATTTTCTAAACTAATTTTGAAATTTTCTAAACTAAAATCCACATTTTCTAAACTAATTTCTAAATTTTCTAAATTAAAATCTAAAATTTCTAAACTAATTTCTAAATTTTCTAAACTAAAATCTAATTTTCTACACTAATTACAGTAATTAAACTAATTAAAAAAGAAAGAAACATACCTGAGAGAGGGAGAGAGGGGCTGCGGCGGCGGTAGGGGTGGGCGACGGCGCCCCTTTATATAGGTGAGCCAGCCGCCGTCGGCCACGGCGTTTAGGACCTACCGCCGTGGCCCACGACGGTAAGCTGCCGCGGGCCCACAGCCCCATCGGACCGTTGGCGGTACGCCCAACCGTCGTGGGCTACGGCGTTTAGGCTTCTTGCCGCCGTGACCCACGACGTTGGTGGTGCAATTTTGTAAAATTTCAAAATGGTAGTATAATTTTGCAAATTGAATATATATATATATATATAATTCCAGTTTTTTTTACTGGCTGGGCCGTGTATGCCTGGGGGAATCATGGGCCAGGCAGCACATTCAAGAAGTGCTCGACGTGCGATTTGCAGCAAATTACAGTGTTTTTTGCGGGTAACATATCGTTGCTCGAGCTAAAATCTTTTTTTTTTCGAAAGAAGATGCTCGAGCATATCTCGTGGAGGTCGAAAGATTTGCAAAGAGCTAAGTAACAAAAAGAAGCACCAACTTGAGTTTACCTAGCCGTAGCCCGTAGGTGCAGTGCAGATCGACTTTTACATCGTCAACACGCCATGACACGGCAGAAACATGCAACGTTATATTTTTCACTAAGTTAACATTTTTCAAAAGAATAAAATATTTATATGGTTAAATACTTCTTATTTATGATGTCCGTACTCGTGGAGAAAGGAAACGACCAAGCAGGCAAGAGATCATCAAAGTGCTAGAAGAACAGATCACTCTGAATGACATGGTATACTGCTAGACGAACATACAAAGCACCAGGCAAGACTCTTCTACGTGACGTCGTGACGGTAGCTAACTCAGCTTTCCAGCCCATGCTTCGTCAAGCCACTCCAACTCTACACATCCAGAGAAAGGCACACAAAGGCATGGAATATCCTTTGAATACTCGAAAGCGAAGCAAAGCATGGAACAGGAAAAGGTGAGAAGTTTCCATGTGCTCAAGAATATGCTAAGGAAGATACCGCATTCAGGTCCGCGAAAAGGCAGTCACCACCCACCTAGGCTTCCACTCGCCGGAACAAGCCCTCAAGCTGACAAGCTCCCTATATATGCATCCTCATCCAACATCTTCCATGGAGGACCCCTTCACCGGGGTGTCCCTCTCTAGTCTCCACCCCAACATTGTCCTGATGCCGCTGCCATGTAGGTCATGCGGAATTCTCCACTTGCTTCGCCGGCAGCGACCGCGGCGGCGACGGTGACGGCGGAGGCAGCTGGTGTTCGGACATGTAGGGCAACTATACATCTTTGGCAGATCTTCCTCCTCCGTGAGAAGATGGTAATTGAGCGCGTGTATCACCGCCCCTATAGAAATGCAACTCCATGTATCAGTTATTATCTTTATGTTAAGACAGCAAACATCAATATTAGTGGGCCATATGGTGCAGGCCACTGTATACGTTTGTAGAGCTTGTTGTGCCGTTTTGATCCCTTTTTGAGCTGATCTCTTTGTGAAGTTTCGATTTATAATTGGTACATCTGATGTGCTCTACGAAACTATATACTGCTCCCTTTGTTCCAAAGTACTATTCACTCTATATTACTCTCTTCGTCCCGAATTAAATCACTATTCACTAGTATATGTTACTCGTTCGTTTTGATTTTCTAGGTACTCCATCCGTTCTTAAATATATGACGTTTAGGACAAAAAAAACTATTTCAAAATAAACTAAATTTCTTGTCCTAAACATCGTATATTTAAGGACGGAGTTAATATATGCTATTATTTCCAAACTAACTTATGCTCGTTATTCTCTCCGTTAGTTATTCACTTATCTTGTTTATGATGTTATTCCCAAACTAATTTGTGCTAGCTATTTTTCTTCGTTCCAAATTACTATTAGCTTTGATCTTCTAGGTACTATGTAACATACAATTTCTAGTTAGTATGCTACGTTTGGAATATAAAGATTTGGAACGGAAGGAATGACTAACTAGCATAAATTAGTTTGGGAATAACAGCATATACAAGATAAGTGAGAACGAACACAAATATAATGTAGCAAATAGAGATCTTCTAAAATTTTAAATCATATTTCAGGTACTACATTTCGGCTGCATCCATACTAATGACATATCCAGGTCACTGATCTCTGAAACATACAGCTCTGAGTTTCAGACTTCACTTGCACTTGGGAACATACAAGTATATCAGCCTATTTGGAGATAGCAGCACCACGATAAAGTACCATAGCTTAATTAGATTTGACCAGATGCCAACTATGTAAGTTGTGCACAGTTTGGTGTCTAACATGCAAACATTCAACTACACCTCAAATATCATACATGCGAAAACATTAACAAAACAGAAAACATGCTGATTTTCCATAGCTCATCTCTCCAGCTATTCAAACTAAAAAAAGTGATGCTCCTTGCGAAATTTTCCACTTTAGTAGAAGAAGCCGAGAACTTTGCCACCAACATTCTTCCTCCTGGCTTCCTCATGGTCCATGATGCCAGCAGATGTTGTCAGAACAATGTAACCAAACTGCAAGTCGCAAAGGGCAAGTTGATCAATGTAACACTAAAAGATCAGCAATGTACAAATTAGGTATTTGGACTCGGTAACGTCGCCAAGCAAAAAACCTGACGAGACGGAAGTAGCCTGGCCGTCCATCCCTCAATTTCATTCACTCCAACATCAAAGCGAGGACTGATGACGCCACACTTGTTCAGCCTGCCATTCAGTTCAACCACAATTTTTCCTGCCCTGTGATCATCCACACACTCAAACTCACCAATGTAGCCTGCACAACACAATAAAAGTATCAGGGACCCCATCCTCCGTGAAAGCAAAAACTGCTGTGATAAAATTGATAAATGATAACTAACCATGCTTCTGCATGACCATAAGAAACTTGATAATGACCTTGGATGATGGCCTAATCATGACTTGCCGCTTCCCACGCTTCTCAGCATTATACATGCACTTCAGAGCATCATTGAGAACATTGACTCTAACCATAATGACCTTACCTGCAGAACACCATAAAAAAGGTTGTGAAAGGCATCTTAAAAGTGCAACCATTCTAAAAGAGTACAATTAACCAAAGTGTAAAAAATAGTCTACAATTCATGGTCACATATAAACTATTTTGTAAATTGATAACCATATTGAGCTAACTGATACCAGATTTGACATGAGACAGTCAAGAGTCAAGACTGATTTATGTTGGCCAAATACTAAGTAACATAGAAGCTGCAGACTGCAATACAACACTACTTCCTCTATCCATGTTTATAAGGCATAGTACAACTTGACACCATCTTCCATATAACTATTTGATCTTTCATTTATCATCTATTATATCTCTTATTGTTATAAACTTATAATCATGGTAAAGTATATTTTATTACAAATCCAACTATGTAAAGTTTAAATTATATAGATTACAATTAATATCCAAAGTAGTGGTCAAAGATTGTAAAGATTGAATCTTGATATGCATGGGCACCTTATAAAAGTGGATGGAGTAGTAGATTGGCACTCAAGAAGAACCAACATTGAAGAATAAGCCTCGTCTACCTTAACTACGACAGAAGTGCCAAGACCACAACAAACTTGATGAATTGAACCCAAGTGTCAGTGTGTCACAGAAAACAGTACTATGCATGGCATTCGGAACTGCCTCGGCAAGTGTTAATGATCTTCCACAAGCTAAAGAACACATAAATGTAAAAAGTACTTGAAACTCGTTCTTATCACGGTATAGGCAAACACAAAACTGGCTAAAGACAGGGACATAGCATCAATATGATCCTCCATGGATGAATACACAGTTACACACTAGCTAGATGTGACGAGCCAAGTTCATTCCATGCGGCAGAAGAGTTGAAACTTCATTTCATTTCTGGATGATGGACGACTTCTATAAGCAGGCAGAAACCAACAAACAGTAAAAAAGGGCTTGGCAAATCATACTTGCTACAGATCAACTTGCTACAGAAACTAAGAAATGGGAGTTGTTTGCCAAAAGTGGAATGCTATTACATCACAAAACAAATACATAAAGCAAATTAAGCATGTATGCCAGAAGGGGCGGACCAAGCATAGGACATGGGTGTGCACATGTACACTCGATAATTTTGGCGAGCAAAATCGAAGCTCTTAATAGTATTGTAACTGGGTGGGATCCGAATACATAGCTTTGGGTCTGTGGTGCTTTGCCCCGCACAGAAGGAAGGGTGGAGAAGGGGAGGGCACACCTGCTGGGTGCTCGTCGCCGGCAAAGGACCACCCTGCGAAGCCCGAATAGCGCCGCCGAGATGATGGGGACGGGTACCGAAGGAGCAGCGCGCGGCGGCTGCTGGAAAACCGGGGAACGGAAAAATGAGGCGGCTAGGGTTGGGCAACCTTTTGTATGGTATGGGGGAGGTGTGGGAGTGGTGCGGGCCCTTAACGGGCTGTGCCCGGGTCGACGACACGCGATGCTACGCAAAGTGGCCCAAGCAAGTACGGATGCTGTGTTTGGGCCGTGCCCCAGGTCGCCCAACATATGTTTGGCCCGGAATGTTTTTAGCCATGGCAGGAACGCGCTCGGGCCGTATTTTAGGGACGTGGCACTATTTCTTTCTGACGCTGGATGACTCTCTTTTATTAATTTTTCTTTCTTCCTTTATTTACCGGTTATTATTTAAGTCATCCTCCTCATACAGCAAATAGCATACTGTAATTTTTTAATAAGAATAACTATATAAAAAATTGGTATACATCTTAAATTTAAACCTCACCCATTTTGAACTTTTTAATATCTTATTGATTTTTTCTAGAAAAATGCAGTACCTTTTCTGATTGTTGGAAAATGTTGAGCTGTATCCTGTTTTATTCTCACACATCATGGCGATGCACACGAGCGGAGGGACACCAATAATTTGTACAAGCGTGGGCTTATCATGGCCCGGTCGATGGAGATGGAGCCATGTGAGCAGCCCATGTGAGGCTGGGACACGATGAGGGAGGGCCAGGATCGATTTTGGAATCTACTAACATGCACGGGTGCCATCTTTAACAGTTAACACACCACTGGCCTTATCGATTCTTTTCTGGTTGCATAACGATCCAGCTCGATCAGGTTGTAGTACAGCAAAAAAATATGAAAAAAGAGAGAGATTCTGTTTTGATAAGAGAGTAAACTGAGTGAGGGATGTATTATTCAATCAAATCAGTTGCAGATTTGGTAGCACTGAAAATCTGAAAATAAAGTAAATAAACGCTACATCAAGCCAATAATGTTATCAGAAAACTCGCCATGAGAAACCGTTAGGCATGATTTCGATCCGTACTGGCGCCTTTTTTATGAACTGGTGATTAGTCTCGTTGGCGGATTCCTTCTCCCGGCCGGTTTGCACGTGGGGGTTCAGTTAACAACGCCAGGAATGGGTCATGAGTGCAGCACTAATAACCCAATAAAATTGGCGGGGCTCGGTCCTAAGATTCCGGTACATACGCTTCACGAATACCCATTTGTTTACCTAGCAGGAAGCTTCCTGGAGACATCGTATACGAGCAGAAAATTCGTATGCCCCTGCGCTCGCCAGGCAAGTCGGCAGACAGGAGTACGTGTACGTGCCAAGTTGATCGCGGTCTGCAGGCTCAAGTTGAGCTCACAGCAGCCATGGCTAGCTGCAGAGATCGCACGCTAGCTGATGTAGATCCTGATGAGGCGCCAGATGAGCGCCCCATTCAGCAAGACGCCATTCCTCTCGCGATCAGGGGGGAGAGCCTGACGAAATGCTGGAGGGCCATGCAGACGCACGCCCGCACATCGGCACATGCATCTGTTACAAGTCAGCGCCCTTGGGAAGCAGAAACTGTCACTCTGTCAGGATGTCAGATCCGTGTACGCATAGGCCGGCGGTGTGAACGTACACGTTGTTGTACATTTTTGTACTGGTGATGAGATGCTGAACTGCTCATTGTCATGGAGTCCTGGGAAAACATTTTCTTTCCCGTCCGAGACCTCGATCGAGCACGCCCCGGGCAGGCTATATATAGCAGCCAACTCGTCCTCAGAGCTCACAAGCATCTGGTAGCTCGAGAGCACTACTCTTTCCTCTGCCTAGCGAAAGCAGCAGCGCGCGGCCAAGCTTCTGTTCGTCGTAGGCCTGCAAAGATGTCGCAGAGGGCGGGCAGGCACCAGAGGCGGGCGTCGCAGAGCGTGTTCGTGCTCCCGGAGAACTTCGCGCTGGAGGACGTGCCGGCGGCGGTGGCGGAGGGCGGCGCCGAGCAGCGGAAGCCCGCGGCGGCGGACGCCTCGGAGCTGCAGGCGGCCAGCAGGCAGGCGGGGCGCCACCGGCGGGCCATGTCCATGGCCGTGGCATCCAGGGACCTGGAGATGATCTCCGAGGACATCGGGAGCTACAAGTACGGCGCGTAGGGATCCCGCCCTCTCGGTGGCGCGGTGGTATGTAGCAGCTGGTACGTGTGCGCACGTTCATTCCTCCGGGGGTTCTCGCTCGCCTTCACGGGGTCGTTTAGGTGCGCACAAGGAAGTGGCGGTGTTCTGTACTGTGCTGTCGTCGTTGAATCTCGCGATGTATCAATGCTTCTTCTCCATATCAATGCAATTTGCAATCTGTACTTGCCTTCTTGTTATTGATCTACAAGTAAATAAAAAAAATCTTCAGCTTCAGCGTCTCAGGTTAGAATGGAGCAAGTGAGCAACCCACACAGCATTCAAACGTCGTCCTCACAGTGAGACAGCCTGCTAGTGTGCATTCACCATCCTGAGGCTACCCGTAATTTGGTAACCGCAGTTAGCATTCACCGTTCCGGTTGTAATGGAGTAGTATACCACAGGCCACGGCCTTCAGACATCGTCCTCTTCAGTCTTCAGTACTTCAAATGTCCATACAGACATTCAATCTAGACTGCGAGCGGCGCTTCAAATGTCCATTGTTGTGCTGATTCTGCTGAAGCTATCCGTAGCTGTGGCCTCTGAGTCCGAGACTCCGAGGTGCTGCAAAGCCTGCAATAGATTGCAAGTCTCGGGAACAGCTCGTACTCTGGTGCGTGACACTCTGACACTGTGTCCCCGCAGGCAGTCGCCGTACCCGTACGTACGCGCGCGCGTCCACCACGGCATGCGCCGGCTCACGGTGGTGGCGCTACACCCTCTCCCATAGATCGCACGACGAACCCACGTTACGCCTCCGCGAGCAGGTGCCTCTGATCTCCGCCTCGGTCGCTTTGATTTTGAACGGAACGCAGTGGCCGTGGCCCTCGGAAGTCGGAACTGCGGCCGCGCGCGCTCGTGCTGGTGGAGGCGTCTGTCCAGACGACGCCAGGGCCAGGTGGTGGCGGGCATGGACCGCGCGCGGATGCAGCAGAATCGGCGCCCGGCGCGCGCGTCTTGTACTCCGTACTCTTGTGCGATGCCAGTGTGATGTGACCAACTGGCCAAGTCCGTTTTCGTCGATGCTGCGAGCACGCCGCGTCGCGGCAACGTCTCGGCCGGGGGCTTCTCTCGGAGATCACATGGCTTGTCACTGCTACTATTCGCCTTTTTTTTGGCGAGAGTGAAACCACACCACTCGCCACGGATCGCAATTCGCAAGAAACGCGAGCAAAGGCTCACCGGAACGGCCCAGAACGGTGGTGGGCTCTGACGGCTTCGTGCAATCCTTTCACGCTGCCTTTCGATCCCGCGTAACAGGCACGGGGCCGTCGCTGTCAGCTTGTCATGGTGGCAAAGTTCGGCGCATGTCTTCTTTTTCCCTCTTTTATAGTTTCTCGCAGCGCAACAAGCTCAAATCGTTCAGGGAAAACATGTGTTTACTGGTAGAAAAGCGAAGTTTCTCAGCCTCATGCTGGCCTAACTTGGGTGACCTTTCGGGAAAGGAGGGATCACTCATCACTGGTTCTGGGCCTTCTGGCACGCATCGAATGCCCCATTTCTGCGTAGTATCTCGGGCAAATTTTGCAGTTGCCACTTGCCAACTGCAGCATGGCGCTACCCCGTGCCATGCTGCGTTTTGCTTCGTGTATACTTCGATGGCATTGGCGCGGCATGGCACCTCAGCCCGGCATGAATTTGGCAGCTCTGCTGCTCTTCCGTGATCGATTCAAACGTTCACAAGACGATACCACCCGCGGCCAAACTTCACACGGATGCAAGAAAAATACGCTTTGCCAGTGCTATCTTCTTGTGCCACGCGTTGCTTCACATCACAGGGATGTGGTAGCAGGGGATGATGCATCAGCATCACGCATTCACGCGTCTACCCGTCCGTAGTTCGCTTCCCGTCGCCAATGACTCCACTGTTTTGGCTGGAATTGGAACGCATGCGCATCGATTAGCGCTTCGTTGGAGAAGTTAGGTGGAAGATCATGGGCCTGGTCTACCCTCCTCTCAACGACCAGCACCAAACGATGGACCGAAGGAAAGGAAGGTGCCGTAGGCCAACACACCGCTAAATAACCCCCCACGGCACCATCGCGTGCTCCGTCACACTGCAAATCTGCAGCAACGAAAGGTGCCTTCTGCAAGTTCTAAAATGCAGTGAGATTTCAAAACCCGTTACATAAGACATTCGATTCAAATACAAACGCAAGTTCCGAATGTAGTGAGATTTCAAGCAAGGCAACAGCCATATCCCCTATCAAAAAGAACCTGATGAAGTCGTGCTTAGAATATCCGTATGCCCGTGAGGCAATTATGAAATCCATGAGATATCCAGCGCATGCCCCCATGATACCCATCTGTGATCTGTGAGGGACGCCGAAACTGGAAAGAAGTTGAGAGAGCAGTAGAGGAGAACGGAACCATGCCTAACGAAGCAGCTGCAGAGGTACGGCTGGAAGTTCAAACCGTTTCCCAGTTTCCCACCAACCGCGTAGGAGGGAGGAAGAGGCCAGGCGGGTCCGAAATTTGACGGGAATTCGCAGGCGCTGTTTTGCTTAAAGGCCCCCCTCAAAACAGGCGCAAGATTTGAACTCGCCCAGTCCCGAATGGAAAACGCGTCGCGCCAGCGAGTGAATTAGAACAGGGAAAAGTCCGATTTACAATCTTGAACTAGTACACAAGTCTGGTTTTCAACCTTAAACTACAAAATCAGACATAAAAGGTCATCCAACTATCAAAACCGTGCAAGTTTCAACCTTTGAGCGGTTTTGGAGGTGGTTTTCCATTTTGTGAAAATGTTAAAAAAAATGGTTTCATCTAAAAAATCATAACTAATTCATTTTAAATCAGAAAAATATGGAACTTATACCAAAGTTTTATAAAAATGTCACCTATCTATTGGTGAACTATTTGGAGTCATCTGCATCTTATTATTCATATTCCTAGTATTTTTAGAAAAAGCAATAAAAACTAGAAACTTGAACATATAATATTTAAAAAAACTCCAAATAGTGCACCAATAGATAGGTGACATTTTTATAAAACTTTGGGTATTAATTCCATATTTTTCTGATTTAAAATGAATTAGTTATAATTTTTTAGATGAAATCATTTTTTTAACATTTTCACAAAATGGAAAACCACCTCCAAAACCGCTCAAAGGTTGAAACTTGCACAGTTTTGATAGTTGGATGACCTTTAATGTCTGGTTTTATAGTTTAAGGTTGAAAACCAGACTTGTGTGCTAGTTCAAAGTTGTAAATCGGACTTTTAATACGACATAAACTCAGGGGCTGATGCGCGAGGGGGCTAAAAATGAACTAACCGTAGTTAGCGAGCGTCGCATCTCCCGCGGGACTCATCAGACCAAACCAGGGTTCCTCGGACGCAACGCGAGCACAACCAGACCACCACCATCTCGAGCTTCCCCTCCCCTTCCCGCCCTCCTCCCTCCTCCTTCAACCGCTTCGTTTCCTCTCACACCTCTCCCCCCAAATTGAGCTCCGATTCGGCGTCTCCTCCCCAACCGCGCACCAGTTCCGCCCAGGAATTCGTCGCCGGACTGCCCCCGCGGATGGAGTGACCAGTTAGGGTTCCGAAGCCGGCAATGGAGGCGCAGTGGCTCGCCGAGTACCCGCACCAGGGCGCCGATAAGCGGCCGCGCAAGCGGCCCCGGCTCGCCTGGGATGTCGCGCCCACGCTGTTCCAGCCCCCCAAGGTATCGTACTTGCGCTGTTTGCCGCCTCGATCGGTTACTGGGCGTGGGGTTGTGGTGGTAGTTTTGGCTAGATCTAGGCGCGGTTTCCGCTAGATTTGGAGCCCGTGGGTTCGACGAAGGCGGGGCTCGGATAATTGTGGATTTGTGGTGCGGTTGTTGGATATTCGGCCAATTAGTAGTGTGTGTATGGTGGGGAATCTCCGTTATATAAGAGCTACTTTTGAGATAGAGGGGGAAATTTGTGACCTGTGTTACAGAACTCTCGAGCTGATAACTGTCTTTCTTTTGGCTAGAATGTTTAAGGGTTACAGGATTGAGTTTCTCAGTTAATGTCTATGGAAACAAAACCATTAGTAAATCCAAAGAGTTTAATAAATATTCCATCAATCACTAGCAGACACTTTTATGGCAACATATATGCAGGTTGCAGGATACTTCAATTAGTCACTACTCGTACTGAACTACTCCCTCCGTCCTGTAATATTTGTCCCGTAATATTTGTCGCTTGGGAATCGAGAATGTGAGAGCAGCACGGGTTTATAGCGATCATTATAGCGGACAGAGGGAGTAAATTGATGGCAACCTGAAATATATTAAGTCATGTAACTGTTCTCTAAACATTGGTACATCACAGTACAAAACATAAGAGACCAGCCTTCAGTTTTTTGTGTGTCCAGGTTATCAATAAAAAGTTTACATTGCTTGCTATTTTTGCAGGCAATTCCGATGCTATATTGCGGGCAGGAACTAATTAATGGTAATTTTGCGACGGCTTTTCTGCCGCCGCCGCCAATTTTTTACCCCGGACCTCCGCGGAATCTTTCACCTCCTTGGAGACCAGATGACAAGGATGGTCACTATGTTTTCGTGGTTGGAGAGAATCTGACACCAAGATGTATATTTCCACAGCTCAACGGTGTTTAATTTACTTTCCTTGCACTAGGTTGCCTTTTCTCGCTTGCATCCAACTATCCAAGCATCTGACCTATAGCTTGTTGAGATGGATTTTCTTTCCAATGTTATCTGTTACTGTAAGTTTACATGTTGATCGTGCAGTTTTCATCTCTGTATTCTGGCTCTACATAGCTTCACAGTTAAACCCTTAAATTCATGTTTCATCTACTAATCATTGGTCCATTTCAGTTTCAAACACCACATTCATCATTCGTCAAATGCTTCCAGCTAAAACCTAATGCTTTAGTTATTAGTTCTAAACAAGGCCTGATATTCTTTATTGGTCTTAGCCTGTAGGCTTTGTTGACAATTTATTGAAACTGCTTGATCCTTAAGTTCCAACTGTTGTTTATGTTTGGTTCTGTTTGCTATGCTATTTTATTATAATATAATGACTAATGCTGCTTTCCTGGTCTTGCAGATAGGATACTTAGCAAGATGGGTGAAGGTTAGTGTGCTCCGTCTGATCTACCACAATTCATATTCTGTTCGTAGTGATCTGGTTCTTAGTTGGAATGTTTAGTTTCCATTTGAATGTACAGGATGAACTGGCTCCTTTTTGCTCTCGTTCCCAGTGCTTTCATTGTTTCCATGCTATATTTATCATTTCATTTTGTGTCACAGGGACATTTGGACAAGTTTTGGAATGCTGGGACTTGGAAAACCAAGAAGCAGTGGCTATCAAGATTGTGCGCTCCCTCCAGAAATATCGAGAGGCTGCTATGATAGAAATTGACGTGCTTCAGAGACTTGGGAAGCACGATTTTACTGGCAGCCGGTAAGAAATCTACCTCCTTTATTTCACTTATTGACTCGTTTTGTGAGTTGATGGATTTGCATCGATGGTTCTATGCCTGCAGCTGTGTGCAAATACGGAATTGGTTTGACTATCGTAATCATATATGTATAGTAAGTACATATGCATCAAGAAGGCTATCATTTTCTTGTTTTTGATGATCAGTTTATGATATTGGATTAATGATCTGCTCAGGTATTTGAGAAGCTTGGGCCAAGCTTATATGACTTTCTGCGAAAGAATAGCTACCGTTCATTTCCGATCGACCTTGTTCGTGAATTTGCCAGACAAATATTAGAGTCTGTTGCATGTGAGTACTCAGTCTACTTTTTCTGTATGTGATGCAATCATCAAGTCTTTTGAATTTTCATCAATATCACTAAATTACTAACCTGCTAAAGTTTGATTGCCGAGATCTTGTTAAGCTGGATTTGCTAGTTCTGATGTGCTTATGCAGTTATGCTTCCTTTTCTAAAACATCTGATGTTTCTTTTATCTCTGCAGTTATGCATGACTTGCAACTTATTCACACGGATCTGAAGCCAGAGAACATTCTTCTTGTTTCATCTGAATCCATCAGGGTGCCTGATTATAAGGTTATTACTGAACTCCTAAATTGTCACCTCTGCT
This sequence comes from Cenchrus fungigraminus, assembly GCA_036936925.1. Classification (NCBI taxonomy): domain Eukaryota; kingdom Viridiplantae; phylum Streptophyta; class Magnoliopsida; order Poales; family Poaceae; genus Cenchrus; species Cenchrus fungigraminus. Next base: position 13,523,389 of record CM072779.1, read on the forward strand.
TCTGTATGGCATTTGCTATTAAGGTTCCTTTTTTTTTTTGGACATTTATTGCTTAAGGTTCTTTTTCAGGGAAAAATTATTTGCCATACATTTTTTTTTGCAATTCGTTATTCGCCATTGTGTGCCAGTGACATGTGGGTCCACCATGTCGCTAATAATGAAAACTAATGACTTCGGCAAAATTGCAATGGCAGGAATCCATCCAATTCTTATCTGGGATACAAATTGCTGACTAGTTAATTTCATTTGTGCGTGAATACATTTCTTTTTCTAAACTCTATTTTTATTTGCAATGAAGGTTTCTATACGACCACCCAAGGATGGTTCTTTCTTCAAGAACCTTCCAAAATCTAGTGCTATCAAGCTGATTGATTTTGGGAGCACGACATTTGAACACCAAGATCACAATTATGTGGTGTCGACAAGACATTACCGTGCACCCGAAGTTATCCTTGGTATAATTAACACCTCCCGACCAACCATGGGAACTGGATATTCATCTTTATTTTCTAATAACACCAATTGCTTTGTTTTTGTGTTTTGATCTTTGCTATTTTCCTTTTTAGGTCTTGGGTGGAACTATCCATGCGACTTGTGGAGCGTGGGTTGTATTTTAGTTGAGCTCTGTTCGGTTAGTTTACCAAACCTCTTTGAATCTGAGTACTTGGTTAATCTTATCCATAGATGTTGCTGCTATTGCAACTTTGTGGTGCTTGTCTTGATAAGTTCCTCTTGCATTTTTTATTTTGCATGATAATATTAGGGGGAAGCTCTCTTTCAAACTCACGAAAATTTGGAGCATTTGGCTATGATGGAGAGGGTCTTAGGCCCCCTCCCAAAGCATATGATTGTCAGAGCTGAGTATGTCTACAAGTCCCTAGCTATCCTCTTAATGTGGTTTTTTATAATCTTGGTTGATGTACATCTAGTTGAGGCAGATGATGACTTCTGTCTTAATTCTTATTCATACTAACTACTCACATTAATTAAGGAATGCTATTTTACAGTCGACGTGCTGAAAAGTACTTCAAGCGCGGAGTAAGGTTGGACTGGCCAGAGGGGGCGGCCTCACGTGAGAGCATGAAGGCAGTCTGGAAATTGCCTCGTCTTCAGGTAGTCTTACCTTCTGATGTAACCTGTTATCTGTCAGTTTTTTCTTTTCTCAACTGACATATGATGGTATGCCTTTGAAAAATTCTAATCATTCAACTCATGCAGAATCTTGTGATGCAACATGTTGATCATTCTGCTGGAGATTTAATAGATCTTCTTCAAGGACTTCTTCGGTACGATCCTAATGAGCGCCTTAAAGCACGTGAAGCTCTACGACACCCTTTCTTTACCAGATGCATCAGAAGATTTGGTTTCTGAGGCTATACTGAGATTCAAAATCTCAATGCTGTATTTCCTCGTTTTGATGTGTAAGAACTACAAAAAAAGTGGAGATGTTCTACGAAAAATGAAATATGCTAACTTGCATTCTGTTCAATGATGTGAAAGGTAATTGTTGTATATAAGCAGAGTTCTCGGACAGTCGATCCATTTTAACTGGATTTTATTTTCTTCAAATTCTCACAAATTTCTGTCTTCATTCAAACTAATTTTGCCAGACTCTTCAGTACTAGCAGGTAGTATGCAGAAATATCTAAGCGGAGTCAATTGAGGATAAATGGGATCTCAGTGGCTTGCATGGAAGACTGGTACACTGTATTTAATGGGGGTATATGATGAGCATTCTTGTCAACAGGTAATCGTTTTGCACGCATTTTAAATCTGAGTATTTCTTGTGCAAGTTGGCAAGCCTTGGATCTTTTGGTTTGTTTGTGTTTCTTCTTCGTCTTAAAATGGGCGAGTTGGTCCAGAAACAAAACAAGCACACTCAGCTTGTTTCTACTGGTGATGAGTTCTGCTTGAGATGGCTTAGTTTCCACTGAGCTTTAAGTGACGCTAATGAAAAAAGCTTACAAATTGTAAGACAATCTCAATGCTGGAGCTCCACCTAGATAGCTTCTAGGCTCTAACCTTGTTCAAAAGTACCTACTACCAGCTCAGACTTAAACTTCCCAGTGGTTTGGGGATGTAGTAGGGGCATTTTTTCCGGTAATGCTAAGAGCAGGACAAAATCGGATCTGATATATGTTTCAATAGTTATTTTTCGATGTTGCAGCTATTGTTTCTGCATGTTCCATAGTGAATGTTGCATGAAACATAGTGTTCGTGTTGTGGTGGGAATTTTCTAATCTATAGAGTCAAACTACTCAATTAGTTTTTCCGCATATTTTTCAATGTTGCATCTATAGATTTTCAATGTTGTGGACGTTTCGATGTTGCAATGGAGCGTTCGATGGTAAGCTTTTCATTGGACGTCTAGGTGTTAGCAGCACCGATTTTTTGTACACCATAACCCGTGTGATTTTGTCCAGCTGTTCACATGCTATTGAGATTTCAGAGTACACTATGGGCATGGAATCAGTGATTATGTGATTATAGTTGCGTATATATGCTTTTATAAAGCTCATTTTTTACTAAAGATTATCTGTTTTAACTGCTTCCAACTAACAGTTCAGTTCCTTAGTTTTATGGATAGCATCTTACACCCTCCCAAGGTTTTCTATGAGTTCTGGTGGTATGAAATGTTAGAAATGGAATTGTGATATTAACCTAGTGTTTTTTTTAGATTGTTTTATTTGGTACTGGATCAAAGATAGGGCAATTTCCATTGTTCTCTTGCCACCTGGTAAGGAAAACCTTCCATATACCTTCACATGTTAGGCAAGAGCATGTAATGTTTGCGTTGAATAGGATGAACAAAACACCTGGTATCTTTAACCACATGCACACATAATCAGAACTATGCACACATAATCAGAACTATTTAGTATTTAGTGGCAGTTTCCTCCTTTTTTTAACCCAGCAGCGTGTGACTGTTTAACATAAGAGACAAGCGTGTCTTCCATGATGCAATGGTGACTCAGGCTGACCTTGGGGGATCGAAGTAGAAGAGAAATTTTAAGATTTGAGTGTCAATTTGCAAGCCTTTTCAAAATTTGATACCTGACCCACATGTCAGTGACCTCATGTCATTGTGATAGTGGTGTCAAATTCTGAAAGGCATGAGAATCGTTTGCCTGGCTGTCTGACGTCACCCCGAGTTCGGTTCGAAAGCACAACTACTCCAGCACTGGCAAGTCTGCATCAGGACAACTGGAGACTTGATGCGTCATATGCTGCCATGAAACTCTGTTGCTGTATCACAGAAGGTTTGACTTGTGCTCCTTAAGCATATCTTCTCTGAGCTCCTGTCCTCGTGGAGAAAGGAAAAAGGGCCGATGGGCGGCGTAACTGCCCACGCGACTACTGTATATTCTGCTGGTGTGACGTGTCGTCGACCGAACTACCGTATCTCCTTTGATCACATTATGATTACAGAAGGACGTCTGCATTTTGCTCGGTCAAAAAATTTTATTTCGGCATCAAAGAGAATTAAGATGGACAATTAAGTAAGGTGCTTCCGCGACGCTATCAGCTAGCAGCTCACCCTTGGTACGTGGCACCATGTCTGTTGCGCTGCTGGCGACGTTACGTCCCGGAATGCTGAATCTGAGGACAGCAGTCAAGATCAGTTAAACTTTACGAAATTTTTGTTTGACTTCACACGCACACACCGTCCCACGTTTCTCCATTTCCTCTTGGCCCGAAGCTTCTTCCCCTCACCAACCCAGGATTCTCCTCCATGATATCACAGATCAGCGCTCAAACTCTGTCATTTCCCTCGTCCTTAACAAACCCTACTCTTGAATTTTTTTTTTTGAGGGGGTACTCTTGATTTCTTGTGGGATGCTACGAAACTTTCCCCCCCTTTTCCGCAACATAGGGGAATCCAATTCACGTTATTCGCATCACCAAGTGGTTCAGCACCCCATCCGCGGATCCGCCCCGACGATCCTTTCAAAAAAAAAAAAAAATCCCATCGTGGCAACGTCGGAGCAGGAGCACCCCATCTTATCCACGCCCAACGGCTGCTGCTTTACCGCCGGTTGAAGACGGCCGCGGGCGCACGGCGCTCGCGCCAGCGCTTTCGGACGCCCTGTTCCGGTGGCTTCGACGCCGCGGAGGGGCTAGCGGCACACGGTTCCTTCCCCCTGGCGGCCTGACGAACGTGACTGGCGCGCTCGGCGGATGAGCACGGGGACGGGCTCGGCTTTGCCACGCGAAAGCTACGGCGACCTCGACGCGGCGGGCCATTTCGGCCACACCGTACGTCTTCCGTCGGGAAATTGGCACGACCGGAACATCTAATCATATGTGTGCACGCTCATGACTTCTTGTCAGGAGTACTGATGTGGACGCTCATGTTCTTGTCAGCAGTACTTTTACAGCCTTGGAGTCTTGGACAAACAGTCACCTGGAAGGAAAATGACACTGTACGGTTAGTGTCAAATCGATGCTGAGGAGATCGAGAGAAGAATATAGTTTATTAGTCATGACACTCCTTCAGCATACAAAGACCATGAACTTGTGAGGAGATCGAGAGAAGAATATAGTTTCTTAGTCATGACACTCCTTGACTCCTTCAGCATACAAAGATCATGAAACTGGATGAAACATCCATTGTCCATTGAGATATCTCCATAACACTTTTTTTTTATCGAAATATTATTGAAGAATCAAATGTTACAGTCTATTTATGAAACTGTGTAAATGAAATTTTGGACCGAGAACGACAATTTTATTCTATTAAAAAATTGACACGACAATCTTTGTAATAATGAAAGTACTGCGCTTGACATTTTCCTAAAAATCGTTTGCAGCTGTTTCGTGTCCTTCGGCGCGCACGCAACCATGAAGATCCGAGTCCTCTCAAATCAATGCCCCACTCCACGTTCCGCTATAACTCTGGCCCACCCAACCCAAGCACGCCCTGCACCGAGCCCACTAGACCCGCGAGCCGTCAGAGAGTCTCCGACGGCTTCGGGCTCATAGGCTCGGCGCAGCCACCCACCCACCCAGCGAGCCGTGAGCGAGGCCGAGGTCCCCCACTTCGTCCCCCCGCCTCGCCTCCCTCTTTAATCTTTAATCAAGGCGGCGCACGCCGGCACGCGTGGGGGCGGGGCGAGTGCTTTTGCCTGCCCGTCTTGCTTGGCAACTACCAACTGACTGCTCAGGCGGAGGAGGCACAGCGCATTCTCCCTCCGCTGCGGTTCCCCTCGTGCACTGTTGTGCCAGGGGGAGTGTAGCACGTACGGTTCGAAGCGCGGCGCGCCAAGCTTGCCGGGCTCCTAGGGTTCGGTAATGGCTGGGGCGGCGGCGGCGGCAGACGGCGGGGAGGGGGAGGAGCTGCTCCTGCTCTCGGCCGTGGAGGCTGGCAACGGCGGCGGCGGTGGTGCGCAGGCCGCGGCGGAGGAGTCGTGGCGGCTCAACTTCGACGGGTTCCGCCCGCCGGAGGCGCACCAGCAGGAGAGGCCGCCGGCCGGCGCGCTACACCACTGCCTCGGCGTCCTAGGTCTGCCTCTCTCGTCTGTACTGCCTGCTTCCAATTTCTTTCTGTGTTTATTTTGTGTTCGATCGATTTGTTTTAACTTTGGCCTGTCTCCTTTGGTAAAATAGTTTCTTTCTGCGACTTGTGAATACTCATCGTGCTAATTTCATTTTATTTATTTTTTTGGTTTCCAGTAAGAGCGTAAGTTGACGCTAGGGTGGACTAGCTAGATTCTTTTTAGTCCAGAGATGGGGATCGAATTAGGATATTAAGGTAGTGTTGGGCTAGATGCGGCCTAGTTCTCACCGATTTTCTATGGTGCCACCTTCGGAACCCAACACGAATGTGTATCTTTCCATTAGTGTAATTTAGCTTGGGGTTCTGCCAAATTTGCTGTTGCCTGTTGGGTTTACATTTTTCAGGGCTCATATGGGGAAAGGGCAGTCTGCATCACGTGATGTGCTCATTTCTTGGACTGCACATGCAAAATTCATGGGAACATATGTTTTTTTTTTTTTTGGTTAGTTGGTGCGTCTAGTTAAGTGACAACTGACTGTTCAGGCTACAAGAGTAAAGGACATTCTTAGGGCACGTGAGATGCCGGGTTGTAAGATGTCTGAGTTTTTTCCCCAGATATCTGTAGCTTTTCTACCCTTTTCAGCTACACTTTTAACTAGTGGAGTTGAATGACAGGTCATATTCTCATCTCAGTTCATTTAGGAGTTCCCCTTTTTCTATATGAGGGTATTTGTTGTTTTTGCATATATAGTGTGTTGGTTAGTTCAATCTACTCCCAATATATACAGAGAAAAGGGCAATTATAAATTGAATTTTGAAGTGTCAGTTCATGGTCCAATAATATTTTAACTTCCGTTTGTTTTGACTTATCTTCTATTGATGAATCACATATCTTTCTATTTGGCTCTGAACAAAAGTGAGTTTTTTTTAATAAAAACGTTTATGGTTCTATCTACAGTTCAAGGTCCTGAGGATGTTGTTGCTGAGTACTACCAACAACAAGTGGAGATGCTTGAGGGTTTTAATGAGATGGATACACTTTCAGATCGTGGTTTCCTTCCTGGAATGTCCAAGGTTTGTTCTGTAAACTTTTGGTTGCAAACATTGGGACATACGATATCTTACCTGGAAGTTAAATAATACAGATTAGTTTGACTGCATCTGCATATACCATTTTTAGTGAGACCTCATTTGTGTCACTGATCACCTCTTCATTTGCCAACAGGAAGAACGTGAAAAGGTTGCTAGAAGTGAGACATTAGCAATACGGCTTTCTAACATTGCAAACATGGTTCTTTTCGCTGCAAAAGTGTATGCTTCAGTACGGAGTGGCTCACTTGCTATTATTGCTTCGACTTTGGATTCTCTGCTAGACTTACTGTCAGGGTTCATCTTGTGGTTTACTGCCTTTTCAATGCAAACTCCAAACCCGTACAGATACCCAATCGGTAAAAAGCGCATGCAGCCACTGGTGAGTTTTGTCAGTACCTGTACTTTCATAATCTCTTTGGCTCATTTGTTCGTTACCATAATTCTGCATTTGGTTCCATTGAACATTTGAGAACACTGTCCATTGTTCAGTATGCATTACATGTATGAATTACTTAACGTGGTTTGTCAATATGAAATGAAGCACAAGCAGAAATTAGTTCAGAAAGGAAATACAGAATGCTAAAAAAAATGCTCTTCTGGAAAGTACCTATAATAGGAAGATGCAAAATATGACAGAACTTGTGATTTATGAAATTGAATAGTTAGAAATGATGTTCCTTGCTTCCAAGGCATCTCCGGGCATTAATCTAATGTTAAATTAGAAACTTTCTTTGGAGTCCTCCAATCTATTTTATTTAACTTTAAGCTGTTTTTCTTGAATTTTGCGGTTATTTTTAACTCTACTAAAAGATTTATTGTGATGTTGTTTTCAGGGAATACTTGTTTTTGCTTCTGTTATGGCAACTCTTGGCCTCCAGATCATTCTAGAATCAATGCGCTCATTGGCATCTGATGTAAGTCTCTCTTGTCCACGTTTAACTTCTTTTGCTTTGGTTGCCTTATGGATCAGATGTTGGAAAAACCAGCAAGCAGTCCCAACAAAATGTAATTCAGTTTCCTTTTGACTAGAAGCTTCTCTTATGATTTTTATTGTTTCTGAGTCGCAATACAATATTAGTTGTCTGAACTTTTGTTCAATCATCCGTAACAACTAACGAAGACATCAGTGTATGCAATTGAGATGGCTTGTTTTTATCCTTAAATGCACACCCAAACTATTTGCAGCAAACAAATGTTTCTGACTTTTTTTTGGCTAGTAAATTTTTCTCGCACTTAATGGCACTTTACTTAAATAGATCATATTCTTGTTCGCCCTTGGTAACTATCTCAGATTTCATTCTCCAGGGAGATGAATTCAGCTTAACAAGCGAGCAGGAAAAGTGGGTTGTGGACATCATGATCTCGGTGACATTGGTGAAACTTGCCCTGGTTATATATTGCCGGTCATTCACAAATGAAATCGTCAAGGCATATGCACAGGACCACTTTTTTGATGTCATTACCAATGTAATTGGTCTAGTTGCTGCACTACTTGCCAATTATATTGAAGGCTGGATTGACCCAGTTGGTGCGATCATTGTAAGTACAAGAGAAGTTTTATCTTTATTCTCACTGATCCCTAATTCAATAATTATCTGTTTGGTCTAAAAAAGTTAGCACCTAGTTATACACCCAAAGGTGATGACATCTGGTAAACATGTTTGGGTGACCCTGAGCCACTGACTGGCTTCAGTTCCTGATTGGTACGCACCAGGCTCTTAGTGCCCAAAATCATTTTGCCTGGTAAAGTGGCAATTGTTTTTTAAAATAGAATACCTAGCTTTCGAAGGAAAAATATTAAGAGAACTAACTCATTGCTTGTACCATGATAGAAGGATAAGTGATGACTTACTGTAACTCCTAAACGGGAATACTGGGTAGGCAGTTATTGCACTTGAACTTGCAAGCACTTCATCCCCATATGTGAGCGTTACTCACAATACCCTTGAATGCGAATTTCAGATACTGACAGCCTACATCTTTCATTGCAGCTTGCAATCTACACAATCAGAACATGGTCTATGACGGTGCTGGAGAACGTGCACTCCCTGGTGGGGCAGTCGGCCTCGCCGGAGTACCTCCAGAAGCTGACGTACCTGTGCTGGAACCACCACAAGGCCGTGCGGCACATCGACACGGTGCGTGCCTACACGTTCGGCTCCCACTACTTCGTGGAGGTGGACATTGTGCTGCCATCGGGCATGCCGCTCCGGGAGGCGCACGACATCGGCGAGGCCCTGCAGGAGAAGCTGGAGCGGCTGCCGGAGATCGAGCGCGCCTTCGTGCACCTCGACTACGAGTTCACCCACCGGCCCGAGCACGCTCTGTCCCACGAGAAATAGACCTCAACTTTGGAGCAGGTGGGAGTGGACACGGGTTTGTAGCCGCAGGAAGAGCTGGTGCTCGTCTCATGAGCCGTCGTAGGAAACCATTGGGGTACATGCGATGGGGACATGAGTGCATTCTCGAGTGCCCGCAGCTGCGATGCTCTGAACCCTGGTAGATTGCAGTGTGATTTCTAGTGCAAACATCTCATGCTAGTGATCAGTGATGAGGGCCTCTTTTATACCGGTCTTCAGCTCTTTTCTTGTGTTATATCTGGTTTCCTGAAGACCGATAACTGAGCTCTGTATTTCTGGAAGATAATATATACAGCCTTGCACGTCATGCAGTCAGCACGTCTGGCGAGTTGCACGTTTCGTAGTTGTGATGATGATATCACGAATATGGGCGGTGGTCTCGCTCTGAACTAATGTACGCGATGCCATTACAGCTTTGCGCGCTCAATCGGAGTAGTTGGTCTTGGTGAGGACGCAAACTATATCAAAATACCTCATCACATCTTTGTGCCGTCCAAGTAGTTGGTCTTTTGGTGAGGGCGGGGCAGCTGGTTCCCCGGCCACCTCACGAACCACCCGCTGGATCACGACGCCACCTTCCTTTGAGCCGCTCGAGATGTCGCCGTTGTTACCCTTCGGCGGCGTGTTCGATCGCTGTTATGACCTCATATGGGCCTAAGGCCGTGTGTACTCTTATTAGGCCCAAGGCCGTGTATAAACTGAATTGGGCTGAAGCCCAGAAACCCATTCAGCCACCGGGCCGGCTTGTGGCCCGGTTAAGTTGTTGTGGCAACAAGGAAGGCAACAAGGAAGAACACAAACCCTAGAACATATCTCCTCCCCGGTCTCGCTCCGACTTCTCTTCTCTCCTCCCCAAGTTGCCGCCGTCAACGCAACTCCGTCCAGACTCGCCGGTGTGCCGCCGGTGCAGCGAGGACCGTGACAACTGGTATCAGAGTCGTCGATCTGGTGCCTCCGCCACGGAATCGACCTACCAACCCACCCGCCACCTCCTTCGCTGTCGCCGAAAACCTAGTACCACCACCACCGCCAAGTTTGCCATCCACTACTGTTGCCGCTGCCGCCAACCCTCGCTCACCACCGCTAGCACAAGCTCTGTCCCAAGTCCGACTTCGACCAGAGAAACCGCGGAAGCCTACCCTCATCTTCAGGATGACGACAGTGGAGGAGAAGCTCGACTCCCTCCTCAGGGAAGTGAAAGGATTCAAGTGAACGAGCTGAGATCCACGACGGTCGTTGACGAGCTCTCAACCTGGAGCAAGAACACCGACAAGATGGTGACCGAGCTCAAGAATGATATCCAGGATCTCAAGTCGCGCATGGTGGGTTTGGAGACACTCCGCCACCACACCACCCAAGGTCCCGCCGCACGAGGAAGAGGGACAGGCTAAAGGCCACGACATTCCAACAAATATCCAGAGTGGTGATGTAGGGGCACCTTTTCCCCATCACACCCTGGGCAAGGGTGAGCACAAATATCCCAAAACTGCGCAATTTACTAAAATTCCAGTCTACCTCTAGAAACAACACCATGTTTAACCAGCACTATCATGACACTAAGGAGTTTAGTTGCCTAAGGTAGATTTTCCTAAATTCACTGGTGAACATCCTAGAGTGTGGAAGGAAAGGTGTGAGAAGTATTTCTCTATGTTCAGTGTACCAACCCACCTGTGGGTTCCCTTTGCTAGTATGAATTTTAGGAAGAATGCTACTTTATGGCTACAAATATATGAAGCCCAACACATAATTGACAGCTGGCCAGAACTGTGTGTAGCTAGACCAAAAATTTGCTAGAGACATGTATCAAAACTACATGAGAGACATGTTATCCGTTAGGCAAACATCTGATGTCTTAGAATATGCTGATAGATTTGAGCAAGCAAGACATAGAGTTTTGGTCCATAATAGTGAAATTGATTAGTATTCTTTGTGCAAAATTCTTAGATGGCTTAAAATGTCAAATCGGTAATACAATTGCTTTACATCACCCAGAAACTGTTGATGAGACCCTGTCTCTTGCTCTAATGCAGGAATAAATGTTGTAATTCTCCAACAGAAGATTCTCATCAAGGCAAAGAGAGAACGGTAGGTACAATGCCAAATCTGGAAGTGTGGCGGTGAATCAACCTTTAGCACAGAATGCTTCAGGAGTACTGGGTTCAACTCCAACTCATATAACATCTGCTGACAAAGGTGAAACCAAACTCAAGTGGGACAACAAAGTGGCTGCTCTGAGGGCTGCTAGAAGGGCTAAGGAACTGTGCATGAAGTGTGGGACACCTATTCTCCACAACACAGATGTCCTAAGCAAGTGCCACTACATGTACTGGAAGAATTGTGGGAATTGGTGCATGAAGAGGGCTCAGATGCTGAAGCAAGTGAAACAAGTGGCAATGATTCTGAAGAGGAACTGATAATATTATATTATCATGCAGCAGAAGGCATTCAAGGCCAGAAGACCATGAGACTACAAGGATTGATCCAGGATCAGGAAGTTCTCATCTTAATTGACTCTGGGAGTTCCAGCACTTTCATCAGTGCTGAACTGGTAGCAAGCCTCAAGCTACCTGTGACAGCAATACCCCTTGTGCAAGTCAGTATAGCTGATGGAACCAAAATGGAGTGTGATAGTAAAGTGCAACATCTGCAATGGTTAACTTAAGGTCACACATTTCAGAGTCAAGCAAGAGTACTACAACTTAAAGGCTATGATATGATCCTCGGAGCTGATTGGTTAGAACATCACAGTCCTATGTGGGTGCATTGGAAAAAGAAGAAAATGAGATTTACTTACAAGGGAGAAAGAATAACCCTAGGAGGTGTAAAGGACAAGACTTCCAAGTGCACCAAGATAAAGGCAAGGAAACCGAAAGGGCTGTTAAGAAAAGGAGGAATAGCATAGTTGGTCCAATTATCTCCAAAAACAAAATCAACACCACAACAGAGCCCACCTGAAGATATTGCAGAGTTGATGGACAACTTCAAACATTTGTTCCAAGAGCCAAAGGAACTACCACCACAAAGACAATGGGACCACATCATTGCATTAGTGCCAAGGGTGCAACCAGTCAACATAAAACCATATAGATACAATCCTACACAGAAAGATGAGATTGAAAGGCAAGTGAAGGAGATGCTATTGAATGAGGTAATTCAGCCCAGCTCTAGCCCATTCTCCTCACCTGTGCTACTAGTCAAGAAAAAAGATGGCTCCTGAGGTTCTGTGTGGACTACAGAAGGCTTAATGCCCTTACAATAAAAAACAAGTACCCCCTGCCTGTGGTAGATGAATTACTGGATGAATTGCATGGCGCTCAATGGTTCACCAAGCTGGATATGAGATTAGGGTACCACCAAATCAGACTAGATCCAGCAGATGAACACAAGACTGCTTTCAAAACACACAATGACCATTGAGAGTTTAAGGTAATGCCTTTTGGCCTCACAAATGCGCCAGCCACATTCTAGAAGGCCATGAACACAATCTTTGCTCCATTACTCCGCAAGTGTGTGCTAGTCTTCGTAGATGATATACTCATCTATAGCAAATCCCTAGAGGAACCCAAGAAGCACCTCCAACAAGTGTTTGAGATCCTACAGCAACACACACTGTACTTAAAGAAGGCCAGGTGTTCATTTGCTAAAACTAAGTTAGAGTACTTGGGTCATATCATAAGTGCTCAAGGTGTCTCAACTGATCCTGAGAAGATGAAGGCAGTACAACAATGACCAACACCAACTGATTGCAAGCATTTAAGATCATTTCTGGGCCTAGTAGGCTATTACAAGAAGTTCATCAGGAATTATGGCTCAATCATTAGACCATTAACTGACCTGCTAAAGAAGCACACAACATATGTGTGGACACCACAACTACAGAGCAGCTTTGACACTCTGAAGCAAGCCCTAGTGACAACCCCAGTGCTGGCTCTCCCTGACTTCACAAAAGAATTCTGTATTGAGACAGATGCCAGTGTCAAAGGAGTTGGAGCAGTACTCATGCAACAAGGTCATCCAATTGCATATTTGAGCAAGTCTCTAAGTAGTAAAAACCAGACATTGTCTACATATGAGAAGGAGTGCTTAGCAGTATTGATCGTTGTAGACAAATGGAAGTCCTACCTGCAACATCAGCCATTCACTATCTTGACTGATCACAAGACCTTGGTGCACTTAGGTGAACAGAAGCTAACAAATGGCATCCAACATAAAGCATTTTTTAAGCTATTGGGATTCCAGTACCAAGTCAAGTATAAGAAGGGAACTGACAACTCAGTGGTTGATGCATTGTGGAGAAAGGAAAGTACATTTGAACTTGCTGCTATATCCACAAGCACTCCAAAATGGTTGGAGATTGTGATTGAAGGCTACCAACAAGATGAGCAGACCAAGAAGCTATTAACTGAACTGTGTGTTGGTGGTTCTAATGATAAAGGCTTCTCATTGATTGATGGAATCATCAAGTATAAAGGCAGGATATGGCTAGGAAACCACAAAGAAACTCATGAAGCAGTACTTAAAGCCGCAAAACCAATCCCGCACGCGCTCGTTTGGAGCGCTCGATTTTTGACCGCGCGGGCCACGCGCTCCCACGTGGAGCGGACGTCGCACCCAACGTGATTTTCTTTCTTTCTTTTTTCTTTTTTTTTGACTTCAACAAAACTTTTTTATGTATAATTCGAAAAATTATGTGCACAACTTGTCATTTATAGAAAAATTATACGCACAACTCGTCGTTAGAAAAAGATTATACACATAAGTTATTCTCCAAACAATTGTGCATACAAATTATACGCATAAGTTTTGCGCATCATCAAACTTATGCTTAAAACTTATCTGACAAAAAAATATAGTTCGCAGTTATGTGTCGAAGTTGTGTGTATAAGTTTCAAAAACGGAATGTTTGAAAAAAGTTGTGCGTATAAGTTATGTATACCATAAAAGTTGTACATATAAGTTATGTATACCATAAAAATTGTATATATAAGTTATGCACGCTATCAGAGCTGTGCTAAAAAAATTATATCATAAAAGTTATATGAAGAAGTTGTGTATCGAAGTTATGTGTATACTTGCTCCGTATCACAATTAGAAGTCATTTAGGATATTATTTAGCGTACAAGGAGTGATTAATTTGATAATTTTTTTCCTGTTTACACTAATTAAATAGGGTTGCATTTGCATCACAAACAAGAAAGTATTGTAGTCGGGTTGGTTAGTGGAGCTAGTATTAATGCTCTAGATCCCGAGTTTGATTCCCTTCGGTTGCAAGATTGCAACATTTTTTGCCCCGCGCTGCGCTGCATGCGGAGTGACGGGCCGCGCGCGCTGCGCTGCATGGGGAGTGGCGGGCCGCGTGCTGCTATCTGAATTCGGTCGCTCGGAACGACCGCTTGTTAAATAGCAGTCCCCACTTAAAGCTCTGCACTCCAGTGGTCTTGGAGGCCACAGTGGCATCACAATAACATATAACAAGGTCAAAGCTCTGTTTGCATGGAACAATATGAAGCAAACAGTTAAAGATTATGTCTCCTCTTGCCAGGTATGCCTCCAAGCTAAACCTGAACACACTAGAACACCAAATCTCTTGCACCCATTGTGACGAGGCCCTGGACCAGGGCCCACCACGACCTCTAAAAACGCAGTACGGACTGACACACAGCATACTTAGCGGCTAGTACAATGAGTACTACGCCTCCGAGTACCTGGCAGCCCATACGATCAGTTTCCGTCATGGGCCAGGAGCTGGGCGTCCCATGGGCTCCACTGCCCCTTCCCCCGAGTACGTGGCAGCCCACACGACAAGTCCCCGACCACGTGGTGCTCCGCACGAGTAGTTACCGTCCCTCTCCCCGACTACTCACTCGCACGAGTAGTTTCCATCTCCGACCAGCCCGGGCTTCTCACTGAAGGCAACGGCGACATGGGCCCCCCGCTGAGATCCCGTGATATCCACGCGCACTTGCCTGCGCGCCGCCATGTGCAAGCTTCTCCACGCCGGGGCGCCCTAACCAGGCCGATCTGGTGTCAGAAGGCGGACCGGGCCGATCTGGTGTCAGAAGGCAGATCCATCCACTGTGCCACGAACGGTACAGTGCGCGCTGTGCCACGGGCGGCACAGTGCTCGCTATCACCTAAACCTCTAAAGGCGTGGCGAAGACTACTCGCTCGCACGAGTAGTTTCCGTCCCCGACAAGTTCAGAGCTCCATGTCAAAGGCAGCGGCGACGCGGGCCCCCCGTTGAGATCCCGAGATATCCGCACACACTCACCCACGCGCCGCCACGTGCTCGCTCCTCCACGGCAGGCCGCCCTGACTAGACCGATCTGGTGTCAGAGGGCGGATTCGTCCGCTATGCCACGAACGACACAGTGCACGTCGTACCACGAACGGCACGGGGAGCGCTGTGCCACGAACGGCACAGTGTACGCCTCCCCCTAAACTTCGAACGGTGTGGCGTAGGCCACTCCATTCCCACAGTATCCAGGAAAGATGTGCTCCTGTTCCACCGACGGGGGTAGGGTACGATCCCTACGCCCCGCCCTCGGCGAACTACTCGAAGGAGAGCCCGAGAAGCCCCGGAGGCGACTACTCGGGACACACGGTTCAAGGAAAGCCTACGCCGCCATCTGCAAACCCGTAACAGTTCTTCGACGCCCCATCATGACGGTCCGACGCGGAGAAGGACGCCCTACGCTGTAAACTAGTCTGCACCCTCGATTGAACCCCCATAGACCTCTCCCTTGCGACTATAAAAGGGGAGGAGGGGAACACTTGTAAGACACGATCACTTTCACCCCCACATGCACTCAGTATCGATATCTCATCTCACATCATCCCGTAGACACACTCACACGCTCACGTACACAAAACTCTGCTACAAGAACCCAACGCACGCGCACTAGGGACTTGGGTGCAGAAGCCCTCTCCCGACCTGTTTGTAACCCCTACTACAGATACTTGAGCATAAAGAACACCCCCTCTCAAACTGGACGTAGGGTATTACTCTCCGGAGGCCCGAACCAGTATAACCCCGAGTGTCTCTTGTGCAACCGTGCGGATCCAGACACGCGCTCGTATAAATTTACTTGCCGGCGGTGACAAACCCCGACAGTTGGCGCACTAGGTAGGGGCCTTCGCGTGTCTCGACGTTCATTTTTAGGGTCCGCACGGCCCATCCATCGTCATCGTCGACGGTGACCATCGCCAAACCAATGAGCTACCCCATGGGATCGTCCGACCCACTCCCGACTGGACTCGAGATCCGTTTCGGGAGCCTGGACTTCCAGGCGACTGGAGACGGCTACCTCATGCGCCTCCTCGACAAGGGCGCCGACGCACCTGCGCCAGCACCGGCTCCGGCGTCTGCCCCGCGATCGCCCCGATGCAAGAGACGCTCTGGCAAGCGCTCGCGGCAGGCCAAGGTGGAACGACGCAGGGCAGCACGTGCCGGCTCCCCTCCACGGGTCGAAGTTGGTGAGCCGCATCCCGTCGACGCTACAGACGAAACCCTGCCGTCAGCGGGCTTGACGGCGCGCCACGCCAGGGCTGCACCCCCGCGTGACGCACGACGCGACGATAGTGTACTCCTCGTCATCAGGCACAGACCTGGCCGTGTACAAGAACCTCCCGAGCCATCACCTCATGTGCAACATGAGGCTTCCGGCGACCTCGCCCGACGAACAGTACCTCGACACCGATGGCACAGACGACATCTTGGGCTCGGAATGGGACTACTCCGGGCTCCAGGACGCCGACGCTTTCCGCCACTTCCAGGCGGCGGTGGATTACTGCTTCGGCTACTCTGACGACTCCGACGCCGAGGGGTACGACCCCACTCGCGATTGCTTCGTCGTTGGCAACGCCCCGGTCGCACCAGCGCCGGCCCAGACTCCAGAAGGAGTCGTCCAGTCCACCCACAGCTCGACAGCAGATAGCGTAGCTGTGGCGCAGGACCCGCCCAAAGGTGTCACGCAGCGAGCACAACTAGATGAGCTGGAAGTCGCACAACGCCAGCTCGACGACGAGCGAGCCCAGCTCCACCAACAACTCGGGCAGGACGCGAACCCGACTCCCGCCCGCTTACGCGCGAGGGACGTCCAGCAGCGCATCATCAACGATGACCGCGACGTCGTCAACGGCACTCCCGTTTTCAAGAGGGCGTCGCAGAACCTGGCGGTGGCAGCTGTTCTTCTCCGGAAGATCCCAGAGCGTGCTACGCCCCAGGAGAATGAGATGCATAAACAGATCAAGACACTTCTCGAGACCGCCGCCGTGCAGCAGGCGGAGAGCTCTGCATCTCGTCAGCGGGGCTCGCAAGGTCGCGGGCACTCCGAGCCACGACAGCCTGCGGCCCCGTCGCAGCAGCTGCGACGGTCTGAGGAAGTCAATGTTCCCGTCAAAAGCCGTCTGGGTCCCCACCACGACGCGCGCGACACCATCAAGGCACGGCGGAGGACAGACGTGGGCCAGGGCGACGACGACGAGCAGCAGGCTCGCAAGGAGTACAACCGGCGGCGCGGTGGTCGCTACGACAGCGACGAGGACCGAAGTCGGAGCGACTCGCCCGACGCCCAAGGTCCTCGGGCCTTCGGGAAGAACGTGCGTATTGCACGTTTTCCTTCACGTTTCCGAGCTCCGACCTCCGTACCCAAGTACGATGGAGAAACCAACCCTAGCGTTTGGTTAGAAGATTACCGGCTAGCGTGCAACGCCGGCGATGCGCGGGACGACCTGTTCATCATCAAGAATCTCCCGCTACACCTTGCGGACTCAGCCCGCACATGTCTCGAGCACCTGCCTTGGGGTAAAATCGACAGTTGGTCCTAGCTGCTATCACACCTGATTTCCGAAGAGAAACCAAATGCATCTCATATGTGCGCCAGGATCAAATTACACACATACGATAGACAAAAGAGTGTAATATCATAAACAGTAATAAAAAACGTACAAGAGTTAAACCATTACATTATCTCTTTATTACACTCGGACGATGGACACGAAGGTCCGATAAAACGAACAAACGATAACTAGACGATCAACTTCGTCTTCAGCTTCCACAGGCACATGACTGGGGGATCGCATGCCTCAGAACAGCGGTAAGCAAGGGTGAGCACACTTATGGTTGGAGCTCAGCAAGTGGGGGAAGATGCAAGACTATCAAGGATAGGCTAAGGTTTTGCAGCGGTTAGCTTTTAATGTTGGTCAAATTTTATTAGCAAGCCTATTACTAAGTGTAAGTTTATACCAACCCAAAATTAAGCATTTAGAAAACATTATCTCAAAACCATAAAAAACCATGATTTAATTCCATCTTCAAGTTCACTTATCATGTGAGGGTCCAAGCCGCTCTTGACCGTGAGCATGGCTGATCGATCAGTTTTCACTCTGCAGAGGTTATACACTTTACCCACAACTCGTGTTCCCCATGTTGCCCGGATTAGCTAGACCCTTAAACACTTCCGAGGTGAGTGGCTAGAGGTCCACTATGAAGCCTTTACAAAGGCATGCAAAAGACCAACAACCCGCATAGTTACAGATCAGGGCGGACCATAACCCTCCCTAGTGGTCGGCACCTTAGCAAAGGCTGCTACCCCAAAAGGACCGGGCTAAACCCCTGCAACCCCGACCCCCCTCTGCTCCTTTCGGATAAGGTCGTCAGTTCATTCGCACACCTAATTAATTGGCTAAGCCAGAGTCATATGGACTGTGGTTGTACTATTTTCTTGGGTGGTTCTTGTAACAAAATTTCAGGATGTTAATAGGAAGAATAATTAAGCAACGATTTTCTCATAATTTAAAAAAATTTCAACATTAATTTTCTTTACAAGAAATTTAGTCAAGGAAAACTATTGATTGGTTTTCTAAATTAAATAAAATGGTTCAATGATTGTTTGCATTCATATCGGTTGCATTTGTTTTTGTTTGAGTTGGTGTTTTCAAAATCCATCAAAATCAAACTCCAAAATCTTCTCATCCTCTATCCTTTTTCTTTTCTTTCCAAACCAACCCGACCAACTTTCTTTTTCTTTTCCGACCCAAGTCGCAAGCCAGGCCGTCGACCTTGTTTTGACCCAATCCCGTCGGCCCAGTTCTCTATCCCGTGGCCCATCTTTCCCTCCTCCTGGCCCAGCTTGGCCCATCAGTCGACCTAGCTTGCCTCTCGGCTTTTGGCCCAGCTCACCCTCTCCTCCCTCTTTCCTATCACTGACGGCGTGACTCTAGCGTCAGGTGCGTCTTCCACCACCGACCGACACACTCCCGCGCCGCTAGGCCCCTTTGTGCGCTGCCGCAACCGTCCAGCTGCCTTGCGCTCGCCTCTCCTGCACGTGTCGTGCCGCATCGCTCGTCCTGGTCCGTCACTGCTATCCCGCACACTCCTACGCCGTGGTCGCACCACTCGGCTACCCGTGCCAGAACAACTTGCCGTCATCGCGGCCAATCTCTCTCCTCCTACCTCTGGCCAGCACCGCCGCACGCACATGCCCGCCTATGCGCCTCTCGGCCTCCTGCCGCGCCCGCCGCACCTGTCTCGTGTGCTCATCCGCCTCCCGCACCCCTCTGCACCCAGCTCGAGCCACATCCGTGTGCCGCCTCCAGCCATCCTCGTCCTGCGCACCCTCACCGCTGCCTCGCACACGCACACGCTTGTGCGCCGCCGCACCGCTCGTGCGCTATACTTGAATTCGTTCGCTCAGCTTCCGTGTGCAGCACCCCTATCTCGCGCCCCTCGCCTTCTCGTGCGCTGCTCCACCGCCTCCGCTCACCTGCGCGTGCGCCAGCACCATCGCCCATCGTGCCAGCACTGCTAGCGCGCCTGTTCATCCAAGCCACGTACTCTCGCGCGCCTGCGCAGCCCGCCGCCTGTCTGGCTGTCGTGCTCGGGTGCCCCTGGTCACCTAACTCACACCGCACCGCCTCGGCCGGCTCTGCACCGCGCCCGTGTGCCGCATCTGCTCACCTCCCTGCCTATGTGCCGCACCTGAATACGCTTGCCATTCGTCCGATGACTAAAGCTGCTGCCATGTTTGGATTGAGTCTCATCATTTCTGTACAAGCTATCGTCAGCTCCTCATCGTCGTTCACCATCATCATCGTCACCAAACAAGAAGGTGTGAAGCCTCTCGTGAGTCATCATGATGGCTCTCTGAACATGGATGCATGCCTATGTTCCAAGCAAGTTCAGCTGGGAAACACGTACGTGCATCTACTGAACTCTGTGGTCTTCGCGTCGCCTTCTTCTTCGGCGCCTCGGCGGGTCATGCGAGACCCAGCGTCATCACCACCATCAAATAAACCTGCATCCACATCTCACTTTCTTCCTCACTGCCATGCATGCGTATTACACCATCAAGGCACAGTGAAACCTCTCCTTCACTCCCCATTCGTTTCCCCTCATCACTCCCATTCAGTAACGGCCACCACCACTAGCCATTGATGATCGTCTATTTCCTCCTCTTGCTCATGTGTTGCCTCCTCTCCTTCCCTTGGCCTATAAAATTGAGCACCTGAGTTCCATTGCTCCCTGCTGCCTCCCTCGTCCAGCGGCCCGCCTTGCCGTTTGTGCGCTGCGCTGCCACCTGGAAGATTCACCGGAGCACATCGACACCACCAGGAGCACAACGACGCCGAGCCGCACGCTCGCCGGCCGTCACTGTCTGCATCATCTCGTCGCCGGAACGTCGTCTCTCGAGGATCCCGAGCTACCGGCTGCCATCTCTTCTGTCCGCCGTGCACTCGCCCGCGCTCGTCGTCTTCGTCCACGTCAAGCTCCTACGCGATCATCTGGTCTCATCACTATTTTGCCACCGGGACGTCGCTGTCTTGTGGAGGACCGAACTCACCGGCCGCCGTCCAAGCTCCGATCCATCTCTGCTCGCCATCAAAATCCGGCCGCCTCCTTCGACTCCAAGCTTGAGTCGCTGCTGTCGTGCTCCGGCAAGGACGACCATGGCCGCTAAAGATGGCTGCTACTGTTGCTGTTTGCCAGGACTGAAGCCGGTGACATGCATGGTTGGAGTCTCATCGTTCTGTACCAAACTAGTGCCGGCACTCCTTCCTCATCAGTTCCATGCCGTTCAGCATCAACTGGTCATCACGTCAGAGGTGAGAAACTACATGCTGATCTAATCCGGCCTGTTTTGTGTACTAGCCTGCTCACTAGCATGTTATCTCTGACCCTCACACCGTTCACCACAAGCAGTAGCTGGTGCATGCAAACTTCAGTAGTTTAATCCTTGTCGATCTGGCAATGCTTGTAGTTTTCCATCATTTGTCGTACACTTGTGATCAGGAGCTGAAGCATGACAATGTCCTTTGATATGCATGCTATCCATCATCACTCCACTGTGGACCATCACCCACTGGTGAGAAGTCTTCTGGTAATGTGTTTTTTTCCTTCTTGCATCTTGACGTGACAATAAAACATGCCATCAAGGTCAAGCACTCTGTCTAGTTTTCCTCTCTGTTTAGCAGCACCATCTTGCATGGCAGCATGGCATTCTACACACATGCTAGCACCCTCTTCAATCCATGCTTGCATGCATATGTTTACCATACTCAAGTACACGCAAGAAAGCAAGCCCTCCGTACAAAGACACCTTCATGATGTCAGCATTATATCATGCTTATGTCATATATATATTCTTTTCCTTCAAAAGTCAGCATATTGTATAGATATCTATCTAGCTAGTAATCTAAGCAATGTCTCTATCTACTCTTTGATTTATAAATCTTCTTCGCTGGCTATTCTTTCAATCTACATACAGTTAATCATGATTAGATTTCTAATCCTCGATTAATCCATAGATCTCACGTGTTACCCGTTTTAGCTCGTTCTTGTTGCGTTAGTTTCGTCTCACAATAAAGTACGAGTTAGTGTTGATGTTTACACTAAAGTGTGTTTTGAGAATTTATTCTAAATTAAATTGACTAATCTTACTTAATGGTGTTTTCCAAATAAAATGTAATTAGAGTTATACCCCGATTTTCATAGAAAAACTTAAACTGGCTAATGTATATTCAATTTGCTTTTTAAATAAAAAGCAACATAGGCTACCTCCTGTTTTATTAATTAAATATTAATTTGATTAATATGAATGTAAATGTGTTTTTGAATTATAATTTGATTAGTTCAACCCGAAATATAATGTTGCAAGCTTAGATGCTTCTTTATAAAATTAAATGCTTAATTTGCATAAATCATACTTGAATATTTGTAAATTAAATTGGACTAAGTTTACATCGTCTTTTATATAAAAATATAATTTGATTAATTCTAAATAGGGTATTTCTCTGGAATAACCTATGCACATCTTTATTAAATTAAAATATACCAAGCACATAGCCTTGTGTGATATAATCCAAATCTCTCGATAGTTCCGACTGTTTCTTGCGTTCACGGTCCTAGAGCCAAACCTTGTCCTCTTTTTAAGCCTTTCATGCTTGGTGTATTGTTCTTAGTTGTGCTCGTTTGCTTTTGCATGTTTGTGCCTCATGCTTGTTTCGAGTAGAAGATCGAGCTGCTGATCTGAAGAGAAAGAGTAGCTTTTCGTTGGAGAAAGGCAAGTGGACTTCCCCCTCTGCATTTTCCTCTTTGTCCTAAATAACTGTATATTAATTAATATTTACTTTTAATTGTTGCTATGCATAAATTGATGGGAAAATCACCTTTTTAAGGACATGACTAGATTTTATCCTTATTACCTTGAACAACTCGGTTTTAAATAAATGTTTTGGGATAGATAATGCTTAGTTGCTTAACTTGGGATGGTTAAAATGAAACTTTACAAAATGATGAATGATGAGCAAGATTTGGTAACTTTGGTGAAGATGTGGTTAATAACAAGATCATATGATTTAATTAGAACATGGAGAACCACCCAGGAAAACAGTGCAACCACAGTCCATATGGCTCTGGCTTAGCCAATTAATTAGGTGTGTGGAATTATCTGACAGCCTTATCCGAAAGGAGCACAGGGGGCCGGAGTTGAAGGGGTATAGCCCGATTCTTTTGGGGTAGCAGCCTTTGCTAAGGTGCTGACCACTAGGGAGGGTTATCGTCCACTTCGCTGCTGTAACTATCGCAGGTTGTTAGTCTTCTGCATATCTTTGTAAAGGCTTCGTAGTGGACCCCTAGCCACTCACCTCGGAAGTGTTTAAGGGTTTGGTCAACCCGGGCAACATGGGGAACACGAACTGTGGGTAAAGTGTACGACCTCTGCAGAGTGAAAACTGATCGATCAGCCGTGCTCACGGTCAAGAGCGGCCTGGACCCTCACATGATAAGTGAACTTGAAGATGGAATTAAATCATGGTTTTGTATGATTTTGAGATAATGTTTTCTAAATGCTTAATTTTGGGTTGGTATAAACTTACACCTAGTAAATAGGCGCTTGCTAATAAAATTTGACCAACATTAAAATGCTAACCGCTGCAAAACCTCAGCCTATCCTTGATAGCCTTGCATCTTCCCCCACTTGCTGAGCTCCAACCATAAGTGTGCTCACCCTTGCTTACCTGCTGTTCAGAAGAAGAAGGTGTATGATGTCCAGAAGATGGTGCTAGGCGTACGCAACCCCAGTCGATTGCCTGTGAAGTTTGGAGCCTTTGTTTCCCAGGATTCCGCTGTAAATCTCTGATAATCTCTCTTTCTTTACGTGATATTGTTTCTGTTATTCACTATGATGTCACTATATGTATGAAACTAGATCCTGGCATACATATAGTTATCACTTGGTTTTCTTCGGACAAACAGGTGTGACAGTTCTCCATGTTCCAATTAAATCATAGTGTTCTTGTGTTAAACAAAATCATCATCTCTTACGCATGAAAGTCTTCAACATAAAACCATTTCTATCCAACCCATGATAAGCAACTAAGCAATTATCTACCCAAAATATTTATTAAAAAGGGTTGATCAAGGTGATAGGGGTAAAACTCTAATCACATCCTTAAAAAGGTGGCTTTCCCATCAATTTATGCATAGCAACAAATAAAAGTAAATATTATTCAATATGCAGTTATTTAGGACAAAGAGAAAAATGCAGAGGGGGAAGTCCACTTGCCTTCCTCTACAAACTGGGAATCCTCTTCTTCAAAGAAAGGTTCTTCTTGATCTTCTTCGAGAGGTTGCTCAGTTGAACAGGCACGAAATCTACGCACAAGCATGAGCATACAATAAATAATTAAAATAGTACACCAAACAATGCTATATGCTAAGAACACACTGATAAAAAGGTTCTACGCACCGATACGATCATTTTGATATATTATACACGAAAAACGGAGTTAAAACATGAAAGATATGATTAAAACAAAAGTCAGGGGCTTTTCTGTAAGAAAAAACTAGGCTCTCTGGGCTTATTTGAAAGAAACCAGGGACCTAGAACATAATTATACATGAAAACAGGAGGTCTATCTGGCAAAAAGGTGAAGTTGGACTGCGGGAGATAAAAACCTAAGAAGCCAGGGGCTAAACCGTAAAAAGAAGGACCTATTTGAAAGGGTCTTTGATGGTGGAAGGACCGGCTTGCGAAACGGTGAAAGTGCAGGGCTCTTTAACAAAAACTCCGGTGCTGACCGTTATGTCTGGGTTGACTCGCGCGGGTCGGCGGATCTGAGCCACACGATCGAGATCGGACGGCCCACGTGGCGTGCAAGCGAGGTGCGGCGGCGGGGTTCGCCGGAGACGGCGGCGCGCGGCGGCGGGCTCGCCGGCGCGACCCTAGATCGCGCTACAGGGCACCATTTCGTGCGCGGGCAGGCTCTACGTGTAGCTGAGGTGCACGCGCATGCAACCGAGCCATCTAAGAGGCAGTCCCGGCGATCACGACGGCGTGCGCCGGAAGGGGGAGGCGCGGCCTTCGCCGGAGTGCAGACGCCGATGCTGCGGCACGTGCGTAGGGGAAAAACGGCGGGGAGGACGGTGCTCACCACGTGAGGAAGAGCCAGGCGAGTCCACGAGCGGAGGAGAGGCGACAGTGAGGGAACTCGTCGACGACAGCGAGCTCGGGCGGCGCTCCGACGGAAGAAGATGGGGCGCGACTCGGTTCGGCGACGAGGATGAGTTCCTGTAGCAGAGAAAGAGAGCTCAGTGAGCTTTACGCACAGAGGAGAAGAAGGAAGGGGGCCGGGTACACCACCGTCAACGTTTGCTCCGGCGGTGGTGAAAAGCAGAGGCGGCGGCGCTGTGCGAGAGCGGAGGGGAGTGTAAGTGTGAGGGGGCTCGTCTGAGCAAAGGGGCGAAGCAGGAGCTCGTGCTCGGTTTATATAGAGCAAGAGAGGGGGAGGGGAAGCGGAAGGAGCTCCGACGGCGGCGGTAATTACCATCAATGGCCAGCGCTCATCAGTGAGGCTATGGCGGCAAGTGGAAGGAGAAACGGAAGGGGGAAATGATGGTGGCGTGGACTACAGGCTTAACAGCCCTTAATTGTGGCACTTGAAAGGAAAGGGGGAGGCGGGAAGGCACGGGAGCGGGCGGCGGTGATCGCGGCGGCAAAGCAGGGGAGGGGGCGCGAGGAAGGAGACAGGACTGATGTGCGGGGCCCGCCAAGCAGTGAGAGAAGGAGAGGAGAAGGAGGAGTGGGCTGCGGGCGGGAGCTGGGTCGGAGCGGGCCGAAAGGTGAGAGCCAGGTGTGGTTCGAGGACCGGTGGATGGTCGCTTCCTGGTGTGATGAGTGATTGACAACGTGGTGTGGACTGATTCTTGGCTAAGTATTGCAGGTGCAGGTTGCGGCTTGACTGGTGCAGGTGCAGGTGAAGAACAAGCGTGAAAGGTCGTTGCCGGTGAGGCCTCCAGGTGTGGAGAAGACAAGTAGACTTGGTTCGAGGGACCCGGTGGCCAGCGGGGTCAAGTGCGGGCCGCATGGTGGCAAGAACGGCAAGATGAAGTCATGGACGGTTTCTTGGTTGAGCCTCAAAACCAAGGTCGAGCCGGGACTACGTGGGAGCCGAGTCATGAGTGGTGATTGGCGGAGGCTACACCGAGTTCGCGGGGTTTCTGGTGGTTCACCAGAAAACCACTGGGTTCCTTGGTTGATCCACAAAGCCAAGACCGAAGAACCGAAGACGGAGGTGCAGCAGCTCCAGACCGGTCTGACCGGTGGGTCTGACCGGTCTGACCGGTGGGTACCGGTCTGACCGGTGAGGAGCACTAGTCTGACCGGTGTGCGACGACCCAGTTCGAAATCTTCGAAGTGGAGGACACGCGTCGGGATCGCAAGGCTTGCGTCGAGGCTAAGCAAGTTTGCGGTCGCTGGGCATCCGTCCGATGGTGCGAAGACAACGACTTCCAATTTCGCCCTCGAGGGGCATGTATCCCTAGTTAGCTAGTAAGGGTATTTTTGTCTTTCGGTTGCCTCCATATAACCCAAGGGGTGAGAGGATGGCAGCCATCTCTCGGAACCCTAGCTCATTTGGTTTTCCTTTTTTCCTTCCTATTTTCTTAGGATTTTCGTAGGACTAGCTTGAGAGCTTCATGGTGAGATCTTGTGAGAGGGAAGGATGATCGGGCGGCAAGCTAGACCTTGTATGAACCTCTTTGGTATGTATAGATGATTCGGCGTGGTTCCTCAAGGCTTGGATGTGTCTTTCCCGTTTCTCCTTTTTGGTGATTTTTGGAGCCTTTTCATGGCGATTTTCTTGGAGCGATTTCGAGGCCTTTCTCTTTGGGACTTGGTGGGGGATGTATGCATGAACCCTTCGTGGTTCTTTTCCCTTTGATTCCCCTTCCAAATCCGTGAGCAAAGGGGCTCGATTTTGGGGTTTTCGTGGCTCTAGGGTTAGAGGCGTTCTTGGTGGGATTTCTTCGATTCCTCTTGATTTGATAAGTTTTGGTGGACCAAATCTTTGCTATGGAGTACCCATGAGGTGTTCCTACTATCCCCAAAGTCTTGTGCAAAACCGTGGAGCGAATCGGGAGATCGGGAGTTGGATTTGGGGGAGTTGACTCGCGGGCGCTGTTCATCCCGAGCTGCCCAGGCGCGACCGGTCTGACCGGTGCTCTTGACCGGTCTGACCAGTGCTAGCCCTTGGTGGGTTTTTGTCTCGGGGAATAGCCTTGTCCGTGTGGTTTTGTCCCGTGGTCTTGCTGATCAGTTATTGGCGTGTTTGGAGTTGTTTTGCTAGGTTTTGTGAGGGGTTCTTCTTCCTCACGGGTTGTGTTTCGTGGTGGTTTTTATTCCAGGGCCTAGAGGAGTCACTGAGGCTTCCTGGAACGTTTGCTGTGCGGCTGCTGTAGCCACCGGCCTGACCGGCTCTGTCCACCGGTCTGACCGGTGTCACCGGTCTGACCGGCGCAGGCCATCGGTCTGACCGGTGTAGCACAGGCAGCAAGCCGTGCATGTTTTCGCTGTGTGGTTTGGTGAGTTTTGGCTCGAAAGGTTGAGTGTTGGTAACTAGGACCAGTAGCACTCCAGTGGCTGCGTGGTCTTGGCCAACTTGGGTAGTTGGGTCGGAGACGTGAGTTGGAAGCCGTGTTCGTCTTCTTGGAGTTCTCATCTTCTTCGAGTAGAATTTTTATCGGCTCCCATTCACTCCCCCCCTCTCTGGTTCGCCTAATCGGTCCTTCAATTGGTATCAGAGCCGGTTCGGGTCTTTATTGACTCTTACCAGTCTAAGATCCAAAGATGGCGTACCAGGAACGGGGTTCGGGTCCTCCGCACTTCGATGGGAAGAACTACTAGATGTGGCAAAGGCGGATGGCGGCGTTCCTCCGCGGAAAGGGTCAGATCCTTTGGGATGTCACGGTGAACACAGCTTATGTTCATCCGATGAACTTCCTTACTCCAGGATCGAGGAATATGTTCGAAGCCAACAACAAGGCTGTCGACTACTTGTTTCGTGCTCTGTGTCAGCCTGAATTCGATCGGGTTCAGACAGAGGACTTAGCTTGTAGGATTTGGGAGCAGTTGAAGGATGCTCATGCTGGGAATGCTCAGGTTCAGGCTCGGATGTACGCGACTTACCGGAGAGAGTATGAGAACTTCACTCATCTCCCTGGCGAGTCCGTCGATGCCCTTTTCCAGCGATTTACGGTCGTTGTGAACAACATGAGAGCCAATGTGGACGTCCTCCCATACAATGATCATGATAGAGCCGTGAAGCTCTTGCACTCGTTGGATCGTACCGTATGGGACGGGAAGTTTGAGGCTATTGTTGAGTCCGAGAAGTATGACACCTTGACGGTGAACAAGCTATTCTCGAAGCTCAAGTCGGCTGAGTTGGACCGTGGTATGACAGCCAAGATCGAGAGCCCGACTGATTCTCATAGTCTCGCTCTCGTTAGTGGCAAAGGAGTTAAGTCTAACGCTAACGCATCCTCCAGGATGTACTCTCTGTCTTCTTTGATGTCTTTGCCAGACGAGGAGTTCGACGTGCTTGGAGAGGACGAGCTGGCGTTGCTGACCAGGCGGTTCGAGAGGCTGCACGAGAACCGGGTGAACACGAGGAGGACAGCACGGACGTGCTTTCAGTGCGGCAAGCCAGGACACTTCGTTGCCGACTGCCCGGAGAAGACGGATAACAAGGACGGCTACAGGCACCGATCGAGCAAGGATGGCAAGTATCGATCGAGGCGCGATCACAAGCACAAGAACAAGCACAAGGACGAGCGACGGTCGAGGAAGAAGGATGGCCGCGGCAGGAAGGCCCGAGCAATGGTCGGAGCGAGCGACGTTGACTCCAGCTCCGCCTACTCTTCCTCGAGCTCGAGTAGCAGTGAAGGTGAAGGTGATCGGCGCAAGAACAAGAAGTCATCCAGGAACTTGAGCGGGTTGAGCTGCTTCGCGGGAGATGGCTTCTGCGGTATGGCCCGTAGCTCTGGCAGCAAGAAGAGCCACCAGAGTGACTCGAACTCTGACTCCGAGGATGAGGTATGTGATGAGCTCTCTTCTTTGCGCAAGGAGATTGATGAGTTGGTTGACTTGCTTGATAACCGCGATCACATGCTTAGAGAGGCCAAGAAGATGAGGAAAGAACTTAGGGCCTCACTAGAAGATGCTAGGAACCGCGTGGCTGAGCTAGAAACCCAGAACCTAGATGCTAAGCTTGAGATTGATTCGCTTAAGGCTTCTCCTGTGGTTTCTGATGAGATTGATTGCTGTGATTGCTCTGTGTACCTAGCTGATCTTACTGCTCTTAAGGATAAGCATGCTTCTACTTGTGATGAACTAGATATGCTTAGGGTTGAAGTGGCTGAGCTTAAGTCTAGACCTGCTTTGCTAGGTGCTTGCACTTCTTGCCCTGTTTTGCATGGAAAGATTGATGAGTTGCATGCTTACACTGTTTCGCTTGAGGCTAAGTTGAAAGAGCCTATTCCCACTTCTTGCTCTACTTGTGAATTGCATGCGGTTAAGAATTTGGAGCTTGCACATTATGTTGATCGCTTGCAGGATGAGAATGATGAGCTGAGAAAATGTATGAGCTGGTTGTCGGGTCAGGAGCCTCAGCTTGGTATCATGATAGCGGCTTTCAAACGCTATGATGGTCAGGCACTTGGGGCTGACAAGCTTGGAGAGAACAGTGGTGAGGGAGTTGAGAGAGTTGGAGAGATTCCTATCCCACCACCAAACAGACACAAGAACAAGTTTGAGCCCAAGCCTAACTATCTCAGAAACAAACTTGATACTACTCCAGATCCACCCATATTCCCTCACTCAACAAATGATTTCCAGAAACCGGTGAAGTTTCTGAGCCCAAAGGGAGGTGAGGAAGGAGAGAAAAAGGGTGAGAAGCCGAGTGGGCAGCCCCAACCCAAGCCTAAGCCTAAGCCACAGCCCATAAAGTTCCATTGTGGGTATTGTGGGAGAGATGGTCACAAGGATGAGTTTTGCTTCAAGAGGAAGCGTGAGGAGAGAATGGCTAGAGAGTGGGCTAACAAGGACAGGTACCACCCCTCTAATGGTGTACCTGAGCCTCGTATGCAGATGCCCAGGGCCAAGGCGATTGTGAGGACAGTTCCGGCTTGGGGAGACCGGAAGACTGCAGGTGCTGCTGCTGGCCGAGCTACACCGGTCAGACCGGTGTACTACACCGGTCAGACTGGTGCAGGTCTGGGCAGACAGCGAGTCGGGTTTCGTGCTCGTGAGGATGCTCGGTTTGGTTCTGGAGGTCGTGGTTCTGGTGGTTGGTCTGGAAAGTTTGCAGGTGGTCAGTTTGCTAGGCGTTCTCCACCTCGTGCTCAATACGGGGGTGGGAGGAGTCGTAGCTTTGAGATGGAGAGGAGGAACGATCCACGGTTTCCCTTTCATGGCTTTCGTCCTCCTCCAGCTAGAGAGGGTTGGTTCCCTCGTGGTGGTTACCGTGGTGGTGTTCGTGGTGGTAGCTTTGATAGGCGTGATGATTTGGTTTGTGCTAACCCCACTTTGGAGCAAATGGCTCGGCACTGGTTTTACTCTTTTGGTACTAACCCCAGTGCTGAGTCGTTTGTTCACTCACGTGCTCGCTTTTAAATTTCAGGTGGGAGACTTGAAAACATTTGGTTGATTGACTCCGGTTGCTCGAGGCATAAGACCGGAGACAAGGGGTGGTTCTCAAGTCTCGTCCCGGTGGTGACAAAGAAGTACATCACCTTTGGGGACAATGGGCGAGGACGTGTGCTGTCAGAAGGTGAGATTAAGGTAAGTGACAAGATCACTCTCAGGCGTGTTGCTCTTGTTCAATCGCTTGGATACAATTTGCTTTCTGTGTCCCAGTTGTTGGATGATGGTTTTGAGGTGTTGTTTCGGCCTGGTGGTTCTCGGATTTTAGATTCTCGGGGGGATCTTGTTTGCATGGTCGTTCCCGAGGGTCAAGTGTTCCGAGCTGATTTTTCTCAGTCTTCTAGTGTGGAGCGTTGCTTCTTGGCTGGTTCTTCGAGTGAGTTGTGGAAGTGGCATAGGAAGTTGGGTCACTTGAGCTTTGACCTTTTGTCTCGCTTGAGTAAACTCAATTTGGTCCGAGGACTGCCACGTTTGAGGTTTGAGAAAGAGTTGGTTTGTGCGCCGTGTAGGCATGCCAAGATGGTAGCCTCTTCTCACCCGCCTCTCACCGATGTGATGACTGAGCGTCCATGCGAGCTGCTCCATATGGATCTTGTTGGCCCTGCTCGTGTGCGATCTGCGGGTGGGAAGTGGTATGTCCTTGTTGTGGTGGACGACTACTCTCGGTATGCGTGGGTGTTCTTTCTTGAGGAGAAAGGGGAGACGTTTGGTTTTGTTCGAGATCTTGTCTTGAGGTTAAGAAACTAGAGGCACGGAGATGCCAGACGAGCGATCCGTAGTGACAATGGCTCGGAATTCAAAAACTCTCGCTTCGAAACCTTTTGCCATGACTTGGGTCTTGAACATCAGTTTTCGAGTCCGTATACGCCTCCCCAGAATGGCGTGGTGGAAAGGAAAAACAGAACCTTGTGCGAGATGGCTCGGATGATGCTCGACGAGCATAGGACTCCGAGAAGGTTCTGGGCTGAGGCGGTCAATACCGCGTGCTATGTGTCGAACAGGATCTACCTCAGGGTCCATAAGAGGAAAACCTGTTATGAGTTGATGCACGGTCGCACACCCAAGGTCAGTCACTTCCATGTCTTTGGTTGTAAATGCTTCATTCTGAAGAAAGGGAAGAAGTTGGACAAGTTCGAGGCTAGGTCTGTCGATGGCATTTTCTTTGGTTATGCATCTCATTCTAGAGCATTCCGCGTGCTCAATCTTGAAACTAACCAAATCGTGGAGACTTGCGAGGTAACCTTCGACGAGACACAGCCACGTAGTCAGCTTGTTTTTGAGTGTGCAAGTGACGAGGAACTTGGCGAGGAGATCTTTCAGGAGGAGGAGCATGAACATGGAGATGATGAAGATGGCGGTGTGATGCCCGCGACTGAACATGTACCTACTACTTCGACGACGATCGAGAATGGACCCTCTCCCACACCTACAACGACAAACCCAGATCAAGGCGAAGCTGCTGTTGAGGGGGAGGTAGCATCAAGGCGAGAACCTCCCCGGCGTGTGCAAGTGGATCACCCAGCTTCGAGAATCATCGGCGACATGAATGAACGTACTACACGATCGAGGGTTCGGAACAGTTCTCATTTCGCTCATGCTGCTTTTGTTACCACCTTTGAGCCCAAAGACATTGGACACGCGTTATCTGATCATAATTGGGTTAACTCGATGCATGAGGAGTTGGAGAAGTTTGAGAGGAACCAAGTTTGGGTGTTGGTTGACCCTCCCCCAGGGTGTAAGCCGATTGGGACAAAATGGGTGTGGAAAAATAAAGAGGGAGAGAAAGGAGAAGTGGTGAGGAACAAGTCGAGACTTGTTGCTCAGGGGTACAGTCAGAAAGAGGGGATCGACTACGAGGAGACTTTCGCTCCTGTAGCTCGTTTGGAGGCGATCAGGATCCTTCTAGCTTTTTCCGTGGCTAAAGGGTTCAAGTTGTACCAGATGGATGTGAAGAGTGCTTTCCTGAACGGTGTGTTGGAGGAAGAGGTGTTTGTGAGGCAACCACCGGGGTTTGAGAGTGAGAAGTACCCTCACCGGGTGTACAAGTTGAGGAAGGTGCTGTATGGGTTGAAGCAGGTGCCTAGAGCTTGGTATGGTAGGTTGAGGGGGTTCCTGTTTGAGAGAGGGTTTGAGATTGGGAAGGTCGACCAGACCTTGTTTCTCCTCAGGCAGGGCAGAGATATCCTGATTGTGCAGTTATACATGGATGATATTGTCTTTGGTGGTTCGTCTAACTCTCTTGTTGCAAGGTTTGCAGAAGACATAAGCAGGGAATTTGAGATGAGCATGATGGGCGAGTTGCAGTTCTTCCTCGGGCTACAAATCAAGCAATCAAAGGAAGGAACATTTGTGCACCAAGCTAAGTACACCAAGGACATTGTGAGGAAGTTCAAGATGGAGGACTCCAAGGCCATGGCGACGCCTATGAGTACGACTACAGCTCTTGATGCGGACGAGGAAGGTGAACACGTGGACCAGAAGGAGTACCGGAGCATGATCGGGTCACTCCTCTACTTGACGGCGACGAGGCCGGACATTCAATTCTCGGTGTGTCTGTGCGCTCGTTTTCAAGCGTCTCCGAGGACTTCGCATCGGCAAGCAGTCAAGCGCATTTTCAGGTATTTGCAACACACTCCCGACTTCGGCCTTTGGTACTCTGCGTCTTCTTCTTTGGCGCTTCATGGATTTTCAGACGCGGACTTTGCCGGGTGTCGGTTGGATAGGAAGTCCACTTCTAGGACTTGCCAGTTCTTGGGTTCTTCTTTGGTGTCTTGGTCTTCCCGCAAACAGTCGAGTGTTGCTCAATCCACTACCGAGGCAGAGTATGTGGCCGCAGCTAGTTGTTGCTCTCAGCTCCTTTGGATCACATACACCATGAGTGACTTTGGTGAGGAGTATACCCATGTCCCACTTCAATGTGACAGCACCAGTGCCATAAGCGTGGCAAAGAACCCAGTGCTCCATTCCAAAACCAAGCACATATAAGTGAGGTATCATTTTCTGAGAGACAACGTAGAGAAAGGGAAGATAGCTTTGATCCATGTACCCACACATGAACAACTAGCCGATATTTTCACCAAACCCCTAGATCAAGTAACTTTCACTCGTTTGCGGGGGGAGCTTGGTGTTTGTTTGATTTCTTGAGTTGGCGTGTGGGAGCTCCTTTGTAGCATATGTATAGCTTTCCTTTGTGCATTTCTTGCATTTGGCATGGCATATGTAACATGATGTATAGGCATCTTTGTATCTTAGGTTGCATGCATTTTGTCTCATATGCATTGTTTAGGAAAGGCTTCTCCTATATACATTATTCACCATGGAATGATATATATGTCTTTGTGAGCTAATTTGGTAAGCTATGGTTAGTTTGGCTTAGCTCTTGATAATCTTGGTTTGTATCCATGGTTGATGGCTATGTTTTTTTTGAAAATTTCATATGTATGCTCTCTTGTGAGTAAATGCCTTTACATGATCTTGACATGTCTTTGTGGCTTGGCTATGCTTAATTTGTGGTTGGATAGCTTATTTTGATCATATGGGGCCAAAGGCTCATTTGCCATCATGAATGTTTAGCCCCCATGCTTCATCTTGTGGAGGGGCATAAGTTCCTTTTTGTCGCAAAGATATTTCATGTACCAATTATAAATCTGAAAATGAAATGTAAATTGCTTGAAAAATGTGCTCCCATGTCATATGTGCTAATTTTACTTTGCTTTGGGTGCTAAATCGTTGCATGATGCCTACCAATGAGAAGTCTCATATATAGAAGTAGGCACATGGCTCGGTGGCTTTGACATGACATGAGGTGCTTGTGGGTGTTTATGATGGTCTTATGCTTAGAATGGTTGTCCTAGCATGAAGTTTGTGTGGCTTTGCCATTTTGACATGTTTTGCTCATGTTTAGGACTTTGCTCATGAGAGGGTGATTTTTTGCAAAATTGCTAAATTCTATCTTAGCTTCGCCCAATGGTTGTGAAACTTGGTGATCATGAAGTTTATGTCATTACGAAGCTATAGAGTATCTAACTTGCTCGTTTGGACATGTGTAGCATCCTATGTTGAATTTTGTCTATTTGAGAAGCTCTAGGTTGCATTTTTTGCATTTTTGGCTTGATTCATGCATTGTCAACAAGGGGGAGAAGTTTGAGCATGTTTTGGCCTACTGAATGCATTTGGAAGGTTTTCAGGTGGTTTCGAGCCATTTTTGGGCTCTGTTGTGCACCGGTCTGACCGGTTGAGGTCACCGGTCTGACCGGTCAGAGTGCTGGTCCTGTTCATATGTTGAGCACCGGTCTGACCGGTGGTGTTGGCCGGTCTGACCGGTCAGAGCTGAGCTGTTGCAGCTGCTCTGTTTCGTGAAGTGGCTCGCATGCATTCGTCCAGGGGGAGTTGCATTGGTTCAGGGGGAGCTTGCATGTGTGCAGGGGGAGCTCTTTGTGGTTTTCGAGCTTTGGTTTGATGGTTTGTGCTCTTTGCTTGAGCATGTTTTGTCTCGGATGTGTCTGCTTTGGTTCTTAGGCAAGGGCAACGGCTCGACACATCCGAGACAAAACATGCTCAAGAAAAGAGCACAAACCATCAAACCAAAGCTCGAAAACCACAAAGAGCTCCCCCTGCACACATGCAAGCTTCCCTTGAACCAATGCAACTCCCCCTGGACGAATGCATGCAAACCACTTGACGAAACAGAGCAGCTGCATCAGCTCAGCTCTGACCGGTCAGACCGGTCGACACCACCGGTCAGACCGGTGCTCAACAAATGAGTAGAACCAGCACTCTGACCGGTCGACACCACCGGTCAGACCGGTGCTCAACAAATGAGTAGAACCAGCACTCTGACCGGTCAGATCGGTGACCTCAACCGGTCAGACCGGTGACAAACAGAGCCCAGAAATGGCTCGAAACCACCTGAAAACCCTCCAAATGCATTCAGTGGGCCAAAACATGCTCAAACTTCTCCCCTTTGTTGACAATGCATGAATCAAGTCAAAAATGCAAAAAAATGCAACCTAGAGCTTCTCAAATAGACAAAATTCAACATAGGATGCAACACATGTCCAAATGAGCAAGTTAGGTACTCTATAGCTTCGTAAAGACATCAACTTTATGATCACCAAGTTTCACAACCATTGGACGAAGCTAAGATAGAATTGAGCAATTTTGCGAAAATTTACCCTCTCATGAGCAAAGTCCTAAACATGAGCAAAACATATCAAAATGGCAAAGCCACACAAACTTCATGCTAGGACAACCATTCTAAGCATAAGACCATCATAAACACCCACAAGTACCTCATGTCATGTCAAAGCCACCGAGCCATGTGCATACTTCTATATATGAGACTTCTCATTGGTAGGCATCATGCAACGGTTTAGCACCCAAAGCAAATTAAAATTAGCACATACGACATGGGAGCACATTTTCCAAGCAATTTACATTTCATTTTCAGATTTGAAATTGGTACATGAAATGTCTTTGCGACAAAAAGGAACTTATGCCCCTCCACAAGATGAAGCATGGGGGCTAAACATTCATGATGGCAAATGAGCCTTTGGCCCCATATGATTAAAATAAGCTATCCAACCACAAATTAAGCATAGCCAAGTCACAAAAACATGTCAAGATCATATAAAGGTATTTACTCACAAGAGAGCATACATGTGACATTTTTCAAAAACATAGCCATCAACCATGGATATAAATCAAGATCATCAAGAGCTAAGCCAAACTAACCATAGTTTACCAAGCTAGCTCACAAAGACATACATATCATTCCATGGTGAACAATGTATATAGGAGAAGCTTTTCCTAAACAATGCATATGATACAAAATGCATGCAACCTAAGATACAAAGATGCCTATACATCATGTTACATATGCCATGCCAAATGCATGAAATGCACAAAAGAAAGCTATACATATGCTACAAAGGAGCTCTCACACACCAACTCAGGAAATCAAACACACACCAAGCTCCCCCCGCAAATGAGTGAAAGTTGCTTGATCTAGGGGTTTGGTGAAAATATCGGCTAGTTGGTCATGTGTGGGTACATGGATCAAGGCTATCTTCCCTTTCTCTACATTGTCTCTCAGGAAATGATACCTCACTTCTATGTGCTTGGTTTTGGAATGGAGCACTGGGTTCTTTGCAACGCTTATGGCACTGGTGCTATCACATTGAAGTGGGACATGGGTATACTCCTCACCAAAGTTACTCATGGTGTATGTGATCCAAAGGAGCTGAGAGCAACAACTAGCTGCGGCAATGTACTCTGCCTCGGTAGTGGATTGAGCAACACACGACTGTTTGCGGGAAGACCAAGACACCAAAGAAGAACCCAAGAACTGGCAAGTCCCAGAAGTGGACTTCCTATCCAACCGACACCCGGCAAAATCCGCGTCTGAAAAACCATGAAGAGCCAAAGAAGAAGACGCGGAGTACCAAAGGCCAAAGTCGGGAGTATGTCGCAAATACCTGAATATGCGCTTGACTGCTTGCCGATGCGAAGTTCTCGGAGATGCTTGAAAATGAGCGCACAAACATACCGAGAATTGGATGTCCGGCCTCGTCGCCGTCAAGTAGAGAAGTGACCCGATCATGCTCCGATACTCCTTCTGGTCCACGTGTTCACCTTCCTCGTCCGCATCAAGAGCTGTAGTCGTACTCATAGGCGTCGCCATGGCCTTGGAGTCCTCCATCTTGAACTTCCTCATAATGTTCTTGGTGTACTTAGCTTGGTGCACAAATGTTCCTTCCTTTGATTACTTGATTTGTAGCCCGAGGAAGAACTGCAACTCGCCCATCATGCTCATCTCAAATTCCCTGCTCATGTCTTCTGCAAACCTTGCAACAAGAGAGTTAGACGAGCCACCAAAGACAACATCATCCACGTATACCTGCACAATCAGGATATCTCTGCCCTGCCTGAGGAGAAACAAGGTCTGATCGACCTTCCCCATCTCAAACCCTCTCTCAAACAGGAACCCCCTCAACCTACCATACCAAGCTCTAGGCGCCTGCTTCAACCCATACAGCGCCTTCCTCAACTTGTACACCCGGTGGGGGTACTTCTCACTCTCAAACCCCGGTGGTTGCCTCACATACACCTCTTCCTCCAACACACCGTTCAGGAAAGCACTCTTAACATCCATCTGGTACAACTTGAACCCTTTAGCCACGGAAAAGGCTAGAAGGATCCTGATCGCCTCCAAACGAGCTACAGGAGCGAAAGTCTCCTCGTAGTCGATCCCCTCTTTATGACTGTACCCCTGAGCAACAAGTCTTGACTTGTTCCTCACCACTTCTCCTTTCTCTCCCTCTTTACTTTTCCACACCCATTTTGTCCCAATCGGCTTACACCCTGGGGGAGGGTCAACCAACACCCAAACTTGGTTCCTCTCAAAATTCTCGAACTCCTCATGCATCGAATTAACCCAATTATGATCAGATAGCGCGTGTCCAATGTCTTTGGGCTCAAAGGTGGCAACAAAAGCAGCATGAGCGAAATGAGAATTGTTCCGAACCCTCGACCATGTAGTACGTTCATTCATGTCGCTGATGATTCTCGAAGCTGGATGATCCACTTGCACTCACCGGGGAGGTTCTCGCCTTGATGCTACCTCCCCCTCAACAGCAGCTTCGCCTTGATCTGGGTTTGTCGTTGTAGGTGTGGGAGAGGGCCCGTTCTCGATCGTCGTCGAAGTAGTAGGTACAAGTTCAGCCGCGGGCACCACACCGCCATCTTCATCATCTCCATGTTCATGCTCCTCCTCCTGAAAGATCTCCTCGCCAAGTTCGTCGTCACCTGCACACTAAAAAACAAGCTGACTATGTGGCTGTGTCTCGTCGAAGGTTACCTCGCAAGTCTCCACGATTTGGTTAGTTTCAAGATTGAGCACACGAAATGCTCTAGAATGAGATGCATAACCAAAGAAAATGCCATCGACAGACCTAGCCTCGAACTTGTCCAACTTCTTCCCTTTCTTCAGAATGAAGCATTTACAACCAAAGACATGGAAGTGACTCACCTTGGGTGTGCGACCGTGCATCAACTCGTAACAGGTTTTCTTCTTGTGAACCCTGAGGTAGATCCTGTTCGACACATAGCACGCGGTATTGACCGCCTCAGCCCAGAACCTTCTCGGAGTCCTATGCTCGTCGAGCATCGTCCGAGCCATCTCGCACAAGGTCCTGTTTTTCCTTTCCACCACGCCATTCTGGGGAGGCGTATACAGACTCAAAAACTGGTGTTCAAGACCCAAGTCATGGCAAATGGTTTCGAAGTGAGAGTTTTTGAATTCCGAGCCATTGTCACTGCGGATCGCTCGTATGGCATCTCCGTGCCTCTCGTTTCTTAACCTCAAGACAAGATCTCGAACAAAACCAAACGTCTCCCTTTCTCCTCAAGAAAGAACACCCACGCATACCGAGAATAGTCGTCCAACACAACAAGGGCATACCACTTCCCACCCGCAGATCGCACACGAGCTGGGCCAACAAGGTCCATATGGAGCAGCTCGCATGGACACTCAGTCATCACATCGGTGAGAGACGGGTGAGAAGAGGCTACCATCTTGCCATGCCTACACAGCGCACAAACCAACTCTTTCTCAAACCTCAATCGTGGCAATCCTCGGACCAAATTGAGTTTACTCAAGCGAGACAAAAGGTCAAAGCTCAAGTGACCCAACTTCCTATGCCACTTCCACAACTCACTCGAAGAACCAGCCAAAAAGCAATGCTCCACACCAGAAGACTGAGAGAAATTAGCTCGGAACACTTGACCCTCGGGAACGACCATGCAAACAAGGTCCCCTCGAGAATCTAAAATCCGAGAACCACCAGGCCGAAACAACACC
The DNA here is from genome assembly GCA_036936925.1 of Cenchrus fungigraminus. NCBI lineage: Eukaryota > Viridiplantae > Streptophyta > Magnoliopsida > Poales > Poaceae > Cenchrus > Cenchrus fungigraminus. Next base: position 13,562,677 of record CM072779.1, read on the forward strand.
CCAAAGCCCTCATCCAAAAGATGGGACACCGAAAGCAAATTGAACCCGAGCGATTGAACAAGAGCAACACGCCTGCGAGTGACCTTGTCACTTACCTTAATCTCACCTTCTGAAAGCACACGCCCTCGCCCATTGTCCCCAAAGGTGATGTATGTCTTGGACACCACCGGGACGAGACTTGAGAACCACCCCTTGTCTCCGGTCATATGCCTCGAGCAACCGGAGTCAATCAACCAAACATTCCTCAAGTCTCCCACCTGAAATTCAAAAGCGAGCACGTGAGTGAACAAACGACTCAGCACTGGGGTTAGTACCAAAAGAGTAAAACCAGTGCCGAGCCATTTGCTCCAAAGTGGGGTTAGCACAAACCAAATCATCACGCCTATCAAAGCTACCACCACGAACACCACCACGGTAACCACTACGAGGGGACCAACCCTCTCTAGCTGGAGGAGAACGAAAGCCACGAAAGGAAAACCGTGGACCGTTCCTCCTCTCCATCTCAAAGCTACGACTCCTCCCACCCTCGTATTGAGCACGAGGTGGAGAACGCCTAGCAAACTGACCACCTGCAAACTTTCCAGACCAACCACCAGAACCACGACCACCAGAACCAAACCGAGCATCCTCACGAGCACGAAAACCAACTCGCGGTCTGCCCAGACCTGCACCGATCTGACCGGTGTAGCGCACCGGTCTGATCGGTGTAGCTCGGCCAGCAGCACCACCTGCTGCCTTCCGGTCTCCTCAAGCCAGAACCGTCCTCACAATCGCCTTGGCCCTGGGCATCTGCATACGAGGCTCAGGTACACCATTAGAGGGGTGGTACTTGTCCTTGTTAGCCCACTCTCTAGCCATTCTCTCCTCACGCTTCCTCTTGAAGCAAAACTCATCCTTGTGACCATCTCTCCCACAATACCCACAATGGAACTTCTTGGGCTGTGGCTTAGGCCTGGGTTGGGGCTGCTCACTCGGTTTCTCACCCTTCTTCTCTCCTTCCTCACCTCCCTTTGGGCTCACAAACTTCACCGGTTTTTGGAAATCATTTGTTGGGTGAGGGAATATGGGTGGATCTGGAGTAGTGTCAAGTTTGTTTCTGAGATGGTTGGGCTTGGGCTCAAACTTGTTCTTGTGTCTGTTTGGTGGTGGGATAGGGATCTCTCCAATTCTCTCAACTCCCTCACCGCTGTTCTCTCCAAGCTTGTCAGCCCCAAGTGCCTGACCATCATAGCGTTTGAAAGCCGCTATCATGATACCAAGCTGAGGCTCCTGACCCGACAACCAACTCATACATTTCCTCAGATCATCATTCTCATCCTGCAAGCGATCAACATAATGTGCAAGCTCCAAATTTTTAACCGCATGCAATTCACAAGTAGAGCAAGAAGTGGGAATAGGCTCTTTCAACTTAGCCTCAAGCGAAACAGTGTAAGCATGCATCTCATCAATCTTTCCATGCAAAACAGGGCAAGAAGTGCAAGCAGCTAGCAAAGTAGGTCTAGACTTAAGCTCAGCCACTTCAACCCTAAGCATATCTAGTTCATCACAAGTAGAAGCATGCTTATCCTTAAGAGCAGTAAGATCAGCTAGGTACACAGAGCAATCAACACAATCAACATCATCAGAAACCACAGGAGAAGCCTTAAGCGAATCAATCTCAAGCTTAGCATCTAGGTTCTGGGTTTCTAGCTCAGCCACACGGTTCCTAGCATCTTCTAGTGAGGCCCTAAGCTCTTTCCTCATCTTCTTGGCCTCTCTAAGCATGTGATCGCGATTATCAAGCAAGTCAACCAACTCCTCATTCTCCTTGCGCAAAGAAGAGAGCTCATCACATACCTCATCCTCGGAGTCGGAGTCCGAGTCGCTCTGGTGGCTCTTCTTGCTGTCGGAGCTACGAGCCATGCCGCAGAAGCCATCTCCCGCGAAGCAGCTCAACCCGCTCAAGTTCTTGGACGCCTTCTTGTTCTTGCGCCGATCACCTTCATCTTCGCTGCTACTCGAGCTTGAGGAAGAGTAGGCGGAGCTGGAGTCGACGTCGCTCGCTCCGACCATCACTCGGGCCTTCCTGCCGCGGCCGTCCTTCTTCCTCGACCGTCGCTCATCCTTGTGCTTGTTCTTGTGCTTGTGATCACGCCTTGATCGGTACTTGCCGTCCCTGCTCGACCGGTGCCTATAGCCGTCCTTGTTCTCCATCTTCTCCGGGCAGTCGGCGACGAAGTGTCCTGGCTTGCCGCACTGAAAGCACATCCGTGCTGTCCTCCTTGTGTTCACCCGGTTCTCGTGCAACCTCTCGAACCGCCTGGTCAGCAACGTCATCTCGTCCTCTCCAAGCACATCGAACTCCTCATCTGGCAAAGACATCAAAGAAGACAGAGAGTACATCCTGGAAGATGCGTTAGCGTTAGACTTATCTCCTTTGCCACCAACGAGAGCGAGACTATGAGAATCAGTCGGGCTCTCGATCTTGGCTGTCATACCACGGTCCAACTCAGCTGACTTGAGCTTCGAGAACAGCTCGTTCACGGTCAAGGTGTCATACTTCTCGGACTCAACGATAGCCTCAAACTTCCCGTCCCATACGGTACGATCCAACGAGTGCAAGAGCTTCACGGCTCTATCATGATCATCGTATGGGAGCACGGCCACATTGGCTCTCATGTTGTTCACAACGACCGTAAATCGCTGGAAAAGGGCATCGACGGACTCGCTGGGGAGATGAGTGAAGTTCTCGTACTCTCTCCGGTAAGTCGCGTACATCCGAGCCTGAACCTGAGCATTCCCAGCATGTGCATCCTTCAACTGCTCCCAAATCCTATAGGCTAAGTCCTCTGTCTAAACCTGATCGAATTCGGGCTGACACAGAGCACGAAACAAGTAGTCGACCGCCTTGTTGTTGGCTTCGAACATATCCCTCGATCCTGGAGCAAGGAAGTTCATTGGATGAACATAAGCTGTGTTCACCGTAACGTCCCAAAGGATCTGACCCTTTCCGCGGAGGAACGCTGCCATCCGCCTCTGCCACATCTGGTAGTCTTCCCATCGAAGTGCGGAGGACCCAAACCCCGTTCCTGGTACGCCATCTTTGGATCTTACACTGGTAAGAGTCAATGAAGACCGAACCTACTCTGATACCAATTGAAGGACCGATTAGGCGAACCAGAGAGGGGGGAGTGAATGGGAGTCGATAAAAATTCATCTCGAAGGAGATGGGAGCTCCAACAAGATGAACACGGCTTCCGAAAACACTTCTCCGACTCAACTACCCAAGTTGGTCAAGACCACGTAGCCACTGGAGTGCTACTGATCCTAGGAACCAACAACTCAACCAAATGAACCAAACACCCCAAACGCATAGTGGAAAACTAAGTAGCCTGCTGTCTGTGCCACACCGGTCAGACCGATGGCTCCTGCCGGTCAGACCGATGGCACCGGTCAGACCGGTGGACTACGCCGGTCAGGCCGGTGGCGAACAGCAGATGCACAGCAAAGTTCCAGGAAGCCTCAGTGACTCCTCTAGGCCCTGGAACAAAAACCACCACCAAAGAACAACCTGCCAAGAAGGAAAACCCCTCACAAAGCCTAGCCAAACAACTCCAAACACGCCAAGAACTGACCAGCAGGACCACGGGACAAAACCACACGGACAAGGCTGTTCCCCGAGGCAAATCCCACCAAGGGCTCGCACCGGTCAGACCGGTCAGGAGCACCAGTCAGACCGGTCACGCCTGGGCAGCTCAGGATGAACAACGCCCGCGGGTCAACTCCCCCAAATCCAACTCCTGATCTCCCGATTCGCTCCACGGATTCGTACAAGACTTTGGGGATAGTAGGAACACCTCATGGGCACTCCATAGCCAAGATTTGGTCCACCAAAACTTGTTGAATCAAGGGAAATTGAAGGATTTCTGTCAAGAACACCACGAACACTAGAACCACGAAAACTCCAAAATTGAGCCCCTTTACTCACGGATTTGGGAGGGGAATCAAAGGGAAAAGAACCATGAGGGGTTCATGCATACATCCCCCACCAAATCCCAAAGAGAAAGGTCTCAAAACCGCCACAAGAAATTCGCCAAGAAAAGCCTCCGAAAATCACCAAAAAGGAGAAATGGGAAAGACACATCCAAGCCTTGAGGAACCACGCCGAATCATCTATACATAACGAAGAGGTTCATACAAGGTCTAGCTTTCCGCCCGATCATCCTTCCCTCTCACAAGATCTCACCATGAAGCTCTCAAGCTAGTCCTACGAAAATCCTAAGGAAAATAGGAAGAGAAAATAGGAAAACCAAATGAGCTAGGGTTCCAAGAGATGGCTGCCATCCTCTCACCACTTGGGTTATATGGAGGCAACCGAAAGACGAAAATACCCTTACTAGCTAACTAGGGATACATGCCCCTTAAGGGCGAATTCGGAAATCTTCGTCTTCGCTCCATCGGACGGATGCCCAGCGACCGCAAACTTGCTTAGCCTCGACGCAAGCCTTGCGATCCCGACGCGTGTCCTCCGCTTCGAAGATTCCAGACTGCGTCGTCGCACACCGGTCAGACCGGTGCTCCTCACCGGTCAGACCGGTCAGACCCACTGGTCAAACCGGTCTGGAGCTGCTGCACCTCCGTCTTCGGTTCTTCAATCTTGGCTTTGTGGATCAACCAAGGAACCCAGTGGTTTTCTGGTGAACCACCGGAAACCCCGCGAACTCGGTGTAGCCTCTGCCAATCACCACTCATGAGTCGGCTCCCACGTAGTCCCGGCTCGACCTTGGTTTTGAGGCTCAACCAAGAAACCATCCATGACTTCATCTTGCCGTTCTTGCCACCATGCGGCCCGCACTTGACCCCGCTGGCCACCGGGTCCCTCGAACCAAGCCTACTTGCCTTCTCCACACCTGGAGGCCTCACCGGCAACGACCTTTTGCGCTTGTTGTTCACCTGCACCAACACTAGTCAAGCCGCAACCTGCACCTGTAATACTTAGCCAAGAATCAGTCCACACCACGTTGTCAATCACTCATCACACCAGGAAGCGATCATCCACCGGTCCTCGAACCACACATGGCTCTCACTACGCCCCTGCGGCTACGGAGCAAGACACCACCAATGAAGTCTTAAGCTACACTACTCAGACTCGCAAGTTCCTTAACTACTCAGGAGAAGGATAATGCACAACAAAAAACAAACGCGTTCTTAACTTAAAGCGGTAAACGGTCGCGCGACTCACAAGTTTGTTTCGAGCTGTCACAAAATATGATCAAAGGCCCCTGCGAGGCTATTCTATTTTTCTTTTCAGGCCCAGATCATGAAGGGCGTGCTTGGTCATGGCTTCGGCGAAGTCGACGACGTCACTCTCGATGCAGTCGTAGCCGTCGTTGTCGTAGCCCGGGCACCACCCTTGGCTCAGCAACCTCCGGTCCAGATTTGGATAGTGCGACAAGAAAATCGCCACCACCTTGCGGACGACGTCGCGTGCCACGTCCAGTGGTTGCCGACGAGCCGTCGAGGCGACCAGTCCCAGGCGGTCCTTCAAATTGGGGCCAGCAGGGACCCCAAGATCATCCATCACCTTCACGATGGTCTCGGCCATCTTGTCGCGGATTGACCGCACCGTTGCAAGGGTCTTCTTAGTTTCCTCGTGCGACTTCAGCGCCCCCTTGAGCTCCGCCACGGTCTCTGAAGCAAAAGAGGGACAACATTAGCGGAAAACACCTTGTTTGAGAAGGGCAAAACACGAAGAAGATACGCCTCTTACTATTGAGTCTCGCGGTAGACTCGCGGGCAAGGTCCACCAACTTCTTGTTCTCGACAAGCTGAGTGGCCGCAACGCTTTCCTGATCCGCGACCTGCTTCGCCAACTCATTGCGAGCCACACGAAGAGCTGCTCACCCCGAAAAACAAAACAACGTTACGCAATCGAGCAACACATACAAGCAAAAGCGTAAGGAAAACAGGTCGCGAGGCGCTCACCGACGATCTCCTCCTCGTGCTTCTTGGCGACCTCCTCGAGCTGGCCCTTCTCAACATTAACGTCACTGATTTGGGCCTCGAGAGCGGTCACCCTTTCGCAGGCCACCTGGAGGTCAGACTCGGCCCGGCCCACTCTCGTCTCGAGCTCCGTCTTCTCCTGACTGGCGGTCCGGGCGGCGGTCTCGACATTGGAGCACAGCACCGATGCTACCTGCTCCGCCGCGGCCAGCTTTTCCTCCAAGGCGGCCTTCTCCGCCTGCGCAGCAACCGCGCGGTCCTCGGCAGACTTTACCCTCGCTTCGAGGGCCGCGCCCTCGGTCGCCCGCTCGACCTCGCTGGCCGCCGCGACAAGACAGGTCGCGGCCAACTGTGTCTCCGGCTGGGCCTTCTCCGCCCGGAGCGCCTCGATGGCCCGAGACTTATCGTTGCAGCGCCCGACGAGCTCCTAAACCACAGATGAGCTCCACGGTGAGAAAAAACGATGGAGGGTGTACAGAAAATGAAAAGCTAAGAATGTTGACCGCGACTCACCCTCGTGGCGGGCAGAACCAGCCCCATGAGCGCCCGCTCTGATTGGCGCAGCGCCTGCTCCCACTGGTGAAGGCCCTGCTCCAGGTTGCGGTGGGCCAGGGACTCCGCACCACCATCAGCGTCCAGGCCGGTGGAGGTCTAGACCCGCAAGACGGGCACCAGCCAGAGCAGCGGCGCCTCTACCTGCTCCTCGAGCATCGACGCGGTCGATCCCGGGCCCCTTGAGCTCTCTCCGACCTCTGAGGTCGGAGGTGGCGTCTGCTCCTCCGCTACCACAAGGGGAGAAGCGGCGGGGGAAGGTGACTCCGGAATGATGACGACCTCCCGGGCGACCAGCGGGAGGACGACGCTGTCCGAGGAAGCTGCAGCCGACGAGACTGGAGCGGCCTCCCCGGTCACTTCAACGACCGTCGCGGCTGGTGTTGGTATTTATTAAGTGCAATTAGAATATGAAGGATTCCGCAAGCGCACAGAACACCATTGTAGCTTTTCCCTAGGAGAGTATTCTAGAGTATCGTATCCACAGGCAAGCTTTGGCTAAAGAATCTGATAAGTCACAATCATGCATCTACTAACTTAGTAAACCACCTAGACTATAGTGAGGGGGTAAATGATATATATGATAAAGGCATTGGATAGATATGAGAATCCTTATGATAAATGAGTAGCTAGCTAACTGAGAGGACAACGAGAGAGATCTAAGGTTCCTGGATACTTCTCTATTACTTGGGTTCTACGATAGCAATCACACATTAGCACTTCGGGACATCAGAACACTAACCGCAGAAAGGGATGAGAAGGGGGCTAGGAAGCTCTGACAAAAGTCCTACAAACACCAACCCGAACGTGGTGGAATACGTCGGCCATCAGGGCTGTCACCACCTGGGGCTACCACAAACTATCCGTGGGATTGGGTGCAATCTCAGGTAACTGGTAGGCTAAACACCACGCCTAATCTACCAATTACTACTCTAGTCACATACGATTAACGAGAGCACTCGATGCGAGCGAAGATCCCATGCAAAAGTATAACAACTATACTAACCAAATAATGACATGAAAGTAATGGAGAAGATAAATATATTATAAAGCATAAGTCTTACAAGAGAAGATACAAAAACATACCATACTCCGAAGACTTCTCCAAAACCGGAGCGCAGCTCCGCTCTCTCTAACTCTCTAGTTGCTAATCTACTACATTGGAATGTCTAGTTCTAATTCTCTAATATTGATGAGAGGTCATCCTTTCATGGGACAACTCTCAAATCTATATGGTGTCTCCAACCAGGGGGTCTGGGGGCTGCTTATATAGTCCTGAGGAGGTGCTTCGCCACCATACGATCCAACCGACCTTGATCTACGGCCAAGATGTGGTTTTATAGGTCGGTGGAGGAACCTTCTGGAACATACCAGAAGCGGGGCCCGTTTGGCAGCAGGGCCAGGCCGATCGGCCCTGTGAGGAGGCCGATCGGCCTCCCACTATGGTGCTTCAGGCCCATCTTTGGTGGGTGCGTGCGCGTCGTCGTGTCGTTTCCGAAAAACTATAATTTGCGTCAAACGGAGTCCGGATGAGGAAGTTATGCCCGTTTTACCGAACCCCGCTCTGCGACTGATATCTTCTGATTCTGGACTCTGAATATGGCAATTGATATATCCGTTTCGATCATCTCGATGAGCTCTTTGCAATGTTGCACTTTAATTCTTCATTTGGGATGCTTCTATGCTGCTCTTTTGTAGGAGTTGGATTGGAGTACGATTGGGACACGTCTTGGAGTCCTATGACTTGACAATTCTCGCTGTTTTCCCGTTTAGTCCCTACAAATCATAACTTCACCAAAACTCATGGAAATCATTAGTAGCAAACCCCTAAGTCTATATTGATATTCATTTATGCCCTTTTCCATGCTTAATTGATTACTTAATATTAACGTTAACAAGCGTCAACAGATGGGTTCTCCTCGGTCGCAGGATGGTCTACTCCACGACCACCATGGCATCCTCCGCGCTCGCCAATGACTCAGGGGCTGGGCCCCTAGTATCTGCAGCAGCGCTGCCCATCTCCAACAGCGACTCGGGGGTTGGCAGCTCAGCGTTCGCCGTAGCACCGCTCGCCCCCACAGACAACTCGGGGGCGGGCAACTCAACGTCTCCTGCCGGCGCTTCGGGGGTAGGGTCCTCCATGACCTGCTCCCGAGGTCCGGCGAGGCACCTCACCAACTCGGCCGCGTGGGCCGAGAGCGCCTCTTCTGTGGGGGGATTGTTAGTATTTGTTAAGCCCACAGAAATATTATGAAGAATAATCCGCAAGCGCACGGATACCGGTGAACACTTCACCCGGGAAGAGGGTTTTAAATATCATATCCACAGGGAGAAAGGTGAGAGAGTATGTTGAGGTGTATAGCTAATCCAACTGAGTGAGTATCTGAGGACTTGAGAAGATAAGAGTTAAGGAAGTCGCTACGACTGTCTAATTCTTACTCTTGCGAGCTATGTTCTTACCACCTTAAGGGGACATTGCCAAAGAGAAACACTTAGGAAAGGGAGTCTCCCAGCAACAAGGGGGAGGCCTACGATCCCTACAAACGGGAGGTGGACTGCAAAGGATTCAATGGTGCTGTCACCACCACGATCTACCACACGATCCGGAATGCAGGGGGTATCCACAGATAACCCAGATCTAAGCACCACGCTTACACCTAAACTATCCCTCTACTCCATATATTCACATAAAGTAAAGTACTCAAAATAGAGTTGCAGACCATAAGAATAATAAGAACAATGTGCTTACTCAAATAAGAGGTTGATCATGCCGTAGAATCTCAGAAGCAAGCTCCAGGAGGAACTTGATCCCGTAGGTACAAGCCGAAGAGGAGACACCGACAGGTGCGGCGCTTCCTCCAACTCTTCCCCATCACCGCGCTCTAATCTCTCGAACAAGACTAGCTAGATCTCTTGGATCATGGATGTAGTCTCTCAACTTGATGCTCTACTCTCATATTGACGAGAGGTCATCCTTTCATGGGACAACTCTCAAGTCTCTATGGTACCTCAACCAGGGGGTCTAGGGTCTGCTTATATAGTTCTGAGGAGGTGTCATGCACCGTACGATCAAACCGACCTAATACACGGTTTAGATTGCTCCTAATAGGCGGTGGAAGAATGTTCCAGAAGCTGGACCGGGACGGGCCCCGTGGCAGGCCGGTCGGCCCAGTAGGGAGGCCGGTCGGCCTCTGGTGGTGAAGTTGCAGGTCCAACTTTGACGGGTGCGTGCGTGTCATCGTGCCATTTCCGAAAAGTTATAATTCGCGTCAAACGGAGTCCGGATGAGGAAGTTATGCCCGTTTTACCGAACCCCGCTCTGCGACTGATATCTTCTGATTCTGGACTCTGAATATGGCAAATGATATATTTATTTCGATCATCTCGATGAGCTCTTCGCAATGTTGCACTTTAATTCTTCATTTGAGATACTTCTAGGTTGCTCTTTTGTAGGAGTTGGATCGGAGTACGATGACTTGATAACTCTCGCTGTTTTCCTGTTTAGTCCCTGCAAATCATAACTTCACCAAAACTCATAGAATTCATTAGTAGTAAACTCCTAAGTCCATATTGATATTCATTTTATGCCCTTTTCTATATTTAGTTGACAAATAAAAGTATACGTTAATATGTGTCAACAGGGATCACCCCCAATCCAATCTGCCCCATCGACAGATCGCTACGAGCAGGGCTCTCAGCTCCCCCCCGGCGGGACCATCGATTCTTGGGTCCTGGACCCACCCGCCTCCTCGACGGCCGCCCCCAACGGAAAGACTGGCGGCGGACCGGCCAGCGACGGCACGTCTTCGACCACCTGAGTCGGACAGCGCAACATCTTCACGAGCACCGACTCCATCGTGCTGGGGTGAGGACCACTGAAACGTAAAAGGAGTCGTAACAAAAAGCAGGTAACAAACATGTTTCCAAGAGATTCAGGATGCGAATCAAAGAACAACGAGTCAGGACTTACCTCTCCGCAATAATGCGGGAATGTTTCGAGCTCCCCAAGGTCAAACCGGGGGAGGGCGCCGCTCGTTTGCTCCCCGAAATCGGAGCGGCAGCCGGGGCGGAATCCGGCCGAAGTCCGGCGACGATCGTGGACTGGGGGCACCACTGAGAGGTGGACGACCCCCCGCCCTGTACCCTGGGTAGGAAAGAAACCCTCGGGGCGTTTCTCCGCTCTAGTGGCAAGCGTCCTGACGGGGAGTCCGATCTCCGGCGCGAAGAAGAACGGCGCGAGGCCTCACGCTCTGACGTATGGCGAGAGACGTCCCCGCGCTGGGAGGAGCTCCTACTCCTCTCACAGTCACTACGCTGAGAGGTGCAGCTGCACACCTCGAACTGGTCTGCCCGAGGAGACCGGGGCAGCGCCTGCAGGCTCGAGCTGGCTCCCACAACAGCTAAGGCGGACCCCGACCCAGCACGCGGTTGCGAAGTCACCTGCAGCTCGTCGTCACTCCACGTGAACTCAGAGTCGGAGTCCCCAGTATCCGGCGGCGGCGACGAGGGATCCTTGTTCTCGGAGACGTCGGCCTCCTGAGCACGCCGGCATGAAGCACGACCGTCATTCCTCAACCGCTTCTCGATCTCCTTCTGCTGGTGGGCCTTCTTGCGGTCGGCCCGCCGCTTGTCCCGTGCGGCAATCAACCGGGTGCGCGCCCGGTCCGCCGGCAGAGGAGGGAGCGAGGAGAGGATGTTCACCTTCCCCATCTAGACGAACGCAAAAAGATTAGTACCTATCACGAAAATCCTAAGTACGGGCCAAGAGGTGCCAAGAGAAGCATACCAGGGCCGAGGTGGTCGGGTCAGGGAGCATCGGCAGCAGGTCCGGCGGCGGCCAAAATAAGTAGGTAATCCCGGTGGCCTGCGACACCCGGTGCTGGACCTCTTCCCCCGAAGGCAGAGGGTTGGCTATCACCGTCCCCTCGAAGGGGGCCCGGTCATCCGTCATCTCGAAGATGCGCAGGGGGCGTCGCCGGAGCGGAACAACCCCCCTCGCATGGTAGCTGCCGATGACGACTACAAAATCCACGTGGTGGTCGCGGAGCATGTTGAGGGCCTTGAGGGCGTCCAGGAGGAACCAGGGCTGGTCTTTCTTCTCCGGCCTGTACTTCCACTTCTCCGGCGCGCGGTCGAACCAGAGGCCGGTGTACTCGGGGTCGTTCTTAAGGTAGAACCAGTCCCGGTGCCACCCGCTGTAGGAACTCGTCAGGGAGGTGGAGATGTACTCGTCCATCCTCCCCTGCTTCCCCCGGAGTCCGACGCACCCAATCGCCACCACGGTGCGATCGTCCTTCAGGCACACAAACTTATAAAAGTACCGGAATAGCCCCCAGTGGGCTCCCTGGCGCAGGTACCCCTCGCACAATGCCTCGAATGCCGCCATCTGCTGGATGCCATTCGGGTTGAGGTTGTGGAGTTGAAGGTTGTACTCCTCGAGCACGGTGCAGATGAATCGCCCCGCCGGGATGGAGAAGCCGCGCTCGTGGAAGGCCACGAACGAGACTATGTATCCCGTAGGGGGTGCGGGGGCACGCTCGCCCCCGAGAAGCCTCCACTCCCCCGCCTCGATGTGCCGCGGCAGCATGCCGTCGGCGACGAGGCGATCGAGCTTGGACCAGGTCACACTCGAAGGCGCCCAGTTCGACATGGCGGTGGCGAAGAGAAGCGAGTTCGCGACTGGAATCAAAGAAGGCGCAAGAGTGAAGGCACGGCAGATGCGGAGGCTAAGGCAGAGGCGATAGCGGCGGAGTGAGCAAGAAAGAAGAAGGGGAAAAATCCCAACCGGCGGCCACGGTTTATAAGGGGATAACAACCGTGCCCTCGGCAGTTATTGCCCAGGCCCGTCTCGGGCCACATCCCTCACATGCCGAAGCGTCGCTCCTCAAAAGGCACGCCCACCTGAGCCAACCGCGCACGAGCGCGCTGCCACGTCACCTGTGGCGGGCCCACGAATCCCACGACCGGCGCAAAATCTCCACTCTTTACCCCACGATGCGCATTTTTGCTCAAACGTGCAACGATACGAAAACTCTCATGAGTTCAAGATCTAAACATTTAACCCCACGCACAAGTCTCCGACTTGTCCGTGAGCTTGGGGGCTATCACCCACGGGTGCGCTTGCGTGCCCCCTCCGGAAGAAACATATCCAACCTCTTCGTCCCCACGGCCACTGAACCTGGGAGCGAGTCCTTGACTCCCTCACCAGGCTCGGGGGCTACTGACGAGGCCCTGGACCAGGGCCCACCACAACCTCTAAAAAACGCAGTACGGACTGACGCATAGCGTACTTAGCGGCTAGTACAACAAGTATTACGCCTCCGAGTACCTGGCAGCCCATACGACCAGTTTCCTTCTTGGGCCAGGAGCTGGGCGTCCCATGGGCTCCACTGCCTCCTCCCCTGAGTACGTGGCGGCCCACACGACAAGTCCCCGACCACGTGGTGCTCCGCACGAGTAGTTATCGTCCCTCTCCCCGACAACTCACTCGCACGAGTAGTTTCCGTCTCTGACCAGCCCGGGCTTCTCACCGAAGGCAACGGCGACGTAGGCCCCCCTGCTGAGATCCCGTGATATTCGCGTGCTGCCATGTGCAAGCTTCTCCACGTCGGGCCGCCCTGACCAGGCCGATCTGGTGTCAGAAGGCGGACCGGGCCGATCTGGTGTCAGAAGGCAGATCCATCCACTATGCCACGAACGGTACAGTGCGTGCTGTGCCACGGGCGGCACAGTGCTCGCTATCACCTAAACATCGAAAGGTGTGGCGAAGACTACTCGCTCGCACGAGTAGTTTCCGTCCCCGACAAGTTCAGAGCTCCACGTCAAAGGCAGCGGTGATGCGGCCCCCCCCGCTGAGATCCCGGGTTATCCGCGCGCACTCGCCCGCGCGCCACCACGTGCTCGCTCCTCCATGACGGGCCGTCCTGACCTGGCTGATCTGGTGTCAGAGGGCGGATCCGTCCGCTATGCCACGAACGACACAGTGCGCGCCGTACCACGAATGGCACGGGGAGCGCTGTGCCACGAATGACACAGTGTACGCCTCCCCCTAAACTTCGAACGGTGTGGCGTAGGCTACTCCATTCCCACAGTATCCAGGAAAGACGTGCTCTTGTTCCACCGACGGGGGTAGGGTACGATCCCTACGCCTCGCCCTCGGCGAACTACTCGAAGGAGAGCCCGAGAAGCCCCGTAGGTGACTACTCGGGACACACGGTTCAAGGAAAGCCTACGCCGCCATCTGCAACCTCGTAACCGTAACAGTTCTTCGCCGCCCCATCATGACGGTCCGACGCGGAGAAGGACGCCCTACGTTGTAAACTAGTCCGTACCCTCGATTGAACCCCCATAGACCTCTCCCTTGCGACTATAAAAGGGGAGAAGGGGAACACTTGTAAGACACATTCACTTTCACCCCCACACGCATTCAGTATCGATATCTCATCTCACATCATCCCGTAGACACACTCACACGCTCACGTACGCAGAACTCTGGTACAAGAATCCAGCGCAGCGCACTAGGGACTTGGGTGCAGAAGCCCTCTCCCGACCTGTTTCTAACCCCTAGTACAGACACTTGAGCATAAAGAACACCCCCTCTCAGACTGGACGTAGGGTATTACTCTCCGGAGGCCCGAACTAGTATAACTCCGAGTGTCTCTTGTGCAACCGTGCGGATCCAGACACGCGTTCGTATAAATTTACTTACCGGCGGTGACAAACCCCGACACATTGCCTATACCTGACCAAGCATGGTCCATCATAAGCTTAGACTTCATTGAGGGCCTACCCAAATCCCAAACATATGACACTACCCTAGTAGTGATAGACAAGCTAACTAAATGTGGGCATTTCATTCCTCTGAAACATCCTTACACAACCCTCTTTGTTGCTCAACTATTCTTGAATAGTATCTACTGCTATCATGGCATGCCACAATTCATTATCTCTGATAGGGATAGAATATTCTCAAGTGCTCTTTGGCAAGAACTATTCAAACTATCTGAAACCACATTGAACATGAGCTCAGCTTACCACCCTCAAACTGATGGCCAAACAGAGAGACTTAACTAGTGCTTAGAAACCTACCTAAGATGCATGGTGCAAGCCTGTCCACACAAATGGGCTCAGTGGTTAGCCTTGGCCGAGTTCTGGTACAACACCACACCTCACTCCGCCCATGGCAACACACCCTTTGAAGTGTTGTATGGGCACCCTCCTAGGCATTTCGACATATATGCAGCAACTCAGTGCTCTGTCCCAGATCTTGAGCAGTGGTTACAGGATCGAGCTGCCATGCAAGAGGTAATCAAACACAATCTGCAAAGGGCGCAAACAAGAATGAATGCTCAAGAAGATAAGCACAGACAAGAGAGGGAATTTCAGATTGGTGATTGGGTGTATGTGAAGCTTCAACCATATGTGCAAATGTATGTAGCCAAGAGATCATCACAGAAGCTCAGTTACAAATACTTGGACCATATCTCATTCTACAGAAAGTGGGTCCAGTAGCCTACAAGTTACAGCTACCTGAAGCAAGCCAAATTCATCATGTGAATCACATCTCACAATTGGAGAAGGCCCTTCCTCCTGGCACTACGGTAAGCACTGACACCGATTTACATTGCATTTCCCCCACTACTACTCCAGTGCCTGCACAGGTGATCGAGACACGCTTGTGCAAAGTGGCTAACAAAGCAGTCAAGTTCGGGTGCATCAAATGGAGCAACCTACCTCATGACTGGACTGCATAGGGGTACTAAACACCATCACCATCAGTGGCTAATTCTGTCGTCAATCAACTTGGGGGACAAGTTTGATTCTAAGGAAGGGGGGATTTCATGACCTCATATGGGCCTAAGGCCGTGTGTACTCTCACTGGGCCCAAGGCCGTGTATAAACTGAATTGGGCTGAAGCCCAGGAACCCATTCAGCCACCGGGTCGGCTTGTGGCCCGGTTAAGTTGTTGTTGTGGCAACAGGGAAGGCAACAAAGAACACAAACACTAAAACATATCTCCTCCCCATCCTCGCTCCGGCTTCTCTTCTCTCCTCCCCAAGTCGCCGCCACCAGCACAAATCCGTCCAGACTCGCTGGTGTGCTGCCGGTGTAGCGAGGACCGTGACAATCGCCCGGTCAGGATTCCAAAGACGGTACCTCGACACGATCTATGTCCGGTTCGCAACCGCAACCGGCTCTAATGCCACCACTTGACAGTGTCCGCGGGGAAGCGACGCGATAACATCATCGGCGAACTCGTCGAAGTCACACACGCGCGCACAAACTGATGACAGAGATATTCTCAAAAAAAAAAAACTGATGAGAGAGATGAACACCTAAGACTCGATCGGTCTTGTTTTGTGCTGTAACTAACAGCGTTTTCCGTGTACTTTATTGCCTTTTAAACAAACTGTAACACGCCACACCCCTCTATGCGACGAGTGCCATCCCAAACGTCGTCGAAGAGTGCAGCGCGAACGACGCGCTCCCGTGCAAACCAGTGCACGTTAAAGCTCAACTAGACTCGCACAGCCTGAAGACCCCCCGGCCATGCACACCTATGATATATAGACATTTTGTCGGGGCCCCACGTGCATGCAAAAGATCCACGCAGCCAACACACGGCACCGCCTGCCCATGGGGAATCGTCAGCAGATCGCTCTCCCTGCGTGCCGGCCCTGTGATGATGATCACCATGCAGGCTAGCTCCTACGACGTACGTACACACACTTCACGTTCACAATGCAATTTTACTAGTACTACACAATAATGCATCATATATACTGCTCCCTCCGTTCGAAATTGTAGATCGCTCGAAACAGAGAGGGAGTACCATGCATGCAGCATGCATGACCAGCATGCAGCATGCAACCTAGTCGCCGTTTGTCGTCTCAGTCTCAACTTTCGGGAGCGGAACGGAAGGCTGCTCCTCGTCGTCGTCTGAGGTTCTGAGCTCTTTGGGAGCGGAAGGCTGCTCGTCAGATGAATTCTTCTGCGCCGACGGTTCTTCTCCCTGCCGATCCTTCTTGTACTTTTCGAAGAACTCCTTGTTCTCCTTCTCCAGCTCCTTCCAAACTACCATTGCAAAGGAGGAGATCAACAATAGGACTAGTGGAAACTTAAGAAGAACTAACATGCAGCTGGCTAGCATTATACCGGTGGATGTGACGACGGGCTGGATGCTGGCCTTCTTCTCCAGCGTCTCCATGCACTCCTCCTTGTTCATGTTGTAGCAGATGCACGTCTCGATCAGATGCTGCACCTGCATATATTATCATTAAGGTTTCCATTACACACACACACACACACACACACACACACACACACACACACACACACACACACACACACACACACACACACACACACACACACACACACACACACACACACACACACACACACACACATATATATCATTATCATCATCATCATCATCATCACCATGCTTAATTATATTTATGTGTGTTTGTGCGCACGCGCGCGGTGCATCTCAAATTCTCGATGCACACGGCAGCAGAGATCGCGCGAAAGCACTTGCATGCGTACCAGTCTGATGTACGACGCCGGAGTCGATGGGCTGCCGTCGTCCATGGCCTTCGCTGCCGCAGCCGAGTCGCCGACGACCGGCCTTCCCTCCTTGTCCATACGGCCGGGTGGAGATTGAAGACAAGCTAGCCGGCACCCGGCAGCTAGCTAATTCCTATTGCAACTGAAGCCGCGGCAGCCGGGATGTGTGTTTCGCAGCTAATTCCTAGTATGGACGACCGGTGGAAAGCGCGACGACTAGTGTGCCGGCGGGGAGGTAGAAATATATAGGGGCGCGCGGGAGGGAGGACGATCTCGGAGAGGGACACGCCTCCCCTTCCATCATCCTGGCCATTCGGTTTATCAAGAGGGGTAGGCGAATTGCTCCTAATTAGATTTTTGCAGTAGTTAACACATTATACACATGACCGTACCTTTTTTTAAAAATTTGGAGGTCCTTTTTATATTGCATTCATTGGTTGGCTTCTTAGGTTTGGTAATTTCTTTGTCAATTACATTTTAATAATTACTTGTATCACTACGTAATAAACTTTACTTTTTTTTTAAAATAGTATAGCTAATCACAAATGCAATAATACGATTTTACCAAGTTAATATATAGTTTTAAAATGTTAATAGTCACATCAATTGAGAAGAAGGGAAAAAATACAAAGTTTTCGATGTATCGCCAAACTAAAACACTAACAACTTTTGAAAAGCAACGATCAATGAGGTGTTCTGTATTAGGAAAATTTTAGGGTGCTTGTAATTAATGTGAGCCATCCATCTGGTGAAATCTAACGGTGGTAGTACCAGGTAGTACTAGGTAGTACCAATGGGGTAGTACCCGGTAGTACTATTTTGGTGGACCCGGTACTAAGTACTATCTGGTACTACCTAATTAAATTAGCTGGTGAAAAATATTAGTACAAGGTACTACCTGGTACTACCCGGTACTACCCAAGTACCGGAACAAAGGGAAAATTTTTAAGATGCTTGTAATTAATGTGAGCCATCCATCTAGTGAAATCTAACGGTGGTAGTACCAGGTAGTACTAGGTAGTACCAATGGGGTAGTACCACGTATTAATAGCATTGGTTATGTTAACAAAACCTTCTAAACATTTTTTTTTCTTTTTGAGAGAACACATCGGATTCTTTTTTTGCAATAAGACTCCAGGACAAGTCGGAGTCTTTTTCTTAGAAACATGAGTCCAAAATCCACTAGTACGTGAGTACGATGCAACATCTACCTTTCGTTACGTCACCTCTGAAATATACCGTATTGCAACATCAACTCTTCAATATAAATAGGTAAATTAAGAGATAGTAACGCAAAACGCCTTCTAATGGAGTTTTTTTTACAACTGCGATATATTACGTACGTATACTTGCTTTAAAGAGGCACCAATTTTGTGGAAATCATCGTTCTACCTCCATTTTTTAAGACCGAGGGGACTGTCGGCGCGCACCGACCGCCGAGGCTCGATATCCAGGTGGAACGAATGACAACGACAAGGTGATGAATCGAAAAGCGGGAGGTTTGGCTGATGAAGGCATCATGTTCGATCTGTATGGATTTGGAATGGAGCACAAGTTTGCTACTCCCCTTCCATTTCAAATTATATATCATTTTTTCCATTTCAAATTATAGATCATTTTTTCCATTTCAATTTTTTTATGTGGGGAGTACAGTAGCTCCTAAAATAATCGAATAGTTTGCTAATTTCAAGCATTCAAAATACAGCCCCCTAATTTCGTCTTGCTTTTTCTTCATTCAAAAATATAGTCCGAGAGTGTGGAATAGTGGTAAGAGCTTTTGACAGTGAAAAGCTAACTTTTATCATGCATGAATAGGGTTGGAGGATATCTGAATATCTCACCCCTTTCCTCTTGGAAAAATGGCCCATGGAAAGGTCTATTTAAAGAATCTCAAAGTAAAAGTGCAGTGACATTCAAGTTGGTAGAACCCAACTGAAATATGAGAGCATTCTCACTTCTCTGAATACGAAGGAGAGAATGGGGTTTGGGTTACACAACACGTGCACACGTATTTTTTTTGAACGAACCGCACAAAATAGTGTGTGTTTCATTGATATAGAAGAAAATACAAGACTACGACTCTGAGAAGCCATAGGCAGGCAACAAAAAGAAAAGAAAAAACAACTCGCCCGGTTGGATTAGGGCATCAACGCGGGTAACACTCACCGGCCGGTTGGATTGGGACCTCAACATGACCACACTATGTCGCACTACTATACACCACCGCTGCCGGGAAGAAGACGCAACCGCAGCACGCGCCCACCAGCACACACCTAAAGACATCAAGTCAATGACGTGACCCGGCGCTGAAAAGAAGCAAAGAGGGGTAGACGCCACCACACTGAGAAGGTCGCCACCGTGTTGGACCCTTCGACGTAGCGCCGCTGCATCAAAGCAAAACCACTCGACGGAGAGAAGCACCGAGCCCGAGCAACTCACAACGCGCGGGGGCCTCGCCTCGCCCGCCATTGGACTCCTCCACTCTCGTGCACGGGGTCACCACGCCCGCCACGACGCTCACGCTCCGGGCCCGTCTCGAAGATGCCGCCAAGGTAGAGAGCCAAGAAGCCCCACACCCCATGCTCAAATCAGCACCGAAACCTCCATTGAAGACCGAATTCCTCTCGTTGCTTCCCCTCACAAGAAGTAGTTGCCGTCGAGCCAGTAGACCAAGGATGTCGCCTGCGCCGTCAGTCGACGTTGTACCGCACCGGGAGGCTTCAGGCATGCCGGAGCAACCCGCCACGATCCGCTGCAAGCCGAGTCGTCCCCCGCTGTCGTTGCTACAAGCGCTGTCAAACAACGCAGTCCCGCACTGCACTAGCAATTGCATCAATGCCAGTCGTCGTGGTCCGCTGCAAGTGTACGAAACAACAGCAGGAAGGCAACCCCTAAGACTGACTCCAGCAGCTTCCCCATCCCACACCACTAGCGCAAAATGGGGAAGGGGAGAGCCCTGTACCGGCTCCAGCAGCTGCCGCAACGGTAGCTGCAAAATGAGCGATCCCTCCCCCATGAGCGCATTCCTGTGGAAAATTCCCCCTTTCTCCCTCCTTCTCTCAACCGCTCGCGCTCTCCCTCCGTCGCCTCCACCAGCGGCCGCCTGCCTCCGCCCGCGACCTCCACCCGCGGCGAGGCCACCTCCTCCCCGCGCGGATCCAGGCCGGCGGACCTCCTCCCCGGTAGATCCAGGGCCAGCGGTGGCCCCTTTGCCTCCTCTGTATCACCCCGGTGGCGGGCGGAGGAGGAGCTTGAGGACAACGACGGAGGAGGAGCTTGAGGACGATGGCGAGGTCGGGCGCAGATCCGGCGCAGGTGGACGGCGGTGAGGTCGGGCGCACGATGACGATGGCGAGCTTGAGGTCGCTGCTACCCTGCTCCGCCTCCACCCTCCGCTCTGTCGTCGAGCGGCCTCGAGGGCAGAGCTCCACAGCGCGGAGGAGCTCGCCTGGCGCGAGGCATGAGGACCTCCGCCCCTCTCCTCCAGCGGCCTCGGGGGCGGAGGATCTCCACGACGCGGAGGAGCTCGCCCGATGAAGAAGATGCAGCAGAGGAGCGGGAGCTCAACTGCTCGCGATGCGCGATGCAGATGAGGAAGATTGCTGGAAGCCACCTTCATTTGCGACATGAAATTTTTCTCTTTCTTTTCCTCATAGCCGATGCGGATGGGGAAGATTGCTGGAGATAGTCTCCACCAACAAGAAAGTCGCTGCCTCTGCCGTGAGGGAGGCAACCCCTTGCCTGATCGTCGCATGACTGAGTTGTCGAAATGGCCGGAGCGACCGTGACAGAGGACTGGAAGCATCGCAGCTGAAGCGGGTCTCAAGAGACGACGCCTCCAGGATGGACAGGGTTTTCACCCAAAGACCAAGATGCGAAAGAGGTGTAGCTCCAACATGGCGCCCCCAGCGGAGAGAGTGACGTTCGAAGACGCTGCCGCCATAAGGCTTTCGCCCGGAGCATCCGACCCCATTGCAACCGCCCCGCACGGCGTTCCAGCAACACCGCCACAATCACCACAGCTGCGAGACGCCTCCGTCGCGAGCCGTACGCCGCGCTGCTGAACCTCATCTTCCCTGCAGCCCCCACGAGCGACGCAAGCCGCGCCGCCCTCGTTGGGCCGGCCAACTCTTCGGGCGCCGCCGCCTGTGCCGCCGCACGCCACCTCCACATCTCGTCCCCCGCCTTGACGCAACAGGCGTGTCGGGGTTCTCAACCGCGGCAGTAAATTTGTATCGAATCGTGTGTCGGATCCGGATGGTTGACACGGGAGACACAAGGGGTTTATACTAGTTCGGGCCTCCGAGGAGTAATATCCTACGTCCAGTTCCGAGTACTCATGTTCCTATGCCGGGGATGTCTGTAGTAGGGGTTACAAACTTGGTGATCGGTCAGCCTTTTTGTACGTTGCACCCCTCCCCCTTTTATAGTCACAAGGGCGAGGGGCAAAGAGGGAAAACGAAAATAAGCTACAGTGCTATGGTGTTGTGAAGTTTTTTCCATCATTGATGTCCGTCAGGCGGCGTGGGAGGGCGCTGAGCTGTGGTGTCGTCGGAAGTCGCCGCGTGTGCTGCTGCCACTGTTGATTCCGAGCACTTGGCACCTCCTCTGAGTAGTTCACATCGTGACTCAGCCTTCTTGAGCGCGTCTTAGGCCTGCCACGTTATAGCCTAAGAGCTGATAGATGGTAATCGAGTGCGCGTTCTGACGGGGTGGCGTGCAGCTGGCGTTGGATGTGACGGCGTGTCAGAGGTCGTGGGGGTGTACTGTGCGCCATTACAGCCCTTGTCAGACCCGGCCGTCCTCCCGTCGCACCAGCTGTGGTCTTTGCATGGTGTGGAAAACGGCGTCACGCGTGTCATCGCGGAGGAGCTTGGGGGGCTGGGGCGGCGGCACGTTCGTGTGGGACCCCTGAACCGCGCTCTGGCTCCCCCGTGTGGACCCCGCCTTTAGTCGGAGACGGAGATTACCCGAGCGAACGAGTAGTCGGAGGCGAGGCTGGGAGTACTCTGAGACGACGCGCTCTCATGCGAGGCGGAAAGTACTCGTGCGAAGCGGAGGGTACTCGGAGCCGAGGCGTACTCGTGCGAGGCGGAAGGTACTCGGGAGTGGGGAAGTCTTGTCATTGAGGGTCTTGACGAAGATCTGCATCCCTCCTTGTCCTGGATCTTAGCCTTCACATTGTCAATGGTGTCAGAGGACTCCATCTTCAAGGTGATTATCTCGTTGCTTAGGGGGCCCTAATCCAGGCCCTCGTCAGTAGCCCCCGAGCCCGTGGTGGGAGTCAAGGACTCGCTCGCAGGCTCAGCATCGGGGAAATGTTGTAGTTTTTGTTCTTTGATTTACTCGGTGGGTGCGCGCGAGCGCATCCGCCGGATGTAGCCCCCGAGCCCATGAAGGAGTTGTAGACTCGTTTATGGGGTTTTGAATTTTGAAATGTTGTCATTGCCTTGGAAACTCTGGTCGTGGCATCCGCGGCCATATCGGTAATTGCGTCCGCTCCGCTAGTCGTGGCTGACGTGGAGATTGTGACGGTTGGAGGGCACGGCGCGTTGCAGGTTCAGACCTGTGGGCCCACCCGGTATCGGACCGTCACGCGAGCGTGCCTCTGTCGCTTCTGGGGATGCGCCCACCGGGCGGGCGGTTTTACGGCGTAGTGGGGCCGACATTAAATGCTAGCGGCCACGTTTGCCCCTTATAAACCGCATGCCGGTTGAACTTCGTACTTTTTCCCCTCGATTCCTTGCCTTTGCCAGCATCGCTTGCTCGTCTGCTCCTAGCCCTTGCGCCGCCGCCGCTACTCCTTCAATCCGCTTCACACCCTCGAGCTCGACAGACGCCATGTCAAACTGGACGTGTTCCAATGTCTCCCGCTCGATCCTCCAGCGGCTCGTCACCGCCGGCCAGCTGCCGGTCCTCACCGCCGCTGAGGAGTGGAGGGTCCCGGGCAACAAGTCGGTGCCGCACCCGCCGGACGGCTACGTCGTCTCATTCGTGACATTCCACGAGCGGGGCTTCACCATTCCAGCCGGCCGATTCATCCGCGCCGTTCTTGCGGAGTACCGGCTGCAACTCCACCACCTCAACCCCAACAACATCCAACAAATGGCGGCATTCGAGGCGTTGTGTGAAGGGTACTTGGGAGTGGGCACCCACTGGCACCTTTTCCGGTACTTCTTCAGGTTCGTGTGCCTAAAGGACAAGTCGCTCCCGGCCACCCTTGGGTGCGCCAATCTTCGGATGAGGACGAAGATGAGCGAGGAGTACATCTCCAGCACGTTGACGAGCTCCAACAGCGGCTGGCACAAGGGGTGGTTCTACCTCAAGGACTACCTCGAGTTCCCACTGCCGAAGTATACCGGCTCCTCCATCGCCGAGGCGCCGACGAACTGGAGCTATGGGCCCCCGGAGACGGAGCAGGATAGGCTTCTCGGGGATTGCTGGGTGATGCTGGCCAAGCTTCGCGACACCAGGGTCGACCTGGCGGCCGTCATCGGCCAGTACCACGCGCTGGGGATCATCCCTCTCCAGCGCCGCCGTCTTCGCATCTGCCAGATGACGCCGGATAGGGCTCCCTTTGTCGGGACCGTGTCCGCTCCTCGGCTCCCTTCGTTGGATGAGATCCAGCGCCGCGTGGGGCAGGCAATCGGGAAGGCCAACTACTCGTGGCCACCGCCCCAACTCCTACCCATGCTCCCCTACGAGGGGACCAAAAGATATGTAAGTCTTTCTTCCCTCCGACTAAAGCTCCGACTATCTTGTATCCTTTGTGTTGATTCTCGTCCTCTTCCTTGCTTTCAGTTGAGGCCCGCGGACCCCCTCCCCGCGAAACCGCCTCTTCCTGAGGATGTGATGCCGAATCGTGCCCAGGCCGCCGCGGACAGGAGGAGGGCCGCCCGTAAGGCCCAGCACAAGGACAAGGAGATCGCAAAGCGCGAGCGGAATGACGGCCGCGCCAAGCGTAGGAAGATGGAGGAGCCCGCTGTCTCCTCGGATGAGGATCCCTCATCGTCGCCACCGTGGTCCAGTGACGGTGGTGATGCCGGTGTCGACTGGAGCACACTATCGTCTCCGTCGCCCCCTCCCCAGCGGTAGGCCGTGGGGTCCAGCTCGAGGCAGCGACCGGAGCCAGCTGCCCACGAACAGGGAACGAGCTCCAGCTCGCGCCCGCCTCCACGTCCGGACCAGGAGGATCGGAGGGTGACTCGCTCCCGGTCGAGCCCCAGCGGCCAAGAGCAGCAGAGGGAGAGGAGGAGGTCCCCGCGGCGAGACGACTTGTCCAGGCATTCGGCGGACCGTGATCCGTCCACTCGCCGTCCCTCCGACGACTCATCGCGGCGGGGGTCGCGCTCCCCGAGGAGGCGGTCGCCCCCTAAGGCGAGATCGACGTCGCCGGAGCCTGCTCTGACCGCGTCGCACAGGGAGAGTGTGAATGCTCCCCCACAGCATCTTCAGTCGTTGGTCATCCGTGGTGGTGGGGCCCACCCGTGCAGGCCCCCCTCGCCCAGAGTGACAGTCGAGGCCCGTCCTCCGTCCTGCCGGGGGCAAGAGATCAGCCCCCGAGTCGTCGGGCGCAGCCCCCAGGCCTGTCAAGCGGGCCTGCATCATCTCCTCCATGTAAGTGACTTTCCGCGCTATCCCGTTACCTTTGTCCTTCGATTTTCGTTCACCTTATTGATTCGCCCTTCTCGTGTTAGTCGTTCCAACATTGGTGCGCTCAGCCTTGCGCCGCGGAAGCGCGCGACCCTGGGCGCGCGTACTCCCTCGTCCGCTCCCCGCTCTTCAACTCCCGCGTCCGTGCCAGAGACAGCCCCCGAGCCATCAGCGGCGGCGCCAGAGACTCGTGAAGCGGCGGCGTCCCCACCTTCGTTGGGGGGTGGTGGCATGGTCGGGGGACAGGCAGCCCCCGAGCAATCTGAGCCCTCGGCGGCGCCTATCGTTGGTCAGGGCGCCGTCGCGCAGGCGGCTCCAGAGGTGAGTCTGCCCTCGGCGTCGGGCACCGGCGACGGCGAGACCGTGGAGGTGGAGGCCCCCTCGTCGTCCTCGCAGCTCCCGGTGGCCACCGATATGGGAGGGCCAAACCTCTCAGGTGGTGATACGACTGCCTACGCGGTCGAGCTGGAACGGTGTCTGCTGGCGTCGGAGGAGCTGCCAGCTGAGGCGCCCGTGCCGCCCGCCCCGGAGGTCGTTGTGGTGGTCGAGGAGGACGTGGCGGTCGAGGAGGTCACGGTGAGCCCTGAGGCGTCCAGGACCCAGACGACAGAAGTGGTGCCGGACGGAGCTGCCACGCCAGCCCGCCGCTGTTGTCGCAGAGGTGGTTGAGATTGCTGTGTCGCCTCTTCCCGACACGTAGGCGCCTGCTTCCCTCAAGGACGCGATGGGCCGCGCTTCTCCAACCACCGTCCGAGAGGTTGACGAGAGCTCAGGAGCTCGTTCCTTCTCAGCCCCCGAGGGAGGTGAACATGGCCTGGGCCTCGGGCGCGCCACGTGGGCCGGAGCCCATGACCCCGACGCGCACAACGGCGAGGACGAGGAAGGCACGGCACGTCGCCGCCTCGTGTGGGGTTTACGGTGGGCGGAGCAGGCGATCAACGAGCTTGTCGTCCCGGGCTCGTCGGTGAGTTGGCCGAGCCCAATCCTTGATTTTGGGTTTTGATTTTCGAGTTGTTGCTGCGATTGACCTTCTTCTCGGCCCAGGTGCTCGCCAGCTGCAGCGCCAGGAAGACGCGCACCATCGAGGAGCTCCAGGCCGAGAAGGCCCAGCTGGAGATGTAGCTGGTCGCCGCCCAACTGCCAGCTGTAGGAGCGGTGGCAGGCGAGGCGTCGGTGAGGACCGCTCTTGAGGCTGCGGCAAAGTCGGCGGAGGACCGTGCAGTCGCCACGCAGTCTGCCGCGGATGTCGCCGTGTCGGAGAAAGCAGCCCTCGAGGCCAAGCTTGCCCAGGCGGAAGCCACCGCCGTGGAGCTGCGAACCGCCACCGCAACTGCTGCTGAGGCAGCTCAGAACGCAGCTGCCACTGCTGCTGACGCCGAGGCCGCGTCCCAGACCGCCTTCGAAGAGAAGGCGACGCTTGAGAAGAGGGTGGTGGACCTGCAGCAAGACCTGGCGCACTATGAGGCAGACCTGAAGATGACGAATAATCAGGTCTACAACCTCTCCACCAGGCTGCAGGAGGCCACCGACGAGGGGACGCGGCTTCGTGAGGAGAATAGCCAGATGGCACGGGAGATCCAGGGTGAGCATCTTTGTGTCCTCAACTTTCATGATGTCTCCTTCCCTGCGTTAATCGTTGCTGATGCTGCTTCACTCTTTGGTTTTAACAGGGATTCGCATAGCTCATACTGCACAAGCTGCCAAGCTGGCGGAGAAGGCTCAGGAGGTCATCGCCGCTGAACTCAAGCTCCACGAGATGTCTGAGACGGCCAAGGACTTGGCGGACCAACTGTCGAGTATGTTCTTTTCACCCCGACCCCTTGCTCCTTCTTGATTGTGCTTCTCATGACTCAACTCTGACTCGTTCTCTGTTTCCAGAGGTCAAAGCCGAGCTGGAGGATTCTCAGAAGGCTCAGCACAAGACAGAGGAGGCGCTCAAAAAGAACATACTAGACCGCGCCAAGCTCGGCCGACATGTTGACATGATTTTGACGGAGCTCGGTGCCCCGCCTGTGCAAATGCCACCCCAGGTACTCGGCGATCGGCTCAATCTTCTGCCGGGCTTCATCAAGGAGAGAGAGCTGTCGACCTCTCGGCAGGTGGTGCACTGGGTCCTCTCCATGTTCAGCTCGCAATACCAGGGGCTGGACTTTCAGGCACTGAGTGGTGGTTGGGCCCCCGGCTACACGAACGAGGAGCTCGACAAGATCGAAGAGGATTGTGCCGCCCTTGCCCAAGCCATGGCCAACACCGCGATGAAGGACCTGGAGCTGATTCCAAAAGACACACCAGAAAACGACTCTGGGCCTTCCCATTAGATGTATTAAGTTGTATAATAGTTTAAACAAAACTTGTATGCGCGCCGTACTGAACAGCTTTCATTTTGTTTTGAAATCGTCGCCTCCTGAAACATTCCCCGAGTACCCGTGGACGACTGTACAACGAAGTGCCAGCACTTAGATGCTCAGGCCGATCGAACTTTTCTCTGGAGCCACGGGGGCGTAAGAGTCGGAAAGCTCGACCTGAGCCACGAAGTGACGCCACGCGTTCGTAGCCCCCGAGTACTTAGAAACATTCAGGAAAAGACTCGCATGCTTTTCATAAAAGACGTTTTGAGCCGGAGCCCAAGCGGTTACCCGTGTTCCTTCTGAAAGTAGTCGGACGTCGACCTGTAGGTCCGAGCTGTGCTTGCAAGTTTTCGTACCGTAGCCGTGGGGGCGTAGGTGCTAAAAGACTTGGACAAGCAACAACATCGAAACGCTCGCAGATCAACATCCTTTCACCTCGCGAGGTAAAAGGTGTTCCGCCAAAAAGAACCATTCGCTCGCGCGATTGGTCATGACAAAGTTGTCGGAGAGTTTTTGTTTTGAAAACGGGAAAACGAAAGGGGGGCATCGTGCCCCGGGTAGCCCCCGAGTGGTAAGTGTTTTTGCATAGGTGCAAGGACACTTGCCACTCAGCCTTTAGATATCATTGAAACATATACAAGATGCCAACACAAGTATATCGAGAAGCTTCTGAAACGAGAATAGAAACACATTGCATTATTCATTGATCATAAGCTGAAACAAAGAACGTTACTTAAGGGTAAAAACGCCGTAGATGTTCTATGTTCCATGCGTTGGCGATGATCGTGCCGTCGTCGTGCCGGAGCTTGAATGTTCCTGGTCGGAGCACCTGGTCGACGATGTACGGTCCCTCCCATGGGGGCGCAAGCTTGTGCCGGTCCTTGTTGCCCATGACCCGTCGGAGTACTAGATCTCCGACTTGGAACTGTCATTCGTGAATGTTGCGCTCGTGGTAGCATTGTAAGGCTTGCTGGTACCGGGCTGAATGTAGGAGCGCCACGTCGCAAGCTTCATCTTGTTGATCAATCGCATCCTCGAGTGCGACTTGATTCCCTTCTTCGGTGTACGCCCGGACTCTTGGGCTGCCGTAGTCAATATCCATCGGTAGAACCGCTTCCGACCCGTGCACCATGAAGAATGATGTTGCACTGGTGGATTGACTCGGTGTGGTGCGCAGGCTCCACAGGACGGATGGCAGCTCGGCGACCCATCTTGCTCGGAACTTCTGAAGTCGTCTGAAGATTCGAGGCTTTAATCCTTGTAAGATCATCCCATTGGCCCTCTCCGCCTGCCCATTGGCCCTTGGGTGTGCTACAGCAGTCCAGTCCACGCGGATGTTGTTGTCATCGCAGAACTTGAGGAACTTCTTCCCCGTGAACTGTGTGCCGTTGTCGGTGATGATCGAATTCGGGATCCCAAAGCGGTAAATGATGTCAGTAAAGAATGCCACGGCTTCTTCAGAATGGATCTTGGTCACGGGCCAAGCCTCAATCCATTTTGAAAACTTATCAATAGCGACGAGCAGGTGTGTGAAGCCCCCGGGTGCTTGCTTGAAAGGTCCGACTAAGTCCAGTCCCCATACGGCGAACAACCATGTGATGGGGATGTTTTGAAGCGCTTGCGCCAGGAGATGAGTCTGTCGAGCGTAGAACTGGCAGCCCGCACAATGACACATGATTTCCTTGGCGTCTGCGAGCGCCGTGGGCCAATAGAAACCTTGTCGGAACGCCTTTCCGACTAAGGTTCTCGCGGCGGCGGGGTGTCCGCACGTGCCGGCATGAATTTCCTGAAGCAGGTCTCAGCCTTGATCTCTCTGAATACAGCGCATGAGTATATCTGCTGCTCCTTACTTGTGGTGCTCGCCGTCGATAAGGACATAAGATTTAGCCCGCCGCGAGATGCGACGTGCTTCCGTTTGATCTGAGGGCAACCTCCCCTCGACTAACCATTCGAGGATTGGGAAACGCCAGTCAGGATCTTCTAAGTTTGGTTCTTGATCAATCTCCATGACTTCTGGTTCCTCCGACTCTGGTTGTTGCTCCCCATCTACTCGGACGGACGGTGCGTGCTGATCGCTAGCGAACACACTGTGCGGTACGGGCTTGCGGCTTGATGCTACCTTGGCGAGGATGTCTGCAGCTTTGTTGTTGTCGCGCAACACATGATGAAGCTCGAGCACATGGAACTTGTCTTCCAACTGACGCACAGCTCGACAATAGGCCGCCATCTTGGGGTGGACACAATTCTTCTCTTTCATCACTTATTCTACGACAAGCTCAGAGTCCCCACGGATCTCGAGACGGCGAATTCCGAGCTCGACCGCGATCCGAAGGCCGTTGACAAGCGCTTCGTACTCAACCATGTTGTTGGAGGCAGGGAAATGCAGTCGGACCATGTACTCCATACGCACGCCCAGAGGCGAGATGAAGACTAGGCCTGCCCCTACTCCTTCCTTCATGACTGAGCCATCGAATTACATTGTCCATGTCTCGTGCTCGATTGGTGCTGGTGGAGTCTGAATCTCCATCCATTCAGCGACGAAATCCGCCAATACTTGTGACTTAATTGTACTACGCGGAGCATAAGTCACGTTGTGCCCCATTAGCTCGAGAGCCCATTTAGCTATCCTCCCTTCTGCCTCAGGATTCTGTATCACCTCGCCGAGGGGGTACTTGGACACCACTGTGATGGGGTGCTGGTCGAAGTAATGTCGGAGCTTGTGTTTGGTGATCAAGACGACGTACACGAGCTTCTGAATTTGAGAGTAGCGTGTCTTCGAGTCGGGGAGAACTTCGCTTATGAAATAAACGGGCCGCTGCACCTTGAGTGACTTCCCAGGCTCTTCTCGTTCAACGACCAGAGCAGCGCTCACGACCTGCGTCATTGCAGCCACGTACAAGAGCATTTGCTCTTCAGGCATTGGTGTCGTGAGCACTGGTGGACTCTTCAGGAGATTCTTGAGTTTGTCGAGCGCTTCCTGAGCCTCGGGCGTCTAGGTGAAGTGGTCAGACTTCTTCATTAGGCGATACAATGGTAGGCTACGCTCTCCGAGTCGGGCAATGAACCTACTGAGAGCAGCGAGGCAGCCTGTGACGCGCTGCACGCCCTTCAGGTTCTGGATCGGCCCCATGTTTGTGATGGCTGAGATTTTCTCAGGATTGGCCTCAATGCCGCGCTAGGACACGACAAAGCCAAGGAGCACGCCCCTTGGAACCCCAAAAACGCATTTCTCGGGGTTCAGCTTCACCCCGTGTTCTCTCAGCTTTACGAACACTTCCGTAAGATCGGGGATCAGATCGCCCGTCTTTTTTGACTTGACCACGATGTCATCGACATATGCCTCGATTATTCGTCCTATGAGATCGCCGAAAACGCGTCACATGCATCTTTGAAAGGTAGCGCCCGCGTTCGTGAGCCCGAATGGCATCGAGTTGTAACAATAAGCGCCAAAGGGAGTGATGAAGGACGTCACGAGTTGGTCCACTATGCACATAGCGATCTGGTGGTACCTGGAGTACGCATCGAGAAAACAGAGGGTTTCGCACCCTGCCGTTGAATCGACTACCTGATCTATGCGAGGCAAAGGAAACGGATCCTTGGGACATGCCTTGTTAAGGCTCGTGTAGTCAACACACATCCTCCATTTCTTATTCTTCTTCTTTACAAGTACAGGGTTAGCTAGCCACTCGGGGTGGAACACTTCTTGGATGAACCCTGCACTAAGGAGCTTCTTGATCTCCTCGCCTATGGCCTTGCACTTGTCGTCGTTGAAGCGGCGCAGGCGCTGCTTGACCGGTTTCGATCCCGGCTTGATGTTGAGTTTGTGCTCGGCAACCTCTCTCGGGATCCCCTTCATGTCGGAGGGTTTCCTTGCAAACACGTAGAGGTTTGCTTTGAGGAAGTCGACGAGTGCGCTTTCCTATTTAGGATCGAGCGACGTCCCGATACGGAGCGTGCGGCCATCGTCGGTGACGGCCACATCTTTGACATCCTTGGCGGGCTCGAAAGAGCAGGCCGCTCGCTTGGATGACTCGGGGATATCTTGGTCCTCGGAGGGAGGCTCGGCGCGGAGGTTCTCAGACCGGATGAGTGTTTCAGCGAATTGAAAGCACTTTGTGTCGCATTCGTATGCGTATTGAAATGTAGTCCCCTCTGTGATGACCCCCTTCGGACCAGGGATCTTCAACTTGAGATACGTGTTGTTGGGCACGGCCATAAATTTCGCGTATGCCGGCCTCCCGAGGATGGCGTGGTACGTCCCCGAGAACCCCACCACTTAGAAGGTGAGGGTTTCCGTGCGGAAGTTCCGCGACGTCCTGAACGTGACGGGCGGATCGATCTGCCCTAACAGGAGCGCATCTTTCCTGGGGATGACCCCGCGGAAAGGAGTTGGCGATGGGCGCAGTCGGGACCGCGAGATGCCCATGCTATCGAGCGTCATCGCGTACAGGATGTTGAGCCCGCTCCCTCCATCCATCAGCACCTTGTGGACCCTCTTTGTCCCGATCAGTGGAGCCACCACGAGGGGGTAGCACCCTGGCTGCGGTACGTGGTTGGGGTGGTCTGCTCGGTCGAAGGTGATCGGAGTCTCCGACCACTTGAGGTACGACGGTGTCGCAGGCTCGGTGTTGTAAACCTCGCGCGGATCAGCTTCTCCTTGCGCCTCGACGATCGTGCTGGTGCCCCGCCAAAGATCTTGTGGACCGCGCCGTCTTCTCGGGGGAAGACCACTTCCTCGTCATCGTCGTCGTTGTTGGGCAAGGGTGGCGCATCCTTCTTCGGGGGATCTGCTGTCTTGGGCTTGAGCGTGCTGTTGACGTAGCTCTTCATCAAACGACAGTCTTTGAGCGTGTGCTTGACAGGCGTCTCGTGATGGGTGCATGGCGCCTCCAAGAGCCTCTCAAAATGACCCCTCGGGAGGCCGTTCTGATTGTTCTTGGGGTGAGTAGCCTTGCGCTCGACTGCCGCAACGGTGTTGTCGTCACGGCCACGCTTGTCGCCCTTCTTCTTCTTCTTGGACCGCGAGGAGGGCCCCTCACCGGCGTCCACGACTTGCTTCCCCCTTACTCGGAGGGGGAATCAATGTTGCCACCACTGCCTCCTCCCCGTCGGCGTGGTTGGTCGCGATGTCCAGAAGCTCCCGAGTAGTCCTCGGGGTCCTCCGCCCTAGCCAGTGGATGAGGGTGGTGCAGGTGGTGCCGTTCTGAAACACCGAGATGGCGTCGTTGTCTGTCGCGGTGGGGAGCTCGGTGCAGCGCTTGGAGAAACACCTGATGTAGTCGCGCAGGCTCTCCCCTGGTTGCTGCTTGCAGTTACGCAGCTCCCACTGTTTGCCGGGCCGGGCGTACGTGCCCTGAAAGTTGCCGATAAATGTCTCCCGTAGGTCCTTCCAGCTGTTGATCCTGCCACGCGGCAGGTGCTCGAGCCAGGTTCGCGCAGAGTCGGCGAGGTGGAGCGGCAGGTTCTTGATGATGAATAGGTCGTCCGTCGCTCCGCCAGCCCGACACGCGAGCCTGTAGTCTTCCAACCACACACTAGGGTTGGTCTCTCCATCGTATCTGGGTACTGCAGAGCTCGAAAACGCGAGGGGAACTTGGCGTCTTGCACCTTCCAACCAAAAGCGCGCGGACCCTTTGGATCGGGCGACCATCTTCGGACACGATCTTCGTCGCTGTCGTAACGTCCGCCACGCCTCTGGCTATGACACCGATGTGAGCGGTGCTCGTCACGCTTGTCACGGCCGTCGTCGTTGCTACCATAGCCGTAGTCATAGTTGTTGTCACCCGCGGCTCGGTGACGAGCCTCGAGCGTGTCACGAGCGTCATGGTTGGCCCCCAGACGCGACTTGACTGATGGTTCGCCAGCGGCTCGGTGCCTTGACGGGGATCGATCTTGGCATCGCACGGACGGTGCACCTCGTGCCTCGTGCGCACGTGATACCGAGCTCTCGGCCTGCTGCGCGGCTGCCGTCTCGAGGAGGGTTTTGAGTTGTTGGCGAACCCTCTTCTCCTCGGGTGTTGCCGGCTCGGGGCAGCCACACAAGAGCATGGCTGCTGCCGCAAGGTTCTGCGACGCGCGCCTAAAGCGCGGCGTGCCGTCATCGTAGACGGCAGCATCCTCGTTGATGCGCTGGTTCACATCACGCGCCCGTGCGCGAGCTTGCGGCACCGGCTGTTCTGCCTCCTGCTCGCGGTGCTGCTCACGCCGGTGGCTTTGTTGGGGCTCGTCCTCCACGCTGAGCTCTTGGTGGAGGTTCGCCAGCTCTTCGTCGCGCTGGCACCTGGCCTCAGCGATCTCGTCGAGGCGCGCTCGACACTGGGCATCCCCGTTGCGGTGATGAGGGTTCTCCTCGTCGTTGGTCGAGCTGGTGGCGGTGTGGGCCTCCAGGACGTTGCACTCTCGCGTGAAGTCCGGGAGGGGCGTCGACGGTCCTCGCCGTGGGGCCGCAGAGCCTGGGGCGACGTACGATGCCCTCAACTCATTTACGTAGGCCGTCACCGGGTCGTCCAGGAGGCCTGCCTGTCCTCGGGGGTAAAGGGCTTCGTACCGCTCTGTGAATTCCCCCCAGGTCAGCGGCTCGGACCCGCTGGCCTGGAAGGCGAGGTCGGTGAGATGGAAGGCAGCGAGCCTGAAGCGCTCCTTCGTCGGGTTTGGCCCTATCATGGCCATGATCGATTCGTCCGTGAAACCACGGACGAAGGCTGCTCGCACCGCCGCCGCCGTCGAGGCGGTGGGACGCGCGGGTCGGGAGAAAGTCCTCCCGACAACGGACTCCGCCGGCCCGGTGTAGACAAAGCCGAGGGAGCCGAAATGCACAGTCGTGTCGGGAGTCAGCGAGACTCCGCGGCCCTCCATCTGGACGCAGGTGAAGTTCGGCGAGGCACATGATGTGCCCCTACCTGGCGCGCCAACTGTCGGGGTTCTCAACCGCCGGCAGTATATTTGTATCGAATCGTGTGTCGGATCCGGATGGTTGACACGGGAGACACAAGGGGTTTATACTGGTTCGGGCATCCGAGGAGTAATACCCTACGTCCAGTTCCGAGTACTCGTGTTCCTATGCCGGGGATGTCTGTAGTCGGGGTTACAAACTTGGTGATCGGTCAGCCTTTTTGTACGTTGCACCCCTCCCCCTTTTATAGTCACAAGGGCGAGGGCAAAGAGGGAAAACGAAAATAAACTACAGTGCTATGGTGTTGTGAAGTCTTTTCCGTCATTGATGTTCGTCAGGCGGCGTGGGAGGGCGCTGAGCTGTGGTGTCGTCGGAAGCCGCCGCGTGTGCTGCTGCCACTGTTGATTCCGGGCACTTGGCACCTCCTCCGAGTAGTTCACATGGTGACTCAGCCTTCTTGAGCGCGTCTTAAGCCTGTCACGTTATAGCCTAAGAGCTGATAGATGGTAATCGAGTGCGCGTTCTGACGGGGTGGCGTGCAGCTGGCGTTGGATGTGACGGCGTGTCGGAGGTCGTGGGGGTGTACTGTGTGTCATTACAGCCCTTGTCAGACCCGGCCGTCCTCCCGTCGCGCCAGCTGTGTTCTTTGCATGGCGTGGAAAACGGCGTCACGCGTGTCATCGCGGAGGAGCTTGGGGGCTGGGGCAGCGCCACGTTCGTGTGGGACCCCTGACCTGCGCTCCGGCTCCCCCATGTGGACCCCGCCTTTAGTCGGAGACGGAGATTACTCGAGCCAACGAGTAGTCGGAGGCGAGGCGTACTCGGAGACGACGCGCTCTCGTGCGAGGCGGAAAGTACTCGTGCGAAGCGGAGGGTACTCGGAGCTGAGGCGTACTCGTGCGAGGCGGAAGGTACTCGGGAGTGGGGAAGTCTTGTCAGTGAGGGTCTTGACGAAGATCTGCATCCCTCCCTGTCCTGAATCTTAACCTTCACATTGTCAATGGTGTCAAAGGACTCCATCTTCAAGGTGATTATCTCGTTGCTTAGGGGCCCTAATCCAGATCCTCGTCAAGGCGCGCGCCGCCGCGGTGCCGCGCCACGCACGCAGGACAGAAACAGCCGCCGCACCACCACGGCGCCGCACCAGGGTCAGGGCGGGCGGCGGGATTCGCGTAACAAACCACATGACTTACGACGTGGCGAGCACCAAGCCAAGCTGGTGTAACTTTTTTGTTGTTTGCATCTAACCTTTTGAGAACGGTTATAAGAGGTGATAATCACGCAGTCAATGCTTTAATCTAATTATTTGTGTGGTTACTACTGCCAATTAGTGGGATGATTTTATAACCATTGTCAATAGAGGGCTGTCATCCACTTTATAAGAAACCCCAAGACGTCCAGAAAAATACACAGGAGAGACCCACAAACTCCTTCTCTTCTTCCCTTTTCCATCTGGTGAAGTATATTGTGATACTGAGATGCTAGATCTCATCAGCTCTTCTTCTTAGCTCGTTCGGCTGATCCAATCTCGACTTGTTTCGACTTATTTCCTCTCACACAATACTATTCATTCTACCAGCCGTTGCAGTTGTGAAGCCTGCAAAGGGACATCAATAAGGTTTTTAGGTAGTGCACTGCACGTCTGCTCGAATCGATCGACTACATTTTGTGTTGTCTCATCGACGATCTGCACTGCACCGAGTAACCCTCTTGATCTGTAAATCTATAAATTGGACCTGTCATCATGTGCAGAAAGGACAGATGCTAAGAAGTTTTTGTTACATCTGTTTTGCTTATACTGCTTTTACACACTGTTTAGATGAGTATGAAGAGGGTTACACCTATCTGTTTCGAATCCAAAATTTGATTACATAGCAGCAGCAATGAATTACTTAATATGCCTTATGTTTATATGACACCGTTGACTTTTTTTTCGAACTTTGACCACCAATATTTATTGAACAAGTTGGTTAACTAAAGTAAAATATATATCATTATGTCTATTAACAAATGTACTTTAGATTTAACTTCTAGATTTATCGATTTGCAAAAATATTTGTAGAAAAGACGAATAGTCAAAGGAATAAAAAAATTAATAGTGTCATATATTTAAGAACAAAGATAGTATTTGCAACAGTTATGATGTTCTCTCGCTCGTTCCTTCCCTACTTGTGCAGTGAGAAAGATAAAAAATTCGTAGGAGGCCCAACAATATTGTGCGGTGAGAAAGATAGAATGAATAATCGACTGATAGATTAAATAGTATTGTGTAAGAGAAAATAAGTCGAAACAAACCGAAATAAGTAAAGCCTAGATAACCGGAACAGGCTCAAAAAAAAGTATTGCAGTTCCTCCTAAGGGTGTGTTCTTTTCCTTCAAAAAGAATAGTGAATATCACTATTCACCTATCACATCCATCGCATCTTCTCCCACAAGAAACACAATTCCAACACTATTTATTTGCAACTTCACTATTCTTTTTCAACGAACAAAACAGGCCCTAAGAGCCTGTTTAGTTGGCTCCAAAAAAATTTGGGGTCTCTTTGGAGCCCTATTAGGAGGATTAAATATAGACTAATTACAAAACTAATTACATGAATGGACGGGAAATCGCGAGACGAATCCATTAAGCCTAATTAATCCGTCATTAGAGATTGTTTACTGTAGCACAGTGTTGTCTAATCATGGCATAATTAGGCTCGTTAGATTCATATCGAAAAATTACGTAGGGGTTATGAAATAGATTTTGTCATTAATTCGTATTTAATACTCCTAATCAGTGTCCGAAAATTGATGTGACGGGTAGTTAGGAAAATTTTTGGGAACTAAACAGGACCTCAAAGTGATGGCAATTGGTAGGCCCAAGGGCAGTACAGTACTATGGTGCTAACAACAATCTAAATCGCAGCAAATTCTACACCAAACAATTGGTAGCCTAGACTTTTGCTGCCCTACGGGTTGCAAACAGTTTGTAATACTCCGGCAAGGACATCTCGGTCCCTCCAAATGCAGGTTTGGCCGCTCCTGGGAAAACGGGAGCGCGCGGCCAAATCTCTCGTCACATCGACCACCACCCGCTAGCCCGAGATCCCGGGTTGGCCAGCGAAATCGCGCCCTTAAAAATGATTAAAAGTTATTAGAGGTGACCGGCACATTGTACCCGCATTGTACGACGGAAACAATCATTCTTAAGCATGCAATTGGAATCCGAATTATCTGATATCCGTATTCCTTAAAAACATAAATATGGATATTCGTATTCATATTCGAATTCAAATGTTGTAGTAAAGTGGATAAATCCGAATTCGTTTTTGTCTTTTTTCTCTATCTAATTCCATCCGTATTCGGCAATATCCGGCACTATTGTATTCGACTATATAAAGTTGTAAGTTATCTATACTATAAGGAGCGAAGACAATTGAAAATTTTTCTCACCCGAATTGGGTCCGCCGTACCCCTCACGCCGAACCCACACGTCATATGTTTTTAGGAGTGGATAGGGTGGAAGGACTATGAAAGGACCGAAAAATCGCAATTTGGAGAACGTTTCTGCCAAAAAGCTAATATTTTTCACCCGTCCGTCAGCTACCCACCCGCCCATACCCGCAGGGGCCCACCCGCCATACCCGCACCTCGCCTCTTCTCAAAATCTCAAGTCGTGTCGATACTTGATCGATTCACAGCTTCCCTATCCCGTCCCGTCCCGTCACGACTTCCCTACCCCTACGACGTCATCTCTTTTCCTTCTCCACGCTCCTTCCATGATTCCATTCCACGATTCCATCTGCTCCATGCCCAGGAAACCAGCATCACGCCTGCTCCGGATAAGTACGCAGGCGCGCTGGCCGAGCTGCGCCGATTCAAGCGGTCGGCGACCCGTTCACGCCCGAGTTCTTCGTCGTGTTCCAGGCACGTACCGGGAGGGAGGCTCCAGCAGCGGAAGCACCGCCTGGACGGTCCCCCCTCGTCGTGCCATGATGACGTCCGACTCCGCCTCGGCCATCATCGGCGACAGCGTGACCGGGCGCCACCTCCTCCACATCGAGGGCTACTCGCACACCAACCTGGTTCCCGCCGGCAAGTGCATTGAGTCCCAACCTTTCAGCGTCAGTGTTGGGGAGAGTCCCGTCCCCGAAGAGGGGCCAACAAATACGACTAAAACACTCACTCAAACTCCCATGAAAAACTCATGCGTGTCGTCGGGCAAGCTAGAGAAGCTTCCCCTCAGACCCCTCGTATCCCCTTTTTCATTCCTCTTGGGTCCGTTAAATAAGCCCGTAACAATTACGCTTTACATTCTTGCCCTCGCTTTTTGCATCGTGCGAAGGATCTTCGAGGGCATTAAAGTATTTTCACACTAACACGGCCAACTGCTCCTATTACAACTCATCACTTTACACCGTGGCGCTTTCCACGTGGGCATCGATTTCCTCATCCCCCTTCGGCGAGACCTCGCTGTCTTGCTAGTATACTCCGCTCCGCGCTGTGCTCGTCGTCATAACCTTCGCGTCGTGGAGCCACCCTTCGTTCACCTTATGCTTCCGCACCTCTTCTTGCGCCTCTTCGGTCCTTCGCCCGAAGGTTTCCCTCATCTTCGGGCGGCCTAAACCTTCGGTCCTTCGTCTTCCCGAAGCTTCCGAGGATGCCGACCCTTCGGGCGCCTGAGACCCTCGGCTCCTCGTTTCCTCGAGCCCCGAGAATGCCAAACCTGCACAACCATCAAACAAAAAGAGCCGTCGTTCTTTTGACCCGAAGGTCTATAGCCGAAATGGAAAACAGGGGTTAGGTACGAAATGAATTTCCCCAACATTAGCCCCTCGCTAGTGAAGGTTTGCCTTCTCGATGAGCCGAAGTAGGGAAACAAAAACGGGTAGAAATATGTTCGTACCGAAGCGCCTCCCCTTTTTGGCTCGTCGAATCCTGTGTGTTTACACGTGTCGAACCGTTTTGAATCTCCTATTTTCTCGTGATACAGTTGCCTTTCTTGATTTTTTGGTGCGATCTTCCTATTTTATCACAATATGCTTCCGCAACTGTTGCTCTGTACGCTCCTATATTCCCGCGCCACGTATCCCTAGATTGTCGCACCGCTTGTGTTATAAAAGGTGCCCTCCACCTCTAGGTGGAAAACCCTAGCTCCTTCTGCCTTCTACCTGCCTGGTGTGCTACTTCCTTCTCCGGGTTAACGTTTGTCAAGTTTGCCTTAGCTCTTCGTTTTCCTTTTTCCTGCATTCCTTTTGTTGTTTGCTTAACTAGGTTATTTTCCCTCTTCGCTCTTTTAGGTCGTACTTCGCTTCGCTGTTTGCTTCCGCTCCTTCGATGGCTTCGAAATCTGCTGCGTTGAAGCCCTCGAAGGCCACCACGAAGGTTTTTGGGCGAAGTCGTGTGACTCCGCGACTTCTAGCTAAGTATGAGAAACTTGAGTATTTCGAAAGCGGTCAAGCTAGGGCTCCCGGAAACGAAGTGATTCCGACACCGAGGGATGATGAGGTTGTTGTCTTCCGTGACCTTTTTGCTGCCGGCCTTCGGTTTCCTCTTGATCCCATCGTCATTGCAATTCTTCGCAACTTCGATATGTATGTGCACCACCTTACCCCTAACTCTATCCTTCGGCTAAGCCTGTTCATGTGGGCATGCAAGACCATGGGTGTTAACCCTACTGTGGCCAACTTTGTTCGTGCTCACACCATACATCACCAGCCGCTCTATATGGAGCGCACCGAAGGTGATACTTATGTTAAGGAGGAGGCCCAGTTTGCATCACTAAACTTTAGGTATAGGTCTGATGTAGACGCTCCCATTGTCTGCTATAAAAACTAATGGGAGGATGACTGGAATACCTTCTGGTTCTACCATAAAGTGGATGACAGCGCTGCTTCGTTGGTTAGTAAGGAGATGCAGGATCTACCGAAGGGTGTTGGCATTATGCCCGATGACTCTGATCAATCTCGATTGTTTCTAGTCGTTTTTCGGGAGATTGCAAAAATCATGGGCACTCGCGACCTCGTTGAAGAGTATTGCTCCTGCAAGGTTTTTCCGGTGAAGTCCGGCTGGTCTGTCGTTGCGTGGAGTGATTTCACAAGTCCCATCAAGATTCCTGACTTCACTAAAAGCTTCGGCCTCAAACTCGAAGGTTTGTAGCTTTCGTTTTTTTCATACTTTTGGTCGCTTTGGTATATTGCGTCTCCTTGTTTTATTTTTCCCTTATCATCCTTCGCATTCTTTCAGATATCAATGTTCTTCTGATCGAAGATGCCGCCAATGAAATACTTGGCTCTGCCAGCCTTAAAGAGGACAATGACATCATTAACCGAATTGGTGGTCGTCATGACAACCGCGTCTTCCAGTTCTTCGGCATTGCTGCTGGTGATCGTCAAGTCACTGTCACGCGACGCGAAGCTGCTGCCAAGCGCGCCGCGAAGAAGGGTTCTGGTACCGTTGCGAAACCTTCGGTTGTTGACGCGTCTTCTCGTCCTGGCAAGAGACGTGTGAAAGCTGCAAGCAACCGTCAGCCTAAGCGTCGCCGCAAGCAACGATCCGCCTCTCCTGAGACTGTATCGTCTAGCCCCGATGGTAGTGATGGAAACCGCAGTGACGGTAACAAAAGTAATGAAAATGTTGGTGATCCTGTGTTGTCCGGGCGGAGTACCCGTGCATCTGACCAAGGGCATACAGAAGAACAAGTTGACGTGACTTCGCTGTCGCCGCCTCGGGATGCAGCTGCTGGTACCATTGTTCGGCCCTTCGATATTGATATTAGTGATCGTGAACCGGAGAGTGATGAAGAGTTGGCTACCCCTTCTAAAACAAGTGGTAAAGCGCCTGTCTCTATCGAAGGTGCCACTAAGGATTCTGCTCCTGCTGGACAGCTTGCTCCCTCTTCTTCATGCAAGGTTATTGCCGCATTCGCTGCTGATGCCAGCGAAAGTGACAGTAGCTCTGATACTGAGTCTGACAGCGGTCGGCGAAGTGCTGGTGTCTTTGTTAGCGCTGATTCTCCCTCTGTTGTTGCGCGTCGTATCAGAATTCCACAGAGTTCTCGATTTTTTGGTGACCGCAAAAGAAAATTGCTTCAATTCTGCAGTGATGACCGCGAGCGTGCTTTGCTTCAAGAGGCTGGCCAATCTTTCAGTTTCCCTATCATGGAGGAAGATTTGGGCCGAGAAGGTGCTGATGAAGTTTTAACGCAAGCACAGGATCTTGCCCTGAAAACCTTCGTTGCTTGCAGAATTGCTCAGCGTCGGTGTCGTGATGACATCCGTCAGTTCGAATTTCGCAACCAGACTACTTCTTCTGCCCTTGAGAAGGAAATTGCTACAGTCAAGAATCTTCAGAAGGATAAGGATGGCCTTGCTGCTGCTTTAGAAGATGAGAAAAAGAAAAGTGTTGCCTTGTCTTCGGAAATAACTTCTCTTTCGGAGAAGAACAATTCTCTTCAAAGCGAAGTTACCAAACTGAAAGAAGTTGTTGAGAGTGAAAAGAAGAAAAGTGAGGGTGTTAAGGGTCTGTATGAAGGTAAGCGGAAAGAGCTAGATGAACTGAAGACCACTCATGCTGCTCTTGTCAAGGAGCATGAGGAATACTGCGACGAAGTCCAAAAGCGTATTGTTCCTGTCTGTAAGAAGGTTCACGATCTTCTTGTGGACTTCGGCACCACCCCTGGCCCATACAGCATCAAGGATCAATACATCAGTGATATTTTTGAATGGCTGTCTGATGGTGTTTCCTCTCTAGCTTCGGCTGGCTGCTCTTTTGGTGAACTAAGCGCTGGGGTCGCTGCTCGGACTATTTGCCACTCTGTGTATTCTCTTCTGATCACCCCTTCTGACGGATCTGAGCTAGTCGTTTCTAAATCTGCTCTTCGACAGATGCACGATGGCTCCTTTGCATGGCCTCAAGAAACTAATGTTGACCGGATACCTGCTCTTCTGAAGAACATTGCGAAAAACTTTGTCAAAGAGTTTTATCGTAAGTTTGGATTTGCTTATGCAGTTGCTAAGGCTCGCCGTGTTCTGCGTAAGGTTATCTTACTTTGCTCTTCGCAAAATTATTTTTTATGTTTCTGGTTTTGTTATTTTTTACCTTTGTTTGTTTTAAAATATAACTTTATTTTTTTCCAGACGAGCCCCAGCCCTGCTGCCTCTGAACAAGTTGCTGGCATCTCCGGCGCTGCGACGACTCCGCCCTCTTTCACTCCTTCGGTTGCTGCTGATGGTTCCGGTACCAGTGGTCTAGCTGCTGCTCCTACCGCACCCTCATCTTCTGCTGGTGGAACTCAAGGCGCTACTTCTACTGTCGTGCAAACTACTTCGGCCGTTCCCCATACGAGCGAAGAGGTGTGAAGACTGAGGCTGCGATGACTAGTGGCGGGGAGTGTTAGAACATATTTTGCTTGTATAACTAAAATATTTTGCGAATCTGCGCAGGTGCCGGAGTTGTGCCCTGCGCAGATAGACGAAGATGCATACCCAATTGTTATAAACAGTGGTGACTATTTTATGTCTGGTTCCATATGGCGAAAATTTCATTTGAAATTTCCCCACGTGTCCTTCGACGAGTTTTGGTCTTGTAAAATTAACCGATACGATGAACGCAATATTGCGTCTAAGGATTTCTTTGAGCAGCATACCCGGAACCGGCTGATTCATGATTCAACTTCACAGCGACGCCTTCGTGGAAGTGATTTCTCTTGTTGTGCGACCTTCAGCAACCTCTTTGTCTGGTGGTGGCTCTTCTCTTACAATTCCGAAGGTTGAAATTGTTGATCTCACCGAAGACGACACGCACGAGAATATTTACAAGCATTCTTACCGACGAGTTGGCAGGCTGCTTTGTGTGCGTTGGCTGTAACGAAGCATGCTGTTGTAATTGTAACTCTGCTACTACCTGTATGTTTGCTGTGTTGTAAAAAATTCTCATTTTCCTGAAGTCATTGGTTTTGGAACTCGAGAAAAAGGAAACTCAAACTGTGAAGCGCCTCCCCCTAGTTTCCTTTTTCGTGTTTCACAACCAATCTTGCTATATGATTTCTTTTCATATTTTTTCTTGCTTAACGACGATTGCACTTTTCTCTTTCATGCATTGTCTTCGCGCGCTTTTACGTTCTGTAATGCTATAACGTGACGTTTTGTTGTTGCGCTAGCGAAGAACATTTTTACCCTCGAGATGACTCGTCAGTCAAGCCTCGTATTTTGCTTCGCGCATACTATTGGAAATTCAGAAATCTCCAGACAAAAAGATGAGATCGAGCTGACAAAAGGCACTGCTTTCTCTGCAAAAGGTGATCCCTTTACACGGAGGCATGGGGGCTCCTTTTATAGTGCCCGAGGGTCACTTTTACATTCCGAATCTACCCCTTACAACATTTCATATATATGGAAATTCTGGGGGCACTTCTGTCCGCGGCAATCACGGAAATCTTATCTAAATTACAAACATGCCATTGCGTATTCCAGCTTTTTTCTTCTTCCGTAGACAAGCTTCTCACATTCCTTCATGTCTTCTTTAATACTCCGTTGACTGGGTCAGCCTCGGCTTTCCGGGATTTCTTTCTGAGCTTCAGGAATCCTCGATCAACAGCCTCGGTAAGGATCTTTCCCCTTTCGCACTGTTCTGTTGTCTCTTCTCAACACCCTCGGAGTGGAGAAGTTTTCCCGGAATTCCCTGTTTCCTGAATGTTACACAAAATACATAGGAAAGAAAGGAATCCTGATTTCTTAGGAATTCTGAAGGTCAGCAATATGTTCATGAATAAAATAACATCCCATCAAACCATTTTATTTATTAGAAAACTTTCTCCAATCATAAAAAGTAGCGATTTCAGACATATTCACATATCTAAGAAACATCAGAACTTTCAGGGGTTTCCTTTCTACCGATAAATCTGTCGACGCGTGTCTTCTTGGAAGATTCCGATGGTGACGATTTTTAGCTGATCCCCAACAGTAGCCCCTCGGGGAAGCGGGTTGACTCCGACGACTCATTTCCACGAAAAAAGATTTTCAGGATTGGTTAAAAACGTCACCCTCGGGCGTCGGAGGAGACACGCGTCGATGTTTTATGGGGTGTCGGTTCATTTCCCGAGACGCCTTCTGGATGCATCCCTTCGTTCCTATAAATAGGGGGCCTGTGGTAACTTTCGCTTTCACCGTTTCCCCGCTTTTGAATCTTCTCGGAATTTTTTCCAAACTCTTGAAGACTCTTTGGCGTCCTGTTTCCTGAGCTCTGCTTCTCTGCTCTTCCGAAGGTAACCTTTTCAACCCCTTGTTTCCTTAGTTCTGTTTTTTGTTGAAAGAGATTGATTTTTTGATTTGGCAGTTTCTTGCTTTCCTGCTTTTTTGGTTTTTAGGTGGCTCGTGTGAAACATACCGCCAAGCTAATGACGGACGAAGATATTGCCCAGGCTGCCGCTGCCTCGGGTTCTGATATTCCGCAATCTTCTGAAGCACCTTCCTTAGCTGCCGCTCCTTTATTCCCAAGTCCTGAGGATACAACTGTCGAGGAGGGAGAAGTGAACTCAGGCGAAGATTCTGGAACTGAGGAAGATATCTCTCAGGTTGAACTTGAGATGGAAGAACTGATGCCCCCGAAGGTGGCGTACCCTCCTACTTTTGTTTTTGGGAAATCTTTAGTGACTCCCGACTTGATTAAGGATTTCGAAGAAGCGAACTTCTTTCCTCCCGGCTGCGGTCGTACGCCGACAGGTGAAGAGGTTCCTCAGCCGCAACCTGATGAGGTGGTAGTCTTCAGGGATTTTTTTACCGCTGGGCTCAGATTTCCGTGT
Source organism: Cenchrus fungigraminus (assembly GCA_036936925.1). Taxonomy (NCBI): domain Eukaryota; kingdom Viridiplantae; phylum Streptophyta; class Magnoliopsida; order Poales; family Poaceae; genus Cenchrus; species Cenchrus fungigraminus. Next base: position 13,607,456 of record CM072779.1, read on the forward strand.
GACGAGCGTCTTCCGTCGATCTTGGATCGATTTCAAGTAAAGATTCACCAGCTCACACCTAACTCATTTCTAGAACTATCAAAATTTTTCTGGATTCAGAAGACTTTCGAGGGTCATATAAGTGCTAATGTCTTCGCTCGACTCTTCGAACTTCATATTCAACGGAAGATTATCAAACTTGATTATGATAACTTCTATGAAGCTCATTATGGATGCAGCACTTTTAATACTCGGCGGAAGAATGCAAGTCAGAAAATTGAAAGGATTCAGCTTGCTCCTTGTAGTAATGACAAATGGGCTGATGATTGGCAGAGGTTTTGGTTTTACGTTAAGGTTGATATGTCTAAGGAAAAAGGTCTCGCCGGCCCTCTAAATCCTTTCTATGCACTTATCGGTCCAATGACCGCAGTGTCTACCGCTTCTTTCAACAGGAAGTCCCAAGACTTTAAAAAGGGTGAAGATATGTTCTACTTCGCTTGCACTATCCTCGGTGGGCGAGATGTGATCGAAGAATGTGTTGCTGCCAGCATATGGCCATTGTCTTTTGGGTGGAAACCCAAGAAGATTGTGTATCTTTCCGTGGATTGGGCGCCGTGCAAGGTTCCTTTTCCAAGATTTGATCTTCGCCTTTCCGAGGGTCAGACTTTAGAAGATTTTATTTACCTTGTGGAGGAACTGGTGGTTGATATGGTTAGAAAATGTTACTTGAGCGAGTATAAGCAGTTCAAGAACATTGTGAAACATAAGCGTCGGGTGAATCGTGTCTTTTCAGAACTTGGCGCGGACCCGACTTTACGTCCGAGGCCTCCTGGTCCTAAAAAGTTGATGCAGGCGCCAGAAGTTACTGGGTCGGTTGTTATTGGTGCTCCCGCGAAGTCTCGAAAGTGGAAAAGCTCCAAAGCTTTGGTAATCTCTGAAAAGGCCTCTGACAAACCCTCCGGGCCGAGTAAAGTTCCTGGGAAAACCAAGTCCCTGGAAATGTCTAAGAAGAGGAAACTTGCTTCCGAGAGTTCTTCCTCGCCTCCCCGTAGTTCCGAAGCTGAGAAGACTGTTGCGGCTACCTTGGCGGATCTGAAGAGGAAGAAAGGAAGTGTGAAAGTTATTTCCTCCAAGCCTCGCGCTCGCATTGCGCCTGCTTTATCAGATGAGGAGGATGATGATAGTCGACACTCAGGTGATTCCTTATTCTGTTGTGAGGTGGTTCCAAGCCGTGTTGTGTGTTCCCTTTCTTCAGAGGATACTTTTGTTGATATTGAGTCTCTTTCAGATAAAGAGCCCGATGTTGCTGAAAAGAGTGGTGCACCCGACGCTTCTGAGGTCTCGAAGACTTTGGACAAGGAGATTGTGCTTTTGTTGGATAAAACCGGTGACGGTGATGCTTCTTCTAAATTTATGGATGAACTTGAAAAAACTGTGCAGCGAGGCTCTCCTTCTCATTTTCCACTTCTTATTCAAGGTCGGCAAGATGTTCCTGAGGGTGAGGATGTTGCCTCCGAAACTTATGGTTACAATCAGACTTTCGGAACTAGTTTGAAGGGTAAGTTGCTGTTTGTTGGTGGTGCTGGGATTGGGCGAGATGATGATTCTTATAGCTTTGATATGCTATGGCATGCTCCAGGATCGCTTGCCGCCTTCGCAAGCTCATCTGGGGGTGAAGCTTTGACGAGGCCCTCTTTTCTGCTCAAGACTTAGAAAAAATTCCAGAATCTCGAATGGAGATGGTTCAAGATGATGCTCATGCGATTGTGAAATCAGCGCATGAAGATGTTGGTAACTACTTTGATCCTGTAGGTACGTTGGCTTTGTCTTGTGTTTATTTTTTCTGTATTTAGCTTTTTGGTTTTACCTATTGTGCCTTTTGCTGTGTGCAGTCTTTGAAGATGCTCTGCGGAAGCTTCCCGCTAGAGATTTGTCTATGATCAGCACTACCCTCGGTCTGAAATCCGTGATTGCTGGCAAAATTTCTTTTGAAAAGACCCGAGCTGACGAGAATTATTCTCTTTCGTTACGTGGCAAGCTTCTTAACCTTGAGCAAGAACTATCTTCTTTTAAGAAGCTTTCTCAGGAACTTGAAGTTCATAACAAGACTCCGAAGGAGATGGTGGACATCGCTAAGGAGGGAAAGAAACATGTTGATGACGCCTATAAGGGTTTAGAAATTGAGCATGCGAAGCTTCAGAAATCCCATGCTGATGATTTGAAGATTATCGAAGTGCTGCACGGGACGGTTGAATGCGATGCAAACCAAATTTCAGATCTGAAGGTCAAGAATGCTGAAGCCATGAAACAGAATGCAGATCTTGCGAAGGCAAATGGGGAGAAAGACTTGAGGATCCTTTCTTTGGAAAAAGATCTTATTGATAACTTGAAGGTTATGAGGGATGGAGAAAAGAAGATAAAAAATAAGTTTGAGTTTTTGTTTGAAAAATATAGTGAGGCTCTTGGTGAGTATGGTGCTAGGCCAAGTCCCTTTCCTGATGCTGAGGATCCAGAAGCAATTATTGGCTGGCTTGTTGAGGAATTTGAGAATCTCCCTGGACTTATTGGCTCTGCCAGCGATTTTGCTGCTGCGTTTTGTTTTGAGAGTCTTCTGAAGCTTTTAGAGATTAAAGATTGTGCTGATCTTGGGAAGTTCTACTCTTCTGGACTTGAATTTCCTTCGGCGTCCAGTGTATCAAATCATAGAATTTTGTTAAGAAGTTTTGGATGGCTGGTGGTAAAGAATTTGCCAAGGAGATAGCTCGTGCGAAGCTTGCCAAGGTTCTTCCTGCTTTCTGCTATAGTTGCGTGCGGCTTGGTTCTTTTCTTTTGCTTATGCCATGCTTTGCTTATGAATGCTTTTGTTCATCTGTTTCAGATTTTGGAAGATGAAGCACAAGAGGAGCTTCGGGTGGCATTGGAGATGGATCCTAGAGATGATGCCGCTGAAGAAGCTGGCGAGAAGAGCGCTGAAGGCGAAAACGTTGCTGAACCTGATGCGGCTCGGGCTAACATAGAGTAGGTTTAGGATTTGGGATGCTCTTAAAGCTATCTTCGATGACTTTTGAGATATATGTAAAAGACTTGTAACATACTATTCCTGCGCAGGTCCTTGAAGGGGGGCCTGCGCAGGACGTTATTCCTATCCGAAAGTATCATGAACGTGTCATGGCCAGCGGGGCCTCCTGGCGTCTGTAGAGAGAAGCTTATCCTGAAAATTCCTTTAGAGATTTTTGGATGTTCTGCTGTGAATACTTTTCAATGCATAGCTTCCCTCTGGGCTGGTTCTTTACTTCTCGAGATGACTTTGCTGTTACGAAATTGGAAGAAGACGCTTTGTGTTCTATGAAGACGGAGCCCCTTAGCCGCGGATGATGACTTTACATATGTTTGCAATATTGCCGAACAACAAGGTTCAAAGTCTGGTCATGTACTAGAACTTCCTCTGTAACGTTCCTTTGATCTTTATATTGTAAGAACTTGTTGTAATGAAATGTTGTCCCTTGTGATGCGAAAAAGCAATTTTGAGGAAAGTTATTGCGAAAAACGTCACCCTCCCTACCTTGCGTTTCGTAGCACGAGGGTGTGTCATTTCATTGGAAGATAAGGAGTCTTGATGTTTTTTTAGAAGTTTAAATAAATTTTCTAAAGATAAGTCGATAAAACTTTGTAAATAGTTTTATGGACTTAAGTCTTGATGGAATCTGTGTTGATATGACAACTCTTGGTTGTGTTCAACACGCCTTGTGAATTATGTTTTTTGATGGAAAAAAGTCTTTGTAAATCTTGTCTACTTGGTACCATGCCATTGTATATTGTTGATGAAAGGTGGAATATAGTCCGTACCCTTTGTGTAAAAAATTGAATAGTAACTTAGTCATACTTTTTTGGAAGTTGGCCGCAACCTTCTGTTGCCCTCGGCCTTCGTGATTTTCGTGGGTAATCACAATTTTTGGAGTATGGCCGCAACCTCTCGTTGCCTCGGCCTTCGTGATTTTCTTGGATAATCACACTTTTTGGAATATGGTCGTAACCTCTCGTTGCCTCGGCCTTCGTGATTTTCTTGGATAATCACACTTTTTGGAATATGGCCGCAACCTCTCGTTGCCTCAGCCTTCGTGATTTTCTTGGATAATCCACTTTTTGGAATATGGCCGCAACCTCTCGTTGCCTCGGCCTTCGTTTATTTAGACTTTGCGAGAATAAAGATAAAGAAATGATATGAACGAAAATGCATAAATTTAGGGGAAAGCTTCTTTCATTAATGACAGAAAGGAGATTTACACGAGACCCGCCTCATTAAAAACCTTGCCTCCGTTGTGGAGTTCCCCTTGCAAGGAAAAGAGTATGGTCCCCTTAGGTAAAGTAAAAATGTAGAAAAGTAAAATTCTTTTTTCCCTTGACACTGTTTATAGATCCACAGGCCAAGGTTTTTTACAATTTTTCTTAATTAAATTGTGACCTAACTAAGCTTATAGTTCTATCTTTTCTTAGGGATAATACCTTTTTAAGCTTTCCACGTTCCATGAATGTGGTAGCTCTATTCCCAGTTCATTAGTTTGGCGGAAAGAACTCAGCCTATTGCTCTCTTTCACTATGTATGGTCCTTCCCAAGTTTCTTGCAGCTTCCCCGGATTTTCCCAATCCTTCTTCTTTTTGATGACTAGGTCCCTGACCCTGATTTCCTTTCTTACAATTTTCTTGTCTTTCCACTTTCTGGTTTCTTGCTGGTTTCTTGCTAGTTCGATCATATCTTTCTCTAATTTTTCAGTTTCCTGGGAATCTTTTGATTTTCTGGTGGCTCTCAGGCTTCCGTTCTTGATTTCTTCTGGTGTCATGGCTTCAGTACCATATAATAGGCGAAAAGGTGTGAACCCCGTGGCTCTTGAAGTAGTTGTGTTATGAGACCAGATGACTTTTGGTAGCTCATCCACCCACTTGCCTTTCTTTTGATCAAACAAGCATTTCTTGACACCTGTGAATATGATTCCGTTTGCCCTTTCTACTGCTCCATTTGATTGAGGATGATAGACTGATGAAAACTTGACATGCGTGCCTATGGTTCTGCAAAATTCTTTGAAGTTGTAACAGTCGAACTGTTTCCCATTGTCTACTGTTAACTCTCTTGGAACTCCGAACCTGCAGATTATGTTTTGCCAAAAAACATTTTTGTACTGTTGCCGTAGTAATATTTGCCAGAGGTTTTGCCTCAATACATTTTGTGAAGTAGTCTACAGCCACCGCTGCGAATTTGCAATTGCCCTGTGCTGTTGGTAATGGTCCCACCAAGTCCATTCTCCATCTTTGCAACGGCCATGATGGTGAAATCAGCTGAATTGGGTGCGAAGGTGCTTTCTGTTGCTTCACATTTTTCTGGCATGCTTCGCACTCTTGAACTATCTTTTTGGCATCTATAAGCATTGATGGCCAAAAGAATCCTTGTTTTATTGCTTTTCCTGCAAGTGCTCTTGTACCGATGTGAGCTCCGCAGAATCCACTGTGAATTTCTGCTAGCAATTCTTTTCCTTTGTCTGATGTGATGCATCTTAGCCATGGTTCTGAAATACTTGATTTGTATAACTCCCCGTCAACTATGGCGTAGCCCCTTGCCCTCTGTTTGAGCCTCTTCAGTTCAACTTCATCGGCTGGTTCGTAATGGTCTCTTAGATATGCCATGATTTGCGCTCTCCAATCAAATGGTTCTATAATGTTTACCATTCTTTCTTCTTTCTCTTTTACTGAAGGGGAAGTGATGATTTCGAAGAAAACATCTGGGGGTAAAGGTTGGTTTTGAGTTGTGGCCTTTGCCAACATATCCACCTCGTTGTTTTCAGCCCTTGGGATGTGTTGCACAGTGTATCCCTTGAAATGTTTTTCCATTTCTCTGACCTTTTTCAAGTACTTGACAAGCTCTGAGTTTCTTGCTTCGCTTTCTTTTTCGACATGCCCCTGGATTACTTTAGAATCTGATTTGACGATGAATGTCTGCTGTCCTAGAGCTTTCATTTTTCTGAGTGCCAGCAGCAAAGCTTCGTATTCTGTGGTATTATTGGCGGAAACAGCTTCGTCAGAAAAATCTAGTCTTGCGGCATATCTTATTTTGATACCCGAAGGTGAAGTGACTATTGCTGAAATTCCGACTCCTTTCCCACACCATGCACCATCACAATAGATTACCCATGGTACCACTTCGCAGCTGTCACTTCTCACTGTTGGTGATGTCCAGTCCACAACGAAATCAGCAAGGACTTGTGATTTTATTGCACTTCTTCTCTCAAAATCTACTACATAGCAAGATAATTCTGCAGCCCATTTTGCGATTCTTCCAGTTGCATGTTTGTTTGTGAAAAGATCATTTAGCAGCTGATTTGTGACTACACGAATTTGATGCCCTTCAAAGTAATGCCTAAGTTTTCTTGCTGCCATGACAACTGCATATGCAATTTTCTCCAGTTCTGAATAGAATAATTTTGATCCCAAGAGAGCTTCGGAGGCGAAGTAGACTGGTACTTGCCTTAGTTTGCCATTTTCTTCTTTCTCTTGAACAAGGACAGCACTCACGGCTGAGTTGAAAGCTGTGAGGTATAATAGAAGAGGTGACTTTGGCTCTGGTGGACAGAGTTTTGTCATATTTGTCAAATATTCCTTGAGTTCCCTGAATGCTTGACTTTGAGCTTCGCTCCATTGAAAGTTTTTTGAGCTTCGGAGAAGTTGGAAAAATGGTAGGCTTCTTTCTGCTGCTCTGGGAATGAATTTGTTTAATGCTGCCACTCTTCTTGTCAGTTTCTGAATTTCTTTGACCGAAGTTGGTTCTTGCATATCCACAATTGCTTTGATCTTGTCAGGATTGGCTTCGATGCCTTTTGTTGACACAAGGCATCCTAAAACTTTTCCTTTCTGAATGCCAAATACACATTTCTCCGGATTGAGCTTGAGATTTGCTGCTCTCAAGTTTGCAAAGGTTTCTGCAAGATCTCTAATGTGATCATATCTTTTGATGCTTTTAACTATGATGTCGTCGACGTATGCTAGGATGTTTCTCCGAAGTTGATAGTGTAGCACTATTGCTATCATTCTTGAGAATGTTGATCCTGCGTTTTTCAGGCCTTCTGGCATTCTCACGAAGCAGTATGTTCCAAACGGAGTTATGAAGCTGGTTTTCTCCTAGTCTTCTTTTCTCACCCTGACTTGGTGATATCCCGAGAACATATCCAGGAGTGATAGCATTGCGCTGTTTGCAGCATCGTCCACTACTCTGTCTACTCTTTCTAGTGGATAATCATCTTTCTTGCATGCCTTGTTTAAGTCTGTGAAATCTACACACATTCTCCATCTTCCATTCTTTTTCTTGACTGGAACCGTGTTGGCCAACCAAACTGGATAAATTACTTCTCGAATGACATTGGCATCTTGTAGCCTTTGGACTTCTGCTTCAACAGCTTTTGCTTTTTCCTCCGACATTTTTCTAAGTTTCTGCTTTTTTGGATGAATTCTATCATCTGTGTCCAATTTATGCTCAATAATGTCGCGATCGACACCCTGAAGATCCTTCGCTGACCAGGCGAAGATGTTCTTGTTCTGGTTTAAGAAATAAATGAGTTCTTCTTCTTCTTGAGGACTTAAATCTGCTCCAATTGTCACTGCTCTATCAAGCATGCCGTCAAGGAATACCTTCTTAGTTTCTCCATCCGCACTTATTTCAATTTTCTCTTTATCTCTTTTTGCTTCGGAGTATGGTTGTTGCTTTTCTTGGTCATCTGCCAGATGATGGACATTTTGTTGTCCAGGTGTGTTTCCTCGTTCGATTCTTCTCGCCTCATTCTGATCTCTGAAGATTGTGATTATGCCATGAGGAGCTGGGATTTTCATGCATAGGAATAGTTGCCTGAACACAGCATCGAACCTATTGATGAATCCCCTTCTGAAGATAGCATTGTATGGATAGTACATGTCAACAATGTCGAACATGATGTGTTCCGTTCTTGCATTGTCCAAATCTCCAAATGACACTGGTAGAGAGATTTTTCCGCTGGACCTGATTGGTTTTCCACCAAAACCAACCAGTGGCTTCTCTGGCGGTGCTAACATGTGACGAGCGAGGCCCATGCATTGAAAAGTACTGGTGAAAATGATATCTGCTGAGCTTCTGTTGTCTATCAAGACATTTCCTATGATCCAGCCAGCGACGTTAACCTCGATGACCATTGCGTCATTGTGGGAAACTGACTTCAGCCTGAAATATTCCTCAGTGAAAGTTATTGGAACCTTTGCCCATTCTGGCCTTGCTGTTGGACCGTCGTCGATGATTACAATGATTTGTCTGTAGTAGTCGTTTCTTTGCTTCATGGTGTCAAATTCCATGGATGAGCCTCCAGTTATTGGCAAGATCATGCCGAAGGATGGCAAGACTCTTGAAGTGTTTTGGGAATTGTTTTGCTCAGTCTTTGGAGTTTGGGCTGGTGGTGGTGGTGGAGCTTCTTTCGCTTGGAGTGGCTGAGCTTGTTCAATGACTTGTATGGCTTGAGTTTGTGGGAAGGCTTGCTGTGGAGTTTGGTTCTGGGGAATTTGGGGTTGATGGAAAAATTGTTGCGAGGGTTGTGCCTGTGAAAAATGCGTTTGTGGGTAGAATTGCGGTGAAGGTTGCCAAGTTGTCTGATGTGGTTGGATGAAAGGTTGGGTTTGAGGAAAGTATTGGTGTTGCCAATAAGTGTGCTGCACTGGTTTGGGTTGCGTGGCTGTTATTTGGGCTACACGCTGTTGATCCTGGATCCTCTGGAAATTCTTTTGGGTTTCTGGGCATGCTTCAGTGCTATGACCCCTACCATGATATATGCACTGAAAGTGCGGATCTCTGCTGTCATGGTTTTGAAGCTTTGAAGGTGCTCTACCTCGTCCTCTTCCCCTTCCAGAATGGCCTCCTCGCATACTGTTCTGATTGTGATAATCCTGAGCTTGAGTTGGATTGCTTGGTGCATTACCTTGCACATTCATGATGGGTTGGTGTCCCGTCTAGTTATTTCCTTTCTGAGATTGTCTTTGCTGATATCTTTCTGCCATTCTTCTTCTGTGGTCTTCATCAGATTTGCAATATTTTTCCAATTCTTCGAACACTCATCCATGGATTTAGGATCCAATCTGGAGAAATGACCGACTGTTTGCCCCGAAGTTAGACCACTTATGAGAGCGGATATTGTTGCTTTATCATCAGCATCCGGAGTTTGAGATTTCAACTGCATGAACCTTCTTATGAATTCAGAGAGTGGTTCCTTGTCTCTTTGTTTGCACTAGTACAGATCTGCTGTTTTTGTGGTAGTATGATGAAAAGCTTGGAACACTTGAATGAACTTGGCTTTTAAGTCTAGCCAGCTGTATATTGAGTGGGGTGCTAAAAGTGAGTACCAATTGAGTACCGGGCCCTCGCATGTAATGATGAAAGATTTTACCAAGGCAACATCATCTCCTCCTGCCGAGGCTACTGCCGCTTCATAACTCATAAGGAATTGTCTGGAATTACCAAAGCCATTGAATTTTGGAAGTGAGACTGGCTTATACTTGGATGGCCAAGGAGCTGTTTGGAGACCCACCGATAGCGGAGAGTTTAGATCATTGAATTGGGCAATTTTGTTGCTTGCTGGTTCTGGGATTTCTGTGAAGATAAGATTTTCTTTGATTGACTGGTTCTTGTTAACGGAGTTTGGATCTGGTGTGAATCTCCTGAAGGAATTGTTCTCTGTGTCGGTCATTTCATCCAGCTCTTTTTGTAGCTGCATTATCTCTTTTTTCGCTTGTTCTAGCTTCTGAAGCTTATCAGTTGCTTGCTTCTTTGCTTTGAGCTGTATGGCCAGCTTTTCTTTCTGCCTTTTCAAAGTTAGGACTTGTTTTAAAGCTGCCTCTAGCTCTTTATCTGGTGCTTCATTTTCATTGTACTCGTTGCTGGCTTCGGCTGTTCCTTCTGGTTCCTTCCCTTTCTCATTTTTGTCACTTTGCAAATCTTGGAGTTGTTCTGGGTCTTGAGTGGTATTGGCCTTAGGGTGAAGGACGAGGCCTTGCTCTGTGCTCTCTTGGTTGTCTTCGCTCTCGGGATCTTGTGCGGTAGGTTTCTTAACTTTCTTTGGTGGTGCCATCGTGGGTTTCTGACAGCTAAGAACACGGTGGGCGCCAATGTTGGAAATTCTGAAATCTCCAGAGAAAAAGATGAGATCGAGCTGACCATGTCCCACTCCTCTTGTCTTCTTTCTTAAGACCATGTCCCCTGTTTTTATGTTCCTCCTTCGGACTTTCTTGTCCTTCCATCTTTTGGTTTCTTCTTGATAACACTCAATATTTTGCAGTGCTTGTAGTCTGGCTTCTTCGCACATGTCCAGTGCTGGTGCCATGTCATCATTTTCGGGTGTGTCTACGGTACGAATGGACCCTAGTTTTATTTCCTCTGGTACCATTGCCTCTTCGCCATACAATAACTTGAAAGGTGTGAATTTTGTAGCCCTTGATTCTGTTGTGTTGTGAGACCATATGACCCTTGGCAACTCTTCTGCCCACTTGCTTCTTGGCATGCCCATGATGTTTCTTTTTATCCCTATGAAAATTATTCCATTGGCCCTTTCCACGGCTCCGTTAGATTGTGGATGATACACTGAAGCAAAACACAACTTGGTGCCTAGATGGAAACAGAACTTGCGAAAGTCTGTTGAGTCGAACTGCTTGCCATTATCCACTATCAACTCGTATGGGACTCCAAATCTGCATACCACATTCTGCCAAAAGAATTTTTGTATCACCCCCGAAGTTATTGTCTGCACTGCCTTTGCCTCAATCCACTTTGAGAAGTACTCTACATCCACTACTGCGTACTTGTAATTTCCTGGCACCATTGGCAGAGGCCCAACGATGTCAATCCCCCATCTTGCAAATGGCCGTACCGAACGTAAGAGTTGGATTTCATATGGTGAGAACTTGGAATAATTTATGTGCTTTTGGCAGTTGTCGCATTTTCTTACAATCTCTTCGGCGTCTCTTACTACTGTTGGCCAATAAAATGCCTCGCGAAACGCCTTCGCTACCAGCTTCCTTGTTCCTATGTGTGAGGAACACATCCCCGTGTGGATTTCTCTGAGCAACTCTTTTCCCTCTTCGCGCGAGACGCATTTGAGTAATGGTGCGCACACGCCTGCCTTGTACAAATTTTCCCCTCTCAAAACAAATGACCTTGCTCTTGCTGCCAACCTTTTCCTGTCAGCTTCGTTTTCTGGCTCGTAATGCCCTTTCAACTATGCGACTATTTGTGTCCTCCAATCTTCGCTGGTGATTGCGCTAACAAGCTTCGGCTCTGCTTCTGTGAGGTGTGTGGTCATTTTTCTCAATGTCTCATAAAACACATCTGGTGGTTGCGGTTGCTTTGTAGCCACTGCTTTTGCTAAAGCATCTGCTTCCTTGTTCTGCTCCCTTGGTATCTTCGTAACTGTGAACCCAAAAAAGTGTTTCTCCATTGTTCTGGCTGCTTTCAGATACGAAGACATTTCGATTTTCTTTGCTCTGTATGCTTTGCCTATTTGGTTTGTGATGAGCTCTGAATCTGTGTTCAATACCAACCTTCGTGCCCCTACTGCTTTTGCCATTCGGAGCCCCAATAGCAACCCTTCGTATTATGCGACGTTATTTGTATATTCGTCGAACTCTAGCCTTGCCACGTATCTCATTTTTATTCCTGAAGGTGATTTGAGGATTGCCGAAGCTGTTGCGCCGTCATTGCAATACGCACCGTCGCAAAATATCTCCCAAGATTTTTCTTCATTTGGTGGCTTCGTCGTGTCTTCGTCTGCATGAGCCCATTCTGCCACAAAATCTGCCAACACTTGAGATTTTATTGCTGTTCTTGGCGCGAAGGTTATATCGTATTGCGACAACTCTGCCGCCCACTTGCCAATCCCTCCCGAAGATTCTTTGTTCTCAAACATTTCACGAAGTGGAAAGCTGGTTGGTACTACCACTTTGAAGCTTTGGAAGTAATGCTTCAACTTTCTTGCTGCCATTACCACAGCGTACGCCATTTTCTCTAACTCAGAGTAAAATTTCTTTGCTCCATTGAGTACTTCGGAGACGAAGTATATTGGCACTTGCTTCAAATTACTGCCAACCTGCTTTGCCTCAACCAATGCTGCACTCACCGCGTGGATTGATGCTGCCACATATAACAACAACTTCGCTTCGGGCCTTGGGCTTGCCATTACCGTCAACTTTTCCAAATATGTTTTAAGTTCCTCGAAGGCCACCTGCTCGTTTTGTCCCCCATGTTATATTTTTTTGCCCCGCCAATTGCTTGAAAAATGGCAAGCTTCGTTCTGCTGATTTGGAGATGAAACGACTTAGCGCCGCGAGTCTGCCGGTGAGTTTCTGGACTTCTTTTTTCATTTTTGGTGGTCTCATGTTTCTTATCGCTTCTATCTTTTCTGGGTTTGCTTGTATTCCTGACTTTGACACCATGCACCCCAACAATTTACCCCTAGAGACACCGAAGATGCACTTCTCTGGGTTCAGCATGAGTCCGTACTTTCTCATATTCTGGAAAGTTTCTGCCTAATCTTCGATGTGATTCTCTTTATGTTTGCTATGCACCACCACATCGTCGATGTACGTAGACACATTCCTCTTCAACTGCGGGCCAAGAACTATCTGCACCATTCTGTTGAAAGTTGGGCCTGCGTTTCGCAGACCCTCGGGCATTCTTATGAAGTAGTTCACCCCGAATGGTGTTATGAAACTTGTCTTGTCTTCGTCTTGTTTTCGCATCCACACCTGATGATATCCCGAAAAACAATCCAGAAGTGACATTCTTTCGGATCCCGCTGCTGCATCTACCAACACATGAACTCTTGGAAGCGGGTAATCTTCTTTCGGGCAAGCCTTGTTGAGAGATGTGAAATCGATGCACATTCTTTGATCTCCATTCCTCTTCGGGACCATGACGATGTTAGACAGCCAGGTAGTGAAATGTACTTCACGTATGACTCCCGCGTCCAACAACTTCTGTACTTCTCAAAGTGCTCCTTTCTCCTTTTCTGGTGATATCACCCTTAGCTTTTGTCTTCTTGGCGGGACCTTCGGATCTAAGTTTAGACTATGCTCAAAGACGTTACGTGGTATGCCCTTGAGATCTTTCTTGCTCCATACGAAGACATCCTGGTTATCTCTCAAGCAATTAAGCAGTTCTACCTCTTCTTCTTCACTAAGGTCCTTCGCAATTATGACTGTTTTGTCATCTGTATTATCATTCAACTTCATTCTTTTCGTGTGCTGCATAGGCTTGATTATATTTTCTTCTTCTTTCCTCTTCTGCTTTAGGATTTGTGACTCTTGCATGTCATCTTCGGTCTCTTGCTTGCCTTCATCTAATCTCACTAAGTGTACCTGCTTGCGATCTGTGTCTGTGTTGTACTCCCTGTCCCATGCATCTTCCTGGTCACCATAGATTGATAACACCTCGTTAATCATTGGAATTTTCATACATAAAAACGGCATGTGAATTACTGCTGCAAACTTGTTTATGACTCCCCTTCCGAAGATGGCCTTGTAAGAATAAGGGATGTCCACTACATCGAAGTTGACCATCTCTGTTCTCATTAGTGCCCCCTCGCCCATCGTAACATTCATTTCAATAGTTCCTAGAGCTTCAACCCTCTTATTACCGAAACCATACAATGGTTTTGTAGACATTTGCAGTTGATCGTCCTTGAATTCCATTTTCCCGAACAAGTCATAAGTGAGAACATCTGCGGAACTGCCATTGTCTACCAGAATTCCTCCTACATCGTTTCCCAGAATGTACTTTGTGTTTTTTCCTAATATTGCTCTGATCACCAATGGATCTTCGTGGGGGTATCTCTTCAACTTTAAGTCAGCCTCCGTGAAGGTAATTGGGATATGTGACCACCTTGTGCGGAACACCTTACCCGAAGATAGATGGCTGACCTCCCTTCGATCATCCTTCCTTTGCCTCTTCGATGGGAACTCTGGGAAACAGCATCCCCCTGTTATTGCATTTATGACATTCACCCTCTGGTATCTATCATCTGAGTCATTGTTTATGACGTTGACTCTTTGATATCTATCATCTTGCTCTGTCCTTCGGGCATTTTGCTGCTGAGATTGCGGTAGGTTTTCTTTTGGCTGATATGGAGCACTTGGCGCTGGGCCTTGCGTTGGTGTGTACGCTGGGTGGAACGGTGGTGGATATGGAAGGGGTTGGAAATACTGTGGTGGTGGCTGATACATGGGTTGCCAGTTTGACGCTGAACTGTTTGCCACCGAAGGTACTGCGGATGACGCTCTATTGAGAAAACCAACTTGGTTCTGCGCAGCTCTCTTCTCCTCTTCCTCCTTTCTCTTGATTGCCACCCTGCATTCATATGTCCAATGACCCTTGTTTCTTCCATGTATGGAGCAAACTGTCAGCGGAGGTAGCGTTGAGTATTTCGCGGATCCTTGCTGATTTGACGGCGAAGGTGCTTGGTTGCTCGTTGTTCCCTTGGCTGAGACATTGTTCACGCCCCCTATTGTAAGTTGGGCAGTTTGTTCTGTTTCTGTTGTTCGTGTTCTGCCTCCTGTTCCATTCTTCCTTAGCCTTCGCTGCGTTTTTCCTGGCATGATAATCTTCTATTCTTCTTTGCTTTCCTCGATCGGATAAACAATATGACTGCAAGACTTCGAACAGTCTTTTTTCTGACGCTGGCCTGCGCCTATCTAGGTATTCCCTGCAAGGCCCCACCTTGAGCCCGCCTATAACAGCATCAATTACACTTGACTCTTCGACATGTGGTGCTTTTGCTCTGGCCTTTGTGAATCTTTTTATGTATTCTTGCAACGATTCTTTTTCCCCCTGCTTTATCTGATGAAGGTCGTTGGCCGTGAGTTCCTGGGGCTGAAACCCTTGAAAGTTGCTTTCAATTTTCTCCTGAAGCTGGTTCCATGAACTTATGCTTCCTTTTGGTAGCGACGCATACCATTGCTGAGCAGAGCCTTTTAATGCCATGATCATAGCCTTTGCCTTCGCTGTATCATCACCCCCTCCCGAAGATATTGCCACACTGTACCGAAGAATGAACTGCCGCGCGTCTAATTCACCATCATATTCTGGTAGCGAAGATGGTAATTTGAATTTTGATGGCCAATCCGCCTGCTCGAGCTCGAATGTGAGTGGTGTGGACGGTTTATCCTTGGAAGATTGTGAACCCTTGTGCTTGTAGCGTGGTCTACGTTCCACGAACGCCTCTTCATCAGAATCGAATACCCATGATTCCTCAGAGTCGTATGAAGACTCCTCCACAACAACTGGCCTGCTTCGCTTTTTTCCCTGAGGTGGTGATGCTTTGTGTTGTTGCTCCGGCCTTGGTTCAGACCTTGTCGATTGTTCCTGCAAAGAATTGAGCTGCGCCTGCAAGACTGCCATCTGTTCTTGAAGCTGAGTTGTCTTCTGTCTGATTGCTTGTTGCTCTTTCTCCTTGCGAAGTTGCTGTAGGAGAGATTTCTTTTTCTGGATGTCTTTCAACATCTGTTGATACCTTAGTTGATCTTGGGATGGATCACCTGTCTGTGGTCCCTTGGCCTTGAGAAATGCTGCTTCTGCTTGAGCTCTCGTCCGGATATTGGACGAACTTGGCATCTGACTCAATCTTGCTGCTATAGTTGCTTCTACCCTTCTTAATGACATGATGTCTTCGTCCAGAATCCCTGCGTCCAAGAGGTCCACTTCGAAGTTACTGTCCGCGATGTCCTCGAGTGCTCCATCTCGACCGCCTGGTGCCTGACTGAGCACCATGTCTCTATCTGCGTTTACGTTCGCCCCTTCATTGACTGGGCCTTCGAACTCTGCTCCCGACGGATCATCGGTAGCTCTTTGTGGATTGGTATTGGTGTTCCTTGGTGCTCTCTTCGATGCCATTGAGTTGTGGTGGGACGAAACACGGTGGGCGCCAGAAATGTTGGGGAGAGTCTCGTCCCCGAAGAGGGGCCAACAAATACGACTAAAACACTTACTCAAACTCCCATGAAAAACTCGTGTGAGTCTTCGGGCAAGCTAGAGAAGCTTCCCCTCGTATCCCCTTTTTCATTCCTCTTGGGTCCGTTAAATAGGCTCGTAACAATTACACTTTACATTCTTGCTCTCGCTTTTTGTATCGTGCGAAGGATCTTCGAGGGCATTAAAGTATTTTCACACTAACACGGCCAACTTCTCCTATTACAACTCATCACTTTACACCGTGGCGCTTTCCACGTGGGCATCGATTTCCTCATCCCCCTTCAGCGAGACCTCACTCTCTTGCTAGAATACTCCGCTCCGCGCTGTGCTCGTCGTCATAACTTTCGCATCGTGGCGCCAGCCTTCGTTCACCTTATGCTTCCGCACCTCTTCTTGCGCCTCTTTGGTCCTTCGCCTGAAGGTTTCCCTCATCTTCGGGGGGCCTAAACCTTCGGTCATTCGTCTTCCCGAAGCTTCCGAGGATGCCGACCCTTCGGGCGCTTGAGACTCTCGGCTCCTCGTTTCCTCGAGCCCCGAGAATGCCAAACCTGCACAACCATCAAACACAAAGAGCTGTTGTTCTTTTGACACGAAGGTCTATAGCCGAAATGGAAAACAGGGGGTTAGGTACGAAATGAATTTCCCCAATAGTCGGGGGCCGGGAGTGGCGCCTCCAGTACAACCCTAGCCCGTGCGACCCGCAACGGCAAGTCATAAGTCTCCAGATCGTCATCATCGACAGTATCTGTCGGGGACGGTCATAAGGGGTCCCCTAACTAAGGGGATAATCACCCTCATTGGACGCAATCACGTATGGGCTAATCCCCACAAATCCAAAAAAGGAGCAAGGTGCGCGTCAGGCCCATGGCCAGCCACAGCCCAACAACAATCCAAAACTCCTCGTCGAGAGGGCCCGACCGCGCGCCCCATCCTCCGCCTTGCTCGAGTGTCCTGACCCCTCGAGCGGATTTCGGCCTCGCTCGAGAGTCCCGACCCCTCGAGCGGGTCTTCCGCCTCGCTCGAGGGCCCCGGCCCCTTGAGCGGGTTTCCGTCTCGCTCGAGGGGCTCGACCCCCCCTCGAGCGGGCGACCAACACCGCCTTGCTCGAGGACCTCCCTCAACCAACTCCGCCTTGTGCGGCGCTGTGCGGACAGGCCGGCGTCATTCCGCGCCACTGTACTACCTGCTCCCGTCCTCCCCCAGCAGCGAGGCCCCTCGAACGGGCATGGGGGCACCCTCAAAGCGCGTACGGACGGCGTGCGGGCGTACGCGCTGACCGGCGCCACCGTACGGATGACGTGCGCCGCGTCCCCTCCGCCAACTCCGACGTCATGCGGCCATCCCTGGTGCTGTGCCGCCATGCTCACCGCTGTGCAACAGACTGCACAGCCCTGTGCGGACAAGCCGATGACGCTCCGGGGACCTGTGCCGCCAACTCCCGTCCTCTCCTCTGCGGCTGGACACTCGAATTGGCAGGAGCACACCCTCGAAGCCATGCCCAGACAAGCAACAGGAGTCGCCACGCCACCCGAGGAAGCCGGAGCTCGTCACCTACTCGTGCCAGGAGCAAGGACGTGCGAGGACAAGACCCCTGGCGCCACGCCTGCTAGTACACAGCTACTGTACGGATCATTGTGCGGCTCTATTGTAACTGCCCTCCCTTGGTCTATAAAAGGGAGAGGCAGACGCCCTTGCGCGGGCCGCTCACTCATTCGTATACTCCCAGCACACACTCCACACTCCACACCACACCATTCCCGATATTGGCACTTGCCTCAATCATCCTAGTAGGGACCTGGAGGGATCGCCTCCTCTCCCGTCTTGCTTGTAGCCCCCCTCTACGAGCACCACCGATGCGAGCTAATACAGTGCGCAAGCACACCCTGCTGGACGTACGGCCCCGTGGCCGGAACTAGGATAAACCTTTGTTTCCCTTTAGCTTAGCACCGACCATCGAGATACTGATTGCAGTGCTAATTACTAGTTGGTGTCGGCGGTAATCCGGACACCGACAGTTGGCGCGCCAGGTAGGGGGGCGCACTGAGATCATCCGCCTGTTCTCTCGATGGTGATCGTCACCGAGCTCACGTCGGAGAGGCCTGCCTAGGGTTGCTCCGATTCGTTCCCGGTCGGATACGAGATCTGGTTCGGGAGCATCCACTACCAGGCGACTGGCAATGGCTACCTCATGCGTATCCTTAATAGTAATGCAATCATGACAGCACCGCCAGGAACACCAGCTGCGCCAGCAGCGGCGCCAGCTCCACTGCCACCCCGACGCCGTAAGCGTTCGGGCAAGCGCTCACGACGAGCGCACGCGGGTCGAAGCCGGTAAGCTCCCACCTGTTGTCGCAGCACAATGAGGTGCACCTCCACCGGTGAACTCAGCAGCGCGTCCCGTCGGGGAAGCCGCGGCCGCGCGGCCGCAGTTTCCCCACGGGTTGCGCAGCAAGTCCATGGCATACTCCTCGTCAGTCAGCACCGATCTAGCCGCGTACGAGGACCTTCCGGGTCACCACTTCATGTCGATCCGGAACCTCATCGCTACCTCGCCCGGCAAGTCCTACCGTGACTCCGACAGCGAGGAACGCGAGCACATGCGCGGGGATCGAAGTGGGATTACGTCGGGCTCCGGGACCCCGACGCGCTCAGGCGGTTTCAGGCCGGGGCGGACTACTGCCTAACCTTCTCCGACGACTCTAGCGAGGGGGCTTACGATCCCACCGGCAAATGCTTCGTTGTCGTCATTGGTGAGGGTGAAGACGGAGGAGGAGGAGCGGGCAACGCAGCGGTTTGTAACAACCCGGTGGCAAACCCACCGATGGGGACACCACCACACGACGCAGCGTGCGCTGCGCAGCAGGCCCAGGTCCACGAGCTGGAGGCGAAGCTCACGGCAGAGCGTGAGCAGGTCTGGCAGCTGAAGGCCACGCTCGAGAAGAACAAGGCCGAGCCCTCGTCACATGGGGCACGCGCCGCGGGGCGTGTAGCCCGCAAATGCATCAACACCGACGCCGACGTGGATGGCCTGCCAAACTTGGCAAGAGCCAGTCAGAAGCACGTTGCTGTGGCAACTTTGATTCGGGCCATGCCCGAACCATCGACGCCCGAGGGGCGCAACCTGCGCCGCGAGGCACAGGCCCTCATCGAGCAAGCTGCAGTGCAACAGGCTGAAAGCACCACGTCCCGCATGCACCATCACCCAGTGTAAAAACCGGTGGAGGCGGCCGGGATCCGGAGGCATCGGTCCACACCCCGCACCGGGCACCCACGGTCCACGAAGGCAACCAGAACAAGCCCGCTAAGGAGCGGATTCAGGACACACGCGGCAAAGCTGACGATGGCGACGCCCGCAACATCCTGGACAAGAAAAAACAAGACACTGCTGCATCGCACGGCTACCACCCCCAGCGTGGTGGCCGTTACGACAGCCGGGAGGATAGGAGCCCGATGCCGGAGCCGTCGGGCACGCGTGTGTTTGGCCAAGCGATCCGCACGGCGCCGATCCCCCCGCGCTTCCGGCAACCTACGACCGTGAACAAGTACTCGGGGGAGACAGACCCTCGGGTATGGCTCAATGACTACCACCTGGCATGCAAGCTGGGTGGCGCCACCGATGACGCCATGATCATCCGCAACCTGCCTCTGCAACTTGCAGACTCTGCGCAGACGTGGCTCGAGCACCTGCCTGCGGAGTTACAATCCCATCCTGCATCCGGGTCTCGCTGCGGTCCTTCGCAAAGGTCCACTCCAGAACTGTGAAAATGCCCCCGTGCGGCCACACGGGGAGCGTCCAAAGGGAAGGGACTTCACCCTAACCCTCTCACTGATACCCTCTATCCTACTGGCAGGTATGGTATCACACTTGCTAGGGTCGAACGGCCCTATCCCCACTCTCGGCGAGGTGGTGTGTATGAAAGTCCCGTGTAACAGGCGACCCACTCGGTTTCAGACCGGGGCGAGCTCCTATCCACCAAGTCATCACAAAAACCCCAACACCTGTGCTCCTAAAACACACCCGCCATAGGCACCAAACTGGGCAACGTTCGAGAAGACGATCCCTGGCCCCCGATCCCAGATCGGGTTGTCTTGAGCTCACCCCCGCCAAAATATCCCAAAAACACCTTCTCCTGCCGGTTTTCCCCACACACGCCAAGAAACTACCACAAAAATCCCAACACATGCATAGCAAGCTCAGCATATCATCATGCATAAGTAAAGTAGTAGTAGTAGGTCAATCAACGACAAGTATGTAAAAGGGGCTATGCACAGGTTCATCATATCCATCACTATGCAGTAAATAAAGCACTAGCAGTTCTAATAGCCATGCCTAATGGGCATTCAAAGTAGGTTGGGCGTGAACCTGGGGGCGAGTAGTCGTCGTAGCCGAGGTCGTCGTCGTAGTCCTGGCTCTGCTCTTCGGCTCCGGCGGCTCCTAGAATCGTAATAAGACATAAACACGGGTGCTAATTGCAATAAAATCCAAGAGGAGGAACAAATAAGACCCAAAAAGAGGCAAACTCTAGCCTAGCGCGGAGTTTGGATTTTTAGAAGATTTTCTGAAGAAGTTTTGTATTTTTCGGAGTTAAAACGGATTTGATATGAATTTCCAAAGATAAAATAAATTTCTAAAATTAAAATACGTATACACAATAGTATTAACTTTTGGCTAGCTACAGGCTAACTCAAACAGACTCTAAAAGGGCTCACAGCCGGCTGTAAGCCAGCTCCTCGTTCGCACGTGGCGGACACAGGGCAGCTCTAGGCCGGCGCTCGCCCACGTGGCCGCCCGCGTGGCTGCGCGCGTGGCGCGTCGCAGCGGATCCGGGGGTGGATCGCTGCGGCGGCGAGTCGTGCGGGTGTGGGTGTGGCCGAGCCATGGGTGGCCAGCCACACGAGATATTAGCGGATCGCTCGCGGCGTCGCGCACGTGTGTGCGTTCGTGTGGGGGCAAAACCCCAGGGCTTTTGGCCGGCGGCGACTTGTGCTTTATGAAATGCCGGTGAGGGCTCCGGCGCGGCAAAGCTCGCCAGCGGCGAGGTGCGGCCGGGATTGGGCATCAAGCAGCAGGGCGCGACTCAGGGGACACATGCGCACACGTCCAGGCCAAAAAGGTGGCACCTTGGGACCAGCACGACCTCAACGGCGATGGCGCGGCGTGGGGCGCGGCGGCGCAGTGCGGATGGTCGCCGGCGTAGGCGTTTGGGTGCGCAAAGGCACCATTGTGCGCATGCGTGTAACAGGTGAGGTGGAAACAGGCCAAAGACCGGGGCTTTGGCCCTTGCCTGCACGCACAGGGCCAGCTTGGCCAAGGCGGGCTCCGGCCAGCGCCCGCGGCGGCGGAGCGCAGGGGCTCCCGCAGCCAGGCATGGACGCGTGTGGGCGCGCGGCTGTGCCGGTGGCGAGACGCGCACGGAGTGGCCATAATGGCGTCGCCTTTTCCCCCTGCTCGTGTGTGCACAAGGCAACCCGGCGCGGCAATGGCCACGGCGGCACGGCGAACAGGGCGGCGGCATCTCCGGCGTGCGTACAGGGACAAGAACAAGGCAAAGCGGTGAGCGCGCGCGCGTTGATGAAGGCTGTGGCACCTGTAGGCGTAAGGCTCGGCGTGAAGGCCGACGACACAGACGACAGCGGTCAGCGGCAGCGGCGCGGTGCGTGCAGGGCGGACACATGGTCAAGGCGGGGCCGTTCTCCCTCCTCGGTGCGAAGGCCGGATCACACAGATGAGAGGAGGTCGATGGGCTCACCTGCAGACCACTGGTCGACGTGCAGGGCGGCGGTGAAGGGGGATGATGCGGGACGGCGGTGCGGTGAGCTGGAGCAGACAAAGCAGAGCGGACGGCGTGGTGCGGGCTTCGTGGCGAACGGGTACTCCTCGGGCGGCCTCCGGCTTCACGGTGATGACGGCGATCCCACGGACGGCCTCCCCACCTCGTTCTCCTCCTCCCCTTATTCTTCTTCACAGGCGGCGGCGGAAAGGGGGAGAAACCCCAAAGCGGATTAGGTTAAGGGGGTGTGGCCGTGGCGGTGCTCTTATAGGCGGTGCGGAAGGACGCGGACGGTTGGATGGGGTGCGGCCGAGGTGGCGCACATCCGAGGCTCCGCCACCGTGCGTACGGCAAGCTCGCCGAGCTGGCGGGGCGCGGGATTGGGCACGGCGGCGCAAAAGCAAAAAGGAGAGAGGGGGAAGACGACATCGACGTGGCGGCCTGACATGCGGGGTCCGCTCGTCAGTGAGGGAAAAGAGAGGGGCGAAACTGGGCCGCAAGGCTTGCTGGGCCGGGAGAGCAAGGTGTGTCACTGTGCTGAGTAAAAGAGAAGAGGGGCCTCCGGAGGACTTCGCTGAAGAACACGAGGCCCAGCTAGGCAAAGAGCCCTTTTTCATTTCTTTTAAAACTAAAACCCTTTTCTATTTTGATTCAAATTTGAATAAGAATTCAAATTTGAATCCCACACAAATAAATCCCAAATAAATCCAAATAAACTCCAAGTTTCTCACACTATCATTTTATATTTCCTAGCAAATTTTATTTAGCTCAAAAATAAATCTAGGAATTTTAGGAGAGAAATAAGAAGACATCCTTAATTAATTTATCATGCACACAAATAATTCATCGAAAATTTTAAATCCTCATTTTTATAATTAACATTCCGTAATAAAATTGCGGGATGTTACAGACTCCCCCCCTCAAAAGAATCTCGTCCTCGAGATTAAGAACTCACCTCCGACTCGAAGAGGTGCGGGTACTTCTCCCTCATGACCGACTCTTTCTCCCACGTCGCTTCTCGCTCGGTGTGATTGCTCCAAAGCACCTTGCAGAAGCGAGTGGTGGTACTTCTTGTAGCTTTCTCGGCCCAATCCAGAATCTTCATCGGGTACTCCAAATACTCCAGATTGTCTTGCAAGTCAATAGCATCGGTGGAGACATACTTGTCAAGCTTCGGGTCGAGGCACCTCCGGAGTTGCGAAACATGAAACACTGGATGCACTCCAGCAAGATCAGGCGGTAACTCCAGCCTATATGCAAGTTCCCCCACCGTACCTTTGCCACAATCAGATAGGGTCCAACGAACCTCGGGGCTAGCTTCCCTTTCACATGGAACCTCTCCGTGCCTCTAAGCGGTGACACTCTCAGTAGGACGTAGTCACCAACTTCGAAGGAGACATCCCTTCGCTTAGGATCAGCATAGCTCTTTTGCCTACTTTGTGCTATCTTCAGGTTCTCTCTAACCTTGGCCACATTCTCTTCAGCCTCAACTATGGAAGCAGGACCGAAGATAATCCTCTCCCCCACCTCAGACCACATCAACGGGGTCCTACACTTTCTGCCATACAGAGCTTCAAAGGGTGCCATTTGCAAACTCGCCTGATAGCTGTTGTTGTACGAGAACTCAGCGTAGGGTAGACTCTTCTCCCAATCATTGCTGTAAGTCAACACACAAGCTCTCAGCAGATCTTCGAGAACCTGATTCACTCGTTCAGTCTATCCATCTGTCTGGGGGTGGAAAGCTGTACTATAGTCCAAGTGTGTGCCCATCGAATCGTGCAGACTCTTCCAGAACTGGGCTGTGAACTGAGCACCACGATCGGACACGATGCTGCGGGGTTCTTCATGTAACCTCAAGATATGCTCTATGTAGAGCTCGGCCAACTGACTCACAGTGAACTTGTTCTTTACCGGAAGGAAGTGTGCTACCTTGGTCAAATGGTCCACAATCACCCAAATTGAGTCATTTCCCTACCACGAAGTCCATGCTGATATCATCCCATTTTCACTGAGGTATCTCAAGAGGCTGTAGCAATCTGGCGGGTCTCTGATGTTCCGCCTTCACTCTCTGACATGTGTCATATCAGGCAACATACTCAGCTATGTCCTTCTTCATATTCTCCCACCAGAATCGACACTTCAGGTCTTGGTACATCTTGGTGCATCCGGGGTGAATAGAATATCGGGAATCGTGAGCTTCCTTCAGAATCGTCTTCCGAATATCCTCACCACTAGGCACACATATGCGATCTTTCAACCACAACGTGCCTTGCTCATCAATGCGGTAGTCAGGGGCCTTGCCTCTCGTCAGAAGGTCTTTCACTTCTTCAATCTCAGGACACTCCTTCTGGGCTCGCCTGATTTGGTCTTCCAGACCGTACTTCACCCTCAACTCATTGAGCTGACCCTTCTCGACGATGTCGAGCTTCAATCTCTCTAACTCCTTGTACAAGTCTGGCTGTTCATCCTGCACCATCAGGTTGTTGCAATAGCTTCTTCGGCTCAAAGCATCTGCCACAACATTCGCCTTGCCAGGGTGGTAGTGAATGTTGAGGTCATAGTCTTTGATCAACTCTAGCCATCTTCGTTGTCTCAAGTTCAACTCTGACTGGGTGAAGATATACTTCAGACTCTTGTGATCCGTGTAGATATCACATTTGTTGCCCATCAAGTAGTGCCTCCATATCTTCAAAGCATGAACAACAGCTGCTAACTCGAGGTCATGTGTCGGGTAGTTCTCTTCGTGCTTCCGAAGCTGCCTTGAAGCATAAGCGATCACCTTGCCTTCCTGCATCAGCACACAACCAAGACCCTGCCTCGAAGCATCACAGTACACCATAAAGTCCTTGTTGTCATCGGGGAGCGTCAACACAGGAGTTGTGGTGAGTCGGGTCTTGAGCTCTTGGAAGCTTGCTTCACATTTCTCTGACCACACAAATGGCCCATTATTCTTTAGCAACTCGGTCATCGGCTTCGCAATCTTGGAGAAGTTCTCGATGAAACAGTGGTAGTATCTTGCCATCCCGAGAAAACTCCTGATCTCAGTCACTGTCTTGGGCGACTGCCACTTTGACACAGCTTCGATCTTCGAGGGATCAACTGCAACTCCCTCACCTGACAACACATGCCCAAGGAAAGCCACTTCTTCTAGCCAGAACTCACACTTGCTGAACTTGGCATACAACTGATTCTGCCTCAGCTTCTCCAGCACTATCCTCAGATGCTCCTCATGCTCTTCTGCAGTTTCTGAGAAAACCAAGATGTCGTCAATGAAAACCACGACAAACTTGTCTAACTCGTCCATGAACACCTTGTTCATCATGTTCATGAAGTAGGCTGGGGCGTTCGTAAGACCGAACGATACGACAGTGAACTCATACTGCCCATACCGGGTCACAAACGCTGTCTTGTAGATGTCCTCGGGTCGAATCTTCATCTGATGATAGCCGGATCGAAGGTCAATCTTGCTGAAGTACTTGGCCTTCCTCAACTGATGGTCATCAATGCGCGGCAACGGGTACTTGTTCTTGATGGTCACCGCATTAAGAGCGTGGTAATCGACGCATAGCCGTTGCGTCCCATCCTTCTTCGGTACAAACATCACCGGTGAAGCCCAAGGTGATGCACTCGGTCGGATGTACCCCTTCTCACGGAGAGCTCCTAATTCCTCCTTCAGCGTTGCCAGCTCTAACTTGCCCATTCTGTAAGGACTCTGTGCCACGGGTGCTGTGCCTGGCACAAGGTTGATCACGAACTCCACGTCGCGGTCTGGTGGTAACCCCGGCAGATCATCAGGAAAGACATCAGGGTACTCACAAACCACTGGAACATCAGCCACTGCCTTCGTAGTGAGGTTGTACACAGCTGGTACTTCCCGAGACTTCAGCGGCTCGAATGTGATCTTCGTCCCCTTCGGGTGTATCAGGGTCACTTGTCGGGGTGACGAGGAGATAACCCCTTTGTGTGCGGTGATCCAATCCATGCCCAGAATAATATCAATCCCGTTGGACTTCAGCACGGTCAGATCTCCGAGGAACTTGTGACCCTTGATGAATATTTCCACCCCTTTGCATAGTAGGGTGCATCTGATATCTATGAGCGGTGAGCTCGTCACAATAGGTTTCGGTCGGGGAGTCATGGGGAGAGATAGTTTGTTTACAAAGTTACAGGATACATAAGAACTAGTTGCACCAGTATCAAATAGAATCAAAGCTTTAGCACCACAAACTAAAAACTCACCGATCATGACGTCAGGAGCATCGGTAGCTTCCTCCTCAGTCAGGAGGTTGAGTCTCCCGCGATTAGTGGCCGGCTGGGGAGCAGCCTGAGGTGGCTTCCCTCCTGGAGCTGGTGCCCTGGCAGGTGTAGCAGCGGTCTTCCTGCTGGGGCACTCGTACGACTTGTGGCCTTGCTTGCCATAGGCGTAGCACGTCAGGGTGAAACCTCCGGTGCCGGGTCTCGACGCGCTCTGCTGCGGGCGGTTGTAGCCTCCACCCTGCTGCTGGTAGTTGCTCCTTCCTCCTGGGTACGGTGCACAGTTTCCTCTGAAGCCACGTCCGGGCTGGTTGTTCCCCGGGCGGTAGCTCCCTCTCAGCAGGTTGCTCTGCCCACTCCTTGGCCTCTGGAAGGATCGGTCGCCATGGTCCCGATCTCCGAACCTCTTCTTACCCTTCATGCGCTCCTCATGCCCCCTCCTTTCTTCCTCTAGCGCGATAGCCCTGTTCACCAGGTGGCGAAGGGACTTGTGCTCACTGGCCTTCAAGCCCTAGCGGAGACCATGGTGGAGGCCTCGCAGAAACCAAAACTGCTTCTTGTCGTCGGAGTTGGTGTCGTTAGGGGCATAGCGCATCATCTTCATGAAGTGCCTCTCGTACTCCTCCACCCTCATCGCACCCTGAGTCATGGTGCGGAACTCCTGTGCCTTCTGACTCATGAGTTCCCGCGGTAGGTACTGCTCGCGGAACACCTCACAGAACTCCAGCCAGGTGATGAAGGCTGGGTTCGGGTGGCTGTCGGAGTAGTTGTCCCACCATGACTTGGCAGGACCCTCGAGCTAGTGGACGGTGAGTGCCACACACTCTTCGTCAGTGTAGGCAATGAGGTCGAGCTTCGTCTCGATCACGCGGAGCCAGTCCTCAGCCTCGAGAGGGTCATCCGAGTAGCTGAATGTCGGGGCCTTCAGGCGGAGGAACCTCTCGATCTTCTTGGCGAAGTCCTTCTCCGGCGGAACGTTGCGGTTTCCACCATTGACTCAGTTCTCGACGGCTTCTGCCATCCTCTGCATCAGCGCAGTCTGAGCGGCCATCACCTCAGCCAGGTTAGGCGGTGGCGGTGGCGGTGCCTCTCCACGGCCACGACAACGCCCACGACTCTGGGGAGCTGGTGGCGGCTCAGGTACTTCTTCAGCTTCTTCCTCTCCATCTCTATCGCCTTCGCCGATGGGCGGAGGCAGTGGCAGTGGCAGCACAACGCCTCGGCCTCATCCTCGGATAGGTGCATGTCCACGACCACGAGCGTGTCCACACCCACGAGCGGGAGCGTGGCCACGTCCATGTCCACGGACTGGTGGGGTTGGCGGGGCTTGCTCTTCCTCGTCCTCGGCCTCCTTGAGGCGAGCCAACAGACATCCTGACCTCCTGATGGACATCTTACTGAAAACAAGACCAAGGGCATAGGAAAACCTTAGATACGTCTTTCACCAATAAATTGAGTCTGATATACAATCATGAAAATATTTCTAATATAATTCTAACACTCAAGAGGAAAAAGCAATAAGAACGATTAATCCCATTAAGACCAAACAATCAGCATCCATTATGAGTACACAAGTTTCCTCGAGGCGGACTCAAGCCTTGGAGGTCACACACAGCAGCGATCTAATATAGCGTTACATGATCTCAAAAGGGGTGTGCACATCTAGGTGTGAAAAGACTCATAACTCATCATGCACCGGAACAGGCTCTCGGCTGGATGGATCAACTCAGGGAAACTACCTATCTTACAACTCTACTCTTATTAGCATGGTCATGCTTCAGCACGCTACTCGAAGTGGGCCTTCTTGTACCTCACAGGGTAACGGTCCTCCTCGGGAAAGTCTCTGGGGAACATCCGTGACAGCCTGGCGTGAGCAGCCCTCACCTCCTGGGTCTCAACCGGAGCGGGCATGTCAGCCATCGGACACAGGTGAAGCTTGAGGGCGGACGGGTGCAGCTTGAAAGTCTCCTTGCGGATCGCCCGCTGGTGCTTGGGAGGTAGCAGACTGTTGAGCTCCTGGAGCTCGTCCACACGAAGAGAGTCAGCGTCCTCCCAAGTCCTCAGCATCCTCTTGCACTTGTCCAGCAAGTACACTGAAGTCCTGGTGAGTGCAGCGAGATTGGCGGTGTTGGAGTACTAATCCTCCATAAGCTCGGCCACCCTAGCCTTCTTGCGAACAAGTGTGCGTCCCTGCGTGGCGAACTGTGCATCCTTCTGGTCCAGCTTGGCGAAAAGACGGGTGAACCTGGCCTCCTGCCTGCGTAGATCCTCCTTAGCGTAGAGCATCTCCTCACGCACGGTCACCCTCTCAACCTCTGCCTGCACTGCCAAAGAGTTGGCGTGACGTAGCCCTAGCTCGAGCTGCTCGACTCGCTGGCGCAGGGTACGGTTCTCCACGACCAGACTCTAGGTGCGGGGCTGAAGCTCCTTCAGCTCTAGGGTAGTATACTCCAGCCTGCTGAAGAGTGCACTTGTCTGCTCGCTCAGACGGCGGGCGTGAGTGTCGAGGTCCACGAGGTAGCTCCCAGTGGTGACGAGCGTGTCGTCGGACTCGCGCAGAGGTCCCTGGACAACCTCCTCCTCGTAGAGTGCTGAAGGGTCTGACAGTCCGTTCACGATCGGAACCACTCTGTAGTAGTCCTGGGGGATCAGCCGCAGGTCTCCAGTCCTGTAGACGTCGCGGTACCTAGCCAATAGGTGGCGAAGTATGTGGCTGCAGGCGGTGTCCACAGCGTTCCTGACGTTGAGTCTTGTGCTGTGCTCGAGCATCCCGGGGAAGCCTGGAAGCGTCGGGTGGGGTAGGATGGCCACCGTGCAAAGCACTAGTGGGCCTGACAGAGTGCAAACGTCCTCGGCGCGGTAGGTGACGTGCGTAGGGGGAATCCCTAGCCTGAGGACGACCCAGTCCACCCAATTGGCGAGTCCCTCCATGTGCTCCGGGAGCAGCTCTATCTCCTGTCGGTCCATTTCCTGTGATACGGAAGAAATTTCTAGTTAGCGCAGGTGAGATAGAACTTTTCAAAGAAGGATAAGTTTTGTAATATAAGTCAAGAATGGTATATAACCAAAAGAGATCGTTTAGAGTCCTAATTTCTATCGTCCATTTCTAAGGGCACGTACTACGGTCAAGTACGGCTCTCTACCATCTGTAATGCCCTGGGTTTTCCAAAATTGGAAAACCCAGCATTCTGTCTCGTGATAGTCCCTGGATCAGACACTATCACACACAGGCATTCATCACAGATAAATATCACAGTCATACAACGAAATAAAGCAACTGAGTATGAATAATAATCTGATTATTACATATCCTGAATTAAGGAGTACATCAATACACGCCTCTTGGCGGAATAACAAGAATAAGAGCCTACGCGGCGGTAGCTAGCTTCCAAAAGGTGTCTTCATCTTCATTCGTCTCCCACAGGCATCCTTGAGCGAAGCGACGTGCCCCTCAGTCGTACCATCCGTCAGCGTTGTTGTCGAAGTCTGACTCGTACCCTGCAAGCTCAGGGGCTATCCCCAAGGATTGGGATAGGTCCACGTCACCAACCGTATGCAAGCTTTAAGTGGCCTACTTCTAAAGGTAAAGAGAGGAACAAGGTAGAGGCTGGGTTTCCTAAGCAGCAGCAACATCAATATAAAAGAAATATCATCTCCATATTCCCTCCAATTCTCATATCACTCATCCACAAACAGTTACACCTGGTCACCCAGATCACCGTCATCATCGCCTATCTCCATCTAGGGTTGGTGCGAGAACTCCCACTCCTCGCACCTCAATGGTTGCACCCGGATACGCGAGGCAGAGGGAGCAACTCTCCTCTCCCCGAATACAACCACGGCTCACCATTCACTCTCATCCTATAAGGGGGAAAGTAGAAATCCCAAAACGTAAGAGTCGGAGAAACAACGGGCATGTCCATGACCGAGGACGTGGCTATACGTATAGATCTAAACTCTGCAGAGCGTGTACACCAGTACCCAACTCAGAATAGTACCCGGACGGTGTACGGCCGACCGAGCCTACCCTACCGAACAAACACCTAGGAGTTACGATCCCATCCTACATCCGGGTCTCGCTGCGGTCCTTCGCAAAGGTCCAACCCAGAACTGTGAAAATGCCCCCGTGTGGCCACACGGGGAGCGCCCAAAGGGAAGGGACTTTACCCTAACCCTCTCACTGATACCCTCTATCCTACTGGCAGGTATGGTATCGCACTTGCTAGGGTCGAACGGCCCTATCCCCACTCTCAGCGAGGTGGTGTGTACGAAAGCCCCGTGTAACAGGCGACCCACTCGGTTTCAGACCGGGGCGAGCTCCTATCCTCCAAGTCATCACAAAAACCCCAACACCTGTGCTCCTAAAACAGTGTACCCACCATAGCTACCAAACTGGGCAACGTCCGAGAAGACGATCCCTGGCCCCCGATCCCAGATCGGGTTGTCTTGAGCTCACCCTGCCAAAATATCCCAAAAACACCTTCTCCTGCCGGTTTTCCCCACACACGCCAAGAAACTACCACAAAAATCCCAACACATGCATAGCAAGCTCAGCGTATCATCACGCATAAGTAAAGTAGTAGTAGTAGGTCAATCAAGGACAAGTATGTAAAAGGGGCTATGCACAGGTTCATCATATCCATCACTATGCAGTAAATAAAGCACAAGCAGTTCTAATAGCCATGCCTAATGGGCATTCAAAGTAGGTCGGGCGTGAACCTGGGTGTGAGTAGTCGTCGTAGCCGAGGTCGTCGTCGTAGTCCTGGCTCAGCTCTTCGGCTCCGGCGGCTCCTAGAATCGTAATAAGATATAAACATGGGTGCTAATTGTAATAAAATCCAAGAGGAGGAACAAATAAGACCCAAAAAGAGGCAAACTCTAGCCTAGCGCGGAGTTTGGATTTTTAGAAGATTTTCAGAAGAAGTTTTGTATTTTTCGGAGTTAAAACGGATTTAATATGAATTTCCAAAGATAAAATAAATTTTTGAAATTAAAATACGTATACACAATAGCATTAACTTTTGGCTAGCTACAGGCTAACTCAAACAGACTCTAAAAGGGCTCACAGCCGGCTGTAAGCCAGCTCCTCGTGCGCACGTGGCGGACACAGGGCAGCTCTAGGTCGGCGCTCACCGACGTGGCCGCCCGCGTGGCTGCGCGCGTGGCGCGTCGCAGCGGATCCGGGGGTGGATCGCTACGGCGGCGAGTCGTGCGGGTGTGGGTGTGGCCGAGCAATAGGTGGCCGGCCGCACGAGATCTTAGCGGATCGCTCGCGACGTCGCGCGCGTGTGTGCGTTCGTGTGGGGGCAAAACCCCAGCGGTTTTGGCCGGTGGCGACTTGTGCTTGATGAAATGCCCGTGAGGGGCTCCGGCACGGCAAAGCTCGCCGGCGGCGAGGTGCGGCCGGGATTGGGCATCAAGCAGCAGGGCACGACTCAGGGGACACATGCGCAAACGTCCAGGCCAAAAAGGTGGCACCTTGGGACCGGCACGACCTCAACGGCGACGGCGCAGCGTGGGGCGCGGCGGCGCAGTGCGGATGGTCACCGGCGCAGGTGTTTGGGTGCGCAAAGGCACCGTTGTGCGCGTGCGTGTAACAGGTGAGGCGGAAATAGGCCAAAGACCGGGGCTTTGGCCCTTGCCGGCACGCACAGGGCCAGCTTGGCCAAGGCGGGCTCCGGCCGGCGCCCGCGGCGGTGGAGCGCAGGGGCTCCCGCAGCCAGGTATGGACGCGCGTGGGTGCACGGCTGTGCCGGCAGTGAGACACGCACGGAGTGGCCCTAAAGGCATCGCCTTTTCCCCCTGCTCGTGTGTGCACAAGGCAACCCGGCGCGCCAATGGCCATGGCGGCACAGCGAACAGGGCGGCGGCGCCTCCGGCGTGCGTACAAGGACAAGAACAAGGCAAAGCGGTGAGCGCGCGTGCGTTGATGAAGGCTGCGGCACCTGTAGGTGTAAGGCTCGGCGCGAAGGCGGTGACACAGACGACGGCGGTCAGCGGCGGCGCCGCGGTGCGTGCAGGGCGGTCACATGGTCAAGGTGGGGCCTTTCTCCCTCCTCGGCGCGAAGGCCGGATCACACAGACGAGAGGAGGTCGGCGGGCTCACCTGCAGACCACTGGTCGACGTGCAGGGCGGTGGTGAAGGGGGATGATGCGGGACGGCGGCGCGGCGAGCTGGAGCAGAGGAAGCAGAGCGGACGGCGCGGCACGGGCTTCGCAGCGAACGGGTGCTCCTCGGGCGGCCTTCGACTTCACGGCGACGACGGCGATCCCACGGACGGCCTCCCCGCCTCCTTCTCCTCCTCTCCTTCTTCTTCTTCACAGGCGGCGGCGGAAAGGGGGAGAAACCCCAGAGCGGATTAGGTTAAGGGGGTGCGGCCGCGGCGGTGCTCTTATAGGCGGCGCGGAAGGACGCGCACGGTTGGATGGGGTGCGGCCGAGGTAGTGCACATCCGGGGCTCCGCCACTGTGCTTACGGCGAGCTCGCCGAGCTGGCGGGGCGCGGGATTGGGCGCGACGGTGCAAAAGCAAAAAGGAGAGAGAGGGAAGACGACATCGACGTGGCGGCCTGACATGCGGGGTCCGCTCGTCAGCGAGCGAAAAGAGAGGGGCGCGGGCGCGCGTGGGCCGGCGGCGAAACTAGGCCGCAAGGCTTGCTGGGCCGGGAGAGCGAGGTGTGTCGCTGTGCTGAGTAAAAGAGAAGAGGGGCCTCCGGTGGACTTCGCTGAAGAACACGAGGCCCAGCTAGGCAAAGAGCCCTTTTTCATTTCTTTTAAAACTAAAATCCTTTTCTATTTTGATTCAAATTTGAATAAGACTTCAAATTTGAATCCCACACAAATAAATCCCAAATAAACTCTAAGTTTCTCACACTATCATTTTATATTTCCTAGCAAATTTTATTTAGCTCAAAAATAAATCTAGGAATTTTAGGAGAGAAATAAGAAGACATCCTTAATTAATTTATCATGCACACAAATAATTCATCAAAAATTTTAAATCTTCATTTTTATAATTAAAATTCCGTAATAAAATTGCGGGATGTTACAGCTGGGGATAACGACGCCAAGCTGCTGCCCTTGTACATCTTGCCCGCAACCTGTTCGACGGAGTGCCTGAAGCCGCCGCCGCCGCCGGGTACGACGACGCCGAGCAGTACCACGACAAGGACACTGGAGCCGTTGCTGGGAACATCTACATCATGCTGGACCGCGAGTACAAGGAAGCTGAGCCGAAGATCAACGCCTTCGCCCTGAACCTCGTCACGCCCGATCTACCCGTGTCGACTCACCATAGCGTCGACCTCTCCCTGCCTCGCCGTGAGCATCCTCGAGCCCCACGGTGAGCAGCAAGCACCCATGCCGCCCCTCCGTTACCGTGTTTCTCCCCTGCTCTGTTTCTCCGACTACCGCTCCGCCGTGCCGAGCGTCCACCGACACCGTTGTCCGGCCATCGTGCCGCATATCTGTGAAGGAGCCGCGCTGCCCTCTTCCGTGCTTATCGTCATGCGCTTCTGTCCGGCCTTCGAGCCACGCGTGCCCCTGCAGGTGCCGTGCGCACTATCACCGTCTTGCTGGCGACACTGCCGCCATGTGCCTCAACTTTGCCGCCGCGTGCCAAGTCACGGAACCTGGACCCGAGTCTGTGCTCGGCGCCGTCGCCGCGCCGCTCTACGTCGTAGCCCAAGCCAGGCCGCGGCCGGGAAACCTTTCCCCGTGCGTGCACCGCCCGCCATCGCTATCTGCCGCGACGCGCGCTTCGCCCTGCACCGCGCTGGCACACACCGCGCTACCCTAAAGCTCTGCTCTGCGCCGCTGCAGCACCGCCATGCAGCTAACCCCCGCAACCCCGCACCATCGCCGGGAAAGCCACCGGCATTGTGTCGAACACCTAGTGCGTGAGCGGTCGAATAGGAGGATCCTCTATGCACCCCAGATTAGTTGAGGGACCCTTTCTGGACTTCTGCAAAACAACCCGTGATGGGCTCCTCGGCCCGTGGAAACCCGCTGAGCCCAAGTGACCACCAGGCCAGATCAAATGATAGTTGAGGGTGGCCCTCTAGACTTTGACAACCCTGGGCCGGCCCAATGGGCCACTAACGGCCCACTAACTTGCTGACCGCTGACGTCATGCTGACGTCAGCAGGGTGTTAAACAAAATCATTTCGGTTTTAATAAAGGATTTAATAAATATTTTATAAATCCTTTTACCTTTGAAAATACATAACTAATTATCTGGAGCTCCGAAAATTATGAAACCAGTTGCATTGGTTTCATAATTCTGAGGCGCTCGCTGCTACCCTATCCTTTTCTGCTCTTGCCCTTGAACCAAGCCCCTTTTGGTCCGCGATCTTGGAGTAGGATTCGTGGTCGCTGCCCGCCACTGTGCTATTGTGGGTCTGGGACGCCGGAGCCCCGCAACTAGCCACTAGCGTGCCGCGGATAGGGATAACTTCCCCAAGTTGTGTTCATGCTGCTTTCCTTGCTTGCACCGTTTCCACCGCTATGTGCCGCAACCCGCAAACCCACTCTCTCTCTCTGCTTTGCTTCGTGCCATGTAGCACGCGTCGTACCAAGTGTTAGTACCCGGAATGCCGCGAGTGATGGACGGCCGTGCCGTGAGCAGAGGCCTCTGCTTCAAGCACGACAACCCCGCGTTGTAACCTAGCTACTATGCTGTGGTTATCGTCGCATCGCTAGCACCTGCCCCACCGTGCTCTCGAGCACGCCTTACCGCTTCGCCACCCTTTTATCAACCACAAGTCGAACCTTTCCCTCTCTTTGTGCGGCTGCCGCACACCTTGGCCTAATAATACCTTGCCTAGCTCGCTTCACCTTGCCTTTCTCACATCATCTTTTGAACCTCTGTTTTGCTGCGACCGTCAATCACGCTAATGCCTTACCAGCGTGATCACCAAACCTTCAGCCTTTGATCGGCAACTCAACCTTGAGCTAACCCCTCTCCCTAATTTTGTTTTCTAAGTATATAAAGCTAATAGCTTAAAATCATTTTGGTTATAAAACTAATTGCTCTAATTTCCTTAATTTAAACTAGTGCTGCTTCTAGCTAGTTCGGATTTATTTGGTTCTTCTAAACTAATGTTATTTGGAGTTATTGCCTGGTTGATTGTCGATATTTATTTCTGCGTCGCATCTCGTGTAGGCTTGGGATCATGTTTGAAGACCCGAGCTGCGATGACCGAGAAGACCTCCAACCCGAAGGAAGGCCTCAACCTCTACTACTCTACGACGACTACCACGCAGGTGTCATGTCACTCCCGACCATATAGAAACCATGCATGCTATTTAGTTGCTAGTGCTTCATTTATTATACTCTGGATGATTGAAATGCATAGACAATCTTTTAGCCATGCCTTGATTTTGATATACCCTGTACCTTGAACTTCCTACCTTTGGGACTAGCTACAGACCCCTAGCTAGTTCCCGATATGTACTATCCATATATTTTACCCGTTTTGTGATATGGATGGATCTCTGGTGTTGGGCTGAGATTGGGATATCTCGGTATATTCTAGCGTGTGTTTTGGGTGAGTGTGTATCCTTGATGTGTTACCGCGGGAGCGAGCCACTTTGGTTACTTGTGAACGCCTGCCTAGGGGAGATGCGACCTAGCCTCCCGCCCTAGCGGCGTGTCGTTCGGATGGAGTTGGTGAGTGCTCGCTCTTGCAATCAAGGACCGATCGACTGTGTGACCTTGATCTTTGGGCTATTTTCGTACAAACCGTTCGCTCACGTATGGGCAGGGTTCAGTCCGAGAACTAGTTGGTGGTTGGCATTCAGCTTGTAGGCGGATCGGTGTGATCGTGTGAGGGGGACGGGTTATACGCCCTGAGTAGACGTCGCCTCGGCTCCTCTGGGGATGGTCTCACAGCTTCGAGGCCTTGCTGGCAAGTTTCGCGCCACAGTTCAGGACGAGTCAGGCTCGGAGAGGCAGGAGAGTGCCACCCACTGCTAGGTCTCCGGCCGTTAGGTAGGGATGTGGAACGGAGGCATCCGTTTCTGCCCTATCCGGCGGGTCTAGTTGTACAACCTCTGCAGAGTGTTAAACCTATAGCTATAGTCTGTGTCCACTGGTATGGACAGCCCTTTCGATCTCTCACCTGGCTAGTATTTTCTGTGCTGCTTTCTCTCCCCCGTGTGTGTGAGCCCGGCTTTGTGCCGTTGAGATGTGGGGATAGGAGCTGGTGACCCCACATCGCAGATGAGAGTGGGATGATGTGTCTCGGTTGAGATCCAGTGTATTGGTGTTCTTTTCTTGGTTTTGGTGTTGACCCCGGAGGCGTTGGCCTCGGAGGTGTGGATCTCCTCGGAGATGGTGACCTCTCTGCATTTTTGCTTACCTTGATGTTGCTACCGCTGCTTGCATAAACCTTCTACAGCCATATATAGGCTTATCCATGCAAACTAGAATTCATCCACCGCTTTTGCTCTTTGTTGGGAAGCTGACATGACCTACCCGCTTATCGGGTAGATGGTGGACTTTCAGACTCGGAGTCCGACTACGACCCCGACGGCAAAGGATGGGAAGACTAGAGCTGGTCCTACACTCAAGTTTGCATGTGGAGCTGGAGACGCTTCGCTTCGATAGATCCGCTGCGTAGATGTTTTACCTTTCTTGTTTAGTCCAGTTGGACTTGTACTCAGCTTACGCCGAAATGATGTACTCTGATGATATAATAAAAATTATGTAATGTTTCCTTTATTCCTGTGTTGTATGGATTTGTACCACTTGAGATAGGGATTGCACATGATAGCCACTTTCTGGGACTATCGCAGAGGTGTAGAGGATTGGGTTTCCAGTCTCGAAAATCCGGTTCGTTTCAAGAACGTGCCAACGGCATGATTTTACAAGGCCTAAAGCCAAGAATCTTCAACAAGCTCAATCAGTTTTGCCGGAGATGGATCCAGGAGCTGTCGTCAGTCGTTTGGAGTCTCAGGAACACCCCAAGAAGAGCCATGGGTTTCACCCTGTTCTTCCTTATCTATGGTGCCGAGGCTGTCCTCCCCACAGACTTGGATTACGGATCCCCGAGGGTCAAAGCCTACCAAGAGGGGCGGAACCAGCAAGATCGTGAAGACTCACTGGACTGGATCGACGAGGCCCGGGACGTGGCAATCCTACACTCAGAGAAGTACCAGCATTCCCTGCAGTGATATCAAGTGCGAAAGGTCCGACCTCGAGACCTTAGGAAGGGAGACCTGGTGCTCAGGCTTCGGCAGAGGAACGAAGGCCGTCACAAACTCACGCCGCCGTGGGAAGGGCCATACATCAGCGCCGAAGTCCTCAAGCCCGGCACGTACAAGCTCGCAAACGAGAAGGGCGAAATCTTCACCAATACTTGGAACATTCAACAGCTACGTCGCTTCTATCCTTGAAATTCCAAGTCATTTTGTACATGTCTGATGCCCGAGTCAGTTGTAGATACACCAAGGTTGTGAATAAAAGTTAGGGACACTCGGCTTTCTTCTGAAAACCAAGTACCCCTCAGGGGCTACTATGGGGGGCACCACCCCTAAACGGTCCCATTTTTTCGCAAATACCTTCTCTTTCGAAAAAGCTAAACGTGTTAGGCCTCGAACGCTTAGAAAAGTGGAAGCAGGGCGTGAATAACTAAGGCTAGGGCCGGCTGAGTCTGAGACTGCCTACGCCTCCAGTGGGATATGGCTTCTCTCTCACCACTCTACCCCCAAGTTGATCACGAGTATGACCATCCCTGGCCGAAATTTCTCTAAACTATGAGGAAAACACAATAGCACACACAAGCAAATTGTGCACAAGTTCACACACTTAGGAAGCAACTTGTTCGATTAACAAGAGCCGCTTGGCTTAATTCCTAATTACAACCTACGGGCTTCCACGCCCAGCCTCTTTCAGGGCGCACGGGGGCTTGCGGCGGCGGCGGCCCCGCCCTCAGCAGCGCCAGGGAAGAGGTCCTCCTCGAACATGTCGGTGAGCTCGGCAGCAGCACCAGCAGCGGCGGTGTCAGCTTGATCCATGGCGGAGTTCATCCCGTCGTCATCAAGATCATCAGCAATGATGTAGCCCGTCGCCAAAGCTTTGAACTCGACGATGTAGTGCATCGACACCACGCCCAAGGTCTTCTGGACACCAAGTCGAAGAGCGCCCTTTACATGCTCAACGACACGGCTGCCCACAGCCCTAAGGCGGCTTGCCAATAAGCTCCCCAATGAGCCAGCGCCCCCCTCGATCTCCCGGCACACTTCGAGGGCCGCTCCCTCCAAGGCCTCGAGCTCCCGCTGAGCTGAGGTATAGGCGACCTGGAGAGTCTCCGCCTGCGTCGACGACTCCTCCGGGGCCTTCCGCAAACCTGAAACAAGGCAAAGTGTGTCAAGAGCAAATATTGACAAACTTGAGATAATCAAGGGTCCGGGGGCTATGACTTACCCTCGGTCCGCCTCTTCTCCGTCTCGAACTCTGCACACACGGCTCCGGCCTCTTGCTGCAGCTACAGGATCGAGGCATCCTTCTCCTCGACGGTGGCCTGCAGAGTGTCGGTGGTGATGCCCTCCCGAACCAGAGCCCGAATGAGCAGCTCGGCCGCCACTTTTCAGATTTGGAGCTGGGTGTCTGCCTCCGCCGCTTCCGCATCCCGCTACCGGAGCATGGACCTGACCTCCTCAAGCGTTGTGCGCTCTTGTTGGAGCTGGGTCTACGCCTCCTCGCGCGCCGTGCGCTCCTGCTGGAGCTGGATATCGACCCTCGTGAGTGCCTCGCTCTTCTCCCGCAAAGCAGCGCCCAGCTATTCGACCTCTTGGGTCTTTTGTTCGGCCTGAGTCTGCCAAGATCTCGCTCCCTCGAGGGTCGCGCAATCCTGCTGGAGTTGAGCTTGCGCCTCGGTGAGGGCCGTGTCCTTCTACGCGAGCAGGGACTGGGCCTCGGCAAGCGCCGCGCGTGCCTGCCGGAGCTCCTCCTTCGCTGTGGCCAGTGCCTCCTCCTTCCCCTGGAGCGCGACGCTTAGCCCCTCGGCCTCCTTGGCCTTCTGCTCCGCCGCGGTCCGCCGAGCATCATGCTCCTCTCCCGCGCAAAGCAGATCGTACTCGAACCAGCCAAGGTCTGTCCGCAGCACCTCTACCATCGCGTCTAGACCCTCGTTCGCTGCCTGGAGCCTGTCAATCTCAGCACACAGGTTGGCGATGTAGGAGATTTTCTCTCCTGCCTGCATCTGTAGCTCCTGCAGAAAGGGGAGAAGAAAGACCAAATGAAACTCACACGAACGAAAGAAGAGGAGCTGGGCAACGTTCACGCAAGTACACTTACCCGGAAAACCTAGAGCAACCTGCCCATGTGGGTCTTGAGGGCAAAGTCAAGGGAGTTCTACAGGGAGGAGCCAAGGTTGTTGAACTCCTGCCACAGATCCCTCTCCTTCTCCGCATTCTCCACCACCCCTGGTGGGATCCCGGGGCAGTCAAACTTCAGCACCCATGGGTAGTAGCCTTCGGGGTGGTCGGGGCAGCGCAACATCACCATACTCGCCCCCTGCGCCGCCCCGACACCAGTCGCTGGCGCCTGCGGCACCACACGGCCATCGGGTCGCACCAGCAATACCTCAGGGGCGGGCCCGGGTGCTGGTGCGGCTGCCACCATCACCTGACCCCCAGCTGGGGTCGAATCACGATCAGCAGGAGCCACAGCATCCCGCTGGGCTCTTTGCTTCTCTGTCGGTGGTGCGAAGCTGTTCCCGCCCCCGCTGGGACCCTTGGACCATCGCTGCTCGAAGGGCCTCCGTCGCCGCCTCCTCCCGTCGTAACGACCCCGCAGCCGCCGCCTCCGATCGCGGCGTCATCCCTGTCGCCGGCGCTACCGCTGCAGCTGCCGCCGTCGACCGTGGTGTCCTCGTCGAATGAAGCCTCGTCATGCGCGGCGCGTCCAGCGCCCCCACCTTGAGCGCCTTGATAGGTGCGAGCCCAGGAACGGTGGGCGCCCGGCTGGCGAAATCGGAAAGGAAATGTTAGCGAACTAATCTATGATATCAAGAACACGGAGAGCGAAACACGACTCACCGCAGGTCGGAGACACGCCGCTTGTGCTTCTTCGAGAGGTTTGGGGGCACGGCCCCTGAATCAGTTGGCGCCCTCGACGACGTGCCTTCGTCAAGGAATGCTGAATCCGCCGCGGAGGCGGGCACGGGGAGGGTCTCCTTGCCCCTTGATGTTGAGGCCGGTGCTTCCTCCTCCCTGTCCGAGACGGCCCGCTCCCCGTCGTTGTCGTCCTTGTCCGAATCCGAGTGTATCAGATGCGGCGGGGAGGGGAGGCCCAGCTGCTCCCGCAGCTGGTACTCCTCATTGAACGCATCTATCCACTCCTGCCTCTTCATCTTCCTCACCCTCGCCCGGTCCGCCTTCTCCTTCTGCCTCTGCTACTCGGCGCGATTGGCAGCACAAGATCTGGGCATTAGGGGGTCCTACGTGGCGACGTCGAGGCGCACTCCCTGTCACCACGATCGCGATTAAAACAAACACCAGAACAAAGCGAACGGAGCGACAAATCAGATCTTACCAACGAGTGAGGGTCCGGATCAGGGCACATCACGAACGACCACAAGTCGTCGTCGCTATGAGCCACCGCCTTGAGGTTCACTGCGCGCCTCGCCCTCGTGGCCGCATACGCCGGGGCAAGTGGCTCCACCAGCAACTGCGAGCTCGCCAGGGCCGCGGCATCAGCATTGCTCCTCATCTCGAAGATGGCGAGCGCCCTCTCCATGAGGGGGATCACCCGCCGGTGGTGGAAGTTCGCAATGACGGCCGCCACGGTCAACCCAGCATCCGCCAACTTGCGCAGGGCATCGGTGAGGGGCTCGAGCTTCTTTTGCCTCGCCTAAGGCGAAACCCCGTGCGACCACGCGTCTGGCTTCGCCGTCAACACCTTCCCGGTATACGGCGGCAGCCCGACCCGTCGTTGCGTAGATAGAACCACCCTTTCTCCCAGTCGGAGTTGTTCGATGTCATGGTGCAGGGCGGGTAGAGATCCTTCCTGGACTCACGTGCCGCGAACATGAGGTCGTCGGCGCGGACGGCCCTGCGTGTCCCCCTCTCCCCAGTGGCGACCGTGTGGAGTTCACCTCGAAAGAGATGAATCCACAGGTCCCAGTGCGCTCGGATTCCCAGGAATCCCTCACAGACGGTGACGAAGGCCGCCGCCTGTGAGATGGTGTTGGGGGAAAAGTTGTGAAGCTCCACCCCATAGTGGTAGCACAACCTCCGCATGAACTTGCTTGCGGGGGTGTTGAACCCATGCTCGTGCAGCCACACGAAGCTCACGATGTAGCCCGGCGGAGGAGACGGCTCCCGGTGCGACGCCGGCGGGATGATCCACGCCGGGTTCACCTCTTCACCGGCCGGCGCCAGTTGCCCGCCGAGGACAAGCCCCTGCATGGTCTACTCGTCCACCAACGACGGGAACCACGACGCGACCTCCAAAATCTTGACCATAGCTGTAGGTGGAAAAGGAAGACGGAGGCTGGGGCGAGGCGGAACGGCTGTGCGTGCACGGATCCGAAGCAGCAGAGCTCGCGCCGGCGGAAGGGGCGAAGTGGGAGCGGCGTTTGCAAATGGCTAAGGTAAAAATCCCCTTTCCCTCATCTCCTATTTTTATAGGGTAGGAGGGGACGGGTTACCCGGTGGCGCGGCGGGCAACCGTAGTTAATGCGGTGGGTGCCGCGTGTCACTGACAGTTATCACCCTGAAACCGCCACGTGTGTGCGCAGGCGTAGTTATCACCGCACGGTAAACTAGGGGGAATTGTGCCACGTTGTTTCATATTCGCCCGCCGCCCACGCCATCTCGCCTGAAAAGGTGCGCCTACTCAGCCTGCTCCGTGCCACGTCTGCCACGACCGCACGGGCGCAGCATCTGACCGGTCCATGGCCGAATTTCAAATGTCAAGGGGTTCCTTCCCGCATAAGGAAGACCCGTTGAGCCCACTGACCAGGGGTTCGAGGTCCGGCCCCTCGAAAGGGTTCGACAGGCACCCCAGGACGAAGGAGTCAGGGATGGCGGGACGCGCTCGCTCGAGCATACCTCGAGAGCAAGTTCGAGGGGCATCCCGCATTCCCCCTCCGAACTATTACTGATCAGTGGCTCGAGGCCCGGCCCGCCGAGGGTTCTACAGGCACCACAAATGCACCTCGTCACGAGGATTTACCAATCAGTGGTTCGAAGCCTGGCCCAGCGAGGGCTCGACAGGCGCCACAGATGTGCTAAGACGGGGACGCACGGCGCTCCCCGCAAAGGCCCTACTGATCGGGGTACGGAGCCTGACCCTCGAAGGGTTCGAACAGGTGCCTCAGATAAACAGAGTCAGGAACGACCAGGGCGTGAGCGATCGAGCCTATTCCCGAACGCGAAGTTCGGGGGCGCCCTACATATTGTGTTCAAGGCCAGGACAAATGCAGCTAATTGAGGGATCCCATCGAGGGAGTGCTTCCGCGCCCTCGGCCCCCATCGAACGGGACCGAGCCCTGCTTAGCAAACCTTTGCAAGTGCTCACATGGACGTGTCCCTGGACCACGAGCCGACCCCTATCGAACAGGGCATGGACGTCCACTTTAACTATCCATTAACAGCTCGCTGAGGCATCCATGACTCGCTACCCGCTCGAGGGAAGCATAGATCGCCTCACCCCTCCTCCCTGCGGAAGGGCGACGAGGGTCGTACTACGAAGCCGAGGACTTTACCTGATTGTCAATAACTGGGCCAGGGCTCGGGGGCTCCTCGCACCATGACCATCTCGATGATCATCTCGCTCAGCCGTGTTGATCTGGGGAGGGTTAAGCCCCGGACGAGAGAGCAAACCCGCCCAAGGGCGCCTTGGGTGAGCTCGACGATGCTCCACCTGCGTAGATCGCCGATGCCGGCTGAAATACCACCGAGGCCAGCTGAAACAAACGCGGGGCGAGCCCGTCACTCGATGCTTTCAAGCCCTGCACGAGTGCACGCACTCCTGCAAGGCTTCGGGGGCTTACACCCGCGGGTGCGCTAGCGTGCCCCCACGGAAAAAACATACGTGATCAAAGGGAAAGTCCTGCACACACCGCCTCAGGACCTGCATCCTTTGCCGGACTGGTTCCCATTCCCACAAAGGCTCGGGGGCTACTGTCGGGGATGGTCCTAAGGGGTCCCCTAACTAAGGGGATAATCACCTTCGTTGGACGCAATCACGTACGGGCTAATCCCCACAAATCCAAAAAGGGAGCAAGGTGCGCATTAGGCCCATGGCCAGCCACGGCCCAACAGCAGTCCAAAACTCCTTGTCAAGAGGGCTCGACCGCGCGCCCCATCCTCCGCATCGCCCGAGGGTCC
Organism: Cenchrus fungigraminus; assembly: GCA_036936925.1. Lineage (NCBI taxonomy): Eukaryota > Viridiplantae > Streptophyta > Magnoliopsida > Poales > Poaceae > Cenchrus > Cenchrus fungigraminus. The sequence goes on from CM072779.1 coordinate 13,650,811, forward strand.
CGACCCCTCGAGCGGATTTCCGCCTCGCTCGAGGGTCCCGACCCCTCGAGCGGGTCTTCCGCCTCGCTCGAGGACCCAGGCCCCTCGAGCGGGTTTCCGTCTCGCTCGAGGGGCTCGACCCTCCTCGAGCGGGCGACCAACTCCGCCTTGCTCGAGGACCTCCCTCGACCAACAGCGCCCCGCCCCTCCACTCTGTCTGACGACGACATTTAATGCCCGAATCCATGGCGGGACGCCAAAGTCAAAAGTGAATCCTCCTCCACACCGCGCGGCTGACACAGTCTGAGCACCTAATACCGCCACAGTGTGACCTAACCTGCCACTGCGCGGCCACTCCTGGCCCTGTGCGGGCGCTGCACGGCGTTGTGCGGACAGGCCGGCGTCATTCCGTGCCACTGTACTACCTGCTCCCGTCCTCCCCCAGTAGTGAGGCCCCTCGAATGGGCATGGGGGCACCCTGTAAGGGCGTACGGGCGGCGTGCAGGCGTACGTGCTAACCGGCTCCACCGTACGGGTGACGTGCGCCGCGTCCCCTCTGCCAACTCTGACGTCATGCGGCCATCCCTGGTGCTGTGCCGCCATCCTCACCACTGTGCAACGGACTGCACAACCCTGTGCGGACAGGCCGATGACGCTCCGCGGACCTGTGCCGCCAACTCCCGTCCTCTCCTCTACGGCGGGACCCTCGAATTGGCAGGAACACACCCTCGAAGCCATGCCCAGACAAGCAACAGGAGTCGCCACGCCGCCCGCGGAAGCCGGAGCTCATCACCTACTCGCGCCAGGAGCAAGGACGTGCGAGGACAAGACCCCTGGCGCCACGCCTGCTAGTACACGGCTACTGTACGGATCACTGTGCGGCTCTACTGTAACTGCCCTCCCTTGGTCTATAAAAGGGAGAGGCAGACGCCCTTGCGCGGGCACGCTCACTCATTCGCATACACCCAGCACACACTCCACACTCCACACCACACCATTCCCGATATTGGCACTTGCCTCAGTCATCCTAGTAGGGACCTGGAGGGATCACCTCCTCTCCCGTCTTGCTTGTAGCCCCCCCCCCCCTCTACGAGCACCACCGGTGCGAGCTAATACGTGCGCAAGCACACCCTACTGGACGTACGGCCCCTTGACCGGAACCAGGATAAACCTTTGTCTCCCTTTAGCTTAGCACCGACCATCGAGAGACTGATCGCAACGCTAATTACTAGTTGGTACCGGCGCTAATTCGGACACCGACAGTATCCCTGACTCTGTCTGCGTGCGAATGAGGTTTGCTTTGCTCGATCAGGCGGGGGACGAGGTGCCGACATGCACCCGGAGCGTAGGCTGGTGTGACGGCTTGTTTGCCGGTGTCGGGTACGGTGTCTAGATCAGCAAACAGGCCATGGAGGTGTCACCGGATCTTGTAGTCAATGACTGCTTCAAGTTCAGGTGCAACGTCGATGTTCTGAAGCAATTCCGGAAGGAGGACAGGGGCCTGTCGATGGCTACACCATCTGCGGTGCCACCGTCCGACCTCCACCAACATCTCGGTCACCTCCTCGTGACCAAAGAGGGCACCGACTTCATGTTCTAGGTCGCTAACGAGGCGTTCAGCGCGCGCACACAAGTGTATCCTAGTGGCTCGGTCGCCGATCTTCAAGGCTTAGTTCTTGGGCGCCATGAAAGGGAGCACCAACGCAGAGCACTGCATACGGATCCATGATATGGTACCCCGGGTGTTTGATGCCTTGCTGCATTTCATATACACTGATTCATTGCCGGAGATGATATGACAGGGCAAGAAGATGAGGTTCCCCTCGCTCAGCATTTGTTGGAAGCGACAGACAGGTATGCCCTGCAGAGGCTCAAGATGATTTGTGAGCAAAAGTTGTGTCGTCACATGGACATCAACACGGTTGCAAACTGTAGCGAACATGGCCTCATATGCCATTAGTTCGAGTATGATTTTGGTGATTCATGACAACATGATCAATGGGACTAACCATATTGTTTAGCATGTCTTTGTAGACATTTCTAGGTCCCAAGGATGCAAAAATACCACATGCCAAAATGAGAAGATAGTCTATTTTTCTAGGGTCAAAACCGAGCAAAGAAAGGAAAAGAAAACACACCGTCGGATGAACCGACGGTACCATCGGTGCAAGCATCGGTGTACTTGGTACACTGCGCAGCAGGCAAAATGAAGATGACACCGTCGGATGATCCGACGGTCCAGTTTCTAGATGCGCCGGATGAATTGCAGAGGAGGAGCAGCGAAGACAGTAGCACCGGATGATCCGACGGTCTGAGAGAGGACACCGTCGGTCTATCCGACGCTCAGTTTGAATCAAGACAGAGACGTGTCAAGACAGCCTCTTCAGCACCGGATGAACCGACGGCTTGGTCAAGTGGAAGCATCGGTCTATCCGACGGTCATGAAGCAGCATACAGAGACGTTTTGGCCGCGAGGTCTTCAGCACCGGATGAACCGACGGTGTGTCGGTGTATAGCGTCGGAGCAGTTGTGTCAGCAGATCTTCAACGGCTAAGTGACGTGGAGGGCACCGGATGAACCGACGCCTAGAAAAAGCATAGCATCGGTTCATCCGACGCTACCTTTTTCAGTGGCCGTTAGCCAACGGCTAGCTGAGTGCCTTGGGCTATTTATACCCCCTCCACTCACCCATTTGAGGGGGCTGGATTGTGTGGAAGTGCAGAGGAGTGCAAGACACCTAGAAGATCATATCCAATCCATCCAAGTGCTTAATTGCTCATCCTTAGACTTGCATATGCTTAGTGTATGTGCTTAGTGCTAGGCTTAGCTTAGAGCTGAGTGAGTGCAAGGTTGTGCCAACCTTGTGAGGTGATTCTTGAGTGAATCAAGGTGTACAAGGTTCGCCAGAAGCCTTGGGGCCTAAGTGGCTCACCGGCAATCGTCATCGACCCTCCGGCTTGGTGTGGAGTGGCGAGGACACTCTGTGCGGGGGACGTGGAGACCCCCTTCCTTGGTGGAGAAGCTTCTTAGTGGAGGCGGCATCAAGGTGACCAAGGGAGCTTGGCAAGTGCCTAAGTGGCTAGCCTTTGTGGCGAGTCAAGTGGTGCTCTTGGGAGAGACTTGGTGACCGGGAAGCAATACTCTTGTGTGAGTGCTTCAACAACGTGGACTAGGGGTGGCTTAGTGCCTACCGATACCACGGGATAAATCGCGTGTCAAGAGTTTGTTTCCTCTCATCCCCTTTACGTTTTCGCATTTACTCTATTACAATCTTTGCTTGCCTTTACTTTCCTAGAGTAGTATCATGCTAGGATTGGCTATAGGTTGCAAACCTTGTTTTGGGATGGGAGATTCATACTAGAACAACCGTAGTTGCACATCTAGATAGTATGTTCTAGTTTACTGTGAGAAAAAGTAGTGAAGCCATAGGTTAAGGTTTTTAGATTGCCTAATTCACCCTCTCCTCCTCTTAGGCTAACGAGCATCCGATTCCTTACACAAACACATTGGTGCTGGCTCAACAACATTGCTGTGACAGGCTTAAGCTAGCTTGCGTTCAGTTCCTTAAATCTACTCCATCTCTCGAAGAGGTCATGGCAACCAGTGGCTTTGACCACCTGATTGAAAGCTTCCCTGCTCTGCTGAGGGAGTTGATTTCTGAAGTCGTTGCTCGCTGACAGGGACATCTGGCATGCTAGGACTGTCGTGTTGTAGAGGATCATCAATCCTCCGAATTGACACGAAGAAACAAAAATGGTAGAGGTATATCCTTGTCCTTTGTGCCGTGAATTTGCGTGTGATGGCCATACGAGATGATCTGTGTGGAAATTTTGGAGCACCTAAAATTGATATCCCAATGAAATTGCTGAGTTATTTTCTCCAATTTGTTGCACAACTATTTTGAAATATAATATTATATTAGTTTCAGATAAGCTTGTTCGAAACAACCAGCTCTAGATATTTTCTTGAATCACCCAGCTCCAGATGCTTTGCATTTGAGACAATGGTAGTCTCAAACATAAATAGAATCTTTGAGCTAAAACATAATTATGGTCCATTGCCAGACTGCAATATAATTTCGAAGAAATCCAACTTATGGCATTTGATGATGTTTTTTTCCGCTTCTCTCAACCTTGCTTGGCTTGTAATTTAAGTGAATATTTTCTAGCTTTTCGCTTCTTGTAGTTCAAATCTCTGAAGCAGCTTACCACATAAGCTTGAATCTGGCAAAATAAGCAAAACATTTGGTTGGATTCTCACTTATTTTCATTGATAAGCCACTTCTAAGCGGAAACAAACAGGGCTGAGGCAGATGTCCGGTGTGCTTGGCAACAACATACAAAGTCCCAGTGGTCTGTCTAAGCTCTCAAGCAGAAAAAAGTGACCATAAAGCCATACAGGTAGTGCAATAAATAAATAAGATAGAATAAAGGTTTTGATCCAGTGTATTTGATTTTTCATTGTGCTCTCAGTTAATCTGAACTTATAGATTTCCATTTTTTCACTTTCCATACACATTGACTGTTTTCATGCTTTTATGTTCCATGGACTCCTAGAATAAGGAAGAAAAAATAAGGAATACTAAGAAGCAGGTTTCCTATCTTTGTTGATGGATTTGTATTCGTATTATCTGTATTCGTATTCGAGTAAAAATGTGGTAAAAAGTGTTATCTGAATCTGATTCCATGTGAATCCGTTCCGTTTCCATCTTTAGTCATTCTCAAGGGGCGGAAATGGATTGCTGGAAATCTGAAATATACGAATTTGTATTTGTTAAAATGTAAATATGAATATCCATATCCGCACCCATTTCTAAGAGCATCTCCAACAGTTCTCCATCTCAGGTTGCTATTTTTATTTTTTTTGGAAAAATCAGAAAAAATCTTCTACAACAGTTCCTCATTCTAGGTTGCCATTTATCCCAAATTGGGAAAAAGAGCCTCCGCGCGCGGATATATGCGTGCGCCGATCCGCGACGCATCTGTCGTATCAGAAGAGGTGGAGGGTATAAAAATAATTTTGTTTTTATCTCAGGGTTCCTGATGTAAGTTTTCAAGAGGTCGAAGGACATAAACATAATTTTGTTTTTATCTTAGGGTTCCTGATGTAAGTCTTCAAGAGGTGGAAGAACGTAAACATAAGAGTAAAGTGCAACTCCGGTTCACAAACTTTCTGTTGTGTCATCCCGGTTCATAAACTTTTAAAGTGTGTCAAAATTGTACTTAAACTCAATTTGGGTCTCTAATCAGTCCGCTAACGGGTTCCATGGTGCCGAACAGCTGTTGCATATTTACAACTGGAATCCTATCTCCTTTTGTCAATTTATTTTCCACCCTTCTTTTCTCTAGATCCATTTACTGCCTCGCGCCGCCGCCCTTCTACCTCGCGCCATGTCGAACCTTCTCTCCCTTTATGCGAATGCTGCAAGGCGCTCTGGGCCATCAGGAAGACGGGACATGCTCGCCGCCGACACCACGCCACCGCCCTCCGATCCACCCACCGGTGACCTCTAGAGGATCTGATGTTTTCAAGATCCTTGCTTAGGTGATCCTGCTGTTGTTTATTCACTCAGGTAGCTGTTGTTTGTTTCAGACAAAGTTCATGCATGTCCCCGTGGCATGGATGATCCTGCTAGGTGATACTAAGAGCAACTCCAGTGGGGACCTCTATATGGGCCTCTACTCCAAAATTTAGAGGCTTTGTGCGAAAACCTAACTCCAGCAGGGCCTCTACACACACCTCTATTTTGCGTACTCCTTCAAATTCCCCCTCCCACCCTCTATTCTTGGAGGCCCTCCATTTCCCCCTCCAAACGTGGGTCCCACTATTTTTCTTCATGCTTCACATTGCCTCGCCTCTGCTTCGCTCCCCCGCCCCCCGCGCGCTCCTCATCCGCCGTGCGCTCCCCGGTCTCGGTGAGCTTGCCGTCTGACGTGCGCTCGTCGTGCACTCCCCCGGCCGCCGCGAGCTCGCCTTCCGCCGTGCTCTGCCCGACCACCGCGAGCTCCCGGCCACGCGCGCTCCCTGGCAGCGCACGCTCTCCGCCGGATGGAGGGCGGCGCGGCCACGGCGACGAGGAGCCACGGCCACGACAACGACGAGCTCGACGGGCTCGAACGCCGCAGCAGGAGGAGAGGCCGTCCATGAAGCCGAGCACCCGGGTCGTCTCGCCGTCAACGACGCGGAGGTAGCGGTCGAGTCCTCGACGAGGATGAGCCCGCCGAGGCCGCGACGCGCGCCTCACCACCCCGTCCACCGCGGTCGCCGCGGCTGCCGCATCCCCTCGAGTGCTCTGCGTCGCGCGCTAGCCGCCCTCCGCCGCAGCGAGATTTCTTCAGTTGCTTTGGGTTTCAAGTTGACATTTTGCTTTGATTTCTTTTTTTCGTGCAGCGGAAAATGGAGGAGATGAGCAAGGAGCTGGCCGACCTGCGAGCCGAGGTGGAGTCGCTCGCCGCGCAGCTGCACGCCAAGTCCGACCTCGCCGACGGCCTCAAGCGTGCGAGCGCCGACCAGGCCGCATGGCTGCGTGATGCCCGGGCCGACGCTGAGCAGCTGCGTGCCCGCTGCGCCGCCTGGGGCGGTCCCCGTTCGCGGAGCGGCTGCTGGACGACTTCCTCCGACGCGCACGGCAGCTTCCTAGGCGCGCTCGTCTCGGTCGCCGTGCTCCAGGCCGAGGCCCGTGCACGGCGACCGAGACGAGCCGCGAGGAGCCCACCCGCCTTGCGTCCGCGGCGCGCGCGCTGCCCATGGCCATGACCGCGCGAGGCGGAGCTCTGGCGACTGGAGGTGGCGCGGCGTGAGTGTGGCTGAGCCCGACGACAACAATCGTCAAGGCAGGACGAGCAAGAGCGGCTTCGAGGCGCCAAGGAATAGCCTCGACCTCGACGCCGACAACCCCAACGACATCGAGATCTCCCTTGCTTGCTTCTTGGTTACTCGATCTACTGCATACAGATTATTTCTTCCTCACTAATTGTCCAGTCGCTTGATTTTCTGTTGAGTTAATCCATCCACCTCAATTGCTTTGTTGCAGATCGGCGTGCACCTCAATTGCCGGCCGCCGAGGCGGAGCGCCACACGGCTACCACCTCGCCCCCACCGGACGCGACCGTCCCTGGAGCAGACACATTCAGAAGCGCCGGCTCTCCCCATCCCACATCCCGCCGCCGTCCGGGACGCGCTTGACGACGCGGGGCCGCGCCACGGAGGATGAGGCCGCGGGCCGCGGCGGTGGAGGGCTGCTGGATCCGGGCGTGGCAGCGGAGAGGGGCGGGGGCGGCGGCGTCGAGGAACGCCCGCGTCTGCGCCTGCTCTGCGGCGTCGAGGAATGCTGCGTCGTCGAGGAAGACGTCGCAGCCCGGGGGGACCAGCTGCGCGGCCGTGCTCGGCATGGGGAGCAGGACAACCGTTTGGGGTCGGGGCGGCTGCGGCGAGTGCCAGCCGAGGGGAAGCTTGCGGGGGCGGGCAGGGCTCGTCTCCGAGCGCGCAGGCGTGGGAGCAAGTGGCGGAGGGCCGGCGCGGGGAGCGTCGGCGCATGGGAGTGTCGCCAGGAGCGGGGACGAGCGCAGGGGCAAGGGCGGGCGCACGAGGGGCAGGGCGGCGGCAGGGTGGAGCTGACAGATGAGGCCAAGAAAGGATAGAGGCCCAAGTAGATATCTCTGCTGGAGTTGGGATGTAAATTTGGACCTCTAGTTTTTGGAGTTGGACCTGCAAATAGGTTTTGGAGACCTTAATTTGTAGGTTCTTGCTGGAGTTGCTCTAACTGATTTGGTTTGACTGACATCAACTCTACTCTGGTGTAAATATTCATGAAACAAATTGTTATTTCATAAGCTCACGAAGAGAGGCGACGGCTCTTGGCCTGCGACGGCCGGCCGGCCAGTGCGCGCACCTCCTGGCGACCTGGCCCGCAACCCGACGGCTGCTGGTTTTTTCACGCGGCGCTGAGGCAGAAGGGCGGCGGCGCGAGGCAGTAAACAGTAAACGTATCGAGAAAGAGGAAGGACGGAAAATGAATTGACAAAGGAAATAGTGTTCCAGTTGTAAATACGTAACAGCCATTCAGCACCATGAACCTGTTAACAGGCTGATTAGAGACCTGAATTGAGTTTAGGTACAGTTTTGACACACTTTAAAAGTTTATGGACCGGGATGACACAGCACAGAAAGTTTGTGGACCGGAGTTGCACTTTACTCTAAACATAATTTTGCTTAATGAACGAATCAAAATCATCCACAGACGTCAAAGGAAATGAACCACAAATGTCTGTGTGTATAATCTCTAACACTTATGTGCTTCACTTTGCGCCTGTCTTTATTTCCTTAACGTACTTTCCTTTTATGCAATCGACACATTGCTCTAAATCTGAAAATTTTAAGGGCGGAAGAATTGATTCTTTTACTAAACGTTTCATTCTTTCCCTCGAAATATGGCTTAAACAACAGTACCATAATTTCGAAGATATACTATCAATTCTCTTTCAATTTCTACTTGCATTTGTAGACGAGGAGACATTATCTGTCTTACACACATTCTCATCGCATACATTCACTGAATCATGCATAGACAACATATAAAGTTTGTCTTGTCGGAAGGTAATATCCACACAAACTTCATTGTACTTCATCAAACATATTTCCGCGCCAAAATGGCACTAAATGCATCTGAAGTGTGAAGCCATCATGTAGCTTTATGGGGAGTTCTCCTATCGCCTCCACTTCAGCCTCGACGCCATTAGCAACTTTAATGTGCTTCTTTCTCCTCTTTGAAGGGTCCGACTCGAATGGAATCCCTACATAGAATTATCAACATGAATAGTTGCACCTGAATGAATCCACCAAGTGGATTTTGCATAACTTAAATAAAAGGGTTCATCTACAAATGTAATTTTGTTCTCACCATGTGTCCACATGTGCCTTAGCCATTTAGGACAATCCTAGGTCCCCGTCGGCGTTTTTTGCTCTAGAGTTAGGGTTTCGTTAGGATTTTCTCGTTTTCTTTCCCTAACTCGAGTGGATCTGGGGTTAGGGTTTGTATACTTTGACTCGAATTTCTTCCCCTAACCCGAGTAGATCTAGGGGGTTGACTTTAAACTTCGATTCGCTTTGAATCTGTGGTTTCACTCTTTGATTTGCATCGAATTGACCTAACTCCAGTGTTCCTCTCCACCTTTCTCTTTCGATTTCAGGGTCAAAACTTCAACTTTTCAACACTGGCTTTCTCGGAACTCAGATCTACTAACTAGTAGGCAACTGATACCATTGTTAGACTTAAAACTCGGATCTCTAGCAGTAGATCTAGTCGGGTACAACTTGATTAACAAAGTATTTGACTTGAGATCTAGATCTACAATACTAAGATCTACAGTGACAGAGGAAACTAGGGACACCGACCATCGGCGGGAGTGGAGTCCTTGGCCATGTCGTCGGTCGTCAGCGCAGGGGTGTCCGCGGCTTGACGCAGGGGTAGCAGGTGCGCCTTCGAGTCGGTGATGGTCGCGGTACGGGGTTGTCGCTGGTCCAGCGGTGGCAGCGACAACGGGTGATGAGGGTGGACGGCTGCGACGGCGGCGGTGGTGCTTCCCGTCGCTCCAGTGCTCCCTTGGTCAGTAGGGTTGTAGGTGGGGTGTGTGGCGGCGCAGATGAACCTCGTGCGGCGCGTCGTGGTCCTCACCCCCTCGATAAGCACTGCGCGACGAGGTCCACCAACCATGGATCATCGGTTGGGTGCCCCCGACTAAGGCGCGCAGGGTTGAGGCCGACTCGGCCTTTGGGCTGTGTCGGTGAGGAGATGGAACTAACAACACGTTCAGCCCAACGACGGGATTAACACTAACAACCATTTCCCTCTTTTTCCCACAGAGAAATTAAAGGAAGAGCTGTTGGGTACTTGAGCGTTTTGGTAGCCTGCCGCTACCGTTTCCTCGACAACGTGCGACCAACAACAGCAGCAGCACTGAAGACGAGATGGAAATCCGGCCGACCCATTACCCATCATATTCCACGGAGTTTGGCGGCCCACCACGACGTGTACGCGCTTGCGCTTTGACAAACTTTCCTCGTTCCACACGATCGAGCAGAATTGTGTGTGCACATGACTAGCTAGGATATAGTTAGTGTTTCGCCACGGAAGCGCTCGATAGATTCCATCTCTTTTCTGTTTATAAGGGGAACAACAATACACACGGCACGGCACCACATTGCTGCAGCCTGCAGACCGATCGGCATCTGTACTGTGATGATAGCAGCACAGCACACACGGGAAGCATGAGAAAACCGTGCGTGAAGCTGCTAATAGCTAGGTAGCCGGTGACAAGGACGTATGCGTACACAGACGTATCACGTATGTATGCACACTTGCCTGGGGTAGGCACCATCAGGGAAAGGATCGGAAGACCACTGCCACAGCACGTACGCGCGCGGCCGCCGGTAGTGGCCAGCAGCAGCCAACGTTGCGAGCACGTCAGCGCCAGCTGCCGAATGAATCCGTCGTCGTCGTCGGTTCACCAGCTGTAGTGCTAGCTCCTGAATCCTGATCGATGGCATCGCTCCACGTACGAAAGCTCCATACGTACTATAATTCACGTTGCCTAGAATACACCTACGACGACGCACTCGTAGTCGAATACGGTCGCCGTTGGCCGTCGCCGTCGCCGTCGCCGGGCAGGTCGGGGCGCGCGATCGCTCGGCCGCCGCTGGCTGGCGCCGACGACGGCGACTTGCTTCCAGACACTCGAGAAGCCAGATCGTCGATCCTCATCCACCGCCTCTCTCAGCTCGTCTGTGGCCGACGACGCATGGCGTCGCGCGGGGACCCAATCCCATCTGGCGATCCGCCAGAGCACCGGTCACGTGTCAACGTTACAGGAGCGTGAATAATCCATTCCTTGGACCCCCCGCGCGCGCGACAGGTCTAGCTAGCTACTACACGCGCTAGCTCGCAGTCGTCGTCGCTGGCGATCGATCCAAGCCGCGCGCTACCGACCAACCAAGGCGGCCGGCACGCGCACGCGCACGCGCCTGGGAGCTGGCCACCGGATCCGTCTCCACGCCACGGCGCGCGCTCGCGGCCGCCGTAGACGTCGCGCTCGCCGCTTGGCCGCGCGTCCGGAGCCGAAAAGGAAGCTTTAGCTAGTTTTGGCCCGGTGTGTGATCGATCGGCGAGCGCCGCGCTGCTGGGGGCACCGCATGCACCGGACGTCAGACAAGGGCGATGGACGCGTCTTTTTTCAGACGGGAACCTGTCCACCTTCGTTCACACAAATGAACGAGTCCACGCTGGATGAACGTTCGCTCGCCACGTGTACAGGTCTGCAGGGGCCCCACGCGCATGCAAAAGATCTGTACTACACAGCCAACACGCGCGGATCGCCCTCCCCTGCATGCATGCCGGCCGTGCTGTAACAGTCAGTCACCTGCCCGGTAATGTTATTTATTTATTTATGCGACACCATGCAGGCTACTACTACCTCCTAGCTACGACGACGTACTGCACACACTACTGTACACATACTAGTACTATCTACACTGGTGATTGATGCTGGCAGTGATATACACTATACTGTGTGTACTTATATGCAAGCCACTACTCCATGCACACACAGACACACTAGCTCTCTAATAAATATATGTACGACGACCATATATACTAACATGCATGCTGTGCACCATAGTTACGAGTCCTAGTCGTCGTCTTCCGAGTTCTTGGGAGCGGAAGGCTGCTCGTCGTCGTCGTCGTCTGAGCTCTTGTTGGGAGGGGCGGCGGAAGGCTGCTCGTCGTCGTTGTCGTCGGATCCGAGCTCTTGGGAGCGGAAGGCTGGTCATCCTCCTCCTCCTCGTCGTCGTCTGAGTTCTTGGGAGCGGAAGTCTGCTCATTAGACGATGGATTCTTCTTCTGCGTGGACTCTTCTCCCGGCCGATCCTTCTTGTACTCATCGAAGAACTCCCTGTTCTCCTTCTCCAGCTCCTTCCAAACTACCAATGCGAAGACGAAATCAACAATAGGGGACTACGGGACTAGCTAGCAAGTTTCGGGAAATGCTCTCGTCTAATCGTATCGCTCGCTAAGGATGCGATGGAAAATTCAGAAGAAGAAGAAGAGCACAATAATACCGGTGGACGTGATGACGGGCTGGATGTTGGCGTGCTTCTCCAGCGTCTGCACGCACTCCTGCTTGTTCATGTTGTAGCAGATGCACTTCTCGATCAGATGCTGCACCTGCATATCGTAACTAAGGTTTTGCTCACACCATATGCCTGCCGCGTGTGTATCTCAAATTCTCAATGCACGGCAGCACATCGCGCGGAAGCACTTGCGTACCAGTCTGATGTACGACGCCGGAGACGAGGAGCCGTCGTCGTCCATGGCCTCCGCCGCCGCCGCCGTAGAAGAGGAGCCGTCGTGATCATCCATGGCCTCCTCCGCCGCCGGTGACGAGGACCCGTCGTCGTCGTCCATGGCCTCCTCCGCCTCCGCCACCGCCGATTCGCCGACGACAGGCCGCCGCCCATCCCTGTCCATAGACGACGGGTGGAGAACTGGAGATCGAAGCCGCTAGCTAGCTAGCTACCTTTCCGATCGGGTGCGTTCGCTTTCGTCGCAGCCTGCGCGCGGCGGCCGGCGGACGAACGAAGTGTCCGGCGGCGATCGCGAGGACGATGGGCGAGCGGTGGAAAGCGCGACGAGTAGCGCCGGCGGGGAGGTAGAAATAGGAGAGAGGGGCGCGGGACGGCGGGAGGCGAGGCGAGGCGAGGGACACACACTGGCTGGCAGGCGATCGGCGCCATTCGCTGGGAGATGATGGCGGGGATTCTTCCGGGCCCACGCCCGCCCCCGCCTTACCCTTTTCGTTTGTGGTGAAAAACCTCGTTGCCATCCTCCGCCGTTCCTTTCAGGCGATCGAGGATGGCGCCCACTTCAAGGCCGTCGGATCTACGTACCGCCGGACGGGGGGAGGTTGGTCGTACTAGGCGACGAGTAAAGTAAATTTTGAGCGTTTGCGGTGAAGAAGAAGGGGGAGAGAGTTCGTGTCGAACTGTTTCGATTTGGAATGGAGCAGAAGTTTCCTAGTTCGTAGGACAATAATCAAACCTTTTTCCCGTGGCATCAGTAAATTAATCACTGTAAAATTCACTAGGGTCCAAAACATGCCCCCCCTAATTTCATCATGCTTTCTCTCCATTTCATTTCACACAAATATCGTCGCAATAGTGGTTAGAGCTTTGGAAAATGAAAAGCCAACTTTTAACATGCACGAATAGGGCTGTGGAAGGATATATATATCTGAATATCTCATCATCCCTTTCCAATATTCTCTGGCTCGTTCGTTCCCTACTTGTGCAGCAGTGAGAAAGATCAAAGATTTCTAGGTGACCCAACAATATTATTGTTCACGAGAAACTATCCTGTAGAAGCATATCAAAGTGGACTCTTCTAGGTAAGCAAAAATAAAAAAAAATCTCTCCCAAAGCAAAGGTGATGGCATGCATGCAATTGGTAGGCCCAATGGCCACCATACTAGTACAAGCACAGTACTATTATGATACTAACAACATTATCTGTTCATCATGTTTTACACAGCACAAGCCGATTGCAGCAAATTAATTATACACCAAACAATATCTGTATAGTAGCGTAGACGTGTAGTGCACTACAATCTAGTAGTCCTACAAAAGCATATGGGCATCATCACGGCACGAGCAAAGGACGGACGCTGTGCGTGGTGAGTGGTCGCTGCCACTACCAGTGCAGTGCGTAGCATGCTCCGGCAATCTGGGCGGACCAGCTTTGGCCGCTCCTGGAAAACGGGAGCGCGCGGCCGGGTCACGCGGCTTTCTCGCCGCTCTCAAATCTCTCATCACATCGAGTCACTCATCGACCACCGCCCACGCGGCGCCCCCGGGTTGGCCGGCGAAATTGCGCCCGTACAAAATGATTGGGGGGTGGGGGCGCCCCCCAGGCCAGCCGGCGGACACAGTGTCCCCCGCACTGTAGGACCGAAATGGCTAGGCATCCGCCCCGACGGATTCCTTTCACACAATCACACCCCCCGCCCGCCCGGCCGGCCGGTCTCGTCTCACGTCGTCCGATCGTCCCTCACCGCGCAGCACGACGGACGGCACGAGCACGATCGGAAAGCCAAAACCCGAAGGGGGGCAAACGCGATCTCACCCGAGCTTTTTCCTTGCAGCCGGGCATATGCAATCATGCGACCCGCGACGTGAAAAGCTGGAGATGGGGCGCCGCCGCACCCGTACCCCGATCGATGCTCCTCCTACGCGCGCGCGCGCCACAGAAACGGAGGAGAAAGAGCAAATGGACTTGTCACCTACTGTTGAGATATTTCGATCGAGCGCCCCTGCCCCCCCCCCCCCCCCCCCCTATCTGCGCCTCCCCGGCCCAAACCCAATCTCGATCACACACGAACGGGATCGCTCGCTCTCGACGTGAACGTCGATCTCGATCGGCTTCTTGGGGGCCAAGCAAGGAACGAACGCTCGCCGCGATCGATCGATCGACGTCGTCGACAGATCGACAAGCCGCCGATCGAGATCGCGAGACTTTTTTTCTCTGGCCGGTCGAGAGCGATCCCGGAGCTGCTGCTGCAAAGGTGCAATGCACCTGGTTGTCGTTCGTACTACGATCGAGCTGTAGTGTTTGAAATGAAATCTCGCTGGGCGCGCCGCCGCCACCGGTGTCGAACGGGACGGCCAACTTGACCGCCCCCCTGCTGGGGATCGGACGACGACGGAATCGAGGCTTGTACTAGCAGAAAAAGCAAAGACTTTGCTGCAAAGTGCGCGCGCGCGCGGTGGCCGGTGCGTGGCCATTGGGATCGGAGGAGGTGACGTTATGTGGCAGCCCGGAAAGAGTGTGATGTGCGGCTGTGACGCGGGCCGGCCCGGCCGCGGCTGTCGCGTTGCAGGGGAATTGGTGTCAGCGCGTGCGTCATTTCCCGGACCTCTCATCGCTCACGTTGTTGTCGCCGCGATCACCCATCTCCCCCCTGCAGCTTGGCTGGTCGACGACGCACTGCGGGAAACCCGGAAGCGATCGATCGACCTAGCGCGCGCGCGTGTACGTGAGGCGAGCGGCGGTGCCGTGCGAGGCCGCGTCCCCGGCCGCGAGTGGTCTGCGTGGGTCTCCGGCGTCGAGCACGCGACGACGACGGGTGATGCCGCCGGCCGTGAGCCGTAATGCGGGGGCATTGTGCATGTGCTGTAGTATTTCACCGGAGACCTCGCTACTGGCTTGATCTGTAGCAGCACGGGTGAATAAGATGACAAAACGGTTGCCCCTCGGCGGGGATCGATTCCGGGCGCCCGGCCGGGGAAGATGGAGGGGGAGATCGATCGAGTAAGGTCGAGGGCAACACTTCGCTGTCAGAGGGGATGATGAGGCGGACGTTTCCATGCCATCATGAGACGGGAGGAAAACGTACGCCCCGCGCCGGGTAGAAAATAGCGACACCTACCCCCGGCATGTACCGGAGGACGCCTGCTGATCGCGGCTTCATCTGTGTCACAACATCGACAGGAGGCCGAGGGCTCGTCAGCAGCAGATCCTTCGGCGTTGCCGCAGGAAATCGGGATAACGATGGGCGAATGGAATCGAACAGTACGGATTGTGCAGAAATATCAATGGTCTGAAAGATGGGCAGAAGAGTGATTATATTCAGCGTGTGGAAGAATGTTCTCGGAACAAAATGCATCTTTGTCAACTCTCAAGACAATCGACAATTGTACTAGTATGTGCATGCCGGTAGGTTTACCTTCAAACCTACTAATGCACTGAAACAATTTTGCTATAGGCATATTTAAAATAAAGAAATACATTAAAGTTGGCTTCTAGAAATCATGTACTACAAATTCAAATGGCAGATTGTCAAAATTCTTTCATGACCAACGATGGCAGATTGTACACGTGAGCACATGGAATCTGGGCATTGATTAAGGGTAAAAATGCACGACATTTCCTGCACCGATCTAATCCAACAACAGTATGTGAACAAGCAATATGCTTTGTGCTGGAGACTAACAGGAGTCCAAAACAGCCAGTACAAAAATCACTACCCCTCAAATGTACTCTCGAAGACTCTGAAACAGTTAAACAGACCGGTGCATTGTACATGATCAGAGTCGACAGCTACGTTTTCTTGGTGACTTCTACAACAGGAGAAATCTAGGTGATGTATTTTTCTTGTTGCTCCTGGAGCAGACGTGCCGACGATTTGGCATCCAAATAGAGCCCGCTAACTTCCTCAAGATCAGCCTGATAAAGGTCACAGGATCAGAAATATAAGCTTGCAAGAACAAGAAGCTAAGGAAAATACAACATTCTTGCGAAAATTCAGTATATAATACCTTGCAGATCTTCTCTCTTCCATTAGTCTTTGCAACCACACTGGCAGGTGATAGCAGCTGGATTGCATGTCTGCAGATGGAATGTTGATATTATTACCATTGTTTATTACCTTACGAGAGGTGGAGGGCTTGCAACAATGAACTACAGTGACATCAATTCTCATTTTGTCATTTTGTGATTGGAAGCATACACCAAATTTCTGGAGACTAAACACCGCATTGAACTTATGTTTCAGATAAATAAAACCCTATATGCTGATCCCTATGAACATACAAAGTCATACCTCAAAGAAGTCTGTTGTCCAATCTCTCCTAAATAAGCAAGACTTTCTTCATCAATATCAATCTCTTCCACTTGTGCCCGGATAGCTAATATCTGTGAAGGGCAATAATCTAAATATTAAAAGCAAATCCTAAACATGTAACCTGATAGAAATTAGACCCGAAATAAGCAAGAACCTGGATCATCTCAGTAGGGCCGTATGTTTCTGTTCGAATAATCACCAACCTATCTAGAAGGTCGACTGGTATACCATGTGGACTTGTCATATCAGTACCTCTGGGTAAACAAAATTACAAGATTCATTAAACATGGAAGGTGCAGCCGTGCATGTTAATAGACAAATGCGGGTCCATGCTGGTGCTGCAGTTAGGTGCAGGGTGGCAAAGAAAATTTCTTACCTTACGTTACATATTCCCCTATTCGTAGCAAGTATCACAATCGGTGACAATGGGCTCTCCAGTGCACGATTAAGATAAGAAAAGCATTCAATGTCCAACATGTGGACCTGAAAAATTATTATTATCATTATTATTGATTAGTTTTTAAGTAATCAGAAGACACGATGAATAGCAGTGCTCCACAAGAATTAAATATCTTTATTAAAAAAATTTCCAGCATATGAAAACAATGGGTTTTCATTTTTCAATCATGAGGACAGAATGGTACCTCATCAATGAATAGAACACCAGGTACAAGCTCTGCAATTCCTTCATCGATATATCTGTTTACAACCTGTCATCATCATTCATACATGATTAACAAAATTTACATGATGAAAATTATGATACAGTGCAAAATTGCTCAGTAAAAAAAAATCTAAACCTTATTAATTTCTTGGCGCAGCTTGTCAGTGATTTCAGTCTTTCGCGGCTTCATCATTTGTCCCATAAGTGATAAGATATCTTGGCCTCCTTGTGGCTGAGCATTTGCCGCATCAAGGTCATGAAGTGTGACATCCTGCATAAATGATGAGAATATTATTCTCTCCTCACAACAAGAGCATGCAAATACAGGAAACCTTCATCACATGATGAAAATAGGAACACTGATTCTAGTCAGATATTGCATAAAAAATAATAGGTAATCTTCCAGCTGAATTCAACAGTAACTTTGCTTAGTAGTAGTTGCAATCATAGAACAAAGTTAATGGACTCAAGAAGATTCTTGTTCAAAGGACTCAAGTGGATGCCTGGAAGTCGTGAGCTTGTATAGCCATAATCCTTTTTTATACATATGTTTATGTATATATTTATTCTACCAAGGAAGAAACAGTATTTATTATTGGATTATATGAATCCTCCTTATTCGTCGCTGCCGCAATCTGTTGTGCCCATCTTATGTGATCATCCAAAAATGTACCTCCCAACCAGCTGATTAAGCGACTAAGAATGCAGTTTCCATTGAAAAGAAAAACATGGATAATGTGGGCATAAAATTTGGGAGAAAAACATAGAAACTTTTGTAGCTAAAGTTTATAGTACCATAGCCAGCCACAGCATAACAATTTTTTAATAATATGTTTAAATTGCTTCTGTCCAGCATAGCAACATACATCAACAGAAATTAGTGGACAAAGCTTTCATCTTAGAAAGTGGAGATCAAAACAATGTCTGAAATATACTGTTTCAAAACATTCATTTGAGGGTATGAAAAGCTCACTGCAGAAAGTAAACGAAAAATGTGAGGTAAAAAATAGCATCAGACTACCTGTACTATTTCCTTTTTCTTATGGACTTCACCTTTGGGAATCGGAACATACTCCTCAGCTTCGAGGTCATATTCTGTAGCAAAAGAATCACATCTACCAACTCTTTTCACTGCACCACTATTTGATTCAATGTATATAACATCACCCACTGCCACCTGCATTCCACATGCAGCCAATGAGTAACCTAAAACAACATGATGATAGCAGAACAGATGCAGCAGCCAGAAAGCAAATATTGTCTGATTTTTCAATGTCAATGAATCTACTTAGCTCCATTAGTGCTAGTTTCAACATGACGTCTGACAGAGACTTAACATAAAATTTTCCAACCGAGTAAATTATCAATAAGATTGCACTGAAGGTTAAAATGGGCATCAAGGCATATTTTAGGAAAAAAACAATTATATCCATCCAAAGTTATGAAGAGTAAAAATGCATTCCAAAGGGGTAGCACCAGGGGGGAGTGGTATGGAAGCAGGCAGTTACCTTTTCCTTGATTAAAGCATCATAAATCGAAGGATCTAACTTCAGTTGCTTAGTCCCCTTAACAGTCTTTAGACCTATGATTACATGGCTAATGCTTTTCGCATATCCACCTGTTGTACTTTCGGACTCTTCCGGGGAAAGTTCAGTAACCTAGGAAACAGAGCAACAATGATCAATCCATAAAAGCAAGAAGTGGACATCCATCATTGAAGTTATTATAAAAAGTGTTGATAAGTCAAGAGAGGTACTAATTTAAGTATAACCTTGTATTTCAAATTTATTACTTACCTCTCCTTCATAAACCTCTTTGTTTTCTTTTATACGCAAGCCTATAGCTCTACGGAAATGTTCCATCAGCACCTCAGTTTTCTTAACCTCTGAAGAGTACACTTCCGATCCTACCATAGGACAGAAGGGGACCTGCATTTTAGAATAGCGGAACAGGGGAGGGAATTATTGAATGAGAACACCACAAATGCTACTAGCATACAGCATGAAAGCATGAAACTCAATATAAACTAAGTAGGCAGGCTTTTTTTGAAACCTGATACATTCAGAGGTAGCTCACCAATCAGGCTAATTCACAAGCAGAATTACACTACTAAAGACGACCTAGAATTAATCAGAGTCTGTCTCGTCCACAGCCACCCTCCAATAAAACTTAAGATGATTAAATCAATTTGTGTAGCTAAAACTGGTAATCTACTAATCAATACAGCAAACTAGTATGCAAATTCCCAAAAAGCATAATTCCTGCCAATGCAAGGCCAGCGTATTGGTATGAGATCGAACATTATCACCCACAACAAAGAACAAAAGACAATGAGTAAAACCCTAGCTCTACCACCATAACAATTAGCTGATTTGTGTGAGAAGAAGAGCAATTGGAGGCACGCACCTTGCTTCCGAGCTCCTGGGAGATGCCGAGAGCGAGTGCCGTCTTTCCCGTGGCGGGAGGACCCGCAAAGAGAACTGCGCGGCCAGCCATCTTCTTCTGGCGAATCATGTCGACTACCAGCCCGCTTGCCTCCCTCGCCGCCGCCTGCCCCACGAACCCGTTCGCCAACGGAGCCGCCGCCCCATTGTTCTGCTCCCACAAAAAGACCACAAACAAGGCGGTGAGGATCTACGCAGATACAGACACGCTAAAACCCTAGAAAAACCCTCCGCTTCCGGGGAGGGGGAACGGAGAAGCGAGAGGGATAGGGGCAGCTACGTCGAGGCCGAGGCCCTTGATGTGGGTGTGGATGGCGACGCGCTGCTTCTTCGACGTCGACTGCACCTCCTCGATCCTCATCGCCGCTACCGGCCGCCGCCGCCGCCGCCGGTTTCTACGCGCTGTGTCTCTCGAGCCCTCTCTCCCGCCGCAACAATTTCGGGAGCAGAGGGGGAGGGAGAGAGAGAGAGAGAGAAGTGGTGGGGTTTGCTGGGCTCGAAATAAAAGTGCGGGCCGCCGAGACTCTCTCTGGGCTTCCGGAGCTTTCGCTCTTCCTAAAATACGTAAACCTTCCTTGAAAACGTATAGCGCTTGGCTAGGTCGGCTAGCTGCAGCCTAAAGAAGGAAGCGAATTTCCACGCATTACGTTACGTACACTGAAGACTGAACTTTCGATGCTCACATGTGCGTGCGCGCACGGTCCAGGCAGCAGATTCTCAGAGTTGTTTCTGCTACTCCAACTGACCTAATGGAGTGGTTTGGCTCATAAACCAACTCCCTTTGATCTTACTTATCCAACCATTTGTCCTCTTGATCACCTAAACCAAATCTTTGCACTTGCAGGAGCACCACGCCGGCACGCCCCCATCAAGCACAAAAACATTTGCACGACCAAGCAAAGATGCAGGCGCAATCGCGCACCCTCCTCAAGCAAGCCCGTATTGCTCTCGCGTTCCTACTGGCCGTGACAAGCACGGCGGCTGCCGGCCGGCCGTCACACCACGGTCCCCCGCACATCTCCCCCGGCTCCGGCCAGACGATCTCACTGTACACCGCCGGCCACGCAACACCCAAAGCCGCAGCTGCTTCCTCACATCACGCTGTGTTCACCGGTGAGGGCCCGATCGGCCACCACGGCAGCTGGCTGCGCGCCTTGACGCGGCCGGGCGCGCTCCGGGCCGGCACGGTGACCGTCGTCGACGAGGAGCTCCGCGGCAGGAAGGAGTTCGGGATGCCTCTGGAAGGGAGGCTCCAGGGCGTCCTCGTCACCAGCTTGGCGGACAACAGCAGCCACATGATGGCCGTGAGGGCCTCGTTCGCCGGCGACGACAGCCTC
Organism: Cenchrus fungigraminus; assembly: GCA_036936925.1. Taxonomy (NCBI): domain Eukaryota; kingdom Viridiplantae; phylum Streptophyta; class Magnoliopsida; order Poales; family Poaceae; genus Cenchrus; species Cenchrus fungigraminus. The sequence goes on from CM072779.1 coordinate 13,671,902, forward strand.
AGGTTCTTCGGGGTCCGCCGCGACGACCAGGAGGAGTCTCACGTCGTGGTGGTCGGAGGGACGGGAAGGTACAGCGGCGCCGCTGGTTTCGCCGTCGTCAGAGCAGCAGGAGGTGTGCTTCAAACGGGTGGTAATGTCAGCTCGACCAGTGCGCTTAGTTTCAGTGTGCATCTCAAGTAGAATTACCGGCAAATCAACTTTTGACGAGAAGATTGTATCCGAAAACCGTTCAGATGCATTGTATATTGGTTTGTTGAGTTGTTCAGTAATAAAAGGAGAATTTCAGTCTCAAAAAATAGAAGGGGAGTATACAACAGCAACGAGACTGAGATGGCAAAACCATTCAATTACATTTTTCACATAATCAAGCATCCATAGTGTCGTGTTACAAAAGCTCCTGAGAGATATCCTACCTCTCACCAACCACATCTCCATTTCTTCCACACATGCACAAAAAATAATCGGCTACAACTATTCTGTCTTGCCATGGTACAAACAAAATTAATATGAATTTCACATGAATTTTGCAGCTATTTCACAGGAAAAGACGCTATTACCGAAAAAAAAATCTATGGAATCCCCATATTTAAGTGGGCCTACGTGATTCTACAGAATCTATCATGTATACAGTACATTGTACTGTGTGGCTTCAGCTGGCAAAGTGCTTTCTGCTATATTTGTGGCATCATTCAGAATCAAATGGGTCACCAATATCACAACATTGCTTCAGTTACTCATCCGAGATTCTTTGACGGAAGTCTGTCACCATTAAGGGAAGGCCTTCCTTAAGAGAGACCTTTGGCTCCCAAAGTAGCAGTTGCTTGGCCTTGGTGATATCTGGCTTTCTCATATGGGGATCATCAGCCGTATTGGGTTTAAACTCAATGGTTGCCATTGGATCAATTGTTTCCTTCACAACCTGGAAAAGGCGTGATGGTCAGCTTCACATCATTTCGAGATAAAAAAAATATTCAAAACAAACTGTTACATACCTGTGCTAGCTCCAACATGGTAAACTCCCCTGGGTTTCCCAAGTTAAATGGACCGATATGATCACTCTCCATGAGAGCCATCAGTCCAGCAACCTAAAAAGATATGGATAAAGAAAATGAAAAACTTAACAATAGGCATGCAAAAGGATGTGCATCCATGGGTTAGACTCATCTATAAATTATAAATATAAGCAAAGCAAGATAAGAGTGAAGACAGAAAAATCTCTCTCCAAATTAGGAAAAAGGTTGCAAGAATACAAACAGCTAATATGATCCGGTAACTATTGTTATGAGGCAGTGAACAGACTGGTGTTAGAAGGAAGCGTAACAAAGTTCTGCGGATAAATTATATTTTGGGTTGTTTTTTAGGATATACAACTGCATAAGAGAGTGTTGCTCAGATCACTTCTCAAAAAGCACAGAAGAATTACAACTAATGATCACAGTCCACACATATAGAACAAGAAGATAGTTTATGCTTACCAGATCAGAAACATATTGGAAACTTCGAGTTTGTTTTCCATCACCATAAACTGTCATTGGTTGTCTGCGTAGTGCCTGCAAGCCCCGAACCATAGGGATGTTTAGATGCACTAACTCATAGCAACAGAAAATAGATCCCAAAATATGTGACAAACAGACCTGTGCAACAAAATTGCTGACCACACGGCCATCATCAAGGCACATACGAGGACCATATGTATTGAAAATGCGAGCAATACGCACCTGTGTACATGTCAGTTAGCAAAAGATATCCAAGAAGTGATAACAATTAAGACACTGTGGTCACATAAAGCGACATTGATAACAGAAACAGAGCTGTATCTTTTTGTTTTACATTCATCTAAGATTAAACAAAAAAAAGATTGCATACACCTGATATTAATGCAAATATTAGACCTAGTACAATTTGAGTAACTTTTAATGAAATAAATCCACAATGCCAATTGGGACATAAGAACATTTACAATATTCTAGGCTTTCTGAGCTGAAATAATTGTCCATAATAGAACCGTATCTTTCCAGACCGTATCAGTAATCAAGAACTAAAGCAGAACTAATCGTCAGGATAGGAACAAGTTTAGATTGTGTTTCACTGAGTTTTCTTATTTTGCCAGTTAAATGCAAAACAAAATTTTGAAAGGCTTCAAAGCCTAAACAATAAATTTCTCATCAGATCACAAGATATCACATTCGACTACACAGGCTGAAGTATTACCTCAACACCACCACCACGGTGATAGTCCATGGTTAAAGTCTCTGCTGTTCTCTTTCCCTCATCATAACAGCTCCTAACACCTGAGAACGACAAAGGGATTGATTTTTTGGGAGGTGGTATTTGATGCTTTGAACAGAATAAAGAGGAGGCAATATAACTAGGCAAGCACATCACTGTGTACCTATAGGATTAACATGGCCCCAGTAAGTCTCCTTCTGTGGATGCTCAAGTGGATCACCATAAACTTCACTTGTGCTAGTCAACAAGAACCTTGCACCAATTCGCTTTGCCAGACCCAACATATTCAAGGTTCCCATGACATTTGTCTTGTACTAATTGTTAAGAAGCTCAATTTCGAAATTATTGAAATACAGACCTCTTGTACTAATAATGAACAGATAAATAATTGGTGATGAACTGATGACCACCCCTCGGATACAAAAATGATACCCAAAGCCACACACCAACAAAATGATATCAAGGATCTACTAATCTACATCAGGCCCCCCTTTATATTTGGTTTCAAAATACTCCCTCCGTCCTTAAATATATGACGTTTAGGACAAGAAATTTAGCCCAATCCCTAGCTTAATACTACAACAAATTGATATCTAAGAATATTTAGTTAAATCTAATTTGGTCTTTAACTACGCACAGTCAATATCTTTGTGCGCCTAAAGCAATTCCAGATTGGTAACATTGTGATAGTGCATTTTACATGATCACAATTTTATGTCAAATGATACTCAGCGGCGTATGACAAGAAATCTAACATAGAGCCGAATTAGACCAGACTGTTCTACGCTTGACAGGAGCTAACAATGTTTTATCTGTCTTCCCATTCCGCACACCCCAGATCCCCTATTGTATCCGAATTGTTTCGGTCATATTTACCATCCACCCACCCACCGACAAAAGGCAAAAACAAAAAGAGAAGATGGCGATCAGATCAAGTCGCTTTCAAGTAAGCAAAATCAAAAGAAGGTGCAGATCCGGCAATGAAGGATATGATCGTCTTGATGGGATTGTACTTGTAGTGCACGGGCGACGCGGGGCACGCGAGGTGGTAGATCCGGTCGACCTCGAGGAGGATTGGCTCGACGACATCGTGGCGGAGCAGCTCGAACCTTGGGTTCCGGAGGTGGTGCGCGACGTTATCCTTCCTGCCCGTGAAGAAATTGTCGACCACGATCACGCTGTCTCCCTGCTCCAGCAGCCGGTCCACGAGGTGGCTGCCGACGAACCCGGCCCCGCCGGTGACGACGACCCGGCGTGGCGGCGGGCGGTACCCGGCGGGGACGCCGGAGCGGGAGGCGAAGGAGAAGAGCGGGCGGGCGTCGGGGAGGTGGGAGGATGGGGAGAGGGAGAGGTAGGGGCGTAGGAGGAAGAAGGTGGAGGCGATGAGCGCGCCGAGGAGGACGAAGAGGAGGCGCTGCTCGCGGAGGAGGTACCCGATCCAGGAGCACGGTCCAGGGCGCGCCGGCTTGGCCGCCTTCGGCGCTGGAGCGTGCGCCGGCGACGGCGCGTGGGTGGGGGAGGACTTGTGGAGCTGCTTCATGGCGGGAGAGCGGCTAGGCGGAGGCGCTGGCGGGTGCGTGGTTGGTGACTCCGTGGGTTAGGGGGAGGTAGGCACGGGGAGAAGAAGAAACGAGCCAAACAGTGAGATCCTTGCAAATTGGTCCTCGAGTAATTTGCTTTTTTGATTGCTAATTATCCAAATCTTGCTAACAAATACTCTCAATTTGTCTAGCGAAGTGTAAGAGCATCTTGGAGAGTTTACCAAATTTTACTTGGCAAATCTTGTGTTTTGTCAACTTCTAAAAAGATTTATCAAGTAAAAAAGAGTTCATCTCCAACAATTTGGTATAATTCATTTGTCAAATTCAGATCTAACTTACATCAGGAACCCTGAGAGAGAAACAAAATCATGTTATGTCTTTTCACCTCTTAAAAACTTACATCAGGAATCCTGAGATAAAAACAAAATTATTTTTAGGTCCTTCCACCTCTCTGTTACGGAACGGATGCGCCGCGAATACTAGCGCGCATATATACGCATGCGGAGGGGAGAGATGTCAAGTTGCTATTGATGCCAAGTTGTTTTGCCAAACTGTTGGAGGTTATTTTTTCATGTTTTGCCAAAATTAGATAGATGCTAAATTAAGATACCAAACTGTTTTGTATCGGTAAAAAATAATAAAGAAACCGTGATATATCCCCATCCATCAGCCTTGCAATCGCTCCCGCCTCGCGAACTCGCTCGTCATCCCGGTTCCTGCGCTCGCGATCTTTGGCGAGCGATTCTGCTCGCCAATTCTTCTTTCGCGCACTGCCGCTGCTCCTTCCCGCTAGATTTCCCACGTGATTCCTCTGCGCGCTCCCGCAGCCTCCGTCTCGCGGCCTCCTGTATACAAATCCCGCCGCTGCATCCTTGCTGTCGTACTCGTACCTCAAACTGATTTTGATGGAACGTGCAGGAGCGGACGGAATGATTTTGATTGAACGTGCAGGAGCGGAACGTCAGCTTCAAGTCGGCGGCGGCAGGTGCGATCCTGTCTTCCAGCCGATCACGATGGCGGCGTCACGCAGGATGATGCGTCGCGAACAGCTTCTAGTGGACCCGGTAGTTGTTTCGAATATAAACCATAGTTTACCTAGTCTCTTGGATTACCCTCATAAATTAGGTGTTTTTTTATTTTTACAAAGGAGTACAACCTTCAAATTTAACTAGTAAAATACATAGACTGTTGGAGTTGCTCTAACAACCCATTACGTCTTGCAAAAGAGTGTCTCTTTCTTAAGCTAAAAAAAAGAGTGTCTCTTTGTTTTTATTCTCAATCAAATCATCTTATGTTTGACCAATTTATATAAAATATATATCAATATCTTTTATGTCTAACAAATTTTATTAAATGCGTTGTGAAATAAGTTTCATAGCATACCATATTTATGTTATAAATATATAGTGGTACTTTTCATTTTAAACTTGATCAAATTTAAAACAGTTTGACTTAGAATAAACATAAAAGACACTTTTTTGGGGGATTGATGGAGTACATAATTTACTCCAGCATTTCTAGCGATCTTCCTTGTCTATTGCGTCAAGTTTTACATGTACCCATTAGTTAGTACTGGACAAATACAGTATTCCTTATCCAAACTAAATTTCACACATATTAGATCTACCACACTTAAATGCTAGGTATGCCGAAAGCGTAATGAATCGGATAAAACTTGCACAAAGTTGCTCGCCAACTGAGTGGCAAGGCATAAGTTGTAACTAACAACAAGAGTCTGAATCCTGCTTACACTGAATTTCATTAGCCATAGAATGTTAGGTTTGTATATTTCCGCAATAGGTTATATTTCTTTTTGATGAATTTTCGAATTGAGTCCAAAATTTCATTAGCTCGTAAGATAAACTAAAATTGCTGGTTGCCACATGGGGTTGTCCCCTTGGCAGCCATTGACACTACATTCAAACGCTGTTAAAGTGTGTGAGCTTATTTTTCCTTTTGAGATGTACGACACACAAGTCTTTGAAGTGCTCTTTGGCAATATGCAAACTATGCATGTCTTGTACTTAAATATATGGTGCTTCTAAAAAAAACTAGTAGGCACGTTGGAGTTCCATTGTTTAATTCATGATATTCTCTCGGTTACTGAATTTTGGGAGACAAGGGCACCTATGGTCTGCAAAGTTATTCCGCGTGATCTTGTCGTGGTTGAATTGAAATCGAGTAAAGTTACGTTATCAAATGGCTCCATGAATGTTTACGGTTTTGGATATACTTGCCGTTGGATACCCTTACCCGTTCCCCATATCCACACCCGGTGAAACGGGGAGGGTATGGACAGGAAGGGTCTGATTGGTTGAAGACCAAAGTTGCTAAATCAAAGTTTTGGCCATTTTAAATTTTGATCATCAATTCAAAATCTTAACCAATTTTGACAATTCAAATGAACTAAGGTGCACAAGATGAACCTTTTTAGCCACCTATTCATTTAGATTGTTGAAATTGGTCAAGATTTTGAATTGGTGGTCAAAATTTAAAATGGTCAAAACTTTGGTTCGACAACTTTGACCTTTAACCAATCAGGCTCGAAATTCTCCACCCGTTCGTACACGGGTAGGATATGGGTATACCCATCAAATACCAGGTATGGGGAGGGTATCTCCGTTTCTGCACGCTGCGCCATCCCTTTCTACCTGGACGGCGAGGAGCACCAACGCCGCCGCCGACAGTGCAGCCGCCGCGGCGACGACGACCGGCTACATGCTTTCTTCGTGCTCCTGCGGACGCCATCGCCTCACCCACCGTGCCGCGGCAGGCTCTGCCTCGGCTCCGTTGCATTCCTTCCCTTGTGGCCTGTGGGCCACTTTCCCGGGCACCGGGAGCCGCCCGTCCTTGTGGAGCAGAGACAGGTGAGCACGAGCCGGCGCTGACGCCGACGCCGAAAAGACTCCATGGTCGTGGCACTGCTTCTGCTTCAGCCTCTCGTTGTTGCTCTTCTTAATCAGGAGTCAGGACAGGAACCAAATAATCAAGCCGATAGTTTCTCCAGCCAAAATTCGCCGGCCACACATAATTTTCGGTCGATTCCTCTCACCCACAGAATCACAACCTTCCCAGCTCCATAGACGATCAATCCATGGGTGCAGCCGAGCCTCCCCGCGGCGGGAATCGTGGATCTCGCGGCAGCCATTCCCGTCGACTACCAAAGCTCCAATCCCACATCGACGACACCCCTTCAGCCACCGTATCCACCAACTAACTACAAAAACTGAACCACGGTGAGCCTCTTGTGCTCAAGACCTCCTCATTCTGCTGCGGCAGCCGTCATCCATTTTTCTGCGCTCATTCGCGCCGCCACCGCCTCTGTCTCGTAACCCCTCGCTGCCGGCCATGTTTTGGCCGGAATCCGTGCGCAATGAGTAGATGAGTAGCAGCACCGTGTGTCGCTGATGCTCTAGCTGCAAGCCCTGCTGCCGGCCAGCTAGCCACCGGTGAAGAAACTGGCAGCCAAAGCCGGCGGCCTACCGCCTTGACCACGGCTTTGCGCAGCTGAGCTTTACCCAATTGATTGTCTGTTATCCGGTGGATATGGGGAAATGGGTGTGGGGAAATACGGGGAGGGTATAGAATGGGTAATTGACTCCTGGGTATGGATATGGGCAAGTGCAGAAATCCCCGTACCCTCCCCAACGGCAGGTATAGGCCTGGTTTAGATGGCTAAAGTTTCTAACTTTTTTTCCACTCTCTCTCCATCACATCACATTAAATACGTCAAAAGACATATGTTTGGAGTATTAAATATAGGTAAAAAATAACTAATTACACAATTTGGATGTCCTTTACGACACGAATCTTTTGAGCCTAGTTAGGCCATGGTAGGATAATATTTATTACAAACAAACGAAACGTGCTACAGTGTGCTACAGGAGTTCCAGCAGTTAAATTTGCAAATTTTTCAACCAACTAAACAAGACCATAGTTTTGGATGTGACCAAACTTTGCACGAGAACTACCTGTTTTTGCAAAACCAAAAAAAACATGGAATCTGCAAGGCTGCAAGTGTCTGCAATGGAGGCTCGGCCGTGCTCAGTTGTGTTCTAGCGTCACTATCAATAGAATCAAGTATCTTGTGCTTAAATGAGACGACGCAAGGTGCGAAATGCAAAACCTCTCGCTGAGGTAGGATAGGAAGTGGGTCGTTGGACGCTTGACTTGGAAGGATTTGAGATCTGAGACTGACCCATGCACGGCCGGGCTGCTGCTGCATTATTCTACTCATCACAGTTCGGCCTACGTACTCCTCCTTCGGACGTATGCGCCGTTCGAGTCTTCGAGATTTGGATCTGAAAACAAGCTTTAAACTGGGGCTGGCACAGTGTGGCACGAGGAAGGCGACATGTCGCTGTCCATGCGCGGTCGCGAACAACCTTTCGTCAGGCTGAAGCAAATCACTGCAAACTGCCGCTCCTTTTTCGTCCCCTCTTCTCTTGACCCAACAACAACCCTGGAGATCGATCGATGGCTATCTCACGCACATCTCATGCTCCGCGCTCCTGCTCAGCCAGCACTCACAAATATACACCCGGCGGCTAGTCTCAGTCGTGTGGCTTCATCTCCAGGCACCTGACTCCGACGCTCGTCGCCTGGCTCTGTTTTGGGTTCGTGAGAGTGATGTCTCGTGACTTGTCCAGGTGTTCCTCAATCAACTGATCTAATGAATGCAACTAACAAGCAATCTAGTCATCTTGATGCAACATTAATAAGTTATGACCGGTAAGTTTATTGGCATACGCAGCCATCGAGAAGGTCAGCAAAGGATCAAAGAATGCTGAATCCCAAGATGTGTATAGAATCAATCACCAGCACTAACAGATAATCTTTCTCTTGAAGCATACAAAATGAGTTTTACACTCTGCACTAACTTCTACGAGCCTACTTTGATTCTCTTTCACCCAGAAAGATTATCTTGAATCAACTTTACATTTCCATGTCCCATGTATAGTATGAATGTCTGTAATGCCTCTCTTTTAAGTTTTAAGGCAACCACGATTGTATTCCTGAATGTGTACAAAAATTGTCAGCGTGTTCAGAATTTTCGGTTGGAAAATACAGAGTCCCAATATCAGATATGGACAAGTCTTCACATCAATCTGCCAGCGTAGTATGCTCGAGGGTACTTTTGCTGCAGCTGGGGCCACAGCACAAAGAACTGGTCAGCTATCCGTAGCTTGTACAGCAGTAAGCCGCTCAACGAAAGCTTCTTCACTCTTGCAATGCTTTCAATGTAGAAAATGGAGGACCATCCTAAACCAAGCACCTGTAGACATCAGCCCCAAACTCATTATAGACTGAACGTGTGGCATCAACTTGAAATTTCAGATGAACAAGTTAGCAATGGTTGTTATGTTGATGGCCACATTAACCTTACAGATCCTATTCTATAACAATGACTTGACGAGAAAAAGGCAGAAGTATTGTACTATATTAACCTTCCACTTCCAGCTCCTGTTCTATAACAGAGAGAAAAGGCAGAAGTAGTGTACTACATTCAGCGAGGATATAAGTTAGGGTGTGAGGGCTACCTTCAGAACAAAAGCACAGACACAGAGAGGGAAGCATGTTCCTGGACCATTACAGAATATCTGCAGGAGCAACAGATCGTTAGTATCTTTGAGCTCATGCTGCACAATGGGCACAAACAAATTTGAATACGATACGCACCACTTGTGGTCTGATTCTTATTACTAGCCACATAGCATGCAATGTTGTTGCAATGGAGGTAAAGTAAGATTGGCCTACTTCACGACTACGATATATCTGCATGAAGTGGGCATTTTTTATGATCTTCTCTCCACTCTGAAAAGGAATAATCTAGAATCATATTCAAGTATTTCAGAATTTAACTAGGTAAGAAACTTCAACCATATCTGTTTCAACAGAGAACGGCAATTGATCTCCACCTGAATCAGTGACTGCTCATAGACCTGAGCCTTTTGTAGACTCATATTGTCTGTGAGTGCAGCCACATAGTACCTTGGCGTGAACCTATCCTTCTGAATCGCTGTTACAACGTTCATCATTTCTGCGGTATGCCCTCCTAGGAACCAACTTCACAAATTAATAGATAATCAAAGTGCTGCATTATTTTTGACTTACTAGGACTAGCTACCTAATTTGCTTCCAGGATTATACACACAGTAAGGTAAAACAGCAATAATTTTAGTGACATGTTATTGTAGTATTCACGGTTGAGCATATGCAATTATGCAATGTGATGTGCAAGAGGAGAATGAGACAGAATCTACAAAAACAAAGGGGAAAAGGGAGATAATCAAATATGCATCTGCTTATTTTAGGAGATTTAAATGTGCATTAAAATACCAAACCCTACTGTTCAGACAATACAATACTTGAACCAAACATCATGGACTGTTCACACTACATAGGGCGGCAAACTTAAAATGCATCAGAGGCAACATCATGGATTTGGCACAGAGGTAAACAGTCCTTACACTAACAATTGACTTATGCGTCTTGGGCTCTTGGCAGTAACCCATTTGCAAATATACATAACTATATAAAAAAAAAGGCAGTCAAGGCTGTAAGAGTGAAGTGAACTCACAAGCCCAGGTTAACTGACTCTGGAATAGGAAAAGCATTTGTGAATGATGTACAGGGAAACAGACATACAATTTGAATGTGATCCTACAGTAACTATGTACTCCCTCCGCTCTAATTGTAGATCGTTTTGGCATTTATAAGTTCATAAATATTATTGTGCATATAGACATACATTATATGTCTAGTTGCATAGCAAAAACTATGCATCTAGAAAAGCCAAAACGACATACAATTTGGAACAGAGGGAGTATAAATTACTTTTCGGATACCATATGAAGTAGCACATGAGGTTGCAAGAGTTAATTGTAAGACAAATATACAACACTTAAACGTGGCAAAAGACAACTAGTATAAAAAGCTATACTACTTCGTTACAAATGCCATGGTGATGGTGTACTGTTGTCAAGCGAGATTTTTTTTCCATATGTTTTATTTTTTTTTAAAATGCCATACTTTGAAGAAATTGACTTTATCAATTATGATATTGAAGTCAGTGACAAAGTAGTTCCCGTATGGGCTTGCAACTACCTACAGTAATTCAACGTTGCCATTTCGTGGAGCTCATGGTATGCGCTTTCGGTGTTGTTTGATATATCAGGATAACTCTGTGTCTTAACTGGCCATTGGCATCCGACAGGCAAGACGTGCTCACCAGATCCGAGGACGATGAGGCACCGCAATCCGGCGGTGGGCGACCCGGATAACGGCTGGCCGCTGCGCCAAAGCACGTATACGAAGCGGATGGCAAGCAAGGAGACCAGCACAGGAAGGACGCAGCACGCGGCCGCCATGGCATCGAGCCCCATCTGAGCCTACAGAGAGGGGGTCAGTAGATATGTATGTTACTTGGAAGTGGGTCAGATCAGAGTACAAATAGCTCGCGTTAGGGTTTGGGGTGTTCGATATGGGACAGCAGGAAGGGAAGGGAAGAGAGGTGGGCGTACCTGGTGAACACCCGTCGCCGGCGAAGGGCGCCGCCGCCCGCCTAGTCGTCGCCGACTCGCCGGCGAAGCGTTGAACGCAACAGGCAGCAAGCACCAAGCAGCCACCCGCGCGGGCCGTTCTGGGTGGCAGCAGCGAGCAGAGTAAATGAAAAGCCCAGCGCGATCTGGGCGCATTTTTCGGCCCAGTTTAGGATGAGAGTTTTTCTACTTAGAAAGGAGCACAGAGAACCACAATCTGACATTCTCGAACCCTCTCGCTTGTCTACAGTTGACAGCGGCGACCAGGGACGATCTCGCGTTCCCCCGCCGATTCGCCGCCGCCCTCGCCTCTGGTGCCCTCGCCGGCGTCGGAGGAGGAGGGAGGTTGGATGAATCGACAAAGGATATGTATATACTCTTACTTATTAGGCTAAATAAGCTAGGGTTAGTTGTTCCTGTGCCGATGCTGTGGCATGGGTTCCTCTTCGTGGGTGGCGGCTCCTGCGGTCGACGGCGTGGATGGGCGGAGGAGGGCTTCGACATCTACGACGGCTTCCCAGACTGCGCGGGTACCAACTGCATCAGTGAAGGGTACGACCTCGTCAGATCTGGAGTGTTGCAACTCTGGATCGAGGCAGGTTCGTCTTTTGTCCCTCCCTTATCTTCTCTGGTGCTGCTGCCGATGAGGATAGCTGCTCCGGTGGAGAAGGTAGGAGGTATGTCTACAAATTCGCTACGAAACCGGGTTGGTTTGTGTCTACCACCTTTTGGGGGTTCAGCTCCCCTTTGGCCTTTGGGGTTCTCCGTCGTCTGGTGTGTCGGGATTGCCAGTTCTTGGGGCGTCAGATCCCTCACGGCCTGGCGATGCGATGGCCAGCGGCCATCTTCTACAGCCGGATCGTTCAGCGTCAACAAAGCATGTCTTTTTCGATGTGCTGCTCAAGACGGTACCAAAAATCTTCGTTTCTTCGCCGGGGAGGTGGCCGGCCGCAGGTTGCCAGCTCCGGTCGCCGGTGGCGAGGAAGATCGGGAGGTCTTTACAAAGACTAGATTGTAATCATTGTATCTTTCAAGGGTGTCTTTGTAATATGAGCTGTAATCACCAAAATTATGAATGAAATATAAACCCGGTTTCTCAAAAAAAACTTAGAAAGGAGCACAACTTTTCAATTTTAAGCCTCTTTTATATTATAATTTTTTTTTGTTTTTTATCATCAACTTATCCAAAATTCTATATAAACATCAAATTCAATTATAGTCCAAAAATGTCTGATCTCAGTGTAAAAATTCTCAAAAAGTAGATCTAAATTGACTAGTTGACTCTGTTTTCAGACTTAGTAAATTTGATGTAATGATTCAGTAATACTTAGGATATTTTGAAATTAGATTTCTCATTTTATACATCATGTTTTGGAGTGAAAATAGTAAAAATGGAACGTATGCACCCTATAGATCATACATCTCGAGTTTCACAAATTTACGAGTTCACTTACTAATTAAAATAAAGAACGAAACATGGCTAAATGAGAATGGGCGACGAAACTCAGCCTATACGTGACTCCAGCCAGGCGTGACTCCCTCCCTCACGTCAGATGCGACTTTTTCTAATGCTATCATGTACATTAGTCACGCCACATCGTATGACGTGACTCAAGCATTAGTCGCGCCACGAAACTTGACGCGACCCAAAAAGCTAAATATAGTTTGAGGGGAGTTATTTTTAAAATTTTAGATTAAAAAAACTAAAATAAAAAAATCCCTTGGTTAGCTCCTCCTCGTGGATCTTAATGCATATTCCTAGATGAATGATGTCGATGAGTGACGAGGGTCTGGATTAGAGCCCCCTAAATGACGGGACAAATCACCTTTAAGATGGAGCCTTCTGACACCATTAACAACGTCAAGGCTAAGATCCAGGACAGGGAGGGATGCAGATCTTCGTCAAGACCCTCACCGACAAGACTTTCACATCTCCGAGTACTCTCCGCCTCGCACGAGTGCTCTCCGCCTCGCTTCCGACTACTCGTTCGCATGAGTAGTTTCCGTCTCTGACTGGGACGGGGCCCACACGTGGAGGTCGGAGCGCGAGATCAAAGGCCTCACACGAACGTGGCACTGCCCCGACGCTCGGACTCCCCCGCAACACACGCAAGGCTTCAGTTCTCCATGCCATGCAAACACCCCAGCTGGCGTAACGCAAGGGCGGCTCGTTCTGACAGAGGCCGTAATGACGCACTGTACGCCCGTGCGGCCTCCAACAAGCCGTCCCGTCCAACCACTGCTGCACGCCACCCCGTCAGAACAAGTACTCAATTACCATCTACGGGCGGCACCTACCTACACTTAGGCCATAACGTGGCGGGCCTAAGCAACACTCAAGAGGGCTGAGTCATCAAGTGAATACTCAGAGGAGGCGCCAAGTACCCGGGATGTACAGTGCCGCTCGCACACGCACCAGTCTCCAACGCCACTACAGCTCAGCGCCCTTCAATGCCTCCTGACGGACATCGACGTCGGAAAAGACCTCCGAATACCATAGCACTATAGCTCTTTTTTGTATTCCCTCTTTGCCCCTCACCCTTGCGTCTATAAAAGGGGGAGGAGCGCAACCGTTTGAGGGGCTGACTGATCTACTAGTTTGTAACCCCTACTACAAACATCCTTGGCATAGGAACACGAGTACTCGGAACTGGACGTAGGGTATTACTCTCCGGAGGCCCGAACCAGTATAAAACCCTTGTGTCTCTTGTGCTAACCATCCGGGTCTGAAACACGATCCGTTACAAATTCACTATCGGCGGTAGAGAACCCCGACAGTTGGCGCGCTAGGTATGGGCACATCGTGTGTCTTACCGTCCCACCTCAGCGATCCGGATGGAGGGCCGCGGGGTTTCGCTGACTCCCGGCACCACCGTGCTCTTCGGCTCCCTCGGCTTCGTCTACACCGGGCCGGCGGAGTCCGTCGTCGGGAGGACCTTCTCCCGACCCGCGCGTCCCACCGCCTCGACGGTGGCGGCGAGGCGCGCCGCTTTCGTTCGTGGCTTCACGGACGAGTCGATCATGGCCATGTCGGGAGCAAACCCAACACATGAGCGTTTTAGGCTGGCAGCCTACTACCTCACCGACCTCGCCTTCCAGGCCAGCGGATCCGAGCCGCTGACCTGGAGCGAGTTCATGGAGCGGTACAGCGCCATGTACCCCCACGGCCAGCAGGGCCTCCCGGACGACCCGGTGACGGCCTACGTGGACACCCTGAGGGCTTCCTACGTCGCCCCGGGCTCCGCGGCCGTGCGGCGGGGGCCACCGGCGCCTCCGCCGGACTTCACGCGCGAGTGCAACATTCTTGAGGCCCGGACCGCCACCAGCTCGACGGATGGCGAAGAGAACCCTCGCCACCGCGCCGTGGACGACTAGCGTCGGGCGCGCCTCGACGAGATTGCCGAGGCCAGGCGCCAGCTCGACGAAGAGCTGGCAAACCTCCACCAAGCACTCAGAGTGGAGGAGGAGAGTCACCGCGAGCAAGAAGTTGAGCAGCCGGTTCCGCAGGCTCACGCACGTGCGCGTGATGTGAACCGGCGCATCAACGAGGATGCCGCTGTCGACGGCGGTGACGCGCCACTCTTCGGGCGTGCGTCGCAGAACCTCGCGGCCGCAGCCATGCTTCTGCGTGGCTGCCCCGAGCCAGCAACCCCCGAGGAGAAAAGGGTTCGCCAGCAGCTCAGGACCCTCCTCGAGACATCGGCCGCGCAGCAGGCAGAAAGCTCAGCGTCGCGCCAACGTTCGGCTCGTGAGGCGCGAGCGGCTCCATCTGTGCGGCACCCGGACCCATCTCCGTCAAGGCATCGGGGACGCGACAGGGAGGCAAGCAGAGCGACAGTTAAGACGTGCCTGGGACCGAACCGTGACGTCCGCGACACGCTCCGGGCTCGCCGCCGAGCCGCCAGCGATGACGACTACGAGTACGGCTATAGCAGCAACCACGACGACGGCCGTGACCGCCGCGATGAGCACCGCTCGCGTCGACGGTATAGCCAGAGGCGTGGCAGGCGCTACGACAGCGAGGAAGATCACGACCGCAGTTGGTAGCCTGATCCAAAGGGACCTCGCACCTTTGGCCAGAAGGTGCGAGACGCGCGCTTCCCCGCGTGTTTCGGAGCGCCGACGACAGTCCCCAGGTACAATGGGGAGACCAACCCTAGCATGTGATTGGAGGACTACAGGCTCGCGTGTCACGCGGGAGGAGCGACAGATGATCTCTTCATCATCAAGAACTTACCGCTCTACCTCGCCGACTCTGCGCAGACCTGGCTCGAACACCTGCCACGCGGCAGGATCAACAGCTGGGCAGAACTATGTGAGACCTTCATCGGCAACTTCCAAGGCACGTACGCTCGCCCCGGCAAGCAATGAGAGCTGCGAAACTGCAAGCAGCAGCCGGGCGAGAGCCTGCGCGACTACATCAGGCGTTTCTCCAAGCGCTGCACCGAGCTCCCCACTGCGACCGACAATGACGCCATCTCGGCGTTCCAGAACGGCACCACCTGCACCACCCTCATCCATCGTCGAGGGCGAAGGACCCCGAGGACTACTCGGGAGCTCCTCGACATCGCGACCAACCACGCCGACGGGGAGGAGGCAGTCGCGGCAACATTGATCACCCCTCCGAGCAAGGGGAAACAAGTCGTGGACAATGGCGAGGGGCCCTCCTCGTGCACCAAGAAGAAAAAGAAGAACGACAAGCGTAGCCACGATGACCGCACCGTCGCAGCAGTCGAGCGCAAGGCCACCCGGCCCAAGAACAACCAGAACGGTCCCCCGAAGGACCACTTTGAAAGACTTCTGGAGGCGCCGTGCACCCACCACGAGACGCATGTCAAGCACGCGCTCAAGGACTGCCGCTTGATGAAGAACTACGTCAACGGCACTCTCAAGCCCAAGACGGCGGATCCTCCGAAAAAGACCGCGCCTCTCCCCGACGATGACGACGATGAAGCAGAGCCGGTGTTCCCCCGCGAGGACGGTGCCGTGCACATGATCTTTGGCGGGACGCCAGCACGACCCTCGAAGTGCCAGGAGAAGCTGATCAGGCGTGAGGTCTACAACTCCGAGCCCGCGACGCCGTCATACCTCAAGTGGTCGGAGACCCCGATCACTTTCGACCGTACAGACCACCCCGACCACGTACCGCAGCCAGGATGCTACCCTTTCGTGGTGGCCCCTCTGATCGGGCCAAGCGGGTCCACAAGGTGCTGATGGACGAGGGAAGCGGACTCAACATTCTGTACATGACGACGCTCTACAGCATGGGCATTTCGCGGTCCCGACTGCGCCCATCGCCAACACCTTTCCATGGGGTCATCCCCGAGAAGGATGCACTCCCGTTAGGGCAGATCGATCTGCCCGTCACGTTCAGGACATCGCAGAACTTCCGCACAGAAACCTTCACCTTCAAAGTGGTGGGGTTCTCGGGGACGTACCACGCCATCCTCGGGAGGCCGGCCTACGCGAAGTTTATGGTCGTGCCCAATTATACGTATCTCAAGCTGAAGATCCCCGGTCCGAAGGGGGTCATCACAGAGGGGACTACATTCCGGTACGCATACGAATGCGACACAGAGTGCTTTCAGTTCACTGAGACGCTCATCTGGTCTGAGAAGCTCCACGCCGAGCCTCCCTCCGAGGACCAAGATATCCCCCAGACGTCCAAGCGAGCGGCCTGCTCTTTCGAGCCTGCCAAGGACGGCAAGGATGTGGCTGTCACCGATGATGGCCACACGCTCCGTGTCGGGACGGCGCTCGATCCTAAATAGGAAAGCGCGCTCGTCGACTTCCTCAAAGCGAACCTCGATGTGTTTGCATGGAGACCCTCCAACATGAAGGGGATCCCGAGAGAAGTTGCCAAGCACAAACTGAACATTAAGTCGGGATCGAAACCGGTCAAGCAGCGCCTGCACCGTTTCAACGACGACAAGTGCAAGGCTATCGGAGAAGAGATCAAGAAACTTCTTAGTGCAGGGTTCATTCAGGAAGTGTTCCACCCCGAGTGGCTAGCTAACCTTGTACTTGTAAAGAAGAAGAATAAAAAATGGAGGATGTGTGTTGACTACACGAGCCTTAACAAGGCATGTCCCAAGGATCCGTTTACTTTGCCTCGCATAGGTCAGGTAGTCGATTCAACAGCAGGGTGCGAAACCCTCTGTTTTCTCGATGCGTACTCCGGGTACCACCAGATTGCGATGTGCATAGCGGACCAACTCGCGACGTCCTTCATCACTCCGTTTGGCGCTTACTGCTACAACTCGATGCCGTTCGGGCTTAAAAACATGGGCACTACGTTCCAGAGATGCATGCGACGCGTCTTTGGCGATCTCATTGGGCGGATAATCGTGGCGTACGTCGATGATATTGTGGTCAAGTCGAAGAAAATGGGCGATCTAATCCCCGACCTCACAGAAGTGTTCGCGAGGCTGAGAGAACACGGGGTGAAGCTAAACCCTGAGAAATGCGTTTTTGGGGTTCCAAGGGGCATGCTCCTTGGCTTTGTTGTGTCAGAACGCGGCATTGAGGCTAATCCCAAGAAGATCTCGGCCATCACTGACATAGGGCCGATCCAGAATCTGAAGGGTGTGCAGCGCGTCACAGGTTGCCTCGCAGCTCTCAGCCGTTTCATCGCCCGACTCGGGGAGCGCAGTTTGCCATTGTACCGCCTACTAAAGAAGTCTAATCACTTTACATGGACACCAGAGGCTCAGGAAGCGCTCGACTCGCTCAAGAACCTCCTGAAGAGTCCCCCAGTGCTCACAGCGCCGATGCCAGAAGAACCGATGCTTCTGTACGTGGCTGCAACGACCCACGTGGTGAGCGCCGCACTGGTGGTCGAACGAGAAGAGCCTGGAAGGTCACTCAAGGTGCAACGGCCGGTCTATTTCGTGAGCGAGATACTCTCCGACTCGAAAACCCGCTACTCGCAAATTCAGAAACTCGTGTATGCTGTCTTGATCACCAAACGCAAGCTTCGACACTACTTCGACGCGCACCCGTCACGGTGGTGTCCAAGTACCCGCTCGGGGAAGTGATCCAGAATCCCGATGTTGAAGGAAGGATAGCCAAGTGGGCTCTTGAGTTGATGGGACAGAATGTGTCATATGCACCGCGCAGTGCCATCAAGTCACAAGTGTTGGCGAATTTTGTCGCTGAGTGGACAGAAATTCAAACTCCGCCGGCGCCGATCGAGCACGAGACATGGACAATGTACTTTGACGGCTCCGTCATGAAGGAAGGAGCAGGGGCAGGCCTTGTCTTCATCTCACCTCTGGGCGTGCGTATGGAGTACATGGTTCGACTGCACTTTCCCGCCTCCAACAATGTCACCGAATATGAAGCACTCATCAACGGCCTCCGAATCGCGATCGAGCTCGGGATCCGCCGTCTCGAGATCCGTGGGGACTCAGAGCTTGTCGTGGATCAAGTCATGAAGGAGAAAATTTGCATTGATCCGAAGATGGCGGCTTATTGTCGAACAGTGCGTCAGGTGGAAGACAAATTCCACAGGCTCGAGCTCCATCACGTGCTGTGCGACTACAACAAAGTTGCTGACATCCTCGCCAAGGCAGCATCGAGTCGGAAGCCTGTACCACACGGTGTGTTCGCCAGCGACCAGCACGCACCGGCCGTCCGAGTCGATGAAGAGCAACCGCCAGAGCCAGAGGCGCCGGAAGTCATGGAGATTGATCAACCACAAGAGCCAAGCTTAGAAGAACCAGACTGGCGTTTCCCAATTCTCGAGTGGCTGGTCGAGGGCAAGCTGCCTTCCAACCAGACAGAGGCGTGCCGCATCTCGTGGCGAGCTAAGGCGTTCGTCCTCATCGATAGCGAGCTCCACAAGCGAGGCGCGACAGGCATATTCATACGCTGCATTCTGAGGGACCAAGGCAAAGAGTTGCTCCAAGAAATCCACGCTGGCACATGCGGACATCATGCCGCCCCAAGGACACTTGTCGGAAAGGCCTTCCGACAAGGTTTCTACTGGCCAACTGCACTGGCCGACGCCAAGGACATCGTGCGACGCTGTGAAGGTTGTCAGTTCTACGCTCGACAAACTCACCTCCCTGCGCAAGCGCTTCAGAACATCCCCATCACTTGGCCTTTCGCTGTGTGGGGGCTGGATATAGTCGGGCCGTTCAGGCAAGCACCCGGGGGCTTCACGCACCTGCTTATGGCTGTCGACAAGTTTTCCAAGTGGATCGAAGCCCGACCCGTAGTCAAGGTCCGCTCCGAGGAAGTCATGGCATTCTTTACCGACATCATTTATCGCTTCGGGATCCGAAACTCAGTCATCACCGACAACGGCACATAGTTCACCGGAAAGAAGTTCCTCAGATTCTGCGATGACAACAACATCCGTGTGGACTGGGCCGCTGTTGCGCACCCAAGGACCAACAGGCAGGCCGAGAGGGCCAATGGCATGATCTTGCAAGGATTGAAGCCCCGGATCTTCAAATGACTCGAGAAGTTTCGGGCAAGATGGTTTGCTGAGTTGCCATCCGTTCTCTTTAGCTTGCACACCACGCCAAGTCGAGCCACCGGCTCTACGCCGTTCTTCATGGTGCACGGGTCGGAAGCTGTCCTCCCAACGGACATCGACTATGGCAGTCCAAGAGTTCGAGTGTACACTGAGGAGGGGAACCAGGTCGCGCTCGAAGATGCTATCGACCAGCTTGATGAAGCACGCGGCGTGGCGCTCCTACACTCAGCTCGATACCAGCAAACTCTGCGGTGCTATCACGACCGTAACGTGCGTGATCTCCAGTTCTAGGTCGGAGACCTGGTACTCTGACGAGTTATGAGCAACAAGGACCGACATAAGCTCACACCCCCGTGGGAGGGACCGTACATCGTCGATCAAGTGCTCCGACCGGGGACATTCAAGCTCCGGCACAATGACGGCACAATCATCTCCAACGCATGGAACATAGAACATCTACGTCGTTTTTACCCTTGAGTAAAGTTCCTCGTTTTACCTTATGATCAATGAATAATGCCATGTGCCTTTGTTCTCATTTCATAAGTTCGCAATCTTTCGCGTTGGCATCTTTTCTGCATGTTTCAACGTTGTCTAAGTCTGAGCGGCAAGCATCACTGCACCCTTGCAGAAACGCTCACCGCTCGGGGGCTACCCGGGGCACGATGCCCTCCTTTCGTTTTTCCCATTTTTAAAACAAAATTCTCTGACAAGTTTGTCTTAACCAATCGCACGCGCGAACAGTTTTTTGGCGGAGCGCCCTATCTTGCGAAAGAAAAAGATGTTGATATGTGCGCGACTCGGCGCTGCCGCTCATTCAAAGCTCCTAGCACCTACGCCCCCGCAGCTATGGTGCGAAGACTTGCAAGCACGGCCCGGGTCCCCAGGTTGACGTCTGACTACTTTCAAAAAGTGCTTGGGTAACCGCTCGGGCTCCGGCTCAAAACGATTTTGACGAAAAATGCGCAAGTCACTTTTGAACGTCCCTAAGTACTCGGGGGCTGCGAACACGTAGCGTTACTTTGCAATTCAGGTTGGTCGAGCTCTCAGACTCTTACGCCCCCGCGGCTCCAGAGTAAAGTTCGATCGGCCTATGTTTCTAAGTGCTACTACTTCGTTCTGCAGTTGTCCCCAAGTACTCGAGGAATGCGTCAGATATGACAAAGTTTGACAAAACGAAAATTGTTCGGAGCAGTACGCATACAAGTTTTGTTTAATTATTGTACAAATTGATACATCTAACTAGAAGGCCCAGAGCCGTCTTCGACTTCTGGCGTGTCTTGTGGAATCAGGTCCAGGTCCTTCATTGCGGCATCAGCCATGGTGCGAGCGAAGCCAGCGCGGTCCTCCTCGATCTTGTCGTACTCCTCGTTCGAGTAGCCGGGGGCCCAACCGCCGCTCAGCACCTTGTGATCCAGCCCCTGGTAGTGCGAGTTGAACATGGCGAGGACCCGGTGCACCACCTTCCGAGACGTCGACAGCTCTTTCTCCTTGGCTACACTCGGGAGAAGCACCACTCGATCTGCAAGCGTTTTGGGGGGCATCGGGATGGACAGAACGCCAAGGTCCGACAAGATTCGTTCGACAAAGCGGCCGAATCTGGTACGGTCTATGATGTCCTTCTCGCGTGCCGCCTCCGCCTCGCGCTGGACCTTTCTGGAATCCTCGAGCTCGGCCTTGACCTCTGAGAGAGAAAAGTGAGCCGGAGCTCAGTTGTAAGAAGAGCAGGCAAGAGAAGGAGGGGACAAGGTAAAAAGATCATACTAGAAAGCTGGTCCGACAAGTTCTTGGTCGTCCCGGTCATCTCGTGGATCTTGAGCTCGGCAGCGATGATCTTCTCTGCCTCTTCCACAAGCCTCTTGGCCAATGCGGCATGAGACAAGCGAAGCCCTGTTGATGTCAGAAGACAAATCAACATCGACAGCAAGCAACACAAAAGAAGAAGCACTACAGAAGCCGAAAGAAGTTCAGTTACTCACCGTCAAGATCTTGCGCCAGCTTGGCATTGCCGTCGCAGAGCCGGGTCCCCTCATTGGTGGCTTCCTGCAGCTTGGTGGTGAGGTCGCCCACCTGCTTATTGGCCATCCTGAGGTCCGCACCGGTATGGACTAAGTCCTGCTGCAACTCGGCCACCTTCTTTTCGAGCGCCGCTTTCTCCTGGGCGGCGGCCTGGGAGGCGGCTTCAGCGGCAGTGGCGGCAGCGGCAGCAGTCCGAGCGGCCTCGGCGATAGTTGCGATGGCGGTGCGCAGCTCCGCAGCTGTGGCCTCCGCCTGGGCAAGCTTTGCCTCAAGGGCTGACTTCTCGGACACGGCAGCGTCAGCGGCGGATTGCGCAGCCACTGCACGGTCCTCCACGGCCTTTGCTGCGGCTTCGAGAGTGGTCCGCCTCGACGCCTCATTCGTCGTCACCCATGCAGCCGCCAGTCGAGCGGCCACCAACTGCATCTCTAGCTGGGCCTTCTCGGCCCGGAGCTCCTCGATAGCGCGCGCTTTCTTGGCGCTGCAGCTCGCGAGCACCTCTTCCGAGTAGAAGGTAATCTACAGCGATGCCTACAAAAACAGGGAGACAAAACCAAAATCGGGCTCGGAAAACTCACCGTCGAAGCAGGAAGGACGAGCTCATTGACCGCCTGCTCAGGCCACCTTAAGCCCCATTCGAGGCGGTGACGGGCCATGGCCTCCTCGTCCTCGTCATCGCGCGGCTCCGCCTCGTGGGTCTTGGTCCATGAGGAGCACCCGAGTCCGAGGCTGTGCTCTTCCCTCTCCACGGCCGGGACGGGGCGAGTTCCCGAGCTTTCCCCAACTTCTCGGGCTACGACCGGGGAAGTGCGGCCCTCCATGCCCTCGGTGGTAGCAGGCACCTGCGTGTCTGGGCAAGGCGAGTCCGCGATCTCCACAACCTCCACGACAGGAACGGCGGGCTGAAGCGGTGGCTCCACAACTGAACTCGCGGCCGGCACGACCACACTCGCTGGCGGCGCCGCCGCGCTCACGGAAGACGTCAGGGGCACGATGGAGTCCGGCTCCGCCTCTACCGCCTCGGTCGTGTGATGAGTTCGGCCCAGGTGGGATTGGATTATGGCAAGCCCGATGCACCGATTACTCAGTTTAGCATTCGCACACCCGAGGTTCCGACCCTCACGATCTGACTACGACGAGCAAGCCCGAAGCGCCAATGCAATCGCTGAACCGCAACTCAAGGGTGCCCCTTCGGGGAAAGGCCCAATCACCCTAAAAGACTAGTCCGTTAGGGGAAGGGTGGCTCTCCTTTTAAGGTGGCTTCCTCCTCCCAAGCTAAGCAAGGTGGGATAATGAGGCTCACACGGTCGCCGTCCGACTACAACTGGGCCACATGGCCCATTTATGTTGCGTCTTTGCCAATGGGTAATAGTGGAGAATGTCCTCATCATTCTCCCCTTCTTAATAAGGGCCCAACTCTGATACCAAATGATGAGTCCGGTCCAGGTGGGATTGGATTATGGCAAGCCCGATGCACCGATTACTCAGTTTAGCATTCGCACACCTGAGAGACATGGGTACCCATGGGTCCCCACCGGCCAGGGTCCCAGAGGCCCCTGACAAGTGGACCCAACCTTCCAGAAGACTCGCCGACCTTACAAGTGGGCCCAGCGACCTGATCAAGCTCCCGGAAGACCCGCGAAGCCTTGGCGTGCAAGACAAGACACGGCGACCTGGCACGCCGCTGCTTGTAGCTCCGAGTATCACGGGATACTCCTTGTAATTCGGGAGATAAGCTTCCCACAGTTGTAACCGACCCCGACACGGGTCAACCGACCTGCGCATGCAAACCTTAGCCCGTCCCCCCATATAAGGCGGCCTAGGGTTCCATACATAGGGACAACTCATCTTCATCCTCGCATAATCCACCACAACTGGACGTAGGGTTTTACTCTCCGGAGGCCTGAACTAGTATAAACCCCTGTCTCCTTGTTCCTCGCCGCCATACTCGCCTAGTTCCGTGTGCACCACGTGCATAACCACCTACGCTCTTAGGTCCCGATCCTCCATTAACCTGCAAACCACTAGGGCAGCCCCCTAGCGGATCTGTCCAGGTCTCAACCCCTGACAGTTGGCGCGCCAGGTAGGGGTGATCGGGAGCTCGCTGTGCAGCATGGTGGCCGGACCCAGCGTCATCTTCGGCAGCGGCGTGAAGAACTTCCTCAACGGCGACATGCTGGCCGCCATATTCCGATCTAGAGATCCACGTCTTCAAGTGGCGCGCTAAAATTTTTCGTCTGGGTGACCCATCGGGCCAAGCCCCCTGATCTGTTCGGGGGGTCACATCGGTGATCAACGGTGAACGGAGGCGCATGCCGCTGACTACGCGACCTAGGTCGCCGTAACACG
This sequence comes from Cenchrus fungigraminus, assembly GCA_036936925.1. Classification (NCBI taxonomy): domain Eukaryota; kingdom Viridiplantae; phylum Streptophyta; class Magnoliopsida; order Poales; family Poaceae; genus Cenchrus; species Cenchrus fungigraminus. The sequence goes on from CM072779.1 coordinate 13,696,063, forward strand.
ACGTCATCACGGAATACGTGTATCTTCCGAAGTCGACAGGAATCTGGGATTGGGCTCCCGGCCGTCACGTGTACAAGAGAAGATTGCTGTTGAGATCCAATCATCATGGTGCAATTACGCATGCTACATGCATCGGCAAGAAGGGAAGTCATCATTGCGTTTTTTTCTCTTTCTTTAATCTGCAATGACGCCGGCCGCTACGACATAGCTGCCGACTACTCGGTGTCTCGAGCTCCGCACCTCCGACCTGATCACGGTGTACATGCGCCCGTGGCCTGACCGTGATGACTGCGGCAACGTGGCGACGAGCGCCAACTGCTAGGATTCAGCTCGGCATGCGGCATACGCATGTCTGCATGCGTAGTCAAGTCTGCCCACTCGACAGATACGCAAACAGGGGGCAAGATAGGGAGGTGAACGCAATAGACTATGGGGAGATGAGTGAGGGCGAGTACGGTGTCGGGGATCCGCCCGGCGGAGCGAGGGGCCCTCAGGGCGGAGGCCGCCGGCGGCGGCGGTTGACGCTAGCCCCACGGCCGCGGGCCGGGACGAAGGCTGAGGTAAGTGGAATCATTTTTGCAGACTCTGACGACGACGAAGGGACGAAGGCGACGGCGGGTGGCGAGTGCCCGGCGGAGACGGAGGCGAGCTTCGTGTGCTCGAGCGTTGGGTCTTCTTCTGAGCTCGTGGCAGACTTTGTTGATGCTATGCATGGTTCGAGGTTCTGGGCGCTGGGCGTTGACGACGAGTCGGACGATGGCGCGTCGACGCCGCGGTCGGAGCGGACGCCCGCAACGGCCGTTCCTGTCCTGCTGCCTGAGCCTGCGCCCGATGGCGCTATGCGCCGTGAAGAGAGCAGAAAATCGAGGCCGATTCGGTGCCCTAAGTCGGCACGACGGCCGAGCTCGCATTGCAAGCCTTGGAGGGGGCTGATCCCGCCGGCGAGCAAGCCACCGAGACGTAAGGTCCAGAGGTCACTAGGGGATGTCTGGGTTACGGATCGACGGAAGGCCGGTGGGGGCTCGACGTTCAGACTGGCCGATTGGAGGGAAGAGGCGCCGGCGCCACCGCTAGTAGGGTCGCCGGCGACGAAGAAGGAGATACTCCTGCGAGATCCAGTTTCGAAAATCGGAAGCAAGGTGCTGGTGCCGGTGCGCCTACATGGGCCGGCTTCGTGGGCCGCATTGGGCCTGGAAGGTGGGGGTCGGGCGTTCGGCAGCCTGAGGGAGCTGGGATGGTTTTTCCGAAGGGGGGGCGGTGAAACGATTCATATTCCAGTAAGCGTTCGTGCCGCCCTACGCCCGTCCCTCCGCTCATGCCGGCCATCGCCAAGGGGGCTCCGCCGCCCGTCGCCCAGGGTGCCCCGCCGCCGGTGCTGTCAACCATGGATGCCCGGCCGAGGGGGCATCGATTCTTCAGGCCAAGAGGAGGAAAGTTGGGCGGGGATTTTGTGCAGGATGGAGGAGGGAGACCGCCGCCCATGGAGGGGGCGCGCGGCCATGGAGTCTGGCAGCAGGGCAGAGAGGTTGAGCAATGGCGTGGTCGTGGTGGCGCTGGTGATAGGGTGACGGGGGGCATCAGTGCAGGCAGAGGTGGATTTCAGGGCCGTGATGCTTTGCACGATTGGATGAGGAGAGGGAGCAGCAGGCTGTTTGGCCGAGGGAGTTCGGGGGCCAATGATGGCCATCGGCGCCAGCCTCTGGATCCCAAAAGGGTGGAGAGCTGCGAGCGGTTGCTTCGTAGCTCGCAGAGGGATGAAGAGATGTTGAGGGCGCAGCAACAGAGACACGTTGGCGGTGATGTGGTGATGAAGGAGACGGGTGATGGAGAAGATCAGGCTGGAGGGGAGAATGCGGTAGGGGTGAAGTGCTCCCGTTGTACCAAGAAGGGGCATTTTGCTGCTGCTTGCAAAGCTGAGATTTATTGTGTGATATGTGACAAGCACAATGAGCATGTTAACCACAAGTGCCCTATTTTGAAGATGCCACGGCCGGTGGCGCATGCAGTTGGCTACGCGGTGCATGGTCTTGGTTTCTATCACATTCCGCGGCCTCCGTTGCCTAGAGCAAGGAAGGATTCGAGAATGGCACTCATCTCGGTTGAGGGGGGACCGGTTCAGATGGAAGAAGCGAAGAGGCAGCTTGAGCGGTTGTTTCCGGGGAGGTGGACTTGGGAGCTAAAGGCTCATGAGGGCAACTCCTTTTTGGTCAAGTTTCCATCAAAGATGGAGTTGCAGAGGGCGATCGCTTTTGGGGGCGCTGACATTAAGGGAGAGGGGGCGCCGGCGGGGGCTAGGATGAAGTTTGAGTTGTGGCAGGAGAAGGAGGTGGGGTTTCTGTTACCCAAGGTTTGGGTGATGGTGTTCGGTTTGAGGAATGAGCTTTGTGAGTTCCCGGAGTTGTGGGCTATTGGGTCTATGCTTGGCTCTACTCAGATTGTGGATATGGAGACTACTAGGAAGAGCGATTTTGGACGCATTCTTGTGGCGGTCCTTAATCCGAGCTTGATCCCAGGGCAGCTGGATGTAGTGATTGGAGATCACTATTTTGAGTTGGATTTTGAGGTGGAGAGGGTGGGTTTTGATGAGAATGGTGAGGAGGCGGAGTTTGTTTGGCATAGGGGTTGGGAGGCAGAAGGTAGGGAGGGCTCTCTTGAGGATGGGCAGGCTGGAGAGGAGGAGGGGCTAGGGAGGGTGCCGAAGAAACTGAAGAGGGATGTGGTTGGTGATGGGGTTGAGGGGGTGGCTAAGGACGCCCAGGGTGTTGTGGATGAAGTCTTATCTTGGAAGGAGCAGGTTCAGAACATGACAAAGAAGGAGTTTGAAGCCTTTCTGAGGGCAAAGGCGGATGAGATAGCGAGCGTGGCAGCTGATAGAGTTCTTGATGAGGTGGTGGAAAGAGTGATGGGTGAGGAGGAAGTGGGACAGCTTCAGAAGGAGGTGTTAGGAGATGGAGAGGACATGGAGGTGGAGTTGGAGGGTAGGGTCAGGGAGGTAGCGGCTGTGTCTGAGGCTACCAAGGTGCAGGTCAGGGCCAGTCCGAGACTTCAGAGGTCTAAGGATGAGCACGTATTGGCTAAGGCTGAGGAGAGGGTTGCCAGGAAGAACCTAGAGTTCAATGAAGGTAATCCTTGTTCCACTTCTTTATTTTCGGTAAATAAAGACCTAGCTTTAGATTGTTTACAAAACATAGGGTTCAACCTAGGAGTTTCTAGTGTAGAAAAAGACTTTAATCTTTATAACTTATTGGAAAGTGAGTCGGAAAGGGTAGTAGGTGAGTTGGGGGGGTTTGATCAGGATTGGGGAGATTACGATAGTGAGGAGGAGTGCTGGGAGTACTTGGAGAAAAAAGCTCTAAAGAGTTTATGTGGTGAGTTAATGGAGGAAGTGTTTGATGAATCAAGTTTCCCTTTAAACAGTGAACTTGATGATCTCAACCGTAAGGGCAAGTCTCACGCTAAGTCGTGCTTGAGTAAGACTTGCAAGATAAGGAGGGTGAAATTTTCTAAAAAAGGTGGCAAATGAAAGGAATCTTTTGGAATAGCAGAGGTCTTAGTGACTTGGCTAAAACAAGATTTCTAAGGGAGACCTCCAATGAGCAGAACCTAGTGTTTATTGCTCTTCTGGAGACAGGCAAGAAGGACTTTTTCCAAGAATCACTGAATAATTTCAGTGGAGGGAGGAACTTCGTGTGGCATTGGACTGCGCCGCATGGGAGATCAGGCGGTATTCTACTAGGGGTTAACCTAGATATGTTGGATGTGGGTAGTATTGAGGATGGGGATTTTTTTGTGAAATTCAGTTTGAGAGATAGGAAGTGTGATTTTAAGTGGGTTTTGGTGGCTGTGTATGGGGCAGCCCAACCAGAATTCAAGGAATCATTTCTTACTGAGCTAGTGCAAGCGTGCGATAATGAGAAGCTACCTTTGTGCAATTGGGGGAGATTTTAATATCATTCGCAATAGCAGTGAAAAAAATAATGATAGATTTGAGGGTAGATGACCCTTCTTATTTAACACGGTCATTGATAGTCTTGATCTGAGAGAGATAGAGATGTCTGGTCGTAAGTTCACATGGGCTAACTCTCGTAGGGTACCTACATATGAGAGGCTGGACAGAGTGTTAGTTAGTACAGAATGGGAGCAGAATTACCCACTGGCGACAGTGGAGGCCCTTAATAGGGAAATTTCAGATCATACCCCTCTCCTGCTAAGTACAGGAGAAAAAGCCAAGCCCAAGAGACAACCACCCTTCAAGTTTGAGCTGGGGTGGCTGCTGAAGGAGGGCTTTTTTGAGATGGTTTCTGAAGTCTGGAGCAAAGAGACCAGAGGCAGCACCCCGATGCAAAGGTGGCAAAACAAGGTTAGAAGATTGAGACAATTTTTGAGGGGGTGGGCAAAGAATATGAGTGGAGCTTATAAGAAAGAAAAGAAAGAATTGTTGAGGAAGGCTGAGGAGCTAGATAAGAAAGCGGAGTCCCAACTGCTAAGTCAGCGTGAATGAGACTTAAAACAAAGTATTCATGAAAGAATTACGCAATTACTCAGGGAAGAAGAGATAAAATGGTTTCAAAGAGCTAAGACAACTAAAATTTTAAAAGTGGATAAAAATACGAAGTTTTTCCATATGGTGGCAAACGGTAAAAGGAGGAAGATTATAATCTTCCGCCTTGAACAAGATGAAGGAGTCATTGAAGGGGAGGAACATATTAAGAGTTTTATCACTAAGTACTATAAGAATCTTTTTGGAAGTTCAGAAGCTGGCAGATTATCACTCAATGAGTCTTTGGTGGAGGATATTCCTCAAGTCACCGATAAGGAAAGTGAGATGCTAGTGGCTGAATTTTCTGAAAAGGAAGTTCGGGAGGCCATTTTTCAAATGAAGCATAATAAGGCTCCGGGTCCGGATGCCTTTCCGGCTGAGTTCTACCAGGTGTTTTGGAGTCTCATAAAGGACGACCTCATGGTCATGTTCCGAGACTTCCATACAGGAGATCTACCTCTTTTTTGTCTCAATTTTGGAACAATTACATTGCTTCCAAAAGAGAAGGAGGTCAGGAGAATTCAGCAATATAGGCCCATCTGTATGCTTAATGTTAGCTTTAAGATCTTTACAAAGGTCCTGGCAAATAGACTCACATCGGTGGCATGTAGGGTTACCAAACCCTCGCAATCGGCTTTCCTACCTGGGAGATATATTTTGAAAGGGGTGGTAGTTTTGCATGAAACCATCCATGAGCTGAAAAGAAAAAAGCAGAATGGTCTTATTCTCAAGCTAGACTTTGAGAAGGCCTATGATAAGGTTAATTGGGACTTCTTGCAGCAAGTCCTGAGGATGAAGGGTTTCCCGAATATGTGGTTTCAATGGATGGAGAGTGTGGTTTCAAAGGGAAGTGTTTGTGTACAAGTGAATGACGACTTGGGTCACTTCTTTCAAACCAAGAAAGGTTTGAGGCAGGGCGATCCTTTGTCCCCCATTCTTTTCAACTTAGTTGCAGATATGTTGGCAGTGTTGATTGAGAGGTCAAAAGGCATGGGGTTCTTTGATGGGCTGGTTCCTCACTTAGTGGAGGATGGTCTCTCAATATTGCAATATGCAGATGATACGATTCTTTTTTTGGATGATGATCTAGAGAAGGCCAAAGGCTTGAGATCAGTACTAAGTGCCTTTGAAAAGCTATCTGGTCTTAAGATCAACTTCCATAAAAGTGAGATATTCTGCTTTGGGGATACAAAAAGAGAGGGTTACGGAATATGTAAGACTTTTTGGATGCAAAGAGGGTGAGTTTCCTTTTAGATACTTGGGTATCCCTATGAGTCCTAGTAGACTTTTCAATAGGGATTGGAGGGCAGTTGAAGAAAGATTTCAAAAAAAGCTTAGTAGTTGGAAGGGTAAGATGTTATCATCGGGAGGGAGGCTTGTCCTTATTAACTCAGTCTTGTCAAGCTTACCAATGTTTATGATGTCCTTCTTCAGAATACCTAAAGGTGTTTTGGAGAAGCTAGATTATTATAGATCCAGATTTTTTTGGCAATGTGATGAACACAAAAAGAAATATCGATTGGCCAAGTGTAGCATTCTGCATAAGCCAAAGAGTGTTGGGGGGATGGGTATTATCGATTTGGATACCCAAAACAAATGCTTGTTGAGTAAGTGGATTGTCAAGTTACTCAACGAGGATGGAATGTGGCAGCAAGTGCTCAAGAAAAAGTACCTTAAGGGAAGAACACTATCTCAGGTAGCGAAAAAGAAGGGGGACTCTCACTTCTAGGCAGGGCTTATGGAGGTCAAAGATCTTGTGCTGCAGAGAGGTAGGTTTAGAGTTCAAGATGGCTCCCAGACTAGATTCTGGGAGGATCTGTGGCTAGGAAAAGATCCTTTAATGGTAAAATATCCAAGTCTCTACAAAATAGTGAGAAAGAAAAATATGTCGGTTGCCCAAGTACTAAGTACTACCCCACTAAATGTATCTTTTAGACGTGCCTTAGTGGGAGACAATTGAGACAAATGGCTCGAGCTTGTGGGGAATGTCCTGATGGTGAATCTTAATGATCGCAAGGACTCCTTCATCTGGACAGCCAATAAGAACTTTTCGGTGCGGAATATGTACAATGACATTGTTCTGAGAGAAGGAACTCCGGTCAACTGTTGGGCGTGGAAAGCCGAGATCCCTTTGAAGATTAAAATCTTCCTTTGGTATCTTAGAAATGGGGTTGTGTTAACTAAGGACAATTTAGTTAAAAGACATAGGAAGGGGTGTACAAAATGCTGCTTTTGTGCGGAGCAGGAAACAATTCAACACCTCTTCTTTGATTGTCCCGTTGCTCAACTTACATGGGGAAGTTTGTGTTTTACGTTTGGGGTTAAAAAACCGGAGGGAGTGGAACATCTTTTTGGTCCTTGGCTTAGAAGTTTTTCGAGTAAGCAAAGGAACCTTGTACTGATCAGTTTGGCGGCGTTATGCTGGGCCTTGTGGATCAGTAGGAATGATTTGGTATTCCAAAAATCACAATATAAATCTATTTTGCAGGTGATATTTAGGGGGACGTACTGGATCAGGAGTTGGTCCGTCCTTTCTAAACAAGATGGGAGAACTGTTTTGAAGGATGGTTGTCGAGCACTAGAGGCTGCGGCTTTGGAGTTTTTTCATAAGTCTGGGTGGAATGCTCTTAAGCGTATTGGAATCTAGTTTACTTTGTGATGTATTCTGTGTACTTGGACTATTGTCGTGCGTTGTAAGGGTGCTTGCTCAAGTAGGTGGGACCTGTACGGCCTATGTGCTGTTATGGATGTGTGAGTTGTATCTGTTTGGTTGCAAGCAGTTCCCCGAACTGTTGAGGCCGGAACTTCTGTTCCTTTATCTAAAAAAAAAGATACGCAAACAGGAAGATTTCTTTTCCTTTTTAATCTCTTTTTCTATTCGATCTCTGTGCTTTTGCATTTGATTGGATGGTGAGACTATTCTAATCTATTGTTTACGTAACTTAGTGCATGCATGCAAATGCTACTACTACGATCCCTGGAAGGCCGCGCCAACAAGTAACACGGCGTCCACGTCCTGCGGCCGCGGCTTCTGCGACATCGACCACACGGCTCCGCCTCCTTGGCAACCTCGACGTGACGGACACGACGACTCAGCAATGGGATGGCCGCCGTCATCAGTCCGACCTGATGCTCTGCGGCACCGCCGACTCCCAGACGCGACAGCCAACATACCTCTTTGACATCCCGAGTCTCGACAATTCGGTACGAGTCCAGCTCGTGTCGCCGACCTCCAACGGCCTCGGCAAATTACCTCGACCGCTCGGTGCTGAGTCTAGCTCGCGCTGACCTCCTCCACAGCTCCTCGCCGCGTCTCGAGCTCGCCCCGTCGACCTCGGCCACGGCGACACACAAGCTAAGTTTTATTTGCTATTAAATATTTTACGGCTTCAATTTCTTTCGCCGACCTGCTTTACATGTTTTTTCCTGCTTTATTTTTCCTCCCCCTCGACACGCTCGGGGGCTTGGTATAGCCGACCTCGATATGCTCAGGGGCTTGGCTTTGCCAATCTAAAGGTCGCCAGACCTGAGGGACTTAATTAACTGTTGTGCGTTCTCCCTTTAAATACCTCTTACTCGCTATGCGTATTCTTAAGTCGTGTGGTTGCGAGAACTTGGGTCCAAGGCCCCCTCCGCGCGCCGGCTGCACCTAAGCCTCCACGCTGAGCCGTGCAGTCGGTAAGCCGTTCCTCCACTGAGTTGGGTTAGCGGAGGGGACACGTTTTGCAGCTTCATAGTCTTTGAGTTCGCATAATTTGTGCCTGGCACGGCCCAGCTCTACGACGACCTGGTATGTCTCCCAGCAACCTTTGTGGCTCACGATGGGATGCGACTCAACGCTTCTGCGACTTGTCCGGCTTCCACGCTCGGGAGCTGGTCACCTTCTTCAAGGTCTTCGGACCTCCCGGCGGCTCTGTCGTCATCTTCTTCAAGGTCGCCAGACCTCCCGGCATCGCCGTCGTCATCCTCTTCAGGTCGCCAGACCTCCCGGCAGCTCCGTCGTTGTCTTCTTCAAGGCCGTCAGACCTCCCGGCGTCGCCGTCGTCGTCCTCTTCAGGTCGCCAGACCTCCCGGCGGCTCCATCGTCGTCTTCTTCAAGGTCGCCAGACCTCTCGGCAGCTCTGTCGTTATTTTCTTCAAGGTCGCCAGACCTCCCGGCGGCTCCGTCGTCGTCTTCTTCAAGGTCCTCGGCGACCCAATGGATTTATCACCCAACGACTCTCCCGGCGGTTCTGTCACAGGCGGTAACGGCTCGCGCCGTGCTGGAATTTATACCCGTTGGCTCTCTGCTCAACAGCCTGGCGTCCATGGACTCGCTATGCCTTACTTCAAGCCCCCTCCCAATCATTTTCTTCAAGGCTTCTTGGCCTCTGACGACCTCCGGGTCAACAACATTACCTTCACAAGGTCGACAGGGACTACCGCTTGGTAGGTCGCCCCAGTCTCCAATCACGGGTTCATACCCATATTTACTTATTAATGACCTCCGGGTCAAGTGGCACCTCCCCGAGGTCGCTAAGGTCCTGCTACCTATTAACGTTGCCTTAAATGGCTGCACCAACGACCCCGTGCTTAATGGCTCCACTGCCCGTTGGTGACCTCTTGGTCAAGTAGCACCTCTCCGAGGTTGCTAAGACCCCGCTGCCTTCTCGGTCGTTTAAGACCTAGGATTTCCAGGTTGACTACCTGCGTTGTGCCACTGCACAACGGCCGTGCCGACCCAGGTCGACACGGGTCCCTTGTCTCTACGGAAGGTCCCCTGAAGGTCGGCGTGCTATAACAGCCCCGCTGGGACCTTGGTATCCCTACCATTGCTGCCCGGGCGCCCTTACAAACTACCTAAGCCATGACACTGCTCATGCAAATCTATATTTACAGCTTCATAAGCTACAAGAAGTTTGGCCATTGGCCAAATTACAAGTGAGAGACATGGGTATCCATGGGTCCCCACCGGCCAGGGTCCCAGGGGCCCCAGACAAGTGGACCCGACCTTCTAGAAGACCCTCCGACCTTACAAGTGGGCCCAGCGACCTTATCCGCACCTCCGAAAACCACGGGCGACCTGATCAGGATCCCGGAAGACCTGCGAAGCCTTGGCGTGCAAGTCAAGACATGGCGACCTGGCGCGCCGCCGCCTGTAGCTCCGAGTATCACGGGATACTCCTTGTAATCTGGGAGATAAGCTTCCCACAATTGTAACCGACCCCGACATGGGTCAACCGATCTGCGCATGCAAACCCTAGCCCGCCCCCCCATATAAGGCGGCCTAGGGCTCCATGCACAGGGGCAGATCTCTTTCGCATAATTCCACTACCAAACTAGACGTAGGGTTTTACTCTTCGGAGGCCTGAACCAGTATAAATTGCCGTGTTCCTCGTGTCTCGCTGAGATTTCCGTGTGCATCCCGTGCATAACCACCTACGCTCTTAGGTCCCGATCCTCCATTAACCTGCAAACCTCTAGGGCAACCCCCTAGCGGATCTGTACAGGTCTCACCCCCTGACAACAAGATACAAAGATCTTAAAAGTCCTGAATTACCTTCCAAAGTGCTTACGACTCAGTCTACACTAATAAGGCTTGTCGCAAGCTTTCTTCTGGCTTCAGGACCTACTCAATGACCTCCACAGCCACTGTGGAGGCAGCTGCCACACAGCCACCTCTACTCGCGCACCAACCGGTCTCCTGCGGTGCCCAGCTTCAAGTCTGAGCTTCGCCGTAAGATTGCAGAAGGTCCGAGCTTTAACACCAACCTCGCCGGGTGGAGCGCGGTGCTCACCAGCATCACATCAGTCCTGAAAGTGTCAAGGCCGACGATGCAACTGCTGCTTCATACTCCTTCCGGGCTCCTCGGTGAGGCTGGGAGAAGAGGCCAATCGAGCCCTTCGAGCCTCGCAAGCATTCTTCTAGCTCCAAGCATGAACTACATCACCTCTACACTCTGGTGGGTGGACACAAGCCCACAGCGTGGCAATATTACTACACTGGGTCATCTTGGATCCCCTTTGAAGATTGGTGCGGTTTGCTTCAAGCCTTGGGCACCTGTTTATACCAACAGGCATCTGCATTCAGTCTTACTCGCAAGGCCAACTTGCATGGCGCCCTTATCCTCGCAGACATTGTACCCTTGTGGAGCACGAGGTCACTGTTCGTCTGTAAAAAGGCATCGGCGCGCCTGACCCCTACCTGACTGCACACTGAGGCACCTTTGTCTTTTGCGGATGGCAGTGGCCTGTTCTTCATGAGTGTGCTAGCCCGTGACCGTACAGTGCACTTGTGCCTGTGGTTATGACAGACCTGTCGCCTGCTACTCTCTGCAAAGATTCTGGAGCTCTTGTCCTCTAGCATTAACCCTACAAGAGTGTCAGTTTCCTAAGCAGAAGGTCGTAGGTTCGGCTAATTCTTCTTCTTCTTTTTTAGAGCATCAAACCGGCCATACTGGTCGCTTTACTGCTCGGGGGCTACTACACTAGTGTGTCTTCGATGCCCTATTTTCTTTGGGTCGCCTCGACCTAATGGAAGCCTACTTCCATCACATCTCTGCTCGACCTACCCTTGGTAGGCTTGTTGACCTTTCTGAAGGTCGTGACTGCTGCTACAACATGCCTGATTCAGGTCAGGTCGGCGGTTCTGCAAGATCTACACCTCGTCTTCACTACGACCTTATGGTCCTTCGACCCAGAAGCTCGGCGTTCAACTTCGTGCGCGCATCGGAGGAGTTTTCTTTTCTTTTTTGATCCCTGTGCACCCTTCATGACCTCGACGGTGCCGCGCCTCTGCTGCTCTTCGACACGACCCCGCCTCGGCCGCTACGCTTACACGTCGATCGGGGGCTTGAGAGACATGGGTACCCATGGGTCCCCACCGGCCAGGGTCCCAGAGGCCCCTGACAAGTGGACCCGACCTTCCAGAAGACTCGCCGACCTTACAAGTAGGCCCAGCGACCTGATCAAGCTCCCGGAAGACCCGCGAAGCCTTGGCGTGCAAGACAAGACACGGCGACCTGACGTGCCGCCGCTTGTAGCTTCGAGTATCACGGGATACTCCTTATAATCCGGGAGATAAGCTTCCCACAGTTGTAACCGACCCCGACACGGGTCAACCGACCTGCACATGCAAACCTTAGCCCGTCCCCCCATATAAGGCGGCCTAGGGTTCCATGCACAGGGACAACTCATCTTCATCCTCGCATAATCCACCACAACTGGACGTAGGGTTTTACTCTCCGGAGGCCTGAACCAGTATAAACCCCTGTCTTCTTGTTCCTCGCCGCCATACTCGCCTAGTTCCGTGTGCACCACGTTCATAACCACCTACTCTCTTAGGTCTCGATCCTCTATTAACCTGCAAACCACTAGGGCAGCCCTCTAGCGGATCTGTCCAGGTCTCAACCCCTGACAACACCCGAGGTTCCGACCCTCACGATTCGACTACGACGAGCAAGCCCAAAGCGCCAATGCAATCGCTGAACCGCAACTCAAGGGTGCCCCTTCGGGGAAAGGCCCAATCACCCCAAAAGACTAGTCCGTTATGGGAAGGGTGGCTCTCCCCTTTAAGGTGACTTCCTCCTCCCAAGCTAAGCAAGGTGGGATAATGAGGCTCACACGGTCGCCGTCCGACTACAACTGGGCCACATGGCCCATTTATGTTGCGTCTTTGCCAATGGGTAATAGTGGAGGATGTCCTCATCATCGTGGGCTCCACGGGGTTGGCCTCGGCCACCTCGACCGCGGTCGCAACTCCGGAGGTTGGCGGCACGGGCGCCTCGACCGCTGACTCCTCTGGCGCCGACAGGCACCGCTCCAGCTCGGCCGCGAAGGCAACCGTGTCGCCGCCCGATAGGCTAGGCTCCTCCTGGAGCTGGGCGGACGACGCTGTCGTCAACTCAGCCGCACCTCCGCCGGCATCCGGCACCGGGGGAGCGCCTGCCTCAGGAGCCATTGACGCGCCGACATCGCGATCGATGGTGGGCGCCGCCGGGGGCTCCATCTCCTCAGGGGTTGTCTGCCCCCCGACCGCTCCACCAACCTCCGACGCTGGTGGAGGCGCCGCCGCCTCGTGGACCTCGACCACCTCGGCGGTCCTGCTCTCGACTTGCGCCGTCGCCGGCACGGGCGGAGGAGTCGCCGGGCGGGGGTTGGATGGAGGATTGCGCGCACTCAAGGCCGCGCGCTTCTGCGGCGCAAGGCTCAGTGCGCCGGTGTCGGAGCGCCTGGCACGAGAAAGCAAATCAAAAGGCGAACAAAAATCAAGAAAAAAACAACAAAATGTTCCGGAGTAGTACTTACATGGAGGAGGTGACGCGGGCCCGCTTGATGGGCCTGGGAGCCACGCCCGACGACTCGGGGGCCGGTCTCTTGCCCGCTGCTGCGTCGGTGGGCGGACTTCGACCTCCACCCGGGGCAAGGGGAACCTGCACAGGCGTGGCCCCGCCGCCCCGGGTGACCAAGGACTGAAGGCGCCGCGAGGGTATGTTCGTGGCTTCCCCCTGCGGCACTCGGAGAAGGCACCGGCGGTGTCGATCTCGCCTCGAACAGCGACCGCCTCCCCGGGGAACGCTGCTCCCGCCGTGTTGTGTCGCTGGAGGAACGGCGAGAGGATGAATCGCGGTCCGCCGACCGCCTGGACGAGTCATCCCGTCGCGGAGAGCTCCTCCTCTCCTTCAGAGGCTGCTGGCTGACGGAGCTTGCCCGGGAGCGGGTCACCCGCTGGTCTTCTTGGACGGGGCGCGGAGGCGGATGCGAGCCGGAGCTTGTCCCTTGCTCACGGACAGTCGGCTCCGGCCGCCGTCTCGAGCTGGCCTCGGCGGCCTGCTGCTGAGCAGGGGACGACGAAGACGGCATCGACAAGGCCCTCCAGTTGACACCGGCACTCCCATCGTCACTGGACCGTGGTGGCGATGACGAGGGATCCTCGTCCGAGGAGAGGGCGATCTCATTCAGTTTCCTGCGCTTGGCGCGCTGATCGTTCCGCTCGCGCTTTGCGATCTCCTTCTTCTTGTGCTCGGCCTTGCGGCCGGCCCGCCTCTTCTCCGCGGCGGCCTTGGAGCGATTCCATATCGCATCCTGGGGGAGACGAGGCTTCGTGGGGGTAGGTTCCGCGGGCCTCAACTAAAAGTAAGGAAAAGGAAAGAAATCGGTACGAGGGACAAAAGCTCCTAGAAGAAGCTGACGACCAAAAATCCAAAACTAGTCGAAAAAGAAGGAAACTTACGTATCTTTTGGTCCCCTCTTGGGGAAGCATGGGCAGAAGCCGCGATGGAGGCCACGAGTACGATTCCCTCCCGATGGCCAGCCCCACGCGACGCTAGATCTCATCCAGCGAGGGCAGCTCGGGCGCCGTCACGATCCTTCAAAGGGAGCCCTGTTTGGCGTCATCTGGCAGATGCGCAGGGGCCGCCGCTGGAGCGGGACGATCCCCAGCGCATGGTACTGGCCGATGACGGCCGCCAAGTCGATCCCGGCGTCGCACAGCCGGGACAACACCACCCAGCAATCTTTGAGCAGCTTCTCCTGCTCCGCTTCCGAGGGCCCGTAGCTGCAGTTCGCCAGCCTCGGCGATTGAGGCGCCGATATACTCCAGCAGCGGGTGTTCGAGGTCATTCTTGAGATAGAACCAACCTTTGTGCCAACCGCTGTTGGAGCTTGTCAACGTGAAGGGGATGTACTCACCCCCCTGCCCAGCTTCATCCGGAGATTGGCGCACCCGATCGTCACCGGGAGCGACCTGTTCTTCAAGCAGACGAACTTGAAGAAGTACCAGAAGAGGTGCTAGTGAGCTCCCACTCCCATGTACCCTTCGCACAGTGCCTCGAACGCCGCCATGTGCTGGATGATGTTCGGGTTGAGGTGCTGGAGCTGCAGTCGGTACTCCGAGAGGAACGCGCGGATGAATCGCCCGGCAGGGACAGAAGCCGCGCTCGTGGAACGCCACGAATGAGACGACGTAGCCTGGCGGCGGATGCGGAACGGACTCGCTACCCGGCACCTTCCATTCCTCGACGGCGGTGAGCTCCGGCAGCTGACCAGCGGCGACGAGACGCTGGAGGGTCGCGCGGGTGACGTTGGAGCGAGTCCAGTTCGACATGGCGCTGACTAGCTTTGGGGCGCGATGCGGATGGAGGAGGCGGCGGCGGTGGTGCAACGGATGCGAAGAGCGGAGGAGCGGGCGGCGCTGGCAATGGCAAGAAATCGAGGGAGCAAATGGTTCGGAGCCCAACCGGCGCGCGGTTAATAAGGAGCGGATGAGGGTACCGGCCTTAAATGCTGGACCCACTAAGCCGAAAAGCCGCCTGCTCAGAGGGCGCGCACCCCGATGCAACTGGCACACGCCTGCGAGACGTTTCGATGCCAGGTGGGCCCGAAAGTCTGAACCAAACAGCGTGCCATCCCCTCAACCCGTCAAATCGGCCACGTCAGCCACGACCCCCACGACGGACGCAACCGCCGACGCGACCACGACCGCCCTGACTAAAGATTTCAAAGCGAGCACAACATTTTCAAGATTAAAACCCCACAAGCAAGTCTACAACTCCCTCGTTGGCTCGGGGGCTACATCCGGCGGATGCGCTCGCGCGCACCCACCAAGCAAATCGAGAAGCAAAAACTACCACGACACTCCTTCATTTCTGAGCCTGTGAGCGAGTCCTTGACTCCCACCCCAGGCTCGGGGGCTACTGACGAGGGCCTGGATTAGGGCCCCCTAAATGACGGGACAAATCACCTTTAAGATGGAGCCTTCTGACACCATTAACAACGTCAAGGCTAAGATCCAGGACAGGGAGGGATGCAGATCTTCGTCAAGACCCTCACCGACAAGACTTCCACATCCCCGAGTGCTCTCCGCCTCGCACGAGTGCTCTCCGCCTCGCTTCCGACTACTCGTTCGCACGAGTAGTTTCCGTCTTCGACTAGGACGGGGCCCACACGTGGAGGTCGGAGCGCGAGATCAAAGGCCCCACACGAACGTGGCGCTGCCCAGACGCTCGGACTCCCCCGCAACGACACGCAAGGCTCCAGTTCTCCACGCCATGCAAACACCCAGCTGGCGTAACGCAAGGGCGGCTCGTTCTGACAGAGGCCGTAATGACGCACTGTACGCCCGCGCGGCCTCCAACAAGCCGTCCCGTCCAACCACTGCTGCACGTCACCCCGTCAGAACAAGTACTCAATTACCATATACGGGCGGCACCTACCTACACTTAGGTCATAACGTGGCGGGTCTAAGCAACACTCAAGAGGGCTGAGTCATCAAGTGAACTACTCGGAGGAAGCGCCAAGTACCCGGGATGTACAGTGCCGCTCGCACACGCGGCAGTCTCCAACGCCACTACAGCTCAGCGCCCTTCAATGCCTCCTGACGAACATCGACGTCGGAAAAGACCTCCCAATACCATAGCACCGTAGCTCTTTTTTGTATTCCCTCTTTGCCCCTCACCCTTGCATCTATAAAAGAGGGAGGAGTGCAACCGTTTGAGGGGCTGACCGATCTACTAGTTTATAACCCCTACTACAGACATCCTTGGCATAGGAACACGAGTACTCGGAACTGGACGTAGGGTATTACTCTCCGGAGGCCCGAACCAGTATAAAACCCTTGTGTCTCTTGTGCTAACCATCCGGGTCCGACACACAATCCGTTACAAATTCACTGCCGGCGGTAGAGAACCCCGACAATGAGGGACTCGGGAAGCATGGAGATCAAGAACCACATGACCGAGTGTGGCCGTTATGACGTGCGCCTAGGCTTGTAGCCAATGTGGCGAATAGCAGAACGAGCGTACTCCCTCCGTCCCAGAAAAAGTGTCGTCCGGAAAACGTGTCTGTGAAACAAATACAGTTTTCTAACGACACTTTTTCTGAGACGGAGGTAGTAGGTGTCTGCAGATGGAACCATGAAGGAAGATTTCCGGATGGATGTCATCATATCTTTGTCGCAACATACAAGCCATGCCTATGCGGATGTGGCCATGTGGCTGGTCCGGGGCGCAGGGGTGTTGAGGCGACCGCCTTAATGCCTTATATACGTGGATGAAGGGAGTACTAGGACTACATAACACATCAGTTGTATTGGTGGAGTGTCGAAGTGACGAGCAGACCGTGACACGATTCTCTCTCGGTGGTACGAACCCCCCATTACTCCTGGAGAGTAGACCTCGTCGTCTCCATCAACTCATCAGGGCATCCGCAACAGTGACAGCAAGGTAGTACGCACGCACAAGTGATATCGGGGAAGAAATTATAAACCTCGTCACAAAGAATAACGATAGATTCAACGTTTTTAGGCATGTTCTTTAAAATTCACTCAGAGTTACGTGTTTGGGAGACTCACTCAACACCACAATATGTGACCTTGGGGCGGGGTGTTTGCAATGGCAAAAACACAAGCAACCAGAGTCTGTTCGGTAGAGCGACTTCTGCTGGTTTTTACGTATAATTTGTTGTGAGAGAAAAAATATTATGCAAGAAGCAGAAATATTGCACAAATAGAGAAGCCAAACAAACTCCAAACGTATCGAGGACATGATGGGCAGTCGGGCTAGATCCAAAGGCAGCCGAGCGCCCAAAGTCTGGAAGATGTGATGTCGTCTAACGGGGTGAATAGTCGTTTGACTAATTTTTCGATTTTCAGTATTTCACTTTAATCAACTGAGATGCCAAGCACAAGGTCAAACCGGTAGCTAGTCTGACTGGTCCAAGCACACTACCAAGAATAATGGTAAAAAAAAAGGTCAGACCGGTTTCCTCGGTCCTAGCTAGTTAGCTCACCAAATGCAGCTCGAGCTCCTTCTCCACTTCTAGCACAAACCAAACTTAGAGAGCGGCTTCTGTAAATGATTTCTAGCAGGAGAGAATATCCGGTGTTCAAAGTGCTTGAAATTAAAGGCTTAATACATGCATCACGTTACTTGTTTGCAACCTCTCTTCTATAGCTCATGACGCTTTCGTCTTGCTGCCGGAGACGGTAGCGCCGACCCTATCCTCGAGCCACGAGATCACGTCGGCGAAGACGCGCTCGACGTCCTCCGGGTGTTCACCCATGAGCACGTGCCACATCCCGGGGTACAGCTTCAGGGTCTTGTCCCTGCTCGACGCCCTCTCGTGCAGCAGCTTGCTCCCGGAAGGATCGGCGACGACGTCGTCGGTGCCGTGCAGGACCAAGAACGGCAACGAGACCTGCCAGCAGCACAATCACTTTTGTGAGATACCCCGTTGGATGTTGGGTGGTTAAAAAGCGGCAAGAATCCCACGATCAACGGGGGAATTCATGTATTTTCAAAGCTGCAAATCACCTCATGCAGGTTCTTCTCGATGTCTAGGCTGACAGTGAGGAGTTCACGGCCTGTCTGCAGGGCGAGGTTTCCCTTGTACATGTACGGGTTGGAACGGATCTGCACAAAAGTTCAGACACGGAGTAGCACTGAATATACACGTCTGCATCAGCTAACAATAGCATGTTTGATATTTTCTGAGTCGGTTCATTATCTTTCGTCTTCAAAGTTTAATAGTTACCTCTTTCTTGAACTGGGGATCTTTGCAGACTTTGTCAATCATGTCCGTGGCAGGGATGACTCTCCAGCTAGGCGCAACGGTGCTGATCATCTTCAGTGCGCTGACGACGATCGGGTGAGGACGCATGTTGTCAAAGATCTG
This sequence comes from Cenchrus fungigraminus, assembly GCA_036936925.1. Lineage (NCBI taxonomy): Eukaryota > Viridiplantae > Streptophyta > Magnoliopsida > Poales > Poaceae > Cenchrus > Cenchrus fungigraminus. Next base: position 13,714,253 of record CM072779.1, read on the forward strand.
ATATCATGTGACAATAAAGTGTCAACAGAAGCAACCATTCTGACAAGAACATTCAGAATCACACGTTGGGCTACTCACGCTAAGGAAGAATCACACGGAAATAAACAGCAAGACATCCGTCTACAGTCAGAGGAAAGGAAAAATCTAGGCATGAGGCTCAAGACCATTTGACTCTTCACAAGAAGAAATGAAATGGTAGCATGAATCATGCAGATAGAGGCGTGTTCTTTCTGTTGTGGAATTCAGTTGTCAGTTGAGATAAGGACCTTGCACATAGGAGCAAGCAGCACGGCACCGTCCCAGTAGAGAGGATCCTTCCTATGGAGCTGAAGAACCACGGTTCCTCCCATGGAGAAGCCGTAGAGGAACCTCTTCTTTGACCTGTTCTCCTGCTTCTCTGAAGAAGAAGAAATATGCAAAGTGCCTATGCAAGTTAACCAACAATGGAGTCCGATGCTATTAACAACCGGGATTTACAGCTTCGTCCTCACCGCAGACACTCTTGAAATGGTCAGAGCAGTCCTTGACGACATCGCTGAAGTTGGATATGTAGCCTTTCGATCCTGAAGATTTACCGTGGCCCTCATGATCGATTCCGTAAACAGCAAATCCGGAGTGTACTAATCGAGCAGCGGTATCTGTATTTTAAGTAAGTTTGGGAGTATCATGTCAGTAGCTGATGGTTTTCACTGATGAACAGAAGAAATTATGATGTTGAAAGGGTACCTCCCATCGATATGCTGCACTCAGCTCCATACCCTAGCAAATTTGAGCCAAAACAAGAAAAAATGCTCTTTTTAGTCATTTTATCAATGCATAACCGATAGACAGAGTGAATGATTGCAAGGAGAAGACGTTGGTACCATGGCAGATAAAGATCAGAGCTCTGGGCTCCAATGCCTTTGGCGTCCATCTGCAGGTGAAGAGCCTGTTTCCTCGTGAATTCAGAACGAAGTCCTGTCCAAATCAGGCAGCAATGAGTTTTGTTAGCAAGTAGAGGCGTAGAGCGATATAATCAAGAAAAAGTAGAGCAATATAATCAAAAGAAAGTATCTGGCCAACAGAATTGCAGTATAGCCAACCTCTTCATACTTGATATTATCTCTGTACCGAGCCTGCAGAAAACCAATTATCAAGAGTCACACGAGACAAAGAAACATGAAGAAACAAGGGCATGTTGTTTCTGAATATACCATTGGAAATTTTTCTGATCGACGTACTACTATGTCAAATTGTAAGTCGATCAGCGAGCACAAGAACCAAGAGGTGTTTCATGATATATATACTGCACCTGGCTGAAGACAATTCTTTAGCAACATATTGCGACGAGGACTGGTCTTCAGATTTCAGAGAAAAATCAGTCTTCAGCACTAAGGAAAGTGTAATTTTCTTCTCATGCCGCCTAATAGAAAAAATCTTCTAGCGAACGTCAAATGGGTGAAAGTGAGAGGGAGCTTCCAGGTAGGAGAAGATAAATTTGACATGTGCAATGGGAAATGATAGACATGAACAGGTGTCGCATGTTTCTGATCTTCAACATCGTCAAGTGTGAAATTGGAAAAGGTGATTTCCGATGTGATAATCTCCATCACCTCACGCTTCGATTGGTCACCATCTCGAAGGAATCCGTGCACGGCATGCTCGGTTGTTGCCCTGCTCTGTGCTACGGACAGCTTGATGGCACGCGCTGACGGCTTTACTGCCTGACCTCGCCAGTATCCGAAAAACTTGGTCGTGCTTACGTAAAAATTTTGGGTATTAAATGCAACTTTGACCAATAATTAAGGGTGTTAAATAAATGCAGTTTACAAAACTACCTTCACACCTCTAGGTAAATTTCTGAGAGGAGTTTAATGAGGACCTTGACCACATGATTAGAAGATAATTACTGTAGTATTACTGTAGCAAATTATTAAATTAATTATACTCATTAGATTCATCACGTAAAGTTACACCTATGTGTGAAAAGATTTTGCAAATAGACTTCATTTAGTACTCCATGCATGCATGGGAGATTCCCTTTCCCGAAATTTTTTTGGGATACATTTAAACACGGCCCTTGTTTGACTAGGGAGCTGTAACGGGCAGCTTCGTCTGGGAATCGGCAGCTTGCGAATCTGACAAGTGACAATTCGATGGATGAACGAGCCGCTTTTGTGGAAGGCGGCATCAGCGACCTTGGCGAGGCCAGAGCCGAAGGCAGGGCCGCGGGGCAGTAGAAAAGCTCTGGAGGTTGTTGGGAGACGACGGCCAGCCTCACTTCTGCTTGTGCCACGAGCCTCCCGCCGCCACGGGGTGGACAGGATCTGTGGGCAGGCGCCGACCTTGGTGGGGACGACAGATATGATGCTGCGGAGAAGACCTGTTCTTGGCTGATCCGATCGGTGCTTCTTTCTGACTAGGTTCGTGCCCGTGTGTTGCTACGGGTTATAATAGAAATCCAATTCATTCATTCAACAAGTGTACAACATCTCAAAATAAGGTAAAAAATATTAAGATTATTTTATTTATGTAAAAGTCGAATGAGTATTAGTGTCAAGATATAGCACCGGATGAGTATCTGATACAAAAACGCTCTGGAGCATCTGGAGCACTTGCAAGTATCTACACATCATAGCTCATCACTTCCTATGTCAATGAACAAAATCATACTCCTTGCTTCTTACTGAACTCTAAGCAATTCAGAACTTCTTGATAGCATTTTCTATGCCAATTTTTCTTGTTTGCTTTCCTTGAGATAGCTCTGGTGGTTCATTTTCCACCTTCAACAGTTACTTTGGTGACTATCTAATTCAAACACCTTATCCATATATGAATAACTGCATTCACTGGGATCTACCTATAAGTAAATATGTCTAAGATCGACAAACAAATAGCGAAGACATGTAACACTTTCCAACAGCTCACTCGTGCAAACCGGAAGATACCTGCAGTGTCATGGCATAAGAGACATGTTTTAGAGGCTCTTATATTATCAGCAGCACTTTCCAACAGCTCACTCGTGCAAACCGGAAGGTACCTGCAGTGTCATGGCATAAGAGACATGTTTTAGAGGCTCTTATCTGCTAATGAGATAAGAATGAGTAGAAAGAATGCAGATCAGAATACAATTTGTACACCAATTTATCTAATTGCACAGTAGCTGAAACGTATTCGTATAGAAATAAGATGTAATCAGCCAATCTTCTCAGATTTACCACCAATTGATTGATCCACATTGATGAACCTACGATATAAAAGTGGGTAAATAATAGGGTGATTGCAAGACAACAACAATACGGCAGCGGCCAGGCATAGTATCTATTATTTAATATATACAAGATTTAGAAGAACCATGAAAACCCTGATTTTGCCGATCAATCAAGTGGACAACCTGAGCTAAAACAACAAAACAAAGTTTGCTTTTAGAACTGAAATCATACAATCCTGTTGCGAAAGTAAACAACTAATTAAGGAAAAATCATTCGCTAAAATGGGGTGGTTGATTATATTTATTTACCTCTCTGGAATTTTGAATGGATAAGCCTTCTATTGGACCCTGACTGAAAAATAAATACGAAAGAAGAGTGAGTAAGCACCTGGAACATTCCTAGGGTACTTAGGCCTTTCATTCAACTCTCCCCTATGAAGTCATTGACTATTTTCATCCACCTCCATGTGTATCTCCTCTTCTACACATTAAAGCCAGGCCATTGAGGAACTACTTATGTTCATGAACTGGATATGGGCATAAGAAATAATACCTTCACCATGCACTTGTGAAAGGCAGAATGATCTGCATGATTTCAGTGCACTAACCCATCAGGAAGATAAAGCATACAAAAGCTTGCATTAATTGAATTAGCATAATCAATAAAATGTAATGAAAGCTACTTGAAAGAAAAAATAGTACTTACTTTAATTGAATTGTCAGCAGCTGAGCTCATCAGAATAGGTTCGTTGGCAAAAAAAAGTAAAAAGAAAAAAGCACGTATAACAAATCTGAGTACAAAGTTGTAATGAGAACAAGATGTTGAGAACAATACAGAACCAATTTGAAAGAAAGAAATGATTGCACAATGCAAGGTCGCCCCTTTCACACACATAGGGTCTAGCGTCCTTGGTTGATTCATGTTTAGCGATTCACACATAGAGTCTAGCGATTCGTGTTTAGCTGCAACAGGAAAGTAGCCTGACGACACTGGTGATCCAGTGCTTCATCTGCTCCTCAAAAGACGCGAGTGTGAAGGCATACCTACGTATGTCTTGGGTTGATGGTGGGTTGGTGAGGTACGGTGGTCCACTGGTCTCCAATCCTCATCTGGTTAAATTAAAAAAATCCCCATCTGGTGCCCCATGGTAGACGAGCCTGTGTGCAAGATGACCATAAAAGACGACATGAAAATTCTGAGAAAATTTGTCTACCAAACCAAGACTACACAGACATTTTTGTAATCTGTGTAGTTTAGAATTGTGAATGTTGAAACTTAGGGATAGATCAAAGAAATATGAGATCAAGAACAATTGGGGATTAAATTATACATAGTTATTTCTATGCACATTAGTGGTTTGAAATTTGAAGTCATTCATTCCATTGGGCATATATTTTGAACAGAGGAAGTGCAAACCTACAATTACGTTCAGTTGATGCAACAACAGCAAGAGATATTTGTGTATCTCAAGCCTGCACCACACTGACAAGTTTCATACCCATATAACTATTTCTAATGTAACTATTTCTGGAAGGTAGCATGACAGAAAATATATCACCAAAACACCAAATCTCACAGCACCATTTTCATGAAAGAATCCTAAATTGTTTCGTTGAAGAATAAACAATTCACAAGATAATATACAGAAATCCATAAGTCCTATTTTTTTCTTGCAGGAAAACTAAAAATAAGCCAAGATCAGAACATAGTTTTGAATAATAAAACAAATATACAGACACATACCATCTGTATAGGAACCCAGTCTGAAGTCGAGAAGCTCATATGGACCAAATACATCTGAAAGAGTATTTTCCAAGCCACCAAGTACATGTCTGAGTCACACAATCTCAATTGGGATAAATATAACAAACTTAAATTACTTGGAAATAACTTCATATGCATATTTAGCCAGCTTGAACCAACTTACCATATGTAGTGCTCAACGCTTTAGCTGATAGAGAAACAATTGCAGCAAAGAGGTTAAGTTGGTATCAAAGGCTTCATTGTAAGTTGATATCCCAAGAGAGTTCCACAAAGGATATGCGCCCCTACAGGAATGCATAGATTCAATTTTTCTGGATCAATAAAGAAACCACAAGGAAGGCAATTGTATTGGCCACATCCATTTGGACTGCTTTAACATATGTGCAGCAACAATTCCTTGTTGGAATGCAATGGAGAAACACATCTGAATTTTTTACAATTTTAACAGAAAAGGAATCTGCATTTTAATAAATGTCAAATGCAGGTTGTTCACAAGATGGAGGAGAGATGTCTGACCACAAATCTCGTATAAGAATTCATAATCGGAGAAGAAATTGAGGAGAGAACTCACCTCGAGAAAAGATCGGACTGGGACGAAATCAACGGTCTCCACCCTATGTGCTCCGCAACTGCATCGATCCAAAATGTCACAAAGATGTATGCGAGGCAAATACGAGAGAGTGAATGCATACCTATGCGCAGTGACGATGTCGACCCGGCGGTGTCGACCCAGAGACGCGGCGACAGCGGAATGACCTGGAGGCGCGGCGGCTCCGGCGTACAAATGGAGACGCGTCGACCCGGATAGGCACGGTGGCGGCGTCAGGTGATGGAGTGGCGGGCTGGAATGGGTTCCGCCACAGGCTAACTGCCGCCGCCGTTGCACATCGATGAGAGGAGAGCCGCCACCAGCTACTGCCAAGTCTGGCACCATGTTGTAGATTCCCGATCCGGTGGCGGCGTTGACCTGGATACGCGGTTGTGCGGCGGCGACCTAGCGGCAGCGTCGATCCGAAGATGAGAGGTGCGGTGGCGCGGCGACGGCATCGACACAAATACGCAGATGGCGTCGATCCGGTGGAGGCGTTGACCCGGAGATGGCGTCGGGCGGCGACTCGTGACGGGTGAGCTGGCGTTGCAATGGAGGAGGGGACAACATGCGGGGGCGGCGACGACGAACGGGGGTAGTAGAGAGGGTTGGGGACGGTGGCGGCGGAGGGGAGCAGGGACGACGGGGGTGGGGAGGAGCGGCATCGGCAACTTGCCCGCGGTTGGCGTGCATCCAGCCGCTGCCCTCGAGTGCTCCGTCGAGGTCGGGGTCGATGCATCGGAGAGGACGGAGGAGGCAGGGGCGTAGGTAGTGGGGGTGCGGTAGGGTTTCGGTGAAGGGCAGGCGGCGGCGGGCAAGGATGGAAGTGGGACGGGGGTGTCGCGCGAGGAAGGGCAAGAGATCGAGCGGGGTGATCGGACGGATAAAATCGATTGCGAAGCGGAGAGAGAGGCAGGGCGGACGCACGGACGCGGGGGCGGACGCACGGGGGAGCGAAAGAAAGTACCAACGGGTTTTTTTTCTCCACTTCATACTTTTTAGGAGTAGAGATTCTTCAATCTCCTCCGCTTGAGCGCCGGTGACGACGCCCATGGCGGAATCGGATTAGTGGCGACAGCTTCTTCTCCTCGTGGCGGCGGCCCTTGTCTTCGCGAATAAGAATCCGGAGGAAATCGGAGCAGCAGGCTGTCGGCGAAGATGATCGGTGGAGCTGGCCGGCGAAACTCCGGCGGGCTCCCAATCCACGCCGGGTATCGGCGGCCGGCGGCCGGCGAGCGCATTTTTACAAATTGACGCCTCATTGGATCGCTATTAATAATCGCCATCCATATATTTACAATAACACCCCTAAATTGGCCGCGATTAATAATCGCGATCCGAATTTATAATAAACCCCCTAAACTGGATCGTGATTAATAATCGCGATCCAATATTATTCATTTAAGTCTCTAAACTTGTTAACTAATTCCAAATTAGTCCCTCCATAAAACGCCCTCGCCCAGCATGCTGCCATGCTCCCCCTTGTGGGGGCGGCGGCCAGTCCGTCAGTGGTAGCGATGCCCCCGCTTTGCAGCGGCGTATGCTGGCCATGGAGGGTTCGAGGGAGACCTGGACGCACTCCTCCGTCGACGTCGCCACCGGCGCCTTGCTTCTCCAATGGGGGCACGGGCACGACAAGCGCGGGATGCAGCCTCCTCACCCGCAAGTTCGTGCCGCCACGCCCGACGAGATCTTCGAGGAGGAGATCACCGACACCTAGTGCGTTCTTCTTCTTCCTCGCCTCCGTAATGCGGTCCTCCCTGAAGGTACTTGTTCCGTAGCCTAGATTTCCCTTGTGGATGAATCTGCTGAATGCTGATATCTAGCGACCCTTCATCTGCAAACAGAACAAATTTCCTCAAGTTTGTTTAGTTTTTATTATGCTTCTTAGCAAAAGGAGTTTGGTTCGGTTGATCAATATCCAACAGGAAGGTCAAAGTGTACGCGTACAGAACCCTTAACAGGAAATGTGTCCCAAGATGTGATCTGGTTTTCCTTGGATGATTAATTCGAGTTCTGTTATGAGATACTAGTTGCTAGTTGAATTGATAGAGAGATAAAAATACTGAACTGCACACATCCTTAAACGTTGCATTATTTGATACAAAGTGGCAAGTGAACCCCACACGACATATTTAGGATGTGTTTAGATCCAGATGAATTGGCTGAATTGTGGAAGAATTGGTGTAAATGCAGATGAATAGTGAGAGGTGATGTGATAGATGATGGAATGTTTTTTGCAAACTTTTTGGGATCTAAACACACCCTTAGCATCATTTAGACACTTGATGTGCTACACATTTCTGAACCATTGGCTGTAAAAGTCACCCTTTCATCTAGCCAAGTGATAATGTCAGAGTACACACACTCAACATCATCAGGGAATTCATCTGTCAGTGCATGCCACATCCCAGGGTAGAGCTTGAAGTTTTTGTCCCTGCTTGACGCTTTCTCGAACAACAGCTGGCTGACGGAAGGATCAGTCACGATGTCGTCTCCACCGTGCAGCACCAGGAATGGCATTGTCACCTGAATAACTGGAAGTGTTTAGCACGCTTTTGTTTTTCAAACAGTAGTTTCCGGACAAGGAAGAGAGTGAAAGGGAATTGCCTGATTCAAGTTCTTCTCAATGTCTAGGCTGACCATCAGAAGTTCATGACACGTCTTCAGGGGAAGCTTTCCTCTGTATATATATGGATTGGAACGGACCTGTACATAGACATAAAAGAAAAAAAATATGAGGTCAATTGCAATTTTGTAATTGCTGGTTCAGTACATGTTATCCTCACTTTCTACTTTGTCTAAATATATAAGCTGTATCTTAACCTCTTTTCTCCTCTCTGGATCTTTGCAGACTTTGTCAATGATGTCAGGTGTGGGTATGATCCTCCAACTAGGCGCAACAGCACAAATCATCGTAAGAGCGCTGACAACTATTGGGTGAGGTTTCATGTCATCAGAGACCTGACATCATATGATCAGAAAACAGGAACTGTCGGATTAACCGCTGAAATAAAAGCATTCGGATGCTGCAGAACAAGTCCAATACCGCAGGTAGGCTTGAGAGGGAAGCTGAAAGCAAGCATTTCATCATGCTATGCACAGACCTTGCACATAGGAGCAAGCAAGATAGCGCCATCCCAGTAGTCTGGCGACTTCCTATGGAGGAGAAGAGCCACACTTCCGCCCATAGAGATGCCGTAAAGGAACCTCTTCTTCCCCCTGTTCTCCGGCTTCTCTGAAATGTGAAATCAGGTGCTCTCATTGTTCAGAATGTGTATTTTCAATTTCGGTGTCAAGGAAACAATGCCATTCAACTCATACCACAAATATTCATGAAATAGTTGGAGCAGTCTGTGATGATGTCGCTGAAGTTTGGTATGTAACACCTCCGTCCTGATGATCTGCCATGGCCCTCATGATCTATCCCATAAACACTGTATCCAGCCCGTACCAACCGAGCTGCGGCATCTGAAAGTTTTTTGTGCAGCTTGTTACTTCCTAGTTCCTACTATATTTCATCCACATCTGATGTTCAAAAACTCCAGCTAAGTCAACGGAACTGGAGGACGCTAGTGATACCTTTCATTGATATGCTGCACTCTGTTGTGACTCCTGCAGAAGAGAAATCAGGAATAGCAGTAGTGCGTCTGATTTTGTGCTGGGAACTGGTTGTACAGAGACGAGATGAGGATAGCAGTACCATGGCAGATGAAGACCAAAGCTTTGGGTTGAAAATTCGGCAGTGTCCATCTGCAAGTGAACAGCTTGTTGCCCCGGGAGTTTACAATAAATTCCTGCAGAAAGTGAAGGTCTCAGAGAAAGTGATCAAATAACAGGCGATCATGGTCAGTGTGCTGAATAAAACGAACTGACCTCTTCATACTTGATACCATCACTGTGCTGATCCTGCAGAAATGACAAGCCAGGGAGTTCAACTTGGATCATAAGAGGTAAACTGATATGAAATCATCAAGGTAGGATGTTTATGAACGTACCATGACTAATTAGCTGTCCTCGAAATGTCTTTATGACTAGTTAACTTTAGCATGAGGGGCTCCAGTACATAGCACATATATAGCTCTCCTTGAACACAGAAATCAGTAACCAGCACAATATAATGAATCTTTAGGATTAAGGAACCTTGAGGGTTTTTAACTCTAAATCCCTTTGCGTTGCAGATTATTCAATCTGAATCATGCCAATGGAAAGTGACAGGGTTTGCTACAGCAGTGTGCCGATGAAACAACTGTTTCGTGTTTAAAACTGCAACTTGCCAAACCAAACCCTCGGCAGCTTGGAAAACCACGTGCTACAAAATCTCTGTGAATGGACTGACACAACTGGTCGAAATCAGGTAGCACTATTATTCTGGGTTTCCTTCGTGCTGATCTTGATCCAAACCTCCAATGGGAAAAAAAACTCGATCCACTGATTTGGTCAGGGGCGGACCCCGACAGAAATTTGAGTGAGGGCACTCCTTTACAACAACTCAAATTTGAACGTTTTTGTATAGTAAAAATTTGTTAATTACACTAGAGTTCAAAAACTGAGTGAGGGCATGTGCCCTCACTCACCTCAACGTGAGCCCGCCCCTGGATTTGGTGAAAAAAATGCAAGGCACACAAGATTCAGACTTTCAGATAGCCATGGCATGTGTTCCGCCTTTCCTTCTAATATTGATTGTATTTATTTTATGTCGTATTACAGCAAGTAGTATGGTACTGTGGATATGCTATTAATATAGTTACTTTATTGAAGTAGAAAGTATGTATTGCAGTGGTTCATTTTTTTCAGTCTGTAGGATCATCAGGCTCCCTCAGCATCTTGTGTGGAAGCTGAAACATCTGCTGGAAGCGGAACCGGCTGCCAGCCGGTGCAGCACTGCAGGAGCATCTTGAGCGCCATTGACGTGGGCTGAACCGAACACGATTGGTAGAAGTCGTGGACCTTGAAGTCCCACAGCTCTGCATCATCTGAAGCATCGGCAGCGCACTGCTGTGCACCATTCAGGAACAGGTCGCCTTCGGACCGGATGCGCCCGCTTGAGCTTTGATCTTTGTCTGCTGCCTGCATCCATAACCAATTCAAGCTTGTTCAGTTCCTTAAAGGTAAAATAACCACTCAACTGACTCAAAGGGGTACTGAAGGAATAGAATTACCTGTTCTTCCATGTATCTGAAGACTTCCTTCTTCCCTTCTGCCTCGTAAATGTTGCACTGAGAGATAATCTGCGGTAGCTCGAGATCGTGCACGGTTAATGACACGAATGGTTAATTAAGCTATGATCTGAGTATGAACAGGCAAGATGGCCATGTGTTAACCTGTGACTCGACGCTGGCGCAGACAGCGTAGATGCCCCACCCCCTGGTGTAGTTGTTGTAGAGGTGCACCCGGCCGAACCTGACGCGCGGGTGCCTCTGCCTTGTGCCGTCGAAGAAGCAGTGGTGGATGGTGACCCGGATGCGTCGGTCCTCGACGTGGGCGCTGCTGGCCCCGACGAGCACGGCCTTGTCGTGCGCCGCGAGGTGGCAGCGCGAGACGGTCACGTCCGTGCTGCCGCCGGTGACGTCCACGAGGCCGTCGGCGAAGTCGCGCAGGGTGCAGCGGTCGACCCACACGTGCCGGGACCGGGGCTTGATCTGCACCGCGTCGGCGTCGTGCCCGCGCCCGCCCTCGATCTCCAGCGCGCACACGATCACGTGCTCGCACCCGCGGAGCTCCAGCCCCGCGCCGGAGAGCCTCACGCGGCGCCCGCGCCCGTCGAGGGTCTTGTAGGAGGACACCCGCACGCCGGAGGAGAGGTGGATGGTGCCGGAGACGTCGAAGACGATCCACAGCGGCTCGTGACTCCGGCATCCCTCCCGGAGCGAGCCAGGCCCGTCGTCTGAGGAAAATTCAGTTCGTTTTGGCAATGTTGTGTGCAGACGACTCATCTTCTGTAGTTCTACGCGATGGATAGGCAATGGGCTATTAATTAGTATACCTTGGAGGGTCGTGACATGGTAGACGTCGCCGTGGAGGCCGCCGATGGCGTGCCGGCCGAAGCCCTCGGCCTGGCCGGCCAGGGCGCGCAGTGAGGAGTCCACGGTGGTGTACGGGAGAAGGGACTTGGCGTCCTCCATGGTCGGCTCGCTCCCGAGCTGTCCGTCGGAGGGAGGAAGAAGCGCCATGGCGATGGTAGATGGACAAGGGACGAACAGGGGGAGTGCCGGAGTGCGCGGTATTTGTTGATGGCGCGCAGAAGAGGGAACGAGAACGGTTGCTGCTGCAATTTCGCTCGACTTAATTACTTGGGCCGTTCCGATTTGATCGGCGCAGGCGTTTCGGGCTGGCCCAATAAGCCATTTATTCCACCTGAAGCTAATTAACAGTACCCCGTTATTATTTTTTTCGCGCGTCCAAGCTTCGTCTGACCACTTACTTCATCAGGAGTTCAGGACGGCTGTCTATGCTAAACTAATATTCTGAGGCTTGTAGCTATTTTTTTATGATCTACGGAGTATATATCAATTATCAGATCTGTACTGTTTAGTGTTACCTACTGTACGTCTGTACCTTCAGGCTTCAGGACCTGCCAGTCAGCGTCTCGGCGGAAAGAGTGGTCACTGGGCATAACCATCCATCGATCAGTGTCTCGGTGACTCACCTGTCGCACTCGCACAATAAACTATCGAGTATCGACCACTTAACTATCGTTATTAAGGACGGCATGGTGGTCGCCATCCTGTAAAACAAAACGGAACGTGCCTCGAGCCCATAAAACTCCCGCTGTGAGTGTGACGGGGGACGTGCGTGACAAACTCTAGTCTCCTCCACGTATGCAGTCTCACCACTCTTCGTCTTGGACTCATCCTCCTCCTTGGACTCTCGTGACGTCGACGTTCCAAGCGAAAGCGCACTCCCTGCTGAAGCGAAGCCACCGCGCTGCTTCGCACTCCCCCCCACCACCTCGTGCCGCTCCCGTGCACGCTGACCGGCGGGCCCCACCGGTCCCCGACTTCCCCATCTGCTCCCGCCCGTCCGAACCCCACCAAAACCTCCTCCGGCAAAAGCCGTCTCGTCCTTCGCCTCCCCGACGTCTCCTTCCTCGCGCCTTCCTCCTCGACGACGCCGCCGCGCGCAGCTGCGGGTCGCGGTCGCTCACTCCCTCTTAAAAGCGCGCGCCACGCCCAAACCCTACCTTGGAAACCCTTTCACGCCACGGGCCCCCCAATTCCGCCTCTCGCGATGTCGCTCGAGATCCACGAGGGTAAGTCCGGCGGGCGACGGAGTGGCGGTCGACCAAATGCTCGATGCTTAGCTACTGGAGTGGCATGGTGCTGACTGCTGATTGATTATATTTTTTTTGGGTGCAGAGGATGGTGGTGGCGCGCCTGGTGCTCGCCCGGCGAAGGTGATGTCCGTTTCCGGGAGCGGGAAGCGGGGGCGGTACGTGCGGCAGGTGACGGGGCGGCACAACGACACCGACATCCACGTGGCGGCGCGGGGCTGGGACGCCGCGGCGCTCCGGCGGGCGCTGCGCGAGGCCGCGGCGGTGGTGGCGACGGAGGAGGGGCCGGATGAGCTCGAGGCGGCGCGGCGCGCGGTGGCCGCGGAGCCGAACGAGGCCGGGGAGACGCCGCTCGTCGCCGCGGCGGAGAGGGGGCACCTCGAGGTGGTGGTGGAGCTGCTCCGGCACCTGGACGCCGAGGGGCTGGCGGCGAAGAATAGGTCGGGTTACGACGCGCTGCACGTCGCGGCGAGGGAAGGGCGTCATGGTGAGTTGCTATTGAGCTCTCTGTTACAATTCGTGTATCTCGTATCTGTTTAGTGCTATTTGGAGCATCGAACTTCCTCTTGCTTGTCTGGTTGTGGGTAGTGGCACTTTAGCACCTTGGCTATTGCCATAATTTTACGGATAATTAAATTTCGGGACTCAGGTCTCTCATCAGTAAGAGCTTTTGGATAACTTGAGCTGCAATTGGTAAATTCATTGACAAGAAATTGCCTCATCTCACTCTGAACCAAATAGGAGTAGCTGCATAGTGCATGTGCCGATTTGGTAACTTTGGTAGTAGAAATATGCACATAACACACATTACTGGTGAGAATATGAATTTTTTTTATAAACTTACTAGGCAACAAACTATGACAAAATAGAGAGCATATCCATAACTGTCGTATAGTTCTCTCTATCTGTACAGAATTCGGCTGATTATTTGTTAATTTATCCATCATCTGTAATGAATAGCTCTCAGAAAACTAGCCCCCTTGTTAATCTATGAGCCCAGTCTCCCAATGTGTGTGCACTTATGGGAGATGTACAAACTGTTTCTCTTCAAAGACCCTTATACTTTAGAATTCAGATAGAATCACTGTGCAAAATGGGATGCACTTTTGAGGGCAGATTACAATAGAATAGTTTCCTAAATTTTATGTGTGAGCAATCTGGAATTGGGACTTTTGGTATGGTAAGAAATGTTCTTAGCTGCATGGGGACATAGCCAAATTAATGTGCAGCCCTTTGATGTGCTCAGTAGATTATGGATAGTTTGAAGCTAACATAAACTAATTTTGCACATGGTATTTGTGAAGCTAACATAAACTATTCTCTTATATCAAGAGAAATTTAGGATTATACAATCCATATGCATTGACTTACTCTAAAAGTATCTTTATGTCAGCTGTTCCTGTTTGTTATGTTAACATTTAACAGGGAGCAAAATATCCTAACGACTAGGGGTACTTTTTTATTATCAGCTATTGTGCAGGAAATGTTACTTCACGACAGGATGCTTGCCAAGACATTTGGTCCTGGAAATACTACCCCGCTTATATCAGCAGCTATGAGGGGCCATATGGAAGTTGTTGAACTGTTGTTGGAACAAGATGACTTTGGATTGGTGGAAATGGCCAGAGACAATGGAAAAAATGCCTTACATTTCGCTGCTCGACAGGGACATGTTGGAACTGTCAAAGCATTACTTGAGAAAGATCCTCAGTTAGCAAGAAGAAATGACAAGAAAGGTCAAACTGCTCTTCATATGGCCGTAAAGGGAACAAGCTGTGATGTTCTTAGAGCCTTAGTGGATGCTGATCCAGCAATTGTAATGCTGCCAGATAAAAATGGGAACACGGCTTTGCATGTCGCAACAAGAAAAAAGCGAGCAGAGGTATTACAAGCTTTTTAAATTGATGTTAAATCTGCAATGTGCATGTATTTGTTGATAGCTGCTCACAATCCCTCTCGGTCATCATTGCTCTCTCCTTTCATGTGATGACACGTATATGCATCATTCCACATGCATCAACATTCTTCTTCCAGTCTTAATAAAATTCCATGAATAAAATAACGACTCAGATTAGGCCAGCTATAAAGTTTAGTGCATATCTAGAAAACAAAATAACTTACATGCTCCTTATACCTCTCTGCTAAATGATCTGTTTTCAATTATGGACTTAGGGTTTACTTCTTTTTTGGGAAAATTTGGCATTGAAATTCGAATCATATCAACTCTAATTGCTGATGAGGCAATGACCTCTCTTTGTCCCTTCTTTCAAAGGGACCTAAAATGTCAGTTCTTTACTTTCAGGTGGATTTATCAAAGAAATACAACAGAACAAAATTATTCATCAGTCTGATCAGATTATGTAGCATGAAATGTGCAAATACAATCTATTCTGCACTAAGTAACATCTTGTGCTAATTTGTGCTCTAGAGTAGAGTCTCGCTAGTTTGTTAATCATATTCTGGAAATATTTCAAAAGAACCTTATTTTACCTTAACATACACAAATATAATAATAACTCGGACAGTGGGGAAAAGACCGTAATCCCATGCTCTGGAGATGCTACTAGAGCGCTGCAATCACTATTCTACAAGACTGTTTGATATAGGATGAACAATTGCCCACTTCCTAATTAGATTTGTTTACTTGTGCCTAGCTTAATTATTATTATTTAAGCTCTGCTGGACCTAATGTTTTTTCTATTTCTTATCTTGTATACAGATAGTTAGTGTTCTTTTGCGGCTACCAGATACCCATGTCAATGCACTGACCAGAGACCACAAGACTGCATATGATATAGCTGAAGGGTTGCCGGTATGTGAAGAGTCTTGCGAAATTAAGGATATTTTATCTCAGCATGGTGCACTCAGATCTAGGGAACTGAATCAGCCTCGAGATGAGCTGCGGAAGACAGTGACAGAGATAAAGAAAGATGTCCACACACAACTGGAGCAAACGAGAAAAACCAACAAAAATGTTCATGGCATTGCTAAAGAACTCAGGAAGTTGCACAGAGAAGGCATAAACAATGCTACCAACTCTGTAACTGTTGTTGCTGTGCTGTTTGCAACAGTTGCTTTTGCAGCTATATTCACCGTACCTGGTGGAAATGCCGACAATGGAATTGCAGTTGTTGTTCAGGCTACTTCCTTTAAGATTTTCTTCATCTTCAATGCTGTAGCTCTATTTACATCATTGGTGGTAGTCGTAGTTCAAATAACAGTTGTCAGGGGAGAAACCAAGTCTGAGCGAAGGGTTGTTGAGGTGATCAACAAGCTTATGTGGATAGCATCGGTTTGCACTACAATTTCTTTCATTGCCTCATGCTATATTGTGCTAGGCCGCCACTTCCAGTGGGCAGCAATACTGGTATCTCTGATAGGTGGTGTCACAATGGCTGGTGTACTTGGTACAATGACATACTATGTGGTGAAATCAAAACGTATACGGCAGATTAGAAAAAAGGAGAAAATGTCAAGAAGAAGTGGCTCAAGCTCCTGGTATGACAATACTGAGCTCTCAGATACTGAACTGAACCCAGTATATGCCTTGTAAAGAGAAAGGGTGTCTAGACTGTCTGTCTGTCTCCAGGATCGAGTATGTACTCACTAACATATACAGTAGCTTACATCATTTGTTGATTGTACAATTCCTTCTGTAACAAAATACCACACAGAACTTGCCCATTGTGAGAGGCTCCTGCAATTGAAGAATTTGATGGCACCAAATGTGCTCAATCTATTGTACCTGAGTTAAAAAAATTAGGCTGTACATGGGGAGATGTGCTTCTGTACATTATCCATCTGAGGATTACTTGCTAAAAGGCCATGGGGAGATTCCATCTACATAGTTACTTAATCCTTAAAGTTCTTTAAGTTATGTGCAAAACTCCCCCTTTTCAGATTGCATGACAAATCATTTTGTTCATTCAATGTATGTGCACTTATGTGTAATTTGTATGCTGCTGCTAAGTCTCAAGTATCCTGGTGCTTCTATAATTCATTCCTAGTTCTGAGCTTCCTCCTTTATTTGGTGATGCAACTTCAGGTCTTGACACTTGATGGGGTTTTAGTTCCTTTTAAGCAGCAGTTAGGCTGTTCTTAACATGCTATTCCGTCTTTCATAATAGTTTTTTTTTTGTATACTGCAATTGTAGGATGTAGCAATAAAATTATTGGGATAAATTAAGTGCTTATACAATAACAGTTGATGTTATGGATTACTAGCCCACACTGGATGTAGCAATAAACTTGCTGGACCAAATTAAATGCTTATGTTCAGGTTCACTCTGGATGTAAGTTTGGTTTTTGTTACTCTGCTTTCTGTATTCCAGGATCATGTTCAGTCTTGTGTAGAACTCACGTTGCCAGCAAGACCATATGCAGCTATGTGTGCTGTGTCCACGATGATATTGTATATGATATTCACCTTGTCGAATCTACAATGGTAACTGGGATGCACATGTTCTGGTAGACTACGGTGCAGTTACCAATCACTGGATGGAAGATTAGTTTGGTCTGTCACAAGTTACTTCCCTTACTAATCTGGGAGTCGGCATTTCCCTAAAAAAGAACAAAGAAAAATCAGAGTTGGTGGCACTTTTTTTTTCTGATAAGGAGCCGGTGGCACAAGTTGGCACAGCAATCTAAACAGACTCAAAATTCTTGCAGGACTAAAAAGGCAAAGAGCCAGCTTATGTCATGAAACAACATAAGATTTAGCAACAAGGCTAACACTGGCTAACTATTGGAGGCAGGGAGGCGTAAAGTTGGTCCTATTGTGTTGCTGTCAGTCCTAACACTGCTCAACATCATCAATGTAGTGGATAACTCTGTTTAACTTTTGCTTTAATCTTGCCCTGCCTTTTGTCAGCATGCTCTCTTAGTTTAAGGATTCCTGTCTTTACTCGGCCATTTCTTCAGTATATGTTCTGCTTTGAAGCTAAGGAATGTGATGCTCCCTTGTTTGGTTTCTTTTGTTTCCATTTAGGATAGATTCTGACAAGCAGTGTTCTTTAATGCAATTGTTTGATGCCTATGCTGACATATAAATATATTATATCTAATCTGTCATTGTAATTTCAGCATCGCAGGTGCTTAAACGATGAAAACAACTGAGTTGGAAATCTGGCATGATGGAAATGAAGCTGATCTTGTCCATTGCCTTTTGGCTTTCCTGGTCCCCTTAGGTGAGTAAAGAAGTTGGACTACATTTTCCAGCTTAACTTTCAAAGTCACTGGATGTCCAGAGTTGTCTCAGGAAATAGACACCTGGCACTGTTAGATTAATCCTAGATATTAATCTTCTGTTATATAGTGTCCTTGGTCTACTCCTTGTGATAGAACCTTTTACATTGCTGTTGTTATCACAATGAAATTTCAATTGATACTTCAGGATAATAAGCTAGGGGGAATTGGAAATCTTAAGTAAGTTATAACCAGTACAATAAAAGAAAGGCTGAAAACTGTTTGTGCTTATACAAGGTTTTGTGCTTATTCATTTATAGCATTTTAAACTTTCTTGCATAAGAGGAAAGGTAACAATTTATAGCATTTAATTTTTTGTGCTTATTCATTTATAGCATTTGCAATGCATATCAGCATCCCATGAAGCTTAGGCGCACATTGGTGGGAAGGGACACTCATGCCCCCACTACCCCCACCCTCACTTTTTTTTTTGTTAACCTTGATGTTTCCTGTCAGATGATTCGTAGCTTTAAAGATGAGCAATATATACCTGCAGGTAATTAAAGTTTCTGGTACGTACTATGTTGTGGATACTCCTTTTTTGTTTGTCACGACAAGAAAGGAAGTCTTTCAGGCTCTCATGTTTTAACTTCTTCATTCTTCAGACACAAGTGTCTTGTGTGCTTATAAAATAAGGTCACTGCTATAGCACTTGTACGTTCCTTGGTTTACCAGTATTTGTGTTCTAAGTAGCATATCTTAATATGGAAGCCAATTGATGATATCCAATTTCCGGAATAAAAAAACTTCTTTTGGTCCAAGTTGGGCATTTTTAGCTAATGTAAAGACGAGATCCTGCTTAATTACTACTCCTTCCGTTCTAAACTATACGTCGTTTTGGTTTTTCTAGGTTAATGTGTATTATTATGCATCTAGACATACACTATATCTAAATGCATAGCAAAACCTATGCACCTAGGAAAGCCAAAACGACCATTAGGAACAGAGAGAGTAACATTTACTCCCTCCGGTTTCGAATATAAGGCGTACGTGCATATGGTACAGAGACCAAGGTGTAGCACAATAGCATGCGCAAGCTTTAAATGCTACTCGATGCATTCGCAAAAGCCTGCATGGCAGCATGCAAACGGTTCTACATGGCTACATGCAACGTTCCTAGTGGCCGCATGCACCGATGTGTCAGTTAATGATGGGCTGTGTCGGTTAATAATACGTAGGTACCAAGATGACGCTGTTTCACAAGACCACACGCCCTATAAATCTGGTAAAAGGCAAAAACTGGCGTACGCCTTATAATCGAAACCGGAGGGAGTACTACCTATCTTTGAAGAGTACACTTTCTGTGATGTGTTCAAGAAACAGGAATCAGGTAGGGTTTATTCAGAAGCTTGTTTACACATGTGGATATATGACCAATTGACCATTACAAAATGCCACCAACCAATAAACAATTTGCCGTGCTAGGTTACTCATGAATTTGTTTAGATTACCTTTCATCTTGGTCACAACACATGAATATGGCTAAAGACACTGGTCAGAGAAAATATTATATATATTTAGTTTGTTGGTGAATTTTTCTCTGGTACATAGCAGACATATTAAATGCATACATTGATTTTTCTTAAGTTTTAAAAAAGAGAGGTAATTTTTCAATATTTGTTGCATATTGGAACTGTTTGTCCTTAAACAGAAATTGCTTACAACAATTTTTCAAAGGTCGTAATATTAAATGTATATCATATCTGCAGAAAGATCAAGATCAAAAGAGTACAGAATTATTGAGAAAACATTGAATTTACATTTATATTTCGGCTAATATCAAATATACCATCTGCATCTGCATCTTCAGATTCTGCTGCTATTTTTGATGCTGATGATGACATGAACCGGAAACCTGCATCACTTGCACTCTTCCTAACTGAGGCAAGCTGCTGTGACTTCTTGCAGTATGCTATTGCTCCCTGAATTGGATTGTCCATCTCTGAACTTGCACTGCTGCTCCTCCTTAGCACGGGTCCAACACCAGAGTCAGTTGAGCTTGGGATGGAGAAGGAGGACGAATTTGATGAAGAGCATGATGATGATGAAGCAGAGGATGGCTTGTTTGATGACGAGTATCGGATGATGACACTGGAGAAGGATCTCCTATGGCCGCATTCGTCCTCTTTAAGCTTGCCACCTAGTGTGTTCCTATTGCTGATTGGTGAGGCTATGTACCTGTTGCTTCTGATATGGCCAAATGGGTTCTTCCTCCAGGTCTTGAACTGTGCATTGGACATCTCGTCTGCTCTAGGTACACCATTCTTGTCATCTGGATTCCCTCCTTTAGTGGCAAATATTGTCTTCAAGTAAGCTTTTGATGCCTTGAGCTTGAGACCAAGGTTGAGATGCCTGATGAACTTGAGCTTCTTGGACCATGGCTTCTTCTCACAGGCTGCTGCCTCCTCAGCAGCATCACTACCAGTGGATATGCACTCATGGAAGTAGTACTCCGCATTGAGCTCACCACTGGCATAACATGAATTTGCTGCTGATAGGTTGCATGACTGGTATGGTGTTGCTGGGGCAGTGCTCGCTGAGAGTAAGCCCTTCTCAGCCGCACTCTCCAGGAGCTTCTCAACCATCTGAATGCGTGGTGGAAGGTGGAGCGGTAGCAACTTGCCCTTGTAGAAGAGCTCATCTGCTGGGGATGCCACGGGCTCCCACTGGTCAATTGGAGCTGGCATGTGGAATTCAAACTCTCGTGAGTGTTGTGGGGAGGTCGCCATGAGAGCGCTGTAGCAGAACAAGCTTGCTGTGGTGGTGGCTGCATCTGCTGCTACTGCTGAGCTCAAATCCATATCTATGTAGTCCTCTTCTTGGAGTGGTTGATCACGGCTTTGGGGGCTATGTTTTTCCATTGTTCTTGCCTCACCTTATGTGTTTGGTGAGTTGTGTTTTCTGGTTTGGTTGGTCTTGGCAGAGGTGGTGGTTGCGTTTAGGAAGGAAGTGAAAGAGGTTTCGGCATGCTTTAAAGCAGAATTCCTGTAGCTACAGAGGTTTATAAATTGGCTTATACTTCTTACAAGGGACCCGACACCTGTGCCCCTATGATCCGCCTTTTGTTTGCATCTAATCCTCTTTCTGTCACGGCTATACGTAATGCAGTACTGTGGTGCGGAGTAACTGTTTTCTCTATTATTGATCTATATGTGGCTGCAATTCTTTTAGTTAGATTATTTTTACCTGTTCCTTGGCATGCTTCTCCACTTTCCATGACTGAAGCTACTTGTTTTGTTTGGATGTGTAGGGTTACAAGGCAACCATTAAGGTCGAGACTTACGAGGTGATCACTTTTACCAATAAGTTATTTACAATGTCTACTGATATGTGGGGTCAGGACACCACTTGGTCTGCATGTTAACAGGACAGGTGCACTTGGATGCTTCATATTCTTTCAAGCAAGTGATGAAAGTAATTTTTCAAATGGTCGGGTTGCATGATGACAGCTTGGGTTGAAACTTGAAATTTGAAAGGCTGCCTTGTTAAAAAAAAAAAATAAGAAAGTTTCCCAGTTAAATTATCATCTGAAAGGTAGAATAGTTAGATGATTGACCTGGACATGTATAAGGGTTTTATTTTAAATCTGAAAGGAAGAAGGCATGCCCTCAAAACATGGAGCAAGGTGCCATTTGTTTATTTCATCTTTATGTCAACCTTTGGAAGTGTGAAGGTGACATCAGTGGCAAGAGATTAGGTACCTTGTTTAAGTTGCCTGTCCAAACTGAGCGTGCGCTGCTAGGCGTTGTTTGTTTCTACGGCTCTGCTTGCTGCTCCGCTCCATTCCTGGGATCCATTGTCAACTTTGTCTCGTTGGAGTTTGGTGTAATTATTGACAATTGCGCGTGCATTAGCTCTCATCGAGGCCTTTGTGTATTGTAGAATCTGTCTAAATTTGTGATATTTCTAAGCTGGACTTAGCTTATTTGGAGTTTCTATCTTGTCTTCCCCCCTCTGTATAACTTTTTAAGAGCTGACGGTTGATTCTAATGACTCGCTGACTCATCTCATTTTTCATGCAGATCTCTCAGAAACCTGTGAAAGAAATACTTGAGTAGTCTGTGCATTTCTTGGTAAGATACATCTTTACATACAAATTCGTTAAACTGACTTTATGATATGATTCTGAACTTGATTTATATCCTTGTACCCTTAGCACCAGCTAGAGCACTAATCAGTGTTCCACATTCATAAATTGCTTAAAGATATATTAGGAGCAGCATCAGCCCAGCCCTAAACTATTATCTAACCTAACACATTGACAACTTATAGCCTTATAGGTATGTATTCTTTTTCAGGTGAGAGCTAAAGGGATGTCAGCTAGCTAGGTTAGGTGTGGATCAAGTGCCTAACACACTACTTAACGAAATTTAGCCGTACTAGATTTACAACCACGAAGAATTAGTCTGCTGAATTGCAGGCCTAAAGGTATATGAATTCTTTTGCAGGCAATATTACATGGTCGCTGGTGGTTGGAACTTGAAAATGACTTTCCTTTTCCTTGAGGCCAAAAAAGAGACATGCTTTGCCACTACAATCTTTCAGCACTTGGAAATATTGTAGAAATAGTGCACCGCGCCTGCCAAACTTTGCACCTTTATCTCTCACTAGCTCAGTGACATGCTGCACTGACATGATTGTACCTGAAGATTCATTGCGCGTGATAGGCGACAGTGCAAAGCCTAAACGATTAACTTAGGGTAGAGTAGTTTTTATCTTATCTTGCACAGTTGCTTAACAAGCTGCAGGATGCTTTACCTGTACTGAATTTTCTTTCCCGTTGCAGACCACGGCTGCCGAACACTTCATGGTGGGAGCCCAATTCTTTTTGCGCCATGCAGAGATTGGAAAGGAGGGCCCGGCCTCTGAAAGCTCTCAGAGCTCGAGGTGTTCTTTGCCGCTTCTCCAAACTTGGAACCGAAGCACAAAGCTTCTGTTCTCGCAGCAATCCTGGGTCTCTCTAGTAACCTACGGACGGAAAGCTTGTGCTGAGTTTTGACTGCTTGTTTCTCCAGGTTCTGCTGATCATGATTACTCCGTGTTGCTTATGGCGCTAAGCAGTAATCACTCGCTGTTCGGTTGTGCGTAACCGTGAACTCATCAGAACTAAGCTATGCTCAACTGTTGCTGATGGAGAACGTGTCACAAAGCCCCGCAAGATTGCTTTGTACAGCAGACATTCTGCCTGCGATGTGACTGAACTAGTTGCTTGGAAGATAACATATTCTAGACGAATGGAACAAATTCCTCTTTTTAAGGGGGGAAAAGGTTAGTTTACTAGAAAAGTTGCAGCTGTGGAGACTTTGTTTTATCGATGTTTGTACAGTATGGTACACGCACCAACATCATGCAACCTGGCCTGTTTCGCACCGAAACGCCACTCCTGCCCCCGCGAATGAATCGCGCTGCATACAGACGCAGCGGATACGCCAAAGGCAGGGACCATTTGGCAAGTTGCAGGGGAAGCCTTTTGTGCCTTCCGATCCTATTTGGTTTAGGTAGCTCAGGCACCGTTTAGTTCGCGAAATTTTTGGTGAAAGTGGTGAAATTTTTGTATTGGGAAACGTATTCTATGAGAGGTAGCACGGTCTGCGATGCGAAAATTTTGGGGACTTTTCGGGAACTAAACAGGGCCTCATCTTGGATTTTTGTTCAAAAATAAGCCGAGACAAATTCGTTCGTGTTCTAGTTCCTACTACCAAGAGTAACACAGGAGGACTAGCTTCACCGACAGCGATCATATTACAGACAGCAGCACCAGATCTTTAAAATTACGATTCCAAGATTGTTTTTTGGACAACGTTGGAAGCATGAATCTTGAACTAAACAGATGGTCGAGAGAACCTCACTGTTTCCAACGATGTTTTGATTGTTTCTTTTGCAGTAAACTCCAACTTCACGATACCATGTCAGCTGACCAGAGCGCCGGCCGACTGCTAGTTTCGTATTTCCCGGCAGCGCCTAAGACAAGGGTTAGAGCACCTAACATTGATGAACAGAACGTGGACGTACTGTTAAGATACATTTGTCCTGGGTTGGTGCATGACACTATCAGCTTTGACAATGGGACTCACTTTGTCTAGAAATTGATGTCCGAGATCTGAAATCTCCTCCAGGTCCAGGAAGGAACAGCATGCTGCTGTCGAGAGATGTTATTATCTCTGAAGATTGACCAAACACAAGAGAAAACTATAGCCACCTTTGCTACCAGAGTGCAGCAGAGACTTCTTGACAGCCAGAGAAGATTACGGTGGTAGACAACAAATCGGGCGCTAGCTTCCACTACAAGTCAGCAGGAGAGGGACATTGATCCGAGGGAGCGCCGAGACATGCGTAATTGGGTTCTCAAGAGCATGGATCAATGCAAGTGCATCCAAAGGGATGGACCACCATGAAGCGAAAATGCTTGCCTTTTCCCATTTCACATTTTCTTCCTAGACAAGTAAAGGGACACTGCGTATTGAGTTACTCCAACCAACCAGTTTTTGATATCTGAAAATACAAGTAATTTTACAGAGAAAAACAACTGCGAGACGAAACAACGATGCAACAACAAAGTGGAGCAGGCAGGCAAGGAAGAAACCACAAGACCGTTCGCTATATGCTGTTAGTCACGGCCCACTCTATGCTGTTTGAGTAAACTGCTCGATCCACTCTCAGGCCCACCTAAAATGGATCTTCGGGCCGGGCCACTCAGCCGGCTCGCGCGCCTTGATGTGAGCACAAGACAGACGATGGCCTGATGGATGAGCCCACCGAACAACAACAAAGAAAGGCGGCGAAGCCGAGGGCCCGAGGAGCCCAGGGGCCCATCCTCCTCCTAGTTCTCCTCGGGCGGAACTGTCGGCGCGAACGAACTTGGGGGCACCGACGACGCATCACCGACCCGGCTACCCTTGTCAGTTGTCACCGGTTTGCCGCCTCATCTCCTCCGTCGCGCGCCGCAGAGCGCCCAGTCGACGGAGGTATCGAAGCGCCCAGAAGCCCGTATCACCCGCGATAAACGCGTGAATACAAAGCCGTGATGGCAAGGAAGCGATGCAATTGGCTCAGCGCTAGATTACGCGCAACGTAAGCGATGCAATTGGCTTAGCTCGGTGATAGCACTCCCGGTTGGGAGGCTGCCCGCCAGCGTTCGAGCCCCTGGCTCTATGTTGGTGCCGCACCTGTCGAGTGCGGGAATTGGTACCGGTGTTGAGCAGTACTTAGCCAGAGTGGAGTCTGACAGTCCAGTTTCGATTCCCGTGGGATGCATCTTCACTAGAGCAGAAGATGGTCCGGTCGGAGCTTGAACTTTAATACTCGGCGTCCGACCTGGTTAAGTTCAGGTGACGCAGGAAGCTACTCTAGTATCTGGTAAGCGGTGGAGCAGCTAGGAGAAAACAAAGCATATCATTTCGGCTCCACCGTTTGCGTTGCATGATCCGAACACAGATTCCGCCAACTGACCCGATGAATGGATGTCTTGTTACAGGATATACGCACTCGGACACTTCCCATGCAATGATACAAAGTGCCTCCCGACAACGTATCCTATACAAACCAACTTCGTGTGCAATCTATGCAAACTTCAATCACAATTGTAGAATTCTCATCCGATGATCAGTTTGAGAGGTGAAACATTTTATCACTTAAACCCTCTCACCATTACGTTTACTAGTCACAATCTATAAAAAAAATCTTGCAGAAGGTGCCCTAGGGAGGCGTTATCCTTCCGTTCCGTTTTTTTCCTCGCGACTCGAATCGACGCTGTCGCTAGACGGAACGTGGGGCGACCCCGCGCGGCCGGCCATCCCTACGCTGAGGGCGCGGTCCGTCTTGGGGGCATGAGGAGGACGTCGAAGTCTTGGCCAACAACGGAGTCCGGACGGCCTGGGACAGTGTCGCCCCACGTTTCGTCTGGCGGCGGCGTCGATTAGTCGTGAGGAAAAACAGAACGGAGGGATAATGCCGTGCTAGGGCGCCTTCTGCAGAGGTTTTTTGTTGATAGATTGTGATTAGTAAAGATGTTGGTGGGAAGTTTAAGTGATAAAATGTCCTACCTCTCAATCTGTTTATCGGATAGGATCCTGTAATCGTTATTAAAGTTTGCATAGGTTGCACACGAAGTTGGTTTGCATAAAATACGTTGCCGTTCTAACTTTTTTTTCCTAAAAAAACTCCCAATTTTTTTTTGAACCTTCCAACTTGCTGTGGGTCAAGTTATGAGCAGCTTCCGGTCGCCGCCACCTCTCGCCTCTCTCGGTCTCGGCCTCTCGGGCACTCGGCGTCTCCGGCACGTCGGACAAATTGCTTGACCCGTCAGGCTGTCGTATCTCCGGTCGGCGACTCCTCGCCATTCGTCAACCAAATTGTCCTTCTAGGACCTTGTTTAGTTCGTGGGAAAATTTGTCTTTTCAACGTTTTAAACTCCTGTAGCACACTATAGTACTTTCGTTTGTTTGTAGTAAATATTATCCTACCATGGCCTAACTAGACTCAAAAGATTCGTGTCGCGAAGTACATCAAAACTGTGTAATTAGTTATTTTTTTACCTATATTTAATACTCCGAACTTATGTCTTTTGACGTATTTAATGTGATGTGATGGAGAGAGAGTGGAGAAAACGTTAGAATTTTTAGCAAACTAAACAAGGCGTTGCCACCGAGGTAGCAATTGCGACTCGCACTTGCATAGACGTGTTCGCCGGCATCGTATTGGCCCGTAGCCGTGCTCCCCGAGGCCGTACGTGCACCGTGCGATCACGATCGGACGCTCCGACTAACACGATTGCTTTCCTGCTAAGCGTTCCCCGGTCAAAGTCTCCCCACCACGGTGGGCGTCACCAATCTCGAAGCAGATCCGACGCCGACTGGGCCCCTCATCCCCACCCTCCCAAAGCCCACCAGAAAATGAGAAAAGTCTCCACACCTCGGCCTGTCCGTCCGGCCAAATCGCGTCGCGCACCACCGATCCGCCTCGCCTCCCCACCCACGCCTGCTCCACCCAGATCTCGCCGCCATGGCCCGCGCCGCCGCCCGCGCGGCGCTCCTCCTCCTCCTCGCCGTCGCCGGGGTTCTCGTCGGTCCGGCGGCGGCGGAGATCAAGCAGGAGTCCTTCAAGGACGACTCCCGCAGCTCCATCCTCTTCGAGAAGTTCGGCTTCGGCCCCCACGGCATGGTCTCCGTCTCCGTCGACGGCGTCAAGACCTCTTCAGCGCTCGCCAAGCCCGACCCCTCGCAGCTCGGCTTCTTCCTCCTCTCCGACGAGGCGCTCTTCGAGGCCATCTACGAGCAGGCGCCGCCCACGGATCTGAACCCCGACCCGGAGTCCTCCCCCAACTGCGTCCTCTCCAGCCCCTACGTCATACCGCTCTTCACCTTCGCCGAGCTCGACGCCAACGGCCACTACAACAAGACCTTCCCCATCACCCACCCCGACGAGTACAGCCTCTTCTTCGCCAGCTGCGCGCCGGAGACCAAGGTCACCATGGAGGTCCGCACCGACATGTACAACATCAACCCGGACCGCACCTTTGACTACCTCTCTGTCGGGATGGCCCCCGTCCCGGCGATCTACGCCTTCTTCGCCGCCTGCTACGTCGCCTTCCTGGCGGGGTGGCTCTACATCACTCTCTATCGCAACCGCCTCTCCGCCCACCGCATCCACCACCTCATGTCCGGCCTGGTCGTCGCGCGTATGCTCTACTGCATCTCGGCGGCCGAGGACCAGCACTACATCCGCACCGCCGGGACGCCGCACGGGTGGGACGTCATGTTCTACCTGTTCCAGCTCGTGAAGGGTGTCATCTTGTTCGCTGTGATTGCGCTGATTGGGACCGGGTGGTCGTTCCTCAAGCCATTCCTGCAGGACAAGGAGAAGAAGGTGCTCATGGTGGTGATCCCGTTGCAGGTTGCAGCTAACATTGCTGCTGCTGTGGTTGGCGAGACCGGGCCATTCTTGCAGGGATGGGTGACATGGAACCAGATCTTCCTGTTTGTCGATGTTGCTTGCTGCTGCGCTGTGCTCTTCCCAGTTGTGTGGTCGATGCGCTCTCTGCGGGAGTCATCCAAGACAGACGGGAAGGCGGCCAGAACCCTTGCCAAGCTCACGCTCTTCCGCCAGTTCTACGTCGTCGTGATTGGATACTTGTACTTCACCAGGATCATTGTCTATGCCCTCAAGACAATCACCAACTACAAGTACAGATGGGTGAGTGTTGTGGCTGAGGAGGTGGCCACCATGGCATTCTACATGTTCATGTTCTACATGTTCAGGCCAGCGGAGAGGAACCAGTACTTCGCCCTTGATGACGATGAGGAGGTAGCTGCAGAGATGGCGCTCCGTGAGGAGGAGTTTGAGCTCTAGATGACCGCGAAGAATGCTTAACGACAGGGGAACACAGCCATCACCAATTCGACTTCTCCTCGATGTGATGTTGATCATACTATACAGATTCAGGGTTTAGCTAATATTTGTCTATGTATTATGGTATAAATCTTGTTTCACTCCTCCCTTTTAGCTTCGGAAGCTGTTGATGATACTTGTGATAACTAGATTTCTTGTGTTGCAAAGTAAGGGGGAATTCAATCACTGCTAGTATCATTTTGCCAAGTCTTGGTTTCGGTTCTTGCAATTTCCATGTTTTATTATGACTACGAATGAATTACCATGTGGGTGAAATTGAAAAACATCTCGGTGCTATGACCTGTAAAGCTAAGTCATTGCTGGATGGTTGTTATGCATGATAGACTTGATTACTTATGCATGATTGACTTGATTGGGTACCAATGAGACCTACAGATAACAACATGCAGCAATCACTGGGAACAGAAAAGTAGGCCCGTAGAAGCAATTGTCTGAAACTCAGCATACTTGTTACTGCGTGCTGTAATTCGCGTAATCCATATATCTGGCCCTGGAAGCAGTAGCCATGTGCGAGCTATCCTGCTCCCTCGCTCAGCCTGTTCGTTTGGCTGGTGGCTGATGCTGATTTGTTCTGAGAGTAAAGTACTGTTGGCTGATTGCTGGTGGCTGATTTGTTCTGAGAGAAAAGTACTGCTGGCTGGTGGCTGATAAGCCAAACGAACAGGGTGCAGGTTCCTCCTCTGAATTGGTTCTGAATGTGGCTATTGGGTGATCATCAGGTTCTGTACTTCTGTTGCAGTGTAGGCTGTTGACTTTCAGGATTTTTTATAAGTTTAATTGATAACCCGTCTCGATAATCTGGAAGTTGTGGAGTTCCATCCGTTGCCATAAAGCGAGGGGAAAATTAGATTCTTATCATCAAAAGAGTCACTTTACGAAGATTTAGCATTAAAAGATCGGAGGGCAGCTATCTAGCATCGAAAGATTATCCGTTATAGCTGTATACCATTCCGTTCGCCTCCCGTCAAAATCGCTGCACACGCCGTCCCTCCCTCCCGCTCGCGGCTCAGCACCATCACCCCTCCCCTCTGCCTCCCGCGCTCGTCGGACGACGGTGACGACTCCTCGGTGGTGCTTGTGCTGCCGACGAGCTGAACCCGGTGATACTCCTCTGGAAGGAAGCCATGAAGAAGACGAGCTCCTGCCTCTTCTCCTCTCGTTCCTTTCTCTGCCCACCGGCTTGATGCTGCTTCTGCTCCGGCGGCCGGGGCCGAGCTCCCCCGCACCGCCGCACGCGCCCGCGACGGTGGCAGGGGTCAAGCTCGCCCGCTTGGCTTCTTCGCGCAGCTCGTCGCACGCGCGTCGAGATTATCGGCCTGGCGGCCTCCAACCTCACGAGTGCGACCGCCGCCATCAGTGCGTCGTCGAGCACTGCTGTTCTGCGGCTCCTTTCAACTGCGACCGTGAAGCTGGAGCTCACAATTGAACAACTAGGAACTCGAATTTTGGATGGGAAAAATTCAATTCAAGATTTGGAACTCAAATTGGGTAAGGAATCAGTTCAATCCAGGAATTGCTTGCGGCAGTGCAACTTTGTTTGCTTCTTTTCTCGGTGATTAGCTTGCTTGCACTTAGCAATCTGCAATCCGTATGGATTTTATTGCTTGGATGAACGACCAGCAGCTACTAGCAAGAGCATCGCATCACCCATTGATCCAAATCAAATCGAGATGTAGCAACCACATGCCGCACGCCCTTCGTAGCTGCAGACGCCATGGACCCCGCAGTGGCCTTGCGGCTGGCGAGGTAGAGCCGTAGAGGGCTGGCTTGCTGCGTGGGACTCGCAGCGCACGGTGGTGCTCCGCACCCCGCAGGAGGAGTACGGGTACTACTTCAAGGCGTTCGCGTTCGGCGGCGCGAACCCGCGGGAGCAGAGGGCAGCGCGCGAAGTTGCTGAGCCGCGGCCGAGCTCCAGCGCGAGCGCGAGCGGGAGCGGGAGGGAGAAGGCGGCGCGAACCAGCGGGACCAGAGGAGAGGGGCGAAGGTGCTGAGCCGCGCCGGAGCTCCAGCGCGAGCGCGAGCGGGAGGGAGGAACGGCGTCTGCAGCGAGGTTGACGGGAGACGAACCGAATGGTATATAGCTAGACCTTTTGATGGTAGATTGCTGCCCTCCGATCTTTTGATGCTAAATCTCCATAAGGTGACTCTTTTGGTGGTAAGGATCCAATTTTTCCTAAAGGAGAGTTTCTATCTTTCTGATACTCTTGATACCTCGACAACATATGGTACAACATATGTAGAACAGACAGCAGGCCGACAAAGGAGGTACCCGAGCATCTTTTGAGGCCCGGCAGGATGCGTTTTCCACCATTGCATTGTCTTTCCCCCCTCCAAGCTGGTACGCGGTGGCGACGGTGCCCATTGCCCCAAGCTTTAAGGCCTGCTTTCAACTGCTTGCCAGAGCATGGTAACTTCCGTCTCCATTCCGGGGTCTTTGTGCCTTGTTTCGCCCGGTCGGCCTTTGAGCTTCATCGATGGTCTACCGAGGCATCGACAACGACGACGACGATCACTGGAAACGCCACGGGCCAATATCCAATACCAACATCCACTCGTTCTTGGGAGCAGGATACCGAATCCAGACGCGAAGAACGATACGTGCAGGATCAAGAAGTGCAGACCGAACGACACTGCCATGGCCAGCAGGAGCCATGGTCAGTAGACTTGCATCTTCAGGGAGTTGAACATCTCCATGGTGACGAGGACGATGAGGGAGATCGTCGTTTAGTTCGTGAGGTGAAATTTTTGAGTTTTCTTTCAAGGTCTATTAGGAGTATTAAACGTAGACTGATAACAAAAATAATTACACGAATAGACCGAAAATTGCGAGACGGATCCATTAAGTCTAATTAATTCATCATTAGAGATAGGTTATTGTAGCATTGCTCTATTTTTGTTCTTGCTTGCTGATGCATTGCTCTGTTTTTGTTCTTGCTTGCTGATGCATTGCTCTTAATGTTGCTTACTTGTTCTTCTCTGAGCTTTTGGCTTGCTGTAGAGACTTGATCACACTTGACATAGCATTAGGGATCTGCCTTTGCCAAAATCGGTCAGACCGGTTTGGTGCAAGCAGCACCTCCAGTTCTTGTGGACACGCTTCAATCAAGTGTCCGGGCTTCCTACACTTGTAACATATCCTCTACCTTAATCTTCTTTGCCTCATGTTCTTGCTTCTTGGCTGTGAGGAGCACATAAATTCATAATGCCCCATGTTTGAGCTCTTGTAGCATTGAATGTGATCAAGCTTCTTGTCCTTCAAATCTTGATACACTCTCCTCTTTATTGAATTTCTTTGTTTCTTGGAAAGTGTTTCTTGAACCTTGAGCTTAGTTAGGCAATGAGACCCTAAATGCTCCTTTGGGCGCTCATTGCACTTGATATGCTCAATTTTCATCTTTTCTTGACTCTTGCCCTTATTGATCTTGAGCTGATGTTTAGGAGTTGAGCTAATGATGGTTGATCTCTTCTCAACCTTCTTCACCATGTAATCACAGTTATCTTGAGAAGGTTGCATTTGACTCTTCTCCTTCAACTTACTCAAATCTTTCTTTAGCTTTTCAACCTCTTGAATGAGTTGATCATTTTCTTGAGCAACGAGGTCGTCACAAGACTCTACAAATACATGCTTAATACTAGATTGGCTTGCTTGAGAATAATAAGGATTAGTACAAGACAATTCAATGTTGACACGTGAGCATGTGCGTGTGTGTGAGAGAGGTTCAAAAGATTTTACCGACGAAAGAACCACCTCATGAGTTACTTCTAGTGTAGCATATGATTCTACAAGATTTTCATGAGAGCATTCAAGCTCTTTGTGACAAGCTTGCAAAGCCATATGCTCACTAGTGAGTTTCTCAAGTTTAGCATTGAGCACTTGCTTATCTTGTTCCAAAGATGCTACATATGTAGGCAAGCTAGTAGCACAAGCAAATTTATCAGACAAGACATCATATTTGCTGACCAAGGTAGAATTTGAGAGTTGAAGTGTTTGAACCTTTTGAGATAGGGCTTCGATGACTTCAATATAAGAATCTTTATCTTCCTTGATCTTATTGTTGTCCTTGGCCACCAAGCACTTGTGATCATCATCACTTAAGGATGAGGACCTTGAAGGCACTAAGGCTCGTCTTGATTGCCTTCGAGAGCTCTTCTTGTTCCTATATGGATTCCTCCTGGGCAAACTGGTCAGACCGGTTTGGAAAATCGGTCGGAACCGATTTCACCAGAGGAACCGTAGTCTTGTTCTTCTTTGCTGCTTGACTCACGAGAGGAGCCTCTAGAGGATCAGTGCAAACTTCTGAAATGGAGCACTTCTCTGAAGATACTCTCTCCACTTGATCCTCACTTGTTGATGGCTTGTCAAAATCGAGCCCAAAAACTTCATCTTCACTTTTGCTTTCGCCTTTCTCATCATCTTTAGCCATGAGTCTACTGTACGTGTGTGAAGATGAGTGGTTTGCAGCTATGAATTCTTCTTGCATACTTACTTTATGATCTTGATCATCACATTTGGGTTTATCATAAATATCTTGGAAAATTTCCCAAATGTCATGTACATCTATCACATCTTCACATATCAATTCCTGCACATCACTACTCAAGGTACTACAAATATAGTTAGTAACTCGAGCATTGAGTTGCCAACATTCTAAGTCCTCTAGAGATAAGAATGACAAGTCAATGTTGTCCACTGTAAGGTGAGGAGGAAGAATACTAGCAACTACAACCTGCTCAGCATGTGGACCAATAGTCCTAAATCCATGAAGTACATGAGCTGACCAAGAATCATAGTTTGAGCCACCTAAAGCTAATGGCTCAAAAGATACCTCATATGTTGTCGACATCTTTTCTCCAAGCGGTTAAGCTCGATTCGGAGCATCTTAGCTCTGATACCAATTGAAAGGATCTTGATGTCGTCTAGAGGGGGTGAATAGATAAATCTACACTGATAAAAACTTTCAACCTACTATCAGTACCGAAACCGATCAGACCGGTTTCCCAAACCGGTCATACCGGTTTGCCACAGAGAGTACTTTGCAAAACTGAAATTCTCTCTACGAGTTCTAGCACAGACCAAACTTGGTGTAGGGCTTCTTCAGATGTTTCCAAGAGTATCAATGAATCCTCTGCACACAGTACAAGCACACCAAAGTAGATCGAAGCGGAATCACAAGTATTATGCTAGAAACCTTGAGATAAAGCATGCAAGGTATATATATAAAGTAAATGCACGAGAGACACATGATTTATCCCGTGGTTTAGCTCGCCACTAAGACTGGCCTAAGTCCTCATTGTTGAGGTAAGCCACTAGGGTTTTGTGATCTCTTTCAATCCACTCCTCTCTCACACCTATCACCACAAGTGATAGATGGAGGGTTCCACTATCTTCAAGCTGCAATTACAAATTTCTTGGAGCATAATGCTTAAGCATGGGGGAGGTCGCGCTACACTTCAAGCATAAGGGACAGTAACAATTCCTCAACCCTCTTTTTGTCATTGTCTTTCTATATGTCTGTTCATATGTATATGCTTTCCACAACCTTAGATGCAACATTTGTACATCTCTCTATAGAATAACATGGCTACTAGGAGTACAACCTAGATTCGTTTTTGTTTTCAATAATAATCACTGTTACCTTGTTCTCACCATGATGATATCTTGTATGCTCTTGCCACTTTGCTCATTTTTGTGCTTGGTTTGTATATGATTAAGCTAGTGCTCTCTTTAATATGATCTGAAAATTAAATTAATGTCAGCCTAATCTTTTGTGGAGGGTATGTTGAGACCCATAGTATTTTTCATTGCTCTCATTTTTGAATGAATCAAAGATCATTTATTTTTGTTCTTAAAAGATATGCTAAACGTGTCTTTAATACCACTTGCATTTTGCTCAACCTATCCAAAGTCTTATATTCAATTGAGTGCAAAAATCTTAGTTTACAAGATTTATTTTTGGGTGCATTGATTCAAGGCTTGATTTTTCTGGCTCGAGACTAAGAAGCTGGTCATTCCGTTTTTGCGTATCCATCTTTATGCTAGCCTTTTCTATCCGTGCATTGTGAGTTTCCACATCAGGAATTTCGTTAACTTCGCCTGATATCCACCCACAAACCCAAAATATCTTTTTGTGTATACCTCCTTGACCACAACCCAAAACTTTGAGTATGGATGAATATTTCGAAGAAGATTACAAGGAAGGTGTCGTCAAGTGGAGTAAGATGAAAGGATCCCTAGAAGGTTTCAAGTATCTCTTCAAGAAAATACAAGAATTTCAGCACTTACCTTGGCACAATCATCACCTCTTTGCTCGGGGACGAGCAACGTCTAAGCATGGGGGGTTGCCAAGGAAGTACTAGTGTAGTCTAGAGTTCAAGGGGAGTAAAAAAAGTGATGAAAAAAAGAAAGATAAGGAAAGAAAAAAGTATGATGAGAAAAGCAAGAAAAGAAAAAAAGAAGAAGAAGAAGAAAAAGAAGAAAAAATAATAAAGCTCCCCGGTTCTCTAGCTACGTTTGGAGATTTCAAAAGGACTTCAAGATCAAGACCCATACTCATCTTTCCAACCATGTGCAATCTGATAACGAGGACTTCGTTTGTGCCTCGGGATCACTCTTTGCCATTTGCACATGTCCACCTATCTCAAAGTGTGTGTATTTTTCTCTTCCCCCTCTTTGGAACATTATTTTTCGAGTGACCTTTTTGACGAGTCTCGATAAATCCATGAGAAGCTTGTCTTGTTTTGATAATATCTCAACTATAATATCTTGGTAGGACTAAACTTTCCCAAAGCTCCATATAAAGCCTTCCACCAAATATTTGAGAGAGGAAAGAAGTAGTCCTAGTAGGCTTGAGAGACAAGATGAGATGAGAGTTCATGAGCAAGATGCAAGGAGGTTTGTTATTGATCTTGGTAAAACAATATTTCTTCATCCCGCTCTTTATTTTCAAAATTTCTGAGATTTGTTCAAAATTTGAGGGCATGATTAATTACTTGTGGAAAGAGCTTAAATGATATCTACCTTCCATAGAGATGAAAGCTAGTTACATTAGGGAACTTTAACAATGTAAACTTGGAGAGCATTATGTTTTCTCATGCATAATCAAGTGCTGGGTATGGACATTGAAAGGCAATACTGACATCCATTAAAGGCTTACTTGAGGACGAGCAAGGTTTAAGCATGGGGGGGTATGTTGACGGTCGATTTCCGTCAACTAAAAGCACTTGTTACACTTTGGTTTGAGCTTTGAATTATAACTAACCCGCCACTAGGCATACTAATGATGTAACAAGTTCACACTTGCATGTGGTTTTTGGAGTATGTTGTTATACGTAGGGTTTAAGCGCCTAAATGATGACTTCCAGGTAAAGTTCATCGAGCACTTTGTGAGAAGATCATGAAGCCCAACACAAGTCAAGGCACGAAAGAACATGACTCCAAATGACCCGAGGATCGAAGCATGAAGCCATGAAACTCCGAGGACCCGAACGGAAGATGCGGGAGTTTGCGCGCCAAGTACCCTTATCTAAACCGCGGGGAAAACGACGTCAAGGACCCACATGCAGTTCGGCAAAGAATCAAGAAAGCGCGAGATACCGAACCGGGCCAAAAAGGGCCTGAGCCGACCGGCTCATGCCGACCGGCCCCTTTGACCTAGTGCCTCCTCGGTGTATTTATATCCCCTACCTCCAACGGTCGCCACATCATTCATCACAACTCGGCGAAACCTAGAAGCAAGTACCGGAGGGAGACGATGGCCGCCGCAAGTCCTCAAAGTTGTCTAGGAGATGGCCTAGGCCGACCCTAGCCGCCATGGACGCCCTGCATGGTTCGATATCTTGGGCTACCCCGAGTGAAAAAGGCCACATGTGATCCATACGCTTGCAGATCGAAACGCGACACGTGTTTCAACCGTCATGTTGGCGGTCGATTTCTGTCAACCTAGCCACATGTTTACCTTCTATGTTGGTATTAATTTGATATTCACACTAACGATCCTAACCCTCATTATATGTCAAGTTCGCACTCGTGCATGGTATTTGGAGTTTATTATTTACACAGGAATTAAGAGCCTAAATGAGGACTTCCTGATAAAGTTCATCAAGGGTTGTACAAGAAGATCATAGAGCCTGGTACAAGTCAAGATACAAGATGAACATGACTCCAAATGAACCAAGGACTAAAGCGTGAAGCCAAGAAGTATCGAGGACCTAGATGGAAGATGCGGGAGTTCATACGCCAAGCACCCTTATCTAAACCGCGAGGAAAATGACGTCAAGGACCCACATGCAACTCGGCAAAAGTTTTAGAAGACACGAGAAGCGACGGGAAGGAAGCCGGGGCCGAACTGGGCCCAGGCCGGTCGGCCCAGGCCGGCCGGCCCAGCCCATTCCGGGCCCGGTTCGGCGCCCCCTTTGACCTAGATGACCTTCGGACTATTTATAGTCCCCGTGCCTCGAGCCACGCATCAAGCCATTTGTCATCCGCCGCCGAGGAGCAGAGAAGAGAGGGACACCCTTCCGGAGAGGAGAGAGTCGAGATGGTTGACTAGGGTTTCCCTAGCCGACGTGGGAACCTTGCATGGAAGACCACGTCGAAGTTCTAGAAGCTAGGATCAAGATCAAGGTAGGATCCCGGTGGTGATCTTGTCCATGTATTATACTTCATGTTGAATTTGCAAGATTGAATCCGATTTCTAGCGATCAAGTGCTTTCACTACGATTTTGTCTTCGCTTGGGTTTTCTTATTCTCCAATCTATTCCGCGGATAGATTGCATAGGATGTTCTTGTAGCCATGGTGGCTAGAGGTGCATACCTGACTTACCGAGCGTTTTCAACTTGTTCCTCGTGAACGTGCTCTTAGGTTCACCTACACAATAAGCGGGACATCGTGACAGGATGTTGATCACGTGTACGGTAGGTGCCTTTGAGGGGTGGAACGGAAGCCACGATTTAAAGAGGCTTTTAATGAGATTCGTTTGCTTTATTCTTCTTGGTTTTGGAACTTCAACAAAAGACCTGATCCAATCTCTAGATTGGTTTTACCTCCCCTCTCTTTCTCTTGCTACCTCTGGTGTTAAGTAGATTAGATGTGTTTTCATGGTTCTTCCATAGAATAGATGCAAAAACCCTTTTCAAGATCAAAGTGTTTTCCGCTTATTAGATTGGATCTTGCGTTACACATTGTTCCACAGATTCGATACCTTGGGTTCACCACTCAAGGGAAGAAGGGTCCCTTGACTACGACGGAGGATTTGTCCGCTTGCAAGTCCAAACGAACTTTGCAACGATAATCAAACGTCAACAAGCCCCTTTTTCTTGCGCCGTTGCCGGGGAACAAGTAATCAAGATTCAATCTAGTATTGCGTTTGTAAATATTTTCAGTTTTTCTCTTGATTTTTCTTTTACATCTCTTAATTTTGATCATCCTCAATAAAAAATCAATCTAATCTATGGTTTTGCTAAACCCTAGCTTTCTTTTAGTTTTTGTATATATTTGGCTAACCCTAATGGGAGGTGGACGGCTACATCTCCAACAAAAAAATATATATTTTGTGGATGGTCTAGAAAAATTTTGCAGGTAAAGGTGGCGTGCAACACGAAGATCTAAAAGTGG
This sequence comes from Cenchrus fungigraminus, assembly GCA_036936925.1. Classification (NCBI taxonomy): domain Eukaryota; kingdom Viridiplantae; phylum Streptophyta; class Magnoliopsida; order Poales; family Poaceae; genus Cenchrus; species Cenchrus fungigraminus. The sequence goes on from CM072779.1 coordinate 13,752,335, forward strand.
AGGCCGGACATCCTCGGAATCTCCAAGCGAAACTCCACCTCCAAGATCAAAAGGCGATGAACCTCATCCGCCACTCATCCTAAGGAGATCGTTCCTCAAGACCGTTGGAGCAACAATCGACGTCGGCAAGGGAGAGATCAAGTGATGGCGAGAGGAGTGCATTCAAGTAACCACGATTCGAGGTATGTAACATGGTCAATACAAAATACATTCTACCTCATTGTTGCATCGGAAGAGAGGAGCCAAAGGAGAATGAAGCAGAGACACAAAAGTTGTTGCATCCGTCAAGACCAAGAATCAACACCCTCCTGTGAAGACCAAAAAGATGACTAAGCCGAAGGATAAACCTACACCAAGGCCAAGGATGGTGTAGAAGTGGGGTCCCCAAGATTGCAACGCCCACAAAGAGTGTTGATCCGAAGTGAAGAAGAGAAGAAGTCTAGCTATAGACTATAAACGAAGCGCTTTGCGGGAGGCAACCCGTTCGTCGAGTCAAGAATAAGCTACTGGGAGGACAACCCGATCAAGAACAAAGCTACCGGGAGGGCAACCCGGAAGATTTCCGAATTTCAAGTAAGTGAGTCTTAGAATTTGCTACACAAAACATTTTATTGACTCTTAAGTGGTTGAACAAGTTTCAGAGAACCTTTTATTTGCTCGGTCGTTTTATTTGGATTTTTCGATCTTAAACCAATGACATAAGCCATCCTATGTTTTATTTGCCTCTTTTTGAGAAACTCGTACCAAAAATTTAGATCATATCCAAGCCTTTCATCCTCTCCATGATGTGAAGGTTGGCTTGTTTTGCATGATAAAAACACACGAGTATAGCCTTGCTATGTTCCTTAATGGTTTTTAATCTTTGACGCATGGTCGGACTTGTGTGAACCTAGGAAACTTGATTTTTGGTTTCTTTCAACTTGACATCTACCGGTTTCTCTAGAATTAGAATTTTTCTAAGCCCTATTGAATTTATTTTTTATTCAAAATCTCTCTCTCTCATGTTTGGCCAAAATTAGAACCTAAACCTATGCCCCCATGGTCAAGTCGGAGGAGCTTGCTATCAATTAATGAAAGCAATCGATCCCGGTGCAACCAAAATAAATTTTACAATTGTTTCGGATGCCTAAAATCTCCTCTAATGATATATTTGGACTCATCGCTAGCGCTGAGTTAATTTTTAATTTTCAAAATTAGAGGAGTAATTAGCATCTAAACATGATCAAGGGGAGGTTTTTGAGCTTGATTAACATATAGTGCTCCATGATGCATCGCGGGAAGGCATCCATCATTTAGCATCTTGGGCACATGCAAGGACAAGTATGGGGGAAGCAAGGGCTTTGTTTTGTAGGAAATTAGTGGAAGCACATGAGGCAAGGGAGCAAAGAAGTGACATAAAGCAAAATAATGGAGGTGGAACCACGCAAGCAAAGGAGTGGTTGTGAATGTTTGGGTGATGGAATCTCGTGGATCATGCGGAAATAAGGCAACAAGGGAGCAAGGAGCATCTCAGAGAAAGATCAGAGCAAATGGAGCTGGAAGGCCCCTAGGCTGATCGGCCTAGGCCGGCCAGCCTGGCCTCCATTGATGACCCCCGGTGTTCCCCTTCACCCAGTAAGTATTTTATCCATTTGTTAATTCGTGTTCTTGAGTTCATAACCCATATGTTACAGAAACAACCTACTTGTGCACCTCACTCCACCCTCCATATACTTTCTTTGTGTGTATTTCCACCGGCGAGAAACCCCCAGGGGAGTTGTTTGTGACTTTGTGCAGCAAGGCACGATGAGAGAGATCATGAACATTTCCTCGGAAGGAAGACACGATCATCATCGTCGGAGTCATCATCGAGCTCTTCGAGGAGGCACTCGGTCTCCGAGTCTCCCCGAAGCATGGAGGAAGACGTGGCACCACCGAGGAGTGGAACGGTGCCCCTTTGTGGTATAAGGAGTACGTGAAGCTCGTCCATGCGGTACACCAAACCGCATGGACACACGGAGGAGCCACTCGTTCCACCACGACGCTCAACTCACTCATCCACTCCACCACCATATACTCCGAGGCATTCCAATGGATTCATCATGAGGAGGAGGAGGAGAAACTTGTTCGTCTTGAGAGGAGACTTGTGCCAAATGTTGACTTCGATGACGCCCTTCAAGTGTAGGATTCTACTCGGATATCAAATCTTGAGCAACCTTGGATGGGTGCAATTCTTTAATGGAGTTGGTGTGACTACTCACAAGGAGCTTGCCTTGGAAACTCTTATACATTGGCACCAGTCATTAATGAAGGGGTGTCATGCCTCTCATTCCGCCTTGAAGATAAAGAGCAACTAGTTCCTTATGGATATATTGGAGAACTACTCGGTTACAAGAAGGAAGCCCCGGAGCAAGTTGATGTCCAAGAAAATATGTTAGAAGGATTTTTGGGAATGATTTCGGGAGAAGATAATAAGGAACCCAAAATTTCTCCTTGTCGTGATTTCTTTGGGATCAAGTACATGAAGCAAGGAAAATTTATTAGTGGAGATGAGAGGAGAAGGTACAAGTTGACAAAGATTAATGTTCCTCTTCCCAACATGAGGTTGAGATTGAATGAAGACAAAATTGGTTAGAGGAAGGATTTCTTGTACCGGCAAAGAAGATTAAAAAGAAAAATTGTGGGAGAGGGATCATCCTCCGCGGCCCAAGACGAAGGAGAGGCTGCACATCAAGATAATGAACAACCACATGGAGGGATTCCGATGCCACCACCATAGGGAGGAAGTATGCCAATGCAAGCATGGGGGAGTGGGGTAGCCACACCACCACATCCTCCACCATACATGGTTCCTAACAAAGTTTTCATGGCACCCCATCCAAACCAATGCAAGTTAGACCTGAGCATTCCACGGGCCGGGCCGGGCCGAAAAAACCCGGGTTTTTCGGGCTGAGAAAATCCTGCCCATGACCGTCCCATGGGACGTGTCGGGCCTCTGTTTCCGGGCCGGGCTCGGGCCGGGCCCGGGCTTGGGCGGGCCGCCCGCACATTTTATAGTGTAAAATAGCTAAAATCAGCATTTCGGGCCGGGCTCGGGCCAAGATTTTTTTTCGCGGGCTTCAAGATCTCTGCCCACGCCCGTCCAGTAAGGTCCGTGGGCGGGCCTGGTGCGGGCCGGGCCTGCGGGCCGGGCCGGGCTTATAATGCTCAGGTATAATGCAAATCAAATGGAAGAAGGGACCTTAAACATTGCCTATCAAATTGGTCGCCTTCACATATCACCGCCGGAATAATTTCAAGAGGACCGACGCAACCATGCTACAAGCAAGATCATCAATATCAACCACCGTAAGATGAAGAATGAAGAAGGAGGAAGAAAAAGAAATAATAATGCTTTCAACTTCGGTTCGATTTTCCCTCTTTCCTTTTCTTTATTTTCAGTTTTTATGCAAGTTTATATATGCGTAGCATTTTTTATTTTTATTTATTTTCAGCATGTGTGTTAGTAGTAGTGTTTGCTTTAAATCAACATGAATAAAGTTTGCCATCAAGTTTATCACCTTTAGTGAAGATAAAAAGTTGATGCCTTGTTGATATGTGATGATCGTTGCCGCTTTGCTCGATCTTATGCTTGATTTATGCATGTTTAAGCTAGTGCTCTCTTTTAATATGAATCTGAAATTTAATTAAATGCTAGCCTAATCTTGTGTGGAGGTTATGATAACTCAAGTCCCATAGTTCTTTTTCGTTGCTCTCAATTTTTAATGAATCAAAGAACCTTTTTATTCTCAAAAAGTTATGCTAACCTTGTCATGAGTACCGCTTGCATTTTGCTCTACCTATCCAAAGCCTAAATTTACTTGAGTGCAAAACATTAGTATATACAAGATTTATTTTTGGGTGCATTAATTCAAGGCCTGATTTCTCTTGCCCGAGACTAAGAAGCTGGTCATTCTGTTTTTGCGTATCGTTCTTTATGCTAGCCTCTTCTATCCGTGCATTGTGAGTTTCCACATTGGGAATTTCGCAAACCTCGCCGGATATCCAACCACAAAACCCAAACATATCTTTTTTTGTGTTCACCTCCTTGACCACAACCCAATATATGAGTATGGATGAATATTTCAAGGAAGATTACAAGGAAGGTACTTCAAATGAGTAAGGAAGAATTTCAAAAGGATCCCTAGAAGGTTTTTCGAGTATCTCTCTCTAAGAAAATATGAGAGCTTCAACTTCCACCTTGGCATATTATCACCTCTTTTGCCCGAGGACGGGCAAACGTCTAAGCATGGGGGGTTGCCAAGGAAGTGCTATAATAGTCTAGAGTTCAAGGGGAACAAATTAAAAAAAAGAAAAAAAAGAGAGAAAACGTATGATGAAAGAAAAAAAATGATGAAGAAGAAAAAGTATGATGAGAAAAAGGAAGAAAGAAGAAAGAAAAAAAAATATATAATAAAGCTCCCCGGTTCTCTAGCTATGCTTAGTGCTTTTTGAGTTTTCAAGAGGATTCAAGATCAAGACCCATACTCATCTTTCCAACCATGTGCAATCCGATAACGAGGACTTCGTTTGTGCCTCGGGATCACTCTTTGCCATTTGCACATGTCCACCTATCTAAAAGTGTGTGTGTTCATCTCTCCCCCCTCCTTGACAACATTAATTTTCCAATGACCTTTTTGACGAGTCTCGGTAAGACCATGAGAAGCTAGTCTTGTTTTAATAATATCTCAACTATAATATCTTGGTAGGACTAAACTTTCCTTTAGCTCCATATAAAGCTTTTCACCATATACTTTGAGAGAGGAAAGGAGTAGAACAAGTAGGCTTGAGAGACAAGATGAGATGAGAGTACATGAGCAAAGTGCAAGATGATTATTTTTGATCTTGGTAAAGCAATTTTTCTCTTTATCTCATTCTTTATTTTTCAAAATTTCTAAGATTTATTTAAAAGTTTGAGAGCATGATCAAGTACTTGTGGAAAGAGCTAGAATGATATCTACCCTCCATAAAGATAAAAGTTAGTACATTATGGAACTTTAACAAATATAAATTTAGAGAGCATTATGTTTTCTCATGTATGATCAAGTGTAGGGTATGAACATCGAAGGGCAATGCTGATATCCATTGAAAGCTTACTCGAGGACGAGCAAGGTTTAAGCATGGGGGGATGTTGGCGGTCGATTTTCGTCAACCTAGCCACATGTTTACCTTCTATGTTGGTATTAATTTGATATTCACACTAACGATCCTAACCCACATTGTATGTCAAGTTCGCACTCGTGCATGGTATTTGGAGTTTATTGTTTACATAGGAATTAAGAGCCTAAATGAGGACTTCCAGATAAAGTTCATCAAGGGTTTTACAAGAAGATCATGGAGCCCGGTACAAGTCAAGATACAAGATGAACATGACTCCAAATGAACCAAGGACTAAAGCGTGAAGCCAAGAAGTATCGAGGACCTAGACGGAAGATGCGGAAGTTCATACGCCAAGCACCCTTATCTAAACCACGAGGAAAATGACGTCAAGGACCCACATGCAACTCGGCAAAAGTTCTAGAAGACACAAGAAGCGACAGGAAGGAAGCCGGGGCCGAACTGGGCCGAAATGGGCCAAGGCCGGTCGGCCCAGGCCGGCCGTCCCAGCCCATTCCGGGCTCGGTTCGGCGCCCCCTTTGACCTAGATGACCTTCGGGCTATTTATAGTCCCCGTGCCTCGAGCCACGCATCAAGCCATTCGTCATCCGCTGTGAAAGTGCATCTAGGCCCCTAAGTGGATTTTGGTAAATTGAATGACAAAGCGATTAAAGATCTAACTTGTTTGTTTAAGAGTGTGAGCAGGTTCTTATTTAATTATTCATGAGTTAATATTGTTATATATTTGAGGATTAATATTGTATGGCTCACATGATGAAGACAAGCAAGTGTGTGGTCCTTTGATAAGAAATGGTGAATGTCAAGCAATCAAATGAAGATAAATATTGGGGATATTTGCCAAAGAACAATTACAAGTCTCCAATGAATGTGGTAGCTTGATTGAAAGTCAATGGGTCATAAAAAGAGAAATGGTGTTCTCTACTATAGTAAATGCAAGACTTCATGTGATGATTGTGAAAGGATACAAGGAGGAGTGTATTTTTGATGATCCTAAGATTGGAAGCTTGCATAAACATTGTCAATCAAGAACAAGCATTTGAAGCGGTATTTCAAATGAAGATCAAATTTAGATGAAGCAAAGTTGAACTCAATGTGATTTGGGTAAGTGATGAAGAGATCAACCGAGGTGACTAGGGTGAGGGACTAAGCAATCTTTGGGGCCCTAGCTAAGCCGCCATTTCGTGTTTTGCTAAGGTGAAGTTCTAGCATCCGTGGGGTCTCCAAGTATCATATCCAAGCCTTAACCGAGTGAAGCAATGCAACTCATCTACATGTTATGTTTGGCAATATGGAGTGACTTAAGGATCTAAGCATGCATACCTATGCTATATGGAAAGATCTTAAGTTACTAGCTCAAGTATGGATGTACTCATGAAGATAGCAATTGTTGGAAGCCCTCAAGTTCAACACATTCAAGTATGGCAAGATGAAAGGTATACAAGCTCAAGAGGTTGATTAGGTATTTACTTTTATCCTTGAGTATAGGAATGCCGTACTATCAAGAGGGATGCAACATTAGCTTCATGACAAGTATCAAAAGTGCTCATTAGTTGACCTATGTGAGAAATAGCCTTGAGAGTGTCCCTGAGTGAACTAACAAACCTCTAACCCAACCCTAGCCACTTCAACACGTCTTGAAGTGTTTGCGAAAAGAGAAAAAGGGGTTTTAGGAGCTCTCTGCCCAGGGCGGTCTAACCGCCCATGGGGGGCGGTCTAACCGCCCCCTGTCAGCCAACGGCTAGTTTTTCAAACTGGCCGGAGGGGGGCGGTCTAACCGCCCTGACCAGGCGGTCTGACCGCCCCGGTCGCTTTTCTAACGGCTAGTTTTCCTTGAGTGGGGTATAAGTACCCCACGAGCTCCACTTGTTGGAGCTGCTGACTTTAGGGTTGCTGGTGTGCTTCCCCTGCGGTTTTTGAAGAGCCAAAGCTATAGAACCTCTCTCCAACCTTCTCTTTGTGAGATTTGTGAGATTCAAGCTCTATTCTTGTGTTGGGTTGAGAGATTGAGTTTGTGTGAGCTTTGTGAGCTGAGAAGAGCCATTCCATAGCTTGAGCACTTGTGGTTCGCATCTACAAGCCTTGAAGCATTTGTTACTCTTGGAGGTTCGCCTCCTAGACGGCTAGGCGTCGCCGGCTAGCTCCCAAGGTTGTGGTGAGCAGCGGCAAGTTTGTGAGGGCTGTGATCTTGCCTCTTCGTGAAAAAGATAGCCTTAGTGGAAAGGAGGAAAGCGGTTGAAAGAGACCCGGCTTGTTGTGGGAGATTTCCCTTACAAGCTCCTCAACGGAGACGTAGCCGTTCCTTAGTGGGCGGTGAACTTCGGGAAACAAATCTTGCGTCTCCATTGTGGTTTGCTTCACTTGTGGTTTTCTAGCATATTTATATTTGCTTCCGCTTCGATCTACTTGGGTGTGCTTGTCTTTGTGTGCAGGGATTATTACCCTGCTTGCTACCATCTACCAAGGTCACTCACCAAGTTTGGTTCGTGCTAGAAGTCAAGAGGAGCTTGAGCCACTCTCGGGTAGCTTTCTGCGAGAAGGCGGTCTAACCGCCTGCAGGGGTCGGTCTAACCGCCTCCCCCAGTAGAAAACGGCTAGGCGGTCTAACCGCCCTGTGAAGGCGGTCTGACCGCCCCTGCCAGTAAGCTCAAGTTTTCGGGGGAAAAGTTTTATTTTGTCGACTCGCCTATTCACCCCCCTCTAGGCGACATCAAGGTCCTTTCAATTGGTATCAAAGCAAAGTGCTCCGTTTCGAGCTTAACCGCTCAGAGTTTGACGATGTCAACTACATGTGAGGTACCGTTTGAGCCTCTAGCTCTAGATGGCTCAAACTACATTTCTTGGTCAGCAAATGTTCTACATTCGCTTAAGGCTATGGGTCCCACTGCGGAGAGCATTGTAGTTGCGAGTATCCTTCCAAAAGATTGGACATACGTCTCTCTTGAGGATTTGGAAAACACGCAACTCAATGCCTCTATTGTTAACTTTTTGCGTAGTTCTCTATGTGAAGATTTTCAGGAATTTATGCTAGAGAACAAGAACATTTGTCGGGATGCTTATCGCATTTGGATTTTACTAAAATCCTTTGTGGACTCCAAATTGGATGAAGATGAAAGTGATGACGAAGATGAAGATGAAGTAGAGGAGTGCTGCACTGCCTCTACAGCCACCACAGAACATCAAGCATCCATTCTCAAGAAGGAAAAGGGCGAAAGAAGAGAAGAACAAGCTCCTCTGGAAGGGGCGGTCAGTCCGCCCTCCCAGGGCGGTCTAACCGCCCCTGGCAGAGGAAGTCAATTCTCGTGTGTCGAGAAGACCTCTCAAGCCCCAAGCACATCCTCACCTTTTCTTGAAGCCTCAAAAGCTTATTATGATAAAGGTGCTTGCCTAAAGACCAAGAAGAAGAAGAACAAGAAAAAGAGAAGAACCAAAGGAGGAAAAATTGAAAAAGATGAAGCCTCAAGATCGATGGAAAAGCAACTTGAGACTCTTCAAACTGAGCGTGCCTCCATGGTTTGTGAGTATGAGTCATTGGCTAAACAACTTGAGTATGCTAAAGCTAATGACATGCTAGAAGCTAAACTAGAGAAGCTCACTAGAGAGCATATGGCTCTACAAGTGAAACACAAGGAACTAGAGTGTTCTCATGAGAAGCTTGTAGATTCTTATGCTTCACTAGAAATTGCTCATGAGGTTGTTTTATCTTCGGTTAAATATTTGCAACCTCTCTCACACACTTGCACATGCTCACTTGTCAATAATGTTCTTGCTTGCACTAAACCTTGTTGTACTCAAGCAAGCCAATCTAGCATTAAGCATGTACTTGTAGAATCTTGTGATGACCTCATTGCTCAAGAAAATGATCAACTCAAGCAAGAGATTGAAAAACTTAAGAAGAACTTGAGTGAGTTGAAGGAGAAGAGCAAAGTGCAACCTTCTCAAGATAACCATGCTAACATGGTGAAGAAGCTTAAAAAGGGGTCAACCGTCACTAGCTCAGGTGAGAGCCAGGTGTGGTTCGAGGACCGGTGGATGGTCGCTTCCTGGTGTGATGAGTGATTGACAACGTGGTGTGGACTGATTCTTGGCTAAGTATTGCAGATGCAGGTTGCGACTTGACTGGTGCAGGTGCAGGTGAAGAACAAGCGTGAAAGGTCGTTGCCGATGAGACCTCCAGGTGTGGAGAAGACAAGTAGGCTTGGTTTGAGGGACCCGGTGGCCAGCGGGGTCAAGTGCGGGCCGCATGGTGGCAAGAACGGCAAGATGAAGTCATGGACGGTTTCTTGGTTGAGCCTCAAAACCAAGGTCGAGCCGGGACTACGTGGGAGCCGAGTCATGAGTGGTGATTGGCGGAGGCTACACCGAGTTCGCGGGGTTTCCAGTGGTTCACCAGAAAATCACTGGGTTCCTTGGTTGATCCACAAAGCCAAGACCGAAGAACCGAAGACGGAGGTGCAGCAGCTCTAGACTGGTCTGACCGGTGGGTCTGACCGGTGGGTACCGGTCTGACCGGTGAGGAGCACCGGTCTGACCGGTGTGCGACGACGCAGTCCGGAATCTTCGAAGCGGAGGACACGCGTCGGGATCGCAAGGCTTGCGTCGAGGCTAAGCAAGTTTGCGGTCGCTGGGCATCCGTCCGATGGTGCGAAGACAAAGACTTCCAATTTCGCCCTCGAGGGGCATGTATCCCTAGTTAGCTAGTAAGGGTATTTTCGTCTTTCAGTTGCCTCCATATAACCCAAGTGGTGAGAGGATGGCAGCCATCTCTTGGAACCCTAGCTCATTTGGTTTTCCTATTTTCCTTCCTATTTTCTTAGGATTTTCGTAGGACTAGCTTGAGAGCTTCATGGTGAGATCTTGTGAGAGGGAAGGATGATCGGGCGGCAAGCTAGACCTTGTATGAACCTCTTTGGTATGTATAGATGATTCGGCGTGGTTCCTCAAGGCTTGGATGTGTCTTTCCCGTTTCTCCTTTTTGGTGATTTTCGGAGCCCTTTCTTGGCGATTTTCTTGGAGCGATTTCGAGGCCTTTCTCTTTGGGATTTGGTGGGGGATGTATGCATGAACCCTTCGTGGTTCTTTTCCCTTTGATTCCCCTTCCAAATCCGTGAGCAAAGGGGCTCGATTTTAGGGTTTTCGTGGCTCTAGGGTTAGAGGTGTTCTTGGTGGGATTTCTTCGATTCCTCTTGATTTGACAAGTTTTGGTGGACCAAATCTTGGCTATGGAGTACCCATGAGGTGTTCCTACTATCCCCAAAGTCTTGTGCAAAACCGTGGAGCGAATCGGGAGATCGGGAGTTGGATTTGGAGGAGTTGACTCGCGGGCGCTGTTCATCCCGAGCTGCCCAGGCACGACCGGTCTGACCGGTGCTGTTGACCGGTCTGACCGGTGCTAGCCCTTGGTGGGTTTTTGTCTCGGGGAATAGCCTTGTCCGTGTGGTTTTGTCCCGTGGTCCTGCTGATCAGTTCTTGGCGTGCTTGGAGTTGTTTTGCTAGGTTTTGTGAGGGGTTCTTCTTCTTCACAGGTTGTGTTTCGTGGTGGTTTTTGTTCCAGAGCCTAGAGGAGTCACTGAGGCTTCCTGGAACGTTTGCTGTGCGGCTGCTGTAGCCACCGGCCTGACCGGCTCTGTCCACCGGTCTGACCGGTGTCACCGGTCTGACCGGCACAGGCCATCGGTCTGACCGGTGTAGCACAGGCAGCAAGCCGTGCAAGTTTCCGCTGTGTGGTTTGGTGAATTTTGGCTCAGAAGGTTGAGTGTTGGTTCCTAGGACCAGTAGCACTCCAGTGGCTGCGTGGTCTTGGCCAACTTGGGTAGTTGGGTCGGAGACGTGAGTTGGAAGCCGTGTTCGTCTTGTTGGAGTTCTTATCTCCTTCGAGAAGAATTTTTATCGGCTCCCATTCACTCCCCCCTCTCTGGTTCGCCTAATCGGTCCTTCAATTGGTATCAGAGCCGGTTCGGGTCTTTATTGACTCTTACCAGTCTAAGATCCAAAGATGGCGTACCAGGAACGGGGTTCGGGTCCTCCGCACATCGATGGGAAGAACTACCAGATGTGGCAAAGGCGGATGGCGGCGTTCCTCCGCGGAAAGGGTCAGATCCTTTGGGATGTCACGGTGAACACAGCTTATGTTCATCCGATGAACTTCCTTGCTCCAGGATCGAGGGATATGTTCGAAGCCAACAACAAGGCTGTCGACTACTTGTTTCGTGCTCTGTGTCAGCCTGAATTCGATCGGGTTCAGACAGAGGACTTAGCCTGTAGGATTTGGGAGCAGTTGAAGGATGCTCATGCTGGGAATGCTCAGGTTCAGGCTCGGATGTACGCGACTTACCGGAGAGAGTACGAGAACTTCACTCATCTCCCTGGCGAGTCCGTCGATGCCCTTTTCCAGCGATTTACGGTCGTTGTGAACAACATGAGAGCCAATGTGGACGTCCTCCCATACAATGATCATGATAGAGCCGTGAAGCTCTTGCACTCGTTGGATCGTACCGTATGGGACGGGAAGTTTGAGGCTATTGTTGAGTCCGAGAAGTATGACACCTTGACGGTGAACGAACTATTCTCGAAGCTCAAGTCGGCTGAGTTGGACCGTGGTATGACAGCCAAGATCGAGAGCCCGACTGATTCTCATAGTCTCGCTCTCGTTAGTGGCAAAGGAGCTAAGTCTAACGCTAACGCATCCTCCAGGATGTACTCTCTGTCTTCTTTGATGTCTTTGCCAGATGAGGAGTTCGACGTGCTTGGAGAGGACGAGCTGGCGTTGCTGACCAGGCGGTTCGAGAGGCTGCACGAGAACCGGGTGAACACGAGGAGGACAGCACGGACGTGCTTTCAGTGCGGCAAGCCAGGACACTTCGTCGCCGACTGCCCGGAGAAGACGGAGAACAAGGACGGTTACAAGGACGGCTACAGGCACCGATCGAGCAAGGATGGCAAGTACCGATCGAGGCGCGATCACAAGCACAAGAACAAGCACAAGGACGAGCGACGGTCGAGGAAGAAGGATGGCCGCGGCAGGAAGGCCCGAGCAATGGTCGGAGCGAGCGACGTCGACTCCAGCTCCGCCTACTCTTCCTCGAGCTCGAGTAGCAGTGAAGATGAAGGTGATCGGCGCAAGAACAAGAAGTCATCCAGGAACTTGAGCGGGTTGAGCTGCTTCGCGGGAGATGGCTTCTGCGGCATGGCCCGTAGCTCCGGCAGCAAGAAGAGCCACCAGAGTGACTCGGACTCTGACTCCGAGGATGAGGTATGTGATGAGCTCTCTTCTTTGTGCAAGGAGAATGATGAGTTGGTTGACTTGCTTGATAACCGCGATCACATGCTTAGAGAGGCCAAGAAGATGAGGAAAGAACTTAGGGCCTCACTAGAAGATGCTAGGAACCGTGTGGCTGAGCTAGAAACCCAGAACCTAGATGCTAAGCTTGAGATTGATTCGCTTAAGGCTTCTCCTGTGGTTTCTGATGAGATTGATTGTTGTGATTGCTCTGTGTACCTAGCTGATCTTACTGCTCTTAAGGATAAGCATGCTTCTACTTGTGATGAACTAGATATGCTTAGGGTTGAAGTGGCTGAGCTTAAGTCTAGACCTGCTTTGCTAGGTGCTTGCACTTCTTGCCCTGTTTTGCATGGAAAGATTGATGAGTTGCATGCTTACACTGTTTCGCTTGAGGCTAAGTTGAAAGAGCCTATTCCCACTTCTTGCTCTACTTGTGAATTGCATGCGGTTAAGAATTTGGAGCTTGCACATTATATTGATCGCTTGCAGGATGAGAATGATGAGCTGAGAAAATGTATGAGCTGGTTGTCGGGTCAGGAGCCTCAGCTTGGTATCATGATAGCGGCTTTCAAACGCTATGATGGTCAGGCACTTGGGGCTGACAAGCTTGGAGAGAACTGTGGTGAGGGAGTTGAGAGAGTTGGAGAGATTCCTATCCTACAACCAAACAGACACAAGAACAAGTTTGAGCCCAAGCCTAACCATCTCAGAAACAAACTTGACACTACTCCAGATCCACCCATAATCCCTCACCCAACAAATGATTTTCAGAAACCGGTGAAGTTTGTGAGCCCAAAGGGAGGTGAGGAAGGAGAGAAGAAGGGTGAGAAGCCGAGTAGGCAGCCCCAACCCAAGCCTAAGCCTAAGCCACAGCCCATAAAGTTCCATTGTGGGTATTGTGGGAGAGATGGTCACAAGGATGAGTTTTGCTTCAAGAGGAAGCGTGAGGAGAGAATGGCTAGAGAGTGGGCTAACAAGGACAGGTACCACCCCTCTAATGGTGTACCTGAGCCTCGTATGCTGATGCCCAGGGCCAAGGCGATTGTGAGGACGGTTCCGGCTTGGGGAGACCGGAAGGCTGCAGGTGCTGCTGCTGGCCGAGCTACACCGGTCAGACCGGTGCAGGTCTGGGCAGACAACAAGTCGGGTTTCGTGCTCGTGAGGATGCTCAGTTTGATTCTGGAGGTCGTGGTTCTGGTGGTTGGTCTGGAAAGTTGGCAGGTGGTCAGTTTGCTAGGCGTTCTCCACCTCGTGCTCAATACGAGGGTGGGAGGAGTCGTAGCTTTGAGATGGAGAGGAGGAACGATCCACGGTTTCCCTTTCGTGGTTTTCGTCCTCCTCCAGCTAGAGAGGGTTGGTTCCCTCGTGGTGGTCACCGTGGTGGTAGCTTTGATAGGCGTGATGATTTGGTTTGTGCTAACCCCACTTTGGAGCAAATGGCTCGGCACTGGTTTTACTCTTTTGGTACTAACCCCAGTGCTGAGTCGTTTGTTCACTCACGTGCTCGCTTTTGAATTTCAGGTGGGAGACTTGAAGAACATTTGGTTGATTGACTCCGGTTGCTTGAGGCATATGACCGGAGACAAGGGGTGGTTCTCAAGTCTCGTCCCGGTGGTGACAAAGAAGTACATCACCTTTGGGGACAATGGGCGAGGGCGTGTGCTGTCAGAAGGTGAGATTAAGGTAAGTGACAAGATCACTCTCAGGCGTGTTGCTCTTGTTCAATCACTTGGATACAATTTGCTTTCTGTGTCCCAGTTGTTGGATGAGGGTTTTGAGGTGTTGTTTCGGCCTGGTGGTTCTCGGATTTTAGATTCTCGGGGGGATCTTGTTTGCATGGTCGTTCCCGAGGGTCAAGTGTTCCGAGCTGATTTTTCTCAGTCTTCTGGTGTGGAGCGTTGCTTTTTGGCTGGTTCTTCGAGTGAGTTGTGGAAGTGGCATAGGAAGTTGGGTCACTTGAGCTTTGACCTTTTGTCTCGCTTGAGTAAACTCAATTTGGTCCGAGGATTGCCACGGTTGAGGTTTGAGAAAGAGTTGGTTTGTGCGCCGTGTAGGCATGCCAAGATGGTAGCCTCTTCTCACCCGCCTCTCACCGATGTGATGACTGAGCGTCCATGCGAGCTGCTCCATATGGACCTTGTTGGCCCAGCTCGTGTGCGATCTACGGGTGGGAAGTGGTATGTCCTTGTTGTGGTGGACGACTACTCTCAGTATGCGTGGGTGTTCTTTCTAGAGGAGAAGGGGGAGACGTTTGGTTTTGTTCGAGATCTTGTCTTGAGGTTAAGAAACGAGAGGCACGGAGATGCCATACGAGCGATCCGCAGTGACAATGGCTCGGAATTCAAAAACTCTCGCTTCGAAACCTTTTGCCATGACTTGGGTCTTGAACATCAGTTTTCGAGTCCGTATACGCCTCCCCAGAATGGCGTGGTGGAAAGGAAAAACAGGACCTTGTGCGAGATGGCTCGGACGATGCTCGACGAGCATAGGACTCCGAGAAGGTTCTGGGCTGAGGCGGTCAATACCGCGTGCCATGTGTCGAACAGGATCTACCTCAGGGTTCACAAGAAGAAAACCTGTTACGAGTTGATGCACGGTCACACACCCAAGGTGAGTCACTTCCATGTCTTTGGTTGTAAATGCTTCATTCTGAAGAAAGGGAAGAAGTTGGACAAGTTCGAGGCTAGGTCTGTCGATGGCATTTTCTTTGGTTATGCATCTCATTCTAGAGCATTTCGTGTGCTCAATCTTGAAACTAACCAAATCGTGGAGACTTGCGAGGTAACCTTCGACGAGACACAGCCACGTAGTCAGCTTGTTTTTGAGTGTGCAGGTGACGACGAACTTGGCGAGGAGATCTTTCAGGAGGAGGAGCATGAACATGGAGATGATGAAGATGGCGGTGTGATGCCCGCAGCTGAACTTGTACCTACTACTTCGACGATGATCGAGAATGGACCCTCTCCCACACCTACAACGACAAACCCAGATCAAGGCGAAGCTGCTGTTGAGGGGGAGGTAGTATCAAGGCGAGAACCTCCCCGGCGAGTGCAAGTGGATCACCCAGCTTCGAGAATCATCGGCGACATGAATGAACGTACTACACGGTCGAGGGTTCGGAACAATTCTCATTTCGCTCATGCAGCTTTTGTTGCCACTTTTGAGCCCAAAGACATTGGACATGCGTTATCTGATCATAATTGGGTTAACTCAATGTATGAGGAGTTGGAGAATTTTGAGAGGAACCAAGTTTGGATGTTGGTTGACCCTCCCCCAGGGTGTAAGCCGATTGGGACAAAATGGGTGTGGAAAAATAAAGAGGGAGAGAAAGGAGAAGTGGTGAGGAACAAGTCGAGACTTGTTGCTCAGGGGTACAGTCAGAAAGAGGGGATCGACTACGAGGAGACTTTCGCTCCTGTAGCTCGTTTGGAGGTGATCAGGATCCTTCTAGCCTTTTCCGTGGCTAAAGGGTTCAAGTTGTACCAGATGGATGTGAAGAGTGCTTTTCTGAACGGTGTGTTGGAGGAAGAGGTGTTTGTGAGGCAACCACCGGGGTTTGAGAGTGAGAAGTACCCTCACCGGGTGTACAAGTTGAGGAAGGCGCTGTATGGGTTGAAACAGGCGCCTAGAGCTTGGTATGGTAGGTTGAGTGGGTTCCTGTTTGAGAGAGGGTTTGAGATGGGGAAGGTCGACCAGACCTTGTTTCTCCTCAGGCAGGGCAGAGATATCCTAATTGTGCAGGTATACGTGGATGATATTGTCTTTGGTGGCTCGTCTAACTCTCTTGTTGCAAGGTTTGCAGAAGACATGAGCAGGGAATTTGAGATGAGCATGATGGGCGAGTTGCAGTTCTTTCTTGGGCTACAAATCAAGCAATCAAAGGAAGGAATATTTATGCACCAAGCTAAGTACACCAAGGACATTGTGAGGAAGTTCAAGATGGAGGACTCCAAGGCCATGGCGACGCCTATGAGTACGACTACAGCTCTCGATGCGGACGAGGAAGGTGAACACGTGGACCAGAAGGAGTACCGGAGCATGATCGGGTCACTCCTCTACTTGACGGCGACGAGGCCGGACATTCAATTCTCGGTGTGTCTGTGCGCTCGTTTTCAAGCTTCTCCGAGGACTTCGCATCGGCAAGCAGTCAAGCGCATTTTCAGGTATTTGCGACACACTCCCGACTTCGGCCTTTGGTACTCTGCGTCTTCTTCTTTGGCGCTTCATGGATTTTCAGACGCGGACTTTGCCGGGTGTCAGTTGGATAGGAAGTCCACTTCTGGGACTTGCCAGTTCTTGGGTTCTTCTTTGGTGTCTTGGTCTTCCCGCAAACAGTCGAGTGTTGCTCAATCCACTACCGAGGCAGAGTATGTGGCCGCAGCTAGTTGTTGCTCTCAGCTCCTTTGGATCACATACACCATGAGTGACTTTGGTGAGGAGTATACCCATGTCCCACTTCAATGTGATAGCACCAGTGCCATAAGCGTTGCAAAGAACCCAGTGCTCCATTCCAAAACCAAGCACATAGAAGTGAGTATCATTTTCTGAGAGACAATGTAGAGAAAGGGAAGATAGCTTTGATCCATGTACCCACACATGAACAACTAGCCGATATTTTCACCAAACCCCTAGATCAAGCAACTTTCACTCGTTTGCGGGGGGAGCTTGGTGTTTGTTTGATTTCTTGAGTTGGTGTGTGGGAGCTCCTTTGTAGCATATGTATAGCTTTCCTTTGTGCATTTCTTGCATTTGGCATGGCATATGTAACATGATGTATAGGCATCTTTGTATCTTAGGTTGCATGCATTTTGTATCATATGCATTGTTTAGGAAAGGCTTCTCCTATATACATTGTTCACCATGGAATGATATATATGTCTTTGTGAGCTAATTTGGTAAGCTATGGTTAGTTTGGCTTAGCTCTTGATAATCTTGGTTTGTATCCATGGTTGATGGCTATGTTTTTTGAAAATTTCATATGTATGCTCTCTTGTGAGTAAATGCCTTTACATGATCTTGACATGTTTTTGTGGCTTGGCTATGCTTAATTTGTGGTTGGATAGCTTATTTTGATCATATGGGGCCAAAGGCTCATTTGCCATCATGAATGTTTAGCCCCCATGCTTCATCTTGTGGAGGGGCATAAGTTCCTTTTTGTCGCAAAGACATTTCATGTACCAATTATAAATCTGAAAAATGAAATGTAAATTGCTTGAAAAATGTGCTCCCATGTCATATGTGCTAATTTTAATTTGCTTTGGGTGCTAAATCGTTGCATGATGCCTACCAATGAGAAGTCTCATATATAGAAGTAGGCACATGGCTCGATGGCTTTGACATGACATGAGGTGCTTGTGGGTGTTTATGATGGTCTTATGCTTAGAATGGTTGTCCTAGCATGAAGTTTGTGTGGCTTTGCCATTTTGACATGTTTTGCTCATGTTTAGGACTTTGCTCATGAGAGGGTGATTTTTCGCAAAATTGCTAAATTCTATCTTAGCTTCGCCCAATGGTTGTGAAACTTGGTGATCATGAAGTTTATGTCATTACGAAGCTATAGAGTATCTAACTTGCTCGTTTGGACATGTGTAGCACCCTATGTTGAATTTTGTCTATTTGAGAAGCTCTAGGTTGCATTTTTTGCATTTTTGGCTTGATTCATGCATTGTCAACAAGGGGGAGAAGTTTGAGCATGTTTTGGCCTACTGAATGCATTTGGAAGGTTTTCAGGTGGTTTCGAGCCATTTTTGGGCTCTGTTGTGCACCGGTCTGACCGGTTGAGGTCACCGGTCTGACCGGTCAGAGTGCTGGTCCTGTTCACATGTTGCGCACCGGTCTGACCGGTGGTGTCGACCGGTCTGACCGGTCAGAGCTGAGCTGTTGCAGCTGCTCTGTTTCGTGAAGTGGTTCGCATGCATTTGTCTAGGGGGAGTTGCATTGGTTCAGGGGGAGCTTGCATGTGTGCAGGGGGAGCTCTTTGTGGTTTTCGAGCTTTGGTTTGATGGTTTGTGCTCTTTGCTTGAGCATGTTTTGTCTTGGATGTGTCGAGCCGTTGCCATTGCCTAAGGGGTCCGAGACTTGTCTTCTTCAAGTGATCTTGCTCTTTGCCTTTTCTTTGGCTTTCGATCGCTTGTTGGAGTTCCTTTTAGTCGATTCTTTTCTTTTCCTTTTCTCTTGGTTACCAAAACGTGTGTGTTGTCAATGCACTCATCAAGGGGGAGATTGAGAGCCAGGTGTGGTTCGAGGACCGGTGGATGGTCGCTTCCTGGTGTGATGAGTGATTGACAACGTGGTGTGGACTGATTCTTGGCTAAGTATTGCAGATGCAGGTTGCGGCTTGACTGGTGCAGGTGCAGGTGAAGAACAAGCGTGAAAGGTCGTTGCCGGTGAGACCTCCAGGTGTGGAGAAGACAAGTAGGCTTGGTTCGAGGGACCCGGTGGCCAGCGGGGTCAAGTGCGGGCCGCATGGTGGTAAGAACGGCAAGATGAAGTCATGGACGGTTTCTTGGTTGAGCCTCAAAACCAAGGTCGAGCCGGGACTACGTGGGAGCCGAGTCATGAGTGGTGATTGGCGGAGGCTACACCGAGTTCGCGGGGTTTCCAGTGGTTCACCAGAAAATCACTGGGTTCTTTGGTTGATCCACAAAGCCAAGACCGAAGAACCGAAGACGGAGGTGCAGCAGCTCCAGACCGGTCTGACCGGTGGGTCTGACCGGTCTGACCGGTGGGTACCGGTCTGACCGGTGAGGAGCACCGGTCTGACCGGTGTGCGACGACGCAGTCCAGAATCTTCGAAGCGGAGGACACGCGTCGGGATCGCAAGGCTTGCGTCGAGGCTAAGCAAGTTTGCGGTCGCTGGGCATCCGTCCGATGGTGCGAAGACAAAGACTTCCAATTTCGCCCTCGAGGGGCATGTATCCCTAGTTAGCTAGTAAGGGTATTTTCGTCTTTCGGTTGCCTCCATATAACCCAAGTGGTGAGAGGATGGCAGCCATCTCTTGGAACCCTAGCTCATTTGGTTTTCCTATTTTCCTTCCTATTTTCTTAGGATTTTCGTAGGACTAGCTTGAGAGCTTCATGGTGAGATCTTGTGAGAGGGAAGGATGATCGGGCGGCAAGCTAGACCTTGTATGAACCTCTTTGGTATGTATAGATGATTCGGCGTGGTTCCTCAAGGCTTGGATGTGTCTTTCCCGTTTCTCCTTTTTGGTGATTTTCGGAACCCTTTCTTGGCGATTTTCTTGGAGCGATTTCGAGGCCTTTCTCTTTGGGATTTGGTGGGGAATGTATGCATGAACCCTTCGTGGTTCTTTTCCCTTTGATTCCCCTTCCAAATCCGTGAGCAAAGGGGCTCGATTTTAGGGTTTTCGTGGCTCTAGGGTTAGAGGTGTTCTTGGTGGGATTTCTTCGATTCCTCTTGATTTGACAAGTTTTGGTGGACCAAATCTTGGCTATTGAGTACCCATGAGGTGTTCCTACTATCCCCAAAGTCTTGTGCAAAACCGTGGAGCGAATCGGGAGATCGGGAGTTGGATTTGGAGGAGTTGACTCGCGGGCGCTGTTCATCCCGAGCTGCCCAGGCACGACCGGTCTGACCGGTGCTGTTGACCAGTCTGACCGGTGCTAGCCCTTGGTGGGTTTTTGTCTCGGGGAATAGCCTTGTCCGTGTGGTTTTGTCCCGTGGTCCTGCTGATCAGTTCTTGGCGTGCTTGGAGTTGTTTTGCTAGGTTTTGTGAGGGGTTCTTCTTCTTCACAGGTTGTGTTTCGTGGTGGTTTTGTTCCAGGGCCTAGAGGAGTCACTGAGGCTTCCTGGAACGTTTGCTGTGCGGCTGCTGTAGCCACCGGCCTGACCGGCTCTGTCCACCGGTCTGACCGGTGTCACCGGTCTGACCGGCACAGGCCATCGGTCTGACCGGTGTAGCACAGGCAGCAAGCCGTGCAAGTTTCCGCTGTGTGGTTTGGTGAATTTTGGCTCGGAAGGTTGAGTGTTGGTTCCTAGGACCAGTAGCACTCCAGTGGCTGCGTGGTCTTGGCCAACTTGGGTAGTTGGGTCGGAGACGTGAGTTGGAAGCCGTGTTCGTCTTGTTGGAGTTCTCATCTCCTTCGAGAAGAATTTTTATCGGCTCCCATTCACTCCCCCCTCTCTGGTTCGCCTAATCGGTCCTTCATCAGGTCCCCAACACCAACTCAAGGACAACAAGATCAAGATTCTAGAGAAGAAGAAGTTTGAGCTTATCAAGTGCAATCAATGCTCAAAGATGGGGCATTTCGCTTCACATTGCCCTACCAAGCTCAAGGCTCAAGAATCAATCTCCAGAAAGAAAAGAAGCTCCATCAGAAGGAGATTGTGCTACCAATGCAAAGAGGGGTCACTTTGCCGCAGATTGCCCACAGGTCAACAGTACTGACCCGGGGCGGTCTGACCGCCCCCTCAGGGCAGTTAGACCGCATATGGCTACTACTACCAAGATGCACTGCAGCAAAGAAGAGAAAGCTCACCCTTCAAGCAAGAAGCCCACAAGCAAGCCAAGACAAGACAAGCAAATAACTCCCAAGCCTAGAAGTGACAAAAACCGAATTTGCTACACTTGTCGTAAAAAGGGTCACATGGGCAAGGATTGTCCAAATGGTAACATTCCTAAATCGAACCTTGTCCATTATGATTTCAGTAAGCTTAGGAATGACAAGAATGGTACTTGTGCTATGAGGATGATTAGTTCACCTCAAACAAGCACTAGGGCCATTTGGGTTCCTAAGCACCTTGTGACTAACCTAGTAGGACCCAACAAGTGTTGGGTACCAAGAAGTGCTTGCTGAGCTTGTAGGTTGATCGAGTTGCATTGAAGGCATGGTGAAAGGAAAAAGATTCAACAATCGATGTCTTGCCATGAGAAAAGCTTGAAAATCATTCTATCAATGCAATCTCGGTAATAAATGCTTAATGTTGTGTCTTGGTCACTCTTAGTTCTTTGTGAGCACTCATGAACCATTAGTCCTAAGACTTATGATACATGAGGTAGTGACTTTGACAATTTTGTTGAAATTAGCCTCTCATACCATTCGATGCGTTTAATGGCTCTCTAGGAGAGCATGTGCTATTTTATGACTTGAAGGAAACAAAGTGGACAATTCCCGTAAACAAAGGCCTGCAAAATCTCTGAGCCAATTTCTTTTGGCCAGGGCGGTCTGACCGCCTATAGGGCGCGGTCTGACCGCCTGGTCCCTAAAAGGTGAATATCGGAAGTTCCGACCTCACCGCGGAAGTTCCGATAAGGGTCCTCTGTCTCCCATGTGCACTTTGTCGGAAGTTCCGACCTCAGGTCGGAAGTTCCGATAAAAATATTTGAAGGACGTTCTTTGGTGATAATAAGCAAATGGTAATAAGACACTTGAATAAATTCAGTTGCTATATCATTTTTTTTGTCATGACCAAATTTTGGAATAATCTCCCTCTATTCTTAAATAAATATTGTGCTATGTAAAAGATATTCAAAAGTCTCTCTAGCACTAATTAAGGGGGAGGTTACTTCAAAATTTGTGTCATTTGTGGGACTAACAATTTCTTCTAGTGAACTTGTAGCCTCACATATTTGTGCAACATATGCAAGCTCTTTTTGAAACAATAATCCTTAAGAATTCAAGTTAAGAGCAAGTTGACTTTAAAATTAATTTATGCACAAATAAAATGTGGCCTAAAGAAAAGGTATGTTCTCTTGACCTCTTTTAAAATATTGAAATGCATCTAGGCCTATTTATGTACCATGCTAGTGTGCCATTCTTAGCATATAATTGCTTCAAGTAAACTTTGTGTGCCCTTCTAGATATTTGATTGATACCCACACATAAACACGACTTCGTGTCGTGAGAGTGTCCTCTAGTTGGGTATGAGCTAAATATACTAGAGTGGTGATTTGCTTGGGGTGGATGTGTGCACTTTGTGACATAGGATAGAAGTTTTTGAAAAATGAACTAGCATGCGTAGGTTTTGTGAATTTTTGAAAAAATATTTGAATCTTGGTCTTTGTGACCTAATCAACTTAGTTATGACTATAGTTCCTCTTGATTGATTGTTGGCTAGTCATAATTAAGAAGATTTTCTCAAGTCCATAATATCTCTATATCCATATCTTTATCTCTCACTCACTCGTGGACGAATCAAGAATTACGGAATTATTTGGAAAATTAATTATTCTTCTGAGTTTTGGCACAAATGGTTATTTATCTTCCATAATCTCTGTATCAAAGTATGGAAAAGCAAAAGGATCAAAATCTACTCAGAATCAGCTTTTTCAAAATGAACCGAGGGGGGCGGTCTAACCGCGTGGTGCATGCGGTCTGACCGGGTATCACGGGTCTTTAACTTTTTTACCCCTCCCGTGACCCCACAGTAACTTTGACCTTATCCTTTCACCCCCTCTCTCCTCCCACGGCCAGAACACCTCCTATTCGTCCCCAAACTGTGCCTCTCTCCTCTCAAGCTCTCTCCTCCTCTCCCATGGTGATTTGAGGATTCAACCATGGAAAAGTAAATCCCCTCCATGGAAAGGGCTCTCCTAAGGGTGCTGAAGCAAGATCCAAGGCTGCATTTTGGATTCCTATCAAGTTCATCTCTCCAAAGGTATCCAAACCGTGTTTTTGCCCGATCTCCCTACTCGTTGCAAAACTTTGGATTTCCTTTGAGATATCATCTATTAGCAACCCCTAGAAGACATTCCTAGAGTATCATTCAGTTTCGTTGGCTACATTGTCGGGAACAAAATTTAGGGTTCACTGCGCCAGGCGGTCTAACCGCGTGCGCAGGGCGGTCTGACCGCCCTGAGCAGTTTGCCCCAAAATGTTTGTTCTTGGCCGTGCATTCAACACATATTCAATCTAGGACTATATCATGAACTTTATCTTTCATATCTCGGCATTTTGTCCCTGTTGCTGGTGTAGAGAGCCATTGGCTCAAAACTGGTAGGGCGGTCTGACCGCCCCTGCCCAGTTTTGTGCCAATTGCTCCACACGCCTTGCTTCGACACGATCTATCTAGCCATTCTTGTTCCTGGTGTCTTATACATCTGTGTTTCACTTCTTGTGACCCAGGAATTGCTGAAATGCCTAAAGGTTCAGGTGCCGAGAAAAGGAAAAAGAGAAGAGAGGAATTTGCTTACACCGAAGCCAGACAGAGCTCTCGTCCTTATAATGTCAGGGAGAAATTGAGGCCACGGGGGCAGCAAAGGCCAATTTATCAAGACTATGGGGAAGACATTGAGATGGAGGAAAGAAATGAGTCCAGTGATGATGATGAGGTAGAGGATGACACCTATGTGTGTGCAGACCATGAGGGCAGAGTTGGAGCCATACACGGTGGTGTTGGTGCACGTGGTAGAGGTGCTGGTGCTAGTCGCAGAGGTTTTGGTGCTGGATGCAGTGGAGTTAGAGCCGATGCAAAGATTGAGGAGGTTGATGATGATGCAGGTGATAATGAGGAAGAAAATCCAGAGGGTGCAGCTGGAGTGCCTCCTGATGATGATGATGAGGCTGGAGGAAATGTTCCTCCCATTGTTGTTAATTTCTTGCCAGAAATCAGGGTCCCCGTCTATCCTCTTGTTCGAGGCCCTGTGGATTATTACAGTGAAGGCATGGCAGAGACTCTGAAAAATAAGAGAAGGGAGAATCATTATGATCAGCAAAGGACAGCCTCAGATTATCGGTTTTGGTCCCCTTTTCAGCAGGACTACTACACTACTGTCATTCTTAACCGAAGAAATGCTAAGATCACCAGTGAAGCTCAGTGCATAGATTGGGATTATATGGCAAGAAAGAATGACATGATTTTCAATGAAATAATCAGAGAGTGTGAATTGAAGGGACTGAAGAACATCATGGGTTTCTTGCAACATTGGAATAAAGAGATCATAGCTCAGTTCTATGCTACTGTTTACTTTGGATACATGGGAACTGAGCGGGCAATGTTCTGGATGACTGAGGGAGATAGATGGCACATCACATTTAATAACTTCCTTGCTTTATTCAGACTTCCAAATGATCCTGGTCTTAGAAAACTTCATGATGAAGGGATTCTCAACTCAAGGGACATGGAGTTTATGTACCCTAGAAGTAAGAGGGTATTTGCAGGAATCGTAAAGCCGCTTTACACCTACTATGCAGTCCTTAATCGGCTTTTCAGGAAAACCCTCACCCCTATAGATGGGAACTCCTCACAGATCACTGCTTTTCAGAGGAATCTTATGGTTGCTATGAGATCGGGAGTAGCTCCGTTTTGTGTTGGTGACTTTATTTGGCAAGAAATCAAGAATTGTTCAGAGAATGCTCAAAACTTATGCGGCCATAGTCCATATATCATGTATATCATAAGAAAGGTCACCAACACCAAATATCCTAAAGATACAAGACACCGACTATTGCAACCCAAGCACAGTGTTACCATCAGTGTTCCCTCCTCTCCAGAAGAACTGCGTGAACAAGAAGGAGATGCACAATGGGACAGTGTGGCAGAAACACTACAGCCGGGCAGAAATGAGGCTGGAGGCGGTCTGACCGCCCCCCACACACGGTCTAACCGCCCTGAGCACTACCAGCGGCAAAACACCTCTTTCTTCAAGAAATTGCTCAATATCTTGGCTGGTATTTGCAAGAGTCAGAGGGACATTGAAGTTGCCAATGACAGGGCTATGAGGGAAAGAAAGAAAGAGCGGGATTCGATGAAAAGGATGCATGAACACTTTGGAATTCAGCCACCTCGCTCACCTATATCCCCTGTTCCTCCAGAGGCTGAGATACCTTCAGTAGATGAGAGGATGTTGGGCTACATCAACTCCGGTTACTATGAGGAGTTTGTTCAAAGGCACTATCCTGATGAGGGTGGCTCATCTTCTCAGGCTCCACCACCTCCTCCACCACCTACTTATGCTCCTAGAGGTTTTGATGCCATGTTTGGTGGAGAGTCTTCCTCTCAGGCTCCTCCACCACCTCCTCCTCCTGAGGACGATCCGGCAGTTCCTCTAGCAGCACGTCTCTCAGCGGATCTATTCAGCTATGGTCCTACTCCTTATGGTATGAGCGATGATTCCCTAGCTACTTTATCTGAAATCACCATACCCGACTCTATATATCTAAACTCTCCTATGCCTTGGCTACCTGAAAATTCTCTATAGGAGGTTCTCAACCCAGTTGGGACGGTTGGTGATGATCTGCAGCCACATCTTCTCCGGGCCCTTTTATGGTTGCTTGATGACAAAGGGGGAGAAGAATGGATTAAAGCTGCAAGTGTTCGTCTTCATAAGTTTGGCTGTTCTGCAGGGGGCGGTCTAACCGCCCGGGGTAGGCGGTCTAACCGCCCTGCCCCTGTGAGCTGAGAGTTGAGACTTGGTCTGTAATAAATGGATCTCTACTTTTTCTAGTGGACTTGAGAACCTTGTATGTGTTCTACTGTGTGTATTTGAATCTTTTTATGTATCTTAAGTGACTTGGTGCTAGTTTGGAATATTTATGGGTGATGGTGCTTGTCTTGTGTAGCTGAGTGGGGGAGGCGGTCTAACCGGCTTGCGGACCCGGTCTGACCGCCCCGGCCAAGTCAGCACACACATCCTTCATATTGAATGCTTTTCATGTCATATGCATCACGACTTTATTTTATTGTTGTCACACACACTTGTTGCACATATTCTGAGATATAGGGGGAGCTCTCATGTACTTTCACTTAAAATGTGCCTTTGGCATTTGAGGCCAAATTTTTGAAATTCCATTCAAAGCACATATTAAGGGGGAGCTCATCCTATATCTAAGAATTTTTATGCACTTAAATGTTTTATTTGTAAGCTTTAATCGAGTTGTCATCAATCACCAAAAAGGGGGAGATTGAAAGTGCATCTAGGCCCCTAAGTGGATTTTGGTAAATTGAATGACAAAGCGATTAAAGATCTAACTTGTTTGTTTAAGAGTGTGAGTAGGTTCTTATTTAATTATTCATGAGTTAATATTGTTATATATTTGAGGATGAATATTGTATGGCTCACATGATGAAGACAAGCAAGTGTGTGGTCCTTTGATAAGAAATGGTGAATGTCAAGCAATCAAATGAAGATAAATATTGGGGATATTTGCCAAAGAACAATTACAAGTCTCCAATGAATGTGGTAGCTTGATTGAAAGTCAATGGGTCATAAAAAAAAATGGTGTTCTCTACTATAGTAAATGCAAGACTTCATGTGATGATTGTGAAAGGATACAAGGAGGAGTGTATTTTTGATGATCCTAAGATTGGAAGCTTGCATAAACATTGTCAATCAAGAACAAGCATTTGAAGCGGTATTTCAAATAAAGATCAAATTTAGATGAAGCAAAGTTGAACTCAATGTGGTTTGGGTAAGTGATGAAGAGATCAACCGAGGTGACTAGGGTGAGGGACTAAGCAATCTTTGGAGCCCTAGCTAAGCCGCCATTTCGTGTTTTGCTAAGGTGAAGTTCTAGCATCCGTGGGGTCTCCAAGTATCATATCCAAGCCTTAACCGAGTGAAGCAATGCAACTCATCTACATGTTATGTTTGGCAATATGGAGTGACTTAAGGATCTAACCATGCATACCTATGCTATATGGAAAGATCTTAAGTTACTAGCTCAAGTATGGATGTGCTCATGAAGATAGCAATTGTTGGAAGCCCTCAAGTTCAACACGTTCAAGTATGGCAAGATGAAAGGTATACAAGCTCAAGAGGTTGATTAGGTATTTACTTTTATCCTTGAGTATAGGAATGCCGTACTATCAAGAGGGATGCAACATTAGCTTCATGACAAGTATCAAAAGTGCTCATTAGTTGACCTATGTGAGAAATAGCCTTGAGAGTGTCCCTGAGTGAACTAACAAACCTCTAACCCAACCCTAGCCACTTCAACACGTCTTGAAGTGTTTGCGAAAAGAGAAAAAGGGGTTTTAGGAGCTCTCTGCCCAGGGCGGTCTAACCGCCCATGGGGGGCGGTCTAACCGCCCCCTGTCAGCCAACGGCTAGTTTTTCAAACTGGCCGGAGGGGGGCGGTCTAACCGCCCTGACCAGACGGTCTGACCGCCCCCGTCGCTTTTCTAACGGCTAGTTTTCCTT
Organism: Cenchrus fungigraminus; assembly: GCA_036936925.1. Lineage (NCBI taxonomy): Eukaryota > Viridiplantae > Streptophyta > Magnoliopsida > Poales > Poaceae > Cenchrus > Cenchrus fungigraminus. The sequence goes on from CM072779.1 coordinate 13,779,851, forward strand.
TAGTGGGGTATAAGTACCCCACGACCTCCACTTGTTGGAGCTGCTGACTTTAGGGTTGCTAGTGTGCTTCCCCTGCGGTTTTTGAAGAGCCAAAGCTATAGAACCTCTCCCCAACCTTCTCTTTGTGAGATTTGTGAGATTCAATCTCTATTCTTATGTTGGGTTGAGAGAGTGAGTTTGTGTGAGCTTTGTGAGCTGAGAAGAGCCATTCCATAGCTTGAGCACTTGTGGTTCGCGTCTACAAGCCTTGAAGCATTTGTTACTCTTGGAGGTTCGCCTCCTAGACGGCTAGGCGTCGCCGGCTAGCTCCCAAGGTTGTGGTGAGCAGCGGCAAGTTTGTGAGGACTGTGATCTTGCCTCTTCGTGGAAAAGATCGCCTTAGTGGAAAGGAGGAAAGCGGTTGAAAGAGACCCGGCTTGTTGTGGGAGATTTCCCTTACAAGCTCCTCAACGGAGACGTAGCCGTTCCTTAGTGGGCGGTGAACTTCGGGAAACAAATCTTGCGTCTCCATTGTGGTTTGCTTCACTTGTGGTTTTCTAGCATATTTATATTTGCTTCCGCTTCGATCTACTTGGGTGTGCTTGTCTTTGTGTGCAGGGATTATTACCCTGCTTGCTACCATCTACCAAGGCCACTCACCAAGTTTGGTTCGTGCTAGAAGTCAAGAGGAGCTTGAGCCACTCTCGGGTAGCTTTTTGCAAGAAGGCGGTCCAACCGCCTGCAGGGGTCGGTCTAACCGCCTCCCCCCAGCAGAAAACAGCCAGGCGGTCTAACCGCCCTGTGAAGGCGGTCTGATCGCCCCTGCTAGTAAGCTCAAGTTTTCGGGGGAAAAGTTTTATTTTGTCGACTCGCCTATTCACCCCCCTCTAGGCGACATCAAGGTCCTTTCACGCTGTCGAGGAGCAGAGAAGAGAGGGACACCCTTCCGGAGAGGAGTGGGTCGAGATGGTTGACTAGGGTTTCCCTAGCCGACGTGGGAACCTTGCATGGAAGACCACGTCGGAGTTCTAGAAGTTAGGATCAAGAGCAAGGTAGGATCCCAGTGGTGATCTTGTCCATGTATTATACTTCATGTTGAATTTGCAAGATTGAATCTGATTTCTAGCGATCAAGTGCTTTCACTACGATTTTGTCTTCGCTTGGGTTTTCTCATTCTCCAATCTATTCCGCGGATAGATTGCATAGGATGTTCTTGTAGCCATGGTGGCTAGAGGTGCATACCTGACTTACCGAGCGTTTTCAACATGTTCCTCATGAACGTGCTCTTAGGTTCACCTAGACAATAAGCGGGACATCGTGACAGGATGTTGATCACGTGTACGGTAGGTGCCTTTGAGGGTTGGAACGGAAGCCACGATTTAAAGAGGCTTTTAATGAGATTTGTTTGCTTTATTCTTTTTGGTTTTGGAACTTCAACAAAAGACCTGATCCAATCTCTATATTGGTTTTACCTTCCCTCTCTTTCTCTTGCTACCTCCGGTGTTAAGTAGATTAGATGTGTTTTCATGGTTCTTCCATAGAATAGATGCAAAATCCCTTTTCAAGATCAAAGTGTTTTCCGCTTATTAGATTGGATCTTGCGTTACACATTGTTCCACGGATTCGATACCTTGGGTTCACCACTCAAGGGAAGAAGGGTCCCTTGACTACGACAGAGGATTTGTCTGCTTGCAAGTCCAAACGAACTTTGCAACGATAATCAAACATCAACACGTCAACAGGGTCGAACCATTTTTCCCAAGCCGCCGCCTCCAAGAGGGCGACTAGGGTTCCTACGTCGCCGACGTCGATCTAACCGGCCCCTCCCCTCCGACGGCCTCCTCGGTGTTGGAGCGGGTGGGGTCCGGAGTGGATCGACGTCCGGACTCATTTTTGTTGCTACTAGGGTGTGGAGTCTAGTAGATTAGGGTTCCTCCTCGCTGTCGTCGACGATGGAGTTTAGGTTTCCGACGGTGGTGTTGCCACCGGTCCGGCAAATAAAGTTCCCGGGTACCATCGGGTGCTGCGTGCTTCTGTGCCGGTGAACAATCGGCGTCAGGTATGTGAGCTCTTCGGTCATCTTCGTGGGTTTGTGGCTCTTCCTCGTTGCTGGGTCTCCTGGCGGCGGAGGACGTTTTTTTCTGGTCGTCGGTCCTCGGGCCGGCGTCGATTGATTTTCTTTTCCTCTTTCCTCCTGCCAAGGGGCTGGCCGATTTTCTTTCAACGAAATCGATTAGCTTGGTGTTTTGGGCGATGGATGATGCAGCTGTTCCAATGTTTGGTGTCCCTTGGCGAAAGGAAAGGTGGACGTGGATCGTGGTGGCGGCAATGTTTGGATCTTGAGGACTCAATTGTAATTTCCTTTTTCTTTGGAGTTCAGTTTGCAATAGGGGAGGATGTACTACTTTGATGCTTAATATATCTTTGCAAAAAAACTACAGCAGTGGTGAAACTTTCATAACGTTCAAGAGAAAATGGTAACCCCAGTCATCATAATGTCCACAAGCTTAGCATCTAATGCTTCATCATAAATCTAAAACCTAAGAGCACTACCAATATGATCTCAAATTATTATAGCCATCCCTGGTCATAATTTTGTGGTCCTTCCCAGATCTTCACTAACAGTTATCGAATTAAGATACTGATCATGTGAATTCTTGAGATCTATGCAATTAAAACTCATAATTCTACGGACAGACAACAAATTCATGTCGCTTCTCATCTCACAAGCAAGCACGGTGAAGACCTGCGAGATTTCCTCAAAGTTCTCCCCATAATGGGTGCTCTGGGGACTGTTGCATGTTAAATTGAATTCGACACCAGTGTTCCCTCCACGGGCGTCAGCTGGACAGAGTGTCGGTGCCTGCGGGACCACCAGCTCCTGAAGGTTAGCGAGCAGCACCTGTCCCTCTGCGGGCGGATCCTCAGCGGGCGCTGGTGACAGCGGGACCAACAGCTCCCGAGGGCTAGTAGGCAGCCCCTGATCCTCCGTCTCCCCAGCGGGCGCCGATGCCTGCGGGAGCAGCATGTCCCGAAAGCCAGCAGGCGGTTCCTACCCCTCTGCCGAGGGCAGCACCACAGGCGACTCCTGCCCCTCCGCCGAGGGCAGCACCACAAGCGGCTCCTGCTCCTCCGCTGAGGGCAGCACCACAGGCGCCGTAGGAGAGCCCGAGCTGACAGTGGTCCCCCCATAGGCAACTTCTGTTCCTCGCCTGAAACTGTCGAATCAGCAACTGGTTCCTACACCACAAAAAGAGAAGTAGGGCTCCGGATGCATCGGACATTACACTTGAGGAAGATCAAATTCAGGATGTTCCACAAGTGACCCAAGAGGAAAATGAGGTGCTCACTAGTGAGTTCACCGAATCTGAGGTGAAAACTGCCGTTTTCCAGATGGAACACAACAAGGCTCCAGGTCCTGATGGCTTCCCTGCTGAATTCTATCAAGTTTTCTGGGAAGTGATTAAGGACGACCTTATGGACCTCTTCAAGGACTTCCACAAAGAGGATTTGAACCTCTTCAGCTTGAATTTTGGAATTATTACACTAATTCCAAAAGTTCAGGAGGCAATTAAAATTCAACAATATAGACCTATTTGTGTCCTTAATGTCAGCTTTAATTTTTTACTAAAGCTGCTGTTGGCGTTTCTTAATCTCAACACTGGGCGCCGTGGCAGCGTGAGCGTGTAAGAAACTCCCGGGTACACTGACGAGTGCGAACGAATCCGCAAGCGCACAGATACACCGCTGTAGCACTTCTCCCTAGGAGAATGAGTATTCCCGTCGGGTTTCGTTCCCTAAGGACGGTGTGTAACCAGAGAAGGTCTATCCAAGGACACCAGTTTTCGCTGGGATAGGTCGGGATACAAGAAGCACTTCCTTAAGGGACTCAGCTCTCAAGATGTATTCTGTCAGGTCTCAGTCATCCTCGCGGGGCGACAACACTCCAAGGTGCTGGCAAGCGAGCCCAACTCAGTACGCGACGTAGAGGGTTGACAAAGGGTCCAACAGGCTGTCACCACTGCGGCCTACCTCTACGCTACGATCGTACGTGGTCTTCGCAGGAAAACCAGGGCCCAGACACCACGTCTGTACCCCAGATAAACAATATAGTGCGGTTACGTCTGTCGACCCGCAGACTACACTATAGCAACCGTATAGATACGGTCCCACGAACAAGGGAAAGATCGGAATCAGATCTAGTCATTGAGCTACGGAGCAGAAAGGAAGCTATGGATGCAGATAAATGAGATACAGCGAACTTACTTAGCTAAACAGGATCAGAGCGTGCAAACAAGTAAATGAACTACGGCTCTGGCTCTAAAGGATCGAAGCCTTGTGTCATGAAGAACACAAGCCTCTAACTTATGTATGAGCCACGAACACAAGAACAAATCAATCATGCACGATGTCCACTATAGTCTAAATAAGAAATGCTGAAATACTCACTTTGGTCTAAATGAAGAACAAGCACCCACGAGGACATCAACTCACTCCTTACCCCTACTCTACCTCTCAACTAATCCTAATCTAGATCTCTCCTCATCACCATTCTACCACATAGAGGTGAGAATCACCTCTCATGGGCAGAATTGGAGAGAGGGAGAGAGAGCTGCACAAGAGAGAAGTGGAACTTGAGAGCTTGGTGGTGTGTGAGAAATGGAGCCCCTCCCCTCCTATTTATAGACAAGGAGGAGGCTTGCTCCAGGGCTCAAAGTGCCCCTAAACACCCGGGAATGCAGCCAAGGACCAATGGGGAGCAAACACATGGAGGGGGAGGATCAACCGACCCTAGGTCGGTTCGACCGATCCTAGGGTCAGCCGAAACCCCTGGCCGGCCTTCTGCCTTGTGCTTCATCTGGCTCGCTTCCATGTGGGCCCTAATGCCTCTCCTCCGTGCATGGCACGTTTCCTGGTGGTTTAGTTGGCAAAGTGGGCCCATGGATCCATGTGATGCTGACGTGGCAGCGTATGATTCGTCGAGAGTCCCTCACATGGATTGGTGACATCATGGATCCAGGAGGATCCATGTGGCAGCCCCTGATTGGCCAGCATTTGAGTGCCTTGGATTGGAGTGGAGTGAAAGTGCATGGATTCCTCCCATTTCTTATGCTAAATACCTGCATTCGAATAGACATCGACACTGGTGGAAAGTATGAGTTTAAGCACCTATTCTAGTGTGAATGTGCAATTCATGCTCCAATTTGCAGGAGTTAATGGTCATAAACGACCGTCAACAACACCCCCACACTTGACCTTTGCTCATCCCGAGTGAAGGGGAAACAAAGCCAAGTGGGTCCTGAATACCAAAGAGTAAGACAGACATAAGAGATATTCCAAGTCATACCTTGCTCCTGTGAACCTCTGTGTAGTGGCTATCATGTTCCCTTGGGCGATTGAAAAGTAGAACAGCTGTGAATCAAGTCACTTATGCACCTGACGATAAACACCTTGGGGGTTTTTGCAAGTTTATCATAAACAAAACTCTTGGTGGCTTCCTCATTTGATTCTCTCAGATCGCTCAATGTGTATATGTCCTCACTAAGGCATTTGCCTTTCTTCATCCTACTTCTAATGATGGCTATATGTGGAGCTCAGGGTAGGATAAAGAGAAAGCATACTTGCATCACATATTTTGCAATGTCAAAGATTGGATCCACAGAGAAAATCAAATCATACCATCAGATCAAGATGTGCACCGGTATGGCTAGGGTGTGTATGGTAAGGTGGATACTAGGCCCGGAATGGGTGCTAGATATTACCATGCATATATGTGGTGAGAACTGTGGGTTGATGATAAGGTGGACACTAGCCCCGGAATGGACACTAGTTATTACCATCTATGATATGGAACTCCTTTTCTGCATGACCATCCCTCTCCTTTTCTCCTTCTTTATTTTAGATATGGGCTATCCTTTCTCTCTTTTTTTTTTCAAAACATGCTTTGAGCATGTGTCTTTCTTTTCTCTTTTTTTTACAGCCCATGTCTCTTCCTTGAAGGATACTTTTAGAGAGAGCGGTCATACCACATACGGAGCTTTTAATTTTGTGGTATGAATGATACAATGCTAACTTCCAGTGTAGAAGCATAGCAAGGGGAAATAGGTGGGGTGCACATAAATCTTGATCATGAAAGTAATGAGAAGAATTCTCACAAGGGTCACAGAATTTGACAAAGCTCAATGTAATAATAAGCAGCATATGAACTGAAGGGTTTTACCTACAAAGATCATATGGCTCTAATGGGACGGAGGCATATCAAAGAGGAGCCTTTCCGGGAGGTTTTGAGTTTTCAAAAATAAATTCCCCAAGAGAGTTAGTCATCAAAGCAATAGATCATATCATCCAGCCATATCATACTTGTCAATAACTTAGGTGAACATGCTTGTCCTTAAGGAGGTTATGGTTCACAAGCATCGGGTAGATAACAAGGAATAAAACATATGTAGGTCTACTCAGGTACAGGCGAGCTGGGTGATCTTTAACATCATCATTCGAGTTTTAGTTTAGAGATAGACAGATATAGCTTATAAAACTCAGGAATGACAGAGAGTGAGTTGTCGAGATGCAAACCGGTGCTATGCATGGGAGATGAACCGTTAGAGGCTCTCCACAGGAGTGAACTCATGCGGGTCCCATTCAGGTTCTCGGTAGGTGATCGATCGGCTAGCGTGGAGTGCTCACAGTGGGTACGTACGGGAAACGTCATGCCTGCATTGGGAGAGTCGTGGCTCTTCCCCCACACTGTCTCGAACCTAGATGTCCTCTAAATCAAAGAGACCAAAGTAATGACACAAAGGGTGGCTAAACCGGGTTACATGACCGGTGAGCCACTTTATTCAAATCCAAATGTTTCAAATGAACTGATTAGACGCTTTACACACATGCAAAAGAAATAAATGAAATAAAGGGAAATAAAGGGAAATCAAACATAGACCTAGACTAGCGCCTAATGAACTAAAGCTGGGGCTACTCCCCACTACTCGGCATCATAGAGAGCTGTATGCCCCGTAGCTGAGAACAGTCTCCTCATCTTCGCACAGAGGCCGCGGCGAAGGTCACGAATGTCGTCTCTCAGCTCGGCCAGGTCCAACTTCTGCTCTGAGTAAGCAGCTCTGAGCTTCTCGTTGCTGGCCTCCAATTCCTTCATCAGCGGGGTCAGCTTGGCCACTGAGGAGAGCTTAGGGAGTTGCTCGGTTTCCCGTGTCCTCTCCCTGGACCTCCTAGTGTAGGGCGGCGGTGGAAACCCGTCGTCCAGGACAAAGTCTTCCTTCTCTTCTGGCAGAACTGGAGCTGGGCGTGCCTCAGGAGCCCTCTCCTTGGGTAGTGCCGACTTTATGGTCACTGGCGGCTGCGGTGAAGGAGCGGACTGCGCTGAGCTCGTCTGCCCTCCAGCTAGCGATGATCCAGGTGTGCTAGATGGAGCGAGCGGCAACCCCCTGGGGTGAAGCTGAGCCGTGGTCAGCCTGCCGTAGGGGCTGGTCGCCCGTCTCATGTGCCTCTTCCCAGGTGAAGCGGAGCGCCTTGAGGGCGGTGTGCCTGGAATCCTCCCACCCAGCGGGATGGTGGTGAGCGGGGGAACATCTAGGACACCGGCCACCATTGCGAGGTCCGCAGCAGGGGCGGCAATGACAGAGGGGTTGCCTCCTGCCCCGGGACCAGTGGACAAGGTGGAGCCATCGAAAGAGACAACACTCCCTCCGGCCATGGATGCGGCGATGAGCTGAGGATGGTGAGGTGGAGGAGATGGATTTCGCAATGCGAAAACTCGTCGGGCGGCAGGGAGAAGGTTTCTGGAGGAGAAGGAGTCGCACACACGAAAGAAGAAGGGGAGAGGCGGCACCAGGGTTTCGGCCGAACCTGGGTTCGGCCAGCCCCCTGTGGGCCCCTCTGGTCCTCCCCTTTCTCGTGTGGGCTCCAGCAAGTCTCAGGATCGACGGCCCAGGTGGATTCCCTGAGATGGAAAGATTGGCTTAGGCTTAAGGCTAGGATAAGGTTGAGGTTGAAAATTCATCCTCCCCTATATACCAACCTTGGCCAAACCATAGTATAACCATAGAGAATCTGGGGGAAGTCACCGTGGCGACATACTCGGTTCGTCAAAAGTGTAGGCACCTCTGACGGTAATCACGAAGCGTTCGGGTCGCCGCAATGGTGCTGCCTTCCTGTGGACCTTTTGCCTACTTCTCTTAATCTTGGTAATTTCTTTCTCCTGCATGACCGCGGTCCACAAGATACACGAGGGATAATTCTTCCTGGGGAAATGAGATGAGTCCCAAGAGTATTCAGGATGCGGGTGTCTTGTGATCTCCTGTCTCAACTTATGACCATCTCCTTGCAGATAATGTTGATGTGATGATAAGCTCTGATCTGCAAGGGTAGTGCATATACGAACTCGAGCCAAAAAGGTATATCGAGGCTGAGGGCAAGCATGATCATCCCAGAGAGGCCGAGGCATTCCCTGAGGTGGTCATGGGACTCGAGGACTATAGCACTAGGGTCGCGGAACTCGGAGATGAAAAGATCGAGCACTAAGGCTAGTGCGTCACCAATGGGTATCGATCTCCGAGTGAACTCAAGCTTAGAAAGACACTCGACCTTCAAAGAGGATAGAGCATGGACTTCCAGAGGCCGGTGTACGATCAGGAACCAGAGTTCGGACGAAGAGCAAGATTGTCCCGCTCTTACCTTAGGCAGAGGGTTCGATGTCCTCATCAGGGTGATGAAAACATTCCGAAGTCTGGCCTAAGCTTCCAATGGGGAGTTATGGATAAGCTGGAAAGTGCACCTCCCATTGGGCATCGGTCAAATCAGGCATAAGATACGAAGTGCAAGCTTCTCCTGATTGATCGGCGTCGATCGATGTGCTTGAGATAAAAGTGAATGCACTCCATTCGTTCAGTAAATGATCATGCTCCTTCGGTCTGATGGATGAATCCAATGGATTATAAAGCAGAGACCGATGTCTTGGTTTATACGAAACTTCAGTGCAAAGCACTTCAGCTCAAACCTCGACATAGAAACACGATAGGCCTCTCATACCCTCCTTAGGAGATAGTAGTGAGGATCGAACAAGTCATCCTGGTCGGGAATGGTCATTCTTTCCGAACTACTCTCTCCGTCCTCCCACGAGACAAAGTCTCGGGGAGAAGGTCTAAGAAGACGTATGAGAGGGGAACCCAAGGGTAGATCTCGCGCCACGAAATCTTTCCCTTAGACCCCTGCTATTCAGGAATGACATCTTCAGCCAGAGCTCAGAAAGAATGGATATGAAATCTCGGGCTTGGCTGATGATGGATCTAGGTGGCTTAACATTTCCTCTGGTGGGTGCCTCATTGACCGGGATGCAAGGGGAGCTGAAATCTCAGAGATTATCCACGATCTCTTTTCCCTCGACAGCATCTAGGTGCACAAAGGATCCTCCGGAGAGAGCATTAAGCCTCATGGAATCATCCTTCCGCAATCCAAACCAGAAGTGCTGAAGCAACATCCAGTCGGGAATGTAGAGGACTGGGCAATCTTCCATCGCGGAGGCGGAATGATTCCATGACATTCCTAGTGATTCCTCCTCACATTGCTTGAAACAGAGAATCTTTGCCCTTAACGAGATGACACGTCGTATTGGGAAGAAGTGGGAGCAAAAAGCTGCTCTCAACCTTTCCCAAGTAAGGTAGTCTCTACCAAAACAACGGTGCCAATCCCGTGCTTCCCCGGAGAGGGATAGCGGGAAAAACTCTCTTTTCCGAGCATCCGGCGATTCTTCGGTTTTACCCTGAGTCTCAATCAGACGCTCGTAGTCTCTCACATGATCAAAGGGGTTCTCATGACTTAACCCCGAGAAGGATAGGTCCTGAATTAGCTTCATGAGAGGGGGTGAATCCAAAAACCAGATGTAAGAGTGGATCTTGACGAAGATGGCTCTGAGGGTTCACTCCTCGAAGGCGGAAGGTTTTTACAAGGATAACCTTCCATGGGTAGCGGGGGTAGAGGTAGAAGTAAAGAAAACAAAAGGGATATCTCAAAAAGGGTAACAGGGGTGAAGGTAGAAGAAAAAAAGGAAAAAGATAAATACGAGGATAGACGGGCTCGAAGGTTAACAACAGCCGTCCCCGGCAACGGCGCCAGAAATGCTTGTTGGCGTTTCTTAATCTCAACACTGGGCGCCGTGGCAGTCTGAGCGTGTAAGAAACTCCCGGGTACACTGACGAGTGCGAACGAATCCGCAAGCGCACGGATACACTGCTATAGCACTTCTCCCTAGGAGAATGAGTATTCCCGCCGGGTTTCGTTCCCTAAGAACGGTGTGTAACTAGAGAGGGTCTATCCAAGGACACCAGCTTTCGCTGGGATAGGTCGGGATACAAGAAGCACTTCCTTAAGGGACTTAGTTCTCAAGATGTATTCTGTCAGGTCTCAGTCATCCCCGCGGGGCGACAACACTCCAAGGTGCTGGCAAGCGAGCCCAACTCGGAATGCGACGTAGAGGGTTGACAAAGGGTCCAACAGGCTATCACCACTGTGGCCTACCTCTACGCTACGATCGTACGTGGTCTTCGCAGGAAAACCAGGGCCCAGACACCACGTCTGTACCCCAGATAAACACTATAGTGCGGTTATGTCTGTCAACCCGTAAACTACACTATAGCAACCGTATAGATACGGTCCCACGAACAAGGGAAAGATCGGAATCAGATCTAGTCATTGAGCTACGGAGCAAAAAGGAAGCTATGGATGTAGATAAACGAGATACAGCGAACTTACTTAGCTAAACAGGATCAGAGAATACAAACAAGTAAATGAACTACGGCTCTGGCTCTAAAGGATCGAAGCCTTGTGTCATGAAGAACACAAGCCTCTAACTTATGAACGAGCCATGAACACAAGAACAAATCAATCATGCATGATGTCCACTATAGTCTAAATAAGAAATGCTGAAATACTCACTTTGGTCTAAATGAAGAACAAGCACCCACGAGGACATCAACTCACTCCTTACCCCTACTCTACCTCTCAACTAATCCTAATCTAGATCTCTTCTCATCACCATTCTACCATATAGAGGTGAGAATCACCTCTCATGGGCAGAATTGGAGAGAGGGAGAGAGAGCTACACAAGAGAGAAGTGGAACTTGAGAGCTTGGTGGTGTGTGAGAAATGGAGCCCCTCCCCTCCTATTTATAGACAAGGAGGAGGCTTGCTCCGGGGCTCAAAGTGCCCCTAAACACCCGGGAATGCAGCCAAGGACCAATGGGGAGCAAACACGTGGAGGGGGAGGATCAACCGACCCTAGGTCGGTTCGGCCGATCCTAGGGTCGGCCGAAACCCCTGGCCGGCCTTCTGGCTTGTGCTTCGTCTGGCTCGCTTCCATGTGGGCCCTAATGCCTCTCCTCCTTGCATGGCATGTTTCCTGGCGGTTTAGTTGGCAAAGTGGGCCCATGGATCCATGTGATGCTGACGTGCCAGCGTATGATTCGTCGAGATTCCCTCACATGGATTGGTGACATCATGAATCTAGGAGAATCCATGTGGCAGCCCCTGATTGGCCAGCATTTGAGTGCCTTGGATTGGAGTGGAGTGAAAGTGCATGGATTCCTCCCATTTCTTATGCTATATACCTGCATTCGAATAGACATCGACACTGGTGGAAAGTATGAGTTTAAGCACCTATTCTAGTGTGAATGTGCAATTCATGCTCCAATTTGCAGGAGTTGACGGTCATAAAAATGGCAAATATCGACCGTCAACAGCTGCCACGAATAGGTTAAACATAGTTGCCCAAACAGTGGTAGGTCCTATGCAGACTGCCTTTATGCCAGGTAGGAATATCATGGAAGGAGTAGTCATCTTACATGAAACTATCCATGAACTACATACAAAAAACAGAATGGGGTCATTCTCAAAATTGACTTTGAAAATGCCTATGACAAAGTAAAGTGGTCTTTCCTTCAACAAACTCTACGCATGAAAGGGTTTTCTCCTAAATGGTGTAGATGGATTGAAGGAATGGTTTCCGACGGAAGTGTGGGGATCAAAGCCAATGACGAAATTGGTTCATACTTCCAAACTAAGAGAGGACTCCGTCAGGGAGATCCCATGTCACCTATTCTTTTTAACATTGTTGTTGATATGTTGGCTCCCCTCGTTACGAGGGAAAAAAGACGATAGTAAAATTAGTGGCGCCGTACCTCACCTCTTGGATGATGGTTTGTCCATCCTACAGTACGCTGATGACACCATCATCTTTATTGATCATGACCTGGAGCAAGCAAAGAATCTTAAACTTTTGCTATGTGCTTTCGAACAGCTATCTGGGTTAAAGATAAACTTCCACAAGAGTGAATTATTTTGCTACGGAGCAGCTAAAGAGATGTAGGATTTTTATACTGATCTCTTTGGTTGTAATGCTGGTGAATACCCTTTTAGATATTTGGGAATTCCAATGCACCATAGACAACTCCTCAATTATGAATGGGGGAAAGTAGAAGAACGCTTTGAGAAAAAACTCTCTTGTTGGAAAGCTAAGTACCTATCTTATGGGGGCCGCCTGGTCTTGTTGAATTCGGTACTTAGCAGCCTACCCATGTTTGTGATGTCCTTCTTTGAAATCCCAAAAGGGGTACTAAAAAATCTAGATCATTTTAGATCGAGATTCTTTTGGCAAGGCTCTTCCGGTAAACATAAGTACCGACTTGCCAAATGGGACATATTGTTTCGTCCGAAGGATCAAGGAGGACTTGGGATCTTAGATTTGCAATTGAAGAATAAATGCTTGTTGGCAAAATGGTTAGTTAACTTGCTTAATACCAATGGTGTGTGGCAAACCTTACTAACTAACAAATATCTAGGATCTAAGTCTCTCACACAGGTGAAGGCTAAACCTTATGACTCTCAGTTTTGGAGAGGTCTTATGAAGATCAAAGATGAGGTTTTCCCTAACGGCTCCTTCATTATTAGAGATGGGAGTAAGACTAGGTTCTGGGACGATGTATGAGAAGGTCAAGTGCCTTTCAAAGACAAATATCCATCAATCTATAACGTTGTGCGTGATCCTCACGCGACGGTGGCCAAGGTCATGGCTACAAGACCCCTCAATTTATCTTTTAGGAGGGCTTTGGTGGATAACAAGCTGGTTGAATGGCAAAACCTTGTAGCTCAGATCGCAAATATTCGATTGGTGGATGAGTCAGATATGTTTAGATGGAATTTGACCAAATCAGGGTCCTTTACAGTTCGATCTTTGTATCTGCACTTATTAGTGAGTCAACCGCCTTTTAGACATAAGATGATCTGGAAATTAAAGACCCCTCTAAAGATTAAGATTTTCCTCTGGTATCTTGAAAGGGGATAGTCTTAACTAAAGATAATCTTGCTAAGAAGAACTGGAAAGGAAGCCAAAAATGTTGCGGATGTAATAGTAATGAGACTATAAAACATCTTTTCCTGGAATGTCCCTATGCAAGAATGGTTTGGAGGATTATCTTTTATGCTACGGGTTTAATACCACCTAGATCAATTAGTCATATGTTTAATTCTTGGCTGTCTAATCAATCTAAAAAGATTAGAAATTTAATCTGGGTAGGGGTTGCTGCTGTATATTGGGCAATCTGGAGATGTCGCAATGATATTATTTTTAACAAAACCAAGGTCAACTCGATTTTGCAGGTCATCTTCAGGGGAACGTATTGGTTATGTTATTAGGCGCAGTTGCAGCGTGAGGAGAACGCCAAGAACACGCTCTCCGGTTTGAGCAGACAAATTGAAATTGTGGCTCATGATTTAGTTAAAGGAGGGTGGAAGCATGTCTATCGCTTGCAATATTTGCCTGTTTAGAGACTGATGTGCCTTTTTCTACTTTTCCAAACGTTGTTATAATGGCTGTGTATGTCCCTGGACATAGAGGCCGGATTTATAATCCTTTTTCTAAAAAAAATTGAATTCGAAATGCTTCTCAAAGTCACAGCAGCATTGTATCTAAGTTTTGCGTATGTTCGGTCCATGCAAGACATTGAGGTTGGGTGGACCGGAAGACAAGAACATCAGAACCCATCTTTCCCGTCTCAAACCTCCTTCAAATCTCTACTACTACTAGGAAAGTGCCCGTGCGTTGCAACGGGCATCAAATATATACAATGCAATACACAACATTCAATATAATTATACATTACAAAAGTAATGCAATAAATGATATTATACAATATATCATGTAACAAACATTTATATCGCACTGTATTGAGCAATATGAAATCTACAATTATCAGCTCAATACAAAGTCAGCAATTAGCCTATGAAATCTGCAATTATCAGTTCAATACAAAGTCAGCAATTAGTCTAAGGACGTAGATCAACCAACAACAGGTGACTGGCTGGCATTATAATCCAAGAAATGTTAGCTGAATTGAGGCAACATTGCCAACAATCTTCCAAAAAACATGGTCCAGATCAGACTTCCATTTAAAAGTGCCTTTGTCAGCACTAACAGGATCAGGACATTACAACAGAGGCAGACAAAGTTGTTATAAAACTCGAACATCACTGTACCATAAGATTGGATGTACTGCATCACACAACACACCAGATAGCAGCCAGCATAGATACCCCTCCAACGATGACTCCAATATCAATGCCTTCCGCTTGCACGCCAATGTCTCCATTATCAATGCCTTCCGCTTTCAACCACCTCTCGGCCGTGAGCGCAGCTGCTTGTCCTCAAAGTCTCCCTGCATGGAGTAGCTGACCATTTCACATGTTGAGCACAAAATACGAGCAACTATGCTCCCAACATACAGAAGATTTGCATCGATTGAGTATGAGTAGACAGGTTCAACTGATGACATAGAGACACCTACTGAACATCAATTTTTTGTTTTTTTTCTGAAAGACCCACTGATGACATAGAGACAGAGTCTAGTACACAATATCAACATGACCTTGTTTGTGTTAAATGTAAACAAAGATAAATGGAAGCAGTAAATTTGTCTATATTAAATTAACTCCTTCCACATAAGACTTGCTAAATTAAGAAGTGCAAATCCTAAACTGCATTAGTCAGCATTATGCCAATATCTGACGTCCCCAGCCAAATACCTTCACCATCTGCTGAATAAATTGGGTCACATCCTTGCCTGTAAGTGGAATAGATCTGATACTGCTCCCAGCAACAGGTGCAATGTGGTTCTTGAAATCCCTTATATGGTTCTTGAAGTTTGGAGAATCAGTTTTTGAATTAAAAAGTCCATCAACAAACTTAGCTACCTGTAGGAAATATGAATTTCAAATTACCTGCTGATTTAATTAAGAATGCATGTAAGCAAAAAATAAAAATACCTCAACAGGCGTCATGTTAGGAAACGATGAGCTGAGGAGCTTGATAGTGTAGTCACGGACGAACATTGCATTATTTGTGTATTGAGAAGGAACTATTGTGGCATCCCAGAGAGGCTCCGTGAGACCATCAACCTACCATGCCAGCAGAGATACTAAACTAAGACACACACAATCATCAGAGAATAGAATAGCGGATCAATGAATACATACCACGTAGAACAAATGTTGTAGCACAGAAACGTGAAGGTTGAAACCAGGTTTGTGGAAGGTATCTGTGAGTACTGCAAATATCTCTTGCTCAATATTTAAGAAGTACGTCTTGTAGAACTGATTTTGGAACCCTGAAGCCTGCAAAGACATGGCATCACTCAGATTAGCTTCGGTAGAAAGGAGTTTTAGTCAAGGATAGAGCAAAACAAAAGGACCTCAAAGTTCTTTAAAATTTCCAATAACAGGCTTAGGCCAGTCTCAGCAATATTTCTCTCTGTATGTAGAAATGCCCAGCTTATGGAATCCATTACAAGCTTCATAGTAAGCATTAAACGTTAACCATAACAAAATGGACGCAGTTCGCTGAACTTACAAGCCACAAGTGTTGTTAATGACTACGTATAGATGTGTTGCTTCTATAACTTGAAGCAAAAATCTGTAGTATTTTCAGAAACAACTAATCTGTACTGCTAATAACTGATCACTACATATGGAGGTAAACGATCATGCATCAGCAGGATTATTTGATATGTGGTCTACAGTGAACCTACTCCATATGATCATGTTCCACAAACAATGAGATAATTGCAATATTTTATCACAAACCAGTACCAGTATAGACTCATTTTAGTCAGAGAAAAACATGGTTTATTTTTTCCAAGTGAAATGCAGATTCATTTTCAAAATGAGAGATGCTCCAAAGTAACCATCGGTGTAGAGTACTTAAATACACTGTAAATCAATTTTTTCACATGAGTAATGTGAAAATAAGATACATCAATCACATGATTCTAGGCATATGTGCATTCAGCTACCAAAGAGAAATTCAATTCTAGCTTATGAAACCAGCAAACTACATGTACCCCAAATACCTAACAAAAGTGAAGTACTTCATATATTATCCGATGAGACCGAATTTAGAAAATGGATATGCCAAATGCCCCGATGTTACTATGGAAGATCACACAACTATGGGCAATAGGATGAGCACTACGTATTTGCCGGTTCCAAAAGAAAATAAAATTACAGGACATGCTGTGTTATATGCTCATAGTAGTGTGATGTACATAATCGCAGGACATGCTATGAGCAAGTTAAGGGCTGATTATGATTTATCCGCTCCTTCTGTTGTTACTAATGCTCTTGTTACTAAATCAAGATTGGAATTGGTTGCAGCCAATGAAACTACTCTAGCAAGGTGGTAGCTCAATTTGCTAAAACACACTTGAAACTTGGTATATATCAAAATTACAGTGGTTGTCAAGAAAGAACTAATATGGGTAAATGTAGATGGAAAGTAGAACAAAAATGTAATAATCTCTCCATGTCAATGCTCTCCTTATTGAAAGAAAAGAAATGATATAATTATATCCATTCCAATCGCTCTCATACGCAAATAAAAAATAAAAAATTATTGAGGTAACCAGCTTATCTGTAGAATTCCAGAATGATCTGAATACTGTGCAGTTTAGAGCTCCAATTTGGTGCATATAAACAATAGAAGATTTGATGGAAAACATTCAAAACTTTAACATAAGTACTTGCAAATTTCTGACTCCATATTTTGATGGATTCCAAAAATATTACTGGATGCAATAAACTTTCGCTATGAGGTGCAAACAAAGTAGGTGAGGAAGGACCTGGCCTTGTAGATTAGGGTAACAACATTAGGTTGACATGGGAGAGTTGGATGACGTGGTTGTGGCCAAGCTCAAGTGGTCGCTGCACGTAAAATGTTAATGATGAATATCACCTAAAGATAATCATGGATCTGTCATGGAATTGAGAGAAGCGAAGATGTAATACCTTAGGGATATTCATGCTAGGGAGATGCAGACCTAGGCCATGTCGGAAGGCATAACAGCATACAAGTTTGTTTGCCTTGTCATTGCATCCTGAATCCTGCATCCTCTCCCACGATATCCCAAGTATCTTCGCAACATCGCTCACCATGGCTACCTCCATGAAAATGTCGAAGGCTAGTGTTAGGATTTTACTGGTGTAATTATGACAATTCCGTAGGGAAGAGACGTAGGGAAGAGATGAGGAAAAGCGCAGGGACTTGGGTTCATACCTTTTGGAGGCTCCATTGCGGAGCCATCGTCGGCAAAAACGTCGCCGCTGCGCCCATCGCACTATGAGTTGGGGGAGTGTGCACACGACGTGCGAGATCCAGCGGCGGGCGGCCCGTACCGTGCGAACATCCAGCGTCGCAGGGAAGGAGCGGCACCGGTGCGTGGCGGCGCATGCATCTTGCCACTCCTCCGTGCGGGAGCAGTGCCGCGTCGGGTGCGGAGGGGATGGGGTTGATGGAGGGACACGCCATTGGTGCAGGGGGCGGAGCTGCGGCCGTGATCCAAAGGGAGTGTGTGTGGCGGCGAGGAGGAGAGGGCGGTAGCCGGTAGAGGAGGAGAGGCGCGGACTTCTGAGAGGAGGAGGCGGCGGCGAGATGGGAGGCGACGGCAGGCGCGGAGGGATGGGACGGCAGAATCACGGAGCGGAGGCCGGTTGACGTACCAGGTTGACGGCGGAGTCCCGGATGGCGAGCACGGAGGCGAGGTCGCGAGGGGAGGCGTGCGCGGAGGCGAGGTCGCGAGGATGGGACGCGCGGATGAGTGGGCCCGACGCACGAGGGCGGACGCGCAAGCGGAAAGAAGGAGGCCTCGGGGCGGACGCGCGGGCGGAGCGGAGAAACGACCTACCAGGTTTTTTTCTCCACTTCATTCTTTTTAGAAGTAGAGTAAAAGTACCAAAGTGAGACCAAAATACGGTCCTACTTTTGATGATGCGTCCGCGCGTCTGTCTTCTGAAGGACCGATTAGGCGAACCAGAGAGGGGGGGAGTGAATGGGAGCCGATAAAAATTCTTCTCGAAGGAGATGAGAACTCCAACAAGACGAACACGGCTTCCAACTCACGTCTCTGACCCAACTACCCAAGTTGGTCAAGACCACGCAGCCACTGGAGTGCTACTGGTCCTAGGAACCAACACTCAACCTTCCTAGCCAAAACTCACCAAAACACACAGCGGAAACTTGCACGGCTTGCTGCCTGTGCTACACCGGTCAGACCGATGGCCTGCGCCGGTCAGACCGGTGACACCGGTCAGACCGGTGGACAGAGCCGGTCAGGCCGGTGGCTACAGCAGCCGCACAGCAAACGTTCCAGGAAGCCTCAGTGAATCCTCTAGGCCCTGGAACAAAAACCACCACGAAACACAACCTGTGAGGAAGAAGAACCCCTCACAAATCCTAGCAAAACAACTCCAAACACTCCAAGAACTGAACAGCAGGATCACGGGACAAAACCACACGGACAAGGCTGTTCCCCGAGACAAAAACCCACCAAGGGCTAGCACCGGTCAGACCGGTCAAGAGCACCGGTCAGACCGGTCGTGCCTGGGCAGCTCGGGATGAACAGCGCCCGCGAGTCAACTCCTCCAAATCCAACTCCCGTTCTCCCGATTCGCTCCACGGTTTTGCACAAGGCTTTGGGGATAGTAGGAACACCTCATGGGTACTCCATAGCCAAGATTTGGTCCACCAAAACTTGTCAAATCAAGAGGAATCGAAGAAATCCCACCAAGAACGCCTCTAACCCTAGAGCCACGAAAACCCCAAAATCGAGCCCCTTTGCTCACGGATTTGGAAGGGGAATCAAAGGGAAAAGAACCACGAAGGGTTCATGCATACATCCCCCACCAAATCCCAACGAGAAAGGCCTCGAAATCGCTCCAAGAAAATCGCCAAGAAAGGGCTCCGAAAATCACCAAAAAGGAGAAACGGGAAAGACACATGCAAGCCTTGAGGAACCACGCCGAATCATCTATACATACCAAAGAGGTTCATACAAGGTCTAGCTTGCCGCCCGATCATCCTTCCCTCTCACAAGATCTCACCATGAAGCTCTCAAGCTAGTCCTACGAAAATCCTAAGAAAATAGGAAGGAAAATAGGAAAACCAAATGAGCTAGGGTTCAAAGAGATGGCTGCCATCCTCTCACCCCTTGGGTTATATGGAGGCAACCGAAAGACTAAAATACCCTTACTAGCTAACTAGGGATACATGCCCCTCGAGGGCGAAAATGGAAGTCTTTGTCTTCGCACCATCGGACGGATGCCCAGCAACCGCAAACTTGCTTAGCCTCGACGCAAGCCTTGCGATCCCGACGCGTGTCCTCCGCTTCGAAGATTCCGGACTGCGTCGTCGCACACCGGTCAGACCAGTGCTCCTCACCGGTCAGACCGGTACCCACCGGTCAGACCGGTCAGACCCACCGGTCAGACCGGTCTGGAGCTGCTGCACTTCCGTCTTCGGTTCTTCGGTCTTGGCTTTGTGGATCAACCAAGGAACCCAGTGGTTTTCTGGTGAACCACCGGAAACCCCGCGAACTCGGTGTAGCCTCCGCCAATCACCACTCATGACTCGGCTCCCACGTAGTCCCGGCTCGACCTTGGTTTTGAGGCTCAACCAAGAAACCGTCCATGACTTCATCTTGCCGTTCTTGCCACCATGCGGCCCGCACTTGACCCCGCTGGCCACCGGGTCCCTCGAACCAAGCCTACTTGTCTTCTCCACACCTGGAGGCCTCACCGGCAACGACCTTTCACGCTTGTTCTTCACCTGCACCTGCACCAGTCAAGCCGCAACCTGCACCTGCAATACTTAGCCAAGAATCAGTCCACACCACGTTGTCAATCACTCATCACACCAGGAAGCGACCATCCACCGGTCCTCGAACCACACCTGGCTCTCATCTTCCCACCCCGCGCGGCCGCCCCTCCGCCCTTCCGCGCATCCCCGTTTCCCCAAGTCCCGGGCGTCCGCTTTCAAAAAAAAACTGCCCTCCGCTCCCTCCCCCAGTCCCGCGTCCGCGCCCTCCCGTCCCTCGCCGCCTCCCTCTGAGCCGCCTCCGCAGGTCAAACCCTAACCGCCGTCGTTGCCCTCCATCATCCACTCCCTGGCAACCCTTCGTCGTCGTCGAGCTGAGGCGGTCGCCGCCGCTACATCCAAATCGACCTTATCGCCACTGCTGTCGTCATCGTCGTCGAGCCGAGGCGGTCGCCGTTGCTGCATCCAGACAGGTTGAGACGCAGGTATGCGGTGTACATCCCATCCCTCACCGCCACGCCTCTCCCTCGCCTCGCTGGATCCCGTCGTCGGTGCCGCAATCTTCCGAGCCAGGCCGTCGATCCGGGATGCAGCTTCCACCACCCACCGGCCGCACCGCTGATTCGGGACGCGCTGCCGACGATTTGACCGCTCCGAACGCACTTCGCCTCTCCCTCGCCTCCCCTCCCATTTCAGCACCTCCGCCTCTGTCGATCCATCGTCTGCGGTGCCCCAATCGTCTGCGGTGCCCCGTCGTCTGCACCATCCACCGCAACGTCGTTCCCGGGTCCACCTCCTCTTCCGCCGATCCGTCGTCTGTGGTGCCACCGTCGTCCGCGCCGCAGGCGACAGAATCCGCCTCCGGCGCCTCAATCGACGCCACCACTGTCGTCCTCGCCGCCGTCCTCCAATCGACACCATCCCCACCGTCCTCCAATCGACGCCATCCCCGCCGCCGACCTCCGATCCCTCACGGGGCCGTCGTCCTTCGATCTTTCATTGGGCGACATCCTCGGTGATTTCTGGTAGGATCACTGGTGAGGACGACAACGAAACAGGTATCCCGTCCTCGCAGCATCACCCAGCCCTCCGACCCATCCATCCCCTACCATGCTCCCTCAAGAACAAAGCCTCCACGCTTCGCGGATCTGTAAGCCGCCATTGACAAGCCTCACACGGTTTTTTTCACTTTCATGTCCCCCAGTAATCTCTCCTCTCGTGTGTAGGTGGTGACTGATTGATTGGTTCCATTAGAAAGAACATGCAAGCGATTTCCTCTAATCCAATTTGGTATTAGATGCAAATCTTTTATTAGTGTTGTTCAGTGGGTGCTCGATTGCAGACGTTTGCATGAATCACATGCTGAAGTTCGTCAGTTGATGGTTGTTCTAAAAAGACTATTTCAGATACCTGACTGAATATTGTAATACTGTATATGAGCATCGTTTAGTTTCTGTATATGTATCTGCCAGGGATGAACAAGGACTGATTCATTTACTTGAGATCACACTGCCCATGTCCTGGAGAGCTCTCTTCAATCACTGCGGCATCACCATTTAGCTCCCTTCAGGTCTTTTGGGTTGTTGGTCCAACAAATTCGACATATGATACATCCCATCACTGTTTAGCTTTTTTAAGGGTCATCACCATTTAGCTTTAGATATTTTCCTTGTTAGCCCGAAAGTAACAGTTACTTTACACTTATTTAACTTTTCTTTAATTACCTTATATGTTGCCTGATATCACCAGGTGATGAATGCTACATTTTACTACATGTTGATCCATGTAAGCCCAGTTCCTTACCGGAGTAAGGCCAATTTTCAAGACTCTATTAAGCCCACCATGGTTGATCACACATCATTTTTTCAGGTGTCGCGTCTTGGGTGTAAATGAAAAACTTGACCGGCTCATAATGATTTGGAGAAAAAGTCGCAGAAGATGGTATGCACACATGTTTCTGCCTTCTTTAGTGTAGTTTCTGAAGTAAATACTGTGAAAGTTTGGGTGATAAGGAAGTTATCTCCTTCTACTGAGAACAAAATTCAAGATTTACTTGACCTTAGGTTACATTTTACTGCCTTTTGGTTTGTGGAATCTAGTTAATCGAAACTATTAATGAGACTATCTATGTAGAACCAGTAACTTCAGAGTATATTTTTAGTGCTTGGTACAATCTGTACTGCTTGCATATTGTGATAGAATCCTTTGATTCTCATCCAAGTATGATATTGAAGGATTTTTTTTGTTATTTCGCTCATCCAAGTATAAATAAAAGGCAATGTTCTTTTTTATTATTATTATCTCTCTTCTATATACTTATCATGCATCGGTCTTTGACTCCTGATCTTTCTTCTACCAATACCTCCATATCCAAGCTTAACCATATGATCTTTTCAACCTTTGGAATTTTTGTTATGCAATTTACTTAAAGCAACATGCCTTACAAATACAATAGGCTCTCATCTGTCCAAGTATATGCATTCCTTATGCATCTGACTCGGCCAGAATATGGATCTGACTCAACCAGAATATGGTCCTGACTATTCTGATTAATTTTACAGGTGCCTTTTCTTTCTCATGATTCTAATTTGATCCACCTTAAGCCTTCACAGCTTTAGTCCCATTTGCTTCCCAGTATCAATTGCTTCAATTTATGTCTTTGAGAATTCAAGGGAAGGCACCCATGCTTCTTTAGGTATATAATTATTTTCCCTACTTCAACTTCATTATTGGTTCCCTATTTTGTGGATTCTATGATTCTTGTGATTTATTTCTTTGCAACGTGTAGTATTATGTCTAATTTACCAAGCATGCATATGGCACCTATAGTTTAACTACATGGTGTTCCTTCCCCTGGAATTTTGCAGCAGCCCAAATAGTAATTGGTGCCTACTTACAGGATGGACGATGAACAGGATATCACTATGGATGCGAAGTGCTTTTTTACGCAGATCCATTTTAGCTGTGCTCATAGATTGATTTCACATGTTGTTTATATGTATTAACAAGTCTCTGTACTATCTGCATGGAAAGTCACTTCATCCTATTTTGCTACAATCCATTTTATCTTTTACTACTATATAATGTTTGTCAACGAACTACTGCTTAGCATTCCTACATGTCGAAGGTGTTTACTGTTAATTTGATTCAAACTTTTATCTGTTATTATTAAATACATCTGCAGTGCTTAGTCAAAACCAGTTTGGTCAGGCGTGGCCATGTTTAATTAGGCACCTGCCTACCATTATCAGTAGCCCTGTCATTATCCCTGCCGAAAGCATCTTGTCGGGAACGGTCATTAGAGGTCCCCTAACTAAGGGGAAAATCACCCTCGTTAAACGAAAACTACCCGTGGACCAGTCCCCAAACCCTGATCACGGGACACCACGGGCCCACGGCCTGCTACGGCCCAGCGGCAGCCTACACCGAGAAGGCACGCTTGATCACCTCGCTCGAGGGCCCCGATCCCTCGAGTGGATCTCCGTCTCGCTCGAGGGCTCCGGTCCCTCGAGCGGGTTTCTGCCTCGATCGTGGGGTTCAGCCCCCCCTCGAGCGGGCAGCAATCTCCGCACCACCCGACAGCGACATTTAATGCCTTGTCCCACGGCGGGACGCCGAAGTCAAGGGTGAATCTCCCCCCACACCGCGCAACTGGCACAGTCAGAGCGCCTGGCACCACCATAGTGCGGTCTAACCCGCCACTATGCAGCCATCCCTGGCTCTGTGCAGGCGCTGCGCGGCCCTGTGCGGACAGGCAGGTGTCATTCCACGACACTGTGCCGCCTGCTCCCGTCCTCCCCTCATGGCGAGACCCTCGAATGGGCATGGGGACACCCTCAAAATGTGTACGGGCGGTAAGCGGGCGTGCGCTTCGTCTGACACTGCCGTACGAGCGGCGTGCGCCGCGTCTTCTCCGCCAACTCCGGCGCCGCACGGCCATCCCGGGCGCTGTGCGGCCATCCCCGGCACTGTGCCGCCATTCCTGCCACTGTGTGACAGGTCGTGCAGCACTGTGCGGACAGGCCGGTGACGCGCCGCGGCCCCGCACCACCAACTCCGGTCCTTTCCCGGCGGTTAGGCCCTCGATTCAGCCAGGGCAGGCCCTCGAAGTCAAGGCCGGACGGGCCACAGTGACCACCACGCCGCCCGCAGAAGCCGGAGGGCGCTACCGACTCACGCCAGGAACCAAGACGTGCGGGGACAAGACCGCCACTGCCATACCTGTTAGTACACAGCCACCATGCCGGCTGCCGAGCAACATCATTGTAACTGCCCTCCCTTGGCTTATAAAAGGGGAGGCAGAGGCCCCTACAGGGGGACGACACTCACTCACTCGCACCAGCACACCACCACATTCCAGATATTGGCACTTGCCTCAATCATCTCAGTAGGGATTTGGGGGAATTTCCTCCTCTCCCGCCTTGCTTGTAGCCCCTCTACAGGCACCACCGGTGCAAGCTAATACAGTGCGCAAGCACATCCTGCTGGACGTACGGCCGCGTGGCCGGAACCAGGATAAATCCTGCGTCTCCTTAGCTTAGCACCGCCCATTGAGAAGCAGATCCCAGTGCAAATTACTAGTTGGTGCCGGTGCTAATCCGGACACCGACAGTTGGCGCGCTAGGAAGGGGAGCGCTGTGATCGTCCACCCGCTTTCTCAATGGTGATTGTCACCGAGCAGACGTCGGCGAGGCCCGCCTGGGGCGAATCCGACTCGTTCCTGGCCGGGTTCGAGATCTGGTTCGGGAGCATCCACTACCAGGCGACTGGCAACGGCTACCACATGCGCATCCTCAACAGGGACGCGCTCAAGGCGATGCCGCCCGGAACGGCGGCTGCCCCAATGCCAGCAGTGTTTCCACCACCACCCCGACACCGCAAGCGTTCGGGGAAGCGCTCACGGCGAGCGCGCACGGCGCGACGCCAAGCGGCGGGCGCTGGCTCCCCCAGGGGGTTGAAGCCGGCGAGCTCCCGCCTGTCGGAGCGGAGCAAGGCGATGCACCTCCACCGGCGAACTCCATGGCGCACCCTGCGGAGGGGGTCACGGCTGCACTGAAACGAACCAGATTTCCAAAACTGGAAACCCGATCCTTTGCACATCTGTGATAGTCCCAGGAAGTGGCTATCACGTGCAAACCCTGTATCAAGTGGTACAAATCCATACAACACAGGAAAAAGGGGAAATTACATAATCTTATTAGTACATTAGAGTACAACATTTCGGCATAAGCCGGGTACAAGTCCAACTGGACTAAACAAGAAAGGTAAATCATCTACGCAGCGGATCTATCAAAGCGAAGCGTCTCTAGCTCCACAGGCAAACTTGAGTGTAGGACCAGCTCTAGTCTTCCCATCCTTTCTCGTCGTTGTCGTAGTCGATCACCAAGTCTGAAAGCATCGCCATCTACCCGATAAGCGCGTAGGTCATGTCAGCTTCCCAACAAAGAACAAAAGCGGTGGATGAATTCTAGTATGCATGGATAAACCAATATCTGGCTGTAGTAAGTTTATGCAAGCAGCGGTAGCAACATCAAAGTAAGCGGTAATGCGGAGAGGTCACCATCTCCGAGGAGATCCACACCTCCGAGGCCAACGCCTCCGGGGTCAACACCCCAGCCAAGAAAGGATCACCAACACACTGGATCTCAACCGAGTCACAGCATCCCACTCTCATCTGCGATGTGGGGTCACCAACTCCTATCCCCACATCTCAACGGCACGAAGCCGGGCTCACACACTCGGGGGAGAGAAGCAGCACAAGAAAATACTAGCCAGGTGAGAGATCGAAAGGGCTGTCCATACCAGTGGACACAGACTATAGCTATAGGTTTAACACTCTGCAGAGGTTGTACAACTGGACCCGCCGGATAGGGCAGAAACGGGGATCAGTCGTTCCACATCCCTACCTAATGGCCGGAGACCTAGCAGTGGATAGCACTCTCCTGCCTCTCCGAGGCTGACTCGTCTTGAACTGGGGTGCGAAACTTGCCAGCAGGGCCTCGGAGCTGTGAAACCATCCCCGGAGGAGCCGGGGCGACGTCTACTCGGGGGGTATAACCCGTCCCCCTCACACGACCACACCGGTCCGCCTACAGGCTGGATGCCATCCACCTACTAGTTCTCGGACCGAACCCCGCCCATAACAAGGCGAACGGTTTGTACGAAAATAGCCCAAAGATCAAGGTCACACAGTCGATCGGTCCTTAATTTGCAAGGAGCGAGCACTCCACCAACTCCACCTGTCCGACACCCCGCTAGGGCGGGAGGCCAGGTCGCATCTCCCCTAGACAGGCGTTCACAAGTAACCAAAGCGGCTCGCTCCCGCGGTAACACGTCAAGGATACACACTCACCCAAAACACACGCTAGAACACCGAGATATCCCAATCTCAGTCCCAACCAGAGATCCATCCATATCACGAAACAAGTAAACTGTATGGGTAGTAAATATCAGGGACTAGCTAGGGGTCTGTAGCTAGTCCCAAAGATAGGAAGCTCAAGGAACAGGGTATATCAAATCCAAGGCATGGCTAAAAGATTGTCTATGCATTTCAATCATCCAAAGCATCATAAATAAAGCACTAGCAACTAAATAGCATGCATGGGATCTACATGGTCGGGAGTGACATGACACCTGCGCGGTAGTCGTCGTAGAGTAGTAGAGGTTGGGCCCTTCCTTCGGGTTAACGGTCTTCCCGATCGTCATAGCTCGGGTCGTCGTCGCAGCTCGGGTCTTCAAACAAGGTTACAAGCCTACACGAGGTGCGATGCGGAAATAAATAACGACAATCATCTAGGTAATAACTCCAAATAACATCAATTTAGAAGAACCAAATAAATCCGATCTAGCTATAAGCAGCACTAGTTTAATTTAAGGAAATCAAAGTAATTAGTTTGATAATAAAATAGTTTTAAGCTACTAGCTTTATATACTAGAAGACAAGTTAGAGAGAAGGGTTAGTTCAAGGTTGGGTTGTCGATCAAAGGCTAAGGGCCTTGGTGATTGCGCCTGCAAGGTATTAGCGCAACAGATAGGTGCAACAAAGTGGAAGCTCAGAGGATGAAGAGAGAGGAGTAAAGCGGAACGAGTTAGGTAAGGCATTATCAGAACAAGGTGTGCGGTGGCAGCACCGAGAGAGGGAAAGGAATCGAGTTACGGTCGGCCAAAAGGGTGATGATACGGTAAGGCGTGCTCGAGAGCACGATGGAACAAGAGTTAGCGAAGCGACGATAACCCTGGTGTAGTAGCCAGGTTGCAACGCGGGGTTGCCATGCTTGAAGCAGAGGCCTCTGCCCAAGGCACGGCCGTCCACCACGCGCGGCCTTCTGGGTACTAACACTTGGTACGACGCGTGCTACGCGGCTCGAAGCAAAACAGAGTGAGAGCGGCTTTGCGGTATAAAGCGGTGGAAGAAGTGCAAGCAAGGGGGCAGTGTGAACACGACTTGGAGAAGTTATTCCTGTCTGCGGTAGGCCAGTGGCTAGTTGCGGGGCTCCGGCGTCCCAGACCCGCAGAAGCGCAGTGGCGGGTAGCGGCCACGAATTCTACACCAAGAGCACAGGGCAAAAGGGGCTCGGTTCAAGGGCAAGAGCGGAAAAGGATAGGGTAGCAGCAAGCACCTCGAAATTATGAAACCAACGCAAGTGGTTTCATAATTTTCAGAGCTCCGGATAATTAGTTAAGAATTTTTGAAGGAAAAGGGATTTATAAAACATTTATTAAAACCTTTTATAAATCAGAAAATAATTTTATTAAAATATTGCTGACGTCAGCGGTCAGCGGGTTGTGGGCCTTATGTGGGCCGAAGGTGGTAGTGGGCTGATTTCGGCCCAATGGACTCAGCCTACTGGGCTAACAGAGCAAAGTCCATTAGAACTCCCTGAACGAAATTCAAAGTCCAGCCGATAAAAAGAAAAGGGCCGAGATGGGTTAAAACAGGCCGGTCGGCCCATTTCTCCATGGACGCGCACCGGAGAAGTCCGGTGGATGTCCTTGGGGATTTTCTGGGGTGCACCGCATCCCCTTCGCCGCCCTCGCACGTACCGGTGCACCCCGGCAGGTACCAGGCGGCGACGGCGAACGGCGAACAACGGCGACGAAGCTTCCGGAGGGCAAGCAAGCAGCGCTCAAGGATCCCTTGGAGCTCGTGGTTATCTTCACACCACCTCAGCCCTGGGGAGTGCTTAGGGGCGTATCGCGGAGCGCGACGTGGCGGCGCTCTCGGCGCGAGCCAGAGACGACGGCGTGCGCGATGGCAAGCAGCGGCGGCGTCACAACGAACCGGATCACGGGCAGATGTTAGCAGATGCAGCGCGAGCGACTCAGCATTCACATGGGCGTGTTCACCAGAGTTCTTGCGCATACTCAGGCTGAACCTGGCCGCGACGTGGCCGACCGAGGCGCGGATCCTCGACGAGCCGTGTTCGCGGCGCAGCGCGCATCACGGCGGCGGAACGGTCACACGGCGCGGCGTCAGTGCTCATGGGGGTGAACACTTGGGCGCACACGCAGACTCACACACGCACATGAGCGTGGCGATGAGACAAGTTCATGCACGCGAGCAGGCACGCAGTGCGGCGGCGCTCCGGCGTGTCGCGACGGAAAACGATGACAGCGGAAGGGAACAAGCAAACGAGCGAGCGTCCCAGCAAAGCACTCGCACGGATCAGCCAGCACCTGGGCGTGCTGGGTGGGGTTAGTGCGTGTGCTCGCACCGGTACACACGCATGGTGCCGAGGCGTCCGGCGGCGACACGGCGCGACGTAGCGCGGTAAGGCGGGTTAGCGGCCGAGGGCCGGCCGGCTCGTGCTGGGGTGCACGATGGCGACAAGGTGTGATGGGAACCTGCAGAAGACGGCGGCGCGAAGGCCGGACAGGGGTTGAACAGCGAGCAGAGCTCGGCGCTCGGCGTGGCGGCCGGCGCGGCGTGACACTGGGGCACGCTCCCTTGGGTGGTCAGCAGGGTCAGGTGAAGGATGCGGTGAGGCTTACGAGGGGGCGGAGATGTAGGTGAAGCAGTGACGGCCGCGGCGGGGAAGTGGCTGACGACGATGGCGAAGCGCGACGGCAGCGTGTCCTTGCTCTGCTCCGGTACCCACCTGCTCGTGGACGGCCTCCCTCCGGTCACGGACGGCTCCGGCTTCTGGGTCCTTGACTCCGGCAGGGCGGCGCGGTGGCGACGCGCGCGCGGGCTCCTCTTCTCCCTTCGTCCTCCTCCCTTCTCCCTTTCCCCTTCCGGTGGCGAACAGAGGAACCAAAGGGGAAAACCCCAAATGCTTGATGCCTTGCCCCAGGGGCCTCGCCCGGGGGTTTAGCTACTCGAGCACGTCGAGGCGGGGGTAAGATGGTCACGGCGGGGTGTCCATTGCCTGCTGCGAGATGGGTTGCCGACGTGGCGGAGCAGTAGTGGCTGGCGAGCGCGTGAACGCGTCGCAGGGCAGGGGTAGGAAGGGAAAAAGCCCTGGGGAAAAGCGTGCGCGGGCGCCTGGCTCGGCGTCCGTGCCAGCAGCCCGGTCGGGGCCTTGTTTCCCCTAATCCGGTGCGGTGCGGCGCGCGAGCGGCGGCGGGGAAAGGCAGTCGCAGCGCGGCATTGATCGGGAGAAGAAGAACAGGGCGAGCGGTGTGGCTGGGTCCACCTGTCTGCGAGACATAACCGGCGGGGGCGAGCATGGGCTATGTTGGGCTGGATTTGGTGGGCCGGTCGTAGATTAGAGGGGTATGTTGATACTGGCTGGGAGATTGAGGGGTCTGTCTGGACTTTGAAGATGGGGTGCAGGCCCAAGTTAGTTAGAAAAGCTTTTGAATTAGTGTTGGAATAAATTTAAACCATAGATTGAATTCGAATATAGTTCAAATTTAATCTCCACACAATTGAACTCCGAATAAAATCCAAAGAGATCCAACTCACATTTATACTATAATTTGAAATAACTTTCATAAGGTTTTACTTTGTATGGAATTTAAGATGAGGGCTAGCAATTTGGGATAAAATTTGGTAGCACACATGTTCAAACAAAAAGTTTTAAATTTTTGCAAAAATTCACACTTGAGGAAACATTCAAAATTCCGGGATGTTACATGCGCAACCACGATTCCCCCATGGGATGCGCGGCGCCACCATGGCGTATTCTTCATCGGCCGGCACCAACCTGGCTGCATACGAGGACCTTCCGGACCACCACTTCATGTCCATCCGGAACCTCATCACCACCTCGCCCGACGAATCCTACCGCGACACCGACGGCGAGGAATTTGGATACGGGCGCGGGGCGCCGGAGCGGGACTACTCCAGACTACGGGACCCCGACTCTTTCAGGCGGTTCTGGGCCGCGGCAGACTACTGCCTCACCTGCTCCGACGACTCCAGCGAGGGGGATTATGATCCCACTCGTGAATGCTTCGTCGTCGTCCTCGGGGAAGACGAAGACGAGGGAGGCGGAGCAGGCGATGCAGCGGTTCGCAATAACGTGGCAGTAACCCCACCCGTGGGGGTGACACCACCACCACCTGACACGACGTGTGCCGTGCAGATGGCCCAGCTCTGCGAGCTGGAAGCAAAGCTGAACGCAGAACGCGAGCAGCTGCGGCAGCTGAAGGCCGCGCTTGAAAGAGACAGGGCCGGCCCCTCGACATCGGGCGCACGCGCTGCGGGACGCGTGGCCCGTGAGCGCATCAACGCCGACGCAGACGTAGACGAGATGCCAAACTTGGCAAGGGCCAGCCAGAAGCGTGTCGCGGCGGCGACTTTGATTCGGGCCATGCCCGAGCCATCGACGCCCGAGGGACGTAACCTGCGCCGCGAGGCACAGGCCCTCATCGAGCAGGCTGCGGTGCAGCAAGCCGAAAGCTCCGCGTCCCGCATGCGTCATCAGTCCTCCACAAAGGCTGGTGGGGGCGGTCGGGACCAGGAGGCATCGGTCCACACTCCGCACCGAGCACCTACCGTCCACGAAGGCAACCAGAGGACCCCTGCCAAGGACCGGATTCGGGATACCCGCGGCGCGGCCAACGACGGCGACGCCCGCAACATCCTGAACAAGAAGAAGCAGGATGCCACTCCGTCGCACGGCTACAACCCATGGCACGGGGGACGGTACGACAGTCGGGAGGACAAGAGCCTGTCGCCGGAGCCGCCGGGCACGCGTGTGTTCGGCCGAGCGATCCGCACAGCTTCGATCCCCCCGCGCTTCCGCCAGCCGACAACCGTGAACAAGTACTCGGGGGAGACGGACCCCCGGGTGTGGCTCAACGACTACCACCTGGCGTGCCAGCTGGGCGGCGCCACGGACGCCGCCATGATCATCCGTAACCTGCCGCTGTACCTGGCAGACTCCGCGCGGACATGGCTCGAGTACCTGCTCGCAAACCAGATCCATGACTGGGACGACCTGGTCAGGATGTTCGTGGGCAACTTCCTGGGCACGTATGTACGCCCCGAGAACTCATGGGACCTCCGAGGCTGCTCCCAGAAGGCTGGTGAGTCCTTGAGGGATTTCATCCGCCGCTTCTCCAAGCGCTGCACCGAGCTTCCGAGCGTCGGCGAGTCCGAGGTCATGCACGACTTGCCGAGACCTCGTGCGCGAGTTGGGGCAGAACCCTCCCACCAGTGTCAATGAGCTATTCGACATCGCC
Source organism: Cenchrus fungigraminus (assembly GCA_036936925.1). Taxonomy (NCBI): domain Eukaryota; kingdom Viridiplantae; phylum Streptophyta; class Magnoliopsida; order Poales; family Poaceae; genus Cenchrus; species Cenchrus fungigraminus. The sequence continues at coordinate 13,811,604 of CM072779.1, forward strand.
ACCAGCTACACTTCCGGAGAGGAGGCAGTGGGGGCGATCTTCGACGGCAAGAAGGGCAAGCGAGCCGAGGATGCGCCCGCGGAGGGCAGCAAACCCAAAGAGCCCTCGAAGAAGCAGAAGCAGGGCAAGAAGGGCAAGAAGAACCTGGGCAAGAAGCCCATGGAACAAGACAAGGGCCCCGAAGAGGTCAATGCGGTCGATGCCGCCAACAAGGGGGCTCGAGGCCCCCCTCGAGGCGGAGTGTTCGACGACATGCTGAAGAAGCCCTGCCCGTACCACAAGACCCCCGTCGCTCACACCCTCGAGCAGTGCGACATGCTCCGGAAGTACTACAACCGGGTCGCCGTGAAGGAGGACAACGCCAAGAAGGACGCGGGCGATGGGGGCAAGGATGGCTTCCCGGAGGTGGAGAACGTGTTCTTCATCTTCGGGGGGCCCACCGTCGATATGACGTCGCGGCAGCGCAGGCGTGAACGTCGAGAGGTTTACTCTGTTCACCCGTCTGTGCCGTCGTACCTCGACTGGTCGGAGGAGACGATCTCCTTTGGCTGCGAAGATAAACGCCGGGCGATCGGAGAGGAGCTGTGCAAGCTCTTGGAAGCCGGATTCATCAAGGAGGTATTTCATCCAGTGTGGCTAGCTAATCCTGTACTAGTTAAGAAGAAGAACGGGAAGTGGCGGATGTGCATAGATTACACCGGCTTAAATAAAGCATGTCCCAAAGTTCCTTTTCCTTTGCCACAGATTGATCAAATAGTTGATTCCACCGCGGGGTGTGAGTTGCTATGCTTCCTTGATGCGTATTCCGGTTACCACCAAATCAAGATGAAGGAGTCCGACCAGCTCGCGACCTCTTTTATCACACCATTTGGTATGTTTTGCTACGTAACAATGCCATTTGGTCTCCGAAACGTCGGGGCGACATACCAGCGATGCATGCTCCACGTCTTCGGGGATCGCATCGGGCGGACCATTGAGGCATACGTCGACGATATCGTAGTGAAGACCAGGAAGGCGGACGACCTGGTGAATGATTTACGCATTGTGTTCGATTGCCTCCGAGCAAACGGGGTTAAGCTAAACCCCGAAAAATGCGTCTTCGGGGTGCCGCGTGGCATGCTCTTGGGTTACATTGTCTCCCAGCGAGGCATAGAACCCAACCCGGAGAAGGTGTCAGCCCTCGAACGGATGGGGCCAATACGCGATCTGAAGGGAGTACAGAGGGTCCTGGGCTGCCTCGCAGCTCTGAGTCGCTTCATCTCACATCTCGGAGAGAAGGGCTTACCCCTGTACCGACTTCTGCGGAAGAACGACCGCTTCTCCTGGACCACCGAGGCCCAGGAGGCCCTCGACAAGCTAAAGGCAACACTCGCTCACGCTCCGATACTGACCCCGTCCCAGGAAGGCGAACCCCTGTATCTCTACGTCGCCGCCACGACCCAAGTGGTCAGCGCGGTCATCGTAGTAGAGAGAACGGAAGAGGGCCACACCCTGCCTGTCCAGAGGCCGGTCTACTACATCAGCGAAGTGTTGTCAGACACAAAGACACGATACCCCCAGATCCAGAAGCTACTCTATGCGGTGGTGCTCGCGCGGCGCAAGCTGCGGCACTACTTTGAGGCCCATCCTGTCACCGTGGTATCTTCTTTTCCTTTGGGGGAGATTGTCCACAATCAGGACGTCTCGAGCAGGATAGCTAAGTGGTCCGTGGAGCACATGGGTGAAGCACTCACCTACACACCACGAAAAGCGATAAAATCGCAGATCTTGGCGGATTTCGTGGCTGAATGGACCGACATTCAGCTACCCACCCCTCAGATCCAAGCTGACTGCTGGACCATGTGCGTTGATGGTTCGGTAATGAAAACGGGCGCAGGCGCGGGCCTGCTCTTTGTTTCGCCCCTTGGAGAGCACATGCGGTACCTGGTGCGCTTGCACTTACCCGCATCGAACAACATGGCGGAGTACGAGGCCCTCCTCAGTGGCCTGCGCATCGCCATCGAGCTCGGCATCAAGCGCCCTGACATCCGGGGAGATTCTCAGCTGGTCATCGACCAGGTGATGAAGAACGCGAGCTGCCACGACGAGAAGATGGAGGCGTACTACGTCATGATGCGCAAACTCGAGGACAAGTTCTTTGGCTTCGAGCTCAACCACATCGCGCACAAGTACAACGAGGAGGCGGACGAGCTGGTCAAGATTGTGTCGGGGCGGATCACTGTTCCCCCGAACGTTTTTGCCCGCGACCTCACCAAGCCCTCTATCAACCTCGACAAACCCGCTGAAGCTTCCGGAAAGGCCTCGGGAGCTGGCCCCTCGAAGGCCACGGGCGCCGAGCTCGTGGACGAGGACCCCTCGAACGGGGAACTCGAGGCCTCAGACCTCGAAGGGTCCCAGGCAGACGAGGCCGAGGTGATGGAGATCGACGGACTCCCGCCCCCTCCACGGGACTGGCGCGACGAATATATCGCCTGCCTAGATCGGGGAGAGCTGCCCCCTAATCGAACCGAGGCGAGATGAATCGCCAGGAAGGCCAAGTCTTTCGTCGTCATTGGCGGCGACCTGTACAAGCGCAGCACCTCGGGGATCATGCAGTGGTGCATCTCCATCCCTGAGGGTCGGGAGTTGATTCAGGACGTCCACGCAGGCGAATGCAGCCACCACACCGCTCCGCGTACCCTCGTAGGCAAAGCGTTCCGCCAGCGCTTCTATTGGCCGACGGCGGTCGCCGACGCCAACGAGGTTGTGCACACCTGCGAAGGGTGCCAGTACTACACGCGAAAGACACACCTCCCGGCTCACGCGCTGCAGACCATCCCCATCACATGGTCGTTTGCCGTGTGGGGACTGGACATGGTCGGGCCCTTACGAAAGGCTCTCGGGGGCTTCACCCACATACTGGTGGCTATCGACAAGTTCTCAAAGTGGATCGAGGTCCGCCCCATCAGCAGCCTCAGGTCCGAACAGGCTGTGCTGTTCTTCACGGACATCGTGCACCGCTTTGGGGTACCCAACTCCATCATAATGGACAATGGCACTCAATTCACCGGCAAGAAGTTCCTAGAATTCTGCGCCAGCTACCACATCCGCATGGATTGGTCGGCTGTGGCACATCCACAGACTAACGGCTAGGTAGAACGTGCCAACGGCATGATTTTACAAGGCCTGAAGCCAAGGATCTTCAACAAGCTCAACCAGTTTGGCCGGAAGTGGATTCAAGAGCTGCCGTCGGTTGTCTGGAGCCTCAGGAACACCCCAAGCAGGGCCACGGGCCTCACCCCATTCTTCCTGGTCTACAACGCAGAGGCCGTCCTCCCCACGGATCTGGACTATGGGTCCCCGAGGGTAAAAGCCTACCAGGAGGGGCAGAACCAGCAAGATCGCGAATACGCGCTGGACTGCATCGACGAGGCCCGCGACGTGGCGGTCCTGCATTCCGAAAAGTATCAACAATCCCTACGGCGTTACCAAGCGAACAAGGTCCGGCCCCGAGACCTCAACAAGGGAGACCTGGTGCTCCGACTTCGACAAAAGAACGAGGGCCGCCACAAGCTCACACCGCCATGAGAAGGGCCCTACATCGTCGCCGAAGTCCTCAAGCCCGGCACGTACAAACTCGCGAACGAGAAGGGCGAAACCTTCGCCAACGCTTGGAACATCCAACAGCTACGTCGCTTTTACCCTTAAAATTCCAAGTCGTTTCGTACATATCCGGCACCCAAGTCGGTTGTATATACACTAAGGTTGTGAATAAAGACAAGGGAGACTCGGCTTTCCTCTAAAAACCAAGTCCCCCTCGGGAGCTACTATGGGGGGCACCCCCCTAAACGGTCCCATTTTTTCACAAAAAACCTTTTTTCTGAAAATGCTAAGCGTGTCGTGCCTCGGAAGCTTAGGCAGATAGAAGCAGGGCGCGAGTAGCTAAGAAGCGAAGCCGGATGAGTCCGGGACTACCTACGCCTCCAGCAGGATACGGTTTCCCTCTCTCACCACTTCACCTCCAGGTTACCCGTGAAAACGATCGATCCCAGCTGAAATTTGCCTAGGTTACGAGAAAGACGCAATGGCATACATAAAACAAGTCACACTTAAGTTACAAACTTCAAAAGATGATTTGTTTATTTACATAAGCCGCTCGGCTTGAATCTTGGCTACGACCTAAGGGCTTCTGCGCCCGGTTGCTTTCAGGGCTCAAGGGGGTCCGCAGGAGCAGCGTTCGGGAAGAGGTCTTCCTCGAACATGTCGACAAGATCAACGGCGGCGTCGGCAGCGGCAGCGGCAGCATCGGCTTGGTCCATGGCGTCCTGTGCTCCATCATCGTCAAGGCCGTCCGCGACGACGTACCCTGTGCCCAGCGCTGTGAAATCGACGATGTAGTGCGTCGACACCACACCGAGGGTCATCTGAACGCCGAGACGGAGAGCGCCCTTCACGCGCTCGACGACGCGGCCGCTCAGAGCCCGAAGGCGACTCGCTAGCGAGCTCCCCGACAAGCCAGTACCCTCGTCGATGTTCTGGCACGCTTCGAGGGCCGCTTGCTCCAGGGCCGCGAACTCCTGCTGGGACGAGGTATAGGCCGCCTGGAGTACCTCCGCCTGCGTCGTGGATTCCTCTAGAGCCTTCCGCAGCCCTGGGACACAGAAAAAAGGAGCGTTAAGAGCGGATCTTGACGAACCACAACGACAACCAAAGACTCAGGGGCTACGACTTACCCTCGGTCTGTTTCCTCTCCGTCTCAAGATCTGCACGTACGGCCCCAGCTTCTTGCCGCAGCTACAGGATCGAGGTGTCTTTCTCCCCGGCGGCGGTCCTCAGGGCCTCGACGGTGACGCCCTCCTGAACCAACGCCCCGACGAGCCGCTCAGTCTCCACCTCTCGAAGCTGGAGCGCAGTCCTGGCTTCCTCAAGGGCGGCGCGCTCTTGCTGGAGCTGGGACTGCGCCTCCTCCCGCGCTGTACGCTTGTGCTGAAGAGCGGACCGGGCATCCTCAAACACCGCACGCTCTTGTTGGAGCTGGCTCTGCGCCTCCTCGCGCGCGGCGCGCTCCTGCTGAAGCTGACTCTCCACCCCGATGAGCGCCTCGGCCTTCTCCTGCAGTGCAGCGCCCAGCTTCTCGACCTCCTGGGTCTTCTGCTCAGCCTGGGCCTGCCAGGACCTCGCTCCCTCAAGGGTTGCGCGGTCCTGCTGGAGCTGGGCTTGCGCTTCGATGAGAACCGTCTCCTTCTGCGCCAGCGCAGCCTGGACCTCGGCGAATGCCTCGCGCGCCTTCCGCGGCTCCTCGTTCGCCGCCGTCAGCGCCTCCTCCTTCCCTTGGAGCGCGGCCTTCATCTCCTCAACCCCCTTGGCCTTCTACGCCGCCACGGACCGCTGATCGTTACAGGCATCCTCCATGCGGATGAGGTTGTACTCGAGCCAGCCGTTATCCGTCCGCAGGGCCTCCATCATCGCGTCCAGGCCTTCGTACTGCGTCCGTTACCAGTCGGAGCTCAGCTTGGCAATGCGAGTGAACCTCTCGCCCGCCTGGCCCCGCAGCTCTGCGGATGATGAAGGGAGAATGAAGAACAAAAATCAAACGAAAGATGCACGAACAAGGGAAAAAGAGAACGAGCGGAATTCGAATAAGCGTGCTCACCTGAAAGACCTGGAGCGATCTGCCCCCGTGGATGTGGAGCGCATCGGCCAGGGCAGTCTGAAGGGAGGCGCCAAGGGTGCTGAACTCCTGCCACAGCTCCCTCTCCGACCTCGCCTCCTCCACCAGGCCCCGGACGTCTGGCGTCACGGCCACGACGTCCGGCGCCTCTGCTCCCACAGCAGCGAGCTGGCGCCGGACGTCAGGGCCGTGACGCCGGACGACGACGCCCCAACACCGGTCACTGGCGCCTGCGACATCACGCAACCATCAGACCGCATTACCAGCACCTCGGGCACGGGCCTAGGGGCTGGCACGGCCGCCACCACCACCCGACCCCCACTGGGGGTCGAATCACCATCAGTAGGAGTCCCGACCGTTCCACGCCCCTCTGCTCCCCGACCCGTGGCGCGGGCCTGCACACAGCCCTGCAGGGTCCCACGGGTCACCGCTACGTGAAGGACTTCGGCCGCCGCCTCCTCTCGCCGCTGCGGCCCCGTGGCCGCAGTTTCCACCTGCGCCGCCGCCGCCGCACCCGCTGTCGTCCACGACGTCCTCGCCGAGCGAGGCCGCGTTGTGCGCGGTGCGTCTAGCGTCCCCACCTTGAGTGCCTTAACAGGTGCAAGGCCGGGGACAGCGGGCGGCACCCTGACGACAGTGGGAAGAAGAAATCAGCAGACCAACCCAATGATATCAAGAACACGGAGAGTGAATTGCGACTAACCTTATGCCGGAGATGCGCCGCTTGCGCTTCCTCGAGGGTTCTGGGGGCACCACCCCAGACCCGGCCGGCACCTCCGACGGCGCTCCCTCGTCGAGGGGCACCGTATCTGCCCCTCGAGTGGACTCCGCGAGGACCTCCTCGTTCCCCGGCGATGGGGGCGGCGCGGCCTCCCACCTATCGGAGATGGTCCGCTCCCCCTCGCTCTCCTCCTCGTTCGATGACGTGTTCACCAGCTCCGGCGGGGGGGGAGACCTTGCTGCTCCTGCACCAGGTACTCCTCGTTGTACCTGTTGAGGTGCTCCTGCCTTCTTATCCTCTTCTCCTTCGCCTGATCCGCCAGGCCCTTCTCCCTTTGCTGCTTGGCACGATTGGCGGCGTGCGACCTGGGCGTCGGCGGATCTGAGGTGGGGATGTTGACGTGCACCCCTAATCACTAGCAACCGCGATTAGATCGAACACGGGGATAAAACAGGCAAAAGCAAGGAGTCGAATCTCACCAGGTCGGCGTCCGAGAGCATCGCAAACGACCACAGGTCGTCGTCGTTGTGCGGCACCACCTTGAGGTTCACCGCACGCCTCGCCCTCGTGGCCGCGTACGCCTAGGGAAGCGGCTCCTCCAGCAACCGCAAGCGCGCCAGGGCCGCGGGGTCGGCGTCGCTCTTCATCTCAAAGATGAGAAGTTCCCTCTCCATGAGAGGGATCACCCGCCGAAGGTGGAAGTTAGCGATGACGGCCGCCACGGTCAGCCCGGCATTCACCAACTGGCGCAGGGCGTCGGTGAGGGGCTCGAGCCTCGCCTGCCTCGACGCGGGCGACACCCCATGCGCCCAAGACACCGACCTCTCCTTCACCACCTTCCCGGTGTACGGCGGGAGCCCGACACCGTCATTGCGCAGGTAAAACCAACCCTTCTCCCAGTCGGCGTTGTTCATCGTCATCGTGCAAAGCAGGTACAACTCCTTCCGGGAGTCCCGCGCTGCAAATGTAAGGCCGCCGACGCGTACGGCCCGGCGCGTCCTCCTCTCCCTGGCGGCGAGCGTGTGGAGCTCACCTCGGAAAAGGTGGATCCATAGGTCCCAGTGCGCCGGGATTCCCAGGAACCTCTCACAGACGGCGACGAAGGAAGCCGCCTGCGAAATGGCGTTGGGGGCGAAGTTGTGAAGCTCCACCCCGTAGTAGTGGCACAACCCCCGCATGAACTTACTCGCGGGGGCGTTGAATCCTCGCTCGTGCAGCCGCATGAAACTCACGATGTAGCCCGGCGGCGGGGACGGCTCCCGGTGTGACGCCGGCGGGATGATCCACGCCGGGTTCGCCTCGTCACTAGCCGGCGCCAGCTGACCGCCGGCGACTAACCACGGATTGCAGGTCCATGGATTGCAGGTCCGCTGACGACCGGGGCCACGGGTGAGCGTCCAGCACTCGGACCGCAGACATGGCGGGAGCGGCGGGGATCCGGAGAGACAGAGTAGAGCGGCGGAGCGCGAGCGAAGCTGGAGCGACGGAGCACGCGGTGATGAGGAAGGCGAAGAGCAAAAGGCAGATGCGAATGGCAAAGGTAACAAGCTCCCCCCGCGCCCTCTGCTTTTATAGCGTAGGAAGGGGCGGAGCGCCCGAAAGCGCGGCGGGCGGCGGCAGTTAATGCGGTGGGTGCCGCCCGTCACTGACAGCAGGGCCCCACCATCCCGAGGCCGCCGCACGCACACGCGTGCGCTATAATTACCGCACGGTAATCCTAGGGACACCGTGTCCCGTCTTGTCGCCGTCACAGATCGACCACGTCGCATCGCCTGAAAAGGCGCGCCCACCTCGCCTGCCCCGTGCCACGTCAGCCACGACCGGGTGGGTGCGGCAGCCAACCACCCTGCGGACGAATTTCGAACGCCGAGGGATTCCTTCTTGTATAAGGAAAGCCCGAGGCAACCTCGAGCCGGGGTCACGAGGCCCGATCCCTCGAAAGGATACAACGGGCTCCTCGATCCGCAGCGGTCAAGGCTGCGAGGCCACGACCTATCGAGCACGCCCACGAGAACGATCTCGAGGGAGCCCCGGACTCAGGCCCTCGAAACACTACTGATCAGTGGCTCGAGGTCTGGCCCGCGGAGGGCACGACGGGTGCCGCAGATGCCCCTCGACTTGGGGGTGTACTGATTCAGTGGTTCGAAACTCAGTTCGATGGCGGATCGACGAGCGCCACAGATCTGCCAAGACGGGAGCGCCCGGCGCCCCCGCAAACGCCCCACTGATCAGAGGTACGGAGCCTGACCCTCAACGGGTTCGAACAGGCGCATCAGATCGACAGAGTCAGGAACGATCAGGACGCGCGCGATCGAGCCTGCCCCGAATGCGAAGTTCGGGGGCGCCCCACATATCGCGTTCAAGGCCGAGACAGAGGCAGCCAATCGAGGGATCCCATCGAGGGAGTACTTCCGCGCCCTCGGCCCCTATCGAACGGGACCGAGCCCTGCTTGGCAAACCTTTGCAAGCGCTCACATGGACGTGTCTCCGGACCACGAGCCGACCCCTATCGAACGGGGCACGGACGCCCACTTGAACTATCCGTTAATAGCTCACCGAGGCAACCGTTGCTCGCTGCCCGCTCGAGGGTAGCACGGTTCGCCTCACCCCTCTACCCTGCGGAAGGGCAACGAGGGTCGTAATAACAAAGCCGAGAGCTTTCACCCGATCGCCCCTGATTGGGCCAGGGCTCGGGGGCTCCTCGCACCACGACCACCCTAGTGATCGCCGCATCAACCTGCCTAGGGTTGCGTCCCCGAAAAAAAGGTCAGCCTACCCGAAACGTCTTGGGTCAACACGATGCCACCCACCCGCGTAGATTGCCGATGCCGACTGAAATACCGCTGAAGCCGGCTGAAACAAACGCGAGGCGAGCCACGTCACCCTACGTATTCAACCCCTGCACGAGTGTGCGCACTCCTGCAGGGCTTCGGGGGCTTACACCCGTGGGTGCGCTAGCGTGCCCCCGCAGGAAAACATGCACGATCAAAGGGGAAGAAACTCGCGCACGGCACCCGAGGTCGAAATCCTTTGCCGGGAAAGCTCTCTTTTCCGCAAAGGCTCGGGGGCTACTGTCGGAGATGGTCATTAGGGGTCCCCTAACTAAGGGGAAAATCACCCTCGTTAAACGAAAACTACCCGTGGACCAGTCCCCAAACCCCGCACGAGACACCACGGGCCCACGACCTGCTACGGCCCAGCGGCAGCCTACACCGAGAAGGCACGCTTGATTACCTCGCTCGAGGGCCCCGGTCCCTCGAGCGGATCTCCGTCTCGCTCGAGGGCTCCGGTGCCTCGAGCGGGTTTCCGCCTCGATCGAGGGGTTCAGCCCCCCCTCGAGCGGGCAGCCGTCTCCGCACCACCCGACAGCGACATTTAATGCCTGGTCCCACGGCGGGACGCCGAAGTCAAGGGTCAATCTCCCCCCACACCGCGCAACTGGCACAGTCAGAGCGCCTGGCACCACCACAGTGCGGCCTAACCCGCCACTATGCAGCCATCCCTGGCCCTGTGCAGGCGTTGCGCGGCCCTGTGCGGACAGGCAGGTGTCATTCCACGACACTGTGCCGCATGCTCCCGTCCTCCCCTCACGGCGAGAGCCTCGAATGGGCATGGGGACACCCTCGAAATGTGTACGGGCGGTAAGCGGGCGTGCGCTTCGGCTGACACTACCGTACGAGCGGCGTGCGCCGCGTCTTCTCTGCCAACTCCGGCGCCGCACGGCCATCCCGGGCGCTATGCGGGCATCCCCGGCACTGTGCCGCCATTCCTGCCACTGTGTGACAGGTCGTGCAGCACTGTGCGGACAGGCCGGTGACGCGCCGCGGCCCCGCACCACCAACTCCGGTCCTTTCCCGGCGGTTAGGCCCTCGATTCAGCCAGGGCAGGCCCTCGAAGTCAAGGCCGGACGGGCCACAGTGACCACCACGCCGCCCGCATCCGTTCGCTTCAGGCCTGGAGCAGGCAGCGGGCCCGGGCGGATGAAGCCGGCGACAGCCTCAGGCTGGGCGGACGAGTCAGCGACGGCCACTAGCGGATGAAGTGGCGACGGGCGACGGCCTCGGGCGGACGAACCGGCGCCGCGGGACGACGGCGCCATGGCCGGCCGTATTTTGCCGACGGCGCTGGGCGAACAACGAGCGGCGGTACCGGGTGGAGTCCGGCGAGGCGTGTGGTCCGAGGAGCGGCGGCGTGGGGCGGAGTCGGGCTCGGCCTGGGGTGGGCCGCCGCGCCGAGAGCCTTCCCATGCCATGGCTGTCCTCCCCCGTGCCATGGCCGCCTCCAGACAAGACCAAGCCGCCGGCCCCAGCTGGGACGCGCGGGAAGAGAGGGCGGAAACGGGCGGGCGGCGCGGTGTCTGGTGTACGACGCTTGACGCGGTGGCGATGGACTCCGACTCCTCGTGCTGCTTCTCCAAGGCCAAGGCCAAGGCCGGCGAGATGCAGTGCAGCCGGGCGAGCAGCGCAGCCTGGAGCAGCTGCACAAGCAAGATGGATGCGCGCTTTGAGTGGGGCCGCCAACGAGCAGCGTGCAGGCGGCATCGAGATGGAGCAGGCAGTGCAGCGCGGCCCCCAGCGAGCGGTGTGCAGGCGGCCGGCATCGGCGAGCGCATTGGAGCTCGGACTCCTACGCGAACGGCGTCCTCCATGCTGAGCACTGAGCTCCAACTCCTGTGCACGTGGTGGCTGTGTTGGTGAGCTGCTAGAAGTGCAGGAACGACCGGAGCTCAGCACGGGAAGGAGGGAAGGAGATCGAGGGGACTGACGGAGTTTGCTCTGAATGTGACGGAGTGCTAGTTTCAGGTGACGGTGCTATGTTTCGATGCTATTTTACGGAACGGTAAAAGTTTAATGGTATTTTCCGGAAGTGGACATCTTTCGATGCTATGAGACCAATTTTCCCTTTCTGTTTTGTGTGGGTAGGATTGAGCGGCGTGCGAGTTGGAGCCAAGACAACTGGGAGTGGACGGCTGAGGACGACACGGAGACTGATGGAGGAAATCTAGAGAAGGCGTAGTGGATTGGGGCGTGGGACGGTAGAGCAAAATGTGAAAAAAAGAAAATAAATGACGGGCCGTGGTTGGGGTGCGGGCGGTGTAGCGAGGGAAAACGACGTACCCAAGCTTTTTCTCCTTTCTAACTAGGAGTAGAGATGGATCTAAGTGATACACCCTTACAAGTTGGTGGGTCTCTGAGGCTCTGTTCGTCTTCTTTTATATGGTTTCTTCTGTAGTATTTTCATCTCACAACAAATTTGTTGTAAAAATCTGTACGTAGTATTTTGAGACAATTTGATGTATGTCGTTGGGAAATGTTCTTGTGTGCCATTGGAAATTGGGACATGAGCTCTATGCCATGTTTTAATTTTCCATTCTCTATGTGCTATTGCCGTCACTCCTCCCGTTACCTGCACTGTTTGCTATTGTGGGGCTCGCGTGTCAGTTGGTGAGGGGATTTTACCCACCTACCGCTGCCAAGGACGGCGCACACATAGAGGTCTCGCCTGTCGCGTCTCACCGCACGTGCTCGCTTGAGCGGTGCCAGGCTGGCATCCCCGCCACGCAGCCTGGCATCCTCGTTTGCTTCTCCTGCCGCCGTCCGCCACAAAGCTGCTTCTCCCACCACTAGAGCAGTGGAAGAGGCGACGGTGCTGGCGCGGAGAGGAACGGAAGCAGAGCACGCGCGACGCGGAGGAGGCGGCTGACGTCCACAACCTCCTCAGCGTCGGCGGGCCCCCGCCCTCATCGCCCGCAACCTCCTCGGCGCCAGTCCCCACCGGCGTGCGCGACCGACGCCCGTCCCTCCTGTACACGAGGTCGACGTAGAGGAGGTGGCGGTGCTAGCGGCTGCACGGCTTGCACGCGCCCTCGATGCCAGTCCCTCGCGGCACGCGTGACCGGGCCTGTCCCGCCTGTGCGCGAGGCGGCGGTGCTGGCGGTCGGCACCCGCATCCCCCCGCGGCGTCTGTCTCCTCGTCCCTCTTGACGTGTCTGGATTGCAGAAGGAGAGGATTGTGGTGTTGAGGAAGAAGATCAAAAAAAAATTTTCCAACCACCACTTACGTGCGGGCCTCCTGGCAGCAAACGATGTATGTACCGGTGGGAGCTAACGGAATGGCACGTAGGGAAAGAAAAATTAAAAATCAATGGCACAGAGCTAATGTTCCAATTTGAAATAGTACATAGAGAATGAGTTATATTTTCTAATAACATACAACAAATTGTCTCTATTTTTTTCTCTCACAACATATCTGTACAAATCTGCTCAAGATCTGGCGAACATAGTCTGAGTCTGCATTTCACTCTTTCTTTCTTCTGCGTTCTGTCTTCCTCGCGCAGCCAGACCACGCCGGGGATCCCACCACGCCGACCCCGACGCCGAGCCCAACCCCGGATTCGAAATCCCCGCCGCCGCCTCCTCCCTCTGGCTCCGGCGCTAACCCATTTAATCCATTTGCCCCCGCCGCCTCCACCGCCCACCGGGGGTCCTCCACCTCCCAGCTCCGGCGGCGTACCCGCCGCCTCCGCTCCCCCGCCGTATCTTCCGCCACCACTGCCGGCCGGCGAGCCTCCCGAAGCTTTCCTCTAGGCCCGAGGGAACAGGTAATCCACAATCCCCCCAAATCCCCCAAACCCTAAGTCCCTAACTTCATATCTTCAGTAGAAATTCCGGTAATTGATAGATTATTTATGCATGATTTCAATCGATTGATGACGAGAAAATCCCTATCTGTATTCGGATCTGACCATGATTTTACCCACTAAATTCGATCTTTTTTGCGACAGTTATTGGGTGTATGCTCACGGTTCGGCGCTGACTGGTGAAAATTGTTTGGGGGCTCCGAGGACCGAAATTCTGTGAATCAGTTGTAAAGACGTGTGGCTATTTGTACTTTCCGAGGTGTGAAGAAATGGAATGCAATAGGGATGAGGCCCAACGGGCAAGGGATATTGCAAAGAAGAAGTTTGAAGCGAAGGACCTGCAAGGTGCCAGGAAATTTGCTCTCAAGGCTCAGGCACTCTTTCCCGATCTTGAAGGCATTGCTCAGATGATTGCCACCTTTGAGATCTACCTTGCTTCGGAGGTGAAGGTTGCAGGGGAGAAGGACTGGTACTCTATCCTTTCTGTTACGACGGCAACTGATGAAGAAACGATCAAGAAACAGTACAGGAAGCTTGTTCTTCTGCTACACCCTGACAAGAACAAGCAAGTGGGTGCTGAGGGTGCTTTTCAGATGGTCAAAGAGGCATATACAGTGCTTTCCGATAAAATGAAGAGAGCAGTATACGATCAAAAGAGGAATGTAAGGGCATTCCAACAGAGGACAACTCAATCAAGTAAGGCAAGTGCGGCTCCTGGTGCATCAAATGGCTTCTATAATTTTGCAGCTAATGCTGCCGCCACCTCCAAGCCAACAGTAAAAAAGCAAACAGCAGGACCAGCAACACCTGCCGTGCGCCCGCGCCCTTCTCAACCTCCACCACCATCCGCACCCTCTCCTGCACCTGGGGCAAAAGCCTCTACATTTTGGACCTCATGCAACAAATGCAAGATGAACTATGAGTATCTCAGGGTGTATCTGAATCACCATCTTCGTTGCCCTAGTTGCCGTGAGCCATTCCTAGCAAAAGAGGTAGCAATACCACCAACTGAGACTGTGCTACAGGATTCAAACATCAGTGGTGCAAATAAAAATGCAAGCACTAAGAGAAATATGCAGTGGGGTCCATTTTCAAGGGCTGCTGGCGCAGCTAGTGCTACCGCATCATCTGCTGCTGCTGCTCGAGCTGCTAATGCAGTTCATCAGACGTATGAAAAAGTTAGGAGAGAGAGGGAGGAGGCACAAGCAGCCGCAAGAAGGGAAGAAGCTCTTCGGCGGAAGTACAATCCTTTAAAAAGGCATGGAAGCATGTCAGAGAACATTAATCATGGAGCAGGTGATGTTGCATCAGGAAAGAAGATGAAGACTAAAGATTCTGGAGTTGGTTCTTCGTCGGTCATATCAGGTCCTGGAGCAAATTGTGTGTCTGGTGTGAATATATCTTTTTCAACCAACATTGGGGTCTATGAGTTTCAAGGTGTTAATGGTGGACTCAATTGGAAAACAAGGCCTCCAATCCATGTAAGTTTAGCCAAGACCTTCTCTCAGTTGGATGTTAGGGGTCTTTTGCTGGAAAAGGCGAAAAATGACCTGAGAAACAAGCTAGCAGAAATAAAATGTAAAACATCCAAAGCTGCTGATAGTGAAAAGGCGAGCAAGAAACACACAGTTAAGGAAAATGGAGGGGATAATGAAGCTCTCACATCAGATGATCCTACTACCAATAAAGATGTTCGTGCTGATCCAAAAGAGATTTGTTCTAATATGAGTTCAGATGCTGAAAATGAAGATGATGACCCCTTGTCCTATAATGTTCCTGATCCTGATTTCCATGATTTTGACAAGGATCGCACTGAGGAATCTTTTCAAAGTGATCAAATTTGGGCTACATATGACGACGAAGATGGCATGCCTCGTTATTATGCATTTATTCAGAAAGTTCTCTCCTTGAATCCATTCAAGCTCAGAATGTGTTATCTCGAAACAAAAACAAATAGTGAATTTGGGCCTTTGAATTGGGTTTCTTCTGGCTTCACAAAGACATGTGGTGATTTCAGGACTGGTAAATCTGAAACATGTGATGTAGTCAACATGTTCTCTCACCAGGTGAAATGGGAGAAAGGGCTGCGTGGGGTTATCAAAATTTATCCACAGAAAGGTGATATCTGGGCTATTTATCGTCTTTGGTCCCCTGACTGGGATGAAGATACTCCAGATAGTGTGCTCCATGCCTATGATGTTGTTGAGGTGCTAGATGATTATGATGAAGATAATGGCATCTCCGTTATTCCCTTAGTTAAAGTTGCTGGGTTTCGAACAGTATTTGAGCGCCATCAGGATCTAAATGCTACCATGAAGATTCCCAAAGAAGAGATGTTTCGATTTTCACATCAAGTTCCTTTTTACAGGATGTCAGGCGAAGAAGCTCCAAATGTCCCCAAAGGTAGCTATGAGCTTGACCCAGCTACTATTTCTAAAGAACTCCTTCAAGGGACCACAGAAACAGTGGAGGCAAATGGAACTTCCTAATGTTGATTAAGGCAGTTGACGACAGTCTGCCTTGGTTGACCTACCATTTTGAAGCAATCAAGCAGAAGTTATCAACACTTGCAAGTTTTATAGTTGACCTACCATTTTGAAGCAATCAAGCAGAAATTATCAACACTTGCAAGCTTTTGACCTTTGCATAGAAGGGTTAGAATGAGGTCAGTCATTAAGGAGTCAGCCGCTTAGCTAAAAAGTGTAATTAGGGGGCTCTGACATGAATTTTGTCGTGATACTATACTTGGTAACTCTAAATGTGGGTGGAGTACTAACGCAAAGCTCATGTAGCAGTTTTTAACGTCAGTGTTGACATTGTTTTGTCTTGAATGGTTCTAATGCTTTTTTTCCTGGGAAATCAAAATGCTAATCAATGTTGTGTCCATTTGTTGGTTCCACTATTAAAAGCAACCATATATTGTACATGATAACTAGCAGGGTTTCATTCCACAGTTTTAAAATTCCTGCCCACTGTGCTATACTGTGTGGCAAGCACATCAGTGTGTGCGATCATTTGTGCCTTTTTGGAAGGAAATGTTTTACTGGAGACCCCAATGGACTCCTATTTTTTCTCTTCTTTTCCTTAATTCAGATCCGTTCCTTAAAATAATGCATCCTCGATGTGGACAAGGCCATCAATGTGGTCCTCACTGAATAATGTATCAAGGTCACCGAGTTATAAGAAATTAGTGCTTTTCTGTCATGTTTTGCTTCAGTTGTGCATTTCATGTCGTACTCATGTACCCTGCGAATTTCACCGATGTTGTCAGGCTTTGAACCCCAGAAGTCAGTACCAGTGAACATCATGTGGTCTATATTCGAGCCCCAGCAGGTTAGCCTTTCTTTCTTTCCTTATTTTTAGAATTTTCAGCGTTAGTTTTGTGCAAAAAAGATTGATACCATTAAGGGGTAAACAAGAAAAACCTACCTTTGCTCTAAATGCCAGGTGCATTTTTTGGCAGTAATAGATGGCTAAATATCTCACTGTAATTACAGTGCTCCAGTAAACATTCATCCTCTGCCTGTAGTCCTGTACCTACCTTTCCCTCATCATGAGCAATTAATTTATATAAGCTTTTGATGCAGTGGTGGTGTAATATTTGTTGGAGTATAAGTGAATTGCCCACCTTTCCTCATCAGCTTAAGCTTTTGGGTTGAACTGGTTGGTGCATGCAACTCAATAATATTAAGATTCCGTCTTTGTTTGCGCGTCCATGCAGAATCTTGAACTTTGAATGTGCAATATAGTTTACAAGTTTTTGAAGCTGACAGTGACAAGTTCTGATTCTTTGTTACTGAGAACAGAAGCCTGGTCAGCTGGTGTGGAGGACTCTACGTCTTTACCCTAAAGCCCCTCCAGAACAGTGACCTGGAGTGTGTCATGAACTGCTCTGCACAGTGTGGTGCGCTCCAGGGCAGGGGACTGATGGTCTCCCTCTCTTGTGGAGAAGGTGCTTACTGATGTTTTGTATGAAATGAATGACTGGAAAGAAGGTGGACAGTGGACACAGGCCATAAGTCCGGATACCTTTCCTTCATTGAAAAGGAGCTTGCTAAGAGACTGCCAAATGCTCATATTAAAGCTGACCCTCATATTCAATCTAAAGTGAAGACACTGAAGTTACTGTCTTATATCTTGGATATTCAGCAGTTTGGTAGTGGCTTTGGCTGGGATGATGAGAGAAAAACGGTTGTTGGAGACAGAACAATTCGTGGGCTGGGCAAAGGTAGTCATGCATATATACATCGTACTTTTTTTTTCTAATTGGGTTTTTGATAATGACAATCTAAAAGGGCGGCCTAGAGCAAGTGGTAGTGCTTGCCGCCTGTGAACCGAGAGGTCATAGGTTCGAGCGGTGGCCTCTACACATTGCACGATGTGTGGGAAAGACCTCCCGCTAATAACCCCCCCCCCCAGACCCCGCACAGTGCGGGAGCCTACGGCACTGGGTACGTCCTTTTTACAATCTAATATGTCTGCGGAGTCGGCCTGGAGCAACAGCTTTGTATGGGAAGCCCTTTGTGAATTTTGATAAGTTATTTGAGAGTTATGCTAGTGACTTGGCAAAAGGAGCGGAGGCTAAGGACCTGGAGATCAGTTTGATTTTCATGAAGAACTATCCTCTGCAGATGTGACTGAACCAACCCAACAGATGGACAGTGCAGTTGACTCCCATTCACAACCACTATGCCATGGTAGCAACTCATGAAGTGGAGTTAAATCTTTAGCTGGTCGTAAGAGGGTGCTTTTGGATGATATCGTCTTTGCCTCTGAATTTTCAAATTTTTCAAAAGTACTGAACACTCTTGTGGAAGCTGAAACAGCAAATGCAGCGGCTATGAATGCAATGCAGTCTGCATTTACCCAGGAACTTGAGGCTCAGAAGCGGACTGATGAAAGGAGAGAGAAATTGTTCGATGTTCTTAAGAAATTATCTGGGTTTACCCGTGATAAAATTGTGAAGGCGGCTCTTGTGATTGGCCAGAATGAGAAACGATTGAATCTGTTCTTTACCACGCCTGATGAGTTGAAATGTGAGTTTGTTCATCAAGTGCTCAAAAGGCCTAAGAAAATGTAGAATTATAGTGCTCCCTTTTGCTCTGTAGTATAAGTATTGCCATGATGCTATAAGTGGTGGATACTCGTCAACCATGGTTGACCCAAACGGTAAAGTTCATTTTGCATTGGGTCAATTGTGTTTTTATGTCATTGACAAGGGTACAATGGTCATTTGAAATTTTATTTCCCTTCCCTATCATGTGTCATGCCAAACATAGGTATGGGTTTGAAGTACATATCCCTATCCCCAACCCAGCCTTTCTTATCCCTTCTCATTTCCCATTCCTTATCCCAGCCCCTATCCAAACGCCTCCTCTATGTTACATCAGCTGTGGAGGTCTGGCCTTTAGGTAGGTTGTCTGCATTGGAACAAGGTTTCAGCTGGCTGTTTTTTTGGAGCCTTTTCTGGGCGAGGCATAGGCACATAGGAAGAACCCTTGTATCTTTGCATAGTCATATGGCAACGCATAATCTGAGGAAGTATCGAACACCTATCTTGGTCTGAATCTTATCTGATATGCAGATGCTATTCCAGGTGCATATTTGCCCTGACTTTACTCAAAGGGTGATGAACTGATGTGAGTACATAACTCACCTGTTTTCTAGTTAATAGATAGATGAGATCCTATGAGAAAAGAGGGCAACACAGGTTGACTACACAAAGCATCGGTCCTGCAGCTGAGCAGTAAGAGGTGATTGTCTGAATGTCTGATGACTAAAGTCTCTGATCCCTCTATGGGGTTTGCATGCAGCAGCAACATACTGTATCCCAAGGAAGAACTTCAGGTTAGTTGTACCACTAAAAAGATTTTAAAATGCCTTACAAAGTTCTGCAAACACTCTGCATCTGGCGGCCAACATCTACTGAGTACTGGCCGACCACGCCGCCGGCGAGTTCACGCGGTGCTCTTCATTCTTCAAGGACCTCGTCTCCAACCCCACATTGCCGCGCACCACGTCCGCCCGATGCGCCGCCTGCGCCCATAGTGAGGCCGTCTTCGTGCATGCTACCACTCGTAGCTATTTCACAATTCAGAATGCGGAAGCCAAGGGCGTGTTTGTTACTGGGGAAGTCTGTTTTACCTCTCTGGACGCAAAGCCGAGTCCACAATTCCTCCTTAGACACAAAAACCAGATGAATTCTCTCCCTCAACTTTCAAAAACGTACAATTTACCACTCTACTTTGGTTATAAGCGGTTTTCAAAGGTGGTTTTGTCATTTTCAATTAATAATAAATCTTGTAAATACTTAATGAGATTATTAAATCACTAAAAATCTTGTAAACACTCTACGTTGCATCCAGGGAGGTAAAACATACTTTTTTCTTGTTATGGCACAAAAACCGGGTGAATTCCCTCCCTCAACTTTCAAAAACGTACAATTTACCACTCTAATCTGGTTATAAGCGGTTTTCAAAGGTGGTTCTTGTGTACGGCAGTTGCTGTGGTCAGCCCGACCCAGCGACCAGGCCATGGCCAGCCAGAGAGAGAGGCTGGTAGCCACAGGCCACCCCACCTTGTTTGGTGCTTTGGCCCAACCCAGTCTGGGCACCCTCAGATTGTGTTTGTGGCGCACTTGAGAGCCGAGTTGGCAGCCCAACTAGTGGAAAAGAGAGTCGAAATCAGCCGCCTTGCGCCGCACATAGCCGACCGAGCCCCCCAGCTACGATGGATTCTCGCGTACGAGGGGGGAGCCGGGCAGAGTGGGTGGATTTGGCTCTCGTGGGCCGGGTCGAGGGAGAAAAAACGTAGTCAAACACGTGAATGAGCTCCCCGGGGGCACAGTCGAGCCCACGGGCCACCCAGCAAACACGCCCCAATTAATTGACTGATTCCAGCGAGCAAGTTCTGTCAGCCCAAATCCCTGATCGCCCCTTGGGATCCAACCACCCATGACCATGCGAGCTTGGCGGCTGCGAGGTCCCCTCTCCAGGAGGAAGAACAAGTACCCACTGGACAACTCGGCGTCCGACGGGTCGGATCCGAGAATTAAAAAAGTCCTTACTATTTTCAAATAGACTCCTGAGTTGGCAACTATTGATCGTGATCGGATTATTTACAGAATACCCTATTCATTTTACAAATAACCCCCTAATTTGAATCGCGATCCGATTATTTGCAAAAACACTCGATAATTTTCATATAGGCCCCTGGTTCGGGTCATATTCTCCTCCCCACCAGTCAGCGCCGCCCACCGTTGCTGTTTCACCGAAGCCATCTGCTACTGTATCAACCCAATACTCCACTCAAGCAGGGTTTTAATTACCGGAGGCTACTGGTCTTACCGGTCCGGCCCGGTAGGAAAATCGAGCGGTTTACCGATCCTGACCGAACCTAAAAAACCAAGTCACACCGAACCTTTCGGTTTACCGGCTGGTAAGACCGGTTACCGTCCCGGTTTTTTTGACGACCAACCGTACCGGTAGCGGGTTTTTTAACCCTGCACTCAAGTGGACAAGTAGTCATGGTCGTGGTCCGACTGACTGGTCGTTCCATTTGCAGGAGCTCTGAAAGCTCACCGGACCTAGTAGATGCTGTTTCAATTCTCTCAAGATTCCCGTCCAGGCCACAAAATTCTCAGCGAGCCACCAGCATCAGGATTCCAAGAGGGACAATGCGAACTAGCTAGATCGCTTCTCTTATTTGGATAGGATTTAACAAAGGTCTTGAAGCAGAGAGTGGAAAAAGTGATACAACACTGGGAAAAAAAGAGTTCTTGGACCAGGAGAAAAATCATGGATGAAATTTGTGACAGATAACTGGTCTCGATTAACGGCCGCACCGCATGTCGACTCATTACGCAACTAGCCATGCCGTTTGTTCCATGTTGCCTTTCTTTTGGCCAGCCTTAGGCTGAATTCTGAATACTATACTATACCAGAGCATACAAAATACAATACAGCAGCCAGCTTCCTGTCGCAGTCGCATGCAGTCACGGTCGATCGTGTCCGGTGCGAGTTTGTTGAGCGATCGCTGACCAGCACACGGCACGACGACCAGCAGGGCAGGCATCGTATGCATGCATGCATGCATTGCATTAGCATATCCTATCCCCGGTCTCGAAGAGGAATTTCCTTCTAAAGGCGATCGAGTGCACAGACAGGAAACAGTTTCCAGATGCAGGCCTTGCCGTCTCGGCATCGGCCTCTCGGTCTCGCCGCTCATCTACCGCCGCCGTCACCCCGTCAGGCCGTCCACGCCGTGCTGCATGCCGCGACCGCGTACGGGGGCATCGGGCATGTGCTCCGCTTCCTTTACAAGTTTCCATTGCACATCTGTTTGCCCCAACAACTAACCTGCTGCCTCTGCTGAGCTCTGGTTCTATTTCCTGCATGCAACTTGTTTGCTGTAGTATTGTACTGAAACTGTGTCAAACTTCCTCTAGAACAAGCTTAGCTCCGTTGCAGAAGCAAAGGAAAGAGAGGTCAATGAAGTACTAGAGCGAATGAGAAGTCACGAGACTTGCGCATGGACGAAAAGCTACTGGTTAATTTAAGACACTCCGGTACCGGTACGAGATGATGCACCTAACTGTAACCAACCTCTTCGTTCACACGGGGTTCATTCATATCTAACTCCATCTGCGTCTGTGCTATGTACTTATGTACCAAAAAATTGTGTTAATGATGGATCACATGACGAACAAAAAGGGCAGATGAGAAGATTGCAGAGCTGTGCATTTTTGTTCTTTCCAAAGTTCGGATAAAGGTTTAGTGTCGTTTCGATGCGAAAAAGAAGTGAGGTGATTTGTTTTGGCATTTTTTCCCCTTTTTTTGTTTTGGCACCGCCGAGAATGTACTTTGCAAAGCACAACTCACCTGAAAAAGGGCAATGCATGTGAGTGAGAGAAGAACCAGAACGCAACATAGTCCAGTCCACCTATGGCTTTGAGGACGGGCATTAGCGCGGTTGGTGGAGCAGCTGGATGTAGCGCTCACGTCCTGGGTTCGAGACTCACTCGGTGCAGGTTTTTATCGTCGGAGTTTATCTTCGAAATAAAATCCCCTCGTCGATGAAGTCAGAGTTCGGGAGTTTTCTAAGTCGGTAGGAGACTTTCTTCTGTTAATGAAAATCGTGGGGCTCTTGTGAGAATGAAGATTGACGAAACAACACGAGGTTAGAAAATACTAGCAGGTAACTTTTCTAATCATTGGAATTTCGGCAAACTAAAAAAGTGAACGAAAAGCTAGTGAATCCAATCCAAGCACGTGTATACCCGTAATAAAAACCACTTATTTAGCTACAAATCACTGGAGCAAATAAAGAAAAAAAATGGCAAACCATGAACAATCACCACCTATTTGACTACTATGTCTTCCTTCACCACTTCCCTTTTTGCACTCTTGCTTCCTTTTCTTCCATGGCGATCCGAGCTTCGACGACGATTTCTTTTCAAATGTACATGTAGAAGAAGAGGCACCGTCCATGGCCATCACCTCCTCTTGTTCTTGCTGCCGAGCACGAGGCTGAAGTAGAAGAAGAGGCGGAAGAGGAACCCCCACGCCGCCGTCACGAGCAGGCACTGCCACTTTCCGAGCTGCGTCACCGCCGCCTGCTGCAGCACGCCGGGGCCCGTGACGACGCACGTGTCGGCGCCGATCCCCACCCCGAGCGCTGAGCTGATGGACGCCAGCACCCTCGCCTTCACGGCGTCCGGCAGCGCCGCCAGCGGGGAGTTGTCGAAGATCTGCGCGCCCCGCACGAAGCACTCGCCGCCGCGGCCGAACTCGTTCTGCAGCACCCCCTCGAACGGGTACTTCACCAGCGACAGGTAGTGGAACCAGATCCAGTACCCCGGGATCCGGTCGCGGTTGATGAAGAAGCCGCTGAAGAGCAGGAAGTAGGCGAGCACGGCGACCACCACCGTGTACCCGATCATCACGTGCGGTATCACGCCGGAGAGGAACGTCACGAACCCGCTCCCGGCCCAGAACGACGCCAGGATGGCCAGCGTGTAGAAGGCGAACCCGGGCAGGCCCCCCGCGAGGCCGACGGCGAAGAAAGTGGTGAGGGCGAAGGAGAGGGAGAGCACCACGAGCGGCGGGAAGGAGACGATGGCGTTGGAGAGCACGTAGGAGGCGCGGCGGTACGCGCCGTAGGCCGTCTCCCGGAGGAAGACGTAGCGCTCCTGGAGGAACACCGGGAGCGCGTCGGCGCAGGTGTAGAACATGGTGGACATGGCGAAGGCGAAGAAGCCCAGCCGCTCCTGCGCGCCCTTGGGGGACTGGTCGAGCCGGAAGAACACCGTGGCGAGGATCGCGCCGGTGACCACCACGGCGCCGAGGCGGATGAGGAAGAGCTCCGGCATGCGCCGCGTGTTGATCGCCGACCGCCTCGTCAGCACCTTCATCTCCACCCAGAACGGGTTCGCGTACGTGCGCACCGACGCCGCCTCCCCGGCCACGTCCGAGCCTGACACCAGCTTCCCGCGCGAAATGCTCGCGCTGATGGCCTCCTTCAGCGACATCTGCTGATCGGCGGCGGCCGCGTGCGCTGATGATGGGCTCGGCGCGTGCGTGCGCTGCCACGCGCGGTGGAAGTCGACGAGCGGCTTGGTCCCCGTCGGCGACGACTCGAACTCGCGGATGAGGTCGAGCGCGAACTCGGCGCGGTTCTCGTCGTCGGGCACCGGGAAGCCGAACTCGGCGAAGTAGGACGGGAGGGCGGAAGGCGGCCCGCTGAAGACGGTGCGGCCGCCGGAGAGGAGGATGAGGCGGTCGAGGAGGCCGAGGATGCGCTGGCTCGGCTGGTGGATGGACGTGATGACAATGCTGCCGCTCTCGGCGATGCGGCGGAGCACCTTGACCACCATGAACGCCGAGGTGGAGTCGAGCCCCGACGTGGGCTCGTCGAGGAACAGGAGGATCGGGTCGTGGATGATGTCGGTGCCGATGGAGACCCTGCGACGCTCGCCCCCGGACACCCCGCGGTGGCCCTCGTCGCCGATGATGGTGTTGGCCGCGGCGCGGAGGCCGAGCTGGTCGATGAGCGCCTGCACGCGCGCGCGCTTCTTGGCCGGGGACAGCACCCGCGGGAGGCGGAACTCGGCGGCGAAGGAGAGCGTCTCGGTGACGGTGAGCATGGGGAACAGCAGGTCGTCCTGCATGACGTAGGCGGAGATGGACTTGAGGATGTTCCCGGTGAGGGGCTCCCCGTTGAGCCTGACGGCGCCCTTGAGCGCGCCGCGGGAGATGCGGTTGGCGAGCGCGTCGATGAGCGTGGACTTGCCGGAGCCGCTGGCGCCCATGACGGCCAGGATCTCGCCCTCCCTCGCCTCCCCGGAGATGCTGTCGAGCAGCGCCCTCGTCCGCGGCGCGTGCGCGTCGGGCGCCGCGGCGGTGACGCGGTCGGGCCGGCGCTGCAGGGGCAGCAGCCCGGGCTTCCCGCCGTCGCTGCCGCCGCCGCGCTGCTTGGCGCGGACGCTGTAGGTCAGGCCGGTGAATGTTAGGCGGAACTGGACGCTCCGGCCGATAGGGATGGGCGCGCACTCGCCGTCGCCGCCCGCCGCCGCCTCGGCACGGCCGGGCGTGGCGGGGAGCGGGAGCGGGAGCGAGAACACGGACGCGGAGCCGTCGTCGTCGGCTGCGGCGGCCGCCGGGTCGACGGTGGCGGCGCCGACGAGGCGTAGCATCTCGGCGAGGGACGGGTTCCTGCCCCTCTCCCTCGCCGGCGGTGGCGCCGGCACCACCGGGGGCGAGGCGAGGAACGGGAGGCGGTCGTGCCCGGCGCGCGCCATCGCATGCAAATGCGATAAGCGGAGCTGTTCCAAGTTGCTGCGCTGCGCTGCGCTTTCTCTGCCCACTGTCGCAAAAGCTAAGCCGAGTTTAAGTAGGGGGCTACGAGGTCGGGCCGGGGAGTGTGGCTTTCCGGTGAGGGTGGGGTCGTGTGCGCTGCGCGGTGGCGCTTCTTCTCCGTGGGGATGGTTACGACTTGGGGGAAGCGGCCGAGGCGTGGAGCTCAAGTTTTAAAGGCTGGTGGCGCGAGGCGTTGTCAGCGGCGGTCGTGGTGGTGGTGCTGGTACGGACGTGTGGGCTGATGTGGGAGGAGACGATCGCGCGCGCGGAGAGAGAGGAGGGGACCGAGGCCGCCGGGGGTGGTGCACTGGTGCTGAGCTGCTGGTGTAGGAGGCGGGATGGTGACCAACGACGACGCGCGGGCCGGGGGGTCAGCGGGGGGGATCGGAGGAGAGGAGGGTTCGGACTTGGGAGGGTGGGTTAGCTGAATTCCACGTCGAATGGGTGCGTTTTAGGTTTGGGTGGGTGATGAGAAAACGAGGGTTTTATTAGGAAGGAAACGGCAGCTTGGCTCGTGCATCCTTTGATTACGAGTGGAAGGGGATCTTCTGCATGCAGGGTTGCATGTATATACCAGACACGTTGCTATATATTCTATGCATCGTCGGAGAGAATTGCATTGGCTGATTCGGTGTGTTTGATTTGTATATATGTATATGTATCCTTTGCCGTACGGTTAGCTCGTCTAGATCCTCTTGGCTTTGGTTAGCGTAAACATGGTATAAACTGTGGTCATTGGCCGTGTTTCTAGAGAGCGTGTATGTTGATAGGAAAACCGATAGGAATAGTTTTCGATATCCGTTGACCGCGATTTGTTTGAAGGTGTACGGTGCGAGTTAGTTGGCAAATTTCCCGAAAAGGGTGCTGGTAAAGAAAATGTACTCCGATCCGTGTGGCAGCAGGTGCCAGGTGGGGTATGTAAAGGGTGGGTCCCCGTGTGTTCCGTGATGGTAAAGCAAGGGATTTGGTTAAGAGGTTAGAACATTTGGCTTAGACCACAGATAATACAGCCATGTGAGTTGTTACCCAAGAGCTTAATTACTTTGACAACGTTGTAAAGTGGATGCTATATTGGCATCTACTCACAACACAAGTCACGAGTAGTAGTATCTGCTGCACCGCGCACAATGATCTTTTCCACTTTCCAGGGTTGGTACGGCCGTATAAATGCGTAGGCTTCGTTTTGCAAATGTCACAAACCGTAACGCGCCCCATATATATATATATATATATATATATATATATATATATATATATATATATATATATATATATATATATATATATATATATATATATATATATATATATATATATATATATATATATATATACACACACACTCCCTCCGTCCCACAAGACCGTTTGTTTAGAAATTTTAGGACATGCTAGTAGTTGTGACAAATGACCTTGTTGTCCCTAATTAATCATGCTTTCGAACTTGAAAAGAGGGATCAAAGAAGCATTTCATTGGCTCCATGTGTTTCTCAATGCAATATTTTCTTGGTACTTGGTATTAATTTAATGAGAAGAACATTTAATACGAGTTAAAAGAACATTCTTTGTGGGACAAATTTTGAAAGCTATATGAACAGTCTTTGCGGGACGGAGGGAGTATGCAAATTGCAAGCAGCAAGCCTATGGTAAATAAAAGCCTATAAAAACGCATACCCTTTTCCGGACAGGATCGGAAAGCCGAAAGCAACAGATAACCGCAGTACATCTCCCCTGCAGGCGCGCGCAACGAACGACGGAAACCTCAGACGTCAGACCGGCAGGAGCACTCCATAAATTCTCACGCGGCCGCCGGCCGACCGACGTCGGCTCGAGCGCGCGACGGCAACCGCGTGCCCGCGCCGTATAACCCCCGGAGCCGGAGGAGCAAAGAGAGAAAAGAGCACGGGCCCGTACCGCGCTGGCAGGCTTAATTCCCGTTGCGCGCCCCTTCCCCTCCGCTGACCGCTGCGTTGCCGCGGGCGCAGGGTGGCGGTGCCTTTTCTCTTCGCATTCGCGCACCCATCTGCCGCGCCGCAGCCGCAGCCGCTGGGAGCACCAGGCATCACGCGACGCCATCACTGTGCCGGTGCCACGCGCGGCGCGGAACCGAGGCCGCCGCCACCAAACCCCGCCCGCCGTACGCGCCGGCCGATATGATCGCACCTGCCGTCCGTCTCGCCTCGGCACTGTGCCGGTGGCGCCGCAGCCTCCCGGAGAGGGCACTGGCATGGCATGGCAACCCCCTGTGCGGCGCGGCTGCCGGCAACACGCTGCAGGCCAGGCAGAAATGGCCCGCCCGGCGCGGCAGCGCGCCCCTGTGCGTGCCCGGTCGGCCGTGCCGTGCCGTGGCCGTGCAGGGGACGGACACGCCGCTCGCCCGCGCGTGGCTTGGCTCCTGCGCCAGCGCCCACACCCTGCCACATGATTGCAGGTGCCCGGAGCGTAACCGTATGCACGATCGAGCCGGCTCGTCGTGCCGCTGCACTTGGTAGCCGCCACCCATACCATCTGGAATGCCGAGGGGGGGCACCGTCACTCACGTTGGAGCGAAATGGTACAGGGAATGGGGGGCATCCATCGGCGATAAGATATGTCGATCTTCTCGAGAAGGGCCTGAGGTTCGTCCACAGAAAGGTTAGGAGCATCATGAGGTGTATTCAATCCAAAATCATTTTTCAGAACCCTTGAAGACTTGGGACCGTACCTTTCGGTACGTTGTTAGTACAGGAATTTTTTTTTAAGAACAACCACAACAGGCAAGCAGCCGGCCTGAACGATATATTAATTTAGATATGCGAGTTTGGGCATACAGGATTTGAGAAAAGGGGGTGAGGAGGAAACCGCATCACTAGGCTAGATTACACAGGATACTACTCCACAGCAGAAGCCGGTCCCGGTGGCTTGGGTTGCGCAGCTGGTGTTAGTACAAGAATCATAATAAGGTAATATAAAAGGACGCTGAGGCGGCATTTTCATAGCTCATGGTTTTCCTTCGACTAGATTAGAGATTTCTAGATGTTAAATCTCGTTCTGGACATGGCACGCCATACAAGAGGCGGAACCCTTCTTTATCACATTCTGATGAAATTATGAGAATGTAACACAAATGAAAAGGGCCTTCGACAGCATATACAACAGATTCACTTGCTCACCTCTGCTTGCATTAAGCTTTTTTTTTTACTGCAGTGTGTCCAAAACAAAATACATCTATATACATAAAACTATAAGAGCCATTTACCATAATAAAGTTGCAAACTAAAATCGACCAGCAATATCAGAACTGACAAATATAAAATAGTACTACGAAGGTGCCGAATAAGCCACGAGGATTCACCACTGATGCTGTTTCCGGTGGTGAACTACAAACTAACTCCAAAAGCTTCAAACATGACGTTACTGGGTCTCACTAGTATCAAGAAACCCAGATTTTTTTTTCTTTACGAAGGAAATGAACAAATTTGAGGACAATAGTTTCAGCCTTTTCAAACTCCTACGAACTAGTTTCTGTAATACGTGAAGAATTGGAGGTTAGAATCATCAGGATGTGTACAGAAATGTATAATACATCGAACCGATATGAACACATGTATTAACGCATATACACTTGAGGTCTGGCTGGCAAAGTATCTGATAGACTGACACAATCCCACCCAACATAACTCTGAGCAGCCCATTGAACCCATATTAACGATCACTAACACTAATAGACAGTCATAAAGCGGCATTAGAGCACAATGTGAGACTAGGAGAAAATCACCAACTTGTATGAATTCTGTCCTGGAGACCTATTTGTTCCGTGTAACAGTAATTTTCTTCATCTAACAAAATCAAACACTACTGGCAATGGCGACATGCATTTGTGCAGCACCTCCAAAGACCAGTGCAAAAGAGGAGGGCAGAGAGTGGCGCTCACTAGGGTATTTTACGATGCTCGTGTCAAAAAATCATCCACAGCAAGAGATGCATCACCATGAGAAACAGCGTTCTCAGGTTCCGGCATGTGCAAAGAAGTAGAAGAAACCTGTCAAAAGTAGTACGAAAACAATGTGCTGATTCAAAAATCACTAGGCTGGCAACAAACACAATGCTCAAGCTTGGCCCAAGGTTTACCTTTGTGTCCATATGTACTTCGCCATTGTTCTCTACTGAAAGAACAGCACCATGTGCTTTTAACCATTTCTTGCATTTTTCCAGTCCATCAGCTCCATTAGCCTCACAAACTTCATCCACAAATCCCAAAACTTGTGCAGCGTACCTGACTGGTATAGTTGGGCGATATGATTTTGACATGCATTTTATAGCCTCGAAGCGCATTCGCTCTGCATACAGGTCTGTAATCCAACAGCACAACAGAATAACATATTAATATGTGTGGTTGAAAGAGAGACAGTTGAAAAGGACAACAGATACGAGTGTAAGCGCCTGAGAGAAAGATCATCTTTACCCATAAGACATGAGTTTAAGTTGGGTGCCACCTTGTATAATTTGAAAAACAGGACATAATTGCCAGATGAGACAGCAGAAAGAACTTCAAGGGCATGCTTGACAGTTGCGTCTTTCTTGGCTTCCTTTGGCAAGCTGAAAGCAATAGATGCATCAAGGGCTCAGGTAACAAAAAAATTAACAAAATCATATATCCTCCTATTATGCAGTGGCAGAGCAAAGATTTCAGGGAAGGGATACAGAGTTACTAGCTCTGCCTTACTATGCAACAGATATACCTTGCCATCGACGAGAGCAGGTCTCTTTTGCTATTAGAGTGCAGCATGGCGCATAGCAAGTTGTAAGCGGAGAATTCAAGGTTACAGCCCTTGAGTCGTCCTCCATATAACCTCTTTAGCTGAGATTGGCACTGCAAATGTTGCGAAAGAAAGTAATTTAAAACTATGCTTCTTATTTATTTAGTCACAATTAGGAGATACCAACACGTCAAGCAACCAGGATTTCAGTTATAATCTAAATACAACACTTGAATTTAAATTCAAAATTTATAAGTAGCATCTTAGTATCTTACTATTTAGTATCAGGTACTCCCTCTGGTTCTTCTACAAGGCATGTAATTTTCCCATTTTGTTGTGAAATATTATGTGTGAATTTATTGATGGTTTTATCTGTTTGCCCTTGTTGCATATTATCACTCCAGCATTTATAAGTAGCATCCTAGTATCTTACTAGTCTTTATACTCCCTCTGTCCAGAAATGATAGAACTGTGGAAAAGTCTTGCGAAATAGATTTTGACTTGTAATTTCTCTAATAATACAATGTCAATTGCTATATACTCAATATTCTCTCAAAATGATTTTGAGTGTAAATATATTGGTGCATATTTTATACACTAGATGTGCTTATAATTTAATTAAAGGGCAGACCAAATATTCCTTGTGAATTGTGTAGGCCTTGTGGGTTTGTTTCCCTCCCATTAGCTGACCATCACCTCCACCCTTCTGTCACATGCCATGCTAGTACAAATTTCAAACTTTAGTGTAAGATTATATTCACAACGACTACCCACAGAGGGATCCAAGCATGCCACATGTTAACACAATATATCAGACTTTGTTTAGTGCATGCACTATACCACCATTATGTTTCTATAACATGATATGATAGGCGACTGCTGGCAAGAATATCTGTGTAAACAAGCATCACCATATCCTCAGCATCCTTATTTTATTTCCCTTCGCACAGTGCGATCAGGACAGTAGAATAGCACACAGATTTTTTTTACTTATTCAAGCAATAAAATAAATCAGAACAAGGCAAGCAAAACCTGATTATATTCAGACAAATCTCCAGACTGAATAGCTAAACGTGCATGGGTTTCATAAACCTGAAACAAGAAGTCCAGAGTTATAAGGAAAACAATTATGGAAGGTTCAAATGGTGTCCTCAAGAAAAATAAAATGGAGGACATGATTCAACATTAACTTAATTTTTTCAGATAAAATATTCTAAACAATGGAGTAGATAAAATAAGCAATACAATGAATCCTTTTTTCAAGGAAAATAGTAAGGGAGCTCCATAGTCCATAAAATATGCATCTCATTATTAAACACCATGACACAGTATACAGCAAACAAGGGTCAAGGGCTATGGAGGACTACCTTGACAGTCAGCTCATTCTGAATTCTCTGAACAGTAAGGTCTTGACGAATAGACTTCAGTTGATCGCATTTGTAAAGATAGTTCTTTTCTGATGTTTCAACCATACGAAAAGCCTTCTCTAGGACATCTTCTGGTCGTACCTGCACAAGGAGTAATAAATAACCTCAGAGAACAGCACTACAAACTAATTAACAGCTAAAGAAGTTATTTCTAGTAAAATGTATTTCCTGCCTACAGTTTACAAGACAAACAGCAAGGCATCCTCACTTTGGCAGGATCAGGTGCTTCTGTAAGGCGTAGGTAGTCTTTCTCAATTTCTTGGCATGTTCCCTTGATTGCCAATGCATCCCAATCCAAATCCTCCACTGCCAAGCCAGCATCGTCCCCATTACTTCTATTAAGAAGCAGTGACACATCTATTCTTTTATATATGTTGGATATGGAATCCTTATCTAGTACAGAAATTCCAGATTTTGGTGGCGCAACTTGACTCTGTTCAAAGCGCTTAGATCTATGCTCCCGTCGTTTCTTTTCCTCAGGCGAATTTGCTAGTGCGCTTGAACTGGCATAACATTTCATTAAATCCTGCTGCTTATCCCTGTCACTTAATACATTTCCATTTTCAGTAAGACTTCCACCACCACCAGTTCGCTGCTTTTTAGTAATCCTCTGACTGCATTGGCTTAAAGGAATTTGGTGGAATTGGACAGACTTCCCCAGATCCCAACTGTTACTCTGCAATTTATTTCCCAGAAAAGAATTTGGGCACAAAAAATAAGCGCGGGGTGGTAACTATATTCAAAGCTGTAATTTCCAAAAATGATAGGAAAGTAATATGAAGCCAGCCCAAAGGTTTACCGTTCTATTGATTGGTTGCAAACTACTGAAGATATTACTCTCTGCAGATTCTTTACAAACTTCCATATTGTCAGAAACCTTTTCCTCAGAAACAGGCTCCCACCTGCTTTTTTTCCATCTACTAGGACTCCTCGATGAGGAAAAAGAAAAGGGACTATAATCCTTCTGAATGCTGCCAAAGAACCAAAAAGGAAATAAAGGTTAGCCAATTATATTAGACTCTGTTTCGGAGATACCATGATTCGGCCTAAAGCCACCGCAAGCTAAGTCCGTGCATACTGAACAAAGCAAAGCTCTTAACATTTTACGTAATGTATCCCTGCAATCTGCTTAAGAAAGAAGCATTTTGGAATTTGGACAATTTAAACATCAAGATAAATATTAGGCTGCAGTAAACATTACCAAAGAATATTACTAGTAGAGGGCATAACACAATCATATCATTTGCTGGTGATTACAATCCAATACTCATCAAAACTTAATCACTAGTAATAGAATATGGAGGAAAGATCCGCACACCTAATCATATCTGCGTCTGTAGTAATTTCTGGCAAGGTTAGTAGTGGTTCAATGCCCCAGTTCTTCGTATGAAGGGTCCCATCAGCAGTTGCCTTCGTGATTATCTGAAGTTATAAAAAATAAAAAGAGTTGAAAGTTAACAGACTCCAAATAAAATACCAAGTGGGATAGATAATTTAAACAAGTTAACATATCTAATGGTATATATCTAACTTTGCAATCTTTCAATGGTACATATCCAATTTTTCCTTTAAAGTAACTCCAAAGTTGAAATGGAAAGACACTTGCTAGCCCCATGTGCAGTAAATTCTGTAGTTGCACAAGAAAGCTTACTTAAAGCATTGTTAATCACATGCTCATAGCTAACCAAAATGAAACGATCTAGTTTTTTTCTCATGAACTGATGGCCATTTGTATAATACATTGGTATATCGAGTCCAATGTTTTTAGCAAAGTTAATTTTGGTGCGCAAAATACTTTTGTTTTCTATTACCTAAGGCATTTTTCCATCAACTGCCTCTACCAATTTCTATCAGTGGTGCCATTAGTCTGTTAAGAGACCCAGATACTTTTTTATGCAAAAAGCTAACAGCAAGCAAATTGAACCAAAGTAAAATTATAGCTACATGGAAAGCAAACTAGAGCAAAAAAAAAAAAATATGAAACTACTTAACCTCTTTTAAGATGCTTCGGCTGACAGTCCTCTGGGCATCATCCTTGCAATGGGCAAGATTCCGTTCAACATAAGTACGAAGTGAAATAGGGAAAGATCCCTGAACAGCATGAAATGTTGTCAATAGGTTGATGAATATAAAGGCAAATGCTGTGCATATTGACATATTACATAACTTATTTGTCGAAGATCTTAACTTTAAGTATTCTACAGAGGCCAGCAGTTTACAATTCAAATATCAGAATTTCAAGAGTTCGCCAGCAGTATTTCAATTTTAGAACACATATAGTATTTTAGAGTGGTTCTCTGAGCCTAACAAATGAGGATTCAGCTTAGATACAAGATCATATAGCATCCATAAGCGCCCAGCAAAAATTAACTTACCATTAACCTTAGGTGTATGGCCATATCAGCAAAAAAGAATGAAATAAATGGAACCTACCAT
This sequence comes from Cenchrus fungigraminus, assembly GCA_036936925.1. Classification (NCBI taxonomy): domain Eukaryota; kingdom Viridiplantae; phylum Streptophyta; class Magnoliopsida; order Poales; family Poaceae; genus Cenchrus; species Cenchrus fungigraminus. Next base: position 13,845,069 of record CM072779.1, read on the forward strand.
TACCTGCACTGCTACTTCAGAACCTTCTTGTGCAGCCTTCACATCATTATTGGGCATTGAAACACAAACATAAGTAGGTTTCAGTGATGAATCAGCTTTCAAATTTGACTTATCCACTTTGGGTGTTCCTAATGGAAGGGCTATCCGAGGATTTGTTGGGATCTGTACTTTGTTTGCCATGTGAACATTTGATGTCACAGTATCCTGACAAGGTGCCCGAGAGCTTTCAGAAACACGATTGACTGAAGAAACATTTGAACTTGAACCATGTAAATGCAAAGCCTTTTGTTGATCATCATGGTTGCTCACTGCTAGCTGATTACAATTTGCAGGGCTATGCTGGAACGCTGAGCTGGCATACTGGTTATGAAACGATGGGATGCCAGCTGTATTGTTCACATACTGGTTTTGAAACACTGGGGCAACTGGGGCCTGGGGGGCATACTGGTTTTGATATCCTTGAATGCTTGGTGCCTGGAAAAATTGGATGGTAAGATTTTGGCAAAACCAGAATAAAACCTTGACCAACATGCTATAGCATAAATAACAAACACAGACATGGCCTCCTTCGAAAAAAAGGAAGTAATTATCAGTCATAGAAACAAATACGACTAGCTCGTCAAGCATCCGACAGCACTTTTATGTTTAGAATCCAAAATACCACGGTTCCATGGGCCATATGTAGTTTCTTACAGACTCAAGATGAAGTGGTGCATCCATTGCACCAAATACAATGTTTCAATGAGCCAGAATAACCATCAAAGCGGAACATCAAAGTAATGCTTTACAGAACATCAAACTAATACTTCTGGGGAAGCTAGAAATATGCTACAAAGTGCAATCCAAAAGAAGATATATGCAAGACTCTCTCCTTGCAGAAAGGGCAACCAAGCAACGAAATTTTAAGGACCAGAAAAAGAGAAACTAATTTGAGGCAGACATAGTATATGTGTGGAAGATAGAATAATATGGATAATTGCCTTGGTGTGGCAAAATTTAAGTTAGTTAGGTTGTGATATATGCAGTAATAAAAAGCTAAGCATATGGAACAATCCCCCAGGACAACCTGCATGGAGTTCAGGAGCCTTTGCATGCAAAAAGGAACATCAAACTGATACTAATTCTATAATCACTTAAAAATTAAAACCAGCATGGATTATGGCGGGAATATTCGTAGATTGCATGCATTCCACGATACAAAAATCCATTGAAAGAAGATGGACCAAGGGGTTGTTTGGAATATATGGCAATTTCATAGGGTAATAAGAATAAGGATCTCGTTACATTCCAGTGTCCCAAACAGTGCCTAACAAGGTATATGCAACACAAAAGAAAATTGGCGGGTTGCACACAATCAAGTAAAGCCCTTTGTCGAAAAGGACAGTTGACCCCTTGTCCATTGTTTTAAATATTAAGAGCAAAGAAAAGGGGCATGATACAATTTACCTGTACGGGAGGTGCGGCAGTGTTACCAGCATCACTCTTCCATGATGTGGTGCCTGGTGGAGGTGGCTGGCTGCTGGGGTGCACATAATCAGAACCCACAGTAGCAACTTTTGTAACGGAAGCAGTGCTAACAGCAACTGCAAGCCCACCTGAAGTCTGTGCAGACTGATCATAATAAGAAGGCCATTGCTTGTACTGCTGTTGATAGTGGACAGAGCTTGTGGGTAGTGAACTAGAACTCAGGGCCACATTACTTTCTGGGGTGTAATTCTGATATGATTGGGCATGATTATTCACAGAACTTCCATCACCCCAGGCATTGTTTTGATGATGATTATGATGATAATAATAGTTGCTTGTAGCATATCCTGGCGCAGTCTGATGAGTACCAGCATTATAATATGTGTTACTTGTAGGACCAATATAAGATCCTGAATTCTGAAACAAACTAAGAGGCTGGTAAGCAGCACCTGGATGTTGACCTACACCTTGTTGAACAGAAGAATCATTTTCTGCTTGTGGATAGTTAAAGTAATAGTTTGGATATTGCGCAGCATTGTAGTCATGTTGAACTGATGTCGAGCAAGGCACATAAGAGTTAGCCGATTGAACCACATGAGGCTCACGGTTTGTCACACTTTGAGTAGCTCCTGAAACTGATACATCCCTCTGGGGATCATAGTAAACTGCATTTTGGTTTATACCATCCATCAAATAGTTCGAGGAAGCCACAGTAAAAGAAAACCAAGAATGATGATGTCCAGTAGCTCACGATTGTTATGGAGATTGAATGGTTCACAGTTCACTCCAAGCTCCTGTTCTGTTATTTAGGATCAACAACCAGAGAACCTGTTGTCAGATACTTTATATGAACAAAAGTAAATCGCATCAATACAGAACAGTGTATGTAGCAAAACGAGAAAACAACGAGGAAAGAAATTTTTAAACACAGTCCCGCGGTTGAAGCATGGAAGTCACCACAAAGGAATCACTTGCTTATAACCAACTATTATGACTACCTTAAACTTTTATCGCTAGGACCAAGAGGATGTGCCAACAAATTTTTGTATGCAGCCATGAAGAATCATTTCTTTGCTACTATAACCAGTATGAGATACAGGTTGATGCTGACTTGTGGTCTCAGCACATACCAAGGATCTAGGATTGTTGGTTGTGCAGACATGTTTAATGCAGCCAGTGAAATCCTTCAGCCGTTATTGTTATTGAATAATCATAAAGCATGTAATCAATGGTAGAAGTGACCCATACATGACTTCGTGTAGTTAGGACCCTGCACCAAACTTTCTTCTAGATAGAAAATGGGCAGCTCTCCTTTGTATTCTCAAAAAGCTAACTAATGTCAGGATAGCGATTGCAGTTAAATTATACTACTGTGCAAGCACATAACCATAAATATAGAAGTGGAACAGATGAAGCACACTTGCACAAAAATAAATCCATTCTAGCTAGATAAATGCCGAACCAAGCAAGATTTGAGTTACGTTCGAGAGTCAGTAACTCTACTGGACATTCTACTTCTCCCATACTTAGAGATATACATACTCTAGAACCTTGGTTTTCTTATCAAAGAGCGAATCAATTTTAACAAACCGTGGAAACGTCAAGTGAAGGAGATAATGCCACACATCTACTGTAGTCATCTAGCACCAATCAACAAGTTGTATGTCTCACCAAGTACCTCGTCAGTCGTCAGAAGATGAGTGGCTCAAGCGCCAGTGCGCCGCACAGCATAGCACTATCAGAGGTGCTTGACTGCTAGCAGGGCCTCCGCGGGAGCACCTGGCGCTCGTCAGCTCGGCGGCGGGAGATTAGGTTTACAGACGCAATGGGGAAGGGAAGGAAATTTTGAGAGGAGGCGGCCAACAGGTGCCGGAGAGGAGAGAGGAACACAGGAGACGGTAGCGTACGCACGCGTTCGGGTTGCGGCAAACTAGAGATTTGGGATGGGCTGACCTACTGGGCTGCGGCATCAAATTTGCCAGTTGCGGAAGACGGCCCAACTTTTTTATTTGACACTTTTTTTCCAAGACAAAGTGTCTGAAATATCTTGGTATGAATTTTTCCAACAAGATATTCCCAAATTTTTTAATCAGTTAATCTACTCCAACAAGGAATCAAAATTCAGTAATTTGTTCAAAAATTTGGGATGGCCTTTCACTTGAAAACGAGGCAAATATTTTGAAGAAAATGCAATGACGGCAGAAATTGGCACCGGTTTCGTATTTCACAACCAATCCAGTTGACCAAATTTCAGAACACGAAACCGTGGCAAGATCCCAGTAGGTAATAATAATATAGGCACAGACAGTCGATCCAAACCAATCCGCATCTAGAGAACGCCAAACTAACAAAACCCAGAAAAGCAAGATGCAAGGTTCAAAAAAAAAGCAGTTCAAGAATTGAAGCGCATCCACATCATAAACACGGCAAGGCACCGGATTCATATATTAGAAATTCAGAACAGACTGGGAAATGCAGATGAACTTTGTAGTACAACTCCACATACTACTACTTTGACCAAGGCTCTGAACACAGGACAATAATTAGCACTAGTGATAAACCTACGAAACTGAACATGGACCAGAACACCCTCGCTTCGTCCACCGATTTCTTGACCGCGACCCGAGACTTCCACCGCGGCCACCGGGCGGCGGCCCTCAGCCGCCGAACCCGTAGAGGGTGCGGCCCTGGCGCTTGAGCGCGTAGACGACGTCCATGGCGGTGACGGTCTTGCGGCGGGCGTGCTCCGTGTAGGTGACGGCGTCGCGGATGACGTTCTCGAGGAAGATCTTGAGCACGCCGCGGGTCTCCTCGTAGATGAGCCCCGAGATGCGCTTCACGCCGCCCCTCCTCGCCAGCCTCCGGATCGCCGGCTTCGTGATGCCCTGGATGTTGTCGCGGAGGACCTTGCGATGACGCTTCGCGCCGCCCTTGCCCAGACCCTTGCCGCCCTTGCCGCGCCCAGACATGGTGGCTCGCTTGCTCGAACTCGGTGGAGGTGTCGGGGAATTGGGGGATTTGGGAGAGATGGGTGCCGTGGGATGAAGGGGAAATGGGATATTTAAAGCCCGAGCGGTGGGGTGCGGAGGAAGGCTGCGCCGTTCGATGGGACGGAGACGGACGGGTGAGATCGGGAGCTGGGTAGATGCCGCGGATCGCTGACGTGGATGGTGGCGCGGATTCGTGAGTTGGCGGGCTGGGGAGCCGAATTCGTGGTTTGGGCGCCCCCAATTTGGAGTAGTTTTGCGAAAAGTTTTAGCGGGATTGTACAGCAATCGCTCTCTCTCTCTGGCTGGAAGGCACGTGAATACAAATATTCGTTCTGATGATGGTATTTTAGCCGGGATTATTTTGTAATGAAGGCAATTTTTAGCGGGATGGTGAAATATCCTGCGCGAAGTATACAGTTTATTTCCTGTGGAGTTGAAAAAAAAATGTGACAGGCATTCTAAACAGGGCGAATGTCTGCAGATGGAAACAACTTTCAAGATCTCTGTTAAGTTTTACCATGAACTATCTGGGACTGGGATAGGCGCTTTTTGTTTATCTCATTTATTTATATTGATGATGAATGGTGTTATGATTTAGAGATCCATAATTTGAATTAATGTTTTTTGTGTGTTTTCTTTGTGTTTATGTGTAGTTTTACAAATAGCCTGAAACATGGTGCGTGGTGACGTGGTGTACTGGTGTCAACATCTGAAACCTATTTTAGCTATATTGATTATGTTTACAAGAGCCATTTGTAGGTTTAAAATATTTTATATAATGTATCATTGATTAAAAAGCGAATGGATTACTTCATGAAAATGCCAAATCAACATATAAATAAGGGGTTATTGCATTCTGACCCCTACTTTGAACATCAATTGTAATTTTACTCTCACTTTCGTCGACTTTGCAATTTTACCCTCATTTTTTGAAATTGAAGCTTCCGTTTACCCTTATTCTCAACTCCGTTAGTGGCAGCTTGAATAAACGAATGGAAAAAAATTGAAAAACCCTTCATAATATGGCGAAAAGACATTAATACCCCTTGTCCCTTTCATCCCAACATCGCCATCTCTTCCTCAGGATATTTAACTATTTGCCACTTTTTGCTATGGTCAATTAATCATTCTCACATTCACTCATCTCGTAAATCTGTTGTCACTCACCGCAACATAATGACAACTGGTTAATTATTCCGTCTCCTCTAGCTGTCATTCTCATCATCTTCATCCTAGCATTCATACTAGCAGACTCTGCGACGGCGGTAGGACCGGGCGATCGGCGGCGGGGAACTGACCAAACAGCAGGTGCGCGCGGCCCCGCGGGCGCTAGGCGTAGGGCCCCTCGATGTGTGCAGTCGCGCGGCCCCGCGAGGCGCTCGGCGGACCTGCGTGGGTGGGCGCGCTGCCCCGCAAGGCGCCAGGCGCGGGTTCAAGAGCCAGGTCGCGTTGCCCTCGCGAGCACACACGGCCAGGATCGCCGAAGGCTGCGCCATGCTGTAGGCCACTCGAGAGCAGTGTCGCCGTTGCCAGTGAGCTCCAAAATCGACGCCCCCCGCACATTCACCACTACCCATGGGAGCCCATGACTAGGAATGTCAATGGGTACCCGCCACCCGTTTACCCGCGGGTAAAAACCCTATTAGGGTGTGGGCATGGGGGGATTTCTCCCCCGACGGGTGACTTAGTGGGTGATTCCTTCCCCGTTGGGTATGGTGGGTGTGGGTACGTTCTTGCTTCCCCATACCCGCTACCCATTGGGAGTTCATTTACATATAATATTATGAATTATTTCTACTATAGCGTCACCCTACCGCGTCCGCCGCCGTAGCTCGCCGCCGGCCGGAGCGTGTGGTCGACGCACTCGCGGCGCAGGCAGGGGCCGGTGGGCCTGCCCGTCGGCGAAGGCGGGACCCGCGGAGGAGGAGGTCGCAGCCACGCCGACCGAGAATCCGCGCCGCCGACCGAGAATCCGCGCCGCCGGGAGGCCCCACGCCCGCCCGCGGAGGCCGCTAGCTCCCGCCGTGAAGCCGTGTCCATGTCAGGGTTTTTTTACCAACCGGTATATTTATACCGCTACCCAGCGGTAACGGTATACCGCTGCGGTATAAACGGTATACCGCTTTTTACCGCTCGAATTCAAAATCCAAACCAAAATGGCCTATACAAACGGTAAGCAGCGGTATACCGCGGTATAAATGATTTATACCGCTGCGGTACGAATTAAAACCGCTACGGATTGCATTAAAACCGCTCCAATGAAAAAGGGTCTCCGGCTTGAAAGAAATGAAAATTTTGGCATGATGTTGGCACAAAGTAGTGTTAAATACCACCCCCAATCAATAATTTATAGTTATGCATAGAAATACCACACCAAACACAATAATATTAGGCGTGCATAAGTGAGTTGATAGTTCAAATACAAATAATTTGATACAAGTCATACAACACAATAAAAGTTCAATGGTAGAAAGGAAAGACCCCCATTTGGGACGCGGAGTGGTACTCGGCGATGGACATGACATTCAAGCCTCTCACCCTAAGCAACTCAGCCTTGTACTGTTGCCAAGTTAGGCCCGTCCACGCCGATGTTGTCTGCCATTCACTGACTAACATGTTGTAAAAATGGGGGTCTTCCCATTCATACACCCATGTTGTCTGTGCCTGCGCGTTTATGTCAGGAATGGGATAAAAAGACCGCGACTGGGAGGTATCACTGTGGGAGGAAGAAGAGTACGCCGGGTCGTATTGCGACGCTCCAACCGTTCTCCTCTGCGACTGCGGTGCTCCATTATAGTCTTCCACCACCACAGGAGTGTCCCTTCGCGAACCAGCTCTTCTAAGCATCCTCTGGAAGGGATTCAACCTCGCCGAACCACTACCCCCTCCACGCTCATAAGTACCTCCTCTCCCTTCCACCCCCTGTCGGAACTCTGCTTCTGCTCTCGACAGGTTAATTGCATCCTGGATAGACCTGAGCATTTTTCGGGCCGGGCCGGGTTCGGGCCGGGCTGAAAAAAATTTCTGTTATCTCGGGTCGAAAAAATCCTGCCCATGACCATCCCACTGGGCGCGTCGGGCCTCAATTTTCGGGCCGGGCTCGGGCCGGGCCCGGGCTTGGGCGGGCCGCCCGTGTATTTTATAGTGTAAAACAACTAAAAACAGCATTTCGGGCCGGGCTCGGGCCAAAAAAAAATTTCGCGGGCTTCAAGATCTCTGCCCACGCCCGTCCAGTAAGGTTCATGGGCGGGCCTGGCGCGGGCCGGGCCCGGGCCGGGCCAGCGGGCCGGGTCGGGCCGGGCTCAAAATGCTCAGGTATAATCCTGGATCTGAGCCTCCTCATCATATCTACCAGCGGGATTGTTTCCCGCTGCTGCTGCCGCCTCCCGTGCCACCCTCTCTCGAGCCCGGTCAGTAGTTGCCTTCTTAGTCCTCTCAATATCCCGCTGAAAGTACTCCCTCACAGGTGGTGGCACCCTGCTGCAATGGAGCACCGATGATCCGCGCGCGGCCAAATGTTGTTTGAATCTAGTAGAACCACCACCACTTTTCTGCATACCACAATAGTTGCATCGCCATCCGGGAGCTAGATTGTCACCATGTTCCCATACGGGATCTTTAGGTCTGCCTGACATTGTCTACCTGCATAAATGCCAACACAAACAAAATAATTACTTAATCGTATACCTAAAGAAAATGTACCTAAATCTGAAACAAATCCTAACTAAAATTGGATCCTACCACAAATCCTACCTAACATCTCCAAAATCCTACATAAACTCCTAAAGCAACAATTCTACCTCACATCCTAAATCCTACCTAAAATCCTAAAGCAAAATAAACCTAAATCCTAACACAAATCCTACCTAAATCCTAATGCAAATGATACCTACAGCTAATTTCTACCTAAATCCTAAAGCTACTTTCTACACAAATGCAAAAAAAAAAAGGAAAACTCACCTCCTCCCGCGGTCTACCGCCGGAGGTACCGCGGTATACCGCCGCCCCGGCGCGGTAAGCCGCCCCGGCCGAGCGGGAGCGAGCGGATCCGGCCGCGGGGCGGCTTACCGCAGCTCCCGCGCGGTATACCGCGCACTGGCCGCGGCTTACCGCCGCCGGCGACGCGGAGGAACCTTCCAGGCGGCGGACTTGGCGAGTGGAGCTGCGGACGGGAGCAGTCTGAGGCCTGAGGGTCGGGGGCGACCGGCTCCAGGCGCTTCTAGGGTCCTTTGGACGGTTTGGGCCTCATGGGTCTTAACGGGCCGGCCCTCTTTTTTTCTTTTTCTTTTTTCTATAACTTCTAAACCTCGAAATAAATACTAAATGCACTCAAATTTGAAAACTTTTGACACCATCAGATTCTATAAATCATGAACTATTTTTTAGGGATTTTTATTGATTTTTTCATTTTTTTAATTCAAATTCAAATTTGAAAAACCCTAGGGGTATATACCGCTTGGTACCGTTACCGCACCGGCGCGGTATAAACGGTTACCGCGGTTACCGGTGCGGTAACGGGCGGTAAAAAAAACCCTGGTCCATGTATGCCTGGATGTACTCCTCATGACGAGGAGGTCGTTGATGGCGGCGGTGGGGAGCTCTTTTCGGAAGATGTAGTAGCAGAGGTCGGTGATGAGGTCGGCGGGGGGCCGCGCGCCGGGAGGAGAAGGCTCCGCGACGGCGGCGTGGTTCGGGGATGAGGAGAGGCGGCGCCGGGACGCCACGCGTCGGGGAGGCGGAGCGAGGTGCCGTGCCATGCGTCGAGAACGAGGTGGAGCTGCGCATGCCACCGGTTGCCGAGGAGGAGACGGATCCGCGCGCGCCGCCGGTCATCGAGGAGGAGGCGGAGTTGCACGCGCCGCCGGCCGTCGTGGAGCCGGGTGCCGGCGGAGTGGGCGAGCATGCCGCAGCGGGTGGCCGCCACCAGCAGGTCGGCCGCCGCGCTGAGGGTGGCGGTGAAGGAGCGCCGCGCGCTGGCTACGGCGGGGGAGGCGCCGGAGTGCCGCACTGCCATCCATGGCGAGTGGAGGCAAAGAAGGGGTCATGGCCACGGTGAGCTGGCGCGGGCAGGCTCGTCATCGTGGTTTAGCTTGCTTGCATCATCAGCAGCAGGACAACGAAGGCCCTGCTAGCGCGGGGTTGCCGGCACGCGTGCGCACGTGCGCCCATGTCCGGCTGGTACGACGTCCAGGCGACGGCTTCCCAGACTAGTATTTTCTTTTTGAGCAGCACCTCTTCCGACTAGTTTTTTCCCGAATATAGGCTCGATTCGCACGACTTACTTTCCGTCTCTGACTTGCTGGCTTGCATGACTTGTCTTGCCGTCTCCGACTAGTTGGATCGCATGAATATTTTTTCCGGGCGCCGCCAGCTAGGAGCCGCAGGGGAGGGGGAGGTAGACCGCCGCCGGTCCTGGTCCCAAGGCTCTGTGCCATCATGCCGCAGTCGCGCGCTGCCAGAGTGGTGGTCGGAGAGAGTGCCGCACCGGTCAGGATTGCAGGTGCCTGATCTGCTTGGCGGAAATTCGATGGAGCTCCTGGTGCTCCTGTTAATTGTGCGTGAGGCAGCTATGGTGGCTAGCCTCCTGCTAGCGCAGTTTACCTCCGTCTACTTAGTAATTGGTTTGCCTCAGTCGTTGTTGGTGATAGTGTGGGTCACGCCGTCGTCGCTTGCGGCCATCGGAGCCGCTTCCGTTGCTGTTGTCGAAGCCGCCGGCGTCGTCTTGGCCGCCGGCGTCGTTGTTCGTCGCTCTCGATGATGTCGCTGGTGACACCTTGATGGTGGCGTCGCAGTCGCCCGTCGCTGCTGTCGTTGGTGGCGGCGCCATGGTTGTCACAGGTGTCGCCGACTCGTCGTGGCCGTCGTTGGCATAGCTGAGGCCGTCGGCGCCGCCGTTGTCGCTATTGGTGGGGTCGCGGTTGTGTTGACGCGGAGCGCGGCATCGACGTCGCGGAGGTTGCAGAGCCGGCACGGAGCGCAACCTGGACATTGTGGCGGCTATGGGACTTCGACGGTGCGGCGTAGATGAGCTGAGGGTCGGCTCCGGCCAGCTCCGTCCTTAGCGATGATGAAGTTTGGGCTGTCGGGGCGCGCGTGCACCCCTGGTGCCTGATTCTCGATGCGGTTGGCCATCCGAGACCTACAAAAACGTCGTGACATGCAAAAGGCTCCTACCTGGCACGCTAACTGTCGGGGTTTGTTACCACCGGCAATAAATTTCTCGGATTGCGTGCTGAGCCTCGGATGGTGTGCGAAATAGGACACAAGGATTTATACTGGTTCGGGCCTCCGGAGAGTAACACCCTATGTCCAGTTCGAGTTGCTCGTGTTATTTGCACTGATTTGTAGTAGGGGATACAAATGAGCGAGAGAGGGAGCATGGTCCCAAGTCTCTGTGGGGTGTGTACGTGGTTCGTGTAGTAGAAGTCTGCGTACGTGTGTTGGAGCCATGTCTGGCGGGAGGAAGAAGAAGAACAGTCAGAGAGAGAGCTTCTCCAGAGGGAAGAAAGAAGAAGTCAAAAGGAGTCCTCCCTCTGCTTGCCAAGAGCTGTGTCGGGGTTTGTTACCGCCGGCAAGTAAATTTATAAGAACGCGTGTGCCGATCCGCACGGTAGCACAGGAGACACTCGAGATTATACTGGTTCGGGCCAGTCTGAGAGGAAGTGTTCCTTATGCTCGAGAGTTTGTAGTAGGGGGTACAAACAAGTCGGAGAGGGTGCAGAGCCCAAGTCCCTGGTGAGCGAGTGGTTCAAGTAGCAGAAGTCTGCGTACGTGAGTGTGAGAGTGCTTGCGATGTTTGTATGAGATGAGATATCGATGCTAAGTGCGTGTGGGGGTGAAAACGAACGTGTCTTGTATGTGCCTCTGTCCTTCCCTTTTATAGTCGCAAGGGGGAGGCTCAGGGCGGTTACATCGAGTGTGTGTGAGCTGGTCTACAGTGTAAGGTGTCCTTCTCTGCGTCGGACTGCCAGGCGGCAGCAGCGGCGAAGCACTGTTTTGGCACTTCAGGTGACGGTGTAGATTCCTCCTGAGTCGTGCGTCCCAAGCAGCCGTCCCGGGGCCCCCCGCGCCCTTCTCCGAGTAGTTAGTCGGGTACAGGAGGCAGGGTACGTATCCTGCTCCCGTCAGTGGATTAGGGGCTTGTCTTTTCTGGGTACTGCGGAAACGGAGTAGCCTGCACCGCGACGATCGAGGGATGGGCGACGGCTTGCACTGTGCCATTCGTGGCACAGCGTTTCCCGTGCCATCCGTAGTACGATACGTACCGCCCTTGTTGAGGAGCGGCAGGAGGATCCGTCCTCTGACACCGGATCGACCTGGTCAGGGCGGACCAGTGCGGAGGGATGGGCACGTGGCGCGTCACACGCCTGGATATCACGGGGTCCCAACGGGGCCCGTGTACCTGCGGCCTTGACGGCCAAGTTTTGAACTGGTCGGAGGCGGAAAACTACTCGTGCGAGTAGGTAATCTATGCCACATCTTCCAATGCTTAGGGCGTAGCGCGTACTGTACCGTACGTTGCCCAACGTCCCTTACGCCGTTTGTAGTACGACGGCTATTGTGCCGTACGTGGCAGGGTTTGACGAATCCAACCCCTGACACCGAATCGGCCTGGCCCGGGCGGACCGCTGTGGCGGAGTGGACACGTGGTGATGCGTGGGGAGGTGTGCGTGGAGATCCCGGGATCTCGATTCAGCGGGGCCCACACGCCCCACGCCTTCCCCGCAAAGCCTGCGCAGGTTGTTGACGGAAACTACTCGTGCCAACGAGTAGTCGGAGGCGGGGGCGGAAACTACTCGTGCGAGCGAGTAGTCGTGAGCGGAGGTGAAATCTTGTCGTACGGGGTGCCAAGTACTCGGGGGAGAAGGTGCGGACGACCGTGGGCCGCCTGCCTTCTGGCCCATGGCGGAAATAGGTCGCACGAGCCCTCACGTGCTCGGGCAGCGTAATACTCATTGTATTAGCTGCCAGAGCATGCCGTACGTGGGTCCGTACTGTGTTTCTTAGGGGTCTTGGTGGGCCCTAGTCCATGGCCTCGTCAGTAGCCCCCGAGCCTGGTGGGGGAGTTGGAGACTCGCTCCCAGGATCAACTGTCATGGAGACGAGGAGACTTGTTGTGTTTTCTCCGGTGGAGACGTGCGAGCGGACCCGCGAGTAGTAGCCCCCGAGCCCACGGACAAGTCAGAGATTTGTGCGTGGGGTTAAATGCTGGATTCTTGAGCAAGTCAGAGACTTGTGGTTTGTCGTGTGATGCGCGTGGTGGGGTGACTGGCGGAGATCTCGCGCTGGTAGCGAGATTTTCGGGCCCCACTTCACGTGACGTGGCGGCACAGTCGTGGGCGGTTGGCAGTAGTGGGACGCGCCTTTTGAGGGGCGACGCTTCAGCGGATGGAGGACGTGGCCCGAGGCGGCCTGGGCATTAACTGCGCAGGAGGGGGTAAAGTAGTCATCTCCCCCTTCATATACCGCGGCCGCCAGCCAAAATTTCCCCTTCCTCTTCCTTGTGCTCTTCGCCGCCATCTCTTCTTGCCTTTGCTCCCATACTCACCGCGCGCAAGCTACAGAGCTCACCTCGCCTTCCCTCACAAGCCGGAACCACCCACCGCCGCCACCACGGCTGACGCCATGTCGAACTGGTCTTCCTCGACAGTGACCTGGTCCAAGCTCGACCGCCTCGCCGCCGACGGCATGCTGGCACCACTGACCGAAGCGGTAGAGTGGAGGGTGCCTGGGCCGGAGCGCAGCCCCCAGCCCCCGGCGGGGTATGTTGTCTCGTTTGTGCTATTCCACGAGCGAGGCTTCTCCGTCCCGTGGGGCAGTTCATCCGCGCCGTCCTCGAGGAGTACGGCTTGGAGCTCCACAACCTCTACCCGAACGGCGTCCAGCAGATGGCGGCGTTCGAGGCCTTGTGCGAAGGGTACCTAGAACAGGAAGCCTATTGGGACCTGTTCCAGTACTTCTACAAGTTTGTCTGCGTGAAGGACAATAACTACGCGGCGGTCATCGGGTGCGCCGGTCTTCGCGGGAAGCAAGGGAGGATGGACGAGTACATCCCGATCTATTATTGACATTTCTTAACGCAATCACCTAAGAACAGGTTTGGAACCCATCTTGGTAATAGCGCCAGAAATGCTGGTTGGTAAATCTTAACGTTTACAGAGATCCGCAAGTGCACGGAAGTACCATTGTAGCATTTCCCCAAAGGAGTATTCCAAAGGGTATCGAATCCAAGGAAGGCATTGGCGGAATGACAAGATCAACTCTATTGCAATGAGTATAGATCATAGACGGAAACAAACCAGACACTCAAGTGTAGGGGTAAAGATATGATAATGGGGGTAGTGTGATCACACACACACTCACTCTCTCTCTAAAGGGTACTAGGCATAGGAGGCGACACACGAGTTAGTTCTAGGTTCTAATGTACTATACACATAAAGCTAGAAGGAATGAGTTAGATACACTAGCGTTGAAGAACATTGACTTGAGCACCCAGGTACCACGGGGAGATAACCTCCCGCGTTGCTTCTGCACAACTCCGGTTGTTATATTTTAGACTCCTACAGCTTATCCAAACGTGGGGGATTTCAGAGGACCAACGGCTGCCACTACCGCGGCCTACCCCAAGACAAATCGTGGGATAAACTCATAAGTAAGGTAGCTACGCAACCCAAGCACCATGCTTACGTTGTTAGCCGGACTTGACCGACCCGGGCTATTGTGACCCAGGTCAAGCCACCAGATAAACCAGCCAATTACACCGAGTACCGTAGCTCAAGCACAGACTTCATACAACGCAATCATGTCATCTAATTAGATCAAACCAGGTTAAGTACACAAACGGATTTGTGTTTTCCTATGTCTATTCAACTGGATCAAAGGGTCGTGTTCGCGAAGAACACGAGCCTCTAACTTATGAACAAACACCAGAAACATGTAAAAGTCACCCGTCAAGTGGATCGAAAGGTCTTGTTCATCAAGAACAGGAGCCTCTAAATGATGAACAGGTGAAGAACACATGAACAAATCACTCATGTATACTAACACAACTTTATATGAAATAGATAAATAACTGAAGTAGATCAAAGTCATACAAATGAAATAAGACACAAGACAACTCATACCTAGATCCCAAAGTAGACTTGGAACCTGAATTAGAACTACTCTAGCCTACCTCCTAGCCTTGAGACTAAAAGTGAGAGAGGTGTTGCAAGTGTGGATGGTTCATAAGTGAGCCCCCTCTCCTTCTATTTATAGGCCCGTGCACCGGCGAGGAGTGGCTGTAAACACCCCAGGAATGGCATCTAGGACCGGGGAGACAACACGTGGAGGGCCAGGATGAACCGACACAAGGTCGGTTAGGCCGAACCCTGGGGTCGGCCGACCCCCTGGTGGGTCCCCCTGGCCTGTGCTTTCTCCAGGTGTCTGCCATGTGGGTCCTAAGGTCGGTTCCCGGTGTCCACCCTATTATGGCGTGAATTGCATGCCTTTGTGGGCCCATGGATCCATGTGACGTCCACGTGTCACGCTCTGATTCGTCGGGGGTTGCTTCACTTGGATTGCTTGCATGACATGCATGCATGGCTCCCTAGTTGGCAGGTTTGCATGCATGGCATCCTTGTTGGCAGCCCACCTAGGATGAGGTGATGTGGCATGGACCATAGAAGGTGAGTTTGACACTCTTTTCTTGCTTATTTTTCCTGCAATCAAATAATCTCCAAGGACAAGTGGAACTACATTATTCTTAACTAAATACGTGTAAGAAATGCCTTATGCTCCTTTATTCATGAGTATATTGACGGCTAAAGTAGGCACTTAACAGCCGTCAACACCTATCTGACCTCTTCCAACAGCGGGTGGCACCGAGATTGGTTCTACCTTAAGAACGATCTCGAGAACCCGATGCCGGAGTTCACCAACCGTTGGTACGATCGGGCGCCGGCGAAGTGGAGCTATGGACCGGAGAAGAAGGATCACCCCTGGTTCCTCAACATCGCCCTCGCCGCCCTCGAAATACTCCGCGGCAGCGGGGTGAACTTCATCACCTTGATCGGTGGCTACCACACCCGGGGGATCGTTCCGCTCCGCCGTCGCGTGCTGCGCCTCTGGGAGATGACGGACGACCGGGCTCCCTTTGAGGGGACCGTGACTGCTCATCCCCTGCCTTCGCTGGATGAGGTCCAGCGCTGGGTGACCCAGGCCACTGGGGTCTCTTACATGTTCTGGCCGCCGCCAGACATGCTACCGATGCTCCCCTCTCCGATCACTGCGGGCCTGGTATGCCTTCTCCCGACTTCTTTTTGATTTGTCTTTTGCGATTGTGGGTGGTGATTGTCTTGTGTTTGCGCAGATGAAGGACGTACGCGTCCTCACCTCTCATCCTCCGCTGGAAGAGGACCGGATACTCACCCGGGAGACCGCTGCGTGGCAGCAGTGGCGAGGGCAGCGCAAGAGGGCCCAGCAGCAGAAAGAGATCGAGAAGCGGTCGAGGAACAACGGCCGCGCCTCGCGCCGGCGCAACGGGGAGAAGGACGTCTCCAATGACGAGGACCCCTCGTCGGTGCCCCCAGACACGGACGAGACCGAGTCCGAGTTCGAGTGGACCGATGATGATGAGGCAGCGCCGTCCTCGCGGCCACGCAGCGGATCGGTTCCCGCTCCGACCGCGGCTGGCGCCAACTCGAGCCGGCAGGCGCCATCCTCCTCCTCCCGAGCTGGCCAGCCCGGAACGAGCAGCCATGCTTCTCGACGGGACCACTGCGAGAAGGGTAGGAGCTCTCCGCGGCGCGACGACCCAGGCCGCCACGAGTCAAGGCGCGACACCTCGCGTCGCCACTCCTCGCGCCGGAGGTCTCATTCGCCTTCGGCGTGTTTGTCACGGGAGCCGTGAAGCGTGCCGGCGGCCTCCCCTCTACCTGTAGCCCAGAGCGTGAGGCCGGCCCCAACCCAGCTGCGTCTTGCGTCGGTCGTCGTTGCCAGGGGTGGGTCGACCCCTTCCCCGACAACTGCTCCGTCGGCAGGGGGCAAGAGGGTGGCGTCTCCGCCTAATCCAACAATTGGCTCCAAGCGGCCTCGTCACGTCGCCGAGAGGTGAGATCCGAGTTGCAACCTTTTGGTTTTTGCTTTGTGTTCATGGCGAGTACGCCTTTTGCTTGTTGTCATGACATTCTTCTTGTTTCAGGGTGCCCGACGGCCGTACCATGAGGCCGGCGCCTATCAAGGCCTTGCGCCGCCCTACCCAGGTCGTCGGAGACACGCCGTCGTCGAGCGATCCGCCGTCCTCCCTTCAGCCGGGGGCGGCGATTGAAGAAACAGATGGGTCCAGGACCCAGGTGATGACCGTCCCCCCTCAGGGAATTGTGAGCCCGTCCCGCAGCGACCTGTCCATGGGGGTGATGGGTTTGGGGGGCGAGGCCCCCACGGAAGAAGCGCTCTCGGCCCGCGCAACCGAGTTAGCGAGGTGCCTGTCTGGGGCCCAGGAGCAGAACCAGGAGGGTCCTGTTCCCGAGGCGCGGGCGGGCGACGATGAACAGCCGGCCCCCAAGTCGTTGACAGGGGCAGGCAATGATGCCGACGTCGAGCGGCTAGCCCCCGAGTCACTGGAGGGGACGACCGCTACTGCTGCGGGCTCTGAGGTCCCAGCCCTCGAGCCGTTGGGGGGAGCTAGGAGAGCCGCGGCGGATGCGGAGTTGGAGACCCAAGCCCCCGAGTCGGTGGGGGGATTGGGGAATACTGTTGAGGAGGTGGAGGTGCCCGACCACGACTCCGAGGAGGCTTCTGCCGCGGCAACGATCGTGGTGACCGATGGGATCGTCCCCATTTCGTCGGTCGCCGTTTCGGACGTCGCTCCTGCGGAGGTGATCGTCATCCCGGTGTCGCCTTCTCTGGTCGTCTCTCCCGTCGCGTCGGTGGGCGAGCAGCCTCCGATCATGGAGGTCGGGGAGAGCTCGAGGGAGCAGGAGCCGACCACCTCGACTGCGGGGGAGGAGGAGAAGGAGATGGAGGTCCTGCCGCTCTGGCTGGTGCCCGTCTCGCCGGTCCAGGCCTTAGTTGGCTTGGACATCAGCAGTGACGCGAAGCTGGCGGCCCGTCGCCGTCTAGAGCGCGGCCTGCGCCTGAGCGAGCTGGCACTACGTCAGTCGGAGCGGGCAATCAGGGATCTGATTCCCGCCTCAAGGGTGAGTCCTTCTTTCCCCTCCTCTTCGTTACGCTTGTTTTTCCTTCCTTCTTAACCGCGTAATTCACACGTGGTTTAGGAGCTCGTCGGGCGCTGCGATGACAAGGCACGAGCCTTTGAAGCACTCCACGCGGAGAAAGTCCAGCTGGAGGTGCAGTTGGCCGCGGCCCGCCTCACGGCGACGGACAGTGAGGTTAGCCGGTCGACTGAGTGCGCGTCCTTTGAGGCGAGGACGAAGGTTGCCGAAGACCGCGCGGCCACGGCGCAGGCGGACAAGGCCGCCCTGGAGGAAAGACTGGTCGCTGCGGAGCAGGCAGCGACGGAGCTACGCTCCAATGCCGAGGCCGCTGCCTGCTCAGCCCACCAGGAGAAGACGGAGCTCGAGACCAGGGCAGGCTGGGCCGAGTCCGACCTCCAAGCGGCTCGTGAGAGGGTGACGACGCTCTAGGCCCAAGTCGGCAGCATCACCGCCGAGAAGAGCCGCCTCGAGGAAATCGCCAAAAAGCGCGCGAATGAGATCATCAGTGATGAGGGCCTGGATTAGGGCCCCCTAAGCAACGAGATGATTACCTCGAAGATGGAGTCCTCTGACACCATTGACAATGTGAAGGCTAAGATCCAGGACAGGGAGGGATGCAGATTTTCGTCAAGACCCTCACTGACAAGACTTCCCCACTTCCGAGTATCTTCCGCCTCGCACGAGTTCGCCTTAGCTCCGAGTACCCTCTGCTTCGCACGAGTACTCTCCGCCTCGCACGAGTTCGCCTCGGCTCCGAGTACGCGCCGCCCCGCCTCCGACTACTCGTTCGCACGAGTAATCTCCGTCTCCGACTAAGGCGGAGCCCCCATGGAGGAGCCGGAGTGGGGGGCAGGGGCCCCACACGAACGTGGCGCCGCCCCATCCCCCCAAGCTTCTCCGTGACGACACGCGTAACACCATTCTCCATGCCATGCAAAGACCACAGCTGGCGCAGTGGGAGGACGGCAGGGTCTGGCAGGGGCTGTAATGGCGCACAGTGCACCCCCCACGACCTCCGACATGCCGTCACATCGAACACCAGCTGCACACCACCCTGTCAGAATAGGCACTCGATTACCATCTACCAGCTCTTAGGCCGTAACGTGGCGAGCCTAAAATGTACTGAAGAGGGCTAAGTCACCGTATGAACTACTCGGAGGAGGTGCCAGGTGCCCGGGATGAACAGTGGCAGCAGCCCACGCGGTGGCCTCCGACGACACCACAGCTCAGCACCCTCCCACTACGCCTGACAGACATCAATGACGGAAAAGACTTCACAACGCCATAGCACTGTAGCTTGTTTTCGTTTTCCTTCTTTGCCCCTCGCCCTTGTGACTATAAAAGGGGGAGGGGTGCGATGTACAAAAAGAGGACCGAACACCAAGTCTGTAACCCCTACTACGGACACCCCCGGCATAGGAACATGAGTACTCAGAACTGGATGTAGGGTATTACTCCTCGGAGGCCCGAACCAGTATAAAACCCTTGTGTCTCCCGTGTCGACCATCCGGATCTGACACACGATTCGATACAAATCTACTGCCGGCGGTTGATGAACCCCGACAGTTGGCGCGCCAGGTAGGGGCACATCGTGTGTCTCACCGAACTTCACCAGCGATCCAGATGGAGGGCCGCGGGGTCTCGCTGACTCCCGGCACGACCGTGCACTTCGGCTCCCTCGGCTTCATCTACACCGGGCCGACAGAGTCCGTC
The DNA here is from genome assembly GCA_036936925.1 of Cenchrus fungigraminus. NCBI lineage: Eukaryota > Viridiplantae > Streptophyta > Magnoliopsida > Poales > Poaceae > Cenchrus > Cenchrus fungigraminus. The sequence goes on from CM072779.1 coordinate 13,864,435, forward strand.
GCTAGGAGGACTTTCTCCCGGCCTGCGCGTCCCACCGCCTCGACGGTGGTGGCGGCGCGAGCAGCCTTTGTCTGTGGTTTCACGGACGAATCGATCATGGCCATGCTGGGGCCAAACCCGACGCAGGAGCGCTTCAGGCTCGCTGCTTTCCACCTCACCGACCTTGCCTTCCAGGCCAGTGGATCCTAGCCGCTGACTTGGCGGGAGTTCGCGGAGCGGTATGAAGCTCTGTACCCTCGCGGACAGCCAGGCCTCCCGGACGACCCGGTGACGGGCTACGTGAACGAGCTCCGGGCTTCGTACGTTGCCCCAGGCTCTGTGGCCCAGCGGCGGGGGCCACCAGCACCGCTCCCGGACTTCACGCGGGAGTGCAACGTCTTGGAGGCTCACATCGCCACCAGCTCAACGGATGGCGAGGAGAATCCTCGTCACCGCAACGGGGATGCCCAGCGTCGGGCGCGCCTCGACGAGATCACCGAGGCCCAGCGCCAGCTCGACGAAGAGCTGGCGAACCTTCATCAAGAGCTCAGTGTGGAGGATGAGCCCCAACAGAGCTGCCGGCGCGAGCAGAATCGCGAGTAGGAGGCGGAGCAGCCGGCACCGCAGGCTCGTGTACGGGCGCGGGACGTGAACCGGTGCATCAACGAAGATGCCCCTGTCGACGACGACGGGACGCCGCGCTTCAGGCGCGCGTCGCAAAACCTCGCAGCAGCAGCCTTGCTCCTGCATGGCTGCCCCGAGCCGGCTACGCCCGAGGAGAAGAGGGTTCGACAGCAGCTCAAGACCCTCCTTGAGATGGCGGCTGCACAGCAGGCCGAGAGCTCAGCATCACGTGCGCGCGAGGCACAGGGTGCACCATCCGTGCGGTGCCAGGATCGATCCCCCTCAAGACGCCGAGCCGCCGGCGAACCATCAGTCAAGTCGCGACTGGAGCACAACCGCGACGCTCGCGACACGCTCGAGGCTCATCGCTGGGCTGCAGGCGACGACGGCTACGACTACGGCTACGGCAACAACGACGACGGCCATGACAAGCGCGACGAGCACCGCTCACACCGGCGTCATACCCAGAGGCAGGGAGGACGCTACGACAGTGATGACGACCGTGACCGTAGCTGGTCGCCCGACCCGAAGGGCCCACGTGTGTTCGGTCGGAAGGTGCAAGACGCCAAGTTCCCCTCGCGTTTCCGAGCTCCGAGAGCAATACCAAGATACGATGGAGAGACCAACCCAAGCGTGTGGTTGGAAGACTACCGGCTCGCATGTCGCGCAGGCGGGGCGACCGACGACCTGTTCATCATCAAGAACCTGCCGCTCCACCTCGCCGATTTTGCGCGGACCTGGCTCAAGCACCTGTCGCGCGGCCGGATCAACAACAGGAAAGATCTATGGGAGACCTTCATCGGCAACTTCCAAGGCACGTACGCCCGGCCCGGCAAGCAGTGGGAGCTGCGCAACTGCAAGCAGCAGCCAGGGGAGAGCTTGCGCGACTACATCAGGCGCTTCTCAAGGCACTGCACTGAGCTTCCCACCGCGACAGACAATGACGCCATCTCGGCGTTCCAAAACGGCACCACCTGCACCACCCTCATCCACCGGCTAGGGCGGAGGACCCCGAGGACAACTCGAGAGCTTCTGGACATTGTGACCAACCACGCCGACGGGGAGGAAGCGGTAGCAGCAACATTGATTCCCCCACCGGGTAAGGGGAAGCAAATCGTGGACGCCGGTGAGGGGCCCTCCATGCGGTCCAAGAAGAAGAAGAAGGGCGACAAGCGAGGCCGTGACGACAACACAGTTGCGGCAATCGAGCGCAAGGCAACACGCCCCAAGAACAATCAAAACGGCTTCCCGCGGGGTCATTTTGAGAGGCTCTTGGAGGCGCCATGCACACATCACGAGACGCCTGTCAAGCACGCGCTCAAGGACTGCCGGTTGATGAAGAACTACGTCAACGGCACGCTCAAGCCCAAGATGGCGGATCCCCCAAAGAAGGATGCGCCACCCTTCCCCGACGACGACAAGGAGGTAGTCTTCCCCCGAGAAGATGGCGCGGTCCACATGATCTTCGGTGGAGCACTGGCACGACCATCAAGGCGCAAGGAGAAGTTGATCTGGCGCGAGGTCTACAACACCGAGCCCGCAACTCTGGCGTACCTCAAGTGGTCGGACACCCCGATCACCTTCGACCGAATGGACCACCCCGACCACGTACCGCAACCAGGAAGCTACCTCCTCGTGGTGGCTCCATTGATCGGGACCAAGCGGGTCCACAAGGTGCTGATGGATGGAGGGAGCGGGCTCAACGTCCTGTACATGACGATGCTCGATAGCATGGGCATCTCGCGGTCCCGACTGTGCCCATCACCGACTCCTTTCCACGGGGTCATCCCCGGGAAAGATGCGCTCCCGTTAGGGTAGATTGATCTGCCCGTCACGTTCGGGACGTCGCGGAACTTCCGCACAGAAACCCTCACCTTCGAAGTGTTGGGGTTCTCGGGGACGTACCACGCCATCCTCGGGAGGCCGGCCTACGCGAAGTTTATGGCCGTGCCCAACTACACGTATCTCAAGCTGAAGATCCCCGGTCCGAAGGCGGTCATCACAGAGGTGTGGCTGTCACCAATGATGGCCGCACGCTCCGTATCGGGACGGCGCTCGATCCTATATAGGAAAGCGCGCTTGTTGACTTCCTCAAAGCGAACCTCGACGTGTTCGCATGGAAACCCTCTGACATGAAGGGAATCCCGAGAGAAGTTGCCGAGCACAAACTCAACATCAAGCCGGGATCGAAACCGGTCAAGCAGCGCCTGCGCTGCTTCAACGGCGACAAGTGCAAGGCCATAGGCGAGGAGATCAAGAAGCTCCTTAGTGCAGGGTTCATCCAAGAAGTGTTCCACCTCGAGTGGTTAGCTAACCCTGTACTTGTAAAGAAGAAGAACAAGATATGGAGGATGTGTGTTGACTACACGAGCCTTAACAAGGCATGTCTCAAGGATCCGTTTCCTTTGCCTCGCATAGATCAGGTAGTCTATTCAACGGCAGGGTGCGAAACCCTCTGTTTTCTCGATGCGTACTCCGGGTACCACCAGATCACGATGTGCATAGCGGACCAACTCGCAACGTCCTTCATTACTCCCTTTGGCGCTTATTGTTACAACTCGATGCCGTTCGGTCTTAAGAATGCGGGCGCTATGTTTCAGAGATGCATGCGACGCATTTTTGGTGATCTCATAGGATGAATAATCGAGGCATACGTCGATGACATCGTGGTCAAGTCAAAGAAGACGGGTGACTTGATCCCCGATCTTACGGAAGTATTCGCGAAGCTGAGAGAACACAGGGTGAAGCTAAACCTCGAGAAATGCGTTTTTGGGGTTCCAAGGGGCATGCTCCTGGGCTTTGTTGTATCCGAACGCGGCATTGAAGCTAATCCCGAGAAGATCTCAGCCATCACAAACATGGGGCCGATCCAGAATCTGAAGGGCATGCAATGCGTCACCGGCTGCCTCGCTGCTCTTAGCCGGTTCATTGCCTGACTCGGAGAGCGTAGCCTGCCACTGTACTGCCTAGTGAAGAAGTCCGACCACTTTACGTGGATGCCCGAGGCCCGGGAAGTGCTCGATAAACTCAAGAATCTCTTGAAGAGTCCACTAGTGCTCACGGCGCCCATGCCAGAAGAGCAAATGCTTTTGTATGTGGCTGCAACGACGCAGGTCGTGAGCACTGCTCTGGTTGTTGAACGAGAAGAGCCTGGGAAGTCACTTAAGGTGCAGTGGCCTGTTTATTTCGTAAGCGAGGTGCTCTCCGACTCAAAGACCCGCTACACTCAGATCCAGAAGCTCGTATATGCTGTCTTGATCACCAAACGCAAGCTTCGGCATTATTTCGACCAGCACCCCATCACAGTGGTGTCCAACTACCCCCTCGGGGAGGTGATCCAAAAGCCTAAGGCAGAGGGGAGGATAGCTAAGTGGGCCCTCGAGCTCATGGGGCACAACGTGACTTATGCGCCGCGCAGTGCAATTAAGTCACAGGTGTTGGCGGATTTCGTTGCTGAATGGACGAAGATTCAGACTCCGCTGGCACCAATCGAGCACGAGACATGGACAATGTATTTCTATGGCTCAGTCATGAAGGATGGGGCAGGGGCAGGCCTTGTCTTCATCTCGCCTCTGGGCGTGCGTATGGAGTACATGGTCCGACTGCATTTTCCCGCCTCCAACAACGTGGCTGAATATGAAGCGCTCGTCAACGGCCTTCAGATCGTGGTGGAGCTCGAAATCCACCATCTCGAGATCCGTGGGGACTCTGAGCTTGTCGTGGACCAAGTGATGAAGGAGAAAAATTGCATCGACCCCAAGATGGCAACCTATCGTCGAACGGTGCGTCAACTAGAAGACAAGTTCCATGGGCTCGAGCTCCATCAAGTGCTGCGCGACAACAACAAAGCTGCGGACATCCTTGCCAAGGCAGCATCAAGCCACAAGCCCGTGCCACATGTTGTGTTTGCCAGTGATCAGCACGCGCCATCCGTCCGAGTAGATGAGGAGCGACAATCGGAGTCAGAAGAGCCCGAAGTCATGGAGATTGACCAAGAGCCAAATTTAGAAGATCCTGACTGGTGCTTCCTAATCCTTGAATGGCTGGTTGAGGGGAGGTTACCCTCAGATCAAACAGAGGCACGTCGCATCTCACGGCGAGCCAAATCTTACGTCCTCATCGACGGTGAGCTCCACAAGCGGGGCGCAATAGATATACTCATGCGCTGCATTCAGAGAGATCAAGGCCGAGACCTGCTTCAGGAAATTCATGCTGGCACGTGCGGTCACCACGCCGCTGCCAGAACCTTAGTCGGAAAGGCGTTCCGACAAGGCTTCTACTGGCCCACGGCGCTGGCAGATGCCAAAGATATCGTACGATGATGTGCGGGTTGCCAGTTCTACGCTCGACAAACTCATCTCCCGGCACAGGCACTTCAGAACATTCCCATCATGTGGCCGTTTGCAGTATGGGGGCTGGACATAGTCGGACCATTCAAGCAAGCACCCGGGAGCTTCACGCACCTGCTCGTCGCCGTTGACAAATTTTCAAAGTGGATTGAAGCTCGACCCGTGGCCAAGATCCGTTCCGAGGAAGCTGTGGTGTTCTTCACCGACATCATCTACCGCTTCGGCATTCCGAACTCGATCATCACCGACAATGGCACATAGTTCACGGGAAAGAAGTTCCTCAAGTTCTGCGACGACAACAACATTCGCGTGGACTGGACTACTGTGGCACACCCGAGGGCCAACGGGCAGGCTGAGAGGGCCAACGGTATAATTCTACAAGGGTTAAAGCCTCGAATCTTCAGACGGCTTGAGAAGTTCCGGGCAAGATGGGTCGCCGAGTTATCGTCCGTTCTGTGGAGCCTGCGCACCACACCGAGCCGATCCACTGGTGCAACACCATTCTTCATGGTGCACGGGTCGGAAGCGGTCCTCCCAACGGATATTGACTACGGCAGCCTAAGAGTCCAGGCGTACACCGAAGAAGGGAACCAAGTCGCACTTGAAGATGCGATCGACCAATTCGATGAAGCTCACGACGTAGCACTCCTGCATTCAGCTCGGTACCAGCAAGCCTTGCGACGCTACCACGAGCGCAACATCCATGAACAGCAGTTTCAAGTCGGGGACCTGGTTCTCTGACATGTCATAAGCAACAAAGACAGACACAAGCTCGCGCCCCCGTGGGAAGGGCCGTACATCGTCGACCAGGTGCTCCGACCAGGAACATTCAAGCTTCAGCACGACGATGGAACGATCATCGCCAACGCATGGAACATAGAACATCTACGACGTTTTTACCCTTGAGTAACGTTCTCTGTTTCATCTTATGATCAATGGATAATTCCATATGTTTTTGTTCTTGTCTCATAAGCTTCTCGATATACTTGTGTTGGCATCTTTCATATGTTTCAACACGATCTAAAGGCTGAGTGGCAAGCGTCCTTGCACCCATGCAAAAACACTTGCCGCTCGGGGGCTACCCAGGGCACGATGCCCCCTTTCGTTTTCCGTTTTTCAAAACAAAAGCTCTCCGATAACTTTGTTGCGACCAATCGCACGCGCGAACGGTTCTTTTTTAGCGGAGCACCTTTTTCTTCGCAAGAGGAAAGGATGTTGATCTATGAGTGTTTCGATGTTGTCACTTGTCCAAGTCTTTTGGCACCTATGCCCCCGCGGGTACAGTATGAAAACTTGCAAGCGCAGCCTACAGGTTGACATCCGACTACTTTCAGAAGGAGCATGGGTAACCGCTTGAGCTCCGGCTCGAAAATGTCTTTACAAAAAGCATACAAGTCTTTTCTTAAGCGTTTCTAAGTACTCAGGGGCCGCGAATGCACGGCGTCACTTCGTCGCTCAGGTCGAGCTTTCCGACTCTTACGCCTCTGCGGCTATAGAGAAAAGTTCGATCAGCTTGAGCGTCTAAGTGCCGTCATTCCGTTCTACAGCCATCCGCAGTACTCAGGGAATGCTTTAGGAGACGACGGTTTCAAAACAAAATAAAAAGCTGTTCAACACTGCACAAATGCGAATTTTGTTTAACTGTCATACAAATTGATACATCTAATGTGAAGGCCTAGAGCCGTCTTTTGGTGTGTCTTTTGGGATCAGCTCCAGGTTCTTCATCACAGTGTCAGCCATGGCGCGGGCAGGGGCGGCGCAATCCTCTTCGATCCTGTGAAGCTCCTCGCTCGAGTAGCCGGGGGCCCAACCACCACTCAACGCCTTGAAATCTAGCCCCTGGTAGTGCGAGCTAAACATGGAGAGAACCCGGTGCACCACTTGTCGAGAGGTCGACAGCTCTTTCTCCTTGACGAAGCCTGGAAGAAGATTGAGCCGGTCGCCAAGCACGTGGGGAGGTATCTGCACTGGCGGGATGCCGCTCTCCGTTAAGATCATGTCAACATGACGTCCGAGTTTGGCGCGCTCTACTATGTTCTTTTTGAGTGCCTCCTCCACCTCATGCTGGGCCTTCCGAGAATCCTCCAGCTCGGTTTTGACCTCTGGAAACAGAGAATGAGTCAGCGTTGGGCCGAGGTAGACACGAGCATGAGCAGGAAGGGGTCAAGATCAGAAGAATGTACTCGAGAGCTGGTCCGCCAAATTCTTGGCCGTCTCAATCATCTCGTGGATTTTGAGCTCCGCGGCCACCACCTCTTGAGCCTTCTCCGCCAGTTTGGCCGCCTGTGCAGTACAAGCTATGCGGATTCCTGTGAAAACCCAAGAGTGAAGCGGCCTCAGCTGTGATTAACACACGGAAGAGAGCATCATGAAAGTCGAAGAACGCGAAGATACTCACCCTGGATCTCCCGCGCCATCTGGCTGTTCTCATCATGAAGGCGGGTTCCCTCGTCGGTGGCCTCTTGCAGCTTGGTGGAGAGGGCACCGACCTGATTATTCGCCATCTTCAAATCCGCCTCGGCGTGCACCAGGTCCTGCTGCAGGTCTGCCACCCTTTTCTCAAGCACCACTTTCTCTTCGGCAGCGGTCTGGGACACGGCCTCGGCAGCGGCGGCGGCGGCAGCCGTATTCCGAGCTGTTTCAGCGGCAGTGGCGGCTGCAATTCGCAACTCTGCGGTGGTAGCCTCCACCTGGACGAGCTTGGCCTCGAGGGTAGCTTTCTCCGACACGGCGGCGTCCGCGGCAGACTGCGCGGTGACTACGCGGTCCTTCACCGATTTTGCTGCAGCTTCAAGAGCGGTCCTCGCCGACGCCTCGCCGGCCACCGCCCCTACAGCCACTAGTCGGGCGGCAGCCAACTGCATCTCCAGCAGGGCCTTCTCGGACTGGAGCTCCTCGATGGTGCACGTCTTCTTGGCGCTGCAGCTGGCGAGCACCTAGATCGAGAAAATGGTCCAACACAGCAGCAACTCAGAAATCGAAACACAAGATCAAGGAGTAGGGCTCGGCCAACTCACCGACGAAGTCGGGACGACAAGCTCGTTGATCGCCTGCTCCACCCACCGCAGACCCCACACGAAGCGGCCGTGTGCTGTGGCTTCCTCATCTTCGTCGTCATACGCCTCGGCGTCGTGGGCTCCGGCCCACGTGACGCGCCCAAGGCCCAGGCCATGTCCACTTCCCCCGGGGGCTGAGGAGGAACGGGCACCCGAGCTCTCGCCAACTTCTCGGACAGTGGTTGGAGGAGCGCCACCCGTCGTGTCCTCGAGGGAAGAAGGCGCTTGTGTGTCGGGGAGTGGCGAGTCCGCAATCTCGACCACCTCCGTGACGATAGTGGCAGGCTGGCGCGGCGGCTCGGGTAGCGCGACGGAGTCCGGCGCCGCTTCCACCGTCGGAGTTCTGGACGCCTCAGGGCTCGCCACGACCTCCTCGACGGCCGCATCCTCCACCACCGCCACGACGACCTCCGGAGCAGGTGGTACGGGCGCTTCAGCCGGCAATTCCTCCGGCGCCAGCAGGCATTGCTCCAACTCGGCTACGTAAGCAGCTGCGTCGCTGCCTGGGAGAATTGGACCCCTCATACCTGTGGCCTCCGGGAGCCGCGAGGGCGATGAGGGGGCCACCATTTCCACAGTCTCACCGTCGCTGGCGCCCGGCGCCAGGAGCTGGTTGGCCTCTAGAGCCACCTGCGCAAACAGCACCCTGATCAACGACGGGCGCCGCCGAGGGCTCGGATCGCTCGGGGGCTGCTTGCTCCCCAACCACGCCAACGTCCCCCGGCGACGGTGGGGGAGCCGCCGCATCACGAGTCTCCAACGCCGCTGCTACCGGCTCGGAGGTCGTCTCCAGCACAGACGGAGGGGTTGAAGAGCGGGGAGCGGACGAGGAAGTGCGCGCGCTCAGAGCCGCGCGTTTTCGCAGCGCAAGGCTGAGCGCGTCAACGTTGGAGCGACTGACACAAAAAGAGCAAACCAACAAGGCGAACGAAAATCGAAGAATAAGACAACGAGACGGTACTCACACAGAGTGATGTAGGCCCGCTTAACAGGCCTGGGGACGGCACCCGACGACTCGGGGGCCGGCCTCTTACCCCCCGGCTGAACGGAGGGCGGGTTCCGGTTGTCACCTTGGGCAAAAGGGACCTGCACGGTTGGGGCACCGCCGCCACGGATGATCAACGACTGAAGACGACGTGGGGCAGCATCCGCGCTCACCCCGTGTGACGTGATTGGAGCAGGCGCTGACGATGTCGATCTCGCCTTAGGGGGCGACCGCCCTCTCGGGGAGTGCGACCCCCGCCGCGATGAGTCACCGGAGGGACGGCGAGCGGACGAGCTATGATCCCCCGAACGCCTGGGCGAGCCTTAGGGGCGACCGCCCTCTCGGGGAGTGCGACCCCCGCCGCGATGAGTCACCGGAGGGACGGCGAGCGGACGAGCTACGATCCCCCGAACGCCTGGGCGAGTCGTCTCGCCGCGGCGACCTCCTCCTCTCCCTCCGCTGTTCCTGGCCGTCGGAGCTCGACCGGGGGTGAGTCACCCTCCGATCCTCCTGGCCTGGACGTGGAGGCGGGTGTGAGCTGGAGCTCGTTCCCTGTTCTTGGGCAGCGGGCTCTGGTCGCTGCCCCGAACTAGATGCCGCGGCCTGCCGCTGGGGAGGAGGCGACGGAGACGACATCACGCTCCAATCGACACTGGCGCCACCATCATCACCCGACCAGGGCGGCAATGACGAGGGGTCCTCATCCGAGGAGACGGGGCCCTCTCTCATTTTCCTACGCTTAGCGCGGCGGTCATTCCGCTCGCGCTTCGCGATCTCCTTGCCCTTGTGTTGGGCCTTACGGGCGGCCCTCCTCCTATCCGTAGCTGCCTGGGCACGATTCGGTATCGCGTCCTCAGGAAGAGGCGGCTTTGCGGGGAGAGGGGTCGCAGGCCCCAACTGAAAGAAAGGAAGGAAACGAGAATCAACACAAAGACTACGAAATAGTCGGAGTGTTAATCGGAGGAAAGAAGGACTTACATAATTTTTTGTCCCCTCGTGGGGGAGCATGGGAAGAACTTGCGACGGCAGCCACGAGTAGCTGGCCTTCCCAATTGCCCGCCCCACGCGACACTGGATCTCATCCAACGTGGGGAGCCGAGGCGCACACACAGTCCCGACGAAGGGGGCGCGGTCCGGCGTCATCTGGCAGATGCGCAGGCGGCGCCGCTGGAGCGGGATGACCCCCACCGTGTGGTACAGGCCGATGACGGTCGCCAGGTCGACCCCGGCATTGCGCAGCTTGGCCAGCACCAGAAAGCAATCCCCGAGCAACCTCTCCACCTCCGTCTTCGGGGGCCCATAACTCCAGTTCGCCGGCGCCTTGGCGATTGAGGAGCCGGTATACTTCGGCAGCGGATACTCGGGGTAGTCTTTGAGATAGAACCACCCCTTGTGCCAGCCGCTGTTTGAGCTTGTCAGCGTGCGGAGATGTACTCCTCGCCCCTCTTCGTCTTCATCCGAAGATTGGCACATCCAAGGGTGCCCGGGATCGACTTGTCCTTCAGGCACACGAACTTGAAGAAGTACCGAAAGAGGTGCCAATGGGCACCCACTCCCAAGTACCCCTCACACAGCGCCTCGAACGCCGCCATTTGTTGGATGTTGTTGGGGTTGAGGTGGTGGAGTTGCAGCCGGTACTCGGAGAGGATGGCGCGTATAAACCGGCCGGCCGGGATGGAGAAGCCCCGCTCGTGGAACACCACGAACGAGACGACGTAGCCCTCCGGTGGGTGCGGCACCGACTCGCTGCCCGGGACCTTCCACTCCTCGGCGGCGGTGAGGACCGGTAGTTGACCAGCGGTGACGAGCCGCTGGAGGATCGAGCGGGAGACGTTGGAGCGCGTCCAGTTCGACATGGCGCTTGTCGAGCTCAAGGGTGAAAAGAAAGGATGAAGAAGCGGTGGCGGCGGCGCGAGAGTAAGGAGCAGATGAGCGAGCGGCACTAGCAAAAGCAAGGAATCAGGGAAAAAGTGCGGAGCTCAACTGGCACGCGGTTTATAAGGGGCAAATATGGCCGCCGGCATTTAATGTCGGCCCCACCATGCCGTAAAACCGTCCGCTTGGTGGACGCATCTCCCGAGGCGACAGAGGCACGCCTGCGTGACAGTTCGATACCGGGTGGGGCCACAGGTCTTAATCAGCCACGCGCCGTCCCCTCCAACTGTCACTATCGCCACGTCAGCTACGACCGGCGGAGTGGACACAGCTACTGATGCAGCCACAACCGCCATCACCGGAGATTTCGAAGCGACAACATTTCAAAATTCAAAACCCCATAAATGAGTCTACAACTCCTTCATGGGCCCGGGTGCTACATCCGGCGGATGCGCTCGCGCACACCCACCGAATAAATCAAGGAACAACAACGACAACATTTGCCCGATGCAAAGCCTGCGAGCGAGTCCTTGACTCCCCCCACAGGCTCGGGGGCAACTGATGAGGGCCTGGATTAGGGCCCTAAGCAACGAGATAATTATCTCGAAGATGGAGTCCTCTGACACCATTGACAATGTGAAGGCTAAGATCCAGGACAGGGAGGGATGCAGATCTTCGTCAAGACCCTCACTGACAAGACTTCCCCACTTCTGAGTATCTTCCGCCTCGCACGAGTTCGCCTCAGCTCCGAGTACCCTCTGCTTCGCACAAGTACTCTCCGCCTCGCACGAGTTCACCTCGGCTCTGAGTACACGCCGCCCCGCCTCTGACTACTCACTCGCACGAGTAATCTCCGTCTCCGACTAAGGCGGAGCCCCCACGGAGGAGCCGGAGCGGGGGGCAGGGGCCCCACACGAACGTGGCACCGCCCCAGCCCCCCAAGCTTCTCCGCGATGACACATGTAACACCATTCTCCACACCATGCAAAGACCACAGCTGGCGCAGTGGGAGGACGGCAGGGTCTGGCAGGGGCTGTAATGGCGCACAGTGCACCCCCCACGACCTCCGACATGCCGTCACATCGAACACCAGCTGCACACCACCCTGTCAGAATAGGCACTCGATTACCATCTACCAGCTCTTAGGCCGTAACGTGGCGAGCCTAAAACGTACTCAAGAGGGCTAAGTCACCGTATGAACTACTCGGAGGAGGTGCCAGGTGCCCGGGACGAACAGTGGCAGCAGCCCACGCGGTGGCCTCCGACGACACCACAGCTCAGCACCCTCCCACTACGCCTGACGGACATCAATGACGGAAAAGACTTCACAACGCCATAGCACTGTAGCTTGTTTTCGTTTTCCTTCTTTGCCCCTCGCCCTTGTGACTATAAAAGGGGGAGGGGTGCGATGTACAAAAAGAGGACCGAACACCAAGTCTGTAACCCCTACTACGGACACCCCCGGCATAGGAACACAAGTACTCAGAACTGGACATAGGGTATTACTCCTCGGAGGCCCGAACCAGTATAAAACCCTTGTGTCTCCTGTGTCGACCATCCGGATCCGACATACGATTCGATACAAATCTACTGCCGACGGTTGAAGAACCCCGACAATCAGTGAGTACCTCACGACATGTTGCCTCTGTTTTCTGTTTCCATGTGGTTTTTTGATTTGTGATATCCTCTTCCTCTCGGGGTGGACAGCCCTCCGCGTGGCCCGCACCGACTTGGAGAAGCAGGCCGCGGATCACGAGAGTGCCGCAACCACCCGGCTCGTCGAAAACCAGAAGCTGGTGGAGCTGGTCAAGGAGGCTAATGAGAAGATCAATAGTAAGAGCCATGTTCTCCCCTCTTTGGATCAAGATATCCTTCGCTGATAACAATCTTCTTCTTTTCCTTCAGAGGTCGTGGCTGAGCTCGAGCAGGAGCGGAAGTCGCACGCGGAGGCCAAGACCGAGATCAAGCAGTTGGAGTCAATCCGCAACAGGATGGGAGCGGCCATCATCAAGGCGATGGACGACCTTGGTGTCCCTCCCGGCCCCATGAAGGACCGCTTGGAGTTGGCCGCTGCGACAACTCGTCAGCAGTCGATGGATACGGCCGGCGACGTTGTCTGCAAGGTGGTAGCCATCTTCTTGTCGTATTACCCGGACCAGGAAAGCGAGCTGCTGGGCCAGGCATGGTGTCCGGGCTATACCAACGAGCAGTATGACAGCATTGAAGAAGGCGCCATCGACTTCGCCAGAGTTATGATGGGTCATGCCCTCCACGACCTGGGTCTGTAAAGAAAACACATAATCGCCTCGCCGAGGCTTTTAGTCATGCTTGTAAAAACTTGTGGGCCAAGTGTTCATGGCAAACTTGTGGGCTAGGAACCCGTTTTTATTTCAAGTTTAAGTATTTTGATTGTTTGTTGACCTTTCTTTGAGTAGTTAGGGGACTTGTGAGCCCGAGTGGTGCAGCTTAAAACTTCGCTAGCGGTGTCTTGCTCCGTAGCCGCGGGGGCATAGGAACCTGGCGACTCGACCGAGCTTAGTTTAGAAGCATTACTACTCGGGCAGGCAGCCCCTGAGTACTTTGAAGAAGGATAGGTATGCGTATATGTTTTTGCAAACAAGAAAACTCTTTCAGAGTTCACTGAAACGGTTGCTCGGCATCCCTTCGGAGGGGTGAGTGATTGATAACTTGAGGTCACAAACTTTGCTTGTGGGTCTTTGTACCGTAGCCGCAGGGGCGTAAGTACTCGGGGCCCGGACGAGCGTAGATTCGTAACCACTGGAGTCGTCGTTCATCTCCCTTTAAGGAGTGCGAGCGTACCGCGACGATCATACGAGAAACCGTAGACGGTTTTTGATCGAAAAAAGGTTTCGCAGCGCTCAGGGGAGGGGGGTCGTAGCCCCCGGGTAGCCCCCGAGCCCATGGACAAGTCGAAGACTTACCCATGGGATGAGACAAGCATAAAGACATTTTACTCGAGTAAAAAATGTAAGCTTGAGAAAGATATCATCTCATGAAAAAGAAATAGCTCAGAGCTCTTGCATTAACATAAGATGAGAACGAAGTAAATACTTAGGGGTAAAAACGGCATAACTGCTCTATGTTCTAGGCGTTGGAGATGACCCTGCCATCCTCGTACTTGAGTTTGAAGGTTCCTGGTCGGAGCACTTGGTCGACGATGAAGGGCCCCTCCCATGGAGGTGAGAGCTTGTGCCTCCCCTTGTTACTTTGAACGCGTCAGAGGATGAGGTCGCCGACTTGGAACTCGCGCTCCCGTATGTTGCACTCGTGGTAGCAGTGTAGAGCTTGCTGATATCGTGCTAAGTGGAGGAGGGTGACGCTGCGCGCCTCATCCAACTGGTTGATGGCGTTATCGAGGGCGACTTGGTTGCCCTCTTCGGTGTAGGCTTGAACCCGTGGGCTGCCGTAATCGATGTCCGTTGGGAGGATTGCCTCTGACCCGTGGACAAGGAAGAAAGGCGTGCAGCCAGTAGCCCGACTTGCTGTGGTGCGTAAGCTCCACAGGACAGACGGGAGCTCTGCGGCCCACGTCGCTCGAAACTTCTCGAGACGCTTGAATATCCGCGGCTTCAGACCTTGCAAGATCATGCCTTTGGCCCTCTCCACTTGCCCATTGGTCCTCGGGTGACTGACAGCAGCCCAGTCCACACGGGTGTGGTTGTCGTCACAAAACTTGAGAAATTTCTTGCCGATGAACTGGGTACCGTTGTCGGTGATGATGGAGTTCGGGATCCCGAACCAATAGATGATGTCTGTGAAGAACGCAACGGCCTCCTCGAAACTGACATTTGTTATAGGCTTTGCCTCGATCCACTTTGAGAACTTGTCGATGGCGACGAGCACGTGGGTGTAGCCCCCGGGTGCTTTTCTTAGTGGTCCAACCATATCCAGCCCCCAGACCGCGAAGGGCCAGGTGATAGGAATGGTTTGCAATGCCTGCGCCGGGAGATGGGTTTGTCGCGCATAGAACTGACAGCCTTCGCAGCTGCGCACGATCCGAGTTGCATCGGCAACTGCGGTGAGCCAGTAGAAACCTTGTCGGAAAGCTTTTCCGACAATGGTCTTTGGTCCGGCGTGGTGTCCGCATGTGCCCGCATGGATTTCTTGCAATAGTTCCTTGCCCTGGTCGACCAGGATGCACCGCATGAGTATGCCCTCGGCGCCCTTTTGACGGAGCTCGCCGTCGACCAGTTTATATGATTTGGCCATGCGGGCGATGCGTCGAGCCGTCTCCTTGTCGGGCGGCAATTTTCCTTCCACCATCCATTCGAGGATCAGAATCCTCCAGTCAGGGTCTTCGAGGTTTAGCTCTTGCGCCCCGTCGATCTCCATGACCTCTTGCGTCGATGGCTCCGGCGGCTTGTCCCCCTCGGAGCGGATGGATCGTGCTGGTCGCTGGCAAAGACCCCGTGAGGCACGGGTTTTCGATTCGACGCCGCCTTTGCGAGGGTATCCGCCGCCTTGTTGTACTCGCGCAGTACGTGATTGAGCTCGAGCCCATGAAACTTGTCCTCCAACTCACGCACCGCCCGACAGTACGCGGCCATCTTCGGATTTACGCAGTTTTTTTCCTTCATCACTTGCCCCACGACCAGGTCGGAATCTCCCCTGACGTCGAGGCGTCAGATTCCTAGCTCGAGGGTGATCCGGAGACCGTTGATGAGTGCCTCGTATTCTGCGATGTTGTTGGAAGCTGTGAAATGTGGTCGGACCATGTATTCCATTCGCACACCCAGAGGCGAGATGAACATGAGTCCGACCCCGGCTCCTTCCTTCATGAGGGATCCATCGAAGTACATGAGCCACATCTCGTGCTCGATGGGAGCAGGAGTCATTTGGATCTCCGTCCATTCGGCGACGAAATCAGCTAATGCCTGCGACTTGATGATGATGATTGTGTCTTCCTCCCAAGAACCTTGCCAAAGACCTTCTTCATCTTCTAGTTGCTGCACAAATCACAAACAAATTCTCCCGGGGGTTTCTCGCTGGTAGAAATACACACAAAAGAAGTATATAGAAGAGCAAAGGTTGTGATGCAATTCTCTGAATTTTTAGACTCAAGAGAGGAGAACGAATTTTTTTGGAGAGTTTCTGGAGGTTCTGGACAGAGAGCTCAAGAACACGAACTAGTAAGCAAGCAAGAGACTCACATGTGAAAGATGGAGGCAGGGGGGTGCAAATATAGGGCAGGCCGGCCGACCTGGGGTCCCTTCCCCCTGCCTCGGCTCCGGTTTTCTCCCACGTGATGTTTGTTGCATTATGACCTTGTGTCCTCGCGCTCCACGCTGATCCACCACCCAAACTCTCTCAGCCATTCCTTTTTCTTTCATGGTCAAGTCCTCATCTTGATCATTTCCTTTGTGTCACTTCCATGCCTCCTTGCCTCCCATGTTATCATTTATAACCTGCAAAGATCAAAGCAATGCTGCCCCCCATGCTTGTCCCATGCATGCCAAAAGATTCTTGAATGATGATGTGTTCCCGTGATGCATCATGGGTCATTAGAAGCTCAATTAAGTTCAAAACCTTCCTTGATCATGTTTAGATGCTAATCACTCCTCTAATTTCAAAAATTAAAAATTAATTCAGAGATATCAATGAGCGCAAATGTATTTTTAGAGGAGTTTTTAGGCATCAAAAACATTTGTAAGTCGAAACTTTCCGACTACATTGATTTTGGTTACACCGGGATCACTTGCTTTCATTAATTGATAGCAAGCTCCTCCGGCTTGACCGTGGGGGTATGGGTTTAGGTTCTAATTTTGGCTAAATATGAGAGAGATGTTTTGAATGAACAAAAACAAATGAGGCTTGGAAAAAATTCTAATTCTAGGGAAACCTAGGTTCACGCGAGTCCTAGCATACGTCAAAGATTAAAAATCATTAAGAAACAACATGGGGCTCTACTCGTGTGTTTTTATGAGGTAAAACAAACCAACCTTATCATCATGAGGAGGATGAAAGGTGTGGGTAGGTTCTGAAATTTTGGAGTTGGTTTCTCGAAAAGAGGCAAATAAATCGTAGGATGGCTCATGTCAAAGGTTTATATCAAATAAAATCCAAATGAAACATCCGAGCAACTTAAAATGTCTCAAAAGTAAGTTCAACCACTTAAGAGTTTATACCAAGTCTTGCGTAGAAAATTCTAAGACCAACTTACTTGAAAATCGGAAATAATCCGGGTTGCCCTCCCAGCAGCTTTATTCTTGAACGGGTTGTCCTCCCGGCAGCTTATTCTTGACTCGACGAACGGGTTGCCTCCCGCCAAGCGCTTCGTTTATAGTCCATGGCTAGATTTCTTGTCTTCTTCACTTTGGATCAACGCTCTTTGCGGGTGTTGCAATCTTGGGTAGCCACTTCCGCACCGTCTTAGGCACGGGCTTATTCTCCGGCCTAGTCATCTTTTTGGTCTTCATAGGCAGCTTTTGTTTTTTGGTCTTGATGGATGCAATGACTTCTTTGATCACTTTCACTTCCTTCATCTTGGGCTCCTCTTTCTTCTTTGGCTCTTCCTTTCTAAAACGACGATGAGGTGGAACATATTTAGCATTGATCATGTTGCATACCTCAAAACGTGGACGAAACTTGAATATGCTTCGTGTGCCATTGACGTCGAACTTGATCTCCCCCTTGTCAACGTCGATCGTTGCCCCGACAGTCTTGAGGAAGGGCCTCCCTAGGATGAGGGGCGGCTTCTCCCTTTCTCCCATCTCAAGTACCACGAAGTCGACGGGAATGAAGTGATCTCCAACTTTCACGGGCACATCTTCGGCAATTCCCACGGGATAGCGGATGGAGTTGTCGCCCAACTCTAAACACATACCCGTAGGCTCAAGTGGTAAGCGTAGCTTCTCGAACACATCTCTTGGCATGACACTCACGCTTGCTCCAAGGTCGCATAATGCCTTCTCGAACATGAATGAGCCAATAGAACATGGGATAGTTGGACATCCAGGGTCTCTTTGCTTCTCGGGCCCTTGATTTGCGATGGCGGCACTACATTGTTCGGACATCTTGACATGGTCTGCTCCAAGTGTTGCCATCTCATACTTGTTTGCAAGTATGTCTTTGAAGTAGCGAGAATATGTAGGAACTTGGAGAGCGTCCAATAACATCATGTTGATGCTTAACCTGCGCACCACTTCCACAAACTTTTCAAAATGATTATCAATTTTACCTCAAAAGGAGCGTGTCTTTAGTGTTGTCATCTTCGTGTCATCACTTGGCACTTTGAATTCTGGCTCTTCGGTAGCAATCTCTGGAATACTAGTCACCTTCTCCTTAGTGTGATCATCCGCTTCGACGGTTGGCTTAGGCTTCCTTGCACCGGCTGAAAGTTCGGGGTCTTCAGTCTCCTTTCCCAACCGAGTTTGAATAGCCTTTGCCGTCTCGGGACCTTGGGGCTGCCCCGGCAATCTTCCTTCATTAGCGGTTAAGCGCCCGGCAAGTTGTCCCACTTGTGTCTCCAATATCTTCATTATATTGAGCACTTGTTGGTTGGAGCTTCCGACCTCCGTCACCTTGCCATCAATATTCTCTAAGATTTTATCCATAGCCTTGAACTTAGTGATTGAACTTAGTGACAGTGTCCGTGTTGATCTTTGCTTGCTCGTCCATGAAATGCTTCAATTGTATACGAAGAGGCACCGAATTTTGAATAGACGAACTTGCATTAAATTGAGGTCTACCTTGCCCGTAACGGAAGTTCAGCAAATCTCCTTTTCTCATGTAGTCAAGCACCTTTGCTTCCTCCGAACAATCTTTTTGGACATGACCGTACTCCCCACATTCTTCACACGTGGATCTTGCTTCGGCGGCCTTCAAGTCTTGGGCGGCCTTCTTTTCTAGCTCCATCCTTTCCAATCTTCTCATGAGCGAGTCAATCTTCCCTTCTAGAAGTTCTTCCTTTTCAACCTGCAAAACACCTTTAACATTGCCCGTCGGTTGAACCGGAAGTAAGCGTCCGGATGATGCCCATGTATCATTATCCGCAACCTTCTTGAAAAGAGTGAATGCCTCCGTCGGAGTTAGCTCAATAATAAATCCTCCAGCCGATGCGTCAATTACGGTCCTCGATGCTAGATTGAGACCTTGGTAGAACTTTTGAACAAGGTCTTCCTTTGGGAACTTGTGATGCGACACGGCTTGAGTGTACTCATTGAAACGCTCGAAAGCTTCCGCGATAGTCTCCATAGGATATTGAGCAAAAGTAGCAATCTTATTACGCAAGCTGAGTCTTACCCGGCGAATAGTACTCCTTCATGAAAGCTCTCATCAATGCTTCCCAATTTTGCACCGTCTCCACCGGTGGAGTGTAGAACCATTGCAAGGCTTTTCCGAGAAGTGAGAATGGAAAAAGTCTTGCCCTCAATTGATTTTGATCCAGCCCTTCCATCGTGAATCTCTGACAAAGTTGAATGAATGCTTGGATGTGAAGGTTAGGATCCTCTTTACCGGTGAAAGGTGTATGTTGCACCATGCGGATGGTTGAAGTCTTGATCTCAAACGGCCTTCCGATGTCGGCTAGGTTGAGGATGGGTAGATCACCGAGCTCCGGGATGCAAAGCTCCCCAATCTTCCTTTCCTCTCCCATTGGTGGCGGTTGAGGTTGATCTCCCCTTGGACTTGTAGGTGATGATTCTTTCTTCGGACTTGTGGGTGGTGATTCCTTTGGAGATCCTGATGTTCCTTCGTCTCTGATGTTTGGATCTACAATCCCCAGCTTCCTAGATCGTGCTTCGCATCTCCCTTGCCTGTAAAGTTTTTCTGGATCATCCACAAAATTTTTTGGTTTGTTGGAGAGGTGGCCGTCCATCTCCTGTTAGGGTTAGCGATAAACAAAATATACAAAAGATCTAAAAGAAAAGAAAACTATAAAAAGGGTTAGTCAAAAACTAGGTTAGATTGGTTTTTGAGGATGATCGAAGTTTAGTAGATGCAAAAGAAAAATAAAAAAGAAACTGAAAATACTTACAAACGAGATATTAGATTGGATCTTAATTACTTGTTCCCCGGCAACAGCGCTAGAAAAAGGGGCTTGTTGACGTTTGATTATCGTTGCAAAGTTCGTTTGGACTTGCAAGCGGACAAATCCCTCGTCGTAGTTAAGGAACCCTTCTTCCCTTGAGTGGTGAACCCAAGGTATCGAATCCGTGGAACAATATGTAATGTAAAATCAATCTAATAACCGAGAAACACTTGCTTCTTTGAGAGGTTTCGAATTGCATCTAATCTACAAAGATCAAAAGAGGTAGCAAGAGAAAGCATTGAGGTACCGATCTAGAGAGGGGTCTAGATCGAGTTTATGTCGTCGTTCCGAGCAAGATAAAAGAGAGAGTAAAACGAATCTCATTGAAAGCTTCTTTAAATCGTGACCTTCGGTCAAACCTCCTAAGTCGCCCCGCCGTACTCGGTGTCAACATCCTATCACGATGTTCCTCTTTCTTCGTGGTCGAATCTTAGAGCACACCCGCAAGGAGTGCGTTGAACTACTTGGTAGATCGGGTATGTACCTCTAGCCACCGCGGCTACAAGAACATCCCATGCAATCTATCTCGAGAATAGATTGAGGAGGAAAACACCCAAGCAAGAACAAGAATTGCAAACGAAAGTACTTGATCGCTAAGAATCGGATCCATTAAAACTCCATCAAAAGTATGAATACATGAATAAGACCCAACCGGGATCCTACCTTGACCTTGATTCACGCCTCCGGAACTCCGACGTGGTCTTCCTTGCAAGGTTCCCACACCGGCTAGGCAAACCCTAGACGACTAACTCGACCCTCCTCTCTGGGGTGGTGTCCCTCAAGCTCCTCTGCTCCTCGACGGCGAATGACGAATTGCTTGATACGTGGCTCAGGGTACCGGGGCTATAAATAGCCCGAGGATCAGCTAGGTCAAAGGGGGCAGCAAACTGGTCCCAGAATGGGCTGGGCCGGCTGGCCTGGGCCCATCCTGGCCCAGTTCGGCGCCGCCTTTCTTCCGGATGCTTCTCGCGACTTCTTGAGTTTTTGCCGAGTTGCATGTGGGCCCTTGACGTCATTTTCCTCGCGGTTTAGATGAGG
Source organism: Cenchrus fungigraminus (assembly GCA_036936925.1). Classification (NCBI taxonomy): domain Eukaryota; kingdom Viridiplantae; phylum Streptophyta; class Magnoliopsida; order Poales; family Poaceae; genus Cenchrus; species Cenchrus fungigraminus. Next base: position 13,885,390 of record CM072779.1, read on the forward strand.
GGGCTTTGCGAATGAACTCCCGCATCTTCCGTCTAGGTCCTCCGCACTTCTCGGCTTCACGCTTTAGTCCTTGGCTTGTTTGGAGTCATGTTCATCTTGTATCTTGACTTGTCCCGGGGTCTATGATCACCTTGTAAATCCCTTGATGAACTTTACCCGGAAGTCCTCATTTAAGCTCTTGATTCCTGTGTAAACAACAAACTCCAAAAACCGTGCACGAGTGCGAACATAGCATATAATGGGGGTTAGGATCGTTAGTGTGAAAATCAAATTAATACCAACATAGAAGGTAAACAAGTGGCTAGGTTGACGGAAATCGATCGCCAACAAGGGGTAAGAATGCAATAGCCCCTATAAATAAAATGCTACTTCCGGATGTCAAATTGTAGCAATCTGATTGAATCGATGCGCACGTCCTTTGAAGATTTATTAGATTGGACCAACTTGGCTCTTATGATCCACTCTTCTTTATTTGTGCCATCCTAGAACAACACTATTGACCAGTTGCCATGTAACACATGGTTGCACAATACCGGCATCAAATCATTCCTTTCTTGAACTTCTATGCCCCGCATATTGATTTGGTTTCGCTTATCCGCGTGTTGGTTATGAGCATATGTCATAAAAAAAGTGTTGACAAATCGTCCAACTAGAAGTCGATTTTCTTAGTTGGGCACTCTCGAGAAATGTTATTTGGGTAGTGCATGTCCAACATCAAAGTTTTAAAATCCTGCAAATGAAAGTGCATGGAGCATGGGGTCAGTCAAGAGTGATATTTTTAGGAGTCCATGAGGAAGTAACGAACACTACTAAACTTACAATTCAAGTTAAAGGGGAAAACTATTTATAACTACACAATCAATGCTATGATTTGCAACCTAGGGTGATAAGATATAATGCGATCTATAGTTTTGTAAAATGCTCAAAGCAAAGTGCATATATAGGTAAAATGAACTCAAGAAACGACCGAACATATTGGGTGAATTTTATCCATGGCGTCGATAAATACTTTGGTGCTAACCTCTAATGTATGTTGAGGCAGATTCAAAGCTCCAACAGATCTTGTATCAAGTCATTGCTTGATATTGAGAGATTTGGATCAAAGAACCTATAGGATCGTTATTATACTAGAATTGCTCTTGATTGCTCCTATGTAAGCACAAATGCACAAAAAACACCTTTCTAACAGACAATAGTGGCACATTCACAACCTTTTTGAATGGTTTAAGGTTTAATGGACTACTCAAAGCTATCCTGGAGGTGACAACATTTTTAGTAACAATCCAACAGCTTTTGATCAATGACCATTGGTGCCATAAATAAATACATTTTTTCACAATTGGTATATCGGTTAGAAATTTGAACTGTCTTGGACAGTCGATTTCAACATCGAGTCAATCAAAATGTTTGTTTTGTTAACCAAACACTTAGTTAGTTAACCTTTCCTTCAGCAAAAGCTCTTCTCCCATATTCTCATTAAAAATGAGCAAATTCTCTCGACACCACTAACAATTACGGAGTATATCACTTTCCTCATTGCCATCCAAATTCTTCAATTCCATTTATTACCACCACACCAATTTTCCAACCACGTCACTATCATTACCGTTGATGACAGTTAAATTTATTCTCATTGAAGGAATGGTATATGCTCTCAAGAAACACATATATGTGTGACGTTCATTCTTTTCTCCCTCCAAAACAATATGTGAAAACTACTACAGTAGGAATCTGAATCTAGAATTTCTTTGACACAAACTAGACATTGTACAGTACGCAAATTGCACTGCCCAACCTCGGCCCGGATGCGGCAATGGCCCAACTGAAAAGAGCGGGAGCAAAAAGTGGAAAACCTCTCGGCTGGCCTGGATGGAACGCGCGGATGAGGGCATCGGTCCAGGTATGTTTCTTTTTTTCTTTATGTTTCTTTTCTTTTAATAATGTTTTTCCTTCCAATTTTTCATCTCATTTTTTAGTTTTTCTTCTCCAGATCATTTCACTCAATGTATTCCTTTTTTCATTATTCTCTATCATGTTTTTCCATTCATTCTTTACTACCGTGTTTTTTCTTTTTCCTTCTATTTTTTCTTTTTTCCGTATTAAATTTATATTCATGATGTTTAATTTTCTTCTTTCTTTCGTTATCATATTTATTGTCTTTCATTTTTTATATACTAGACTTTTATATTTCATTCTTTTCATTAATTCATTTGTCAGGTGATTATTCATTTTTCTTTAACTATGTTTTTTATTTCCTTTTTCTTCTAGTTATTCTTATTTAATTTCTATTCTTTTTCATTCTTGTCTTATTTTCCCTTCATTGTTTCATTACTCTTTCTTGTGTTTTGTTTTCTTATAATAGATTTTATTTTTTATTCTTTCATTATCATTTATGTTTTTTATTCTTATAATAGGTATAAGAATCCTTTTATCGTACGTATCAGAATTTGGTTTCTCTTTACATATTTGTTCATCCTCTGTAAATATTTATTCTCCTCGACAATTTTTTGTTTCATTTGGTGATTATTTATTCTCGCTCAGTGAATACTTCCTTCCATTCGGTAAATATTTTTTCTCACCTAGTGAATATTTGTTCTCCGTCTTTGAATATTTGTTCCACCTTAGTAAATATTTGTTCCTCTTCAGTGAATATTTGTTCCATCTTAGTGATTTTTGTTCCACATGTGTATTCCACACAGAAAAATATAAGCTTAATTAAAACAATATGAATAAAAAGTCACCAAAATATAGTTAAGTAAGATATTATTTTTAAGTTTTTAGTGTCATAAGTCCAATTGTGCGATCGAAATTTAATTTTGATGCTCTATTTATGATTTATAGCTTTTCAAAATTTAAATCATTTTGCATGTGGATGACACTGGCGGAACTGAGGGGGGCTGCAGGGGCCATGGCCCCCCTAAGAACAAAATATTTTTCCTAATACATCTTAGCTCAGTTCAAAAAAAAAACCCTTAGCCCAAAGGCCAAAGGTTGCACGTTGCTGGCTAGCTTGCTGGCCCCAATGAAGCTCCTCCTCCAACTCAACAACTCAATCTATCATAAGTGTTATTTTCCTGATCCATATAGGTATATCCCTAAATTATTTTTAATTTTATTTCTTATCTATTTTTTGATGAAATTACACTAAATTTTTGTAGGATATATTGACCACTTTTTCAATTTTTTTTGCGTATTGTCGTTGCATAATTAACTAATATGGTCATTGCTAGCTATTGTATGCTTGAAAAAATGATGTAAATTACCAAATTATTGAACCAATGAATGTTTGTCTGGCCCCTCCTAAATTTTCTCTCCAGTCCCGCCAGTGGTGGATGATGTCAGCAATTTCTGTATAACTTTTACCTATGGAACAAATTCTATAAAACCGCAAAACAACAAATTTGTACGTACGAGCAAATTATAAGAACTAAAAAACAAAAAATTATAGGCACGAACAAATGTATATTTTGTTTGTTAGTTCATATAATTTATTCGTACGTATAAATTTTTTGTTCAGCCTCTTTGTAGAATTTGCTCCACAGATATTGCAACTCAGAAAACATAAACTTCAATGGAAAATATGAATAAAAAAGTTTGTCAAAATATAGTCAAGTGAGATCTTATTTTGAAGTTTTTATTACCAGAAATCCAATGGTGCAATCGAAATTTAATTTTGACAATTAATTTATGATTTGTAACTTTTTAAAGTTTCAACTCGTTTTGCATGTGGATGCGTCAGCATTTTTGTTTTTTGGCATGCATGCACCATGTGAGGGAAGTAGTCTAATTGAAATGGGAAGAAGCAGTTAGATTGAGTTGAGTCTAATAATACAACATGCGCTCCCTCTCTCTCGCGGCATGACGGTTCGTTTTTTGTCACCATTGCGATGTATAACCGCACCCGGCGGCCCCGCTCCTTGCGGTTCACCACAGACCCCCCCCCCCTCGTGGCAGGTAGTCACCCGACACACCTACCCCGCATCCCCCTATCTCGCCATGGCTTTCTCCACGGCCACCACCTCGCCTCTTCTCACCTCGGGGATCCCCCGTCCCGACCCCCACACCGTGGCCAGGCGCAGCGCAAGTAGCGGACTACCGGTAGACCGTAGACTAGAGGAAGGTTAGGGTGAATAGAAACAAGTAGAGGAAAAGGGGAAGGACGGGATAAAGAGGTGAGGACGGAGGTAGCAGACCGTGATGCTGCGACGCGCAGCGAGCAACGCTTACTCTTGGTGGTGGGCGAGCCACATCCGCAGCACGCAGTCCAAATGGCTCGACATCAATCTTCAAGGTAGTGATTTCTCTGGCCACATTGCTTAATGTAATCTCCATATAACACACGAACATAACAGAAATTATGACCTAAAATCTTTGGCATAATTGTTAGCGCAACAATGCATTGGTCGATTTTGTAGTGTTTGTTCACTAGTATTGCTTCATTTGCTTGTGCGACCAATTTTCTCATTGTTGTCTCTTTAAGCATGAAATGTATGTCCATAAATGTTGTGGCATTTCCTATACCAATGCACATTACGTTTTTTTCTAGAATTATTCAAGATGTCTTTTGATGTCTTTGTAGATATGGAAACGAGGGTGAAAGCCATGATCAAACTTATAGAAATAGACGCAGATACTTTTGCAAAGAAGGCAGAGTTGTACTTCAAGAACAGGCCTGAGCTGGTAAGCCTTGTTGAGGAGACATATAGATCTTACCAGGCCCTCGCCGATCGATGTGATCGGATATCAGGGGAGCTCCACAAGTCAAATCACACCATAGCAACCGCGTTCCCCGAGCAAGTCCAACTCTCACTGCAAAACGACAATGGCGATGGATTCCCAAAAGGCATCACAAGGATCAATATCAGCAGAGGAATTAGCCCTGCTCCAAAGAGGGCACAGACACATAGAAGGATTAGCTCTCAAATGAGCAAAGACAAGGCACAAGAAACGATTGAGAGGCTGCAAAAGGAAATTTTGGTGTTGCAGACTGAGAAAGAGTTCTTTAAGAGCTCTTATGAATCTTCACTAAATAAGTATTTGGATATTGAAAGAAAGGCATCAGAGATTCAAGAGGAGGTCTGGAGCTTGCAAGAGACTTTTAGTACCAGTGCAGTTATTGAAGACAATGAAGCTCGAGCTTTGATAGCTGCACGGGCCCTTATTTCGTGTGAGGATACACTGGTTAACTTGCAAGGTCAGCAAAAGTGCTCATCTCAACAGGCAAGAACAGAGTTTGAACGAGTCGTAGACGCAAAAAAGAAGCTAAAATCTTTCAAGACTGAATGTGGGCACCCTGATACTCAAAAGGAGCTAAGTGATCATCAATATGTAGTGACGAGCTCTACACATCCATCGATAGAGGATAATGATCCCATTCTGCAAGACCGCAAGCTCGACTTGCATGAGATAAGCCAAAAGGTCAAACAACAATTTGAGTCGTGCTCAGAGGCATCTATAGTGCATCTAGCAGGCAAGATTGATGATTTTGTGGATAAGGTTATTGCGCTGGAAATCGCAGCTTCATCACAGAATGCTCAAATCAATAGAATGAGAGCTGAGGCAGATGAGCTGCATAAGCGCCTGGATAGTTTGGAGGAAGAGAAGGCAGCTTTAGTTGGGGATTCCAGTAAGTTGTCGGAGAGGTTGAAGCAAGTTGAGGAGGTGCTACAAACAATTCAGCGCATTGAGAAGTCTGTACACAGTGAAGACGGAAATATTCACAAACAATTAATTGAAGCATGTTGCAGTCTTACTGATTTTGTGGAGGAATTAGATACTCCATTTAGCGAAGAAATACTAGATTCATCTGAAGAGTCTAAAGGAGTTGCTTCTCAAGAAGATGCAGATAAGCCCGACATACTTCCTGAGTCACTTCAAGCTGATTCAGGAACTACAAGTAAATCAGTGGATGAAGAATCGTTGGACTCATTCGATATCTCTAGTGAGACACATGAAGAAGAGGCAGATGGCAGCTTAGGGTGGCAGCAGCTAGTTTTGAATGGGTTGGAGGGCAAGGGTAAAATCCTCCTAAAAGATTATGCATCCATCCTTCAAAACTACAAAGATACAAAGAAGCAGCTTTCAGAAATTGAGAAGAAAAATCGGGAATATCATCTTGAGGCTATGTCAGAAATGAAGGAGTTGAAGAGTGCCAACGCAACAAAAGATGATGAAATTCATTCTCTTAGACGAATGTTGAGCTCTGTACAGGCCAAGCTCAACACTTCTCCACTTCAGTCTGTTGAGAAGTCTGAAGGATCATTCAAAGCAAACACCGATCCTATTCTTGGAGACAGAGAGTTTGCTGCGATAGAAGAATACATGAAGAATTGCCAAGATGAAGAATCACATGTTTCTTCATTAGAAGAAAAATTCAGAGAAGACATTAGCAGAGTATTGGAGGAAAGCTTGGACTTCTGGTTGAGATTCAGTACGTCGTATCGATATATCCAGAAATTCCAAAAAACATTTGATAAAGCGAAAGCTGAACTGGATAGACTTACTGATGCAAAAGCTCAGGACGACGTCAACCCTGATTCTGCTAGTCAGTCTGCTAGAAAACACGAGTCAAGTGCACTTGAAAAGACATTTCGTGACTTGAGTACTGATTTACAAGTTTGGTTGGAGAAGAATGTGCTATTACAAGAGGAGCTCGAGAGTAGATTCTCTTTGCTCTGCAGCATACAAGAGGAGATATCAAAGATAACGACGTTAGATCAAACCAATGAAGCTCACTTTACTCCTTTCCAGGCTGCAAAGTTCCAAGGTGAGGTGAGTAATATGAAGCAAGAAAATAATAAGGTCACCAAAGAGCTACAAGCTGGGCTTGACCATGTTAGGGGCCTCCAAGTGGAGATTGGGAGGGCTATTTTGAAGCTCAAAGACAATATTGAACTATCCATTGGGAGAAGCAACCGAGTACAACAGAACTTCAGATCATTGTCAGTGAAGGCTGGGGTACCACTACGGACTTTCTTATTTGGTTCTAAGCCGAAAAAACCATCATTATTTTCATGTATGCCTGCGATGCCGAAGCCGGTTTCTGACATGAGGCCAGGGCTTTTTAGATAAGAATGTTTAGATTGTCAGCTATTTTTTCCTTTTGTTTGATACTAGTGATCTTCTCAGTAAGCATGCTAGTTATGATTGAATGTTGTGCCTTTGTAGGTTCTAGGACTGTAGAGGATCATGTAATCAAGTTTTTTTTACTTATTTAACTTGTTCATTAATGTGTACTGTGTACATCCTTATACGGGAGGAATCTGACATGCAAATGTATTAATGTCACACTCACTTATTATGCCTTTATTGTGAGTTTTGAGTGGGGTGGTGCTGAAATGTGTCCAGGTCAAAACTTGATTTGTCAAATCTAACATCGTATTGATATTTGCCTACCCACTAAAAAGGTAGTGGTGCAACTTTTACAATTTGACCATCATCTTTTAGGAACTTCGGTCTTGTTAGTGCATCATACTAGCTTGTCAATGAAATATTGTTGTCAGTGCCATCCTTTTCCATCTTCGGGTTCTTTAATATTGTAGTTAACATGGATGGAATATACGTCTCCTCTATGAGGTGTAAAACTATATGTTGGTAAAATGAGAAATAGGCTATGCATGTAGTCAAACTAAAAGCGAAGTTACTCTTTCATAACAAATTAACAACACTCAGAGCTGCTAGTCTGAAGCTACACATAATATTCTTGTCATTTATGATGGCGACACAATCATTATCCGTTGCCTTTTCAGGTAGTATTTTGGAGAAACTTCATGTTCTCATTGGTTTTGCTTTCCTGTCATAATGTCATTTTGCATAAATGTGCATCAATAAAGTAGCAATGTTAGAGATAAGTGTGTGAAAGCTTCACCATGTTTTGTTGATGTCTAGTTCAAACTTAGCTTGCATGTTGGCATCATTAAAAAAGTTGTGTTCTACTGCAAATGAAATGTCACTACTATGCATTTCCATTTCTTGTATTATTTTCTTTCTAATTTATCAATTTTGTAGGCTTTTCTGTTTCATTGAGAAAGTAAGGAAGAAATGGATGGCTTATGCTATCATCTAAGTAATATTAACCTGACTTGAGTTTGGTAAGTTCTTTTTTAAGAAAAATGCGAGGTCATTTGTGATACATTGAAAAAACTTTAGATGCAAGATTAATTGCCATCCGACTTTGACATGTAACCTACTAACCTTCAAAAAATAATGGTTGTCGTACAATCCATATAATGTGTCACTGATATAATGGTCTAGAAGTTTTTAAGTTTATGCATCAGCCGTATTGATTACAACAACAACATAGCATTTTGTCCCAAACAAGTTGGGGTAGGCTTAAATGTATTGATCATATTGATTCACTATCTTAAATGTATATTCCAAGTAATCCTTCCACTAAAATGGGAAAAGAGAAAAAATACCAAAGTAAGGCCCGCTCTGCATCAGAGTTTGCATTGTGGAATTTCCATTTGCATTATTGAATATGCCATTCCAAAAGGATAAAAGTTATCAAACTATTAAATTCAGTTGTTGCAAAAAGTATCTCAAATGTCGAATCTTAATGGATAATGTGCTTAGAAATTTAAGCATTTTCTTAATAGCAGATAGTGTTGTATGTGGGCACCCAATGCTATTCTTGGGTCGGCTAATTCATTGCGTTGACTTGCAATTCTAGTTCACTAGTCCATCAACCCGTGCCTCCGCACGGGCTAGCACTTTATTTTACTTATTAGAAGTTGTTTACTTTTATTAGAAGCATCATAATAAGGTTCACACAATTTTGTGACATGGACTGTAAATATAATATATTAATTAGCATTTTGTTAATTCATGATCTGTCTGCATTTAAAATGGCAGCGATTAGTTCATGATTTGTAAATGAATAATTAATAACTAAGAGTTGTTCAGATCATTACATATAACGGTTCCAGCAGTGTATTATTTGTTTTATGTGTTCATGATTTGCTTCTTCTTTTTTCTTGAACCATGTTACGGTTGATGTCAGGTATCACTAATGAATTATTTCTATGGGCACCATAGAAAATATTTTTAATTCAACAGAAGTTCTGTAGCACACATGTAAATGTTGAAAATTTTGTAGTTGCTTTCTACGAAAGAAAAGAGAAGTACTCGATCAAGAACACAATATCACGAAGTTTGGTAAATTCAAAGTTTGTCCTTGTTTCTTCTACGGGTCCAATTTGTGTTGTGACTCATATAAAATCTATGAAACATTGATGTGAATTATTATTAGAAAATTATGAAATTAGAAATGTTTTACCTAATAGATACGTGTCCACATTTATTCTGGCTGAAAGCATATCCGTGCTCATGAACTTGAATGCCTTCATGACATTTGAACTTTTTTTAGAGTAGTTGTGGGCAAGAAGTTGACGTAGTATCCTATCATTTTTCATTGGCCAATACTTCTATGCTGCTGGTGCGACTCTAACATTTGTAATTATGCACACATTACCTTCTTCAATCAATAGTTTTAACTTTTTCATATAGGTCTTGTTGATAACATGGTGGTTTGATAAATAAAGATCATGTCAAGACTTAATTGTCCACCACTACTGAGTAAGGTTGCATTCCACAATCTGGTTACTATTGCCTTGATGTTCCACAATTTTTTCCCGGTCTATTTTTTCACTTAAGGTTTTGTTCACTATTACAACTTGTTCAACTGCATTAGCAAAAGATGGTGATGGATCTAATTGAGTTATTTTTTATACAAAAGATATAATATACAAATATGGAACTTTTAGCACATAAGTTGTATACAAACAACAATCAAGTAAAATATAATTCAATAGAAAGATTTGATAAGAATTACATTTTGGCAATAATGGTGAGATGTAAGTCATCTACACCTAACACACAGTAGGTCAAACAATAAACAAATAATTTAGTAGTCATAACATATGTTACGAAAAAATTAATCTAATTGTAGCACACAATAAGGCATAAAAAATAATTTAGTAGTCATAACATATGACCTGAAAAATTAATCTAATTATAGAACGCAACAAACCAAACAATAAACAAATATTTTAGTAGTTGTAACATATGCTATAAAAAATATCTAATTGTAGAAGGAAAATCAAACAAATTTCAAAAACAATGGCCCTGTTTGGGGGCAGCTTTTGGAGCTTTTACTTCTCCTAGAAGCTCCAAAAGCCAAAAGCTCCCCCAAACGGGGTAAGCTACTCGGAAAAGCAAAATCTCTAAAAGCTCATTTTACACTACAATCCGAGAAGCTCCTCAGGTGCTGCTTCCCGAGCTTTTGCCCATCGCCTCCTTCCTCCCACACCATATCGATGCCTGACGGCCTCACCTTCTCGTCGCCGCCCTTCCTCTCCACACCGGCCGCCGGCCCTCACCTCCTCTACGTCCTTCTTCTCAACGCCGGGCCGCCACGGCTCACTGGCCATCCGCGTCCGCGCCGCTCGCCGGCCACCCTCGTCCGTGTGGCGGGGAGGGGGAGGAGGAGGCCGTGCCGGGCCGGTGGGGAGGACGAGGAGGAGGCCGCGCTGGCTATGAGCACGATATGGAGGAGGCCGGAGACCCAGTCTGCGCAGTCCGCCGACCTCGTCTCTCTTTCTCTGTCCTTCTCTTCAGACGAACCGAGCTGTGTGCAGGAGCCTCTCCACCGGCCAAATCCATGGTCCTCCGGTCACTCCCCTCCAAATCACCATCTCCCACGTCTTCAGCACCTCCCAAGCTCCCTCCCCATCCACCTATCGCTCAACTCCGTCCACCGGGGCGCCGGCAATTTCAAATCACGCAGCCACCATTGCCACTGGTCAAAGCTCGGGCGCCGCCGCCGAACACCGCTACCCCGGCCTCCTTGTTCCCAACAAGCCGGTCTCCATCGCTGTGCCGAACTCCCTGCACCTGCAGCACCACGCCATGCTCCCTGCAGCTGCAGCGCCGTGCTCCCCGCAACTGCAGGCTGCAGCACCCTCCCCTTGATGGCCGCTGCCACTCAGACCAAAAGCTACGGCCGAAAGAGATTGCCAAACAGGCCGGTTTCGCTTCTCCAGGAAGCGCTTCCTGGACTAGCCAATAGAGCTTTTCCCAAAAGTAGCTTTTTCAAAAGCTTCAGCTCCCCCAAACAGGGCCAATGTCTCGCTGTGGATTGATCTTTAGTGTAACCAATGAGTCTAAAAGGTTTCGTGCAGCTATAGAAGAATGCTTAGATTGATCATACCTTTCCGTTGAATAGGAGGCTAGGAGCAGGGGTAGTTTTGTTGATAAAAGTAGTAGCAGGCTTTGGATGGAAACACTACAAAAGAGATGTTTCTTCAAAGACGGCAACTCTCTTTTTTGTAAATGCACGAGTAGAATATATAATTTGTTGTATTAGCTAACAACCTTTAGAATATATTTTTTATGATTAAAATATGGAAGAGAAATTCAAGCGAAGATATATTTGATCGGCAGGCATCTATGCATGTATGTATCTAGTTTGTTAGAGATCCTTTTAAAATAGATTCTTTTATGATTGAAATATGGGAAAAGGTAAACGGTAGGAGACTAATTATGTTACATGTGACAGGCATGACAAGATAGTTGGGCAATTTCTTATTTGAAGCAAAGAGATTTATTGTGTTAGATGTGATCGGAAGATGTTTTAGATTTAACTTTTCTATAGTGGCACGTGTAGATAATTTAGACAAAGATATAAGAGAGTTGTTTTTTGTTAATTCTTCATAATAGCATAGGTGGGTAATTTGGAAACAAAATACATCCAACGACTATTAAAATCAATAATAATTTTTTAGAGTGTCCACGTAGGATTCCTAAGTGGCTTCATGTGAAGACTTCTCTTTTTTCAGAGTGTCCACCTAAGATTCCTAGGTGACTTCATGTGGAGACTTCAAAAAGAGCCTCCAATTAGTAATAGTAAGAGTGTCTACGTAGGATTCCTAAGTGGTTTCATGTGAAGACTTCTCTTTTTTTAAAGTGTCCGCCTAGGATTTTTAGGTGGCTTCATGTAAGGTTCAAAACGAGTCTCTAATTAGTAATAGTAAAAATTTTCTATCCTAAATTAATTACATGTCATGCCTGTGTAGTTAACTTGATCAATTTCTGGATTGAGCCAATGGAACTTGCATCCCCAATAGCTGGACGTATTTGCTTAATTAGATTATGCATTTTAAGCCATATCTGAACATGTTGTTATTAGTAAATCCAATGAATGGTAGGGAAACTTGGAGCATGATGAGATGACATGTTATGGAGACATAATTAGCAGTAATCAGAGGGAAATGCAGTTAAAGCTAAACCAGTAAAAAGAAAGTATTCCTCCAGGCGAGCAATTACATAGAGTGACAGCTTACTGTGAAAAAGAAGAAAAAAATGTAACAGAGGACCCATCATATGTACTTCTGCAGTGCTGCCCCATGCACATGTCGCCCCCTCGTGACGAAACACTCGTTATTTCCTCGTCTTAACATGCATGCTAAATGTTTTCTTCTCCTTCAAGAGGTAAGCGGCGAGGTATCTCCTTTTTTTTCCCGGGTCCAATGCAAACTGTAACATTGAGCCCTACAAGATCTTTGACAACGACACGTATCTTTCATATCAACAAACTGTCTTGGAATAATTCAGGAAAGCATATCTCGTCGTCTAAAACCAGCTCTGTCTTATGGGGCTACATGGACCTTTGGTGGGCCTTTGTTCTGCAGTACCACCGGGCGGGACCTTACTGTGCTGAATGAAGATAAGGGGCTGCTTGGCAAAGCACGAGCTGCTTCCGAGTTAAGCTTAGCCGAATCAAAATTGAGGGTTGGTCCAAGCTGCATATCTTTGTCTAACTACAGTAAGTATTCTACACCTTTCCTTGCATGCTGCATTTAGGGTAGGCACTCCTGTATTCATCACAGTGTGTATCTGATTGGCATATCGACAATTGAAGATTTGAAGTCAACACAGGCACTGGGAAGAGTGGATTGTTGCCTGTGCAAGTCAATGGCTACAACAGTTCTTCGTTTGACATGTGCCATCAAAAAGTTTGTCAAGATTTTTTTTGAAAACTAGAAAATTTGTCAAGTGGCATTACATAATTGGGTAACTACTGCAGGTTTGACTCTAACAAGTCAGTTTGTCAAGAGTAGATTTGACATGTACTCTTGACAATCCTCCATGAGTTCATCGGAAGGTTGCTGACTTGTTAGAGTTGCATTCTCAGATGACAAATCTTATTGCCAAAGGCCACCTTATTCATATTAACTGCAGTGAAAACAAAAATACTGTGAACTATTAATTTCGGACGGTGGGCAGATGCAAAAATATCTTTCACTAAGCCGACGCTCAGTACTCTATCAGACCCATTTTATATAGAAAGGGGCACTGGCATCAAGTTTTTTTGTGTTTGTTAATCTACGTATACTTAGTTGGAGCATATTCGCTAGCTGGGACACCTATGTTCATTCCTCTAATTGTTAACTTCAGAATGTCCTTTTTTTTATCAAAGGGCTAGAATATGTCTTCCTTTTATTTTGAAGGAAAAGCATCTTGCTTCCAATAGCACCTTAAATTCATATATGGAAGGACAAAACAACTTGTCTAGGGACTATTGCCCTATGCCTCATAATGCAGCAGAACTGCAGAGGAGTGCGTTTGATGCTCTTCAGTCCAGTAGCCGCTAGACAATCTTATAATGTTCAAATTGCAAAGGACATGCGAACTTCTTAAATGCAAAATAATTCTCAAAACATGAGAATAAAGTTATAAAGTTTGACCACAGGTAAAACTGTTGTTCGCCACATTTGTACTTTTTTTCGAGACTCAGTGTCCTATTATCCTATCCTCATCATCTACATCTTCGACATGGACAGCTCTGCATCTGCGACATGGTTTACTACAAATGGATAAATGCTATCCTTATTGCATTACTTTGTTATATACAATGTCTCATGTTAAGAGATCGGATGGTTCAGATCACTATTCGATGATGCTCACACATACTTCACACACGAACGTGTGTTGGTTTGTGACCCCAAGTATGTTCAAGCTAGCCAAGCTAAACTTTGGCACCTAAGATCAATTTTAGCCACTATTTGGCTTAATTTGGTACTTTGCTGCCAAATTAAATTTGGCCGGATGTCGCTAATAAAGCTGGCCAAAACCAACTAGGTGATCAAAATTTGGCCATGACAAAATTTGGTTTGGCTAGCAAGTGGCAATTTTGGTTGCAAAGCAAACGCACAATGGTACGTACAATGTACCACTATTGAGGATTGATCTGACAGCAGAGACACATTCCCAGGAGCAGTACAATTATACTGCTGCCACAGAATCTGATAAGATTTTTAGATTTGGAGGCGACCCCGCCACCTTTCAGCGTACAGCGTCTGCACTTAGAGTGGTAACAAACCCTTTATTTTGTACTAAGAAATTTAAAGATCGAGCCCTATAAAGATCGGATCGTAATTCTATTCAATTTTGAATTAAAAAATAAAAAGATCTAGTTGGATTGTGAAGAAAGCATTAAGGTCATGATCCATTACCACCCCTACCTGCACTACCACCAGCAGAATACACGGCAACGGCAAGGCTCCCACTTCTTATAGCGCGCCCTGACCTCCCAAACCACCCCCAAACCACAGTTCGCGCAAAGTCCCGAGGCTTTTTTTTTTCTTCTCCCACGCGTTCAAAAGCAAAGCATCAGCCATGTTCCGTCACGCCTCCTCACCCTCGTCGGCGCCGTCCTATAGCGACGCCACCGCCGCCGCCCTCATGCACCATCAGCACGCGGCGAGCTTCTCCGCCGCGCTGTCCGTCACCGTGCCGGCGCAGATCCCCCGCGGAGCCGCCGCGGCGGGGTACCTCGACGGCAATGTTGGCGCGTTCTCGTCTCCGCCGACGTCGTCCTGCTACTCCTCGTCGTCGCTGCCGTCGTCCTACTACAACAGCATACAGAGGAGCATCAGCTCCCACTCGCTGCCGGTGCACATCCAGCTGGCCGACGTGTCCTTCGGCTCCGGCGCCGGCAGCAACGGCTTCCTGTCGCCGTCCTCCCCAACGCCGCACCACCAGCTTCCGCTGCCACCGCTCTCCTCCTCCCCGTCCTCTTCCTCCGGCGACCTCTTCGAGTTCACTTCGTCGTGCCCCGTCCGCCGCGTCTTCAGCACCGGCGATCTCCAGGTAACCGACACGTACAACTGCCAGAATTAATTAACCTTGTGCACCACAAGATTCCAAGAAACTGAACTCTGCTGTGCTGACAATGAAACAGGGGATGAACGGATCGTCGCCGCCACGACCGGTGCCGTCGGGGGACGGCTGCGGCCAAGAAGGAGGCGGGCCCTTCTCGCAGAAGGTCGGGCGCTACAGCGCCGAGGAGAGGAAGGAACGGATCGAGCGTTACCGCGTCAAACGGCATCAAAGGAACTTCAACAAGAAGATCACTGTAATCGATCTCACACCTCACCTGCAAATGCTTCGCTCTCTTTCTCGTTCGTGTTAGCTAACGTCGTCCTGTGGTTTCTCTCCAGTACGCGTGCAGGAAGACGTTGGCCGACAGCCGGCCGCGTGTGAAGGGCCGGTTCGCGCGGAACGGCGAGGCCGAGGGGGAGGCCGACGAGCGCGAGGCGTCCGACATCAGCTACGAGTACTGCTGCAGCCACAACGAGCTCAGCAACGGCAGCAGCAACGCCCACAGCGGCGGCGGCTGCTACGACGGCGGCAGTCACTACAGGATGGACGGCGGCCTCGGCAGCAGCAACATCGCCGTCGTCTCGGCGTTCAACGGCGCCAGCGACAATGGCGAGTGGTGGTGGCGGGCGCCGGGCGCCGCCGCCGCCGCGGCGGCCGACGAGGCGCAGCGTCTGCAGCGTCAGGTCGGCGGCTTCGACGACGAGGAGGAGCTCTGGGCTACCCTCGGCGACATGATGTCGGTGAACCTGGCCTCGTAGGAAGGCCGGCCGCAGGCCACGGTCACTACTACTAGCCAGAGGCAGACCAGGCAGCCCGCCAGGGCGATGGGACGAACGCGGCGTTGGTGGCCGGTGGGGTCCGGCACTCCGGCGCGCGCGAGCGAGCACCAGGGGGGGCGCAGTGCGGTGCGGGTGAGAGGTCGGGTCGGGGGGTGGCGTCGTTGACCTTCCCTTGTGTGTATGAAGTGCAGTATGCTATGCATGATTGATTGCCTTGTAACTTTTTAGCCAGAAACATCATGAAGCAAACGAAAAAAAAGGTTCGAAACGACCTCCTCCTTCCCGTCGTCTCATGTGACACTGATGACAGCAACTCGTGCGCGCTAGCTCCGTGATTTCCGAGTCGCTTCCACAAAGCAGCTCGAATTAGCCTGAATTAAACTCTCATCAGTAGTGTGTTGCTGCACCCTGCAAGCAGCTAGTGCCAGGAGATATCAAGCTTCCGTGACCAGTTCGTTCTTGCTCGTCGTCTTTCTCCTAGACACACCCAACTAATCTGCACGTAGTTTTCTACTTTTCTTCTTGCCTGTCCACTGAAAATACACTTGTTCAAGACTTCAAACACTAGCTCGATCGTCTATGGTTACGGAGCATCTGATACATACGATCAGAATCAGTCGGTGACACGACGTGACAAGTCATCTCACACGGCAGTGTGATTGCTCGCTGGCCTACCTCCTCCCAACCCCAACCCGTGTGAGCTGCGACTTCTCCCGTTGTTGCGGGAGATCGATGGCAGCGGCAGCCGGCAGGTGGCAATGGAGGAGGCGGGCGGGCCGGGCCAGTCAAAGAGGCGGGGGTGGAGATCACTGTCGGGGGCGCCGTGAGCGCCGGGCGAGGCGTCCGTGACGCGCAACCATCTCGTCCGCCTTTTTGGAGGTATTCGATCGATCACTTCAATGGCCGCCGTCTCTCGAGGGTGTTCGTTCGATCCCATTGGCCTGCCCACTCACACGTGATCGACAGCTCTCGGGTTCGATCAGTGTGAGAGAGTCGCCGCGAGATGGGATAGCTAGCTAGCTGTTCGGTAATGGTCATGTCAGCAAGTTATCTGCATAGGTTTTGGGTTGGGCCGATAATTTGCGTGTTAACGATGTGCCATCTGAAAAAACTCACGAAATGACCTTTGGAACAATCCAATCCAACGCGTCTCGCCAGTTGAAATACAGGTAGTCAGTCGGCAGTACGGAGATACGCGCGCGCACCTGCGTGCTTGAGGATGACACCTCCTGATGAGTGAGATTCTAGCATTTTATAGTCCCTTTCTTATGTCCCTATAAGGCAATGGGAAGCATATATGTGAAAAACAAAGGAAATTAAATGGCAGTACATCAGTATTTTCCAGTCAAGATAAGCTGAAAGGCTATCGCAAAAAGATTACTCCGCAAGGGAAAATTCGATTCCCTGGGAAATGCAATTGATCTCTACTAGTAGTAATGCCTTTTGACCACCAAATGCAAAGGCATCGTCAAAAATTTTATCGTCAGGGAATAAATAAAGCGGCAAGCAACCAAATTGCGCCTCCAGATGTAGCACGACAAGGAAATGTAAAGGGACATTCAGGCAGGGAAGGGAAGACAAGGGCAGGCACCCAACGGGGGGTGAAAGAATTCAGTTCCCAGTCCTTGTCGATATCTCGAGTATATTTTCGCGAGCGTGTACGTGATCTTGGGAATCATGCATCCAACTATCCGAGAGTTAGAAGATTGGGGGGAGATAAACTTTTAGGCGATCGCAACGGGCACGATCATCCGTCCAGGACAGTGATCGAGGACAGGATACCATAAAGATGAGTCAAAAGAGAATAAGAACCCCCCAAGCAAGAAGTGTTTATGTTTTAATTTGCGCCCCTCAATGATTAGAATTCAGAAGAGCAATGGAGAAGCCTGTCCGTGCTTTCCAGGAGAGAGGTGCTAATACAACTGTGCAAGATGCAGCGGGCAGTGCTCTTAATTATGTGGGATAACGGCTGTTGCTCTTAATTATTAGCAGAAGGCTAGCTATATGCCTCTCACAGTTGCATTCCAATGATGATGACAAAGCCGTCAATTTCTGACTGTCAAAAAGAGGAGGTTAGTTTTGACAGTTTATTTGTTAATTACAGCCAGTCAAAAAAGGTAAAACAAGTCCAAGACAGACTCAACCGCATCTGCATGCGTAGATGCGGCATGTGATGATGCGATACAGCATTAACCTGCAGGTACTAAAATCAGGCTCCAATTGGTACATGTCATTGCTTAATATACTTTTGCATGTGTGACATTGGGGTTCATGTGATCAGTTGCTTGGACAATTACATCATGACAGTGACTAATGCGTCTTTAATTAGTTTGCACTTGCAGGAGGTCTCTGTCGATCGACTGTCTCCCTAGTCCCTACTGCTATAATTACAATTAACCTACTGATCTTTTTTCTAGCTCAAGACATTCTGAACTCTACATCACATGAAGGCCATTACAGGCGCAGTTTCTTTCGGCCGCCGAGTAAGTTTCCAAGGGGAGATATGTTTTTCAAGTGCTCCAATTCGTAGTGTAGGAATTAGGAAAAAGGGATCAGTGTCGAGCTAGGACGAAGAGAGCCCTATAATTAAGGGCGCACTAATTCCCCCACTCGGCCACTCCGGGTCAGTATTGTATTTTAGAGCAAGCAGCGGAATGCATCTTTCTCGCTGCTGTCTCTTTGGAATTTCTAGCTTTGGCCAAGGCTATCTCGGCCCTCTTCCTTTCCTTCGTTCTCCCTAGAGGCGGGGAGTTGGGCTGCCGATTCTTTGTCGGCCGGTAACCGAGTACTTTGCGCAGATAATCTTTGTTAACCAGCTATGATTTCGTTGTAATCAGTACTGCCTTTTCTTCATGAATTCTTGTTTTGATGCTGAAGTTCATGGACATGCAAATGCTGCTGCTGAAAATGCTATAGACTGATCTACTACTGAAGAATATAGGTAAAACGCCGCCTTCTGCAGCTGCTAGCCAACTGAGCCTTTTGCAGGCAACGCCGCGCGACAGTTGATGTTGGCTAATAACGCGCTAATCTTTCAGGTAGACTAGTAGCTGCATATAGCTCCATGATAATGAGAACTGGGTATGGAATGTGACATGCAATTGTGTTAGTGCAATGCATATTAATTTTATAGTGGTGAGCTATTAGCATTCAAAAACATAATCTACAGTACTAAACTTAAAACATTTAGAATTAGGAGCACCAATCCTATACCACTTTCTCAAGTGGAGGAAGAAGCAAAGGGGGAATCATGTGAGGTGTTGCATTCCCTCTCTATATGTATATATTATGTGAATGACTTACACAAGAAGTGAAGGCCCAAGAATCAAATGATGGCCTTGCTTTTGTGGATAAATCAATCATAATCGAAACACATGGTATGAACATCAGAAAGTGCATACTTGGATGCTATTGTTGACCCTAGTAAGAAACATAGGGGATAGCCCACTGCAACCCTTCGCCCAATCAGCAACCTCTAACTTGGGGGGTTAGAGCAAAACAAAAAAATACGTGATCTTTTTGCGCACTCAGAGGGATCCTGAATGGGAAAGTAATATTAATCTAATGATGGAATCGACATTATTAAGGACACAAGAATGCAAGAATAAGGTCAAAAGGTTTTACAGATCGAGTTCCGTAGGAAGGGGGGAAGGTCATCGTAAAAAAGATGGAATCAGAGCAATGTCGGAACATTATTACTTACTAATGCTGCGTGACCAACTGCTACGTAATATCCTCTTGAAAAATGCTATAGAGTGTCCTTGTTACAATCAACGCAAATGCTGTAAAATTTTCAAAGATGCTTAAACTAAGCCGCTGGTTCCTTGCCACTTGCTTACTGTACTTAACAAGATGTGACATGTGAGTAGTGTATTAGGCTAATAGCTTAAAGCATTTTTTGAACATTGCACGCCTTACAACAATTAATTATTAGAGGTGAACAATAGTAAAAATTTTATGTTGTGGGTATCAAATACTCCTCCTGTTTTATATTTTACTTGTCGTTTTAACTTTTTCTAGATATATTCTTTTTTGCTGCACTAGTAGAGAAAGAGCCTTTTGTACGCCCCTTTAGTCCTGATTCAATTTTGGAGCCGGGACTAAAGGAGTTGCGTCGACGTGACCACTAATGTCAGGAGTGCTTACCCCCTTTTGTCTCGGTTGGTAGCACCAACCCAGACTAAAGGTCTCTCACGAGTTACTATAAGAGAATTGCATCCTCTATTTAGTCAAATGTGCGATGTAGGTGAGATGATAAGGAAGCTACACGCGAGGCTACAGGTCACGAGTTCGAATGCCCATACCGCGCACACGTATATTTTGCGTGAAAAATCGTGTGATTTGTGACTTGCGTTGACGCTAGCGGCCCACGCGTATATTTTGCGTGAAAAATCGCGTGACTTGTGACTTGCGTTGACGGTCCAAGTTCGTTCACCCGAGACTAAAGGAGGGTCCTTTTGTCTCTCATCATTTTTCACGCGACTTGTGACTTGCATTGACGATGGCGTGTCCCCCTTTAGTCCAGGTTCGTTCACCCAGGTTCTTTTGTCTCTCATCATTTTTCACGTGACTTGTGACTTGCGTTGACGCTGGCGTACCCTCTTTAGTCCAGGTTCGTTCACCCGGGACTAAAGGGGGATCCTTTTGTCTCTCATCATTAGTCCTGGTTGGACTAGAGAGACATAAAACCTCTAACAACCGGGACTAAAAACCCTCTCTCTACCAGTGTTATGCACCTAGATATATACTTAATCTAGATACATAATAAAAGATTTATCTAAAAAAGTCAAAATGACAAATAATATGAAACGGAGGGAGGAGTGTTTATTTGACCTAAAAAACAGTGTTTATTTGCGGATTAAGCTTCCTAAGCGCGTGTTGCCGCTATGTTACCATGCATGCATGTTCCTAAATTCTCGATATCATCACATAATTAGTATCCCACAACATAAGACCAACACGAACACTAGGTACGCAAAGTAGCACACCGTGCAAAGTCTCATCATACTGATCGGCTTCGCTGCCATCTGTGCCACCACACGGCCTACATCTGTTGCCCTGCAGTTGAGCTTGAGCACATCCTCAGCTGCAACAACGGCCTTCTTCCTCTTCTCAAGCAGGAGCCTCCGTTTCTCAAGGGCTTTCGCACGAGCAGCGCCGCCAGGGGGAGCGTTCAAGGGGCCACGAATCCAGAACCCGGCCGAGTTCGCCATAGGCCTGAAATAGTACAAGCCGCTCTCGACACGGCGCGCCTTGTATCGCCGGAGCGCGGCGGCGATGTCGGCCAGGTGCGCCGTGATGCGGGGCAGGTGCTGCTTGTAGACATCCCACTCGCGTAATCCTTGGTGGACGCCGTAGTATTCCGCCTCGATGATCCGCATCTCCGTGCGGAGGATCAACTCGGCACCCAGCGAGGATGGCTTGGCTTGATCATCTCACGACCTCCAGCGTAGGGCCTGATGCCAAACTTGTCCCGGCGGGCGAATTTGAATCCCTTTCTCCAAATCTTGAATCCTCTTGCCATTTTGATACTGATCGATATGATGAGGTGCTCTGGATAAGACAAAAGAACTGGGCATACATTATACGTCCTTGGAAAACATAAATATTGTCTCCTAAAATCCGCCTCTGACTTGTCCAATAACAACACATATCATCCCTCGTGTAATACACGCAGTATGGAGCGGTTTAAAATTTGTACCCGAATACAAAATGTCCTAAGACCAAAATTTGTATACGGCAACTTCGTATAAAAAAATGTATACGAAGTTTGTATGATTAATATACCAAAATTTGTATACGACAACTTCATATACCAAAATTTGTAATACACTCATCTCTCTTTCTATCAACTCCCCATCCGCAAAATTTGTATACGACAACTTCGTATGATAAACCAGGCCGGTTTCTATCCGGCCGTAGCCTCTTAAAAAAAACCTTAAAACCTATATATCTATTGATGTCTAGATACATAACAAAAATTATGTATTTAAAAAAGTCAAATTAAATAGTAATTTAAGACGGAAAGGAGTTTGGAACAAAACAATAATCTCCTTATGCCCTACGTGCATCACGCGAGCAAATTTAGTTTATGTAAGTTAACTGCGATTATCAAGAAATTCAGGCGAATACACACGATCACTTTGCGTCGATCGGCCTGGTTACTCTCCCCCTCCTTGTGTTTGTCATTATTCCGAGCCCAGTCCAATCCCAGTCGGACATGCCACGTGCGGAATATATATATATATATATATATATATATATATATTTTGCAAAATTATACGATTATCTCAAAATTTTGCAAAATTGACCACGGACCGTCATGGCCCACGGCGGCCGCCGTGGCCCACGGCGTTTCTACAGTCAACCGCCGTGAGCCACGGCGGTTAGGCCTAACCGCCGTAGCGTACGGCGTTTAGGCCAAACGCCGTAGCGCGCGGCGGTCGGGGACGGCGTTTGCCGGTGGACGTCGGCGGAAGGCAGCGGACATGCAACCGCCGTGGCCTACGGCGGTTGCAATCCAATCGCCGTGGGCCACGGCGGTATCTTTTTTTTTAATATTTAGAAGTCCAACACACACCTTTACAATGGCATGTACGGCGCTCGAAAAACCCTAACAAAGCGCCTTACGTACTGATAGCATGCCTTAGGGAATTTAGAAAATTGATTACAACAGGTTTACTTAATCTAGTTGTAGGAGAACTGCCCGGAGAGCAAAGACCCGCCGGAGTCTTGCGACGGCATGTAGTAGTACCCACGTGGGGGTGGAGGTGGTGAAGGTGGAGGGGAGCTGTTCTTCTTGTGGCATTCACAAGTGCAGGTCGAGCATTTGCAGCATCTACTGTCTCCAGCGCTGGACGATCGATCAGGGGAAGCCAATGCCTCCGACAGCTCCCTCTTCAGGTTGAAGATGACGACATCCTATAGGCAGTCGATGTACTCTTGATAGGGGCGAATAGCTGGTGGATCCACCCATTGCGAGAAACCGCAGTTCTATGCTTGGGTGGAGTACTGCAAAAGCAACAAAACATTAGCAAACGAAAGAAAGATGATGAATAAATTTGTGAACATTGCTTACCCATGCATGTGGGCAGTGCCAGAAGCGACGACCGGAGTTGTTCCATCCCTCGTACACTTGCATCACGCAAAACTCACCGTGCGAACACCTAGGTCACAGCACCGTTTGCTTCGGTGCGTAGATTCTAACTTCACGCATCGATCTGAAGTCACTCTTGCCTTCTAATAGGAAATTGGCTACGAAATCAGGAGATTGCTGATGCCACAACATAGGACCAAAACCGTGCTCATCCTCACTCCAGGAAGTCATTGTTGAATGCTGTGAGAAGAAGGCAATGGAGTGAATGGTGCTACATATAGGCAGAAGAAGGAGCCTGGCTGGGTGGTGGGCCCTTTGATCCGTGGGAAGAGAAACGAAGCAGTGACTCAGAGAAAACACACCCTAGTACTAGGGCACTGGCGCATTGTGGGCCAGTCGATCCGTGGGAGGAGAACACGTCAGTGACTCGGAGGAAACACAACGACTCTGCATATGATCGTGACTCTAACGAAACAAACGTAACGGAGAAAACACACTCTAATGCAGTTCGATTAAAGTTCTTAAGGATACAAACCGATGACCCTACATCACGATGTCACGAAATCCTGAATTATTTGATACAGTCCGACTAATACTCTAAGTCTACTGAGTACAACGGGGGTATTTCCCCTTCCTGATGGCATCAGGCCCAGCTTCCTTCGCCCGGCAAGCCCTCTCCCTCTTCCTCTCTCTGTCGGCTTCACGGGCCTGGGCCGCTTCACGCTCTCTCATTTCCTGGCGAATGCGTATTTCCTTCTCCTCCTCCTTTTTTTTCCTCTCGTTTCCCACTCAACCATGCGCAACCACCTCTCCCTTGCATCACGGCCTGCTGCAAAACATGATAACAACAATTATTACAATCATACAAAAAATTATAAATTACAATCATAAACAAAATTATAAAAATGAAATCGTAGTTCTGCCAATCCCAGGGCACATGATCCTCAGACAGATCATCATCATCAGCATCAGCATCATAATCATCATCTGAAGAGTCCTCTTCCAATGCACGTTCATCAGCTTCTAACTCTCTCTCATACTGTCTCATCACCTCAGGGTTTCTTTCTCCCTCATCAACAAAACCAGTGACAACAAAACCTCTAGATGACTCATCACTTTCAGAATCTCCTTCTTCCTCCACTTGTTGTTCCCCTTCTTCATCACCTTCATCGTCCTCTTGTTGTTCCCCTTCATCATCACCTTGTTGTTCCCCTTCTTCCTCAGATTTCTCATGTACTTAACTGCTAGACCCACCCTTCAGGTAAACTTGGACAAACAAAATGATGGGCAAACCAACTCGGCATGCATTTCTGATATAAGTCCTCCATTGTCGAGTTTCTTCAAGTGGCACTAGCTCCCAATACAAATGTTCACTTCTGTTGATTAGTATCATCACCGACATACATTGGTGCTCTAAATCTACTGCAAATGACTTGACCAACCACTTGGTTATACCTTCCCAACTTCTTTCTGCTGCTCTTTTAATATTTTGCTCAATTGAACTAAAATTTGACAAGTCAACTCCTTGTGGACCATATATAATTTCTCCAATTTCATAATACAATTTGACTGTGACTGTCTCCGACATGTCTGATTCATAATAAAAACCAATAACTACTATCAAATACTACATCCAGGGACTAACAAACAAAAAGACTAATATCTAAACTAACAGCAAATATGTTACGTAATTTAGTCTAATCAGTGGCAAACATGTAAAGTATAATCTAATCCTTAACTAGAGATCTATAACTACAGATCTATAATCTAATCCATAACTACAGAAATCTCTAAATAATTAATAGTAATTATATCTAAGTAAAAATACTAAAAGAGTTGAAATCAGCAAAATACCTGCAATGAAGTAGCAGAACTTCGCTGCTTCGCCGCCTCCACCTCACTCTCTTCTCCTTCTAAACACTAAACCCTACAGAAATGAACTATTTAATACTATACAGATCTAAAAACATCTAAATAATCAATACTAATTACGATTTCATTACATCTAAGTACAGTTGCTAAAAGAGTTGAAATTAACGAAATACTTACAATGAAGCGAATGACCAGCAGAGCTTCGCTGCTCCGCCCCCTCACTCTCTTCTCCTTCCCTCTCAACCCTGTCTTTCTTTTTCTCTGAATTATTATGACAATTTCGGGTAAATTTTCGGCTCTTATAGAGCCTGACGACCTGCCGCCGTGGGCCACGGCGGTCGCGAATCCTTAACGCCGTGGCCCACGGCGGTAGGCCCTGCCGCCGTGGCCCACGGCGAATCAATGTCAAGCGCCGTGGGCCACTACGGCTTGGCTTTCCACCGGCCGGGCCCGTGGCGGAAGGCCTAACCGCCGTGGCCCACGGCGGTTGGCTGTAGAAACGCCGTGGGCCATGGCGGCCGCCGTGGCCCACGGCGGTCCGTGGTCAAATTTGCAAAATTTTGAGATGATCGTATATTTTTGCAAAATGATTATATATATATATATGCCAGCGCTATTCCATACCCAGAGTATCGAATAACTGTTCCATAGCCGAGCCAGCCACGGCGCGCTGTTCCGCTTCGCGCCGCGCGCACCCCGCTTGCTTCCGATTTTTGCGGTGCACAGGACCGAAGGTCTCGAGGTCCACTGCTCAGGACAACCACATCGGTTGGTTTTCTGGATATTTTTTTCTTGCTAGTTTTTTTTATTTCTGCACGGAGGTCTCACATTCCTATTTTTTATGTTTTCAGTCCACGTCACTGTTGCAGAACAGTAAAAGCACCGTTTTTTAGCATCCACCGCATTTAAAAGGTATGAGCCACGAATTATATACGAACATTTGCAAAGTGAAAAAAATGATTTTATTACTACTGATACATCTCGTTTTTTAATCACAAAAAAATTGAGTACCGCTTATATTCCATGCATCGTGTATAAACTGTGTACATAATCACAATTACAAAACCAGTACACTTTTTCATTGAATATTTTACACTTTGCTGCTTCATTATTCTCATCAAATAATTAGCGTGAAGCAGCATGACCCTCCATTTCTGCAGATCAGCGTCATCCTCGGTTTGATGGGCTACCTTCAACCATCAAAAAATATATAAAAAGAAGAAAAATCACTAAATAACCCGAAACTCTGCCAACATCCATTAAACACAAAAATCTCTAAAATCTTCCTCCTTGAATGACATTAGATCTATGGTAAACAAGATCAGCAAGAGGACTCCAAGACAGCAAAAAGAAGATACAAGAGCACGACATGTATCAGCACCAACAAAGGTACCAGTATTACTCTAAAAAAGAAATTGCCATTATAGAAGCTAAGGGTGATGATAATCTGATTTGTTGTTCTTAAAACGGCTTCTGCTGATTTGTACGACTGATTTGTTGTGACAAGAAAATACTACGCAAGAAGCAAAAACACTCCACAAAGCAAAGAAGCCGAACAGACTCAAGTCTACCGTATAACTCTGGAAAACAGTAGCATTTTTGTGCACACAAGGTTATAATAAACACATGTTAGCTTTACTATGCAATGGATGTCTCAGAAGGACACGAACCATCATACTAACATGAATTTTCTACACTAGTTATTTCGTCATTCACCTCATCTAACAGCTTGTTTGGATCCAGAACACCATCTGTTTTGCAAGTGTAAAGTCTACCAAAGTAGCAGTTTTCATCTTGTTTTGCATCCTGCTAACGGAAGAGCCTAATCTAAAATCTGAAGCCAATGGGTACAAATTAGTGACTGAACTAGAATGACCTAAGGCAACATGTTCTCTCTCTGTAAAACTGAAAGGTGCAGTCCTTTGATCAGCCCGTCATTTGCATGATTCTCAGCCGGTTTGATATATACTCCAGCTGCAGTGCAAAAAGGAAACTATAAAAAAGTTAAAGCATCGAAAAAGAGAAACCTCTGTGCAACAGCATCCAAGAACCAAGAGTCAAGAAAAATCTGACAGAACAGCTAATTTTTTCATTTTTGTATGAAAAAATTTCTACATTACTGGGAGACATAATCGGAGCGTTGCAACTGGACGCTATTGCACAGACGCATGATGCAATAGAGTGCATTTACTTAATAGAACCATGTCCATCACAATAGAGTGCATTTACTTGCAGCTAATTTGTTCAACAAGATAATGTGGCTAACAAGGGCAACATCTATATACAAGGAAACGCCAGACGCAGGGCCATAAATCTGGCTAGAACACACTGTATTTGTGATCAAATATGAGAAGTGGACTCCTTCAAGATGAAGCTGAAGACACTGGAATTGGTGTAAAAATGTAGAAATTGAAGTGCAGATGCAGTAGTAGTCAGTATATTGTGAGTTGATCAAACTATAAAATCTTAGTACATTATCTTGTTTACTAGTGTGAAGCCAACCAAAATAGCAGTTTTAATTAGTCTTCTTAGACAGCCTACGAAAGAGCCTAGTTTAGAATCGTAAGGCAATCGACACGAATTTAGTTTAGAATCTTAAGGCAAATCACATACATTTGTGAACTGAACAAGGACATGCTCTGCAAGGTAACTGTTAAATCTCTTTACAACTGGAAGCTCCAGCTTTAAGATCAATTTTGCTTGGTTTAATCCATCCAAGCATATAGCTAAGCCGCAACATTTGCCAACAGGAGAATCACTTCAAATAAATCACTGATTGAATGTGAGGTATATATAGATGGCACACAACAACATTTATCATGAATAGCATGATGCCCTATGTAAGTGGCACAAATAAAGCCAACAGATTAGCAAATGGCATTACTAGGCAGTATCTATAGGAAACACTATCCCTCATTTCACAAAGCCAACAGATTAGCAAATGGTATTGCTAGGCAGTATCTTAGTTGCCGGACTACCATCAGTCTGTTTTCTTTTTTCCATCAGAATTGTCTCTAGAATATTCTCTCAGCACAAGCTGAGAACAGATAGCAAATACTATCTTTTTTCACCAATAAATTAGTTCTGTGTTAACTTTAAAAAATGGCATAGGCTTATCAGCTCCATCCGCCACCCACATCACACTCAGCTAAGTCGGTGAATTTTATTAGAGGCAGTAATTGCAAACAAAAGCTGTAAAACAATATAGTATCGGAATGGAAAGGAGTAATAAAAATACATAAACAAATTTAGTTCCTACTAGGACTCCAGAGTTGGTTGCCAATATAACTATCTCTCTTTCTCTCAAACAGAGGAGTGCCATGCGCTGTCAGACTCTGGAACCGAATTCAGGAAACAAATGTTAGGAAATTCATGAGCTATTTGCAAGTAGGTGGATTTGATTATAGGAAGTCGATATTTGGCTACTGGAATTCGAGGACAGAGGGGCAAACCAGAGGAAGAACTGAGCAATTCGGAGCATGGGGTATATGATTTATAGAGTATACGTGCAGCTAATTGAACAATCTTGGATTCTTGGTCAATGTGAGATCAAGCTGCGATAGAGAGGAATAAAGGAAAGGAGATGAGCAGTTCAGCGATCTCACCAATGATATGACGCCCGATGAGGAGATCGTAGTGCGGGTCTGGGATGGCAGGCCCAGCATATGGGAAGCCTTCGGTATCTCTTTGGTCCAGGTCTCTCTTCCACATTGTCATTCTGGCGCATCTATCCACCCTCAAAGCTCATTGCTCTTGGCCTCTCACCTCAACCCTAAGGTTTTGATCAGCAGGCATAAAGAAGATAAATGAGCTAGTTGTGAGTATTTAGTAAGTCATTCAGGAGATCAATGTATGGTAACAGCATCCATGAACCCAAGCTTCATTTGCACGATAAAAAACAACAAAACAAGCAGGGCAAGACAACACAAGGCAAGAGTTGTCTGTTTCTTCTATACTAATATAGAACAATTATAATTTCTACATTACTGGGAGATTTTATTGGAGGATTGCATTTGGACTAGCCAAAGTGAATACATGTCTACGACAACATAAGCAAACATCTAGGTTATATTATATCACTAGCAGCATCATAGAACATCTAATTTTCGTCAATTAGTTCAGACCTAGAAAAATAGAAACCCAAACCAAATATTCAGTCCAGCTCAATTGACATTTACAGGTTATAGAAACAAGAATCCAATAATCTGGATCACAAATTCAAAATACAGTCTCAGGCACCGACCCATGATGCAGAATCTTAGGGAGCAATTCAAATCGACAATGTAGAGTATGGTTCTTAGTTCTGAACACAATCGAATTCTCCACTGAGCCACACATGGGCAAGCAGTCCAATGAATGATTTGAGTTGTGACATAGAGGAAAGAGGAAGGGGACTGAGCAATTCAACGAACTCACCACTGCCTAAGAAAAGCCTGATGAGAAGGTCGTAGCAGGGAGTTGACGGACCAGCCCTCGCCAGATCCCTGTGAGATCTAGCTAGTTGTGGACCTTCGTGGGCCTGAGCGAGCTTTGCAGTGGACCTGCGGGACCTCCAACCTGAGGACCTTGGGATGAAGGGTCTGTGGGCAGAAGCGACACAGGCGTCAAGCTTGGGGCAGATATGGGATTGCGCGGGGGAGGAAAGGACCACCTCTTGAGGAGGACGAATCGACACAGACTGGATCATCGGAGAAGAACATGCTCAAATCGGGTGGTGGCACTTGGGCTCGTGAACCGGATGGGCACAGCACTCGAGGCCTCGAGCTCCCTTCTCCAGCCGCGCTGCGAATCGACCGATGGATATGCCTGCTCTGCACGAGTAGAGGTCGGGTCAGGGCGGCGCAGATCGGCGATGGAGCGGGCGGTGAATCCGAGCTCGACACTGAAACCAATAGCCCACGTATGACGGCGCTCCTCCTCCGATGCAAGATGCAGAGCCGGCCGCACTGGATCTGTTGCAGGTCGAGCTCGCGAAATCAAGCGGGCGGGCGGCAGAAGCGCGACGATGACCGACGGAGGAGCTGCGCGTGGGTGCTACTACGCCAGCAAACCAATCGCGGGATTTGGCGGTGGCGCCGTCGATTCGTAGTAGAGGATCCGTGGGGAGAACTGCGGCGTGGGCGGCGGTGGACGGGGAGGCAAGAGGACGGGGGTCGTGGGCGGCAGCGGTGGGGAAAACTGCTGCTCCTGGATTTCTGGATCCACGATACGATATACACGTGAGAGGACCGGTGGAAGGAAAAAACCGGTAACAAAACCAGATCAGGTGCAGAGAACGGACCGGCGCGCGGGGGTCGGACGACGGAGGGTGGCGCGGGTACGAAATATTATTTCATACCCAGAGTATAGAATATAAATATTCATATAAATATCTTATATATATATATATATATATTCCCACGTGCGTGCGGTCTTTGGGCTGAAACATTTTTGGACTGCACCTTCGGCTGCGGCGGCCCGTGCGGAAAAGAAAACTTGGGCCCTTATCTTATCGTGGGGCCAACGCCCACCTAATGGGCTTGTAGATGGTCTCAATAAAAAAACCTAGTGGGCTTGTCGTGAGCTTTCCCAATTGCCGAATTTTTTTATATTTTTTTTGTTGATTTCCGAAAAATAAATGACGCGAATCAAAATTAGCAGAAATATACCTCTGTCGTTGTACCAGGTCCTGACGCCGTGTGGCACGGCGGCAGGACAGTAGGTCTGGCGGCATGTTCGTGTGGCACGGCGGCAGCGTCCTAGCGCCGCCGTGCCACACGACGGTAACAACTTTTTTATTTTTTTGAGATTTTTTCATTTTGTAAAACACTTTTTTCATTTTTTTTAAAAACAAGAAAATGATAAATTTAAACATAATCACAACATCATAATCAACGAGTAGATGCAAAATAGTTTATACAAGATCATAGTAAAAGTACTGCTGTGACAGAAAACACTAATACATCTAAATCTGTCGGCTCCTCTTCGGCCTAACAGCTCTAGCACCAGCCCAGGTGTGGTCCCGGGCGTACGTCAAGGGGTCGGGTGGCCTGATGACCCGGGGTCCGAGCTGGTCGGGAAACGGTGTCGCCATGGCCGCCTGCGACGAGCCTGCAACAGCCGGTGTCGCTCCGCCCGCCGGCGACGACCCTGCACCAGCCGGTGTCGCTCCGCCGGCCACCGGTGTCGCTCCGCCCACCAGCTGTGTCTCCTGCGTCCCAAGAGGCGGCGCCTGTGTGAACTGTGACGCGCCAAGCTCCTCGTCATCCGTCGCATCCATGGGCGCGAGAAAGTCGTGGAACCTAAACTCATCCCACACCAGCTGGTCGTCAGGGACTCCATCGAGGCCGCGGTCGGGTCGAAACCTGCAACGAATAGTATTAGTTTTCCACGTATCGTACTTATCGAATTTTACTGTAATAGTTAAGGTCGTTACCATGCTGGAAGACAGGTGCAGTGGACGAGGAAGGAACATCTGCCGCCGGAAAGACCGGCGGTCTAGGTGCTGTCGTCTCTGGCTGTGGAGCTCCGGAGAAACCTCCTAGTCCCGTCGGAAAGACCAGCGGTCTAGGTGTCGTCGTCTCCGGCTGCTGAGCCCCGGTGAAACCTCCTAGTCCCGTCGGAAAGACCGGCGGTCGCCCTGTACGATTAAAATATAGTATAACAAAAACACACAACAACTCCGTGCATTAGTTGAAAAGAAGGTCCAGTGAAAGTACCTGAGCCGGGGAAAACAAACGGCCGCTGCACGTAGGTGTGCAGGCCCTGCGGCTGTGGCTGCTGCTGTGCTGTCGGAGCCGAGAAAGTAGCACGTGCAAAGGTGGAAGGCGCCTGGTACGAACGAGCTATCGAGGCGGAGCTCGAGGACGATGCTGGGTGGCGCGGAAGAAGAGGAATGTCTGCGGCCCCGGCGTAGTTCACGACGGCGGTGTACCTGGTGGCAACATCGAGGATCCTGTCGTACGTGTGGCGGTGCTGCTGAGGTCCCCAGGTAAAACACGCCTCCCTCGCGGCCGCTGCGACCCGCACGATCTCAGCAAGCGCGTCGTGCTGCTCACGAAATTAGTAGCACATGTTATAATGAATAGTAACATGAATTAAATATGATTGCAGTATCGTAGCTTACCGCTGTGTCGGCGGTCTGGTCTCGTCGCACCGGGTACGTGGCGTCCGGCAGTAGCCTGTCGTGGTCCGGGACTGGTGGCGGTGGTGGGGCAGCAGGGACATACGTCACCCGCGTCTGCGTCCTCGGGAGGTACCACTTAAGGTACGCTACCCAGGCCGCGCCGTCATGAAGGCGGTGCTCGGTGACGACGTTATCCTCGTCCGCCGCGGATGCCCACTCGTCCACGTACGGCTGCAACCTGTCGACGAATGACGTCGCCACTGACACGCCCTTACGCGTCCACCTAGCATAGATAAAACAAAAAATTATTTGCAACTTACTACTTGTAACGAAAAAAATTATAACTGACTCATGGTAGCTCACCTATGCGCGGTAGACGTGGCGCAACAGGTACAGACGACTCCTGGTAGAGGCCGAACTGCCTCATCACCCGGTGGACCGCGTACTCGTCGACGTAGACGTCGAACATCAATCGTCGCCGCGCCATCCAGTACGCCTGGTCTCGCAAGCACAGCAACGAGAGGCGCTGTGGTACGCGGGCAGCGACCATGGCAGGAGTGTACGGCGTCCACCGGACCTGGGCATCGACCATCCAGTCGATCTGACCCACGAAGTCCTTGTACGCCTTCTTCGCCTGCTCCCCAGCCCAAACGTGCTGCACAGAACATGAAAAGTTAATTAAATCGAACTAAGGAACTCATTAAGTGAAGAAAACGATAAGGGAGGTCATTACCTTCCGGAGGCACCACAGAGAACCCATGGTGGGGAGGTCCGCTGGGTCGGTGTCAGCTGGCAGCGGCTCGTACTCCGAGAGGTCGGCCTTTGGCCGACCGATTTCGAACCGCTCGTGGATCCACATCTGCAGCAGGAGAGGACAACCCAGGAGGATCCTCTCCCTACTCGTCGGCTTCGCCACGCCCGAACACAACCCCCGGCAGGTAGCGGCCAAAACAGCCTGCCCCAGCTGATCTGGGACACCTCGTCAAGGGGGGAGTCGGCGATCATCTGAGCCCAGGGGAGTAGGTACCTCGACACCGAGTCTCCCGCTGACTCGCAAAACATCACCCACCCGAACAACCAGAGCAGGTACACCTCCAGAAACCTATCCGACGTCTGGTCCTCGGCCTCGTCCGCCATGTAGTCAGCCTGCACACAAAGGTCCATCGTCACATTCGTTTAAAATGCATACAAACGTTGAAAATAAGAGTTAGAAGCACGTACGCTGAACTGCTGGATCTACGTCCAGGTGGGACCGTGGGAGTTGGCGAAAGGCACGTACGGCTGAGGCGCGTGATCGTTCGAGGAACGTTCGCGAACTGAGCAAGGAAGTCGGCCTGCCACGTCGCGAGGATGTCGATAGGCCCCATCGTCTCGCCAGCACACGGGAGTCCTCCAAAAAACGTGACGTCCTTCAGACTGAGCGCCATCTCGCCGACGGGGAAGTGGAAGGTGTGCGTCTCTGGTCGCCACCGGTCCATAAACGCGGCGATCAGAGGGGCGTCGTAGCTGAACCGTGTCAACCGCTCTGCCCCAGGGAACCTCAGCTCGTAGCTTGTCCCCCTCGACCAACCGCGCGAAAGGAAGAAGTCCTGCAGCGCGTAGCCTGTAACAAAAAATAAAAACAATTTACTTAACGCAATTACTATTGTAAAGAAACAGAAATAAATATAACAAATGAATTACGTACTTCGGAATTCAGCGCTGGTGTATCGGCATCAACGTGCGGGTGGTCCAGCAACGTATACTGCCGGACGTCTGTCCAAGAACGGTCGAGACGTACGAGCGGTGGTATCGGTCCACCGCCTCCTCGAACAACTCCGACCGCACGTACTCTGACGGTGCCTGAGCCATAGATGCAAAAAAAACAAATTTTAATCAAGTAGTTGAATTATATCAATTTAAACAAATTATGTGAATTAAAACTATTTTCTAAGAATTTTAAATCAATTTAATCCAATTATTGGAATTATAACTATTTTATAGGAATTTTATATCAATTTAAACGATTTATTTGAATTATAACTATTTTGTACTAATTTTATATCAAGTTAAACGAATTATTCGAATTAAAACTATTTTCTAAGAATTTTATACCAATTTAATATAATTATTTGAATTATAACTATTTTCTAGTAATTTTATATCAATTTAAACGAATTATTTGAACTACAACTATTTTCTAAGAATTTTATGTCAATTTAATCCAATATTTGAATTATAATCATTTTCTAGAAATTTTATATCAATTTAAACGAATTATTTGAATTATAATTATTTTCTAAGAATTTTATATCAAGTTAATCAAATTATTTGAATTATAATTATTTTCTACGAATTTTATGTCAATTTAATCTAATTATTAGAATTAAAACTATTTTCTACTAAATTTATATGAATTTAAACCAATTTTGATAATTATAACCATTTTTTACGAATTTTATATCAATTTAAACAAATTTTATGAATTATAACTATTTTCTACGAATTTTATTTGAATTATAACTATTTCTAAAATTTCTAAAATTTTTAAACTAAGTTAACTAAACTATACTAACTAGACTACATTAAAGTTAGAAACATACCTGAGTCAAAAGTGCTCCGAAGGTTGAAAGCCGAAGGTTTAGGAGGAGAGAGGGAGGGAGGGAGGAGGGGGTGGCGGCAGCCGTCAGCCCCTTATACAGGGGTGCCTCACGGCGGCAGCCTCGGGGCACGGCGGTAGGGTTACTGCCGCTGTGTGATATGGCGGTAGGAACCTGGCCCCACAAGCAAGTCCTCCGACTGTTGGCGGCACCCTGCCGTCGTGCCACACGGCAGTATTTTTCGTCATTTATTTTTCAGAAATCAACGAAAAAATATATAAAAAATTCCCAATTGCCAAACCCACCCACACACAAACATCGCTTTGGTCCATGCCTGTTCCGTTTTTCCTTCGACCTTTGTTCGGATCTTCCTTTGCCTATGAGAGCTCCGTGTTCGCTGTTCGGTGCCGTCAGGAGAGGAGCAGCAGCGAACGAAATCGAGGGCACGCCTAACAAAACCCTAGAGCAATCCGTGCAAGCGAGCGAGCTAGGGTTACTCACCAGCAGACGACGAGGGGACCGATCCGAATCCGGGTGGATCTCCACCCTGGGTCGGTCCAGCAGTCGTAGGGAGCGCGGGGGAGGAGGACACCGAGGCGAGGCTCCGGGAGAGAGAGGAAGTGAGGAATCACCGGCGAACCGCGACCTTCAATCGTCTTTCTCCTCGGCTTCTCCCATCTGCTGCACCCACTTGGAGTCGAGATCTACCTGAACCGGACTTTGCCTCCGATTACTTCGTTGGTTGGTAAGGAAACCCTAGCTTGCTTGGATGGATCAGTCAATATCAGTGAGTTTTTGTTTGCTGCGTGGATCTGTATTGGTGTGATTGATAAGCTGGTCCATCGTTTTCTTGGATTTTGTTTGGGGGCACGAACGGCATTACAATATCACAATATCCTAGTGATTTAGGAACAATTTCATCCTAGTGATTTAGGAACAATTTCTGGGTGGAAGGCGTTCATATGTATTCCGTAGAATGCTGGCGATTTGGGAACAATGTTTGGGTCTGAGGTGTTTATATGCACTACGTACTATAAAATGCAGGTCCATCCATTTCCAATATGAATTGAATGGGCAGTTATTTTAACTGAAAATCTCAGTGAACTTAAGCCCTGAAGTGTTCTGTTAACAGTGGAATCTCTAAGCTCGATCCCTTTTCGTCCAAAAGACATATAGCCCTACCCTGTCATTGACATGTCACTTGCTAGTAAAATGATTTGATCCAGTTTCCTCCGAACTTAATGCATCTTTTAGTGAGGAACATGGACTGTAAAATGGTGTCACCATCGAGATCTTGGAAATTTCAATTGTTGTGGATACTTGTCTTCGGATTCATGGGGAACCACAGGACTTGTATCATTTTTCGGTAGTCCTACGCCTGAGTAGTAGCACTAGTACTTTAGCATGTTAACTATGCATATTTTTTCATCATGAGATCCATTTCACATTTTGGGTGCCAAATTGAAAAAAATCCAACGATTTCCATGAAAAATATTTTTTGTTTGATTGGAAAATGCACAAAGATGCAGGTTCAACCCATCATCTACTTTTGTATTCAATATGGGGATCATTTAGCAGTTCGCTGAAATTTCTAAAATAGTTTTTGTCTGACCCAACTTGTAATTTAAGATAGTCATGTCCTGGGGCAGACTTAGAGCAACTCAGCAGTTTGCTATCTTAGCTTGGCATCCTTCTAATTTTGGCAAAACATGAAAAATTAGTCTCCAACAATTTGGCAAAACAACTTGGCATCGATAGCAACTTGGCATCCCTCCCCTCGGCGCGCGCATATACGCGCGCTCGTATCCGCGGCGCATCTGTTCCGTAGCAGAAGAGGTGGAAGGACATAAAAATAATTTTGTTTCTATCTTGGGGTTCTTGATGTAAGTTTTCAAGAGGTGGAAGAGCATAACATAATTTTGTTTCTCTCTCAGGGGATTTGGCAAGTGAATTATGCCAAACTGTTGGAGATGAGCTCTTTTTTTACTTGGCATATCTTTTTAGAAGTTGCAAAACACAAGATTTGCCAAGTAAAATTTGGCAAACTCTTAGAGATGCTCTTAGATGGCTGAGTTCTAATTATTATCTGAGAAGTTGGATAGGTTTAGAAGTTGGTTGGGGGTACTAACAGTTAGTCTGTGCCCACAAGTTTTCACCCTTCCACCAAACAAAACCACATGGAAAAAATAGTGATGCTACTTATGACAGCTGTTTTTGTCTGGAATGCCTAATATAATAAGTAATAAACAATCTCTATTTAGTTTAATCTTGAAACTGTAATGGAAAAGTTAAAAGCTGAACTAATTATCATTGTTACGTTTTAGATTGTCATTTGATTCGTTGCAAGTTTTTCCTAAACCAGAAGCACAACTGTTTAAGCATGACCTACTGATTCCAATCCCTACTACAATGCTTATATGGTTCCTTGACAGAGGAAAGTACTAGTGTTAGTTGAAGGTAACAGGTGTCCAGTGCCATGTTGAAACTCAGTTGGTAATAATGTTTCTTTTCTGCGAAGTACAGTACTTCCTAGGTGTTTGCAAATACCTTTTATGTGTCCTTTGTCCACATCCTTGAGTCAGCTAATCTTGCATAATATTATAGCCATGGTTTTTAAAGCGGTAAGGCGAGGCGAGGCGAGGCGAGGCGATACGCCACCGCCTCAGACGCCTAGGCGCTAAGGCGTGAGGCGAGGCGACGCCTTACTGCCTGTGAAAGAAAAGAAAAACTAAAGGAAAATAGAGTACCAATGGACCTAAAGATGGAAAAGAGGCCCATCAAATCAGCCCAACCCAACCTAGCCCAACTCCCCCTGCTTAACCCTAGCTCCCAGGCAGCCTCCCCACCACCTTATCCACTCATTCCCCTGTCCCCTGCTCCCGTCCGTCCCCTGTCCGCCGCCGCTGCCGTGCCCCCTCCCCTGCCTCCTCCTCCGCCCTCCCCTGCCTCCTCCGCCTCCGTCGTCGTCGCCCTCTCCTGCCTCCTCCGCCACCCGCCTCTGCCTCCTCCGTCGCCCGCCCCTGCCTCCTCCGCGCCGCAGGCCGTCCGCGCGGCTCTGTCCCCCGGCGGCGCGAGGCTCCGTCCCCAGGTGGCTTCGATTTCGGCGGCATGGCTTCGATTTCGGCGGAGCGGCTTCGATTTCGACGGCACAGCTCCGTTCCCAGGCGGTGCGAGGCCGTTCCCCGGCGGCGCGACTCCGATTTCGGTGGCCAAGGCGACGATTGGTAAGGCGACGCCGACGCCCAGAAATTTCTACCGCCTGGACGCCTAGGCGACGCCTAGGCGTCGCCTTAGGGATGCGTTAAAAACCATGATTATAGCTGTGAACTGTGAGTTCCTTTGTTCATTGCTGCCTGCCCTGTGACCTCTTGGTCGAACTCTTGCTTAATGCCAGCATATATCAACTTGTTTTCTGATTTTTTTATATGTTTTTTAGGGTACCATGAAAGGGGCTGATGGCAAAGAGTCAGAAGCTGCATCTGTCATCAAAGTTGCCAGAGAGCCTGCCATCATTATCAATGGTGTTCCAGACTTGCCCCCTGACTGCACTGCTGGTACTCAACCTGAGGTAAAAAATGATGCACAATCTCAAGTTGATCATCGTCTTGGTGAGTGGCTAGAAGGGAGGAAAGTGAGGAAGCTTTTTGGAGACACACATTACGTTGGGAAAGTAGCCAAGTATGACAGTGAAAGCAACTGGTACAATGTCATCTATGATGATGGAGACCAGGAAGATCTTGAATGGCGTGAACTCGAGGAGGTCCTGCTACCTTTGGACATAACCGTTCCACTAAAAACACTTGTTATGGACAAATTCAAAGATCAGGGATCAGTTCCTAAGGTGGGTAGACCAAAGAAAGTTTATGCTACAATGGATGGTAATACGAAGAGAACACCAAATATTGGAGTAGAAGGCCGAGGCCAACAATCTGACAATGATGCTAGTAATCAACCTAGAAAGAGGGGCAGGCCTCGAAAAGATGGATCTTTATCTGCTAATAATGATCCGGCTAAAAAAAGAGTCAGGCCTCCAAAGAACAGAAATGCTTCTGGAAATTCTCAGAGCGCAGAAAACACTCAGGATTCTCTGGCTCTTGTGCCAGTGCAAGACAATGCGCAAGAATTTTCCAGGAAACAGAATAGCACCCTTGTGTGCAGTACAACGACAATTCGAGCAGAAAAACTTAAAAGAGAAAGTTTGCGTGTCCAAGGAAACAAGTAGTTTCGCTTGTCCAATATAGAAATATGTGAGCATTTCAGATCTATGTATGATGCTTAAAAGAGAGAGTTTGTGTGCCCAAGACACACCATCAGGAAGCCTGTAGTTCTAGGAAAGAAGTAGTTTCGCATCTCCAATATAGAAATCTGTGAGCATTTCAGATCTATGTATGATGCTTACATCTAGCTTTCAACCCGTATTTTGTACAACCCGGTGTACAACAAAACTTGTAAAGCTAAGTCTGCTATACCAATCCTATTGTAATACTTCCTATACAAGTGTCTGCAATCTGTTTGAAATTCTTCTGGTACATATGGTCTTAGAAGTTTTCCTTATGGAAATGGAACCTAGTCGTTGTTGTCTGGCTGAATTCTTTTGAAAGTTCCTTGAGTTGTTTCGTGAGCGTTGGAGATCCGCAGTAGAAAACGCCTGAAAGGTTTAAGAATACATTAGCTGTCGTACTTAGAAGTTTATATTG
Organism: Cenchrus fungigraminus; assembly: GCA_036936925.1. Classification (NCBI taxonomy): domain Eukaryota; kingdom Viridiplantae; phylum Streptophyta; class Magnoliopsida; order Poales; family Poaceae; genus Cenchrus; species Cenchrus fungigraminus. The sequence continues at coordinate 13,924,680 of CM072779.1, forward strand.
TGACAAGATAATATGTAAAAGCAGCTCACCGATGCGAGAGTTCTTGTGGGCATTGGCCAAATCAGAGAATACTTTTCTCCAATTTGGTCTTGCAAAATGTGTCCGAATCTGCAACAGAGGAATCAGGTAAACAAAAACAATATGTGAAATCATTTGCAGATTGAACAAAGCGAGTAGACGGAGAAAATACCCTGCTGCCGGAGACGATGTCCACGCCATTTTTTGCATGCTGAAGTGATTGGACCATGGCTATCAGAGCTGACCTTGCGTCACCTTCTTCATAGACGCTGGTTAGGTAATTGTGCATCTCTATAACATTCTGCAGTAACCAGATTTTCTATTTTAGTTTCTGTTTCTGCGGATGGAAGGATGGTACGGGAAGACGCAGTTCAGGGAAATGAGAGTGAGACAGTACGCTGTGGTCGCTTTCAGCAACATCATTCATGACTCCTTTGAACCATTCGAAGGATCCTTGCTCCCTGGTAACCCAGTAAAAGTAAGCTCTTCCTGGGCCATTGTTCTTGAAGCTGCCTATCTCAGAGCCGTGGATGCTCTCTACCTCCTGTTGCGATCGAATAAATACAGTTATCAACTATCCTTGAGTTTTGTAACATTAGAATGAATAATTTGCATTAAAATAGAAATTTACTTCGTTGGATTTTAGGTTGTTCAACATATCCTTCAGGATGCTGATGAAAGGAGTTGCTCCAATTCCAAGACCGACAAGCAAAAGAATATCATATTTCTTGTAATTTTGTGCTGGTGCTCCATAAGGCCCATCAATGTAGACCCTTGGAAACCTAAAGGAAACACGAAGTGTTGATCAAGTTAGGAAATGTTTGCGAGTGTCAATGACATCTCAAAACCAATAAAGATTAGAACATGAAAAATATGAAGCTAAGCACCTGGTGTCCTCTATCTGGGCATCTGCCACAACTGTAGTTTCAAGTCTTGTGAGGGTGGCCTTCTTGGAAGTTACTTGTGCCTCACAAGCCTGTATGAATACCAATTTCAGTTATTCATTTTCAATGATTCACGTTATTCTTAATAATTGTTAACTAAACAATCTTTCTACTCTTTCAGTTGTGTTTCCTCAAACTGACCTTTCCAAAAAGAGTCCGAAGCTCAGATGTCCAGTCACCCAGTGTGCGGATATGTACGCTCAAGTAGTCATCACCTGGTGCAGAAGTAATAGAGAAAGGGTGCCTGCAAGTGAAAACCAGAGAACTATAAGCAAGAATCTCAGATAAATACTTCTTGGACATGCTCGTAAGTCGTAACAGTTACTGAAATGATACCATTCGAAAGGCGAGACATCTGGGCACTTCACAAACAGGTACATCCCACTCTTGTACTTGAAGCCTGGTGGCTTTTTCATGTGAATAGATAGCACATTTCCAGGATAAATTGCTGCCTGCATATACATTGCGAATTCAGTTACAAGTTCATTCAAAATGAACCAAATCATGTTAATTCAGTAGCTTACCTTCAGAATGCTCACGCGATAGTTGTTCTCACGGACTTTTCTGATAGTTCTTTCACAGGCATAGAAGAGGACAGGGACAATCAGGTACATCCATGTCTGAATGAACAATTGAGATCATGTACAGGTCACTTCGCTGCTCCCAACATTGAATCGAATGGGAAAAAAGAGTTATAAAGGAAGGTGTGTGAGGATTACCGTCTTCTTGTACCACTCCCTGGTGAGGAATATGAAGTAGGAGTGAACCACCAGCAGGATATACGCGAGGACCAGCAGGTGGTGAGCGTACCAGAAGGCATTGAAACCGGCAAGGTGGTGCAGGGGCGACGGCAGCTTCACCACGCTCCGCCTGAAGGAGTGCGTTGCCAATGTGAAGGAGAAGGACATTATAATGATCATGAGGATGCCGGTGACCCCCGGTATGCTCTGCAGCAGGTCCGTGTACGTTGGCTGCTTGTAGTGAAAGTTCGGCCCCAAGGTGGCCATGAACTTGTCCGTAGGGTAGCTGATCAGCCTCGGGAAGTCGCAGGTGACATGCGCAAGCGTGTGGATCGCCGTGGCAATAGCAATCGACAGCGCCATGATCTTGTGGAAGTTGATGTTGTCGTCGAAGGGTATGACATGGCTGAGCGCGGTGGACCTGAGTGTCGTCAATGTGTTCCGGCAGACGGGTAACAGGATGAGCGCCATGTTGAGCTTGAGGGTCTCGGCAGCACCCTTGGCGACACAGACGCAGTAGCCCATCACCTGGAACGAGGTCCGGCGCTTGTACTGCTCGAACTTGTACACGAACAGGGAGAGGTTGACGACCAGCCACAGCGTGACGAGCCATATCCGCTTCCAGTTCTCGTGGATAAAGTCCACCGTCTTGGATAGATGCCGCTTCAGCGGGCTCCGGTACCGCGACGGGATCATCGTCCGCGCCAGGCTCGACGTCGTGCGCTTCAGCTTCTCCTGCGGCGCCTGGGCGCTCACCATGCCACGGAGCAGAGTCTCCAGCTGCCAAATCTGCATTGTCGAAGCACGCCGTGAGCATACCGGATCATTATTAGTCCCTGTTGGTGGGAAAGAAAACAATGTGTCTGTGCGGGCACGACCTCGATGTAGCCACGGTCGTCGGGGTCGAGCTCCTCCATGATCAGTGACGCGTAGGTCGCCGCGTGCCCCTTCAACTTGGCCAGCTTGTTGGCTGACGCACTGAGTATAATAACCTGCCGAAAAAACAATTAAAACCCAAATTAATTCGTTGAAATTTCATCTGTAGATGTCTGGTCATCCAAGGTCATTGAATCCCTGTTGCTCACCTCTTTGACTTCATCTTCCGTGAGCATCCCATCGCCATTCTTGTCGCACCTGTATCAGGGGTTCGCTTGTCAGTATATCAAAAGTTTTCATTGGCGCGGGAACGAGAGGCAGTGGACCTTTACATGTCAAAGAAAATACGCAGCCGCGAGTCGAAGTTCTGGTCGGTCATCTCCTCCCAGAACTCCTTGAGCTGCTCCTTGTTGATGCCGTCCTCTGGCTCCAGGTTCCGCCGCCGCGCCAACGCGACGAACAGCTCGCCGGCAAATTCCTTGGAGTCCCCCATGCCTTGAGAAGGAGATGAATCAGTAAACCACAGATCATCCATTGATCACGGGTACCAGTGGAATTGAACACCGATGCTCAGGAACAATTTACTGCTACTATTGCATCGCCTGCTTCAACTTGCTCACTGATCAAAGCATGGGGTAGAATTATGGTGGTGGCTGCGTGCTAGAATCTCGTTTGTTCAAGTTGATTAACGATCAGAGGACCATTTTGGATAAAATTCGTCAGTGAGTCTCGGGGAGAAAGTGGATCTCAGTTAGGTAGGCTTGTCTGGCCAACTCTTGCGGAGAAACAGGCACAGTTCATGATATCATCAAAGAACTGTTTCAAGCACAAAATGATTCTAATATTAAACAAAAACCAAATTCACAAAACACAAGATTCCGATGCATGTTCATTGCTGTTATACCACGGCCTTTGCAGTTTTTATCGTGGATTGATTGTTTGGAGTTTATTTGCACTGTGGATCGCACCAACCACTCAGAGGCCAGCGCATGCCCAACCCAACCGACAAAAGTGGCCAACTCGATCGGGCAGCACGCTACTCACCGATGCACTTGCCGAAGCTCTCCTTCTGGAGGCGCCCGCCGCCCTTGGTCATCTCGTCGAAGCGGCGCTCGACGGCCTTCCACCCCTCCTTCCCGCCGGAGGTCTTGTCGAGGAACCGGAGGCCGCGGAGCCCCATCTGGGCGCTGGACTGCATCCGCGTCATCCGGCCCGGGCGCATCCCGGCCACTCCCTCGGGCACCTTCATCGACACCCTCGACGCGAACTGCCGCACTCCCGACGCCAGCCGCGACGGCTGCTTCATGAGACCGCGCGCGAACCCGCCCGGCGGCGGCGGGAGCCGCCCCGGCACCGGCCCCGCTCCCGGTCCCGGCGACTGCGCCTTGCTGCCGCCCCCGTCGACGGTGATGCCCTCCAGCGGCGGCGACCGCCGGTCCCCGTACCCCGCCATGCCCGCGTCCCCCCGAGCAGCCGGCCGCAATGCCGCTCGCCGCCGACCGGCCGGGGCTGCGTCTCAGCCGAGGAGGAAGACAGCTGGGCCCACCCGCGGGTGAGGGGGTACAGTGTGGCCGGCTGGGGATGGAAGAGAAGGGGACAGAGATGGCGGGTAACATGCGCGTCGCCTCCCAGTTATAGCCGTTGAGGCGCCGCGCTGCCGCAGCGATCGACCTGACGACGGCGCTCCAGCCGTCGGATGCGGGATCCGCGGCCGGCGTGCCCCTCCGCGAGATATCGGGTCGGCGAGACGTTGGCACCGGCGCCACCGTGCCGCGCGAGTTTCTCTTTTGCTTCTCGCACGGGCAAGGTCGTGCCCGTGCACGCGTGGACGTCCGCGCACCGTCGGATGAAGAACGTGGGGAGGGGCCGAGGGGCGTTAGGTAGGCGGGGAGAGAAACGTGGCGCCTGCTCTTGTGGAGGTGGGGACGGCGGTGCACGGTGCTCGGAGGAGGCTGACGGCGTGGGCCCGCGGGCAGAATGGAGGCCCCCTGTTGGTGCCTGTCGTGTGCGCAGGCCGGGTCTCGCGGCTGGCAGCTGGGCCCCGGAAGGTGGAGGACAAAAGCTATAGCCGTATCAGTGTCCAATTTATTTTATTTTTGTAAAAGGACTAGGGTATTATTGATGGTGAGGATGAACCCTCAACTATCAGCTGTTTGGTTTATAAATCATTATTAGTATCAGTACCAATTGCAGGACATTGGATGCATGGTTTTAGCGTTGGAGCCACGTTTCAGTGACACCGTGCATCGTACATGCCAAATTGCCAACCTCTCAAGTAAGAGAGTGTTTCTTTTTTTTTCTGAGGAAAGGGAGTGTATATGCTTCGCAAAAAAAACAATGTAAGAGAGTGTGTATATATACCGCGTGGTTTAGTGCAGCATGATGTGCACTTGATTAATTATGTCAGAAATGCAATACTCCCAGTATCAAGGCCCCTAAAAAACAAAAACAAAAAAAAAACCCCAAAGAGACCCGCCATGGCGCCATGCACATTGCTCAATGATGTCAATTTATGCTTGTCGCGGACGATGAAGGCCGGACCTTGCAAAGAAAATGGTTTTTGCCTTGAGGTCCACCTTCAAATGTTCTCTTCCTCTTCTCCGAGCGACAAAATGGAAAACGTGTGCATCATAGTAGAAGCTGGAGCCACACGATCCGCTCGCTAGCTTAAGCTAGCTAAGGCACTGTTTAGTTTCAAAATTTTCATCAAAAATCTTCACCTAGAGAACCATGTCAGTTCATTTCTTCTCTCTGTACACACAACCTAATGCAAAAATTTTATCATTTTTTATCATAATTTCCATCAAAACAGGACCTTAGCTTCTGAGTCCGGAAAGCTTATCCTCCGGTCGGATTTGTGTGCAATGCCCGTGCATACCCACGCGGCCGCCCTGGCGGTCATCAATTAGTAGTACTTTTTCCTCAGAATAATCAGCATTATCAGCTATCAGTCAGCCAACAGTATTTTTCTCGAACAAATCAGCATCAACCACTATCCAACCGAACATGCATATTGGGGGAAAAATCTGCGTATACTATCTGTTGGAAATAAATTGTTATCGTGATATTCTCGGTCTCCAACGGAGAGGAACTTGTTCCTCACGTTTTTCCCCTACGTGATGGATCAGAACTCGTGTTCTGTAATCGGCAGGAACACAATTAGAATCCTATTAGGACTCTAGGCCCTGCCTCCACAGCTCCATATAAAACTAAGGGTAAGGCAAAGCCTCCAACGCATCAAATCAATTTGCTTTAGCCTAAAGGTCAAACACCGATTGCTAAGGGAGCTGGAGGAGGTAGAAGCTCTATTTCTTCGTCCACGTCCGGGTCAGTGCCGTTGGCGTCCAGAGGGGATACGTTCAAGTTGTCGATCAAGAACATCACAAGTTCTTGAGTCGGCGTTTGTCATCGATTCTACTACTTCAAGACTGAGACCTGTACCGACTACATCGTCTCAGGAGGCTCCCATGGCGGCTACTAACACTGGTATAAGTTTATCCCACCTAATTCCGCATTAGCAGATTGATTGTGATTTAGGCTATGTGATCCTGTGTTTATGTGCTTCTTATGTTGAACAGCAATATTCAACAATTGGCATCTAGAGCCGTACTTAGCGTTATCATGATCTAATCTTAATCCTAAGCCATGGTTTTGCCCCTGTTTTAGTCGGTTTAAGATTAATTTAATGTGCTTTAGCCCTGCAGATTAGTTTAAGATATGCAATTAGATTGGTTTGTGCTTATCAGTGTGTTATTAGATAAATGCAGTAAGATTAAGTGCAATCATATGCAAATTAGATGTAATCTAGTTCGGTTAATGATTAAAGTTCAAGTTTAAGTTTAATTTGATCTGTTAGAACCGAGTTAGATGCTCATGTGCCTAATTGCATGTCTAATTACGATAATTAGACCCTAATTAATTTTAAGTTCATGATTATGTTAAGTAATTAGGGTTAGTTCATCCCTGTTAACCCCAATTAGGCACTGTCAGTACTCAATCTCGCGAAATTACTCATCAATTCGTGAAATTGAAAGTGCATAAGCAAGTAGAAGGAGGGGAATCGAATCGAATTACAAAGATTCATCAGAAAAGATCCTCAAATTCGAAAATCCTCAAATCAGCGAACCCTAACCCTAACCCTAAGGATTAAGGGCTTCCCTGGTTGATGACGGCGCACGGCATCAAGACGTCGCGCGCGCGCCACAGTCATCTCCCTCACCGGCCGCATCAGCAAGGAGGCACGCGCACGGCATGAATCGCCGCCGCCGCGCGCGCACACCCTGTGCAGCCGTCGATGTGCTTTCGGGCCACCGAGCTGAGCAACTGCGGCATCAGACCGCCGCAGTCCGCCCTCGCGACTCCTTCATCGGCGCGCCATCAGCTCCAGGCCGTCGCTGGCGTCGCTTGGCCGGAGTGCCGCCCGCGCTCCGGAACGCCACCTGTGCCCCGCTCGCCCTGTTACAGCACCACCGGCGGAGCCCCTGGACCGAGGCGCGCGCGACCGAGTCGCACGCGTCCTCTGGCCAGAGGGCCCGCGGCGGAGCCTACGGTCGGCGGCGGTGGATCATGGCGGCGGCGTTTGCAAGCTCGGGATCCGGGGGAGGAGAAAGGGGAGATGGGGTGACTGCGGCGTGCGGGTGAAATGCGAGGGGAGTTAGGGTTTCCTCTGCCACCGGCCGGTTTTGACCTGGTTCGGGTTTCCCTCCGCCGTCCGATCTGCGACGAACGGCCAGGATCGCGCGCATCAGATCAGCGGCGCGAGCAGGCCGGGCCGCAGTGGGCCGATAGTTGGGCCGCTGCGCAGGTCGTAAGATGGGCCGATAGAGGGGACGGGCTACTGTGGGCTAAAGCATATGTGGGCTAGTTTTGAGGTTTTGAGCCCATTTAAGTTTTTCCTTTATCTTTTATGTTTTCCAGCTTATTTAATTTCCATAAGTCTTATAATTGTTTTAATTACTGTTTAGTTTGCATTATTTTCGCTGAAAATTTATGTTTTCCACCGGTATGCAATTAAGATGCTCTCTAATTAAGTGGAACCATCGAGAAGCTTAGTTAGAGTACACTTGTAATTAATTCTGACCATCGTTGTTTTAATTATGAGTTTAATGATAAATTTCGTTTGTTTTCTGCCCATCGGTGATGCAAATTGAAATTTATTGCATAATTTTAATCGGACCATCGTAAGGTTATTATTATGCTTTTATGTGCATCTTTATTGTGTATTTTACTGAAACATAATTTTCCATAATTTTTAGTGAACAATGTGACCGGCTACCTAAACACCATTGAGCCACTTAATGGCACCAACTTTCCTAACTGGAAGGAAAAGGTGCAGGTCATACTTGGCATTTTAGAGTATGACTCAGTGTTACGTGAGGCTAGGCCTGTTGTTTCTACTGCTCCCATTGCTGACAATTCTCATGTCGATAAGTGGGATAGGAATAACAGAATGGCCAACATGATCATTAAGCAATCGATCTCTGTTGCCATTAGAGGTGCTATTCCTGATAAACATGAGGATGGTCAATTCCTGATAAACATGAGGATGGTCGTGAGTTGACCGCTAAGGAATTCTTCGATAAGGTTGAAGAAAACTTTAAGAGCTCCTCTAAGACCTATGCTAGCACTCTCATTATGAAAATGCTAACATCTGAGTATAATGGGCAAAGTGGTATTAGGGAGCACATTTCGAGCATGTGTGATATGGCCAATAAGCTTAAGACACTAGATATGGCCATCTCGGATGGTTTTCTGGTGCATTTCATTATGACTTCACTGCCTCCTCAATATAGTCCTTTTAAGATAAGTTACAACACTCAGAAAAGGACTTGGAACATAGCTGAGCTTATCAGCTATTGTGTTGAGGAAGAGGAAAGGCAGAAGGCTGAAAAAGGGAAGAATGTGGCTAACCTTGTTGGGTTTAATCATCCTTCTAAAAATCAAGCTGAATCAGGAAGCAGCAAGCAGCCTAAGAAGAAATTTAAAAAAAATAAGGTGAATAAGACCACTTCACATAAGAATGCTCAAGATGCTAAAGTTTGCAAGTTCTGCAAGTCTCCTAAACATCTGCAAAAGCAATGCGCAACGTTTAAGGAATGGCTAAAGAACAAAGGTACTGATGTTGTTTCATTTATTGATGAATCATTCTTAGATGATTTTTCCCCGAATACTTGGTGGATTGACTCAGGTGCCACTGTGCACATTTCTAATTCATTACAGGCATTCAGTTCGATGAGAACTATAAGAAGGGGGGAGCGAAATCTTAGAGTTGCTGATGGAAATGAAGTTGAAGTCGAAGGCATTGGAAACTTCGCATTAGAGCTACCAAGCGGCTTCAGTCTTCAATTAGATGATGTCCTTTATGTTCCTAGCTTAAAGAGAAACCTCATTTCAGTTTCAGCATTAGATTATTCGGGACATATTTGTGAGTTTGGCAACAATAAGTGTAATATTAAGTATCATAATATAAATGTTGGTCTTGGTTATTTGCAAGGCAAGCTTTATATGCTCTCTCTTGATAAAGATTATTCTGTGATGAATGTGAGTGATGTGTCTAAAAAGCGTAAGCAAAATGATGAGACTTCTTCGAAATTATGGCACTGTCGTTTAGGCCATATTTCAAGGGGGAGAATGGAACGTCTCATTAGGGAAGAGATACTACATTCATTAGAATTCTCAGACTCAGAACAGTGCATCGACTGTATTAAGGGGAATCGCTAAGACAATTAAGAAAGGAGCTACTAGGAGTTCGGGCCTCTTAGAAATTATTCACACTGACATTTGTGGTCCATTCCCGGTAACTTCAGTGGATGGTTATGATTCATTCATTACTTTCACTGATGACTTCTCTCGTTATGGTCATATTTACCGCATTCGCGATCGATCTGAAGCATTAGATAAATTTAAGATTTATAAGGCTGAAGTGGAAAATCAGCATAGTATTACTATTAAAATAGTAAGATCCGATCGAGGTGGTGAGTATTATGGGAGACATGCTCCATATGGCCAGATTCCTGGACCATTCGCTAAGTACCTTGAGGAAAATGGTATTAAGGCCCAGTATTCTATGCCGGGTGAACCACAGCAGAATGGAGTGGCTGAGCGACGCAATCGCACACTTATGGACATGGTGCGTAGCATGCTTAGCTATTCTAGTTTGCCAGTGGAGTTGTGGATGGAAGCATTAAAAACAGCTGCACACATTCTTAATCGGGTTCATAGTAAGTCAGTGCCCAAAACACCTTATGAATTGTGGTTTGAAAGGAAACCGTCACTTAATTACTTACGTGTGTGGGGTTGTCCAGCTGAAGCTAGATTATTTAATCCACAACAAAAGAAATTAGATACTAAGACGATAAGCTGCAATTTTATTGGATATCCCGATCAGTCTAAGGGGTACCGTTTCTACTGTCCTAGTCGTCACACTAAGTTCATAGAGACTAGACAGGTTGTGTTCCTAGAGGATGCAGAAATCAGTGGGAGCTTTCCAACGAGGGAAATAAGTCTTGAGGAAATCCGGGCTGAGCTTCCCATTCCGGTGACTCAAGAATCAGTGACACCTCAGTTAGTGCCATTGTTCTTACCCTCTATTCAGACTTCAAGTGCTACAGCTCAAGTTGAGGCACCACATCAGCCAGTGATTGTGCCACAGTAAGAGCAAGTGGTGCATAATAATGAAGTGCAAAACCCTGTTGAGCAACCTCTACCCATTTCTGAGCCAGTTATGAATGAGCCTATAAGGAGATCACAACGGCCAAGGAGGTCTGCCATTCCTGACTGTTATGAGACATACTTAAGTAAAGATATGAATGATGTCGGAAAGGTAGATGATCCTGTCTCATTCAAAGAGGCAATTTCAAGTGAGCATTCCGCTAAGTGGGTTGAGGCTATGGAAGATGAGCTTAAGTCTATGAGCACTAATGATGTATGGGATTTAGTCGAAATTCCTGATGGAGTCAAACCAGTAGGCTGTAAGTGGGTCTTCAAAATTAAGCATGACTCTAAAGGGAATGTCGATAAATTCAAAGCAAGGCTCGTAGCAAAGGGTTATACACAAAAAGAAGGGGTTGATTATAATGAAACTTTTTCACCTGTGTCTAAGAAAGATTCGTTTAGAATCGTCATGGCGCTAGTGGCTCATTTTGAATTAGAGCTACATCAGATGGATGTTAAGACTGCATTCCTTAATGGTCACTTAGACGAGACAATTTTCATGACACAACCAGAAGGTTATGTTGTGAAAGGTAAAGAACATATGGGATGCAGATTAAAGAAATCCATTTATGGACTTAAGTAAGCGTCAAGACAATGGAACCTTAGATTCGATCAAGTGATTAAGAAATTCGGATTTAAGGAAAATCCTATAGACAATTGTATCTACATTAAAATAAAAGGTGGAAAATTTAACGATAAGCAAATGTTACATGAGACAGAGATTTCTATCATCCCATTTTGATATGAAAGATCTCGGTGAGGCCTCTTATGTTCTGGGCATTGAGATTCACCGAGATAGGACCAAAGGAGTGCTGGGATTATCTCAAAAGGCATATATTGATAAAATGCTTAAGAGATATGAGATGCAAAATAGTAAGCCCACACCTGTTCTAATAGCAAAGGGCGATAAATTTAGTGAAGAACAAAGTCCTAAAAACCAATTGGAATTAAGTGAAATGAGTAATATTCCTTATGCTTCTGCTGTCGGGAGTTTAATGTATGCTCAAGTTTGTACGCGTCCGGATTTGGCATTTGCAACCGGAATGTTTGGAAGATATCAGCAAAATCCAGGAAAGGTCCACTGGATGGGTGTCAAAAAGGCATTACGCTATTGTCAAGGCACTAAAAACTACATGCTTACATATAAGAGATCAGATAATCTTAAAGTTATTGGTTATTCTGATGCTGATTTTACTGGATGTGAAGATAGTAGAAAGTCTACATCAGGATATGTCTTCACTCTAGCAGGAGGAGCTATTTCTTGGAAAAGCTCTAAGCAAGAGTTAACTGCAGCGTCGACTATGCAGGCTGAGTTTATAGCATGTTATGAAGCGACAGGACAGGCTGTGTGGCTTAAGAATTTTATTCCGGACCTTAAGGTTATAGACAGCATTACAAAACCGCTTAAGTTATACTGTGATAATAAATCAACAGTATTTTTCATAAAGAACAACAAGTCAAGTGGTGCTTCCAAACACATTGACCTTAAGTATCGTGTTGTTATTGAAAGAGACCAGGATCGTACTATTAATGTCGAGCACATAAGAACTAATGAGATGCTTGCGGATCCGCTCACTAAAGGCATATCACCTAATCTATTTAAGCAACATGTTCTAGACATGGGTCTGGTGGATAGTCTTTAGGTCCTGGTTCAGGGCCGTTATGAACTCCCAATAATGTATAAGCGTTCTAACAAGGTGTCTCAGTGAAACTATGGGTAATGGGGTCCCAGTAGTGAATTAAATGCTGCTGACGACGCATTGGTCTAGTATTTACTGTTTTACCGAGTGTGAACATTAGTATGATGCGAACAAGTTGTAGACCGTTCGATCAAGTGGGAGAATGTTGGAAATAAACTGTTATCGTGATCTTCTCGGTCTCCAATCGAGAGGAACTTGTTCCTCACGTTTTTCCCCTACGTGATGGATCAGAACTCGTGTTCTGTAATCGGCAGGAACACAATTAGAATCCTATTAGGACTCTAGGCCCTGCCTCCACAGCTCCATATAAAACTAAGGGTAAGGCAAAACCTCCAACGCATCAAATCAATTTGCTTTAGCCTAAAGGTCAAACACCGATTGCTAAGGGAGCTGGAGGAGGTAGAAGCTCTAGTTCCTCGTCCACATCCGGATCAGTGCCGTTGGCGTCCAGAGGGGATACGTTCAAGTTGTCGATCAAGAACATCACAAGTTCTTGAGTCGGCGTTCGTCATCGATTCTACTACTTCAAGGCTGAGATCCGTACCGACTACATCGTCTCAGGAAGCTCCCATGACAGCTACTAACACTGGTATAAGTTTATCCCACCTAATTCCGCATTAGCAGATTGATTGTGATTTAGGCTATGTGATCCTGTGTTTATGTGCTTCTTATGTTGAACAGCAATATTCAACACTATCTTCATCAGAAATGCAAGACTAACTGTATGTAGAGGAGTCTTGCAAGAGCACATGGAGTCAAGTTTAAGATTTCCTGTTCTCCTGCAAACATGCACGGGGTCAAGTACTACTTTCTCAGCCGATCGAAGTGGCTGCTAAAGGTAAAGCTTGATGTGATTCTATGAGCAACTCCAGTGGGGGCCTTCATATGGGCTTCTACTCCAAAATTTGGAGGTTTTGTGCAAAAATCCAACTCCAGTAGGGCCTCTAAACAGACCTCCATTTTGCATACTCCTTCAAATTCCCCCTCCCACCCTCCATTCTTGGAGGCCCTCCATTTCCCCCTCCAAACGTGGGTCCCACCATTTTTATTTCTTTTATTTTATTTCCCTCGCCCACGATTCAAGCCGCCGTGGCCAAGGCCTGCGATGGACTGGATGGCGCGCCGCCGCTGCTGGACGGCGGCGAGGTAGACGGGGGCGCCTGTGCCCACGCGCTGCACGTACCAGCCCTTCTTGAGGTAGCGCCTGATACGACCGACGGGAACTGGAGCCCGGCCTTGACGGAAGCGCGACACCGGCTTGTTCTTCGAGCCGCCGAGCTTGCGGCCGGCCGCCGCCTTCTTCACCTTCGTGGCGCCGGCGTCCATCTCCGATTCGTCGCGACCGCTCTCTCTCTCGGAGCAAGCCGGCGCCACCTCGAGGATCCCGACGCCGGCGGCGGGTCCGCGGCCGTGAACGGGGACCGCTTCCGGGCGGAGCAGATCCGGACGCAGGCCAGCACCACGGAGAAGGCATCGGCGTCGACACCGGGATCGAGGACAGATTTGCCGCGGCCAGCGCGGCGGCAAGGGACTGGATGACCGTCGCCGGGGGGGAGCCCAGCGCGAGGAGCTCGTCGTTGGGCCACCGTCCTCCCTCGAGCTCCCTCTCGTCGGGCCACCGTCACCCCCTCGATCTCCCTCCCGTCGAGCTCGTCGCGGCACCTCCGCCCGGAGCTCGCCTCGCCGGCCATGGAGGGCACCGCGCCCCGTATCTCGCTCCCGCGCTCGCCGGCCATGGAGACAGCGGCGGCGGACGAGCACAGCGAGGGAGGTGGCGAGGTGGTGGTCCTCTGCAACGCGCCGGCCTTGTCCCCGCGGGGCGTCCACTCCACCTTGAGCGGCCACGGCGGCTTGAATCGTGGGCTGACCCCGAACATAGCGTCGTTGAGGACGGCCTCGTCTCGTGCCACAGGTTCTTGTGGCGGAGGTGGAGGAGCAGTGCGATGGAGCCGTCGAGGGACACTCCCAGTAGAGGAAGCAGGGGAGCGGTGGCGGGTGGTCGGCGCGGAAGGACGCGAAGGCGGCGTCGCGTGCGGCCGGTCGGGCCGTGTACGCCTCAATCCCGCCGGCCTCGCCGAAGCCGCCGCGGTCGCAGCCGCCCGCTCCTCCCGACGCGCGCGCTCTCCTTCCGGCGGCCGGCGCGGGGGTCAACAAGCAGGGGAGCAGCGAGGGACCGGTGGCCGGGGCGCAGGGGGCCGGCGGCAGCGGAGCAGGGACCCGGGTGCTGCGGAGCAGGGGCGGCGGCGCACGGGCCGGCCACGGGGCTGACCGGAGCGGGGGAGTGTCACCGGGGGCGGGCACAGGGGCAGGGGCGCAGGGCGGCCGGCGGCGACGGCAGCGCGCAGGAGCAGGCAAAGGCGAGCACGCGGGGTGGTTAACAGATGGGACCCACAAAAAATAGAGGCCCATTTTGATATCTCCACTGGAGTTGAATACTAATTTTGGGCCTCTATTTTTTGCAGTTAGGCCTGCAAATACGATTTGAAGGCTCCAATTTGCATACTCCTGCTGGAGTTGCTCTAAGGCGAGAGAATTCGTATCTCCTCGGTCGCATGCCGGAAGGCATGATGCATGATGGATTACTGTTGGAGCATGGAGACGCTGCTGATCTGGAACCCTGTTGCTGCCGCCTGCCATCTCGTGTCCGAGCAGGAATAAGACGCATGCATCAAGGCATGGCCGCTGGATTTGGTGAGGTGGGGATGCGGGATGCCAGAAGCCCGCGCGAGCCACGTGATCCCCTGACGTCTGGCAATGTGATCGGGTTCAGGGAAGAATTTGTCTCGCAGTACTATGTCAAGGTAAATCGTGACGGTGGCTGGTATACCTTGCTTTTGTGAGTGCATGAACGCTGTCTGATTCCAGGTATTATATCCTCTCTTTTTTCTACGTATCTGAAATCCGTGGGGTGCGTACTGCCTGTCAGGTAGCCTTGTGTTCTTTTCAGTTTCGCAAAAGAGCATCAGATGTGAAAGCCATCCATGCGTATGCTGCCATGCCGAGCTTTTGCGAAAGGCGCCAATGATCTGAAATCCTGTCTGGAATACTTTATTTTTCAGGCATCTTTATGCCACGAACTATCATTGCAACCTCTGAAAAAAAACTAATGGTCCTGCTTGGACACCTTTAGCAAGCATCCATGATGCTCCAACTCCACTGGTCATGACTGAAACGACACGAAGGATTGTTTGCTCACCAAACTTCTTGACCCCCGAGTCTCCAAATTATAAGGGAGCTTATTCAGACTTGCAGTCGTTGGCAGCTGGAAACTGCAGATGCAATCAACAGCAGCTGCTGAGTCTGCCGGTACACGATGAAGCTCTGTCGCCGAGGTCCGAGGAGAAGAAGCCGTGGACGGTGGACGTTCGTTGAACCGCCACGCCACATCCGCACGACGGGTGGCCGTCGGGGCCATGCCGCTCTCGCGCCCACGACGGCTCCAAAGGAGACACCTGAACCAGGCCAAACGGAGATAGGGAGCTTGGTATATTAGGCTAACTACTCCCTCCCTCCTGTTATATAAGCATTTCTAGAGTTCAAAATTTTTGTCAAAATATAAGTATTCTTAGGTATATGACAAAACTGAATGGGTATGTGGGTTGGTGGAGAGTTGGTGGGTAGCGTAAAATGAGAGGTATAGAGGTCTTTTAGCAGTTCTATTATTTCTTGAGTTTGAATGCTAGGAATGCTTACATTTTGGGACGGAGAGAGTAGTCAACATTTTCGTTTAAGCCCAAACTTCAAAGCCCAACAAAGGAAAATTCCTATCCGGCTATGAGCTATCCACCGTCGGCCGTCGCCTGCCCGTCACCGCCTCCTCGTGACCTCGCGCCGTCTCCCGTCGTCCCAACCCGCCTCTGCGGTCGGCCGGTCCCTGCTAATTCTCCCTCCCTCCGGTCTCCCAGGCGCAGCTCCGTGCCCAGGCGGGTGCCGGTGGGCGCCCACACGGCGCACGCCGCAGGCCGTGGTGGCACAAAGCTCGAGGGTGAGCCGCGAGCGCCGAGGGGCACGGCGTCAGGCGGTCACAAGCTCACGAGCCCCTCCTAAAATTTTTCCTGGCTCCGTCCCTGCTTGACGGTGAGAGTTGCCGGTGATTTATCGCCTTTTGCTTGCGAGGCAGTGGAGCTCGCTGTCGGTGGGTCTCTTTCAGTGTCAGCCCAGACAGAGGGCAAGCTCGCGTCGCCGGAGGCCGGCCGGGCGCAGACATCCGGCGTAGGGGCACTACTAGGGAAAGGGGCATCTGTACCGGGTGGCAACCCACATTAGTACCGGGTGGCCACCCGGTACAGCTAAGGCGGCACTAATGTGGCCGCCCACATTAGTGCCGGGTCGTGTGACCCGGTACTAATGTGGGCGGCCACATTAGTGCCGGATCGTGTTACCGGCCGGTACAGATGTGGGCTCACATCTATACCGGTTGCTAACACGGGCCGGTACTAATGTTTTTTTTATTTTTTATTTTCTTTTCAATTTCTTTATTTATAATCTAATCGTATTTGTTTGGTATGCATATACTAATATGCTTTTCGTATGTGTTTGGTATACGTATACTAATATGCTTATCCTAATGCGAAGCGTATAGATTGCATACAACATATAATACATATATATAAGCATATTGTGCATATGAAAATACGATACAAATATTTATAACAAATCAATTGTCAGAGAAGATTAAAGTTTGGATCCTTCTAAGGTTGTTTGCTTGAAGATCCTTCTCGTCGTTGCTGACTCCTAGTACTGACCCTAGAAGGAATTTCCTTCGGCTTCTCCTTCACCTTCTCCTTCTCCTTGTCATTATCGGCTTTCTCCTTCTCCTTCTCCTTACCCTTCTTCTCCTCCTTCTCATTGTGAGCCTTCTCCTTTTCCTTCTCCTTCTCTTTGTCCTCCTCGTTTTTCTGACCGGTTTCAATGCTGGGACCTGAAGTGGCATCAGTGGTCCTTGTGAACCTTGATGCACCGGAAAAAACTCTCCCCCTGGATTGATCACCTCGTCTAGAAGAAATCCACACAATTGTTCTTGAATTAGCCGGATTTTTTATGTCTCGAGAAATCCTTTCTTTATGCGATCAATCTAGAGAAGAGGTTATTAATTTCATAAGTATTATTGGTAGAACGAAGTATATAAAAATTAAGAACTAGGGATAAGTACGCACCGCTCGCTGGCGGCTTCCACCCAAGTAGTTACTTGCAAAGGTATGCATGAACTCACATACGTAGTATGGGCATAGATTGGTACCCTTCGGCTGCTTCATGCACTGCACATATTTGGGAACAAAGTTAATAAATATGAATTCTTGTATTCAGAGAAGAAGTGACATGAGATCGAAGAACAAAAAGACGTACCTCGACGTCATGGAGGTATGTAAGTTTCTCTTTGAATTTCCATTTGTACTGTACGAAGAGCATATCCCATGCTAGGTTCAACTGTTCGAGGAGAGAAATATACCAGTCTTTATATCCGCCAATAGAGTCATAGACCCAGACGTGGCCCGTCTTTGGATAGATAACAAAGAGAATCCAGTGGAAGCTGCCATTACATATACAAGTATATAAGTATATTGTAATATTTAGTGTAATTCGAAAAATAAATAAATAGATATGTGAAATAGGTTGCTCACTGGCAGTTGTACGGCAAAAGTATCATAGTCTTGTCATGTTGCCTGTCCAGAAAATTATACAAATGAACCACTGTATCTGTTGCCTGATCGTCCACATTTGCCTCATTTATTTGCATAGGATCCATGAAGTCAACGTCCATGATTCCTTGCTTCCGGCAAGATTGCATCTCCATGCTGTATGCTACAAATGAGAAGATCAGACATATGGTAGTAAGGCTACAACGGTAATTTTAAACTTATAGTAAAATAATCGAGTGCATCTTGATTGAATAGCATATGGAACTCTTCGAAAGGCACAAGGAAAGTGCTTGTACCTTGGAAAAAATGTTCCTCTCCAATTCTAACTTGGAGCATACCGTTCTCGTTTGTTCTTGACTCTTCCATGTACCAATTGTGGAACTCGTACATTCTAGTTGGAAGATCGACCAACAATCGCTCCCACAGAAGCGGCTCACCATGCACATATCGACGTCTTTGTGCCCCTGGATGAATTTCTAACTCTTCAGTCCCTAGAATTTGACCGGGTGTGATTCCAGCATCTGCACCAAATAGAAGCAATTCCTGGTCCTTGGTTGAAATAACTTTGAGGGGCGAGACGGATTGATTTGATTGGGTTCCTAGTTGTGCAACAGTTGACCGAACTTTCTGTTTCTTCTTGTTGATCTTGACTACTGCGCGATCGTAGTCAGACAACGGAGGAGGCACTGGCACTCTCAATTTCTCTTTCTCCTTGCCTGCCAGAAAATGCTTAAATTTAACCATGTCAGTTTTTTTCTCAGGTGGAGGTTTCGGGCCATGAAAATGATCATGCACTTGTTTGGCCACTATCGCATCCAGTTCCTCCGAAGTCTTCTCATAAGATTTTTTCTCTGGAGTCTTGACTATCTTCTGCTTCTTTGGACGCGGAGGAGGAGGAGGAGGTCTTCGTTTGGAACCCTTACTGGCAGAAGGAGTTGGACTCACGCTTGGATCCCTGTCACCTGCTGGATGCTCGGGACTGCTGCTGCGTTCCCTTCTACCTGGCGAGTCTTGTGCTCCCGGCACGGCGGATCGTGCAGGAGATGATGCTTCCACGGGCTGTTGTGTTATCCTTATGTGATCCTTCGGCCATAAAATGCAACGGTGCACCGCTTCTCCTAGGGTCTCTTCCCCATCAGGTCCTTCCGGTTCCAGTTCTAAGTCATCCCAAGAGTCAACCACTCGGTCCACAAAGACTTTGGCTAAATCAGCAGTTATACTCGTAAGGGGGTACTCCATAAATGTTTTCCCTGGTGTCGGTACCTCAGCAATATCGTAAGCCACCACAAGTATCTTGTTTCTTACTTTAGTCAGAAGTTCACATGTGGACCTCACAGTGATGTCATCCACGGGGTAGTGGGGTCGTCGCTCCTCGACAGCAGGGGCGCCTGCATCCGTGGCCGCTGGGGCTGCTTCCGTGTAAGCGACGCTGCTCTTACGCTTACTAGATGGGCTCATTTCATCATGAGGCCCTGATGCTACAGGTGCTTGCTGACTTGTTGAGTGCTTGCTAAGAGCGAGCGCCACACGTTGATCGATGACTTCCGCCATTTTTGCCTCATGCATACTGACGCGCTGTTGCAGCTCTCGTATCTCACGTGCTTGTTGGTCCTTAGTTCTTTTGCGGTTTCTATACGAACCAAGGTGCTGCAGGAATGCTTCTTTCCATGGTATGACAGCCTTGCCTCTGCAACGTCCACCGTGTTCTCTGGTACCTAGTGCCATAGTAAGCTCGTCATTCTCTCGATCAGGCACGAAAGATCCTTCCACTGTACTCCTTATTAAATCAACAAGCCTTCCAGCTGTCTCTCTTAATTGATCGCTCGGCACTAATATTCCATCTTCTGAATTCAGTTTGCCACCATGTGCAAAATAGTAATGCTTTGCTCACTCGGGCCAATCTAGAGTTGTCGGGATGATTCCTTTAGCCATTATATCTTGTTCATTCTGATCCCATTTTGGAATGGTCTTTTTGTAACCTCCCGGTCCGAGCTTGTGAAATTCTTTCTTCTTCCTGGCATTGGCGGTGTTGGTTTCTGTCAACTTCTTGGCCTCTGTCGATTCCTTGTGTTGCACAAAGGCATCCCAGTGATCTCTTAACTTGGCCAATTCCTTCTTCGTGAAGTCCGGTGTAAGCCCCTTCTTGATGTACTCTACCGTCAGACGCTTCTTGTACGACTGAAAGGCATGTGCAGCCTTTTGCATCGCCCAATATCTGATGTTAGCCAAGTTTGCTTCATCTGGGAATGTAAAGTGTTCTGTGATCTGCTCCAATATCATGTCCTTGTCTGTGTCCGCAACCACATCTCCCCGCACCTCCGGTGCCTCATCATCCCCATCTT
This sequence comes from Cenchrus fungigraminus, assembly GCA_036936925.1. Lineage (NCBI taxonomy): Eukaryota > Viridiplantae > Streptophyta > Magnoliopsida > Poales > Poaceae > Cenchrus > Cenchrus fungigraminus. The sequence goes on from CM072779.1 coordinate 13,944,652, forward strand.
CGTAATCGGGAGCTTCAAAAGCTCTCCAGTACGGAATGCTTATGGGGATGTTATCCCTGACAATAAAACCAATATGGTTGACCAATTTCGTCATATTTTCTTCTGGAGCAAGTGGTCTCCCTGATTCAGCGACTTCTGTCATGATGAAACGACCCTCTAGCTTCTTCTTTGGGCCGCATTTCCTTTGAGACTTTTTACTGCTCTTGCTCGAAGAAGGAACCTGGAAAATGGATAAACTATTATTAATATATGAGAAGTCGTGACGATGTCAAATCTTGAAAGTCATCATCCATATTATACATCCTCTTGTTGTGTCTCGTTGCTTTCATGGGCAACTGGTTGCTGATCTGCTTCTTGCTCTTGTTCCCCATCAACCGCGGGGATGTTGAGGAAGCTATCAGCCTCCCATCGAGCGGCCTCGTCATTGTTTTCATTTTGAGCGATCATATCCATTAAGATTCGCTCCTGTTTTTCAAACTCATCCTCATTTGGATTCATCTCGTAACTACAAATAATGACAAGAATAATTACACAAGAATAAATGTTTCATGAAAAAATGACTACAAATAATGGGCGGAAGCGTGTCGGGCGGGAGCGTGTGGGGCGGGAGCGAGTCGTGCGCGCGAACGAGTCGGGCGAGCGAACGTGTCGGGCGGGAGCGTGTCCGGCGAGCGAGCGAACGTGTCGGGTGGGAGCGTGTGGGTGGGAGCGTGTCGGGCGGAAGCATGTCGGGCGGGAGCGAGTCGTGCGTGCGAACGAGTCGGGCGAGTGAGCGAGTCGGGCGAGCGAACATGTCGGGCGAGAGCGTGTCAAGCGAGCGAGCGAGCGTGTCGGCTACCTAATTTCAAATCTAAATTCAAATCTAAATCTAAATTCTAAATCAAAATGTCCATAAATACAATTTTAAATGTTCATAAATGTCCATAAATACACATTTAAATGTCCATAAATGTCCATAAATACACATTTAAATGTCCGTAAATGTCCATAAATACACATTTCAATGTCCATAAATACACATAAATTCTAAATCTAAATTCCATTCTAAATCTAAATCTCAATTCTAAATCTAAATTCAATTTCTAAATCTATAAATCTAAATTCTATTCTGAATTCATTTCTAAATCTAAATTCAATTCTAAATCTAAATTCTATTTTAAATTCAATTCTAAATCTAAATTCATTTCTAAATCTAAATCTCAATTCTAAATCTAAATTAAATTCTAATTTTTAATTCAATTCTAAAAATGTTAAAAAAAGGGGCTGACGTCAGCCACCAGGGGGGCTGACGTCAGCCCCCCAAACAGGGGACGACGCGGCGGTGCGCGCGCGGGTACCTCGGCGGCGGGCCGGGGATCGGGACGGCGCGCGGCACGGCGGGGTCGACGGCGGCGACGGCGGGGTCGACGGCGGAGGACACGCGGCGGCGCGCGAGGTCGACGGCGGGGGACGCGGTGGGGTCGACGGCGGCGGCGACGCGGCGGTGGCGGGGGCGACGCGGCGGCGCGCTCGGGGTCGAGGTCGACGGCGGGGGTGCGCGTGGACGGCGGCGGCGCGCGCTCGGTCTAGAGGTCAACGGCCTGCGGGCGCTCGGGGTCGACGGCGGGGGCGCGTGTGGACGACGACGATGGTGGGGATCAGGACGGCGGCACGGCGGTGCAGGGCGTGGCGGCACGGCGGTGCAGTGCGGTGGAGGGAGGCGGCGCGAGGAGGAAGAAGGAGCGAGGCGGCACGGGCGGAGAACTGCTAAGTGCTGGGGGAGCGCCGCGGCTGTATACTCCACCACATTAGTACCGGTGCTCAACTAGGCCCGGTACTAATGAGCACATTAGTACCGGGGCTAGTTGGGCACCGGTACTAATGTGGGCATTAGTACCGGGCCTAGATGAGCCCCGGTACTAATGTGCCTTTTCATTTCGCGCCAAATGAAAAGGCACATTAGTACCGGGGCTCATCTAGGCCCGGTACTGATGTGCTTTTGTTTATTTTCGTTTTCGTTTTCCTTTTATTTTCCTTTTAAATTTTCAAATCTATTTGAATTTGCTCTTAAATTTATTATAAATCATATTGAATACGGTGAAATGGCAGATTAATTTAACTTAGATATATACTGTGGAATGTGAACTTACATCTCAAACTTGCCAAATCTATTAATTTAACTTAGTGATAAGTTATTTTGGTCAAAACTCTTATGTTCACTTTAAAAATCGAACATGAATATTTTTTTGCCATGTAAAATTTTACATTCGTAAGACTTGTCGTGTTATTAACATGTATACCTCGATTTAGTCTTGCTCGTGTATATTTTTACGTTAAATTATTTATTTTATACCCGACGATGCATAGAAAAATAAAATAATTAATTTTGATCCAGAGAAATACAAGTTCCTGTTACTGAGTCATAGGTACATATTACATGACTTTATTACATGACCACAAATTTAAAAAAACTTGTTACACGTCATCATCTAACGGAACGTGTGTAACCTTCCTCTTCACGAATGTTCCTTGGTTGTGATCGCGACGTAAGTACGGAGCGTACTCTTGGGCTAACAGAAGGCTTGGGTCAACCTTGACTGAAAAAGGAGGAAGATCATCATCGAACTGATCATAGTCTTCTGAAATGTCAGTCTTGTCCTCAACTCCAACGATTTTTCTTTTTCCTGGTAGAACAATGTGACGCTTCGGCTCATCAGCATTCGACTTATTATCGGTACCCTTCTTTATCGGTGGTTTGCTTGACATGTCTTTAACGTAGAAAACTTGACTCACATCATTGGCTAAGACGAATGGTTCGGCTTTGTACCCAATCTTGTTGAGATCTACTATTCTCATTCCAAAGTTGTCTGTCGTTAAACCTCCTTTATTGTTGACCCACTGGCACTTGAAAAGAGGGATTTTTAGAGGTCCGTAGTCCAATTTCCATATCTCCTCAATGACATCAAAGTATGTTTCTGTGTTCCCTTCGTCATCTATTATTGCATCTATACGGACACCGCTGTTTTGGTTTGTGCTCTTTTTGGTCTTGGGCTCTCGTGTAGAATGTGTACCCATTTATCTGGTATCCTTGGAATGTATCTACTGAGATAGATGGGCTCCTAGCCAACCATCGTAGTTGCTCATGAAAAGTTTTATCACCCCTTATTTTCTGTCAAAACCAAGACGCGAAAGTATCAATGTGCTTACGTGTCATCCAAGCTTCTGTCTTCCCTATATTTGAAGCCCGAACAATGGACTTGTGCTCCTCCAAGTATGGAGACGCAAGGGATGATTGTTTCAGGACAGTGTAATGTGCTTTATCGTATAACTCTGCATCCATATCCATCCGAGCTTTCTTCCCTAGTGTGCCCTTTCCTCTGAGTCTCCCCTCATGGCGTGATACAGACAGTCCAATCAGAGACATGTCATCAATAAAGTCGACACAAAACTCCATCACCTCCTCCGTAGCATATCCCTTTGTGATGCTTCCTTCAGGACGGGCGCGATTGTGGACATACTTTTTAAAAACAGACATCAACTTCTCAAAAGGGAACATGTTGTGCATATATACAGGTCCGAGGATAAAAATCTCTTCAACTAGATGGACCAGAAGGTGGGTCATGATATTAAAGAACGAAGGTGGAAAGATCATCTCAAAGCTGACGAGGCATTACACGACATCATTCTGTAGCTTCAATAGATTGCGTGGATGGATTGCCTTCTGAGAGATCTGGTTGAGGAATGCACACACCTTAACGATCGCTAGTCTCACATTCTCTAGCAGAATACCCCTTAGTGCAACAGGCAGGAGTTGTGTCATCAACACGTGGCAGTCGTGAGCCTTTAGATTTATGAATTTTTTCTGTTTAAAATTTATTATTCGTTGTATATTTGAGGAGTAGCCCGTTGGGACCTTCATGCTGTTCAAGCAATCAAACATTCTCTGCTTCTCTTCCTTGCTTAGGGTGTAACTAGCAGGAGCCAAGTAATTTCCTTTATCTCTCTTCTCAGGATGTAGGCTTTCTCGTTGCTTCATATTTTTCAAGTCCCTACGTGCTTCAATTGTATCTTTTGCCTTTCCATATACACCTAGGTGGCCGAGTAAGTTCACGCAAAAATTCTTCATCACGTGCATCACATCAATTGCATTGCGAACCTCAAGTACTTCCCAATAAGGTAGCTCCCAAAATATCGACTTCTTCTTCCACATGGGTGCATGCCCGTCAGCGTCGTTTGGTACATGTTGGCTACCAGAACCCTTGCCAAACACTACCTTCAAATCTTTCACCATAGAAAATACAATTTTACCAGCATGGTGTAAGGGCTTCTTACGTTTTTCTCCAACACCTTCAAAATGCTTTCCTTCTTCTCTTAACGGGTGTTTAGGAGGAAGAAATCGACGATGGCCCAAATACACGATCTTTTTACTGTATTTTAGATAAATACTGCAAGTATCATCTAAACAGTAGGTGCATGCTCGATATCCCTTGTTTGTTTGTCCTGATAGATTAGCAAGTGCTGGCCAATCATTGATGGTTACGAACAGCAATGCTCGTAGATTGAAGACCTCCTTTTTGTCCTCATCCCAAACTGGTACACCTTCTTTCTTCCACAACTTTTGCAGATCTTCAATCAACGGTCTTAGATACACATCGATGTCATTGCCAGGCTGCTTTGGACCTTGGATGATTATTGGCATCATAATGAACTTCCGCTCCAGGCACAACCAACCAGGAAGGTTGAACATGGATAAGGTCACAGGCCAATTGCTATGACCGCTACTAAACTCACCAAATGGATTGAATCCATCCATACTTAAACCGAACCGAATGTTCCTTGCTTCCCCTGCAAAGTCTTTAAATTCTGTGTCAATTAATCTCCACTGTGACTCGTCAGCAGGGTGCCTAATCTTTGCATCTGCTTTGCGTTCTTTTTTGTGCCAACTTATCAACTTTACATTGGCCGCACACCTGAATAAACGCTTCAGTCGTGGTATCACTGGAAAATACCACATTACCTTAGCAGGAATTTTCTTCTTCTTACCCCCCTCAACTTCATCACCCTCATTGCGTGGGATCTTATAACGCTTCGCTTCGCACACAGGACAAGCCTCCAATTTCTCATAATCGTCACCTCGGTAGAGGATACAATCATTAGGGCATGTATGTATCTTTTGTACCTCCAAACCCAGAGGACAAACAACCCTTTTAGCTTCATACGTTGACGCTGGCAATTCGTTTCCCTCGGGAAGCATACGATCTGCATCAAATCATCGAAGCCCTTGTCTGAAAGTCCATGTCTAGCCTTCCATTGCAACATTTCCAGTGTGCTACCCAACTTCTTCTGCCCCTCTTTGCAACCTGGGTACAACGGTTTCTTGTGATCTTCCAACATACGCTCAAACTTCTTGGACTCCTTCACATTTTCGCAATCTTACTTTTCACCGCGTAACATCTCACCGAGTTCGTCGAGAGGCTCATCAGCGGGAGCAGCTCCTTGAGTGTCGCCTATGTAATCCTCTCCCATTGGATCATCTGCAAAGGCACCTTCTTGAGTCCAATCTGGAATCTGATTATCTTCTTCTTCATCGTCTTCCATTATGACCCCCCTTTCCCCATGTTTTGTCCAAACAAAATAATTCGGCATGAATCCCCATTTGTATAGGTGGTCGTGAAGACTCTTTATCGATGAGTAATCCTTCAGATTATTGTACTTTTTGCATGGACAAATAATGAAACCAGACGGGGGCTTGTTTGCTTCCGCCACAGCTAGAAATTCACGCAACCCATTAATGTATTCCATGGAGATTCTCTTGTCCGAGTACATCCATTGCCGATTTATCTACAAAGTATCACAAAAAAATCACCCGGTGTTCATATCCAACCCACAATACACAATACGACAAACTTAAATGACCGCCTTACATAAATATAAAGTGCGACATATATATGAAAAACTAAATAAAATTAATGCTAATTAACCGATGTTTCATATTTCCAGAAGAGTAACTGTAGACAAATTTCTAATATTTCTAAACTAACTCTAGCATTTCAAGTATTTCTAAAAGTATTATTTCTAAAATATTATTTAATGGAATCTAAAAGTATTATTTCTAAAATATTATTTCAAGAATTAATTTAACTATCATTTCTAAAATATTATTTAATGCTAGTTTAATTTGAAAAAGTAAATCATATGTTCAAATAGATCAAACTAAAAAAATTCTAATTGAATATACACGTTAATGCATGGAAATAAGAAAAAATCCCCATCTTTAACTCATTTTAAATATCACAAAATACTCCTATTTCAACCATTAAAACTCGAAATAAGTTGCATATATCGAGGGAGGATGAAGTAACTAACCTCTACACCACTTCAATAGGTGAAATCGTCGAGGAATCGTCGTAAATCCGGCAAAACCTCCTCTAGGGCGCCATGAAGATTGGGCAGCTTGAGATGGGGAGAGTGAGTGAGTAGCTCGGGCTAGAGGAAGAAGAAGGTTGGGATATTTAAACGCGAGGCAATTAGTATCAGACCGTGGCTGGAGCCGGTACTAATGTGAGCCGCTCCACATCAGTACTGGTCCGTGGATGGCGCCGGTACTGATGTGGCCCACATCAGCACCGTCCGTGGCTGGAGCCGGTACTAATGTGGCAGCTCCACATTAGTGCCGGTCTCGGCCCCTGCCCGGCACTGATGCGCCACATCAGTACCGGCTCCAGCCACGGACCGGTACTGATGTGGCTCTCTGGGGGTGCGTCGGGGTTCTCCCTTCCCACCCGGTACAGATGTGAACATCAGTACCGAGGGGCAAAACACCCGGTACTGATGTCCGGGACGGAAGCCGCATTTTCTAGTAGTGGGGGCCACGGACCCACGGTGGTTAGGCGCACGTGCTCCTCGTTCATAGGCCGGGGTCCCTAGTGACAGCGAGCTTAATGTTGGTTTGGTTTTCCTTTTGCGATCAGCAGGGAAAGAGAGATTATCATGAGGCTCCTTTCGACCTACTAATAGCTAGACTGCTTTGTGCGTGTACCGTGTAGAAATGCACACAAGACCTGCGATCTCTTTACTTGTTAACTTGATAAAGGCGCGTTCAGAGTTCAGACCTGACCAAAGATACAGAGAGTGATCACCACCCACACATTGTTTCTAGAACCCTAGAATCCAAAGCCCGGCCTCCCCTCCCTATGATTAGGTGCTCCATCATTGCAAAGGGTTTTCTTTTCTTTATTAGGTGCTCCAATCTTTGGCGTCCCGTTCACCGGATCCTTGAGTTACGCGGCGCGGCCTTGTTAAATCCATAGGCGTGCGACGTTGTGCTTTGGCACTAAAGAAATGGCGCTCTCGGAATAGAATGTTCCGAGCCGCAGTTGTTTATACGCCAAGACTGGGATCACCACCACCATCCTGCCTGCGTTCCTGCCGCAGGGGAGACGAACCCGATCTCTCACGAGACGAGAGGCACGCGAGACGATCGCCGTCGCGATCGCAGCCTGGCCGCACCACCCCCCGCATGTCTCGCACGCCGGCACGCCGCCCGATCGATCAATCAGGCCGCGGGGGTCGTCGCGAATTCGGTGGCGAGAGACTGGGCCGCACGTTGGGAGGTTATTGGGCGGGGGCGGGAGAGGAGAGGGAGGGGGAGACCAGACGCCCAGAGTCAGAGGCAACGCCAACACCCTCCACAACCAACCTCTCTTCTCATCTCGCTGAATCTCTCGTTTCCGACGGGGTTTTTCTATGCCGCGCGTACGGAGGTTGCCGCCGAAACCGTAGGAAAAAGAAACCCAGGCTGCCAGGCGCGTTCATTCCGGCATGTCTGCTCCTGCCGTTGCTTCCTGCTTGCTTCATTCGGCGACTATGTGGCAACTGGCGGGAGAGCAAACCGACAGATTATTTTAGTGGAGATACACGGATCGGTAATCTATGATAGCATTACTAGATGATACTCTAAGCACATGGCTGTGATCACTTTTCTGACGGTTTTGTTCACCTGCTCCGATCCCCTGCCTAAACCTAAAGGAGGCATTCATTTCATTCGTCCCGCACAACGGTGTCCGCTACGGTACGAGATCGTTAGGAGGAACCGAGCTGATCGGCGTTAATGACCCCCCCATTTCAAATCAGGTGCCCAATCGAGGTTCCGGCTGCTCTCTGCCAAGGGGAAATGGTCGAGGTCTTGTCGCTGCGCCGGTAGCTTATCGTTTTCAGAGGTTGTTAATGCTGGGCGCTAACAAACTTAGTGATGTCCAGGTGTTCCCACACATGCATGTAAAAGGTTGCTTGGCAAATCTCCTGATCAAGATCGTACTGTGCTACTGTGCACATCGATGTCGAGACAGCTATGGGGCGACGCGTTGGAAAGAGGAGAGGTGTGCAAGATAATGCAGGGAGCACTGGATCAGTCTCAGTACATCAGACATCATGCATGTGGCTGCATAATTTTTGACAAACACTAGGAGATGATGGTTAGTGTATCTTAATCATACAGGCAACCGCAATGGGGGTATGTGTGTGTATAGGGGGTACCGGTCCTCCCTAGCCAGTGGGGTTGCGGTACCATGGAATTCATGGATGAAGTGGACACTTCCTTGCTTGCACATCAACAAGTTGCATTGGGGGCTACAGCAACCATATGAAGGAATAAACAATTATATGGGGCGTTGTTAGAATACAGTCAGTCAAGCTTTGGCAATTGTATAGTGATTTAGGTGTATTGTGCTTTTCTGGTCAGGCCAAGCAAGGACAAGATTATGACTCGCCCGGCGCGTATGCATGGATGGGCTGGATGCCTCTCTGGTCAAGCTTACAGTTCATTCCTGGCTGCTGAACCGTGTCCATTTCACTTTCAAAGGATCTGAATATGGTTGCGCGAAAGCTGTATTCAGTCAGAAAATGAAGGTGCAGGGCTACAGGCAATCGAACGAGAAAGCTGTACTCATTTTGGACTTGTCTTATCCTCTGCATTTTCTCTATGTTCTCCCTTCTTAATATAGTAAAGATGATGTATTCAAGAAAAAGAGAAGTCAAACGTAGATTTGCAAACAAAGTAGAACGATTCTTCATACTATACGCATTACTGTATTATTGAAATTAGAAAAATACGAATCAACATCGAATTGAAAAACAGCATTGTTTACATCTCAGTTCACCGATTTATCCATCAAGGAGGGAAAGCATGTCTCTTTCTCCCGGCATCTCTTTCTTTTACTACTGTTAAAATCATGATAAATGTTGGATGGATACCAACTGAGAATTGACTGATAAGTGATGACTCTCTTTGTCAACTTTGTGTGGCTCCACTATGGAGGCAGACACATTGCACCATTTGATTCTCATCTTTGCTGTCTAGTCTCAATTATCAGATTACGTGTAAGATTGTTCTAGTGGCATATGCATGTCATAATCACTGGAATTGAACTAAAGACGTAGGGTACTTGTTTAGCTTTATCTAAAAAAAATCACTTCATGTTGTTATTAGAAAATTTGCCTTATAGCTGGCTAAGTGAATCATAGAAATATCTGAATATACAGTGTCACTACCCTATATATGTCCTGTATCAGTATCAGGTCCTAGTTTACCCCACCAAGTGAAGGCCATTCCTTTTGTTAACGGGAGCACATGGCCGTTCACAGATCTCTTCAGCAGTTAGGCGATCATAGGACGGTTATGTGTATGTGTGCCATCTCTTGATCTCCCGGTTTGTAGCACGGGACAGTATCATCTATCGGCTCTATGCATTTTAATTACTACGAAATTACTGATGGTCAGCTCGACCCACTGCCACAATGCAAGCCCACCTACCCGTTCAAAAGAAAGCAACTAGTGAACTCGATCTTTTCTCCGTTCACGTTCAGTGTTCACTCTTCAGTCTGCAGTAAATTGACCTGAAACTCTGAAAGCCACAGCAGCGTTCCTTACCAGTTACCACTTCAGGTAAAGAAGTCGCTGGTCGCATTAAGCTGGCACTGGCAGGTTGCGGCTGTCTTTGTTCCGACACTGCTGAGAGCACTCGTTAGCGTAAACCTGCTTCCTCCTTATCCTCTCTCGTGCTCGGCATCTCTCGCTAACACAGGTGGTTACGGTTAATTAAAGACACGTGGATTACAGCGACGCGAGCATGGAAAGCATTTGGGATTTTGGATGGCCCGATCACATACCTAATCGCCGTCTCCATCGCCGTCCTTCACACAGGCGCTGTTGCTTTCGTTCTCGCGATCGTCGTGTTGGTCAGGGACTATTCAGCTGGGGCGAAACACCATGATCATGATCAGGGTCGACGCTGGACAGACAGTATAGTACGCTAGCACTGTAGCAGCCTAAGACTGCTTTGGGTGTGTTTAGAGGTCACAATTGGGATGCAAAATTGGGAGATTTTGCACGGATTTTGGTTGAAAAACACTGTTCTGAACTGAAAAGCACTGTAGCATTTTTCGTTTGTTTGTGGTAAATATTGTCCTACCATGGTCTAACTAGGCTCAAAAGATTCGTCTCGCAAAGTACATCCAAACTGTGTAATTAGTTTTTGATTTCATCTACATTTAGTACTCCATGCATGTACCGATATTTTTGATGTGATGTTTGATGTGATGGGGAATCTTCTTTTTGCATAGTGTATTTTGGGGGAAGTTGAGCTCCTAAACCGTAAACCGGGCCTTTGATGAGATCTTGGTCTGTGCAGTATGCGTCCGTACGTCCCTTTCAGGACCACCAGTCGTCTTACGAACAGACGATTTCTTGAGCCTAGGAGAAGACACTCCAGATTTGTTCCTTTGCAAATCCTAGTCCTATCTTTCACGAATATTTTTGTGCTGTCTATTGCAACTAAAAATCAGAAAACATCCTGCCTTTCTTGTTGCATTCGGTAGCAGCTTTTTTGCTGCCAAGTGGGTTTGGGTTGTTTTCTCTCTTCTTTCTTGCTACGATCTTGCTGTGATTTTGTGTGACGTGTGAATTTCCACGTAATAATAAGCAAATTCAGAAAGCCTAGTCTGTGGTGGTATGAATAATATTGTGTGTGTGATCGTGAGCCGAGGGCCGAGAACCCTATCACTTTTCTCACTGGTGGTGTGGATTCTGAGGTATCTTCTTGCTCTTGGGCATCAAAACAATGATGCGTTTGTACCTGTTTGATGAGACCCCGCGCCCTACCAAGATGATGTGAACGGGACGTATATAGTGAGGGTTTCGATCCGTTTGTTAGGAAAAGGAGCTTCGATTAAGACGTCGATTCCATCCCATGCCATTTCTTTATTTGAAGGAGAAAAAAGGCTTGATCTCGTTGTTGGAGTGGTGCAGCGAGGGATTTGACAAGGCATGACAAACGTTATGATTGAGATGGATAGTGTGCACAATGATTAAACTTTAGTAGTTTTGAAGCCGTAAACTTTAGTAGTTTTACCGTTATTTCAAGTGGAGGCCTTTCGTTCGTTCAAAAAAGTGGAGTGAGTACAGTCAAGCTATCTTTATGCTGCTTCTTCCTCCTTTTAGTTATTTGTATTTTTTTTTAGCAAAGGTGGATGAATTGTCGTTAATGCGCCCCCTCTTCATGAGAAAGACATCCTGTCCAAAATGAGCCTATTTATTATGAAGGATAACATGGTCCCTTCTTTCTTGTCATGGATAAGAAAATGTAGTTATGCAGAGCACACAACTTCCGTTGTAGTCTAGCTGGTTAGGATACTCGGCTCTCACCCGAGAGACCCGGGTTCGAGTCCCGGCAACGGAATCTTTTTTATTTTTTTGCAGAGTTCAGCGTCTATTTTTTCCATCTTGCTCACTTGTTTCCTTTCCCTTCTGTTGCTAGTGCTACTTGCCATGTAAATCAGTTACTAGCACTGTGTGCATTCCATCGCGTAGCTCACCCACATTACCACTGCCCAGTGCCCACCGCATCGCGATCCATGCAGCCACACCACAGCGTCGACCTGTTGTCCTGCGGGCTGCGGCACTGTCGTACTGAAAAGGATTTGCTAACAGGCGTCACCCCCGCGTCAGGCGAGAGCTAGAACCTGTCGTGAGCGGCGAGGCCGGTATGTGCGTCAAGCGCGCGAAGCGGCTGGGAGAAAGAAGAAAAGCACGATGGTCGACAAGAGGCCCATTAGAGAAAGAAGTCATCGGCTGGGCTCAAATTACAATTTCGCTGCTGGCCCAAATTACATTTACGCGCGGCTAGCAAAGCTTAACCTTCCCATAGTTCCATTAGTCGTCAGCCAAAGCAGTCCCAAAACAGTTCAGCCGAAGTGCCCGCGCGAATATCAGCTTGTCATGATCTTTGTTGCTGCTCTTTGGTCAATGGGACATGCAGCAGAGGTGGCTGCACGGCCTTAAGAAGAGCAAGAAGAGATGATCCGCTTATCCCAGTAATATGGAGCAGTGTCCCAAGGGCAAATGTTACAAAGCTTGATTTCTTTTCAGAACTGCTGAGATCAAGTTTCCCTGCTAAATTTGAGGGAGATCTATGGAGTAGATCTATTTTTTGTGCCACCATTGGGAGTAATTCAATTAAGAGGTGAATAATGTTGTGGCAAGTGCAAGTGTCATCAAAACCACATCGCAAATGCCAGCACATGTAGCAATATATCACGCATCGCAGCGCATACCAAAATGCTCGCTAGCAATTCACGCATTCATCGATTCAAAAAAATGAAAAACTAGGAGACATACTGCCAGAACTAACTTCGGAGACCCATGGCTGATGCTGATTTGTTCTGAGAGAAAAGTACTGCTGGCTGGTGGCTGATAAGCCAGACGAACAGCGGAACAGGACGAGAAGGTAGCCACAGAGATCTTATTTATTCCGTTTCGGACAAAAAAAAAAGGGTGTGTTTAGTTCTAAAAATTTTCCCAACTACCCGTCACATCAATCTTCGGACACTGATTAGGAGTATTAAATGTGAATTAATGACAAAACTCATTCCATAACTCCTACCTAATTTTTCGATACGAATCTAACGAGCCTAATTATGCCATGATTAGACAACGTCGTGCTACAGTAAACAATCTCTAATGACGGATTAATTATGCTTAATGGATTCGTCTCGCGATTTCCTGTCTATTCATGTAATTAGTTTTGTAATTAGTTTATATTTAATCCTCATAATAGGCTTTCAAAGAGACTCCAAATTTTTTTTTGAGCCAACTAAACAGGCTCTAAATATACTAGATGCAGGTCAGGTCATCTTGCTGGTCTGAAACGACATCTAATCAAGGAAGGAGGTAGTACTACTACTTTGGAGTTTGGAGGCAACAGAGTTCAGCTGCATAAACGGAAGGTAAAGCTCAGTCGAACACCTCGAGCGCGTCGTACTCCGGGCCGGAGATGGCGTCGGCCATTACGGCAGCTGGAGTGAGATTGCCGTCGGCCTCCAGGAAGAGACGCACCAGGTTCTTGGAGTAGCCGCTGACCAGCGCCGCGCCCTCCTGCGCCGCCACCACCGGCATGGAAGCCTTGGACGTCCCCAAGTTCCAGAACACCACCTCCGGTGCCGTGAACCCCTCGTCGCTGAACCGGCTGCAGATGCCCTGGTACTCCGTGTCCCAAGCCGACGCGGGGCCAGCCCACCCGTCGAAGTCCATGTCGCTCAGCACGAACACCCTCTTCACCATCATGTCCCCGCGGAGCCCGCCGGCCACCGCCGTGCGCAGGATCTTGCTGAAGACTCCCTGCAGGTTGGCACCCTTCTTGCGCGGACCGAGGGCCGCCACCAGCGGCTGCAGCTTCTCCTTGAGGGTACCGCCGTGGAGCTTGTGCAGCTGGTGCGTCTCGTCGAAGGTGATCACCCTCCCCTTCCACGGCTCCTGGCTCAGCTCCGAGATCAGGAGCCCCAGCGCGACGGCGGCCGAGACTGCAGGGTCCGTGGCAGCACCGGTGAGACCGCAGACCGCGATGCAGTTGTCAAGCCGGCCCTCCGCGGCGAGGGCGGAGACCATGCTGCGCCACTGGAGGTCCGCCGCCTCGTCGTGCTCTCCCTTGAGAGCCGCTGCGATCAGCTCGTGCGGCAGCACCGCGCCAGCGGACACCTTTGCGTGGCCCGTGCGCACCTCGTCAAAGAAGCCGACGACGCGTGGCTTGTCGCGCTTCTGGAACACCTCCTTGTACTTGTTCATGGCGACGGACGCTACGCGCGCGTACGGAAGTTCGTCCCACTGGCCCGCGCTCATGTACACCTCCGGGAGCTCGAGCACCTTGCGCAGCGGCACCAGCACCTCGCGGCGGAGCAGGTTGCGGACGCGGTAGGTGTAGTGCTTGTCGGAGAGGTCGAGGTACTCCTGGTTCGACTCGCGCGGGAAGATGCGGCGGGCGATGGCCTCGCAGAGCAGGGTCGCGCGGTCGTAGGACGAGCGGAGCAACGGGCACCACTTGGCGGCGAGCCCGATCTTGGAGGTGTCCCCGTCGCGCAGGTGTTCGACGTCGGACTTGAGCAGCTCGGCGAACGTGTCGGCGACGCGGTCGTAGAGGTGGCGGAATACCGAGCGAGCGCCGCCTGGGCGAGCTGCGCCTCCTTGTTGAGCCTCTCCTTGGCAGCCTTCGCCTCGTCGCGGCGACGCTTCGGGCGGCGGCGACGGCCGTCACCCTTGCGCTGGTCGTCCTCGCGGGGGCCGTGGAGGACGAGGTAGAGGATCTCTGGGAGGTCCTTGAGGCACCCGAACCTGGCGAAGTTGGCGAGGTTGGCGGCGAGGGTGCGCGGGTGGCGCGCGTGCATCCAGAGCGCGGCGGCGTAGAAGCCGTCCCTGTCGGACTTGCCGAGGCCGCGGACGCCGCGGAGGTGGCAGACGAGCTTGAGGGCGGTGAGCGCGTCCCGGGACCAGGCCACGTCGAGGAGCGCGGCGAGGTCGGCGTCGGAGGTGACGCCCGGGACGACCTGGAAGAAGAAGTCGACGCAGGGATCCCCGGACGAGGCGTACGCGAGCGGCTGCTGCCCGGAACGCGGCACCACCTCCTCCTCCGCCGAGTCTTCGTCCATGGACGAGTTCTCGTCAGACGAGTAGTCCGGGGACGAGGCCTGGACCGGCTTGGGATCGGCGTTGAACGCGACGGCAACGGGAGGGCCAACAAGGGCGGAGGCCGGGGCCATGGCGGCGGCGGCCGCGGAGGGGTTGCGGATTGTGACGGGGTTTTCGATCTACGCGAGATCGAGGCAGGGGTTTGGAGGGTGGGAGGCGATGGGAGATGAGATGGGTGCGCCGGATTGGAACGAGATTTATGGGAGCCGGGAGGCGGCGGGGCTTCGTGGCCGCGTGGCGGGCAAGAAAGGCCAGCGAAATCGGGGCGTGATGCAACAGACCCTGGGATCATATATGATGATGTCAGATGTCAGTTGGCCCTACCGAAACTGGTGTTTCCATTTATTGTTCATATACTACTTCCAATCAAAACTTTCGTTTCTTCCATAAGATCGGGCATCGTGGATGTCCCGTGGGCCGTGGATCGCTGAACGGAAATTTTGGGTCCAATGAACAGCTGTAGTTTAACGTGAATCACCATCCCCTCTCAAACAACTAACTTCATTAATTTTCCTAAAAAATAACTTCATTAAAGAAAAACTTCTTCAGTCACTTTTTTTTTGAGCAAAAAACTTCTTCACTCTCTCTGCGTTACACTTACACTGTTGCACATAGCTAGCTTTCGTTTTGTTTGAGAGGGAAAAGGACGGCCCACTACTAACTAGGAGTAGTCTACTTACTACTCGCCAAACGGAAAGGGAAGATAAATTGGGCCCAAAAGGACCAGCTCAAAAACTTGTTCAGTTTGCCATGGCGAATGCACTCCTGCTGCTATGCGTACTACATGTCGAGGAGGACGAGTTGCAGACTTGCAGGTACGCATGCATGCGGTGAGCTTGGAGCCATCCTGCTGGACTATCTTTCGGAGTTCCGGACCCGTGTGAGCTTGGAGCCATGGAGAAAGCTCTATCAACTAAGGGTCTGTTCTGTTGTGTGAAAAGAAATAGTAAAATTGTAAATAAATATTGTTGAAATAGTATTTCTTATTAGAGAAGATGTGATAGATAAATAGTGTTTTTTAATATTCCTTCGTGATACAGAGCCTAATTGATCGATCGACGGTCGACGCATTCATGGATGGTGATTGTGTCTGTTTGACCAACGCAATACCACGAGGCGCGCGCTTGAGTCAACCTGAATCGTCCAGACACAAATACTAATCCTTATATATATTTCGGAATGTGTCATCAAGTTTCCGTTGTAGTCTAGCTGGTTAGGATACTCGGCTCTCACCCGAGAGACCCGGGTTCGAGTCCCGGCAACGGAATTTTTAATATTTTAGCTCTGTTTTAGCGGAGATGGGTGCTTCTTGTCTTCTTGAGGCTGGACTGCCTCACGCTCTCGCGCCGTCGCCGCCATGGCGCCGACAGTGGGAGGAGAAAAGAGGGACCGACGGCCTGAGTTTTTTTTTTGTGTGTGCAAAAGCACTCACGAGTGAGCACTGTCATATGGTTACATCTTGGAGTACACGATCGCGGGAATGCCACGTCAGATCGTACATCACCAAGAAACCGTGCTGCTACTACTCTCCTTGAATTTGGAAACACAAAGGAAGCGCGACCGTGCTGCTACTACTACTCTACTTGAATTTGGAAACAGAAGCGCGGCCCTCTCTGTTCCTGATGCATTCATCCTTTCCTCTCTTCTTCACGCAGATAGAAAGCGGCCGTTGCCTATGCATCCATATGGGCACGTCTCGCACGAACAAAAAAAAAATTGAGTCTGTTCGGTTTGTTAGTCTTAACTTATTTCGGCTTGTGTCGACTTATTTTCTCTCACACAATACTATTCAATCTACCAGCTGAACAACCTAATCATGCCGAGAAAATCGGGCCGAGCTCGGATGAGTTTGTATGCCAAGAGCCCAAAAGTCCTAACCAACGCAATCACGGCCACAAGCCCCCCGTGAGAAGGCCGTCCCGCTCGCCCGGAGACCGGCGGCGTGCCTACTAGGCGTTTCTCACTTTCTTGGCGTACGCACCCTGTCCCCGGCCCGGGCCTTGCTGATTGCTGGAGAGCTCCCAGTGATCCCGTAACGTAAGAGCAACTCCAAGAGACTCTGTATCTCACAAGAGTTAGTAAAAAAAGAAAAAGATCAGAAAAAAGGCTTCCAACAGACTCGCCATTGTGGTGCATCGCTATCCAGACTCCTCCCGTCCCTCGGTATGTTTGACGAGCGTGGCGCGCTCGCCATCGCCTCCCACACCCGCGCCAAGATGTGGGCCCCACCTCCTGCATCGCGGCACTGCTGTCGTCCGTCGCCGGACCGGGCAGAGGTGAAACACCGGAAGTGGATGACGTCTGGGGAGCTCTGTGTCCGCCGGGAGAGAAGCGCCAGGATCTCGCCGCCGAGGGAGGCTGAGCTCGAACAGCGTCGAGTAGGAGGAGCGCGGGTGGCGCCGTGGGGAGGAGGTCGCGCGACGACGACAGGGAAGAGGAGCTCGGGCGGATGTCGGGCGGCGCCGGGGAGGACGTCCCTGTGTTCCTCTTCTCTCCGTCCAGAAACATAGCTGCGCCGCCCCTCTCGATTTTTTGCGCCCTGCCTTCTCCCGACCAATTTCCTCGAGCATACATCTTCGCAAGCACCGAATTCACATTCCCCATCCCTCAGTTCTGTTGCTCCGCGCCGGCGAGCTTGCCTCCACTTTTTTCATCCACCAGCCACCATAGCTAACCCTCCCAGTGAGGTCCTATGGGGCTATGGGTTGTCCCTGTCCACCTCGGTTTTTGTGTTCTAGGTGCGTGAGTAGGAGGCATAGAAGCTGCAGGGTCCATTTTTGGCCAGGGAGTCGCCGCCGTCGTCGCCTGCGCCGGCCATCTTCCGAACATCCCGCCGCTGGCATAGCCGCAATGGGTCACAGATACAAAGGAGATGAAGGAAGGAGTATGACATATGGTGGGTCGGAGAAAAGCCCGAGTGGCTCGAGCGCTCCCCCCGTGGGGCGACTCGGGCGCTCCCCCCAAAAAACCCTAGCCGCCGCCGATCGCCGCCCGCCGAGCGGGCCGCCGGACGCCCGTGCGGCTCGCGGGGAAGGCGGCGGCGGGGCATCTTCCCCTTCCTCGACTGAGTTGGGCAGGCGCGGCTGCCGGCTCGCCTGAGAGGCTCGCCGCCGGCGTGGAGGTCTTGGCGGGGGCCCCCAGATCCGGCGACGCCTCAGCCGGATTCGGTGGTCGCGCGTCTGGGGCGCGCGCCTGTGCGTGGGTGGGGCGGCGGCCGTCGCTGCGCGGAGGTGGCGGTGGCTATGCTCGACGCGGGCGGCCCGGTGGCGTCCGTCGCCGGCGAGTTGAAGACGGTGACGGCGACAGCTGGTATGTGCGCAGGGTTCGCGGCCGGTGTCTGTGCTGTTGCCTGGCTTTGGCCGTGGTTAGCGGCTGGCGGTGGCCGTGGCTGCCAGCCACTGGAGCTCGCCGTTCTGGGCCATGGCAGCCTTCAGAGGTGGGAGCCGGAGGCGTGCTGCGTGCGAGTGACAGGTGTGAAGCTGAGGTGGGTGGTGCTCCCCTTCTCTTCCTCGACGACGTTGCTGCGCCGGCGGCGCCTTGGTGGTGGGGCTGGGGGGGTTGTGCCTATGCTTGCCGGTGGTTCTGTGGTGGGACCTCGGGCTGTGCCGGACCTCTTCTGGCAGAGGCTTTGCAGAAGTGAAGGGGAGTGTTCTACTGCCATGGTTAGGTGTTTGCGGTTGGTTTGGTGGCAGTCCGGGCGAAAGCTTTCACTAACGATGTCGGTGGTGATGGTGGCGGCGTACTCTGGGCGTCGTTTTTCTCCGCTGGGGGCACCGTTGTGGGGCACCAAACTCTTGCAGCACCGGGAGCTCGGGGTGAAAACTCTGTCCGTCGCTGGACGTGTGACGGCGGCGCACTTGGCGTCATGCCCTCCCTGGAGGCGTCACATCTGGAGCTCGACCTGTGGCAGTGGGGTGTTGGTTGGCCGGTGGAGTTGCTCGTGCGCAGCGGCAGATGAGGAGCGCAAGGTCCGTGTCGGCGGGGAGGTGCGGAGGGGCCATGGAGGTCGGCAGCCTTGGGCTGGTGCGCATGGTGCAGTGGTGTTCTTGGCTTCGGCTTGGTGTAGGCGGTGCTCTCAACGTGGTTTCAGTGGCAAGGATCTTTGGAGCAGTGTCCAGTGTGACGGGTGGCAAGGTCCTCGTACACTTCAAGGTGGTTGTTTCTGAGGAGTATGAGAAGAGCTCGAGTTTGAGGAGGTGGATGTGGCGAGGCCCCCACACTTTGATCGTTCATGTCGACTGCGTTGGTGTTGTGTTGGGAGCTTCTTCTTATGCAAGGCTGGAGTCAAGGTTCGACGACTATGTGCGCGCGGCTTGAGGAGGTCAGCCCCGTGGCGGAGGAGTTCGAGTTGTCACTCAGGTTTGCAGCGGGTTGCGACTTTTGACGCGGCACAGCGTTGGTGGCAACAGCGCTTTTCTTGGTGGCTTTCTTTTGGCTCCTCTCCCAGGATGTGATGGTGTAGAGTTTTGTTGGGTGCATTTGTTTGTGTGCGTTGTTTTTGTGGTGGTGGTGTTAGTTTTGGCTTGTGATGTAAAATTGCTGCTTCTTCTTAAATGATATGGCAGTACTCCTGCCTTTAATTTCAAAAAAAAAAAGTATGACATATGGGACCCACTGTATTTATAATATATGAAGAGTTCAGTTTTAGAGTTTGCTGCTCAGTTTTTGGAGCTTTTTATTTTTTAGCTAGCTTCTTAAACTCTAAATTTAGATAAAACTAGCAACTATGCACGTACGTTGCAACGGGCCGTCATACACCCCAGCTGAAAATTTGCTTGTTTCGTCATCATACACCCCGACCACTCCTTAGCTCTCCAATCTCGTCGTCCCGTCGTGTCCCTACCATCCTAATCTCGTCTACCATCGTTCGTGTCTTCCAAACCTCACAATTGTATGCCACAGTCTCGATGTCGTATGTCCAACCTCGACTTCCCCGGCCGAATCATCGTTACCATCGCGCAGTGCCATCCTAACCTCGTCCACTGTCGTCTCCACCTCCTAGCCTTGTCATCATCTGCCCTGACCAAGCCCCTATTCCCGCCTTCCCAACCTCACTATCGCGTGCACCACCCCGACCTCGCTTGTCGTCGTCCGCATCGATCGCGTTGTCACCCCACCACCACTGTTGTCCGTCCATACTGCACCGACATGCCTGCCTCCCGGCCTCATAGTCACACACGCACCATCTAACCTGCATGTCGTCATCCGACATGACCTCGCCTTCCCCGATCGCGTCATCGTCCTTACTGCCCACGCGTCTCCCCGACATATGTATATATAATATAAAAGATAGGGTTATTTGGATTGGTACATTACAATTTTCCAAAGTTGGAGATATACCACTACAATTCACCTATTTTGAAATATACCATTACAATATTTTGGTTCCCACAAAAATGCCACGAAATACGTATAAAGCTCACTTGGGCCCACCTGCAGGTGTATACAAATACATATCCTTTTCTGCAGCTGCTCTCCCCTGTCACCGACGTGTGGACCCCACTTGTCATCTTCTTCTTCCTCCTCTGGCCGGCGCTGTATCCAAATAACCGTTCATGGTGAGGAGGATGATGTCGGCGATGAGGGCGAGGTCCTCGCGGTCGCTGGTGACCCGGAAGGACTTGAACAGCAAGAGCACCGCCCCGAGCGCGCCTGTGTAGAGCGTGTAGTCCGTCACCTGCCGCCCCGCCTTCACCCACATCTCCTCCACCACCTGCAGCCACAACCAGGGCGGGTGCCAATCAGTCGAGCAGCTGGCGGTCGCCGCGGCAGGGAACAAGAGGGAGGCGGGTAGCAGCGAGCAGGGCGTCCCTTGTCCTTGAGGTGGCGCACGACGTGGAGGAAACGGTCGGAGAGCCTGGCGTATGCCGGAGAGCCCGCGGACCCAACCTCCGCGCAGGGACCCTGCTGCTACCCGCTCCTCGGCGTCCCCGTCGGCTTCCTCCTCGCACTCCACCCGCTCCTCGCCTGCCCGAGTTTGGGAATCGTGTCGCCGCCCGATCCCCAGCCCGAGAGAAGGCCCCGGACCCCGCGGTCCGTCGGTCGCCGTCACCACCGCGAACCTCGGCCTCGGCGACGAAGTCAGGGAAGTCGTTGGGGGAAGAAGCGGTCAGCCATGGCCCCGCCAGGCAGGCTGCGACTGAGCTGCGGGAGAGAGGAGGAGAGCAGTGCCGGCCAGAGGAGGAAGAGGAAAATGACAAGTGGGGCCCACACGTATTTGTATACACCTGCAGGTGGGCGCAAGTGAGCTTTATACGTATTCCGTGGCATTTTTGTGGGAACCAAAGAATTGTAATGGTATATTTCAAAATAGGTGAATTGTAGTGGTATATCTCCAACTTTGGAAAATTGTAATGATACCGATCCAAATAACCCTAAAAGATAATAGGTATAGGTATAAACATTGATATAGAAAAGTTTGTATTAACATTGATATAGAAAAGTTTGATTTATTGGCACATTATTTAGTTGTCAAACGGTAAGTTTGATAGTTTTAATCCATTTAAACCTCCATCTCAAAAATAATAAAATAAATGTATAGACGTACTAACTACCTCCATCTTAAATAGAAACCATTAATATAATATATTAAAGAAGTATTGTACAAATGAGGTATGGTAGCTTAGCGGTTGGCGCTTTCCTATCCTTTTAATCAGGTCCGTTGTTCAAATCCCATAGGGAGTATTTTTGTTGCACAACCGGGTTCTGGTTCAGGATAATTTTCTATGCCGGTTCAGGAGCGGTTTTACGTGAAAACCGACGGTTCGAGGCGTTTGAACCCGGGTTTCCTCGGGAGTTTTTTTTTTGCCGAAGTCCGATTATATGCCGATTACGAAGTGACGGACAAAAAAATGAGCAGAAACGTTCCTCACTTTAATATTAGGTAGAGATTATTACTAGTCTGTTGGAGATGCTCGTTCCCAATTCCCATCGGTTCTCTCTTCTCTGGAGTCTGGATCGCTCCAGATCGATCTACCGCCCACCGATGCTCCGGTTAGCACGTTTGCGCGCGAATTGAAGGACCTGTACCATGGTTGCGTTAACTGAGAGCAGCAGGACTGACTGGTTGAGAGGTGGGAGTTTGTCCGGGGCTTTCCGGTGCCCGAACCTGCCTGCCAAGTGCCAACTGAGAACTGACGACGAGGCCGGCCAGGCGGGTTGGGTCTGGGAGCACGGTTCGGCCTTTTTCATGCCACTCCTGTACGTCGTCACGGCATCACGCGCACGGAGAGGAGTTGTTGGAGGCTCGGAGCTGCCGGCTACGAGCTGGATCTCGAGCGGGGGTGGATGAACAGAAGAGGAACAACCAACGGCGTGCGGACGGACGCTCGGGGGAACGTCTCCGTTCCGCCATGGCACGTTGGATTAGCTGTCTGACACGGTGGATCTCACTTATCTGACTATATGAAGTTCAAACACGACAAGATGACGGTGATTATAGTATGTCATCATGTTTTTGATCGCGTCGATGGCCTCTCACTCTCTTTCCAGTGTGGATCGTTCTACGACGCTGACGCAAGTAAACGATCACCTATCGTACGGAAACGGTTGACAGTTACAGTAAAAGACTGCAGTACTACAGTAAATGGACCGTTTGTGCGGAAAGAAAGACGGAAAAGTGGCCGTAAAAGGCTGCAGTACTGCACCCTAGCTGTGCCTGCCGGTGCCTGCTGCAGAATGCAGATGTCTCGCCGGCTGGCTGGGACTGGTGGGATCCATCCCACTAGCGGGGCCTATCCCTCTCGCCTGATGGATCGCGCCCAGCCTGCCTGCCGCGGCAGGAGGCACGTATCCATCCATCATTTCGACCGACATCCTGGGCGCTCACAAAGTGACACACATGAAAATAAGGTTCCGTTTAGTTGCCAAAATTTTTGTCAAAAAAATTTTGGCAGCCCCTTCGAAAGTCTATTAGAGGTAAAAAATGTATATTAATTACAAAATTAATTACACGAATGGACGGGAAATCGCGAGACGAATCCATTAAACCTAATTAATCCATCATTAGAGATTATTTATTATAGCATGACGTTGTCTAATCATAGCATAATTAGGCTCGTTAGATTCGTATCGAAAAATTAGGTAGGGGTTATGGAATGGGTTTTGTCATTAATTCACATTTAATACTCCTAATCAGTGTCGGAAGATTGATGTGACGGGTAGTTGGGAAAATTTTTGGGAACTATTCCGTGAATTTTTGGTGAAAGTGGTAAAATTTTTCTGTGAGAGGTGACACGGTCTGCAATGCGAAAATTTTGAGAACTTTTGGGGAACTAAGACTATCTCCAGCAGTGAACCGATCCCCCATCTGCAAAAATATCCTTATGAGAGAAGGAGAGAGAGAGAAAACATCCTCAGAAAACTGAGCATTCCAGCAATGTCGCGCAGCCCTCCTTTCATCCCAACGACCACCACCGCATCGCCTTCTCCT
Organism: Cenchrus fungigraminus; assembly: GCA_036936925.1. Taxonomy (NCBI): domain Eukaryota; kingdom Viridiplantae; phylum Streptophyta; class Magnoliopsida; order Poales; family Poaceae; genus Cenchrus; species Cenchrus fungigraminus. The sequence continues at coordinate 13,968,075 of CM072779.1, forward strand.
CCCTCCGACCGCCTCCTCCTCCTCCTCTGGACCTCCTCCGCCGGCGACGCAAGGAGCGGTGGGTACCTGACTCCCTCCGACCGCTCCCCTCGTGGCAAATCGACGGGCGGCGGCGCCGGAGCAGGGGCGGCGGGTGGAGATGGCGGTGCAGGAGCAGGGCCGCGCGGGTGGAGCAGAGCTTGCAGGCGCAGGTGGCGGCGGGCGAGCCTCGAGCTCCTCCCCCAGCGGCGGTGCTGCGCGGATCCAGCCTCGATTTGGGGAGCACCTCCGTCTCCGGCCTCTCCGCCCTCTCCGCCAGCGGCCTGGACTTTCGTCTTCGGCCTCTCCCCTCGATCTGTCGCGGGACAGATGGCTCCTCTTCCTCCCTGGAGCCGCCAACCTCGATCTGCCCGTGGCCGCGGGAGCGGATGGCTCGATCTGCCCGTGGCCGCGGGGGCGGTGACGACCTCGATCTGCTCAGCGGCGGCCTCCTCTTCCTCCATGGAGCCGGCGGCGGCCTGGACGGCGCCCGTGGCGGCGACGATCTCGATCTGCGCGAGCTGGCCGTCCGTCCGCGGACTTGGGCGCTGGCGGTGGAGTCGTCGACGGCGACGGGGGCGGATGGCTCCTCCTTCCCTGGGATGACGCGAGACAGGATGCCGTTGGCCGGGGGGAGATGAAGAGAAGAGAGAGAATCCCAGGAATGAGGGTGGAGGACGCGACGACTGCATTTTGCGGTAGCTGCTGCGGCACCTGCTGGACCTGCAACAATACTCTTTTTTCCTCATTTTGAAGATGCGAGCGGGTATGCAGCACCCGCTAGAGTCCGTCTAAACAAGACCTTACTAATACCTCCATTCTTGAATATATAGTGTTTAGACAAATTAGTTAGTTTAAAAAATAAACTAATTTACTTGTCTTAAACAACATATATTTAAAAACGGAAGAAGTAGCATTTTGGTATTTGGAAAAAAGACAAATTATCTGAATTACATTTGTAATGATGCAAGCTTTACAACTTCACACTGGCTTCTAGTCCACTACACCAGTGGGACTCTGCGGTGCCCAGATCTGGTAACACATTCACCGTGCACGATCTTCCATTCCACTCCAGACCACAGAAACAAGCACAGCTCCCCTTGACACGGAGAATCGGGATCTCGGCGTGTCACTGGACACTGAACTCGCCCATGTCGACGACGACGGGCGGCCAGCCACGAGGGCGGCGCCGGCTGGGGACAGTGAACCCCCCGAGTCCCCGTCTCCCCAATCTCCATGCACCCGAAACCCCAGATTAATTAGAGAGAAAATCCGTATAAAAATGGCCAAAAAATAAGGGGAAAAGATGAAAATATTTAAGGCGCCTCCTCTGATTTCCCAACTCCCCAACAGCCCAGCAGGCGCTCGCTCCCCACGCTGCCACGCAGATCAAATCTCAAATCTCAGCAGCAGTACAATAATCGGGGAGGTCGTCAGTCGTCACCGACCCCTAGTAGCTAGAATCGCACTCCACTCCAGTGCTCACTCCCCTACCGTACGCTTCGCTTTTTGCCCGCCTACGCCAGCGCCACCGGCCGACGCTCGCGGGGATTCGCCGGAGTGCGGAGGCGCCGCGCGTCGGAGGAGGCAGGCGAGCAGGAGGGTGGTGGTAGGGCGCGGGGACGGCGCTGGGTGGCCGACGCCGCGGGAGATGAAGGCCAAGGCCCTCCCCTTCATCGCTTTCGAGCACAAGCGGTTGGTTTCCGCTTCTCTCGCTCCCCAGCCGCGCGCATCTCGGAGACGTGTGGGTTGGTCTATGCTGCTGTTTACGGGGGATTTTTTTTGTTTCGCGGAGTTTCTGCTCGAGACTTCCGCTCGCGTGTTTCGGAGATATTTTGGGATTTTCGCGGGGATCTCGATCCGGGGCGAGAAATCGGGGGCCGAATTTGGGCAATGCAGCGCCTGGATCTCCGTATTTCTGATGTGATGAATTGCTTTTGTTTTCGAAATGTTCGGATTGTGGTTTTATGATGCTTGCAGGATCTGAGTGATGGGAAACTGCCTGAATTTTTTAAATACTAGTGCAAGTGAAAATGCTAACCCGAACTTATTAGTGAGCGTGATGGGTCTTTAGCAAATTGATTTGTCCCAGGCCTCTGATGAAGACTACTTTACTTCATGATTGCGGCATTTAGCAACCACTAGTACATTTCTGACTGACGCATTGGGTGGTGGTGCAGGGACGCTTATGGTTTTGCTGTGCGGCCACAGCACCTGCAGCGGTACAGGGAGTATGCAAACATCTACAAGGTGGAAGAGCAGTTCCCCTGACGATTCCTACATTTTGCACCATGTTTCTTCATCTTGCTGAATTGCATGTATTATGCTGCTGGCTTTGCAGGAGGAGGAAGAGGAGAGGTCAGATAGATGGAAGAACTTTCTGGATCAGCAAGCCGAGGATGGAGAGTCATCTGGAGAGGATGTCAAGGTTGCACCTTCCAACGAGGATGACGGACCTGCTGGCAAGAATGCTGATGATGAAAGGTCAGATGAGAAAACATTGAGGCAGCCAAGACCACATATGATCCAGATATGGTCCGAAATCAGGCCCTCCTTGTGCCATATCGAGGAGATGATGAACTCACGTGTCAAGAAACAACAAACATCTTCAGTTAAAGAGGGGTGCATGGGTGATGAACTGCACCCTGGTAATCCTGAAGAGAGCAAACCATCGGAGGATTCTGATGATGAGTTCTATGATGTAGAGAAGGTTGATCCTAGCCAGGAAGTGCCTGCAGCTGACATTGCCAACGCTGACTCAGGTATAAATACAAGTGCAGATCAAGAAGATTATTATCCTTGGAAGGAAGAATTAGAATGCTTAGTCCGTGATGGGCTTCCAATGGCTCTGAGAGGAGAGGTACGGCTTGCATTTTTCTAGAACAGAATTGACCTATTGTTCTATTAAAACAGCAAACCCTTTTGATTGTTGGGACAGCTATGGCAAGCTTTTATTGGTATTGGAGCTCGTCGGGTGAAAGGGTACTATGAGCGTCTCCTTGCAGCAGAAGGTGAAAAAGAAGACAGCAAATGTTCTGATTCCCCGACTACGGAAGGTGGTGATGGAAAACCCAAAGCATCTCAACCATTTTCTTCTGAAAAGTGGAAAGGGCAAATAGAGAAGGTATGCATATTATTATGATTTTTGAACTGTATAAACAGGATACAATATGCATTTGTTAATGTCATCTTTTACTTTGGAGCCTTTTAGGATTTGCCTAGAACATTTCCAGGGCATCCTGCACTAGATGAGGATGGCAGAAATGCATTAAGACGCTTGCTAACAGCTTATGCTAGACACAATCCATCAGTTGGTTACTGCCAGGTACATCTCTATCAGTCTATCTTAATGCTTATCATATTGCTTTTCATGTCAGTGAATCGCATTAGTTTGTTGGAGGAGCCCTTCCAGTTTACAGGTGTAATCTCATTGGAATACTGTATTTGAAGTTTAAAAACATGTCCACCACATGGACACACCCTTCAAAGTTTCCATGAAAAACTGAAATTGAACATGGCCAAATCAGTCTTATAGTTTTTTTACGTAACTTGTTTTTACATCACGTGGTGATACGACTGTTTGTTGAGACCGCACCCACTGCCCTGTGCCTCGGTTGCACTTTGCACCCCAGGCCCCCCCTCCCTCCCCTCACCCACTCACACACAGTCTTATAATTATTTTATAATATAATTATTAAACATTTGCACTCTCGCATTCACTGACTAGTCGATGCTAAAAATAATGCAGGCAATGAACTTCTTTGCTGGTTTGTTACTTCTACTGATGCCAGAAGAGAATGCATTTTGGTAGGTTATGCAGTACAACTACGATGTTCAGCTCAAGTGTTGATTGCGTAAATGTACTGCTGAACTAAACATCTTTTTGTATGTTTTCATGGGGTCGCCAGGGCATTGACAGGCATTATGGATGACTATTTTGATGGTTACTTCTCAGAAGAAATGATTGAATCTCAGGTATTATACATTACCCTTTTCTTTATTTTAGTGCTTGCATGCTATTGGGTGGTTTGACCTTTAATCTTATTTATTATATTATATTATATTATATTATCTGCATTTTGGTCTCCCATAGGTGGATCAGCTTGTCTTAGAGGAGTTAGTCCGAGAGCGATTCCCAAAACTAGGTGATTTATTCCTTAGATATTTCATGATTTTACCATATACTTTCTGATATATTCACAGCACAAGTTTGACAAGAACATTCATGCACTTTTTTACAGTAAATCATCTTGATTACCTTGGTGTACAAGTTGCATGGGTTACTGGTCCATGGTTCCTATCTATTTTCATGAACATGCTTCCCTGGGAGAGTGGTAAGCTTCGTTTTGCGCTTTTTGAGACATTTACCCTTTTCTATTCAAAACATATGTCCTTGCTCATGCAATATAAGCTGGGTTTTTTAGAACTGCCATTTTGAACCATAGGTCCTTTTACGAGATCATAATTGCTATTGCAATACTTTCACAGTAGCACTTTCTACCGTCAGTATTTGTACAATTGTAGTGTTCCATTTAATATATGTCTGTAAGGTTTACCGCCATTAACTTTTCCTTTGATTTGGTGTCTTGTTGATATGTGTTTCAGTAAGCTTTGACTAATATTCTGTTTGTAGACTACATTATGAGTTCACTATTATCTTTCTTTAAAATCATATCATACTTACCTTTTTCTGCTATTTAAACTTTCAGTTCTTCGTGTTTGGGATGTGCTTCTCTTTGAGGGAAACCGTGTGATGCTCTTCCGGACAGCCCTTGCACTGATGGAGTTGTATGGTACTGGTCCTTCTTTTTCTTTATTGATGCCAAACCTAACAATTATCTTGGAAGTTAAGTCCTGGATGGAGGCTTATCACCAATGTTAATTGCAGGTCCTGCCCTTGTGACAACAAAGGATGCTGGGGATGCAGTAACCCTTTTGCAGTCTTTAGCTGGCTCTACTTTTGATAGTAGCCAACTTGTTTTAACAGCTTGCATGGGATATCAAGCTGTAGGTGAAGCAAGGCTACAAGAACTGAGGAATAAACACCGGCCATCTGTTATCTCTTCAATGGAACAGAGAGCAAGAGGCCTTCGTGTCTGGAGGGACACCAATAGTCTTGCATCTAAACTATATAATTTCAAGCGTGACACTGTACCATTGGTTTCATTATCAGAAGAACAGTCAAATGACTCAACAAATAGCGATAAGAACGAAGAAACAAGTTCTGGTATTATGAATGATATGTATCGTGGCCTCACTGTCAACTCTGAGATTGACTCTTTGCCTGATCCTAAAGATCTGGTATCCTTCTCACTATACTAAACTTTTTTCATCTCCCAATTGTAAAGCAGTGGTTTCATTATACTTAAGGGACAAGATGAATAAAACATGTCCATTAATTAGGTTATTTGATGTTCAATCTATTTATGTGAAGTTTACATACATCCTTTTTTTCGTTTTTGCTGGATATCTTATCCGAGCAATAAGATGGGTGGTCAGGAAAGCGATGGATGTTACATTTTCACTTTTGTTAGATCAAACTCATTTATTGAAGTAGATGATGTAATTACCTGTAAGAAATTGAATAACACCTAGTAGTTTACATATTCAGCAAGCACTCCTGTTCATAATCTTATAGAATATCCTGCATTTTCTCTCTATGACAGAACTGTAAGATTGTGTATAATGCGTGGGTTGTATTGCTTGAGCCCCATGGGTGACTATATAAGAGTACATGGCTTACGGAAGGTTATCCCAAGATTACAGTCAATCCTAAATTAACAATATCTGGAGTTTTGAAACTGAACAATATCTGGAGTTGCCTAATATACTCTAACAAGAACTCCTGGCAATAAATGTACGTCTTATAGTTAGCATTAGCATGCTGCCAAGCACCATATCCCCAGGAATTATAGTTACAGATTATGTATTTTGCTGGCATTTTGTAGTAACTTTTGCAACCTTTATACACTCCATTGTTGAAATCTGTATATCTGTATAATCTGAGATTTTATATTTGGCTGTATTATCCCAGGTCATCTGGTTGAAGGGAGAATTGTGCCAGCTGCTAGAGGAGAGAAGATCAGCTGTTCTGAGGTTGGTTTCAAATATCCAAGAATGTGACCCTTAGGTTGCTTGAGTCATTTCCTATCCACAAAATATGAACAAACATGTATATGCACAAGTGACCAATTCTAGAACTTTAGTCAATCAGGTAACAATTGTATACATGTCACTTTTTTAGGTGTAAGTGAAGGTTGATACTCTGCTTGGGGAACAAGTTGATTACCCAGAGTTGTAATCAAAATATTTGTTCCCACAAACCCTGTTCTTTAATTGAAGACGAGAGCTAGCTAGGTTGGCAGGCAACTCTAGGTGTGAGCGCTGCCACCCGGGTTCGATTCCCAGAGTCGGACTCCGGGCTTCACCGGGGCTTGCCCACATAAATAAAATTGTTGCCTCTCGTGCATGGAGCCACAAGGGGACTGTGACGTGCCCATCACCTGCGGAGCCTGTGTTGGTTTGGTCGACCTCTCTAGGGACACGATCTTCAATCTGTGTAGTTGTAGCCTTGTAGGTCTGGGTTTGTACGTGGGGCATGTGTGAGTGCGTATGTGTGGGGTTGTGTGAGTACATGCAAAGTTCAGATACTACAGCTCGACTAGGCTACATCATTGGTTTGCAAGCCAGAAATGTAGTATTCATTTGTGATTCGATTAATTTCGATAATTGATTAACTATATTTTTTTAAAAGAAATAGGCCTCCTCCACTTTATTACAAGAACAAAGCCTACTTAGTTTACATCGCTACATGTTCCTACAGTGCTGTGCCCATGTAGTGTGCCCTGCATTTTACAAGAGTCAGTCTGTTTTACTTTTGAGAAAATCACTCCCTGGGGGTGGGGGGATGGATCCTGACTCCACAGGATGCCGGTAATGGTAGTTTACAGATGTCAGACCAAAGTCTGGAGAGTTCAAGAGGGGGAGGTGTGAGGTTTTACATCAGCATTTACATTACAAATTTGGAACACCAGAAGTCGGTCACTTGCCGGTGTGGCTCAGGGAAGTTATGGCTGATGGCACCAAAGGGTGGCCTCAGATCTGCAGTTCATCAGTCTCTTTGTTCAGTTGTCGCTAGGGTTAAACATAAGTACTTACTTCCTTGCATATTGAATTGTTCTTATTTTTTATATCATCTTTATCCAGGGCTGATGAACTAGAGACAGCACTGATGGAGATGGTTAAGCAAGATAACAGACGCGAATTAAGTGCAAAGGTAACCACAAAAGATGTTTTTTCATCTGTCTTACTGTTTGTTGAATTTGTTGTGATCCTGCATGTTGAATCTGAAGTTTGCAAAAATAGTATAACCTCTTCTCGCAACCAATTTATCTGTTAGAATGTGCTTCCTGTTCAATTAATTGTTATTAATTAAGTGGATAACCTTTCTAGATAAAAGTTTCTTGTTTCTTTGGAATATGATTCTTTTTGTATTTTCTTGTCCATCTCCTAGGTTGAGCAGTTGGAACAAGAGTTATCAGAGCTAAGGCAAGCTCTATCGGACAAACAGGAACAGGAGCAAGCAATGCTTCAGGTGCAATGCTTACCCATATGCTGCTCTAAACCTTGCTACCACTATGTCATGCAGCTACTCACCAACCAGGTGAATTGCAGGTCCTGATGCGTGTGGAGCAAGAACAGAAAGTCACAGAAGATGCACGCATCTGTGCTGAGCAAGATGCTGCTGCTCAGAAATATGCTTCACATGTGCTCCAGGTTAGTTCAATTTGAGCTAGCTACAATCCATGTTGTTGTGTTTGTATGCATGTCTTGATCTGACTCCTGTGACAACTGCTCGGTTTTTTAAGTATCTGGAAGACAGTATTGAGTTTATAGTAGCCTTTGCAATACATTACTTTTTCCTGTTCTTGAAAAAATAGTTCCTACAGGATTTGTTGTTTTTTATACACAGATACGTGTTGCGGTGCACATGCCCTGATAAGGCTGATATCTAGGTTTCTTTAAACAACTACAATGGCCTATGCAAAAAATGGGTTTTCCTGCTCTTAAGAATGAAGCAAGTCAATGCTTCCTTGCTCAACTGAATGATTTGCTGCTTGTATACTCGGTTATGTATACAGGAGAAGTATGAGGAAGCTATGGCTTCACTTGCACAAATGGAGAACAGAGCAGTTATGGCAGAAACAATGCTAGAGGCAACGCTTCAGTACCAATCTAGTCAGCAGAAAGCACAGCTGCCATCCCCTTCTCCTTCTCCAAGGTACAATTACCCTGATCTTGTTTAATAAATTTATTCTCAGATTGGTACTCGTAGTGGCAAGGCTACAACTCTAAATGACCAATTTATTGTACTTGTTCATTCTTTTATCTTATCTGGTAGCATGATACTTCCTCAAGATAGGATCTTTCCCCCAAACGCAAATAGTGATTTGACCAATAAATCTTTCCTTACGAAATGTTTCACACATTTGCTGTTATTGTTCTCCACTGCTAACTTGACAGTTGTCACTGTTGCTTAATCTCCATGAAGGACCCCAACACGAGATGGATCACCTAGCCAGGTGAACCAAGATTCATCACAGGAGTTCCAGCCTAGAAGAATAAGTTTGCTTGCCCCATTTTCCCTCGGCTGGCGAGACAAGAACAAGGTACTTTATTTTGGCCGGTGGATTATGATTGACTGGATATTATATAAGCCTTTTATTTCAGTGCAATAGCACACTACACTGGTAGTAACTTCTTTACCCAAACTACTAAGTGTTTGGGGAATGATTTCCTGTGTATTCCTCCAACCCTAGAAGGGTGGGTATTAGTTAGCTATACATGGGCCTCTATGGGCTGTACACAGGCCATATGGGCCACTCACACATATATACACTAACACCCCCCCGCAGTCTGGACTACCGGCGCAGCGGTGTACAAGACTGGCCAACAAAGAAAGAAACTCACACACAAGGTCCCCCGCAGCCACAACTAGCCACTGGCTACGTTGAGGCTAGACCGAAACTCCGAGAAGGTCGAGGAGGGAAGACCCTTGGTGAAGATGTCAGCGAACTGGGAGGTGGTCGGTACATGGAGAACCCGAACATCGCCAATGGCCACCCGGTCACGAACGAAATGCAAGTCAATCTCCACATGCTTCGTCCGCTGATGCTGAACCGGGTTGGTGGAGAGGTACACGGCGCTGACATTGTCGCAGTAGACGAGCGTGCTCTTGGTGAGCAGGCTGTGTAGCTCAGCCAAGAGCTGTCAGAGCCAGGACGCCTCAGCCACGCCGTTAGCAACAGCTCGGTACTCCGCCTCAGCACTCGAGCGGGAGACAACCGGCTGCCGCTTGGACGACCAGGAGATCAGGTTGCCGCCGAGGAAGACGCATAACCTGAGGTAGAGCGGCGCGTGTCTGGGCACCCCGCCCAGTCAGCGTCAGTGTAGATGACCAGCTCAGCAGACGGAGACCGGTGGAGGACCAAGCCGTAGTCAACAGTGCCTCGGACGTAGCGAAGAAGGCGCTTCAGCGCAGCAAGGTGTGACTCCCGTGGATCATGCATATGGAGGCAGATCTGCTGGACAGCATAGGTGAGATCCGGTCGGGTGAAAGTGAGGTACTGTAAAGCTCCAGCAAGACTCCGATAAGCAGTAGGATCAGCCACAGGATCACCCAGAGTAGCAGACAGCTTCGCCTGAGTGTCAACAGGAGTGGAGCAAGGCTTGCAATCAGTCATCCCGGCACGCTCCAGGATATCCAGGGCATACTGACGCTGGTGAAGGAGAAGACCAGTCTGACGGGGCTCAACTGTCACGCCCAAGAAGTGGTGAAGCTGACCCAGATCCTTCATGGCAAACTCCTGCTGATGTGATGTGATAATCCGCTGAAGTAGCTGTGGACTGGAGGCAGTCAGAACAATGTCATCAACGTAGAGGAGGAGGTAGGCAAACCCATCAGCATGGTGATATATGAACAACGAAGTATCTGACTTGGCCTCAACAAACCCCAGTGTCAGCAAGAAGGTGGCAAACCGAGAGTACCATGCTCGAGGAGCCTGCTTCAAACCATAGAGAGACTTGTTCAATCGGCAGACCAAATCCGGACAACTGGAGTCCACAAACCCTGCTGGCTGGCTGCAGTAGACTGTCTCGGTTAGAGTGCCATGAAGAAATGCATTCTTGACATCGAGCTGGTGCACGGGCCAAGACCGAGAGAGAGCCAAAGATAGAACAGTGCGCACTGTAGCAGGCTTCACCACTGGACTGAAAGTCTCGTCATAGTCCACACCGGGACGCTGAGTGAACCCCCGAAGGACCCAACGCGCCTTTTAGCGCTCCAGAGTACCATCAGCACGGCGCTTGATTGTCCAAATCCACTTGCCGGTCACCACATTGCAACCCGACGGACGCGGCACAAGGTCCCAAGTCTGGTTGGCAAGAAGAGCTCTGTACTCCTCTTCCATCGCACGACGCCAGTTCGGATCTGCCAGAGCCTCACGGACCGACGTCGGGATCGGAGAAAGCCGCGGCTCCCCCTCGGTGGCGGAGAGAGCCCGCGGCCGAAGAACCCCGGCCGCCTGCCGGGTCACCATGGGATGGGTGTGGCGAGGATCCCGATGGATGACCGGCGGGTGGTACACGGTCGACTCCACCCGAGAGCGACGTGGTGGAGGCGGTGGTGGTGGCGGCGGAGGTGGTGTGGGCGCCGGTGGAGGAGGCGGAGACGGCTCCGGTGACGGTGGTGGAGGAGGCGGAGCCGTGGAGCGGCGCCCGTAGACATAGCGCACAGGGGGCACATAGTCCACGGGCACCGCCGGTGGAGGAGCCGGAGAAGGCAGCGGCGGTGGAGGCACCGGACGGCGCTGGTACACCTGCACGGGCTCGGTGTAGCGTGCAGGTGGTGGCGGGGCCGCGCATGGCGCGGAAGGAGGCGCCGGAGCCGCGTGTGGCGCGGCGAGGGGCGCCGGGGGCACCGGGGCCGCGCGTGGCGCGGCCGAAGGCACCAAGCCCACGTCAGGTGCGACGAATGGCACCGGAACCGCGGGTGGTGCAAGAGGAGGCTCAGGCGCGGCACGGGGCACGACCGTAGGAGCCAGAGCCGGTGGTGTACCAGAAGGACCTGCTGGAAAAGGAAAAACAGAAACAGGTGGCTGCACCACCGGGTCAGAGAACATGGACTCAATGTCAGGATCAGGAGTGGGTGTGGAGGAGGAGGAAAAGGGGAAGTCCGACTCGTCAAACACAACATGTCGGGAGATAAGAACCCGACGAGAGGCGAGATCGTAGCAGCGGTACCCCTTATGGTCAGGGGAGTAACCAAGGAACACACAACGTGTCGAGCGAGGTGCGAGCTTGTGAGGAGCAGTGGCAGCAAGGTTCGGGTAGCAAGCGCACCCGAAGACACGAAGGTGAGCGTAAGTGGGAGGGGTACCGAAGAGAGCGTGGTGAGGAGTCGGGGCGGGAGAAGCGGTGGAAGGAAGACGGTTGATAAGGTAGGTGGCAGTGTGAAGGCTCTCTGCCCAGAAGCGCGGGGGCAGGGAGGCCTGGATCAGAAGAGTGCGCATGACATCGTTCGTGGTCCGAATCATGCGCTCTGCCTTGCCGTTCTGTGGGGAAGTATATGGACAAGACATACGCAACTGAACACCTCGGGAGAGAAAGAAGGAGCGAGAGGTGGAGTTATCGAACTCACGACCGTTGTCGCACTGGACGGCCTTAACGGTGAGACCGAACTGAGTGGACACCCAGGCAAAGAAGTGAAGGAGGGTGGGGAAGGTGTCAGACTTGGCACGCAAAGGGAAGGTCCAGGAGTAGTGAGAAAAATCATCAATGATCACCAGATAATACTTATAGCCAGAAATGCTGTGGACAGGAGAAGTCCACAAATCACAGTGGATAAGATCAAAAGCATGCGCAGCATGCGAAGAAGTAGAAAAAGGAAGCCGGACATGTCGACCAAGTTGGCATGCATGACAGAAGTGCTCAGCAGTAGTCCTAGTACAAGAGACGTCGCTACTACGACTAATCTGAGCCAAAACATCACGGTCGGGATGACCAAGGCGGCGGTGCCAGGTGGTGGAAGACGGAGTCGCGGCGAGAGCAGCTGACGAGGAGGACGAAGGTGAAGTAGAGGCAGCGGAGGTAGGAAGCCGAAGGGTGTAAAAGGGCCCGGTGCTATCACAGCAGAGGAGTGGACGCCCGGTAGCCAAATCCTTCACAGAAAGACCAGAAGTGTCAAACTCCACAGAACAAGAATTGTCAGCTGTAAATTGACGAATAGAGAGGAGATTGTGAACCATCTGAGGAGCAACAAGGACATCAGAGAGACGGAAAGGACCAGGAGCAGAACCCACAGAAGTAACCGGAAGACAAGAACCATCACCGACCATGATGGAAGAAGGACAAGAGGGGTGAGGAGGTCGGACAGAAGAAAGGATACCCGCATCTGGAGTGGTGTGGTAAGAGGCACCCGAGTCGGCGATCCACTCGGTGCCAACGGGCGGAGTCAGCCCCACAGTGCTGAAGGACTGCGCCAAGGCAGCCTGATCCCACCTCCCCGGTCACGACGAGCTGGGCGGAGGAGGTGGGGTCCAGGTCGGCGCGTAGGAGGCAGCACTCGCGACCATGGCCGCCGGCTGGTGCGGGGGACGAGGCCCCCCTCCCTGACCCTGGTGGGGCCACATGGAGATACGCCCTGACCACGGGTTGGAGAAGGTCGGCCAGGACGCACCTCCAGGAAGAGGAGCGAGAGGAGGGGTCGGAGCCTGGGTGGGCGTCCCACGACCCCCACCACCACGTCCTCGGCGGCCTCGGCGGCCCCCACACCCCCCCCCACCCCCGCTCGGCTCGGGGGGAGGAGCACCAAGGAGAGAGGCAGGCGGCGAGGCGGAGGACGGCGGTGGGGCAGCAACAAGTGCGCGAGAGGTAGAGGACAAAGACGTGGTCGAGGCAGGTGTGTGGAGGCCCCGGGTGAGCTCCTCTAGGGTGAGGGCATCACGGACCTGCAGGAAGGTGGGTGGCGGCTGCTGGTGCGTCCGCAACGTCCGCACGGCCTCGTAGCTGCTGGGAAGGCCGCGTAGAGCGTTGAGGATCAAGACGTGCTCCGGGACCGTGTACCCGAGGTCGCGAAGCCCATCGGCCGTGCTCTTCATCTTCCGGCAGTAGTCACCCACGGACAGGTCACCCTGCTCGAGCGTGCGAAGCTTGGCGTCGAGCTGGAGGGCGCGTGTCTGTGCGTTCCCGAGAAACTGAGTCTCGAGGGAAAGCCACATCACGCGCGCGGTGGGATCCGGAGTCCGCACGATGTCCTGGAGATCCAGGGAGATGGTCCCCGAGATCCAGGACATGGCGATGCTGTCGCGGCGTCGCCACGCCGGGTCGCGAGCACGGGCAGGAGTGTCGGAGAGGACGTGGCCGTCGAGAGCGTAGCGGCGGAGCACGAGGAGAATCTGGTCCCTCCAGCGAGCGTAGGAGGTGGAGGTGGAGTCGAGGAGTACGGTGACCAGGTTCTTGATGTGCGGGACCCCGTCGGCCTGAAGGTGGAGGTAGGCGACCATGGGGTCGTCCGTGCCACTCGGGGGTCCAGCACTCAGCGTGGGCAGCGTAGTAGGCGAAAGCTGCGGAGAAGAGGCGACACGCTCCCCCGCAGAGGCGTGGAGGAAGTGCTCCGCCTCGGCGACCTGACGAGCAAGAGCGTCGGCCGTAGAGCGCTCGTGCTCCCAGGCGAGGGCAGCCACACGCACGCGCTCCTCGGCGGCGGCTGCCTCGGTCTTGGCGCGCTCCAGGGCCGCAGCAAGGGCACTGTCGGCGGCGACGACAGAGGTGGGACGCGGAGGCAGCCCGCGGAGGAAGGCGGTGGCGGAGAAGGGTTCGGTCGCGGGAGGAATGCCGTAGAAGGTCGTGGCACCGGTGCCGGCACCGGGGCCGCCGAGCAGCAAGGTAGGGGCGGTGGCGGCGGAGACGGTGGTGTCGGGGCTGCCCATCGTGGCCAAGGCAGAAGAGGGGCCCAGGCGGGTGGCAGTCAGCACGGCGGCAGCGTCGGAGTTCCCCGGACCCGCGGCTGCCCCGAAGATGCGGAGGGCAGCGGCCACGGCATCAGGACCAGCCGCAGCAATAGCCGCTGCAGTGGCAGGGGAGATGCCAAAAGCAGCAGCCAGGGCGTCGGCATGCCCCTGCGCGGCCAAGGCACCCCCCAGCACAGGCAATCCCGCAGCAGGGGCAGGGGAGATGCCAAAAGCGGCAGCCAGGGCGTCGGCGAGCCCCTGCGCGGCCAAGGCACCCCCCTGCTCGGCCAATCCACCGGCGTCCGCGGCTTCCAGGGCGTCGCCCGCGCCACCAGCAGCCTCCAGCGTGTCGCCCGCGCCCGCATCGGCGCCCCCGGCGGCCGCATCGGCACCCCCTGCGCCCGCTCCTGCGCCCGCGCTCGGCCGCGCCGCGCGGAGGACGGCGTCGGCGGCGGCGAGATCGAGGGGGGGCGGCCTGGAATCGGCGGCAGCAGTGAGGACGGCTGCAGGATCGGCCAGGAGAGGTAAGGAATCGCGCGCGAGCACACCATGGGAGGGGCGGCGAGCTGCTGCAGAGGCATAGGAGAAGGGAAGGTAGGAGGAGAGAGGAGGAGGCGGTGGCCAGCCGGCCATGGCAGGGAGGAGGGGTCGGCGGCCGGCGGCTGCAGCACAGGGAGAGAGAGGAACCCTAAACCTAGGCTGATACCATGTTTGGGGAATGATTTCCTGTGTATTCCTCCAACCCTAGAAGGGTGGGTATATAGTTAGCTATACATGGGCCTCTATGGGCTGTACACAGGCCATATAGGCCACTCACACATATATACACTAACACTGAGGAAAGTCACAATCTCGTTCCTCTGACTGTTTCTTTTCATTTCTTCTCAAAAGATGCCAGGAGCTGTGCCTTGCATTAATTAGACAAAAGGACTTGCGACATCAGACAACAAACAGTAACAGTGCTAATAGAAGCAAGGATAACTACACCAGAAAAGCTACTAAGGGGTCCATAAGCTAACATAATACACCATAACCAACCAAAACAGCAACATAAGCTAATCTGACTATCTGAGTAGAAAAGCTCTTTGCTTGCTCCCTATGTGCTCATTGATAAGGTAGAAGACCCATGACAGCATTTTCATTTTGGGAATTTTGCTCATGCACATGTAAGTGGCAGAAAGTGTTAGTGTAAGAATGCTATAGGCAGCCTGTGTCTTATACTTACTGTGAGGGGGTTAATGATGTGATAAGGTACTAAAAGTTTTGTGCGTGTCTATTGTCAGACTGAGCTTCCAGCTGACTGCAAAAAGGAGCAAAACATTTCACTAGTATATTGTTTTCTAGAATTTATGATCCCAGTAGTGTGGTCCCTGAAAGATCCTGTGAGTGTCATGCATTTTGTCATTATAAGAATGACCGACTGTTCAGAAGATAGAACTTGCCATGAGCTGTCTTACGTTACGCTGTCTAAACCTAGTAATATTTTATGCTATAAGATTTAGCTTAAATTGTATTTTTGTAAGTTCAGACTACTATTATACTGAAGTTCTTCCGGAGTGGTTCAAAATGCTATTAATTCGTGGTGAGTATAAGCTCGGACTACTATTATACCGGAGCTCATCCAAACTAATGTTGCCAGCTATTGGTTTGTACGTTCTCATGAACATTTTAAAGGGGCTGGATTTAACTTGTTTTATTACTGGAAAACAATCCTCGTTTTATTACTTCTCGAGATATACTATACAGTTTCTTGGAGTGTTCATATATAGTTTGATTTGTCGCATATAAGCCTCAGGTCTTACCTCTTCCAGGATGATTTGACCTTCACTATACAAGAACTGCTATGCTTTGCCTGATTTGAAGTTATCTGTACCCTTTGGTTCCTCACAGGGCAAGCAGAATGGCACTGATGAGTCAACAAATGGCAAGCTTAATAATAACACTGAAAGGGTTGAAACACCGAAGAAGGACGATGAAAAGCAGGGTGGCTCGCCAAAAGAGGGTGATCAGAGAGTAGAAACACCCAAAAGAGACAGCGAGCCCAGATTAGAGACACCCAAGATGGATGGTGATATACCAAGTGCCGAAAGGAGCACAAATGAGATGGGCGGGCAGGAAGATCAGCTGGAGGAAATAAAATTGGATTGATGCTCCTTTGGCTGGTCTTCACCAATGTTGTTAAGCACAACATAAGGTGCCATTTTTTTTAATTATGTATTGGTAATTGGTGTATTTAGTTTCCCCCCACTTTTTGGCGTATTTTAGGTTTATAGATTCTTTGGACAGTAACTTGAGGGGAGAGAACAAATAAGTTATGTTTTGGCTGTTGGTTTTGTCGATTGGCTGTAAGTTATAAATACTCATGAAAAAAAAGGTACTCCCTCCGTTCTTAAATATATGACACCGTTGACTTTTTGCTTCAACTTTGACTGTCAATATATATTGAAGAAATTAGTTAACTAAAGTAAAATGTATATCATTATATCTATTATCCAATGTACTTTAGATTTAACTTGTTGGTTTATTGATTTGCTAAAATATTTGTAGAAAAGACGAATAGTCAAACCGACGAAAAAAGTCAATGGTGTCATATATTTAAGAACGGAGGTAGTAGTACCAAATAGGAGGTAAATTACAAAGCAATTTCTGGCCACTGCTTCTGCCATGAAGTAGAATGTTGTTCCTTATTTCAATCTGTTCCATTCGCCGTACAGGTAACTGCGTGGTTCAGCATATGCTGTTGCCGTTATATGCACCACGATTTGCCATGTCTTCTGTCTTATAGTACGCCAGTGATGTCCGCACGAGCCAAGCGCCCAAGCGTCCTTTACTTTACTGTGCCGTCCTTTTATAAAAGCGCAAGGGCACTCGGAATACTTTTTTTGTTCTTCTTCACAGGTCTACTGCTAGACGTCAACATCTTCGTGTCAAAAATGATGCAGAATCCTGATTGAGCATGTGCCTTTCGTGCGCCGGTGCGTGCATTCGGACGAGTGGTGTCACGTCCTGCCAATGGAAGCACTTCCGTGTCCGGGCTTTATACGAACAACACGCCAGTACGACGACGCCACACAAGGGGACACCCGTCGGGCAATCACCAGTCAGCAGTATAGGCAAGTCCGTCCATGCGAGGTGCTTGAAGTTTTTTCTTTCCGTTCCCATTGGTTTACTCGAATGTTCTGCAACCAATTCGAAGGAATTTTCTGCGCACATTTGCAAGTTAAATGCTAGTGACAGTAACTGATTTTACAAGCTTATTACAGAACAAGATAGGTTGGTTTGCTTCTTTCACATCTCTCTACCCCCGGTTGGTTCCACAAACGTACTAATTCAGCAAGTACGCACCAATCCACGGATTCAAAGCTAGATTGCGTTTTGGTTGCCATGCTACCCCGCGTGTACACAAGATGCCGAAGAGACCAAGAGGAGAAAGGCTACGGTTCAATGAACGGTGCGGAATCTTCCCTTCTCGGAGTCCGAGGTCTGGGAGGTGATCAAAGACCTCCCACTGGACAAGGCTCCCGACCCGGATGGTTTCACGGGTCGCTTCTACAGATCTTACTGGTCGATCATCAGGGGTGATGTGCTGCGGGCGTTCAACGCTCTCTCTGACATGGACTTCCGCAGCTTTCACCACCTGAACGGTGCTCTCCTCACACTCTTACCAAAAAACCAGACCCGGTCGCTCTTTCTGATTTCCGACCCATCAGTCTAATTCATAGCTTTGGGAAACTTTTTTCCAAAGCAGCTGCTAACCGCTTCGCTCCACACCTCTCTTCTCTAATCCCGCCCAACCAAAGTGCCTTCATCAAAGGTCGTCTCATCCACGATAACTTCCGCTACGTCCTTGGCACGGCGAGAGCACTTTATAGTCGAAAACTTCCTAGGATCATGTTTGCTTCCATGCCCTTTTCCGCAAGGCGGAATTCCGTGGTCTCCTTCTAGATCTAGGGAGGAGCATCCGCTTTCGCGTCTCTCTCTACGCTGACGATGTGGTCGCTTTCTTCTCTCCGGTCGAGCTCGATCTGCAGGTCGTCAAGGCGGTGTTGTCGCTCTTCGAGAGCGCGGCTGGCTTGGCGGCAAACTACACCAAGAGACAGGTCTACCCCATAAACTGCTCCGAGGATCACTTGTCTCTGGTCCGATCCATTCTCTCCTGCACGATCGCCGACTTCCCTTGCACCTACCTTGGGGTACCCCTTTCTTTCAAAAGGCTACCCAAAGCGGCTCTGCAGCCACTGGTCGATAAGGCCGCTAGGCGCCTGCCTCCTTGGCAGGGCAGACTGTTGAGCCGCAGTGGCTGCCTCGTTCTTACCAAATCCACTCTCTCTGCCATCCCGGTTCATATTTCGATGGCGATTTTCATCTCCCCCTGGGCACTGCGCGCGGTCGAAACCCTCATCCGTGGCTTCCTCTGGTCCGGAACAGAGGTGGCCTCGGGCGGTCGCTGTCTGGTCGCTTGGGTGAATGTCACCTGCCCCACCCGCTGCGGAGGTCTCGGCCTGCCCAACCTTCGTATCTTTGGTACGGCGTTGCGCCTCCGTTGGTTTTGGCTGGCGAGGACTGACTCGGACAGGACATGGGCGGCGTTCCGCTTCCCTGTTGACCAGGCCACTCAGGCCTTTTTCAATGCCTCCATCTCCGTGGAGGTTAGGGACGGTACCCGTGCACTCTTCTGGGAGGACAGCTGGATCTCTGGGTGCTCCGTCAAGCCCTTGGCACCAAACCTCTGGGCCGCGGTCTCGCCAAGGGTGCGCCGATCCCGCACTGTCGCTGAGGCCTTGCAGACGGGGGCGGCCGGGATTCGCTAGGTCGCGGATGTAACTCACGCCCGGACTGTGCAGGTGGTCTTGCAGTACCTTGTCATCTGGGACCTACTGCAGGAGGTCAGCCTCACGTCCGAACCTGACCGGTTCATCTGGAAGTGGTCGCCTAGCGGAGATTACTCCTCAGCTTCGGCCTACTCCGCCCTCTTTCTTGGTCACGTCGACATCCTCGGAGCACGACAGATCTGGAAGGTTCACATGCCGGGAAAGTGCAAGTTCTTCGCTTGGCTGGTCTTGCACGGCCGCTGCTGGACGTCTGACCGGCTACACCGTCACGGGCTTAGGGACTCGGACACCTGCGCGCTCTGCGCCCAGGAATCCGAAACGCTGGACCACCTGACAGTGGACTGTGTCTTCTCTCGAGATACCTAGCTCTTGGCTCTCAGGCATATTCTCCTACCGAGCCTTGCTTCGGATCGCCCGGTGAGGTTCGCAGAGTGGTAGTGCTCCGCCAGGAAGCAGGTCGCTAAGGCGCGGAGGAAAGGCTTCGACTCCTTCGTTTGGCTTGTCGCTTGGTCGCTTTGGAGGGAGCGGAACAGGTGTGTTCATGACAAGGAGACTCTCATGCCGGTAGCGCTCGTTCCGACGATCCTAGATGAGGCTAGATCTTGGGCGCGCGCGGGTTTCCTCCCGCTCGCTAGGTTGTTAGGTGTTCGCCCGGTGAGGACGGTGTAAAACTTTCGCCTTCTTTTCGTTAGACCTCGTGTCTTATTGTAATCTAAACCGGTTACGTTTTCTGCTCTCTTGATGAAAAACGTCTTTAAAAAAAAGAACGGTGCAGAAACCTGGTGCCCCACCGGACCACACCAACTGATCGCGACGCCCACGCGGGTGACACTACCCTACCCCTCCAATACCATGCGGGCGTGCGGGGCTCACAGCTTCACTCCACATGGAGGATCTAGCGCAGTCGCCACTCGCCACGCAGTAGCGTGCTCAGTGCTCACTCACGGATACCTTAAAAGCACCCACATTAGAGGGCCACCGGCGGACGGGCCACCCCACCCACTACAAACAACACACCATTTTGCCATGTGATGCATGCACTCCCCTCTTCGCGATGCGGGCTCTGAACCGCAATAATTTTGCATCCACGTTCGGCAGGCTATGTCAGTGGCCACATACAGCGTCGCAATTAGTGAATTAGTTAGCTCAAAAGCACGGTCACAACTTGGCTAGTAGTAGTAAACAACACAAATCTAGCCCGAGAAATTAAAGGGAGCATCTAGCACTAGCATACGTATTCACCATGAGGCTAATCCACCCCTAATCCTGTCGTTTACTCATAAGGTTTTTTTCAGTACACAATACCACCCTATACCACCACTTTAAAAGGACTCGTATGTAATAGAAAAGGATATATTTGTAATGATCGGACGGTTGAGATTAATTCTGTACCACCGGTTTTTTTAATCGCTTCATGGATGCTTCACTGCTTCGGGGTTTTTTTAACCGCTGCCTCATCATGATGGAGTGAGTGAAAAGGCAGTGAGTGAGTGATTAGCTGAAGAAATGAACATTGCTGTGTGAGTGACGCTGCTCCCACTCGCAACAGAGACAATGACAAGCACATGGTTGACAACAAGTGTTTTTGCAACTTTATTCCCGGGCCGGACGGACCCCAGCGGCTGGTGTAAACAAAAGAACAACGCGCGTTCCCACATCCCAACGCAACACGTCTGAAAACTCCTGCTATAAAAATGCGCTCTCCATCCTCAAACCAGGCAATCCATCCATCGAGCTCTCACCTTCTCAACTTAACCAGCACAGCAGCAGCGCCAGGCCACCAGGAGCTCAAGAGCTAGTAGAGAGAGAGAGGAGGGGAAGAGGAGAAGCTAGCAATGGAGTACGGGTACCCCTACAACGGCTGCGGCGGCAGCAGCAAGGAGAAGAGGCCGCCGCTCAAGCGGGGGCAGCTCAAGATGCAGATCGCCAGGACCCTGCTTGGCAGCCTCGTGTCCCCGGGCGCCAAGAACAGGGAGCGCAGCTTCGGGAGATAAGCAAAGCAGGAGCAGTGGAGCAAGTGCTTGCAGAGTTGCAGTTTGCAGCGGTCAGCGGCAGCTATCTCTATCTGTTTGAGGATATGCATCCTGTGGCGCTTGACATAGGGATTCTGTAAATTGGAAGAGTTTTTGTTTTGTTCCTCTTTAATTTGGTACCTATTGGGGTGCCAAGTTTTTTCCCCACTTTAGGTCTCCCCGGCCCTTTTCTGCTCACCTTCGGGTTCTTAGCTTAGAACTCTCCTCCTAGTGTATGTATGTTTATGTATTAAGCAATGCAAAGAGAGAGGTTACCAATCCCTTCTTGTTCTTGTGTACGAAATCCTAACATTATGTGACGACGATGCTATAATAAGATGGTTTTGATGTTAATTGGCTGGGTAAACTTCTCAGAACTGCATTTCAGCAGTTGAGTGAGGCAATGGATCTTTCATCCTTCCCCTTTTCCATTGTGCAGCACAGACCTTGGCCGTTTGCACTGGTTCAGCTGGCCGCATCACCCACCACCAACGCTCCGGCCTGCGCCGCCTGGTCCGGGGGCCGGGGCCTCCGGGCCACCCGGCACGCGCACCTGACACCACCGTGCAGGGTGGACGGCCATCCGTTGGCTTTTCTGGGTTTTTTTTTTTTTTGCGAACCGCTTTTCTGTGTGTGTGTGTGTTTTGAGCTGATACGACTGTGATAGAATAGTAGCATTGCTCCTGGTGATCCGAAGCAAACCCACGGCACCACTGAGGCAGATCCACGGAATTTGATTCTCTCTGCAACCGGAACCACTTTTGCTTATCTGATGGTAACAATAAACTAATGTTGTGCGCAACAAAAGAGAAGTACTTGATGTGGCTTTTCTAGGTAGTAGTACATCAACACGCATTTGCTGTAACAGTGTACAGTATCTGGCTATTTTTATATCTGGATGCAAATCTTACTGGTTGCTAGTAGTAGACAATACTAATTTCGAGATTGGTCACGGATGGGACAAAGATTTTTTTTTTTGACCACACAAAGAAGGTTTCATAATCTTGGAAATGGTGCATACACAATTTCATTCTGATAAAACACTTGTCATCTCTCTTTATAATTATCTCACATCACATATGCTAATGTGTCACTGCATCAATTGTATACGAAACATGCACTGGAACCTCAAAGGATGCAATGCAACATTTAATTGAGATTCTTAATCAGTCATCGCTTTAAAATGTATGCGTTTTAGTTTTGTAAGTCAAGCTATCCAACTTCTAACAAATTTATTTTAAAAAATGCACCAACATCAACAACGTCAATTTTGTTTTATTAAATCCATTACATTCGCTTGAATTGTACTCCCTCCGTCTCAAAAAGAAGGGAGCTAAGGGAAACGTGTCACTGTTACTTTCTCAACTTTAATACGTACAACATTTATATTTTCAAATAAATTTGTTACTTTCTCTATCTAATGGTACTAAGACTATCTCCAGCGGTTTCTGCAACCGGGGGGAAATCTTCATTTTGCACACTCAAAGGCTACTGTAGCCGGTCCAGCAGTAGCCCCAAAGGCTGCTGCAAAATGCAGCAGGCCACCCGCTCACGCGCAATCCTGGGGGAAAAGCCGCTTTCTCTCTCCTTTCTTCATCTCCACTTCTCCAACTGTCACCCCGGCCGCCTCGTCGCGCACGCCTGCCCCTCCTCTCTTCCTCCTTTGCTCGGCGGCGACGGCCAGGCACAGGCACACCCCCTCCTCCCTTCCTCACCGGATCTCCACCCGCCGAGGGCCCGCGGGAGAAGGATGTCGGCGGCGGCGCTCGATCCGGTGCGTGCGGGTCAACGCCTTGACTCCGCCGTGAATCCGCCGCCACCGGACGCGTGAGGAGGCAGCCCGGAGAAGCAGGGCCGGGGCAGCCTCGATCCGCGCGGGAGCAGGGGAGGAGCACGGGCAGTGGTGGCGGGCGACCTCCTTGCGCGCGGGCGGAGCTCCCTGCGCGCTGTCGAGCTTGAGGTCGCCGAGGCCTGGGGAAGCAGCAGCAAAGCGGATCTGGCGATGACGCGCGGATCCGAGGCCTGGGGAAGCAGCAGCAAGGCCTGAGGAGGGAGAAGAGCGGGAGGGGCGGACGTCGCAGAGCTCGAGGTCGCCGAGGTCGAGAACGCCGAGCTTGAGGTCGTCGAGGTCGAGGACGTCGCGGATTCGGCGGCGGCGGTGGAGCTAGACGGCGCCTATGGCGGGCCGAGGAGGAGGCTACGCGCGAGGCGGCGACCGAGGCCAACGCCGCCGCGCAGCTCGCCTCCGCTCCTCCGACGGGCGGAGCAGGGGCGCGAGTCGAGGGCGAGGCCGCCCTCCTGCGGTGTCCGGCGGCCGCCTGCAGCAGCGACCGGAGGCGGGACGGCGGTGGCTCCGCGCGGAAGGAGCGGGGCGACGACGCCCTCCTGCGGCATCCAGCGCCATCCTCGCTCCTCTCTGGATCCTTCCCCTCGCGCGCGGGAGTGAACTGCCGGAGCGTTGCGCGAGGAGGATGCACACGCTGCTGGAGTGTTCATCCTTTTGCAACACTATTCCCCTCTCTATCCTTGCTGCATAGAGACGGTTTGAAGATGCAGATCCAGCACATTGCTTAAGTCGGTCTAATTATGTATTATAAATATTAATATTCTTTTTTATATAATTACCTGTAGTTGAAAAAACTTTTTCCCTCGAGAAGCGAGAACTCCCTTCTTTTTGAGACAGAGTGAGTAGATCTTATCATATTTTTCATTGAATTTAGTCAAAGTTTGAAGGAGTTCGCTTTAGCAGAAAACTAAAATGACAGGGGCTGCATATTACTTTGTCTAGCTTTTAAAGAGCATTTACAAAGTCTATAAATGAATTAAATTTTCATGGATGATCTACCAGCAATCTGCCGGATAAGGTGAGGAGAAAGGCAGCGAGGAGTGGAGCCGAGAGTGAGGAGGGACGCCGTCACGCTGCAGCTGCTCCCACTCACTCACTCACTCAGGTCCAGTTTAGTTAGCTAAAATTTAGCCAAAATTTTGCTAATTTTTCAACTCTCTCTCCATCACATCACATTAAATACACCAAAAGACATATGTTCGAAGCAGTAAATGTAGGTAAAAAAATTAACTGATCACACAGTTCTGTTGTACATCACGAGACGAATCTTTTGAGCCTAGTTAGTCCATGATTGAACAATATTTACCACAAATAAACGAAAATGCTACAGTAATGCTACAGGAGTTGAAACAGTAGCTTTTGCTACTTTTTAGCCAACTAAACAGGCCCTCACTCACAATCATTCACAATGCAAGTTGCACCACCATGCACTTGGCTCAGAACAATGTGAGCTTTATTCCCGGACCCAGCAGCACTCGGAGTAAACAAAAGAGAGAACGCGCGTTCCCACCTTCCACAGCGATGTCACGTGTCTGAAAACTTGGGCTATAAAATGAACTTGCAGGAGCAGCAGCAGCAGGCAATCCAGCTCTCCCCTTCTCCCAGCGGTAGACTGGTAGAGCAAGGAAGCAAAGCAGAGGAGCAATGGAGTACGGGTACCCCTACAACGGCTGCGGCGGGAACAAGGAGAAGAGGCCGCCGCTCAAGAGGGGCCAGCTGAAGCTGCAGATCGCAAGGACCTTGCTGGGCGGCCTCACGGCACCGGCCGGCGCCAAGAACAGGGAGCGCAGCTTCGGGAGATAAGCAGTCAGAGCTAGCAGTAGCAGCTACAGCTGGGTAGATGCATCTGTGGTGCTTGCTTCGCATAGGGATTGTGCAAAGTGTTGTTCTCCTCGATTCGAAGGTGCCTGCTGGTGCCAAGTTTTGCCCCTTCGGTTCCCCTTCCGCTCACCTTCGGGACGGGTTACTGTCTCCGGGAATATGCAGTTAAGAGTCCTGTGACTGTGACTGTGAGGCAATGTAGAGAGAAGGGGATTCCTTCCTGTTCTTGCGTTCCAGGTTGTAAAGAGTTATGGTCCTATAACATGGTTTGGATGGTAACACTGTGCCCTTTTTTTTAAAAAAGACCAACACTATGCTGAATTTCAAAGAGCTCAATTTCAGGGAGCTATGCTTTGCTTTCCCCTCTCGGCTCTCACGCCGTGGCGTTCATGCTGCGAAGCTGCGCTGAACCGAGAAATCGAGAATCCGAGGTGGAAGAGGTTTTCCGGCTTCCGCTCCGCCGCGCCGAATCATCAGATTCATTTGGGCACAGAACAACGGCTCCGGCCTCCGTCTCGTCGCCGTCGCGCGTGAGGTGGGGGGGGGGGGGGGTGGGGGGGGGGACGGCAGGGGCAGGGGAACCCCCGCGCGTGCCATCCAGGAGGACAAGATTCTAAATAGTTGGTTATAACTGTCGCTATAGTTAGATGTAGCTGTTTTGAAAGGTAGCCGCTATGACATTTAGTCTGCTAAAACCGACTATAGCTCGCTAAATGTTGGTTATATCCCGCTAAGCACAGATTTAGCAATCTTACCGCTAAATACTTTAGTCCACGATTTAAAACCTTGAGCAGGACAACACTACGCCGCCTCGTGCCGCCGTGCACGGTGATGGTAAGTTCAGGGGCGGAGCCACCGGGGGCGAGCCCCCCCCCCCCCAAACGCTCCCAAAGTCCTAACACATTTAGTGTTCAAAATTCAAAAAATTGAGAAAAACAGCAAAAATCACTTCATTTTACTATGAATTTAGCTTGTTTGGCCTCCTTCATAGTTGAATGGCCCCCTCTATGGTTAGATCCTGGCTACGCCCCTGGGTAAGAGCAACTCCAGCAATAGCCCCTACTCAGACCCCCTAATTTGTTGAATAGGGGCTGCCCCCAACTTTTTGAGGCCCAAATTTTACACTCAACTCCAGCAATACCCCCAACTATACAGCCCATACTTTCGTATGACACGTGGGACCTAATCGTCAGTGGGTATAATTTCCTCCCTCCCGTGCTTGAGCTCCATTGAGCGTCGAGATCCAGCCGGCCGGCGAGACGGCTCTGCGGGGGAGTTCAAGGTGTCCCCGGCGGTCGGTGTGGGAGCTCGATCCGCAGCGGCGGAGGGAGATCCAGGCGGCCGCGGTGGAGGGAGATCCAGGCGGCGCGAGATCCGCCCGGACCCAAGCTCCGGCCAGGCAAGGTGCTGACGGCGCGAGATGCTCCTGTGGATGCGCGAATCGAGCTCGACGGTTGGCGAATCGATCTCCAGCCAAGCGAATCGAGGCGCGGCGGCGCATGGAGGCCCGGCGGAGCGGCCCTCCCGGCCGGCGAGGCGGCGTCCTCGCCCTCCCGGTCGCGCGAGGTAGCGTCTGCGGGGCTCGCCCTCTGTGCTTCGGGCGGCGGTAGGTAGAGCTCGGGGCGGGGCAGGCTGCCGCCGACGTGTGAGCTTGAGCTCCTGCCGGCGAATCGAGGCCCGACCGGGCGTGGAGGCGGCGCCCTCGAGCTCAAGCACTCATGGCGAATCAAGGCCCGACCGGGCGTGGAGGACGGGAGCTACGGGCGGCCGCAGAGGAGAGCTCCCGGCGGCGCACATGGAGGGACCGACGAGGGAGAAGCCGCTCCACTCGGTGGCGCGCGGAAGGGAAACGACCAACGAACCGACAGGGGCCTCCTCTCTCCACCCGCAGGAGAAGGGGCTGGGAGGGGGGATTTGGGTGCCTCCCTAGAATTGGTGCCCGAGTAGGGGTCCTGTTGGAGTGAGTTTTTTTTTTTTTGACCCTCGGCCCATACTTTTTGAGTTGAGGCTCAAGTAGGAGCTCTGCTGGAGTTGCTGTGAGTTGGTAACCGATCGGCTGCCACTGGTGTAGTGTAGCACTGATCCGGTGCAGTCCCACCAGATCCGCTGGATCTCGATTCTGTACCAGGGGAGGGAGCCACCTCTGATTACCTGACGATAAACTAATGCCGGAGATAAGAATACTCTAATGTGCCTTTCATGGTGAAGCTAATCAACCTGGATTTGTTATGCGCATCCGATCATTTAATATTGAGTTGGAAATCTTATGCGGCATCAGTACTAGATATCCAAGATCTCACCAGTGCAAAGAAATCCCTCGAAAAGCGATTTTAATATTTGCTCGATTGGATACTATCGACACTAGAGCTTTAACAAAGCGATATACACTGACACGCACTCCCCTGCTTGCTTTTTTGAAAAAGACAAATGAAAGATAAAATTTCAGTTTCAGACACCCTCTTTCGATAATGCATTGGGCCACAAAGATAGCACATGTTCCAAATAAACATGTAGTCAAGACATAAGTAGAATTGATGTATCAAAAAAATGAATCTGAAGAAAAAGAAGGAACTCAAAATCTCCAACAGACTACTCCAGTAATCTCTTTTCGCAGCTCCAGTAATCTCCAGCACGCTTCACATCCCTTGCTAATCATCCGCAAGAAAAGCTAGGAACACAGTGGTCACTGGTCAATGATGGGTGGTGGCTGATCCGGAAAATTCACAGGCCACAAGAAAATCAGGATTAGGCGATAAGGTGCATATAATATGGAAAAGTAATGTCACGGTTAATCATTAACCATCACCTTATCACATCGCCAGGAGGGAATTCCACTACAACAACCAGAGCGTGCCGATAGGAACCTGCTACTAATGTAGAGTTGTTGGATATTAGTAGCGTTTTGAGCAATGATTAGGATCACCGGTTAGGCTAAAAGGTAACTAAATGTGATATACAGAGTTGGATCGTGAACATACAAGTCCATCTAAGATATTCGCAAGTCCACTGCTAGAAATTTTACTATAAATTTGTATTGAAAAATAGGGTGTTAAAATAGAAAATCCTTGTATTTGTGAAAGTATTTTTCTTTATGAATTTGTTTAAGCCAATCGTTCAATGATCCCATCTGTCTTGGTCTTCATATATTCATAACCTTGAAACCATCTGAATAACAAATCCTAAAATAACTTATATTTAAAAAGCATGTAATAGAATATAGAATTTTCCTCTTATATGCACTTGAGATAAAATATTTTTTCCTCTTGTATTTCTTACATGGTATCGAAAACGATTAAATATCTATCAAATCCACATGGTATTATTGAAAAATTAGTTATCTCAAAATGTAGCAATGTTTCTATAATCCATGACTATTTTGAAGTGAAAAACGTTAAGTACTTCTACATGTACTGGTATTCATGGGGCGTCCTCACAAGGTTTAGTTTGGTCACCAAGGAAGAAGTCACCAGGCCATTCTTCATTAAAAAAATAACAGGAACATTTTAATTAAAAAATCAAAATAGGGAATTCTATCAAAGTTTATTTAGTGTAAGAAAACTTATTTCTTGCACATTATTTAAAGTGTAAATATATAAACAATAGTATGTGATTTTTTTTATCAAAGTGTAACTTGAAAATCACACAAAAAGATGTATTCGTGAACATTGAACACATAGACTAACATCGGTCCTAGAAAGGCTGAAAGGTGCACCGGCAATTGGCGTTATCGGAAAAGCCTGAAACTGAAAGTATGGGAAAAACAATTAACTGAAAAGCGCATGTAAAGGGTATGTTGTATGCAATCCACTTTTTAGACAGTGCAGATTTTTTACGTGTATAAGCAAATGAGATCCGGTGAACTCTGCAATAATTCTGAATTGCATGTTTTTGGACAACTTAATTTGATTTTACAGGGTACCGGAAAACTGGAAAAGGTCATTCTCAAATCTCAGTTGAATGTTTTCCTGGTCCAAATGGGCATTTGGAACGGGATTGTCGCCTAATCTCAAATTGCCATGAGGCTAATCCCTCCCTAATCCTGTTCTTTTGCTCATGGGCCTGCATGTCCCTTCATGGATGCTTCCAAGACCTCTGAGAACACGAGGAAAAGGTAGTGGGGAATGAGAGCTACCTGCGAGTGCGAAGTCAAGTGACGCCTTCCCCACTCGCAACAGAGACAACCACATGCTCAAAACAAAGCCTGCAACTTTATTCCCGAACCCCAGCAAATGGATGATCAACGCGCGTTTCCATCTCCCAATGCAACATGTCTGAAATCTCCGGCCTCCGGCTATAAAACGCAGGCTGCCCTGCACACTCCATCCTCAACCAAGCCATCCAGCTCTCGCCTTCTCCACCAGCGGCGCAGACCACCGGGAGCTACTACCAGAAGCTCACGCACAGAGCGAGTGGCCATCGAGAGAGAAAGGAAGTCGAGAAGCCTGCAATGGAGTACGGGTACCCCAGCAACGGCTGCGGCGGGAACAAGGAGAAGAGGCCGCCTCTGAAGAAGGGGCAGCTCAAGCTGCAGATCGCCAAGACACTGTTGGGCGGCCTCGCGGCACCAGCCGGCGCCGGCGCCGCCAACAGGGAGCGCAGCTTCGGGCGATGAGCAAGCTGCTGCTAGCTGATCCAACACTGTAGTTGTATGTTGTGTAGTGCTTGAACATATGGATTGTGCGAAGTGAGTAGCTTTAGTTTTTCTTTGATTTGGCAGTTGTTGGTGCCAAGTTTTGCTCCTTTGGTCACTTTCAGTTTCAGGGTTTTAAGCTGCTATATAGTGCAGCTTAGAGCTCTGCTCTTGGGTGAAGCAATGTGGAGAGAGATGTGTATTACTGTATTTGCTGTTTTGTGAACGGAATCCGAAGCAATATATGGTAGCAGATTTCATGGTAATCGGTCTTTCAATTTCCAAACCATTTTGTATTCGGATCGAATTGGCCGATTAGCGTTTCTGAACCATTGGGCCAGCTGCTTAAGCTTAACTGCATTCACAGAGTGCTTGACTGGTGGCTGCCCTGAACTGAATTTGGAAACAGAGGCGTAGCTGCTCTGAACTGAACCCGAAAACAGAGGGGGTCACTCTTAATCCATAACAGTTAGCTGCTCTGAAGTCTGAAGTCTGAACTGAACTCGAAAACAGAGGGGATGGCATGAGGCTGCCGCGCGCTCATCACCACTCGGACCTGTTCGCCGCGGCGCGGCCACGAACGCCGCTGAC
Organism: Cenchrus fungigraminus; assembly: GCA_036936925.1. Classification (NCBI taxonomy): domain Eukaryota; kingdom Viridiplantae; phylum Streptophyta; class Magnoliopsida; order Poales; family Poaceae; genus Cenchrus; species Cenchrus fungigraminus. Next base: position 13,997,834 of record CM072779.1, read on the forward strand.
AAGGTGCAGTCTCAGAACTCCGTTGCGAGTGATCTGAACCACTGAACCTGTACTTTCCCATCTGTATCTGACAATTAAATATTTGTCCAGCTAATTTATGCAGCATCAGTTCTACATATCACTCTCTTTTTTTACATATCACTCAGCAGTGCGAAAGAGAGGAAAAAAGATCCGTAAAAAGGTCCCTATATTTATTCGATATGATACTATCGGCACTGAACTTAAACAAAGCCACAATACAGAGATTAGCATCGCCAGTATCACATAACTTATCTACCGTTAACGTTAATCAGCAAGACAGTAACCATCATGCCAAAAAAAAAAAAAAAAAAAAAAACTAGGCCGTTATCAGTTATCACACCGCCAGGCGGGAAAACCACTACAACGGCCGGGAGCATGGCGATAGGTTCTTCATTCTGTTAGTGAAGTGTTGTTGGATTAAAGAGCGATATGCGCAATGATTATTGGAGCACCAAGTTAGGCTAAAAGATAGCTCAGGGTGATACATGGAGATGCTAGTGAAATCTGCGTCTGTGATAAACATCTAAATTACAAACTACTTGCGATTCTCAGATCATTCATTTTATTCCCTGTTATCTCTTCTATTGTTATCTGTTCTACTTGTACCCACAACAAAAGTATATAAAAACACACATTTATCGTTAGTTTTTTTTCTCCAAATTACTCGGCTATGTTTAGGCAAATATGACAGTAATACAATTTTTTGTAATTGTATATTCACATGAAGCCTAATACATTTCGATACATTAGTAATCAAATTGTTCTAAGTCCTTTTTCTCATAATAATATACTGTACTCTAGTATCATAGACAGCCTCGGTAACAAAGATATCATATGATCGAATAGCTAGAACCCGCGAGATGTTGCATAAACAAATACTGCTGCCAGCACTAATACTGTAAGGAAACTGAATATTTGGAACCCAACCTACTGTCGCCGCTGACAAGATAAAACTGGGCCGAACATGTTGCCTTCTCTTCCCTAATCTCCCCAAGCCACACGATCGATGAAATCGACACGGCAGCATGTGACGTTCCGGCCGTGAGGTCATGCGCGCGGCATACATACAATCTCTCCGGATTAGCACACTTTTTTCTTTCAGTTGCGAGCAGTTCAATTCGCAACATCTATTCTGCTGTTGAGAGAATCCGAACTAACGCACTGCGAATATCAGATGCGCCGAACCGGTCGCGCACCATAGCTCGCCGTTGACGGCTTGACCACCACCGCCAGGTCCGCCACCCCATTATTCCTCATCCATCCGCCCCGCCGGCCGCCGGCCAACTGGCGCCGGTGAGGATACAAAGGCTTGCCAGGCGTGCACTAGCGCTTTGCATTCCATTCCATGGAATCTCCCAATGCCTCGTGCGGTCTTGCCTTTTCGTACCCTATTTATACCCAGTTTTGGGTGGGGTTTGGTGCCAGGTTGCCAGCTCTTCACAGCACAGCACAGCACTGCTCCTGCTTGCTGCTACTGGTAGCAGATAGCGCAGAACGCCGGGGTCAAATGGCAACTGCTAGCAGCGACGCCACTCCGGTCATGAGGCGGTGCATCAGCAAGACGCCGTCAGGGAACCCGCTGCCACGGAGGGGCCAGGTCAAGGAGAAGATCGTCAGGGACATCGCGGCGGCTCTGGCCACGGCGGCGGTCCTCGCCTGCGACAGGACGGCCGTCGCCGGCGCCGGCAAGAAAGGCGCCGGGGACAAGAAGAAATGATCGGAGGCGACTAGCTAGCTAGCTAGAGAGAGGAAACCATCTATGTCTCCTCCGGTATAGTAGGTAATGTTTGCTTTTTGTGTGTGCTTTGCTGGCAAGCTGCCAGGCAAAAGTGTTTACTGGTTTTCATCAGGTAGAAGTGTGCACTTGTTGTTACGGGGGTAATAATGTGCCGCGTCGTCTTCTGATGAGTGTCCAAACTGCTATTATGGTTCTGTGTTGTGTCATGTTGAGTAGTATACTAATCACTTAATCAGGGAATCAGGGGGTGTGAGAGCTTAAGTACTAAATAGGGAGGGTCGGCGAGTTTTATGTTGTGATCTCTCTCGTGTTACATGTATACATGTAACCAAGCATGATAACGAAGATGTTGTTGTGTGTTGTACACCCTGTCCACCTCTGCTCTATGCTCATATCTAGTGCTGATGCAAGCACAACAATCGAGTACAGTTGGCTGATGATGTCCTGATGAGACGAGCAGATCGCTGCGTAAATAACCATCGAGCCGCCACCACACCATATGTAATGTAAGGTGCGAGAATATCTATCACGACGTATTCACTTGTTCGGGACTCCGGCGCCCGGAACCCAGAGCGAACAACCCGATGATCGCTAGACCGGAGATCGCAAATTTGGGCGTCGGGTTCTTGGCGCTCTTCCGTCGTCATTTCGCTTTTCGCATGGTCATGACCTTGGTGTAGTCGCGGTGCCCACACGGCCATGGTCGAGCTGCCCATGGTGCCAAATCTCACGGCCGCGCGCTGCCGGTGCCGGGCCGAGAGGGACACGACGCGCGGGTGATGAAGCTTACCGTGCCCGGCCGGTGCGCAAGCGCGGCGAGCGTGCGCTGGTGCGTGTGGTATCCGTGGCCGCACGAACGGCAGATGCGCACATCCTCCGACCGGCCGACCGGCCAAGCTGAGAAAGCATGCATGAAGCGCATCTCCAAAGCTCGATAGGCCGGCTGCCACCGTGGATGTCTCGCGAACCCCCTCAGATTCGCGGATCTATCGTGTATAGCAGAAGTGCAGAACCTAACAACCATCTCGGTAATTTAACATACAGCCTGATTCGAGCTGGAATGGCCATAACTGTCTAATATTCTTTCATGCCTCGACACTATATATATGTGCGACTTTCCTTGACTCAAGAGTCCTCGCATCGAAGTTACTACAAGCTTTGGTGCCCTACTTATCCATGAATGATTCGCCAAATCGACAATGCAGGTGTTGACTCAGAAAAGGGGAATCATACGTTCCTACTATTGATGCAAATCAGCCTGATCTTACGAGCAAAATTCTGTGATTCATTTTGCTTGATTCAAGGTTCGCATAAATTTTGTGCAAACTTCCAGGTTAGCACCATTAGCAGTACAACGCAAAGTGTTCTGCAAAGATGTAAGTTGCATATCTGAAGACTACTCACGTCAGCGATTGAATAAAATCAGCAAACTATCATAATAGTGCCCCATCGCTGTGTAACGATCGCATCAAAATTTTACTCATGAGTTCATGCATAGTCAACAAAAATTAATTTAGTCCTGTTATTCACAAGTAGCAACATATCTCCCAAAAGGGGTTACATGATAAAAGGGCACAAGGCAAACATCAATTGTCATGTAATCATAACACTGGGTGCCATCCGATGATTGTTGCTCCCACAAGATAGCTAGTGAACTAGAAATCAATTCCACTTGCATCTACGCTCCACCTTTCCATTTTGATAAGCAACTTGATTGGTTTGGGAGCCCAAAAATGGAGAGCTACTTCTCAACCATGTTCCAATAATACTGCTCAGGATGATTTTCCCTCGCCAGGCTCTCGGATTTGGATGGACGTTCTCGACAGGCTTGCTTCAAGTTCATTTAACTCGTCAATGTCCAAGTCATCATCAATATCGATATCTTCATCATCTGGCTCCTCAACCGCCTTGCCATTAGAAGTTGATGAACTTGGACCTGCATCCTGACTTTTCTTGCTCTGTCACATGGGATGCAAAATACATATTAGAATAGATCTATAAGAGAAATAGATACTGTGCAAGTTAATTGCAAAGCAGACTGCATACAGATGTACTATCATAGCATCTGTGTCAAATTCCATGCTAAAACATGATCCAAAACTTGAGTATCTTTCCTATTTATTAACACATATACTTCTTTCAGGAATCAGGATAAAGGTGGATAAGAGATTTGTGAAAATCAACACAGCAGTAACACATTCTGAGAATAATATCAGGTGTGAGAAAAATGAATCTCTTCAGTCCATAGAATCTGTTCAGAAGAAGATACCAGGTTACTTTTTCGATTCTTAAGTGCATCCAAAGATTTTCTAAATGAGTATATGCGAATACATAGCCACCTGTGGATTTGCCTCGTGCTCACTAAGAAAAGTTATTAAATTATTAAATTTCCTGAGTCTAAACACTATTTATAGAGAGCAATTTCAGATGTTTTGATCTTCTATCACATGAAGCGAGAGAAAAAGGAAACCTCCAAGCTAAAGACCAAGGCAGGAAGTCCAACCTGAACCAGCAACATGCACTTTATGTTTTGAACATTGGAGGCCAAGATTATATATAAATGGACATAGGATGGATATGGTAAATCATGTGAGGATCAATGTATGTTTCTTGTGTCTAATCATTTTTGTGTTTTCATCATTAAGATACAAAACAAGTACTTGATAATTTCAGTGAGAACTGACATGACATATATCACTTTGCTTCCATTTGGCTGTGGGATAATTTGTGTGTTCTGTGGGCACGAATGGGGACGGGGTTTTCTTCACTCTCAAACTCTCACCTTACTAACCTGCTAAAAATGGAACAAATATCATCAAATGAAGGTAAATTTACCGATTCTTCTTTGGCCTCAGACTCTTCCTCTCTCTCATAGACTTCATATGCTTCCGCATCATCAACGAACACACTTGCATCAGCCATGAACAACTCACGACCACTGGAAACAAGTGCAGCCACAGTTAGTAATAAATTGATAAAGGCAGAAAAAAAAATCAGCTACAAGAAAAGAAGGTTACCTCATGCGATCATTCTTAGCCCTCTCTGCCTTCAAGGCAGCTTGGCCAGCTTCTCTTTCTTCTGCCTTCTTCCTCTTCCATTCCATGAACAACTCCGTGGTCATAGGGGTGGTGGTCTTTGTCTTTTTACGCTGCAAAACCAACACATCAAGACAATATGTAATAACAACATTAAAGGAATCCAATTACAGAACAGAAATGGGGGTATCAGGGGCTTCACAATTCCAGAGAATGATGCCTATTACACTTCATTTACCTGATCTTCAATCTCGTCTTCAATGGCTATCTTATCACTCTCTTCCTCCAGTAAGGCCTTCATTTGGGATTTTAGCACATATCCAGGTGGAAGGGCATGCCTGTAGTGACAATCCTTACCACCATTTGGGCAAACCCAAAACCATCCATACTGTTTCTTCTCCACGGCATCAAGAAAGTGCTTGCAGACCTGCACAGAACAAACATTACCAAAAAATGATTTCCTATTTAACAACAGGTTGCAGACTGAGTAAACAAGGCACATGCAAGTAAACTCATATTACCAACTGATGGCCAAAGAAACAGTCGTAATACCATGTTTATAAAGAAAACAAACAACATCATATGACAAAACAAAACACTGATTATGAAAGCTATAGACAATAAAAATTTGGAATGCTGGCTCAGATGCCAATACATCAAAATATGATAGCATGGTAAATCTTTCTAAAATTGCGCTCATGACAAATATATTCAGTGCCTATACATTTGCATTCAGTTAGTCAGCATATGACAGGCATGAAGCTCTTCTACATGTCGATTGACTAGTATAACCTCTTAGCAAATTGCTTAATTATGATTTCATCTCCTGAATGTTTCAAATTTAATGACCAAGATGGTTAACAACAATTCTACATAGTTTGAAACTTGATAAATATAGATATTAACATACTATAACATGCAAAGGAACATAGAAAGTGATGCGACATGTCACATTTGACAGAAAAAAATTAGTGTTTGACTGCAAAATAGGCTGAGAGTAGTGCGTACAATATCAGTAGGCTTGTTCTGCTGATACTCTGTCCTTTTCGATTCAACAACCTTCTCCAGAGTTTCCTGATCCCAGTCCTCCATAGTTTCTGGCAATAACAAATAGCATGAATTTATACAAAACCATTTGAACAGAAGAAAGTTATATAGTCCAATCAATAATTGTCCAATACCTGCATCACGCTTGTCTGTGTAGATATCAATCTTCTCACCCTTCCTCTGGACATTCAGGTCATGTGAGAACTTGCACTTAAAACCCTTCTGGCACTGGCCAGCCTTGAAGAACTCGCACACTATTGACTTGGGATCAACACCTGTAGAGCATAATTTGAGGCATCAGAATCTGTCAGTCACCAGGATAGCAGCCACAACACGTAAAACTACCATGTTGTACCAATCCTAATAACTTGCTATATTTATGTCCACTCTACATGGTATGAAAGAGCTCCAAGATGTTGGCATTTCACAATGCACAACTTTACACTGAACAAGCTAAAAAACCATGTCAATTGATGATGCTTATCTTGCACAGACCACTTCCAAAAAAAAATTTATTGCACAGACCACTTTGATACTAAAAATAACAACGAATGGAACCGTGGCACTCATTTAATCCACATGTAAACCGATACAAACTATACAGCAATATATTGGATAGGACAATTTAAGACGCCTAAGCACAAGGAAAAAAGACCGTACCGACTGGAACCTTAGGCTGGCTGACGGCGACCTTGAACAGATCATTGAGCTCCTTCTCGCGCGCCGCCTCCTCCTCCTTCTTTTTCTGTGCACATAAATCCACATCCGCATCAAAGAAAAGGAGGAAAATCAGAAGAGCCAGGCAATCGGAGGAAGAAGCGACGGAAGCGCCCTCGGGGGCTCTCGAACTGAGCATTCTCCGGTACCTTGGCGGCGGTCTTGGACGGGTCGGGCTTGGGCTGGACGGACTGGTGCAGGGACTGGACGTACTTCTGGACGTTCTTGCTCTTGTTCTTGTTCTTGAGCCCGAAGGTCTTGTCCTCCACGACCTTCTGCTTCTTGGCCAGCTCCGCCTTCGATGGCCCGGCCTTCTTCGGCGGCATCCTGTCCCGCGGCTCCGATCCCCGCTGTCGCGAAGGTAAGGTTGGGTCCCGGGGTGGGCGGCGGGAGGAGGAGGAAGCGGCGGCGCGGCGGCGAGGAGAGGAGGGTTTCGTGGGTTTGGGGTTGCCTGGGTGGGAGGAAGGGGAAGGCGGAGGCGGAGGCGAGGAGGAAGTTTCTAGAGGTGCTAGTGGTCACGTGGCGATGTGGGGGAACTGGATTGGATGGTGGTTGTGGATACTGGGCCGCCGGCGGTGAGGGCTTCTTCTTGACTTGCACGCTGGGTCTTTGGGCTTTCGGCCTTGATAGGTAAACGTTAGAGCGGCTGGCTGGGTTCATAGTTGTGAAACGTGGTTGGATCTTCTCCCTCTCGCGTCTCTCATGACGAGCACAAGAACAAGTACAAAGTAGACCAGCGACAATATAGGTGGGGCTTCTCTTTATTATCTGTATATCGATATCTTACAATAGGGGTACTCCTACGTATATATACTCCGAACTAAGCCTAGAGTTTTGGTAAGAGCCCACAAGCAACCGGACAAGAACTAGGACTTCCAGTCCCTCCTTTCCATCCATACGGAGTCCGGTTGTTTTACAACACTCCCCTTTGGGCGATTACCGCGAATGCATATGCCTCATCAAAAACTCCATCTGAAAACCCAGTGGGAAAAAACGGTTCTTGGAGAAAAGAGTACATATCAACCGCATTTTGTATTGCACATGTTGCCTCGTCAAAAACCTTATGTGAGAAACCTTCAAGTAAAAACTCACAAAGGAAAAAAGAGTACAACATAAAACCTTTTTGGTTATACAATATTATATAATCACTATTCTTCATGAATAGTAATCAATCTTCAAGATTTATGCATGAACTTCATGATTCTTGCAACAAAGATCTACGTGATCTAAGTAAACGAGTGGTATACCTTAATGTTAAATTCAATAACTAATCATCAAGTTGATTCCTTCTAGGTACAACTTAAAGATTTCAGATTTAAATATGATTAAACATATGTTCCCCCTGATAATAACATCCTCTGAACTTCAGTGTTCAAAATGTCTGAGTCACATTCTTCATAAATGTGCATTAGTCCTTCAAAGAATTAATTTGTAATTCTTCTAGATTATATCAGGAGCAATGCTTCAAGCATTAGTAACCACTTTATTTAACTGTGCAACACAAAAGAAAATTTTATCATTTCAGAGAAATGGGGGGTAATAATTTGCTAAATTTTATATCTTCTAGATATTACAGATATTACAGTTCAAACTTCAATGTTTGATTAATAGCAAATACATCTAAGTGGATTCTAAGTTAACACCAATGATCTATTCGGTAGATCTTCTAAAGTTGGCTTGTTCCACACTTCCACTGTAGATAATCAGTCTTCAGTTGGCATTTGAGGGGATAATTCAAATTGCCAATCACCAATATACCTTCTATGGTATGTGAGGATACATACTATCAATGCTGGTTGATTGCGTATGCACTTACTGGTGCTTGTACGGCTCATTCAGGACCATACGAATTCTCACCTCATTCTTAATTCAATCACTTGGGTCTGTATGAATTTTCATTTATATCTTCAGGATTATTGGTGTTCACTCGGAAATTAATTGATTAGTCCTTCATTGACTATATCCTTTAAGGATTTTCTAATTCTTCGAGAATAGTATTTCTCTTCTATGAGAAATTCTCTCATGCAAGAGAGAAGTCATTTACTTGTTAATTTGAGCTCTTCAATAAACTCTTTTATTTGAACGTGTTATTCATAATAAGTCACTTTATGACTTCATATCTTTCGAGGAATTGCTCTTCTAGAGACTATTAATATTCATTCAGAAATATTGTCAACCTTAGACATTTATTACTTAGTATGAGATTTACATTCTATTATTTTCATCTTTTATTCCTTCAAGGAATGATGAATCCTTCAAGGATCATCTCTTATGAATTTTCAAAATCCATCAATTAACTGCATAATATATATTTCAGTGTATTATTTCCATATGCCAGATAAGTAGCAGAATATTGATTCATACATAATGGGAGTTTTCTAGCCTTTTGAAAGACTTATGAACCATTATATTTCACCATGTCATTATATCATAATGATTCATCCAATTTGAACTTCCAGTTTCAAATATTTCTACATGGTTCAACCTCAATTGCATTCTTCAATTTGACCCAACATGATTGCTTCATGCAACTTTGCCATGGACTTTATTTATGAATCCATATTCCCGTTAGAGAAATATTTGCAATAATAGAGGTAATATGTTGTCGACATTCATTCTTTTCTCTCCCATATCTTCAGGACAAGACTATGATATAGTCAACTAGTATCTGCTATCCCGACACAAAATATTGAGCGCGCTTTATAGTGTTAGGCATTCATCTTCAAGATGACCATTTCTTAGTTTGTGAGACATTCGACCATAATGGTCTTCTTTCCAGAATCCTATGGAGATTTCAATAAATTGTTTGACAAATTCATTTAATCCAAAACCAACAGGCGTCCCCGTAGATTTTAAATTAATGATCAAGTCATTTGCCCTGGTGAGTATATTATTAAATACCCGGGATATACCACACATAGCATTCTGTTTACTACAAGTAAACTTAACTTCTAGTTAATAACTTCAGGTTGTATCTCCTCATTCCAGATTCCCATATGTGAGTATTCATTATGTGCACATTCTCACTAGGATAAAATACTTCATGAATTTTCACTTCAAGTGTATTTTCCACGTCAGGTGGTGCCATTCGTAGCCTTCCTCACATTTTAATTCACTGGCATTATACTTCGCTTCGTGCGAGGATGACTGAGTGCGTATTTCTAGTTTAAAAATTTATTCAAAATATAATCTACATGGAAAATCTTTTGGAAAATTTAATTGCTTTTACATTCGGGATTTCCTCATTTGCTTTTTAATCCATAATCCATAATTATTTTTCACACAATGGACTATCATGTCCATTTTGTTTTCATTTTTTTTGCAAATACATTCTAATTGGGCAAACCAATTTCTAATTGGATAAATTTCCTACCAGGTCCATTCTAGACCAGTTTGCTCCCCCTGATCTTAGCCTTCTTGACTAAAGATTAATATCTGACTTCTAGTCATTTTGCACATATGTATATAATACATTGGTTTGTCAGCATGCTTGCTTGTTGATAAAGTGCAATTATGGTTTACTGACCATCTTATCAGAGTGGGAGCTACTTCTCAACAGGAGAAGTTTTTCATGAGCACAACATGCAAGCTAGTGCAATAATAGGAAACATAATGGTTGCAAGCCAATGTTTAAGCGAAATATTGATGTGATGTTCATGCAAAGACTTCTGATTAATATGGTGACATGCATGTCCTCATATTAGTGTGGAATAACTATTAACTTTGTCATTCTGAGTGACAAAGTAATATTAGGATTAAAAAGTTACGCAAAGCTACATGCTTAGTCATTAAAGTGACTATGGCTACTGGCCAACTTGCGTATTGATTGTCCATCAATCTAACAGGATGAGACTCTAAACCAATCAATCTTACAGGATTAGGAAATGCATATTAGAAATTTCAATTTTATCCACATTCTTTATGTCTCTAAGCTAGGCCCCAATTCATTCCCTTTTTCATACCATAGTTGCACTTTCAGTTGATGCTATGCTTCAAGCATGATCTATGAATTACTTCAATTATTTCATAGAATTAAATTATACTGCTAGTATAAATAGGATATGGTATGAAATCCATGTAGATATACTATTCAGTGTACACCAATGTGGTTTGGGTAGAATAAACTTCAAGTACTTAGAGGGCTCATGCATTCAGTACATGATTGAGTAATATACAACTTCATAGCTAAATTGAATATTCTAAGTTCAATTATAGAGCTTGCATATTACTAGTTAATGTGCTTCATAGAAATTCAGTTTCTATTCTACCTGCATGGTAGTAATGCACAATAACTACAACCTACATGATTTACTTGAGACTTGAGTGGAAAAAACATTCAAATAATTATCAAATAGTCAATTTAAAGCAATTATTCACAATATTCATTTTGTAATTCTTTTATATATTCCATGAGATTAAAGTAATTACTACGAGTAAAAACTGTTATAAGCAAGTGGGCATCAAGATAAGGTGAGAAAACCTATACAGAGGTAAGAAACACCAATTTGCCCTTTTATTCTGGGAAACATTCCTAAGCTAATGCTAAACTTCTGGTCTTAACGCAAAAGACAAATGCTTACTCTTCATGAGCATAACCAAATTCTCCAGGAATATTACTTAATAATGCAACTTATGTAGGAAATTTTATTCACTAGTGGTTTTGGGTGAGTATGAGACTTCATGATCTCAATGCATCTCCCCCAGAGCCCAACATCACTTCTAGAATATATACTATTTTCTTTCCACTTCTACGATTTACACAATTTTTGATTGCATAAGTATTTTCTATATCGAGTTTTTGCATATTCTTCTTGAATTGCAAAGATGCCGATGTGGCTAAGAAATATGATTCTTCAAGAAAATATATTATTTCTGTATAACTTCATGTTATGTATGAACTCAATAGTTGACATACTTCTTAAGAAATTGCTGCTATTGCAAATTCAAAATGTCATGTTGGGAAGTTGGCTAAAATAACTTTCAGAGTTATAGCATTTCTTCTAGAAATTACATGGTGCTAGACTTACCAATATTATATTTCTTCTAGAAATAATGGACTTAATGTCACATCCTACATTATTCATGCATTTGCTACAGGCACACTTCATGTGTTTAAATGCATAAAAGCAAGTGCAAAATTAATTAATGTTGATTAATCTATTCAGTAGTTTATTTCCCAGAATATTCCTAGCAAAAAAAATATTTACCCATTTACATAGTTGCCAGGAAAAAAATTTGACACTCTCACGATTGAGAGATGTCATAAACCTAAAACCAGTTTCTATGATTAAAGGTAATTTTCTAGCCACTTCAAGGATTAATGGTTTAATTTGCAGAAAAACGTGCTAGAAAAAAAATATGAATCTCAAAAAGGGGTTTTCAAATTTAGAGAGCTCATGTACCTAAAATCATGTTGCTATGATTAAAGGTATTGTTTACTGAATTTATGCAAAAATTATAATAATTATTTCATAAAACAGTAAACAAAAAGATTAATTTACAGAAGGTGTAAACTGTAAATAACAATAAACACCTTAACATGCTGCAAAAACCGAGTCACATGAGTGTTTTCTGCTAGAAAATCCCCAAACCCTTTGATTTCATCAAGATCAGGGGTTAAACTGCAAGTTTTTGGCCACACAAGTTCATGGACCATCCCATCTCCGTCCAACTAACCTTATAGATCTTGAACCCTCCAAGGGCGAGGGCGATGCCAGTAGGCCAGTCGCACTCTCAGATCCTAGCGTGCAGCGCTGGCGGGAAAAAGAGGTGTGTTCAAGCACTTCATGTTGGATCCGAGCCGGGCATGCACAGGTGGAGAAACCACGAACTTGACTTAGCTGCGTACACAACAGCATTCGAGCGGAATCGCCTGGCTTCAGGCGGCGATGCAGGCCGTGTGTTACCGGTTGGTGGCCAGTTCAACATGGGGTGAGCGGCAAGCTCTACTGCAGGTTCGGATTCTGCTACGGGCAGGATTGGGGCTCGGATTCTGCTGCAGACAGCAGATGCGATCCGGATTCGGTCTCGACTACATGCGGGACTCGAACGCTCGTTCTCGGTTGTGAGCGGGATAGGTCAAGCAGAGGCACCCGTCTTCAAGCGGTGTGGCGACATAGTTCAGTTGGTCGCTCCCCTTCTTCCTAGTGCAGTAAGTAGTACGTCTAGTTGGATTTGGTGGCAGAGCTCTGTTCGGCGAGCTCGTGGTATGTTACTCACGCGTTCATGCATGTTGCTGGTCTGGCAAGCGACAACTTCGGATGGCGCAGGCCACGAGCACAATGATGCGGTGACATCGAGTAGCAAAACGGTTTCGATCAAGCGGCTCATGCACAGGCTTCGGCGTGCTTTCAAACGTTGATCCGGCTTCATGCTGGAAACACAGATGTAGACAGCAACTGGCGTGTCAACAGCAACGTACTGCTGCAGGCAGATCAGCTAAATACGTGTGAAGCTTGGCGATTTGCTCTCTGATTTGTATGCAGGCAAGGCTGTGCCGATGGAAGACGCGCCAGCGTGCAAGATGATGACTTCACATATTCAGGGCTAACGGTGAACACTGCGGGGAATCAGTCCGTAGTAACCGACAGCGTGCAGACCATTGTCATGGGTCTACCTAGACATACTAGGTGACGTAGAAAAACATACTTGCTTATTCTAATAGATCAGATAATCTCAACACAAAAGGTTGAGTCCAGATCAATCTAATCTATTAAAAAAATCATACCGTTCAGTAGCATAGTGGAATCGAAGCCTGTCGCGTAGGACAGTTCGGCAGGGCCGGGGGACTTGCCGGCTTGTTGACGAGTCGGTGCAGATCCGATCGCTAACGACATAGATGTAGTCAACGTCATTGAAGTAGTCGTCAGCGTGAACGACGGCGAGATCGCTGGCGTCGAGCTTGATGACGACTCCTCCAACGTAGTCGACGAAGAGCGGTCGTGCTGATAACGTGAACACGTCGTCAGCGGTTGGATCTTCTCCCTCTCGCGTCTCTCATGACAAGCACAAGAACAAGTACAAAGTAGACCAGCGACGATATAGGTGGAGCTTCTCTTTATTATCTGTATATCGATATCTTACAATAGGGGTGCTCCTACGTATATATACTCAGAACTAAGCCTAGAGTTTTGGTAAGAGCCCACAAGCAACCAGACAAGGACTAGGACTTCCAGTCCCTCCTTTCCATCCATACGGAGTCTGGTTGTTTTACAACACATATATTTTCAATTTTTCTCCAATTTTATTTTTCTTGTGGTTCCAACAAACTTTGGGAGAGTTGTTGACAAACGAAAAGCGCAATCTTAATTTTTTTCAGATATAGATAGAATAATATAATATTGTTGAAAAATGATCATGAAATCTTTATTATTATCTCAATCTTATTTATTTAGGCATGTAAGTTGTTTGGTTTTCACTTATCGTTAGCTATTACAGCACGCAGATAATCAAGTCATGAAATTGCACTCTGGTTTTCACCTTTGTCTGGTATCTGAAATTGCACTATTTATAATTTTTTTGTACTCCCTCTGTTCCTAAATATAAATATTTGTTGACTTTTACTGATCATGAAAAATTTATGAAAATATTATTTATTTTGTTATGACATATTTTATCATTATATATATTTTAAGTATATCATAATTATTTTTACATTTTCATAAATTTTTTGAATAAGATGAATGGTCAAACGTGCATCACAGAAACCGAAAAATGCTTATATTTGAGGACGAAGGGAGTAACATTTAGTATTGTACACTCTGAGGTACAAATCCAAAGCCTATGGCTCTCATACACGTGGTAGACCAGGTCTACCGTGTCCAACTCCAAGTGACCCACCCCTCCTCAACATCACGACCGTAGGTTCCCTCCAGAAGTACAGATCACAAAGCAGGCACCCACACAGCCAAACCCTAAACACCAAGCCGCCGCATATAAATCCCATCCCCTCCCCTCACCTCCCCTCTCTCTTGCCGCCGCCGCTCCCAGCCCGTGCTCCGCTCCTTGCCGCCGCCGCCGCCGCCGCCGCGAAGCGCTTCGGGACACTTCCGTCAACATGGGGTAGTTCACTCTCTCCTTTTTCACGCTCTTGCGATCTCTTCTCGTCGTCGTCTGTTTTCTGGCGTTAGAGATTATGAATCCAGTGTGGTTTGGTTTGTCTGCATCTCGTAGCCTGTGATGCGTTTCTGCCGTGGTATGCAGTTTACTACATGATTCTTGATTCTTTCTCGTGGATTTCATCTCAGTCTGACTGTTTTTTTTAGAATTACTAGATATTGAGTCTGATGTATCCTAAGCTTATTGACGGTCCAGTGCTGATCAGATTCAAAAACGTCAGTGCTAAACATATTCATAAGCGATAATAATTCGTTGCTGCCGTGTAGCTATAATCTTTCTCGATCCGGTTACTTGGGATCTGGGAAGTTATGCGTGGTAGCATACACTTTGTTCATTCTTCTGTAACATTTTCAGTGTGTCGCTCTGGTGTAGTGAAACTTAGTGTGTTTTAAGCGAAGTGCAAGCCTTTGGTCTTGATGAGATGCTAGAGTTCAATCCATTCAAGAGTCAATAATTAGGCTATGTCAGTAAGCATTGTAATTGTATTACTATTTGATGTCATGTTCTGAAGAATAATTGTAGTGCTTGGATGCAATCTTTTGTTTCATTTCGTGCAATCTTGTGATCTAAAATTTTCAGCAGTACCTTGTTATGATAGAGCTGTTATTGATTATATATAAGGCTGCTCTTTTGTCACTATTGTGTACCAACCTGATGGTCCCTTATTAACATTTTTTCCTAGCACACTGTTGCATTTCATTTGGATGGACTGTCAATTGTAACATGGTAGTCTTGTGGGTTATGCTTTTTGTTTAGCTGTGAATATTCATGTTTTATTTGTCTTGTACAGGAAGACACGTGGTATGGGAGCTGGGCGCAAGCTCAAGACCCACCGCAGGAACCAGAGGTGGGCTGACAAGGCATACAAGAAGAGCCATTTGGGCAATGAGTGGAAGAAACCCTTCGCTGGGTCATCTCATGCCAAGGGCATCGTTCTGGAGAAGATGTAAGCAGATGCGAGAACTGTGCTATTTGGTCACTTCATTTTGAACTCAACTGAACTAATGACAATGACAATTATTCAATTGCAGTGGTATTGAGGCCAAACAGCCAAACTCTGCTATCCGTAAGTGTGCTCGTGTTCAGCTTGTGAAGAATGGCAAGAAGATTGCTGCCTTCGTGCCAAATGATGGTTGCTTGAACTACATTGAGGAAAATGTATTCTTCATCCAGAGCTCTTTAAGTTTCAATTCCTGTCTTGCAACCTATTGTGCATCAGGAGCATGACTTCTATTTTCTTGTGTATCTGTCCAGGATGAGGTGTTGATTGCTGGGTTCGGTCGTAAGGGCCATGCCGTGGGAGATATTCCCGGTGTCCGGTTCAAGGTTGTCAAGGTCTCTGGTGTGTCTCTGCTTGCCCTTTTCAAGGAGAAGAAGGAAAAGCCAAGGTCTTAGATTGCTCAACACTCAAAATCAGCAAGCATGGTGTAGAAACTTTGAAGGCTCTAGATGTTTAAGAATGGTTGCTTGCTATGTTTACAGCATGCTGTTGCAGTTGTTAACCTAAGATTGTGTTGGTGAAAACTTCTTGTCAGACTCTTTGCTTCTGTTAAGAGAATAGTACTATCATGAGTTTTGTTCGCAGAGGATGTTAGTAGCTCTCCTTTCAGATAACATTATCTGGTTGTTTTGTGATCCATACATGACATGACTGTTTTTCCTTTGAGGTTACGTTGGTGTAATATTTATGCTGTTGCCTGGTACCGCGTACCGGTGCTCATCGTGGTATACTAGTAGTAGTTTTTTTTTTTTGAAGGAACTGGTAGTAGTTAGTCTGAACCTGCTTTTGCCTCTAGCTGTGCTAGTTGTAATCTACGAGTGATTGGAGTGTGATGTGCTAGCTTACAACAACACACTTCAAGAAGCTCCGGTCAAATACAACTCAAACATCTCCCAGAACAATTTTTCCTGCAGCTTCCTCGCACCCTTCACCTTCCTGGCTCCAAGCTTGCCCGCAGCACGCCCAGCTCCCACCCCTCCACCTTCATCGTTGGGCCAATCTACAGGCTAAAATCATGGTTTTCCTCTAGCTCCAGCATACTTTGGTGACCATTCCGCATAGTCATAGACTCGTAGTTCAACCTTAACGGTCAAGGCTTAACCTTGTTAGAGTTGAAGAATATGAAAATTAGCTCAAATTGGAACGTTTAAGAAATGAAGTGAATATCATTATTTCACCTCGTATTTTTTTTGTTTGGTTTTGGGAGTAGAATAAGCTGATTCATCACCACATCACCCCTCACAGATACACATTTTGGTTGAATCAATCATGGTCCCATATAACGATGTTGAAAGATAACCAAACCGATCTATCGGTTTCCTTTTGACCGTGTGCTGTTCAAATTTCTTAACGAAAATTGAAGAGGTTTAAATTTACATTCCAGCCCTAGCAAAAGAACAAGATATTAGTAGAATCCAAAGTTTTCTAAAAAAAACTGAAATACTAGGAGCAAAACCAGCGGGTCCACGGGCAGGTTTGGGCCCAGGGCCCACTCCCTTCCTCGTCCCTATTTGCAGCCGACGAACGGCCCGGATACTTCGGCTACCTCCATCGCACCCACCCGGACCGCCTCCTCTTCTCCAGCGTCCGATCCCCATTCCCCACCTCTCCTCCTCCCTCCGCGGCCACCTCTCCTCTTTCTCTCTCTCCTCCCCACTCTCCCCTTCTCTCCCCTCCTCGCCTGCGCGCGCGTTTTTATAAGGTACGTACGGCGCGTCGACACGCTGCCCTCCCGCCACCTTCCGGTTTCCCGGCGGCGCCTCTCTAAGCTCTGACGCGATCGATGCCGTGTGTCTCCGTCTTGGTGGATCTAGGGTTTCGGCGGAGGCGCCCGGTCCCCGGCGATGGCGGACGACGGCGGGAGCCACGAGGGGGGCGGCGGCGGAGGCGTCCGGGAGCAGGACCGGTTCCTGCCCATCGCCAACATCAGCCGGATCATGAAGAAGGCCGTCCCGGCCAACGGCAAGATCGCCAAGGACGCCAAGGAGACCCTGCAGGAGTGCGTCTCCGAGTTCATCTCCTTCGTCACCAGCGAGTGAGTTGACACGGGCCGGTAGCGTAGCCCCTCGGCCTTGGATCAGGTTGGCTTCTCGTTTTGTTCTGAGGCGATTCTGATTCGTGCGGCTCCGGTGGTGCTTTCAGGGCCAGCGACAAGTGCCAGAAGGAGAAGCGCAAGACCATCAACGGGGACGATCTGCTCTGGGCGATGGCCACGCTCGGATTCGAGGATTACGTCGACCCCCTCAAGATCTACCTACAAAAGTATAGAGAGGTCAGTGATGGCTCGTGCTTACTGCTGTGTAGATGTGGATCTTCTGTTCTCTCCTTTTTCTTCTTTTTTTAATGCTTCTTTTGCATCTGTCATTCTGTCTCATGACGCTTCTCTGTCCTCTTCGCATATTCTCTTCTGGGGATGGGCTGGTGACTGCAGATGGAGGTATGTGGTCTTCCTACTCTTATTTAATTTCTCCATCAGAACGTATTTGACCTTGCTTTGGCTGAACAGTATAGTCCATATTCGATACAAACTATTCAGATTATTGAACTATAACCTGTTAGTTAGAAAACATTTTGCAGTTGACTAGAAATGCACACAACCAGTTTCGAGGAATGCAAACTAGCTAACATTAACAACTGAGGAAGACTGAATATATTCTTTTCAGTGATTGTATGCTTTTCTTGGAAAGATACCTGCATGCAAGAAACCAGAATTCACAAGCAATGCATTGTAGATGCTAGTTCCGAGAAACTTGCATAGTTGATTTATTTGTGTTTTTATGATTGCCTAGTCTTTGTTAGACTGCTTGGGTGACCAAACAAGTTTCTGTACTACTAGTATGGTGTATTTGCATATCCAAGATGCAACAAAATACTGATCACAATTTTTCACAAAATTCTGTTAGGGTGATAGTAAGTTGTCTACAAAGGCTGGTGAGGGCTCTGTAAAGAAGGATGCAATTAGTCCCCATGGTGGCACCAGTAGCTCAAGTAATCAGGTTAGTATTTTTACTTGTATTGGTCTCGTCCTTGTTATCCTTGAACTGACCTACTCATGTTACTTGCAGTTGGTTCAGCATGGAGTTTACAACCAAGGGATGGGCTATATGCAACCACAGGTAATATATCCTACTTTCATTTGTCAGTAAAAATGCTAAATTAAATCTCTGATACTAAACATGACGCAGAATTTCAAACATTACATTATTTCACTGACAATTTTCTCCCTGTACACACAGTACCACAATGGGGATACCTAAAGGGCAAAAACTGAAGATAGCACCAATTTATGGTAATCTTTTTGCTCCCTGAATTCTTTTCTTATGTTAAAGATTATGTATGCAGATAATTTGCCACATTAGTGCATTTTTCTTTTCATGATAAGGACAAATTTGCTATTTCTTTCTTTAAATCTGTACCTGTTTATCAAGAAATCCTAGATGTATCTTCAGCTCCACAGCAGAAATTTTTCTTGATGCGGAATGCATGATTCCTGTTTTTTGCCCCCTGACAATTGCTTCATTCTCTCCAGTGGTTCTCCATCAACTAGGGAAGTCTCTGCATTCCTTCCATGTTTATTGGCAGAAAATTGAAGGCACCTAAAAAGGGTGTATAACTTTTGTTATGGCTGCCTCTCAGATGTAAATTGACTTCCAGGAGAATAGTTCGCCTATAATGGTTTAGCGCTTGCTTTTGTCTGTATATTCAGGATGATTTGATCGTTGCTATTTTGGCAGCCTTTTACATTCACAGATCTGTATTATGAAGCATAAATATAAGGTAGTAGAACTAGGGGCGAATAATGGGGATTAACATATAAGTCTGCTGTCAGCATATGCTCATTTTCTGGAACTTAATTCTTGTTAGGTTGTCCCTCCTATCTGAATGCGAGTCTTACACGGTCGTGAGTTCATGATTTTGTGTTTCATGGCAGCTGTAAGCATTTCCACCGGTGTTATTGGAGAAGTTTGGTGCTCCAAGCCTCGTGCTACTGTTAATGCTTCTAAAAGTGCGTAAAAACCAATAAAAATACAATTGGATAGATAATGGGCCCACAGCCCAGTGCCCATCTATGTCCAAGCAAAATTTGACCTTGAAAAAAAATGTATAAGGAGAAATAATAAAAAGAGAGATCAGCATATGAATATTTGAGGGTTGAATTTTTCCTAATCAATATTCATATGTTTACCTCCATTCTCCTTGCAAGGTTTTCTTATGCACATACATAATTTTATGATCTATCCATTCATACTAATTTTATGCAACCTCCACGCGGCTGGCAAAATTATCTTCTTCAATCTTAGCCTGGCAAAGCAAGGTGAGGCAATGCAGGCTAAGATTGAACAAATTAGCTTGAGTATCGTGCTCAAAAAAAAAAAAAAAATAGCTTGAGTATGTTAACATCATCTTCCTCTAGAGTAACAAATTAACATACAAGGGTTTTTATTAAAAATTAGCTCGAGTCTTTTATTTTTGCCATTTCCTTAAACTCGACCATGTCATGGGTACACGCGGCTTGCCAAAAAAATGAACCTGGACACAGCAGACAAAATAACAGCATTTAAAAAATAATCACAAGGGCAACTATTATTTGAATTGTAAGACAATACAGTAAAATATCTGCCATGCCTTTCTTTCAGCCTCGGCACCAGAATGGCCAAAAAATATCTTTCCATTAATAAGTAGGCGGGGGCAAATCTACATTTCTATGTTTTTTTTGTTAGCAACTATAATCTGCATCTCTGTTGGAGGAACTGTACGATGAACCTGCCCTCTACAATACTGCCGTAAACTTACAAAACCTCCTTCCCGATGCTGTGGCAATCTCAACGACAACTGCACACATGCCCAGGGAAGAAGTCCGGCCGTCTGACAAAACGCTGTGTATCGGGAAACCCGTCTCGCCCACAAAGTTCCATTTCCGTGCTCCAAAAATTTGTAAGAAACGAATCGTCTCTTTACGTGCTGAATTTCACGTGCATCAGTCCTCGTCGTCTGCTAGCAGAGCAAATGAAAATGGCTTGAACTTGTAGCCATCCCCATGGTAGAACTTGTTCATAAACTCAACCCAGTGCAGACGCAATGCATGCAGGAAGGCACTCAGTGTTTCCATCATGAGCAATATGAAGGCAGTAGCAAAAGCAAAAACTACAAGTCCCCCCAACTTGATGATAACATTATCATACCTATAAAAAATAAAGTAAAGAATGAAGAAGTTAGCGATCGTTAAATTCTGTGCATCATGCAAGTATGAAAGCGAAGTTTCATAGAAGGATATGAGATGCAGACAATATATATATGGGAAACTAATTGAGAAGTTTGTCAGACAACTTACCCCCAGGCAAGTAGCAGCAGCTTCTCATAGAAAACTGTTGACAGCTCTGAATGTGCCAAGCTGAAACCAACGAAAAATACACAGAAGTGAGCAGTAGAACTGGGAGAAACTAAAAATTTGGTAGGAAAACATAACAAAAGGCAAACCTCAGGGCCCAAAGTCGGAGATAAGATGCAGTATTTGAAACTGCACCAAGTACAAACTCGATGGAATGTATCATTTGATGGACAAAAACTTCACTGAAGTTGAAATCATCACGACGTGCTCGGGCTGAATCAGGTTCAGAATCTGGATCCATTTCAGATGTCCCTAGGAAACGGTAGGTGTGCCCTTGAAATCTCTGCATCCAAGTATAAAAATTAGTATTCACCTTGCTTTAACAGAAAAGGCATATCAATTTAGTTGTCATAAGCATTGATTATTTACTTGGATTTTTTTTTGAGATATTTTGGGGATGACCTAATAAGATTTGGAATGGGAAAAAAGAATGTAATCTGTTTCCCAAGTGTATTTTCCATATCAATATACCTCTTTGTGAAGTTTCTTCAAAATAAAAGGCTTTGGGAAGAGCATCCATGGAACAGCTACCAAAGCCAGAAGCAACAAAACTATCTGAAAGGGAAAAGCAGATAAGTTAGCACATAAAGGATGTAAAAAATACAGAGAATTCTATTCTAAGAATAGGCTATTTATTGAACCTGGAGTTCCTTTTGGCCCCAAAACAGTTGATTTTCTCCAAGATCTCCAGCAGGATCAAGGAACATATATATCATCACGTGATAAAGATCAGCTTTAGACCCCGTGCACCATTTGATGAGAATCAGGAGCGCCAAGTAACCAAAAAGGCTATTCAGAAAAATCATCTGAGGTATGAATTGATACCTGAAAAATGTCAAAAGTTAAAATTGCTGCAAATACATCGGAACAGAAGATAAAAAAGAATATACAATACCTTATGTCAAGGGCATTTCCATGAAACCGCGCATCAAAATAACTTAGCATAATCCCCAGGTTCATCTGGGCGACACCCATTAGTATAGACATCTTCATCTTCAATGAATTTAGAAAGGGTAGCTCAGACCGACTTCCACGCCAACTTGGGTCCACCCCAAAAGGATAGGCATCACGGACTTTGATGAGACCAAGAGTATATGCATCACTAAAGCAAACAGGTTAGGATTTAGATTTTATACATAACAAAACATTTTGTACATGGCTACGTTGTTAGATGATAACAAGGAGGTCCACATTACATTGACTACAAGTCACATTCAGAAAAAAGGAATAAACAGGTGGATAAAGCTCTATAGACCTTACAACACAACTGGCTACAACCAAGCATGGTTTATGTAGGTGCGTACAATTGAGGTCAAAATGTAAAAATGCTCTTGTATTAAGAATGAGTAACGACACTGTCTACTGTTTCATGCAGATAGCTCTTTGGTAGTGCAAAATATATAGCTATATACTTCCTGTAATACAACATGTTTATCACGCAGACTGTATACCCTGTGATATCAACACGGGGGCAAACTGAAGATACAGTGATTACTGCCCTGGCAAGAGACTGGGACCCGATAGGCAGGGATTTCGATCATCCAGCAATCAGCAAAACAGAATTAACAAATAACTGAGCTTAGGCAGGATTTTAATCAATTTCACTATTCCTCCATCATTCTAGAAACTTCAGAGAACAATTGTCTCATTTAAACTTAAATACATCAAATAGCAGGCATACCTGCAGCTTTTTTCCCTGCATTCATACGCAGATTTGCCAAATATATGAAACGGAACTGAGAAGAACTCATTGTATATAAGGCCACAGTATATTGAGAATATTGCCATCAGAAGAATGACATATCGCCCACCAAAGGCCATCTCCATAAAGCTGCCAAGCTTCTGAAATAAGTAATGGACCAGAGGTTACCAGAAGAAGTTAAGCAAACTCGCATCACAATGTGGAATAAAAGGCGAGATGCCAAGCTCAGATCAAATTTCTCAAAGATACACTAAAAGCAACTAATAGCTTCCAAACTACTCCCTCTGTTCCAAAATGTAGGTCATTTTGACTTTTCTAGATATACAGACTTTGTTATGTATCTAGACATAACCCTATACTTAAGTGCATAGCAAAATCTATGAATCTAATAAAGACAAAACAGCCTACATTTTGGAACAGAGGACAGAGTATATCATATTTATTAAGAAAATTTTTTAATGCCCAAAATTACTAAAACTTGAACAGACAACTGTCGCCAGAGCCTTTCAGAAACACCTCTTCACTGCATACCCTGGGGCAGATCTGTCACGCTGCATCTCGTATACATTATAAGAGGAAGTTCTACTAGTATGGAAATATATCATGACTAAATAGGTTATCTGCCTTATTTCTGAACAAGTACTGTGCAGGTCCCTTGTGCCTTTATACCAGTATCAGAAATGAAGTAGATGTTCAAGAAACAATTGGATACGGACTCTTTTCTATTTTACGAATGTTATTCAAGTGCTCAAATTCCTTTGTAATATTTATTGGACTAGCTATAGATAGAACTTATAAGAAACTATTTAGCACAAATAACCCAATACATGATTTGTTTCTAGTGGTTATGAAAAGAAAGAAAGAAAAGGGACCAAGTTCAGCCAAGTATACCTGTGAGGAGAGTTTCTTCTCACGAAGTATAAGAACCAAAGCTCCTAGTAACAGACATATCCCATGACCCCAATCTCCAAACATAACAGCAAAAAGGAATGGGAATGTCACAACAGAATATACAGCTGGGTTAGCTTCTTGGTATCGAGCAACACTGCAACAAAACAAAATCAAAATCAATTCACTATGGAGGGTTCATGGTGAACAAGCATTCCTCTTTCATAAGAGAATGATAAACATGAAAACATTCCCAGACCAAAGCAATTTGCATCAAGCACATTCAAATAACCACGAAGATTTCAAGAAATAATCAGCCCTGTAAGATCAGCAATACTGAAAGATCTAGGAAAATGCTTAAGACTCAACAACCTCAATCATGTTAACTTTAAAACAACATAAGCAAAGAAAATGTCCTGGCAAAGCAGCAATTAGCCAGTATACCTAATTTCCAAAGGCAAATAATTTGTTAGCATTTACTGATAGTTACAATTTGCTAAGCATTTACTGACAACTATAAACAAGTCCCGAAAGGCAAATGATTAAGAAAATAAAATTATTCATCATGCTGAATTTGGCATCCAAGTACATACCCATATGCATCAACAATTTCCTGGAAAGCATTGGTAAATTTATCAGTTCGGAAATATGTAGGTGGTGATTCCATAGTGTCCATCTCATGAAATATTATTCCAACTTGTGAATTGCTGTGAAGTGTTGCACGCTGCAAACAATCCTTGATCTGAAACAAGAGTTGGAAGTAAGAAACATCTTCTAAAGCTTTTATTCTGAAAAAATGAATGGCCATGATGATTCAAATAAATGTATTTGCTGACCTGAGATTTAGCAAATATAGGACACCATCCTTCTCCAACAAGGCATTTCTTTGTCACATCAAAGTTTAACATGTTCAGTGTGTCATATACAGCTTTCTCCTTTTTAACCTAAAAGGATAACAAAAATTTTGTGATTCACAGATCCGCACTAGCCAGAAAAAAAGGCCAAAGACTTTTAGGGGCAAAAAGGTACAGAAATAGAAAATGAGAAATTGGTATTTACTTTATTACCATGATTGTCCACCTCCACAATTGTGATCCTACTGACTCAAGAGCTTTGTTTCTGTGCTGGATTCCAGCATCCAAAGTAACTTCCAGGTCAGAGAGGCGTGCTGATACCTGACAAGTCATAAAAATGTAAGTTACTACCATAGAAGCCTCAAATACACGCCAATGATATAGCAACATACAGAATCAAATCATGTGTTGCATTTCAAAAGCGAACAAATGAATCGATGAACTAGTGTACCAAAAAGGGAAGTAAAATACCTCATTGAAAATCTGTCTCTGCTTGATCATCTCCTCAGGAACAGGGTAGCAACTTGCTCCAAATGAATCACAAATCTTTAGTATCTTTGTTTTTGCTTGTTCCCCAGAAAAGAAAATTACAAAAACAGTTTTCTCTACCTGTCAAAATGTTAAAATATTAGTCAGAAGCTTTAAAGGTACCAATATGCATTGATTCTGGCAGAACCAAATCAAAATTGAAAATAGAGTGCAGCTAGTGCAATCAGTAAATAATTTGAGGCAACTTTTGCAAAACATTTAACTCAATAATCAGTAACAGGAATTAGCAGTTTCAAAAAAAAGTAACAGGAATTAGCAAGAGCAAACCATGATTATCAGACCTCTTCACCAGATATGGGATCAGTTACAGGTTCCCCTGCAGGCGCCTGATTGAATAACATATTTCCTCTTGTAGCTCGGAAAAGCATCCGTTCAAAAGCCAGTGCCTTAGACTTTAATATTATCCCGCTAACAAACCTCACCCCAGAATTTCCAGAAGATCCTTGATGCACTCCCTGGCAAGTTTGGTTTATTACAATGGAACAGGAAAATGGAATGATGCTGACTTTATGGATCAGAGAAGAAATAAGACCTGTTCGAGCAAATAGGCATTTCCCTCATCCACTTCCCTGTCATATATGTTTTCATCTAGCTCCCGCTCAGCTGAAGCTGCATGGTTGTGAGAAGAAGCAAGGATGCCACCTGCCTGCAAGATGTTGTTTGAGAAAATATGGAGAAGAAAGAAGAGAAAACACACTATTCAAATCAAAGTCGGTATTTTTCTGGCAAGTGACACTAACTATAGAAGGCAATTATGCTCGGCAAGCAATGTTACAGTTCATAATGCTAGAAAAGGCACCTGTCATTAACTATATTTTTCTGGAATGCTTCATTTGTCCATAAGAAAAATCACTAGGGCTATCATTAGAGACAGGTCTTTGATCTTTCATTGACCATACATAGGAAGTACGTGGATTGAAAGTTCAATGTTTGAAAAGAATCAAGAAACAACCTTGGTCAAGACAAGCTTGAATTCAAGAAGTTCATTGTATGTTTGTTGTAGCTTGTCACTGTTGGTATTCATCTCAAGCAGCTCATGCTCATGCTCACCCAATCTTGCCTGGAGAATCAACAAGAGAAAGTGTTTATTTTCACAAAAGCGAGCTATTTATTGTCAACTAAATCAGTTACTAGAGGGGAAAATGCAGTAATTTTTCAGTTAAAAAGATATCTGATTCACCTCTAGCTCCTCCAGATCAATATCAGGTTCAAGTGCAGGTAGAACTGAAGATCTTACACCTGCCTTGTTGATCTGATCACTGAAAAATCTTAGTTTACGTGACATTTCTGCACATCTCTTTACCTGCAGGGGAGTTATGAATGTTCGTCAATATAAAAAAAAGGTTACTGAGCACCAGATATCTTTCTTTTTTTTCATTCTAGATGGGACCAGGGTGTTGGTGCCATGAACACTCCATAAAGGAAAGTAACAACCCAAATAATAATTTCTACTATTGATAATTTCATCATTCCAAATCTAGAAAGAGAACTTAATCCATGACCATACTTCAAAAGGCAACTTCATTGGAAATAATAAGTTCCATTACTGATGACTTCATCATCCTGTTCAAATTTTTCATGATCCTACTAAATCCATACTCAGTGCCATGAGCATACTTCGCCAGGCAACTTGATCGGGCAAACACTACTCACAATACCAAATTTATATAATAGTACCGATCATAATGCAATGAAAATGTATTTTCACCCCTTCCCCAACAAGAGTCATGCCTTATTTATATACCATAATTCTTGTCTATTAGCTGCTTCAAACACTTTCCAGAAACAAAAAGGGAGAGGATTAGTCTCACTCATTTGATAGACTAATTCAATTTAATTAATCCTATATGTTCTATATAATTGTCTTAGGAAAGAAGAGCAACATTCATAATTAATATTCTGAAAGTGAGACACCCAATCCGTGATGCTTGTTGCGGTTGTTGGTACTGGTACTAGAGAACTGAACTATCGTGATCAATGCGTGTCTCCAAAATTAGTAAGGGAGCTGACATACTTATTTTTCAGGGAAGAAACTAACAAGGATACAGCTCCTAGCATGGCTAACAGCATAACTGTTTTCTATTTAATGTTTCTTGTGTTCCGTTTGAATCCAAACAAATCAAAAGAAATTCGATAAATGTTTCTCACTATGTAGTTCTGTTGTGCTCAGCCTTGTTAAAACTTAAGAAACTAGAAATTTGACTGCACATCGAATAGTCTGAGCTAACCAAGGAGGCTATCTGAGTAACACATATACATAACACCCAAGTAAACATCATTGTTAACAAATGGAATAAATGAATGAAGACTAAAACATCATTATGGTTTAAGGCATTTCTGTAGTAGAATCAGATAGGTGCATGCAAGGTAAGGTTGTTTACACAAAAATGAAATGAACAATACGGTAAGCTGGAATACCTGGTTGACAAATATACGCTGGAAAGGACTCTTATCCGCGTTCAACTGCAGCAGATAATAAAAGAAATCAGCAAAATTCATTATGGCAGTGAAAACGGAAACAGACTTTTAAATTGAACGTAGGCTATAGTTTTTCTCTATAATGGTGCATAACAACAAAGTCAAAGAATATTGACTCTTTCTTTCAATATAGCCACTAGCTGAAATAAATTAACAACGGAATAGTAAATTTTGTAGCCAACTGTCCTTCTCATTTTTCCCACAGAAACAACATTGCAACAACTAACAGCGCATCTGATTCGTCAAAATAAAAACAAAATGGTACATAAAAAAAGTTTATAAACCTAAGAAAGTGAAGAAAAGCTTTACCCACAGGGTTTGAACACCCAATATCAAAATCACAGAAACTTTGTTAGTCATTTCATTGAACCAGTATACCAGTATGATTTGCTTTATTTCAAAGCATGCAACTATGTGTTCATGGCATCAGCAACAAAGAGTTGTCTTAACCATCCAGTTAATCAGTTTGTGCAGACTGTCACAAAACACATAGTGCCAGTTCGTTTGCTTACAGTGGCTAAGTTCATACAGATGGATACTATGAATATTCAAATGAAGCTAAAGCACACTGATCCAATTCGACACTTGCCATGAAAACCTCCACGGCTCTACCACATTAGCCCATTCACGTGAACCTGAGGGCTCAATGAGACTGCCGGGTTCGCGCCCTGTGATCTCAAACAATCTCACACACTAAACGATCATCACAGCTGCCCCAAACAAGCTCGAACGAGAAACACGCACCAAACCGGGATCCAATGACACACGTGATCAAACACTAGCACTGCAATTCGAGCACGGCCTCGAGCTAGATCCAACAGACCGCAGAGCGCGACGCGCGCGAGCGGGGTCGGGAGAGAGATCACGACTCCCGAGGCTGGATCAGGCAGATCCGAGCGAGGACGCGAGAGGCTAGCGAGGCAGCGGCGAGAGCGAGGGAGGGAACTCACGTCCTTGAACTGGAGGAGGCCGAGCTCGCCGAGGTAGGTGACGGCGACGCGGGAGCTCTCGGCGGGGATGATGAGCTGCACGAAGCACATCTTCTCGGACCGCAGGTGGTCCATCGGGGGCAGCCGGTCGAACACCCCCATCCCGCCCGCCCGCCGGAGCGGAGCGCGCGGTCACGGAGCTTCCAGAAGGCGCCGCGAGCGCGAGGAGGACGACGACGCGGGGCGGTGGTCGGGTGGCGCCTCAGATCTGAAGAGGGGTCGGCCTAATTCTGTTCTCCACTCTATTCTACGAGTGCGCAACTGCCGTGACCCATCCGGGGACGGGGAGGAGGGAGCGAGGAAGCGGCTCGGAAGGGAGCCGCGGACCGGCCGGTGTTTCGTTCGGTTGGTCGCTCGGCCCCTCGGGTTTGGTGGTTTTTACGCGAGTGACCCCCTGTCGGTCCTGTCAGGTGTCAACGAACCGAGCTCGAGCGAGCTCATCGCCTCATGCTTCAGTTTGTTAAAACACATGGAGTTAAGCTCGAGTGGAATCCCAAAACCATTCAAATTTGAAGTTAGGTTCAAATTTGCTCGTTAAGATTCGAGCTGATCTCGAGTTGAACTTATAATGAGTGAACTATGTGTAATTCACGAACTTTAAGATTTATATCATCCGTCAACATAATTTCAAAAGTCTACATAATAATTAAATTAGTGTTATATATTACTTGTAGACATTGAGTTTTGTGCAGAAAAATTAACAAAAGAAAATATTAAAGTATATGTGTGTATACATCTCATAGAGTCATGGCTAATCATAGTGCACGAACTTATTCGAGCTTTTCGACCTTGAGCTAAATAATTTCACGAGCTTTAAGTCAGACTTGAGGTTGACTTGTTTAGAAATCGAATCGATCTCAATCAGGGTTCTAATTACCATTCGTAATTGTTCGGAATTCCGCGATTTTCGCTAATACCGGTCCGGTCCAGTTGCAAATTCGACCGGTTGATCGCTCCCTAAGGTCAGTCTCAGTGGCAGTGTCATGGGCATACTTACCAAGTCCGCCACATCAGCTTTTCAGCATGATGACTCTGTCACTCTCAATGCACAAGGTCATGAGCACAGTTTCATAGATAGAATGTAGTATTTAAATCTTGCATGTGTTGTGATCAAATACAGGGTCATGGGCTCTCAGTGGAGGGTCATGAGCATTGGTACCTGTGTCGACTTGGGGTCATCACCATGACCCTAAGATCTTCTCTTCTTCATTTATTTTGGTGCCATGTCATAAAAAAGTATATGTGGCAGTCCATTAAATATCGATGACCCTACCACTGAGACTGGTCTAACCGAACCTACATCAGCCCCCACACCGGTTAACCAGCTCGGTTTTTGTGCTTCCAAAACCAGTAATGTTGAACCCTGATCTCAAGGCAAACTTAAAACGAGCCGAACACGATTCACGAGCCTCATTTTTTATGTTTTGACAGCCCTGTCGGTCCCAGGTTTCTCGGACTGGGCCTGCCTCCTCATTCATGGCTAGCTTGTTGCTTGCTTGCTAGACGACGACGTGAATGTAACGCAAAGTGGCAAGGGCGCGCAGCCCGCAGACCAAGCTAGCGCGTGCGATCTGGATGAATGGGTTGGGCTATGCCTGAAAGGTTGTGATATTGATATGGCGGCCCTGTTGTGTGGCCTCGGTCGGTTGGGCGGAATACATACATATACGGGCCGTATCAGATTCTTATGGAACTGGTACGGCCCATTTGCATAGTTTTGCTCGAGAATTCCGAACCCGAATCCGGCTGATCGATGCTCGATCTGTCGGAATGGATGATTTGGCTTGATCATCGAAGGGTTTTAATCTGGGACTAAGATTTTGTACCCCCTCCATCCATTTTGGACATGTTTAGTTTCCAAAAATTTTCTCAACTACCCGTCACATCAATCTTCCGACACTGATTAGGAGTATTAAATGTGAATTAATGACAAAACCCATTCCATAAGCTCTACCTAATTTTTCGATACGAATCTAACGAGCCTAATTATATCATGATTAGACAATGTTGTGCTACAGTAAACAATCTCTAATGATGGATTAATTAGGCTTAATGGATTCGTCTCGTGATTTCCCGTCCATTCATGTAATTAGTTTTGTAATTAGTCTATATTTAATCCTCCTAATAGACCTCTAAAGGTACCCCAAAATTTTTTTTTCAAACTAAACAGGCTCTTTGTGGGGTAGGGTTCACGGGGATATGAGATGTAGATGGCAGGAGGAAGTATATGTCACATCGTTATGTCCCGTCGTATAGTAGGGGTTGTATTCTGTCGGCGGATTCTGTTCGGCGTGCGGAGTTCAGAATGGGGACTCAGCCATTCAAATTCATTTGAAACGCACTCATCCTCTCTCCTCTCCCGTCTGTCCCCGGCTCCTCCAAATCCGGCTGCCGGCGAGGAGATGGAGCGGCGGCGGCAGGCGCAACATCGCGGCCGCCCTCAGCTTGTCCTCGTTCCGGTCGGTCTCGGCTTGGCCGCCGCCGCCGGCGCTATCCCCGTGGAGCAGTCGCGCTCTGGTGGCTGGATCTGGCGCGACGGTTGGAGCCCAGGCGAGACAGCTCGATACTTCGCGGGGCGCTGCAGGCCGGCTTTGGTGGGCCGCCCGCCTCGTGCACCCTGTGGCGTGGCGCAGCTGCAGTGAGCAACCTCGGCCTCCGCCTACAAGATCTGGAGTGGGCGCATCGCGAGCTGCCTTACCTCGGCCGCTTCGCCGAGCGCATCGGTGTGGGCCCGCAGGGCGACGGCGGTGGGTACGGCCACGGCGCCCAAGCACTCGTCAAGTTCCCCGGCGGGGAGGTGCTGTCGGTCACGTCGTGACAGCCGTCCCCGCCGCACCGCCGTGCCGAGGGGAGGCCGACCCTTTCCTCTGCCGGCGAGCAGCGCGGTGAGGGGAGGGCCCGAGGGGAGGCCGGTCCCTTCCCCCGACGGCGAGGGGAGGGGAGGCAGCGGCCCCACCTCGGTCTCCGCCGCCCTCCTTTGGTTGCCGGCGGCGCTACTCCTCCCTGCAGCTGACCGGCGTGGTGCAAGGCGACCTCCGGCGCGGCATCCTACTCCGGCTTGTTCGTGCGCAACGGCGGCTTGTTCGCGCTGCCGCAAGACGGCCTGAGCGCCGAAGCTCGGCGCAGTGCAGTGGGTCTTCGTGCTCGCTGTCGGTCTTCGTGCTCGCGTCCCGCCAGTCTTGGTGCTCAGGTGCTCACACCGCGTCCCACTGGCCGCGCACGGGGCGCTCGCCGCCGACGCGGGCTCGGGCAACACCGCCGCCGACGAAACGCAGCAAGCAGCAGGAGGAGCAACCAAGGGGTGCTTGCTCTCTGGTCAGCGGCCGGCAGGGCGGTGGTGCTGCCACGCCGGTGTGGGGCACCCAGCAAGCGGCGGCTTGGGCGCGCTCCCCGGCGAGATGTCCGCCCGCGGGACCGGCGGCGCAGGTGAGCTCCCGGGCGCAACTGCCGGGCGCGGGAGCGGCGGCCAGGGGGAGCTCCACGGCGAGACGGCCGGCCATGGGAAGGCGGCCCAGGCGAGCTCCCCTGCGAGCAGACGCTCGCGGGAGCACCAGCGCGGCCCAGTTCCTCGGTAGTTCCCGGTGAGGACCGGTGATCCCACGATGGGGATTTTTTTTCTTTTGTACCTTTTCTAGTAGATTTTTTGTTCTTTATTTTTTCGGATTTTTTCTATAAGCTCAAACATTAAGTTTTTAACGTTTCTTCAAAATCTTTGTTAATTTTTTTTCCAGATTGATGAATGTTTTCGGAAAGCTTTTTCTGATCTTTTGCCAAGAATTTTCTTTTTTAGTTTTGTGATGTACTGATTACCACCTATCTATTAGCATGAGTGCAGTGGCATGATTGTTTGGTATAGTAATGTACATATGTGTTTAATCTTCACGTAAATTTGGCAAGATATTATTAGTGATTAGTAAAAAGAAAAGTTGTACATATATAGCAAAAAATGTACAGAGTGTGGTTCTTGGTTTTTTTTATCTATGC
Source organism: Cenchrus fungigraminus (assembly GCA_036936925.1). Taxonomy (NCBI): domain Eukaryota; kingdom Viridiplantae; phylum Streptophyta; class Magnoliopsida; order Poales; family Poaceae; genus Cenchrus; species Cenchrus fungigraminus. The sequence goes on from CM072779.1 coordinate 14,030,343, forward strand.
ACTTCTGGAATTCATTAAACTAAGAAGCTAAAAATTTGTGTGCTCACGGAGTAAATGAGCAAAAGATTAATTTCTTTTGCACATGTTTTATATTGCCAACTTAGTGTAAGTGTTTTATGTGCAAATTATAGTGTTGAGGACCTTATGAGTGTGTAAAAAAAAGTGGATTCTAATTGATATAAATTGAGTAAAAAGTTTGACGGGGCGGGGTACAAAGAGATAGCTGAGATAGTTAGGTGTTAGAACAAGGTACATCGGTGAGTATAGTTGCGTTTGTAATGCACTAGAGTTGTACATCTACTACTCCCACCAACGACCGTTAAGGTATTCAGTAAAAAAAGTGTGTCATTGGCACATGTTGGGTGCACATAAGTGTGTCACTGGCACATGTTGGGTCCTCCAAAGTCAAAAAATTGTCAGGTCTAGTACAAATAGTGGGAAAGACAACCGGCTTTATGTCCTATAGTACAGAGGCAAAAGCTACTTTATGTCATGCATGTGGCAGGGTGGCAGAGCATACCGGGTGAAGAAAAATCAAATACGAGTTGAAATACAGGCGCAAGATGACAGAAATGCACGAGAATCGAGTCAAATCAACGGCCCGGATAGCTTCAGTCGTGAGTGCACGGTGTACAGAATAATTTTCGTTTAATCTGTATGAGAACGGTCGTAATTTTTAGCGGCCATTCATCAGTACGTACCAGTCAAGTTTTGACTTGGGATTCTTACGAGGTGCTGTCCACAATCTCCGCTGCTCCCACCGATTGACCATGACCATTTTGTGGCTACTATATCTTTAACCATGCTTCCCGTCCAAGCACAATTCTCACTTTCACGACTCTCAAAGTCTGTGAACATTCGGCACGACGGCACCTCTGCACTAAGATTTGAGTGAAACTGGTGAATTTTTTTATTGAAAAATGTGTTCTGTGAGAGGTAACACGGTTTGTGATGCGAAAATTTTGGAGAACTAAACAGAGCCTAAACCGGCTGGATCAGCTCGTTTCTTCCTCGTCTGAACGGAAAACCGCAACGTCAATCAAGTCAGAAAAGGCCCGGACTTTTGGCACCAGATGTACTACTGCTGGAGGAACCGTCTGCGTAGCCTCTGCCTCTCCCAGCCGGAGCGATCGATCGATCGGCTCGCGAAGAAAGGGGAAATATTAGGTGCAAATCACCATCTCGGTGGAAACGTGAAAACCACTCTAATCAACACACTTAGAGGTCTCTAAAAAATTTGAAATGATGCACATTTATAATTTATCCATATATGTAGTTTGTTGCAAAAGTTGAGATGCAAACTCGTTATATAAAAAATCATATGAAAATAACAAAATTCATGTGCGTATGTATTGGAATACACATGCCCAGAAATTTTGTCCTGTAGTGCACTTGCACTCCAAATTTGTTATTTTTGTATGAATTTTTCTACATTCAGTTTGTATCTCAACTTTTGTAACAAAGTACATATAGGAATAAATTATAAATGTGCATCGTTTCAAATTTATTTAGAGACTTCTAAGTGTGTTATTTAGAGTGATTTTCACGTTTCCACCGAGATGCTTGTATGCACCCAACATGTTCCCCGCGAAGAAAACGACCCGCGATTCGCCGATACAGTGGCTGCGTAGAAAGACGAGGCCGCGCGCACTGCACCCACACCCACTGGCTGGTCACGGAACTAGCTGCACCGCCTGCACGGGGACTCGAGGCTACAGGGCGCCGACGTCTGATACCGACCCGGCAGCGACCGGACGGCAGCCGCCTCTCTCGCTCCCGACGTCGACGTTCTACGTGACGCCGACCGTCGAGCTCGAGCACGCAAGTGCTATACTACGCCGCACGCCGGCCGTATCGTATCTCTCCTCCATTACTCCGGTGGTTGCTAGCAAAGCGGGAGGAGGCGCCGGCGTCGCGGTCGCGGGCCGCACCAGTACTGATTGAATTCGTTCCGTTCGCTGCACGCGCGCGAGTGGTGGGCGGCGGCGACGGGCGGATCGGAGCTGGACGTAGGTGTCCACCGCGGAGCAGTGGATACAACGGCAAGCAAGTTAAGTACGACGCGTACCCGCCGCCGGCACCCCGGCAGCCGCGTCGCGGTCGATGCGATGCGATCCTGTGCTGGAGTCGGAGACCGCGCGGCCTGGCGGACGACGGATCGGAGTCGCTCGCTTTCGGAGATTATTATCGTCTCTCCGATTCGCAACCGATCTCGATGCGTTCTCGGATATGATCATCAATCAGTCCGCGAGGTGTGAACATGAGGCCTGAACACGGACGGCTTCAGATCGTTGCGTGGATGGAACACACATGCGTGTAACTTCAGGCTGGTTTTACAACTCGGGAATTCACCCGTGGAATCACAGGCGCGCCGGCGGGGCTCTCCTGCGACAGGGTTCACATGAGCGCCGTTGGGTCGCATCCGCTTGGCGCCTACTACCTGCGACGTACCCGCCGGCCGGGCGCCGCGCGACACGCCGGGCACGCCGGGCGATCGGGGCACGGGCCACAGCCACCGCTGCTCCGCGCGCGCGCGCGCGCGCGCGTTGCTTGTACGCCTCCGCCTGGGACGACGAGTGGTCCGCCGTCCGCCAGCGTCGATCGCGCTCGCTCGATCGGAAGTGAGATACTTGTCTGTTACGGACGCGAGCCGCGGGGAAGCTCTGGCTCCCTCTGCTCAGAGCGGTCTCCTTGTCGCCCACCCGCGTGACCGTGCCGTACCGGTGGGGGCAATCGCCGGCATGCGCGCCGGAGCGCTACAGCACAAACCCTGTGGATCCGCTGGTCCTTAACCTGCGGTGGTGAAAATGTCACTGTAGATCTAATGAAGAGATCAAACTGCCGTTGCTTCAACTCTGATCAGGAGCCGTAAAACTGAATTTGCCATCGAGAAGAGCAGAGTGTTGGATGGCCTGATTGGTTGGTGTCAAGCCAAACTTTACCATCAGGCTCGGAGCCCTCGTCTTAGCTTTGATCACGCCGTCGCCACGTGCTGCTCGTCCCACACGCTTTACCATCCTCTGAGCCCTACTACTCCACAAAGCATCATCAGTAGCCATCAAGTGGACGACAGGGGTCGATCATTACCCGAGATCAGCATCCAGCAGCGACCTCCTCTGATGAGGGAGCGCAACGGCAACGGCAGCATCAGCGAGCGTTGAAATTCCAGGCAAAAAATATTGCCGGAAAATCATCAGGTGCGCGGATACGGATTTGATTTGATCTTCTCGCACGGGGAGGCCGAGCGCGCGCGCGCCCGAATGATTGTTCTTCGTCTCGCTGCTGCAGCCTTCTCAAAGATCCTGACGGCATTGTCTGGTTTTCTGCTTACTTAAACAAGATGACATCCTACTTCGCCTGTGCAGTGCAGGTGCCTCCTTCCCGGTCGTCTCGGAGCTTTATATGAAGGCGGCGACGAAGAGGAAGGAGGAGAGGAGGCGAAAGGCATCTTCATCCAGCCCATTCTGGATAGGCGAGGTGAGACTGCTTCTTCTTTCACTCCAGTCACTCGCCAATCGCCATGTCCTGAACCATGAGCGCATGCCTTGGAACTGGTCCAAAAGTTCAGAGCAACTTTGCCATCCGGTTCAGCATAGGCATTCCTCATTGGAGGAACCACCTCCAGGCTCCAGTCTCCCTTTCCTCATCACAAATTAACCTGTCAAAGTCTAGCACCTACTACCAGAGCTGCCTGGTTTAGCTCACAAGCTTACAGCTTACTCCTACTACTCATCTATCCAGGTACAGACAAGCTGTAAAGCTCTGGATCATCTCCAAGCCTTTGTCTCATCGTCTCCACGCATCTGAAAACCCCAGCTCATGCCGCGCGTGGCTATCAAGAGTTAGTTATCCAGAGGTACGTAAACTCAAGATAGCAGCAGCAATAATACGTGTCTCTTCTCTTGGTGTCCTTCTGTTAATCAACGAAAAGGTCACCGTATCTGGGGGGCGTGGTTGCCAATTTGGCCATCTGATCAAAGACTCCAACTACTTATGCACCACGCATGATTCCAGGCCGCGGTGTCGATCGGGCGGCGCCGCGCTGCTTTTGTTCGTGGGGCGGCGTTGAGTAAGGGGAAAGACTAAGCGAGATCGATCGAGAGCGAAGACACAAAAGAGGAGGAGGAAGCCGTGGAGTGGTGGTGGGTTCTCGCTTGCTTCAGGCCTACCTTTCTGCAGCCTTAAGCTTGGTGGTTGTAGTGGCGCGCGTATAATGCGCTTTCCTCCGGCGAGGGACCCGACCGCCATGTCCATGCCCTCCCTGTCTCTACAGAGCTCTACTTGCAGTAGCAGCGATCATGGGGCATGACGAGGGCAAATTAAAGCAGCAATTCGCCCGTGGCGAAGCTTAAAGAATCGGATTGCGCGCACGGCGAAGCTCACCGTGTGTCCCCCGGTTTAAGGATGTCAGTTGGTTGGTGCTATTTGTTTAGGGCCTGTTCTTCTCCTTCAAAAGAAATAGTGAATACCACTATTCACTTATCACATCCATCACATTTTCTCTCACAAGAAATACTATTTCAGCACTATTTATTTACAACTTTACTATTCCTTTTCAGCGAACAGAACAGGCCCCAGGGGTTAGAGACCAGACCGTCCACACAAGCTAAGGCTGTCCCTGTCGCTGGCTAGCTAAGTGGTTGGAGGACTAGTTAGTGCCAGATTAGACGGGCAAGCCAGCAGCCAATTCCTAGCTCCGTGTTGTCCATTATTTAGTTGCTTTGCCTTTGCGCGCGTGAAGATAGATAGGTGCAGACAGAGAGAGAGAGAGAGAGAGGGCTACTAGCTGCTAGCTCCGCCGTCGCCATTGCCGTATAGCTCCATAGCTCGATCCCCTGGCTTCTCTCTGCCTCTCTCTCCTGCCGCGCCGCTCTAGCAACAAGTCCATGACGACGGAGCGAGCGGGAGCTAGCTGACGATCCCGCTTTGGTGTGTTTTGTCCCCTTGCAGAGCTTTCCTCTTGGAGCCGCGTGGTGGTAGATAGAGCGGCGGCTCTCTGTGAGTCTGAGCTCCGGAAATAAAAGATATCGCCATGCAGGCGGCGGCCAGGGCAAGGTTCGTCGCATTTGCCTCATGCCCTCATTTCATTTCATTTCGTTCCCTTCCATGCTAAATTCCATGTGCTGTCTGATGATTGCTGCATATGCGTGCTTTGTTTATTTTCTCTTCTGCATCAATCCTGGCGATGTTAGATTCTCCCCTCCAAGTCCGTGTGTTGCCTATATGCACCGTGGTTTCTCTCCCTCTCTCTCTCTGATTTGGTCTTCACTCTTCAGTCTGGCCATTACACCCATGTTCATATCCCAGCAAGCACGTACGAGCTACGTATCAGCCTATGACTGTACACACGCCTCGCGAAACTTCAGGGGGAGAACTGTTCATACTCATTGGTCATCGCTCAATGATAGCCAAAAAAGAACAAAGACCCCCGATCAGTCACGGCTGGAGTACTGAATTTACCAGCGCCGAGCTGCGAGAGATGATGGAATTATGCGATTTTGGGCGGCTATAAACTACTCCGCATTTTCCCTTATCACCATCTGTCTGTCCTTCCTTTCCATTTATTTTTATCTTTTCCATTTCACGGGGCCGAGGAGGAAGCGACCAAGTTTTCAAATCACGGCCGCATGTGACCGTGACTGTTCGGAGATAGCTCCATGCGCAAGGGCTGTCCCCGTTCTTGAGCTCGGAGCCAAGGAGGACAGGCAGGTCCACTTGTTGCCTAACCCGCATCTGTAAAGCAAAGCACAAGCACTCCCTCCCTCCCGCCCTCCTCATCAGTCATCTCCCTTCCGCCCTTTCGATCCCGCCCGTGCTTGCCTTGCCTACGACGCGGAGGAGGAGATTTATGTTAAGCTAATGCTAATGCTGCGCGGCCCCCCTTTTCTCCTCGGCTCCCGTCCCAGCTCTGCGTTGCGCCTCCCCTCCTCTTCTTGTCGGCCTCTTGCGCTTTCCGGGCCTCGGATTCTTTGTTGTGCTCCCCCCCATTGCCCGCGTCTTGCTGCTTCTCCGCTTTGCATCTGGGTTGAGCTGGAGCATCGATCCGCCTGGAGGTGGCTTCAGATACAATCCACCGCGCTCTTTGGTTTGGTACTTTGGTTCCCCCCATCAGAGCTTTGAATCAGTTCTACTCGATTTGGATTTTTTGGAGCCCTCCCAAAGCGAAAGTTCTCCCCTTTCTCTTGGCTCGCATTTGGCATTTTTTGACATGAGGAGCGCCGCTGAAGTTTCCTCCCTGTTCTAAGCATGCTATCCTTGAACAAAATGCATTTCCTCAAGTTGTATACCAGCAGCAACAGCTCCAGGTAATGTTGCTACTTCTGCTGCGAGCTTGCCTCTGCTTGCCTTGCCTTGCCCGCCTTTGTGTGATTTTTTAGGTCCTCTGATTCAATCTGACGCCGTTGTTTTCTTTTGGCTGCGAAGGAATGGCTCCGCGGAACACCCCACCCGGACGTCCTCCCAGGGAAGCAACAAGGCCGGCCGGACGGGGAGGCTGGCCGAGTCGCCCACCGGGCTCAGCCCCAAGGTCGACCGCCGCTCGGCGATGAGCGCCGAGAGAGAGGTAAATGGCGAAAAAAAACCCTGCTCTCTTGCCGTTCTTCCATTTCAGAATGCGGTTTCAGTAATTTCGCCTGGAGAAAAAATAAAGCAAGCTTTTTTGCTGCTGTTTGGTAGTACGTCGGTGGTGTCAGCACTCGGCACCGCCCAATTAAAGTTCGTGACAAGTTTCTGAAAGACTGTTAACAGCTTAAATGCGTCGAATTTCTATATCTTTTCTCATGGCTTCATCTGATAAGACAGTACGGCTCGAATTATACCTGTCTATCTCTGATAGCCCCTCACTGAATTAGGAGCAGTTGGGTCTTCATCTTCTTGACCTGTCTCACTCGATGGAGCAAACTGTCAATTAGTAGACTGACTAGGAAAGTGCCCATGCGTTGCTACGGGCATCCAAATATCTATATACATTTCACATACATTTAATACGACAATAATAATGTGAAAGCAAGCATAAGTATGGTTAAGTATTTAATCGAACAAACCAAAAACATAGAGGAAACGCACCAGTTATAAATAGTCATCTGTGAAAAAACCGTAAGGAGATAATTTGCTGCCATCACTGTACTACTAATGCGAACATCATCAGGTATTGGGTAGTCGAGCATAGATACATCAATGAGAAGGCATGGAGCATTGGATCTGTTAAAATTTCCTTATTTGGGTGCTAGTTGATTACATGTATTATAAGATGATACAATGGGTCTACACAAAAACAAAGTTTCGTTTGCATTTCAACAATCTGTTGGAAAGAAACACAATGGAACCCTATGCATGATCTAAACACAGGGATATCATCCTGCTGAGCATCTTCTAACCAATGGAAGGGATGACCTTGTAACACAAATTGTAACAGTCGCAGGTACAGCCGCTGGCACAAGAGAAAGGATTGCAATTTCCAGTACTGATGAGCTCACCCAAATTGAAACAGCCACCAGTACAACATTCACAAAAAAGTATTGTAGTTTTCAGTACCTCTTCTTTTCCATTTTCAGTCGACAATCATGAATAGAGTACTGAAACACAAATTATCAAAATTGAGCAATTTATAACCATAGCATATATACTCAGAACCAAGGCATGAAAATCTCGTGGATTCAGAATGCCACTACCGTTTTCCAATGGACACAAGCCAAAGGCCAATCATAGACTCATGGACATCAGCTTTCCTTCAGTGATGTTCATGCCAGATCTAGCCGCTGCATTTCTCACATAATCCTACTACCTGCGACCTTGCTCCTGCTGCCCTCCATGGATTTTGCTGCTGCCACTTCTAATATTTCCATCAAGTCAGTTTGAATGGCCCAGATTCATCTGAAATTGCCTGATCAAAGTAATGTTCAACAATCTTTACTCCTAAAACTAAATTTTGAGAACTTGAAGTTTCGGACTTCTAAAATCTCATAAAAAACCATGTATAAACCAACACACATGTCCATACATAAAATCATTAGAGTTGTAGCACACAGACTCTCAATGTGGATGCGCATTATGTACTGAATTTTTGAGCAATGAACAGTGCAACTCTTTTATTTTTCCTAACTTTTTTTTCTGCCAACCATCTTAATATTACTCATTTAGAATTTCAGACAATATAAAAGTAGAAAAATTCGAAACTAACCCCAACCTGGTGTCAACCCTCCCACAATTGTATCTCGACCTCCTTCCCCTGGTATCTGCAATATATAAGATTAAAAAGTCAAACATATAAGAAAAAAATATTCTTGAAGGATCCCAAATTACAAAGAGCAATTCAAGTTTGATTTATGTCAAGGTTTCCATTTAGTGTGTTGAACCAAAGTGCCAAACACAAATAGGCGTACAGGGATTAGGATAGAAAATGAGTGATGAGTGCATATTGTAGGAATCAGGATACTAACCTTTAGCATGTCATCATCGTGTAAGATTTTTTTTATTCCTCGTTGAGCATCCGATAGGGAGAGGTGAAGCGTCCTGCTGGACACCGTTGCAAGCCGGTCTCACAGCCCCCTTCTGAGTTCTCGGGAAAACCTTCATTACACGAGATGTAAATAATTTTATAACTACTGACAACAAACAAGACATGATATAATGAGAATGAGATATTCAGATTGGCTAAAGGTGGTCATATATATTTCTTTGAAAAATGGACAGCTATACCAGAAATCAATAGTGAAGGGCATATGACGGACCCGTTCAGACAAATTCATTAGCACAATATACTACTGTCAATGTTATACCCTGAAACAATGCTATGTGGTATCAAAATGGAATATATCAAAAAAAACAAGCAGTACAAACATTTTTGGCATTTCCATGAATAATACAGCCTGTAATGCAACATAAAACTTTTAATTATTTGTAATAGGTATAGTAAAAACAATTTACAATAATAAAAATAAATAGTTAGATAAGTACCTGCTGTTTGGATAAGAACTAAAAGTGGCCAACAACCTCTATGGAGCCCAACAAATGAGCTGCCTTTTCGAAGAAAGAGTGCACTCCAGTTGCAATGACGACATCTTCAATTTCTCCATGTTTGCAAGTTGAACTGGTAAATGCTAGGTCAGCAGTCCTTTTGGTTACCGGAAGGGATTCACCAGTTAGAGCTGACTGCATTGTGAGGAGTAGATCAATCAAGCTGACATGTCATCTGAACATACCAGCAGCTGCTACATTACGTATGGAAATAGTACATGCTAATGCAATTGGGCAATAACCTGGTCAACATTAGAGGATCTCCCTCTAGCAGGCACACATCTGCCAGTATGATATCATGAAACTTGATGCTACGTATCTGCTAATGCAATTGGGCAATTACTTGGTCAACATTTAGAGGATCTCCCTCTAGGAGGGGCGCATCCACCGGTATGATATCATGAAACTTGATGCTAATAATATCTGTCGGCAGCAAGATAAAAGCATCCAACTCTGCCATTGCCCATCTCTAAGAACCTGAAAAACACACTTATGCATGAACACAACAATATCAGATTTTTTTGTTTATACAAACCTTTGTTTTTAGTGCCAAGCGTGCCATGCGAGCTGCATCAACATCACCAGCATTGTTTTCCTCATTGAAGCTGATAATTGAGTTGATAACCAGAAGACAAACAATTCCAACAAAATACTCCCAGAAAGGGCCTTGACTCTGAACCAAGGAAAACAATGTTTGATCACTGAAATTAGTATTTTAGCAACATTTTCAGAGACTTGTTAACCAGTCAAGGGTCATATATTCATATCTCTGAAGTCTGAATGTTACAAACTTACTTACACCACCATTTGCAAAGATACATCACTGCTGCAGCCTCCATCACCCATGACAAAGGGTTCCACATGAAACTGAGAAAAACTTTAGAATCTTGTTCTCCTGCCAGGAAAAGAAAAGTGTGTGCAGAAAATTAGGAATGTAAAATATGTGCGTCATCGAGATAATAATCAGTCAAAATGGTCAACTCATACGCTTATCCTCCAATCTGGTTGCGCTAGCAGCTGCAATCGTTGTGCAGCATCGTCTGATGAAAGTGTTGAGCTGCTCGAAAATGTCTTCAAGGGTCAGGCTTTCCTGTATTGTTCAGAGAACGAGGAGTGGAATTTCATGTTGCTATAACTGAATGAATATTAGAATCGAAGTGGGACTTTGCACTACTGTAACTGATGCACTTACCAGATCGATCTCTTCCCACGTGAAATTCTCAAGCCAAAGCAGAGGATCGCACAGTTCGTCAGCCATTGTGGCACCCGGTTGTAGTATAACCCGGTGGTGGTGCAAGGCGACAGCGGCGGGACGTAGGAGACGGATGGGTTGACCCAGATGCGATGAGATGTGTGCGGGCCTGCGGGGCAAGAGGGCTGGGAAGAATTAGAATCAAGATCGCTCGGAGAAAATGATGGCAGCGACGTCCACAAGCGGCAATGTTCTTGGTGGCGGCAGGTGCGGGCATCAACGACGGCGGCGTGGAGGGTCCGTGGGGGTGCGGGTGTCCACGGCGGCGGTGTGGAGGCGGAGGCTCACGGCGGCCATGGCCAGGGTGGGGGACCAGGGGAGGCGGTGGACAGAGGCGGAGGGCACGAGTCAGGTGGCTGAGCCGAGGAGTACGACGACGCCGGGATAGCTGCAACGACGACGGTGTGGCGGCATCCATGGGAGGTGGCCTTCGGATCCAGGCCCTTCAATAGCAGCGCCCCAGTTTCTCTTGCTCCTCCGGCCACACACAGCACCGCGGTCACCTCAGCCGCGTTGGACGTCGACGTGCCCGCGCGGGTGACAGCCCGCGCGACACCTCCTCCTGCAGTGGCGTAGAAGCGGATGGGGGTAGGGAGCAGTGCTGAGATCTGAGAAAACGGATCAGTGGCGGCGCGGGTAGAGGAGAGAGGAGAGGGAAAGGCGGCGGCGGCGCAAGGTGAGGTGAGGAGGGGGCGCGACATCGCTGGGAGAGGAGAGGAGGGGCGGGCGGCGGCGTCGCGGGGAGAGGTGGTGTGCGGAGCGTGCGGAGGGGTAGGGTTTGGGATGGGACGCGCGAGATTGGGGTGGCGTGGGATTGAGGAGACGCTGTTGGGCGAGCGGAGGGACGGTGGGGCCGGCAGGCGCGCGGGGGTGAAGCGGTGGAAAGAGGGGAGGAAAAATGGGAGAGATGGGCCACGCCGCGACACGCACAGACGCGCGCGCGGGGGCGCGGGACGTACCGTTTTTGTTCGCCATTCCAGACTTTTTAGGAGTAGAGATGAAACAGACCAAGTATTTGGTGGTACCCATCTGAATCAGATGGTCCAGGACATTGAATGGCTAGCAAATCATTCGAAATAATTGAAGCTCGTCCGCGTGTTACTACCAAACTGGTTGATTAAGATTGCGGTACCACTTCTGCTACCCATGGTGTCGATGCAACCAACGGCAGAACAGGCGCATCTGATACAACTGACGCGAACTATTGTTCGGGACCGGGAACCCGTATTTGACACCGGCGTGTTTATTCTATCTGTACTGATTATGATCCTGACAAACGCCCAGAAAAGTAGGTAGTTGCACATTTTAGGCTCACTGTGATTGGTAGGTGTAGGTTATCTGGTCGAATGTGCCATCATGTTAGCCTTTTTCTCGTACAAGAACACTAATTAGGATTACCAGCTAGTATATGGTAGCATGATCATTGGCTCATTGCCAACATTTGAGGAACTACAAGTTTTTGTCTGCGTAGTGAAGCAAGGGCTAGGAAACGTGAACAACCAACCGCAGTCTCACAATCACTATATTAGTTAAGCACACTAGTGTCACTGTGGAAATCAAATCATTGACGGTTTTTCTTCTTCCAAATGGAGCTCTAGGAGTACTACTGTTACCATAAGTGATATTGTCGGCATTAATTTGTCCTTGTATGTAATGAAATCACCAGAAAAGGAGGCCACCGACGACGAAGCTGTCGGAGCTGGAGTCCCAGCTGTCCCAGCTGCAAGACGAGCTCAAGAAGGCCAAGGAGCAGCTCCACTCCTCCGAGGTCTCCAGGAAGCGGGCCTTGCAGGAGGCCGACGACGCCAGGGCGCAGGCTGCCGCTGCGTCCGCGCAGGTGCGCAACTCCGAAGCCCAGCTCGCCGAGCTCTCGTCGGCCGAGGAGGCCCGCCTCCTGGAGCTGCGCCGGCTGTCGCAGGAGCGCGACCGATCGTGGCAGTCGGAGCTGGAGGCCCTGCAGAAGCAGCACGCCGCGGACTCGACCGCGCTGGCCGCTGCCATGGGCGAGGTGCACCGCCTCCGCGTGCAGCTCGCCGCCGCGGCGCGCGCGGACCGCAGGCAGGACGTGGTGGAGGCGCTGGCCACCATCGACGAGCTCCGGGTCAAGCTGAAGGCGAGCGAGGAGGCCGAGGCGCAGGCGCGCGCCATGCACGAGGAGTGCAAGCAGCAGCTGGAGGCGAGCCGGGCCACGATCGACTCGCTGCTCACCGACGGCTCCAAGCTGATGGACTCCTTCAGCCTCGTTGTCAAGGAGCTCGAGGAGTCGCGCGCCAAGGCCAAGGCTCTGGAGGAGGAGGTCGCGGAGGCGTCGTCAAGGGCCGCCAGCGAGCGCTGCAACTGCTCGGGCTCGGAGGCCGCCGAGCTGAGGTCGGAGTTGGAGGCCGCGGAGGCCAGGTATCAAGAAGAGAAGATCCTCAGCACCGTGGAGACGCAGTGCGCGTACGAGCTCATGGACCAGATAAAGACGGAGTCGGACCTGCGGCACGGCAAGCTGGCCGCGGCGCTGGAGGGCGCCAAGTCCGAGGTCATCTTCCTCAAGGCGAGCCTGTTCGACAAGGAGTCGGAGCTACGGCGCGCCCTGGACGCGAACCAGAAGCTGCAGGCCGAGGCGAGAGCGGACACGTCGGGCGACGCGCTGAAGGAGCAGCTGCAGGGCGCGCTGCAGGAGAACGGGCAGCTGAAGCAGGAGCTGCGGCAGTACGAGTCCGAGAAGGGCTCCGCGACCGCGACGAGGACGCCGGAGGCCGACGCGGCGGAGGCGGCGAAGAAAGGGGAGATGGAGACGGAGCTCCGGCGCCTGCGGGTGCAGGCCGAGCAGTGGCGGAAGGCCGCGGAGACGGCCATGGCGCTGCTGACGGTGGGCAAAGGCGGGAACGGCAAGGTCGTGGAGCGGAGCGAGTCGTGGGAGGGCGGCAAGTACGCGGGCCTGTGCGAGGACCTGGAGGACGACGCGGCGGCGAGGAAGAACGGCAACGTGCTGAGGAGGATCAGCGGGATGTGGAAGAAATGAGGGGCGATCGGCCAGCCGAGCGGCGGCGGCGGCGTGGCTTGCACAGCGGGTCCACCTCCACGGGAGCTTTGGGTCTCTCTGGTGTAATTGTTTTGCCGGGTCGTGTGGTGTAAAAAACATAGAGTGCTGTACTGGTTGGGGGTAAAACGTGCTCATATCATAGCTGTATTATACAACGTCAACGTGGTATATGGAGGATCAGTTCATCCGGGTGTGATAGGGCGTGGTAGGGGTCACTTATAGTTGCATTCAACGGTGTTTAGCCATCAAGAATTCGAGTTGATGTTTTTTTTTCTTTTAAAATGGAAATTCCATTGATCCCCAATCCCACCCACACGGATTAGTTTTTTCTCAGTTTTTAGCGTGTGCAGATGAGTGTTTCGGCCCAGTTCTTGTGTGCATCTCGGCCCATGCGCCGGTCCAATTTGCAACTACTGACGGGCTTACGACTGCCCGCACCCAGTAGTTATGGGGCCCAGTATTTTTAATCATCGTCTCCACCACGACGACGCACGCACGCGCACGGACGGAGTGGACGCTACCTGATGAATGCCATGATGCAGTCCATAATCACGATAGAGATGGCAATGGGTACCCGAAATCCGAGTACCCGACGGGTTTTACCCGATAAGAAGTTGGGTATGGAAACATATCTCTACCCGCGGGTATACAAATGGGCAATATCATGTACCCGATGGGTAAGTGGGTGCGGGTACGGGTACATTATACCCATACCTGCATACCCGCGGGTAAAATATATCCGTCTACAATATGTGATAAACTTGTAAATTTGCACATTGTTAGTGAAGAATAGCTTAATATTGATAACTAACTAATAATTTTATGCTTCATTAGACTATTAATTCGTTTAGAATTATAATTTATCTTTTTTATTTATTCCAATTTGTTGATATATGCACTTTCTCATGTGTTATGTTTCCAATTATATTAGATTACAATAGGTATGCTATCGGGTACGGGTTACCCGACGGGTAAAAAAATCCGCACGGGTGCGGGTATGGGTAAGAACTTATACCCGCATGCGGGTATGAGTTTTTTAACATGTAGAGTTAGAATTGACAGGTGTGGGTATGGAATGGTACTACCTGACGGGTTTCTACCCGTTGCCATCTCTAATCACGAAGCGTATGATATGATGATGGTACACTCCTACCAGGCTAATGCTGCTACGTGCTACCCACCAGGCTCTCAACTTTCACTCAAACAAAAAGCAAAAACCCCCAATTATTCTCCATCATAACATGATTCCCTAGGGCAGCAATGATCATTCGTTCTTTCGGCCGAATCGTAGACGCTCCACTGATTCCGGGGCTTCGTTGGAGCAATCAGTTCACCACGGACGGAGACGGACTAGCCGCAGCCGAGCCAGCCGTGCACTGCAGCAACAGTGCTACTATGAGCTGAGCAAAGGCTACAGTTACAGTCACGCCGCTCCCGACCTGGTGTCCGGGCCCCCGCACCCAACGACCTTGCAGCCTTTTTCAGGAGGAGCAGGAGGCAGGAGCGGAATCGAAGCCGTGCCGTGCTCCGCGGCGGCCTCCGCCCACCCACACCTGTAACGTCCTGTGGGCTGTATCTGATCGATCCAATTCCAAGTGGTTGCAGTCCCCGTCAGTAAACAGTTTTGCGGTGTGCCTGTTGGCTGTTGCTGGTGGCGGTACGTGGCGCCAGTGCCGTTGCTGGTGGCGGTACGTGTGGTCTTCACAAGAAAACCGTGGACCTACGCTACGCTCCCTACCCTATCGAGTCACCATTCACCATACCCATCAGATATTCAGGCCCGTTTAGCTAGTGAAATTTTTAGTGGAAGTGATGAAATTTTTTCATTAAAAAACGTGTTCTGTGAGAGATGACACGGTCTGTAATGCAAAAATTTTGAAAACTTTTAGTAAACTAAACACTACCACCAGATCATTGGGCTGGATGGGCTCCTTTTTCTGGAGAGGTTCTTGCTGGACGCACATGCTCGCTCGGCGATCTGCTTGTCCCAGAGGACACTGTTGATCTGAATTATCTATAGTACCATGCGAGACGGTTTGGTTAGAGCTGGTAAACTTTGAATTTTTTTTTTATGTAGGGACGATACTCTGGACTCTTCCGGACTAACAAATCCACTTGAAATCGGGATGAGAAAAAAAAAGAAGAAAACGAAAGTAAGTTCCTCATGAGTTTGCGAGAAAATGGACGTGACCTCACGTTGAACAAGATGGACCACTCGATAAGTAGCATTTTAATCTTAACATGTGTGATCTCTGACGGTTTAGCCGAGATGTCACGACATAATATAGACTTGTAGAGGGATATATAGTGGAATTTTTCTGAAGAAGCAGCAAGCTAAGCTCATAATGCTGTACAAAATAGTACATTTATTTCTAGCTTCGAACTCCCGTCTCCTGCAGCTGTCATCACCGTGCGTCGATTTAAATAACAAGATGTCAAACAATTTGTTATAACACAGAAATCAGAGTTCCTCCTGAGTCATTGCGTGTTGGCAAGTGAAGCTAACCACAGACGGGACTGGAGTTTACTTCCGAAAAAGAAAAAAGATGGGACTGGAACGAAATGTTCTCCTTTCCTAAGTTTCCCTCCAGAGTGGGACAGATGCCGAAAATCCTGCCATCCAACGTGAGTCCTACTAGTCACATGCAAGGCTCGCGAAACTTTTTCATCTTGCTCCCACATGTCACATGTGCCCCCCGGTGCATGATGCACAATGCGTCGTGGTAAAGTGGTTTTTTTTTTGTCTGGTGACCTCTGCGAGCTCTTGGCCACGCTCCTCATCATCCCGTAGCAGCACTGTTGCTTACTCCGTACGATCCTGGTACGAAGTCTAGATGTTTGAACGTCAGAGAGTGGTGAAATTTTGACGCGTGAGTAAGCACAAACAGAATGAAGAAATTTTGATAAAATTTTATAATGAACTAAACAGGACCTAAAACTGTGAATAACCGGCACGCATAGGCTGCATATATACTCGTAGCCGTAGTAGTTTTAAAAGACCCCGAGTCTGGCTAATCATTAACAGGGGGAAGTAGCTAGGGAACCAATAATATGCCATCATGTGGCATGCATCGCTCGCTGACGAGTACAGAGTACTACTAGCCGAAATCCCGGCGAACGGCCTCCGGGCTCCGGCACACCGAAGGCGTGCGTGCACGGCCGGCGGTCACGTGCTACCCCCGAACCCCCACCGCGGCGGCGTACACCTGCCGCTCCGAAATCCTCAACCACTGGCAGTTTTTGCGTACGTACGCACTGCACGGCGCGGCGCGGCAAGGCCACCCCGACGACGCGAGGCGCGTACGAACACGCAGCAACGTACGTAGTACCCCCATGGACCCGATCGCTCGCTCTCTCCGGCCTCCGCGGCGGCTATGGAAATGGAACATTGGAACGTGAAGGCACCGTGAATGGTGGTTGCCGCGCCCCCGTACGAACAGCGGCGAAAAGGCGTCCGCGGCCGTGGGGTAAAGGTGGCCGGGCCGGGCGATCCATCCCCCACCCAATCTGGCATCCGGCACGTGCCAGCAGCGCGCCGGGAACCGAGGGGCAAAAGCGACGACGGCCACCGAGACACCGAGTTGGCAGCAAGATCCGGCATCCAGACTCGAGAGGACACCGCGCACGCGAGCAACGGATCTCATCGTCACTGACACCAACGCTATTCTAATCATACGATGACGTGCCATCGCCGTCCGTTCCATCGGCTGTTCACTTGTTCTCGTCTGTCGTCTCCTCCTCCCGACCTCCCCGCTCGCGAGGCAGGCAAGAGGTAAAAAAAAAAAACTGCGAAACGAATCGGCTTGTAGTTCAATAGTAGGACGGTCCAGTGGGACGCAGGGTTCAAATTCTGATGCTCACAACTTTTCCTACATTTATTACGGAATTTTCCGGCTTGTGCGTTAAGTGGTAATCGACGTTCCTGTCGACGATGAGGCGTCAGTAGTGACTTCAGAAATCTTCAGATCTGCCGGTACTCAGTACTTCGGAGGTGCTCATAAGGGTAGAGTTTGCGTACGTGTATTCATAGGGGTGAGTGTGCGTGCGTATTGTGAACGTCTGCGTTGTACCGTGTAATTTAAAAAAAACCAACAGGGTTTCTACAGGTACTACTACTGCATCATCAACTGACAAAAGCTGTGAAAAAACGGCCGCGCGAAGCCTTTTTCCAGGCTTTACCACTCCTTTTATGGCCGCCGAGTTGTTGTTAATGCCCCTCATTTAACCCGGCATTTAACGGGAGCAAGTTGGAACGGTGCCGGTGGGGGGCTCCTTCAACCGAAGGAAAAATACGTTGCCCCGCTGTACTTGTGGGCGCGTCGGTCGGGTCGGGGTACTACTTCCGTATACGGAGTACTACTGTACACGGCGATGGCGTTGCGCCGTTGTCCATGCCCACTGCACGGTGCCGACCGGGCCGGAGCAAACCCCGCCTGCGTCCGTCCATGACGAGTGGGCCACGAGCCGGCCGCCGGCCAGCTGCGGCCGCGGAGCTGTGCTGAGGGCATGTTTGGTTCGCATAAGTAGGGTGACTTAAAGTGTAAAAAGTGCAAAATAAGTTACCTGTGAAACCAAACAGTCATGACTTAAAGTGGTGTGACTTATAAGTCTCATAAGTAGCTCCACTCCTACTTAAAGTGACTTATTTCCGCTTTTTCCCTCTAGTACCCAGTGTGGAGCCCATTGACTTATAAGACTGTCTCCAGCAGTCCCCTCATCCCTCCCCCCATCTTTAAAATGAGGAACGGGATAGCACTGTAGCGACTCCAGCAGGAGCCGCAACAGCTGCTGCATTTTGCAGCAGGCCACCTCCCGCGCGCATTCTCGGGGGCTCTGGGGGTCTTCCCCATCCCAACCGCCCAGCGGGACCCACCGTCTCCCATCCCCACCTTGCCTCCTCCGCCAGTCCGCCCTCCTCTCCTCCGCCACCTCGCCCTCCTCCGCCCTCCTCTCCCCCGCGCCCTCTCCCCTCGGACGACGACGACGCGACCAGAGGAGGAGCAGGGGCCGCAGCAGAGGCGGGCCTCGACGGTGGCGGCCGGCGCGAGGCGAGGCCAATGCGGCCGGGCGAGATCTGCCACGGGCGAGCTCAGCCAGGGGGCAGCGCGACCGCCGGGCGAGATCCGCCCCGAACGAGCTCAGCCAGGGGGCAGCGCGGAGTTGGAGGTGGGAACAGCGGCGCGGAGGTGGATCTCGCGCGGATCCGGAGATGGAAGAGGAGGAGGAGCAGAGGACCTCGGGGATTCCGGCAGCTGCCGCGGGCCTCGGCTCCGGCCGGTGGTGCGGGCCGCGGTCGCGCCGGGAGAGCGGCGACGGTGGCGGGCGAGCTGCGGCTGAGGGGAGCTGTGGCCCCGGCGGGCGCGCGTTGTCTTCCTCCCCTAGCCTCCTCCTTCTCCCCCGTGCTCTTCCTCCTCCCGACGCACGCGGGAGCCAACTGCCTCCTCCCGATGCGCGAGGGATGCACGAGACCGCTGCAGGCTTCCCTCCATTGCGCGACGGGAACGTCTGCATATGGAGGTTTTTTGCAGATGCGGGAAGGGATACTGCTGGAGATAGTCTAAGTCACTACAACCAAACAGGACTGACTTAAAGTGGTCTGACTTATAAATCAGGTGACTTATAAATCACCCTACTTATGGGAACCAAACATGCCCGAATCTGACCGGCCGCAGCCGAGCAGCTGCCACCAAGCCAACGTCTTCTGCTCGTGCTAGTGCTACCAGTCGTTCGTCGCAACCGGGTAACGTCTTCTGCCGCGCGCGACTGGTCCGCGCGGGCACGTGGGGTCCAGCTGTCATAGTCTCCCTTGACGCGGGGCCCGCCTCGCTGCCAATAAGAGGCGGCAGGGACAGCGGCCTTTCCGCTGGCACCGGGAGCGTGACCGTCACGAGGGGGCCGAAGCTCGGGAAGGAAGGAGATCGAGAGCGGCGCAGTCGCCGCCGCTGCCCGCCTGCCCCACCACCTCCGGCTGCCCGCCTTCCGCGCCGCCGTGGTCCGCGGCTGCAGGTGGGGCCACGGACCCCGGTGGGGGTGAACAGCGCGGGACGGGGTCGCCGTCGGGGCGCGGTGGGGTGGGCGAATCGATCCTGCGTGCGCTCGCGGGCGGGCGGGCTGGCTGGCTGGCCGATAAAAAGGGGAAGCCTTTGGACTGGTGAGGAAAGTGAGAAAAGGGGTGCGCTCTGCTTCCCCTTCCAGCCTTCCTTGCCTTTTTCGCGAGTTTCTTTCCGCCGCCGGTTTATTTTTCCTTCGTCCTGGATGGCGCCGGTCGCGGGTTTGATCTGACTGAGCCAGCCGTAGAGAGGTGCGTGCGGTGGTGGGCGGTGGCTTCCGAGGGCGACCAGAGTTAGGTCCTTGGCGCCTTCAGTTGGGTGAGGAAGGTGAGAGGGGCTCAGGGGCTTTCGGTGGTTGCTTTGCTTGCTTCCGAGGTGAAAGCTTGCCTTTCTCGCGGTAAATTCGGATCTTTTGGGGTTTTGCGCCCCGCTGTTTGATTCTTCTTGGCGGCCTTCGCCCGCGGCTTTGTTTTGAGGTTTTTGCTGGGTTGGTTGGTTTCTTCGCGATTGTGGAAGGAGAGACTGCGGCGGGTGCCTGCTGCGAGGGTTTCTCTGGGGTAGCATCCAGTCCAGTCTTCCCGTTTGTGATTCGACGACCTTCTGGTGAATTTTTGCCCCCGCTAAACGATTTATCGAGTTCCAGTGCCGAAGGATAGAGAGCCCCACACGAAGCTTGGTTTGTGTGCACATCTGGCCTTTCTTTAAGGATGAATCTGCCATTTATGGCGAAGAATTGTGCGTTGGCGAATGTTTTGTGTTCATCCTCTGTTTGTACACATGGGCTAAATACCATCTCCTTTTCTACTCGATTCAGTCTAGTCTTTGGTGTGGTGTTATCGGGATCCCATTCTTGTCCTGCTAGTTTGGGGTGTGTTTTTTTTTTCTATTCAACATGGAGCCGCTTGAAGTTGATTTTGTCGTAAATTTGTGGTTGAACATCTGTTCATTTAGCTATCTTTTGGTAATATGACTTTTTGTTGATTTTTTTCTTCCTGACGCATGAATTGCCGTACGGGGAGTAGAACCTCTTATCTTTTTTACTACTGATCTTGTTGTGTGCTCAATCATGTTTTGGTTTCAGTTGCGAAGATAAGATTCCGCTGGTCAAGTATTTTGGTTACTGAACCTTGATCTGTTCTTGTACTTGCAGGCTTGCAGCTGAGACATTAAATACACAGTAATAGAACACAAAGAATGGGTAAGAAAGGAAAGTGGTTTAGTGCGGTGAAGAAAGTCTTCAGCTCCTCTGATCCAGATGGAAAGGATGCAAAGGTATGTCAAAATTCCCAACTTCACAAGAAAAAATTATCCACTTGTCATCAAACTTCTACAATTGTGACCTTTGCCTGCTACTATGAAGGCTGAGAAGGCAGACAAGTCAAAATCCAGGAGGAGATGGCCATTTGGAAAGTTTAGGCACTCTGATCCTTCGACCTCAACTGTGTCAGGGACTGCTCCAGTAGCTCCGTTGCCACCACCACCACAACCTACTCAGCCACACTCTCAGGAAATTAGAGATGTCAAGCCAGTTGAAACAGACAGTGAGCAGAACAAGCATGCCTACTCTGTTGCGCTTGCATCTGCTGTTGCCGCAGAAGCTGCTGCAGTTGCTGCTCAGGCTGCTGCTGAGGTTGTCCGCCTCACAGCAGTTACCACGGCTGCGCCAAAAATGCCTGCTAATTCAAGGGAAGAGCTTGCTGCCATCAAAATTCAAACTGCCTTCAGGGGTTATCTGGTATTTTTTCTGCACCTGTAGGTCATTTACTTCTGGCTTCTGTTATCTTGTTTGAGTCGTTGGACTAGCCGCATAATAAGAAAATTAGATCTTGTGGCTGCTGCCTGTCACTATCTTGAAACTTATGGGCACTTGAGACCATGCACGTGTAAGCTAACTGCCAGGTTAGTATTTTGCAAGACATCTGATTTGGTTGGTAAAGAGTTGCTGTCTAATTCATCATCGTGTATCTGTACTATTTGTTCATTTCACAATACAGCCAAGATCTCACTTGCTTGTCGTTTTCAAAGTTATATTTGTTTGATGCTTCCAATGTATTGGCACTCAAGAGATGTTAATGCTAATGTAACAGCTGAAAACACAACATACTAAATTTGCAAAATATCCTTTTTAGGCAAGGAGAGCATTGCGTGCACTAAGAGGGCTAGTTAGATTGAAGTCACTTGTTGATGGAAATGCTGTCAAGCGCCAAACTGCTCACACTTTGCATTGCACACAAACGATGGCAAGAGTTCAAACTCAAATCTACTCTCGAAGGGTGAAACTGGAGGAGGAAAAACAGGCTCTTCAGAGGCAGCTCCAATTGAAACATCAAAGAGAACTTGAGAAAATGAAGGTGAGCAGGCCATTTCGATGTCAGTATCTAAGCTACATTGATATTTAGGAAAAAGATAATGATTTTCCCCTATTTTCGGAAGAAACAGTTGTTATACCATAGTCAAAATAACAGTCACACCGAAGTAGATTTTTCTTTGGAGAGATGATGCCAATCAGAATTTTGCAATCGTATAATAGGACAGTCCTGATACAACAGATCTCTGACACTACTTTCTTATCAGATTGATGAAGACTGGGATCACAGTCATCAATCCAAAGAGCAAATTGAGGCCAGCCTAATGATGAAACAGGAAGCTGCACTAAGACGAGAAAGAGCACTCGCATATGCATTTTCTCACCAGGCAAGTTCCTATATTATTTTTCTTGTTTTACTCATTCTTAACATATGTAGTTACAGTGACTTGTTCTGCTGTTCGATGCATATTGCTCTGTCTCACTCTTTCCTGTTTGTTCTTCTTATGCAGTGGAGGAATTCTGGTCGAACTATAACCCCAACTTTCACAGAACCTGGGAATCCAAACTGGGGCTGGAGCTGGATGGAACGCTGGATGTCAGCAAGACCTTGGGAAAGCCGATTGGTGGCATCAGACAAAGATCCTAAAGAGCGTACTCTGACAAAGAATCCCAGCACCAGTGCTGTTCGAACGTATGTGCCCCGTGCGCTCTCAATCCAGAGACCAGCAACACCAAACAAGTCAAGCCGTCCACCAAGCCGCCAATCACCTTCAACTCCGCCATCAAAGGCTCCATCTACCTCAGGAAAGATCAGGCCGGCAAGTCCAAGGGACAGCTGGCTGTACAAGGAGGATGACCTGAGGAGCATCACAAGCATACGTTCTGAACGCCCAAGGAGGCAGAGCACAGGCGGAGGCTCGGTCAGGGATGATGCAAGCCTGACGAGCACACCACCTCTCCCCAGTTATATGCAGTCGACAGAGTCTGCAAGGGCAAAGTCTCGATACCGCAGTTTATTGACTGAGAAGCTTGAGATTTTGGAACGAGCACCTCTGGCCCATTCAGTTGTTAAGAAGCGGCTGTCCTTCCCTATCATGGACAAACCCAGCGGTGCACCAGTAGATAAGCCAAAGGAAAGGGCAAGACGCCATTCCGACCCTCCGAAGGTGGATCCTGCAACGCTGAAGGATGTCCCTGTTGCTTGACCCGGCCTTGTGATTGTTAGGTTTCGTGCTCTTTTAACTACATTGTGTATTTTCTAAGTTAGATTGCTTTCTCTGTGTAATTTATGGTTTGTCTAGTTGATTTGAGAATTGAGACAATTCTAACGAGACATGGGGGTTCTCCCTGTAGATTGTTACGTGTGATGCTAATAGTTTGTGCGGTTGATTTTCAATGTACGATATGACGGTTTTTGACAGACTTGTTAACTTGTGGAGGCTGCAATTATAATTCCTAAGAGCCCGTTACCATTGCTATATCTGAATTTTCTTTGTGTAAGACGTTATTATATGTGTGATTTCGATCATTCGATGTTCTGACTTGCGTGCGGGCGGCATAAGCCTGATCGCTGGGCTGGTGGCTGGTGTTGATTTGTTCTGAGAGAAAAATACTCTTGGCTGGATGGTGACTGGTGATTTGTGATTTGTACTGATTTATTTTGAGAGAAAAGTACTACTGTCGGGTGGTTGATAAGCCAGACGAATGTGTTGCTGAACAGAATCGAAACTGACTGATTCATTCTGGATTAGCAACAGGAAGAAGCATCTGAAGTGGACAGACAGAAAGAACTCCGCTTGACTGCATCTGTACTTGTATCCGTCACAGTCCATTGGGATCGCCATTTTCCTGTCATGGACTGAATTTAATCCAAGCGACAGAAAGTACAATCTAAGATTTTTTTTTTTGAGGGGTTACAATCAAGATTGAGAGTAAAAATATACAGTATCAGGAGAAACAACCACGTTTAGGACGATTTTTTAAAAGCCCAACTTTAGTGTAAAGCCCATACTAACTTGGGCCAGCCCATCGTTGTGTTGATCATTTTTGCTTCCAAACGAAGCAAATCAATGGTTGGGTCGCAACTCGCAACACAAGGGAGCCGCGGCCGCGCCAACCGACGCGGTCCGGTTCGATCACCTCGCCACCTACACTGCCGCCGATAAATTCCCCACCCGCCAACTTCGCGGGCAAATCTCCGCCCCGTAGCCGTCGCCGAACGCGAGCACGCGACGCGACTCCATCTAGATCCAGGTACCGCAACCGCTCCTCTCTTCTGTCGTCGTACCCCTGACCAGAGTGGGGTGGGGATCTAACCGGACCCGGGTGATCGGGTCTTAGTGCTTGGACGAATCGCTCGTTCCTTCTGTTCTGCGAAATTCTAATGTGTTTGATTTGACGTAACGGATGAGCTCGTCCAGAATCCAGATTGTTGCGGATTTATGTGCTGTGTCGGAGTACTAGTGCAGTGGTGCTTATTTGTTTTCCGTAATTTCCGTGGGCTGTCCCGGACCAAAATGCCCCCACGTTTGAGTCGGCGGATGATCCTGAAGCCCTGTGTTATCAGCAGGTTCAGCATTTGGACCTAGATGTTCCGACATTTTGATATGCTAGTTTTGTGCGCAGAATTTAGCTCGATTTAGTAGTTGCTATTTGGATCTGACTTTTTTGTATCAAAATGAAATTGTACTTAGAGCCTAACCAACTAAAACCTTCTTTGGTTAGGGAATGGTAATACCAGCATAACATAATGAAAATCGGTTTTGGTATTGGTTAGGGTACAATAGGAAACCTGGGAAACTAGGGGGGAAATCAGTTATGCTAAACTCAACTTATTGGCTCTATGTAAATCTACTTTGACTTCATATGTCCTGTCCTTTGACTTCTCTTGTTGCATTTTAGCAACTTACGATAGCTACATGGAAATTGCATTGATTTTTTTACTAAGTTCTCTGAGTAGTCTGAATGGTGTGCTTCTGCAGTTCTTATGAGTCGCTTTGTTATACTTTGGTGTGTTATTATACAGGGATTTTTGTTTGTGGAGCTAATTACCGTCATTTTTTCAGATAAATTGCTCGATTCAGATTTGTTATTCCTGGGTGAGAAAACCCATTCAAAATGGTATGATTTCAAAGTTATATTGTCTTTTCCTTTTTATAACTAGTAATTCACTTCGGTCCTTGTCCTGGTCCTGCTGCTATGCCTAAAGGGCATTGCAGTGATAAATACTCCGTATGTGTTATTACTGTAACCGTTGTTGCATCTTGTGTTTTGGTATCCATAAGAATTTGACTGTTCAATCTTTTTCTTTTTTCTGACAGGTGGTCCTTGCAGCCTCTATAGTATCAAAATCTGGAAAAGGTAAGCTGGCTAGGAATTGCCCATTTATTAAATTTAATTATTGATGTATTATTGTTGATTCATATCTTTGTTTCTCAAACACTTGCTTTTTTGTGAACATTTAGCCTATTTACTTTGGTAGTGTTTATAGCATATTAGCATTTATATGTAGTCATGAGTCAATAGTTGCATCAAAACAACACTTAATGGCCTTTCCCAATAGGGCTCTGTTCAGTAGACTTATCGGTTTCTTCGTATGCATGTTTTTTGTCAAGCTACCGCCAACATATTTTCTCTGTATGTTTGCCTGACAAAATTTATAGTAGAAACTAATGTGTTATTTCTGTTTTCCTTCAACTGCAGCACTTTTTTCGAGACAATATGTTGATATGTCTCGGAGCAGGATCGAGGGACTGCTCGCAGCATTTCCGAAGTTGGTGGGAACTGGAAAGCAACACACATATGTTGAGACTGATAATGTCCGCTATGTTTATCAGCCTATTGAAGCCTTATATCTGCTAGTCATCACAAATAAGCAGAGTAACATTCTTGAAGACCTGGACACACTGAGGCTGCTGTCTAAACTCGTATCCTGTTCCCAGTCTGCTTTACGTTCATACCATCAAAGGCTAGTTTACTGCTAGAAGATTGCATAGTCAACATCAGAAAATGTTTTTTTTTATTTTTTTTGCAATCTCCGTATCATTTATTTTAGCTACACGGATGGCATTAGATGCATTTTTTCTTTTGGAAAAATAAAAGAGAAGATTATGCATATGAACATACCCACCCTTTTGTTTTTGGAACTAAGGTCAAGACATGAATCACTGTGTTAGCACCAGTTGTCCTTGCTTATGGCCTAACTTCAAACTTATAGCGTTTGTGTATTCAAAATGCCAATTCAATCTAGTGATTTCCTTGAACATGTACAAAGGTACCTGAGTACTCCCCCTCTTTGGATGAGGAAGGTGTCTGTAAGGCAGCATTTGACCTTGCTTCTGCCTTTGATGAAGCTATTTCCCTTGGAAACAAAGAAAATGTCACTGTTGCCCAAGTTAAACAGTACTGTGAGATGGATAGCCATGAAGAGAAGCTGTACAAACTCGTCATGCAGAGCAAAATAAATGAAACTAAGGATCACATGAGGATAAGAGTTACTGAGATTGAGAAAAGCAAGGTTTGCCCTATTCTTTTTCCTACAACATACATGCTTCTCTTGAATCTTGAACATCGAGGGATCTTTTTTCTCCTTGTAGACCTTTTGTTCTGTTACGTTGAAGTTCGGTAAACATTAGCCTTGATAACTCTTAAGATTTGAGTCCACACAAAATATCCACTTATCTGAGTTCTTCATTTGCTACTCCATTTGTTTCCTCACACAAGATCTTAATTCTATAATGACCATCTTCTGTTAGGTATATTTGACTATTTGAGTTCTGTAGTTGCTGATAAAGTTTTGAAAGATAGGTCTAAGTTTAGAATCCTGTAAGCATGGCAATAGGCATTATAATTTTTACCACTTTCATCGTTGCGATCCATACTCTAAATCATCATTTTTAATCTGTTCTAATGTTTTGCGAGGAAAAACAGGTATTGCGATCAGTAGATTTTACTCATATCTTTTCATCTCACAAACTATCTTGCTAAATGGTGAATGAAGATTTGAAAAGCCACATGGAAAACTCAATGGACGAGAACTAAGTTCTATCATACATACAATCCACGCTATCTATCCTGATGGAAATATAAGTATTTAGATTCTGGATTAAAATATGTCGGTTTTGAGTCTTGGTTGTGGCGCCAAATTTAAGTCATGTCTCCTTGTCGGGGACAGCCATAAGGGTCCCCTGAAAAACCGGGGGAAACCCATTCACTTTCGCAAAAACTAAAACACAAACGGATTCACAAACCTAAAACACGCTCAAGATAGTCACGGCCCAACGGCCGGGCCCACAGCCCTGGTGGCCCCAGCGGCCCACCAGAACAGTCGGCCCAGCCACCCCCGGGCGAAACTCCGCTTCGCTCGAGGGGCGCAGCGCCGCGCTAACGAGACTCCGCCTCGCTCGAGGGTCGGTCGCCCCCTCGGGTGAGACTCCGCCTCGCTCGAGGCCCTCACGGGCTCGCCGCCCCCGCACCTGCTCCCCCGACAGGGGCGTTTAATGTCCTAACACTTGCAGGCGCCCGGGTCAAAGACGAATCCACGCCATACCGCCCCTCTGACACGCCCGGGAATCATATTCTGGCGCTGTTCTGCCAACTCTCCCGGTGAGGCCATCCCCACCACTGTGCGGCAAGGCCAGTGTCAGCTCCGCGACACTGCGCCATCCACTCTCGTACGGCCAACGCGCCGCACCCTCGAAAGAGGACGGCAGAACCCTCGAAAAGGGGACGGACGCCTGCTCCGCGCCTGCCCAGGGCCACGCCATGACGCCGGACCAGTGAGGCGCGTCACCCCCGTCACCGTCGGTCCTGCGCGGCCATCCCCGCCATCACGACGCCATCCCGGGCACTGCAGCGCCATCCCTGACGCTGTGGGAGTGCGGGGCGACAAGACACCGCCACGCCCGCGGCTGTGCCCCTTACGACCTCCCGTCAGCCGCACCCTCGAGTCAGCGTACGGACGACGACCACACGGGAAGTTTCTACGCCGCCACCCTCGAAGCCGCTCCTGGACGGATACAGGGCACGCCATGACGCTCCGCCAGAAGCAAGATTCGTCGGGACGGCCATCCACTCCGTTGCACTGTCCGCCATGCCATCACACGTAGCTAGAACAGTGCGGCACGCCTGTAAACTGCCTCCTCCTTGGCCTATAAAAGGAGGGGCAGTCCCCTGGCCGCAGGGGGACGACGACGGAGAGCACCGACCCACACGCTTTCTGCCTTCACCACGATATTGGCACTCGCCTCAATCAAAACCTCAGGGACCTGGAGGTCCGGCCTCCTCTCCCGCCCCGCTTGTAGCTCCCCTCTGCAAGCACCACGGTGCAACGCAATACAGTGCCTCGAGCACACCACTGCTGGACGTACGGCCCCGGCCGGAACCAGGATAAACTTGTGTCCCCTGTGCTGTCGTTTGCACCGACCATCGAGAAGCTGATCACAGCGTAACTCACTAGTTAGTGTCGGGACTACTTTCCGCACCGACACTCCTTATCTCTATTCGCATGTTGGCTACATTTTGACATGCCACGTTGGTAGGAAGAGCTGGCTTAGTTTCTTAGGAGAACATTGGCATAAACTGGGACACAATGATTGACAATTTTTCTTCTGAATTCTTCATTCATTTTTATGACAGATCTCTGATTGCCTTAGAAATTTTGGCTAGACAAACTATTTTTCCTATTTGGATCATGTTTTTTTTTAAAAAGGATACTCCCAGCTTTTATAGAAAGCATATAAGTTGCGGATCATGGTTATTTTGTTCAGAGCATACAGTACTCTCATTTTTCTCTAGAAAATTTAATGCCTCTGTGAAGGGTAAACATAGAGTAACCTGCAAAACTATAAGAGACTACCCATGCTCTTTGACTGACTTGCAATGGGATTAAAACTTGTATCCGCAAGATTCTGACCAATAATATTGCATCTTGTTGGAATTTATTATGCAGATTGATAGAGGCAAGACTGAAAAAGCATTTGGCCCCCTGAAGCCTCCAAATGGTTTTAGTGACATGAACACTAGAGGCACTGGTCTAGGAGGTGATCCAATATTTGCTGACTCATTCACTCAAAAGCCCAAAGGTTAGTACCCAAGCAAGCACATATGTGGGAATTCTGACGCCGTTAATTATTTTATTACTGGCATTAATGATTATACAATACAAAACTGATTCACATTGTTGAGATTCATGATAGTGGATTGTGAATTTTGTGTCTTTCAAAAAAATTTTTTGTGTGAACTCTCAAATCCTCCACAGAACTTTCAGGCAAATTTAAGCTCTCAGCTTTCAAGTGGATTATGGAAAGGAACCCTCGCTAATGAATGCCTCTATTACGAACAGCTATTATTTTATGTTGATTACTTTTAATTTTGGCATTTGTACAGGGCTCCCTTCCACTCCTGCTACTAGTGAAGTGGTTGGTGGCACTGGTGGAGCCAAGTGTTGGCCAAGGTGGGCCATGGCCCCCTCTTGCCATGTGCCGATCTCTCAGTATTGTGCTATGCAGTAAAACATTCAGAGCAGAGAGCAGAGCTTGCAGCCAACACAGACGCACAACAACATACAGCACGTAGCCAGCAACAAAACTTGTCAATCACTTGAGCTCAAGGACGCACACAACCTTTTTTTAGCGACTTGAAAGCACGCACACAGCCGTGGAAAGCAATGGACCAGCATGGTTGCAATGTTTATCCGTGAATTATACAATTGTTAACGATATTTTATTTAAAGTCACTCAAAATATATATTGAAACGTCCTCACAAAAAATTGAAATAGTCAGTTTATCATATCGTCTTTAATAGGATTTCCCCCTTTTGTAGACCAAGCAAATGTTAGTCTTTATGCTATGAATACTTAATGCATATATGTATGGTCAAAAGTTGATCACAATACAATCAATATTTATGATTATTGGCACATGTCTAATGTGACGTATTTCGGCCCTCTCTTAGTTCAATTCCTGGCTCCGCCACTGGTTGGTGGTATGCAATTGGGCAAGGCAAAGAAGACAAATCAGTTCCTAGAATCTCTAAAAGCTGAAGGAGAACTCATTTCGGAGGACACCCAACCAAGTGGAATTCAGTCAAGGCTGTCATCTGTCCCACCAAGTGATCCTATTGCAGTGGCAATTGAAGAAAAGATCAATGTCACTGTTAAAAGAGATGGTGGAATTCATAATTTTGATATTCAAGGAACCCTTGCTCTCCAAGTTCTGGATGACACCAATGGTTTTATCCAGTTGCAGGTGATTTTCTATATTTGTTTTCTGGACCTTTTATTCGTGTTCGGTACTTTTTCTCAGAAAAGTTTCAGATTCTAGCATTAAAAAAAAAACCTCTGCTAACATCTGGTCATACTGATGTCTACCACTCAATCCCTTCCTGGCTGATTTATAGAAACGACTAATTGCCAAATACCAGTCTCTTGTCAACTGTTGCTCTACTGCACTACTTTCCAAATTTATGCGCTTTCTAATATAAAGAAACTATGACAGTTAAATCCTTCGCTTGATTAATTGCTGAAGCTCTTTTCTTTTCCTAATTATATAATATAAAAATATTTGTTGGAGAAATCATACTGTTTCTGCCATATGCCTTGAGATTCTTTCAAATTTATATGAAACTTGTTGTGTATCCCTGCTATCATAACATCATGAATATGATCATTATTACCTGCTTCCAAGGCTGTCTTTTCGATAACGATGTTTTTAATTGGTGGAACATACTATACTTGTATTGTTTACAGATCGAGAATCAAGATCTACCTGGACTTAGCTTCAAGACACACCCTTACATTAACAAAGAACTGTTCAATAGTCAGCAAATTGTTGGAGCAAAAGATCCAAACAGGCCTTTCCCCAGTGGTCAAAATGAAACCCCTCTTGTGAAGTGGAGAATCCAGGAGTTGGACGAGTCATCTCTGCCGTTGTCAGGTGTGTTTCAATTGTTTGCTATAATTACTTGCAAATTTAGACCTGTGTAACCTGTTTTTGTCACTTGCAGTCAATTGCTGGCCTTCAGTCTCTGGAAATGAAACATATGTGAACATTGAGTATGAAGCTTCTCAGATGTTTGATTTACACAACGTTGTCATTTCTATACCTCTACCTGCACTCAGGGATGCTCCAAGTGTTCGACAGATCGATGGAGAATGGAAGTATGTTTCAAAACCTCCATGTTCCTGTTTTAAATACTCATGTAATGTGTATGTCTCAAGAATAACCTGTGCAACCCAAACAATGCTAAGAGCTGTAAGTTAAACTGTTCATCTGAAAGAAAACACATCCAACAAACCTTTGGGTGCGAACACGAGTATAGGTGAAAAGCTGTTTGTTTTACAAGAAGTTGGAA
Organism: Cenchrus fungigraminus; assembly: GCA_036936925.1. NCBI lineage: Eukaryota > Viridiplantae > Streptophyta > Magnoliopsida > Poales > Poaceae > Cenchrus > Cenchrus fungigraminus. The sequence goes on from CM072779.1 coordinate 14,061,351, forward strand.
TGCAGGTCTAGGTCTATTTGTAATTTGGTATAACTTCTGATTGAATACTCAGGTTCACAACTGTCTCCAGTGGTCCAGCCTTTGTTTACCATAAGTTAATATTTCATATTGAATGTAGCATAACCTTTTAGAAGTGTTACAATTCAAAGTTTACCTCCTTGAAAATGCACTTCTAGGATTAAAATTTATCTCAGCACTCAGATGGTCTCTCTGTTCGCCCATCCAGCTGATCTCTAGCTACATATATTAACTTCTCTTTCTTTTGCAGGTATGACTCAAGAAACTCAGTGTTGGAATGGTCAATTATTCTTATTGATCAATCAAACCGCAGGTACATGGTGCATATGCTATCTCATTATGTTTTTACTTCATGCATTTTATACCCAAACACTGTTGTTAATGCTTGATGTCCCTTCATTTTCAGTGGTTCCATGGAATTTGCTGTTCCTGCAGCTGACCCATCAACATTTTTCCCCATCTCGGTTGGTTTTACTGCATCAAGCACCTTAAGTGATTTGAAGGTTGGTTGTACCTTATTTAGATTTTAGAGCATCTACCTGCTTCTGAAATACTCCCTCCGTCCCAAATAACTCTTCGTTTTGTCTTTTCTAGATACTTACTCCCTCCATCCAAAATTACAGTTCGTTTTGACTTTTCTAGGCACATAGATTTTGCTATGTATCAAGACATATCATATATCTAGATGCATAACAAATGCTATGAACCTAGAAAAGTCGAAAATAAATTGTAATTTGGGACGGAGGGAGTAACTTTTACTATGCATGTAGACTCTAGACAATATATATCTAGGTGCATATCAAAAGCTATGTACCTAGGAAAGTCAAAACGAATAGTAATTTGTGATGGAGGGAGTATGAGCTTACTGATGAAGAATGGCTTAGTTTAGAATTGCACCTTAGGTATAGAATGTTACCTGTGGTTTTTGTTGGCTGCATAATTTTATTAGCTGTCTGAGTTCAGTATTTGTTTGCTTCACAGCAAAACCGTGGGGGACTGTACCCACTTAACTCAATATGCCATAAAGTAGCACCTGAAACTCTTCCTTACCTTACACCAGCTCCCTGATTGCTTTGCAATGTTTAATACTGCATAAGTGCATAACCCAACTCAAATAACGCTCTAGACCTCAGCATCCAATTTGGTTCGAGGAGGTTGATTTTATTGTTTAAGCACCAAACAAAGATCTCCGCTTACGGATTCTTCAAAAATAATGATTGCTCTAAATATTTCAGCAATATTACGCCCTGCTTTGTACGATACATAGTTCTGATTATTCACTGTGAATTTTTTTTACCAACTATTAACTTGATAAATTATGAAAGTCTAATTCCTGAATTTATTTTCTTCCCCTACAATGTATAATGCTTGTGGTTTCTGCAAATCACTGTTTCAGGTCACCACTATTGTTCCGTTAAGGGAAGGTAACCCTCCAAAGTTTTCACAGAGAATTCAATTGGTTACTGATAATTACATGGTGGTTTGAGGCTGAGCGAAGTTCGTCGTCCAAACCTTAAGTCGATTTGTCTGGTGTAATCACACATAGGTAATAGTGTATAGAAGCTAGAAATTTCTGCTTTAACCCTTGGGCAGCCATATAATGTTGATAAAAAATTGTTACACATAATGCATTTTTGTATGTACATACTGCGAAATTTTGCACCGTGGGTACGTTATCTGAAACGCAAAGATTATAATTTTTCCTTTATTTTCTTGGAAAAAAATTGATTCCCTCTCTCCGTCGTCCATTCTATGCCGCTGTTGCTTCTCAGTTGGATGAACCCTGAGGACTCTTCACGACGTTGCATTTGCCTTTGATGTCCCTTTATTTTAGTCCTTTGGCCAATCGATTTGCACTTGTTCGGGTGGATAATTGTGGTTTCTGGAAGTTTCCATGAACCAGAAATGGTTCGGTTAGGGTCCGGGCGGAGCCAACCAATGTGATGTCTATTGTGGTCGTGGTAAATTGGTGACCATATGACACCAGTGCCTTGCCCTTCTGTTTGTCGTATGATTTTTTTTATCGATAGCATCTCTAGAGTTTTCTCAAACGGTCCACCCGCCGTATTTTGGCAGTATATGTTTGGTTGAACCCTAAATAAATCTCGACATTGCCAAGCAAGACCACCTGCTTCTCCTCCCCCGAGCAAGAAGCTTGCTGCCTACTGTACACTGCATTGCCCTCACGCTCAGCCTTGTCGCTGCCAGTTTCCCAAACGCCGAGAGCTTCTCCTGGTTTCGAGCAGCCGCGTGCACTGCATTCACTCTTGACGCCGTTGGCAATGGCCATCAGCTGCCGAGCAGCCGCGTGCACCGCGCTTGTCTTCCCGAGCGCTGCCAGTGCCCACCAGTCCATCACCACCCCGCTGCCCTCCACCGTCTCCGTGAACCCTAGAGCCCGTCAACGGACGAGCGACGGCGGGTGTAATCGCGGCACCGCACGCCGGCGGCGGCGCGGTGCTGGAGCGGCCGGCGTTCGACCAGTCCCAGCTCGACACGCTCCCCGTCACGCAGGAAGGACGGGACCCCGGGAGGCCCAGGGACGGGAGGCGCTCCAGGAGCGGCGACAGGTGTTTGGATGAAGGGGTAAATAGAGTAAATTTATCCCAAATTTACCCCAAAGGATCTAAACATGTGGGGTAAATGTTTTGCCCCCTAATTCCATTTACCCTTAAAAAGTAGCAAATTGAAGTAAAATTGTGGTGGACCTCAGCCCTCTCTCACACTCACATCCACATTTACCCCTCAATCTAAACACCTCAAAAAGCAAATATTAGTAGGAGTAAATAGGAGGGGCAAAACATTTACTTTGAGATAAATATTTATCCCTACCATCCAAACATAACCAACGTCTTGCTCGTGGACGACGCGCGCCACACAGAGAAGCACGGTAAGTAGTAAGTACACACTCTACTCCCGTGGCGCCGCCTCTCGTTTCCTACGACCTCGTGCCGTTCTGGATTATCCCCAAGCAACTTTTCTGAGCCCGGATGCTCTCATGGCCATCCCCGTTCGTGCAGTGGAGGAGGCCTTGCCGCAGGTGGTGCCATCCATTACCGCCGAAGCCGCGCGGCAGCTCTTCCACGAGTCTCGCCTGAGAGGCGTCGCGGTTGTCATCGTCGCCGTCAAGGTACGCGCCGTGAAGTACCTCACCTCGTACATATTGCACCCGCCGGCGCCATCTACTCTTTCAATTGAAACGCACAAAGTACATAGTGTTATAATTTAGTACTACCTCCGTTCTCAAATATACGATGTCTATGAAAAGAAAATTAGTTCAAAATGAATTAGTTTTCTTGTTCTAAATGTCATATATTTAAGAACGGATGAAGTATGTATGCTTGAGGATTTACTGTTGAATGCTGTACTTGACACCTGGTTTAGTACTCCATGAATTGAAGATCTCATTGCTGGAGTACTCTCTTGTGCTACTTTGATGCGTGAACAGGAGCACGCTGAGTTCTACGCGCACATGATGGTTCGTCAGGGACTCCGCTCTGCCATCGAACCAGAATCGGACCTGGCAAGCTGATCGCCCGCCTGCCTCTACGGAGTACTACACCTCTACTCGTACTTCCGTCGCTGTCGCCTGTAGGAGTACTTGAAAGGAAGAAAACGAACCAATACGGAGTACTAGTTCTCTGTTTTTTTGTCCTGCAGACTTTGTGACTCGTATGATGTTGCAGCATTGGCATTGAGAGTGGTGTACTACTTTATTTCCTTTCCTTTTTTAGAGAGAGGGTGGTGTACTTTTAAACATACCAAATGCTGCGTCCTATGATTTGCACTGAAAATGCTAGTACTTGGGGCGTTGGGATTATGAAACATGTTTCTCTCATATAAACAGGAGGATTCTCAGGTCTTATTTGGAGGGTTTATTTTGGCTTTGGCTTCACCCATATTGCGCAAAAGGAGGCGCTGACACACTGTAGCGTGCAGTTGTTGTGCAAGTTAAGGTTAAAGACTTGTTTAGTTGTGGACTGTGGTGAAAATTTACGGTAGCAATTGTGAATCGGAGATTATGAGGACTAAACATGATCTAATTATAAAACATGGTCTAATTAGGCTTAATAGATTCGTCTCGCAATTTCATCCAGGATTTATGAAATGATTTTTTTATTAATTCATATTTAATACTTCTAATTAGTGTTCGTAGATTCGATGTGACAGTTGAATTGTGAAATTTGTGAAACTTGTGGCAACTAAACAAGGCGTGAAGCGGCTATTCTTCACCGGCTTTGGCTTCACTGATGAAGCAGTTTTGAGAGAAGCTATCCTAATTCCCAAATGGGGTCTTGCCAACAATCTTTTTAACAAACTGTAGAAGATATTGCGAGTTCTATTGACATAGGAAAAAAATCATACAAGACTATAACCCTAAGAGACTGGTAGAATGAATACTATTGTGTGAGGGAAGATAAGCCGAAACAAGCCTAGATAAGCTGAACAGCCTCTATAATCGAGACAAGAAAAGAAAACTAAAATGACTACAAAGCGGTTCATGGATTTAGATACAACATACCATCTTATCCTAGTAGATACAAGAAAATTCTTTCCTCGAAACTAAACTCTTAACAGATGGACCCTATATCGAAACTTTTATGAGTTCCAATATTTTTCACATGAAGTGTTTGCCTGTCATGGATAAGTATCACCTGTGTTGCATGGATACTTCTAGAGGGTGGCGTATCCGTATCCGATACGTATCGGATACCGATACGCCTCGGATACTTTTCCAGCCGTATCCCAAAAGCTGGATACGTATTGACTTGGATACACGTATCCGATACATTTAGTCAGCCCAATTAGTCTGTACCAGCTACACTACACCCCTCCTACGTGACCTAGCAGCAGCTATGATAATGATTTTCTCTTCAAAACAAGCAAGTTTTTTCGTGGACAGCTACTCCTTGCCATGTTTTGCACCTTCTGCTCTAGTGCTCTACACTAAAGCTCCATTTTCTTATTTCTTTTGATGTTTTGGTAGTATGAGATGGCACCGGTAGAACTAATGAGCAACAACCTGTGTTGCATGGATACTCCTAGAGGGTGGCGTATCCGTATCCGATACGTATCGGATACCGATACACCTCGGATACGCCTCGGATACTTTTCCAGCCGTATCCCAAAAAGCTGGATACGTATTGACTTGGATACACGTATCCGATACATTTAGTCAGCCCAATTAGTCTGTACCAGCTACACTACACCCCTCCTACGTGACCTAGCAGTAGCCATGATAATGATTTTCTCTTCAAAACAAGCAAGTTTTTTCGTGGACAGCTACTCCTTGCCATGTTTTGCACCTTCTGCTCTAGTGCTCTACACTAAAGCTCCATTTTCTTATTTCTTTTGATGTTTTGGTAGTATGAGATGGCACCGGTAGAACTAATGAGCAGCAACAACCGATGAAGAATCTCTTATGAAATAATATTCTACCTTTAGAGAAGGCTAGTTCTAAAGGTAATGTTGTGTGGCGATACAAGTATTGCACGTTAGAGTATAAGGAAAGTTACTCGAGAGTAAAATCTCTCTTGCTTCGGATATATATATGTGATATTATATATATAATTATTAATTATCCTAACTGTATCCCTGTATCAGTGTTTTTTGGAAAAGTGTTTATCCGTGTATCAGATACGTATCGTATCCGATACCTGTACCGGTATCCGTGTAACATAGGCAGCAACAACCGATGAAGAATCTCTTATAAAATAATATTCTACCTTTAGAGAAGGTTAGTTCTAAAGGTAATGTTGTGTGGCGATACAAGTATTGCACGTTAGAGTATAAGGAAAGTTACTCGAGAGTAAAATCTCTCTTGCTTCGGATATATATGTGATATTATATATATAATTATTAATTATCCTAACCGTATCCCTGTATCAGTGTTTTTTGGAAAAGTGTGTATCCGTGTATCAGATACGTATCGTATCCGATACCCGTACCGGTATCCGTGTAACATAGGGTATCACACCAATATATTTTGCTTATATTTCTAGTGATCCAATTCAGATAAAAAAAACTTCATCTTGTTTCTAGGGATGCCAGTTGGACCCATATGTGCGGGTGTTTACATATTCCGTGAATAGGCTTCGCATGTGAAAAAATACCATCCATTAGGTTTTGGAGAGCATGTGAATGGTGGTGTGTTTTAGGTTTTATATTGAGCTGGCACATGCTGCGCAAGCTGAATGTTATATTTGGTGTAATTCTTATAATTCACTCGGAGTGATTCCTGTATATTCATAGGTTTTTTCTATTTTATTCTTTCTTCTAAACTGTAATCTTGTTTTTTTTTATTTTCTAAAGTCTAATCAGTCACAATACTCAATGAATAGGGGGCATATGTCCTCGCCCATAACAAATTCGGGACACAAATCTATTGATTACTCGTGGTTGTATGATTCCCGGCTTGATTCCATTTTCGTATTTATCCTAAGATTGATGGCTTGATTCCATTTTCGTATTTATCCTGAGATTGAATTGCCTTGGATATACAAGTGATTTTTGTTGTTAAGTAGATTCTTTAAAGAAAGTTTGGTCGTCAATTGTTGCAATTGTTGTTGTTCGACCTTATTTTGTATATATCTTTTATGGTTATTTCGCTACTAAATTCGATATTATGTTATAGGATTTTTTTATTTTTGACCATCCAACTCTTGACTCAGTTTGATTTCGACCATAAAACTGCTAAATCTTGATATTTGACCCTCAAACTCTTAAAATTCGTTTACAATTGATCTGATCATCGACCGGTTTCGTTTGCTGGTTCCGCGAACGTGGACGTCACATGACAGTAGGGTCCATTTACCAAAGTTCTCTAGCCTAGTTGGTTAGAGGAGCTGTGAGGTATGGTCGCAACTAACTAAGTTCGATTTCTCGTTGGAGTGAATTATGTGGTTGATTTTAAAAAAATCATCTCGGCGGTGAAACCGGGATTCAGAGGTTTTCTAAGTCGGAAGAAATTTTTTTCTTCTTACTTGATAAAACCCGTGGGAGCGGTGTTACTCCCACCAGCTTAGTTATTTCAATAAAGTCCATTTGTCAGCTATTTTCTCTCCTCTCTCTCTTCCACTCTCTGAGATCTCCGCAAATGAGTCCATTCATCTTCCCACGATATCGAATGGTGGTTCTCCTATCTGGTTCTTCGACACGTCAACATGCTACTTATATCGAACTAACGTGTCGCCAGGGCTCGTTGGCTCGGAGCCTTGCGGTGGTAGGGCACACCCTGGACAGCGAAATGGGGGGTCCCACCGGCAACCATTTTTCGTGCTCTCTGCTCTGGAACACACTTGTACTACACACGAAGGCTGTGCAATCCCCTAATGCAAGACGGTAGTTCGACAGCTTGACAAAAATAGTTCGAAAAGGTGAACAAGTACTCCATACTCCTGTTTAGCAACCGAAACGGTTTTATTTACACTGTAGAAATATCTAGCGTGGGCCTCCCCTTAAACAACCGTTGCTTTCTGAACTGATGGAATGATGGGAGCCGTCCGGTCATCAGTGTAAAATTCTTTTGGGGCGAGGCGAGACCGCTGCTCCTCGACATCATCGCAGTCTCCAACGCCTTGCGCTTTGCGGGTTGCATCATGATTATCCTACGCTGCTGCCCCCCCGGCCTCCGGGATAATCATCATCAGATCCCCATCGGCCATCGCCGCCGACCTGATGAAGCCGTGGAGCGATCCTTCCTTTCCCGTCTACGCAAACGTGCTGTGGACTGTGGAGCACCACCACCTGCCCTCGGGGCGAATCGGACGAGACAAACAGCGCACGATCGATCGATCCCTCACGTTGTTCAACTTCCGCAGCCCGCGTCTTCGGTTGGGTTTGGGATTAGTTTACCTTTGCTCGCCACCCTTTTTCCAGCTTCCACGTTCACGCGTGCGCACGCGACGACACGGCGATTGGCGACGGACGCCGCTGCCGCCGCCCCGCCGAGCAGAGCAGATGCGATGCCGAGGCGCCCGGCCCCGCGAATTTTCAGCCGCCTCCCGCCCGGTTTCCCTCCAACCCCGAACCCCATGTGCCCCATTTCGGCCGCGTCCGCCGCCCCGCGTCGTCCCTTCCCCCACGGCACCCAGCTCGGCCCGGCTCTGCTCTGCTCTCCCACGCGCACCACCGGCACCACCGGCGCCACTACTACGACGACGCGCTCCGACACCCCACTTGCCGCGCTGTGCGCGCCTCGCTGTAGCAGTAGAGCACGCGGGTGTGGACGCCGCCTAATCATCCTGCGAGTTCGGGGCTCGGCGAGGGCAGGTACGGCGCCGCGCGATCTGATCCGGCCGGCGCCTGAGCTGTACCCGTGGCCAATCAATCATCGGGGGCGGGTGAGGAAATCTCGGCACATTCGGCTTGTACTTTTGCCGGCCGCGCGCGCTGGTCAGAGCCAGGCAGCCAGCGGATGAAGTCAGCTGCCTCCTCCCTTTGACGCTTCAAGGGGACAACCGCTCGGGGCTCCTGAGCTGTCCTTGGTCAATGGGAGTGGCGGAAGGTGGTGGCGTGCGGGCCGAAAATCCCCACTCAAATCAAGGCCACACGGCGAGCAATCTCCCTGGTCAGCAACAGCAGTAGCTGGAGTGCCGTTGCGTACTCGCCAAGGGCAAGTGCAGAGCACTGTGCTTGCTTGCTGGCTGCTGGTTGCAGGCTCCAGCTCCGCTGCTTCCACTCTCCAGTGCCTTAAAGATCTCTCCCGGTTGGAGCTTGTCTCTGCACACCAGCCATTGGAGCTTGTCCCCGATGGCAATGGCTCACGTTGTGGCGCTGCGGCTGCTGGTGGTCTCATCAGTGGTAGCAGCAGCGGCCATGGCCACCGCCGACCAGGAGAGGGAGAGCGACCGGATCCGGGAGCTCCCGGGGCAGCCGCCCAACGTGGAGTTCTCGCAGTACTCCGGGTACGTCACGGTGAACCCGGCGCGGGGCCGCGCGCTCTTCTACTGGCTCGTGGAGGCGGTGCCGGCGGCGGGGCCCGTCGCGCCGCTCGTCCTCTGGCTCAACGGCGGGCCCGGGTGCTCGTCGGTCGGCTACGGCGCGTCCGAGGAGGTCGGCCCGTTCCGCATCAGGCCCGACGGCCAGACGCTCTACCTCAACCCCAATTCTTGGAACAAGGGTGGGTACATGTCGTTCAGCTCCATTTCACTCCCCAATTCAGAGAGCGAGCGATGTTCCTGCAAATGCAATGCTGGTCTTGGCAGAGGCTGATTTGTGTGAATGCAGCGGCCAATTTGCTCTTCCTGGAGTCGCCGGCCGGCGTGGGGTTCTCCTACTCGAATTCGTCCATGGATCTATACACCGCAGGAGACGCAAAGACAGGTAGTAAACCTGAACCACGCCCATTTACTGCGCCAGCTGCTCACTTTTCTTTGTTGATCAAGAAATTCGGGTACTAAACTCTTGTACTTTGGCTTTGTCTTGTAGCACTGGATGCCTATGCTTTTCTCGTGAATTGGTTGGAGAGATTCCCACAGTACAAGTACAGGGAGTTCTATATCGCTGGAGAAAGTTATGCAGGTAAAGCTTCTGTGGGAGAAGTTCTGAATTCTGTTTCGGCTAGCTCCATAAAGAGTTCTGTCTCTAAAGAGTTCAATTGCGTGGCCTCTGATTGTTTGCACTTTGCAGGACATTATGTTCCTCAATTGGCCCAGCTCATATATGAAAAGAACAAGGGCATTCAGAATCCCTCGATTAATTTAAAAGGATTTATGGTACACCTTTTAAGCCTATTTTTTCCTTGTATGTACTAGTTCTGGTTTATTTGTGCTGGTTTCTGAAGTTTAGTTATTCCTGCAAATTAAGGTGGGGAATGCGGTTACTGATGACTACCATGACTACCTCGGCACGTTTGAGTATTGGTGGACTCATGGTCTGATCTCTGACAAAACTTATCACAACTTGAAGGCAACATGCTTGCTTGAATCCTCGCAGCACCCTTCTCCCGATTGTGTCAAGAACCTGAATCTGGCCAGTGCTGAGGAAGGCAATATTGATCCTTATAGTTTGAATACAAAGCCATGCAATTACACAGCCTCTCTCAAAGTTAGCTTGGGTGGACGCTACGTAAGTGCCTTTTCTTTTTGGGATTTCCATAATTCCATCAAGTAATCCAGTTTCAATATTGTTTCACAAATATAGTTCCAGACTTCCATTTCTTAATTGCTGAAATTTAGTGATCCCATTTGCTTTTAAGATATTATTTGAACTCTGCAAGGAGCAATGAAATATCAATCACCAGATGCTTACTGTAACTACCAGATGATCAAGCATGGACACAATTACTTCAGTGTGATGTAGTAACTCCAATTTAGATATCAAATTAGCAAGGAACTAAACTGAATTAGTTTGCTGTCAACCCATTGCTTCACTGTTAATTTTGAGCTTTAGTGGTTCACAAGAGAGTAAGCAAGAGAGTTGCAGGCCCAACACAAGGCAGACATTTTATTGGCAACAGCCAATCACAACGAAATATACAGCTTGTGATTCCTGATTTGCTTCGGACAAGTTTGCACTTATGCACAAAGAGACAGTGTAATTATCAAACTGTGGCATCAACCTTCACAAAATAACGGTGGCATCTGGCACTTCTTGAATTGGAATACAAGAGTGTGGGTCATTTTACATACATTGAATATATTTATTCAAACTTCTAATACTGTGCATGGAGTTATGTGCGCTTCTTGCCTAATTCCCGTTTATTAACTTTTTCTAGAATTGATTCACTGTGTATTTGTATCAAAGAAAATGTTTGGGTCCTTTGTTTTCTGTCTCTAGTGACATGTACTTTCAAAAAAAATTGTCTAGTGACATTTTTCCATCCACAGCCTTGGTTGTCCAGAGCCTATGATCCTTGCACTGAAAGATATGCAAACATTTACTACAATCGGCCGGAAGTGCAGTTGGCATTACATGCAAATACAACCGGAATTCATTACCCGTGGCAAACATGCAGGTTATAATTTTTTTATATAATTACTGTAGATGATAGAATATCTCATATTTTCCCTTTTTTGAACAAGAAAACTCATTTACTTTCTCTGTCACAGCGATATTGTTGGAACCTACTGGGCAGATTCCCCAAGATCCATGCTTCCAATCTACCAAGAACTGATAGCAGCTGGTATGAAGATATGGGTTTTCAGGTGACTAACAGAACTTTCAGCCTCTCTTGTATTATTTTACAAGTGATTTACTCGGTGCCCTCACATCTGGTACATGTTTTACTGTTTTAGTCAGTTCAACACTTCAATGTAAGTGATATCATTAAGTGTACTCTGTAAAACATGCATATAGGTGCTTTCGTGTTCAGTAATTGTAGTATCGCTTACCATTTTATACAGGCATTGGACTATGGTACAAATGTATATTTTCTCTGAACATTTTAACTCATTCAAAGGAAATCAGAGGGATGAAAAAAGTCTCATAGTTGCACGAAAAACAACCTGTCTCTCTTCAGGGAGGAAAACAACCTTTAAACATATCTTGAAATCAAGTTATCATAGTTGCAGAATAACGATTTACATAATCATTGCTCGCATTGTCTGGTTGACTTACCTATGTTTTCCCTTTTTGTATTTCACAGTGGGGATACAGATGCTGTAGTTCCTGTAACGGCAACAAGGTACTCAATCGATGCTCTCAAGCTTCCGACACTAGCAAATTGGTACCCTTGGTATGACCATGGGAAGGTCAGTTACAAGATCATTTGACTCTATTAAGCAAATTTTGGAGCGGAATAAATATTAGAAGTTGATACTGGTTGCTAATTCATCTGATGTTGCAGGTTGGAGGCTGGAGTCAAGTTTACAGAGGATTAACTCTCGTAACTATAGCAGGTGCAGGACATGAAGTCCCGCTGCACCGGCCTCGACAAGCTTTGATAATGTTCAGACACTTTTTGAAGGATAAACCAATGCCAACACAATAGCCATTTGAAGCAGAGTTACAGCGTAAACTATCACAGTCATATTTTTTGTTTTTCAAATTCTTTTTCATTTGATTTGATTGTTACAACATGTTATTCAATTATCTCGATTGAATGTATGTATGTGTTTTAGCAAATAGGGATACCTGAGATTTGTACTGAAGAAGCTAAAGAGCTCCTCTGTATATGATAATGACTTTTAGACAGTTTTAGAATCTTCGTAAGAATATAATTGTCTTTCTGCTAGTTGTATAACATTTTTTGTGTTTCTATGTTCTTATGGCGATCATCACCATGTGATCTAACTGAGGCACTACTTGTATAAACGCACCTGGGCATCTCGCCCTAAGCCCCTGACTGCGTATGCATCCAGGGAGCGTGATGAAAACTGGTTAAGTGTTGTACACTTGATAGCTCCAACAAAAATACTTATAAGTTTTAAAAAATATTAAGAGATTCATCATCCATTTATGAGGCTTCAATATGATGCCATACAAAATTTCTATTCCAAACTCCATCCCAAGTCCTAATTTTCAGAGAGCTGTTGCATATAAGCGTCTTTGCTGAACAAATAAACTTACATGTTTGTTCCATGGTGACAAATCTGATTCTATAATTTGGACGCAGCAGTAATCTGATTCTATAATTCAAATACTGCTTAGTAGATTATATGATTGTTACTACTCCTCACCTTTTCCAGAACCCAAAATAACTATAAAGCAAAATCTAAATTGTAACCGTGTGGATCATGAGTCATGACACAGTACAAGCAAATTCTATGGGATCAACTGGCACATAGAAAACCTAATCGACCACTTCCTAATACCAAGCAAAATTCAACAACCATGTCGCTGTACACTTGACAAATGTGCAGAGGAAATGGAAAGCACTACAGACAGCACGCAAGACGTCTGAAAGCAGCATGCAGATGGCCGCCCTCCGAAAAGTTCTTATCTGTGCCAACTGCCAAGCTCTTTCTTGCTGTATCTTTCTTTTCCTGCACTCACAAATTCACATCCCAGATTGCGCCAAATTCGAATCCAACCAAGCTGGAAGAAGAGCACCCTGCATCAACCCGACGCCCATCCTCATCATAGCGTGAAGGAAACAGGAGCGTCAGAATCCTCCGACGACGGCTGCAGCGCGCTGATCTTGATCACGTAGTTCCTCTGGCTCGACGCGCTGCTGCGGCCCGAGCCGGAGCTCGCGCGCAGGTCATCCGAGAAGGCGTCGCCGTCGCCGTCGCTGAGGCCGGAGTCCCTGTCTTCCTCCTCGTAGGCGTCGCCGATGCGGCCGCCGCACTTGCGGCAGAGCAGGCGCGAGCGCCTCCTGAAGAGCCCCCAGGCGCGGCTGGAGCGGAAGTAGGGCACGCAGGCGACCTCGTCGGCGAGCGTGAAGCGGCTCTCGTCGACGGCGACGAAGGCGACGACGCCCTTCTTGATCTGCTTGCGGTACTTGGAGCCGATCCCCGCCGTGTCCCGCGCCGAGGAGCTCAGGTTCAGCGCGTAGCCGCAGTACCCGCAGCTGTGCCAGGGACAGTGTGGTGAGTTAGTGAGTGACATGTTTTGTTGCCCGTCAGGAAAACCACGGCAGCAGTTGCAGTTGCAGGTGCAGAGAACGATAATGCTTGGGCAGTTGGGCTCGAACATGTGTTACTTGTGCAAAGGAATTTGGCGGTTATATTTTCTTGTTTACCCTAATCAAAATCTTAGTCTTTAAGCGTTCGAGAAAAAACCTTAACCCTTATGTAAAGAGTGGGTCACTGATGAGTCTGGGATTGGCTGTGTTCAGTATGAATTGGGACCTCCACTTGTTCTTAGCAAGAGTGCGGTGGCCAATATTGGGGGAGAAAGCACGTGTTTGGGACCAATTCGCCATCAAACCGGGCACAAGAATCGGATTATTCCCCCACACAGTAAACCGCTTAATACTACAGTTCATCAGTGGTGAACTACACAGGCAGGCACACAGCGAACCCAAAAAAAAAAGCAGAGAGAACGAATAGCAATAAGCAGCAAAGGCGCAGTGAAATACTTGTTTGTATATACCCTACTAGTGAGGATCAGGAATGGATTCCAAGTTTTCGGACCGAGAGGGAAGAGCAGAGCAGAGACCGGGGACCGTGGAAGCGTCGAAACGAACCTGTAGGTGACGTCCTTGATGGAGGAGTAGCTGTCGAGAGGCCTCTCCATGGCGAGGCGACCTCGATGCTGCTCGCTTCGCTGGAGCATCATCCGCTTTTGCCTCCTGCCGATCGGAGACAGAGGAGACGTCGTGGGGCGAGTGGGGAGGAACACGAACGGCTGGCTGGCTAAAAAGGCGGGGCGGTTGTTTGGTCGGGTTGCGCCAACGGACACACGGGGCCGGATCGGCGTCCGGCCGGCCGGGCGGGGCCGCGCGCTTTTTCTTCCTCGGCCGCCGATTGCTTTCGTTCGCGTGTGTGCCCCGGGCTTATTGTATACTCCTCCTCTTCCTCCTCGTCCTGGTGCTAGTTTAATCTATTGTTTAGTGAGGATCGTAGTTGGTTAAACTAAGCGGCGGCCAATTGGAATCGGCCAGCGCGCGCTGGGTTTAGGCATGGGCGCTGGTATTCTTGCTCTGACCAAATGCGCCGCCGGCCGTGCGCTGTTGCGGCGACGGCCCGAAGGCAGTCGTGTCCAGCTCTTGCATATTTCGAGTGTGCGTGCGTCGTGGTCGTGGAAGGCGTCGCAATGGCAACGTGACAAGTGTAGCGAGGAGAATCCAAGGGCACGCATGCTTATGCCCAGGACATGACCGACCCCTGCGCGCGGCGCTTATCCTCGTCGCGTCGTCTGCGCGGGGTGCGGCAACGGTTGGGCGGCACGGCCACGGCCGAACCAGATCGTCAAGGGCCGGATCGGGGGAAGGCGCGACGCGCGGGGCAAAGCTTCTCACGCAGCGTCGTCGTGTGTGCAGGCGCCAAGCGGTGATGTTGGTGTGACTTGCCGTTGCCATGGTTGGCTTTGGTCAGCGTCTCCGTTCTGTCCGGCCATGCTCCCATCAGCATCCCGCGCGTCGATTTCGCGTGGTTTTCCTTCTCAAGTTCGAGCGTTGCTGTAGCCGCTGAAGAGCGTAGTAGCATGGGAAGCGGTCCTCCATAGCAGGAATGGTCAAGATACCGTCCACCCATTCGGCCATTCCTTGTGGTGCCAACAACATCATTGGCAGATGCGAGTGATCATTTTCGAGATGTCTCAGTTACATACATCTATAAAAGCGGATGTGGAGTTTTGCGTTTCATTTCGGTGCTGACAGAAACACAAGGGACTAGTTCGAACAGGGCACCTCAGGCGTGCGTTTCTACATGGTAACATTTACATGATGGTTGTTTATTACATCCTCGGAGAAGATCAGCGGGCGGTCTTGTAAACTCGTATCTGCTGCTCAACAAAAATATACTGCAAGATGTCTTTCAGTCCTCGACCACAAAGGTTATCCCGTCATGTTCCTTGAAACGATGTGTAGTGTGATCAACAACCTGCAAAGGCACAAGTGTGCAGCTTGGTGAAGTAAATGGCAATTTCTACGGTTAACTTCAGAATGGGGAATTTACATTGTGTCTATAAACACTTGCAGCATGCAACACCACCAATGTACCCACAAAACAATGGAACAGTTAAGACTGTCAGATTTTCAACTACAGAAACCAGCAATCTAAGACTGGCATATACCAGCAGGCAATAATTCACTTTGATTAACATGATCATCATTATGACGTTACCACATTATATAACTGTGTAAACAAGGCGAAGGCTTTAATAATTACAATACAATTACTTGACATGCTGATAAATGAGAAATGAACAGAACCAAGTATAGTTAACAGGGCCTGTTTTTCATTATATTGATTTATCAAGTATTAACCAATCTACCAAATCCCGTGTTACTTCCACAGGTTATTAACATATGAGATTTGCCTAAGTTATTTAGAGCACATACATGAAGTCTGAAAAAACATGTAGGAAATTAAGCACGTATGGTACAAAAATGCAAAATCATCCAAACGTTTGCTGAACTGTCCATAAAGCTTGGAAGCGAGGTAAATCACAAGAGCAGCATACAAGATGTCAAGAACACAAAACATCTGGAACGGCTAGATGAAATCTATATAAAAAAAGGAAAAAGTCTATATCACCCCATCACCTATGGAGGATGGACTACATAACCCTCCAACCTATAAAACAATCTATATCACCATCTAACTTTCCAAAACCGGACAAATTAACCCCTAAAGCAGTTTTGAAAAATCATAGTAAATCACAGAAAACTCATAAAATGGAAAATCTAATTGTGTTAGACTCCAAATGAGTAGATCTACACAATGAACATATAATACGGAATGTTTTGCTACTTTTTTTTGTTGTAGCTTTAGATCTATGCTTTTCCTCATAGCTGTAAAAAAAATGTACTAAAGCATACCATATTATATGTTCACTATGTAGATCTACTCATTTGGAGTCCAACACAATTAGATTTCTATCTTATGATTTTTCTGTGATTTACTATGATTTTTCAAAACTGCTTTAGGGGGTAATTTGTCCGGTTTTCGAAAGTTCAGAGAGTGATATAGACCGTTTCATAGGTTGGGGGTTATGTAGTCCACCATAATAGGTGAGAGGGTGATATAGACTTTTTCCAAAAAAAAAAAGATCCATCTCAATTTATCTACAGTACCATATGAGCTACTTTGAAAGAAACTATGAACACTGAGTCAGCATGGTGCATCCCAAACACTACTACATGATGCCTAGGTTCGGGAGAGTTATATATATAGGAGTACTTCTGAGCTACTAACAGTCCGACACTACTTCCAGGGATTTGCTTGCTGCAAATCTATCATGCTCTAGGATAACACATACTAACTCCGTTCTTAAATATATGTCGTTTAGGACAAGTTAGTTAGTTCAAAAATGAACTAATTTGCTTGTCCCAAACGTCATATATTTAAGAACGGAGGGAGTATATTCCAGTTTTATTTTTTAGGCGATTATTTTTTAAACGAATATATTCCAGTTTTATAACTTGCTTACTAAAGCACTTCGATTACAAAACTGCAGATATGTAGCAACTGGGAAATAGTGTGCAGCTTTTTTTTCTGTCAGGATCAGCAGTGCAACAATGAACATAATTCAGTAATTAGCACTCACGTTGGTGTTGCTCAGCTCCAGATTATAGAAATCCACGGCATCGGCCTTGAACAGCGGCCCGGCATGCCAGGTCCCCTTGTTCAGCTTGAGGAACTTGGGGCCGGAAACCCGGAACACGCAGACCTCGGCTGGATCCGGAGGCAGGTAGTAGTGACTTGCGCGGGACTGCACGGGCTTCCTCCCCACCTGATCACTCTGGTCAGACGGCCCATCCACGATCGATGGCTTGGCCACACCGAGGTACCAGTCGTGCCCGCCGATGGAGCCCAGGCACTGGGTCACGCTGGCGTGGTGGGTGATGTTCGAGAACTCCAGCGGCCGGTCATGGAGTCGCATGATGTAGAACCTGCCACGCAAAGGGGGAAAGGAAATGCTCGAATCAAGTCGGGACGACACGATTTGAAGTGGATTTTTCGTGCGGAGATACCGTGTGGGTTCTGTACCTTGGGATGCCGCGGCTGAGGTCGAGCTGCGCGTCGTGGGGGCCGAACTCGTCGCCGTCGGGGGAGCCGGCGATGACCTGCCCGAACGGCGCGAAGGACTCGGGCGTCGCCTCCACCGCCCGCAGCTTCACCACCCTCGCCGTCGCCGGCTCCTCCCCGTGCTTGCGTTCCATCTGCGCGGGCTGGGCGGCGCTGGCGCGCACGGCGGCGATGCGGGTTTTTATCCTTGTCGCGTTGCAAGGGCCGGGCGGAGCCGGAGGGGAGGAGGGAGAAGCGGCGGCGGTGCGGCGGCAGTGGAGGGGGATGCACCCGCGGCCCAGGCCCAGCGCCTGCATCTCGCTCTGGTCTGTTTTTTTTTTCCCTTTTTTTTCTTCTTCTTTTTCATTTGTGGCTGAAGCGGTGGAACCGCCCGTGTGCCACTCATCTCTTGGATGCATCCGGAACTGCAATTTGTGAACGTCTCGTGCGCCTTGTGAAGAAGAGCGGTGAATCGATCGGTGATTGACAAGAATGTCCAAGCGCGACGCAGAGTGATTTGTCATGATGTTCTTGCTCAAGTTAAGCTTTCTGCAAAGATTTGAGCGTGACGCCAGGAGTCTCGAAAATAGCCAGCTGCCAGGAACATCTCACATATCACTTTACTTTTGTTTACTGACAGAAACAGAAGGCACAAACTCGAGCAAGCAGCTGAGGTGTGCAGCGAGTACACAAGTAAAGCGTGTTTGTTCTTGTTTCTTCCCCTGAACATCTTAAGATACAGAGACCAGGATCAGCCACAGGTCACCACATGTGTTTCAATCCTCAACAGCAAAAGTTACCCCATCCAGCTTCCTGAAATGGTGCGTGGTGTGGTCAACAATCTGAAAAAGACAGAAGAGGAGTTGTGTCAATTTAATAACCCTATTGGGCTATTGGCTATTGTATAATTGGGGATATTTTAGTTCAGAAGCATTATTCGAGCTATTTCGCACACTGCCAAAAAGTAGAAATTTCCTGCCAACTTCGGCAAATAACGATTCAATTTACTCCCTAGAACTGGCACACTCCAGCAGGTATACTTCTTTTTTTAAAAAAAAAATCCACCAGCTATATTTCACCTTATATATAACATGATCAACATAACCATGCCATGACCTTAGAAGCCATGTTCTCGTTCCTGTTCCCGGAACGAGAAACAATATTTATGAAGGATTTTTACACTAAATTGTTTTCGGAACCGGAACGTTCCGTTCCGGAACGAGAAACATGAAACGAGGAACGTGGTCACGTTCCTGGCTTCTAAGGCCATGACTATGGACAGAGGGGGTGTTTGGCTCCCAGCCACCGGCCGCCACGCCACGCAGCAGCACGCCACACCCTGTGGCGGACGAATCATCCGCCACACTCAGGTTCGTGTAGTGTGACGTGGCGGGGTGTGGCTCTCAGCCAAACAGCCCCAGAGTGAATGCTTTACTAATAAGATGATACAATTGATTAACATTCAGAAACCAAACAGAACCAAGTCTGTTTACAAGCAAGAGAAGATGTCTAGCTTTTATTTGAGTGATTCATTAGAATCAGTCAAAGCAGACATGTGAGATCTGAAAGACGTGCAGTATATCAAGTGAACACTCCACGGAAATTGTAAGATAAAGATAGAACGGCTTGTTGAACTCTCTAAAATGTACTCTAAAATCACCATAAAGTTATCGGGAAAAAAGATGAAGCAACAAATACTCTAAAATGGCAGGAAAACAGGAAAATCAGTAACTGATGAAATCGAGGTAACAAGAAGTACCAATTCAGCAGCAACTTAACACTTACGTTGGTGTTGCTCAGCTCCAGGTTATAGAAGTGCATGGCCTCCGCCCTGAACAGCGGCCCGGCGTGCCAGGTCCCCTTGTGCAGCTTGACGAACTTGGGGCCCGAGACCCGGAAGACGCGGACCTCGGCGGGATCGGGAGGCAGGTAGTAGTGACCCGCGCGGGACTGCAGCACGGGCTTCCTCCCATTCCCACCCTCACCCTGCTCGGACTCCCCACCGCCACCGTCGTCGTCCACGAGCGACGGCTTGGCGACCGCGAGGTACCAGTCCTCGCCGCCGAAGGAGGCGAGGCACTGGGTCACGCTGGCGTGGTGGGTGATGGCCGAGAACCTCAGCGGCTGGTTCTCCAGCCTCATGATGTAGAACCTGCGGCGACGGGGAGATCCTTATCCTTACGATTCTCCAAGGGTTTTTGTTCCGTGCGGATTCCGCCGCGCGACGAGAAAGGAAAAGGAAATGGGTAGGCTTTGGCTTGCCTTGGGATGCCGCGGCTGAGGTCGAGCTGGGCGTCGTCGGGGCCGAACTTGGCGCGGTCGGAGCCGGCGGAGACGACCTGGCCAAACGGCGCGAAGGACTCGGGCGTGGCCTCCACCGCCCGCAGCGTCACCACCCTCACCGCAGCCTCCTCCTTGCCAATTCAGTCCATTGCTACCCGATCCAAATGTTATTTAGGGCTTATTTTATTCATACACGTGAAGCAGGCGGTGTCCTTTTTCGCCGCTCACGGTTTGGTTGTTGTTTTTTTTCAGTAGCGTAGCTTCGTCTCCAGATTGGACGAGCTCGTGCCACCACCAGCGGGTCACACGCACCCGGCGATCGATGCCTCGGCGTGAAAAAAAAAGGCGCTAAAACTGATTTCATATTTTCTGACAAACCGAGTCGGAGTGGACCGGAGTACCGGACCCATAACAATCCGAGTCGAAGTCGGAGTGGACCGGGCTCATAATAGACTACGGAGTCCGCGCTCTACAAAACCCGATCCCTGTCACCTGGCGAGAAGTTTAGGAGCTGCAGAAAGCCAGGTACGCATGCGTTCAATTGGTGATCGATCGCTCGGGATGCACGTAGGCCGTAAGTACAAGTGTAGAACGTTGCTTTTGGTCCAAACTAATTCATCTTTCAAATTAATTGTGCATATTTACTTTCGGGTACTGCCCCATTCAAATTGTAGTTTTTTTTTTGTTTGCTAAAATTAGACTAATCGAAAAGAAAAGGCTTGCTTTGTATCAAGAAAAAATAGGCACTGAAATTTGTTGGTAAGGGTAAACAGTTATGTGGTCAGGTTTTTTTTTTTGAGATTACACAGTACAACGCAGACGCTCACAACACGCACTCACACTCACCCCTATGAATACACGTACGCAAACC
Organism: Cenchrus fungigraminus; assembly: GCA_036936925.1. Lineage (NCBI taxonomy): Eukaryota > Viridiplantae > Streptophyta > Magnoliopsida > Poales > Poaceae > Cenchrus > Cenchrus fungigraminus. Next base: position 14,082,081 of record CM072779.1, read on the forward strand.
CTACCCCTATGAGCACCTACGAAGGACTGAGCACCGGCAAATTCCGAAATAAATCCAGAAAAAGGTGAGAGCACCAGGATTTGAACCCTGGTGTTCGTCGGGGCAAAAAATACTTTTGTGGTCTAGAGGCGAGTGCATCAATAATTCGATATGAGTACCCTACCGAAATTAGAGTGAAAAGTAACCACACAACATGCACTTTAGAATGCCCATCATTAATTAAATGTTCACCATTATATGTGTCGTAAGCGTATATGTGTGCCTACATAAGAGGAATATCTACAGTAGAAGTTTAATAGGGAATTACTTGTGTGTTATTATATATATAAGTTAGAGGTTTTTTTTTCAAAAAAATATTTGTATTTTAAATGTGGTCAATTTTCTCAACAGCAAAATAAAAATGGCAAGAGGATTCAAGATTTGGAGGAAGGGGTTCAGGTTCGCCCGCCGCGACAAGTTTGGCATCAGGCCCTATGCTGGAGGTCGTGAGATGATCAAGCCATCCTCGTTGGGCGGCGAGTTGATCCTCCGCACGGAGATGCGGATCATCGAGGCGGAATACTACGGCGTCCACCAAGGATTACGCGAGTGGGATGTCTACAAGCAGCACCTGCCCCGCATCACGGCACACTTGGCCGCCATCGACGCCGCGCTCCGGCGATACAAGGCGCGCCGTGTCGAGCGCGGCTTGTACTATTTAAGGCCTAGGGTGAACTCGGTCGGGTTCTGCATTCGTAGTCCCTTGAATGCTCCCCCTGGCGCTGCTCGTGCAAATGCCCTTGAGAAACGGAGACTTCTGCTTGAGAAGAGGAAGGCCGTTGCAGCTAATAATGTTGTGCTCAACAGGGCGACGGATGCAGGCCGTGTGGCACAGATGGCAACGAGGCCGATGAGACTTTGCACCGTGTGGTACTTTACGTACCTAATGTTCGTGTTGGTCTTATGTTGTGGGATACTATTCCTGTGATGTTAATAACAAAATGATGTGCAACCTGTAAACAAGCATACGAGGTTGATGATGACCTGATATTGAAAAATTCATGTATGTCTTGGAGGCATATCCTAAGCTGATTTGTACATTCGAAAGAAAAGGTACTGCTAACTGATTTGTACGGCAAATTTATTCTGAGAGAAAAATATTGTACAATAAGCAAGCCGAACAGAGCCGCTCGCCACGCTCGTAGAAGACAGAACTACTGCCAGGTCCTACTCATTCGAAGTAGAGTTTTTGCATGTATCTAAATATGCTGCTGGCTGTACAACGCAAAACAACCAATCTTACATTTGCAAGATAATATATTGCACACAGAAAAGGAAGACAACTTAGTAAAAGGAGATAGGAAAACTGCAGCAACAACAGCTCCTGAGATACATGACCAAACTATTGAAGTAACATAAGAAAGCCAGTCATCTGGCCTTTGCTCTAAGCATCTAATCTGGAGGTGTAGTGTTCCACTCCCAGCTGATACCCCTATCTGAAAGGAGTATAAATGCTAGTTATACGAATATACTTCTTCAAAGCACAATAGAAGTATATTGTTTGATTTGCTCAATGGACACAAAAAAAAAGCAGTTGCAAGATTGAGCCATTGGACTGTATGGACAAACTAATCCAGGGAAAATAAAAAGGGGGCATAAACCTGAGTGTTTATAGTGGGAGCACCAGCTTAATCTGTTTTCACCCATGGCTTGTTCACAATGCAAATCAGGCATAAATAATTTTTCGGTTGCCTTGTACACCCAGCAATCCATTTTGATTTCATAGCAGTTGCAAGATTTGCACATATCATATTTGCAAAAAAGAAGAAGAGATAATGTGTATGGGGCTTCCAAAGAAGAAAATAGCCACGACCTGAAGACTGAAGTGGTGATATACTCCAACTAAACTGTATTATACCTTTTCTGAAATGATCTCATTCTTCCTCCATGTACTAATTAACTAAAGTTCCTCTTGTTCAAGATAGCTAGGGACCTGCAATTCCTATTTGACCATGTTCATAGGCCAAATCAGTAAACACTATATGAGTGTAACACAAATCGCATACAATTCATTGGTCGTAGCAGTAGCATTGAAACATAAGAAGCTAGCCAATTAGCGAAGGTAAAAACTGTGGATGCATGATATTCTCTATTTCATATGAGTTGAGAGGAACATAGGTAGCAGATCAAAACCAATTCGAAATAAAGACAGGTATTTGGCATAATTACATTGCATTTGCAGGTTTAACTAATTTTGTTGGCTGGAATAATGTTCAAGCCAAAATATCATGAGCCCAAGCAAACAAAGTCTTCTACTAGAAACCTCAAATACAAAGTGTATGAATGAGACACCATACTTGTTGGGAAAAAAGAGAGATTTGAAGCAAAAAGAACTAAGTGACACAGGCACACAAGCAGGTCTACTGTCGAAATGAAAAGCTACTATCGATATGATCATATATTCATATCTGACTCATTCATTGCTTAGCCTTGTCATCATTTGAAAAGATTTAATCCTTAATCAAACCCTTGCAGCAAATGAAACAGTGATTAGGTAAAAGATTAAGACCCTCCGTTCCAATGAAAAAATACATATTTTTTTTAGCTGGTCGTTGTAAGGAAAATAATCATCCTGCCCTTCTCATAACTATATGCGCTGAATCCTATGGATGTATGGCTGCTATTTGACATGGCTGTTCCAAGGATTACCACTGCACACGTCCAGGCACGGTGAGGTATCCATATTGTGGGTATGAAAACAAAAACTGAGATAACGAGAGCTGTTTTTTTTTAAAAAAAAATCTAAAGCTACTGATCCAGTGATAGCAGTATGCCTGAACACTGATAAAAGTAAAGCTAATATTTGTTGCTATCCATTCACCTAAAGCAAAATAAGATTTGAACCTTGGATGTTATTACCGAGTGAAGCAATCAACATTCAACAACATATTCTGGAAGAAGGTGAAATGAATTTATTAGCTCCAACTGGAATTTCATCGAATACCTTAAGTGCAAGCGCAAACAGCGCAAACAGCAAGCAAAGGTACCTCGGGTATGGCCAGATAAGCAGGGCAGCAGCAACCTCCTGCTGGCAGGATGCCTCGTCGATCTTAACGGTGGGCAAGCGAATGTTGTGGCCAAGTCAAGCCAGAGCGCGGCGGATGTCCCCCCACTCCCCAGGCAATGTGAAGCATGTGAGCGCCCGCGACCCGTACGGTGGGCGTGGTGGGCTCGATTTGTTTACGGCACAAGGCCGACTGGCCGAGGCCTAAAACTTTTTTACTACTACACACACAGCGGGCGGATTGAATGAAAGAAAACCATCCATCACACCACCTGGTGAAGACAGAAGGCTTAAAAACCAATGGGCCTAGGTATAGTTTCAGTTTTAGGCCCGTGTGTATTTCACATACAATTGCTCACATATACGAATTACGCCGATCAGTTTTCACAAACACGCAATTTGTTCCATATACATGTCCTTGCAACTAGTCGAGTGGGTTCATACTAGAAGATTAGCTAATGTAGCAGCTCATGTATGTGCTAGCCATGCAACTCCTGTTAGTCAGTGTTCTATGTGGTTAGATGAACCACCACCTAGCTTTCTTTTGCCTTCACTTCATAGTGATTGTAATCAAGTTTGATCAATGAATGAAAGCTATTTCTCCAAAAAAAAAAAAATCAATACGTGGACCTGGGGGGAGGATGGAGTGGTGGCCAATAGGGCTGGTTACTTTTTTCTAAAATAAATCTAAAAGAAAAAAAATGCATCCACCGATTTGAACTCAGATTCGGATGGGGAATGTTTCACACAACGAACACTCCTCGATTTACAGTAGTGCAAACATCGATCACTGAGATCAGATTTAAGAAGACAGTAGCCAATATAAATCACAACTTCAGGACGAACACTCCTCGATTTTATAGTAGTGCAATTATCGAACGCCGAAATCAAATTTAAGAAGACATTAGCCATTAGCCAATATAAATCACAGGTTCGGGATCCTGAAGCTTCCATTACTTAAAAACGAACACGACCTTAAATCAGGTTCACGATGAAACGGGCACGAAAAACATCATACAAACCGGAAAACTGATAGTAGTACTACTTTCTAAGATACAATCTCGGAAACCACCCGCAGCTTCATGCCTCTCCCGCACCAGCGGCGGCGCCCTCCTGGACCTCTGCAGCGGCGGCGGCGCCCTCCTGGACCTCGGCAGCGGCGGCGGCGCCGCCCTCCTCCGAGAAGGTGAGGAGGTGAGAGCCGATCATCTTGACCTGGTGTGACAGAATCGCTCAAAATAAATCCGGATTATCACTTAAGCCGGTCCACTTAGCTCATAAGCGATAAGCAAGAGCTATTTTGTCACCTCTGCCGGCTCATGCCCGGTAAATCACTTTCACAGGATCGAGATATGCGCTAAGCCTACACGAAGGCGGGACCAGAGTACAACATTACATTACATAAAAGTCCAAAGTACTTAGTATTACAAACCAGGTTTTTCAGTACATAAAAGTAAATATGGTTCAGAGTTTAAACAACGGAATATAAACTAAACGCGGGATACACATGGGAGGCCATCCACAATGTATCACTCATCATCATTGTTCTCCCATTCAACCTCCCATCCATCTGGAATAACACCAGGCCAGATAGAATTACCTAAAAACAACAAAATAAGCAAGGCTGAGTATACTAATACTCAACAAGACTAACCCGTCAAAAGAAAAGATACAGCTAGACATGCAAGGCTTTTTGGTTGGTGGGTTTGTTTTGCCAAAAGCAACTAAGAGTTGATCCTTAATTTCAAATTTTAGCTCAAGTTCTAGTATATTATCCATTCTAGGTAAGCCCCTAGCTAAACAAGCATGGTTGTGCAAACAAGATTAATCAAGCATCAATATTAATCCAAAATGTTTCATAAATAAACATGGGGTAGCCAGTGGTCAAGCCGACTCAGATAACGGCGAGTGACCGACGATCGATCGATTTATATCCTTGCAAGGTAAACCCAAGATACACGGAGGAAGGTAGACCCCAAAAGAATCCAAAGAAAAACAAATGCGTGGTCTACCCCGACCAGGCGGTTCCCGTCACTCCCCAGATTAGGGACAGATGCCACAGTCCTAAGTACAAGGTTACTGGGACGCCCTCACACGGCACGCCCAGACTCACACTTGCACTACCGGAATCAAATCGGGAGACGCATCTCAAGATTAGTAGCGATAAAGTCCCCGCACTGGTTCATTAGGTACTAGGCTTACCGGTCCTATACCCAACAAGCACTTGGTACGTTCAATAGCTTAGACCAGCACCGTGCTACTTGGTCGAGACCGAACCCATTGCTTTTACCACATGAGCGAGTCAATTTAACCAACTTATGATTCCAACATAAGCATCCTATATCTCGCGAGCAATGAGTCATTACTCAACTTCTACCGTATTATTAGAGCATGGCAGTAGCGTTCCTAACATACTAGTAAAAGAGCATATGAGTCCTAAGGATCATGCATCTAGGTTTCAAAATAACTCCTGAAACTTAAATGCACAAGTAAACAATAAATACTGAAAAGTAAAGGGTATGAGCTTTTATTCCAAAAAGGGTTATATGTGACTCCGGTGCTTGCCTTCCTCTGACTCAACACTAGCCTTGGGCTCTTCTGGACTTGGTTCAGCTCTCCACTAGCGGATCCTTCCTCCTCAACAAGTGTGTAAGTCCCGTCGGGAAGATCTACACGTTATGCATATGCATTAGTTACAGGGTGAAGGTGAGACATGTTATCATTACCCCAACTCTTGTGAGCCATATTCATCAAAACAAACAAGAGATCTCACAAAAGCATGGTGTGTGGTGAGAGTGAACTAACATCTATTTTGATGGTGATTGCGTGCACATCTAAACAAATTAACTTATTAAACTTCATTAAAATTAAGGGGTGGATGATGATGAACTAACTATGACTTTGATGGTGATTGTGTGCATATCTAAGAAAGTTAAACTCATAAACTTCACCATCATCATGTGGGTTGTGCCTAAATTCATTTTAAACAGCAACTGAACTTAAACACCTTTAAATCCAATTAAAAGATGGAATAAATTTATTTAACCCATTATAACTAGCCATTCATCCATAATTCATAATAAATAAAATAAGACTCCAACTGGCATGAAAATTTTATCACAGCAGCATATGACCAAAATAAACTTAAATATAAATTTTCAGATCAAGATCATTTATACATTAATTTAAATGAAAAAGACGAATATCAACCTAGATAAACTTCATTAAATCACACAAAAAGATTTACTAGCCCTTTTGATCCCAAACTTTTTCTACAGCTCCAATATGCCAAAACTAAGTTCTAACCCAACATGTTCAAGTGGATTCATCATATATTTCAAGTTATGAATTTGACATCCATTACAAGTATAAATACCAAACACTGCTCAAACAGATTCCTAAAATCATCATTATTTTTCCAGGGGTGCTTAACATCACAACAAAGGCCTAGGGTGCATTGGTGCTGAAAGAAATTATATTTTGAGGGAACTATAAAAAGCATCAAGCTTAAACTAACCTAGATCTTACAAAAATCATAACTAGAGTTCTACACAACAAACATGTGTGAAAATTGGTCACAAAACTGAACCTGAAGAACACAACAACATATCCAAATTTCATTACATTTGCATGTGTATATTTTTAACTACAACAAATATGCCTCAAACTGAGTTTGAATTTACATTTAAAAACTAAATAGAAAAATACTATACAACTTTTGGAAAAGTTGTAGATCTACTCACAAAGATTCCAGAACAGTTGGATTTGCATTTTTCCGAATTTTCTACAATTTTCTACGGATTTTTGAAGTTGCAGTCGAAACCCTAAAACACTTTTACGGAGGGGCCCTTAACAGATTTTCCAGAATTACACATGGGTCCCTGGTTTGCTGAAAACTCCTTGTGAAGAACTCAATCCTCACATAACCGCCCTCGCCGGCGCAGGGCCAACTCCGGTGGCCGGAGCAGGGGCGGAGGGGCGTGAGTGCGTGGTCGGGAGGCACCTGGGGACTCACCTGGTGCTGCAGGTGTGGTCGGCCCGGCCGGCGGGGCAGCCGGCGCCCCCCTTCGGCGGCGCACCGGGGTGGCGGCCGCCTGAGCACGGCTCGCCGGCGGCTGCTGCCAAATTGCAGGGTGGTGGTGCGGACCGGGGATGCAGGAGGTCCCGGGGAAGGAGTAGGAGCGGCCGGAGGCGCTTGGTTTGGTGCGGGAGAGCTGGCTCGGCGGCGGTGCAGCAAGGCACCACGGCGGCAGCTCTGCTCTGCCTCGCTCAGGAACCGGCGCGCGCGCGAGGCGAAACAGGGCGAGCGGGCGAGGACGGACGGTCATGTACACGGCCTCAGGGCCTTTAGCATCCAACGCGGCCAGGTGGATACCCTGCATGCGCGCGAGAAGACCGCGGCGGCGGCGTGCAGTGGCGCGTGGCCATGTCGGGCCCGCAGGCAGGCCGCTGCGACTCGGCTAGGCGCGGTGTACGGCGTGACAAGCGTGCGGAGCCTCCTAGGGCTTGCTTGGGTCCACCGCGGAGCCTGCCGGGCATCCGTACGCCAGAGCCTGGCGTGCGTGGCACGTGGCCGACACGACGGACTCGGCGCTCTGGAGCGCAAGAGCACGAGCGCGCCGGCGCAGTTCGCCGGTTAAAATTCCGTTTGCGATACTTTGACTCAAACAAACTCAAGATTTTCGAATGCAACTCAACTTTCCCCAAAAACCAAAGTTGTAGAGCAGGTATAGGATTACAACTTTCACAAAGGGCGACCTATGTTTTGATCAACGGATTTGTGGGAAAATCGTGATGAAAAAGCAGGAAATCTCGGCCCCGTTACACTGTGCGCAGGAACTTCGTCTCAAATTTAAGCAGCTTTACACTCAAAATTTGAATGTCCGCCGATTATGAAAAATATGTTTCCGGAAATAAGGAACAACTTTTATATTGACCGATTTTGAACTTCTATAGTGAAATTTGGAGAACGCGTAAGAAAACCAAATCAGCATTTTTGGATCTAAGGGGTTTGACCTAGAATTATGACTTTGACCAAGGTCTTTTGTGCAAATATATGACAAAACATGTCAAACATGCTTAGGGGCTAATTTAAACATGATTAACCCTACTAATTAAGGTGATTAGCATAACCAAACATCAGGGATGTTACACCCAGACCCTCGCGTACGCCTCCATGAGGCCGTTCGGAGCCTTGCCAACCGGAACCCGGCTCGGTGGCGCCTTCTTCCCTTGGCGGTGCGAGCACTTCCCTTTGGCACCTTTCGCCATTGCAAAACTGTACAGAAATACCAACATAAAAGGAGTTAAAAACGAGAAGTAATAAAACCCAGAAATTCGAAGAGATTGCAGTTCAGCATCGCAATAAAGCCGCGAGAAAGGTAGCAAAAATCACGAGCCTGCAGCCAGAAACCAACATGAGCAGAGCAATATGAAAACCCAGCAACGCAAAACTGAAAACTAGAAGTTAAAATCTCACAAAAAAAAAATCCGTCACCAGCTCGCGATCCCGTTCTAGATTAATCAGAGCCTGTGGGAAAAAAAAACAACACCAAATCCGGGTTTGGAAGAGGGATTTAGTTGGTAACCTGCCATAAAAAAGAACCGAATGGTTCCCTGCAGCCTGCAGTGTTCAGTGGCAAACTGGCAAGGTCAAACGGATTTGGGTGAGAAAACCCCCAAACGAAAAATCTTAGCAAAGCATAATCACCAAGAAGAAAGGGGAATTGCTTGCAAGAACAACGTTTCAACGCGCCAAATCTGCATGGGTTAGCAGATATATATCACTGCAGGCGCTCGCCAGGTGAAACACGGCGAAATCAAAGGTATCGGTAAGCAAGAGCAAGAACTAGAAGTAGATCAACTCGGTCTAAAATCCCAGAAAAAAAGGCTTCACGATGGAACGCCTCAGCAACAAACGAACAGTATCAGCACTATTCGAAACAGACATATCGATGAACAGATTCGCAGCAAAAAGGAAGATGGAAAGGGGTTTCTTCTTTTCAAAAAAAAGAAAGGGGTTTCTTGGCCTCGGCTACTACTAGATGAGAGGGGTGGGGAGCGATGGATCTCACCTGCGGAGGCCTTGGCTTGTGCACGAGGGAGAGAGAGGGGGCACGGTGACAGCTTTATAGCAGTCTGGCAGGAAGCCAGGAACCCTCCACTTCGGCCTGGGCTCTCGTTTGCTCGTGGTGGTCGTTGTGGTGTGCGTTGTGATTTCGTGAGGGGACGCATGGCCTCTTGCCCCCTTCCTACTTACTTGAAACAGGAATTTATCGGTGCTATCGTCTCCGATCCGGCTCCCGCACGCCGCGACAAGATGCGGTGATTAAGCTTATTATTAACAGTTTATGAGGACTTCGGTAATAAGCTGATAATGCAGTAATTAGTAAAATAATACTCCCTCAGTCTCACAAAGGCTGTTTTTTTAGAAACTTTAAGACATGTTAGTAGCAGGGGCAAATCCAGCTGTGGGTCGAGGAGGGGGGGGGTCTAGAGCCCTCTACTGTCGGCGCCACCATGGCAGCCCCACCGAAGCCCCTCCTAAAATTTTGAGAAAGAAGAAGAGGAAAGGAGAAGCTACAGGTGGAAGAAGAAGAAGCCCCCCTGTCGGCCATTTGTGGCTTCGCCACTGGTTAGTAGTTGTGACAAATGATCTTGTTCCTCCTAATTGATCATGCACTAAAACCTGAAAACTGCATCAAATAAGTATGTCATTGGCTCTATGCGCTTCTCAATACAATATTTGCTTGGTACCTGTTAGTTTGATAAGAAGAGTATTTACTACAAGCTAAAAGAATACTTGTTGTGGGACAAATTTTGAAAGCTAAAAGACGGAGGTAGTATGTTTTACTATGCCATTAGAAATTCAGACTTGAGCTCTATGTCATTGGTCGTATTTTTTGATGGTAAAAGCACATAAAAAACAACCAATGGTATAGAGCACATCAAAAAATACAACAAATAGTATAGAGCTCAAGTCCTAAATTCTAAAGCATAGAGTACATGAGTTGATTTTCCAATGGTATACATAGAATTTTCTCTACATTTTATTAAATTGTATCCACTAAATAATTCAAGGTGTGTGCAAATTAAAGTAGGAAATGAATGGTTTGAGCCACGAACGAATTAAAACGACGAGGTGCTTTGCGCTCGCTGCTATGACACGTACAAAGGCGTCACGAACCTGGAGGGGAGGTTAGTTTATTTGAAAATTGAAACTTTGAATGAACGTACTATTACGATTATACTACTGCAGAAACTCAGGCAATGGTGTAGTTGTAGCACAATCCAAAGCAAATGAAAAGGCAACAGATCGTGGCACGGTCAAAAAAGCTGCCGCGGTGCTCCCTGCTGCATGCGGTGCAGGCCTACGTAACAGCCAGGTTGAATGGGCGAGCAAACGGCGGGGGCGGGGGTGCCCAAGAAAGACGGGGGCGACGCGAATCGAGCTGGGTTGTGGGCAGCAGGGCAGGGACGGATCCGGTCGGTCACGTAGAGGCAGTGGCAGATCCAGCCTGGAACTCATCGTAATCACTCCAAATTTTCATGAAAATTTTAGAATAAAGATGAAGAAGAAGGAGGAAGGAAGAAAAAGAGGAAGAAGAGCCCCCTTACCTCACAATCCTGGATTCGCCACTGCGTGGAGGGGTAACAACCCCGGAGTTCGCGTGCATATCGCAGCGCGAAGGGCGGCGCACAACCTGGCGATTGGCGATGGTGGCGCGCGCGCGGCCGCGCCGTCGCCTGGACTGGAGGAGGGGGTGGGGTGTCGCCCGCGTGCTGACGGCTGACGCCCAGGCGTGATAGCGCATTAGCGCGCGCCATGCGTGGCTAGATGGCCATGGATGGAGGGAGGGAGGGAGAGGGCAGAAACGACCACGTCAAGGGAAAGAGTAAAAAAATTCACCTGAAGCGAAGGAGTGGACCATTGGATTGGATGCATATAGTTAGGTCTTTCAAGATTGGAAACCAGGATGCATGTGTGCAAGGGCAAAACGGAGGTTGAGGAATTCATCACTTCGGTGGCGACCGTTGTTTGCTCACCTCGATTTCTGTGCAAAACTATAGCCATGCATGTGGGGCTGTGGGCTCTCTCCGAGATGGGTACACGAGTTTTAAAAAAAACGAAAGGAGGCCCAGCAGATTTCTTTCGGGAAGCAAAGGGCCCCGGGCCCAAAAAGCAAACTGACAGGACCTGGCCCATAATGCCGATCGCAACTATCTAAACAAACGGGGAAAATAATGGCTTCATGGTAAACTAGTAAGGTGCACGGCACGTGTCTCACTACAAATTATTTTAAAAAATTAGAAACTATCATGATATGGCAAATAGCACAGTTGATGAACACAAATTACTCTCGATCAACATATTGCTTTGTCGTGAAACAATACATCCTTAGAGGATCTCCAACAAACTTGTTATGGATTTCCAACAGACTCTCCATTCAACTCGTCAAACATATTCCTCTCCAAGTTGGATTTTCACTCCAACAACTCTTCATTTTCCACTCTTCAAATCCCAACAACTACATTTAACTCTCCTTCTCTATCACACCCGCCAGCCCCTGGTGATGATGCCGACGTAAGTGCCTCCACCTCCGCCCTCCGCCACAACCATCCCTTGCCCGTCCTCTGCCGCACCCGCTACACATCCTCTCAGCCCCCACAGACCCAGGCACATGTGCCCCTCTCCTCCTTGGCCGACGACGGCCCTCCACCGCCACCTCCTTCTCTCTCCTAACCGTCTCTTGGAGCTCCTTCCTGCCGTCCATATCCCGGAGCTCCTCCTCACCGACCATCTCCCCGCCTACACCCACACCCGCACCACCCCTCCCCCAAGATCCTTCCCGCCAGAGCCGGCCCCTCCCCCGAGCTTCTTCGAGTCGATCGATCTGCGGAGGAGGACGAGAAGCAGGAGCCGACCGTTTCCACTTTGGTGGGCTCATGTTTGGCGAGCGCTTGGCGAGTGTCGTTGCCTCGCCAGGTTTGGCGGGTGGGAGGAGATGAAAGGCAAGTGGGATAGCATGGTGAGTCCCATAGCGAAGATGTTGGACCTCCATTTTCACTGTAGCACACCAAATTTTTGCATGACGAATCTTTTACCGAGTCTTTTGGACATGTTCTTACTATTACAAATGATACATCTATGTATTATTGAATATGACATCATCTCTGCATATATATACCTTACCACCGACACATGAAAAGCTCTCAAACGTTGCTTCACTGCTTCTCTAGCCAATACATTGGTTATCATGCTCTTTTTCCTTGACAGCAAGCCATGAGAAACCAATCATTGCTTGTCATGCTCTTTTTTATTGACCACAAGCCATGAGAAAACTCAAAAATGTGAGAAGTCCTGGATAGTTCCTACAAGATGCAGATATTCAAGCAAAAATTGTGACATGGTCACTGAAACAATAATGGAAATTCAAGCTACCTGTAATGTTTATCTATGTTTGTTCATCAGTGTTTACATCTTAAGCTGCAAGTGAACAATTTCATTTGGTATACTTGACATTTGTTATGTTTAGTCCCTGTCGGTGTTTTAGACCGGCAACCTACCAAGGGGAGTACCCGAGGTAGATGAATGTGGCCTCGCCGAGATCGGTAACTCGAAGGAGAGACACGTTGCACACAATTTAGACAGGTTCGGGCCGCGAGGTGCGTAATACCCTACATCCTGTATGCTGCGTAGCTCTGGATTGATTGGGTGTGTTTACAAGATGATGCGGATTGATGAGATAGGGGTCCCTGCCTCGCCTTATATAGTCCGGGAGGCAGGGTTACAAGTCGGTTTGCCAGAGGAGTACTAGTCGTGTGCGGCTAGGTGTACTCTACATGGATCCGGACATGTCTAGCTTCCTAACCGAGTACTAATCCTCCGCTTGCCTTGCGCTCCATGCCAACAGGTGCCGTGCAGCTCAAGTCGAGTAGTCCCAGGGGTCCACAGAGTAGCCGGTCCCAGTACCCACCTGAGTAGTGGGCCCAAGGATGTCTGTACGACAAGCCCCTGAGTACTTTGTAGTCGAGCAGGATATTTTCGAGTAGTCTTGATGGCCTTGGCGAGTAGTCCTTGAGCGTCCCCGAGTTCCACAAGCCGAAAGTCCTCAAGAGTGCTTGAATCATCCCGAGGCTGGAAGGTACTCCAGCTGATCTTTGAGTAGTCTTGAAGTCTTCTCGAGTAGTCCCCAAGCGTCCCCGAGTGCTTCTCTCGAAGGTCTTCAATGGTACTCGTGTTGTCTTGATGAAGAAACCATATGGAAAATGCGATTCGGAGAATCGCATTCCATATGGAATGTAGCCCCCGAGCCTTAGGTCGAATCATAGATTCAAGTTGAGGGTCAATCTGAAGTTCTGCCAATCTTATCCCGAAAAATCCGGAGAAAAACCGAAGGACACGTGGCACGGAGCCCCCGAGCCTTGAGTCGAGTACTCTCTCTCGAATTGAAGGATCATCTTGACTGTAGAATGTGTCCTGAGTGGGTCTGGGATCTGGTTGTAGCCCACTGAGTCCATCTGACGTAGTCGAGCCCCCGAGACTGAGAGCGTCGAGTACTGGAATTCGAAGAGTCAGGCAGCTGCTGCTGAGTCACCCGTCTGGCGCCTTATCTGCCCGCTGAGAACTGAGTCGCCTGACCGGTTATAAATAACTAGTTAGCCCCTTAGGGGTTTTCACCCTTAGCAATAGCATTCTCACAGATTGGATCTGAGAGACTGCCCTCTCTGCTCCACCGCTGCCGCCGCCGCCACAAAGTAGATTGGATCTACTTGCGCTCGCCGCCGCTGTCCGCCCCCTCCTCAGCCCCCGAGCGAATGCGAGTGAAAACTCCGGTGACTTGGAGGATGAAGACGTCTCCAGCAAAGAGCAAGAAGACCGGCGCGTCGAAGAAGAGGAGTCGTGATAAAGCCGGTGATGCCGGCCAGTCGTCGTCGTCGCCTCCCTCGTCCCCTCGCCCTAATCCAGCGAAGGAATGGAAGAAGGCAAAGTTGAAGACCGAGGACCTGCTTGCCTTGGTCAACAGCGGATTCCTCCGTGAGAAGGAGGTGGATCTATGGCGTACGGCCACCGGCGATCCGTACCCGATGGAGAAGAACCCGGACGAGATCCTGATGTTCACGCGGACTGGCGCTCCCCGCCAGCGATTTCTTCAAGGGGCTGCTCAGGTACTATGGCATCGAGTACCTCAACCTCAACCCCAACGGAATCTTCCATGTCTCCATATTTGTCCACTTCTGCGAAGCCTTCGTGGGGATTAAGCCCCACTGGATCTTGTTTTGGAAGTTCTTTCGATTGAAGCCGCAACCGAGCAGCAATGATCCGCGAGTAGTCGGAGGCGCCGGGATTCAGATGCGAGAGGATGCCGCCGACCAGTACCTGCCGTACAAGTTGATAGACTCCAACCAGGACTGGAAGGCAAAGTGGTTCTACATTAGTAACCACCACCCCGAACTGCCGAAGCCGAGTGGTCGCCAGCCAAAGCATGCGCCATGGTGGAACACGGAGCCCACCATGCAAGAAGGGATTCAGCTACCGGAGTTGCTGAAGAAGATCAAGGCCCTGCGGGAGGCTGGACTGAGGGCCAAGCACGTGGCCTTCAGTTTTATGAAGAGGAGGGTGCAGCCACTGATGGCGCGAGACACCCTCGGGTACCAGTACACCGGCGACGACGATACATCCCGGATGCCTGGTTTGAAGTCGAGGACGACGTCATCGTCGAAAGGCTGGGCAAGATCTTCAAGGACATGCCGCCGTACACACCTTGCCCAGTTCCTGAGTACTCCGCAGCTCGGCCGCCAAGCCAGGTCAGTAATCATGACAGAAGCCCCCGAGTACTGATGAGCTTGAGGTAGTCGTACTCACATGTGCTGTATGTTGTAGGATGATGTGGCAAAATACATCTCTGTCCTGCCCTCCCCTCCGCGACTCGAAGGACAGGCGCAGGGGAAAGCGGAGCCCAAGGGGAAAGAGCGCCGCGAAGTCGGTGAAGGCAGTGATGCCGTCGTCATCAAGGACAGCTCTGATGACGAGGATGAAGAGACGCTGCAACAGCGGTTCCAGCTCCGCTCAAGGTTCAGCCGAGCTGGGATGCCGAACATCCCGGTCATCGAGAAGCCATCTAGCCTGAAGGCTAGCTTGCCGGCGCCGCCCAAGAAGCCGCGCAACGTGGTGCGGAAACGCGCTGTCAAGAAGCTGAAGATCTCCGAAACCACCAGCCAAGAGGTGAGTACCACGACTAAAGTAGTCGAGTACAACCAACGAGTAGTCTGGTGCTGACAAGCTCATTTGACATGTTGCAGGACATCCCCTCCTCGGACCCCGTTGATCAAGGCGAGGAGGACGTCTGGGAGACGGTGGAAGCGGTGGCTGAGAGGAGTGTCAGCCCCCCTCCAACCACTGAAGAAGCCGTACCAGTAGCGGCACAACAAGAGACCGGCACCGTAGATTCGCGGGCGTCGGTCGAAGAAGGACAGGGCCCCTCCCCAGCTGCGGCTGTACAGCAGCCAGAGGAGGCTCATGCTGAAGCCGGAACTGGCAGCGAGGCTGGCATAGTTGACATCGCCAGTATACTTGGCGGTCCAACCGTGACCGTGGTGCGGTCAACTCTGTAAGTTCTCTGGACTTCTCGAGTAATCATGTAGTCGTTAAGCTTATTGCGACTGACTGAGTTCTTCGTGATGCAGGAAATCCACGGACTTGTCGTGGGATGGTGGGGATACCAGCACTCCGACCGATGGAGAGGACCACTCGGCGGAGGTGCGCGAACCCATGCCACCGCCACAAGCTGAAGCCGTGATGAAGTCGACTTTGGAAGAAGCCATCTTGGTCGAAGGTATGTGTCCTGTCACCACTGGTAGTCATCACGCGTAGTAGTCGTAGTCGTTGCAATTGACCTCTTGTACTCATCTTGGCAGGAGCACAAGCTGAGGAAGCCACGATCCCTGAAGCCGTGGCGATGGAGACGGCTACTGTGGAGACAGGACCCACAGAACCGGTTGTTGAGGCAACGGCAGCAGCAGCCCCCAGGCTGGGGACTACGACAGCCCCCGAGCTGAATGCGGAAGCACGGGTCGATCCGCTCTCCGAGGTAAGTACGGAAGTAGTCGTCTGCGAGCCGATCATAGAAGAGGCTGCGTCGCTTCGCTCGACGCCCATGCCAGAGGCGGCATCATCAAGCCATGGGGGTCTTGAGCTGCTGGAGGACAACCTTGTCGACCCGGCCGTTGTTGCTCTGAGCATGGAGTCATGGCGCCGCACCAAGCAATGGGTCAAGGTACGTTGTGAGTACCCCGAATAATCTCGCTTTGTTGAATACTGAGTACTCATGGACTGATTCTGTCTTGCGCAGGATGTGGTGGAGCGGTCCCGACAGAAGTCTGATCTTCTGAAGGGGTATGGCGACACAGTTCTTTGCGCCGAAGGTCTGGAGAAGGAGCTAGACAAGTCGAAGAAGCATGCGGCTCTGCTCCAATCCAAGCTGGATGGCGCCTTCACCCAGTACCATAACGAGGTGCAGGAGATGCAGGCGAAGAGGGACGACTTGGTCCGGAAGAACAAGTCGCTACGCCAGAAGAACAAAGGTATGTCTTCCACCGGAGTGCTGAGTACTTATTGAAACACTTGCGAGTAGTCTGACCTTGAATTGAGTTGTCTGCAGAGCTGGAGGCAATGGTTGACCAGCTGAAGGCATCGGAGACCGACCTCAAGAACATCGTGTATCGTGAGACCGACAAAAGAGAGGTACTTGAGTATGAGTACGCTCAGTTGCGCCATGAGTGTATCAAGCACATGGAGCTCCGTGAAGTCTCCGATCGTGACCTTGTCAATTGTTATAAATCTTTGCAAAAGCTCAATGAAGACTGCGAGAAGCTTCGAGGCCAGCTGAAAGAACTTGAGGAAGCCGCACTGCCCATCGCAAGGTTGCTGGTGCCGCATCCGGGCGGACCCAAGATAGCTCCACTGGTGGATCATTTGAAGGAAGCCCCCGGGCGATTGGCGACGTATGTGAAGCATCTGGCGAAGTCTATCCCAAACCAGGTGCTGGCGTACATGAAGTCATACTTCCCGAAGGCACCGGTGGATGTGGTAGCCGGCGGTCTTGCGGCTAACTGTAGCGATGATCAGTACAAGACCCTTCTCGAGGAGATGGCGCCCATTGCTGAGCAGGTGGCGGAGAAGCTTAATCTCCAGTAGATGTACCTGTAGAGGTAGCTAGAGTAGTAGTTGTAAAACAAACAAAGTGGTCAGTAACTTGTTTGAATTATCAATGAAGGTTGTCCACGTTTTGTATGCGAAATGAGTACTCGTGGCCGCCACTTGCAGCGAAGTGCGCGGAGTACCAAACCGTGGAGGAGTTGTGAGTAGTAGTACTCGGTAGAGTCTGCCTGACTGAAAGGCACAGTAAAGAAGTTGAATAGAATCAATCTCTATTACTGATGAAGAAGTACACCTGGATGGCCAGGGCCGTTTACAAGTGTAGTCGCCAGGACCCGTAGGCCGCCTACGGCTGGGTGGTGCTAGGGCCCTTGAGCCGCTTACAGCTGAAGATCCGTTAGTAGCCGTATAGGCAGGATCTAGAGTACATGGTCTGTTGACCGCCGCTAGAGTCCTCAATGCTCTGAGCAGCCCAAGATCCGTTAGTAGCCGTTGACGCTGGATCTTGGAGAAGAGTAGTCCGGAGACTAGTGCTAGGACCGAGAGGCTGCTTACAGCGAAGAGTCCATGAGTAGTCGTATAGACTGGACCCGTAGATGAGTAGTCGAGCGACTACGCGTAGAAGCGACACAGCTGGTCGACGTTCCACGAGTTGCTGATGTCATCACCTTCAAGTGTTTGGAGGCGGTATGAGCCTGGTCTGGTCACCTTGGAGACTGAGAAGGGACCTTCCCACGGCGAGCTGAGCTTGTGTAGTCCGTCCGTGTTCTGGATGCGACGGAGGACTAGGTCGCCGACGTTGAAGGATCGTTCCTTGACGTTGCGATCATGGTAGCGTCGGATACCCTCTAGGTACCTTGCTGACTGGACGAGGGCGGCGCAGCGAGCTTCTTCGAGGCTGTCGATGTCAACCTGTCTGCTGTCTTCTGAGATGCCTTCGTCATATTGCTCTACTGCCGGGGATTCCCACATCATGTCGGCAGGTAGAATAGCTTCGGAGCCGTAGACCAGGAAATAGGGCGACTGCCCAGTCGGCTTGGTAGGTTGAGTACGAAGCCCCCAGAGTGCATTGGGTAGTTCCTTGATCCACTTGCCTCCTTTGGTGTTAGCTGCGTCGTGCAATCGCTTCTTGAGGGCATCGAGTACCATCCCGTTGGCACGCTCAACTTGACCGTTGGCGCAGGGGTGGGCGACTGAGACGTACCAGACGTCGATCCTACTGTTCTCGCAGTACTCCCAGAACTGATGGTTGTTGAAGTTGGAACCCAAGTCTGTGATGATGCGATGGGGTAGCCCGTAGCGATGCACTAGCTCATCCAAGAAGTCGAGTACTCTGTCGGCCTTTGGGCAGGTGACCGGCTTGACTTCGATCCACTTGGTGAACTTGTCGATGGCCACCAAGACTCTGTTGAATCCTCCTGGCGCAGTTGGCAGAGGCCCAATCATGTCGAGCCCCCAGCAGGCAAAGGGCCAGGTTGGTGGTATAATAACTAGCTTGTAGGCCGGGACGTGTTGCTGCTTGGCGAAGAATTGACATCCTTGGCACTTTCTGACGAGTTCTTCAGTGTCGGCCAGAGTTGTGGGCCAGTAGAAAGCTCGTCGGAAAGCCTTGCTCACCAGCGTGTGAGAAGACACGTGATTGCCGCAGACGCCCTTGTGGATCTCCTCCAAGATGTCCTTGCCTTCATCCCGAGGTATGCACTTCATGAGTACTCCAGAAGTGGCACCCCGCCTGTAGAGCTTGTCTCCGACTAGTACGTAGGTCTTGGCTCGACGGACGAGTTGTTCGGCCATGTTCTTGTCGGAAGGAACCTTCTGCTCGCGGATGTAGTCGATGAAGAGTTGTCTCCAGTCCACGTCGATCATCATGACCTCCTGACCGGACTGTGGTGGCACAGGGTCAGTGGTCATTGGCGCCGGCTCCGGGATGGATGGCGCATGAAGCTCATGGACGAAGACTCCGACAGGTACTTGTGCGCGAGTAGAACCAAGCTTCGACAGGACGTCCGCCGCAACATTGTTGTCACGGACGACGTGGTGGAACTCGAGACCGTAGAACTTGTTCTCGAGCTTGCGAACTTCCAGACAGTAGGCGTCCATGTTCTCCTTGTTGCGATCCCAAGACTTGTTGACTTGGTTGATGACCACTGCGGAGTCGCCGTAGACTAGTAGCCGCTTGATGCCCAATGAGATTGCGAGGCGGAGCCCATGGAGTAGGGCTTCGTACTCGGCTTCGTTGTTTGAGACCTTCCAGAAGATCTGCAGGACGTACTTGAGTTGTTCGCCCTTTGGAGAGATTAGGAGTACTCCTGCACCTGCACCTTCAAGCTTGAGTGAACCGTCGAAGTACATCACCCAGTGTTCTGGCCGCTCGGTTGGAGTTGTTAGCTGATTCTCCCGCCACTCTGCCATGAAGTCGACTAGTGCCTGAGACTTGATAGCGGTACGTGGCTTGAAATCGACGTTGAGGGCGCCGAGTTCGACTGCCCACTTGGAGATTCTTCCAGTAGCATCCTGATTGTGGAGTATGTCACCGAGCGGATAGTCGGTGATGACGACAATCGAGTACTCCCGGAAGTAGTGTCGTAGCTTCCGCGAGGTGATGAGTACTGCATAGAGTAGCTTCTGGACCGGTTGGTACCGTGCCTTGGACTCTGATAGAACCTCACTGACGAAGTAGAGTGGTCGCTGGACTGGGTAGGCGTGGCCTTCTTCCTGCCGCTCGACGACGATGGCAGTACTGACCACATGAGTAGTCGCAGCGAGGTAGAGCAGTAGCTGCTCCTTTTTGCGAGGAGCCGTGAGGACCGGTGGCTTTGACAGGAAGTCTTTAAGCTGTGCCAAAGCCTGATCAGCCTCCGCGGTCCATACGAACTTCTCTTGGTGCTTGAGTAGTTTGAAGAAGGGTAGTCCCCGTTCTCCAAGCTTCGAGATAAATCTGTTGAGGGCCGCCATGCACCCGGTCAGCTTCTGGACATCCTTGATGGAGGTTGGAGCTTTCATATTGGTGATGGCGGAGATCTTCTCGGGGTTGGCTTCGATGCCGCGATGACTGATGATGAAGTCGCGTAGTTTCCCAGACGGTACGCCGAAGACATACTTGTTGGGATTGAGCTTCCATTGGTACTCTCACAGAGATGCGAAAGTCTCTTCAAGATCGGCGATGAGCGTATCGGAGTTTCTGGTCTTGACGACCACGTCATCCACATAGGCTTCGACATTCTTGTTGAGCTGCTTCTAGAAGCAGGCCTGGATAGCTCGCTGGTATGTAGCGCCGGCGTTCTTCAACCCGAACGACATTGTCGTATAGTAGTAAGCGTTGAACGAGGTGATAAACAAGGTCTTTTCTTGGTCTTCTTCCTTGATAGCGATCTGGTGGTACCCGGAGTAGCAGTCGAGGAAGCAGAGCAGGTCGCAGCCCGCCGTGGAATCGATGACTTGGTCGATCCGCGGCAACCCGAAGGGGTCCTTGGGGTAATACTTGTTGAGATCGGTGTAGTCGACACACATCCTCCACTCGTTTGTGTTCTTCTTGCGGACGAGGACGGGGTTGGCGAGCCACTCAGGATAGAAGACTTCACGGATGAAGCCCGCCGCGAGTAGTTTGGCGAGTTCCTTCTTGATGGCATCCCGTCGGTCGTCGGCGAAACGGCGAAGGTGTTGTCGTTTGGGGGTAGCTTTAGGGTCGACGTTGAGTGAGTGCTCGATCAGCGTCCTGGGCACCCCTGGCATGTCCGCTGGCTTCCACGCGAAGATGTCTCGGTTATCCCGAAGGAAGCTGACGAGCGCGTCTTCCTATTTCGGGTCGAGCCCTGCGCCGATCATGGTGGTCTTGCTGCTGTCGCCCGTCCCGAGGTCGATGGCCTTCACCTGGACTTCCTCCGACAGTTGAGGCTTGTTCGCGATGTTGGTCTTCTCAGGTATCTCGAGTTCGGTTGGGGCAAACTTCTTGGACGCAGCGAAGATCTCCATCATTGCACTGGGTACTTGGTTGATCGTTGCGAGTTCCACGGCTTCGGTGTCGCAGTCGAAAGAGACCTTCAAGTCGCCTTGTAGCGTGAGTACTCCGGCAGGACTTGGCATCTTGAGTACCAAGTAGGTGTAGTGGGGTACCGCCATGAACTTGGCGATAGCTGGTCTGCCGAGAATGGCATGATAGGAGGTTTCGAAGTCCGCAACCTCGAACTTGATGTACTCGGTGCGGTAGTTCTCCCTTGTCTCCCCGAAGGTAACTGGCAGGACCACTGAGCCGAGTGGAATAGCCGCGTTACCGGGGACAATGCCGTAGAAGGGTGACGCGCTCTTGGTGAGCATGTCGGTGATGTCGAGCTTCATTTTCTTCAAGGTCTTGGTGAAGAGGACATTGAGTCCGCTCCCGCCGTCGATAAGTACCTTGTTGAGTCTGGAGCCCGCAACTACAGGTTTCAGGACGAGTGGAAAACGTCCTGGCTCGGAGAAGCTTGTCCATTGGTCCGCGCGAGAGAAGGTAATGGGTACCTCCGACCACCTTAGAGGTGTCGGCACCGCTGGTTCAATGTTCAAGACTTCCCGTCGGGTGGTCTTCTGAGACCGCTTGGTGGGTAGTCCGCCGAATAGGACATTCACCGTCTTGTCATGTTCCTGGAAGTCGCCGTTGCCCTCGTCGACTTTTTTCTTGCCCTTCTTGTCGTGAGGAGGCCGTGGGTCGGGAGTATCCTTGAGTGCTCGCCGGAGCTGGTAGCACTGCTCGGTGGTGTGATTGCCATCCAGATGCCACGAGCACTTCTCTTTGAGCAAGTCTCTGAAGCCGCCTGAGGTCTTCTTCGAGTTGTCCTTCGCAGGGTGCTGTATAGCCGCGACTGTGTTGTCTGGCTTGCGCTTGCGGTTGGAGCTCGAGTAGTTGTTGTTGTGGCGACCCCCTTGATCTTTGTTGTTGTTGCCGCCCGTGTTGCTCTTGGTCTTGCCGCGAATGGAGTCGTACTTGGCGTTCGTCTTGTCCTCTTCGTCGGCCCATGACGTGATCATGTCCTTGAGCTTGGTGATGGAACTCGGGCGGCGGCGACCGAAGTCTTCGAAGGTGCGACGGTGGTAGAGCCCATCTTGGAAGAGGTCGATGACTTCTTTGTCGGTGACGTCGACTACGGTCGCGCGCTTGTCGAAGAAGCGCCGCATGTACTGGTAGAGTTAGAGATGGCAATGGGTAGTATCCGCGCGAATACTACCTACACAAATCCGCGCCCGCATACTGAACTCCGCGCCCGCACCCGCGCCCGCTATCCGCAACGGGCACGTAGCCACACCCGCGCCCGCTATCTGCGGATAGCTCATGCCCGCGGGCATATCCGCGTGCCCGCAAAAACAAATATGCAGCAGCTCCAACAGATGTAAACACACATTTCAACACAATAATTGACAGATAACAAGTGCCAAGTAGATAGTACTGATCATAGTTGCAACACATTAAAAATTACAGTACCACATGTCCAAAGAACTAATCATAGTCATCACAAATTAAAAATTACAGCACCAAATAAAAATTTCATGCATACATCTGACACAATGCACCAAAGGTTCAACCAAAGCAAATCACCAAACTCGTCCATCACTCTGAATCTTCAGCTGTAGTGATGCATCTAACCTGAGGCATCTTCACTCTGAAGCAAATTTCCATGTCAAATTAGCATCTAACTATGCATCTAACCATGTCAAATTAGTGAGTAGTGAGCAGTGAGTACTGAGTACCGTACCTGAGGCTTGGATGGGGGCTTCGGCAGGGTCGCAGGGACCAGGGAGTCCTGTACTCGTGTACGGTGTACTAGACAGCTGGACGGCGACGCTGGTACTGCTGGACGGCGACGCTGGAGTTCTGGTACTGCTGGACCGCTCGCCGGCGTAGGAGGCAGGACCAAGCTGGTGGCCCGGCGCAGGAAAGCTGAACGGCGACGGCGGGATCTGGATCTCGGCCTCTCGAGCAGTTCGGCGGCGGTCACGGGTGGCGGCAGGCTGACGGCGGCGGTCTGGACTGGAGCTCCAGTCGGGGACTCGGGGTCACTCCTCAGTCCTCACGGGAACGGGACTGGAGCGCGGAGCGGATCAGCAGAGCGCGGCCACGCGACTGCGCGAGCACCGTAGCGGCCTGGGGGGATAGCGGCCGGGTGGGGGGATTCGGGAGGAAGAGAATTGACCGGGGATGAGAGAAACCCTAGCAATTATATATACTTTTAGTTACTGGGGTCCACATGTCAGTAGTCTTAGCGGGTTCAGCGGATTTGCGGGCGCAGATAGCATTTTTCCAAATCCGTTAGCAAAGTATCCGCGGGTTTAGGGTCGTGCCCGCGCCCGCGCCCGCGGGCACAGACTTAGATCCTCATCCGCGCCCGTCGGGTTTGGTATCCGCGGGTCCGCGGATATTTCGTGCCCGTTGCCATCTTTAGGTGGAGTGTCTCGCCTTGTTCTTGCTTGACCATTGCCAGGTCCATGCGGGTACCCGAGCATCCCATGGCGCCCGCAAAGTTGCTGGTGAACTGCGCTTTCAGCTGTTCCACTTGTCGATCGAGTTCTTTTCGAGTGACTCGAGCCACGTGAGTGGGGCTTGATCCAGGCAGAAAGGGAAAAAGAGGCACTTTGCGTCGTTGTTGCCACCAGCGTTTTCGATGGCCAAGACGTAGCACCTGAGCTACTGAACTGGGTCTTGCTTCGTGTCATACTTGGTGATCCCGAGAGGTTTGAATTTCTCAGGAAGGAGCAGATTGCGAAGCCGTGCAGAGTAGGCGGGGAAGCCGTCGCTGTCGCTTGCTTTAGTGGCCTTCTTGCGGCGGATCTCGTCGATCCTGTGGCGTGCGTCGTAGCCGCCTCGTGCGTTGCCGGTGGCGTGGCTAGTCGCGTGGCCTCGGCCTCCGCGATCGCCACCGCCACCAGCTCTTCTGCCGGCGTCATGGGATGAACTTCCGCCACTGCTGCCACCACCATCGCCGCCGCCGCCGCGACTACCTCCGGTGCCACCCTGGCTGATGCCGCCCTGTGAGGGTCCTCCAGCCGAGGCCCTAGAGCGGTTGGGATTTGGTTGGTGTTCACCACGGACACGGTTGCGTCCGCCGTCTGCTGGGCTGCGGCTAGTGGTTTCGTGGTTTCCGGCGGGGGGTACTTGGGCGACCCTGTTGTCGACCCGCATGAAGTAGGCATCTTCAGCGAGCTTAGCGATGACTTCGCCTGCACGGATCCCCTGGGCTTGTCGTGCTATCGTGGTGATAGACATGAGGCATTGCTCAGGAGTGGTGTGTATCCGGTTGGCAACTTGCTCCAGAGCCTCATTGAGGTTCCGGATGGGGAGAGTTTCCCGGAGACATCTGCGTCGATCGTTCCGCTTCCTGTTGTGGTCACGGGCGTTCTTGTCTTCGGGGGTCTCGTTCGGAGGTGCGTTGGCGGACAACTCATCCTCTGAGATGTCGTCAAGGTACCGGTCGGGTCGATTTTCTGAGGTCCCAGCATCTCCGATCGTCATGAAGACTTCACAGTCGGGGGTGGAGAGACTGGAGTCAGTGGTCGCCACCTCGGTGGGGGTGTGCTCGTCATTTAGAGCCAGCGGGGTCCCCTCCTGGAAGGGGAGTGAATCGAGGTAGGCGACGCAGCGTGAGTTGTCATCCGTCAGGTCTACGGGCTTGCGGTCGGGCCAGTAGACGAATCTGCCGGCGGGAGTAGATGTAATGACCAGGCCAGTGGCAGGACCTGACAGCGGTTCCTCAGTCATGTTGAACTCGGACTCGGACTCGATTGGGTCCGATCCGAAGTCGAACTCGTAGGAAGAGTCCGAGTAATAGCCAGTTGCGGTGTTGGAGTCCGAGGAGTACTCGGAGGCGATCTCCTTGCCGGCCCGACGTGTAGTGAGAGCTTCCGCGTGGGCCCTGCTAGAGTTGCAGAGACCGTATGGGAAGTGCTCGTGGAGGAGGACCGCTTCATACGATGGCTCAGGAGCCGGCTCGTATGAAACGATTCAGGGCGGCGTCGAGTTCGAGTTGGAGGCGGATCCAAGCTCGAAGTCGGCGACTTGATGACAGCGAAAATTCGTCGAATTTTTCGACGAGTTGACCCGTGACGGCTTCGGGAAGCATCACGAGCCTGGTCTCCGGATCCGGAGTCATGGTGAGGTAGCGCTGGAACGATCCAGCGCCGTCAGCGGTGCAGACCCAGGAGCCGAAGACGAAGGTGTCGCCGCGATTGAAAGCGGTGGTTGGCTTGATGACGATTGAAGCCGTCGAGTTCGCTATGTGATCTTCGGCGAGATCCCCTACCTGGCGCGCCAGCTGTCGGTGTTTTAGACCGGCAACCTACCAAGGGGAGTACCCGAGGTAGATGAATGTGGCCTCGCCGAGATCGGTAACTCGAAGGAGAGATACGTGGCACACAATTTAGACAGGTTCGGGCCGCGAGGTGCGTAATACCCTACGTCCTGTATGCTGCGTAGCTCTGGATTGATTGGGTGTGTTTACAAGATGATGCGGATTGATGAGATAGGGGTCCCTGCCTCACCTTATATAGTCCGGGAGGCATGGTTACAAGTCGGTTTGCCAGAGGAGTACTAGTCGTGTGCGGCTAGGAGTACTCTACATGGATCCGGACATGTCTAGCTTCCTAACCGAGTACTAATCCTCCGCTTGCCTTGCGCTCCACGCCAACAGGTGCCGTGCAGCTCAAGTCGAGTAGTCCCAGGGGTCCATGGAGTAGCCGGTCCTAGTACCCACCTGAGTAGTGGGCCCAGGGATGTCTGTACGACAGTGCCTATTATTCCCCCGCAAAAAATCCCTTTTATTTTATTTTAACAAACACATTTTTTCATAACACAAACATTTAGACGGGCTATTCAAACACAATCACTCTAATTATAGGTTAGCTAATAATTTACTGTAACTTTACTTTTTTTCTCCTCTTTAACTTTTTTTTTATTTTTGTCTACTTTTCCTCTCTCGTCGGTGGACAGAACACCTCTCCCATCCGTTGCATACTGCAACTCGCTGGCTCGCTCTCGTTTCCCCCCACCGAGCAAGTTGGTCTCCGCAGGGCCAACCGGCTGTTCAGCTTTGCACAGCCGGCTAAATAATTTGTTCTCTTATTAGACCAAAGTTGTGTATTAAAATAAGTTGTCACACATTTTTTTAGAAATACACAGTACAACGTAAACGCTCACAACATGCACGCACACTCACCCCTATGAACACACGTACGCAAACCCTACCCCTATGAGCACCTCCGAAGGATTGAGCCACCAGCAGATTTAGAGATTCCCGAAGTCACCAATGGCGCCTTTTCGTCGATGAGAACGCCGCTTACCACTTAATGCATAACACCGGAAAATCTCGGAATAAATTCAGGAAAAGATGCGAGCACCAGGATTTGAATCCTGGTGGGTAGCGTCTCACTGGACCGTCCTACCATTGAACGACAAGTCTATTCGCAATAAGTTGTCACACATGCCTGCCAGGATGAATTGTCCATTGTGCAGGTGTCGTGTGCCAAACATGTGTTTTGTTCGGGCTGTGCGAAACACATTGTCCAATTAGGTCTTGTTTAGTTTCCAAAAAATTCTTAAAATTTTCGCATTATAGACCGTGCTACCTCTCACAGAACATGTTTTCCAATGTAAAAATTTCACCACTTTCACTAAAAATTTCACCAACTAAACGGTGCCTTAGCTGAGTCCCCGCGGTAGCACTTATGTTCATCGGTGGTTCGTGGCTCCGTGCAAGTTTCCAAACACTGGTGGAGACCGGACCTTTGATCCAGGCCTTTTGTCTCGGTTCAACTTTGGAGCCGGGACAAAAGACTTTGGGGCGACGTGGCCTAAAACAGACGCAGACACCCCTACCCTTTTGTCCCGGTTGAAATTACCAACCCAGATAAAAGACACACATCCAACGACTTCTTCACCAAAATAATTGATCCAAACCTTTAGTCTCGAGTGGTGTTTCCACCCAAGACAAAAGAGGCCTTTTAGTCTCGGGTGAAAACACCACTCGAGACTAAAGCCCCTCCCCTTCAACAGTCCACCGCCGGCCCCCATCTCCCCCTTTCTCTTTCTCTCTTATCTCTTTCCTCTCTTCTCCCACCACCACAGCCATTCATTTCCTTCTATCTCTTTCTTTCCTTCTATCTCTCTTACCTTCTCCCTCTTTCGCGCAGGCTGAATCGGCGGCGACGTGCGCGTCCTCCCGCGAGCGTGGCTCGCGCGGCCTCCCGCGGGGGTGCGTGGCTCCGACGGTGGCGCGGCCTCGCGACGGCCGAGTGGCCAGGCGGGCACGTCCTCCCACGGGGGCGCGCGGCTCCGGCGGGCTCGCGGTGGTGCGGCCTCGCGACGGCCGGGAGGCCAGGCGGGCGCGTCCGGGCGAGCTAGGCCCGGCGGCGCGCATGCGGCCGGCCTGTGCAGAGCCGGCTGTCGAGGCAAGAGTTCTTAGTTGTTTTTTCGTTTGTGATTGATGAATGTTTGTGTGTTAAGGAATTCATGTGTTGTGATGTGCAAAGGGATTTTGTGAATTTGTGAGATGAATTTGTGAGATAAATTTGTAGATGCTTTGTGAGATGAACTTTGATGAATTTGTGTGATTCGATTTGTGAATGATACGGTGAATTTGAACTTGTTCTTAGTGGGAGTGAATTTGTTGGAGTTGGATTGGAGCCGGCGGAGCTGGAGCTGGGAGTAGTTCCAGCGTCACAGGGGCTTTTTTTTGTTTTCTCAAAAACCTTTTAGTCTCGGGTGGTAATACCACCCGAGACTAAGGGCGTGTTTGGGAGGGTTCCAAGCAGCTTCAGATTCAAAAAAATAGCTCAACTTTAATTTTTTTTCTGCCAAACACCTCAGCTCCGAAAACTCCAGATCCACCAAAAACTTGAATCTAGCTCCCAACTCCACCAATTCCATAGAGTACCTCAAGGGGTACTCTGCGAATGCTGGTTTCGTACTCACTCGTGGAGTTGGGTGGAAATTACCCACCTTTGCCACCCATTACACAACTTACCGTTCAATTCTTTTTCCCGAGACAAGTCGCGCCCCCCTCCAGTCGCGACAGCCGCGACTCCTCTCCCTCGCGACATCACGTGACTGCGCCGCCGCCGCCGCCTGTTCTTCGCCGATCTCGCCGGAGCTCGCGTGGAGATCGCCGGGGATCGCCGGAGATGACAGCGTTCCGTTCCGGCCGGTCCTGTTGGCGCAGCTTGGTTCTGAGGAGGATTAATGGTGATAGGCGGCAAGCAGGCGAGGTCGGGCAAGAAGGCGGCGCCGCGGCCAAGTGGGTCCTCTTCTGATCGGGGCACATCTGACCCGGCCATGCATGCATGCCGATTGCTTCTTTTCTAGTGGTTTCGTGGCATTCTTTTCTTATTCTTTGGTTGCATTTTGTTGACGGTTTTCGCCTGGGTGTCGAAGGGGCATGCAGATGCAGCTTAGCCTAGCTAGTCATGATGATCCATGCTTTGTACAGATCTAAAGCAAACAGCTTGTACTTGATCCGTTCATCGATATTCTTTGATTGATTTTAACTTAAGTACTCTCAATTTTTTTTTTGTTAATCTAGCTATATCTATACAACAGCAAGAGCTATGCTGCGTATTGACATCCCCTCCGTTGGCTAGAGTTATTCAAGATGGACCGTTGACTTTTGCTTTGATTCAAACTTGAATCGATCAAACATGGCAATCCTTCAGCGTGTTGTGAGCCTATGACCCATTCCTCGTACCACTAGCTTAGAATATAAATTTAGGATTTGTACCCGGAGATCTTTCTACGAGTTCATAAGGATTGTATGTGGTGAAAAAAACAAAATGGCGTTTGGAAGCAGAGTATCTTTTGGAAAAAAAAATCATCTGCAGTGCAGTACTGCTCTCAACAATTTCTTAGTTCTCATTTGATTGGATATTTGTTTGATAAAAAACATGGCTTGTTTCTTTGATAATTACGGGACAAAAAGAAAAAAAAAGAGAGACCAACGCCATGCATGACTCTGTGTTGGGTCCAACACCATGCATTCTTGTCTAACGTACAGGAATGAAAAAAAAAGAAACCAATAATATGCACCATACAGCAACGGCAAAAAAGCCCAAACATGCACCATACTGGAACGGCAAAAAAAAAAGGCCAACATCTTGAGGACAAAAGAGGGCAATCTATTCAAACTCTCATTTTTCGGAGGTGGAGTTGTCATCTCTGCCAAACACATCTCTTCAGCTCCAAAGTGAGAGTCCAGCTCTATGGTGGAGCTGCAAATTGGTGGAGCAACAGCTCCAGAGTGAGTTTGGCGGAGCCGGAGCCCTCCCAAACACGCCCTAAAGGTCCCCTTTTGTCCCGGTTCGTCACCCGGGACTAGGGGGGAGTCTTTTGTCTCTAAAGATTAGTCTCGGGTGGACCTTAGTGAGATATAGCTCTTCCCACCCGGGACGAAAGGTCCTCCCTCCACCAGGGAAATCGCATAGTATATCTCGCCTTACCTAGTACTACATTGATCCCAATTTATATATCATTTTGACTTATTTAAATTTATTTATTTTATTATATATTTAGATGTACTCTATGTCTAGATGTATAATAATATCAATATCTATGAATGTATTCATTTATTTAATTATATATTTAGATGTATCCTATGCTTAGATGTATAATAATATCAATGATCTATCAATGTATAAAAATTAAAATGAGAGTATATAATTTAGAAGGAGGAAGCATAGTATCCAATGTTGACTCTAGCAACTCGAGCGCCTGTTATTTGTGCGGCCAGTACAGATTGGTGTTATATCATGTCTCGAGCGGCGAGCTGTACTTTAGATTCATCCATATTTTTAGAAAACCGGTAAAAGTACATGGCTCGTTTGAATATTTGAATGAAGTTTAAAAAAACACGACTTTGCACTACATCATACACCCTCCATTTCAAATTGTAGTTCGCTTGATTTTTGACTCTAGGTTTGACCACTCGTCTTATTCAAAAAATTATGCAAAAATTTCATATATTTTTTATTATGACTTTTTATTAATAAAATTTTTTATAATCTTTAAATTTGATAATATTTACACTATTTTGTTGAATGATCAAACTTGGAGTTAAAAACGTCAAACGAGCTGTACTCTCTGAAACGGATGGAAACTTATCGAGCGATCGATCCCCCGGTTGGCGGTTGCGCTCGCCGATGGGAAGGGAAGAACCATGGGCTGAAGCGGCACTTACTGGGCTTGAAAACTCGACCAAACCCAGATGTTTGGGCCGCGTCTTGTTGTTCTTGTTCTAAGCTCTCCTAACTTTCTTTCAACCAGCAAATGGGCTTGTAGTCCATTGGTAGGACGGTCTAGTGGGACGACGCTACCCACCAGAGTTCAAACCTGGTGCTCACACCTTTTTTTGGATTTGTTTCGAGATTTTCCGGCGTTATGCATTTAGTGGTAAGCAACGTTCTCGTCGACGACAAGGCATTAGTGGTGACTTCGTGAATCTGACTTCGGGAATCTCCAGATCTGTCGGTGCTCAGTCCTTCGAAGGTGCTCATAGAGGTAGGGTTTGCGTGCGTGTTGTGAGCGTCTGCGTTGTACTGTGTAATTCTAAAAAAACTTTCTTTCAACCAACGTCCCCCTCGGTTCAAAAAAAAGTCCCCCTCTAAAAAACGCCCCCCCTCGGTTCAAAAAAAAGTCCCCCTCTAAAAAAACTTTCTTTCAACGTACAGTTTTTAACCAACGTCCCCCTCGGTTCTGGGAATCTCCAGATCTGCCGGTGCTCAGTCCTTCGGAGGTGCTCATAAAAAGTCCTCTTCGAAAAAAAAACTTTCTTTCAACGTACAGTTTTTAACCAACGTCCCCCTCGGTTCTGGGAATCTCCAGATCTGCCGGTGCTCTGTCCTTCGGAGGTGCTCATAGAGGTAAGGTTTGCGTACGTATGTTTATAGGGGTGAGTGTGCGTGCGTGTTGTGAGCGTCTGCGTTGTAGTGTGTAATTCTAAAAAAACTTTCTTTCAACCAACGTCCCCCTCGTTCTAAAAAAAAGTCCCCCTCGAAAAAATAACTTTCTTTCAACGTACAGTTTTTAACCAATGTCCCCCTCGGTTCTGGGAATCTCCAGATCTGCCGGTGCTCAGTCCTTCGGAGGTACTCATAGAGCTAGGGTTTGCGTACGTGTGTTCATAGGGGTGAGTGTGCGTACGTTTTGTGAGCGTCTGCGTTGTACTGTGTAATTCTAAAAAAAAACTTTCTTTCAACTAACGTCCCCCTCGGTTCTAAAAAGAAGCCCCTATCAAAAAAAAACTTTCTTTCAAAGTACTGTTTTTATGTTCCTTTTACGGAAGAATACGGTGACTCTGTTGATACGAATGTGATGACAATTTACAGCTTAAAAATGTTTATCTGCTGTAACTTCAAAAAACACTGCTGGTGCTCAGTCCTTCGGAGGTGCTCATAAAAAGTCCCCCTCGAAAAAAAACTTTCTTTCAACGTACAGTTTTTAACCAACGTCCCCCTTAGTTCTGAGAATCTCCAGATCTGCCGGTGCTCAGTCCTTCAAAGGTGCTCATAGAGATAGAGTTTGCGTACGTGTGTTCATAGGGGTGAATGTACGTGTGTGTTGTGAACGTCTACGTTGTACTGTGTAATTCTTAAAAAAAAACTTTCTTTCAACCAACGTCAACCTCGGTTTAAAAAAAAGTCCCTCTCGAAAAAAAATTTCTTTCAACGTACAGTTTTTAACCAACGTCCCCCTCGGTTCTAAAAAAATCCCCTCGAAGAAAACTTTCTTTCAACGTACTGTTTTTACGTTCCTTTTACGGAAAAATACGTTGACTCTGTTGGTACGAATGTGATAACAATTTACAGCTTAAAAATATTTATCTGTTGTAACTTTAAAAAAAAACACGGACCAGTAGGTGTTCATGTTCGGGTAGTCAGGTAAAAAAAACGCGGACCACTTAGAAAAATGTGATGACAATTTATCAGTCTGCCGTTTATTCACGTCCCATCATGACGGTGACTTCGGGAATCTCCAAATCTGCGGGTGCTCAGTCTTTCGGAGGTACTCTTAAAGATAGGGTTTGCGTACGACTGTTCATAGAGGTGAGTGTGCGTGCGTGTTGTGAGCATCTGCGTTGTACTGTGTAATTCTAAAAAAAATTTCTTTCAACCAACGTCCCCCTGGGTTCAAAAAAAAATCCCCCTCGCAAAAATAACTTTCTTTCAACGTAGTACAAGTTTTAACCAACGTTCCCCTCCGTTCTAAAAAAACGTCCCCCTCAAAAAAACTTTCTTTCAACGTACAGATTTTACGTTCCTTTTACGAAGAATACGGTGACTCTGTTGATAAGAATGTGATGACAATTTACAGCTTAAAAATGTTTATCTGCTGTAACTTAAAAAAAACACGGATCAGTAGGGGTTCATGTTCGTGTAGTCGGGTAAAAAAAACATGGACCACTTAAAAGAATGTGATGACAATTTACAGTCTGCCGTTTATTCGCGTCCCATCACGGGTTGTGTGACTTTTTAAAAAAAAATGGGTAACGGTGTGACATGACATCAGAACGGATATGGTCTGTTCCAACTCCATAGCAGCAGCCATTACGAGTTTACGACGACTACGAGCCCAGCACAGTTCCTTCTAAAATTTTCGCATTGCAGACCATGTCATCTCTCACATAACATTCCTCAATGCAAAAATTTTACTACTTTCACCAAAAATTTTACCAACTAAACGGTGCCTAAATCTTGTCAATACAATGCTACAATGAACACATAATAATAATAGATTAATTTTAAAAATGATCTGTTAAGACGAAAAGCTCTACGAACTTTTATTAAAAAGAAGTAACCATATTCAGGTCTATAAAACCTCCAAACCTAGGCATGGTGAGAGGTTTTTTTTTTTTTTGAAAAACAACCTCATAAATCTCCTCCAGAGGAATCAATATGAGTCTGCTAGTACGATCATGCCTTAACCCTTCTAACCAACCAGACTAGATAATCTTTGACAATGGTGAATTAATTAAACTTAATAGATTTATCTTACGAAATAACTTTCATCTGTGTAATTAGTTTTATAATTACTTCATATTTAATCCTTTTAATCACAAATACTAAACTTGTCCATCCAAACACCATATAGGTCGGACCGTCGGAGCACGTATACAACCAGGACACGTCTATTCAATATTACTTTTCTAAAAGGGCAAACAAAATTCCAAAGCAGCCTCGTGTAATCAGAATATTACGGGAGCAAGCATCAGCACCACAGATTAAGAAAATCTCCAGTATTGTATGGTGTTGCATGGAGCATTGTTAGAAAAGAGGTGGATTTTTCCATTGCCACTTTTGTGCCACCAATAGTGAACATTTGGTCCTGTTTGATCAGGAGGCTAAACATTAGCTCCACATTTTAGCCTCAAATTAACCCTTTATTTTTCAAACAGGAAGGCTAAACTTGGAAAGGTTAATGTTTAGCCCTCTAAAATCCTTAGCCACAACAATATGTCACTACTAATACTTACTGTTTGCTAACTAATAATACGGAAATATTTAAAAAATACTACAAAGAAATCCGCACGAATGTAACGATGAATATGACAAAACGTAATGAATGCAGTTTGGGGCCATAATCAATAAATTCTGAATTCAATCATTTTTTTTAAAAAAAAACTTGATGCCACAACTCGTTCGTGAGTCCATGAGCACTTTTGTTTAGTAGCCTGGTTGACAATATCATGGGATGAAAAATAATCTAATATCATTAGCCACCTGATAAAGACCAATAGTAACGCGATCAGGACTTGTGATTATGACAGTATTTACTCCTTGCAGCGGGCCATTTCTGCGATTTTAATTTTACAATAACACGTGGTGGATATCACTTGAGCCAGCTAGATAAGGTCATGTCTCTGTCTAGCCGCCTTTGGGTTAGGTACTTGGG
This sequence comes from Cenchrus fungigraminus, assembly GCA_036936925.1. NCBI lineage: Eukaryota > Viridiplantae > Streptophyta > Magnoliopsida > Poales > Poaceae > Cenchrus > Cenchrus fungigraminus. Next base: position 14,116,179 of record CM072779.1, read on the forward strand.
TGGCTGTTACCAAACCACTATTTAAGCAAATATACTATCATGGCCCACACTTGTTTCCATTGTTCCTAGAACAGAGGGGGATCAAAGCTACTTTGGTATAATCTTCACGAAAAGAAATGCCGAGGAAAGCAATGCCTTTGGTTCAGAGCATGGCATGTTCAGGGGAGGGAGAAAGGCATATTTGTGTTGTGCCAGCTAAATTTTGTACCAGTACTTGATTGCAATAATCATTTCTCCAACTTTCTCGTTGCAAGTTCATTTCCTAGCCAAGTACCACTTTTGTTATATTAGCACGGTCCAGCGTAGAATTGACTAAATTTTTTACTATTGTGTGCAATTAGTCCAGAAGAGACGTTGTCACTCTTGATTGTTTGAAGTTTAGTGGAGTACAAGACAAAAACATGCTGTTGAAATCAAACAAGCTGGATTGAATTCTCTAGCATTTCCACCTGTATTAACAATGGGTCAATATCACTGTACACCACGATGGATATTTCCATCGCAGCAAAGTGAACAAGAACAATACAGGCAGGGAGGCATCAAATGCGTAGCAAAATAAAAAAAACTAAAAACTGCGCGTGCGCGTACGATAATTACCACTCGCGGCAGCTCGGCAGTCTAGCTGTACTATCACTGACAGGTGGGGACCGCTGAATTACCACCAATCACCAATACCCTATTCCGCTAAGCTCACCCGCACACAAAAACACCACGTACACGGGCGAGGGCGCGGAGACCGACCACCACCACCACCTCGTCCTCCTCCGGTCGCCTCCGGCCTCGCCTTCCCCCTTCCCTCCCTCCTCCCGGTTGGAGGCTCCCTGACGGTCCGTCCCCACGTGGTGCGACAGCTCGTCGCCGGAGGCCATGGCGGCGGCGGAGGTGTACTCGCCGACCGCGGCGGCGGCGGCGGCGCAGCAGCAGCGGGGGAAGGCGGCGTCGCAGGCGTGGCAGACGGTGGTGGGGTGGATCGGCTTCCTCCTCCAGGTCCTGCTCCAGATCCTCCGGGGCACCCCCTCCTGCGCCCAGCTCCTGTCTTTCGTCGGCTTCCGCTACCCTCTCCTCTCCGGACCCGCGGCCTCCGAGCCATCGCCGGAGGTGGCCTTCATGCCGCTCCGCTCCGAGATCCCTGCTGATGTGGCCCCTGCACCAGAGGCTCCGCCTGAGCCCCTGGGCCGCCTCACGGTACGAAGATTCGGTTTTTTATTGGATTCGCTGGAGTTTTTGGTTTCTGGGGTGGGGGAAAATGGCGCCTTTGGGAAATATACGGGTTTCAATTGGTTAGTACAGTGGACTTGGGACGGTGGGAAGTGCCTGTTGATCTAACTGGAGGATGCTTCGGTATTTGGGGGTGATTGGGATTTGGTGGAGTGGCTAATTTGAGGTTAATCGAGAGGTTTGGCGGCTTAATTCAGGTAGTTTAATTGATGTGTTTCTGTAGAATAATTAGCATTTCAACTGTGTAGCAGGCCTTCTTTGAGGATTATGTTTAGAAGTTGCCATAATTGATTTCCTAGCATGGCAATTAGTTGCTGCAATTGCAAAACAAATGCCTGCTTGTATAGTAGTACGGTTGCATTATCTCCTCTCTGAACAGGGGCAATATGTTTCCCGTGATCTTCTAGTGACGCTGTCTGAAATAGTTTCAGAACACTGGTTCTCTGTTGTTATGTGTAGCCGTGTAGGTGAGTAGATACTTGAGCTTGCCATCATTATTAAACATCTTCATAGGACATATCATACCAGCTGATTATAGATGATCCATACATGGGCTGTTATACTGTAAGTTATTCTCACAACAGGTTTACGATAGTTCAGATTGGCAAAGAACTTTAATCTCTTGCTGATGTAAATGATTAAAGTTATACTGTTATAGTGTCACGTAAATGGAGTCAAAACTGACATGATAGTTATATTAATGCTAAGCAGCACTTCCTGATTGCCCTGTAATTAAGTATGCTCGAACAATTTTCTCTTTTGTTTCTGCATCGAATTTTGCTGACAGCATCAGGGCTATCTTTTCAGGTAGTGCTTGACTTGGATGAGACTTTAGTTTCTGCATATGAATCATCTAGTCTTCCTGCTATTGTACGCACCCAAGCTGTTGAAGCAGGATTGCATTGCTTTGACATGGAATGCATATCATCTGATAAGGTACTGGACTTCTACTTTTGCTACCTCACTTTGCTTAATCATTTGAAGCGCAACTGATAAATGAGCTCTGCTTATGTAAACTGTATAGGATATTGATGGAAAACAGAAGGTGAATCATGTGACTGTTTTTGAGCGTCCTGGTTTGCATGAGTTCTTGCAGAAAACTAGTGAATTTGCAGATCTTATCCTTTTTACAGCAGGTTTAGAAGGTATGTTGGCTGCTGTTATTTTTCTTCTCCACCAATTTCCAATTTTGGCTCACTTCCCTCGCTTAACCAATCAATTTTTGATCAGGTTATGCTAGACCTTTAGTTGACCGAATTGATGTCCACAATAGATTCAGACTCCGTCTTTATCGCCCATCAACTGTTACCACGTAAGTTACATTACCTTCTCTATGGATACGAATCATGTGTATCACCTCTGTGTTGTCTTTGCTGCATATTCATGTGTTAAGAAATTTTACCTTGCTTTTGAGATGTGTGCAAAATTAGTTAGCACTCCAGCACCTTTCGAAGTGGGAAAAAAAACTGATCATATCTAATGCTTGTATGGAGCAATCAATGATGATGTTCGTATTAGGCACATGGAATGCAAGTGGTGCTTAGAATTTAGCTTCATCTCATTTTATCATCTTCTTGACCAATTATTTATCAGAATATCTGAACTCAAAAAAAATTACCACGTATGCACTGTGTGCTCGGGCTGTCTTGTTCGGTCTCTCGTTGCCTGTGTTTTCCTTGTTTCTGCTAAGTTGCTTTGTGGGACTTCCTTAGTGATGAACCATGGATGCTTCCTTTAGCACGAATTTTTGTGTTCATTCACCAAGTTACTCAATCATAATATGCTCGTTTCTTGATATTTTTCTCTTCCTGAGTGCCTGTTTGAACATACCGTACTTATTTGGCAATAATCTGAATGATCATTGTCTAATATCAATGGATTGCATGATTACAGGGAATTCCGAGAACATGTGAAAGATCTTTCTTGCGTGTCAAAAGATTTCTGCAGAGTTGTCATTGTCGACAATAACCCATTCAGTTTCATCCTTCAGCCTTTGAATGGAATACCTTGTGTTCCATTTTCAGCTGGACAACATTCCGATGATCAGGTAACTGGTGATAGCACATATCATTCACTGTATCTGAACTTCTCTCTAAGATGCTAAAATTCACTCTCTCTCTCTCTCTAGAGTGTGTATCACAAACACGCACCAGCTTTTCTCTCTGGTGGACACACACCCAAGCACGAAACAACACAAATAGTTTTGGTTGCCTTCATTGTTTTTTCTTTTATATATAGCTGGTACATGGCTATACATGCAGTCAATACCTTCTATGATCTGCCCATTATTCTCAATTACAAACTGAAATCTAGCTAGCTGAGCGGTGCTGCCTGGCGCGTGCAGCGATCCCAGCTGTCCGATTTCAGACGCCTGCAGCAGGCAGCGCTGCCTGGCGACCGTGCTGCTTGCCAGGGCTTGAACCAAACAGACCCTAGCAATGAACGTGAATCTAGACACTAGCTGAGCCTGGATGCAACTCTAGTAACAAGATCAATGCTAACATAAGATTATACTGATTTTCTTGTTTAAACATTTCAGCTCATGACGATTATATTTCCACTTCTGAAACATCTTTCCCTCCAGAAAGATGTCAGGCCCGTGTTGCATGAAAGGTTTCACATGCCAGAATGGTTCCAAAAGCATGGGATCCCCCAAACTAATTAGGCAGTGTAAGTTTTGCTGCTGCCCTGTGGAAATTGTTTTGATGAAGGCTCAAGTGCCTACCACGCTATAAATTCCCTCAGAGGGGGGACGCTTGTACATTATCTATATTCATTTAGGGTTCCTGATAAAACCGAGTCAATGTTCATATGGAGTTGCCACGTCTGAAGATAAGAAAATTGTAATCTAGTATAACGTCAGATTGTATGTGTAGTGGAGCATTTTTATATCAATTAATTGTATATCAGCTCTTGTTGTAAAATTTGACTGTTGACAGTTCAGATAGTCTAATGAAACTGTTCGTGGGTCAACGACATCCAAGTTTACACCATGAGAACAAATGTCTGGGGCATTTTATCACCATTCCGTCAACACTCATGTAGTCGCGTACAGAGTATTTATGAATCTCAAAATTTGATATGTATGCATAAATATTAGTCTAACCTCAATATTAGTTCACACTGTGTGCTCTTTAGTATTTTATCTGAAACATTGTCATCAGATTCTCCAGACGTCAGAATTACTGGGACATGGAGCATTTTATCTAAATTTCCGGACATCAAAACCGTTGGAGCTTCTCATCTGGCTGATTATCTGGGATGCCTTATCAAACCTGTCTGCTCTCTCATAGATGCCGGCAGCCACAAGATAAAGCTCCCTCTTGTCGATGTTTGGGTCATGGCTAAGCTCGTCGACCAGCGTCTCCAGCACCTTGAAGTCCTTCTGAGCTCCAAGCAGGCTGATCATCTGGAAGTGCACCCGGTCTGAGAACACGCAGCCTTCCTCCCTCATTGCCTGGTATAGCGCTGCGGCCTTGTCGAATTCCCTCAGCTTGCCATAAGCGTTCATCGCGGTGGCGATCGTCTCCGAGTCCGGCAACTGGCCCAATTTCCTCATTTCATCAAACACCTCCACCACATTCCGGTGCCTCCGGTTCTTTGCGAACAAGTCCATCATGGCTCTGTGCACCGACGAGTCCTTGATCTCGCGGGTGTTGGCTGCACGGCGGAACAGCCATGTCGCCTCTTCCACACGACCAGCGCTCGCCAGGATTCTGATAGCTGTCTCCTTGGAGATGCCCTCCGGGTCTTTCAGGTCGTGCAACAAACGCTTGGCCTGGGAAACAAGCCCGGCACGCTCATACGCCACCACCATTGTCTGGTACAGCACCGGGTCGATCTCCGTGCCGGCTTCCCGCAGCTTCTCAAACAGCTTGGCAGCACGGTCGAGCTTCCCGGCCTTCACCCATATGGAGAGGATGGTAGAGTAAGTGATGGCATTGGGCTGGACGCCGTTGGCCTGCATGTCCTGAACCAAGCTCCCGGCCTTCTCGTCCTCCAGCGACTTGCCGTAGATGGCGATCATGGTGTTGTACGTCACCACGTTGGGTCTGACGCTGCTCCCAGCGCCACCATTTTCATCGGAAGCGCTGCGCATGAGGTCGAACAGGTGAACCGCCTCGCCGAACAGCCCGGCGTCGCCATACACGCGGAGCATGGTGTTGTAGGTCACCACGCTCGGCGCCACGCCGGCCCGGCGCATGTTCCAGAACAGCCGGTCCGCGTCCCGGGCGAGGTCGAGCTGCCCGTACGCGTTGAGCACGATGTTGAACACCGATAGGTCCGGCTTGACGCGCGCCACGGCGCGCATGTGCGAGAAGAGCGACACAGCCGCGAGGTGCCGCCCGCGGCGCGCCAGCGCGGCGAGGATCGGGGAGTAGGACTCCGCGTTGGGCGCGACGCCGTCGGCGGGCATGTCGTGGAGCAGCAGCCGCTTGGCGTCCCGGAGCAGGTCAGACTTGCAGTAGGCGGCGATGGCGGCGTTGTAAGCCTTGAGGTCGGGCCTGATCCCCGCGCTCCGCAGCCGGGAGAAGAGCGCGAGCGCCTTGGGCGCGTCGCCGGCGCGGAGGGCGAGGTGCATGAGGTTGGAGAAGAGGATGAGGTCCGGGGCCACGGCGTCGTCCTCCATGAGCGGCAGGAAGGTGAGCGCGTGGTCGAGGTGTCCCGCGCGGGTGAGCGCGGCAAGGAGCGTGGAGTAGGAGAACGCGTCGGGGACCACGCCCCTGTCGCGCATCTCGAGGAGGAGGCCCGAGGCGAGGCGGAGGTCGCCAGCGCGGCAGGCGGAGCGGAGGAGGAGGTTGTAGGGGATGAGGAGCGTGGGGGGCGGGAGGTCCGGCGCGAGGAGGTCGAGCAGCGCGACGCCGCGGCGCGGGTCGGGGAGGCGGGAGAGGAGCGCGCCGAGGAGGCGCGCGGAGACGGGGCGGTGCGGGGCGAGCGCGGCAGCGAGGTCGGCCGCCGTGCGCGCGGCGGAGAGCGCGGCCACGAGTGCGGGGACGTCGATGGTGCGGTCCTCGTGCTGGCGCTGCTGGAGCTCGGCGGCGGACTTGTGGCGGTGGTGGAGGGGGTGGGAGGTGGGGAGGTTGGGGTTCAGCCAGACTGACTTCGCTGCCGGGACGCGGCGCTGAGAAGGGGAGGGCAGCGCGGCGGCTGCCGCCGTGGCCGCGGGCGCGGCAGTGGGAGGCATGGGCCGTGGGCGGGAGCGGGAGTGGCGGTGGCGCGGCAGGGGAGAAACGGATAGGAGATTTTTGCCGTTGGTGGGGACGGCAGAAGCCATTGTAGCGAGCGAAGGCACCGGCACCTATAGATGGGGATCCTATCTCCCTTCCGGAAGCTTGATAAGCATCCGAACTATAAAACCCATTAGGCTCATTAACTACTCATCTTCTTCCTCCAGCACCACCCCTGCCGCCTCGTCCTCCGCCCCGACCGGCGGCTACCCCGCCGCCGCGCCGTCCCCCCACCCTCCACCGCCGCCTCCACTCCGCCCTTCCTAACCCGTACCTCCTTCTTCCCCGACGGCCGCCCACCCCCGCCACCTCCTCCACCAACCCCGGCCGGCGGCTGCCGCGCCGCCGCGCCGCCCGCCCGCAACCCACCGCCGCCATCCTCCCTCGCCCTTCCTAACCCGAAGGGGTCTCGTGCCCCCGCCGCCGGTCACCGACCCACCGGCCATCCAGCCCTGCCCGGCCGGCGGCGCTCCCGCGCCGCCTCGCCTCCGCCGTCGGCCGAGCCGCCTCCACCGCCGGTCGTCCGGCGGCCCCCCAACCCCCTCTCATTTCTAGGTCCGCCGGAGACCCGGACCCCCGAACCCTAACCCTAACTCCACCACCGCCGCCGTCATCGTCGCCGCCGGGCTCCGCCGCCTCCACCACCCAGAAACTCGAAACCCTAACCTCCGGCCGGCCGACCTCCCACCCCCGCCGGCCTCGACCACCGCCGGCGGCCAGCGGCGAGGACGTCGCCGGCCGCTCCTGCCCACCATCCACCCCGCCGCCGGAAGCTTCCTCTCCCCCCACCTCGGACCCGCTGAGGAAGAAGGAGATCGTGCGGCTCCTGTGAGCCGCACGAATCTCAATCACCGGAAGGTCAGGTGCCTTCCCACCTTCCGGAAGATATATAGGATCCCTGCCTATAGATGGTCATATAGCACGAGGCCCATGGGTCAGCCCAAAGCATGACATTTTGGCCAGACACGAGCACGAGCCCAGCATGATGTTATTGGGCTCAGGCCGGCACGAGCACGACGTCGGGCTAGTGCTGGGCTGCAATCTCAGCCCATAGTGCCAGCCTAGCACGACACGAAATCTCCTGGCACGACGCGGCCCATGTGCTGGCACGACTGCCCATCGGCCCAGTTGGCCCAACTAGCCCAAAGTCACAGCCGTGTAAAAGCTGGTGCCTCCTCCTTCCCAAACCCTACCCGGCAGCCCCCTCCCGCCACCCCCAGCCCCCCTCTCTTCCCCACAGAGGCGCGGACCCCGCCGCCGCGCCCCTAGCCCGTCGCCGCTCGGCTCTCCGCCTCTCCTCCCTCGGCTCTTCCTCCGCCGCCCACTCCTCCTCCTCCAATCGGTGGCCACCACCTCCGCCTCCGGCCGCCTCCCCTTCTCTCCCGCTGGCCAACACCACCTCCGCATCTGGCCGCCTCCCCTTTCCCGCCGGCTACCACCTCCGCCGCCGGTCAACGCCTCCGGATCCGGCCCCTCCTCCTCCGCCGTCCCTCCTTGCCGCGCATGGAGCCATGGAGGTGGCGCGGCCAGATCTGTGGCCGGGCACCTCCGCCGCCGCTGGCGGCCCCTCCTCCCCTCCGGCGCCGGCGACCTTCTCTTCCTCCCCTCCGGCGCCGGCGGCCTTCTTTTCCTCACCTCCGCCGCCGGTCGTCGTGCTCTGGGCCGGCACGGCACAAATGGCCCACCGTGCCTGCCGTCGTGCCTCGGGCTGGCACGGCACGAAATTTGGGCGTCGTGCTCGTGCTGTGCCCCAAGCGTGGTCCATAGTGCCGGCACGGCACGGCACGAGGTGGCGTCGTGCCCGTGCCGCCTCGTGCCCGTGCCGTGCTGGGCTGGGCGGGCCATATGGCCATCTATACCGGCACCCGAACCGTGTGGCCCGTGGGCACTGTCCATTGGGCTTGTTTTTTTTAGGACATGGGCTTGCAATGATTGACCGGGCGGGCGCGAGCTGGATGTTTGTTTTTGCTCGGGGAGGCCGAGGAATTCACAGCAATCACAAAATATATGTTACGGAGCATTTTATGTTAACACCCGCAAGATCAGAAGACATGAAGATCTCCCAACATCATCGGTCTGTTCCGGTCCCTTCATTAAACTATTTTCCTCACAAACCGTTCAAGCGTGCTGAACCAATGTAATACAAGCGCAAAGGAAGCATGGACACATCAACGATGGAGCCAGGAATGGCGAAACCTTAATATCTCCTCATGTTATCATTAACGAATCAGATGAAGTACAAGAGTCAAGAGTGGGCTTTCAACTGTACAGATACACCGTGGAAAATTTCTGATATTTACATGCACACAGGAATCACTCACAGAGCAGGGGTTCCACACCAAGAATTACCCTGAACTCCTGAAAGGGTAAAAAAACTAAGAATCCTGCAACCACAAAGGACGACTCTTCTACAGCCCCAGTAAAAGAGTAATGTTTCATGTTAAGAGAAACTCCAAGAAAATCGTTATTTTTTTGGTATTTTTCAGGAACTTTACAGGGCTCCAAATTAGGAGAAACACAAACTCATCCTTATGTGTGAAGAAAGTTGTCCCAAAGTAAAGCACCGGATGGCTTCTTATCAGTAAGCAGAAGAAAGCCATGGATGCTGTAGTGCTTCGTCGGCTGTCGGTCTTTTTCTGGGGTTTATTTGCAACAGATAGGATAGAAAATCAACAAATTCTGAATCAGGACACTGCAAGTGTCGTCGTAAGGAGGATTTCTCCGGGATCAAATACTCTAGCTGATCTGTCTCCTGAATATAAATAAAGTAATAAAGTGTTACTGTTTACTGTTGTACAAACCAGTGAACCACTAGTGATAGATGTCAACACAGTTCTTCTGGGCTCGTACAAATGAACTGGGCCATATATTTATGTCTTGAATCGTTGAGTGAATCAAACAAGAAGCCATATAAATATAATTATGTAGCAAATTTAATATTTGGTTAAGCTTAACGGTCAGAGCCAACTTGTGAAATATAGATTATTTGGTTACAGAATACTAATTTTGCCTTTGATTATGGACAGGCAACCAGGGATGAAAAAAGAATTTTACCTCATTCTTGGTAAAAAGATCATAATCATCAGTGAAGTACTTTTGTGTCTCCTGTCCCAATTCTAGCATTTCCATGTCAATTGGACCGATTATCCCAATCATTTGAGCAAGCATCATGGGCAAAGGTTCATTAGGAAATAATACCTGTTATGTGTAAAAGACAGAAGTCATTACTCATCCATGGAAATAAAGCACCCCAAACACCCAACTACACAACTCTCCAGCTCACAAGATATGCTTACAACATTAACCAAAAAAAAATAATTCTAATTCTGGTTGGAGTTATATGTCGGTAAAGCATTCAGATAAGAAAGGAGGTATTAAAATTGCTAAGATACTAAGACTAGTGTTTATAAAGTGAACAAAGCATACTTACTTCACCAGTGTATAGTTCAGCAAGGATGCAACCAAGAGACCAAATATCAATCCTCTGATCATATGGTAGACCCAGAATGACCTCAGGAGCTCGATATGAGCGCGATTGGACATAGAGGCATAAGTTGTCGGTCAAGAAGCAGCTACTTCCCAGATCAATGACTTTAATTTCACATCTGCTATAGCTCTTGATAAGAATATTCTCTGGCTTTAGGTCACAATGAATTATCCTCAAATGGTGCAAATAAACCAACGCCTCTAAGCATTGCCGAGCTATAGCCTACAAGAAAGGGAAACTTTCAAATTGCTAGAACTCCATAGCTTTCTGAATGAAACTTAGGCTTGTTACTCAAAAGTTTTAGTCCTATTTGTAAAAAGCTACCATTTCAGGGTATAAAAAAAGTTTGCTCAGTCAACAGTCCAGTTGCTAAATAATTGTTTGGTTAAACATGTCATGTCAAATGGTTTTGGCTAAGGATCTGACTGCAGAGAGGAAATGCTTACTATGTAAAGGCGTGATAAGTAACATTCATGGAGAAGTAGAGAACATCTCAGTGAACGACCGATATCATACCTGTATCCTAGGCAAAGTAAAATACACCTCACCGCCAGATTCCTGATTATATTTCTGAAACTCATAAAGATTTGCTCGCAGTAGTTCAGTGACAATAAAAAGGTGTTCCTGCAAATATTTGCTTGCTGTCAGCCCCACAAGGTCATAAGAATTGAAAAATTCCACTAAAATCTGCCACCAAACATGCAAGTAATCCAAGTACACTAGTCAAAGTTCAATGGTATATTGTTAGAATAGATCCTTTTTAGGATATTGCCCGGGACCTAGTCACCTGGAGTATATCCCTTGAGATGCCTTCTTAGGATCTAGACATGTTAAGTCAAAGGAAGTAACTTAGCCTACTGTCTCTCTTAAGAGGTATGTACCTGATGGTAGAAGTAGTCATAGAGGCGCAGCACATGATGCTCATCTAGTGGATCGTATTTGTTCACGAACTTCAGGAGTTTTATCTCATCCAAGCTCTGGTCAAAGAAATCCTTATCATTTTTAATTATTTTAAGGCAAACATCAATTCCTGTCTGAAGATCATGTGCTTGCACGACCTTGCTGAATGCAGCCGAGCCTAGATATTCAGTGACATAATATCTTCCAGCAATAACTGAACTCAAGACAATGGGAAAATCTTTGTTTTCTTCAAAGCCAGTCCTGCAGTGGATGCCTATTATATCAGTACAAACATGGATTAAACAACATACAATTTAACAAAGAAAAACCAAAGAAAAAAGAGACTGTGAACCTGTTCTTGCGGTGGATAATTCTCAATTCAAATACCTCATATTCTTGATGAAAATTAGAGAGAGCAAGATCAATATTTGTCTCTTGATCTTCCTCAACTTTAAGAGCAGGAGAATGTTGAACATCTGCATTTAACGACCCAACATTTCGAAACTCGTATGCATCATCAGGATCACCACTTTCAGGGAATGGTTGCATCCTGTGACCTTCTTTCAGATATTCTTTATCACTGCTGCTTTTCAGATTTTTGTTACTGCTATCGTCGTCGAGTTCAACATTGTCCGTGAAATCATGTATACCATGATCTATGAAATACATCAAGATAATTAGATCAGCACATAAGCAAAAAAAATATATATATATATCCAGGACAAAATCGACAATTGGCACCAAATTACACACAAATATAGTGATGGAGAAACATCATTTTAACTTGATTGATCAAATAGCAAGTTGAACCTAGCTACATTACAATACATGAAAAACAAGACCACCCTATTTGAAATGTGTGTTTTTTATGGCCATGGTCGTATATAGCTGTTGTTCAACCAAAGTTAGATTATTAAATTAAGAACATCATTTACCAGCATTGGAAAACTCTTTCTCTCTCAAATTTCCAGATATAATCCATGAGAAGCATAATCATAAAATGGTACTAATACCGAGGAACTGCAAATATTACATAAAGGACTACTAATGTCTAGTATAACAGTTTTTCTCCATTTATTAAACAGCACATTAACCAAATTGCAACAGAGATTTGGCTTTCACAAGAAAATTTTGTGATATCTGGCCTCTTCATTGTTGTTATTTATTTCCCTTTTCTACCTTACATTAAATTAAATAAATAAATTCACATTGTCTTTGGCCCTTTTCTACCAACATTAAATTAAACAAATAAATTCGCATTACCTTTGGCCGTAAAGTGGGTTAAAATGGACAAACTACAAACTGTACTGTCAACAAAGTTCAGCCGGAAACCCCTAACAAATGAAATCCTACTAGTTGAAAATATGAACTCTAGTTGAAGGCTTGGGAAGTACTTACTTGCAACAGCACCAGTATCAAATGAACTGAGCATTTGAAGCTCCTTCTCCACAACACTCAGCTCTGAATCATCATCTTGCCGTCCAGAATCCCTCGGCATATCACACTCAAACACAACATCTTCACTCTGCTTCAACTGAAACCCATCCTGAGCACAATCATCCAGTATCTCTGTCTGGTCATCCATGATCAGATATCTCCCGTACACAGCAGAGCTTGAGCTCCTGGCCACCTCCAGTCCGTCAATCTTGAGCCCCCCACCACAGCAACCACAGAGTGGCGATGAGCACGTGTACACCTCGGCGCACCCCTCGCAGCGGTCTCCACCGATGTGTTCGTGACGGTGGTTGTGGCCTGCACCAAGCTTGCCTATTTCTACACTCTCCGAGCTGTCGTGAGCGCCGAGCACAAACTTGTCCTCCTCTTTGCCTTCATCATCCTCGTCGTCCAGGTTGCTAGGGAAGATGTGGTCGTCGTAGAGCCAACCTTCCTGGAAGAAGAGGTCGGTGGTGTCGTACTGGCGCGCGGTACCAAACTCCATCTCTGACGACGACGCGTCCGACTGCGAGGTCCGCGGCGACCATAGCCCATATGGATTCAGCATCCCTAACAGCCAGAATAAAAGAAAATTCCCGTTTAAAAACTGGGTAAAATGTGCCGAAATTCAGAGGATCACCGAACCAACCAACCGGCGAGACGGGAATTGAAGTGGCGCAGAGGTTTAACAACTCTCCTAGGAATTCGAAGATTCAATTATGTTACGAAATTCATGCGCGCAGGCAACACACTCGCGTTGATCGACCCCGTCAGCTCCGAATTGGGCCCGAAGCCAAACCACAGCCGCGGAAATACCGGCGCACAGATCGAGATTGCGCAAGACACCCACCCACGGAAACAAAGGAGTGGGGGAAGGGTTTAAGGGTAGTGACAAAAATGCCTCGTGCCTTGGGTGGGGTGTAGTACCTGAGGGCGTGGAGCGCATGCTGACGAAAGCGGATGAGGACGCCGAGCCGGAGCTGGAGCCGGGGCTCGCGGGCGCCGGCGTGCCAGCTCCGCCGGCAGAGGCGGAGGCGGAGGCGGGCATCCGGAGCGGCGGGAGCCGGGGATCTAATGCGGCGTCGGGGGCGTCGGCGGTGCGCGCGAGGACGTCGTCGCGGAGCGCGGAGGCGGCGCCCGCGAAGCCGTGGTCGGTGAGGAACGCCATGACCTGGTCCAGCCCCGGCGCAGCCATGCGCCTTCCTAGGAGAGGCGCGGCGCGGTTGGTGGGGTTGGGTTGGGTTGGGTTGGGCGGCCTCGCTCAAGCGCGTGGCCGGCGCCGTGGTGAGGTAAGCGGTCGCGTCGCCATTGGGAGGGAGGGAGGGGCTTGGAAGCGAAGCGAAGCGAGGCGACAGGGGGGGAGGGAGTCTTCGAGTGAGAGGACCGGGCGAGACGGACGAGGAGGAGCAAAGAAGTCAGAGGAAAGAGAGAGAGGTTTGTAGCGAGGCGAAGCGCACGGGATCGCACCTGCTGCGCGTCCGCAGAAAAAGGTTGCCGCAGTTGCGTCTCAGCAAGCAAGCGGTTGGGCATGTCATGTGTAGACACACACTAGACAGACAGTACAGTATAGTTTAGCCCATCAGATTCTGTCACCCGGAAGGCCGGAAACACCAATTTTGTCATCATTTTATGGAAAATTAAGGCAGTATGCTGTACGTATTTAGTTAGACCAAACTGAGTCTAAAGCGCGTCGGACATGTGTGTTCAAGACTTCAAATCGTATCTTGTCGCAGATGGTCGCAAATATGGCAACGAACAATGCAGAGCAAGCATCTGATTGATTTCGCCCCTTGCAGATGTTCCCCCTCCCTGCTTGGCCGTGCTTCTCTTTTGGCGGGTTGCCAAATGCCCATCACCAATTTCCGAATCCATCGATATAAACGCGGTGGGGTTACTTGCTAATCTTCTTTTTGCCTTTTCAACGAGGGAGAAGGCGAGAAGAGTCCGCGTGGAGCCCTTCCTGCTCCCTATCGGCCTCGCGACGGGGGGCCTGCAGAAAAAGCCGACTCTGACGTAGAGGGCCCACCCGGAGACGCCAGACGCGGCTGGTCCATCCAGCAGGCGCCCAGCCCCAGTCCGGTTTCCGCTGCCCACGCCGACGCCGGGGGTGGGTGGTCGATCGCGCATTCGCGCGGTGCCCGCTGGCCCGGCCGGGTGCAGAATGCCGCGAGAGAAAAGCGAGTCGAATCCACACCACCGCACCCCGCGCCCAAAGCCCCAAACCCGCTCCCCGCCTCGCTGCCCCAACTTTTCACTGTGCCCGCCCGCGAAATTATTAACGAGCGCGGCCTCACCGCTCCCCGGCAGCCACCGTCCGTGGCCGCCCGTCCCCGTCGCCCGGGGTGGCCGGGGTCACGTCACGTACGCCACTTTTTCCGTGACCTGCCTGCCGGGCGGGCGCGCGCGGGGTAGGCCGCCGGTAGGGGACCAGACCGAGGCGCGCGGGGTCGGGACGGCCGGATCCAGATTCCAGACACGCGCCGAGGTGGCCGCGGCCCGTGGGGATGTTGCGGCACCACCCATCGTCTCGTCTCTAGCGCGTTGTCTGCTCTCCGATTTGGTGCCAGGCGATGATCGGCGCTTCGCTGGTTGCTGGTGCTGATTTGTTCTGAGAGAAAAGTACTGCTGGCTGGTTGCTGGTGGCTGATTTTTTCTGAGAGAAAAGTACTGTTGACTGGTGGTTGATAAGGGTGTATCATGCTCTGCTCTGTAGTGGCTACGATTTGCTTTTGGCGCGATTGGAGAGTGGACTAAGTGGTTTTACTAGTAGTGGAGACACCGGCTACATCACCTACTACTCGTAGTACATGTGAGCACAGAAACTTTGGCAGTAGTACATCTCAAAAGTTTGCTAGTCCGTAGCAGCAGCGAGGGTGCGTTTGGCATGCCTGTGCCTGCTGCTGTGACAGCTTCAGCTGTGGCTGTGCTGGTGAAGCGGATTTGGGGGTGAAGCTGAAACCGTTTCAGAGGAACGTTTGGCAAAAACAGCTTCTCCTGGCTGTGTCACATGGATAAGAGGATGAAATACCCATAATACCCTCCCTCATTTCTTTTTTTTTAATTTCCTTTTTTTCTTTCCTATTATTTTTTTCCTTTTCCCCTCCTTTTTTTCTCCCTTTTCTTTCCCCCCTCTCTCTCTCACACCTTATCCTTATCTCTTTTCTTCCACCCGCCGCCCCTGCCTCGCACGCATCACGGGATGCGCCGGCGCCTGCCCCGCCAGCTGCGCCGACCTCCGATCCTCTTCGCCGGCGCTTGCCCCCGCCAGCTCCCGCGACCTCCACCCTGCCTGCCGAGGTCCGGCTCTGCGCCGCCGGGATCCACGCGCCGGCAGCCCTCCCTCCCCTCCCCGGCGGTGCTAGCGGCGGCGGCCGGGGCCTACCTCTACCTCGCCGGTGCCCTACCTCTACCTCGCGGCGGCCTCCTCCGCCCTGCAGCGAGCCGGCGGCCTCTGCCTCGCCCTGCTCGCGACCTCCACCTCCCTGCGGGCCCCACTGGGGGCAGGCTCGGCAACTGGACGGGCGAAGCGGGCGAAGCTGCCCTTTTGCAGCTTCGCCCCGGCCAAACCGCTCTAGAGAGCGGGAATCGCGGGATGCTGGGAATCGATTTGCTGGGGAAGCTGTTTTTGGTGTCCGTTTGGCACAGTTACGTGCGAAACAGCTGCCGAAGCTGCTCGCGCAGCTGTGCCAAAGGCACCCCGAGTGTCGCCATGCTTTCGCTTTGTGCGCCATTGCCACTCCTAGACGGTCTTTGATTAGAGGAACCACTACGGCCACTTCACTTTCATATGTGAGCCAGCACAGAAACCTTGGCGGTAAATCTCCTAGGAACTTTTCTGTTGAGTGCTGATGCTTTTTATCAAGCTGATGAAGTCATTGTGACGATACTAGCAGCACTCTGTACGTACCTCCCCCAGTAAACTTACTTCTGAAACGTAAAGCGAACTTTGAGTGAAGCCGCTGCCGCAACACCACCTGTTACCTTTTTACCACGTGATGCGTGCTACATATCCTCACTGTTTTTTTTTTTTGAAATTAACATATCCTCACTGTATTTCAAGTGCAAATCCGATCAACTGGTGCCGTCATTAGCAGCTGCGCCATCCGTGAAAGTGGGTACTAAACATTCCATGGGACGGGCTGTTGTGACTGTACTTGTGTCACTGTGTGTATTTGTGTACATAACAGCAACTGCAGGAAAGCAAGTACGCATGCATCGGCGCCATGTGAAAATGTGTTCCCACATGAGTAGGGTGACTTAAAGTGCAAAAAAATTCAAAATAAGTCACTAGTGAAACCAAACAGCTCTGACTTAAATAGCCTGACTTATAAGGCCCTGTTTGGTTCTCATAAGTAGGGTGACTTAAAGTGCAAAAAGTGCAAAATAAGTCACTAGTGAAACCAAACAGCCCTGACTTAAATGCCCTGACTTATAAGTTGCATAAGTAGCTCCACCCCTACTTAAAGTGACTTATTTTCACTTTTCCTCTCTCCCACCCTGTGTGGAGCCCACTGACTTATAAGTCACTGCAATCAAACAGGACTGACTTAAATCCAACTGACTTATAAGTCGGGTGACTTATAAGTCAGGTGACTTATGGGAACCAAACAGGGTCTAAGTTGCATAAGTAACTCCACCCCTACTTAAAGTGACTTATTTCCACTTTTCCTCTCTCCCACCCTGTGTGGAGCTCACTAACTTATAAGTTACTGCAACCAAACAGGACTGACTTAAATTCAACTGATTTATAAGTCAGGTGAATTATAAGTCAGATGACGAACTCAGGCCTGAGGTCGCTCGCCGCTCGCCGGGAGTTATAGATTTGCTACGGAAAACTTTTGGAGAAAGCACCTTCGTCATCGATGCTGACAAGTCCACCTAATGACGCCCGGACATTCCCATTGCTGTTTTTTTTTTTTTTGAATTGGGGTGCAGTGTCCCCATTCCCATTGCTGTTGTTGCTGCGAAGTGAAGCAATCATTGGCTGTGCAAGTGTGATGTTGGCATGCTGAACGATTTCTCAGTTTCCAGAGGCTCATCTTGGTGAACGACGACAGAAACTGTACCAAGCTAGTTATTAGAAGCAGAGATGAGTGCAAATGTGCAATCTAAGATCTCCCGATTTGTATATATTACGCTTTGGTTCCACTATTGAAGACAGAGAAATAAGGTAAAAGAGCGAAGGCACATCGATAATGGACACTGATAAGACTACAAAACATGCCACTCAACGAAGATCCACGGGTGATCGTCGCTTAACCATCTGGAGGGCCGGGTGTGTTAGGCGCACCTTCCTCGGACAGGACATCAGAAAGCGATAATTCATTGGCGCGGTAGTTGTGGAAAGAGGATGCCCCCTTTTCATTTTGATGGGAAAACAATTAGGGAGTAGTAGTTATTAGCTCACCTCACAACAACAAGCTTATTAGTGGAATAATTTTAAAAGAAACTCCCATCATAATAATGATATCAACCACGGAGAAAAATCATGGACCGGAAGGGTGATGATTGTACTGGCACTGCACTGTGGGACTGAAGAAAACACACTCCTGTGGTTGGTTGGTGAGGACGGAAGGAGTGCACTAATAATTCTGATTCGTGATGAGGACACGGAAGGAGGGCACTAATTCTGATTCGTTAAGTCTAGGCGACTCCAGTTACTCACATTTTCAGGTTCGAATGGAAGTACCAGCAGTAGTGAATGCGAAAAGCGCGGAAAAGAGGACGTGATAGCTTTGCTCTAAAGCTCTAGTATAGTACGCGAATTCTGGATGTTAGCACTGTGATCAGGGTACTTTGCTTAATGTTAGTGCCTGATGCTTTTTTTGCGATCCAAGTACCTTTCGCAGACAAAAGCGAATCTATCCTCGAGTTCCTAAAAATGCATCTTTTTGGACCGCGCAATAGTAGATCCTACAGCTAGGTTCCAATATCCATACAAATGGAATGCCAATGTGTTGGACAAAAACGAATTCAAACGGCAGCTCGCGAATCCAGCCTGCAGGCGTCGGCGGTCGAGAACGACGTCGAAATCCGCGAGACGTGACGTGACGTGACGCGGAAACAGCAGGCGCCGGTCTCGGTCTCGCTCACGAGATCGCCGCGGCACGCACGCGCGGCCCGGCTGCAATCGATTCGGCGACGGTCGCTTTGGCGTGGCGGGGGGTTTGCTTTCAGAGGACAGGAATTGAATTGAACCAAGAAAGTGAAGGAAATGGGCTGTAAGTTACACCGACACCGCTGGCTCTTTTTTGCAAACCCCACCTGACGTTGACATCCTGTACTGCTTGCTGCTCTTACTTTATTTTGTTGTTTTATGTTTATTACTTTTCACTTTCTTGTTCTTATTTATCTTTTGTTTTGATAGATATAAATATATAAGTAAAGTCAAAAGAGTTAGGAAGTCCTTCTCTCCTGAGATTACTTTGGGCTTGAGGACAAATGTGGGACGAAGCTGGGCAGGAGTGGTCCTTTCTTGGACAAGATTGCCATGATCTTGATGGGCGTCATTTATAATTTTCTACACCTTTCCGTGAATAAGCTTTTCTTTGAAATAATCCGTGAATTAGCTTCGCTTTACAGAAGAGTAGCTCGGCTCCAGCCAAGGGTACTGCACGTCTGCACCTAAAACTAGCAGGTTCACACGTTTCCAACTTTTTATGACTGACGATCCGCAAACAGCCATTTCCACTGCTAACAGCAGGTCCCGCCCGACTCCAGGACGTCTATATATATGATGAAGAAACAGCTGTTTCAATTTTATGGCCCATAGGCCTAATAACACATACGGGGCTTAAATTGAGCCCATGTAGAAGATTCCGCTCATGAGTAAGAAGCAGCCCGCGTAGGAAGACTGGGAGGGAGGGAGATGATGATTGTCCCACATCAAAATGGACTGATGTATCTCAAAAAAAATCAAAATGGACTGATTGCCTTTCTACCTTTTTTGACACGTTTAAAATTTTTTAAGACGTTTATTGATTAAAGTGTGTATATGACTCGATCGTGTAGACATTGCAATAAATACATATTTACTCCATGCTACCGGAACTAAATTAAGCATATACTCCCTCTGTCCCGCAAAGACTGTTCATATAGCTTTCAAAATTTGTCCCACAAAGAGTGTTTTTTAACTCGTATTAAATGTTCTTCTCATTAAACTAACACCAAGTACCAAGGGAATATTGCATTGAGAAACACATAAAGCCAATAAAATGCTTATTTGATGCATATTTTCAAGTTCCAATGCATGATTAATTAGGGGCAACAAAGTCATTTGTCACAACTACTAGCATGTCCTAAATTTTCTAAACGAACGGTCTTTGTGGGACGGAGGGAGTATAGCTTGCAGGTTCCAGCGTTTATCTCCATCAATTATTTCAACGAAAGAGACTTCACGCCAGATTATACTAACAAGATTAGAAGAAGTATAACTGTCAGATTCGCAATAGTTTGTTAATTCTTATCTCAGCTAGTATCTATAGTTTTTCATTCTTCCGATCGTCTTTCACTCCCGTAATGCTCTGGCTTCCAAATAAAGAATGGCAATTAAAAAACCATTCCAGTTTTCTAAAAATAATAATAAGCTAGCAGAAAGACAAAGACTAATATAAGTATGGAATTGCTATAGTATCGATGATTTGGTTGAGTTGGATTGTCATTGTCCATCAATTAAGTTTTTTTCTTTGCAAAAAGGCTCTAAATTAATCTGGAGCTATATACTACGAATCTAGATTTGCTAAAACGATCTACAATTTAGAACGGAATGAATAATAAATAACAATCGCAACCGATTGCTTTGAAAAAACAATATCCGCCAACCGCATGCTTGCGAAAGGTGATTTGAATTCTCCCACGAATGAGCAAAGTGCTGTCTGATGAAGTGTTACATGGTCAGCACTACTTCGTTGCTTAAAAGAAAATAGAAAGATGCCATCTTTTCCTTCGTTGAAAACGAACCCAGCTACTCCTACAATATTATTCTCCGTTGAAAATTTCATGAGACGAACCGACCTATCATATTTTTATGTTAACACAAAATGGGTAGTACGAGCAGTTAATAAACAAGGAATATTTCCGGCGGAACGATCGATCGTCCCCGTTTGCCAGATCGACAGCTAATAAACAAAGAACAGTTTATTTACTCGTCAGGAGTGCTGACCATCCATAAACAAATGATCGCCGACATCATGGCCGCTGATAAGGAATCACCACGATCTCCTCGCACCGGCACGGTGCCGTGCGCTTGGGCGCTTTGCTTGCGTGCGCGATGACGCACCGCGTGCCTTGCTGGGGTTTGGCTTGGTCAAACGCTGGGCGCACACACAATGACACAATGCAATCACACAGAAGACACAGGAGTGTTTCTGCTGCTGTTGCCCACGTGCATTTGATGAAACGAATCCACCCGTCATTGGACCGAGAGATGGCGAGGGGTACCCAAAACCCGAGTACTCGACGAGTTTTACTTGATAAGAAGTCGAGTATGAAAACATACCTCTACCCGTGGGTACACAAATGGGCAATATCATGTACCCATCGGGTAAGCGGGTGCGGGTACGGGTGCATACTACTCATACCCGCGGGTAAAATATACCCGTCTACAATATGTAATAAACTTGTAAATTTGCACATTGTTAGTGAAGGATAGCTTAATATTGATAACTAACTAATAATTTTATGCTTCATTAGACTATTAATTGGTTTAGAATTATAATTTATCTTTTTTTAGTTATTCCAATTTGTTGATATATGCACTTTCTCATGTGTTATGTTTCCAATTATATTAGATTACAATGGGTATGCTATCGGGTACGAGTTACCCGACGGGTAAAAAAACCCGCGCGAGTGTGGGTATGGGTAAGAACTTGTACCCGCACGCGGGTATGGGTTTTTTAATGGGTAGAGTTAGAGTTGGCGGGTGCGGGTATGGAATGGTACTACCCGACGGGTTTTTACCCGTTGCCATCTCTTTAGACCTGAGCATTTATCGGGCCGGGCCGAAAAAAGCTGGTTATTCCGGGCTGAGGAAATCCTGCCCATGAACGTCTCAAAGGTCGCGGTGGGCTTCAAATTTCAGGTCGGGCCCGGGCTTGGGTGGGCCGCCAGCGTATTTTATAGTGTAAAATATCTAAAAATAGCATTTCGGGTCGGGCTCGGGCCAATATTTTTTTCTCGGACTGCAGGATCTGTGCCCACGCCCGACCAATAAGGTCCGTGGGTGGGCCGGGTTTGGGCTGGGTTAAAAATGCTCAGGTATACCCGTCGTGCTTGCTTCACAGTCACCGCGCACGTAGATCCGACTCTGCGATCGGCGACGATGACGACGGCGGTGGTTGTCCAATCCAGCCCGCACAGCACAAATCGACGATCAACCAGTTCGGCTGATTGGTGGCTGGTGCTGATTTATTCTGCGAGAAATATATCGTTGTCTAGCTGGTACTTGATGACTGGTGACTGAGACTGATTTGTTTTGAGAGAAAAATATTAGTGCCTGATAATCAAGACGAACAGGGTAGTGCCAACATGGCGATCGTCCGTGCATTTTCCAAATATGCTCCATCCATCCATATTTGTTTTCCACTTTATGGATGGAGCTGGCCGGTTGGGGGCCCGAGTGATAGTAGGCGGCAGCATATCTGAGACCGAGAGGCATAGCACGCTAGTGGAGGTGGGCAGTCAGATCACCAGCAGCATTGTGCACGGTGCCAGTGGGTTTCGAGTCAAAAACCCACGAGGGAATTGCCGCTGATGGCTGACTGCTCGAGCCAACTACTAGAGAGCAGTAGGGCCTGTGGGGAGGAGAAAGAAAAGAACAAGCAGGAGAGCGAGCCCTATAGCTAGCATACATTCCGCGAAAAGCGGATGCTCCTTTCTCCTGAGCTGCTGCATGCGCGGCCGACGTGGATCTGTTGCCTAACCCCAGCTTTAATTAGGGGCTTTCCAGGAGTCCACCTCAGTGTGTGTTGTCCATGCATCATGCCCTCATCAGTCATCAGTCCAGCTCCAAAGTACTCTCCTCTCCATTGTCATTCACCGGGAATCATCTTATCCATTAAATTCCTCCTGTGTGTGGGCAATATTATTATGCAACTTTTAATCGACTGGGACTCATTCGCCGTCACCAGCATACGTCCCGTCGATTCCTCCATTTGTCGAAACGTGTGCTGCGACTACTCCTGTGAAGATATGTACTACTACTAGCCTAGGCCGCCGGCCTAAGTTTAGGCGTTTAGCTTTAGCATGAAATCCCATCCTGTGGTACAATACAACAGGATTAGTGAGCCCTGTTTAGATTCGCAATCTTATTAAATTATTCATCCATCACATCGAGTCGCATCTTTTACCATAGCATGCGCTCCAATGAGTATTTTTTGCACAACTTTACACTCCAATAATGTATTATTCGTTCGCGCAAATTTGCAGAACTATTCATGCATCTCAAAGTGGCACGGAATATATATGTGTGTGCTCCCTGTTTTATCAGTACCCAGAAATGTTATTCCAAATGCAGGGGGTTCATCCGTTTATAGACATGACGTGTGTTCCAGGCCAGTGCGAGAGGCGGCACATATCCCGATCGAGGCACATCAAAAGATTTGGATAGAGTTCAGCTAGCATATTTCATTTATTAATTTGTACATATGCATGCAGGGCATCCATTCGTTTATCTCAACAGTAGTTACGACGACGTGCATCGATCGAGTCCAAATGCACGTAATAACGTGAACTGATGGTCATTGCACACGATCGAATAATGAACAGGGATGCTCTCTGCCAAACCACATTCATATATATATATATATATATGATAATTAAAGTGGTAACTATATACAACTATATATTCCTTATAAATATTATTCATCATCGTACGTGTACAAACATTGAGCAACAATCGACTGCACAGCTACTGCATGCAGCACGCATACGATTACATATTGTAGCAATTTTGGCTGGTAGCACACAGGTAGTAGGTCGTTCTCTTACACATGCGTTATTACAATTAGATTAATTATACATATGGGGGAGCTTTTGAGCTAGCTGATGACAGCCAACTAACTCTCCAGACTAACACAGTTGCCATTATTAGGATAGATAGTATACTACATGCCGTTGATTAATTATTATTAATTGAGATGATCACACAGCTGCTAGCTAGCTAGTCGGTGGTCTAGTGCTTTTCTGGTGGTGCCTGCTGGCCCTTGAGAGCCTCGATCTGCGCCTTGCCCTTGGCGCCCTTCTTCCTGATGAAGAGCCTGTACTCGTCGAAGGTCATCGGCGGGTAGAGCGGCCGGCCGTCCGCGGCCGCCGTGACCAGCTCCGGCGCCGGCGAGATGGGGACGTCGCCCTTGGGGTTGAAGAAGAGCGCCAGGGAGATGCGCTCCTCCTTGGCGTTGACGATCACCCGGTGCTCCACGCTCTTGTAAATGGAGTTGCTCAGTATCTGTCGTACAGATTCAATTCCAGTAAACATCAACAGTAACATGCGTGCATTCATACTTAATTCGGGGTATTTTTATCACGTACTATAGTCAGTAGCATGCATGCTGCATGCATGCACGCAGATTTCAATTTTCAATAGGGAAGTTGGGAGTTCTACGGTTACAGTACACCTGTACATGTGGAGAGCAGGGACTAGCTGACCTGAGCAGAGCAGGCACGGTGGAAATATCCGGTGCCTGCATGTGCTTTCGGTCGCCGCCGTAACATGCATGCATGCCTGTCCTCGGTAGCTAAGCTACTAGCTAGGTGCTTCATTAGCACGACAAGTCTAAGATCGCGCTATAGATCTCGCCGGCCGCCCATGCATGTGTTCTCATGGCGTCCGGGTTGCGCTAAAGATCATCGCCGCGCGATAGTTGAAGCTAATGATGATCATACGTAAGGAGTAGCATATAATTAAGTATTGGTTGGAAGTCAACTGCTGGTATTTTTCTGGAGCACAATGAGTGCTGGTGCTGACATACACATATATGCAGATAAGATCCAGCAGATTGTTAATTTCTCTCTTTAATTAACTACTAGCAGTCGTCTCTCCGTTCCAAATTGTGTAGATCTTGTTTTGATTTTTATAATTTTATACATTTTTGCATTCAATGAACTTAATAAAGAAACTAAAATGACTTCAAATTTAAAACGGGCGAGAGTATTCGCCGGCCGGCCGGTTCTTCAAGTTTCAAGCAAGACGACGTACGACTGCCGGAGATATATAGCTAGCTGTACCTACCTGTACGTGCACGCGTGCAGCGACAAGACCAAATACCTCACGTTTGTGCACACCAGGTAGCAGCAAGGTAGTAGTAGTAGGTATACGTGACAATCACGATCTTCGTCGTCGTCGACTAGCTACTCGACGAGAAGTGTTGTTATTGAGCTTTTCTAGAAGCCGGACATCGACGCGCGCGCACGCTAGCTATAGTAGAGAGATAGAGATAGCATTACTAGGCCAACGTGCAGCAGGTGCGTGCGCGCGTGCATGCACCGCCCTAGGTATGTACTACTGCATGTAGCTGTCTCCTGTCTGGCTGGCGGTTGTGATCGACGACGTATACGTACCTGGACTTGGTCGCCGACGTTGACGATGAAGGCGTCGCGGACGGGCTGCACGGTGACCCACTCGCCGGCGGTGCGGCGGACCTGCAGGCCGCGGACCTGCTCGTCGGCGAGGAGCACGGTGAGGACGCCGGGGTCCGAGTGCGCGGAGAGGCCCAGCGTGAGGTCCGGCTGCGGGCACCGCGGGTAGTAGTTGGCGCGGAGGGTCGCGCCGCACGCCGCCCCGCCGAACGCCCGCTGGAAGTGCGCCGCGTCCAGCCCCAGGCTCACGGACAGCACCCGCATCAGCAGCTCGCACAGCCGCACCACCGAGCGCCCGTACTCCTCCGACACCTCCCTGCATTTATATATATACATATAAATATATATATACATATATACTTACATCAATATATATGTGCATAACGGTGGTATGTTGTTACTGCAGATCGAGGTTGGTACATGATTGGCATGGAAGACGCATGGCCTACTAGAGACGTTCTACTACGTCGACAAGGACACCCCTCTTCTGATTTTAGCACGAGCATGATAGGCTTGGACTTGTATTCCCCTCGCTCTGTGGCTCTCTAGACATTTTGCATGAAAGCACCATCGACCTACTTTTCGTTTTTCATGCACGTGCTGTATTTGGGATGCTGAGTCACGAAGGTGAAACTTATTTTCTATGAAGTGTTATCATGTACAGTATGTGGTTTTATATATGCTACGTTTGTCGTTTGAGGCTCCACGCGCAACGACTATATATGGAACGGGCTACAATGGTCTCGGAGAAGTACACTACGGCATGGGAACGAAGAAGGGACAGTTACGTTAATTATTTCTGAACAATCAGTGTGTCGTACTGTTCCATGGTAAAACGTGGGCAAAACAAAATTCAACATACATATATGTTTTATATATGAATGAAGGATAGAAAAATTTTAAGTAGGTTTGTGTAATTTTCGCAGTATGTCATTCAAACTATCATTTCCTTAATTTAATTAGCCGGGGATTTCCCTTTCCTGCACCACGTGCTTCCTATCTAGTAGCTACGATACGAATTGAATAAATATATTGTAAACATTAAACAAAAAAATGTCAGCTCTAGCAAACTTATTAATTATAACTAGTTCTAGAAGTATATTGTCTCTGTCCCCTTTTAAACGTCGCTAGGGAATCGTGACTGAGAGGGGGTCACCGTTCCCGAACGACACATAATGCGGGATGGAGGGAGCACACCGAGCATATGGATAATGTCTTTTTATAGAAAAAATAAACTTTGTGTTCTTCTCCACATCATGAATTATTCTATATATCTAGATGGTTGAAAAATTGGACTAATAATGAAGTACATAATCGTATGAACTACTGTAACGACCAAATTTTTGGAGTTCTCAACTGGATCCATAGATGCCATATGATCAAAAGGAAAGAAAAATTAAATCTCAAACGTGTTGCATATAGTTCAATCAAACCTACTACTCTTCCTAGAGAGAAAAAAAACGATTTAGCTAGGTTCAACTATTGTCAGAGAATCCAGAAATCATTTCATGTGTTCCAAACGGGAGGTTCGTGTTACCTAACGCTAGCAGAGCAGCTAATTAGGATCTGAAAATTAAAAATGAGTAACGCGGAGCACACATACTTGCAGTTGCCGGGGTTGGCCGGCCAGAACTTGACCGGGCTCTTGGCCGCCTCCGGCGCGAGGTGGAGGAAGTAGTAGTCTCCCCAGTCCAGCACGGCGCCCTTCTGGACCCCCAGGCGGCTGCCGTAGCCCTCGTACGTGCGCGGCGAGTTGGCGTAGCGCTGCTTCTCGGCGAGCGGGCGGCGGAAGAAGCCGCGCCAGGCCTCCCGCGCCGCGCGCATCAGCTCGGGGCGCACACCGTGGTTGACGACCTGGAAGAAGCCCCACTCTCTGCAGGCGGCCGCGACGGCCTCGGTGACGACGACGTCGCCGATGCCGGCGCCGGCGCCGTCGCCTCCCGCCGCCAGCAGCTCGCCGAGGTCGATCACCGGAATGCTGACGTCGTCGTCCAGTAAGGGCTCCTGGTTCTTCTGTGCTGCGGCGGCGGCCGGCTGCGGCGGCGGCGCCACCACGGGGCGGTCGCACGGCGGCTTGACGTAGCAGCGCGGGATGGCGGACAGGCCGCTCTCGGCGAGCGCCTGCACGCGGACGACGGGCTCCGGCCACTCCTGCATGCAGTCCGCCATCTGTAACGCCCGGGCCGGGGGATGGACGACGACGACGACGAAGGAATCAGCGACCGGATCGGACCTGCGCGCTGGCGATATATATTAGCTACAGTGAGAAACGAGAGCTAGGAGAGTAAACTCGATCAGTGGCAGCTGCGGATATATAGATAGCTACTCTATCTAGCTACAGTGAGAAACGAGGTGATGCGTTTCGGGCGCGGGAACAAGTGGGGAAACACACGCGAGCTAGGGGACCGGCTCGGACGGGCGCTCGCTCGATCCCACGATGCGAGGAGGTAGGGAATTAAACGAGACAGGGCACGAGATGGGATCATGGGAATGCCGGCGACGACGACGGCGACGGCGACCTCGGTGAGGTATGGACGAGAAGGAATAATAATGGACAGAGGACGTACTGGGACAGATAGACCACCTCGAGTTGTTTGTCGAGTGACCGAGAGAGAGCTGAGCTGAGAGCTGAGCCTGCGGTGTTCTCCTCTGATGATCGCTTGCTTAGTGAGCTCTCAAGAGAGGGGGTGTATATATAGCTGGAGATGGAGAGACGGAGAAGAAGACATCTTCGAAATGAAAAAATGCCAGGTACAGAGATGAGAGAGAATAAAGGGGAGAGAGATAGAGAGAGAAGCGAAAAAGTTATCTGCTGTTTTGCTTTCCTTTTGTTTTCTCTTCTGTCCGGGCGGACAATTCGCTCGCTGCTCTCACCTGGTCTGGTCGATCGGTTGGTTAGCCGCGCCGTGGGCTGGCCTCGGGGGCCGGGAGCTCGGGAGGCGAGATGTACACAGCTGGGCACCACCGCAGGGACCAAAAAGGCAGAAACGTGTTTTTTGTGCGGATTTCGATTTTGGCCCGGATCTGCTGCGGTTGTTGATGCTGACCCCTCCCTGTGGGGCGCAGCTGGACTCGGTTGTAAAACGTACTCGTACGGTCTCTCGACCGGCCCGATAATACCACGGTTCAGTTGCGGCCTGCACTTGCGGTGAGCGCATATATATGTTTTTTCTTCGAAAAGGGACGCGACTTCGATTTTTGTGGGTAATTATATCGACTTAAAACTTGCTAATAAAAATATAACACCACTTTAGTTTAAAGGAAAAAAAAAGCAAACGTTAGCTAGGTGACCAAAACAAATTATACCCACTTGTATCCCGAATCTACAACATGTTAAATTGAAATGAAAATGGCTTTCTTTCCATATCCCGCCTCTTTGCTCGAGCACCCTCATCATCACTGTCAATTTTCTTATATTCTTATTAGCTTTTCCATTTTTGTTATATATAGTGGTAGCTCGTCGTGCTACAACGTCAGGCAACTCAAGCCGATACAGATATAAGTGTGCAAGATATCTTGCCGAGTCCACTAAAAAAGAAACTAGATAGCGGGTGTCAATTACAGATAAATACTTCGAACTGGAAACGAAGAGAAATAAACTAGAGGTAATAATGTAATAGGCAAAGATATGAAATGCATGACATAATTTCATTGTTCCTTCTCAAATGATAAATTATGTGTTCAAAACCAACAAAAATAGTTGTATAATTCAATCTTTGTACACATAAAAGCGAATTGCAAATGAATTAAGCCGTCACCTCCGCAAGAGGTTAAAGAGTATAACCTCAAACATGGTATATAAGATGGAATCTTGAATGACTCTCTAATATATATTGTTCCATATGCATGTGACACAGCTAGCTTTGAAAAATAATTTCAAATTAGTATGTAATATATTATACATATATACTCCTAATAAAGTCCCATTAAGTCACATTTGAGCAAAAAGTTGTGAAGTGGCTCAACTTGTATATAAATCATCGAATAAAATAATACTAAAATCAAAACGGTAATGTTGTCTTTATATTATCCACACATAAATATTATTTTTCATAATGTTTTTTATTTATGGTTGTTTAAATCATTTCTTCGAAGACACATCATACAAATTTTAAAAGTATGCTCCACTAGTGAAAATTGTTTGATTATAACATTCATTGAACTATAAAGTATTCACATGACTTTTGTCACAAGTAACAGAGAGAACTCTCGTTCTTATCTAACATTCACCATAATCGGACAATACTATTGAAAACTTAGAAAACGACAAAGGAATCCATCACCACTTACTTGTAGTAGAGAGAAAATATTTCAAACCCTTTCATATTTTCCAACACACCAGTAGAAGAAGCTAATGGACAGTCGAGGCCTGACCTCGTCAAGCAATCTTCAAGTTTGCATTGTTAGCATTGCTAGTTGTATACATTTCTAATTTTAAACACATCGACTACTAGAATCCACCGGTTTCCCTAGGGTTATTTTGTTTCCACAGGAAAAGTTGAAACATTCTAGGGAACGTTTGTTTTCACTACGACAATTCTTCAAAACGTAGGGAAACTTCATTTTCCCTATGAATCTACATGTTTCTAGGGACAAGTCTCATGCACCATGCCACGTCATCACCTTGGTGCCATGTATGATGTATCCCTACAAAATTCTATGATGAGTGTAGGGAAAGAAAGTGAGGGACAAAATTTCGCCGGCCCTGCCAATACTCGGCTACGACAGTTCAAAATTTTCACTGGCTAAGCCAGAGAATGTCTCCTCACTCTCATTATCATCCATTCATTATCTTATCATCTTCTTCTCTCACTAGCTCTCCATTCTTCCTCAGATCATATACGATGAGATGTGAGGTAGAGTAGCAACCGACTCGTGGTTCGTTGCAGCTCCACGTTTCCGCCGAGTTTGCGTGGCGGAACCCTGTTGCAGGATGCACATCGTCTTGGGGAGTGAGTTGCACAATACCTGGCTGGAGCTTTTCATTCTGGAGACAGCAATGAGCTCATGCGGCGACCGCGTATCCCAAGCAGTGGACGCAGAACGACGAATGGGTCGGGGGATCCGAGATGGACGAGTGGTGTTGTAGCAAATCCCGACGATGTAAGCTGCGCGGCGTACTGGGTATGGGGAACGTGTAGAGGTCAAGGAGGAGAACCTGAATAATATACTCATCACAAGCCCTCCGCTATGGTATCTGCTTACATCCTCTCATCGTTTGTCTACTAGATCTCGCCTCCTATCGCTTGTTCCTTCTGTTGCTACATCTCCATCTGTTTTTGTTAGATCTATGGGGTTGTGATCTTTATATATGTTGTCTGGTTTGTTGGTTGCATCTAGTTCTAAATCATGAGGAGAATCTACCGTTAACCTGAAGAATATGCTCATCGCGACCCCTCCACTATGTTATTTGCTTACATCCCATCGTCTGCTAGATCTTGACCTCCCATCGTATGTTCCTTCTAATGCTATATCCTGATCTCGTTGGTGCAAAGTACAATTTGTGTTGGCGCTGTGTTGAATTAATGTTGATTAATTATTGCAATGTATAAATTTTGTTGGTACTATATTGCGTGAATACCTCCATAATAGATAATGTGGAATAGTCTCTTATTCAAATTGACGTTTTGAGTTGCATAGTACAAATTTGTTGGTCTTATGTGTTAGACCTCGAAATGTTCTGATGAGATTGACTTTTTTTATCAAAATGTATATGGAATTATGGTGCTTATATGTTTTTATATATGTTGTGCCGAATTTCTGATTTATGGTTAACTGTTTTGTTAGTTATTCTCCACATATGATGCAAATTGCTTAAGTTCTCATCTACCCAAGTATCATACATAGTTTATGATTGATGTGTCATTTTGGAAGCTAATGAGAACCGTATTGAGTTTTTTGATTACTACATGTCACTTGCTGACTTCAAAACGAACAATAAGATGTTGATTTAAGCTGGTGTTATTGTTATGTATGAACTGATTCTGATGCTTCCTTGTGAGAAAGATTCTAATACTTCCGGGTGAGAAGGACCCTCTGTCAGGTTGATGGTTTTCCTAACTTAACTTAATTAGTCTTGATAATTTCTATTAATGTTTTTCTAGCTAAGATCACTGATTTGGTGCATTTTTGTGTCAAGTCATACCCAATGGCACATCTAGTGAACAACTCTCATGCGGCAGAATCGTGTTAAGCAGAGCGATTTCATTATTATAATTAATGAAAGTATTTTTATAAATATTAATCATCCTAACTTTATCAATATCAATAATTAGTTTGACAATTTTAAACACTTATTTTTTATTACTCGAATACTTTTAGTATAAATCACTATTTCATTTATAAAATAAAATATGACAATTGTGGTTATAATTGATTGATTATCTCACCTTCTATAAGTTGCAATGCACAAATGTACCTATACCTTGAATAAGTCAAGAAAACATGGTCACAAAGAATTACTTAAATAAGTTGTTGGTCCACCTCTAACATCTTGGCATCTCAAGGTAATACTTTTTTCATGAAATTGCCAATTATAAATCGTTGTCTGTTAAAATAATGCTTGTCATCATTCTATATATTTGTAAGCAGTTTAAGTCATCACCAAAAAAAAAGTAATATCTTTCGAGAAACATCCCCTTGAAAATATCATATTTTATTTTTGCGGGCTACGCAATTACGCCTGATAGGATTTCAGGTTCCACTGTACTAATACAAAGGGACACGATAACAAGCAACAGGTGCTTGGTCTGCCATGGCATATCCATCCTGATGTGATCGGTCGTCGTGATCCCCTTGCTGGATGGCCGCCGTATATGGGCCGAGCTAGTGACGGTTACATTAATGGATGGTTATGAAGTTTTGCTTAATTATTAGGTTGGATTCCTAACCGACGGCGACACATCTAGCTGCTACAGTATATGGTGGAGTGCAAAGCGCCAAGTGCCGACGACGGAGTTAATGGCGGCCGGGGGTCGCCGCAATGCGCTGGCGGCCGGGAGTTTGTGAGAATGACAAATGAAGCTTTGGGATAGATAAAGCGCGAGACGACAGGAGAGCCGGAGCGGCGCCGTGGCGACACGTGGACGCGACTTGTCTAGTTGTCGCGGTCGACCGTGCAGTGCAGGATCTGTGTGTTGCGGCTGAGTTGTCGGGTCTAATTCATAGCCTGATTCTTATATACCGTTGGACCGCCGAAAATTGCAAAGATACACTGCTAACAGACAAAACAGGTAGTCGGCAAACCTGATGAGTTTGCTTGATGCGAGAAGATGGAAGCTGTTCGGAAGAGAGAAATCTACCGTTGCATATGATCGGCAAGATTCATCGACATTTTGAGCAGCGTCCGAGCCACTGAGAGTGATTAGTTTGCACTACCAGCGGGCAGAGCTAGCGGCATGCCGGCATGGCATGCTACGGTGCCCGCGAGCTGCCGGCCGGAGAGAGTAGAGCAGGCTGCAGAGCATGGGAAAGACAATTCTCCTCGTGCGTCAATTCTCCAAGGGACGACAAGCTCTACGTACATGTCTTCAGATGGGTTCCTCCTAATAAGGGCGCAGATGATCCGATCGGGTCCGGGACGATATCGCATTAATATGCATCGCATTAACACTCGTCGTTCAACGCGACTGGGGGTTGTCGAAGCCATGCTGTCCTCCCCGACCCGTCACGTTTGGACGACAGACAATGGACATAACTGCCTTGTAAGCAGATACGGAGTAGACATCGCCGGCGGGCGCCCCGGAAGGATCCGGACGGAGATGAGGTCGGCCGCCACATGGCGTGTCATTGCCATCCGGTCCGGAACCCCCGGCAAGCTGCTAATTTGTCGGCAAAGCTGACAGCAGCCGCATTGATCCAACCGGGGGCCTGTGATGATGATGCCCCCGATTATACTAATCGATTAGCCGCATACGTGGAGTACTAGTGATTACTAGCCTTCGTCCCGTTCGCCTCCGGTCCAGGGCGACCCCATTCAATTCATGCACCGTCGCGTCCACGAATGCATCTTTTTTTTCATATATTCGCGGCAGCCGCAATGTGTATTCTGCAGCGGGCGGCGCAGCGCGGGGCCGCGTGGCCTCTGGCCGCTCGCGAGAAAAGAAAGCGGCGTGTCCGCCGGTGGCATATGCAATGCGGCGGCACCAGTGGCGGCGCCGGCGCGGGCAGCAACGAGTACGTATAGTACGAGCCAGAGGCAGAACCAGCCAATAGGCGCAGCGCCGCAACGCGCGCCGCCGCCAGAGCCCCCCCGGTGGGAACGGAATTTTGGTGCCGACAGCCACTCCCCGCGGGCGGACGGACGCCCCCCACTGGCCACTGCCACTAGTGCTGCTTTGCCAAGCCCAGTGGCCGGCCACTGGCAATCCTTCATTCCTTTGCCTTCGCCCTTTGGGGTTGGGGGCCGCGCGTTTTGGCGGCGCGCCGCGCACCCGCACGCGCGCGCGCACAGGCAGGCCGGGCGGACAGGCCAGCGCCAGTGGGCCGGTCGCTGCCAGCGCGCCAGCCAAGCCAACTGCGTCGCCGCCAGGCTCCAGCTCGTCCGGGCTAGTAGCTCTCCCGATCGACGCACGGCACGCACGTTTCCTTTCCCCTCTTCCTCCGTGATGTGACGTCGGCCGGCGCGCGGGGCAGTGGGGCCCGCGCCGCACGTCGTGCTGTCTGCGCAGTGCTGACGGGCGAGAGGAGGAGGAGAGCGGGTGGCGGATGAGGTAGTAGTGCCAGATCAGTGACGAGTGACTTCATCCTGGGTCAACTTTTACA
Organism: Cenchrus fungigraminus; assembly: GCA_036936925.1. Classification (NCBI taxonomy): domain Eukaryota; kingdom Viridiplantae; phylum Streptophyta; class Magnoliopsida; order Poales; family Poaceae; genus Cenchrus; species Cenchrus fungigraminus. Next base: position 14,149,782 of record CM072779.1, read on the forward strand.
ATGGCTGACCATGCCACTCCCGATCTCCGAACCCGACGTGCGTGCCGGCGTGCTCGTCGAACCGCGCACTTTCGTTCGTGCAGTGCACAAGTCCCGGCCACCTTTTGACGACGGGCGGTAGTAATCTATAACAATGAGACTCAGTACAATATATTTCTCTCAACATGCAAGTATTTCACATCACTATTCATTATACGACATGTCACTATCTACTATACGTTATATCATCATTTACTAGATCATATATTTATGTCTTCAACTAATTTTCTGTGGTTAATATCATGCTCGTGAGTAGCATACTACAAAATTCTCATTCTCGTAGCAGAGGAAAATGTAGTATCAATAATTTAGAATAGTTCCCTCTCAACAAAATTATCATGCTTCCATGTATAATATTATTTATAAAAGAATGTTGTCATGAAATCATTTACCACTTTCACATTACATCTTAAATTTTTGTTTAAAAAATTTTCACAGCATCGCGAGGTACCACCTAGTAGTAATACTAGATAATCTAGAGATACTCGCGTTGCGCAGGTGTTCCACGATAGTTGGCACGGTGCGGTTCGAGTAGGCAGCCAATAGGTAGCCTGCCAACACAGCGGCGTGCCACGGCACGGCAGCTCTCATCAGGTCAGTCCGGTTTGGTTGGGGAGTGGGGTTAGCGAAGAGCAACCAACCAGCACATGAAATGGATGTTATCCCCATGGCGGAAAGGAGTGAGCGGAGAGCACACGGATTTATTCGTTTCGGCCATTGTTGAAGAATGGATGGATTTGGGGGGAGTGGTGGTTTTTCACCTCAGATGCCTGCCCAAATGGAGCCGTGTGCTTCCCGGCTTTAATCTTGTTCCCGCCAGGAATTCGGCCACATTAGCCTTACCAGATTATGCTGCACGGCTGATGCGGTCAAGTGAGGGAGGGGGTTCGTGGTTCTCGCTTTGTGCACTCCAGCACGCATGACGCATATCGTCAGTACATCACTGATGAAGCATTTTATTACCTGGCCGGCTGCGGAATTCGGTCACGTGGCGGAATGCTTGGCACCACCGGTCACCCGGCCGGCTTCTCGGTCACGAAAGAAAGCATCAGGGTCAGAGCAAATTGCTCGGCAGATAGAGCAGAGCATCCGATATTGTCTGCGGTGCATCGATCCACCCAGCATACTAGGTGAACAATTGCATCATATATTATATTTTGGCATCACATTGCAGGCAGACAGGTAGGCCGCCACTCACACTAGCAGTCTATATCGAGCACATTCGGCATCTGCCGGATACAAAGCAGATATAATGAACTTTGCCACTGCCACCACGCTAGGTCAACAAACTGCATTTCATGACTGTAAACACATTGTGTTGTACAACACTTGGCATCAGGTGCCACCAGATCAAACTGGAGAAAAGCAGGCGCACAGCACATCATTTGATACATCATTCGGCTCAGTGCGCGCTTTGTCAGTGAAACCAGGAGAGCTAATTACACAGGTAAGCCAATCAGACGGTTCACCTATCTAAATTTTCAAGCAAGATAATCATGAGAAAAAGAAAAGGGGGGCCAAAGACCTTCTGCTTAGTGGAGCCAAGGGCCTAACTACATGCACACACATATGGACGCAGGTCGCTGTTTTCACTCGACACCCAATTTTACCGAACCATCCTTTATAAGCTTCATGCTAAGGCTGTTAAATCTTCCTCTTGAATAGTGCCGGGAGGCCTTTCTCCAATCTGTACCGGTCTTCATCATCGCTACAAATTCGTCATAGCTAATCTTGCCATCCTGCAGATGTAAATAGAGAAGATTTTCATTCAGATGAACAGAGAACCGAAATAATGAATGTAGTATTAGATATGAGAGTACAATGACCTTATCAGTGTCAACTTCTTGCAATATGTCGTTCACCACTTCCATGCTATCAGCTGCTCCATCATCCATTAGAGCCTCTCGAAGCTCCTCAGGCTCAATGAAGCCATTGCCATCCTTGTCAAAAAACAGGAAGGCTCGCCGAAGGTGCTCGTCATTTGCCATCCTTTGCAAATGAAGAGAGACCGCCAAAAATTCCCCATAATCAAGTGCTCCTCTACCATTTGTGTCCACCTGAATGCCACCACAGTTTATCAAAGATGTGCAGTGTATACTACTCGATTAAAGAAGTGCAGAGTGTACAATTCAACAATCTACCCTCCTCTTGCTACCTCGCTCCTGTCACATCGTGATCAAGCTACATCAATTCAACTATCGAACTGGTACACCAGCAAACTCAAAAACTTAAGCAACCCCCAACTTTGCAGACGGCACTAAGGAGGTATTGTAACGGAAATTATATAATGAGATTAAGGTAACACTCTGAATCCAACTATCAATGAGTGTGCATGATTAGCCCCCCACCCACCCAACCAACCAACACGCACACAAATCCCGTGTTATTTACACAGATGGCGCAGTACACTTTTTGTCCCATTCCTGAAATGAGATAACACTGACATTTATCTCAGAAAATGGTTGCTAGATGAATGAAATGGGTCCAACTTTCTGAAGTCTGCCAATAAGCAGTCAACTAATTCCTATACATTGGCACCGACATTACTAGTTCATAGAAGAACCAATACGATTGCATCATAGCTTGGTCAGACGGGGAAATCTCTTGCCACTCAAAGGATCCCAAACACATCAACACAATCATCTTAAAACACATTTCTGATTGAACAAAACAGTCTATTAGACAACACTAGGGTGTGCTCAGGTCAGATGGATACTTTGATATTATGATGGAATCCAATTAGGACATAAATCATACATGAGTAATAGTCCGCTAGAAAAATCTAGGCCACAAGAATCGCCCTTGGAGCTCGGAACATGTGGTTGATGTGAGTGTAAAGTGGAAGATGGCAATAACTGGATTGGTGGAAGATGGCATCAAAAGGAGTGCTAGAGTTTATGTGTCTTTCCATGAATTACAAATCATGTCTGTTGTTCAATGTATCACATCTTTTTCATACCATTTTATTAACATTTGGTTTGTTCACCACCTAAAGATTCTTCCAAGGAAATACAGAACTCTAATCTTGCTTGGTTCTATGAGGATTGGAGGATTCTTTGAAATACTTACAGCTTCAATGAGCATCTGCACTTCTGATTCCGCAAGATGAGAACCAAGTTTTGCAATTCCGGTCTTTAGTTCGTCATAAGATACAATACCATCATTATCAGTGTCCATAGTCTTGAACATCTCTTTTATGTCCTCAACTTCCTCAGCAGACAAGTGATCAGCAATGACCTAGTGAAATAAATATATCAAATCTTGTCAGTCAACCTTTCCTTGCCATGGCAGAGATAAGACGGAATTGCGCATCAGATTAGGATAGAAAGGTTAAGTGAGCAAGATACAGACCCTTAGAGCTCTTCTTTTGAATCTATTCATCCTAGAAAATTGTTTGAGCCTTGACTTCACAATATCTCCAAGAGGAACATTAGGAGCCTTCTTCGCATTTTGAAGCCAAGGATGTTCTGTGATTTTTTTTTTTTAAAGACAACATCATCAAGTTTCCGCAAAGGAAAAGGACGTAAATGGGGTAATTTTTTTTATACCACATCAGCATCTTTAAGGCAGGAAAACAGAATAAAAAGAGCCTAGAAACATTTGTAAAAAAGACATGATTTTTGCTACAGATATTGTCCAACTCAAAAGGACAGTTTCGTATAAACACCGAACTGTGAAGAGGACCACCTCCGTTTTGATCCAAATATTTCTTAGGTTTTAGGCTTCTAGCACAAACATTCTATAAAAACCTAAAGCAACAATAGTGCACAACATGACTAAATTTGGTCCATGTCTAACATATTAAAATGTTTGATATGCCAAAAAAAACTGTCTGATAAACAGAAAGTGGTTTAAGCTAATTTAGCAGGTTCTAAGCATAGTTCATTCATTTAGATAACTTGGGCGTGCCATTGAATACGAATAGCTCCTTCTGCCACAAACATTTCAATCGAATCCTGCAGAACAGTTGGCCAAAAAAATAAAATCAACCTAAGCCTAGTCACAACCTCAGCAATGGAAATGCAGCAGGCATGTCAAGTCAAACTGGATAGTGTCACAGTGTTATACTGTTGAAAGGAACCACAAAAATAGTAGTGAAAGCTTTACGCTTCACTGGTTAAAGACCTATGAACCTGACAATTTCAAGTCACATTAGCATATTAAGGGCTGCTTTATTTAGCATCAACATACCGAGAACCTGCTTTGCAGTTAACCTGAGCTTTGGATCATGCTCCAACATGTGTCGAACTAAATCCTTTGCATTTTCTGAAACATTAGGCCAGGGTTCCCGCTTAAAATCGATATTTCCACGAAGAATGGCTTGCGCCACCCCTTGTTCAGTCTCTGCAATTTTTCAAGGTCAGGGTTTTGACAGAGAGTAAATGTAAGATAACTACTGGTTCAATAAAGAAATTACCAGCCCAAAATGGAGGAACTCCGCATAATAAAATATACAGTATAACTCCCGCACTCCATATGTCTATTTCTGGTCCATAATTTCGCTTCAATACTTCGGGAGCCATGTAATAGGGGCTTCCCACAATTTCTGAAAATTTTTCACCTAAAAAAGTATAACAATAAGATAAGAAAGACTAGATAAAAATAGAGTTTAAATGTATAGTTGACATGTGTGTCCAGCAAGTTTGTAAATCAGCAACATCATAATTAGAGACATCACAAAGAAGAAAAATACTAGACATGAGGCTTAAATGCAATCACTCTATTGCCTTTGTAATAAGAAATAAAAGAAACACTTTCTCTTAAAGCTTAGTTAGTGATTAGGCACTAAAATCATGATCAATGGTGATATGCTAAGAACCTCAACCTTCATGAACTACACAGCAAATAGTTCCAGATGTACAAACGCTTAGCCTATATTACGTGGGGATGGGTACTACTTGTTACAGTGACTTGAGAGATGTTCAGTGGAAATGGCATTATGAGAATCCTGTTGGATAATGTAATTTGTATAGAACGAAAACTAAGATCACATCAGAGAGGGGAGGTGGAGCAGTGAAGATCATTGCACGCAGAGAGGGGACTGGAGCTAGGATTTCAGTGACTTGGGACCAACTAAGGAAGAAGTATCAAGTGAGAAGGAAAGCAGCTTCCAGGGAGAGAAGGGCTGAAGGGAAGGTCAAAGCTTTCAGTGTTAACAGCTAAGCCTAACTTGACACTTGACAGGAGTGGTACAAGATGAGCCGATCTAGCTTTAGGTGGTATTAGAGTGTACCAATTCTTTGAATGATAAATAATTGAAGAGGTGGTCTTTTAGTGGCATACGGCCGTTTTTTCTTAAAATGAAGCGCACGCACAGTAAACGATAGATATGTTCCAAGAGGTGAGTACTCGAGTGAGTCAGTAAAGTCAGAGTAAAAAGTCCTTTTGTAGTGTACATCTAGTGTGCTTTCACACTATTTAGTGCAGGAATTGAAAGTTACCAGCAAACCTAAATGATAAAAATGGTGATTCTTAATTACTTCTTTGGGGGGTGGGGATCAACAAAGGCAAACGAAAAAGAAAACAGAATGGTCAAGATAAGAAACACGTAGCAGGAGTATATCTATAAAATGTTGTTGATGGATAAGAACCACAGATAACAGAATCGCGAACAGAAAATCGCATTATCTTACTTATTGGCATCCCAAATGTTGACCAGTAAGCTCACGTCATCAGTTGATGTAAGTCAAGTACCATAAACATCGCAGCTGTATTTTAAACCTTCTGTTCATATTAAATGCTGCTAACTGCATTATAGATTATTATTCTCTAAGTGTAAGATTGGACATCACATCCACTCATAAATATGATTAACTCGGTGCTATACAACTTCTACCCAGTACAGGCAACTGAGCTCACATCACACATTGGAGAAAAAGTGTATTGGTAACAATGAACGCAATATTAATAACTAAATTCGACAACTAATGCACCACTAATTGGTCATCATAATCCCAAAAATAGTGGACCACACTGCCATCCTAAAGCCTTGACGTGCCAACCAGGACCAACCAGGCAACCACTGAGCCTACAGCAATATCTTCATTCTTCAACAGACCAAACTGTTCTGTAAAGGGAAGAAAGGGTACTAGTATTGAACTAATGTTCAGTATAAGATCATCGGTGCCTTCAACATCTCTTGGTAAAAGGAGCTGTTAAATGATGGACCACTCTCAATCCTCAAATCCCGACTTCAAAAGTTTAATTTTCAGACTTTTCACAGCTACAGTGCATTCACTACCCTGCCCAAATTGCAACAGCTAATCCACAGTTCCCAATTAAAGAACCACAAAACTGCGCTAACTAACCACATTTTTCTTGAATTCAAGCTTAGAAACTGCATTTCTCTACACCGAACTCCGTTATTCAGTTCTGTCCAGAACACCCCCACAAAAATCAGAAATCCCTGACGTGCGTACGGAAAATTCTCCCAAATCGGGAAAGGATCTCGGCTGGGGTGACTCACCAGGCTTGAAGAAAATGGATAGGCCGAAGTCGATGGCCTTGAGCGGCGAGTTCTCCTTCTTGTTGGCGAAGAGGAAGTTCTCGGGCTTGAGGTCGCGGTGGATGACGCCGTGGCGATGGCAGAGCTGCACGACCTCGACGATGGTGCGGGTGACGCTGGCGGCGGCGCGCTCCGTGTAGTGGCCCCGCGCGACGATGCGGTCGAAGAGCTCCCCGCCCTCGCAGAGCTCCATGACGAGGTGCACGGCGCCTTCGTCCTCGCAGGCCTCCCGCAGCGACACGATGCTGGGGCTCTTGGGCAGGTGGCGCATGATGGCGACCTCCCGGCGCACGTCCTCGACGTCGACGGCCGTGCGGAGCTTCCGCTTGGAGATGGACTTGCAGGCGAGCAGCTCCTTGGTGTCCCGATCCATGCACAGGTACGTGACCCCGAACTCCCCGCGCCCGAGCTCCCGGTCCAGGACGTACTTGTCGTCGATCCCGGTGACCTCGCACCCTTCCTCGCCCAGCACCGCGAGCCGCTTCTGCCCGCCGCCTCCCCCGGCGGCGCCTCCCCGCGGCTGGTGCGGCTTCTTCTTCGCGTTGGATGCGGGGAAGTGCGAGGAGCTGACGTCCTCCCGCGCGACGGCGGCGGGCGAGCGGCAGCAGTTCCCCATGGCCCCGCGAGATCAGAAGGCGGGAGGCTAGGGTTTGAGCGGCATTGGGGGCGCTGGGGTGGTGGGGGGATCCGAAGGGGAGGAAGGAAGGATACGGCCTGCGGAGAGAAGGGAAGGGGAGGGCAGTAGAGAAGAGGGTTAGTGGAGCAGTAAACTGTTCGGGCTAACGGTATGAACGAGGCGCTGGGGACGGGGTGCTGGGGACGCGGAGCCGGCGGCAGCTTTTAGGCCGAGGAACGACGAGGCGGAGGCGGCCGGAGGGGAACATTCCCACGTGGCATCTCGGCGTGTGCGCGAAGGGTCACTGCCCTGTGGGCCATTGGGTGGTTTTGTGGGATGGTGCCGTGATGATGCCGGGAGTTTGCTGCGATCCGGGCCTCTGTTGATTTGATGAACTTTGTGAAATAAAAAAAAGCCGCGTTGGCAATTGCAATTGTTTTTTTTTCCTAGAGAATACCTTGATTATACTTATTGTCAAAGTTCGTGTTATATACTCCAATTGACATTTTAAAAACTAAGTTGGGCACTACTATTTAGGAAAAAAAAATCATAGGTGATGACTAGGTGCTCTCCTATTTTTATAGCCCCATACACAAAATTTATATTAAATCAATAATGTGCGGCGCTTGCTTAAAGATGGAGTTGATGTGTGCAGACTTTAGTTTAAAAAAACTGCTTTGAATATCATTCAGGTGGCGAATGGGCTTGTAGTCCAATGGTAGGACGGTCCAGTGGGACGCTACCCACCAGGGTTCAAATCCTGGTGCTCGCACATTTTTCTGGATTTATTCCGGGATTTTCCGGCGTTATGCATTAAGTGGTAAGCGACGTTCCCGTCGACGACGAGGCGCCAGTGGTGACTTCGAGAATCTCCAGATCTGCCGGTGCTCAGTCCTTCGGAGGTGCTCATAGGGGTAGGGTTTGCGTACATGTATTCATAAGGGTGAGTGTGCATACGTGTTGTGAGCGTCTGCGTTGTACTGTGTAATCTAAAAAAATATCATTCAGGTGGTATTATTCAAATGCATAGCAAAACAATTTAGGAGTTGCTTGCTTTTCTGCCACGCAGACGCACTCACGTTCTGCGGTGCCGCCGAAGTTTTGGTGGAGAAAAACAACGCTACAGTAGAAAGCTATGACGAGCCGCAAGTTCGTCAGAAATCCAAGGGCCAGTCCAGTTTTTTTTACAGTCACTGGCTGTGGCGTGGAGCAACCAAGCACCTCCTCAGTCGAGCCACCATCCGTTCAGATAAATACCAAAAATCCTTTTTTTCCCCTCTTCTTTTCGTGGCTATAAAAGTCACGGAATCAGACACCTAATTTGTGATCGAAATGCCGTGTGCGACGTACTTATTAGTCTTGTCTTACTCTAGTTTATCTACCGCTTGACTCAACAACTCGACAGGCGGACAAGAAAAAAAAACGTTTTTATACACGCTACATGCTATAAATTCAAACTCCTTTGTTGAAAAATAACAAAATCCCAACAGATCCATGGACCTTTTGCAACAACCATTAGAAGCTTCTTCCCCAGATAAATTATATACGGCCTGGCGTCAAATTTCGATGCGCATAGACTCGGCATGATAACGTCGTCATTCGTCACTACAAGTCTACAACAAAGCTCACATGATTGCAGTACCGTACTTGCAAATTTCTCGTGTAACAGTTTCGCGTGTATTTGTTCGTCGAAACACTTTCACTCTCTGCACACATCTCATACACTCCAGAACTCCATAGACCGTAGCGCCGCGCGCTTCCTCTTCCTCTACCAAAACGCGCAACCACACAGGTAGACGACGACGACGACTCTGGGAGCTCCGGCTCCCGGGCAAACCAGCCATGTTCCCGACGCCAAGGGGCGACGGCGACGGCTCCGGCTCGACGAAAGCACGCGCCACGCCACGCTCCGGCTCGACGCGTGAAACTTCACCATCGGTAAAGAAACAGCACTGCTAGAGGAAGGTGTTTTTGTGGCTGGCCTGGGTGTCTTGCCCGCGGCGGCACAGCGAGAGATCCTCGAAAGCAGCGGGGAGACGTCGCCGTCGCCTTCGCCGTCGGCGTCGCTCCCCAAGGTGAAATTTCAAGAGCACTGCAGGCAGATTCTGCGCGTCTGCTGGCTGCTCCAGGCAGTACTGGAGCCTGGCCTGCAGGTAGTATGAACACAGGCACGAGGCACCTCGGCAGCCGTGGGAGACGCCAAGGCTGCTGGCCTGCTGCGCCTGTGTGTACAGTACAGGCCCGGGCAGGACAGGGACTGGAGAGGAGCCGGTGGTGATCGATCAGTTTCCGGCAGGTGACGGCCAACTAACCACACCAGTAATAACCAACCGGTCGTGGGCTCGTATGGAAAATTTGGATCTCGACGAGAGGAAGGTCATATCCTATCTGTATCTGGTCTGTACCGAACCTTTGCTTAAAAGCAAGCAAGCAGGCTAGCTGCTGTTGCCGCTGGCCGGAGCTCTTCCTTGGATGCCATCATGCACACGCAGGGTGCACGACCCTGTTGGCCTACTACCAAAATCTCCCCTTCTCATCATTTGGAGTAAGCAGATGCCATATTTTAACGTGTCATAGTACAGGCCAAGGTCCACGCAGGTCAAGGAAAGGAAGGGCAGGAACGGACCGGACACCGGAGGCCGCGCGCATCAAAAATCTACCGCTGCGTCGTCGTCGAGCCGGTGTCGTCCGCGGCGGCGCTCGCGATCGAGCTCGGCCACCGGCCGGCCATGTGCGCGATAGTAAAAGCGGGGGCACTGTTCCTTCCCCTCCGTGCCCGGCAGGGTGCGTGTGCGGGCGCGTCACTCCGGGAGTAGGTTGGTACGGGGCTACAGCCGATTCTTGGCACGCGGAGGCAACCATCGCCGTGCACCTGCGGGCGGATTGAATTCGGGCGCGGCGAAGGGTGGGGGTCCGGCCGGCTCGGCTCGGCTGGGCTCTCGGATGAGATGATTGGGTTGGCGCGGTGAGTGGTGATCGCGGCGTGGTGGTGGTACGAAACGGCCGTTGCTGCTGCCTGCCTTCGCGACCAGCGAGGTGAACGTGTACGCAGTGGCGTAGCCAGAAAAAAAATAAGTTGGGGCGAACTTCTAATGACCGACTGAACCGAAATCAAGCACATTGTAATTCACATCGTAGTAATGCATCCATACATTGCAATCGCACAATTTTAATGCGAAGTTGAGATATTACCTCAAATTTGAAAAATAAATTGATAGTTCTTGCATCAATACACGATAAAATGTAAAAATAAGAAATAAGAAATAGATGAACCTGTAAATTAGATAAAGACATCAATTAGCAAATAGCAACTAATAATAAAATGATCACATGATTCAACTCAAGTGGTGGTCTGCCCTCTTCCTCCATAAGCTGCTCGCCTGGCGCCTGCCCGGAGGCCGGAGTCACCACGCGGGCGCACGATGCCTGGAGCCGCCGCCGCGCTGCTCGTACTCCCCGCTCCCGGAGGCCGAAACCGCCGCCGCCCGCCGCACGACCGCTAGGGTTGCTGCCTGCGCTGCGCTGTGCTCATGCCGGCGTGCGGTGCTGGCCTGCCTATGTGTGGCCGATGGGCCAGGAGCCCAGCCGCCCAGGACACCAAGTAAGTGTCCAAGTTATTGAGCCTGTTTAGGCTGTTGGGCAGGCCGCAAGGATGAAAAAGGCCCAGCTACTGCCGCTGCCCCTTTCTTGATTCTTCTCCGTCTGCCAACAGCTAGCGAATGCCGCCGCCGCCATGGCTGTTGCCGCTGAGACGTTATCGGAGCTCTAAAAATCGTCGGAGAAGAAGAGTATTTACTGATGCGATCCCAACTTTAGCTGGGGCAGCTGCCCCAGCTGGCCCCAACATGGATCCGCCAGTGCGTGTACGGTCACAGGTAGGGATGGCAATGTGTCGGGTCGGGTGCGGGTGGAGCAAAACCCACCCATTATGACACCCACCACATTTAGCTACACCCACTCATTACCACACTCATGGGTGAATTTTCACACCCGCACCTACACCCGTTCGGCATCCACTGGGTGTCGGGCACCTACTGGGTCCATCACAAACATACAACATATATAAACGTGGTGACATTATATGAAGCAATATGATAGGATAAAATCATTGAAGTCACAAATAGATAGTTCTAACAAGCGAAATTTCCAACTTACAGTCACATCACATCACATAATCATTTATAGTTCTACTAAAAAAAGTAAATAGTCACTATACTCAGTACATCACATAAACAAATATAAAATAAAGACTTAAATCTAGACTTAAGATTGAAAACACCAAGTATATATTACAACATCAATCATCATAAATTTATCAAATATGTTTAGTACCTAGAAAAAATAACAATATGGATTATTATTTTGGGCCCCATGGGTCACCCACGGGTTGAAATTTGCACCCGCACCCACACCCAGTGGCGGATGGAGGCCTAGGGCCACCCGAGCCATGGCCCTAGGCGTGGGCCGGAATTCTCTACACTGTAGATCACTGTAGCAAAGCAGCTCAACATTTATTCACGAAGTGGCCCATGGAGTGGCCCTAGGTCTTAAGCTAAATCATGTCCGCCACTGCCCACACCCACTTAATACGGGTCGGGTCGGGTGTAGACCCATGTGTGAAATTTTACACCCACACCTGCACCCATCGGGTGTGAAACCCGTGGGCACCCGCACCCATGGGTCTGACTGCCATCCCTAGTCACAGGACGTGGCTGTGGGCCATGTGAGTGAGGTAGCAGCAGACAGTGGGTGTGTTTAGATCCAGATGAATTGGCTGAATTGAGGAAGAATTGGTGTAAATGCAGATGAATAGTGAGAGGTGATGTGAGGTGATGTTTAGATCCAGATGAATTGGTTGAATTGGGGAAGAATTGGTGTAAATGCAGATGAATAGTGAGAGGTGATGTGAGGTGATGTGATAGATGATGAGATATTTTTTGCAAACTTTTTGGGATCTAAACACACCCGTGATAGATGATGGGATGTTTTTTGCAATTTTTTTATCTAAACACACCCAGTGTTGTTAGCCCGTGTGAACGGGCGTACGCCTGTCGATCGCGTTTCGCGTCGTTGGGCCGTGGTGTCACTGTCTCTGCGAATTCCCGGTTCCTGTATAACTCTGGTGATGATAAATCGGCAAAAGGGCAAGGTCAGGACCTGGTGTGGTTCGGCTGAGTCATTTTTGTGGTGGCGCCGTAGCTTCGGCATGGCGAGTGACGGCGGGCAACCAAAAAGCAACTTACTCCAACGACGGTGTGATCCATTAATCTTTTGGTCGTCTGGAGTTGATTTTTTCGGCTCTGTCGCCTCAACTGCAACCGTTACTGTGCACGGTACTCCATTCGGGTGCACGCTACTCTGTAGCCTCTGCGGCCTCCGTCGCGAACTCACTGTTGTTGAACGCCAGTGGCGTAGCCAACGCCGGGGCGGCCGGGGCTCGAGCTCCGGCTACCGCGGCAAATCTCATGAAGCCCCCCTTAGCCCCTCCTACTATTTTTGGAGCAAACAATGAAGGATGAGGAGCCGGAGGTGGAAGAAGCACTAAGAGAGCCCTTCTTGGAGCTCGATCCTGGCTTCGCCACTGTTGAACGCGTCGGTGATCCTGAGGATCTTATCCGATCTAAGAATCTTGTTGTAATTTCTTTTTTACTTCGAGAGCTTCCTCGTAATATGGTTGCTTAAGTGATAACACTGACCGCACTGGCTTCCGCTCGCGCTCCCTCGAGGAGACCGTTAGCGGAAATTCCTCCGCAGCGGTCTCCTGGACGACCTCCGCGACGCATCCGGCCGGCTCCGTTTCCTGAAAGCCTGGCGGAGGTAGCGAGCTTCCGGGAATGCGAACGTGGCGTGGGGCCCACGCGGTGGTTGCTTGTTCGCGCCGGTAGCAGGATGGGGGAGAGAGGGAGAGGGGGAGCGGAGCTGCGCCTCGCCGCCGTCGCCGCCGGTGCTGGAGGAGGCCGTTGGAGATCTGCGCCTCCTCCCCCGGAAAACTCGAGGCCGCCCGCCTGGAGAAGGATCCGCCGCCGCTCGCCCAGATCCGCCGCGGCGCCGAGGACGAGGACGCCACGTCGGGCAGCTGCTCGTCACGCCATCGCCGGTAGCCATCCTCGGGCTCCCATCCGCCTCGAGATGGAGACAAGCGAGCCATCGGCCTGGCTTGGCCGCGCCTGGAGAGGAGCGGCCTGCCGGAGCTGTCGACGGGGAGAGGAGCGACATGCCGGAGCCGTCGACGGGGAGAGGAGCCGCATGCAGGAGCCGTCGCCTCTGCTCCCCTGAGAGGGGCGCCTCTGCTCGCCACGCCGCTCGCTAGCGGAGAGGAGCAGGGGAGGGCCTCCCCTCGCCGCGCCGCCGTCGTGGGCTCGCTGGCGCCGGATCCGGCCGGCGCAGCAGCTCGCCCTCACCGCCGAGCAGCCGGCCGGAGCTGCAGGGGAGGGAGAGGGCCGCGGTGCGCCCCCTCGATCCGGGAGGAAGGCGTGCAGAGGAGGGGCTGCCGGGGAGAGAGAGCGGAGCAGCGCCGACAGCTGGCGGAGCAGAGAGGAGAGGGAGCGCGCTAGGAGGGAGGCGCGGCTCACCGGCGGATGGGAGCAGGGGAGGGGCGGCGCACTGCTGCCCTGCCTCCGCCCGTCTGCCACTGCTTCGCCGGGCGCCGCGAGGAGGGCCTGGCCGCCACTGCTTCGGTGGATGGGAGCTCGGGAGCGGGAAGGCTCGCCGGTGCTGGATCCGTACGCCGCTGAGGAAGATGGTCCCGCCGGAGGAGAGGGGAAGGGGGAGGTTGGGCGGAGGGGACGAGGTGGTGCTGGTGCCGTGGTGGGGGTTGGGCGTGGGGTGGGTAGGGAATAAAAAAACTGAGATGTGGGTCCCATGATGGGGTAGTTGGTATAGAGGAGAATATATAAAGGATGACGAGTGCAGAAGAAAATTGTATAGAGGAGAGAATCGTGATGACTAGGCAGGAATATTCTGTTTTGAAGGAACCTGTGAAGGAACATGAGTGTGGTCAGTCTAATATATGTGGCTGTTGTAAAAAAGAACAGCAACTTATTCCGTACTCTTTTTTAAGGCACTCACAGCTCAGTTGCTTGCAGCCTTGCTCCCTTGCTTTTAGACCTCTCTGATTTTTCTCTTTGGACTGGGTCAGAAAGTTTGGCACTGTTCACATGATTGAAAATAAATAGTGAAAAGTACTATTTACGCATCACATCCATCACATATTGTCTCACAAGAAATATTATTTCAGCACTATTTATTTACAATTTTACTATTCATTTGTAACGAGGAGAACATGCGGAACGGAGCAAGGTACTAGTGAGTGGCCCAATACTGGGTAAACGAGTCGGGCCTAGCTAGCGTCCTGGCCTTTTAGGTCTCCTACTACCATACCGGGCCGAAGACTCGACCCTTTAGCCCGGCCCACTGTGTCAAAATTCTTAGCTTCTTCGGGTGTGTTTGAAGGGGTGGCCCGTGGGCTCGGCTGCGCTCCCAGGAGCCCATTTTCGTGTTTGGCCCCCTTTTCCCCTCCCTCGGCCTGGCTTGCGGGAGCCAAATCGACCCCCTCCGTCTGGCTCTTCTCGTACGCCATTTTCCACCGTAGCAGGAGGGCTCGGCTCCACGCGGCACTGGGCAGGCGATTTTGGGGCGATTCGCGTCGGTGGCGGGTGGCCTTGGCGGGCTCGCGCGGGAGAAGGGAAACTTCATCCCGCGCTTCTCCGCCGCGAAATCCATGGCCTATAAAGCCGACCACCGTCTCCTACTCTCTTCTTCCCCCCTCGCTCCCGTGAGACACCAGCTAGGGTTTCGTGGTGGTGTGCGGCGAGCCGTACTCCGCGACCGGCGGCTTTCTCTCCGTTCTCCTGCTGCGGATCTGCTCCATCTCGCCGCCGCGCCTCACGTCCTCGCTGGGACTCCGGGCGGTGCGGTTCTTCTTCCTCGGTGCCGGCGTTGACCTAGGGTTTGCTGTCGACCCGATCTGCTTCCTCTTCCGCCTCGTCTTCTTCTCTGCTTCCTGTGCCTCCTTCGAGCTCCCCAAGGTGAAATCGATCCCCAAATCCCCATCCTTCTTTTGGATTTCTGTTGTGCCTTCGATGATTTTGTTTCGATGCGATGCTGTTACTTTTGGATCGATGCTGTGCGGTTATCCTTGGTTCGATGTGCTGCGGTTATTCCTGTTTCGATGTGGTACGGTTATTCTTGTTTCGATGTGTTGCTTGTACTCGTTGAACTTGTGGTCGATGATGTTGTCCTATGCACTGGGAGGCTTGTTTAATCAAGCAGCCGTGCACAAACATGGTGAAGCATGCATTTCCTTGTTGATGCTAGGCAGGGCTACCTTACTTAGATATTGTTTGAATTGCTATGCATGTAGATGGATGTTGCTGACACCCGTGATATGATGGTGAGACAAACTACTGGCATGATAGTGTCCATGGTGTCTGTTGTCTGTTGTTGTCTCTACGTTGAAGAGATTGAGGGATGAACCTGAGCCTGAGCCTGATTCAGAGCCAAACCCTCTTCTGTATGACCTTAGAAGTGATGCTGAGGAGCATAGGCAGAGAACCTTGCAGGCTATCTACCATTCCACAGATGTAGAATGTGTCTCCATGTTAAGAATGAGGAGGCAACCTTTTTTCTGTTTGTGTGAGAAATTTAGGTCCAAGGGGCTTCTTCATGACAATGCTGGTGTTAGTATTGAGGAACAGGTTGCAATGTTCCTTCATGTAGTTGGGCACAATCAGAGATATAGGGTAGTCCATCATCCTTTTAGGAGGTCTATTGAGACAGTGCACAGACACTTCCACCAAGTTCTTTTTGCTGTTGGTGAGCTTAGGAATGAGCTGATCAAGCCTCCTTCCACCACTACCCATCCAAAAATCCTTGGGAGCCACAGATGGAACCCATACTTGCAGGTAACTAAACATTAATCAAAGTAGTAGATAATTTAGTTGTCTTGACTTGATCTAACTACACATGCACAATTTTTTTAGGACTGTGTTGGTGCCATAGATGGCACTCATGTGTTGGCCAGGGTTCCTAAAAGCAGGCAGCAACCTTTCAGAGGTAGGCACAAAGACCCCACAAAAAATGTCATGGCTGCTGTGGACTTTGACATGAAGTTCACTTATGTCCTAGCTGGTTGGGAGGGCTCTGCACATGATGCTCTCATACTTGCAGATGCAATTGAGAGGAATGACGGTTTTGTCGTACCTGAAGGTAAATACTAACATTTGTACCTGATGGTTCACTTATGTCCAGTTTAGAGGCCTTATGATTCATTTTCTGTATCTGTAGGTAAATACTACCTTGTAGATGTTGGCTGTGGGTGCCGCAATGGTTTCCTTCCTCCCTACAGGGGGTAAGGTACCATTTGTCAGAGTATGGCCCAAGGAACAGACCAACCAATGCAAGGGAGTTGTTCAACCTGAGACACTCTTCACTTAGGGTCACAATTGAGAGGGCCTTTGGTGCACTGAAGAACAGGTTCAGGATCCTAGACAACAAGCCATTCCACACTTTCAAAACACAAGTGAAGCTTGTCCTTACTTGTTGCATCTTGCACAACTGGATCATAGGTTTTGGGTTAGGTGAAGTTGTGCCTGATGAAAATTGGGTACCACCTGTAGACCAAGACACTTCACCTCATGATGAGTTGTTCTCCCAAGATTCTCAGGCCATGACAGCCAAGAGGGACAACATCTGCAATGCAATGTGGGATGGGAGGGGCGTTCATAGAACTTGATGCATGAGTAGTGATTCATTGTAATGTCTAGTTTGGTAGCCCTGATTTAGAACTCTTAGATTTGTTATGCTGTTGTAATAAGTGGTGGACAAAGCTGAGACCTATTTTATCCTCTATGTATTATTTCTGTGCTGTTTATATTATGTACTCAATGCATTCTTTCTTGCCTGCAACTATACTAGGATGGCAGCTGCTAGTGTTGAGGAGGTTTTGAGTGGTGTTGAGGCTGCTCCTGTTGCTCCTGTTGGTCTTGAGGCTGCTCCTGTTGTAGCTCCAGCAGCAGCAGCAGCAGCAGCAGCAGCGGCACCTCCTGGCCCAATGAGGTGGAACAATGCAACATCTGGCTTTGTGCTTAGGAGAATGGCACAGCTTGTGAGTGATGGTAGTAGGCCTGATAAAGTATTCAAGGACAAAGATGTGAACTTGGTTGCCAAGCAACTGTTTGAGTTCAATGGTGAGGTGGTCAGCCCCACTCAGGTGTACAACCACCTGAGGAAGTGGAGGCAGAAGTGGGCAAAGGTTGCTAAGCTCAAAGATTTGAGTGAGACTCTTTGGGATGCTGACCTTAATGTCATCATGTTGGATGTGGAGCACTACTCTAACCACATCAAGGTAGAATTCATATCCTGCTGTCTTTACTTAGGATTCATATCCTGCTCCCCTTGTGCAGGACCACCCTAAGGATGCTGAGTTCCTTAACTGTCCCATTAGGTTCTACACTGAGATGAAAGCTATCTTTGGCCATTCTATGACCACTGGGAAGTTTGCTATAGGTTCTGGTGAATCACTTGGTGCACCTGCTAAGACTGAATGGGCTGGTGAGACCATTAAGATACCCAGCAGCAGCAAATCTATGAGGGACAGCAAGCCAACTGAGCTCATAACCAACTCTGCAGTTGGTGGAAAAAGGAAGAGGGGAACGTTTAGTGAGGATGAGAAGCTGTTGCTGACTAACATGTCAGATGCTGTGAACAATGTTTGCCAATGACCTTAGAGAGTCTGGCCCTGCCCATGTTGATGCAAATCTGTACTTAGCTGTGATGGAGACCCCTGGATTTAGTGAGGAGGCACTGATTGTTGCCTACACTTACCTGCTGGACAACAAGGCCCAGGGCAGAGGCTTTGTTTGTATGAGTGACAACCATAGAGCCCTTTGGCTGAGGACCTTCCTCTCCAAGAACTATTATGCCTAGATGAGCACTAGAGCTGTCATCCTAGGAAAGTAGAGATGTAAATTTCCTCTACTCCCTTCTCCACTCTCTTCTTTTGACTACAGTTGACACACTGGGCTGTAGAGCATGTGCAGATAGTTTGGCTAACTTTCTGCTGTCCTTTTGGGGTTTTATTTTGCTGAGAGGGTGGCTAACTATTTGATATACAATTGCTGTGTTGTAAGACTATTTGTAGCCTTTGTTGGTTGCATGAACAACTTATTGCAATGCTGTCTATTTAGTGTTTCCTTACTCTGTTGCATTTCTGTTACTTAATTGGTGGATCATGAGGGATTACAACTGGCCTATGATGCAACAAATAATTGAGGTGACTGCTGTTTTCATATTTTTACTGCTTCTGTTTTCATATGACTGGCATCAAACTTTTGTGAGCCATCACTCAGTTGCAACACTAAGCTGTTGCTTCAGATGATGGCACTGAATGATGTTGTCTTCATGAGTTTCATGACAGCCATTTTTCTGAATTACTTGTTCTTGGATGATTTGTTCTGCCTTCTTTATTCTTTTGCTAGCAACAGCCACCAATGATAGGAACCATGCAGTGAGTCCACCCAATAACATAAAGCTGAGGCCTCATTTCATTTCTTAGTAGCCTATGATGATTCAATTTGAGCTCTAAATAATATCATGATTCACTTGTGAGTATATTAGAGCTGTATTGTATATGTTGACTGATTATGCTTGTTATGTCTCCCATCAAACCGTGAGACACGTCCCTTCCCATGCTTTCAAACATGGGATGGACGTGTCCCACGGTTCCATGGTTGCCATGAACTCTTACTTTTTGCTATGAATCTGAGGCTACCTATATCTATTATCTGTTCCTTATTATTTCTCTCCATTTGTCTGTGATGATACAACTGTAACTTGTCGGATGATATTCATTATGCTTGTGGTTTTGCTTCTGGTAAAAGGTCATCTGAAACAAAAAATTATCTGAGGCAAACTATCAACTATCATTTCATTCTAATTATTTTTTCTCTAGTCATTCAAATTGTAATTGTCATGATGAATTCATATATGAAATTGTAATTGTGATGTAAATGCACATATGAAATTGTGTATGTCCAAATTGTTGGTTTTGATCTTGTGTATGTCATATTGTCTGTTACATGTGGTGGTTGAGCAGCCTGGCCGGGCGCAAACACCATCCCGCTGAATTCAGCGGTTGGTGGTAGTTGGGTTACCAGCCCGGCTCCCAAGTGCTACCCAAACACCATCTCGTTACGGTTAAGCTGGGCTGGGCCAAGCACCCAAACAAAAAGGGATGACTCGTTTTAACCGGCCTGTGGCTGGCCACGGCCTGGATGTTGAGCCGGGCTGGCCACAGCCACGTTTCCAAACACGCCTTTCGTGTCTGTCTGTGGTCGTCGGCTCGTCGTCCGTCCGTTCCCTTTCGCCAGTTCTCTTCTTCTTCTTCCCCCGAGAGGAAGAGGAGCTGCAGAGGAGCAGCGCAGCCGCGATGGACCGCGTCCAGCTCGTGCTCATGGGACTCCCCATCCTCCTCTTCTGCTCCGACGTCGTTACCCTCTTCTCGCCGCTTCCGCCGGCGGCCCCAAAACCCGACCACCAGTCGGGCTCGACCCCCGACGCCTTCAAGCCCGGCGACCCCTCCGCCGCCGACGGTTCTGCACAGGCGGTTAGTATCAGTTTTCGCCACATGATCCAGTGATTTGTTGCCCGATCTAATCATTTTAACTGACGCGAGTCATGTGCTTTGTTGGGGCTCACTCTCTCCATCGCAGGAGCCGCAGGTGGTTGGACCTGGCTCCGGTACCACCGTCCACTTGAAATTTTGCGCCTCCTGCTCGTACAGGTGATTCCACGCACATCTTGTTACTGTTGAGTTGCTGAATTGGTATGGAGCTGAAGGAATTGATAGCGCTGGTACTTGGTGGGGGATCAAATCCTTGAGATTTTGGTTGATTTTTACTAGGCTGGAATGGCCTATAAGCTATGCAGGCATGGTTAACGCCATTGACCATACTGAAACCTAGGCTGTCAGTACCACTGTTCCAGCTAAAATTTGTACTGTACAATTCCCCATGCCACCATGTGAGAATTAAGCTTTGTCTTTCTTGGAACCTTGTGAGGATCTCAGGTCTCAAAGTGCAGGGAATGGCCTTGGGCATGGCTATCACTATGCCTAGGGGGCATGCCAAAATTTCTTAAGTAGGTCTTCAAAGAGAACAGAAATTAGTATTAGGTCGTCAAACAGAGCTGAAAATTGGATTTTGTTACAAGTTCTATTCCTGGCTTACTTTTGGCTTTCTTCTTTTAAGACAAAGACAATTTAAGTGCCTGATGGTTGTGTAAGATATGCTTCTCAGTGGATACGGTAATCCAGGCTACTGATTTCCCTGCAGTCTTCTCACTCATATACCCTTAGAGGCTGCTTTTCAACAATTCAACTCTTTTGTTCTTGCTCTTCAACCTGTCACAAACATCAGACATTGTTATATCTACGAAATTTCTCTAAGAGTCCATTAAACATGGACTACTCTCTAGGATCTACTTAGTCCTAACTCTCCTTCCTGATCTATTTTCTCGAACAATAAATATTTTTTTCTCGAACAACTCTCCTTCCTGATCTTATTTGCGTCCAACTATGCTGTTGGATTATATGGGCTGTAGAAGCTAGATAAAACATTATTTGCAATGCACAACTATCTGATCCAGAAATACCAAAAAGGATTAACAAGAATTATACTCCCTCCGTCCTTAAATATATGACGTTTAGGACAAGAAAATTAGCTCAAAATGAGCTAATTTTCTTGTCCTAAACGTCATATATTTAAGAACGGAGGGAGTAACTTTTTATGGACTTTGACTGGGGTTTTTGGCCTTGATGTTGCATACTGTTCTGTACTTCTGTTAGAAAAAGGTACAATGAGGAAAAGTATAGCGCACTTGCATTTGTATAGCTTTCTTCATTCTATAGTCGCTTGTGTTCTGCTTGTAGCTTAAAAAAATTTAATAAAAGGGCACAGCGTGTGTGTCGGATGTATAAACAGGTGTGCATATGTTGGTGCAAACCTCTCTCTCTACATGCTTTAACCAAAATCTACTGGAATGTAATGATATGATCTTGCAGTTGTGTTTCTGTAATTTTTTCTCTTTATCATGCTTTTTCTTCCAAAAGAGAAAAGCCATCATGCTTTGTTCCTGAATGTATGACTAAATTTTCTTTCCCTTGCCTAGTTGCCCATTGTATGGATTGATTGTATAAGGTAGATTGCTGATTTTAAGTCATTCTGTAGGGGAAATGCAATGACCATGAAGCGGATGCTGGAAACCTCATTTTCTGGGATTCATGTTGTGTTGGAAAATTATCCTCCACCATTCCCCAAACGTGCACTCAGCAAAGCTGTTCCTCTTCTTCAATTTGGAGCCATGGCAACATTAATGGCTGGTGATCAGATCTTCCCTAGATTTGGAATGGTTCCGCCTCCATGGTACTACTCACTGCGTGCTAATAGATTTGGAACCATGGCATCAATCTGGCTGTTTGGCAATTTCGCTCAGTCATTTCTACAGAGCTCTGGTGCCTTTGAAGTTTATTGCAATGGGCAATTGGTAGGTCTCCCATGAATATACTTAATCTGGATGAAATATTATTCAGCATTACTTTCATTTTATTTGCAACGTTTTATTTTATTGTAAAGCATTTTGAGTTATCTGTTTTCCTTCAGTGAGTTTTTATTTCCTCTTGATAGAAGTTAGTAACATTTCAGAACCCTTCAATACTAAAGTAAGACCCGAGTGAAACTAGACTCTCTTGCTGAATCCCTGCATAAAAATGCAAAGATGAGGTCATGTAGTACTCACGTTAATTCATAGTGTCTTCATACTGTGGCACGATTATCAGTTGTTGGTAGCAAAACCTGCAAAAGAGTTGAGTTGTGCTAGAAGAGATGAGAGAGCATGTTTGTTATGTTTGTTTGTATCCACATCAGTGCTTTTCTCCCTCTTGGAATCAAAGTACTAATCTGTCCAAATTTTTCTACGGCATCATCACTGAAGTGTGCTATAATTGCACATTATGTGCAGTACTGTAGTATTCCCTCCGTCCTAGATTACTATTCGTTTTGTCTTTTCTAGATGCATACATTTTGATATGCACCTAGATCTGTATTGTCTAAGTACATACTAAAACTTGTGTATCTAGAAAGCCAAAACGAATAGTAAGGAGGGACCGAGGGAGTATTTGTCAAAAATGAGATCGGAATCAGTACTGTAAATATAACAAACGAAGAAGTAGGAGAATTCGTTGAGTTGGTAATAGCAAATGACTTTATAGGCTAGCCTGTTTTTAAATGACAAGTTAATGGGTGAATGATGTTTCATAAAATGACCTGAAACCTGCAATCATAGGTTTCCCCTTCATATTAAACGGCAAGCATATCAAGGAAGTTTATTTTCTTATACAGTCCATCTGGACCATTCATACTAGTCTACGATCATAGACCTAGTTCTTTAAATTGAACTATAACCTTACTCTTCTCATAGTTTGAATTGTTCATAGTTTTTCCTTTTCCGAAACTGAGTTTTCTTATGCAATCAATTTGGATATCCCATGCTTACGCTAGCATATTGCACCAATTTTCAGGTTTTCTCAAAACTGTCTGAACAGAGGTTTCCCAGTGAGCTTGAGCTACAGGAGCTCATCGGCAACAGGATACCGGATTCTCAGGAGCTCTTTGGCAACGAGATACCGGATTTACCAGATTCTCCGGATTTACCAGATACTCCAGATTTACCAGATTCTCCGGAACTCTTTGGCAACGAGATACTGGATTCTAAGATTGGGGAAAATCTGGAAAACGATCTAGTCTTCGATGATGAACTCTAGACCTTATTTTCCTCACTTATGTACATGTTAGACCATGGCTATGTAATAACAAAGTTGAAATCATCTGAACTTTGAAATCTGGACTCTGAAGTCTGAACTACCAGAGACACAATTGCTCATTATTTGCTTAACTAAAGCAGATGGGCATGGGCTTGCGCCCAACTCCCAGCAGACTGCTGGAGTTTGCGCAGCCTGCTAACGGTAACAAGTATGCTAGGTCGGTTCAGAACTTCAGATCAGCATGCGGAACTCAGGTCAACTATACAAAGACCGCAAAAATATTGGAGTTATTGCTATTCATGGACATGGAATCATCAAAGTTGATACAACAAGCAATAGAAAATATGTGTTACAGCTAAATCTATATGCAGATGAAGATGGAGAGGAAGCAAGTGCTCTTTCCTCCTACTGTCTTGTCGGACATATGTTTTCTTCCTCTTCTGCAGCTCTTCCTTGTTCGCCAACTTTTGCTGTCTCCATTGATGATCATCACTGCGCTCAGTTGCTCATGTTGTTGCAGGTGCACAAGGCGAAATTAGCAGGCGTGTTCCATGAAAAGCGTGTCCAAACTTGGGATGTGTATGTCTATGGTCTTGTTTCGTTTGTTGCAAAACTTATGAAAATTTAATGTAGCAATTGTAAATCGAAGATTAAAGAACTAAACATGATCTGATTATAAAATTAATTACACAAATAAACGGGAAATCACAAGATGAATCTATTAATCCTATTTAATTCATCATTAGATATTGTTTACTGTAGCACAAAATATTGTCTAATCATGGTGTAAATAGACTCGCAATTTCACCGGGCGTTATGGAATGAGTTGTGTCATTAATTCATGTTTAATATTCTTAACTAGTGTTTGTAGATTTGATGTAATGAATAAATAGTGAAAAGTTGCGAAAATTGTCGTCACTGAACAAGTCCTTTATAGGCCAGTTCGGTTGGTTGGTGGTTGGCGGCTGGTGCTGATTTGTTCAGCGAGAAAAGTATTGTTGTCTGACTGGTGGTGTAACATCCCGGAGATTTCCGGAATGTTGTTTTATTCAAAAATGTGGATTTCAAAATTTTTGCTTGAATTTGAGTGCATGCTTAAAATATTAAGGGTGTCTTCTTTGAACCTTTCCTAAATTCCTAGATTTATTTTGAGCTAAATAATAATTTTTAGGAAATGTAAATGCTAGTGTGATAATTTTGGAGTTCATGGCTTTTATTGGGATTTTATCTGTGTGTGGTTCAAATTTTAATTCTAAATTCAAATTTGAATTTAATTAGTTTAAGGAATAGGAGTTAAGGGTTATAAGAAAAACTCTGTAACCTTGCTGGGCCTTTTCTTTATCGAAGTAATCCGCCGGACCCCCTCGTACTCCTGGCCCTGATCCGCTTTTCGCCGGCCTGCTTAACCTCGTCGGCCCATCCACACAACCAAGCCGCCAAGTCCTCTGGACCACCCTAAATCCTTTCTCTGATCTCTCTTGCCGGCCCACATAAGCCGCAGGCCCAACCGCCACCTACCCTGTTTCTCTTGAGTCGCCGCCATGCGGGCCCCACACGTCAGTCGGCCGCCCTTGTTCCCCTTTCTCCTCCACGCTGACGCACGCCGCGAGAGCGACAGCCGCCGCGGCGCACCGCGAGCTCGGGCCCCTCCATGGCTGCCGCGGATGCCCGCCACGTGCCTCGCGTTTCCCATCCGCCGTCCATCCTAAGCCAAGCCCTAGCCCTCTCGTATAAAGGCCGCGCCGCACCCCTCCTTTCTCCCCAGTTTCCGCCGCCGCTTTGGGGCTTTCCCCTGTCCTCCACCGGAGAAGAGAAGAAGGGGGGGGGAGGAGAAGGGAGGAGAGGAGCTGCCGGAGCCGCCCGTGCAGTCCTCGCCGCCGCCGTCGTGGAGCCGGAGCTGCTCAAGCCAAGGACCATGACGATCCCGCGCTGCTTCTCTGCTTCAAGCTGTACCTGCTCCGCTTCCCGCTTCGCTGCCGACCCTGCTCTGCGCCTTCCCACCGCCGCTCTTCGCTTCGACCCGGAGGTCACCACGGTGAGGCCATCATCTCCCTCTCCCTGCTGAGAACCCGGCCTTCGCGCCGTGGAGGTGGTGATCCCCTGCTCTGGCCGCTCTGCTCCGCGCCGCCGCCGCAAAACGCCGTCGTCTTGTGGGCCAGCCTTCGAGCTGCGCAATCCGTTTGCAGGTGCCGCCGTCGTCGTCGCCGCGCGCCGCTCACCTCGCCGGACCGCACCACCCCTAATCTTTCCCCGAGCCGCTCGAGCGCACTGGCCGTGTCGCCGGTCTCTGACCTTGGCGTCGCCGACACCAGAAACCGGCCAAGCTCCGGCCTTTAACCCTTCTGCCTGTGTCTGTGCATGCCCCGGCGCACTCGCGCATTCACGCGCACGCGCCGGCGACCGAGCAGCAGTCCTCTCCGTCACACCCTTGCATGCCTCGGCGCACGCGCTCACCACGCACGCACATCTGTCGCCGCCGCGTGCCAGTCCAGGTCGGCATGCTCGCCCAAACGCGCGCACACGCACGTGTGTCGTGCCGCGCTGTAAGTCTCGCCGCGCCGCTGCCTTGCTCCGGCCAAAGGCAGGTTTGCCTTTCCTCGCTGTTTCCCCTTGTGTCCTTGCTGGCCGTCCGCTCATGTCACCGCCGCAATCGGTGAAGAGCACGCACGCCTCCGCCCCACGTTTTCCCCCTGCGCCGTCGCATTGAGTCGCGGCAAGGCAAGGCCTTTTGCTCTCCAGCCCAGCACACACCCCCGGCGCGCTTGTGCGCTCGTCGCCCGGTCGTCCTCTGTTTCGCGCTGCCGCACCGACTTCACGCCGCTGTTTGCGCCTCCGCCGAAGCCGGCCAGGGCCGAGCCTCGAAACCAACACACGAACCTGACACGCACTCATCGCCGGCGCCTGCTCATGAGCATATCCGCTCCGCTCGCACGCACTGGCAGCACCGCCGCCCTGCTTCGCCTCTGTCGCTGCCGCGTCGACCTGCGCCGGGACGCCGCACACCAGCACGGCTGCACGACAACCGTGGCCCGCCCTCTGGGTCACGCGCCTGCGTATGCACGTCCCGGCTTTGCCTTTGGCCGACCGGGTGCCCGCACTCTTGCACGCTAGCAAGCCGGCGCTTGCGCGCAAGACCAGCGCCGCCGTCTCGTTTAAGCCGCCGCCCCTGTCTCGTCGTCGCCGTGCCGCGGTTGCCTAGCGACGGCCAAGCACGGGCCTTTAACCGCCTAGGATGTTTCCTAGGGGCGCCCAAACCTCGCCGTCGCCCCCTTTTGTTAGCCGCCGCAGAACCTCGCCGCCGGCCGTGGAGCGCCGCCGCGGAGTGCCTTTGGAGCATATCCTCGAACACCTGGCGGCCACCCTTTTTAAACCAGTGGGGGTTTTGTTGCACACCCCGGGTCACACCGCTGCTGCCACACCGGATCGCCAGGATCTTTTGCGCCCCTCCAATCACAGCTGGGCCACACCATCTCCCACGCGAATTTGTGCCGCACCGGATCTCCCCGGGATCCCGTGAGGTCGTCCCCGTCAGCCGCCACGTGGGCAGCAGTTGGCTTAAAGCCAGCTGCGTGGCCGCCACCTCTGCGGCAAGAGCCAGCCTGTAGCTAGTTTTTAGCTAGTTTGGAGCCATCTAGAGTTAGCTTGTAGCTAACATATAGTCAGTGTTATTGTGTATGTGCAATTTAATTTCAGAAATGGTTTTAACCTTCAAAAATTCATAACTAATTGATACGAGCTCCGAAAAATATGAAACCACTTTCATAATCTTTCTAAAATCATGACGCACCCGTTAGTTAGGTGTTTGCTCCCTTCTGGCTCTTATTGCTTCTTTATTTGGTGTTAATTACAATTAGAGCTGGTATTTATTTGTATTCGTGAATATAGGAGCTACCGGAGCCGGAGAGCCGACCCAGGACTACGACGACGACTTCGCCTTCGACGACTACCCGCACGCAGGTTCACGCCCGACCGACCTTTGAATGCCCATTAGGCATTGCTATTAGAACTGCTAGCGCTTTAATTACTGCATGATGATGGATTATGATGAAACCGTGCACTACCCCTTTTTAAATACCTTGTCCTTGATTGACCTGCTACTACTACTTTATTTACGCGTGATGATACGCTGAGCTTGCTGTGCATGTGTTGGGACTTTGTGGTAGTTTCTTGGCGTGTGTGGGGAAAAAAACTGGCAGGAGAAGGTGATTTTGGGATACTTGGCGGGGGTGAGCTCAAGACAACCCGATCCGGGATCGGGGGCCAGGGATCGTCTTCTCGGGTGATGCCCAGTTTGGTACCTATGGCGGGTACACTGTTTTAGGAGCACATGTGTTGGGGTTTTTGTGATGACTTGGAGGATAGGAGCTTGCCCCGGTCTGAAACCGAGTGGGTCGCTTTGTGTTCACGGGACTTTCGTACACACCACCTCGCCGAGAGTGGGGATAGGGCCGGGTCGACCCTGGCAAGTGCGATTCCATACCTGCTAGCAGGATAGAGGGTATCAGTGGGAGGGAAGTGGGTGAGGACCCTTTCCCTTTGCAGTCGCTCCCCGTGTGGCCACACGGGGGCATGTTCACAATTCTGGGGTGGTCCTTTGCGAGGGACCGCATCGAGACCCGGATGCAGGATGGAATCGTAACTCCTAGGTGTTCGTCTGGTAGGATGGGCTTGGTTGGCTGATCACCGCCGGGTGCCATTCCGAGTTGGGTACAGGTGTACACGCTCTGCAGAGTTATGATCTATACGTATAGCCGCGTCCTCGGTTATGGACACACCCGATGTTTACTCCGACTCTTACGTTTTGGGATTTCTACCTCCCCCCTTATAGGATGAGAGTGTATGGTGAGCGTGGTTGTACTCGGGGAGTTGCTCCCTCTGCCTCGCGGATCCGGGCGGATCCGGGTGCAATCATTAAGGTGCGAGAGTGGGAGTTCTCACACCGACCCTAGATGGAGATAGGACTTGGTGACGGTGACCTGGGTGACCAGGTGTTACCGATCATGGATGAGAGACTTGGGAATTGGTGGGAATTGGAGATTCTATTCTTTATGAGATGCTGCTGCTGCTGCTTAGGAAACCCCAGCTTTTACCTTGATACTTTTTATACCATTAGAAGTAGGCCACTTAAAGCTTGCATACGGTTGGTGACGTGGACCTATCCCGATCCTTGGGGATAGCCCCTGAGCTTGCAGGGTACGAGTCAGACTTCGACAACAACGCCGACGGATGGTACGATTGAAGGGCGCGGCGTTACGCTCAAGGATGCCCGTGGGAGAGAAGAATAAAGATGAAGACATCTTCTGAAAGCTAGCTACCGCTGCGTAGGCTCTTATTCATGTTATTCCGCCAAGAGACGTGTAATTATGTACTCCTTTAATGGATTTGTAATAAAAGTAATACCTTTGGATGCTTTATTTCGTTGTATGGTTGTGATATATATCTGTGATGGAAGTCTGTGCGTGATAGCGTCTGATCCAGGGACTATCACGAGTACAGGTTGACCGGTTTTCCTCTTTTGAAAACCCGGGTCGTTACATGTGGTTGGTGTTGATTTGTTCTAAGAGAAAAGTACCGTTGGTTGATGGCTAATAAACTACATTCCTTTCAATAAAAAGGAAAGAAAAAAAAGGCAACATGCACATTATCTAGTTAGACAGTCCTACCATTCTAGATGTATTGTTATAGAAGAAAAGCTACACACAAATATATACAATACAAGTTTTAATATAACTACTACAATGTATCCATACAATGCGACTTTGCTTTTTATTAGACTATACATAGCAAAAGAAAGCAACCTCAAATTTTAAGGAGAACTACAGTACCGTTTTCATATTTTTTGGGTGAAATTGTAAAGTACACTATCATTTTTCATTTTCGATGAAACCACCAAGAACAGATAACCCAACTCTGATGAACTCAGTAGCTGGTTGGCTTGGTATAGATCAGTGGTTCTGGTGCGGTGCTGCCATTGCAAGCCGCCCCATAACCTTGCATTCTAGGTTCTGGAGGTTGGCCCGAACGATAGTGTTCGTGAACACGCATGTCTCTTGAGCTGTATTCCCTGGTGGCACATCCACTACATAGGACTCGACCACCATTGCAACCGGCCCGTCCGGTGACGGTGCCTCGTGTACGGTTGTCACCGAGCGGTAGTTGGAGAGGCGGTGCTCGCCACCTAGGATCTTGAAGCTGATCACTCGTAGTGCATCATCTAGGATCTCAAGTCGATCACGACTGCTGTTTGCGGGCAGTCTAGATTGGACAATCACCTCCCGAACTGATCCCACGGTGGTGCCGTCACCATCCACGAGACGACAGCTCCGGACGAAGCTTTTGTATTCTTGCGACCGGTCGAAGCGCCGCACAAGTAACCACACCGCATCCACTGGTGCTGCAATTGTCCGCATCCTGACCGAGCAACATTGTCCTGCGGCTACCACATGCTCGTGGTGCCGTGCCACCTCTCCTGGTACCTCCGTGTGCCCTGGGCACATTGACACAACCCTCCCGTTGGTTGTGATACGGCTGTGTTGCTGCGGCGACATCCTTGTGGTTGCGTACGACATCTTATCCGGTGTTGTTGAGCAATTTCTTTTTCTCTGCAAAGAGATGAGGATTTCATTAGAAGGGGTGAACAAAGAGACTAATAGCCATATGGGGTGCTCTATATATATGTGTTCTAAAGAAAAAATGGATGGTTGCAGGTTAATCCGAGAATGTGTGGTCGTTACATTATTTTTTATCCTTAGTAAGTCAACCCCTCTATTGTTACCGTGTGGTTGGGTAAGTTGATGCGATAGCTAAGGTATACTCTAGAGATGTAGGCTAAAAATAGTCAGTGCGATTTTGGTATGGGAAACTTTTGGCTTTCTAGGTTCTAATGGATGGCGTGGAGTGTATGCGTAAAAGGGGTGCGGCGTTGGTGTTTGAGACTTTGAGTAGTTCATTAAGCATTGCCGGTCAAAAACAAGATGAAATGAGCAAGTTCATGCACTTCTCGGTTGTTGAAATAGAATATAGGAGGATTGATTCTAGTTTGGGGCGCTATTGTATTTATGATAAACTAGTGAAATATGGTATGAAAAGACATTAATGAATGAAACAAAAACTATATTATGCACTCTATTTAAAAAAGGCGGCGCTAAGCGCTAGGTGGAGTGGCACCGCCTCGCCTAGCACCTTGGCATTTTTTTCAAGGCCTTTCTTTCACCTGGAGTGGTTTAGGACTTGATCAATGCTTGAAAGTGGAATTGATAGAGATAGAACATGAGGAACTATGGTCACAAACATAACTTGTCAATGCATGATAATGTCAAATTTTATATTAATTTACCAAATTTCCTCTATCTATCAAATGGTTAGTGTAGCACCCTTTAAAAATTAAAGAGTACAAATGTATGGCCTCTTCTAGGCCATGCCTAAGCACACCTACACGCTAGGTGGGAGCATGTAGTGATGAATTAATAAAATGGAAGTATATATGTGTTCATGGTAACTTATTCCGCTGTAAGTTGTTTAAGTTGTTTCTGTAGAATGTACCTAATTCAAGTATACTTGAACTATCAACTAACCATAACACATAGCTGTGGACATTAAGGAAATTTAAGATATGAAATTTAGTGCTTAAATAATTAGAAAAACTACAAAAAGAGGCTTCTCATTTGCCTTACATGAGAGTAAACTCATTATGAATGTAAAGAGGTTGAAAAAAACTAAGAATAGAGATGAATAACGATTCAACGAACAGAAGCAAACCTTTTATTCTTGTCAAGAAGCAATGGAAATCTGATGACGAACGAGACTTCTGCGTTGTTTACAGGGTTTACGGATTGCTTGGGAGGTCTATGGTGGTGGAGCGTGAAGGGGGAACCTAGAGCCGGAACAATGAAGGGCCTAGCTCAAATCCAAAGGGTTGATCATGAATGACCCTTGTCGAAGAGGTTAACACAAATATGATTTGGAAAGGGGAAGGGGTTGATAGGTCTCCACTATCTGCAAAGATGGCAACACGATAGTGTGGTGGTCGGTGACGATGTTGGGAGAGGTCCTAAAGACGGTGAGGATGTGGGCTTGATGGATAGGCGCAATTGTTGAGCAACACACAAGGAAGATGAATATAAGGAGATCATCGGGTGGGGGGATGAATGTGGACTAGATTTAGTAGTTGGCCACGCAGTGCTCGTTGTGGGAGCCTTTCGCCTAGGTTGTGCCAATCGCCACTCACTCGCATGTCTCTTGCACAAAACCAATTCCTTTTACGTAAAGTTAGAGGGAAGTATACATAGGATAGCACAAGGTCATGTTCATGAGCGAGAAGGGGAGGCGCTAAAGGCGGTGGGGTTGTGGGGAGGTGGGCTTGGTCGGTGGAAGCAATAGTCGATGGGAGCAATGGATACCGAATACGCAAAGCACACAGGAAAGTGAGGATAAGACAATCGTCGGGTAGAGGATTGGGGATGAATGTGGATGGGATTTTGAGTCGGTCACACGGTTCTTGTTGTTGGAATAGCCTAAGCATTGCCAGTTAGCTACCATATATTCCCATAACTCTCACACGAAACCAATTCTTTTGACGTAAACACATTCTGATATCTCTCACACGGAAACACTTCCTTAGCGTAAGTTCAAAGAGAAGAGCTTTGGATGAGATAATATCATCTGACTTTACACATCAGAGGAGCCTTCTTGTCCCTCACATAGTATGCCAGCCAACATAGGTTGAAGCTTCATTAGGCCTTAAGCCCTTAAATCAACAAGTTCAAACCATACTAGTTACTGAATATCTTGGTCCACATTATACTAGTTACTGAATATCTTGGTCCACATTCTCTATCTCAGAAATCAATGTCCACACTATTGGGCCTTCCACAACTGAATAAATGGTCTATGATGTTGTTTCTTGTAATTTTGTAGTTAAATATGCACAAGAGGAAATTAAATACCATATATACACACAATTATCATATTTTAAATTCAAAATCTTTAATGAGTGAAATCCAAATTATAAATGGGAATCAGTTGAAAGAAAAGCATGACATGGAACATTTAAAAATCTTGAGGAGCAGTTGGAACGTAATGTCAAAATAGTGAAACGTAGTTCAGAATGATTGAAATATACTATTTAATGAATTAGAGTGTATTGTTAGAAAAATGAAGATTGCACGCTAAAACAATAGAAAAACATACCATTAAACACCTTAAGAATTACTTTCCCTAGTAAAAACATGTGATGGCTTTTACTTTATTAGTCTATGAGGCGACTTCAGCCATAACTTTTCTATTAAAAAAATACTTTTCATGTCTAAAAGTGTTGTTTAAGAAAAAATCTATACATGTGATATTATATTTTTAACTAAATATTTTGCAAGCTATCAATGGTCAAAATTTTCAATTGTTTGACCATCTGATCTTTGCCAAATCTTCAAAAATCTAAGACTTGAGAAGTATATAAGAACCTCGAAAGTTATATTATAGGAAGAGCGAAATTATTAATCACAAAAATATTTTAAAAGATAAATAGCATAGTACGTTTATTTAGCAAAAATCTAGTTAAAGAATGAAGTTGATACATACTCTTATGATAGTGAATCGTTGTAGTTAGCAGGCTATGCAGAGAATGTATAGTTTGAAATTCAACAACACCAGATAACGTACATCCTCCGCTCCAAATCGTAGATCGTTTTGACATTTTAAGATTCACAATTCTTGTTATATATGCATCTATATATATACTTATGTCTAGATACATAATAATAACTATAAATATAAATTTATTAAAATAACTTATAATTTAGAACAGAGAAAGTATCTAACAACTCAAAAGTACTGGTTGGATTGCAATCAACCCAAAGTGTGTAACACGGTAGCATCACTGCACTGACGTAAAAAAAGTCACTGCGTGGGGTGGTGTGTGTGGGTGGGGGTGGGGGGTTCAACACCGAAGCACACAAAGTAGCTGAGAATTCGAATTCCAATTCAAATTGTGCTTGCATGTTTATATGTTTGACAAAATTCAATCAACAAGGCACTAAAGGAGCCTATTTCCCGTGCATTTTGGCAGTATAAGGGTGCTTTTGGCACAGCTTCGCGAGCAGCTTCGACAATTGTTTCGCGCGAAGCTGTGCCAAACGGCCTCTCGAAACAACTTCGCCAGCGAATCGCTTCTTAGCCTCTCGTGATTCCCACTCTCTAGATCAGTTCGGCTGGGGCGAAGCTGCAAAAGGGCAGCTTCACCCGCTTCGCCCAGCCATTTGCCAAGGCTACCCCCGGGTGGGGCCCGCGGTCCCGGTGGCGGCACACGGGCGGTGTCGGCGTGGGAGCAGAGTGTAATATCCCTGATATTTCATTAGTCATAAGTATTGTAATTAGTGAGGTTAAGCAAGATTAATTGGCTCATAAACATGTTTGACATGATTTATCACACATTTGCACAAAGGCCCTTGGTCAAAGTCAAATTCTAGGTCAAACCCCTATAGATCCAAAAGGCTGATTTGGTTTTCTTGCGCGTTCTCCAAATTTCACTATAAAAGTTCAAAATCGGCCAATATAAAAGTTTTTCATTATTTCTGGGAACACATTTTTCATAATTGGCGGACATTCAAATTTTGAGTGCAAAGCCGCTTAAATTTGAGACGAAGTTCCTGCGCACAGTAATTGGGGGCCGAGATTTTATGGATTTTCATTACGATTTTCCCACAAATTTATGCACCAAAACATATGACGCCCTTTGTGAAAGTTGTAGGTCTATAGCTCCTCTACAACTTCTATTTTTGGAGATTTTCAAGTGTGTTATCACTTTTTGGAGTTTATCATTTCCAAAGACGGGTACAGGAAACGGAATCTGGGTGCAGCCGCCGGCGTCGCGCGCTCGGCGCGTCACCCTTGCGCGCGCGAGCACTCCTGGGCTTTCGCGTCCACGTGGCACCATCGGACGTCTCTGGCGTACTGACATCTCGACACTCCGCTGTGGACCCGCTGTACCCCGTGGGACCCTCTGCCGCCCTTGACTCTCCTGTGTGCCGCGCCCAGGCAGCGAGCCGCGCCGGGCAAAGCCACGCGCCCGCGTGCGAACTCGCTGCGGGGCCAACGCATGCATGCCGGGCCAGCTGTCGAACGCCCCAAGTCGTCCACGCCGATCCATAGGCCCGTCGTACCTCGCTTTCGTCGTGAACCCGCGCGCACAACACGTTACACCACGCGCTGCGGCTTCTCCTCTGGGTTGTGTGCCGCCGACCGTCCAGTGCCGCACCGCCGCCACAACCACCTCCAGCCAGCGACTCTACCCCCTACCCTCCTCCACGCGCACCCCTTGCCCTCCTCCACCCGGCCAAGCCGCCGCCAGATAGCCAAGCCGCGCCGTCGCCGGCCGTAGGGCGCCACTGCGGACGCCCGAGGCTGGCCTCGCCGCCGGTGCCGTTCAAGCCGTCACCGACCCGGCCGTCCCCACCATCCGCTCTAGGCAAGTCAGGTACTACCACAGGGCTGCTCCCCGGCGAGCTCCGGCTATGGATGTCGCCGCCGGCAAGTTACAGACCCGCCAGGGACCCAATTGCGTTGATTGTAAACTTTCCAGGGTGTTTTTCGTGAAGTGAGGGTATATTTGTAATTCCAGAAATTTCTGTCAAGGGTCCCTCTGTAAAGTTGGTTTAGGGTTTCGGTTGTAACTTCAAAAATCCATAAAAAATTGTAGAAAAGTCGGAAAAATGTAAATCCAACTGTTTTGGATTCCATGTGAGTAGATCTACAACTTTTATGAAAGTTGTATAAGGTTTTTCTGAGTAGTTTTTAAATTTAAATTCAAACTCAGTTTGGGATCTTTTTATTGTAATTCAAAATGTACTCATGTAAATGAAATGAAATTTGGATATGTTGTTGTGTGCTCCATGATCAGATCTGTGACCAAGTTTCACACATTTTTGTTGTGTAGAATTCTAGTTATAATTTTTGGAAGATTTATGTTAGTTTAAGCTTGATGCTTTTTATAATTCCCTCCAAATATAAATTCCTTAAGCACCAATGCACCCTAGGATTTTTTCATGATGTTAAGCATCTCTAGAAAAATAATGGTGATTTTAGGAGCCTGTTTGATTAGTGTTTGGTATTTATACTTGTGAAGGATGCCAAATTCATAACTTGAAAAATATGATGAATCCACTTGAATGTGTTGGGTTGGAACTTAGTTTTGGTATATAGGAACTGTAGGAAAATTTGGGGTCAAAAAGACTAGTGAATCTTTTTGTGTGAATTAATGAAATTTACCTAGGCTGTCTTTTGTCTTTTTCGTTTAAAATAATGTATAAATGATCTTGAGCTAAACATTTATATTTAAGTTTGTTTTGATCATATGCTACTATGGTAAAATTTTCATGCTAGTTGGAGTCTTATTTTAATTATTATGAATTAAGGATGAATGGCTAGTTATAATGGAATAAATAAATTTATTTTATCTTTTAATTTGATTTAGAGGTGTTTAAGTTCAATTGCTGTTAAAAATGAATTTAAGCACACCCCTCATGCTGATGGTGAAGTTTATTAGTTTAACTTTCTTAGATATGCACACAATCACTATCAAAGACATAGTTAGTCCATCATCATCCACCCCTTAATTTTTAATGAAGTTTAATAATTTAATTTGCGTAGATGTGCATGTAATCACCATCAAAGTAAGAGTTACTTCATCATCACTCACCCATACCCTTAATGAAGTTTAGTAAGCTAATTTGTCTAAATGTGCACACAATCCTCTTTAAATTAGTTGTTAGCTCACTCTCAGCACACACCATACTTTTGTGAGTCTTCTTGTATGTTTTGATGAATGTGGCCAACAATAGTTGGGTTTAATTTGTAAAATATCTCACCTCCACCCCGTAACTAATTTATATGCATAACGTGTAGATCTTCCAGACGGGACGTACACGCTTACTGAGGAGGAGGGATCCACTAGTGGGGAGTTGAATCAAGCTAGTGGACAGCAAGATCTGGACCAAAGTCCAGAAGAGCCCAAGGCTAGTGTTGAGTCAGAAGAAGGCAAGCACCGGAGTCACATATAACCTTTTTGGATTAAATCTCATATCTTTTACCTTTCCAGTATTTATGCTTTACTTTGTGCATTTAAGTTTCAGGAGTTGTTTGAAACCTAGATGCATGATCCTTAGGACTCCTATGCTCTTTTACTAGTATGTTAGGAATGCTAGTGCCATGCTCTAAGGATACGGTACAAGTCGAGTAATGACTCATTGCTCGCGAGATATAGGATGCTTATGTTGGAATCATAAGTTGGTTAAATTGACTCGCTCATGTGGTAAGAGCAATGGGTTCGGTCTCGACCGAGTAGCATGGTGCTGGTTTAAGCTATTGAACGTACCAAGTGCTTGTCGGGAATGGGACCGGTAAGCCTAGTACCTAATGAACCAGTGCGGGGACTTTATCGCTACTAATCTTGAGATGCGTCTCCCGGTTTGATTCCGGTAGTGCAAGTGTGAGTCTGGGCGTGCCGTGTGAGGGCGTCCCAGTAACCTTGTACTTAAGACTGTGGCATCTGTCTCTAATCTGGGGAGTGACGGGAACCACCTGGTCGGGGTAGACCCCGCATTTGTTTTTCTTTGGATTCTTTGGGGTCTACCTTCTTCCGTGTATCTTGGGTTTACCTTGCAAGGGTATAAATCGATCGATCGTCGGTCACTCGCCGTTATCTGAGTCGGCTTGACCACTGGCTACCCCATGTTTATTTATGAAACATTTTGGATTAATATTGTTGATTGATTAATCTTGTTTGCACAACCATGCTTGTTTAGCTAGGTGCTTACCTAGAATGGTTAACATACTAGAACTTGAGCTAAAATTTGAAAGTAAGTATAAACTCTTAGTTGCTTTTGGCAAAACAAACCCACCAGCCAAAAAGCCTTGCACGTCTAGCTGTGTCTTTTATTTTGACGGGTCAGTCTTGCTGAGTATTAGCATACTCAGCCTTACTTAATTTGTTGTTTTCAGGTAACCCCATCTGGCCTGGTACTATTCCAGATGGATGGGAGATTGAATGGGAGAACGATGATGAGGAGTGATATATTGTGGATGGCCTCCCATGTGTATCACGCGTTTAGTTTAATTTCCGCTGTTTAAACTCTGAACCATGTTTACTTTCATGTACTAAAAACCTGGTTTGTAATATTAAGTACTTGAGGACTTTTATGTAATGTAATGATGTACTCTGGTCCCGCCTTCGTGTGGGCTTAGCGCATAGGCTCGATCCTGTATTAGTGATTCACCGGGCATGACCCGGCAGAGGCGACAAAATAGCTCCTGGTTATCGCTTATGAGCCACGTGGACCAGCTTAGGTGATAATCCGGTTTTAGTTTGGGCAGTTCTGTCACAGCTGGTATCAGAGCGAGAGTATGCACTAGAGTAATTAAAATACCTTAACAAACCTGTTTTTGGAATAAAAGTTGCCAAGATTAATAATCTTGCTAAGTGAGTAGGACGTTAAGGTTTAATCTAGTCCGAGAGGCCCTAGAGGGAATTTTTGGGTTCTTTCAGGTGGCTAGTACTCTATGGTGTATTTATACTGACTTCCAGCACATTTATTCCTGTCAAAACTTACTTTCGTGCATAACCTTACTAGACAGCACATTTTGCCATACGTGCTCGTGCCACGGGAATGTCCGTGAGGGATGGATGGGACCTATTCCAATGGGAACCCACCTCGCGTCTGTGTCTAGCCATGTTTTGCTATACATGTGCGATCCCGCAATAGGCGGAAAGGATAACTCCATTCAAACAGAGGTGTCCGAGGTTGGATGCTGTCCATGCAGCGACTTTACGCATGGATGCCGTTTCTATAAGTGAACGGTAATGAATGTGGACGCTTTTGTGAGTGCTGGCACAAAAGGTCTTGAATATCTGTGATTCTATGCAGGTACACTAACCACGGTTGTTAGGTACGGTAATTCTTAGAAACGAATAGTTTCCGACTAGCTATTATAGGGAGAGACGTATATGTATGCCTTGCCACTGGCACTAACATCGTTTTTAAGCTTAAAAGCTTTGTGAGGATGCTTAGGACGCTTTTTGCATCATGTAAAAGCTACCAAACCAAAACTGAACTTAAATCATGTGTTGCTTGGTCTCTACTTAATTTATGTATCTTAAGGACCAATCATGCTAGTTTGATGCTTTGATGTGGTGTTAAGCAAAAATTGTAACTAGATGTTGTCCAAATTCTTCTAAGGATTATCTAGAAAATTTCTGGCTTGGTGTTCTTTAGGGAAATTGTTCATCACCTAGTTAAGCTTACTCTCTGAATTTTTCATGATTTTAGGAGGTTTAAAACTGAGTTTATAACTAAAATTGTTAGGCTAGGTCCTGCTGAAATGCTGTTGAAATTTCTGAGTTAGTCCGAAACTCGAATTTTTACATATAGTTCCTAAATGAATTTGACCAGAGAATCTGTAGCAAAAATGTTCAATATCTAGCTTAGATCATGCTGTAAAAATTTCATGGTAAATGGGTGCTCAGTTTTTGAGTTAAGGTCTTTTTAGTGAAGCTCTGCCCTGCTGAAATTTCTGGGCAACGGCACTCTGAAAATGAATCTTTTACACCCTTTTACAATCTGAATTAATTCAACCATTGAATACCAAAAATGTGAGTTAGAATGTTTCTGAGTTTCTCACAAAATTTTAGAATTTTTGGGGTACTGGTTTAACAGTTATGGATTTTTGTTCTAAACTGCCAGTTTTTGCCATTTGCATGTTAAACACATCTTTGTGGGTCTAATGTGCGCTTGTAAATTATTTTTACAGATGATTGCCCCTGGGTTCATTGCGGTGAGCGCTGATGGCACGTTTGCCACCACTAGTTTGCAGTGGGACGGCTTCACACGCATTGCGTGGAGAGCCTTGTGTGCCGTCGGCTACACCACCCCTCCTTGCTACGAGGGGGTGGAGTACGAGGAGATGGGCGTGCCTAGCTGCCGAGTACGAGTGACCGTGCTCCCCCACCGGGCCACCCCGAGTGGGCGGACTTGAGCATGGAACTCATGTGCTACCGCGCCTTCGAGGCGGTGGAGTCGGCAGCCTTGATGGTGTTCCACACCCTCTCCACTCACCGACCGCAGGAGATGCTTCAGACGCCGTTGGGGTTGGTTCCAACTTTGGACCCCAACGATCCCGTGTGGCCGGATGGCCAACATAGCCACACTTCTCGAGATTGTACCATCGTATGACACCGTGTAGACTTTGGGCACGTGCTTGAGGGCTTTGTATGCTCTCCAGGACCTTCGCCGAGTTATCGCGGATGACTTGACTAGCCGTCTCACTGGAGCTACGTGGTACTCCCACTGGGTTGTCAGTCTCTTTACAGAGCAGCACGGTGGGTACACTCAGGCCGTACAGGCTGTTGCGGACCTCCAGGGTCAGCTACAGCAGCTCCAGGGTCAGGTACACCAGTTCCTGATCGAGTGTGGCGATCACTTGCAATAGATAGTGGACTTCCAGGCTGGGCAGCAGGAGTTGCCGGCTCAGATGGCAGACAGAGATGCTGAGAGGCTTGTGCACCTCCAGCATATCCAGGGCTTGCAGGACCAGGTTGAGGACTTGGAGCTTGCTGCTGAGGCTTTGGAGGTTGAGGTGGGCGTGCTACAGCAGGCACACCACCCACCGGGTGTTGGACCCGACGAGCAGATGGAGATCCAGCTGGACCCAGAGGAGGTTCAGGACATTCCCGGACTTGACTAAAGGAGCTTGGCACTCTATTTCTACTTGTAGCGTGGAACTCTCCATAGTTTGTACATAGGACCTAGTCTCTAGATGATGTAGTAGGAAACTTGACATGTACTCTTTGTTAGCCCTTTTGGCTGGTTTTTGTGCTAGGCTGACTTAGAGTATTCTTTTGTGTAGCTAGTTGCTACATAGTGACCCACATGTAATGGTGATCCACCACATTTTGTAATTTGTAATTATGGTGGAAAAACCCCGTTCTGGTAGCAATCTGCCTAAGAAATGAAAAGAAGAAAGTTATGATCATATCTGAGTTTTTCGATGAATACCAAAGTTGTTCTAAACTTTATAATGGTTATGCTCACAAAAATTCAGCATATTTGCATGTGTAGTTTAAGAAATATCAAATTTTTAGTAAGCTACTGGCTGCTGTCCAAACTGCTAGACAGAGCTTTGGAAATTGAATTTTTCGACCCCTGTAAAAGATGAATCTGATCTGGAGTTGAATACCAAAGTTGAAGCTTATGAAATTCTACACATGCTGACCAAATGTTAGAAAATTTGGACTTTTGTACAGAGTGTTATGAATTATTTACTCAGGACTGTGATGCTGTCTAAATTCTGAATTTTCATAAATTTGAATTTTCGTATGCATATTCTCCTTGTTATTCTTTTAAGCAAGCTTTGAATATGTATCTAATGAAAGTTCAAAATTTTTCAGAAGGCTGATAATGCTCACAACGTTCTGAGAGCTCTAATGGTCAGGGTGGTGGTGGTCTTCCCCCACCTCCACATATGACACCTACTGAGGCATTTATGGTTGCCCAAGCTTAAGTGATGAGGCAAATCCTCAATACTCAGAATTTGATTGCACAGAGGCTTTAGCAGCCCTTCAACCATCAAGGCATAATCAAGATGGGCTTAATGCGGTCATGACTTTTGAAAAGTTCAGAGCGATGAGGCCACCGTTGTTCACTAAGGCAGAAGAGCCCCTAGAGGCTGATGCCTTCATCAGGGCCCTAGAGGCCATGTTCTCCATCTTTACACTGCCTTGCTCAGAGGAAAATAAGGCAGGCTTCGCTGCCCAACAGCTTAGGGGTGAAGCATTAATCTGGTGGGAGCATTTCAAATCCATGCAGCCACGGGGCCACCAGGTTACTTGGGATGAATTCAAGAAGGCTTTCAAAGAGCATCACATCCCCAAGGGTCTTATTGATAGAAAAATGAAAGAATTAATGAACCTCAAACAAGGGTCTGACTCTGTCTATCAATACGCTCAAAAGTTTAACAACTTATGTCAGTATGGTGATTATCATGTTGATACTGACAAGAAAAAGATGGAGCGATTCCATGAGGGGCTTCATGGAGAGCTCTATGAAAGGCTGAATTTGATAAAGATAGACAGCTATCCTGAGTTAGTAAATTTGACTATCTCTCAGGAGGATGCCGTGAAAAGGGCTCAATAGGAAAGGAAGAGAAAGTTTAGTCAAGCCTCAGGCAGTGGTCAGGGCAAGAAGTTCAAGTTTGTGAAGAAGAATGTGTAGGGTGCCACCCAGCCATCTTCATCGGGACGCTGGGATGAAGCAGTCTCAGTATAAGCCGTCTGGCAACTTTGGCTACCGCAGCACCCAGCAAACAGCTCCTAGGCCTAGTGCACCCCCACCTGCCCGCAACAATGAAGATCGTCGTTGCTATAACTACGGACAGCTGGGGCATTATGCCAACAAGTGCACACGCCCTAGACAGCAAAATCAGCAAGGTCAGGGGCAAGGTTCTAAGGCTGGAAATCAGGGAAAGAAACAGAATGTGCAAGTGAAGCAAGGTCGTTTAAACTTCACCACAGTGGTTGATCTTCCAGAGGGAGCACCAGTATTGACGGGTACATTCTCTATCCGTGATCGTCCAGTTAATATATTATTTGATTCTGGTGCTACTCATAGCTTTATTAATGTGAAAACCATGAGTAATTTGGATTTGAAGTGGAGTCATACTAATCAGGCCTATATGATTGCCACACCGGGTGGAAAGGTTGCTTCACATCACGTAGCCTTAAGGGTACCGCTTGAAATAGGTAGCAAGACTTTTCCAACAAATCTTGTCACTTTAAGTCTGGATGGGGTAGATATTATCCTAGGCATGAATTGGATGACTCAGCACAAAGTTGTCCTGGATATTTCTGAGAGAATGATAGAAATCAACTCACCTATTGTCAGAAATTCAATTCTTTACCTTCCTCCCAAAGGCTATAAAGGCTCATGTGTTTATGCGGCCATTACTACTCAACTTGAGGATATTCCAGTGGTATGCGAGTACATGGATGTCTTCCGAGATGATTTGCCTGGCTTGCCACCAGATAGAGAGGTTGAGTTTGTCATTGAGCTACAGCCTGGCACCGCCCCTATTTCTAAGCAATCTTATAGAATGCCACCCAAAGAACTCGCAGAGTTAAAGAAACAACTTCAAGAGTTACTTAATAAGGGCTATATCCGCCCCAGCTCTTCTCATTGGGGCTGTCCCGCCCTCTTTGTAAAAAAAAGAAAGATGGTAGCTTGAGGTTGTGTGTGGACTACCGATCTCTCAATGCGGTGACTATCAAAAATAAATATCCATTGCCCCGCATTGATGTGCTATTTGATCAATTGGCTGGAGCTAAGGTCTTATCTAAGAACGATCTTCGGTCTGGGTATCATCAAATTAAAATCCGACCTTGTGATATTCCCAAGACGGCTTTCTCTACTCGTTATGGACTCTATGAATTCTTGGTTATGTCTTTCTGTAACATCCCTGATGTTTAGGCAACAGTGATCACCCTCATCATCAAGGCTAAGCATGTTAATTAACTTGGTTGACTTGGTCAAACACCTAACCCTAGGTCAAACCCTTCAAAACCAAGGTCAAAACCCTAGACATCCGGTAGATCGAACGGTTAGTATCCGACTAGTTATTATAGGGAGAGACGTATAATTGTGCCTTGCCACCGGCACTAACCACGATTCCTGGGTATAGATTTGCCTTGTGAGGATGTTTAGGATGCTTTTTGCATTATGCTAAAAGTTGTTAAGAAGTAAATAAATCACTTCATAATCTATCCTAAAGAACCTCACCAAAACGCTTTCACATCATCCCAATCTCATAGCTGTCCCTGTTTCACAAGTTTTGGATGCTCTGTTGGTCTGAATTTTTCAACCCTTTGAACAGAGTTTTCTGAAGAAAAGTTAGATACAAAAGTTGTGGCTAATCTTGTCTAGATCCTGCTCTAAAAATTTCAGAATTTTTGAGCAAGAGAATCTGGAGTTATGCTCAGTTTAGTTCCTGTCTGCTTGC
Source organism: Cenchrus fungigraminus (assembly GCA_036936925.1). NCBI lineage: Eukaryota > Viridiplantae > Streptophyta > Magnoliopsida > Poales > Poaceae > Cenchrus > Cenchrus fungigraminus. The sequence continues at coordinate 14,192,796 of CM072779.1, forward strand.
TGTTTTTCCTGGGAGATAGAGAACTAAACCTTGCTCTATTAGGGTATCTTCCTTTTGTTTTTAGCCCAGCTTTTGCATACCAATTTTGGGTCAAATAACTTCACTGAGTATCTGGAAAATTTTGAGAATTTTTGGCCTACCAGAATATGAGCTATATGCATTTTTGTGCTTTGGACAGAATCTGTTATCTTTTAACTCACACTAATCGGTGGGAGTTTTGTTGATACAGATGGTTGGACCGCTCTTCTGGGAGGTACGTCCTGACGGGATGGTCCGCATTGACGGGCTCCACATTGAGGGGTTTGCCCGCATTTTGTGGGACACTCTTCGCTCGTCAGAGTACACCACTCCTCCGACGTACGAGGCATTGGAGACCACGCAACTTGGAGTGCCTCGCTGCTATGTTCGGGTGACCGTGCCACTTCACCCTACTCACCCGGAGTGGCAGGACCTGAGCATGGATGTGTCAGGCGTCTGCATGCTGGAGACACTTGAGGTTGCTGCTTTGAGAGTGTTGAACACCTTTGGTGACCAGCACCCCCTCGAGATTTCTTCGGCTCCGGTGGGACTACTTCCGACCGTGGACCCCGCGGATCCCACGTGGAGGAGCTGCATGGGGAACATGGCAGCACTTCTGACTGAGAGGATCCCATTGGACGTACTGCACAAGATGTCACGGTGCGTGAATGCACTGTACCGTCTTCGGGCTCTCCGCAGTGTGGCTACCACGGACGTGTCCACCGTTGCTTTCGACACTGCTGGAGTGTTGGGAGTGCGGAATCACCACCTGTGCTCCATCTCGCTTGGCTGCATGGGACTGGAGCGAGACCTTGCGGAGGCACGACTGAGAATTGTTGGACTACAGGCTAGAGAGGCTCACTGGGTGACCTGTATGGCTCAGTGGGCACACCAGCTCGCTGATCACCTGCAGACTGTTACGGGACTCCAGGAGCAGCGAGATCAGATGCAGGTTGAGATGGATCAAATGAGGAATGAGCGCTTACAGCACATACAAGCAATAGCGCAGATGGAAGAGCAGCTAGAGTTGATGGACGAGGACTTGGGTGCTGCCCATGGCATGATTGCTGTGTTACAGTAGCCGCCACCACCACCAGTTCTGGAAGCTATGGAGGATAATCCGGATGACACTCAGTCCATGATAGATAGTGAGAAGGAAGAATCACAGGCAGAACCGATGGAGATTGCTTCATCTGCTTCCAGCTCTTCCTCAGTAGGCAATCTAGATGACTTCTAGATGGTAGTAGTTAGTGCAGCATGTGTACTCCTACGATGGCCTAATTTTGGTCTGTGATGGGATAGGCTAGCGCAGTTGGAATATTCTTTTGTGTGGCTAGAAGCTGCAAGATAACCACTAGTATGATGAATAAGGACCTAGCATGAGTTGTAGTCATGTGTTGTAATCTAGTGTCAGGCTGGGCACGAAATACCGAAAACCGAAACCGAACAAAAAAATACCGAAAACCGAACCGAAAAATACCGAAACCGAAAAGTTCGGTTCCTGCTCGGTTCCTAGTTCCTGGGAACCGAATTTACCGAGTAAAATCGGTATTTTTCCTTGGTTTACTGAAGAATCGAAGCTAGTACCGAACTAAGGACTCAAGAAAGAAATCCATCGGAGAAGCCCATCAGCGGCCCAAGAAAAAACCCTACGTCCCTCGTCACGAGTCACTCTGCCTCTCCGCAGTCCGCCCGTCCGTTGACCGCACACCGCAACGCACTCGATTCCCTCCCTCGTCTCGTCTCATCGTCTCCACCGACCGCCGTCACAGCTCGTCAGCTCCGTAGTTCGCGTCCGCTACTGCCCTCCCCGGCTACCGCGACCGCTACCGCGACCACTACCGCGAGTCTGCGATTTCGCGCGGTCGCGCCGACGGCGCAACAGCTCGTCTGCTCCTGGGCTCCCAGCGACCGGGCTGCGCCGGTGCACCGCAGCGTCGTCCGCCCGAGTGCCCGACCTGCCGGCTGCTGCCCCGCCCATGGCCCGTCCGGCCGTCCGTCGCCTCGCCCAGTGGCCTCCCCCGGCTGCATCGAGCTCATCCTGTCCCATCGTCGTGGGATCCCGGACGCGGTCCCGTCCCCGCGCGGCCGTCCATCCTTGACGCGGTCCTGTCCCCGTCCGACATCGGCCGGCCGTTCTAGCACTACGCGCGGCATGTCAGCGCCTTCATCCTCTGCCAGTCCGCCTCCGCCAGCGGCAGCACCCGACGCAGCCGCGCCGTTCGCCCCTCCGTGTTTGTTCGGTATTTTCGGTATTTACCGGAACCAAACCGAAAGAACCGATACCGAAATCCCTCGGTACCGAGAATTTTCTAGAACCGATCGGTACCCAGTTTGTGAGGAACCGAATTAAAGCGAGTACTGAAGAACCGAACCGATCGGTTCGGTATTACCGAACGCCCAGGGTGAATCTAGTGTATGATCTTGTGTTCCAAGACTTTCTGCAACAGTTCTAGTAATCTGTAATTTGAACCCCTTTTGATCAAATCTGAGCTATGCAATATGAAGGAAAGTTGTTGGAAATTTTATGTTGTGCATGCTCACAAATTTTCACCCTTATTGCTCTTTTGTGCTGAGAGTTATGAATGTTTTTGTAACCCTCGGCTGGCTGAAAAACAGCCAGGACAGAGAGTCAGTAAATGAATTTTTTTCAAGCATGGTAACATCAAAATCCGTGTATCAACTGAATACCAAAGTCGTAGTGCACGAGATGATGCTCCTTCTGACAAAATTTGAGCACCATCTGTTCATCGAGCCGGGAGATATGAATTTTTCATTTCAAGTGTTGTGGCTGACCCTCCTGAAAAATTATGCAATGAATGGATTGTTTCACATGTTCTACTTGTGCATAATTCTATCTGCAAGCTTGTGAATGTGTGGCTAATCTCTATTCCAACAATTTTTCAGATGGTGGGTTCCACTTGCAATACTCCCCACGGGTTCGGTGATGCTAGTGGTAGCAACCCACTGCCACCGCCACCTCCCATGACACACATGGAGACCTTCCTGTTGGCTCAAACTGACATGATGCGTCAGATCTTGCACAATCAGCAGCAGCAGCAACGCGGCAATCCGCGTGATGACCAGCCACAAGTGGCCAAGAATGAACACTTCACGGCTTTGAAGCCCCCAATTTTCACCAAAGCAGAGGAACCTTTGGAGGCTGATGCTTGGATTCTTGCCATTGAGGCCAGGTTCGATGCTCTCACGCTGCCATGCTCAGAGGAGCGCAAAGCCTGCTTTGCAGCCTTACAACTTCGTGGTCCTACTCTGATCTGGTGGGAACACATCAAGATGACGCAACCTGCTGGACATGCCATTACTTGGGATGAGTTCAAAACTGCATTCAAGACTCATCACATTCCTCAGGGAATGGTTGATCGGAAGATCAATGAGTTACTGGCACTAAGGCAAGGTTTTGACTCTGTGTATCAGTATGCCCAGAAATTCAACAACCTTTGTCAGTATGGGGGATACCATGTGGATAACGATGCGAAGAAGATGGATCATTTCCGACGTGGTGTTGATCCTGAGCTTTATGAATGGCTGAACCCCATCAAGACCGACACCTACCATGAGATAGTGAATTTGGCTATTTCTCAAGAAGATGCTACGAAGAGGACGCAGAATGCAAAGAAGAGGAAGGCTGCGTTCAACCCTAACAACACGCCGAATCGGAAGTTTCGCCTTGTGAAAAAGGTTTCCCAGGATTCTCAAAGGAACCAGAGGTCTGGACACTAGGTAGCTAAGCCTTCCCAGAATCAGCAGCGAGGAGACTATCGTTCTTCTGCTTCCCAGCAGCAGAATTACAAGCCCAATGCTCCACAGCCTAACCGGAATGCTAGGGATGGCAAATGCTACAACTGTGGTGAGATGGGACACTATGCTAATGAGTGCCCCCGTCCCAAGCAGCAGAACCAGCGCAACCAGCAGAACCAAGGACGTGGACCTAACTAGAACAACAAGGACAAGGGAAAGAAGCCGACCGTGCAAGTCAAGCAGGGTCGTCTCAACTTCACCACGATGGTGGGAATTCCAGAGGGAGCGCCAATAATGACGGGTACATTCTCTATCCGAGGCCAACCTGTTAAGATTTTGTTTGATTCTGGCGCCACCCACAGTTTTGTGAATGGAAAAATACTAGACAAGTTGGGGTTGATCACCCATCACACTAATGGGGCCTATTTGATCGCAACCTTGGGAGGAAAAAATTCTTCCAACAAAATCACCCAGAGGATACCTCTTGAAATAGGAAGCAAGACAATTAAAACCAACCTTATCATTCCAGGGTTGGAAGGCATAGATGTTATTTTGGGAATGAACTGGATGACTCAGCATAAGGTTGTCCTGGATATGTCCGAGCGAATGATAGAAATCAATTCACCATATGTCGGAGCCTCAACACTCTACCTTCCCTCTAGAGAGTCTGTGAATCCTTGTGCTTTTGTGGCCATAACTTCACAATTAGAAGATATCCCAGTGGTCTGTGAATATCCGGATGTCTTTCCTGATGATCTGCCGGGTATGCCGCCAGACCGGGACATTGAATTCGTTATCGAACTTCAACCTGGTACAACACCTATATCAAAAAGGGCCTACCGCAGGCCACCCAAGGAAGTGGCTGAGTTGAAGACCCAGCTTCAGGAATTATTGGATAAGGGTTTCATTCGCCTGAGTTCTTCTCCTTGGGGATGTCCTGCTCTCTTCGTTAAGAAGAAAGACGGTAGTTTGAGACTGTGTGTGGACTACCGACCTCTCAATGCGGTGACTATCAAAAACAAATACCCCCTTCCCCGCATTGATGTGTTGTTTGATCAACTCTCAGGAGCGAAGGTCTTTTCCAAGATTGATCTTAGATCAGGATATCATCAGATAAAGATTCGACCTTGTGATATTCCTAAAACTGCCTTTTCCACATGGTATGGGCTATATGAATTTCTAGTCATGTCCTTCAGACTTACCAATGCACCTGCTTACTTCATGTACCTCATGAATTCGGTATTCATGAACGAACTGGATAAGTTCGTAGTGGTATTCATCGACGACATCTTAATTTATTCTAAAGATGAAGAAGAACATGCCGAACATCTCCGCATTGTTCTGCAGCGTTTGAGAGATCACAAGCTTTACGCTAAATTCTCCAAATGTGAATTCTGGCTAGACAGTGTGAAATTCTTGGGCCACACTATTTCTAGTGATGGTATTTCAGTGGATCCAAGTAAAGTACAAGAAGTGATGGATTGGAAACTACCTAAGTCCATTCATCAGATTCGAAGCTTTCTTGGATTAGCTGGTTATTATCGTCGCTTTGTTTCAGATTTTTCCAGAATTGCCAAACCTATGACCGAACTTCTGAAGAAAGGAGTCAAGTTTGTGTGGGATGAGAGTTGTGAAAAAGCTTTCCACGTCCTAAAGCAATATTTGACTTCAGCACCTGTTTTGGCTCAACCAGACAACTCTAAGCCATATGAGGTTTATTGTGATGCCTCGGGTACTGGTCTTGGTTGTGTTCTCATGCAAGAAAATAGGGTCATTGCTTATGCTTTGCGAGCTCTTCGGCCCCATGAATTAAATTACCCCACTCATGATCTTGATTTAGCAGCAGTTGTTCATGCTCTCAAAATTTGGAGGGATTACTTGATGGGAACCCGTTGCAATATCTTCACTGACCACAAGAGTCTCAAGTATATCTTCACTCAGGCCGACTTGAATATGCGCCAGAGAAGGTGGTTAGAACTCCTTAAAGATTATGACTTGGAAGTACATTACCACCCTGGTAAGGCAAATGTCATTGCCGATGCTCTTAGCCGAAAAGCCCATTGCAATTGCTTATCCGTGGACACCTATAGTGACACACTGTGCCACGAGATGAACAAACTCAATTTGGAAATTGTTAATCAAGGTGAGTTAAATGCTATTGGCATGGAGACAACCTTGTACGACAAAGTTTTAAATGCTCAATCCAATGACGAGGATGTTAAAAAGATAAGGCAAAAGTTGTCAGAAGGTGATTATAAATACAAGTGTTTTCACCAAGACTCAAAGGGTACAGTTTGGTTTGGGCAACGTCTTGTTGTCCCAAATGATACTAGTCTCAGGAAGGAAATTTTGGATGAAGCTCATTTGTCCAAATTTTCAATTCATCCTGGGAGTAGCAAAATATACCAAGATTTGAAGGAAAACTTCTGGTGGTCAAATATGAAAGTCGAGATTGCCAAATATGTGTCTGAATGTGACACATGTCAAAGGATTAAAGCCAGTCATTTAAAAGCCGATGGTGTTCTTCAACCATTGCCGATACCTTCATGGAAATGGGATGATATAAGTATGGATTTCATAGTGGGACTACCTCTCATGTCTAAGCACCATGATTCTATCTGGGTTATTATGGACAGACTCACAAAGACCGCACACTTTATTCCCGTTCATACCATATACTCAGCCAAGCAATATGCAGAGATTTATCTTGAACGCATCGTGTGCTTACACGGAGTTCCTAGAACCATCGTTTCCGATAGGGGTTCTCAGTTCATGTCACGTTTCTGGGAACACCTACATACCTCAATGGGAACCAAGCTACTTCACAGTTCTACTTACCACCCTCAACCGATGGTCAGACTGAGAGAGTCAATCAAGTCCTAGAGGATATGTTGAGGGCTTGTATTATCCATTTCGACAAGAATTGGGACAATTGCCTGTCCTTGGCTGAATTCTCGTACAACAATAGTTACCAGGCTAGTTTGAAAATGGCACCATTTGAAGCTCTTTATGGAAGGAGATGTCGAACTCCTTTGAACTGGTCACAGACCGGGGAAAGGAAATTCTTTGGTCCAACTTTAGTTGAAGAAGCGGAAGAAAAAGTAAAAGTAATACAAGCAAATCTAAAGACAGCTCAAATGAGACAACAACATTACCATGATCAAGGAAGGAAACCTAAGCTGTATCAAGTTGGTGAATATGTCTATCTCAAGGTTTCACCAACAAAGGGAATTCAAAGGTTTGGAGTGAAAGGGAAATTAGCACCACGCTATATTGGCCCTTATGAAATCATTCAAGTTTGTGGACCAGTTGCCTATCGTGCTCAGCTTCCTGAACAGCTTTCAGCAGTCCACAATGTGTTTCATGTTTCACAGCTCAGGAGTTGTGCAAATAAGCCAGAGATAAAAGTCATCATCGAATCCAATGCTTGGATCGAACCTGACTTATCCATGGTTGAGCACCCTCTGAGAATTTTGGATCAAAAAGAGAGGAAGACTCGACGACATTCGGTAACAATGTACAAAATCCAATGGAGCCACCATAATGAAGAAGAAGCTACTTGGGAGACGAAATATTATCTCAACACCAAGTATCCAGGTTTTCTACAATCTCGCAATCGTAAGTATTTTCCCCCTACCTTCATCTTTATTTTCCGAATCTCGGGACGAGATTCTTTGTAAGGGGGGTAGGCTGTAACATCCCTGATGTTTAGGCAACAGTGATCACCCTCATCATCAAGGCTAAGCATGTTAATTAACTTGGTTGACTTGGTCAAACACCTAACCCTAGGTCAAACCCTTCAAATCCAAGGTCAAAACCCTATAATCTAGCGCGTTCTCCACTTTTCATATAACAACTTCAAAATCGGCCAATATGAAAGTTGTTCATTTTTACATGGGACACATTTCATTCAATTAGCGGCATTTGAAATTCAAAGTAGAAGACCCTCAAAATGTTGGTCAAAGCTCAGGGCAGTGTTGTGACCAAACAGAGACAATCCCAAACTTCAAGCCACGGTATCTCCAAATCCATAGACTTTTACATAGGACGGCTGTTGCAAAAATTGTTGGCGGTTAGCTGGTCTACAAGTTTTGTATTTGGCGAATTTTCGGTGCAGTTCAAAATTTTGGGAGAAACAGCCGGTCAAACAGGGCTCCAGCAAACAAATTTGGGTCGGCGCTCTGGCCACGTGTCGCGCGCACCAAGCTCCTACCCCGGCGTCCATGCCGCCGTCCACATGCCGTCTGTGGGCCCCCGCGCGCCGTCAGGTACACCGCGCCCAGGCGCCACCTCCCGAGGCACATCCGGCCTGAATGGCCCGCGCCAGGGTGCAGAGACGCCCGGCCGTGCCGCGCCGTGCCCGCGCCGCGCGCTCGCGCCTTGCGCGGCACTATCGCCGCACTTGTGCCCGCCTTGCCCCCCGCCTGCGCGAGCCGCGTGAAGGCCAGGTCCCCGCGCAGCTTCCCGCCGGCGTCACCGCCTATAAAAGGGCAATGCCCCGCAGCACCGTGCCCGTGCCGCCCACTCCTTGCTCCGCCCGCATGCCATTGACGCCGCCGTGGACCTCCACCCTTCGAGCCACCCCGTGCCCATCTGAGCAGCCGAGCACCACCCCTCGGTCCCACTGCAGCCTCCAGTGCCGCACCTTGACGTGCACCGCCGTCCAGCTCGCCGGAGCCGAGCCTCCCACGGTCGGGGATCCACGCCGCTGCCGAGCTCACCCGCCGACTGCTCCTCCGTCCCGTCCAAGCGACCGGACCGGCCCTAGGTGAGCCCCAGATGCACCTCCGCCGCTTCCCCGGCCAACTTCGGCCATCCCCTCGCCGGATTCCGGCCGGACCCGCCGCCCCTGTGGCCAAGGGCCGAATTGCAAGCTCCCAAATACTTCCAGGGTTTCAACCGCGAAAGCAGGGACCCCGGTGTAAATGCGAGGGCAGAGTTGTGAATAGAAATCTTTGGCCAGGGACCTATCAGCAAAAGAGATTCTTCCTTTTTGTTTTAAATCTTCTGAATCTTGTAAAATCAAGAAAAATTCACAGAAAAATTATAAAAATGCAAAATCAACTGTTTTGGAATCCTTGTGAAGAACACTAACTTTTCTACAAAGGGAGTTTTCAAATTTTTGTGTATATTTTAAATAATTTTGAATTTACCTTTTTAGATAGATCTGAAATAATTCAAATTCTATGCATGATCTGAAGCTCAATTTTGGATATGTTGTTCTAGATGTCATGTTGGTCTTCTGGTTTATATTTGGCACAAAGTTACTAAGTAGATCTTTAGCTATGAATTAAAGTTGTTTTTCAGCATTGTTCCTGTTTATAATTTTTGTAAATTAATCTGTTGATCTTTTAGGTCCAATCTTTTTGATATGGTCTTGTTTTATGGTTTTGCACCCATGATAAATAGTAGAGATGTTTTTATCATGTTTTATTGGGTCAAGTAATTTTTGCACAAGTTTAACCTTCCTTCATAAATTTAAATTAATTTAAATTTTTCTTTGCTGAGTAAGTGCATATCTCTTCATGATTAGGTGTTTTGAACCTCTATATGAATTTCTAGCTCAATATGTGGTATATTTATTTTTGTATGATTTATTCTTGTTTTTAATGGATGAATCTAGTTGTATTTTTCATGCTAGATCTATGGCTTGGATTGATCTAAATTTTTGGCAGTAGCTCATGTGTAGTATGTTGTGCCTCTCTGCAAAGTTTCATGGTTATATTGTTTGTATTTCTTCCAGAATGAATTTTTGAAGTAAATCAAGCTTAATCTATGAATTAAAAGAAAAATAAAAATCACCTTTGTTTTCTTTTCAAATATTTTGGTTGAGCTTCACCAAATCACACTATGAACAGCACCCCATATTTTGGTGAGGAAAAATTAATTAATTAATTAATTTAAATGTGCACACAATCACCATCAAATAAGGAGTTAAACCCCACACGCATACCCCTTTCTTTGATAGGAAGAGTATGCTGGATATATCCTTATCCAGGTGAATGTGGTCACTCATACACCCCCCACGTTTACCCTTCAATTCTAAGCTGTGTTCTCACTCCTCAGTTACAAATACAAGAAGTTAATGCATATGCATGTCGTGTAGAACTTCCGGACGGGAACTACGAGTTGGTGCCGGAATCCGAGGGAGATCTCGCTGAAGGAGAAGTGAACGTGGTGGAAGTGCAGCAAGACCTGAACCAAAGTTCGGAGGTTTTCTCCACTGACTTTGCTAGTGAAGGCAAGCCTCGGAGCATAACCCAGTTTTCTAACTCTTACATTTATGATATGTAATGTTTGTGCATTTACGTTTCAGAAGTTGAATTGAAACCCTAGATGCATGATCATAGGTTCCTATGCTCGAATACTAGCATGATTGGTCGCTAGTTGCCATGCTCTAAGGACACGGTAAAAGTCAAGTGATGTTCGTCACTCGCGAGCTATAGGTCTCTTATGTTGGAATCATAAGATTTTGCAAAATGGATATGCTCATGTGGTAAGTGCATGGGACTGGCTCCAGCCAGTAGGTCTGTGGTTAAGCGTTTGAATGTACTAAACATTTGCTGGGAATGGGACCGGTAAGCCTAGTACCCGATTGGCACGGCAAGGGAACTTTAGTGTTACTACTCCTGGGTTCGTCCCCTGCTGCAGCTTAATTGTGGTTCATGTGTGGGGTTGGGGAGGCGAGGCCGAACCAACCACCTTGTACCAAGGACTGTAGCCCCTGTTCCCGAACTGAGGATTGACAAGAACCGCCTGGTTGGTGTATACCCCACCCCCTTTGGTTTCTAGTTGGCTGTTTTTGGGATGTGCATTCTTCCGTGTGTTTAGGTCCACCTTGCAAGGTTATTAATCGATCGATCATCGGCCTCTCACCGTTACCCGAGATTGCTTAACCATACACTCTATGTCCCTTAATGATGGAACTGAGAAGTAATGTGGATGTATGCTTAATTGTTTGCACAACTTATGCTTGCAATAGTTGCTTACTTAGTAATGGATAATCAACTAGAATTTTGAGCTAAAATTCGAAAGTAAGGACCTACTCTTTGTTTCTTTTCAGCAAAAGAAACCCACTAGCCAAAGAGCCTTGCATGTCTAGAGAGTTGGTAATTTTTCCATCACCCGACGGTTAAGTCTTGTTGAGTATTAGCATACTCAGCCTTGCTTTTGTTGTTGTTTTCAGATGTCGTGAATGATGATGGGTTTCCGTGGCCTGGTTCTCTCCCACCCGGTTGGGAAGTGGAGTGGGAGGACGACAATGCTTAGTGACGTCATGGACGGCCTCCTATGATGTTATTTATGATGCTTAGTATTTTATTTCCGCTGTGTTTCGAACTCTGAACTTTTTACCTTATGCAAAAGACTTGGTTTGTAATATTAAACCTTATGAAGCTTGATGTAATAATTTGTGAAATGTTTGTCTCTGGACTCGCCGTCGTGTGAATTTTTATGTACAAGTCTTCGATCCTGGTTAAAGTGATTTACCGGGCTTGACCCGGCAGAGGCGACAAGTTACTTCTGTGTTATTGCTTAACGACCAAATGGACTGGTTTAGGCAATAATATGGAATTAATTTGGGCGGTTCTGTCACACTTTCGGTCTTACAAATGCCCCAGCCTACTTCATGTATCTTATGAATTCCGTATTTATGACGGAGTTGGATAAATTTGTGGTGGTATTCATTGATGACATCCTTATTTATTTTAAGAATGAGGAAGAGCATGCGGAGCATCTTCGCATAGTCTTATAACGCTTAAGAGAGCACAAACTTTATGCTAAGCTCTCCAAGTGTGAATTTTGGCTAGATAGTGTTAAATTTCTGGGGCACACTATTTCTAGCGAGGTTATATCTGTCGATCCAAGCAAAGTGCAAGAAGTTATGGATTGGCAACCCCCTAAATCTGCTCATCAAATCCGCAGCTTCCTAGGCTTGGCTGGATATTATCACCGCTTCATTCCGGATTTCTCTAGGATTGCTAAGCCTGTGACTGAGCTGCTAAAGAAAGGTGTAAAATTTGTGTGGAGTGAGGCTTGTGATAAGGCTTTCCGAAAATTAAGGGAACTTTTAACTTCAGCCCCAGTGCTAGCGCAGCCGGACAATTCAAAACCATATGAAGTTTATTGTGATGCTTCAGGCACGAGTCTTGGCTGTGTTCTTATGCAAGAAAATTGGGTTATTTCCTATGCCTCACGGGCACTTCGCCCCCATGAAAAGAATTATCCCACACATGATTTAGAGACCTAGCAGCGGTTGTTCATGCTTTGAAAATTTGGAGGCATTATCTTATGGGAAACCGCTGCAATATCTTCACTGACCACAAAAGCCTCAAATATATTTTCACTCAAGCTGATTTAAATATGAGGCAAAGAAGATGGTTAGAGTTGATAAAAGATTATGATCTTGAGGTCCATTATCATCCTGGAAAGGCGAATGTAGTTGCAGATGCTCTTAGCCATAAGGCTCACTGCAATTGCCTATCGATGGAACCTTATAGTGACACTCTATGTGAGGATTTGAGAAGGCTAAACTTGAAAATTGTTGAACAAGGAAGCCTAAATGCTATCTCTGCCGAGTCTGACTTATTTGATAAAATTGTTAAGGCTCAACTTCAGGATGAGGGTATTCTTTTGATCAAACAAAAATTGTTAGAAAAAGATCCTAAACATGATTGCTTCCGGAAGGATGAGAAAGATATAGTCTGGTTTGGGCAACGCCTTGTTGTTCCTGATAATTGGGAGTTGAAAAAAGAAATCTTTGATGAGGGTCATCTCTCTAAATTCTCTATTCATCCTGGGAGTAGTAAAATGTATCAAGATTTAAAAGAGAATTTTTGGTGGTCCAATATGAAGGTGGACATAGCCAAATATGTGTCGGAATGCGATACGTGTCAAAGAATTAAAGCAAGTCATTTGAAACCTTCTGGTACTCTTCAACCCCTACCTATACCTTCATGGAAGTGGGATGACATAAGTATGGACTTTGTGTTCGGACTTCCACTCACATCTAGAAATCATGATTCCGTCTGGGTTATTGTGGATAGGTTGACAAAGACAGCTCACTTTATTCCCGTCCACACCAAATATGATGCTAAAGATTATGCAAGTCTTTATGTTGAGCACATAGTTCGCTTGCATGGTGTTCCCAAGGCTATCATTTCTGATAGGGGATCTCTCTTTGTGTCACATTTTTTGGAACAATTACATAAATCATTTGGCACCAAAATTATACGGGGTTCACCTTATCGTCCTCAGACTGATGGTCAAACTGAGAGAGTAAACCAGATTCTAGAGGACATGCTGCGAGCCTGTGTTATTCACTCTGATAAAAGTTGGAACAAGTACCTATCTTTGGCGGAATTTTCTTACAATAATAGTTATCAAGCAAGCTCGAAAATGGCACCTTTTGAGGCTCTTTATGGACGGAGATGTCGCACTCCCTTGAACTGGTCACAGACCGGGGAGAGAAAATTCTTTGGTCCAGCCCTAGTTAAGGATGCTGAAGAAAAAGTGAGGGTAATCAAGGAAAATTTGAGAATAGCCCAAGAAAGACAAAAGAGTCATTATGACAAGGGAAAGGCATCTAGAGAATACAAAGTTGGTGATTTTGTGTATTTAAAAGTTTCGCCAACCAAGGGTGTCCAAAGGTTCGGTGTGAAAGGAAAGCTAGCTCCTCGCTACATTGGCCCTTATGAGATCATTCAAGTCTGTGGGCTAGTGGCATATCGTATTCGACTCCCTGAGCGGTTCTCTGCTGTACATAATGTGTTTCATGTCTCCCAATTAAGAAGATGTGCTCATAAATCGGACAGGGAAGTCATTGAAGAAACTAATGCTTGGATTGAACCGGATCTATCTGTCGTCAAACATCCTCTAAGGATTCTTAATATAAAAGAAAGAAAAACCAGAAGACAATCCGTGAAGATGTATAAAATTCAGTGGAGTCATCACCATGTCGATAAAGCTACTTGGGAAACTGAACATTATCTCAATGAGAATTATTCGGGTTTTCTTCAATCTAGACACCGTAAGATCTTTCCCCTATTTGCATCTTTTAATTCCTAATATCGGGACGAGATTTCTTTTAAGGGGGGTAGGCTGTAATATCCCTGATATTTCATTAGTCATAAGTACTGTAATTAGTGAGGTTAAGCAAGATTAATTGGCTCATAAACATGTTTGACATGATTTATCACACATTTGCACAAAGGCCCTTGGTCAAAGTCAAATTCTAGGTCAAACCCCTATAGATCCAAAAGGCTGATTTGGTTTTCTTACCCGTTCTCCAAATTTCACTATAGAAGTTCAAAATCGGCCAATATAAAAGTTTTTCATTATTTCCGGGAACACATTTTTCATAATTGGCGGACATTCAAATTTTGAGTGCAAAGCCGCTTAAATTTGAGACGAAGTTCCTGCGCATAGTAATTGGGGGCCGAGATTTTATGGATTTTCATTACGATTTTCCAACAAATTTATGCACCAAAACATATGACGCCCTTTGTGAAAGTTGTAGGTCTATAGCTCCTCTACAACTTCTATTTTTAGAGATTTTCAAGTGTGTTATCACTTTTTGGAGTTTATCATTTCCAAAGACGGGTACAGGAAACGGAATCTGGGTGCAGCCGCCGGCGTCGCGCGCTCGGCGCGTCGCCCCTGTGCGCGCGAGCACTGCTGGGCTTTCGTGTCCACGTGGCACCATCGGATGTCTCCGGTGTACGGACATCTCGACGACTCCGCTGTGCACCCGCCGTACCCCGTGGGACCCTCCGCCGGCCTTGACTCTCCCGTGTGCCGCGCCCAGGCAGCGAGCCGCGCCGGGCGAAGCCACGCGCCCGCGCGCGAACTCGCCGCGGGGCCAACGCATGCATGCCGGGCCAGCTGTCGAATGCCCCAAGTTGTCCACACCGATCCATAGGCCCGTCGTACCTCGCATTTGTCGTGAACCCAGGCGCACAACTCGTTACACCACGCGCCGCGGCTTCTCCTCTGGCTTGTGCGTCGCTGGCCGTCCAGTGCCGCACTGCCGCCACAACCACCTCCGGCCAGTGACTCTACCCCCTACCCTCCTCCACGCGCACCCTTTGCCCTCCTCCACCCAGCCAAGCCGCCGCTAGATAGCCAAGCCGCGCCGTCGCCGGCCGTAGGGCGCCACGGCGGACGCCCGAGGCTGGCCTCGCCGCCGGTACCATTCAAGCCGTCACCGACCCGGCCGTCCCCACCATCCGCTCTAGGCAAGTCAGGTACTACCACAGGGCTGCTCCCCGGCGAGCTCCGGCCATGGATGCCGCCGCCGGCGAGTTACAGACCCGCCAGGGACCCAATTGCGTTGATTGTAAACTTTCCAGGTTGTTTTCCGTGAAGCGAGGGTACATTTGTAATTTCGGAAATTTCTGTCAAGGGTCCCTATGTAAAGTTGGTTTAGGGTTTCGACTGTAACTTCAAAAATCCATAAAAAATTGTAAAAAAATAAAAAAAATACAAATCCAACTGTTTTGGATTCCCTGTGAGTAGATCTACAACTTTTACGAAAGTTGTATAGGGTTTTTCTGAGTAGTGTTTAAATGTAAATTCAAACTCAGTTTGAGATCTTTTTATTGTAATTCAAAATGTACTCATGTAAATGAAATGAAATTTGGATATGTTATTGTGTGCTCCATGATCAGATCTGTGACCAAGTTTAACACATTTTTGTTTTGTAAAATTCTAGTTATAATTTTTGGAAGATTTATGTTAGTTTAAGCTTGATGCTTTTTATAGTTCCCTCAAAATATAAATTCCTTAAGCACCAATGAATCCTAGGCTTTTGTCATGATGTTAAGCATCTCTAGAAAAATAATGGTGATTTTAGGAGTCTGTTTGATTAGTGTTTGGTATTTATGCTTGTGAAGGATGTCAAATTCATAACTTGAAAAATATGATGAATCCACTTGAATGTGTTGAGTTGGAACTTAGTTTTGGTATATTGGAACTGTATGAAAAATTTGGGGTCAAAAAGACTAGTGAATCTTTTTGTGTGAATTAATGAAGTTTACCTAGGCTGTCTGTTGTCTTTTTCATTTAAAATAATGTATAAATGATCATGAGCTAAATATTTATATTTAAGTTTATTTTGGTCATATGCTATTGTGGTTAAGTTTTCAAGCCAGTTGGAGTCTTATTTTAATTATTATGAATTTAATCACCATCAAAGTAAGAGTTACTTCATCATCACTCACCCATACCCTTAATGAAGTTTAGTAAGCTAATTTGTCTAAATGTGCACACAATCCCCTTTAAATTAGTTGTTAGCTCACTCTCAGCACACACCATACTTTTGTGAGTCTTCTTGTTTGTTTTGATGAATGTGGCCAACAATAGTTGGGTTTAATTTGTAAAATATCTCACCTCCACCCCATAACTAATGCATATGCATAACGTGTAGATCTTCCAGACGGGACGTACACGCTTACTGAGGAGGAGGGATCCGCTAGTGGGGAGTTGAATCAAGCTAGTGGACAACAAGACCTGGACCAAAGTCCAGAAGAGCCAAAGGCTAGTGTTGAGTCAGAAGAAGGCAAGCACCGGAGTCACATATAACCTTTTTGGATTAAATCTCAAATCTTTTACCTTTCCGGTATTTATGCTTTACTTTGTGCATTTAAGTTTCAGGAGTTGTTTGAAACCTAGATGCATGATTCTTAGGACTCCTATGCTCTTTTACTAGTACGTTAGGAACGCTAGTGTCATGCTCTAAGGATACGGTACAAGTTGAGTAATGACTCATTCCTCGCGAGATATAGGATGCTTATGTTGGAATCATAAGTTGGTTAAATTGACTCGCTCATGTGGTAAGAGCAATGGGTTCGGTCTCGACCGAGTAGCATGGTGCTGGTTTAAGCTATTGAACATACCAAGTGCTTGTCGGGAATGGGACCGGTAAGCCTAGTACCTAATGAACCAGTGCGGGGACTTTATCGCTACTAATCTTGAGATGCATCTCCCGGTTTGATTCCGGTAGTGCAAGTGTGAGTCTGGGTGTGTCGTGTGAGGGCGTCCCAGTAACCTTGTACTTAAGACTGTGGCATATGTCCCTTATCTGGGGAGTGACGGGAACCGCCTGGTCGGGGTAAATCCCGCATTTGTTTTTCTTTGGATTCTTTGGGGTCTAACTTCTTTCGTGTATCTTGGGTTTACCTTGCAAGGATATAAATCGATCGATCGTCGGTCACTCGCCGTTATCTGAGTCGGCTTGACCACTGGCTACCCTATGTTTATTTATGAAACATTTTGGATTAATATTGTTGATTGATTAATCTTGTTTGCACAACCATGCTTGTTTAGATAGGTGCTTACCTAGAATGGTTAACATACTAGAACTTGAGCTAAAATTTGAAAGTAAGGATCAACTCTTAGTTGCTTTTGGCAAAACAAACCCACCAGCTAAAAAGCCTTGCATGTCTAGCTATGTCTTTTATTTTGACGGGTCAGTCTTGCTGAGTATTAGCATACTCAGCCTTGCTTAATTTGTTGTTTTCAGGTAACCCCATCTGGCCTGATACTATTCCAGATGGATGGGAGATTGAATGGGAGAACGATGATTAGGAGTGATATATTGTGGATGGCCTCCCATGTGTATCACGCGCTTAGTTTAATTTCTACTGTTTAAACTCTGAACCATATTTACTTTCATGTACGAAAAATCTGGTTTGTAATATTAAGTACTTGAGGACTTTTATGTAATGTAATGATGTACTCTGGTCCCGCCTTCGTGTGGGCTTAGCGCATAGGCTCGATCTTGTATTAGTGATTCACCGGGCATGACCCGGCAGAGGCGACAAAATAACTCCTGGTTATCGCTTATGAGCCACGTGGACCGGCTTAGGTGATAATCCAGATTTATTTTGGGCGGTTCTGTCACACAGAGGTTGCGGCGCGGAGGCCGCCGGACCTAGAGGCTAGCGGACGGCGACGACAACTAACCTGAAGGCCGGCTTGGACGGTGACGGTGTGCTGCAGGGGACACGCGTGGGAGGGCACCGACGAGCGTAGGCCAAAGCGGGTGGAGGGCGCCGGCACGGCCGGCGGGAGAGGCCATCGTCGAGCTACGCAGGCTGACGGGAGAGGTCGCCGCCGTCGGGGAGGTGGACCGGCGGGCGGCTGCGTGGGTGAGGCCGCCGTCGGGGGGAGCTGGAGCTTGAGGTGGCCGGCGCTGGAGCTGGATCTGCAGCTCGTCGACGACGGAGCTCGAGGCCGGGGAGAGCTGGACGGCGGCGCTGAAGGTAGGCGATGGTTCTCCCTGCCGATGGATGCGGATAAGACTTCGGTGGAGAAAAGAGAAAAATAAGAAGAAAAATAAAAGGAAAAATAGGAGGAAAAAGAAAAGAAAAAATATTATGAACATTTCACTCTTTACACAGTGGCCCTGTTTAGT
The DNA here is from genome assembly GCA_036936925.1 of Cenchrus fungigraminus. Taxonomy (NCBI): domain Eukaryota; kingdom Viridiplantae; phylum Streptophyta; class Magnoliopsida; order Poales; family Poaceae; genus Cenchrus; species Cenchrus fungigraminus. The sequence continues at coordinate 14,210,986 of CM072779.1, forward strand.
TCCGGTGAGAAGGGTGAAATTTTTGCGTTGGGAAGCGCGCGTAGAGAGAAGAAATGAACTAACACGGTCTTCTAGGTGGGAATTTTGGTGAAAATTCAGTGAACTAAACGGTGTCTTAGGAGAAACTATTTTGTCAAATATTTTTTCAAAACAGTTTCAAATTTATAAAAAAAAATCCGCTCCACCTGCATCCGGAGCTGCCACACGTGTATCCGCAGCTGTGCCAAACGCAACGCATAATTTCTGGCTGCTGCCTTTTCCACCGCACGATGACTATGATGGACCTGGAGTTCGGCGGCGTCCGCGGCCGAAAAGCCATAACTCCCAAGTCTCCATCGTCGTCACTCATCAGAAAGGGACACGAGTGGTTTCAAAAAAACAAAAGAAAGGGACACGAGGACCGGGCGGCATGGTCAGTCTCGGCGCCCACGTCTCGCCGCTGCCCTCATCCCCTCCCCACGCTCCCCTCCTCCGCTCCAGACTCTCCTCGCCCTCGCCCACCGCCCCCGCCGCGGTCGCGGCCAACGCCTCCGCGCCTCGCTCGCTCTGCTTCCTCGGCCGCAGCCGCATCCGCAGCCGCAGCAATTTCGCTGCGGAGCGGACCCGGAGGCCCACCATGGCCGCGGCGATCTCGCTGGAGGCCGGCGACGGCCTGGCTCACGACCTAGGGTCCGCGGCCGTCACAGCGGGCATCGCCCTCGCGCTCCTCAAATTCTTCGAGGAGCTCGCCAAGCGCGGCGTCTTCGAGCAGGTAAAGCGACCTTCGTGTGAACCCTCCCTTCTTCGCCTGTCTTCGCCGATTATTGGGGTAACGCTGGAGATGATGCATGCGCGTGTGCTTGATGGTAATAGCGTGAGGAATTCCAGTGAGTAGTACCAGCAGTAAAGAAGCCACTGCTGCATTACGTTAATGAACGAATTGAACGAAAACTAGTGGGGACTGGGGTAGTTTCTATCCTGTGAACTCTGCTCGTTTGAAGTACAATTGGCATGTTCAAACTACACAATGGTTCGTGGGCTCGTTGCTGCTGAAGTTACAGAAGCCGTGAATATCGCATCATCACTCTCAGTACACTGAAATACTGAGGTGCTCCGTACTCGCGTCAGAATCTTCTGTAACCAGTACTGGCAGAAAGGAAGCCAGTGCTTCACTTTTGGGTTGTAACTCCATATTCCGGCAGTACTTCACTGGGTTGTAACTCCAGATTCCGGCATGAGTTGTCAAATGTGAATTGTGCTTCTGAAAAGTGCAATTTAGTCACAGTGAATGGAGTGAGTCAGTCATTTTTCTTGCTTTTGCATGAGTTGAGTATCACTGCAATGAGGTATCGCAGATTTGCAGTAAACTTATTGTTCAGTTGGCACAGGACAGGAGCTCTGAGCTGCCAAGTGCTTAATATTAGATGTGCCTTTCAGAAGTATCTGTTGTGTTGTTGCTGTGAGATAGGATATTTTTAGGTGAAATTGGTGATGAGGTCGTAGTCAAATCCCACACATAACCTTCGGTAAAAATAAATTGCTTAGTGCTGAGTTTAAATCTTTATTTTCAGTTACTAAATGAGCGATAGTTCAGCAGCTATCATTTAATACATTTATGAAGAGTTGGGAAAAACAATTCTGTAGTTCCCGAAAAACAAAGCTTTTAACCTTTTGGACTAATGCAACAGTGCGGAATTCCGCAACAGTGCACCCAGTTTTTCAACTGTTCCTGGCTGCCTCAAAGTACAGTATGTAATGAAAAATGCATTTTGCTTTTGTGCAGAAACTCAACAGGAAACTTGTTCATATAAGTGTTGGGCTGGTGTTCTTGCTGTTTTGGCCTCTTTTCAGGTAATAGCATCCTCAGATGCCCAAATTTTTGCATATCATCATTGTAGTGTTCATATATTGACATTTCATACAGCTCTGGTACACACGCTCCTTTCCTTGCTGCCCTAGCACCAGGAGTTAACATTATAAGGATGTTTCTACTGGGGCTGGGAATAATGAAAAATGAAGCTATGGTTAAATCAATGAGCCGCTCTGGAGATTACAGGTTCAGTTACAAATACACAGCTGTTCATTTGATACAGATTTTTCTGAGACCTGTCCTTCCTATGTTGATACTTCAAGTCATGGCCCTCTGGCAACTGAATGTTCTCTTGAACACAGGGAACTTCTCAAGGGCCCACTGTATTATGCTACCACTATTACTTTTGCCACTTCTGTATTGTGGAGAAGCTCGCCAATTGCTATTGCACTTGTCTGCAACTTATGTGCTGGGGATGGTGTGTTCGTAGATCTGCATTTGGCACTTTCAATCCTATAATAAACCTTTCATTTGCAGCATAATTTTGCAGTCCTTCACATAGTTGTTGGAAACTGTATGACACTAATTTGCTTCTTTTATTTCTTGATAAAAGAAAAAAAATACTATTTCTGCACATTCCAAATGGCTTCGTACTGCAAACATGAGAACTAATAAATTACCCTGTCTATGCATTCCCATATCCCAGGTATAGCTGATATAGTGGGGAGACGTCTAGGTAAAGAGAAGCTTCCATACAACCCCAACAAATCATATGCTGGAAGCATAGCAATGGCGCTTGCTGGTTTTCTGGCTTCAGTTGGGTAATGTCTGATGAATTACTGAATTCCTGATTGCATCTGCTTGTTTTTTAATCATTCAGTTTCATATTGTTCAGGTACATGCATTACTTCCACACTTTTGGTTTCATTGAGGAAACATGGTACATGGCATTAGGCTTTCTCGTGGTGTCTATAGCTGCTACGCTTGTTGAATCACACCCAATCAGCACAGAACTGGACGACAACTTGACCGTTCCCTTAACATCATTCCTAGTCGGTAGCCTCATTTTCTGATGTTTAGCCTCTAAGGGCAGGGACCAGGGAAGATGTTTTTTCTGTCTGTTCTAACATGTAAAGATTACAAACAAGTGTAAATTGTGAGAATTGTACCTTGAGAACAATTAATATATTTCCTGTTTATTAACCAGCATTACATGTCTTAATATCCCCTGATCCTATGCCCAAGGGATGCACTTGTAACGATCCTAGGGATCGATACAGATAAAGGGGTGGTCCTCACCACAACGGCGTCACGCCGGAGGGCCTGGACGGAGGTTGGTGGCCGCAGCCGGAGGGAAAGGAGAAGAAGAAGCAGGGTCGCCGACGGCGAGAGAGGAAGAAGAAGACTAATTGTCTGTCTTGATAATTCATTGATGTTCATTCCCATGCCAAGCTGGGTACAAGTACTGGCCGACTTGGGCCTTTACACGGGCTCATCAGGCCCAACGCTAGGCTCGCAGGCCCAATTACTCATTCACACATGGGTCACGGCCCTGGTCGTGACAGCACTGGATCTGTTCAGCTATCATCAGTTTCTCTGATCGAGGAAGCTAGGGTTTTGTTATCCTAGTGACAGCTGACATGCTCTTTTCTACTGCAAGATATCAATTCCCTTATATTCTGATAACTCAGAGAAGTTCAAATCAAGTTGGTAGGTTGTTAAACCAGGAATGCCGTACCAAAGGTAGACATGCCTCCCAGCATTTCTGTAATCTGGCTGGTATCGAGCGTGCCTAATCACTTCTTATGAACTCCATGTTGGCTTGTTGGGACTTTACATTTGCGCGTTTCTGTTGGATCCTGGATCAAATCATTACCTTACTGCGAATTCGATCCTTGGATTTCGGCACAACATACATCTGCGTGCCATATATGCTTCGCGTAATCCAAGTTGTGGTTACAAAACTAGGATGGTGACGTGCTGACAGCAATGGGTGGAGGCTGCAATCCAATCCCTGGCTGTTTCTTCATGCTCACCCTAACATTAAAAAAAAGAGGTCTCCATTTCGAGGATCTTTGAACTGGAATATACTGAATGTTCCAAATGCGTCTTCCATGGCACCAAATCTTCAGTTCAGAGCTGCCCGGTTTGACCCGTAAACCGGCTACGGTTCCCCACATCTGGTCCCCCACCAGACGTCGCCATCGGTTACACGTCTCAAGCGTAATCAAACCCAACCTGCACTAGATTAACCCCAGAAATCACCATCTCAGCTAGGGACCGAGGGCTATTAAACGCCCACTTCGCTCACCATTGTTCACGTACCCCCTTGTGCAAGTGCAAAGCTTTTGCTCCAACAAGCAGAGCCAATGCACTTCGCGTCCACGAGAATGGCGTCGCCGCCGGAGCCGGGGCCGTACATGCCGGACCTCCCCGCGGTGCCGGCGTGGCTGAACAAGGGCGACAACGCGTGGCAGCTGGTGGCGGCCACGTTCGTGGGGCTCCAGTCCATGCCGGGCCTCGTCGTGCTCTACGGCAGCATCGTGAAGAAGAAGTGGGCCGTCAACTCCGCCTTCATGGCGCTCTACGCGTACGCGTCCACGCTCATCGTCTGGGTGCTCGTTGGCTTCCGCATGGCGTTCGGGGAGCGCCTGCTCCCGTTCTGGGCCAAGGCCGGGCCGGCGCTCACGCAGGACTTCCTCGTCCGCCGCGCCGCGTTCCCGGCCACGGCGCACTACGGCCGCGGCGGCGTCCTGGAGACGCCGCGCACCGAGCCCTACTACGCGGAGGCGTCGCTCGTGCTGTTCGAGTTCGAGTTCGCCGCCATCACGCTCGTGCTGCTCGCCGGATCGCTCCTCGGCCGCATGAACATCAAGGCGTGGATGGCCTTCACGCCGCTGTGGCTGCTCTTCTCCTACACCGTCGGCGCGTTCAGCCTCTGGGGCGGCGGATTCCTCTACCAGTGGGGCGTCATCGACTACTCCGGCGGATACGTCATCCACCTCTCCTCCGGCATTGCAGGCTTCACCGCCGCCTACTGGGTAACTGAACTCGTGCACACTTGCCGCCGTGTCCTACTGAACATTACTGTACCGGTGGCGCAATCACAACGTGATCCTGACAGGTGGGCCCGAGGCTGAAGAGCGACAGGGACAGGTTCTCGCCGAACAACATCCTACTCATGATCGCCGGCGGCGGTCTGCTGTGGCTGGGCTGGGCAGGATTCAACGGCGGCGCGCCGTACTCCCCCAACGTCACAGCGTCCGTGGCCGTGCTCAACACCAATGTCAGTGCCGCGACGAGCCTCCTGACCTGGACCTGCCTCGACGTCATCTTCTTCGGCAAGCCCTCGGTGATCGGCGCCGTGCAGGGCATGATGACCGGGCTTGTCTGCATCACGCCCGGCGCAGGTAACATCACATCACGCGCGTTGCCACTCCAAACCATCACGCGTGCGCTCTGTTCTGGCGACATGGGCATGATAAGCTGTTGGTGGTTTTGCATGGCACAGGGCTTGTGCACACGTGGTCGGCGATGCTGATGGGCATGTCGGCCGGCAGCATCCCGTGGTTCACCATGATGATCCTGCACAAGAAATCCTCCCTCCTCATGAAGGTCGACGACACCCTGGCCGTGTTCCACACCCACGCCGTCGCGGGCGTGCTCGGTGGCGTCCTCACGGGCCTCCTGGCCACCCCGGAGCTCTGCGCCCTCGACTCCCCCATCCCGGGCGCGCGCGGCGTCTTCTACGGCGGCGGCGTCGTGCAGATCGGCAAGCAGCTCGGCGGCGCGCTCTTCGTCACCGTCTGGAACCTGGTGGTCACCAGCGCCATCCTCCTGTGCATCGGCCTCTTCATCCCGCTCCGCATGCCCGACGACCAGCTCATGATCGGCGACGACGCGGCGCACGGCGAGGAGGCCTACGCGCTCTGGGGCGACGGCGAGAAGTTCGACCTGACGCGCCCCGAGACGACCAGGACCGGTGGTGGCTCCGGCGCGGCGAGGGAGGACACGGTGGAACAGCGGCTGACCAGCATGGGTGCCAGAGGCGTCACCATTCAGCTGTAGCTCTTCTCGTTCCTTGACTGACCGATGGCCCTGGGCTTTCTGAGATCTACGCTTTGCTTGTTACTTTCCTGTTCAGTGTTAGCGCAGATGCACGCTCGTCGTAATTTTATTTTCCAGTTAATTAGACTAGTTTGTTTAGATTGAACTGAACTAATTAAAGGGCCGATGTCCTTCATCCTTTATGGCGCAGTGCTCGTTAATTTCCCAAGCTATGCTCATGAAAAGAATTTGATCTAGAATGGGTTCGCAGCTATGCCTGGGATCACCGGCGGAGCCAAGTGTTGGCCAAGGTGGGCCATGACCCCCCCTTGCTTTGTGCCAATCTTTTACTATCTACTATTAGCATTCACTGTTGTGCTGTAAGCCTGTAACAACTATTCAGAGGAGAGCATTCACAGCACTCAGTACGCAGCAAGGCAATGAGCAACAGCAAAGTGAAACTTTTCAGGCGCCTGAGCAGCTGAGCTTGAGCACCCACAAGCCCATGGGAAACAGTGCACCAGCACTTGGCCACACGAATCATGCCCAAAAATCTACAAATCTAGCTATTTGCTATTTAGACTTTCATGCATTGACAATTTGACATTAAGAAAGAGGTTGCGATATTAATTCATGAATGATACAATTATTAAAAATATTTTTAAAGACACCCAAAGTAAAGATTGAAATGTCCAAAAAAATAAAAATGGGTAGTTTTTCATCTCATCTTTAATATGATTTTTTTCCTTTTGTACATCAAGCAAATGTTGATGTTTAAGCTACGAATACTTAATGCACGATGTATGGTTAAAGGTTGATAACAACACATGTCAATATTTTTTATATTTGATACATGTATGATTTAACGTATTTTGGCCCCTTCTCAGTACAATTCCTGGCTCCGCCACTGCCTGGGATTTTACAGCTGTGACTTTACTTTTCTCACTCATCATCATTGTTTCCTCTATTGTTTAATATGTCAATTTTATCTTAATCAAACTTCTCTATGATATACCAAATTTGGAAAATTTTAGGGTGCTTGTAATTAATGTGAGTCATCCATCCGGTGAAATCTAACAGTGGTAGTATCAGGTAGTATTAGGTAGTACCAATGGGGTAGTACCCAGTAGTACCATTGTGGTGGACCCGGTACTAGGTGTTGAAATATTAGGCAATTTCCAGATTAAAACCATAATATAAATCATGACGAAGTGAACAACTAGATTAAGCATATGTTGCATACTAACTAGGCTCAAAACTTATATCACAGATCATGGTAACTAGTGTAAGCACAACTCGTACACTAAACATATTGACCATGTTGATCAAGAAGAACGATGAGACCAGATCGCAAGAATAATACCTGCTGCTGGAATTCGTAGATGACAGCGCGATGGAGAGATTCCCGAAGGCGAAGCTGAGGTCGTCCTGGTCGCTGTCACTGTCGTCGATTAGTGGCGGCGGAAGACTTCGATTAGGCCGACGAAGACGACGCCAGGACGCAACGCCCCTGGATCTTGACGAAAGACGAGTCGTGACGAAGATCGGGAGCAGTCGCGCGAAGAACGCTTCCCAAAAACCGTATTCGCCTTCTCCCGGTGCAGGATCACAAAAATGACAGTTCCGGAGACCTACTCACCCGGTCGCAGGTGCACGCGAACGATCGGGCTAGAGTCTTGGCGAGACGGCGCAGTAGGGAGAAGAGGCAAAATATTATTTTTACTACTTTAGGATTTTCTAATTGAAACTCCCAATTGTAGTTTCTGTTGTGTCTTTCCTCAGGAGGATTGGTACAAATATATAGGGAGGAAAACTGCCTATCTTCATCTCAACTAGCAATATGGTACTGTCAGGGGGTGAGACCAGGACAGATCCGTTAGGGGGTTACCCTAGAGGTTTGCAGGTTAATGGAGGATCGGGACCTAAGAGCGTAGGTGGTAGTCCACGTGGTGAACTCGGAACTAGGCGAGTATGGCGAAGAACACGGGGAGACAAAGGGTTTAGACTGGTTCAGGCCTCCGGAGAATAAAACCTTACGTCCAGTTGTGGTGATTATGCGAGGATGAGTTTGTTTGCCCTCAAGGAGGGCGCCCTAGGCCGCCTTATATTGGCCGACGACCTTAGGCTACAAGTCGGTTTCCATCTATCCTAGTCAGTTACAACATGGAAAGCTTATCCAAGATGGACTGTCTTGTCTTGTACACCAAGTATCTTTACGTCCTTGAGCCCGCATGTCAGGTCGGCGGGTCGTCTGGTAGGTCGGACCCACCTGTCGGGGACGGCTGAGACCCTGATCGGTGAGGACCCGTGGGTACCCATATATCTCAAGCCCCCGATCGACGTGTAGGTGTAGCGGCCGAGGCGAGGTTGTGTCGAAGAGTAGCGAAGGCGCGGCACCGTCGAGGTCGTGATGGGTGCACGGGGATCAAAAAAGAAAAACTCCTCCGATGCGCGCACGAAGTTGAACGTCGAGCTCCTGGAACGAAGGACCAGAAGGTCGAAGTGACGACAAGGCGTCGATCTTGAAGAACCGCCGACCTGACCTGGGTCAGGTATAACAGAGTATCTACCGCGAACTTCGGAGAGGTCGCCATGCCCACCGCAGGTAGGTCGAGCGGAGAAGTAGTGGAAGTGGGCTTCCATTAGGTCGAGGCGACCTGGGGAAAATAGGGCGTCGCAAGACACACTAGTGTAGTAGTCCCCAAGTAGTAAAGCGACCAGAATGGCCGGTTTGATGCTCAGAAGAAGAAGAAATAAATGACCGAACCTACAACCTTCTGCTCAGGGAACAGGACTGTGCTCTGTGAAACCAATTCAATAGGACAAACACTCCAGAATCTTGCAGAAGTCGTCAGACGCCAGGGCTGACATGGCCTGAGTCATGGGCGCACTGTACAGTCACGGGCCGGCTTCCAAGCGAAGCACAGGTCGCTGGCACCCGCAAGAGACAAACAATACTCCAGGATCTTGCAGTCAGGTAGGGGAAAGGTGCGCCAATACCTCCCACGGGTAGTGGAGCCATTAGGCGCGGAGCCGTTGGTATAAACCAACCGTATAGGCTAAGGCGATCCAGTAGGCAGCAGGGTCTAGGAGCCGGGGTGTGAACCCGCCATTGGAGGCTGAGGTGACCTATCAAGCAGTGGTGCTTTTTGTCGACCTTATGGAAGGATATAATGGACCCGGAGGTCGTCGAAGATCGAGAGACCTTGAAGAAAATTGTGGTATAGGGGCTTGAAGTAGGGCATAACGAGTCCATGGACGCCGGGAGGTCTGACGACCTGAAGTAGGCGACGACGGAGACGCCGGGAAGTCTGGCGACCTGAAGTAGGCGACGACGGAGACACCGGGAGGTCTGGCGACCTGAAGTAGGTGACGACGGAGACGCTAGGAGGTCTAGCAACCTGAAGTAGGCGACGAGGGAGACGCTGGGAGGTCTGGCGACCTGAAGTAGGTGACGACAGAGACACCAGGAGGTCTGGCGACCTGAAGTAGGCGACGACGGAGACGCTAGGAGGTCTGGCGACCTGAAGTAGGCGACGACAGAGCTGTTGGGAGGTCTGGCGACCTGAAGTAGGCGATGACGGAGCCGCCGGGAGGTCTGCGACCTAAAGTAGGCGACGGCGGAGACGCCGGGAGGTCTGCGACCTAAAGTAGGTGACGGCGGAGACGCCGGGAGGTCTGGCGACCTGAAGTAGGTGACGACGGAGACGCCGGGAGGTCTGACGACCTGAAGTAGGTGACGACGGAGACGCCGGGAGGTCTGGCGACCTGAAGTAGGCGACGACGGAGCCGCCGGGAGGTCTGGCGACCTGAAGTAGGCGATAGCGGAGACGCCGGGAGGTCTGGCGACCTGAAGTAGGCGACGACGGAGACGCCGGGAGGTTTGGCGACCTCAAGAGGACGTCGAGCCCCCGAGTGTGGAAGCTGGATGAGTCGTGCAAGCGCTGAGTCGCCTTCCGCCTCAAATCAGAGAGGTCCGCTAGGCAACGAGAGACACACCAGGTCGTCGTAGAGTTGGGCCTGTGAAACAAGATAAACGTCAGGTCGGTGTATCAATCTGTCAAAAGTATAATGAAATCGTAGCCCGAGCTAGACATATGCATGTTGTTTTGTTTGAGAAAGTGTTCCCCTTATCGTGCCAGGCACAAATTATGCGAACTCAAAGACTATGAAGCTGCAAAACGTGTCCCCTCCACTAACCCAACTCAGTAGAGGAACGGCTTACTGACTGCACGGCTCAGCGTGGAGGCTTAGGTGCAGCCGGCGCGCGGAGGGGGGCCTTGGACCCAAGGTCTCGCAACCACACGACTTAAGAATGCGCATAGTGAGTAAGAGGCATTTAAAGGGAGAACACACAGAAGTTAATTAAATCCCTCAGGTCTAGTGACCTTTAGATTGGTATTGCCAAGCCCCCGAGCGTATGAGGTCCGCTATACCAAGCCCCCGAGCGTGTCGAAGGAGGAGGGAAAATAAAGTAGGAAAAAGCATGTAGAGCAGGTCGGCGTAAAATATTTAATTAAAATAGCACTTAGCTTGTGCGTCGCCGTGGCCGAGGTCAACGTGGCGAGCTTGAGACGCCGAAGAGGTCGGCGATGAGTCATTGAAGGTCGGAAGAGCCAAAGCTGCGCTGAGCTGTGAAGACGTCGAAGAGGTTATCGGCACGCGCGTAATGACGTAGCAGGTCGGACTGATGTTGCCGGTCATCTCGTAGATGCCACCTCCGAACGCCATGTCCATCATCGCTGGTATAGTTTCAGGAAGCCGAACCCGTCGTCCGGTGTCGCGGGCTCGTCCATTGGGTCGGTGGCTGTGTTGTCGACGTAGCCGTCGAGCTGCACGGGTGGTCGTGGACTCGTGGGAGGTCGGTGGTGTGTTGTTGCAGGTCGGGCTGAGTCCTGGCGGCTGACGCTCGTCGCCAAGTCGTCGCGGTCATCATGTACAGACCAAGGGTCGCACCATGCATGCACGCGTGATCCATGCAGAAAAAGAAGCAATAAAGCAAATAAAATAATTAATCTTCATTAGCCGCTAAAAGCAACAACACCGATAGTAGGGATATAACAGATTAATAATAAAATGAAAATAGAATCCTTCCCTGTTACGGAATACAGCTTGTAGATTGATTTTGCCGTGTAGATGATTTTTTTTCTTGGACGCTGGGCGGACGTGGAGTCAGGATTGTGTACGTTGTTGACGTAGATTGAGTCGAGGCAAAATACGACGGGTAGTTCCTGTCGTGGACACGAGGGCCGAGGCCGTCGCGAGCATGCGTCAATGACGAGGTCTCGTCGGGTCGACGAGGTCAGCTCGTCTCGCCGACTTGGAAAATCAACTCAGCGACGCCTACGTCAATCACAAGGCCGGAGTAGGGCATGGGCGGGTGGGACGCTGAAAAATTTTTGGCGCGCCGTCTGCAGAATGAAGACGTCGACCCCGCGATTAGATCGGAGGGTGGCAGTGAGCAGGTCGCCGTGATGGAATCTTCCGTGTCGTCGCCGAAGATGACGCTGGGTCTGGCCACCATGCTGCACAGCGAGCTCCCGATCACCCCTACCTGGAGCGCCAACTGTCAGGGGGTGAGACCAGGACAGATCCGCTTGGGGGTTACCCTAGAGGTTTGCAGGTTAATAGAGGATCGGGACCTAAGAGCGTAGGTGGTTGTCACACCCGATTTTCCGAAGAAAACCGAATGCAAATCATATGTGTGCCAGGATCTCAATTTCACACATACGATAGACATAATGAGTGTAATAACAGAAACAATGCTAAAAACGTACAAGAAGAGGTTTATTAACTTTTATTACACTCATGGATAGACAAGAAGGTCTTTACACGAACATCGATAACTAAGACGATCCAGCACCGTCTTCAACTCCACGGGCATCTGACTGGGGGAAACGCATCCTCAGAACTCATCGAAGTCGCTGAAGTACTCTTCTCCAGTGTTCTCCTCTGAACAATGGTAAGCAAGGGTGAGCACACTTATGTTTGTTGTTCAGCAAGTGGGGGAAAATGCAAGGCTTTTAAGGATAGGCTAAGGTTATGTAGCGGTTAGCATTTTTAAGTTGGTCAAATTTTATTAGCAAGCACCTAATTACTAGGTGTAAGTGTATACCATCCCAAAAATTAAGCTTTAGAAAACATTATCTCAAAACCATATAAAACCATGATTTAATTCCATCTTCAAGTTCACTTATCATGTGAGTGTCCAGGCCGCTCTTGACCGTGATCACGGCTGATCGATCAATTTTCACTCTGCAGAGATCGTACACTTTACCCACAGTTCGTGTTCCCCAAGTTGCCGGGGTTGGTCAGACCCTTAAACACTTCCGAGGTGAGTGGTTAGGGGTCCACTACGAAGCCTTTACAAAGATATGTAGAAGACCAACAACCCGTGACAGTTACAGCAGCGGAGCGGACCATATCCCTCCCTAGTGGTCAACACCTTAGCAAAGGTTGCTACCCCAAAAGAACCGGGCTATACCCCTTCAACTCCGGCCCCCTGTGCTCCTTTCGGATAAGGTTGTCAGATAATTCCACACACCTAATTAATTGGCTAAGCCAGAGCCATATGGACTGTGGTTGCACTGTTTTCTGGGTGATTCTCCATGTTCCAATTAATACATATGATCTTGTTATTAACCAAAAGCATCATCTTTCACCAAGTTATCATGATCATCATTCATCATTTTGTAAAATTCCATTTGAACCATCCCAAGGTATAGCAACTAAGCATTTCTACCCAAAACATTTATTAAAAAGGGTTGTTCAAGGTAAAGGGAATAAAAATCTAGTCTTGTCCTTAAAAAGGTGATTTTCCCATCAATTATGCATATCAACATTAATTGTAAATTTTAGTTATCATGCAAGTTGTGTGAGACAAAATAGAATATGCAGGGGAGGAAATCCACTTGCCTTCCTTGCTTAAACACTGGGGTTCTTCTTCTTCAAAAAGTTGTTCTTGATCTTTGATCGGTAGCTCAGCACCCACTGGCACGATATCTACGCGCACAGCAAAAATCAAACAATAAATAAAAACAATACATCGATCATTACAAAAGACTAAAACAATCTTCTAAAACTGACGGGCTTAAAGAGACGGCCGCATGGACACCAAAAAACGCCTAAAACGGATAAAAGACGCAAAAGATATGGCTAAAACAAGGTTTAGGGGCTAGATTGTAACAAAAAACTTGGGCTTCAGGGGCTTATCTACAAAAACTAGGGACCTAAACCTAATTATGCGCATGAACTCCAGGTTTATAGCGTAAAAGGGAAAAGATGGACCGCGGGTGGGAAAACCTTAGAAATCTAGGGGCTAAAACGGAAAAACTAGGACTTGTTTGTAAGCATCTTTGAAGGTGGAAGGGCATATCTGTGATATTTAAAACTTCGAGGGCTTATTTGCAAAATGACCGCGACCGCGCAGGGGTTGACCGGTATGGATTGTTTTGACCGGGGCGGGGGCTGCATCTGCGCCGTTGATCTTTGGATGGACGGCCGCGGTGGCACATAAGCGGAGTGCGGCAGCGGGACGGCGTTGCTACGGCGGCGGGCGGCCGAACTTCACCGGAATTGAGCTCCCGTGCTCCATCCGCGACGGGGAGAGCACCAAAATATAGAGAAGGACACGAGGAACCTACCCAGCGGCTTGAAGAGGAGGGACAGGCGCCGCGCGGAGGAGATCGGCGGCGAGGGGCGGAGCTCCGGCGGCTCGGTCGGGGCGGCGACACTGCGAAGGTGGAGAAAACAGGAGGAGAGGTGCGAGGAGTAGAGGAGCTCGAGGGCACCTTATATAGGGTAGAGGGGGCAAGGGAAGGGACGCGAAGAGGCGGTGGGGCGGCGGAGCTCGGTGGGCCGCCATTAACGGCCGGTAGTGGAGCTTGAGTGCGGGGTTCGGGAGAGGAAGATGTGGGGCCGGGGCGGTGCCTGGTGCCGCGCATCTATGCGCACTCAGAGGGAGAGGGAGGGACGCGGGGAAGGGAGAGAGGCGCCAGAGAGGCGGCGGTGGCCGGCCATGGGGGAGAAAGGGGGCGCGGCGGGAGGTAGGGGAAGGCTGACGGGTGGGGCCCGCCCGGCAATGAGTGGGAGAGAGGGAAGTGGAGAGATGGGCCGACGAAGCTGAACGGGCTGGAAGAGATGGACGGGCCGCGGAGAGAAGCTGGCCCAGCTGGGGAAAAGGAAAAAGGAAAAAAGACGGGCCGCGGGGAGGAGAGGTGGGCCGCAGCTGGGCTAGAACGAGGAAGTGTGGGGAAAGGGTTAGGGGTTTGGGAGGTTTTGTTTTTTTCTTTTTCAACAAACTCAAACAAAACAAAACCAATGCAACCAAAGGCATGAATGCATCAAACACTTGAGTGACTCTAAATTAATTAAATATTATTTAATACTTTAAAAGCAAGTTTAATTAGTCAAAATTGTTAAAACCCTTAGAAAATAAAAACAACTTGTTGCTAGCATTTTTTAAAAGTGATGGAATTTTAGGGTGTGACAAATCCTACCCCCTTAAAAAGAATCTCATCCCGAGATTCGGAGAGATTGGAAAAACAACTGGAGGAGATACAAGCTGATCTTGAAAGGTGTTGAAGTACAACCACAGAGCTTGATTTACTTTTCCTTCTTTTTGGGTTAGTAGCAGCAAACTCAATCCTATCTCCTTGCGGGCTGGTCAAGAGCACCGACTTCTTGGCACACAGAATAATTCCATCATGTTTGCCTAACCAATCCATTCCAAGGATGAAGGATCACATCTATTCCACTGGATGTTAGAATTACTAAGTCAGCTTGAAAATCTCTCTCTCCGTTTTTAAGATTGACTTGTGGGCATACAGGGGTGGATTTCATTTCACCGTTTTGGGAACCAACTAGCAAATGTGTCTTCATAGAACTCATGGGTACATCATGCTTTGCCACGAATTGTTCAGTAATAAACGAATGTGATGCCCCGGAATCAAATAAAACTGTTGTAGGTACAAAGTTGATAAGGAACGTACCAAGAACAACATCCTTGGCTTCTTGGGCTTGCTCAGCTGTCACGTGGTTCACCCTACCACGCATGTAGTTCTGTTGGCCTCTGTTACCTTGAAAATTTGGATTCCCAGTGCGTACTTGAGACGATGGCTATCCGAATCTCTGACCATTGCCCTTCTGAGGTGTGCGCTGGGGGCAAATGCTGGCATAGTGTCCCAATTCTCCACAGTAAAACAACCACTAGGTCGAATTGGGGTATTGTTCCTCACTGGTGCATCTGAATGATTCTAAGAAGGATTTGGAGCATGTGGGGTCATTTGGCTGAAATCTTCGGGTTCCTGAGATGAGCGCTGAAATTGCTGATTCTCTTGATAACTTCTGCCTTGTTCACGAGAATGGAACTGAGAACCTTGCGATGAACTGAAACGAGGGTGAGTGTTGCGGCTTGATTGTCCCTGAGACTGAAACTTGCGCTTGCGCTCAACAAGTTCTGCACGTTTGCTTTCCAAGCCTATGGCCTTGTCTAGCAAAGTCTGAAAATTAGGGAAAGTGTGACTCTGGAGCTGGTAGTTGAGTGGGCCAATGAGACCATCCAAGAAACGTTATTGCCTCTTTGGGTCCGTGTCTACTTCATCTGGAGCATAACGAGATAGCTGAGTGAACTTATCCCGGTACTCACTAACAGACATGTTACCTTGCTTTAAAGCTAGAAACTCCTTCTGCTTGAGCTTGATCACACCAGCTGGGATGTGATGGGTACGAAAACCATCCTGGAATTCCTGCCAGGTGATGGTGTTGGGAGCGGCACGTGCAACGGTATATGCATCCCACCAATCGGCTGCTGCGCCCTCCAGGCGTCCTGCAGCGTACAAGACTTTCTCACGATCATTACACTGTACTATATCCAACTTCTTGTTAACAGTCTTAAGCCAATCATCAGCATCGAGAGGTTCCACTGAATGGGAGTAGGTAGGTGGGTGGTGGCTCATAAACTCTCTGTGTTTGTTTGCAAGTGGCGGAGGTGCTTGAGGTAACGGCTGGTTCAGTTGAGCTTGCATCTTCTGAATAGTAGCAGTGAGTGCCTGCAACAACTGTGTCTGGGCTGCTAGGAATTGCTGCATTGCTGGATCTATTGTTTGGTTATGTGGTGGATGTGGTACTTGATTTCGCCGATTAGCGATGTGAGTACGAATCACAGGCGGAACGTCCTGTCCTCCTCCTGACCTGGTGTTTACCATCTGATTGTTAGGGAAAGATATTCAGATATGAAGTTGAACAGATAAAGATAAACAGAAGAACAGGGGGTAAAGATTTAAACTTAACTTAATTATTTTATTGATGCATTTATGGCCATCACTCCATAAAGCATTTCAATCACGAAAAGATCCAAATCAAACATGTTTTCACCCAACAAGCATTATTACATCGTTTACGTCCTCGCAGGAACGGATCTATCGATCAACTAAAAAAGGTAGGCATCCTATTCAAGAAGACCGGTCGTGGCGATGGACGAGCCATAGCGGAGCCTCTTGCGGGGTGGTGACACCGCAGTGCAAGGAAACTCGGCGGGCTGCTCTGGTGGATCCCTGCCATCACGCTCAGCCTCCATCTGCACGATCTTGGTGTAGGCTTCCTTCAGCTTCCCATGGGTTTGATTCAACTCGGCAGTAGCAACCTCCTTGACTAGCTCAACTAACAGGGGCAGCTCCACTCTATTGCTTCTGTTGACGTACGGCTGAGTCCCAGCCATCTGATAAAACTCAGAGCAGAATAAAACAAAAGGGTACAATTTTAACAAAGGATAAATAAGATAGATTTTTAGGTGGAATTAAGATTTATTTTGAAGAGCTGACACGGCTTTCTAGAAAATGAGTCCTTATTACGACCATTTCTATCTAAGGCTGCGTCCTACAGTCAGCATAGCTCTGGTACCACTCTGTCACACCCGATTTTCCGAAGAAAACCGAATGCATCTCATATGTGTGCCAGGATCTCAATTTCACACATATGATAGACATAATGAGTGTAATAACAGAAACAATGCTAAAAACGTACAAGAAGAGGTTTATTAACTTTTATTACACTCATGGATAGACACGAAGGTCTTTACACGAACATCGATAACTAAGACGATCCATCACCGTCTCCAACTCCACAGGCATCTGACTGGGGGAAACGCATCCTCAGAACTCATCGAAGTCGCTGAAGTACTCTTCTCCAGTGTTCTCCTCTGAACAGCGGTAAGCAAGGGTGAGCACACTTATGGTTGGAGCTTAGCAAGTGGGGGAAAATGCAAGGCTATCAGGGATAGGCTAAGGTTATGCAGCGGTTAGCATTTTTAAGTTGGTCAAATTTTATTAGCAAGCACCTATTTACTAGGTGTAAGTGTATACCATCCCAAAAATTAAGCTTTAGAAAACATTATCTCAAAACCATATAAAACCATGATTTAATTCCATCTTCAAGTTCACTTATCATGTGAGGGTCCAGGCCGCTCTTGATCATGAGCACGGCTGATCGATCAGTTTTCACTCTGCAGAGATCGTACACTTTACCCACAGTTCGTGTTCCCCATGTTGCCCGGATTGGTCAGACCCTTAAACACTTCCGAGGTGAGTGGCTAGGGGTCCACTACGAAGCCTTTACAAAGATATGCAGAAGACCAACAACCCGCGACAGTTACAGCAGCGGAGCGGACCATAACCCTCCCTAGTGGTCAGCACCTTAGCAGAGGCTGCTACCCCAAAAGAACCGAGCTACACCCCTTCAACTCCGGCCCCCTGTGCTCCTTTCGGATAAGGTTGTCAGATAATTCCACACACCTAATTAATTGGCTAAGCCAGAGCCATATGGAATGTGGTTGCACTGTTTTCCTGGGTGGTTCTCCATGTTCCAATTAATACATATGATCTTGTTATTAACCAAAAGCATCATCTTTCACCAAGTTATCATGATCATCATTCATCATTTTGTAAAATTTCATTTGAACCATCCCAAGGTATAGCAACTAAGCATTTTGACCCAAAACATTTATTAAAAAGGGTTGTTCAAGGTAAAGGGAATAAAAATCTAGTCATGTCCTTAAAAAGGTGATTTCCCCATCAATTATGCATATCAACATTAATTCTAAATTTTAGTTATCATGCAAGTTGTGTGGGACAAAATAGAATATGCAGGGGAGGAAATCCACTTGCCTTCCTTGCTTAAACACTGGGGTTCTTCTTCTTCAAAAAGTTGTTCTTGATCTTTGATCGGTAGCTCAGCACCCACTGGCACGATATCTACGCGCACAGCAAAAATCAAACAATAAATAAAAACAATACATCGATCATTACAAAAGACTAAAACAAGCTTCTAAAACTGACGGGCTTAAAGAGACGGTCGCATGGACACCAAAAAACGCCTAAAACGGATAAAAGACGCAAAAGATATGGCTAAAACAAGGTTTAAGGGCTAGATTGTAACAAAAAACTTGGGCTTCAGGGGCTTATCTGCAAAAACCAGGGACCTAAACCTAATTACGCGCATAAACTCCAGGTTTATAGCGTAAAAGGGAAAAGATGGACCGCGGGTGGGAAAACCTTAGAAATCTAGGGGCTAAAACGGAAAAACCAGGACTTGTTTGTAAGCATCTTTGAAGGTGGAAGGGCATATCTGTGATATTTAAAACTTCGAGGGCTTATTTGCAAAATGACCGCGGCCGCGCAGGGGTTGACCGGTATGGATTGTTTTGACCGGGGCGGGGGCTGCATCTGCGCCGTTGATCTTCGGATGGACGGCCGCGGTGGCACATAAGCGGAGTGCGGCGGCGGGACAGCGTTGCTGCGGCGGCGGGCGGCCGAACTTCGCCGGAAGTTCACCGGAATTGAGCTCTCGTGCTCCATCCGTGACGGGGAGAGCACCAAAAGAAAGAGAAGGACACGAGGAACCTACCCAGCGGCTTGAAGAGGAGGGAGAGGCGCCGGCGGAGGAGATCGGCGGCGAGGGGCGGAGCTCCGGCGGCTCGGTCGGGGCGGCGGCGCTGCGAAGGTGGAGAAAAGAGGAGGAGAGGTGCGAGGAGTAGAGGAGCTCGAGGGCACCTTATATAGGGCAGAGGGGGCAAGGGAAGGGGCGCGGAGAGGCGGTGGGGCGGCAGAGCTCGGTGGGCCGCCATTAACGGCCGGTAGTGGAGCTTGAGTGTGGGGTTTGGTAGAGGAAGAGGTGGGGGCGGGGCGGTGCATGGTGCCGCGCATCAAAGCGCACTCAGAGGGAGAGGGAGGGACGCGGGGAAGGGAGAGAGGCGCCGGAGAGGCAGCGGTGGCCGGCCATGGGGGAGAAAGGGGGCGCGGCGGGAGGTAGGGGTAGGCTGACGGGTGGGGCCCGCCCGGCAGTGAGTGGGAGAGAGGGAAGTGGAGAGATGGGCCGGCGAAGCTGAACGGGCCGGAAGAGATGGACGGGCCGCGGAGAGAAGCTGGCCCGGCTGGGGAAAAAGGAAAAAGGAAAAAAAAGATGGGTCGCGGGGAGGAGAGGTGGGCCGCAGCTGGGCTAGAACGAGGAAGGGTGGGGAAAGGGTTAGGGGTTTGGGAGGTTTTGTTTTTTTTTCTTTTTCAACACACTCAAACAAAACAAAACCAATGCAACCAAAGGCATGAATGCATCAAACACTTGAGTGACTCTAAATTAATTAAATATTATTTAATATTTTAAAAGCAAGTTTAATTAGTCAAAATTGTTAAAACCCTTAGAAAATAAAAACAACTTGTTGCTAGCATTTTTTAAAAGTGATGGAATTTTAGGGTGTGACAGTGGTAGTCCACGTGGTGAACTCGGAACTAGGCGAGTATGGCGAAGAACACAGGGAGACAAAGGGTTTAGACTGGTTCAGGCCTACGGAGAGTAAAACCCTACGTCCAGTTGTGGTGGATTATGTGAGAATGAGTTTGTCTGCCCTCAAGGAGGGCGCCCTAGGCCGGCTTATATTGGCCGACGACCTTGGGCTACAAGTCGGTTTCCATCTATCCTAGTCAGTTACAACATGGAAAGCTTATCCAAGCTGGACTGTCTTGTCTTGTACACCAAGTATCTTTACGTCCTTGAGCCCGCATGTCAGGTCGGCGGGTCGTCTGGTAGGTCGGACCCACCTGTCGGGGACGGTTGAGACCCTGGTCAGTGGGGACCCGTGGGTACTCATGTCTCTTAGGTACTAATTGATGTTGCACCTCCCACCTCTACTAATGGGTGTCCTGAATAGAATTCCGAACAAAAGTAAAGAGACAACACCATATGAGATTTGGGTTGGAAGGAAACCATCACTTTCATACTTGCGCACGTGGGGATGCTTGGCGAAAGTCAATGTTCCAATTACAAAGAAGCGTAAGCTTGGACCAAAGATGGTAGATTGTGTCTTTCTAGGATATGCTAACAATAGCATTGCTTATAGATTTTTAGTAGTAAAATCTGAAGTTTCTGATATGCATGTTGATACAATTTTTTGAATCTCGTGATGCTTTGAGAATATTTTTCCTATGAAAGATATGCATAGTAATGCTAAATTTTCCACTGAAATAGCTCCTGATAGTACTATACCTATCGAGTCTCCCGTTGAGTCATTTGAGCAACCACTTGAGAAGGATGACAATGAAGTTTCTGTGAGAAACAAGAGACAAAGGTTGCAAAATCTTTTGGTGATGATTTCATTGTATACCTTGTGGATGATACTCCCACCTCTATTATAGAGGCGTATGCATCTCCAGATGCAGATGATTGGAAAGAAGCAGTTCGTAGTGAGATGGACTCGATTCTTTCTAATGGAACTTGGGAGCTATCTGAACTACCATTCGGTTGTAAACCAATTGGTTGTAAGTGGGTGTTCAAAAAGAAGTTTAAACCTGACGGTACTATAGACAAGTACAAGGCTCGGCTTATGGCTAAGGGTTATACTCAAAAGGAAGGTGAAGATTTCTTTGATACTTATTCACCTGTTGCTAGAATGTCCACTATTCGAGTACTACTATCCTTGGCTGCCTCATATGGTCTGATCGTCCATCAGATGGATGTGAAGGCAGTTTTTCTTAATGGAGAGTTGGATGAGGAGATTTATATGGATCAGCCTGATGGGTTTGTAGTAAAAGGTGAAGAGCGGAAGGTATGCAAATTATTAAAATCTTTGTATGGCTTGAAACAAGCACCTAAATAATTGCATGAGAAGTTCGACACTACTTTAACTAGTGCGGGCTATGTTGTTAATGAAGCTGATAGGTGTGTGTATTATCGACATGGTGGGGGTCATTTTGTTATACTATGCTTATATGTTGATGATATTCTAATCTTTGGAACAAACTTGGATATTATAAATGAAGTCAAGTCATTCTTGTCAAAGAGTTTTGTCATGAAAGATCTAGGAGAAGCTGATGTAATTCTAAACATCAAGTTGATTAAGGAAGAGAATGGGATTACTCTATCACAATCTCACTATGTTGAAAAGGTCTTGAGCCGTTTTGGCTATATGGACAGTAAGCCTTCTCCAACACCTTATGATCCTAGTGTGACTTTGAGAAAGAACAAGAAGGATACCAGAGATCAATTGAAGTACTCTCAAATTGTTGGTTCACTCATGTATCTTGCTAGCGCAACCAGACCGGATATCTCTTTTGCTGTGAGCAAGTTGAGTAGGTACATGTCCAACCCGGGTGATGATCATTGGCATGCACTAGAAAGGGTCTTGTGTTATCTTAAAGGTACGATGAGCGATGAGATTCACTATTCTGGGCACCCAGCTGTGCTAAAGGGATATAGTGATGCGAACTGGATTTCTGATATTGATCAAATCTACGCCACTAGTGGTTATGTCTTTACTCTTGGAGGTGGCGCAATGTCATGGAGGTCTTGCAAACAGACTATTTTGACTAAATCAACCATGGAAGCTGAACTTACAGCTTCAGATACAGCATCTGCAGAGGCAGAGTGGCTGCGTGAGCTCTTGTCTGACTTGGCAGTGGTTGAGAAACCAATATCGGCTATCCTTATGAACTGTGATAATCAAACAGTGATCACTAAAGTGAATAGTGCTAAGGATAATGCGAAGTCAACAAGACACGTTAAAAGACGTTTGAAGACTGTCAGGAAGTTGAGAAACTCCAGAGTAATTACTGTATCTTATATACAAACAGATAAAAACCTGGCAGATCTCTTTACAAAAGGGCTATCACGGAATGTGATAGAAATTGCATCTAGGGAGATGGGTATGAGACCCATGTGAGTTTACAGTAGTAGTAACCCAACCTTTTTGATCAGAGATCCCGTGACTAAGGACCTGGGAAGAACAAGCTATTGGTAAACTGGGGAGAGTATAATGATAACCCTCTCTATGTGAAGATGCAATACTCTCAGAGCAATGAGGCACTGTGTGGTAGGTTGGCAAGAATGCCTTAATATGTTCTATTGACTTTAACAAGTGAAGATGCTATCCTACAGAGCATTCTTGAAAGAACATACCCATATGAGCTTGACTGTTAAACGTCGCAGTCTATGAGACTTGGGTGATCTCTAGTAAACTCATAAAGAGACAAAGGAGTATGACGTATATGCTCCACCCACGGGGTAAGGCTACTGGCAGCCAAGTATCAGTTTGGCTTTAAGTAAAGCTTGTTCGCACAAAACTTGCAATTCAAGGCGTAGTCCATTGTTCAAGTTGTGGATAAGTGTAGCTTGAAGTTCTAGACGGAAGTTCAACTTAACAGTCTCTGCCGAAACACTGGTATATCAAACAGTAGTGAGAACAGGCAAATCTCTAAATGGGCATTTGAGATCTGGTGGGGGATTGTTAGAATTTATATATGAATAGTTCCCCTAAATAAAATTCATATGAAGAAATTCTAATAAATCTCAAAGGCTCAATATTTGTGTTCCATAATGGGCTTTAATGTTTAAGCCCATTAGTAGAGGTGGGATGGTTTCCTTCCAACCCAAATCTCATATGGTGTTGTCTCTTTACTTTTCAGGACATGACTTGCAGTCAATATAGCTTCCCCCCACCATGCCTTTGATAAACCAGCAGTATCTAACATGGCGTTCACCAACTCAGTCAACGCGCGGTTTTTCCTCTCAGCAATCCCATTGGATTCAGGAGAATAAGGAGGTGTCCTCTCATGAATAATACCATGTTCCGCACAAAACTCATCAAAAGTTATAGGAAAATATTCACCATCACGATCTGACCTTAGACGTTTAATCTTTCTTTCTAGTTGATTTTCAGCTTCAGCCTTAAAGATTTTAAAGTAGTCTAAAGCCTCATCCTTAATTTTCAGCAAGTAAACATAGCAATATCTAGAAGCATCATCAATTAAAGTCATGAAATATCTCTTTCCACCTTTAGTCAACACACCATTCATCTCGCATAGATCAGAATGTATGAGTTCTAGAGGTGCCAAGTGTCTCTCCTCCGCTGTCTTGTGAGGCTTTCGAGGTTGCTTAGATTGCACACAACTATGACACTTAGAACCTTTGGCAATGGTGAAATCTGGTATTAACCGCAAGCTAGATAAATGTGACATCAAACCAAAATTCACATGACATAAGCGAGAATGCCAAATACTCGAAATATCATTAATTGTGCCACAAATATGATTGACTGACTTATTACAAAAATCTGCTAAACTTAGGCGGAACAAGCCTCCGTAATCACAGCCTTTACCAATAAATTGTCCATGCTTAGACATAACTACTTTATTGGACTCTAACACTACCTTAAAACCATCTCTTAATAAAAGAGAAACGCTAACAAGATTTTTGCGAATAGTAGGGACATGCTGCACGTTCTTCAGTTGCACGATCTTGCCCGAAGTAAACTTCAGATCTACCGTACCAACACCACGAACAGAAGCATGTGACCCGTACCCCATCAAGACGGAAGAACCTTGGAGCCCCTGGTAAGAAGAAAACAAAGAGATGTCAGCACACACGTGAACATTAGCACCTGTATAAGTCACCAACTAGGTGACTGAAATACTGAAAATACGGTAGGAAAATTACCATACCCGTCATCAGCACTTGATGCAGTCACGAGGTTGACCTTTTTCTCTTTACGGTCTGCTCGCTTTGGACAATCCTTAGCAAAATGACCAAGTTCAGCACATGTGAAACAAGGCATCTCAGACTTGTCTTTCTTCTTCTTCTTGAAGGTAGTAGTTGAAAGGCTGTTGTTTCCCCTTTCCTTTGTTCTTGCCTTTGAAATTTCTCTGGATAAAGTGGGCACTAGTGCTATGTTCCTTATTCCCCTTCTGAGTATTGTCTTTGGTCCGAGCCTTCTCTTCAACATCAAGAGATTGAATCAGGTTTTCAACTGTTATCTTCTGTCTCTTGTGTTTAAGGCTTGTGGCGAAATTCCTCCAAGGAGAAGGTAACTTTGCAATAATGTAACCAGCCACAACTTCATCGGGAATAACATACTTAAGGAGTTCAAGTTCCTTAGCCCGGCGTTGTATCTCATGAGCTTGCTCGACTATGGATTTGTTAGCAACCATCTTATAGTGATGAAAGCTCTCCATGATGTACAATTCCTTGCCTGCATCTGAAGCACCATAGGTAGTGTTCAGATGATCCCACAGAGCCTTTGTGTCTCGTATATGCATCATTGAATCAAATAGATTATCCGAAAGCACATTACACACAGCTCCCACAAAGATATCATTGGCTTTCTGGAATTTACTCCGATCCTCATCAGAGATGTTTCCCTCACGTAAGCCATCTTTGACCCAGAAAACTTCCATGGCAGTAAGCCAATCTGTGACCTTGACAGACCACCTCTTGAAGTGCGCACCAGAGAACTTCTCCGGCCTCAGCGCATCAACAAAACTAGCCATAGGTACTGTAAAAGACCTATTATAAGGTTTTTGGATTGTTGAAATATTAGGCAATTTCCAGATTAAAACCATAATATAAATCATGACGAAGTGAACAACTAGATTAAGCATATGTTGCATACTAACTAGGCTCAAACTTATATCACAGATCATGGCAACTAGTGTAAGCACAACTCGTACACTAAACATATTGACCATGTTGATCAAGAAGAACGATGAGACCAGATCGCAAGAATAATACCTGCTGCTGGAATTCGTAGATGACAGCGCGATGGAGAGATTCCCGAAGGCGAAGCTGAGGTCGTCCTGGTCGCTGTCACTGTCGTCGATTAGCGGTGGCGGAAGACTTCGATTAGGCCGACGAAGACGACACCGGGACGCAACGCCCCTGGATCTTGACGGAAGACGAGCCGTGACGAAGATCGGGAGCAGTCGCGCGAAGAGCGCTTCCCAAAAACCTTATTAACCTTCTCCCGGTGCAGGATCACAAAAATGACAGTTCTGGAGACCTGCTCACCCGGTCGCAGGTGCACGCGAACGATCGGGCTGGAGTCTTGGCGATGACGGCGCAGTAGGGAGAAGAGGCAAAATATTATTTTTACTACTTTATTATTTTCTAATTGAAACTCCCAATTATAGTTTTTGTTGTGTCTTCCCTCAGGAGGATTGGTACAAATATATAGGGAGGAAAACTCTCTATCTTCATCTCAACTAGCAATATGGTACTAATTGATGTTGCACCTCCCATCTCTACTAATGGGCTTAAACATTAAAGCCCATTATGGAACACAAATATTGGGTCTTTGAGATTTATTAGAATTTTTTCATATGAATTTTATTTAGGGGAACTATTCATATATAAATTCTAACACTAAGTACTATCTGGTACTACCTAATTAAATTAGCTGGTGAAAAAAATATTAGTACAAGGTACTACCTGGTACTACCCGGTACTACCCAAGTACCGGAACAAAGCTCACCAAATTTATAGATAAACGCACCAAAATTTTTACGATATAAAATCTGTTTTATCGAATCCACCATACTATATATTGCATTCATTTGGTATATTATAAATATCAACACATTTTTTTATAAATTTGGTTAGAACTGAAGAAAATTAATTTAGGACAAAACCAGAAAGACCTATATCTTGGACGGAAGCTTTCAAAATTCATTACTAAATTCTATCTAGAAACACTAAATTGCTAAGAAATTCAGTAACTGGGTGCGTCGTCAGTTCAAAACATAAGAATGGATGACCAGGGTTACAGGAAGAAGACTGTAGCAAATTAACAATGTGGAAAACACCATTCTCTGCCTGACTTCTCGACAACGTCAGGAAATCTTGAGGACATCAGGAGAAGAAAAAACTCATGGAGATGAGAAAATGGACACGGAAGCTAAAAGAATACAGGTCAGTTCCCCTGACCGGCCGGAAGCCCCGGTTCCCACCGACCTGCCGGTGGCGGCTCACGTACTTCCCCAAAAAATTTCACCAACCAGCGGTCACGGCGTCGCGTACATCTATAAAACCACGCCGGCGAGGAGCCGCGTCGCGGTGCACACCAGCGTCACGCCGTGGAATTTCGTCGGCCTCACACCCGGCGACCGGAAATGGGGACGCCTTCTCAGCCGGGGCCCTACGCGCCAGACCTCCCGGCGGTGCCGGCGTGGCTGAACAAGGGCGACAACGCGTGGCAGCTGACGGCGGCGACGTTCGTGGGCATCCAGTCCATGCCGGGGCTCGTCGTGCTCTACGGCAGCATCGTGAAGAAGAAGTGGGCCGTCAACTCCGCCTTCATGGCGCTGTACGCGTACGCGTCCACGCTCATCGTCTGGGTGCTCGTCGGCTTCCGCATGGCGTTCGGCGACCGCCTGCTCCCGTTCTGGGGGAAGGCCGGCCCGGCGCTGGCGGAGGGCTTCCTCGTGGCGCGCGCGTCGTTCCCGGCCACGGCGCGCCGCGGCGCGGACGGGGCGATCGTGGCGCCGCGCACCGAGCCCTACTACCCGGAGGCGTCGCTGGTGCTGTTCGAGTTCGAGCTCGCCGCCATCACGCTGGTGCTGCTCGCCGGGTCCCTCCTCGGGCGCATGAACATCAGGGCGTGGATGGCGTTCACGCCGCTGTGGCTGCTCCTCTCCTACACCATCTGCGCCTTCAGCCTCTGGGGCGGCGGCTTCCTCTACCACTGGGGCGTCATCGACTACTCCGGATACGTCGTCCACCTCTCCTCCGGCGTCGCCGGCTTCACCGCCGCCTACTGGGTACGTGCATACGTGCGTGCGTGCGGTCTCACCGGCGGCGTGACGAAATGCGGTTCCGGTCACCGGGATTTCGTAAGATCTTGCGGTGTGGACGTGTGGTTCGGTCGTTAGGAAAGGAGTAGGTGATTTCGTAAGATGCAGTCAGCGGTAGACTGTCGCATCCTAGGCTCCTAGCCAAATGTTGAACAGCGAAATTTCTCTTGGTACTTCGTAGGACAATGAATTTCGTCAGGTACAATCTTAACCACGAGCCAGTTTGATCGAATTTCTGATAGGTGGGTCCGAGGCTGAAGAGCGACAGGGAGAGGTTCGCGCCGAACAACATCCTGCTCATGATCGCCGGCGGCGGGCTGCTGTGGCTGGGATGGGCCGGGTTCAACGGCGGCGCGCCGTACGCCCCCAACATCACCGCGTCCGTGGCCGTGCTCAATACCAATGTCAGTGCCGCGACGAGCCTCCTGACCTGGACCTGCCTCGACGTCATCTTCTTCGGCAAGCCCTCGGTGATCGGCGCCGTGCAGGGCATGATGACCGGGCTTGTCTGCGTCACCGCCGGTGCAGGTAACATATTCTTCTGCTCGAATCGTGATCCACCCGGTCTGGAGAAGTGCATTATAGATTACATGCAACGTAGTGGGCTAGTGGTGTTTAAATTAAGTGAGAATAAAGAGTGGCCAAAATTTAAATTATGTGCTAGAGCTCATACTCGAATTGGCTACCTCCTCTACATTTTTTTAGTAAGAATTTGAATTTACAAACTTGAATTAATTTGCACGACGCACATGTACGCAACGCAGGACTAGTGCACACATGGTCGGCCATACTGATGGGCGTCTGCGGCGGGAGCGTGCCGTGGTTCACCATGATGATCCTCCACAAGAGGTCGGCCCTGCTGCAGAAGGTGGACGACACCCTCGCCGTCTTCCACACGCACGCCGTCGCGGGGCTCCTCGGCGGCGTCCTCACGGGCCTCCTCGCCACCCCTGACCTCATGGCGCTCCACTCCCACGTCCCGGGCGCGAGCGGCGCGTTCTACGGCGGCGGCGTCGCGCAGGTGGGGAAGCAGCTCGGCGGCGCGCTCTTCGTCGTCGCCTGGAACGTCGTGGTCACCACGGGCATCCTCCTGGGGGTCGGCCTCTTGGTGCCGCTGCGCATGCCCGACGACCAGCTCAGGATCGGCGACGACGCCGCGCACGGGGAGGAGGCCTACGCGCTCTGGGGCGACGGCGAGAGGTTCGACGCGACACGCAATGAAGCGGCGAGGGCCAGCGCGTGGGGTAACGGCGTCCGGGAGGAGACGGTGGACCACCAGATGGCCGTCATGGGAGCCAGAGGAGTCACCATTCAGTTGTAGCAGCACACTCAAGGCAGCAGACTCCGTATTGCTCTGCTAAACTGGAGTGATGGACGCGATCATTTTATCGAAAGAATATAAAATTTTAAGAAGTAAATGTAACCTAAACAAGAATTTCACAGTTTATTCTTTGTTAATAGATATTTTTTTACACTATCGTATTAAGATTTGGCCAGACTCGTAAGCTACTTCATATTGGTAGCATTGGACGACCAGACAATGGTTACTTTTATCTCTGCTTTGGACGAAGCTACGATAAATAAGGCAGCCTGTATACATGTGATACAAATTGATACACGGATGTGCTAGTTCTACAAAGGATCTGGTCAGGTATGAGTGTATGACCCTTGCAGAAACCAACCATGACAGTGGGAGCAGATTGAACTACGAACCTCAAAAGAGCGATGCATTTCACACGGTATCATTTGGTATCATTCACAGGCAGTGGGAACAGCAGAAGGCATCAAACGTGGTGCATATACACAAACACAACACCTTGCTGCCTGCAAAAGGAATGTCCATACTGATCTCACAAGTTCCATGATACATCAATAGCTTCATCTGAGCCTAGTCGAACTGCTCCCAGTCAGTGTTGACTTCGGTCGAGGAAACACGCGGCGGGGGGGCGCTCAAGCTGCCCATGCCGTTCTCGAACGTCTCCCACTGTGTCGTCACTGAAACAGCTTTGTTGTGATCACTAAAGGGGTTAGCATTTCTAGCTTTCAGCTTGTCCAAGGTCTCCACGATGGACTGAACACGGCGCACCTGAGATGACGAGCACAAAGCTATATCAGGCAACTGTTATCGTTTCCATGAGACTGTATTTTAGTGAGTGCAATGAAATGGTTTTGTTCGCAGAGATCAAGACAAAAGTTATACACATGCATACAACCTGACAACCATATGGCATACTCAACCAACAACTTGTGCTTATGGAAGTTCTAATAATAACTCTGAGCAATTAGATTATGCTTCAAAATGCATAATGTTTTTGATGAATTAACCCTTTCCTCTATGTTATTCAGTATAGGTTAAACCAGAAAAATAGCAGGAATGCAAGGAGATTGCACAGGCTATAGATCTAACTTTATGTTTGCACAATTTCGAAGTAAATGTTGGATAATTGGTCATAATTGGAATAAACTGAGGGTTTATACAAGATCATATCAAGGGTCTGTTTGATCTTAAGCAGCAAAGCTGGCGTAAAACCAAAAGTTAGGATGAAACAGCCAGCTAAGTCCCATCTCCTTTGGTAATTAAAAGTCCTTTCCCACGAGGGGCCAACAGATAAGGTCAAACTAGCAAAATCAGACCATGAAGATTTATGAACTAGAAAAGTCAATACACTGTCTATCGGGAAAGAGCACACACATCCAGTTCACTGCCTCACCACACAAACTGCAAAAAGTAGTCATCAGAAGGCCTGTTCAAACTAATTACCACATTTACTCCTGAAACCGTACAGGTTAGAAAATCTACCAAATGGCGAAGTCAAATGCTTGACATAGATTTTCAAGGTTCACCGATAACACTGATCACCACAAGATGCAAGGTTGTTGTTTGAGACTTTGTGCAGTTCTCATTCCTAGGATAGATGGATATATGCCAATCATCCATTACTTCAGGACCTAACAACAACAAAAGGCCTCTAGTGCACCTTCTATATGAATATAAGAGAAGGTACCATGGTGATCTCTACTTCAACCAGAAAGAACAATGGGAAGAAAAATGAATGTAAGATACGGTCATATCACGTCTACAACTCCGGAGTCCGGACGTGAATATAATCTATCCGGAGAGCATTGCATCAAAATGTTTCAGTCGTAGTAACGCATTCTCATCGAACATGTAGCACACAAGAAATCAGCATGAAGTGTTCAGTTTGTGTACCTCAGCCTTCCTCTGCGCCCTTGCTTCCCCTTCAGCTTCAATGCCATCAAGTTTCAGAAGCTGCATCATAAGCAGCTCCGTCAAGACGACAAATTCTTTATCATCAACCTTTCTCCCTCCAAGCACGTTCTTCTCCAAGTCACACACCTATACAGAAGAACATAATCACTGCATCAGCACCAGAAAGCATACGACACATTATTCTTTCATCAAATCAGAAGGAATGGTCCCACCTTAGCAGAGAGTTTATCCACTTCAGCTCTGACACGAGCAACAGCCTCACATGCCTTCATCATGCTCTCATCCATAAACAC
The DNA here is from genome assembly GCA_036936925.1 of Cenchrus fungigraminus. NCBI lineage: Eukaryota > Viridiplantae > Streptophyta > Magnoliopsida > Poales > Poaceae > Cenchrus > Cenchrus fungigraminus. Next base: position 14,241,451 of record CM072779.1, read on the forward strand.
TGGCTCGTCCTTCTGCTCCATGGTGACAGGGGCAGGTTTCTCAAGCAGAAGCAACTTTGCTCCATTCTTGACACCTGCTGCGTGCAGGAACTCGCTATCACTCTTCTCCTTGCCACGGAAGAAGAGCCTCTGCCTCTCAGGTTCCACGCCAGTAGTCTGAACAAGGATCCTCTTCAGCTCACCTTCATAAAAGTTACATTGTGCTTATTCAGATACAGTGATTCACAGGGTGTTTGGTTGGCTCAAATGTAACGTAATTAGATTACTGGAGGTGATGGATGTCATTACATATGTTTGGTCGCGGTGGTTTGCAATCAATTGACATTGTAATCAAATCCCTTACCTAAATAATATCTATACAAGCTTGTTATCCCTCCTCCCCCACCGTAATCAGATACAACACTCACACTGTAATCTAATTACGTTACCAGAGTGCAACCAAACACCATCTCAGCACCCGTTCCACCACTGATGCACTGTAATCCGATTCCCTTTGCGTTTAGGTTACCTTAGCACAAACCAAACACCATCTCAGCACCTTCAAGCAACCAATGGAGAGGCAACAATCATTTAAGCAGGTTTACAGGTTATTCAGGATAATAATTCAACTTTTTTCAAAAGCAAAATTGTATATGGATTGACTGCCAAAATTAATGCCACCCAAGCTGGTAAAGAGCTCAGATAATTACACGACTGCCCTAGCCCCTAGGCGAAGTTCTGGTTTGTTCTATTGCCCACGAGGACATAAGCCAATGCAGTTCAAATGTTCAATTGATATGATCACATAGCTAACGAGTAGGTATTAATGTAACAGTTAAGCCATTATTTGTGAACCAAGTGGTGAGCAGCGAGGCTAGCTAGTACAGCATATAAGTAGTACTACCAGGCAACACAGAGATAGATCATCAAACCTCAAAAGGATTGGTACGAAAAGGTAACCAGTAACAGTAACCCGTAAAGTTAAGCCATGATCAATTCATCAAGTACGCAAGCACTTTCTGTAATCGTAATATGAATAATTTCAGACCTCTCTGCTCTAGTAGTGCTCTCTATCTAGACTGGCCTAGTTACGAAGTCATCTAAATCAATCGCTGGGAGAACGAACCGAAGGATCTTCGATTGAGTAAATATAAGCTCATCCACTAGACTACCAGTTGACCGCTCAAGATCCAAACCCGAGCTTCGGCAATGCGAATATTCGACAGACGGAGCGTAAGGGGTCAGAGAACGAACAGCGTACCGAAGGTGGCCTGCGCCGGCACGAGGACCTCGCGGAAGGTTGCGCCGTACGAGACCCTGATCCTGATGGCGGGGCCGGCGGCCTCGCCGTCCCTGCGCTGCACCAGCATCCCGCCCGGCCGGACCTCCCACTCGCCCTCGGCGTCCTTCCCGCCCGACGACCTGCCGCTCATCATCCCGGGCCTCGTCGGCGACGCCTTCCTTTAACGCCCTCCCGCTAGGCCTCCGCGACCGACCGACCGACCGACCCACCGCGCTGAACGCGAAAGCGACGGGGTGAGGGAAAAGGTTTGGTGGCGCGTGGCTTTTGCGGAAGGGTGGCGGGGCGGCCTCTGTCCCGGGTGCCTTCCCTCCCGGAGAAGCAAGGGAGGAAGCGCGGAGGGGGGTGGAGGAGGAGGAGGAGTCGGTGTTGGTTGGGTTGGAGGTGGGTGGGGGAGTAGGATTTGCGGAGAGGTTTGCCGCAAGTACACACGGCTTTGGATTCTCGCGAGGTGCGGCGGGGACGATGGAGGGATGACGAGGGGAACAGAACTGGGTCGGCTCGGGGTGGATGTCGTGTGCTGCTGCTGCTGGCTGACTCCGCCCGCCGTGTCCGCCGTGGATAGGACGGTCCCCCCGAGAAGATGTGGGTCCCCGCCCGGTGGGCGGCGGGCCTTGCTTGGTTGGGCTCAGCCGCTTAAGCGGTGGGCCGGCCTCGGACGGCCTGCCTCGTGGCATGCTCTGGAATTGCTGAAAATCTGTGGATGGATCGAGGCGCCGAGCCGAACTTTCCACAAGCAAGTGCAAGACGCCAAAAAAAAAAAAACTCGCCAGCGCAGGTTCCCTTGGCTGGCCAGACTTCGGGCACAGGAGGGTCTTGTTTGCTTGGCTGCACAGGCAGAGCCTGCATGCACCGAGGAGTAGTTTGGTTGCCTGGTTGTATGAACAGATACAGGCAAAACATGCTATGTGTCATGTTTGATTGCCTGAATACTATCACATTCCAGTCACCACTTTTATTGGAGGGTGAGGTTACCACCTCCAGTTTCATGAGCACAACAGTTACATAGCACAACATATCACCAAATTTACAATATTACATGAGCTTCCAAAGTAAAAATACAATTAGAATTTGAATTACAACCAAATTACTTCAGTGTTCACAATGCAAGATTGATGTTGTCCATGGTAGAATGCTTCACAAGCCTTTTGAACAATCTGAAATTATGTAGGAAAGGAAATAATGTAGACAACAAAGTGTAGTAGAGAGTAGCAATTGCTATAGATCTACAGCATAATATTCATGTGCTACATTATGAACATGATTATGTGCTAAGTTTTAAAAAAACATCATTGGCATAGGCATGTGCTCAGTAAAAATTCAATCATCAGTGGCACATAGGCATTTGCTTGGAAAGAATAACAAGCATCATTGCAAATATACGAAAATATAAGGTATTATGATCTAAATAAAAACATCATGGCATATGCCTTGAGCATCAGATTAAGTGTAGTACCATGTAAAAACCAACATCATGGCTGACGAGGGCCTGGATTAAGGCCCCCTAAGCAACAAGATAATCACCTTGAAGATGGGGTCCACTGACACCATTGACAATGTGAAGGCCAAGATTCAAGACAGGGGAGGCATGCAGATCTTCGTTAAGACCCTCACTGACAAGACTTCCCCACATCACGAGTACTCTCCGCTTCGCACGAGTCCGCCTCGTCTCCGAGTACCCATCGCCCCGCACGAGTACTCTCGCTTCGCACGAGTCCGCCTCGTCTCCGAGTACCCGTCGCCCCGCACGAGTACTCTCCGCCTCGTCTCCGAGTACACATTGACCTCGACTCCGACTACTCGTTCGCACGAGTAACTTCCGCCTCCGACTAAGGGCGGAAGTTACACAGAGGAGCCAGGGCGAAGGCAGGGGGCCCCACACGAACGTGGCGCTGCCCCAACCCTCCAAGCTTCTTCGCAACGACACGCGTGACGCCGTTTTTCACGCCATGCAAGGTCCACAGCTGGCGCGACGGGAGGACGCCAGGGTCTGACAGGGGCTGTAATGGCGCACAGTGCACCCCCCACGACCTCCGACATGTCGTCACATCCAACGCCAGCTGCACGCCACCCCGTCAGAACAAGCACTCGATTGCCATCTACCTGCTCTTAGGCCTTAACGTGGCAGGCCTAAAACGCACCCGAAGGGGCTGAGTCACCATGTAAACTACTCGGAGGAGAAGCCAAGTGCCCTAGGCAAACAGTAGCAACAGCCCACGCGGCGGCTTCCAACGACACCACAGCTCAGCACCCTCCCACTACGCCTGACGGACATCAATGACGGAAAAGACTCCTCAACACCACACCACTGTAGCTTATTTTCTTTTTCCTTCTTTATCCCTCACCCTTGTGACTATAAAAGGGGGAGGGGTGCAACGTACGCGAGGGACAAAAAAACGAAAGAAGACCGAGTTTGTAACCCCTACTACAGACACCCACGGTATAGGAACACGAGTACTCGGAACTGGATTTAGGGTATTACTCTCCGGAGGCCCGAACCAGTATAAAACCCTTGTGTCTCCTGTGTCGACCACCCGGATCCGACACACGATTCGTTACAAATCTATTGCCGGCGGTTGAGAACCCCGACAATGGCATATGCCTAGAGCCTCAGATTTAGTGTAGTACCAAGTAAAAACAAACATCATGGCATATGCCTAGAGCCTCAGAATAAGTGTAGTATCAAGTAAAAACCAACATCATTGCACAGGCCTTATGCCTCAGTTAATTTCAAGGATCATTGCACAGATCAATAGCCTCAGTTTTAGTAGTCAAAAAAATTCAGCAAAGCAACAGGTAGAATGTAAACTAGAGTGCACAAGTACCACCTGTTTCTTGATGACCATCCTGTTCAGATCATCCTGTTCAGAGCATCCTTTGAACATCCTAAAACTTTGTAGGAAAGGAAAATAACAGTAGACAACCAGTGTAGTAGATAGTAGCAATTGTGCTCAGATCATGCATGTGTGTTAACAAATATGTCACTAGTGGCCATGAGTTGTGCTCAGATTAGGTAGCAATGAATAATTTCATCAGAAATGCAAATGAGTTGTGCTCAGTTAGGAAATCAAAGCCAAATACAAGGAAGTAGTGATCTAAATAGAAACACCACACACCTTGATGTGACCCACATAGTGCTCCTCTTCAAGGCTAATCATGCACACATCCTCAACCCACTGGGCACCACTAAGCTCCCTCAGTTTGGACACCTTCACCCACCTCTGTCTCCACTTCCTCAGGTGGTTATACACCTGAGTTCCAGTCACCTCCATCCCAGTAAACTCAGACAGGTATTTTGCAACCTGGTTCAAGTGCACCTCCTTAAAACCCTTGTCAGTTCTAACCTCAGTCTCAATGAGCTGGCACATGCGCCGCAACACAAAGCTTGACATGGCACTTGTCCAGCGCATTGCTCCCCTATTGCGCTGCTCACCAGCCTCCTGAGCCACAGCCTTCTAAGGCACAGCCCCCATGGGGACCTCCTCAGCGGCCTCCAAGTCAATTCTAGTCACCTGCTGAGACATCTCCTAGTGTACCAGTCACATTGACTCAGTTAACATGCATTGTTATCATCATTGCACAGAAAAGAAGAAAGAGGACAGCAGATGCAAATAGTATACAAATCATCACAGCACAACTCATGGCCTACTTCAGTTAACATGCATTGTTATCATCATTGCACAGAAAAGAAGAAAGAGGACAGTAGAATTGCAAAAATAGTTGGCCTCAGGTACCAGGAAAGAGTTGACATCACAGCATAAGTAGTTGGCCTCAAATCATAGTTCAACTTTTTATCATCACTGCTCATGTTCTTAGCCTCAGCATGTTCAAACAGGTAGGAAAAAGATCATCATTGCACAAAGTACTTAGTCTCAACAACAATAAGTAGAGTACTTCAAATTACAACATGTGATTCAATCAGGATAGTAGAAAGGAACAACTCATTCACATCAACAGCTACACATGATGATGGCCCCTATTGTTCCACATGGCATCAGCTATAGCATCCCAAGTGAAATGTTATGACCAGAACAATTTTGTATTATAGCATCACATACAAGTTATTACTATAGCCAGAACAAGTTATTATTATGACCAGAACAATTTTGTATGTTACTTCGAACAAACAAATGAAATGTCAGAACAACTATTAGAACAAGTTAAATACGGCATAGTAACTTTACCATAGTAAACAAATAATCGAACACCTAAAAAATGATTATATAGTTAAAAACATCAATATGAACAAATTCCTATAGACGGTAAATGAAACACTAAATATTACAAAAGATCATGTGGTGCAAATAGAATAAATAAATAAACTGAGGGAAGAAAAATTAAAATAAAGAAAAGAAGAAATTGAAAAAGAAAGAATAAAAGATAAAGAAAAAATATAAGAAATAGAAAGAAATAAATAAATAGAAGGAAAGAAGAAATAGAAAAAGGAGAGAAAGAAGAAAAGAAAAAAAGAAAGGAATGAAGAAAAAAAGAAAGGAATGAAGAATAAAAAGAAAGAAATTAAAAAAATAAAAGAGAAATAGAAAAATAAAAATCAGAAGAAATAAATAAAAATGAAAGAGTGAACAAAAAGAGAGAAACAAGAAAAATAAAAATAGAAAGGAAGGAAACAAGCAAAGGAGAATAAAAATAAAAAGATTAAAAATAAAAAAGAGGAAAATAAAAAATAAAAAGAAAAGAAGAAATAAAAACAAAAAGAAAACACATACCTCCCTCACCCACCTCCCGCGCCCACTCCGCGCGGCGTGATGGTAGGATTTTTTGTCACTAAAGCGACACATATGATCCGGGCAAACAAGACCCTTGTTCGAGTTTGACAGGGACGATGTCAGTTCTCAATCAACAGTTGCGGCAAAGTATAATTTTCTAGTCAGGGACCATCTTAATTAGCAAACTGAAAATGCAGTGTACCAACATAGATATATTTATTTGCTTATTATTTGTGTGGAACGAAGACACAAAGATATTTTAGACAATAATAAAAAGTGTGTTGTTCATACCTCTCGATATATAGGGCTGCCATTAGCGATATAATAGAAATCTTAACTCGACTGCAGCATTGACTTTGAATTTTTATGCAAATTACAACATTTAAGGCGACACAGTTTAAGGTGGGATGAACAATTTTTCTCTCTAAACGGTGCCTAGAAAAGATACTTTGTAAAGAAAATACCCCAGCAAATACTAAATTTGCAAATAAATGACATATAGGAGAAGTCTAGTGACTTATGAGTTTTAGTTTTTACAGTTTTGCCTTATCCGCAACATATTGACACCCGAAAGGTACATGTGTCGGCCATGCATGGTGTACCAAAACCACGATGGTTTTTGTCAGGTGCGACTAGTACTGCCATGCTGTTTTCTTTTAACTACAGGATTCTGGCAAGTGGCAAACAAGCAAGCCAAAAAAAAACTCCGTCTCTCTGCATATATACCATAATATGTCCAACTCTTTATCACAAGAAAAAGCGTAGGCTGTAATTTAGCCTCAATTACAACCGGCTGTATTTCTTAGCAACCAGCTGCTAAACGTACAACCGCTTCTTTTACCGTAAGCGCCTGGCACATATTTCTTCCTGGTGCCGGTCCCACATCACAGAGTTTGAAAAATATAAAAAAAGAATCCAGTCAAAAAAGCCACAAGCAGTTTAGATCAACAGAGAAAGAAAGGTGCGTGCACAAAATCCACATGTTCTTCATGAATTTAGAGCACAAATTCACAGAACCACCAAAGATCAACATATTTAGCAGCTTTATGATATCTACCTTAAAATGAGATCTGGATCTAAGAACTAAAAAAACTGTAGAATCCTCTAATTCCCAAGTGCTGCATACATAGAGGAACACAACCGACAGAATTGGTGCTTTTTTGCATGCATGATTTCAGTGTTTCTTGTTGTAAATTCTGATATGTTGCTCATCACCTGTTCCCATGATGGTCCATCTGCAAAACCAAAAATGCACGATTGAGTTAGTAGGCACACTCTTTGATCTTCTGCTAGGGTCAATTGTAGCTTCTATTTCTGATCCAATTTCATGAATCAGAATATTGTTGGTTTGCTAGTAAAAAATTGATGTACTCCATGTATTAAGTTGCTAGATATGATGTTCTATACTGCCTAAATGCAAAAAAGATTAAAAAAATTCATGAATCAGAATATTGCTGGTTTGCTAGTAAAAAATTGATGTACTCTATATATTAAGCTGGTAGATGTGATGATATATATAGCCTAATGAACCAAAAAGGGTAAAAAAAGAATTTCATGAATCAGAATATTGCTGGTTTGCAAGTAAAAAATTGATGTGCTCTATATATTAAGCTGGCAGATATGATGACCTATACTGCCTTAATGAACCAAAAAAGATTAAAGAATGGAATTTCGCGAACCAGAATACTTTACCTGGTGACCCTTTGAAGACACGAATCGATGTATGTTAAGCTTGAAAGAATGATTCTTGGGAAGTCGGGTGAGATGATTGTTTGAGATGAAAGAAGAAAGGGTAGAGTGTGAGCACAAAAACAAAAAAGCTGGTATTGTATGGCATGCTATCTTGAGCGGCCAGCCAAATTTGGCATCTTCAACCATTTTGCGCTGGTCAGCAGAAATGTGTTTTTACAGCTTGACAAGCCTAGAGGGCGATGTCCTGTTTCTCAGGCCCGAAAAGAAAAAGGAGAATTAGTATTAGCTACATAATTTGCTTTGGTTGCTTTAGTAAAAATATGCAGTTGTATATCTATTGTACTACATTCACAAGTAACTAGTAAGCATAGATTAAACCTGCTCAGAACTAAATTTTATGTGAAGCTATGAAAAAAGCATGAATATATCTTGTACCTACAAACTCCCTGCACTAATCCTCAAACATTGCTTTTGGGCAGTATAAATCCCAATTTCTACAAGCATTACAATCTATCAATATCCCTCAAAACAATGTTGCCTAACTAATATCAGTACTTTACCTAACTAATAACAGTACTTTGCTTAACTAATATAGAATGGATGCAAAACATATACCCGTATTCATGTTGACTCGGAACCATATTATTGCTTACTAACATGTATTGTTCTGCTTAACTCATTAGCCTATCTTTACTAATGAATTACATTGTTTTGTCTAAATCTTACTACTGCAAAATTAACTATCAGGTAATTTTGTAGATTGGGAAGCATGCACAAAATTAACTATCAGGTAATTTTGTAGACTTGCTAAGTTCACATAATTTAGCAAAGTTTGAGAAATAGATTGAGTAGGCAGTTGAGTACAAAACGTCAAAAGCCCCAAAATGAAACAGAGGCAGTCTCGAAAATGCATGTCTCACCTTCGAGCATACATGTCCCCTCCTCGCTCCCTCTTCTGCCACCGGATCCTCTAGCCCCTTCACCTTGGAGCGTGCAGGTTCCCTCTCCCAACACCTCCTCTGCCACTGAATCCTCAAGCCCGTTGACCTTCGAGCATAGAGGTTCCTTCCCCAGCTTCTCCTTTACCACCAAATCCTCAAGCCCCCCTCCTGTGTATTTGAAAATCCAACAAAAATCTCATAAAATCAGTACACATCTAGCTTCCTGCGATGTAGAAAACAAAGTTCCCCCAAAAAATCAAATGAAAATTACCAAAAAACACATCACGAAAAAAGGAGAATATCATGATCATTTAATTGTTACCATTCGTTTGATTGCTTTGTATAAAGATACAAACCTAACATGTAAAAAACTCAGACAGTATAATCATACACAATATATATCAGTAAGAACTATATCATCAGTAGAAGACATATGGAGTGTACAGGTTGCCAATTTAGTTCTGTGTTGGCCTGCTATAACACCAATAAGGAGCTCAATCAGTTGAGAGAAAAGGACATAACATCAAAACTAATGGTTGAGAAAAATGCGTCAATATGCATCAGAATTCTATACCTAAATCTCATGTCATTGCCTATATATAACCATATTATTGGCAAATTCCTAACAAATTATTGCCTAGATTCTAATAAATTGTTGCCTAAATGTGTCGAGTTGTATAATAGGTTGGGAAAATGTGCACAAATCCATGAACAACTCTGATAATACACTATCATATCGACTGCGACGCCCAGGTCACTGATCACAGTTCAAATCCACAAAAAATAGCCAAATCCACAAGAACAGCAAGCATCACAGTTTGCATCAGTGCCAGACTAATTAACATCATGCAAAAACGTATTGATTGTGGATGAGGTCAATAGTTGAAACAAAAATCACTAATGGAAAATTTCTGAATAACCAAAAAAAGAGGGGGGAAAGAGTTGTTCGGTAACTCAAGTTTGAATAGAAACATATGGGGCCGTTGAGGCAATACAGGAGCAATACTATTACACAAGGCACCAATGAGCTCAAATCAGTTTCCAAAAAACTTTGCAATACTGGCCAAAAAAACATCAGTTCATGCTTCTTTCTTCTAGGCATTGTCTGAGTTTTATCTGATGGCAAAAAAATATAGGAGCAAACAATGATTTGGTTGCAGTAAAAGAACCGTAATGTCATAAGGATTGTGTGTAGATCTATATAGTATATTATTAATCTATGGATTAAGTTGTTTTTTTAATAAGTAAAACTAGCACCTAAATGGTGCTAATTTGAGTACTCAATAATGCTAAGTTGTAGTGCTAATTTGAGACTAGTATAGAAAGTAAAAAAACAGCCATGTTAGTACTGGTTGTGTTCAGCTAAATTAAATGGGTACATGCATTCAAAACTATACTTTATCAACAAAATGTCACAACAAAAAATCAGCCTAGATATGCAACATTGTTTTTTGCAATCAGCTAAACTGGCACCTAAATGGTGCTAATTTGAGTACTCAATAATGCTAAGTTGTATTTTAATATAGTGCCTACAGTCCAAGAATGATAACACATTCAGACAGCACCCACATAGTGCCTACAGTCTAATAATGCTAAGTTATATTTCAATATAGTACCATTCAGATAGCAGAGCAGCAAGTAAGTAAGCGCAATTGAGTACAAGCTAATATCCTATATAGTGCCTACAATCCAAGAATAAATGACAATTATATGATTGTATTTCAACGCATAAGCATAATTTCACAGTTGTGATGAAGACAATATGAAAACAAGCTGAAATAATTGTGATACATTTATACTTAACAAAGATAACTTTTTACCAATAATGAGTCTTCTCAAAAAAAATAATGCTAAGTTGTATTTTAATATAGTGCCTACAGTCCAAGAATGATAACACATTCAGACAGCACCCACATAGTGCCTACAGTCCAATAATGCTAAGTTATATTTCAATATAGTGCCATTCAGATAGCAAAGCAGCAAGTAAGTAAGCGCAATTGAGTACAAGCTAATATCATATATAGTGCCTACAATCCAAGAATAAATGACAATTATATGATTGTATTTAAACTCATAAGCATAATTTCACAGTTGTGATGAAGACAATATGAAAACAAGCTGAAATAATTGTGATACATTTATACTTAACAAAGATAACTTTTTACCAATAATGAGTCTAATATTCTACTTAAACCTTTCTCCAGTAATAACATTCATAAAGGTGATAAGGTGCCCCCCCATCTGTTTTTTCTCTCTCGGTACAGCAAGTCTTTGCCCATTATAATAGGGTTATGTCAACCTAAACGACAAAGGAAACAACCGCTACTAAAATATGCCTAACTAATAACAGTACTTTGCCTGACTAATAACAATATGTTACCTGACTAATAATAGTAGTTTGCTTAACTAAATACATTGATTTGCCTAAAACATATAAAATGGACCAATCCAAATGGACCACACCCACTACCACAAAACCAAAATTTCGTGGGAGGGGCACAATTCTCATGAGGGTACTCAGCGAACTCCCATGAAAATGCACATTTTCATGGGAGTACTCAACAAACCCTCATGAAAACATATTTTCATGGGGGTGCTCCGCGAACCCCACGAAAATGAACATTTTCATGGGGGTATTTTATTTTCATGGGAGGGGTACACTCATGAATAATAGGATGCGCAGCAGCTTTGCACTTCATGGGCTTCATTTTTTTCGTGAGAGGCTTAACCCTCATGAAATATGCCCGTTGTGAAGAACAAATGTTATATTCAACTTTCTTCTTTTAATCTTGAATTAAAACTTGTAAATGGTATTTCTCCCTCATATGAAATAAACAAGCATGTTTTATTACATATGAATTGTTTTTCCATCAAAATAAAGAATAAACAAGCATGTTTTATTACATATAAGTGTGTATGTAACTTCATGTTTGATGATATTATTATAAACATATGGTTGTGACCAATTTTTAGATGCATACAATTTCAAAAACATTATGTTGTATTCAAATCTCAAAGTTTGACATGAGTTATATGAAACTATGTGAGAGATGTATCCTTTTGTGAACAATGAATGGTCTCACTTTATCAAAACCATTTAAGATTTTTATGTCAAGTTTATGGACCAAATATATGCTGTCACATCAATTTGTAGAAGTTTCTAACAAAATTTAGATATTATTATAATTATTTTGTGGTAATTTAGAGTTAAAAGTTTGAATTGTCCGTAAAAGACAAAGTAGTTTCAATTTTTTTCACTACTACACAAAGTAGTTCCCCTCAAATTTGAATCTCTGAAATTTGAAATTCAAAATTTGTAAATGACCTCGAATGGAAAAACTCTCAACATGAAAGTTATAGATCTTCGAAAGTTATGAAAATTTGTAGTTGACAACTTTTTCATTTGAATACGTTTGAAGCCTCAAAAAAGCAATTTACACTTGGCGTAGTATAATATGAGTAGAATGAAAACGGAATATGGATGCATATGAGTGTGTGGTGCAGTGGCAAGGGAGGCTTCGCGCGAACCTGGAGGTCGCGGGTTCGAACCCCACGGAGCGCGTAGCGTCGCGACTTTGCGCGAAAAATGCGGCGACTTGTGACTTGATGGCTTGGGGCGGCGGCTGGCTGGCCAGTGGGTCCTCCCCTAAAAATAAAATTTTTTTGCTATTTATTTCGATCATTTTAACGCAGTTTTCAAACTTTCTAGAAATGCAATTCCGCCCGGTGCTAAAAACGTTTTGTGTAGTAGTGTTTGAAACTTCTACAAGACAACTTATCTTTAGTTTATTACATATGAAAAATAATGTGTTGAATAGAAGATAATTATTTTTGTGTGTTATTTCTCAACGTTGCAACAAAATGAAAAAGAAAAAAGAAAAGTGTTAAGAAATATATAAAAAAGCTCATAGTCTTGTTAAAGAGGATCAAAGAACTGGGCCTGGGTCATTTTTTTCCTTTCCTCTCGCTGGGCCTTCAATAGCCCAATTCATGCAAGACGTCCGCATCCGATCTAACGGTTCTAGTTCACACCCCGGAACCCTAGCATCTCTGCTTCCGATCCATCGTCCCCACACTGACGCGACAGAGGCCGCAGCCGCCCGCGCGCACTCCCCTTGGCCCTCTCTCGCGGGGGATCGCGGTCTCCCTCCCGCACGAAGGCAAGATCGAGGCCATCTCAATCCATCTCCCGCCGCTCCCGCCTCCCTCTCCCGCCGCCCTCTCCCACCGCTCCCGCCTCCCTCTCCCGCCGCTGCCTCCCTCTCCCGCCGCCGCCTCCCTCCTCTGCTGCGCGCGGCTCTCCCTCTCTCGCCGGCCATGCTTCCCTGGTAGGTACACACTCGCCTCTTCCTCTCTCTCTCACCTGTCCTTCCCCTGCAGGCCTCCTCTCTTCCTCCCACACGCCGAAGCTGTTCGTGACCTAAGGTCTAACATCAGTACTATTAACAGATCCCGTCATCACCGAAGCTGTTCATGACGCTGAAGCTAGACGATTCCCTGTTGCAGCAACACCTGAGGTCTGAGGAGCTTCCCACGTCAACAACCATTCGCGCTAGCTGCCTCCAATCCATCTAAGGTATTAAAGCACTGCTTTTTTTTTCTCGAGATCTTGTTATGTGTTGTGTTGTACTTTTCATGTTTGAGGATAATTAACCTAATGTGAATCTGGTGACTATAGCAATTAAATTTGATTTAGTAAACTATAGCAATTAGTTCTAGCATTTGCCTTATACTTGTGCCAAATTATTGTGGGTCTAAGTTTCTTCTTTAAAAAAACAGAACTGGACAATGGAAGACCGTGAGTGGATGTATACTGGTTGGTCCCGTACACAAGGTCCCTCTGTTGATTGGATTCAAAACACCAACCAATTCTTAGATCGTGCCTTTTCTATGCCTAATCTAGTTGAAAGTGCACAATTAAATGTCCTTGCGCCACATGTCGGAATTGTGTTAGGCAAAAACGGTTTACAGTAGAGATGCACTTGTGTAAATTTGGATTTAAGGATGACTACAAAATGTGGACAGCACATGGTGAGGGAATTGTTGACAGTGAGGTCGAAGTTGTCCATGATGTGGCATTTTGTGAACCTGATCGTATGCATGACATGTTAGCTGAACTAGGCAGTGGCCATCCACCTGAACTTGAGGAGAAGCCAACAGGCTATGCCAAAGCCTTTTATAGGATGGTTGCTAGTGCAGATCAAACAGTTCACGAGAACACCAAACACTCATCTCTTTCAGCTGTAGCACGCCTGATTGCTCTAAAATCACAATATAACATGTCAATTGCACACTTTGAAGCGAACCTACAATTTATCCATGAACTTTTACCTCCGGAGTCTAAGTTACCCAAGGACTTCTACCAGTCAAAGAAACTACTTGAGGGCCTTGGTATGCCGTATATCAAAATTGATGTTTGTGATAACAACTGCATGCTTTATTACGGAGACAATGCAAGCAAAGACAAGTGTGATGTTTGTGGTATCTCTCGCTATGAGGAAGGTCCTAACCGAATCCCAAGTAAAATGTTGCGCTATCTTCCCATTCTTGATAGGCTGCAGCGGTTATATGCACATCCAGCCACAGCAAAGCTAATGAGGTCACACCACCCTTGCACCTCCGGTATGATAGTCCACCCTTGTGACGGAGAAGCATGGCAGCAATTTGATGAAGATTTTCCAGATTTCTCCAATGACCCTAGAAATGTGCGGCTTGCTTTTGCAACAGATGGTTTTACACCCTTTAGTTTGAATGCGGCTCCTTACTCATGTTGGCCTGTGTTTGTTACTCCATTGAATTTGCCACCATCCATGATAATGAAATCAGAGTACATATTCCTTTCCCTTGTCATCCCTGGTCCTAAACATCCTGGAAAGAAACTGAATATTCTAATGCAGCCTTTAGTTGATGAGTTAAAGACATTGTGGAAGGGGGTAAAAACTTATGATGCTTCACTCAAGCGACATTTTCCAATGCGAGCAGCATATATGTGGTCAGTTCATGATTTCCCTGCTTATGGTGATTTTTGTGGATGGAGCACACATGGTAGGTTTTCATGTCCAATATGCCTATGTGACAGCAAGGCATTTACGCTTCGTCATGTTCGTAAAGCTTGCTGGTTTGATTGTCATAGGCGCTTCTTACCTTTAGATCATGAATTCAGAAACCAAACCAATGCATTTCGTAAGAACACAGTGGTGCATGATGATCCTCCAAGGCATTTAACAGGGGATGAAATCCATGCTCAAATAAATAAATTCGTAGGTGACACCAAAAACTATGGTATTCTGCACAACTGGACCCATGTTTCTGGCCTTTGGCAACTTCCATACTTTCATAAATTGTTGCTACCACATAACATTGATGTGATGCATAATGAGAGAAATGTAGCTGAAGCTATATGGAACACATGCTTTGACATAGCTGACAAGACTAAGGACAATGCCAAAGCAAGGCAAGATGTAGCCGAGATCTGTAACCGACCATCACAACATTTGAAGCTGACACAACATTGCTTCCTTAGAAATTATTCCCTCAGTTTAGAACATGATTTAACTTCAGTGGATGGTCCTGTAAGAATATAAATTTGGTGCTGAGAGAGTTGGAACTCTAAACACATATGCTGCAATGAAATCTGGGTTCAGAAATTTGGACAGTACCGGAAGAAGTGCCCCAGTCTGCAATACAAAAGCAAAAAAACGCTTGGTACGTATGTCATTCTTAGCATTTTGTAAGACTTTTGTTTCCTGAATATGCTTAGGACTCAAGTATTTTGTTTTAGGATGATTATGCTACAAGAGCACAGCCTGCTGAGAATTCAAAAGATTTGGATGGACGAGTGTTGTATTTCATGGAAAATGGCATGCGCCATGGCCGTCTACCAATAGCTGATGGTGCTGTGGATAAGGAAACTGTTATGGAAGTTGCAAAGTCCTCTCGATTTCGTTCAACCAACACTGCTACTTATCTAAGTGTGGTAGAGGAAAATGAGCATCTTAAGGAGACATGTCAAGAGCTGCAAAAAAAATGCACGACTAACAGAGACAAATGAGATACTCAACGAAGAAAATAGTGTTGGCCGTGATCTTTCCTTGGTATAATTTTTTCTTAGCTTACATCTTTGTCTCGTTACCATACCTTTATCTGACTACTCTTAAATTGCAGAGGCTTTATGAGAAGTTAAACCAACAAGCGCCTCCTGATTTGGTAGCTCGTCTAGCAAATTTGGAAGAACGTCATAATAAGGTTAGAACATGTTGCCCAAACCTGTAGCCTAGCAACAATTTGAACCTGTAGCCTAGTAACAGAGACATGTATGCCCAAACCTGTAGCCTAGCTTGATAGTATCTTTAAAAAATTATGTATGCCTGCTGCCTACTGAATGGTTGATAGTATCTTAAAAAAAATTTATGTATGCCTGCTGATTGTTTCATAGTATCTAAACATGTGTCAGTACATAATCAAAATATAACTTGCTGATTGCTTAGTATTCAGTACATAATTCATGTATCCCTGCTGATTATTGCTTCATAGTATCTTAAAAAAATTATGTATGCCTGCTGATTGCTTAGTATTCAGTACATAATCAAAACAGAACTTACTTAATGTTGTTTAGTGTTGGATTATAATGCTTGACTGTATGTTTTTCTTTTTGCAGCTTACATGTTCATCAGGTGTAGGCTCTTGCCAAGATAACGTGCGTGACAACAAAGATGACATGCAAACTGATAGTGATGATGGCGACTACCATATTGACGACGAGGAGAGACGTGATGACTTTGTTGATGAAGGGGAGAGCAGTGATGACATGGATGGGGAGGAGAGCAGTGATAACATGGATGGTGAGGAGAACAATGATGACATGGGTGGTGAGAATAGTTCTAGTAGTGAAGATCTTGACAACAATTTATTGTAGGGAGACCTTTTGGCCCAAACTCAACTGAGGCAACACTACTTTCGGTTCCAACATAGTGGTTGCCTAACCTTTTGAGTGATAGTAACATCTGTCTGATGTGTTGAACTTGTAGGATTTGTATGCCAACCTATGGTACAAATGTATGTATCTATGGGCTTGTGCATCTATAGGTTGTAGGATCTAATTGTTGTAGCTTTATTAACATATATGAATTGTTATGCTATAACATCTATATGAACTTGTTGTACGGTAGCTTAATGCATGTATGTCTATTGTGGATCATATATGTGCTGGATGTGAGTTGGATTTCTATTGTGAATCATATACTGGTAGCATGAAATTCTCATGAAAAGGTCCATTTTCATGATAGCACTAGCTGTCATGAAAATGCCACACCTTTCATGATGGTACCTCTCATGAAATTAGAGTTTCCATTTGGTCCTGTACAATTTTCATGAGAGTCAGAGGCCCTCAGGAAAACAAACTTTTCGTGATGTTAACTCTCATGAAAATTAGATGTGCCACGTGGCTTTGGAACTATTTTGTGGCGGCCTGTGTGGTTTTCATGAGAGTGTGAGTCTCCCAGGAAAAATAACCATGGTGGACTTTTTGTGAAGTTCGGCTCGCATGAAAATGCATTTGGCGACCTGATG
Source organism: Cenchrus fungigraminus (assembly GCA_036936925.1). Classification (NCBI taxonomy): domain Eukaryota; kingdom Viridiplantae; phylum Streptophyta; class Magnoliopsida; order Poales; family Poaceae; genus Cenchrus; species Cenchrus fungigraminus. The sequence continues at coordinate 14,258,658 of CM072779.1, forward strand.
CCACAACATATTTCGTGGAGGACATTGACACGAAATACACACACGAAAAAGGATCCTGACAGTAAACTCCCACGAAAATCATGTTTTCGTGATGTCATGTTAGTGGGAGACTTTTCGTGAGAACGTCACTTGACGAAATACTACCGTGAGGGTTTTAGCTATTTACGTGAGGGTTTTCGACTCCCACGAAATCTCAATTCTGTGGTAGTGACCAGGCATTACAGGGTAGACACGATGCGAGAGAAAATCACACACTACCAGAATCCTGAATTGCCTTGAGTGCCAAAAACCGCCAAGGAAAGGGGATAAACCGCCAAGGAAATGATCCTTGACCACAAACCGTCAAGCAAACGCACTCAAGAATAGAGGGCAAGGGAAATTAGTTTCCTTGGCGGTTTCAGCAGTCAAGGATGATTACCTTGGAGGCTAGTTGCCAAGGAAACGACGACCTGACTAAACTTGTCAAATAGTTAAGGAAATGACAAAGCCGCCAAGGAAAGTTGTTTACTTGAGCGTTACAGACCTCCAAGGAAATTAGTTTTCATGAGGGCTAGCAACCGTCAAGGTAAATACAATTTTCTTGGCGGTTTCAAACCTTCAAGGAAACACCATTTCCTTGTGAATGCAAACCGCCAGGTTAATTTATATTCTTGAGGGTAGGGCTTTAAATCCTTGAGTATATAAACCGCCAAGTAAATCCTATTTCCTTGACTGTTTTCTTTGACTACCATAACCGCCAAGTAAATCCTATTTACTTGATTGTTTTCCTTGGCTACCATAACTGCCAAGTTAATTCTTATAGTATATAACCAGCATGGCAATTACAATTCTATTCCCATAAATCCATCCTAGGAACCATATGCAATAAACATAACCCGAAAGCCATCCATAGTGGTTCATTCCAGCCAACATCCATAGTGGTTCATTCCAGCCAACATGAATATATGTTCCAACCAACATCCATAGTGGTTCATTCCAGCCAACATGAATATATGTTCCAGCCAACATCCATAGTGGTTCATCATAACAATTTCATGCCTATATGGCAAATAGTCTGCAAATATTACTAGGTCTAGGTGGCAGTATAGTATCATTCCTACATGTCAACACCACATGCATATGGAAAATAATTGCCAGCAACTAAACATTAGCAAAAGGTTAGCTGCACATCAGCCTAGTCAGCTGCACATCAGCCTAGTTAGCTGCACATCAGCCTAACTTTGTACCAAAATCTACCAAAAGAAGGTCCATGTCTGCCACTTGGAGCTGTTGGCATTAGTTAGTCACCCTTGTGCCACTTCTATGTGTAGGCATGTTGATTTCCCTGCTTACTATAGCATCACCTGAAACATTGTCATCCCCATCATCTTGGAGAGAATCGTCTTCACCATTGTCTTCAAGGTCCTCGTCACTTTCTACTTCAAAGTGGCCATCAACATCAGATTCAAGGTCATCATTGTTATCACTTCCACACCAAGTGTGGTCATCCTCATCTTCTTCTAAATTAGGATTGCCGTCTGTGCCATCATATCCATGTGATGATCATGTAGCCTACAAAATACACAATATGTATGCACTTTATTTTTTGGAATCCTGTGACAAGCAAAACTGAAGTAATAATTAGAAGCATTGCAAATATAAAGTGTTGCGATCTTTGAATTCACATTATTTGTAGCAGTCAATGTATCACCTTAAATCTACCAGTTATAAGATACGACTGATAAAGCCATTTCTAATCAACAGGAAGCCACTTGTTCACTGCTGCAAGTCAAGTTGGCAGTCTGCCACGAAACAGTAATTATTGTCTAGATAATCATCCTCCAAGCACAACAGATATATTGTCCAAACAAAAATTCAGTAAACATAACCTGATGAAGACGAGCATCAATATTTGCTAGACGTTGTAGCAGATCAGGAGGTGGCTCTGTCCCCAATTGATCAAACATTTTCTACAGTTGAAAAGCATTCACATAAAGATGCATGTAGGCATAGAGCAAACTGATATATAAAGCAACAGATAAGTTATTACCATTATCAGCTCACGATGGATACTATTTTGCTCAAGTAATATCTCATTATTCTCTTTCAATTGAACATTTTCTTTTCTCACTTGTTCATATTTATCAGGACTGACTGGCAAAACTCTCCTCGATTTGGCATGCCTTAGGACAGCCACCTTTTCAACAGCCCCATCACCTATTGGAACACGTCCATGGGCCATGCCACGCCCTACTATGTACATAGCCTCTCCATCAAGTTTTTGTGTGGTTTCATCTGGCGCTAAGGCCTTGTAGTCATCCTAAAACAAAAGCAAATAGATGTGACAATTAAATTATGGATCATCTTGAAATCACGTGCTGAAATTAATATGCATGGCTAATTTAAGCTAGGTGGTGAGTATATATCTAGTTGTGTGACCAACAAGTTCATGAAGAGTATAAATTCACACAATTTGGACGTGCAAGGGATGATATATAAATAAGTACTACTAGGTACTGCTATCCATTGCACACATACTGCTAGTTGGCTCATTGCACACACAAAATGTGGACCTGCTAAACTGAAACAAAGAAATGAAATTTCTAGGAAGCAATAATGTAATACCAAGCGTTTTTGTGCTATTGCACTGGGTATTGGACCACTCCTTCCAGTGCTATCCACTCTTTTCATTCCAGATTTCATTACTGCATATGTATTCAAGGTGCCACTCTTCTCAGGGCCAAAAGTATATTCCTGCAAAATGAAAAAAAAGCATGAGCAAACTTAGTAGAGGGTTGATGGCTAAAGTGTGCAAGAGTCAGGGATTTTCCATACTAGGAATTGTTGTGTCTCTATAAAATTCCTTGAACCTCCTCTATTTGGAGCAGGATCATCAGACCTCATGCGAGCTTCTTGGGCTTTTTCTCTCTTTTGCTTGTATTGATCAGATGTCCAATATTTGGAAAGCCATACCCAAACTGTCTTATTGCACCATTCAATTCTACAAGTCAAGTATTGTTCTTCTGTAAGATGAATGGTGCGTGTCCTTGTATCATCACAATCCTCACCCTGTCTGTCATAGAACATCTTGACAGCCTCCAAACGTACTTGGTACATCATATTTGTTACTCTTCTCACTAGATAGTTCTCTAGAGCTTTGTCAGCCTTTCGCCTATGTTGTGGATGACATGTAAACAAACTCTGTACAGAGATATATACATACACAAATTAAATAGAATAGAATAGTAGAAGACAATCAGCTGAAAGAAAATACTCAAACCATTAAATTGTATCTAGTCTAGATAGTTTGCTTACCCAGAATTCTGCCTTTACTTTTTTTGCATAGCATATGCCATCCATATCTTTTTTCCAATAATAATCATTCCATGAAAGTGCAGGTTGTCGTTTGACAACAGAGCCATCATCATTATATACCTTGATAATACCAGGGTACATGCGTTTAAGAATGACACTCAATTGTGAGGGATACTTGTAGCCTTTAGGGTTGTACCGAACATATTTGAATTGACTACAGAGAAATTGATACATTCATTAGTCATCCTCAGATGTTGAATTAATAGCAGAAAATGACAAGTGTGGTACTATATATAAAAGTGCTCATATATTTACTTACCAATGACCAACAGGTTCCAGCTCCACCTTCCCACTACGAGGAGGCACCGCCAATGCTGTCCTTGCCATCTTAGCTCTCCCTCTTTTTGTAAGAGCTTGGCAGCCCCGCTTGGAACCAATATTCTGGTTGGAGTTAACATCACCACTCAAACGGGAGTGAACATTAGTTGTAACCCTTCCACAAGCATCACCATCACCTCTTACAGCACTAGTCCTTTCAGAGTTAGATGCAATAATTCTAGAGTGAACACCAACTGCACTAATCCCCCTTTCAGTGCTCCTAGCAGCACAACCATCCCTTGCAGTGTTGGTCTCGACCTCGGCATTTGTCCTTTCAGTGCTTCCACCAACTGTATTCCCAGCAGCAACAGCAACTATGTTCACATCCACATTGCTTCTTTCGGTGTTCCCAGCAGCAGCAACTATGTTCACATCAACATTGCTTGTTTCAGTGTTCCCAGCAGCATCAACAGCAAGAGCACCACCCCTTTCATTGCTCCCAGTGGCAGCAACAGCAAGAGCACTATCCCTTTCATTGCTCCCAGTACCAGTAGCAGCAAGAGCAAGAGCACCACCCCTTTCAGTGCTCCCAGTAGCAGCACCACCCCTTCTAGCTCTCTTGGTGAGGGCTGTACTGCCACTTTCAGTGCTCCCAGTAGCACCAGTGCCGCTCCTTTTATTGCTCCCAACAGTATCATCAGCACTCCTTTTGCTATTCCTAGTATTAGTAGCACCTCTCCTGGAGTTGCCAACAGCAATGCTTTTGAACTGAATATCACCAGCACTACATCTTGTTTGGTTGCTCCCACCACTTCCCACATCCTTGTGTACAAGCTTCTTGTGTCGAAGGCCGTGCATCTTCTGGAAAGTGAAAAAAATTGTTAGTACTTAGTACATCTCAAGAAGAAAGGGGCATATTTTTAATAATACGCAAGACACAAGAAAATGCATTTTTACCACATAATATAGACAAGAAAATGCATTTTATCACATAATATAGAAATGAAGCAGCACACACAAATGACAATCCGGCAGCAATGTTGTTTAGTTCAACAAGGTACAAAGTGGAAACAAAGATGAAAACTAAGAAAAACAAATCAATAATCATTTGGATCTAAAGCTAGATGTTCTTCAGCTTGATTGTCTTCATCTTCATCTTGAGTCTCTTCATCTTCTTCATATTGATCATCAGCCACATTCCCATCTCCTTCAGTGTTCAATTTGGACAGAAATTCTAACTCCTTAGGATTTGTTATCTCATCCGACACAACTGCAGTTGTATTATCTACCTCAAAATTCAGATCAATGACAAATGTGCCTTCTAACCCCTCCTCCTGAAAAAATAACACTTCTTCTACTGGACCAGTATGAGGGTCATCATCACTGTCATCTACATTGATATAGCCATGTGGAGTAACCTGATACGTAACCCACCACTCCTTTAGATCTGATCTCTGACATGCATAAGGTAAATAATATACTTGTTTAACTTGACTAGCCAAAACAAATGGCTCAAAAACAGAAAGCCTAGCAGCATGCTTAATTTCCACCAGTCCCAAGTTTTCAGTGCGCCTTGTTCCATTAGGTGTTGGATCGAACCAATCACAATCAAACAAAACCAGCTCTAGTTGCAATTGTCCTTCCCATTTTATTTTTATGATGTCCTTAATTACACCATGGTACTCTGTCTCATTGTTGCTTTCATCAATACAAGATACACAAACACCAGTATTCACTGTTGTCAATCCTTATTTAGATCTCTCATGCAGTTTTGAGCGAAATCTATAACCATTCACATCATAACAACCAAAGGTGGTAACTCTTGGGCGAAAACCATAAGATATTTGACATAAGGCTGGATCAATGCCATGTGTTTGCATGCACTGCAATTAAATAGATTTAGTTTGATATGTTAGTTTTTGGTGGAAAACAGATGGACATAATACTAAATGTGAAAGGTTGTAGAAGGATTACTTCTTCCTTGAACCAATCAAAGAAGTTTGGGCCACGTTTTCCTCGGCTACTCTTCCACCCATTTAACCTTAAGTCCCTAAGTTGTTCAGGTGTTGGACTAATTCTGCTTTTCCATTGTTCCTTCTCAAATTTTCTATAGGAGAGGTAAGTATGTCAACATAGAGCTACCAAAATATACAAAACAACATTTATGGTTTATAGAATGAAAGCATGTATTACATGAAGTGCTCATCCATCTCAGACATGTTGGTTAAAACATATAGGAATGCAGCCTCATATTCTTCGGTTGAAAGTGCACGTACACCATGAGGGCTAGAGCACCGACCAGGGTACTGAAAGATTTCAAGATTGCATGAACTTTCAAAGGTAGAAGCACCACAATCATATCGAGGTACTTTGTTCCTAACTGATGGAACATGTGGCCTGAAGTAAAGAGAGAGGAAATTTGTAGCCTCCTCAACTAATTTAGCCTCAACAATGCAACCCTCAACACGAGCCTTGTTTCTTACTTTTCTTCTAAGCTGCTGAATTTTCCTACAAGAAACAACTAGAATTGAGGAGGAGGGTTTCTAAGCTGCAGTCAACATTATAAAAGAAATGGTTTTCTCTATTTTATTTTTACCTTTCAAATGGATAGTTCCAACGAGCTTGGACAGGACCTCCTAGTCTAGCCTCACGAGGAAGATGAATAATCAGATGTTGCATTGGATTGAAAAATCCTGGAGGAAATATCTTTTCCATTTTGCAAAGAAGAACAGCAACCTGCTGCTCCAATGAACATACAACTTCCTTGCTAAGCTCTTTGGCACACAATTGACGATAGAAAAAGCTAAGTTCAGCCAAACATGTCCATGTGCTGTTTGGAAGGAAGCCACGGAATGCAACAGGAAGTAAGCGTTCCATGAAGATGTGGTAATCATGACTTTTTAGTCCCAGGATCCTCTTTGTCGTTAAGTTCACTCCTCTTCTAATGTTGGCTGCATACCCATCAGGAAACTTGAGTTCCTTAAACCACTGAAGGATAATTGGCTTATCTTTCTTGTCAATGCAAAATGGGCCACGAGGCCTGTCCCAGGTGCCATTTGGTTTTTGCCTCAAATGTTGTGAGGGACGGCTGCAAATTTCAACAAGATCTCTACGAGCCTTAGCATTATCTTTACTCTTCGCAGCTATGTCAAGACGTGTGTTCAGTACAGCTTCAGCCATATTTTTCTCATTATGCATCATATCAATGTTGTGACGCAACAACAATTTATGGAAGTATGGAAGTTGCCAAAAGCAACTAATAAAGTTCCAATTGTGCAATTTACCATAGTTATCGGTATCACCGACAAATGTGTTCATTTGGGCTAGGATTTCTTCCCCGGTTTAATGTCTTGGAGGCTCATCATGCACGATTGTGTCCTTTCTAAATGCATTAGCTTCAAATCGGAATGGATGGTCTTCAGGTAAGAAGCGCCTGTGGCAATCAAACTAGCATGGCTTGCGACCATTATGAAGCATGAATGATTTTGTATCACCCAAGCATATTGGGCATGCAAGCATCCCATGAGTGCTCCATCCAGAAAAGTTTCCATAAGCTGGAAAATCATGTATTGACCATAGATAGGCTACCCGCATTGTAAAATCCTTCTTCCTATAAGCATCATATGTTTCTACCCCATTCCACAAACTTAGCAGTTCATCAACTAAAGGCTGCATTAATACATTCAGATTCTTTCCAGGATGTTCAGGTCCAGGGACTACAAGGGCAAGGAATATGTACTCCGTCTTCATGATAAAACCCGGAGGAAGATTTAGTGGAGTAACAAAAATAGGCCAACATGAATATGGAGCTGCATCTCTACTGAATGGTGTAAAACCATCGGTTGCCACAGCAAGGCGCACATTTCTTGGTTCACTAGCAAAATCTTTGAAGTCCTCATCAAATTGTTGCCATGCTTCTCCATCACAAGGGTGTCGCATCTTACCAGATTTGGACCGTTTGTGAGACTGCATCAGCTTAGCTGTATTTTCATGACAATATAATCTTTCAAGCCTATCTTTTATAGGAAGGTACCGCAACACGTTGCGTGGGATATTATTTTGGCCTTCCTCATAGCGGGAGAGCTTACAAACATCACACTTATCTTTATTCTTATTGTCTCCATAGTAAAGCATGCAATTGTTATAACACACATCAATTTTCTGATATGGCATGCCTAGGCCTTCTAATAATTTCTTGGATTGGTAGAAATCTTTGGGAATCTTAGATTCTGGAGGTAGAAGTTCAATGATTAACTGTAGGTTTGCTTCAAAGTGAGCAATAGACATATTGTACCGTGATTTCAAAGCTAGCAGACGTGACACGGCAGAAAGAGATGAGTGTGTTGTGTCCTCATGGACCAGTTGATCAGCACTAGCAACCATCCTATAGAAAGCCTGTGCTGACCCTGTTGGCTCCTCTTCAATAGTTGGTGCATGGCCACCACCTAGGTCAACTAACATATCATCCATCCGATCAGCTTCATCAAAACTCTCATCACTTCCAACTTCTAAATGACTCTCTCCATGTGATGTCCATATTCTGTAGTCATTTCTAAATCCATTTTTACACAAGTGCATCTCCACATCAAACCTTACATGTCTAACATAGTTCCTACACAAGGCACATGGGCACTTAATGGTGTCATTTTCAACAAGATCAACCCTAGAGAATGCATGATCCAAAAACTTGTTCGTGTTTTCAATCCACTCAGTAGTGGGAGCCTGCCCACGAGACCAACCACTATACATCCACTCACGATCTGTCATTACTCTTGTTCTGTTCAAAAATATATAGCAAAGAGGTATATTTTAGTTTCATCACAAATTCACAGAACTATCACCCAAATCTAGCTATGCAGAAACATGTGCATTCTAGTAAACAGTGGCAAATATTCAACAGACTAATAACATAGAGAGCAACCTTTTAAACAGAAATGTTCCAAGCAATACATTAACACACAAATGTAGTTGCAAAGTTGTTGACACAGATATATTGTTACTTACTGCAATTTCAGAGTTCTGTTTTTCCTCAAATCCAATCAATGTTGTTGCTGGTGCGTGACAGCCAGAGTATTGCCCAGTTCAACCAATGTTCGTGCTGGTATGCTTCCTTCTTGGATATTTTGCAAGCACATGAAAGAAAGAAATACTCAGAAGAGGGAAAGAGATGACAGATCTGAACTGAATAAAAGTTTGGCAAGTGAAGTAACCCAAACCTTGAATCTTTCTAGACTTTCTCACCTTCGTCTACTCCTTTCTGCAACCAGGGAAAAATACAGGAAATTAAGTTGTGCTAAAAACCTAGCATGGAGGGGAATGGGGATGAGAAGAATGGGGATGCAGCGGCAGGTTCCTGCAACCAGCAGTGGGCTCGACTGACGCCGGGCTTAGGGCGGCGGGATGGAGCGGTGGGGGGCTGAGGCGCCAGCGGTCGTGGGAGATCGAAGTGGCGGCGGGTACCTGTGGGGCGGGAGCTACTGGGCGTCAGAGCCGGGGTGGTCAGGGCGGCCGGCTTCGCCTCTGGCAGCGGCACCGGCGGCGGAGCTCGCCTGGCAGCGGCGCCCGGCGGCGGAGCTCGCCCGGCCGCGAAGTTCGCCCGGCGGCACACGGTTGGAGCTTTTTTTCCCCTGTCACGCATGAGTCCTGAGTACAATAATTTGGGATTGGGAGGGATTGAGGGACCGGGTTTGGCACTGGTGGTAAGTTTTGGCACGGGCTTTGGCGCGCAGTCTCCCGCGCACGGTTGGGCCACGCGGGAGCCTCCTAAATTTTGCTACGAACCAACGAATTTGACTCATTTGAGTGATATATAAATATAAAAATAAATTACTTTGTATTTAATATAAAAATAAAAATGTGGTCCTCAATATAAATCTAAAAAATAAAATTACTTTGGACAATTAAATTTATATGTGTCCTTTCTATAATATTTTATAAATTTAGGTGATGTTTGATTCTAACTACTAGCTAATTTCCTTTTTTTTTACTTTTCTCAATAGTTATTAACATTATTTGTATAAAATTGTTAAAAATATTTATAATCGGCAGCTAGTGCAAATAACATAGGACCAATGTAACTAACTAAATAGATATGCCATTGAAGTAATTGATTTTGACATTCATCAAATAGATAGATATGCCATTGAAGCAATTGATTTCGACATTCTCTTTAACTCCTTACACCTTCACTACTACAATGGGCATATCGACACGAAACATGTCTAGGGCTGGAGGGGCGCCTCATTAGACAGGCGTGCCACCGGAGGGCGGCGGCCTGCCCATCATGCTTGTTAGCTTGTTCGTGTTTGCATGGTCATTTCCCAAATGGCCTGCTCATGCTTGTTAGCTTGTCCGTGTTCGCAGCGTCTCGGGCGACATCAACCAAGGCGAGCGCGCATGGTGGCCGGCAACCTACCGTGGCAGACCGACAGCGCATGCAAGCGCGTGTTGCGGTGGCGTGGGCGGGCACTCGTGGCTGCTAGAGAGCTATCGCTTCGGTGCGGGCGAGCGCAAGAGGCGGTCGATGAGCGGCTGGTCGGTCGAGCATCGTGCTGATGTTGGGCCAAAGCCCAGCAAGTCAAGGAGTCCAGAGTTAATTTGCTTGCTCACGTTTGGATGTGAATTGAATGGTTGAGATGATGATTGTAGAGACAAGTCATTTTGCCGACTTGAGATCATCTCATTCCCAATGGGCATATCGACACAAAACATGTCTAGGGTTGGAGGGGCGCCTCATTAGACAGGCAGGCCACTGGAGGGAGGCGGGCTGCCCATCATGCCGCCAAAGGGAGAGGACCACCCGCGGCGTCAGACTTTGCGTGCTTCCTAGGGTTTTTATCTCCAAATTAACATAAGATAATTACAATAATATCTAAACTAAATCTATAAACTTGCACAACAACATGGTTTTTGTGTATAATCTTTGCATAAAAAATTCAAAGGATGTAAACTAATGGTCATATACTTTGTTAACACATTGCATCTCTCACATAGTTATGTAACTAGATGAGAAATGTATCCCTTTGTGTACAATGTATAGTTCAAGTTTGTTAATATGAGTTGAAACTTTTATGGCAAGGTAATACAACCAAATTATGATCTCATGCTAAATTTTATGATTTTTAGAGACCTTTACGATATTATTATTTTTTTAAGTGGGAGTCTCCAAAATACTTATAATCATTTCATTGGGTGCTAACCCCCAGGAAAATTCGGTAACCCTCAAGGAAATTATAATTTACTTGGCGGTTTGAAGAACACCCAAGAAAATTGATCATTTTTTTGGCGGTTACAATTAACAGTCAAGGAAAGAGCCATTTCTTTGGCTGTTTCGAAGTGCACTCAAGGAAATAAGTAATTTCCTTGGCAGTAGTTATAAACTGTCAAGGAAACTCTATAATACCTTGGCGGTTCACTACAACGGCCAAGAAATATATATTTCCTTGTGTGCAGGTCACCACCGCCAAGGAAACTACTCTTTCCTTGGCGGTTTGATTCTGGCACTCAAGGAAATTTTGGGCCGCCAAGGCTATTCCAGATTCTGGTAGTGACACATGCCCATACCACTCAGGTGGATTTTTGTTGGCTATGCTTACATGGTTCAACCCCCGATCATTAGGGCAAGGAAAACTAAAAAAACGCCTGCAGTGCAGGTTATTCAGTTTGGAAAAAAATGGCAGAACAGACTAAAAAATGGTTCTCACCACTCCCTCCTCTGCAACAAGGATCCTCAAAAAGCCCCCTTTTGCTTTGGAGAGTACAGGTTATCTGTCCAGCTAATTCTGTGCAAAACACAATGAACATTACCACCAAAAATGATATATGATAAGCTTCTATGTATGCTATGAAAAGAATTTTATGAAATGGTATCCTGAAGGGAATTGACATTCTATGAAACACATGATATGCAACTAAATTTCATGTTCAGTTGAGCACGCAACCGAAAATGAAAAAATGGAGCATTCTAACAACGTACCAGTTGAGAGAAAAAAACATAGCATTATTGAAGAAAAATGCATGAATCTACTCAGGATTCTATACATAAATCTGATGTCATTGCCTATATATAACCGTATAAGTGACAAATTCCTAACAAACTCTTGAGTGAATTCTAATAAATTGCTGCCTAACTACATTTTACATAGCACATTCTAACTACATGTTATTGGCAAAAATCCTAAGAACATGTTGCCTAAGTTCTAATAATATGTTGCCTAAGGTCTAATAAAATGTTGCCTACGTGCACAAATGCATGAGCAACTCTGATAGTACACTATGATAGTTAAAAAATGTGCAAAATCACACAGCCAAAATCCACAAAAAAGAACAGACAGCATCGCAGTTTAAGTAAGCACGATAAATATGCTTTGCAAAAAATATTGGGGAAAGATAATTAAACTCAAAAAAGTTAAAAAACATCAACATATTCGGCCCCCTCTGCTGCTACAAGCCTACAACCAGCTGCTATAGCGAACGCTTTTCACTACTGTTGCTGGTTAAATGCTGATTGACTTGCCGCTGAATTGCAGGGCAGCTTCGTTTCATTTGCTTGTAAAAAATAGCTTATTACTGGATTATAGCCTGGTGGATTCACATTACTGCAGACTAATTATCAATTGTTCATCGATAGCTAGTTAATCAAGCATCTTCGACCAAAAAACCTACTAGCTAATACACTGGTCCAGTAGTTTACGATCTATGGATGAATCGATCTGTTCACCCCAAAGGAAACACACTTATCAAAGAGATTTCAGGATATCCAGTGCGCTACAGCCTTCAGGTGGAAGTTGAAGCGACCGGTAGTAGTAGATAGTGCACACACAATCTTCAGAGAGCAAAAAAAAGCGGAGCAGAATATTGACTGCTAAAACGACACCCTAAGCATATGCCCATAGATTGTTCAATCACATAAGAATGCAAACAAGCTACAAAGACATCTAAAATGTGTACAGACATGCAAATTCTAGCAAGCTACATACACCATCACCTCAGCGTAACCCTAGAAACCTAGAAAATCAAACAGCTAAAAACAGAGGAATCGATGATGGAAAACAGAGGGCGCGCATTGAATCTGTAGGCGAAAACCCCTAGAATCTAGAATCTGCATGCCTCACCTTTTGGAGTGTGCAGCTTCCCTCCCCTCGTACCTCGTCGCCACCAAATCTAGCCTCTCCTGTGAATTGGAAATCCAAACAAGGTACCCATAAGCCTTCTGGAATGGAGAATCGATGATTATCAGTAGAGTGAACTCATCAAAAGTGATTTGGAAAACTCATGTGCTCCTCCCTCTTCTAGGAATCCTCAAGCCATTCATTGTAAAAAAATTGCAAAAAAAATCAAATGAAATACACCCTGAAATCAGTACGCATCCTCCCGGTTTCTCTGTGTAGAAACACACCCAAATCAGGACGCAGTAGATTGGACTCACCTCCTTGCTTGCCTCCCCTCCCCCATCCTCAAGCCTACCTCACGCTTGCGACCTCCCTCGCGGTTCACCTCCGCCGCCGAATCCTCGAGCAGGTGCGAAAATCGAACAAAATGCTCATCCAACGTTCCGCAGTAGGGGATACAACGCATGACAGTAGAGTCTACTCACCTTCGTGCGCGCTCCAACGATTCGTGTGCTTCCCTCCCACACGGGGTCGCCGGCGACGACGGCGGCGGAGGATCGGAGATCGCCTAGAAAATCGCCAGGATGCGGAGAACCCTAGAGAGAGAGAGGAGGGAATGGAAATGGGAACGACGAAGACGAACGGGCCCACGCGCGACTAGAAGCTCTGACTAGTGGGTCCGCGCGCGAGTGGAGCAAGTGGTGCTCGATCCGATCTGATTCGCACGCGCACGTGGACGCCGGCTGTACCGAGAGGTTTCGTGACAACCTGCTGTGATGAATTCATTGGGTTTATTTTTTTATTTTCTAAAAAGGAAACGTGCGGTAATAAAGAATCAATGTGTTTGGTGCAACAACTATGTGCTCCCAACTTTAAACCCAACTTTGCTTGGTCGGTGATCATATAAGCAGGGCCTATTGTTATTAGCAGGCTCAAAGTGCAGTGCTTTAACACAGAGATAGTTCAGTTCAGAGTCAGACAACAATAAAGTGTGGCATGCTAGCTCTCTGCAGGGGAAGTGTCGTTTGTCCCTTGAGAGGCTTGCCATTATTGATAGAATAGAAATGAGAAATCTGACTCCAATAATACAATGTACTAGCTAGTGATATCGATGAGGGGACGGATATGTTCACGTGTTCAGTGGTTGGCGTGTATGGCAAGGCCGGCAAGGGCGGTGGCAGGTCGGTGGAAGACGACGCGTAGTATGTAAGAAAACATGGGGACGGGGGCGTAGCACCATAGAAAAACCAGGGCTACCAGACGCGTCTATCGTTCGTGAACACTGTGCAGATGAACGTTCGTCTGATCCTCCATGTTGGGTTTGGGCCCGTTCGGTAGCATGGTCCAACTCAGCCAGCCTAGTCAGGCCGGAGCCTAATGAGGAGTGCCGTCGGCTCTAGGATTTCGAGGACTCTCTTGCGAAACTTATCTCGCCGGCTTCTCTAAAGTCTAGCAGCCGAGCAGCAAATGCTAATCACTCCGCGTCGCCGTCGCTTCGTGACTCACGTCAGACGGTGCCGTGACGCACGACCTTTCCGCTGCTTTGTGACGATGATTTGGGCTATTTCCCTCCTTATGTGTCTATACAAAATTGTGTACATGTACTATATACATACATGGACTTGGACTCCCTTCCAGCTTAGGCCCTCGGCGGTGGCACATGGCTGCCCACTCTTAGGGCCGGCTCTGCCAACGAGTTAGGCTCACGGAGTGTATAGATTTTGATCAGTAAATATGCACCCCACGGTGCTGGTTGGGATTGTGTTCGTTGGGCTTGACGATTTGGTGTGAATACCTTGTACATGGGTCTAGCTAGGTAGGGAGCCTCCTTTTCCTCCTCCCCCGTCCCTTCCCTCTGGCGTCGCCAGCCTGCAGCCCATCCTGGCATCCCATTGCCCGCTACCCACCTCCTCCACCACGGCCATGGCCACCACCACCGAGGTCAGGATCGTCGGCTCATCCCGAATGCCGCTTGCTCTGCGCGAATCGAAGCCTGATGATGCCTCCTCCGCATGACGACACTGCGGCAGGAGCTAGCTCGCCCCCTCCCCTCGCGTTGTGCTCTTCCACAGCTGTCACGCGCCGAGCACCGTCGCGACCGCCACCTTCTGGACACCGTTGCGGTTGCCAGCAGCTCGACCCCTCCTCCATGTTGTGCTCCACCGCGGTCGCCAGCCCACCACCAAAGATCGTCCCCGTGGTGTGCGAGGAAGGCCACCGCGAGTGACGCAAACCAGGCGCTCGAGCCTACACCGTGAGGAACGACCTCTCAGGACCTGACGTGCAGACTCGGAGGCCTATTTTGCATCGCCTTAGCCTGGCTCTACAGGCAGGCCCGAGCTACCGAACCGAGCCAGTTGCGGGGGTGTTTGGATCCACCTGACTAGAGACTAGCAGACTAATTTTAGTCATTTTAGGAGACTAAACCTCCAAACACCCCTGACTAAAGGGTGACTAAAATTAGTCTAGTCACTAGTCACCCCTAACCTAACTAAAAGGAACTAAAACCCATCTCTCTCCTCATTAATGCCTTATCCAGGAAAGAGAAAGGGGAGGGGAGAGAACAATTAAATGCTAAAAATAATTAATGATGACTAATTTTAGTCATCCTCCAAACAGAAGCTGACTAAAATATTTTAGTCTGACTAAACTTTAGTCAAGAGACTAAAGAGATCCAAACACCCTCTCTATCCCGCGGGGCGGTGGGCCTGGCCACACGTAGAGCCTACCGAACGTTCCCTTTCTTCTTGTGCTCGGATCATGGATCGCGTGGGGCTGCGCGCGCGACGGGATGAAGAAGAGAACGAAGGTGGGGTGGGGGTGGGGGGGGGTGTGGGGAACGGCCGCCAGCCGTACCGCGGGCGCAGTGGTGGGCCGGGCCATGACCACCACGCATGAGCGCGTTGGGCAGCGTGTCGCACGGGTGGGCAGGGCCAGAGAGACGCGACCGAAATCTTGCCGGCGCGCCGTCCGCGTGCAGGCGCGCGCACGAACCGCTCACGGCGCACGGGACACGGCACCAGCTGGAGACTTGCACGCTCGGCCGAGCCTGCGCATGCAGCTCAGCAGCGAGCGGAGCGGAGAAAGGGTCCGATCAGAGAGAGGAGGAATTCGCGCAGCCAGCAGCGAGACAGACAGTGGAGAGAGAGAGAGAGAGAGGACACGAGACGCGCGGGGCGTGGTTGACGCGATGGACGGGCGGGACGTGCACGTACGCTGCCGGGCCTTCCTATCATGAGTTCATGAGCGCGCACCCCCCCTGCCCACTGCGGCGCTGCCACCACCGCCCCCTCCTGCTCAGATCTGAAACGCCACTGCGCTGGCGCAGGGGGGGGGGGGGAGCAGGTAGGGGGCGATCCATCATCCATCGCTGCGCCTCACTGCTGAACCGTCAGCCACCCGGCCCGGCCACGTCCCGTCGCACAGTCACGCTTCACCCTCCCTACCCACGCAAAACCCTAGCGCTCGATCGATCGAGCGGGCGTTCGAGTCGAGCGCGTGTACGTGTACCTGCACAGGAATGTCACATGGCGATCTACTCACCTCACGCCTCCCCCCGTCCCCCCTGCACTGTTCCTGACGCGACGCCAGGCAGGCCTCCGTATGCGTACGGACCCGGGTTCTCGCGGGGAAAGACTGGGCTCTCCGCCTCCACCACGTGCACTCCCCTGACCGTTCACGCCACTGTTCCAACCCCCCCGCCCGGGACGTACGTACGTCCTAGTTCGGTGCGCGCGCGTGTGTGTGGTAGGTATTCGAGAGCAGGCGGTTGCGGTTCCGATCATGATTGGGAACACCAAACTTTCCGGGTTCACGCTAATCCTCACCGGGCAATTCACAAACCCGGCCGGCCGCACGGGTTTCCGATCCACAGCATCGCTCGGTTTGATGATGATAAAAAGAGAGAAACAACAAGGCCTTGTGCTTGTGCTCAACGGAACTGATGGATCAGCAGCGCTAGCTAGCACTAGCAGCCCATATGCAGTAGGAGTGCAAGTACGTGTGCGAGGAAGGGGAGGATGGACGATGAGTGTCATCACACGCCTGCTGTGTACGGACGTGATGAGGCCATTTTCTTTACACCTCTCTTCTTTTTCAGCTTGCTTTAGAGTGAACACTGTAGCTCCTCGCTCTCTGCCTAGGTACATATCGTGAGTTGACAGGGCCTAGGTAGCTCTACCTTTCTGCTCGTCGATCGCCAATTCGCCATGAGGGAGGGAGAGGCTAGCTCGCTCTGGCGTCGTGTAGCTGTCTCCTCTCGAGAGCTCGGCCAGTCGGAGGACGGAGCCAAAGATTGCGCGCGGTGGTACTCTACTCATTGATGATATCGGTGGTGGAGCCCACTGCGCGGCTGGGCACTGTTCCTGGGCTTCCTGCCTCTCAACCTGTGTGTATAGAATAGAAGAACCAAGTACGACGCACGTACGCGTACCGCATGCGCACGGCCCGGCCGGCTTCCATTTCCAAGAAGCAGTCTGTACGATGCATGGCGAGATAGAGTATATTTCTTGCTTGCATGCGTTGGGAGGAGTTGGAACATGTCCGTGCATTGCATTGCATGCGTATCTCGGATACGGTTCTGCGAGTATGGACCATGTCAAATATGCGCGCGAATGAAACAATGAGACCTTTCTGATCGATCGAGTAGATAGATAGATGTTGAGAGAGACATATACGTGTATGAATCCTCAAAGGGTCAGCTATGTCAAAGCACAAAACGCTAGCTAGCTTTTGCCAGTTGCCACGCCTCTACTACGGAGTATATTCTATGCTCCTTAGACTAAAGTGGCACGTTACAACAATTCAGACCGGAGTAAACATTCATTTTTCAGTTCCTTGCTAGCCACCGGGAGAAAAAAATAGAAAAAATTCATTTTAAGTTGGTATGCAAACACGTACTTGACCACGAACTGGATGTCTAACTTCATCCGTTATAAATTGTGGGTCGTTTTGGACTTTTGCCTTTTGTAGATTTATAAGATATAGTTTTCATAGGCAATTAGATATACACTATATCTTATATATATATAAAAAAAACTATATATGTAGAAATGTCGAAATGGCCTACAACTTGAAACAGGATGGAGTACTATATATGAGTCCAGGATTTTATGATGCATAGTAAAGACTAAAGATGCATTAATTAGGCATCACCAATTATAGTATGAGGTACTAAATAAACTTTGCTACAAAGTTCATTTTTTGGGGGGTATCTAGGTATTAGAAATCAACTTATAATGTTTATTTTTCATATTGTGCCTGTTTAGGTTGAGTCGGAAAAAGGATAATAAGCTAGCAATTTAGCATGCACATATGGTAAGCATATTATGCATGTAATGTCGTGGGATGATAGGTGAATTTTTTTCGAAAGACCCGGAAAGATTTCCTACGTTAATTAATAAGAAGGAGAATCATTAAATATATGCACCAGAGGCGCCAAGTTGTAAACTATCACAAGGATAGGCCGAGGCATCGTAATAGCTCCGCAACCAGCAAAACATGACTATAGCGATTGCTCGTGTCTTGCTGAAACAACTATCGAAACTAAGTGTTTGGCACCCACCACACACCGAAGACGAGCGACATCCTTTTGATCTCCGCAACTAGCCCGGCGATGGGATTCTCTCGATCATTGAAAACTCTGTTGTTTCGCTCACAACAAGTCGTCCACACAACTAGTATCGCCATTGATGGAGTGCCTTTTGTAGCTACAATGAGATCAATTTTCCACAAGACTCAAATCTGAACCATTTTAAGTCGTATCACATGAGAGATCGAATTTTGATTCTAGGATCGGTGAATGAATTAGCGTTGTCTTCATCAGAAAATCATCGGCGTTCTCCAGAACAAGATGTGAAGAGACCTGAGGTGAAGGTACCTGGAGAGTGGAGACGAATAAATGGGAAGTATTATTCTATGCTGTCTCTTTGCCTCCATCTCCGGGGATGTGTTGCCTCTCGGGTGGTCATATGTACAAAGGTGGATGTGACACCGGTACCAATCATGTGATCTTGCAATTGTTTTCGCATGGGACATGATACTGTTCCCTGAAACCCTAGCTAGACCACAACCCTTTTCACCAATAGCTAGACCCTAGAGGCCTTTCGATCATTCACTACTCTATACTACTAGTACTCTACGCATGCATGGCATGGTTGCTGGAAAGGGAGGAAGATCTATCCCTTCGTCTACTTATTCAGCGCGCGCATGCATGAAGGCCGTCGCGTTTGCATTGTGACCTGTGCATATATATGACTGTCTACATCATAAAGTCTACGTAGACACCATACGCACTCGGAGTAGAACAGTACAATGCTCAAACTGTCACACGTGGCTTCACTACATATAGTTTTTTTTTAGAATCACTACATATAGTTTAATTTACCCCTCTTTGGAACAAATCAAAACTAAAATGGATCAGCTTTAACCAATTTGAATCTTGTGGGGAAAAAATTACTTGAACTAGTCCTTTGAGTTCAACAGGAAAAATATATAGAGAATCATTCAAGAAGGATTTTTTTAGAATTACACAGTACAACGCAGACACTCATAACACGCACACTCACCCCTATGAGCACACGTACGCAAACTCTACCCCTATGAGCACCTCCGAATGAGAGATTCCCGAAGTCACCATTGGCGTCTTGTCGTCGACGGGAACGTCGCTTACCACTTAATGCATCACGTCGGAAAATCCCGGAATAAATCCAGGAAAAGGTGCTAGCACCAGGATTTGAACACTGGTGGGTAGCGTCCCACCAAATTCAATCTCATGTGTCTAATCATTCGTGCTTTTCAAATCGTGTGTAGTCTGGAAAATCCCATTTCTCCAAATTGTATACACGGAAAACACAATCTGGTGTGTACCCTGTCGTGTGCTTAACTGCTGATGCGCTTCCATGCAATCCCATATGCTGACTATATATACCCCCATGGGCTCCTTCCAAACCCATTAGCTCTCTAGGGCTGAAACCAAGCAAAGGCAACAGCAAAGTTGTAGTGGTAGCACACGCCTACTAGGTGTCCGAGCATCCTAGCCATGGATCCATATCACTACCAAGCCGTGTATGACCCACGCGGTTTCCCCGTGATCCACCCGCAGCCCTACCTCCACCACCACCCGGCGGCGGCCGGCGCCCTCGGCGACAGCAGGGTTGTTCGCGGCGCCGGTGGTGGCGGCGGAGGCGGCGTGAGGCGGCGCCCGGGGGCCAAGCTCTCGACGGACCCGCAGAGCGTGGCTGCGCGCGAGCGGCGGCACCGGATCAGCGACCGCTTCCGCGTGCTCCGCAGCCTCGTCCCCGGCGGCAGCAAGATGGACACGGTGTCCATGCTCGAGCAGGCCATCCACTACGTCAAGTTCCTCAAGGCGCAGGTCACGCTGCACCAGGCCGCGCTCATGCAGCACGAGGAGGGATGCCCCGCGGAGCTCGCCGCCGCGTACTCCGCCGCCGTGGCTGCTGCTGCTTCTGCTGGCGCCGCCGCCGGCGAGGTGACGCTCGCATCGAGCTGCCGTGGTGCCGGCGCGTGCGAGGCGGAGCTGGTGCAGCTCCAGGTTCCGTTGCAGGAAGCCGTGAGCTGCTACGACGACGACGCTGGTCCTCATCATCATCAGCTCCACGGGATCGATCCGGGTCAGATGATGATGAGCGGTGGGCACGAGCTGCCTCCGTTGCCTTCGTGCGTCTTCGCCGTCGAGCCTGCAGGCGCCGCATGCTACTCTGTGTGTGACCTCGACGACGAAGGAGAGGCTGATCTGCCCGGCTCTTATTAGCACCAGTAGCCAGCTGAAGTAGTTCGTTCGTTGTTACATAAGGTAGCTTCCGTACGTCCATGTCTGCTAGTACTACCTGTTTAGTTAGTATTCCTTGAATTACGTACCCTGTCTGTCAGTCGATTTGTGTAGTTCTAAGAGCCTGCATGACTTTTGTACTTCTGTTATTCTGTTGATCGAGATGATCAGTGGCGGACCGCTGTCAGCCCAAGGCCTAGGGCCACTATATGGACCGGCTTCGAGAAATGGGCCTAGACCTTATGCCACAGTGTGCTACAGTATACAAATCGTGGGCTGACGCCTAGGGCCACGGCCCGGGTGGCCCTAGGCGTCTGTCCGCCCCTGGAGATGATCACAGAGGTGCATGTGTGTTTCCTCAGTTAGTTTCCTCGGTGCATGAAGAACCCAACCTACAAGATGATAAAATCACAAATCGCTGTGAATTTGTATCATGTATGCTGGCTTAAATTAGTATGTCGTTCTTCTAAAGTACACATCACTTGCAGATTTCCCTTTTTCGTTTCTTCCTTGCTTCATGTTTGAGTTTGACAAAGGACGGTCAAAATATTATTACATGCACGAGGAATTGAGCTAGGATGCACAGGAATGAAGCATACTCCTCCCTCCCTCTCCTCACGAGGAATATATATTGAACAAATTAGTTAACTAAAGTAAAATGTATATCATTATATCTATTATCTAATGTACTTTAGATTTAACTTGTTGGTTTATCAATTTGCAAAAAAAATTTTTGTAGAAAAGACGAATAGTTAAACGAACGAAAAAAGTTAATAGTGTCATATATTTAAGAACAAAGGTAGTACCTCATCACTGTAAGTAATGGGGTGTGTGTGAAATGTCATTGATTCTCTTGAAATGCCTTTGCGAGTCACATGAGATAGTAAAAAATTCCAATTTTTGGGGTAAAAAAATGAGGCAATGCATTTTTTTTGGAACGGAAAATTTTGCTATCTTACCCGCTTGCTGAAATTTTATAGAAGGGAAATTAAAGAAAAACTAAAAAAACAACAAAGACCAAAAACAAAAACAAATACAAATCACTGATGAGTAACTTACTATTCACCACAACTATATATCTAAGGGGAAAAGGTTGTCGAGGGAGGGGGAGGGCCAAAGAAAGAAAGTGATTGAAAATGTCTTGAAAGAACGACATGGTGGGTATTTACTATGAATCTTTGAATAGGTAGAACGAGTTATATTTTGGATCCGAGTGTAAGTATCAAACAAGGCATATGCATCTTGATTTTCTAATTTCTAGTTAAAGCGTTAATGTACGCTGTGTGGTGTTCGTTTCCATAACACATTTTTTCTACACTAATATATCTATATAGCTCCGGAGGATTCAACTATCAGTGAGCTTTTGTTTCTCCTTGTTAATGTTCTGTTTTTTTTCATAATAAGTCGATTTCTAGTTTATTTTTTTAATTTTAAGAAAAAGTCCATTTTGACCATATTTTATTTAAGTCAAACTTTTTTTAAGTATGTCCAAATTTATACAGAACAATACAAACACCTATGGCATCTAGTAAATATCATATGAAAGTGTATTTACGATGAATCCGGTGATACTAATTTGGTGTAATAAATATTACTATACAAGCAGCGGCAGAGACAAAGCGGCAGTGGGGCTGATGCCCCCTTACAACTGGACTCCCCGCGGAGCTCCTCCTCCATTTTTTGGGAGAAAAAAAAGGAAGAAGAGGAGGAGGATGCTAAGAGAGAAAGAAGAGGAAGAGCCCCCCTGGCGGCTGGTGCTTAGGCTGGCTTCGCCACTATATACAAGATTCAAAACAATTGCTGAGAGGTTTATTTGAGTGGCCGAGGGGGTTTGGGGTTTGCTGTCATCATCATTTTCTCCTCCTAATAATAGCAGACGATGTTTATATGCATGTGTAAGTAGACCATTTGCCGTGAGTGAAGATGAATTAACTACCAACTATCCCCGCGCCCAGCGAAATCGAGGTACATGAATAACGAAGCTTTTTCTTTTTAGAATTACATAATACAACGCAGACGCTCACAACACACACACATTTTTTTTGCTAAACTTGTAGTGTGTACTCCGTATATTATTGTGGTCAATAAGTTTTGAGAAATTTAAGATATATAATATAATTCAACTCGGGACAAGAAGAAAATGACTATGGAAGTATCGTATCAAGTGAAACACTGGCAAAATTAGCCGGCCGAAGGGCATTGCGGCTGCCTCTGCACGGTGCCCCAAGTGTACGCGCCAGATGATCCCCGCAGGACGCATCCGCGTGCAGTGCTCGATTGCTCGGGCTGTGCGGGAATAAAGGGTCCGTTTCATATTCATTGATGAGGCCGGCGACGTCGTCCATCATCTATCCGCCCGTGTGGTGTGGAATTGTGATCTGAGGCGAAGATTTTGTCATAGAGTAGAGTAGCGGCAGACGTGATGTTTTAGGGCGTTAAAATATGCCCATGGCAAAGACAGCTATTCATATATATGTTCATGTCTGCCTGCCTCGGTCGGCGAGACCTTGAGCGACATGTGCCCCGGTGAGCCCAAGCTCCCGCGCTCGCAGGTTCCTTGGCAGCGCACGTACGGGTTGCATTTGCCGTGCCGCGCGCGCTCTTTGGCCGACGGTGCCAGGACGGCCGGCGCAGCCCGCAGGGGGACCGGCCGGAGTGGCCAGTGGACGGTCTGGGCTGGGTTATGCTCGAAAGAGATTGAATTTATCCTGCGAGAAATGGCATCGTGCCCTCCCCATGCGATCCGATCGATCTTCCATCCGGAGGGAGAATGGATTTCCTTTTCATCTTCCCTAGCTAGCTCACTTCTCTTATTCTCGGTGACCACAAAGCCAGAGTTAGATGCATGGGTTACACAATACACACATAGAAGGAGCTTGCTTCTTCTTCTGCACTCATCTTCACCCCTTTCTTTCCTTTTTCTTCTTCATTTCCCTCTCTTCTAGTTAATCTTCCTCCAACACACACATAGAAAACAACGCAACAAAAGAATCGACTGCCTCGTGACCAATCTCTTCATTTTATAAGAGAGGGGCACATTAAAGATGGATTGCGCACATATTTTGTTGTGTGACCATATCATCTTCGTCTATAGCAGTGCTCCACCGGCTGCCCTCGCTCCGCCACATTATTGGTCCCACGGCCGTCCTCAGTGCATCTTTGGCCCCTCAGCCGAGGCGGTCTTTTGTTTTACTCTACCTCTGGTCAGGGACAAAGTTAGTATGTAATGGTTGGAGGGATTGATTCTCCTTCTCTTTCCTTCAGCCCCCCCCTCTTCTTCTCCCATCATCTTCCCTTCTTTTTCCATGGAGTTCATGGTGGTAGGAGGGGCTGGAGCCCCCCAGCCCCACCACTACATCTGTCGTCGCCTCTGGCTATAGTTCGTTGTCTAGAAAGCTCGTAGCTCGACAGCCCGCTCGAAAGCTCACCTTTTTAGCCGGTCCATGCTCGCTCCGGTCTGTTAACTTTCAGGTCTGTGCTGGCTCGATCCGTCGCCTTGTGCCTGACGTGGGATGCCACCTCGGCACGCCGGGCAGCCTGACCCAGCACGAACTCTTCTTCTCCCATCATCTTCCCTTCTTTTTCCATGGAGTTCATGGTGGTAGGAGGGGCTAGCTGGAGCCCCAGCCCCACCACTACATCCGTCGTTACCTCTGACTATAGTTCGTTGTCTAGAAAGCTCGTAGCTCGACAGCCCGCTCGAAAGCTCACCTTTTTAGCCGGTCCATGCTCGCTCCGGTCTGTTAACTTTCATGTCTGTGCTGGCTCGATCCGTCGCCTTGTGCCTGACGTGGGATGCCACCTCGGCACGCCGGGCAGCCTGACCCAGCACGAAATTAACAGATCACCCCGCTAGCGGGTCACCTTTTCCTCCCAACTCTAATCATTTCACCGGATACTAAAGTGCAACCTTTAGTACCGGGTGAATTCTCCACTGGGATTAAAGAGGGTCACAGAGCGCACCAGGAACTCTATTCTTTTTGATCCGGTACTTAGGTAACATGTCAAAATTTAATCGATATTAAGACTAGAAATAAAAGGTAGATTATCCAAGATCTCACGTGGAGACACAAATTTGGCGTTTCTCCTGGGCCTAGTCGCCACTATTTTAGTAGTGCAGGAGCATAGGCCACGCTCCCCCCCCCCCCCACACACCCCCACCCCCACCCCCAGGACTGACCATGCTGCCACCATTGTTTCATTTGGGACAAAAACGGATACGATGGCATGATCGGCATGAAGACCTTAAGAATATGAATATGTGCCCTGCACAAACTGTTGATCGTGTAATGATATGATGCTGCCAAAGTTGATAACCGCACGGAAAGCCGTTGGATCCGGCTGTGAACATGTGCTGTGTTCACGTCTTCACGAACATCGATCCACGGCCGACCCGTGCTGGCTCGGACTGTCCCTGTGCGTGGCCCCCTAGCGCTCGCCGCTCACCGTGCTTTACCACGACACGCATAGCTGTGTCGTTGCATCCATCGGTGCCTACCAATTTGGCAGACCGGTGTCCAGACGTCCAGTGGTGAGCAACCCCACCCTTTACCTACCCACTCATATGCTGCACGGGATCATTCCCGTTTTGACAATGTGTGGCTGTTACCATCAATCCTCCTCAGCTCTCTTTCAGTAGCCTTATCAGAAAAAGCTCCCTTTCAGTATATATGCTCCTGCCTGTTCCGGGCCTGAAGAGATTGTTCGAGGTAAAACCTCACGCCCTGCTTCCAATATAGATAAGGGATCGGGTACGTGCGGATAAGTTCATGCGAAAGGGCATTTTAAAATGTTACTTTATCCGTCTCAAAATAAATACAAATTTGTCTCGCAAAGAATGCAATTTTGACTCACCAATCACAAAAGATAAGAGACTTTGAAAACTTCTCATACAAAAGACAAATCAATGTCCTGGCTCTGTTCGGTTTCTCTTCTTTCTGCTTCCTGCACATTATTTTTCTCTCAAAATAAATTTACCATACAAATCAACACGTAATACCTTTTTTCTCGGAACCAGTCTGCCGTCCAAATTTACCAAATATCTGATGAACATAGCCGAACAAAAGACAAGGGACAACTTTATAATTTTATACCTAGCATTTGGTTTGCGCACCCAATTTTAGAATTACATTTATTTTAGCACGGATAGAGTACTGCTCGAAACCGTTCGTGCGAAGTACAGTCTCAGCCCACTGATGTTTACTACTACTACTCCAGATGTGATTCTTTCAGACCTTTCTAGACTCATCAGCCGACCAACCTTTCCAATTGGCTGATGCGCTTCTGAAGAAACCTCGCGGTCGTTTATGCTGATAGCCTGATAACGACCACACTTGCTTCAACTGCCAGTAGTGTCAAAGTCAGGCCAGGTTTGCCAGTGGCAACTGATCAGTGAGCAGCATCGATCCGATTATTAACACTACGATCTAACAGGGCCACCCTTTTTTCCAAACAAAGCAAGCTAGCTAAGAAAGGAAATTCCGATGCCCCGCTCCATAAACGCGTAGTGACCGGCATAGAGAGAGCAACTGGTCGACTAGCTTGGTAGCTAGCTAGGCCGGTTAAGTGACATGCATTAGCATCTTTATCCTTTTGTGTCCCACTCTACATGAACACCACCGATCCAGCAGACAGCAGTCGTTAGCACGTTTCTTGGTCTGGAGCAACCGATTCGTCAAACCCCTTTACAACGAGAGGGAATTTCAGCAGATTGGTCACTGCAAAATCGCTTGCCGAAAAAGCTTAGAACCGCCTGGATAGATCATCCCTCTCCCTCACGCCGCGCGTAGCCAGCCCAGGCCGCCCATTTGAAGCGAGCGAGAGCGCGCTGGGACCAGAGGCCGCCCAGCCCACACAACACAAGCCACGCGACACCCCACCCGAGCCCTTCGTTTTCTGAGGGCCAGCAACGATTTCAATTCCAGGCTCGGGCTCCGGCAGCAGCGAGGGCAGCCGCGCGCATAGTATATGGCAGCGCAGGAGGCGCTGCGGTGGCGCTACGGCGACGTGGACGACGGCAACTTCGCCGTGCGCGGCCGCGGCGTGCCGGTGCTCGTGGCGCTCTTCGGCGTCCTCGTCTGCTTCGTCGCCGTATGCCTCTACCTCCGCTGGGCGTGCCACCACTACTACCACCACAACCACAACGGCCGCCGCCGCGGCGACTCCGCCGCGGTGCCGAGGTACTGGGCGACGTCGTCGCCGCCGGGCTCCTCCTCCTCCTCCTCCTTCACGGCGCCACCGCTGGGGCGCTCCACCGCGTCGTCGGTGCCGGCCGGCCTCGACGACGCCGCGATCGCGGGCCTGGCCGTGACGCCGTACCGGCTGCCTGGTGCTAGTAGTCGCGGCGCCGGCGCCGCGGCGGACGACGACGACGACGTGGCGGCGGCGCAGTGCTGTCCCATCTGCCTCGGGGAGCTGGTGGAGGGCGACAAGGTGAAGGCGCTGCCGGGGTGCGGGCACGGCTTCCACCCGGAGTGCGTGGACGCGTGGCTGCGGTCTCGGGCTAGCTGCCCTGTGTGCCGGGCCTCTCTTCTCGCGGCCGCGGCCGCCGCCAAACCACCACCAGGCGACGACGGCGTCGGAAGCGACGAAGAAGCTGTCTGATGATCATCCCTCGCGGCAACCCGTGCGCGGAGGCGGAACAGGATGGAACGTTCATCAGGCCGGCCGCATTCCGAGCCGGCCAATAGTGACAGTGTGTTGATCAGGCGGCGCGGCGGGCGGTGGAAACTTTCGTCTGTGTGTACAGACACACAACTGTAAAATCTCGCGCCGTGGCGTCAACTAGTTCGCTCCGGTTGCTCGCGGAAACGAAACGAGTGCTGTAGCGTCTCTCCATGGCCGGCCGGTTGAAAGGACGATCGAGATCAGATATGCGATGACGTTCTTTATAGCAGCGGTTGAAGGGAAGCGCTGCCATTGCTGGGGTGTGCACTTTAGCTTTCGGAGGCAGAGGAGAGAGGCCAAAGAAAAGGCCGAA
Organism: Cenchrus fungigraminus; assembly: GCA_036936925.1. NCBI lineage: Eukaryota > Viridiplantae > Streptophyta > Magnoliopsida > Poales > Poaceae > Cenchrus > Cenchrus fungigraminus. The sequence continues at coordinate 14,286,148 of CM072779.1, forward strand.
CGCGGTGGTCCGATGCAGTTCACGCTCGTCGGCGTCGTACGATGGATGGATGGATGCGGCACACCTGCAGGGGCACGGGGCACAACGCTCACCCTGGGCTTGCCTGGTCAGTGCCCCCGATCCGAGATTACGTGGCTCTTCTAGACCTCTCGGCTAGTCGGTTTGTCCAGCTGGCCTTTCGTTTGATTGAACTCACATACTAGCATTATTTGCAGGTCAGCTTTTTTTTTTTTTAGAGGAAGGTAGACTCTTATTTATTCACAATATTTTGAGGTACATGCAAAAAGTCTGGTCTCTCAAGGAGCCACACGTATCTCCCTGGTTCCAGATTACAAACACTTTTAGGTAATACATGGGCCTCATTATTAGAGTCTCTACCTTTATGTTTAAACAAGACTTCTTGGAGCAATAAACTTCTGATTTTGATGTCCTTCAAGATGGCCGAATATGCACACAGATTTTGGTTCCTGATATTTATAATCACCTCTAAACAATCTGAAGCTATTACACTTTTGCTCACACCCATATCAAGAGCCAAGGAAATAGCTTCGTTGCAAGCTAATGCTTCAAGAGAAGGTGGATCAACAAGCCCATTAATCACCACGGCACTAGCAGCAACATAGTTCCATGTGCTGTCTCTACACATTACACCAACAGCACCTTTGTTTCCAGATCGTGCTATAGCGCCATCAACATTGAACTTCAGAAAATCTTCAGGAGGAGGTATCCATTTGGGAGCACACTGTCTTTTCCCTTTTATCTGTGTTGTTTCAGAATCTTCAACCAACCCAGCCAAACACATATCATCAAGAAATTTGGAAATAAGTCCAAAGGTTGACAGAGGGCTTTGGAACACATTTTCCTTTAAAGCCTTTCTACGAGCACCCCATATTGCCCAACATGTGATTAAAAGTTTTTGAAACTGCTTTGCAGATAATGTTTCTTGCATATAGAACAGCCATAGCTTTGGATTACAGATCTCTGTTGCAGCAATATGCTCGGTGATATCCTCATCTACTAGTGCCCACACACATCTAGACATAGTACACTTGAATAGGGTATGCCACCAGGAGTCAACATCAGCCCCACATATCTTGCACACACTCTGTTCACTCATGGACCTTTCTTTCAGAACTTCACCGGTCGGCAAAGAATTATGGGCTAATCGCCAAGCAAATATGCGAATTTTTGATGGTACCTTGACCTTCCAGAATAATTTCCATCTCTTACTAGCTCCTTCAATATCTGAGGTCTCAGCTCGGGAATCAAGCCAATCTTGTCGTTGGTTCCTAATGTGAACAAGCATTCTGTAAGCAGATTTAACAGAGAATATGCCACTTCGTTCATAATGCCACGCCCAATAATCATTTTGCCGACTATAACATAAAGGAATGTTTTTAATTACCTGAGCATCCAAATCATAAAAATAATTTTGTATGACATCATCTCTCCATTGCATGGATGTATGATTTATTAGCTCACTGACCCTGCTGGGTGCACTTGGTGCTTTAGCTGCAATCGGACGTAGAGCAACATCCCTTGGCAGCCAATTGTGTTCCCAAATATATGTGTTTTCACCATTTCCAATTCTTCTGATCAAACCATATTGAAGTACCTCACGTCCATCAAGGATAGCTCTCCAAATTTGTGATGGCCTACTTCCAAGTGTTGCATCAAGAAAGTCCCTGTCAGGGAAGTATATTTCTTTTAACAACTTGGAACTCAATGACTCTGGATTTTGCATGATCCTCCAAGCCTGACGAGCAAGTAAAGCCAAATTAAACATCTCAATGTCCCTGAATCCAATCCCTCCAAGGTATTTAGGTTGAGTCATTTTTTCCCAGGATACCCAAGAGGTTTTCCTCTTCCTTTCCTTATTGCCCCACCAAAATTTTCTTATCATTGCATTAATTGCTTGGCAAAGGCCTCGCGGCAATCTAAAGCAGCCCATCGCATAAGTAGGAACTGCCTGAACTACAGCTTTGATTAAAACTTCTTTGCCACCAGCCGAGAGGCATTGTTCCATCCAACCCTGCACCTTGTTCCATACATGGTCTTTTAAATATTTGAAAACACCATTTTTTGATCTGCCCACATCAGTAGGCAACCCCAGGTAGCGTTCAGTAAGTGCCTCAGTACCCACACCCACCTTTTCTTTGATCTTCTCCTTAGAGATCGCACTGCAGTTCTTGCTAAAAAATATAGATGACTTATCATAGTTGATTTGTTGCCCAGAAGCATCACAGTAAATCCTGAGTCTTGATTCAATTTGTTCAGCAGCATTTGCATTCGCTTTGAAAGATAACAAACTATCATCTGCAAACAACAAATGGCTGATTTTAGGAGCATTTTCAGCAACTACAATTCCTCCCTCTTGCATACTACTATTTTTTAAAAGACATGATAAGCCTTCGGCACAAAGTAGGAAAAGATATGGAGAGATTGGATCACCTTGTCTGATTCCTCTGGATGGCTTAAATTCTTCTAATTTCTCCCCATTGAAAAGCACCAAGAAAGATACGGTAGTTACACATTTCATAATTAAATCAACCCATCTCCTTTTGAAACCCAACCTTTCCATAATGGCAGCCAAATATGACCACTCCACTCGATCATATGCCTTGGACATATCAAGTTTGAGGGCACAATATCCATTTTGTTTTGTTCCATTTGTACGCATAAAATGCAAACATTCATAAGCTGCAATTATATTATCAGAAATGATTCTGCCAGGGACGAAAGCAGATTGCTCGACGGAAATGATTTCAGGAAGAACAGTCTTGAGCCGATTAGCTAGTGCTTTTGAAATAATTTTATAGACCACATTGCATAGACTAATCGGTCTAAACTGCCCCATTGAAGTTGGATTTGGTACCTTTGGTATTAATACAATGAACGTGCTATTAATCTCCTCTGGTAAATCATCCCCGTTAAGCACTTGCAGCACCGTCCTCGTAATATCCTGTCCACAAATATCCCAGTTTCTTTGGAAAAAATGGGCAGGGTATCCATCTGGATCTGGGGCTTTCATTGGGTACATTTGAAATAAAGCTTCTTTAACCTCTTCCTCCGTAAAAGGTTTACATAAGAAAGCATTCATCCCTTCAGTTACTTTCCTTGGCACATGAGATAAAACTTGCTCCATATTTCTAGTACCTTCAGAAGAATATAGATTTCTATAAAAATCCCTTGTCATCTGTTGCATTTCATCAACTTCCTCACAAATTGTACCATCGTCACGAGACAATTGTGTAATTCTATTCTTATTTCGCCTACGGCTGGCCTTTTGATGAAAAAACTTTGTGTTATTATCTCCTTCACTTAGCCACTGGATGCGAGACCTTTGCTTCCACATAATCTCCTCTTGAAGGTTAAGCATTACAATCTTTTCTTCTATTTTTTTCTCTTCTTCTGAAGGACCTGTTCTTTGCGGATTTGCACGAAGATATTCCAACTTTTTTCTCAGATTTCTCAACTCCCTTCTTACTGCACCAAAACAAGTCGCACTCCATTGTTGAAGTGCACTCGTTAGACGAGTTAGTTTCCTGTTTAACTCCTTGAGACTGTTGCAATGTGCATCATCCTTCCACACATGAGAAATCAGGGGCATAAGATTTTTATTTGTTTCCCACATAACCTCATACCTAAAAGGTCTTCCCTTTGCGGAATTACTTGTGCATTGCTTCTCTGGTTCTGTAGATAAAAGAATTGGACAATGATCTGACTTCACTGCAGTTAAATGTTTCAGTGATGCCATTGGAAACATATTACATCCTTCAGTTGTAGCCAATGCGCGGTCCAACCGCACCCGGACATACACACCATTTGCCACTTTCCTCTCCCAAGTCCAGTCCAATCCAATATAACCAATATCACAAAAACCACAAACATCCACTGCATTTCTGAAGCCCTCCATTAAATATTCCTCTCTTGGATTTGGACCAAATTGTTCTTGTGGATGTAGGATTTCATTGAAATCTCCCATACAAATCCAAGGCAGGGGACTATGGCATTTGATAAATTTTAGTAACTCCCAAGTCTTCTCCCTTTCAGCTCGATTTGCTTCACCATAAACAAAAGTAAGCCTCCACGGTTCCTTATCCCTTTCAAATATCTCGGTATCAATATGATATTGCGAAAACTTTGTGACCTTTAAGGGAAAGTCATTATTCCAGAAAATTCCCAAACCCCCACTTCTTCCATCACTACTCACAGCAAAGCAATTATCATAACCCAAAACATACCTTAAATTCTCCACCCGAGTCTTAGCAATTTGTGTTTCAAGGATACACAAGACCGAGGGGGCATATTCCTTCGCAAGATCGCGAAGTTCTCTTACTGTCGCGGGGTTGCCAATCCCGCGACAGTTCCAGCATAGGGCTCTCATTTCTCCCGGCGGTACTCCTCTAGGGAGCCCGCCGATCTCATCTCAATATCACCAGGACCATCAACAAAATCTGCTTTTCTCAATCTTTTAGTTCCTCTTCCCTTTGGATCAGTAATCCTCTCTAGGACAGCATTATCAGCCCTCGTTTGTATTATATAGCCAACAGGTTTTCCATTATTGTCAACAACTTTATTCATCATACTAGTAGAAGGGATAAGAGCCAGGTGCTGATTGCTACCTTCTACCATGAGACTTCTTTCCCCATACTGCTTATCAGTCTCTTCATTGAAGAAATTTTTGTGGCTGCTCTCCTCAGTACTAGGTTCAATACTTTCCTTTTGGAGGTTGGCCTTGTGCAGTTCCTTTGCTGTCAGACCTTCTGTTTCAGTGGAGTCAGATGATTTACTTCCTTTTACCATCCATTGCCTCTCACTGCTAGGTATAAGCCAATCCCCATATTGAATAGCCTCTTCACCATGCACTCCATCACCGCATTCAGAATCAATGTGCCCCAACAAGCCACATATTGCACAGAACTTCCCAATTGAGAGCTTTTCATACTGAACACGGAATGCCTCCCGCTTTCCATTCTTCCCCATTGATAAATAAACAATCCTGGTCAAAGGCTTTTCGATGTTCAATTTAACCTTAATGCGTAGATAATCTCGCCAACCTGTTATATTCTCATCTGTCTCCACCAAAAGTGTTTCCCCAATTTGGCGTCCTACTCTTTCAGTTCTGAAAGCTGTTGGCAAATCACATATACGAACCCATAATGCCAATTTATTTAACTTCACCTTGGAGGGCTTTGTCATCCCATCATATTCTTCTAAAAGGACAGCATTTCCCCTAAAAAACCATGGTCCCTCATCCATAACCTTACGCCAATCTCCTAAGCACGAAAATTGGAAGACAAACAAATTTTTCTCTATGGCCTTGAAACTTACATCCCTTGCCAAACTCCAAGCATACTTCATTCTATCCAGAAAGACAGAGTGACTAAAGGGTTTCGAGGAATTGACCTTGGCCAGAACTGTCCAACGCGCCTTTGCTTTTAGTTCCTCAATATCTTCTTCCAGGATAATTACTTCGCCTTCATCTTCACGAATATCCAAATATTGAAGCAACTCATCCAAATCACGCTCAACCTTCCTGCCAGATTGCAGCTCCGAATTGGATTTAGCCATCTCCCTAATCTAATCAGATTCGCAGTAAGCACCACCTCCAGCACTCCACACTCATGACCAAGGCCGAGAAGCAAACCCAATGTTTGCCCTTTTATCAGCCCGAATCGTGGAGGAGATACCAAGGGGAATCCAAATCTGATTAGAGAAGAGAGAGCACAAATCTCACGCTGAAATCAGCGGGAGCACACAAACCCTAGAGCACTGTAACGCACCCAGGGAAGAGATCGAGAGAGTTCCCTCGCAGAAGACTATTTGCAGGTCAGCTAAAAAACAAGAAGAGTTTGTTTGGGCATGTAACCGTGGGCCTGCACTGGCCCAGATAAGAATTGAGAGCCTTACCTACCCTTCTTCCTCTTCTTCTCGTCGCTCTAGTAGATCATCAGCCGCCACTGCCTCGTTCGTTCGTCTCCTCGTCAGACACGAGCTTCCCATTGCCAAGTCAGAACGATCGACTCTGATTACTTTGTCGAAGATCCTCTCACGCACCTGCACCTTAATTTGTTGTGTTCTTGCGTTGCCAAGAACAACTTTCAACATACAAGCAAATCGAAGAACAAGTAAAAACAAATGTTCAAGCTTCCATCTGTGTATGTCACTGCAAAATTTGCCCACTTCAATTGCAGAAACGAAACAAGTAGCGTCTTTCCTCGTTATTATATATATAAAAAGTAGCGTCTTTCCATTGCTGTTCCAGGATCGAGATCACGATTCACGGCCAGGGCCAGCCAAACCATCTTGATGGAAACGCTGCCTTTGCTGGAGGCTGATGCGACGCTTTCGCACCGCACCTCTCGGCTAGTCGGGTTTTCCAGCTCTACTTCGTTCGCTGCACGGCTGCACCGAATCTGTTTATGTTTAGAGACCTGGCAGCACTGGCCTGGGTGAAAATTACAACAAACGTTGGTTCTGCTGTGGGCTTGTACTGCTTCCACGGACGCGTTTGAAAATTCTCCCGTTCTGGTAAACAAAACTTCTACAGACAAGTTTGCTGTGAAAGAGTGGCACAGGTCTCGGACTAGTAGTCGGGATCTCGCTCTACACCTGAAAAGGGGTGGAAACAGCTAGAAGAGGAAACAAAGATTGGGTTCACGCAGAAATTTCAGGCCATGGAAAGCAAGTTCCAGACTTGCACAGGAGCAGAACGAGAAAACAGATCCTGCCCCTGCTGCAACTTTGGCCGGCTCGATGTGGGCAACCGCAAAAAGAAGGATACAAATTCACATATATCTCTGGCCCCTCTCGATAAAGTTGCCGTGAAAAACACAAGACAGGAACCACCACGGCGAAAGGCAAATTTACAGCAGAAACGGAACACCACCCCGACGGCAAGAACTCAAGTTTCACTCATAAACAACCAATTCGAACGCGTCGCAACATGGAGATGAACTTGAAGGGGAGTGACTCGTTTGCAGCTAGATTTGGAGGATTTTTTTGAGCAAATCAGGGCCTTTATAGAGCGGCGGGTGGCGGCGGCGGCGGCGTAGGGAAGCCGTGCGCGATGCGGCGCGTGCGCTAGGGTAACTTGATTCACGAATCGTGACGCCAGTACGGGACTACGGGCCGGGCTTACCAACATATTGAGCCGCAGAGCTATTTGCGACGGGGGGGGGGGCGCTTCGCCCTTCTTCGGCCGAATGTTTGTTACGGCCCATTGTAAACTAATTACCGGGCTTCTTTGAGGTTTTGTGAACATGATTGTTGGCAAAAGATTCATGAAGACAAATTACTAACCATTAGTGGATTTAGTTTCAATAATCGGAACCGAGGTGGAGATGCTGCGAACACGGAGCTTGTATCTCCGTCCTAAAATGTATTGGTATCGCAGCCGGCCGGTATGATCACGAGCTAGCTTATCATCATCATCATCAGATTCAACATCTTCAGGATGACACCAGCGTGGCTTGGGCACAGGCCACCTGTAGTTCATTTTAATGAAACAATTTATATATCCAAAACTTAACTCCTGCCTAATAAATAGCAACATGGATCTGAATACCAACCTGTTAACCTTATTTTTCACATCACTTGGCATTTTCCAGAAACACACACCGGAGGCATTGGTCATACCACCACCAGATTCGCTGTCGGATTATGGTTCAGCAAGCTTCTTAAAATGCTCCAAAAAAAGGACAATGCTAGAATACTGACATGAACAATGCTAATACCTTTTTGTCACAAACGATGCTAGAATCTCGTAGATCACTTCCCATAACAAGAAAGGAGTTCCAATTCTTGTGTCATAGAAGTTCATGCCGATAACATTGCCATCATCAAGATTAACAAGAGGGCCTCCAATCACAGCCTAGCAAGTTAACATAAATAAGTTGTGATTTCTATTGAAAACATTGCTTGCTAATTCATTCCAATGCAACTATATACTTCTTTTTTTTTGAAACACAACGCAGAATCTGTCCAATTTCTGCAACTATATACTTCCTTTTTTTAAGAAACACAAAGCAGTCTGTCCAATTTCAAGCTGTGGCAATTGATTGATCCAGTATTATCTAGGTTTCATCAAATGATACTGTTAGATTCATATTCCAAAGTACTTTACTATTCATATATTTTAATTGAACGCAAAATAATGACAAGAATTTACAGTCAAAGCTCTCTTTTAGACAGTCAAATTACACCTAATAGAAAAAAAGAACAGGTTTATTACCTTAGTGATTTTACACGTGGAACGTGTGAGGAAGTCACAGTCAAGTGTGCCTGACCAAGGAGCTAGACGACCACTAGTAGCCATTAACTTTTCTGGATCAAAGCAACACCCTACAGACGCTACTCTCGAACTTGACCAAGCAAAGCTCGTTTTTAATGATGGACGAATAGCACGGTGCTCGACACTGACAAGAGCAATGTTGTAATGTAGATTCCAATGCTCTAACTTCCCTTCTTTGCGTTTGCCATTAAGAAACACTTCAATCTGCAAATAATACAGTGATCAGACTTCAACTGCACCTTAGAAGAACAACAGACACAAAACAATGAACACCAACCCTCAAGTTTTCATTAATCTTGTTCTCATCGCCAGAATCTCTGACCAAGCTTGCTGATGTCAAAATCATATTAGATCCATTCCATTCAATAAAAAAACCTGTACATGCAAAAAACCTTTTTCCTCCTGTGTGCCATGATTCTGGTTACCGACTAGTTGTAATCAAAACAAAGTTGAAATAGTAAATGTCACATCGTTGTAAACTCACCGTTGAATGAAGCCAGTGCGACAACATTGCGATATAGGATGGAAGCTTTATCGCCAAATTTTCTCCAGACACCTTCACCATATATGTCGCCAAAAGGGTCTTCAAAAGAATTAACCAAGATCATACCAGCTGGATTGTACAATAAGTTATTATTGGGTACATGAGAGCTGTAAAAGATCAGCAAATTTTAAAAGCACCGACTCACCTCCTAGCATGGAGGATGGTAACTTAGGGTAACCACTTAAGTCTAGATCTAATTGTTCCTGGTTGAGAAAATCTCCTTGTACTGGTGCAACAAGGTCAAATGATCAGTACTGACATATACTGATACTATACATAGAAAGTAAATTCACATAAATTCTGCGCATAACAATAGCATGTAACATTAGTTATATCATGATAACAACTTGAGCAACAATTAACCTTAGAAGTAAGCGTGCAAGAACCTACCCATAGTGTTAACTAATAAGATCCAACAATATGAGAGTACAGGTGAAAGGACTGGACTAGTTGGTGTACAAATGTAATCGCTAAACTTGCACAGCTTCTAAATAGGTACCATTATGAATGTAACAATTTGCATATTAATACAATGATAAGCCGTTTTGAAGATTGCCTGTGTGCTCACCTTCTGGATGCCTGTTAGATTTTTCACCTATGGATGCTCCAGGCCTGCACAACATAAAAATGACTAGTTAAATACTAATCAAAAAGTACAATGGATCAAACCAGTGCACTTGTACGCAAAATGGTGCCAAAAGCTGTGGATAGAATCATAGGCAAGAAACAAGACAGAATCAAGAAGTCGTGCGGAAAATGTTTCATGAAACATGATCATACTGCACATTCCAACAAGATTAACATACAGTTTTCAACATTGGCACAAGAAATAAGACAAGCATAGTACAGGACAACTGTGAATCTGTGATACATGCCAGAGATCAGTAAATATTTTGATTAGTGAACACTGAGGAATGCAAAGCGCAGATGGCAAATTAGCATAGGATAAGGAATAGTAGCAAATGATCTAGATAATACATATGTAGTTTGGCACACAAAAAGGGCCTTATAAGCTCTTTTAGGAGAAGAGCTAAGGTACAATAAGTAGGTGAACTAATAAACGACACATATAGACATTACCTGTGAACCTTCATTTTTTTTATTGTGGAAGACCAGTCTTCTTTTGCAAATGCTTGAGAGTTGTGCCCCATGGTAGAAAAATGGCTCTTCTCTTGGTAAAAAAAAGGTTCATGCCAACCATAACCCCATCAAAAAGAAGCGGCCCACCTTCCCAAGGCTAATAAATAATCCAAGCAAAACGGGTTACATTTGAACAAAATGAAGTTGTACAGAACAAGAGTTAAATACAAACAAAAAACATTTTTGTTGCCTTCATGTATAACAGAAATAGAGTGAAATGCTCATATCATCGTGCAAGTGTACCTCTGAAATTTTACAATCAAGATCTCCATCATCCTCAGATACCCTTGAATCGTCATTCAACTCCACGGTCTCTACCATTATTTTGCCACAGGTGTCACGCCCTACAGCTAATACCTCACCATGGGGCAGACTTTCCAGTGCACTTTGGAAAGGTCCAACCTCAACATCACGGACATTATAGGCTTCGAGAACAGCAAAGTCATTATCCAAATCATATTCAGCAATATACCCATCATACAGTCTGGTGCCGCCAAGGCGCACTTCAATCTAAAAAAATGACAAAGCAAGAAATGAGCACACAATGATCAGAAGTAAACATATTAGTAAAGGATGACTGTCAGCACCAACCTTTATATCAGTATGGTATTTGGTCGTAGCCTTAAGAGCTCTAACCAGAGTTGCAGTAGTCAAAAACTTTGTACAAACACCGTGCTCCATAGCTATGCCTGAGCATGCAAATAAGATATCATCTCCTACAAAAGATCGCAAGTTAAATTATTTATAAATGGTGGCATTTCAATATAACTTGTTAAAAACTGAGAAGACTAAGCGTTTATAATCACTATTGGACAAAATAATAGAAGCGACACTTTTAGACAGATATGATTTAAGCCCATCACTGAGCCCAGTCCAAACATCTTGCTTAGAGTCCCGAAGGTCACCTAGTTGAAGAAAATAACATAAAGCAGATGTGAATAATCATATAAACTGTGAAAACACCAGGGTTCAGAAAAGAAGAAAAGATCTAGCAGACCTGAGATCCACTCATTCTTGAAGTCTCTACTATTCCCACGAAAGCTTCTAGGGAGATCACCACCACCCCACTTAGGTGTCTGCATATTTTATTGAAGCAGAACTTTCTTTTAGAAATAAAAACAAAGGGGCAAAAATGTGAGGTAATAAGCAGTGAAGCAACAATACAAAACTATAACAGGATCGCAATAATGGCATTGTGTCAGGGTTGTTGATCCTTGGTTTCCTGAAACACCAAGGTTGCCACAAAGCATAATTTCTTAGCAGTAGCAAAGCTTGCATCTAAATTGTGCATGGCCAAAAAGTGAATAGATTGATTGTTCATAAATATTAGCTACTACTCCCTCCGTTCCAAATTATAGGTCGTTTTGGGTTTTCTAAATTCATAAATATTATTATGCATGTAGACATAGTGTATGTCTAAATTCATAACAACAGCTATGAATCTAATAAAACCAAAACGACCTATAATTTGGAACGGAGGGAGTAGTTGTTACCAGCTCAACTATCAGCTATAGCATGGAGTGCTTACATGACAAGGACAGTGCAATGTCACACCTGATGTGTTGTGTCCAACTGTATTTCAAGTGCCAAGTATGTTCCCCAAACATACATTTTCACGGCATCATCTTGGAGCAAGGGCTGTTACCACACAACTGAAAGAAAAGAGCTCATTTTTTTTGGGGGTGCAGGTTAAGGTAGTCACTAGTCAAACGTAGCTTTGCCTTCCAATTGGAACATGTTCTCTTCTACCACTTAGTCTAGACCAGGCATACAAAAAGCACCAAAGAAGCAGTCAAACTCTTCATAATTTTAAAAAAGGAACACTATGGAACTGATCTGAAACTGCACAATATTCCATGTTATACTTTAAGATAAGTTGGTGATATTTTTTCAGAATTCCATGTGCTGCTGTTACCTGTTACTCTGGTAGCGCTGCTAGTTGATTGTAAATCGTACTAGATTCCTTGAGGGGGTTTCTAAAGAAACACTGTATGCTTGAAGATCAATATATCTTTTAGAATTATAACACCAATATTGCACCACCCAATCAAAGCGATCTCGTTGAAAGAAATCGACCCGCTGAAGTAAAGTTCCAATTAGATGACGCATGTAATCGGCTGGATGTACCAAGAAAAACACCACTACAGTACACCCTCATACCACAAGAGGGGTGGGGCACAAAACTGGATTGCGGCGTCCCCATCTACCACCGTCAGAACTAGGGTTTAAGGAATTAAGGTGCCTGAAGTCAAACGAGAGGGGGGGAAGGAGGGTGATGCTGATGCACACGTACCTGGTGTCCGGCCTTAGAAGGCGCAGGGCAGGGCAGGGCGGCGCGGCAATCCTAGCGGGATCGCCCGGCCGTCCGTCGCTGGACGATTTACGAGAGAGAGAAACCTGCTTGTTTCCTTCTGCTTTTGCGATTTGCGATAATGACAAGGCCCATAGCGGCTCTCCCGTTATATATTAGGAAAAAGTTCTTTTACCGTCCCTCATCTATCGTCCAAGTCTGGTTTTCGTCCCTCATCCACAAAACGAGATATCTGAGATCCCTCGTTTATCCGATCCGTTTATTTGTAATCCCTCTTTTTGTTTTGATGATGGTGGTTTCCCATGACGTGGCATTAGGGCCCACAGGTGAGTCCCACATGCCGATTGCCTTTCTTCTCCACACGCCGGCACTCGTCGTGGCCGGCCCTCGCCGCCGCTCCCCGCATGACATCCGACCGCCTCGGCTAGGAGGCGCGGCTGCACACCGTCGCCTGCAACCGTGCACGCCGACGCTGGCCGCCACGGTCGTCGCACCAGCTCCACCACCCTCTTCTCGCGCCATGCCATCGCATTGCGCCGCGCTTTTCCTCCGCCTGGTGCCCTGGACGCTTCGTCGTCTCTGTGTCACCATCGCCGCAACCCCGTACTGGATTAGTTCGTCGATGAGCGCCTCCACATCCTCCTCTACCGCACAAGAAACGAAATTCCCTTTTTTTTTGTCTACACCGAGCTCCCAAAAACTCCAAAGCCGCATCCATGGCCGCCCACTGCTGGCCTCCTTCCACCCTCTCACCCGGGCCAAGAACCTCCAGAATCGAATCCCCATCCACTTCCTCCTCTCCACATGCTCTTGGATTGGAAAATCGTAGCCGGAATTTCTGTTCCGGCACAGCTCCAGGCAGCTCTGGCTGGCAGCGCTGGAAAGAACAGGACAACGTCGTCGGTCGTCCCTGTCCCTTCCCGTGCCTATCTCTCTCCTTTATCCATCTTCCCTTTGTTCCCGTGTCAAGTGAGTTGTGACATCCAGGCTCGTCGAGACGGCGGCAGCGCATGGAGACGGATGGAAGACGGAACGTATGGTGCGATGCAAGCAGCTTGCTGCCAACGGGGCGTCGGACTGCGGCCTCCAGCCCCAGTGCGGGCAGCCTGCTCCCAAGGCGGCGCAGCGCGCTGCCGCGGTGGTGCGGCAGCCAACGTCGGCGTGCGCGGTTCCAAGTGGTGGTGTCCAGCCGCAGCTGCTAGTGCGAGGCAGTCGGAAGCGGGGAGGCGACGAGGACCGGCCCGACGAGTGCCGGCCTGTGGAGAAGAAAGGCAACCGGCTATTTTCAAAAAAAAAAAAAAGCCAACCAGCATGTGGGACCCACCTTGACATGTAGGACTCACTGACACGTCATGGAAAACCACCAACAAAACCAGGGAGGGGGACAAAATAAACGGATCAGATAAATGAAGAACCTAGGTAGCTGGTTTTGCGGATGAAGGACGAAAACCAAACTTTAATGATAGATGAGGGACGGTAAAAAGACTTTTTCATATACTCCTATATTATAATGTTGTAACGGCCCTATGTAAGTTAGTTACTGGGCTTCTTTGAGCTTTTGCGGAACTTGACATATAAAAACATATTAAGAAGTCCTAAAAAAACATATTAAAACACTTGAAATATTCTTAAAAATAAAGTAATTAAGAACTAGATCTCAGTTGAAGTGGATGCGGATCTGAATGGTGCAAAGGACTTGTTCATTTCATTTCATTCCACTCAATTCTTTTAATCCGCAACAAATCGAACGAGGTGATAATTAGGACTTCAAGAGCTAATTTTAGCTACTGACATGACTCCTTTTAGCCTGATAACTAAATCCAGAGCATCATCAGGAAAATAATCTATTATCTTAATACTTAGTGTTAAAAGAAGCCACCACGTTCGCCGAGAGGGTCTAGAAATTCTCACATTAATCTAAAAAAGAGAAGAATATACACCGTTGGATTTTATGACGATCTAACGGTCTATATTAATCTAAAAATTTGATAGCTGAATTTAGAATTTAAAAAAAACAAAAAGGTAATATATGATGGGTGTGTCTCCTCATCAAATGCTTGAAATTAAGACATCTCTCAATCACTTTTTTCTTGGCCGTTGATCTTAGATCTTGTGGTGGTTTTCTGTTAAAAACGTTTGATTTTTTGTTTCTTTTCAATCACTTATTTTTATTACGGTAGAAGCAAATATAGGGTCCATTTGGTGGGTTGGGTCTCTCTCGGCCTGCTAAGATTAGAGCTCGTCAAAGTCATCTTTTTAGCAGATCAGTTTGTTTTTGTGGGCCAAAAATTAATAAGATGGACTTATGAGCTTTAAAAGAAAAAACAGACTCAAAATTTATTATTTTCTTTACCAAACTTTGAGGCCAGTAAGACAGTAGCAGGTATGAACCTAGATGCTTATCGACAGTACAAATTTTCAAAATTTGACGAATAACATGCTCTGCTCACTGTCAGTTGTTACATGTGCTTCATAAAGATACACACCGCATTTGACATGCACAAATAACAACACAAATCTTGAGATCTAATTTTTACGCATTTCACAGATACAACATAAACAAATCCTTGTTTGTGTGTATGTTTTTGTCAAAATGATAAAAAAAATCCCAAAACCACAAATAAACACAAATATTAAGCCCATTTTTGACCATGTTGGACAACATTAACATGATGGAAAAGGAGAAGCTGGCATGAATCCATTCGTAGCTGCCAAAACACAAAATGTGGCAGCAGGGTTAAGTTCCTTCTCGCTTTTATGATCCTCCCCTTTTGTGTTTTATACAAGATCCATCAAACTCTTTTTGGCATTTTCTTGCAAGATTCATTCCCAGTTTCTTCTGATTCCCCTGTTAAAAAAGACATGTAGATGCAGCACATGTAGATGCAACTTTACAAATGCAGTGATTTTAAAAAATGAAACATAGATATGTACGTAGTTCGTAAGAAACAATACATACACTTGTTTTATGTTGACCAGCTTTAAATCTGGTGCCTTTCAAAGAAAGAAAACAGTGGGAACACTTGCTATATGAACATGTTTGTGTTGATGTTTTATATCTTTTTGGAGACAGAAATATTTCATAGAAAACAATAACCATAGTCTTTTTGAACAGACAACAAAGATATAGCATAAAGACAAAAATTTACATGTGATTTTTTTTGGCCACACATAAAAATATAGATAAACAACAACAAAAAAAGTTTATATGCAATATTTTTGGGGCTGACAAGCAAAATAAGTATAAAGCAACACAAAATTACATGACTGTTTTTTACCTTCAGAAAAATATACATTAAAATTACAAAAGATTACATATAATTTTTTGGCTAACAACAAAAATATGGAAAAGAACAAATAAATTGTCACATATTTTTTGACTGAAAATACATATAAATAAAACAAGAAAAAAGTTGCATGGTTTTTTGGCGGACAACAAAGTATATTACGCAGCCACTATAGGGGGTTCTGCCTACAATTCTCAACAAGTGAAACAATAACCATATACTAGGTTCAAACAAATTCATGGAGTGTGCTCACAACCTTGGTGTATCATTTATAAAAGGTATTGTTGCTGAGCATGGAAGCAATAATGTCGGGGACGGTAATTAGGGGTCCCCAAACTAAGGGGGTAATCACCCTCGTTAAACGCAATCCGCCCAAGGATTGTTCCCCGAGCCCCGGTCACGGGACATTACGGGCCCACGGCTTGCTACGGCCCGGCAGCAGCCACACCGAGAAGGCCCGCTTGACCGCCTCGCTCGAGGGCCCGGGTCCCTCGAGCAGGTTTCCGCCTCGCTCGGGGGCTCCGGTCCCTCGAGTAGGTTTCCGCCTCGCTCGAGGGGTTCGGCCCCCCTCGAGCGGGCAGCCGTCTCCATTCCGCCCGACAGCGGCATTTAATGCCCAGCCTCGCAGCGGGACGCCGGAGTCAAGGTGAATCTTCCCCCACGCCGCGCATCTGACATGGTCAGATCGCCTGACACCACCACAGTGCGGCCATCCCCGGCACTGTGCGGGCGCCGCGCGGCCCTGTGCAGACAAGCAGGGGTCATTCCCTGGCACTGTACCACCTACTCCCGTCCTCCCCTACAGCAAGACCCTCGAACGGGCATGGGTGCACCCTCGAAGGGTGTACGGGCGGTGAGCGGGCGTGCGCCCCGACTGACGCCGCCGTACGGGCGACGTGCGCCACATCCCCTCCGCCAACTCCGGCGCCGCATGGCCATCCCGGACGCTGTGCGGCCATCCCCGGCGCTGTGCCACCACACCTGCCACTATGCGACGGGACACGCAGCGCTGTGCGGACAGGCCGGTGACGCGCCGCAGTCCCGCACCACCAACTCCGGTCCTTCCTCCGGCGGCTAGGCCCTCGATACAGCAGGGGCAGCCCCTCGAAGTCCAAAGCAGAACAGGTCACAGTAACCGCCACGCCGCCCGCAGAAGCCGGAGGGCCCCCTCAACTCACGCCAGGAACCATGACGTGCGGGACAAGACCGCCGGCGCCGTACCTGTTAGTACGCAGCCACTGTACCGGCTGCCATCGTTGTAGCTGTCCTCCCTTGGCCTATAAAAGGGAAAGGCAGAGCCCCCTGCGCGGGGACGACGCTCACTCACCCGCACACAACACACCACCCCGTTCTAGATATTAGCACTCGCCTCAATCACCTTAGTAGGGACATGGGGGGATTTCCTCCTCTCCCGTCTTGCTTTTAGCTCCCCTCTACAGGCACCACCGGTGCAAGCTAATACAGTGCGCAAGCACACCCTGCTGGACGTACGGCCGCGTGGCCGGAACCAGGATAAACCCCATGCATCTTTAGCTTAGCACCGCCCATCGAGAAGCAGATCCCAGCGCAAATCACTAGTTGGTGCCGGTGCTAATCCGGACACCGACAGTTGGCGCGTCAGGTAGGGGTGCGCTGTGATCGTCCACCCGCTTTCTCGATGGTGATCATCACCGAGCAGACGTCGGAGAGACCCGCTTGGGGCGAATCCGACACGCTCCCGGCCGGGTTCGAGATCTAGTTCGGGAGCATCCACTACCAGACGATTGGCAACGGCTACCACATGCGCATCCTCAACCGGGACGCGCTCAAGGCGGCGCCGCCCGGAACGGCGGCTGCTCCAATGCCGGCGGTGTTTCCACCGCCACCCCGACGCCGCAAGCGTTCGGGGAAGCGCTCACGGCGAGCGCGCACGGCGCGGCGCCAAGCGGCGGACGCTGGCTCCCCCCAGGGGGTCGAAGCCGGCGAGCTCCCACCTGTCAGAGCAGAGCAAGGCGACGCACCTCCACCGGCGAACTCCACGGCGCACCCCGCGGAGGGGGCCGTGGCTGCGCAGCCACGATTCCCCCACGGGATGTGCGGCGCCACCATGGCATATTCTTCGTCGGCTGGCACCGACCTGGCTGCATACGAGGGCCTTCCGGACCATCTCTTCATGTCCATCCGGAACCTTATCGCCACCTCGCCCGACGATTCCTACCGCGACACTGACGGCGAGGAGTACGGATACAGACGCGGGGCGCCAGAGTGGGACTACTCCGGACTGCGGGACCCCGACGCTTTCAGGCGGTTCCAGGCCGCGGCAGACTACTGCCTCGCCTGCTCCGACGACTTCAGCGAGGGAGATTATGATCCCACTCGCGAATGCTTCGTCGTCGTCCTCGGCGAGGGCGAAGACGAGGGAGGCGGAGCGGGCGACACTGCGGTCCACAACACTGTGGCGGTAACCCCACCGGTGGGGGCGACACCACCGCCACCTGACGCGGCACGCGCCGCGCAGATGGCCCAACTTCGCGAGCTGGAGGCGAAGCTGAACGCAGAGCGCGAGCAGCTGCGACAGCTGAAGGCCACGCACGAAAAAGACAAGGCCGGCCCCTCGACACCGGGGGCGCGCGCTGCGGGACGCATGGCCCGCGAGCGCATCAACACCGACGCCGACGTAGACGAGATGCCAAACCTGGCAAGGGCCAGCCAGAAGCTCGTGGCTGCGGTGACTTTGATTCGGGCCATGCCCGAGCCGTCGACGCCCAAGGGACGTAACCTGCGCCGCGAGACGCAAGCCCTCATCGAGCAGGCTGCGGTGCAGCAAGCCGAAAGCTCCGCGTCCCGCATGCGCCATCAGTCTGTCACAAAGCCTGGGGGCGGCAGGGACCAGGAGGCATCGGTTCATACTCCGCACCGAGCTCCTACCGTCCACGAAGGCAACCAGAGGACCCCTGCCAAGGAGCGGATTCGGGATACGCGCAGCGCGACCATCGACGGCGACGCCCGCAACATCCTGAACAAGAAGAGGCAGGACGCCACTCCGTCGCACGGCTACAACCCACGGTGCGGTGGGCGATACGACAGCCGGGAGGACAAGAGCCCGTCACCGGAGCCGCCGGGCACACGTGTGTTCGGTCGAGCGATCCGCACGGCCTCGATCCCCCGCGCTTTCGCCAGCCGACGACCGTGAACAAGTACTCGGGGCAGACGGACCCCCGGGTGTGGCTCAACGACTATCGCCTAGCGTGCCAGCTGGGCGGCGCCACCGACGATGCCATGATCATCCGTAACCTGCCGCTGCACTTGGCAGACTCCGCGCGGACATGGCTCGAGCACCTGCCCGCGAACCAGATCCACGACTAGAACGACCTGGTCAGGACGTTTGTGGGCAACTTCCAGGGCACGTACGTGCGCCCCGGGAACTCCTGGGACCTCCGAGGCTGCTCCCAGAAGGCTAGTGAGTCCTTGAGGGATTTCATCCGCCGCTTCTCCAAGCGCTGCACCGAGCTTCCGAGCGTCGGTGAGTCCGAGGTCGTGCATGCCTTCTTGGAGGGCACGACTTGCCGGGACCTAGTGCGCGAGTTGGGGCGGAACCCTCCCACCAGCGTCAACGAGCTGTTCGACATCGCCACCAGCTACGCTTCCGGGGAGGAGGCGGTGGGGGCGATCTTCGACGGCAAAAAGGGCAAGCGGGCCGAGGAGGCGCCCGCGGAGGGCAGCAAGCCCAAGGAACCCTCGAAGACGCAGAAGCAGGGCAAGAAAGGCAAGAAGAACCAGGGCAAGAAGCCCATGGAACAGGATGAGGGCCCCGAAGAGGTCAACGCGATCGACGCCGCCAACAAGCGGGCTCGAGGTCCCCCTCGAGGCGGGGTCTTCGACGACATGCTGAAGAAGCCCTGCCCGTACCACAAGACCCATGTCGCTCACACCCTCGAGCAGTGCGACATGCTCAAGAAGTACTACAGCCGCGTCGCCGCGAAAGAGGACAACGCCAAGAAGGATACGAGTGACGGGGGCAAGGATGGTTTCCCGGAGGTGGAGAACGTGTTCTTCATCTTCGGGGGCCCACCGTCGATATGACGTCGCGACAGCGCAGGCGTGAGCGTCGAGAGGTCTACTCCGTTCACCCGGCCGTGCCGTCATACCTCGACTGGTCGGAGGAGACGATCTCCTTCGGCCGTGAAGACCACCCGGATCACATCCCCAATCCGGGATAATACCCGCTTGTTGTCGACCCCATCATCGGCAACACACGATTTTCCAAGGTGTTGATGGACGGAGGCAACAGCCTCAACATCATGTACTCCTCCACCTTGGAGCTCATGGGGATCGGCTTGGACAAGCTGCGGCCCAGCAAGTCGCCGTTCCACGGTGTTACGCCGGGCAAGCGGGTCCAGCCCCTCGGGCATATCGACCTGCCCGTCTGCTTCGGCACACCGAGCAACTTCCGCAAGGAGGTCCTCACCTTCGAGGTGGTGGGGTTTCGGGGAGCATACCACGCCATCCTTGGCCGGCCTTGCTACGCCAAGTTCATGGCGGTCCCGAACTATACCTACCTGAAGCTCAAGATGCCGGGGCCCAAGGGTGTCATCACAGTGGGCCCGTCGTTCGAGCACGCGTTCGAATGCGACGTCGAGTGCGTTGAGCGCGCCGAAGCGCTCGCGCATGACGAAGCCCTCGTGGCGGACTTGGAGAAGCTAGCCAACGAGGCCCTCGACTCCACCAACAAGCACGCCGGCAGCTTCGAGGCCGCGGAGCACACCAAGACTGTACCCTTCGACCCCAGTGCCCCCGAGGGCAAGTTGCTGAGGGTCAGCTCCACCCTCGACCCGAAATAGGAAGTGGTGCTCGTCGACTTTCTCCGCGCCAACGCTGACATCTTTGCGTGGAGTCCCGCGAACATGTCGGGCATTCCGAGGGAGGTCGCCGAGCACTCACTTGATATCCTGCCCAACTCCAAGCCGGTATCTCAGCGTCTGCGACGATTTGACGAAGAGAAACGTCGGGCGATCGGAGAGGAGCTGCGAAAGCTCTTAGAGGCCGGGTTCATCAAGGAGGTGTTTCATCCAGTGTGACTAGTTAATCCTGTACTGGTTAAGAAAAAGAATGAGATGTGGCGGATGTGCATAGATTATACCGGTTTAAATAAAGCATGTCCCACAGTTCCTTTTCCTTTGCCACGGATTGATCAAATAGTTGATTCCACCGCGGGGTGCGAGTTGCTATGCTTCCTTGATGCGTATTCCGGTTACCACCAAATTAAGATGGAGTCCGACCAGCTCGCGACCTCCTTTATCACACCGTTTGGAATGTTTTGCTACGTGACGATGTCGTTCGGTCTCCGAAACGCTGGGGCGACATACCAGTGATGTATGCTCCACGTCTTCAGGGATCACATCGGGCGGACCGTTGAGGCATACGTCGACGACATCGTAGTAAAATCCAGGAAGGCAGACGACCTAGTGAACGATTTGCGCATTGCGTTCAATTGCCTCCGGGGCGAACGGGGTTAAGTTAAATCCTGAAAAATGCGTCTTCAGGCTGCCGCGTGGCATGCTCTTGGGTTACATTGTCTCCCAGTGAGGCATAGAGCCCAACCAGGAGAAGGTATCACCCCTTGAGCGAATGGGGCCAATACGTGATCTGAAGTGAGTACAAAGGGTCCTGGGCTGCCTCACAGCTCTGAGTCGCTTCATCTCACGTCTCAGTGAGAAGGGCTTACCCTTGTACCGACTTCTTCGAAAGAGCGAGCGTTTCTCCTGGACCGCCGAGGCCCAGGAGGCCCTCGACAAGTTAAAGGCAACACTTGCCCACGCTCTGATACTGACCCCGCCCCAGGAAGGCGAACCTCTGTATCTCTACGTCGCCGCCACGACCCAAGTGGTCAGCGCGGTCATCGTAGTGGAGAGAACGGAGGAGGGCCACACCCTGCTTGTCCAGAGGCCGGTCTACTACGTCAGCGAAGTGTTGTCGGACACCAAGACGCGATACCCTCAGATCCAGAAGCTGCTCTATGCGGTGGTGCTCGCGCGGCGCAAGCTGCGGCATTACTTCGAGGCCCATCCTGTCACCGTGGTGTCTTCCTTCCCTTTAGGGGAGATTGTGCACAATCAGGAC
Source organism: Cenchrus fungigraminus (assembly GCA_036936925.1). Classification (NCBI taxonomy): domain Eukaryota; kingdom Viridiplantae; phylum Streptophyta; class Magnoliopsida; order Poales; family Poaceae; genus Cenchrus; species Cenchrus fungigraminus. The sequence goes on from CM072779.1 coordinate 14,307,825, forward strand.
GTCTCGGGCAGGATAGCTAAGTGGTCCGTGGAGCTCATGGGTGAAGCCCTCATCTACGCACCACGAAAGGCGATCAAATCGCAGATCTTGGTAGATTTCGTAGCTGAGTGGACCGACATTCAGTTACCCACCCCTCAGATCCAAGCTGAGTGTTGGACCATGTACTTCGATGGTTCGGTGATGAAAACAGGCGCAGGCGCGGGCCTGCTCTTCGTTTCGCCCCTTGGAGAGCACATGCGGTACTTGGTGCGCTTGCACTTCAACGCATCGAACAACATGACGGAGTACGAGGCACTCCTCAGCGGCCTGCGCATTGCCATCAAGCTCGGCATCAAGCGCCTTGACATCCGGGGAGATTCTCAGTTGGTCATCGACCAGGTGATGAAGAACGCGAGCTGCCACGACGAGAAGATGGAGGCGTACTGCGCCGCAGTGCGTAAACTCGAGGACAAGTTCCCTGGCTTCGAGCTCAACCACATCGCGCGCAAGTACAACGAGGAGGCGGACGAGCTGGCCAAGATTGCTTCGGAGCGGATCACCGTTCCCCCCGAATGTTTTTTCCCGCGACCTCGCTAAGCCCTCTATCGATCTCGACAAACCCGCTGAAGCTTCCGGAAAAGCCTCGGGGCTGGCCCCTCGAGGGCCACGGGTGCCGAGCCCATGGACGAGGTCCCCTCGAACGGGGAACTCGAGACCTCGGACCTCGAAGGGTCCTAGGCGGACGAGGCCGAGGCGATGGAGATCGACGACCTCCCGCCCCCTCCGCGTGATTAGCGCGACGAGTACCTCGCCTGGTTAGACCGAGGGGTGCTACCCCCGGATCGGACCGAGGCGAGGCGTATTGCCAGGAAGGCCAAGTCTTTCGTCGTCATCGACGGCGAGCTGTACAAGCGCAGCGCCTCGGGGATCATGCAGCGGTGCATCTCCATCCCTGAGGGTCGGGAGTTGATTCAGGACGTCCACGCGGGCGAATGCGGTCACCATGTCGCTCCACGTACCCTCGTGGGCAAAGCGTTCCACCAGCGCTTCTATTGGCCGACGGCGGTCGCCGACGCCAACGAGGTGGTACGCACCTGCGAAGGGTGCCAGTACTACGCGCGGAAGACCCACCTCCCGGCTCACGCGCTGCAAACAATCCCCATCACATGGCCGTTTGCCGTGTGGGGACTGGACATGGTCGGACCCTTGCGAAAGGCACCCGGGGGCTTCACCCACATACTGGTGGCCATCGACAAGTTCTCAAAGTGGATCGAGGTCCGCCCCATCAGCAGCCTCAGGTCCGAGCAGGCAGTGTTGTTCTTCATGGACATCGTGCACCGCTTTGGGGTCCCCAACTCCATCATAACGGACAACAGCACTCAATTCACCGGCAAAAAGTTCCTAGAATTCTGCGACAGCTACCACATCCGCGTGGATTGGTCAGCCGTAGCACATCCACAGACTAACGGCCAGGTAGAACGTGCCAACAGCATGATTTTACAAGGCTTAAAGCCAAGGATCTTCAACAAGCTCAACCAGTTTGGTCGGAAGTGGATTCAAGAGCTGCCGTCGGTAGTTTGGAGCCTCAGGAACACCCCGAGCAGAGCCACGGGTCTCACCCCGTTCTTCCTGGTTTACGGCGCAGAGGCCGTCCTCCACACGGATCTGGACTACGGGTCTCCGAGGGTAAAGGCCTACCGGGAGGAGCAGAACCAGCAAGATCGCGAAGACACGCTGGACTGCATTGACGAGGCCCACGACGTGGCGGTCCTGCACTCCGAAAAGTACCAACAATCCCTATGACGTTACCAAGCGAACAAGGTCCGACCTCGAGACCTCAACAAGGGAGATTTGGTACTTCGACTTCGACAGAAGAATGAGGGACGTCACAAGCTCACGCCACCGTGGGAAGGGCCGTACATCGTCGCCGGGGTCCTCAAGCCTGGCACGTACAAGCTCGCGAACGAGAGGGGCGAAGTCTTCGCCAACGCTACGTCGCTTTTACCCTTAAGTTCTAAGTCGTTTTTGTGCATATCCGGCACCCAAATCTGTTGTATATACGCTAAGGTTGTGAATAAAGACAAGGGAGACTCGGCTTTCCTCTGAAAACCAAGTCCCCCTCGGGGGCTACTATGGGGGGCTCCCCCCCTAAACGGTCTTATTTTTTCACAAAAACTTTTTTTCTAAAAATGCCAAGCATCTTGCGCCTCGAAAGCTTAGGCAGACAAAAGCAGGACGCAAGTAGCTAAAAGGTAAAGCCGGACGAGCCAGGGACGGTCTACGCCTCCAGCAGGATACGGCTTCCCTCTCACCACTTCACCTTCAAGTTACTCGCGAAAACGATCGATCCCAGCTGAAATCTGCCTAGGTGACGGGAAAGACGCAACGGCATACATAAAACAAGCCACACTTAAGTTACAAACTTCAAAAGATAGTTCGTTTATTTACATGAGCCACCCGACTCAAATCTTGGCCACGACCTAAGGACTTGCACGCCCAGCTACTTTCAGGGCTCGAGGGGACCCGCAGGAGCAGCGTTCGGGAAGAGGTCCTCCTCGAACACGTCGGCGAGATCGGCGGCGGCAGCATCGGCCTGATCCAGGGCGTCCTGCACTCCATCATCGTCAAGGCCATCCGCGACAACGTACCCTGTGGCCAGCGCTGCGAAGTCGACGATGTAGTGCGTTGACACCACGCCGAGGGTCTTCTGAACGCCGAGACGGAGAGCGCCCTTCATACGCTCGACGACGCGGCTGCTCAGAGCCCGAAGGCGACTCGCCAGCGACCTCCCTGACAAGCCGGTACCCTCGTTGATGCTCTGGCACGCTTCAAGGGCCGCCTGCTCCAGGGTCGCGAATTCCTGTTGCGACGAGTTGTAGGCCGCCTGGAGAGCTTCCGCCTGCGTCGCAGACTCTCCCAGAGCTTTCCGCAGTCCTGGGAGGAGAAAGGGTGAGTCGAGAGCGAATCTCAACGAGCCTGAACGATAAATAAGGGCTCGGGGGCTGCAACTTACCCTCGACCGCCTTCTCCATCTCGAGCTCTGCACGCGCGGCTCCAGCCTCTTGCCGCAGCTGCAGAATCGAGGCGTCCTTCTCTCCGCCGGTGGACCTCAGGGCTTCAACGGTGACGCTCTCCTGAACCAAGGCCCCGGTGAGCCGCTCGGCTTCCGCCTCCCGAAGTTGGAGTGCGGTCCTAGCCTCCTCAAAGGGCGGTACGCCCCTGATGGAGCTGGGACTGCACCTCCTCCCGCGCTGAGAGCTCGCGCTGAAGGGCGGACCGGGCATCTTCAAGCGTCGTGTGCTCTTGCTGGAGTTGGGTCTGCGCCTCCACGCGCGCGGCGCGTTCCTGCTGGAGCTGGCCCTCCACCACGGTGAGCGCCTCGGTCTTCTCCTGTAGAGCAGCGCCCAGCTTCTCGACCTCCTGGGTCTTCTGCTCGGCCTGGGTCTGCCAGGACCTCGCTCCTTCGAGGGTGGCGCGATCCTGCTGGAGTTGGGCCTGCGCCTCGGTGAGGGCCGTCACCTTCTGCGCCAGCGCGGCCTGAAGTTCGGCGTGCGCCACGCGCGCCTTCCGCAGCTCCTCGTTCGCCGCCGTCAGTGCCTCCTCTTTCCTCTGGAGCGCGACCTTCAACCCCTCGGCCTCCCTGACCCTCTGCGCCGCCGCAGCCTGCTGGGAGTCATGCTCCTCCTCCACGCGGCGGAGGTTGTACTCGAGCCTGCCGTTGTCCGTCCGCAGGGCCTCCACCATCGCGTCCAGGGCGTCGTACTGCGTCCGGTACCAGTCGAGGTCGAAGCTCAGCTCAGCAATGTGGGCGAACCTCTCACCCGCCTGCTCCTGCAGCTCCTGCGGATAAGGAAGGGGAGAAAGAAGAAAGTAAGTCAAATGAAAGGCACACGAACGAGGAAAGCGAACCAAGCGGACCTTGGGCAAACACACTTACTCGAAAGACTTGGAGCGACCTGCCCCCGTGAAGCTGGAGAGCGTCGGCGAGGGCATTCTGAAGGGAGGCGCCGAGGCCGCCGAACTCCCGCCACAGCTCCCTCTCCGATCTCGCCTCTTCCACCAGGCTTGGTGGGACTCCAGGAAGCCGTAGTCTCTGCTCCCACTGCGGCACGCTGGCGCTGTACGTCGGGGCCATGATGCCGGACGGCGACGCTCCAGCACCAGTCGCCGGCGCCTGCGACATCACGCAGCCATCGGACCGCACCACCAATACCTCGAGCACGGGCCCAGGGGCTGGCGCGACCGCTGTTGACGGCTGTTTTTCACTCACTTCTTACCCGTCAAACATGTACCTTTTGGCATGGAATTTGATCATCAACACTAGAATAGGACTTAAACTAATCATTTCCACAAGTGTTGGTGATTATGCAAATACAGGTGAATAGCACTGGAAAGAGGAGTAAAAGCACAAGTCTTTGATCCAAGCCCTTCAAGCTCAGCCAATGAGGGGATGCCACATAGGATTCCCCTGGATCACTGACGCCATCAATCCAAGAGAGGCAAGCCCGACGAATCACGCATCGCCACGTGGACATCACATGGATTCAAGGGCCCACTTATCCCCCAAAACCGTCGGGAAATTTGGCATGCACGTGGGAGTGACTTCAGGGCCCGCTGGTCAGCGACCTGGAGAAAACACAGGCCAGGAGGCCGCCCTAGGGGTTCGGCCGACCCTAGGATCGGCCGAACCGACCTAGGGTCGGTTCATCCTGGCCTTGCACGTGGAGGACTCCCATTGGCCACTTGCTGCTATCCCGGACGTTTAGGGGCACTTTGAGCCTCCAAGCAAGCCACTCCCTCCTCTATAAATAGGAGGGGATGGGCTCTCATTTGGAACACACACTTCTCCTCCTCCTCTTCATTTTGGCTTGGAGCCTCTCTCTTTAGGAGAGGAGAGCTCTTTGTATAGGATTAGTGCTAGGAAGCGAGGTGGGAGGCTTGAGGCCATGTCATGATTCATGACATCTTCCTCAAGAACGATCCTCAGCGGTGCCTTTATTCTTCAACTAGACTAAAGTGAGTATTTCGATATTTCCTATTTAGACTAAAGTCGTATGCATGCTTAGAATGCTGTGTTCTTGTGTTCTTCGTTTGTTCTTGGTTTAGAGGGTTGTGTACCCTTTCGATCCAGTAGACTCAGATCATAAGTTTGCATCTAGTTTGCCAGCTTGTCTATTAGAGTAAAGTGATGGTCCTGCATGTCTCTAGTTAGATCAAAGTGCATTCGTGATCTTGCATGAGTGATAGAGCATACCTTGAGCTAGTGCCAGTATCTCCCTCGCGGATTCGTAGGAATAGTGAGTGATGTAGACGAGGTGTCTGGACCATAAGCTACCCTTCGGAAGCCACGTACGATCGTAGCGTAGAGGTAGGCCGCAATGGTGACAGCATGTTGGACCCTTTGTCAACCCTCTTACGTCGCGTATCGAGTTGGGTTCGTGCCAGCACAAAGGCCGTGTGCTTGGTGCCCGAAGTGAGTGTTATACCTGAGAGAACGTTACTAGACTCTGCGCTCAGTCCGAGCAGATCCTTTCTACCTATCCTATCCATCAGAGTTGTGTCCTTGGATCATCTATACTAGAAGTAGGAGATAGTGCACACCGTTCCTTGGATTCGATACCCTTGGAATACTCTCCTTCCTTGGGGAAGTGCTACAGCGGTATTTTCGTGCGCTTGCGGTATACCCGGTTGTTCTTATCCACTCCCTCTAGGTGTACAACTAGTGGTGACGTTAAGAAACGCCAACAGCCACCACCACTGCCCGACCCCCACTGGGGCCGAACCACCATCAGCGGGAGCCCCAGCCGTTCCGCGGCCCTCTGCTCCCCGACTTGCGGCACGGGCCTGCTCTCGGCCCCGCCGGGTATCGTGGGTCACCGCCGCCCGCAGAGCATCCGCCGCTGCCTCCTCCCGCCGTTGCGGCCCCGTGGCCGCGGCCGCGACTCGCGACGCCTCGCCCGCCGCTGCCGTACCCGCAGTCGCCCGTGAGGTCCTCGCCGAGCGGGGCCTCGTCGTGCGCGGCGCGTCTTGCGCCCCTACCTTGAGCGCCTTGACGGGCGCAAGGCCAGGGACAGCTGGTGCCGTCCTAACAACGAAAGAGAGGAAGAATGAGCAATCCAACACATGATATCAAGAACACGGAGAGCAAAATGTGACTCACCTTATGCCGGAGAGGCCCCGCTTGCGCTTCCTCGAGGACTCTGGGGGCACCGTATCCGCCCCTCGAACGGGCTCCGCGAGGACCTCTTCGTTCCTCGGCGATGGGGGCGGCGCGGCCTCCCACCTGTCGGAGATGGTCCGCTCTCCATCGCTCTCCTCCTCGTCCGAAGACGTGTCCACCGGCTCCGGCGGGGAGGAAAGACCCTGCTGCTCCCGCACCAGGTACTCCTCATTGTACCTGTTGAGGCGCTCCTGCCTCCGGATCTTCTTCTCCTTCGCCTGGTCCGCCAGGCCCTTCTCCCTTTGCTGCCTGGCGCGGTTGGCAGCGTGAGACCTGGGCGTCGGCGGATCTGAGGTGGGGATGTTGACGCGCACCCCCTGTCACCGACAACCACGGTTAGATTGAACACCGGAATAAAACGGGCAAAAACAAGGAATCGAATCTCACCAGGTCGGCATCCGGGAGCATCGCGAACGACCACAAGTCGCCGTCGCTGTGCGGAACCACCTTGAGGTTCACCGCGCGCCTTGCCCTCGTGGCCGCGTACGCTTGAGGGAGCGGCTCCTCCAGCAACCGCGAGCGCGCTAGGGCCGCGGGGTCGGCGTCGCTCCTCATCTCGAAGATGAGAAGTTCCCTCTCCATGAGAGGGATCACCCGCCGCAGGTGAAAGTTGGCGATGACGGCCGCCATAGTCAGCCCAGCGTTCGCCAACTGGCGCAGAGCGTTGGTAAGAGGCTCGAGCCTCGCCTGCCTCGACGCGGGCGACACCCCATGCACCCAAGACACCGGTCTCTCCTTCACCACCTTCCCAGTGTACGGCGGGAGCCTGGCGTCGTCGTTACGCAGATAAAACCAACCCTTCTCCCAGTCGGCGTTGTTCGTCGTCATCGTGCAGAGCAAGTACAACTCCTTCCGGGAGTCACGTGCTGCAAATGTAAGACCGCCGACGCGTATGGCCCGGCGCGTCCTCCTCTCCCCGACGGCAAGCGTGTGAAGCTCTCCTCGGAAAAGGTGGATCCGCAGGTCCCAGTGCGCCGGGATCCCTAGGAACCCCTCACAGACGGCGACGAAGGAAGCCGCCTGCGAAATGGTGTTGGGGGCGAAGTTGTGAAGCTCCACCCCGTAGTGGTGGCACAACCCCCGCATGAACTTGCTCGCGGGGGCGTTGAATCCTCGCTCGTGCAGCCGCACGAAACTCACGACGTAGCCCGGCGGCGGGGACGACTCCCGGTGCGACGCCGACGGGATGATCCACGCCGAGTTCACTTCGTCACCAGCCGGCGCCAACTGACCGCCGACGACTAGCCCCTCCATAGATTGCAGGTCCACCAACGACCAGGGCCACGGATGAGCGTCCAGCACTCGGACCGCAGACATGACGAGAGCGGCGGAGCGCGAGCGAATGCGGAGCGGCGGAGCGCGAGAGGATCCAAAGCGGCGGGATGCGCGGCGATGGGGAAGACAAAGAGCGAGAGGTGGATGCGAATGGCAAAGGTGAGGAGCTCCCCCCGCGCTCCCCTGCTTTTATAGAGTAGGAAGGGGCGGAGCCCCCGGAAACGCCGCAGGCGGCGGCAGTTAATGCGGTGGGCACCGCTCGTCGCTGACGGCGGGGTCCCAACGCGCCGAAACTACCGCGCGCACGCGCGTGCGTTATGATTACCGCACAGTAACCCAAGGGACGCCGCGTCCCGTCTTATCGTCGTCGTACGTCGCCCGCGTTGCGTCACCTTAAAAGGCGCGCCCACCCCGCCTACCACGTGCCACGTCAGCCATGGCCGGGTGGCCGCGGCGGCCAATCGTCCTACGGACGAATTTCAAGCGCCAGGGATTCCTTCTCGTATAAGGAAAGCCCCAGGTAACCCCGAACCGGGGATTCGAGGCCTGATCCCTCGAAGGGATGCGGCTGGTACCCCAATCCGAAACAGGTTGAGGCCACGGGCCACGACCTGTCAGCATACCCTCGACGACGAACTCGAGGAAGCAAAGGGGTCAGACCCCCGGGGCTCTACTGATCAACGGCTCGAAGCCCGGCCCGCTGAGGGTGCGACGGGCGCCGCAGATGCCCCTCGACTCGGGGATGTACTGATCAGTGGTTCGAAGCTCGGCTCGATGACGGATCGGCGAGCGCCACAGGTCCGCCAAGACGGGAGCGCCCGGCACCCCCCGCAAAAGCCCTACTGATCAGAGGTACGGGGCCTGACCCTCGACGAGTTCGAACAGGCACCTCAGATCGACAGAGTCAGGAACGATCGGGGCGCGCACAATCGAGCCTGTCCCCGAACGCGAAGTTCGGGGGCGCCCCACATATCGTGCTCAAGACCGAGACAGAGGCAGCCAATCGAGGGATCCCATCGAGGGAGTGCTTCCGCGCCCTCGACCCCTAGCGAACGGGGTCGAGCCCTACTTGGCAAACCTCTGCAAGCGCTTACATGGACATGTCTCCGGACCACGAGCCGACACCTATCGAACGGGGCACGGACGCCAACTTGAACTATCTGTTAACAGCTCACCGAGGCAACCGTTGCTCGCCGCCCGCTCGAGAGTAGCACGATTTGCCTCACCCCTCTACCCTGCGAAAGGGCAACGAGGGTCGTAATAAAGCCGAGAGTCTTCATCCGATCGTCCCTGATTGGGCCAGGGCTCGGGGTCTCCTCGCACCACGACCACCCTAATGATCGCCGCATCAACCTACCTAGGGTTGTGTCCCCGAAAACGGTCAGGCTGCCCGAACGTCTCGGGTCAACACGATGCCTCCCCACCTGCGTAGATCGTCAATGCCAGCTGAAATACCGCCGAAGACAGCTGAAACAAAAGCAAGACGAGCCACGTCACCCTACGTATTTAACCCCTGCACGAGTGCACGCACTCCTGCAGGCCTTCCGGGGCTTACACCCGCAGGTGCGCTAGCGCGCCCCCATAGGAAAACATGCACAATCAAAGGGGACGAGACCCGCGCATAGCACCCGAGAGCGACATACTTTGCCGGAACGGTCCCCTTTCCAGCAAAGGCTCGGGGGCTACTGTCGGTGACGGTAATTAGAGGTCCCCTAACTAAGGGGATAATCACCCTCGTTAAACGCAATCCGCCCAAGGACTGTTCCCCGAGCCCCGGTCACGGGACATCACGGGCCCACAGCCTGCTACGGCCCGGCAGCAGCCACACCGAGAAGGCCCGCTTGACCGCCTCGCTCGAGGGCCCCGATCCCTCGAGCAGGTTCCCGCCTCGCTCGAGGGCCCGGTCCCTCGAGCAGGTTTCCGTCTCGCTCGGGGGCTCCGGTCCCTCGAGCAGGTTTCTGCCTCGCTCGGGGGCTCCGGTCCCTCGAGCAGGTTTCCGACTCACTCGAGGGGTTCGGCCCCCCTCGAGCGGGCAGCCGTCTCCATTCTGCCCGACAGCGGCATCTAATGCCCAGCCCCGCGGCGGGACGCCGGAGTCAAGGGTGAATCTTCCCCCACGCCGCGCATCTGACATGGTCAGACCGCCTGACACCACCACAGTGCGGCCTAACCCGCCGCTGTGCGGCCATCCCCAGCACTGTGCAGGCGCCGCGCGACCCTGTGCAGACAAGCAGGGGTCATTCCCTGACACTGTACCACCTGCTCATGTCCTCCCCTGCAGCAAGACCCTCGAACGGGCATGGGTGCACCCTCGAAGGGGCTACGGGCGGTGAGCGGGCGTGCGCCCCGACTGACGCCGTCGTACAGGTGACGTGCGCCACGTCCCCTCCGCCAACTTCGGCGCCGCATGGCCATCCCGGGTGCTGTGCGGCAATCCCGGACGCTGTGCGGCCATCCCCGGCGCTATGCCACCACACCTGCCACTGTGCGACGGGACACGCAGCGCTGTGCGGACAGGCCGGTGACGCGCCGCAGCCCCGCACCACCAACTCCGGTCCTTCCCCCAGCGGCTAGGCCCTCGATTCAGCAGGGACAGCCCCTCGAAGTCCAAAGCAGGACAGGTCACAGTAACCGCCACGCCGCCCGCAGAAGCCGGAGGGCCCTCTCAACTCGCGCCAGGAACCATGACGTGCGGGACAAGACCGCCGGCGTCATACCTGTTAGTACGCAGCCACTGTACCGGCTGCCATCGTTGTAGCTGCCCTCCCTTGGCCTATAAAAGGGAGGCAGAGCCCCCTGCGCGGGGACGACGCTCACTCACCCGCACACAACACACCACCCCGTTCTAGATATTGGCACTCGCCTCAATCACCTTAGTAGGGACATGGGGGATTTTCTCCTCTCCCGTCTTGCTTGTAGCTCCCCTCTACAGGCACCACCGGTGCAAGCTAATACAGTGCGCAAGCACACCCTGCTGGACGTACGGCCGCGTGGCCGGAACCAGGATAAACCCCGTGCATCCTTAGCTTAGCACCGCCCATCGAGAAGCAGATCCCAGCGCAAATCACTAGTTAGTGCCGGTGCTAATCCGGACACCGATAAATAACCTAAAAATAGGTTCACACTGATTACCCGAGAACCTAAAAATGGCACAACTCACCACATACTTGATTTGTTCTTGTAGTTGCATACACCCTCATGGTCATCATCCACCCCTAGTTTTACAATCTGATATCTAAAAGTTACATGAACATGCAGAAATAATGAGTGTAAAATGTGAGAAAGGACATAAAAGCACTTATATTGTAGAGTGAAAAGTTAGGATAAAATTTTTAAAAAACGAAAACTTAAAATTGAATAAACTTGAAACTTATCGAACAAACCTCACTCCAAACTGAACAGATCTCTTAGGTGAACCATTCTAAATGATTTTGTTTTACAAACAGGGATTTGGCAAACACACGCTTAACATGCAATGCAGTAATTCCAAGCTCCAACAAAAAGAAAGATTAGAAACTGAGCACCAAGAGATAAAAACCAAAAACTGTGTTGCAATAGGAAACTGAGCCACATCTTGTGAGGTAAGCATAGCAGCGTAAGGTAATGACTCATCACAATCAACTTTAACTTCGTGTCATCTACCACAAAGGGTTTATCAAGCTATACTATGTATAACAAATGATTTATGGTTACTGAGTGTTTATAAAAGGTTTGCACTTTTAAGAAACACAGACAACTACGATTTCAGCATTGATCCAGCTCAAACATGATGGACATGGGCTCTCTCAAAGCATGTAATAGAACACACTACATATGCATATATGCATCTACACCAAAAAAAGAAACGAAGCTGAAAGATCATTTGGAAACCAAGAGGGTCTTGGACTACTCTTCATCACAAAAATAATTGAGGCAGACAATTAAATTAATGCCAGAAGGGTGCTTCAATGCCTCAGCTGTCAGAATACTATCAACAATTCAAATGGACCTGGCCCAAAGAGCCCAGCCGAACTGCCCATGACACAAAATAAGAAAAGAATACTAAAATTTAAATTTACAAAAGTGGAGTGCTCCAATACAAAAGCAATAAGGCAGTAAGTTTAGGACATGAGAAATCAATTTTTTGTCCATCAATCTCAATCATTTATTTGGAAAAGATTGCTACTTCATGTACACAAATGGATATAAATTTCTTGGTAAGATAAATCACAAAAAAAATGAACTCATTATCTAAAGAAAATAATGCAAGATAAATTTCTTGGTAAAGAATACAGCCTCAAAATATAAATAAATCCACCCATTATATACATAGCTGTCTTTTCTTTTGGGAGACAACAACAAGAGGATATAATATGAATGCAAGGTTGTTAAGCAATTAGTATAGGGGGACAGAAAAACCTTTCATTTATATTAATGCATGACACAACTTTCCCAAGTTATCATAAGGGTTACTGAAAGGGTGATCAAAATATTTATAAGGGTTAATGCCACTTCAAGAGGCTTTCAGGAAGTACAGACCTCGAAACTTACTCAAACATAAACACAACCATTTTTGTCTCTACATTATTTGCACAACTAGCTAGATCCCACTCAAATGAAATGAAAGTAGATCTTACAACCTATTCTAGATCCATTATATATTAGGTCACAAACAAGGAGCACTAAAAATACAACTTGTGTCTTTCAGGTGCTCACAAAAACCCAAGCCTCTGTGACCATACCTCGTGCTTGGAATAAGTTTCATAAAGTCTCTGCAACAGAGAAAGACAACTTGCTCCACATGCTCACTCTGAAAGATACAACACAAAGTAAAATAATAATAAGTTTGTCAGTGACACAACCAAACAAGTTTGTCATCGATTTGAGAAGAAAACAAATTATCAAAATCTAGACAATCAAGAAGAGCGGTCAGTGAGGAACAAATAGATATTACTGAACCAAAAAGTACCATAGGGAGATGGAAACAGTAGCAGGGTGTGTGTGGGTTGGGGGTTGCTAGTCTGAAATATATAAGTATATTGGTCCTACTCACAAGAATATTATAAATAAAAGCAATACTAATTGTTTTTTTGATTAACCACAATGTGTCTGTAGAAGCTAATAAAAATGTAACATTGTGAAAATGTTTTTGAGGCACATATATTAGCAGTTGAACATGTTATAGAGCCAAAAAATATCGTTCATTTAATAAAGGGAACAAGTTAAGTTATAAATATGCATGCCATATAACAAGATGTACTGTAGAACTATTGGAAACCCCATTGTTGAGGATGATACAACATACCCGAAGAGTCAGAAAACATTTTTAGCATATAAAATCTTTTAGAACTCTGCTATCTGCGCTAATTGAATCACTAGAGCTTATGATTCTGTAAGCGAAAGTAGAGTTAACCATTACAGAATAAAGAATGCAGTAGAACTACATTCTCATTATCCAGTACCTGAAACTTGGAAAAACACTTAAGAATAGATAGGCTGCACAAGGGTTCCCCTTGTTTACTTTTTTTTTGATTTTGTTGTTTTTCCAGAAGAGATAGCCTATTAGGGGCTTCGCAAACACAAGTTATAAAATCGTGCTCCTATTAGTGATATGGTCCAAATACTCCACAATGAAAGAATAACAAAGAACTACAGGATGGGATCAAAATGGGAACACAAATGAAGGGGTTTCAGATCCAAGGTCCAAGCAACCAAATTAGAAGAAATGGAAAAAGAAGAGAAATTGCTTTCCTCTCTGTTGAACTCACTGAAAAAAGAGCTCTGCACTCCTCCTTCCTTCATGGTTGTACGCACCTCCTAGCTGAAAAGGATTCAAATAACAAGTCAGGATGCAGTATGAATCCTCATGGCTGCCTAGCGTCTCATCCATCTCCCTCAGGCACCCAACAGTGAAGTAAAAAAATTGTATAGCTAAAAACCACTTACTGACATGATTACGGGTGGGAACCCTATTAAATAAGATCAAATTAGAACATAAATAGGAAAAATTGAAATGAAAAATTTGAACATAAATAAGATCAAACAGCGAAACCCTAGAACAAAAAATCTCAAGTAAATGGACGAGGGAAGCTGTCAAACATGAATACAACCTCCACTCATCAAACAACTACAGACCCCTTGTGTGATTCGAATCACTTTGATTCAGGAAAGAAGAGGATTATTCTGTTGATTACCTTCACAAGTGGCGATGGAGGATCTCTAGAGAATGGATGAGCCCCACTAGTTCGTTGGCAGCTCGTCGTCGTAGCGCCGGGGGTAGGGCGGCGATGATGTGCCCTAATCACCTCCCTCACTCCCGCACCAGTTTCGCTCCCCAAATCCTCACTCCCCCCAAGCGACGAAGACGAGGGGAAAAACGACCTGCGACCGCAATGTTGAGTTAAAAGGCACCCGTGACTTTCCCTGCTCACGGTCAATTCAGCCGCTCGCAGTAGACCAGACCACATGGGTGGGGCCCATGCAAACTTCTTTCCCTCTCTCTCATCGCTTCGTCTCTCTCGAAACGTGATCCCCGGGGAGCTCCATGCGCTCGACCAGGCTGGATCCCGGCGGCGACGGGGCTCGTGGGCGCTCCTCTAGGCAGGATCCTCGGCCCCGGCGGCCCCGGCGACCTCCTCCGGACGGGTGGCCCGCCACGCGGTGCGGGGGCGGCGTACCCATCGAGATCCCGACGGCCTCATGGCGCTGCGGCGGGCCCCCGATGGCCATGGAGCGGGCCGGATCCCCGCAGTCTGATGGCGCGGCGATGAGCCCAGGGAGGCAAAGGCGCTGGGTTGCGACGAGCCGACGAGCTCGCTTGCCGGTGAGCGGCGGCGAGCTCGCGAGCTCGCCCGCGAGGTCAGTATCGTCTGATTTTTTCTTTTTCTTTTATCCAAATCTTCCTCTAAAAACTTTTCAGTTATGATTTTTTGAAAAACTTTGTTCATTCAAAAATATTTCTAAACTACTTTTTTTTCTCAAGTTTGTTCGAATTCTTTTTAAAAATTTTCAATTCTTATTTTTCTTTTTTTCAAAAAGCTTTTGTTCAGATTTTTTTGTAAAACCTTTTCTTGATTTTCTTTGAAAAGCTTTCTGCAAAACTTTTTTTACTTTTTTTTTCAAAAATTTCTTTTCTTAATTTTATTTTTTTTCAAAACCTTTTTATTCTGATTTTTTGTTCAACTTTTTTTTTGTAAAACTTTTCCTTAAGTTTCTTTGAAAATTTTTCTTCAAAACTTTTTTCTACTATTTGTTTCTTCATTTTTTGTTAAAACTTTTCTGATCTGATTTTGTTCAAAAACATTTTTTTCAAAATTATGTTTCAAACATTTTCTATATGTTTGTTTCTAAATTTTTGTTTGAAAATTATATTCGAAAGTCAAAAGTTTATTCCGTAATTTTTTTTCCCGAGGTCACCAGCAGGCGCAGTGGAAGGGGAGGGTCCACGGTGAGTCGCTGTCGGAATCCATCGATGGAATGCCTTTTACCCGGTCAGAAAGGGAAATAGTAGGACTGTAGGAGGCCGAAAAGGGAAATCGACCGCACGGAGCCATATCAACGGGCGCCCGTAAACTTGAGTTCCTGGTGACGAAGATGAGATGAGAAGCTTCCCATCCCTGTCCCTTCTTCGCTTTGGACTTCAGTTGCTTCAAATGGGCTGAAAGGTTTCAGGTCCAGGCCCATGTCGCAAGGGGGCAGTTGGTTGTCGCGCGTGCTTGCGGACCCGGAAAATAAAACTTCACTTTTCCACCGTTTGCTGCAGATCCAATGGTTCAATAAAAAGTGATTGAGACAATTTCAGAAATCAAGCACTTGATGAGGAGCAAACCTGATATATGATTTGGACTCCGGCCAATTGCCATAACAAAAGGCTAAATTTGGAATAAATATACTATTTCAATCCCATATGGGTACATGTACATTACGTACGTCATGGACAAGGACTCGGTCCCAAGTAAAAAATACCTTGAGTTACGTGTAGGTGTAGGTATATTTATAAATAGATGCATTGAAGCTACACAGTAATCTTACATATATGAATAATAGTTTTTGCGTCACATATTTTTTCTTGCTTACCTAACTTGCATGATCAATATTGACAACATGGCATTATCACCAACACAAACCGGTAGAAAATATAGCACTTGAAGCAGTGATTGCACTGCACGGATTGGGAACAGAAATAGCAAAATAAAAGAGTCCATATCAAATATAATTAATAAATAACTAAATTTGTTATAAAAAATCAGGAAAAATAATACTGTGCTTAGGAATAATCTGCTTGACCACCACAAATCAACTGCAAGTATTTCGGCAATTAAAAAAATTGTAAATATTTGCTATGTCCTTAATTCCTTCTCTATGTTTGGGAACCATGCTAATTAATGTGAGAATGACGTCAAGGTCATCCGTCCATATGTGTACTTGAAGTGGAAAAAAATATAAACCTCATAATTTGAACGAGCTTGCATATTGATCCTATAGCTAATTACTAATTGTCTTTGGTTAAGGTCAATATGTGTGTGCATATGTCATGCATTTGGTGGTATGTTGTGATTTTTACGAGTCTATATTGGAACGTTTCTTTAATAAACATCTCATTTACAATATGATTAGTTGATATCTGAATTTGAATAAAATAATGTAACATAACATATTTTGATAAAAAATACATAACCCAATCAGCAGTTGTTTGTGATTAGACCAACATCGCCCAGCACACGAGAGGATCGGAGTTGAGCAACTAGCATTGCAGCAAGGTACGATGAGCTCGCTGGGTGGAGTTGGCTCCTCGCAGTGGGAGGTGGAGCACTGAGACTACACAAGGTCAACGCCTGAGACTCCGAAGTCGCAGAATCAGGGTGGCAGAGTTTGCCCAACAAAAGTAGGGGAGAAATCGAGAGAGAGAGAGAAGGGACATGTGGCACCGCTACATGAGCATGTCCCTATATCCAGAGGAACCTTCAAGATCGCCTACGCCAGCAATTGGCATCGCCGCAACGAATTCGCCGAGAGGAGTTGGATCCACGCGCTAAGAGTTGGAGCACCAAGACTCTACACAAGGTCAACTTCTGAGTCGGACTCAGAAGCCGTAGAATCAGAGAGGCGCAGTTCGCCCAACAAAAGTAGGGGAGAAACTGAGAAAGAGGTGTTGTCAGGGTGGAGAAAGAGAGAAGAGAGGATAGGGAGGGACCGGCACCACAGCTGCACAAGCAGTCCTAGATTGAGAGGAACTTTCGAGGTCGTCTACACCATCAACTGGCACCGCCGCTAGGTACGACGAGCTCGCCGGGAGGAGTTGGATCCACGTGCTGAGAGGTGGAGCACCGATACTAACTCAAAAGTTGTGGAATCAGAGGCAGAGTTTGTCCGACAAAAGTAGGGGAGAAAGAGATATTGTCGGGGTGGAGAGAGAGAAAGAGAGGGACATGTGCTATTGCTGCACGAGCAAATTCCTAGATCGGGAGGAAGCTTCATGGTCACCTGCACCATCAATTGGTACCGCCGCTAGGTACAACAAGCTCGCCGGGAGGAGTTGGATACACATGTTGGGAGGTGGAGCACCAAGACTCTACACAAGGTCAACATCTGAGTCAGATTCATAAACTGCGAAATCAGAGAGGGAGAGTTCGACAAAAAAGATAGAGGAAAAAGAGGCGTTGTCGGGGTGGAGAAGGAGAGATAGAGAGAGATTCGCGGAAGGACCGAAAGATGCGAGAGAGGGTGCGGCGAAGTGCCAAATGTCATTCCCCATTGGGGTTTCATCCACAAATCCTAGACCACTCAAACAACAAAATTTGGGTGTAACAATACCAATTTTGAATTCATAGGACCAATATCTACATCTAAATGAAGTGTCGATGATTTCAAAAGGATGAATAACGAATCATGACTAAAGAAATATACTATGCTAATGTAGTATTTTAAAAATTATAATTTATTAAATCTAACCGTGCTATTAGCGTGGGTCAATTTGCTAGTTGCTACCGAAATAAAAAGGAGGCTTTCTTTTGTAGACGTGCTGCGACTGCATATGCATGGCCTCAAGAGCTACCCAAATAAAGATTTTGATCAATTCAAGCTTCTGTTGTATCTTCCCTATTTACAGTTCACCACGGATCAGCACTGTGCTCTTCGTGTCCGGCTTGTGACATTGGTGAATGCTGAATTGCTGATCTGCTGAGGTACGAGTACTTTGTAGGGCGGTTGGGCGCCCCTGAAAGTACAGTACGTCCGTCCCCTGATAGCAACTTTCAGCAGCACATCTCGAGCATTACGTACCAGTACCACTTATAACTGCTTTTATCTCGAAGAACTGAAGTGAAGAAAGGGCATGCTACGCGCTTGCTTTCTCCCTTCGCTTTTTTTTTTTTTTGAACACTTTCTCCCTTCGCTTCAGTACTGCACTTCGTTCTCTCACACCTGTATCATTCTGCCGCATGTCCACCCGTACAGGACAAAAGGAAGATGCGAAAGCCTTTTTTTTCGAAAAATAGATGCGAAAGCCTTGAGAAGCCCCAACGAACGCCAAAAGGCAGCACCGATCTTGTCCGAATTCGGAATCAACCTCATCAACGGACAACGGCCGCACGCTCTCGCCACGACATCATGAGCAGTTGATGTTGACCACCTCCCTCGAGTTGAAGCTGGTGCCTGTTCATCGTTCTCTCGTCGTCCGCTAGCCTTTTTCAGGTGGTACAACGAGACGGCCACCTAAAAGATCCTCCAACTCCATCTACTTTCGATCTGCCTCCCATGCAAAGAAGAGTGCGCGACGACAAGACAACCACACAACACAAACCTGCCCGCCGAGAGGCCACGACTCTGCCGCCGGCGGGCGCATGCGAGTGTCAGTTTCTGTGTAAACCATTCCTGTTCATCTCTTCCACTTCATCTTTTTTCCCCATGGAAATGTACATTTCGATCGATCTGGGGTGATTAACCTCACAGTCCATTCTTTACAGTCTCTTTTCACTTAACCTACCACCCTAAACAAATAAATTAAGCCATCTTTCAACAGGTGAAAAAAGGCCAGAGAGAATCTGAAGAAAAGAAGGAGAAAATTTCTTTTCAGAACCGACGATGATTGTGCATGTATAACTAGCCATTGCCTGCAAAACTCAGCCATCCCATCACGTAATTGGTGATCGATCTGAAGGTTTGTCAGCGCACTGCACTCTCCTATCTGATCAATCAGCTTCACCCGAACTGGATTGCCGGCCTGGAGAGTATCCGTGTGTAGAGCACGAGGTTCCAGATGTCGGGCACGCCGGGGAGGCACCAGTGGATGCAGTCAGCGTAGGTGCCCGGGTCGGCCTGCTCCTCGGGCCCCAGCACCTTCCCCTGCCGGATGGTGTGCACGGAGGTGTGCCCGTCCTTGCGCCGCTCCGACATGGTGGTGATGTCGACGAAGGTGATGGGCACCCGGGGCGACGCCGCGCGGGTCACGTTCTTCGCCTGGTGGAACATGTCCCAGTCCATGCCCAGCCACAGTGGCCCGTGCCAGTCCAGCAGCGGCATCGTCTCCTTGGCGCAACGGATCCCGTCCGGGTTTCCCCACACCTGCGGGCTGTTCCAAACAAACACAAAGCCGTCAGTTTGAGCTCGCAGTGTGCAGTATGAATATAATTTGCTTTAGATACAAACATGAATTTGTAAGTGCAGTGCAGTGTGTGTGCTTTGAGTAGCCAAATTCGTTTGAGCTCGCTGTGTGCAGTATGAATTTGCTTTGAATTTGTAATAAGTGCAGTGTGTGCATTGAGTAGCCAAATTCGTGTATTGTGCAGTATTGTGTCTTTCGACGTGACATCGCTCCAACTACTCCAGGATAGGAAAGAGGTCCTTCCATGGACGCAATCGCGATGGAAAACTGCCTACAATTTCGACGCTTTCCACTTCGAGGACAAACGGCTTTAGCTGCTAATCTCTGTAGCCGGCTAGTGACAACACACGAGGTGACTTGTTCCATTCATCCACCACACATCTAAACCACTGCTTTCTACAGTCCTTGGCCCCTGGCCTGGCCATCTACTCCATTCTACTTTCTTGCATAAAACAAACCACCAGCGAGAGGCAGAATCTCTGACTAAAAAATGCTAACACAGCGGGACAATTCAAAGTGGTTTGCTTCACGGAACCTAAACATCAATCAGTTTCCTGATAGGTCAGCCTCCATTTTTTTTCTCTCTTCCAGGAAGCTTTAGCTGAGCTTTCGTAAGCGTCATCCCTGGGGCAGCTATGCCAGATCATTGTCAATGCATTGTCAGTGGCCTTAGGTGACCAACGCAAACCTTCCGTTGATCCTACTAGCACTAGTCTAGTAGCCGAGCCACGTTTCGCCATTCGGTTGTCAGTGTGATGCAAGCAATAATTTAGCTCGGAAAGTTCGTATGCTTACTCTAAAATAAGTAGTTTCCACCTAGTTAGCTTATATTAGACTATAAACTAACCGCAAAAAAAATATTAGACTATAAACTAACTTAATATTCAGAGATGCAGATGCCCATCCATTCGATACAATACTGGATATGAATAACTAGGAACTTTGGAGCTGACTCTCGAGAGAAGATTCAGCTTTGAGCCTGAACTACGCAATTAGAAAAAGCAAAGCGTCAGACGCAAGTAGGAGGATTTTATCGTCAGATGAGGAGACTTTTTTTGAAACTGGACCATTCACCTCCAGTCTTGAGCCTCCAAGTTGATCACAGACAGATTCAATCTCAGCCAGGTTTGATAACCGTGGCCAGCTTAAAAATTGTTGTCTGCAAGATCCTAAAATTCCGGCCACGGGATAGATAAGGAAGAGCCAATTCTCAGAAAATTCAGAGCGCGATGCGCCAACCGACGCCACTCGCCGTCAGAGTATTCGAATTCCCACCCCCATCACGTCCACATCGCTCGCCGCCGTCGCCGATGATTGGCGGCGCGCGATTCGTCGTCACGGATCGCAACTGCCGCCGGCGGCCAAGCGAGCGAAGCGAGAGCCGATTAATTGGAAGCTTCGGCGCCTCAGATTATTCGCGCGAAATAATTCGATATCGCCCATGTGATCGGACAGGTACACGCACAAGCAAGTGTGCATGCGCATCCTCCTGAAGGTCTCGCTCTCCCGCGACAGTGCTCCCCACCAGCAGTAGTATAATCTCCTCCGGATTGCAACGTGCATGCCCGGACAGCGAGCTGAATACAATACCTTTCTGTAGTAGTATTCGCTTGACAGGGAATTAACACCCGTTTTGATTGGACTTTAGCGGACGGCTAGCAGGGTCAAGTTTCGTGACGCAAGTTTGTTGACCACGTAAAGTGCTGTGAATGGATCAGAGGAAGGTGCTGATCCAAGTTAACGCCGCCTAAAAAGTCGCGTTCATCACCTCTCTAAATTGCGCAGAAAAAAAAAAGAAAGGTTGTACGTACGTACCGGTGAAATCTGTACGTACAGACTAGTACAGGTGACAGCAGACATCTAGAGCTGCTGTCATGCTGTGCTCCTCCTTGGGATCGGTTAACACAGTGTACTACTAACTAAACCACTCGGAAACTCGATGTAAAATTATCTGCTTTTTATCTTGGGTTGGTGTTATAACGTGTAGAATATCACACGCTTTCCGAAATGTCAAACCACTGATACAAAACTAGCTAAATATAGTTAACCAGCTGCCATTATTATATTACGCTGTGTCAGGACCACACCCGATCGCCTGACGCCTCGTGATCAATCGTCAATGGTTTTAGCTTGCGCAGAACAGCGATGGGGGTCGTCGCATCAGGCGCACTGTGTTCGCGGGCACTTTTCCCCTCGACTTGGACTCGTCAGACGACCCCCCTCGCGCAGGGCATCCGCGTTGGCCGTTTCGCCCACGGCCACGGCAACCGACCGCGCCACCAAAAACGTACGTGTAGGATGGTGATAGGATCCGGCGGGCAGGGTGATCGATCGAGCCGCCGGGTACCATACCGGCATAACCGCCATGGGCGCGCAGGCGTCCCCCGCACGCGTCGCGACGTTAAGAGCTAGAGCAGCGACTGCGTACGTGCCTTTGATTCAGCACATACTATGGAATGGAATGCGATTTGAATCTTGCAGCACGGGGCGATGGATACATACCTGATGTGGAGCGGGGACATGCTCATGAAGAAGACGGACGTGCGCGCCGGGTCGACGTTGTCGTTCACCCAGTTGGCCCACGTCGTGAGCACCCTGCGGTACGCCTCGATGCGCACCACCTCGTCGTGCTCCTCCCACCTCTGCGCGCCGGGCCTCCTGCATGCCAGAGAGAGAGCGAGCACGTCATCAGCGGATCCATCGGCGGTGCACCGCACGTTACGGTGGATGCACATTTACGGTGAACACGTACACGATCTTCATGTCGAGCGTGTTCATCCACCAGATGTAGGTGTTGAAGACGAGGTAGTCGACGCCGCGCCAGTTCTCCGCGTGCGCCGCGATCGTGTCCGCCTTGATGATCCGGTGCTGGATGCTGTGGATCTTGGGGTCGTCCGAGTTCGACTCCACCAGGAACGGAGCCCAGTAGAACTCCACCGTCGCGTTGAACTCCTGCACGCACGTTATTTCATCAGTAAAGTACTGATTATGAACGAAATAATTCTGGTCGGTCTGTTAGTTTTCGTGCAGGAATTAACAAGACCAACTAACTGCATGGTCAGAATTCAGAAACGACGCCCCGTGTCCACGGAAGGAAGACGCGAGGTTGGTGCCGTCACGACCAGGCACGCGTCACCGGTTGAGAAAACGGGTACTATAAGGGCAGCCGTGGGGCCCGGCTAGCTGGCGACGGTTGCCCTCGGCGGCACGAATCCTAGAGAAAGAGGAGGAGGGCGACGGGGACGCCGGCGGCGTACTACGCACCCAGGCGTGGAAGACGACGCGCTGGCCCTCCCAGCTCACGTACTTCTTCCCCGGCGAGACGGCCGACTGCACCAGGCACACCATCGACTCCCACTGGTTCCGGTTCAGCGAGTCCCCCACGAACATGAACCGCTTCCCGCGGAGCCTCTCCATGAACAGCTTCGCGTCGAACCTGCACGACGCACCATGCATCATCGGATCAGAATTGGTGAGCGATCGAGAAAGCGCGCCGCCTTTGTCGTCCCGAGCTGAAAATTTTGGCTGCACCGCATCACCTGGGCATGGAGCAGTCCTTGGGCTGCCACCGCCACTTCTGGTAGGTGTCGTCGCGGCGGCCGTTCTTCATGCACGTCACCTGCGACGTCAGGAACTCGCACTCCTCCTCCCGGTACAGCGGGTAGCTCGTGTTGTCGAACACCCACCGGCCCTTGGACAGGTCGCACGTCTCCGGCACGCCAAGCGCCGGCGGCACCACCGTCTTCTTCGCCGACCGCTGCCGCCTCGGCTTCTTCTTGTTGCCCGCGGGCTTCTTCGTCTTCTTGCTCCTGGTGCTGGCGGGGACCTTCTTCTCGACCGGCGGCGGCGCGGGCTCCGTCGTCGTCGTCGTCACCGCGCCCTGCGGCTTCGGCTCCGGCTCCGGCTCCGTCGTCGTCACCGCGTGCTGCTGCTGCTGCTTCGGCTTCTCCTGGTCGTCGCTGCCGTGCAGCACGGCGGCGGGCTTCTCCGAGGACGAGATGTCCCGTCGCGGCACCACGACGACCCGCCGGCCCGAGCCGACCGCCGGCACCACCGTCGTCGGCGCGGGCACGCGCGTCGTCAGCGACCGGATGTCATCGCCGTACATGACGATGACGCAGAGGACGAAGAAGACGCTCGCCACGTACACCGGCAGCCGCCCGCCCTTGCGCAGCGACGACGTCGCCGCGGCGTGCTTCCCGCCGCCGCCGAACGCGTCGGCCCCGGCGCCCGCGCCACCACCCGCGAGCGACGACTTGCGCCGCCCCGCCAAGTTCATGGCGCCCGCAGCTCGATCGATCGCTACCCAGCTACAGCCCCCTTTCTCCCCTCTCCCCGGTCTCCTCCTCGCACGCAGCTCGCGGCGCCGCGCCCGGCGAGCTCGCGTGCGCTTGGACTCGGCACGATCGAAGCGTGCCGCGACCGCGAGCAGACGAAAGAAGAGGAGAAGGGGGGGGATTCGAGCTGGTCAGCTGGCGTAAGGAAGCCGCCCGCGGGGTCTTTAAGGATTGGCTGGCGAGCCCGGGCGAGCTGAGGGAGTCAGCACCGTGGGCTGCGGATTTGGTGTGGGGACGCCATCTCCTGCAGTCCTGATGCTTCTCTGAAACCCCCCTTGTCTTCTTCCTCCTCTCCTCCCCGACCCCCCGGTCAGGCGTTGAACGGGCACGCAAGCGGGATTAATTGGAGGGGATGATGCAACGGCCAGGAAAAAAGGATTTCTTCGTTTTTATTCCTTGACAAATTCGTAGTCGCCGCGACCTGGCCAGCTAGCCAGACGCGAGCGCGAGGCATGGACAAACGTGGTACAGCACGTCACTGGCATATTTGGACTTGTTTAATCCCAATCACCGTACCTGGTATATACAGCAAAAGCATTAAAGTATAATTTTGTATATATACTTCTAGACATTATTGATTTATTGGGGGAGAATCTGGTAACATCAGTAGCAGACCAAACCGTTACTTCAGGACGAACTGATCTGTTTGGTCGATGACTCCATGAGCTAGTGTCAGATAAATCCTGCACGATTCACCCATTTATCTAACCTCGTGAGGTCAACGCGGTAACTAGCTAGGTGGTGTATGGACAGGTTGGCTTTTGAATTATGATGATTCGATGAGGTGGTCGTGAGTGAGAACAACATGCACACGCATCTCGTTTCCGAGAAAGAAAAACATGCACACGCACCACATGTAAACGTTGAGGGTGTTGGAGAGAATCGCAGCCACGGTTTATTTGATTTGATTTTCTCCGGTTGTCATCTCCTGTTGAATAATGCGTACCACTCCAGCTAACGTGTTATGTACGTACTTGTGTGCTAACGACCGGTTTGAGACTTCTGGATGAAGAGAAGTTGAGAGTTGCATCGACGATGTGACGACCCTGATTTCTCTACAGTGCGGTGATGATGGAGGTTCGGCGGCGACGGATACGGATCACTGCTCGTGTATCCATGGATTATTGACAGTTAAGGAGAAGATTGTTTTCAGAGTAAACATTTCCCACGTGTACGATCCGGATTAGCAGAGCTTAGTCTAGGACAGTACTTAAGGCTGCTATTTTTTTTGTGAAGGAATGTCAAATTGTTCTACTAAATTGTTGTGCAGAAGTACAGGAAGCCTTCTGTGTCAGTATGGAGGATATTTTCAATCGCCAGATTGTTACTGTTCTTTCGGAGCATCTTATGCCAAGTTTTGGTACATTTTGTCTTACCTAGGTACCAAAATCCAAGCTACTGTATAATTCATGACCAAAACAAAAAAAAGTTTTTTTTAAATTAAGCTTCTTCTTTTACTATATGTACATTATTAACTAGACACCAACAGTAACTTTACCGTAATCCGTAAATATACAAAAAGTGATGGTGGGGTTTATTCTATTTTGGACCCCATGATGCTGTGGCTTCTATGATTCTATCCGCAGTTTACATGTCCAGGGAAGCACTCCATCTGAAGAAAAAAAGATTACACCAGTTTGTATTTCAGTTGCTTCAACTTTTATACGTGCTCTGCCTGCCCAAAATAAATGCAGCTTAGTTACTCTGGACAAAATATACGTGCTACTTACTCTGCCTGCCCAAAATATACTCCATACTACCACTCGGTAGTATTGTGCACCGTAAAAGACCTCTAAATAACCTAGGTGACCTTAATTTAAGTTGTTAGTTAACCAACCTACACATGCAGCTTAACGAAACAATTTTTAATAAGGAAAACCAAACAATTAAATGATCATACATCTTAGAAAAGAAGAAAAATCAATCAATCAAATGCCCATACAACTAGTGTCCAAAAGCTACAATGCATTATTCGTGTAATAGATTTTAAAGGCTACAGATACATCTATTTTTGAACTGAAGGAGTATCGTGCTTCACTCCACGACATTTTTTTTGCAACGAATGTATTGCCCATAAGTCATGAGCGACAACGGAATGGCATAATTGCTCGTGATTCTCCCCTCTGCGCTGTCGCGTCTCTTGTGAGCCATCCATCTGTCCAAATTATGCAACGGTACATTAACATATGCTTCGAGCAGTAGTGCTCCGTATGTGCCAATAATCCCCCGTTTGATCCCCCGTTCTCCTCAGGGAAACGTGCTCGCTCGTCAGGCCTGAAACCCGGGGCATAATGCTTCAGCAAGACACCACGTTCGCCCAGAGCACCGCCTGCCATTGGCTCGTTGCCGCGATTACTTCCCGGCGCAAGCTTGCGATGCAAAAAGCCAGCCAACCATAAGAAAAAGCCCCATTCGCATTCGCAAGCGACGTACATTCATTTCACGAATACTCATGCGACGACATGAGCTGAAATCGAACTGCGCGGGTACGGCATCCCTTTCGACAGCAATGCACCACCGTCCGCGACCCCCCATGGCGGCTGCCGGCGTCGCTTTGGCTGTGGTGCCGGAGAAAAGGATCCGGCGGCAGCTCACATTTCTCCTTCTGCTTCTCTCGGATGGTGTTCTACTGTTTTTTTAAGGAACGGCAGGAGATTTGCCGTAAATTTTATTAGAAGGAAAAGAACAAAGCACAGAGCATCGAAAAGCAACAAAAAAAGAGAAAAAACACTACTCGGTCCCTCGGCAAGAAAACAACTACGAGGACCCAAAACGACAAAAACAACTGCTACTCGGTGAAGCAAAAAGAAAAAACGACAGTGGATGTGTAGCAAGGCCGACTTGTGGGTCTTTCCTTGGAGTCGCTGAGTGGTAGAGTTCCACGTCAATTTTGATCAAAGCAGCCACTTCTTCTATTTCTTTTGAAGCATTCTGAAAGGCCCTTCTGTTTCGTTTTTTCCAGATATTCCACAAAAAATAAAGGATCAACCCGTCAAAGGAGCGTCTGTGGCTCCTATCTGCTAATCGCCGCAGTCGTTTCCACCAGGTATTGAAAGATTGCGGTGGTGTCACTTGTAGATCTTGGCGGCCCGTCCATGATGTCAGCTTTATCCACACATTTTGTGTGAAAGTGCACTCAAGGCAGAGATGAATTGGTGTTTCCGGGCAGGAGTTGCATAGCTTGCACACTGGATCATGGGGCCATCCTCTTTTTGCTAAATTGTTTGCTGTTAGAATTTTATGATGGATGAGTATCCACGCAAAAATCTTTATCTTAGGTTTTGTCTTTGCCGTCCAAATGTGTCTCAAAGAAAGTTTCTTTTGTCTGCCCATGAACTGTATTCGGTAGGCACTTTGTATGGTGTATTGACCGTCTTGCGTCCATCGCCATTTAATCCCGTCTTCCAAATTTTCGTCTCTCGGGACATTCTTTATTTCTTCCCAAAGTGCTATATATTGTTGCAGCTCCTCAACCGTATGGAGGGGGGAAATATGCATTATCCATTTGTTGTTTTGTAGGGCCTTTTGCACCGTGATATTCTTCCTTTTGACCTTTGTAAATAAAAGTGGGGCTATGGATTTGGGAGCCCGACCATTGATCCAACTTGAGTGCCAGAAGGTTGCCTTGTCACCTTTCCCAATTGTGACTATTGTTGAGGAGTTGAAAAGGTCCCGATCAGTGCTATCACACGGGATATCTAAATTGGCTCATGGTTTGTCCGGAGACTTCCATTTGTTCCATTGCCATCGCAATCTCAATGCTCGCGCAAATCGGTCTAAGTCTAGGATGCCCAATCCCCCAAGGTCCTTGGGCGTGCAGACCGTCGGCCAATTCACAAGGCAGTGACCCCCGCTTACCTTTTCTGGTTCATCTCCCTTCCAAAGAAAGCTTCTCCGCAATTTATCTATTTGCTTGATCAACCATTTTTGCATTGGAAAAACTGTTAAATGATAAATAGGTTGCGAAGATAGCACACTTTTAACGAACGTCTCTCTGCCGGCCAGGGATAGCAGTTTGCCCTTCCAGCCTGGCAGCCGCCCCCCAATCTTGTCGATCAACGACTGAACATCCACACGTCGGAGATGATGTGTATGTAAGGGTAGGCCCAAGTATTTTCCAGGGAACTTGCTGATCTTGCCTGGGAAGTCCTGTAGGGCTTATGAGGTCAATGTGTCATCGCATCTTATAGGAAAAATCTCAGTCTTTGCTAGATTAACTCTGAGCCCGGAACAGTTCCCGAAAAATAAAAGTATTTGGTTATTATTGTGTAGCTCAGTACGGTCTGGATTAGCAAAGATGGCCGCATCATCCGCATAAAGGGAACATCGTAGCGTTGCAGTTGTCGGGAGTATCGGTTGCAATAATCCCATGGAGGCCGCCAGATCAATTAAACGATGAAGCGGATCAATTGCAAGGATAAAAAGCATTGGTGATAGGGGGTCTCCCTGCCTTAGTCCCCTTGCGTGCTTGAATTTCCTACCCGGCATGCCGTTTAGAAGAACTCTTGATGATGAGGAGGCTAGCAAAGTGGCAACCCTGTCTCGCCATCGTTGGCCGAAGCCCAGTGCTTGCAGGACTTCTAGGAGAAACACCCATGAAACCGAATCGAATGCTTTAGATATATCAAGCTTTATAAAAAATGATGGACGCTTGGCTTTATTTAGAGCTTTGATCACATTTTGAACGTAGATGAAATTGTCATGTATGCACCTTTTTTTGATGAATGCATTCTGGTAGCCAGACACTAAGAAGTTGAGTTTCGAGGCCAATCTATCCGCTAGGATTTTTGTGATGATTTTCGCCAGACTGTTAATGAGGCTAATTGGCCGGTAATCCGTTACTTTGGCAGCTTCATCGGATTTTGGGATGAGGACTACGTTAGCTTCGTTGATGAGCTCCAGACGTTGTGTTCTTAGCGAGTGAAAGGCCCGAATGGCGGACATCAGATCAGCTTGGATAATTGCCCAACATTTTTTTGTAGAAAAGTCCTATAAAGCCATCCGGACCGGGCGCTTTCTCATTCGGCAATTGCATAATTATTTTCTTAATTTCGTCATCCTCAAAAGGTTCTTCCAGCTCGCTCAAATCCTGTTGTTGATAGCCTAGCTGTGTCCAATTTAGGGAAGAGGACCGTACTTGGGTTTTCCCCATTACGTTTACAAAGTGTTCAAACACCACCTCCTCTTTGCGTTTTTGGGTTAACGCCCATCCATTTGCAGTCTGTAGTGACGGAATGAACAATTTTCTTCTTCAGTGTTCTACTGTTGTTACGTGGTTTCTGGTAGAATGTTGATGTCCATCGTTCTCGGATGCTGATGAAGTCTGAACAGATCAGAAAGGCAGGAACGCTGTTGGGAGTTCCACGCCTGCGTTCCCTTGGACCGCAACGCCTCGAGGATCTAGCGCCATGATTGGCACCTAAACTCCCGTCAAATCTCATTGGCTTGCTGCCGTCACAGTACAAGTGCACATTATTACAACCTCAATGACAAGCCTGTTGCGTTGCAGTTGCAGGCCACTCAGTCGCCACTCGCCCACGCTCCGCATAGTGCCATTTTGTTTCCTGGTCTCCTGTGATCTGCTGCCTGCTGCCTTCCAAAAACTTCCATTATTTTTGGCTGTTCACGGAACCTGTTTGGCCACCTACCAGATAATTAGCTGCATCGGCCAAAATCTCTCCTCTTGCGATAACAGCGACGTTCCTGCAACGGCAGTGCCTTGCCTTGGCTTGGATGGAAGCCCGGTCTGCCTGCAGAAATGCAGATGGTTTGGTTTCGGCTGTTGATTCCGGGGTCCGCCCGCCGGTGCACGACGACGGCCTGCGGAGTTGGTTGGCTCGGCTTCAACTTCATATCGGAGAGCGACCCCTGCAGCAAACGACACTAATCGTGAGGGGAATCTGCATTGCTTCTCCTGCTTTTTGCCGGTCTCGTATTTTTCTCTGTCCGAGCTCTAACCTGAACGTCATGCTCATGACTCGATGTTCCGAGAGCTGCCCTGCGATTGTTTATGGACCGAGCTAGGAGCGGTAGTGGATGGACTACCATTTCAAAGAGCACACGCATACGTACGTGCAGGCTCGTTTTGCCTCTGCTCCAATCGAGCGTGAGGACGAATTGTTCAGTCAGGAAGATTCTGAACAACACTACAGCAGGGCTACGCCGAACAACTTGCGATCTTGTTTGAGTTTTAGAATGCGCCATGTTGCCATCACGGCGCGCTGAGGCCGGCAGACCACGGGCCCGCGGCGACGATACGACCGATTGGACCGACGCAGCCGGACCGACTGAAGGCGTGGAGATTGATCGTGGACAAGAAAAACTCGCGGTGGTTCGCGCTTCCGGTTTCGGCAGGCGAGACGGCCGCGCCCCCGTCGCCATGCGGGCGGAGCGCAGCCGTGGGCCACGAAGCTATGATTAGGCTCCAACCAGCCGAGTAGACGAGCACGAACATGCGCGAGTTTGTCCGCCTCCGTTTCAGCACCAGGGGAACGTGATGGTCGTGGTTGCCCGTGAAGTTCTGGTCCGTGGTCGCGATCCCGAGCGTGCCTGGATCACCAGAAACCAAAAGTCACCAAGCGTTTCGCATGAAGGGAAGGGGTGGATATGGAGATACAGGTGTTGGCCACTTTGGGCTGTGCACGAGGCTGTGCAGATTCCGTCCTTGTATACATGATTTGACCATTAAACAAAACCAAATACAAAACCCATACGGCCGCAAACGCTAAGAACGCATAGATCTTCACGCGCAACCGGCGCACAGGATTGCCCGAGCTGCAGGTAGACGGAGATAAACGGTACTTTTCCCGTCCTTCACTGCTTATCGATTGCATGCATCAGCTTTACCATTTTTAGCATTTCCTTTTCCAGAGCATAACCTCCACGCCTCCACTACTCAATTCCGTTGAGGCTCCCCATCTCATCAATGCACAACCAGTCAGCAAAGCACGCTTGCTGGCTGCCTCACTGAGACCATGGGCCGTAATATGCCGTAGTCATATGGGCCAACATCGAGAACTCATCCATCACACACATGCATGCATGCATGTGTGTGCCTTGGTCTGTTATTATTACAGACATATATTTTTCATCTTGGGCTTCCGTCCGTCGAACGAATTTACAGCCCATTTATTTCAAACAAAATCGGCCCATCTTACCCTGATCCACGTTCGCACGCAACTCCACCACAATGCTTGGGCTCTAGCCTTGTTTTGTTGTTGTGGCCGGCCTGTGGTGGGACGGGGGGGCACTTTGTCAGATAATTGCACCGAATTACTTGTCATGACGGGCCCATCAGATCTCACACTTTCTATGGACGTGGCACATCGCACACTCTGATTTATACTGGCGACGATGGAGTACGTAACTACGTATACTGAGCCACTGTTTCTCATAAAAAAAGTTGTATACTGAGCCACTGACACAATATAAAAGTGGACTAGATGTACCCCTCGCCTTTCGCTTGACAAAATTAAGATAGGTGCAAGCCGTCGACTACGACCTATTAGCGGAGCTAGGATTTTAACTTAGAGTATGTCAAACCAACATCAAAAAGACTAATGAAAGGACGAGTGAGGATTTTCTTCTAACCAAATTTGAAAGTTTATGCATTCATGATTCATCAACATTAATTTCTATAATAAAGCATAAGTCAATGAGTAATACAGTAGTAATACTAGACTAATGAAAGGATAAATGAGGATTTTTTCTAACTAATAATAGGTGGGCTCAATCTTAGGGTATGCCAGACGAAAAACCAATTCAGTGTCCGTTCGCCCGGAGTGCTCGGGTCGGACCGTCCACCCTCACGTCACGTGCGCAGGTCCGGCACGCAAAACAAATTTCACGATGCAGAACGCGCGGTCGGACTGGGGGCCGCGCTTCCTGCGTGGGAGGATCCCACACGTTTCCTCTTTATTTCTTTTTTTACTCTTCTTTTTTTTCTTTTTCATTCAACAAATTTCTCTTCTGCATAACTCGTTATACGTATAACATGTTGTTAAAAAAAATTATACACACAATTCGTCATTTACAAAAAGAATTATACGCACAACTCGTCGTTAGAGAAAAATATATTTGCATAAATTATTCTTCAAACATTTGTGCATACAAGTTGTACGCATAAGTTCTGCGTACCATCGAACTTATGCTTAAAAATTGTTTGACAAAAATTTATAGGTCGCCGTTATGCGTCGAAGTTGTGTATAAGTTTCAAAAATGAAAAAATAAAACTGATGTTTGAGTATAAGTTATTTTTTCAAAAAATTATGCATACAAGTTGTATGTATAAGTTTTGCACGCAGGGTAGTGTTAAAGTTGTGTTTAAAAACTATCTGATAAAAATTTACAGCTCAAAGTTATGTGTCGAAGTTATATGTTTCAAAAATTTTTTGCTTCTAAATTTTTTTTTCTTGCACAAAACTTGTATCATTAACTTCTTAGTTTTTTATTAGTATATGTTGCATTGTATGGAGTCGAGCAACCAGGCATGCGTCTGTGCTGCTTATTTTCACTTTTTCAGGCATTCGAGTAGCACATGTGCAAACCGCTGGGTGAGGGAAGCGCGTCAGAATCGTTTGCTCAGTTCCATCGTAGCGCGCGCTAATTAGACACTCTCTATGCCAGACCCCACCTGGCATCCCTCTGTCTCCGCCACTGCCCGACCTAACACACGGACACAAGTTTTTATTTTATTTTTTTTATAAAATGGAGTTCCACATATATCGCTAGAGACAAGCTTGTTTCCTGGAGGATGTTCCAGGTGCTGGAACCGTTTTTCCCCCCAGCAATTCCTTTCATTCCCAAGCTGGCAAATCCCTCAAGATCGCGACCGGCTACGCGATTCTGAGAAAAATCGCTCATCTAATCACGAATAGAACACTCACAAATTCTCTTCCTTCCTTTATTTTTTTCGTTCTCTTTAGGCGCCGAATTATAGGTTATGCACAATTGCTCACACGGCCGGGCTGCCCGACGATGATAATAAAGCCGTCGACATCACTGAACACGATTCTGACAAGGCACTAAGTTGACATGCCGCGGCACACGTTTCCACATTTTAAGCATCCTGCACCTGCTGCACCCCACAGCCCACACACACACAAAAAGCACTTTAGCGCAAAGAATCACGAAAGGCGCAGCCCCCGCCCCTGTGATTGAATCTTGGGTTGCATGTTCAGATGCCTCATCTGCTTTTCTCTGCATATCTTTGTATATGATCGTGTCGCTCATCTTCGTTCGACATCTGCGACGACTCGGCCAGCACCACCACGTCCCTGTCTCGAGTCTCAACTCCCACCGGAGAGTAGTTTAACCCAAACTGCAGGGAAAGAGAAGCTTGCCGTGGCCAGGTTGCATGTACGATGCGTCGGTGCCGTAGGAGTATCGATCGGATCCCAGCAATTGTTCATGCCTCGTGTGCGCGCCCTCCGTTCCACGGAAGCACGAAGCCGTCCAAACGTGCCGACCCAGCTGGTTGAATGTTGATGGATGGATGGATGGATGGAGCAATGATGCGGACACCTATGGTTTAGCCCATGACTCCTTTCTTTTTTTTTTTTGCGAGGAGATTCCTTTCTTCTTAAAAACTATGCTTAAGACTGTTCGACTCGTAGGATGAATAATGCTCGACTGCTAGAATGAATAGTGTAAGAAGAAATAAGTCGAAACAAGTTAAAATAAGTCGAGATTAGATCAGCTGATATTGAGCCAATCCTCTTATCTTGCGCCATTAATGTGAGCTAGTAAGTGCGACTAGATCAGTCCCGGCGTAGCACGGCGGCTTAAGCCTGAAGTAATCACTGAGGTCAAGTCTTGACGTCTCAGTCTCACGCATGTATTCAGATATTTTACATAGCTAAACTAAAGGAATTTTCCTCGCAAAAAAATGTAAAAGGAATTTTAATGCAAAATGAAGCAAAGCAGAAGAATTCAGTGATTTAAGGTGGGTTGTTGAGGAGGCCTGTCTGTCAGCAGCGCTCCGGCCCACTCGCCAGCTTCCCGGGTCCAGTCAGGTCGCCGCAATTCGGAAAAAGTGGCCCACCACTGGGCCAGCAGCTGGGCCCACACAGCCAGACCAACACACGACCTGATAAAAGAGGCCGCGGCGCCTCCTTCCCACGCAGCAAACGGCGCCCAACTGCTTTCCCGACTCCCACCAAAAGCTCCCCGCCTCCCCCTCTGCTTCGCTGATTCCCTTGCGCCGCGACCCCGCCGCTCCGGCCGTCTCCATATGGCCGCCTCGTCCTCCTCCACCGCCGCCGCCACCGCCATGTCTAGGACCACCTCCGGAGGGAGCGCGCTTCCAGGCCCTCCGCCGCCAACGCCGTCGAACCACCACGCGGGCCCGTCGTCCTCCGCTGCCTCTGGGGGCACGGACGCCGCGCTCTCGGCTTTCCTGCACCGCCTGCTCCTCTCCTCCCCGGCCCCGCAGCTCCGGTCGCCGTTCGCCGCTCGGTCGCAGGCGTCGCCCTCGCTCCCGCCTCTCGTCTCGCTCGAGGACCCCGACCAGCGCGCCCTCCGCGACGCCGCCGACGCGGGCTACTTCCACCTCGCCGGCCACGGCCTCCCTTCCGAGCTACCGTCCTCCGCGCTCGCCGAGCTCTCTCGAACTGACGCGTCCTCGCGCCGAGAGTCGAATCTTCGCACGCTCGGATTCACCGAGGAGGATGAGGAGGAGGAGGAGGGGGGCGAGCAGGATGCTGATGGCGGCGCCGATGACCCCGCCGTGGTGTTCGACGCCTGCGAGGGGGACATGGACGCGCTCCCGGCTGCGGCGGAGTACGCGCGGCGGATGAGGGACGTGGGCATGCGGGTGGTGGCGCTGCTGTCCGGGAGCCCTGACGCCGGCATCCGGGAGGAGCCGTTCGCGGAGGGGAGGAGGAAGGCGAGGTGCCTCGTGTGGGCTTCCAAGGTCTCCGCCGGCGATACTGCTCCTCCGGCCGCATCGAAGGCGAAGGCGTACCCGTACGTCGTGGGGCTTCACTGCCAATGGGAGGCTTCCGGGCAGGAAGCGGCACCGGCGAGCTGGGTGATGAACGACGGCGGCGAGTGGACGGCAGTGGGCGCCCGCGACGGCGCGCTTCTTGTCACCATCGGCGACATTGCACAGGTACTTGCGTGCAAACCTCTCAGTTTGACTAACGCGAAAATCAGAGGATATCCAATGAACATGACAAGAGAAATTTACAATAGCATCTTTCTTTTTTTTAAAAAAAAGGGAAAAGGGAGAAGCTAAACAAACAGTAGCACAGATTACACAAGCACTGTTGCTATTCTTCTTGATTTGGTCAAATTTTGTAGTGCTCTAGTACACCATAGAGGTGGTAGTGCCATTGCAGCAGAACGTACAAGAACCAGAGGCAGATATGGAGAGGATCCATTTTGTTTATGCAATGGCATCAATTTCTAAAGTAGGTCGCGCATCAGCAATTCAGGGTCACCAGTCACCACTTAATTTTGATTTTTGACCCGTTAGGCAATCAGGGCCCATGTCTCCATCACCTGGTGTATCACTCACTGATCACCGCTCAGTTTGGAGCACTTGGACACAAAAATTAGTCAAACATCTCCGCTTTTCAGACGCAAAAGCGACCATCATGAGCTGTTCTTCAAATCTTCACTCTTCAGGCAGGAACAGCCAACATCACTCAACACTCATCTTTTTGTTGCCATGATTCCTTTTGGCTCGCGTGCCAGGTGTGGAGCAACGGCAAGTTGAAGAAAGTGAGAGGGATGGCTCGCCCCACCTCGGCACCCTTGGACACGCAGCACGGCGAGACTGACCGCTTGTCGCTGACGGTCCTCATCACTCTGCCGCTGGACAACATCATCTCGCCCCTGGTCCCGCTCTCCGATGCCACCGGAGAAGGCGAAGAGGGCGGCGACGAGGATGCAGATGGCGCCGGAGGCGATGGAGATGGATGGAGGTTTCACTCTTTCTTACTGGAGGACTACGCGTGGAGGGTGTATCACCAGCGGCTCCAGTTCAAGGATCCATTGGTCCGGTACCGGATATGAATTTGCCAGAGTGACTGTAGATTTGTTTTTCTTTTTTTTTTCGTTGGTGTGCTGCGATATACTATTTGGCTTTGGAGTGGTTTGAACATGAGGACACGACATGAGCAAGGAATTGCCTGACTTCATGATTCCTAACTCTGAGAAACTCATCTTCGCATTACTTTCTTTTTCCTCACACCTTTATCTGATAGAGAATGCTACTAGTGGCTTCGATTTGTCTCCAACAATCCAACTATGCCCGTCTACCTTGGAGAAATGAAAAAAAAAGTACAATTGCTGAATTTAATGGCATATAACCTGTGAATCCAGCCAGATTCCAAACTAAAAATGTACAGATAGTCAGATATTGTGCAGTGTCATTTTCATACTAGAAACTGTATATTAATGTTGAACTACTTTTCAGGGAAGCGAACATGACACAATGTACGTCATCCATTTGTTCTTGTTGTTTTCCAAAGGATTACGCGACGACAACTTTGCACTTGATTTTACTTGAAAATGTGGTAATTACGATCATGTTTTTTTAGAGAAACAGGAGCTACTGATTGATAAATTAAACGATAATGCTACGGTCCTGACGTCCGATGCGTCGGACGGGTTGTTTTTCAATGTTGCGAAAATTTTCTCCATGTTACACGCTACATGACTTGATGTTGCGACGGGCGACTTGATGTTGCGACGAGATTTTTTTGTTACAGTGCTTAGATCTGACGGCTACATGTTGCAATTGGTCGCCTTCATGTTGCAATTGTTTGTCGTTCATGTTGCAATCGTTGTGAACATGTTGCATCCGTGTTCTTAACATAGTGTATCAGTAATGCTATAGCTAGGACGTCCGGAGGGAGCAAATATATTGGACGTCGTCACGAGCTTCTCATCCACTCGTTCCACCCGTCCTCATCCACTCGTTTTCTCTCTCCTCTCATTTTCCCCGTGACTCCCCTCTCTCTCCTCGCTCCTCGTGCATCTCACCAGGGAGGAGTCCATGGCGCCGGAGCTGCGCGCGGAGCGGACAGAGACTCTGTTCGGCAGATCTTTTGTTGATTTGTACGGCAAATTCATTCTAAAAGAAAAGTACTGTTGGCTGATTTGTAGGGCAGATTTGTGCTGAGAGAACAGTACTGTAGAAGAAGCAAGCCGAACAAAGC
This sequence comes from Cenchrus fungigraminus, assembly GCA_036936925.1. Lineage (NCBI taxonomy): Eukaryota > Viridiplantae > Streptophyta > Magnoliopsida > Poales > Poaceae > Cenchrus > Cenchrus fungigraminus. The sequence continues at coordinate 14,344,383 of CM072779.1, forward strand.
CAAAGCGAGCTGCATCGGGCGCTGCGTGTGGAGCGACAGGGCGGAGCTCCTGCCGCCGCCGTGGGCAGGCGCGGCGGAGATCGACCCCGACCGCCGCAGGCGCGCGCGGGGGACCTCAACATCGCGAGCGCGGGGATCCGACGGCAGAGCTCGACGACGGCACGGCCCGGCGCAGGCTCACGCTCCCCGCGGCCAGTGGCGGCGGAGCTCGGCTGGGCGCGGACGCGTCGCTCCCCGTGGAGCTCGCCGGCGCGCGGGCTGCTGCGCCCCGCGGCCGCCTATCCGCCTCCTCGCGGCTAGGGCGGAGCCCTCTGCGGCCGCCTCTCCGCCTCCACGGGGCCAGGGTGGAGCCCCCTGCGGTCGGGAGCGGGAGCTCCCTGGCGGCGCGGACCGCCGCTTCCCGCGGCCGGGCGTTCGCGTGGCCGGCTCCGCACGGAGCTCGCCGACGGCCAGGGCGGAGCTCCCCGCGGTCTAGCGCGGGAGCTTACTGGCGGCGCGGGCCGCCGCTCCCCGCGGCCGGGCGAAGGAGGTCGCCGGCGGCGCACGAGGGGGGCCCTGTGGTTTTGCATCTCCTCGCGCACCTGTGTAATACCTGTTTGTTGTATGTTGCAAGTTTCATTATTTCGGATGCTTCATGTGAATGTTGCAAATGTTTCGTACGGATGTTTGTAATGATGTTGCAAAGTGAATCATGATGTGTGATGTTGCAAATGTTTAATGCACATGTTGCAAGTGCTTTATTTGAATGTTGTATTTTTTAATGAGGCATTTGAATGTTCCAATCAACATGCCATTGGATGATTATCAATATTTTTTTAACATATTTTTGTTGTTGTAAACATTATTTTTTGATGTTGCGGATGTTTGAGTTTTCATGTTACAAACATGTGATGTTGGGTGTTGTGTCGAGAAGGAGGAGGGGGAGAGAGCCCCTGATGTTGGATGTTGCAAATATTAGTTTTAAATATTGCGGATGTTGAGTTTCGATGTTGCAGACATGTGATGTTGGGTGTTGTGTCGAGAAGGGGAGGAGGGAGGAGGGCTCGTGATGTTGGATGTTGCACACAACATGGGTCGTTGGGGTATTGTGTTGGATGTTGGATATTGCAAGCAACATAGCTCACAACATAGCCCCAACACGCTGATGTTTGAATGTTGGTCGCAACATGCTCGCCACAAGCTCGCAACATGCTCGCCATAAGCTCGCCACATCGCTCACAACATTTACACTGTGTCGGGGGAGGAGGGAGGGGGCGCTGAGGTTGAATGTTGGTCGCAACATGGTTCGCAACATTTCAAAATTATTCACAACATGCTTCACAACATCAATATGCTTCGCAACATGAAATCTACATCCCTTCTGGCATTGGAAATTAGCACACAGGAAATCAAGCTTTTCCTCTGTTATGTTTAATGGGACCAAGACAGATTTGTTGTAATTAACTTTGAGCCTAGTGGAAGTAGCAAAGCTGTGAAGTAGATCCTTTAAGGCGAGGAGCTGTGTTGGGCATGCCTCCAAAATCAAGAGAGTGACATCAGCGTATTGTACTATAGGGAAATCTGTCCCTGCTCTTATAGGCAAAAGATCATGTTTGCATTCCATGACTAAATTTCAAGGATCAAGTACTATAAACGTTTTCAAATAGGACTAAATATGGGTTGTACTGATAATGGCTAATTGGTGGATCGGAGCCAATTGACTCTGATTAGCCCATTAGCGCACCTAGGTTAAATACTTAGAAAGCTACACGGCAGTACGGCACACATGCTAATGAACTTTTTGGTCTCTTTACGGTGTACAATACTAGTGTTCGAAATGGACTAGAATTAAAACATTCGATCGTCAAAATTAACTGTATACTATAATTGTATACTATTGAAAAAATTACGTGTGTTATGGTTGGTGTACACTAATAGTATAGGTAGTGTAAGGGCATCACGGTAAGGGAATACAAATGTCATTACTATAGTATTTTTTGACACTAGCATAAGTTTAAAAGATCACTCCATTTGAAAAATCACTTTTTATAATTTAATAATTACTAAATTCTATATGATTGTACACCCTCCACTAAAAACCATGTCATTTTAAGATTGTCATAAGTCAAACTTTTTTATATTGACCCGGATTATTGAAAAAACTACATATATTTATGGTGTAAAATAAGTACCATTAGATTTACTATGACATCAATTTTTATAGTATACCCATTTGATGTCATAAACATTGATGCTTTTCTCTATAATTTTGGTCAAAATTGAGAAAGTTTGACTCATGAAAACCTAAAAGTTTTTTTTGGACGGACGGAGTAGATAGTTCATGCTATATATAATATATCACTGAATAGTACTAGTTTTTGTGAACCATAAAAATGTTTCTTATAAAGGATGCTAATGAAAGCTTTAGGAGTATGACTGGGATTTTCAATTTTGCCAAATTGAAAATTAGAAACCCAAATGGGAGATTTCTCACAACTTTCGCCCATTTCTACGCGGGCCGCAGACCGTTTCTGTATCTGTCGCTCTCGCTCGCAGGCCACAGCCCACAGCCCCACACGCCACCAACTGGCCCATGTAAAAACCAAGTGCGCCACAGCCCACAGCCCCACACGCCGAGTTGGGGGATTTTCCTTCCCGTGCGTGTGAGACTGTGCACTGGCCACTTTCCCCGCCGCCGGCCGAGCCCAGCGTCACTACAGCGTCGGCCGTCCACCCCCTTCTCCGCCGCGGCAGCCACCTCACCTCAAACGGCACGGTGGTGCTGGTCGCCGCTTCCCCTGGGGACAAGCTCTTGCAGAGTTTGGTCAGGCGATGGGAGGCGGGAGCTGCAGCGTCTGCAAGGAGGCGCCGCCAAAGTACAAGTGCCCCTCGTGCCGCACGCCCTAGTGAGTACACCCACACGCCTCCTCTGCCTGTTGTCCGGGGCTATATGTTGCCGAGCGTATCATTGAGGCTTGGTGTTTCAGTAGACGAGTAGCTGGAGTGCTGGACTATCTCGGTTGGATTAGTTGGTGTTGATGTGGGATCATGTATTAGCCTTCTGTTTTTTGGGGAAAAGGTGTCCGGGGTTGGCTAGGGTTCATGGAATAAATTGATTGAGCATGCCTGGAATAGGAACTTATGAAATTTACTATTAGCCTCTGACTTCAAGTTCTAGTTTACTGTCCATACATACAATCACTTAAGAAATTAATATCGCTACAATTCCAGCATTAAGGCCCTGTTTAGTTCCCGAAAAGTCTCCAAAATTTTCGCATCGCAGACCGTGCTACCTCTCACAGAACACGTTTCCCAATACAAAAATTTCACTATTTTCACCAAAAATTTCATGAACTAAACGGTGCCTAAGATGACAGTTCTGGTTTGATGCTTACCTCATGCTTGGTGTGAGTCTGGAGCAGATTAGTACGCCGAACTAACTGAGTGAAAGGCTGTATTAATCGAAGAAGCAAATGCCTGCAACTTTTCCTTGATGAAAGCAGTGCAGACATGTATATGGAACAAATATAAAATTGACCATCTGCGTCTTGTACCACAAATTTAGATTTAGGTAATGTCTGTACCATGTATAAATTTATTTAACCTATCAATAATTCAATATATTTATACTTACGACTTAAGGATGTCACTAAATGTTTCAGCGTCCAGGAGTTGAGGTAGTGTGATCGGTCTTTCTTAACTCATCTGATAATTAAATCGTCACACTCCTTTAGTTGCAATCATGTTGGGCCATTTAAAATTATGTCCAAAAATCTACATGAATGTTCATATTTTTTTACTTGATATATGCTACAGATTAACTGAAAGCATTACCTGTTAACTTTTTTTCGTTTACTAGTTGAACCTAATATACCGTATCATTGTCCCTCGCAGTTGCTCTGTCACATGCTTCAAAAAGCACAAAGGTACTTCTGTGCTATTCTTATCTTCCTGTCAACCTTAATATTTTCTTAGAAGACTAAAGAGTAGCTTGCAGTCTGCCAACCATAAATATTCTAACGAGTTAATATATTTTTACAAGACTAAAGAGCAGCTGCGAATGCTCTTATACTCCCTCCGATCACCCACTTAGATATTTTCTTAGGATCCAGCTGCCTTATTATTGGCTGTGTGCTAATTGTTGCTTTTTCTTAGCAGATGAATCTTGCCGAAAACTATTGCTTCAGGAAGAAATTGGCAAGTCACCACTGCAGGAGGAAGTTAGTGAGTGCTCTAGCTTTTGTGGATAAAATTATTAGAAAGTTACTGCTTTCTTAACATACTGGGGAGCAGGGATTCATTCCAGTTACAACAGGGGTATGAGGTGTAATCCTGACTGTTATTTGCATGCTCTTGTCCCTAGTTACTATTTAGTTTGATAACTTCCTCGAGTGTAGATATCAACTTTTGTTAGTTCATAAAACAACAGGTACAGATGTTCTATTGGGGATATACTGTTTTGTTCACAACCGTAGTGTTAATATCTCGCTTCAAAGATAATTTATTTTGTTAGAGGGAGGAAAAAAAACCTGCTTAGTAAGTTACTAATGTCCAAAATGTCTGCATCGTTTTTTGGCCTAAATAAAAAGGGTTTAAACCGGTATTCTCTGCATATCAGTCAATGCTGTGCTTGAAATTGTTTTGTATTTGTTGGAATGATTGCTACCAAAATCTAGAGGAACATAATATCTTCTATTGTTTGCAGCACAGAGCTCTGGGTTGGTGAAAGATGGAACAAAGAGCCCTAATGACAAGGATCAACATCCCTCTTTATGTAAATACTTATACAACTTGCTATACTCAGTTTTTGTTTCACTTTTTGATTCATAATTGCATTTGGTATTTGTCAACAAAAGTTGGTTAAGTTCAGACTTAATATATTCTAATCGTATACCCACTTTAAACATTTGAGTCATCCTTCAACCACCTCCGACTTTATACAATGGAGCTATACTGAAGCTGTTCGGCTGGTAGGAAGAATAGTGCTCGGCTGGTAGATTGAATAGTACTGTGTGAGAGGAAATAAGCCGAGATAAGCCGAGCCCAGATAAGCCGAACAGGCTTACTGTATCTTCAATCGAATCAATTTAAAATGGTTATCTAAAGTACAATACATAATGCTGTTGTTGCTTCATTATGTGTTTCAATCATTATAGCTCCCTGTTTTTCTGCAGTACCGAACACCACATGCCCTGCAAAATCTCCTAATACAGTATGCCCTACAAAAGCTCTTGAAGTTGAGGACCCAAGCTGGCTTGTTGACAATAATAGACTAAGGTCTTTAGGTATGGCCTACCATCCCACCAAGGCACCAAGTTTGACTATAAATTTACACTTTCAGCCACTTCATGTGGTATTCACAATGTTGTCATGTGGATGAGTTGCTATAACTAAAATAGAGGATACTAGCATCACCTTAGAGTTACAATGCCCCGTCGACATCTCTTACATTTACTCCAATTTACTTAATGAACATCCATTTTTGAATCAATGTATACATCTCCACTTGTGGTTTATTGCTATATGGAAATTATTCACGAATATGACTTAATGCGGCTCATTTAAGGAAACTTATACGGGGATATCATAGTCTTTCCATGATTAAATAAGTTCTGATCCTTCATGCATCATGTGTAAAATTGTTTATAAATTATAATTATTTGCTTTGTCTCCTAAAATGGTACTTTATTCACCATTTAAGATGTTTAGTAGAATACTGTCCTCACTTGAACCACTGGAAGTATGTTAATGCTGAATTCATGAACGCTAAAGTTATCAAAAGCTGAGTGCAGCTTTCTTTATGTGTGTTATTACATGAATTCACAGTGGAACTGAAAGAGATCCAAGATGCTCTGAGAGATCCTGAGCTGCAGAAAATGATACTTAAAATCGATGGGTCTTCAGAACCAGAAAAGGTAAGTCTTCATAGTTCATTCACTTGCAAAAGATTGCTAAGTTTGAAATGTGTTGGCTGCCCAAATAGCACTTGACATACCTCTTGTGTGCATCTGATTCAAAACAAAACAATCAGGATGAATATGGGTGTAGGATTCTGTCTGTTTTTCCATGAGAACAGTATACAGCAGCTCTTTTTCTCATTTTTCGTCATGACTTTGATATCTATATAAATGGTTGAGAAAATCCAAATAGGACCATGCTACTCACATATGTTTCTTGATTTTTTGCAGTTTTCTTTCGCTCAATATGTGTATCCTCTCAACTCTCATTAATTTGTCTGTAGGAATTGGAGAAAGTGATGGAAGGTCAAGCTTTTCGCCAGTTCACCGATAAGGTCTTCAGCCATTTCAGTTCTCCTTTCCTTTTGATCTTCTTGTTTTTCCATGTAAAATTCTACACATAATAAATCAAACTTCCTTAAACCATATTACTTCTGCATTGCAGATCCTTGACACTGTCAGTCCACAAGAATGATCACCTACCCTGTTTGGTGGAACTCTGGTGCTTGAGAAAATAGAGGCATCCGTGCAAACAAGGGAAAGCAGAGCAGCTCATCTCTGTTTTTCAGTCCCAGGATGGGGTTACCTGGTGACAAGAATTTATGGTCACCGCAAAAAATCTCAGTTACCAAAGATATTTCGGTTCAGCGACTTTATCCAAGCTGCATGGTAGTGTCGTATAGACAACAACTCTATACTGACTGACTGTCTCTGTGGAGACTGGAGAGGATGCTGGAGGGTGGATGATGCTTCCGTTGACCTGACTTAAGCGACCGTGTTTCTCATGCGTGCTCTTGACAGATGTGAGCTAAGTGGAACGATCAATGCCTGAGAAAATTCTTGCGTAATCTTTGTTTTCGACCTTTTGTTATCTGAAAAATCTTGTTTCCATCCTGGCTTCGTTTCATGGAGGAGTCACTGCTCTCGGAATTTCGGATTTGGATCTCAATTCCCGTTCATAATAACGCGCGGTTAGATTTAAGGAAAAACTACCACGACCCTTTCCAGAAAGCATATTGCTAAAGGCTAAATCTGGTGAAACAACATACGTACTAGGCTTTTTTTACTCTTTTGTGCGACACCGTTTCTTTGGTGTAGTACATCATCTCTCGCTTTTCGTCGGGCCGCCCCGTTTCTTTGCTGTTCTGTTGGGCCGTTGAGTAAAAACGGGTAAAACAGCGGGTGAAATGACCTGCATTACGGATTTTAACTGTCGTGGTCGGGGAAATGGGACACCCTTTTCCACCGCGACAGCACACCCACAGCAGCTATAAACACGCCCCGACGCCGTCCCCATATCGGGCCTCTTGGCCGCGCGTCTCCCATTCACCGCCGCCGCCGCTCCCCCTCGACGTCGGCGGCAGCGTCCCCCGCCGCCGCTCGCTAATCCTTCGCGGCAGCGGCAGCGAGGGGGTGCCAGGTATCCTCCTCCGCCCATGACCCGGGCCCCCGCGCCGCATCCGCGCGTCAAGATAGGGTTTGCTTCTTGCAGACCGCGGCATCGGTGAGGCGGGGGAGTCAAAGGCGGCGGCCTGGTCGGGAAGCGGTTGGGTAGGGCTCTGGGGCGCGGCTCGCCGTCGGATGGACGCCGATGAGGCCGCGGGGAGCAGCAGGAGGATGGATCTGAACCTTTACCTCGGTCTCCCCCGCGCCCCGCGCCCGCGCCGCTCCGACCTCGGCTCCGACCTCGCCCTCAGCACCCCGATGCCCTCCTCCCCGTCGTCCTCCGCCGCGTCCGTCGACGCGCCGCCGCCGCCGCCGGAGGCCCTGCATCCGCCGTACTCCCCCTCGCGCGCTGACCTCTCCCCTCCGCCGCCGGAGGCGTACTCCCCCTACAACCCCGAGGACTCGCCTGTTCCGGACGCGCATCTGTACATGCCGCCTCCCGAGCCGCTTGTCCCTGGGCTTCAAAGCATGCCGCCTCCGGAGCCGCTCATCTCCGGGCTCCGAGACGAACTTAGGTACGCCGCTTTCCAGCTGCCGCCGCCACCGCCGCTGGTACGGGCTAGCGAACTGCTGGGGTGGGAGGACCGGCCTTCTTCGTCAACGGCCTCCTCATCTTTCTTCCCGGACACTGCCGTCCGGTACAGGCGGCTGCTCGAACAAACTGGAAGCAGGTGGCTTCGCCCCAGGCGGTTCAGGTCTGATCTTCCACCCCTCAGCTCCGAGGCTCGCCCCTCTGGGCTGGAAGCTGCCATGCCGGTGCCGCAGCATGAGCCTGCTGCTGATACTGCTGAAGTAAATAAGGTGGCTGCCAATGTCTCAGAATTAGGTGCCTCAGAAGAGTCCACCGAGGAGCGCGGCAAAACTGCCGCCACATTCGAGTGTAACATATGCTTTGAGATGGCAGGTGAGCCTGTAGTCACTTCCTGTGGTCATCTCTTCTGCTGGCCGTGCTTGTATCAGTGGCTGAATGTTTACTCCAGCCACAAGGAATGCCCAGTCTGCAAAGGTGAGGTTACAGAGTCAAATATTACTCCTATATATGGTAGAGGGAATTCAGATGGAGAGAAGGCTGTTGATGATGGAAAGCCACAAGGTCCTACAATCCCGTCGAGGCCGCAGGGAAATCGCCTTGAAAGCTTCAGGCAACAATTCCACCATATGCGGCCAATCTCAAGAAGGCTTGGTGAGGCGCAAGGGATACTGTCATCGTGGAGGCGCCTTCTGGACCAGCAGATTATGAATAGCGTGAGTAGGATTGAAGTGCCATCTGAATCAGCTGCGCAGGAAATAAATGATAGTGCTCAACGTGCTACTCGCCTAAGCAGAATTGCAATAGCCACAAGGATGAGAGCAAGGCAGATGCAGAGAGAAGCTGAGAGCCGCCCTGATGGTTCTTCCACTGCCTCTGGTACCGGTTTGACGGAAAACAATGTACCAGAATCATTGAGACGTGGCTCAACACCACGTGTATCAGACAGATTTGAATTGCTAGAGCACCTTGCCTATATTGGCATTACAAACACAGAAAGACTGGCTAGTGCCATGAGTGACCTTAGAAGAATGGCTTCACCAAGCCAATATGGTGGATCTGCTTCTTCATCAAATCCTCAAAATAACGAGACAGGAGCACCTTCTGCAGACCAAGCATCTAATTCGAGCACTGTTGCAGTGATACATGGGGATGCTGGTATCTCAGAGAGTGCAGGAGAGCCTAGCAATGCGGGCTCTTCGAGATCCCTGCGGAGGAGGGGAAGGAGCAATGCATTAGGGTCATTGGATGTGGATGGTGGGGGCTCCCAACGGAACAAGAGGCGCAGAATGAACTGAGCTTTCTTGGTGTTCCAAACCTCGCTTGGCATCCTCTACTGATTTCAGTTGTATCCCATAACTTCGGGTCATATCTGCATCTTTTTTTTACCTGTTTACTAGGTATCAGTGAAACAGCTCCTTGTTCAGTTTGCTTTGTAGCCCGTTCCCTTTAATTTCAGAATTGAGTTGTTTTTGCTATCTACAGAGGATGTGTAACTGTGTTTGAAAGAATTTTTGTGTTCCTAAATTGAATGCTCGACTGCATTCTTTGCAATACCATTCTGCTAACTGAGGCATTAAAATACAGATGTTATTTGTTCACTGAATCTAAGCCGAAGGGGATCTATTAAACAGTATATAGTGAATGTGTGAAAGCTAGGAAACGGACTGCCTTCGTTTGAGAAGGGCCAGGGTGGAAATGACTGCTTTTATCGTTTGAGAAGGTTCACTGATTCCTATTTATGAAGTTACTCCTTTGACAACATTCAGTTGGGTTCTTACTGATGCTTCGGACCTAATGTTTCACAGATATGCGATACCAGTACAGTGACACGACTTTGGTATGCAAGTAAGGAGTATCACATATTAGTGAAGTATTGGTGACACTGGTACATTTGGGTTATTAGTGAAGTATTGGTGATACATAGGTTCGGGACTTCTAGTAAGGCCAGCTCTCAGTGTTACTCCAAAATCTATTTGCAGTTCAGAAAGTCGAATGGAGCACATTGTGAGTAGGGACGTTCTTGTGTTAGACAAATCAAACTCGATATAGGGAACCCACGAGTGAGAACGACCTCTACTATCAGAATTCAGAATCTAACCTAACCAGCACTGGAGTGTATCATTGACGAGTTGACCAATGACGAATCAACAACAGAGAGGGACTTGGTATGGAGTGCAAAGTTCAAGCACTTTGAAGCGCTGTGCACTGGACTTTTTCAATACTGTTTCTCTCTCTCCTTGGTTCCACAACTTATTTATTTCCATGAAAACCATCTATTTGCCCATGAATCTTCCTCGAAATTGTTTTCTTTGACTCCAAAAGAAGCCATAGCTACACCAGTATTGTACATTCATGGGACACGCAACTGTGGTCTCAGATTTATTCAAAATTAACCTGAGAATTGTGCTTCTGGAGCTTATACAAGATAAAATTTGCCAAGGAGAGAGAAAAAGTAACCGTGACCTAAAGCACTGTATCGAACTTATACTGTTCACTCTTTTGACATCACCATACAGGCACTCTTAGATACGGCTTATGTCCCGACCAAACAATAACGTGGTCAGCCAATTGATAGCCACATAGAACCTATTCCTCCAACTAACAACACGAGTTAAGTAGGCGGAGCGCCAGATGAGAAAGCTCGTAAATCCTGCAAGAGATATCCCTCTGGACTCCTGCGATGGAGAAAGAAATTTGTTTCAGTAAACCCATGAGCAGCCAGCAAACCGTTAAAAAGCTTGCAAATGCTGCCTAGATGCTTGTACAACCTTGCTCTGCCTCAGATCGACTAGAGCTTTGTATCTTCCAACAGTTGCCATGCTGCCTAGATGCTTGTACACAAAGGGTGGGCCAGGATCGGCTTCGACCTCAGAGTTTGCATGCCCTCCTCCAGCTTTCATGACATGGTTGAGTAGGCTGGCAAGGTACTTACCTTGTCGTTCTGCAACCTGCACAAGTGGACAAGCGGAATGGAACATAATCGTTTTATACTTAACAACAATTCTTCTGAAAGAGAATAACTGAATCATATAAACAAGCAAGACGAACAGAAGTATCTGCCAGTTAAATTTTGATGCAATTCCACTCGCTCATCTTCATTTCATTTCCCACCCTGTTTTACCTAGTGCTATAGAAAACAATGCTCAGTGCCCATAGTAGTTTGGGCATGCTTTTGTAACTAGCTTAGCTTGCAGCAAGATGGTTCGTGAAACTACCTGGGCTAGAGCTGGGAGAACATCCTTGCCAGTGCTTTCAAGAAACCCACTGCAGTCACCAATAGCATACACATCCCGAACAGAAGGAACTCGCAACCACTCATCTACACCAATCCTGCAAACATAGAAAAAAATGTTAAAGGTCCTATGACAGAACATGAATATGTTATTAGCATGTACCTAAACCGCATGCTCCCCCACACTCAAAACTACGGAAGATGTTAGCATCTGCTGACAATGCAACCCATTCACCATTTGATGAAGTATAGACACAACATATAATCATACCAATTTATTATACCTTCCACCAGGTGACTTAGGAAATGGCAACGACTTGACAAATGGTGAAGCACCAACTCCGGTGGACCATACTAACAAACCATAAGGAACCTCCTCTCCATTGTTAAGGATTAATTTGTTAGGTTGTACATCCTTAACAATTCCTTGCACAAGCCTAACACCTGACTGGTGGGTGAAAAACGCAAACAAGTTATTTATCAAAATCCAAATAATATGAGAAAACACAACATGCAATCTGTTAGTAGGTTTATCACGGCCATATATACCTATTCGTTTATCAGCATGCTATCTTTGGTAATAGAATTCTCTTAAAAAGTAGCCTCTTGAAGCATTAAAGCCAGAAATGATACGGCAATAAATGTGAAGAAGCGATTACTAACCTTAATTAATTGGTTTGTAGCATATTGCCTGAGGCGAACATCAAATGATGATAATATCTCATTTGCCTGAGATGAAATGACGAATTAGCTGACATGCGAGTTCAAAGTTAAAAACTAAAAAGTAAACATAGAAAAACAACAGCACAAACCTCAATCAGGGTCACATGGATATAATCCTTCACGTGTGAATAACGTTGTTTAACATCTCGCATGATGAAATCACTAAGTTCACCACTAAATTCCACCCCTGTCGGACCACCTCCAACAACAACACAGTGCAATAGGCTGCACTTTTCTTCCTCGGAAAGTCCTGTTTGTCCATATAGCATTGGTCTCTCAGAAATGATGAAGTGGATAAACATTAGGTCTGAGCAGGCAAGTTAACTTTTGCTTTTCTATAGCTAACTATTTCAGCTCGAAAATAGTTTTATCATAAATCTACTTGATTAGCACATGTCAAATGGGAAAGGCAGTCATACCAGGTACATCAGACAACATCAGATTAAGAAGGAGCCTTCTGCGAATCTCCTGAGCATGGTGAACTTCACGAAGAAAGATAGCATGCTCGGTGACACCATTTATCCCAAAAGTTGATGCCTCAGCTCCACATGCAAAAACCAGCTTGTCATAAGCAACCTTGAATTTCCATGGTTCCAAGGTATCTTTGTCACTGTCTGTAACTGTCTCGCAATCAATCTAAATGCAAAAAGAAAACAATAAATAGGCAGAACTGGGGCATTGAGGGAAAAAATTAATGTCAGCAGGAAAGGTGCATGCAATATTTCTCCAACTAGCCAAGCTGCCAAATAAAGGTAATGCAAATATTCATAAAACACCATGTTTTTTTCCCCTCTATGTGTGCATATCTACTTGTCTCTAATTAGTCTGAGATACCTACCCATGCAGTATCAGCAGGGTGTATAGGTTACACATCAGATCTTTGATCACATTGACTCTTTGATCCAGTAAGATTGTGAAGTGAATTACTATGCACATATTGACCAATGGAACTAGTAAAATGGTGCATTACTATGTATCAGCTGCTTAATGTGGATCAGTATGAGCTGATGCATGCGGGATGAATATATGCACAATACACTGGTGATTTTCCATACTCATACACGGGCGATAGCGGCGATCTTGAACTTTGCACTTAAAAGCTAAAAACGTTGTGGCGAAAGGCAAGCAGGCAGCACTGCAGCGCATGGTAGATCTGGATGGTGGTGTTCGTGGGCAAAAGCTATAAGATTCCTCCCTCCTTTTCCTCTGCCCAACTAACCCCGAACATCTCAGTCACACATTCATCCTGAAAAGGTCAAAAGCAATTATGCACAGGACGCATAAATGCACTTTGAGAATTTCTCCGAGAATCTGGGAACACACGACACGAATGTGCGAAAGCAACACCGATTGGGTACTTGGTAGGATCGCCATTCGACCCGCACACACCTAGCCAAAAACCGGGGGAGATCTCACCGTGTGGGCGTCGGGGTCGACGCCGGTGCAGCGGGCGAGGAGGAAGTAGGATCCCGGCGACTTGGACACGGCGGGCTGGATGCGCGCGAGCGGCTCGGCGACGGAGCGGAACTCGAGCGTGCCGACGCAGGTGGAGGCGAGCAGCGGCGTGAACACCATGTGGTTGCGCGGGGCGACGCAGACGACGTCGTACCCCTTGGTGTCGAGGTCCTTCATGAGCCGCGACCCCGCCCAGCCGGTCCCCAGCACCACCACCCTCGCCTTCTCCCCCTTCGCCGTCGGTCCCAGCCCAGGGAACCCCTTCCTCGCCTCCTCATCCCGCGCGCCCGCCGCCGCCGCCGCAGTGGTGGTGGTGGAGAAGGACGACCAAGGCTGGTGGCGGTAAGCGGAAGCGCCGCGCGCGTGCCGGGTGAGCGAGCGGAGCAGGGTGGAGGCGGCCATGGCTGACGCGAGAAGTGTGGAGCGTGATGGCCACAGCGATAAGTGAGGCGACTTTAACGATGCATTTGGTTGGCCGATCGATCGATCCGCACGCACTCTGTTCCGGGTGAGCGGAGCAGGGAGGAGTAGGCCTGAGTGAGATCGGGGAGGGCCGGGCGGGGAGGCTCGGGACCCGCTGGATCACCTCTTCACGGCCCTGATCTGTCCACGGCTGGGGGGGCCTGGGCCTGGGGCTGAGGCGGCCGTTCCACCAGTCTTCTAGATCAAGCTTGGCCGAAGCCGAAGCCGAAGCCGAGGGCGATTTCGCCGCCGCGTTTGCGGTGGGAAGAATGGCCCCCGAAATCTCGGGGAATTTCTCCGGATGCAGCCACGCGTCACGAACCACATCCAGTGCCGTGCGTGCCCTTGCCTCTCGGCCGCCACACGACCCCTCCCCCACCGCGTAGCCCCTGCCCGGACCGCGCCCACCAACACCGGCCTCCCACGCGCCGCCCCCCGTCCTCGCGTGGTGCACCGTGCGCCGGTTCCACGGCTCCACCCACACTCAACAACTCCGGTTCCCCCGGTCCCCCACCAGGTCTCTCTCCCCCCATCCCCAATTCGCTTCCGCCTCGCCCCCGCCCCGGCCGCCGCACCATGGCCGCCTCCACCTCCCTCTTCTCGCCGTGCGCCCTCACCGCCAAGCTCGGGTTGGGGCGCGCGTCGTATGGCCCCGGACGCCGTACCAGCGTGCGCCGGCGCGGCCGCCTCTCGGTGGTGGCCGTGCAGACGGGCCCGCAGAAGCCTTCCCCGTCGTCGTCCCAGGCCGCCGCGGCGGAGGACGAGGCGGACGCGCTGCAGAAGCTGCTGAAGCGGGAGTACAAGTACGGATTCGTCTCCGACTTCGAGTCCTTCTCCATCCCCAAGGGCCTCTCGGAGGCCACCGTCCGCCGCATCTCGGAGCTCAAGGCGGAGCCCGCGTGGATGCTCGAATTCCGCCTCGCCGCCTACCGCCGGTTCCTCACCATGGTCGAGCCCACCTGGAGCGACAACGAGTACGCGCCTGTGGACCTGCAATCCATCTGCTACTACTCCGCGCCCAAGACCAAGCCCAAGCTCAACAGCCTCGACGAGGTCGACCCGGAGTTGCTCAGCACCTTCGACCGCCTCGGCATCCCGCTCAGCGAGCAGAAGCGCCTCACCAACGTCGCCGTAGACGCAGTCATCGACTCCACCTCCATCGCCACCACCCACCGCGAGGCGCTCATGGCCAAGGGCGTCATATTCTGCTCCATCTCCGAGGCCATCCGCGAGTACCCGGACCTGGTTAAACGCTACCTCGGCAGCATCGTTCCCCCCGGCGACAACTACTATGCCGCCCTCAATTCTGCGGTGTTCAGCGACGGGTCCTTCTGCTACGTGCCCAAGGACACGGTCTGCCCCATGGAAATCTCGACCTACTTCAGGATCAACGACAAGGAGACAGGTCAGTTTGAGAGGACTCTGATTGTGGCCGATGAGAGGAGCACGGTTAGCTATTTGGAAGGCTGTACTGCCCCAGCATACGACTCGAATCAGCTCCATGCTGCGGTTGTGGAGCTTGTGTGTGAGGAGGGGGCAGAGATTAAGTACTCCACGGTGCAGAATTGGTACTCTGGTGATGAGGAGGGGAAAGGAGGCATTTATAATTTTGTCACGAAGAGGGGACGGTGCAAGGGGCGGGGTTCAAAGATCTCATGGACACAGGTTGAGACAGGTTCCGCTATCACTTGGAAGTACCCAAGCGTGGAGCTTGTTGGGGATGACACTGTTGGCGAGTTCTACTCTGTTGCGCTTACAAAGGATTACCAGCAAGCAGACACAGGGACGAAAATGATCCATAAGGGTAAGAATTCACGCAGCCGGATTATATCCAAGGGCATCTCTGCAGGGAAGTCAAGGAATTGCTACCGAGGCCTGGTCCAGATGAATGCTGGTGCAGAGAATGCTTATAATTCTTCACAGTGTGATTCATTGCTGATCGGTGATAACGCTGCTGCGAATACCTATCCCACCATTCAGGTAGCGTACACTTCCTTTCTGCTTGGCCTGGCATATAAGGTTGAACTGCTGTGTCAGTTACTGATAGGATAAGGTTTTAATGCTCCACAGACTCAGTTTAAAGTATAATCCTTGCAGTAGTCGGAAAGAAAATAGACTCAATGCAAAATTGTCTCTTGAAACATGGAGGGAAAACTGATAATTTGATTAAATGGAGGGTACCATGTGAATCTCCTTAGGATGGATTAACTTGATTCAATAATATTTATACAATGACTATTTAAATACATGGAGCATGT
Organism: Cenchrus fungigraminus; assembly: GCA_036936925.1. Lineage (NCBI taxonomy): Eukaryota > Viridiplantae > Streptophyta > Magnoliopsida > Poales > Poaceae > Cenchrus > Cenchrus fungigraminus. The sequence goes on from CM072779.1 coordinate 14,360,427, forward strand.
TAAATACTGTCCTGCTTTTGAGATGATCCTTTACCTTTCAGCAAACTGTTTATAGTTTGATTTATCAAATCTTATAAATTCATGCAGTAAAATGGAAAGGAAGAAAAATAGAAAATATTGCATTCATTTATTGAGAAACATAAAATTTGCTTTGATATAACAGCTGCATGATCAAATGGTTATTGGAAAGTTGATATAATGCTGTAATTGTTATAACATGCTCTCTTTTCTCATCCAATTTTTTTTAATTTCTTAAAGCAAGTCAGCGCAAAATTTCCATACTAGTCTAGAAAAGTAGGGATTGTATGTGCTGCAGTAGTATGGTTTGTGTCAAGTAATACAATTGGATTGTTCATGATCAGGTCTTTATGTGAAAAGAGCAAGGAAAGTTTAGTTGCCTTTTTATGTTTGACTTCCTAGCTATCAGTGCAGTGCCAATCATGAAGTTTGTAATTTTCTGCTAGCACTTAGCTAGCTGATGAAATCCATGAGTATATAATCAGTATATATCAAATATAATCCACTTCAAGATTTGATATGCATCTCTCCATTCAGTAGCTTTGTAGTGTCAATTCTAATTATTCTATCTTGGCACTGTCACTTTAAATGTGTCTTTCGGAAAATGCAATTACAACTGAAGCACATAGTTAGGAGTTTAGTGCTGTAAGGAAGTTATACTTTTGTGCAAAGAAAGCAAATACATGTGCTCTCTTTCATAATCTGATAAATTTGTGATGCATGGGGAACATTGAATTCATTTTATTTATGGGCGCAAGTTATCTGGACATATTGAACTGGAGATGCATAACATGACATATCCCTCTGCTTCTTTATTTTCTTCCTAGCACAGATTACGAATTAATGCTGAACATAACTTTGTATGTTCTCCATCTACTAATGGATTTGACAAATCCTTGCTTGTAACAGGTTGGTTGTACTAGTGGCCGTGTTGAGCATGAGGCAAGCACTTCCAAAATCGGAGAGGACCAGCTGTTTTATTTCCAGCAAAGAGGGGTAGACCATGAAAAGGCTGTTGCCGCCATGATTGGCGGATTCTGCCGAGCTGTTTTCGAGCATCTTCCCTACGAGTTTGCGCAGGAGGTGGACGCACTCATGAACCTGAAACTCGAGGGATCGGTTGGCTAATTTGTCAGCTCAGCGGGACTCTCTGCAATACCGCATCATAACCAAGTTACCTAGAAAGATCCTGTGTACAGCTACAGCAGTACGAGAAGAATAAATTGCATAATGAGAACGAACATCTCTTCTGTAAACGAGCTTGTTTTAATACTGAATCTGAATGTTGCCCATGGCAGCGTAGGTAGCAGTTGTGCCTGCTTCTCTTCTGTCTACCCATTTTTGCTGCTGTAAACGAGCTCTTGTTGGCTGGCCTGTACAAGAAATGGAAATTTTCGTGTTCCCGTAATGCAAAATATCTTCTGTTCGTCCACACCTCAGTTTGAGTCTTGGCATGCATCATTTCTGATCCAATTCCTCTTCCTGTGGGGAGATCAATTGTACAAACGGAAACAAATGTTTGCATACCCTGTTTCTATGATTGATTGTTTCCATACCCTGTTTCTATGTTTTGTGTCAGAGTATCGATGTTGTCGATATAATGTTGGTTATAGTAAAAGAAAAATGCAACCACAGCAATCACGATACCACTGATCACATTGGAATCTTCTTTTTTAGCAGCTCATTGGAATCTTTAGGTACATACACAACCGCGAAGTTGTTTTCATTTTTCTAGCAGATGACAAGCAGATTGCCATTCCGTTGATCAACTCTTCCACAGCACTTAGCACTAGCAGCGCCATTTCCTTTCTGGCTCACCACATTAGCTCGTTAATAATAGTAAGTTCATAAGCCAAAAAGCACGCGACCGATCTGCCTCTCTTTCGTCCAATCGTCCCCCCTCCTTCCTCACCGCGGGAGCGGCACGGCCGTCGAACCTACATGCATTGGCCGTCACCCTCAGCCTCAGCAGGCACCGACGATCCGGAAGCGCAGCGACGGGTAGCAGGAGCATGGAGTCGATCGGCGACCCGCGGGAGGGTCCGTCGACGGAGCGCGCGTTCGAGACGAAGCCCATCCCGCCGTGGCCGGAGCAGGTGACGGCGCGCGCCGTGGCGGCGAGCCTGGCGCTGGGCGCGGCGCTCAGCGGCATCATGATGAACCTGGTGTTCACGTCGGGCATCATCCCGTCGCTCAACATCTCGGCGGCGCTGCTGGGGTTCTTCCTCCTCAAGGCGTGGACGGGCCTGCTCGGCCACGCCGGCGTGCCGCACCGCCCCTTCACGCGCCAGGAGAACGCCGTCGTCCAGACCTGCGTCGTCGCCTGCGCCAGCATGGCATACAGCGGTAATCCATCCGGCATTCTCTGCGCTCGCTCGTATTCTTGCGAGCATGTTTCATGTTTGTCATCGTCGTTAAATGAACGGCCGCCGGCGACGCGTGTGCGTAATCAGGCGGGTTCGGGTCGTATCTGCTCGCGATGGACCGGAAGACGGCGGAGAAGACGAGCACCACGACCATATCTGACGCCAACATCAGCGAGCCGACGCTCGCCCGGACGATGGCCTTCTTCTTTCTCATCAGCTTCGTCGGCCTCCTCGTCATCGTCCCCATGAGGAAGGTACGACGAACGCTAGCTTATCCATCAGACGATAGAATATATGATCGCAGCGCCTTGACGACGCACCTTGACGATGAACAGACCATGATCATCCGCCACCGGCTGACGTTCCCGAGCGGCTCGGCCACGGCGCACCTCATCAACAGCTTCCACTGCCCCCATGGCGTCATGCAGGCAAAGTGAGTGGTCAATGAATTGGTAGCTGCTTCACGGTAGGCTATGTCGGATCTGAGCTAATGGATGTGCCTGCTGCCTTGATGCTCTTCCCATCGATCACACAGGAAGCAGGTGTCGCTCGTCGTCCGGTCGTGCCTGGGCAGCTTGCTCTGGTCCATCTTCCAGTGGTTCTACACCGGAGGACCCAACTGCGGCCTCACCGCCTTCCCCACGTTCGGGCTCCTCGCCTACAACCGCGGGTAACCAAGGATTATTGGGGAACGGCATTGCTAGAATCCCTGAGGATGATCGGAGTAAGATTAACTCTGCCATTTGATGAGAAGATGACATTGCTTACTGATGTTCTGCAGATTCTACATCAACATGAATGGAACTTACGTCGGCGTGGGGATGATCAGTCCCTACCTGATAAACATCTCGATGCTCGTCGGGTCCATCATCTCCTGGGGGATCATGTGGCCATACCTCGAAAGCAAAAAGGGCATCTGGTACGACGCCAGTCTCCAGGAGACCAGCCTGAAGGGCCTCAACGGCTACAAGGTGAGTAACAATTTGCTACTCGATGACGATGACGATGCACATCATACCAGCTAGCGACCTACCGTGTTGTGATCGCGCAGGTGTTTGGCGCCATTGCCATGATTCTCGGCGACGGCATCTTGCAGCTCGTCGTCATCTCCCTGCGGACGATACACACCATGCGCCACCACCAGGCGGCGGCGGCGGCTGCGGCGGCGGAGTCGATGAGGTCCTTCTCCGACGTGGACTCCATGCCGCGGCCGGTCCTGAGCTTCGACGACCGCCGCCGGACGCATGTGTTCCTGAGGGAGCACATCCCCAACACCTTCGCCATCAGCGGCTACGTGGTGCTGGCGGCGCTCTCGTCCCTCGCCGTCCCGCTCATCTTCAGGCAGGTGCGCTTCTACCACGTGGCCGCGGCGTACGCGTTCGCGCCGCTCCTGGCCTTCTGCAACGCCTACGGCACGGGCGTCGCCGAGACCAACTTCTCGGCGCAGTACAACAAGCTGGTGATCCTGCTGTTCGCGTCGTGGATCGGCGCCAGGGGCGGCGGCGTCGTGGGGAGCCTCGTCATCTGCGGCGTGGTGTCGGCCGTCGTGTCCACGGCCTCCGACTTCATGTCCGACTTCAAGACGGGGTACCTGACGCTCACCTCGCCCCGGGCCACGCTCGTGAGCCAGGTGATCGGCACCGCGCTGGGCTGCGTCGTCAACCCCGTCATCTTCAACGTCTTCCACCACTTCTACTCGTCCAACCCCAACAAGGGGTACCAGGCGCCGCTGGCCAAGGTGTACCGCGCCATCGCCGTGCTGGGCACCGGCGACCACGAGCTGCCCCAGCACTGCCTCGGCATCGGCGTCGCCTTCTTCGTGCTGGCACTGACGGTGAGCGCGGCACGGGAGCTGGCCGTGCACAACAAGTGGCCCGCGCAGCACTACATCCCCAGCGTCACCGGCATGGCCGTCTCGTTCCTGCTGGTGCCGGCCGTGTCCATCGACATGTGCGTGGGGAGCTTGATCCTGTACGCGTGGAACAGCATGGACAGGGAGGCCGCGCAGGTGTTCGCGCCGGTGCTCGCGTCCGGGATCATCTGCGGGGACGGGCTCTTCTCCATACCGTACGCGCTGCTCTCCAGGTACGACGTCACGCCGCCCATCTGCATCAGGTTCCTCGGCAGGGTGCAGAACCAGATGCTGGACGAGTACTTGAAGAAGGCAGGAGCCCGATGAACGGCCGGCCTTTCGATATGCTTTGGCCTGTACATTCTTTCCTGCTGTCAGGTTTTAGTGGTACCCTGTGAGTGTGAGGTAAAGACTTTGCAACCGCAGATCGTTTTGTGTAGGGTGACAATAGTTTCTTGTTATATTTTTAACAGTTAAAGGTAATCTTGTACTATAGTACTACATTGGAAACGAATCAGCAAGCAGTTTTGAGGCCACCTGCTACGTTAATGGTTCAACTTGGATGATAGATGCAGATCCAGGCCATCAAACACAAACAAGAAAATGAACCATATGACAGATCCCATGGTGCAAGGGCAACACCCTACCCACCAACATGTCCGCATTGCTCTATCGAGCATGGGACAACAATACCAGTTAACCATGCTACCTCTTGTTCTAATTCTCAAGAACGAGCAGGATACAAGTGTCACCTCTTCTGGTTCTTAATGCTCAAGGACGAGCATAGAGATCAAATCACTTGATGCGGGACTCCTTACTTGTTAAAGAATTTCAGTGAGAAAAACATAACGTGAACATGGCTCAGCGCAACCAAGCAGGGCATTCTTCATTGGCGGGGAGAAGCAGCTTAGAAACACATTTGTACCATAAACATCTACATTGGTGACGAGAAGCTGAACTGGATCCCAGTCTTTCCACGATCGTGCTCAAATTGCTTCAAGATATAACAGTAGTTTATCTGGACAAGGGAAAATCACCAGAATGGATCAGACGTCACTCGGAAAATACGCATCCATGATCATTTATATATGAAATCCGAAATTTCAATAAGACATCAAAACATACCTCCACCCGGAAAAACTTAGTCGGTATGACAATGCCAGCACCAGCTGAGCTCCTAAATGTGCGCCCGAACTCAGCAAATGAGAAATTCCTGTACTCACTCTCGGATAGTTTGGCAAGGTTCCCTGCAGTTAGGAATGCATGGCCATGTATACCAGCATCGCGGAATAACTTTAAGGGCAAGTCAAATGATAGATCAGCAAATGCAGAGACTGCAAAATCGCCTCCCAAATAATCCCATCCTGGAGAGGCTGCAGAATCATCCATAGCAGATTCACTTGGAATAAATCTCCGTAGTTCTGTAGGGCCAACTCCTCTTGTTTTGAAACCCAATAGAGAATTCAAACCACCAAGGCTGCATACTGGAGATGAATTCCCTCCCAGGAAAAATCTATCAGGTACAGATGAAGGTGATCCCAAAAACCCCCTTCCCAATGGTAAAACCACCCCTGCTGATATGCCAGCATTTAGCGCAGCATTGTAAAAGCCGAGTGGAACAGCCCCGCGAATATCAAACTCCTGGGGGTAAAGAAAATAAAAGGGATTTCAGCAGACAATACCGTGCACAGCACAAACTGATCAATAATTAGAAGTAGCACATACACCATCTGAAATGTGAATAACCATTCATGATTTAAGCCCCTAGATCTTGTTGGGAAACTTTAACATTTATTCTATTGCATATATAATTGACATGGGAATGTACCTTTTCCATCGACAAACCTTTAACCACATCATAGTAGCAGACATGATTCATTAAAAATGAAATAATAACATAAGTCAATAAAAACAATCATACAAGATCCAGCTTATTGCAAGAACACTTCAAGCAGTTCATAGAGAGTTGGAGACTGCTGAGAAATGAATCAGTTATCGAGAACCAAAATTGAACCAGAAACATACTACTATACTAGGATCAATAACTAATTGCTAAGGAAATGGTCTGTTGGGATATGGGGGGCATAAGTTGAAGGATATGCCCATAACCATCACACAAAAGGTTCACTTCAGAATAAAAGGACTATTGGGTAATATAACTAACTAAAATTCCTGATTGCCGGTACCGACTGAAACCCATTAAATCTTAGACCTTTGGCTCTTCTGCAAATCACTTTCCATAGGCTTTTACAGACTAAATACTAATCCACAGATATAATAATCTGCATAACAAAACTTGGATACTTCGACCTACTAATGCAGTCTGACCAAACAGTGATACTGGTATGCAAAATCCATTCCTTGAATTCATGGCTTCGTGCTTTATTTTTCAGGTCACTCAATAACAGCAGTACAGAAAACAAACTGGACCGATTTAATAATTCATTGTACTAAAAGCAAGGATACAACAAGGAAAGATTAGACAAACTTTAACAGAAAATTAAATGGAAGAAGCTGGTTGGGGAAGAACCTGGCGGAAAAATCTCAATCCGTTGCTGCCCCATAGACCACCAACTTGAGATGTTGAGACAAATGCGTATCCTTTGCTTGGCCTGAGATGAGAATCCCTTTGATCTATTGTATATGTATACTTCATTGCAGAAAGAAGGTTATGTCCCAACTGCTTTCTTATGGATTTTGATGCCATTTGTGAAGGATCAGTTAAGGTACGCCAAGTCAGATTATAAGATAAGTCATGGTGCATGGTGGAAAGCAAACCAAAAGATAGGCCACTTAGACGTTCCTTGTATGATGAGAACTTCAGCCAATCATGAGACAACAATGATGCCCGAGCCGTCAAGGGAATTGGTATTGATTTAAATCTTGGCAAGGACACTCCAATGCCTATCTCTGATGACTGGTCCCATCCATATGCTCCCGAAGCATCCCAAATGTCACCATAACCAAATATGTTCTTCAGCCTGAGAGAGCCTTCAACTGACCATGACTTTGCCTGAAAAAATTAAACCATTCATCAATCAATCCTTCATCAGCTATTAGATTGCCAATGGTGTCCAAAATGGCATGCAAAACGGCTTTAACCAAAGTTAAAGAAAAGAGGGCAGCTTGTCGAACAAAATGCCAGCTGTATCGTTATGTACGGAGGTTCAGGAGGGGATTATGCTTATCAGGTTATTTGGTTGTTCTTTAATAAAGTGCCTACAATTTAAACCATCATGTTTATATTCAGTGAAGACTAAAGTACAAAGAGTAAAATATAGCAAGCAACTTAACTGCAGGTCTGCAGGATTCTATTGCTAAAAGATAGCACAAATATAAATCCTACACTTGTTAGACAAAGAAATCTTTGCAAATGAATCCTAAATATACAGGAACAGCTCAAATCCATCAAGTCATCAACTCCAATCACTTCTATGAAAACCTATTTAGAATCACGATTGAGTGGTTAGTCCTGTAACTTCCATGTCATGGGCATACATCATAAACTTGAACACACAAGCTAAAATGTTTGCATTTTTTTCTTGACACTACAATGTGATTATCTACCAACAAATCCAGTGCAGCAAAAACATCATGAATCAGGAAAACAGATTTCACTTTCAACAGTGTAATGTTTTCCACATATGTTAAACCATATTATCACAATGACTTCGATGCACTAGTCAAGCACAACAAAAGCTTTCCAAACGTTTACTACTAAACTAAAACTCATATACCTTTGATAAGAATATTTACATAAATAACTGGGCACTGCAGTAGAGTGGTGGACCATGATCAATAACTTAGTGGAGTAGTGGCATCATGGACCTATTGCTAGTACTAATCTAAAGATAAGCTGCCAGGCAGGACAGCAAAGCAACAGATCTGATACAGTCAAAGTGTCAAGTAAAACTTGGATGACAGTATCCAGCTCAAGAAAATACCACATAGTAAATTAGTAATCATGATGTACACCACCAATAACTGAAGCATGCACAAATAGTACAAAATCCAAATGCCTGTGAATCTCACATTGCCTGCCTAAACTTCCATTAAGGCCGACTGCACAGCGCATAATCAACTACATGACAGAGAGCCATTTTTGCCTAAAGCCGTAAATGTCCGTTTATTCTGGCTATTCCGTTTAGCAATTTTGTACAGCTAATTAGCTAACCATGAGTGAGTGACGGTTGCCATTAGCGTTAGGTAAACACAGGAATCCCCACAATTGCATCTATAGGTAAACAACATTATACCAACAAATTCTCTAAACATAGTGCAATGCTCTTCATTTCATTCAATTCTCACTGCCTACCCTGTGCAGTGAACAATCATTTTAACAATTTCGAGTGCTCACTGACCTCTGGCCTGGATAAGAGGCCGACACTTGCATTGATGGGGTTAGCCGCCTCGACGACTTCGATGAGGACGTTAGTGGTGCCGGGCAGCTCGGGAGGGCCAGCATCCAGGGTGATGCGGACGGAATCGAACACGTCGAGGCTCCTGAGCCGCGCGTTGGCGATGCTGGCGGCGCGTACCAGGTCCTGCACGGTGGCGGCGGAGCGGATGAGGTCCACAGCTTCCGCCTCGATGAGCGCGTCGCGGGTCTTGGTGTTGCCCTGGATGGTGACGTCGTGCACGCGGATTCCAACAGGGGCGTCCGACAGCCGCCGGAACACCGTATCAATCCTCTCCCTCTCCGCCGCTTCCGCCTCCGGCCCGTCCACCTCCTCCTCCTCTTCCTCATACTCCTCGTCATCAGCTTCCGCATTGGGTTCCCCGCGGTCAGGGTGCGCGGGTGCCTTGACGGCTTCGCCCGCGGCCTCGCCGGGTGCAGGATTTGGGGCTTGATCGGCGGTAGAATCCGCCGCGATCGACATGGCTGGGGTTTGGGGGAAGCCGGAGGGGAGCAGTGCAATTTGCAAAGGAATCCCTCGCCAGCTGGATGGAATTGGAATTTTTTTATATATTTATTTTGTCATGATTTTCGAAAAATAAATGGTCGAATCAAAATTTTGGAGAAATGTACATCTGGCGCCGTACCCCACGGCGGCAGGCTCCTGCCGCCGTACCCCACGGCGTTAAGTCAGGGACTTAACGCCGTGGGGTACGGCGGCAGGAGCCTGGTTCCAGCGGCAGGGCGGGGCGGCGCGACGCCAGGACCCTGCCGCCGTGCGGAACGGCGGCAGGACCCTACCGCCGTGCCACATGACGTTAGGGTTTTTTTTATTTTTTTAGTTTTTCATTTTTAAAACACTTTTAACCTTTTTAAAAACGACAAACTAATAAGTGTAAGCATAATCACAAGAGAATATCCTAATCAACGAGTAGATGGAAATAGTTTATACAAAATCATGGTAAAAGTAGTACTACATCTAAATGCGCCGGCCCCTCTTCCCCCTAACAGCTCTAGCGCCAGCTCAGGTGTGGTCCCGGTCGTACGTCCAGGGGTCAGGTGCCCTGACCACCCGCGGTCCTAGCTGGCCGGGAGACGGTGTCGCCATGGCCGCCTGCGACGAGCCTGCAGCATCCGGTGTCGCTCCGCCCGCCGGTGTCGCTCCGCCGCCCGCCGGTGTCGCTCCGCCGGCCGTGGTCGCTCCGCCGGCCGCCGGGGTCAACTGTGACGGCTGAGTCAAAACCGGTGGTGGCTGTGTCAACTGTGCCTCCTCGGCCTGCTGCGGGGCGGCATCCATGGTCGCGAGAATGTCATTGTACCCAAACTCATCCCAGCCCAGCTGGTCCTCGGTGGACGTGTCGAAAGTAGGCTGGACCATAGGCGGAGTGGACGACGAAGGAATATCTGTCGCCGGAAACTGAAAGGCCGGCGGTCTGGAACCTCCTAGCGCATAGATCGGCGGCGGCTCCTGCTGTCGAGGCCCGGCTGTCGGAAAAGGCGGCGGTCGCCCTGTACGATTAGAATATAGTATAATCACAAACGCACAATAATTGCGTGCATTAGTTGAAAATAAGGTCTACTGAAAGTACCTGCGCCGGGGGGAGCAAACGGCCGCTGCACGTAGGTGTGCGGGCCCTGCGCCTGTAGGTGCTGCTGTGCCCTCGGAGCCGAGAAGCCGCTGGCAAAGGTGGCAGGCGTCGGATGCGAAGCCGCTGTCGAGGCGGAGATCGAGGACGACGCTGGGTGGCGCGGAAGGAGAGGAATCTCTACGGCCCCGGCGTAGTTCACGACGGCGGAGTACCTCATGGCAGCAGCGATGATCCTCTCGTACGTGCTCCGGTGCTCCTGAGGCCCCCAGGAGAAGCACTGCCCCATCGCGGCCGATGCGAGCCGCACGACCTCAGCCAGCACGTCGTGCTGCGCACAAAATTAGAAACACATGTTATAATGAAAAGTCATTTGAATGTAATATGTTTGCAGTATCGTAGCTTACCGCTGTGTCGGCGGTCTGGTCTCGGCGCACCGGGTACGTCACGTCCGGCAGGACCCTGTCGTGGTCCGGGACAGGTGGCGGTGGCGGGGTAGCAGGCACGTACGTCACCCGCGTCCGAGTCCTCGGTAGGTACCACTGAAGGTACGCTACCCAGGCGGCGCCATCGTGAAGGCGGTGCTCGGTGACGACGTTCTGCTCGTGCGCCGCGGACACCCACTCTGCCACGTACGGCTGCAGCCTGTCGACGAACGACGTCGCCGCAGGCACGCCCTTACGCGTCCACCTAGCATAGAACATGAAACATAAAATTATTGGCAACTGAATATTTGTAACGAAAAATACTTAGAACTGTCAAATGGTAGCTCACCTGTGCGTGGTAGGCGGCAGACGTGGCGCAGCGGGTACTGGCGCAGCCTGGAAGAGGCCGAACTGCCTCATCACCCGGTGGACGGCGTACTCCTCGACGTAGACGTCGAAGACCAGTCATCGCCGCGTCATCCAGTACGCCTGGTCTCGGGAGCACAGGGACGAGAGCTCCTGTGGTGCGCGGGCAGCGACCATGGCAGGAGCGTACGGCGTCCACCGGACCTGGGCATCGACCATCCGGTCGATCTGCCCAACGAAGTCCTTATACGCCTTCTTCGGCTGCTCCCCAGCCCAAACGTGCTGCAAAGAACGGGAAAAGTTAAGTGAATCGAACTACAGAACTCATAACGCGAAGAATCACGTAAAGGGAGGTCATTACCTTCCGGAGACACCACAGAGAACCCATGGTGGGGAGGTCCGCTGGGTCGGTGCCGTCGGCCGGCGGCTCGTACTCCGAGAGGTCCGTCCTGGGCCGACCGATGTCGAACCGCTCGTGGATCCACATCTGTAGCAGGGGAGGGCACCCCAGGAGGATCGCTTCCCTACTCGTCGGCCTTGTCACTGCCGAGCACAGCCCCCTGTAGGTAGCTGCCAGAACAGCGCTGCCCCAGCTGATCTGGGACATCTGCTCGAGGGGTGCGTCGGCGATCCTCTGAGCCCAGGGGATCATGCACCGCGACACGGAGTCTCCCGCTGACTCGCAGAACAGCACCCACCCGAACAGCCAGAGCAGGTAGACCTCCAAAAACCTGTCTGACGCGTGGTCGTCGGCATCGTCCGCCATGTAGTCAGCCTGCACACACATAAAGGTCCGTCGTCACATTCGTTTAAAATGCATACAAACGTTGAAAATAAGAGTTAGAATCACGTACGCTGAACTGCTGGATCCAAGTCCAGAAGGGCCCGTGGGTGTCGACGAAGGGCACGTACGGCGCCGACGCGCGATCGTTCCGAGGAACGTTCGCGAACAGAGCAAGGAAGTCAGCCTGCCACGTCGCGGGGATGTCGATCGGCCCCATCGCCTGACCAGCACACGGCAGTCCTCCCAACATCGCGGCGTCCTCCAGACTGAGAGTCATCTCGCCGACGGGGAAGTGGAACGTGTGCGTCTCTGGTCGCCACCGGTCCATGAACGCGGCGATCAGCGGGACGTCGTAGTTGAACCGCGTAAACCGCTCCGCCCGGGGAACCTCAGCTCGTAGCCTGTCCCCCTCGACCAACCGCGCAACAGGGAGAAGTCCTGCAGCGCGTAGCCTGAAAAAATATTAATTTACTTAACGCAATTACTATTGTAAAGAAACAGAAATAAATAATAAATATGAATTACGTACTTCGGAATCCACCGCTGGTGTATCGGCATCAACGTGCGGGTCGTCCGGCAACGTATCGTGCCGAGCGGACGTCCGAGAACAGCCGACACGTACGAGCGGTGGTGCCGGTCCACCGCCTCGTCGAACAACTCCGGCCGTACGTACTCCAGCGGTGCAGCCATAACTGCAAAAAAACATAATTTAATCAATTTTTTCAATTATACTAATTATGTGAATTAGAACCATTTCCTACAAGTTTAAAACAAATTTAAACGAATTATGTGAATTTAAATAATTTTCTACGAATTTTATAGCAATTTAACCAAATTATGTCAATTATAACTATTTCCTAGAAGTTTAAAACAAATTGAAACGAATTATGTGAACTTAAATAATTTTCTACAAATTTTATAGCAATTTAATCAAATTATGTCAATTATAACCATTTTCTAGAAGTTTAAAACAAATTTGAAAGAATTTTGTGAATTTAAATAATTTTCTACAAATTTTATAGCAATTTAATCAAATTATGTCAATTATAACTATTTCTTAGAAGTTTAAAACAAATTTGAACGAATTATGTGAATTTAAATAATTTTCTACGAATTTTATAGCAATTTAATCAAATTATGTCAATTATAACTATTTCCTAGAAGTTTAAAACAAATTTAAACGAATTATGTGAATTTAAATAATTTTCTACAAATTTTATAGCTATTTAATCAAATTATGTCAATTATAACCATTTCCTAGAAGTTTAAAACAAATTTAAACGAATTATGTGAATTTAAATAATTTTCTACAAATTTTATAGCAATTTAATCTAATTATGTCAATTATAACCATTTTCTACAAATTTAAAATGAATTAAAACAAATTATGTGAATTTAAACTATTCTCTATGAAATTTATATCAATTTAACTAACCTAAGTTAACTAAACTAAATTTCTAAACTAAATTTAACTAAACTAGGTTAACTAAAATAAATTTCTAAACTAAACTAATTTAACTAAACTAACTAACTAATCTAAGTTAACTAAACTAACTAACTATACTAATTAAACTGGACTAAATTTAGAAACATACCTCAGAAGTGCTCCGAAGGGTTAAAAGCCGAAGATTTGAAGGAGTGAGGGAGGAGTGAGGGAGCCGACGGCAGGGGCTCGGCCCCTTATATAGGCGCGGCGCTGCCGCCGTGGCCCACGGCGCTAGGCTCCTGCCACCGTGGGCCGCGGCGGTAGCAATCCTGCCGCCGCGGGGCACGGCGGCAGGAACCTGACCCCACCGGCCAGTACTGCCGACCGTTGGCGTCACCCCTAACGCCGTGCCCCACGGCGGCAGGAACTCCTGCCGCCGTGGGGTACGGCGCCAGATGTACATTTCTCGAAAATTTTGATTCGACCATTTATTTTTCGAAAATCATGACAAAATAAATATATAAAAAAAATTCTATGGAATTGAGAGGTTTAGATTGCTTTATTCGGCCCACGTCCATTTGTTTACGGGCCTTAGCTATTGGAAAAAGGAAAAACTGCAGCCTTAGCGTGGCCCAACTTTTCGATCAGGCCTGTGATATGCCCGGTCAGAGCCCAACAAATTAACACTGAAACTACCGCTAAAAAAAGTTTTTGAACTTTCATTTGGAAGGTTAATTGAGGAGTCCGGGTGAAAGTACGACACTTTGAATCGTTGTCCTTTTTTTTTTCTGTTTTTCGATTTGAAACGCTAGTTGTGGTCCTGGTGAAAAATAAAATTTGGAATTCAAAGTTACTAAAAAATTTCAAAGTGAAAAGGTGAACACAAGTTGTTGGAAGTTCAAATGTCACCCGTAAAAGGAATCAGTTTAAACAAATGAAAGGTCAATTTTTTTGTGTGCTTGAGCTTTTGCCTTTTGCTACTGTTTTTGCACTTTGATTTGGTCAGAATCTCTATGCCGGGACTAATAATAATAAATGGTTCAGTGCATGTCATATGCAGATATTGGAATAAAACTCTTGTTTGTAAAACTTTGTTAAAGAAATGGATTGTGCCGATCTGTCAGGCAAATGGTTAATGTAATCACGAGGAACGATGTGATTCCATCGAACTTCATGATCAAATAGTAGGTATCGCCGGAGGGCGGTTCTTGCTCTCGCCACCGAGCGCATGATCACCCCCGCGCACTTTACTAAGCGCAATTTGCACAGAAACGAGAAATCCTCCCTGTGGATCCTCTCGTTTTTTTTCCTTTTGAGCACCATCGTCTCCTTCCTTTCGGCAACCTCCGCCATTAAGAAGCTCTCGAGCACACTCACGGGAGCGAGCAAAGAAGCTCCGACACGCCACCATACACGACGCTACAGCCCAACCGCCCTACTGCAACTTTTCGAGGAAAAAGCACGCGTCGGCAGCGGAGGCTCAACGGCTTCGCTGCAGCCTTCGCGTGCACTCTTAAACGATCCCGGCGATGCATGATCGCGGACAGTAGCTACAGCTCTGCTCTGCTTTCTGGCTCGCGCCGTGCTCCATGGATCCTATCATCACCAAGCGCGCCGCGGCGACGGAGCGCAATGCCGACAAGCAGCCGCCGCCGCTGCTCGACTCGCCGCTGCCCACGCCGCGGCGGTCGTGGGCCTCGGTCGAAGCGTCCCGCACGCGCTGCCGCCGCGACGCGTCGCCGTCGCCGCTACGGACGCACGTGCCGTTCTCCTGGGAGAGCTCCCCTGGCGTGCCCAAGAACAGCGCGTGCGGCAGGGATGTGCACAAGAAGGCGCTGGCTGCAATGATGCCGCCGCCGAGGCCGCCGCCCGGGCGCCCACAGCCGTGCCTCGCCCTGAACAGCTACTACGGCGGCAACACGAGCGAGGCTAGCACCGACGACGAGGACGACGACAGGTCCTTCTCCGACGCGCTGGACAGGATCTCCTCGCCCGAGCGGACCGGCTCGTTCGACCGGGTCACGTCCAAGCGCTTCGAGGACATCTTCGTCGGCCGCGCCACGAGCTTCGCCAAGGACAGGTCCCGCCACCACGCCGCGGAAGCCACCGAGTTCTCGGCCTCGGGCAGGTACTCGAGACCGCCGCGTCGGGGCAGCACGCGCCGAAGCCACGACGAGGACGACGGCCGCCGGTGGACGCCTAGGCTGCTCAACGACAACGTCCCCATGCAGCTGATGCAGCGGATCAGGATGGACGCCGAGGCCGAGGAGATGACGCCAAGAGCCTGCGGGCTCATGGTGTTCTTCCCCTGGAGCGCGAAGCCGGCGGTGTGCGGGTTCAAGGGATGCCCGCCGCCAGCGCCGGCGCCGGCGCCGGCGGCGCAGCACGCGACGCCTCGCCCCGGAGCCGACGCGCCTTCACCCCGTTCCCGTTCCCACAGCCGCAGGATCACCACCACCACGCTACGCGACGTCATCAAAGAAGACAACGAAAAAGCCATCAGCGGCGACTCGCCGCAGTCGCGTGTAGAGAAGAAGAGGGTCCGTGAGGACTTGCAGAGCCGTCGATGGGGCGTGACGTCGCTGCTCGACACGAGCAAGAAGTACTGCACCGATGCCCGGAAGGCTCTGAGCAAGCTCTCCATCGGGCTAGGAGCTGACAGCGGCAGCCCGAGGGTTGGCGGCGAGCGGAGCAGCGGCAAGCTGCGCGATGGTTTCTCATCAACGCCGGCGACGCCCGCGAAGCTGACGCCACTGAAGGCTAGCAGGAACTGAGGTGGCGAGACAGCAGTATTTCTCTGCACATATGTGTGCACATTCGATGCAATGATCTCTGGCCTGACACCTTAGAATAAATGTCTCATATAGACATACGACATGTTATTTATACTCCCCATCCCATCTTGGGGTGTATATTTCGTGATGTTTCGTACTGTAGGTACTTACTCGTCTTAGTGCTGCTGGTAATCTTGTGCAGAACATTGTAGCCTTCAGGGCAAGGCTCTCGGCAATTACTTGCTGAACCGGTCTTGTTACCGGTGGGCACAATTTCCCGAACCCGAACCCCGAACCCGAATTACCTGAACCCGATCCCGAATTACCCGAACCTGATATTCCTGATCACTAGTTCGGGTATGAAGCTGAGAAACCCGAATTTAATTCAGGAAGTTCGGGTATTCAACTTCGGTACCCAAATTACCCGAACTATCCGAATTATACTAATGATCATTAGATTATGCACTAATAGATTGTAAATGTAGTGAATTTATTAGTTAGATCTATCAATTTGCTCGTTGCTTGTTGATGTGTACATTAGTATATGATATGTTAAAATGCATTTTTGTTTCCTCCCATGCACTATGATAGTTGTGGTCACAGCACGATGGCGGTTCAGGACATAAGAACACCATTTATTGGGTAGTTCGGAAAACCCGAACCCGAATTTTCCGAGTACCCGAAATTCTGGGTACTCTATATTTCGGGTAGTGTTTGGGTAGCTACTTTGAAAACCCGAATAGTAAAATACCCGAATTTTCCGAATTACCCGAATGCCCACCGCTAGGTCTTGTACCTAGATTATCGAACTAGATTACGTTTTCTACAACTAGCACCAATGTGTATATTGAATTTGTTTAGCATATACTCACTTTGTTTCAAATTGTAGATCGTTTTATGTTTTCTAGATTCATAGATTTTATTATGGGAAAATTGGATCATAGCATCCAAAGAACCACAATATAGATATGTACCATCAAAAGATTTGTTTGTAGATATTTACCATCAAAAGAACCAATGTTACAGTTATCTACCATTCTGTCATCTTCCGTCAGTTAGGCGCCGTTCTTCTTGACGAGCTGAAGAGCGCCCATCAATTTGGCGATGTTCTTCCTCCACAAGCTGGATCCCTTCGCGCAGCTGCTGGCAAGTTGACATCTGCAGCCTCGCGAGCAACTTCCGGACGTGCGCTGGTGACGGGGAAAGCTGTGACCAGATGCATCGGAGTATCGGACGAACAGCACGCCGGTCTTGACGAGCAGCGCGCAGTCCGGAGGTTGAGGTCGAGCTTCCTGGCTGGTGCGTCGATGGCGCTCTACGCCCGCAGTTCCCCTTGAGGCCATGACAAATAGGTGGAAGATGATGATGATCCAACTTGATGGATCGATAAAACAATCAATCGATTAGCAATTAGGATGGCAGCTAGCTGTTCGAGGGCCTCCTTCTCCATCTTCTGATGCGCACGTGCCTGCATCTCTAGCAGAGGGCAGGCCCGGCTGAGCACAGCGCCGTGCGCGTGCGCGTGCTCGTGGGCCACGCCGGCGGCGGCCTCCGCCTCGGAGGGCACAGGCTTGCGCCGTTGCGCGCGATGATAACGACCTCTCCCTCCGGGTGGCGCACGGCGAGCAGCTTGAAGCCGTCGCAGCAGATCTCCGGATTTACCACTGGGTGCAGGAAGCCCCGGGCTCTGTGCGCGCTCCGGGGTGCTCCACCACACGCGCCTTCTCCTCGACGGCGATGCCCGCGAGCGCCGGCACCGATTCGGGGACGTGGCTCGCCAACAGGCTGTGGTATGTCCAGCTCGCTCAGCAGGATGTTCGAAGTGACTCCAGGTCGTCAAGGAAGTGAACGGCGGCAAACTGACGCGAGGCAACGGAATGGTAGATACCCATAACGTCCATTCTTTTGATGGTAAACATCTGCAAGTTAATCTTTTGATGGTAGATATCTATTCGTTGGTTCTTTGGATGCTATAGATCTAATTTTCTCTTTTATTATGCATTTAGAAATACACTATATTTAAGTGCATAGTCAAATTATTACGCACCTAGAAAGATTCATGAGAGAATACCTCCAACTCTTAGCTCCGTGACAATTTTAAATATATAAATTTTCAGTTCAAATATAAAAAATTACTCACCTGAGCACACTAGGTGTAACCCTAGCTCTTACAACAACAACAACAATAAAGCCTTTTGTCCCAAGTAAGTTGGGGTAGACTAGAGATGAAACCCAAAGTAAAATATGAAAGGCGAAACAAAC
The DNA here is from genome assembly GCA_036936925.1 of Cenchrus fungigraminus. Lineage (NCBI taxonomy): Eukaryota > Viridiplantae > Streptophyta > Magnoliopsida > Poales > Poaceae > Cenchrus > Cenchrus fungigraminus. The sequence goes on from CM072779.1 coordinate 14,378,682, forward strand.
ACACACACGAAGTGTTAAGGGTAAACAAAGGGTGAAACAGAGGTCATGGTTCAGGCACACTGATGGCTAGTCTCCAAGCACTCCTATCCATAGCTAACTCCTTGGGGATGTTCCACTCCTTAAGGTCTCTTTTAACCGCCTCGTCCCAGGTCAGTCTAGGTCGACCTCTACCTCTCTTTACTTTATCGACCCACTCTAGAACCCCACTACGCACCGGCGCCTCAGGAGGCCTCCTTTGGACATGACCAAACCATCTCAACCGATGTTGAATCAATTTTTCCTCAATCGGTGCCACTCCAACCCTATCTCGAATATCTTCATTGCGGACTCTATCCCTTCTTGTATGCCCACAGAGCCAACGCAACATACACATCTCTGCTACACTCAGTTGCTGGACATGTCGCCTTTTTGTAGGCCAACACTCGGCACCGTACAACATCGCCGGACGAATCGCTGTCCTGTAGAACTTGCCTTTTAGCTTTTGGGGTACCCTCTTGTCACATAGGACGCCAGAAGCTTGACGCCATTTCAACCAACCGGCTGAGATCCTATGCCTAACGTCTTCATCAATGTCGCCATCCTTCTGTAGCATCGATCCTAGATACCAAAAAGTATCCTTCTTGGCCACCACTTACCCATCGAGGCTAACATCTCTAATCTCATGTCCAGTCGCGCTGAAATCGCACCTCATGTACTCAGTCTTGGTCCTACTGAGTCTGGAACCTTTTGACTCTAGCGAGTCTCTCCACAACTCAAGCTTCCGATTAACCCCTGCTCTAGTCTCGTCAACTAACACTACATCATCCGCAAAGGGCATACACCACGGGATATCATCTTGTATATCCCTTGTGACCTCATCCATCACCAAAGCAAAAATATACGGGCTCAATGCTGATCCCTGATGTAGTCCAATTTTAATTGGAAAGTCACTAGTGTCACCATCACATGTTCGGACAACCGTCCTCGCATCATTGTACATATCCTTGATGAGGGTAATGTACTTAGTTGGGACTTTGTGCTTTTCCAAGGCCGACCACATGACATTCCTTGGTACTTTGTCGTACGCCTTCTCAAGGTCAATAAAGACCATATGCAAGTCCTTCTTCTGTTCTCTATATCTCTCCATTAATTGCCGTATTAAGTAAATCGCCTCCATAGTCGACCTCCCAGGTATGAACCCAAACTGGTTTTGGGTCACACTTGTCCCTCTTCTGAGGTGGTGCTCGATAACCCTCTCCCAGAGCTTCATTGTATGGCTCATTAGCTTAATCCCTCGGTAGTTGGTACAACTCTGAACATCTCCCTTGTTCTTGAAGATCGGTACTAATATACTTCTCCTCCATTCATCAGACATCTTGTTTAACTGAAAAATAAGGTTAAAAAGCTTAGTTAACCAAACTACTGCTCTAGCACCCAGACATCTCCACACCTCAATGGGGATACCATCTGGACCCATCGCTTTACCCCTCTTCATTCTCTTCAAAGCCTCCTCAATCTCTGCCTCCTGAAATCTCCTCACAAAACGTCTGTTGGTATCGTCAAATGAGTCGTCCAACTCCACGACAGGACTCTCATCCTCCCCATTAAACAACTTATCGAAGTACTCTCGCCATCTATCCTTGATCTCTTCATCCTTCACCAGAAGGCGATCTGTCCCATCCTTGATGCACTTGATTTGGTTTATGTCCCTTGTCTTCCTTTCTCGGGTCCTAGCCAACCGATAAATGTCCTTCTCCCCTTCCTTCGTGCCTAGCCGCTGATAAAGGTCCTCATACGCCTGGCTCTTGGCTACACTCACAGCTCGCTTTGCAGCCCTCTTCGCTGTTTTATAGCTCTCGATGTTGGCTGCACTCTTGTCAAGGTGGAGGCGCTTGAAACACTCCTTCTTCTCCTTAATAGCCCTTTGCACCTCATCATTCTACCACCAGGTGTCTTTCGCTTCTTGTTTGCCTCCCTTACTCACGCCAAGCACTTCTGCAGCCACCTTCCGAACACATGTTGCCATCTTTAGCCACATGTCATCTGCATCTTCTCCTACCTCCCATGGTCCCTCTCCTAGCATCCTGTCCTTAAACATTTGTGCCGCTTCCCCTCTAAGCTTCCACCACTTTGTTCTCGCGACCTTGGCACGTTTGTTCCTGTGAACACATACCTGAAAGCGAAAATCTGCCACCACAAGCTTGTGTTGAGAAACAACACACTCCCCAGGAAACACCTTACAATCTAAGCAAGCACTTCTATCTCTCCTCCTTGCAAGGATAAAGTCGATCTGGCTCGAGTGGTGACCACTCTGAAAGGTCACTAGATGGGATTCCCTCTTTCTAAAGACGGTATTTGCTATCAAGAGGTCGTAGGCCACCGCGAAGTTCAAAACATCCTCTCCCTCTTGATTCCTACCACCATACCCAAACCCCCCATGTACTCGCTCAAACCCTACATTCGTCGCTCCCACATGGCCATTGAGGTCTCCTCCAATGATGAGTTTCTCATTGATCGGCACGGTATTAACCATGCTATCTAAATCTTCCCAAAACTGCATCTTGGTGCTCTCACTAAGACCTACCTGAGGGGCATAGGCACTGATCACATTCAAAGCCAAATCCCCAACTACCAACCGAACAAGGATAATCCGATCGCCTTGCCTCTTAACATCTACGACTCCACCCTTAAGACTTTTGTCGATCAAGATGCCTACACCATTCTTGCCCGATATTGCCCCTGTGTACCAAAGCTTAAAGCCAGTATCCTCCACCTCCTTCGCCTTCTGACCCTTCCATTTAGTCTCCTGGACGCATAGAATATTTACACGCCTCCTAATTGCTACATCGACTAGCTCTCGTAGCTTACCCGTTAGGGACCCTACATTCCAACTACCTACACGAAACCTAGTTGGCTCGACTAGCTTCCTTGCCCTTCGCACCTGCCGAGGGAAGTGCAAAGACCCTTGCTCATTTTTCACTACACCCGGGCGCCGATGTAGCGCGCCACTAAGGAAGTGACGACCCGGTCCTTACTCACTTGACACCGTGCCCAGACCACGACACGGCGCGTCACCAAGGGGGAGACGACCCGACCCTTGCTCATTTAACACCATACCCGGGTTCCGATATGGCGCGTCGCTAGGTGGGTTACGCCCCAACGAATTTCTCATAGGTTTCATCTCCATAGATCGGCTAAGTACAAGGATGGTTCGCCACACCTATCACCCGCCCTCCTCCTTTACCAGGGCTTGGGACCCTGGTAAAATCCTACCTCTTGTTCCATTAAATTCTAGAGCTAGAAATATCCGCTTCTAAAAATCCTTAGAGCACAAGCTATGCCAAACATCATACGTGGCTGCTCGCAACGCAATACAAATTAATACATTTGCACAAATAGTCGGATTGAACATTTGCACAAATAGTCTCGAACCGCCGTTTGGCACGACGGTTGAGGCCCTGCCGCCGTTTGAAACGGCGGTAGGGACCTACCGTCGCGGACTGTGGCGGCAGGCCACCGCGAATCACCGTTGCCAGCGGCGGTTGGCTAATCCGCTATGTGGCACGGTCGTTTGACACCTGCCGCCGTCGCCAACGACAGTTAGGAACGTACCGCCGTTTATAACGGCAGTTGACCTACCGTTGGAGACCTACCGCCCTCTGCAATGACGGTAGGGCCTACCGCCAGCTGAAGCGGCGGCAGGATCCCGCCTATATAAGGGTCGCGACCCTACCGCCGGTGGCTGCCCCTCCTCCCCCACGTAGCTCTCGGTTGCCTTCTTCGGTGTAGATTCTCCACATCAGGTATGTCTCTAATACTTTCTTATATATTTACTTTAGAAATTCTAGAAATCTTAGAAATAGTTTAGACATATTAGAAATAGTTTAGAAATTAGTAGAAATACTTTAGAAATCTTAGAAATACTTTAGAAATTCTAGAAATACTTTAGAAATCTTAGAAATACTTTGGAGATATTTTTTTAGAAAATCTTAGAAATACTTTAGAAATTATGGAAATACTTTAGAAACACTATAAATACTTTGAAGATATTATTTCTTTTTTAGAAAATCCTAGAAATACTTTAGAAAATCTGGAAATACTTTAGAAATACTAAAAATACTTTGGAGATATTATTTCTTTTTTAGAGAAATACTTTAAAAATTCTGGAAATACTTTATAAATACTAGAAATACTTCAGAGATATTATTTCTTTTTTAGAAAATCCTAGATATAGTTTAGAAATACTTTAGAGATATTATTTATTTTTTAGAAAATCCTAGAAATACTTTAGAAATACTTTAGAAACTCTGGAAATACTTTAGAAATACTAGAAATACTTTACAAATACTTTAGAAATACTTTAAAAAATCTAGAAATACTTTGGAGATATTATTTCTTTTTTAGAAAATCCTAGAAATACGTTACAAATTCTGGAAATACTTTAGAAATACTTTGGAGGTATTATTTCTTTTTTAGAAAATCTTAGAAATAGTTTAAAAATACTTTAGAAATACTTTGGAGATATTATTTCTTTTTTATAAAATCCTAGAAACACTTTGGAAATACTTTAAAAATTCTAGAAATACTTTAAAAATACTAGAAATAAGGTAGAAATAGTAATTTTTGTTCAAATTTCTTATACATACTTTACAAATACTATTTCTATTTTAAAAAATTACTAGAAATACTAGTCATTTTATATTTTATTTTTTTCAGGTATGGCTCATCAGCCGGCGCCGCCGCCGCCTCTTGGTACTGTTCGTCCTCCTCGGGAGCCGTTGCCGTACGTGCTGCCCGAGCTCTTCGACGAGGCCACTGACAAGGTGCACCGGTCTTACCACTCTGCAATCTGCGAGGCAGAGCTGGGCACCGTTCGTTCTAGAGGCCCGGTGACGAGGGCCTTGATTAGGCCCCCCTAAGCGACAAGATAATCACCCTTGGGATGGAGTCTTCTGACACCATTAACAGCGTTAAGGCTAAGATCCAGGGCAAGGAGGGATGCCGATCTTCGTCAAGACCCTCATCGACAAGACGCCCCATCTTCGACTAGAAGGCGGTTCGCACGACAACCTTCCGCCTCGCACGACAACCTTCCGCCTCGCCTCCGACTACCTTCCGTCTCGCACGACAACTCTCTGCCTCGCACGAGTACTTTCCGCCTCGCCTCCGACTACTCGTTCGCACGAGTAGTTTCCGTCTCCGACTAAGACGGGGCCCACACATGGAGGTCGGAGCGCGGGATCAAGGGTCCCACACGAACGTGGCACTACCCCAACGCTCGAACTTCCCAGCGATGACACGCAAGGCTCCGGTTCTCCACGCCATGCAAACACCCCAGCTGGCGGGACGCGTGGGCGGCTTGTTCTGACAGGAGCCATAATGCAGCACTGTGCGCCCGCACGGCCTTCAACACGCCGTCCCGTCCAACCTCTGTGGCACGTTACCCCGTCAGAGCAGGTACTCAATGACCATCTACGGGCGGCGCCTACCTACACTTAGGCGGTTATGTGGCGGGCCTAATCAACTCTCAAGAGAGATGAGTCATCTAAGGAATGACTCGGAGAAGGCGCCAAGTACTCAGAATAAATAGTGCTGCCCGCACACGCGGCAATCGCCAACACCACTACAGCTCAGCGTCCTTCAATACTTCCTGACAGACATCGACATGGGAAAAGACCTCCCAACACCATAGTACTGTAGCATGTATTTGTATCCCCTTGTTGCCCCTCACCCTTGTGTCTATAAAAGGGGGAGGATGGCAACTGTTTTAGGGGCTGGCTGATAGGACGCTGGTTGTTCATTCACGATACACACATAGCTCGAGCTATACCCACAGGGACTTCGGTTCCGACACCCTCTCCCGACTAGTTTGTAACCCCTACTACAGACTTCCCTGGCATAAGAACACGATCGCTCAAAACTGGACGTAGGGTATTACTCTTAGGAGTCCCGAACCAGTATAAACCCTCGTGTCCCCTGTGCCAACCATCCGGGTTCGACACACGATCCGATACAAATTTACTGCCAGCGGTAGAGAACCCCGACCAGGTAGGGGTTACAAACTAGTCGGGAGAGGGTGTCCGAACTTCACCTGCGATCCGGATGGAGGGTCGCGGAGTTTCGCTGACTCCCGACACCACCATGCTGTTCGGCTCCCTCGGCTTCGTCTACACCGGGCCGGCAGAGTCCGTCGTCGGGAACACCTTCACCCGACCCGCGCACCCCACCGCCTCGACGACGGCGGTGGGGCACGCCGCTTTCGTCTATGGCTTCACGGGCGAGACGATCATGGCCATGTTGGGGCCGAACCCAACACAAGAGCGTTTTAGGCTCGCGGCCTACTACCTCACCGACCTCGCCTTCCAAGCCAGCGGGTCCGAGCCGCTGACCTGGGGCGAGTTCATGGAGCGGTACAGCGCCATGTACCCCCACGGGCAGCAGGGCCTCCCGGACGACCTGGTGACGGCCTACGTGGACGCGCTGAGGGCTTCCTACACTGCCCCAGGCTCCGTGGTTGTGCAGCGGGGGCCACCGACGCCTCATCCGGACTTCACGCGTGAATGCAACATCTGTGAAATCCGGAGCGTTAGCAGCTCGACGGACGGCGAAGAAGCACCTCGCCACCGCGCCACGGACGCCCAGCGTCGGGCGCGCCTCGACGAGATCGCTGAGGCCAGGCGTCAGCTCGACGAATAGCTGGCGAACCTCCACCGAGCGCTCAGAGAGGAGGAGAGGCCACACGACTCTCAGCATGACCCGCGGCGTGAACAACGCCATGAGCAAGAAGGAGAGAAGTGGGACCACCACCAGGAACCCGAGCGGTCCAAGCCCCGCAATCAGTCACCACCGGCTCGCGCACATACGCGTGACGTGAACCGGCGCATCAACGAGGACGCCGCCGTCGACGCGCCACTCTTCAGGCGCGCATCGCAGAACCTTGCGGTCGCGGCCATGCTCCTGCATGGCTGCCCCGAGCCGGCCACCCCTGAGGAGAGAAGGGTCCGCCAGCACCTCAAGACCCTCCTTGAGATGGCGGCCGCGCAACAGGCGGAAAGCTCAGCGTCGCGCCAACGCTCGGCACGAGAGGCGCGAGCGACGCAATCCGTGTGGCGCCAGGACCCAACTCCGTCGAGGCATCAGAGCCGCGACAGGGAGGTAGGCGAAGTGACGGTCAAGCAGCGCCTGGGACCCAACCGTGACGCCCGCGACACGCTCCGAGCCTACCGCTGAGCTGCCAGTGAAGACGACTACGAGTACGGCTACGACAGCAATCATGACGACGTTCGCGACCACCACGACGAGCGCCGTCCACTCCGGCGGTACAGCCAGAGGCGTGGCGGGCGCTACGACAGCGAGGAAGATCGTGGCCGCAGCTTGACGCCCGATCCGAAAGGACCTCGCGCCTTCGGCCAGAAGGTGCATGACGCGTGTTTCCCCTCGCGGTTCCGGGCACCAACGACAGTCCCCAAGTACGACGGGGAGACCAACCCTAGCGTCTGGTTGGAAGACTACAGGCTCGCGTGTCACGCGGGAGGAGCGACAGATGATCTCTTCATCATCAAGAACTTAGCGCTCCACCTCGCCGATTCCACACGAACCTGGCTTGAACACCTGCCACGCGGCAGGATCAACAGCTGGGCGGAGCTACGTCAAACCTTCATCGGCTACTTTCAAGGCACGTACGCCCGTCCCGGTAAGCAGTGGGAATTGCGGAACTGCAAGCAGAAGTCGGGTTAGAGCCTGCGCGACTACATCCGGCGCTTCTCCAAGCGCTGCACCGAGCTTCCCGGTGCGACCGACAACGACGCCATTTCGGCGTTTCAGAACGGCACCACCTGCACCACCCTCATTCATCGGCTAGGGCGCAGGACCCCGAGGACTACTCGGGAGCTTCTCAACATCACGACCAACCATGCTGACGGGGAGGAGGCGGTCACGGCAACTTTGAACACCCCTCAGGGCAAGGGGAAACAAGTCATGGACGACGGCGAGGGGCCCTCCTCGCGGTCCAAGAAGAAGAAAAAGAACGACAAGCATAGCCGCGATGACCACCTCGTCACGGCAGTCGAGCGCAAGGCCACACGACCCAAGAACAATCTGCCCAAGAACGATCCCCCGAAGGACCATTTCGAGAGGCTCTTGGAGGCGTCGTGCACCCACCATGAGATGCCCGTCAAGCATGCGCTCAAGGATTGCCGCCTAATGAAGAACTGCGTCAACGGCACGCTCAAGCCCAAGACGGCGGATCCTCTGAAGAAGGACGCGCCTAACCCCAACAACGACGATGGTGAGGCAGAGGCTGCGTACCCTCGCGAGGATGGTGCCGTACACATGATCTTTGGCGGGACGCCGTCACGACCATCAAGACGCCAAGAGAAGCTAATCTAGTGTGAGGTCTACAACATCGAGCCCGCGACGCCATTGTACCTCAAGTGGTCGGAGACCCGATCACTTTCGACCGTACAGACCACCCCGACCACGTGCCGCATCCAGGATGCTACCCTCTCGTGGTGGCTCCTTTGTTCGGGACCAAGCGGGTCCACAAGGTGCTGATGGATGGGGGAAGCGGCCTCAACGTCCTGTACATGTCAACGCTCGACAGCATGGGCATTCCGCGGTCCCGACTGCGCCCATCGCCTACACCGTTCCACGGGGTCGTCCCTGGAAAGGAGGCACTCCCACTCGGGCAGATCGATCTGCCCGTCACATTTGGGACTCTGCGGAACTTCCGAACAGAAACCCTCACCTTCGAAGTGGTGGGGTTCACGGGGACGTACCACGCCATCCTCGGGAGGCCGGCCTACACGAAGTTTATGGTCGTGCCCAACTACACGTATCTCAAGCTGAAGATCCTCGGTCCGAAGGGGGTCATCACAGAGGGGACTACGTTCCAGCACGCATACGAATGTGTGTTGACATTACTAACGTCATCGACTAGAAACAGATATAAGATCCACCTCTATCGACGACACCAGGAATGCAGAGGTATATCTTAACATGATGCTAAGTGTATATCGGATGTTGCTCTCAGATAAACTAAAAAATGAATTCCGACACGATTCATAGCACAACTCGATATAGGTTGTCAGCCTGGCAGGTGTGCCTGAAAACTCATGGATATAGTACTCTTACATATGCCTTGGATCTCTAGAAAAGAAGATATATATATATAAACAGGGTATCCGCAAGCGCACAGATATGAATATACCATTGTAGCATTTTAACCAGGAGTAAACCAAGTATCGTATTTATATTTTACCACAGGGAAAGAAGTCTTTCTAATCCATAATAGCTAATACATGCTCATCTCTCAGTTTATAATGTAGAGTGGCCAAAATATATCAATTGCTATAAACAGGGGTAAGTCACATAAAATATAGAGAATGATAGCACTGTTCAAGTCATAACTTCATGAGCAGATAGAAAGTGTCATTATAGCAAGAGAAACGTAGCAAAGCCTAGCTAGAGAGGATACTCCTAGGTAATTCTAAACTATATGTCAATGCAAACTATGATTAGTGCAAACATTTAGCAATCACGGAAGAAGAACTATTATATCAATGCATGGGGAGACTATCCAGGAGGATCAAGGCCGAAACTTGAAACAACCCAAACAGTATAAGGCTCCACTAGTCCTATACACGGGGGGTGGACTACGAAGGACTCAATAGTGCTGTCACCACCACGATCTACCACACGACCCGGCATATAGGGTGCAATCGCAGATAAATACAATATAAGCACCACGCTTACACTGTCTTTACCGTTCACCCATGTTAACAAATGATCTAGATGAGGGCTATACGATTCCATACACGAATATAAAGGCAAATCAACTATGCTAAACATGTAATCATAATAAACACCAAAGCATATAATGTCGAATATAATCATTGATAAAAACATAAGTTTGTATAACAACTGTAAAGAACTAGAATAGAACTTACAAGAGCGAAGCTAGATCAGCCTCTAGACGATCAGGAGCCAAGTAGACGCCTTGCCTCCTCCTAGATCTAAACTAGCTAGCTACTCTGCTATATGGTGTTTTCTAGGGCGTAGAGTCTCTGACTTGATGACTTGATCTGATGTATGCTGATTCAGATGCCTCTGCCAGGGGGCAGGGGGCTGCTTATATAGTCCAGAGGGGTGGACGTGCGCCGTAGGATCAAACCGACCTAAACATGTGGTTTAGATTGATTCTCATAGGCGGTGGAGGAACATTCCAGAAGCCGGGCCCAATTGGCACCAGGGGGTGGCCGACCGGCCCCACCACTGGGCCGGTCGGTCTGGTGTGGGCCCCATTCGGGGTCCACTTCGGCCAGGTGGGTCCTTGCTCCTTCTAGATGCTTCTTTTTTAGGTGCTAAGCCACGTTGAGTTCCGGAGCCTTCTGGAGTCTTCTAGAGTGGTTTCTTTGCATATTTTCTGAATAGTCCCTGTAGATTTATAGATTCACCAAAACTCGTGGAAATTGTTAATATAAACCCTAACAAGGTGATCTAATTATATTTTAGTCCTTTTTCCAATGAATGTGAGGGATAAAATGCATAGATAAAATGTGTCAACAATGTGATCAGCGCCGGCCCTGAGGGGAGGGGCGAACGGTGCGCCCGCCTCGGGCCCCCGGTTTGCAGGGGCCCCACCCCTTTACAATTACTACGTACAGGACGTATAGGAATGAGTCGGCAGAAAAAAAAGAGAACGTACTCCCTTATAATATTACATATCGATATAATATTCATTATGATTGTTATACTAAGGGCCCCATTTTAAATTTTGCCCCGGGCCCCCGAAATCTCAGGCCCGTCACTGAATGCGATGCGAAGTGTTTTCAGTTCGCTGAGACGCTCATCCTGTCTGAGAGGCTCCGCGCCGAGCCTCCCTCCAAGGACCCGGACATTCCCGAGTCATCCAAGCGTGCAGCCTGCTCTTTCGAGCCCGCCAAGGATGTCAAGGATGCGGCTATCTCCGATGATGGCCGCACGCTCCATATCGGGACGGCGCTCGATCCTAAATAGGAAAGCGCGCTCGTCGACTTCCTCAAAGCGAACCTCGACATGTTCGCATGGAAACCCTCCGACATGAGGGAATCCCGAGAGAGGTTGCCGAGCACAAATTGAACATCAAGCCGGGATCGAAACCGGTGAAACAACGCCTCCGTCGCTTCAACGACGACAAGTGTAAGGCCATCGGCGAGGAGATCAAGAAACTTCTTTGTGCAGGGTTCATTCGAGAAGTATTCCACCCCGAGTGGCAAGCTAACCCTGTACTTGTGAAGAAGAAGAATAAGAAATGGAGGATGTGTGTGTGACAGAACCACCCAAAAATAAATATGTATTATCACTTAAGCCGGTCCACTTGGCTAATAAGCGACAACAAAGAGTTATTTTGTCGCCTCTGCCGGGTCATGCCCGGTAAATCACTTACAACAGGATTGCTGACATGCGCAAAGCCCACACGAAGGCGGGACCAGAGTACATGTTCAACATTACATAAAAGTTCACAAAGTTACATAATTACAAACCAGGTTTTTATACATAAAGTAAAGTGTTTCATGACATTAACAGCGGAAATAAAAACTAGCAGAAGATGCACATGGGAGGCCATCCATAGAGTATCACTCATCGTCATCCTGCTCCCACTCAAGCTCCCAACCATGTGGAATAGAACCAGGCCAGATGGGGTTACCTGAAAACCACAAATTAAGCAAGGCTGAGTATGCTAATACTCAGCAAGACTGACCCGACAAAAACAAAAAGTACAACTAGACATGCAAGGCTTTTTGGCTGGTGGGTTTGTTTTGCCAAAAGCGACTAAGAGTTGATCCTTAATTTCCAATTTTAGCTCATATTCTAGTATGTTAACCATTCTAGGTAAGCACCTATACTAAACAAGCATGTTGTGCAAACAATATTAAACAGGCAACAATATTAATCCAAATGTTCCATAAATAAGTATGGGGTAGCCAGTGGTCAAGCCGACTCAGATAACAGCGAGTGACCGACGATCGATCGATTTATATCCTTGCAAGGTAAACCCAAGATACACGGAAGAAGGTAGACCCCAAGAAATCAATAAAAGTGAATGCAGGGTCTACCCCGACCAGGCGGTTCCCGTCATTCCCCAGATTTGGGACAGGTGCCATAGTCCTAAGTACAAGGTTACTGGAACGCCCTCACACGGCACGTCCAGACTCACACTTGCACTACCGGTAGCGAACCGGGAGATGCATCTCAAGAGTAGTAGCGATAAAGTCCACGTACTGGTTCATTAGGTACTAGGCTTACCGGTCCCATTCCCGACAAGCACTTGGTACATTCAATAGCTTAAACCAGCACCATGCTACTCGGTCGAGACCGAACCCATTGCTCTTACCACATGAGCGAGTCAATTTATCCAACTTATGATTCCAACATAAACATCCTATATCTCGCGAGAAATGAGTCATTACTCGACTTGTACCGTGTCCTTAAAGCATGGCACTAGCGTCCTAACATACTAGTATAAGAGCATAGGAACCTAAGGATCATGCATCTAGGTTTCAATTCAACTCCTGAAACTTAAATCCACAAAACAAAACATAAATACTGAAAAGTAAAAGTTATGAGTTTATCCAAAATGGTTTTATGCACTCCGGTGCTTGCCTTCTTCTATGTTAGTAACAACCTTTGGCTCTTCTGGACTTTGGTCCAGGTCTTGGTGAGTACCCAACTTGTTCACCTCTTCATCAACTGCACCTTCTCCCTCCTGGATGAGCGTATAAATACCGTTCGGTAAATCTATACGTACACATGCATATGCATTAGGTTATGGTGAGGGTGGAAGAATTACCACCAAACCAACTCTTGTTGGCCACATTCATCTAAAGATTTATTAATTCTCACAAAAAGTATTGGGTGTGGTGTGAGGGTGAACTAAACTTGACTTGGATGGTGATGGTGTGCACATCTAAGAAAATTAAACTAGTAAACTTCACCAAACAGTATGGGGGTGTGTGAAAAATGATTTCAAACAGAAACAAACATAAAAACCTTAATTAAACTTAAATAAGTAAGGATCAACACATTTATTCAATTCCTAGTTAGCCTTGCTTCCAAAATTCATATTAATTGAAATACAACTCTAACTGATCTCAAATTTTGCACACAGCAGCATATGACTAAACTAAGCTTAAGTACCAAAAATAGCCTCAGATTGCATATAAATTAATTTATATGAAAAAGACAAATTTCAGCTTAGCTTAACTACATTAAATCCTACAAAAAGATTTACTAATCTTTTTGACCTCAACTTTTTCCTACAGATCATTATTGTCAAATCTAAGCTCCTGACAAATTTACAAAAGTAGATCTATCATATTTTTCAAGTTATCCATTTAACATCCTACACAAAGTTAAATACAAAACATCATTCAAAACAGTTCCTAAAATCATAATTATTTTTCCAGAGATTCTATTCATCATGACAAAGTCCTAGGGTGCATTGGTGCTTACAGAAATTATTTCTTGAGGGGACTATAAAAAGCATCAGTCTTAACCTAACATAAAACTTAAAAAATCATAACTACAAATCTACACATCAAACTTGTGTCAAATTCGGTCACAGATTTAAACATGGCATAAAGAGTAACATATTCAAATTTCAACTCCATAACATGTGTATATTTTGAGCTACAACAAAAGTACATCAAACTGAGTTTGATTTTTCATTTCAAATTTATATAGAAAAACCGTATACACCCTTTCTAGAAAATGTATATCTCGTCACAAGGAAACCAACACAATTAGATTTACATTTTTCTGATTTTTCTACGATTTTAATGGATTTTCGAAGTTGCAGCCGAAACCCTAAAGAACCTTATTACAATCAGAACCCTGGATATTGCAGATAGGCCCTCGGAAATTACAAATAGGTCCCTAGCGCCATGGGAGAGTAAAGGAGAAGCTTCCAATGGAGGAGAGAGGAGGGGAAAACCATTGGAGAACCTCACCTAGGTTGGGGAAGGACGATTCAGGGAGCTGCAGGTTGGAGTAGAGCGGCGAGGAAGGAGATCGGGCTTCACCTTGTTCACCGGAGTTGGGGAAGAAGAACGCGAAGAATAGCTTGCTGCAGCTCGATCTTCGCGTGGAGGAGGTTGATATGGAGGAGAGGGAGGGGCTTGTCCCTAGCCCGGGCAAGGTCTGGCCGGCCTCCTCCTTGCTTGGGTGACGACGCAGGGGAGAAGAGGACTCGGGGGAAAAGAACGAGAGGGAGGGAGAGAGAACGAGAGGGAGGGGGTCACGGAGAAAACGAGAAAGAGGAGGGCGGCGTGCGGAGCGCGAGGAGGGGGGCGACGTGGCCGCCAGGCGCCAGGCCGCGCATCCAACCAGGGTACACGCAGGCACGACCGCTTCAGGAACGTGTCGATGAGCACCCAATTCAAGAAAAGATATAAAAACACTCCTTTTGTAAAATAAAAATAACCCATCTAGAGATCATTAAAAAATCATGAAACTTTTTAGGTAGATTCTATAAATCATAAGTAACCCATTTTGCTTGGATCTGGCATCATAGCTATTGTAGATTTCAAAAGAAAAATCTTCCCAGATGTATACTTTTGAGATTTTGGGTAAACTCTTTGGCATCAAGATGATCTCTAAAAATTCAGAAGAAGATACCTAAATTCATATTGGAAGAAGTACTAATTGATCAAGTCTAATCAATGTACTTAAACTAATGAAACATCAGGGATGTTACAGTGTGTTGACTACACGGGCCTTAACAAGGCATGTCCCAAGGACCCGTTCCCTTTGCCTCGCATAGATCAGGTAGTCGATTCAACGGCAGGGTGTGAAACCCTCTGTTTTCTCGATGCGTACTCCGGGTACCACCAGATTGCGATGTGCATAGCAGATCAACTCGCGACGTCCTTCATCACTCCGTTTGGCGCTTATTGTTATAACTCGATGCCGTTCAGACTCAAAAACGCGGGCGCCACGTTCCAAAGATGCATGCTTGTTGACGGTTCAAAACCGTGTTGAAGTTCACCGCAAGCCTACGGGTGACTTGGTGTCTTTTTCACCAAGGAAGGTCCCCCAAGGTTTGTCAATCCAAGGATCGGAAGCAAACCGCTAAGGATCTCTACCTCGTCTAACCAAACTAACCTAACATTAAACATTGATTGCATATAAGGTAACCTTTGAGGGTGTATGTGTGGTGGCACAAGGTTGATCACATACACGAACATAGGCGAGGTAAAGCACCACCAAGGGGACGATTAAGCCTAGCACCTTCTAGTTGTAGTTCCGGCAAACAAGCAACAAACCAAGCATCTCATCTAAAAGCATCCTTAAACTCCTACCTCCCGAAGACATCCGCTCATTCGGGGGAAATCATCTTGTCACGATGCTCCCTTAATGAAGCGGGGGATCCACGGGCGTGCCCATACATGGACAAGTCTACCAATCATGAAGGGTCAACATACTAGATCTAATCACCATGATTACATAAAGCACGCTATGTAGTCTAAACTAGCATTAGACTAAGGATCAAATCATATTCATGATAGGTAGAAAGTAAAGACGGAGACATGGAATCACTTAAAGATCGGAAAACATGATTGTCATTACTCACATGAAAGTATGTATTACATCATCACCACCGAGATCATACCTAAGATGATGAACACGTAGCTCCGGAACACCGCCATGGCACAACCACGCAGGGCGGCCATGGCGGCTAGGGTTGGCCTAGGCCATCCCTAGACAACTTTGAGGTCTCCGCCACTGTCGTCTCCCTCTGGTGCTCACTTCTAGGTTTCGCCGAGTTCTGATGAATGGATGTGGCGGCCGTCGGAGGCAGGGGGTATAAATGAGCCGAGGAGCGTGTAGGTCAAAGGGGAGGCCGAACCGGGCCCGGAACACCCCAGGCCGGTCGGCATGGGCCGGCCGGCCCAGGACCTTTTCGGCCCGGTTCGGGCCCATCTTCCTCCACGATGCTTCTCGCACTTTCTTGAATATTTGCCGAAGTCCATGTGGGTCATTGACGTCATTTTCCCCACGGTTTAGATAAGGGTGCTTGGCGTGCAAACTCCCGCATCTTCCGTTCGGGTCCTCAGAGTTTCACGGCTTCATGCTTTGGTCCTCGGGTCATTTGGAGTCATGTTCACTTCGTGTCTTGACTTGTGCGGGGCTTTGTGAGCTTCTCATAAAGTGCTTGATGAACTCTTCCCGGAAGTCCTCATTTAGGTACTTAATTCCTGCGTAAACAACATACTCCAAAAACCACATGCAAGTGTGAACTTGTTACATCATTAGTGTGCCTAGTGGCGGGTTAGTTATAATTCAAAGCTCAAACCAAAGTGTAACAAGTGCTCTTGGTTGACGGAAATTGACCGTCAACATACCCCCATGCTTAAACCTTGCTCGTCCTCGAGTAAGCCTTTAATGGATGTCAGTATTGTCTTTCAATGTTCATACCCTGCACTTGTTCATACATGAGAAAACATAATGCTCTCCAAGTTTATATATGTTATAGTTTCATAATGTAACTAGCTTTCATCTCTATGGAGGGTAGATATTCTCTTCCCACAAGTAATTAATCATGCTCTCAAATTTTAAACAAATCTCAGAAATTTTGAAAAATAAGAGCGGGATGAAGAAAACTTTGCTTTACCAAGATCAATAATAAACCTCCTTGCATCTTGCTCATGAACTCTCATCTCATCTTGTCTCTCAAGCCTACTTGTTCTACTCCTTTCCACTCTCAAATATTTGGTGGAAGGCTTTATGTGGAGCTATGAGAAAGTTTAGTCCTACCAAGATATTATAGTCGAGATATTATCAAAACAAGACAAGCTTCTCATGGACTTACCGAGACTCGTCAAAAAGGTCATTGGAAAAATAATGTTACAAGGAGGGGGGAGAGATGAACACACACTTTTAGATAGGTGGACATGTGCAAACGACAAAGAGTGATCCCGAGGCACAAACGAAGTCCTCGTTATCAGATTGCACATGGTTGGAAAGATGAGTATGGGTCTTGATCTTGAATCCTTTTTGAAAACTTAGCTAGAGAACTGGGGAGCTTTATTTTATTTTTGTTTCTTTCTTCTTTCTTTCTTTTTCTCATATTTTTTCCTTTATCATTTTTTCTTTTATCATACTTTTTCTCTTTCTTTTTTTCTTTTTTTATTTGCTCCCCTTGAACTCTAGACTATACTAGCACTTCCTTGGCAACCCTCCCCCCATGCTTAGACGTTTGCTCGTCCTCGGGCAAAAGAGGTGATAAAAAACGCTAAGGTAGAAATTGAAGCTCTCATATTTTCTTAGAGAGAGATACTCGAAAAATCTTCTAAGGGTCCTTTTGGTAGTCTCCCTTACTCACTTGAAGCACCTTCCTTGTAATCTTCCTCAAAATATTCATCCATACTCATATATTGGGTTGTGGTCAAGGAGGTGAACACAAAAAAGATATATTTGGGTTTTGTGGTTGGATATCCGGCGAGGTTTACAAAATTCCCAATGTGGAAACTCATAATGCACAGATAGAAAAGGCTAGCATAAAGATAGATACGCAAAAACGGAATGACCAGCTTCTTAGTCTCGAGCCAGAGAAATCAAGTCTTGAATCAATACACCCAAAAATAAATCTTGTATATACTAATGTTTTGCACTCAAGTCAGTTTGGGCTTTGGATGGGTAGAGCAAAATGCAAGCGGTACTCATGACAAGGTTAGCATAACTTTTTGAGAATAAAAAGGTTCTTTGATTCATACAAAGTTGAGAGCAATGAAAAAGAACTATGGGACTTAAGTTATCATAACCTCCACACAAGATTAGGCTAGCATTAAATAAATTTTAGATTCATATTAAAAGAGAGAGTACTAGCTTAATCATATAAAAACAAAGCACAAGAATGATCAAAGTGGCGACAATCATCATATATCCATAAGTAAGAGCATACAACATATCATCATGTTGAGCACAAGGTAACGGTGATTATTATTGAAACTAAAAACAAACCTAGGTTGTGCTCCTAGTAGCCATGTTATTATAAGGAGAGATATACAAAGGTTGCACCTAAGGTTGTGGAAAGCATAAACATATGTACAAGCATATAGAAAGACGAGGACAAAAAGAGGGTTGAGGATTTTTTTACCGTCCTCTGATGCTTGAAGTGTAGTGTGGCCTCCCCCATGCTTAAGCATTGTGCTTAACATGGAAGAAGAACCGCGATCCTTGCTCCATGCGGTCTTCTCATGTCTACCAAATCCTCCCCCATGCTTAGCATGTTGGTAGGCATGGAAGATGATGAACCATCTTGAAGTCCTACCACCATGTGTGGATCGTCACTCTTCACTTTGTCTTGATTGTCCTCCAACGTTCACCCTTTGTCACAAGCCTCCGTCCCAATCGAATTTATGGGAGTGATTCACAATGCCTGCAAAACAATTTTAAAGCACAAAGTACCCCCGAGGTGACGGTCGGGAATACTCACTCTATGCCGACAAACCAAAGACATCCCCTAAGATCTTAACTTGTGGCATAGTTAATCTAGTAAAAGGAAAGTTAAAACCTAATGGGTGTACGTGTGTGCAAGGGTGCATGCAAATGATAGGATGGTATAAAGATAAAACAATGTTTACACCAAATTCTAAGCTCCATGCTTACAAAGTGGTTGCCAAACTTCTCCCTTGCCATAAAGATTTATTAATCAAGGTCAAAACACCATGCTTATTCCAAGATTAATAATTCCTTATAGTGTAAGATAAGTAGGACGCATTGCAAAGTTTATAAACCAACCAATGCAACAAGATAGCAAGGTATGTAAAACTGAATGATGGTGGTCTCCAATCATGTCTAAACACCATGTTTACACAAGATTGCAAAAAGGAGTAACGCATGTCGACAAGTATTAACATAGATATGAAAGCATTCATCATAAAGTTTCACAAAAAGACCAAGCTATCATAAAACGGAAGATGACAATGAGGGGGATACAAAATGCAAATGCAAAGACTTAGCACAAGCAAATGTTAGCAAGGGTTGAAAAGATCAAACAACCAAACTAACAAGGTTTTAAGGGTAGGTTATGGGTATCCTATATTTTTTGGCTCAAATAAGAATTTTGAAGAGAGGGAGTCAAGCATAGAAATTCTATCTAAGGTGGTGCTAAGAGTCTTTTTTATGAAAAACAAACCTATGGTTTTAGGAGGGCTAAAGGTGTGAAAGGTTTTCTCATAGGAGGGCTAGTTAAAGTTTTTAGTTAGAGCAAGGGATAGAGGTGGGCTTGGCCAACCGGAATAGTGCAAGCCAATCAACACAAGTCAACCCTACCCTTGTTGGCTACGGTTTTTGGTGGGGGCTATGGGAAGGCTTAGGTTGGTTGGACGAAAAGTTAGATCAAAACAAAACATGCAATGCAATGCAATGTGGATGAACAAAATGACATGATATGGTATTTGTCTAAAACAAATGCAAGAGTTAGCCTAAATTAACTAGCCACAAGCTTAGAGTTAAAGGATGGTGCCAACTTCATATTTCTCGCTAAAAAGACACAAAAGAAAACAACACTAAACACTAATAGGCACACAAAAAGGTCTACAAGTTTTCCAAGATCAAGAACAAAGCGCTCCCTCAATAGCATTTAAATCAAACAACATGGTGTTGTGGTATTTATTAGAGCAATGGTACAATGTCACTTGATGTTTCAGTTTAAGATCACAATGTAGACGGTCATATTATATATATAAACATAAACAAAAGAAAACGGGTTGACTCCCGCAAAGCGGTTCATTTAAAGTCATAGAGCTTGACTTTCTTACATACCTTTTCATGATCGCGAAGCCATGGTTCTTCATGTAAGATTTGAAGATGTCCATGCAGCTTTGATACACTCTCCATGTTTGACACGATCATTTTACTTGATGAGAGGCTTGCCCGATCGTTTCCTTGCATCATCGTCACCTTCTCCTCCTTTGCTTCGGGGGAGGCGATGCACGAGCTTGCAATTCCTTTAGGGCATGGCTTCTCTTCTCTTTATTCAAACTCCGTGCCCTACATGGTTAGTGAAACTCAGGTTTTCTCCTGACACACGCTCTTTTAAGGTCACGAGCTTGACCAAGCACGAAGCAAGTCCAAGATTCTGAAAGTGTGAAACAAACATATTGTTGACGGCTGTTAAGTACCACTTTTAGGACGTCAACTCCTACATAAAATAAATGAAAAGTGATCATCAACACTAGAATAGGGGTTTATACTAACAATTTCCACTAGTGTTGGTGTTTCTAGCTTTTGTTGCAGGACGCACCGAAATACATGTTAAATGACACAGTTGAGAGCAAGTGCACCAATGGCATAGATATGGCATCATCATAAACAATCACAAATGCCAGATTGGTCTACACCACTGCAATGGGCTCGTCGAGACGATCGAAATGGATATATCATTTGCCTACTTTGAAGTTCGGATGAAAGAGATATGCACAAGATAACATGTGGGCCCGGTGGGACCCACACCAAGCCACATGGCGACGTGCTGTCACACAGGAGTCCACGTGTCCATGACACATCATCGATCCAAAGAAACACTCTCTCGACGAATCAGGAGCCAGTACGTGGATCCAAGGGCCCACAACCACGAGATAAATGGCTAAAAATACCGCATGCACCCCCATACCCACCTTGGAACCCACCTGGACGAAAGGCGGTGCGAGGGGAGCTACCTGGGGGTCGGCCGACTCCCCAGGTCGACCGAACCCATTTTGTGGCCCCTCGTGTTGCCCTTTCACGTGTCGGCTTGTCGTGACGAACCAAAGGCGGTTGTTGGTATTTGTTAAGCCTACAGAAATATTATGATGGATAATCCGCAAGCGCACAGATACCGGTGAGCATTCCACCCGGGAGAGGGTTTTAAATATCGAATCCACAGAGAGAATGGTAAAGAGAGTATCTGAGGTATATAACTAATCAACTGAGTAGCTATCAAGGACTGGACAGAAAGAAGAGATAAGGAGCACTTAAGGATGTCTGGTTCTTATCCTCACAAGCTATGTCTCTATTGTTCTTATGGGGTGATTGTCTGAAGGCACACTTAGGAAATGGAACCTCCCGAGAATCTAGGGGAAGTCCTACGGTTTCTATAGACGGGAGGTGGACTACGAAGGACTCAATGGTGCTGTCACCATCACGATCTACCACACGATCCGAAATATAGAAGGCATTCACAAGCTAGCTAGTCTAAGCACCACGCTTACACTAAACATGCAACTTTAATTCAAGAGTGACAGGAATTAAAGTACTCAAAGAGTTATGAACCGTAAGAACAATAAAAACAATGGTGCTCACTTGAATAAGAAGTCAGTCTTTCCCGCAAGGTCTCAGGATCAGGCTCCAATGGAGTTGATCCCAGAGGTAGAAGATGAAGAGGAGACACCGACAGGTCCGGGCCTTCCTTCAGCTTCGCCTCAACCGCTCTCTAATCCTCTCGAACAAGATTAGCTAGGTCTAATTAGACCGTGGATCTGATCTCTCAACTTGATACTCACTCTCCAACTCTAATTCTAATCTAGAGCTCTAATCTCAGGTAGGCATGGAGGATCTGATAGAATGAGTTGCCCTCTGCCCTGGGGTCAGGGGGTCTGCTTATATAGTCCAGAGGAGATGACGTGCACCGTAGGATCAAACTGACCTAAACATGTGGTTTAGATTGATCTTCATAGGCGGTGGAGGAACATTCCAGAAGCCGGGCCCAGATGGCGCCAGGGGGTGGCCGACCGGCCCCACCACTGGGTCGGTCGGTCTGGTGTGGGCCCCATTCGAGGTCCACTTCGGTCAGGTGGGTCCTTGATCCTTCTAGATCCTTCTTTTTTAGGTGCTAAGTCGCGTTGAGTTCCGGAGCCTTCTGGAGTCTTCTAGAGAGGTTTCTTTGCATATTTTCTGAATAGTCCCTGCAAATTCATAGATTCACCAAAACTCGTGGAAATTGTCAATATAAACCCTAATAAGGTGATCTAATCATGTTTTAGCCCTTTTTCCATTTAATGTGAGGGATAAAATTCATAGATAAAAAGTGTCAACAAACTCCCCCACACTTAGGCTTTTACTCGTCCTCGATAAAAGGATGGTTTACAACCGTAGAGACAAGAATCAACATAATTATACTCCTTAGTCATATCTGTACTTAGGGAAAATTTGAACATAGCTAGAAACAGATCACCTTTATTTCTCAAATCTAGTCAATGGAGAGTTTCTGAATAAGTTTTGAAAAGAAAAATGTAGCCTTGCTTACTCCTTTGTGATACTCTCAAATTTTTAGAATGTAAAGATATAGCAGACTTACCTTGCATATATTGCTGGGTCAAAATCTGTATCCATGAAGAGGCCTGTCATAGGTCGTAGATCAAGATATGTGTGTGTGTCAAATTTTAAAAACCACTGCTCTGACTTTAGAATCTTCTGTCTTTTCCCATTTTTTTAGAACAAGGTATCCAGCTATTTTGTGGAGAGTTGGGTTCTACTCACCCTCGGACACGCGTCCATTATTACTCTCTCACTTATTTTTTTTAGAGAAGTGGGCCCTACTCACCCTCGGACACATGTCCATTATTCTTCTCTTTTTTATGCCTTTTTTTTCTTTTCTGAGAGGGGGGTTCTTCTGACCCGTAGAACACTTGTCCATTTTCTCCTCTCCCTCACTTTTCTCTCCACTCATATTTTTTTTCTTTCTTTGGCTTTTTCTCTTTTTTTTTAGCTGTACCCTTTTTTCATGATATGGGAGACAGAGATCTAAAATCTTAGAGCATAGATACTTTAATGAAAGCAGTGTACGTGATCTTGATCATAGACTTAGACAAAACTTCAACATAGCTCTAGATATGCCAAAGCTCAATACAAGTAAGCAGCATTTAATCAAATTTATTTTCAATGAAAAGCTGTGCTGGAATATATTATTGATCACAAAGGAGAAACTTAGCTAATGATTTTTAAAGTACTCTCCATAGACAAGATAAAAGAAAGATCGTTCTCATTATTCTAACCTTATTCTGATTATCCCAAAAGCATTAAATATTCCTAAGAGCATAAACATGTGAAACTTTATCTTTTAGGTTATCAGGACATTTTAGCAGGGCATCTTTATTCAAATTCGAAATGGAAAGCAAAATGCAAAAATTTGAAAAGTTCAGGAAGCAAACCGAGCAGTGGACGAGACGTGGCCGAACTGGTTCTGCCATGATTCGTCGTGCGAGTCATTTGTTCTGTGCTTTTCCCGTTTTTCTTGATGCCGATTGGTCGTCTGTTCTTCTCCCCCACACTTGTTTTCTGTTATCTTGCATGCACAGCATGGTGGAGACAAAAACATATCCAGAAAATATATATATAGGCAAAAATAGCTCAAACTGCGGAAAACTTCTTTATTAAAAGAGAGAGCACTTTATTAAACAACTCTAAAGCAAACTAAAGCAAACTAACTAACTCGAACTAACTATCACTAATGTGCTCTCTAACTAAGGTGTTTACACAGGGCGCTTGCCCTTTTTAAGGCCGCGGCTATGGTCTTCCTCATCGTCCCTACGTTTCTTTGACTCTAACAGCTTAAGGACAGTCTTGGTGAGGGAATCATTGATGCGATGGATCTCTTTGCAAGTTTCTGCCAGGCTTGCTACTTCCTGCGCTAGCTCAGCTACGGTCTTTCGGGTCTTCTGTTTCTGCGGCATCCGCTGGCTGGCTTCTAAAACTAGGATTCTCTTGATCTGAGGTTCTTTGGCACGAACTCCATCGATGGTGACGCGGCTTGAGGAGGTGGTGTACTTGTGCGCCCTTGTGTTGCCATGCTTGTCCATGCGCACGTCAACGAGTCACTCTCCATCCCTTGGTTTCTTCAGAGCCATGTAGCTAGGAACACGGATCGGCTTCTTCTGAGCTGCTTCACGACGGCGATCGTACGACTGAGCGTACATCGCCTGCCTGCTCTCCGTAGGTGGTGGCGGTGAACGTGGATGACTAGGTGGGAACAGCGAGAGAAGGGGATGATCAGGAGGCAAGGAGGCTAGCGGCTTTGCTTCCTTCTCGAAAGGAACAACCGCCTTGGCTTCAAAGCTAAAGGGGACAAGCTGCTTGTCAGCCATTGCTGCTGCTTGGAGGCTTTGGGATGAGAAAAAGGTGGAGGTCTGCCCCTGCTTATATATTAGTCCTGGACTTGCAGAGGGGGTTGACCAAGCTTGGAAAGGCTGCGGAAAATCTCATAAAAGATCCCCGAACCAGTTTTTCAAAACCCTAACACCTTAGAGATAGCGTGGGCGAAAGCTGACGGCGAATGGCGGCGGGCAGGGCCCGATCGGCCCAGTGAGGGGGCCGATCGGTCCCCTACCAGGGAGCCTCGCGGTGATTTTCGGCGCGGGTGCTCTAACCGTGTGCTGATCCCTAAAAACCTTAAGATGGCCCATTACGGCCTAAAATTAATATTCGTTGGTAAGCAAAGGAAATCTATCTCATCCAAATCCTCAGACTCTTTATTGGGCTCTAAAAATATTTTAAGGCGTTGACCATTTACCTTGAATAACGTACCTTCGTCGTCTTGAAGAGTGACGGCTCCGTGTGACGATGAATTCACTACCTTGTATGGTCCTTCCCACTTGCTTCGCAGCTTTCCATGCCCAAAGAGTCGTACCCTAGAGTTAAAGAGTAATACCTGATCGCCTGGGTTGAATTCTTTCTTTATGATTCTTTTATCGTGCCATCTCTTGGTTCTTTCCTTGTAGATCTTGGCACTGTGATACGCCTTCTCTCTCCATTCTTCTAGCTCAGATAGTTGCATTTTCCGTTTTGTTCCGGCTGCTTCAAAGTCCATGTTCCATCTCTTTATTGCCCAATGAGCCTTGAATTCTAGCTCAACCGGCAAATGACATGTCTTCCCGTAGACCAGTTGGTAGGGAGACATTCCAATGGGGGTTTTATAAGCTGTCCGATAAGCCCAAAGTGCTTCGGGTAGCTTGTCTTTCCATTTTATCCCCATTTGGTCCACCGTCTTCTGTAGAATGTTCTTGATCTGCTTATTGGATGTCTCTGCTTGACCACTTGTTTGCGGGTGGTAAGGAGTAGCGACATTGTGCTGGATCCCATGGTTCATGAGGTATTTCTCGAAGCGCTTGTCGATGAAATGGGATCCTCCATCACTTATCACTAACCTTGGCGTACCGAATCTCGGAAATATTGTCTCTTCAAACATTCTTATTGAGCTTTTGTGGTCAGCAGTTCTGCATGGCAGGGCTTCAACCCATTTGGAGACATAGTCAACTGCCACTAAGATGTACTCAAATTTTCTGGATTTTGGGAATGGTCCCATGTAGTCAATTCCCCAGACATCAAAGAGCTCGATCTGAAGGTTGGTTGTCAGTGGCATGGCATTTCTGGAATTGATGTTCCCGTGCCTCTGACAAGAGTTGCACCTTCGTACGAAATCTTTTGTGTCTTGATACATGGTTGGCCAGAAAAATCCGCTTTGCCAGATCTTTGCATGTGTGCGGAAAGCTCCATAATGACCTCCATATGGTGATGAGTGGCACCTCTCAATGATCTTCATTCCTTCTTCTGTCGGTACACACCTCCTGAGTAACCCGTCAGAGCATACTCGAAAAAGGTATAGTTCATCCCACAGGTGATGGCGACTCTCGTAAATAAGCTTTTTCTTGTCGGCTCCTGGTCGTACATACCCTGCAATCATAAAGTTAACAATATCTGCGTACCAGGGGTCTGACCGGGCGATCCGATAGAGCATGTCGTCCCTCATTGCGTCATTGATGGGTAGTTCCTGTGGTTTCTCAAAATACATTCTAGACAATTGATCGGCAACAAAATTTTCTACTCCCTTCTTATCTTTTATTTCTAAGTCAAACTCTTGGAGAAGCAGAATCCATCTTATTAATCTAGGTTTAGCATCTTTCTTAGCGAGCAAATATTTTAAAGCAGCATGATCAGTGTAAACAATAACTTTTGCTCCTACTAAGTAAGATCTAAACTTGTCAATAGCATAAACAACAGCTAGCAGTTCTTTTTCAGTTGTGGCATAATTGAGTTGAGGTCCTGTCAAAGTTTTACTAGCATAAGCAATGGCATGATGTTTCTTGTCTTTTGTTGGCCCCAAAACAGCCCCCACAGCATAATCACTTGCATCACACATAATTTCAAAAGGTAAAGACCAATCAGGGGGTTGTATAATGGGTGCAGAAATAAGAGCATTTTTCAGAGTTTCAAAAGATTTAAGACAAGCATCATCAAAGTCAAAAGGAACATCTTTGGCAAGCAAGTTTGTAAGAGGTCTAGCAATATGAGAAAAATCTTTTATAAACCTTCTATAGAAACCAGCATGGCCAAGAAAACTTCTGATTCCCTTGACATTAACAGGTGGAGGTAGCTGTTCAATTACTTCTATTTTAGCCCTATCTACCTCAATTCCTCTTTCAGAAATTAGATGGCCTAGCACTATTCCTTCTCTAACCATGAAATGACATTTTTCCCAATTAAGGACTAAGTGCTTTTCTTCACATCTTTGCAAAACCTTATCCAAGTTTTCTAGACAATCATCAAAAGTTTTTCCATAAACAGAAAAATCATCCATGAAAACTTCCATGATCTCTTCAATCATATCAGAGAATATAGACATCATGCATCTTTGAAAAGAAGCTGGAGCATTACATAGCCCAAAAGACATTCTACGATAAGCATAAGTTCCATAAGGGCATGTAAAAGTGGTTTTGCTCTGGTCACTGGGATGGATTGGGATTTGGTGATATCCAGAATATCCATCAAGAAAGCAAAAGAAAGAGTGATTTGCCAACCGCTCTAACATTTCATCAATGAAGGGCAGTGGAAAGTGATCTTTCCTTGTGGCTTTGTTGAGTTTTCTATAATCTATGCACATACGCCAACCAGTGACGGTTCTCTGAGGAATTAATTCATTCTTCTCATTTTCACAACTGTCATGCCTCCCTTTTTAGGCACAACTTGCACGGGGCTCACCCACTCGCTATGTGGCACAGGATATATAATCTCGGCGTGTAAGAGTTTCAGAACTTCTTTCTTCACTACCTCTCTCATCGCATTGTTGAGTCTTCGTTGTGGCTCTCTAGATGGTAGAACATCAGGGTCTGTAGGAATGCGATGAGTGCAAAGGGCAGGACTGATGCCCTTAAGGTCTTGGAGCGAGTAGCCAAAGGCTGAGCGATGTTTTTCTAAGATGGTTATCAGCCTATGAGTCTCTTCCTGAGTGAGTTGGTCATTAATGATCACAGGAGACTCAGAATCATTGTGCAAAAAGGCATATCTAAGACCAGGTGGTAAAGGTTTAAGCTCAATGGGAGGTCTCGAGGGTTCCTCGGTTTCATCGAGGGGCTCAGAGTCTGTAGGATTTTCTTCTTCCTCCTCGATGAAGAATTCAGTGACATCTTCTTGATTGGATTCTACGAAATGTTCTAGAGATGCTTCATTCACCTCTTCCATTGGGTCAGGTTCAGGACTGGGTTCGGTCTTAGTATGGATCGAATGTGAGAAGTGTAAGGGAACTTTAATGGTTTTGCCTAGGCAAACATCAAGTTTCCCTGTGTGTCCTTCCTTAAGGAGTTTTTTCTAAAGGATAGCCTATTAAAGGATCAAACTCCTTAATATCACAAATGTGAAAGCTCAGGTGAATTGACATGTCGTAAACTGAAACAGGTAAGACATAGAGAATTCCCGAACTTTGAATAATCTGTCCTGAGGAGCACTTTAATAATTTCGTTGTGGGAGATAATGGCTTGTTTTTAATAAACTGATGGAAAAAGGATAAGGCCATTATATTGATTCCCACAACTGGATTATAAAGGGCATCAAAGGGGGTTCCATTGATTGTACATTGAATTGGTATAGAAGGTGAATCCAAATGGACTACATCAGAGGAAAGCTCTGACTCTTCCAACCATTCCCCACTCATGATGGATGCAAGCTCCACAGTGCGTTCTCTTGAGAAGGTTTGCTCAAATGAGTCTATCTTCTCATGTGAAGAAGATGTATGCTTTCGAGGCATCTTCTCTTTATGATATTTCGAGGTGTTTCCATAATCGAAAAATAAATCATCCTCGATATCATTTATAAAATTAGGTAGAGGAATTTCTTCCCGTGGTGATTCTATATGTTGGATAGCTATAGGTTGAGATGTTTCTGGCATAGGTTCTGGTGTAGCTATCTCTGGAATCTCTTCTAAAGTTTTCTCTTCTAAAGGACCATCATTAGTGCTGGCTAGAATGTTGTCTAGGACAGTTCTAGCTCCACTAGATGTAAGGTGTATGAATGATCCATGAGAGGAGGTATTCAAATAGGCTCTAGATTCCTTATTAAGACCAATATAGAAGTGTTGAAGGAGAATATGGTCTTGAAGGCTTAGATCTGGTCCGGATTTGCAAAGAAGTTCAAAACGTTCCCAGGATGAACTCATAGACTCACTATCCCCCTGTTTGAAGGATATGATATTGATTCTAAGGTCGACTACTTTGGATAAGGGATAAAAATCCATGTAAAAATCTGCACGGAGATTTCCCCAATCACCTTTCATCTTCTCTTTGGTTCGGTCGTACCATTGGCGAGCTTTTCCTTTCAGAGTGAATGGAAAAAGCTTCCAACGGATAGTCTCGTCTGACATACCCTCAATGTGCAGGCAGTCACAAGTTTGCTCAAACTGTTGGAGATGATGATAAGGGTCTTCGTCTTCTATTCCTAAGAAAGTGTTGGTTTGGACCATCTCTATTAACCGTGGGCACAGCTCATAGGCATCAGCTAGGATTGGTTTCGATGATGGCATAGGCCTAAGGCTGAGCTCTGAGGGTGCCGAAAAATCTTTGATAAGGGTGGTGTCCATAAGGACAGTAGGTAATCTAAAACTAAAAAGAAAAAAGAAAGATACAAGATTAGTTATACTCGAAGAGTTTTCTCTTAACCGTTCTCCCCGGCAACGGCGCCAGAAATGCTTGTTGGTATTTGTTAAGCCTACAGAAATATTATGATGGATAATCCGCAAGCGCACGGATACCGGTGAGCATTCCACCCGGGAGAGGGTTTTAAATATCGAATCCACAGAGAGAATGGTAAAGAGAGTATCTGAGGTATATAACTAATCAACTGAGTAGCTATCAAGGACTGGACAGAAAGAAGAGATAAGGAGCACTTAAGGATGTCTGGTTCTTATCCTCACAAGCTATGTCTCTATTGTTCTTATGGGGTGATTGTCTGAAGGCACACTTAGGAAAGGGAACCTCCCGAGAATCTAGGGGGAGTCCTACGGTTTCTATAGACGGGAGGTGGACTACGAAGGACTCAATGGTGCTGTCACCAGCACGATCTACCACACGATCCGGAATATAGAAGGCATTCACAAGCTAGCTAGTCTAAGCACCACGCTTACACTAAACATGCAACTTTAATTCAAGAGCGACAGGAATTAAAGTACTCAAAGAGTTATGAACCGTAAGAACAATAAAACCAATGGTGCTCACTTGAATAAGAAGTCGATCTTTCCCGCAAGGTCTCAGGATCAGGCTCCAATGGAGTTGATCCCAGAGGTAGAAGATGAAGAGGAGACACCGACAGGTCCGGGCCTTCCTTCAGTTTCGCCTCAACCGCTCTCTAATCCTCTCGAATAAGATTAGCTAGGTCTAATTAGACCGTGGATCTGATCTCTCAACTTGATACTAACTCTCCAACTCTAATTCTAATCTAGAGCTCTAATCTCAGGTAGGCATGGAGGATCTGATAGAATGAGTTGCCCTCTGCCCTGGGGTCAGGGGGTCTGCTTATATAGTCCAGAGGAGATGACGTGCACCGTAGGATCAAACCGACCTAAACATGTGGTTTAGATTGATCTTCATAGGCGGTGGAGGAACATTCCAGAAGCCGGGCCCAGATGGCGCCAGGGGGTGGCCGACCGGCCCCACCACTGGGCCGGTCAGTCTGGTGTGGGCCCCATTCGGGGTCCACTTCGGCCAGGTGGGTCCTTGATCCTTCTAGATGCTTCTTTTTCAGGTGCTAAGTCACGTTGAGTTCCGGAGCCTTCTGGAGTCTTCTAGAGAGGTTTCTTTGCATATTTTCTGAATAGTCCCTGCAAATTCATAGATTCACCAAAACTCGTGGAAATTGTCAATATAAACCCTAATAAGGTGATCTAATCATGTTTTAGCCCTTTTTCCATTTAATGTGAGGGATAAAATTCATAGATAAAAAGTGTCAACGGCGGTGCCAGGTGTTTGCCTGAATATTCCCTCGGGATCCTGCAGCTCCTTCTCATGGAAGATACATCAACTTGGCCCCCACTCCTCTTTGCCATGTGTCACCACCCTATTGGTGGCACCCATGGCAGCCAAGGGCCTCCTCCTACTCTCCTTGGCCTATAAATAGAAGGAGAGGGGGCTAGAATAGAGACACATCCCATTCCTCCCTCTCTCTCTTTAGAAACACTTGTTTCTCCTCTCATTTGATCTCTCATGGATCAAATGAGTTGAGGAGATGGCTATGTAGATGGTGATGTGGGTGAGATCCCAACTTGTTCTTCAATTACAGCAAAGTGAGTATTCTTGTATTTTCCAATTAGACTAAAGTGATGTTCATGCATGAGTGATATGTTCTTGAGTTCTTCGTTCGTTCATCATATAGAGGCTTGTGTTCTTCATGAATGCGCCTCCTTGATCTAGTTGACGAACAAGTTACTCACGCTTTTGCGTTTGTTCTTAAGTTAGAGGCTCATGTTCTTCACGAACACGACCCTTGATCTTTTGTTATAAGTGCATAAGTTTGCATTCCGTTTGTGTGAATTATCCCGTTAGATCTTGTTGGGATACATGAATCAGGTGACTAGTCGTTCTTCCTCACGCCAATCGATTCAATGATGAGTAAGGTCTAGCTCATTCTCGCGGGTTCGTCGCTCCGTATTTATACGGATTGCTATAGTGTTTCTACGGGGTGCCAGACGTAGCCGTGCTATAGTAGTAATCGGTGGTGTAGACGTGGTGTCTAGACTACGGGCTATCCTTCGAATGCCCTGTATCCCACAGTTTGTCTTGGGGTAGGCCGCGGTAGTGACAGCTGTTGGACCCTCTGAAATCCCCCACGTTTGGATACAGCGTGTAGGCAACCATTTACCATGAACCAACTGTTATAGCCAGGAGGGGCCGGTGTCCGAAGCGAGATCCTTATCCGAGCTTGTTCCCCTCTAGAATCGAGAACCTACAGGAAGCACCCCATCATCTCCCTACCATAGCTGGGGCTTGGTGTCCTTGGACCGTTCGTCTAGGATAGAAGGTAGTGTACATCATTCCTTGGATTCGATACCCTTTGGAATACTCCTGAGGTGAAGTGCTACAGTGGTATTTCCGTGCGCTTGCGGATTCTTTCATACCCGTCAGTATACCCAGGTGGATCTTACGCTCACGCTAGGTGTACAACTAGTGGTGAGGTTAAGAAATACCAACACATATGCAACCATAACCACAATTTAAATTTGGTGAACAAAAGATGTTGTGATTAAAGGTAGCATAAGTTTCTTGCTCAGTGCTAAACTCTCATTAGGCAAAGGTTCACTAGGCATGTAATTAACAAAGTTAAAGCACAACATAGCCTCTTTATCAAACTCAAGAAGTTCTAGCCTATCATGATCATCAAAAGGTAGCAAGGCATAGAATCAAAACATACTATTGGATATGAGCATGAATATATCAAAATAAAGATATCATATCCAAAAGTACTTTGAGAGTTTAATATGTACCTTAGCCTTCGAGCTTTTCATCGTGAGTGATCGTCCGGAGTTGAAAGCGGACAATCCTTGATGATCAAAGGTGGCTCGCGTAGACTTTTCTCAATTTTTCCCTTCGTGCCACATGTCATCAAGGTTGCTTTGAGTAGGATCACTTCTCTACTTTGTTTGCGGGGCTTCACACATGTCCTAAATGTCTTCATGTAGTTCCATGATCCTTCATGTGAGAGCCCAAAAATATCCGCGCCATTGGGTGTTGTCTTATGTGTGTAGTCCATTATGGTCTTCTTCAAACATCTCCTTGCGTCGGATGCCGCCAACTCGTGTCTTCATTTGCCAATGCTCCAGGGGTCTTTGTTTTGTTCCAAGCCTCTGAATTTCTTCATGAGTGGTCTAATGGAAGCATTCCCTAAGCTTCTCTTCGTTGTTGTCTTCCTCATCTTCGCCATCTTGTTCTCATCATATTGCAGCTGCCTCTTCTTTGGATTTCCCCCTGTATACATAACAGAACATATGCCAAAATATAATTCTATTGAAAATTTTATAAAATCACATTTCCAACGGGTACTCATCCATCTTAATCGGAGTCCAAATGAGGGAGTTATGGCTGTTTCACTTCAGCTTTGCTTGCTGTCCAGAAATTTTTAGGACGTGCAATCATCGGTGATTCAGCCATATCCGCTTGTAGGAACCTCCGATCGATTTGATTCTTAACTCGTTGGAAGCGTAACTTCGTGGGGCTTCTAAATATCCAAAGATACCCTATTGTTCTTCCCATGAGACTGCAAAAATCGATGCGAACAGAAACTTCGAAGATGATGAAGAGCTTGACCTTGTGATTTCGGGGGCATCGTGATTGCTTCCAATACCTATTGCTTGAACAAACAAATCTCCACAAACATTAGTCTTAAAATTTTAATTGACACGATGACTTACCTTGTTCACATGCTCTTGTGTAGGGTGTGGGCTCGATAGCGGATGATGGGCCACTAACCAAAGTTAGCACCTACCACTAAAGAGCGAATCTTGATGTCGCATACATCTTGTTGGGGTGTGTATGTAGAAAACTCATCGAACGTCTTGTGTCTAGCTTTTGACCTGCTTTCAAGGACACAAACAAGAAAACAAGGGTATTTGCAATAATAAAAATTATGGTTAGTCAAATAGAAAGGTAGATCACCCTAGGGTTCGAGTTGCCGATCCCCGGCAACGACGCCAGAAAAAGGGCTTGTTGACGGTTCAAAATCGTGTTGAAGTTCACCGCAAGCCTACAGGTGACTTGGTGCCTTTTTCACCAAGGAGGGTCCCCCAAGGTTTGTCAATCTAAGGATCGGAAGCAAACCGCTAAGGATCTCTACCTCGTCTAACCAAACTAACCTAACATTAAACATTGATTGCATATAAGGTAACCTTTGAGGGTGTATGTGTGGTGGCACAAGGTTGATCACATACACGAACATAGGCGAGGTAAATCGCCACTAAGGGGACGATTAAGCCTAGCGCCTTCTAGTTGTAGTTCCGACAAACGAGCAACAAACCAAGCATCTCATCTAAAAGCATCCTTAAACTCCTACCTCAGGCCTACCTCCTGAAGACATCCGCTCATTCGGGGGAAATCATCCTGTCACGATGCTCCCTTAATGAAGCGGGGGATCCACGGGCGTGCCCATACATGGACAAGTATACCAATCATGAAGGGTCAACATACTAGATCTAATCACCATGATTACATAAAGCACGCTATGTAGTCTAAACTAGCATTAGACTAAGGATCAAATCATATTCACGATAGGTAGAAAGTAAAGACGGAAACATGGAATCGCTTAAAGATCGGAAAACATGATTGTCATTACTCACATGAAAGTATGTATTACATCATCACCACCGAGATCATACCTAAGATGATGAACACGTAGCTCCAGAACTCCGCCATGGCACAACCACGCAGGGCGGCCATGGCGGCTAGGGTTGGCCTAGGCCATCCCCTAGACAACTTCGAGGTCTCCGCCGCTGTCGTCTCCCTCCGGTGCTCACTTCTAGGTTTCGCCGAGTTCTGATGAATGGATGTGGCGACCGTCGGAGGCAGGGGGTATAAATGAGCCGGGGAGCATGTAGGTCAAAGGGGAGGCCGAACCGGGCCCGGAACACCCCAGGCCGGTCGGCATGGGCCGGCCGGCCCAGGACCTTTTTGGCCTAGTTCAGGTCCATCTTCCTCCACGATACTTCTCGCACTTTCTTGAATATTTGCCGAAGTCCATGTGGGTCCTTGACATCGTTTTCCCCGCGGTTTAGATAAGGGTGCTTGGTGTGCAAACTCCCGCATCTTCCGTTTGGGTCCTCGGAGTTTCACAGCTTCATGCTTTGGTCCTCGGGTCGTTTGGAGTCATGTTCACTTCGTGTCTTGACTTGTGCGGGGCTTTGTGAGCTTCTCATAAAGTGCTTGATGAACTCTTCCCGGAAGTCCTCATTTAGGTACTTAATTCATGCGTAAACGACATACTCCAAAAACCACATGCAAGTGTGAACTTGTTACATCATTAGTGTGCCTAGTGGCGGGTTAGTTATAATTTAAAGCTCAAACCAAAGTGTAACAAGTGCTCTTGGTTGACGGAAATTGACCGTCAACAATGCGACACGTCTTTGGAGATCTTATAGGATGGATAATCGAGGCGTACGTCGATGACATCGTAGTCAAGTCAAAGAAAATGGGCAATCTGATCCCCGACCTTACGGAAGTGTTTACGAAGCTGAGAGAACACAAGGTGAAGCTTAACCCTGAGAAATGCGTTTTCAGGGTTCTGAGGGGCATGCTCCTCGGCTTTGTCGTGTCGGAACGCGGCATTGAGGCTAATCCCGAGAAGATCTCGGCCATCACTGACATGGGACTAATCCAGAATCTGAAAGGCGTACAGCGCGTCACAGGCTGCCTCGCAGCTCTTAGCCGTTTCATCGCTCGACTCGGAGAGCGCAGCCTGCCGTTGTACCGCCTGATGAAGAAGTCCGACCACTTTACATGGACGACCGAGGCTCAGGAAGCGCTCAACTCACTCAAGAATGTCCTGAAGAGTCCTCCAGTGCTCACAGCGTCGGCGCCAGAAGAGCCGTTGCTCCGATACGTGGCCACGACAACTCAAGTGGTGAGCGCTGCGTTGGTGGTCGAACGCGAAGAGCCCGGAAGGTCGCTCAAGGTGCAACGGCCGGTCTATTTTGTAAGCGAGATAGTCTCTGACTCGAAAACCTGCTACTCGCAAATTCAGAAACTAGTATATGATGTCCTAATCACCAAGCGCAAGCTTCGACACTACTTCGACTCGCATCCCATCACGGTGGTGTCCAAGTATCCGCTCGGGGAAGTGATCCAGAACCCTGAGGTTGAGGGAAGGATAGCCAAGTGGGCCCTCGAGTTGATGGGGCAGAATGTAGCATATGCACCACGTAGTGCCATCAAATCGCAAGTATTGGCGGACTTTGTCGCTGAATGGACAGAAATCCAAACTCCGTCGGTGCCGATCGAGCACGAGACATGGACAATGTATTTTGATGGCTCCGTCATGAAGGAAGGAGCGGGGGCAGGCCTTGTCTTCATCTCGCCTCTAGGCATGCGTATGGAGTACATGGTTCGACTGCACTTCCCTGCTTCCAATAATGTCGCCGAGTATGAAGCACTCATCAACAACCTTCGAATCGCGATCGAGCTTGGGATCTGCCGTGTCGAGATCCGTGGAGACTCAAAGCTTGTCGTAGATCAAGTCTTGAAAGAGAAAAATTGCATTGATCTGAAGATGGCAGCGCATTGTCGGGCCGTGCGTCAACTGGAGGACAAATTCCACGGGCTCGAGCTCCATCACGTGCTGCGTGACTACAATAAAGCTGCTGATATCCTCGCCAAGACAGCATCAAGCCGCAAGCCTGTACCAAACGGTGTGTTTGCTAGCGACCAGCACGCGCCGTCCGTCCGAGTCGATGAAGAACAATTACAAGAGTCAGAGGTGCTGGAAGTCGTGGAGATCGATCAGCAACCAGAGCCGAACTTAGAAGATCCAGACTTGCGGTTCCCGATCCTCGAGTGGCTAGTCAAGGGAAAGCTGCCTTCTGACCACACGGAGGCACGCCGCATCTTGCGGCAAGCCAAGGCGTTCGTCCTCATCGACGGCGAGCTCTACAAGCGAGGCGCGACAGGCATACTCATGCACTGCGTCTTAAGGGACCAAGGCCGAGAGCTGCTCCAAGAAATCCACGTCGGGACGTGCGGACATCATGCCGGCCCAAGGACCCTTGTCGGAAAGGCTTTCTGACAAGGTTTCTACTGGCCGACCGCAGTGGCCGACTCCAAAGACGTTGTGCGACGCTGTGAAGGGTGTCAGTTCTACACTCGACAAACCCACCTCCCGGCGCAAGCGCTCCAGACCATCCCCATCACCTGGCCTTTCGCTGTGTGGGGGCTGGACATGGTCGGGCCGCTCAAGCAAGCGCCCAGGGGCTTCACACACCTACTCGTGGCTGTCGACAAGTTTTCCAAATGGATTGAAGCCCGACCCATAGTGAAGGTCCGCTCCGAGGAAGCCGTGGCATTCTTCACCGACATCATTTATCGCTTTGGGATCCCGAACTCTATCATCACCGACAACGACACACAGTTCACGGGAAAGAAGTTCCTCAGATTTTGCGACGACAACAACATCCGTGTAGACTGGGCTGCTGTTGCACACCCGAGGACCAACGGGCAGGTCGAGAGGGCCAATGTCATGGTCCTGCAGGGATTGAAGCCTCGGATCTTCAAACGACTCGAGAAGTTTCGGGCAAGATGGGTCGCTGAGTTGCCATCCGTCCTCTAGAGCCAGCGCACCATGCCTAGTCGAGCCACCGGCTTCACGCCGTTCTTTATGGTGCACGGGTCGGAAGCTGTCCTCCTGATGAACATCGACTACGGCAGCCCAAGAGTTCGAGCATACACCGAGGAGGGGAACCAGGTCGCACTCGAAGATGCTACCGACCAGCTTGATGAAGCATGTGATGTGGCACTCCTACATTCGGCTCGATACCATCAAGCTCTGCGACGCTACCACAAGCGCAACGTGCGCAAACGCGAGTTCCAGGTCGGAGACGTAGTACTCTGATGAATTCAGAGCAACAAGGATCGGCACAAGCTCGCACCCCTGTGGGAGGGGCCATTCATCGTTGATCAAGTGCTCCGACCAGGGACATTCAAGCTCCGGTACGAGGATGGCAGAGTCATCTCCAACACATGGAACATAGAACACCTACAACGTTTTTACCCTTCAGTAATGTTCCTCATTCTATCTTATGATCAATGAATAATGACATATGCTTTTGTTCACAATTTCATAAGTCCTCAAGCTTTCGCGTTGGCATCTTCTCTACATGCATCAACATTTTCTAAGGCTGAGCGGCAAGCGACCCTGCACTCATGCAGAAACGCTCACCGCTCGGGGGCTACCCGGGGCACGATGCCCTCCTTTCGTTTTCCCGTTTTCAAAACAAAATTCTCCGACGAGCATGTCGTAACCAATCGCACGCGCAAGCAGTTTTTTTTGGTGGAATGCCCTATCTCGCGAAAGAAAAATATGTCGATCTGTGCGCGTCTCGGCGCTACCGCTCTTTCAAAGCTCCTAGCACCCACGCCCCCGCGGTTACGGTGCGAAGACTTGTGAGCACGGCTCAGGCCCGCAGGTCACCGTCCGACCTCTTTCAAAAAGTGCTTTGGTAACCGTTCGGGCTCCGACCCAAAACGACTTTGACGAAAAATGCGCAAATCACTTCTGAATCTCCCTAAGTGCTCGGGGGTTGCGAACACGTGGCGTCACTTTGCGGCTCAGGTTGGTTGAGATCTCCGTCTCCTACGCCCCCGCGGCTCCAGAGTAAGGTTCGATCGGCGTGAGTTTATAAGTACTACCACTCCATTCCACAGTCGTCCCCGAGTGCTCGGGGAATGCTTCAGCAGTGACAGGTTTAAACAAAACGAAAATTGTTTGAGGCAATACACATACAAGTTTGACTTGGTTATCTACGATACAAAATGATACATCTAACTAGAAGGCCTGGAGCTGTCTTCAACTTCTGGTGTGTCTTTTGGAATCAGGTCCAGGTCCTTCATCGCTACATCAGCCATGGCGTGGGTGAAGGCGGCGTAGTCCTCCTCGAGCTTGACATACTCATCATCCGAGTAATCGAGAGCCCAGCCGCCGCTCAACGCCTTGCGGTCCAACCCCTTGTAGTGCGAGTCGAACATGGCAAGAACCCGATACACCACCTTCTGAGCTGTCGCCAACTCTCACTCCTTGACTGTGCCCGGGAGAAGCGCCACCCGATCCCCAAACACCTAGGGAGGCATCTGGACGGATGGAACGCCAAGGTCTGACAAGATCCATTCGATAAACCGGCCGAATCTGGCACGGTCCGTGAGGTCCTTCTGGCGTGTCGCCTCCGCCTCGCGCTGAGCCTTCCTAGACTCCTCGAGCTCGGCCTTGACCGCTGAAGAGGGAGAATGAGCCAGAGGTTAGTTATGAGGAGCACAAGCAAAAGAAGGGAGGGACAAGGCCAAAGGATTGTACTCGAGAGCTGGTCCGACAAGTTCTTGGCCACCCCCGTCATCTCGTGGATCTTGAGCTCAGCGGCGGTGACCTTGCCCGCTTCCTCCATGATCATCGTGGCTAGTGCGGCGCGAACCACGTGAAGCCCTGCCGACACAAGAAGACAAGTCAACATTGCCTACAAACAACACGAAGAAAAAAGAACTACGGAAGCCGAAAGTGTTTGGTTGCTCACCATCAAGGTCTTGCTCCAGCTTGGCAGTGCCATCGTGGAGCCGGGTCCCCTCGTCGGTGGCTTCCTGCAGCTTGGTGGCGAGGTCACCCACCTGCTTGTTAGCCTTGTTGAGGTCCACCCCGGCATGGAACAGGTCCTGCTCCAGCTCGGCCACCCTCTTCTCGAGCGCCGCCTTCTCCTGGGCGGCAGCCTGGGAAGCAGCTTTGGCGGCGGTTGCTGCAGTGATAGCAGCCTGAGCGGCCTCGGTGGTGGTCGCGGCTGCGGTGCGCAGCTCTGTGTCTATTGTCTCCGCTTGGGCAAGCTTCGCCTCCAGGGCCGTCCTCTCCGTCACGGCGGTGTCTGCGGCCGACTGTGCAGCTACTGCACAATCCTCCGCGGGCTTTACTGCGACTTGGAGCGCAGTCCTCGTCGACGCTTCGTTCGCCACCGCCCCTGCAGCAACCAGTCGGGCGGCCACCAGCTGCATTTCCAACTGTAACTTCTCGGCCTGGAGCTCCTCGATAGTGCGCGCCTTCTTGGCGCCGCAGTTTGCGAGCACCTGTTCCGAGTAGAATATTATCTACGGCGACGTCTGCAAAGACAAAGAAACAAGACCAAGACCGGGCTCGGCAAACTCACCGTTGTGGCGGGGAGGACGAGCTCATTGACCACTCTTTCTGCCCACCTTAAGCCCCATTCGAGGCGGTGACGGGCCGCAGCCTCTTCGTCCTCACTGTCGTGCGGCTCGACCTCGTGGGTCCTAGCCCATGAGGAGCGCACGAGGTCGGGGATGTGCTCTTCCCCCTCCGATGGTGCCGACAGCGACCCCGCGGCCGAGAAGGAGCGAGCTCCCGAGCTCTCCCCGACTTCCCGGATCATATCTGGGGAGACGTTGCCCGCCACATCTTCAGGAGCGACAGGCACCTGCGGTGGGCACCACCACGCTTGCAGGAGGCGCCGCCGCACTCGCGGTGGACGTTGGGGGCACGACGGTGTTCGGCACCACCTCCGCCACCTTGGTCGTGGACTCCTTGCGGTTGGCCCCGGCCATCTCGACCACGGTCGCAACCGCGGAGGTGGACGGCACGACCGCCTCGGCCGCTGGCTCCTCCGGCCCCGACAGGCACTCTTCCAGCTCGGCCCCGAAGGTGGCAATATCGTCGCCCGAGAGGCTGGGCCTTTCAAGGTCAGCGGCCTCCTAGGGCTGGATAGACGCCTCGGGAGCTGCCGACGCGCCAGCATCACGATCGACGGTGGGCGCCATCGGGGGCTCGACCTCCTCGGGGGCTGTTTGCCCCCCGACCACTCCACCTACTTCCGACGCCAGTGGAGGCGGCGCCGCCTCGGGGACCTTGACCGCTTCGGCAGCCCCGCTCTCGGCCTGCGCCGTTGCCGACACGGGCGGAGGGGTCGCCGGGCGGGGCTCGGATGGAGGACCGTGCACGACCAAGACCACATGTTTCTGCGGCGCGATGCTGAATACGCCAGTGTCGGAGCGCCTGGCACGAAAAAACAAATTGAAAAGCGAACGAAGGACAGCAAGAACGAAACAACAAGATGATGCGGGATAGTACGTACGTGGAGGAAGTGATGCGGGCCCGCTTGACGGGCCTAACAACCACGCCCGATGACTCAGGGGCTGACCTCTTGACCGTCGCCGCGTCAGACGATGGTCCCCGACCTCCACCTGGGGCGAGGGAGACCTGCACAGACGGGGCTCCACCGCCTGGGATGACCAAAGATTGAAGATGATGCGGGGGTGTGCTCGTGTTTCCCTCCTGCGGCGCACTCGGGGAAGACGTCGGCGGTGTCGATCTCGCCCCGGACGGCGACCGCCTCTTCGAGGAACGTGACTCCCGCCGCGTTCTGTCACCGGAAGAGCGGTGGGAGGACGAATCGCAATCCGCCGGCCGCCTGGACGAGTCGTCCCGCCGTGGAGAATCTCTCCTCACCCTTGGAGGTTGATGGCTGACGGGGCCAGCCCGGGAGTAGGTCACCCTCCGATCCTCTTGGGCGGGGTGAGCAGTCAGGTGCGAGCTAGAGCTTGACCCCTGCTCACGGACGGTCGGCACCGACCGCCGCCTCGAGCTGGCCTCCGTGGTCTGCTGCTGAGGAGGGGGCGACGCAGACGGCGTCGACAGAGCGCTCCAGTCAACGCTAGCGCTCCTTTCGTCGCCGGTCCACGGCGGCGACGGCGAGGGGTCCTCGTCCGAGGAGACGGCAATCTCCTTCCGCTTCCGGCACTTGGCGTGGCAGTCGTTCCGCTCGCGCTTCGCGATCTCCTCTTTTTTGTGCTTGGCCTTGCGGTCGGCCCTCCTCTTCTCCGCGGCGGTGTTGGAGCGATTTCGTATCGCGTCCTGGGGGAGAGAAGGCTTCGCGGGGATAGGGTCCGTGGACCACAGCTAAGAACAAGAAAAAGGAAAGGAATCACTACGACGGCCAAGAGCTCCGAGAAGACACTATCAACAAAGACACCAAAACTAGTCGGAAGACTAGTCGGAAAAAGGGGGGAAACTTACATATTTTTTGGTGCCCTCGAGGGGAAGCATGGGCAGAAACTGGGATGGTGGCCACGAGTACGACACCTTCCTGATGGCCAGTCCCACACGGCGCTGGATCTCATCCAATGAAGGCGACTCGGGCGCCGTCACGGTCCCTTCGAAGGGCGCCCTGTTGGGCATCATCTGACAGATGCGTAGGGGCCGCCGCCGGAGCGGGACGATCCCCAACACGTGGTACTGCCCGATGACGGTCGCCAAGTCGACCCCGGCATTGCGGAGCCGGGTCAGGACCGCCCAGCAATCCTTGAGCAGCTTCGCCTGCTCCGCCTCCGGGGGCCCGTGGCTCCAGTTCTTTAGCACCTCGGCGATTGAGGCGCCGGTGTACTCCGGCAGCAGATGCACGGGGTCGTTCTTGAGGTAGAACCAACCATTGTGCTAGCCACTGTTGGAGCTCGTCAGCGAAAAGGGGATGTAGTCCTCCCCCTACCCTGCTTCATCCGGAGGTTGGTGCATCCAATCGTCACCGGGATCCTGCCATCCTTCAAGCAGACGAACTTGAAGAAGTACCGGAAGAGGTGCCGGTGAGCTCCCACTCCCAGGTATCCTTCGCACGATGCCTCGAACGCCACCATCTGTTGGATGTTGTTCGGGTTGTGGTCCTGGAGTTGAAGCCCGTACTCCCAGAGCACCGCGCGGATGAACCGCCCGGCAGGGATGGAAAAGCCGTGCTCGTGGAACGCCACGAACGAGACGACGTAGCCTGGTGGAGGACGTGGGATGGACTCGCCCTCTGGCACCTTCCATTCCTCAGCAACGGTGGGCGCCGGCAGCTGCCCTTCGGTGACAAGGCGGTGGAGAGTCGCGCGGGTGACGTTGGAACGGGTCCAGTTCGACATGGTGTCGTCAAGCTCCTGGACGCGACGCGTGTGGAAGAAGCGGCGGCAGCACAACAGACTGCGAAGAGTAGAGGAGCGGGCGGTGCTAGCTATAGCGAAGATTAGGGGAGCAAATGTTTCGAAACTCTATCGGCGCGCGGTTAATAAGGAACAGACGTAGGTGCCGGCCTTAAATGTTGGCCCCACCACACCGAAAGGCCGCCCACTCAGAGGGCGTGCCCCCCGGGGGACTGGCGCATGCCTGTGCGATGGTTCGGCACCCGGTGGGCCCGCGAGTCAGAACCAACCGCGCACAATTCCCTCAACCCGTCATATCAACCACGTCAGCCACGATCACCACGACGGGCGTGACCGCCGATGCGGCCACGAACGCCTTGACCAGAGATTTCGAAACGGCAACAACATTTCAAGATTAAAACCCCACA
This sequence comes from Cenchrus fungigraminus, assembly GCA_036936925.1. NCBI lineage: Eukaryota > Viridiplantae > Streptophyta > Magnoliopsida > Poales > Poaceae > Cenchrus > Cenchrus fungigraminus. The sequence continues at coordinate 14,420,995 of CM072779.1, forward strand.
AGCGAGTCTACAACTCCCTAGTGGGCTCGGGGGCTACATCCGGCGGATGCGCTCGCGCGCACCCACCGAGGAAATCAAAAGGAAAAACTACCACGACACTTCTTCGTCTCTAAACCTGTGAGCGAGTCCTTGACTCCCACCCCAGGTTCGGGGGCTACTGACGAGGGCCTAGATTAGGGCCCCCCTAAGCGACAAGATAATCACCCTTGAGATGGAGTCTTCTGGCACCATTGACAGCGTCAAGGCTAAGATCCAGGGCAAGGAGGGATGCAGATCTTCGTCAAGACCCTCATCGACAGGACGCCCCATCTTCGACTAGAAGGCGGTTCGCACGACAACCTTCCGCCTCGCACGGCAACCTTCCGCCTCGCCTCTGACTACCTTCCGTCTTGCATGACAACTCTCCGCCTTGCACGAGTACTTTCCGCCTCGCCTCCGACTACTCATTCGCACGAGTAGTTTCTGTCTCCGACTAAGGCGGGGCCCACACATGGAGGTCGGAGCGCGGGATCAAGGGCCCCACACGAACGTGGCGCTGCCCCAATGCTCGAACTTCCCCGCGACGACACGCAAGGCTCTGGTTCTCCACGCCATGCAAACACCGCAGCTGGCGGGACGCGTGGGCGGCTTGTTCTGACAGGAGCCGTAATACAGCATTGTGCTCCCGCACGGCCTTCAACACACCGTCCTGTCCAACCTGTGGCACACCACCCCGTCAGAGCAGGTACTTAATGACCATCTACGGGCGGCGCCTACCTACACTTAGGCCGTAATATGGCAGGCCTAATCAACTCTCAAGAGAGCTGAGTCATCTAAGGAGGACTCAGAGAAGGCGCTAAGTACTCAGAATAAATAGTGCCGCCCGCACACACGGCAATCGCCAACACCACTACAGCTCAGCGCCCTTCAATACTTCCTGACAGACATCGACATGGGAAAAGACCTCCCAACACCATAGTACTGTAGCATGTATTTGTATCCCTTTTTTGCCCCTCACCCTTGTGTCTATAAAAGGGGGAGGATGGCAACCGTTTTAGGGGCTGGCTGATAGGACGTTGGTTGTTCATTCACCATACACACGTAGCTCGAGCTACACCCACAGGGACTTGGGTTCCGACACCCTCTCCCGACTAGTTTGTAACCCCTACTACAGACTTCCCTGGCATAAGAACACGATCGCTCGAAACTAGACGTAGGATATTACTCTTAGGAGGCCCGAACCAGTATAAACCCTCATGTCTTCTGTGCCAACCATCCGGGTCCGACACACGATCCGATACAAATTCACTGCCAGCGGTAGAGAACCCCGACACCCAGGGTATTACATGCCGCTTCACCCCGTTGGTGTCCGAATTATGTTATACGATACTTGGGTTTCTTTTTATTTCCTCATTAAATTCGGAAATTAATATTTATTTTTATTTTGTGGTGCAGGCTACGTGCAGCAGGGCTTCTTCCCCTTGTGCGTTTGGTCGAGGGGGACTTGATGCGGAACGCTATGCGGCCGGCGGATTGCAGATCGCGCTTCGGGTTCGACTACCAGCTGATCTGCACGCTCCTAGACTGGTGGCGCCCCGAGACGCACAGCTTTCATTTCCCCTGGGGGGAGATGACGCTAACTTTGGAGGACATGGCCCTCCTCTTCGGGCTACCGTGCTCAGGGGAGCCCATGGGGCTGTTGACCCCCCCCCCCGACGGGTGGCGCGACGATATCCTGGCGAGGTTCGCCGGAGTAGTGCGCGTCCCGACGCGCTAGAGGTGACAGCCTTCACCAACTCCCACGGCCCCACGAGTGCTTGGTTGCGAGGCTACAGCGTACGTAACTCGATCTATTTATGTATCGTTTTTTCATAGTATCGCAAGTACTGACTGAAATTTGAATGTTTGCAGGCCTCGTACATGAGAGAAGATGCCGACGAGCAACAGGCACTTGGAAGTGTACCTGTTGTGGCTGTTCGACTACGTGATGTTCTGCGGGTCCCAGGGAAACGCGGTGTCGAGGTTCCTGACCCCCCACGCTCGGAGGATCGCCGACGCCACTGTGGAGGAGATGCCCCAGATCAACTGGGGTGCTGCAATTTTGGTCGCGGCGTACAGGGGCCTGTGCTCCGGGTGCACCAAGACGGGGACCCAGTCGATTCTCCTCGGATGTCCTCTCCTGCTGCACCTGTGGAGCTACGAGCGGCTTCCTGTCGGTCGGCTGATGGTCGACCGATCAGCGTACCAGGCACTGTCGGAGGGGCACGACCCAGCAGATAGGCCGACCATGTGGTCGATGTGGTGCCACCGCCAGGTTCGTACTTCGAGCTAACTTCGTTCGTTAGCTGTCAGAAAGTAATGCAATTCGTCGAGCTAACTTATTCGCTTGTATGCAGCTCTCTTGGTCGGAGCAGACCAGGAGGTCGTACCTGGACTTCGTCGGGCAGATCGACACCCTCCCGGACGTTGAGGTGATCTGCGAGCCGTTCACCGCCGCCTTGGTCGCCGCAGGTGCACCGCAGGGTCTCTCGACCTTGTGCTTTCGGGACCGTCAGTTCTGGATGACGAAGACGCCGCTCGTCCACGACATGTACGTCGAGGAGTACCACGTCGAGCGCGTGATGAGGCAGTTCGGCCTCTACCAGGCTTCGCATGTGCCCTTCGCACACACCGTCGACTCGGCCGTGCACTAGTAAGTGCATTCAAAACTTCATTAGTTTCCGTTGACGAGTGACGGAAGTTAGTTTGCTGGCCGATTCGCTGTTTTTGTTGTAGGTGGACGAGGAAGGGGTCGAAGACTTCAGCCCCTTTTTTGGCAAAGCTGCAGCCGTACCTGGACGCGTGGGTGAACGCCGCCGCCCCGGACCACGTCGTCGTCGAGCCGCGCTTACGCGACGACGACGCCTGGAGAGCGTACCTGTAGTGGTACAAGCCGAGGACCCAGACGCGTGTGACGTACGTCCCACCGAACCCTCGCCTCGACCTCGTGCCAGCGTCGGCGTGCCCCTTCCGACGTGATCAGACCCACAACATCTTAGTAAGTTCAATTTCGTTACATCAAATTAATTCACATTTGCTAACGTTGTTTCGTACTACTAATCCGTCCGATCTTGACAGTACGACACAGCTCGGGAGATGTACATGCTGGCCCAGCACGTGGGGATGATGATGGGCCACATGACGTTGGACAGGATCCGGACGGAGATGCAGAAGATGGTGAGCCTCGGGCGGCGGTTGATGCACGCGGTGAACTTCCGCGGCGACGAGGGGTTTCTCCTTCCACGAAACCCCTCGTCCTCCAGCAGTTGTGCCTCCACCTCAGCTTCGTACCAGGCACCCTCGTCGTCGGCACGTCCACCGTTCGCGCCCACTCTGTCCGCTCCGTACATGCCGCGGCCGAGTTCTTTCTACACCGCCGCCGCAGGTACAAGTTTTTTCATCCTAGTTTGCACAAGTTTTTTTGATTCGTGCCTGACTTCTGTTTTTATAGAGAGACCACCACCGGTACCTACAGGACCGGGGACTTCGTCTTGGGCAGGTTCACCGATTCTGCAGGATCCGGTGATTCGTCCACCTCCTTCGGCTGTCCCCGACCTGTCCCCTCCTTCCTCCTACTTCGGAGGCGAGACACCACCGCTGGGTTCAGGCCTCAAGTTTCACTACGCCGACTTTTTGTTCTGCGCCGACGACAAGATCCGCCACGACGCGGACGTGATCGGTCCTACACAGCTGGCAGGAGCCCTGCTCGTCGGGACCCAGCCGACGCAGGAGCAGCGCGCGGCGATGATGGAGGACTTCCACGACACGATATCGCGTGCAGGAGCGGCGTTGGCGGCGGCAGAGTCAGTGGAGGTGGAGGCGCGGGCGACCGGAGGGGGGGCCGGCCCGTCTGGCTCAGGTGCTCCCTTAGCGACACCGCCCCCGAGCCGGCGGCCGGAGGACGCGATCGCCATCCACCAGAGCCCCTCACGTACCCCACCCACCACACGAGGGCTGCATAGAGGGCGGCGGCAGCGGCGAGGAGGGAGCACCACGGCCCGCCACGACAGACGAAGCGCGGTCGTATTTAGATTTGTTTTTTGACACTTGTCGTGTAAACTATTTTTGTTTTGTATAATTATTTTATGTATTTTCATATTTATTTCCGTGTTATTTCGCATTTATAATTTAAGGAAAACCAAATGAAAAACAAAAAAACAAGAATAAACAAACTAGAACATTTAAAAAACAAACCACATTTATAATTTCAGGGAAAATCAAATGAAAAAGAAATAAAAAACACAAAAAACCATCCAGCCACCGTTTCAAGTGGCGGCTGCTGCCAGCCAGCCAGCCGCCACTCAACCCCGGCATGCCGCCACTGTTGCAAACCTGCCACCCTGTGCTGCGGCGACAGGTCCTTACCGCCTTAATACGCGGCGGTAGGAGGCGGTAGGTTCCTACCGCCGCGTCAAACGGCGGTATATATATATATATATATATATATATATATACATGTTGCTAGTATTTGGGCCTGTGAGCCATGCGTGTCAAACTCTAAACGAAAGCCCAACAATGCGAAGGCGCTAGGGAGACCCATTAACCGCACGAATTCTCACATTCCTCCCTTTGTTTTTCCTTCGAGCTCGCTCGAGTGAATTTTACACTCCGTGACCGGCGGTTTACCCGCTTGACCTCCGATTTCTTTGAGCGACTAAATTCCCTCTGGGCCTCACGACCTCTGCATTTATGGAGCACGACTATCTACAGTCCACGCCAACAAAAATAGAACCGGGCATCACTGCCATTGCCATTGCCAGAGGCTCCCTCCCCTTCGAATTCGTCGACGCAACAACCTCGCTCGTCGTTTGTTTTCCGCCATGGAGGCTTGGAGGAAGGCCGCCCTGTGCCGCGCCCTCCTTGTGCTGCTCGTCGTCGCCTCCAGTGAGCTTCCTTCTCTGCCATCATCGTTACGCTTCAGGTTTTTCGAAAAAATCGTTACGCTTCAGGTGATGACGAGACGAGAGAGCTCGGGATTTTCCTGTGTTGTGATCTCGTCGTTTCTCGCTTCTCTCCTCTCGCAGGCGCGGCGGTGTCGAGTGCCCAGGACGAGAGCTGCTGGAAGGACGACGACCACCACCCGATCTGCATGACCGAGGACTGCATGATGACCTGCAAGGATCACGGCCACGCCGACGGCCGCTGCAACTGGGGGTGGCGCCGCCTCATCCCCCACTGCCAGTGCCTCATGGCCGACTGCTAGAGACGAGGCGTCGGATCTGTGCGTCGACGCGTCGAGCACGCGCTAGCTCTCTCTGTAGTCCTTACCCCCCCCCCCCCTCCCCCCTGTGCCGTGCTACTGTCATGACGTCACGGTATTCATGATTCTTTCAGCTTGTTCAGCTATTGGTGCTAGTATATCCAGATTTAATCACGATTTTTGCAATTGATGCGGCTCAAATTGAGAGCGAGGAAAATAACATACTCCCTCCGTCCCAAAATTATTGACGTTCTGGAGATTATCAGACAACTTATGAGGGAAGCAAAATGACCATGCAGTCCCCACTGATTAGGGAAAGATTTGGTCGCCAAACTGATTAGGGAAAGGTTTGTTACGGGTCCTGCATGGCTGCATGCAGCCGCCGCACTCTTGGCGCTGGCGCGCGCCATGCAGCTTTAATTGGCGCCGATTTTTTTTTGTTTGGAGGAATGCAGCGCTAACTATTTTCATTTCACGAAAAAAACTGGCGGCAGCAATTAATTCCAAATGCATTCCCTGGCGCCAAACACCCACGGTCTATAAATCTGAAACCCAGCAGCCATTATGCGTTCCCTTCAGCACCCTGTCACCTGATGAACACACTGCATCATCAGGATGGCCAAAATAGATCTCAACCTTCCTCCAGTTGACGAAGAGGCAGATGGTTCATCTGATTGCAATGGAGTTGTGCCGGATCAGGAAGAGGATGCCATGATTGGCGCCCATGAACATGAACACGATGAAGGTGTTGTTGCCGTAGATGGCATCCAGATTGTGCATCATTTCGACCTCAACTTTCATGATGCGGAGGCCCAAGAAGAATTCATCCCAGGTTAGGAATTTGTACCGAAAGATACATCATTTTCATATTCTTTTGTAAATCGTGATTAGCCATGTAGATTTATTTATTTTTATTATTTGAAAAGCCTGCATATCGTTCTTGTAGAGGCTGCCAATGATATCAATGCTGAACCTAGTGGGGAACGAGTAGTAGAACAGAAACATGCAGGTACTAACTGGTATATAATCAAGTGCAACATTATTATTCTAATAATTGGATAAAACTAATACTGAATGTCACCATAACAATAGATGAAGACCATGGGGTACCTGATCTCAACTTTGATGATGCTGAAGAGATGCTACCGGCACATCAAGGTAGTCATGAAAATTGATTTGTTTGTTGTGTATAATTGTGTTCTCTCCTACTCACCTGATTTATTGTTTGCTTCTAGATTCTGTTTATGGTTTGCAAGACCTGGAGGATGACATACAAGACTATGGCGTGTATGCTGACGAGGTTAATATAGAGTTTGATCAAGAGGAATTGCCAGACTCAGAAGATGAGGTCAATGATCATGCAAATGAGAGAATTAAGGTCAAAGATTTGAAAGAAAGAGAAAGGCAAGACATTTATGAAGCTTTGCTTGGCTTAAGTAACCGTGGGAAATTAAAAAAAAACAGCACACATATTGTTGCTCGAAGGTTCAATGTAAAGTTACGTACAGTACAACGTGTTTGGCAAAGAGCAAAAGAATGTCGTGCAGATGGAGAATCAGTTAATGTTAGGTCTAAGAAATCCATTAATTGTGGCAGGAAAAGGGTTTCTGTGGACCTCTCAATGATTGCTGCTATTCCATTACATAGAAGGACTACTATAAGATCATTAGCAAATGAGCTTGGTGTTAAGAGAACCACACTGCATAGGTTGTTCAAAGATGGGGAGATAAGACGGCATTCTAGCTCACTTAAGCCTTATCTGAAGGAAGAAAATAAGAAAGCAAGGGTCAGGTGGTGTCTGAAGATGTTAGATCCTGATACTTTGGATAACGAACCCAAATTCATTGATATGAGATGCATTATCCACACAGATGAGAAGTGGTTCAATGCTACAAAGAAGAACATGACTTTTTACATGTTACCTGATGAAGAGGATCCACACAGGACTGTGCAAAACAAGAATTCAATTGATAAGGTGATGTTATACTCGGGAGTTTCTATGCCTTGGTTTGATGATGATGGCAACTGTCTTTTCGATGGCAAGATAGGCGTTTGGCCATTTGTAAAAAAGGTTAAGCATACCATTTGATTGTGAATTAATTATTTTATTTATATGGTTGCAGCAATTTTCTTACACTAACTTGTCTCATGTTATACCAGGAACCAGCGAAAAAGAAAAGCGGAAATAGACCAAGAGGAACACTTATAACCAAGACCATCAAGGTGGGTCGGGACACTATGAGGTCTTATATGATTACTAAATTGTTGCCAGCTATCAAAGCCAAATGGCCTAGAGAGCTTGCCCACAAAACCATATGGATTCAACAAGATAATGCACCGTCACATGTACCAGCCAATGATCCGCAATTTCTTGCTGCAGTTCGTGAAACAGGTCTAGACATACGCATACTGAACCAGCCACCAAATTCCCCTGATATGAACTGCTTAGATCTAGGATACTTTGCATCTCTTCAGTCACTGACACAAAGGAGGATATCTAGAAATATAAATGAGCTGATAGAAAATGTGCTTTTAGAATATGATGAACATAGACCAGAGATTCTTTATAGAGTCTTCCTGACACTACAAGCGTGCATGATCGAAGTTATGAAAGCAAGAGGTGGTAACAAGTACAAAATCCCTCACATGAGCAAGGAAAAGCTGGAGGCACTTGGCATTCTTCCAAAAGTTTTGAGTTGTGATAAAGAACTGGTAGAGAGCTGCATGGAGTTCTTAGCAACATAATTGTATCATAATGTATTTGACCTGTCTTTCAGAGACTATTCTGTATTCATGACAAAATAAATGAGTTCTTATTTTATAAAAATACCATGCTGACCACAATAACAAATAATTACTTAAAGTCTCATTTCATAAAGTATAACTAATCCTAAGGACTTGACCTCTTCACAACCTTGCTGTAAGCAGGAATGAAGGCGCAGAGCAAGTCAGTAAGCTTATCTTTGAACTCTCCATCATCTTTAGCCTCTGATTTTCCACGCACGTCCATGCCATCATCATACCAAGTTGACATTCCTTCATCATCTGTCTCTGCATCTGAAATTGAGACTTCTGTCTTCCGAACAACCCTGTCCTCTGCACCAATTTGCTGCGCCTTCGTCTCTGCAACAATTTGCTTCACCTTTGTCTCTGTAACACTTTGCTGCTCCTCCATCTTCAGAGTAAAATGCTGCAGCTCTGTCTCTGGTACAAATTCCTGCACCTCCGTCTTTGGAACAATCTCATCGTTGCTGTGAAACATAGAGGACCCTTCCACGCCGTCTTCTGTTTCTTCAGAATCAGGGATCAACTCGAATTCATCCCCGACCCCATCTTGTGTATCTTGGACAAAATCCTTTCCTTCAACGACGATGCGATTGTATACTCGATCCCACCATGTACCACCACGACGATTCCGGCGACGACCTTGGTTGCTGCTGCGTGGACCAAGCACCCTGCGCCTCCATGTATTGCGGCGGCCACCAGGGATGTTGCTACCACCAGTTAGCATCTTTGGGACTTGCGTCTACACTCGAGGGGGAGCTGCAACGGCGGCGCCGGCGTGGGCGAGGTGCGCTACAGTCGGCGCTGACCAAGAACGGCGGCGGCGGCAGCAAGGTGCAGCATCGAGAGAAAATTAGATGCGCAGGGGAACGGGGGAGGTGTGACGGAACGGAAGGCAGACGTGGCGAGAGATTTAGGGGATTTGTTTTTTTGTTTCTGGGTCCGCGCGATGTCCAAAAGTTAAAACGTCAATCTTTTTGGGACAAATTTTGAATCCTAAAACGTCATTCTTTTTGGGACGGAGGGAGTAGATTTCCATTCAGAGTCAGCACTGCTAGTTCTGCTCGTGTCATAGGCCCCGGCAGAAGGTCAGTATGTATGCTTTGCTGTCAGAATTAAACTCGGCTCCAAGATGTGATGCACGTAATTATAGGCACGATTCATACCACCAGTTATGCCATCCTTCTGCGCAACGGAGACTGCTGAGCCATTTTCACGGCCAGTGCTCGAAACGCTATTTTGGCACCGGAGACAAGCCTGCGTTCGCAACGATTTTGGCACGGGGGTTCAGCGGCTTGAACAAACGTTTTACCGTGCACGGACGGGATCGGCAGGCAGGCGCCACGAGGGGCGGGGAAAAGGAGAAAGCAGCTACTAGCAGAAGCACTGGTGGGTGCACCACTGCTCCGGCGCGCGACAAGCAAAAGGCTGCCACAGGCCGCGGCCCGCCGACCCCTTCCCACGTTGCGTGGTGCGCGCCTGCGCGGGAGCGGATGCGGCGGGATCGGCAGGAGAGAGGGATCGCGAGAGATCGCCGAGCCCCACCACGTGGGTCGTGCGCCCTCGCCGCGCAAGCTCGGCGCGGCTCGTGTGCCTTGCCCAAAGCCAAAACGCAAGGCTCCACCCGCAACCGGCCGGCGGCCGCTGGCTGATGGCGGGGTGGCGACGGCGACCGCGGTGTCGCGGCGCCGCTTGGCTTGCTCCCGTCGCGCTCGCGCGCACGCACAGCGTTTACAGGTGTAGCGCCTGCCGTGTCCAAGCGGCAGGGTGGTGCCGTGAGCGGCCAGTAGTAGCATGACTGTTTGGCCCATCCTCATTCCTGCTGCCTCGGACGTGCCCTCTCTCCTCCTCGCCGTCGTCGTCAACTCGTCATCATAGCTCGCACACGCCCGGAATAGGAGCCGGTACGTGCAGATGCCGTGAAGAAGAGAAAGCACTGCCATTCCGGTTCTGGCGGATCCGATTACGATTTTTACCAGCACAGATGACAGATCGGACCAAGAGAACGGTCACTGTCATTTTGAGTAGTCAGAGCATGGAAGCGTACAGCAGGGATAACAGTAGAAGGACCACACTACAGTACAAGCATCGGTCCGATTCCCCGCCGGCACCCTTGATCTTTCCGGGAGGCCTGAAAGGTGCCGCTTGGAAAGAGAGGCGCCATTTGTATTCGCAATTGCAAAGTCTTTTTTTTAAGAAGCGATTGCAAAGTCTCATTTTCATCTCTTTTTTGGAACGACTCATTATCATCTCCAAGAATGGTGCTGTGCAAATGTAGCTCCAACGGCAACTTTTTTGCCCAGCGTATCAATCACATTTCAAACCCGCACGAACGCCCGTCCGGAGCAGGAGCACTGTGGTACCGTTGCGCGATGGGGAACGGTGAGCAGCAGCTTTCTAGAAGCTTATTGGCAGCACTCCTTAAACATGCCCTTAACCAAGGAACGGCAGGTCACCAACCCATTCAAACTCGCTGGCAGCCGCGGCGAAGCGTTTTGAAAAAAGAGCGCAGCCCGCAGGAGTAGTATTCCCAAGTACAAATCCTTAATCCCAACAGTCAATTCGACACAAGTACCTTGTTTCAAATTTCACGCGACTACTACACAAATTCATTAGCATATCACAATGGGTACTGCTACTAACTAGTAGTCGCATTTATCTTATCTTTACTCAAAGTTACTAGGAGTAGTATTTAGGAGTAATCCGTATCAAATCAAACAACCCCAGATCTGCCTGCAGCGTAGCTTAGCGCAAAGGAAAAGACAGAGACAATCAGACAAGCAAAGGAAACAAACAGCTGTTCTAAATCCTACTGCAAGTCTGCAACAGCCAACATTAGAGGCGTTGGATAGCAGGAAGAGAAAATGCTAGAAAAAAAATGAACTGCAAATGGCCACATTCATATTTAGCAACCAATCAACACTAGGCTAACGAGTAAGATTAACAGCTAGTAATACACAGACACATGACCCATTTCTTATCTCGAGTTTGAAACTAGGAAGAAGAGAAAGAAAGCATTCAGTAGGTTATCAGATCGTGACCTCTCGGATCTGGGCCGTCGTCAGACGTCCGGCGGCGAGCAGTCGGGGCACCGGACGAGGCCGTTCTCGTTGCAGCCGGCGCAGGTGCGGAAGCCGCCGCCGCCCTTGACGCTGTACCGCTTGTGGCTGCCGTTGCAGGTGCCGCAGAGCACGTACCGCTCGCCGCCGCAACGGCCGCAGGCGGCGAGCGAGGCCGTGACGGCGCCGGCCACGACGCGGCGGAGCTCGCCGGCCTCGTGGAGGCGGCGGACCTCCTCGACGCCGCCGAGGTGGCGGCCGCCGACGAAGACCTGCGGGAGCGCCACGCGCGCGCGGCGCGGGAGCAGCGCCGAGAGCTCCTGGAGGTAGCGCGGGTCCATGGCGAGGTCGCGCTCGTCGACGGCGACGCGGAGCCCGCGCAGGATGGCGCGCACGGAGCGGCAGTCCTCGTAGGTGCCGCGGACGACGTGGAGCGAGGTGAAGTAGAGCACGACGCGGCGGTCGGCGGCGCCGGCGGGCGGCGGGGCCTGGAGGGTGCGGAGCGCGCGGAGGGCCGAGGCCGCGACGCGGACGCGGTGGAAGACGCGGACGGTGTTGGTGTTGGACGACGGGGAGCAGGGCGCGGCGGGGGGCGGGGAGGGAGTGGCGGCGTCGGAGAGGAGCAGCGCTTGGAGGTCCTTGAGGGAAGGGGAGGAAAAGGACAGGCGCGGGGAGGCGGCGGCGACGAGTGATGTGGAGGAGGAGGAGGTGGATGTCGCGGAGGAGGGGGAGGGGGAGGTGGAGGAAGGGCGCGTCTTCACCCAGGGCATCCACATGGGGGTGGGCGGGCGGAGGCCGGAGATGGGGACGAGGAGGCGGATTCGTTCGGTTTTTCAGGTTGAAGGCGGCCGGGGTTGCTGTTGTTGCCCTGTGTTTTTTTTTTTTTTTTTTGGCATCCTCCGGTTTTCTAGGTTTGGGATTTGAAGGGGACTGTACTTTTCTTTTTAGCCCCTGAAATTTGCAGGTTTTCCTTTCAGACTTCGAGCCTACAGTTGGAAAAAATTCGATGGCATTTTAGAGCTAAAAAACTAATTAAAGTATTAAATATAGATTAATTATAAAATTAATTATACGTGTAAATTGCGAGATAAATTTACTAATTTTAATTAGCTCATGAATTGACAATGTGATGTGCTAATCAGAATTTAATTAAATTTAATAAATTCATCTCGTGCTTTACACTTCATATGTGTAATATTTTTATAATTAATATATATTTAATAATCTTAATTAGTGTTCAAACATTCGATTTGACACGATCATCCACTGGGATCTAAAAGGGGCCTTCAGGCTTTAGAAGGAGAGGTGTACGTAGCCTTTTTTTTTCCCTTTTCCCCCTCGTAGCCCTTCGATATGTAGGAACATTTTTTAAAATAAAAATATTTCTGGTCTCTGCCACAAGAAACTTATATAGGCGAGACTTGAACCTACACCTACGCATGAGTACGCTCTAACCATGTTGACTTCACTTCCGCTTGTTTAATTGCTTGCTCTAGATCCTTAAGGTACATCGATCGTTGTACAAAGAAATATTTTTCTCGTGTTTGGCAAGTGTAGAGTACTAGCAGGGTAAGGACATCAAGGACAGGATCCACCTAATGCTGACATAGCTCGAAGCAACAATGTCAACTTGGAGCCTAATTAACCTTGATAAATTAACTAGGGTAAACGATGCAACCTATTCGCATTTTCCCAACTTCTGCTACTCGTTCTTCTTATATGCCTCCACATTTCATTGGGGAAAATATTTGTTTGGATCAACTAAAAGCTTACAAAAAAGTTGTAGCTATTAAAAAACAGTGGTTGTTTGGATCGCTGTGCTTATAGTTTGTTGGATATATTGTTGATTGTTCCCGTTGTAGCTGAAAATAGCTAAGGTTCCGTCCGGCTTGTCTTATTTCAGCTTATTGCGCAGTATTTTTCTCTCATAACAAATCTGCCGAACAAATCAACACGTAGTACTTCTCTCTCAGAAAGAATCTGCTGTACAAATCTGCCAAGAACCTGCCAACTTCTCTCTCAGAAAGAATCTGCTGTACAAATCTGCCAAGAACCTGCCGAACGGAGCCTAAACGTGAGCCGCCTGAAGCAAATAATCAAGTAGTATAAAGTTTCTTTTTCTTTAATCAATATATAAACTGCTGAGCTTGACACGGGATGGGAAAAAAGGTACAAATAAAGTATGCATGATGGTTGTAATTTACAAACATAGTGATGGAAAATTACACGAAACAGAGGTGAACGGTGATGCACAAAGGCACAAAGCAACTACTCCTCACAGGTTGAGTGTGTGAATTTTTTGGGTTTAGAGTAAAAGACAGAGTCCAGGCCGAGGTTACCGGCCCTCAGCCGTGGGCAAGGGAGGCGCGGCGGCCGGAGCTGATTCGCGGAAAGCATGGCCCAGCGTGTGCGTGTCATCTCTCCCTTGTTTGCACATCGAGCACTGATCAGTGTACCCTTGCTGTTTCTTAATGGCAAACATGTGAGCTTCGCTTCGTCCTCCCCTCCATCCATTCAAATATTTCATCACTTCAAAACCCCACCACGCTGTCCCCGTGCTCGTGGGTCACCTTATCTGTGTGCCTGGCATTAAAGCATCGGAGAGTGGAAGGATCATCAAAACCTAATCACAGAACTAAGAGTGCTTGTGAAAAAGAGTTCAAGTATGTCAACATTTGGTCATATTCGGCTGGTACGAAGAATAATATTCGGCTGGTATATTGAATAAGAAAATAAACATAAACAAGTAAAAAAAAAAGTGAGAAAAGCAAGCCAAACACGCTCAATTGTTCCTAATCGTGTGCTGATTTTTTTTCAATGATGAAAGTTTTCAAATTTGCGCTACGTTGCAATTGTATCCTTGTAGTCAGGGTTCACCAAACCGGACCCGGTCCGGTTAGCCGGCCCAAAAAAAACCGAGCGGCAAACCGGTCAAACCGGCCGGTAAACCGGAATCCTCGGTTCGGCCAGGTTCTCTAGGTACGGTTAGGATCCGGTTACCGGCCATTTTAGAAACCGGGCCGGACCGGTAGGACCGGTTACCGGTCAAACCGAACCGGTTCCCACCGGTTTGGTGAACCCTGCTTGTAGTTGTAGGAGTACCATGACATGCTTGGTCAGGCACAGGCAGGGTACTCAGCTCAACGGGTCCTCTACTGACTATACACCGGCACCGTAGGACAGTAGTAACTCATGACATGTTGGCTTTAGCAGCAAGTCCGTTCGGCACTGCGAAATTATTGCGTGTCTCCGTCTCCGCGTACGTGCAATAGCACGCACAATCGACGAAGCAACAGGGGCATGCGGGCTGGACGGCTGGTGCACAGATTTTTCCAGACCGAGAGTTGATTGCATGCCCTGTGTTCGTCCCTCTGGATGGCTGGATTTGCAGCTTCTTCTTCCCTGAGCCACCTCTGCAACTAACGGCTGTCAGCTGGCAACTACAGTACCCAACTGTCGTTGCTGGAAGAGAATGCTTCCAAGCGACGGCTGGGATTGGGAATGGGATGATCAGTACGTGTTCCGTGACGAACGGAGAGTGATGAGTGGAAACTCGCAACCAACAGCAGGGACAGGGAGGGAGCAGACGATTTTGCGGCAACCGTTTGGCACGGCTGTTTTCCTGCTGGTTCCAACTTCCGAGACGCACCGTCAAGGCGTCAATCTTGAGCTCTTGACGCACGCAAAAAAAAACAGAGGACAGGTCACCACTGGACAAGGAGTTTAATTAGGAGCTGGGAACGCGTGCTTACTGCTCGATTCAAGGGGGGGTTTAACAGCTCCAGCTCGCATTGACCATGGGCTCCACACCGACCACACTGCAGCAACAGCACGCGCACTTTGATGGCCTCCTGATGGTCCTGCCGCCACCGCCATGAGCGAACATGTCACAAAGGAGGAGGAAGAAGAAGAATATGCCGCGCGCTTGCTGCGTCCACGTGACGGTGGGTGCCGGGAAAGAAGAAAAAGGCTGCGTGCTGCAAAGCCTGTGTGCCTGGAGCCTTGGACCTCACCTCACCTCTCACCTTTGGCATCGATCCATCATGCATTCATGCGGCACACGCAGATCGATCGGCAGATGGTGCCGTGAGATTATTTTTGGTGGCGGACAGTGGTGGCCAAAAAGAGAAGTTGACTCGATCTCGCACTGTTCCTTTGCCAACCGAAACGCCTCACCCGCGCGCATGTGCTGACGCTGACGCTGCTGCCGCCAACGTAATCCTCACTGGGACATGAACATCATATCGGTCGGTGGTCGGCTCGGCTTGATTAATCGGCTAGCAGACGATTGGGAGCGGGGTATACGTGTTCATCAGCCGTGAGGTTTCCGTATCATACGGTGCTGGTGGGGATGGACGGCGGCGGCCAGCCGGCCACTGCCAGGACCGTGCCGTGCTCGTGTCTTGCTCGTGCGTGCTGTGCCCCTACAGCTACAGCTAATGAGTGAAAACGTCACTTTCTTCCCAAGTTTGCGTGCCTAACCAATCCATGCTGATCAGCGTGGCTTTTGATTCAAAGCAGAGCTCTGTGATAACGGAGTGCCTCCGTCAGGGTTACATGTTACCTGCCTTGTTGATGCAGCAATGCCACTTTTCAATCTTTCGTTAGTTAAGGTCATGTTTGGTTCTCTAAGTCAATTAGGGGATGTTTGGTTGGCGGCCACACCCAGCCACGCCACAGCGAAAGCCGTCACAACTTGCCACACATGCAAAACCAGAGTTTGGTTGAGCATTTAAGCTGGTCAAACCACAGATTTTTGTATAGCATCTAATACTATTTTTAGCCACAGCTGTGGCGGACGTTTTGCTCGCCACAAAAGTATGGTACCGCCACAAACTCGTCGCATGGCATGACAAAGTGTGGCTTCATACCAAACATCCTCTTAACTTGAAATGCAAATAAGTCACTTGTGGAATCAAACAGCTCTAACTTATTTTCATAAGTCCCGTGACTTGTAAGTCTCATAAGTTGATGCACTCCTACTTCAAGTTGCATTAGTCACTTTTTCTCCTCTCCTACCTGCAATCAAACAGAACTGACTTAGATCCAACTAATTTGTAAGTCGAGTGACTTATAAGAACCAAACAGGATTTAAAGTAACAATCACTGCCTTTTGGGAGTGAAAAAAAAAGATGAGACCTTTGCAGTCTGCAGAAGCAAAGTTGCGCGAATTATAAAAAGGCCCATTCGTGAGAGATGGATCGGCCCAAAGATAAAATTCGGCCCTACTAAGAAAAAAGATAAAATCCAGCCCGCAAAGTGCAAACCACAGCCCACCACATCGTCAGTTAAAACATACTAAAAAAAATGCGTCTGCCGGGAGTCGAACCCGGGTCTATTGCTTGGAAGGCAATTATCCTAACCGTTGGACTACAAACGCTTCGATGCTTAAATTTAGTCAGTGGTTTTAATCAATAAAGAAACCTCTCTGAAGTTTACTCAGCTGTACATTTGAGTTAGCCCGAGCATGTCGTGGAACCGAGTTCTACTGCTTCTCGCATGACGTACGGTGCATGAAAACGAGGTGGGGGCACAGTCGTTGCGTAGCGGCAGGACACTGTTTTTTCTACTCCCGACCGGGCCCTGCGCGCTGCCGGCAGGCGCGCGTCTCGCCAAGCCGCGCGTACGTATGTGCGAGAGATGCCGTCGCGCACGCGGCGCCCGCGGACGCCGCCAAGCCCCGTTCTTGTGCCGATTCGTGCGCGACAAACGGCGATTTGAGGGGGAGCGCGTCGGCACATGGCCGGCGGGCGACCGACGCCGGCTGGCCTGGGGGATGGTCACGAGCGCACTGTAGTCACCCCGCCTCACCCGTCAGCGTGCGCGCTTGTGGCTGCTTGGCTCGCGCGGCGTGAGCGTGACTCGTCGATCGCCACCCGTTCTGAGTGGGACGTGCGCGCGCTCGTACCGGGCGCCCGGGCCTGCCTCGATCCGTAGCCCAGCCTGCTCCCCATCATTCATTCCCCGATGGTCCCCTTGCTTTTATCATGCAATTCAGGGCCGCACCGGATCCACGGACTCCTGCACATCCTGTGTATGTGTTCGTGGGAATCAACCGGTATGACTGCATGAGCATGGAATAGTGTAGTGAGCGAGCGATGGCGGCACAGCGGTGCTAGGTAGCAATGCGAAGCCATTCCTTCGCACAGAAGATCAACATTCCCTCCTCGCCCATCATCCAGCGTGACATCAAAAGCGACGTCCTAGGTCGGCTAGCGAGCCACCATTCCTTTCCATGCTGGCCTCCACTGCTGCTCCATTCCTGCGCGCTCCCTCTCCTTCCGTCCAGGCGTCCAGCTCCCCTTTCTCCCAAGCAAGAGGGACATGGCCGCCGCGGCGGAACCGGAACCAGCCTCCTCGACAGCCGCAGAGCGGCTGCTGGAGGTGTCGGAGGAGGAGGTGGTGATCGACTTCAAGCCCAACGCCAAGTGCCGCGCCGACCTCCGCCTCCGCTCCCTGCACCCGTCCCTCCCCGTCGCCTTCAAGGTCCAGACCTCCTCCCCGCTCAAGTTCCTCGTCAGCCCGCCGCGGGGCGCCGTGCAGCCGCTCTCCTCCGCGTCCCTCCGCGTCGTGCTCCGCCCGCAGCCGCACCCGCCGCCGTCCTTCCCGCGCTCACGCGCCGACCGCTTCCTCGTCCTCTCCTCGCTCTCCGCCGCCAGCCTCGACGCCGCCACGGGTGCCACCGACGACGCCACCGCCGCTGCCGGCGGTACCGGCGTGAGCGCACTCCGCCTCCGCGTGTTCTTCGGCGGGCCGTACCTGCTCCGCCTCGCCGCGGACGCCGGGGACGCTGCGGCCGTGCGCCTCATCCTGCGCCGGCAGCCGCACCTGCTGCCGTTCCTCGAGCCCAACCCCCAGCAGGCCGCGGCGGCGCCCGACGCAACCGAGCCGTGGGCGCCGCTGCACGCCGCGGCCGCGAGAGGGGACTGCGGGGAGGTGAGGCGGCTGGGGCTCGAGGCGCTGGCCGCGCGCGACCGCGAGGGGAGGACGGTCCTCCACGCGGCGGCCGCGGCAGGGGAGGCCGAGGCGGTGGCCGTGCTGGTGGACATGGGCGCCGACACGTCGGCGGCCGACGCGCGCGGGAGGACGCCGACGGACGTGGCCCGCGAGAAGGGACACGTAAGCGAATCTACCTGCTTGTCCTTCTTACTGTCCTGTACCAACAACACTTGGCGCAGGGAATTCAGAATTTCAGATGTCTGCTTCACGCTTCTTTAACCGGCCATAGCAAACCGTTTGGTAAACCGCATATACTAATCTGTCACTAACGAACACAACACGAGAAGAGACACAAGGAATCGCGCCATGGACACCAGCTGCAGGCTGCACGCAGCCTGTTGGCTTATGCGAGCCGCGTCGTTGCGCTCGTGAACACGTGATAGGAGTAGGAACGACGACGACGAACGATAGAAAATAGCTAGTGCGAGGCCATTGTTGTCCAGTAATGGTAATAACGGAAATGTTGTTTTGTTTTGCTGGTTGTGCGTGCAGCAAGAGGTGGTGGACGTCCTGGAACGGTGGGAGATGGTCATGACGGCGGCGCGGCGCGGCGACCTGCCGAGCCTCGACTCCCTGGTGGGCAAGCGCGCCGGCGTCCGCGGCCGCGACCAGTACGGCCTGACGGCGCTCCACCTGGCCGCGATCAAGGGCCACTGCGACGCGGTGGCGCTGCTGGCGGGGTCGGGGTGCATGGACATCGAGTGCGAGGACGTGGAAGGGCACAGGCCGCTGCACCTCGCCGTCGAGGGCGGCCACGCCGAGGCCGTCGAGCTGCTGCTCGACATGGGCGCCGACGTCAACGCCAGGACAAGGCGCGGCGCCACGCCGCTCCAGATGGCGGAGGCCATGGGGTACGAGGCCATCGCGCAGCTTCTCTGCGGTAGGGGCGCGGAGGTGGCGCCCGCGCCGGCGTTGTGCGTCGCGTCGTCGTCTTCGTCGTCCGTATCGTGCGCCTGATCTTCCTGGGTTCGTTCTGTTCACAAATGTTCAGGGACACCGGACACGATATGGGCACTGTATAGCCTACAGACGTATCATGACTTCATGTTGTTTGTGTAGCAAAACATTTACTGGTCTAATTGATTCATCGTATTATTTCACTTTATTTAAAAGCGTGCAAAAGTAACAGCATTTGGCAAATACTAGCAAATATCCACCATGAAGCTTCAAAATTAGGCATCTATAACTCCTATATAGGAGCTCCCCACTAGGGAGTTCTCTCAACATGCAAGAATGCCACCTCAACAGCCTCACTAAGACCATGACATCCAGTGGTAGGCCCCATTGTTTGAACTAGTTAAAAAATGTTATAACTCAAAAATAAAAAAACCAAATTAAATTCTGATTACACCATTGGATTCCTTTTAATAAATCCTTCAAAACAAGATCTCATATGAATATATTTTGATAAAATGACAAATAGGCCCTCATCGATGGTAGTTGGTATAGAGTAAAGTGAAAAATAAAAAAAAGAATGAAAAAAGGAAAAGGAAAAGGAAAAGGAAAAAGAAGAAAGAAAAAGAATAGGAGGGTGATAGTAATATTCTAACTCATAGATTTCTTCTATATACTCGCGGCAACGCGCAGGGAATTGAGGAATATAAAGGAATAGCAGCGTAGATAGTCCTAGCAGAAACATAACAATCGGATCTTTTTTCATTTGACATCATGAAATATATCCATTTTTATACTAAATAGCTATTCAACATGTGAGTAGGCCCGGCACCACCCCTAAACTACGCTTAAAAAAAGTGTAAGTTATGGTTTCTAAAGTTCCTTTTGGACACTGACAATCCGTGAAAGGGAAATGTTATTGTAAGAGAGATATGTTATTGTAAGAGAAATCGTGCAAACTGCAAATAAAGCTAGGTGAATTTTGGTGAAATACCACCGTGACTTTAGTATGTCATCATGCTAACACACGGTAACATCGATTACTCTAGGGTTTAGGGCCGCAACAACGCGCGTGGTGTTCAAACCTAGATCAAACCTACATCAAAGAATTATCAACGGCGGCGATGAGGTTGCCGAAATTCTCTCTTATGATCAGACGCGCGAGGTTGCCGAAATTCTCTCTTACGATCATTGCATTTTTCTTAATTCCCGCAGCAACGCGCGGGTGAGATTCCCCTAGTACTCTGTAGTTTGCGCAGGCTAGCCAGTTCTTCATCCAAATTTAACTCTAGCACATGAGAATATTTTAAGTGAATTCTGCCAAGATTTTGCTCAGTTGAAGAGGGAACTGAAGTAACTTTTGCTCCATGTCAAAGTTTGCGATCAACATTTTAACCTTCTAAATAATATGACTATGGAGAAAGTGAACTAAGCACTCTCCCCGTACTATCTAAAAATGCCATAGCGACAACTGAAAGCTATGTTTTGTTAGACTATAGTACTACTTATCAAAATACATGATTTAGGTCGCAACCTTCCCTACTGTTTTTAGACTACAACTTCCCTACTTGGGATAACTAGCATTGAGACGGTTTTTCTTTAGGTATATTTTAATTCCACTCTCGGAGCACCATGTGCAGGAAAATGATCCAATTGGAGAAGCCTCTTCTTCCTGGAACAGACAAATACATAGAATCAAACGTCAAATAAAACAATAACCAGTACTATTAATGTTTTCAATCAGCACTAGTGCAAACACTGAATTACTTACCAGAAAGCACTAGGCACTATCACTGAGCCACCAATTCGAGAATCGGACAGTATGCCACATCTTTATACAGGAGCTAGGAAGCAACGGCTTCAGGATTAACGCAGGATGGCCTCTTTGCATTGTAGTAGAAATGGGCAATCATTTGAACTAGCTCCTCTGCTGTCCTTATCTCTGTAAAATGACCAGTGTGAAAAGTAATAACATTAGGACCAAGTAGAACGCTTGCCAATTGAAACTGCAGTTAAAAAACAGCAATACGGTACTGAAAGCGGAGGTGGGTGAAAAAGGTGGCAATTTATCGGACAACACCTTATTTTCATCAATAAAGCTCATACTCAACATAATATAATACCGAAGCTGTTGAAATTTTCCTTGTGAAGGGACTTAATACAAGTTCTTTAGGACTTTCTTTTCAAGGAAAATAGATTGGGAAACAGAATAGAGATAGATGGTGAGATCTGCTTGTTATTTTCACACAGAAGAGGATGGGGATAGCTCTGCAGATAATGTGGCGAGAAGCGGGGATTGATGACTTGATCCTTTCCAAGATCAAAGTGAAGGGCATGGTCACTGTATGGCATTTACAGGCAGTGAGGTGAATTAATAGAACTACCTGGTCAAGAACGGAAGCAAAACTATCCCCATCTGATTTCCTATGTTCTTCTCTGTATCTTGATGTGCCCATGCCCAAAAGAAAAAAATCCTAATCCGGATCAGGTGCTGCTCCAACAGAACAGATCAGAATAGTGTAACTCCTGAGCACAGGTGGTGCTGCCCGTGTAGAGCAGCTGTCCTGCATCTGTTCTACGTCAACTGATGTTTAGTGGATTCGATTTGGATTAGTCCTGCGTGTTGGTTCTGAACTTCTGATCCATTTGGATTCTTGATTGTGTTGTGCATCTGTGTGACCTTGAACAGATTACATTGATCAGTGCTCCTCATAAGGCGTGTGCTCATGCACCACAATGTTGTGCTACATGTCCAAGATCGCAAGCTAGTCAGGCGCTTGCCACGGGGGTGAAACAGTTGTGTCAGATCTGCAAGAGGAAGCACTGATCTACAGCAACAGCAGGGTGTAATTGTTCTCTGGGACATCAATTATCGTGATTCAACATCTGGTGATTTCGAGTGTGAGGCTAATCTCCACGCATTTTACTTATCGCTGGTGTTCTTATGCAAACTAGGATAAACCTACTAGCGTATATTACTGGTAAATCAGAACAGTAGCAATAAATAAGCCAGAACGGGCATTAGTCTCACAGTGTGATGACACTCAAAGTTGTCAGATGGTGAACTGAGGGTAAGTCTGCTACAAGCCCTCAGCATCTGCTCCCGGAGATAGGAGACGGGTTTTGCACCATTTATATCAAGATATCCTACAAGTTTTTGAGGGTTGAGACCAAGGAGATGCAGCACGAACCCTCGAAGGACAGGCACGAGATGGCCAAAAGCAACAATCAGGCTTGGTTATACCAACGGAAAAAAAGAACCACAAGCCAAATGGATTAGAACCAATGCAAGACCAATCCCACCCAATAATTGAACCACATCTGTCTCGATGTACAGAAAGTGGTAAAAAAGGATGCATGGGTTGTGCGCTAGAGAGTGAAGACGTCGAGATGCGCTTGCCCACCCAGCACTGCAGGTGCAGGGAGGCAGTGAGGCACTGCTGATGCAGCGCTGCTGCGGATGGATAAGAACTCGAAAGGCCTTTTGGTGTGGAGACGAATTCTTCAGTAATGAAAATGGAGGAACTCCAATGGAAATCTCTGTTCAGGATTTCCAACCTTATGAGCCTTTGCTCCATTGTGGAGAAGGTCAAGTCATTGATCTCCTTTTCTCTCCAGCATTGTAACCGGAGCTATCTCTACCTCTCTTATGTCACAATGCCTAAGGAGGTTCCGCATCGGCTTATCTATTTTGTTTCATAATTAAATTGTCATGAAAAGGAAATCCTAAAATTGGAAACTTTAGTGATTTTTCACAAGGACAATGCGAGACACAAAGAGGACTGCTAGGTTATTGTGCTAGTTGGACATACCTTTTTCTCTGTATAAGATCTTGTTTCCCCTAAGGAATAATAACTGTGGACACTCTCTTACTTGAAGTGCATATGCCAAATCTCTCTCAATATTTATATCAACTTTGACAGTCTGAAAACATAATAAAACTTAGTATCTGCACAAACAACATAGTAAACCTTGATAGATAATCAAATGTTACTATTCAGACTCACCCGAGGAGGTAATCGATCTTTAGCATTCCAGTATACTTTAGCAGCCATTTCCAATTCTTGAAGAAACTTCCAATTGTCAGCAGCCCTGCAAAGCACAACATTGACCACGGTTCAATACTAAGCTACCCAATCATCCTGCAAATATACTACCAGAACTTTAAATTTCATGGGGCGGCTGAAAGCATCCTAACGAATTTCAGATATTGAAGCCCGTTTATATGTCAATCCTGGGATAGTTGTGAATTTTTACAGGTCGTTGGATTCACAGTTCACATACATTTCAAACTTAAATGACAAGTGAATTACATGATGCCGGAATCAAAATTACAAGTGAATTACAAGTGAATTTTTATAAGAATCAAAATTGGAAGGGGGCTAATGATTTTTACCTGTTGTAGCGCTCGAAGACCAGGACGACTAGGGGACTGGGGTGGAATGCGAAGCTTTCCCACTCCAAGCAATTGATTTCCTTGACCCATCCCTCGTCGACCTCCCCTTCCCAATCGATCTCCACCCCGTCCACCGTCACGTTCCTGATGGAATGCTTGTCGAAGTACTCCGACGCCCGGATTCCCCACCCCACGTCGGCGTCCAGCGGCCAGCTCGGGTCCTCCTCCTCCACCACAGGCTTCTGCTCCTCCTCCTCTCCGGACCCCTCGCCCTCCTCCTCACCTGCGACCTGCTCCTCGTCCTTCCGCTTCAGGATGTCGCCCTTGCCCTCGAGGACCTCGGGGTCGCGCTCCCGTATGGAGGCGAAGACATGCTCCAGGCGCCCCCGGACGAAGTCCTCCACGGCCGCCGCCTCGCCGCGGCGCCCCCTGCGCGGCTTCCGGGGCTTGGTCCTGGGGAACGCTGCGGCGGCTGAGTCCTCGTCCGGGTCCTGGCTGCGGGCCTCGTGTGTGGGCTTTGTCGATTCCACCGTGTTCGGGGTCGGCTTGGGAGGGCGTGAAGACGAAGAAGGCGGCGGAGGAGCGGATGAGGCGAAGAGGGGCTTGCGGTGGAGGCCATGGCCGCCGCCGATGGGGATGGGGTTCAAGCGGCTGGCCGGGGTCGAGGGTTTAAGGGCGGTGAGGGTGGGTAGACGAAGCATCGCGCGTGGGGGAGAACGGCCACTGAGTGAGCGGCTGGGCATCGCCGGCCGGCAGCTGCGCCCGTGCTATCCCAACGAACGACGGTGTCTAGAACGTTTCAAAAAAGAAGTCGCACGTTGGCAGAAGCTCCTGGGCCAAAAGAAGACCAGGACGGACCTTACCTGGGCCTTTGTTTCAAGGATGGGGCCTAATACAGCGGGAATCCTATACATACATCTTCCGGAAGATTTTTTTCATTAAAACTTCCGCTTTAAGATTCGTGCGAAAGTGAGATCCGACGGGTCCTGATCGTCTTCTTCCTTCCGTCATCCTCTCCTCCGCATCGCGTCCCCGCGCCTCCTCTGCGCTCACGGTTGCCTCTAGGGGCTCCTGGCGGGTGGGAGGTGGGCGGGAGCGGCCGGCGGCGAGTCACCGCGCGGCCGCGGGCGGTGGTCGAGGTGGTGCTCCATTGGTCCCCGAACCTAGAAAAGAAAGGGGTCAGGGGAAGCCGAGGACCGGCGGTGGCGGCGGTTCGCCCGGCGGCGGAGGCGAGGCGGTGCGGTAGGGCCGCCGACCGGGCGGGGTTGGATGGCCGGTGGGCCGGTGACCGACGGCGGGGGCGCGAGGAGAGGGTTCGGGTTTGGAAGGGCGGGGTTGCGGTGGTTCTCGAGTGAGCGACGCGGCGGCGGGGAGCCGCCGGCCGTGGCGGAGGACGAGGTGGCGAGGGGTTGTGGCCAGCCGGAGCAGAGAAAGTAGAAGAGGTTTAATGAGCCGATGATGAACCGGAAGTTTTCTTACTTATCCATCTTCCTGAAGGGATACATGAGCCCCTAATACAGTCCATTTCTAAAAGTGTCCCTACCACATTTTCACAGGATGATAGTGTTCCTCAAACAAAATGAAATGAAAACAATAATAATCCTCTCGAAGGACAGGATAATGGTCAACATCTCTCTGAAACTGTAACCCTAATCCTCTGCAGGCTTTCCCAATTCCCATCATTCGCTTCAGGCGTCCAAGGCCATGTCGATGAACATGCGCGGCGTGTCAGAGCAACGCACTTGGGCTCGCCGGGCCGGCCATCAGGCATCAGGGTCCGCCGGCGACAGGAACTTGGGTCGGTCTCCGGCAGCTCGATCGGCGTCGCCCGGCACGGGGTCAAAACTCTGATGCACCGTGCGCCCACCGCCGCGCGCCTGTCTGGCTGGCCCCAATCATTTGTCAACAATGCTCGTCAGAGCTGTAGGCCATTATTCAACCGTTCAAGGCGCCAGATCGAGTACGCGGTTACCTGAATCTAGAACAGCAAGTTTGCATAAATCAATCGTATAAACAACGTGTAGTAGTGTGAAAGTGCTTCAATCGTAGTGGTTAGCGTCGAGTTCGACTTCCCGTAAGAACGAATAAAACAAAACCTGTAATTATGTTTTAAATAATTGTGTGGAATTCCTTCTATAAAGAATTGTTGTTACTTTGAGTTTTATCAATCATTTTTCCTTTTCTATTTCATAGCATTCTTGGGCAGGATAATTATTCGCAAAATATAATGATCATGTTTTTTCTTGAAAAATGGATGGACACGTCATAAGTATCCAAATGTATAAACATTTACTTATTGCTTTGGCGTCCATATATACTTCTTTCATCCACAAATGCAAAAGGGATATCCAGCGTTCAAAATTTCACCATAAGTGTAAGCATTTCAGGCGTAATATGCCCTTCCCTCTCTCTCTCGTCATTAATAATTACTCCCTCCACCAAAATTACTTGTCGCTTTGGTTTTTTTAATATATTCATTTTATTATGCATCTAGATATATTTATGTCTAAATACATAAAAATGTATTTAGAAAAACTAAAACGTCAAACAATTTGGAACTGAGGGAGTAGTTTTTTTCTCTTGTTGACGCAATGTTTGGTGTTATATAAAATTGCATCTATGTAATCTTGCCGATTGATTGAGGGGCAATATGATCATTTCTCTATCTCTTCAGTTTATCTACAAAAGTATAAAAATGCTAACACTTGTGAACGGAGGAAGCATCTATGACCATAAATTTAGAACAAGACGCTTCGTATAAATGCGGCTGTTTCATGGACTTGTGTCATTTATTTCTTTATTATGAATTGAACGAGAAGATGCATTCTGGTGTTTCCAACCAAGAAAACAATCAAATATTCATACTACATATAGATGGAATAAAATAGGGAATTTGATTTTCAATTGGAGGAGGTGGGAAGTCACGAATATTCTGGTGTAGGAAATATCCAAATATAATGTTGACAATACAATTAAATAAATGATATGCATGGATGTAATTGAGGGACTGACATAATAATTATTAAGAGAAAATCATGTGTAGGGTCTAGAAACACAAGGATTTTCCCATTATGTCTTTCTCAGGTGACATGTACTGATGTACACATCATGTGCTTACAAACCCCTGCAACACGAAAAAGGAGCAAGAACTGGCGCTAGCCGCTAGCTAGCTGAGGAACACACACAACAGTCCATTGCTAGAGTTGACCTTGACCCTTCACTGTCAAAAAAAAGTTAACTTTGACATTGCAGCACTTGGGTGTACAGTATCTACCCTGGCTTCCATTCCATTCTACCGTGTACAGTGTCTACCCTGCATGCACTACTACGTATACTACACGCCACACGTAGGTCGATCGTACGTACGTGTAGGTGCGTACGTACATGGGCGATTCTTTCTCCATGGATGGGGGCCACCCGTGTGTAGCTCCCATCAACCTCAGCATCACACCCCCTCCCCGCTCGCAGCAGTAACATTCATCTCCCCTTCCGCCCGTTCCGAGCTCCCCGTCGCTCTCCGACTCCGCTCCCCCGCTCCCCTTCCCTTTCCAACGTTCCATCTCGATCCACCCCGTCGCGGCCACCAGATCTCTATGCTTTACCGCAACCTGCGCTCCCTCCGGTGCGCGCCCACTCAGTGCGATCGCCCGCTAGCTCCATCGCGGTCGCTGCTACGAGCTCCTTGCAGCTCGCAGCCGCGCGCGCGCTTCTGATCCTTCTTCTTGGTTCTTACTCGCTACCTCCTCAGTCGTCGCTGGCTCGCTTTTTGCAAGCTCCCTCTCGTAGTCGTAGCTACCTTCATGGATCCATCGGGGCCTGGCCCGTCGTCGGCGTTGGGCGGCGGCGTCGGTGACGCGCCGCAGCAGCAGCAGCGGCCGGCGCAGCTGAGCAGGTACGAGTCGCAGAAGCGGCGGGACTGGAACACGTTCCTGCAGTACCTGCGGAACCACCGGCCGCCGCTGACGCTGGCGCGGTGCAGCGGCGCGCACGTGATCGAGTTCCTCCGGTACCTGGACCAGTTCGGCAAGACCAAGGTGCACGGCGCCGGGTGCGCCTACTACGGGCAGCCGGCGCCGCCGGGCCCCTGCCCGTGCCCGCTGCGGCAGGCGTGGGGCTCCCTCGACGCGCTCATCGGCCGCCTCCGCGCCGCGTACGAGGAGAGCGGCGGCACACCCGAGTCCAACCCCTTCGCGGCCCGCGCCGTTAGGATCTACCTCCGCGAGGTGCGCGACTCGCAGGCCAAGGCGCGCGGCATCCCCTACGAGAAGAAGAAGCGCAAGCGCGCGCAGCAGGCCGCGGCGGAGGCGTCGTCGAGCTCGTCCTCCGCCGCCGCCGCCGCCGGAGGGAGCGGGAGCGGCAGAGGTGCAGCATCAGTGACCGCCGCTCAGGCAGCTGGAGGGAGCAGCGCCGCCGCTGCACCGAGCACCACCTGATGAGTACAGTAGACCTGCAGATCTTGTTTAATTATCGTCGTCTCCGCATCGCAAGATTTGAGCTTTCCACTACTTTCTTGGATCGCTACATATACGCTTCTTTCGTGCACTTCATCCTTTCGTCGTAGCTTGTTTTCGGACTCCCAATTTTTTTTCTGATCTTTTAGGTCAGTATATGGCTAGAAATTGGAGTATAAAGTCGTCGTAGCTAGTAGATGAATGGGGGAAGTGGTCTGATTAATGGGTGCACCGACTGTGTGTTCATGATCTGATACACACACATATATATATAATCCTTGGTAAATCAATGAAGATTTGAGGCCGTGTTAATGGTTTCCTAGCTATAGCTTGCTAATAACATTTCATCTGAGTCTCCCAATCATCTTTTTTGCTTCCAAACTCGCATCTTATATATACTTCTTGCTCCTAGTTTACCGATAATTTTCATTTTCGATCTACATGCTATATGATATATGCACCCAAAGCATGAACTTCATTGTAGCTACTTTTCGCAAGCATTTCTTGTGTGTGTGTTTCTTTGGTGAATTTCCTTTTTTTTTTTGCGTGTGTGTGTGTTTCTTTGAGTGCCGCATTTTCATTTTCTCCTGGATAAACGTTAACTGGACTGTTCAAATGGGGGAGGCATACAGTCACGCGAAGCCGGCATTGATGGCGGTGCTCCCTCCCTCCCGGGCACGCATGGCGCACGCCCCTGACGGGCGCTACAGTTCCCGGCCGGCTTCCGGCCCTATCTCTCAGTGAGACCATCCACAGTCGTCGTAATTCAAAACCTCCTTCAAAACAGAATATTTCGTCCTCGTCATCGAGATTCTCTCCTTCATTTCCATTTCTCCCGCATCCATCTTCCTTCATATTTCTCCTTCATCCTAACAACCGGGCCCACTCAGTTTTTTATCCCCTCACTCTCTCCCTCTCTTCCCCTCTCCTCGTTTTCTCCGCTCCTGCGGCCCGGCCTACTCCCTCCTCTGCTCCTCGCCTCCCCCATCTTCTTCTCCATTGCGCCGGCGCAGCACAAGCTCTGCGCGGCGGCCAGCAGCCGATGGCGACGGGTGGCTCGCCCTCCCCACGACCTACCTCCGGTGGGCGTGCCGACGCGAGGTCGCCGACCTCCTGCGACGGAGATCCAGCACGCGCGCCGGCCAAGACCGGTCATGGCGGCCCTGTGCGAGCAGGAGGCGAGGCCGCAGGAGGCGACGACGCGAGGAGGAGCAGGCGCGGACGCGCGGAGCAGAGGCTCATCTTCATGCTTCCGGCGGCGTCACGTCACTGTGGGGGTGGGCGGAGCTCCGGCGGCTCCTGAGGCTGCGAATCGACGACGACCGGCGGGAGATGCGGGCTCTGGCGCCGCCTCCTCGCCCGTCGAGCAGGGCGCGGCGGAGCTCGCCCCAGCGGCCGCGGAGGACCAGGGCGCGTGGAGGACTAGGGCGCGTGGAGGAGCTCGCAGGCCGGCCATGGCGCCCTCCCCTGCTCGCTGGGAGGCGGACGACAGTGGCGCGGGCGCGGATCCGTCGTGCTCGTGGCTGGCGCGCCGTCCCGGAGTTTCGCCTCCTTCCTCCTCCATCGCGGCCGCCTGCGCCGGCGTGCCGTCCGCGGAGCAGAGGCGGAAGCCGACAGGGCTCCTCCAGATACAGCCGCGCCGCCCCTCCATGACGTCGGCGGTGCTTCTACCCCCGAGCAGGCCGGCGACGCGTGCCCCACCTATTCCTCCGCCGCACGCCCCTGGTCTCTCCGCCACGGCTCGCCTGGCCGGTCGTCGCCCCCTCCCCGCGGTGGCGCATCCCAGGTGTGGTGCTGACAACTCCGGCGGCGACGGCGCGTGTGGGTAGAGAGGCAGCGCGTGTGGGTAGGGAAGCGGCGGAGGAGCAGGGCGGGCCCGCCTCGAGGAGCTCCGGCGGCGCAGGCGGCGCGGGTCCGCCTCCGAGGGAGGGCGCGAAGCGTGGGACGCGTGGGCCCCGCGCGGATGCCGTCGCTCCTTCAGACCATCCACACCGGTGGCCTTTAAAAGTAACTGGAGGAGGATATGAAGGAGGATGCCCCTGCAGCGGTCTACTGCAGCAGCTCCTTTATTCTCCCGTCGCCTCCAGTCGACGCCAAAAAGAGCAGCTCCTTTATTTTCCCCCGCCGCCCGCCCGCCCGCGCGAGCAGGGGAAGGAGCCAGGGCCCCCGAGCCGCTCGATCCGCGTCTCGGATCCGGTTCGCCGCCGCCCTGGCCCCCGAGCCGCTCGATCCGCCGGCCAGGCGCGTGGAGCAGGGGCGCGGGCGTGTCTGCGCGCCGGCCGCCGGGAGGAGCACCGCGGCGGCGGGAGGAGCACCATCGGGAGGAGCACCGCGTCTGCGCGCCGGCCGCCGGGAGGACCACCTTGAGGCCGCCGCGGAGGAGTGGGAGGCGCCGCTGGTCCGCGGCGGCGAGCGGCCGAGCACGGCGATGGGGACGAGAGGATCGGTGGGGAGACCTCCATGGCCGCCACCTCGAGGCCGCCGCGGAGGAGTGGGGGCGCGGCCGGTCCGGCGCCGGTGCCGAGCGGGCGAGCACAGCGACGGGGAGGAGAGGGGAGGGGAGGGGACTGGTGGAAGGTAAAAAAGGAGTGAGAGAGAATGACAAGTAGGTCCCATGCGTGGGTAGTTGGGATGAAGGAAAGATATGAAGGACGATGGATGCGGGAGAAGTAAATATAAAGGAAAGAATCTTGCTGAGTGGGACGGAATATGCTGTTTTGAAGGAGGATATGAAGTTAGATGAGTGTGGATGGTCTCATCCCACCCGGACTCCGCTCTTTTTGGCGTCGACCCCAGGCGACGGGAGAATAAAGGAGCCGCTCCAGTAGACCGCTGCAGGGACAATCTCCTTCATATCCTCCTCCAGTCACTTTTAAAGGCCCCCGGTGTGGATGGTCTGACCCCGGCCGGCCGGCCCTCCTCCTTCATCTGCATGCATTACCGCAGGTATAAGCGACCGCGGAGCTTATCGAAATAGTGTTGCATGTCCCACTTATACGTTTTGAAAATTTTTGAACTTTTGCACACTAATATTACCAAACAAGATGTGCATTGTCCCAAAAGTTGAGATTCAAACAACTTTTGTAAAAATTCATATGAAAAAAACAAATTTCATGAAATTTGTTTTTTTCATATGATTTTTTACAAAAATTGTTTGAATCTCAACTTTTGGGATAATGCACATCTTGTTTGGTAATATTAGTGTGCAAAAGTTCAAAAATTTTCAAAACTTCTAAGTGAGACATGCAATACTATTTTGATAAGCTCCGCGGTCGCTTATACCTGCGGTATTTTCACTCCGTACTTACGCGCATGCATGCTCGAGCACAAATTAGGCGGAGCAGCAGGACGGAGGAGGTCAGAGATGAGGAGCATGAATAATAAGAGGGGGGAATGGCGAAGAGAGGGAGAAAGAAAGAGAAGGGAGCGAGAGCTGAGGGAATGGCGGAGTAGATCGATAGCCGGGTACGGGTAGGCATGCACGCGCGAGGGGTTTGGCCTTAAATAGAAAAAGGGCGCGGGGAGACGATGTGAATTGGGTGTGATCCCTGCGCTGCTGCGCTGGTCCCCGGCCGGCCGGCGGATCACTGGCCGGATAGTATATGGGGCACTGTAGACTACGGATCGGCGCAGCAGCAGCAGCAGCAGCACGGAGGGAGATGATCGAGGACCATGGTATGGCACGGCGTGCCGCAGGCGCGCTCCTCCCCCGCGCGCGCACGCACTGAATCTCTGACCACACGTGCTCTCTCAACTACCCGAAAAACTCACTCACTGCCACAAGTACTACTGCCGGCAGCTAGCACTAGCAGCGCCATCTCTTTCACACGCGCCTGACGATTGGCGCATGATCCGTGCGTCGGTCGGTCGTCCTCGCCGCCAGGCGCCAGGCGCACGCACGGGCGCATCTGCCCGTTGCCAGTGCGCGTGGTCCTTTGCAGATTTGCATGCCAAAGCGTCCTACATTTTTTTTTGGGTTTCCAACAAGTTTTCTTCACATACAGGCGCACACTACTCTCTCTTAATTTTAGTAGTAGTGCTATACTTGAGTGTGGTGGATCTTCATTTCTCACTTAATCTTCTATGTTTCTCAAGTTAACCAGTTTACCACATCACTTCCTGAACTTCCTGATGATGAGTTTTTTTTTTCTAGATGAGCTAGCCAAGTAGAGCTGCACTGATCAACTACTAATAACCTCATAATTAATAAACATGTAGATAGAGATTCACACAGCCATTAACCTTCTTGTAGTAAAAACACATAGTAAATATGTAGCCATCATCAGGATTTCAACCCTGGTGCACCACGCCATTGCTGCTCCCAGGTGAGGATGAACCGACCATGCATGCACATCAAGTAATTCATTTATCTTGTTGTCGTCAACACATGATCTGATGACCATTTCTTGTCTTCCATGTGACCTCTCTGACTGAGTAGCTAGTGCTTTGCATTGCTTTCAGTCTCAGATAGCGAGGACATACAACAGAGGGTGAACAGTGATAGCTTAGCCTTTCTCCCTCACTTTGTCAACAAAAGGGCTGTGTGGGTCAAGCAGCCCGCAGCTAGCAAACCCTTGCTCATGTCCACACTTGGACTGGGGACTGGGGGGAGGAAATCAGGAAAAGCAGTCGCTGCTACCTCTCTCCTTGGTGTCCTCCATTCCTTGTAGCATCACCCGGCCGACGGTGCATGCGCGCGCGGGCCTCTGTGCGCTCGCGGCGGTACTGTACGTATCCGTGCGCAGGGCATGCATGTACACTGGCCGCAATGTGGCTACCGCGATTCTTTTTTAAAAAGTTTTTCCGTCGCCCGCGCAACGACCGGCCCCACCGTGGATTTTCACTGTAGCCAGCCACCAGCGACCTCTCTGATGGGTCCTGATCGTCGTCGATCACAGGCCACCCGTGTGTTCGATCGGAGTCTCATATATGTCAGGTCTTGTCTGAATTATTGTGCGCAGAAGAGACGAATACTGAATACACCACCATACTATACTACCTTCCTGTGTACGTATACATTTAGCCTCCCCTGGCTTGCACCATATTGGGCAAGACAAAGGCTACTGCTTGGAATCTTGAATTTCTTGCGATTTTCTGTGCACTGTATATAACTACAGTACCGCATCCGCATGCAATCATGCAGCAGCAGGCTCTCTCCATTATCACCAGCTCGTCGTCCATGCATTGTGTTGTGTGACGATGGATAGCATCGATCAATCGATATTGTGTGTATCTATATATAGTACTCAAATATATATATATAAATGCATGCGGATGATTGGGTGTGCTTCATTATATGTTCTCGGTTACTTAATCCTTTCTTTAGTACGGGAGAATGATCTCTCTGGGACGGCAGGCATCATTGGATTCTTCATGAACGATGATGATGGTGCCATTCTATAACAATGATGCATTTAGGCACTAGGGTGCAATATATTTGTGTACTACACGTACTGTGTGTATACAGAAGGCGCCTATACAGAAAGATCCTACGAGCCACCATTATATATCTCCATTATCGTCGCCTTATATCTTTACAAATTTCCTTTTGGGTGGGTACCGGAAAATAACCGCCAATAATTAACAGATGTTTTGATTGGATGTGAAATCTACTGTTTGTTATTAGTACGTACTTGATCGACTGCATCAGAATGCAGTAAACCGGCCTAGCAAGGCATAAGCCAAACTGAATCTATAACTGTGTATTTTCTGCACTGTTCTCTGACGGTTAAGTCCTTTTCTGTAGCAGCTAGCAAGGAATCATCTACTGTTTCTTCTATTTAAGTCATATAGTATATAGGAGCATAGTACAAACGTTGGATGCTCTTTCTCCACAGCGCATAATCTGCAGTGCATTTCTATAATATACGTAGCTTATTATTTATAATAAATACTACTACCTCCGTCCTTAAATATATAACGTTTAGGACAAGAAAACTAGTTCATTTTGAACTAATTTTTTTGTCCTACCGTCATATAAGTACCTCCTTCCTTTTATATATGACGTTGGCTAGCTCAAAATTGAACTAACCAACGTCACGTATAAAAGGAAGGAGGGAGTAGTTACGTATGGCTACTGTACTGCTTGCCTTCCGTATTCCATTCTACGTGATGTCTTCTTCTCAGTTCACTACTGGTGCACGAATTAATCGCATAAATGCTAATAAGTTAGTTTGCAATAATGTTTCACTATCGTTTGTGCGCTTGCATATGAGCATATATATCTATGAGAGATGGTGCGTGGTGATGATTTTTAGAAGCAACAGAAGCTTTTGCAGCTTTTACACAAAGAATAATTATACTGATGTGTGTGTGGTCAATCAAGCAGGAAAAAGCGCAAGCAATTTTCCTGTTCTTAAAGTCGAGGGAAGACAATCTGACCCTACATCTATCATGACGCTCCTTCCTCAACCTACAAATTTTAGTATGGATTTTTTGTTAGATCGGCACACATCAAAGGGGTAGTATATGTAGCTAGGGTACCGGATCTCAGCTACTGAATCTCTGAGCTGGCTAAAGGTTTCTGCTAGACATAGCGGACAGTCAGCCAGCGTGGTCTGCAGATACGAGGCTGCGCTGGCTAAATACCTTGGTAGACTTTTATTCGATAGATAACTTATAGTATTTATTAATCGTATGCAATATATATATAGCCAGTTGATGATGTTGATATATTCTTTTTGTGAAGATTCTTCAGTTAGAAGAGAACGAGGTGAGTAGCTTTAGATTTTACTAGAATTTTAATGACAGCTTCACCGACTCAGGAATTAGTGTCAGCCCACACAAATAAAAATATATATAATATTTGTAAGATCGCAAGTTAGGTGTGCTTCTGCTGATTTTGCAAGCAACCTTGTTTATCATCGCTTTTATTTGCCTCTAATAATCAACAAGCACCTCCATTTTTTTGGTCAGAGGATTCATTTAGGAGATAAGCCATATATAGCACACATATATTTGTATCTCCTAAACTGTGTGAGGTTAGCAGTGGCAGCGTACTTGCTGTGAGGTAGTTGTTCCTCATGAGTTGTAAGCTATCAAACGTTTGGTTGCTGAGACCGGAGTTAATCCAATTTCTAAAAAAAATATGTGCGGGCAGCCCGTGTTGCCTTCAAAAAATATATATATGGGCAGCCTGTGTCCTATTCACTATTTCTGCAGCCTTATGTGCATACGATCGACACTTTATTGTTCAATTTATGCGGCCTTTACTTTTATGATCACGGAATATATTTTAAATTTTTATAGTTGTATTTGATCCCACTGCAAAGACTTGCATTCAATTACACATGGAAATCCGCTTGACAGATGTTCATGTGGTTCTTCATCCTCCATCAATTCAATGCACGGGACAAATCTGTTTGACAAATACTTGACCAATTTGTTTGACTATATATATATAATGTGGGAACAACATAATATTATGACAGGAACTGCACTACTGTTCAACTGATTAAACATTAATAAAATGTAGTTAAACAAGTGATCATGTTCATTGATATGTACATCATATCCTTCAAATTTTATAGTCTTAAAAAGCATAATTCATGGCCCGCAAAAATTGGTCCTTGACAAACATACTATATATCACCATTAATTGTATCTGACTGGGTTTGAGACTTCTGTTGGGATCGATGCACATACACAGAATATAAACTGGCGTGAAATAGCTAATTAAGGAAAAATTATGAAAAATATGTACTATACTAAAACACAGCACAATTCGTGTTGCACCGTACCTGTCCAACCCTAGTCAACCAATCCCCCATTGATGCGGTCTGAGTGCTTGTTATCAATTAGTCACTCTCCTTCAGGAACATGGCCAAGGTAACATCGAAAAGTAATGCCTGCAGGAAACCTTAATGGATATCATTGCATCCCTAATGGCCTAACAATAATGTATTTTTGTCGGTGGCGAATCCAGGATTGAGTGGTAGGGGCTCTCCTTCCTCTTCTTCCTCCCTCCTTATTCCTCTTCCTCCTTCTTGGGGGCTCTCCTTCCTCTTCTTCCTCCCTCCTTCTTATTCCTCTTCCTCCTTCTTCCTCAAAATTTCTATGAGAAGCATGGAGGGGTTACCATGAGAGCCAGGGTTGTAGGGGGGCTGGAGCCCCCCCCCCCCCACCCACTGCTGGCTCCGCCGCTGATTTTTGTGACATCTCGATGAATAAAGGTTCATTATTAGATGCAATATATGCGTACTATGTGCAGTTCAAAGTTAAACATGCTAAACTTAATGCAAAGAAAGTTGAAATATTTTCCTACCATAGTACTCGAAATATTTTTTTATTATTAGATAACCATTAGTACAAAATGTGATCAAACTTTGTAATTAGGTAGCATGATGCTTCCTTTAGTGCACCACACACACGACCCGGGCACTCTACTATCTGAAGAATAAAAGTGGGGGCAGGTTGAGATATGTTCGTTTTCTCATTATTTTACTCAGCATTCTGTGGCTAGCTGTTTCACAGCAAGCATGTACGGATCACTTTAAGCCTACAGAGCTAGAGGAATATATATGAGTGTAGCAGACAAATGGTTTATATAAAAGATATAAGCATCAGAGAAAAGGAGCACAAGTGCGTACCTAGGAATATTTTGCTCTCAAAAAGAAGTGACTGGAATAAATTTGTTGAAGCAATAATCGGATATATCCATCATATCTCTTTCCTCGTGCTACACGCATATGCCAGCTTGAAATAATTTCCGAGGCATATGAATAGGCTTCTTATGTAATGCTATTTCAATCAACTCAGTTAAGTGCTTCTTAACACTCAATGATAAATCAAATTCGAAATGTTTTTATGTCTTATAGTATATCACTACTGTTATTCTATAGATGCTCAAGTACCCGCTGTGCTATATATTATTGAGCATATAAATAAACAAAAATAAGAGTTTCAAGCAATTATTCAAAGCCCAAGATATGACAAATGAAACTTAGCCACTGTGCTGTTATTGAGCGTATAAATAAACAAAAATAATAAGAGTTTCAAGCAATTATTCAAAGTCCAAGATATGACAAATGAAACCTGCATGCGTGCGAAGTTGATTTACGCATGCATTAGCACGAGTCAAAAGCTACATATAAACTTACAAAACTAGTCTATGTGACTATAAAACTATAAATAGGAGTAGGTGTGATTCGGGTAAATCATCTTGATACAAAGTCGTTGATGTTCAAATATAACCATTTTTCAAAGTTTGTAGTAGATAGAGCTATTTGTGTAGGAATAATTAATTAGAACTATATATATGCCTCCTAGGATTTCTTTGATTTCATTTCCCTCTAGCTTCGCACGCACAACATACCGTGCTTTCTTTTTGTCAATTCATACCGTGGCATTGAGTTGTTCAAGGGTCATAGTTTCAAGCCATTGGCTTTATTTGGTCATCAGGGTCCTAGGTCCTTTAATTGTAGTACTCCCTTGCTACAGCTGGAATGCATGTGTGACAGACTTCATCAGCATGTACTGTGCTACAGTAGTGGGAGTGCCGATTGGTAGCAAAGCAGAGCTACATGCATGCTAGTGCGCCGCAGGAGGAGACCGGGAGACGGGAGTACTCTCTATGAAGCAAGCTAGAGGCTTGCCACGCCCGACGTGACGTATTGGCATCACGCATATATTCATGCACAGTAGCTGTACTACTACGTGCTTCAGCTAGCCCTAGAATGAAATAGGTGGTCGGGATGTACATAACCGCCTACGTGTAAACCAGCCCGGTCGGTTGGCCTGAGCCTGATCACTGCATTGCAGCTAGCAGGTGATTTTACCCCCGGCGCCGGGCCCGATGGAAATCATGGCCAAGGCCAAAGGGCCCCTGGCCGTGTGTATGTGTGGCTTTTTCTTTTTAAGACGTGCAAAGCACATTTTTCATTAAGAGAGGAGAAACAACATCCGGGTTAGATTACAACAGGCACGTAGCCTAACAAAAAGAAGAGAAGACGAAAACATTACACCGCCCGCACCGAACGAACACCTAACAGCCTAGCGAGCGGGAGGAAGCCCGCACGCGCCCAAGTCCTAGCCTCCTCCAGGATCACCGGAACGAGCGCCACCGGCATGAGAGCTTCCTTGTCATAAACGCGTCGGTTCCGCTCCCTCCACAGCGACCAAGCGACCAACCAGACGAAGGAGTCGAAACCTTTCCTCCGTGCCTTAGTGACCTGTTTCCTGGCGGAGCACCACCACTCG
Source organism: Cenchrus fungigraminus (assembly GCA_036936925.1). Taxonomy (NCBI): domain Eukaryota; kingdom Viridiplantae; phylum Streptophyta; class Magnoliopsida; order Poales; family Poaceae; genus Cenchrus; species Cenchrus fungigraminus. The sequence goes on from CM072779.1 coordinate 14,458,993, forward strand.
GCGAACCTCACCGGGCGATCCGGAGCCAGGTTCTGAAGGAGAATATGTCTGAGGGCCATAAGCCAGGTCTCTCTAGAGAAGACACAGTCTACCGTCAGATGGTCCAGCGTTTCGGATTCCTGGGCGCACAGCGCGCAAGTGTCCGAGTCCCTAAGCCCATGACGGTGTAGCCGGTCCGACGTCCAGCAACGACCGTGCAAGACCAGCCAAGCAAAGAACTTGCACTTCCCCGGCATGTGAACCTTCCAGATCTGCCTTGCACCGAGGATGTCGACGCGACCAAGAAATAGGGCGGAGTAGGCCGAAGCCGAGGAGTAGACTCCGCTAGGTGACCATCTCCAGATGAACCGGTCAGGTTCGGTCGTGAGCCTGACCTCCTGCAGTAGGTCCCAGATGACAAGGTACTGCAAGACCACCTGCACAGTCCGGGCGTGGGTTACGTCAGCGACCCAACGGATCCCGGCCGCCCCGGTCTGCAAGGCCTCAGCGACAGTGCGGGCCCGACGCACCCTAGGCGAGACCGCGGCCCAGAGGTTAGGTGCTAGGGATTTGATGGAGCACCCGGCGAGCCAGCTGTCTTCCCAGAAAAGCGCACGGGTACCGTCCCCCACCTCCACGGAAATGGAGGCGTTGAAGAAAGCCTGGGTGGCCTTGTCCACGGGGAAGCGGAACGCCGCCCAAGTCCTGTCCGGGTCAGTCCTCGCCAGCCACAACCAACGTAGGCGCAGCGCGGTGCCAAAGACACGAAGGTTGGGCAGGCCGAGTCCACCGCAGCGAGTGGGGCAGGTGACGTTCACCCAAGTGACCAGACAGCGACCGCCCGAGGCCACCTCTGTGCCGGACCAGAGGAAGCTACGGATGAGGGTTTCGACCGCGCGCAGTGCCCAGGGGGAGATGGAAATCGCCATCGAAATGTGAACCGGGATGGCAGAGAGCGTGGATTTGGCAAGCACGAGGCGGCCACTGCGGCTCAACAGTCTGCCCTGCCAAGGGGGCAGGCGCCTAGCGACCTTATCGACTAATGGCTGCATCACCGCTTTGGGTAGCCTCTTGATAGAAAGGGGTACCCCGAGGTAGGTGCAAGGGAAGTCGGCGATCGTGCAGGAGAGAATGGATCGGACCAGAGACAGGTGCCCCTCAGAGCAGTTGATGGGGTAGACCTGGCTTTTGGTGTAGTTTGCCGCCAAGCCGGCCGCGCTTTCGAAAAGCGACAAGACCGCCTTGACAACCCGCAGATCAAGCTCGACCGGAGAGAAGAAAGCGACCACATCGTCAGCGTAGAGAGAGGCGCGAAAGCGGATACTCCTCCCTAGATCTAGAAGGAGACCACAGGATTTCGCCTTGCGGAAGAAGGCATGGAAGCATTCCATGACCAGCACAAAGAGCATGGGGGAAAGGGGATCGCCCTGACGCAGGCCTCGACCGTGGCAGATCCGCTGTCCAGGGGCACCGTTAAGCAAAACCCTGGTGCTGGCGGTGGACAGAATGACTGAGATCCAGTCGGTCCATCTGCGAGGGCAGCCGACAGCCGAGAGGAGCTCAAGAAGAAAAACCCAGCCAACCGAGTCGAAGGCTTTCGCTAGATCAATTTTGAACATGATCCTAGGAAGCTTTCGACTAGAAAGCGCTCTCGCCGTGCCAAGAACGTAGCGGAAGTTGTCGTGGATGAGGCGACCTTTGATGAAGGCACTTTGGTTGGGCGAGATTAGAGAAGAGAGGTGCGGGGCGAAACGATTGGCGGCCGCTTTGGAGAAAAGTTTCCCAAAGCTATGGATTAGACTGATGGGCCGGTAATCCGAGAGAGCAACCGGGTCTGGTTTTTTAGGCAAGAGGGTGAGTAGGGCACCGTTCAGGTGGTGGAAGCTGCGGAAGTCCATGTCAAAGAGGGCGTTGAACGCCCGCAACACATGGCCCCTGATGATCGACCAGCAAGATCGGTAGAAGCGACCCGTGAAACCATCCGGGCCGGGGGCCTTGTCCAGTGGGAGGTCCTTGATCACCTCCCAGACCTCGGCCTCTGAAAAGGGAAGAGCGAGGTCCTCTAGGTCCATCCGCGGGAGTCCCAACTCCTCAAAATCGAGGGCGCAGGAACGCTCATGATGGGCACCCAGAATTCGGTCGAAGTAGTCAAAGGCTGCCGAAGCCTTGTCCTCTTCCCGAAAAACTGAACGACCACCGACCAGAAGGGAGGGGATGAAATTTTTCCTCCTACGGTGGTTGGCATGTAGGTGGAAAAGTTTAGTGTTGGCGTCCCCCTCACGCAGCCACCTGAGGCTGGATTGTTGCCGAGCGATCGTTCGCTGCAGCGAGGTCAGACCTAGGTAGCGTAGTTTGAGGAACCGCCGCAAAGAGATCTCCTCGGGAGAGAGCGACCGTGAGTCCTGTGCGACCTCAAGGCGGAAGATGACCTCCTTGGTAATCTGGATCTGCAGGCGAATGCTGCCGACCGCCTTGGAACTCCACTTTACCAAGGCCTTCGCTGTCTCACGAAGGAGGTGGTCGATCATACGGAGCGGGTCAGCATCAGGGCGCGGCCCCGACCAGACCGCCTTGCCTGTGTCCAAGAAGCCTTCGACCTTAGGCCATTAGGCCTGAAAGGTGAAGCGTTTCTTAGAGTGCACCCCATAGTCGAGAAGGAGGAGGAGGGGAGCATGATCGGAACACCTAGATGAGACAGCATGTAGAGCGGAAGAGGGTAAAAGAAACTCCCAGTCCTGTGAAACAAGAACTCTGTCGATACGCTCCAAGGTGGGATGCGACCTCTCGTTGCTCCAAGTGAAGAGACGGCCCTGGAGATGTAGCTCGAGAAGCTCAAGGTCGTTAAGGAAACGACGGAAGCGACCCATCATTCTGCGCGAGAGGCGGCCATTATTCTTGTCGGCCGCCTGGTAGATGAGGTTGAAGTCCCCGCAAAGAACCCAAGGTCCAGAGAGCATCGGACGGAGGGTACGGATCTCAGCGAGAAAGGATACTTTATCCGCATCGGACCGCGGACCGTAAACGGAGGAGAGCCACCAGGACTGAGAGGGTGCGGAGAGCAGCGCGACCTTCACCGTAACGTGGTGAGCGCCAAAGGAGGGGGAGGAGACGAGCCAGGTGTCTTTGCGCCAAGCGACCAGAATGCCACCGCGGGAGCCCGCAGCCGGCAACGCAACATAATCAAAGTCGAGCCCTAACATATCAACCATGAAGGATGGGGGTACAACCGCGAGCTTAGTCTCTTGCAGACAAAGAAGAGAGACACGCTCGGAAGCAACCAACTCGCGGACCGCCGAGCGTCTAGCACGCTGGTTAAGTCCGCGGACATTCCAAACAGCTATGTTTACATCCATTTAAACACAAAAAAAAGACGACCTCTCGACTAGCACAGGCTCAGGCCTGCGCGTCGACGACCAGCTGCTCCTCGGGGAAGAGCTCACGAACCGCCGTCTGGAACTCGTCATCTTTCAGCACGGAGCACTGGAAGGACCCCTCGACCTGGGCACCGAAGAGCTCTCGGATAGCTCTGTAGTGCTCCTCCGATAGGCCAACAGCGAAGAGCCTCGTGTAGCGCTGGAACGCGGCGGCGTCGGGTGCCTCGCGCGGCCCCACGACTCCCAGCTTCCGCATCAGCAGGTTCTGGCCCGCGGTGACCGGGTTCGAACCCCGGGCCCTGGAAACCGCGGCGAGACGGCTGCTGCGGCGAAGCATGGAGAGTGGCAGGCAAGCCTTCGCCCGACGACGGCGCGGCACCTCTAGAACCGGGGGAGGGGGTGGCCACTGCAAAGAGGCGCAGAAGTCCGCCACCAACGACTCGAGGTCGCCCTGAGAAGGCCCCTCAGTCGCAGCAGAAGGTGGGGAGTGCGACCTGAGAGCCTGGGAGGGGGTAGACAGCTCCGCGGCCATCGGAGGGACGTCCGGCGAGTGCCGAGGGGCAGAAGGACACGACTCGGCGGGGGCCGGAGAGGCAGAAGGCGATCGGAAGGAGGCGGGGCGACCACGAGGGAAGAGCCGGAAGAGGGGGCCACGGGCAACGCCACCTGGTGGGCCGCCAGGGGGAGAGCAGCCTGCGGAAGACGTCTGCCACCGGCACGACGCGACGGGCACGCGCGGAGGCAGTGTCAGGCACAGCCGAGACGAGAGCAGCCGTCGTCGCGCGGAGCCCAGAGGTCGGCGGGCCACCAAGGCCGACCGCGGCCAGACCGGAGGCGGTGGCCGGGCCGCGGCCGGCAGAGGCCAAGCTGCCCCGAGTAGCGGCCAGGCAACAGCCAGCAGCGGCCGGGCGATGTCCCGCGGCGACCGGGCGGCAGCCAGCCGAAACCAGGCTGCGGCGCGCCGCGGCCAGGCTGAGGCTGGCAGCGGCCAGGCTGCGCCCGCCAGCCGCCCGCCCGCGGCCGGGCAGCGGCCAGCAGGGGCCGGGTCCTGGCTGGCTGGCCCGAGGCTGGCAGCAGGCGGAGCCCGGCGGGCGACGGCCAGGTCAGCGCGAGCAGGCGAGGCAGAAGAGGCGACCAGAAGCTCCGCCTCCAGAAGCATCGGGTCGTCGGCGAGGCTCCTGGGCGGCGTCGACTCACGAAGAGGAGGGAGGTGCTCTGGCGGCGTGTACTCGTCACAGCTGAAGTGCCGCGCGACCGGAGGCGAAGAGGAAGCAGAGGAAGCCCGGGCGAGTGGGGCCGCCACCGGCAACGCACGTACCTCGGCTGGCCGCGTAGAGGAGGGGGCAGCCGGGGCGCGAAATGGCGTAGCAGCGGCGGAGAGACGAGACGACCGAGGCGGGACGGCAGGTGGGCGGTGGATGCCCTGCAGCGCCCAGTAGGGGTAGGAGGGAGCCGGAAGGACCAGCGGAGGTGCAGAAGTGGGGGCACCCCAGCAGGCGGCTCCCTGCCCACCCCCTACGGCACGATCAGACCGCCCGCCGGAAGCGGGTGGAGGCTCCCCCCTCGGGGCCCGCGACGGCGCGGCAGAAGCGCCCCCGGCGGCCGAGGGCCCCGGTAGTAGAGAGGCGGAAGAGCGACCCGAAGAGCCAGAAGGGCCACCCTCCGACCCCCCCGACTGAGAAACCCCATTAGCCGGGGGAGCTAGAGTGTCGATGATCTGGACGATGTCGACCGTCGCCCGGTAGCGCTAGCAGGGCTGGCCGGCGCCCAGCCCGGGGAACTCGATCGGTGCCAGCATGTCCATCTGCACCGGGATCAAGTCCGGGTCGACGCAGCCGGCCTGGACAACGAGCTCCTTGAGGTTGGCCTTCGACTCTGACTCAGGAGCCAGGTTGATGACCGCGCAGGAGGAGCCGAGGACGTCGTGCGCCGTGGAACGCAGCCACAGGTGCGGAGGCACGCCCTTGATGCCCACCCGCACCTGGTAGTGCAGTGCCGCGTCGACCGCCTAGTTCTCCCGCCGCCACCGGCGAAAGGTGAGGCGAAAGAGGCCGTCCGGGGTGGGTGCCTGGAGAACCCGCAGCATCTCAGGGCCATCCTGGAAGACGATGAGGAAGTCCTCTGGGTGGAAAGGGTAGGTCAGGAACGTCCCCGGCTGTACGCCCAAGCGACCGGTGAGGTAGGCAACCACATCCGCCGTAGTGGCGGACGGACGGGTGCCCGCGACCGTGGCGACCAGAGCGCGCTCCAGAGCGACCTCGTTGGCCTCAACCTCAGGAGTGCGTGCGATAATGCACGTCTCCAGCTGCGGGCGGCGCCCCCCATGCCACCTCGCCCGCCCTGGCCGCGGCACGACGAGGCGGCGGAGGAGCGTCGTCCCGAGGCGCTGCGTCGTGAGGTGCCGCGCCGTGGCGCGCCGCGGAGGGGGGGCACGCCCGCGGGCCACCTGCGTCGGAGGCGGCGGGGCGTCACGGGCCGCCGGAGGTGGGCGACGACGCCCCTCCGGCGGAGGCGGGTCGCGGGCTGCTGGAGCAGGGCGACGACGGGGCTCCGGGGGCGGCGGCGGCCGCGCCTCCTGCCTCTGCCGAAGAGGTGGAGGTGGAGGCAGACGGGCACCCCTCCCCTGCACAGCGTGAGGCGGGGGCGGGGAGCGGCCGACCGGGCGCGGAGCGACCAGGGGTGGGGAGGGGGTGCGACCTCCCGGACGAGGACGGGTGCCCGCACGAGCTCTCATGGTGTCCGAGCTGGTGGCACCGGAAGCAGCGCGGCGCGTGAGGGCAGGAGGCGGCGATGTGGTCCTCCCCGAAGCAGTTGAAGCATTTCCCCACCAGATCCGGGGGGGGCGGAGGACGGAGGAGGAGGTGGCGGCGACGACGGCGACCGCTCCGCACGCAGCTGCTTGCGCGACCGCACCTCGATGAAGTTGTCGGCGTCCACCCGCGGCCCCCGGGCGTGCCCGGCAGGAGGCGGCGGCGGTCCCACGGCCCCCCCTAGCGCGGCGAGGCTCGGCCGCGGGCGGACCAGCAGGGCGGCTGCCTCCCGCCTTGGCACGCCGCCGAGGAGGGGGCGGAGGCGGCCGCGGCGGCGACAGGGGCCGCTTGCCCAGGATCCCCCTGGCGGAAGCGGCCACGGGCCGCGGCACAGTCGTCAACGAAAGCTCGGCAGCGGCGGAGGCAACGAAGGCGGGGGGAGCACGGAGCAGCGACCGAGACAGGTGCGGCGGCGGTGAGGGGGTGCGCCCGGGGCACCGGGATGCCGGCCGCCCGCACCTGATCCTAGAAGGTGGGGGAGGGGGAGCGACCGCGCGGCACCGGGGAGTACGAGCCCGAGGCGGAGGAGCCCGAAGCCTCAAGGTCCCAAAGCTCCCTGGAGGAGGGAATGGAGGGACCGGGCTCCGCCGAGCCAGGCTCCACTCTCCACCGGCACGACCGGAGGCAGACGGGGACCAGAGGGGCCGCCATCCCCCTGCCCAGCAGAACGTGCTCCCGCACCTGCAGCAGAGACAAGTGGAAGACGGTCGGCGCCCGACGCCTCGAGGGGGCGCGGCCAGGCCGCGGGTGATGAGGACATGGCACCCATGCATACGGCCATGATGGGAGCATGGCATGGAGAAGAAGGAGTCCAAAGAGGGTGTCCAAGTCAACGAGGAGGTTCAAGGCTAATCCGGTTCGAGTCCCCAAGGTGGAGACCCAAATCAATTCAAGTTCGAGTCCAGTTCGGAGTTCAGGAGCAGCGTGCAATAAAAACGACGCCCAGATCGCATACGAAGTCGGTTTTGGACGTTCTATATATGGTTGGAACCGGAATTTCATAGAGCTTCCAATGGCACTGGTCTCATGCCAAAATTCATCCTGAGTCAACGGGAATCGTCGAAACAAGTTGACGTCCAGAATCTGCCAAAGTGCTGCGTCGCCGGTTTTGTTGGGCTTTAGGCCCAAGTTGAGGGCGCCCCCTCCTAGGTCGCCCCCAACCCTAGGACGCCCCCTTTCTCATATATTCAGTAGCCGTCATCTTAGAAACTTGGGTTTTGCTTAAGTCATTCTGTCAAGAACAGTTCGCCGCTCGATCGGTTTGTGAGACCCCAACTTGTGAGCTTAATCATTCATCTGCAATTTTCCAGATTGTGTTTCTTTCTTGTTCTTGCTTGTGTCTTTCGATTCTCAGGCAAGGATTAGCCCTCGTGGCGAGGTCAATCGTGCAGTGCATGGTTGATAACCAGAGGAGAAGTGGTGCTGCGATTGCGGGGTTCTAGTCGTGTTGATTGGAAGCCGGATCGTTTGTGTGACATCTCCACCAAATCGATAGCTATCTCCACCTGACGGAAGATCGGGAACCCACGTCCCCATCAGCGGGGGTGGAGGGAGAGGGTGGCGCCTTGCCACCGGCGAGCCCCGCGCCCACCTCCAGCTCGCGGAGAGGACGCGGCCAGGCAGAGGTGGTGGAGGTGGAGGGCGGCACCTTGCCGCCGCCCTGCCCCGCGCACGCCTCCAGCACACGGAGGGCAGAGGCTACCGCGGCCGGCCCGGCGGCGGCGAGCGCGGCGGCCGTGGCGGGGGAGAGGCCCGGGACGGCGGCAAGCGCGGCGAGAGCGTCCACCTCACCCACGGGCGTCACCCCAAAGGAGGAGCCTACCGGCCCAACGGTGGGAGGGAGAGGAGCGACCGAGAGTAGAAGGGGCGAGGGGGAAGGGACAGCCTCGATCGGCGGTGGCGAGCCCACGTCGAGGCCATCGTCCAACTCGTCGAAGCGAGACGAGGAGAGAGCCTCACGGGGGGCGAAACCCGGGGTGGCAGCCTCTGGTCTACCGCCCCTGGCCACGGAGGCAGGGGGTCCAGCGGCGGCCAGGCAGGCGCGACGCGGCGGCGGGGCAGGCCGCACCGGCCAGGGCAGCGACGGCCGCGGCCAGCCGGGGTGCCTCCCCGGCCGGCACGCGGGCCCGCGACGCGGCAGCGGGGGGAGCCGCGGCGGCCGGACAGGGGCCCGACGCGGGCAGGGGCGGCGGGGGCGCGGCCACCGCCGGCGCCGGCGCGACGCGGGGCGCCCCTGCCACCAGACGGGGCCACGGCGAGGGAGCGCGAGGGCGGGGCCGAGGGCAGGGAGGCCTCGTCGCCGGCCTCCTGCTCCTCCAGGACCGCCATGGTGGCCGGCCCCGGCAGGAGGGAGGTGCGGGAGGGCGGAGCCGATCTGCGCGCACACAAAACGAAGAGGGGAGAGGAGGGTATGGATGGAGAGGAAACGAGGAGGGGAAGCCGGATCTGTCGTCGGCTCGGGCGGAGGTCGCCGGAGCAGGGAGATCGGCCGGCGGCGGCGCCGGCGGCCCAGGCGGGCGGGGAGGGCGCGAGGAGCGCTTGGGTCACGGGTTCAAAAGCCCCACTGCTATCAAGTCTCAACTTCGAACTGACCAACCGACCAATACGGCAAGTACTACTATACCCCAAGCACGCGTACCCCCTCCCGGACAAACTAAAAGCGGCCAGCGCTACAGACGAACGACCTCTGTACCTGTCTGTTACCTTTTCAGTTCGGACTTCGGATATGTGTGGCTTTCCGCTTTCATCAACAGGATTACAGGAATCAGCTCGTGAACGGCAGGGCCAGGCACCGATAGGACGCAGGAGTCGTCGTGTGCGGCGCGGCCGCAACCGCAAAGGGTACTTCGATCTCTGATTTGATTAAAATCAGAGACCTATACTTGGAAGGTAGACATGAGAATTGGAAATAGGAAGGATACAGACTTTTGGAAGGATATCTGGAGTGGTAATGTAGCCTTAAGGGATAAATTCAATGACTTGTTTGAAATTTGTAATGAACAATTTGAGTCTGTGGCAGATTTAGCTCAGCAAAGATGGAGATTGACATTCAGAAGGTGGTTGGATGAAAATGCACAGAATCATCTAAGGCAATTGAGAGACATTTCGGCTCATGTGCACTAGGTGTGGGGGGAGATGCCCCTATCTGGACATGGGAAAAAATAAGACCTTTTCGGTTAAAACAATGTATGCTCACCTTTGCAGAGCAGATATTACAAATCCTAATAAAAAGATCTGGAAAGCTAAGATTCCCCTGAAAGTAAAAAATTTCATGTGGCTCATCCAACAGAATGCTATTCTGACCAAAGATAACTTAGCCAAAAGAAATTAGCAAGGTGATAAAAGGTGTAGCTTTTGTAACATGGATGAAACTATTAATCATTTATTCTTTGATTGCTCTCTTGCCAAGTATGTCTGGAGCTTAATTGCTTGGGTGTTGGGAGCTGATTGTAGACCAACCAATTTTGATCAATTTTGGGTTTGGGGGGAGAGGTTCCTGCCAAATAATAAGAAACTTCTCATGATTGGTTTAGCAGCAGTGTGCTGGGCTGTTTGGCTGGCACGTAATGCTGTGTGTTTTGAAAAGAAAATTGTCAGGTCTCCTACTGAGATCGTTTGCTCAATTTCAGCTTTCTTGAATTACTGGGCAGGTCTTCAGAAGGAGGGTGCCAAACTGGACGTGGAGGCAGGAGCTGAAGCGTTGAAGAAGGCAGCACTGGTGTTCCACCCTCCTGGGGGAGATCAAGATCCGGCGCGTGGGTTGGTTCTGCTGAACTAAACCTGGAAGCGACATCAACTTCATCAACCAACAAGTTCTGTGAGTGTCTTTCTCGTTGATGCTCCAGGAGATGGGAGAGCAGACAAAGCTTGTGTCTTCTGTAAGGGTGGTAGTTGTAGTTGCTGCTTTTGTTGTTTGCCTCGTTTTGCCGTATGATTGGTGCAAGGTGCGCCATGTTTTTGTGATACTGTGTAAGTTTTGTTTTTTGGTTAAACTGTTTCCTCCCTCCACTATCAACTAGGAGAACCCTGTGTGTTCTTCATAGCTGGTGGGGGGTGTGTGTGTGGGGGGGGGGGGGGCGCTCTTCCTGACGAACTCCCGGTCGTCTGTTTGGGATCTGTAAGATGTCAAAGAACGGGATTTTGTAATTTCGTTGCTGCCAAGTAATGAAATTCGGGCATGGCCAATGTTGGGAAAAAAAATCTCGCTTGAGGTGCAGGTCACTGGTTCAGATGAGATAAAGACAAATGTACTAGTAAGTGCTCAACAACCATCGACCTCAATGCTCACTCATCACCACCGATTTCTTCTACGAGGCCTGCCTGAGTCATCGAGTGAACCAACAAGTGCCCTCTAGCTAAATTGGTGTTCATCGTGAGCCCAAAGTCTCATCATGCCCCCAGTGAAAAACTATCTCTTGCTCCTTCGGCTGCAGCCCCCATCATCTACCGCGCAGAACGGCGTGGAGATGACTGATCACATCGGCACATGGTGAATATCCTCACCGGCCATCTCCCGCATCACCTGCCACGGCCATGCCGTTCCAAGGACCCTCGCGGCCTCGCCGGCCAATTCGCCACACGCCACACCGACCGGCGCTCGCTGCCTGAACGGCCAGGGCAGTGAGCCGACAGTTGGCGCCAAAACCTGCTGAGGGCAACATGCCGCAAGGATCTTAACAGTGCCAAACGATGCTGTGCCGTGGCTTCCATGTGCTCGCTCGGCCCACGATGCATCCGGACACAGAAGCTTCCAGTTCTGTCCTCCTCATGACTTGCACCGTGCACGCCCAACGGCAATGGCCAATGGCATTGGCATCCATGCCACATGCCAGAGAAGTGATGCCACCAACATTTTCACCAAAGTGCCCAGTAGCAGATCCACACCTGTGTGATGGAGCGACTAATGACATAGAACGAGGTCGAACACAAGCGGGAGAAAGGTACAGCGTGGCTCAGAATGGGAAACTGTAATACCATTGGAGTTCTGGTTCATGGGGTCTTTTGAGTTCTCCTAGCTGTCATCAGCTGCCATCCAGAATTCCAGATTTTACTGAAGTTTCAGGATCAAAGTAACGTTGTGCCCATACCATTTCAGACCCATTGTTAGTAGAATATTTCTATTCCAACCATTTCAAATTACTATTCGTATTGACTTTTCTAGGTGCATGGATTTTGATATGCATCTAGATTGATATTGTCTAGATACATAGCAATATCTAGAAAAGCCAAAACAAATAGTATTTTAGGACAGAGGGAGTACAAAAGAAAGCTCCATAGGTAAAAGATCAGCGATGCTGAATCCCAAACAGATAATTTTAGCCTCGAATGACTTTCACTGAAGCTAGTTATATTTTCTATGCAGTTTCTAGACAACAGGATATGCAATTTATAGACAGAGGGATGAGAAAATAAATGAACCGAGGAGAAATAATTCGAAGCCCATAGCCAATTAGCCCCATACTTAATTATTTTTGCAGAAGGCAAGAATTTTGTAGCTAAATATATAAAAAAATACTGATGGGCTATCGTTGAAAGTTATAGCTAAATATACCCCCTGAAAAATCTTCTACAATCCACCTGACATATTAGCACTAAGCCACTAACTAATTGATTTAACCTGTTTGCCGTACCAAACATAAATTCAGATAGCCAAAAAAATTCAAAAAATAGTAAAACAAATAGGGGAAAGATGGAACTCTGAAACTCACCTTGATATATGGGGCTACAGTGTCCTCTAACCATCTATATCTATACTATGAGAAGAATCAATGTAATAGAAATCAGAAGAGTCAACACAACTTTGGGTGTACCCACGAGTCCTTGGCACCATCTGGCATGGAAGCAGAATCATCATGACTGAGAACCTGTACTGCCAGGGCGCCAGAAGCCCTTGGCGGCAACAAGAAATTGCTGTTTGACAATTGTAGTCCTGTAATGCAGAGAACGAAGAACAGGCTCCATCTTTCTTATCACTTCTATAGTGTCTTGCAGCACAAACCATCTACCAGGTCTAAGTATTCTGTCAATTTCTGCTGCTACTTCAATGATATGGCACCTACAGTACAAAAACAAATGTAAAGCTTGCTTGCTATAAAGTTGTGACACAAGAGGATGCCATAATATTAACAGCGAGAGTTCTTCAACAACAGACAAGCTTGCTTACCTTCTCATAAGGGGCCCCAGGAGATAACTCATGTGAAGAAGATCGTAAGTCCGTGGGTATGTGTTGAAAGATTCACACCAGTCATGATATACCCCAATCAAACCTCTGTTAAAAATGATGGGCAATGTATCTGGCTGATCAACAGGTACAACATTCATAACCCATAATGGTTGATGAATAAGTGATGCTGCAAATCTGTAAAGGGAAGAATTTTGATCAATGTCTCTCGCACAAATGATGTACTTAGGTTATCACTACTTATAAGAAAAGAAGAATATCTGACAATAAACCTTAAAGCTATATGTAGCAACAAAATATTAATCATAAGAATCATGCAAGAAATTCTGATTGTCTGACACATCTGAGGTAATAGTCAAACAGATTCAGTAAAATTAACAGGTAATAAATTCATAGGAATCAAGCAGAAGTGAAAGTTAGAAAACATTGTTGAGACAGCTGACCTAGTAATTATTTCTACTTTAAATCGCATAAAGAGTTCAAATCATTTTTTGCTTACCCTCCAAAACCAGCATTCATGTCCATAACATTACGAACGCTAGACCAATTAACTGCAAATTCCTTGAGATATACTTCTGAAACAAGGTCCTTCCAATGGTTTGTATCAGAATCGACTTTTTCTTGAGAAAACTGAATGGAAGAGTTGTTAAATGTAGTTGAATGTTTCATAGTAAGTCTTTCAGGCCATGAAATGGGCCAGCTATTTTTTCCACCCAAACTCGAAACAGAAGGAAACAGGCAACTATCAAGAGGTGTGTACCTGAAAGGGGAAAATACAAGATAATATATAAGGCATGAATAAAGATCATAGCATAAATCCCCCTGAAGCTGATGCATCAGTAGTCAAGATCCAAGATGGTACAAGTGCCTTGACCACTGATGCATCCATTGCTCCCAGGTAGAGTTATCCTAGACTCTTGAACAAATCACCAGTGAACAATGTGCACGGCAAAAGAAAGAAAAGGGCAACAAGACAATGTACCAAGGAGAACGTGATCTGTCAGTCTCGGAGCACATAGGCGGTTCGTTATTTTTTCTCTTAAGGTAGCATGAATTTGATGTTGGTTTTTGGTATATAACAACTCCGATCTTATTGATATCCCAAGATCTCACCACTGTCCTCCAGCAGATCGATTTGGTCAGAGCAACCATTGCTGCCAAGAGCCAATAATGGAAAACAAATCCAATCAGCAATAGAGATTGTTGTCTTCCTAATTATATGATATATGTTTGCAAATAAACAGGATTTTGCAGACTGGAGAAGAAACAAACAAGGTACCAATGCAAATCTATTTTATTAACTCGTAGTGGAAAACAATTTCAGTTTGTAAGTATGACCACTTAGCACAAGTCATATACAAATATATGACAAAAAGACCATTAAGAAAAATGACTATAATTTCTTAATGGACTAATTGATAGATTCAAATAACTGACATAGCCACTGCATTTCTCATAATTTTTTTAATTCATGTTCTTATTTGGTACGATATATTGCACTGACATGACTAGATGCGAGATGAAACTAGAAATCTAATCTTTTATGGTGCTAATATTTGGGGCACCAGATTCGAAAAACAAAGCACCCTTGCGGATGAAGCCTAAATAACACTTGTTATTCACAAAGGTGCATAATTTATTTAACCAACTAATTCTATGCTGACAATTTGTGTTCACAGAAAAAAAAAAGAGGTGAAAGAACGCTGTCACAAACCATTCCAGTCATCTACATCTCTTTGGTCTTTGCGATAGACAGGAGTTGCAGACCAAATGTAATATCCTCCAGGCCTGAGTACTCTATTGAGCTCCAACAGTGGTTTTCCACCTGTACACCCCAAGTAGGATAGCGTTAAAAGTACATGCATATCACATACATTACATTAAAATAGTGTACAAAATAAGTGAACTATTTTGTATTGAATAGAATAGAGAGAACTACAAGAAAATTTAACAGTGTTCCAAAGTACTTGCCATCAGCATACCAGTGGACCCTACACCTTGCACAGTGTATCACATCAAATGAATTATCAGGGAAGGGAAGCTTTTGTGTTCCAATCACTGCCAAAAATGCAGGAATTCCACGCTCCAGTGCAAACTGTGTCTGAGCTTCATGCTCATCTTTGGGTGCCAATGACATGGTAATGACATTCCTGTCAAGCAAGTATCCACCAAAGCTGGCAACACCACATCCAACATCCAGGACAGTTCTTGTACGGACTCCCCATTGAATGTTGGGCAAAATCTATTACAATAATAACTACAAGTTGTGAGTTTTGACAGACAAAACAAGGGAGAAGAATGGTCATATTTAAGTGATAAAATTTTCCAAGTTGCGATGATTATCCAAAGAATGCAAGTACGCCTTTTCTTTTGACTCAATGGGTCTTCAATTCTGATAATACGAACAGACCAATAATATACTGAACTTCTATCAGGAAAGTAGATCAAATGCACAAATATATGATTGGACCTAGCTCAGAGTTGCATAAAGAGAAGAAGTAATATCTACCTGTTCAATAAATCGAATGTATGCGGTCACACCATTTTTAAATTGAGTCCCACCTCCGGGGAAAACAAAGTAGTTACCAGACTTCCTGACCCAGTTCTGGTCCTTTTTGTATTCCACTAGTTTTGGGTGAGGAACATTGTTATACCAAATCTGAAATTAGGAAGTGAAATGTAATATTACGAAGGGGTTAGCAATGGTATACTTTACTGACTGTTCAACTTCAGCCAAGGTAAACATGAAGCTTAAACTAGCCACATTCCAAATTTGAGCACTAAGTGGATAAACAAAAGTTTTGCACCAGTATATATTACTACATACCACATGGATGCACAATGGTCCCAACCTGGTAAGACACTTTATGTACAGCTTAATAAGATAGGCATTTTAAATCACTAACATCTAAGGATGCATTTAAGATTTAGAATGTCTGATAGAGTTCTTTACTGCCTTCAGGAAAAAATTGTGATTATAGGACTCCCACCAAACGTGATTCGCTATTTTGACAACCTTTGTGGATGACAAATGACAGACGTTTATATCAACTATTCAGTTTCCAGAATGTTAATACATGTGCTCAATTGGATCTTACAACTGAGGCACGGGCGGAGGCATAATACAAAATGCATCCTAATCAGAGCATATTAAATTACTGCTGCCACTACTGCTGAACCATTTGGGAGTAAACAAACAGCAGTAGAAACCGCTTCCTCGCTTACCGAAGAATAGCGGGCGTCCTCACCATGTCACGGCTGAGCGGCCACGGCACCGGACGCCGGTACCTCTCGGGCAGCGGCACGAGGCACCTCGGCCTCGGCTCCGGGCAGTGCCTCTCCCGGTGTTCCATGTGCCGCAGCGACTTGAGCGCCTTGATCGCCTTCACGTTGTCGAGGCAGGGGATGTAGTCCGCGGCCACCAGCCCCTTCCCCACCACCTCGCAGAGCTCCCACGATGGCAGCTCCATCGGCTCCTCCACGGCGCCGCCGACGCCTTGACCCTCCCCATCTCGCTCGCCCGAGACTCCCGCGGTGGTCTCATTGTCGCCTGCCGATCCACTCGCTTCAGCCGCGGCGGGGGAGGTGCCGCGATCTGGTTCGGGCACGTCGGCCTCAGCGTCCCCGGCAGCGGCGGTGGCGTCTGGCCGAGGTGGGTCGGCTGTGCCGTTGCCGACCCCGTCGGACGCGACGGCGGTTCCGGTTACGGGTGGAGATGCGCCAGCAGAGACGGGAACGGGATCAGCGGCAGTGCCCCCATTGGAGGCGACAGAGGTTGGGGCTTCCGGTGGAGATGCGTTGGAGGAGACGGGAATTGAGGTCTCGGAGGAGGAGAGGTGGGAGGATGGGGAGGAGAAGAAGGGGAGCGTGGACGGCGCGGGGCTGAAGAGGAGGAACAGAGAGGATAGGACGATGAAGAGGATGACCGCGGCGGCGATTGGGCGCTTGCGATCGGAGAGGAAGGAGAGGGCGGAGGAGATCGGCATTTCCTCCTGTGGTTTGGGCACAGGAGCTGCGGGGTGGGGTCGTGGGGAGAAGCAGAGAGGAGAAAGAGAGGACTCGAAGGCGGCGGCTGCCGCGGCCGGGGAAGGAAACCTCGCGGCCGTACCCGTACGTGTGGGCTACTGGGCTCTACGCGGTGGAGGTCTGGCGCGGGGAGGTTTGTTTCGTCAGCGAATCAGTGAGCTGTAGTAGATTTGGTTAGGCTTTTTTTAGGCCCGTTTGGTACAGTTTCATGAGGGCCTCCACGAGCAGCTTGACAACTTCAATAGTTAAACAGTCAGCTCTCTGTCCAGCTCTCTGGTCAGCTTCTCTGAAAACTCGCTCTCACAGAGTTAAGCACACGGTGAAGCTGAAAAAATGTGGCTCTCCCCCGCTCATGAAGTTGCTCATGAAGTTGTTTTCTAAAAAACAGCTCTACTGGTGAAGCTGAGCTGTGCCAAACAGAGCCCTATGCAGCACTTGATTTGGTTAGTTCAGTGTTCAGAGGTTGTCATTACTCGCTGTCCTGCCCATGTGTGTGGTTGACCACCAGCTTTTGTTCAGTCTTTAGTGTAGTTTGTACTAGGCGAATGAGTTTGTAGTCAAATGGTACGACAGTCCAGTGGGACGTTACCCACTAGAGTTCAAGTTCTGGTGCTTGCACCTTTCTCTGGATTTATTTCGAGATTTTTCCGGTGTTATGCATTACTCTTTTCGTCCTATGAAGAGTGCAATCCTATCTCCAGATCTGTCGGTGCTCAGTCCTTCGGATGTGCTCATAGAGGTGAGGTTTGCGTACGTGTGTTCATAAAGGTGAATGTACGTGCGTTTGTGAACGTCTGCGTTGTGTAATTCTAAAAAAATGTAGTTTGCACTAGATTTTGTTTTGTTTTTTTTCACTAGCGTAGCGGTAGGAGCAAAGCACCTTGATCTGAGAATTGCGCAGTGCACGCAACCGATCCTCGAACTCGAAGACTGTAGTCTGTAACTCTTCAGGTATCGGTACTGCTTGCGGTTTCAGTTGTTATGTACAAAAGGACTCCAAGCATATTATTATGGCCAATGAATCACTTTGATCTTTTATACAGTTGATGAACAAAGGCAGTTTCGAAGCCACATGTCTGCCTGCCTCTGTTCTCGATGAAGAAGAAATTTGCAGGCTCCTGTTTACAGTTTGTTGTTAGTATCTGTTAGTCTACTTGGGCTAGCTCCATGATCTGTCTGCTGCTGCCTGCTGAAAAATTGGTCTACTTGATCTTGAGGGGACGGCGCTTCATCATAATCCGAACCATAGGGCGATACCGATGGCAAGTGCAACGCCCACCTCATGCGGATTCCTCTGGATCGTAGGAGAATGAAAGCCAAAGCACCAACCAATCAGGCATGTTCATCTTAAGCTGAATAGACGAAAATCAAACGAAATGTGCGGACTTCGGAAGAAAAAAATGCTAGTAAAAAGGACTTCTGCATTCTCAGAAAATGAGTCCGTAGCAAGCAAAAAGTTGTTCTGAAATGCTAGGAGCATCAAGCATGAACACACTGCTGCAGCTGCACTCCTTCCTTTGAAGCTCCAACAGAATCTAGATGTTTTTTCTGTCAAGAAACTAACTCCAAAACACAAGAAGATACGCAGCAGGCCAGTAGATATGCAGTGCAGAACCTCTTGAAACGAGGTTCTAAGTGTGTGCACTCAGTTTCTTCTCATACGCAAATTAGCTGATAATTTTGCTAACTGAGCACACCTTGTCTCCTCCACTTGCTTTCGTGTGTTGAGCAATTGCTAGGTGCTTCCCCTTGCACACCTCCGGAAGTTTTCCATCGTAAACGCTGCAGATGTAGGCCTCAAAGTTCATGTAATCCTGCAGATGCTAAATTAGACTGGATTTCTAGAAGCATATAACAATACTAACAGGAAAGAAAAGAAATGAAAAAGGTCCAGCTTACCTCACCAAGCGGTTTCCCGTTAACGACCACCCATGGCACAAACCGATGAGGAGGCTGAAGAGCATTTGTCTCGGCAGCATACTGCATCTGAAGCTGTAATTTCAGGTTGATCGCATATCAGATTGCCAAAACTCAAGGAGTATACTAATGTTCTGAAGCATACTGTAAATTTGTACTAGCAGGAAGACCAGCAAATATACACCCCACCTGCCTGCCATATCCTGAGTTGTAGCAGTCAATAACAGGCTGAGAAGCCAAACCAGTTTCCTGAAAGCAAGACTGCCAGGCGTCCCATTTCCTTGTCAGTGCTAAATGCTCAACGCAATGAATGAAAGGGAAATGCTGCTCCTGCATTCAGAGAAATATATATTAGAACGGTTTGTTCATTATTTTGGTAAGCTCGTTTCCTCTGGTGAACAGATCAGGGCAGACCCATTGTGCCAGCATCAGAAAATTCATTGTCTCTTACAAATAATAATATCGGAATGTGGTAAGGGTCTGTAGATACTGCAGTGTCAAAGACGCTTTTTATCCAAATAAATTTCAGAACCATTTTCATCTCTCATTTTTCCAACAAAATGATGAATTCAAGATTAATAGATGGATAAAGGCAATACCGCATTAGGCCATAGCCTGATCACACATGCTTCTATAGCGTTGAGTTGGCACTCGTCTTCTCCATGCTGCAAAACTAAGTGTTGTGAGCAAACTGAAGCATGTTCACCAAAGGTAAATAGTTCATCACTTTCTGATGCGTTTTGTAATTTGGGATGGAGTATCTCATAATTGAGGTCATTTACAGCGCACAATACAACCTTACGGTAGTACGGTACTATTACCGGTTTTTTGCTATGAGTAAAATGATAATTTTCTCAAAATATATTATTTGAAAAATTTCCCCCCACTGCTCATTCAGCCGAGACGCACCCGATTCATATATTTCATTTCCTATATTACAACAATACCGATCTCAAATATATATATATATATATATATATATTACAACAATACCATTTTACATTTCTTCATAATTTGTGAACAGAAATACTGAATGTTCAAACGCTCAATTAAGAATGTGAAACCATGCTAGTTCAGAAAAGAGAAAACATCATATTCCCCACTGCATTTAACAGTGGGCAAACTGAATGCGAATAGCTAGCAGCTAGCTAGTTGCAGATTAAAATCAGAAGAACTATATGGACGTCAATTCTCTCAAAATTTTGATTGAACTTGCTGAAAACCGTTCCCGATTCAAGACAGAGAATGAAAACGATGGCAGACACTGACCTGACAGGTAATGGACCCGTCGGCGGAGACGCGCCCATTGCCGAATGGGACTAGCCTGAGGTCCGCAATGGAGGAGACCCCGTTGCTGAAGATCCTGGCGAGGTCGTTGACGACGAACGCGGAGCAGAACGGGCACAGCGTCTCGTAGTAGACCGACACCGTTACTCTCCCGGCGGCGCGTTCCGGTGAGAGGCCGAGCAGGACGAGGGGCACGAGGCGGAGAAGAAGAGCAAGCGTTGGGGGTGAAGCCATGGCGACGGGGCGAAGAAAAGGCGCAGCTATCTTTTAGTTTAGTCCAAGGCTAGATAGGAATATGATGATGGCCTCTGCGCGCGCGAGAGAGATGCTTTTCCTTTGGAGGGGAAAGGAGCGGGACGAGGAGATGCCGCCGATGCTCTTGATCCACTGGAACAAGGCAGATTTTGTTCGGTGATCCCTTTTCCCAGGTTACGCGGGACGGAGGTTTTTGAGGGGTGTTGTTTGCTTCGGATCAGGGGACCCAGCTTTGATTCTTTGCCATCGCAAGCTGCTCTGCTCTAAGTCCCAACACAATTTTTTACAGATACTAGCTAATGATGGATGGCAGGATTGATCCTTCCAACCTGGTAATAGAACTGATGAATAGGTATATGAAGATTCAGGTTTTGGTATTGAACTATTTTATTTCAAAAAATAATAATTGAACTGTAGGGTGAAGCACCTAGTTCTGGGCTGGTATTCTCTGCTCTTTCCTTGTGGGGCCAATTTTTTTTTTTTTTGGAAAGGCATGGAGCCTAATCAACAGAGATCTGAGATCTGCACGTCACGCTTTTCTTTAATCGGCTGTGAATGCTTTTGCTTCTTTGTTATCCACTCCATTTTATAGCTTTCCTACCTGGTGTTTTTTTTTTATGTCCGGTTGCTTGCTCTTTCGCTTTTCGGCAAGAGACAACTACAACTATATATTGAGTATTGATCAACATGAAGGTAAGTCCATGCATATTCTAGCATTTTATTCTGTTTCGTCTGGGGCGAAACTATCACACAGCACTTTCCTGCACCAAGCATACAACAGTTCATGTTTGCAGGCTAGATGAGCCCTTTGTTCCTGAAGCAATCCACAGTCTCCCTGACGGTCTGGTCAAACGGGATGAAACCAACGCCCAAATCGATCAACTTCTTGGATGGGTCCTTCGTCCTCATCAACCAGCCTTGCTTGTCCTCCTTGATTCTGAAATGGAAGCAAAATTTAGCTAACTGCATAATACTGAATAGTACGATGGAAAACACGATGTGCTCATAAGTGTGGATCACCTGTGGACTGGGAATTCAGGGTACATATCGGCAAGTTTGCCGGTGAAGTCGACCAAGCGTTCCATGGATGCCAAGCATAGGTGGCGTCCCCGTGCAGAAGGGTTCTCATACAGCACAATCGCAGATTGCGCCACATCTCTGACATCGACCCACCCCGTGTAGACGGCGTCCAACTCAAGCTCCTGGCCTGGTTAGTTTGAAGCTTTGCACAACCGTTAGAGATCTTTCTGTACCATTTGTTCATTATATTGCAAAGTTTCAGCTGATCAAGTGACGAACCTTTCAGGAGTTGCAGCAGAATGTTGAGGCTGGTGTTGACTGATGGTGTAAAAAATGGGCCCAACGTCGTCCCTGGATTCAGCACAACCAACTGCAAGCCCTCCTTTTCGGCGAATTCCCACGCAGCCTTCTCTGCCAGCGTTTTGGAGACGTTGTACCAAAGCTGTACCTCAAAGACAGTGGATCAGCAAATCCTAAAAATGTGCTCTCTCTATATGTACGATCAGGGAAGTCAGAGAAGCTTGGCTTTTTTCGGTTGTTCAGGATTGACTCATGGAACAGATTTGTTAGGCCCTGTTTAGTTCGTGGGAAGATTTTGAAAAAAAAAATTGGGTTTTCTTCCAAAGTCTATTAAGAGTATTAAATGTAGGCTACTTACAAAACCAACTATACGAATGGACTAGCAATCGCGAGATGAATCCATTAAGTCTAATTAATCTGTCATTAGAGATTAGTTACTGTAGCACAACGTTGTCTAATCATGTCATAATTAGGCTCATTAGATTCGTCTCGAAAATTAAGGCAGGGATTGTGGAATGGGTTTTGTCATTAATTCACATTTAATACTCCTAATTAATGTCCGGAGATTGATGTGACAGGTAGTTGGTGAAAAAAGTGGGAACTAAACAGGGCCTAGAGGGGGATAAGTGGAACCGATTGTGTCACTCGATCATGAGGGATTTCGTTCCGAAGGTCAAGACATGGGAACTGACATGGGAACTGATTTCGGATCGCTGGTCAGTCTCAGTGGTAGTGTCATCAACAATAAATAGACTGTCACATAAGCATGTTTGATGACATGACACCAAATTAATGAAGGGTGAGAAGATGACAGGGTCATGGTGATGACCCCGGGTCGGCACATATACCAATATTCACGACTCCGCGTTGAGAGACCCTTTGGCAAAATTCTCTCACAACACATATAAGATTTAAATGCTACATTCTTCTATAAAATTGTGCTCATGAACCTGTGCATTAAGAGTGACAGGGTCATCATGCTGAAAAATTGATGTGACAGACTTGGTAACTGTGCTCATGACACTGCCACTAAGATTGGTCTATTTTTATTTTTTTTTTGGAGCAAAGGCCAAATCTACCATTGTTGTGTGCAACTCTGACCTGGCAAGCAATCAACTGACATTAACATGCAAATTCTACATCTAGAGACCATACGAGTGTACCTGACGTTTCTTGAGGAGCTCAAGGTCAGCCCAGCAATCATCCTCTGCTATCGCCTTACCCGCAGGCCAGGAAGGATTCGGCACCATGGCCGACTTGGACGACATGAGCACGACACGGGCGACGCCGCAGTCCTTAGCGGCGCGGAGGACGCTGAGCGTGCCCTTCAGCGCAGGCTCCAGCAGCTCCGCCTCCGGGTCTCGTGCCCGCAGTGCCAGAGGGGAGGCCAGGTGGAAGACGCCGCGGGCGCCCTCGATCGCCGGCCGCATGGAGGAGACCGGGTCGAGGAGGTCCATCTGGAACAGCCGGAGCCGCGCGGCCGCGCCGTCCAGGGCCTGCAGGTGCTTCGTCTCGCCCTCGTCCTCTGCAACGAGCAACCCGTCGGCTCGGTTAAGCGCGCGTGCAGCGGCAGGCATGGCGATGGATTTGTTGGCGCTACGGAAACAGAGAGAGCGGAGGAGAGCATGTCACGCTCACGCACGGAGGTTCCTGACGGTGGCGTGGACGGTGTAGCCGCGGTCGAGGAGGAGGCGGACGAGCCACGAGCCGATGAAGCCGCTGCCGCCCGTCACGCAGACGAGGCCGCCTCCGCCGGCGTCCCCCTCCATTCCGTCGTTAACCTGCTGGTCCGCGGTGCGCCGCTGCTTTATGCACAGAGCCACGAACAAACGCTCGAGCTCTGCTTCCTTTCCTTCCTCTCCTTCGCCGTGGAGGAGAACGCTGGCGATTTCTTGCTTAAAATTTAAAAAACGTGCAAGCCTGCCGGCGTGTTGGTGATGGCCTGATGCTTAAAAAATGGACCGGGGGAGCATTTAGTCTTTGGCGGGAACGACGCGGCTGCACATATGGTCAGATTACTCAGATGAGCCACGTCATGGACGGCAGAGATCCGGGCACCAAAGACGAATAGTGGAATTCGAATTGTGCGGTTGTACCTGGGCTGGCCCAGCATGGTTTTTTGGGCCAGTCTGATGCGGCCGATGGCCTGCTAACAAATCCCACAAGCCCACAAACTCATATAACTAGCAAGTTGGCCCGCGCTAATAGCGCGACTAGATTTGATAAGTTATATTTTTTAAATATTATGTTAGCATTGTATTCCTCTTAATTTGTTATTCATCTTTTTGAAATCACTAACACCGATGTAGATAAGTCGCAAAAAAACACCGATGTAGATCGTGGAGTTCGAAATTCAAAACTGGTATTGATACACTCAAATTCAGCTATTTGGATGATGTTTTTAATTGGTGGATGGAAATTGATCCAACAACGAATGTCATTCGACGCTCCGCTACACTCCAGCATATAATGTCAACCTTTGGAGCTTTGTATTGGACTAAAATCATTGTTCATTCTCTCATCACTTAGTCCCTGCCTGAACCGACATAGCCTCCCGCTTCTCCACTCTCGATGGTAGAACTCTACCTCGTTGATTCGCGGCTTTGAGCTGGGCTCAAGTGTGTTAACTTCACGTAGAGTCTGTGTGCTCCACTTCCCGATGCGCGGATCCAACTCGATCCTTTGGTGAGCTCGTTGTACCTGGTGGCTATGCTGGTTATCGGCGTAGGAGACCTTGAAGCTTCCTCTAGATCTAGGGTGAACTCAAGCAATGGTAGTGCATGTCCCCCTCTCTTTCGATCTGGGTGCACCCTTCTTCCTCCCATCCGATGGTACCTTAATTCTTTCTCCCGTCTGAAAGTCCCTTCTTCCTCACGATCGGCAGCCGACATCCTTTCTTTTTGTTCTTCCCGCTCACTGGTGGCCTCTTCTTCATTGATGGTGCATGGCGATCGGTTCTCTCTCTCCTAACTTGAGATCCTGATAAATACATATGATGTTTTTTTATATACATATTTTATCATGTCCTCTAGGACATATATTTATTACTTGAAATGCTATCTCCTTGGTCGTTATTGAATATACATTATGTCTTCTAAAATGATAATATTATGTTTGACAATACCTGTGACATCCCAGCCCAAGGCTTAATGTGATTGATAAGGATACTCATACCAACAAATTGCAACTTCTTTTTCGGAAACTCATCACAAAAAACTCCAAAGTTAAGCGTGCTTGGCCTGGAGCGATGGGTGACCGACCGAGAAGTTCTTCCCGGGTGCGCATGAGTGAGGACAAAGTGCGCAGAAAAGACATGTGTTGGTCTGTGAGGAGATTTTTTGGGTTCTAGAGAGCTGTCAGGCGTAGGCAGGCCCGGTCTCGGATAGGCGGGTCATTACAATACCTATATAACTTCCATGATAAGTACTAATCTTCAATAGTAGGTGCCATTATTCATTGTGCGCATACTTGTGTTCATCTGTTCACTATGTTGTTTGGTTCTTCACATATCAGATACCAATCTAATTCTAAAAAATTAGAAAATATACGACAAACCAACTTGATCTCATCACTTCCATTCTTGTTTGGAAGCTTATTATGCTTATAGATATGTGCGGTCGGGAAATTGTTCCTCTTTAGTTACTGCAGAGGACCTCATGTCACTAACATGTGGCCTATTTATAAGCAAACTCGTGTTCTAGGGACTTCCATTTAGGATAATTCTGCTCTGCAGTTAGTGACATCATGCTGATCATTCAATTTATCTCTTCATGTACATTGTGCAAGATAGATATTTGCATTGGGCAGCTTAGATTTCTCAGCACATCATGTTAGTTTCTTGGCTGTATTACAACATTTGTCCATATCCAATGCTTTTGTTTTCTCTTGTTGTCCTCCCCCTTCTGTCAACCTTGCACCTTCTTATTTTTGAGTATTTTGTCAATTTGTTGTAACTATTTATGACCACCTGCTTTGTCCACCAATATTGTCTACTACCTCAGATTTTTTCTGACCAAAGCAGTCGTATCACATTGGTTGCTATCTAAGAAGCCACACTTTTGTGTCGTCATTGTCTCCAAACCCCATATGGTCGACACCAAACCATACTTAACATATTCTTTGTCAAATTACTGCTATGCAAACCTACATGTGTTGCTCATCAAATCTTTCTTCTATTATCATCTTCTATGGCATCCGATTTTTTTCTCTCCATCATGATGGTAGGTTTGTATGTGAGAGAATCAAGTATTTCATCACTCATGTTGTATTTTTCACTGCCTATTTCCAAAAAAATCTAAGAGATTTAGAGCATACTTGGTACGCTTGTTGACGTTTTCTCACCCTATCTATTTGCCTCGTGATGCCAGGCAAAGCAAGTTGAGATCCCATTGGAGCGCTTGCTTTTCTTGTTGTTGCTCACCTTGTATCTCGATCCAATTGTGTCATAGACGCTCGATCGATAGCAGCGGAGGTCCATCTGGCCATGGTGGAGGTCAATCCGATAGCAGTGGAGGTCAAATTGACGACATCAGAGGTCCAATTGACAGCAGCGGAGGTCGATTCAACGGCTGAAGAGTTTGATTCTGCGGTGGCAGAGCTTGATTCGATTCTCTTGCACTTGGATTTTATGATGATTGAGCTTGTTTTGGCAGATGCGACGTTGATTCGATGGTCTCCTTTGCCGCAAGGATTTTATAGCTTGATCCAATACGTCGTAGCTCGATTTGGCAGCAACAAAGGTCGATCTGGCTGCGGTGGAGGTCAATGTGAAAGCAACGGAGGTCGAATTGACAGTAGAGGTCGATTTCAGTGCCTAAAAAGTTTGATTCCACATTGTAGAGCTTAATTTGGTTCTGGCGCGCCTGGATTTGACGAAGGTGCAACTCATTTCGGCAGTTGCGGAGTCGATTCGACAATCTTCTGCACCGGCAAGGATTTTCTTACTGAGTCGGGCAAACTTGTCGGGCAAATAGGCGAGCGAGGCAGGCCGCCGGCAAGCGTACCAAGTGTGCTCTTCGTCCTAACATCCCTATCATATTCTAAACAATATACTTAATTTATTAATTGAAGTTAGAGTTGTATTTATATATATTTGTAAATATATTACATAGAAAATTTATACAAAATATAACTTCCAATAAGGTCGAGAGGTACATATGGAATCTTGAAGATTAAACTTTCCATCTTTAGTTTAAAAATTTTGTTCCAACATGGAAGGTCAGGTGGACTTTTTTTTGAACTCAGGGAACTCCATCCGTACATTAGTCTTTGTTTTCTTTTTATAATTTTGAATTTGTCTTTTTTAATATAGTTTTTTGATTAATATAGACCTTCAGATCTTCATTAAATCCAAGGGTGCATATTCTTCTTTTTTTGGATTAACGTGGGAATTTCTAGACTCTCTCGACGAATATGGTGACTTTTTTAAATTTACACAAAGTATAACTTCCAATAAGGTCGAGAGATACATATGAAATTTTGAAGATTAAACTTTTCATCTTTAGTTTTAAATTTTTTTATAACATGGAGGGTCAGGTGGATTTTTTTTGAACTCAGGGAACTCCATCCGTACATTAGAGTCTTTGTTTTTTTCTTTATAGTTTTGAATTTGTCTTTTTTAATGTAGTTTTTTGATTAATCTAGATCTTCAGATCTTCATTAAATGCAAGGGTGGATATTTTTCTCTTTTTTGGATTAACGTAGGAATTTCTAGACTCTGTCAAGCGAACGTGGTGGTTTCTTTTAAATTTATACAAAATATAATTTTCCAATAAAGTCGAGAGGTACAAATGGAATTTTGAAGATTAAACTTTCCATCTTTAGTTTAAAATTTTTATTCCAACGTGGAGGGTCAAGTGGACTTTTTTTACTTAGGGAACTCCATCCGTACAAGAGTCTTTGCTTTCTTTTTATAATTCTGAATTTGTCTTTTTTAATGTAGTTTTTGGATTAATCTTAACCTTCAGATCTTCATAAAATCCAACGGTGGATATTCTTCTCTTTTTTGGATTAACGTGGGAATTTCTAGACCCTATCGGCGAACGTGGTGACTTGTTTTAACACTCAAATATAATATTCCAATAAAGTCGAGAGGTACTTATGAAATTTTGAAGATTAAACTTTCCATCTTTAGTTTAAAATTTTTATTCCAACGTGGAGGGTCAAGTGGACCCTTTTTTTTACTTAGGGAACTCCATCGGTACAAGAGTCTTTGCTTTCTTTTTATAATTCTGAATTTGTCTTTTTTTAATATAGTTTTTAGATTAATCTTGACCTTCAGATCTTCATAAAATCCAACGGTGGATATTCTTCTCTTTTTTGGATTAACGTGGGAATTTCTAGACCCTATCGACGAACGTGGTGGCTTCTTTTAACACTCAAGTATTAAGATAAATATTTGTAAATATATTACATAGAAAATTTATACAAAATATAACTTCCAATAAGGTCGAGAGGTACATATGGAATCTTGAAGATTAAACTTTCCATCTTTAGTTTAAAAATTTTGTTCCAACATGGAAGGTCAGGTGGACTTTCTTTTGAACTCAGGGAACTCCATCCGTACATTAGTCTTTGTTTTCTTTTTATAATTTTGAATTTGTCTTTTTAATATAGTTTTTTGATTAATATAGACCTTCAGATCTTCATTAAATCCAAGGGTGCATATTCTTCTTCTTTTGGATTAACGTGAGAATTTCTAGACTCTCTCGACGAATATGGTGACTTTTTTAAATTTACACAAAGTATAACTTCCAATAAGGTCGAGAGATACATATGAAATTTTGAAGATTAAACTTTTCATCTTTAGTTTTAAATTTTTTTATAACATGGAGGGTCAGGTGGATTTTTTTTGAACTCAGGGAACTCCATCCGTACATTAGAGTCTTTGTTTTTTTCTTTATAGTTTTGAATTTGTCTTTTTTAATGTAGTTTTTTGATTAATCTAGATCTTCAGATCTTCATTAAATGCAAGGGTGGATATTTTTCTCTTTTTTGGATTAACGTAGGAATTTCTAGACTCTGTCAAGCGAACGTGGTGGTTTCTTTTAAATTTATACAAAATATAATTTTCCAATAAAGTCGAGAGGTACAAATGGAATTTTGAAGATTAAACTTTCCATCTTTAGTTTAAAATTTTTATTCCAACGTGGAGGGTCAAGTGGACTTTTTTTACTTAGGGAACTCCATCCGTACAAGAGTCTTTGCTTTCTTTTTATAATTCTGAATTTGTCTTTTTAATGTAGTTTTTGGATTAATCTTAACCTTCAGATCTTCATAAAATCCAATGGTGGATATTCTTCTCTTTTTTGGATTAACGTGGGAATTTCTAGACCCTATCGGCGAATGTGGTGACTTGTTTTAACACTCAAATATAATATTCCAATAAAGTCGAGAGGTACTTATGAAATTTTGAAGATTAAACTTTCCATCTTTAGTTTAAAATTTTTATTCCAACATGGAGGGTCAAGTGGACCCTTTTTTTTACTTAGGGAACTCCATCGGTACAAGAGTCTTTGCTTTCTTTTTATAATTCTGAATTTGTCTTTTTTAATATAGTTTTTGGATTAACGTGGGAATTTCTAGACCCTATCGACGAACGTGATGACTTCTTTTAACACTCAAATATAATATTCCAATAAAGTCGAGAGGTACTTATGAAATTTTGAAGATTAAACTTTCCATCTTTAGTTTAAAATTTTTATTCCAACGTGGAGGGTCAAGTGGACCCTTTTTTTTACTTAGGGAACTCCATGTGTACAAGAGTCTTTGATTTCTTTTTATAATTCTGAATTTGTCTTGTTTTAATATAGTTTTTGGATTAATCTTGACCTTCAGATCTTCATAAAATCCAACGGTGCATATTCTTCTCTTTTTTGGATTAACGTGGGAATTTCTAGACCCTATCGACAAACGTGGTGGCTTCTTTTAACACTAAGTATTAAGATAATAGATAGATAGATGTAGAAAACCGCCTAAAAAATAGATATGTAGAAAAATCCTAACTCTATCTTCTTCCTCTCATTTCTCCCCTTTCACCAAGCAGTCGCGCCAACGCCCCTCCCTCCCCAGCTGGGAGGCGCGTCGGTGGCAGCCTAAACGCGTGAGTATCTCAATGATCGTGGCTTCTTCTCCTCTGTAAAAAACATCTTGCTTGTGCTTCTTCTGTTTGTTTTTTTGCAGGTTGACGCGCGGCATGCTGCGGCTAGCTAGTCCGCCTCAAATCGCAGCAGGTCTTCGTGCCCCCACCATCCCTCCTGGGCGCCCGCCAAGACACCAAGAATCCCCAGTAGTATCCCGCTCACAAAAAGCGCGAACCCCCAGGACGCTCTGGTGTCCATGTCGTGCGACTGGCCTCTCCGATTTGCTTCCATATCGGAAATGGACATCATCACAAAGCCGACAGTGAGAAACACGACACCCACGACCACGGCGGCTGTGTAGGGCAACTCGCCGAGCCAGGTGAACAACTGCTTCTCCCTGAACCCCCGGTCGGCCGGGCAGGGCTCCATCTCGATGGTGACGGCAGCAGCGCCGCCGCCGCCGCCACCATTCTCAAGGTCTGCTGGCACGCCAGCGTTCTCTGCGTCCATAGGTGCGTGCGTGCGTTGATCTCGTCCTTTCGAACGCGAAGATCGGACGGAAGAACGAGTACACGTTTACATACGGTAGGCGTTGTTTTTCTCTACTCCTAATAAGAAACAAAGTACGATAAAACCTTGGTACGACGTTTTTACGGTACGCACGCGCGTCCGTCGCCGCAGCGTCCGCCTTCCGCTCCCGGGCCCACCTCGCGTCCGCCCCGCTTCCGCCGCGTCGCGACCCCCTCCTTCTCCGTTCCATTCTGCCCTTCTCCGCATCGCGACGCCTTTCTCCGATCGATTCCGCCGCGCCCGCATCCCGAAACCGCATGCGCGTCCGCTGCATCACGACCCCTTCGTCCTCCGCATCCGCCTCCGCCTCAGCAACCGTTTCTCCGCGCCGCCGCGACGACGACGCCACCGTCCAATCGGATCGCCATCGACACCGTCTCCGCCACACCGGATCGCCACTGCCTCGCTGGAACTGCGCCCTCTCTTCCGCTCGGATCGACCTCATCGCCCGTCGCCGATTCTCCTCCCATCCGCTCAGATCGACGTCGTCGCCCGCCGCCGAACCAGGTAATTTTCCTACCCACTGCTACTCCACCGCACCACCTCCCTGGCTGCCCCTCCACGTCAGCGCTGCTTCCGTCTCCTCTCCGCCGGGCAACCTGCACGGTCGTGGCTCCTCCGGCATGCCCTTGCCTGTCGAGAGGCAGTAGTCCAATCCCCCGCGCCGGCGCTTGTGAAAAATCTGTGCTTGACCCTCTGCTAGAATGAGTGCTGATGTGTTTGAAAAACCTTTCATGTAAACACAATAAGTCCATATAAATTACCACATTTGTCTGCTGCTATCACATTCCACATTACACAGGCATATACGTATAGCACCATATTTTATTCAAATTAGATTGGGATAAAAACTGCATACACAGGTTGAGTCCATAAGGTAAGCGGGTCTTTACAGCAAAAAATCTTCATCATTCAAGTTTCAATTTGACTTGTCAAGCTTCCCGATGTTGTTTTGTCTTGCATTTCGTAGCATGGTTTTGTCAGCAGTGATGAAGAAGCCAGTGATGCAGGCTGCCAAATAAATCAGTAAAACTTTCAGAATGTTCTGAATGGCCTTATGTCGAATAATATGTTCAATTACAAGAACTATAGTAAGTAGTAACGCCAACATGGTCATCAGTAACACAAGAACTTGAAAGGAATAAAACAAGAAAAGAAAGAAGAAATCTCTCGTTGGAATGTGCTTTCACAATGATATGCCTTCGATATATCTCCCCATTGATTGTTGATTGTTGTGTATGCTTCAATCCAAGGCATTTGGTGGGGCTGGGCTGCTATTGTGTGACTTTACAACATCATCTTCTACTTCCCGCTTGATACCAGATGGCCGAAGAGGCTAAGAGGAGGGCCGAAATTGCAAGGTAGGACGACCACAAATGACTTTGTTTGCTAAATACGAGTTATAGTTAATTAGTTAGTGCTCTTTTATGTGTAACATTCTTTAGGTCCACCCCTGCCTTTTTTCTTCCTCATGAATGCATCAAAAGTAATGTGTAAGTCATAGTGATAGCTTTTCTTGAGGGGCAGCAAGCTCAACTGCTTAACTCATTGGTTCATGTCTTTGTTCATACTATGATTTTCTTTTTCTCTTGTGTTTATCTTCTATAATTTATGTTTGCTGAATTTGAGCGAGTCCTTGCCAAGAAAGATTGCTAAATTTTTAAGTAGTACATGGAAGTTTACAATTAGTGCTGGATTGAACTTCTACCGTGCTCTCCCAACTTACACGATGCTTAGATGTAAATCTGAACTATTAAGATTAGTAAGTGACATTTAGATTTTAGGAAGGAGAGAAACAAATATATATTTGATGTGCATAATCAAATCCATGCTTGCTAAATTGATATTTTCCATGGATCTGCATTGTTAATACTTGATTATTATTGTTCAATAATTTTTATGCTATTCCTCATTCTTGCTGGGCACATCCTTTTGCACACAAATTCCGAAAAGACCCTCATGGATTTACGACACAGACAAGCATATATTTTGGTTTGATTTATTCCTTTTCTCACTTGGGAAGGCATCTCATTGGCTTGCTGGAACCTTTTTAGCACATACACTTTTGGCATCGGACTAATTATCACCATGTCTCATTTGGAAACTTTGAGTGTATTGTTAATTTCAATGCTTATATTATTCTCAATTAATTTTGTGAGCTTGCTTACTGCAGCTTATAACAATATTTCTTTCTCACTTCAACTATACTAATCGGATTAATAAGACAGAATGCTAGACTGCATGGCACTGACCTCATTTTGCTTTCAAAAGGCCCTGTGGATAGATGCAATTATTCCCACTGCTCGGAAAAGAGTGGCTTTAAGTCGATTGATTAAATTAAGGAATAAATGAATTATATTATATGCTTGGCATTAATGCTAAATGAAATTATATTAAATGAAATTTTATCTAGGTTTTGAAGCCTGCTTTGCAATAGACTTTCTAATCCATTTCTCTGTTTTCCCCCCATCATATATGTCTTTCATCTACTCTTTGTTGGCTTGTATATAATTTGTTAGATCAATTCCACAATAAGGCATTTGGTGTCACAAGGGCCTTAGGTCTCTCCTTTTTTTGTTGATTTCAATTTGCAGGCAAATGCACATGTAAATGTCCATCAAGAAATAAAAGACGTGAAGCTTTGGGAGGTATGTATCATCACATTATATGCGCTAGCAGTTTCTGCCATCTCAATTTTTCAGGATAACAATAATTCTTCTTTTAGGTTCATACCCTCCTAAAAGGATTGGAGAAGATAGCCATCAGTGCAGACATTCCTATGTTGGTCTATGGAGATTTCAATTCAACCCCTGGGAGGTGCGTGTGAATATCAGGCAGTACTTAGCAGGCTTTATATGTTCTTAAACTATGAATTTCTAATTAGAGTTCTATCTTTCAGTTCTCCACATGGGCTTCTTGCAGTGGGTAAAGTTGATCAGGCGCATCTAGATCTGGCCATAGACCCCTTGGAATTTTATGCCCTCCAAGCAAAAGTATCAGTTTCCTCTGGTACAGTTAATCTGTCATGGTTCGGTTATGCTTTTTTTTCTAAAAAAATCTGTCATGGTTTTGTTATCCATTTTTGCTTTGCTTGATTGTAGGTCAGTGCATATTCTTCTTTTGCAAGAATGGTAGGTGTTGGCTACGATTTGGAGCACCGGCGGAGAAGGATGGACCCAGCAACAAATGAACCACTCTTCACAAATTGCACGAGAGGTTTTTCTGGGACTGTCGATTATATATTTTACACAGGTTTGTGCATGGCGCATCATCACTGCATCTCTAGGCTTCTTATTATATTTTTGCAGCCTTGATTGAGGATATTGTGGTTGTAATGTTTGATGACGATCATGTTTCTTCTCTTCTTGCATCGGATTCATTGACGGTGGAGTCGTTATTGGAACTTCTAGATGAGGAAAGCTTGAGAAAAGACATGGCTCTCCCTTCATCTGAGTGGCCATCAAATCACATAGCGCTTTTGGCCGAGTTCCGGTGCAAGCCTAGAACCAGACAATGATGTGCCAGGTATGTAACAACTAATTGTCGACCAAGTGGGTAAATGAATTTGTTGAGCCATCCACACTTATCTTTGTCTTAATATATAAATTCTTGAGCATATTTCTTTGTTTTTTTTATTATGCATATGAGCAAGTGCATATAGGGCATGGAAGCAATGCAACTGCAGGTCGAGGCAAGAACTCTTATTGTCGGTTCAGATACTGTAACGTTATATCAATAGCAATTTGGTTTTCAGATATGCTTGCAAATGATCGATAAATGTCTGCTATTCAGTTATGCACTCTTTTCTTCAGAAATGTTCAGTTATGTGACCTTATTAGTAAATATATAGGGTGCACTGTTCATGCACCCTTTTCTTAAAAACGATGGTTATGTCAAGCATCTGAAACTTGCTTAGTATTTCCATTTGGCTAACTGTTAATACTGAGGTTTTCATCTCCCATGCTGAGCTTGGCTTATTGTCTTTCAGGTTCTTCTTTGACTTCCCTCCTACAGTCCTACATATGTTGAAGTTGTCATGATCTGCCCATACATTATGAATGTGTCTCTACTGTTGGGCGGTATCCTTTTGTGGGGTATAGTGTGGCCTCTCACCGCAAAGCAGAATGGAATTTGTACCCAACACATATTGGATACTCAAGTCTACGTGGACTACTGGACTGCAGGCTTATAGGGTAAACATTCATCTCGCTTATGGCTTGTCCTTTTCTGCCAAGCTATATCACTTTGTGTCACCTTAACAGAACACCAGTTTCGTGACCAAGAAATGTCTGTTGATTCCTTGCTACTATAGGTTTTTATTTCCATTGCTTTGATTCTTTTGGGGATGCTTCCCGTTTCAGACCATGGCAGTTCCATGTCGACTGCTGAAGATGTCACTGAGATTTTCTCGAAAGATCAATTCCCAATTCAGAATCAGATGGAGGCTATCTTATAGTTGTCACTGTATGAATTGACATCCTTCCTAAGGGTGTATTATTCACAATCTCGGTGAGTAACAATTAGTTGGTGCAAGCTTCAGTATCATTGGCTAAACCTCAAATCAGGTATATAGACTTTTCAGCTTTGATTAAAAAAGAACAACTTAGCTAAAAGCCTATAATGTTCCTGTCACCTGGCTACTTGATGATAAAGTCTTTTTACTCATAAGTCAATTATACCTGATTGTTACACTACAAGTTTGCTCAGTAGAAAGCAAGTCAAATGCACTTTTGTCTTTTTTGTTGATTAATTTAATCATGAAAAAATAAAAAATACTACATGATGGTGTACACTGTTAATATGCTATTATACCATAACGAGTGATAATGTTTTCTTTTCTTGGCCATGTCCTGTCGTCGTTGGGTATTAAATATTTAAATATAATGCAAAGATGATGAATGCATGTCGAAAAAATGCCTTAATGTGTCCTGTAGTAGTGGCTGTTAATCATGCAGGCTTGGTGGTCTAGCTAGATGCATGTAGAGCAAATATATTTCTAGAGTTAAGTGATGAAATGCTACAACTTAGTGGGTATGAAGGCAGATTGTTTTTTGTTTGCAGGTTTAATGTGCTGCCATGTATTATGGCCGGCTACTTTTGATGATGAAAGCATGGGATAATTGCTTGTTACTGATATTCATAGTCCATCATTGGTCAGTGCATGGTAGCACTGATTTTTTTGTTCACATATCTCCTCATGAAGGAACGGCTTTTTCACATTGCACAACATGAAAGGGTGCTAGAGATATATGGGTGCGATGGGTTGTCTCCTGCACAGGGTACAAGGAGTACACCTGGCTGGAATGGAGGGTCGAGAACGCTGGGATTGGGCCAAGATCCAGAACTGCCTCCAGGATGGCAAGGTCTGCCAGAAACTTGGGGAGGAAGGAGACGGTCACTCTGTTCGTCAACAACCACCTCCCCGATCCAGGTGGACTCCTTATTTCTTCTCCTTGCTCGATATCATAGTCACCAGAATGTCGGGTCGACCATCGAGGGTCGGGGTCGAGGGACGAGGGTCGTAAGTGTCTGAGAACATGGGTCGAAGGGAGTAGTTTGGATCGATTGACCCCAATCAATCTGGGTCGATAAACCCGGGTCGATGAACTATGACTGATGCAGAAGTTCTATTCAACCTAGTAAATAGGAAAAGAATATCAAGAAAAATCTGATTTGGGCCGCGTATGATGGATCACCAAGCCTATTATTCCTCATATTGTAAATCCATTATCTTAACAATGGCACTCTTTGTTATCTTCCCTCCCCTGTTGCTCAATACAACCTACTTGATCCATCTTGTGACCCTGCTGTTGTGGATCAATGACCCATGCATGAATGGGACGATGACCCCGCTTGACCCCGACCCACGATTTGGTACAGTGAACCCGGGTCGAGGAACGTGGCAGCGACCCCGAATTATGTGACTATGCTCGATATTCCTCTCTGGGCTGTTAAATTTTTACCAAAATTCTGATGGAGATTCGTTGGGTAATGCTTTCCATCTTGAGTTTTAATTTGGATGGTGATGATCCAGAACTCTAAAACTATAACTGGCTAATTGAAATACAGTATATGTTGCTCCTTAGCTGCTGCCCTTGTGCTATCTTGATACATGAGCATTATTGCTTGTAAGATAAAAAATGCATACATTTAAATAAGAATAATCCAACTCGAGATGCATGAATGGTGTTGCATCTAGCTAAACTGGCCTTGAGGTTATAATGCTTTGTTTGTTCTCGTGTGTTTGAGAAAAATAATGCATTCTTTGACATGGCAGGATAATGCACAATACGGTTGATTCACTCATGGTGAATGCAGAGATATGATGGTGTTTGTGCCATTGATGGGTAACTGAGGATAGAATAGCATAGCTAATCATAGCTATCTAGCTTCTGTGTTTGAATGTAACACCCTAATTTTTCAAAAAATTAATTTCAATAAAATTTGAATAGAAACAATGCTTTGAGTCTAAGGAATATAAGGTGTCTTTGAATTTTTAGGCATTTAAATATATTTTTGAAAATTAATTAAATAAATATAGGAGTTTTATGTTGCATACATGCTGGAGCATTGTTTTTGTATGATTGAATTCAAATTCGGATTTGAATTCATGTGTTTAAATCCTTTTTAAAAAATTTCAAAAGCTTTCTTTTAAATCCTCCATCTCTTTCTACCCTTCTGGCCTGTTTTCGTTTTCGGCCCAGTTCAAGAAGTCCATCGGCTGTGACAACCCGCCCAGGAAAATACCGTACTATCGCCTAAACCAATCCACTTTGGCAATTAAGCGACAGTAGAGTATCATCCTGTTGTTAGTTGCCGGGTTAACGCCCGGTAAATCAATATCCCACAGAGGATCGAACATATGCATTAAAACTCACACGAAGGCGAGTCCAGAGTACAAACACAAATTAAATCCAACTTACCCCGAAGGGTTTAATTATTACAAACCATTGTTCATGACATGATAAGTAAAGGTTCAGAGTTCGAAAACAGCGGAAAATTAAACTACGAAACGATAGACATCACAGGAGGCCGTTCATGATGCCATCACTCGTCGTCATCCACCCATTCCAGCTCCCAGCCGGGAGGAAACTCACCAAGCCAAACCACCTGCAACAACATTTTATAAAGCAAGGCTGAGTATACTAATACTCAGCAAGACTTAGCCGACGGGTGATCACTACAACACCAAACTCTAGACATGAGAGGCTTTTTGGCCGGTGGAGTTCTTTTGCTGAAAAGCAACAAAAAGTAGGTCCTTACTTTCAATATTTTAGCTCAAATTCTAGTGAATTACCATTTCTAAGTGAGCCATCTATTGCAATCAAGACTTGTGCAATACAATTAATTCAAGTAGTAATATTCACAAAGTTCCATCATTACGGGATATCATGGCCAGTTGATTAAGCATTCTCAGATAACGGTGAGAGGCCGACAATCGATTGATTTATAACCTTGCAAGGTAAACCTAAACACACGGTAGGGTGCCCTCACATTAGACAAGTCCTCGGCTTGGGATCGAAGCTTACAGTCCTGGGTACAAGGCTATCTGGCGTGCTCCGCAAGACACCCAGCTTCACACATGTACCCCTCTCCCGGTGGCGAACCGGGCAGGTGACTACTCAAGATTAGTAAGGGTAAGTTCCCGCACCGTCTCATTAAGGTACTAGGCTTACCAGTCCCATTCCCGACAAGTGCTTAGTACGTTCAAAAGCTTAGCCCACGAAAGCCACTGGACCGGAGCCCAAATCCCATACTCTTACCACATGAGCAATCCATTTATAAAGATCTTATGATTCCAACATAAGAACCTATTCTCGCGAGTGACGAATATCACTCGACTTGTACCGGTCTTATAGCATAGCACCTATCGACCTAACATACTAGTAGAAGAGCATAGGTACCTAGGGATCATGCATCTAGGGTTTCATTCAACTCCTGAAACGTAAATGCACAAACATAGCAAAGGTAATTGCATAATTTTAAAAGAAGGGTTAATGATCCGGGGCTTGCCTTCGCTGGCAAGGTTGGCCTTGGGCCCTTCTGGACTTTGGTCCAGGTCTTGCTCTACAGCGACGTAGTGCACGTCTCCGCCAACTCCTCCGTCTCCTCCTTCCGGCACAAGCGTACAACTACCGTCGGGAAGATCTACACGAGGATGCAAATGCAAGATTTAATTAACGTTTTTGATTTAATTAATTACAAATTAACACATGACAACCATGGGGTGCATGGTTGACCACATTCACCTAGATAAACATACATTCATCATACTCTTCCAAAAAGGAATAATATGTTGTTCTTTATTAATTATTCTTTTTGATAGTGACGGTGTACACATTTATGTAAATAAATTAATTTAAATTTCACAAACAGCAAGGGTGGTGACACTTAGCTTCTTAGCATGATTTACATCACATACATAGGGTCATTAGGTGTGTGTTGGTGATTTTCCAATTTAACTTTAATATTAAGCTTCAATTTGCCTCCATAGCTTTTACTCATAAAATAAATTCATAAAATTCAGGGAGTGGTGTTTTCTAAGCTCTATAACTCTAAGCAAAGCCACTGAACACACATGCACACTTATGAGAGCTATGAATTAATTATACCGAAAAAGACAAATTCTAGCTACCAAAACATGGGAAAAGCATATAAAAATAAATACACAACAAATGAATTCCAACTTTCTCTCACTGATACTCTGACTCAAATCAAGGCTAGGAAAGCAACAAACACATCAAGAGCTACTCAAGATCTTGAGCTATGCAATTACATTGAAAATTAAGCCTATTTCAAGAATAAATATTTCTGACAGATATAAAATCATGATCAATTACCAGAGATGCATTTAGGCATAACAAGATCACATGCAGAAGTTGAGCACAAAAATCTATTTATTTTTGGCTACAAAAATCATTTAGACAGATTCAGCATAAATACAAAACAATTCATAATAAAAGATCTACATAGTAACTTTCTGCAATTTTTGGTACAGAAGCTAGGCATGACATTACTCACAACATATCCAAAATTCAGCTACAGAACACATGTAGATTTTGAACTACAACAGATTTAGGTTTAACTGATTTCTATTTTTCATGCAAAAACTATCACTCAAAAATATAGTCATGCTTTACAAAAGTTGTAGGTTTAATCACAAGGAAACCAACAAAATGGAGTTTGCATTTTTCTGATTTTTCTACAATTTTCTACGAATTTTCTAAGAATCAGCAAAACACCAAGCACTATTTAAGAATCTACTTTACATCTAGGTCCTCGGATTCACAAAAGTATTCGCAGATCTGCCCCTGGTTTACAGAAAAGACCTTGAATGTTTTGAGACCGTTGCAATTGGGTCCCCGGGGTGACCGGCGGCGCTGGTGGCCGGAATCCGGTGAGCTCGCCGGCGCTCAAGTCCGGGCAAGGGCGGGGAAACGGTCCCTGCACACCCAGAGCTCGATTCCGTGGCTCAGAGGGGTGGAGGAAGGAGCCGGCGATGGGCTCGGTGGCGCCAGGCGGCGGCGGCCACTGCGGCGCACACTCCGGCGAGGTGAAGGGGAATGTGGGGCAAGGTGCGGCGGTGGTAGCCCCAAGGGGTCCTAGGTGAAGCCCTGGAGGTGCGGGTCGGCGCCGTAAGCGAGCGGAGCGGGGAGTTCGCCGTCGGCGGTGCTAATGGCGTCCTGCGGCGGCGTGCTCGCGCGCGGAGGCGCTGCGGGCGCCCTTTTATAGGCGAGTGGCAGGCAGGGTGGCGCGGAGGCTCCGCCTCGAAGTAAGAGGAGGCGAAGAAGAGGGGGGGACCCGGCACGGCCCGGCGGCAGCGGCGGGCGCGGGTAGGGGCCGGCGGCCGCTGCGCTGCCCGTGGCGTGCGCGGAAGGGGAGTGGCGAGGGGGTCCGGGGAGCGACACGGGTAAGCGTGCGACGCGTGGGATCCACGCTGCCTCGGGCCTCGCGGTCGCGGGGGGACCCGGACGCCGAGGACGGTAGGGGCGGCGCACGGGCGCGGCGCTCTGGAGCGCCGACGTGCCGGCGTGCGCGACGTTGCCAAATTCAATCCGTTTACACGCGTTTGACTGCGCTTTGCTCAATTTTTTCCAAACTAACTTCAAAAACTTTGAATACCAAAGTTGTAGAGCAACTATAGGAGAGCATTTTTCATAAAGGCCGACCTATGTTTTGATCAATGGTTTGAGCATGAACTGCAGGCAAAGTTGATGTCTTTCATGGCGTCGGTGAATAGTAATAGCTGCAGTTGATTGAGTTTTTCACCCTTTTCCACTCAAAATTTGAAATGCCACCCAAAAGCAAAGTTGTGTCCCTCGAAAAACTGGACAACTTTCATATTGGGAGAATTTGAAGTGTTTAGGTGAAATTTGGAGAACGCGGCAAAAGTTCTAGAGGAGGTTCAAAGACATCGGTGTTTGACTAGGAGTTTGACCATGCCTTTGACCAAGGTTTGACCACAAGTGTGTGTTGACTTGATTAAGAGGGTCATTAGTGATTGTTGACTAGGTTTTCGAGGTGATGACCCAGGTTGACCAAGGTTTGACTAGAGTCAATAGGTTTGACTCGGTCGTTAGCATTAATGATGCTAATTAAAACTTGGGGCGTCACATCGGCACCCCTTGATCTTTTCCCGCCGTCTGCCTTTGCTCCCGGCCCAGCTGGCTTCCAGCCCAGCGCAGCCCGTCACCCCGCCTCCTCTCGCAGTCGCTGCCAGGTGGGCTCGGGTTGTCATCCGCAACCTCGCGCCGTATCCGCCTCGGACTTTGCCCGCGCCGCCAAGTAGGTCTCCCAGCCGTCCCCGCCTCCGAGTGCCCCTGTCCCGTACGCCTGCGCCGCCCTTTATAAGCCACAGAGCCCCGCGCCCCTTTCCCCAATCCAAAGCCGCCGCCTTGAGCTCCTGCAGCCCCCGAAACCTAGCGCCGCCGCCGAGGTCAACCCGCCGGTTCGTCGCCGTCCCGTCATCAAGGAGCTGTCTCGGAGGACCGCAAGGAGGTGAGCAACACCCCGGTGCCACGCGTTTACGTCCTGGTGCCTCACAGAGCGAGATCGAGTTCGCCGGAGCAAGCTTTCCGCCGCCGCCCGCTGCTCGCCGTCGACGTCGCTCCTCCCGCCTTCCTGGTGCCCTAGTCGTGCTCGCCGTTGCGCCAGCAGTCCTCCCGGCTAAACCGCGAAGCTATCCGAGCCTCCTAGCTCAAGATCGAGCAAGCTCGCCGGAGCTCTTCCGCCGCGCCGCCGCTCGCCGCTGTTCGCGCCGCCGTCCTCCGCTCGCGCATGTCCTCGTCCGTCCGTTTCCAATCCAGCGGCCCAGATCGATTCGATCAAGTCAGCGTACCGGTCAACATGTCTAAACCCTCGGTTGACTGTGTAGTTTTGCAAAAACAACCCTGAGTTCTTTAATTTTCCAAGCCGGTCCTCCCACCAGTCAAAGACCTTTACAGATCAATCCTTTTTCTTTTGTTTTGGCCCCTGGTTTTCATAAAAATAGCGCCCGAGGTCCAGATCTCTAGTTTTTCAATCAAACCTTTCTGTTTTTAAGTTTCTTTACGCTTAAGCCCTCGGTTTCTTGCAGATAGGTCCCTGGAACCTTAGTTTCTTCGTAGATATGCCCCTGCACCTTCTTCTAGCCATATCTTTTCCGTTTTAACTTCGTTTTTCGCGTTCTTTATGTCCAAACGATCGTATCGAAGAGCAGAATAGCTTTTTGCCCCTGTTTTGCTTTGATCTTACTGTTTGGTGATTGTTTCTTATTTTATTCCATTGTTTGCTTGTATGTACTTGATGTGATGCGTAGAGAACGTTTGGGCTGAAGGATTTGAAGACCAAGAAGCTCAAGTGTCTGAATAGCAACAAGGATCTGTTGAAGGCAAGTCTACCTTGATGCATACCCATTTACCTATACAACATGCATTTAATTCACTGTTTTTACTTTTGCTTGCATTAAATTGATGGGATCCTTTTTAAGGACATGACTAGATTATTTTCATTCCTTTACCTTGATCAACCTGGGTATTTAATTTATTGTTGGGTAGCTCACGCTATGCTTAACTTGGTGGATGGTATTAATGAAACTTTATGAAACTTGATTTATTTATGCTATACCTTCATTAATACAAGATCACCTTGTTTAAATGGAACATGGAGCGACCACCCAGGACAACAGTGCAACCACAAGGGCATATGGCTCTGCCTTGGCTAATTAATTAGTGACTCAAGTGTTGGAGTGATCTTACTTGATAAGGGCAAGGGGGAGCGCCAGTGGGGTATAGACTCGCTCTAGTAGGGAGTGGGCTTTGCTAAGACACGGTCCTACTAGGGGTCTTTATACTCTGCAACGACTTGGAACCTTCGCGGATTGCTTCACACTGGGGAAACTTTGTAAAGGCCTCGTAGCGTCCTTATGCGATCACACCTTGGTAGTGTGGTATGATGCCTAGCTAGCATCGCGTGGTTGGGTTTAAAGTTCCTAGAACTTTTACGCGACTTGTGGTGAAAGTGTACAACCTCTGCAGAGTGTAAAACTAATCGATTAGCCGTGCTCACGGTCACGAGCGGGCTGGACCCTCACATGATTAATCTATGGAAGACAATGATTAACTTGATGCATCTATCTTTATTTATGTTGTTATTCTCATATGTTAATTGTGGGTTTGGTATAAACTTATACTTGCTAGTAACTATGTTGCTAATAAAACATGACCAACTAAAATGCTGAATGCTTAACCTATCAGCCTCCACTATAAAGCCTTGCATGTTATGTTATGTTTCCGCTTGCTGAGTACGGCATGTGCTCACGCTTGTTTTCATTATTGCAACGACACAATCCGGATGCTGTTCAGACTTGGAAAGATTTGAAGATTTCCCTGGAGACTTCGACGAATTCTAGGCAGGCGTGTCACCAGTCAGCTGACTGTGGTGTTGACCCCATCCGCTGCGTTGCTACTCGTTAATAATTAGTTCGTTTATGAGACATTTTGGTCTGTAATAAAGTTTAATACTCTCTTTACGTTATGGCATTGTGTTTTGGTTATCACTGAGTCGTTATATGTGTGAAACTTGATCCTGGCACACATATAATATGAGCATTTGAATTTGCTTTTAAATTCGGATGTGACATTGAATGTATTTTCTTTATTATTATCAGGCAGGTTTCTTGCTGCCCAGCTTGATCCCTACTGGTGGCAGGATAATAGGTGATAAACATTAGGTTTAAACATGGACCATTGTCAAAGATATATGTAAAGATTGTGTTATATGTTCAAGAAGATTCTTAAGATGGTGTCAGACCCACCTTTAGAGAATTCGTAGTGAACAAAATGACTTGACAGCTCACATGTGCGATCTGCTGATATTTGCCCTTCTAATCTCTCATACCTTGTAAAAGTAAACATCCCATCCTAATGTTCATCTGTTTCCTTTGCTTGAAGTTTCCATTACCACTAATTGATTGTGAAAATGAAAAAGATGCATGATCTGATTCCATTGCCTACCTTAATTCTTATTGATCGTGTGATGTCCTTTCATTCTTTTTTCTGAACAGGGGTACAAAGATGCATTTATGGTCTTCTTGAGGTCTAGGCATTAAGAGTGAACAACAGTACCAAGTCTAACAAGCATGAAGCCCTTGAATATCATATTGTAGATTTAACAGAGGTAAAAAGAAGATTACAAGTTCAAATTAAATTTCCTGTTCTCAGAACAAGTTGTGTAATAGTTAATTTCCTTCCATGTGGGTAGATAGTAATGAGTATTTAATTTTCAAATCAAAGAAATAAAAAAGGAATGAGTAATTGTTCATGCTATTCAGATAATGAATGATTAAGAAGAATGCACAACAATAATGAGTAGTAAATGGTGAATTTCATGCAGATGCCCAAGGCCTAAAGGAAGAACTAGAGTGCAAATAATGAGCAGGCCTTCGAACTAGACAAGGCAAATAGTGAGCACGCCTCAAACGGTAAGACGCTAAAGCATTGGGCATGAGGGTTGTTTGAGGTTGAGGAACCGTAGTGAAGATGAGATCCATAGGAGTTTGTCCTTCAAAAAAAAAGACATCCATAGGAGATACCTGACTGCTGGCAAATATGTGGTTTGAGAGCATTCAAAATTCAAACATGATCAATTATGTAATATCATAACACACTTGTTTTAGTCCTAATTGTTATTAATATGAGATATCATGGTACACAACAATAAGAATTCATGGCAAACTATTACAGTGAGTCCTTGGAATGCTGGCTGTGATTTTTGGAGCAACCTTGGAATGTTGACTGTGATTTTTGGATCCTTCTAGCTTTAGTCATTTTGTTTTCCATTTTGTGCTCTGTTGCATCTAACATGAGGACATTAGCAGGGGTGTCCATGAGGAATCCATTTCTGTGTTTAAATGTCATGACCATTTTAAAGATTAACCATCCTTCCTTGCCTTGCATTAACCATCCTACTTCAAGTCCTTATTTTCCTTTGCTGCTGAGATATGTAAGCAGATCATGAAGATGTTGTGTCACATGTACTTCGATGGACTCCAGTAAGGTTAGCTTGCTTGCTAAACATTATATCCCTTACTGAAATTGCTTGCACAGAAGTGGTTTAGTACAGGTATTTCCTATGTTGATATCTTGGCCTATACAGATGTTCGTGTTTAATCCAATGCTATTTCTTAAATATTATTGTAATTGTAGTAGGGAAAATAGCTTCTGCCTCAGAAATGTCACAACAGTAGTAGCTGATTAGGTGTAAAAGGCACTATGTCAGATGATTACTTTCTTGTTGAATTGAATTGTCTCCACGTGAATTAACCAATGTTATTAACCACATGGATGCAAACATTTTTTTCTTTGATCAGGATGACGGTGTCACCACTGCTGACACACATGATGATGTTTGGCTGACACACAGGATGATGTTTGGCATATAGTGCAAGGCGGCAGCCCGTATGGCACAGGCATATTCAGAGCAGTCCAGCTGCTGGAAAATGCATGTTTTTCTCTTTAGGTATGTGAGGGGTAAAAATGCATCAGCAGTTAGTTAGTAGCTTTGGCATCTACCAACAAAATTAGGCACTGTGATGTAGCATCAGCATCCCAAGTTCCCAATTGTGCTTAGGGTGCATCTGATTCACAAGTGTACGAGCAAATGGAAGCTGATTTTCATAT
Organism: Cenchrus fungigraminus; assembly: GCA_036936925.1. NCBI lineage: Eukaryota > Viridiplantae > Streptophyta > Magnoliopsida > Poales > Poaceae > Cenchrus > Cenchrus fungigraminus. The sequence continues at coordinate 14,503,951 of CM072779.1, forward strand.
TGCTGCACCAACATTTCTAGGGCCATCCACTTTGGTGATTATAGCCTTGTTTTTCCATTTGTTGCAATTTTACGATGGTCAAATAACGAAATCCTCTTACCATGCCTTTTCTGTTGCCATGTCTTCTGAACCTCCCATGGTGCTTATATCACCTTAAGCTGCCCTATTTCTTCCCCTCTTCCTCCTCTTATAAAGAGGAGGAGCTATCCTTTTCTGATGTTAAAACCATTAAAGGTTGTGCCTTGAAACCTACACAGGAAGTTATATGCTGAAATAATTGTATAGGTTTAAATAAAGTCACAGATGAACTTGATTTGTGTCCCGCTAATACACTAGCAATTCTGATAAGATTTGAATGTAATAATTGTCTACAATAACAAATAACAATATAAATATGCAAGCCCAGGGAGCTGTGTTTTCTATTTTTGTTACAAATCGAAATGATATTGCTTATATTCAGGTTATTTGATTCATTAATATGGACTAATCTGTATAGAAACTTTGCCTTTTAACATGAATGTTCCTCTCGGTGTTGTTTTATATACTGCAAACACTTTGTATGTACACCTGATTGCCACATTTTTCTTTCCGTTTCTTTCCCACTGTTGAGTATCTTATATCCATTGTGCTTAAATATTTTGCAGACTGAGGCTCGGCTTGAACGGAACAAAAGTCGATCACTCTTTGGGTGAACAAGGGCTTTCCGCTTGAGCAATTTGTTGTTCATGTGTAATATGTTGTTTCCTGAAGTGGAGTGAAATCACAGCATCTTTGGTTTCGTGATGATCCTTTCCTTTTATAACTTGTGCAAGGAGGAAGGAAGGAAATAGTAGACCAATCTCGTGGTTGAGGGAAATGTAACGGTCTGAGAACAGCTCATTAGCTCAATGGTTTTGGCAGCAAATCAGATGAGCAAGGATGTGTTTTGAGAGTCATCAGGTATCATGACACGAGGATTTGTTCAATAAAATTAATTGTATTTCCGAAATGCTTGTACTCCAAAATATTATCCCAAGTTCTTGCTGCTTTACATCCACCTGCAGTTCGACCAGGTGAGACATAAGGGTGACAAAGTTCTGTGCTCCCAAGTTAGTGATTTTGGCTGGCTTTATTTTTTTGCACGGCGAGAATGAATAGCATGCTGGCCATTCATCTAGGCAGGCATGATGTAACTTGATTTTACCCCTGCAAATTGCATCTGTTTGATGAGGTTTGTTCTAAACTCATTTCTGTACAGAAGCTTTTCTCCTATACATCTACTGACTGTCTTTTTAATAACTATGAATGACTCTCCATGATTCGATTTGTGTTGCACCAGTAATTCAAATGAACATGAGATGTTCTTTATGCATGTTTAATAAAGTTGGATATATTGCACGCATGTTGGTTGTTTGCCACTAAGATTAGAAATGTATCTATCTATTGCATTGGCCGTAGCAACACACTGGCACTTTCCTAGTTTCTCTGTAATTTCGAAGCATAGCATACTCGGATATATAGATAGCTACGAGAACTCGAGAAGGATCCGTCTTGGTCTCGGAAGATCCAAGAAGCAGAATCCGACTCTGGAGTTGCAAACTGCAAAACACTCCGAGTTAGTATGTGGCATGGATCGGAGATTACACGACTGTATTGAGCATGCGCACCAGCTCTTCCATGTCCCCGTGCGAGCTCCCGCCCTCCGCCACGGCGACCGCCGCCTTCCGGCCGACCTCCATGGCGCGATCCCTCACGGGCTTCCCCTCCTCCCCGAACGCCGCGGTGATCGCGCTCCCCAGCTGCCCGGCGTCGGGCAGGTCGTCGGTGCCGTCGGCCACCGGCACGGCCACGCCGGCCTCCGCGAGCAGCCACGCGTTCGTGAACTGGTCGGCCTCGATCGGCCACGCGAGGAGCGCCACGCCGGACGCCACCGCCTCGAGCGCCGAGTTCCAGCCGCAGTGCGTCAGGAACCACCCCACGGCGCGGTGGCGTAGGATCTCCACCTGCGGCGCCCACCCGCGGATGACCACGCCCCGCGACGCCGTCGCCGCCTCACCCCGCCGGCACCGCTCCTCACCGCCCACACGAACGCCGCCGAGCTCCGCTCCAGCGCGTCGGCCACGCACGCCGCCTGCGCGGGCGGCATCGCGTGCTGCGTCCCGAAGCTGACGTACACGACGGAGCCGTCTCCGTGCCCGTCCAGCCAGGCGGCCACTTCCGCCGGCGGCACCGCCGGCTTCCCGCCACGGTCGACATTGGAGGTGCCCACGGCGTAGGCCAGCGGGCCGACGGCTAACGCCCGCCTGCTAGCACAGGCCAGGTAGTCGGACTCGAGCGCCGCGAACGAGTTCACGACGAAGCACTCGCAGTCCTGGTTCCACAAGAAGAACTGGCGGATCGCGTCGGACACCTTGTCGCCGGCGGCCACGTTCTTCCGGAACAGCGAGGACAGGTGGCGCCACGGGAAGCTCGGCGCGCCGGATATCTCAGGGAACGCGAACTCCTCGTCGGCGTCGTCGGGGCGGCGCCTTCTCGGCACGCGGAGCCAAAGGGACTGCGTCATGGCGAGGTAGAGCGCGCTGGCGGACACGAACACCACGAGTGGCACGCCGAGCTCCGCGGCGAGCGGCTGCGTCCACCCCGTGAACAGGTCCGAGACGACGGCCGTCACGCGGCGGCCGCGGGGCTGGGCCTCGCACCAAGCGAGGAGCGGCGCGCGGAGTGCGGCGAGGGACGCGATGAGCGGCCGGAGGAGGTGCCCTGGGTTGTCCTTGGTGTTCTCACCGCACCCAGCGGGGAGGAGGGGCGAGGAAGGGAAAGGCAGCACGACCGTGCCCACCCACGGGAAGGCCGTGACGAGAGGCTCGAGCAGGGAAGCGTTCCCGGCCGTGACGGCGACGGTGACCGCGATCCCGCGCGCAGCGAGCAGTGCTACGAGGTCGAGGAGCTGGGGCAGGTGACCCTGTGCTGGGAACGGCACGGCAAGCACGTGTGGCTTCCCGCTGCCATTGCTGGCATGCGTCTGTGATGGTGCCGTATCCATGAGCGATGGCAATGACTGGGGTCTGGGGCAGTTCAAAGTTCCAAGGGAAATGGCAGGAGGCTCCACAGGTTAATGGTCGCCGCTCGACAAAGTCTTCGGTAATCTAAAAAAAAATTGTACACGCGGTATGAACCTTAGTAGTTTAGTACAGGATGCCGTTATCATAGACAATTTACCCAGAAGATACACTGTATTTCTTTACTCCAGATACAGTGACGCATTGATGTGGCAAATCGGAGGTAGTGTTAACTGAGATTCGTGAGAGACAGAAAATATATATACAGATCCAAAACTGGTGAGTTCTGAGCAGATCCATGCTACTAGTTGACCATTTCCATCCACATGTTCAGAAAGTCGGTGGTGCGCGAACAATGAGCCTTGCAAGCCAACATTATTATAGCCATATACTTCTGTAGTTTTGTTCAAACGTACGAGTAGCATAAGCACAAATTTGACAGTGTCAAGGTAAATCACTGAGTCTGTTCCGCATATCTTCAAGCAGATTCTGCTGATTTATACGGCTGATTTGTTGTGAGAGAAAAATAATGCTCAAAGAAGTAGAAATATCGTGCAAACAGAAAAGACAAACAAAGTCGAGAACTCCATGGAGGAAGAGGAAGAAAAGGACCGCCACTGCCCTGTGAAATTGAGCGGGTTCTGTGTAATTTTAGTCTCTAACAAATGTAGTATGCGATTACAAAAGTGATGTTCAAGACAAATCAACAAATGAGATTTCATATTTTTGAGACTCATTGTTTCTTATTGGACCTTCCAATGGCCTCTTTTCTGAATGCATGTTTATCGGCCTTTTTTATTTCCTCATGTTTTGCATGTCTCAACAGTAAAGTGCAGTCTTTCCACCTTCGCAATACATTCAACAATGATCGAAACTAAATTAGTTTGACGACTTAAATTTATTATGGACGGTGGGTAATCAGATATAGGAAAACAGGTTGAATTGCAAAAAAAAGCATGTGCATGAAAACACGAGAAAAATCGTCCAAATATGTATTAGCACTCTAGCAGTTTATTTGAGCTACAGAAGTTGTATGATAGTGTTCCATATAGAGCACACTTACACAAGCTAGATAACTCCTTTGCTCCTCAAGCAATCCACTGTGTCTCTGATGGTTTTGTCGAGCGGAGTGAAACGAACACCCAAACCGATCAATTTTTTGGAGGGGTCCTTTGCTCTCACCACCCAGCCTTGTTTATCCTCCCGGATTCTAATGTGAAAGAAACAACGTTAGCAAATGGAGGAGAAATTGCATCCGCGTAAAAGATGTTCTCAGAGACGTATCACCTATGAACCGGATGTTCAGGGTAAAGATCAGCAATGTGATCGGTGAAATCGACAAAGCGTTCAATGGATTCCAAGCACAAGTGGCGTCCCTGTGCTGATGAGTTCTCGTACAACACTATCAGAGAATGCGCGACGTCTCTCACATCGACGCAGCCAATGTAGATGTCATCCAAATCAAGCTTCTCGCCTGTGTAGTTTAATATTCACTCTTAGAAAGCCGTAATTTGTTTCCGTTACAAAGTTGCAATTCATCATCTGAAGATTGGAGAGACTGTGATTGACTGACCTGAAAGAATTTGCAGCAGCAGTTGGAGACTGGTATTAACTGATGGTGCTAACATTGGGCCCAGTACCATCCCTGGATTGAGCACAGCCATCTGCAACCCTTCCTCTGCAGCGAAGTCCCATGCTGCCTTCTCTGCCAGTGTCTTCGATACGCTGTACCAATACTGCAGCTCAGGGAATGAAATCAGCAGAGGCCTCATTAGCCATAGCACAAATCATAGTACAGGAGCTAGTTTGCTGATGCACCTGAACTTTCTTGAGGAGCTCAACGTTGGCCCAGCAGTCCTCGTCTACGACCTTGTCCGCGGGCCAGTTGGGGTTGGGCACCATGGCCGCCTGCGACGACATCAGGACGACGCCGCCGACGCCGCAATCTCTCGCGGCGCGCAGGACGTTGAGCGTGCCCTGCACCGCCGGTTCCAGGAGCTCGGTCTGGAACAGCGCAGAATCATCAGCAATATAATCCGAGGATTACCTACTCGAGCAACGGGATACTGAACTATGATTTGCGTCGATCGGGTGATTATTGAGAAGGAAGAATTGCCTCTGGGTCCTCTGTCTTCAGTATGAACGGGGATGCCAGGTGGAACACGCCGCGGGCGCCCTCGACGGCCGGCCGGACGGAAGCAGGGTCCAGAAGGTCCATCTCGAACAGCCGGAGGTGTGTGTCCGCGCCGCCCAGGGCCTGCAAGTGCTTCGTCTCGCTCTCATCCTCTGCAAGCGGTGGAAACAAATCCGTCAGGGACAAGAAATTAATCTCGCTCCATTTCATCTGGCGCACAGAGCAGATGGAGCATCTTACGGAGGTTCTTGACGGTGGCGTGAACGGCGTAGCCGCGGTCGAGGAGGAGGCGGACGAGCCAGGAGCCGATGAAGCCGCTGCCGCCCGTCACGCAGACGAGGTCACGGTCACGGCGGGGCGGCGCCGCGCCACCGCTGTCCCCGTCCGACGCCATCTCGTCGAGGTTCTGGGATTCGAAATGCTGAAAATTTCGGTCCAGACCGAGATGGGTGAATTTCGGACATTTCGGAAATTTCGGACCGGGATTCGATTGTTTGACCGGTCAACGTATTCATTTTATAGGAAATTTGGCTACAATCAGATGGAGATTTAGGAATTAAACACTCTTATATAAGATAGTGGGGGAGAACTAGAGAGATATGATGAATGAGTTAAGGAGGAAGATGGTGAAATATGTTGTTTCTGCGTTAGTTAGCCGTTGCAAGGTGAGAGAGGTAAAATAGAGTTATATAACTAAAAATTTTCATATCTTTATAGCTAAGATGCTATATTGGTTGGTATAGACCTTAGTGATGGTAGAGAAAATAAGTTTGGTGGAATTTTTTTACCATTTCGATTTCGTTTCGATCCTCACCGAAATGGGTGAATTTCGGTGAAATTCGGTCGTCTTGGACCGAATCCCAGAACCCTGTCTCGTCGGTACCTGCTGCTGTTGAATTCGCACCGGTCGGTGTCGCTGGTTGGCAACTGGCATAAACAAATGCACGAGGAACACGCCGTCCCGTTGGCGTGTTGTGAGTGACAGGTGTGGGCCGGGGCGTGGCATGTTTTGTGCTGGGCCCTACACCAGGATCACCCAACGGCTCAAGATTCATTTGGATAAGAGCGCGAAGACTTTTTTTTCGAACAAACAAAGCGCGAAGACTTTGATTGACGGATTTGTTGCAATATCTACTCCCTCGGTACCCAAATGACGGTAGTTGAAGCTACACAATAATGTTGTCATGTAATAATCGTCGTTCTGAGTATAGTAAGTCTGCCACTCCTAAGCTGCATGTACTGCACCTCAGACTTTTTCATTATTTAACATCAAAAACGCTATACTACACAAGCATATACTCCCTCTGTCCCGTTTTGAGTGTCATTAAGTTCGTGCCCTCCTCACAGATTTTTGTTCCCGGGCGACTGTTTCCGAGACGGACGGAGTAGGTGAAAAATGAATGTGACTACTCATTTGGTAATATAAACAATTTGAGGTTGTGTGCAGCTTGCATCAGCATTAATGGCACATGTCTCGTCACTACACAAGCATATAGGGGTTTCAGGGTCATTTGGCTCTTGCATTGGTTGTCGGTTTATTTTGTTGGCGACAGTCATGTCATTGGGAGACAGAGGGAGTATATTATAAGAAGCGAAGATAATTGAAAACTTTTCTCACCTAATTCGGGTCTGCCGTACCCCTCACGTCAGACCCACCCGTCAGGTTGCGTGATGACCAAAAAGGTGAAACAACCATAAAAATCGTAATTTGGGGAGCGTTGCTGTCAAAATATATATTTTTTGTCACCCACCTCGTATCTACTCACCCTTCATACCCGCCGGGCCCACTCTCGCATCGCAAAAAATAACCCTTCCGCTTGCGATTAAAAAAACATCGGCGTTGCGCGAGCTCCGTGACTGTTCGATTAAAAAAAACGTGCCGCTCAGAACCGAGCTCCCCAGAGGGAGGAGGGCTCTCATCCCCGCTCGGCGGCGGCGTGCCACCCGGGGACCTGACCCACGGTCGTAGTCGCAGTTGTACCGCCACTGCTCGTGCCCTCCTGTACCGGCGACGACAGCAATGACATCACCGACGCCGCCGAACAGCTCGTCGCCGAGCTCCATGAGGTCCTCAATCCCTCGCTCTCTCGGTGGCGTGTGCGTCAGGAGCCGCAAGATGGCGATGAGCTTGTTTGCAGATTATATAGATCGAGAGCCTCTCTGGAGTGTGAAACCGCTAGGATTCCATTCCATCTCGACAATTCTTCGAAAGATGATATTTTTAAAGTAGAAAAATATCCGTCATCCGCCTGCCGCCGTCGATCTCTCTCTGTGCGCCACCATAGCCCAAGGTGAGAAGAGGAATCGGTTGCCCTCGTCACCCTCTCCGCTTTGCCTCTCTTACTGGCCGCCGGTGTGCCCGGAGTCGCCGGCGGCCAGCCGGTCACCCCCTGTCCGCCTCCTCTGTTTCCCCGTGAGGGAGATGGCAACTTTGCGATAAGCCCCTCCCTCTCTTTTCTGTTTCCACCCACAACCCTCCCTCCCTCTATTTCCTTTCCACCGAAAACCCCTGAACTCTTGGGGTTTTCACAAATAGATCCCTACCAAGTGCCACCTTAAATAGATCCCTCACTGTGCACCCACCCGCTTGAGCCACCCCTCGCGTGATGCGGATCCTCCGCTGGGGCACAACGGCAAGCTCCGCCGTCGATCTCAAATTTCACCACGTGAATTCTGGAACTCTCTTGGTTGAAAACTCAAGGGATATTTATGGCAACAAGAGCTCTCTCTTTTTCTAAACTCATATATGTATGTTAAGTGTTGCCGATTAGTCCATAATCACTTTTCCTGATCAGAATCCTGGCAAGACAAATGCTTATCGGTTTTATCTTAATTGGTTTTTACAAGAGAGCATTAAGATACACATTTAGATTCAATTTTGATTATCAAAAGCTATTACTGATCAAGTCTCCAAATTATGGTTCTAAATATCCAAATTTATCAAAATATCAATAAATGCATATTGTTGTAAATAATATATCAATGCCACTCTGATTTTATCAAAGTAAAATGTAAATTATATTATGTTTTTAAGACACGTGCGTGTCGCACGTACATCTATGCTAGTATTAGTAAAAAAAATTATAAAATTATACCCTTCTTCTCAAATTACAGGTCGAAACGGACCACGGAGGTAGTAATTGCTAATGATGTTAGTCGGGATTATCAGTCTAAAAAGCTTTGAGGTTAAGATATTCTTATAACAGGAGGTTAAAAATCTTTTATTAAGCCCATCATAAAACATGCTTTGATAGTGTATATTCGTAAAAATCAATATATTTTCATATAAGACAGGTTAAATTTAGAAAAAATTAATTTAAAATAAGATTAAAACATCATATATTTTGAATCTATTTTTGGTCCTTTGCCTCTGAGAAGCAGTGAAAGTGGCAGACTGCGAGCCTAATTGGTTTGGTTCCACAATTTTAGCATGTCAATCTTTGTCACCAGCTTGGTTTCCTACCAAAATTTTGCTCACATCTCACATATGTTTTACCAAAGTATTAGCAACTTTATTGCCCAAATTTTTGCATGCCAAATTTTTGGCATGCTTAAATTTTGGCATCAAACCCAATCAGGCTCTGTATGCCGCCTTCTGTAGCTGTAGTCTGTACAAGAGCTTTGAGCATAAATAAAAAAAAGCTGACTTCGTCAATTACAAATGCCCGTATACTGAAAGCAAGAAAAAAAAATGTACTGAAGATGTCTATGCACTTGAACTTGTTTTGAGCTAGTAAAATTGGCATGACTCCAATTTATTCTATCCACTATCCAGCATCTGTGTTCATACTTCATAGGCTAGATGAGCCCTTTGCTCCTGAGACAATCCACAATATCCTTGATGGTTTTGTCGAATGGAGTGAAACGAATACCCAAATCGATCAATTTCTTGGATGGGTCCTTTGCCCTCACGGCAAGGAATCGGATGCCCGTAGCCTAAGAGGGAGAGGGGGTGAATTAGACAACTTAAAACCTTAACCTATGGCTTATCACTATTTGCATCAAACATAAACTAGAACATACTATCTAGATGTGCAACTAGGTTGTTCTAGTGTGAAACTCCCATCCCAAAACAAGTTTTGCATCCTATAGCCAATCATAGCAAGATACTACTCTAGGTAAGTAAAGGCAAATAAGGATTGCAAGAATGTAATGCGGAAACGTAAAGGGGGATGAGAGGAAGCAAACTCTTGACACGCGATTTATCCCGTGGTATCGGTAGGCACTAAGCCACCCCTAGTCCACGTTGTTGAAGCACTCTACACAAGAGTATTGCTTCCCGGTCACCAAGTCTCTCCCAAGAGCACCACTTGACTTGCCACGAAGACACTCGCCAAGCTCCCTTGGTCACCTTGATGCCGCCTCCACTAAGGAGCTTCTCCACCAAGGGAAGGGGGTCTCCATGTCCCCCGCACAAAGTGTCCTCGCCGCTCCACACCAAGCCGGAGGGTCGAAGACGTTTGCCAGAGAGCCACCTAGGCTCCAAGGCTTCCGGCGCACCTCGTACAACTTGATCCACTCGAGAATCACCTCACAAGGTAGGCACACCTTACACTCACTCAGCCCTAAGCTAAGCCTGGCACTAAGCACATACACAAAGCATGTGCAAGTCTATGGATGAGCAATTTAGCACTTGGATGGCTTGGATATGATCTTCTATGAGTCTTGAACTCCTCTGCACTTCAACACACTCCAGCAACTCCAAATGGGTGAGTGGAGGGGGTATAAATAGCCCAAGGCGTCCAAAGAGACGTTGGCTAAAAGCTGCTGAAATTGGTACCGTCGGATGAACCGCCGCTACACTTTTTCTAGGCGTCGGTTCATCCGGTGCCCTCCACGTCACTTAGCCGTTGCTTCCCTGCTGACACACTTCCTCCGATGCTTACACCGACGGCTCTTTCCTCATGCCGTCGGTTCATCTGGTGCTAGAGGATTTCTTCCCAAAACCTTACTGGTAGTTTCTTCGTAGTCGCCGGATGAACCGTTGCTTGTGTCCTTGTGACCATCGGTTCATCCGGTGCTTAAGGGTTTCGCTCCAGAACGTCTCTGTTAGCAAACACACGGCCGCCGGATGAACCGCTGCTACACCGTCGGTTCATCCGGTGGTGTTGATTCCTGCTTGCTTGATTTCTTGATTCATCCGACGCATCTAGAAATGGGGGCATCGGTTGATCCGGTGATCATCAAGTAAACTCCAGTCTTCACGCAGTGTACCGCTTCATCCTGTGCTTGCACCGACACTGCTTCCAAGATACCGTCGGTTCATCCGACGGTGCCTTTTCTTCTCTTTCTCTTTCCTGGTTTTGACCTTTGAAAAATATACTATTTTCTCATTTTGGCATGTGATATTTTTGCATCCTTGGGACCTAGAAGTGTCAACAAAGACATGCTAGACAATATGGTTAGTCCCATTGATCATGTTGTCATTAATCACCAAAATTAAGCTTTGAACAAATGGCATATGAGGCCATGTTCGCTACAATCTCCCCCTTTTTGGTGATTTATGACAACACAATCAAAGCAAGCATAAATTTGCAAAAATTGACAAAATTGAACCACTTACACTTGCTTGGATGCTTACCATCATCCAACTCCCCCTAGATTGTGTTCTCCCTCTTTCATGATCTTCTCTTCACATATAGCTTGCTACTTCCCCTTTGGAAACATTGGCTTGCTTTGGCTCTAAATTCTCCCCCTTTGGAATAAAATCTCCAAAAAGTGTCCAAAACAAAAGGGTTTCCAAAGGAAAATTTAGCAAGTCCTAGCAATCATAGCTTAAGGAGAAATGTTAAATACAAGGGAGAAAGCCGCATGAACCATGATCCATATGTATGATATCAATGAAGATACCACATGTGTGAATAACTAAGGTGGATCACAAGCTCATGAGACTAGCATGATATAAACTAAGCTCCCCCTAAGTGTGCGCACAAAAAGATAGTGTGAAAATCAAGTGCACAACTACAAATAGTTGTAAGAAAAGGAAGCTTAGAGCATATCATGCAAGGAGGTAGCTTAAAAGACAAGAGATAAGACAAGAGAGTTCTTGTAACATTACCACTTGTAGATTTTGAGCATTGCATACCTCCGGGGGTTGTTCCTCTTTACCTTGTTGGCACCACATTGAGATAAGCCACTTGGAAATGATATCACTTGGAGATGACACCACTTTGAAAGAAGCTTGCAAAGAAGACACTTGGGGTACCACAAGGTTTAGGAATGTATGAGTTCATTGCCTTTGAACTTATATAGAGACATAAGTTCGCAAGGACATGACTCAATAGCATGAAGCTCATATTGCTATATTCACTCTCTTAGAGATGTTAGATCACATTTAGAGTGAAATAACATTCTCTTAGAATGAAGTACCGCACCGGAACGCGTCACCAAGGGACTACACAAAATAAGCTTGAAACAATGTTAGTCCCATAAACAAACTATAGGATGAGCTCCCCCTAAATGCGTGATTTTAGTGTTTGAATCACCAACCAAATGTTTGCACATTGTTTATGACAACAAAAGGGAAGCTAACCCTATAGCTTGCTCATGATGCAAAGAAATATATATGAAAACATGCATCATGAAAGAAACAAGTGTAGCTTTCCTACACACTAATCAAACCATGTAGGTTGCTCATGGGTTAGCACATGACACAAACAACCTACCATATGTAAACAACTAGGCATAGCAACAAATGCAACCTAACAAGGCAATGGAGCTACAATAATACATGAGATGAGTTAGTTTCCATTACCTTAACCGGGGAGCTTGGGCAACACATGTCCAATCCTGCAAGCTTAGCTTCTTAGACTTGAATCTTCACTTCTTCCTTGTGCCAAGCCTCCCAAGTCCCCGCACTTATGGCCTTCATGTGACCTTAGGAACCCAAACCATTTGAGGCCCCTTCATGTTGGTGATGACTTCCTTGGGCACCCAAATGGGTTGGTTCCAACCCCACTCCTTCATCTTCCCAACCTTGTGTGCAACCACCTTGCCATTAGCCTTCTTCTTGATGACATAGGAGTTGCTCTTGGTCTTGTTCTTGCGGTTGGGCTTGGTGTAGATGAGAGAGCTCTTGATGGTGGTGTTCATCTTCTTCTTCTGACCCTTGTCCATCTTCTTGACAAATTGAGGGCATTTGTAGAACTTGTGCCCTTCTTCATGACACTTGTAGCAAGTCACGGTTGATCCTTTCTCAAGCTTCTTCACCATGTCATCACGGTTATCTTGAGAAGGTTGGACATTGCTCTTCATGTCTTGAGAGGCTTCTTCTTGTTCTTCATTGTTCTTGCCCTTGCCCATCAAGTTAACCAACCTCTCTCGGAGCCATTTCACTTCTTGCTTGAGCTCATCATTCTTCATCCTCATAATCACAACATTCTCATTGCAAGATGGTGAGCAAGATTCATCAATTAAATCAATGCAAGAAGTTGAAGCATCTACCTTGGAGATAGGAATTGCACAAGGGATAGATGATTCATTGAGCTCAAAGGAATCACTAGTTTTAATCTCAATGCTCTCTAGCTTAGATTTTAGCTCTTCATTCTCCTCGCTAAGCAATTTAAATTTGCACAACAAATGTTCATAATTTGTAGTAAGGGTAGCACTAAGATCATTGAGAGCATTAAGTTCTTTAATTTCATTAGCTTGTTTTTCTAGCATCCCTTTTTGCTCATTTACTAGCTCAACAAGATCATCAATTGAGGTGGTATCGGATTCATCATCACTCACATTACTTTCCATACCTTGGGCCATAAGGCACATGTGTGATGACGATAGGGGACCTTGCATGAAGCGGGTGGTGAAGTTCTTGCTTGATTCATCACTTGAGCTACAAGAACTTGATTCTCCACCACTTATCCACTCACGGATGGCGGTGAGTGCTTCTTGCTTTGGCTTCCTCTCCTTGACCACCTTCTTCTTGGGCTTGCGCTTGATCTTGGTGAACTTGATGTGTTGATGATGACGCCCTTCTCTCAAGTGGATGTTGTAGCCGTACATGTTGACTTTCTTCACATACTTGAAGATTTTCTTCACGTACATGGCAACCATCGACTCGACCTCTTCATCACTTGAGGAGCCTTCATCGTCATCACTATCATCATCTTCACTTGAGCTTTCTTGTCGGCTTGAGAGAGCATGACTTGCGGTTGGAGAAGATGGCTCTTGGGGTGTTGGCTTGAGCTCAACTTTTGGTTCTTCCTTGGAAGCTTTCTTGGGCATGACTTGAAATTCATGTGCCATGATCTTGCTCAAGATTTGAGAAGGCTTCAACTCTTCAAGCTTCTTCTCATAGATGATAGCTTTCACAAGTCGTAGTCGGGCTTCCGGAGACTTTGAAGGATCTTGCGGTTCATGTTCATGTCTGTGATGTTCTTCACACCTAAAGCATTAATCTCATTGACAAGAACATTTAGGCGTGAGTACATAGATTTGACATTTTCATTCTCAAGTTGCTTAAAGCTATTGAATTCCTCAAGGAGACAACTGTAGCGTTCATTAGCTACTTCTTTTGAACCCTCATTTTGTTCCTTGATGGTATTCCATAGCACATGAGTATTTTCACTAGTAAAAACTCTATTGAAAACACCTACATCTAGAGAGGATAAATGATACTCTTTACAATAACATCAAATTACTTCTCCTTTCTAGTACCATTTCTAACACCCTCATCGGTGACCCTCCAAACATCAAGCTCCTTAGCTTGTAAATAAGCTTCCATGAGGACCTTCCAACGAGAATAACCCGTGCCATCGAAATGTGGAGCCAAACCTAAGGTATCCACCCCTTTCATCCTCTAAAGAGCAACTCACTAGGCGGTGAAGCCTAACCGATCCAATGAGCCGGTTTTCATAAATTGCCAATCGAATTGGCGTATCCTTGTGAAGGAAGTGAGTCCCGGCTCTGATACCACTTGTAAGGAATCGGATGCCCGTAGCCTAAGAGGGGGAGGGGGTGAATTAGGCAACTTAAAACCTTAACCTATGGATTATCACTATTTGCATCAAACATGAACTAGAACATACTATCTAGATGTGCAACTAGGTTGTTCTAGTGTGAAACTTCCATCCCAAAACAAGTTTTGCATCCTATAGCCAATCCTAGCAAGATACTACTCTAGGTAAGTAAAGGCAAACAAGGATTGCAAGAATGTAATGCGGAAACGTAAAGGGGGATGAGAGGAAGCAAACTCTTGACACACGATTTATCCCGTGGTATCGGTAGACACTAAGCCACCCCTAGTCCACGTTGTTGAAGCACTCTACACAAGAGTATTGCTTCCCGGTCACCAAGTCTCTCCCAAGAGCACCACTTGACTTGCCACGAAGGCTCGCCACGAAGGCACTCGCCAAGCTCCCTTGGTCACCTTGATGTCGCCTCCACTAAGGAGCTTTTCCACCAAGGGAAGGGGGTCTCCACGTCCCCCGCACAAAATGTCCTCGCCGCTCCACACCAAGCCGGAGGGTCGAAGACGTTTGCCGGAGAGCCACCTAGGCTCCAAGGCTTCCGGCGCACCTCGTACAACTTGATCCACTCGAGAATCACCTCACAAGGTAGGCACACCTTGCACTCACTCAGCCCTAAGCTAAGCCTTGCACTAAGCACACACACACAAAGCATGTGCAAGTCTATGGATGAGCAATTTAGCACTTGGATGGCTTGCATATGATCTTCTATGAGTCTTGAACTCCTGTGCACTTCAACACACTCCAGCAACTCCAAATGGGTGAGTGGAGGGGGTATAAATAGCCCAAGGCGTCCAAAGAGCCGTTGGCTAAAAGCTGCTGAAATTGGTACCATCGGATGAACCGCTGCTACACTTTTTCCAGGCGTCGGTTCATCCAGTGCCCTCCACATCACTTAGCTGTTGCTTCCCTGCTGACACACTTCCTCCAATGCTTACACCGACGGCTCTTTCCTCATGCCGTCGGTTCATCCGATGCTAGAGGATTTCTTCCCAAAACCTTACTGGTAGTTTCTTCGTAGTCGCCGGATGAACCGTTGCTTGTGTCCTGGTGACCATCGGTTCATCCGGTGCTTAAGGGTTTCGCTCCAGAACGTCTCTGTTAGCAAACACACGGCCGCCGGATGAACCGCTGCTACACCGTCGGTTCATCCGGTGGTGTTGATTCCTGCTTGCTTGATTTCTTGATTCATCCGGCGCATCTAGAAATGGGGGCGTCGGTTGATCCGGTGATCATCAAGTAAACTCCAGTCTTCACGTAGTGTACCGCTTCATCCTGTGCTTGCACCAACGCTGCTTCGAAGATACCGTCGGTTCATCCGACGATGCCTTTTCTTCTCTTTCTCTTTCCTGATTTTGACCTTTGAAAAATATACTATTTTCTCATTTTGGCATGTGGTATTTTTGCATCCTTGGGACCTAGAAGTGTCTACAAAGACATGCCAGACAATATGGTTAGTCCCATTGATCATGTTGTTATTAATCACCAAAATTAAATTTTGAACAAATGGCATATGAGGCCATGTTCGCTACACTCACCACCCATCCTTGCCCGTCCTTGTGGATTCTGTGTAAAAACAATAGCTTAGTAAGTACTGAAAGCTGAACTCGGTGGAAAAGACAACATTTCTAAATTCTAATAGTTGCATCACCTGTGAACGGGAAGTTCAGGGCAAAGTTCAGCGAGCCTGCTCGTGAGATCTACCATCCATTCAAAGAACTCATTGCACAAATGGCGTCCTTGTGCCGATGGGTTCTCATATAACACTACGAGAGAACGTGCCACATCCCTGACATCAACACAACCAATTTGGATAGCGTCCATGTCAAGTTCTTGACCTGGGCATGCAGTGTGCGCTCTTAGAAAATAACCGATTTAACAGTAGTGTATGGTTGCAAATTTGCAAGTCGGCGACAGATAAGGATGCAGAGATCCATATTGATGTAAAGACCAACCTTTCAAAAGTAGCAGCAGCAATTGGAGGCTACAACCAGCTGATGGCGTTAAGGTTGGGCCCAACACCCAACCTGGATTGATGACAACCAGCTGCAACCCCTCCTCTTCGGCGAATCTCCATGCCGCCTTCTCGGCCAATGTTTTGGAGACATGGTACCAGAGCTGCAGCTCAAACAGAAGAAGATTTTGTCTTTGAGAGAGAAGAAGAGCAAACTTAGTTAGCGTTGCACTAATCTACCTGAAGTTTCTTGAGGTGCTCAACGTCGGCCCAGCAGTCCTCATCTATGACCTTATCTTCCGGCCAGCTGGGATTCGGCACCATGGCAGCATTCGACGACACCAGAACAACGCGGCTCACTCCGGAGTCTTTCGCTGCCCGGAGGATGTTGAGCGTTCCCTTCACCGCCGGTTCCAGCATCTCCTTCTGCAAAGAAGCAGTCAGCTGGGATTTCGGCACCATGGCTGTCTGAACTGATACGGATCGGAGAAGTGTTAAATTGCCTCAGGATCTTGTGGTGGGTCCAGGGCCACAGGGGTCGCGAGGTGGAAGACGCCGTGGGCGCCCTCGACGGCCGGGCGCATGGAGTCAGGGTCGAGGAGCTCCATCTGGAACAGCCGGAGCCGCGTGTCCGCGCCGTTCAGAGCCTGCAAGTGCTTCGTCTCGCCCTCGTTCTCTGCAACGAAATCCGTCAAAAATATAAATCTCGCTTCGATTCTACTACATGAATCCGTCGAGAACATAAATCTCGCTTCGCTTAGAGTAGTGACTTCATGCGGTGGAATTTTGATGCTGCGGGGCAGCGGGGAGCACAAGCTACTATACGCACGAAGGTTCTTGACAGTGGCGTGGACGGTGTAGCCGCGGTCGAGGAGGTGGCGTACGACCCACGAGCCTATGAAGCCGCTGCCGCCCGTCACGCAGCAGACGACGCCGCTGCCAATGGCGCCACCGCCGCTGGCCGGGGTCGCTTCCATATCGCCGGTGAGTATAAAGAGTTGGTGACTTTGCAGCCAGCAAGTGCGCGGCGCCGTTCTTGTAGAAAAACGCCTCAGCTTTGCCAAGTCTCCAAGAAAATAAGAATATGTCTGGTGGAGGCCTACCAAGGGATCAGATTTCCTGTAGCTCCTTCCTCGCTCTCCTTAACCATCTCAGGCTTTAATCATCCGCATCAGTTGTTTGTTCATTGTCACAGCCGTTCCACCGCTGGCTCGGCCTTCGACGATACACATACTACTACTACATCCGTTCAAGAATATAATTTTGTTTAGATTTTTTCAAAGTCAAATCTTTTCAATTTTGACCAACAATAATTCTTAAAATAAATTTATTTTAAATAAAGAAGATTACACATTTTGATAGTTGATTTCATGGTAAATCTACCAATATCTGTTGGGATCGCGAAAAACTGTCACCCTCGAAGCTGACAGAACCTAAGAGATGTAAATTTTGCAATAACTTCAAATGTACGAGCCAAAACTTCAATAGAAGCTAAGGGTGAGCTCTTGTTATTATGTTAAAAGCTTAGGGTCTGTTCTTTTCCTTCAAAAGAAATACTGAATATCACTATTCACATATCACATCCATCACATCTTCTCTCACAAAAAATACTATTCCAGCATTATTCATTTACAACTTCACTATTCCTTTTCAACAAACAGCCACCCTCGAGATGGAAATCTCCAAGTACTCAGGAAGATGCATGAGGCTAACTTTTTATCCATGTGAACTTGTTTATAGTTTTTCTTTGCAAATCCTGGAAAGTCCACAGCCCTACAAGATCTCTCAAGTTTTAAAATATCTCAACTTGTGTTAGCCTCGAGTGATGCACAAGTGAGTATTTTGGAAGTTAATCGAGATTAGCTGTTTTCTTAAAACTTTCATTTCCTTTTCTCACCAAGCATTCTTTATTTTTTTTCCAAACTCGAGGGTAAAAGGTTTCATCTACAAGTTGCTCACTTTCTGAGAGCTCAGGATGACAAAATGTTCTGGTACTCAAAACTAGCGATTGTTTCCATGGGTTGTCTATTTTTGTTTTCTTTCAGTACACCAGGCCAGGAGATGAGGGGAAGGTCTCGAGGATCAGCAGCTTCGAGAATGAAAGCTTGCAAATCTTGGAAGCTTGTAAACGAAGGAAGGAATCTGGAATCTCTAGCTCTGGAACTATGACTCGAGATTGAATGAGTCAAGGGCGTGATCAAGACGACAAAGGTTATGTGACGAATCAAAACTCTGGTGAAGTTCAGGATCCACACACAAGCTATTTAGATATTTTCGTACAGGGAGAAAAAAGGAACCCCGCTCGCGTCGCCCCCACGCGGGCGACCGAGCGGCCGGAAACCCTAGCGCCGCCAGCCGTCGTCCCGTCGCCACCACTGTCGCGCCACCACCCGAGGGTGTCTTCGGAAAGCCCGTGAGAGCCCAATGAAGGTGGTGGCGCGGCCCTTTAACCCTTCCACGGGAGCTCCACGGCGGGCACGGCCGTCCGGGCCTTGGTGGACCTCGCCGGCGGCGGAGGCCTCTCCGGCGGCGGTGACGGCGGGAGGTCGCGGATCCGGGCCGCCCTTGCCTGAATCTGGAGGCCTGCGCGGTGGGGAGCGCCGTTGGGGTCTTGTGTGGAGGGGCGGAAGCGGAAGACATGGCGGCCAGATGCGGCTTCGAGCGGCGGCGGTCTCGGGCGGGGGTCGGCGGCGGCTGCGGGCTTCGGTCCACGGGCGCCAATGACGATGGCCTCGGAGGGCGTAGGTGGCGGCGGCGGGCCTGGCGGCTCCGACGCCGGCGGCGACTGGCCTCGGCTAGCCAAGGTCGGCCACGGCTGGCCTTGACTGGCCATTGTCGGCCACGGGCAGCGTCGGATGGCCACGGTCGGCTGGGGTGGCCGGCGGCTCTCATATCCTCTCTTCGTCATTGCTGGTGGGGCGTCATCATGGTGGCGGTGTCGGGGGTCTGGCTGGTCCGTGTTGGTAGCACCGTGGTGGTGCTTTCGGCTGCGTCGGGTCTCGTCCGGTGGAGGTGTTGCGGAGGTGACGGGGTGTGGCCTGTTGCCTTGGTCACGTGCGTGCGGCAGGCATGGTGCGGAATCAGGCGAAAGCCTCCACTGACGTTTGTCGGTGGGCATGATGGCGGCGCTCTTGGGCGTCGGTCCCCCCGCTGGGGGCATCAGGGCGAGGCACCATGCTCTCTGCCGTGCGGGGCTCTCAGGGTGAAGACCTTGTCCTGCTATGGACGTGCGACGGCGGCGCCTTGGCGTCGTGCCCTCCCTGGAGGCGTCGTATTTGGAGTCCCGTCCTGGTGGAGGTACGTCTGGAGGTGCTGCGAGAAGCGCGCTTGGTTCGTGTTGCCGTGGAGATGCAGAGGGTCCATGGGTGCTTGATGACTTGTGCCGTCGCGCAAGGTTCTGTGGTGATCTTGGTGAAGGTTGGGCGGAGGAGATGCTCTAATTGCGGCCTCATATATCTGAGTCCTTGGCAGAGGAGTGTGAGGCGGTGGGTGAGGCGAGACCCCACGCAGAGTGGCCATGATCAGTGGTTTTCCTTGGTGCCGAGATGGAGTGTTCCGCTGTTGTTTCTCTGGATCTGAGGGATCGACGGTCAGGTGTGCGGCTCGAGGGTGACAGTCCCATGACGGAGGAGCTCGGGGAGGGGGGGAGGAGGCGTTCGAGCTTGCAGCGGGCTGCGATTTCGCCGTGGCACATCGTTGGTGACGACGGCGCAGTTGTCGACGACTCGTTTTGTTCTCCTCTCCCAGGTGGTCGGGGGTGGTGGTGTGATGTGTCGTGTGCGTTTGCTCTTGTTCGGGGGTTTGTTCGTATGGTGGTGTCCGCTTCGACGTGTTATGTACTAATTGCTACTTCTTCTTAAATGGCATAGCAGTGCTCCTGCTTTTATTTCAAAAATAAAAAAATCGTACAGCATATTCCCCGAATATACTATTTGTCGGAGGGTATTTTTAGATGTAAAAGCGGCCTCCGAGAATTTATGATTATTTTGTTATTCACGATCAAAGTTGAAAAAGTTTGACTCTGAAATAGTCTAAACGAAGCTACGGAGTATATTCTTGGATGAAGGAAATACCTAATGATATATAATGTAGACAAAGGGTAATATAATATTTATTACTAAATATTAATGGGTTATTGTAACCTTATCAAATGAGAAATAAATTATTACAACTCAAAGAACAAAAAAAACGACTCAAAGAAAAAAAAATGTTTTTCAATCTTTCGCGGCGCGCAGGACGTTGAGCGTGCCCTGCGTTAAGATTAATTAGATTAATTAACTCGTGATCAATTAGGATAAATAGGATTAGTACAACCGCTCCCGGCGGTTCCTCCGTAGGGGCATGACGCCCTTTCAGATGGCTCTTTGGGATTGTATATATTTCTAAATGTTGTTCACAGAAATTAATTGATCCATTATTTTCATTCACTTGCAACACGTTATCCAGCACGTTCGCTCCCCACCGCTGACGCTACAGGACCGAGAGGAAAATCGTCGAGAGAAAAACTCGTCGAGAAGGAAAGAGAGTAGGGGACTCGCAGGAGTACTTGTCGTCCTCGCTGGAGTTCCTGCACATTTGTATGTATACTTATATATGTTACATTTGAGTTTTTAATTACATTTGTTTTACATATAGATGCATGTAGAAACCAATCCAATGGAGGAAGAATTATGTCTTGTGGACTCATGTACTACAAACTCTATACTTAGAAAGATAAAATATTTCCAGACTCTTAAGAAAAAAGAAGGAAATATTATGACCATTGTTGGACGCGATGCGTTAATAGTTGGTTTTGGACGAGCCACTATCACTCTCCCTATGGGTACACAAATTACAATTGATGACGTTTTATTGTATCCCGATTCTACTCGTACCCTTTTAAGTTTTAGAGATATCCGTAAGAATGGTTTCCACGTGGAAACTCAACAAGATAATAAAGAGGAATTTCTTCTCTTTACTAAACTTACGGGATTTGGCAAACAAATATGCGAAAAAAATTTCTTCACTCCCGACTTGATTGTACTATACATACATAAATCCTGTAGCATATGTTGCTTATAAGATAATTTTCCAAGATGTCGATACATTCTGAAATTGGCATGATCGACTTGGGCACCCTAGAATAGGGATGATGCGGAAAATTATTAGCAATTCCATAAATCATGATATGAAGAAAACAAAATTTCCCCCAAAATAAAGATTTTTGTTGCACGGCGCGTGCAACAGGGAAATTAATTTTAAGACCATCACATATTAAAATTCGAGCTGAACCACTCAAATTCCTTCAAAGAATTCAAGGAGATATTTGTGGTCCAATCCAACCAACATCGGGACCATTCAGGTACTTCATGGTATTGATAGATGCATCAACTCGATGGTCTCACATGTCTCTTTTATCGACACGCAACCATGCTTTTGCTAAAATAATGGCTTAACTTATAAAGTTGAAGGCACATTATCCTAAACATCGGATTAAATCTATTTGGAATGGATAACGTTGCTGAATTTTCATCTCGTGCTTTTAACGATTATTGCATGGCATCAGGAATTCAAGTTCAGCATTCAGTTCCATACGTTCATACCCATAATGGTTTGGCAGAATCTTTAATCAAAAGAATTAAGCTCATTGCACAACCTATGTTAATGAATTGTAAATTACCTATGTCATGTTGGGGTCACGCGGTTCTACATGCCACTGATCTACTCCAACTACGACCAACTGCATATCACAAGTCCTCCCCGTTGCAGTTAGTACGTGGGAATCCTCCAAATATTTCCCATTTGCGTAAGTTTGGGCGCACTGTAAGTTTGGGTGTGCTGTGTACGTACCTGTGCGCAAGGGTTTCCTAAGCCGAGCCGTGCCATTTGATGGCCAGCCACCAACACACCTTGCCGCCGGCGAGCCCAATCCGCGCCGCCGCTCCTTTGAGGCATTGCATCGAGCACCGGCCAACCCAAGACAAAACCCTAGGGTTTTGTTTCACACCCATGACCACACGTGCGACTCGCCGCAGAGGATCCGGCTGGATCCTGTGCGGCCGGCCACCCACGGCCGGGCCACACGCCAGGCTGCTCCGCACGCGTAGCAGCCACGTCAGCACCTAGAGACAGCCTACAGCGGGCTTAAAGCCCTGTTTGAGATAGCTGGAGATAGCCTGTAGCTAGTCTAAAGTTAGTGTTATTGTAAATGCGTATTTTAATTTCAGAAATGTATTTTTCTTTAGAAAATTCATATTAAATCCGTTTTAACTCCGGAAAATACAAAACCTTTTCCTAAAGTCTTCTAAAATCTCAAACTCCACGCTAGGCTAGAGTTTGCCTCCTTTTTGGGTCTTAATTGTTTTTCTCCTGAAGTTATTACATTAGCAGCCGTGTTTATTTATTTAAATTACGAATTTAGGAGCTGCCGGAGCTGGAGAGCTGAACCAGGACTACGACGACGACCTCGACTACGACGACTACCCGCTCCCAGGTTCACGCTCGACCTACTTTGAATGCCCATTAGGCATTGCTATTAGAACTGCTAGCGCTTTACTTATTGCATGATGATGGATATGATGAAACCGTGCATTGCCCCTTTTATATACCTTGTCCTTGATTGACCTACTACTACTACTATATTTATGCGTGTTTATATGCTGAGCTTCGTTGTGCATGTGTTTGGGAATATGTGGTAGTTTTCTTGGCGTGTGTGGGAAAAACTGGCAGGAGAAGGTGTTTTGGGTATCTTGGCGGGGGTGAGCTCAAGACAACCCGATCCGGGATCGGGGGCCAGAGGTTCGTCTTCTCGGGCGATTCCAATTTCGTACCTATGGCGGGTACACAGTTTTAGGAGCACAGGTATTGGGTTTTTGTGACGACTTGGAGGATAGGAGCTCGCCCCGGTCTGAAACCAAGTGGGTCGCTTTGTTGCACGGGACTTTCGTACACACCACCTCGTCGAGAGTGGGTATAGGGCCGAGTCAACCCTAGCAAGTGCGATGCCATACCTGCTATAGGATAGGAGTATCAGTGTAGGGGAGAGTGGGCTTTGGACTCTTCGGCTCCCCGAGAGGTGCGTCCCCGTGTTCTGGGGTGGTCTTCTGCGGGGGACCACATCGAGACCCGGATGCAGGGTGGAATCGTAACTCCTAGGTGTTCGTTCGGTTGGATAGGCTCGGTCGGCCGTACACCGTCCGGGTGCTATTCGGAGCTGGGTACGAGTGTACACACTCTGCAGAGTTTAGATCTATACGTATAGCTGCGTCCTCGGATATGGACATGCCCGATGTTTACTCTGACTCTTACGTTTTGGGATTTCTACCTCTCCCTATAGGATTCAAGTGTATGGTGAGCCGTGGTTGCATTCGGGGAGAGGGGAGTTGCTCCCTCTGCCTCGTGGATCCGGGTGCAATCATTGAGGTGCGAGGAGTGGGAGTTCTCACACCGACCCTAGTTGGAGATAGGTTCTGGTGACGGTGATCTGGGTGACCAGGTGTAACTGATTGTGGTTGAGGGATATGGGAATTGGAGGGAATTGGAGATGTTATTCTATTTTGTAATGTTGCTACTGCTTAGGAAGACCAAGCCTCCCCCTTGTACTTTTCTTTACCTTTAGAAATAGGCCACTTAAAGGTTGCATACGGTTGGTGACGTGGACCTATCCCGATCCTTGGGGATAGCCCCTGAGCTTGCAGGGTACGAGTCAGACTTCGACAACAACGCCGATGGATGGTACGACTGAGGGGCGCGTAGCTTCGCTCAAGGATGCCTGTGGGAGAGAAGAATAAAGCTGGAGACATCTTCTGGAAGCTAGCTACCGCTGCGTAGGCTCTTATTCATGTTATTCCGCCAAGAGGCGTGTAATGATGTACTCCTTTAATGGACCTGTAATAATAATATTAATACTTTTGATGCTTATTTCCGCTGTATGGTTGTGATAATTATCTGTGATGGAAATCTGTATGTGATAGCGTCTGATCCAGGGACTATCGCAAGTACAGGATGATGGATTTTCCCCTTTTGAAAACCCGGGTCGTTACAGATGGTATCAGAGCCATACTTGACCTAGCACATGCCCTTAGAAATGGTCGATAGAAATTAGGACTCTAAACGATCTCTTTTGCTATATACAAATTCTTGGCATATATTACAAATCCTATCCTTCTTTGAAAAGTTCTATCTCACCTACGCCAACTAGAACTTTCTTTCGTGACATAGGAAATGAGTCGTCAGGAGACAGAGATCCTCCCCACGGACATGGAGGGTCTTGCTCGTTGGGTGGACAGGGTCGTCCTCAGGCTGGGGATTCCCCCGACACACGTCACCTACCGCGCTGAGGACGTACCTACTCCGACAGGCCCACTGGTGCTTTGCACGGTGGCCATCCTACCCCACCCGGCGCGCCCAGACTTCTCCGGGATGGTGGAGCACAGCACATGGCTGAACGTGAGAAATGCCATCGACACCGCCTGCAGCCACGTACTTCGCCACCTGTTGGCTAGGTACCGCAATGTGTTCAGGACAGGAGACCTACGGCTGATCCCCCAGGACTACTACAGAGTGGCTCCGATCGTGGGAGGACTGCCTGACCCTTCGGTACTCTACGAGGAGGAGGTTCACCAGGCTCCCCTACGTGAGTCTGACGAGACGCTCGTCACCACAGGCAGCTACCTCGTGGACCTGGACGAGCACGCCTGCAGACTGGGAGAGCAGACGAACGGACTCTGTGGATGACTCGAGCACGCTTCGACAGGTGTCCGTCAGCTTCTACCCCACTGCCAGATGTTGGACGTGGAGAACCGTACCTTACGCTAGCAAGTCCAGCAGCTCGAGCGTGGGCTACGCCACTCCAACGCTTTGGTGGTGCAGGCAGAGGCAGAGAGAGTCAAGCCCGAGAGGAGATGCTCTACGCCAAGGAGGACCTGCGCAAGCAAGAGGCCAAGTTCAGTCGACTCTACGACAAGCTGAACCAGAAGGATGCACTGCTCACCACACAAGGGCACCTTCTTGGTCGTGAGAAGATCAAGGTTGCCGAGCTCTCGAAGGACAAGGATGCCAACACTGCCAACCTTGCTGCACTCACTAGGACTTCCGTGTACCTGCTGGACAAGTGCAAGAGGATGCTGAGGACGTGGGAGGACGCCGACTACCTACGTGTGGACGAGCTTCACGAGCTCAACAGTCAGCTGCCGCCGGAGGACCAACGTGAGATCCGTCGTGAGACCTTCAAGCTGCACCCGTCTGCTCTTAATCTACACCTGTGCCCCATGGCTGACATGCCTACCCCGGTTGAGACCTAGGAGGTGAGGGCTGCTCACGCCATGCTGACCAGGATGTTCCCAAGAGACTACCCCGACGAGGACCGTCGCCCAGTGTCGTACAAGAGGGCTCGCACCGAGTAGGGTGCTGGAGCGAGATCCTGCTAATGAATAAGAGTAGAGTTGTAAAATAGGTAGCCACCATGAGTTACCCCATGCAGCCGAGAGCCTGTTCCGGTGCATGTGGAGTTCTGAGTCTTGTCACACCTTAGATGTGCACACCCTTTTGAGATCATGTAATGCTATATTAGATCGTTGCTGTGTTGTGACCTCCAAGGCTTGAGTCAGCCTCGAGGAAACTTATGTACCCATAATGGATGCTGATTGTTTGGTTTTAATGGAGTTAATCGTTCTTAATGCTTTTTCTCATTGAGTGTTAGAATATATTAGAAGTATTATTTTAATGCTTGTACACCAGACTCAATTTGTTGGTGAGTGGCGTATCTAAAGTTTCTTTTGTCCCTGATCATGTTTTCAGTAAGATGTCTATCAGGAGGTCTGGACGTCTGTTGGCGCGCCTCGAGGAGGCAGAAGCCGAGGAAGAAGAAGTTCTGCCAGTCTGTGGCCGAGGACGAGGCCGAGCTCCCGCATGTGGGCGTGGACGCGCTGCTGCTCGTGGCCGCGGACATGCACCCGTCCGAGGAGTGGGATGAGGCCGAGGCTGAGGCGCTGGGGCACCACCACCTCCGCCCATCAGTCAAGGCGATGCTGGAAAAGATGAGGAAGAAGCTGATGGAGAACCTGAGCCGGCACCAGCTCCCCAGGGTTGTGGTCGTGGTCGTGGCCGTGGAGAAGCACCGCGACCGCCACCGCCTAACCTGGCTGAGGTGATGGCCGCTCAGACTCAGCTGCTACAGAGGATGGCTGATGTCGTCGAGAACCGAGTCAACGGTGGGAACCACAACATCCTACCGGAGGAGGACTTCGCCAAGAAGATCGAGAGGTTCCTCCGCCTGACGGCCCCTACCTTCACCTCACCGCCTACACTGATGAAGAGTGTGTGGCTCTCGCCGTCTACCAGCTCGAGGGTCCTGCCAAGTCTTGGTGGGATAACTACTCGGACAGCCACCCGAACCCAGCTTTCATCACCTGGCTGGAGTTCTGCGAGGTGTTCCGCGAGCAGTACCTACCGAGGGAGCTCATGA
Organism: Cenchrus fungigraminus; assembly: GCA_036936925.1. Classification (NCBI taxonomy): domain Eukaryota; kingdom Viridiplantae; phylum Streptophyta; class Magnoliopsida; order Poales; family Poaceae; genus Cenchrus; species Cenchrus fungigraminus. The sequence goes on from CM072779.1 coordinate 14,530,487, forward strand.
CTCAGAAGGCCCAGGAGTTCCGCACCATGACTCAGGGTGCGATGGGGGTAGAGGAGTACGAGAGGCACTTCATGAAGATGATACGCTATGCTTCCGATGACACCAACACCGATGACAAGAAACAATTATGGTTGCTGTGAGGCCTCCACCATGGTCTCCGCCAGGGCTTGAAGGCCAGTGAGCACAAGTCCCTTCGCCACCTGGTGAACAGGGCGATCGCGCTCGAGGAAGAAAGGAGGGGTCATGAAGAACGCATGAAGGGCAAGAAGAGGATGGGAGATCGGGACCATGGCGACCGATCCTTCCAGAGGTCGAGGAGTGGACAGAGCAACCTGCTGAGGGGGAGTTACCGCCCGGGGAACAACCTGCCCGGACGTGGCTTCGGAGGAAGCTGTGCACCGTACCCAGGGGGAAGGAGCTCCAACTACCAGCAGCAGGGTTGTGGTTACAACCGCCAGCAGCAGAGCACGCCGAAGCCGAACACAGGAGGGTTCGTGGTGACGTGCTTCAAGTGTGGCAAGCCTGGCCACAAGTCGTACGACTGCCTCGACAGGAAGAACTTCGCTACACCCGCCAAGGCACCAGCTCCAGGAGGGAGGCCTCCACAGGCTGCTCCTCAGCAGACCGCTGACCGTGGGAGGCTCAACCTCCTGAGTCCTGACTGAGGAAGAGGCTGTTGACGCTCCTGACGTCGTGATCGGTGAGTTTTTAGTTTGTGGTACAAAAGTTTTGATTCTTTTCGATACTGGTGCAACTAGTTCTTATGTATCCTCTAACTTTGTAAACAAAATGTCCCTTCCCATGACTCCCCGACCAAAACCTATTGTAACGAGCTCATCGCTCGGAGATATTAGGTGCACCTTGCTATGCAAAGGTATGGAAATATTCATCAAGGGTCACAAGTTCCTCGGAGATCTGACCGTGCTGAAGTCCAACGGAATTGATATTATTCTGGGCATGGATTGGATCACCGCTCACAAGGGGGTCATCTCAACTGCGCCCCGACAAGTGACCCTGATACACCCCATGGGGACGAAGATCACGTTTGAGCCAATGAAGTCTCGTGATGTACCAGCAGTGTACAACCTCACTACGAAGACGGTGGGCGATGTTCCAGTGGTTTGTGAGTACCCCGATGTCTTCCCAGATGACCTACCGGGGTTACCACTAGACCGCGATGTGGAGTTCGTGATCAACCTTGTGCTGGGTACAGCACCCGTGGCACAAAGTCCTTACAGAATGGGCAAGTTAGAACTGGTAATGCTGAAGGAGGAATTAGAAGCTCTCCATCAGAAAGGGTACATCCGACCCAGTGCATCACCTTGGGCTTCACCGGTGATGTTTGTACCGAAGAAGGATGGTACGCAACGGCTGTGCGTTGATTACCGTGCTCTTAATGCGGTGACCATCAAGAACAAGTACCCATTGCCACGCATTGATGACCTGCTCGATCAGTTGAGGAAGGTAGAGTACTTCAGCAAGATTGACCTTCGATCCGGCTACCATCAGATGAAGATCCGCCTAGAGGACATATACAAGATAGCGTTTGTGACCCGGTACGGGCAGTATGAGTTCACTGTCGTATCGTTCGGTCTTACGAACGCCCCAGCTTACTTCATGAACATGATGAACAAGGTATTCATGGACGAGTTAGACAAGTTTGTCGTGGTTTTCATTGATGACATCTTGGTCTTCTCAGAAACCGCTAAAGAGCATGAAGAGCATATGAGGATAGTGCTAGAAAAACTGAGGCAAAATCAACTGTATGCCAAATTCAACTAGTGCGAATTCTGGCTAGAAGAAGTCACATTCCTTGGGCATGTGTTGTCGGGTGAAGGGGTGGCAGTTGATCCCTCGAAGATCGAAGCTGTGTCAAAGTGGCAGCCACCCAAGTCAGTGACAGAAATCAGAAGTTTTCTCGGTATGGCAGGGTACTACCGCCGATTTTTCGAGAATTTCTCCAAGATTGCGAAGCCAATGACTGAGTTGCTTAAAAACAACACGCCATTCGTGTGGTCAGAGAAGTGTGAAGCAAGCTTTCAAGAGCTCAAGACCCGACTCACCACAACTCCTGTGTTGATGCTTCCTAATGACAATAAGGACTTTGTGGTGTACTGTGATGCTTCTAGGCAGGGTCTTGGTTGTGTGCTGATGCAGGAAGGCAAGGTAATCACTTATGCTTCAAGACAGCTTTGGAAGCACGAAGAGAACTACCCGACACATGACCTCGAACTGGCAGCCGTTGTTCATGCTTTGAAGATATGGAGGCACTACCTGATGGGCAACAAATGTGATATCTACACAGATCACAAGAGTCTGAAGTATATCTTCACCCAGTCAGAGTTGAACTTGAGGCAGCGAAGATGGCTGGAGTTGATAAAGGACTACGACCTCAACATTCACTACCACCCAGGCAAAGCGAATGTTGTGGCCGATGCTTTTAGCCGAAGGAGCTATTGCAACAACCTGATGGTGCAGAAGGAACAACCTGAGTTATACAAAGAGATGGAAAGATTGAAGCTCGACATAGTCGAGAAGGGTCAACTCAATGAGATGAGGGTGAAGTATGGCTTAGAAGACCAAATCCGGCAAGCCCAGAAGGGGTGCCCAGAGATTGAAGAAGTAAAAGACCTTCTGACGAGAGTAAGACCCCCGACTATCGCATTGACGAGCAAGGCACATTATGGCTGAAAGATCGCATATGTGTGCCTAGTGTTGAGGAGATCCGGATGACGATTCTGAAGGAAGCTCACGACTCTCGGTACTCTATTCACCCTGGGTGCACCAAGATGTACCAAGACTTGAAGAGTTGGTTCTGGTGGGAGAATATGAGGAAGGATATCGCTGAGTTTGTTGCTCGATGCGACACCTGCCAGAGGGTGAAGGCAGAACATCAAAGACCTGCCGGATTGCTACAGCCACTAGAGATTTCGGAATGGAAATGGGATGATATCAGCATGGACTTCGTGGTAGACCTACCTCGCACCCATAAGGGAAATGACTCGATTTGGCTAATTGTGAACCGTTTGACCAAGGTAGGACACTTCATACCGGTGAAGAACAGGTTCAGTGTGAGCCAGTTGGCCGATCTGTATGTGGAGCATATCCTGAGGTTGCACAGAGCACCACGTAGCATTGTGTCCGATCATGGCCCTCAGTTCACTGCTCAGTTCTGGAAGAGTCTGCATGATTCAATGGGCACACACTTGGACTACAGTACGACTTTTCACCCTCAGACTGATGGACAAACCGAACGGGTGAATCAGGTTCTCGAAGATGTTCTGAGAGCTTGTGTGTTGACATACAACAATGATTGGGAGAAAAGTCTACCCTACGCTGAATTCTCGTACAACAGCAACTTTCAGGCAAGTCTGCAAATGGCACCCTTTGAAGCTCTTTATGGCAGAAAATGTAGAACTCTGTTGATGTTGTCTGAGGTGGGGGGAGGACTTTCTTTAGTCCTGCCTCCATTGTCGAAGCCGAAGCAAAATGTTGCTAAGGTGAGAGAGAACCTGAAGATAGCTCAAAGCAGGCAGAAGAGCTACGCTGATCCAAAACGTAGGGATATCTCTTTTGAAGTGGGTGACTACGTTCTTTTAAGGGTGTCACTGCTTAGAGGCACAAAGAGGTTCCATGTGAAGGGGAAGCTAGCCCCACGGTTTGTGAGACCCTACATGATTGTAGCAAAAGTGGGGAAGCTTGCTTATAAGCTAGAGTTACCGCCCGATCTTACCGGAGTGCATCCAGTGTTTCACATATCGCAACTCCGGGGGTGCCTTGACCCAAAGCTAGACAAGCATGTCTCCACCGATGCTATCGACTTGCAAGACAATCTAGAATACTTGGAGTATCCGGTAAAGATACTAGATTGGGCCGAGAAAGCTACAAGGAGCACCACCACTCGCTTTTGGAAGGTGCTTTGGAGCAATCACACTGAGCGAGAAGCGACGTGGGAGAAAGAGTCGGTCATAAGGGAGAAATACCCTCACCTCTTCGAGCTGGAGGTAAGTTCTTAATCTCGGGGACGAGATTCTTTTGAGGGGGGAGTTTGTAACATCCTGTAAATTTCTACGGAATGTTTAGTTTATGAAAATGAGGATTTTAAAATTTTTGGGTGATTAATTGAAGTGCTTGGTTAATTTGAATAAGAGTGCCTTCTTTTCTCTCCCAATATTCCTAGAATTATTTTTAAGCCAAATAAAAATTCTAGGAAATATAAAATGTTAGTGTGTGAACTTTGGAGTTCTTTGGCTTTTATTTGGATTTGATTTGTGTGAGAATAAAATTTGAATTCTAATTCAAATTTGAATCTAATAGAAATAGGGGTTAAGGGGGTAGGAAAATAGGAAAAGTTCCAAACCTGTGCTGGGCCTCGAGTTCACCGGCGAAGTCCATTCGAGGCCCCTCAACAATCCCAGCCGCACTCTAAACCACCTCGCACTCCCGCCGGCCCATCAAATCGCAGCCCAGCAAGGCCCACTCGTCTTTCCTCTCTTCCCTCTCGCCGACAAAGGGGACCCACGCGTCAGACGCCACGTCGACGTCGTCTTCTCCCCTCTCTGCTTTTTCCCCTTTTCCTCTCCGCGCCGCGCCGCGTCCATCCCGCGCCCGCCACCTCGGCCGAGCTCGCCGTACTCGCTCGTGGCGGAGCCCTGGATGCACGCCACCTCATCTGCGCCTCATCCAACCGTCCACGCCTCACGCGCCCGCCTATATAAGCCACCGCCGCGGCCTTCCCCCAACCCTAGTCCGCCTCTGGGGTTTTCCCCTTCGCTGCCGCCGCCTGTGAAGAAGAAGGGTAGGAGGAGAAGGAGGGGGGGAGGCCATCCGTGGGAGCTCGCCGCGAAGCCGGAGGCCGTCCGCGGGAGCAGCTGCTCAACGTGAAGCCGGTGCCGTCCCTGCTGAAGCCGTGCCGCCCCTGCTGAAGCCGTGCCGCACACCTCTGTTTCCTCTGCTCCGGTCCGTTCCGCCACTGTCCTGCTCCGCACCTCTTCACCGCCGCTCTTCGCTTCGACCAGGGGTCATCAGGTGAGCCTATCGTTCCCCTCTCTTCTGAGATGCCGGCCTTCGCGCCGTGAGGGGATGGACCCCGCCGTGACGACCTCGTGCTCGCCCCTGTTCGCGCCACGTCGCTGCCGCAGACCGCCATCGCCTGTGTTGCCGGTGTCACACCCTGAAATTTCCCAATTTCAGGATGTGAATAGAAAGAATAATTAAAGAATTTTCTCATAATTTTTAAAAATTTTCCAACATTTATTTTTCTTTACAGGAAATATAGTATAAGAAAAAGCCTTTTGTTTGATTTTCTGAATTAAATAAATTGGTTATGAGCGTGTTGCATTCATGCCGATGCATCCTAGTGTTTCTTGAGTGCAAAATGTTTTAAAATAAGTTTAGATGACGATCAAGTTCCTCTGAGAATTTTCCAGAATTTACTGGGATGTATTCTCAGTTTCCTAGACCTAAATCTATCTACTAGGAACCTTTAAATGTCTTTCCACGAGCTCCAAGTATATTTGTTTGGCTCTGCAGTGTTCTATATCATCTCAACATATTTCCTAGCTACTCCATCTTCTTTCAAGATTCCACTATACAACAGTATTTGTAGTAACCCATGGCTACTTGCATTAGCTTTTGGTTTTCCTTTTTTTTTATATATCTCTGCTTCCCTATGTACATCGTTTGGGAATACGCAGGAGCAACATCACCCCGGGCCAGGGCCAAGTCTATGACGGTGTTCTCTCTTTTACTACTCTTGGGCTGAATCAGTTCGACCCCGTCTCGGTTGATCGTGATCAATCCAATCAAGCATGTTTAGGCCCATCACCACAGCCCTATAAATAGCAGTCCGCATGCCTGACCTAGTCATGTTTTGTTCCACGCCATGTGTGCCCTAGATCCTTTGCAAACAACCTCCGGGTTCGATCTGCTGCCGTCGCAACCACCGCTGAGGCGCCGACTCGATCTGCTGTTGAACAGCAGCCGTCCTCGTCCAGTTCGATCTTCGCCGCCATCGCCGTTCGTCCGTCATCATCGGTGGTTGTAGCCATACGTGAGCATACCATCGTGTTCCTCGTTCAGCTTTCTTTCCGTTTTGCTGCTCACCCGTATCTGCCTGGTGCTGCCTTGTAGTGCTGGCGTATTTTCTTTCCCTGGCAACAAGTACGAGGTGTCCTGGCTATCCCTGTACGTGCGTGTGCATGGCCATGGTATACGCTGTGTGCTTGATATGGCTGCCAGGGAGGGTCGCAAGCATCTGGAGGAACTCGGCGGCCGGCACCTCTGTGCCGCCGCGTGGGTCGTGGCCACCAGTTGTCTGCACTCAAGCCCGAACTTCTGCCAGGCCATGAGTGCCTATCTCTGTCCAATTGCAAGTCGCTAATCTATGTTTCCTGACCGAGCTCCAAAGTAAGTTATAAGCTTCTCTTTTTCTCGCACCATTAGTTGAGGAGAATTAAATCCAGACGTGCTTGTTTTCTGATCCTTGTAGCCGAGCTGAGCTCTCAATGCTTTCTGTAACTGCTGCTGTCTCTGGAGTTATCGTTGGCTTGTCGCATGCCTCCAGTCTGTTGCCGTCATCTGCATCTGAAGCCTCGCCGGCCATAAGTAGAAAGAAACAGCACCATGCATGCATGTACGTATACCACAAGGCCACCTTCAGTTCCCTCTTGCCGCATTCTTTATGTTTAAACACTTTTGTGATGTCATGCTGATGTCATGCCCATACAGCAAGTAGATGTCCTCCGTATTTCCTTTTTAGCATGTTAAAACTCTCTTTTAGCCTTATCATCTTTGAGCTAGAGAATAATTTTTTTATTCAACTACAAAGTCCAGTCCTTGCTTACTGTCTGAAGTGAACCAATCTATCTTGCTTAATGGTCATCACCCGCACATCATGTTCAATAGCTATTCTTCTATTCTTCAAAACCCATTAATCTTTTGCCCTTGGTTATCTTTGATCTATAAAATAATCCTTTATGCGTCCATAAAATCCTTGCTCATATGTTAGCATCTGTTTATCTACTCTTTGTTGTTTCATGCTCAACCTTCCACAATCATCTCTTCAGAACCAATCATGTTATCATCAAGTTTCTTCACCAGCTAGTTCAGTTTAGCTTCGTCTAGATGTTATCCCTACAGCCTAGTCCTCCTAAACCCTTGCTTAAGGTTTCTTGTGCGTTTGATAGTTCGTCTTTATCGTTCTAGTTCGTTTCACCTTAACTTATGCTTTAGCATGTGTATCACCTGTTACTTGTTTTAATATTAAAGTTGCATGTTAATCTTGACTAATTATTATTTAATTGGTTTTCCAAATAAAAGTGATTAGATTATACTCCGGATTTCTTGAGTTAAGATTTAATTGGTTAATTCTCATTTATAACTAGCTTTTATAAATAAAAAGATGCTTAGTGTTATACATCGGTTTTCATAATAAAGTTAATGTGCTTAATGATATTAAATACCTTTTCAATATTAATATGTTTAGTTGAACGCGCCATGTAAAGTTCCTCGGTTTAGATGTCTTGCACATGCTTAGTCTTTCTAAAGTAATGGTTAATTTGATATAACTTGTACTTAAATATATGCAAATAAAATATGATTAGGCTTATCGTGTTTTCTTAATTAAATATAACTTGCTTTGAAATACTCTTGCCACATGTTTTTGTAATTAAAACATATGTAGCACGTAGTCTCCTGTTGTTTGATAATAGTCTTTCGATAGTTTCGACCTTAGTTTTGTTTTCGGCGTTCCTTGCGTTTGCGTAACCATATGATCCAGCCTATCTTTTAGTGCGCTCTTTTAAAGCTTTTTTTTATTGGTGCATTGTTCTTAGTTGTATTTGTTGCTTTGTATGTGGTGCCCGATGTTTGCTTCGAGTAGAAGAAGGATCGCTGTTCGTTGCTTTGAAGATGAAGAGAGAGCAGTAAGAGTAGCTTTTCGTTGGAGAAAGTCAAGTGTCCCTAACCACCTTCTAACTATGCTTATTTACAAGAATACTATGCATTAATTGGAACATGGAGAACCACCCAGGAAAACAGTGCAACCACAAGACATATGGCTCTGTCTTGGCCAATTAATTAGAAACCTTAGTGTTTGGTATGCTTTACCTGAAAGGGGTTAGGGGGTGCCGGTAGTTGGTGTATAGCCCGGCCCTCAGACTGATCTGCTCTATGGTAGCTTCGCAGTCTTGAGAGAGGTTTATGCATTGCGCTGTCATGTAACCTAGCGGGCAGCCTACACTCGGGAATCTTTGTAAAGGCCTCGTAGCGTCCCTATGCAATCACACCTCGGTAGTGTGGTATGGTGCCTTGCAAGCATCGCATGGTTGGGTCTAAAGTTCTTCGGGACTTTTACGCGACTTGTGGTGAAAGTGTACAACCTCTGCAGAGTGTAAAACTAATCGATTAGCCGTGCTCACGGTCAAGAGCGGCCTGGACCCTCACATGATAAATTAAACTTAAAGATGGACTTTAAATCGCTTTCTGGTTATTTCTTGTGGCCTTGCTGAGTACCAACCATAAGTGTACTCATCCTTGCTTACTGCTGCTCAGAAGAAAAAGGTGTGAAGCTGTTGAAGATGATGATGCTAGGCGTACGCAGCCCCAGTCGATTGCTTGTGGAGTTGGCGCATCCGTTTCCAGGATTGAGCTGTATAACTCTGATAGAATAGTAAGTTTGTTTATGTTTATTTACGTGATACTGTCACTGTTATTCACTTTTGTCTACTATATGTATGAAATTTGATCCTGGCATACATATAGGTATGCACTTGGTTTGCTTTTCTAAAACCAGGTGTGACAGCCGGCCATCGAGCCATGCCTTACGCCTGCAGGTGCCGCTGCCGTCGACAACGCGCGTGCAAACCCCGCTTGGTCCGGATCCTTTTCTCCTTGATCGCCAGTGACCCCCGCCGTCCTGCTCGCCGCGCCGCCGTGGCCATGACCGCGCGGTTTGCCCTCATGCACACGTGCACAGGAAGGGAAAATGCTTCGCCTTTTGGGGTCTCTCCGTGCTCGCACGCCCGCCGACGCGACCGCGTACCCATGCGCGCCTTCGCCTCGCCGCGGAGCCCCGCTCTCCGCCTTCACGCACGCCGGCCAGAGCGCCACTTTGGCCAAGTCTGGCCAGTGCACTCGAGCAAGGGGCAAAGCCCCAATTTTCGGGTCTGCTTTGCCTCACTTGTCGCACGCACGCACACCCCGGCGCATTGGCGCGCCCACGCGCCGGCGCCGGCGACCAACAGCACCGCGCCACCGCGCCCTTCACCGCGCCGTCGCCGTCGAGCCCTGCTCCGGCCCTTCTTGGCGTAGACTTGTGTGCAAGGGTTTCCTAAGCCAAGCCGTGCCATTTGATAGCCAGCCACCGACACACCTCGCCGCTGGCGAGTCCAATCCATGCCGCCGCTCCTTTGAGGCATTGCGTCGAGCACCGGCCAGCCCAAGCCAAAACCTTGGGGTTTTGTTTCAGACCCGTGACCACACGTGCGACTCGCCGCAGAGGATCCGGCTGGATCCCGTGCGGCCGGCCACCCACGGCCGGGGCACACACTAGGCTGCTCCGCACCGAGCCGCAGAGACGCTAGGCGGGATCCCGTGTACCCCACTGCGTCAGCCGGCCACGCCAACTGCCGCCGACTTATAGCCGCACGCGTGGCAGCCACGTCAGCACCTACAGAGAGCCTACAACCGGCTTAAAGCCCTGTTTGAGACAGCTGGAGATAGCCTGTAGCTAGTCTAAAGTTAGTGTTATTGTAAATGCGTATTTTAATTTCAGGAATGTATTTTTTTTAGAAAATACATATTAAATCTGTTTTAACTCCGAAAAATACAAAACCTTTTCCTAAAGTCTTCTAAAATCTCAAACTCCGCGCTAGGCTAGAGTTTGCCTCCTTTTTGGGTCTTAATTGTTTTTTCCTGAAGTTATTGCATTAGCAGCCATGTTTATTTATTTAAATTACGAATTTAGGAGCTGCCGGAGCTAGAGAGCTGAACCAGGACTACGACGACGACCTCGGCTAAGACGACTACCCGCTCCCAGGTTCACGCCCGACCTACTTTGAATGCCCATTAGGCATTGCTATTAGAACTGCTAGTGCTTTACTTATTGCATGATGATGGATATGATGAAACCGTGCATTGCCCCTTTTATATACCTTGTCCTTGATTGACCTACTACTACTACTACTACTACTATATTTATGTGTGTTTATACGCTGAGCTTCGCTGTGCATGTGTTTGAGAATATGTGGTAGTTTTCTTAGTGTGTGTGGGGAAAACTAGCAGGAGAAGGTGTTTTGGGTATCTTGGCGGGGGTGAGCTCAAGACAACCCGATCTGGGATCGGGGGCTAGGGGTTCTTCTTCTCGGGTGATTCCCATTTCGTACCTATGGCGGGTACACGATTTTAGGAGCACAGGTGTTGGGGTTTTGTGACGACTTGGAGGATAGGAGCTCGCCCCGGTCTGAAACTGAGTGGGTCGCTTTGTTGCACGGGACTTTCGTACACACCACCTTGCGAGAGTGGGGATAGGGCTAAGTCGACCCTAGCAAGTGCGATGCCATACCTGCTGTAGGATAGGAGTATCAGTGTAGGGGAGAGTAGGCTTTGGACCCTTCGGCTCCCCGAGAGGTGCGTCCCCGTGTGGCCACACGGGGGCTATTTCACAGTTCTGGGGTGGTCTTCTGTGGGGGACCACATCGAGACCCGGATGCAGGGTGGAATCGTAACTCCTAGGTGTTCATTCGGTTGGATAGGCTCGGTCGGCCGTACACCGTCCGGGTGCTATTCCGAGCTGGGTACAGGTGTACACACTCTGCAGAGTTTAGATCTATACGTATAGCCGTGTCCTCGGATATGGACATGCCCGATGTTTAGTCCGACTCTTACGTTTTGGGATTTCTACCTCCCCCTATAGGATTCGAGTGTATGGTGAGTCGTGGTTGCATTCGGGGAGAGGGGAGTTGCTCCCTCTGCCTCGCGGATCCGGGTGTAATCATTGAGGTGCGAGGAGTGGGAGTTCTCGCACCGACCCTAGTTGGAGATAGGTTCTGGTGACGGTGATCTGGGTGACCAGGTGTAACCGATTGTGGTTGAGGGATATGGGAATTGGAGGGAATTGGAGATGTTATTCTATTTTGTAATGTTGTTGCTGCTACTTAGTAAGACCAAGCCTCCCCCTTGTACTTTTCTTTACCTTTAGAAATAGGCCACTTAAAGCTTGCATACAGTTGGTGACGTGGATCTATCCCGATCCTTGGGGATAGCCTCTGAGCTTGCAGGGTACGAGTCAGACTTCGACAACATCACCGATGGATGGTACGACTAAGGGGCGCGTCACTTCGCTCAAGGATGCCTGTGGGAGAGAAGAATAAAGCTGGAGACATCTTCTGGAAGCTAGATACCACTGCGTAGGCTCTTATTCATGTTATTCCGCCAAGAGGCGTGTAATGATGTACTCCTTTAATGGCCCTGTAATAATAATATTAATACTTTTGATGCTTATTTCCGCTGTATGGTTGTGATAATTATCTGTGATGGAAATCTGTATGTGATAGTGTCTGATCCAGGGACTATCGCAAGTACAGGATGACAGGTTTTCCCCTTTTGAAAACCCGGGTCGTTACACGGCGGACGGCGACGGCGATGGCACGGAGAGAGAGGCCGGCGCCGCCGGGCCCACCCAACCCGGATCTAGCGCCGCAAGGGCCTCCACGGAGCACCCGTGCCGCCAGCGGTGGAGAGGTGGCGGAAGGAGCGAGGTGGCGCCGTGGGCCGCATCGACACCCGCCGATGCCATAACGCCGGATCTCGGCACCGGGGAGAAGGCGGCGGCGGCCGGGTCCCAGGTCCAGGCTGGCGGAGGGACGGCGGCGGTGACGACGCGGAGGGAGGAGGCTGGCGCCGCGAGGCCCAACCAGCCCAGGACAAGGGTGGACCCCTGGGCGGAGGACTCGGAACCTAGGCTGGGAGAGGACCTTGGCGGCGACGGCACGGAGGGAGAGGCCACTACCGCCGGGCCCACCAGCCCAGATCTAGAGTTAGGGTTAGCCCAAGGGCGGCGGGCGGCGACGGAGGGCGGAGCGGGGAGGAGAGCACCGTCGACGACGCGGAACCTCCGAGGAGACCGAAGCCGGCCACGGGGAGGCGCGTCCCGCCGACGAGCCAAAGGGCGACTGCAGCGGTGGTGGTGTGGGGAGGAGAGGAGGAAGGGAGAGAGGGAGAAGGAGGAAGGGGGAAGAGACGCGGAAGCACCGGTTGTGCGGTGCTGCCGCTGGCCGCCTCCGCCGGCGCAGGAGAGGGCGGCGGCGGCCGCCGGGCTGGGAGGTGGGGGGAGCTGGCGGCGCCGGGTGGGGGTCCCTCGCATCGCCTCCAGGGGAGACGGCGCGAGGGAGCGGGCTTACCTGATTGCCGATCGGCTGGGAAGTTGCTGGCGCCAACTAAGCATACATACTAGAGTGTTTGCAAGTTTCAGAGCATTCATATCACAGGATACTATATTTAATATTAAGATTTCTTGGGAGTATCCAAGCAATCTTTGATTTTCTTGGGAGATTTTCTAGAGTATTCAAGTGATTCCCAGTAACACGTGCTCTTGCCTGTTGCAGATATTACTCCATTCGTTTCAAATTATAAAATTTTAAATTCATAAATTTTGTTATGCATCTGGATATATTGTATCGTAAATGATATTTACCTGAACTTATAATTTGAAATCGAAAGAAGTATTTTAATTAGTTATGTACCAGATATACAATGACAATAGTAACAAGAGTATAGATTACCATGCTGGCTCTGCATGCATGCAGGTTGCAACACTGGTGAAAGCTGGCAACACCGCCCATCTTCCCTGGATTTCGATCACCGGCACTGGCATACATTAGATTGCAAGGGAATGTTCCCCGGCCCGGACTTGAGTTATTGATGACTGTGAGATGAATAGTGACGGATGCAGAGGAGGCTCAATCAGGATGTGAGATGGTAGACGACGGCACAAGGAATGAAGGTGTGTTTAGAAGTCGAAATTAGGATGCAAAATTGGGAGATTTTGCACGGATTTCGGGCTGAAAAGTACTGTTTCGAACTGAAAAGTACTGTAGCACTTTTCGTTTATTTGTGGTAAATATTGTCCTACCATGACCTAACTAGGCTCAAAAGATTCGTCTCGCAAAGTACATCCAAACTGTGTAATTAGTTTTTGATTTCATCTACATTTAGTACTCCATGCATGTACCGATATTTTTGATGTGATGTTTGATGTGATGAGAAATCTTCTTTTTGTATAGTGTATTTTGGGGAAGTTGGGTTCCTAAACAGGGCCGAAGTGGGAGCAGGCATGCGCCGTCGTCGGTGTCTGACTCCTTCTCATGGAAGGGGAGGGAACAGTGCCCAGGAGCGGGACAGCGCAACAAGCCGGTCCAGGGGCGGAGCTACGTGAATGCCCCTGTATTCCTGGGAATACCCAACTATTTTTGTAAGAAAACAAGTGTACTTAGACTTTATACACATATACATATTATGTTGGGTTTAAATCTTGATTTCTTAAGCCGGATACAAAGGGCAACAAGGTCAAGAAGCGTCGAGACTCATGATTCGGGCTCCACTTTTAGTTCTTCGATTATCAGTATGTGTAATTTTGTTTACTATGAAATTTTTTTAGATGGGAATACCCAACTTTCAAATGTTGGCTCCGCCACTGAGCCGGTCGGACAAGGACTGCAGCCTTGAATAGTTGACCATTCGTCTCCATGCATGCATGGCGAGACTCTTCTTCTTCTTCGCTGGGATTGTTGACGCCATTGCCTGCTGGGCTTGCCGCCAACCGACGCGTCGTCGTCGTCTTAGGCCAATCAGGGCCGCGGCGTGTTAGGATTGTTTGTTACGGGCTGTGGGGCAGAGGATTAAAAAGCTTCACATGGGCTAGGCAGGCTCCCACCACACAACAACGCATGCACGGCGGCGATTTTTTTTATATTTTTCCCACGATTTTTTAACAATAAATGACACATGTAGTTTTGTCAAAACTATACTATAGCCGCCGTACTATATGGTGGTCGGGAGCCAACCGTCGTATGCTACGGCGGTTGATGACGTGTCACGTGAAACGACGGTTAGGTTAACCGCCAATGACAAGGCGTTTAGCGGCCTACAGCCCGGCGGTTGCAGACACTGCAACCGCCAAAATGGGGCACGGGCGGTTGCAGGGCTGTAATTGCCGTATGGCACGACATTTAGAGCCTCCCGCCATGTCATACGGCGGTTGTTTTTTTTAAATTGGATTACAACAATGTCACGTACGACGCAACTACTATCATAATCATGCGTCGTTGCTAGTCCTAACGTGTCTTAGGGAATTTAGAAAAACACTTACAACATTCCTAATCTCCTTGTACAAGTACTGCCTGGAGAACATAGACCCGCCCGAGTGTTACGACGACATGTAGTAGTACCCCAGTGGGGGTGGAGGTGGAGGTGAAGGTATATGGGACCAATCTTTGGGGGCGGAGGGAGGTTGATCTTCTTGCGGCGTTCACAGGTGCAGGTCGCCTTGGGACCAATCTTTGGGGCGGTCTTCTTTGGCAGCGTTGGGGGTGCGAAGAGTTCGCGTCTAAGGTGATTCCCAAGTGGTAACCATGTAGGTGGAGAAAGAGTATGAGGCGTGAGAGCCTGAATTGGCGGAGTACCTCCGTGTGGTATGGAGCCTGGAGAAGACGTTCTTTGTGTTTCACAGTGGTCCACATTCCATGGGCGGAGAACACGGCGGCCGACGCACTGGCAAAAGAGGCAGCACAAAGGCAGCCCCTTCCCCCACAGGTCTTCTACAACACATCCACGACTCCTTCCACCCGGAAGATCCCCGGGGCCGGAGACGGATGACAAGAGAGAGAAGAGAATGTGATTCACAGCGACGACTGACGAACATCAATCATCGCCTACCTGCAAGGACGCTTCAACCCGGTGGACCCGACGGAAACACGCCGGATGGCGCAATGTGGTTGAAGCTACAGACTCGTCAATGAGGTGTTGTACAAGGTCGGGGTCACCGCCCCTCTCCTGCGATGCATCAGCAAAGAAGAAGGAAGACAGCTCCTGGACGAGATCCATTCCGGGTCTTTCGGGGTGTACGCGGCGTCGCAGAACTTAATGGGAAGAGCCTTCTGTCAAGGAGTCTACTGGCCCATGGCGCTGGCGGATGCCCAGGATCTTGTGCACCGTTGCGACACCTACCAACACATGAGCAAGATGAGCCAGCTCCCAGCCACAACACTCTAGGCTGTTGACACTGTTTTTTTGGCATGTCTCAGAGATAAGGTGAAGAGGCACAAAGAGAGCCGATTTACGGCGGAAGTAAGGGCAATCGTCCGATCCAGGAGTAAGCCGATGATGACCATTCAAACAGGATCTACCGATAGACGAGAGGGTGAGTCGGCCGATTAGGAAGCCAGTCGATGATGACCACTTGGGTCTGCAGATGGTCAAAGAGGAAAAACAGCCGATTGAGGAAGGAAAGCGGCAAGTGAAAAATACGCCAAGGAACGGAGCAGTGGAGGCGGGTCAACGATTCGTTGGTAATGGGTCAGAGTCAGTTTGGAGAGTCCGACTCTTACATGAGTCGTTTTAGATATAGTAATTTTATTTTCTTTAGATACAAGAAAACGTTGTCGTAATCAATTAGGAGTCTGGGTTGTTCCAGAGTATAAGTAGCGACCCTACGCGGTCGGAAATATTTTGTACACACCATAATCAAACAAACCTTTCGCCTCCGGGCACCCCTTTACAATTTCTGCTTTACATTATGTGATTTAAATTCGGCGGCTTCGCCACCTGCGATTTTCTCTTTTCAAGTGTCGTTCTTCGAGTTCGTCGGGTTGCATCAATCGACCTCTGGCTAACTCGTAAGTACCGTTTTACCGAGTAAACCCTAGGCTTTAAACCTCCGGGCGCATCACTGTGGTTTTCGTCTAGTTCTTTTATTCAAAACCCGTGTTGATATAGGTTAGATTTGCAAGTTTTTGTACCAACTCTTGTAGTTTTAGCTTTTATCAACTTATCCAGTTCGAAATCAGGGTCTATCGGCTCCTACCTGGAACAACCCATCTAGATTGGATTTGGACGTTGTCGCGTAGCTTTGAGTAGGTTGCTTCCATAGCTTACGATCTGCTTACGTCACCTGAAATCGGTTGACATAGTCGATTTCAACATACTTGCACTTCTGCTGCTCTCGAGCCCGCCGATCCTGCCCTGCTGCGTATCGGCCGATCAGAAAGTTATATGTACTGAAGACACATCGGTTCTCTAGCCGATCTACTTGAATTTAATTATTTTCCCTTGTCTTCTTTGTCAATCAACATGTCAGATTGACTAGCACGCCTCGCACCGACCGGGGAGTCACGCGTGTTGCTGCGCAGGGGTAACATCTGATTTTTGCATCAACACAGGCTATAGCCCCCGTGTGGCCGCTCGCCAGGTGGGGGATCGATCTCGTCGGACCATTGCCGACAGCTCCGGGAGGATTCAGGTTCGCGGTGGTCGCGGTCGAATACTTCTCCAAGTGTGTTGAGGCAGAGCCTATCACCACAATCCGCACAACCAACATCGTCAAATTCTTCTGGAAGAATGTGATATGCCACTTCGGTGTGCCGCGGTGAAAGGACCTTGATGTCACCTAGAGGGGAGGGGGTGAATAGGCGAGTCGACCAATTAAAATTTTCCCCCGAAACTTGAGCTCCCTGGCACAGGCGGTCAGACCGCCTACATAGGGCGGTTAGACCGCCCCTGCTGCCTTCTACTGGGGGAGGGTGGTTTGACCGCCTCCTAGACGCGGTTAGACCGCCTCCACGCAGCTAGCCAGCAAAGTGTGGTTCAAGCTTCCCTTGACTTCTAGCACAAATACAACTTGTATGGTGGCTTGAGTAGAGGATCACAAGTAGGGTAATGATCCCTGCACACAAAGACAAGCACACTCAAGTAGATCGAAGTGGAAGCAAATAGTAATATGCTAGAAAACCACAAGTGAGGCAAACCACAAAGGAGACATGATGATTTGTTTCTCGAAGTTCACCTCCCACTCAGGAAAGGCTATGTCTCCGTTGAGGAGCTTGTAAGGGAATCTCTCACAACAAGTCGGGTCTCTTTGAACCACTTTCCTCGGTTCCACTAAGGCGATCTTTTCCACAAAGAGGCAAGATCACATCTCTCACAAACTTGCCGCTGCTCACCACAACTTGGGAGCTAGCCAGCAACGCCTAGCCATCTAGGAGGCAAACCTCCAAGAGTAACAAATGCTTCAAAGTCTTTTCGACGCGAATCATAAGTGCTCAAGCTATGGACGGCTCTTGCTAGCTCACAAAGCTCACACAAGCTCACTCTCTCAACCCAACTCAAGGATAGAGCTTGAATCTCACAAAGAGATGGTTGGGGAGATTTTCTTTGGCTTTGGCTTAGCAAAAACAGCAGGGGGAGCACACCAGCAACCGTAGAAGCAGCAGCTCTAACAAGTGGAGCTCGTGAGCTATAAATACTCCACAAAAGAGAAACTAGCTGGTAGAAACCAGCCCAAGGCGGTTAGACCGCCCGTACCAGGCGGTTAGACTGCCTTGCCCAGCTAGTTTGAAAAACTAGTCGTTGGCCGGCCTAGGGCGGTCAGACCGCCCCCAGAGGCAGTTAGACCGCCCTAGTCAGAGAGAGCCCAAAACCCTCTTTCTCTTCTCACCAACACTTCACCAACACGATGAAGTGGCTAAGGTTGGGTTAAAGGTTTGTTAGATCACTCAAGAACTCTCTCAAGGCTATTTCTCACAAAGGTCAACTAATGAGCACTTTTGATACTTGTCATAAAGCTAATGTTGCATCCCTCTTGATAGTAAGGCATTCCTATACTCAAGAAAAAAATTAAATACCTAGTCAACCTCTTGAGCTTGTAGATCTTCAATCTTGCCATACTTGAACAACTTGAATTTGAGGGCTTCCAACAATTGCTATCTTCATGAGCACATCCATACTTGAGCTAGTGACTTAAGATCTTTCCATGTAGCATAATAATGCACGCTTAGATCCTTAAGTCACTCCATATTGTCAATCATAACACATAGATGAGTTGCATTGCTTCCCTCGGTTAAGGCTTGGATATGATACTTCGAGACCCCACAGATACTAGTTACTTCACCTTAGCAAAACACTAATGGCACCCTAGCTTGAACCATAGATTGCTTAGTACCTCGCTCTAGTCATCTCGGTTGATCTCTTCATCACTTACCCAATCCACGTTGAGTTCGGCTTTGCTTCATTAAGAATTAATCTTCATTTGAAATACCGCTTCAAATGCTTGTTCTTCATTGACAACGAATATGCAAGCTTCCAATAAAGGATCATCAAATATATACTCATCCTTGTATCCTTTTTGTAATTACCACATGAAGCCTTGCATTTATCATTTAGTAGAGAACGCTATTTCTCTTTTATGATCTATTGATTTTTAATCAAGCTACCACAATTATTGGAGACACAGAATTAGTCTTTGCAAAATATCCCTAGTATTTATCTTCATTTGATGCTTGACATTTATCACTTTTTATTATAGGACCACACACTTGCTTGTCTTCTTCATGTGAGCCATACAATATCCATCTTCAAATATATAGCGATATTAACTCATGAATAATTAAATAAAAACTTGCTCACGTTCTTAAACAAACAAGTTAGTTCTTTAATCGCTTTGTCATTCAATTCACCAAAATCCACTTAGGGGCCTAGATGCACTTTCACGTGGGAGGTCACTGTGGACAACGGCAAGCAATTTGATTCAGAGCGCTTCCAAACATACACGAGAAAGTGGGAACCAAATTAAAGTGTGTTTCGTGTCGGTGTATCATCCCCAATCCAACGAAGCGTGCAAGCGGGCCAATGGTAGCATATTCTCATCCCTGAGCATGCATACCTTCGGGGCCCCAAAAGGAACCTGGGCCGAAGAACTGCCAAACATCCTTTGGGCACAACACACATCGGTCGCGTGCCCAACTGGGTTCACCCTGTTCAAGATGCTCTTTGGAGAAGAGGCAGTGACACCGGAAGAAGCTCAAGCCGGAGCGATCCGAGTGCCCCCGCGGAGGGGGAGGGAGAGTCCGCGGTGACCCAAGACCTCCAAGAGAAAAATTGGCTGCAGGCCGTCCAGAACCTCGTCAGGTACCAGAAAGAGACCTAGGCCTGGTGAGACAAGAAGCTAAACAACCGTGTGTTCACCACGGGCAACATGGTGCTTCGAAGGAAGAGGGATGTCGATTCCCAGGGAAATTCGAGAGCAAGTGGGAAGAACCATTTGCGGTCACAATGACACCTCGCCCATGGGCGTACCGCCTCATGTCGCCAGACGGTGTGGAAGACCCCTACTCCTGGAACACGAACCTCCTCATCAGCTACTACCTGTGAGCTCCCGAGAGCAACAGAAGGCTAAAGGCCTGTCACCGGAACATGGTTATGTTGATGTTTAATTATCGTTGCAAAGTTCGTTTGGACTTGCAAGCGGATAAATCCCTCGTCATAGTCAAGGGACCCATCTTCCCTTGAGTGGTGAACCCAAGGTATCGAATCCGTGAAACAATGTGCAACGCAAGATCGATCCAATAAAGCAAAAAAGCACTTTGATCTAGAGAGGTTTCAAACGCATCTAATCTACTAAGATCATCAGAGGTAGCAAGAGAAAGCAAGAGGTAACCGATCTAGAGAGTCTAGATCGTGCCTTTGTCGTAATTCCAAGTGAGAGATGAAGATAGCAATAAGAATCTCATGAAAAGCATATGGCTTCCGGTCCAATCCTCGAAGGCACCTACCGTACACATGATCGACATCCTGTCACGATGCCCCGCTTCTTGTGTAGGTGAACCTAAGAGCACGCTCACGAGGAACATGTTGAAAACACTTGGTAGGTTGGGTATGCACTTCTAGCCACCGCGGCTACAAGAGCACCCTAGGCAATCTATCTTAAGGATAGATCGAGGAAGAAGCAAAACCAAGAGAAGACAAAACCAAAGAGGAAGCACTCGATTGCTAGTTATCGGATCTAATTAAAACTCCATCATAAGTGTATACATGAATAAGATCCAACCGAGATCCTACCTTGATCTTGATTCAAGCCTTCGGAACTTCGACGTGGTCTTCCATGCAAGGTTCCCACGCCGGCTAGGTGAACCCTAGATGACTAACACGACCCTCCTCTCCGAGATGGTGTCCCTCAAACTCCTTTGCTCCTCGGCGGTGGATGACGAATGACTTGATAGTTGCAACTTCGCACGAGGACTATAAATAGCCCGAGGATCATCTAGGTCAAAGGGGGCGGCGAACCGACCCGGAAAAGGGCCAAGCCGGCCGGCCTGGGCCGACTGGCCCAGGGCCTTTTCGGCCCTGTTCGCCCCCAGTTTTCTTCCCGAAGCTTCTCGTGACTTCCTAAGTTTTTGCCGAGTTGCATGTGGGTCCTTGACGTCATTTTCCTCGCAGTTTAGATAAGGGTCCTCGATCCTTCTCGGCTTCACGCTTTAGTCCTTGGTTCATTTGGAGTCATGTTCATCTTGTATCTTGACTTGTGCCAGGCTTCATGATCTTCTTGTAAAACCCTTGATGAACTCTACCCGGAAGTCCTCTTTTAGGCTCTTGATTCCTGTGTAAACAATAATAAACTCCAAAAACTGTGCACGAGTGCGAACTTGACATATAATGGGGGTTAGGATCGTTAGTGTGAATATCAAATTAATGCCAACATTGAAGGTAAACTCATGGCTAGGTTGACGGAAATCGACCGCCAACATCCCCCCATGCTCAAACCTTGCTCGTCCTCGAGTAAGCCTTCAATGGATATCAGGGTTTGCCTTTCAATGTTCATACCCTGCACTTGATCATACATGAGAAAACATAATGCTCTTCTAAATTTATATTTGTTTAAGTTTCATAATGTAACTAGCTTTCATCCCTACGGAGGGTGGATATCAATTAAGCTCTTCACAAGAAGTTAATTATGCTCCCAAATTTTAAATGAATCTCATAAATTTTGAAATGAAGTGCAAGATGAAGAAAAAGAGCTAAACCAAGTTCAATTTAAACCTCTTTGCATCTTGCTCATGAACTCTCATCTCATCAAGTCTCTCAAGCCTATTTGTTCTACTCCTTTCCCCTCTCAATATATGTATATAAGTGGAAGGCTTTATATGGAGCTATGAGAAAGTTTAGTCCTACCAAGATATTATAATTGAGATATTATCAAAACAAGACAAGCTTCTCATGGTCTTACTGAGACTCGTCAAAAAGGTCATTGGAAAAATAATGTTCTCAAGGAGGGGGGAGAGAAAAATACACACACTTTGAGATAGGTGGACATGTGCAAATGGCAAAGAGTGATCCCGAGGCACAAACGAAGTCCTCGTTATCGGATTGCACATGGTTGGAAAGATGAGTATGGGTCTTGATCTTGAATCCTCTTGAAATTTCTAATGCATCTAGAGAGCTGGGGAGCTTTATTTATTTTCTTTTCTTTTTCTCTTTTTTTCTCTTTTTTGTACATACACATTTTTTTTCTTTTCTCCTTTTTTTCTTCTTTCTTTTTTTATACACTCCCCTTGAACTCTAGATTACATTGTACCTAGCTCCTTGGCAACTCCCCCCCCATGCTTAGACGATTGCACGTCCTCGGGCAAAGAGGTGGCGAAATTTTTGGTGCCAAGGTAGGTACTAAAAGTCCTATATTTTCCTGGAGAGAAACACTTGAAATCTTCTAGGGATCCTTCACGCATCATGTCGTCTTGGAGGTCTCCCAAAATCATACTTCAATCTTTGGCACCTTCATTCTTGTGATCTTCCTCCAAATATTCATCCATACTCAAGAATTGGGTTGTGGTCAAGGAGGTAAACAAAAAAGATGTTTTGGGTTTGTGGGTGGATATCCGGCGAGGTTTGCAAAATTCCGAATATGGAAACTTATAATGCACGGATAGAAGAGGCTAGCATAAAGATAGATACGCAAAAACGGAATGACCAGCTTCTTAGTCTCGGGCCAGAGAAACCAAGCCTTGAATCAATGCACCCAAAAATAAATCTTGCACACTAAGGTTTTTGCACTCAATCAAATATAAGGCTTTGGATAGGTAGAGCAACATGCAAGAGGTATTAATGACAAGGTTAGCATTACTTTTAAGAACAAAAATAAATCATCTTTAACCCATCCAAAATGGAGAGCATGAGAAAAACTATGGGTCTCATCTTTATCATAACCTCCGCTAAGGATTAAGCTAGCATTTAAATTAATTTAAGATTTGCATTAAAGAAAGCACTAGCTTAATCAAGCATAAAACAAGTACAAAGTTGAGCAAAGCGGCAATGGTCATCATATATCAACTTGGCACAATTTTCCATGCATATTGAAGATGATAAACCGATGGAAAAATTTATTCATGGTGATGGAAAACAAAAACTACTACTACCACACACATGCTGAAAATAAAAACTGAAAACGCTACGTGCGTGCACACAAACTGAAAAATAAAGGAAAGGAGAAGGAAAAATCAAACCAAACTTGAAAGCATTATTTATTCTTCCTTCCTTCACTCTTCCTCCAATGGTTGATCCTCCGTCTTTATGATGAGAGCAAGCTTTTGAGTGCCTCGGAGTGTATGGTGGTGTCGAGGTCGAACGTGTGGCTCCTCCGTGTGCCCTTGCGGTTCAGTGTACCGCATGGACGAGCGTGTACTCTTCATGCCTCCAAGGAGCAGCGTGCCGCTCCTTGGCGGTGCCATGTCCTCCTCCATGCTTCGCTGAGGTTCGGAGATAGAGTGCCTTCGCGAAGAGCTTGCCGACGGCACCCTTGATGATGATCATATCTTCCTTTCGAGGATGGTGTTCATGGCTTTCCTTATCATGCCTTGCTGCACAAACTCATAAACAATCTCCCCGGGGGTTTCTCACCGGTGGGAATACACACAAAGAGAGTATATGGATTGACAAAAATTGTAATGATTATTCAGAAATTTTTATAGAAGGAAGTGAGGCACAAATTTTTTATGGGTGGTTTCTGGAACTTCTGGGCTATGAACTCAAGAACACGAACTAGCAAATGGATGAACTACTTACCAGACGAAGGGGAGCCCTGGGGGCTGACTGAAGGGGGCAGGCCGGCCGGCCTAGGCCGATCGGCCTAGGGGGCCTCCTGCTCTTCCTTGCTCCAGTTTTCTCCGAGCTGCTTCTTACTCCCTTGTTGTCTTGTGTCCTCGTGCTCTACAAGAATCCATCACCCAAATGCTCTCGGCCACTCCTTTGTTTTGAATGATGAGATCAACGCCTCCTTCCTTTGTGTCACTTCTTGTCTTCCATGCTTTATGTGCTTTCACTTATTTCCTGCAAAACAAAGTCATTGCTGCCCCCATGCTTTTTCTTTACATGTGCCCAAGATGCTTTGATGATAAGACCTTCCCGTGATGCATCATGGAACACTCTATGCTAGGCAAATTCAAAATCCTCCCCTTAATCATGTTTTGACGCTAAGTTCTCCTCTAATTTTGAAAATTGAAAATTAACTCAGAGCTAGCAATGAGTCCAAATGCATTCTTAGAGGAGCTTTTAGGCATCAAAAACATTTGTAAGTCGAAAACTTTCCGACTACCTTTATTTTGGTTGCACCAGGATCGTTTGCTTTCATTACTTGATAGCAAGGTCCTCCGGCTTGACCATGGGGTTTTGGGTTTAGGTTCTAATTTTGGCCAAATATGAGAGAGAGATTTTTGAATAAATAAAAACAATGGGGCTTAGAAAAATTCTGAATCTAGAGAAATTGCTGGATGTCAAGTTGAATGAAACCAAAAATCAAATTTCCTAGGTTCGCGCGAGTCCTACCATGTGTCAAAGTTTAAAATCATTAAGGAACATAGTGTCGGCTTCCGGATTAGCACCGGCACCAACTAGTAATTTGCACTGGGATCTACTTCTCGATGGGCGGTGCTAAGCTAAGGAAACACGGGATTTATCCTGGTTCCGGCCACGCGGCCGTACGTCCAGCAGGGTGTGCTTGCGCACTATATTAGCTTGCACCGGTGGTGCCTGTAGAGGGGGGCTACAAGCAAGGCGGGAGAGGAGGAAATTCCCCTAAGTCCTTACTGAGATGATAGAGGCAAATGCCAATATATGGAACGAGGTGGTGTGCTGTGTGCGAGTGAATGAATGCCGCCCCCCTTGCGGGGCGTCTGCATCTCCCTTTTATAGGCTAAGGGAGAGCAGTTACAGGAGTGCTGCACAGCAGCCGGCATAGTGACTGCGTACTAACAGGTATGGCGCCGGCTGTCTTGTCCCCGCACGTCGTGGTTCCTGGCGCGAGTTAGTGGCGCCCTCCGGCTTCTGCGGGCGGTGTGGCGGTCACTGCGACTTGTCCTGCTTTGACTTCGAGGGGCTGCCCCTGCTGGATCGAGGGTTTGACCGCTGGGGGAAGGACTGGAGTTGGTGGTGCAGGGCCGCGGCGCGTCGTCGTCCTGTCCGCACAGTATCGCGTGGCTTATTGCGCAGTGGCAGGAGTGGCGGCACAATGCCGGAGTTGGTCGCACAACGTGCAGGATGGCCGCACAGCGCCCGGGATGGTCGTGCGGCGCTGGAGTTGGCGCACATCACCCGTACGACGACACTGGTTGGGGCGTACGCCAGCTCGTCGCACGTACACCTTTCGAGGGTGCCCCCATACCCGTTCGAGGGTCTCGGCGCAGGGGGAGGACGGGAGCAGGTGGCATAGTGCCGCGGAATGACGTCGGCCTGCCCGCACAGGGCCGTGTATCGCCCGCACAGGGCCAGGGATGGCTGCACAGTGACGGTGTCAGGCGCTCTGGCCGCGTCAGACGCGCGGTGTGGGGGGAGATTCACCCTTGACTTTGGCGTCCCGCCGTGGGGCCGGACATTAAATGCTGCTGTCGGGTGGAGTGGGGACGGCTGCCCGCTCGAGGGGGACCGGAGCCCTCGAGCGAGGTGGAAATCCGCTCGAGGGACTGGAGCCCTCGAGCGAGACGGTCATCCGCTCGAGGGGCCGGAGCCCTCGAGCGAGGTGGTCAAGCGGGCCTTCTCGGTGTAGGCTGCCGCTGGGCCGTAGCAAGCCGTGGGCCCATGATGTCTCGTGACCAGGGTCTGGGGAATAGTCCTTGGGTAGTTTGCATTTAACGAGGGTGATTATCCCCTTAGTTAGGGGGCCCCTAATGACCGTCCTCGACAGTAGCTCCCGAGCCATTGCTGGAAAGGGGACCGTTCCGGCAAAGGATGCCGCTCTTGGGTGCTATGCGCGAGTCTCGTCCCCTTTGATCGCGCATGCTTTCCTGTGGGGGCGCGCTAGCGCACCCGTGGGTGTAAGCCCCCGAAGGCCTGTAGGAGTGCGCACACTCGTGCAGGGGTTAAATACGTATGGTGACGTGGCTCGCCTTGCGTTTGTTTTAGCCGGCCTCAGCGGTATTTCAGCCGGCATCGGCAATCTACGCAGGTGGGGAGGTATCGTGTTGACCCAAGACGTTTCGGGTAGGCTGACCGTTTTTGGTGACGCAACCCTAGGTAGGTTGATGCGGCGATCATTAGGGTGGTCGTGGTGCGAGGAGCCCTCGAGCCCTGGCCCAATCAGGGGCGATCGGGTGAAGACTCTCGGCTTTGTTATTACGACCCTCGTTGCCCTTCCGCAGGGTAGAGGGGTGAGGCAAACCGTGCTACCCTCGAGCGGGCGGCGAGCGACGGTTGCCTCGGTGAGCTGTTAACGGATAGTTCAAGTGGGCATCCGTGCCCCGTTCGATAGGGGTCGGCTCGTGGTCCGGAGACACGTCCATGTTAGCACTCGCAAAGGTTTGCCAAGCAGGGCTCGGTCCCATTCGATGGGGGCCGAGGGCGCGGAAGCACTCCCTCGATGGGATCCCTCGATTGGCTGCCTTTGTCTCGGCCTTGAACACGATATGTGGGACGCCCCCGAACTTCGTGTTCGGGGACAGGCTCGATTGCGCGCGCCCTGATCGTTCCTGACTCTGTCGATCTGAGGCGCCTGTTCGAACTCGTCGGGGGTCAGGCCCCGTACCTCTGATCAGTAGGGCGTTTGCGGGGGGGCGCTGGGCGTTCCCGTCTTGATAGATCTGTGGCGCTTGTCGAATCGCCTATCGAGCCAAGCTTCGAACCACTGATTTGAACATCCCCAAGTCGAGGGGCATCTGCGGCGCCCGTCGTACCCTCCGCGGGTCGAGCCTCGAGTCGCTGATCAGTAGTGTTTCGAGGGCCTAAGCCCTGGGCTTCCTCGAGATCGTTCTCGAGGGTGTGCTCGACAGGTCGTGGCCTCACGGTCTTAACCGCTTTGGATAGGGGCGCCCGTCGTATCCCTTCGAGGGATCGGGCCTCGAGTCCCCAGCTTGAGATTGCCTGGGGTTTTTTGCCTTACGTAAGAAGGAATCCCCTGGCCTTTGATATTCGGCTGCGGGGCGGTTGGCTGCCGCGCCCACCCGGTCGTGGCTGACGTGGCGTGGGGCAGGCGAGGTGGGCGCGCCTTTTCAAGCGACGCGACGTGGGCGACCCTTGGATTACCGCGTGGTAATTATGGCGCACGCGTGCACGCGCGGCGGCTTGGGGGCGGTGGGGCCCTGCCGTCAGTGAGGGGCGGCACCCACCGTATTAATTGCCGCCGTCCGCCGTGCCTCCGGGCGCTCCGTCCCCTTCCTACTCTATAAAAGCAGGGGGCACGGGTGAGGGCTCCTTACCTTCGCCATTCGCAAGCGCCTCTTCTTCTCTGCCTCTTCCATTGCTGCGCGCTCCGCCGCTCCAGATCTCCTCGCACACACCCGCTCCGCCCCATCTCCCAGCACCCCCTGCTTCCACCATGTCTGCGGTCAGAGTGCTGGACGCTCACCCATGGCCCCGGTTGTTGGCGGACCGGCAATCCATGGAGGGGTTGGTCGTCGGCGGTCAGCTGGCGCCGACCGGCGATGAGGCTAACCCGGTGTGGATCATCCCGCCGGCGTCGCACCGGGAGCCGTCCCCGCCGCCGGGCTACATCGTGAGCTTCATGCGGCTGCATGAGCGTGGATTCAACGCCCCCACGAGCAAGTTCATGCGGGGGTTGTGCTACCACTACGGGGTGGAGCTTCACAACTTCGCCCCCAATGGCATCTCGCTGGCGGCTTCCTTCGTCGCCTTCTGTGAGGGGTTTCTGGGAATCCCGGCGCATTGGTACCTGTGGATCCATCTCTTCCGAGGTGAGCTCCACACGCTCGCCGCGGGGGAGAGGAGGACGCGCTGGGCTGTACGCGCCAGCGGTCTCACATCCGCAGCGCGTGACTCCCAGAAGGAGTTGTACTTGCTTTATTCGATGACGACGAACAACACTGACTGGGAGAAGGGTTGGTTTTACCTGCTCAATGATGGCGCCGGGCTCCCGCCATACACCGAGAAGGTGCTGAATGAGAGGCCGATGTCGTGGGTGCACGGGGTGTCGCCAGCGTCGAGGCAGGCGAAGCTCGAGCCTCTCACCGACGCCCTACGCCAGTTGGCGGACGCCAGGCTGACAGTGGCGGCCGTCATCGCCAACTTCCACCTCCGGCGGGTGATTCCTCTCATGGAGAGAGAGCTCCTCATCTTCGAGATGGGGAGCGACGCCGACCCCGCGACCCTGGCACGCTCGCGGTTGATAGAGGAGCCGCTTGCCCCAGCGTATGCGGCCACAAGGGCGAGGCACGCGGTGAACCTCAAGATGGTGCCGCACAATGACGACGACCTGTGGTCGTTCGCGATGTTGCCCGGCGCCAACCTGGTGAGACTCGGTTCTTTGCTTCGCCCGTTTCATCCCCGTGCTCGATCTAATGGTGATCGTTGATGACAGGGGGTGCACGTCAACGTCCCCACCTCAGATCCGCCGACGCCCAGGTCGCACGCTGCCAACCGCTCCAGGCAGCAAAGGCAGAAGGACCTGGCGGACGAGGCGAAGGCGAAGAAGACGAGGAGGCAGGAGCGCCTCAATAGGTACAATGAGGAGTACCTGGTGCGGGAGCAGCAGGGTCTCTCCCCCTCCGCCGGAGCCAGTGAACACGCCCTCGGACGAGGAGGAGAGCGAGGGGGAGCGGACCATCTCCGACAGGTGGGAGGCCGTGCCGTCCCCGCCGACGGGGGACGAGGATGTCCTCGCGGAGCCCGCCTGTGGGGCGGATATAGTGCCCCTCTACGAAGGGTCGCCGTCGGAGGTGCCGGCTGGGCCTGGAGCGGTGCCCCCAGAGCCCTCGAGGAAGCGCAAGCGGCGCATCTCTGGCATAAGGTGAGTCACCTTCTGCTCTCCGTGTTCATGATATGGCGGGTTGGTTTTTCCTGATCTCCTCTTCCTACTATCGTCAGGGTGGCGCCCGCTGTCCCTGGCCTTGCACCCGTCAAGGCACTCAAGGTGGGGGCGCTGGACGCGCCGCGCACGACGCGGCCTCGCTCGGCGAGGACGTCGCGGACGACAGCGAGTGCGGCGGTGGCGCAGGTTGAGACTGCGGCCATGGGGCTGCAGCGGTGACCCGTGGGACCCAGCGGAGGTGAGTGCAGGCCCGCTCCGCGGGTCGGGGAGCAGAGGGCCGCGGCGCTACCGAGGCTCCTGCTGGTGGTGACCCGACCCCTGCTGAGGGTCGGGTGGTGGTGGCGGCCGTGCCAGCCCCCGGGCCCATGCCGAGGTGCTGGTGGTGCGGTCCGATGGCTGCGTGATGCCACAGGTGCCGGCGGCCGGTGCCGGGGCGTCGACATCTGGCGTCCCGCCCCCAACGTCCGGTGCCCGCGCGCCGTAGTGGGAGCAGAGGCTCCGTCTTCTTGGAGTTCCACCAAGCCTGGTGGAAGAGGCGAGATCGGAGAGGGCGCTGTGGCAGGAGCTCGGTGGCCTTGGTGCCTCCCTGCAGGCCGCTCTGGCCGACGTCCTCCAACTCCACGAGGGCAGGTCGCTCCAGGTTTTTCGAGTAAGCTTGCTTGCTTAAGCGCTGCTTGTTTCTTTTTCCCTTGTTCGTGTGCTTTTCATTTGATTTTTGTTTTCTTTTCTCCCTCCCCCATCTGTCGGAGCTGCAGAGCCAGGCGGGCGAGAGGTTCGCCCGTATCGCCAAGCTGAGCTCCGACCTCGACTGGTATCGGACGCAGTACGATGCCCTGGACGCGATGGTGGAGGCCCTGCGGATGGACAACGACTGGCTCGAGTAGAACCTCATTCGCGCGGAGGAGGCACGTAATGACCAGCAGTCCGTGGCAGCGCAGAAGGCCAAGGAGGCTGAGGAGACGAAGGTCGCGCTACAAGGGAAGGAGGAGGCGCTGGTGGCAGCGAACGAGGAGTTGCGGAAGGTGCGCGCGGCACTCACCAAGATCCAGGCCGCTCTGGCGCAGAAGGAGACGGCCCTCACCGAGGTGCAAGCCCAACTCCAGCAGACCCAGGCCGAGCAGAAGACCCAGGAGGTCGAGACGCTAGGCACTGCTCTCTAGGAGAAGGCCGAGGCGCTCACCGGGGTGGAGAGTCAGCTCCAGCAGGAGCGTTCCGCGCGCGAGGAGGTGCAGGCCCAGCTTCAGCAAGAGTGTGTGGCGTTTGAAGATGCCAGGTCTGCGCTTCAGTGCGAGCGTACGACGCGGGAGGAGGCGCAGTCCCAGCTCCAGCAGGAGCGCGCCACCCTCGAGGAGGCCAGGACTACGCTCCAGCTTCGGGAGGCGGAAACCGAGCGGCTGACTGGGGCCCTAGTTCAGGAGAGCGTCGTCGTCGAGGCCCTGTGTACCACCGCTGGGGAGCAAGACGCCTCGATCCTGCAGCTGCAGCAAGAAGCTGGGGCCGCACGTACAGAGCTCGAAACAGAGAGGAAGCAGGTCGAGGGTAAGTCACAGCCCCCGAGCCTTCGGTTGTTGTTTAGCTTCGTCAAGATCTGCTCTTGACGCACCTTTTCTTGTCCCAGGGCTGCAGAAAGCTTTGGGGGAGTCCATGACGTAGGCGGAAGCGCTCCAGGTGGCCTACACCTCGTCCCAACAGGAGTTTGAGACTCTGGAGTAGGCGGCCCTTGAAGCGTGTCGGGACATCGAGGAGGGCGCCGGCTCGTCGGGGAGCTCGCTGGCGAGCCGCCTTCGGGCTCTGAGCGGCCGCGTCGTCGAGCGCGTGAATGGCGCTCTCCGTCTTGGTGTTCAGAAGACCCTTGGCGTGGTGTCAACGCACTACATTGTCGATCATGCGGCGCTGGCCACAGGGTACGTCGTCACGGACAGCCTTGACGATGATGGAGCGCAGGACGCCATGGACCAAGCTGATGCTGCCGCTGCCGACGCTGCCGCCGATCTCGCTGACATGTTCGAGGAAGACCTCTTCCCGAACGCTGCTCCTGCAGGCCCCCTCGAGCCCTGAAAGTAACCGGGCATGGAAGCCCTTAGGTTGTGGCCAAGATTCGAGCCGGACGGCTCATGTAAATAAACAAATCATCTTTCGAAGTTTGTAACTTAAGTGTGACTTGTTTTATGTATGCCATTGCGTCTTTCTCGTAACCTAGGTAGATTTTAGCTGGGATCGATCGTTTTCACGAGTTACCTGAAGGTGAAGTGGTGAGAGAGGGAAGCCGTATCCTGCTGGAGGCGTAGGCAGTCCCGGACTCGTCGGGCTTTGCCTTTTAGCTACTCGCGCCCTGCTTCTATCTGCCTAAGCTTCCGAGGCACGACACGCTTCGCATTTTCAGAAGAAAAGGTTTTTTGTGAAAAAAATGGGACCGTTTAGGGGGGGTGCCCCCCATAGTAGCCCCCGAGGGGGACTTGGTTTTCGGAGGAAAGCCGAGTCTCCCTTGTCTTTATTCACAACCTTAGTGTATATACAACCAACTTGGGTGCCGGATATGTACAAAACGACTTGGAACTTAAGGGTAAAAGCGACGTACCTGTTGGATGTTCCAAGCGTTGGCGAAGATTTTGCCCTTTTCATTCGCGAGCTTGTATGTGCCGGGCTTGAGGACCTTGGCGACGATGTACGGCCCTTCCCATGGCGGCGTGAGCTTGTGGCAGCCTTTGTTCTTTTGCAGAAGTCGGAGTACCAAGTCTCCCTTGTTGAGGTCTCGAGGCTGGACCTTGTGCGCTTGGTAACACCGTAAGGATTGCTGGTACTTCTCGGAGTGTAGGACCACCGCATCGCAGGCCTTGTCAATGCAGTCCAGCGCGTCTTCGTGATCTTGCTGGTTCTGCCTCTCCTGGTAGGCGTTGACCCTCGGGGACCCGTAGTCCAAGTCCGTGGGGAGGACGGCCTCTGCGTCATAGAACAGGAAGAATGGGGTGAGGCCCGTGGCCCTGCTCGGGGTGTTCCTAAGGCTCCAGACAACCGACGGCAGCTCTTGAATCCACTTCCGGCCAAACTGGTTGAGCTTGTTGAAGATCCTTGGCTTCAGGCCTTGTAAAATCATGCTGTTGGCACGTTCTACCTGGCCGTTAGTCTGTGGATGCTCCACGGCCGACCAATCCACGCGGATATGGTAGTTGTCGCAGAATTCTAGGAACTTCTTGCCGGTCAATTGGGTGCCGTTGTCCGTTATGATGGAATTGGGTACCCCAAAGCGGTGCACGATGTCCGTGAAGAACAACACGGCCTGTTCGGACCTGAGGCTGCTGATGGGGCGGACCTCGATCCACTTCGAGAACTTGTCGATGGCCACCAGTATGTGGGTGAAGCCCCCGGGCGCCTTTCGCAAGGGCCTGACCATGTCCAGTCCCCACACGGCAAAAGGCCACGTGATGGGGATGGTTTGCAGCGCGTGAGTCAGGAGGTGGGTCATTCGCGCGTAGTACTGGCACCCTTCGCAGGTGCGCACAACCTCGTTGGCGTCGGCGACCGCTGTCGGCCAATAGAAGCGCTGGCGGAACGCTTTGCCCACGAGGGTACGCGGAGCGGTGTGGTGGCTGCATTCGCACGTGTGGACGTCCTGAATCAACTCCCGACCCTCAGGGATGGAGATGCACCGGTGCATGATCCCCGAGGCGCTGCGCTTGTACAGCTCGTCGTCGATGACGACGAAAGACTTGGCCTTCCTGGCGATACGCCTTGCCTCAGTTCGGTCCGGGGGCAGCTCCCCCTGGTCTAACCAGGCAAGGTACTGGTCGCGCCAGTCCCGCGGAGGGGGCGGGAGCTCGTCGATCTCCATCGCCTCGGCCTCATCTGCCTGGGACCCTTCGAGGTCCGAGGTCTCGAGTTCCCTGTTCGAGGGGTCCTCGTCCATGGGCTCGGTGCCTGTGGCCTTCGAGGGGCCAGCCCCCGTGGCCTTTCCGGAAGCTTCTGCAGGTTTGTCGAGGTCGATAGAGGGCTTGGTGAGGTCGTGGGCAAAAACGTTCGGGGGAACGGTGATTCGCCCCGAAGCAATCTTGGCCTGCTTGTCCGCCTCCTCATTGTACTTGCGCGCGATGTGATTGAGCTCGAAGCCAAAGAACTTGTCCTCGAGCTTGCGCACCGCGGCGCAGTACGCCTCCATCTTCTCATCGTGGCAGCTCGCGTTCTTCATCACCTGGTCGATGACCAGCTGAGGGTCTCCCCAGATGTCGAGGCGCTTGATGCCGAGTTCGATGGTGATGCACAGGCTGCTGAGGAGGGCCTCGTACTCCGCCATGTTGTTTGACGCGGGGAAATGCAAGCGCACCAGGTACCGCATGTGCTCTCCAAGGGGCGAAACAAAGAGCAGGCCCGCACCTGCGCCCGTTTTCATCACTGAACCATCAAAGTACATGGTCCGGCACTCAGCTTGGATCTGAGGGGTGAGTAGCTGAATGTCGGTCCACTCAGCTACGAAATCTGCCAAGATCTACGATTTTATTGCTTTTCATGGCGCGTAGGTGAGGGCTTCACCCATGAGCTCCACGGACCACTTAGCTATCCTACCCGAGACATCCTGATTGTGGACAATCTCTCCCAAAGGGAAAGAGGATACCACGGTGATGGGATGGGCCTCGAAGTAGTGCCGCAGCTTGCACCGCGCGAGCACTACCGCGTAGAGTAGCTTCTGGATCTGGGGCTATCGCGTCTTGGTCTCCGACAACACTTCGCTGATGTAATAGACAGGCCTCTGGACTGGTAGGGTGTGACCCTCCTCCATTCTCTCCACAACGATGACCGCGCTGACCACTTGGGTCGTCGCGGCGACGTAGAGATAAAGGGGCTCGCCTTCCTGGGGTGGCGTCAATATCGAAGCGTGAGCGAGTGTTGCTTTTAGCTTGTCGAGGGCCTCCTGGGCCTCGGCGGTCCAGGAGAAGCGCTCGCTCTTTCGCAGAAGTCGGTACAGGGGTAATCCCTTCTCACCGAGACGTGAGATGAACCGACTCAGAGCTGCGAGGCAGCCCAGGACCCTTTGTACTCCCTTCAGATCGCGTATCGGCCCCATCCGCTCGAGGGCCAACACCTTCTCCGGGTTGGGCTCTATGTCTCGCTGGGAGACAATGTAACCCAAGAGCATGCCATGCGGCACCCCGAAGACGCATTTTTCGGGGTTTAACTTAACCCCGTTTGCTCGGAGGCAATCAAACGCAATGCGTAAATCGTTCACCAGGTCGTCCACCTTCCTGGATTTCACTACGATATCGTCGACGTATGCCTCAACGGTCCGCCCGATGTGATCCCCGAAGACGTGGAGCATACATCGCTGGTATGTCGCCCCGGCATTTCGGAGACCAAATGGCATTGTCACGTAGCAAAACATGCCAAATGGCATGATAAAAGAGGTCGCGAGCTGGTCGGACTCCTTCATCTTGATTTGGTGGTAATCGGAATCCGCATCAAGGAAGCATAGCAACTCACGCCCCGCGGTGGAATCAACTATTTGATCAATCTGTGGCAAAGGAAAAGGAACTTTGGGACATGCTTTATTTAAGCCGGTGTAATCTATGCACATCCGCCACTTCCCATTCTTTTTCTTAACTAGTACAGGATTAGCTAGCCACACCGGATGAAATACCTCCTTGATGAACCCGGCCTCTAAGAGCTTGCGCAGCTCCTCTCCGATCGCCCGGTGTTTCTCTTCGTCAAATTGTCGCAGACGCTGAGATACCGGCTTGGAGTTGGGCAGGATATCAAGTGAGTGCTCGGCGACCTCCCTCGGAATGCCCGGCATGTCCGCGGGACTCCACGCAAAAATGTCAGCGTTGGCGCGGAGAAAGTCGACGAGCACCACTTCCTATTTCGGGTCGAGGGTAGAGCTGACCCTCAGCACCTTGCCCTCGGGGGCACTTGGGTCGAGGGGTACAGCCTTGGTGTGCTCCGCGGCCTCGAAGCTGCCGGCGTGCTTGTTGGTGGAGTCGAGGGCCTCGTTGGCCAGCTTCTCCAGGTCCGCCACGAGGGCCTCGTCATGCGCAAGTGCCTCGGCGCGCTCAACGCACTCGACATCGCACTCGAATGCGTGCTCAAATGACGGACCCACCGTGATGACACCTTTGGGCCCCGGCATCTTGAGCTTCAGGTAAGTGTTGTTCGGGACCGCCATGAACTTGGCGTAGTAGGGCCGGCCAAGGATGGCGTGGTACGCTCCCCGAAACCCCACCACTTTGAAGGTGAGGACCTCCTTACGGAAGTTGCTTGGTGTGCCGAAGCAGACAGGCAGGACGATTTGCCCGAGAGGCTGGACTCGCTTGCCCGGCGCAACACCGTGGAACGGTAACTTGCTGGGCCGTAGCTTGTCCAAACCAATCCCCATGAGCTCCAAGGTAGAGGAGTACATGATGTTGAGGCTACTGCCTCCGTCCATCAACACCTTGGAAAACCGCGTGTTGCCGATGATGGGGTCGACGACAATCGGGTACTGTCCCGGATTGGGGATGTGATCCGGGTGGTCTTCGCGACCAAAGGAGATTGTCTCCTCCGACCAGTCAAGATACGACGGCACAGCCGGGTGAACGGAGTAAACCTCTCGACGTTCACGCCTACGCTGCCACGACGTCATATCGACGGTGGGCCCCCCGAAGATGAAGAACACGTTCTCCACCTCCGGGAAGCCATCCTTGCCCCCATCGCCCGCGTCCTTTTTGGCGTTGTCCTCCTTCGCGGCGACTCAGTTGTAGTATTTTCGGAGCATGTCACACTGCTCGAGGGTGTGAGCGACAGGGGTCTTGTGGTACGGGCAGGGCTTCTTCAGCATGTCGTCGAACACTCCGCCTCGAGGGGGGCCTCGAGCCCCCTTGTTGGCGGCATCGACCGCGTTGACCTCTTCGGGGCCCTTGTCCTGGTCCATGGGCTTCTTGCCCTAGTTCTTCTTTCCCTTCTTGCCCTGCTTCTGCTTCTTCGAGGCCTCCTTGGGCTTGCTGCCCTCCGTGGGTGCATCCTCGGCTCGCTTGCCCTTCTTGCCGTCGAAGATCACCCCCGCCGCCTCCTCCCCGGAGGCGTAGCTGGTGGCGATGTCGAACAACTCATTGACACTGGTGGGAGGGTTCCGCCCCAACTCGCGCACGAGGTCCCGGCAAGTCGTGCCCTCCAGAAAGGCGTGCACGACCTCGGACTCACCGACGCTCGGAAGCTCGGTGCAGCGCTTGGAGAAGCGGCGGATGAAATGCCTCAGGGACTCACCGGCTTTCTGGGAGCAGCCTCGAAGGTCCCAGGAGTTCCCAGGGCGTACGTACGTGCCCTGGAAGTTACCGACGAACGTCCCTACTAGGTCGTCCCAGTCGTGGATCTGGTTCGCGGGCAGGTGCTCGAGCCACGTCCGTGCAGAGTCTGCCAGGTGCAGCGGTAAGTTGCGGATGATCATATGGCGTCATCTGTGGCACCGCCCAGCTGGCATGCCAGGCTGTAGTCATTGAGCCACACCCGAGGGTCCGTCTCCCCCGAGTACTTGTTCATAGTGGTCGGTTGGCGAAAGCGCAGGGGGGGGGATCGAGGCCGTGCGGATCGCTCAAGCGAACACACGCGTGCTCGGCGGCTCCGGTGATGGGCTCTTGTCCTCCTGGCTGTCGTACCGTCCCCCGCGCTGTGGGTTGTATCCGTGCGATGGAGTGGCGTCCTGCCTCTTCTTGTTCAGGATGTTGCGGGCGTCGTCGTCGTTGGGCGCGCCGCGCGTATCCCGAATCTGATCCTTGGCGGGGGTCCTCTGGTTGCCTTCGTGGACGGTAGGTGCTCGGTGCGGAGTGTGGACCGATGCCTCCTGGTCCCTGCCGCCCCCACCAGCCTTTGTGTTAGACTGATGACGCATGCGGGACGCGGAGCTTTCGGCATGCTGCACCGCAGCCTGCTCGATGAGGGCCTGCGCCTCGCGGCGCAGGTTACGTCCCTCGGGCGTCGATGGCTCAGGCATGGCCCGAATCAAAGTCGCCGTAACCATGAGCTTCTGGCTGGCCCTCGCCAGGTTCGGCAGCTCGTCTACGTCGGCGTCGGCGTTGATGCGCTCTCGGGCCACGCGTCCCGCAGCGCGCGCGCCCTGTGTCGAGGGGCCGGGCCGGTCTCTTTCGAGCATGGCCTTTAACTGCCGTAGCTGCTCGCGCTCTGCGTTCAGCTTTGCCTCCAGCTCACGGAGCTGGGCCATCTGCGCGGCACGCGTTGCGTCAGGTGGTGGTGGTGTCATCCCCACCGGTGGGGTTACCGCCACGTTGTTGCGGATCGCTGTATCGCCCGCTCTGCCTCCCGCGTCTTCGCCTTCACCGAGGATGACGATGAAGCATTCGCGGGTGGGATCATAATCCCCTTCGCTGGAGTCGTCGGAGCAGGTGAGGCAGTAGTCTGCCGCGGCCTGAAACCGCCTGAAAGCATCGGGGTTCCAGAGCCCGGAGTAGTCCCACTCTGGCGCCCCGCGCCCGCACTTCCCGCTGTCGGTGTTGCGGTACGATTCGTCGGGCGAGGTGGCGATGAGGTTCCGGATGGACATGAAGTGGTGGTCCGGAAGGTCCTCGTACGCAGCCAGGTTGGTGCCGGTCGACGAGGAATACGCCATGGTGGCGCCGCACATTCCGTGGAGGAATCGTGGTTGCGCAGCCATGACCCCCTCCGTGGGGTGCAACGTGGAGTTCGCCGGCGGGGGTACGTCGCCTCGCCTTGCCCCGACAGGTGGGAGCTCGCTGGCTTCGACCCCCTGGGGGGAGCCAGCGTCCTCCGCTTGGCGTCGCGCCGTGCGCGCTCACCGTGAGCGGTTCCCTGAACGCTTGCAGCGTCGGGGTGGTGGTGGGAACACTGCTGGCATTGGGGCAGCCGCCGTTCTGGGCGGCGCCGCCTTGAGCGCGTCCCTGTTGAGGATGCGCATGTGGTAGCCATTGCTAGTCGCCTGGTAGTGGATGCTCCCGAACCAGATCTCGAACCCGGCCGGGAATGAGTCGGATTCGCCCCAGGTGGGCCTCTCCGACGTGTGCTCGGTGACGATCACCATCGAGAAAGCGAGCGGATGATCACAGCGCTCCCCTACCTGGCGCGCCAACTGTCGGCGTCCGGATTAGAACCGGCTTTGG
Source organism: Cenchrus fungigraminus (assembly GCA_036936925.1). Classification (NCBI taxonomy): domain Eukaryota; kingdom Viridiplantae; phylum Streptophyta; class Magnoliopsida; order Poales; family Poaceae; genus Cenchrus; species Cenchrus fungigraminus. The sequence goes on from CM072779.1 coordinate 14,567,873, forward strand.
CCAAATATGAGAGAGAGATTTTTGAATAAATAAAAACAATGGGGCTTAGAAAAATTCTAAATCTAGAGAAATTGCTGGATGTCAAGTTGAATGAAACCAAAAATCGAATTTCCTAGGTTCACGCGAGTCCTACCATGTGTCAAAGATTAAAATCATTAAGGAACATAGTGTCAGCGTTCGGATTAGCACCGGCACCAACTAGTAATTTGCACTGGGATCTGCTTCTCGATGGGCGGTGCTAAGCTAAGGAAACATGTGATTTATCCTGGTTCCGGCCACGCGGCCGTACGTCCAGCAGGGTGTGCTTGCGCACTGTATTTGCTTGCACCGGTGGTGCCTGTAGAGGGGGGCTATAAGCAAGGCGGGAGAGGAGGAAATTCCCCCAAGTCCCTACTGAGATGATAAAGGCAAATGCCAATATCTGGAACGGGGTGGTGTGCTGTGTGCGAGTGAGTGAATGCCGTCCCCCTTGCGGCGCGTCAGCATCTCCCTTTTATAGGCCAAGGGAGAGCAGTTACAGGAGTGCTGCACAGCAGCTGGCACAGTGGCCGCGTACTAACAGGTATGGCGCCGGTTGTCTTGTCCTCGCATGTCGTGGTTCCTGTCGCGAGTTAGTGGCGCCCTCCGGCTTCTACGGGCGGCGTGGCGATCACCGCGACTCGTCCTGCTTTGACTTCGAGGGGCTGCTTCTGCTGGATCGAGGGTCTGACCACCGGGGGAAGGACCGGAGTTAGTGGTGCAGGGCCGCGGCGCGTCGTCGGCCTGTCCACACAGTATCGCGTGGCTTATCGCACAGTGGCAGGAGTGGCGGCACAGTGCCGGAGTTGGTCGCATAGCGTGCGGGATGGCCGCACAGTGCCCGGGATGGCCGTGCGGCGCCGGAGTTGGTGCACGTCGCCCGTACGGCGGCGCCGGGTGGGGCGTAGGCCGGCTCATCGCCCGTACACCTTTCGAGGGTGCCCCCATACCCGTTCGAGGGTCTCGGCGCCGGGGGAGGACGGGAGCAAGTGGCATAGTGCCGCGGAATGACGCCAGCCTGTCCGCACAGGGCCGCGCAGCACCCGCACAGGGCCAGGGATGGCTGCACAGTGACGGTGTCAGGCGCTCTGGCCGCGTCAGACGCGCGGCGTGGGGGGAGATTCACCCTTGACTTTGGCGTCCTGCTGTTGGGCCGGACATTAAATGCCGTTGTCGGGCGGAGTAGGGACGGCTGCCCGCTCGAGGGGGACCGGAGCCCTCGAGCGAGACGGTCATCCGCTCGAGGGGTCGGAGCCCTCGAGCGAGGCGGTCAAGTGGGCCTTCTCGGTGTAGGCTGCCGCTGGGCCGTCGCAGGCCGTGGGCCCGTGATGTCCCGTGACCGGGGTCCGGGGAATAGTCCTTGGGTAGTTTGTGTTTAACAAGGGTGGTTATCCCCTTAGTTAGGGGGCCCCTAATGACCGTCCCCGACACATAGCGAGGCTCTACTCGTGTGCTTTTAACATGTAAAACAAGCAAACCTTAACATCATGGAGAGGATGAAAGGCTCAAATAGGATCTGAATTTTTGGTTCTGGTTTCTCAAAAAGAGGCAAGATAAATCATGGGATGGCTCATGTCATTGGTTTAAGGTCGGAAAATCCAAATAAAATGACCGAGCAAATAAAAGGTTCTCCGAAACTTGTTCAACTACTTAAGAGTTAATAAAATGTCTTGAGTAGCAAATTCTAAGACTCGCTTACTTGAAATTCGATAATCTTCCGGGTTGCCCTCCCGGCAGCCTTTATTCTCGATCGGGTTGTCCTCCCGGTAGCTTATTCTTGACTCGACGGACGGGTTGCCTCCCACCTAGCGCTTCATTTAAAGTCCATAGCTAGACTTCTTCTCTCCTTTACTTCGGATCAACGCTCTTGATGGGTGTTGCAATCTTGGGTACCCACTTCTGCACCATCTTTGGCTTAGGTGCAGGCTTTTTCTTCAGCTTAGTCATTTTTTGGTCTTCACAAGCTGGCTTTCTCCTTTGGTCTTGATGGATGCAACATCTCCCTTGATCTTCTTTGCTTCCATACCAATGCGATGGTGAGGTGGAACATATTTAGCATTAATAATGTCGCGTACCTCGAAACGTGGTTGAAATTTGAATGCACTTTCGCCGTTGATGTCGATCTTGATCTCCCCCTTGCTAATGTCGATTGTCACTCTGATGGTATTGAGGAACATCCTCCCGACAAGCGGTGGCTTCTCCCTTTCTTCCATCTTGAGAATGAAATCGAAAGGGATGAAGTGATCTTCAACTTTTACGGGTACATCCTTGGTGATCCCCACGGGATAGCGAATAAAGTCACCCAACTCTAGATTCATGGCTGTAGGTTCTAGCTTTGGTAGGTATGGCTTCTTGAACACGTCTCTTGGCATGACTCCCACACTTTCTCCAAGGTCACATAACATCTTCTTGAACTTGAATGAGCCAATGGAACACGTGACGATCAAACATCTGGGGCCTCTTTGTTTCTTGGGTCCTTGATATGCAATAATGGCACCGCATTCCTCGGATGTCTCGATGTGATCTTCCCCGAGTGTCGCCATCTCATACTTTTTGGCAAGTATGTTATTGAAGTAGCGTGGCTTTGATGAAAGCATCTCCAATCTTCTTCGATTACCCATTAGGCACCCGACAAGTTGTCTCATTTGTGTTTCTAGCATCTTCATTGCGTTGAGCACTTGATGGTTAGAACTTTCGACCTCCGTCACCCTGCCGTCTATATTCTCTAGTATTTTGTCAATGGCCTTGAACTTGGTGACGGTTTCCTTGTTGATCTTAGCTTGCTTGTCCATGAAGTCCTTCAATTGTACACGAAGAGGAACCGAATTTTGAATGGACGAGCTTGCATTAAATTGAGTTTTACCTTGCCCGTGGTGGAAGTTTGGCGATTCTCCTTTCCTCATGTGGTTGAGCACCTTTGCTTCCTCCGTACAATCTCCTTGGTCATGGCCGTACTCCCCACACTCCTCACATGTGGATCTTGCTTCGGCGGCCTTCATAGCTTTCATCTTTTCTAGGGAAAATTGGATCTATAGCATCTAAAGAACCAACATCTAGATATATATCATCAAAAGATTCACCACTAGATATTTACCATTCAAAAAGCAAACGTTATAGATGAATACCATTCTGTTGCCTCCCATCAGTTAAGTCTCTGTTAGCTTCCTCGACGAGCTCCAGCAGCTCCTCCGCCGTCTTGGCGCGCCTCTCCTTGCTCGCTCGGACAGCAGCGGCGGCGCGGGTTGGCTGCTATCGTCCTTCAACACCCACGCCTGCGCCCACCACGCCCACGGTCTCAGCTCATCGTCGTCGCGCGCTCCTCCCCCGGCCAGCCCCGTCGCCGTCCTCCACGCGCCCAACCACGCCGTCGTGCACTCGCTCGCCGTGCCGCCTCATCCCAATCTCGCTACCATCGTAGAGGGTCCCGGCGAGTGGGGGTCCTCCTTGTGGAGCGCGCCCCCGACCAACCCCCTCGGGTTCCTCCACGTGCCCAACCTCACCGCCGTGTGCTTGCTCGCCATGCGCTCGCCCGCAGACTACGGCCTTACCAGTTTTCTCGAGCACAGAGAACGACGACACGCACGCGGAGGACGAACGCGTACATGTTCAGCGGCTCGACGCGGTGCTGCTGGAGCTGCTCACGGGGCGGCGCTCTGGGGCTGCAGCCGGCTCGCGGAATGGGCACTGCCGCGTATACGCCCTGGCACCGCGTATATGCCCTCCGCCCTCGTCGTCATTTCCCGTCGCCGGGCGCTTGGGCGACAGCCAGCAGCTGATCCCCCGACAGCAGCGGACGCAGCGAGCGCCGATGTGTTGGGCGGCGGAGCTTGGTGCGAATTCCAGAACTGAGGCGCTGATCCAGAACAGAATAATGTAGATCGATCCGAATTCCAAAGCCCAACTAGAGCACAACGTGCACGGACAGGCAGGAGCAAGAGCAACAGATGAACTGATGAAGCTTAATTGGACTACATGTGGAGTGGGGACACGACTGCGAGACGAAGGAGGAGCTATTGGAGTTGCGTTGGAGGATGACACTAGCTGACCCCGCCGCCGCTGCTTCTTCTGGCTCTCGCGTGTGCCGCTGCTGTCCAAGCAAACAAGGGAGGCGTGCCAGGGACGAGACGGCGGAGGAGCTGTTGGAGCTCGTCGAGGAAGCCAACAGAGACTTGACTGACGGCCGGCAATAGAGTGGTATACATCTATAACGTCTGCTCTTTGGATGGTAAATATCTAGTGGTGAATCTTTTGATGCTATATATCTAGATGTTGATTCTTTGGATGCTATAGATCCAATTTTCCCTCTTTTCTATCTCTATTTTCTCCATCCTGTTCATAAGTGAACCGACTTGCCATACAAGGAATTCTGCTCGCCTGTATTCATCGAAACGCTCCAAAACTTCCTCAATTGTCTCCGTAGGAGATTGAACAAATGTTTCAACCTTGTTGCGCAAACTCTGAATCTTGACCGGCGAACAAAATCTCTTTATGAAGGCCCTCATCAATACGTCATAATTTAATTTCCTTGCTGATAGAGTGTGGAACCAATCCAAAACTTTTTCGAGTAGTGAGAACCCAAAGAGCCTTGCCCTCAATTGATTTTGAGTCAACCCTTCCACATTGAAAGTTTGACATAGTTGAACGAATGCTTGGAGGTGAAGGTTCGGATCCTCTTTACCGGTGAAAGGCGATTGCACTTTGAGGATAGTTGAGACCTTGATCTTGAATGGCCTTTTGACATCTTCAAAGTCTAGGGTTGGTAGATCATAGATGTCCGGGATGCATAACTCCCCGATCTTGCTCTCCGGCTGCGATTCTTCTCCCATGGGTGGCGGTTCAGGTTGATCTCCCTTTTGACTTGGAGGTGGTGATTCCCTTGGAGATTCCGACGATCCTTCGGCCTCGGCTTTTGGATCTACAAATTCCTTAGCTTGTGTTGCACGTCTCCTTTGCCTGTAAAATTTTTCTAGATCATCCATAAAAGAAAACTAGGGTTTGTTGGAGAGGTAGCCGTCCATCTCCGGTTAGGGTTAGTGATAAACAAAAATCAAAAAGAAGAACTAGGGTTAGTGGAAAACTAGATTAGATTGATTTTTGAGGATGATCAAAGTTAGTAGATGCAAAAGAAAAACCAAAAGAAAAACTGAAAATTACTTACAAACGCGATACTAGATCGGATCTTGATTGCTTGTTCCCCGGCAACAGCACCAGAAAAAGGGGCTTGTTGACGTTTGATTATTGTTGCAAAGTTCGTTTGGACTTGCAAGCAGACAAATCCCTCGTCGTAGTCAAGGGACCCTTCTTCCCTTGAGTGGTGAACCCAAGGTATCGAATCCGTGGAACAATGTGCAATGCAAGATCGATCCAATAAAGCAAAAAAGCACTTTGATCTAGAGAGGTTTCAAATGCATCTAATCTACTAAGATCATCAGAGGTAGCAAGAGAAAGCAAGAGGTAACCGATCTAGAGAGTTTAGATCGTGCCTTTGTCGTAGTTCCAAGCGAGAGATGAAGATAGCAATAAGAATCTCATAAAAACATGTGGCTTCCGGTCCAATACTCGAAGGCACCTACCATACACGTGATCGACATCCTGTCACGATGCCCCACTTCTTGTGTAGGTGAACCTAAGAGCACGCTCACGAGGAACGTGTTGAAAACACTTGGTAGGTCGGGTATGCACTTCTAGCCACCACGGCTACAAGAGCATCCTAGGCAATCTATCTTAAGTATAGATCGAGGAAGAAGCAAAACCAAGAGAAGACAAAACCAAAGAGGAAGCACTCGATTGCTAGTTATCGGATCTATTAAAACTCCATCATAAGTGTATACATGAATAAGATCCAACCGGGATCCTACCTTGATCTTGATTCAAGCCTCCGGAACTCCGACGTGGTCTTCCATGCAAGGTTCCCACGCCGGCTAGGTGAACCCTAGACGACTAACACGACCCTCCTCTTCGAGATGGTGTCCCTCAAGCTCCTCTACTCCTTGGCGGCAGATGACGAATGACTTGATAGTTGCAACTTTGCACGGGGACTATAAATAGCCCGAGGATCATCTAGGTCAAAGGGGGCGGTGAACCGACCCGGAAAAGGGCCAGGCCGGCCGGCCTGGGCCGACCGGCCCAGGGCCTTTTCGGCCCGGTTCGCCCCCGGTTTTCTTCCCGAAGCTTCTCGCGACTTTCTGAGTTTTTGCCGAGTTGCATGTGGGTCCTTGACATCATTTTCCTCGCGGTTTAGATAAGGGTGCTTTGCGTATGAACTCCCGCATCTTCCGTCCAGGTCCTCGATCCTTCTCGGTTTCACACTTTAGTCCTTGGTTCATTTGGAATCATGTTCATCTTGTATCTTGACTTGTGTCGGGCTTTATGATCTTCTTGTAAAACCCTTGATGAACTCTACCTGGAAGTCCTCTTTTAGGCTCTTGATTCCTGTGTAAACAATAAACTCCAAAAACCATGCACGAGTGCGAACTTGACATATAATGGGGGTTAGGATCGTTAGTGTGAATATCAAATTAATGCCAACATTGAAGGTAAACTCATGGCTAGGTTGACGGAAATCGACCGCCAACAAGTTCCACGAGCTGAGTTCCGTTATGTTTTGTCGGTTTCCTTCATTATCCCCTTTTGTTTTTCCACTTTTACTGTGTTTCCTTTATGTAGCAAAGTACTCTTCTGAGGCATGGGCCCAAAACAAGTTGATTAATGCCATCGAGCGGTTCTCGTCAAATGTGATATGTGCATTCTACTATCCGTCTCTGAACTAACTACGCAGTCTCTCTTGCGGCAGGAAGTTCCGCGAGCCCTCCCGAAGAGCGAAGAAGGGCTGGGAGCGCAGGCGCAGCATCGCACGCCTGCCTCCAGATCCCGGGAGCGGTGAGCCTGCTTGAAGAGCCAAGAAGGGCTGAGAGCGCTGGCGCAGCATCGCATGCTTGCCTCAAGATCCCGGGAGCAACGAACCCTCCCGAAGAGCCACGAAGGGCTGAGAGCATCGACGTAGCATCACATGCCCGCCTCTAGATTCTGGAAGAGAAGATCCTTCTGAAGGGTCACGAAGCATGACCAGGGGATTCCAGCGAATTCATTTTTCCCGGCCAACTCCCACCCGAAAGGGACGCCTTCCGGTTCTCAGCGACGACCTAAGCAGGGGTTCCTCACCCCAGGAGGGGCGGGGTGTAGCATCGCATGTTCACCTCCAGATTACGGGAGTAAAGGCCCTCCCGAAGAGCCACGAAAGGCTTGGAGACACGGTGTGGCCTCGCAAGCCTGTCTCCAGATTCCAGGACTAAAATGCCTCCCGAAGAAGCTGAGGAAGGCTTGGAGTTGCGGCACAGCTACGTGCGCCCATCTCCAGATTCTGGGGGCCTGAAATCCCCCCAAAGGGCCTTGAAGGACCGGGAGCGCTGGTGTTGTGATAAACACCCGCCTCCAGATTCCGGAAGCAAACCCTATTTCGAGGAGCCACGCGGGATGGCTTAAAGGGCTGATCACCCTAAAAGTGCCATGTCACGTGACACAGTCACTTCCTTTCGGAAGTACCTACCTCCCGAAGATCCCAGGAGGCCGGGCTAACAAGGGTTCAAATTTTGGGGGAGCCGGCAATTCACCGCACGCCCACCCTCTAGATTCTGGAAGCAGACTTTCTTCCAAAGGGTCACAGAAGATGACCAGGAGACCCGACCTAGTGTCAGTGACGAGAGGATCGTTTACAAAAGGGCTCCCCGCACTAGTAGGGGGAGCCCCGAAAAAAGACGGGCCACCCCCCATGAGAGGGTGGAGCAGCGGAAGAGACGGGGTCCACAACAGATCCAAGAGGTGACGACATTCCTCCACAACATCCAGGAAGTCTTCCTCTAGATGTTGCTGTGGAGCAGGAAAAGGAAGGTGGCGCTCCATCCAAGAAGACTAATCCCGTAGGAAAGCCCCATTTATAAACATTCCTCGGAAGATCAACCCTTCCGGGAATACCTCCTCTTTTGGAGAGTTGTGGTAATGCAAGCAATTGGGAAAGCCCGTTTCGAACCAGGGGCGACGCACGATGGAAGGCCTCTCCCAGTAGGCACTTTATAACTGTGGTGCGGCATCTGGAAATACACAGAAGATACGTTCACTGACGAAGGAAAATACCAAAAGACAAGGCTTCATTTACACTTCAAAAGGGGAAACCCCGAACGTCCACATCCCGGGAATGACATCAAGCATTACAAAATCTTAAAGGGCTCCTTCCGGGGGAAGGACAGCCTGACGAAAGAAGCTAAGAAAATAAGCCCTAAGAGCTGGGTGAACCTGACGAGAGTCTTGATACCTGGGGATCATCCCGGGGGTCCTCCCCTCCCGCCGCTGAGGAATCTACGGCCTGGCCTGCTTCCGCCTGAGCCTTGTCGATCGCCTCTGCAGCTACGGTGCCCAGGGTCTAGGACAACTCCAGGCCACGGGCTTTCCAGAAGCCGTTGAATGCACTAGAGGCCGACCACATTGACTTGATCTCCCGATGGAAGTTAGCCGCATCAGTCGGAAGGCTCATGACCACATCTTTGACCTGGGAGAGGTAATCACACCCCGTGCAGGACAGGGTGAGGAAGGCGCCACGGCAGGCAGTCTTGGCACACAGCCCAGCAAAGCTCTGAGCGCCCTTCGAAACCGCAGGAAGGACGCCTTGTAGCCAGTCTAAGCTGGCCTAGAGCTCCTCCGTGTCTTGCTCTGGAAGGTCCATGGCCACCCCCAATTCGGCTAAGGCTGCACATAGCACCTCAGCAACCTCCCAGGCTGTGGTTGCCCCCCAGGACCATTTTTTCTCAAGGGAACGGAGTGTGCGCTCCGCCACTTTCTACGCGCCTTTGGCGGAAGCAGCGTCTTCCTCCGCCTTCGACCAGAGGTCCTTTGATTTTCTTGCTCGGTCCTCGGTCGCCTCCACATTGGCCTTTGCTTGGGCCAAAATGGCCTCCTTCTCCATCTAGGCCCGAGCCAGGGCGTCCTCCAGCTCCCGAACACAGTCGGGAGAGGAGGACTCTTGAGCGAAAGCATCAAAAGCTAGAGACTTGGCTAGGAGAGTCACCTACAAAAAGAAGGAAGAATAAGAGCACTATCAGGCAGAGCAAGTCAGGAAGAAGACAGTGGGATGATCTCGGGCAAACTCCCCTTTACACCCAACGCCGCCAAAGCTTCCACCTTCACCTCATGGGGAAGCTGGTCGATTAGCGCCCAGAAGGACGCCAGGGGAAGCTGGTCCTCGAGAGACGTGAAGGATCCCCGGATGGTGGGACGCCCCACAAGATCCTCTAAGGAAGCAAGGGGACCGCCCCCGGGGGTGACGAACAAACCCTTCCCCCTCCCAGGCCCGCGCGTGATCGGAGCATGGCTGGGCTTGAAGTCGTTGCGGTAGTCCCCCACATCGTTGGAGTACCTCCGTTCATGGAGCGATGAGGAACCCCCGGGGTACGCGAGGTGAAAAGGTGGAGCCCAACCGCTCAGGAAAAGGGCAGGGGAGACAACAACACCAACTTAGGGAGATGAAACACTTACGAATCTCTTCTATCTATTTGTCTAACTCCTCGTCCGAGCCGAGCTCGACATCCAGAGCCGCGACTTTGTAGCGAGAAGTGGCAGAAGGCCTGGAAGAGCCCCCAGTTTGGGATGTCATCGGAGGATGGACATCGCAGTCAGGGGAGTCCGGGAGGTGGGTGTCAGGGGATGATTCCCGGCGAGCGCGATGGGGCGTCCTCGCCTCCGATGCGTCCCCCGCCTCCCCGTCTTCATCTTCTCCTGCCAGATCTCCGAACGTTGAAATTGAATCACTCGCGCCCTTCTTCCTTTTCTTCTTCTCGTAAGAAGGTACGAGGTGCTCCGGGGTCTCGATCCCCTGGATGAGAAGAATCCGGTTGATTCAGACTCCCAGAACCAGGATGGACCGCTTGTCATGCTCCCTCTTGAGGTAGGGACCAAGAATTCGGATCTTCCGGGCCTCGATCTCGGTGAGAGTTAGCTCTGCAGAAAAAAAACAATAGACAACAAGATCAACGCCCAGAGCAGGACAATAGAGGAAAATAAAGCAGAGAAAGGAAGGACTCACCCGGAAGCTTCCACTGTAATTTCTCCCGGAAGAAAGACCCCTCGTCCTTCTGGGTCACCGAGTTTGAGTCCCCTAGCTCCACCAGAAACTTCCAGGAAGCGCCTAGCGGCCAGATCCTGGCTGCAATGAACTCCTCCACCCGGCCCCTGATGGTGAACCGGGCGGCCACCATCTGGAGGAGCCTGATCCAGGTCCGGAGCGTGTTGGTTAGTGGAACGACCGGTCGGGCCACCAGAGCCGGAGGCTATCAAGAGGAAGTCAGGCTGCTCTCCGCCAGAACGGTCTAGTAGAACCATTCGTCACTGTTGACGCTCTAATTTGGTGCTCCAAACCATGAGTTTACCTTCGGTGTTGGCATTGATTTGATATCCGATCCAATGGTACTAACCCCCTTGATATAACAAGTTCGCTCTTGCATGTCGTTTTTGGAGTTTGTTGTTTACGCAGGATTTTAGTGCTAAAAGGAGGACTTCTGAGTAAAGTTTATCGAGCACTTTCTGAGAAGATCATGAAGCCCGATACAAGTCAAGACACGAAGTGAACATGACTCCAAATGGCCTAAGGACCGAAGCATGAAGCCGTAAAACTCTGGGAACTTAGACATAAGATGTTGAACCTTGGACGCCAAGTACCCTTATCTAAATCACGAAGAAAACAACATCAAGGGCCCACATGCAGAAGGGCAGAAATTCTAGAAGACACGAGAAGCGACGGGACGCGAGCAGGGGCCAAACCGGGCTGAGGTGGGCCCACGCCGGCCCAGCCCATCCTAGCATCGATTCGGCACCCCCTTTGACCTAGCACCCCCTCGGGCTATTTAAAGACCCCACGCGAAGACTCACACATCAATCCATTCGTCATTGACCACTGAGGAGCAGAGAAGGTAGAGGGACACCATTCCGGAGAGGAGGGTCGTGCTAGTTGTCTAGGGTTTCCCTAGCCGACGTGGGAACCTTGCAAGGAAGACCACATTGGAGTTCCAGAGCTAGGATCAAGATCAATGTAGGATCCCGGTGGTGATCTTGTTCATGTAATCATTCATGGTGAATTTATATTGTGAATCCAATTTCTAGCGATCAAATGCCTTCTCTATGATTTTTCCCTTGGTTTTGTTTCTTCCTCAATCTATTCTCGAGATAGATTGCTCGGGGTGTTCTTATAGCCATGGTGGCTAGAGGTGCATATTGGATCTACCAAGTGTTCTCAACATGTTCCTCGTGAATGAGCTCTTAGGTTCACCTACACAATAAACGGGGGCAACGTGACAGGATGTCAATCACGTGTACAGTAGGTGCCTTCGAGGATTGGAACGGAGGCCACGGTTTAAATATGTTTTTTTATGAGATTCACATTGTTATCTTCATCTCTCGCTCTTCAACAAAGGTATGATCTAGACTCTCTAGATTTGTTATCTCTACGCTTTCTCTTGCTACCTCTCATGTTTAGTAGATTAGATGCATAAGAATCTCTCAAAGGAAAGTGTTTTCTGCTTTATCGGATTGAATCTTGTGTTGCACATGTTTCACGGATTCGAAAACCTTGGGTAATACTCGAGGGAAAAAGGTACTACATGATTCGTAAGCTTGCGGTGAATCTTGGCGCATCTTTGAACCGTCAACAGTCACCCACGCGGTCTCCATCCGATCCTTGTAGGTGTGGCCCAGAATGGTGACTCCCGAGCGGTAATGAGGTAGACGCTGCCATAGAAGATCTCCGTCTTGACCCCGTTGTAGTAATAGTACTTGCTGTGCACCCTCGTATTGTGGGTATGTGTGAAGGCCTACGCGGAAGGTTGTGCACCCTCCACTTGGACGGCCCACTCAAAGGCCTCGAGACGTACGATGGCATTGGGAGAAAGGTGTTGGATCTCCACCTTGAAGAGTCAGAGGACTTCCCGAAGGAATCCTGAACACAGGAAGCGGAGACCACACTAGTACTGCTCCGCGAACACCAGGACCACCCCGGGCTTAGGGGCCAGAGTCCGCTCCCCCTCCGGATGGCAGACGGAGCTGTGATCCGTCACCAATCCCCGGCGGGCAAGGTCGTCAAGGAAGGCCTGGTCCACAATGTTGGGAGGTAGTTCCCTAGAGGTGGGATGATCGACTTTCCCCCGGCTAGGCCTCGAGGCGGTAGAGGCCTCCGCAACCCCCTTTGCCAGACTCCCTGGTTCTCAGAGCAGAGCGCTTCGGGGCCATCACGACGAAGGGAGAAGAGGAACGATGGAGCTCCGAAAGAAGTGTGGAAGAGTCCCGAAATGAGAAACAGATGCCAAAGACAGGGGCTCTCAAGGGTTCAGGTGCTCGCTTCGACTCACAAGCACGGCGACGGTCAAAAGGATGGAACTGGGTGGGGGGAATGTGCGGCCAAGTTACCGCGGCGGCTTAAGTAGGCGGCCGCTCGCCCCCTGTTCCTCGGATGCGCGTCGAGCCGTGGGAGCGGGAGGTCGCGAGAAGCCAACCCAAGCCACGTCAGCCCTAAGGCACGGGCGCGAAACACAGTGATGCAAGGCCAGTTGAGGATAGACCGGGTTGGAGCCTCCCCGTCCCTGCTTAGGAGTGGTCCCAGGGGGATCCAGAGGGCTCGAGCGATCAACCGGCCGGTCCGCACAAGGCCAACCGAGTGTGCCAAGTAAGGAAGGCGGGCAGCCTCCTATGGGGCAGGGGCCCACTCTCACCCCGAGGAACCTTACCCCTGGGGCGTCGTCACAACCCCCTAGACAAGGCTCCGAGAATAAACCCGGGGATTCCCCCTCTACATCTGACGGATCCACGACCGAGAACCCCGGGAAAGGGCTGCTGTTGGTGATTCGGAGGAGGGGCCCATCCGCTTCTCCACCAGGTGGGCCACCCTCCAGGACGTAGGAAGAACTGACACCGCATGCCCACCACCAGGGACAAACCGAGAGACCCCCCAGTCTCTCGGCTGGGAGGCGAGGTTCCTCCCGGGGGGACTGTCTCGAAAGACCTCCCCGGAAGCGGAGGACCTCCGACGAGGGGAGCAACGGAAGGTCCCCGGGAGGTGTAGGGCCCCCGAGGCAGAGGCAAGGACACGTGTCCCTGGGCCCATATCGCACTGTAGGTGCACATGGCAAAACACCGTACAAAGGGGGAAAATACTAGGATGCCCTTCCGTAGTCCAGGGCCCGCCCGGTATCCGTACCGGAGCCGTACCGAGGGTTAAACAGACTTTGTATTGGAGAAGGTCCGCAAGGCCTATAAAAGTGGAGTATCCCCCATGTATTCAAATTCAGATATTATTCACCTTATTTACTAGTCACTCAATCCCCTAGTAGCTCTCCTGGGCTGATCGTACGGCTCAAGAGCCCCACCCTTTACTATCTGGGCTCCGTAACCACCAACAGGGCTAATTACTCATTTTATTTCTAGTCAGAACATCGTGTGGATGCAATTCTGAATTGTTCTATACTTCTCCATTATCAATTTGAGAGTTATTATAAAAACCAATTGACAATATAGCAATTTGGTTGATTTATGCATTCACAAGAGCTTGCAAGTGTGAGCATGAGTATAAATTAGCTATTCAAGGATCCAAGACTGAAGGAGTGTGTACTCAGGTTTATCTCACTCACACAATATGTATAAACAGCAGCAACAAGTTGAAATCTTCATATTGGACAAAATCAAGTAATATGGCCGATAGATGCTATCGTCCTTAAAAAATGAAACTTGTTTGCAATGCTTGTGCTCAACATTGTTCTTGTGTAGTTGTGGTGCTGAGGGCACTCCCAACCCAGACTCTATGCATAGAGTCCATACCTCAAAGACTCTATCCATAGAAATCATAGTCTCCAATGCAAGTCTGAAATAGTAGTTTCTATAGATAAAAATATTTATTTATGCACCACAAACAAAACTGATCAGCTGTGGCATACTACATGTGCTCCACCCTATGCAATATCGATGCCAGTAGTAAGCCATACAAGCAGTACATCACTCTGAACACAACGCGAATGCATACAGTAATATCTCGCTAGAAGCATCAAAATCTAGCCACGATTCATCCATCACAGTAGCCATCCACCACCACCGCTACTCCTCCAGTACACCTTGCTTAAAAAATCCAAAAGAAATGGAGAGAAAAGGTGGGAGGAAAGAAACAGAGACACCTTGCTTGAGTACGGCTGCCACACGGTGACGCGCCCACACCGTGGAGGCTTTCTTCTTCGTGATCTGGTCTGCCGCTTCCGCCTGATTTGGTCGGCCGGCGCCGTCGTTGGTAGCGGTTGTGGCTTCGCGGCGGGCTTCTCGGGCACGGGCGAGGGGTGGTGGACATGACCGGCATGAGGAACAGCGGAAGTAGATCTTGCCCCTCTGCTGCTCGGCAATGGGCGGCAGGATGCCGGGCTTCTGCATTAAGATGCCGACGCCGCCGTCGGCCGGGCATGCGGACAGCGCGGGAGATGCGGCGCGACGCGATGCGCAGAGAGGAACAGCGGCGGCGACGGGATGGAGTACGAGACCCCTAGACTCGAAGCTGGGCCTCCCAACGCAGCTCTCGGTGGAGTCTACAGCCTCGAAGGTAACGAAGACTCGAAGTCCAGATTAGAAACTAGGTCTTCAATTTTCTTCCTCTTTCTTCAATAAATGTCATGCCACATCAGCATATTGCCTACGTGGTAGTATAATTAATGTCTATAGACTCTACCATAGAGTCCGCATTGGGAGTGCCCTGATAAGTATTTCTTGGTACGCAAGATTTACCAAGAAACAGAGGCATATGTTGACACGCAAAAATGGCATGGTTAGAGATATGTGAGGTTAATGCTAGAATTACCAATTTAGTACTAACCCTTGATGTTTTGCTAGTTTGGCTTGGATGTGATTTCTGGAAGTTGCAAAGAAGCATTTGCAACAATGCTAATATGAGGTCAAGTCATGAGTTCAAGTCACCAAGATGAACCCTTTGCCAAGATGATCAAGAAGAGGCATGTAGATCATATAATGATTGTCAACATTGGCTGATCTGGCTAATATGACGAGGCCAGCTGATCTTATCAGTTATTGGTCATGTGGCCGATTCAGCAGTGCCGACCGGTTTGACCTTTCACCCCAACGATCAGACCGGTAAAACCAAAGTGCTCAAAATGCAAATTGAACATCACCATTGTGTAGGTCTCGTCGAGGCGATCGAAATGCATATGTGAAACGTTCAGTTCGGAATCCGGATGAGGGAGTTATGGTCCTGGCAAGAACTAACCTTGTGCCAGACCGGTCTGACCGGTCGGGTTGGTCGGTCTGACCGGTCCAGGCAGCCCAATTCGAGTTAGGAGTTGTATTTCGACACAAGATTTGTAAAAACTTCGACTCCTACTGGGGCAAGATATCCCCACCCTATATTTATGAAGGACCACAGCCGATTGAGGGGAACACAATTGAATCAAACAAACTATGCATTTACTCTTTATCTTCTAAACCCTAAAATTCTCTTCTAACTACCATGATGTCCTTCTCCTGATCTCCACGACCAGAGATGGCGTCCTAAGGCTCACCCTGACGGGGTCCCTCCTGGGTGAGAGCATCGACGATCTTTGCTAGTTTGCTTGTAAACTACTCGTTTTTCGCCACGTTAATACGTTGTTTATACTTTTGCTAGTTTACTCATAAACCTAGCCGTCCTCTATCACGTAAGTGTGGTAGTTATCATCTCGAACGATCGATTCAGGCAAACCCTGGTACACCGGTCTGACCAGTGGCCCTGGCCGGTCTGACCGGTCACGGCGACAACTCTCAATCACTTCTTTGGTCCGTTCGCGACGTGCACTTTCTAGTGCTCTCGTGTATCGTCCAGAAAAAGCATCAACAAAAAGCATACACACAGAACATATATACTAGTACACTTTTAGTGTTCAATTCAATAAAACATACCAGTTATCACTACTAGGGAATGAGGCTTTCATCCCAGGGTAATTTTCACATTAGTACCGGTTTTTTTGGCGTCCGGTACTAATGTGAACAAGAACCAGTACTAATGTACGGGTGAGAAGGGAGAGCCTCACCGCGCCCTCGTGAGGACACATTAGTACCGGGTGGAAACTAGCCCCGGTACTAATGTCTCCACATTAATATCGGGGCTAGTTCCTACCCGGTACTAATGTGACCTGGCCACATTAGTACCGCGTAGGAACTAGCCCCGGTATTAATGCGGACACATTAATACCGGGGTAAAAAGAACCCGTTACTAAAGAAGCCACTCTCCAACGCCGTTTGTCGTGCGCCGCTATCTTTTTTTTCTTTCATGCCGGCGCTGAACTACCTTATCCTCATTCACACCCATGCATTCTCTATCTCTTCCTCATCTCACTCCTCTTCTCTGATCCTGCAGGGTTCCAGGTCGGCGGGGGAGGCACACCATGGAGGCCGGCCGGGGACAACGGCACGCGGCCGCTCCGCCGCGAGGGCTAGCGGCCTCCGGCGGACGGCCAGGCTCGCACAGCTGGCGGTCGACTCCAGCGGCTGGATCCGGCGGCTGGCGCGGCGGCCGGCTCCGGCGGCTGGCGCGGCGGCCATGGCTCGTGCGCGCGAGGAGGCCGGGGACGCGAATCTGGCGGTTGGTGCGGCGGCCATGGCTCGCGCGCGCGGGGAGGCCTGGGACGCGGTGACCTGGGGGCAAGACGGCCGGCTCCGGCGGCGGGCGTGGCGGCCGGGAGCGGGGCCGCCGGACATGGCCGGGTGCGTGCAGGCACCGCCGGCAAGATCTGCCGCATGTGGCTGGGAATTGCTTCTTCTTCTTTTTTCCCCTCTAGTGATGAATGTGGTTTGGAACACATTTCTGTTATTGAATGTGTGATTTTTGATAAATGTATTTTGTGATTCATGTGATTGTGATGTATTGTTAAAGAAGTTAAAATTTGTGATTAATTTTTGAAGAAGTATTGGAGAAAGGATAAATAAAGAAAAGAAATGAGAAAAAAAAAGAAGAGGGGGACCGGACGGAGAGGGAGGTAGACGGACATGACGGAGAGGAGGGAGGCAGACGGACATGACGGAGAGGTGACATTAGTACCGGTTATTTGACCTGGTACTAATGCTTCTTCCATATTAGTACCGGAAGAACAATACCGGTTTGGAAACCGGTACTACAGAGGGGTTTAGCACCGGTACAAATCATGACGGTTACAATTACAACGAAATCAAATTTGCCGATTTGGCCCTACTTGATCGACAAAACTAAACAGCAGTGTAATAGAGGAGTAAAGGAAACAGGCTGCTTCACCCTCCAGATCCCCTACAAACACGCCTGGGAATGCTAGCTAGGATGATAAAGGCCGTAAACACCATCTGGAGCTGCTCAACCCATCATGTCGACGATGTGTTTCCTTCCAACCGCAGTATGGGTTTGGTATCGTTTCTGTTGTTGTCAAGCTCCTCCTTCAAATGTTTCCTTAAGGCGTCGCCACAGGATCCGCTAAGCCAGACTTCCTTCAGCTTTTTCATGGCCCGTAGATTAAAGAACTATAGTGACGAAGACACACTAGAGCACTGAATCTTCAGGATCACGACATCCACTGAGGAGGCAAACCTTACAGCCTGTAACCTGGAGTTGCAGGATATCTCGAGGAAGTCGAAGTACCATCCACCATTTGTACTATTCCAAGGAATACTAAATCCAAAACGGATCTCTTCATCTTCAAACTCTGCCAACCGAAGACGTAGATTCCATAGATGTGGTAGAGTAAGGCCGTGTTTAGATGATGAGAATTTGAAGCAAAATCCTAAAAATATCTGGGTTTTGGCATTGTGGAACTAAACACCACCCAATAGTTTCTTTGACTTTGAATGTCACAATCCACATCCCACATTTGCCATTCATGCACAAACACAACAAAAGTCAACATGTGCATGCAGCCCTCCATGCAGCATTGCATGAGGACACAGCAAAGTCAACAAATCTGCATGCAGTCCTCCTTGCAGCATTGCATGACCAACAGCAGGCCCAACATGGACATGTCATCATACACATTCATACCATTTCAATCTATACATCAATAACATGCAAATATATTCAACAATTGTTCATACAAACTTCACCAAACATAGTTCATACAACCTATAATTGTCACAAATAACACAAAGTTCATAAAACCGGCAACTGAATCAGCGCACGGCGCATACAGAGCAGCCGGATTACCATGGCTTGCCCATATACAGATGTGTCTTGTTTCACTCAGCCACATAATCAACATGGCTCCATATGTACCGGTCCTCCAAGCAAACACAGTATCGGCAAACAAATGTACGCAAGTGTAAATGACGAAGCTGACAGAAAAGTTTCAAGCACGATTAAGCAAAGCAAGTGCCATGGACTCCCGAAACGCACGCATCACCTCACAATCATCAGGCACCTCTTCATCGGCCTCTTCAAAACCTCCAGGCGGCACATAGTGCTCACCTCTCTCACCCCTGGCAAAGTGCTTATCCCTTATGCCTGTCGACTTTATGAAGTTATGCAGCGCACAACATGCAAGAATGATCTTGCTTTGCTTACGAGGAGGAAAACTAGGTATGCAACGCAGGATGCGCCACTTCATTTTCAGAACCCCAAATGCTCGTTCTATCACGTTCCTAAGAGAGAAGTGAGCATAGTTGAATGTTTCCTCCTTACCATCGGGCGGAGGGCCGTCCAGGAACTCAGGCACATGATACTTATTTCCTTTGTACGGCGCAAGGTATCCCTTCCTGTTGGAGTACCCTGAGTCCACAAGGTAATACCTTCCTGCACAAACAGTTTCACTTTGCATTAGTATCCTGAAAATGCTGCCTGTTACGGAGCAGCAAGAGTAGGTGCAAATAACGAATGAGTAGCAGTGGCACGGCAACATGTACCTGATGGTGGATGTGGGAAGTAGGCCGAGTGGGTCGTGGTTGCATCTTCAAGCACTCTCATGTCGTGTGCTGAACTGTGCCACCCTGGAAGAACGAATGTGAACCTCATGTCGAAGTCACACACCGCCAATACATTCTGTGTAGTACTGCCCTTGCGGCAAAAGTACGGCAGCATCTGGGCAGCATGCACTACAACCTCTATATGGGTCCCATCAATGGCTCCTATGCACCCATTGAAGTAAGGATAGAACCTAGCATTCCTCAGTCTAGGGTGCAACTCTTTGAATTCTGGATCTGCGGCTTGATGATGTCCGCAACTAACTTCACAACAGCCTTCAAAACTCTGTCAAACAGGCTGCTCACAATCCCCAGTGACCTTTCAAATCTGTCCTCAGCTCGCCTAAATGATTCTGGCCCTCCAACCATCCACAAGAACAGCCCCAGAGCCTCAATTGAGCTAGATTTTGAGGTTGATGCAAGGCCATATTTGGTCACTAGGAGATCATGAAGTTCTAGAAAGATGTGGGGAGGCATTCTATACTGGCTGTAGCACATGTTGGGCATCTTTAGCCTAGACTCTACCCACTGCAGCCCTGTTTGCCCCTCAATTGATCTGTATGGCCCTCTACTCAAATGCTTTTCTACATGTTGTTGCATTAGGAACATTACCATGTTTAGCATGTGGTCCTCGTCATCATCGTCCAGAAATGCCAGAGCAAGGAAATCTTGGATGTGCGAAGGAATCTGTGTACCTCGCATCCTCCAGCGTGGCCTGCCAGCAAGTTGTCCTCCAGGTGCACCCCCTCCTGCTTCAACTGTGACCGCCCCTGCAGCCCCTGCTTCTTCAAGACCCTGCAATCAAGTTCAAAACAAGGAAACACATTAGTAAACTACTGTAGCAGTTCTGGGAAGTACATAACTTGAGACATTAATCACAGACAGAATATTTGCAACAAAGCCACACCATAATCACATAGCAATAACTGTATCAACATGTAGCATCACAGACAAAGCAAAATCACACAGCATCAGACAGATCAGGCACCATAATCATAACACACAAATTGTAGCAACATGATATTACAATCAACTGAATTTGCAGAAGATGTTCAAATGTTAATACATAATTCATTTCACAACAATATGTGCTACTGCTCCATGAACTCCCACAAAATGAAATGCACTCACAGAGCAGAGACAGTGTGTGACAACCTAGCTAAGCTGCAGGCAATTCTACGTGGATTAGGCCGCAATTAGTGCTGGCCACATGCAAAGGTGCAGTAGGCACCTATTATAGGTGCCTGCAAGTGTACTAAGTAGGCAAAATAACTAAAAGGGTGCAGCTCTAGACCCTTTTTGGTGCCCACAACTCCATGCAGGCCCGCCTTTCATCCTGGGTTTTGCAAGACAAGAAGCTATCAATCCTGTTTTCGTCAGCCTGTATCATCAGAAGGCCCTTGAACAGATCACGATGCGTCGTCGAGCTGATGCCATCCTTCTCTGCCAACTCGCGGCACAGCTCGATCTTCTTCTGAACTGCAAAGCCCATATGCTCGTATATGATCTGCAGCTTGTTCATTTTCTCATGCTTGACGTCGACGCCTGCCTACATGGTTGTTTCCATGCTACTCCTAGATGAGCTCTTGGACTTTTTGGAGCCGGCATTGGAGCCTGCGCAGCTGGAGGTGGCACCCCTTTTCTGGCCAGCACTTTGGGGGGTCACAAGGAGTTCGACTGGAGGTTCTTCAGCACCCTCCAGATCCTCGGAGCTGTCACCCACTACTTCAGCTGGAAAAGCTTTGCTTCCATCTGCATGCTTCCCTCTGAACATGGTGTCCATGTGAGCCAAATAATCCGGCATGCCTTCCCTTTGAATCTTCTTCAAATGTGCCTTGCCCTGGTTCAACAGAAGAGGAATTAGTCCTTTGTACAAGGAGGGAACTTACACAGCAGAGCAAAGAACAAATGCAGGAAGCAAAAGGAATACAGGAAGCAATGAAGTTACCTTGTGATTGGCGGTCCACCAGTCTTTCTGCGCATTCGGCTGGCCCGTCTGAGGAGTGGTGCCTAAACCACTCCCGTATCTAAGTTTGTTGCACAAATCCCAAGTCTCCTTCATCTACCTGTATATCCCTTGGAACTGGTCCTTGTCATGCAGTAGATTTGTGGCCGACAGGAACCGCTGCTGGAAGTCGTTCCACCCAGACGCCTTGAGGCCATCTTGAACAGTCCGCTTGCACTCGATTTGGTGCAAGAAACAGGTGATGAAAACCTTCTTGTTCAAGTCGGACCAGTGGGCCTTGTCTTTGGGTCTTCAGGCCTAGCGCATGCATGGGAACAAGGACGGATGGGGTGAAGCATGTGGATGCAACAAGCGCATAGTTCAAACAGGATTCCAAGGCAACAAGAACAAGACACTAATGACGATACTTGGTGACAACACAACAAGACAGTAATTATGCACTTCACATTTCATAAATGAACTCAACAGCAAGTAAACACGCACTGTAATGTTGCAGAAATGAACTACACAGGAACTATATAGGGTCTGTAGGCACACAAAATCGAAGATCTGGCGCAGACAGGTACACAACGAAGCTTACCGGGGGCACTTCTGGCGCAGGCAAAGGAGGGAGCTCACAAGGCGGTGGAGTGAGTTCACCTGGACCTTGAATCGGAACTCGGCCCGTGCTAGTAGATCCAGTGCGGCCTCCGCCGCGGGTCCTAGGGCCGCGGCGACCTCGCACTGCAGGGACACCTGTGCCAGACCCTGGGCCTTCTGGAGCAGCGTACGGGTTCCAGGCGGGGCCGCGGCTACCAGAGGCTTGGCCTTTGGCACCAGGGAATGGGCTCCACGAGGGGCCGCGGGTACCGGAGCTCTAGGCTTCGGTACCAGGGTACGGGCTCCAGGCGGGGGCGCGGCTCCCTCCGGCGTCGTGTTGGTACAGAGAGTTGGAGCGCCACGCCGGCATGCCGAAGGGAGGTGTCGCCGCACGAGGGTACGGTTGCTGGCGACGGATGAGGTCGCTAAACTCCTCCGTTCCCGCCCCTCCCCCGCCACCGAAGTTGAGGTCGACGGAGTCCATCCCAAGGCGGCGGCATGGGTCGGGGGAGCTGCTGATTCGAGCATCCGTGGGTGGATACTCGGTGCGGCCCAAGCTTAAGCCGACACCAGATCCTTGATGCAGGAGCTCTCTGCTCCAGTCGATGGTGCCGGAACGGTCCGGCAAGCCGCCGTTGCCGCTTCCATCGTAGTAGTTGCCGGCACCATCGTACTCGCCGCCTTCCCAGCTCGACATGCCCACCGCCGGCCTGGAGCACGACGATCTACCGGAGTAGGCGGTGGATCTATGATTTGGTAGCGTGGATCTGCGAGATGGGGTGGATCGAGCGCGGGGGGCGGCGGCCTAGGGTTCGAGAGTGGGAGGGAGAAGGGTGCGGGGGCGGGGGTGGGGGCGAGTGGAAGGAATGAGGCTAGGGTTCGCCTCTTGCAGGGGCAGCGGCGGGGTATATCTGTCCACTGTGTTCGGCGGTGGGCTGGGCTATCTTTTTGGGCCCGTTTAGTTCCAAAATTATCTTGGGCCTGAATTTTTCCAGTCCTGGGCTGCAACTACTTCATCATCTAAACACAGTCCTGCTGCTCGGCAATGGGCGGCAGGATGACGGGCTTCTGCACGACGATGCCGCCGCCGCCGTCGGCCGGGCATGTGGACAACGCGGGAGATGCGGCGCGACGCGACGCGCGGAGAGGAACAGCGGCGACGACGGGATGGAGTACGAGATCCCTAGACTCGAAGCTGGGCCTCCCAACGCAGCTCTCGGTGGAGTCTACGGCCTCGAAGGTAACGAAGACTCGAAGTCCAGATTAGAAACTAGGTCTTCAATTTTCTTCCTCTTTCTTCAATAAATGTCATGCCACATCAGCATATTGCCTACGTGGCAGTATAATTAATGTCTATAGACTACCATAGAGTCCGCATTGGGAGTGCCTTGATAAGTATTTCTTGGTACGCAAGATCTACCAAGAAACAGAGGCATATGTTGACACGCAAAAATGGCATGGTTAGAGATATGTGAGGTTAATGCTAGAATTACCAATTTAGTACTAACCCTTGATGTTTTGCTAGTTTGGCTTGGATATGTATTTTACAGGACAGAAGGTTCATCTTGGATATTCTGTATGTGATTTCATTAAAAGGGACAATGCAAAGAAGCATTTGCAACAATGCCAATATGAGGTCAAGTCATGAGTTCAAGTCACCAAGATGAACCCTTTGCCAAGATGGTCAAGAAAGGCATGTAGATCATATAATCATTGTCAACATTGGCTGATCTGGCTAATATGATGAGGCCAGCTGATCTTATCAGTTATTGGTCATGTGGCCGATTCAGCAGTGCCGACCGGTTTGACCTTTCACCCCAACGATCAGACAGGTAAAACCAAAGTGCTCAAAATGCAAATTGGACATCACCATTGTGTAGGTCTCGTCGAGGCGATCGAAATGCATATGTGAAACGTTCAGTTCGGAGTCCGGATGAGGGAGTTATGGTCCTGGCAAGAACCAACCTTGTGCCAGTCCGGTCTGACCGGTCGGGTTGGTCGGTCTGACCGGTCCAGGCAGCCCAATTCGAGTTAGGAGTTGTATTTCAACACAAGATTTGTAAAAACTTCGACTCCTACTGGGGTAAGATATCCCCACCCTATATTTATGAAGGACCACAGCCGATTGAGGGGAACACAATTGAATCAAACAAACTATGCATTTACTCTTTATCTTCTAAACCCTAAAATTCTCTTCTAACTACCATGATGTCCTTCTCCTGATCTCCACGACCAGAGATGGCGTCCTAAGGCTCACCCTGACGGGGTCCCTCCTGGGCGAGAGCTTCGACGATCTTTGCTAGTTCGCTTGTAAACTAATCGTTTTTCGCCACGTTAGTACGTTGTTTATACTTTTACTAGTTTACTCATAAACCTAGCCGTCCTTCATCATGTAAGTGTGGTAGTTATCATCTTGAACGATCGATTCAGGCAAACCCTGGGACACCGGTCTGACCAGTGGCCCCGGCCGGTCTGACCGGTCACGGCGACAACTCTCAATCGCTTCTTCAGTCCGTTCGCGACGCGCACTTTCTAGTGCTCTCGTGTATCGGCCAGAAAAAGCATCAACAAAAAGCATACACACAGAACATATATACTAGTACATTTTTAGTGTTCAATTCAATAAAACATACCAGTTATCACTACTAGGGAATGAGGCTTTCATCCCAGGATAATTTTCACATTAGTACCGGTTTTTTGGCGTCCGGTACTAATGTGAACAAGAACCAGTACTAATGTATGGGTGAGAAGGGAGAGCCTCGCCGCGCCCTCGTGAGGACACATTAGTACCGGGTGGAAACTAGCCCTGGTACTAATGTGTCCACATTAATATCGGGGCTAGTTCCTACCCGGTACTAATGTGACCTGGCCACATTAGTACCGAGTAGGAACTAGCCCCGGTATTAATGCGGACACATTAATACCGGGGTAAAAAGAACCTGTTACTAAAGAAGCCCCTCTCCAACGCCGTCTGTCGTGCACCGCTATCTTTTTTTTCTTTCATGCCGGCGCTGAACTGCCTTATCCTCATTCACACCCATGCATTCTCTATCTCTTCCTCATCTCACTCCTCTTCTCTGATCCTGCAGGGTTCCAGGTCGGCGGGGGAGGCACACCACGGAGGCCGGCCGGGGACAGCGGCACGCGGCCGCTCCGCCGCGAGGGCTAGCGACCTCCGGTGGACGGCCAGGCTCGTGCAGCTGGCGGCCGACTCCAGCGGCTGGATCCGGCGGCTGGCGCGGCGGCCGGCTCTGGCGGCTGGCGCGGCGGCCATGGCTCGTGCGCGCAGGGAGGCCGGGGACGCGAATCTGGCGGTTGGTGCGGCGGCCATGGCTCGCGCGCGCGGGTAGGCCGGGGACGCGGCGACCTGGGGGCAAGACGGTCGGCTCCGGCGGCGGGCGTGGCGGCCGGGAGCGAGGCCGCCGGACATGGCCGGGTGTGTGCAGGCACCGCCGGCAAGATCTGCCGCATGTGGCCGGGAATTGCTTCTTCTTCTTTTTTCCCCTCTAGTGATGAATGTGGTTTGGAACACATTTCTGTTATTGAATGTGTGATTTTTGATAAATGTATTTTGTGATTCATGTGATTGTGATGTATTGTTAAAGAAGTTAAAATTTGTGATTAATTTTTGAAGAAGTATTGGAGAAAGGATAAATAAAGAAAAGAAATGAGAAAAAAAAGAAGAGGAGGACGAGACGGAGAGGGAGGTAGACGGACATGACGGAGAGGAGGGAGGCAGACGGACATGACGGAGAGGTGACATTAGTACCGGTTATTTGACCTGGTACTAATGTTTCTTCCATATTAGTACCGGAAGAATAATATCGGTTTGAAAACCGGTACTACAAAGGGGTTTAGCACCGGTACAAATCATGACGGTTACAATTACAACGAAATCAAATTTGCTGATTTGGCCCTACTTGATCGACAAAACTGAACAGCAGTGTAATAGAGGAGTAAAGGAAACAGGCTGCTTCACCCTCCAGATCCCCTGCAAACACGCCTGGGAATGCTAGCTAGGATGATAAAGGCCGTAAACACCATCTGGAGCTGCTCAACCCATCAAGTCGACGATGTGTTTCCTTCCAGCCGCAGTATGGGTTTGGTATCGTTTCTGTTGTTGTCAAGCTCCTCCTTCAAATGTTTCCTTAAGGTGTCGCCACAGGATCCGCTAAGCCAGACTTCCTTCAGCTTTTTCATGGCCCGTAGACCAAAGAACTGTAGTGACGAAGACACACTAGAGCACTGAATCTTCAGGATCACGACATCCACTGAGGAGGCAAACCTTACAGCCTGTAACCTGGAGTTGCAGGATATCTCGAGGAAGTCGAAGTACCATCCACCATTTGTACTATTCCGAGGAATACTAAATCCAAAACGGATCTCTTCATCTTCAAACTCTGCCAACCGAAGACGTAGATTCCATAAATGTGGTAGAGTAATAATAGAATCTAGCTGCTGTTGTGGCAACTTTCTCATCTGTAAATCCAATTTCTCAAGTCGAGGCACCTGAGACCGAGAGCACATCAGCATGATCCATGTTGGCAATCTGTCAGCTAGTCCGTACAACTTAAGGCTCCGTAGCTTCACCATAGGCGCCAAGCGAATAGCAGCTTCATGGTCTTGGTTGAGCTGAAATTGAAGGGATAAGGATTCCAGATGGACGAGACGTGAGATGGCTGAAATGAACTTCTCGCTGATCTTCCGGTTAATGCCGCACACTCCAAGCTTGTGCAGAAGGGTAAGGTTCTTGAGTTCATCCACAATGTCCTCCCCTCCCGCAGCACTAATGTTAACAACACCCAGTGTGTGCAAGCTGGAAAGCTTCCCAATCCCTCTAAGCATATTGATGCCATTATGAGGACCATCATAGAGGCGACTGTGTATGCGGAACTTTGACATGCGGGACTCTAGAGTTGCACGTGGCCTTCTCATCGCCGTTGCTGACATCAACGGGTTAGCTGCTGCTGCTGATGCTACCGCTGGTAGACTTCCAAAGGTGCCGGCAGTGTTGTCATTATCCAAAATTACTGCCGTACCAGCACGAATGTACTGCAGCTTCTCTAGCTTGATGATGCTCTTTGGTAGGTTTATCACAGATGTTTCCCTGATATCCAGAGTTTGGAGCTGCTTCAGATCTCCCAAGGAATTCGGCAGATGAGTAATTTCTCTGCATCCTCTCAAGGAAAGGAACTTCAAGCGGGGCAACAGCTTCACCATCTTCTCGACATCACCATTTGCCAAGCCTGCAGATACGTCCTCCAGATCCAACACCCGGAGCCGCTCCATCTTGTGAGAGATGAGGAATGATTCCCACCTACCGAAAACTGTTAAGGACCGTAGCCGTGAAAAGTCTATGCTCTCAAATACATTTCTGTCTCGATCCCAACTCTTATCTATGGCAAGGTGTTGTACTACACATGCCATGTTATAATGGTTGTCGGTCCCCGGATCGCGTTGCAAGTTCTTGCAATTGCCCTGCAGTTCAAACACAAAGTTCTCTTCCACCGACTTTGAAAGGACATATTCACGGAGAAATCCGTTGACTTGGCACAAGGGCATTATGGAGGAGGAGGGCAGATACCTTGGTCCTCGTGGCGGTGGTTGGATCATACTGAGCTTGACAAGCCTAGAGAAGAACTCATTAGCAGTCTCCTCTGCAGTAATTTGTTTGTTATCCCAGGTGTATCCCTCCACTATCCACCGCCTCACCAAACGCCTCCGCCGGATTGTGTGGTTCACAGGGAAGATTGTCAGGTAGAAGATACATGGCTTCAGGGAATCCGGACAGGAACCAAAGTAGGCAAGCAACCAGGAAAATATGCCTTTTAGAATGGGTGGGGTAAGTTGTGGGTTGGCGTCCAACATTGTCACAAGGTTATCTTTTACTTTAATGTCGCAAAACCTCCACCTTGTTGACTCAGCTACAGCACATATGACGTTGGGAAATCCACCACATTTATGCAGTAAGATTTTCCTGGTTTGCTCAATCTGATACCTTGTTTCCTCATTCTCTTCATCATTCGGCCGACAATAATACATCGAATTCTTGTCTTCCTATTATTCAAACAATGTAAAGAATCAATTTATCTATTCATACATATTTGTCATTTTTATATAAACTTTGTCAAATTTGAGATATTTTGACATTGGACAAAATTAGAACTACTTTCTTCTAGTGACAGAGGAAGCATATGATAAAAACCTTTTCATTAGGTATTGGGCCCATGTTTATTCATGAATTTCTAACACTCATGTCTCTTAGGCTAACCTAATGGGAATTTTATTCTCATTAAATACATTGCCACATAAACTCAAAAAATAGGGGGACTAGTGAGAGATGTTTCATCTATATGAAGTTGGGTGTACCAAAAAATAGGATTGTTCCACACAATGGATTAAATCTTTCATTTCATCAAGTAACTTTAATCCGATAAGCTGCAAATTAAATGCTATGACTGTCCAATGAAACACCAACAACAAAATAACATTATGTTTTGAGGGCTGTTTCATTGGTCCACTCAAAATTCTATAGATGTTATAGCACTCATGGAAATAACAAGGGTTAATTAGACTCGTGTCAATAGAAATTTGCTCATTATAAAATTTACCAATACAAAAAGGTCGAAATGGGGTTGCCATTTCATTTGTCTTTGATTTGAAAGACGCTACCTTGGATGGATTTTAGACCAAATTGCCCTTCCTTTCAGTTGAAAGGCTAAGAGAGGAAGAAGACAAAGTCAGGACCACTTTGGTCTAAAATTGATTCATAATAGTATATTTCGAACAATATGCAAATTGTAATGCCACGACACCGGTTTCAACCTTTGTAGTGGTATTTTTCAGAACCGATAAATCTGCAATGGCATGGATCTAATTAACCCAAACAACAAAATGAAACTTCCCACTAGCACTTCATGAGCACAAGTTGATGCACTATTATTCCAAAACTACTATGTAAATTTGACATTTCATTTTTAATCAATGTTTTAAATAGCAGGCTATAGGATTTAGCGACAGCTGCGCTAAAAGTACCACAATAACCCACTAGGCCACTCACAATGGGTGGTGTGTTAAGGTGGTTTCTTGAGGAGAAAAAGAACAATTTAGACATCACCTTCCCAATGCATAGTGTCTTCAAGTGGTGTGTTGAGGAGAGAAAAAATAGCCTAGGGCTTGAGTGGCATTGAATATTGTCTAGCGCCTCGATGGGAGTGAAAACACTAGTGTGCTATGGTCGTGTTTGGTTGGGCTGAAAAAAAATTTTATGGAAAAGGAATCTTGCATGCATGGAGTACCAAATGAAGTTTATTTGCAAAACCTTTTCACAGATGAGTGCAACT
This sequence comes from Cenchrus fungigraminus, assembly GCA_036936925.1. Classification (NCBI taxonomy): domain Eukaryota; kingdom Viridiplantae; phylum Streptophyta; class Magnoliopsida; order Poales; family Poaceae; genus Cenchrus; species Cenchrus fungigraminus. The sequence goes on from CM072779.1 coordinate 14,596,751, forward strand.
TTGCGTGACGAATCTAATGAGCATAATTAATTAGTGATTTGCTACAGTAATGCTACAGAACAAGTAGAAAAAATTTATTTGATTGGATCAGATAGGATTTGGTTAGAATTAAATATCTATTCCTACAAATATGTCAACCTTATTTGCATGCGAATGGTTCCATAGATAGCTTGAATGTTTGGAACAATGATTACAGTCCATTAAAATGGGCAGTAATTAGTGTTAGCATAGATAGATACTACTCCCTCCAGTTTCCTAAAACATGTCATTTTGGACATCGACACGGGCTACAAGAAAACAACTTCGACCACTACTTTTTGTTAGAAAAATATCTATGAAATTTAGTCAAACTATACTTTTATGAAACTACATTTTGAGATGAATCTACTAGCATCACTTTCACATTTTCAAACTCAACACAAAAGAATTTATTTGTAGTCAAAGTTTAAATATTTGACTTAGGGGACAAACTCAAAACAACATGTTTTAGGAAACCAGAGGGAGTAGATAGAAGGATGGGAGTATTGTGGCAACACGTACAATAGCTACTGAACCAACTTATGGGGCTCATTAAGACTTTAAACTTCTAGTACATGCACAGTTAATTATAGGGGGGTAGTCTTTCTTTATGATGATAATCTATTGCGCTCATTCCGTTATGGCAAAATTGTAGAAACCCACCGGCCATAAGTCACTTAGGGTTTGAGATTGCACCTCATAAAACGTTTTGTTACAAATCCCCACCCCTAGCCAATTTTGTTGCAAAAACCACCCCACTACACATGTGTTTAATCATTTTATATGTGTTTTCCATATAGCTATTGTATAAGTAATTCACCTTACTTAGACACTTGAATTATGTTTATTAATTATGTCATGATTAAAAAAATTATGTCATGTTTATTAATTATGTCATAACTCTAGTTCTCTCAGCATGCAAGCATCCTACGTCATAACCCACCATACGTCATGTCACCATCCATTATACGTCATGTCACCATCCACTAGACCATCAACTTATGTCTTCAATCGATTTTCCATGACTAATAATGTCTTTCTGAGTAGCACGTCACACAATTCCCGCACTAGAAATACATGTAGGATCAATCATTTAAGAATGATTCTCTCTCAACAAAATTAACATGCTTTCATGTATATTATTGTTTACAAAAGAATGTTGTCATGCAATCACTTTGATGTTTCTACTTTCACATTTCATCTTAAAATTTTGTTTAAAAAATCCATACAACAACACGCGGGGTATCACCTAGTAAAACTCAGTTTGCAAAAGAATGTTGTCATGCAATCACTTTAATGTTTCTACTTTCACATTTCATCTTAAAATTTTGTTTAAAAAATCCATACTAACAACACGCGGGGTATCACCTAGTAAAACTCGGTTTGTAGTGCCAGCCAAGGAACTAGACCTCCTAATTTATACATAATATATAGAAGTATCCCTCTAAAGGTCATTAGTGGCTACTTCTCTCTTCAACTGTGCAACCACGTCACCTTCTATTCCGCACCATTGGATCTATTCAGAACGTCACATTCTAAGCGTCCGCAACCCATTATTACTTGCTTCTATATTATTATTGCCTCATGCATAACTGCATGCAATAATATTTATTTCTAATATAATGTACTTTCAGTTAGGGTGTTATATAAACCCTCATACAGTATGGTCATTCTATTGCCTCATCAAACTATTCCCTGAAAAATATGCACAGTAGCTAGATATGTCCAAGCCATGAAGGAGCTCAATGATGCTACGAAGCCAAAAAAAGAAAATCTAAATCCCACAAGTAAATCTAAAGGTGAAGACGTAACCGCACAATTACCAACAGACAACTACACGATCATTGTTCGCTACATGCGAAATGGACAACTACTCATAGGCTATTTTCAATAAAGATGAGTCTAGGAATATAAATAAAAAGTATGTAGTTCTCTTATTATGATTGCATTATTTTATTTTATCAATGATTTTTAAAATCCATTCCGTAGATAATCACAAATGTATTGTGCCAAATATTTCTTAATTAAATAATTCACATTCATGTAAAAAAACCATACTTACCCTTTCATAATTTCATCTGGTAATAATACATAATATGACACCACACATACCGCAGCAAGGCGTGGGAAACCACCTATTTCTATTTGTAGGTACCGCCCAGTTGAAACAACGGGTCCTAAAACTTTATTTGACACCTACAAACTATTTTTAGTGTAGTGCGGACATATATTTAGTGCATTTGAGATGGAGTTACGTGGACTTAGGAGTGCATATTTGGGATCAGGTAAGCACATCGTACACTTATATATATCTATAACTTAGAAGAAATTTATATTGTTTCCCCCATTTCTATATTTTCTACTTTGTTTTTTCTTAAAAGAATATCATTGACCGAACAAGAACAGTGAAATGCTTCTTGCGAGTAACCGTACCTGGTCGAAGAGTTTAGTGGCGTGGTCAGCTTCTAGACTTTTGATGTTCCGCACAGCATCGTCGACTAGTGCTGCACAGTAATTGGCAACACTTTCTTCATTGGTTATTATTATTATGAAATAAACATTGTCCCGAAAGCTGGTTCTTTCTTTTCCTCGCGAAGTGTCTCGTATGCTGGTACTGGTATCACTCTTCTGTCGAGTAGTAGATTGCAAGACAGGTTTTATCAAGTCCCACTCGTCTGTGGATTGCAAACTGTCGATAACAATAATGTATTCGACATTTTGACTGCCTTTGGGACCAGGTTTCAGTAGTTCCAACCTCTTCCGCACGCCCCTTAAGTTGAATGGACGGGATACATCCACCCAGACAAACTCTCTTTTTTTACAAGAAGCGAAGACAGGGTTCTTACGACGCTTCATTTCTTCCTCCTTTACCTTTTGGCAAAAGTGTTCGATGAGAAATGATTTGCCAACACCAGATATCCCCCAAACCGAGACCACATAAAAACAATTGAGGCTACGAGACAACCATTGTAAATCCTCTTCACGGCCATAAATTGGATTCTTAACTTTCCAAACTTCATATTTATTTTCGTTGCCGTCACCGGTATCCACATCACTATCTTTTCCGGCCACACCCTGAAAAAAAAAAGACATAAGAAACTGTGCTCGGAAAAATGAAGAAGCATCTTGTATATATTGCGCGCGCACGCGCGCGCACACACACATATAAGTATACTCCGTGGCCGGTCATAGAATAACTTATTTTGTAGCCACCCTCCTCTCCCGTCCGATCCGTTTCCCCTTTGCCCGTGCGCCTCGACACATTGATCTGCTAGCGGAGGTTGAGATTAATTATTACTGCTGGCGCCATTACTGCTACCTGGTACGTGATTATCGCCATGCAGGTTGTGCAGCGCAAAGGAGTAACGAGAATAAAGTTTGGTTCTGTCTGCACGTGTACACAAGTTACCGGTCACGAAGAAACAATGTTTATTTTTATAATTATTTTCGTGTAAACAATTTACTAGTTTTTTTACAACAAACGATTTACTAGTTACTAAAATGAGTCTTGTACATAGCATGAATTACTATAGTCCTAACAACTATGATTTACGAGACTTTCATACTGATTACTAGAGTCCATGACTTTTATACACCATTTTATTTTGGTAGTAATCTTGCAAATGGTTTACTACAATGTATGTAGTCATGTGTGATTACTAAATCTATAAACTGTAGTATAAGGCATACTCGTAACTCAGTATATAAGATTCTAATAAGTATAATACAATTTTTAGTAACTCGGAACATGTCATTCTGGTAAACAAATTGTTTATCCAAAAATACCTCAGTCCATGTATCTGGTGACTTGCTTGCATGTAAATCTGGCCAAAATTTTGTGTTGATTATGGTAATTAACGGCTGCTCCAAACCAGGCCATAATGGTGAGGAATCACGCTCGTGACCGGCTGGCAGGTAGGGCGCTAATGAATGGCATGGCGAATCCTATTGTGCCAAGTGGAATGGCTATAGAATAACTATTCTATGACCGACCATAGAGTAATGGTATATATATATATATATATATATATATATATAGTGGTCAGGTAATGGGCCGGGGGCAAGGCAACTAGTACTTGACAACTACTGGTATTGGCATTACTAGAGAATGAACTTTATATCATGTGCCTCAAAGTCTATTAGTACCGGCTATTTTTGCACCCAGTACAAATGGGTGCATTAGTACCGAGTGGGAAGGAAGACCCCGACACGCCCCTTGTGAAGGACCATTAGTACCGGGTTGGAGATAGACCCGGTACAAATTGTGCCCATGCCCATGGACCTTTTAGTACCAGGTGAAAGAGAAGCCCCGATAATAAACGGAGCACAGTTGTATATCTTTTAGTACCGGGTGAAGAGAAGATCTGATACTAAATGGGGCACATTTGTACCGGGTGGAAGCAAACATCGGTACTAATGTTCCTGCCCACCGCCGCTCCGTCCCTCTCCCGTTAACTCCACACATATAGCTAGATATATATCTCCACTCACCCTCGGTGCTCTCTCTCTATCTCTTCTTTCTTTCTCCATTCAATCTTATCTCTTCTTGAATTCGCTCACATCTATACGCGGCGGGGGCATAGAGGCCGCAGCCATGGTGGAGCCGGAGGTGCAGCCGGGTGACACGGGTGAGGGCCTGGATTGCATCACCGCACTTCACGGTGAGCTCCTCTGCTTCTCGATGTGTCTGGGTGTTCGTGTTTGATTGTTTTTTGATTCCTTCCTTTCTAGTTTCAATCCGAAATATCTTGTGAAATGTATATGAGAAGGATATTTGTGTGAAGGAGGGATTGTGATGTTGATTCTTGTGGAATTGTATTCTTGTGATTTATGTGATTCATGGAATTGTATTCTTGTGATTCTAGTTTGTTGATTCTTGATGAAAGAGTGGAGAAAATAAAAAGAAAGAAAAAAACACTGATGAACAGAGGACAGAGAACAGGTGGACAGAAGGAGGGTGACGGGGGTGGGGCACAGATGGAGGTTGATGGAACTAGACTTTTTGCATCGGGTAACTCACCCGGTACAAAAGTCCTCCTCCCATTAGTACCGACAGCTGAATACAGGTTCTATATCCGGTACAAAAGGGGGGGTTTCCAATTGGTATAGATAATTGTTTCTCTAGTAGTGTGGCATGTTTGGTGTTCAGCGGACAAACAATTTGCTCAAGTGCAAGTGTGGACCTACTCTACTCTTCAAGACACTGACTATTGGGGTTGAATCCACTAGTCAAAGTCAAGTTGCTTGAAGCTATGCCCAGTCACCCGGGGCGGCACTGGAGAGCATTCCACATGAATTTGAATATTGTCCATTGCTATGCATGCCACATATTTTGGTTTAAATTGTTACACATAGATTCTATGTGAAAATAGGAGAGAAAGAGAATAAGGGTTGGATATTGTAAACAGGCTCCATAAAGTAGGAATCCCTATTCAGCAAGCAGAGGACTTGATTCAAGGGCAGCTCGGCTTAGACTCGGCTTGCTCCAGCTCATGTTAATAACGACATGGCTCGACTCGGCTCGTTATTCAAATGAGCTGAAATTTGAGCTCGGCTCGGCTCGTTATTCAAACGAGCTGAAAATTGCAGTCACGACAGCCAAATGAAGTTCGGTGTGAATTTCGGAGGATGACCATCGGAGAGTAACACTTGATGAGCGCACTTGCGAAGCTCGAAATCTACAGCATGCGGCAGAGGCAAAATCACGACAGTTGGCCGGTGTGCCGCGTCGATGCTGACCCTGGCCGATGGCCACCCTCATGCTTTGCGCGGTTGGATCCAGGAAGCCACGCATAGGTCGACGATGTGGCCTTGTGGAGCTAGTGGAGTCTTGGACGCTTGGGCCTTGGAGGATGGTGATGTGATGTTCAGCGCTGGCAGCGGCGGTGCATGCGTGAGGGTTGAGATAGAGAAGTTAGGGAGATGCTAGGATTAGATTGGTGGGCCGGGCTATGTCTTGATTGGCCCATGTTATAGCATCTCGAGCAAAGTCCCTAAACAGGACCCTACCTTATTTTGGGGTCGGAGAGCAAAAAACAAGTCCAGGAGGGCCCTACTTCGGCGCCCAAAATGGGTGGGCGCCTAAATCCCTCTTCAGCCCCCAGCCCCTATCCACTATAATAGTAGGGCCCATGTCCTCCACTACCCTTCTCCGTCTACGCCCTGCCCTCCCATCCCCGCGTGGCTGTGGACCTCGCCGTGGCCGCCGGCCGGCCGGGCTAAGCTCGTCACCCCTCCCCCGGCCTCGTCGCACTTGCTCCCATGCATGTCGCCACCAGCTCCACCCGGCGCCACCCGCCCATCTCCCGAATGTGCCACGCCCTCCTGTTGTGCCCGACACTGCCGCACATTCTTGCCCAAGTAGTGGAGGACTGGAGGGTGTCATAACCGGATCCTTGCCGAGCGTCGCTAAGCTGCTGGATCTGCGCTAAGCGCTGCCGAGTCACTGCCGGGTGCCGCCAATGTTGCTTCATCCGTGCCGAGAACCGCTGGGCACGTGGGGGCAGAGCTGCTGCCGGGCGCCGCTAATGTTGCTTCATCTGTGCCGAGCACCGCTGGGCACGTGGGGGCAGAGCCGCCGAGCACCGCTAGATCTAGGGTGTGGAGGAGAGGAGGGAGGAGGTGGCGGTGGATGGGGAGGAGGAAGAAGGACGAAGGGGTGAAGATCTTTGTTTTGCGATTTTTTTTTGAGAAAATAGAAGATAAAAAAGGAGTAGGGGCTACCGGATACGGGCTGTTGCTGGAGTTAGAACCAATTTTGAGGTGCTCTAAGATGGGGGCTGACCCCCAAATAAAGGGCAGCATGTAGGGGTTGGCCCCCAAATAAAGGGCATGTAGGGGCCTTGATATAGGGGTTATTGCTAGAGATGCTCTTAGGCATTTGAGATTTGATCTGTTGGGCTCTATGCTGGCTCGTTTGGCTCGTGAGCTCGTTACCTAAACAAGCTAAAATATTGGCTCAACTTATTATCAAAAGTCAATGAGTCGAGCTAGTTACGAGTTGAGTGAGCTAACGAGTCACGAGTTTTTTGTCCAGCCCTAGATATACTATTGGAGTTGCTCTTAATAACAAGTGTGTGTTATAGGCTACTCCCTCCGCCCCGCAAAGAATACAGTTCGTGAATTCTGAGTTTGGGCATAGGGATTAAGAAAGAGGAGAGAGATAGAGAGTGCACAAGAAGTGAGGAGGAGAGAGATAGAGATAGAGTTGTAGTGTAAAGTTTGAATGACATTCTTTGTGGGAAAATTTTCAAAACCCAGAATCACATTCTATTCTTTGTGGGAGGGAGGGAGTACTCTATGTTAATTAAGAAGTGGAAATAAAAGACAATAATGGAGAGACTAAATTAATTTATCATGAAGCGAACTGCATACCTCCTTGAAAATGACACGGACGACAGAATGATCGGCCAATGACATTTCCAGCTCCTCTGGGTACTGCTGCCCGACGCACGAGAGTGCAATTCCATGTTGTCGGGTGTGCACAACGATGCAGCTGCCATCTTTGTTGTCAGGTAGGTAGCTCTTAACGGTCTCCCAGTCAACCACGGTGGACACGTCCTCCAAGACCACTAGGTACTTTTTATTTATCTGCGTCTTCAACATCTCAATGAGTACGTCCTCTGGCGCAACAATTGCCTCTAGGACTTTGTCGGTGTTGCCTTGTCCTTGGCAAGCATTTTTTTGGAACTGAGAAAGCAATCTCCGTATGAACTCAATGGGATTGAAAGGATGGGCCAGTTTCACCCAGGCTCGGCATTTGAAGTTGTCGCAGATTCTTGAGTCGTCGTAGGCCTTTTTGATGAACATCATATCCAGATCGCTTTCTGTTCCCAACACTGAGATTACTTTGAGCGCTTCTTCAGTTTCATTTCCCGCTGCTTCTTCAATTTTGCCTTTTTCTTCTTCTTTTTTACTGTCATCATTGTTGTTGCCTGCATTTTTGTTTTTTTCTTCTTCTTCTTCTTCTTTTTTACTATCATCATTGTTGTTGCCTGCATTTTCGTCTTTTTCGCCTTCTTCTTTTTTACTATCATCATTGTTGTTGCCTGCATTTTCATCTTTTTTGCCATCTTCTTCTTTTTTACTATCATCATTGTTGTTGTCTGCATTTTCGTCTTTTTCTTCTTCTTTTGCATCATCATTATCATTATTATTGCCTGCAAAGGTGGAGCCAGAAAATAGGAATAAGAAGGGCGAGGTGCTAGCTATAGGGGCAAAATTAACACTCCTCATTTGAGTTACATAATGAAATTTCATGTACATAAAAGGAGATCACCTTGGCGTGCTTGGCCCCCCTCGGCTCCTCCCTTTCCGTTGATCAAGGTGATAAGATCCACTTGACCGGTATGTTTCGCTGCACCTGTTGCAATAGCATGCTGGTGCTCCGCAGGCTTACGAGAATTGTCATTAATGCCGTTATAGAGCAGCCTCCGTTGAGCCATGGCGCCGACCCTTGCCTTGAGCTGCTCTACATTGGCAACGACAGCGTCCAGATCCTTCCCGGGCGCCGCAGCCGGCATGCACCACGGGAGCCTCATGCGGCGCCACCAATGTGGCTTGCTGTCCAGGTGGACAATGTTCTCGATGCAATCCTCGAAATCTAGGGCAGTGGTGCGCACCTGCCTCACCATGGTCCTCGTCAAGTTGTCATCTGTGGAGCGGCCCTTGACATCATCAAGGAAGGCTTGCATCATCTCGAACTCGTCCGAGATAACCAACAGGTCGAGCTGCACGCTCTTCTTCAGCTTGTCCTCTTCCGCCATGGCCAACCTGGCCATGGTGACCGTCCCCTCCACCGTCGTCTTGGCCAACCCAAGCACGAGGTCCGCCATTGCAGCGCTCTCGGTCACTCGATCAGTATGTGTAGGAGAAGAGAGCAACTGCTGTAAATGCCACTAGTAGTTGTGCGTAGACTGGGCACTTGCGGGTGAGATTTAAAGGGCAAGATCTGCTGCGGACCTGCGGTACAGCTAGTTTGAACACTACTGCGAGACGTGCGGTGGGCAATGTACTAAAACAAATTAAGGAAAAAGTCTACTTCACCCTCCATAATTATGGAGGTGGAACACATCACCTCCAAACCTATGAAACTGGTTTTTTTGCCCTTTGAATTTTTCAAAACCGGACAAAGCACTCCCTGAAGCAGTTTTGGATGGCGGTTTGCTACAATAACAATGATTTTGTCTTTTTTTTCTTTTTTTTATTTCGACTGAATCTTTTCAAAATCATAGTAAGTCATAGAAAAATCATAAAATTGAAAAGTTAATTTTGTTGGACTATACATGAAAAGATATACACATTGAACATATCAGGGCAGTCCCAATAAAAGAAACTGACACGGTTTCCATAACACAAGAAATCATCTATAGAAACTAATCTTTACGGTGGTGATGTCTTCGAGTAATAATTGCATTCTCTATCTCTCTCTCAACTTCATCTTCTTTCTCCAATAGAAATGTGACATGAGTCTCCTAGAAACTAGTGGTTTCTTCCCAATGGCGATGTCATGGTTTTTTGTGCATTGGGTAAAGAATAGACATAATTTCTTCATAAGGAAACCATTTCTATGATTTATGCTATCTCTGTTCATTCATTCCATTATCATGTCATCATTTTGCCTATGTGGCAAGACATTTAAAGAGGATAGAAATCATCATCAATGCGCCACGCACCATTGGGACTGCCCTCATATGGTACGCTTTAGAACATTTTTTACATCTATGAATTAATTACAGAAAAGCATAGGTCTAACTGTCTAAGGGCAGTCTCAATGGTGTATCTATGGTGGTTTCTATCCTCACTAAATGGCTTGCCACGTAGGCAAAATGCTGACATGGCAACGCAATTAATGAAGAAAGAGAGCAATAATCATAGAAATGGTTTCCTCAAGAACAAATCAGGTCTTGTCTCGACACAATGCACAAGAAACCATGAATTTGCTATTGGAGAGAAACCACTAGCTTCTATGAGGATCATGCAAGGCTCACCATTGGTGGAATTGGGAGAGAAGGAAAGAACAATTATTCTCGAAGACTTCACCACTGTAAAGGATAGTATATGATTTCTTGTGCTATAAAAATTGTGTTAGTTTCTTCCGTTAGGAAGCTACATAAAAAAAAATCTAAAGCCTGTCATGAGCTAGCCGGCAACACACGGCAAAACAGTCGTTTGCCGAGAGCCATTATCCTTGCTCTTATTAGGCTAGTCTCAATACATAATTTCATTACACTAGACTAACCTAAGTACAATACACTGCTCCATTATTGTTTTTCAAGGATTTACGAAGACAGAAAGATCATCGTTTACTTTTTCGCAGCTTGGAAGACATTGACAGATGGTACCATTAGTTTTCACGACTTCGATCGTAGAGAGATCGTTGTTATTTGTGAGGACTTCGGAGACAGAGCGAGGTCATCGTTATTATTTTTCACATCTTGGAGTGTACTGTAGTGACAGATGGCAGCATTAGTTTTCATGGCTCCAAACGTACTCCCCCTGCTTCGGACAGAGCGAGGTCTCGGAGACAGAGCAGCAGTTGGAGTAGATGCCATCCAGATGCATGCATCCCCCTGCTTAACTCCTTCCCCGAAACAATCCAACAGTTCGGCCAAGCATTGAATGCAGAGTAATTAATCGATTGTATGTTTCGGACTGAAGCGGTGTCAGTCAGAATAGTAAGAGACTAAGAGTGTTATCGTCTTATCGACAGCTACCTTTGTCTTCTAGGGCTCTTGGCATATGCCTTCTTTCACTTTACTTTTAAGCTAGCTAGGGTTTGTTTCTTAAATAAATATTATGTACTACTACTACCTCCGTCCGGAGTATATAAGGGATCCAAGGTGTCGGCGGGATATAATTACCACGACTCTATATGATCCTTCCCCTATACGAGCCATTTCCGTGTGTGTTGTGTGTCACTGCACGTGGGCCTGCCCACGCGTTTACCGTGAACCTATTGTCTGGCTCACGGCAAACACGTGGGTGGGCTCAGGTGCAAACGTGGTAAAGTTCTCACGACGGCTGCCATGTGGGCCGAGGGTCAATTCTTTGCCGTGAGCCTGGCTCACGACAAACCTCACCTTTGCCGTGAGCCATCCACGACAACCAAAATTTTCATTTTAAAAAATGTTTTTCTTCTTTTCCTAAACATATTTTTTTATTTGTTCCAGTACATTATGAAAGTACCTTGGTGAGCTAACTCAACAGTGTAAATTTTATACTTTGACCAATTAAAATCGATTATGTTCATTGCGATTATAGCTGAAAGCTTATTATTTCATGAAATTCGATAACTTGAGTTAATGAATCATAATTATGAAACAAATTCAAAAAAATTACCAAAAGCTAAAATTGCAAAAACTATGTTGTAAATTACCTATAGAAAAAATTTTGAAATCAAACTTCAATTCAAATTTCACTAAGACTACAAGCCTAATCACATAAGTAAACTCTCTAAAACTTCTCGTGAGATGGTTCGGTTTCTAAAAACCGTACGTGACAAATTGATCGAAACCTTATCAATTATTTACGAGTCTCTACATATGATATCATGAGCACTTGACAAATTTCATGATTTTCAAACTTCATTTGGATTTTATATAATTTTCAAACCTTTCTACCACACACTCCTGAACATGATTTGAGAACAAAATAATAAAAAAATCATTTCATTTCATGCATAAGGTCTTAAAATGGACTTAGAAACATGAATATCATTTTTGCACTAACTTTACTCTATTATTTCAGAGACTTGTAGTTCAAATTTCCCTTATTAGAAAAAATACATTTGAATGAAATATAATTGTAACATATAGCAAAATAGGCTAAAATTTTGAGATGCAGTTTGTACAAATGTATGTTGAGGGCAGAAAGTTTGGAATGGAGGAGAGAATTTTTTTAGTTGCTTTGCCGTGAGCTAGCCGACAACACACAGCAAAACAGGCGTTTGCCGGGAGCCAGACACCAGGCTCACGGCAAAGACCATGGCCGGCAGTACACGTGGCGCACATGGCCTGTTTGTCGGAGCCGCTAGCTCTCGGTAAACTTTCAGTTTTGCCGTGAGCCTGCCGTCTGGCTCATGGCAAACGTGCTTTGCCAGGTGACAACCGTTACGGGTTGGCTGGGTCATCGTGGGCCGCTCCTTTTGTCGTTGTGGGTCTAGCTATTTAGCCCTCGGCACAACTGGCGTATGTCGTGTGCCCATATTTTTGTTGGGAGCCCGGCCCTCTGCCCATATTTTAATTAAATTAGAGTGATTTCTACAACATAGGACTTTGTATCAAGAAACTAATCTTCTCAATGGAGAAATTTTTTCTGTTGTCCAGATAGAAAATGAACCAATAAGCATATCTTGGCTCCCAGGATCCTCTACGCACAGGAGTAGTGACAACAAGCAACAGCAACGGCGCACAGGGGGAGCTGTTGCCTACCTTTGCTCCATCTTCGCAGCGCCCACGCCACCACAGTGCCCGTGCTCAACCCCGTCGAGGTGCTCTTCACTTGCGTCGTCACCACTGTCGCGGCAACCCCGCATTAGTAGCAACAGTTGTCGGTGTTTTGAAACCACCGGCTAGTAACATCGTGGATTGCGCGTCGGGCCTCGGATGGTAGTGCAAAAGAAGACTATTAACATTTCTTAATGTCACTGCTAAGTTTAGGTGTCCCTAGCAATGGCAACAGAAATGACCAGTGGTAATCTGCATGTGCACGGATATACCATTGTAGAATTTCCTCAGGGAAGAGAGTATTCCAAGGGTATTAAATCTGTGGAAGGCAATGACGGATAACAAGACTTATGATGTTGCATTGAATATAAAACAAGAGACAGGAGAAGAGACAACAATCTCAAATGCAGGGGGTAAATATATGATAGGATAGGGTAGTGTGATACACACTGATTCACTCTCTAAAAAATACAACGGCATAAGGAGGACTATATGGAGCCAGCTCTAGGTTCTAAAGTACTATACATACAGAAGTTAGCTGATAAAGAAAGGTACACGTTGCATTACATGATCATAGGTCCAGCACTCAGGTACAAACAGGGAGATAGCCCCACGACGCTCAGCATACAAGCGAAAGCTACATTTACGAACTCCTACAACAATACCCCAACGCAGAGGAGTCCAAAAGGTCCAACGACTGTCACTACCACAGCCTACATCTATCTATACAGGGGGCAAGCTCATAACTAACGCAGCTACGCAACCCAAGCACCATGCTTGCGTTGTTGCTAGACTCCGACCGGCCCGAGCTGTTGTGACCCAGGTCGAAGCCATCAGATAACTGGCCACTTAGACCGAGTACCGTAGCATAAACGCAAACCTCGTGCAACACAAAAGTTTAAACTAACTAGATCATACAGAGGCTAGTCATACGAACAGATGCGACCTTTCTTACGTCCTCTATTTGCCTAAACGGTTAAACACACTTTAAACGGTAAACAGAGGTCGACCGTGTCGTTTAGGCCCTAAATGTTGAATTAAATAGTTGGTCCGTTTAAACCTGTTTAAACCGTTTAAAACTGTCTAAAACGTCTAAACAAAATTGAGTTAATCATGATTACATGCGATAAATGGCCATTTAATTCATAATTTAGCCATAAGAAGGATTATAACTACCACAATCAACATCAAAGCAATTAAGATCGTAAGTATATGAAGTGTTTTAGGATATAGATTTCCTTCACAAAAAATATTTTGTAGAATACTTACTTTTTACATGTGCAAATATGTAGAACACCTAGCATATTTGACTTTCATGTGCATAAATATGTATATTTTATTGTTACTATGCCAAACCGTTTAGGCTGTTTAACTCCGTTTAAACACCGTCTAAATGGTCTAAACGCTAAACAGAGAGTGACCGACTGTTTACCGTTTAGCATTTAGGAAAACATTGCTTACGTCTATTCAACTGGATCAAAGGGTCGTGTTCGCGAACAACACGAGCCTCTAACTTATGAACAAACACGGAAAGCATGAATAAATCATTCGTTAAGTGGATCGAAAGGTCGTGTTCGTGATGAACACGGGCCTCTAAATGATGAACGAATAAAGAACTCAAGAACATGTCGATCATATGAACTAACATAACTTTATATGAAATAGCTGAATAACTGAAGTAGATCAAAGTCATACAAAGAAATAAATATACAAGAGAACTCATACATAGATACAAAGTAGACTTGGAACCTAAATAAGAGCAACTCTAGCCTACTCCCTAGCCTTGGAAACTAAAAGTGAGAGAAGAGAATCAAGTGAGGTGTGTGAGAAATGAGCCCCCTCCCCTTCTATTTATAGGAAAAGAACATCGGGACTCTGGGCACCAAATGACTTCAAAACACCCCGGGATGCACTTGGGGACCAATGTGCAAGCACCACGTGGAAGGCCAGGGTGGACCAACGCAAGGTCAGTTCGGCCGATCCAAGGATCGGCCGATCCTTGGGCTCCAAGTAGCACGTTGTGCTTTCTCCCAGTGACTGGTAGGTGGGCCCCTAGGGCAGTTCCCGCTGCATGGCAAGTTTGGAGGCGGTTTGGGTCCCTGGTGGGCCCTTGAATCTTTGTGACGTCCATGTGTCGCTCTCCGATTCGTCGATGCTTGCCTCCCTTGGATCGATGACGTGGTTGCCACCTAAGATTCTGTGTGGCAGCCATTGTCGACCGGGCATCCCTGGGCCCACCAACACATTGTGGTCCATACCCGGGAGATGAGTTCCTACACATCTGGACTACTCGACTAGTGGGCCACGGTGCTGGTACCGTGGACCACAAGGCAAGACAAGGCGAACAAGGACTTGTACTAAGACTAGGATAGCTTTCCATACCCTGTATAGACTACTCCGGGTCCTACTCGAATAGTACCCTTGTACCAATCCGACTTGTAACCCTGCCTCCCGTGGCATATAAGGCGAGGCAGGGACCCCTCTCAAAACATACGTAAACAATACAGAGCCACGCAGCATACATGACGTAGGGTATTACGCACATTGCGGCCCGAACCTGTCTAATTGTGTGCCCCGTGTCTCACTATCGTGTTCCTGATCTCGGCGAGCCCCACCGCACAATCTACTACTTCGGGTACCCCGTCGTAGGCTCGGTGTCTAAAACACTGACAGCCATCTCCTCAACTGAGGTGGCGTGGATGACTCCATATAGAAGGTTGGTTTTCACTCCTCTTTATACTTATTTTACCTACAATCAAATAATCTCTAAGGACAAGTGGAACTACATTATTCTTAATAAAATGCATGCAAGAAATGCAATTGCCTTCATTTGTGTGAGGATATCGACGGCCAAAAGTGGTACTTAACAGCCGTCAACAGGGACACAAGGATTTTATACTGGTTCGGACCTCCAGAGAGTAATACCCTACGTCCAGTTCGTGTTGCCTGTGTTATTTACACTAGTTTGTAATAGGGGGATCTATACAAACAGGCGAGAGAGGGATGAGCTCCCAAGTCTCTGGTGTGTGTGAACGAGCTCAGTCTGGCGACCGGCTGGAGGAGGAAGAAGATAGAGAGAGCTCCTAGAGGAAGGAGGAAAGTGACGATGCCCCTCGCAGGAGGCCCGGACTCCCCTTTTATACTTCAAGGGGAGGTTGTAAATAAGTAAAAGTATGAGAGAGGGAGAGAGTACAGTCAAAGGGAAAACAAGGGAAAGCTCTTGTCTATGTCGCGGGTCCCGCTGTCTTGGTTTCAAGTGAATGGTGTTGGGGGCCTGCGCACTGCTGTAGACGTTGTGGATATTTATTATCCAGTTCCCAATCGGTACGGCCCAGAATGTGCAGAGTAGAGAATGGTATGGCGGAAACGACCTGGGCGAGGTGGGGTCTTCTCGGAGTTCCTTGGCGAGAAGGAAACTCCTACTCGGACGGGGAGGAGGCCACCCGGGCGAGGCGGAGACCACCTGAGGGAGCACGACGGAGACCAGTCGAGCAGGCTTGCATCCGGGACAGCAAACCACTCGGTCGTTCCTAGTTTGATGTCACATGACGTCATGGCTCCACTTTTGACCGTTTTTCTTCACAACAATAAATCCAGAAATACTATTCCAAATACTCTAATGGCCGGTGATGAAGTACTCGAGCGCGGGAGGAGGTGCTGGTTTGGTTTTGTTATCTTTTATTCGTTATTTTTAGGTGTTCCTAATATAGGAATCCAACAGTAGCCCCAGATCCTAGGAGAGAGTGATGAGAAACGATCCGATCTTTCATAGTGAAATGGCGAAGAAACAAAGATAACTAGCGCAGCGTTCCAATCTGATGAACAGATGCAATGCTACACCATAAAACCTCCTACCCGTGAACACACAAGAGCACGATCAGGAAGGGATGAATCATATAGATTCGGCGGGTAACCCAAGAAACAAGTTATTGATCTACTCGACAAGCTTATGGGTTTGAACAAGATCTCACCAAAACTTGATAACAGGGATGAACCCTAACGGCACACGGCCGGAACTCACACACGATGGTTTAACTCATTATCAAAACCCTCCTTACAATGACGCATGCACATATCTATTTATAGGCAGCACACATGTACACACCTTGGCATGCAAGCCAAAAGTCCCTGTAGGATGGAAACTAAATATATGGAAACAAAGTAACCCTTTTACATCTCGGGTTGACACTTTATTAAAATATGAGTAAATAAATAAGCTAACAGAATCACGCATGCACTATTTTTATAATGGTTTATGTTACGTGAGAGACCAACTAATTAGCTTATGGCGGCACCCAAGGATTACGCTGACCCCTGAAATCCATGATGATCCCTTTCTTTGCACGGCAAGAACAGGAATAGAAAATATTTCTTATCACTCAATTTATTTCCTTCTTTATCTCCAAAAATATCTCTAGTAGTTGCATTTCAAAAATATATTTTTCTTGGATCTGTTATGGCGCAGAAAAATCTCTGGTGCAGTTGATTTACACCGTTGCCTTGCATCTTCCACACAAATAGCAGCGGCAATTTCATACAAAACATATTGCTCGGTTCAATTAATTTCAGAAATAACTGTTGTAGCCATGGTCATATCAGAGAGTCACTGACTCGTTCCCAGGCTCAGCAGTCGTAGTGAGGAGGGAGCCTTTGCTCCTTCTGCAGGGGCGCGCGAGCGCACCCACCGGGTGTAGCCCCCGAGCCTTTGGGAGAGCAGGATGCTCTCGCAAAGGCTTAGAGTTTTGCGTAGGGTTTGTCCTTGTGGTCGGGGGAGGACTCCGCTACCTTGACGCTAAGAAAGAATCAGCCGGCAATAACTCTTTTTGCATAAATAAATAAGCTGGAAGTCTTTTCAACCAAGACAATAAGCATCTTAGAATTTATTAGCAATTATGCCCGACCCTGCCTACTGTTATTAAAACTAATTGTCCCCTCAAGGAACGATATTCTCCATAATTTCAGGCAGCGTTCGTCGTCGAGACTAGCGCAAGGGGAGCCTAGCGCGAAGCTTTGGTCCATCAACCTCAAGGCAAATTCTGCCTTAACTGGCTGGAAATCGCCGTAAGCGGGATACGAGGCTGAAAACGCCTCTACAGCCCATTAAAGCCTTGGAGTTCGAAAGCTGGCCCATCGAAGGGTTCGACACCTACTCCCGGGTACCCCGTCGAGCGAGGGGCGGCGAAGGATAGGCCCCAGCGTCCAACACTCGGGCGCACGAGTGTTACGAGCATCCCGAGCTGCGTTCGAGTCCTGTTGGAAAGTAAGATCATGGTTTTGTTCTGACGGAAAGGCAAAGGCGAGGCAGGGACCCCTCTCGAAACATACGCAATCAATACAGAGCCACGCAGCATACAAGACGTAGGGTATTACGCACATTGCGGCCCGAACCTGTCTAATTGTGTGCCCCGTGTCTCACCATCGTGTTCCTGATCTCGGCGAGCCCCACCGCAGAATCTACTACTTCGGGTACCCCGTCGTAGGCTCGGTGTCTAAAACACTGACAGCTGGCACGCCAGGTAGGGGATCTCGCCGTTGATCCACTGGCGAACTCAATGGCTCTTGTCATCATCAAGCCGACCGTCGTTTTCTAGCAAGGTGACACCTTCGTCTTTGGCTCTTGGGTTTGCGTTGCTGACGACTCCGGATCGTTCCTGCGTTTCTTGGCATCAACTCCGGAGTCAAAGCTCAAGTCCTCGATGCTTACGCAAGCTTCAATGGAAGAACTCGTCGAAAATTTCGGCGAAATTTCGATCTCTGACCCGCTCAGAGAACTCGAGTCGGAGTCCGAGTACAACTCGACTTCGTCTCCTATCCAGCCTGAGTCGCTTTCTTCAGCTTCACAGCTTGCGTTCAGTTTGGATAACATTCCAGTACCACCTCTCTTTGGTCATCGCCTTGTCAGTGCTGCTTACCAAGCCGCATTGAAGCGCCTCATGTGCCCTGGCCCGAAGATCGTGCTCGAGTACTCTTCGGATTCGGATGTCAACCTCTACTACTATTCGGATTCATCTGAGTTTCAGTTCGACTACGGTTCGGATTCTGCTGAAGTACAACAACTGTCTGGCCCTGCTCAAGGACTGGTGATCACATCGACACCTGAGGGTAGATTCGTCTACTGGCCTGAGCATGTGCCTGCTGATCTCACACTGGATGATCAGGAGCGCTTTATTGCTTGTCTCGACAACTTACCCTTTCAGGAAGGTGCCAAGCTTGTTGATTATGACACTGATACTGAGCTCATTCAGAGTACGGGTACTTATTCATCACATCGAGAAGTTTTCGTCGTTGATGCAACTACTCCGCAAGGGCATCGTGCCAATTATCACTTTCCGGATGATGTATCTGATGATGAACTCTCTGCCAATGCTCCTGCTGATGAAACCGCGGAGGCCAAGACTGCACGTCGCCAACGCAATGCTGATCGTGCAACCCTTCGTCGGGAACTCGCGGAAGCTCTACCTACCCGTAATCTTCAAGAGGCTCTAGATGCGGTAGCTACTCGTGAATATCGCACTCCAGAGGAAGCTATCAATGCGATCAATCTACTCAGTCGCTCTATGCCTCGTGACAGGGCGGCTGCTGAAGTCGCGAAGCTGGCTGAACTAGCCTACACTATGCTACGAAAAATACCAGTACTCCTAGTCACCATGGCAGCAGTGGAGGTGCTCATCGTACCACTCCCACTCCTCAACGCACTCGTCCGGAGGCTAGCAACAAGGGCAGAGGTGATGATGGTAGTGTCAACAGCAAGTCGGGAGATTCTCGCTACGACGCTCGCACAACCATTAATGCCAGACGTGCTGAGCGTGAGAAGCAAAAGGATGTGGATTCTGATTCCTTTCCTGCTCTCTCCACTCGACTTCAAGCTCTGCTTCTTCCGGAAAAATTCAAGCCTTACGGTATCTCTAAGTATGATGGCAAGCAAGATCCTAGGCAGTGGTTGCGCTGTTATGCTCTGTCCATCACCAATGCCGGGGGCAATGATGATACCAAGTGTATCTATTTCCCTTTTGTTCTGGAGCAAGAGCCTCTCACATGGTTCGAGTCTCTCAAACGCGGCTCCATCGATAACTGGGGACAACTCAAGCATCGCTTCACCAGCAACTTCGCGGGTTCTCTAGGCCATCATGGTACTCGGATGGACCTTGCCCTAATCAAACAAAAACAAGGCGAGACTCTTCGCGAGTACATGCGTCGTTTCTTTGAGAAAAGGGCTACTGTTGTTGATGTCACCGAGAAAGAAGTCATAGACGCCTTCCAAGATGGTTTTTATGACGACAGGCTTTTCCAAGACTTCGGTCGTGCTCGCCCTGCCAACATCACCAAGCTTAAGGAGATGATCACTCATTGGGCGGACGAGAAAGACAAGGCTCGGAATCGGTTCAAGCATCTTCGCAACAACCAGAACAACAACAACAATAATGCTGGAGGAAGCAGCAGTGGCAAGCAACAACAGGGCAACCGCCAGGGTAATAACTACTCGAGCAATCCCAATCGCAAGCGCAAGCCCGACAACACTGTTACAGCCATGGAAACTACTGCTAAGATTGAAGATGATTCCCACTGGGCAACATTGACCAAGCAGAAATGCCCATGGCACCCATAGGGTGATCATACTACAGAGCAGTGTTACCAACTTCGTCGTGCGCTGAAGAATACACCTGAGCCAACACACCCAAACCCAAGGTTTCGTAAACACAAGGGGAAGAAGGCTAATACCGACAAAGACACTGGGTTTCAGCACCCCTCCAACACTGTCAATGTCATATTTGGTGGGATTCCAACCAAGCGCATGTAGAAGCTTGCACTCAGGGAGATTATGTCCATCCAACCAGCAGCTCCCACTTTTCTAAAGTGGTCTGAAACCCCCATTACCTTCTCAAGGGTGGATCAATGGACTAGTTTCTCTGAGCCAGGACGATATCCTCTCGTTCTGGATCCAGTGGTGGCAGGCTCCAGACTCACTAAGGTTCTTATTGATGGTGGCAGCGGTCTCAATGTCCTGTTTGCCAAGACCTTGAAGAAAATGGGCCTAGATATCACCAATATGCTTACCAAGACCAACTCGTCAATCTATGGTATCATCCCGGGCAACGCATCTGTTCCTTTGGGTTCAGTTGTACTACCCGTTACCTTTGGGACCAAGGATCACTACCGCACCGAGTACATCAAATTCGAGGTTGCTGACTTCGAAACTTCTTATCATGCCATCCTTGGCAGACCTACCTTGGCCAAGTTTATGGCTATTCCACACTATGTGTACCTTGTACTCAAGATGCCGAGCCCCAAAGGAGTTCTTTCATTGCAAGGGGATTTGAAGCATTCTTACGACTGCGACACTGAAGCCGTAGAACTTGCTTCGACAACTCAAGGACCCAATGTTATGATGGAAGTCTTCGCTGCAGCCAAAAAGCTTGATCCGAGCGAGCTAGAGGTCCCTGAGAAGACAGACAACAATAACAAGCCTGCACTGATTAGTGATGTCCTGCTCAAAGCCATTGACCTTGGTACTGGTGACAGCAGCAAGACAACCATGATCAATGCACAGCTTGATCCTAAATAGGAAGATGCGCTCGTCAACTTCCTTCGGGCTAACCGTGATATCTTTGCGTGGAAGCCATCTGACGTGCCAGGTGTGCCCAGGAGGTTGATCGAGCACTCACTCAACATCGATCCTAACGCTACCCCCAAGAGACAACACCTTCGTCGCTTTGCTGATGACCGCAGGGCTGCTATCAAAAAAGAGCTTACCAAACTACTCGCGGCTGGCTTCATCCGAGAAGTTTTTCACCCGCAATGGCTCGCTAACCCCGTGCTCGTCAGAAAGAAGAACTCTAAGATTGGAGGATGTGTGTCGACTACACTGATCTCAATAAGCATTGCCCCAAGGATCCTTTCGGGTTGCCGCGGATCGATCAAGTCATTGACTCTACGGCGGGCTGTGCTCTACTTTGTTTCCTGGATTGCTACTCCGGATATCATCAAATTGCAATCAAGGAATCTGATCAAGAGAAGACCGCATTCATCACCCCGTTTGGAGCTTATTGTTACACAACAATGTCTTTCGGGTTGAAAAATGCTAGTGCTACTTATCAAAGGGCTATCCAAGCGTGCTTCAAGAGGCAACTTCACAAGAACGTGGAAGCATACGTGGATGACGTCGTTGTAAAGACTAGGGATCCAGACATGCTTATCGCGGATCTTAAGGAAACTTTTGCTTCGCTACGGGAGTACCAATGGAAGCTCAATCCAAACAAATGCGTCTTTGGCGTATCATCTGGAAAACTACTCGGGTTCATCATCAGCCATCGTGGCATCGAAGCAAACCCTGAGAAGATTACTGCCATCTCCAACATGCAAGTTCCGACTACTATCAAAGATGTCCAGAAGCTTACTGGTTGTATGGCGTCACTCAATCGCTTCATCTCACGACTTGGAGAAAGGGGTCTACCTTTCTTCAAGCTACTAAAGCGGCAAGAGAAGTTTACATGGACAACTGAAGCTGATCAAGCTCTTTCTCAGCTCAAGGAGTTCTTATCCAAGCCTCCAGTCCTCACAGCTCCTCTGCCCAATGAAGAGCTCTTGCTCTACATTGCTGCGACTACTAATGTCGTCAGTGTAACGCCATGGGTTTTCAAATAAGGAAAATCCAGCATTCTGTCTCGTGATAGTCCCTGGATCAGACGCTATCACTCACAGGCATTCATCACAGATAAATATCACAGTCATACAGCGTAATAAAGCATTAGAGTACGAATAATAATCTGATTATTACATGTCCTGAATAATTGGAGTACATCAATACACGCATCTTGGTGGAATAACAAGAATAAGAGCCTACGCAGCGGCAGCTAGCTTCCAAAAGGTGTCTCCATCTTCATTCGTCTCCCACAGGCATCCTTGAGCGAAGCAACGTGCCCCCTCAGTCGTACCATCCGTCGGCGTTGTTGTCGAAGTCTGACTCGTACCCTGCAAGCTCAGGGGCTATCCCCAAGGATTGGGATAGGTCCACGTCACCAACCGTATGCAAGCTTTAAGTGGCCTACTTCTAAGGGTAAAGAAAGTATCAAGGTAGTAGCTGGGTTTCCTATGCAGTAACAGCATAAATAGAGTAATACTCCCTCCGTCCCACAAAGAGTGCAATCTCAATTTTTTTCAGACAGATTAGCGTTGTTGTCAAATGACTTGACTACCCCTAATAATTGTCTCAATCCCAGCTTTTTAGGTGGGCGGAAGGATGTGCCTCCGGATTCCACGGCACTAGAATTTGGTTTCGCAAAAAAAAATCCGCGGCAAAAAAACAGCCGCCAAAAAACAGGCGCCTAAAAAAACTACCGGCAACCAACACAGGCGGCGGCTTCATTTACTCCAAACATGTTTTTCAGGCGGCGCCATTTTTTTCCCAAAGCCAAAATTTTGCAGAGTCAACTGCAACAAGTCAGAGATGTGCCCCCGCTCAAAATTTCACATGCTGCCGCTCAAATTTTCACCGCCTGCTTTCTTCAATCGTTGCCCGGCGGCCATGCACTTCAATAGTCTGCCTGCATTGCACAACACCTACCAAATTACCCATGGCCTTCACCAAATTACTCATGGCCTTAGATCTAAACCTACCACCAGAGGAGGGAGATCGAGAGGATTTGCCTGACCTGAATGGAGTTGTTGATGAAGCACCCTATCCAGGAGGTGATGGTGTCCAACAAGATCACGTCCAAGGAGGAGGCCATCCAGCCGATGGTGTCCAAGCATACGTCCTTGGAGGCAATCCAGAAATCCAAGGCCAGCCGGATGAAGATCTGGGAGGAGGTAACCAAGTTGTTCGTAATCAAAAATTATTTCCATAATCAACACTCTCTGATTTAAAATAATGATATGATCTGCAAGACAACTTTGGCCACAAAAATCATATGGAAGTATGAAATTCAAGAAAGAACAATTAAACATTTTGAAAGTACTTCAAAATGTTGCTAGTAACATGTATCTCAAGTTGTCAATCTACATTAAAGGCTACTTGTCAATGTGTTTTTAATATATTGATAATCCACAGGGAGTACATACTTCAATTGTATAAATAACACTGTAGTAACACACATTATGTGTGCAGCAGCCAAATCGTTTGCATACTGTAAAACGGAAAGAAACTAAAATGGGCATAGCAATTTTCCGTGTAGCTGTGTCAGCACTTAATGCATGAAAATTCCACTGAGTAAAGATATGCACTCAGATGTACATCAACCCGCTGAAATTCAACCAGACCAAAAATGATTCACAAGCACACTGAGACAAATGCATTTCAGATATGGTATTCTAGAACTCAAAAAACAATTAATTATTCAGACCTTTAACTTGTTTATAAATCTTCTGGTAGGGATGCTACATCATGAAGAAGAGGAAGAAGCCCACTTCAATGTTCATCCTTTTGATATGACCGAGGCACCTGTAGACATAAATGAATTTGAGGAAGGTAAAATTACATTGAAACTCTATCTGCATTTCCTCCTAACAGCAGCAGAATATTTTAGTGAGGGACATGCCTATTATTTTTACTGGTTGACATATCCTGTGGTAGTGTGGCAAGAGGGTGACGACCACGGTGGAACCAACTTTAATGTTCATCCATTTGATCTGAATGAATTACCTGTAGACATAAACCAAATTAATGAAGGTAAATGACATGAAACTCATTTGCATTTACTCTTATTGCAGTAATAAAACATTGATCCTCTTATCATAACATTTCTCACTTGTTTACGTGGAAGGTAACATAAATGGAGTTCAAGCACACAGGTCAAAGAATCTGACTGAAATGCAAAGGCAGGACATATATGCAGCTTTGCTTGAGAGAAGTAAGCATGGAAAATTGCCCAAAAAAGCTACAACTCATGTGGCCGAAATGTTCAATGTTAGTAGGTGGGCAGTGCAGCGTGTTTGGAAAAGAGTTAAGCAGTGTCGTGAAGTTGGAGTTCCAGTGGATGTTAGGTCTAGGAAGCCCAAGAATTGTGGCAGAAAAAAAGTTCCAATAGACCTATCACTTGTTTCCCAGGTTCCCCTACAGAGGAGGGGTACTATCCGTCACCTAGCTAAAGCCATTGGTAAAGCCAGAAGCACCCTTCACAGGTGGTTCAAAGAAGGAATGTTACGGCGCCATTCCAATTCTCTTAAGCCATTGTTGAAGGCAAAGAACATAAAAGACAGGCTGTTGTGGTGTCTTGCCATGATTGATCCAAGCTCTTTGCCTGATGACCCAAAGTTTTATGAAATGCTCAACATTATCCATGTTGATGAGAAGTGGTATAATGCCTCCAAAAAGAATAGGAAATTCTACTTGCTACCAGATGAGGAGGACCCACATAGGACTGTGCAAAACAAGAATGCTATTGACAAAGTGATGTTCTTCTCAGGAGTTGCCCTGCCTAGATGGAATGATGAGGGTGTTTGCACATTTGATGGGAAGCTTGGAATGTGGGCTTTTGTTAAAAAGGTATGGTACATATATATAAGTATATCAGGTTTTTTTTTCATTTCCCACACCTCAATCTCACATATTTTTTGGTTGTTTTTAGGAGCCAGCAAAGAGAAAGAGTGGAAACAGAGCAAGGGGAACCCTGGTTACTAAGTCAGTCAAAGTTAACAGAGATATGATGAGGTCATATCTGATTACAAAACTTTTGCCAGCTATTGTGGCACGCTGGCCTCAAGAAGACAGAGGGAAGACTATATGGATTCAACAAGATAATGCACCATCGCACGTGCCAGCAAATGATCCACAGTTTCTTGCGGCTGTAGCCCAAACCGGACTTGACATTCGTATCATATCGCAGCCTGCAAATTCCCCTGATATGAATGTCCTAGACTTAGGTTTCTTTGCGTCTCTACAATCATACACGGACACTTGTTCATCAAGAAATATGGATGAGCTTATTGAAAATGTTATCAATGAGTTTTGGAGCTATGATCCTTTTTTGTTGAAAAAGGTGTTCCTAACACTACAGGGCTGCATGATCGAGGTTATGAAAATTGGCGGAGGAAACAGATACAAGGTCCCTCACATCGGCAAAGATAGACTACAGGCAAGTGGCGCTCTTCCTAGAAGATTGGGATTTAGTCGTCAACTATATGAGAGTGCAGTACAAGCTGTGGAGAACATGCCTTAGTGAAGTTTTTTTCCAAACAGTTTGTAATTGGTTCATAATGCAAACAATTGTATTCTCAAACTGTCTAATGTTTTTATTATGAACAAATTGTTCAGTAGTCGAAACTTGATAATTTGCATACCAAGCACTCCTAAATTATTCAAGCAACGGTAATATGAACTAATAGAAGTAGCTAGGCAGCAAAACCTCAAGCATGCTTAGGATGAATTCCCGGGGAACAAGCTCGGTAGCAATTTGCTGCTCCAGTGGCGCTGGTGCCATGGCCTCCATAGCTTCCGGCTCGGCCAGTGGCGCTGATGCCACGTCATCCTCCACGGCTGCAGGATCCACAAGTGCCCCATTCTGTGGAATATATGCACAACACATTCAGTAATGGACAATAACCTTGTCCTATCGTTTTATACTATGGACAACATGGCAAACACACAAGAGTAACAGAAATTGCATGTTGCTCACCTCATCATCAGTCTCCATATCGGAGATTGACATCTCCTGGGAAACAGTAACCTTCTTCACACTTTCCACGGTCTGATCATCTTCCCCTTTCTCCAATGGCAATTTATTTGAACCTAGTGCATCACCATTGAAAAGAGCCCGACGACATTCATGCACATTCATGCATCATAGAATTTCTGGACAAAACATAAGTTACACAAATTAATGGAAGGCAAATACATTCATGAATCATAAATTTTTCTGAGCTGGAATCATAAAACTTCCTAGGCTAGCTGGCCTATTTTTCATTCTCTATGTGTTGCTTGCTTCTGTAGAAAACAAAGATATCCGCACGAACTACAATTACACTGAGCCTACTCTTGCAGCAAATGCTGGTTTGGTCGCAGCACTGATTTCTATAGCTGATATACCAACTGGAAGGTACAACATTGATAAGAACACAATCTTCTCTGCAATTCCTCCTATGTTCCCAACACCCCCACTGCCACCATCAGCATGGAAACCGTAAAGAGACAGACCTCTGAAATTTCCCACGCATCAAACAGGGAAGTGGAGCTGATCGTTTGGTACAGCAAAGTCCAGCAAACAGAAAAGCAGACAACATAAGCTTATAGAGCTTTTATGTCTGTACCAATATGACAGATCAGTATAAAATCTTCTGTGAAGCTAATTTTTGGGGTCCTTGTTCTATTGGCTTTCCAGCTCATGTGTGAAGTAAAGAATTTGTGTGATATCTATGCTTGCTTCATTTTGATCCTGTTATTTACAAAAGTCTCCATTTTCAATGGAGGCATATTAACTGAGTTCTCAGATTCCATGGGAATGGCAAAAGCACGGGTAGGAAAATAACTTGTGACAGCTTCTATGTGCATGCGCCGAAGCATATCTTAGAATGTGTGCAGAAAATTATGATGCTAAGTGACTGCCCACAAAGGCACTTCCAACATTTTTTTTCTTAAGGGAAGTTAATTCCAACTATTAATGAGCTAGTATTGCAAAGAGAACACAAGAACATCATCGATTCCAGATCGGATAAATCAAGCCAACCTTTAGTACATTCAACATTGAGCTATTCAGGGTAGGCTAACCATCCAAACTAACACATGACTCATCCACTAAGCTCCAGAGAGAACATCGGCATTTGTAGGCATTTGTTTGAGCTTGTGAAGGAGGTTTCCAAGAACAATACATTCATGATTCATAAATTTTTCAGAGAATAGTTCGTCACTTACCCCAATGGACGATGGGGAGCAGACTTCGCCGCAGTGGGCCAATCCGCCTCGGGCGTCTCTGGCACGACCAAGGGGGCGACTCTGACCTCCGAGTCTGGGACATCGCTGTCGTTGACTTGCAGCTCCGATTCAGAACACAACATAGAAGGGTCCAACCCAATGCTTTGATCCTCCGTGTCGGCGACATAAAGCTCACCGTTGAAGTCGACGCGCCGGCGTGAGGTGGTCCATCGCAAAGGCCCGAGGATCCGCCGCCTCGACCTGGTGCCGCTCCTAATCCGGCTGGACGTGCC
The DNA here is from genome assembly GCA_036936925.1 of Cenchrus fungigraminus. NCBI lineage: Eukaryota > Viridiplantae > Streptophyta > Magnoliopsida > Poales > Poaceae > Cenchrus > Cenchrus fungigraminus. Next base: position 14,624,350 of record CM072779.1, read on the forward strand.
GCGGATCCTGTAGGCGCCGCCGGCAATCTCACCTCCGCCCCTTCGAGCCCTGCCACCAGCTGTTGGGATTCGGCCCGAGCCACGGTTTGTGCCGCCGCCGCTCACCATCAGGGGCCGACGGGAGGGGATGGGAGGAGAGGGGTGGGGGACGGCCGGGCGGCGGATGCGAGGCGCTACGGTACGGGGAAAAACAGTTGCGGTGTGAAAAGGGAGGAGTCGTCGCGCTGGGATGGTGGCCGGGTCGCGAGGATAACGATGGGTGGGTCCCACGTTTTGTCCGATCGGTTCCAGAATTGCATTCTTTTGTGGGATTTTTTCAAATCTCATAATTGCACTCTTTGTGGGACGGAGGGAGTATCTCCATAAATCCCACCATTTCCCATATCTCTCATCCGCAAACGGTTACACCTGGTCACCTAGATCACCGTCACCATCACCTATCTCCATCTAGGGTCGGTGCGAGGACTCCCACTCCTCGCACCTCAATGGTTGCACCCGGATCCGCGAGGCAGAGGGAGCAACTCTCCTCTCCCCGAATACAACCACGGCTCACCATACACTCTCATCCTAAAAGGGGAAGGTAGAAATCCAAAAACGTAAGAGTCGGAGAAACAACAGGCATGTCCATAACCGAGGACGCGGCTATACGTATAGATCTAAACTTTGCAGAGCGTGTACACCAGTACCCAACTCGGAATAGTACCCGGACGGTGTACGGCCGACCGAGCCTACCCTACCGAACGAACACCTAGGAGTTACGATCCCATCCTGCATCCGGGTCTCGCTGAGGTCCTTCGCAAAGGTCCACCCCAGAACTGTGAAAATGCCCCCGTGTGGCCACACGGGGAACGCCCAAAGGGAAGGGACTTCACCCTAACCCTCTCACTGATACCCTCTATCCTACTGGCAGGTATGGTATCGCACTTGCTAGGGTCGAACGGCCCTATCCCCACTCTCGGCGAGGTGGTGTGTACGAAAGTCCCGAGTAACAGGCGACCCACTCGGTTTCAGACCGGGGCGAGCTCCTATCCTCCAAGTCATCACAAAATCCCCAACACCTGTGCTCCTAAAATAGTGTACCCACCATAGGCACCATACTGGGCAACGTCCGAGAAGACGATCCCTAGCCCCCGATCCCAGATCGGGTTGTCTTGAGCTCACCCCCGCCAAAATATCCCAAAACACCTTCTCCTGCCGGTTTTCCCACACACGCCAAGAAACTACCACAATAATCCCAACACATGCATAGCAAGCTCAGCGTATCACCACGCATAAGTAAAGTAGTAGTAGTAGGTCAATCAAGGACAAGTATGTAAAAGAGGCTATGCACGGGTTCATCATATCCATCACTATGCAGTAAATAAAGCACTAGCAGTTCTAATAGCCATGCCTAATGGGCATTCAAAGAAGGTCGGGCGTGAACCTGTGTGCAAGTAGTCATCGTAGCCGAGGTCGTCGTCGTAGTCCTGGTTCAGCTCTCCGGCTCCGGCGGCTCCTAGAATCGTATTTAAAATAAATAACTCAGCAACTAATAGCAATAAATCCAAGATGAAGAGCAAATAAGATCCAACAAGGGGCAAACTCTAGCCTAGCGCGGAGTTTGGATTTTTTGAAGATTTTCAGAAGAAGTTTTGTATTTTTCGGAGTTAAAACAGATTTATTATGAATTTCCAAAGATTAAATAGATTTCTGAAATTAAAATACGCATACACAATAGCATTAACTTTTGGCTAGCTACAGGCTAACCCTAGCTGTCTCTAGCAGGGCATATAGCTGGCGCCAGGCCAGCTCTAGCGCCTGCGTGGCGGCCACCTGCGCGGCTATAAGCCGGCGCATGCTGGCGTGGCCGCCCACGTGGTAGGTACACGCGGCGGGGCGCGGCGGATCCCGGGTGATCCCCAGTGGCACGGCGCAGCGTGCGCGGACGTGTGGCTCGCGTGCGAGTGGTCCACCGCATCGGATCCCACCGGATCCTCTGCGGGTACGCGGGCGTGTGTGCGTGCGTGTGTAACAAAACCCCAGGGTTTTGGGGTCGCCGGCGGTAGGTTCTCGGTGAATTGCCCGTGAGGGACAGCGGCGCGGACAAGGGCTTGCCGGCGGTGAGGGCGACCGACTGGGGCTCTAGGTGACCAAGGGAGAAATAGGAGCATTCGTGGCTCATCTACGTGCACAAAGAGGCGGCTTGGCCGGGGAAGGCGCGGCGGCGGCGTGTCAGGGGCCACGGCGGCGACGTGGTGGCTCGGGCGCTAGGCGGCGAGCACCGGCGACGACGCGCGGGTGACCCAGATGCCCAGAAGAACACGCGCGTGTAACAAGGGAACCTATCGAAGCAAGAACCGGGGTTTTAGCCCCTTCGCCTGTGTGCTAGCCACCAGCGCGGCCATGGCGGAGCGGCGGCGACAGCGACACGGCGACGGCGTGGTGTGCGACGGGCCGAGGGTGCGCCGGCGGTGTCGACGGCGGCCGTGTGCGTGGGTGCACGAGCTGGTGCTACGTCGAGCTGGCCAAGGGTCAGGCCTTCTCTCCCTGCGCGTGCACGGGCGCACGAGCTCTGGCTCGTCCGCGGCGCAGGGGAGGATGGCGACGGTGAAACGGCGACGTGTGTGTCCTAAGGTGTCAAGGCAAGCAGCGGAGGCGAGCACGTGCACGTGGTGAAGGCGGAGGCACCTGCAGAAAATTCCTAGCATGGCTCGATGGCCGGCTTCACACAGCGGCGTGCGCGGCGGCGCGGCGGCGGCGGCGACACGGTCTGGGCGTTCCCCCCTCGGCTCGAAGGCCGGGACCTCAACAGATGAGAGGGAGGGCGCGGCCTCACCTCGTTGGCCACAGGCCGAAGTGTAGGCGTCGGTGTAGAAGGGCGGAGCGGGGTCATCGGCGGTGAAGAAGACGGGCGGCGTCGGCGTGACGCGGGCGTCAGCCAAAGCGCTAAAGGAGGGGGATGACGGGGTGGCGTCGGCGTGACGCGGGCGTGACGTAATGTGGGGCCCGCCTGGCAGCGATACGGCGCGGGGGCGGTAGGTGTTACGCGGGCCGGCGGTTAGACGGGCCGCGATGGGCTGGACCGAGGGATGTGCGGGGTATTAGATTTTCCAGGGAAAAGAGTAGAGGGGCCGTTGGTGGACTTCTCAAGCGAACACAAGGCCCAGCTTAGCTTTATTCCTTTTCCTATTTCCTATTTCCTTAAACCCTAAACTATTTGGATTCAAATTTGAATTTAGAATTCAAATTTGATCCACACACCAATAAGATCCAAATAAAGCCAAATAAACTCCAAGTTTCTCACACTAACATTTTATATTTCCTAGAAATTTTATTCAATTCAAAAATAAATCTAGGAATTTTAGGGGAGAAATAAGAAGACATCCTTAATTAATTTATCAAGCACTCAAATAATTCACCGAAAATTTTAAATCCTCATTTTTATAATTAACATTCCGTAATGAAATTGCGGGATGTTACAGACTCCCCCCTCAAAAGAATCTCGTCCTCGAGATTAAGAACTTACCTCCGTCTCGAAAAGGTGTGGGTACTTCTCCCTCATGACCGACTCTTTCTCCCACGTCGCTTCTCGCTCGGTGTGATTGCTCCAAAGCACCTTGCAGAAGCGAGTGGTGGTACTCCTGGTAGCCTTCTCGGCCCAATCCAGTATCTTCATCGGGTACTCCAAGTACTCTAGGTTGTCTTGCAAGTCGATAGCATCGGTGGAGACATGCTTGTCAAGTTTCGGGTCGAGGCACCTCCGGAGTTGCGATATGTGGAACACAGGATGCACTCCGGCAAGATCAGACAGTAACTCCAGCCTGTATGCAAGTTTCCCTACCTTTGCCACAATCTGGTAGGGTCCAACGAACCTCGGGGCTAGCTTCCCCTTCACATGGAACCTCTTTGTGCCTCTAAGCGGTGACACTCTCAGGAAGACATAGTCACCAGCTTCGAAGGAGACATCCCTTCGCTTAGGATCGGCATAGCTCTTCTGCCTGCTCTGAGCTATCTTCAGGTTCTCTCTAACCTTGGCCACATTCTCCTCAGCCTCAACAATGGAAGCAGGACCAAAGAAAATCCTCTCCCCCACCTCAGACCACATCAACGGGGTCCTACACTTTCTGCCATACAGAGCCTCAAAGGGTGCCATTTGCAAACTTGCCTGATAGCTGTTGTTGTACGAGAACTCAGCGTAGGGCAGACACTTCTCCCAATCGTTGCTGTAAGTCAACACACAAGCTCTCAGCAGATCTTCTAGAACCTGATTCACTCATTCAGTCTGTCCATCTGTCTGAGGGTGGAAAGCTGTACTGTAGTCCAAGTGGGTGCCCATCGAGTCGTGTAGACTCTTCCAGAACTGAGTTGTGAACTAAGCACCACGATCGGACACGATGGTGCGGGGTGCTCCATGTAACCTCAGGATATGCTCTACGTAGAGATCGGCCAACTGACTCACAGTGAACTTGTTCTTTACCGGAAGGAAGTGTGCTACCTTGGTCAAACGGTCCACAATTACCCAAATCGAGTCATTCCCCTTTTGAGTGTAGGGTAAACCTACCACGAAGTCCATGCTGATATCATCCCATTTCCACTGAGGTATCGCAAGTGGCTGTAGCAATCCGGTGGGTCTCTGATGTTCTGCCTTCACTCTCTGACAGGTGTCACATCGGGCAACATACTCAGCTATGTCCTTCTTCATATTCTCCCACCAGAATCGACACTTCAGGTCTTGGCACATCTTGGTGCAACCGGGGATGAATGGAATACCGAGAATCGTGAGCTTCCTTCAGAATCATCTTCCGGAGATCCTCACCACTAGGCACACATATGCGATCTTTCAACCACAACGTGCCTTGCTCATCAATGCGGTAGTCAGGGGCCTTGCCTCTCGTCAGCAGGTCTTTCACCTCCTCAATCTCTGGACACTTCTTCTGGGCTTGCCTGATCTGGTCTTCTAGATTGTACTTCACCCTCAACTCGTTGAGTTGTCCCTTCTCGATGATGTCGAGCTTCAATCTCTCCATCTCCCTGTACAACTCTGGCTGTTCCTCCTGCACCATCAGGTTGTTGCAATAACTTCTTCGGCTCAAAGCATCGGCCATGACATTCGCCTTGCTAGGACGGTAGTGGATGTTGAGGTCGTAGTCCTTTATCAACTCTAGCCATCTCCGCTGCCTCAGGTTCAGCTCTGACTGGGTGAAGATATACTTCAGACTCTTGTGATCTGTGTAGATATCACACTTGTTGCCCATCAAGTAGTGCCTCCATATCTTCAAAGCATGAACAACAGCTGCTAACTCAAGGTCATGCGTCGGGTAGTTCTCTTCATGCTTCCGAAGCTGCCTTGAAGCATAAGCGATCACCTTGCCTTCCTGCATCAGTACACATCCAAGACCCTGTCTCGAAGCATCACAATACACCACAAAGTCCTTGTTGTCGTCTGGAAGCGTCAACACTGGAGTTGTGGTGAGTTGGGTCTTGAGCTCTTGGAAGCTTGCTTCACACTTCTCTGACCACACGAATGGCGTGTTGTTCTTCAGCAACTCGGTCATTGGCTTCGCAATCTTGGAGAAGTTCTCGATGAAACGGCGGTAGTACCCGGCCATCCCGAGAAAACTCCTGATCTCTGTCACTATCTTGGGCGATTGCCACTTTGACACAGCTTCGATCTTCGAGGGATCAACCGCAACTCCCTCGCCTGACAACACATACCCAAGGAAAGCTACTTCTTCAAGCCAGAACTCGCACTTGCTGAACTTGGTATACAACTGATTCTGCCTCAGCTTCTCCAGCACTATCCTCAGATGTTCTTCATGCTCTTCTGCAGTTTTCGAGAAGACCAAGATGTCGTCAATGAAAACCACGACAAACTTGTCTAACTCGTCCATGAACACCTTGTTCATCATGTTCATGAAGTAAGCAGGGGCGTTCGTAAGACCGAACGATACGACAGTGAACTCATACTGCCCGTACCGGGTCACGAACGTTGTCTTGTAGATGTCCTCGGGGTGAATATTCATCTGATGGTAGCCGGATCGAAGGTCAATCTTGCTGAAGTACCTGGCCTTCTTCAACTGATCTAGCAAGTCATCAATGCGTGGCAACGGGTACTTGTTCTTGATGGTTACCGCATTAAGAGCGCGGTAATCGACGCACAGCCGTTGCGTCCCATCCTTCTTCAGCACAAACATCACCGATGAAGCCCAAGGTGATGCACTTGGTCGGATGTACCCCTTCTCACGGAGAGCTTCCAACTCCTCCTTCAGCGTTGCCAGCTCTAACTTGCCCATTCTGTAAGGACTCTGTGCCACGGGTGCTGTACCTGGCACAAGGTTGATCACGAACTCCACATCGCGGTCTGGTGGTAACCCCGGCAGATCATCAGGAAAGACAACGGGGTACTCACAAACCACTGGAACATCAGCCACTGTCTTCGTAGTGAGGTTGTACACAGCTGGTACTTCTCGAGACTTCAGCGGCTCGAATGTGATCTTTGTTCCCTTCGGGTGTATCAGGGTCACTTGTCGGGGTGACGAGGAGATAACCCCCTTGTGAGCGGTGATCCAATCCATGCCCAGAATAACATCAATCCCATTGGACTTCAGCACGGTCAGATCTCCGAGGAACTTGTGACCCTTGATGAACATCTCCACCCCTTTGCATAGCAGGGTGCACCTAATATCTTCGAGCGGCGAGCTCGTCACAATAGGTTTCGGTCGGGGAGTCATGGGGAGAGATAGTTTGTTTACAAAGTTAGAGGACACATACAAACTAGTTGCACTAGTATCAAATAGAATCAAAGCTTTAGCACCACAAACTAAAAACTCACTGATCACGACATCAGGAGCGTCGGCAGCTTCCTCCTCAGTCAGGAGGTTGAGCCTCCCGCGGTCAGCGGCAGGCTGGGGAGCAGCCTGAGGTGGCTTCCCTCCTGGAGCTGGCGCCCTGGCAGGTGTGGCAGCGGTCTTCCTGCTGGGGCACTCGTACGACTTGTGGCCTTGCTTGCCACAGGCGTAGCACGTCGGGGTGAAACCTCTGGTGCCGGGTCTCGACGCGCTCTGCTGCGGGCGGTTGTAGCCTCCACCCTGCTGCTGGTAGTTGCTCCTTCCTCCTGGGTACGGTGCACGGTTCCCTCCGAAGCCACGTCCGGGCTGGTTGTTCCCCGGGCGGTAGCTTCCTCTCAGCAGGTTGCTCTGCCCACTCCTCGGCCTCTGGAAGGATCGGTCGCCATGGTCCCGATCTCCAAACCTCTTCTTGCCCTTCATGCGCTCCTCATGCCCCCTCCTTTCTTCCTCCAGCGCGATAGCCCTGTTCACCAGGTGGCGAAGGGACTTGTGCTCACTGGCCTTCAAGCCCTGGCGGAGACCATGATGGAGGCCTCGCAGAAACCAAAACTGCTTCTTGTCGTCGGAGTTGGTGTCGTCGGGGGCGTAGCGCATCATCTTCATGAAGTGCCTCTCGTACTCCTCCACCCTCATCGCACCCTGAGTCATGGTGCGGAACTCCTGTGCCTTCTGACTCAAGAGCTCCCGTGGCAGGTACTGCTCGCGGAACACCTCACAGAATTCCAGCCAGGTGATGAAGGCCGGGTTCGGGTGGCTGTCGGAGTAGTTGTCCCACCATGACTTGGCAGGACCCTCGAGCTGGTGGACGGCGAGTGCCACACACTCTTCGTCGGTGTAGGCAGTGAGGTCGAGTTTCGTCTCGATCACGCGGAGCCAGTCGTCGGCCTCGAGAGGGTCGTCCGAGTAGCTGAAGGTTGGGGCCTTCAGGCGGAGGAACCTCTCGATCTTCTTGGCGAAGTCCTCCTTAGGCGGGACGTTGCGGTTCCCACCGTTGACTCGGTTCTCGACGGCTTCCGCCATCCACTGCATCAACGCAGTCTGAGCGGCCATCACCTCAGCCAGGTTAGGCGGTGGTGGTGGTGGTGCCTCTCCACGGCCACAACCACGCCCACGACCCTGGGGAGCTGGTGGCAGCTCGGGTACTTCTTCAGCTCCTTCCTCCCCTTCTCCATCGCCTTCGCCGATGGGCGGAGGCGGTGGTGGTGGCAGCACAACGCCTCGGCCTCGTCCTCGGACAGGTGCGTGTCCACGACCACGAGCGTGTCCATGCCCACGAGCGGGAGCGCGGCCTCGTCCACGTCCTCGGACTGGCGGGGCTTGCTCTTCCTCGGCCTCGGCCTCCTCGAGGCGAGCCAACAGACGTCCTGACCTCCTGATGGACATCTTACTGAAAACAAGACCAAGGGCATAGGAAACCTTAGATACGTCACTCACCAACAAATTGAGTATGATATACAAGCATGAAAATATTTCTAATATAATTCTAACACTCAAGAGGAAAAATCAATAAGAACAAATAACTCCATTAAGACCAAACAATCAGCATCCATTATGAGTACATAAGTTTCCTCGAGGCTCACTCAAGCCTTGGAGGTCACACACACAACAGCGATCTAATCTAGCGTTACATGGTCTCAAAAAGGGTGTGCACATCTAGGTGTGAAAAGACTCATAACGCATCATGCACCGGAACAGGCTCTCGGCTGCATGGATCAACTCTTGGAAACTACCTATCTTACAACTCTACTCTTATTAGCATGGTCATGCTCCAGTACGCTACTCGAAGCGGGCCTTCTTGTACCTCACTGGGTAGCGGTCCTCCTCGGGAAAGTCTTTGGGGAACATCCGTGACAGTCTGGCGTGAGCAGCCCTCACCTCCTGGGTCTCAACCGGAGTGGGCATGTCAGCCAGCGGACACAGGTGAAGCTTGAGGGCGAACAGGTGCAGCTTGAAGGTCTCCTTGCGGATCGCTCGCTGGTGCTCGGGAGGTAGCAGACCATTGAGCTCCTGAAGCTCATCCACTCGAAGAGAGTCAGCGTCCTCCCAAGTCCTCAGCATCCTCTTGCACTTGTCCAGCAAGAACACGGAAGTCCTGGTGAGTGCAGCGAGGTTGGTGGTGTTGGAGTACTGGTCCTCCATCAGCTCTGCCACCCTAGCCTTCTCACGAACCAGAGTGCGTCCCTGTGTGGCGAACTATGCATCCTTCTGGTCCAGCTTGGTGAAGAGACGGTGAACCTGGCCTCCTGCTTGTGTAGATCCTCCTTCGCGTAGAGCATCTCCTCTCGCGCGGTCACCCTCTCAGTCTCTGCCTGCACTGCCAAAGAGTTGGCGTGGCGTAGCCCTCGCTCGAGCTGCTCGACTCGCTGGCGCAGGGTACGGTTCTCCACGAGCAAACTCTGGCTGCGGGGCTGAAGCTCCTTCAGCTCCAGGGTAGTGTACTCCAGCCTGCTGAAGAGTGCACTCGTCTGCTCGCTCAGTCGGCAGGCGTGAGTGTCGAGGTCCACGAGGTAGCTCCCAGTGGTGACGAGCATGTCGTCGGACTCACGTAGGGGTCCCAGAACCACCTCCTCCTCGTAGAGTGCTGAAGGGTCTGGCAGTCTGTTCACGATCGGAGCCACTCTGAAGTAGTCCTGGGGGATCAGTCGCAGGTCTCCAACACTGTAGACGTCGCGGTACCTAGCCAGCAGGTGGCGAAGTACGTAGCTGCAGGCGGTGTCCACAGCGTTCCGGACGTTGAGTCCTGTGCTGTGCTCGAGCATCCCGGGGAAGCCTGGAAGCGTCGGGTGGGGTAGGATGGCCACCGTGCAAAGCACTAGTGGTCTCGACAGTGTGCGGACGTCCTCAGCGCGGTAGGTGACGTGCGTAGGGGGAATCCCCAGCCTGAGGACGACCCGATCTACCCAACTGGCGAGTCCCTCCATGTGCTCTGGGAGCAACTCCACCTCCTGACGAGCCATCTCCTGTGACACGAGAAAAATTTCTAGTTAGCGCAGGTGAGATAGAACTTTTCAAAGAAGGAAGAGTTTTTGTAAAATAAGTCAAGATTGGTATATAGCCAAAAGAGATAGTTTAGAGTCCTAATTTTCTAACGACCATTTCTAAGGGCACGTACTACGGTCAAGTACGGCTCTGATACCATCTGTAACGCCCTGGGTTTTCAAATAAGGAAAACCCAGCATTCTGTCTCGTGATAGTCTCTGGATCAGACGCTATCACTCACATGCATTCATCACAGATAAATATCACAGTCATACAGCGTAATAAAGCATTAGAGTACGAATAATAATCTGATTATTACATGTCCTGAATAATCGGAGTACATCAATACACACCTCTTGGCGGAATAACAAGAATAAGAGCCTACGCAGCGGCAGCTAGCTTCCAAAAGGTGTCTCCATCTTCATTCGTCTCCCACAGGCATCCTTGAGCGAAGCAACGTGCCCCCTCAGTCGTACCATTTGTCGGCGTTGTTGTCGAAGTCTGACTCGTACCCTACAAGCTCAGGGGCTATCCCCAAGGATTGGGATAGGTCCACGTCACCAACCGTATGCAAGCTTTAAGTGGCCTACTTCTAAGGGTAAAGAAAGTATCAAGGTAGTAGCTGGGTTTCCTATGCAGTAACAGCATAAATAGAGTAATATCTCCATAAATCCCACCATTTCCCATATCTCTCATCCGCAAACGGTTACACCTGGTCGCCCAGATCACCGTCACCATCACCTATCTCCATCTAGGGTCGGTGCGAGGACTCCCACTCCTCGCACCTCAATGGTTGCACCCGGATCCGCGAGGTAGAGGGAGCAACTCTCCTCTCCCCGAATACAACCACGGCTCACCATACACTCTCATCCTAAAAGGGGAAGGTAGAAATCCCAAAACGTAAGAGTCGGAGAAACAACAGGCATGTCCATCACTGAGGACGCGGCTATACGTATAGATCTAAACTCTGCAGAGCGTGTACACCAGTACCCAACTCGGAATAGTACCCGGACGGTGTACGGCCGACTGAGCCTACCCTACCGAACGAACACCTAGGAGTTACGATCCCATCCTGCATCCGGGTCTCGCTGCGGTCCTTCGCAAAGGTCCACTCCAGAACTGTGAAAATGCCCCCGTGTGGCCACACGGGGAACGCCCAAAGGGAAGGGACTTCACCCTAACCCTCTCACTGATACCCTCTATCCTACTGGCAGGTATGGTATCGCACTTGCTAGGGTCGAACGGCCCTATCCCCACTCTCGGCGAGGTGGTGTGTACGAAAGTCCCGAGTAACAGGCGACCCACTCGGTTTCAGACCGGGGCGAGCTCCTATCCTCCAAGTCATCACAAAATCCCCAACACCTGTGCTCCTAAAATAGTGTACCCGCCATAGGCACCATACTGGGCAACGTCCAAGAAGACGATCCCTGGCCCCCGATCCCAGATCGCGTTGTCTTGAGCTCACCCCCGCCAAAATATCCCAAAACACCTTCTCCTGCCGGTTTTCCCACACACGCCAAGAAACTACCACAATAATCCCAACACATGCATAGCAAGCTCAGCGTATCACCACGCATAAGTAAAGTAGTAGTAGTAGGTCAATCAAGGACAAGTATGTAAAAGAGGCTATGCACGGGTTCATCATATCCATCACTATGCAGTAAATAAAGCACTAGCAATTCTAATAGCCATGCCTAATGGGCATTCAAAGAAGGTCGGGCGTGAACCTATGTGCGAGTAGTCGTCGTAGCTGAGGTCGTCGTCGTAGTCCTGGTTCAGCTCTCCAGCTCCGGCGGCTCCTAGAATCGTATTTAAAATAAATAACTCAGCAGCTAATAGCAATAAATCCAAGATGAAGAGCAAATAAGATCAAACAAGGGGCAAACTCTAGCCTAGCACGGAGTTTGGATTTTTAGAAGATTTTCAAAAGAAGTTTTGTATTTTTCAGAGTTAAAACGGATTTATTATGAATTTCCAAAGATTAAATAGATTTCTGAAATTAAAATACACATACACAATAGCATTAACTTTTGGCTAGCTACAGGCTAACCCTAGCTGTCTCTAGCAGGGCTTATAGCCGGCGCCAGGCCAGCTCTAGCGCCTGCGTGGCGGCCACCTGCGCGGCTATAAGCCGGCGCATGCTGGCGTGGCCGCTCACGTGGCAGGTACACGCGGCGGGGCACGGCGGATCCCGGGTGATCCCCTGCGGCACGGCGTAGCGTGCGCGGATGTGTGGCTCGCGTGCGAGTGGTCCGCCGCATCGGATCCACCGGATCCTCTGCGGGTACGCGGGCGTGTGTTCGTGCGTGTGTAACAAAACCCCAGGGTTTTGGGGTCGCCGGCGGTAGGTGCTCGGTGAATTGCCCGTGAGGGACAGCGGCGCGGCCGAGGGCCTGCCGGCGGTGAGGGCGACCGGCTGGGGCTCTAGGTGACCAAAGGAGAAACAGGAGCATCCGTGGCTCATCTACGTGCACAAAGAGGCGGCTTGGCCGGGGAAGGCGCGGCAGCGGCGTGTCAGGGGCCACGGCGGCGATGTGGTCGCGTGGGCGCTAGGCGGCGAGCACCGGCGACGATGCGAGGGTGACCCAGATGCCCAGAAGAACGCGCGCGTGTAACAAGGGAACCTATCAAAGCAAGAACCGGGGTTTTAGCCCCTTCGCCTGTGTGCAAGCCACCGGCGCGGCCATGGCGGAGCAGCGGCGACAGCGACATGGCGACAGCGCGGTGTGCTACGGGCCGAGGGTGCGCCGGCGGTGTCAATGGCGGCCGTGTGTGTGGGTGCACGAGCTGGTGCTACGTCGAGCCGGCCAAGGGCCAGGCCTTCTCTCCTTGCGCGCGCGCGGGCGCGCGAGCTCTGGCTCGTCCGCGGCGCAGGGGAGGACGGCGACGGCGAAACGGCGACATGCGTGTCCTAAGGTGTCAAGGCAAGCGGCGGAGGCGAGCGTGTGCATGTGGTGAAGGCGGCGGCACCTGCAGAAAATTCCTAGCACGGCTCGATGGCCGGCTTCACACAGCGGTGTGCGCGGCGGCGCGGCAGCGGCGGTGACACGGTCTGGGCGTTCCCCCCTCGGCTCGAAGGCCGGGACCTCAACAGATGAGAGGGAGGGCGCGGTCTCACCTCAGTGGCCACAGGCCGAAGTGCGGGCGTCGGTGTAGAAGGGCGGAGTGGGGTCGTCGGCGGTGAAGAAGACGGGCGGCGCCGAGCAAAGGAAGAAGAAGAAGCAGGGGCGTCGTGGTCCTTGGCTTCCCGGCGTCCCTGGGCTTCCACGGGCGGTCGTCCGGCTTCGCGGCAGCCCCGGCGTGCTTGCGGACGGCCTCCGGGCTCCCTTCTCTTCTCCCCCTTCTCCTTCTCCTTCGGCGAGCTCTGGTGGGTGGCGAATGGGGAAAACTCCCCGGCGGCTAGGGTTGGGGAGACCCTGGGGCTACAGCGCAGCCTACTTATAGCGCGGGGTGTGGCGCAGGACGCGTGGACGGCGCGGATGCAAAGGAGGGGTGCGGGGCACGTCGCGACGGCGGCCATGGGCGGCGCGGCGTCGCTTTGGCGCGCCGGCGTCAGCCAAAGCGCTAAAGGAGGGGGATGACGGGGTGGTGTCGGCGTGACGTAACGTGGGGCCCGGCTGGCAGCGATACGGCGCGGGGGCGGTTGGTGTTACGCGGGCCGGCGGTTAGACGGGCCGCGATGGGCTGGACCGAGGGGTGTGCGGGGTATTAGATTTTCCAGGGAAAAGAGTAGAGGGGCCGTTGGTGGACTTCTCAAGCGAACACAAGGCCCAGCTTAACTTTATTCCTTTTCCTATTTCCTATTTCCTTAAACCCTAAACTATTTGGATTCAAATTTGAATTTAGAATTCAAATTTGATCCACACACCAATAAGATCCAAATAAAGCCAAATAAACTCCAAGTTTCTCACACTAACATTTTATATTTCCTAGAAATTTTATTCAATTCAAAAATAAATCTAGGAATTTTAGGGGAGAAATACGAAGACAACCTTAATTAATTTATCAAGCACTCAAATAATTCACCAAAAATTTTAAATCCTCATTTTTATAATTAACATTCCGTAATGAAATTGCGGGATGTTACAGTCAGCACTGCTATTGTCGTTGAACGACAGGAGGAAGGCCATGGCTACGCTATCCAGAGGCCGGTATATTTCGTCAGTGAAGTACTTTCAGAGTCCAAAGCTCGCTACCCTCCGGTACAGAAGCTACTCTATGCGGTTCTGATTACTTCACGGAAGCTCCTCCACTACTTCGATGAGTACAAGATTTCTGTGGTTACCAGTTACCCGCTTGGCGAGATACTACACAACCGGGATTCCACAGGAAGGATTTCCAAATGGGCTGTAGAGCTTGGCGCTCTATCGCTCGAGTTCAAGCCTCGCTCTACTATCAAGTCTCAGGCCTTGGTTGATTTCATGGCTGAGTGGCGGGAAAATCAAGTCCCAACTCCAATTGAGCGTCCAGAACATTGGGTCATGTACTTTGACGGTTCCCTCAAGTTGGAAGGTGCTGGTGCCGGGATACTTTTGATTTCCCCCAAGGGCGAGCAACTCAAATATGTTTTGCAGATCTTCTGGAAGGTCTCAAACAACGAAGCTGAATATGAAGCTCTACTGCATGGTCTTCGCCTTGCAGTCTCTCTTGGCATTACACGACTACTCGTCTATGGTGACTCCTTGGTGGTCATCAATCAAGTCAATGATTCTTGGGATCGTAATGCTGAGAACATGGATGCGTACTGTCAGGAGGTACGCAAACTCGAGAACAAATTATATGGTCTCGAGTTCCATCATGTGGTCCGCGACAACAATGTTGCTGCGGATGTCTTGTCGAAGCTGGGATCTACACGAGCTCAAGTGCCAGCTGGAATCTTCGTCCATGAACTTCACAAACCATCAATTCCGGAGCAATCATCTGCACCTACGACTACTTCAGTTCAGCCTGATCGAGAAGTGCTTATGATTGATGTGGACTGGAGAACCCCTTTCATCGACTACATTAAACATCAGTTGATTCCTGAAGACAAGTCAGAAGCCGAGCGCATCTCACGCCGCGCCAAGGCTTATGCTCTAGTTGGAGATCAACTCTACAAGCGAGGCGCAAGCTCTGAGGTACTCATGAAGTGCGTTTCTCGCGAAGAAGGCAAGGAAATCTTGGAGGAGACACACAAAGGAATCTGTGGTAATCACGCTTCTTCCCGCACCTTGGTGGGAAAAGTGTTTAGACGTGCTTTCTACTGGCCTACAGCTCTTGCTGATGCAGAGGAACTAGTCAAGAAGTGCCAGGGATGTCAATTCTTCGCCAAGCAACAACACGTTTCTGCCTACAAGCTCATCATGATACCACCAACTTGGCCTTTCACTTGCTGGGGGCTAGATATGATTGGTCCTCTCCCAAATGCGCCAGGAGGATTCAACAGAGTTCTGGTGGCTATCGACAAGTTTACCAAGTGGATTGAGGTCAAGCCTGTTACCTACCCCAAGGCTGATAGAGTCCTCGACTTCTTGGATGAAATTGTACATCGCTATGGGTTCCCTAATCGCATTATCACAGACCTGGGTTCCAATTTCAACAATCACCAGCTCTGGGAGTACTGCGAGAACAGTGGAATTGACATCCGGTACGTCTCCGTCGCTCACCCACGTGCCAACGGCCAAGTGGAATGCGCCAACGGGATGATACTCGATGCTCTCAAGAAGAGACTGTATGATGCTGCAAACTCTAAGGGCGGCAAATGGATCAAGGAACTACCCAATGCACTCTGGGGGCTGCGCACTCAGCCTACTACCCCCACAGGGCAGTCACCTTACTTCCTAGTCTACGGCTCTGAAGCCGTTTTGCCTGCTGATGTCATGTGGCGTTCTCCGACGGTTGATCAGTACGAAGAAGGCGTAGCTGAAGAAACAAGACAGACAGATATCGACAGTCTCGAGGAAGCTCGCTGTAACGCACTCATTCAATCCGCTCGGTACCTTGAGAAGATTCGCCGTTACCATGACCGCAACATTAAGGAACGCTCCTTCAACGTTGGTGACTTAGTCCTTCGTCGCATCCAGAATACGACAGGATTACACAAACTCAACTCGCCATGGGAAGGTCCTTTTTCTGTTGCAAAGGTTACTGGCCCAGGCTCATATCATCTTCAAACTCTAGAAGGCGAGGAAGTCGACAACTCATGGAACATCGACCAGCTTTGTCGCTTCTACCCGTAGGGGGTCTCAACAACCCTCTCGAGACGGCTACGGCTGTAAACAACTCATAGGGGGCCTCATCAACCCTCTCCAGGCAGCTTCGGTTGCAACCACTCAACAGACAGCTACGGTTGTCACCACTCGTAGAGGATCATGACAATCCTCTCCAGACAGTTTCGACTGTACATTCTCATGGCTTTCCGCTGCGAGCACCCGTAGGGGGTTTCATCAACCCTCTCCAGGTAGTCTCATTCTGCAACCTCGTAGGGAGTCATGATAACTCTCTCCAGACGATCCTGTATCGTATAGGGCAATAAGTGGCACTTGTTGTCCATGTCTCTATTTTTCAATAAGAGGCTTCGGCCTAGAGTAACACCCTTCTGGTAGGGTCTCAGTGGAACTCTCATACAAGTTGCTGCTACAGCAAGGATGAGTTCATCACACTGTCCCCTATGGTCTTACTCATTCTTCGGAACATCCTTGCGAGTACTCTCTCACTAGGCTCCTAGCCTCAGAGATACTTAAGACATTGTAAACTCTGTACAATGTATTCAATAATAAAGTTGTTTATCCTATATTTCGACTTGTTACTGTCCTTTACTTATTCACAACAAAGCCTTCTTTCACGCTGCTACAGCTAAGGTGTTCAACTCGTTGTGGATAAGTTCTTTTCGAGTACTCTCTCACTAGGCTAATAAGCCTCAGAGGTACTTAAGACATTGTAAACTCTGTACAATGTGTTTAGTGCAAGTCGCTACTCTACATCGACTTGTTACTATTCTTAGCTTATTTCATGACAAAGCCTTCTTTTACGCTGCTACAGCTAAGGTGTTCAACTCGTCATGATTAAGCTAACGTTCTTCGGAACATATCTACACTTGAGTACTTCTACTCGTGTTTCGTATCTCTTTTTGCAGCCAAACACTCAATACCAACTCGAGTACATGGCCAACACACAAGCATACAAGGGATCCAGATAATTGATTTCCTCAAGTTTTCAATTATATTACATAAACACTTGTTCGGGATTACACTTGTTTTTCCCTAGTGCTTCTACTCTACAGGTACATCTAACGGAGATCGATGAACTTGGAGACTGCTTCCGCGATTGGAGAAGTCTGTTGCATCAACTCGTTGAGCCTGTCATCAGAGCAATCTCCAGATCTGCCGTTCATGATGACCGTGAGATCTGCCTCGGCATAGAAAGACTTGATGAAGCTCAAGACTTGATTCGAGATTGTGCAAGCCAGCCTTTGAGCGTACTCCAGAATCTTCTTCGGCGTATCTTTCAACCTCTCCACAAGTGGACGAGGCTGAACTCCAGCAACCCTGGGCTCGAAGAGATTGGCTACTGGCTCGGCTGCTTTCGTCAAGGCTTTCAACTCTGAGCGCAGGCCTTCGGCTTCTTCAATCATGGTCTTCAGCGACTGCATGCAAGTCAACAAGTCATTCCAGCCCGCTAGGCGAATCTCCATTTCACGCTCAAGTTCGAAGCATCGCACCTTATAGTCTGCCTCAAGATCCATGCGAGTTGCTTCTTCACAATTATAGGCCAGCTGCCAGTCCAGCGCCTTGTTCTTGAACTTCTCAACATCTTGAGTCAACTCTGCAAGAGGTCAAGGCTACTTATCAGATGCAGGATGCAAGAACAAAGTACTCTATAACGAATTCAGAAAGGGAGATTACCTTTATTCTTTTGGCGCAGAGACTTGTTCTTACCAACAACGTCATCTTTTTGGGCTGTCAGCTTTTGGATCTTGTTGTGGTACTCAGCGGCGTTTCCATCAAGTTTCTCTTGCAGCTTCAGAGATAAAGCTTTTTGCTCCTTGAGTTCTTCTCTGAGCCGTGCAACTTCTTCGATGTCAGCCGCGTGTTGCTCAAGCAGGCGAGTTTTGCGTTTCGACTGCTTGACTACTTCCTGCAAGGGCGAAAACAACTTAACAAGTCAGAGACAGGATATCTTTGGCTAAAAAGTACTCTACAAGAGACTACAACTTACCGCAAAGAGCTTCTCGGCGCTGCGGAATATCTCGTTGTGAGCTTGCAAGTTGTCCTCATCCAGGCATGAATCATCGTATGGCATCAAGTCTTCAGCCATGGATTGAGTACTCGTGCTCGCCGCAGAGTATCTCGCGGTGCTGCGCAGAGGAGCCGGGTCTTCAATGATTGGCTCATGCGGCACTATGCGGTCCTCCGAGTTGTCTTCAAGCGCCAGCTGTGCATCTATTTGGCGCACGGGGGCTTCAGCAACCGGGACTTCTTCGTGGCGCAGTACGGTTTCTGGATCAGCCTCCAAGCCTTCATTCACCACGGCTTCAATATCATCAGGATCTTCAGCCCTGGGCTTGGAAGCTGCCTCCACCGCTGCCCTGACCACATCGCTCCAGAGGATGCGCAGTGCATGTGCAGCATCAGCTTCAGCGGGTACTTCTTGGCGCTATGGAAGTACGTCTTCTTGTTGCTCTTGAGGAGTCTGGTCTCCTCCAGCAGCATTACTTCCAGAGGCACCCCATTTCACATCAGTGGATTTTCTGCATCAACAAGTTGGTCAGCAAATTCAAAGTGAGCAATTTTAATAAGTACTCGAGTACTTAGGTACTTACAGAGTAGCTCGGGGCACCGAGACCTTCGGCCCCAGCATGTCGAAAAAAGAAGGCGCCGCCGGCACCTCTGGAACACTTTCCACCGGCGGCACACTTCCTGGTACCGCGGCTTCTTGTTGCTCATGCGCCACCTTCTCGACGGTTGACGCTGGAACCACCTCGGGTTCTGTTATTCTTGGGGGGCTACTTGAGGGTACATTGGTTGTACTCTCAATAACCTGCGCAAGTAAAAATTAAAGACATTACAGCAGAGAACAAGTATTCAATACGACATTGACTACTAAAAGGTTCTCCAACACTTACTGTAATGGAGGGGAGGCCTGTGATCTTCTTCACAGCCCGCTTCCCCACCGTGGTTCTCTTCTTCCGCGGCGGCAATGTCACATCATCTACGAGAGATGATACTGGCCTCTTCGATGCTCCTGCGGTGAGGCCACAGGGGATGGGCGCCCCAGAGTACCCGTAGCGGCTCTTCACTTCAAAGCGCTGTTGAAGTGTTTGGCCGTCATCGTCGCTTGAGGAGGCGTCATCCACCAAGACTTCTTCTTCTTCCCCTTGAGCAGATCGACTACTCTCGAGGACTTGAGCCTCAACTCCAGTTGGCTCTCCTTCGGGTGCTTGTGGTGGATCCTCGGGACGAGGAGGAGGGTCAGACACAAATTTCAAGACATCCTCCTGTGAAACAAGGCAAATGTTAGCTACTCAACTACTTATAATAAGTACTCGGGGGCTAGTACTTGGAAACTTACCAGACGTGGAGGGTTGTCAGCATTGTACTCTGGGACAACTGCAGGAATTCCGTGAAGATTTTTGAAGATCCTCTGCAGTCTCTCCATCACAAGATCATCGCTGATATCTTCAGCGGATAGCCTTGAGCCATCATCAGCTCCAGTGTACTCGAACCTGAGATGCTCCTGCTGCATCAAGGGTTGTACCCGTCGCTTCATGAAGCTGATGGCTACTCTCTCTGCAGTCAAGCCTTGCGCCTTCTTCTGCGCAATCTTCGCCAACAGCTCTGGGATCTGGATGCACCCCTGCATCGTTGGTTCGTCCTTCCAGAGCCTGTCGTACACAGGAGCGAACATGCTTGGCTTCGGCAGCTGAGGTGGGGCGTTGTCGATGTAGAACCATCTGGTCTTCCAGTCTTGATTTGAGTCAATCAAGTCATACTTAAAGTACAACTCTTGTGCCTTCTGGCGCATCTGGAGACCGGCACCACCAACTACCACCAGGAAATTTGCATTGGGCTGCGGCTTCAGGAGGAATATTTTCCTAAATAACGTCCAATACGGGCGGATTCCAAGGAAAGCTTCGCAGAAGTGCACGTACACTGCAATCTGGAAGATGCTGTTGGGGTTGAGGTGAATATGCTCCAACTTGAAGAAGTCGAGGAAGCCCCTGAAGAAGTCCGATGACGGCAACGTCAATCCACGCTCAACGAAGTGGCTGAACATCGGGATCTCATCCGGGCTCTTCTCCATCGGCCACGCATCTCCAGCGGCTGCACTCCATCCAGCAACTGCTTTCTCGCGTAGCAATCCGCCGGCTTCGAGGGCCTTGATATCTTCTTCCCTCATCTTGGACTTCTTCCAAGAGACGACCTGGCTCGGGGGCTTCGTGATGACCACTGTCTTGTACTTCAGCTTCGGCAATTGATTTTTGCCGCGGCCGGACTTCCTCTTCTGACCCTTGGACGGCGTCGGCTTCATCCTGTCAGTCACGAGAGTCTTCTTTCGCATCGACTCGAGGACTGCGAGGGGATGGAGGCGCAAACTCTTGGAGGTGTGGACGCTCGAACTCTGCGGCAGCTACGGATGCTAAGGTTTTTTGGATCTAACGGCGAATGGGAGCAATGAAACCCTAAAGGATACCCCTTCGGGTATTTATAAAACAAAAACCGTAACGGTTCGACCTGGTGACCCTTCGTATTTCAACAGATTGGTTTCACACAGGAAAACTTTTCGGCTAAGTCAAAGGACTAAAATCCAAGACCTGCTCGGCTCCATCTCGGGGGCTCGACTACTCGATGGAATTGGATTTCATTCAGCTACAGTTCACTGAATTCAGACCACCATTCTACAGTCAGATTGGACCCTTAAATTCGAGAAAGTACTCGACTCAAGGCTCGGGGGCTCCGTGCCACGTGTCCGTCAGTTTTTCTCAAAATTTTATGGGATTATTTGACAAAGACTACTGATTGACCCTCAACTTGAATTGTCAATTCGAACTAAGCCTCGGGGGCTACATCCATATAGGATGCGATTTTTGCAAATCGCATTCCTATATTATTTCTTCGGATTTTCTGAGGACTTTTCAGAGTAAGATCAAAGAGTAGAAGATTGACCCTCAGCTTGAATCTTGGATTCGACCTAAGACTCGGGGGCTACATTCCATATGAAATGCGATTTTAGTAATCGCATTTCTATATGGATCTTTGATGCAAAGATTTCAAGAATGAAGCGGGTATTATTGAAGACCTTCAAGGGAAGTACTCGGGGACGCTTGGGAACAACTCGAGAAGACTTCAAGACTACTCGTGGAGTTAGATGGAGTACCTTCCAGCCTCGTGATGATTTAAGTACTATTGAAGATTGAAGCTTGTAGAACTCGGGGACGCTTGAGAGCTACTCGTGGAGACCTTCAAGACTACTTGGAGCATCGCACTCGACTACAAAGTACTCAGGGGCTTATCGACCGGGCATCCCTGGGCCCACCAACACATTGTGGTCCATACCCGGGAGATGAGTTCCTATACATATGGACTACTCGACTAGTGGGCCACGGTGCTGGTATCGTGGACCACAAGGCAAGACAAGACGAACAAGGACTTGTACTAAGACTAGGATAGCTTTCCATACCCTGTATAGGCTACTCCGGGTCCTACTCGAATAGTACCCTTGTACCAATCTGACTTGTAACCCTGCCTCCCGTGGCATAAAAGGCGAGGCAGGGACCCCTCTCAAAACATACGCAATCAATACAGAGCCACACAGCATACAGGACGTAGGGTATTACGCACATTACGGCCCGAACCTGTCTAATTGTGTGCCCCGTGTCTCACCATCGTGTTCCTGATCTCGGCGAGCCCCACCGCACAATCTACTACTTCGGGTACCCCGTCGTAGGCTCGTCTAAAACACTGACAGTCATCTCCTCAATTGAGGTGGCGTGGATGACTCCATAGAAGGTTGGTTTCCACTCCTCTTTATACTTATTTTACCTACAATCAAATAATCTCTAAGGACAAGTGGAACTGCATTATTCTTAATAAAATGCATGCAAGAAATGCAATTGCCTTCATTTGTGTGAGGATATCGACGGCCAAAAGTGGTACTTAACAGCCGTCAACAGGGACACAAGGATTTTATACTGGTTCGGACCTCCAGAGAGTAATACCCTACGTTCAGTTCGTATTGCTTGTGTTATTTGCACTAGTTTGTAATAGGGAGATCTATACAAACAGGCGAGAGAGGGATGAGCTCCCAAGTCTCTGGTGTGTGTGAACGAGCTCAGTCTGGCGACCGGCTGGAGGAGGAAGAAGATAGAGAGAGCTCCTAGAGGAAGGAGGAAAGTGACGATGCCCCTCGCAGGAGGCCCGGACTCCCCTTTTATACTTCAAGGGGAGGTTGTAAATAAGTAAAAGTATGAGAGAGGGAGAGAGTACAGTCAAAGGGAAAACAAGGGAAAGCTCTTGTCTATGTCGCGGGTCCCGCTGTCTTGGTTTCAAGTGAATGGTGTTGGGGGCCTGCGCACTGCTGTAGACGTTGTGGATATTTATTATCTAATTCCCAATCGGTACGGCCCAGAATGTGTAGAGTAGAGCATGGTATGGCGGAAACGACCTGGGCTAGGTGGGGTCTTCTCAGAGTTCCTTGGCGAGAAGGAAACTCCTACTCGGACGGGGAGGAGGCCACCCGAGCGAGGCGGAGACCACCTGAGGGAGCACGACGGAGACCAGTCGAGCAGGCTTGCATCCGGGACAGCAAACCACTCGGTTGTTCCTAGTTTGATGTCACATGACGTCATGGCTCCACTTTTGACCGTTTTTCTTCACAACAATAAATCCAGAAATACTATTCCAAATACTCTAATGGCCGGTGATGAAGTACTCGAGCGCGGGAGGAGGTGCTGGTTTGGTTTTGTTATCTCTTATTCGTTATTTTTAGGTGTTCCTAATATAGGGATCCAACAGTAGCCCCAGATCCTAGGAGAGAGTGATGAGAAACGATCCGATCTTTCATAGTGAAATGGCGAAGAAACAAAGATAACTAGCGCAGCGTTCCAATCTGATGAACAGATGCAATGCTACACCATAAAACCTCCTACCCGTGAACACACAAGAGCACGATCAGGAAGGGATGAATCATATAGATTCGGCGGGTAACCCAAGAAACAAGTTCTTGATCTACTCGACAAGCTTATGGGTTTGAACAAGATCTCACCAAAACTTGATAACAGGGATGAACCCTAACGGCACACGGCCGGAACTCACACACGATGGTTTAACTCATTATCAAAACCCTCCTTACAATGACGCATGCACATATCTATTTATAGGCAGCACACATGTACACACCTTGGCATGCAAGCCAAAAGTCCCTGTAGGATGGAAACTAAATATATGGAAACAAAGTAACCCTTTTACATCTCGGGTTGACACTTTATTAAAATATATGAGTAAATAAATAAGCTAACAGAATCACGCATGCACTATTTTTATAATGGTTTATGTTACGTGAGAGACCAACTAATTAGCTTATGGCGGCACCCAAGGATTACGCTGACCCCTGAAATCCATGATGATCCCTTTCTTTGCACGGCAAGAACAGGAATAGAAAATATTTCTTATCACTCAATTTATTTCCTTCTTTATCTCCAAAAATATCTCTAGTAGTTGCATTTCAAAAATATATTTTTCTTGGATCTGTTATGGCGCAGAAAAATCTCTGGTGCAGTTGATTTACACCGTTGCCTTGCATCTTCCACACAAATAGCAGCGGCAATTTCATACAAAACATATTGCTCAGTTCAATTAATTTCAGAAATAACTGTTGTAGCCATGGTCATATCAGAGAGTCACTGACTCGTTCCCAGGCTCAGCAGTCGTAGTGAGGAGGGAGCCTTTGCTCCTTCTGCAGGGGCGCGCGAGCGCATCCGCCGGGTGTAGCCCCCAAGCCTTTGGGAGAGCAGGATGCTCTCGCAAAGGCTTAGAGTTTTGTGTAGGGTTTGTCCTTGTGGTCGGGGGAGGACTCCGCTACCTTGACGCTAAGAAAGAATCGGCCGGCAATAACTCTTTTTGCATAAATAAATAAGCTGGAAGTCTTTTCAACCAAGACAATAAGCATCTTAGAATTTATTAGCAATTATGCCCGACCCTGCCTACTGTTATTAAAACTAATTGTCCCCTCGAGGAACGATATTCTCCATAATTTCAGGCAGCGTTCGTCGTCGAGACTAGCGCAAGGGGAGCCTAGCGCGAAGCTTTGGTCCATCAACCTCAAGGCAAATTCTGCCTTAACTGACTGGAAATCGCCGTAAGCAGGATACGAGGCTGAAAACGCCTCTACAGCCCATTAAAGCCTTGGAGTTCGAAAGCTGGCCCATCGAAGGGTTCGACACCTACTCCCGGGTACCCCGTCGAGCGAGGGGCGGCGAAGGATAGGCCCCAGCGTCCAACACTCGGGCGCACGAGTGTTACGAGCATCCCGAGCTGCGTTCGAGTCCTGATGGAAAGTAAGATCATGGTTTTTTTCTGACGGAAAGGCAAAGAGCCACTGGGTCCGGTCGAACGGACTCGGGAACTAGATGATATCGCCACCAGGAATCTGAATCCGATCACTAGCTGATCCATCTGTAACTCGACTAGCGGGATGCCGGGGCTTCACTCAAACTAGCCCGTTATCAGCTCATACAGACGCTGTGTTTTTGGCCAACGAGGTAAAAATGCGGCACAGACCGACCCCTCGACCGACACCCTGCATCGTGCGGGATCTCAAGGGTCAAAATCGCAACCAGAGACGTGTGAGGTCGGATCACGATAAAACGGGGATAAGAGAACACACACGTCCGGGTAGAGGCCTCTGGACAAGTTCACCTTTCCCTCACGAGCTCAGGGGCTGCACCGCCCCCGACGAAACAATACTCGAACCTGCAAATGAGTCGACGATGCTCGATGCGTGTCTACGGCATTGAAACGCTGACCCTGTGACCAAGTCTATAACTCGCTACAGAACTCTCTTTGGGATGTTTGTGTTTACTCTCTGTTCAAACGCTTTATGTCAGTGGATTTTTTGGCTCCTACCTACCAAAGTTTATCTTTTATTTGTTCCTGGTTTGTTCTGAGTTGTTGTCACATATTATGTATGCTGACATGCTTTCTTTTTCGAGCACTACCATGAATAATACAAGCCGCTATCGATCTTGGAAAGTACTCTCATGGAATGTGAGAGGTAGTAATGATGACAGAAAATGGATTTCTATTAGAGATAAAATTTGTGAAGCCTCCTGTGACATTGTTTGCTTACAGGAAACCAAGAGACCTCACTACCAAGAGACCTCACTTTGATGAACAATCTATTAAGCAATTCTGTCCTCGTTATCTAAATAAGTTGTCTTTCCTCCCCTCTTGTGGAGCATCAGGAGGCTCTATCATCATTTGGAATGGGGCTAAATTTGAGGGTTAAATGGCCTTTCAAAATGACTTTGCACAGTCTGTTTTATTCACCTCCCTCCACTCTGGTGATACATGGATTCTTACAAATATTTACGCTCCTTGCACGGATGACGGCCGGGTCCTTTTCATCAATTGGTTCAAGCAAATTGCAATGCCAAACGACATTGACTGGCTCATTGTGGGTGATTTCAACTTGATTCGAAAATTAGAAGATAGAAACAAGCCGGGGGCCAACATAAATAATATTTTGATGTTCAATGTTGCTATCAGTGCCCTTGGTCTGGTTGAGATACCTTTAAAAGGAAGACATTTCACCTGGTCAAACAAGAAAGAATCTCCTCTGCTAGAACGTTTTGACTGGTTCTTCACCTCGGTTTCTTGGACAAATAATTATCCCAACACTTTAGCTCACTCCCTAACAATGGAAGTCTCTGATCATGTGCCATGCGTTGTTACCATCAACACTGAAATTCCTAAATCCAAGATTTTTCCACTTTGAAAATTATTGGATGGAGCATGATCACTTTTTGGCAGTGGTACAACATGGGTGGAATGTAGCAGTCTTAGAATCAGACGCGGCTAAATCAATTACAGCAAAATTCAGGAATCTAAGGAGAGTCCTCAAAGCTTGGAGGAAAACTATTTCTAGCCTATCAGAATCTATTGAAAAAATCAAGCCCCTGATTGAATTCTTTGACATCTTGGAGGAACACAGAGATCTTGCTATTTATGAATGGAATTTTAGGGATATTCTGAGAGACAAATTAATTTCACTTTTAAGGCAGCAGAAGATTTATTGGAAGCAAAGAGGTCAAATAAAGAGAATAAAATTTGGTGATGGGAACACCAAATTTTTTCATGCGAATGCTACCATCAAACTAAGGAAGAATGCAATAACCTCCATAAAAGACTCAGATGGGAATGACCATTTTGATCACAAGAAAAAAGCAGATATCCTTTGGGAAGCATACAAGGACAGGCTTGGAAAATCAGAATTCTCTCAGGTTAGTCTTATTTTGATTGACCTTATCCATGAACATTCAGATCTTCTCTCATTGGAGGAGCCTTTTAGTAAGGAAGAAATCGACAATGTAATCAAAGAACTCCCTCTTGATAAATCTCTAGGACCAGATGGTTTCAACGCGGTTTTATCAAGAAATATTGGCCTATTATTTGCAGTGACTTCTATAATTTGATAGACAGCTTTTTCCATGGCGAACTCTGCATCCAAAGCATCAACAGATCTTATGTTACCTTGATCCCCAAAAAGGACAACCCTTCAACAGTCTCTGATTTTAGGACCATCTCTCTGCTCAATTGCACTATCAAAGTGATCACTAAACTTCTAGCAAATAGACTGCAGCTGAAAATAAAGGATATTATTCACCAAAATCAGTATGGCTTCATCAAGTCAAGGACAATCCAAGACTGCCTAGCATGGTCATTTGAATATCTACACCTCTACCATCAGTCAAAAAAGGTGCTTCTAATTCTTAAACTAGACTTTGAGAAAGCCTTTGACAAGGTTGAACATAATTTCATGCTTCAGGTTATGAATCGGAAAGGTTTTGACCCAAGATGGATGTCATGGATGAAAATGATTTCAATTCTGGGACTTCTTCCATCCTTCTGTCAGACAAGGTGACCCACTTTCACCTCTTCTTTTTGTTCTTGCTGCTGACACCCTTCAATCACTTCTTAACAAAGCTAAAGATGATGGTCTGCTTGAACTTCCCCTTGCTATGGGGGCTGGATCTGATTTCCCAATTATCCAATATGCCAATGATACACTTGTTATCATTGAGAGCGATGAACGCCAACTGAATATTCTCAAAGAAATTCTGGAAATTTTCTCAAAGTCATCAGGGCTAAAAGTCAACTACAGCAAATCAATGGTTGTCTCGATAAATACTCCAGAAGATAAAATGTCTGTTCTGGCAAGCATTCTTGGATGTGTTGTTGGCTCTCTTCCTTTCACTTACCTAGGCTTACCCTTGGGAACCTCAAAACCTTCAGTTAAGGATTTCATGCCCTTAGTTAAGAAGTGTGAGAGCAGGCTGTTGGTTACTTCTAGGCTTCTTGATCAGGGAGGTAAATTAATTTTAGTAAATTCAGTTCTATCTTCCATGCCAACCTTCTTGCTATGCTCCATGAAACTTCACAAAATAGTTTTGGATCAACTAGACAAGTACAGAAAACACCTACTTTGGAAAGGATCATATCTCAATGCTAAAAAGCCACCAAAAGCAGCATGGCCTATGGTCTGTCTGCCCAAGGAGGAAGGTGGTCTGCGAGTAATTGATTTAAGGGTTCATAATGATGCATTGTTGCTGAAACATCTACACAAATTCTTCAACCATGCAGACATCCCATGAGTTCACTTAATATGGAATAATTATTATAACAACGGTCAATTGCCAGGTTTGGTTAAAAAGGCTCATTTTGGTGGAAGGACCTTGTAAAATTATTTGATCAATTTCGAGGATTGGCAGTACCATGTGCTGGAAATGGGAAGACTGTATCTTTATGGGATGATCTCTGGTGTGGTACTATTCTTAAGTTAAAATACCCAGAGCTTTACTCTTTTGCAAAAAAGAAATCTATCTCTCTTAATAAGGCAGCTGAAGCAGTAAACTTCCACTCCCTTTTCTCTCTTCCCCTGTCTGCAGAAGCCTTCCCACAGTACATCAGGTTGCAAAATTCAGTCACTCAGCTTCATCAGGCAAATGTAGAGGATACCTGGTCTTATATTTGGGGAAATGAGATCTTTACCCCAAATAAAGCTTACAAAGTAATGAAGGGACATATGCAGGTCCACCCAACTTTTAATTGGATTTGGAACTGCAATTGCCTTACCAAGCACAAGATTTTCTTTTGGCTAGTCCTAAAAGATAGGATAAGCACCAGAGAACTCCTCAAAAGAAAATCAAAGCAACTTCCTTGTTATAACTGCGTCCTTTGCCAGCTTGGTGTAGAAGAATCTGTTCTACACTTGTTTCTTTTTTGCCCCTTCTCAAAGCAGTGCTGGAGCTCCATTGGTATCCAAGTGGATGAGTCTCTAACTGGTTATCAAAATCTGGAATTATTCAAAATGCAAATTAGCAAGCTTTCTTCATGGAGATAATAATTATCATGGCCTGGAGTATATGGATTTCAAGAAATAATTTAATCTTTGAGAACAAACCTGCCTCTGTTCAAGGTTGCAAAACTTTATTCATCAATGAATTCACAGACGTTCTTCACAAGGCCAAGTCTAAGTACTTCCCAGAGATGAGTATTTGGCTTCAGTCAACCTTGTAACTTTTTCTTGTTTACTTTTTCTTACCCCTTAGGGTTTTGTAACTTCTTTGCCTTTTAATATATATCTAGTAGGGGGGCAAACCCCTCCTGTTCTCTCAAAAAAAAGTCTATAACTCGCTCGCAGGCTCGGGTTGCTCGGGTTGCTGGTGAGCTGTGTTTTAGCTCCTGTGAGCCTGTGATGGATTTCTGAAAAACAAAAAAATTACTGTCCAAACACTGTTGACAAATATTAAAGACACCGGTGCACTAGTACAGAACAAGCTTTTAGTGACGGGTTTCAGGAGCCCATAGTGATGGAGTATAGTATAACTTTCAGAAAAAGACAGCTAACAGTTCGGAAGAAAAACCGCCATAAATGTTTGGACGGCTGCAGGAACAACCGTCCGACATTGGCAACTGAGAAAAGAAAAACAAGCCAGAGAAATGGCTAGCTTCTCCCCCACCAGCACTAGGCCCCCGCCGGGCGACCGCCCCCACACGGGCGCCGCCCCGGCAACCCTGCCGCGTATCCTCCGCCGCAGCCCCACAACCCAGCCTGGCTCCAACCAGCACCAGCCCCAGCCGACCAAGACCTCCTCCGCCGAAGAGAGCTTCTTCCTCGACACGCCGCCCCCGCCGCCAAGCCGAGGTCAACCCCGTCGCGACGAGGTCGAGGTGGTGCCCCATTCGCCGGATCTGCGTCATGCTTCACCGGATCTGCACCGCGCCTCTCCGGATCTGCCTGCCACCTACGTAGAGGTCGTCAAGCGGGGAGCTGGATCTCCGCCCCGACGCCGGCCGCACCGCACCGCCTTTACTCGTCCTCGGCGCCCCAACCAAGTTAATCAATTCGCAGATCTTCCGCAAAGGGGCGCGCGTCAGCAATGAATGCGCCACGACGAAATCCAGCGGAGGCAGAGCCCCTCCCCTTCAAGGCATCGCGGGCATTCATCACGGCTCCGGGCCACCAGCCCGCCACGACGCGACATCAAGACGACACCTGAAGAGGGTTGGACGCCAGCTCGGCGCCGCAGCGGCAGGGCATGGAGGGAGCGCGTCCCTCTGCCCTGACACGACCTTCGACGCGACCTTCCAAAAGCCCATCAAGCTGGAGCATTCAAGCCAGCTGTCATCTGCCGCTCTCCGTACCTTCCATCGTGCCATAGAAGGACGTTGCTTCAAATGCCTTGCCAGGGATCACCGCGCAGCTGCCTGTCGGGATCCTTTCCGCTGCCTCCTCTGCCTCCGTTCGGGACACAGGGCGCACAAGTGACGGCCTCTAGTGCGCCGCTCGACACCTCCTCCGCCACCACCACCAGCTCCGCCACCGCCACCACCTTCGCCGCCACCTCCCCCGCCACCTCCACCCCCACCGGTCATGGCGGTCGGCGACCCACAGAACCGCCCCGAGAAGGAGATGGTCTTCGTCCCCAACTCGTTTGCCACGACGCGCGACGCGAAGGACTGGGAGGCCTGCGCGCTCGTCCCCTGGGCAATGCACCTGCCTTGCCACGCTGGTGCCCGCGACATTGAGAACCTCCTCATCGACGAGCTCAAGCTGCTACCGGGGGACATTGCCATGACTCTGCACCAGCCGGAGCCGTACCTGATCCACTTCGTGCACGCGCACCACGCCGCGATGGCGGAGATCAAGGGATGCTTCGCGAGGCAAGGTATTGAAATTTGTTTGCGCCCTTGGCGCAGTCTCTCGCACGCTCTCGGCTTCAGGATCTTCTACAGGGTCAAGCTCTGCCTCGACGGCATCCCGGACCATGTCTGGACGCCGGAGATCGTGGAGTGAGTGATCGGACATCACTGTGCGCTGCAGTGCATTGTCACGGACCTCGTCCAGCCGGCGGACTAGAGGCATATCGAGCTCTGGGCCTGGACACGCGACCCAGACAAGATCACCAAGAAGGTGTGGCTGGGCTTCACCCACCAGCCAATCGACGGCTCTTTGGCGGCGTTCGTCACCACCGAACCCCTGGCCGCTGTAGATGCCTGGCATCAGGGGGTCCGCTACAAGGTCTTCATCCACATGCCGATCGTCGAGGACTACACGGTGGCGGCAACAAGCCTGCAGGAGACAATCAACAACCCAGCTGGATTCACACCGGTACGCACGAGGTACGACTCGCGCTACAGGCTGGTCGACGGCTCCCCCCCCCCACAGCACGCTCTACGTATCCTGCCAAGCTCCCACGTCCGCCACAGGAGGGTGGCGCTCAGGGGCGCGGCGGGGACAACCGAGCGGCGGCCGGCAACATTGCGGCCGAACGTGGCGACCGTGACAGCGGACACGGCCACGCTCCTCGCACCGTTATGCGCGGTGGTCGGGACTTGTGCGAGGAGGAGCGCAACGCGCGCGCGGCGTGCATCTTCGTCCGCGACGAGCGCGGCGGCCACACCGAGCGCGGAGACTAAATAGGGCGCGGCGCGCACGGCGAGCGCGGCAACCGCGACACCAGAATCAGGCTCGGGGAGCGCACGGGCCGCGCTTCACGCGACCTCAGGCGCCGGGACTCCAGAAGCCGAGGGCAATGCCATTCTTCGTGCAAGGACTTCACCTGGCCAACCCGCCACCACGACGACGACGACGACGGCGACTACGACCACCCGGGCGATGGCAAGCTAACCGGGGCTGCCTTCTGGGGCTTCGACAAGGAGGGGTCCATCCGCCGGGAACGAACACGCTCTCCACCTCGCCGTAGCGGCCAAGGGTACCGGGGACATGTCGGCGTACCAACCACGCCCCAGGACCAGTTCGCGGTGACGCTTCAGAGCTGCATGCCACCTGAAGAGGGAGAGCTGAGAAGTGCAGGTGCTAACGACGACAACTTTGTTGGTAAGACTTGCAGGCTGCTGGCTTCTTTCCCTTTGGGTGGCGGGGGGATTTCAGCTTGGACAGGGCCGGCCACGGTGCCGGTCTCCCACGTCTTCGACAACATCCGGGCGGACCTGCACTTGACGCCGGCAGTGGTCTTCCCAGAGACAGACCCTGTGCCGTCGGTGGAACAGGTGGCGGCGGCCCTGAACTGCCTTGAGCTTCATCTGAGCGGGGTGTGCTCGCTGGACGACAGCCCGCCGGCGGCGACGCACGACTCCGCGGCGGAAGGGCACGCGGGCGCACCTGCCCAGCCTCTGGATGACGACCTGCACGCCGGGGCGCGAACGGACGACAACCTGCACGTTGGGGCGCGAACGGGGGTCGATACCCTGTTCTGCACCCCCGGCACCTCTACTCCAGCAGCCGGCTGCACGCTGGTCCCGTCCGCGCCTCACGTTCGAGATGACGGCAGTGCGTCCGAGCGCACAGCTTGCAGGTAAGCCGGCCGTCCCGGCCGTCCAGAAGGCGCAGCGCAATCTCCACCGCAAACTCGGCCTCGACAACAATGACAACATGACCATCGACGAGGTTCTACGGGAGTTCATCGCCATGTTCCAGGGGCCCCTGCCGGAGAGGATCGTGGCCGCCCTGACAGCCATCTTCGACCTCGACGACGACGACGCAGATCTGCTCGACAACGCTCTGCTCCTTCACGCTGGCGAAGCACACGCGGAGCTGCAGCAGGCCGCTGCACCGGCCTGATCCCGCCAGGACGACGGCTACAACGTCCTCTACTACATTAATGCATCAACAATCTCTTAAGACTTCGTGTGTTAGAAACTACTTTTTTTTCCGCCCTGCTGGCGACTGTTGCGTTCCATGCTACACTACTATCTGTTGGTTGTTCGGTTTCGGTTTGCTTGTCTCCACACCCACTCGGCTGGGGCAGCCTACACCACGTCACGACTCTGCGATGTCTACACTTAACCAATGCATCAAAATGACATGCAACTAATTTCCTGGAACGTTCGAGGCTTGAACACGCGGCATGCTGCCTGGCCGTGCACGAGACCGTCACTACGACACCTTGTCACCTATTGTGCCTGCAGGAAACTAAACTACAAACAGTCGACCAACCCCTTGCGAATTTCCTTGGCGCTTATAAACTCAACAAGTTCACCTTCAAACTGGCGGTCGGGACAAAAGGGGGCATCCTCCTACTCTAGAACGACTCGGAGATCGATGTTTCGAATATACGCCTAGGAAGTTTTTCAGTGACCGACGACGTCACCTTGCGCTTCTGCATGACTTCTTTCACGATCACCGAGGTGTACGGCCCCTCGAGAAGAGCAAAGAAGATCTCCTTCCTTAACCATCTGCGAGGCCTAAAGCCAGAGGATGATGAGAAATGGCTAGTTTTCGGAGACTTCAACCTCATTTATAGAGCTCGGGACAAGAACAACAGAAACCTAAACCTCTCCCTCATGAGACGTTTCCGGCAAGCTTTAGACTTTTGCAGCCTCAAAGAGATCAATCTGCAAAACCGCAAGTACACCTGGAGCAACGAGTGCCGACGGCCGACTCTAGTTTGTTTAGACCGCTTCTTCTGCAACCAAAGCTGGGATCTAACTTTCGACTCCTGCGGCCTACATGCGCTCTCCACATCACACTCTGACCACTGCCCCTTGCTTCTGATGAACCAGATAGGGCCACACAGGGCACGGCCCTTTAAATTTGAGAATTTATGGACAGGATTGCCAAACTTCTACGATACGGTAGCTAAAGCTTGGAACGCACCAACGAGTCACACCGAACCTTTCCACAGGCTAGGACACAAGCTGCATCAAACCTCTCTCGTGTTGAAGACCTGGGCCAAATCCCTGCTCTCCGAAGTTCGACAAAAACTCCACATGGCACAAGAGGTCATCCTACGCCTTGACGAAGCCCAGGAATTCCGGCAGCTTTCCGACACGGAGTTCTCGCTACGAGCGAAATTGAAGAAACAGATCTTGGGCTGGCTGGTCATGGAGAAAGCAAGGAAAAAGCAGTGTGCCCGGATCTCCTGCATCAAAGAGGGCGACGCCGACACACGTTTCTTCCATCTGAGAGCGAATGGTAGAAGACGAAAAAACTTCATCCAACGATTGCGCAAAGGGGGCGGATGGGCCTTAAATCATTTAGACAAGCATCTCCTAGTCCTTCAAAAACTGCATGGCGGACCCCCAACCTCAAACCTGTGACTTCTCATGGCCACATCTTCAGCATCAAACAACTGACCAATCGGCCCTGGATAGACCTTTCTCAAAGGAGGAAACCTCGCAAGCTATTTGCCAAATCCCATAGAATAAAGCGCTAGGACCGGATGGGTTCACCGGACATTTCTTCAGAAAATGTTGGCCGATAATTCACGTCGACATCGTCGTAGCGCTGAACTCGTTCTACAATCTGCGCTGCCAGGACCTAAACCTGCTCAACAAGGCAAACATTATTCTGCTGACCAAGAAGGAAGGGGCAGAGAACATACGCGACTTCAGACCAATCAGTCTTATTCACCCATTCACGAAACTCGTCACAAAGAATCTAGCCCTGCGTTTGGCCCCGCTCTTAAGACAAATGATTTCCACTTGTCAAAACACCTTCTTAAAAACGTGAAGCATCCACGACAACTTCCTATACGTGTGCAATCTCACAAGGCGTTTCCACAGAACAAAAACCCCGGCACTGCTTCTCAAACTAGACATCTCTAAGGCTTTCCACTCCATACGTTGGGACTACCTCATCATCCTCATGGAACAACATGGCTTCCCGCAACGATGGCGGAACTGGATCACAGCCATCCTTACCTCCTCCTTCTCAAGCGTCATGCTCAACGAGGCCCCCCAACAGCCGATCCAACACGGGAGAGGATTAAGAAAAGGAGAACTGCTATCACCCCTGCTTTTCATTCTGGCCATCGATCCTCTCAACCACCTTTTGCAGACGGCAACGGAGAAGGGTCTCCTTAGCAAGATAAATGGGCGAGCAGCCAGATTCAGAGTCTCCATGTAAGCAGACGACGTTGTCATCTTCCTAAAACCCACACCTCGGGACATCACCAATCTCCGTGACATGCTCGCCAAATTCAGCCTGGTGACGGGTCTACAGACAAACATACAGAAGACGACAGTTTCTGCAATTAGCTGCCGACCTGCCTGTGGCACGGGCCCACTTCCCCATCAAATACCTTGGCCTACCGTTGTCGCCTAAACGCTTGAGAAAGGTTGATTTCCAACCACAAATCGACAAGTCTGCGGCCAAGCTATCTGCGTGGAGCAGCCGCAACCTAACGCAGGCGAGCAGGGTAACACTTACAAAGTCGGTCCTCTCCTCACAACCGGTTTACATGCTCACTGTGATCAAGCCTCCAGTAGAGGTCCTGGACAAGATAGACAAGCTTCGTAGACGCTTCCTCTGGGCAGGGGACAAGACTTTCTCGGGGGCAAATGCAAAGTAAACTGGGTCAGGACAACCTTGCCGAAGGAGTATGTCGGCCTAGGCATCCTCGACCTCAAGAAGTTTGCCACGACATTACGACTGCGATGGCTATGGCACGAATGGGTTTCGCCGGAGAAGGCTTGGGTAGGCACGAAGGTGCCCTGCACGGAGAGTGACAAACTTTTTTTTGCGGCTTGCACCTCAATAACTCTGGGTGACGGAAACAAGACGGCTTTCTGGAACTCGGCTTGGCTTTGCGGCCAGAGGCCTAGAGACCTACCCCCACTGCTTTATCTGAAAACCCGTCACAAAAAGAGAACAGTAGCAGTGGCACTACATGACAACTTGTGGATCCGAGACCTCAACCTCCACTCGAACTTCACGACAACACACCTGCTACAACTCGTTAACCTTTGGTCCCTGGTCTCAACAACACAACCGCAACCTCAGCAGGAGGATACAATTTTCTGGAACCTGACGGCAAAAGGTGTCTACACTACAGCGTCCGCTTACAAAGCCCAGTTTGTTGTTTGCGTCAAATCACCAGCGATCGCCTCAATTTGGAAGTCCTGGGCGCCACCAAACCGCAAATTCTTTGTGTGGCTAATACTGCAGCAGAGTCTGGACTTCAGACAGACTGGCGAACAGAGGTTGGGACCACTGCCCGACCTGCCCTCTTTGCCGAACAATGATGGAAACGGTGCATCACCTAATCTCGACATGCCGGTACACAAGGCGTATCTGAACTTTGGTGGCGGAGTGGAAAGGACATCACCACATTCACCCGGAAGCCTGGGCACATAGCGCCTCGGCTCCAGTGGTGGATAAGTTTCGCCTCACCAACAGACATCCCCAGACAGGCAACCCGGTCCTTAGCGCTTCTCATCCTCTGGGAGATTTGGATCGAAAGAAACAATAGAGTTTTCAACCACAAAGAGTCGTCCGTTCAAACCGTGATGGCGAAAATTAAAAGTGAATCTTTGACTTTTTTTTGAGAATAGTGAATCTTCGATTTGGATAGTAGCAGGAGCGAAAGGGCTTGCGACCCTTACCGCGAGAGTGTAATTATGTATAGTTTTGTTTTTGTTTTCTTTGCCGGATCCCGGCTTGTCTTTACTTCTTTATTAATGAAATAGGTACACTCTGGTGCCCGTTCGTTAAAAAAAACTGTCATAACCTGCTGATGGGAATGGTTGAAGGAGCCGTCGGATCGGATCCCGGCCGCCTCTCCGAGAAGAGGTTAGTGAGTGGTCTATGTGAAAACCATCAGAGCAATTGGACGATGTTCCACAAGCACCGTCACAACTTTCTAACAGGATCCTGAAAATTGTCCGATGTCGTATGACAGTTGTTTATAAAAGCTCTTACAATGAGTCTGACGCATTTATGAAAAGTTGTCACTATATCTTAAAAAATGTTATGTAAAGCTGTCACGTCTGTTTGTGATGTAATTGAGGGGAAACCGTCACAGTATTTTCTGAAGTTTTCCGAAAAAACCGCCGCACCAACCCGTGACAGCGTGATTGAAAACTCTCACAGCTCCTACCAACGGTTGTGCAAAAACCGTCACTGTATTTCCAACATTTTCATTCAAAAGAACTGTGAAAAAACACTATTACTCATCACATCTTCTCTCATAAGAAACACTATTTCAACACTATTCATTTGCAATTTTACTATTCTTCTTCACCCAAAAGAACGGGCTCGTGACATTTTTTCTGGAACCTGACACAGACATTTTCAACGGTTAGTCGAACACTGTCGGTAGTATTTTGACGTGTGTTGTGCGAACTGTCACAAGGTAAGGCTTCATAGGTAATTTTCTCAATAATCATCTTATCCTCCCCAGTCCTGTACAAACAGCATGCATTTTCTCAAGACATTCAGCACCCGCTGAATAGGAGCTCAAGATCTGGGAGACCTTCATGGGAAGTTGTTGAAGAAGAAAGTAACCTTCCGTAGCATGAAGTCACAGTTTCTCAATCATAGCTGGAGATAGAGATGAAAACGGATCAGATACAAACGAATATAGATACAGATAGTTTTTCTTTCCCGCACTGAATTTTCGGATGGATTCGAATACAAATAATAGATAATGTGTCGAATAGTGACATTCATCGTATTTGATCTTAGAAATCAAAATTTGAATTTCCGGATACTAATACAAACAGATAAATACAGATATTGAATTCTTGGATTCGGATACGATCTTTACCATTTGAACGATTGAACAATTCGGTCGGACGATATACGAATAATATTCGTACCACTTTCATCTCTACCGGAGACAATGCCGTTTGGCCATCGTTGCTCCAATTTAACTAGGACCAAGTTAGCCAACCTACGCATGTGACTTTCACTGATCTGGGTGAGCTAAAAGATCAGTTACCAACCTACGCATGTGCTCCGACGTGGAAGCATGTGCGATGGATTTGTCTCAACTTGGGACCCGTTTGGTGTTTGATAGCCCTTGAGAAGCTTGCTTTACCGGGCCAATCTTTTTTCGAAAAAAATTGGCTCGCCTTGAAAACAAGCTTTTCCTTGCTAGCGCAGCAAAGTGAAATCGGCTCACCTTGATTGCTCATATGGCTCTGCTGAACAGAGGTCTCCGTGGCTGTAATCGACAGTGAACGCTCCATTTGTGGTGCAAATCGAAAAATCGTGGCAACGGTTCTGGAGAAGGCACAAACCAGAAAGAGAAGCACCGGCGTCCATGGGACCACGGGGACGAACTCAACTATAGGGAATCGAGCTCCAGACGAATTCTAGAGCTGCTGCATTCGGTGATCCTTTTTCTCTGTTCTGAGAGAGAGAATCTGCAGTGGTCGAGGAAGCAAAGGGCACGGCAAAGCACACCAAACAGCGGGGCATATTTTGTTTTGCTTGTCGTCCTTGATAGGCTAGTAGGCGGGTGAGCGAGGCGGGGAGAGAGACATCAAAGGATCAAAACCGACCCTTGGTCGCCACAGTTTCTCTTTCAAATAACAGCAACTTGATCGTGTGGATTCCTTCAGCAAGTTGGTACCACCTTCTTCATCGTGACATGTGTTCACATGGTTTCTCAACGGACGAGACGAAGTCCTTGGATCTAGTGCTTAATTAGTTGGTCACGAACCCAACTTGTTTCTAAACCATGTGCCAATTAGCTGTTTCGCAGCTGAACCTGCTACCTTCATTACTCCCCACCTTTGGTGCTTTTTAAGATTCACCACACTATTGAGCCAGCTAAGATCCAAACACAAGACAAGAGAGAGGCCAAGGCCCCGCGTTAGTAGCAGCAGCCGTCGGCAGCGTCCAAGGAGCCCGCGATGCCGGGGCGGCCCGCGCCATGGAGGCCGTGCCTAGACCGGATCTCCTTCATCTATGGGCTCCGGTGAGCTCCGAGCTGGATCTCGGCGCCTGGGGGTGGCAGCCCGAGTTCACCCGGTGCGGCGGCCTGGGCTCACTAGCTGGCAAGGGTGCTCGCGGCAGTTGGGGAGGGCAAGCACACGGGGAAGACGAGCGCGCGAAGGGGTGCTCCTAGACGTCACCGTGGCGACAAAATCACCAAGCATCACGCTGTTGATTAATTAAAAAAGTGGGTCGGACTGTGTCCACACGTAGCGTGGTGTGCTGTTAGCCTCCGCATGACTACATAATATTATTTGATTCCTTCCTATATTTATGGTGCATCCATGCAAAAAGTCAAAAGTGCTGATGTCATCCTCATCCAAACCTTGTTTGAAATTTAAAAAAATCTATAAATATTAAACCAAGTATCAAAATTAAATTCCGACTGCACCATTGTATTTCTGACAATTAAAACTTCAAAACAAGATCACACTTGACTATATTTTGATAAACTTTTTTTATTCGAATTTTTAAATTAAGGTTATATATTCAGAACAACTTATTATTAGCCAGAACAACTTTGTATGTCATCTCAAACATACAAATGAAGTGTCAGAACAAATGAGAACAGCTATCAGAATAAGATCATATTATAGACAGAACAAGTTTGTACGTCATCTCGAACAAAACAAATGTAGTGTCAGAACAAATCAGAACAAGGGTAGGAACAAGATTCTATTATTGCAAGAACAAGATCGTATGTCATCTCGAACAAAACAAATGTAGTGTCAGAACAAATCAGAACAAGGGTCGGAACAAATTGATATTATTACAGACAGAACATGTTATTATTATAGCCAAAACAAAACATTTGTAGGTACTGAACAAATTATATGAACTGCCAGAACAAATATGTATACTTGTCGAACAAATTATACAAACTATCAGAACAAAATGTTTGTAGGTACCGAACAAATTATATGAACTGCCGGAACAAATATGTATACGTGTCGAACAAATTCTACAAACTGCCAAAACAAAAAATTTGTACGTACCTAACAAATTATATGAACTAACACAACAAATTTTAGATGTGAAACAAATATTTACAAAAGGGGAAATAAATATTTAAAAAAGAACAACAAATATGTAAAGAAAAATGAATCACTAAGCATTAAATCAATCAAATGAAAAATTTTCACTAAGCGAAAACAAAATTTCATTCATGTGGAATAAATATTCACTCAGGAAAACAAATAAAAATAGAATAAAAAAGAATAAAATGAAAATAAAGAAAAAGCAATAAAACATAGGAAAGAGGAAACTCTGCATTAAAGAAAAGGTTAGAAATAAAAATTGTGTAAGAGAAAAAAATGATAGAATGAAATAAATCATGCAAGAAAAGAATGGAAATTAAATATAGATAAATAGAAGAAAAAGGAAAAGAAAAATTAGAAAAAGAGAAAAGAAAATAATGAAAAATTAGCTTAAAATGATCTATAACTCTATGTAGTCACGAAGTGTTGTGTGGTGTAATGGTTGCTAACTATCTTCCTTAGATAAAGGTCTCAGGTTCAAAACTTGTAATTGTTGGATTTTTTATTTTAACTTCATATAGGAGTGAGAAGGAAAAAAATAAGGGAAAAATAGAATTAAAAAACCACGATGTAAAATGAGAAGGAAGGAACCGAAAGGGAAAAAGCGGAACATAAAAAACCGAAGGAAAAAAACTGGAAGAAAAAACCAGAGAAGGGAAATGGAAAAAAACTAGAAGAAACCGAACGTAAAAAACCGAAGGAAAAACCGGATTAGAGAAGAAAACCGGAAGAAAAGGAAAAAAATGTGGATTAGAGAAGGAAACCGGAAGAAAAGGAAAAAAATGTGAAGGAAGAAGCGGAACATAAAAAACTGAGAAGAAAACCGGAAGAAAAGGAAAAAAATGTGGATTAGAGAAGGAAACCGGAAGAAAAAGAAAAAAATGCAAAGGAAGAAGCGGAACATAAAAAACCGAAGGAAAAAAAACTGGAAGAAAAAACCAGAGAAGGGAAACAAAATGTAAAAAACCGAAGGAAAAAACCGGATTAGAGAAGGAAACCGGAAGAAAAGGAAAAAATTGTGGATTAGAGAAGGAAACCGAAAGAAAAGGAAAAAACTGTGATGGAAGAAAAAAATCCGAACGTAAAAAACCGAAGGAAAAAACCGGACCAGAGAAGGAAACCGGCGGAAGAAAAGAAAAAAACTGGAAAGAAGAAAAAAATCCGAAGGCCGCGCACCGAAGGAAAAAAACCGGACCAAAGAAGGAAACTGGAAGAAAACAAAAAAACTAGAAGGAAGAAAAAAACCGAAGGCCGCGCTCCTCCGGAAGAGAAAAAACGGAAAGGCAGAAAAAAAAAACTACAGCGATGGGAAGCGAATTTGTCGCTGAAGCGACGTATATGATTCACCTGCGCGAAGGGGTAGGGAGGGCAAGCGCTCGGTCGCAGCGGCGTACGAAATCCGCTCGGTGGCGCTGGAAACCGTATTGTTTCTCGCCCGTGCGGTTTGAGTCGTTTCTACGCGCATCGATACTAGGGTCGACGCCGTTACTGGGGGAGAAATCGTTTCTATGTTTTTTCTCTCTTCTTTAATTCATTTGCCACGTCGGAAAAAGACAAGCTGCCCACATAATTAATGTACATAGAAACCACCATAAATTTACCATTAGGATTACCCTTATATACCCCGAACAGAGATAGTACACTACAAGAAACTATTTAATCCCTGATAGAAAATTTATGTGGCGAATTGCTAAAAAGTTGTCACAATGCAGTGTCTGCGACGATTTCGGATATCGTAATGGAATGGATGTCTTGATTAAATCAATCGACGGTTCTTCCAAAACGTCGCGGATTGAAGCGATCCATGATGATCTTTGACCATTGCAGAATAGCCCGAGACCCAGTTAGCTTGGTTCAAAGCCCAGTTTTAGTGACAGAAATAACCGTCGCGGATTGCTGCTGACATGGATGATGACATGGCAGCCTACACGGACGATGACGTGGTTGCTACGTGGACAATGATGTGGCTACTACGTGGATGATGACGTGGCAGGTGTCTTGGCAATTGATGACGTCATCATCGAGGTGACCTAATTCTTTTTGGACCAGCCCACTAAATTTTACATACAGAGCCCATGTAAAATAAAATCAGCACACCAAATTTCAACCATTTTTCCATCCCAATTCATTCAACAGTAAGCAACTAGAGTCCAATTTATAGCAACAATAACATCCCAGTTTTAACATTTAACAGTAAGCAATTCCAGTCCAAGTAACGGCATCACATATGTTCCCATTCAGAATAAAAAAATAGATCACATGCATTTGTTAATCACTAGCAGTGCAGCATAGAAAATCAAGTCTCCTCTTTCCTTCTAACTGCTTGTTACTGGATGCAGCTGATCCTCATCCAATCACTTCTAGTGACTTGCTCCTTGTTGTATCTGATCCTCACCCTGAAAGAGCACATTGCCAAATACTAGTCAAAGGG
The DNA here is from genome assembly GCA_036936925.1 of Cenchrus fungigraminus. Taxonomy (NCBI): domain Eukaryota; kingdom Viridiplantae; phylum Streptophyta; class Magnoliopsida; order Poales; family Poaceae; genus Cenchrus; species Cenchrus fungigraminus. Next base: position 14,666,067 of record CM072779.1, read on the forward strand.
GAATGTTAAAGTTCTCAAATATTAAGTGTCACATGTGCTTTTAGTACTCAACTAGATTCTTGCTTTATAAAATCGACATGGACCAAACTAATCTACTATGACAAGTAACATCCAATATTCCAATCATTAAACAATTGAGTATCACCATGAGACAGTTGTAAGTAATTTACAAAGAAGCTACAGGTGGCAAGCATATACTGAAAGTTAAAAATAAAAGAGTAATGAACAATATAATGTGTTGACATCTAAGCAACAAAGGAATAGAGCTTAGACACTCTACCAACATGAGTTCACATGGAGCAAAACTGAAATCTATCAGCATGTACTGAATGACATAAAAATCAATCGATGTTGTCTAGTTGATGGTACATAATCACTCTTTTAGTGATTGGACATGGGCAGCTAGATGTGAACCAATCAGGTCATAACAGGTTCGGTTCTATATAACTACATCTACTTAACAAGGTAAAAAACCCACAAGACATTCATTTGGCATATTTGGACACAGGACTGCAAATCACAGCACTGAACTTGTGCATAATTAAAGCATCATCAGTTGGAATACACTTACAGTTAATGATAACTCAACTCTTGACCTCGTGTACTCCACATCTTCAAATGGTCCAAAACTTGGCTCTCCATTAGTAGCAACCATGACAGCCTGCAGAGCAATAGCATAAGTAAGCAAAGAATACAAATACGAAGTTTCAAATGCAGAGCTCACAGCCATGTGAAGTCGTGTACCAGTGTATTACAAATTTGCAGTGAGGAACATATAGATTGCTAAGGTAATTCTAGATCCTAACTCATCAATCAACGAAAGCTTGAACAAAATACATATGATATATAGAAGCATAATGTCCAGAAATAATCATGGGATGTAATCTCGCGAGGAAGAGGATGAGAGCTGTTGTGACTAGCAAATCAAAAACAAGAAAACAAGCCCATACTCGCACAATTGAATAATATTCAAATCAAAAACAAGAAAACAAGCCCACAAGTGCCTTTGACACAAGCACAATATGACACAAACAGGTCACCACCCTTAGAATAGAGGATCAGTACACACACAAGCTATTTTTCAGACATTGACAGAATGGAACGGTGCTGCAGTCATTTTACACATTGTAGATGTAAATAAAATTCTACGCTTGTCAACAAACCAACCAGTTCTAGCATCAAATATTCAGTTGGAATAATGTAACAAGACCTGCTATGCAAGTTAATCTATAAGGATTGCACACATGTACTCATCAAACCAATGCATCAGTTATGACTGGAACAAAAAGGAATAACCACAAGCACAATATCCATGTTAAACAAATGAGTATATATCAATGCTCATCCAAATCAGATAGCTAAAGAACACCAGTAACAGCATATTGACTAAGGGGATGACAAAATTTCCAAGTACATAAATGAATGTTAATTTTAGAAGAACAAGTTCATACTTTGTTAAAAGTAAAACTACCTTGCCGACAATCATGCTTGAAGCTTAATAAGAGCAACATATGTGGAAAACCAACTAAATGTAACATGGTAGTAGTTACAGTAGAGAGGCATACTAGTTGAGCATCAAGGCATTTAATAAAAAAGGTTGCTCCATCTGCTTACTTAAGTGCTACCCTTATCATAGTAGTATTGGTTGCAGGACGGTTGAAAGGGATAGAAGTACAATTTGCACAAGCAAGCACATATATGCAAGAAAAAGAGAGGAGACACACAACTATTAGTGCATTACCTTGCAGGATGCATGCAGGTCACCACCAAGATATCTATGGCGCCAGGGCTGATGCCCATATTGTGGCCACGCCAAAGCCCTGACGTCCGTGGCATCTTTCCCACTGCAGCTCCGTGCCACCACTCACTAAGGGGAAAACGGTCGGAGAGTGGGCCTCAGACGCCACCGCCCCTTGCTGGCGATGATTGCCGGGTGTTGGTGCCCTCACCCCTGCGGTAGCTTCCACTAGAATACGGACTCCGACAGCCACACCCCACGCTCCCCATTGATGAGGTGCCAAGGCCGCCAGCCACCACGCTGAGGGGCCGATGCCAGGGTGCACCCCAGTGGTAGTGCCGCTGCCGTCGCCGAATCTGGAGGAGGGATGGGCGGTTGTGGCGAAGGAGGTGAGGGAGCAATAGTGTGTCACGGTCTCAAGGAACTCTGAAGAAGAAGACGCCTAAAGGCGATTACGTTTTATTTGTTCGTTGGCGTATTTTTTGTAATGCTGGAGTATGACTGGTGGACCCATGAGGTCAGCGTCGTGTAGAGCGGTCATGTTATAGCTGAGCCGCGCGTCCCCTGTAAGCGACTATTCATTTTCAGAAATCGTAAACTCTGCTTGGCGTTTAGGGTACTCTTCCCTTCCCTGTCGAACTCGATCCCTTGTGTGCTACTCACATTGACGGCGGCTCACCGGCGGCCACAGGTGTATCAAGAGGTATCAGAGCCGGAAGGTCCTCGGCGTGCTTGCTGTGATTTCATGTAATTCCGTCGGTCGTAGCTTGCAAACATGTTGTTCAAGTGAGGTCATAACGTATGCCGCATAGAACCGGCCACAATCTTTGATTTCTTCATAATTCCTGCACATGCGAGTTGATTTGCGGGTGAAATTGCAGCAGAAGGTGAACACTATTTCACCTTGTTTGAGGTTCCGAAGGGAATGTGGACAACAATGGCCTCTCTGAATATGGATGATAAAGCAGCTAGGTGGTTAAAGGTGTACAAGCTAAAACATGGACTAGGAGACTGGAAGACATTCATTGAGGCAGTAGAGAAGAAGTTTGGGGATAATGACTATAGAGATGCTTTAACTCAGTTGCTGGAATTGCAACAAACGGATTCCTTAGAGACATACATTGCTGATTTTGAAGGATTACAATACCAGATATCCATGCACAATAGTAATCTAGGGGACTTGTTCTTTATAACCCAGTTCATGAGAGGTTTGAAGATGGAAATCAGTAGTGTGGTGCAGGCCCAAGTGCCATAAATGATGGAAAGAGCTATACTGTTAGCAAAAATCCAGCAGCAAGTATTAGAGAGAAGTAAATCCAAGTGGAGTCGGCTGGCTGCATACAGCAAAGCAAGGGGCAGGCCCTTCTAGAACAGAGAGCAAGGGGATCGGAATCCTCCAGGGACACAATTGTGGAGAGAAAGGCAGACAAGGGATTACAGAAGAGCCAACAATCTATGTCATTTCTGTGGAGAGCCATATGATGCTAATCACAAAAGTGTGTGTGCAAAAAGGTCCCAACAACAACAGGCTCAGGCAAATGCCTTGGTGGTGAATAGCCTGGATGCTGATCTTACTGAGGATGTATTGAATCAACTAGCTATAGAAGATGTGTTACTGAGAATTTCTACAACATATCTCTTAATGCCATTTCTGGAACAGACAATGGTGAATGTATGAAGGTCAGAGCTGTGGTGAATAACAAAGTCATGCTCATATTAGTGGACAATGGTAGTTCTCACAGCTTTGTTAGCCAAACTTTTCTAGACACAGTGAACATAAAGTCATTGCCTACTCAGCCAAGACAAGTTAAGTTGGCCAATGGAGACATTATGATCACTGACCACTGGGTACCACAGATGGAATGGTGGGCATCTGGGTATACTTTAGCCACAGATATGAAGGTGCTACAATTAGGAGCCTATGATGCTATACTAGGATATGACAGGCTCAAGCCACATAGTCCAACGAATTGCCACTGGGAGGACAGGACCTTCATGGATCTGTTGCTGCCTGACCCAGATGCGCACTTAGACCACCTGTACAAGCACGAGGAACTGCCTCCTTGAGCTCACAGGCGAGCTCCACACCAGCACCCGCTTCCGACCCAATGCGGCGGCCCCCGCCGTCCCGCACAAGCCGGAGTGGCACGGAGGGGCGACCACGAAAGCAATGTAGGTGGGAACTAGGGAGGGAAGGGCGGAGGATCTGAGGAGAGTGGAGAGTGCGGTGGATCTGAGGAAGAGGGTGGGAGATAGGCGATAGCAGCAAGGAGGCGTAGATGGGGAGGTGGAGGCTGCGGGATGGGAGGGAGGGTGACGGAGGTTGAAGGACCGATTAGCCGACCAGAGAGAAGGGGAGTGAATGGGAGCTGATAAAAATTCTCTGGCGAGAACTTCGGCCTATACCCCGATTTCACTTCCGAGCAATCCCGCGCACACCTTGCTAAGATCACGTAGCCACTGGAGGTGCTACTGATCCTAGGAGCAAGTACTCCTACCCAAACACGCAACCAAAAATTTTGTCGCTTGCTGTCTGCGCTACACCTGTCAGGTCGGTGAGGTGCACCAGTCAGACTGATGGCACCGATCAGGCCGGTGTGCACAGCAAATACACAGAAATGCTCTAGAAAGCCTCATCGAGATCTCTAGACCCTGGAACAAAAACCACCTCAAATCAAAGAACCAACAACCACTAGAAGCTACTCCAACCGAGCCAAACATAGGCAAACCAATGTGAATCCTGCCAAGAACTGACCCTGGGAAAACCCAAGTGAATCCCCACTGAACCGACCGTTCACCCGAGCCAACACCCACGGGCCTGCACCAGTCAGACCGGTGAGATGCACCAGTCAGACCGATGGCGCTTGGGCAGCTCGGGAAGAACTCCACCTGCGGGTCAACTCTAAGAATCACCACACCCGATCTCCCGATTCGCTCCACGGATTCAAGAGAAACTTTGGGGAAGGTAGTAACACCTCATGGGTGAACTCTAGCTCAAAGCATAAGCCCCAAATCACTAGAAAAGGAGGAATCGTAAATCTCGTGCCTCTACTCCAAGAATACGAGGAACTCCAAAAACCACAAAATCGAAGGCGTTTCCACGGATTTGAAGGGGACAAATCACCAAGAAAAGAGGCACAACAACCTCATGAGTGAATCCACCAACAAATCTCGCAAAGAAACTCCTCAAAAACCTCTCCATGAAAATCCTATGAAAAGGCTCTGAAAATCAACAAAAAGAAAAACTCCGGGAGACAAAGGGACACAAGATGAACAACGCCGAATCTTCTATACATGCCATGAAAGGTTCATGCATGGTCTAGCAAGCCACCCGAACATCCATCTCTCTCTCTCTAGATGAAACATGAAGCTCCCATGCTGGCCTATGGGAAAACTAGAGGAAAAAAGAGAAAAGCCTAAGAGCAAATGAACTAGGGTTCCAAGAGTTGGCTGTCATCTCCCGCTCAAGTGAGTATATATGGAGGGAATCGAATGACCGAACTACCCCTACAACATAAATAGAAGATACACGCCCACCGAGGGCATTTTGGGAAATCTTGGTTGAAACTCCATCGGACGGATGCTCGTCGACCGCAAGCTCGCTTCAACTCCATGTAAGCCTTGCGATCATGCCGTGTGTCCTCCGCTTCGAAGTTTCTGGACGCCCACGGGACCCACCTGTCAGACCGATCCTCCTCACCGGTCAGACCGCTCCACACCGGTCAGGCTGGTCAAGGCCACCGGTCAGACCGGCCAAGTGCAGAAATGTCGTGCTCCGGTCTTCGGTCTTGGCTTTGTAGCTCAACCAAGTAACCCAGTGGTTTTGTGGCCAAACCACTGCAAACCCTGCGTGCAAACTTTTGTTGTTAGCTGCTACCTTGCACCGGCTCCATCTTCCTGACGTCCTCTTTGTAACATCCCAGATTTCTGCAAGGTGTGAATTTCTGAAAAATTTAAAACTTTTTAATATATGTTGAGTGCTACCAAAATTTTAAACCCATTTGCTAGCTCTCCCCTTAAATTCTCTATAAATAAAACCCAATATAAAAATATAAATTCAAATTATGGTACAAATATGTGAGTTGGATTTTTCTGGATTTTATTTGGATTTATTTGAGTGTGTTTTGAATTTGAAATAATTCAAATTCAAATAGTTAAGTTAAATATAAATTCAAATCTATTTCAAAAGGCTAACCTTAACTTGGGCCTGCTAACTCGGGTGTAAGTCTACCGGTGCCCCTTCTTCTTTCAGCCATGTGCGCTCGTCCACCTCCCTTTCCTGTGCAGCCCAACCAGTCGGCCCATCTCTCAGCCCATCACAGCCCATCGGCCACTCATCTCTCTTCTCTCGCTGACGCGTGGGAACCCCCCCCCCCCCGCGTCATTCCTTTCCCCTTTCCTTCTCCAACCCGGTGCGCCGCACCGGACCGCACCGCGCCGCGGCCGCGCACGCGCCCGATGGGATGGTCGCGCCGCCGAGCTGGCACGCACTCCGGGGCCCGCACGCACGCCCAGGAGAGCACCTCGTGCACTCCGCCCCTCTATTCACTTCTTTGCCATCACGTCTAGCCTTTTCCCGCGCGCCAGGCCGTGTCCACCTATCCCCCGTTGCGCCGCGCCTTCGCCGCCAAGGCAAGGAGGGAGCAGCCGCGTCTCATGCCGGTCTCCTGTCCCCTTGACCCTGCGCGCCCCATACCCAAAGGCAAAGCCCCAATCACCCACCGACCGCTCAGTTAGGGAATTCCCCTTTCCCTTTCCCCTGCTCCATGCCGAGAGAGAAGAGGAGGAGCAGGAAGCAGAGGAGGAGAGAAGAGGCGGCCGTCGCTGCCGCAAGTCGGAGGTCGTCCGTGCTAAAGCCCTGAAGTTGTCGCCGTCGCAGAAGGAGAAGCAGAGGAAGATCGTCGTGCCGCGAACGCCTACGCCGCGCCATCGTCTCTGTCAAGCCGGCTACCACTCCACCGTCGACCCAATGTGAGCCACTCGAGCCGCTTCTCTCTCTCATCTCCCCCTTGACCTGCCTGTGTTGTGGGAGCGTACCCCAGCGCTGTGCCGCCAGCCTTCGAGACGTGCCTGTTCGCGAGTTCGCCGCCATGGTGCATCCCAGCGCCTCGCCGGACCTCGCCTTGCTCTGTTCACCGCGCGTCATCATGGTCTTGTGGTCCGGCCTTCGAGTCGTGAACATCTTCTTGCAGGTGCACACGTCGCCGTCGTCGTCGCGCCGCGCTGCGGCTCCGGAACCCCGGATGCCCGCGCGCCGGCCAGCCGTGTCGCGGCCAGGGGCTAGCCCTGTGTGCGCTCATGAAACCAAGCCAAGTGCGCCCAAGTGCTGGGCCGCAGTAGCCGCTGCGCGCACTCGTGCTGCTTCGCCGCGCCCGCGTCACCGTGCTTTGCCGTTGCATGCCGACTCTGCTTCGCCGGGAAGCTCGCCGTGTTAACCACGTTTCGCCGCGCTGCCGTTTCCTTCTACTCCGCGCCGCTATCACCGTCGCGCCGTCCCCGCCGCCGCGCCACGAACCAGTCGCACGGGCGAACCCCAGCGCAGTTCTGGGAGTACCAGTGCACTAGGCTGTGGTATTCAGGGGTCTGCAACAGACTTTTGGCACCGTGAACGTACAAACGGGTCGACGCTTGGGTCTTAGCCCATTAAGGCCCAGATCAGCCCGTCTAACCATCGCGTGTTACAACATAGTTTAGGGTGGGTTTTTGGACTTGGTTCCATGGGCCCTGTTGGGCCAGGTCCATTAGGCTGATTTTGGCCCACTAACACTTTTGGCCCATTAACGGCCCATTAACCGCTGACGGCTGACGTCATGTTGACATCATCAGCTATTTTTTAATTAAAAACCCTTTTCTCTTTTTATAAATGATTTTATAAACCCTTTAACCTTTGAAAATTCATAACTAATTATTTATAACTCCGAAAAATATGAAAACAGTTTCATTATTTTTCTAAAATCAAGCCGGTGCTATTTGTAGATAGTTTGGGTCTTTTTGGCTCTTTTAAAATTGGATTTCCTCGGTTTTATGCTTAGATGCTTGTCGGTAATTTAGCGTCTTGTATCTCGTGCTGAGCAGACCCGAGCTACGAGCCGGAGGAGGAGTTCGACCCCGACTACGACCAGAACCAGGACTTCGGACCTTGAACTCCCCGACTACGAACCAGAACCAGGACTTCGGACCTTGAACTCCGACCTTGACCTTGAACCGAGTAGACGTCGCCCTGGCTCCTCCGGGGATGGTTTCACAGCTTCGAGGCCCTGCTACTGCTAGCAAGTTTCGCGCCCCAGTTCAGGACAAGTCAGGCTCGGAGAGGCAGGAGAGTGCTATCCACTGCTAGGTCTCCGGCCGTTAGGTAGGGATGTGGATCGGAGGCATCCGTTTCTGCCCTATCCGGCAGGTCCAGTTGTACAACCTCTGTAGAGTATTAAACCTATAGCTATAGTCCGTGTCCACTGGTATGGACAACCCTTTTGATCTCTCACCTGGCTAGTCTTCCCCTGTGTGTGTGAGCCCAGTTTTGTGCCGTTGAGATGTGCGAATAGGAGTTGGTGACCCCACATCGCAGATGAGAGTGAGATACTGAGTCTTGGTTGAGATTCGGTGCTTTGGTGTACTTTCCTTGGATGGGGTGTTGACCCCGGAGGCACTGGCCTCGGAGGTGTGGATCTCCTCGGAGATGGTGACCTCTCTGCATTTCTGCTTACCTTGATGTTGCTACCGCTGCATGCATACACCTTCTACAGCCATATAGAGGCTTATCCATGCATACTAGAATTCATCCTTTGCTTTCACTCTTTGTTGGGAATCTGACATGACCTACTCGCTTATCGAGTAGATGATGGACTTTCAGACCAGGAGCCTGACTACGACTTCGAGAACGACGGATGGGAGGACTGAGGCTTGTTCTACACTCGAGCTGCCTATGGGAGATGGTGTCTACTTCGCTACATGAGTTCCGCTGCGTAGATGTTTACTCTGTTTGATTCAGTCATGTTGGACTTGTACTCGACATGTGCCGATGAGATGTACTTAGATGTTTATAATTTATTTGGACTTTCCTATATTTCCTTTTGTTCTGTATGGATTTGTTACCATTGAGACAGGGATTGCACGTGATAGCCTTCGTGGGACTATCACTGAGGTGCAGAGGATCGGGTTTCCATTCTCAGAAATCCGGTTCGTTTCAGTCTTGCTCTTCTTGCCAGCGTGCGGCCTGCACTTGATCCCGTCGGCCACCGAGTACCTCGAACGAAGCCTACTTGTCTCTCCACTCTCGGTGGTCACACAGACATAGACCTTTCATGCTTGTTCTTCACCTACACCACGCGAATCAAGCTGCAACCTGCACCTGCAATACTAGGCCAAGAGTCAGTCCAGACAACATTGTCAATCACTCATCATTAAGAAGCGACCATCCACCGGTCCTCGTACGCACACAGGTCCTCAGAGGTTTTAGGGTTCAGGGGTGAAGGTGTACTTATTTGATACACGGATCATCCGAGCCGTTCAAATTTTGATCTAATGGTTACAAAAGGTTGTCATATGATGGGCCAAATGTTTATTAGGCCGAAATAACCTTGTTTCAGCAGACTTTTTGCTGGTTAAGATTTTTCTTTTTGTTTTCTTTTTCAAAGCAACCTTTGAAGTAGCTTGCAAACATATACTCCCTCCGTCCCATAAAAGAGTGCAATTTTAGTTTTTTTAGGACAGATTAGTGGAGGAATCAAAAGACTCTAATACCCTCATTTGTTTGCCAAATGCAGTAAGTTTTGTCATGCAAATCAGATCTGACCACTTAATTAGGAAGGAAATTAGATCTATTTTGTAGAATTGTATTCTTTGTGAGAATTTTTTTCAAAAGTTAGGATTGCACTTTTTATGGGACGGAGGAAGTAAATCAAACATACCCTAATTCATTTTATAAATGCATATTAATATATTTTGAAGACATTTGATAGTTTCTATGATTTAAATAATTTTCTACATGTTTATTGAAAGTAATTCAAAATTGAACTATATATACTCCTAATAAATTTTGAAAAATTACACAAAATTATTTTTTAGGATTATATGTTCCATTCTACTCTATATCTAGGAGATAGATGAAAATTTTAATTGTCTTCTAGGGATAATTCATACTTCTATGTCCAAATTACAACATAATAATTACAATAATATTTAAATTTGGTCAAAAAATTCTACAAATTGGCATAGTAGCATGTTTTTGTCCACAATTTCGCCATAAAAAATTTAAGTAGTTTCAAGAAAGTGATAACATACATGCTCACAAATTGATACATCTCTCACATAGTTTCTAATAACTGAACACAAACTTTGAGATTTGAGTGGCAATTTACATTTTCAAAGTTGTATGTATATCAAACTTGACTAGAACCTTATGTTTATCATAACATTAGAAAATATGAAGTTATGTTACCATTTGTTATGCAAAAAATATCTTTTATCTAATCTCTTTCGGTAGAAGAAAGGAAGCTATATAAAAAAGATACACAAAATATCAATTAATATACAAACGAACAATGTGACATGAAAGATGGTGATTTTACAAAAAAAAATCAGAAAAAAGAAACAACGAATTTGAAGTTACTATGACCGAGAAATACCAGTTTCAATTTTTAATTATAGATTAAAAAGAACACGGAAAACAAGCTCAGGGTGCGTCACGTGGTGCCGGCGAAGCAACTCGACCATCCCATTGCTACCACGTGGTCACGAAACTCCATCAGTTTGGGTATATTAAACAAACAATCTTCAGACTATTACAACTCATGCAGTGTTCCAGTGGTAGTAGTTGCGCTCTTGAGGTGCTAGGTCGTGGGTTTGACCACGACACCACGCACTATTTTTTTTTTGCGTCTTTGATTCATCATAAAAACAATGGAAAAATTGACAAAAATTGTGCAATGTCTGTGAATTGAACAACGATCTACATGCTCCAAAGAAAGAGCACAACCATTGAGCTGGTGAGATAAATTTGTTTTGTTGCTGAAACGAGCCTATTTCATTCTTATCTGCTTAACGTTTTTCTTTTTCTTTTCCCATTTTACTGTACCATTGTAAAGTAATTATCTTATTCTTGTCAAATGAGAAAGTTATCAATACAATAATTGTTTATAGCTTGCCTTATATCAGACAGTGTTGGATCATGTTCTTGGCTTTTCCCCTCGATTACGAACCTTACTTTCATCAAAGTTGTTGTTGCTCCTTTTGAAAGGCTTCTGCATAGGTATGAGGCCCGAATAAATCTCGTGTGCTCGCTCACTGTCTGATCCTCACTCCGGAAACAGTTCCTCACAATGCTGTTGTCTCGCAAGCAACTATGCTAGGTGGCAATGGTCGCTCTTGGTCTGTGCCAGTTTTAATTCTGAACGGCCATTTCCCTGACGCCTTTCCTGCTGAAGAAGAACCAGTGCCGGCAGGTGCAACCCTTAAAGCGGTCCTGTTAATCATGTCAACAATGTGGATCCAAATTGGCAGCATGACGTGATCGGGGCTGCTCAGGTCGTCCAAGCTAATGTGGGGCTGAACCATGAGCAGGTTTTGGCGGTGGAGGATGAGCTAAACCCGTTGCAGCACAATGGGCAGAATGAGAATGGCGGATTTGGTGCTGGACTGGCAAACATGGATATGGAGCAAGATGATGAAGGTTGGCCAGAGTGGCCAGCGATGGAGCAGGCTGACAACATCCATCCTATTCCCCAGCTGAATCTCTTTTGACCAATCGGGTTCCACTGCTGAATATTTGTGTGCTACTAGCCCTGACATCATCCTTAGGGTGGAGGACATTTACAACATCAGCCACTCTACTACTTCATCCTCATCCACATCCACTGACGAAGAAATCCAGAGCCAGCCTTCTATTCAGTTTCAGCTTGTGGAGACCGGAGCTTTCCAACTCCTGACAGTGCTGCCTCCCTCCAAAGAGATTTACATTAAGCCGGGAGTCTTCAGTATAAACACATCTCACTCGTTGACGAATAATGACAGTCTGGCCTTGGTGCCTTGGACCCTCTGCCTGGCAGCCACTCTTCTTTGTTTCTGGGCTGAATGTGTGGCCGATACGATCCACCTACTATTTCTCAGAATGGTGTGTCTGACATGGGAGATGATTATGTGCTCTATTTTAGGATGCTAGGAGCAATGATGTGCAAGTTACTACCCTTGAGACGCCATTGCAGATGATTGCCACCCCTAAGAAGAAGAAGATGTCCCTGCCTTCTATTGCCTTGGCTGTAAACACGTTAATCCCCCTGGAAGAATCCTCAGTGCGGCGTAGCATCAGGCTAAGTCAGAATAAAAATGGATTCCAACTCTTCCAGTTGGAGGATCACCCAAGGAAGAAACAGAGGGTTTGGGCAGAAGTGCCCATTAAACAGAAAGAGGCTATGGACCTTTTGAACCACCCTCTGCAGCCATCTTAGGAAGAAGTTCCTAGCCAAATCCCAACTGAAATTGTGCAAGCTTGGGAGGTATTTTCCGGTGCATTATACTACCACTCGGTGGTATAGGGTATAGAAAAGATCTAACCATTAATTATTAAGAATAATTTGGTAATTGTTACTTATGTATTAAACATCTTTCAAAAACTTTTTTCGCCGGCGCCGAAACATGAATCGTCGCCGCCGCTGCAATACTGGAGGGGCGCATCCTCCCCACGGCGGTGCCCCTGCCGTACATCGGCTATGCCACCACCATGACAGTTTAGTGTGCGGCCGCCGCCCCAGGCGCCTCTCCACTTGCCGCCGCCACCCTCCACAAGATCAGAGGGAAGCCTTCTCCCCAGCTTGCCACCTGCACATGGGCACCTCCCCGCTGGCCCTTCAGGCCTCCAGCCTCTCCTCATCAAGTCTGGGCGTGCCTCAGCCGTCGCATACACCGACTCCGGAGTCCGGCCGCCTCCCCATGCTCTCATGGTGTTCGACGAGATGCGGCACAAGAACCTCATCTTTGCAACGCCATTGTCGCCTGCTATGCCGGCCACGAGCTCACACTCCACGCGTGGTCTCTCATCGCCTCCATGCGCAGGAGCAGCTCCGGCCTCGCCGGGGACGAGTCCACCTTCAGCTCCATGCTGCAGCCTCTACGCAGGCCTGATGACGAACAAGGTGCTCACTGGTCAGGCTAGCGGTGCTGACGCACGGGAACGTGCTCACTGCTCAGGCTGGACCACCTCTCAGACGTGGTGTTCTATTTCCTTATGATGTCCAACACGTTCGCCGCTTCAGAATATCGGAATGAATCTTGCAAATGTCAGAAGGGTGCTTGGCTGTAGCTGGATAGAGATTAGGTGGAACAACAGTTACGGATTGTACATAGTTTATGAATAAGTTCAGTCACAAGTTCAGGGTGTAAATATATTTGACATCATGCTTATTTACATTGCGCTGATGAATCAATGAGCAATTCATGCACGGACCGATGAACTGATGCTTTGTTTATTGAGCAACACATGCACAGACTGATGAACTAAATGCTTTGTTCCTTGAGATATATGCTCCAGAAGGGTCTGCTTTTCTGTGAATTTGGAGCAAAGGCTGCTGGCTAGGGCGGCCGAAACGCCCAACTCTAGCCAGAACGTGCTGCTGCCATGGCCGCCGTTGGGGGCGAGTTCGTTGTTGGAGCTGTGCACCGAGAAAAGAGCATGCAGGGAAGGTGCGCCAGCCCACATAGATGACCTAGGTCTATACCCGTCCGTGTTTCAGACGCCATGCCGTTGGTGTAGCTGCGCCCCTAGTCACCGGGAACGCGGGACGACGCGGCGAACCTCGTTCCGCGGGACGACGTCCCGGAACGCGGAACGGGGACGCGCCGGGACGGCGCAAGGAACGCACGCGGAACACGACCCCGCCGCCCGCCCGCCCCGCCCGCGGTACTCGACCGCGCCGCCGCCGGAACTCGACCGCGAGACCGTGGGAAATCGACCGCGTTGGGATCGACCGGTCCTGGCAGTGAGAAGGCCAAGCAGCGCGTTCAGATCAGGGCAACACGAGGGAGGCAAAGCGTCGGTCAGACTCCATGCTGCTTGGGCTTTATTAGGTGAGGCCGCCGTCGATCTGCTCCTGCAGTCCTGCAATATATGTTACGTATCGGTGTGTGTCTTCAGTCATGGACCTGCTATTTTTTTCTCCTAGCTTTGAGTGTCAGACAATTAAGTTAGTTAGACTCCATTAATCGACCTCGTTCCTGCCCATCGTTCCGGGAACATCGTCCCGGACTAACTTGGATCACGATCCAAGTTAGTTTGGGACGTGCTGAAGCTGTATACTCGTCGTCCCAAATAATTTTCAAAAGCGGTGTACCACGATCCTCGTTCCCGTTCCTCGATCCGGTCGACTCGGGAACGCGGTGACTAGGGCTGCGCCGCCGTCGTGTCCGCGTCGCCGTCGCCGCCAGCCGGCCACTTGTCCGTCTCCGTCGTCGTCCCACACCAATAGCACCCTAGAGGGTACGCCGCGCCAATATGGGTCGGTATTCGGTAATTGTGCTCGACGCCTCGGGGAAGGCCCACCGGCGGTGAGGGTGCAGCCGGTCGACCCTGCCGAGCCATAGTCAAGGTCGGACCCTCTGTTTTGTGATGTTGAGGACTGCACGCGTGAATTACAAGAAGGCCCGGGGTTGTGACGTATTGACTGTTTCTCATCATACCCTTATATCACTCTATACTACCCCCATACCACTGTATACTACTGATGAGTTTTACGAAGTATGCAATTAATCTGAGCCGTCAGATGTCTGTAAACTAGTCCTTTTTCGATAATAGTATAACCTAGTATAAGGTACCGAAAAAGAGCTCGACGAAGGAGGCTCTATCCAAGAGCTCTACTTAAATGATGAAGCAATGATGTCACAACTTCTGGAGGCCACTGATCTTCTGGTTTTCCCAGAGATCATCTTTTGGTTCTTGGTTTGCTGCTGCTGTATGCATATGTCCCGAGTTGTTTGCATTGCTAGCTATTTGATCCGCTTGAACTGGTTATTTGCTTCCTTATGCTTTAGTACTTGGTTGTGCTTGTTAAACTTATCAATGAGGCTTCATTATTATCTTTATGCTCCTCTATCCTAGTGGTTTATTTTATGTGGCCTGGTCGTTCCAGGCCCTTCCTGGTTTCTCACATGGCTCTATGAGCTCTGTTTTGCTCTGCTTCCCCCCACGATTATCAATGAATAGAAACTGGAACATCCTTCGATGGAATATTAGAGGCATTAATAGTAAAGAGAAGTGGGATGCTCTTAGAAATAAAATTGAAGAAAGTGTCTCCTCTATTGCAAGTGTTGACACCGTTTTTTGGCACGTGTCAGAAATAAGATGAAAAATATGCCAAGTACATGAAGGACCCGGTATTCAATCGACCGATTCAAGGGCCAGCCGATAGGAGCCAGCTGATGGAAGTCAGCCGATGGTCAAAGGGAAGGATCGGCGGATCGGGAGAAGGAAGGCGGCAAAGGCAAATACGTCGAAGGAAGGAGTTGAGAGACATGAGTACCCATGGGTCCCCACCGACCAGGGTCTCAGCCGTCCCCGACAGGTGGGTCCGACTTACCAGACGACCCGCCGACCTGACATGCAGGCTCAAGGACGTAAAGATACTTGGTGTACAAGACAAGACAGTCCAGCTCGGATAAGCTTTCCATGTTGTAACTGACTAGGATAGATGGAAACCGACTTGTAGCCCAAGGTCGTCGGCCAATATAAGGCGTCCTAGGGCGCCCTCCTCGGGGCAGATCTTCATCCTCTCGCATAATCCACCACAACTGGACGTAGGGTTTTACTCTTCGGAGGTCTGAACCGGTCTAAATCCTCTTGTCTCCCCGTGTTCTTCGCCATACTCGCCTAGTTCCGAGTTCACCACGTGGACTACCACCTATGCTCTTAGGTCCCGATCATCCATTAACCTGCAAACCTCTAGGGTAAGCCCCTAGCGGATCTGTCCAGGTCTCACCCCCTGACAGGAGTATTAGGATGAGGTGGGTTGACATCGAGTCGACGACGGGTCCAAGTTTAGAGAGTCTGACTCCTGCATGAGTCAAGTCTAAATCTAGTAGTTTACTTTCTTTCGAAACAAGTCAATAATGTCGTAATCGACTAGGAGTCTGGGTTGTTCCAGGGCATAAGTAGCGACCATGCGTGGTCGGAAATATTTTGTACACACCATAATCAAACAAACCTTTCACCTCCGGGCAACCCTTTACGATTTCTGCACTTTACATACGAGATTTACTTTCCGACGACTTCGCCACCTGCAATTTTCCTTTTCTGAACGTCGTTCTTCGAGTTCATTAGGCTGCATCAATCGACCTCCGGCTAGCTTGTAAGTACTGTTTTACCGAGTAAATTCTAGGCTTTAACTACTGGGCGTATAGTTGTGGTTTCGTCTAGTTCTTTTATTCAAAACCCATTGATATAGGTTAGATCTGCAAGTTTTCATACCAATTCTTGTAGTTTTAGCTTTTATCAATCTATCCAGTTCGAGATCAAGCTTCATCGGCTTTTACTATTCTTATTTATCATATATCTGTTTGAACAACCGATCTAGATTAGTTTTGAGTGTTGTCACGTAGCTTTGAGTAGGTTGCTTGTTGTAGCTTACGATCTGCTTACGTCATCGAAAAAATGTTGATCCAACATTTTCTGGAAAAATGTTGAAAAATGTTAATCCACATTTTCGAAACCTATTTTACCAAACAGCCAAACCAGAGGGAGTACCTCATGATCCCGGCACCCTTTTCACGATCCACTCAATTCCCTGTGCCAAGCCTTCGTTCCAATCAAGATTGTGCTGCGCAACTACTGAGCATCAAGGAGGCCTTTGAACATACCCCTTTCTGAATCCGCAGCATTATGGGAGGATGGAGTGAGAAAAAGCTCAGTGGGGCAGCGAAGGAGACCTTGATTAAGTTAGTAGCTCAAGCAGTTCCGACTTATTCCATGAGTTGCTTCCTTTTATCTCCTGATACATGCAAGAAAATTACGTCAGCCACATCAAACTACTGGTGGAGTGGTGCAGCTGACAAGCATGGTATGCACTGGAGTAAATGGATAGATCTCACCTTGCCAAAGAGCCATGGGTAGACCTGAGTATTTCACGGGCCGGAACAGGGTTCGGGTCGGGCCGAAAAAAAACCCGAGTTTTTCGGGCCGAGAAAATTCTGCCCATGACCGTCCCATGGGACGTGTTGGGCCTCATTTTTCGGGCCGGGCCCGGGCTTGGGCGGGCCGCCCGCGCATTTTATAGTGTAAAGTAGCTAAAAACAGCATGTCGGGCCGGGCTCGGGCCAAAAAATTTTTTCGCGGGCTTCAAAATCTCTGCCCACGTCCGTCCAGTAAGGTCCGTGGGCGGGCCTGGCGCGGGTCGGGCCCGGGCCGGGCCAGCAGGCCAGGCCGGGCCGGGCCAAAAATGCTCAGGTATAGCCATGGGGGTCTCAGTTTTAATGATGTCAAGAACTTCAATCTAGCAACGCTTGGTAAGCAGGGATGGTGCCTTATGACAAATCCGGACACACTTTGTGCTAGAGTTTAGAAGGGGAAGTACTATCCTCTGGGAGATTTCATGACTGCCGGCAAGAAGAAAAACGCTTCCCACACTTGGAGAGCAATTCTTGAGGGCAGGAAGGTGCTTGAGAAGGGCCTGGTTAGGCGAATTGGGGATGGAACCTCCACAAATATATGGGAAGATCGGTGGCTTCCAATTGGAATTGGGGGTAAACCAATCTGCTGGAAAGAAGGAGCAACATCAGTTCAAGTAGCTAATCTATTATCTGAAAATGGTCAGACCTGGAACGAAAAGGCCCTACATCAGAACTTATTGTCGTTTGATGCTGAAGCTGCGCAGCGAGTTCCTCTGGGACGTGCACAATCAGAATTTTGGGCCTAGTCTAAAGAACGACGTGGTCTATATTCTGTACGATCGGCCGATCGCCTTCTTTCAGAAGATGATCAGCAGGCGCGTGCACACTCAGCAGGAACTTCTTCACATTCAGTGGCCTCCAGCGATCCACAGTGGAAGAATCTATGGAAACAAAAGGTACCCCCAAAGGTACGTGTGTTTTGGTGGAAGGTTATGCATGATTACATTCCGTGCCAAGCTAATCTTCAAAGACGGCATGTTGATCCGATCGCGAACTGCACTATTTGTGGTATTCCTGAAGAGACTACTTATCACACCCTACTGGAGTGCTCGATTGCCCAAGCTTTCTAGAGCAAGCTGAAAGAGTTGGAAGGAATAAAATTGCCAAAGCTCCGTTCAAAGACCTGGCCTGAAGATCTCTTGGATGATAAATATTGACGAGAGGAAGATAGGGTTGTCATTCTGTGTGGTATGTGGTCCTTGTGGAACATTAGAAATGATTACTACCATGGGAAGAAACCGATTGCGCACTCTCTAGCAATTGATGGGCAATGGATTCTCACCACCTCAGCGAACTTCGATGGGCCCTCACAAGAAATTGGGGATCTATGTGGGTTTTTTGTCTCCATCGATTATCAAGTATTTCGAACCCCTCACAGGGGATCTATTTACTGCCCGATTTGCTGATATTATTTTTAATGAGGATCATTCTCGGCATTAGGGAGAGAATTGTACCAAAAGGAATGCGAGGAAATTGACTGGAACACAAAAGGCATTTCATTTTCTGATCCACGTACTATAGAAGCTGAACTACAAGTTCAAAGAATTATTGATTTGCAAATATTGAAAATAATATGTCGGACGCTTTTTCAGATTATAAAGGTGTCACAAAGTCTCTTCAACCTGCAAGGAACGTGCCCGAGAGAGTAGAGGTACCTAATAAAACCACTCAACCCCAAACTGAAAACAAAAGGGGGAGAAGCACTTCCAAGAAGAAAGATATAATTGCTAGTAAGCAAAAGGTGACTAAAAATACAAATCAACTTTCAGTTGATAGACACTTAGAAGACATACAATGTCTTGTGGATAGATGTGATCCACAATCCAGCTCAACTATGCGCATAAACACTGAAGCTGGATCATCGGAAGACCCTAGATCCATTGTATTGGGAAATAATGATGAATCTTTAAGGGTAGACGAAATTGCTATAAATTTCATAGAGACTGGAGAGTCTTATGATCGTAAGTCCACAATAGTCGACAGTTATCTCTCTGAGCAAATTGCAAATGTCCTTCAAACAGATCTGGATCCTAAGTCTATGACAGAATGCAAGAAGCATTCTGACTGGGATAATCGGAAGGTAGCAATTGAAGCAGAGATTGCCTCGCTTAATAAAAGGAAAGTGTTTTTGTTGACGGTTGAAACACGTGTCGCATTTCGATCCGCAAGCGTACGGATCACGTGTTGCCTTCTTCACTCGGGGATGACCCAAGATATCGAACCGTGGATTGGAAGCAAACTACCTAGGGTTTACCATCTAATCTATTTAACTAACCTACATGAAGCGTTGATCGCATAAAGAATTAACATACAAGCATGAAAGGGTGTATGGATCACATTCACTAGCCATAAAGATACACGACCCAAGGTAACCCTAGCCTACCGTCTTCTAGTTGCAGCTCTGACCAAGACGAAAACCAATCTAATCTCAAACCATAATAAGGAGTAAACCCTTACACGTTTGCTTGACACTTTCTCTCCAATCGTACTGTCACTACGTGAAGATAATCATCGCCGAACGACTCTAAGTCCGTGCACCACTATGAGATATCTGCAAGACAAAGACTAATCACCACGATTAGATCTATTCCTACTAAAGGCATATGGTAGCTACACATATGAATAAGCACAACTCGTAGTAGATCAAAGTAAGGATAAGGTATGATTTATATCACCATCAAATGTTGAAAGTACAATTGCCATGAAGAATTCAAGGCATGGCTCCAGAACTCCACCATGGCTTCACCACGTAGGGCCGACCATGGCGGCTAGGGCATGGCCTATGCCATCTCCTAGGCAACACGAGAACTAGCGGCCGCTGTCGGCTCCCTTCGGCGTGTCTCCTTCGATTTGGCGACTCTCTAATGAATGGATGCGGCAGCCGTCGGAGACAGGAGCTATAAATAGACCGAAGAGACGGTAGGTCAAAGGGGGTGCCGAACCGAGCCAAAAAGGGGGTGGGCCGGCCGGCCTGGGCCCGTTTCGGCCCAGTTCGGCCCCGCTCGCTCCCCGACGCTTCTCGTGTCTTCTTGAATATTTGCCGAACTTCATGTGGGTCCTTAACGTCGTTTTCCTCGTGGTTTAGATAAGGGTACTTGGTGCGCGAACTCCCGCATCTTCTGTTCAGGTCCTCGGAGATTCACAGCTTCATACTTCAGTCCTCAGGTCATTTGGAGTCATGTTCACTTCGTGTCTTGACTTGTACCGGGCTTCGTGATCTTCTCATGAAGTGCTCGACGAACCTTGCCCGAAAGTGCTCCTTTAAGTAAGTGTAACAAGTGCTTTTAGTTGACGGAAATCGACCGTCAACAGTTTTCGGCTGCAATGTCAACACCTTCTGGTATCCATCCTGTGGGATACAAATGAGTTTTCGTTCGCAAAAGAAATGAAAACAACGAAGTGGTGAGATATAAAGCAAGGTTAGTGGCACAAGGTTTTACGCAAAGACCTGGTGTTGATTTCAACAACACCTATTCTCCAGTAATGAGTGGAATAACCTTCCGATACTTAATATCGCTGGCAGTACAAAATCGTCTATCTATGCAGTTGATGGACGTAGTGACCGCATATTTATATGGGTCATTGGATTATGATATATACATGAAAATTCCTGAAGGAATTAGTATACCAGGTAATAAGGCAAATCGCAACATGTATTGCATCAAGTTGCGGAAGTCATTATACGGCTTAAAGCAATCAGACCGAATGTGGTACAATCGGTTAAGTGAATTCCTTATATCAATAGGATTCATAAATAGTGATGACTGCCCATGTGTCTTCATTAAAAGGTCTAAGAACAGATTTTGTATTATTTTGGTATACGTCGATGATCTTAATATCATTGGCAACAAAGCCAATATTAATGAAGACGTCATCATTTAAAGACGGAGTTTGAAATGAAGGATTTGGGTCAAACCAAATTTTTCTTAGGTTTACAACTTGAGCATTTCCCTTCTGGTATATTTGTACACCAATTTGCCTATGTCCAAAAGATATTGGGAAAATTCAATATGGACAAGTCATATCCAACAAAAACTCCCATGGTAGTAAGATCCTTAGATGTTGAGAAGGATCCCTCTAGACCATGAGATGAGGGAGAAGAGATATTGGGATCAAATGTCCCATATCTTAGTGCCATTGGAGAATTAATGTATTTGCAAACACACCGTCCCGGATATTGCATTCGCTGTAAATTTGCTAGCAAGACACAGTGCTGCACCTACCAAACGTCATTGAATAAGAGTGAAAATGGTATTCAGATACCTCAATGGTACTAAAGATCTTAGATTATTCTATAGTAGATATCAAGATCCGACTTTGTTAGGATATACCGACGCTGGTTATTTGTCAGATCCCCATAATGGCAGATTACAAACAGGCTTTGTATTCTTGCAAGGAGGAACAACAATTTCTTGGAAATCTACAAAGCAAACTTTGGTATCTACTTCCACCTATCATTCTGAAATAACAGCTTTATATGAAGCATCACACGAATGCGTATCAGCGTATGGCTTCGCAGAATGATAAACCACATCATACAAACATGTGGTATCGGTGCGATTGATACACCAACAATTATCTTTGAGGATAATTCAGCATGTGTTACTCAGATGGAGTCAGGTCATATTAAGAGTAATATGACTAAGCATATTATTCCCAAGTTATTGTACCCCATGAACTCCAAAAGAATAGAGAAATTGAAATCTTGCAAACTAAGTCATGTGACAATCTAGTAGATTTACTCACAAAATCTCTACCATACTCTCCATTTCGTAAATGTGTTGAAGGCATTGGTATGAGAAGACTTAGAGACTTGCAAGAATCGGGGAGAGAATCCTCCTAAAATATAACTTCAAAATCATATTACACTCTTTTCTTTATATGAGTTTTACTCTTCTAGAGCTTTCTCACATAAAATTTTTAATGAGGTAATATTAATATTTATGTCATGGTATTACTCCTTATTTTCCCACTGGGTTTGAAAGAGTTATTGCCTAGTATATCAATATACATTGTTTTTTCCACAGGATTTTTCCAAAGATTCAAGATTATAGTATTTGAACAAGCAAAGATTTCTACGGAGCTAATTAATCAAGGGGGAGTGTTAAGATTAATTAATTAGTGATCAATTAGGATAAACATGATTAGTATAACCGCTCCTGGTGGTTCCTCCGTAGGGGCATGACGCCCTTTCAGATGGCCCTTTGGACTTGTATATATTTCTAAACACTGTTCACAAAAATCAATTGATCCATCATTTTCATTCACTTGCAACACCCTGCGCCGTCGGCTCCAGGAGCTCAGCCTGGAACAACAGAATCATCAGCAATATAATCCAAGGTACTGAATTGTGATTTACATCGATTGGGTGATTAATGAGAAGGAAGAATTGCCTCTGGTTCATCAGCCTGTAGTATGAACGGGGACGCCAGGTGGAATACGTCGCGGGCGCCTTCGACCGCCGGCCGGACGGAAGCAGGGTCCAGAAGGTCCATCTAGAACAGCCGGAGGCGCATGCTCGTGCCGCCCAGGGCCTGCAAGTGCTTCGTCTCGCTCTCATCCTCTGCAAGAGGGGAAACTGGGAAACAAATCTGTTAAGACTGTAAGGAATCGGATGCTCGTAGCCTAAGAGGGGGAGGGGGTGAATTAGGCAACTTAAAACCTTAACCTATGCCTTCCACTACTTTGCATAAAACATAAATTAGAACATACTACCTAGATGTGCAACTATGGTTGTTCTAGTGTGAAACTCCCATCCCAAAACAAGATTTGCAACATATGGTCAATCCTAGCAAGATACAAGGAAAGTAAAGGCAAGCAAGGATTGCAAGAATGTAATGCAGAAAGATAAAGGAGGATGAGAGGAAGCAAACTCTTGACACACGATTTATCCTGTGGTATCGGTAGATACTTAGCCACCCCTAGTCCATGTTGTTGAAGCACTCCACACAAGAGTATTGCTTCCCGGTCACTAAGTCTCTCCCAAGAGCACCACTTGACTTGCCACTTAGGCTCGGCCACAAAGGCACTCGCCAAGCTCTCTTGATCACCTTGATGTCGTCTCCACTAAGGAGCTTCTCCACCAAAGAAGGAGGTCTCCACGTCCCCCGCACAAAGTGTCATCGCCGCTCCACACCAAGCCGGAGGGTCGAAGACGATTACCGGAGAGCCACTTAGGCCCTAAGGCTTCCGGCACACCTTGTACAGCTTGATCCACTCAAGAATCACCTCACAAGGTAGGCACACCTTGCACTCACTCACCTCTAAGCTAAGCCTAGCACTAAGCACACACACAAAGCATGTGCAAGTCTATGGATGAGCAATTTAGCACTTGGATGACATGGATATGATCTTCATTATGTCTCACACTCCTATGGTCTTCCTCAGCATCCAGCCTCTTCAAATGGGTGAGTGGAGGGGGTATAAATAGCCCAAGGCCACCAAAGAGCCATTGGCTAAGGGCTACAGAAAACTGTACCGTCAGATGAACCGATGGTCTCTTTTCCATAGGCGTCGGTTCATCCGATGCCCTCCACGTCATCTAGTCGTTGCATCCCCACTGACACATATCCTCTGACGCTTGCACCGACGGTCTTCTCGCCTAGCCGTCGGTTCATCCGGTGCTGAAGAGTTCTGCGCCAAAACCTTTTTGTTAGCAAACACACGGCCGCCAGATGAACTGCTGCTACACCGTCGGTTCATCCGGTGCTTAAGCTCTTGTCTTGGCTCGTCTCTATCTTGGTCAAACTGATCATTGGATAGACCGACGGCTCCTACCAATGGACCGTCGGTTCATCCGGTGCTACTGACCCAACTGCTTCTTCTTCTCCAGGAATTCATCCGGTGCAACTAAAAGGCATACTGTCGGTTCATCCGATGGTCTGTGTAAACCGAGCCTTCTTCATGCAGTGTACCAGTTCATCCGGCCATTGCACCGATGCTTGCTTCCAAGGTACCGTCGGTTCATCCGACGGTGTCATTTCTCTTCTTCTTCTTCCACGGTTTAGACCCTCAAATAGATATCTTCTCATTTTGGCATGTGGTATTTTTGCATACTTGGGACCTAAAAATGTCTACAAAGACACGCTCAATAATATGGTTAGTCTCATTAATCATGTTGTCATTAATCACCAAAATCAAACTTGAACAAATGGCATATGAGGTCATGTTCACTACAAAGACTCGAGACAAGAAATAATCCCGCACCATTTCATCTGGCGCACAGAGCAGATGGAGCATCTTACGAAGGTTCTTGACGGTGGCGTGGACAGCGTAGCGGCGGTCGAGGACAGTGGCGGAGCTGGGAGGTATGCACTGCCATACCCTGCAATCCGACCAATGCAAGTATATATACGTATTTTATAAAGAAAACATACGAATATGCTACTGCTGCACGACTGATTACCTGAATCTGAGCTGTGTTGCTTAGTGGTTAGAGCAAATATACCAAATTATAATGTTAATTTTACTATTATTACCGAATTGGTAAATCGATTGCCAATTCGGTAATAATGAATTTACCAAAATGTATATAATTTTTTTGGTGGCATACCTTAAGCTAACATCCTAGATTCGTCGTCGAAGAGGAGGCGGACGAGCCAGGAGCCGATGAAGCCGCTGCCGCCCGTCACGCAGACGAGGTCACGGTCACGGCGGGGCGGCGCCGCGCCACCGATGTTCCCGTCCGACGCCATCTCGTCGGTAGCTGCTGCTGTTGAATTCGCACCGTCGGTGTCGCTGGTTGGCAACTGGGATAAACAAATGCACGAGGAACACGCGCCGTCCCATTGGCGTGTTGTGAGCGACAGGCGTGACATGTTTGGTGCTGGGCCCTACCGCCCTAGTACGCCGGATCACCCAACGGCTCAAGATTCATCTGGATAAGAGCACGAAGACTTTGATCGACGGATTTGTTGCAATATATTATTAGTAAAAATATTATTTAATTCTACTCTTCCGTCTCAAATTATATAAGTTTACTAGATATGTGCCATTACAACATTCTGTTTGAAATTACAATTCGTGTAATCACAAATATGTCATTACAATTCCTTCTGTGTTTGACATCTGTCATTTTGTACATATTTGATGCTCTTAGACTCATGTGCAGGCTTTGTTATTTTCGTATGAACAAAAATGCCCCTGCTACGCATCTACTCTCCACTCACTGACTCGTGGGTCCCATATGTCATCTTCTTCTCCCATCTTCTCCCATTCTTTCATGTCCTCTTTTCTCTCCTTGGCAGGCAGAGCCGCCGCGGGCAAGCTCCCTCCTCCGCCGCGTGGGCCACATGGGCTGTCACGGAGGTCCTCCGCCGCCGCCGTCGACACCTCCACCACGGGAGATCCGTCGTTGGCACCTCGACCACGGGAGCCCCACGCGAGGCCCGCGCTGCGATGCGGCCAACAGAGCTCCTCGCCGCGGGAGCTCCCCGCGGGCGGCAGGCGGACCTCCCATGGTGGCGGGCGGAGCTCACCGGCGAGCGACATATGGAGCAGCGGCGGTCCTCTCGAGCCCGGCGAAGATACTACGAGCTGGAGCAGGGGTGGCCGACGGTGCGCGGTGGCCACGGTGACGGAGGCGTCTGCGACGGAGGTGCTTGGGACAGCGGCGCTCCGCCCGCGGCGGAGCTCCTGTGGTGGAGGTGCCGACGGTGGCAACGAAGCGACCTCGCGAGCGGCGGAGGTGGGAGCTCGCTCGCGGCGACTCTACGCACCGAGGAGAGGAGAGAAGAGGAGAGGAGAGAATAGGAGGAGATTGGAGAGGAAGAAGATGACATATGGGACCCACGAGTCAGTGAGTGGAGACTAGATATGTAGCAGGGGTATTTTTGTCCATACAAGAATAACAAAACCACATGGGTCCAAGAGCATCAAATACGTACAAAATGACATATCTCAAACATAGAATGAATTTGTAAGGGCACATTTACGAATATGCAAATTGTAATGGCATATCTCCAGACGACGAAAGTTGTAATGGCATATATCCCATAAACCCAGTTATATATCAGTCTAAATAGTTAGAAGTTTGAAATATTCTTTTTACAAATGGAGGTTAAAAATCTTTTAGATTTTGATAGTGTATATTCATAAAAATCAATATATTTTCATATAAGACCGGTTAAATTTAAAGAAATTTAATTAAAAATACGATCAAAACATCCTAGAAGCAGCGGCAGAGTGAGCTTTCATCAATTACAAATGCACGAAAAAAAAACTGAAGATGTCAACGCACTTGAACTTGTTTTGAGGTGGTAAAATTGACATGACTCCAATTTATTCTATCTACTATCCAGCATCTGTGTTCATAGGCTAGATGAGCCCTTTGCTCCTGAGACAATCCACACTATCCTTGATAGTTTTGTCGAATGGAGTGAAACGAATACCCAAACCGATCAATTTCTTAGAGGGGTCCTTTGCCCTCACCACCCATCCTTGCCCGTCCTTGTGGATTCTGGTGTAAAAACAATAGCTTAGGCCCTGTTTAGCAAGTACTGAAAACTGAACCCGGTGGAAAAGACAACATTTCTAAATTCTAATAGTTGCATCACCTGTGAACGGGAAGTTCAGGGCAAAGCTCAGCAAGCCTGCTCGTGAGATCAACCATCCGTTCAAAGGACTCATTGCACAAATGGCGTCCTTGTGCCGATGGGTTCTCATATAACACTACGAGAGAACGTGCCACATCCCTGACATCAACACAACTATAGATGTCCAGATGGGCCAGACACGATGGGCGGCACGACGCACGACACTAAAAACACGACACGAACACGAACACGACACGATGGACGTAGTGTCAGTGCCGGCACGACACGATGGCGGGCCGTGTATGGGCCGCGATCTCGGCACGTAGTGTCAGCACGAACACGACACGAAAAATAGGGTAACCCATCTAAACACGACTAATTTAGGGGTGCTTGTTAGACTTTGGCCCACCACTTGTCCAGCCCACGAAAGCCCACATAACCACCCTATAAATTCAACTCAAAACCCTAATCCCCAACTCTTCTCTTCTTCCCTTCGGCCAATCCCGCAGCCACCGGCGCCGTCCGCCGCCCGCCGTCCGCCAGCCGCCGTCGCCCCTCCCCGGCTGTCGTCTTGCTCCTCCACATCACGTCCCTGGCTCCTCCGTCTCTCCTCGATTCCTCCCTCTCTCACTCCTGTCGTGGGATGTGGCCGGGCGGCGCTTGCAGTGCGCCGCCGCTGTGGCGCACGGCTGGGCGGCGCCGCCGTGTTGGGCGCGGCCATGAGCCGGGCAACCACCACCGCTGCTGTGGCACACGGTGACGATGCAGGCAAGCGCCGGCCACCGTCGACAGAGCTCAATTTTTTTTGTGAAATTTTGTTCTGATTTGATTTGTATGTATGTGACATAAATTGATTCGTTGACTTTCTTTATCTTAAGATCTCTGATCTTTGCACTCGATTCGGATTACTCCTCTCGTTTTTCCTGCCGTGCATATAGGCCAACACGACACGGTGGGTTTGTCGTGCCGTCGTGCCGGCACGACACGACTAGGTGAGGTTCGTGTCGTGCTTGGGCCGAGGAGCTGGCACGGCGTGCTGGCACGGCACGACACGGCTAACCTCTCGTGCCTAGCCGTGTCGTGCCAATTCGTGTCGTGTTTAGCCGTGTCTGTGTCGTGTCGTGCTGGGCGGCCCATTTGGACACCTATAAACACAACCAATTTGGATGGCGTCCATGTCAAGTTCTTGACCTGGGCATGCAGTGTGCGCTCTTAGAAAATAACCGATTTAACAGTAGTGTATGGTTGCAAATTTGCAAGTCGGCGACAGATGAGGATGCAGAGATCCATATTGATGTAAAGACCAACCTTTCAAAAGTAGCAGCAGCAATTGGAGGCTACAACCAGCTGATGGCGTTAAAGTTGGGCCCAACACCCACCCTGGATTGATGACAACCAGCTGCAACCCCTCCTCTTCGGCGAAGCTCCATGCCGCCTTCTCGGCCAATGTTTTGGAGACGTGGTACCAGAGCTGCAGCTCAAACAGAAGAAGATTTTGTCTTTGAGAGAGAAGAAGAGCAAACTTAGTTAGCGTTGCACTAATCTACCTGAAGTTTCTTGAGGTGCTCAACGTCGGCCCAGCAGTCCTCATCTATGACCTTATCTTCCGGCCAGCTGGGATTCGGCACCATGGCAGCATTCGACGACACCAGAACAACGCGGCTCACTCCGTAGTCTTTCGCTGCCCGGAGGATGTTGAGCGTTCCCTTCACCGCCGGTTCCAGCATCTCCTTCTGCAAAGAAGCAGTCAGCTGGGATTTCGGCACCATGGCTGTCTGAACTGATACGGATCGGAGAAGTGTTAAATTGCCTCAGGATCTTGTGGTGGGTCCAGGGCCACAGGGGTCGCGAGGTGGAAGACGCCGTGGGCGCCCTCGACGGCCGGGCGCATGGAGTCAGGGTCGAGGAGCTCCATCTGGAACAGCCGGAGCCGCGTGTCCGCGCCGTTCAGAGCCTGCAAGTGCTTCGTCTCGCCCTCGTCCTCTGCAACGAAATCCGTCAAAAATATAAATCTCGCTTCGATTCTACTACATGAATCCGTCGAGAACATAAATCTCGCTTCGCTTAGAGTAGTGACTTCATGCGGTGGATTTTTGATGATGCGGGGCAGCGGGGAGCACAAGCTACTATACGCACGAAGGTTCTTGACAGTGGCGTGGACGGTGTAGCCGCGATCGAGGAGGTGGCGTACGACCCACGAGCCTATGAAGCCGCTGCCGCCCGTCACGCAGCAGACGACGCCGCTGCCAATGGCGCCACCGCCGCTGGCCGGGGTCGCTTCCATATCGCCGGTGAGTATAAAGAGTTGGTGACTTTGCAGCTAGCAAGTGCGCGGCGCCGTTCTTGTAGAAAAACGCCTCAGCTTTGCCAGGTCTCCAAGAAAATAAGAATATGTCTGGTGGAGGCCTACCAAGGGATCAGATTTCCTGTAGCTCCTTCCTCGCTCTCCTTAACCATCTCAGGCTTTAATCATCCGCATCAGTTGTTTGTTCATTGTCACAGCCGTTCCACCGCTGGCTCGGCCTTCGACGATACACATACTACTACTACATCCGTTCAAGAATATAATTTTGTTTAGATTTTTTCAAAGTCAAATCTTTTCAATTTTGACCAACAATAATTCTTAAAATAAATTTATTTTAAATAAAGAAGATTACACATTTTGATAGTTGATTTCATGATAAATCTACCAATATCTGTTGGGATCGCGAAAAACTGTCACCCTCAAAGCTGACAGAACCTAAGAGATGTAAATTTTACAATAACTTCAAATGTACGAGCCAAAACTTCAGTAGAAGCTAAGGGTGAGCTCTTTTTATTATGTTAAAAGCTTAGGGTCTGTTCTTTTCCTTCAAAAGAAATACTGAATATCACTATTCACATATCACATTCATCACATCTTCTCTCACAAAAATACTATTCCAGCATTATTCATTTACAACTTCACTATTCCTTTTCAACAAACAGCCACCCTCGAGATGGAAATCTCCAAGTACTCAGGAAGATGCATGAGGCTAACTTTTTATCCATGTGAACTTGTTTATAGTTTTTCTTTGCAAATCCTGGAAAGTCCACAGCCCTACAAGATCTCTCAAGTTTTAAAATATCTCAACTTGTGTTAGCCTCGAGTGATGCACAAGTGAGTATTTTGGAAGTTAATCGAGATTAGCTGTTTTCTTAAAACTTTCATTTCCTTTTCTCACCATGCATTCTTTATTTTTTTTCCAAACTCGAGGGTAAAAGGTTTCATCTACAAGTTGCTCACTTTCTGAGAGCTCAGGATGACAAAATGTTCTGGTACTCAAAACTAGCGATTGTTTCCATGGTTTGTCTATTTTTGTTTTCTTTCAGTGCACCAGGCCAGGTGTTGGGAATTCTAAATCCTCGGACAGTAAAGTGAAAAAGGTACTGACAAAAAGCTCTTTCTCTCTGAAAAAGGTGATCCCTTTACACGGAGGCATGGGCGCTCCTTTTATAGTGCCTGAGGGTCACTTTTACATTTCAATAATACCCCTGACAATGATGTATATAGAAGGAAAGTTGAGGGTACATTCGTCCGCGGCAATCACAGGGACTTCATTCAATTTACAAATATACCCTAGCGTGTTCCAGCTTCTTTCTTCTTATGTAACCAAGCTTCTCACGTTTCTTTATGCCTTCCCGCATACGTTACTGACTGAATCAACTCCAGCTTTCTTGTATGTCTTCACGAGTCTTAGGAATCTTCAATCTTTAGCCTCGGAAAGAGACTTCGCCATCTTTGGTCGTTCTGTTGCTCTTTCCTGAGATCTTCGGAATAGAGAAGTTTCTTCGGAACTCCCTGTTTCCTGAACATTACACAAAGTACACAAGAATGGTAGGAATCCTGGTTTCTTCAAGAATTCCGAGGGTCAGCATTATGTTTGGATATAAAAAAATCATCTCATCAAACTATTTCACTAATAGGAAGTCTTTCTTTAATCATTAAAAATAGCGATCCTTGTTATATTCAGAGATCTGTGAGACTTCGGAACTCCCTGTAATTTCCTGTTCGCGCATCGTTCCGAGGACGCGTGTCTTCTTGGAATCCCCGAGGGTAGCGTCTTTTTAGCTGATTCCCAACACCAGGAGATGGGGAAGGTCTCGAGGATCAGCAGCTTCGAGAATGAAAGCTTGCAAATCTTGGAAGCTTGTAAACAAAGGAAGGAATCTGGAATCTCTAGCTCTGGAACTATGACTCAAGATTGAATGATTCAAGGGCGTGATCAAGACGACAAAGGTTATGTGACGAATCAAAACTCTGCTGAAGTTCAGGATCCACACACAAGCTATTTAGATATTTTCGTACAGGGAGAAAAAAGGAACCCCGCTCGCGTCGCCCCCATGCAGACGACCGAGCGGCCGGAAACCCAAGAGCCGCCAGCCGTCGCCCCGTCGCCACTAGTGTCGCGCCACCGCCCGAGGGTGTCTTCGGAAAGCCCGTGAGAGCCCAACGAAGGTGGTGACGCGGCCCTTTAACCCTTCCATGGGAGCTCCGCGGCGGGCGTGGCCGTCCGGGCCTTGGTGGACCTCGCCGACGGCGGAGGCCTCTCCGGCGGCGGCAACGGCGGGAGGTCACAGATCCGGGCCGCCCTTGCCCGGATCTGGAGGCTTGCACAGTGGGGAGCGCCGTTGGCGTCTTGTGTGGAGGGGCAGAAGTGGAAGACATGGCGGCCGGATGCGGCTTCGAGCGGCGGCGGTCTCGGGCGGGGATCAGCGGTGGCTGCGGGCTTCGATCCACGAGCGCTGACGACGAGGGCCTCAGAGGGCGCAGGTGGCGGCGGCGGGCCTGGCGGCTCCGACGCTGGCGGCGACTGGCCTCGGCCAGCCAAGGTCGGCCACGGCTGGGCACGACCGGCCATGGCTGGCCTCGACTGGCCATTGTCGGCCACGAGCGGCGTCAGATGGCCACGGTTGGCCGGGGTGGCCGGCAGCTCTCATATCCTCTCTTCGTCATTGTGGCGGTGTCAGGGGTCTGGCTGGTGCGTGTTGGCAGCACCGTGGTGGTGCTTTCGGCTGCGTCGGGTCTCGTCCGGTGGAGGTGTTGCGGAGGTGACGGGGTGTGGCATGCTGCCTTGGTCACGTGCGTGCGGTAGGCATGGTGTGGAATCAGGCGAAAGCCTCCACTGACGTTTGTCGGTGGGCATGATGGCGGCGTTCTTGGGTGGCGGTCCCCCCGCTGGGGGCATCAGGGCGAGGCACCATGCTCTCTGCCATGCAGGGCTCTCAGGGTGAAGACCTCGTCCTGCTATGGACGTGCGACGACGGCGCCTTGGTGTCGTGCCCTCCCTGGAGGCGTCGTATTTGGAGTCCCGTCCTGGTGGAGGTACGTCTGGAGGTGCTGCGAGAAGCATGCTTGGTTCATGTTACCGTGGAGATGCAGAGGGTCCATGGGTGCTTGATGACTTGTGTCGTCGCGCAAGGTTCTGTGGTGATCTTGGTGAAGGTTGGGCAGAGGAGATGCTCTCATTACGGCCTCAGATATCTGAGTCCTTGGCAGAGGAGTGTGAGGCGGTGGGTGAGGCGAGACCCCACGCAGAGTGGCCAGGATCAGTGGTTTTCCTTAGTGCCGAGATGGAGTGTTCCGCTGTTGTTTCTCTGGATCTGAGGGATCGACGGTCAGGTGTGCGGCTCGAGGGTGACAGTCCCATGACAGAGGAGCTCGGGGGGGAGGCGTTCGGGCATGCAGCGGGCTGCGGTTTCGCCGTGGCACATCGTTGGTGACGACGACGCAGTTGTCGACGGCTCGTTTTGTTCTCTCCCAGGTGGTCGGGGGTGGTGGTGTGACGTGTCGTGCGCGTTTGTTCTTGTTCGGGGGTTTGTTCGTATGGTGGTGTTCGCTTCGGCGTGTTATGTACCAATTGCTACTTTCTATACTATAAGGAGCGAAAACAATTGAACACAATTCTCACCCAATTTAGGCCTGTCTTACCCCTCACGCTGGACCCACCTGTCATATGTTTTTAGGAGTAGATAAGGTGGAAAGACTATGAAAGGACCAAAAAATCACAATTTGGAAAGCGTTTCTGCCAAAAACGTAATGTTTTTCTCACCCGGGCTCGCGTTACCCACCTCACATACCCGCCGGGCCCACCACCTGCACCCCGTGCCCCTCCCGCGGCCGGCACACAGCGGCGGCCACGCCCACCCGCCCCCACGCACGCCGCATGCATGGGGCCTGAGGGGGGCCTGATCTGGTGCGGGCACAGCGCCGCCGGCCGACAAGCGTGCCGGTCTCGACCCGCGCCGCTAACTTGTCGAACTTGACCTCACCTCTTTTCGACGCGACTTGCCGGCTGGCGGCCGGGTCGTCGTCCCTCCCGTGTCACGGATCGACGAGATGAGCGTGAGGTCTCTTTCGGCGGCGCGACCGGTGAGCTGAGTGCGCCAAGGATATGGCCGGATCTGATCGCCGGCCGGCAGCGAGCGAAACCTTGGCGTGCATCTGTCATGTCCTCCTCTGGGAATAGTCACACTTCACGTTCACGTACACTGCTCCTAAAACTGCGCTGATGGTGCGTGACGGCCCAGTTTCCTTTGGACTATCATGCCATAATGCTTAGGAGTAGATGTTGCTCTCATTAATTTTCTTCCCGACATATATCATCTGACTAGGTAATAGCACCTCGAAAAATTTCTCAAAAAATTTTCACCGCGCCCTTACCTCAACGAGAAAAAATTGGCACGGTCGGGCACCAAGCTAGAGACAGATGGTGCAGAGACTTGCAGTGCAGCTTCTGTGGAGTATTGTCTGACGAGTGCTTGCGTTTTGCTACCCGTTTTACCGGAAGTTGAATTTGCTATGGGTTGCCTTCGTTGTGCCCACCTTCAAGGTGAGGCACTCCGGTTACAGAGCACTTTCGTCGTCACCTCATGGTACTAGCTTACATCGGCCGGCACCGCCAAGGTCACCTCGTTTGTGCTCTTGGTCTCAGATGGAGCAGACAATATAGGATGAGGGTGCCTCAGCCCCTCACTCCTTGCAAAATCGGTACCTTCGAAACAACGACTGCTGGCTCAGCTAATGTCTTGTGCGGAAGCTGTTGTCGGTTTGCCGCACCCTACCGATCGGACGTCAGATCCTCGCGATGCCCAGTGCTGCGCCCTCTCCCTCGACTCACTCGACGTCTGCTCCGCTTGCGCTCGGCTCGGAGTCGGCTCCCTTCCATCGACCGCGCGTGGCTCCCGGACGGAGCGCTCAGCTCCCCCTCGGCTTCTGCAGTTTCTAGGTGATTCAGTTTCGACGTAGGGTTTTTACCGCGCCGGCGCCGGTGGGCAACAACGACGAGAAGCTGAAGGGGATCCCGGCCGGCGTTCGGGGCAGCCAGACCAACAACTACTTGCGGTCACAGGGCCAGAAGCCCAGAACTGTGGCAACTTCCTCACGGTCGCCGCCGGCTCGCCGGCTCTCGCTTATTCTGTCGTTTCTCTGAACATACGCTCCACAATCTTTGTGCTGACATCGTCGACTATCAATCACCATGGTAGGACCGCCCGTCGACCAAGGTGCACGCCGCGCCCGGCGGTGGCTCGTCGCTCGAATACCTCTTCGGCGGCGGCGCCACCGGCGGCAAGTGATGGCCGCCTTCCCGGTTCAGGCTACTTCAGAGTCAAGCTGAGAAGCTCGAGAACGTCGTTGGTTTACTTCGCATGCTTGGTTTTAGTAGCTTATCATAACCTGCTTGTTCCACGGTTAATTTCCAAGAACTAATCACGTGTGTATCTCTGTAACCTCCGTTGTCTGTCTCACATTACCCATGTGTGAGTGTGTGACCTGCAGCTGCTTGTATGAGTGTCAAACACTGACTTATCTTGCCGTCAGCAACAAGCCTTACCTGTTCTTGGGCGGCTATAGCCATTCAGTTCGCCTGCCGCGGAAGCCGAGGGAGAGCAGCGCGAGCCCCAAGCAGAGGGAGAATATAAGTGCTCTAGGGAGAGCCGATTGAGGCGAGGGGGCAAGCGCGCGGGACCCGAGCGTCCAATCCAATCAGGCGGCGACACACGGGGGTGCACACGGTGCGCTTGGTGCGCACGGCCCGCACTCAATTTTTTCCCCGTACTCTGCCACAGTGCCACGTTGGGTCTACCCACCTGCATCGCCGGCTCCCCCACGCCGGTCAACAACACGGCCACGTTCTCGAGCACCACGGCCACCGGATCAGAGCTGGAGCGTCGTCGCCACGAGGCCGGTCAGCCGGAGCCGGGGTCGAGGTCGACGGAGGCGTGCTCTTGGGACACACGATGGCGAGATCCGCGCGGGTCCTCCATGGTCTGTTGGGGAGCCCAAGCTCCGGGTTAGGGATGCGTGCTCGACGAGCCCTCGCGGTCCGAGGTCCAGGCACGGTCCTCGACTGGGTCAACGTCGCCGCCTTCGGGCTCCGACCGTCGACGAGGGGCATCGGTGCCGGAGCCGAAACCACGACGGACTTCGATGCGCCGCTCTACGACCGAGTGTCTCACTTCTCCGCGTGCTACGACGTCGTGTCAGCGAGGGTCACTCCAATTTCGACTTCATTCTTCAGTTGCCGGGTGAAAACTGAAATCTTATTACTCACATTCCTTGCAAGGGCAATGGAGGTCTGGATGCAGAACGAGATGCCGTCAAATTGGAGAAACGACACCGGCGTTAGGCAGACACAGGGGTCGGTGCCACTGCCGCCGGCCCTCCTGTAGCCGGCGGGAACGCTGGATCGATGCCGGTGCCGACGTCTGGATCGTGGTCATGGTTGCCGAGGACGAAACTGGATGCATTCCTGCATTTGGCATTGGTAATTCTTGAGTGGTGTTAGTCGTAGTCTTGTAGAAGATTACAAGAGATTGGTACGTTCCTGCATTTGGGATTGCTGATTCTAAGAGAACTCTCGTGCATTGTATTCTTCTAACTTCGTCCAGGTGTAGCATAGAAGCACTTATATTTTTGTGTACCTTTTCCTTTTGATGAAATAGGCTACAAGTATGCATTAGAGTGGTGTACATCAGTGTAATTTACTGAATAATGGATCTGTTCTACACTTTACTGACTAGCCATCCATGATTTAATCCAATACATTTTCACTGAAAAATGTGAACTTTATCCTATTGGATATTATAATTGCTAAGGTAATGTTCTTAATTCTTTTATGCATTCGCCCTTGCACGAAACAAATTGCTCAATGCACTTGTCAAACAATGTCCACTGCACTTCTGAATTCTGAATATTTTGCTAAAGAGAAAAGGTTACCACAAACATACATAGTAAATATGTTTCTCAACTGAAGAAAACAAAGTTAATGTTCTGGAATTGAATTTGATATATATAGCATCTCATATAAAGACTTATTCATGAGAAACATTGTTTTGTAAAAGTATGTTAAAGCTTGAGTCATATTGCTTAATTAGATGTTAATCCTTTACAATAATTCCCACATGAGTTTATTCACTCTTAGTTGATATCGTATTGAGGTATACTATCTAATAAAACTTGCTAGAACATAGACATGAAGGTTACATGTGTTTTTAAAAAATGTATAGATGAGTCCACCCCTTTGTCTTTGTACACTTGTGGATTTTTTCTATGACACCCAGACATCAAGTAGGCATGCACAAAACAAAGTCATTGACAGAAAATCAGTTTACCTGCAAGTTTTAAATTTAAGTTTCAATGTCTCATGGCCACAAGCATGGAAGGACATAAATCATGTTGGAGTGGGGCTTAGGAAGACTTTGAAAAAGAATAAGATAAATCCACCACAACAGAGGACATGACGACTCCTCTGAAATCAGCGTGACATATTCAGATTGGTCGAAATCAATGCCAACAGTAAGTTGTTGTGTGTTTACAATTTTGTTTGGCTTCACAACGAATTTTCCACAGCGAATTTTACAACATTAACTTGAATTCTAAACGTTGTTCATAGAAATCAATTGATCCATCATTTTCATTCACTTGCAACACGTTATCCAGCATGTTCGCTCCCCACTGCTGATGCTACAGGACCGAGAGGAAATCCGCCGAGAGAAAAACTCGTCGAGAAGGAAAGGGAGTAGGGGACTCGCAGGAGTACTTGCCGTCCTCGCCGGAGTTCCTGCACATTTGTATGTTACATTTGAGTTTTTAATTACATTTGTTTTACATATAGATGCATGTAGGAACCAATCCAATGGAGGAAGAATTATGTCTTGTGGACTCATGTACTACAAACTCTATACTTAGAAAGATAAAATATTTCCAGACTCTTAAGAAAAAAGAAGGAAATATTATGACCATTGTTGGACGCGATGCGTTAATAGTTGGTTTTGGACGAGCCACTATCACTCTCCCTATGGGTACACAAATTACAATTGATGACGCTTTATTGTATCCCCATTCTACTCGTACCCTTTTAAGTTTTAGAGATATCCGTAAGAATGGTTTCCACGTGGAAACTCAACAAGATAATAAAGAGGAATTTCTTCTCTTTACTAAACTTACAGGATTTGGCAAACAAATATGCGAAAAAATTTCTTCACTCCCGACTTGATTGTACTATACATACATAAATCCTGTAGCACATGTTGCTTATAAGATAATTTTCCAAGATGTCGATACATTCTTAAATTGGCATGATAGACTTGGGCACCCTGGAATAGGGATGATGCAGAAAATTATTAGCAATTCCATAAATCATGATATGAAGAAACAAAATTTCCTCCAAAATAAAGATTATTGTTGCACGGTGTGTGCAACAGGGAAATAAATTTTAAGACCATCACATATAAAAATTCGAGCTGAACCACTCAAATTCCTTCAAAGAATTCAAGGAGATATTTGTGGCCCAATCCAACCAACATCGGGACCATTCAGGTACTTCATGGTATTGATAGACGCATCAAATCGATGGTCTCACATGTCTCTTTTATCGACACGCAACCATGCTTTTGCTAAAATAATGGCTCAACTTATAAAGTTGAAGGAACATTATCCTAAAGATCGGATTAAATCTATCCGAATGGATAACGCTGCTGAATTTTCATCCCGTGCTTTTAACGATTATTGCATGGTATCAGGAATTCAAGTTCAGCATTTGTTGACGGCTATTAAGTGCTACTTTTACACCGTCAATACCTGCATAAAATAAATGTAAAAGGATCATCAACACTAGAATATGGCTTGATACTAATGATTTCCACAAGTGTTGGTGTTTCTAGCTTTTGTTGCAGGACGCACCGAAATACGTGTTAAATGACACAGTTGAGAGCAAGTACACCAATGGCATAGATATGGCATCATCATAAACAATCACAAATGACAAATTGGTCTGCACCATTGCGATGGGCTCGTCAAGATGATTGAAATGGATATATCATTTGTATACTTCGGAGTCCGGATGAAAGAGATATGCACAAGATAAGATCACACTATATCATGGACCCGGTGGGACCCACACCAGGCCATGTGGCGACGTGCTGGCACACAGGATGTCATGTGTCCATGAAACTTCATCAATCCAAGAGAAGCACTTCCCGACGAATCAGACACCGCCATGTGTCCAGCACAAGGATCCAAGGGCCCACAACCCGAGCAAACCGCCTCCAAACAACCCATACACCGGGAACCGTCATAAGGGCCCACATACCAGTCACCCAGAGAAAGCACAAGGCAAGACGTGGTGGGCCCAGGTCGGCCGACCCCATTGATCGGCCGACCTGGGATTTCCTCCGTTCGCCATCTGCTTCCACGTGGTGCTCCCTGATTGGATCCTTAAGCCAGTCCGGGGGTGTATGGGGTGTTCTCGCACCGGTACCCGGGCCTATAAATAGAAGTGGAGGGGTTAGAGAATAGGACACACACTTCTTCTCCTCCTTCTCACTTTTGGCCTTAGAGCCTCTCTCTTTAGGAGAGGAGAGCTCTTTGTATAGGATTAGTGTTAGGAAGTGAGGTGGGAGGCTTGGGGACATGTCATGTTCATGACATCTTCCTCAAGAACGATCCTCAGCGGTGCCTCTGTTCTTCATCTAGACTAAAGTGAGTATTTCGACATTTTCTATTTAGACTAAAGTCGTATGCATGCTTAGTTGCTTTGCTCCTGTGTTCTTCGTTTGTTCTTGGTTTAGAGGCTTGTGTTCTTCGAACACACCCCTTTTGATCTAGTAGACTTAGATCATAAGTTTGCATCTAGTTTGCCAGCTTGTCTATTAGAGTAAAGTTGATGCTCCTGCATGTCTCTAGTTAGATCAAAGTGCATTCGTGATCTTGCATGAGTGATAGAGAATACCTTGAGCTAGTGCCAATATCTCCCTCGCAGATTCGTAGTTTCGTATTTATACGGAGTGCTATAGTCGGGATATCAGGATGTTAGACGGTGTCCAGCTATAGTAGTAGTCAGTGGTTTAGACGTGGTGTCTGGACCATAGGTTATCCTGCGAAGACCATGTGCGCTCGCGTAATGATAGAGGTAGGCCGCAGTGGTGACAGCCTGTTGGACCCTTTGCAACCCTCCGCTCCTGCGTACCGAGTTGGGCTCGTTGTCAGTACATTGGCCTCTCCCTAAAAAGTTAGGATGTGCTGGCGCCCAAAGTGAGTGTTATACCTGAGAGACCGTGCTAGACTCTGCGCTCGGTCGAGGCAGATCCTTTCTACCTATCCTATCAATCAGTGTTGTGTCCTTGGACCATCTATACTAGAGTAAAAGATAGTACACATCGTTCCTTGGATTCAATACCCTTGGAATACTCTCCTTCCTTGGGGAAGTGCTACAGCGGTATTTCTGTGCGCTTGCGGTATACCCGGTTGCTTTTATACGCTCCCTCTAGGTGTACAACTAGTGGTGACGTTAAGAAATGCCAACAAGCATTTCTAGCGTCATTGCCGGGGAACGGTTGTTGTATCTATCTTTGAACCTAGTGGTCCTCGTATTTATCTTTTTCGTTTTCTTCTACCTTCACCCCCGTTACCCATCAGATATCCTTTTTGTTTCTTTTCTTCTACCTTTACCCCCGCTACCCATGGTGAAGCTTTCCTGTAAAAGCATCACTACCCCCAGGGATGAGCTCCCAGAGCCACCACCTTCTGTGCGTCTTTTCCTCACATCCGGCTGTGAGCCCCTCCCTGCGACTATCGATGTCATTCGATACACTATCTTCTCTGGTGTATCGAGCGAAAACCCATATGACCATCTTCGTGACTTCGAGAACTTGTGTTCTCTTATCTACACTATGAGTATGACGTTGGATACCTTCAAGTGGAAGTTGTTTCCGTACTCTCTTGTAGGGAAGGCGGAACAATGGTACACATACACCGTAGGTAGCGTGAACGATAGTTGGGGAGAGCTTAGAGACAAGTTTTGTCTTGAGTTCTTCCCTCCATCTCGTGTTGCTGCTCTACGGGAAGATATCCATTGTTTTCGACAGAAAGAGAAGGAAATGATAGACATGGCCTGGGCTAGATTTACACGCTTAGTGTATTATGGACCGCCCTTGTCGATACCTGATTCTCAGTTGCTTCGCAATTTTTATGATGGTCTCGACAAAAGGTCTGTCTGTCGTCTCGACCGCGAAAAACCATTTCTTGAAAGGGGACCAGCTGAAGGTATGGATTTCCTGAACTCCTACTTCGAAGTCGATCCCAGATCCTACCGAGAGGAATCCGAGTCGAGCCATGAGAGTCCCTCAACATCCAAGTCCGAGCCTTCATCTTCCGAATCCCAATACTTGTCTGTTGAGCCCTCTCCTGAACCCCGAACACCAAAGGAAGAAGAAATTCAACCTTCGGTGTTCACTTGCAAATTCGAGGATGACCCATCTAGAAATCCTTCAGACACCTCGAATTCTGTTGATGCCCAATTAGGGGAGGATCCTTATTCTGTCCATACCGATCACTCTAGAAATCTTTCGACAGAACCTTCCCTTAGGCCTGCGGTGCCTCCTCGACCTCCTGATCCTCCTGACGAAGCATATACTGAGGAGGCTACGAGAGAGGAATGGTCAGAAGGAGTGACACGATTTTCCGAGGCAACTTGGAATAGCTCACCTTCTCTGGTTGTCCCTTGCTCCATTAGAGGCACTATCATAGAGGCCCATTGTAACCCCATCATGGAGGTTAACATTTTGCCATGGCACTTAGCGGAAACTCTTTTGGGCAGAGTCCTGCTAGCACCATCCGACATGCTCCTCAAGACCTGTCCGTTTGGACGTGTTCTTGAATGTCGGGGGATCGCAAGTGCCGTGCCGCTTATCATAGACGGGATCGAGGCTAGCTTAGACTTTCACATCTTCGATGTCCTTGATCTCGATCTTCTCCTAGGCTCCCCTCTAGAGCAGCTCTTCGATACATCTTTAGGGAGCCTAGATGATAAGCTTGGGGGAGTCGCTTCTGCCACTGCTACCCCTTGTCCGGGACATCCCATGGCAAGGCTTTTTCCCCAGAAAAACCCGCTCGAGAAGATGACGCATACATCTCTGTTCGCATCATCCGAGCCCATTCCCATTGAGGTTGTAGAATGTTCTACCCCTCATCAGGGTGGCTCGGGAGACTCTCTTCACCTTTGTGAAGGCAAACGATCGTCACCACTCTCGACCGAGTCTCAGCCTCTTCCCGCTGGCCCGTGTCATGTTGCTTTCGATCATGATCGAGAGTCAACATTGAGCTTCCACGATGACTCTCTTGAGATGGAGAATTCATGGGCCATGGAACCTTCTGAGGCACTGACTCTGGAGTTCGGAGGAAAGGATTCCATACACGAGCATGGTAGTTTCATTGTTGATTCACCAAACAGACCATGCTCGCATCATGTCCCTCCAGAGTCAGACATGCTTAGTGCGCTGAGCACGCATGAGGGCTGCAACCACCTTATGGTCCTCTTTTCTAGAAAGTTCAGAAGGTTGGTTGTAGATGTATATGTCTATCATAAGCATATCAGATTTCGTGTGTGCACTATGGCACTAACCTTGCAGCTAAAGCTTCACTGATACATCAAGGATTGGTGGTGAGACGGGAATGACACCACCAACGATAGCCGCAAGATGAAGTTCCCATGGTCGAGCTTATGACCTTAAATAAACAAAGCACTCCCAGGAGATAGCCTGGATTAGGTTAGGTTTTATTTCCCTTTTCGAATAAAAGCAAGAACATGTTTTTAGGATAAGTTGTCCTTCGGGTATTTTTGGTCAGTAACCTTTCAGGTGGAGATTGAGAAGAAAGATGGACAGGTGATGCCGACAAACATGTGAGCCACATCAGCTGCAACACCTAGATACGCTTTGGTGAGGGAACGTTTGCAAAAGGAAGCTTGATCACCACACACTTGAGTTTTGTTGCCTAGCAATGCAAACTTCAAGTGTGGGGGAGGTATGTAAGCATCCTGAGTAAGGTCCCACCTCTACCAAATCTTATCCTGGTGTGAGGGTGATGTCAGCTCTTGCATCTTGCCCACTGGTTAGGTAAGTCCTGCTTTTGACATTAAACAAAGCCCTTCCGGGAGGTTCCCGAGGTTCACCATCTTATGCTCATTGCTTATGTTCCTTTTGAAAATAGCTTGATCATGCATGCATGTTTCCTTTATCTTTGTTCATATGCTCAGGTTTGAATGTTATTATTGCAACATATCATTCATAGACTATTTTAAATTAAGCATGGTGCTTAGGTTAAACCTGTCTTCTTCAGTCAAAACAAGACATGGTGTCAAGTTTTGATTGATGAACCTTAGAGTTATATCCTCATAGATGTTGGTTGCATATATGCTGACTAACCCCTGCAAAAAAAATTGTCAACTTTAAATGGGTAAGTCATTGAGCTAAATTCAACTGGGAAGGTAAGTTGAGGTGTCAGATTCATATTTCACAACATGCAAAGGTGGTACATGTGACCTCTCAAAGGTCCAAGGTAAGTATATTCCCCTTTGTGTATGAAGTGTAATCTTGGTCTAACCCTTTCGAGCAATTGACATGGTGACAATAAAATAAAATAAAAACAACAAAAATATTTGAATTTGAATAAAGGCTCTATGGTTCTTGATCCAGTAGAGTCCCTCCTTTGTTTTCATTTGTCATTTGAAGAACATCACCAGGTTCAACCACTAGTGTGGGGGAGTTCTCTCAAGCTCATCATCGACATTTCCACTAGAGAACCCCCACATAGGCGCTGCACAACATTGACTACGCCTTCATGACAAGAGCAAGGTAAACTAGAGTGACCCGGCTGCCCTTTTGGTCAGCCGAATCACCACTAGTCTTCCTTGATCTCTTATCCTTCAGAAACGATGGTATGTGCACCCTCTATCTCACTCTATCCTATCCATGAGTTTGTTTGAGCTTCAATTCATATCCTTTATATCAAACTCAGTGGTTGGTGCTATGCTTGCTCTACATGATTCCTGTGGTTGACTTGCATATGTTTTATTCCTTACTTATCATCTTGATGCTTGTGAACAAATATCATTAGGGAACTCATGCTTATCTAAGTAGTTGACGTTTGTGATATGGTTTGATGATATGATCTTCGCTCTTTATGCTTGAGTGCTTGGGTAATTTTATTTGAAAATCTGAAAACCCTTTGCAAGGCTCCTCTTTGATATGCCACCGTCCTACCAAAGCCATATGATGTTCATAGTTGAAAACCTTATACTCATATGCTGCTTGTTATTGCATTGAGCTTTGTCAAATTCTGTGACCCTTGTGAGAATTCTTTTCATTACTCTCATGATCAAGATTCATGTGCACACCACCATTTCCCCCTTGCTATGCTTCTACACTGGAAGTTAGCATTGTATCATTCATCCATTCCGTGAAAATAAGGCTCCATATGTGTTGATCTCTCCCTCCTAGTTTTTGTTACACAAGAGACATGGCTATCGAAAAAAAAATATGGACACATGAAGGTCCAGGTATTGAAAAAAAAAGAGTTGGACACATGAAGGTCCACAAGAGAAAAAATATATATAGAGAGAGATAGCCATGTTCTCAAAAGATTTTTATACAAGAGGGAAAATCATGCAAAAAGGAGTTCCATAACTTAGATGGTGATAACTAGTATCCCTTCCGGAGCTAGTGTCCACCTCACCATCAACCAACATTCATCATACATGTATGGTAATATCTAGCACCCATTCCAGGCCTAGTATCCACCTTACCATACTCACCATATCCATACATGTGCACATCTTGATCTGATTGTATGATTTGATTTTATCTGAGGATCCAGTCTTTGACTTTGCAATATATGTGATACAAGTATGCCTTATCCTTTATCCTACCCTGAGCTCCACATATAGCCATCATTAGAAGTAGGATGAAGAAAGACAATCTAATGCCTTGGTGAGGA
Organism: Cenchrus fungigraminus; assembly: GCA_036936925.1. Lineage (NCBI taxonomy): Eukaryota > Viridiplantae > Streptophyta > Magnoliopsida > Poales > Poaceae > Cenchrus > Cenchrus fungigraminus. Next base: position 14,709,778 of record CM072779.1, read on the forward strand.
CATATACACATTGAGCGATCTGAGAGAATCAAATGAGGAGCTAAGCAAGGTTTTGTTTTGAAAATTTATTGCAAAACCCCAAGTTACTTAAAATGATGAGCAGGAGTGATTTGATTCATAACCATTCCATTCCTCAACTACCCAAGATAGCATGATAGACACTTCAGAGTTCACAAGTACAAGGTATGGTTTGGAATATCTCTTATGCTCGCTTCATACCTTTGGATATCATGTCTCACCTTGATCTAACTCCCTTTACTCGGGACGAGCAAAGGTCAAGTGTGGGGGTGTTGTTGACGGCTGTTAAGTGCTACTTTTATACCATCAATACCTGCATAAAATAAATGTAAAAGGATCATCAACACTAGAATAGGGCTTGATACTGATGATTTCCACAAGTGTTGGTGTTTCTAGCTTTTGTTGCAGGACGCACCGAAATACGTGTTAAATGACACAGTTGAAAGTAAGTGCATCAATGGCATAGATATGGCATCATCATAAACAATCACAAATGACAAATTGGTCTGCACCATTGCGATGGGCTCGTCAAGACGATCGAAATGGATATATCATTTGTATACTTCGGAGTCCGGATGAAAGAGATATGCACAAGATAAGATCACACTATATCATGGACCCGGTGGGACCCACACCAGGCCACGTGGCGACGTGCTGGCACACAGGATGCCATGTGTCCATGACACTTCATCAATCCAAGAGAAGCACTTCCCGACGAATCAGACACCGCCACGTGTCCAACACAAGGATCCAAGGGCCCACAACCCGAGCAAACCGCCTCCAAACAACCCATACACCGGGAACCATCATAAGGGCCCACATACCAATCACCCGGAGAAAGCAAAAGGCAGGACGTGGTGGGCCCAGGTCGGCCGACCCGGGATTTCCTCCGTTCGCCATCTGCTTCCACGTGGTGCTCCCTGATTGGATCCTTAAGCCAGTCCGAGGGTGTATGGGGTATTCTCACGCCGGTACCCGGGCCTATAAATAGAAGTGGAGGGGTTAGAGAATAGGACACACACACTTCTTCTCCTCCTTCTCACTTTTGGCCTTATAGATTCTCTCTTTAGGAGAGGAGAACTCTTTGTATAGGATTAGTGTTAGGAAGTGAGGTGGGAGGCTTGGGGACATGTCATGTTCATGACATCTTCCTCAAGAACGATCCTCAGCGGTGCCTCTGTTCTTCATCTAGACTAAAGTGAGTATTTCGACATTTTTTATTTAGACTAAAGTAGTATGCATGCTTAGTTGCTTTGTTCCTGTGTTCTTCGTTTGTTCTTGGTTTAGAGGCTTGTGTTCTTCGAACACACCCCTTTCGATCTAGTAGACTTAGATCATAAGTTTGCATCTAGTTTGCCAGTTTGTCTATTAGAGTAAAGTTGATGCTCTTGCATGTCTCTAGTTATATCAAAGTGCATTCGTGATCTTGCATGAGTGATAGAGCATACCTTGAGCTAGTGCCAGTATCTCCCTCGCGGATTCGTAGTTCCGTATTTATATGGAGTGCTATAGTCGGGCTATCAGGACGTCAGATGGTGTCCAGCTATAGTAGTAGTCAGTGGTATAGATGTGGTGTCTGGACCATAGGTTATCCTACGAAGACCACGTGCGCTCGCGTAATGATAGAGGTAGGCCGCAGTGGTGACAGCCTGTTGGACCCTTTGCAACCCTCCGCGCCTGCGTACCGAGTTGGGCTCGTTGTCAGTACATTGGCCTCTCCCTAAAAAGTTAGGATGTGCTGGCGCCCAAAGTGAGTGTTATACCTGAGAGACCGTGCTAGACTCTACGCTCGGTCGAGGCAGATCCTTTCTACCTATCCTATCAATCAGTGTTGTGTCCTTGGACCATCTATACTAGAGTAGAAGATAGTGCACATCGTTCCTTGGATTCAATACCCTTGGAATACTCTCCTTCCTTGGGGAAGTGCTACAGCGGTATTTCCGTTCACTTGCGGTATACCCGGTTGCTCTCATACGCTCCCTCTAGGTGTACAACTAGTGGTGACGTTAAGAAACGCCAACAAGCATTCGGTTCCATACGTTCATACCCAAAATGGTTTGGCAGAATCATTAATCAAAAGAATTAAGCTCATTGCACGACCTATGTTAATGAATTGTAAATTACCTACGTCATGTTGGGGTGACACGGTTCTACGTGCTGTTGATCTACTCCAACTACGACCAACTGCATATCACAAATCCTCCCCGTTGCAGTTAGTACGTGGGAATCCTCCAAATATTTCCCATTTGCGTAAGTGTGGGTGCACTGTAAGTTTGGGTGCGCTGTGTACGTACCCATCTCACCACCTCAGCGAACTTCGATGGGCCCTCACAGGAAATTGGGGATCTATGTGGGTTTTTTGTCTCCATCGATTATCAAGTATTTAGAACCCCTCACGGGGGATCTATTTACTGCCTGATTTGCAGATATTATTTTTAATGAGGATCATTTCTCGGCATTAGGGAGAGAATTGTACCAAAAGGAATGCGAGGAAATTGACTGGAACATAAAAGGCATTTCATTTTCTGATCCACGTACTACAGAAGCTGAACTACAAGTTCAAAGAATTATTGATTTGCAAAATATTGCAATAATATGTCAGACGTTTTTTCAGATTATAAAGGTGTCACAAAGTCTCTTCAACCTGCAAGGAACGTGCCAGAGAGAGTGGAGGTACCTAATAAAATCACTCAACCCCAAACTGAAAACAAAAGGGGGAGAAGCACTTCCAAGAAGAAAGATATAATTGCTAGTAAGCAAAAGGTGACTAAAAATACAAATCAACTTTCAGTTGATAGACACTTAGAAGACATACAATGTCTTGTGGATAGATGTGATCCACAATCCAGCTCAACTATGCGCATAAACACTAAAGCTGGATCATCAGAAGACCCTAGATCCATTGTATTGGGAAATAATGATGAATCTTTAAGGGTAGATGAAATTGCTATAAATTTCATAGAGACTAGAGAGTTTTATGATCGTAAGTCCACAATAGTCGACAGTTATCTCTCTGAGCAAATTGCAAATGTCCTTCAAACAGATCTGGATCCTAAGTCTATGACAGAATGCAAGAAGCGTTCTGACTGGGATAATTGGAAGGTAGCAATTGAAGCAGAGATTGCCTCGCTTAATAAAAAGAAAGTGTTTTTGTTGACGGTTGAAACACATGTCGCGTTTCGATCCGCAAGCGTACGGATCACGTGTTGCCTTCTTCACTCGGGGATGACCCAAGATATTGAACCGTGGATTGGAAGCAAACTACCTAGGGCTTACCATCTAATCTATTTAACTAACCTACATGAAGCGTTGATCGCATAAAGAATTAACATACAAGCATGAAAGGGTGTATGGATCACATTCACTAGCCATAAACATACACGACCCAAGGTAACCCTAGCCAACCGTCTTCTAGTTGCAGCTCCGGCCAAGACGAAAACCAATCTAATCTCAAACCATAATACTCCCTCCCTTTCTTTTTGTAGGGAGTATGAGGGTTTTTTATTTTTTGATTTATATAGGGCGCCCCTTCGGAAAACTGGCCGTCGCCCTCGAAACCTTCGCGCCCATCCCCTCGGTAGTTGGTGGGGAGTTAATCGTGATTACTCTGTATCGGTCCCTCGGTAGTTGGGCTCAGGAACGTCATGGCACGGTTTGTTTTTTCAGTTGGGCGCGCGAGGAGTATTTGACGATTGCTTTTCCGATTACGCGAGGGAAAAGAAAGTTTTGCCGCGGAGTTTGTTTTTTCGGTTGGAATACGAAGGGAAACGGGGGAGAAATACTCTGCGGCAATCAGGGGAGCTCGGGGGAGTAAATTCCTACGCTAAAAATGGGGCACACATTTAACAAACGGGCTCGACCGCGCGTGGCTCCTCCGCTCGCCTTGGTCTGTGTACCAAGCTCCCGTACGCCCTACAAAAAGAAAAGGAGGGAGTAAGGAGTAAACCCTTACACATTTGCTCGGCACTTTCTCTCCAATCATACTGTCACTACGTGAAGATAATCATCACCGAACGACTCTAAGTCCGTGCACCACTACGAGATATCCGCAAGACAAAGACTAATCACCACGATTAGATCTATTCCTACTGAAGGCATATGATAGCTACACATATGAATAAGCACAACTCGTAGTAGCTCAAAGTAAGGATAAGATATGATTTATATCACCATCAAATGTTGAAAGTACAATTGCCTTGAAGAATTCAAGGCATGACTCCAGAACTCCACCATGGCTTCACCACGCAGGGCCAATCATGGCGGCTAGGGCATGGCCTATGTCATCTCCTAGGCAACACGAGGACTAGCGGCGGCCGTCGGCTCCCTTTGGCGTGTCTCCTTCGATTTGACGGCTCTCTGATGAATGGATGCAGCGGCCGTCGGAGACAAGAGCTATAAATAGACCGAAGAGGCGGTAGGTCAAAGGGGGTGCCGAACCGAGCCAAAAAGGGGGTGGGCCGGCCGGCCTGGGCCCGTTTCGGCCCAGTTCGGCCCCGCTCACTCCCAGATGCTTCTCGTGTCTTCTTGAATATTTGTCGAACTTCATGTGGGTCCTTAACGTCGTTTTCCCAGCGGTTTAGATAAGGGTACTTGGCGCACGAACTCCCGCATCTTCTGTTCAGGTCCTTGGAGTTTCACAGCTTCATACTTCGGTCCTCAGGTCATTTGGAATCATGTTCACTTCATGTCTTGACTTGTACCAGGTTTCGTGATCTTCTCATAAAGTGCTCGACGAACCTTGCCCGAAAGTGCTCCATTAAGTAAGTGTAACAAGTGCTTTTAGTTGACGGAAATCGACTGTCAATAGTTTTCGGCTGTAATGTCAACACCTTCTGGTATCCATCCTGTGGGATACAAATGAGTTTTCATTCGCAAAAGAAATGAAAACAACGAAGTGGTGAGATATAAAGTAAGGTTAGTGGCACAAGGTTTCACGCAAAGACCTGGTGTTGATTTCAACAACACCTATTCTCCAGTAATGAGTGGAATAACCTTCCGATACTTAATATCGCTGCCAGTACAAAATCGTCTATCTATGCAGTTGATGGCCGTAGTGACCGCATATTTATATGGGTCATTGGATTCTAATATATACATGAAAATTCCTGAAGGAATTAGTATACCTATAAATAAGGCAAATCGCAACATGTATTGCATCAAGTTGCGGAAGTCGTTATACGGCTTAAAGCAATCAGAACGAATGAGGTACAATCGGTTAAGTGAATTCCTTATATCAATAGGATTCATAAATAGTGATGACTGCCCATGTGTCTTCATTAAAAGGTCTAAGAACGGATTTTGTATTATTTTGGTATACGTCGATGATCTTAATATCATTGGCAACAAAGCCGATATTAATGAAGCACGTCATCATTTAAAGACGGAGTTTGAAATGAAGGATTTGGGTCAAACCAAATTTTTCTTAGGTTTACAACTTGAGCATTTCCCTTCTAGTATATTTGTACACCAATTTGCCTATGTCCAAAAGATATTGGGAAAATTCAATATGGACAAGTCATATCCAACAAAAACTCCCATGGTAGTAAGATCCTTAGATGTTGAGAAGGATCCCTTTAGACCACGAGATGAGGGAGAAGAGATATTGGGATCAAATGTCCCATATCTTAGTGCCATTGGAGAATTAATGTATCTTGCAAACACACCCTCCCGGATATTGCATTCGCTGTAAATTTGCTAGCAAGACACAGTGCTGCACCTACCAAACGTCATTGAATAGGAGTGAAAATGGTATTTAGATACCTCAATGGTACTAAAGATCTTGGATTATTCTATAGTAGAGATCAAGATCCGACTTTGTTAGGATATACCGACGCTGGTTATTTGTCAGATCCCCATAATGGCAGATTACAAACAGGCTTTGTATTCTTGCAAGGAGGAACAAGAATTTCTTGGAAATCTACAAAGCAAACTTTGGTATCTACTTCCACCGATCATTCTGAAATAATAGCTTTATATGAAGCATCACACAAATGCATATGGCTTCGCAGAATGATAAACCACATCATACAAACAACATGTGGTATCGGTGCGATTGATACACCAACAATTATCTTTGAGGATAATTCAGCATGTGTTACTCAGATGGAGTCAGGTTATATTAAGAGTAATATGACTAAGCATATTATTCCCAAGTTATTGTACCCCTATGAACTCCAAAAGAATGGAGAAATTGAAATCTTGCAAACTAAGTCATGTGACAATCTAGCAGATTTATTCACAAAATCTCTACCATACTCTCCATTTCGTAAATGTGTTGAAGGCATTGGTATGAGAAGACTTAGAGACTTGCAAGAATCGGGGAGAGAATCCTCCTAAAATATAACTTCAAAATCATATTACACTTTTTTCTTTATATGAGTTTTACTCTTCTAGAGCTTTCTCACATAAAATTTTTAATGAGGTGATATTAATATTTATATCATGGTATTACTCCTTATTTTCCCACTGGGTTTGAAAGAGTTATTACCTAGTATATCAATATACATTGTTTTTTTCCACATGATTTTTCCAAAGATTCAAGATTATAGTATTTGAACAAGCAAAGATTTCTACCGAGCTAATTGATCAAGGGGGAGTGTTAAGATTAATTAGATTAATTAATTAGTGATCAATTAGGATAAACATGATTAGTATAACCGCGCTCGGCGGTTCCTCCGTAGGGGCATGACGCCCTTTCAGATGGCCCTTTGGACTTGTATATATTTCTAAACACTGTTCACAAAAATCAATTGATCCATCATTTTCATTCACTTGCAACACCCTGCACCGCCGGCTTCAGGATCTCGGCCTGGAACAACAGAATCATCAACAATATAATCCAAGGTACTGAACTGTGATTTACATCGATTGGGTGATTAATGAGAAGGAAGAATTACCTCTGGTTCATCAGCCCGCAGTATGAACGGGGACGCCAGGTGGAATACGCCGCGGGCGCCTTCGACCGCCGGCCGGATGGAAGCAGGGTCCAGAAGGTCCATCTAGAACAGCCGGAGGCGCATGCTCGCGCCGCCCAGGGCCTACAAGTGCTTCATCTCGCTCTCATCCTCTGCAAGAGGGGAAACTGGGAAACAAATCTGTTAAGATTGTAAGGAATCGGATGCTCGTAGCCTAAGAGGGGGAGGGGGTGAATTAGGCAACTTAAAACCTTAACCTATGTCTTCCACTACTTTGCATAAAACATAAATTAGAACATACTACCTAGATGTGCAACTATGATTGTTCTAATGTGAAACTCCCAACCCAAAACAAGATTTGCAACCTATAGCCAATCCTAGCAAGATACTAGTAAAGTAAAGGCAAGCAAGGACTGCAAGGATGTAATGCGGAAACATAAAGGAGGATGAGAGGAAGCAAACTCTTGACACACGATTTATCCTGTGGTATCGGTAGATACTTAGCCACCCCTAATCCACGTTGTTGAAGCACTCCACACAAGAGTATTACTTCCCGGTCACCAAGTCTCTCCCAAGAGCACCACTTGACTTGCCACTTAGGCTCGGCCACAAAGGCACTCGCCAAGCTCTCTTGATCACCTTGATGCCGTCTCCACTAAGGAGCTTCTCCACCAAAGAAGGAGGTCTCCACGTCCCCCGCACAAAGTGTCATCGCCGCTCCACACCAAGCTGGAGGGTCGAAGACGATTACCGGAGATCCACTTAGGCCCTAAGGCTTCCAGCACACCTTGTACAGCTTGATCCACTCAAGAATCACCTCACAAGGTAGGCACACCTTGCACTCACTCACCTCTAAGCTAAGCCTAGCACTAAGCACACACACAAAGCATGTGCAAGTTTATGGATGAGCAATTTAGCACTTGGATGACATGGATATGATCTTCATTGTGTCTCACACTACTCTGGTCTTCCTCAGCATCCAGCCTCTTCAAATGGGTGAGTGGAGGGGGTATAAATAGCCCAAGGCCACCAAAGAGCCATTGGCTAAGGGCTACAGAAAACTGTACCGTCAGATGAACCGATGGTCTCTTTTCCATAGGCGTCGGTTCATCCGATGCCCTCCACATCATCTAGTCGTTGCATCCCCACTGACACATATCCTCTGACGCTTGCACCGATGGTCTTCTCGCCTAGCCGTCGGTTCATCCGGTGCTGAAGAGTTTTGCGCCAAAACCTTTTTGTTAGCAAACACACGGCCACCAGATGAACCGCTGTTACACGTCGGTTCATCCGGTGCTTAAGCTCTTGTCTTGGCTCGTCTCTGTCTTGGTCAAACTGATCATTGGATAGACCGACGGCTCCTACCAATGGACCGTCGGTTCATCCGGTGCTACTGACCCAACTGCTTCTTCTTCTCCAGGAATTTATCCGGTGCAACTAAAAGGCATACTGTCGGTTCATCCGATGGTCTGTGTAAACCGAGCCTTCTTCATGCAGTGTACCAGTTCATCCGGCTATTGCACCGATGCTTGCATTTCTCTTCTTCTTCTTCCACGGTTTAGACCCTCAAATAGATATCTTCTCATTTTGGCATGTGGTATTTTTGCATACTTGGGATCTAAAAATATCTACAAAGACATGCTCAATAATATGGTTAGTCTCATTAATCATGTTGTCATTAATCACCAAAATCAAACTTGAACAAATGGCATATGAGGTCATGTTCACTACAAAGACTCGAGACAAGAATCCCGCACCATTTCATCTGGCGCACAGAGCAGATGGAGCATCTTACGAAGGTTCTTGACGGTGGCGTGGACAGCGTAGCGGCGGTCGAGGATAGTGGCGGAGCTAGGAGGTATGCACTGCCATACCCTGCAATCCGACCAATGCAAGTATATATACGTATTTTATAAAGAAAACATACGAATATGTTACTGCTACACGACTGATTACCTGAATCTGAGCTGTGTTGCTTAGTGGTTAGAGCATATATACCAAATTATAATGTTAATTTTACTATTATTACCGAATTGGTAAATCGATTGCCAATTCGGTAATAATGAATTTACCAAATTGTATATAAATTTTTTGGTGGCATACCCTAAGCTAACATCCTAGATTCGTCGTCAAAGAGGAGGCGGACGAGCGAGGAGCCGATGAAGCCGCTGCCGCCCGTCACGCAGACGAGGTCACGGTCACGGCGGGGCGGCGCCGCGCCACCGATGTTCCCGTCCGACGCCATCTCGTCGGTAGCTGGCTAGCTGCTGCTGTTGAATTCGCACCGTCGGTGTCGCTGGTTGGCAACTGGCATAAACAAATGCACGAGGAACACGCACCGTCCCGTTGGCGTGTTGTGAGCGCGTGACATGTTTGGTGCTGGGCCCTACCGCCCTAGTACACCGGATCACCCAACGGCTCAAGATTCATTTGGATTTGGATAAGAGCACGAAGACTTTGATCCACGGATTTGTTGCAATATATTATTAGTAAAAATATTATTTAATTCTACTCTTCCGTCTCAAATTATATAAGTTTACTGGATACGTATGTGCCATTACAACATTCTGTTTGAAATTACAATTCGTGTAATCACAAATATGTCATTACAATTTCTTCTGTGTTTGACATCTGTCATTTCGTATGAACAAAAATGCCTCTGCTACGCATCTACTCTCCACTCACTGACTCGTGGGTCCCATATGTCATCTTCTTCTCCCATCTTCTCCCATTCTTTCTTGTTCTCTTTTCTCTCCTTGGCAGGCAAAGCCGTCGCGGGCAAGCTCCCTCCTCCACCGCGTGGGCCACATGGGCTGTCATGGAGGTCCTCCGCCGCCACCGTCAACACCTCCACCACGGGAGATCCGTCGTTGGCACCTCGACCACGGGAGCCCCACGCAAGGCCCGCGCCGCGATGCGGCCAACAGAGCTCCCCGCGGATGGCAGGCGGACCTCCCATGGTGGCGGGCGGAGCTCACCGGCGAGCGACATATGGAGCAGCGGCGGTCCTCTCGAGCCCGGCGGAGATACTACGAGCTGGAGCAGGGGCGGCCGACGGTGCGCGGTGGCCACGGTGACGGAGGCGTCTGCGACGGAGGTGCTTGGGACAGCAGCTCTCCGCCCGCGGCGGAGCTCCTGTGGTGGAGGTGCCGACGATGGCAGCGGAGCGACCTCGCGAGCGGCGGAGGAGGGAGCTCGCCCGCGGTGACTCTACGCACCGAGGAGAGGAGAGAAGAGGATAGGAAAGAATGGGAGGAGATTGGAGAGGAAGAAGATGACATATGGGACCCACGAGTCAGTGAGTGGAGACTAGATATGTAGCAGGGGTATTTTTGTCCATACAAGAATAACAAAACCACATGGGTCCAAGGGCATCAAATACGTACAAAATGACATATCTCAAACAGAGAATGAATTTGTAAGGGCACATTTACGGATATGCAAATTGTAATGGCATATCTCCAGACGACGAAAGTTGTAATGACATATATCCGATAAACCCAGTTATATATCAGTCTAAATAGTTAGAAGTTTGAAATATTCTTTTTATAAATGGAGGTTAAAAATCTTTTAGATTTTGATAGTGTATATTCATAAAAATCAATATATTTTCATATAAGACCGGTTAAATTTAAAGAAATTTAATTTAAAATACGATCAAAACATCATATATTTTGAATCTATTTTGGTCCTTTGCCTCGGAGAAGCAGCGGCAGAGTGAGCTTTCATCAATTACAAATGCACTAAAAAAACTGAAGATGTCTACGCACTTGAACTTGTTTTGAGGTGGTAAAATTGACATGACTCCAATTTATTCTATCTACTATCCAGCATCTGTGTTCATAGGCTAGATGAGCCCTTTGCTCCTGAGACAATCCACACTATCCTTGATAGTTTTGTCGAATGGAGTGAAACGAATACCCAAACCGATCAATTTCTTAGAAGGGTCCTTTGCCCTCACCACCCATCCTTGCCCGTCCTTGTGGATTCTGATGTAAAAACAATAGCTTAGGCCCTGTTTAGCAAGTACTGAAAACTGAACCCGGTGGAAAAGACAACATTTCTAAATTCTAATAATTGCATCACCTGTGAACGGGAAGTTCAGGGCAAAGCTCAGCAAGCCTGCTCGTGAGATCAACCATCCGTTCAAAGGTTTCATGGCATAAATGGCGTCCTTGTGCCGATGGGTTTTCATATAACACTACGAGAGACCGTGCCACATCCCTGACATCAACACAACCAAGTTGGTAGGCATCCATGTCAAGTTCTTGACCTGGGCATGCAGTGTGCACTCTTAGAAAATAACCAATTTAACAGTAGTGTTCGTTGCAAATTTGCAAGTCGGCGACAGATGAGGATGCAAAAATCTATTGATGTAAAGACCAACCTTTCAAAAGTAGCAGCAGCAATTGGAGGCTACAACCAGCTGATGGCGTTAGAGTTGGGCCCAACACCCACCCTGGATTGATGACAACCAGCTGCAACCCCTCCTCTCCGGCGAATTTCCATGCCGCCTTCTCGGCCAATGTTTTAGAGACGTGGTACCACAACTGCAGCTCAAACAGAAAAAGATTTTGTCTTTGAGAGAGGAGAAAAGCAGACCAGTTAGCACAATCTTGAACAGGTGGTGCCTGCACTAATGTACCTGAAGTTTCTTGACGTGCTCAGGCCCTGTTTAGTTTCCAAAAAGCTCCAAAAAATTTTTGCATCGCAGATTGTACCACCTCTCACAGAACACGTTTCCCAATGCAAAATTTTCACCACTTTTCGCAAATTTTCACCGAACTAAACGGTACCTGATATCGGCCCAGCAGTCCTCGTCTATGACCTTATCTTCCGGCCAGCTGGGATTCGGCACCATGGCAGCCTGTGACGAAACCAGAACAACACGGCTCACTCCGGAGTCTTTCGCTGCCCGGAGGACGTTGAGCGTGCCCTTCACCGCCGGTTCCAGCATCTCCTTCTGCAAAGCTGCAGTCAGTAATTCATCGCACAAGAGTTGCCTGGTTGTGCAATCGGTCCTCAGAAGAACTGTCAGATGTGTTCATGTGGATCGTGCGGACAATGGAGCATTGTCCGAACTGATACGGAGAGAAATTAAATTGCCTCAGGATCTTGTGGTGAATCCAGGGTCACAGGGGACGCGAGGTGGAAGACGCCGTCGGCGCCCTCGACGGCCGGGCGCATGGAGTCAGGGTCGAGGAGCTCCATCTGGAACAGCCGGAGCCGCGTGTCCGCGCCGTCCAGAGCCTGCAAGTGCTTCGTCTCACCCTCGTCCTCTGCAACGAAATCCATCAAAATCTTAAATCTCGCTTCGATTCTACTTCGTGCAGTGGAAATTTGATCTGCGCTCGGGGAGCACAAGCTACTATACGCACGGAGGTTCTTGACAGTGGCGTGGACGGTGCAGCCGCGGTCGAGGAGGTGGCGAACTAGCCACGAGCCGATGAAGCCGCTGCCGCCCGTCACGCAGCAGATGACGCCGCCGCCAATGGCGCCACCGCCGCCGGACGCGGCCGCTTCCATATCGCCGGCGAGTAGAGTCGGTGACTGATTGCAGCAAGCGCTCTACGCACCAAGTCTCAGACTAGTAGCAAGCAACCCGCCCGCAACTCGGCGCGGTTCTTATAGAAAAACGACTCTGACTCTCTGAGCACTAATTAAGCCACTAACGGCATTAAGGCAGCTGCGCTTCTGAAGCCAGTCAGCCATATGTCTGGTGGAGGCCTTCCAAGGGATCAGATTTCCTGTAGTTCCTGCCTGCTCTCTGTCCACAGTCTTTACACGAGGTCCTACTCCGATTTCCAGGAAAGTCACTAATCTCAGTCTGAACTTGTTATAGCGAGCTCCCTGTAATAGAAGTGGTAGTGTACAAACTTCACCGCATTTCAGTTATACCCTTTTTCTCTTTGAATCGGTGCTCCACGACCTAAAGTGTGAAGTATGTTATTCGAAAAAAATAAGTGCGGAGTCATATTTTTTTCCCCAAGAGCTCTTTTATGATATACAGCCTCCTTTCCCTAAAAAATGAAGGAGGGTTCCATGGGGGATCCAACGGTAGCGTCAGCCCCCACCCGCTTCACCGCTGACTCTGCCCCTCATGGTACACAATACTACTACTATTTGATAGTATATACCTTGTTCGACTAGTTGGTGGTTGATGATGATTTGTTGTGAGAGAAAATTATTGATAGTTGATGGTTGAAAAGTCAGACGATCAAGGTAATAAGTAAGTTATAAAATCTTAATGTGTTATTGTAATCTTATCAAATGAGAAATATATTAGCATCTCAAATAATAGAAAAAATATATTCATTTCCCATAATACCATCACCACATATACTGCTCACGCATACTATACATACCACTAGTGAATAGTCTTTGGTAATTGGTACTATACATATGCCACTAGTAAAAGAGCTCAAAACGAACATCATCCAGAGATGTCCATGTGTTGTGGCAGTTTATTTTCGATTAGAAAACTTCCATACAGCAGCAGCTTTTGATCCCATCATCACATTCAAATCAACCAAGATGAGCTATTTTTCCCCTCTGAAGAAATCCACGTTCTGACAAGCTAGATGAGTCCTTTGCTCGTGAAGCAATCCATAGTGTCCGAGATGATTCTGTCGAATGGATTGAAACGAACACCCAACTCGATCAGCTTCTTGGACGGGTCCTTTGCCCTCACCACCCACTCTTGCTTGTCCTCTTGGATTCTGACGTGAAAAGAAGTTAGCAATATATGCGAGTGGAGTGGCGAACAACGCGATCTCATCATAACATATAAAAAGAGAAATGTCGTCAGAAACGTATCACCTTTGAACCGGAAGTTCAGGGTAAAGGTCAGCAAGCTTGTTGGTGAAATCAACCATCCGTTCAGTGGATTCCACGCACAAGTGGCGTCCCTGAGCCGACGGGCTCTCATACAACGCTACCAGAGACTGCGCCACGTCCCGGACATCAACGCAGCCGAGGAAGTACTCGTCCATGTCAAACCTCTGGCCTGTTGCAGCTTGAACTCTTAGCAAAACCAGTCGTTAGTTCGTTACCCATGTCAAATCTACTCATCGCAGTAAAAATAAAAGATGCATGAGGCTGAGCTGCAAGCCTGTGACTGCTGTAGGTAGACGACACTGACCCTTCATGATCTGCAGAAATACTTGGAGGCTACCAGTGATCGATGGCGTCAATGTCGGGCCCAACACCAGTACAGGATTGAGCACGGCGAGCTGCAACCCCTGCTCCTCGGCGAAGTCCCACGCGGCCTTCTCTGCCAGTATCTTGGACACGCTGTACCAAAGCTGAGCTCCTCCAAAGGTATGGATGGAATCAGCACGATCCTGAACTAGTGGTCTACTTGCTGTATCTGAACTGGATCATGCGGTTCGAGCGATGGTAAAAAGCATCGCAGCTCGATTTGAGCAGGTAGCTACGTTATGTATTACCTGGAGTTCCTTGAGCAGGTCGATGTCGGCCCAGGAGTCCTCGTCGATGACCTTGTCCGCGGGCCACTTGGGATTCGGCACCATGGCCGTCTGCGACGACACCATGACGACACGGTCGACGCCGCAGTCTATGGCAGCGCGGAGGACGGCGAGCGTGCCCTTCACCGCGGGCTCCACCAACTCTTTCTGAAAGCAGGAGAAGCCACCGATCAAGTCACTCTGATAAGAACATGGCGAGATGTGGAATTCGGAATTGCCTCGGGGTCTTGTGTCGGGTGCAGTATGACGGGGGAGGCGAGGTGGAAGACGCCGCGGGCGCCGTCGATCGCCGGCCGCATGGAGGAGGCCGGGTCGAGGAGGTCCATCTGGAACAGCCAGAGCCGCGCGGCCGCGCCGTCCAGGGCCTGCAGGTGCTTCGTCTCGCCCTCGTCCTCTGCAACGAGCAACCCGTCGGCTCGGTTAAGCGCGCGTGCAGCGGCAGGCATGGCGATGGATTTGTTGGCGCTACGGAAACAGAGAGAGCGGAGGAGAGCATGTCACGCTCACGCACGGAGGTTCCTGACGGTGGCGTGGACGGTGTAGCCGCGGTCGAGGAGGAAGCGGACGAGCCACGAGCCGATGAAGCCGCTGCCGCCGGTCACGCAGACGAGGCCGCCGCCGGCGGCGGCGGCGGCGTCTCCGTCCGACGCCATCGCGATCGTTCTCGTCGGGACTTTGTGGCGTGGACAGCAGTGACCTCTGCGTGCCACCACACCACACGCTACGGCGCTACGCAGGAACAAAAACAAACGTAGGAGTTGGGCTGACGGCAACCGACGCGGACAGGGACCGAGTGCACATTTGGCGCGTGTGGAGCAGAGCAGGTGTCCCAATCCACGGGCTGGGGCACGCCACGAATGGGGGCAAAAAAATCCAGGGGATGAAATGTGCGTGCTGTCTCATGCTTCTGTTCGTGTACCCCAGCCGTCGTGCTTACACGTGACGTGCTCCTTGAATCGAAGCTGCATCCTGTATCAGTCTGCCGCTGCCACCACGCACGCACGCGTTGAACTTCAAGGACATTCGTTGCAGTTGCAGAGGGGGCAGACGGGCAGGCAGGCAGTGGAAAAGTGTGTGTATTGGGCTGGCAGCGATTAGGCGGCCCAACCACCATGACTTGGGTTGCACCGACCGCACCCTGCTGCTATTTTTATTTCGGCAGAGGTGGCCTTGCCATAGCCCATGAGCCCGTGACTCCGTGAGTAGAAAGAATGCCCATCACAGGCTAGTTCCGAAAGTTCAGTCCTTCCTGTCAGACTCTCTGTAAACTACTTGAACATCCAAGCAGTGGTAGAACATGACTATGCTTTGCTCCTAACGTCTACCTAGTTCGATTTTTCGTGTACTGAGCTCAATTCAGGCGGTGCGGGGATTAGCACACAGATTAGCATATAGCAGCGGACAGGGCCACAGGGGCATCTGCTTCACAGTTCATTCAGATGGCCCGTACCATGTGGGAAGAAGTAGAAATGTACAGTACAGAATTGGAGCTGGATCACCTTAAAAAAAAAGGGAATTGGAGCTGGTCCGGTACTCCGGTAGTCACACCCACCGAAATTCCGCGAGGCCTCTCTACGTTCCAACATCCCGTGAGCACGCAGCTTGTCCCGACTGCCGACAGACACCAACCATCATCAGAGAAAACCTCCAATACGCCAGCGAAACATTGTTGTTGTGTGTGTGGCGTACACAGTCTCACAGCATATATTGATCTGTGCATTGTTTTCTTCCGGCGAATATTTGCTTCAGACAGAAATGACCCCCAAAAAATAAGGAAAAACAAAAGTCCTCACTGCAGTGATAATAAGGACTCAGCAATTTTGGAGTATCATACGTGTCACAAAGAAGCAACGCAATTATATTCGTTCAAAACAAAGCAACCAAATTCGCTTTCACGTGAATAGAGTATAAAATCATATTGGGATGCTTAGTGGCCAATATAAAATCTGAAGTTATCTGAAGCTGATATATTGTAGATTATGGTTCGGTGGTGTTGCTCCAAGATCAAAAGTGCTACCATACAATGTTCAGCATATTTGCTCTCCGCCAAATTCTGCACTCTGTACAATAACCAGCACATGTTCTGCAATCTGCATGCCGTCCACCAACAGGCTGCAAAAGTCTTCAACTCTGTAAAAGATACTCGAATCATGAGTGACAAGGATAAATGAAGAAGGCAATTATGAAATCTGATATCAGAATATACGGTTAGCTACAGAGAAATCATCTAAAAATAAAAAAGGCATTTATGAAAACTGATATCAGAAAATAAGCTTAGCTTAGCTATAGGAAATATCTAAAATCAAATAAAAAATCATTTTTCAAAACTGATATCAGAAGATGTGCTTAGCTAAGAAAATCATCTGAATGTTTCACAAAAAAAAAATACTAGGCGTGTATGGGCCCTCTAGAATATATTAAGCACCGATAGGATCTGATTTAAACAGAGGCACACAGATCATTCTGATGGCACACCCTGCTCTTCTCCTAGTTCTCCTCCTCTCTTCCCCAGTCATTTCTTCTGCCAAGAGAATTCAGCCGAAGTTCTCAGCTATCTTCTACTTTGGCGACTCCGTTCTCGATACTGGAAACAACAATCGTCTCCCCACGGTAGCTCTAGCAAACCATGTTCCATACGGGAGAAACTTCCCAGGGAAGAAGCCGACAGGGAGGTTCTCCAATGGCCGGCTCGTTCCAGACCTCCTCAACCAGAGGCTGCAACTCAAGGAATTCTCTCCACCATACCTGGACTCAAAGCTGTCTAACAACGACATCATGACAGGGGTCAATTTTGCATCTGCTGGTTCAGGGTTTGATGACCAGACGTCGCAGCTGGCCAATACTCTGCCAATGTCAAAGCAGGTGAACCTATTCAAGGACTACCTCCTCCGGCTCAGGGGCATTGTTGGAGATAAGGAAGCTTCCAGGATCATTGCCACCTCCCTGATTTTTGTCAGCTCAGGAACCAATGATTTCTCGCATTACTATCGTTCATCAAAAGAAAGGAAGATGGACATCGGTGAATACCAAGATACTGTTCTCCAGATGGCACAAGCTCATGTCAAGGTAAAAAATAGCCATTTCCTCGTCGGGGCTGTTTCTACTGAATTCTTCTATTCCAGTTGAAAAACTAGGCATAACTCCACTTTCAATTCCCTAAATTCGAATTGCAGGAACTATATGACCTTGGGGGGCGACAATTCTCCTTGGCAGGCCTTCCCCCGTTTGGTTGCACACCTATCCAAATCACATTGAGCAGAGACCCTGACAGGGCATGCGTGGATGAGCAAAACTGGGATGCCCAGGTCTACAATTCTAAACTTCAAGAATCACTTCGAGCATTGCAAGGTTCACTCCATGGAAGCAAAATTGTGTACTTAGACGCATACAGGGCTCTCATGGAGATCCTTGAGGAGCCGGCGAAATATGGTAATGTTTTCTACTAATGCCACGACTCATTAGCTTATCTAATACTCTAATAGATGCTAGAGCTATCCTGTAATGTCACTTAGACTGCTGCAACAAAATGAAGAAAGAACACCTTAAATCCTAGCCAATGCAGAAATTTTAAACACCATATGGTGCTGAACTCGGCTGCTAAAAAGTAGAGGCTGACAGAAAACCGAACACTTGGACAAGTCAACTGCAAAATGCATATATATATCATGTTTTAGTCTTTCCTTCACATCAGATTGCTTTACTGTTAAAACCATGCCAACCCTGACAAAGATCTCCTATGATAACAGGATTTACAGAAACAACACGAGGATGCTGCGGGACTGGGCTCAGAGAGGTCGCTCTGCTTTGCAATGCATTAACTCCTATATGCAAAAATGTGTCATCCTATGTATTTTATGATGCTGTGCACCCAACAGAGAGGGTTTACATGTTAGTAAATGATTACATAGTGAAAGATGTTATTCCACAGTTTTGATTAATCGAATATCCAAATAAGGTTTTCTCATTGTATATATTAATGCACGCTCGTTATCATACTATAAGTTCTTATATAAGAGCTTCTTTAATGCCACCTATCTTTTTTTTCTCGAACACGCAGGAGAGCTGCGTATCAATATATTAAGAAGAAAAAAGGGTTTCAGAAATGCCACCTATCGTTATGCATAACATCTGATTGCAGTCAGGCACTCAATTCACAAGACAAGTATAGCAAGATAAAATCACGAGGGGTCATAGTATTAGTCTACTTGAAAATAACAGGGAATTTATAATATTTTTTCATGAAAACAGAAACAGTGTATGTTCATCTATGAATTTGTTGAAAGGCACGAAAAGGATATCATTCATGGACTACAATTTGAAAGTAATACTCTGTCAGTTCAGAATGAAAGGTTTTACCGTTATAATACAAGTAGTGAGGAAATAATATAGAGGCTGCAGCATGCACTTCTTTTTTTGGAACAAACACATCATGCACTTTTTTTTTTGAACAAACACAGCATGAACATATCAATCATCGTTGACGTTTGATCACATATAGTGCAAGTTTAGTAGCAAACTGTATTGACTAATACCCAGTTGATAGTCAGCGGATCAGCTTGAAAAAAGAGGGCTGCCTCATCCAAATCAGTGCCCTTTATGTGACCAAGAGGATGAGACAGTGCAACACCTGTTGGTTTCTTGTGCGGTTGCTAGACAGGTTTGGTTTAATCTTCTAGCACCCCTGAATCTTGGCGATTGCATTCCCAGGCAGCGACAGCGCAGCTTTGTTGAGTGGTGCCGCAAAGTGATGAAGAAAGTGAAGAAGGAATATAAGAAAGGCTTCTTTCAAAAAAAAAGAAAGGGGTAAATTCCCTAATTATTTTGGGCGCCTGGATTATTTGGAAACACAGGAATGCCTGTGTGTTTGAGGGGATGGCCCCTTCGGTCACCACCATCACGAGGGAAATCAAAGATGAACACAGCTTGTGGTGCCTGGCCGGAGCTAAAAAGCTGCAAGGCCTGGGCTTAGTTGGTGTCCTCTAGATTTCTAGGTCTTGGTTTTGGTCAGGTCCTTTTTGTTGCATAGGCTAGTCTTGTGTTTTTTTAACTAATCTCTCATATTTGGTCCCCGTATGAGAGATGAGATTTGTAAGGGGACTATTTTTCTCTCTCTAATACAATGAAGTGCAGCTCTCCTGCGTTTTCGAAAAAAAACCCAGTTGCTAGTTGCTACATGAGTTCACATGACTCTAGTTAGCAAAACATCAGCCACTGTAACATACAAATGTGAAAATAATAGAAGCGACTGAGACATAAAAACACAACTTACATTACTCTCCTGAAATTAAACACAAATCCGCAAGCGGCAGCCAGAACTAAAGCCACTCTATAACTTGGCCATTGCTTTGAACAAATGCTGAATCTGCAACTTCACATCCTCAGGTCGCACATATGAAGCCCCTACAGCCTCTGTTGCATTTAACATCTCAATTGTATCCCTGTAGGCTGGAATAACCAGCTCCTCCACCATAGTGCTCAAATCCATTGCTTGCTGCTTCTCCACCAGTATCCAACGTGACTGCACCTGGCAAATCGCTTGCACAAAGTCATGGAAGTGGTTCAGCTTCTCTACCACAACACTGGAACTGCTGCCAGCCCTACTGTCCCTCGCAAGTATCATGATGGCCCTCCCCCAGGTAGCCCGACGGTATTCCAACACCCATTGGTGGACCTTTGCAGATATTACTCTTGTCCAATCCTCACCGAGTAAGACTTTAAGCTCACAACCATTGACTTTCTTGATTATATAGATCCCACTGTTAATCAGGAAGACACAGCCAAGTGGAACATGACCATAAATCCTGGATTTTGACTCAAGATTCTTTATGAGCACATCCACAATCCAAGCAAAGCGGACCGCCAGCGATGATGTTGAGCGGTCAGGGTTGATCAGACATGTTTCAGCACAACCAAACTCCAAATGCATCACTTCTTCCAAAGTATGGCGAGATGCACATGCTGCCATAAGGTAGTTCATTACATACCTTGTTATTGGATGAACTCCACCATCTGGTGGTGCAGACTCACTTGAATCACCTCGTATCAGTTTTTCTAGAGCCACAAATATGCCCTTAATTGACAATCCAAGGCATTCACGAATAGCAGCTATCTCATGATCAAAGGCTTCATCAAGGACGGGAAGGGTATACTTTAAAGCATCATACATGTCAACAATGCGGAAGAGACTCTCCGGGTTCTGTCCAGCAGCAGCAATAAAGTTGGCAAAGGACAAGAGCTGGAGAAATGGTTTGCATGCAGCGGCGAAGGCAAGGTCACTGTAAGATGTAAATCCATCGAAAATGCAACTGCACAGATTGCGCTCACTCGGGATTAAGATGTGGAACACAACTCGGATTGCAGGGATCCAGCGCATGATCTGAGTCTCAAGCTCCTCCCATGATGCTGACTTGAACCTTTCTGCCAAGTGTGCATGAACACCAAGACGAGCAATGCTCTCACCAATGAAGTTGCGGCGTGCAGAAGCATAGGTCTCCACGCATATATCACCGAAACCAGCAGCAATCATCCTTCTTGCAATTCGATTTGCCTCAGTGGATACACCCTCTGGTAAGGCATCAACAATGATACCGAAGTCTCTAATCGGTAGTGCTACAAAGGTGTGGTTGTCATCTACATCCTGGTTTTCCTTGATATTGTGGTCACCATGGTTGTCATCGAAGTCAGATGCAGCAATCAGGCGCTGGAACTCATCTTTAAGCCTCACAGAACAACGCTCCAGAAGGAGGTCAAAGCTCTCAAGGAGCACATGATCCTCTGAGGTGTTCTCAAGGCCATGGATGGTGGAAGTTAGCTCATCCACAGCTTCTAAGAAGGCATCAGCATCATCAGAACTGGACCAGAGGGACCGATTTAAGCTCAGAAACTGGGAAATCAGGTCATCAAGTGCTTGCAGAGTATCCTCCATGCCATTCGCTAATGCTACAAAGCAGCCACTCAGGTCTATACAGATCTATATATGTGAACCTCCTGAGTTCTCAGTTGAAGCCACAGAACAGAATGGAGCAACCTAGTCCAATCATCTCCAGCTGGCAAAATGGACCAGTTCAAACACTGGATAGTTCAGATCAAAATCATAAAAGAAATGAGCACAAAGCGTACCTTGCACAAGGTGAATTCGGAAACTGAGGATGAAAAACTTTTTTGTCTTCCTAGTACCACACCTAGGTATAACTTTTGATCCCCATGGAAATGAGTTTCTGATATTTAAATGATGCAAAATCACAAAGGGACCCCCACTTCTGTACGAGGTGCAATGGGTCTGCATGTGGACAAAACCATAGCATTACTTCTATTCAAGTTGTTGGAGGGTCAGTGGGTCTCAAGTCAGAACGAGCTTACCTCAGGATAGCAACATCCAACCACACAACCGCAAAGTGGCATTTCGTGGCAGTTGTGTTCTTTTGACTATTATTTCAACCAGTACAATAAGAAGTTGAAAACTCAAAAGGCAGACTTTGAGAAACAATGAAAAAATAGAGCAAACTTACAAAAGTGGTGGTCCAAATCTATGACAAGATTCAAGTAGACCTGATTATGGGTCGCCCGACCCGACCCAAATGTGCGACAGGTCAGGTGCAGGCCAAAATTTCACCCGAATCAAGAAAAAAACCCGATCAAACCCAAAAGTTACACATAAAAAACCTGAAACCGACCCAACCCGTCCATGTGGCGGGTCGGGCGCATGCCAAGAATTCCGACCCGGCAACCCGACACAGCCCGACCCATGATCAGGCCTACATTCAAGGATGGGCTGTTGTGTCATGTGGTGCGTATGTGCAAAAATCCAAGACCAAGCTCATACATAGTTAGAATGACCAAATAAAATATGTAGTGCATATACACAGATACACTCAGATATTGTGTGCATTGTTCTCTTCTTTCAGTTATGTCAACTGTCATTGCATTGTTGAAATTTTGCAGGTATGTACTTGTGTACAGATAGTTGTGTATAATGCCTGATGTATTCAAGTAACTTTTCCTAACTTCTTCCATACATGCTACCGAAAATGAATTTCAATAGACCTAAGTAACGAAATTCCTTATTGTGCATTAATCCAGAACAGACAACACATTTCTTTTACAACTTTATAATGAGCATCTATTTCACAAATATAATAAATGAAATTGAAGTTTTAAGAATCATGAATGGATAATTTCTTGGTGCAAAATCCAGAATAGACATGAGAGCAGATGAGCTAGAGATTGTTTCTATAATAGGCTTCTTAGCCAGTTACCAGTACCACTACCATTTTAAAGCTGTGATATACACTCCAATATCACAATACCCAAAGCCCAGTGGTACTGATATTGAAATAGTGTTCTGCCTTCATCATTTGTTCAAATATGCTGACAAATTATGAAATAATAAGATAAGCAAGTAATTTGAAATACACAGCACAACAGATTTCACAAAGCTAAAAGAGAAATTAAGCCCAAGGAACTATTAATATAGCAATTAGATAGCCATTACCAGTTGATACAGGAACACCTACAAATTTACACAGCTGGACAAGACAACAATATTTCCTCATCTAAAACAAATCCCAGCCTTATGGCACAACATCATCGAGCTCAGAATGTCACCTTAACTAAGATTAAGATATCTGCTCAAATAGTTATGACAACAAAATCACAGGTATAGCAGCACAACATGACATAGTTAACTAATCACTTGGCCACTCCTTCAAAGAGGTGTTGGATGCGTGCCTGAACATCCTCTGGAGTGTATTTGATGAACAAGTCTCGTGCAGCTTCAGGAGATGATCTCAACCTCCCAATTAAGCTTCTATATGCAGGCATCACGGAATCTACTATTGCAGATTTAACATCCGCTCGCAGCTGCTCATCTGCGATCACCCAATCCGACTGCACCGCACAAATCTCCTCCAAGTAGCTGTTAAACATCTGCATTTTCTGAAGCATGGCCTTTGCAGTGATACTGCCAAGGCCAGGACCTCCAGTCTGCAGCACAGAAATGACCTTTGCCCAAGCCCCACGCTGGTATTCCATACTCCACCGGCGCACCCTGCTCATCATCTGCTTCATCCACTCATCACCAAGCAAAATCCCAAGTTCACTGTCATTCACCTTGTGAATAATGTACTTCCCATTATTCATTAAGAATATGGAAGCAAGTGGTGGATCCCTATATATCTTCGATTTGATCTCCAAATTCTTGTGAAGCACATCCATGATCCAAGCTATGTGCACAGCTAGTGACGAAGTAGGGCGATCGGGATCGACAGCAATAGCAGCTGCGCCGACAGCCCCTAAGTCACCTTCCATCACCTCTTCCAGTGTTTGCCGCGAACCGCAAGCGGCACGGAGATAGTTCATGACATACCGAGTGATCGGGTGTATGCCACCACCAGGCACAGCAACACGGGCAGGGTCGCGGCGGATGAGATTTTCCAGCTCCATGAATATACCTTTGATTGAGGAGCCAAGGGTGCTGCATACAGCTGAGACCTCAGCACGAAGAGCTGCAGAGTAGGGATCTGAGAAGACGGGGTCGAGGTCAGGAAGGAGGTCTCGGACTGCTTCATACATGTCAATAACACGGAAGAGCCGTTCTGGCGCGCGGCTGGCGGCAGCAACTGCATCCCCGAATGAAATAAGCTGAAGCCCCTGGGTGCGCACTGCCGCAACAAAGGCAAGGTCGCCGAACGGAGCGAGGCCGTCGAAGACACGGTCGCAAAGGCGGCGCTCGCTGGGAATTAGGATCCGAAACACCATCTTAAAGGCTGGAATCCAGCGAGCAATGTCGAACTCGAGCTCCTCCCATGGTAAGGAGTGGACCTCCTCGGTTGTACGGGAGCGAATGCCAAGGCGAGCGACGCTCTCGTCGATGAAACCGCGGCGTGCGGTCGCGTATGCCTCGGCACACTCGCGGCCGAAGCCGGCGTCCACCATCCGGCGGGCAATCTGGTGGACGTCGGAGACCGAGCCCGGCGGGAGAGCATCGATGACCACGTCGAAGTCCGTGACCGGCTTGGCGATTGGGATTGGCTCGTCGCCGAAGCCGTCATCCGCGTCGTAGTCCTCCTCCTCGCTCTCGTCCGAGCCGAACCCACCGGGCACCTGAGGCGCCGCCTCGTCGGGGCGCTCGATGAGCGCCCGAAACTCGTCCTCCAGCCGGGCCATGCACCGGCTCAGCAGCTCGTCGGCGCGGTCGAGCAAGCCGCGGTTGTTCCCGGCCGCGTCGAGCTCCTGGACGGTGCCGATGAGGTCGTCGACGGCCTCCAGGAAGGCGTCCGCGTCCGCCGAGTCCGCCCATATGAGCCTATCCATCGCGACGAACTGCGAGATCTGCCGGTCCAGCGTGCGCACGGTCCGCTCCAGCGACGTCACCGGCCGCATCCCCGCCGCGGCCGGCGGCGCCACCGGCGGCGGCGGCATGGGCGGCGAGGCCGGCACGGACCGCTCCCCAGGCCCTCCCGCCGCGGTGCGCGTGGCGTAGAGCTTGTCGAGTGAGAGGCGGCCGTCGTAGTTGGAGAAGACCTTGAGTATATCCTCCGTCATGGTGTCGGTGCGGCCCAGGGTTTGGACGATGTGCTGCACCGTGGCGAGCAGCTTCTCCTCGCCGTCCTCCGCCATCAGCCGCCGAGAGAGGAACCGGTCGCCACGCGCCTCTCCTCCCCTCCGTCGATCTGCGAGTGGTGCCGGCTAGGGTTTTGAGAATCTGCGGCGGAGAGGAGGGAGGACGCGGTGGTGCCGAGGTGGACAGCGACAAGGATGGCCGCTCACTGGTTGAGTTGAGCCGGAGTGGCGGCGGCGCTGGAGTAATTGCCACGCCGGTTAGCGAATTTACCGTACCCCCATGGGAGAGGACTGTGCGGTAACTCGCGGCGAGCGGTGGATGCGGGGCTGGACTCGTGGCGTGGACGGTCAGATGAAGTCATGGTGACGAGGTAAAATGGAAAGGACAGTAAAACTGCGGTGAGCCGATGCCTCGGGAGAGGAGTAAGGCGGACCGGACCGGTCCGGTTCAGTGGCGGCGGATCGGTGGGTGGGGAAATGCAGCACCACAGCGGCGCTCGCTGAGCGGATGCGCGATTTAAATGCCCGCTGACAGGTGGGGTACAGCATGGGGTTTATGGTTTTGGCGTCATGTCGCAGACAGCCAGCGAGGGACGACGATGGCGCGCGTGACCCGTGATTAACGCGAAAGCAGCACCTAAAACATGTTTGTTTTCTAAAAAAAACATGATGTTTGCAACACACAGGATGGCGGCGATGGCGCCCAGTCACACAGGGGGCTCCTATCTAGCTACTAGAAGTTAGATAAGAAGGAAACTATAAACCCAATAAGGCCCATCAACCTCTTCTTCCTCCCATCTTCTTCCTCCGGTTACCACCACGCCGCCTCCTCTGTTCCCTGCCGACCACCACCCCGCCGCCTCCTCCACCAACCCCGGCGGGCGGCTGTCGCGCCGCCCCCCACCATCCACCGCCACCGGCCACCCCGCCCTTCCTAACCCGACGGCGTTCGTTCCCCTGCTGCCGGTCCCTTGCCCACCGGCCATCCTGCCCTGCCCGGCCGGCGGCGCTCTCACGCCGCCTCGCCCTCCGCCGCCGGCCGTACCACCACCGGGCCTCCGACGCACCCACCCCTCCATTTTCAAGGTCCGCCGGTCAAAGGAGCTCCCTAGGAAACCCGGACCCCCCAACCCCGGAAACCATAACCCTAAGTGCTGCCGCCTCCACCACCACCCCGACCGGCGGCGACCTCGCCGCCGGCCGCTCCCCCCACCTCCCACCCCTCCTCGGCTCTCACCGTCATCGGCATGCGCGCAGGCGGCGTTGCGAGTTGCGACTCGGCCTTCAGCGCCTGGAGGAGGAAGACGACCTGCACTGGGCTTTTGAACCGGTTGTTGGGCTTCTAATGGACTATAGATGTATAGTTATCTATCTTCCGGAAGATGTATAGGAATCCTGGGAAAGCTCAGCAGCAATACGGGCTGCTGCCAACAAGAAGGCCTACCCGGTCCACACCATTGTGGCCCAGTACGAAGTTAGGTCGAGGCCCACGGATTGTTTTTCCGATCTAAACGCACCCAAGCATCCTCTAACAAAAAAGGGAAATTGGTCTGTGGCACATCCTCAATAGCAGGTTTGGTACCCTGCACACTTTACTTTTTGATTTGGTCCCCGAGACATCTCTGTTGGTTTATTTTGTGTGCAGCACATTGGTCTCATTAAACAATTTCTTTTGTAGCTTGGGAGGTGAGAGAGCATCAGGTAATAAGACTCAAATGCCCCTAGCTTTGTAACAGAGGCAAAGCCACCTCCCTGCCAGACCATCGGCGAACCTTCCACCCACAAGCAAGAATACAAGATGCCCTTATCTCCCCCATTAGGAACCCATGACAAAATCCAACGCCTTAATAGTTGATCTCGTGCTGTTTAGCCGGCCCACACCACGCTCAGGATTCGGGGATCGATTCGACGACATGCTTGGGGATGAAATCGACAGCGATCCGAAGAGGACGACGAACCTGCGGCCGACCAAGTGCGGTGAGGCGCCGTAGCAAGGAAGAAGATGCAAGAAACAATAAGAAGAAGCAAGAGGCGACGGACGAGCATCTCCTTACCTGAAAGCTGCGGGTGCAGGCGGACGGAGTCGCACGCGTGGACGCAGGCACGCGGACGCAGGCAATGGCGCGAGACTGCGCGGCGTCCCCGGGCGCAAGGGGGCCGCCTGCGGCCGGCGGCGCGCTTTGCTTCGTCACGCCCTCGCGGGCAACGAGCAGAGAGCGGACGGATAAGGCCAGCGCTGTCTCGGATGGATAGTTGAATTTGGTCAGGGGTATTTTTGGTCCTTTACTATTATCGTGTTATCTCTTGCAATGGAAATAGAGTTGTTTAATTGACATGGTGTGCCTCAGGCAAAACACTGCTTGGACGGTGTCTCAGGGACTAAATCAACGAGTAGGATGTGCAGCGTACCAAACCGGCTTTTGAAGATGTGCCACAGATCAATTTCCAAAAAAAAAACGCACACAAGCAAGGTCCAAGCAGAGACTTATTTTTTTAGACACCCAAAGCAGAGACTTGACAGGCTGGTTTTATCGTGCGTTCGGGGCAAAACCATGTTCCAAGACGAACGAAGAGAATGACATGTGGGCCTGAGTTAGTCCCGCACCCACTGTCTACTAGTGGTGACGGGCATGGAACCACCAATCTGCTCAAGCATAAAGGAAAGCGCCCCTCCCGTAATCGAGATCGAGCCAACCGCCAATTCCCAAATCGATTCCGGGGCGCCATGGCCTCCGCTGCGACTGCGACGCCTGCGCCTTTGCTCCCCGTGACCAACCCGGCGGCCGGCGGCGGCGGTGGCGTCTCCGCGCCGTCCTCCGGCGGCGCGGTCCTCTCCGACGCGGCGCTCGCCACGCCGGCCTTCCGCCTCTTCGTGGGCCGGCTGGCCGACACGGCGCGGCGCTCGCTTGCGGACCGGCGTCCCTGGACGGAGCTGCTGGACCGGTCGGCCTTCTCCCGCCCGGACTCCCTCTCCGAGGCCACCTCGCGGCTGCGGCGCAACCTCGGCTACTTCCGCGTCAACTACGCCGCCGTGGTCGCCTTCTCCCTCGCGGCCTCGCTCCTGGCGCACCCCTTCTCCCTCCTCGTCCTCCTCAGCATCCTCGGCGCCTGGTGCTTCCTCTACGTCTTCCGGGCCCCCGACCAGCCCGTCGTGCTCTTCGGCCGCACCTTCACCGACCGCGAGACGCTGCTCGGCCTCGTCGTCGCGTCCGTGCTCGCCTTCTTCCTCACCTCCGTGGCTTCGCTCATCATCTCCGGGCTGCTCGTCGGGGGCGCTATTGTCGCGGCGCACGGTGCCTGCCGCATGCCGGAGGACCTCTTCCTTGATGATCCAAGCGCTGCGTCCAATGGCAACACCACCAGCAGGCTGCTATCCTTCCTCGCGTCGCCCGGATCTGGGGTTTGAAGCGTCCACGACCGGTAAAATCCAGTAGGGTTCTTGTGCTCGAGGAATTCATTTGTAGACAAGATCTGAAAATCGGTAGAGAATCTGGCTCTGTAGCTGCATCATAGAGCTTCTCGTTCCTATGGTAGTACTTAATTGTGAGTATCCATGGATATGCAGATCTGATTTTGGTTCTAATATGTGTCTTGAATTATGCAAACATCTTGAAGAGCTATACTTCTCTTACACTTCACCAGAGATGGTGACAGTGAGCATTATCAAACTGCTAACATGTATCTATGGTTCTCCTTGATTTGTTTGAACATCATGGGAAATTTTTTGGATATCCAGTTACTTTTAGCTCTCCTTGCAACTTCTTTTTGTTAGGCTTGTGCAAAAGTTGCGGAAGTTGTAGGATATGAAGGTGAGACACAATTGTGGCAAAGGTAGTCATCCAGCTAACTATTAAGTTAGCATAAAGCATTGAGTGAGATGTAGACCTGTGATCCTAAAGCTATTGGTACAAATATGTTGCCTGGAACTTAAATGGTGCTACGTGCATATAACTGCGGAAATATTAAAATTGCAGAAGTTTGCCTAGCTGAAGTTATCGTGTTCTTCATAACAAAAATTGTTCGATCCGCTTAGACACCACATTAGCATTTGGATTATGTTTTTTAAGAAGTCTTGCTTGCACGCGTCAATCAATCTATCTATCTAATTTAAACTGGTGGGACGCCCTTAAATTTTCTGTCATATAATGTCGAAATTGTTTCGCAGCATTCTTCTTGCTAAAGATGGTCCTCCTGAGTGCAGACTGCTGCATGAATATACTGCATTAGTGTTGCATCACAATAGGCTGTGTAATCATTATAAGTCAACCTGTGAAGGTGGATTCACTATTCCTATCTGTTTAAACTACCCATGAACAAAATAAATTCATAATATGCAAACCTGACAGTTACTGGATGTTTTAAGATTGCTTGTTGTAGACAATTGGATACTGATGCTGAATCAAGTGCGGTAAGATTTCAGTGGTGATTCACCTGGCTATAACAAAAAATTGGAATGGAATAGAGAATAGTTTTTGACACCATTGCTTATGTAATGTTGGACCATGGAGTAAACTACTTAATTGCCTACCTAAGTTCCTATAGAGTATAGACTATAGTGTGGTTCAGGGAGGAAATAACATTTTGGTCTTGTTTCTTGCATTTTAAAGGAATTTGTAGTTTGGAAGTAGTCATGTGTATGGTGTATGGACTGCATGATCTGATGGTATCAGGGGTGATGTCTAAATTCATGGGCAGAGAAAGTTGGTGTCTGGGTAGCTTGACTCCTGATGATCGCTTTCAGTTGGGGTCAGTACTACTGAACCTGTACAGGTGGTGAAATTGCAATTCAGGCCTGTATGTTATTGTTTTAGAAATAACTAATGGAGTAAGTAACATCTGGAGCTCACCATTGCCACGGTTTGCAATCGAGACTTCTATATATAATATATTGGGAGTTTGAGCAACACCCGGAGGCTGGAGCTCTCTGATCTACCATCATCAGGTTTTTTTAGGGTGGTTTTTGAGTTGTTAGTAGAACTATACTTGTATATTTATATTTTATCTGAGCTGGTGGCATCAAATGCATTTATCGTGCTAACACATGGGTGATATCTAAAATTGTCCTTCAGAGGAATTGATGAATAATGGTTAGCTGGTTGCTGTTGCTCATCCCCATTGTTTTGTATTGGTACAAAGAAAGAATGTATTCTCAAATAATATGCAGAATGCCATTGAAACTTACATAGATTTACAGGGGAAAAGTTCAAAACAAGCTGGAAAATCAACTCCCCTATAATTTAAGATCACAAATAACCCCCAAAAAGTAACAATTAAGATATACAACATAAAACAGGCCAGTGTCCCAGCAATTCCTCAACACGGTATCTTCTGCTGCTGATCATTAGCACATAGGAAGATCGACTGGGGGTGGTACCAGCGACTGCAGCTCGCCGTACCCATCCTCCACGAGGAACGCCATTGCCAGACCCCAGTTGATGTGCACGTCGAGATGGCAATGCATGAGCCACACCCCGGGGTTGTCGGCGACGAACTGGATGACCGCCCAGCCGTTCACCGGCACCGCCACGGTGTTGCGCTGCGGCGGGTCGACGTAGTTGAACTTCTCGACGTCCTTCTTGGGGTCGAAGTTGCCGAACCCCTCGGCGAGGATGAAGAAATCGTAGCCGTGGAGGTGGATGGGGTGGTTCTCCGGCGTGACGATGCTGGTGTCCTGCAGGACGAGCTGCACGACGGAGCCGAACCTGAGCGGGTAGAGCTTGGTCGCCGGCACCGGCTGCCACAGCGCCTGGCTGACGTTCTTGGCCGTGTAGTCGAAATGCACCGGCGGGTAGGCCGGGAAGTCGGTGGTGAAGACGTCGGGGACCTTGTAGTAGTGCGCGTGGAGGAGCGAGTCCTTCTTGGGGAAGACGAAGGAGACGTTGTTCATGCTGGCGGTGAAGCGGGTGTTGTTGTTGGGCCCGGCGCACAGCTCGCCCGGCTTGCAGTTGAACAGGCCGAGGCCGACGGTGAAGAAGAGGTACTCGTCGACGTTCTCGTGGACCTTGACCCTGTCGGGGCTCTTGATCCCGGCGGCGAAGGCGGTGGCGGCGGAGGTGTCGTTGAATGCCGGGAGCGCCGGGAACGCCGGCTGGATCTTGGGGCCGAAGTCGGAGGCGCAGCCGCAGTCGTACTCGATGACGGCCGTGGTGGTGGTGTTGTCGAAGCCCACGTTCTGGCCGGAGACGTAGGCGCGCGCGGCGACGTAGTACCGGGTGGGCGCCTGGTCCATGGTGACGAGCACGTCGGTGGTCTGGCCCGGCGCGATCATGAGCACCGAGGTGGTGAAGGGCTTGGTGTAGGACGCGTCCACGCCGACCACCGTCATCTTGTGCTGCGCGATGGTGACGAAGAGCTCGTGGTTGAGCGCCGCGTTGATGAACCGCAGCAGCGCCGTCTCGCCGGGCTTCACCGGGATGGCCGTGGTCTCTGCGTAATTGACCGCGCGCGCGTTCGTTGAGCATGTCGTGTTTCGTGCAAGGTTTGCGTGCCAGTGCCATGCACCTAACAGTGATCGAGATCAGGTAGTAGTACCTTTCTTTGAGCACTTGAAGAAGTCACCGGGCTGGCCGTTGATGGTGAACGCGTCGGAGATGTTGGGTGCACCGCCCGTCCTCTGTGCCTCCCGGATGACATCGACAGGGTTCGCGTTCCACCACTCGCCTGCCCATCCATCACCGTCAAGAGTTTCAGTAGGTAGCCATCACTATTCACTACCAAATATATACTACCCGCTGCGGTTCTCATTGGGCAGCAGATCAGACGCGAAAAACACAACAGGTTGGAACAAGGAAGACGAAGAAGAGGCCGGGTGCAGGCAGATACCGAGGATGACGGGGACTTCGCGCGAGGGCTTCTCGAAGGGGTAGGTCTTGTTCTCCCTGGGGCGGATGATGAGCGCGCCGTAGACGGTGGCCCTGAGCCAGGAGCTGTGCGCGTGCCACCACAGCGTGCCCTCCTGCCCCTCGATGGTGAACTTGTACTTGTAGCTGCCGCCGGGCTTGATGGGGCACTGCGTCACGAACTCCGGCCCGTCCGCCCACGGCGTCCTCAGCTGCCGGATGCCGTGCCAGTGGATGGTGATGTCGTACTGCGCCCGGTTCACGACGTTGACGACGAGCGTGTCGCCCTCCCTCACCTCCAGCGTCGGCCCCGGGAACTGCCCGTTCACCGTCACGATGTTGTGCGTCTTGCACAGCCTCTTCACCGGCGTCTCTTGGATCTTGGCGATGACCACCACAACACAACCCAACAAGCAAACACGCGTCAGAAAACGGGAAATGTTTCAAATAATGCACAACAACAACAACAACAGGTGCACAATGCATCGATCCATGGCGGCAGACAACGAGAGATCGATGATCACGTACAACGAACTCATGGTGGTGCACTTCGGCGCCGGCGAGCAGCGCAAGCGCGAGGCACGAGAGGAGGAAGAGCAGCCGGGACGGCGGCGATGCCATGGCGCCGAGCGGATTGATGCCGCTGCGTCGCGTTGGACTTGGAACCGGCCGGAGAGGCTGCTAGTAGCTGGTGGCTTTCGGCTGAAGGCTTCCGAGTTGGCGATGAGAGGCTTCGGCACCGAGCACGCACGGTTATATAGCGCTCTAGCTAGGCAGCAACGTGCAGGCCGGCTCCATGCGCTTGTCCCGTTCCTTTCCCGCGTCTGGTGGTTGGTCTCGATTAGGTTTCAGACTTTTGAAAATTCCCAAGCATGGGGGGAAACAAATGTTGCCTGCATGCCCTGCAGCTATTGCATTGCAAGTGCCTGCAGCTCCAAGCTGATCTCGTGTGTGTCGTCGTCGGCTCATCGCCGCGTGATCATGCATTCAACTATGCAGATAGTTTGGTGCACCCACTGGCCTGCCCCCTTGGCCCCTTTGGCGCGGCGATTCCACGTACGGGACGCACAGGGCTCTTCTTCTCCCACACGCTTCATCATCCAGAGCACACAGTGTTTACACACCGTGCCCTTTCTGCTGTCAAAGTCGTTCTGTTGTTTCATCAATCTGCGTCGAATTCAGACGACTTTCTTCGATCCATTCGAGCATTCGATCGACCGTCTGTAAAAAGCATCAGCATTTGCATCCGTGGAACAGTAGGTTCATCAAGAGAAAGAAAACAAAGAAGCAAACCATTTCATATGCAAATTAGGTCGGTAGTTTATTTGCAGCTAAGATCTGCTACCGTGTTCAGTAATTGGGATATGATTTCCTCTCTTTGTGCATCCTGTTACGCATCTTCGGTTTCAAACGGTAGAGAGAGGTCAGGCCTAGGAGTGTTTGTTGACCATCTCCCTGGCGATCGATTAGTTAATCTGCCGCTATCATATGCTATCTCTAGCCACGGGCGGCTACGGCGAAAAAAAGCGTGGCCTTTTAATTTTCGTATCGTAGTTTTTGCTGTAACTTGTGGGCAAAGGAAGCTTGGTTTCGAAACACGCACAATGATTAGGAGTCAACCGTGACGTTCTTCTAGTACTGCGAATTGTTTTCGAATCGTTTATCGTTGGCCGGCATAAGTCTGGTGCGTCGACCTTTGCTGCTGGTGTATATGTTTATAAAGTCATTTTGTAATGACTTTTAGAACCGAGGAGGTGGATTTGGTAGCCAATATTGCAGCAGTGTCAATATTTGTTCCAACAAATCTCGGGGGAAAACAATCTCGTGATGGAAACAAAACAGCGGCACCGGACCCCGGTTGTTCAGTCTGATAAATTTTAAATGCCATGCTTTCTCGTTTCAAAATTTTTTATGATAACCTTGGAAGCTAAGGCTACGCTACTAGCAGCTGCAGCAGATCATTCATCAGTCGTCATGAAAATAGACCGTTACTTGTACCATCCATAAACAAATAAGCAAAGCCGTTTGTTTACGAATTTGGCCACTGGTTGATTTGATCGTTTAATTTGAGAAGTTGGGAGTTCTGAAACGCGTCCCGAAACTCAATCTGAATGCGCTTCTCCTGGAATTGTACGAAGATGGTAGAACAGAGGAAGCAAATAGCAATGCCGGCGTTTGCCTCGTCAGGTGACAATTGGAGGCGAACACTAAACTCTGAACAAAAACAACATCCGAGATCAGTGTTCTCCAATCTCCAGCGCTGCATTTCGCCGCCCTTGACCAATGACCACCGAACCATGAGGTAGGCTGGCGACCTGACGAATCCGGGGCCTTCCCCGGCGGCCACGCCCACCCATGCGGTGCGTCAGAGAACCTTGTCCGGCGAGGCTCTTCCCGGGGGTAGGAACGGCAGGTGGGAACAACAAATTAGCAGAGGGGACCAACCAACCTGTGGATCCCCTTTCGAAGTTCCTATCGCTCGGATCGGAATTTGCACGCCGGTGGTTGGCATCCATACGATTCCAATCCTTTTCGTTCCTTGATCGCCACTTGGTTGCTATCAGCTCTACGACCCATGCCATGCTACATGTAACATGTGTTCACTTAAAAAAGAACATCTCCGGCAGGTAGCTTTGGAGGTTGGAGAAATGTACGCCAATGAGCGTGTCCATGTCCGAAGTTCACCTGAGTTCAGTCAAGGTTGGATAAGCATAATAAGCATGCTTTTCATCTCTGCGTCTGCAAATGCGCTTTGGTTGGTGTGGAGATGATCATTTTGCTTAAAAGTATGCTTCAATCAAACTTTTATAGGTGTAACTTTTTATCAGGATTTACCCTTGACCCGTGCTTGAGGCCTTGTTATTGGCAAATTTGCTCAGAAGTTCTTGACAGAAGTGTACATCATCCTTTTCCAACTTGTTCAGAAGTTCTTGTGTTGGCTGCTGCAACACTGCTAGTGGCCACTGGTGGCGAGTGGACGCAGTTGCGGAGTCAAATGAAAGAGACGAGCTGGCCCACCTGCCATTCAGTGGACAGCACGAAACGGTTTTGCCTTTTGCGTCCGCGCGGCGAATCCCGGCGCTCACCTTCCTCCTTCCCCCCGACTTGATTCCGCCGCGGATTCCACCCCTCCAGATCTCATCCCTCCCCTCAACAACCCCACCGGCGGTGGCCGTGATGGCCACCGAGCCCTTGTCCCCGGGGAAATACCCCGCCGACGAGGACCTCGAGACCCTACCCATCGACTCCTCCTCATCCTCCAGTGTTGCGGCCACGACCGACCCCTTGCTCCACCCGCCCCCTTCCCCATCGTCGGCCACCTCCTCCCCCACCGCCGGCGCGAGCCACGACCCGTTCGTGGACGAGGAGGATGAGTATGAGGAGGATACCTATGACGTCACGCCAGCGCCCGCTCCCCGCGCCGCGACGTCCCGCGAGGCGTCCCCGCCGGTGTTCGCTGAGATCACCGTCTCCGAGCCCAGGAAGCACGCGGAGCCCGCCACGGGAGCCGTGGGCGTCATGTCCGGCTCGTCCAGCTACGTCTCCTACCTCATCGCCACCCGGGCGTCCGACGGCGGCGAGTTCCGGGTGCGGCGGCGCTTCCGCGACGTCGTGGCGCTCGCCGACCGCCTCGCGGAGGCGCACCGCGGCCTCTTCGTCCCCGCGCGGCCCGACAAGAGCATCGTCGAGGGCCAGGTCATGCAGCGGCACGACTTCGTGAACCAGCGGTGCGTCACGCTCCAGCGATACCTCCGCCGCCTCGCCGCGCACCCCGTCGTCGGCCGCAGCCCCGACCTCCACGCCTTCCTCACCGAGCCTAGCGGCATCCCCACTTCCGACGGTGAGTCGCCCAGGTGGAGCCCCGCGATGAGTGCTCCCAGTGCCACATCCATGGCTGCTGCCGCTCCACCAATGCCTACGAAGAGTGGGAGGGACTTCTTCGGGGTGTTCAAGGACCTGAAGCAGACAGTGACGAATGGGTGGGTGGCAGTGAGGCCGCCTCCAGTGGAAGAGGAGATTGACACTAAGTACCTTGCGCACAAAGCCAAGCTTGAGGACTTGGAGCAGCATCTGGTGACAGCATCTCAGCAGGTAACTGAGCATTCTGCAATGGTTATCTTTCATGCAATGTCAGTCTTATCGTTCTGCATAATTGATGTCATTGTCGTCGTGATTAAATTATGATTGCTTGTTTGGAGAAGCAAACACAGCTACTTGCATAGAAATACATCTTGTGCATCATATGTTTTTCAGTACTGTGTACTTGTGCAAAGTAAACTAGCTAATCTGCTACAGGTGCATCATTTGTAGGCAGAGGCGCTTCTCAAATCTTATGATGATCTTAGAACAACAACAGGTCTCTTGGGAATGTCATTTATCAAACTAGCCAAGTTTGAAAAGGAGCAGGCTACGTGTACTTCTCAGAAAATACGAGCTGCTGATATCAGTAATTTTGCGAATGCTGTTGTTAGAGTTAGCAGATCACAGACAAAACTAAATGCTGAAATTGTGAAACATCTGGTAAGTGGGGTGACTCGAGTAAAGGAATATTCACTTGGACACATGATTTTAAGATCATTTTCCCCCTCTTGATTTTGACATATTCTATGCTTTTGTAGGGCATTATCCATGAATACATGGAGACAATGGCTGCTGTTCACAATGCATTTACTGATCGCTCCAATGCTTTGCTTCGTGTGCAAAATTTGTCAGCAGATCTGTATTTCCTGCATACCCGGGCGGGAAAACTTGAATCTGTATCATCTAGAGGAATGGATCAGGAGAGATCAAGGTATCAAAAGATAGAAGAACTGAAAGAAACAATAAGAACCACGGAAGATGCAAAAACACACGCTCTTAAAGAGTTGGAACTTATCAAGGTAATGCATCCAAACTTATGAAATAATGAAAATGTATATTTCACGTTTTATCCTTGTGATAATGACCTTGTGAATTTTGAGTTCATATTCCTATTTGTTCTTTTGTTAGTCGCATAGAACATTGTTATAAGTTGTGGTGATAGATTCAACTGAAATATGGTAATTACTCAAACAGGCCCACAAGCATTATATCTATTTTGAAAGGAGCAATAGCCTGAAATATCATCATAGTCTGTTCAGTTTGTGTCCTTTCAACACCTAACGCTAGCTAATATTCTATATTTGGGTCATCCTTGCAATCAGTCTGATCAAAGCTAATCCCTATGTTTTTAAATATTCGACGTTTAGGACAAGCTTTTAAATATATTTAGCTTGCCCTAAATGCTACATATTTAAAATTTTGATGTGGTACTTGGTTGCTTGTCCTACGGAATTTATTATTAGTGGGCACTTCTTTTTACCAACTCTAACTAACATTACTCAAAGTTAAGCTCACAAGGATCTGCGCTATTGAAGCATGGGGATAGCAGCTGACATGTTGCTAAACAACCAAGATTCCAGATTATCTTTTTCTAACTATGATCTGAGCTGTTGTGGAAGTATTGAGAACTTGAGAGTACATGCTTCGGTACTGAAGTTTCTTTGTATATTTTGATCTCAGCATTTTAATACGGCCTACTGTAATTCAAATGATTGCTAGGCCAGGAGTGACTTAGTTATGGAACCTATCAACAAGATTGCTTCAAGAAGAACCATATAGCCATTATCTTTTTTAGGGAATTTGTACTTTTTATTAAAGTATTAGATAGTGCTAGAGATTTCTGTTCAACCCTGAGAATAAGGTTGCATCCATTTTAGGTAAATACAAAAAATACTGGGATGCATAGCAACATCAACATCTAGATTTCAGCTCATACTCAAGAACACAGTTTTGTCCCTTTGCAGAATTATCGAATCATTGATGCAATTTCCAAAAGTGCTCGGGACATGGTTCCACGTTGAATTTTGAAATCCCAGATTGTTTGCTTTGCAACATGGAGTATCTGCGGCGTTTCTTAATTTTCATTTTCTGATAATGCAGGAAAACAACATGAAGGAAATTAAAAGATTTAACAAGGAAAGACGCCATGATTTGGTGGAGATGCTGAAGGGTTTTGTATCAGATCAGGTAGATGCTCTCAACTTCATTACATGGTTTATTTTCTGGGTGGTTGTTTGCAGTTGACACTAAACTTTTAATTTATTTCTTAAAAAAAATCAAAAGATTAAGTTAATTGGTTCAAGCAGCAGTCTATCTTTGTAACTCCCAAAATTTTAACAGTGCTTACCTGCTATTTTACCAAAAAGGAAAAGCATAGGTGCTTGTAATGGTAGTGGGACCAGCTAGGCCTGGGCCCACCATAGTGTAGTGCGTGAACAATACAGCCGGGATCTGGATTAGTTTGTTAAGATAAGATTAGTTATCAGAGATTAGTTTCTTAAGGGTCAAATCTTCTCATCTATAATTGTAACTCCTTTCAATCAATCAATGAAGAATTAAATCTTATCTCGATCCCAACTCTCAACAAGCGATGAGCAGCCGAGGCAAATAGACCTCGACCCTCCTCTGCCTATCCCCGGCCAATCCATGGCCGTAACAGTGCTAAATACTAGATCTGTATCCATGCACTTTCAGCTGTGTTACGCAGAGCCCCTTCCATTGCTCTTGAAAAAGGTGATGTCATGTAATCACTTCTTTTTGTGCTGGAAAACCTTCCATTGAAGACTTGGGACTCAATGGTATGGAACTTTTCGGTGATAGGAGTGCACAATTTACCATTTGGGGACAAGTACCTTTATCTCGTATATCTTAGTTTTCGTGTGGCAAAACACCACCTAAACTTGTGGCATCAACAATACATGTGAAATTAGTCAATCTGACCACGGAAAGCTATTTAAATTTGGATCACTGATCCCCCCCC
Source organism: Cenchrus fungigraminus (assembly GCA_036936925.1). Classification (NCBI taxonomy): domain Eukaryota; kingdom Viridiplantae; phylum Streptophyta; class Magnoliopsida; order Poales; family Poaceae; genus Cenchrus; species Cenchrus fungigraminus. Next base: position 14,748,437 of record CM072779.1, read on the forward strand.
CCTCCTCAGGCTGCATACTCAGATCATTTTGCTAGCGTATGGACAAAGGTAGCAGAAGATACAAAAGGATATGCGAACAGAAGCAGATGAAGTAGGATGTACATATACAGGTGAAACTGAGCTGTTATTCTGCAGCATGAACATGGACTACGCCATTGAGAATCATTTGGCGACCCTCATAGGCTTATATGCGGACAAGATCACTCTTTACATTCCCGAAGGGACGCATTTCTAAGGATTTTTTGGGATCTGTATCCGTGCATCGCCAGTTGTGTTACTTGTGTACCTGAAAATTCTCAGGAAACATAGCACAACTATTTTCCCTCGTCTCTTTTTCTCAGCCTCGGCTTCATGTATTGGTGAGTTTCTTCCTTTCTTCTGTACATTTACACGGCACCAGTTGAGTGAATTTGCTGCCTCCTGAGATAATACGTTGCCGTGCAAGGCTTCAAACTCGATACAATTGTTGCTTGGTGCTTGCGGGTCTATGAAAATCACGATTCGCCGAAGGCACAACAGAACTGCCACGTTTGTGCAAGAAAGGTGAGCCACTCGTCCTGCAACTTGCTGACTGGACATCAGGGGTGATTGGTTGCCTGTTTTCAGGCGACCCAGGCTCTCCAGGTGCAAGTTGGAGATGATTGGTTGCTCAGACCAACCTTCGGGGCTGGCTCCGCCGTGCAACAAGGCCCTCCCAGCCAGCCTCTGCCGGTACTGGCTGGCCTGGCTCGCGCAAGCGCAGCGGATGCACGAGTCTTTGTAAAAGTTGCTCACCATCTCCTTTCGTTCAGGCTGAAACGAAGCAGCAAACCAATCATGTTGTTGTCGCATGCGGCAAGCCTGGCCAGCTGTGGCCTGGTTCTCTCGTGCGAGGCAGGCTCGCTAGAGAAGCCAACCAATCACCCCCACCCCCCTCGTGCGTAGGTTCTACCTGTTCCTTCAAATACAGCGCCAGGTATCCATCGGATTGTCACGCTTGTGCAACCAAAACTAAGGCCACCCGTGCAGTGCCCCTGTGCAGCTTGGCACACGAATCCAGTTCCCAAATCTCATCAACCATCAAATGCTGCACTGCTTGCCTTTTCTTTTCTTCTCTTTATGAGGAACCAAAATATGCTGTCCCACACTCTCACTGACCTGTCTTGAAAAATTCAAAAATCATATCAAAAGCCTAACAGTAACAGCAGATATCCGCCCCCCTTGGGCAGGGCTCCACGAGCGGTTTCGGTCGGAACCCTGCCAAACAGCCGCGATAGCGGAGCGGCTCCACGCTCGAGCTCCAAAGAGTCGGAGTTGTTTTGTATAGGCAGAAGGCGGAGCCACAAAAGAGCAGCTCTGCCTGCTCCGGTTCCAGAGCGAGCCTCACGGGAGCCCTCCCAAATGGGCTCAGAGTATGCATCTCATCTGCTTCTTTGCAACCCTAAAGGGGAGACAAGAATTTATAAGAAATGTCCAAATCTAATTCGGTAGATTTGGCCAAGAAGAAACATCAAAAGGTATGAAAATAAGTTTAACCAATCCAGTTGCATCTCAATAGTACCAAGAAAAGCTTCACCTTTCCGTCTAGATCAATCTTCTGTTTATGTAAAACCTGAAGTCCTCAACCATATTCATCGTGTACTGCATCCAACATCTGAGTCGAAACTAAAAGCTGTATAATTCCTAATCAGTGGGTACATTGGATTGAACGTAACATGCCTTTTCACTTGGCTATGAATCTAAAAGTTGCTACTTGTTCTGGTGCTAATGAGTGGGTACAAGGATTAGTTAACACAGGTAGAGTCAGTAGTTAGGCAGCTGAGCATGTCAGTCCACGGAAGGTGGGATATCCTCGATGACACCTTTACCGTCAGCCGCATCAAAATAGAAGAAATTCTTGATTGGATCACCCTTGCAGGAAATTGATTTAATCACCTCCTGTTAGAAAGGTGAGGCAGTAAGCACAATGCTGACAAAAAGGAATGGTACTTCAATGCTGCAGTTTTTGGGCAAATCAGGAATTGTTCTGGATGCTTGTCATTCAAAGCTTTCAGCATGTTCGGTAGAGCTAGCTGCAGCAGCGCTATGCTGCAGACCGTGCGACTACTCCGTGTGAGGTGATGCTATGTCCGGGCCATAATTGAGCCTCACCTTCCCAGGCTGCTGCTGCAATGCTGTAATGTCCATCTGCTAAAATCCAGTATTGGACCAGCCTTGAGTCAGACAGGATCGGCTATGAACTTGTTCAAGATTATTTTGGACATACAGAGTTGCTCTATAAGTGCATTTCATCACTAAAAATATAATTGGCTTTTGTGTAATACTCCAACTCAACATGTGATGTTTCTGTGTAATTAAGCTTGTCTGGAAATATTAGGTGTTAATTGATTAATTCTATAAAGATGGATTCGCTGTTACAGATAATGACTAGACCTCTTCCATATACTAGAAGCCCAAATTGTACACACCAATTTATAGAACGTGATTTAATTCTATGACCTTGACTGAAAAACATATACAGCATACTCAGCTCAGTAATTGCATACCCTCTTTGCTGACATACGACCTACATTATTTCGAGATCACTATTCATTTTTCATTGAAGTGGTTCCATATTTTAGAAAAGGAGTCCTCCCAGATAGCTCTACATATATTATCTACAGTTGCCTAGTTGTTTCCTAGTGTTGACAAGCCAACCAAACAACAAAACAGAACACAAAGTATCTGTGACAGCCATAGTATAGGAGGTATGTAAATGCAAACAGACTTCAGTAGTTTAGAGGTTAGAACAGAACCTACCTGACCAAGAATACCACCTAGGATGGCACATACAGGAGGATGTTCCTTCTTTCCAGCTGCTACCAGTCGTTCAATGAGAGCGGTGGGAATATGAGACTCACTCAAAGATTGCAGTTTACAATACCATGTAAAAAATTAGAAGGAATATGAATATATGATCTTGACTAAGACAATAAAAAACTGGTTTACCATGTTATCACACATGTCCTTTCTCCGAGCCAAAACTGCAGGTATATCAGAAAGCGTTGTTTCGCCAGGACTGCACCCTTCAGATAATTTGTAATTCTCCAAAACTGCAAAATGATATAGAGAACAAAAAAAATAGAGGAATCAAGGACAACATTGTTGAATTCAGCACGTTTCAAAGTTCCATCATTTGGGAAATGTACTAAAACAAGGACTTTATCTTTTTTTTTTTTTTGCAGTACTGTCTGTGTTAACCTCACCTCTCATGGCAAAGTATAATTTTGAAGTCCTTCTTGGTAGATTATTCCAAGATACAGAGATAGCTTCCTGCAAAGACAAAATGAATTACAAGTATCATGTTTGATTCAATATATTTGTACTCCCTACATTTCAAAATATATGGCGTCTAGGAGAAACACATTTCCCAATTAAAGCATCCAAATTCAATAGTACTATACCATTCTGAGTTACTATTTAATAGTATATAAACAATATACCAGCATAAATAGGCAGTCAGTTGATGGATTCGTCTAGGAAAACCAACATTTTGATAGAGGCAATGCAGGATACTACAAAGACCAGAGCTACTTCAAACATCCATATTGGCCAAAACCAAAGTTAAGATCCAAACCAGTTTTCCACACAAGAACAAAACAGAACCAAAAACCCATTAAACATCACTTTCTTATTTAATTATTCTTCCCCACTGTTAAATTAGATTAAGCTAATCGTATTATTGAAAGAATGTATCGGCACACTACTTCATGTTTCAAATATAAATATGCAATCCAAATAGCTTCCTTCTATAGAGCACATGTAATGTACCAATTGCATAACAAATACTCCGTAGCACATATGACACAAAAAATCACTATATTGAGTGGTACACAACATAAAAAAAGTATAGCTTAGTCAAAAAAGTTTTATAAAAATAAGATCAATCACTCTAAACCTAAGTCGTCTACCTGAAGACTAGGATATGTCAATTCCTGCTGTTCAGTTTCTCCTCCAGGCTTTTTCTGAAAACAAAAATGGACAAAAAACTTCAGGAAGGTATTAGAACTTATAATCAGGAAAACATAAGAAAAGCTAAAAAGATGCCTCCCAAATGATCATAATTCATCTAAGAAACTTTTCCACCATGTGATTGAATCTAAAGAGAATGTGCATCAAAGATGATTTCTTGGTCCCAATTTTGATGACAGAACTGTTCCATGCTTTAAGCACAACATGCCAGAAATTTATTATTATTATTTTTGCATCTCTTCCCTTCAGACAGGAGGATGCAACAAACAGAACTTGGAAATTTACCAATGAGAAGGCCACAGCTAAAAGTCGTGTATAAAAAGATAACCAGGATTTTCCATGCTTTCGAGCCCTTGTAATGCAACCAGTCAATCAGGAAACATAGGGAAGGACAAGTAAATATTTAATTGAAAACAATGTTTAAAACACACACTAGGCACCAGGCAGGAGACAAAGCTCCGCCTGGTTCTTTGGCAAGCCTAAGTGAGACTAGGCGGTTCTATTTTTGCAGGCAGCTAGATTAATCCCATGTTAAATAGAGGAAATTGGGTATATTAAGACAGAGAAGTTGAAATTATCTTGCAACCATGAGTTCTATGACAATAATGCATCTTTTGCCATCTCTAATTACTCCACTTCCACAATTAGATGAACTTCTAAGACACCCTAGGCAGAAAAACACCTAGGTGTTAGGCAAGGCGGTGTTGATCCGCATAGGTGCTGCCTTTTGAAACAGACATAAGGAGGGAAATGGTGATTTTATCATCAACATAAGCATGAACACAGTGAGTTATAGTTTTGAGGAAAATGAACAATATTTTGGGTAGAACGGAGCTCAATTGCAAGCGGTGGTGCAGGGATGCTTAGATCCTAAAAAAGTATAGTTGATCCTACTTCAGAAGGCACGTATTAAAGCTGCTATTTGACAGATATGTAGAACAAATACTAAACACAATATGGCATGCAGCATACCTGAACATAGCTATGCTTCTGTAAATCAACAAATATCTCACCGCAAGAATCCTTGCAATCTATAGCGTAAAATGCAATACGCTTGCTTCTCTTCCGACAGTTGTCATTAATAAACAGCTGAAATAACACAAAACAAATACAAAAACATGAGGATGACAAACTTTCTGTAGAATCACTTAGGTAGAATAGGCAATAAGCACTAAGCAGTGGTCATAGTTCCAGAGAAGAATCTGCACCTTTGTTTTAAGAGATGCACCACTAACTACAATGATGTCAAACTTGTCGAGGAATTCTCCATCAATCAGTGATGGATCACCTAAAGGAAACAACAAATCAGAAAAGACTTGGTCGAATCAAACCCATCCAAAATCGAGAATCAAACTTTGTGGAATTCTGAAACAACTATGAAATACATTAATATGAAAACAACTTGTACTCGGTATTTTTTTTCTTACAAGAACTTATTTCTAAGAACAACCATCAGTTGAAGAAGTACATATCAAAATAGCATCTTCCATCAGTACAAGACAGGCTAGGACCACAAAAATTCAAGAATGCGAGGATATGATTTTTCTTAATTCTGATCTAGAAACCAGCAAGACAAGAAGTTCAGACTGCAACATACCCTTTTCGGCAGAAACTCGAACCATAGGATTGAAATCTTTCAAAGACTCACAGCAAACTTCAGCTATAGATCTACCACCATATACACTCTCATCTGGAGGAATCAGGAAATTTGCATTCAGATTGTCCTCCGTGACCATGTGATCATCCATCAAGGACAAACTACCAACTCCTGCTAGAACAATATTCTTGCAGAACTACAGCATAGTAAAGAAAAAAAATTAATGCATGCTATGACAATGCTTTAACTAAATACCATACAAAAAGTTACAAGTGGCAATCAATATACATAGAATAAATTAGGACCGTCATACTTTAAACGAATACATATGTTTAGTATGATTCTGTTATCTTATCTTCTATATTAAAGCATTCAACATGTTTTCTGTAAATACAATGACCTTGATAAGACGCCTTAAGCTTAGTGTCATCTTTTATTCATAAACAGCATCAGAACAAGAGGATACAGCAACTTCACATTTATACTAACCACAATCAAAATAAGAGGATAGACAATTGAACTAAATTCAAGAACTTGGTTCTACCTCACCATTCAAGTACCATATGACATTATTCTAGTATTTAATCTAACAACGAGGCAATAAAGTAGAAATTTCAACTAAAAACTATCAAAGAGCTGAGGTATTTTTCCAACTGAAATGTTGTACAACTTGTAACAATAAGCCAAAAAATCAAAGAAACAGGTGAGTGAACCTAAAGCGAACAAGTAGAGCCTAATCAACAGGAACAACTAGCAATATCATTTACCAGATAAGATCAAAATTTACAAGGAAAAAATATCATTCGCCGAAACAGAGCAAACACACTCAAGAACAGAATAAATGTAGGCAAATGCTAGGAAAATTGTACCACTTATCCCAGCGTTGGGCTAAACTAGCTAGCGATAGGTTATAAAGCAACTCGAGCCAGTTTGAGTACAATACCCACAGTCACTGATTGAATAGTTAGCAAAATACAAGTGAAGATAATTAGATAAGGATGTGGTGGGATGTACCAAACGGACAGTACATACAGCTGCAAAAGAACATGTTTTCAGTTTACCTCGATGGTGGTTCCGTTCAAGCCGCATACAAGCACGTGCGCCTTACTTAGCCTGTTGCAGGAGACACAGATATGTAAAGCGAAGAGAAATTCAGTCAGCTTACTGTCCCAAGACGAAAACACGAACAAAATTTTTTGCTACGAATCCAAAATAAATCATAATCCCACAAAAAGAAGTATTTTTTAGCCTAGAAAATAACTAACTCATACTAAAACTCAAGCAAACATAGCGAAACCTACAGTAAAACAGAGACATAAGGAGCGGGAACATAAATAATATACTGTCAAAAGGAAAAGGTGAGTTCTTGTGCGGCGGCGCACCTCTTCTGGGCGTCGACGCCCCAGACGCGGATCTGGCGGTCGTAGAGCGCCGTCTCCTGCGCCGTGAGCTCCCCCTCCGCTCCGCCTCCGCCGTCCATCGCCGCGAGCGCCCGGATCCCGAGCCTGGGAACGCGAATCCGGTCAGCCGCCGCGGGGGGAGGCGATGCGGTCTCCTCACGAGCGCTCGGGATGCGCTCGGATGGGGAGGATCGACGACGGCGACGCTCGTCGCCAGGACGGGGAGGCGAGTCTACCGCCACTACCTGACGAACCCTAGCAAGAAAAAAAGAGTGGGAGAGGGGATGAGGTGGGGGAGGAGGAGACGGAGGGAGGGGGGGGGGGACGTACCGTTGCTGTCGAGCTCGCCGCCGGCGCGGCGAGGGAGAACCAGCGGCGGCGTCGCCTTCCGCGGGAGGAAAGCGCGATGCGCAGCCGTCGCGCGCGTGTGCCTCGTCCCGGTGGGCGGTGTGTCGTTGTTCCCTCTGCTTACCCAAACCAGCAGGCGAGGGTTTTGCGAGTGCTATTTGGAATTTGGTGGTAGAGATTTCTTTCTATTTTTCTCTCTCTCCTTTTCGTTTCTTCCCCTCTTGCCTCTTTTTATATATATATATACTTGGTACATATTAATCAGGAAATGCAGTTTACAAGTATAGGATCGAAATCATCCTATTGGAAATTAGCCAAAGCTAAAAGAATAGGACAGTTCGTCCTAGGAGGGCAGTGAGAGCAAAATGACGTAGGAGGGTAGTTCGGTTTTAGATGTTGACGTAGGAGGGTAGTTCGGTTTTAGATGTTTGTAGGCTTCTTTGGCCGAACAGTTTCCATTGGTTGAAGGTCTCCAGCATAGGATATCAGGTCTATTGTCGTTGGAGATGGAAATCTCTTGAATTTCAGAAGCTATTTGTTGGCCGAAAATCTGAGTTATTTTTGGGATGTCCCAAAGTTTTTAACCCGAGATCCAGAGGTCAGAGACAGTGTCTGGCATATCTTCGGACAATGTATCATCTTGAAGGAAGGAGTGTATGTTGTGCCATGAAGGGAACCAGTGGTTATTCCAGATGACAGTGTTACCTTGAGATATTTGGTAGAAACAGTTTTCTTTTAGATGGTGATAAACCTTAAGAATGGATGCTCAAAACAGGGATCTAGAAGAATTTGTTGGAGCCTTCCAGAAAGAGGTGTTGTGGAAACATTTAGATTTGAGAATCTGAGTGAGATGAGGATCTTGATTAGAGGCAATGCTCCAAGCAATTTTTATCAAAAGACTTTTATTAACAGATTCGAGGTCTTTGAAGCCTAAACCGCCTGCCTCTTTTGGCTTGCAAACGTCTTCCCAAGCTCTTTTTTTAGATTACACAGTACAACGCAGACGCTCACAACACGCACGCACACTCACTCCTATGAATACACGTACGCAAACCCTACCCCTATGAGCACCTCCGAAGGACTGAGCACCGGCAGATCTGGAGATTCTCGAAGTCACCACTGGCACCTCGTCGTCGACGGGAACGTCGCTTACCACTTAATGCATAACGCCGGAAAATCCCGAAATAAATCCAGAAAAAGGTGCGAGCACCAGGATTTGAACCCTGGTGGGTAGCGTCCCACTGGACCGTCCTACCATTGGACTACAAGCCCATTCGTCGTCTTCCCAAGCTCTAAAATTGAAAGGTTTGGAGGCATCACACCAACCCACCAGAAAGTGCGGATAATAGCAGTAATTTTGGCGGAGGAGACGCAGCGCACACCGTCCGTACAGCGGCGCCGGTTAGCACGTGTACTACCACGCGGTCCGTACACGTTTCGAGGGTACCCCCATGCCCGTTCGAGGGTCTCACCACTGGGGGAGGATGGGGAGTACGTGGTACAGCAGCACGGACTGACGTCGGCCTGTCCTCACAGTGCCGCGCAACGCTCGCACAGGGCCCGGAGTGGCTGCACAGTGGTGGCGTCAGGCGCCCAGGCCCCGTCAGCCGCGCAGCATGGGAGGGGATTCGCTTTTGACCGGGACGTCCCGTTCGTGGATCCGGCATTTAATGTCGTCGCCAGAGAAGGAGTGGGGTGGGGTGCCGCAGATCGAGAGGTGGTCTCGAGCGAGGCGGAGCTGGTCGCTCGCTCGAGGGTGTCGAACCCCTCGAGCGAGGCGGAGACCTGCTCGAGGGGCCGGGACCCTCGAGCGAGGCGGAAACCCTCTCGAGGGGCCAGGGCCGATACCCTCGAGCGAGGCGGAAACCCGCTCGAGGGGCCAGGGCCCTCGAGCGAGGTGGAGGATGGGGGGCGCCAACGGATCTTCTTGATGAAAAGCCTTGGGCTGCTGTCGGGCCGCGGCAGGCCGTGGGCCCGCCGCGTACCTCGCTTCCCTTTCTGTGTTTTGTGGGGATTAGCTCGTACGCTATTGCGTTTAACGAGGGTGATTACCCCCTTATTAGGGGACCCTAATGACCGTCCCCAACAGTAGCCCCCGAGCCTTTGTGGGAGTGGGAACCATTCCGGCAAAGGATGTCGCCCTCGGATGCTATGTGTGGGTTCCTTCCCCTTCGATCAAGCATGTTTTCCTGTGGGGGTGCACTAGCGCACCCGCGGGTGTAAGCCCCCGAAGCCCTGCAGGAGTGCGAGCACTCATGCAGGGGTTGAAAGCGTCCAGTGACAGGCTCGCCTCGCATTTGTTTCAGCCGGCCTCGGCAGTATTTCAGTCGGCATCGGCGATCTACGCTGGTGGGCAGGTGTTGAGTTCGTCCAAGACGTTTTGGGGAGGTTGCCCACTTGGTCGGTGCTCAACCCTTCACAGATTAGCGAGGTGATCATCGGGGTGGTCGCGGTGCGAGGAGCCCCCGAGCCCTGGCCCAATCAGGGACGATCAGGGAAAGCTCTCGGCTTTGTTATCACGACCCTCGCCGCCCTTCCGCAGGGTGGAGGGGTGAGGCAATCCGTGCTACCCTCAAACGGGCGGCGAGCTACGGATGTCTTGGTGAGCTGTTAACGGATAGTTCGAGTGGACGTCCGTTCCCCGTTCGATAGGGGTCGGCTCATGGTCCGGAGACACGTCCATGCAAGTGTTTGCAAAGGTTTGCCAAGCAGGGCTCGATCTCGTTCGATAGGGGCCGAGGGCACGGAAGCACTCCCTCGATGGGATCCCTCAATTGGCTGCCTTTGTCCTGGCCTTGAACACGATATGTGGGGCGCCCCCGAACTTCACGTTCGGGGACAGGCTCGATCGCGCGCGCCCTGATCGTTCCTGACTCCGTTGATCTGAGGTGCCTGCTCGAACCCTTCGAGGGTCAGGCTCCGTACCCCTGATCAGTAGGGCGTTTGCGGGGGCGGCGCGCGCTCCCGTCTCGGCAGATCTGTGGCACTGTTCGAACCATCGTCGAGCTAAGCTTCGGACCACTGATCAGTATCTCCCCACATCGAGGGGCATCTGCCGCGCCCGTCGTACCCTCAGCGGGCTGGGCCTCGAGCCGCTGACCAGTAATGACTTGGGAGGCCAAGCCTTGGTCTCCCTCGAGTTCGCCTTCGAGGGTGTGTCTGTTAGATTGCGGCCTCGTGGCCTTAACCCCCTCGGACCGGGGCGCCCGTCGTACCCCTTCGAGGGACCGGGCCTCGAATCCCTGGCCCGAGGGCTCCTGGGGCTTGCCTTACGTGAGAAGGAATCCCCCGGCACTTGGGTTTCGGCCGCCGGGTGGTTGGTCGTCGCGCCCACTCGGTCGTTGTGTTGACACATCTTAACGTATACTTTTACTTGTCAACTAAATAAAGAAAAGGGCATAAAATGAATATCAATATAGACTTAGGGGTTTGCTACTAATGAATTCCACGAGTTTTGATGAATTATATATTTTCAGGGACTATTCAGGAAAATGCTAAAAGAATGAATTCTAGAAGGCTCCAGAAGACTCCCGAACTCAACCGAAGTGGGCCCTAAGAAAATATGCATCTAGAAGAGACAAGAGGCCCACACGCGAAGGCGGAGCCCGGCCTGGGCCCAGCCCAGGCCGACCGGCCCTGTGGGGAGGCCGATCGGGCCTCCCCTGGCCCCGAACCGCCTCATCTTCTGGAAGCTTCCTCCACCGCCTCCTAGGATCAATCTAAACCACTTGTTTAGGTCGGTTTGATCCTACAGCGTACGGTACCCCCTCAGGACTATATAAGCAGCCCCCCTGACCCCAGGGCAGGCAATCCAATTCATTCTGATCACCAATGCGTACCTGAGATAGAAGCTCTAGATTAGAATTAGAGTTGGAGAGAGTTGTATCAAGTTGAGAGATTGAAGTCATGGTCTAATTAGATCTAGCCAATCTTGTTCGAGAGGATTAGAGAGCAGTAGAGGCGAAGCTGAAGGAAGGCCCGGACATGTCGGTGTCTCCTCTTCATCTTCTACCTCTGGGATCAACTCCATTGGAGCCTGATCCTGAGACCTTACGGGAAAGATCGACTTCTTATTCAAGTGAGCAACATTGTCTTTATTGTTCTTACGGTTCATAACTCTTTGAGTACTTTAATTCTTGTAGCTCTTGAATTAAAGTTGCATGTTTAGTGTAAGCGTGGTGCTTAGACTAGCTAGCTTATGAATGCCTTCTATATTCCGGATCGTGTGGTAGATCGTGGTGGTGACAGCACCATTGAGTCCTTCGTAGTCCACCTCCCGTCTATAGAAACCGTAGGACTCCCCCCATAGATTCTCGGGAGGTTCCCTTTACTAAGTGTGCCTTCAGACAATCACCCCATAAGAACAATATCGACATAGCTTGTGAGCATAAGAACCAGACATCCTTAAGTGCTCCTTATCTCTTCTTTCTGTCAAGTCCTTGATAGCTTCTCAGGGATTAGTCTTTTTACTCCAGACCTTTCTCTCTACCTTTCTCCCTGTGGATTCGATATTTAAAACCCTCTCCCGGGTGGAATGCTCGCCGGTATCCGTGCGCTTGCGGATTATACATCATAATATTTATGTAGGCTTAACAAATACCAACACGTGGCTGACGTGGCGCGGAGCAAACGAGGCGGGCGCGCCTTTTCAGGCGAAGTGGTGCGGGCGCGATGGGACGTGGCGCTGTGCCCCCTGGTTTACCGTGCGGTAATTATTGCGCACGCGCGTGCGCGTGGCAGCTTCGGGGTGGTGGGGCCCGGCCGTCAGCGACGGGCGGCACCTACCGCATTAACTGCAGTTGCCCGTCGCACCGTCGGGCGCTCCGTCCCCTCCCTACTCTATAAAAGCAGAGGACACAGGGGTGGAGCTCTTTACCTTTGCCATTCGCAAGCACCATTTCTTCCTCGCTCTTCCTGTCGTAGTGCGCTCCGCCGCTCCAGATCCGTGCGCGTACATCCGCTCCGTCTCGCTCCTCGGCACCCGCCTTGCTTGCTCCGCCCATGGCTGCGATCAGGGTATTGGAGGCTGCGACGTGGCCCTGGTCGTCGGCGGATCTGCAGGCCATGGAGGGACTCGTCCTTGGCGGTCAGCTGGCGCCGGTCGGCGATGAGGCGAACCCGGCGTGGATAATCCCGCCGGCGTCGCACCGGGAGCCGTCTCCGCCACCGGGTTACGTCGTAAGCTTCGTGCGGCTGCACGAACGCGGATTCAATGCCCCCGCAAGCAAGTTCATGTGGGGGTTGTGCTACCACTACGAGGTGGATCTTCACAACTTCGCCCCCAACGCCATCTCGCAGGCGGCGTCCTTCGTTGCCGTCTGCGAGGGATTCTTGGGAATCCGGGCGCACTGGGACCTGTGGATTCACCTCTTCCGAGGTGAACTCCACACGCTCGCCATGAAGGAGAGGAGGACGCGCAGGGCCGTCCGCGCCGGCGGTCTCACATTCGCGGTGCACGACTCCAGGAAGGAGTTGTACCTGTCCTGCACCATGACGTCGAACAACTCCGACTGGGAGAAAGGGTGGTTCTACCTGCGCAACGACGACGCCGGGCTCCCGCTGTACACCGGGAAGGTGTTGACGGTGAGGCCGGATACTTGGGCGCACGGGGTGTCGCCCGCTGTGAGGCAGAGGAGGCTCGAGCCCCTCACTGACGCTTTGCGCAAGTTGGTGGACACCGGGCTGACCGTGGCGGCCGTCATCGCGAACTTCCACCACCGGCACGTGATCCCTCTCATGGAGAGGGCACTCCCTATCTTCGCGATGAGGAGCGACGCCGACCACGTGGCCCTGGCGAGCTCGCGGTTGCTGGAGGAACCACTCGCCCAAGGGTATGCGGCTACAAGGGCGAGGCGCGCGGTGAACCTCAAGTCGGTGGATCACAGCGACGACGACCTGTGGTCGTTCGCGATGCTCCCGGATCCGACCCACAGCGATCTGGTGAGACTCGATTTCCTGGTTCGCTCGCTTTGTTCTCATATTCATTCTAACGACAGTTGCTTGTGACAGGGAGTGCGTGTCAACGTCCCCTCCTCAGGCCCACCGATGCCCAGGTCGCACGCCGCCAATCGTGCCATGCAGCAAAGGCAGAAAGATCAGTCGGACCGGGCGAGGGAGAGGAAGATGAGGAGGCAGGAACGCATTGACGCGTACAACGAGGAGTATCAGGTGAGGGAGCAGCAGGGCCTCTCCCCCGCCGAAGCCGATAAACACGGATTCAGATGAGGATGACAGCGAGGGGGAGCGGACCATCTCTGATAGATGGGAGGAAGCGCCGGCCCCAACAGCGGGGGATGAGGAGGCCCTTGCCGCACCCACCTCCGAAGTGGGTACGGCACCCCTCGACGAGGGCGCGTCGTCGAGGGTGCCCGCCGAGTCAGGGGAGGTGCCCCCGGACCCTTCGAGGAAGCGCAAGCGGCGCGTCTCCGGCCTGCGGTGAGTTGCTTTTCGCTCTCTGTGCTCTCGATATCATGGATCAGTTTGCTGACCCTTCCTTTCTGTTTTTGCCACCGTGGCGCCCGCCGTCCCCGGCCTCGCGCCCGCTAAGGCGGTCAAGGTGGGGGCGCAGGATGCGCTGCGCACGACGAGGCCTCGTTCGGCGAGGACGTCGCGGGTGACAGTGGTTACGGCGGCGACGAGCGAGGTGTTGCGATCGGAGGCTGCGGCTATGGGGCCGCAGCGACGAGAGGAGGCGGCGGCGGATGCCCTCCGCGCGGCTGTGGTCCGAGGGACCCAGCGGGGGCGGGAGCAGGCCCGCGACGCGAGCCGGGAAACAGAGAGCCATGGGAAGGGTGCGACTCCTGCTGATGGTGATTCGACCCCTGCTGGGGGTCAAGTGATGGTGGTGGCTGCGCCAGCCCCCGGGTCCGCGCCTGAGGTACTGGTGGTGCGGCCTGACGGCTGTGTGGTTGTTGACGGCTGTTAAGTGCTACTTTTACACCGTCAATACCTGCATAAAATAAATGTAAAAGGATCATCAACACTAGAATATGGGTTTATACTCACAATTTCCACAAGTGTTGGTGTTTCTAGCTTTTGTTGCAGGACGCACCGAAATACGTGTTAAATGACACAGTTGAGAGGAAGTGCACCAATGGTATAGATATGGCAACATCATAAACAATCACAAATGCCAAATTGGTATGCACCAATGCGATGGGCTCGTCGAAACGATCGAAATAGATATATCATTTGCCTACTTTGGAGTTCGGATGAAAGAGATACGCACAAGATATCATGTGGGCCCGGTGGGACCCACACCAGGCCACATGGCGATGTGCTATCACACTGGAGTCCACGTGTCCACGACACATCATCGATCCAAAGAAACACACTCTCGACCAATCAAGAGCCAGTACGCGGATCTAAGGGCCCACAACCACGAGATAAATTGCTAGAAATACCGCATACACCCCCATACCCACCTTGGGACCCACCTAGCAGTCACCTGGACGAAAGGCGGTGCGAGAGGAGCTACCCGGGGGTCAGCCGACCCCCCAGGTCGCCCAACCCCGTGTTGCGGCCTCTCGTGTCGTCCTTCCACGTGTCGGCTTGTCGTGAAGAGGCAAAGGCGGTTCTAGGTGTGTGCCCGAAGATTCCCTCAAGATCCTGCTGGAAAGCTCCTTCTCTTGCAAGTTACTTGGTCTCCACTCCTCTTTGCCACATGTCACCACCCTATTGGTGGCGCCCAAGGCAGCCATGGGAGCTCCTCCTACCCCCTTGGCCAATAAATATGAGGAGAGGGGGCTAGAATAGAGACACATCCCATTCTCCTCCCTCTCTCTTTAGAAACACTTGTTTCTCCTCTCATTTGATCTCTCATGGATCAAATGAGTTGAGGGGATGGCTATGTAGATGGTGATGTGGGTGAGATCCCAACTTGTTCTTCATTTAGAGCAACGTGAGTATTCTTGTATTTTCCAATTAGACTAAAGTGATGTTCATGCATGAGTGACATGTTCTTGAGTTCTTCGTTCGTTCATCATTTAGAGGCTCGTGTTCTTCATGAACGCGCTTCCTCGATCTAGTTGACGAACAAGTTACTCACGCCTTTGTGTTTGTTCATAAGTTAGAGGCTCGTGTTCTTCACGAGCAAACCCTTTGATCTTTTGTTATAAGTGCATAAGTTTGCATTCCGTTTGTGTGAATTATCCCGTTAGATCTTGTTGGGATACATGAATCGGTGACTAGTCGTTCTTCCTCACGCCAATCGATTCAATGACGAGTAAGGTCTAGCTCAACCTCGCGGGTTCGTTGCTCCGTATTTATACGGAGTGCTATAGTGTTTCTACGGGATATCAGACGTAGCCGTGCTATAGTAGTAATCGGTGGTGTAGACGTGGTGTATACACCGCGGGTTATCCTTCGAATGCCCTGTATCCCACGGTTTGTCTTGGGGTAGGCCGCGGTAGTGACAGCCGTTGGACCCTCTGAAATCCCCCACGTTCGGATACAGCGTGTAGGCAACCCTTTGCCGTGAACCAACTGTTATAGCCAGGAGGGGCTGGTGTCCGAAGCGAGATCTTATCCGAGCTTGTTCCTCTCTAGAGTCGAGAACCTACAGGAAGCACCCCATCATCTCCCTACCATAGCTGGGGCTTGGTGTCCTTGGACCGTTCATCTAGGATAGAAGGTAGTGCACATCGTTCCTTGGATTCGATACCCTTTGGAATACTCCTGAGGTGAAATGCTACAGCGGTATTTCCGTGTGCTTGCGGATTCTTTCGTACTCGTCGGTATACCCAGGTGGATCTTACGCTCACGCTAGGTACGTAACTAGTGGTGACGTTAAGAAATACCAACAGTGGTGCCACAGGCGTCGACGACCGGCGCTGGGGTGTCGACGTCTGGCACCGGTGTCCCAACGACTAGCGCTGGGGTGCCAGAGTGGGAGCTGAAGCTCAACCTCCCCGGGGTTCCGCCAAGCCTGGTGGAAGAGGCGAGGTCGGAGAGGGATCTGTGGCAGGAGTTCAATGGCCTTGGCTACTCCCTGCAGGATGCCCTCACCGCCGCCCTCCAGATTCACGGGGCAGGTCGCTCCAGGTCTTTCGGGTAAGTGTGCTTGTTCGAGAGCCGCTTAGCTTTCTTTTCTTCGTTCGCACGTTCTTCATTCGACTTTCTTTCTTTCTTCTCCCCCATCTGCAGGAGCTACAGAGGCAGGCGGGCGAGAAGATCGCCTATATTGCCGAACTGTGCTCCAAGGTCGACTGGTATCGGTCCCAGTACAACGCCTTGGACGCGATGGTGGAGGCACTACGGACGGACAACGACTGGTTCGAGTACAACCTCCTCGGCGTGGAGGAGGAACGTAACGCCTAGCGGACCGCGGTGGTGCAGAAGGCCAAGGAGGCTGAGGGGTTGAGTGTCGCGCTCCAAGGGAAGGAAGAGGCGGTGGTGGCGGCGAACGAAGAGCTTCGGAAGGCGCGCGCGGCGCACGCCGACGTCCAGTCCTTGCTCGCGCAGAGGGAGACGGCCCTCACCGAGGCGTGAGCTCAACTCCAGCAGGACCGCGCGACCCTATAGGGGGCGAGGTCCTGGCAGACTCAGGCCGAGCAAAAGACCCAAGAGGTCGAAAAGTTGGGCGCTGCTCTGTGAGAGAAGAGCGAGGCGCTCACTGGGGTCGAGAGCCAGCTCTAGCAGGAGCGTGTGGCGCGCGAGAAGGTGCGGACCCAGCTTCAACAAGAGCACGCAGCGCTCGAAGATGCCAGGTCCGCATTTCAGCGCGAGCGCACGGCGTGTGAGGAGGCGCAGTCCCAGCTCCGGCAAGAGCGTGCGGCGCTCGAGGAAGCCAGGTCTACGCTCCAGCAGCAGGACGCGGAGGTGGCGGCGGCGAACACCCAGGTCCAGCTCCGGCAAGTGGCAGCCGAGCTGCTCACTAGGGCTCTGGTCCGGGAGGGCGTCACTGTCGAAACCCTGCAGGCCGCTGTTGAGGAGAAGGATGCCTCGATCCTGCAGCTACAGCAAGAGGCTAGAATCGCGTGTACGGAGCTCGAGACGGAGAAGAGAAAGACCGAGGGTAAGTCACAGCCCCCGAGTCCCTAGTCGTTCTAGGCTTGTCAAGATCCGCTCTTGACGCACCTTCCCTTGTCTCAGGGCTGCAGAAGGCTCTAGGGGAGTCGCTGACGCAGGCGGAAGCGCTCTAGGTCGCCTACACCTCGTCTCAGCGGGAGTTCGAGGCCCTAGAGCAGGCGGCTCTCGAATTGTGCCGGGACATTGAAGGGGGCGCCGTCCCGTCGGGGAGCTCGCTAGCGAGCCATCTCAGGGCTTTGAGGAGCCGTGTCGTCGAGCGCGTGAAGGGCGCTCTTCGACTTGGTGTCCAGAAGACCGTCGGTGTGGTGTCGACGCATTACATCGTTGACCACGAAGCCCTGGCTATAGGCTACGTTGTTGCGGCTGACCTTGACGATGGCGGGGTGAACGCCGCCATGGATCAAGCCGATGCTACTGCCGCTGGTGCCGCCGCTGAGCTTGCCGACATGTTCGAGGAAGACCTCTTCCCGGACGCTGTTGGAGGCTGGGCCGCCGCCGCCGCAAGCCCCTGTGCGCCCTGAAAGGAGCCGGGCGTGGAAGCCTTTAAGTCGTGACTAGGATTCGAGCCAAGTGGCTCTTTGTAAATGAACAAATTGTCTTTTAAGTATGCAAACTTATGTGCGACTCGTTTGTGTATGTTGTTTGCACTTTCCTCGTAACTTAGAGAGACTTTGGCCGGGGTCGATCGCTCTCGCGGGTGACTTGGGGATAAAATGTTGAGAGGGAAAAGCCATGTCCTGCTGGAGGCGTAGGCGGTCCCGGGCTCGTCCGACTCTAACCTTAGTTACCTGCGCCCTGCTTTTGTTTCTCTAAGTGTTCGAGGCCTGACATGCTTAGCATTTTCGAGAGAAAAGGCGTTTTGCGAAAAAATGGGACCGTTCAGGAGGGGGTGCCCCCCATAGTAGCCCCCGAGGGGTACTTGGTTTTCAGAGGAAAGCCGAGTCTCCCTTATCTTTATTCATGACCTTAGTGTATATACAGCTGACTTGGGTGCTAGATATGTACAAAATGACTTTGGAACTTTTAGGGGTAAAAATGACGTAGCTGTTGGATGTTCCAAGCGTTGGTAAGAGTTTTGCCCTTCTCGTTTGCGAGCTTGTACGTGCCGGGCTTGAGGACCTCAGCGATGATGTATGGCCCTTCCCACGGCGGTGTGAGCTTGTGACGGCCCTCGCTCTTCTGTCGAAGTCTGAGTACCAGGTCTCCCTTGCTGAAGTCTCGAGGCCGGACCATGCGCGCTTGGTAGCACCGCAGGGATTGTTGGTACTTTTCTGAGTGTAGGATCGCCACGTCTTGGGCCTCATCAATACAGTCCAGCGAGTCTTCACGATCTTGCTGGTTCTGTTCTTCTTGGTAGCTTTGACCCTTGGGGACCCGTAGTCCAAGTCTGTGGGGAGGACGGCCTCGGCGCCATAGACCAGGAAGAATGGGGTAAACCTCGTGGCTCTGCTTGGGGTGTTCCTGAGGCTCCAAACGACCGACGGTAGCTCCTGGATCCATTTCCGACCAAACTGATTGAGCTTGTTGAAGATCCTTGGCTTTAGGCCTTGCAAAATCATGTCGTTGGCACGTTCTACTTGGGCGTTAGTCTGTGGGTGTGCTACGGCCGACCAATCGACGTGGATGTGGTAGCTGTCGCAGAATTCCAAGAATTTCTTGCTAGTGAACTGAGTGCCGTTGTCCGTTATGATGGAGTTGGGTACCCCGAACCGGTGGACGATGTCCGTGAAGAACAGCACGGCCTGCTCAGACCTGAGGCTGCTGATGGGGCGGACCTCGATCCACTTCGAGAACTTGTCAATGGCCACTAACACGTGGGTGAAGCCCCCGGGCGCCTTTCGTAAGGGCCCGACCATGTCCAGTCCCCATACGGCGAAAGACCATGTGATGGGGATGGTCTGGAGCGCGTGAGCCGGGAGGTGGGTCTTGCGCGCATTGTATTGGCACCCTTCGCAGGTGCATATGACCTCGTTGGCGTCAGCGACCGCCGTCGGCCAGTAGAAACGCTAGCGGAATGCCTTGCCTACGAGAGTGCGCGGAGCGGCGTGGTGGTCGCACTCGCCGGCGTGGACGTCTTGAATCAACTACCAGCCTTCGGGGATGGAGTTGCACCGTTGCATGATCCCTGAGGCGTTGCACTTGTACAGCTCACCACCAATGACGACGAAGGACTTGGCCTTCCTGGCGATCCATCTTGCCTCGGTTCGGTCCGGGGGCAACTCCTCCCGGTCGAGCCAGGCAAGATATTCGTCGCGCTAGTCCCGCGGAGGGGGCAGGAGCTCGTCGATCTCCATCGTCTCGGCTTCGTCTGCCTGGGACCCTTCGAGGTCCGAGGTC
This sequence comes from Cenchrus fungigraminus, assembly GCA_036936925.1. Classification (NCBI taxonomy): domain Eukaryota; kingdom Viridiplantae; phylum Streptophyta; class Magnoliopsida; order Poales; family Poaceae; genus Cenchrus; species Cenchrus fungigraminus. The sequence continues at coordinate 14,768,138 of CM072779.1, forward strand.
TCGAGTTCCCCGTTCGAGGGGACCTCGTCCATGGGCTCGACGCCCGTGGCCTTTGAGGGGCCGGCCCCCGAGGCCTTGCCAGAAACTTTGGCAGTTTTGTTGAGGTCGACGGAGGGCTCGGTGAGGTCGCGAGCGAAAACGTTCGGGGGAACAGTGATCTGCCCCGAAGCAATCTTGGCCAGCTCGCCCGCCTCCTCAATGTACTTGCGTGCAATGTGATTGAGCTCGAAGCCAAAGAACTTGTCCTCGAGCTTGCGCACCGCAGCGCAGTATGCCTCCATCTTCTCGTCATGGCAGCTTGCGTCCTTCATCACCTGGTCTATGACCAACTGAGAGTCTCCCCGGATATCAAGGCGCTTGATGCCGAGCTCGATGGCGATGCGTAGGCCGCTGATGAGGGCCTCGTACTCCGACATATTGTTCGACGCGGGGAAGTGCAAGCGTACCAGGTACCGCATATGCTCTCCGAGGGGTGAAACAAAGAGCAGGCCCGCACTTGTGCCCATTTTCATCACTGAACCATCAAAGTACATGGTCCAGCACTCAGCCTGAATCTGAGGTGTGGGTAGCTGGATGTCGGTCCACTCAGCCACGATATCCGCCAAGACCTGTGATTTTATCGCCTTCCGTGGCGCGTAGGTAAGAGCTTCACCCATGAGCTCCACGGACCATTTTGCTATTCTACCCGAGACATCCTGGTTGTGAACGATCTCCCCCAAGGGGAAAGAGGAGACCACAGTGACAGGATGAGCCTCGAAGTAGTGCCGCAGCTTGCGCCGCGCGAGCACCACTGCATAGAGCAGCTTCTGGATCTGAGGATATCGCGTCTTGGTTTCAGATAGCACTTCGCTAATGTAATATACCGGCCTCTGAACAGGCAGGGCGTGCCCCTCATCTGTCCTCTCCACGATGATGACTGCGCTGACCACTTGGGTCGTGGCGGCGACGTAAAGATAGAGGGGTGCACCTTCCTGAGGCAGCGTCAATATCGGGGCATGGGCGAGTGTTGCCTTCAGCTTGTCGAGGGCCTCCTGGGCCTCGGTGGTCCAGGAGAAATGCTCGCTCTTTTTTAGAAGTCGGTACAGGGGTAAGCCCTTCTCACCGAGACGTGAGATAAAGCGACTCAGAGCTGCGAGGCAGCCCAGGACCCTCTGTACTCCCTAGGGATGTAAACGGTCGGGAAAACACCTTACCATTCCTGTTCCTCTATTTTTTTGACGGGAACGGGATCAGGAACGGAATGGTCGGATGGGAAAACGAATTCGATATTTCGGGATATCGGGAACGGAATATTTCGATCGGCAACATGTCGATTACGATCGGGAATCGGTAACACAAAACGGGAACATCAACACATGTAACCACTTCAGAGAGTTAGCTTGACGCAACAATTATAACCAAGATGCTCATGCATACATCAGGACATCACGCATCAACAAATAAATGATAATTCAGGTAGGTCATAGATAAGAACATCTGAACAAAGATGCACATCACACGTGAGGTCATCAGTACAATCTGCACATAATACTAGCATACTGATCAAGACGGCAACACAAACTCAAGTCCAAGATGTCGAATTCCAGATTTCCAGTGACCTGCAACAAGATCAAATTAAAAAATAAAAAACGTGCCACATGGATGACGAGTGCTCGGGCTGCCTTGGGCAGCTGGCGGTGGAGGGGCCTGGACGCGCCTGGACGACCGGCCGACAGCGGACGGAGCTGGCCTGGGGTCGCGAATGACAGTAGCTGGCCGACGGCAGAGAGGCATGGCCGTGCCTGGGAGCGTCGGAGCGAGCAGCCGGTGAAAGTGATTAGGAGCGAGCGGCCGACGGAAGAAGGGCCTGGCCTAGGGACGGCTGGCGACCTAGGATGGCGGCAGGCGGCGGTTGTGTCGCTGTGAGATCGAGAGAGAGTCAAGAACGGACGAGCGGTGGACTCTGGAGAAGGCGGCGGTCGGTGGGAATGGGGAGTGACGGTGGGTTAGGGTTTGCACCAGTTTTGTAGGGTGGGGTGGCCGGGGGTGTCGTGGGCTCGTGGGCTAGGGCGCTGGGCGAGGGGCGCGGAAGGTTTCGTGGGCTGAATAGGAGGTTTTGGAGACCAAAATACGGGAAAACCGTCGGGATTATTCCCGTTCGAATACGGGAACCGTGAAAACGGTCGGGAAAACCCCTCCCCTGATTCCGTTCCTCATCCCGCCAGATTTCCCGGGAAAAATCATGTTTCCCGTTTTTTCCTGCCAAAACAGAATGCGATCGGTTATTGCGGTATACGGTGTCGGTCGGTACAGGAATTTCCCGTTCCCGTTTACATCCCTAGTACTCCCTTCAGATCGCGTATCGGTCCCATCCGCTCAAGGGCCGACACCTTCTCTAAGTTGGGTTCTATGCCTCGCTGGGACACAATGAAACCTAAAAGCATGCCACGCGGTACCCCGAAGACGCATTTCTCGGGATTTAACTTAACCCCGTTCGCCCAGAGGCAATCGAACGTAATGCACAAATCGTTCACCAGGTCGTCCGCCTTCCTGGATTTCACTACGATATCATCGACGTATGCCTCAACGGTCCGCCCGATGTGATCCCCGAAAACGTGGAGCATACATTGATGGTATGTCGCCCCGGCGTTTCGGAGACCAAATGGCATTGTCACGTAGTAAAACATACCAAATGGTGTGATAAAAGAGGTCGCGAGCCGTTCAAACTCTTTCATTTTGATTTGGTGGTAACCGGAATACGCATCAAGGAAGCATAGTAATTCACACCCCGCAGTGGAATCCACTATCTGATCAATTCGTGGCAAAGGAAAAGGAACTTTGGGACATGCCTTATTTAAACCGGTATAATCTATGCACATCCACCTTGATGGAATACCTCCGAAACGCCTCCAAGATGGAATACCTCCTTGATGAATCCGGCCTCCTAGAGCTTGCGCAGCTCCTCTCCGATCGCCCGGCGCTTCTCCTCGTCAAATCGTCGCAGACGTTGAGACACCGGCTTGGAGTTGGGCAGGATATCAAGTGAGTGCTCGGCGACCTCCCTCGGAATGCCCGGCATGTTCGCGGGACTCCACGCAAAGATGTCGGCGTTGGCGCGGAGAAAGTCGACGAGCACCACTTCCTATTTTGGGTCGAGGGTGGAGCTGACCCTCAACGCCTTGCCCTCGGGGGCACTAGGGTCGAGGGGTACGGCCTTGGTGTGCTCCGCGGCCTCGAAGCTGTCGGCGTGTTTGTTGGTGGAGTCGAGGGCCTCGTTGGCCAGCTTCTCTAGGTCCGCCATGAGGGCCTCGTCATGTGCAAGCGCCTCAGCGCACTCGACACACTCGACGTCGCATTCGAACGCGTGTTCAAACGACGGGCCCACCGTGATGACACCCTTTGGCCCCGGCATCTTGAGCTTCAAGTAGGTGTAGTTTGGGACTGCCATGAACTTGGCGTAGCAGGGTCGGCCAAGGATGGCGTGGTATGCTCCCCGAAACCCCACCACCTCGAAGGTGAGGACTTCCTTGCGGAAGTTGCTCGGCGTGCCGAAGCAGACTGGCAGGTCGATCTGCCCGAGAGGCTGGACTCGCTTGCCCGGCGCAACACCATGGAATGGCGACTTGCTAGGCCGCAGCTTGTCCAGACCGATCCCCATGAGCTCCAGGGTGGAGGAGTACATGATGTTGAGGCTACTGCCCCCGTCCATCAACACCTTGGAGAACCGCGTGTTGCCGATGATGGGATCGACAACAAGCGGGTACTGTCCCGGATTGGGTATATCATCCGGGTGGTCTTCACGACCAAAGGAGATCGTCTGCTCCGACCAGTCGAGATACGACAGCACAGCCGGGTGAACGGAGTAGACCTCTCGACGTTCATGCCTGTGCTGCCGCGACGTCATATCGACCGTAGGCCCCCCCGAAGATGAAGAACACGTTCTCCACTTCCGGGAAGCCATCTTTGCCCCCGTCGCCCGCATCCTTCTTGGCATTGTCCTCCTTCGCAGCGACTCGATTGTAGTACTTCTTGAGCATGTCACACTGCTCGAGGGTGTGAACGACCGGGGTCTTGTGGTACGGGCAGGGCTTCTTCAGCATGTCGTTGAACACTCCGCCTCGAGGGGGCCTCGAGCCCCCTAGTTGGCAGCATGGACCGCGTGGACCTTCTCAGAGCCCTCGCCTTGCTCCATGGGCTTCTTGCTCTGGTTCTTCTTGCCCTGTTTCTATTTCTTCGAGGCATCCTTGGGCTTGCTGCTCTCCGCGGGCGCATCCTCTGCTCGCTTTCCCTTCTTTCCGTCGAAAATCACCCCCACCGCCTCTTCTCCGAAAGCGTAGCTAGTGGCGATGTCGAACAGCTCGTTGACGCTGGTGGGAGGGTTCCGCCCCAACTTGCACACAAGGTCCCGGCAAGTCGTGCCCTCCAAGAAGGCATGCACGACCTCGGACTCACCGACGCTCGGGAGCTCGGTACAACGCTTGGAGAAGCGGCGGATAAAGTCCCTCAAGGACTCACCAGCCTTCTGGGAACAACTTCGAAGGTCCTAGGAGTTCCCAGGGCGCATGTACGTGCCCTGGAAGTTGCCCACGAATGTCCTGACCAGGTTGTCCCAGTTGTGGATCTGGTTCGCCGGCAGGTGCTCGAGCCACGTCCGCGTAGAATCCGCCAGGTGCAGCAGTAAGTTGCGGATGATCATGGCGTCATCAGTGGCGCCGCCGAGCTGGCACGCTAGACAGTAATCATTGAGCCACACCCGGGGGTCCGTCTCCCCTGAGTACTTGTTCACGGTCGTCGGTTGGCGGAAGCATGGAGTGATGGGAGCCGTTCGGATCGTCCGGCCAAACACACGCGCGCCCGGCGGCTCCGGCGACGGGCTCTTGTCCTCCCAACTGTCGTAACGGCCACCGCGCCGAGGGTGGTAGCCGAGCGCCGCTGCGCTGAGGGAGGTAGCCGAGCGCCGCCATGGCGGCGGCGTCCTGCTTCTTCTTATTCAGGATGTTGCGGGCGTCGCCATCGTCAGCCTTGTCGCGCGTGTCCCGAATCCGCTCCTTGGCGGACATCCTCTGGTTGCCTTCGTGCACTGTGGGTGCCCAGTGCGGAGTGTGAACCGAGGCCTCTGGGTCCCGACCACCCCCGCCAGCTTTCACGCTGGACTGGTGGCGCATGCGGGACGCGGAGCTCTCGACTTGCTGTACCGCGGCCAACTCGATAAGGGCCTGCGCCTTGCGGCGTAGGTTGCGTCCCTCGGGTGTTGACGACTCAGGCATGGCCCGAATCAGCGTTGCTGCGGCGACGAGCTTCTGGCTAGCCCTCGCCAAGGTCGGCAGGCTGTCTACGTCGGCATCGGCGTTGATGCGTTCGCGGGCTACACGCCCCGCGACGCGCGCCCCATGTGACGATGGGCCGGCCTGGTCCGCCCCGAGCGCAGCCTTCAACTACCGCACTTGTTCGCGCTCCGCATCGAGCTTCGCCTCCAGCTCGCGGACCTGGGCTAGCTGTGCTGCGCGCGTCATGTCATGCGGCGGTGTGCCCACCGGTGGGTTTACCACCACATTATTGCGAACCGCAGCATCACCTGCTCCTCCTCTTCCGTCCTCGTCCTCGCCGCCGCCGACGACGAAGCACTCACGGGTGGGGTCGTAATCCCCCTCGCTGGAGTCGTCAGAGCAGGTGAGACAGTAGTCCGCTGCGGCTTGAAACCGCTTGAGAGCATCGGGGTTCCGAAGCCCGGAGTAGTCCCACTCCGGTTCCCCGTGCTCACGCTCGCGTTCCTCGCTGTCGGAGTCGCGGTAGGATTCGCCGAGTGAGGTGGCGATGAGGTTTCGGATCGACATGAAGTGGTGGTCCGGAAGGTCCTCGTATGCAGCCAGGTTGGTGCTGACTGACGAAGAGTACGCCATGGTAGCGCTACGCATCCCATGGGGGTGCTGCGGCCGCGCAGTCGCGGCTCCCTCCGCAGGGTGTGTCATGGAGTTCGCTGGTGGGGGCGCGTCTCCTTGCATCGTGGCGACAGGTGGGAGCCCACCGGCTTCGACCCACTGGGGGGAGCCAGCTTGCGCTGCCCGGCGTTGCTCCGCGCGTGCTCGTCGTGAGCACTTGCCCGAACGCTTGCGGCGTCGGGGTGGTGGTGATGCCGGCGCAGCTACTGGAGCAGCCGCCGTTCCGGGCGGCGCCGCCATGATTGCGTCCCGATTAAGGATACGCATCAGGTAGCCGTTGCCGATCGCCTGGTAGTGGATGCTCCCGAACCAGATCTCGAATCCGGCTGGGAACGGGTCGGATTGACCCCAGGCGGGCCTCTCCGACGTGAACTCGGTGACGGTCACCATCGAGAGAACAGGCAGACGATCTCAGCGCAGACCCCTACCTGGCGCGCCAACTGTCGGTGTCTGGATTAGCACCGGCACCAACTAGTAATTAGCGTTGGGATCAGTCTCTCGATGGTCGGTGCTAAGCTAAAGGGAGACGGGGTTTATCCTGGTTCCGGCCACGCGGCCGTACGTCTAGCAGGCTGCGCTTATGCGTTGTATTAACTTGCACCGGGGGTGCCTATAGAGGGGGTTACAAGCAAGGCGGGAGAGGAGGAAACCCCCCAAGTCCCAGCTAGATGATTGAGGCTATTGCCAATATCGGGAATGGAGTGTTGTGCTGCGAGCGAGTGAGTGTGTCTGAGTATGAGGGCGTGCCCACGCAGGGGCGTTCGCCTCTCCCTTTTATAGGCCAAGGGAGGGCGGTTACAGTAGGGCCGCACAATGATTTGTATAGTGGCCGTGTACTAGCAGGTATGGCGCCGGCGGTCTTGTCCCCGCACGTCCTATCTCCTGGAGCGAGTTGGTAGCGAGCTCCGGCTTCCACGGGCGGCATGGCGGCTCCTGTTCCTTGTCCGGCTGTGACTTCGAGGGGATGCTCCTGCTAAATCAAGGGTCCGGTCACTGGGGAAGGACGGGAGTCGGCGGCACAGGGTCGCGGGACATCATCGGCCTGTCCACACAGCGCTGCACAGTCTGTCGCACAGCGGCAGGGATGGTGGCACAACACCGGGGATGGTCGCACAGCGCCGGAGTTGGCCGCACAGCGCTAGGGATGGCCACGTGACACCGGAGTTGGCGAAGGAGACACAGCGTACGCCGTCCGTACAGCGGCGCCGGTCAGCATGTGTACTACTGCGCGGTCCGTACACGTTTCGAGGGTACCCCCATGCCCGTTCGAGGGTCTCACCACTAGGGAGGACGGGGAGTAGGTGGTACAGCAGCACGAACTGACGTCGGCCTGTCCTCACAGTGCCGCGCAGCGCTCGCACAGGGCCCGGAGTGGCTGCACAGTGGTGGCGTCAGGCGCCCAGGCCCCGTCAGCCGCGCAATGGGAGGGGATTTGCTTTTGACCGGGACATCCCGTTCGTGGATCCAACATTTAATGCCGTTGCTAGAGAAGGAGTGGGGCGGGGCGCCGCAGATCGAGAGGTGGCCTCGAGCGAGGCGGAGCTGGTCGCTCGCTTGAGGGGGGTCGAACCCCTCGAGCGAGGCAGAAACCTGCTCGAGGGGCCGATACCCTCGAGCGAGGCGGAAACCCGCTCGAGGGGCCAGGGCCCTCGAGCGAGGTGGAGGATCGGGGGCGCCGGTGGATCTACTTGATGAAAAGCCTTGGGTTGCTGTCAGGCCGTGGCAGGCCGTGGGCCCGCCGCGTACCTCGCTTCCCTTTCCGTGTTTTATGGGGATTAGCCCGTACGCTATTGCGTTTAACGAGGGTGATTACCCCCTCATTAGGGGACCCTAATGACCGTCCCCGACAGTTGCAGTCTTTGTTGAACTAAGGCTTCGTTCCTCTGAGGATAGAGATTGACACTGTGAAAGAAACCAGCACAAAAGGTGCCAATCTTATGGATTTTCTCAGAATGAACATAAACAGTTAGATGCCCCTGATCCTGCCTGGGTATCTGTGTAACATTGATTCTAACTCTGACTGTGACATGATGCTGATCTCTAAGTAACATATTCTCATGCATTAGTTCTATGTCTGACGGCAAGCCAATTTCATTAACCAATTGATCAATCAATCTCAGGGATTTCATAGCTGGTGGAATACCAAAGAGCTTGACAGTGACATACAAGTATACAAAAGTATATGCAGAGAGGGATTTAGCAGGATCAACCCATTCTATCAGTAAATTCTCCCTATTGACACTCCAAGGCTGCCCAGACCAAACGAAGAACATGCTATTCTGGTATTTGAAGTGAGCCATAAACTTGTTGAAGCTTACCGAGGAGATGTCATAGTAGATGTGCCTCCAAGCTCTTTGCATATCTGCTCGGACTGCCGCCAGCGAGATGGGCTTCTCCCTGCCCACCCCTGAGTGTGCCACTCCATGAAGAGGTTGAAATCTGAAGGCGGGGCGGCAACCTGTGCAGGAGGTGGGGGCATGGATCGGATGTGACGAGGAGGGGCTAACTCCATGGCCTGGAGCGAGCAGGCCAGATTTGCAACATCAGACGCTTCAACATAGTTGGGATCTCCGGCAGCAATAGCTGGAAAGGGTGGCGGCGATGGCTGTGGTGGTAGGAGAGGGAGACGAGTGGAAGCGTGGGAGCCAGGAGGCTGATAACTTTGGTGGGAAGGATTCATGGTGATGCACCTGAGGCTGATGCTCGAAGCAGAGAAGGCGAAGAGTTCACAGTTACCAGGAGTTATACCGATTGACTGCGGTGGATCTTAGTTCGGTGGAATAGACGCGTGTCGCCGGACCGCCGAAGCCTGTTTGTGTCGGTGGCATTCCTCGGGGATCGACGGAGAGTTCATCGGGGACTGTGTGGAGTTCGTCGGTGGGTAGGTGCTCCAGTGAAGAGTGGTGGAGGAAGGAGGAGGAGGAGAGGGAAGCGGCATGTCGCCTAACTCAATTCTCGCGACTTCCCCTCTTGCCTCTTTTAACTTCGGCCTATGCCCCTCTGCATCGTCGCGGAGACGAAACCACAGCCGTCCATCTCGGACGGATGGTGCAGATTTGCTTAAGCCACGGAAGCCTAGCCGTCAGCAAAAGTTGCGGCAGAAACGAGGAGGTGGTCATCGGATTCATCGGAGAACGACGATGACGACGCAACATCTAGGGCGGCGATGACTGCTTTACATCTCCCCTCACCGAACTCACGAGCGTCGCGCTGGACGAAGCTTGGGGTGGCTGAGGGGAGCGAGCGCTCTGCAGCACGATGGCGGGGAGCGAGGCGAAGGCAAAGGCCACTCGAAACTAGGGCCATGGGTCGTGGGCTCAGGGGATGTGAGGGGGTAGCCGGAGGCAGTCAGGTAGGAGATGAGCCGCGGGCGGAGAAAGGCACAGGGGTAGGACAGGCTCGGGGCGTGGAGCCAACGGGCGGCGTGGCTGCAGGTGGAGAGTGGAGGGCGACGGTGCGGCGTTGTGAGGAGAGGCGGAGGCCGGAGGGGATGAGGTCGCAAGTTCGTAAGAGCATCTTTAAGAATTTGCCAAATTTTACTTGGCAAATATGGTGTTTTGCCAAGTTCTGAAAAGATATGCCAAGTAAAAAAAGAGTTCATCTCCAATAGTTTGGCATAATTCACTTGTCAAATCTAGATTTAACTTATATCAGGAACCTTGAGAGAGAAACAAAAATATGTTTCTACCCTTCCACCTCTTAAAACTTAAATCAGTAACCCTGAGAAAAAACAAAATTATTTTTATACCCTTCCACCTCTCTGTTACGGAAGGATGCGCCGCGGATAGCTGCGCACATATATGCGCGCGACGAGAGGAGAGATGCTAAGTTGCTATTGATACCAAGTTGTTTTGCCAAACTGTTAGAGGCTAATTTTTCATGTTTTGTCAAAATTAGATGGGTGCCAAACTAAAATATCACACTGTTGGAGTTGCTCTAAGTTAACAGTCGTAAGATCCGCTTCAACCCGCGATCAGACGGTTAATATCGTGAGCTAAGACAGTCTCCAGCAAGGTTCTTCATCAGCATCGCAGATGAAGAAAGGGAAGAGAAGAATCCCGTCTCGCAAAACAAGAGTGTCTCCAGCGGACGTCGCGCATCCCCTCCTGCATCGGCGAGGTCGTTGGCTCCCGCCCCGCCTCCGATTCTTCTCCCTGCCTCCTGCCCCTCCGCCGCGACTCCTCGCCGAGGCTGCCGCAGGTCAACGCGCCGGGTGGTCGACCCCGCCGTTCCTCAAGCCGCGGGACATTGTCGTAGGAGGTGGTGACGGTCTCGATGATGCATCCCTGCAGAATCCCATGCTCCAGTCACACATTGGGAGGAAATTAAGCCCTGAATATTTGGTGAACCAATCAATGAAACGAATTCACTCGAGCGAGCACCGTGAGGAAGCAGGTGATGCAACCGACGAGCAAGCCGCCGATGGCGAGGAAGGTCACAAAGCGGCAGGCGTAGACGACCTTCTCGATCCGCTCCTCCAGCTCCGCTCCGAACTTCGTCCCAGTGGCCAGCCCCACCGGGCGTCAGTGGCGGTGGTGCTCCTCCTTTGAATGCACCGCGCCCGCCGCCACTGACGCCGACGCCGCCGCGTGCCCGCGAGGAGGCCTGGAGAGGAGGGGAGCACCGACAGCCGCAGAGGGACCGGAGGCCGCGCCCGCTGGAGCCTCCGCCGCCGCGAATCGAGGGAGCCACGCCCCTGCTCCTCGCTCCCTCCTGATCGAGGCCGGGCGCCCCTGCTCGAGGTCGCCAGCGCTCGGATCTGCGGCATCGCGCCGAGCCTCCGCCCGCAGCGCCTCCAGTGGCTGGCGCCGTGCTCGCCCGCCGTCGGGGTCCGAGGCCGCCGCGGCCGCAGGTCGCCTCCACTGTTGGGCCCGGAGCAGCACGACGACGGGCGGGCGGAGCAGCGCGGCGGCGAGCAGGTGTAGCAGGCCAGTAGCGCGGCGGTCGCGAGGTGAGCACCGCAGGTCGCCTCCGCCGCAGGGGCCTGAGGTCGCCGCGAGCCCTGGATCCCGTCGCGCCGAGGGGATCCGCCGCCGGCAGGCCATCCCGCCGCGGATCTTGGTGGTGCGAGAGGGACGAGGCGGAGACCGAGCGGGAGAGGGAAAGAGAGGCGACGGTTGGTGGAGGCAGCGATGCAGAACGCGAGAAGCATCCCGAGACTGCGCGACGAGGGGAGAGGAACTGCATTTTGCAGCAACGGTTCCAGCATCCGCTGGAGGTCAAACAGTTGTCTTCCAATCTGCATATTGCAGATGCAGCAGCGGATGAAGAATCCGCTGGAGTCAGTCTAAGGGGATCCGATGGTTATTATGAGATTAACGGGCAACGTGGATATCACGCCCGCCCGCGGAATAGCCCAGCTTTCGTCTGTTAATAATAACTAGGATCGTGCCCGTGCGTTGCTACGGGCCAAATGAATTCCTTTTATGAAGAAAATGATCAAAAGCAGTCTAAGGGAAAGAGTGCAACTGAGGTTGGTTCGATGATTATACTTTGTTCGTGGTACCACATATACATTGCTCGCGTCGAACCATTATCCATTATTGCAATCTACAAGAGCAAAACACATCTCCAACATAGAATTAAGATAATTATCCATTATTGCAATCTACAAGAGCAAAACACATCTCCAACATATTTAGATATAATTCATGCCCGCCAACACAGCACACAGGTTTTCCTCAAAAACTATATGTTCATTTCAGAAATATAACAAAGATATACATGTCAACTCTAGCTAAAAGCCCGAAAAATTATCACAACGAAGATTCATCTTGGAATAAAATAATAGATAGTTAGGAGCTTCATGCCTCTGTTCCATCCTATAACAGTGTGCCACAGCTGTCGACTCAGAGAACGATCGGCTGCAGGAATGGCATCATGTCTTACACTGGAGTTAGGACCAACTCGAGACAGTTGGGCAGGCAACATTGTTACATCAGAATTTTTCTAAAAAGCAGACGACCCACATTGACTTATGTACTCAAATTGTATACTTTGACCACCTTGGATCTGTCGCATAAAATCAGGTTATCTGAATTAGCTGGAGTAGTACACAACCAATACATGGAACAATTTATTGGGCCTATCAAAATTGCAACAAATATATTTTGTCCTGAATTGTGCATATAAAATTGACGATCCGGTTCTAACCTTTTTATTCACATCAATATCCAATACCAATTCAGCATTGTTGTTTGTTTCAGAAGAAAATCCTTTGGACTAATCCGGTATCTTTACTGATGCATCATTGCCGTTAGAAACAAGGAACTTCCCTTTTTCACCAAATGCTGAAAATGCTCTGTAAAGCAGCCAGTTAGTTAAAAAAAATATGCAAGTGATGCATTAACAGAATGAAGAGACTTACACACAAGACATCTGCAATATGGCCATGTATGTAATCAAGATGGATCATTTTCACTTGACTTTGATTACTGCTTCCATTTGCAGGGGTCAGTTCATACTCGAGATCAACTACATCAACAGCACCATTCCCCCAGGCCCCCACACAACAGCACAAATTTTGTACAACCCTCCCAAAATGACCTCTTCAGAAACTGCTAACGAATGAACTAAAGCAGGGTTTAAACATTGCCCTGCACAAATGGAAGAACTACTATTTTGCAGTTCAGGTGATCCTGAAATTCAACAATAGATTATTGTGTTGATTCCCCTCGAATTGGAAAGTGTTTTGAGGTGAACAAAACATTGTAGACAGCTTTGTTATAGATCAACATATATTCTTTATTGCTGTGTAAAGCAAGTTGAATCCACTTTCAAACAAAAAAATGTAAGGCTGAAAGATACCATTCTTATAAAGCAAATATAGACCCTTTAGAAGTTGTTAGAATTTTTATTACAAAAGGCACATAAAGAACTTGGAGCCGCTTAAGTAATGCAATTCACATGCATTTAATAGAAAGTGAAGGACGTACCGTAATCAATAGAAAATAGTGTTCGCCCTTTAGAGAAATCTCATGCAGCGAGCTTCGAGGCCACCAGTCATTTCTACTGAATGAAATTTATCCAGCAATAAAATGTATTCCTCTGAGCTTCGAGAAACTGAAGGATTAGGATTGTCCAACTCGGATATATGTTTCCGCGAGTCGCAAGTGACCATGTGATACCTAAGCTGATTCCTCCGTAAAAACCTGAAAAGAGGTAAACATCAATATTTATTGAGATTGTATTGATTCTTGTGAGTGTGGACAAGCGTACTTTGTTGGCAGTTCCGGAGCTCAGGGCTCATTACGACGTCTATATTGTTTAGTTGATTCCGACAGGTTCCTGCGCACATTTTTTCTAACCAGATACCAACACCATATTAGTAAAATATCGACCTGGCTTTTAGTTGTATCAACAAAATATCAATTTTTTTGACCAATTAGTATCAAGTTTGAAAACAAGACTGCTGCGCGAAATCGTCTTGGTCATCTGGCACCTGGAAATGTTTACAATTTGTCAAGGTCTAGCCAGTGCTGCTGTTGACGGCTGTTAAGTGCTACTTTTACACCGTCAATACCTACATAAAATAAATGTAAAAGGATCATCAACACTAGAATATGGCTTGATACTGATGATTTCCACAAGTTTTGGTGTTTCTAGCTTTTGTTGCAGGACGCACCGAAATACATGTTAAATGACACAGTTGAGAGCAAGTGCACCAATGGCATAGATATGGCAACATCATAAACAATCACAAATGCCAAATTGGTCTGCACCATTGCGACGGGCTCGTCAAGACGATCGAAATGGATATATCATTTGTATACTTCGGAGTCCGGATGAAAGAGATATGCACGAGATAAGATCACACTATATCATGGACCCGGTGGGACCCAAACCAGGCCACGTGGCGACGTGTTGGCACACAGGATGCCATGTGTCCATGACACTTCATCAATCCAAGAGAAGCACTTCCTGACGAATCAGACACCGCCACGTGTCCAGCACAAGGATCCAAGGGCCCACAACCCGAGCAAACCGCCTCCAAACAACCCATAACCAGGAACCGCCATAAGGACCCACCTGACAGCCACCACGAGAAAGCACAAGACGAGGTGGGCCACCAGGGGGTCGGCCGAACCCTTGGTTCGGCCGAACCGACCTTGCGTCGGTTCATCTCGGCCTTCCACGTGGTGCTCCCTGATTGGATCCTTAAGCTAGTTCGGGGGTGTATGGGGTGTTCTTGCGCCGGTACCCGGGCCTATAAATAGAAGGAGAGGGGTAGAGAATAGGGCACACACTTCTTCTCCTCCTTCTCACTTTTGGCCTTAGAGTCTCTCTCATTAGGAGAGGAGAGCTCTTTGTATAGGATTAGTGTTAGGAAGTGAGGTGGGAGGTTTGGGGATATGTCATGTTCATGACATCTTCCTCAAGAACGATCCTCAGCAGTGCCTTTGTTCTTCATTTAGACTAAAGTGAGTATTTCGACATTTTCTATTTAGACTAAAGTTTTATGCATGCTTAGTTGCTTTGTTCTTATGTTCTTCGTTTGTTCTTGATTTAGAGGCTTGTGTTCTTCGAACACAACCCTTTCGATCTAATAGACTTAGATCATAAGTTTGCATCTAGTCTGCCAGCTTGTCTATTAGAGTAAAGTTGATGCTCCTGCATGTCTCTAGTTAGATCAAGGTGCATTCGTGATCTTGCATGAGTGATAGAGCATATCTTGAGCTAGTGCTAGTATCTCCCTCGCGGATTTGTAGTAGTAGCCAGTGGTGTAGACGTGGTGTCTGGACCATAGGTCACCCTTCGAAGACCACGTACGTTTGTATCATAGAGGAAGGCCGCAGTGGTAACAGCCTATTGGACCCTTTGCAACCCTCTGCGTCGCGTACCGAGTTGGGCTCGTTGCCAGCACATTGGCCTCTCCCTAAAAAGTTAGGATGTGCCTGGTGCTCGAAGTGAGTGTTATACCTAAGAGACTGTGACTAGACTCTGCGCTCGGTCGAGGCAGATCCTTTCTACCTATCCTATCAATCAGTGTTGTGTCCTTGGATCATCTATACTAGAGTAGGAGATAGTGCACATCGTTCCTTGGATTCGATACCCTTGGAATACTCTCCTTCCTTGGGGAAGTGCTACAGTGGTATTTCCGTGCGCTTGCGGTATACCCTGTTGTTCTTATACGCTCCCTCTAGGTGTACAACTAGTGGTGACGTTAAGAAACACCAACAAACATTTCTGGCGCCGTTACCGGGGACCGGTTGCTGTATCTATCTTCGAACCTAGTGGTCCTCGTATTTATCTTTTTCGTTTTCTTCTACCTTCACCCTCGCTACCCATGGTGAAGCTTTCTTGTAAAAGCATCATTACCCCCAGGGATGAGCTCCCAGAGCCACCACCTTCTGTGCGTCTTTTCCTCACAACTGGCTATGAGCCTCTCCCTGCGACTATCGATCTCGTTTGATGCACTATCTTCTCTGGTCTATCGAGCGAAAACCCATATTACCATCTTCGTGACTTCGAGAACTTGTGTTCTCTCATCTACATTATGGGTATGACTTTGGATACCTTCAAGTGGAAGTTGTTTCCGTACTCTCTTGTTGGGAAGGCGGAGCAATGGTACACATATACCGTAGGTAGCATGAACGATAGTTGGGAAGACCTTAGAGACAAGTTTTGCCTTGAGTTCTTCCCTCCATCTCGTGTTGCTGCTCTATGGGAGGATATCCATTGTTTTAAACAGAAAGAGAAGGAAATGATATACATGGCCTGGTCTAGATTATTACGCTTAGTGTATTCTGGACCTCCCTTGTCGATGACTGAGTCTCAGTTGCTTCACAAATTTTATGATGGTCTCGACAAAAGGTCTGTGTGTCGTCTCGATTTCGGAAAACCATTTCTTGAGAGGGAACCGGCTGAAGGTAGGGAATTCCTGATCTCCTACTTCGAAGTCGATCCCATATCCTACCGAGAGGAATCCGAGTCGAGCCATGAGAGCCCCTCAGCATCCAAGTCCGAGTCTTCATCTTTCGAATCCCAAGACTTGTCTGTTGAGCGCTCTCATGAACCCCGAACACCAAAGGAAGAAGAAATTCAACCTTCGGTGTTCACTTGCAAATTCGAGGATGACCCATCTAGAAATCCTTCAGACACCTCAAATTCTGTTGATGCCCAATTAGGGGAGGAACCTTATTCTGTCCATACAGATCATTCTAGAAATCTTTCGACAGAACCTTCCCTTAGGCCTGCGACGCCTCCTCTACCTCATGATCCTCCTGACGAAGCATATCCTGAGGAGGCCATGAGGGAGGAATGGTCAGAGGAAGTGACGCGATTCTCCAAAGCAATTTGGAATAATTCACCTTCTCTGGTAATCCCTTGCTCTATTAGAGGCACTGTCGTAGAGGTCCATTGTAACCCCATCATGGAGGTTAACATTTTGGTCTCGGGGAACAGCCTTGTCCGTATGGTTTTGTCCCGTGGTCCTGCTGTTCAGTTCTTGGAGTGTTTGGAGTTGTTTTGCTAGGATTTGTGAGGGGTTCTTCTTCCTCACAGGTTGTGTTTCGTGGTGGTTTTTGTTCCAGGGCCTAGAGGATTCACTGAGGCTTCCTGGAACGTTTGCTGTGCGGCTGCTGTAGCCACCGGCCTGACCGGCTCTGTCCACCGGTCTGACCGGTGTCACCGGTCTGACCGGCGCAGGCCATCGGTCTGACCGGTGTAGCACAGGCAGCAAGCCGTGCAAGTTTCCGCTGTGTGTTTTGGTGAGTTTTGGCTAGGAAGGTTGAGTGTTGGTTCCTAGGACCAGTAGCACTCTAGTGGCTGCGTGGTCTTGACCAACTTGGGTAGTTGGGTCGGAGACGTGAGTTGGAAGCCGTGTTCGTCTTGTTGGAGTTCCCATCTCCTTCGAGAAGAATTTTTATCGGCTCCCATTCACTCCCCCCCCTCTCTGGTTCGCCTAATCGGTCCTTCAATTGGTATCAGAGCCGGTTCGGGTCTTTATTGACTCTTACCAGTCTAAGATCCAAAGATGGCGTACCAGGAACGGGGTTCGGGTCCTCCACACTTCGATGGGAAGAACTACCAGATGTGGCAAAGGCGGATGGCGGCGTTCCTCCGCGGAAAGGGTCAGATCCTTTGGGATGTCACGGTGAACACAGCTTATGTTCATCCGATGAACTTCCTTGCTCCAGGATCGAGGGATATGTTCGAAGCCAACAACAAGGCTGTCGACTACTTGTTTCGTGCTCTGTGTCAGCCTGAATTCGATCGGGTTCAGACAGAGGACTTAGCTTGTAGGATTTGGGAGCAGTTGAAGGATGCTCATGCTGGGAATGCTCAGGTTCAGGCTCGGATGTACGCGACTTACCGGAGAGAGTACGAGAACTTCACTCATCTCCCCGGCGAGTCCGTCGATGCCCTTTTCCAGCGATTTACGGTCGTTGTGAACAACATGAGAGCCAATGTGGACGTCCTCCCATACAATGATCATGATAGAGCCGTGAAGCTCTTGCACTCGTTGGATCGTACCGTATGGGACGGGAAGTTTGAGGCTATTGTTGAGTCCGAGAAGTATGACACCTTGACGGTGAACGAGCTGTTCTCGAAGCTCAAGTCGGCTGAGTTGGACCGTGGTATGACAGCCAAGATCGAGAGCCCGACTGATTCTCATAGTCTCGCTCTCGTCAGTGGCAAAGGAGCTAAGTCTAACGCTAACGCATCTTCCAGGATGTACTCTCTGTCTTCTTTGATGTCTTTGCCAGATGAGGAGTTCGACGTGCTTGGAGAGGACGAGCTGGCGTTGCTGACCAGGCGGTTCGAGAGGCTGCACGAGAACCGGGTGAACACGAGGAGGACAGCACGGACGTGCTTTCAGTGCGGGAAGCCAGGACACTTCGTTGCCGACTGCCCGGAGAAGACGGAGAACAAGGACGGCTACAAGGACGGCTACAGGCACCGATCGAGCAAGGACGGCAAGTACCGATCGAGGCGCGATCACAAGCACAAGAACAAGCACAAGGACGAGCGACGGTCGAGGAAGAAGGATGGCCGCGGCAGGAAGGCCCGAGCAATGGTCGGAGCGAGCGACGTCGACTCCAGCTCCGCCTACTCTTCCTCAAGCTCGAGTAGCAGTGAAGATGAAGGTGATCGGCGCAAGAACAAGAAGTCATCCAGGAACTTGAGCGGGTTGAGCTGCTTCGCGAGAGATGGCTTCTGCGGCATGGCCCGTAGCTCCGGCAGCAAGAAGAGCCACCAGAGTGACTCGGACTCTGACTCCGAGGATGAGGTATGTGATGAGCTCTCTTCTTTGCGCAAGGAGAATGATGAGTTGGTTGACTTGCTTGATAACCGCGATCACATGCTTAGAGAGGCCAAGAAGATGAGGAAAGAGCTTAGGGCCTCACTAGAAGATGCTAGGAACCGTGTGGCTGAGCTAGAAACCCAGAACCTAGATGCTAAGCTTGAGATTGATTCGCTTAAGGCTTCTCCTGTGGTTTCTGATGAGATTGATTGCTGTGATTGCTCTGTGTACCTAGCTGATCTCACTGCTCTTAAGGATAAGCATGCTTCTACTTGTGATGAACTAGATATGCTTAGGGTTGAAGTGGCTGAGCTTAAGTCTAGACCTGCTTTGCTAGGTGCTTGCACTTCTTGCCCTGTTTTGCATGGAAAGATTGATGAGATGCATGCTTACACTGTTTCGCTTGAGGCTAAGTTGAAAGAGCCTATTCCCACTTCTTGCTCTACTTGTGAATTGCATGCGGTTAAGAATTTGGAGCTTGCACATTATGTTGATCGCCTGCAGGATGAAAATGATGAGCTGAGAAAATGTATGAGCTGGTTGTCGGGTCAGGAGCCTCAGCTCGGTATCATGATAGCGGCTTTCAAACGCTATGATGGTCAGGCACTTGGGGCTGACAAGCTTGGAGAGAACTGTGGTGAGGGAGTTGAGAGAGTTGGAGAGATTCCTATCCCACCACCAAATAGACACAAGAACAAATTTGAGCCCAAGCCCAACCATCTCAGAAACAAACTTGACACTACTCCAGATCCACCCATATTCCCTCACCCAACAAATGATTTTCAGAAACCGGTGAAGTTTGTGAGCCCAAAGGGAGGTGAGGAAGGAGAGAAGAAGGGTGAGAAGCCGAGTGGACAGCCCCAACCCAAGCCTAAGCCTAAGCCACAGCCCATAAAGTTCCATTGTGGGTATTGTGGGAGAGATGGTCACAAGGATGAGTTTTGCTTCAAGAGGAAGCGTGAGGAGAGAATGGCTAGAGAGTGGGCTAACAGGGACAGGTACCACCCCTCTAATGGTGTACCTGAGCCTCGTATGCAGATGCCCAGGGCCAAGGCGATTGTGAGGACGGTTCCGGCTTGGGGAGACCGGAAGGCTGCAGGTGTTGCTGCTGGCCGAGCCACACCGGTCAGACCAGTGTACTACACCGGTCAGACCGGTGCAGGTCTGGGCAGACAGCGAGTCAGGTTTCGTGCTCGTGAGGATGCTCGGTTTGGTTCTGGAGGTCGTGGTTCTGGTGGTTGGTCTGGAAAGTTTGCAGGTGGTCAGTTTGCTAGGCGTTCTCCACCTCGTGCTCAATACGAGGGTGAGAAGAGTCGTAGCTTTGAGATGGAGCGGAGGTACGATCCACGGTTTCCCTTTCGTGGTTTTCGTTCTCCTCCAGCTAGAGAGGGTTGGTTCCCTCGTGGTGGTTACCGTGGTGGTAGCTTTGATAGGCGTGATGATTTGGTTTGTGCTAACCCCACTTTGGAGCAAATGGCTCGGCACTGGTTTTACTCTTTTGGTACTAACCCCAGTGCTGAGTCGTTTGTTCACTCACGTGCTCGCTTTTGAATTTCAGGTGGGAGACTTGAAGAACATTTGGTTGATTGACTCCGGTTGCTCGAGGCATATGACCGGAGACAAGGGGTGGTTCTCAAGTCTCGTCCCGGTGGTGACAAAGAAGTACATCACCTTTGGGGACAATGGGCGAGGGCGTGTGCTGTCAGAAGGTGAGATTAAGGTAAGCGATAAGATCACTCTCAGGCGTGTTGCTCTTGTTCAATCGCTTGGATACAATTTGCTTTCTGTGTCTCAGTTGTTGGATGAGGGTTTTGAGGTGTTGTTTCGGCCTGGTGGTTCTCGGATTTTAGATTCTCGGGGGGATCTTGTTTGCATGGTCGTTCCCGAGGGTCAGGTGTTCCGAGCTGATTTTTCTCAGTCTTCTGGTGTGGAGCGTTGCTTCTTGGCTGGTTCTTCGAGTGAGCTGTGGAAGTGGCATAGGAAGTTGGGTCACTTGAGCTTTGACCTTTTGTCTCGCTTGAGTAAACTCAATTTGGTCCGAGGATTGCCACGATTGAGGTTTGAGAAAGAGTTGGTTTGTGCGCCGTGTAGGCATGCCAAGATGGTAGCCTCTTCTCACCCGCCTCTCACCGATGTGATGACTGAGCGTCCATGCGAGCTGCTCCATATGGACCTTGTTGGCCCAGCTCGTGTGCGATCTGCGGGTGGGAAGTGGTATGTCCTTGTTGTGGTGGATGACTACTCTCGGTATGCGTGGGTGTTCTTTCTTGAGGAGAAGGGGGAGACGTTTGGTTTTGTTCGAGATCTTGTCTTGAGGTTAAGAAACGAGAGGCACGGAGATGCCATACGAGCGATCCGCAGTGACAATGGCTCGGAATTCAAAAACTCTCGCTTCGAAACTTTTTGCCATGACTTGGGTCTTGAACATCAGTTTTCGAGTCCGTATACGCCTCCCCAGAATGGCGTGGTGGAAAGGAAAAACAGGACCTTGTGCGAGATGGCTCGGACGATGCTCGACGAGCATAGGACTCCGAGAAGGTTCTGGGCTGAGGCGGTCAACACCGCGTGCCATGTGTCGAACAGGATCTATCTCAGGGTTCACAAGAAGAAAACCTGTTACGAGTTGATGCACGGTCGCACACCCAAGGTGAGTCACTTCCATGTCTTTGGTTGTAAATGCTTCATTCTGAAGAAAGGGAAGAAGTTGGACAAGTTCGAGGCTAGGTCTGTCGATGGTATTTTCTTTGGTTATGCATCTCATTCTAGAGCATTCCGTGTGCTCAATCTTGAAACTAACCAAATCGTGGAGACTTGCGAGGTAACCTTCGACGAGACACAGCCACGTAGTCAGCTTGTTTTTGAGTGTGCAGGTGACGACGAACTTGGCGAGGAGATCTTTCAGGAGGAGGAGCATGAACATGGAGATGATGAAGATGGCGGTGTGATGCCCGTGGCTGAACATGTACCTACTACTTCGACGACGATCGAGAATGGACCCTCTCCCACACCTACAACGACAAACCCAGATCAAGGCGAAGCTGCTGTTGAGGGGGAGGTAGCATCAAGGCGAGAACCTCCCCGACGAGTGCAAGTGGATCACCCAGCTTCGAGAATCATCGGCGACATGAATGAACGTACTACACGGTCGAGGGTTCGGAACAATTCTCATTTCGCTCATGCTGCTTTTGTTGCCACTTTTGAGCCCAAAGACATTGGACATGCGTTATCTGATCATAATTGGGTTAACTCGATGCATGAGGAGTTGGAGAATTTTGAGAGGAACCAAGTTTGGGTGTTGGTTGACCCTCCCCCAGGGTGTAAGCCGATTGGGACAAAATGGGTGTGGAAAAATAAAGAGGGAGAGAAAGGAGAAGTGGTGAGGAACAAGTCGAGACTTGTTGCTCAGGGGTACTGTCAGAAAGAGGGGATCGACTACGAGGAGACTTTCGCTCCTGTAGCTCGTTTGGAGGCGATCAGGATCCTTCTAGCTTTTTCCGTGGCTAAAGGGTTCAAGTTGTACCAGATGGATGTGAAGAGTGCTTTTCTGAACGGTGTGTTGGAGGAAGAGGTGTTTGTGAGGCAACCACCGGGGTTTGAGAGTGAGAAGTACCCTCACCGGGTCTACAAGTTGAGGAAGGCGCTGTATGGGTTGAAGCAGGCGCCTAGAGCTTGGTATGGTAGGTTGAGGGGGTTCCTGTTTGAGAGAGGGTTTGAGATGGGGAAGGTCGACCAGACCTTGTTTCTCCTCAGGCAGGACAGAGATATCCTGATTGTGCAGGTATACGTGGATGATATTGTCTTTGGTGGCTCGTCTAACTCTCTTGTTGCAAGGTTTGCAGAAGACATGAGCAGGGAATTTGAGATGAGCATGATGGGTGAGTTGCAGTTCTTCCTCGGGCTACAAATCAAGCAATCAAAGGAAGGAACATTTGTGCACCAAGCTAAGTACACCAAGGACATTGTGAGGAAGTTCAAGATGGAGGACTCCAAGGCCATGGCGACGCCTATGAGTACGACTACAGTTCTTGATGCGGACGAGGAAGGTGAACACGTGGACCAGAAGGAGTACCGGAGCATGATCGGGTCACTCCTCTACTTGACGGCGACGAGGCCGGACATTCAATTCTCGGTGTGTCTGTGCGCTCGTTTTCAAGCTTCTCCGAGGACTTCGCATCGGCAAGCAGTCAAGCGCATTTTCAGGTATTTGCGACACACTCCCGACTTTGGCCTTTGGTACTCTGCGTCTTCTTCTTTGGCGCTTCATGGATTTTCAGACGCGGATTTTGCCGGGTGTCGGTTAGATAGGAAGTCCACTTCTGGGACTTGCCAGTTCTTGGGTTCTTCTTTGGTATCTTGGTCTTCCCGCAAACAGTCGAGTGTTGCTCAATCCACTACCGAGGCAGAGTATGTGGCCGCAGCTAGTTGTTGCTCTCAGCTCCTTTGGATCACATACACCATGAGTGACTTTGGTGAGGAGTATACCCATGTCCCACTTCAATGTGATAGCACTAGTGCCATAAGCGTTGCAAAGAACCCAGTGCTCCATTCCAAAACCAAGCACATAGAAGTGAGGTATCATTTTCTGAGAGACAACGTAGAGAAAGGGAAGATAGCTTTGGTCCATGTACCCACACATGAACAACTAGCCGATATTTTCACCAAACCCCTAGATCAAGCAACTTTCACTCGTTTGCGGGGGGAGCTTGGTGTGTGCTTGATTTCTTGAGTTGGCGTGTGGGAGCTCCTTTGCAGCATATGTATAGCTTTCCTTTGTGCATTTCTTGCATTTGGCATGGCATATGTAGCATGATGTATAGGCATCTTTGTATCTTAGGTTGCATGCATTTTGTATCATATGCATTGTTTAGGAAAGGCTTCTCCTATACACATTGTCCACCATGGAATGACATATATGTCTTTGTGAGCTAGTTTGGTAAGCTATGGTTAGTTTTGGCTTAGCTCTTGATAATCTTGGTTTGTATCCATGGTTGATGGCTATGTTTTTGAAAAATTTCATATATATGCTCTCTTGTGAGTAAATGCCTTTACATGATCTTGACATGTTTTAGTGGCTTGGCTTTGCTTAATTTGTGGTTGGATAGCTTATTTTGATCATATGGGGCCAAAGGCTCATTTGCCATCATGAATGTTTAGCCCCCATGCTTCATCTTGTGGAGGGGCATAAGTTCCTTTTTGTCGCAAAGACATTTCATGTACCAATTATAAATCTGAAAATGAAATGTAAATTGCTTGAAAAATGTGCTCCCATGTCATATGTGCTAATTTTAATTTGCTTTGGGTGCTAAATCGTTGCATGATGCCTACCAATGAGAAGTCTCATATATAGAAGTAGGCACATGGCTCGGTGGCTTTGACATGACATGAGGTGCTTGTGGGTGTTTATGATGGTCTTATGCTTAGAATGGTTGTCCTAGCATGAAGTTTGTGTGGCTTTGCCATTTTGACATGTTTTGCTCATGTTTAGGACTTTGCTCATGAGAGGGTGATTTTTCGCAAAATTGCTAAACTCTATCTTAGCTTCGCCCAATGGTTGTGAAACTTGGTGATCATGAAGTTTATGTCTTTACGAAGCTATAGAGTATCTAACTTGCTCGTTTGGACATGTGTAGCATCCTATGTTGAATTTTGTCTATTTGAGAAGCTCTAGGTTGCATTTTTTGCATTTTTGGCTTGATTCATGCATTGTCAACAAGGGGGAGAAGTTTGAGCATGTTTTGGCCTACTGAATGCATTTGGAAGGTTTTCAGGTGGTTTCGAGCTATTTTTGGGCTCTGTTGTGCACCGGTCTGACCGGTTGAGGTCACCGGTCTGACCGGTCAGAGTGCTGGTCCTGTTCACATGTTGCCCACCGGTCTGACCGGTGGTGTCGACCGGTCTGACCGGTCAGAGCTGAGCTGTTGCAGCTGCTCTGTTTTGTGAAGTGGTTCGCATGCATTTGTCCAGGGGGAGTTGCATCGGTTCAGGGGGAGCTTGCATGTGTGCAGGGGGAGCTCTTTGTGGTTTTCGAGCTTTGTTTTGATGGTTTGTGCTCTTTGCTTGAGCATGTTTTGTCTCGGATGTGTCGAGCCGTTGCCCTTGCCTAAGGGGTCCGAGACTTGTCTTCTTCAAGTGATCTTGCTCTTTGCCTTTTCTTTGGCTTTCGATCGCTTGTTGGAGTTTCTTTTAGTCGTTTCTTTTCTTTTCCTTTTCTCTTGGTTACCAAAACGTGTGTGTTGTCAATGCACTCATCAAGGGGGAGATTGAGAGCCAGGTGTGGTTCGAGGACCGGTGGATGGTCGCTTCCTGGTGTGATGAGTGATTGACAACGTGGTGTGGACTGATTCTTGGCTAAGTATTGCAGGTGCAGGTTGCGGCTTGACTGGTGCAGGTGCAGGTGAAGAACAAGCGTGAAAGGTCGTTGCCGGTGAGGCCTCCAGGTGTGGAGAAGACAAGTAGGCTTGGTTCGAGGGACCCGGTGGCCAGCGGGGTCAAGTGCGGGCCGCATGGTGGCAAGAACGGCAAGATGAAGTCATGGACGGTTTCTTGGTTGAGCCTCAAAACCAAGGTCGAGCCGGGACCACGTGGGAGCCGAGTCATGAGTGGTGATTGGCGGAGGCTACACCGAGTTCGCGGGGTTTCCGGTGGTTCACCAGAAAACCACTGGGTTCCTTGGTTGATCCACAAAGCCAAGACCGAAGAACCGAAGACGGAGGTGCAGCAGCTCCAGACCGGTCTGACCGGTGGGTCTGACCGGTCTGACCGGTGGGTACCGGTCTGACCGGTGAGGAGCACCGGTCTGACCGGTGTGCGACGACGCAGTCCGGAATCTTCGAAGCGGAGGACACGCGTCGGGATCGCAAGGCTTGCGTCGAGGCTAAGCAAGCTTGCGGTCGCTGGGCATCCGTCCGATGGTGCGAAGACAAAGACTTCCAATTTCGCCCTCGAGGGGCATGTATCCCTAGTTAGCTAGTAAGGGTATTTTAGTCTTTCGGTTGCCTCCATATAACCCAAGGGGTGAGAGGATGGCAGCCATCTCTTGGAACCCTAGCTCATTTGGTTTTCCTATTTTCCTTCCTATTTTCTTAGGATTTTCGTAGGACTAGCTTGAGAGCTTCATGGTGAGATCTTGTGAGAGGGAAGGATGATCGGGCGGCAAGCTAGACCTTGTATGAACCTCTTTGGTATGTATAGATGATTCGGCGTGGTTCCTCAAGGCTTGGATGTGTCTTTCCCGTTTCTCCTTTTTGGTGATTTTCGGAGCCTTTTCTTGGCGATTTTCTTGGAGCGATTTCGAGGCCTTTCTCTTTGGGATTTGGTGGGGGATGTATGCATGAACCCTTCGTGGTTCTTTTCCCTTTGATTCCCCTTCCAAATCCGTGAGCAAAGGGGCTCGATTTTGGGGTTTTCGTGGCTCTAGGGTTAGAGGCGTTCTTGGTGGGATTTCTTCGATTCCTCTTGATTTGACAAGTTTTGGTGGACCAAATCTTGGCTATGGAGTACCCATGAGGTGTTCCTACTATCCCCAAAGTCTTGTGCAAAACCGTGGAGCGAATCGGGAGATCGGGAGTTGGATTTGGAGGAGTTGACTCGCGGGCGCTGTTCTTCCCGAGCTGCCCAGGCACGACCGGTCTGACCGGTTCTCTTGACCGGTCTGACCGGTGCTAGCCCTTGGTGGGTTTTTGTCTCGGGGAACAGCCTTGTCCGTATGGTTTTGTCCCGTGGTCCTGCTGTTCAGTTCTTGGAGTGTTTGGAGTTGTTTTGCTAGGATTTGTGAGGGGTTCTTCTTCCTCACAGGTTGTGTTTCGTGGTGGTTTTTGTTCCAGGGCCTAGAGGATTCACTGAGGCTTCCTGGAACGTTTGCTGTGCGGCTGCTGTAGCCACCGGCCTGACCGGCTCTGTCCACCGGTCTGACCGGTGTCACCGGTCTGACCGGCGCAGGCCATCGGTCTGACCGGTGTAGCACAGGCAGCAAGCCGTGCAAGTTTCCGCTGTGTGTTTTGGTGAGTTTTGGCTAGGAAGGTTGAGTGTTGGTTCCTAGGACCAGTAGCACTCTAGTGGCTGCGTGGTCTTGACCAACTTGGGTAGTTGGGTCGGAGACGTGAGTTGGAAGCCGTGTTCGTCTTGTTGGAGTTCCCATCTCCTTCGAGAAGAATTTTTATCGGCTCCCATTCACTCCCCCCCCTCTCTGGTTCGCCTAATCGGTCCTTCACCATGGCACTTAGCGGAAACTCTTTTGGGTAGAGTCCCGCTAGCACCATCCGACATGCTCCTCAAGACCTGTTCGTTTGGACATGTTCTTGAATGTCGGGGGATCGCAAGTGTCGTGCCGCTTATCATTGACGGGATCGAGACTAGCTTAGACTTTCACATCTTTGATGTCCTTGATCTCGATCTTCTCCTAGGCTCTCCTCTAGAGCAGCTCTTCGATACATCTTTAGGGAGCCTAGATGATAAGCTTGGGGAAGTCGCTTCTGCCACTGCTACCCCTTTTCCGGGACATCCCATGGCAAGGCTTTTCCCCAGAAAAACTCGCTCGGGAAGATGACGCATACATCTCCGTTCGCATCATCCGAGCCCATCCTCATTGAGGTTGTAGAATGTTCTACCCCTCATCAGGGTGGCTCGGGAGACTCTCTTCACCTTTGTGAAGGCGAACGATCGTCACCACTCTCGACCGAGTCTCAGCCTCTTCCCGCTGGCCTGTATCATGTTGCTTTCGATAATGATCGAGAGTCAACATTGAGCTTCCACGATGACTCTCTTGAGATGGAGAATTCATGGGCCATGGAACCTTTCGAGGCACTGACTCTGGAGTCCGGAGGAAAGGATTCCACACACAAGCATGGTAGTTTCATTGTTGATTCACCTTACAGACCATGCCCGCATCATGTCCCTCCAGAGTCAGACATGCTTAGTGCGCTGAGCACGCATGAGGGCTGCAACCACTCATGGTCCTCTTTTCTAGAAAGTTCAGAAGGTTGGTTGTAGATGTATATGTCTATCGTAAGCATATCAGATTTCGTGTGTGCACTGTGGCACTAACCTTGCAGCTAAAGCTTCACTGATACATCAAGGATTGGTGGTGAGATGGGAATGACACCACCAACGATAGCTGCAAGATAAAGTTCCCATGGTCAAGCTTATAACCTTAAATAAACAAAGCACTCCCAGGAGATAGCCTTGATTAGGTTAGGTTTTATTCCCCTTTTCCGAATAAAAGCAAGAACATGTTTTTAGGATAAGTTGTCCTTCGGGTTTTTTTTGTCACTAACCTTTCAGGTGGAGATTGAGAAGAAAGATGGACAGGTGATGCCGACGAACATGTGAGCCACATCAGCTGCAACACCTAGATAACCTTTAGAGAGGGAACATTTACAAAAAGGAAGCTTGATCACCACACACTTGAGTTTTGTTGCCTAACAATGCAAACTTCAAGTGTGGGGGAGGGTATGTGAGCATCCTGAGTAAAGTTCCTCCTCTACCAAATCTTATCCTGGTGTGTAGATGGTGTCAGCTCTTGCATCTTACCCTCTAGATAGGTAAGTCCTGCTTTTGACATTAAACAAAACCCTTCCGGGAGGTTCCCGAGGTTCACCGTCTTATGCTCAAGCTTATGTTCCTTTTGGAAATAGCTTGATCATGCATGCATGCTTCCTTTATCCTTGTTCATATGCTCTGGTTTGAATGTGTATGATATCCTACATTCATAGATTGTTTTAGATTAAGCAAAGAGCTTAGGTTAAAACTGTCTTCTTCAGTCAAAACAAGACATGGTGTCGAGTTTTGACTGATGAACCTTAGAGTTATATCTTCATAGATCTTGGTTGCATATATGCTGACTAACCCATGCAGAAAATTGTCAAACTTGAATGGGTAAGTCATTGAGCTAAATTCAAATGGGAAGATAAGTTGAGGTGTCAGATTCATGTTGCACAACATGCAAAGGTGGTACATATGACCTCTCAAAGGTCCAAGGTAAGTATATTCCACTTTGTGTATGGAATGTAATGTTGGTCTAACCCTTTCGAGCAAATGACATGGTGACAATAAAAAACCCAAAAATATTTTAATTTGAATAAAGGCTCTATGGTTCTCGAACCAGTAGAGTCCATCTTTTGTTTTCATTTGTCATTTGAAGAACAGCACCAGGTTCAACCACCAGTGTGGGGGAGTTCTCTCAAGCTCATCGTCGACATATCCACTCGAGAACTTGCACACAGGCGCTGCACAACATCGACTACGCCTTCATGACAAGAGCAAGGTAAACTAGAGTGACTCGGCTGCCCTCTGGTCAGCCAATCACCACTAGTCTTCCTTGATCTCTTATCCTTCAGAAGCGATGGTATGTGCATCCTCTACCTCACTCTCCTTTATCCATGAGTTTGATTGAATATCAATTCCTATCATTTGAAATCAAACTCAACAATTTGTGATATACCTGCCTACATGTTTCCTATGGTTGGCTTGCGTATGTTTTATTCCATACTTATTATCTTGATGCTTGTGAACAAATATCATTAGGGAACTCATGCTCATCTAAGTAGTTGATGTTTGTGATATGGTTTGATGATATGATCTTCTCTCTGAATGTTTGAGTGTTTGGGAATTTTATTTGAAAATTTGAAAACCCATTGCAAAGCTCCTCTTTGATATGCCAAAAGTCCTACCAAAGCCATATGATGAGATATCCTGAAAACCTTATAGTCATATGCTGCTTGTCTTTGCATTGAGTTTTGTCAAATTGTTGTGACCCTTGTGAGAATTCTTTTCATGCTTTCATGATCAAGATTCATGTGCACACCATATCCCCTTGCTATGCTTCTACATTAGAAGTTAGCATTGTATCATATATCCATTCCACAAAATAAAGCTCCATGTGTGGTGTAACCTCTCTCTCCAAAAGTATTCTTGAAAAAAAAAGGCATGTGCTATTTAAAAAAAGAAGAAAAAAAATAACATGCTCAAAGCGTGAGTGAAAAAAATGCCCGAGGCATGAAAAAAAAAGAGAGAGATAGCCCATGTCCAAGAAAGAAGAAAAAGGAGAGAGATGGAACATGCAAAAAGGAGTTCCAATAAATTTGATGGTAATAACTAGCACCCATTTCGGGCCTAGTATCCACCTACCATATCCATCACATCCATACATGTGCACATCTTGATCCGATTGTATGACTTGATTTTCTCCTTGGATCCAGTTTTTGACTTTGCAATAGATGTGATACAAGTATGCCTTATCCTTTATCCTACTCTGAGCTCCACATATAGCCATCATTAGAAGTAGGATGAAGAAAGGCAATCTAATGCCTTGGTGAGGACATATACACATTGAGCGATCTGAGAGAATCAAATGAGGAGCTAAGCAAGGTTTGTTTTGAAAATTTATCGCAAAACCCCAAGTTACTTGACATCATGAGCAGGAGTGATTTTATTCATGACCGTTCCATTCCTCAACTACCCAAGATAGCATGATAGACACTTCAGAGTTCACAAGTACAAGGTATGGTTTGGAATATCTCTTATGCTCGCTTCATACCTTTGGATATCATGTCTCACCTTGACCTGACTCCCTTCACTCGGGACGAGCAAAGGTCAAGTGTGGGGGTGTTGTTGACGGTTGTTAAGTGCTACTTTTACACCGTCAATACCTGCATAAAATAAATGTAAAAGGATCATCAACACTAGAATAAGGCTTGATACTGATGATTTCCACAAGTGTTGGTGTTTCTAGCTTTTGTTGCAGGACGCACCGAAATACATGTTAAATGACACAGTTGAGAGCAAGTGCACCAATGGCATAGATATGGCAAAATCATAAACAATCACAAATGCCAAATTGGTCTGCACCATTGCGACGGGCTCGTCAAGACGATCGAAATGGATATATCATTTGTATACTTCGGAGTCCGGATGAAAGAGATATGCACGAGATAAGATCACACTATATCATGGACCCAGTGGGACCCACACCAGGCCACGTGGCGACGTGCTGGCACACAGGATGCCATGTGTTCATGACACTTCATCAATCCAAGAGAAGCACTTCCTGACGAATCAGACACTGCCACGTGTCCAGCACAAGGATCCAAGGGCCCACAACCCGAGCAAACCGCCTCCAAACAACCCATACACCAGGAACCGCCATAAGGACCCACCTGACAGCCACCACGAGAAAGCACAAGACGAGGTGGGCCACCAGGGGGTCGGCCGAACCAAGGGTTCGGCCGAACCGACCTTGCGTCGGTTCATCTCGGCCTTCCACGTGGTGCTCTCTGATTGGATCCTTAAGCCAGTTCGGGGGTGTATGGGGTGTTCTTGCGCCGGTACCCGGGCCTATAAATAGAAGAAGAGGGGGTAGAGAATAGGACACACACTTCTTCTCCTCCTTCTCACTTTTGGCCTTAGTCTCTCTCATTAGGAGAGGAGAGCTCTTTGTATAGGATTAGTGTTAGGAAGTGAGGTGGGAGGCTTGGGGGTAAGTCATGTTCATGACATCTTCCTCAAGAACGATCCTCAGCGGTGCCTTTGTTCTTCATTTAGACTAAAATGAGTATTTCGACATTTTCTATTTAGACTAAAGTTTTATGCATGCTTAGTTGCTTTGTTCTTGTGTTCTTCATTTGTTCTTGATTTAGAGGCTTGTGTTCTTCGAACACAACCCTTTCGATCTAATAGACTTAGATCATAAGTTTGCATCTAGTCTGCCAGCTTGTCTATTAGAGTAAAGTTGATGCTCCTGCATGTCTCTAGTTAGATCAAGGTGCATTCATGATCTTGCATGAGTGATAGAGCATATCTTGAGCTAGTGCCAGTATCTCCCTCGCGGATTCGTAGTAGTAGCCAGTGGTGTAGACGTGGTGTCTGGACCATAGGTTACCCTTCGAAGACCACGTACGTTTGTATCGTAGAGGTAGGTCGCAGTGGTGACAGCCTGTTGGACCCTTTGCAACCCTCTGCGTCGCGTGCCGAGTTGGGCTCGTTGCCAGCACATTGGCCTCTCCCTAAAAAGTTAGGATGTGCCTGGTGCCCGAAGTGAGTGTTATACCTGAGAGACCGTGACTAGACTCTGCACTCGGTCGAGGCAGATCCTTTCTACCTATCCTATCAATCAGTGTTGTGTCCTTGGATCATCTATACTAGAGTAGGAGATAGTGCACATCGTTCCTTGGATTCGATACCCTTGGAATACTCTCCTTCCTTAGGGAAGTGCTACAGCGGTATTTCCGTGCGCTTGCGGTATACCCGGTTGTTCTTATACGCTCCCTCTAGGTGTACAACTAGTGGTGACGTTAAGAAACGCCGACAGCTGCAGTATATACATTGTCAAAGTAAAATAAAATATCAGCACTAAATATCACAACAAATTGTATAACCAGTGCTGTACTAATTTCTGGGAACTCTGATTCTTCTATGTTGATAAAGTTTGCTTTCTCAAACATTCTTCCTCGACACTTGGCAAAGTTTCTTCCACTGTAAAGTGATGATCGTAGCGAAATTCTTAAAAGATAATTAATTTGGGAGAATCTAGGAGAAGAGCATTGCACCTAAAGCATATAAGAATCACAAGTACCTCCGCATGATCGCGCGCAACCAGCTCCATGTCCAAGCATCCGCTGCCTGGCATAAAGTTACCAGCATAGCTTGAGTTAGTAAAAATACTCCTGACAGGTTCACCTATAAACATGACACACATAACAATTCTTTAGCCATACATCGCTAAATATATCAGGTGTCTTTCTACCATTTCAGGTGTCCATCATTTTTAGTAGCAAAATAAGAAAACCGTAGTCATTGCAACAATAAAAATGAAAGGAATAAGGCCCCAACAGGTTGACTAACAATGGTTCACGGAGTATTAAATATGTTATTAAGCCATTCCCATCCTATCAAAGAGACAAACTACTTAGTGTAGAAGTTGAAGGTTTAAAAAACCAACAAGTGGCATGCAATTTGATAAGCATGTGCAAATATTATTTCTGTACCTACTAGCATTTACCATTTTCATTATCATGAATTGCAGTGTCTTTGATGATGATAAAAAACTTACATGGAAATTTCAGTTAGGCCCAGGATGATCTCTTTTGGCTCAGGCATTGATCATGTACTGCATCAATTAGAATCTCCACTCTTGTTTTCTAATGAACATTGACCTACTTGTTATTGCAAGAAACTGAACTAATAAGTGGGTGGAATATATATTTATACAAAAGAACATTCAGAAAGGCTCTGCAACTGCCATGTCAAGAAATACTCAGTATTCCACCCGTGTAAACTCTACTGATAATATTACTTCATCAGAAACATAAAGTGAACTTGCGAAAATGCCATTAAATTTGCATACATTGTAACAAATGTGAGTTTGGAGTCAATATAACTTGTTCTCAAAGTACATAACTGTTCCTTCAAATTTTAAACCACAGAGATGTGTACTATATAGTACGCCATGAAACTAAAGCTTCAGAACAATACAAAATTACAACTAAAGCTTCAGTACACATATGTCAAACTAAATTTAAACAAACGGTTTACCCATGCTGCCACAAATACGTGTATCCATTTAGAACAATACAAAATGAGACAATAATGATCAAAATACTAATTGAATTCAGATAAATGGAGCATTTCATAGTAGCCAAAAGAACAAGTAGGATCGAAGGGAGAAAAAACATACTACGCTTGTGTGAGAATTGTGCCGAGCAGCTAGCACTCCTTGCCATGCAGCTTGTGTTTTGAGGCAAAAACAGAAATAGCGGAAAAGCAAGATTGCCAAGACGCCAGTCAATCTTATTCCAACCTCCAGAACCATTCAGCACTACATTCTCATATGCACTTGCGCATCTGCATAATAAAAAAACCAAAAGAAACATGCTCATGAATTTGTCTTGAGGCAAGGAAAGTGAGAGTACACCGAAGTTACCTAGAGAACATGACAATTTTCAAAAATGATGGGGAGGGCATCAACCAGCTATGAAGAGTAGACCAATGATCGCCGTCACTGGGCATTGGCGGGAGTGCTGCGACATTCTCTAGCAGTCCATACAAAGTCCTAAATGCATCTTGAAAAAGAGATCTGCGACAATAAAATAACATTGAGGATAATGCTCCGAGCAATCAAGATGGAATAGTGGCTCCATGCAGTGCACCATAGGAGTTGTACAAGTACAACAAAGAGTGATTGATAAGGTCCTGAACATTGAGTGACAGTGGAGTGGTTGAGTCATAACACATAGTTTAACATAACAGTAAGAAAATAGAAAGGAACTTCACCTGCAATTGCCGGCATTTAGAGAATCGCACATCAACCGAAAATCTGAATTGCCTGCGAGCCGACAGACCTCGGGGCACCGCCATGGAGTTCACGCATATCGCGGCGGCGCCAGCACGCTAGCACTCCTCCTCAGTCTTGGTGGGCAGCGAACTGGTGCACAACAGCAGTAGCGGTGCGGTCGAGGACAGGTCGGCGTCGGCATCCTCGTCGAGGGAGGAGATGGAGGAGGAGCACTCCAGGCTTTGGTTCTTGGCCTCGGTGCCCTGCCCCGCACGAGCGACGGCGGCCTCCGTATCGGGGAGGGATCGGTAGGGTAGGGTTTGAGTAGCACCGCCGGGATCGAAGCCCGGGCGCCGCCACCGCAAATAACCCGCTCGGACGTCCTGCAGCTGCTCGCAATCAAGGATGGGGATGCGGCGGCGGGGGAGTGAGAGGCCGAGGCCATGGCAGACGGCTCCGGGCGCGGGCGGCAGCTACTCCGGGCGCGGGTGCAGGATTGCGATGGTGGGAGGAGCCGATCCGTGGAAAAAGGAGGCGAACGGTGGCAGCGGTGGTGTCAACGGGCACCGGCGCCGGCGTCATCCGCGGCTCGTGGCAGATGGGATCGAGTGATGTTGGAGTCCAGAACGCTGGTGGGATGTGGCTGGAGGTGGCGACAGCATCCACGAGCGGTGGCGGATGGATCCCGGGTTGCGTGGGGATGTGGGAGGCGCGGGAGGTGGGGCTGCGGAGGCGCGAGGGGACGGTGGGCGGTGGCAGCGTGGGAGGAGAGGCGGCGTGCGGAGGAGGCGGCGCGAGGAGCCGCGGGGATGGCGGCGACGCGGACGGGGGCGTGGGGGAAGGAGGCGATGGATCGGCGGCGGCGGACGGGGGTGGGTGGTCCAGAGGTACGGGAGTCAGGCGGCGACGGCGATGAGAGAGGGAGTAGAGAAGGAGGACGGTCGGTGTCGGTGTTCGTGCACGGAGAGCGAGGAGAGTAGGACGGGCGGTGGTGTCGGCGGCGGCGGGAAGGGCGAGGAGTGGAGGGTGCGCGGAAAAAAAAGGAAGGGAGAGGGCGCGTGGGCAGGGGGAAGGAAGGGGTGAGGGCGGTGGACCGTAGAAGCGGAGGAAACGGATGCGCGATCAGGGGGTTGCGGAGGCGAAGCGGAGGCAGGGTTTTTTTTCAGTAGTAGAGACAGAGATAGTTGCTTGGTGCTTGCGGGTCTATGAAAATCACGATTCGCCGAAGGCACAACAGAACTGCAGAAGGCCACGCCTGTGCAAGAAAGGTGAGCCACTTCTCCTGCAACTTGCTGACTGGACACCCCCCCGTGAGCTCTAGTGGTTGGGCTAGGGCTAGCACCTTGGTGCTCCTTTTGGGGCCACCGGCTTCAACATCAGTGCTTATCCTCTCCACAGAGTACTTCTGATCGCGCTCGCTCGTCCGAAGATTTCTTCCTCGCTTCCGAACTCTTCCCAAGCACACGATCTCCAAAAACCACCACAAACGACCGTATGCTGTTGCGGTCGAGCTCTGCCGTGAAGAGTCGCCACGGTTTCCGCCACAAGAAATTCCCCGAAAATCCAGCCCTGTGCGCGGCTGTATGCAACGAGTATCGTTCCTGGTGAAAACTGAAAACTCACGATTCCATCACATTGCTGTTTGTCTTCTAGTGACAGTTGGATGAAATGTCCGCCGTACGTTAACCTTACTCAGGTTGATGAATTTGGATTTGGTGACGGAGTTGAAATTTGATAGAAACATGCTTCATCATCTGCCCTGAGTCCCTGACTACTGCTTGAAAGGCAAAACGATCGAGACTTTGGAGAGTCTTCTACTACCAAGCACCAACAACCGCAAACTGCTCCGTGTCTCTGAGGCCCTCCATTTCACCCCCTCCCCGGCTTCCCGGGCACCGGCGGCGCGGGCGCGGCGCGCCTCCGGCGTCGTGACAGCGGGGGAGAATGCTGCCGCACGCGCCTTCCCGAGCCCCGGGGGCCTTCAGGTTCAAACCCCACCTCCCCGCCAAGCCGCCGCTCTTAGCCTCCACCTCCACGCGCGGCAGCGTCTGCACGGCCGCCGCCGCCGCCTCCACACGCCGCAACCTCCTCGTCCTCGTCCCCTCGCTGGTCGCGGCGTCAACGGTCCTCCAGTCGCTCCCGCTCGCCGCCTCCGCCGCGGCGGGCGATGACAAGGCAGCCCCTCCGCCGGCGCCGGCGCCCGCCGCTGCGGCCCCGGCTCCACCCCCCGCGGACGAGCCGGCGCTGTCGAGGGTCTACGACGCCACGGTCATCGGGGAGCCGCAGGCCGTGGGGAAGGACGCGCGGCGGAGGGTGTGGGAGAAGCTGATGGCGGCCCGGGTGGTGTACCTCGGCGAGGCCGAGCTCGTGCCCGACCGCGACGACAGGGCGCTCGAGCTCGAGATCGTTAGGAAGCTGGCCGCCAGCTGCGCCGAGGCCGGGAGGAGCGTCTCGCTCGCGCTCGAGGCCTTCCCCTGCGACCTCCAGGAGCAGCTCAACCGGTTCATGGATGGGAGGTTGTTGCAGTTCTACTTCTTTTGTCTCCTGTTAAGACAACGAATTTTACCTCCTTGCTAGTTGTGACAAGTATACGTGGGAATTGATCAACATCCATAATCCAAAGAAGAAAAATCCAGTAAGATTCTAAATTATAAAGCTCACATCCAATCCAATTCACTCACTCAAAATCCAATATCTAACAATATAATCCAATCACCACCAGGTTGACTACTCAGATAAATCTATATGTGGGACACATGTCCAGAGCCGGACCCTAGAATTAAAAACTCGCGTTCACACTATAAAATTTTAGCGGATTTGACCGAAATTTGGTGAGATGCCTTAACATGACAGTCCGCTACTCAGTGCAAATCGGTGAAGCCAAATCTATATGTGGGACCTACGTCCAGAGCCGGACCCTAGAATTAAAAGCTCGCGTTCACACTATAAAATTTTAGCGGATTTGACCGAAATTTGGTGAGATGCCTTAATATAACAGTCCGCTACTCAGTGCAAATCGGTGAAGCCAAATCTATATGTGGGACCCACATCCAGAGCCGGACCCTAGAATTAAAATCTCGCGTTCACACTATAAAATTTTAGCGGATTTGACCAAAATTTGGTGAGATGCCTTAATATGACAGTCCGCTACTTCGTGCAAATCGGTGAAGCCAAATCTATATGCGGGACCCACGTCCAGAGCCGGACATTAGAATTAAAAGCTCCTGCTTGGACATCCAATACTGATTGGACATCCAATTTAATTTAGCATGTGGACATCCACATCCAAAGTAATCCAGTCCAACGAAGTCCAAAAGGAAAAAATCCAATTGGATTTGGATTTTCCAAAATCCATTACCACGTCTAGTGACAAGTATGTAGTTGAGCTACATTAGGTAGCAGATGAATTCCTTGCCCTGATGTGCTATAACCTTGTGTTTAGAGATACTGAGTTTTGATGTGTTAACTTCAAGTGCAAGTTGAGTGATCATTGCTTGTTATTTGCTCCTTGAAGGTAAAATTCATCTGACAAGAGATAAAACTATGTCTCTGCTAGAATAGCTAAAATTGTCTTCTGAGCTGTATAACTGGTAGTTTGACCTCACCCCTGTAAACAGCTACTTCTAATTCTGTTCTTGAGGGTTTGCTAGAATTATCTGTATCTACTTCCTCCATTCGAAATTACTATTCGTTTTGGCTTTTCTAGATACATAGCTTTATCTAGGTGCATATCAAAAGTTATGTATCTAGAAAAGCCAAAACGAATAGTAATTTGGGACGGAGGAGTACTAGGCTACTACTTATTTGACCATTTATAGGTTTGCAAACAGTAAAAGTTCAACCGAAGTCCTATGGTGATTCTCTTTTGCCTATATTTGCTTTTTTTAAGGTGGGGAAGTGAAATTTAGAAGCCTTCCAATACCTATTGTGGATGATCTTGTAACA
Source organism: Cenchrus fungigraminus (assembly GCA_036936925.1). Lineage (NCBI taxonomy): Eukaryota > Viridiplantae > Streptophyta > Magnoliopsida > Poales > Poaceae > Cenchrus > Cenchrus fungigraminus. The sequence continues at coordinate 14,805,513 of CM072779.1, forward strand.
ATTCTTACCTTATGCAGAATTGATGGCAACACTTTAAGACTTTATACATCTCACTGGGCACCAGAGCGATGGCAGGAGTATGAACCTCTTTTGAATTACTGCCGTGATAACAGAATAAAGCTTGTTGCATGTGGAACTCCACTTGAGGTAACTTATAACTGACTTTTCACATGCCCCCCAGCAAATTGTATGTGATTCAGGCATAATTGACTAATCATAATATTGTTCGTTTATACTTCTGAAATGTTGACTGTTGACATCGTAAAATTGTAATAATTTTAAATTGATTCACATTGTTCCAATGGGCAGGCTTTTTTTCTCGTGCCATGTATTCTAACTTGCCTGCTTAAGCACCTCTGTCACATGCTTTTTGCCCCCTTCCATAGTAAATGTCTGTTCTGATGTATACTTTAATGTGTAAGCCTGCCTTCTCTAGTCTCTACATTATTTGGTGAAAATTGTATAGTGTTTTTTCTTGACTAGGTGGTAAGAACTGTCCAAGCCGAAGGAATTAGAGGCCTTTCAAAGGCTGAAAGAAAGATGTATGCTCCTCCAGCTGGCTCAGGCTTCATTTCTGGCTTTACATCCATCTCAGGTCGATCATTGATAGATAAGATCTCATCAAGTAGTGGTTCCCCTTTTGGCCCAAGCTCATATTTATCAGCACAGGCAAGAGTAGTTGATGATTATACCATGTCCCAGACAATAATGAAAGAAATTACTAATGGCGATCCTTCAGGGATGCTTGTTGTTGTAACTGGTGCAAGTCATGTTATGTATGGGCCACGAGGAATTGGCGTTCCTGCTAGGATATCTAAAAGGATGCAAAAGAAAAAACAAGTTGTGGTACTTCTTGATCCTGAGAGACAAAGTATAAGGAGAGAAGGTGAAATCCCTGTAGCTGATTTCTTATGGTACTCTGCTGCCAAGCCATGCAGTCGAAATTGCTTCGATCGTGCTGAAATTGCTAGAGTTATGAATGCTGCTGGTAGGAGGCGCGAAGCTTTACCTCAGGTTATCACTTGCTCTTACTTAGTATATGTTGAGCGGTCTTTGTTATATTTGTCTCTTGATTAGTGTAATAAACTAGTAACAAACTAGGAATAGTTATTAGTCTAAAGGCAAATGTAAACAGTAACGAAATTTCTACTTGTACTAAATCAGAAAATGATTTTTACTATGATAATTATTTCTAAAGCTATATTGGTATGGTAAGTAGTCATGTTTTCGTTCTGTTGGAGCTAACAGAACTTTCTGTATTTCTATGACAGGATCTTCAGAAGGGAATAGATCTTGGTGTAGTTTCTCCTGAGATACTGCAGAACTTTTTTGACTTAGAGCAATACCCTGTTATGGCTGAATTGATTCACCGATTCCAAGTAAGAAGCTCATGTACTCTTTATCTCTCACTCTTTTCCTTTTAGGAATGCCAATAAGCATACTTAAAATTATTGAAACTTAAATCTGGGCATTTTCTGCAGGGTTTCCGTGAAAGGTTGCTAGCAGATCCCCAATTTCTGCATAGGTTAGCTATTGAAGAGGGCATATCAATAACTACAACTCTTCTAGCACAATACGAAAAACGGAAAGGACGGTTTTTTGAAGAGATTGATTATGTTCTCACCGATACAATTAGAGGCACTGTTGTTGACTTCTTTACAGTGTGGCTTCCTGCACCTACTATTTCACTCTTGTCTTTTGCCGATGATGGCTCTGGTGATAGTGTGGAGCTTCTGAAAGGACTTTTAGGAACATTGCCAGATAATGCATTTCAAAAGGGCATTGTAGGGCAGAATTGGAGCATTAACCAGAGATTTGCATCCGTGCTTATGGGTGGTCTTAAACTTGCCGGTGTTGGATTCATTTCTAGTATTGGAGCTGGAGTTGCTTCAGATGTCTTATATGGTGCTCGCCAAATTCTGAAACCTTCTGCAAGTATGGAAGTGGGGCGCAAAAGATCTCCGATCTGGAAATCAGCAACTGTTTATAGTTGCTTCCTTGGAACATCAGCAAACCTACGATACCAGGTAGTTTGCCAAGAGCATCACTCTGTTCACTTAAGTGCTGATTATCTATGAAGGGCTATTTTGTCATTGGTTGCATAGATCAGGACACATGCAAGCAATGGTTAAAATGTGTTGTAATATAAAATGCTGAGAATGTGAAGTTGGTAACACTAAAATGAGGCCTTGCTACTGCACCTCATCAGTAATCAGTAACTTTGACGCATTAGATTGCAGAAACTATTATTTCCAACTAAATCCTGAAAGTCTGAAACTGCTAGTTCCATTTCTAAGCACATGTACCTTATCAGTTATTCCATTTTTCACAAGAGTGTTTAACTTTTCCAATAAACATGCTTCAGGTCATAGCTGGTCTGATTGAGCATCGACTAGGAGAGCATCTGATGGCCTACTATAACCAGCCACTTCTCGCTAGCCTGTTGTCCTTTGTTTCAAGGATAATTAATTCATACTGGGGAACACAGGTTTGCCACTTCTGCACTTTACACTTAGCCGATAATGTTTTGGTATTCAATTTTCATTCTCAAGCTGGCTGAATGGCACAAACAAGTTTTCTCCTCTTTCTTGGAACGAAAAAATGCAAACGAGTGTATATTCTCTTTCTTGTTTTTAGCGTAGGGCCAAAGACGTGTAGAATCATATACAACTATATAATTGGTACCCACTAACGATTTCTCTTGCCTTTCAACGCGCCACATCATAACCCACTATACGCCATGTCACCATTCACTATAAGCCATGTCAACATCCACCAAGCCATGTATTTATGTCTTCGTCAATTTTCTGTGACTAATAGCATGTTGTATTTGCGAGTAGCACACCATAAAATTCTTGCAACTGAAGTACGTGTTGGATCAATCATTTAAGAATGATTCTCCATCAACAAAATTAACATGCTTTCATATATAATATTGTTTACATATGAATATCGCCATGTAATCGCTTTGGTGTTTCTTCTTTCACGTTTCATCTTAAAATTTTATTTAAAAATTCCCGCAGCAACACGCGGGGTATCACCTAGTAAGGTATGTAAGTGGGCAGCCCTCAAGTTCCAATTAATTGGCGGTTGACTACTTGACTCCCTACTTAATTTGTGGTTCAAATGTTCAATTTGTTGGCATAGTTAGTAGTAAAAATCCTCATAACTAAGATTGTTCCATGGGAGGCAACTCAGTCTGCTAGCATTCCTAGTCTGGACTCTGGAACCGTTTGCTCTTTTTTTCATTCTGGGTTCTGACTGGCACTTTTATCTGGCCTGTTCAACTGTGCTTCATGAACTTCAGTATTTCTGATCTTAGTCTGGTCCTGGTTCAACTGAGGTAAAGGGAACCATCAGTGTTCATTACCAATCAGTAGTTTATTTTCTTGATAAATTATGTTGAATATCTCCAAGGAAACCAAAATCTTACCATACAAAGATTTGGATTCTCTAGTCTCCAACTCCATAAACACATTGCATGATAGCCTTTGACGACGTCTTGCTTTACTGACGTCTTCTTTCTTGCAGCAATGGATTGATCTTGCGCGAGCAACAGGCGTGCAAAGTACGAAGAAATTAGCTTCTCCTGAGGTTTCCAATGCAACCGAAATGCCACTCTTAGAATGTGGCGCGACAGATGTACAGAATGTGGATGACAGCAATAGCCAATCAAATGACTTGACGTAGCCACCACACAATGGCCTAATTTGTTGTCGCCATGCAACACACAGAGCACCTCCTTCCATGACAAAACGTATACTGCACAGGCATACAGCCATACAGGCATATAGAAGAGAAGTGTTCTCACTTCTCAGAGCAAGATCGGAGCTTAGCCATTGCATCATGCGAAGGGACACATCTGAAGTTCTGTAGAGCAAAGCTTTGAAGGCATAATTGTGACCAGAAAGCCATTTTTACACCCTTTATGGGGTGAATTCTGTTTGTACATTCGCAGAGGAGAGACAATCGAAGAATTTTGAAACCTGTGCTGAGCATTTTACATGCAAAATTCGACTAAAAAACAGATGGAAAATTGGATGTTGGCACTTGGCAAGGATTATGGTTGTCGTCTGTGAGAACCTTGTATGCACTTGTTGAGTTCAGAGTTGTGCCACGGCCCACGGCCTGATGTTTCCTGTGGCATCGTTTATGGTTAATCACTAATCAGTAACCAGTCCCGATGCACTAGCTGTTTTCCACCCTTTTCCTTTACCAACGCCGGCAACCTACGGCTCTTTCAGGCTGGTCGCACTGGGTGCGGTAAACCGAACGGTACTGGACGTTCAGTACGTGTTTTCCAGTTTTTCTCCCGCACCGGCGTACCCTATGCGGGACGGGACGTCCCGTTCGGAGGCCGTCTGCGCCAAATCAAGCGTGCATCCAGGGCGTGCGCTACGCCCGCGCCGGCCCCACCTCTCGCCGCGCGCAGCCGGAAGCAGGGGAGCAGCTGCGGGCTGCGGCACGCGGGAATGACGCCTCGCCGGCGGTGAGGAGAGCCGCAGGGAGGAGAGAGAAGGCGGAGGACGCTCGCCGCCGGAGATCCCGCGCCCGCCGCCGACCGCGTCCAAGCGCCCTCGAGGCCGCGACGAGCACCGGCCGTCCTGGATGGCGCCCTGGAGGAAGTAGATCCGGCGGAGGAAGGGGCTGCCCCTAGCCGCGCCGCCAGCTCCACGCTACCTCGCTGCCGCTGAAGACACACCGTCGAATCGGCCGGCGTGGTCCTGGCGCCGGAGATGGGGAAGCTCGCCCCTGCCTGCAGCCGCCGGCCCTGCGTCGCCTTGCGCCTCGATCCGTGCCGCCGCGGAGGAAGAGGGGGAGATAGGGTCGTCGCCGCCGCCATGGCCGCCGCCCGTCGCAGAGCCTGGCGTCCCGGGACGACCGTGGCCTGTGTGCACTCGATCTGCGGCGCAGGAGAGGAACAGCCCGTGGGAGCTCCGCCGCCGCTGTCCGAAGCCGCTTCGAGGCTCGCCACGCCGGCCTTCTCCTGGATCCGGGGAGGAAGGCGCGCGCCGGTGGCCGGCTCCAGCGCGGCAGGGAGGCGCGGAGCTGGCCGCCGCGTTCGAGTTGGCCGGCACAGGCGACCTCGCCGGGGAAGAGCTCGCCGTCCTTAGCCGCCATGGAGAGCAGGTGGCCGGGGTGGGAAGGGAGAAGGGGATGGGAGGTGGACTGGCGGAGGGAGCGAGAAGGGGGTGCGGGCGGAAAGAGAAGGGGAGGGGAGGGGAGAGAAGGGAAGGGGTTGGGGATAAATTAGTATGACAAGTGGGTTCCGGAGCTAGGAGTTGGTATGGAGTATGAGATATAGGGTACAACGGGTGCGGAAAAGTTGATATTGTGCTGCAAATTCTTGATGACCAGACAGAATATTTTTTTTAGAGTACTGCAAATGGAGTATGACGAGTGCTACCGGCCTCGTACTCACCTGTAAGTCTGTAACTACACACGACGAATTCAGAATAGTTTTTATTTTTCTTGGCAAATTATTGGCATCTCCTTGCTTGCCTTTACATGCACCCTTTCTCCTTCACAACCGCATTTGTGGAGCAACACACTTGTTCTTCTCCGCCAGATAGACAACGGGAGAAAAAGCGTTCGCTGCGTACGGGGGTATACAGAAGAGGTGCTGACGCGTCAAGAATCGGATCACTCTCCATGCCCAAAGTCTCAAACAGCAAGAACAATGTTCCTATGAAATGGGGGGCATCTAGTACCCCCCTCGTGCGTAGGTTCTACCTGTTCCTTCAAATACAGCGCCAGGTATCCATCGTACTGTCACGCTCGTGCAACCAAACGCAGCTTGGCACACGAATCCAGTTCCCAAGTCTCATCAGCCATCAAACGCTGCACTGCTTGCTTTTCTTTTCTTCTCTTTATCAGGAACCAAAATATGCTGTCCCACACTCTCACTGACCCGTCTTTGGACCACTGGAAAATCATATCAGAAGCCTAACACAGTAACATCAGATATGCAGAAGAAAAAAAAATGGGAAAGACCTATGCATCTCATCTGCTTCTCAACAGTACTGTACTCGTGAACGGATACTGCAGCACGGTGCAAGTAGCAAGCCACAGACTTTTTAAGAGCTTATTCAATGATACGAGCTGCTTTCTCGGTTTCAAATTATTGATCATTTACTAACTTTTTTAACCTCTAGTTTGATCACTCGTCTTATTAAAAAATTTGCAAAATATCATATTTGTTTGTTGTGGTTTGCTTTATTAATAAAAATTCTTCAAGAATAATTTAAATTTGACTATGTTTGCACAAAATTTTATGAATAAGACGAGCGATCAAATTTGGTATTAAAAATGTCAAACGACTTATAATTTGGAACGGAGGGTGCAGTACCTAGCTCTTCAGAACTTCCAATGATTCATCTTTTAGCATATAGTACGAAGTAGGAGTAGCTCATAATATAAATGACCACATTTGTCATACTCAAAAAATCTTGAAGTGCATGAATAAAATTATCTCTTCAAGAAGAGATAATTCTTTTCTCTCTTCTATAACTCCGAATTGTTGTGGCGATCATCATTTACTCGGGAACCAAACAATAGTCTGATTTTCTGTGGCACGCCTCACTTGAGTGTGGCAAGTTGTGGCCGGGAGCCAAACATGCCCTAAGTTAGCAATAAGATAGCCATTAGAGAAGCCGTAAGGCCAAGATACTCCGAATCCATCACATGACATACCTACGGCCATGCACGGCCAGCTATAGTGCCAGAGACGGGGCCCAGAGCCAGCCACAACCCCCAAGTACGCCACTGTACTGTACGTACAGTGGAGTGTACAGGCGTGCAGCCAATCCACTGACGCCTTCCCATCTCGCCAGGGTGGTTTGCTCGCCGCTGCCACATGTTGCCGCGGCCGAGCAGTCTCCGCCGCGCGGCTCGGGGAGGATGGAAATACTAGAATAGTGCACCTGCCTCCCTGGCGCAGGTGATGGATTCCACGGAGTATTTTGATGGCGGGTGACTGCGGAGACGGCGGACGGATTTGATCTTCAATGCCGTGTCCGATACTCTGACGGGCGGCGGGGACGACGAGGCGGTCGGTGACGGTACGGTGGCGGTTGGATGCACCTCCGAGTCCGAGCCCGGAGGAAGGAAGCTTCGCCGCGGCTTCGTCGTCGTCTGCCCCCGGCATCTCCAGCTAGGCCTTGTTTAGTTGGTGGAAAATTTTGTCTTTTCAACATTTCGAACTCCTGTAGCACACTGTAGCACGTTTCGTTTGTTTGTGGTAAATATTATCCTACCATGACCTAATTAGGCTCAAAAGATTCGTGTTGCGAAGTACATCAAAACTGTGTAATTAGTTATTTTTTTATCTATATTTAATACTCCGAACATATGTCTTTTGACGTATTTAATGTGATGTGATGGAGAGTGTGGAGAAAACCTTAGAAACTTTAGCAAACTAAACAAAGCCTAAACAAGGCCCTAGTACTCGGAGCTGCTGCCCGCGTGCAGGTGCAAGCGAGGGGGAGCTCGCCGTGGGTCCACCTGTCACTCACGCACGCCTCCTCTCTGCGCCTGCGCGCGCCGGCCTGACTGACTGACTGCCTGACATGCAGGTAGCGAGCGCGGGTGACGACGAACCGGTCAGGTCACCGCCGGGTTTAAGGTTTTTTCACGGGGCGAATCGCTGATCTGGCTGGATTCCCCCGGCTTGCCAATTGCGCTGCACGTTGCTAGCACTTGGCACTTGGCAGGCCAACAGCATCTAGGCGAGCGAGAGAGCCCGCGCGCGATCTGGAAGACGGGACCGAGCGAACGCGTTGGCGTCCGTACGGATGGCACGATGTTGAATTTACTGTCGCCCGACACTTTCTTTCGGTGCGGTCAATCCAGTGCCTCTCCTCTCTACTAGTCCCCAGCAATCTACTCTCACGTGGTGGGCCCCGCAGCCTCTTCTTCATTCACTCCGCATCACTCTATCCGGTCACCACTATTCTCTCCTTCCTTTCTCATTTTCTTTTTTCCCCTCTGCTCTCTCCTAGATCCAGACCGTGCTCGCCGTTAGGACTCACAGGACCCGCTTCCCCGGCAAGCTGCCAGCTGCAGAGCCTGGCGCCCGTGCAGCGACGGGCGGGCGAGCTCTCACGCCGAGGTGCGACGGCGAGGTCCCATGACAGCGAGTGGCGTGCAAGGGCGGTGGACGGCGGCGAGCTCCCTCGTCGGGGTGCGGCAGCGAGGTCCCGCTGACCCACCGACGGCCGCGAGGGGCTCGCACGCCCGGGACGTCGGCGCTGGCGGCGGCGGCGGTTGTAGGTAAATTTTTTTAAAGTTTTCTTTTAGATTTTTGTTTACAAATCTTTTTGTCCATAAGTTTTGCTCACAAATTTTGTTCAGAAATTCTTTCCAAAAATTTCCTTCAAAAGTTTCCCCAAATGTTTTCCAAAATATTTTCCTCTATTTTTTTTTACGAAAGTTTGCTCACAAACTTTTTGACCGAATAAATTTTTTCAACAAATTTTTTGTCTATAAAGTTTTTCTCACAAATTTTTTTGTTCAAAATTCCTGTCCATAAAATTTCCTCCAAAACTTTTCCACAGAATGTTCTTCAAAACATTTCCCTCTAATTTTTTAGAAAAGTTTTTACACAAACTTTTTTTTGGATCCGATGAGATTTTGTATGAAATTTTTCTTGTGCAAGTTTTGTATTCAAAATCTTTTGCTCATATATTTTATCTTTTTTGTTTTTGTCAAATCTAAAACAGATGGGGAGGAACGGGGAATGGGGAAAAACCAAGTGGAGAACGCGCCCGGACGGAAGCCACTTTCGAGCCGCACATGGGCAGGGAGGGACCCACAGCCTGTCGGATCGACCGCACGGACGGCTCCGTGCGGGCGCCCGTAAATTTGACACGCCCTACGGATGGGCCGGACTAGCACGGCGCCGGCACGCATTGACGCGCACGGAGGGAGGTAAGGTGGGGTAGTGTCCAACGCCCAGGGGCCAGGCCGTTGTGGCCGGGGTTTTTTTCCTCAACCTGTTACCCGTCTGGTTACCGTGGTACCCGCTGTTTCCGATCCAGACCAGTAACGGTACTAGCCGGTTGGTAACCGCCTAAATTCAAATTTAAATTCAAAAATGAAATAAATTTTTAGAAATACTTTAAGGTACATAGAATTTAATAGTGTCAATTTTTTTAAAATATTAGTGCATTTAATATTTTTTTTAGCATTAGAACTAATTTTTATTTTATTTTTCAATTTTTAATTCAAATTTGAACACATGTCAAATTCTTCATTGATTCACAATGGTCGGCTAACCGGTGCTACCATTCGGTTAACCGGTGACTACCATTTGAATTGCGTCGTTTGATTCGAAATTTGAATTTGTTCGGCATCCAACGGTAACCGGTCTAACTTCAAACGGTAAAAATAACCTTTTGGAGTCGGTAAATCTAACGAGACGCACTTGAAAAAAAAACTAGAAATTACCATTACAATTAAAAGAAAACATCCACCATCGTCCATCGATCCAAATATATTCTACTCATCATTAACCTTCTATTATGTTTTATGAAAATTACAAATTTCTATCATAATAAAAATCATCCGAAGTAACTTTAACCTAAATCTATATGTAAGTTATTCATGCATATATCATTATGAAAAGAAAAAAATGTATTTTTCATCCCTCAAGTATTGCAAAAGTGTGACATTCACCTCTCACGTTTCATTTGGTGCAAATCAACTTCTTGAATCGGTGCATTTAGCATCCTCATCTTACATTAACAATAATTTAGTATCATATAATAGCAGTTTAGACTATGTAATCATCTTGCTAATTACTGGTTAGTCACAATTTTTTTTGTTGAGTCAATCTCTATAACCATTTATTGTAAATCAATTTTATTAATTTTTTAGGAAAAATAATAGAGTATTCAATTTAGCGATTTAACTAAATTTTTTTTTGTAAACTTTATATTTTCGACTTAGCATATTGCATCTCTAGGTAGTGATTAATCTAATGATTATTGATTATGTGGTGTAAATTGTTAGTAGATTTCACGAAATCATTGTTAAACTATGAGGTGGGATGATAAATACACCAAATTAATTAGTTAAGGGACTGATTTGCACCAAATAAAACATGAGGGATAAATACCACACTATTGCAATACTTGAGGGATGAAAATACACTTTTTCGAAAATAACCTATATTAACCCCCCCCCCCTAATCATCATCTAAACTAGGCACATATGTTATTACAAAAAAATAAACAAAAACTACCGCTAAATTTGCATCTACATTACTTGCATTGTCATTATCGTAAATAAACTAAAGTAACTATAAACCTATGTAGAAAAGTATGTGTTAACTAAAGTGAGTAATAATGAATAAATATAAATATGTATCTATAAGAGTATTATACTACAATATTTAATGGATAAATATGTATAGGTTGATGGACTAATGTACTAATTAGTTTATTCCAAATGTCATATATTTAACGTAAGGAGTATTGGATGCCTAAAACTTTGCTAAATCTCAGTCGATTTTTTGGGCTCCTTTGGAATGCAGAGTTGGAGAGAGAGAGAGAGTCCAAAACGTGTGTGGGAGGATATCATCTTCCTTTTTTTATGTTTGCCTTTAGCTTTAGGAATAGTTGGTGCATCAGTGATCAGTGCATGGAACTTGGAAGGAGGAAAATCTCCCTCGAATCAATTTAGCTTAAACAGCTAGATTAGCTCGTACCTTCGCATTCCTTTCCTTGTTAAGAATCTTTTCGATCAGGATCGGAACACGTATGTAACAAAATCTACGTGAACATATTCAGCTATTAATGTTATGTCATTATGCACACTACTAGGGAATCAACCTTTCGTCCTGAGCATTTTTTTTCTATTAATACCGGTTTTGTTTGCACCTGGTACTAATGTAGGTATTAGTACCGGGTGAATCTAGCCTCGGTACTAAAAACAACTCCCGTCAGTTCCGTCTCGCAGTCATCCGTCTACCGTCCGCGGGTCCCGCCCGGCCCCACCTCTCCCCTTATCCCCACGGACCACCTCTCCCTGGCCTTATCCCCACGCCACCCACCCCACCCATCTCCCTCTATCTCTTTTTCTCTCCCTTATCCTTTTCTCTGGCGGCGGATCCATCTAGACCTGGCCGGCACGCGTGGGGCGGGCGGCCTGGCCGGCGCGCGGGTCCGGCGCGGGCGGCCGGCGGATCCAGGCGCGGGGCCGGCGCGCGGACGCGGCGGTGCGGCACGGGCGCAGAGGCGTACGAACGCGGCGGCGCGATGCGGAGGTGGCTCTGGCGCACGGGCGCGGCGCGGATCTGAGGCTGTCGAACGAGCTCGGCCGGGATCTCATTCGCTGGAGGCCAAGGTGCGGCGGATCTTCTCTCTCTTTCTCCTGTCACCTCTGCTTTTTTCCTCTCCAGGGGCGGGGGATCTAAGGCCGCCAGCCGGAGGCGCGTGGGCGGCGGAGCGGGCATGGGCGGAGGAGGCGAGCAGGGGCATGAAGCAGTTGTTGTGAATTTGTTCTTGTTGTTCTTGATCTGTGACAGTGTGTGATTTTTTCTTGTAGTTCTTGTAGTGTTTGTAGTTCATGTAAATCTGTGATTCTTGTAGTGTTTGTGATTCTTATAGTGTTGTTGTAAATCTGTGACAGATTCACAGTGTTTGATTCTTGTAGTTCATGTAAATGTGTACGAGAATGAAAATTGTGATTCTTAGAGTATGCATGTGGTTGAATGTGTGGAAAATGAAAAAGAAAAGAACAGAAAAGAAAAGAAAAAGGAAAGAAAGAGAAAGAGACGGAGACGGAGACAAACGGACGGGGACGGACGGATGGGGAGGGGGTGACGGAGACGAACGGATGGGGAGGGGGTGACGGACATGACGGAGAGGTGACATTAGTACCGGTTATACCGACCCGGTACTAATGTCCCTTCCCACATTAGTACCGACTGCCTAGTACTGGGTCCAAAACCGGTACTAATGGGGTTTTAGACCCGGTACTAAAGGTCGTTTTTCTAGTAGTGGCATGAACCTAACTCCATGATTACGTTAAACCAACCAAGGTCCCGTACCTCGGTGCCAAACCAGCCTGGCAGCCTGTACGGTGCGGTGCCATGGCGATGTATATCTCACCCCATGTCTTGAAACAAAATGAAATCAAGCCGGTCGATGTATCGGACCACCCACCCGTTCGTCAGCACTACCCGCGCGCGCGCACGCACACGCACTGTTTCGTAGGCGAGACGCGTATGCCGGGCCGCGGCCGTGCATTCCAGCGCGGCTGCGTCCAAAACTCCAAACCCCACCCAAACCTCCAGCTCTCCCCGGAGATCCGGCTGCTCCCCTTTCCACCCGCCCAAAAATCTCCCACTCCGGCCGCCTCCCAACACCGAGAGATCGCACGGCCGACGCGATCGGCAGGCTTGGCGGACGTGCGCTTGGGCGGCGGCACCTGCCGGCAAAAAGCGTGGCGAGCCAGGCGAAGCATGTCGCGCCGGGCTGCGCCGTGCCGGGGCGCCGGAGCGCAGCGCCCTCGGCTTTCGAGCGGATGCGGATTTGGGCGGCCTCGCGAGGGCATGTATGGTGCGTTGCCCGGAGTAGTCGCCGTGGGTCGGCGTGCCAGTGTGCCGCCGCTGCCACACCCACCCGGCAGCTTCCGCTTCCACTTCACTTCCAAGCCCCCCCGGCCGCGCCGGCCGAACGTTTTCGACGTGCCTCGAATCCTGCAAGTGCCGGGTAGATCAGCTCGCCGGGGAATGTCACGGTGATGGATTGTTTTCGCCAAAATTCCTCCCCCACTACGTGTGAAACGTACTAACAACAAGGGTGGGAAAAATAAATCACCATGCTTATCGTAAGAACATCGTGTTCAATTTATTACTTTAGAGAGTTCAATCCTCTCGATCTCGATCTCTCAGTCCCTTTACCGTAAATGCCTTCCAATTGCTACATCAGGGAACGGGAATGTTCTACTCCATGATAATCATCACAATAACAGGTAACACAAAGGCCGGAGGATTAGTCCTAATCATTGCAAGTGCGTGGCACCTTCGCGGCAGCTTCCTCGGCAAGATTAGGGTGCCAAGACCATGCTAATAAATACCCTAGCCACTTCAAATTATTATTGGCTTAATAATCTAACACTCTGGCCATCTTGGATTTTGGATCGCTTAGCGAAAACCATCAGAGAGAGATATATATACGTCCAAAGGGAATCTATCGGAAACCAAACAAACACGTATCCAGTGAAGCAAAAATACTAAACAAAAGCTCCCTCACAGCGAATCAGGCGGGACCCAGCGACATGATGCACGGTGCCATTCTTTGTCCTCAAGCTCAAATGTAAATTTTTTTCCTTAATTTGTCAAGTAGATATATTTGAGAAAAAAAAGATGGGCATATACCCCATCGGCCATCGATCATGCTAGAAGCAAGTATAGAAAGATAACCCTCTTCATGCTCCAAGTTTTTATTTTCAATAGTCTATTGTATAATAGCGTTAAAAGATATTTATTATATATGTGAAGTTTGGAATCTATACAAAAGTACTGCAAGAATTTACATTAACCGATGCAATTGTAGTGTTTCAAAATGGGGACCGCCTTGAGCTCCGAACACCACACAAATTTGAAAGTTCTATATAGAAAGATCGCGTGCTCGGTGTACCTTAGCTCAAACAGTATGCGTACTTATTTTGTACCAGTAGCCTCACTGTTCAATTCTTTTTAAAATTCAGAATTATTCAATCCCAAAGCCAGCAAGATAGCTACTCCCTCCGTCTCACAATATAAGGACTTGAAGCATTCAAACTTCAGAAACAACAGTGAAGGAAAATGACCTCTATACCCCTCATTTTACACTATCCACCAACTCTCTACCCACTCACCAACCACATTTAATTTTGTCATATCCCTTCAAATCCTTATATTTTGATACAAATTTTGAATCTTCCACGATCTTATATTATGGGACTGAGGGAGTACGACTTTGAGATGGCAGCATGGCACGAACCCCAGGTCCACTTCCACTTGGCGCGCTATATATACGCGCAGCTAGCCTCCGCCCACTCCCATCACCCACAAGGAGTTCCAATCCGAGTTCCAATCACCGGCAACAGCAACCCCAATCAAAGAGAGCCCAGCTCCAGCTGTGTGTGCCCACGCCCAGCGGTCGAGCTCGAGCCACCGCCGCCGCCGCCGCCGACGACGACGACAGCGACATGGGCAACAGCTTGCGGTGCTGCCTGGCCTGCATGGTCCCCTGCGGCGCCCTCGACGTCGTCCGCATCGTGCACCTCAGCGGGCACGTCGACGAGTTCAGCTGCCCGGTGGCCGCGGCCTCCGTGCTCGCCGCGAACCCCAACCACACGCTCACCACGGCGTGGTCGCCCTCCGGCGCGCCCGGCTGCGCCTCCAAGAAGCTCGTCATCGTGTCGCCGGACTCGGAGCTCAAGCGCGGCCGCATCTACTTCCTCATCCCCTCGGCCACCCTGCCAGCGGACCGGAGGAGAAAGAAGCAGGGCAGCTCCAAGAAGAGCGGCGGCGGCAAGCGGCCGAGCCGCCACCACCACCACCACGCCAAGAAGAGCAGCGCCGGCGACACGGCAGAGCAGGACAACTACCTGAGGGAGCTGCTCTCTGAGAAGACCGCGTCCAACGGCGGCCACCGGAGACGGCGGAGCGGCGCCCGCGTCGGCGTGTGGCGGCCGCAGCTCGAGAGCATCGTGGAGGAGGCCACGGATTAGAGAGCTCGAAGAGCTCTCTCTTCCCCTTCGATCGTCTCGCTGGCTTATATTCTTTTGGTTTTCTTTCTGATCTGCCGATGTGAATACCATGATCGAGGACGTGTGCCCGTCTGGCCGGTTCTTCACCTCTCGATCCCCTGACGACTCTGTATTGCGATGTCCAAAGGGTTGAGCGGTCTTTAGCACGGGAGATGAGGGGGGGGGGGGGGATTGTGACAAAATAAATTGTAAGAGCCCCAAACTGTACAGAGATTTGGTTGAGTCCATCCGAAGTTTCGAACAAATTTGTCATCTGTTAACTTTTCTCTGTTTAATTTCTGCCCACGTACACCAATAGAAAAACTGACATGATGGAGTGGAGGGCATTCAGTGCTTTAAAGCTCAAGTAAAATGGAGAAATTTGGAAGCAAATTACATGGCTAACAATCATACGTACTACTTCAAATTAAATAGTACTCCTCTGGTCTATGACTCTATACGTGCAACTTAGCTTGAATAACGTGGACCAAAGAGAGATCCAGAGCAGGAAAATGGAGATGAACGTGTAGGTTCCTTAGATTATGCAAAGTTGCAAACCTTTGGATGTTTAAAAATCTACCCTGATTCTTGGCGTTGCCTTGACGAAGCCAACATAACATGGGGCGCCCATCGTGTTCTCACTCACAAGCCATTTCGGTGTGCTCGATCACCTCAACAGCACATGCACTCGCATCATAGATAATTTACACAAAGATTCGATGAGTTCTTCTGACGCTGGTGTGCTAGATTCCGCTTAAAGGATTGCCAATGCAAATACACGGAGCAGAAACTTCATCTAACAAGCTTACGCAGCAGAAAGAAACTGGAAGCTTGCAATCTGTTAAGCTGTGCTAGATTTCGAGTCTTTTGGGCCTAGAGGCTTTGTTGGGCCCATGGCGCGGTTCGGCCCGTAGAGGAGACATTTGAAATTTGTGCATGAGACCAGTTAGTTGACTTGGAAAAATTTACGGTCAACAAACCTGAAAGCGCACTATTTTAGTTAAGTCAAAAAATGCACGCTCGCCCTCGTCGGTCCCCCTCCTCTGCCCTCCGGTGGCCTCACCGGCGCCGGTAGGAAGAGGAGCGGGGACCCGTTTTTTTCGTAGGATCAGTTTTTTTTAGGTTTGGTTTCCAGCGACATCAACAAGGTGGTGGTGAAGATGACGTTATGGAATAAGGTCTCTCCGGCCTCTTCCTACCTCGACGACGTTCTTTTCGGTGCCGGCGAAGGGCCAGTGAGAGTTGGTTCTGCCAGATCTGTAGATTCTCTTCAGATCTTTGCAGTTGGTGTGTTCGTCAGGAGATACAGTTTGCTGTTCTTTGTTGTGGCGGTTCTGATCTCTTTTTTCTATCTGTTCTTCGTCAAGTTTCGGTTTCTTCAACCCGCTGGCTTGGTGATCGGGGATTGCAAGCCTGCGTTGCTTGGGGTGTTGCCCCAGCCGATGTTCTTTCAGTGTTTGCTAGATCTCGTTGTAAGCAGCGGGTGGTTTTTCCGGTCTTCAAAGCCTTGTGTGGCGATGGCGTTTGCATGTGCTTCTTTCCCCTGTTGCCTTTCCAGTGCATTTTTCAAGCTCTGGTGGACGACGAACTTTAGAAGGAAGAAGACGACCAGAGTGCTCTTCAATGTAATTTTATTTTATTTGCGTCGTTGTGTGTCAGGCTGTCTTTCCTTTGTACTGTAATTTGTTTTCCTTGATATGAATCAGATATGAGTACACCCATTGGGTGTCTCTCTCTAAAAAAAAAAGAAGATGCTCTGGCCATTGGGAATGGTGCTGTAGCACTAGGCGAGGTAAAGCTCGTACAGGCGTAGTACGTCACTAACACGCAGCCTCCCGTTCTCTGGTCATACAGCAAGGGGTGCTGATAAAGAAGCATCGATCGCCCTCCTGGATCAGCTGCCATTTTCTCCAACGATTTTCGTCACATGACGTGTTTACCTCTCCGTACTCCGGGGAAAACTCGCTCACGGACCAGACCAGCTAGCTATCTGCTGGTTCCTCGATGGCTCGCTCCATCACTTCTCAATCGTTTCCAGGGGCAGAAGAAGAACCCAAGCAGTCTCGGCGCAGACGCTCCTAATTTCGTCCGCCGCAACAGCGTCGCAGCCGATCGGATCCTAACACGAACGTGCTCCTGCGTACGTAGCTCACATCGTTTGTTGCGTCGTGGAACCCTCGACAAATTTAGCAGCAAAACCGGTGACCGTGTCAAATGCGAACGCGACGTGCAGGGCATCGGCGACCGAGTTGTTGCCTGCCTGCCTCTCGCCGAGAGTTGCCCGGCGTGATCCCTCGACCGCACGCTCTGGCGCCCCCGAGCCCGATACCGGCTGACCGCCTCAACGAACGTCCTCGGAAGGGGACGGGGGCGGGCGCCGCGACCGCTGCTCTGTTTGATCCGGTCCTGCGTGCCACGCCACGCCACGCCACGGCGCGCCGCGTGCCCGTCCCATCACCCATATGCCCCCATCCAACGCCAACACACAGCTCGAGGCTGGAGCGCGCCGCCGGCGCGCCTAGCGAGCGGCTGCCTCCGCCCGCCGTCTCCGCGCCGCCCTCGCGAGCCACGCGTTCGGTCCGTGACCCGGGGCTGCGCTTGCGCTAGGGAACGCGCAAATCGGTCGCCGACGGACGATGGCAACGTTTTCTTCTGGTGCCCGTATCGACCCTCTCGAATGGCGCAGGGCTCGTGAAAAGCTACTCGCAACCTCTCAATCCGGCAGCGGCAGGCCCCCGAGGTCCGAGGAGCAACGTGAGGAGTGCCATGGTTGCCAGTGTTTGTTGAACAGATTTTGACCTCGCTCGCCGTCGCCGCGTGAAATTTAAGTGTGGCTGACTTCGCATGGCCTTGCGCCCTTGCTCCGTTGTTCAGGGAGACTATCCGCATACAGAATGCAACCGTTTGTTTTCGGACACACACGGTCCGTTAGAAACAGGTACTCCTGAGTTAGGTATGGAGGAACCGTGGTCAAAATCCACGGTCAAATCCTTGTAAATAAACGTTTTAAAAAACACATTTACGAGGGACCAACAGCATGCTGAGGGCTGCTGTGCTGACCGATTCCATATTTGTACTCATTGCGTTTGGGCCGTGCGTACGTGCAACTGACATTGGAGGTGCCATTGGGGTGGTAAGTGCAGTTTGGCAGGGAAGCGAGGTTGGTTATGTGATTGTGCTAATAAGTGCAGTGGCGAATCCAGGACTAGGTGGTAGAGGGGCTCTCCTTCCTCTTCTTCTTCCTTCTTCCTACTTCTTCCTCTTTCTCCTCAAAATTTCTATGAAAAATTTGGAAGGTTTACATGGGATTCAGGGTGGTAGGGGGGCTGGAGCCCCCCCTGACCCACTGCTGATCAGCTGCTGAATAAGTGTTGAAGTATATGAATGGATTGGTCAGATATCCTTATAGGTTTTAAATTTGAACTAGCTGTTGCGATGTATTTTCTTTTACAACACGGAATAGATGCAGAAGGTTGCATACAAGAGTACCTTTACGAGCATCTCTGAAAAACTAAATCAACAAATCCTCAAGATTGACAAAGTCATCACCAATATCTCGCTATCGAGAGACATGTCGCCTAACACTGAAAGAATAGCAATAAATTCAGAAAAATGCGAGCATTATAGGCAAGTTCCACCACAACGAATCTTACCAGCTAAGCTACGCTCAATTCGCATACATGACTTAGTTAACTGATCTATGTATTTTGCTGGTCGTTTTATATCTTTTTGCAATATCTACGCAGCAAAACAACCACAACAAAGGTCGATCCATTTGAATCTTTAACGATGTTCTATGATCTAAATTCAATTCAATTTTGAATACAACATTTTCATGCGAAAAAAAAAATCTTAGAACAAAACTGTCGATACCCTTCTTCTACCTTATCCTGTGTCCTACACTCCTACTAGTATCCTTTTCTTCCCCCCTCCACGTGTTAACGGAGGCACCACCCTTTTGGCAACCCTCTGCCGACGTGGATGGATGGAGGCCACCAAACAAATAAAGTAATCTGTTCAACCCTATCCTAGATACAACAACCCTACGCAACGAAACAATTATGGACACCACGTCATCTCTTCGCCATTTCCCGCGATGTCTTTGTCCGCGGTCCTTGTTCAGTCAGTCAGTTGTACATCATCGACTGCGGGAAAAACATGTCCTCCCTCGGCTCCTCCTTGGCCCTCGACGCGTGCATGGCGTCGTTCTGCCTCTGCTGCTGCCGGTGCTGGTTCATGTACGACCCCATCGCGTTGTCGAAGCCGGACGAGAAGCCGAAGCCGCCGCCGCTGCCGCTCTGCGCCGGCGCGCCGTACGAGCTCTGCCCGCCGAACCCGTACTGCTGAACCGTATGGTAGGCCATGGCCGGCGGCCTCACGCCGGCGGGCGCGGCGAGGTAGTTGTCCGCTGTCGGCGGCGGCGGCGCGGGCCGGTACAGAGCCGCGGCGCTGCCCCGCGCGGCGGGCACGTCGTGGTTGTGCTTGCCCTCGTACGTGGTGATCACGGCGCGCAGGTCGTGCGACGCGCGCTCCACGTGCTTACGCACCGGGCACCCGGCCGTCGTGCACTTGTAGTAGCTCCTTGGGTTGGGGTTTCCCTTCACGACTTTCTGCCCGTACTTCCTCCAGCGGTAGCCGTCGTCGAGGATGTCGATGTCGCTCATGGTCTGGACAACGACCCTCGGCTCGCGCACCGTGCGGTTGCCGGCCATGGAGATGCCCTCGCCGTCACCGTCTTTCCTCCTGACAAAACCAATACGGATTCAGTTCCACTTGCGTTCCGATAATCAATTAACAACGCAACAGAGACAACTTGGCGCGCGGAGAAGACTTTTGTGAACCGATCGAGCACTCACCATCTCTTGGAATCCGGCTCGTCCTCGTCGAACACGTCGCCGCCGCCGCCGGCGTTCCCGCCCCGCGGCGAGCCCGCGCCGGCGGCCTCGTCGTCCCCGAACGACGCCGAGGAGTTCTCGGGCGTCGCGACGGGCGTGCCGCCGAACGAGTGCTCCGACGCGTCGCCGCCGCCGCCGCCCTGCAGCAGCAGCTGCGCCGCCGCGCTGGAGTTCCTGCGCGTGTTCTGCGGCTTGGCGTGGTTGTGCGTGCCCTTGTACACGATCTCGGTGATCTGCCCGTCCAGCGACCGCTCCACCTTCTTCTTGGTTGGGCAGCTCGGGAAGGTGCACTTGTAGTAGCTGCGAGGGTTCTCGCTCCCCTTCACCTGCTTCTGCCCGTACTTGCGCCAGTTGTACCCGTCGTCCGACGACCGCCTCTGCGACTGCGTCTGCTGGCTGTACCCGCCGCCGCTCGCCGGCACGTGCGGCGCCACGATCGCGCCGGCGTCCGACGACCCCGCTTGGAACGGTGCGCCGTAGGTCGCCTGGTTGGAGCCCGCGTCCATGCCTTGCTGCTGCTGGTAGCCCCATGACTGCTGCTGACTTCTGTAAGCTTCTTCACCCTGAAGTGTTGCAAAGGATATTAGTATAATTTTATCTTTGACAATTTAGTATAAACAAAAAGATTACGGGATCATGACATGATGCTTCCCCAAGTGTTGTTTTATATTTGCGTGCTTAGTTAACAAATTAGTCTAGGAGATACTATTACTATATATGCTTGCACTAGCAGTAGTCTCTTTTGGACAAAGTCAGCTAGCTAGGAGCCCACGAGAGGGTGACAGCAGAGGGGGTGAAATGAATGGATGGTGATCTCACCAGTGGGGCCGCCGGTGGCTGCTGGAAAGTCGTCGTCGTCCGCACGGCCTCTTCGGTCGTCGGCGCCGTCTGGAACGAGAAGTCTGGGTACGGCTGCCTCTGCTCCTCCTCCTTGGCGCCTTGCTCCGCGCCCTGCGGCTGCGGCGACAGCCAGCTGAACTGCTGCGAGGCGAATGCGTTCGTCGTCGGCGACGGGAAGAACTGCAACGTGCAAAGCGCATTAGCATTCCACGTAGCAACGACGACATGTGGTGTAGCTAGCGCGACAAGTCAAAGCGCCCCACGGCCGCGCGACCACTCCCCGCGCGGAAATGGCGAAGGCAATGGCGGCGGTGCGGGCTCTAACGGGGGGTCGGCCCGTGCTTACACTGGAGGTGAGGAGTGCCGGGGAGTCGAGGAAGTCGGCGGGGTTCAGGCCGCCGGGGATGTTGAAGAAGGACGACGGCGACAGCGGCAGGGACGGCGGGGTCATCGCCTTGTACCTCGACGCCCCGCCGGCCGCGCCCGCGGATCCCCCCAGCATGTCCGTGAAGCTCGTGCTCGCGAACGAGATAGAGCCGGGCCTCGAGTTCGCCGGCGCCTCGATGCTCCCGGACGACGAGGTGGTCATCGGGGCGGAACAAAGGCGAAGAATCACAGCTCGGGTGTCGGGATCGATCAAACCCGCGGCGGCGCGCTTCGACGACCGGTCTGTGGAGGTGTCGCGTGGTGTCCGGGCTGGCTGGCAACGTTGGAGGAGGACGATGAGGTGGGAGAGAAGAAAGGAAGGTGGAGGCGGAGGAGGAGGGAACGAACGAGAGCTAGAGCTGCCTTGGATTTGTTTGGACGGAGTTGCGCGGGGAGCTATAAAGGCTTGGAAACTTTGACTGTTGACCAGTCAAAGCTCGTGGTGTTTGACTGGCGGCGCGCTTGGGCCAGGCCAGCCTCGCGACGGGGTGACGCGGATGATACCCACCAGTAGCAGCGCGCAACCGTGGCCGCGCGGCGGCGA
Source organism: Cenchrus fungigraminus (assembly GCA_036936925.1). NCBI lineage: Eukaryota > Viridiplantae > Streptophyta > Magnoliopsida > Poales > Poaceae > Cenchrus > Cenchrus fungigraminus. The sequence goes on from CM072779.1 coordinate 14,826,960, forward strand.
CGTGGCTTCTGCCGTGCGAGGCGGGTGCGCGGGCGGGGTAGGGCTTCCGGTGAGCGAAGGAGTTGGTGGTCACGAATTGTTTCTTTGACCTGCTCAAACGTCCAATGGTATTGTGGGGATCAGATGGACGACTGTGATTCTATTAAACCAATTTTGCCTTTAAATTCGAAGTTTATTACCGATCTGAAAGCTCGTGATGAAAAGATTACATGAATTATATATGGAACTGATTTGGGTTTAATTATTTGAAGTTTGTACGTGTGCATGATCACTGACGGTTTTATATGATTCTTTCTTCAGTTGCTTTGGAGAACCGGGCATTTGCAATTAGAAAGTGTTTTCCAGTAACTGATGATTTTGCTAAACTTAGAGCCATTGGATTAAACTATGTAATTTAGATGGTCGAGATGATAACTTTTTCAGGCTATTGGAAATATCAGGTGCAAATCAGATACCCTGTGCAAACTTAAAAACTTTCAATCAAGACCACAAGATGATAACTATTGATTTTGCTAAATTTAGAGCCATTGAATTCCTTCTTTACCACAATAATCGATCAGCTCTTCTTCTTGTTCACTAAAGAAGAGTTTATTTGTACATTCGGAGTTGTTTATTATAAAATCAAGTGGGAGTGTGTTTTTGTACCCTTTTCCTATTTCTTATTCTTTTATGAATTCCTTCTTTACCACAATAATCAATCAATTCTTCTTCTTGTTCACCAACGAAGAGTTTATTTGTGCATTAAGAGTTGCTTATTATAAAATCAAGCGGGAGTGTGTTTTTTTACCTTTTTTTCTGTTTCTTATTCTTTTATGAGTTCCTTCTTAACCACAATAATCGATCAATTCTTCTTCTTGCTCACTAAAGAAGAGTTTATTTGTGCATTCGGAGTTGCTCAGGAGCGAAACCAACGGTGGGTCTAGGGGGCTGGAGCTCCTCGTACCACCTGCAGCTTCATGAGAGTCCCCTTAAGCCTCTCCTACAAATTTGTGGGGAAGAGGGAGGGACTGAAGGTGGAAGAGGAAGAAGCAGCAGTCTTTCCTAGCTTCACTACTGTATTTTTTGAGGAAATTCACCACTGTAGTTGCTTATTATAAAATGAAACGGAAGTGTGTTGTTTGACCCTTTTCCCTGTTTCTTTCCACTACTCGGTAAACTGCTTAGTGCCATAAGCAAGATTAGTAAGCGCATGTTAGGTAAAAGCTTTTCTGAACCTTAGTAAGATTTAACGCTGTATCATGTTGACAAATGACATATACACAATGAGATTCAGTAGCCGTGGACGAAGTGACGAAGCAAGGATACGAAAAGAGCAAAGTAACACAACCACATTCGGTCAAATTCAAATGTCGTTTAGAATGCGTTCGAGCCTGTGAGTTCGGCGCCAAATAGGGGCTATGGCTCAACCCGGTGAACTTAGGCACGAATTCAGGCGCCTCCTGGGCCACGGGCCATGTCGCTGATCTCCTTGAAAATGATTACACATTCAACAGGCATGTGATTCTTGAGAAGGGACGCATGCTACTGCATGTCTGCTTGCGAGTAGGCGAGGCATGTGATCTGGGAGGTGTGTAGGCGTGTTCAATTTGCGCGAGAAATCCTTCTCTGGCAGAATGGTTTTGATTGGTAGGCATGTGTTTCCTGCCTTCCAGGGAAGGCTCTGCTGGGATCCGTCCGGACTCGAAATTCAGTGCTCCGTGATATGATGAGCTAGCGGACTGGTAGGAAATCCAGCAATCCAATGAACTTGGCATGCATTAGACTATTAAAAATTCTGAAGAAAGAAAACAAAGCATCCTACCATCGATTTTGTTGGCTGGCGAGAATTGTCATAGGATATAATTTGCATCTAAGTTACTCGCCTCCGCCCCTCTAAAAAAAAGCTGAACTAACCCCAGATATGCATATAAATTATCTGTATTTTCCACTACGAAAATAACCTAAAATGAACCATAATTTACATCTTAGTTACCTAGTACATCCAACATTATTAAAAATAATCTACATGACCACCAAATGTGCACCTAAATTACACATATCTTCCTTTACTAACCAAAATACCTCTTTGTATGCATCTAAATTACCTATTCGTACCTATTAAATAAAGAATCCAACTCAAAGTATAAATACATCATTGTGTTGCCATGCAAACAGATTATCCAAATTCATGTTCCGCAATCATGACCTTAACGAGTCACATACCATCCGTGGTAACAGTTCATGTAAAATTATATGTATAGTCCATGGCAATTTTTGTTATAAGCTTCTACTTTATATAACTTTACTATATTTTTGCCTAAAATGGTATAACAGATAGTTTAGCTATAAGAACTACATTTTTTTTTAGAAAAGTATATGATTGCACTCATAGTTCTTGATAGAGGAAATAAGGTATCTCAGGCACCATACGCAGGCTAAAATGCTTGTTGCTGTCGGACCTAGATTCTAGATTATTATAAATAAAAAAAGAAGGTTAGGAATAAAAGATACAATAGGAAAATCTGTTCTTACAAATTGCAGCAAGCAATATCATTTCCTTTGACATGTATGTAACATAGGAGTATATCAAAATTGGCAAACCAAATATATTTTTTTTTGTAAAAATAGCAGTGGACAATAAATTTATCCAGATACTTTAAACACTCTTGAAATACCACGAGTTGATATGCCATTGTTTTTTAAATCCTCGGTGCTGACAAAAGAAGTTCCCGTGATCGTACTGCTGGTGCTGGCGAGCGGTTCTTAGCAGAAGACCATTCTTCAGCGCGACCAAGTCGCCAGGACAAAACAAAACGCCGTTCTTTGTGCAATTTTTTTTTTGCAGCTACACCCCCGGCGAACCAATTAACGACACCAGGTAGGGATCTCGATCAGTCCACTCGCGAATTATCCTCAAGTTTTCGGCGTCAGATGCTAAAGAGGCAGCAATCCTTTCGGCCCGCCTTCCCTTTTTCCTTAAAAAAAATATTTCACTCCGTTCTGCATTGGTGGCCGTAGACTGATGGGTCCACGGGCTGACGTTTCTATGCGGTGTTTGGTGAGCAGAGGAGGAGCAGCTGTTCTGTGCGGTGCGGTGCTGCAAAGAGCTTTTCCTCTCCTCTGGACAGACTCCTCCGTCGTCTCTATGCTAGAAAAAGTAAGATTTGTGGAAGCTTGGAAGGTGTGTGCTACCCATTAGATTACTGTAATGCTCCAGCTCTTTTTATGGGAACCGGTCCATGTTTCCGAATGTTCTAATGGCTCCCCCTTTTTCACTGGTCTGAATTCTCAGTAGCCTGTCTCTTCAGAAATGGGCTAGAATAAAGTTCAGAAAGCTGAACGAATTGGGCACGGTGGTGAAGTAACTGTCTGGCTTAGCAGTTCGTGTCAGTCAAGTACCTGTTGTTTTCAGTTCACTGTATGCTCGCCGATGCAAGCGCATGCGTCGCTCGCTGCACAAGATTCCGCCTCTGCACCGTCGCGTAAAACAAAGCACCTGAACTGAACACGCGTGCTCGCTAAGGAAAGATCGTAACTGCTGACATGCAGATCGGCAACACGATCAGTACAAGACTGAAGAGAAGCGAGACCTGCTGAGGCATACGCTTACAGAATACACGACGTTAACCTTCTTAAGTTCAACTCTGATAATAGACACCCGTATACGTATGCGCTGTGTTAATTAGCGAGAAAATGAGGCCTACGCGTACAGAGTACGCGGTGACGCACATGTTTGCGTACTTGTAATTAAGCCACCTCGTTAGTTAGTTTCTTTCTCCTGTTATTATCCTATTTTATTTGCTTTCAAATCCAAACAAGCTCGACTGAATGGGGTTTAATTTGGGCTGACCCAATGGCATATGACCCCTGGTTAATTAGAGCTGGAACATGTCTGGCAGGTCTCCGAGCGTTGAGAAATGAGAACGGTGACATTCCAATAAACTCGGTTCCTCCTTGTAAACAAGGGACTGAAACTGAATCCTTTTAAATGCAAGTACATTGGACTTGGAAATGAAGCAAATGCCATCGACCATATATCAAATCAAGGGCCGTTGATCTTTCCTCACGGCGGTGCGGTGCGGAGACCGGAGAAAAGTTTCCGGGAAGATGTTGGCCTCCCGACCGGAGACAAAGATCGGAGAGCACCGCTCCGTACCGCCGTCGATCGATCGCCAGCCCTAGCCCTGCTGTGTCGCATATCGCAGCTCGCGAATGCACCGACTGACGCTGATGCCTAAGGCCCTGTTTAGTTCCCAAAAAAGTCTCAAAATTTTCGCATTGAAGATCGTGCCACCTCCCACAGAACACGTTTCGTAATGCAAAATTTTCACCATTTTCCCAAAAATTTCACTGAACTCGCCAGTAGCTCCTCGTTTCTTGTCGCGCGCGCAAGCAGGTTCCGATCGCTGTTGTATTGTTACTATCTCCTCTGCCTTGCGAGCTACTGCAACAGTCTAAACAGAAGAGTATTGCAGGCACGTGCTTCTCCATCTCCCTTCTGTTCATTTTCCATCTAAACACCGCGATACGGCACTCGTTTATGACTTGCGAATGAATGAATAAATGATTGATGGATCGATCGAACAGTTTTGGGAAAGTTCTGGATATATCTTTGCGAATTGCATGGACAGCGTGCTTTCACGCGGCATCTGACGAGTTTGGCATGGCAACGGCACCCCAAGCCCAAGCTAACGGAACTGTTCAAACGGGGTGACCCCGTACACAAGACAAGAATGCCAGCGATCTTTCTGAACCAGGAGGGAATGAGCACCGGCCGCGTGACACGCGGGGAAGGAGAAGCTAACACACAGGCCGGTGAGCCGCTGTAACTGTCACTGTCAGCAAACAGCAGGGAGAAGGCGGTAACGACGCGGCGGTCTCTCACCGGATGTCGGGGGAACCGAGGCAGGCAGGTCAGCCGATCGTCTCGCAGATTCGCAGGTCTGGATCAACGTCTGGGGAGGCGGAAATGGTCAAGAGGCAGCGGTTATCAGGCAACCTGGTTGACACGTTCTCAAATTAATCGGCAGGTTTATCATGCACCTACAGTACGTATGACCTACGAGACCGTAAACAAGTCGGTACGATTTGCATGGAGATCCCACACGTCTGGTAATTAAACACACAAGACCGTGTATGATATGATCCCACACGACTGGCATCAATGCAAGCAGCAACTGGGGCATAGCAGTAACCGGTTTTTCACAGCATGTGTGTTTGTTGTTTATTTCTATACATCTGCAGTGTATGAAAAGCTCCTGGTGCACAAGCAAAGCAGACTAACTGATACTACTTACTTGCTAGTAATTAGCTAGTAGATGGTAACTCAAGTTACCAGTAGTAAGTAGCATGATCTTCAGGTAGTAACTACTGTAGCTAGCTAAACTGATTGTCAGAGTGGGAAACCATCAGCCATCAGCTCTCAACCTTCCGCCCAGGAGGTTGCAGTCTTCCCAATCTTGTGGAGAGCCTTGACGACTTCCTCCGATGTAACGTTTCCTGTCACGGTGACCTTGTTTATCTCTGTGTCCAGCTGATAGCTCTCCATATCTGCACCACCCATTTGTGCACAATTAGATGCATGATTGATGGTTGAAGATGCAAGTCCTGAAACCTGAAATCGAATGATTGTATGGTATGGGGGAGAAGAGCAGAGTTGAACACAGGTTTTACCGTCGATCGTTTTGATGGCCTTCTTAATCGCCTTGATGCACCTTTCACAGTGCATTCCAACCTTCAGCTCCACCACCTGTACCCAAAGATGACTTTCAGACTTGATATTGTTGTGCACAACTGCATACCAGCACGATATATACTTCAGGATTCAAGTAGTTCATGTAACAAACAAAAGAGCCTTAAGGCCGGATATTAATCCTTAATCTAAAAACAAAGAGCCGAACGCAACTTACAGCCATGGTTTCCAGAGAGTATAGCAGGAGACTGCTGTGCACAAACTCCTCAAACAGCTTTCAACAGAAGAGGCCCATCTCTCTGCATCCTGGAGCATATATATAGCTGCATCCGTACCTTTCTCTATCATGCAAGCAACTCTACTTTTGTTCTCCACCGTGAAAAATAAAGCAAGCACTTTACAATAGTTCGTGGGATCAGGCATTTCACACTTAAAAAGGAGCACTTCATACAGCCAACGGCTATAATATAGGAATAGGCCGGGTAGATAAGAATCTGCTTTTTGTCTTTTGAACTGTCTCCAACCAACTCCTTAAGTTACTGATTACATTAGATGAGTTACATAATTGCTCTATAAGAGGCTTAAACCTGCTATTGACATAGCGACCAAACATTATAAACTTGAAATAGGTCAGTTTAAAACATCTGGTATAAACATAACATTTTTTTACATCTATATGCCGCTGTACTTCCTGAGATCATTGCCTACTAATTACATTTTTTTCTTTTCAATATAAATCAGCTAAATGACTAACTAAACAGAAATTGGCAACGGAAGAGCATATATACTGCTGAAAAGGTGGTGTCAATCAAAGAACAAGAATAACAACTTGGCTACTTCCAAACACCATAACTCAAATCATCCTCTAGCAGTAGGTTAGCTTTTGAGCTGGATGCTACCATTCGCCACAACTTCTGAATCAATTCTTTCCCTCTCCCTACATTCTATCACTGGTTGGATGGGTGGGACCATTTCACCATCTGCCGTGAGTTTGACACTGATACAATTCCCTTCTTCTACTCCTGTAGAGACTGGCAGTTCGGTCACAACTGTCGATCCTGATCCGTTCTCCACATCACCACCTTCCATCAGTTTCTCATAGAAGTTCCCATCCTTTGCATCGTATAGGTTTGCAGTGCGCACCTCCTGCGCAAGAGCGCATGGCCAGCAGAACAGCCACTGCACATAGTCTGTCAATGATGCTGATCCACAGAACCACCTGCTTCTGGGCAGCCGAAATGTCTTCCTCATCTGGATCCTCCAGAAACCCCCATACAGCAGGCCAAAGAAACACAGGATAATCCCCGCAGCACCAATGAAATCACCAAGGACGTAGCTGTGGATGTTCATTGCTGTGATGTTGAACAACCAGAATGGTGTGACACATAGCAGCAGGAACGTGAATGTGTGCACATACATGTTGCCAAACCCAAGTCGCTCCATGTTCCAGCCGAACACACAGAACGTGAAGAGGAAAGAGAGGTAGCAAGCTGTGGGGTCCTCATTGCAATCAAACAGACCGCCTGCCCACGCGGGATTGCTCACCACTGTTCTTGTTTCTGATGACTCGACTAGAACCGTGTCCAGTAATTTGGCTTCATCAGACACATCCTCACAGTCTTTGCCAAGAGGGCTGTACACTGTGTACACTCCAGCAAGAACTGGTGCAGCAATGCCTAGGACGAAGAAGAAGTTGTCAGCAAACTCAGAGCGTGATTTGCTGGGGTAGGCCCAGTAGAGGCTACAGTCGGCATACTGGGAGATGCAAGTGATGTGGAGGAGAACCACTACAAAGAATATGTGTGCTCGCTCATTGGGACGGCATGCCACGTTCTTGCAGTAATATTTTCTGAGCTCGACCGCGTCCTCTGGCTGCCACAGGTAGAGGAGAACAGTATGGTGGATTACTTTTGGGTGTTCGTATATGCTCAAGAGGGTGAAGAGGGCGTTAAGGATTTGATTGTCAATCTCTATCCATTGGTTTCTTAAGGACTTGGAAGGGAATGCATCATTCAGCAGTCCTAACAGAAGCAAGATTAACATGGAACCAGCAGCACCAACACAGAGCACCCATATTAGGAGAGCCATGTGCATAGGATGCTTGAGCCATTTCTTGCATATGCTGAAAACTGAACTCCAGTTGATTGTTCTGATGAAGTGAACATGAAGATTGCCGTGAATGCTGGAGGATGGCAGCTGAAAATTTACCAGTGGCGAACAAAGATTAATCTTCTTTATCCATTGCACCGAGGGAGTGGCCTTCAGCAAATCAAGAAGCCGTCGTTCATGATGGTCCGTCCCTTGCACTAGTCCATCATCAACCGAGATATGATATCCAGTCAGAATTGGTGAATTTGGATCTGAACATGACACATTTTCTATGTCATCTGCAGAGTTATTCTGAGCCATTTACGATGTGACCGAGACTTGTAGGTATGCAAGTTGCAAGTGCATTGGATGTTCAACTTGAAGCAGCTTGTTAGAGAAATTATGGCCTCTGTTGAGCGTGTGAAAAAGGAAGCAAGTTAGGATACCAGATATGGCTTCAAGTAGGCTGAATATGCGCAAAACGTAACTACAAAGACAACATCACAAACGGTGCATACCAATAGAACTAGAATAGACGTAGGATGTTAACAACATAATATGTGACTAGCAAACTACTTCATTCAGCAATTTCAGCAAGTTTACAATCAAGTGTATGCCACTAGACCTATCCTGGTTTTCTGTGATGATCGGCAAAAGTGGGTTAATCTTCTGAGTTACACATACAAAGCATAGGCACAAAAAGGAAGAGTACCGAATCTAATAATTTCACGCAAACTGATTATAGAAGCATACCCATGAGGCCACGGCGCAGATGAACATACCTCTGTATCGGATTGAGGAGGTAATCCAGAGCTGGAATCAGAGGGAGAGCTGACAGAATGATCAGACCCCGCAGCGCAGCAGACCCCAATGATCCTGCAAGCAACTCGAGACGAACTGGTGTTGGGGAGGGACCCTGAGCTAAAGGGAAAGTGGCAGGCAGGCTATTGAGCATTTGAGCCTCAATAACTCAATTCTTGAAGAAAATGGCACCGAATTCCAGTCAAGCAGACGGAAGAAAGAAATTATGGCCGAAGCTGGCGACTTTAATTCCCTGGACGGCACAGCCCCGGCAACCGTCACATCTCCGCGGGTGCAACCGGCAAAGCGGGTGGGCAGCTTCACACATCTGACGTCACTCGAAAGCAATGCCGACGAAGTGCTTCCTGCGCGCGTGCGACCAAGGTAAGCAGGTCAATTTTGGGAGGCGTGGTGTGTTGTGGTGCGGAGTGTGCTCACGAAGCAAATGCTCTCCGGTAGTCCGGTCAGACGAAACCGGCGGGCGTTGAAGATGGGGGAAAGCCCGCCGCGGCGCCGCCGTACCTGCGCGAGGCCGCACCGGCGCACCGCAAGATTGACCGCGCGTCTCCAACTCCAAGATCCACTTGCTATCTAGAGACTGTCCTGTTGCTGTGACGAGGCATGGATGCAAGTGAGGGAGAAACAGAGAGTGAAGATCAAGAAGAGAAATGGAGGATTTGGGGCACATGCGCGCACCTCGAAGCTTCCGATTCTCAAGGCTGTCAAAAAAAAGCTCGAGGCTCGTGAATCGATCGAATTCGGCTCGCTAAAAGCTTGATTCGAGATCGGCTCGTTTGCTTGTCGAGCCGAGCTCGAGCCTGACTTGAGGCTCGCGAGCTTCGACGAGCCGATCTCGAGCTATTCGTTAAGGCTCGACAGTAGAGAGCCAACAGAAATCGCACCTAATTTTCCCTCCCTCGTGCGCTCGTGCCCCCGCCTTCCGACTCAAAAACAGTCGGTCCCACAATCGGGGTGGCCGAATCGGCAGATATTTCCACCACCCACAGGGGTCCCACAAGACAGTCACGAAGTCCACCAAAAGCAGTCTGCGGTCCCCGCTGATCTAGTCCCCAATCTCTCGTTCCTCTTCTCAGGCCTCCTTGGTGAGGCGGCCGCCGCCCGCCGGCACCATCCCGCACCCCATCGGCCGTCGCCCCTCCACAAATCTCGTGCTCCCTTCAAGCGGCAGCAAGCTCGAGGCCGGATCCGCTGACCACCATGGAGCGCAGAACCCCTCCTGCTCCACCTTGAGTCCCTGAAGCTCCAAGAACACGAACCTCTATCTGCCTTCCTCTGCACAAAGTCGGCAGTTCGATCGCAGTAGTAAGTCATCAACAAGCAAGAAAGCAACTGAAGGTAACACATTCCCTTTCCTCTTCACTTGGTGCTCCCCTATCTTGTTTTATTTTATAGATCCACACAGATCTTATTCTCGTTGGTAGAATTGAACTATTACTGTGTATGCTTTCATAACTACGATAGCGAGATCTGAGAAATATGTGTATGCTTTAGGGATAGAGACCTTTTGCACTCAGGTAATTTCTAATTGCACTCAGGTGGGGTTCAACCTTCAAAATGCTACAATCTGCTTTTCATTATCGTGCTGCCTTTGATGTTTATGCTACTGGAGATGCTAACTATAAGTGGCTGCCAACAGAAGAGGAATGGAATCTTTATACCAAAGTCAATGATGTCCTATCTGTTATTCACAAGGTTACAGAGGAGTTTTCAGGTTCACTCTACCCTACCTCTAATCTATTCTATCCTCACATTGTCAATGTCAAGAAGGTGCTAGGACAACTGAAGAAGTCAGAAACCATAGTGCTTAAGAAAATGGCAGATGCAATGCAAGAAAAGTATGATAAGTATTGGGGGCCAGAATGCAATACTTTGTTTGCAATAGCTGCAATTCTAGACCCAAGAAGAAAAATGGGCATGATCAAGTTCACATTTCCGTCCTTGTATGAAGAAAGTGAGCTTCCGGACAAACTTGAAAAAGTGGAATCCACATTGAATGCTTTGTATGCCTCATATGAAAGTGAATATAACAAAATCATGTCTGTTGCAAAGGAAAATGATCAAGCTTCTCAGCATAACAGTACATCTGTTAACACTTCTGGTGTGGTCTCTGCTGATAGTGAATGGGAAGAGTTTGTGAAAGCCCAGAATGCATCCAACCCTTCCAAGTCTGATTTAAGAAAATACTTGGATGATCCAGTTGAGGTTATTCCTTCGGAAAATTTCAATATACTTCAGTGGTGGAGGATGAATGAACTTAAGTATCCAGCTGTGGCTAGGTTGGCAAAAGATGTTCTCACTATCCCAATTACCACGGTCTCATCTGAGTCTTCTTTTAGCACTGGAGGCAGAGTCATTGATGCTTATCGTAGCTCTCTACTCCCAACAACAGTGCAAGCCTTGGTGTGTACATCAAGCTGGATTAGGCGAGGTCACCACAAAGCTATCGATGTGGTGAGTTTTTCTGTGACAATAACTGAATCTCCTGTTTGTACATGGCTATGGTGTGGCTGTGCATATTTATTGTCTGATCTGATTACTTCATGCTCTTGCATAGGAGGGGGATGTTAAATCCATTGCTCTAGCAACAGGTGAAACTCCTATGGAAGTTTAAAAGTGGGTAACAATTAGTTACTAGTTTATCAGGTATGCACTTGAGAACTTGAGGTCATGTTAATTATTTACTCTTCTTGTATCAGTTCTGAGGTTTGAAATTACCATGCAGGATAGCAGCAAGCCAGCACTGATTGATTGGAGTGAAGACCTTGGAGGTCGTGATAGTTGAAGTATTTTGGCGAGTTACTTGGACTTGGACAGATTTTGCATAGAGTCCAATTGCGTCAATGGCTAGTAGTATTTTGGGTAGCCTGTCGACGAAGCCTCTTTTGCTAACTATAGTAGTGATATTAATTGAGACTTATTTAAGACGTTGTATGCTGCTGCTGTTATTTGTAATCAATATAATCGTATAAGACATCATTTCTGTCATGTACTTTGTAAATTTGATGTGAGCTCGTCACCTGAGCCAACAACTTCTTGCTTGCTTCACCTCTGAAATCTGAAAGTTTGAATGGTAGTTGTTGACGAGCTTAGTCGAGCCGAGCTCGAGCTTTCACGATCTTCTCACGAGCCGAGCTCGAGCCTGTCTTTAAGCTCTCAAGGATCTCAGGCTCGGCTCGAACTTCTACCGAGCTCGAGCTTGAGGTTGTAGGCTCGCTCGAGCTCGGCTCGTTGACAGCCCTACTGGAGAGGGAGAACGAAAATTGAATTTATATATATATTTTTTTCTTTGATTTCTGAAAAATAAATAACGAAAACAAAAATTATGAGAAATATACATATGTCGCCGTACCACACGGCGGCAGGGACTCCTACCGTCGTGTGGACGGCGGCAGGGGTGCCGCCAACGGTCGGGGGGACTGCCTGTGGGGTCAGGTTCCTACTGTCGTAACCCACGACGGCAGGAACCCTACCGCCGTGCCACACGGCGGCAGCCTCACCCCTATATAAGAGGCGACGGCTGCCGCCACCCCTCCTCCCTCCCTCTCTCCTCCTAAATCTTCGGTTTTCAACCCTTTGGAGCACTTGACTCAGATATGTTTCTAACTTGAGTGTAATTTAGTTAGTGTAGTTAGTTAGTTTAGTTTAGTTAGTGTAGTTAGTTAGTGTAGTTTAGTTTGTTTAGTTAACTTAGTTTAGAAATTTTAGAAATTATTGAAATTTTAGAAATTTTAGTTAATTCAAATAAAATTCGTAGAAAATAGTTATAATTCAAATAATTCGTTTAAATTGATATAAAATTCCTAGAAAATAGTTATAATTCAAATAATTTGATTAAATTCACATAAAATTCTTAGAAAATAATTATAATTCACATAATTCGTTTAAATTGATATAAAATGCGTAGAAATAGTTATAATTCCAATAATTAGATTAAATTAATATAAAATTCTTAGAAAATAGTTTTAATTCACATAATTCGTTTAAATTGATATAAAATTCCTAGAAAATAGTTATAATTCAAAAATTAGATTAAATTGATATAAAATTTCTAGAAAATGGTTATAATTCACATAATTAGATAACAATTTATTTAAAATTCTTAGAAAATAGTTTTAATTCACATAATTCGTTTAAATTGATATAAAATTCCTAGAAAATAGTTATAATTCAAAAAATTCGATTAAATTGATATAAAATTTCTAGAAAATGGTTATAATTCACATAATTAGATTACAATTGATTTAAAATACTTAGAAAATAGTTTTAATTCACATAATTCGTTTAAATTGATATAAAATTCCTAGAAAATAGTTATAATTCAAAAAATTTGATTAAATTGATATAAAATTTCTATAAAATGCTTATAATTCATATAATTAGATTACAATTTATTTAAAATTCTTAGAAAATAGTTTTAATTCACATAATTTGTTTAAATTGATATAATTCAACTAATTGATTAAATTTTGTATTTTTTTGCAGCTATGGCTCAGGCGCCGTTAGAGTACGTACGGCCGGAGTTGTTCGAGGAGGCGGTGGACCGGCACCACCGCTCGTACGTCTCGGCCGTTCTTGGACAGTCGCCCGGCAGTATACGTTGCCGGACCACCCGCACGTTGATGCCGATACACCAGCGGTGGATTCTGAAGTACGTAATTCATTTTTAATATTTATTTATGTTTCTTTACAATAGTAATTGCGTTAAGTAAATTATTTTTGTTTTTTTATTTCAGGCTACACGCTGCAGGACTTCTGCCTTTCATGTGATGATGGACCTTTGTGTGTGTGCAGGCTGACTACATGGCGGACGAGGCCGAGGACCAGACGTCGGACAGGTTTCTGGAGGTGTACCTGCTCTGGCTGTTTGGGTGGGTGATGTTCTGCGAGTCAGCAGGAGACTCGGTGTCGAGGTGCCTGCTCCCCTGAGCTCAGAGGATCGCCGACTCCCCCCTCGACGAGATGCCGCAGATCAGCTGGGGCAGCGCTGTTCTGGTCGCTACCTACAGGGGGCTGTGTTTGGGCGTGGCGAAGCCGGCGAGTAGGGAGGGGATCCTCCTGGGTTGTCCTCTCCTGCTGCAGATGTGGATCCATGAGCGGTTCGACATCGGTTGGCCCAAGGCCGACCTCTCGGATTACGACCCGCTGCCAGCAGACACCGACCCAGCGGATCTCCCCACCATGGGTTCTCTGTGGTGCCTCCGGAAGGTAATGACCTCCCTTATCGTTTTCTTCGCTTAATGAGTTCTTTAGTTCGATTCAATTAACTTTTCATGTTCTGTGCAGCACGTTTGGGCTGGGGAGCAGGCGAAGAAGGCGTACAAGGACTTCGTGGGTCAGATCGACCGGATGGTCGATGCCCAAGTCCGGTGGACGTCGTACACTCCTGCCATGGTCGCTGTCCGCGCACCACAGGGCCTCTCGTCGCTGTGCTTCCGAGACCAGGCGTACTGGATGACGCGGCGACGATTGGTGTTCGACGTCTACGTTAGACCTGAGTATTTTTCGCGCCGGACTGGGTTCGGGCCGGGCCGAAAAAAAATTCTGTTATTTCGGGTCGAAAAATCCTGCCCATGACCATCCCACTGGACGCGTCGGGCCTTAATTTTCGGGCCGGGCTTGGGCCGGGCCCGGGCTTGGGCGGGCCGCCCGCGCATTTTATAGTGTAAAACAACTAAAAACAGCATTTCAGGGCGGGCTCGGGCCAAAAAAATTTTTCGCGGGCTTCAAGATCTCTGCCCACGCCCGTCCAGTAAGGTTCTTGGGCGGGCCTGGCGCGGGCCGGGCCCGGGCCGGGCCGGGCTCAAAATGCTCAGGTATAGTCTACGTCGAGGAGTACACGGTCCACCGGGTGATGAGGCAGTTCGGCCTCTATCAGGAGTCACCTGTACCTGTTGCGCCACGTCTGCCGCCCACAGCGCACAGGTGAGCTACCATTAGCCAGTTATAATTATTTTCCGTTACAAGTAGTCAGTTGCAAATAATTTTTTGTTTCATCTATGCTAGGTGGACGCGTAAGGGCGTGTCTGCGGCGACGTCGTTCGTCGACAGGTTGCAGCCGTACGTGGACGAGTGGGCGTCCGCGGCGCATGAGGAGAACGTCGTCACCGAGCACCGCCTTCACGACAGCGCGGCCTGAGTAGCGTACCTTAAGTGGTACCTCCCGAGGACGCAGACGCGGGTGACGTACATCCCTGCTGCCCCGCCACCGCCACCGGTCCCGGACCACGACAGGCTACTGCCGGACGCCACGTACCCGGTGCGACGAGACCAGACCGCCGACACAGCGGTAAGCTACGATACTGCAATCATATTTAATTCATGTTACTATTCATTATAACATGTTCTACTAATTTCGTGAGCAGCACGACGCGCTTGCTGAGATCGTGCGGCTCGCAGCGGCCGCGAGGGAGGCGTGTTTTACCTGGGCACCTCAACAGCACCAGCACACGTATGACAGGATCCTCGATGTTGCCATGAGGTACACCGCCGTCGTGAACTACGCCGGAGCCGCAGACATTCCTCTTCTTTCGCACCACCCAGCGTCGTCCTCGAGCTCCGCCTCGACAGCGGCTTCGCAGCCGGCGCCTTCCACCTTTGCACGTGCGCCTTTCTGGGCTCCGACGGCACAGCAGCACCCACAGCCGCAGGGCCCGCACACCTACGTGCAACGGCTGTTGGTTTGCCCCGGCGCAGGTACTTTCAGTGGACCTTATTTTCAACTAATGCACGAAGTTGTTGTGTGTTTTTGTTATACTATATTCTAATCGTACAGGGCGACCGCCGGTCTTTTCGACGGGACCAGGAGGTTTCACCGGGGCTCGACAGCCGGAGACGAGGGCACCTAGACCGCCGGTCTTTCCGCTAGGAGGTTTCAGACCGCCGGTCTTTCCGGCGGCAGATATTCCTTCCTCGTCCACTCCACCTGTCTTCCAGCCTGGTAACGACCTTAACTATTACAGTAAAATTTGATAAGTACGATACGTGGAAAACTAATACTATTCGTTGCAGGTTTCGACCCGACCACGGTCGCGACGGAGTCCCCTGACGACCACCAGCTGGACTGGGACGAGTTTAGGTTCAACGACTTTCTCGTGACCATGGATGGGGCGGAGGGCGAGGATCTCGGCGCGTCACAGTGCACACAGGCACCGCCTGTTGGGACGCAGGAGACACAACTAGTGGGCGGAGCGACCCCGGCGGCCGGCGGAGCGACACCGGCTGGTGCAGGGTCGTCGCCGGTGGGCGGAGCGACACCAGCGGGCGGAGTGACACCGGCTGTTGTAGGCTCGTCGCAGGCGGCCATGGCAACACCGTCTCCCGACCAGCTCGGACCCCGGGTCATCAGGCCACCAGACCCCTTGACGTACGCCCGGGACCACACCTGGGCTGTTGCTAGAGCTGTTAGGCCGAAGAGACACCGGCGGATTTAGATGTATTAGTAGTCTCTGTCACAGCAGTACTTTTACCATGATCTTGTATAAATTATTTTGCATCTACTTGTTGATTACGATCTTATGATTATGTTTAAATTTATCAGTTTCTTTTTAAAAAAAATTAAAAGTGTTTTACAAAATGAAAAAAACTCAAAAAATTAAAAATGCTCTTACCGTCGTGTGGCACGGCGCTAGGGCGCTGCCGCCGTGCCACGCGGACGTGCCGCCAGACCTGCTCTCCTGCCGTCGTACCCCACGGCGGCAGGGACCTAACGCCACGTAGGGATGCTGCCGCCGTGCCACACGACGTGAGGACCCTGCCGCCGTGTGGTACGGCGGCAGATTTATATTTCTCGTAATTTTTGTTTTCGTCATTTATTTTTTGAAAATCAACAAAAAAATATATAAAAAAAATTCAGGAAAATTTCCCCGTCGACTCTATCTATGGGCTGGGCTAGTCTGTTTTATTCCGGACGGGCGGGGGTGGGCTAGACTGCTTAACAGCCCAATTATGAGCCCTGATCTGACTGAATCCTTCCTTGTCCGCCCGCGAATTTTTTTATATATATTTTTTCTTTGATTTTCGAAAAATAAATAGACGAACCAAAAATTTCGAGAAATATACATCTGCCGCCGTACCCCACGGCGGCAGGTACCTGCCGCCGTGTGGCACGGCGGCAGCATCCATGCCGCCGTGGGGTACGGCGGCAGGAGAGCACCTCTGGCAGCAGGGCCGCGTGGCAGGGCGCCAGGCCCCTGCCGCCGTGCGCCACGGCGGCAGGCCTCTACAGCCGTGCCACATGGCGGTAAGGCCATTTTTATTTTTTTTAAATTTTTTCATTTTTAAAACACTTTTAACCTTTTTAAAAAACAACAAACTGATAAGTGTAAGCATAATCACAAGATCATATCATAATCAACGAGTAGATGCAAATAGTTTATACAAAATAATGGTAAAAGTACTACTACATCTAAATGCGCTGGTGCCTCTTCGGCCTAACAGCTCTAGCGCCAGCCCAGGTGTGGTCCCGGGCGTACGTCCAGGGGTCAGGTGGCCTGACCACCCGCGGTCCGAGCTGGTCGGGAGACGGTGTCACCATGGCCGCCTGTGATGAGCCTGCAGCATCCGGTGTCCCTCTACCGGCCGGTGTCGCTCTGCCCGCCGGTGTCGCTCCGCCCGCCAACGACGACCCTGCACCAGCCGGTGTCGCTCCGCCGGCCGCCGGGGTCGCTTCGCCCACTGGCTGTGTCTGCTGAGTCCCAACGGGCAGTGCCTGTGTGAGCTATGACGGGCCAACCTCCTCGGCCTGCAGGGCATCCATGGTCGCGAGAATGTCGCCGTACCCAAACTCATCCCAGCTCAGGTGCTCCTCGGTGGTCGCATCGAAACCGGCTGCAACGAATAGTATTAGTTCTCCAAAACGTATCGTACTTAACGAATTTTACTGTAAAGTTAAGGTCGTTACCAGGCTGGAACATAGGCGGAGTGGACGAGGAAGGAATATCTGACGCCGCAAACTGAAAGACCGGCGGTCTGAAACCTCCTAGCGAAAAGATCGGCGCTCTAAGTGCCGTCGTCTCCGTCTGTCGAGGCCCGACTGTCGGAAAGAGCGACGGTCGCCCTGTACGATTAGAATATAGTATATCACAAACACACAACATGAAAAGTTGATTGAATCGAACTAAAGAACTCATTAAGCGAATAAAACGATAAGGGAGGTCATTACCTTCCGGAGGCACCACAGAGAACCCATGGTGGGGAGGTCCGCTGGGTCGGTGTCTTCTGGCAGCGACACGTACTCCGAGAGGCCGGCCTTGGGCCGACCGATGTCGAACCGCTCGTGGATCCACATCTGCAGCAGGAGAGGGCACCCCAGGAGGATCTCCTTCTTACTCCCCGGCGTCGACACTGCCGAACACAGCCCCCTGTAGGTAGCGGCCAGAACAGCGCTGCCCCAGCTGATCTGGGGCATCTCCTCGACGGGGGAGTCGGTGATCCGCTGAGCCCAGGGGAGTAGGTACCTCGACACCGAGTCCCCCGCTGACTCGCAGAACAGCACCCACCCGAACAGCCAGAGCAGGTAGACCTCCAAAAACCTGTCCGACGTCGGGTCGTCGGCCTCGTCCGCCATGTAGTCAGCCTGCACACACACAAAGGTCCATCGTCACATTCGTTTAAAATGCATACAAACATTGAAAATAAGAGTTAGAATCACGTACGCTGAACTGCTGGATCCAAGTCCAGGTGGGCCCGTGGTTGTTGGCGAAGGGCACGTATGGCTGAGGCGCGCGATCGTTCCGTGGAACGTTCGCGAACCGAGCAAGAAAGTCGGCGTGCCACGTCGCGGGGATGTCCTTCGGCCCCATCGCCTCGCCTGCACACGGCAGTCCTCCCAACATCGCGACGTCCTCCAGACTGAGCGTCATCTCGCCGACGGGGAAGTGGAAGGTGTGCGTCTCTGGTCGCCACCGGTCCATGAACGCGGCGATCAGCGGGGCGTCGTAGCTGAACCGCGTCAACCGCTCCGCCCGGTGAACCTCAGCTCGTAGCCTGTCCCCCTCGACCAACCGCGCGAAAGGGATAAGTCCTGCAGCGCGTAGCCTGAAAAAAAATAAAATTAATTTACTTAACGCAATTACTATTGTAAAGAAACAGAAATAAATAATAAAAATGAATTACGTACTTCGGAATCCACCGCTGGTGTATCGGCATCAACGTGCGGGTGGTCCGGAAACGTATACTGCCGGGCGAACGTCCAAGAACAGCCGACACGTACGAGCGGTGGTGCCGGTCCACCGCCTCGTCGAACAACTCCGGCCGTACGTACTCCAACAGTCCAGCCATAGCTGCAAAAAAATAACTTAATTTTCTACGAATTTTATATCAATTTAATCTAATTTTGTGAATTATAACCATTTTCTAGGAATTTTAAATGAATTAAAACGAATTATGTGAATTTAAACTATTTTCTACTAATTTTATATCAATTTAATCTAATTATATGAATTATAACCATTTTCTAGAAGTTTAAAACTAATTTAAACGAATTATGTTAATTAAAACAATTTTTAATACTTTTATATTAATTTAATCTAATTATTTGAATTATAACTATTTCTAAAATTTTTGAAATTCCTAAACTAACTAAACTAAGTTAACTAAACTAACTAACTACACTAACTAAAGTAAACTAAATTTAGAAACATACCTTAGTCAAAAGTGCTCCGAAGGGTTGAAAACCGAATATTTAGATGAGAGAGTGAGAGAGGGAGGAGGTGTGGCGGCAGCCGTCGCCCCCTTATACAGGGGTGACACTGCCGCCGTACCCCACGGCGGCAGGCTCCTACCGTCGTGCCCCACGGCGGTAGGGCTCCTGCCGCCGTGGGGTACGGCGGTAGGAAGCTGGCCCCACCTGGCAGGTCAGCCGACCGTTGGCGGCACCCCTACCGCCGTGCCCCACGGCGGCAGGAACTGGGGTACGGCGGCAGATGTATATTTCTCGAAATTTTTGACTCCTCCATTTATTTTTCGAAAATCAAAGAAAAAAATATATAAAAAAAATTCTCCGCCCGCAGGCTAGTTGATCCCAAAAGGCCGGTAAATCCTAGTTGGGCTGAAATCATTGTCCATGCAGACACAACACCAGGTTGACCAAATTTTGTACAAAACTGCAAATTGACACCTCTGGCAGTTGACACTGAATTGTATTCTGTTGAATTAATTGAACTAGTATTTTCGAAATACATTTCAAAGAGTAGTTTGATTAGTTGAACTAAATAGAATCTGTAGTGACCCATAGCCTCCAGCTGAACCACTGAATCTGTAGAATCATTCGCTGACGTTGGCGCATACGCGAAAACGTGAATCTTTTGATGGACCCTCGGAATGGCTGGCCGATCACGCATTCACGCTCCTGGCTACCGCCGCTCGCTGCTCGTGCTAAACAAGTCCCGTTTCATCGTATCATCGCGGAAACACCAACCCGGGCCGCGTTCCCGTCCAGGTACACCCCGGCATGTCGCAGCGTGGGCTGCGTGGCCGAGCGCAGCAGACAAGCACAACTGCACAAGCCTCCTCACCTCCAACTCAACACCCTTCTGGCCTTCTCCCTCCAATCATACCACGCACTACCACCACGCCTGTCGCTGTTCTGCGTTCCTGCACGGAATTACCAAACTGCTCCCACCGCCAGTACACGAGCTCTCCCGTGGCCTTCCTCGCCATCAAAGGGCACAAGGGTCATCTGGCGGCTACGATACGAGGCGTGCTATTTTTAAGTTCTGGGGTCCCGGCCGTCGACGAACGCCACCCACACGCCCCCGCCGAAAATGACGCCGCCGGCGAGCAATGGCAAGAGCGCCGGCGGGCTGGACAACGAGCCGCTGCTGCCGGAGTTCATTTCGGATGACGGCCACGGCGGCGGGGCGTCGGTCTCGGGCGCGGTGTTCAACGTGTCTACGAGCATCGTGGGCGCCGGCATCATGTCGATCCCGGCGGCGATGCGGGTGCTCGGGGTGTTCCCCGCGCTGCTCCTCATCGCCGCCGTCGCCGCGCTCTCCGACGTCTCGGTGGAGTTCATGCTGCGGTACACGGGGTGGGCGGCGGCCAAGCAGGCCACCACGTACGCGGGGGTCATGGGCGACGCCTTCGGCCGCGCCGGCGCCGCCGTGCTCAACGTCTGCATCGCCTTCACCACCACCGGCACGCTCGTCGTCTACCTCATCATCATCGGTAAGCTGTTTAATTTTAATTAGCTGCAGCGAGCGCTACGAGCTAGGATTCAGCTGGCCGAGAGCCAATTGAGACAACAATGTGCTCGTGGTCCGCAGGGGACGTGATGTCCGGGAGCGTCGGCGGAGGGGACGAGCACGCCGGGGTGCTGCGGGAGCTGTTCGGCGCGCGGTGGTGGACGGGGAGGGAGTTCGTGCTGCTCGTCACCGCCGCCTTCGTTCTGCTGCCGCTCGTGCTCCGCCGCCGTGTCGGTGAGTTCACATTCCAGCTGCGCCGCACACCCGATTCCGAACCATTCTGATTTGACATTACAAAATTGATTGATATTGAACTGATGATATGATATGATATGTTAAAGGAGTAGTTTAACGCAATGTGGACTTGGGATCTGATCTCCCAAGTTTTAAATAGATAGCTTGGTAGCTGGATGATCATGATGCTGACGATCACTAAACCTCTAGTGCTGTGGCCCCTGTGAGGTACTGACGTCTGACCAGCAGGCTGTGCCCTTTTTTCTTTCATTCTTTTTGCGAGGATGTGGGCATGTGGCCATGTTGTTTAACTTGCAATGTCTTGCATATGCACGTTCCACATTGTGGTTGAAGACCCCAAATTTAGCTAGCTGGCGGCAATTGGCATGAACATTATCTGGCAGTTCCTAAAAAATTCTCTGGCAGTCATTTTTGCATGCCAGAAAGATCCAGGTGTGCCAGTCTTGACTCTTTGAACCACATGATCGTTTGCCTTCTCCAATTGCGGCCAATGCAAAAAGATTGTCTATTGTCTTTGGCTCGGCGCCTCGGCCTGAAGGTTGCTGGTTTTTTTTAAAGACGTGCAAAACACGTTTTTCATTAAGAGAGGAGAAAAATCATCCGGTTTAGAATACAACAGGGCACGAGGTCTAACGAAAAGAAGGCGAAAGCATTACACTGCTTTCACCGGGCGAACCCCTGACAACCTAGCGAGCGGGAGGAAGCCCGCGCGCGCCTAAGTCCTAGCCTCATCTAGGATCGCCGGAACGAGCGCCACTGGCATGAGAGCTTCCTTGTCATGAACACGCCTGTTCCGCTCCCTCCAAAGCGACCAAACGACCAGCCAAACGAAAGAGTCGAAGCCTTTCCTCCGGGCTTTAGCGACCTGCTTCCTGGCGGGGAGCACCACCACTCTGCGAACCTCACCGGGCGATCCGGAGCCAGGCTCGGAAGGAGAATGTGTCTGAGAGCCAAACGCCAGGTCTCTCTGGAAAAGACACAGTCCACCGTTAGGTGGTCCAGCGTTTCGGATTCCTAGGCGCATAGCGCGCAAGTGTCCGAGTCCCTAAGCCCGTGACGGTGTAGCCGGTCCGACGTCTAGCAACGGCCGTGCAAGACGAGCCATGCGAAGAATTTGCACTTCCCCGGCATGTGAACCTTCCAGATCTGTCGTGCTCCGAGTATGTCGACACGACCAAGAAAGAGGGCGGAGTAGGCCGAAGCCGAGGTGTAAACTCCGCTAGGCGACCATTTCCAAATGAACCGGTCAGGTTCGGACGTGAGCCTGAGCTCCTGCAGTAGGTCCCAGATGACAAGGTACTGCAAGACCACATGCACAGTCCGGGCGTGGGTTACATCCGCGACCCAACGGATCCTGGCCGTCCCCGTCTGCAAGACCTCGGCGACAGTGCGGGACTGACGCACCCTAGGCGAGACCGCGGCCCAGAGGTTTGGTGCCAGGGATTTGACGGAGCACCCGGAGATCCAGCTGTTCTCCCAGAAAAGTGCGCGGGTGCCGTCCCCAACCTCCATGGAGATGGAGGCGTTGAAAAAGGCCTGAGTGGCCTTGTCAACAGGGAAGCGGAACGCCGCCCAAGTCCTGTCCGGGTCAGTACTCGCCAGCCACAGCCAACGGAGACGCAACGCAGTACCAAAGACACGGAGGTTGGGCAGGCCGAGCCCTCCGCAGCGAGTGGGGCAGGTGACGTTCACCCAAGCGACCAGACAGCGACCGCCCGTGGCCACCTCTGTGCCGGACCAGAGGAAGCCACGGATGAGGGTTTCGACCGCGCGCAGTGCCCAGGGGGAGATGGAAATCGCCATCGAAATGTGGACCGGGATGGCAGAGAGAGTGGATTTGGCAAGAACGAGGCGGCCACTGCGGCTCAACAGTCTGCCCTGCCAAGGGGGCAGGCGCCTAGCGACCTTATCGACCAGTGGCTGCAGAGCCGCTTTGGGTAGCCTTTTGATAGAAAGGGGTACCCCCAAGGTAGGTGCAAGGGAAGTCGGCGATCGTGCAGGAGAGAATGGATCGGACCAGAGACAAGTGATCCTCGGAGCAGTTTATAGGGTAGACCTGGCTCTTGGTATAGTTTGCCGCCAAGCCAGCCGCGCTCTCGAAGAGCGACAACACCGCCTTGACGACCCGCAGATCGAGTTCGACCGGAGAAAAGAAGGCGACCACATCGTCAACGTAGAGAGAGGCACGAAAGCGGATGTTCCTCCCAAGATCAAGAAGGAGACCACGGGCTTCCGCCTTGCGGAATAGGGCATGGAAGCATTCCATGACCAGCACGAAGAGCATGGGGGATCCCCCTGACGCAGGCCTCGACCGTGGCAGATTAGCTGCCCAGGGGCACCATTAAGCAGCACCCTGGTGCTAGCGGTGGACAGAATGACCGAGATCCAATCGGTCCATCTGCGAGGGCAGCTGACAGCTAAAAGGAGCTCAAGAAGGAAAATCCAGCCGACCGAGTCGAAAGCTTTAGCTAGATCAATTTGGAACATGATCCTAGGGAGCTTTCGACCAGAAAGAGCTCTCGCCATGCCAAGGACGTAGCGGAAGTTATCATGGATGATACGACCTTTGATGAAGACACTTTGGTTGGACGAGATTAGAGAAGAGAGGTGTGAGACGAAGTGGTTAGCAGCTGCTTTGGAAAAACCTTCCCAAAGCTATGGATTCCTGAAGGTTGCTGAGATTGTTGTCTGCATGGCATAGCCGCGTTCGAAGGTGAGACGAGACGACACACGTTTCAGGAGGGGAGTTCGTCGGGTTCTCTGTTCCTGGGCGTCATTTACATATATCAAATCAGATCCACAAGACATGACTAGCCAACGACAACATGGGACCTACTTGTCAGCGGGCCGAGTCCAGCTGTGAGCACGACGACACGGCTCGTTCCCACCTCATGTGTGTATGTGACTCGGCTCTTATATTTTTCAAAAAAAAGTGACTCAGCTCTTATCTCAACGCAGCCGCTCCCGTCGTTTTCTCGCCACGTTTTCACGCTCCCGAGCCGCCGAATACCAATCAAGCACGCACGGACGCACCAAACAATCCCAGAGCTTCACTCCTCTCCCCTGTTCTCTCCCAACCATGGCGGCGTCCAAGTCCAAGAACCCGCCGTCCTCAGCCATGCCGAGCGCTGGCACGGAGAGCGTTACGGCTGAGGAGGTCCCGCTTCTGCCGGAGCAGGCCGGCGGCTCGTCAGCGTCTGTGCTGGGCGCGGTGTTCAACGTGTCGACGAGCGTGGTGGGCGCCGGGATCATGTCGATCCCGGCGGCCATGCGCGTCCTCGGCGTGGCGCCGGCGGTAGCGCTGATCGCGGGCGCCGCGGCCCTGGCCGACGCCGCCGTGGGCTTCATGCTCCGGTACACCCGCGGCGCGCCGTCGTACGCGGCGCTGATGGGCGACGCGTTCGGCCGCGCGGGCGCCGTGCTGCTCAACGTGTTCGTCGCCGCCAACGGCATCGGGACACTCACCGTGTACCTCATCGTCGTCGCGGATGTGATGTCCGGAGCAGCGGGAGGCGGGGACGCACACGCCGGGGTGCTGCAGGAGTGGTTCGGGCGGCACTGGTGGACCGGCCGGGAGGTGGTGCTGGTGGCCGCCGCGGCGATTCTCCTGCCCCTCGTGCTCCGATCCGCAAGCGTGTCGGTATGTACATGAGCCTGAGCCGTGAGCCTATGTACACTGGTGTATTGCACTGCGCTGTTCTGTTCGTGCTCCGGACAAAGGCTGCAGCGTCTGGTCTGGACTAGAATCATGGCGTATCTTTGGTGATGGAAAGGTTTGGAGCTAAAAAACAGCGGAGAGCCGGTGGGTGCTTTGTCTCGTCGTTTTCAGTTAGCCATTAGTCCATGACTCATGTGTTATCATGTGGTGTGCTATGCAGTAGAACATGGGACAACAGTGCTAGGATAAGGTCCTACTGTGTGGGGTTGGGAAAACTTGCTGATTCCAGTGTCGCTGACTTTTACTATGCCTACATTTTAACTGAAGAAATTCATACGAAGATCGTTCAAAAATGTTCACAAACCTGCTCCAACATATGCAGATTCGCTGAGGTTCACGTCGGCCATCTCCATCCTGCTAGCAGTGGTGTTCATGCTCATCAGCCTGGGGATCGCGGTGTACGCGCTCTTCAAGGGCACCGCCACCGTGCCGAGGATGCTCCCGGACTTCACCAAGCTCTCCTCCCCGTTCGAGCTCTTCACCGCCGTCCCCGTCATCGTCGTCGCCTTCACCTTCCACTTCAACGGTATCGATCATCTTCTGCACAACATGTCCCGTGTGCACGGCGCACGGCGTACGAAATCACTCTTGCCTGACACTGACCCACGAACGCCGCCTTGAAACTGATGTGTAGTGCACCCGATCCGCGCGGAGCTGAGCAAGACGTCGGACATGAAGGCGGCGGTGCGCATCTCCCTCGTGCTCTGCTCCGCCATCTACGCCGCCGTGGGCTTCTTCGGCCTCCTCCTCTTCGGGGACGCCACCATGGCCGACGTGCTCGCCAACTTCGACCGCAGCTCGGGCGCCGGCGTCCCGCAGGCGCTCAACGACGCGGCGCGCCTCAGCTACGCGCTGCACCTCGTCCTCGTCTTCCCGCTCCTCTTCTTCTCGCTCCGGGTCAACGTCGACGAGCTCCTCTTCCCGGGCCGCCGGCCGCTCGCCACGGACGCGCGCCGGTTCGTGTCCCTCACGGCCGTGCTCATGGCCGTGCTCTACGCGCTCGCCATCGCCATCCCCAGCATCTGGACGCTCTTCGAGTACTCCGGGTCCACGTTTGCCGTCATCATCTCGTTGATCTTCCCTGCCGCCATTGTTCTCAGGTAAGCCATTGTTTTTCTACAAGAAATCTGCATGCCTTCTTCTTGTCGATGGCTCAGTGATGCGTTGCTTTCACTTGGAGGAGTTAGAATCAAACACAACCTTCTTTTCAGGGATGTCCATGGGATAGCGAAGGGGAAGGACAAGGCTTTGGCAGCAACGATGATCATTCTGGCTGTGGTCGCGAGCAGCATTGCCATTGCCTCAAACATCATGAACTCCATCAGCGACAAAGTCAGAGAAGGTCATGAAGCTAGCAGACGATAGTTCAGATAAATGGAGATGCTGTTACTATTTGCAGTTCAACAGAGTGAAATCGTCGGGCGTGTAACCTTGTTAGCTTTTGTTCTCAGCGAGAATGAGATACTCTGCTACGGTTTGTGAGATACAAGCTTAGTACCTGTCGGCCATTGTTGTAGATGCAGATGTGTGTATGGAAATACCTGCCGGCCATTGTTGTAGATGTGTATATGCAAATACCTGCCGACCTGTGGCGATTTTTTTTGTATAATAGTAATGAATAATATATTTTTTTCACAGGATCTGTGTATAATAGTAATGAATAATATATTTTTTCACAGGATCTAAATCCATTAAAAAGGATTTCCCAATCACTGAGCCTTGTACCTCAAATGCCACCCACAATGCTAATGATGACGGATCCATTCAAGTGATTTCACTAACATCAATGGCGCATCAGAATCTACAGCCTCTCACTGAACGAGCAACTGTCTAAACCCAAGCATAAACACAATTCAGCCAACCATGGTGTTGACATTTTTGAGACTAAAAGTTGCAAATAAATGGATGATGGTTGATGCATACTTATATTAAACATAAACACGTGCAGATAAGCAGATGGAGGGATTGGATCGCCACACTACTTGCAACATCCTCATCCAAGATCCTCCTGAATGGTATCCCGGGTCGACGTATAAGGCACGCCAGGGGATTACGACAAGGGGACCCACTTTCCCCTATGTTGTTCATTTTAGCCATCGACCCGCTACACAGGCTAATGGAAATTGCAGCCACCAGAGGCCTTCTGCAGCCTATCCTACCCAGAGCTGCAACACTACGGTGCTCTCTCTATGCGGACGATGCGGTGTTATTTGCAAATCCGGATACGACTGAACTCCATCACATCACTCAAATTCTAAACTTCTTCGGCAACTGCTCGGGTCTTAAAGTCAATCTAACCAAAACCAAAATTTTTCCAATAAGATGTGATGAGGCGCTCATCGACGAGACATTAAGAGACTTCCCGGGTCGTATCTCGACATTCCCCGGTAAATACTTGGGCCTCCCACTGCATATTCGAAAGCTACGACGGGTGGACGTGCAACCTCTACTTGACAAGATTGGCGCCCGGATTCCGGGATGGAAAGGCAAGCTACTGTCAATGGCCGGACGAGAAACTTTGGTGAAAAGTGTGCTAACATCGCAACCGATCTACCATCTAACAGTCTTTGTGACGCAAAAATGGTTGATCCGACAAATTGATAAGATGCGCAGAAGTTTCCTATGGAAGGGAGAAGAGCCGGAAAAATGCAGTGGCGGTCACTGTCTGGTAAATTGGCCCACAACCTGTGCACCGAGGGACCTAGGAGGTTTGGGCATCCTGGATCTGGAACGCTTCGCTCGGGCATTGAGATTGCGATGGCTATGGATCAGGTGGAAACATGCCGACAGGCCATGGGCCCCTGCGATAGCACGGATAAAGATTTATTCCACGCCTCGACTCTGGTCACAGTTGGAAGAGGGGATAAGGCTAGCTTTTGGCACTCCCACTGGGTCAACGGGCAAGCTCCCAAATACATTGCGCCGACCCTGTTCCAAAGAGCCAAAAGGAAAAACATTACGGTGAAAAAGGCTACAGAACAAAACAAATGGGTTTCACATGTATTCCCCATTCAGTCAGTCCAGGAGCTTCAGGAGTTTGTTGCTTTATGGGAGGGGGTCAGTGCAGTTAACAGATTGGAGGACTCAGATGATGAGATTGTGTGGAGATGGACGACAGATGGCCAATACACCACGCAAAGCGCATATAAGATACAGTTTTTGGGAAGATGCAAGAAACCAAACCTCACCCCGATCTGGAAGGCGAAGGCTGAGCCTAAGTGCCGAATTTTTGCTTGGATCCTCCTTCAACATAAAATTCTCACTGCAAATAACCTTGCCAAGCGCCGATGGCCGCACGATCCGATCTGCCCACTATGTAAAGCAGCGCCGGAAACACCTACGCATCTATGCATGGAGTGCCCATTCACACAGTCCGTTTGGACACACTTGGCTGCACAGCTTGGGAGGCAGGTCCAACCTTTATCACCCACTCCACGCAATATCAGTGCCTGGTGGAGGCGATTGCGGCGAGTCTTGGATAAAAAGCAAAAGCCAGAATTCGACGGGCTTATGATGTATTTCTGGTGGAACATCTGGAAGGAGCGCAACCGACGGATCTTTCAACACACCTCCTTGCACACCAAGTTGTACCAGGAAGCAAGGATGGTCCAGCGTACGAGAAGTACAACGCCGATTGCTGCGCCTGTGGGTCAGGCCTGAGGGTGGTTTGTTTAGTTGCTTTTCGACCTCTGTGCTTAGTTGTCGTTCCTTTTTGGTCCTTTTCAGTTGTTGTAGTTGTTGCCGGTGTGGTTCTGGGCGGGGGGAGCCGGTAATTGTTTCTCCCACCCCCCTGAACCCCCTGGTTCTTTTGTTCTTTTCCTTTTCTTGTTCGTTGCGTTTCTTTACGCTCTTCTTCTAATAAAATTTACGACAAATCTCTTGTCGTTCCTTTTTTTTATAAGCAGATCAGATTACAAAACCCAAGCATAAACACAGTGCATGCCACTGTGTTACTGCCCTTTTCGAAAGGAAAAAAATTTGAACGAGAAGTCAGATGCATGCTAAACATGAACAGAATCAACTGGTTTCACACACATGCGCAGAAACACGTACTTATTATAGCAACAAAGGCTTCAGCATTCAGAGTTACTTTTTTTTAGAGGAGCCGGCTTGAACATTTTCATTCCATAGTGAAGTTGTTACATACAAGAATTTGTGAGGGAGGGTGCAAGAGAAAAAAAAAGAGTTATTGTGCTATCTCGCTAAAACATTTACACCACAAGATGAGGGACGCTTTGAGAGCCACTTGCTTGGTCTGGTGCTTCCAAAGGTCAAGGTCGGCGGTGATGGTCAGGACGGTCGCGCGGGGGTGGATGAACTTGCCTGAAAATACCCACTTATTCCGAGCTTTCCAGATGTTCCAAAGAATGGTGTTGATGACAACCGAGAGTGCTTTGGCCGGAGTTCCGTCAGATAGTTCGGGGATTGTCCAAAGCTCTCGGAAGGAACTGAGGTAGGGCACCTAGGGTAAGCGCAGTAGGCGCTAGAGCCGTCGAGCCCTGCTGCATTGGAGAAGGAGATGATCCTGGGTCTCGTACTCCCCGCACAAGGCACAAGCAGAGGAGTCGATGATGTTTAGATGGTGAAGAAGGGCCGCGACCGAGAGTTTGCCGCGGTGGAGGAGCCAAAGAAAGTGTTTGCACCTGAGGATGACCACATTGCACCAGATGTGGGGGGAGAAGCTGTCAACCAAACGCTCACGGGCGGCCCAATGGTAGTAGGCAGTAGAGGTGGAGGCCGCTAGCATGCCCCCCATGCCGCGGCGGTCGTGGTGGGAGGGGTCGGGCTGGATCGGAAGCAACGCTTGCATGAGCTTGAGATGTTCCGCCTCCGCCACAGAAGATAGGCGGTTGGCGAGATTTATGCACCATCCTTGATCAGTGAAGGCAGCATCCACAGAGATGTGTGGCCATTCAGCGTGGGTGAATAAGGCGGGAAAGGTGTCCTGTAGCGGTAGGGGGCTCAACCAGTGGTCGTGCCCGAAGCTGATGGTGGAGCCATCACCAAGGTGCACCTGGGTGCGTTGTTGAAGAAGCAGGAGGAGTTGGAGCAGAGCAGAGCTGACCAGACGAGGGTGTCGAGGCGGTGACTTTCCCCGAAATCCTGGCCGGCGTCGACACCGTAGAACCGGTGGAACCAGCGCTGCCAATTCATCGTGGACGGTTCAAGGAGCTTGTTGACGAACTTGAGGAGGAGGCCTTAGTTCTGGGTGAAGAGGTTCTTGACCCCCAAGCTGCCAAGAGTTTTGTCGAGGCAGACCGTCTCCCAGGCGACTTTGCACTCATCGTCGTTGCAGGAGTAGTCCTCGGTCCACAGGAAGACGCGCGCACGCAGAGTCAATCGCCTGCATCGTGCCTTGTGGGAGGAGAATGGATCCCATGGTGTAGACGGCGCGATCGCCCAGCATGGCATTGATCAGGAGGGTTCAGCCGTCGGGGGTGAGGAGCTTGCCGCACCAGCCGGGGATGTAGGAGGACACCGATTTTGCAAGCGGTTGCATGTCGGCGCGACGCACCTTGTGGATGGAGAGGGACAACCCCAGGTAGGTCTGGGGAAGGAGGCCACCGGGCAGCCCAGGATGTCGGCGAGGAGGCTTGCCTCGTCTTCAGGAACGCCGATTGGGTGCGAAGGTGCTTTTGTCGAAATTGATGTGCAGCCTAGTCATAACAGAGAATTCATCAAGCAGTTGGCGGAGGTGCTGGAGGTGTGCTGGAACGACCTTAAGGATGCTCAATGTATCGTCCGCATACTGGAGCATGGGACACGGGAGGTCGGCGGCGAGCGGATGTTGCACCTCCCGCGCTGGAGGTGTGCTGGGACGGCCTTGTAGATCATTCAGAGTTACTTGAAGTGCACAGCTGTTTGATCTGGTTGTTATTGCCATGGTACCTATATGGAGAATAATAATTGGAAAAAAGATAAACGACACAATCTGATCTACAAGTTTCCTCAGCCCAGTGTTGATTCAACGGTTCTGATCTGAGATCCCTGAGGTGCCGATCAGGGAGGTCTGAAAGTTACAACAATTAAGATATGAGTGTTGAGTCAAATTCACTAGTAGTTCAAGTCCCGGCAAAACAAGCAGACTCAATGGTTGAGAGATAACAATTGCTTGGAGAGACACGTGTAAATTGCGGTCTTGCAACAGCAAGGAAGAGGTTTATCTCGGAGATGTTAGATGATATGCAATATTCCGGTATATTTTAATTTCATAATTAAATAGATATTTCAATATTGCTGTGAGTGAAACAATCCATGTGCAAATGTTCATGTTTAAACAACAATTAAACATAAACATATTCATGATTATACAACTAATAAGCATGAATACTAGTTTAAGAATGTACCCCGTGAAAGGTCGGGTGACGGCGTCACCCGAAGTTCCGCTATCACTTGGATCAGTCATACTGATCGTAGAGTGACCTCAGTCGATGTAGCCGTACAAATTCGGTGCAGGAAGATGATCGCAGTGAAGATCCGGCTGTAGAGGAAGTAGTCGTTCGGAGTCGATGTAGAGGAAGTAGAGGAAGTAGTCGTACAGGAGAGAGCAGTCGCGTGAAGACGCTCCCCAAAAACCTTATCGCCCGCCTATCCCGAGCAGGATCTCAGTAGCAGGACGAGGTTCTGGAGGCTCTGCTCTCGCCGACGTCGCAGTTAAGGCACCTCTGGTAGTAACAGTTGCGGTTAAGGCTCCTCTGGTAGTAACGGTTGCGGTTAAGGCACCATGGTTAAGGCTCAGTAACGGTCACAGTTAATAAGCCATTATTCTTTTCTAACAGCCAACAGCAAAAAGATGCTCCCGCCCCGCAACTCATCACGTCCGTCCGACCGCACCACACCGCTCGACTCGGCTCGTCCACGGCCCGGCTCGGCAAGGCGAGCGAGCGCGCGCGCGCGTGTGGCACGCCTATCTCCTTTATTCAACTTCACAAGAGGTGTACCGAAAGACTACCTCATAAGTTGGATGGGAGACTCCTCTAATACCCATTTGGTATTTATCACTTTTCCCTAGCATTAAATAAATGGGCTTTTAATTCTTTCATTATTGTAATAAATGGATCTAGGCCCATTTATTCTAACAATCCACACCAAGAATTATAAGCCACATTGGAAATGATCTCATCTTCCCTTTTTGTTTTCGATATACCAGCACTGCGATGGAGACTGTTAAGTTGAACATCCACCAGGAACTCAAGTTACACTTATTTGCAACTGAATAATGGACTATGCCTTGAATTGACAATTTTGTGCATCTAAGCTTGGCTAGAGCCCTTTCCTGATACTTGGCTGCACATAGCATCCCCGCGGGTTGGAGCTTATGGGTCACACTCCGTGCCTCTTCATGAGTTTTCTAGATATCACCCAAATCTCATAGACTATGACCAGTAGTCGATACTCATATAGGTGTGTTCCTTCAAGACATACTGTAGAACTATGTCTTTGCTTCAGAGAAACAACTACCTTGTTTCATGAAAGCCACTTGGTGCACATTAAGGTATACATGCCAGCCTGCCATACAGTTTTGAAGAGAAATGCATCTTCCCATGGACCGAGCCTTCTCAAAGGTTCTCTTCTCTCAGTCAAACCATAGCTTGTTTCACCATCTTAATTCACGAGATTTCCGATCACATAAGACAGGTTTCCACTATGGAAAAACTCATGTGGGTCTCAAGCCCAGTTCCATAGATGCATTATCTATCATAATACGTGATAAACCCTTTGTAAATTGATCTGCCAGGTTCTTAGACGTATGGATGTAATCCAAAGCTATGACACCGGTGTTTCTCAATTTCCTGACAGACTTCAACCGCCTCTTGACATACCTGGATGACTTCATGTTGTCTTTTGAACTGTTCACCTTGACAATCACAGTTTGATTATCACAGTTCATTAGAATTGCCGGTATCGGTTTTTCAACTATCGGCAAGTCCATTAGGAGTTCACGAAGCCACTCGGCTTTGACAGTGACAGTATCCAATGCTGCGAGTTCTGCTTCCATTGTTGACCTGGTTAGAATGGTCTGCTTGCAAGACTTCCAGGAAACAGCACCACCTCCAAGTGTGAACACATATCCACTTGTGGCCTTTAACTCATCAGCATCAGAAATCAAGTTTGCATCACTATATCCCTCCTAGACTTTGGGGTCTCCGGAATAGTGAATGCCATAGTTCATTGTGCCCACTAGATAGCGCATTACCCTCTCGAGAGCACGCCAGTGTTCACTGCCCGGGTTTGAAACAAACCGGCTCAGTTTACTAACTGCATATGCAATGTCAGGTCTCGTGGCGCTAGCCAGATACATCAGTGAACTAATGATCTGGGAGTATCTCAGCTGATCCACCATTATCCTCAGGTTCTTCCTTAGAACCAAGCTGGCGTCGTAAGGAGTTGGTGCGGGTTTAGAGTTGCTGTAGCCAAACCGACTTAACATCTTCTCAACATAGTGAGTCTGTGACAGAGTCACCCCACCATTTTCTCCCTTTATCAGCTTTATGTTAAGGATAACATCAGCCTCTCCCAAATCCTTCATCTCAAACTTTTTGAGATAGAAAGTCTTTGATCTCCTTGATCACTTCAAGGCTCGTGCCAAAGATAAGTATGTCATCTACATACAGACACAAAATCACTCCTTCGCCCCCACCATAGCGATGGTACACACATTTGTCAGCTTCATTTGTAACAAAGCCAACAGATGTCAAAGTTCTGTCGAACTTATCATGCCATTGCTTAGGTGCTTGCTTGAGGCCATAGAGAGACTTCACCAGCTTACACACCATTCTTTCTTGACCCTTTACTACAAATCCTTCCGGCTGATCCATATAGATCTCCTCTTCCAACTCTCAATTTAGGAAAGCTGTCTTAACGTCCATCTGATGAACGAGAAGACCATGAGAGACTACCAGAGAAAGTAGTACACTTATGGTAGTCAATCGAGCGACTGGTGAGTAAGTATCAAAGAAGTCTTCTCCTTCCTTTTGGGTGTAACTCTTGGTCACAAGTCTAGCCTTGTACTTATCAATAGTACCATCAGGCCTAAGCTTCTTTTTGAGCACCCATTTGCATCCCACGGGTTTGCACCCGTAAGGACGCTCTACAACCTCCCGAGTTCCATTTGACATTATAGAGTCCATTTCACTCCTCACTGCTTCCTTCCAATAGTCAGCATCAGGTGAAGAGTAGGCCTCTGCAATGGTCTTGGGAGTGTCATCCACGAGGTATATGATGAAATCATCTCCAAAGGATTTCTCTGTCCTTTGTCTCTTGCTCCTCCTAGGAGCCTCATCATTATCCTCCTCAGGATGCTCAATAAGTGTAGGCTCATTGAGTTCCATCGGCTTGGTGGAGTCGTCCTTCTCGACAGACTCTTGCCTAGATGAACTTGTCTCATCTCTCATTGGAAAAATATTCTCAAAGAATGTAGCGTCTCTGGACTCCATAATTGTGCCGACAAGCAAGTCAGGCACTCCAGATCTTACTACCAAGAATCTATATCCGACGCTGTGAAAAGCATACCCCAGAAAGACACAGTCCACCGTCTTTGGTCCAAGTTTACGTTTCTTGGTGATTGGCACACTGACTTTGGCCAAGCAACCCCAAGTGCGTAAATATGAAAGAGTTAGCCCCTTCTTCTCCTATTTTTCGAATGGTGTTACTTCTTTATTCTTCATAGGCACATGGTTCAGGACATGACAGGCCGTCAGTATCGCCTCACCCCACCATTCCTTAGATAGTCCCATGGTTTCTTACATGGCATTCACCAAGTCAGTCAGCGTGCGGTTCTTTCTTTCGGCAATCCCATTGGATTGGGGTGAATAAGGTGGTGTCCTCTCATGAACGATACCGTGTTCCTCACAGAATGAATCAAAAGTATCAGAGAAGTATTCGCCACCTCGATCAGACCTTAAGTGTTTAATCTTTCTCTCAAGTTGATTTTCTACTTCAGCTTTATAGATATTAAAGTAATGTAACGCTTCATCTTTTGTTTTTAACAAGTAGATGTAACAAAATCTAGTGCTATCGTCTATCAAAGTCATGAAATATCTTTTACCACCCTTTGTCAACACACCGTTCATTTCGCTCAGATCAGAATGAACTAATTCTAGAGCTGTCAAGTTTCTCGCCTCAGCAGCCTTATGTGGCTTGCGAGTTTGTTTTGATTCAACACATACGTGGCACTTAGAATTTTTGACAGAGGTAAACTTTGGAATTAAACTCAAACTAGCTAAGCGCATCATACAACCAAAATTAACATGACAAAGCCTCGAATGCCAAACATTTGATTCATCATTCATCACACGGTTTACAACATTATCATCGAACAATAAAGAAAAGCGGAACAAGCCTCCGCTATCATAGCCTTTTCCAACAAAAGTACCAAACTTAGAAATGATACATTTATTCGACTCAAAGACTAACTTAAAACCGTCTCTACACTGTAGAGACCTGCTGACTAGATTCTTCTTGATGGTAGGTACATGCTGCACATTCTTCAATTGTATGGTCTTCCCCGAAGTGAACTTCAGAGTGGCCGTACCAGCACCAAGAACACGCGCATGGGCACCGTTCCCCATCAACAAGGATGTAGTCCCCCCGACCTGGTAAGAAGAAAACATAGAAATGTCAGCACATACATGAATATTAGCACCGGTGTCTATCCACCACTCTGGTGAAGAACATACTGAAAGAACTGTAGGTAAGAAATTACCATACCCCGATGTTCCTCCACCCTCGCTAACAACCATGTTTGCTGTCTTGGGGGTCTTACGATCTTTGCGATCCGGGCACTTTACAGCAAAGTGATCCGGACTGCCACATGTATAGCAAGCACCCCCTGGCTTTCTCTTCTTCTTATGAGGCCCGTCGGCTTGCTTAGCCTTGGGCGGGTTCTGTGAAGGCTTCTTCCTCTTGTTCTGGTTGTTCTGGAACTTGGGATTGCCCCTCTGCACAAAGTTTGCGCTTGAGGAGCCGGCTATTGCCTTTCCACGTGTGTCCTTTGCTCTCGCCTTCTCCTCAACATCAAGAGTCGCAACAAGGTCATCAAAAGTGAATTCCTTTCTCTTGTGTTTTAGAGAGGTAGCAAAGTCCCTCCAGGAATGTGGCAGCTTAGCGATAATAGCTCCAGCCACAAACTTTTCGGGCAACACACATGGGACCTCTCTTCTGTAGTTCTCAAGCTCCTTAGCCAGCGCCTGTAATTCATGGGCCTGTTCCACCACAGGACGGTCTTCAACCATCCTGTAGTCTAGGAACAGTTCCATTACGTACAGCTCACCGTCGGCGTCAGAAGCTCCGTACTGAGCCTCAAGAGCCTCCCAAATGTCCTTCCCCGTTTTGTAACGGAGATAGGTATCCACCAGATTATCAATCAGAACGCTGATGACGGTACCCCAGAACAGATTATCATCTGAATTGAACTTTTGCCCCGAGACACCCTCGGGAGCTTTTTCGGTGATGACGTACATCACGTTCATGGCAGTGAGCCACAGGGTGGCCAACTCACGCCACCTCTTAAAGTTGGAACCATCAAAAGGCTTTGGTTTAATTGCATTTGCAAAGCTAGTGACACCAAACATATTCCTATCAATATGATAAGGTTTTTGGATTGTTAGATGATAGGCAATATTCCGGTATATTTTAATTCCATAATTAAATAGACATTTCAATATTGCTGTGAGTGAAACAATTCATGTGCAAATGTTCATGTTTAAACAACAATTAAACATAAACCTATTCATGATTATACAACTAATAAGCATGGATACTAGTTTAAGAATGTACCCCGTGGAAGGTCGGGTGACGGCGTCACCCAAAGTTCTGCTATCACTTGGATCAGTCATACTGATCGTAGAGTGACCTCAGTCGATGTGGCCGTACGAATTCGGTGCAGGAAGATGATCGCAGTAAGATCCGGCTGTAGAGGAAGTAGTCGTTCGGAGTCGATGTATAGGAAGTAGAGGAAGTAGTCGTACGGGAGCGAGCAGTCGCGTGAAGACGCTCCCCAAAAACCTTATCGCCCGCCTATCCCGAGAACAACAAAAAGATGCTCCCGCCCCGCAACTCCTCACGTCCGACCGCACCGCACGCTCGACTCGTCACGGCCTCGGCGCGGCGCGGCGAGCGAGCGCGCGCGCACGTGTGGCACGTCTATCTCCTTTATTCAACTTCACAAGAGGTGTACCGAAAGGCTACCTCATAAGTTAGATGAGAGACTCCTCTAATACCGATTTGATATTTATCACTTTTCCCTATTATTAAATAAATAAACTTTTAATTCTTTCATTATTGTAATAAATGGATCTAGACCCATTTATTCTAACAGGAGAGCTGTGCTTTTTTTTAACTTGCAAAAAGATATCGTCGGGTTATGTTGGCCGAAGATCACATCGGCGATGGCCTGGCCCACATGATGGCCGTGAACCAATGTCGATGTGGCCGCCGGATATGAGCACGAGGAAGAAATAACGCTTCAGCAAATTCGTCAAAAAAAAAAAACGCTTGCCACTGTAGTAGCCCCACCTACAGGTCCCACCCGTGCACGACTTGTCACATGACTCAATTTAGCGAGCTTAGCATAACTTTTATAAGCTTCTACCGTCAAAAAACTATTGAAGTAAAAACCTTACTAAGTACTAATTCAATTCCAAACTATAAAAAATATTTTGGCTTGTTAGATATATAATTTTTTTGCAATTTACGCTATCTAGGCATACATAATAATAATTATATATTTAAAAAACTTAAAACGCTACGGTTTACAATGGTCAATGGAGGGAATAATTATAGTAGTACAAGGATTAGAAGAAAAGGGAAGTAAAAAAAAAAAAGAAAAGGTGCGTGATGTTGGGTGCGAGCAAATGGGCTTGGGTTTTAGATGGGCCGAATTTGTTGGAAATTTTCGGAAACCCGCCCACTCCACCGACCGACTCGACTCTCTCCGCTGGCTGCTCCTGAATTTTTTATATATTTTTTCTCTAATTTGCAAAAATAAACGGCTTCTCAAAAATTTTGCAGATCTATACTACTGCCGCCGCACCCCACAGCGGTAGGGTTTCTACCGCCGTGTGGCACGGCGGCAGCTGCCGTGGCCCACTGGCAAAGGCACCAACCGCTGTACCACATGGCGGTAGGACTAATCGCCGCGTGGGACGGCGGTTGGTGCCTACCGCCCGGTGGCAGCAGTGCCTCCAGCAATCGCCGTAGGGCAAGGCGGTAGGTAGGGAACTACCGCCGTGCCCTACGGTAGTAGTTTTTTTTGTCCTGGTACGTTTCATTTGTTTGAACCATTGATACTTAACGACGAATCATTGATACTTAACGACAAACCATTGATACTTAACGACGAATCACATAAACAAACAATGACACGAACGACGTAAATACCCTAGCTTTTTGCCGCTGCTAGTCCTAATGTGCCTTAGGGAATTTAGATAAACGGTTACAACATTTATAGTCTAGTTATACGAGTAGTATCCGGACATCATAGACCCGCCGGAGTGCTGGGAGGGCATGTAATACCCGTACCCCGGCGGGAGTGGAGTTGGATCAGACGGTGGTGGGGGTGGAGTTGCTGGTGGAGTGTTGTCTTTCTTCTCGTGGCATGGACAACAACAGAACTCATCCTCAGAGCCGGTATTCGTCTTCACCACCATTGGTTCGGTCACCGGACCGTCGTCGTCGTCGGTAGATGTTGGATCTGGAGAAGCCAATGCCGACGCGAGCTCTTGCCTCAGGTTGAAGATGACAACATCCTCGAGATAGTCGATGTACTGTTGATACGGGTGAATAGCTGGGGGATCCACCCATTGCACGAAACCACAGTTATCTGGTTGGTCGGAGTACTGCAGAAACCGAGATTACATTAGTAAATCATAAAATGATGAAGGACAAAGGTCACGTAGTTTTGCTTACCCATGCTCGTGAGCAATGCCAGAAGCGTCGACCAGAGTTGTTCCATCCCTGGTAAACTTGCATCACACAGAACTCACCGTGTGCACACCTTGGCCAGTTCACCATTTGATTTGGTGCGTACTTTCTAACATCACGCATGGATTTGAAATCTCTCTTATCTAAGACTGGAAAATTGTTGTTGAACTCTGGATCTTGTTGGCTCCACAGTGCTGGACCGAGGGAGCCATCATCATCCCCAGTCCAGGAACTCATTGGTGCTTGTTGTGTTGAGAAGTGGCATTGGAGAAGAGTGCTCACATATATGTAGGCAAGGAAGCAGACTGGACGGTGGGCCATTCGATCCGGGGCAAGAGAAACGGGCAGTGACTCGGAGGAAACACACCCTAGTACTAGGTTCACTGTTTGATGCAGTGACTCACAGAAAACACACCCTATGTGTTCACTGTTTGATGCAGTGACTGACAGGAAACACACCGTAGTACTAGGTTTACTGTTTGAGGAAACAAGCTCTAATGCATCTGAAATCAAGTTCTTAATGATACAAGCCAACTCTAAAGGATGATGAAATGAAATCATAGTTTTTTAGAGATACAGTAGCACTCGGCGTCTAGTACTCTACGTCTACTGGGTACAACGGGGGTATTTCCCCTTCCTCATGGCATCCGGCCCAGCTTCCTTAGCCCGGCGAGCTCTCTCCCTCTTCCTCTCTCTATCTGCTTCACGGGCCGCGGCCGCTTCACGTTCTTTCATCTCCCGGCGAATGCGAATTTCCTCCTGCTGCTGCTTACGTTTTTCTTCTTGTTTTTCTGCCTCAACCATCCTTTGCCACCTCTCACGTGCTGAACGACCCATCGCCTCGACGTAACGCTTGTCTTGTTCGGACTGCTCACAATCTAGCCACTGCATAAAATCACAGAGAGGAGGTGGAGTCTTTTTTCAAAGACAAGTTAGCACATAATAAAATAGCAATGACATATTATTGATTTAGTAATGCATTTTGTTCTTACTTTTGGTCTAACATTGCGACATGGTGGGAGGGGGTCATGCTCGTAGTTCACGCACATGAAGAACCTCATCCCGTAGACGTAGCCGAGAACGTTGCACTTGACAAGCTTACAGTTGTCACCACAGTAGCACATAGGAGTGTGGATCCCCTTTGGCACCGCAACATTGTCCTTCCTACTGGTGAGCAACTCCAAGTCCAACTCAGGACCCGAGGAAGCCATTGCAAACCTACAAAAAAGATGACAAATATCATAACTCATTACATATTTCATTTCAAATTAGAGAACAATACATAACAGGATATGGTAATAATTTTGTAGGCAATAAGAAAACAACAAGCAACTGAAAAGATAGTTCAATTATTACAACACGATAACATGCATAAGTTCTGACGGTGTTGTGAACTAAATGGTTCAAATATTACAAGACCTTGGCAAATTAAATGGTTCAAATATTACAAGACAATAACATGCATAAGTATTTCAAATATTACAACACGGTAGCACAAACAAGTACGATCACTGCATTCCCTCGCTGTTGCGACGGGAACGACGTCCACGTCCACTAGCTGAAGGTGTTGGAGCAGTGGCAGTGGAAAAGTAAGATGCTTTGGTGCATTTCTTGTAGGAGTGTCCTGGATTGTTGCACTTAGAGCATATCTGCACCGTAGGACCAGTTTCAGCCTCGTCCATGTTGTTCCTAATCCTCTTCTTCTTGCGTCGACCAACACCTTGGCACATGGTTGGATCTGGATTTGGTATGTACAACGCATTGTCTTTGGGGTCTTGAGTGAAAGTACCAAGATACAGGTAACCCTCAATAGTGTGGTTCCAAGTGTCTAGAATGGTTTGCTTCAAAAAGCATTTAGGCACGTACCGACCCCAATGGATATTCTTTGTTGCAAGGCATGCAGCGATCACATGTGAGCAGGGGAGGTGTAGCAGCCGCGGCTTCTGGCAAGAGCATGAGCATGTCTGATTCCCAATAATTGTTTGTTGTATTGTTATTTCACCATTCGCTTTTTGTGATTTGGACTGGCAACTTATCTGATACTTCCACTGAACTTCCTCGCCAGGATCATGACGTAGAGGTTGTGGGTAAGCTCTGTGAGCAAGAGCACCCTTCTGCTTTTTGTCCAAGTACTCAGTCATCTATGTTGAATACACCTTTTGACAGTCCTGCATAGCTGCATGTGCTGCAGTAACACGCTCAAGAAAGTACTTCATTGTGCGGTACAAGAAGAACTCAATGATACCAACAAGAGGGAGAGCTCTGGCACCACGCAAAACCATGTTGTAGACCTCAGCAAAATTTATTGTCATTATCCCATACCTCACACCTCCCTTATCAAACGGGAGACACCATTTCTCCTTAGGCTCATTCTGAATCCACTGGCCAAAGGTCTTCACAGCACGTCCCCTTCTCCTTCTGACTTTTGGAGCATCTAGCCCCACGTCCTCCAGCGAAACTGGCTGTTCCCCGGGTTCAGTACTTATTGGCTTCTTAGCTATCTCTTCTGATGCTTTCTTCGTCAGATCACCTAATTTTTTCCAGAGCTCGTTGAACTTTTTCTCCTGATTCGTCGAACATAACCGCTTGAACAATGTTGTAAGTTCTTTGTTCTTGAACTGGCTATGAAAGTTTGCTCCCATATGCCTCATGCACCACCTGCTATGCACATCTGGCCATTGTGCTGCTCTGTGACGTTCTTGACTACCTTCTTTGATGTCATTAATCACCTGCAAAATACCTTTGTGTCTATCGTGTATCACACACACGTTTGACACATCTCCCACCACCATCTGCTTCAATCTCTCCAGAAACCAATACCAACTGTCACCATTCTCTCCCTCTGCAAAAGCAATTACCAATGGCAACAACTGATTGTTGCCATCTGCAGCCACAGCTGTAAGGATTGTGCCCTTGTATTTTCCTGTCAGGAATGTGCCATCTATGCAAATGACTGGTCGACACTGTTTGAATGCAGCAATAGTGGGACCCAATGCTAAGAATGCCCGCTGCAAGACTTGCTTCCCTGGCCTTGATACAAGATTATAAGTCTTGATATCATAATAACTACCAAGATTTAGCGTGGCAATTGTGTTCAGCAATTGAGGCAGATTGTCGTACGATGCTTCGTAAGTACCCCACCTCAACTCCATTACCTTCTTCTTCGCCATGTATGCCTTACCATAAATTATCAAGTACCTAAATTTCTCCTCAATTGCCAAGATAATGGACTTGGAATCATAAGCAGAATTTTCCATAATCTTAGCAAACATCTGGCTGGCCACAAAACCGGCCGACAAATTACGATGGCTTGCATCTAGCTGGTCAACTACACAAGTGTGATCCACAACAGACCTGACCTCCCAGTAATTTTTTCACTTGCCCTTAGAAGCATACACTCGAAAAGGACAATTGAGCTTCACACATTGTACATCATATATGTGTGGAGAACTTTTCACTACCCTGAACTCTCTCTGCTAAGTAAGGGTGGCCCATCTCTTCACTGCATCCTTCACCTCGACTGCACTCTTATACATGGCGCCAACACAAACCTGATTCTCCCTATACTCCCAGGACACATTCTCACCAGGATTGACAGTGAGCTGTGAGAAATTATAGCTGTCCCAGTCCCTTGGCACTAGCGGGTCATCCTCATCATTTGAGGAGTCCTCTTGCAACCCACGTTCATCGTCACCGGCCTCCATTTCGTACTGCCTCAGTACTTCTTCATTAACTTCCCCCGCGTCAAATTTCACCACAGGCCTCAAAGGGTGTGTGACTGTGTTCCTCTTGAACTCCTACTTCTGCCTCAGTGGCAGCACCATCTCTTTCTTCTACCTCAGTTGCAGGACTATCTCCTGCTTCTAGTTCAGCCTCAACTTGGTGAGCACCACTACCCTCCTCATGCACTTGACTACTAGACCCAGCCTTGTGAACAGTTTGGATAAACAAAATCACAGACAAACCAATTTGACATGCAGTTCTGATATAACTCCTCCAATGTTCAGTGCCTTGAAGTGGCATAAGCTCCCAATATACTGCCTCACTCCTGTTGATTAGAGCCATAATAGACAAGTCATTTTG
Source organism: Cenchrus fungigraminus (assembly GCA_036936925.1). Classification (NCBI taxonomy): domain Eukaryota; kingdom Viridiplantae; phylum Streptophyta; class Magnoliopsida; order Poales; family Poaceae; genus Cenchrus; species Cenchrus fungigraminus. Next base: position 14,869,702 of record CM072779.1, read on the forward strand.
CTCTACATCTACATGGAATGCCTTATAAAAAGTTGGTTATGGCCCCCCAAGTTCTTTCTGCTGCTCTTCTAATCACATGATCAACCGAATCAAATTCTGACAAGTCAACTCCATTTTCACCATATCTAATCTGGCTATTACCGAAATACAACTTGACAGTAACTGCATCCGACATGTCTGACAGCATAAAAAAAATAATCGCTATTAACAAATGCATCTCTAACTACAAAATATATCTACTCAGATCTACACTACAACTATAATTTTAGTAATCGATCTACACTAAAACTATAATTTTACTAAGCAGATGTACACTAGAATTATAATTTTACTAATCGATCTACACTAAAACTATAATTTTACTAAACAGATCTACACTAAAACTATAATTTTACTAATCGATCTACACTAAAACAGTACTTCAAAATATGAATTATCAGAGTTCAAAATATTAATTACCACCCTGTATTTACCTCTAACGGGACGAATAACCGGCAGAGCTTCGCACCTTCGCCACCTCCTTCTTCCCCTTCTCTTCTCCCCACCCCCTCTCTTTTTTTCCGAATTATTATGACATTTTCGGCTGAATTTTGGCCTTATATAGGCAACAGATCCTACCGCCATGTGGTACGGCGGTATGTCCTTCGGACAGTTGGGGCCCGCGTCCGGCCGTTCCACCGTGTGGGGTAGGGCAACTGCCGCCGTCCTACCGCTGTGGGGTACAGCGGCAGTAGTATAGATCTGCTAAATTTTTGGGGAGACATTTATTTTTGCAAAATAGAGAAAAAAAATATATAAAAAATTCGCTGCTCCTCGCTGGCTGCGACTATAAGACCATCCACACTCATCCTCCTCCATTTTCTCCTTCAAAACAGAATATGCCATCCTAGTCATCGAGATTCCTTCCTTCATATTCACTTATCTCGCATCCATCTTCCTTCATTTTCTCTCCTCCATCCCAACTCCCAATTGTGGGGCCCACACTCACCCCTCCCTCCCCCTCTTCCCCCGGTCTCTCTCTACTCACTCTATTTCTCCGCCCGCCCCCTGCTCTCTTGCCTCAGCGGCGGTCCCCTACCTCCCGCAGATGAGGAGGAGGACGACGACCTATCCCAGCGCCGCCGCCATGGTCGTCTCCGGCTTCGCGCCGTCAAGGCGGACGCGCGCGCCATGGGCGTCTCCGTCTGCTCCCAGTGCGACATCGAGCTGGCGGCGCAGCTCCACCGCGACGGCTAGGAGGAGAAGGCGCTCCTGAGCCCCGTCCAGGCCGCCGCCGCCTCCGCGCTCGCCATCTCCGTCGGTGCGCTCGTGCCACTGCACGCAGCGGGCTTCATCCGCGACTACACGCTCCGAGTCGCCGTCATGCGCATCGGACACGAAGGTCCATGGAGCTCCAGTGCACCGGACACGAAGGTCCAGTCTGCGTCGGTCGCTATCGACATCCCCACCGCCGAGCGCGCACGCCGCGGTCCTTGATGACCCACAGGGACGACGACGACGCTGCTTCACCGACGAGATCCACCGGTTCCGCGCGGGATCTTGGGCGGGAGGGGCGGAGGCGACGGAGCCAGCGCTCTGCGGCCTGGGGGCCGGAGGAGGCGCTCGCGGCGCCGGGCTCGACGGGGCGGAGCAATCTCCACCTGCTCTGCCGCGGGCGCCGCTCTAGCTCCTCTGCTGCTGGCGGTCGAGGAGCCCCCGTCCCCGCCCAAGGTGGAGGAGCGGCGGCGGGCGGGACGAGCGCGTGGGTGGGCGGATGCGGACGGGACGTCAGCGTCCATGGAGGTCCGGCCGGAGGAGGAGCCGAGGCCCGCGTTGGACTCCTCTCCTTCCTCCTTCTGCAGCCAGCGCCGCCCCTTACCCTCACCTGCTCTGCCGCCCTCGAGCTCCCCGAGGAGCGCACCGACGGTGGCGGGCCCGCCTCCCTCCTCGGCGGTGACGGCGGCGGATGCCTCGAGCTCCGGTGCTCGGCTCGGCGAGGCGAGGCGGCTTCTCCCTCCGCGCTGGCAAGGTGGAGCAGACGCAGCGAGGCAAGATGGAGCACGGCGCGGCGGTGAGGAGAGCACGAACGGCCGGTCCGAGGGAGGGCGTGAGGCGTTGGGGCGTGGGCCCGCGCGGATGCAGTCGCTTTGCCATCCCGCCCTGGACGCCGCTGGATTTGGCGTCAGCCCCAGGCGACGGGAAAATGGAGGAGCTCCTGCTGGACGCCACTGCAGGGGCAAGTCCTTTATCCGTCTCCTCCAGGAGACGGATAAAGGCCCCAGTGCGGGTGGTCTAAATGCACGCCTCCGCAGGCAAAAAATTCCCCACCCCGCCGCATTCGAGACAGCAAGCCATTTCGAATTTCAATCGCGAGAGAGAGGGGTCACCGCCTCTCCGGCAGAGAGAGGGGGAGGAGAAGGAGCCGACGAGGTCAAGGGGGAGGAGAAGGAGCCGACGAGGTCCATGGGGAGAGGCGAATGGCGGAGATCGTCATGACCTCCCTAGTGCCCGGGCACGGGGCACTGATGGAGGCCGCCCCGGGCCCCCACCCCGTCACCGTGCGCTCCCTCCGCGTCCCCGACGCCGCGGCAATACGGGAGGTCGTCCGCCCTGATCGATGGGTCATCAGCAACACTACCGCCGTCGGCTACCTGATCCGCGCCGACGGCGTGCTGGTGGTGCTGGAGGAGAGCGTCATCCCGGCGCTCATCGAGCACCCGTTCCCCGGCGCCTGGCTTGACGAGCTCCGCCGTCTGGAGGTCCTGCTTGAGAACCTGGGGGGCCGCGTCGGGGGAACCTTCCTCAACTTCGCCAAATCTGTCGCGAAGAGCCTCAAGGACCGCGGATCAGAGATCGAGCATGACTGCACAGGCGCCGGACGGCTTAGGCGCTCTCCGCGGGCGGGTCATCGACCTCCGCAACACGGTGGTCACCATTGACAACCAGTGAAGCCCAGTCAGCTATGGCTGTGCAGACGAGGATGAGAAGGGGGAGGAGGTCAGGAGGAGGGGGAGGCGGCGAATCTGGATGCGTATCTAGTAGTACAGTAGTATACTCCGTATAGAGGTATGTCAATAGTGTCAGTAATGCTGTTCATGGAATCATGGACCGTGTCGAGCACGGTTAGAGTAGTATAGCATAGCACCAATATGAGGGCATGTACAACCCACAGACAGCAAGTCGTCTGTAGAATCTCGAACTTAGCACACAGACGGATGTACATGCAGTTCATACAACCCATAGACAAAAAGGTGTCTGTAAGCTGTTTAATGCTTTGGATGTAGTCTAAGATCAACTACAAATACATTTGTGTATACCATTGTGTGACCATTTGATCGAAATGTATCAAAATAAATAAGATAACGATAATGCTACGCGAAGGACATCTGACGCAGCTACGACCCCACACGTGGCCCAACGTCCTCCACACCTTTTACTTCTGCCGTTTTATCTCCAGGCAGCTTCATTCTTATCCACACGCACAGCAACCTCCTCTTCCCATCGTTTTGCATACTAGTGGTGAGGGTGGTCCTCCGGTGAGCTCGAAGGTGCGCGGAAGTAGTGAGACGTCCGCAGAGCTCCGCCAAGCTGCCGAGAGGGCCGTCCGTGGCGGAGTTCCAGCAAGGAAGGAGACGCGCGGAGGTAGCGAGGGCGGAGCACGGCGGAGCTTCGGCAAGCTTGGAAGCGGCGCGAGGGTGCGGCAAATTTGATGCTCCACCTCGACAAGCTCGTTGTCCGCCGTGTCGCGCTCCCGGATCAAGGCCGGCTTGTGCCCGCGGTGGCCTCCCTCCGCTCGCGCGCGCCGGCGGCCTCTGATTTTCCCCACCGAGCAAAGATCTTCCTCTCCTCTCCGTCTCCTTCTGATTTTCCCCACCGAGCAAAATCTTCCTCTCCTCTCCGTTAGGGCTGTAAAAAAAGCTCGAGGCTCGTGAATCGATCACGTTCGACTCGTTTTAAACTCGAGATCGGCTCGATTTCTAAACGAGTCAAGCTCAAGCCTGACTCAAACTCGTGAGATTTTTGAGCTCGAGATCGAAAAGCTCGAGTAAGCTCGTATACTATGATTAGTCATGACTCTATGAGATGTATACACACATATACTCTAATTTTTTACTTAATTGTACTGCACAAAACTCGATACCTACAAGTAATGTAATGACACTGATTTAATTATTATGTAGACTTTCTAAACTATATTTATGGATGATATAAATCTTAAAGCTCGTGAATTACTCATAGTTAACTCGTTGCAAGCTCGACTCGAGATCGGCTCGAATCTTAACGAGCCAAGCTTGAGCCTAGCTTCAAACTCGGATGGTTTTGAGGCTCGACTCGAGCTCGGCTCGATGCTTTAACAAGCTCAAGCTTGAGGCGATGAGCTTGCTCGAGCTCGGCTCGTTGACAGCCCTACTCTCCGTGTGCGGAGGAGCAAGGCCTCTCTTCTCCGACGCGGGGGAGCTCAAGCTCGGGACGGCGAGGCCGGATTTCCTCTTCCGCCCCCCAGATCAGGCGGTTGCGGGCTTGCCGGCGGCCGTGGTTTTGGCGGGGCAAAATGCGCGCGCGGTCGGGGAAGGAGGAGCCACGTGGGATCCGGCGCGCAGCGGCGATGCGAGACGACGCCCTCTACAACGTGTCGATGCGCGTCGACTCCGCCTCTGGGAACGGGACGGAGGCGTCGCCTCCGGAGGCGACGCGCGGAGCCGTCGGTTTGGCAAGCGGGGGGTTTTTCGCAAAATAGTCACCATACAGACGCCTCATATAGACGCGTTGTACGTGCCCTGAGGAATGTCGCCAAATTTACGTTGGACTCAATGTGGTATGTGACATCTGAATGGGGAAATTGAGGAATGCGAAATTGGGCGGCATCTTGTCATTGTCTTAAGATTAGCTTGTCTCTCTGTTTTGGTTCACTCTGAACGTTCTACGCATATTCCGGTTTTCTGTAGTCACACCCAATTTTGCGCAGAATTTACAATTCGCAGCTGTACAGTATACGTCTGACATAGCAAAGGCCAAATTGAGGTGCTTGTTTAGGGATTTGTAGTGGAGGAACCGAGCCCCTTTTCTTCCCTTCTGTGTTGGAATTGAATGTTCTTCAGCATATTAATGTAGGAATTGCATGTGATTTTGTGTGATCCTTCAGATCCTTTTATGTGGAATTTATCCAATGTTACTCAGGTGTTGGTTTTTTGTGTCAGCTTGTTTTCAGTACAATTGCAAATATTCAGACATAACAAATATTCAATCCTCCTTTTGTTGTTTTTTTTTTGGAAAATGCAAACGTGTCATAGAATGGTTTTGAGATAACAGTTGCTTAGAGAGAGACACGTGTAAATTGCAGAGTTGTGCAACAGCCAAGGAAGAGGTTATCTCAGAGCTACCTCTTCATCTTCTTTCTGTTCTTATTACTTAGCTTTCTTCACTGCTGATGATCGATGAATGACCGGAACGTTGCTGTCTCCCATATAGATATGTTAAATGTTTTTGCTGATGCTCCGTTGTCGGATCAAGCAGAAAATTAATACCGGCGACAACGGCTGGATGTATCCAACCGCAGTTGTAATGCAAGAGCACAACATGATGTAATCTGATCTTTGTGTAGTAATGGCATGGGGTCAAATCTGCCCCATCCTAGGTCAAATATCCTGCTTCTCGGAATTTAATCTTAATCGCTCGACTTTTGAACTAATGATCCAACTGCTATCTGATGAAATTTCAGTAATTGTGGTAGGTGTTTTTTTTTCCTCTTTCTGTTCTTTAACTTTTCTTGTAGATGTGAAGCTTTGTTGTTTCTGGAAAAGATGGCATGTATATGTAGCAGAACATTCGAATGTGCCAATACAGATATGTGCTACAAGCTGACAACACCACCCATCAACCGTTGACGGCTTGACGCCGAGGCTGCAGCATGCAGATTTCGTTTAGATACTTGAGTCTACACTCTTCCTCGGTTCCTCCATAATTTGAGTTCCAGGGTGGTACTGTCGTATATGTTTCATGTCAACCATAAGCATACACTTAATTTAACACAAAAAGGGAATTATCAAAGTAGTAAACAAGCCAAAATTAAGGCGAGATCGATATATTAATAATATTGATTCAAGATGACTGGCTGTGATGTACATACATCTTCTGGAGCTACTTATGGCGTGTTTGGTTGAGCTGTGGCTGTGAGAAAAGCTGCAGTGAGCTGTGAGCTGTGGCAAAAGCTGTTGTGGGTTGCTAGCTGTGAGAAAGCTGAAAGTCGTTTGGCTGGCACAACTGTGGCTGTTAAAAAAGCTGATGTTTGCTGGAAGATGTATGTAATGCCCATGAAGTTCCGAGGCCATGCTGATATTCAAAATGATTATAAATAATTGTTTTGTTCGGTAAATTGCATACAAATTACCCATTTAGAAAGAAAATCTTATTTTTTTTGAAGTTTTGCATTCACCATTGAGATACGATCAATGATAGAAAGTCCAGAAAATAATAACATATGGTGCATACAATGATGTCCTTCCTTAACATAACTACCTCTGTCTCGCACTAACCAAAGCATCAGCTATCTCCTCATTACCATCACATTCATCAAACTATTCATGGTTTCTTCTTGCTCATCTTCTCTGATGGCAGATGGTTGTTGTAGCAGGTACTCCTCATTACCATCACATTCATCAAACACCTTATCTCGCAGTTGACTATCACGAATAAAATTATGCAACGCCATACAAGCTACAATTATATGCTTTTGAGTACGAGGAGGATAACTTGGAATTTGCTTCAAAATACGCCACTTCTGCTTCAAGACCCCGAAAGACCGCTCAATGACATTTCAAAGAGATGAATGCAAGAAATTGAACATCTCATACTTCCATTGAGGAGGACGCCCATTTCGAAGTCGAAACTCTTGTATATGGTATGTGCTTCCTTTAAAAGGGGCAAGATATCCTTGTCGATTTGGGTAACCAGAGTCCACAAGATAATATTTACCTATAAATAAAACCAAATCAGCAAAGCAAAAGCACAATAGAAATAATGATGATGGTATCAAGATATGTATACCTTTAGGAGGCACAGGAAATGAAGGAAAGTTTGCTAAAGCATTATTTAGGATCCGTGAATCATGTGCGGAACCCGGCCAACCAGCAACCACATAGATAAACCTCATGTCAAAATCACAAATAGCTAGCACATTCCGAGATGTATACCCATGTCGACATGCAGGGGAGAAAATCGGACCAGGAGGAAGGGAAAAGGAGGGAGGAGGTAGTCCGGACGGACCAGGAGCCGCCGCCGGCGAAACCCTAGCTGCGACAGTACCGTGGAGGGGGCGACACGGGGTGTGTGTGGGAACTCACGATGGGAAAAAGGAGGGGGCGACGACGTCCGGGAGAAATAGAATTGAACCAGTACGTTACTACTCAGTGGCATGGGAAAAAGTAGGGGTGGATTGGCTGTGAGATTTGTATAGAGGAAAAGCTGATTTTTTTGAAAGCTAGGGGATGAAAGTACCTCTTTGGTTGGGCTATTGATTTTTTTTGAAAGCTACAGCTGGTTTTAGCTTAACCAAAGGGACCCTTAATACACAGGTAAAACAATACCAGTACATTGGTCAAAATGGTGTCCATAAATGATATCCTCGACACTGGACAGGCTCATAGACAGCAAAGGCCAAAGGGGGAGAGAAAAAAAAACAAGAGGACAACTTTTTTTTTTGAAATTAAAGGCACAAGCACTGCTCATTTAAGAAGAAGAAGCAATTGTACATCACGAGCCCAAGCGAACACCACCACCACAACAACAATGCACGCGAACAACACACCCAACAAAACTCTACACCACCTCAACCTCGGAGAGAAGGTAAAGGAAGCCACCAAGAACTGCACCGTAATCGCCAACGCTGTGTCATGCCAAAAGTCGCGGCCCGCTGCAAGCCTGAGTGACAACTCGAACTCCTCCGCCACGGGGATAACAACCTTAAGCCGCACACACACAACCGCCAATCCCCTGACTCCAGCCTTGCATAAGAAGAAGCTCCCGTTGCAACATCAGCGCAACTAACTTAAACACTCAATGCGTGGGGGCCTCGCCATATCCACCTCCTCCTCGAACTCTTCTCATACTCCTAAAAAAACCACCTAAAAGTGTACGGGGCCTTGCCGCCCGTCACATTGGATACTGCTCCAAGGATCCTTGCCACTGAAACCACGTTGAGGCCCAATTCTTGTACAAGGATACTGCTCCAAGTGTAAGAGGACAGCTTTGCATTCTTGTACAACACTTGTATCGTAAGATGTCACATCCCAGTTGAGGATGTCCTTCCTATTCTTTGAGCACCGAGCTTTGGTTGTGCTGGCTCTGTCGCTCGACCCCTATCCGATGAAGCTAAAGGTCTAGCTTTGGTTGATGGTGCAGGTGCTGCAATCGAACCCCATATGTCGTCGCTGTTTGCTGCGGCTGCCTTCAAAGGCTTCCTAGATGATTTTGGAGCGGGTGCCGCTATTGTACCCTAGAGATCATCCTCATCATTATTTTAAGTTGATGGTTTGATGTCTGCAGACTTTGATGCATTGGCCTTTTGGGTGGTGCAGCAGTTATAGGATCACATATAGAGGATCATCTTATGATTTTGGTGCTTTCAGTTTGTCGGGGTTCTGTAACCGCCAGCAGTAAATTTCTCAGATTGTGCGTCGGGTCTCGGATGGTTGCGCAAAAAGGACACAAGGATTTATACTGGTTCGGACCTCCGGAGAGGAATACCCTACGTCCAGTTCGAGCCGCTCATGTTATTTCCACTGATTTGTAGTAGAGGTACAAATAGGTGAGGGAGGGAGCTCAGACCCAAGCCTTTGTGGTGTGAGTACGTGGTTCTTGTAGCAGGGTTCTGCGTACGTGTGTCAGAGCCAAGTCTGGCGGGAGGAAGAAGAAGAACAGTAAGAGGGAGCTCGTCCGGAGAGGGGAAAAGAGTTCTTCCTCTGCAGGAGGTCCGGACTCCCCTTTTATATCTCAAGGGGAGGCTGTAAAATAGTAAAAAGGAGATCGAAAGTACAGTCAAGGGGTAAAAAGCTTCAGTTCGGAGGAGACGTCTTCCACTATGGCTGCCGTGGTGATAGTCAGCTGCCCATCCCGTTCTGACGGCCGCAGACTCAAGTGGGTATGGCCGGCGTGGGCAAAAGGTGGGTAGTTGGCACAATGGAGACCTCTCGGGGTTCCTTAGGTGTGAAGGACCGACTGGTCGGGGGTGGAGATTGGTCGTGCGAACGAGAAGTCAGTCGGGGACGGAGAAGTAGTCGTTCGAATCGGAGGCTGGTCGGAGGTCTTTAGCTTGATGACGTCATGGCCTCGTTTTTGGCCGTTTTCCTTTACAGAAATAAACGCCAGAAAACCACTTGCTTTTTGGCCGTTTTCTTTCGTAATAATAAATCCAAAAAACCATCCAAAATACTCCAGTGGCCAGTGTGGCTGTCGAATTTCTCGTATTTACTGTCTTTGGGTACCCATAATATTGGATCCCGTTAGTATCCCCTTAGCCTGGGAGGGACTCATGGACTTGTTCCCAGGTTCAGTAGTCCTAGTGTGGAGGGAGTCGTTGTTCGCTTGGTGGGGGCGCGCGAGCGCACCCACCGAGTGTAGCTCCTGAGCCCGCGGGGGAGTCGGAGACTCGCTCGTGGGGTTAATGATTTTGAGATTGATTGTTGTTTCGTCGGGGACATCGTCGCCCTCGAGCTTGCGAGAGAAAGGTGAATTTTTGGTGACCCCGCATGGCATGGAGTGCCGATCAGGGAGTCAGTTCGCCCTTTTGTCGTGTCTCCCTCGTGCGTCTTTTTCGCTAAGGAGGAGGGGTCAGGTGACGTCAAGTCTCGCTCTCGTTAGTGGCAAAGGAGCTAAGTCTAACGCTAACGCATCCTCCAGGATGTACTCTCTGTCTTCTTTGATGTCTTTGCCAGATGAGGAGTTCGACGTGCTTGGAGAGGACGAGCTGGCGTTGCTGACCAGGCGGTTCGAGAGGCTGCACGAGAACCGGGTGAACACGAGGAGGACAGCACGGATGTGCTTTCAGTGCGGCAAGCCAGGACACTTCGTCGCCGACTGCCCGGAGAAGACGGAGAACAAGGACGGCTACAAGGACGGCTACAGGCACCGATCGAGCAAGGATGGCAAGTACCGATCGAGGCGCGATCACAAGCACAAGAACAAGCACAAGGACGAGCGACGGTCGAGGAAGAAGGATGGCCGCGGCAGGAAGGCCCGAGCAATGGTCGGAGCGAGCGACGTCGACTCCAGCTCCGCCTACTCTTCCTCGAGCTCGAGTAGCAGTGAAGATGAAGGTGATCAGCGCAAGAACAAGAAGTCATCCAGGAACTTGAGCGGGTCGAGCTTCTTCGCGGGAGATGGCTTCTGCGGCATGGCCCGTAGCTCCGGCAGTAAGAAGGGCCACCAGAGTGACTCGGACTCTGACTCCGAGGATGAGGTATGTGATGAGCTCTCTTCTTTGCGCAAGGAGAATGATGAGTTGGTTGACTTGCTTGATAACCGCGATCACATGCTTAGAGAGGCCAAGAAGATGAGGAAAGAACTTAGGGCCTCACTAGAAGATGCTAGGAACCGTGTGGCTGAGCTAGAAACCCAGAACCTAGATGCTAAGCTTGAGATTGATTCGCTTAAGGCTTCTCCTGTGGTTTCTGATGAGATTGATTGCTGTGATTGCTCTGTGTACCTAGCTGATCTTACTGCTCTTAAGGATAAGCATGCTTCTACTTGTGATGAACTAGATATGCTTAGGGTTGAAGTGGCTGAGCTTAAGTCTAGACCTACTTTGCTAGGTGCTTGCACTTCTTGCCCTGTTTTGCATGGAAAGATTGATGAGTTGCATGCTTACACTGTTTCGCTTGAGGCTAAGTTGAAAGAGCCTATTCCCACTTCTTGCTCTACTTGTGAATTGCATGCGGTTAAGAATTTGGAGCTTGCACATTATGTTGATCGCTTGCAGGATGAGAATGATGAGCTGAGAAAATGTATGAGCTGGTTGTCGGGTCAGGAGCCTCAGCTTGGTATCATGATAGCGGCTTTCAAACGCTATGATGGTCAGGCACTTGGGGCTGACAAGCTTGGAGAGAACAGTGGTGAGGGAGTTGAGAGAGTTGGAGAGATTCCTATCCCACCACCAAACAGACACAAGAACAAGTTTGAGCCCAAGCCTAACCATCTCAGAAACAAACTTGACACTACTCCAGATCCACCCATATTCCCTCACCCAACAAATGATTTCCAGAAACCTGTGAAGTTTGTGAGCCCAAAGGGAGGTGAGGAAGGAGAGAAGAAGGGTGAGAAGCCGAGTGGGCAGCCCCAACCCAAGCCTAAGCCCAAGCCACAGCCCATAAAGTTCCATTGTGGGTATTGTGGGAGAGATGGTCACAAGGATGAGTTTTGCTTCAAGAGGAAGCGTGAGGAGAGAATGGCTAGAGAGTGGGCTAACAAGGACAGGTACCACCCCTCTAATGGTGTATCTGAGCCTCGTATGCAGATGCCCAGGGCCAAGGCGATTGTGAGGACAGTTCCGGCTTGGGGAGACCGGAAGGCTGCAGGTGCTGCTGCTGGCCGAGCTACACCGGTCAGACCGGTGTACTACACCGGTCAGACCGGTGCAGGTCTGGGCAGACAGCGAGTCGGGTTTCGTGCTCGTGAGGATGCTCGGTTTGGTTCTGGAGGTCGTGGTTCTGGTGGTTGGTCTGGAAAGTTTGCAGGTGGTCGGTTTGCTAGGCGTTCTCCACCTCGTGCTCACACTACTAGGAATGTGCTCATTGATGACCTTCATCCTTTGTCATTGAAGATGCCAAATTGGTCATGCACACAAATCTTTGACGAACTTTTGACGAAATTGATATCGTCACTGAAGTCGCGTCACATTATGTAATGAGTGACGAAGTGTCAATTTTGGTCACAGAAGGGCTCCCAATCTATGACCAAATGTTTACGGTCATAGAAAAGTTCTCCTTCTATGACCATTGGCTTTGGTCATGGCTATGCCTCCATATTCGTCAGAACTCTCCGTCTGCCAGGCGCCGTTAACGCCGTTTCTGCATATGACGTGGCGCGTGACGTGGCGTGTGACGTGGCAGTTCGGTGCCTTGTTTTGGTAGCGCCACATGGACCAATTATAATCTGCCACGTGGCTTCAGAACTTTGGTCACAGATTTTATTCACAAAATCGTCAACAAAGACTCAAAACTTTTTGGTCACAAATGATATGTCAGAATCGTCAACAAATATAGCATAATTTGGTCACACAAAATCAGGTAAACCATGTAAACCATATAATTGCAATTGATATTTGCAAGACCACATAATTCCATGTTCAAAATATAAAGCAGTATTCAACTGAGCATATAACGCAGTGCACAGCACCACCACTAGTTCACATCACACATAAAACTTAGTTCACAGCACACATAAGAAACAAATACTAAAAAGTTGCTTGCCACAAGCAACTTAAGTTTCTGAGAAGCCAAAATAAACCATATCACAGCAGCCCACTTCATGTCGAAGAAGGAGCATAGATCTTCAGTAGCCCCCTGAGGAGCACCCTGTTCTCCTCCATCTCCTTGGTGTTCTTCTCTACCAGCTTCTTGTACTCCTCCAGCTCTTTTTCTTGCCTCTCCATCCTTTCCTCAGCTTCTGCACTTTTCTTCTTGAGCTCGTCAACTTCACCTTGAACAGCAGCCCGTGCTTCAGCCACAAGTTGTTCCCGAAGCTCGGTTTCATTTGTTGATGTTGACTTGGAAGATGTAGGTGTGTTGAGGCCAATACTCTTTAGGAATAGTTGAGAGCTGGTTTTGGAGAGCACAGTGGACACCGCAGTCACACTGCCTTCTGTTGAATAACCTGCACCTTTAAGGTCCTGGTTCACAGCCTCCATTTCAGTCTGAAAAAACATGGGCAGAAACCAGTTAGATGTTTTCCTAAGACTGCTATAGAATAAACACAAGACATGGCACAAGATGTTTGTAATTTAAAACTGCAACAATATCTTGATTCAGAGCAGAGCACATGCCTACAACAATATCTTGATTCAAAGAAATATATACAAATGATGGTGCTGCTACAGCCGGCTAATATAGCAAACATGTAACTGAATGCTCAAGTGTTCAGTGCAATACTTGGCGAGCATCAAGTGACCAGTGTTCAGCTAACAGCACTAACTGAGTGGCCAGAACCATCACCAGCAGCATCAAGTGTTCAGCTAACAGTAACAGAACCAAGTAACAAATGCAATGAACACTTTATGCTCGGCAAAGTACAAATATCCCCTGTCTGCTGTGAACTGAAATATCCCCTGTCTGCTGCCAAAGTACAAATAACACTCAATAATATTGTATGATTGTCATGCCAATAATAATGTTTGACTTATGGTATACTATTAATTAGACATTCTATTATAAAGTCAAATTGCTAACAAGTACAGATTTCAGAGTCAAGCATCTCATGTCATAGCATTCAGAGTCACTACAGATTTTATGTCACACTACAGAATGGCCACACAAATTGAGAGGAATGATAATTAGGCCAGAACAAAGTTGCCAGCGAAACAAACAGTGCCAATGAACATCATATGATCTGAAAAAAAATGCATTGAATAAATCAAACTAATGATCTTACAAGTGCTTCTCTTGCAGTGTCACTGAGGCCACGTTTGGAGCTGGTGTGGCAGGTCTTGAAGGCCTCCACCGCATCTAATTCTTCAGTCATATCTAAGCTGGGTTCTTCTCTTTTTCTCTTCTGCTTCTGTTGCATGCATAAACATTCACAGAAAAGTTGTCTCAAATCAAGTTCAAAGGCAGCTGATTCATGGAAACATACAGGTAATCGTACAAGGAAAGTTACACTTACATAATCATGTAGGTGTGCCTCGTAGCAGCGATTGCCGGTAGTCTGATGATATTTCACCTTACTGCGGTTGTGCTTGTTCTTTTCACATGTCTCCTACAAGAGAAACTAAATGTCAGATGAGATCATAGAGTCAAAATGAGAAGATTATGTGCAAACTGAATGTGAAATAATAATATATGACAAGATACCCATACCATGTTTTTTGGATCAGTCCACTTTGCAACTAGTGCCTTCCACTGTAAATCAGTCATGTAATCAACAGGTGAAGTTGTCGGAACCTCATTTGCAGCTACACCATTGAAGTATTTTGCCTTGAGCCTATATCGCTGGTTTTTTACTATAGTGCGCATCAGATCAGTACAGGCTTCTTTTGTTGGCTTGTCATTAGTCTTAATGGCCAAGCGCCCCTAGGTATTTTCAACTCCATAGTTAGTTAGAGAATTCAGGTGAAGCAGTATAAAAGCTTAGATTAGAAATAGCACTTACAGAAAGCTCTCCCTCAAATTTCCTGTAGTAATTTTCGTCTTTCTTGTAATCCTTCCAATGTGGTAGGACAGGCATGCTTTCCCGAATGATGATGCCACCCTCTGATGCAAACTTGGCAGCTTGAACAGGTTCATGCGGCCTTCTTTTGCCTTCTTCAACAACAATAGGCAGTCTCCTTCTCATAGCTTTAGTCATCTTGTCTAGCTGTTTTCCCACGGTTGGTCCCCTGTGGCTCCTTGGTGCTTTTTGTGCTTCATCTACAAAATAGATATCATTTAATGAAATGGTTTACTTTCATTCAAATCAGCAAAATAGATGTCATATTTAGTGAGAAAATGTTACATGCCTTCAATAGTTTCATTTTCTGCACCAGTACTGTCATGAGCAGCAGGTTTCATGCCTTCATCTCCCCCTGTGCTCAAATGATCATCAAGTCCAGGTGTAGTAGAGCTGTCTAGTATGCCAATTGTTGGTGGTTCAACATTGTGGTCATCTGTTTGTGTAGCTTCAAGGTTATTTGAAGATCCTGTTTTGGTTTGAGCAGGTTGTTCCTCTGCCTGTCGACCTGCCCTCACTCTCTTGCTGCACCGAGTTCCTGGAGCCATGGCGGGTTTTTTTCCTTCTTTGAAACAAGGATTTTCTTAGAATACTACAAAAATAAGAAAAGGCAAGTGAATTAATAAGCAAGACCCTATATTAAATTTTAGGTATCAAATATAGATCATGAATCTAAAAGCAGGACCACATATTAAACAACAAACTGAAAACACTTATATGCAATGCAACTATTCCCCATGCACTACTAGGGTGATAGAATAATCACCTTAAATGGCATTTGTTCTGGCAGCTCATCAGATTCTGTGTCATCATCATCATCACTATCTCCTTGATCATCATTGTCAAGGAGATACTCTGATGAATCCGAATCCGAATCTTCACTATGAGTTTTTTTACCCCCCTTCTTTGCAGTAGAAGTTTCAGGTACAGATTTAGTAAATTCAGCAGCAAGAGTTGGCAGTCCTAGTTCTTGCATCTTCTTGTTATTGTTAGCCACGCGTATATCCCGGCTTCTCTCATAATCAGTTTTTGTAGGTTCAACTACTTGCAAGATAGATAAGAACAAGCACAATGTGCGTATTAGATAAATAAAATGGAGTTTAATAAGAGGTAAGCGGTAGTACTAGTTCCAGGAAATTAAGATAAGAGCTAGGAGTTAGGGAAGAGTATTGATTGATCTAGTATTCATTGTGCTTTTCAAGGTACAATCTGAACTGAACTACCCAATTCTCAAAAAATACATGACACAAGCAACCACCATTGTACTCTAACAGTATAAAATCCCTAGAGCGCAGCCTGAAATCAACAATCTGAAAGGCACTAAAAATGGATGTGGCTTTTACCTTCTTTTTCTTCTGAAATCTGCTTGCTTCTTTGCCTCCGTGTAGCCACCATCGAGGTCGCCAAATCCTGCGACGAGAGAGAGGGAGATGGAATTAGAGCAGGGGGCGGGAGGGATGCAGCAGCACGAGCAGAGGACGGAGAAGATCTCCCGCTCAGATGCGGCGAGAGTCGTCGGCAACGACGTTGGTGGCAGTGGCGGTTGCGTTTGGGAGCTGGAGGAGCTCGTCGTAGCCGCCGTCGTAGGTACCTGGTCGGCGTGGAGGACGGAGGAGCTCCTGGACGGCGGCGGTTGTGCCCTGGCGGCGGCTAGGGTTGGAGAAGGAATGGTGGTAGGAGGAGGAGACGAGTGGGGACTGGGGAGGTCTTTGACCGGGGGGAAAGGAAAAATGGTAAAGGCATGGGCGCGTGATGTTTTCGGGATTGGGCATTTTTTGGCGCTTTTTTTCGAGATGGCGTCAGTTTTGGCGCTTTTTTTTCACAAGCGCACGATTGAAATGCAGTAAAAAAAAATTGGGTAATTTGTTATTGTTTTTTAAGGATAAAGTAGTAGTACAAATTTGTTAGGATATGCATCAAAATTTTCTTGGAATCACTTCAAAATTTTTTTACAAGTTTAACAAGCAAAATGAAGTGTCACTGCCAGTTTTCAGATTTTTCTAGGAACATTAGGGTATTTTTACATTTATTTGTGAGTAAATCAAGAAATAATTACAGTAAATGGAAAACTTGGTCCAAAAATTTCGCGGATGCACATGGAATTTTTGCACACTTCGACGACCACACCAAAAAAGTTTCACACGATTTCGAGAAGGTCGTACTGCACGTCTACCAAACGAATCAGTTTCTCTCACGAAGTGACATGGACAAGTCTAACAGAGCAATGCCTTTTGAGCATATGCATGACAAAGTGGCACGGAATCGGTTCAAATTTTTTTACAAGCATAAGTAAGCAAAATGGAGTGTCATTGCCAGTTTTCAGATTTTTCTAGGCACCACATGGTATGTTTACATTTATTTGTCAGTAAATCAAGAAAAGTTTATATTAAATTGTAAACTTGGTCTAAAATTTGTGCAGATGCACACAACATATTTTCACACCTTCACGAGCACACCAAAAAAGATTCACGTGATTTCGAGATGGTCGTACTGCACGTCTACCAAACAAATGAGTTTCTCGCACAAAGTGACGTGGACAACTCTAAGAGAGCAATGCCTTTTGAGCAGTTGCATGACAAACTTTCTTGGAATCACTTCAAAAATTTTCTACAACATTAAGAAGCAAAAAGAAGTGTCCTTGCCAGTTTTCAGATTTTTCTAGGCATCATAGGGTATTTTTACATTTATTTGTGGGAAAATCAAGAAAAATGTATATTAAATGGAAAACTTGGTCTAAAATTTGCGGAGATGCACAAAACATATTTGCACACCTCTACGATCACACCAAAAAAGTTTCACATGATTTCGAGATGGTCGTACTGCACGTCTACCAAACAAATGAGTTTCTCGCACAAAGTGACATGGACAACTCTAAGAGAGCAATGCCTTTTAAGCAGTTGCATGACAAACTTTCACGGAATCGGTTCAAATTTTATTACAAGCATAAGTAAGCAAAATGGTGTGTCATTGCTAGTTTTCAGATTTTTCTAGGCACCACATGGTATGTTTACATTTATTTGTCAGTAAATCAAGAAAAGTTTATATGAAATGGAAATATTTGAGGAATCAATAAATTTTACATGTATTTGTGAGTACATGAAAGAAATGAAATTAAAAAATAAATATCAAAATATCTGAGGAGACAAATATTTTTACATGTATTTGTGAGTACATAAAAAAAGGCATTAAAAAAAGAAATTTCGAAATAACAAAAAAAAAAGTTGCCTGCAGCCGGGTTCGAACCCATGCTGCTGGGGGGGTTAAGAACCTGTAGGTACTACCATTGCGCTATAGGAGGTTATTCGACAGAAGTCCATCCTATTTCTATTTATCGATAAAGTCCATCTTGTGTATAAAAACGAATCACTGGCTAGGGGTCAGTCAGACGCATCCTCTTTTCCCCATCTAGTCTCCCATCTCATTCACCTCGCCACCCCCTTCCGCCGCCGCCCGCCGCCGCCGACGCATCCCCTTCGGCCGCCACCACATCCGCCGCCAAAGACGCCGCAGCCGCCGTGGCATGGCTAAGGGCCAGGCCCGCGATCCTGCAACAGGCAGGTTTGTCCGCAATGGTCAGAAATCCTGTTGGTGGTCCACTACTCCACTTGTGTCTAGCAACTAAATTCCACTTTGGTGGCGCTTCACAGGCATGGCTATTGGAATCATATTTGCAATTGGAATCTGCAAGTGGAATCATCTAACTAATTGCTGTCGAGGCCATTGCTGTTACTTGTTATGCCTGCATAACACCAACATCTGGTTGCCACACACAAACCGGCAAGTCACAATACGGCAATGGCAGATTCCATTAGGATTTTTCCTTTTTTTTTTTACTCTTTTACCTCCTAGTTATATCAGGCGGAAGACAAATAACGTTAGCATTCATTCATGTGTTCTCCTTTTTAAATTACAACTACAGACCAGAGCTTCATGAATCATGCAATTATACCCAATTACAACTACAGACCAGAGCTTCATGAATCATCTGCAATATATGTCTCTGCTTTGCCATATGTCACTAGTTTGCTTGTCCTAATTATAACCTGTTCTCCTTTTTAAATTTCAGATGCAAGCACAACAAAAAGAAATGCAGAAGAAAATGGATGCTCTGGAGAAGAAGATGCACGAGGCAGTCGACGAGGGGTCGTCGACTAATGATGTGGTGGGTTTAGGCTGTACTATCTTGTATATGATGTTACTGAAACTGTAATACATTCTAATGGAACCTGAATGCGTTGCCTTGATATTACAGAATGCCATGCAGAAGATGAAGAAGATGGAGAACAGGTTGATGAAGCATGTGAAGGAGATCTCTGACCAGTTGGACAACAAGTTGGACTCTAAAGTCTATGGAGTGGGTTACGAGATGCGGACAAAGATGGCTGTTCTGCAAGAACGATTACAGGAGAAAGTCCAAGAGAACAATTACCTGAAGGAGCGCCTAGGCAGCCTGGAATACACGGTCTACAAAAATGCTATCGCAGTTGCAGAATATTTGAAAAAGAAGGACAATGTGATCGCACAGCTGAAGGATGACCTGGAGAAACTTAAGGACAAGAAATAAGGATCTGCAAGAGTATTACAAAGCACCTGCTATGTCTTTTGTTTGGTTTTCTGGATGTACCTGCATATGAGGTGCTGTAATGTACTCTTTTAGGTTATGGTTATGCATGTATGAACTTAGGTCTGGAATGTCGGATGTCAGAACTTAAGTCGAACTTGAAGTAGGATGTAAGAACCAAATATCAGTATCTAATCAGGGTTCCAGAATGCTGCCTTGTCTCATAGCGGCTTGATGTGTTGGTATGTTACAGGTTTGTTTGTTTCTTTTTTTTTTGAGAATTACAGGTTTGTTTCTTTCGTATAAATGAAAGCATGATTTCCTGCTGTAACAGAACAAACCACTTGTGTTGGTAAAAAATCTTTTCTGGATTACACAAACACAAACACAACCATTGTGAGCACCGGGTCAGCACAAACAATCTCATTGACAAGGGACACTAGCAACAGTACCACGATGGTGGCTGGCAGCATCAGGCAGTACACATATAAACCATATTATTCTGTGAAAAAGGAATAAAGGTGACAAAGTAAAACTCATATAATTCTGTGATGTCAAATAATCTAAACTATAAATCTGATAAGATATAATATACTGAACTAAAAAAACTGCCTTAAATAGTTGTCATCGCCACAAAATAA
The DNA here is from genome assembly GCA_036936925.1 of Cenchrus fungigraminus. Taxonomy (NCBI): domain Eukaryota; kingdom Viridiplantae; phylum Streptophyta; class Magnoliopsida; order Poales; family Poaceae; genus Cenchrus; species Cenchrus fungigraminus. The sequence continues at coordinate 14,889,295 of CM072779.1, forward strand.
ACTCAACTATCATCGTCTTCGTCGTCTGTGGACATGACATCATTGTTGTCATCGCCACCATCACTACAATATTGCAGCAATGTATCATCCTCGTCCTCGTCCTCATCCTCTTCAAGATTAATAGCAGCTTCCTTCTTGTTTCTTATAAGTTCCTGTAAATTGCCTTGAATTATTGTGGCTTCTCCACCAGCGACATTGGGCATAACCTCATTGTCGCCACCTTCTTCCACTACATGCTCAGTATCAGAACAATAATCATCCTGATGCACTTCATGACTGCCCTGTTCTGTTTCAGCCACATCATAGATATTCCTATGTTCAAATTTCTGGACAACTCTGAAATCTGACCATTGTGGAGTTGTGTCTTGCAGGTAAAATATTTTTTTTGCTTGCTCTGCCAAGATGAAAGGATCAGTCTTGTACCAAAATGACTTCACATTGATGGATTTGAAATGTTTGTCATCTCGAAGGCCCACAGTCTTGCCTTCTTGGTTGTACCAATCGCATCGAAATATAACCACCGTCCGACGAACTTCATAATTTGAGGGGTATAGCAACTCAATAACCTCTTTAAGGACACCATAGAAATCTATGGGTTTCATATCATGTGTACCTTCAGTCATTACACCACTATTTTGTGTCTGCATGAACTTTTCACGATCCACTGTGCTATACCGCACTCCATTAATCTTGCAACCTGCACTAATTTTAACTCGCCGAACTGGACCACAGGACAGTGCCCACAGTCCTTCGCTAACCGATCCTGGATTCTCGCTGCGCTTCTTCTCAATCTGTAGCAACAAAATTACTCACGTCACCATTTGCATATGGATAATAATGCATTTACCATTCGTACAGCCAAAATGCTAAGTGACTTACATGGGACTTAAACCATTTTGCAAATCCCTTTTCAATCATTGCATCTACTTCATTTCGACGTGCACCTTGCTGCACTAGCTCATCCTCATACAACCTGTAGGAAATAAATCAAATTGTAAGAACATTTTCAGATTTTTTAAATAACACATAAATTGAATCCAAAAAATACTTACTTCCTATATTCATCTGCTTCTTCAGCATTATGTAGCACGTACCAAATTAACTTATTCATGACAGCATCTTCAATGTACTCAGTCCTATTCGCTCCAACAAGAGTAGCACCATGCTTAAAAATAGATATGTCATCAGGCAATGGCATCTCTGTACCACTATCGTCGTCCTGGTTAAATTTAGTGTCCACATCCTCCATGTACCTAGAACAAAAGGTCAAGGTGTCACTTGCCATATATGCCTCAGCAATTGATCCTTCAGGCCTAGCCCTGTTCCTCACAAAATTCTTCAAAGTGCCTAGTCGCCTTTCTATTGGGTACATCCATCCATACTGAACAGGTCCTCTAAGCAGTGCCTCATCAGGAAGGTGGACACACAAGTGCACCATGACATCAAAGAAGGCAGGTGGAAATATTTTCTCAAGTATCAATGGAATTTCTTCTTTCAGCCGTTTGACAACATCTATCCTTAGATTTCTACTGCATAATTCCCTGAAGAAGGTCCCCAACTCTGCAATTGCCTCATATACATCCTTCCTCACTAGTCCTCTAAGGCCAGCGGGTATGATTCTTTGCAGGAGTATGTGGCAAGAATGTGTCTTCAGCTTTCCAACCACCCTTGAACCATCATCACTTATGTATCTTCCTAGGTTAGCCGCATATCCATCAGGAAACTTGATACCTTTGAGAAACTTGCAGAACTCGATTTTCTGATCCTTTCCCAACACGTATGGAGCTGGTGGTGCCCTGCAGACTGAGTTGCCGTCCTCCTGCAAGTGCAGTTCATGTCTAATGCCCATATCATACAAATCCAGCCTAGCTTTCGGTGTGTCCTTGGACTTGCCTAGTATATTGAGTAAAGTGCCAAGAATATTTTCACAAACATTCTTCTCTATGTGCATGACATCGAGATTATGTGGAAGTTTCAAATGTTTCCAATATGGCAACCTCCACAACACACTTTTGCGGGTATAAATCTTTGGACCGTCACTGCGCTTCCTTTTATTTCCAGTCATGTCAGGCTGCTTACCTGGCCTGACATCTTTCACCTTCTCTAGCTCCCGTTCGACCTCCTCCATAGTAAACTTGCCAGGCTGAACCTTTTTCTCACGCTTACCATCAAAAGCCAAGCAGTTCCGCCATTTATGTGACAATGGAAGGTAACGACGATGTCCAATGTAGCATAACTTGCCCCTTATACGCCGAGACAACGGATCCTTGTCGCAATGAATACATGCATAATACCCTTTTGTTGTTCGCCCAGATAACGTGCTCAGTGCTGGAAAATCATGTATACACCAAAGCACAGCAGCACGAAGCTTGAACTTCTTACCAGTACATGCATCTAAGGTCCATACCCCCTGCCATAGATCGAGCAGTTCTTCGATTAGGGGTTCAAGGAACACATCAAAATCCTTTCCTGGAGAATTTGGACCTGGGATGAGTAAAGACATAAAGCAGTTTTCTGGACTCACACATTCCCATGGTGGGAGATTCAGCGGTGTCAGAAGCACTGGCCACATACTGTACTGTGAACTCATGTTGCCAAAAGGATTGAATCCGTCGGTAGCTAAGGCAAGCCTCAGGTTCCTCGGATCATCTGCAAAAGATGGTTCCCTCTTATCAAAGTCCTTCCATGCTTCCCCATTAGCTGGATGGCTCATTACACCCTCGACTGGCTTCCTCACTTTCTTGTGCCATTGAGTTTCCTCAGAAGTTCGCTTTGATGCATAAATTCTCTTCAACCTTGGCAAGAGTGGAAAATGCCTCAATACCTTGTGTGGAATCTGCTTTGTCCCAGTTTCGTCTTTCCATCTAGACTCCTTGCAGACTGGGCACGCATTCAACTTTGCATACTTGGTTGTTTTTGAATCCCGAAACAACACACAATTGTTCTTGCACACATGGATGTTCTCGAATGCAAGCCCCAATTCTTTAAGATAATTCTTGGCCTCGTCATATGACCTTGGCAACTCACTCTCAGGGTGTCCATCTGATATTAGATTCATCATTGCGGTGAACCCTTTATTGGAGATTCGATAACGGGACTTCATATACAACATCCTCACCATAAAAGAAAATTTTGAATGTTTAGAACTCGGGCTGAGCTTCTTCTTCGCATCTTTCAGAACTATTGCAAATGTTGGTATTTCTCCATCAGCCTCTGCCGTTGCAAACAGATCTCCTATCATCTCTGGTACTCCATGATCCTCATCGTAAACATCTTCGTTCTCATCCACATGTATCCCAAAGTCATAATCATGTCCTTCTACCTCCTGATCTATACCCTCATCAATTTCAACATCTGCAGCCTCCCCATGATGAGTCCACCTGGTGTATGTAGGTGAAATTCCATAAATGTGCAGATGAGTTTCTACTTGAGTCTGATGCATCAGCCTTCGATTATGACAATTAACGCACGGACAACGAATGTGTTCGTCTTCACGGTACCTTTCACTAACAAATTTCATAAAATCTTCAACTCCCTTGACATAAACAGTTGTGAATTGTTTCCCAAAAACCCAACTTCTATCCATCTATTTTGACAAAAAAAATTATGAACTAACTAACTGTGATTAAACTAAACAAATTACTAATGCATATACTAACCAAATTTCAAACCTTCTCTGCCTACGCGACGATCGCCGGCGAACCTGCTCCAATCCACGATCAGGCCACGACGCACACGTCGTCCACGCCCTCGATCAGCTGGACGCGCACGTCCACACCCTCAATCAGCTGCACGCCCTTGATCAGGTCCACACACGTCCACTTCCTCTCGATCACGTGGACGCCATTGATCAGGTCGCAACGCACACGCCGTCCACGACCTCGATCAGGTGGACGTGCACGTCCACGCCCTCAACCAAATCCACCCCCTCGATCAGGTCCACGCACTTCACTTCCTCGATCACGTCGACGCCGATCCTGTAGGATGCCGAGAACACGATGGAGGCCGCCGAAAAAAATTCTTGCGCCGCCACCCTGAGCCGCGGAGTTTCGCGTGGACACCTGCGCGAGCGAGCGAGCCTCGGTGGATAGGCAACGATCTCTGATCCATTAAGTTTACGGTCCAACCTTTTCAATTATCAATTTGAATACGTGTATATATGTTAAAGTGAATTGTTCCTTCACAAACGGAGGGCTAGTCTAGTGGGAACGCAGGTTTATGTGATCTGTTAGGTCGCAGGATCGAAGCCTTGCGGCCGCATATTTTTTGCCGCAAATAATAAGCGATGCAGTGGCAGTTGGGAGGCCCACTTTGACAAAAATTTAAGCCTGCTATTTGGGCCACAAAACTGAGACCTTCTTCGGTGGGCCAAACTCGCCTTAAATAAAAAAAAGTGTCCCAAACCACACAACCCTCAAAAAAAAGTGCGCCAAATGATGCAGCAAATGGGAATCACCATCTATGACGATGATCTTCTGATGTTCTGTGTCGTTCCTGTCATTTTCGTCAAAAAACTCTAAGCCAAATTTTGGTCACTTGTAACTTATGACGAAGAATAAAATTTGGTCATAGAATGATATCATTCCATGACCAAAGTAACCAGTGTCACTAGCAAAAGGTCACAGATGATCATATTTCTACTAGTGTCAATATGAGGGTGGGAGGAGTCGTAGCTTTGAGATGGAGAGGAGGAATGATCCACGGTTTCCCTTTCGTGGTTTTCGTCCTCCTCCAGCTAGAGAGGGTTGGTTCCCTCGTGGTGGTTACCGTGGTGGTGTTCGTGGTGGTAGCTTTGATAGGCGTGATGATTTGGTTTGTGCTAACCCCACTTTGGAGCAAAATGGCTCGGCACTAGTTTTACTCTTTTGGTACTAACCCCAGTGCTGAGTCGTTTGTTCACTCACGTGCTCGCTTTTGAATTTCAGGTGGGAGACTTGAAGAACATTTGGTTGATTGACTCCGGTTGCTCGAGGCATATGACCGGAGACAAGGGGTGGTTCTCAAGTCTCGTCCCGGTGGTGACAAAGAAGTACATCACCTTTGGGGACAATGGGCGAGGGCGTGTGCTGTCAGAAGGTGAGATTAAGGTAAGTGACAAGATCACTCTCAGGCGTGTTGCTCTTGTTCAATCGCTTGGATACAACTTGCTTTCTGTGTCCCAGTTGTTGGATGAGGGTTTTGAGGTGTTGTTTCGGCCTGGTGGTTCTCGGATTTTAGATTCTCGGGGGGATTTTGTTTGCATGGTTGTTCCCGAGGGTCAAGTGTTCCGAGCTGATTTTTCTCAGTCTTCTGGTGTGGAGCGTTGCTTCTTGGCTGGTTCTTCGAGTGAGTTGTGGAAGTGGCATAGGAAGTTGGGTCACTTGAGCTTTGACCTTTTGTCTCGCTTGAGTAAACTCAATTTGGTCCGAGGATTGCCACGGTTGAGGTTTGAGAAAGAGTTGGTTTGTGCGCCGTGTAGGCATGCCAAGATGGTAGCCTCTTCTCACCCGCCTCTCACCGATGTGATGACTGAGCGTCCATGCGAGCTGCTCCATATGGACCTTGTTGGCCCAGCTCGTGTGCGATCTGCGGGTGGGAAGTGGTATGTCCTTGTTGTGGTGGACGACTACTCTCGGTATGCGTGGGTGTTCTTTCTTGAGGAGAAGGGGGAGACGTTTGGTTTTGTTCGAGATCTTGTCTTGAGGTTAAGAAACGAGAGGCACGGAGATGCCATACGAGCGATCCGCAGTGACAATGGCTCGGAATTCAAAAACTCTCACTTCGAAACCTTTTGCCATGACTTGGGTCTTGAACATCAGTTTTCGAGTCCGTATACGCCTCCCCAGAATGGCGTGGTGGAAAGGAAAAACAGGACCTTGTGCGAGATGGCTCGGATGATGCTCGACGAGCATAGGACTCCGAGAAGGTTCTGGGCTGAGGCAGTCAATACCGCGTGCTATGTGTCGAACAGGATCTACCTCAGGGTCCATAAGAAGAAAACCTGTTACGAGTTGATGCACGGTCGCACACCCAAGGTCAGTCACTTCCATGTCTTTGGTTGTAAATGCTTCATTCTGAAGAAAGGGAAGAAGTTGGACAAGTTCGAGGCTAGGTCTGTCGATGGCATTTTCTTTGGTTATGCATCTCATTCTAGAGCATTTCGTGTGCTCAATCTTGAAACTAACCAAATCATGGAGACTTGCGAGGTAACCTTCGACGAGACACAGCCACGTAGTCAGCTTGTTTTTGAGTGTGCAGGTGACGACGAACTTGGCGAGGAGATCTTTCAGGAGGAGGAGCATGAACATGGAGATGATGAAGATGGCGGTGTGATGCCCGCGGCTGAACATGTACCTACTACTTCAACGACGATCGAGAATGGACCCTCTCCCACACCTACAATGACAAACCCAGATCAAGGCGAAGCTGCTGTTGAGGGGGAGGTAGCATCAAGGCGAGAACCTCCCCGGCGAGTGCAAGTGGATCACCCAGCTTCGAGAATCATCAGCGACATGAATGAACGTACTACACGGTCGAGGGTTCAGAACAATTCTCATTTCGCTCATACTGCTTTTGTTGCCACCTTTGAGCCCAAAGACATTGGACACGCGTTATCTGATCATAATTGGGTTAACTCGATGCATGAGGAGTTGGAGAATTTTGAGAGGAACCAAGTTTGGGTGTTGGTTGACCCTCCCCCAGGGTGTAAGCCGATTGGGACAAAATGGGTGTGGAAAAATAAAGAGGGAGAGAAAGGAGAAGTGGTGAGGAACAAGTCGAGACTTGTTGCTCAGGGGTACAGTCAGAAAGAGGGGATCGACTACGAGGAGACTTTCGCTCCTGTAGCTCGTTTGGAGGCGATCAGGATCCTTCTAGCCTTTTCCGTGGCTAAAGGGTTCAAGTTGTACCAGATGGATGTGAAGAGTGCTTTTCTGAACGGTGTGTTGGAGGAAGAGGTGTTTGTGAGGCAACCACCGGGGTTTGAGAGTGAGAAGTACCCTCACCGGGTGTACAAGTTGAGGAAGGCGCTGTATGGGTTGAAGCAGGCGCCTAGAGCTTGGTATGGTAGGTTGAGGGGGTTCCTGTTTGAGAGAGGGTTTGAGATGGGGAAGGTCGACCAGACCTTGTTTCTCCTCAGGCAGGGCAGAGATATCCTAATTGTGTAGGTATACGTGGATGATATTGTCTTTGGTGGCTCGTCTAACTCTCTTGTTGCAAGGTTTGCAGAAGACATGAGCAGGGAATTTGAGATGAGCATGATGGGCGAGTTGTAGTTCTTCCTCGGGCTACAAATCAAGCAATCAAAGGAAGGAACATTTATGCACCAAGCTAAGTACACCAAGGACATTGTGAGGAAGTTCAAGATGGAGGACTCCAAGGCTATGGCAACACCTATGAGTACGACTACAGCCCTTGATGCGGACGAGGAAGGTGAACACGTGGACCAGAAGGAGTACCGGAGCATGATCGGGTCACTCCTCTACTTGACGGCGATGAGGCCGGACATCCAATTCTCGGTGTGTCTGTGCGCTCGTTTTCAAGCGTCTCCAAGGACTTCGCATCGGCAAGCAGTCAAGCGCATTTTCAGGTATTTGCGACACACTCCTGACTTCGACCTTTGGTACTCTGCGTCTTCTTCTTTGGCGCTTCATGGATTTTCAGACGCGGACTTTGCCGGGTGTCGGTTGGATAGGAAGTCCACTTCTGGGACTTGCCAGTTCTTGGGTTCTTCTTTGGTATCTTGGTCTTCCCGCAAATAGTCGAGTGTTGCTCAATCCACTACCGAGGCAGAGTATGTGGCCGCAGCTAGTTGTTGCTCTCAGCTCCTTTGGATCACATACACCATGAGTGACTTTGGTGAGGAGTATACCCATGTCCCACTTCAATGTGATAGCACCAGTGCCATAAGCGTTGCAAAGAACCCAGTGCTCCATTCCAAAACAAAGCACATAGAAGTGAGGTATCATTTTCTGAGAGACAACGTAGAGAAAGGGAAGATAGCTTTGATCCATGTACCCACACATGAACAACTAGCCGATATTTTCACCAAACCCCTAGATCAAGCAACTTTCACTCGTTTGCGGGGGGAGCTTGGTGTTTGTTTGATTTCTTGAGTTGGCGTGTGGGAGCTCATTTGTAGCATATGTATAACTTTCCTTTGTGCATTTCTTGCATTTGGCATGGCATATGTAACATGATGTATAGGCATCTTTGTATCTTAGGTTGCATGCATTTTGTATCATATGCATTGTTTAGGAAAGGCTTCTCCTATATACATTGTTCACCATGGAATGATATATATGTCTTTGTGAGCTAATTTGGTAAGCTATGGTTAGTTTGGCTTAGCTCTTGATAATCTTGGTTTGTATCCATGGTTAATGGCTATGTTTTTGAAAATTTCATATGTATGCTCTCTTGTGAGTAAATGCCTTTACATGATCTTGACATGTTTTTGTGGCTTGGCTATGCTTAATTTGTGGTTGGATAGCTTATTTTGATCATATGGGGCCAAAGGCTCATTTGCCATCATGAATGTTTAGCGCCCATGCTTCATCTTATGGAGGGGCATAAGTTCCTTTTTGTCGCAAAGACATTTCATGTACCAATTATAAATCTGAAAATGAAATGTAAATTGCTTGAAAAATGTGCTCCCATGTCATAGGTGCTAATTTTAAGTTGCTTTGGGTGCTAAATCGTTGCATGATGCCTACCAATGAGAAGTCTCATATATAGAAGTAGGCACATGGCTCGGTGGCTTTGACATGACATGAGGTGCTTGTGGGTGTTTATGATGGTCTTATGCTTAGAATGCACTAGTAGAAATATGATCATCTGTGACCTTTTGCTAGTGACGCTGGTTACTTTGGTCATGGAATGATATCATTCTATGACCAAATTTTATTCTTCGTCATAAGTTACAAGTGACCAAAATTTGGCTTAGAGTTTTTTGACGAAAATGACAGGAACGACACAGAACATCAGAAGATCATCGTCATAGATGGTGATTCCCATTTGCTGCATCATTTGGCGCACTTTTTTTTGAGGGTTGTGTGGTTTGGGACACTTTTTTTTATTTAAGGCGAGTTTGGCCCACCGAAGAAGGTCTCAGTTTTGTGGCCCAAATAGCAGGCTTAAATTTTTGTCAAAGTGGGACTCCCAACTGCCACTGCATCGCTTATTATTTGCGGCAAAAAATATGCGGCCGCAAGGCTTCGATCCTGCGACCTAACAGATCACATAAACCTGCGTTCCCACTAGACTAGCCCTCCGTTTGTGAAGGAACAATTCACTTTAACATATATACACGTATTCAAATTGATAATTGAAAAGGTTGGACCGTAAACTTAATGGATCAGAGATCGTTGCCTATCCACCGAGGCTCGCTCGCTCGCGCAGGTGTCCACGCGAAACTCCGCGGCTCAGGGTGGCGGCGCAAGAATTTTTTTCGGCGGCCTCCATCGTGTTCTCGGCATCCTACAGGATCGGCGTCGACGTGATCGAGGAAGTGAAGTGCGTGGACCTGATCGAGGGGGTGGATTTGGTTGAGGGCGTGGACGTGCACGTCCACCTGATCGAGGTCGTGGACGGCGTGTGCGTTGCGACCTGATCAATGGCGTCCACGTGATCGAGAGGAAGTGGACGTGTGTGGACCTGATCAAGGGCGTCCAGCTGATCGAGGGCGTGGACGACGTGTGCGTCGTGGCCTGATCGTGGATTGGAGCAGGTTCGCCGGCGATCGTCGCGTAGGCAGAGAAGGTTTGAAATTTGGTTAGTATATGCATTAGTAATTTGTTTAGTTTAATCACAGTTAGTTAGTTCATAATTTTTTTTTGTCAAAATAGATGGATAGAAGTTGGGTTTTTGGGAAACAATTCACAACTGTTTATGTCAAGGGAGTTGAAGATTTTATGAAATTTGTTAGTGAAAGGTACCGTGAAGACGAACACATTCGTTGTCCGTGCGTTAATTGTCATAATCGAAGGCTGATGCATCAGACTCAAGTAGAAACTCATCTGCACATTTATGGAATTTCACCTACATACACCAGGTGGACTCATCATGGGGAGGCTGCAGATGTTGAAATTGATGAGGGTATAGATCAGGAGGTAGAAGGACATGATCATGACTTTGGGATACATGTGGATGAGAACGAAGATGTTTACGATGAGGATCATGGAGTACCAGAGATGATAGGAGATCTGTTTGCAACGGCAGAGGCTGATGGAGAAATACCAACATTTGCAACAGTTCTGAAAGATGCGAAGAAGAAGCTCAGCCCGGGTTCTAAACATTCAAAATTTTCTTTTATGGTGAGGATGTTGTATATGAAGTCCCGTTATCGAATCTCCAATAAAGGGTTCACCGCAATGATGAAGCTGATATCAGATGGACACCCTGAGAGTGAGTTGCCAAGGTCATATGACGAGGCCAAGAATTATCTTAAAGAATTGGGGCTTGCATTCGAGAACATCCATGTGTGCAAGAACAATTGTGTGTTGTTTCGGGATTCAAAAACAACCAAGTATGCAAAGTTGAATGCGTGCCCAGTCTGCAAGGAGTCTAGATGGAAAGACGAAACTGGGACAAAGCAGATTCCACACAAGGTATTGAGGCATTTTCCACTCTTGCCAAGGTTGAAGAGAATTTATGCATCAAAGCGAACTTCTGAGGAAACTCAATGGCACAAGAAAGTGAGGAAGCCAGTCGAGGGTGTAATGAGCCATCCAGCTGATGGGGAAGCATGGAAGGACTTTGATAAGAGGGAACCATCTTTTGCAGATGATCCGAGGAACCTGAGGCTTGCCTTAGCTACCGACGGATTCAATCCTTTTGGCAACATGAGTTCACAGTACAGTATGTGGCCAGTGCTTCTGACACCGCTGAATCTCCCACCATGGGAATGTGTGAGTCCAGAAAACTGCTTTATGTCTTTACTCATCCCAGGTCCAAATTCTCCAGGAAAGGATTTTGATGTGTTCCTTGAACCCCTAATCGAAGAACTGCTCGATCTATGGCAGGGGGTATGGACCTTAGATGCATGTACTGGTAAGAAGTTCAAGCTTCGTGCTGCTGTGCTTTGGTGTATACATGATTTTCCAGCACTGAGCACGTTATCTGGGCGAACAACAAAAGGGTATTATGCATGTATTCATTGCGACAAGGATCCGTTGTCTCGGCGTATAAGGGGCAAGTTATGCTACATTGGACATCGTCGTTACCTTCCATTGTCACATAAATGGTGGAACTGCTTGGCTTTTGATGGTAAGCGTGAGAAAAAGGTTCAGCCTGGCAAGTTTACTATGGAGGAGGTCGAACGGGAGCTAGAGAAGGTGAAAGATGTCAGGCCAGGTAAGCAGCCTGACATGACTGGAAATAAAAGGAAGCGCAGTGACGGTCCAAAGATTTATACCTGCAAAAGTGTGTTGTGGAGGTTGCCATATTGGAAACATTTGAAACTTCCACATAATCTCGATGTCATGCACATAGAGAAGAATGTTTGTGAAAATATTCTTGGCACTTTACTCAATATACTAGGCAAGTCCAAGGACACACCGAAAGCTAGGCTGGATTTGTATGATATGGGCATTAGACATGAACTGCACTTGCAGGAGGACGGCAACTCAGTCTGCAGGGCACCACCAGCTCCATACGTGTTGGGAAAGGATCAGAAAATCGAGTTCTGCAAGTTTCTCAAAGGTATCAAGTTTCCTGATGGATATGCGGCTAACCTAGGAAGATACATAAGTGATGATGGTTCAAGGGTGGTTGGAAAGCTGAAGACACATTCTTGCCACATACTCCTGCAAAGAATCATACCCGCTGGCCTTAGAGGACTAGTGAGGAAGGATGTATATGAGGCAATTGCAGAGTTGGGGACCTTCTTCAGGGAATTATGCAGTAGAAATCTAAGGATAGATGTTGTCAAACGGCTGAAAGAAGAAATTCCATTGATACTATGTAAGCTTGAGAAAATATTTCCACCTGCCTTCTTTGATGTCATGGTGCACTTGTGTGTCCACCTTCCTGATGAGGCACTGCTTAGAGGACCTGTTCAGTATGGATGGATGTACCCAATAGAAAGGCGACTAGGCACTTTGAAGAATTTTGTGAGGAACAGGGCTAGGCCTGAAGGATCAATTGCTGAGGCATATATGGCAAGTGACACCTTGACCTTTTGTTCTAGGTACATGGAGGATGTGGACACTAAATTTAACCAGGACGACGATAGTGGTACAGAGATGCCATTGCCTGATGACATATCTGTTTTTAAGCATGGTGCTACTCTTGTTGGAGCGAATAGGACTGAGTACATTGAAGATGCTGTCATGAATAAGTTAATTTGGTACGTGCTACATAATGCTGAAGAAGCAGATGAATATAGGAAGTAAGTATTTTTTGGATTCAATTTATGTGTTATTTAAAAAATCTGAAAATGTTCTTACAATTTGATTTATTTCCTACAGGTTGTATGAGGATGAGCTAGTGCAGCAAGGTGCATGTCGAAATGAAGTAGATGCAATGGTTGAAAAGGGATTTGCAAAATGGTTTAAGTCCCATGTAAGTCACTTAGCATTTTGGCTGTACGAATGGTAAATGCATTATTATCCATATGCAAATGGTGACGTGAGTAATTTTGTTGCTACAGATTGAGAAGAAGCGCAGCGAGAATCCAGGATCGGTTAGCGAAGGACTGTGGGCACTGTCCTGTGGTCCAGTTCGGCGAGTTAAAATTAGTGCAGGTTGCAAGATTAATGGAGTGCGGTATAGCACAGTGGATCGTGAAAAGTTCATGCAGACACAAAATAGTGGTGTAATGACTGAAGGTACACATGATATGAAACCCATAGATTTCTATGGTGTCCTTAAAGAGGTTATTGAGTTGCTATACCCCTCAAATTATGAAGTTCGTCGGACGGTGGTTATATTTCGATGCGATTGGTACAACCAAGAAGGCAAGACTGTGGGCCTTCGAGATGACAAACATTTCAAATCCATCAATGTGAAGTCATTTTGGTACAAGACTGATCCTTTCATCTTGGCAGAGCAAGCAAAAAAAATATTTTACCTGCAAGACACAACTCCACAATGGTCAGATTTCAGAGTTGTCCAGAAATTTGAACATAGGAATATCTATGATGTGGCTGAAACAGAACAGGGCAGTCATGAAGTGCATCAGGATGATTATTGTTCTGATACTGAGCATGTAGTGGAAGAAGGTGGCGACAATGAGGTTATGCCCAATGTCGCTGGTGGAGAAGCCACAATAATTCAAGGCAATTTACAGGAACTTATAAGAAACAAGAAGGAAGCTGCTATTAATCTTGAAGAGGATGAGGACGAGGACGAGGATGATACATTGCTGCAATATTGTAGTGATGGTGGCGATGACAACAATGATGTCATGTCCACAGACGACGAAGACGATGATAGTTGAGTTTATTTTGTGGCGATGACAACTATTTAAGGCAGTTTTTTTAGTTCAGTATATTATATCTTATCAGATTTACAGTTTAGATTATTTGACATCACAGAATTATATGAGTTTTACTTTGTCACCTTTATTCCTTTTTCACAGAATAATATGGTTTATATGTGTACTGCCTGATGCTGCTAGCCACCATCGTGGTACTGTTGCTAGTGTCCCTTGTCAATGAGATTGTTTGTGCTGACCCGGTGCTCACAATGGTTGTGTTTGTGTTTGTGTAATCCAGAAAAGATTTTTTACCAACACAAGTGGTTTGTTCTGTTACAGCAGGAAATCATGCTTTCATTTATACGAAAGAAACAAACCTGTAATTCTCAAAAAAAAAAGAAACAAACAAACCTGTAACATACCAACACATCAAGCCGCTATGAGACAAGGCAGCATTCTGGAACCCTGATTAGATACTGATATTTGGTTCTTACATCCTACTTCAAGTTCGACTTAAGTTCTGACATCCGACATTCCAGACCTAAGTTCATACATGCATAACCATAACCTAAAAGAGTACATTACAGCACCTCATATGCAGGTACATCCAGAAAACCAAACAAAAGACATAGCAGGTGCTTTGTAATACTCTTGCAGATCCTTATTTCTTGTCCTTAAGTTTCTCCAAGTCATCCTTCAGCTGTGCGATCACATTGTCCTTCTTTTTCAAATATTCTGCAACTGTGATAGCATTTTTGTAGACCGTGTATTCCAGGCTGCCTAGGCGCTCCTTCAGGTAATTGTTCTCTTGGACTTTCTCCTGTAATCGTTCTTGCAGAACAGCCATCTTTGTCCGCATCTCGTAACCCACTCCATAGACTTTAGAGTCCAACTTGTTGTCCAACTGGTCAGAGATCTCCTTCACATGCTTCATCAACCTGTTCTCCATCTTCTTCATCTTCTGCATGGCATTCTGTAATATCAAGGCAACGCATTCAGGTTCCATTAGAATGTATTACAGTTTCAGTAACATCATATACAAGATAGTACAGCCTAAACCCACCACATCATTAGTCGACGACCCCTCGTCGACTGCCTCGTGCATCTTCTTCTCCAGAGCATCCATTTTCTTCTGCATTTCTTTTTGTTGTGCTTGCATCTGAAATTTAAAAAGGAGAACAGGTTATAATTAGGACAAGCAAACTAGTGACATATGGCAAAGCAGAGACATATATTGCAGATGATTCATGAAGCTCTGGTCTGTAGTTGTAATTGGGTATAATTGCATGATTCATGAAGCTCTGGTCTGTAGTTGTAATTTAAAAAGGAGAACACATGAATGAATGCTAACGTTATTTGTCTTCCGCCTGATATAACTAGGAGGTAAAAGAGTAAAAAAAAAAGGAAAAATCCTAATGGAATCTGCCATTGCCGTATTGTGACTTGCCGGTTTGTGTGTGGCAACCAGATGTTGGTGTTATGCAGGCATAACAAGTAACAGCAATGGCCTCGACAGCAATTAGTTAGATGATTCCACTTGCAGATTCCAATTGCAAATATGATTCCAATAGCCATGCCTGTGAAGCGCCACCAAAGTGGAATTTAGTTGCTAGACACAAGTGGAGTAGTGGACCACCAACAGGATTTCTGACCATTGCGGACAAACCTGCCTGTTGCAGGATCGCGGGCCTGGCCCTTAGCCATGCCACGGCGGCTGCGGCGTCTTTGGCGGCGGATGTGGTGGCGGCCGAAGGGGATGCGTCGTCGGCGGCGGGCGGCGGCGGAAGGGGGTGGCGAGGTGAATGAGATGGGAGACTAGATGGGGAAAAGAGGATGCGTCTGACTGACCCCTAGCCAGTGATTCGTTTTTATACACAAGATGGACTTTATCGATAAATAGAAATAGGATGGACTTCTGTCGAATAACCTCCTATAGCGCAATGGTAGTACCTACAGGTTCTTAACCCCCCCAGCAGCATGGGTTTGAACCCGGCTGCAGGCAACTTTTTTTTTTGTTATTTCGAAATTTCTTTTTTTAATGCCTTTTTTTTATGTACTCACAAATACATGTAAAAATATTTGTCTCCTCAGGTATTTTGATATTTATTTTTTAATTTCATTTCTTTCATGTACTCACAAATACATGTAAAATTTATTGATTCCTCAAATATTTCCATTTCATATAAACTTTTCTTGATTTACTGACAAATAAATGTAAACATACCATGTGGTGCCTAGAAAAATCTGAAAACTAGCAATGACACACCATTTTGCTTACTTATGCTTGTAATAAAATTTGAACCGATTCCGTGAAAGTTTGTCATGCAACTGCTTAAAAGGCATTGCTCTCTTAGAGTTGTCCATGTCACTTTGTGCGAGAAACTCATTTGTTTGGTAGACGTGCAGTACGACCATCTCGAAATCATGTGAAACTTTTTTGGTGTGATCGTAGAGGTGTGCAAATATGTTTTGTGCATCTCCGCAAATTTTAGACCAAGTTTTCCATTTAATATACATTTTTCTTGATTTTCCCACAAATAAATGTAAAAATACCCTATGATGCCTAGAAAAATCTGAAAACTGGCAAGGACACTTCTTTTTGCTTCTTAATGTTGTAGAAAATTTTTGAAGTGATTCCAAGAAAGTTTGTCATGCAACTGCTCAAAAGGCATTGCTCTCTTAGAGTTGTCCACGTCACTTTGTGCGAGAAACTCATTTGTTTGGTAGACGTGCAGTACGACCATCTCGAAATCACGTGAATCTTTTTTGGTGTGCTCGTGAAGGTGTGAAAATATGTTGTGTGCATCTGCACAAATTTTAGACCAAGTTTACAATTTAATATAAACTTTTCTTGATTTACTGACAAATAAATGTAAACATACCATGTGGTGCCTAGAAAAATCTGAAAACTGGCAATGACACTCCATTTTGCTTACTTATGCTTGTAAAAAAATTTGAACCGATTCCGTGCCACTTTGTCATGCATATGCTCAAAAGGCATTGCTCTGTTAGACTTGTCCATGTCACTTCGTGAGAGAAACTGATTCGTTTGGTAGACGTGCAGTACGACCTTCTCGAAATCGTGTGAAACTTTTTTGGTGTGGTCGTCGAAGTGTGCAAAAATTCCATGTGCATCCGCGAAATTTTTGGACCAAGTTTTCCATTTACTGTAATTATTTCTTGATTTACTCACAAATAAATGTAAAAATACCCTAATGTTCCTAGAAAAATCTGAAAACTGGCAGTGACACTTCATTTTGCTTGTTAAACTTGTAAAATTTTTTTGAAGTGATTCCAAGAAAATTTTGATGCATATCCTAACAAATTTGTACTACTACTTTATCCTTAAAAAACAATAACAAATTACCCAATTTTTTTTTGACTGCATTTCAATCGTGCGCTTGTGAAAAAAAAAGCGCCAAAACTGACGCCATCTCGAAAAAAAAGCGCCAAAAAATGCCCAATCCCGAAAACATCACGCGCCCATGCCTTTACCATTTTTCCTTTCCCCCCGGTCAAAGACCTCCCCAGTCCCCACTCGTCTCCTCCTCCTACCACCATTCCTTCTCCAACCCTAGCCGCCGCCAGGGCACAACCGCCGCCGCCCAGGAGCTCCTCCGTCCTCCACGCCGACCAGGTACCTACGACGGCGGCTACGACGAGCTCCTCCAGCTCCCAAACGCAACCGCCACTGCCACCAACGTCGTTGCCGACGACTCTCGCCGCATCTGAGCGGGAGATCTTCTCCGTCCTCTGCTCGTGCTGCTGCATCCCTCCCGCCCCCTGCTCTAATTCCATCTCCCTCTCTCTCGTCGCAGGATTTGGCGACCTCGATGGTGGCTACACGGAGGCAAAGAAGCAAGCAGATTTCAGAAGAAAAAGAAGGTAAAAGCCACATCCATTTTTAGTGCCTTTCAGATTGTTGATTTCAGGCTGCGCTCTAGGGATTTTATACTGTTAGAGTACAATGGTGGTTGCTTGTGTCATGTATTTTTTGAGAATTGGGTAGTTCAGTTCAGATTGTACCTTGAAAAGCACAATGAATACTAGATCAGTCAATACTCTTCCCTAACTCCTAGCTCTTATCTTAATTTCCTGGAACTAGTACTACCGCTTACCTCTTATTAAACTCCATTTTATTTATCTAATACGCACATTGTGCTTGTTCTTATCTATCTTGCAAGTAGTTGAACCTACAAAAACTGATTATGAGAGAAGCCGGGATATACACGTGGCTAACAATAACAAGAAGATGCAAGAACTAGGACTGCCAACTCTTGCTGCTGAATTTACTAAATCTGTACCTGAAACTTCTACTGCAAAGAAGGGGGGTAAAAAAACTCATAGTGAAGATTCGGATTCGGATTCATCAGAGTATCTCCTTGACAATGATGATCAAGGAGATAGTGATGATGATGATGACACAGAATCTGATGAGCTGCCAGAACAAATGCCATTTAAGGTGATTATTCTATCACCCTAGTAGTGCATGGGGAATAGTTGCATTGCATATAAGTGTTTTCAGTTTGTTGTTTAATATGTGGTCCTGCTTTTAGATTCATGATCTATATTTGATACCTAAAATTTAATATAGGGTCTTGCTTATTAATTCACTTGCCTTTTCTTATTTTTGTAGTATTCTAAGAAAATCCTTGTTTCAAAGAAGGAAAAAAAAACCCGCCATGGCTCCAGGAACTCGGTGCAGCAAGAGAGTGAGGGCAGGTCGACAGGCAGAGGAACAACCTGCTCAAACCAAAACAGGATCTTCAAAGAACCTTGAAGCTACACAAACAGATGACCACAATGTTGAACCACCAACAATTGGCATACTAGACAGCTCTACTACACCTGGACTTGATGATCATTTGAGCACAGGGGGAGATGAAGGCATGAAACCTGCTGCTCATGACAGTACTGGTGCAGAAAATGAAACTATTGAAGGCATGTAACATTTTCTCACTAAATATGACATCTATTTTGCTGATTTGAATGAAAGTAAACCATTTCATTAAATGATATCTATTTTGTAGATGAAGCACAAAAAGCACCAAGGAGCCACAGGGGACCAACCGTGGGAAAACAGCTAGACAAGATGACTAAAGCTATGAGAAGGAGACTGCCTATTGTTGTTGAAGAAGGCAAAAGAAGGCCGCATGAACCTGTTCAAGCTGCCAAGTTTGCATCAGAGGGTGGCATCATCATTCGGGAAAGCATGCCTATCCTACCACATTGGAAGGATTACAAGAAAGACGAAAATTACTACAGGAAATTTGAGGGAGAGCTTTCTGTAAGTGCTATTTCTAATCTAAGCTTTTATACTGCTTCACCTGAATTCTCTAACTAACTATGGAGTTGAAAATACCTAGGGGCGCTTGGCCATTAAGACTAATGACAAGCCAACAAAAGAAGCCTGTACTGATCTGATGCGCACTATAGTAAAAAACCAGTGATATAGGCTCAAGGCAAAATACTTCAATGGTGTAGCTGCAAATGAGGTTCCGACAACTTCACCTGTTGATTACATGACTGATTTACAATGGAAGGCACTAGTTGCAAAGTGGACTGATCCAAAAAACATGGTATGGGTATCTTGTCATATATTATTATTTCACATTCAGTTTGCACATAATCTTCTCATTGACTCTATGATCTCATCTAACATTTAGTTTCTCTTGTAGGAGACATGTGAAAAGAACAAGCACAACCGCAGTAAGGTGAAATATCATCAGACTACCGGCAATCGCTGCTACGAGGCACACCTACATGATTATGTAAGTGTAACTTTCCTTGTACGATTACCTGTATGTTTCCATGAATCAGCTGCCTTTGAACTTGATTTGAGACAACTTTTCTGTGAATGTTTATGCATGCAACAGAAGCAGAAGAGAAAAAGAGAAGAACCCAGCTTAGATATGACTGAAGAATTAGATGCGGTGGAGGCCTTCAAGACCTGCCACACCAGCTCCAAACGTGGCCTCAGTGACACTGCAAGAGAAGCACTTGTAAGATCATTAGTTTGATTTATTCAATGCATTTTTTTCAGATCATATGATGTTCATTGGCACTGTTTGTTTCGCTGGCAACTTTGTTCTGGCCTAATTATCATTCCTCTCAATTTGTGTGGCCATTCTGTAGTGTGACATAAAATCTGTAGTGACTCTGAATGCTATGACATGAGATGCTTGACTCTGAAATCTGTACTTGTTAGCAATTTGACTTTATAATAGAATGTCTAATTAATAGTATACCATAAGTCAAACATTATTATTGGCATGACAATCATACAATATTATTGAGTGTTATTTGTACTTTGGCAGCAGACAGGGGATATTTCAGTTCACAGCAGACAGGGGATATTTCAGTTCACAGCAGACAGGGGATATTTGTACTTTGCCGAGCATAAAGTGTTCATTGCATTTGTTACTTGGTTCTGTTACTGTTAGCTGAACACTTGATGCTGCTGGTGATGGTTCTGGCCACTCAGTTAGTGCTGTTAGCTGAACACTGGTCACTTGATGCTCGCCAAGTATTGCACTGAACACTTGAGCATTCAGTTACATGTTTGCTATATTAGCCGGCTGTAGCAGCACCATCATTTGTATATATTTCTTTGAATCAAGATATTGTTGTAGGCATGTGCTCTGCTCTGAATCAAGATATTGTTGTAGTTTTAAATTACAAACATCTTGTGCCATGTCTTGTGTTTATTCTATAGCAGTCTTAGGAAAACATCTAACTGGTTTCTGCCCATGTTTTTTCAGACTGAAATGGAGGCTGTGAACCAGGACCTTAAAGGTGCAAGTTATTCAACAGAAGGCAGTGTGACTGCGGTGTCCACTGTGCTCTCCAAAACCAGCTCTCAACTATTCCTAAAGAGTATTGGCCTCAACACACCTACATCTTCCAAGTCAACATCAACAAATGAAACCGAGCTTCGGGAACAACTTGTGGCTGAAGCACGGGCTGCTGTTCAAGGTGAAGTTGACGAGCTCAAGAAGAAAAGTGCAGAAGCTGAGGAAAGGATGGAGAGGCAAGAAAAAGAGCTGGAGGAGTACAAGAAGCTGGTAGAGACGAACACCAAGGAGATGGAGGAGAACAGGGTGCTCCTCAGGGGGCTACTGAAGATCTATGCTCCTTCTTCGACATGAAGTGGGCTGCTGTGATATGGTTTATTTTGGCTTCTCAGAAACTTAAGTTGCTTGTGGCAAGCAACTTTTTAGTATTTGTTTCTTATGTGTGCTGTGAACTAAGTTTTATGTGTGATGTGAACTAGTGGTGGTGCTGTGCACTGCGTTATATGCTCAGTTGAATACTGCTTTATATTTTGAACATGGAATTATGTGGTCTTGCAAATATCAATTGCAATTATATGGTTTACATGGTTTACCTGATTTTGTGTGACCAAATTATGCTATATTTGTTGACGATTCTGACATATCATTTGTGACCAAAAAGTTTTGAGTCTTTGTTGACGATTTTGTGAATAAAATCTGTGACCAAAGTTCTGAAGCCACGTGGCAGATTATAATTGGTCCATGTGGCACTACCAAAACAAGGCACCGAACTGCCACGTCACACGCCACGTCACGCGCCACATCATATGCAGAAACGGCGTTAACGGCGCCTGGCAGACGGAGAGTTCTGACGAATATGGAGGCATAGCCATGACCAAAGCCAATGGTCATAGAAGGAGAACTTTTCTATGACCGTAAACATTTGGTCATGGATTGGGAGCCCTTCTGTGACCAAAATTGACACTTCGTCACTCATTACATAATGTGACGCGACTTCAGTGACGATATCAATTTCGTCAAAAGTTCGTCAAAGATTTGTGTGCATGACCAATTTGGCATCTTCAATGACGAAGGATGAAGGTCATCAATGAGCACATTCCTAGTAGTGATGGTTGTCCTAGCATGAAGTTTGTGTGGCTTTGCCATTTTGACATGTTTTGCTCATGTTTAGGACTTTGCTCATGAGAGAGTGCCTTTTCGCAAAATTGCTAAATTCTATCTTAGCTTCGCCCAATGGTTGTGAAACTTGGTGATCATGAAGTTTATGTCATTACGAAGCTATAGAGTATCTAACTTGCTCGTTTGGACATGTGTAGCATCCTATGTTGAATTTTGTCTATTTGAGAAGCTCTAGGTTGCATTTTTTGCATTTTTGGCTTGATTCATGCATTGTCAACAAGGGGGGAAGTTTGAGCATGTTTTGGCCTACTGAATGCATTTGGAAGGTTTTCAGGTGGTTTCAAGCCATTTTTGGGCTCTGTTGTGCACCGGTCTGACCGGTTGAGGTCACCGGTCTGACCGGTCAGAGTGCTGGTCCTGTTCACATGTTGCGCACCGGTCTGACCGGTGGTGTCGACCGGTCTGACCGGTCAGACCTGAGCTGTTGCAGCTGCTCTGTTTCGTGAAGTGGTTCGCATGCATTGGTTCAGGGGGAGCTTGCATGTGTGCAGGGGGAGCTCTTTGTGGTTTTCGAGCTTTGGTTTGATGGTTTGTGCTCTTTGCTTGAGCATGTTTTGTCTCGGATGTGTCGAGCCGTTGCCCTTGCCTAAGGGGTCCGAGACTTGTCTTCTTCAAGTGATCTTGCTCTTTGCCTTTTCTTTGGCTTTCGATCGCTTGTTGGAGTTCCTTTTAGTCGTTTCTTTTCTTTTCCTTTTCTCTTGGTTACCAAAACGTGTGTGTTGTCAATGCACTCATCAAGGGGGAGATTGAGAGCCAGGTGTGGTTCGAGGACCGGTGGATGGTCGCTTCCTGGTGTGATGAGTGATTGACAACGTGGTGTGGACTGATTCTTGGCTAAGTATTGCAGGTGCAGGTTGCGGCTTGACTGGTGCAGGTGCAGGTGAAGAACAAGCGTGAAAGGTCGTTGCCGGTGAGGCCTCCAGGTGTGGAGAAGACAAGTAGGCTTGGTTCGAGGGACCCGGTGGCCAGCGGGGTCAAGTGCGGGCCGCATGGTGGCAAGAACGGCAAGATGAAGTCATGGACGGTTTCTTGGTTGAGCCTCAAAACCAAGGTCGAGCCGGGACTACGTGGGAGCCGAGTCATGAGTGGTGATTGGTGGAGGCTACACCGAGTTCGCGAGGTTTCCGGTGGTTCACCAGAAAATCACTGGGTTCCTTGGTTGATCCACAAAGCCAAGACCGAAGAACCGAAGACGGAGGTGCAGCAGCTCCAGACCGGTCTGACCTGTGGGTCTGACCGGTCTGACCGGTGGGTATCGGTCTGACCGGTGAGGAGCACCGGTCTGACCGGTGTGCGACGACGCAGTCCGGAATCTTCGAAGCGGAGGACACGCGTCGGGATCGCAAGGCTTGCGTCGAGGCTAAGCAAGTTTGCGGTCGCTGGGCATCCGTCTGATGGTGCGAAGACAAAGACTTCCAATTTCGCCCTCGAGGGGCATGTATCCCTAGTTAGCTAGTAAGGGTATTTTCGTCTTTCGGTTGCCTCCATATAACCCAAGTGGTGAGAGGATGACAGCCATCTCTTGGAACCCTAGCTCATTTGGTTTTCCTATTTTTCCTTCCTATTTTCCTTAGGATTTTCGTAGGACTAGCTTGAGAGCTTCATGGTGAGATCTTGTGAGAGGGAAGGATGATCGGGCGGCAAGCTAGACCTTGTATGAACCTCTTTGGTATGTATAGATGATTCGGCGTGGTTCCTCAAGGCTTGGATGTGTCTTTCCCGTTTCTCCTTTTTGGTGATTTTCGGAGCCCTTTCTTGACGAATTTCTTGTGGCGGTTTTGAGACCTTTCTCTTTGGGATTTGGTGGGGGATGTATGCATGAACCCTTCGTGGTTCTTT
Organism: Cenchrus fungigraminus; assembly: GCA_036936925.1. Taxonomy (NCBI): domain Eukaryota; kingdom Viridiplantae; phylum Streptophyta; class Magnoliopsida; order Poales; family Poaceae; genus Cenchrus; species Cenchrus fungigraminus. Next base: position 14,912,500 of record CM072779.1, read on the forward strand.
TCCCTTTGATTCCCCTTCCAAATCCGTGAGCAAAGGGGCTCAATTTTGGGGCTTTCGTGGCTCTAGGGTTAGAGGCGTTCTTGGTGGGATTTCTTCGATTCCTCTTGATTTGACAAGTTTTGGTGGACCAAATCTTGGCTATGGAGTACCCATGAGGTGTTCCTACTATCCCCAAAGTCTTGTGCAAAACCGTGGAGCGAATCGGGAGATCGGGAGTTGGATTTGGAGGAGTTGACTCGCGGGCGCTGTTCATCCCGAGCTGCCCAGGCACGACCGGTCTGACCGGTGCTCTTGACCGGTCTGACCGGTGCTAGCCCTTGGTGGGTTTTTGTCTCGGGGAATAGCCTTGTCCGTGTGGTTTTGTCCCGTGGTCCTGCTGATTAGTTCTTGGCGTGTTTGGAGTTGTTTTGCTAGGTTTTGTGAGGGGTTCTTCTTCCTCACAGGTTGTGTTTCGTGGTGGTTTTTGTTCCAGGGCCTAGAGGAGTCACTGAGGCTTCCTGGAACGTTTGCTGTGCGGCTGCTGTAGCCACCGGCCTGACCGGCTCTGTCCACCGGTCTGACCGGTGTCACCGGTCTGACCGGCGCAGGCCATCGGTGTGACCGGTGTAGCACAGGCAGCAAGCCGTGCAAGTTTCCGCTGTGTGGTTTGGTGAGTTTTAGCTCGAAAGGTTGAGTGTTGGTTCCTAGGACCAGTAGCACTCCAGTGGCTGTGTGGTCTTGGCCAACTTGGGTAGTTGGGTCGGAGACGTGAGTTGGAAGCCGTGTTCGTCTTGTTGGAGTTCTCATCTCCTTTGAGAAGAATTTTTATCGGCTCCCATTCACTCCCCCCCTCTCTGGTTCGCCTAATCGGTCCTTCACATGTTAGTATAAGGGTTTTAGAAATTAGTTTGAATATATAACTAAACTTTATATTTGAATTTGAATTAATTCAAATTCAAAACACACCCAATTAAATTCAAATAAAATCCATAAGATCCAAATCACTTACTTTACCATAATTTGAATTTATATTTTTATATTTAGGTTTTATTTATATGGAATTTGGGTGAGAGCTAGCATATGGTTTAAAATATGGTGACACCTCATCAAACAAATGAAAGTTTCAAATTTTTCAGAAAAATCATACTTCCAAATTTTTGGGATGTTACAATGACGACGTCCAAAGCCCATATCCGAAGGAGGAAAAACCCCAAAGTGCAAAAGATGACACGTGGCAAAAGATGGAGGCGAACCGGGCCTGGAATGGGCCAGGCCGGTCGGCCCACCCCCATTCGGGGTCGGTTCGCCACCGCCTTTCTTCGGTGATAAGATCGCGAAACCCTAATTGTTTAGGGAGAGGAGCCATTCGCGAAAGACATCCAGAGAAGCCTCGGGAGATCAACCACAAGGAAGAGGGTTGATCGAGAGGATGAGGATTCAAGAGGATCATCACCAAGGTCAAGAGAGGTCACCACGAGGAAGGAGGACGCCGAGGCCCTGCCACGGCGCCGTCAGAGTTGAAGGACACCGAGAAACAGACTCCATCGGGGGCATCCACCATGTTCAACGGTGCCATGCCTAGCGTCTTGATGGGGTAAAGTAATCATTTGTCCATGGAGTTGTAATGGATCTTGATATGTAGTCACCCACTCTTGTTTGGATCTTTTATCTATCATACCCTTTGTTGATGATGCTTAATGTTTAAGGTTAGCTACCATGCCTTCGGGGTTGCTCCCGTAGATCACGTCAACATACCGTGTTCATTAGGATTAGTATCGATTACCTTCGCGTAGTGACATGTACGAGGGAAGGGAAATGCCTAATTCTTTGTTCACATGCTTAGATAGATTGGATTGGGGTTTTGTCATGTTTTGGGTGATTGCATCTCATGTACCTAGACTCCATGGGCATACGTTCTTCATACTCGTGAACCACCTTTCTCTCTCTTTAACATAATCTAGGGTTAGTTTGTCTTTACTTTATAGATTAATATTTACATCTTAAAGTCCTTAATCAACTAAGTTAGTGTTAGATTAAACACAAGTAATTCCCTTGCTCTGTGGATTGACAAGAACCTTGGGGGTCCCTTCCCTTGGTGAAAAAGGCACCAAGTCACTCCGTGTACTTGCGGTGAAGTTGAACGCGGTTTCGAACCGTCAACAACTTGATTGGTGCTTATGTCGGAGAAGTCGGTGCGTCGTTCTCGGGTCAGGGCTGTCGAGCCCCTGAGCTTGTGTTGCTCGTTGTGCTCGAGTGGGAGGTTGTCGACGAGATCGGCGAATGGTTTGGGTAGTCGTTCCTATGTCAACAACTCAAAGAGAATATCGTTTCTCGAGAGACAGTTAGTTTTAATAATGTAGAGCAGTGTGCCCAAAAATTCATAATCGTAAATAAATTTTAAGTCGCTTATTGCCTTAGTCGAAAAGGTTCCCAGCTTAATTATTTACAAAAAAGAGTTATTTCCGGTCAACCCTTTCTTAACGCCAAGGTAGCAGAGTTCGAGCTAGTACGCTGTTGACGGTCAATTTCCGTCAACCAAGAGCATTTGTTACACTTTGGTTTGAGCTTTGAATTATAACTAACCCGCCAATAGGCATACTAATGATGTAACAAGTTAGCACTTGCATGTGGTTTTTGGAGTATGTTATTTACGTAGGATTTAAGTACTTAAAGGAGCACTTTCGGGCAAGGTTCGTCGAGCACTTTACGAGAAGATCACGAAGCCCGGTACAAGTCAAGACACGAAGTGAATGTGGGGACCCACCTTCGGGATTCCCGTTAAGCACCTGTGTTAGTCCCTGGATCGCGTAGTCTAACACAGTTCTTATCAGAGTTAAGTATAGAGACAATAAATAGCGTATATTCAAAGAAAATACCTCAACGGAGAGAAGGGAAGCGCAGATGCCCATCCACTAACTAGATGGTTAACCACACCTGGAACCCACGTAGTCTACCTGTAAAAAGTATAATAGAGGCATGGCTGAGTACACATCAACATACTCAGCAAATCCCAGCGTATAAGAAATTAATCCTGTAGACTACATGCAAGGTTCCAAGGAAAAGGAAGCAGGTCTTGATTAATATAAATAAACTAATGCAAGTGAAGTATATTTTAGAGGAACAATAAGTAAAGCAAGTATATTATATATATAGGTTGGTCCTGGAGGGGGAACACACAGCCTCCCCTACCAGTCCCCTAAGTTTTATTAAACTCAGCGACCACGGGGGTCTTACTGAGCCGGCATCTGCCGTATCACTCTTTCTAAGGGCCACTGCCCTGTCTCACCACCAATTCTATCCTTATAAACATGTGCGCTAATCAACGGGAGTTTTAACCAAAAGGGCTCTTAACTAAGAGCCACAACTATTCAAATAGATTTTACTCTGTGCAGAGGCGTACACTGTACTCATACGTCCGACCAGCCCATTCCTTCGCGAAAGGCGCTACTGGTCACATGAACCATACCCACCAGCGTCTACATGTGGACTACATTATCATCCACACCTAGACAACATTCCCTAGCTCCATCCATGTCTACACCGGGGCCTAGTAGTGGTCATTCCACCACCACCCGCCTCGCGGGTCCATGTCCCGGGACAAAAGCATGCATAAAACTGTGGCACACGTACCACCGCGTCACCAAGACACCAAAACATTCCCGATGACCCGTACCGGCCAGACCTGGGACTATGCGAAGGTCCTGCTCCAGCGCATCCGTTGCCCACCATGGCCCCTTGGAATGGTTTACTAGGTTCAGTAGCAGGGTTTGATCCAAGGCCTCACATAGTTAGGCATTCCCGACAGGCTATGCCTTTTTGGCTACATATGGTCATACTAAGTCCCTGGAAAGACTTTCCCGTGAACCGATTCTTATACAACCGGAGTAAGCATGGACAGGATTCTCTACCGAGGCTGCCCCCATACTCCCATGTCTGTCCTTAAGGAGTCTAACTCACTTTAGTTGGTTTATTTTATTATCTTCTACCTACTTCTATCTCTCCCTATCACCACAGTTCCTTTCCATGAGTAATTGTGAAAAGTAAATCTAGGGTTGATGCTCGGTCATCGACATGGTTGAGATCGGGATCAACCCATCCTTATAGCAAATGCAAGTCAAATTATTATCTTAGCACATTTTATTATAAAATAATGGCGGAAATATGATCAAGGAGGGGTGCTGGGACTTGCCTCTATACTTGAAGATCCTTAACGATTCGTAGACGACTAGGGTCCTCGGCTTCACACCCTTCGGGATCCTCGACTTCGGGCAGAATCCCGATCATCCATGTCTACCGTCTTTATACGCATAAAATAATAGCAAAAACAATCCATAAAAAGAATTCACCAAATCAATTCCTACAGAGCAATAAAAAGAGCATGACGGGGCTCACCTGGTGAGTGTGTCCCCGGGGAAGGGAAACCACGGGGTCTCCGATGGACGACATGACGTCTAGATATGGATAGAATTATGCCGGTGATTGGATATGGATAGAATTATGCCGGTGATCGGATGGCATAACAGCTAGAGGGGTTAGTGCCTAAGGTTTTTGTCGGGCAGCATAACATCTATGCCTGACGATATGTGGTCTTGGTGCGGCCAGTGCAACAACTACGTGGGGACTAAGACCTAAGGTTTCAATTGGATGGCATAACGACTATGTGGCGGATGTGAGCCTAAACTCGGGTAGGGTAACGGCTAGAGTGGTGCATGTGGATCTACAACTCGGCGAGCATAACGGCTATGCGGTGTACGTGAATTTCTAGAACCGGGCGGAACCTAGGTTTACATCATGTTATAAAACTCAAATGACAACACTTGATAGCTAAAGCACGTTATCCATGCCGGCCTGAACAGACCATGCAGCAACAGTTCTACAGCACCATGCAACAACAGTTCTACTGCTGCCTGCTTTGGCCCAATCAAATAGCTAAAGCTCGATTTGAGGTCCTTTCTACCCATGTTTCATAAATCAACATTACAACATTGCAAACAAGCTATAGCTCGATTTGATGAACAGTAGCATGCAGGCATTTTACAGCGTCATGCAACAAGCTAAAAGCACGTTATCAATAAAAAAATCGATGATGCCAAGCTACAGGGTTTAGGGAAGGTCCATGCAACAAGCAAATCAGCGCCTTGCTACAGCGCAACAAGCACCATGCATCAACAGAAAAAAAAAGAAACAGTGGCCACCAAAAGATGAAAAATCAAACCTAAAGGTCCATGGAAAACCGAGCTACAGTGCGAATCTCCTTCATAATCTGGCTCCTCTCCTTGTCCATGTACTTTTGCATGATTTGCATCATGTCCTACTTCAGCCCCCTCTCCTTGTCCATCTCCATCTAGAATTTGAGGGAAAACAAGCAAATCAGAACAAACAAATCAAATGAACCACTCACACATGAGGAGATCGCATGCTCACCTTCATCTCCATCATCATCCCACACCAAGTCGTACTGGAGTTCATGAGCAGGGCCATCCCACTCTTGAATGCCATCCCAATCGATGACATCAGGATCAGGTGGTGGCTCTTGGTTTAGATCGAAGGGCGCCATGGATTGGAAGGAGATCAGGTGGTGGCTGTCGGTGAACTGATGACGAGCATGGCGGCCATGGGAGGATATATATAGGCCAGATCGGATCGCAGAAGGGATGAAAAGGAGGCGGGCTTCCTGAAATTTCAATTTTGATCGATGGAGGTGCGTCCATGGCACTCGAATCTGTAGGGTGCGATATGAAATTTTTAGAAGGGAGGGAGAGGCGAGTGTGGCGATGGCGCACGGGTTGAAAAACGGAGAGAAGAGCGGAGATGGCAGGCTGATTTTGGAAAGAAGGGAGAGATCGTGCACGTGAGGGAAATTCAGGTGCGCGCGTGGAGGAGGAGACGGCGCGCGATGGAATTGGAAGCTGGGGAAACAGCACTGTTACATAGGGGAGGGAGATGGCGATCAATGCTGCAGCGGCTGGGCAAGATACGAAGTGTTCTCACCGTCGAAGGGGGTGCGATCGATTCACCTTGGTCTCTGCGTCGGAAGCTTAAACGCAGATCAAAAATGGATGGAGGGAGTATGTTCCATGGCCTTTTTGACAAGTCTCAGTAAATCCAATAGATCTCTCTCTTAGTTTGACAATATTTCAAATATAATGTTTTGCTAGGATTGTTTTCACCTACCAAGCTCCACATAAGCCTTCCACTTTCATATATGAGTAGAATAGGTTGAAGATAATCTAGTATAGGTTTGAGTGACTTGATGAGATGAGCGCTTCATTGAGCTATTGCAAGAGAACCTCACTTATGTTGGATGTGCAACTTTTTGAAAAACTCTTCATGATGACAAGGTAAAGGTTTGAAGTTACTTAAGATCGAAGAGCATTATATTTATTGTGGAATGATCTTTATTGCTAGTCTACCATCCATAATGGTAAAGTAGCCGGTCCAAACTTGAACCTAAATGCTAAATACTTGAGAGAGCAATATGTCTTGTTATGTATGATTGAGTGTAGGGATTTCATCAAAGGGCAACACTGATTTCTTGATCAAGTAAGTTTCCCAGACTTACTCGAGGACGAGCAAGGTTTAAGCATGAGGGTGTGTTGACGGTCGATTTCTGTCAACCAAGAGCACTTGTTACACTTTGGTTTGAGCTTTGAATTATAACTAACCCACCAATAGGCATACTAATGATGTAATAAGTTCGCACTTGCATGTGGTTTTTGCAGTATGTTGTTTACGCAGGATTTAAGTACTTAAAGGAGCACTTTCGGGCAAGGTTCGTCGAGCACTTTCGGGCAAGGTTCGTCGAGCACTTTACGAGAAGATGCGGTACAAGTCAAGACACGAAGTGAACATGACTCTAAATGACCCGAGGACCGAAGTATGAAGTCGTGAAACTCTGAGGACCTAAACAGAAGATGCGGGAGTTCGCGCGCCAAGTACCCCTATCCAAACCGTGGGGAAAACGACGTCAAGGACCCACATGAAGTTCGGCAAATATTCAAGAAGACACAAGGAGCGTCAGGGAGCAAAACGGGGCCGAACCAGGCCGAATTGGGCCTAGGCCGGCCGGCCCACCCCCTTTTCGTGCTGGTTCGTGCCCCCCTTTGACCTAGATGCCCTTCGGTGTATTTATATCCCCTGCCTCCGACGACCGCTGCATCCATTCATCAGAGAGACGCCAAATCGAAGGAGACACACTGAAGGGAGCCGACGGCCACCGCTAGTCCTCGTGTTGCCTCGGAGATGGCCTAGGCCATGCCCTAGCCGCCATGGTTGGCCCTGCGTGGTGAAGCCATGGTGGAGTTTCGGAGCCATGCCTCGAATTCTTCAAGGCATTTGTACATTCAACATTCGATGGTGATATAAATCATACCTTATCCTTACTTTGATCTACTACGAGTTGTGCTTATTCATATGTGTAGCTACCATATGCTTTTAGTAGGAATAGATCTAATCGTGGTGATTAGTCTTTGTCTTGTGGATATCTCGTTGTAACATCTCGGATTTTTCCGGAATGTTTATAATTGCAAAAATGTGGATTTCAAAAAAAATTTTGGTTGAATTTGAGTGCTTGAGTAATTTATAAGGATGTCTTCTTTGATCCTTCTCTAATTCTTAGAATTATTTTGAGAAGAATATAAATTTAGGAAATATAAATGTTAGTGTGAATAAATTTGGATTTTATTGAATTTTATTTGGATTTTAATTGAGTGGAATTCAAAACTGAAATTCAAATTCAGTTTTGAATTGTGTTTATAAGTATAGGGTATGGTTAAGAAAAATAGGAAGAACTCCAAAACCAGCTGGGCCTCATCTCCCTCTAAAACCCAGGCCGCTAAGTTCTCTTATCCTCCCTAAGCTCGTCTCTAGAGTTCATCAGTGCACCTCCATCTTTCGTCGCCGGCCCACCTTAACCGCCGGCCCAACTACCACCTTCTCCTTTAACTGCAGTCACCGCCATGTGGGGCCTGCACGTCAGCCCCAGGGGCCCTGTTCCCTTTTCCCTTCCCCGTAGACCCGCTGACGCCGGCGCATCGCGAAAGTGACCGCGGCCACGGTGCACCCTGAGCTCGGGGCCCTCCATGGCCGCCGCAGATGCACGCCACGTGCCCTGCGCGCCACATCCGCCGTCTGAGCCCGCGCCCAAAACCCTACTCGCACCTACAAAGCCAAGCCACACCACAGCTCCCTGTTCTGCCGCCGCCCTTGGGGATTTCCCCTTTCCTGCCGCCGTCGCCGTGGAGAAGGGAGAGGAGAGGGGAAGGAGTCGCGGGAGAAGCGGAGAAGAAGGGGAGCCGGGGAGGATCGACGCTGTCGCCGCCGACCGCGCCGCCGGAGCACCACCGGGGACCCGAGGCCACGCGCGTGCGTGTCCACCGCCCTGCTCCGCGCCAAGACACCGGCGCCGCCAGTACCACGTCGTCGTCCCTGAACACCTCAAGCCGAGGAGCCGCTGCGCCGTGAACCGCGAGCTCGAGGCGTCGCGGCCTTGCTTCCTCTGCTCCCCGTTCTGCTCTGCAACATCTTCACCAACGCACCACCGTCGCCACTGTCCGGGGGTGTCGAGCCCTAGCTGCTGTGGGCGGCCAAAGGAAGGAGAACACCACGCCGAGGTCACCGCTTGGCCGCCGTCACTCACACGAGGAGCCAGAGCCGATGTTGGGATTGACATCGACGACAAGCTGTAGCTGTATCCTGCCTCGACCACCACCTGCTCGACGTTTTGCCTGAGAGGTGAGATGCACGATCCGGTAGCCCCCTTTCTCTTCCTCTTGCTTGCTTCCTACCGGCCGATCCTTTTTTCGTCCAAGCTAATGCTTTGCTTGCCTGTGTGACGGCCACCGCTTGCTGGAGGACGTCCACGACACCGCGTACGACTACGAGACCGAGCACAGGGTCCTGAAGATCTCCACCGGGTTGCCATGAACATCCACGCCACACCTCTGTCCCCTTCGTCCAGCCTCGGCCACGCCCATGGACTGCTTGTCGAAATACCTGCACGACGACAGCAAGCCCTCAGGTGATGCCTAGTTCCCACCTTGTTGTTCCTGTGCCGGCCTTCGAGCTGTTTGTTTGCTCTGTGAACAAGTCGTGGCTTTGCCCGGCCTTTACCTCTAGCTGCTCTGCTCCGCGCCGCCGCGCAAACACCGTCGCTTGTGTGCCGACCTTCGAGCGCCACCGCTTGACCGCTGTCCCTGACCCTTCCACCGTCGTGTGCTCCGCCGCATGCGTTGTTTGTCTGGCCGTCAAGCTGCAGCAGTGTTCCTGATGCCCAAGCCATCACCATCATAAGCCAACCTTTATCATAATTTGGCTTGATGGTGCTCTAATTAGACCATGTGTTCTTACTCTACCAGTGACATGTTAGCTTGTGACCTTTCTTGACCAAACCCAAGGGCTACAACTTGTGAACGAAACTGTCCATCGGATCAGCTCCGGTTTTGTTTCAAGCCCTGTACTTGTTATCTAAACCAAGCAGCATCGTGGTCCTTTTGCCCCTGTCAAGCTACACCTGTGGCCTTCCAATCCAAGCTGTGAAACTGCAACCAAGTGCTAGTCCACCTTGAATGCTTTAGCTGAGCCACAATCGGAAGACCAGTCCTTCTATCCTAGGTCCTATGCAGGGCCGACCTTTTTATCCATGTTCCGAGCATAGTTGGCACTTGCAACCTATGCAAGAGCAAAGCCTTGTTGCACTATGTTCCCAAGAACTCGTGCGTTCCAAGGTCCAATTCGGTGGGGCTTTTAGCTACACCTGCTGAAACTAAAGTACTAGGCTACAAGTTCTTCCTCCCCTCTGCTCTTTTACTTTCACCCTGGAGCGCTTGAAGCAAACTGTTGCGGCCCAGTACTTCTTTTCCTCTACATGAGCGAGAAGTCCACCCGAGCAGCTAGTGCTCACGGAGGCCATGTGTGTGCAAAAATTCACCATGACCCTTGGCCATGCGAGCTAACATTTCCAAAACCTCCACCTTTTAGCCTTATGCCATAATCGAGCTCCAGCTTATGTGTGTGTGGACAAAGCAAGCCAGCATTGCTGCACTAGTGCGCACCTTATCTCGGCTTTGCATGCTCAGAAAAAGGGCCTGCCCGTGAACTCCAGAAGGCCATAGCTATGGTCAGATAACCACAACAAGCTACAACTTGCCACGCTTGGTCATGGCCGGCCATGCCTTGCTGCTGCCGGCCACAAGTGACAGCAATTCACTTAGTGACATAAAGCTTATGGTTTCTGTGCTTCGCTTTGGACCAAGCCGCTGCAAGCTTTCCTCTTTTATCCCTAACCTGCAGACCTGTAGAACTCTTTAATGTTCACCAGAGCCTTGCAAGTTGTGGCCCTTCCTTCATGCTTGTGCATTGCTCGCTGCTAAGCTGTGTGCAAGACTCTAATCTACTAGCTGTGTGCAGTCTTTAATCAAGCAAGCTGTAGCAGCCTTGTATGTTTCTGAAAGCCATGTACATGCTAACTTTGCTAGCTCGCAGCCCTTTGCCTTAGTCTATCTTCCAACCTTAATCTTGTTCCTGTTTTGCCTTGCTAAGCATCCGTCTTTCCCTTTTCCACCAGAGCTTAGAACCAAACCTGTAGCCTGTAGTGCTAGTTTTTCTCTGACCATCCACCAACCCTCTCCTTTTAGATTGCCATGCCAATCCTACGGCCTCTGTGCAGCTTACTTCTCCAACGAGCTGCTTATGGCCTATCTGTTCCACACCATGAAGTTTCTGTCTGGGCAAAAGCTAGCAAGCCGGGCATCTCCTATCTTGTTTCCAAAGGCATATAATCTTAAGTGTTTAATCACGAGCCTTAATCTCTCTTGCTAGTACTTTGCTGGATGCCGAGCTATATGCCAATGCTCTAGGCTTCTGAACCTATAGTACTAGTCTCTGTTTCGAACCTCAAACCATACAAGCAGCAACTACTATTTGTTCTTCCTTTCTGCCTATAGCTGAACCGGCACAAGCCTAGTTCTAGCATGTGTCTCCAGCCACGCACACACCCTTAGCTTAGTTGTTGTTTGTGCTTGCCTAAAGTCATGTACATGCTAAATCAACCTTTGGTCCTTAAACCTTGAACATCGATGCTTGGATCCGATCTTTCAAGTCCCGACCATACCTTTCGCCGCGGCCGTGCCACGCCTTTGTCGTGCACACTGTGTGCGCTAACTAAACCATCCGCCATACCATGGATAAATTCATCCTCGGCACATCCCTGCAATGTTCCAGCTTGAGCCAAGTTAGCCAAGTACCCTCACCACACCACATCACTTCTGGCTGATCCATCGTGCACAATCTTTCTAATCTAATCAAAGAGGTCCGCAGATTCACTGTTGAGACCTACTAACACGCGGGACCGCTAATTGTCCAGCCGGGTCCCATCTAACTTACGGGGCCCACAGGATGACTTGTGGGGTCCGGTTGACCGTTGACCTTTTTTCGTTGACTTGGTCAACAAAGATTGTTGACTAGTCAACTAAGCTTGCACCCCTATCCAAAACCTAGCCTGTGATCTCTAACTTGCTGACTTATGTTTCGTGTGCTTTATCGCAGTTAATTAAATTAATAAAATATTTCTTTATTTGAAAGTCAATAATAAATTGATTCTAGCTTAGAAAAATATGAAATCAGTTTCTTTAATCTTCTAAAATGATGAAGCACCCGATAGACTAGCTTTTGGAGTTATTTGGTTCTTTATTGCTTCTCTTTGGAGTTTATTTGCAATTAGATCCTCGTTATTTATTTATATTTCTGAATCTAGGAATTCCCGGAGCTGAGGAGGAGAGCCAGAAGATCAAGTACGTCTACGGAAACTACGACGACTACTTGCACACAAGTGTTCACGCCTGATTTACTTTGAATGCACATTAGGCATTGCTTTAGTACTGCTAGCGCTTTACTTATGCATGATGATGAATATGATGAAACCTTGCACTGCCCCTTTTAAATACCTTGTTCTTGATTGACCTACTACTACTACTATATTTATGCGTGATCATACGCTGAGCTTCGATGTGCATGTGTTGGGATTATGTGGTAGTGTTCTTGGCTTGTGTGGGGAAAAACTGGCAGGAGAAGGTGTTTTTGGGTGACTTGGCGGGGGTGAGCTCAAGACAACCTGATCCGGGATCGGGGGCCAGGGTTCGTCTTCTCGGGCGATTCCCATTTCGTACCTATGGCGGGTACACGGTTTTAGGAGCACAGGTGTTGGGTTTTTGTGATGACTTAGAGGATAGGAGCTCGCCCCGGTCTGAAACCAAGTGGGTCGCTTTGTTACACGGGACTTTCGTACACACCACCTCGCCGAGAGTGGGGATAGGGCCGTTTCGACCCTAGCAAGTGCGATGCCATACCTGCTAGCAGGATAGAGGGTATCAGTGAGAGGGTATAGGGTGAAGTCCCTTTCCTTTTGGGCGCTCCCCATGAGGCCACACGGGGGCATGTTCACAGTTCTGGGGTGGTCCTTAGCGAGGGACCGCATCGAGACCCGGATGCAGGATGGAATCGTAACTCCTAGGTGTTCGTCCGGTAGGATGGGCTTGGTTGGCTGATCACTGCCGGGTGCCATTCCAAGTTGGGTACAGGTGTACACGCTCTGCAGAGTTTTAGATCTATACATATAGCCGCGTCCTCGGTCATGGACATGCTCGTTGTTGTCACACCCTGAAATTTCCCGATTTCAGGATGTGAATAGAAAGAATAACTAAACAATGAATTTCTCATAATTTTAAAAATTTTCCAACATTTATTTTTCTTTACAGGAAATATAGTATAAGAAAAAGCCTTTGTTTGATTTTCTGAATTAAATAAATTGGTTCGATGCGAGCGTTGCATTCATGCCGATGCATCTTAGTGTTTGTTGAGTGTAAAAGGTTTTAAAAATACGTTTAGGTGTTGACCAAGTTTCTCTCTGAGAATTTCCAGCTCTCTCTGAAGTTCATTCTCATTTTTCCTAAGAGCTAAATCCTTTTACTATAAGGCTCTAGAATTCTTTCCGGGAGCTCCAATTATTTTTGGCACTAGTTTCTTTATCTTTTCAAGGTCCTATACATCTATCGTGATCCAAACTCTACTTGTATTATCTTTTTTTTTGTTTGCTTTCTTTCTTTTCATCATATACCATGTCGTTGCAAACTTGCAATTCCTTCTTGGGCTCAAAGCACAGCAACACTTTGTTGCTCTGGCGTGTGCGCCAAAGCCCTCTCTCTCTCTCCCCTTCCTTGAACCCAAGGGCACGATCTGTCATCAGGCAGCCTTCGATCTATATATCTAAATATCGGGCTCGAGTTGAGATCGAGTAGGACTCCCCTGCCGTATCGAGACGAGCACGCACAAACCCTATATAGTTGCCTTAGGTTGCAAGCCGCCGCCAGGAGCCTCTCGACGTGGGTGCCAAGCCCGGCATCCTGCGCCGCCTTTGTCCGCGTGCCCTAGCCGCCCGCCGCCCAAGCTCGCCTGCGCCTCGCCCTAGTTGCCGACCGTCCGCCGCCTTGCCAGCTTGGTTCGTCGTGACCAGCGCCCGTCCAAGCAAGAGGGAGAGCGCCACGAGCTTCGCGCCACCACCGTTCCACGTCGTCGATTCGCTGGCCAGGTGCCCTCTCGGAGCAAGGCAGCACCACCACGAGGAAGCTGTCGCCGAGCGCACCCGTTCCATCGGTTCCCGTCGCCGTTTCACCATCGGAACGTCGCTGTCCCCTGGGGAGCCGAACCGCACCAGGCCGTCGTCTCCACCATGGCACCATCATCGTTTCGTCGCCCTCGTCCACCAGACCAAGATGCTGCCACCGACTGGAGATCCACGTCACCAAGGCAAGCCGCGCCGAGCTCCGCCTGGAACAGAGCCGCCGCCGTTGACGAGCTTCGTGAAGCTGTTTGGCCCACCTCGATCGGTCGACTCCAGCAAGAATGGATGCCACCAGGAGCTTCGTGTTGGCAAGCTGATCCTGTGACCCATCCTCGACGTCCACCGCTCGCCGGAGCACCGCCTCCAGCCAAGACCGAGCCACCGCATCGCCAGAAGCTTCAAAACCGAGCGCCGGCCGTCTTCTCACGCCGCCGGACGACAGGGACAAGCTATGTTCATATGCTTCATCTTGGCGCCAGGCGAGGATGCCTGTTGTAAGTAAGCCTCTTTTCTGCTGATCATCGCATGAAGCCTGCGTCCTTTGATCTGCTGTCCATCATCAGTCCACCGTCGATCATCACGCACAGCACCATCAGACACATGCTAGCACCCTCGGTCCATGCTTGCATGCATGTGTTGCCACAGTCAAGTACACGTTTGCTATCAGTACACGTACACCTTCGATGTCAGCATTACATCATGCATATGTCATACACATGTTATTCCTACAAAATACAATTCCAGTAAATTTCAGCATATGTTTTTCAGCTATGTCTCTTCTTCTATCTTGATCTTCGTCATCGACTCCTGCTGATTCTAGCCATTTACCCATCTTGCCCCACTGGCAACTATCATAGACTGGTAAGAAGCATCGTCTCCATACTCCTGACTCTTAGCTTTCTTTCCATTTGTTTAATCCTTGTCACCATCAAATGCATCTTTCAAGTTAAGTGTCTTTCAGTATATATCTTATTCCAATATATGTACTCAGCCACAAATCACGTATAATACTTGCTAGCTTTCTATCTTAGTTGAAGTTAGTCTTACAACATGCACATTTCATATACACTACTTCTTTTCTCTCACAAGAATATTTCTGTCTAGACGTTCTTACAATATCTATCTAGCTGGTAATCTAAACCATGTCTCTCACTGCTCTTTGCCTTATAAATCTTCTTTGCTAGCCCTTTCGATCTATACAGTTAATCATCATAAGATCTCTAATCCTTGTTTAATCCATAGATGCCATGTTATAGTCCGTTTAATCTTGTTCTTGTCTCGTTAGCTTCGTCTCATGATAAAATACACGCTAGTCATGATGTTCAACATAAAATGAGTTTTGAGAATCTATTCCAAATTAATTTGATTAACGTCTATTGAAATATCTCTTCTTAATAATAATTGATTAGGGCCTATATAACGGTTTTTCATAGCTTATGTTAATCTGACTAATCTTATTTAATGATATTTACCAAATAAAAAGTAATTAGAGCTACGTTTCGGTTTTTCATAATATAAATGTGAAGTTGATTAATATATATTTAATTTGCTTTATAAATAAAAGCCACATAGGTTCTACCTCGAGTTTTCCTGTTGAATATTAATTTGACTAAATTAAATATAAATGTGTTTCTGAATTATAATTTGTTTAGTTCAACTCGAAATATAAACATATACACTTTGATGTTGTTGTACATGCTTCTTTTGAATTAAATGTTTAAATTGATTAAATTGTACTTACATAATCACAAATAAAATTGGCTTAAGTTCAACATCGTTCTTGTATATCTAAATATAACTTGCTTGATTCTAAATAGGGTATTTCTCTGAAATAACTTATGTAAATGATTTTATTTAATTAAAATATATCAAGCACATAGCTAGTTCTTGTGTGTGATAATTCAAATCCCTCGATAGTTCCGTTCTTAGCATTTTGCGTTCACGATCCTAGAACCAAACCCGTTCTTTTTTAAGCCTTTCTTGATTGGTGTATTGTTCTTAGTTGTTCTTGTTTGTCTGCTTTGCATGTTTGTGCCTCGATAATTGCTACGAGTAGAAGGATCATTGTTCGTTGCTTTGAAGATAAAAAGTTTCAAGAAAGCAAGAGACGAAGAAAGAGCAGTAAGAGTAGCTTTTCGTTGGAGAAAGGCAAGTGTCCCTAACCACCTTCTATCTATGCTTTATTTACAAGAATACTTTGCATTAATCGGAACATGGAGCGACCACCCAGGACAACCGTACTACCACAAGACATATGGCTCTGTCTTGGCCAATTAATTAGAAACCTGAGTGTTTGGTATGCTTTACCTTAAAGGGGTTAGGGGGTGCCGGTAGTTGGTGTATAGCCCGGCCCTCAGACTGATCTGCTCTATGGTAGCTTCGTAGTCTCGAGAGAGGTTTATACATTGCGCTGTCATGTAACCTAGCGAGCAGCCTACATTAGGGAATCTTTGTAAAGGCCTCGTAGCGTCCCTATGCAATCACACCTCGGTAGTGTGGTATGGTGCCTTGCAAGCATCGCATGGTTGGGTCTAAAGTTCTTCGGGACTTTTACGCAACTTGTGGGTAAAGATGTACAACCTCTGCAGAGTGTAAAACTAATCGATTAGCCGTGCTCACAGTCAAGAGCGGCCTGGACCCTCACATGATAAATTAAACTTAAAGATGGACTTTAAATCGCTTTCTGGTTATTTCTTGTGGCCTTGCTGAGTACCAACCATAAGTGTACTCATCCTTGCTTACTGCTGCTCAGAAGAAAAAGGTGTGAAGCTGTTGGAGATGATGATGCTAGGCATACGCAGCCCCAGTCGATTGCTTGTGGAGTTGGCGCCTCTGTTTCCAGGATTGAGCTGCATAACTCTGATAGAATAGTAAGTTTGTTTATGTTTATTTACGTGATACTGTCATTGTTATTCACTTATGTCTACTATATGTATGAAACTTAATCTTGGCATACATATAGGTATGCACTTGGTTTGTTTTTCTAAAACCAGGTGTGACAGAGTGGTATCAGAGCTGTATCGACTGTAGGTCGTAAGCCTAGATAGCAATGGTCGTTTCTTAAGGTTTCTTTTGATCTAAAATTCATCACTACCTTTCCCTTGAGCTCTGTGATGAATATTCTCACTCCTTGACCATCATTTTTCCTCAATCCCCCTTGATAACTCACCTTTCTGACTTGACTCCTTTTCATTTGCACTTCATTGTTTTGCAAATGTTAAACTCTCTAACCTTGTCTATTTATTTTCTCTCCCCCTTAATCTCTTGATCTTGCATTCATTTTCCGTTCAATGATCTTACCCTCTCATCCCTTCTTTCGCTTACCTCATGTTTCTTCTTTCTTACCTCCTTATTCTTTTAACTTATCTTTTGTGTATCCATCTTGCTTATCGTATCTCTCCCTGCTTTTCAAACAATGCTATACTTTGGATTCTTCCATTGACTTTTTAATTCCAAAGTGTCCTTTCTGATTCAACATCCTTAGATGATCAATGATCAGCGAAGCTATGCCCATGCTTAGGAGGATACCCTATGACTGTTAACAACGTTTAGCATCATTGCTTTGACTATTTTGATTGGTGGAATTCAGTGCTTGCATGATGATGCTTGGTTTTATGACCTTGCTTGTGTCGTTTCTTTGTGTTGAGTGTTGGTGTATTGTAGATCTTATATCTGCAATGACATCAGTTGCCTAGTTGGGTTTCTCTTTTGTACCTCCCACATCCTTGTTATCTCTCTTTCTCTCTACCTGATCAAATAAGGGACCCCAGAAGAAGAAATTGAAGCCTGCACCAATGTCAATAAGCAAATGTTACTACCACCATCGTCATTTAGAAGTGAGCAAGTTGAAGAAAAGAAGACCTCACTCTACTTCCCTTCCCACCTTGTGCTTGCTATTATCCCATCTAGCTCACTCTAATGAAGACTACAACGGCCAAGAAAGATGAATATTGAAGATCCTACACACGGACGACGAAAGAGGATGACCGCCTATACTTATCTCAATAGTAATATTCTTGTTTATCTCCCTTCTCCATGTTTCTTCTTTCTTCGAATCTCGAGACGAGATTCCGTTTAAGGGGGTTAGATTTGTCACACCCTGAAATTTCCCAATTTCAGGATGTGAATAGAAAGAATAACTAAACAATGAATTTCTCATAATTTTAAAATTTTTCCAACATTTATTTTTCTTTACAGGAAATATAGTATAAGAAAAAGCCTTTGTTTGATTTTCTAAATTAAATAAATTGGTTCGATGCGAGCGTTGCATTCATGCCGATGCATCTTAGTGTTTGTTGAGTGTAAAAGGTTTTAAAAATACGTTTAGGTGTGGACCAAGTTTCTCTCTGAGAATTTCCAGCTCTCTCTGAAGTTCATTCTCATTTTTCCTAAGAGCTAAATCCTTTTACTATAAGGCTCTAGAATTCTTTCCGGGAGCTCCAATTATTTTTGGCTTCACAGTGTTTTCTATCAACTCGACATATCTGCTAGTTTCTTTATCTTTTCAAGGTCCTATACATCTATCGTGAACCAAACTCTACTTGTATTATCTTTTTTTTTGTTTGCTTTCTTTCTTTTCATCATATACCATGTCGTTTCCAGGATTGAGCTGTATAACTCTGATAGAATAGTAAGTTTGTTTATGTTTATTTACGTGATACTGTCACTGTTATTCACTTATGTCTACTATATGTATGAAACTTGATCCTGGCATACATATAGGTATGCACTTGGTTTGTTTTTCTAAAACCAGGTGTGACAGTTGTTTACTCC
Organism: Cenchrus fungigraminus; assembly: GCA_036936925.1. NCBI lineage: Eukaryota > Viridiplantae > Streptophyta > Magnoliopsida > Poales > Poaceae > Cenchrus > Cenchrus fungigraminus. The sequence continues at coordinate 14,930,867 of CM072779.1, forward strand.
AACTCTTACATTTTGGGATTTCTACCTCCCCCTTATAGGATGTGAGTGTATGGTGAGCCGTGGTTGTACTCAGGGAGAGGAGAGTTGCTCCCTCTGCCTCGCGGATCCGGGTGCAATCATTGAGGTGCGAGGAGTGGGAGTTCTCGCACCGACCCTAGATGGAGATAGGACTTGGTGACGGTGATCTGGGAGACCAGGTGTAACCGTATGTGGATGAGTAATATGGGAATTGGTGGGATATGGAGATTTAGTATTTATGCTTTGCTACTGCTGCATAGGAAAAACCTGAGCCTACTCCTTGACTACTTTTTATACCCTTAGCTTTAGGCCACTTAAATCTTGCATATGGATGGTGACGTGAACCTATCCCATTCCATGGGGATAGTTTGTGAGTGTGCAGGATTGGACTTGGAGCGAAAGTCCATTTATGAAGAATCTAGGGAGGAAGGGTTGCGTTGTTTCGCTCAAGGATGCATGTGGTGAAGATCGAAGATGAAGACTTGAAGCCTTAGCTACCGTTGCGTAGAGTTTCTACTTGTCGTTTAGCCCAAGGGGCTTGTACTAAAATTGTATACCGAGTTGTATTCAGATGTAAATACTCTGTTTTGTACTCTGATTTCATTGTATGGAAATGATATTATTCTATAATGAGTTCTGTACGTGATAGCTACTGATCCAGGGACTATCACAAAGGTACAGGGAGTCGGGTTTTCCTCACTGAAAACCCGTGTCGTTAAACTCGTAGTAGTGCACAGACGTATAGTCGTTCGGTTGTGTTTACCTTCACGTAGTGACAGTACGAAGGAAGGGAAAGCTCCAAGCAAACGTGTAAGGGTTTACTCTTTATCATGGTTTGAGATTAGATTGGTTTTCATCTTGGCCGGAGCTGCAACTAGAAGACGGTAGGCTAGAGTTACCTTGGGTCATGTATCTTTATGGCTAGTGAATGTGATCCATACACCCACTACAAAAAAAACTGGTTTCCATGACAAAATTATATGGTCACGTAAAGTACAGGAACAGTCATAAAAAGTATCTTGTGATGAAAATCCATCGTCATAGGGGTCGTCACATATCGACCATCGCTAAATGTACCTTGTGACAAAAAAATGGTAAACCGTCACATAATGTGTGACCTTTATGTGACATATGTTGCGGTGTCATATATTATTGACAATATATGACGCCTGTAAGGGTCACATAATGTTGGTCAAAGTGTCACAACTAGTGTGATCAGGCCCTTATTCATCATGTTTTTTGTGACGATCTGACACCGTCATATATTGGCATGCAGAATTTATGACAGTTTCTGTTGGGTCATGTAATGTAGGCCTGTCAGCTGTCATTAGCATTGACATGACTAGTGATATCACAGTAATACATCCACTCCAGGCACATATTTTCCATGACTCATCACAAAGAAACCATCATCCACATCCAATCCAAAGCACATACGTAACAAAGAAACCATCATCCATAATCCATTACACGCATAGAAAGCATAATCCAATACACAGTGGTTTAAACAACACACAACCACTAAGTTCCAGGTTTCATCACACATCTACCAAGTTCCAGATTTTCATCACACACAGTGGCACATATAGTTCCGACAACAACAGTTCATCATCAAATCTAGGCATCATCAAGTCAATCATGTCGACCTACCTGCCCCCATCTCTCTGTAGATTAAGCATAGCTCGCAGCAGCGCATTGGTCTCTTCAAACTTGGTCTGCATCCCCTTCACCTCCTCTTGGGTCTGGCGTAGCAAATTTTGGTTCTCTTCAAGTGCAGCTTGGTTTGCTTGAATCGTGGCTTGTTGAGCCTGAATTTGTGCTTCCAATTGTTCTTGCTTCCTATCAGCTTCCTCTCAGCTTCCTCTCTTTCAGCTTGGATTGTGGCCTCAAACTGAGAACGCAGTCGTGCTTCTGTGGCTGTAGTACACCTGACAGGCTTGGATTGTGGAGTCACACCCATGTTTGGAAGGAAGGTTGATGAAGGACTAATCTGGCTAAGACTGTCAGCAACAATCTGAGTGGGAGACTTCTGTGATTCACCGTCTTCTAGTTCTCTTCCTTCTCAGCAACCATATCCTCCTACAGAGAATAATTCCACTTATAAGCTTCATTCTAGTACGAATCTACAAATGACTATACTTAATGCAGTATAGGGGTTACAAATGATTGAAAGTATTGAGCTTACATATATCTGATTTGCAAGCTCAGAACAACCATTTTGTGGACTAGTCATGCATTCCCCAAAGAATTCAACAGGATCTGGTTCCATGTTGTTGTATTTAGCCCTTTGTAGCATTCATATAAATTGGATCTCAGATTTTCAGCTAAGCTAAAGACAGCTATGTACATACAGTTGTAAAGGGAATACATAGTACCAGGTTTTCATACCAGGCTGTATCGGTGGGCAACATAGGACCTAGCTCCAGTCTTTTGATGAAGCCGAACTTGACTATGGTTATGTTTATTCTTAGCACAATGCTCCTGGAACAGAAATGTAGTATAGGGGTTACATGCAGATATACACTTCATATTATTGTTCCCATAAAAAGATGAACAAACTGTGCAGGTATTCACTCCTAGAAAAATTTTCATCATTTTCAATCCAAAGCAATAGCTTTAAACTCTAGTGCTTGTGTGCAGTAACAAGGTTTCTGAAGCAATGTCATATCTATATTAGCACTCTAACCTGCTTGAAAAAGCATATCCAGATTTTTATTCTGGATTCAGTCGATATCCAGAGGCAAATGCTAAACTAACAGCCATTCTACTAACTTGTAGCCATTAATTATTCAACAAATCTCATTCAGATAGGATCATAAGAAACATAGCAGGATAGATTTGATGGAACTCTCACTGTTTCTCAGTCATCTTTCCGTGTTGGGCCCCTAATAAGCTTCGCTCCTCTCAGCCTGTGACTCCTGAGCAGCCCATGACGGCTGATCAACCTTGAACGGAGGACCGGCCCAACCAAGAGCCAGTTACCGAAACTGCTCCCCTCTATTCTCGTTGTCTCTGCGGAGGATCATAACTTGCCCGGTGACGATCCATCTTCTTTCATCGACCAGAGTCTCCCACAACTCCGTTTTCATCGCAGCAACCTCCCACTTCCACACCACCGTCATCGCCGCCATCACCGGCCGTCACCTCCATTCTCAGCCATGGCCAACTTCCCGTGCAATCCCATGCTCTTGTGAACCTGTAGTTTCACTCTTTCTCCCCACAGTTGTGTTGCACAAAAAAAAGTATTTGATGGAATGTACATTTTCTCACAAAATGCATTTGGTGCAATTAACATACATTCTGCCAAATTTTCATCCAATATTGGCACATAATGTTTCACACATGAATAAACTACATTGCTTGAAAAAAATAACCAGATTGCATTGATTGACCATCAACTACATTGCTCTGCTTGAAAAAGCATCAGATTGTTCATACACTTCATAACCTACCAAGACTAAGATACATTAGGTAGTGAACTTCACTTTACTATCTACTTTCTAACATACATCACCACACAGCCAATACCAAATGCTAAAACAATCACCAAAAGGTTGAACTTCCACATCAGATTGTCCACCTTGGCCTGAATATTCAGTTCAGCAGCCTCCATATTCATGACCATTCTCCAGGATGATGCATCTTCCACCTCTTTAGCTTCATCACCAATGTCCACTGCCAGGGGGGATTTTTGGATTGCGACAATGCCAAGCTCCTCCAGCTTATCCAAATACTGCCTTTGGAACTTATAGAACCCACAAAGCTTAGGAAACTACAACAAAAAACAAAAAACACAATTGGATTCACCATAGTTAGATAAACAGGGATGCAAAACTTCTCAACTCAGATCATACAAATGGATGCTCACCGAGTTCTGTGGGCATTTGAAGTACACACGCAGGTAGTTCTCGGTCGTCTCCTTCCCTGACCGCCTCTCTACCACCCTCGCATTCCCACAGTCAGGGCATAGGATAAACGGGAGCCCAGACTCCTTACCAAGGGGATAAGGCTCTAGCTCCCACGTCGACCTTGGCTGCAGATGCCGCCCAACCATCTTCGACGCTCCAGTAGCCCCCGAATGACTAGCCGAGCTTCCCTACTTTGACATGGCATCGCCCGCCGAGATCCGCCGTCCACCGAGCTCCAGAGGCCACCCGCCCGCCGAGATCCGCCGCCCTCCGCGCTCCACCAGGCCGCCTGCCGGTAGCCGACCTCCGCTCGCTCGGACACCGCTCGCCGTCGTGTGGGAGTTGGGGATTTTGGGGAAATTGTTTGTTTGGCAAAACGGGTCTGCCGAATTTTGGGAACGAGATGCTCTATAGTTCACGTCCGTACCGTTGAGAGACTGATGTGTGGGTCCTACAGCCTGGGGCCCACACGACAGTGACACAAGTGCAGAAGCTGAATTTGGGCCCAGCTGACGAAACAGTGCAGAGGACTGGGTATGCTCCCGACGCAGCACCCTCCCCCTACCCTTATCCATTCACCCCGCCGCCCCCCGAGTCGCTCACCCTCTCCAACCCTAGCCCGCCACCGGCCTCCCCCATCGCCGCACTCCCTGGTCCACCACCTCCTCCATCTGATATACGGCCTCGAGGCCGCCGGGTGTCATGTCGACCTGGCCGAACGACGAAATCGACCCGGCCGGGGAAGATGGCGGCGGAAGCGGCGTCTCCCACAACCCAGATCCTTCTGGCAACGTCGACTGGCTGCGGTTGTACAGCGAGAAAGGAAATCCTTGTGGGTCAAGCTTAGGCGGTAGTGACTACCCACCCCCGGCGGCTCCATACGCGAGCGGTGCGGATCCGCGGCTCCGGCGCCCCCAGCACCTTGGATTGGACTCCCTCAACCTCAACGACAGCGGAGGCTGGGTGTACTTCTTCTGTTCCTTCTTCTGTTCTCATAGCAACCTGTACTTCCTGCCTATATGCCATAGGTCTACAAAGAGAAAGACAAGGCCAACTGGTCTGATACACATGTCAGGCAGTTCTGCGAATGCTGGATCCACCAAATGCAAAGCAACAACATTGTCAGAGGAAGTTTGACAGACTCAGGATGGCAGGATCTGAGAAGGAGGTACTATTTAGCCAGCGGACTGCTCCATGAGAAGGAGCAGTTCCGATCCCTTCTCAATAATCTGAAGGAACAATGGAATTTTTGCCAGGACCTAAAATACAGCACTGGAGGAGGCTATAACCATAAAAACGTCAGCCTACAGCGTCGGCAACTTGGTGGAACCAAACTATCGGGGTACGTTGGAGTTTTGTCTTCACTTGCGCACCTTGTATTCTGAACATCAACTAAATTGTTGAGCCTCAACTTATTACTGTCCCTTTTTAATCCTATTTACTCTGATATTTTGTTCTGACATGGGTCTTTGTTTGTGTGTGTAGAAAAAGGCACATTTGAAGAGGATACAAAACATGGGATGCCAATGTATATGGATCTGCTTGAGATCATGTTCTCCGGGAGCAAAGCATACGACTCCAATGCTTTTGTTGCTGCTGAAGCTGAGGCCCCTATAGAATGCGACAGCTCAGATGATGCGGAAGATGAGGAAAACCAGGAAGCAGCTCAGCAGACACCGCAAAGTGCGGGCACCAAAAGGGGTAGCAGCTCCAACACCACTAGCTCCACGGGCACGAAAAGGTCAAGGACTAGTGGACTTAAGGCCATTGAAATCATTGGTAATCAAGGCAATGACATGGTAGAGAGGAAATTGGAGAAGATGAGTACCATATGGGAGTCCAGGACAATGTTCTTTCAACAAGATCTCGACGTCGTTCCAAATAAGATCAAATAATGCTACCAACTGGCTACAGAGTGTGGTATCACATTAGCGGATCCTTTGTTGTTCTCCGGATTTGGCCAGATGATGAAGAGAGAAAACCTCATTGAACTTTTTTTGCTAGCGACACCTGAAGAAAGGCGGGTCCTCTGCAAGGATAACATACCGACTTCTAGGGTCTAGAGCTGAAACCTTATTTTATTTTGCTTGCAGTTTTAGAATGTTAGGCAGCACGAATTACTGCCTAACTAACAACCCTAAGTTAGTGCATCCGATGTGGCCATGTAGGTCTGTGGCAATGTGCTTGTGTTGTGTGAAGGGTGCTTCAGTATTCTTAATTGAAGCCATTTGATGGACTTGTATTATGTTATCAATTATGTGGGATCCCATTCTGTGTTGAATTTGAGACCCTATTGTGATATTTGAAGTAATTTAATGAACTTGTATTATGTTAACAAATATTTGGTATCCCATTATGTCTTGAATGTGTGATATTTGAAGTGGTGTGCTGTTGTCATATTCAAACTGTTCTGCTGATGTCATATTGAAACTGTTGTGCTAATCCACTACAGACTACTGACCCCCTTGTTCATGTGTTCCCGTTACAGGGACTTGCACAAGCAGGAGGTGGTGCTCAAGGGGAGTCTGACATGTCTGGAATGTCACGAACTAAGCGGATCCTACAGCAGTTCAACTGTGAGTTTCAAGAGTTCATAATTGAATGGTTTGACGATGACGACGAGGTCAACCAGATGGGTATGTTCCATCGATCACTACACATTGATAAGTATCTGAGTAGAGCTCCCTATAGAGAAATAGGAGGTCAAACTGGGATTGAATGGGTACAGAGTCGACTGCGCAATAGGGTCAAGTGTCAGAACATGTTTAGAATGCCTCCTAAACTTTTCCTACAACTCCATGATCTGCTGGTCAACAGATATGAGTTGACATCAAGTTCAAAGTCAACCTCCATTGAAGCTTTAGCGATGTTCTTGTGGATTGTTGGAGCACCACAAGGGTTTAGGCAAGTTGAGGACAGATTTCAGAGGTCACTTGCCACAGTCGCCAACTTGTTTGCAAAAGTTTTGACAGCTTTAGTGAAGTTTGCTGCAGGCATCATAAAGCCCACTGATCCAGAATTCAGAACATTGCACCCAAGGTTGAAGAATCCCAGGTTCTTTCCTTACTTCAAGGACTGCATAGGGGCTATGGATGGGACCCATGTGTAGTGTGCAGTGCCAGCTCCGAAGATGATGCATTACATGTCCCGCAGCGGTAAGACAACACAAAATGTATTGGTGGTGTGTGACTTTGACATGAAGTTCACATTCATTTTTCCTGGGTGGCCTAGGTCAGCACATGACATGCGAGTGCTTGAAGAAGCTACAAGGAACCACGGTGCTCACTTCCCACATCCACCTCCAGGTACTTGACAACCAGTGCTGCAATGACTCATTGAATGCAACTGCTGCCACCGATTCATGTGTGTGTTTGTTACTAATTCATGTGTTTGTTGGTGCAGGGAAGTATTACCTTGTTGACAAGGGGTACGCCGATATGATTGGATACCTAGCGCCGTACCATGGAAGGAAATATCATGTGGAAAAGTTCACTGACGGCCCTGAAGGTAAAGAGGAAACGTTCAACTTTGCCCACTCCTCTCTTAGGAATGTCATTGAAAGATCTTTTGGAGTTCTGAAAATGAAGTGGCGCATCTTGAACAAGATCCCTTGTTTTGCACCTCGTAAGCAAAGCAACATTATACTTGCATGTTGTGCGCTCCATAACTTCATTAGGTCCAGTCGGATTAAGGATAAGTACTTTCAGAAATGTGAACGCAGTAACCACTTTGTCCCGAAGGAAGGTCACAATGTTGATGAGGAGGAAGAGCAGGTTTATAACTGTGAAGTCATGGATCAGTTTCGTGAATCCATTGCGCTTGCTCTGGTTCACCGTTCTTGATTTATTTTATTCAGTTTGCGCTTGTTCAGTTTGAATCATATATTTGTTTGGATATTCTGTGTGAGGCCTTGTACAGATGCAGCCAATTTTATTATGTGGCTGAGTGACAGGGGAAAGATTTGTGTGTGGGCATGCCGTGTGCATCCGGCTGCTCTGTATAAGGTTTGTACTGTGATGTGTGCCCGGCTTTGATGACGGGTTGTATGAACGTGAGTTTGAGTAAGTTGATATGAACAGTTATTGTAACAGTTTCCATGAACTTTGATTTATTTGAATAAAATTAGTGTGCTGTTTGATATGTGCTTCATGTTGATTGTGTTCATCCTGTGGTATGTTGCTGCTGTTATTAGCTTATGGTGTGCTTGAATATATGGTGTGCTGAATAAAAACTAAAATTTCTGCACCTACCCAGCGATCTCACTTGTCAAAATTCACCAACGTATTTTGGAAATGACAGTAACAGAGAGGGTAAAGAGCCCCTGGGGTCAACGGCAAGGGTCATGGGTTCATGGACTGGCGTCATAGTCCCATCATGGGGCGTCATATTTAAACAAACATTCAGTGATGCCCCATTGCCGTCACATTAAGACAACACCTGTCGTCACAATTTGACATACGACAGGCGGATACCTTGCAGCTACATTTTATGACGGTTGTTGGTACCTTTATGTGACGAAAGTAACACAATGGTCATATATAGTTTAGGCTCTACTAATTTTATGACCCGACGTCCTGAGGCATCATATTTTGGCACATTTTATGATGATATTCCTCATCGTCACTAGGGTTTTCGTCATAGAACATTGGTATTCTTGTAGTGACCCTTTCATGCTTGTATGTTAAATCTTTATGCGATCAACGCTTCATGTAGGTTAGTTCAATAGATTAGATGGTAAACCCTAGATAGTTTGCTTCCGATCTACGGTTCGATATCTTGGGTCATCCCCGAGTGAAGAAGGCAACACATGATCCGTACGCTTGCGGATCGAAACACGACACGTGTTTCAACCGTCAACATACGTGGAAGAGGTCGGTCGAGCTGGTCAGCAAAGGCACCGTAGCCGCTAGGGCGTAGGTTTCTCGCATTCCGACCAGTCAGACCTGACTTGTTTCGCCATAACTCGAGTTCTGACCTTGGCGCGGACGAAGGGGTCGGTCAGAAAGGTTTTCGCAAGATCGGTGTGGCCCGACCCTTTTTCTTGTGTCGAGGTGACGAAAAACGAGTCTGTGAACGAAAGAAATCGACTGCACTGGTGAGCGAGGGAGCCGTAGCTGCTAGGGCGTAGGTTTCTCATAGTCGATTTCTTTTTATCACAGTTCGATTTCCGGCCTCGCTGCTCGAATAAGGATCGGGAGCGACTAGTTTCAATCGAAAGAACTAGCAAGCTCGTATAAAAAGTAGAGAAACGAGTGACGTAGCTGTTTCGACGTTTTCGTGCGTCGGGGACGTTGTTGCCATCGATGGCTCAGAGATCTTAGATGCCCGGATGGTGTCATCGCGGGCTCGGTCGGGGCAGTTACCCGGTGGCCGTTGGTGTCGCTCACCGTAGTTGTCATTGTCGTAGACGGTGCCGCGGCCTGTTGGCGGCGAGGAGAAGGGTGACGGGGACGAGGTATGGCAATGGATGGTGGTACAGCCGCTGGTCGCGGCTTATGATCATCCATCGTGTCGTCCGGAACAGCTCCATCTCGGTTAGAGTGGTGAGCTAGTGATGTTGTAGCTCGTGACCCGCTCACAACAACCAAGGCACTGACAAGAAATTTGCGTTATTGGTTGGAGTTGTAGTGTTTCCGAGTAGGAAGTCGATTCGCACGAGTTGTTCTCCCGTCTCCGAGTAGGAACTCGACTCGCACGAGTTGTTTCCGTCTCCGAGTAGCTGGTTCTCACGACTTGTTTTCTCATTGGAGGTCGACTCGAACGACTTGTCTTCCGTCTCTGACTTGTTGATTCACACGAGTTGTCTTAAGTCTTCGAGTAGTTCGCGAAGCTCGACTCGCACGACAAGCTTTCCGTCTCTGAGTAGCGGTCTTCTGACTAGTTTTCCGTCCTCGAGTGGCTTTCCCGAGTAGACTTCACACGACTAGCAGGATGGGTTTAGACTCTATGACACGGCATAGGTACTACTCGAATACTTTCAACAACCCTCAAAAGAAGCAATACGGGGAAAACATAAACCATCCATTTGTGCCACGATTTATAGGGGATGCAGTGATACTTAGCTCGTCCTGGCGTTTCGTTGCTTGGGGGCTGAGGATGTTGGAGATATGCCCTAGAGCCAACTGGATTAGATCCATTAGTGGGTTCAGATGGATTTGATCTATTGGGTTGTAAAAGTCATAATGGGCCACAATTGTTCTAAAGCCCATTAGCGTTGGAAGGGGGTGCACCATCTATTAGTCCCGTATTGCTAATGGACGATGGTGTGGGGGATTTTCCCCTCATAAATATGGACCATACCCCTAACTTGGATGTCTCTTGAGCAACAGCCGTGCCGCCGCGCCGCCCACTCCTCGCCGCGCCCGCGGACCTAGCAGTCCGGTGTGCGACACTTCCTTCCCGTACGTGTGGATACCTTGGAGGTGCTACGTTTGGAGCACAAGGACGAACCGCACATGAAGGACCAGGCGGACGTGAGCAACTGCACTGCCTGCTACCCTCGACGCGTTCATCTACATCGAGACGGTTCCGCTGCATCTGCGCGTCTAGTGGTAATCTCGGGATCTTTGACAGCAGCAGTTCCTGCTTTATGGGTAAATTTTGTTTTACGCTAGCGTAGCCTCCCCGTATCCCTTCAGTGGTACTAGAGGCATAGCTGCTAAGTTTTAGATTTGGGATGTGTGCATATGGTGATATGCGTGGACGTAGATCAAAATTGTGATCGGTTTCGTGTTCTTGTCGTGATGATCGTGTAACGAGTTACTCCTACCGGTCGGAATTCCGCCATCGGAGTTAAGTGATACACGTAAACCCAGTCATGACGAGGAGGAGATCAATTGGATTGGTCGAATCGAAACTAGGTCAAGTGCCATGCGCATGGGATGCGCGGCGGCGGCGGATTGGATCCACTAACAGCTCCAAGAAAATCAGAAAACATGTTGTTCGGTAAAACAGCCGTAACTTTCTGTGGTTAACTCGGATGGAGACGTTTTCTGTATGAAAATTGATCTACATAAAATTTTACACATGAGACTAACTAGCTATGCTAGTCTCGGTGAAATTAGATTTCCCAAAATCGGCTTGTAAGATGGGTTTTTCAACGGTTTAAGATTAGACGTCGGAAGTACGATAATCTGTTTTGCAGGTTTTGTGATCGGTATAGCCCATATGTGTATGTGATGCATGTGTGTAATTTATTCGTGACCTACGTGTCACGCGTACGGCAATACGGCTGGAGCCACATGTATTGTCAAAATTGATGTAATGGTCTGCGTACCAATTTGTGATGATCTAATGCGCAATTGTGTAACTTAGTGTACTATCACGCGTTAGATAGTTCTTGGAGGACTCATCACATGAAGGATGACGCACACAGATCATGGAGATGGAGATCAACATGATGTACAGGTCAATGGAGATGGAGATCACCATGTTATAATGGGCCATACCATGTTACAACTGTGTGAATGTCGTTCTTACCGTTCTACTTTTACATGCGACAATAGTTATTTTCTTGCGTGTGATGTTACGAGTAGAACGATCCCTTTGAAATTTTAAGCTAACATGCCCTCCCAACACTTGCCACCATCCCACGTCTCGTACAATTAGTGGTGGGTCTATATAATTAGGGTGCCACTAGTTTTCCTTGACTAGACGGGTTTGTATTGGATACTTACACGCATAAGTGTTGGTTTGCTTAACAAAGTCATCTTAACGGTTAAGAACTTTGGGGCATAAAGGTTGGGAGCCGAGACATAGAGATGTCACCCAACAACAGGAGTCATATGTGATATGATTAGCAAAGAGTTGCTTACCGATCTACCTTGTTTGCTAGCGGTGATGCAAAAGCTCATTAGTAGACTTGTTAGTTGTGGATTCTGAATCACTAAGTATCAACACGGGGATATTGATTTTAGTAGGAGTAAATTCTTTTATTTTACTCAGTCATGGATATTTTGTCTTAGTATTTTGCATTATTATTTTGTTGTAGTTCAATGGCACCAAGCAACACCACCTTGTTTTCTTTACGTACGGTCTTTGAGAAGGACAAATTGAATGGAACGAACTATACGGATTGGATCCGTAACTTGAGAATTGTTCTCAGGGCAGAGAAAAAGGAAGAGGTTCTAGACACCCCATTACCAGATGAGCCTACTGAAGATGCAACAGCTGCTGAAAAGAACGCTTACAAGAAGGCATGTGATGCTAATATTGAAGTGAGTTGCCTTATGCTTGCTTTCATGGAGCCTGAGCTGCAGATGCAGTTTGAGACTAACCATGAGGCGCATGATATGATCGTGGCACTCAAAGACATGTTCGCCACACAGGCTAGGACTGAAAGGTTCAATGTCTCTAAGTCCTTTGTGGAGAGCAAGTTGGCAGAAGGCGCAGCAGTTGGGCCACATGTGATCAAGATGGTTGGTTACACTCAAAGGTTGGAGAAGCTGGGCTTCCCACTTGGCCAAGAGTTGGCCACTGATTTCATTCTTTCATCTCTTCCGCCTAGTTATGGAAACTTCATCTCTAACTAACATATGCATGGGGTGGAGAAGGGTTTGAATGAGCTGTGTGGCATGCTTAAGACAGCAGAGAGTGACATCAAGAAAAGCGCTGGCAGCCGCCATGTGATGGCAATTCAAAACAAGCCAACCTTTAAGAGGAAGGGCAAATCTTGGAAGAAGAAAGGCAAGGCCAAGGATACGATCCTCATGCCAAACCAGGCGCCCAAGGCTAGTTCAGCTGCCAAGGCTGAGTGCTTTCACTGTAAGGAAATTGGTCACTGGAAAAGAAACTGCAAGTTGTACCTAGCTTCGTTGAAGAACAAGGGAAGTAAGGGTACTTCCACTTCAGGTACACTTCATGTTTATGTTACAGATCATATTTTCCTCGCTGATACAGTTATCAATTCTTGGGTATTTGATACCGGATCGGTTGCTCATATTTGCAATTCGATGCAGGGAATGATAAGAAGTAGGAAAGAGGAGAAGTTGATTTCCGCGTGGGCAATAATGCAAGAGTTGCTGCGTTGACCGTCGGGACGATGCAACTCCACCTTCCATTAGGATTTATTATGGAGTTGAATAATTGTTATTTTGTTCCTAGTTTGAGTCGAAACATTTTATCTCCTTCATGTTTGATGAAGGATGGTTATTCATTTGCGAGTGAAAACAATGGTTGTGTGATCTCTAAGAATGATATGTTTGTGGCTCGTGCATCCATTGTGAATGGATTATTTGTTTTAAATCTTGATGATTCACCTGTTTGTAACATAAGTGCTAAAAGGTCTCGACCTAATGATTTGAGTCCTACCTGCATGTGGCATTGTCGTTTAGGTCATATAAGTGAAAAGCGCATTAAGAAGCTCCATACTGATGGACTTTTAACTTCGTTTGATTTTGAATCTTACAAGACATGTGAGGCTTGTTTGCTCGGCAAGATGACCAAGATGCCTTTCTCAGGTTTTCCTGAGAGAGCTTCAGACTTGTTGGAAATCATACATACGGATGTGTGTGGACCAATGAGCACGACAGCTAGAGGTGGATACGAATACTTCATAACGTTCACTGATGATCTAAGTAGATATGGCTATGTCTACTTAATGAGGCACAAGTCTGAAACATTTGAAAAGTTCAAAGAATTTCAGAATGAAGTAGAAAATCAGCGTGGCAAGAAAATTAAGGCCTTACGATCTGATCGTGGAGACGAGTATTTGAGTCACGAGTTTAGCAGTCATCTGAAGAGTTGCGGAATTGTTCCACAGCTTACGCCACCTGGAACACCTCAGAGAAATGGTGTATCCGAGCGACGTAATCGAACTTTGTTGGACATGGTTCGATCAATGATGAGCCAGTCAGACCTACCATTATCATTTTGGGGTTACGCTCTAGAAACCGCAACTTTCACAATAAATAGGGTACCATCTAAGTCCGTAGATAAGACACCATATGCGATATGGACTGGTAAGACTCCCAGTTTGTCTTTTCTTAAAATTTGGGGATGTGAAGTCTTTGTCAAGCGACTTCAGTCAGACAAGCTTACATCCAAGTCGGACAAGTGCATATTCATGGGATATCCTAAGGAGACTTTAGGGTATTATTTCTACAACCGCTCAGAGGGCAAAGTGTTTGTCACTCGGAATGGAGTTTTCTTAGAGAAAGAGTTTCTCAAACGAGAGAAAAGTGGACAAAAGGTGTATCTTGAAGAAGTTCAAGATGAACCGCTCGAGCAAGAGTTCACAAATGATGCTAATGTAGCTGAACGAGTTGAGATGCCTGTGGCAAGAGAAACACCATCACAACCACAAAGGTCTGAAAGGACACGTCGCGCAACTAATAAGCTCAATCTCATGATTGCGGGAGAGCACGACATATTGTTGTTGGATAATGATGAGCCTATGACATATACGGAAGCAATGATGGACCCAGATTCTGAGAAATGGCAAAGTGCCATGAGATCTGAGATAGATTCCATGGGTGACAATCAAGTTTGGAACTTGGTTGACCCACCAGATGGTATTAAACCTATAGAGTGCAAATGGATCTATAAAAGGAAGAGAGATATGGATGGAAATGTTCATATTTATAAAGCTCGACTTGTTGCAAAAGGTTTTCGACAAGTTCAAGGGGTTGACTACGATGAGACATTCTCACCCGTAGTGATGCTTAAATCTATTCGGATTATTCTAGCTATAGCTGCATATTTCGATTATGAGATATGGCAGATGGATGTCAAGACAGCTTTTCTAAATGGGAATCTGACTGAGGATGTGTATATGATACAGCCTGAGGGATTTGTCGATCCGACCAATGCTGGAAAGGTATGCAAACTTTAGAAGTCCATTTATGGATTGAAGCAAGCATCTCGGAGTTGGAACGTTCGCTTTGATGAAGTGGTCAAAGGGTTTGGCTTCATTCAAAGTGAAGAAGAACCTTGTGTTTACAAGAAGGCAAGTGGGAGCTCTATAGTATTTCTAATCTTATATGTGGATGACATATTGCTGATTGGAAATAACATTCCTATGCTTGAGACCGCTAAGACCTCATTGAAAAATAGTTTTTCGATGAAGGACTTAGGTGAGGCAGCATACATTTTGGGCATCAAAATCTATAGAGATAGATCAAAAAGGCTTATAGGATTAAGCCAAGACACTTACATTGACAAAGTGTTGAAATGGTTCAACATGGAAGAGGTGAAGAAAGGGTTCTTACCTATGTCACATGGCATACATCTTAGCAAGACTCAGTGTCCTTCGACTGCTGATGAGCGGGAACACATGAGTAGAATACTGTATGCTTCGGCTATCGGATCTATTATGTATGCAATGATATGTACACGTCCAGATATTTCATATGCGCATAATGTTACAAGCAGATACCAATCTGATCCAGGTGAGGGTCACTGGACAGCGGTTAAAAATGTTTTTAAGTACTTGAGAAGGACTAAAGACATGTTCCTAGTCTATGGTGGTGAGGAGGATCTCGTTGTAACGGGTTACACCGATGCTAGTTTCCAAACTGATCAAGACGATTCAAAGTCGCAATCAGGATACGTATTTACGATAAACGGTGGTGCTGTGAGCTGGAAGAGTTCCAAGCAGGAGACGGTGGCTGATTCTACAACAGAAGCTGAGTACATCGCGGCCTCGGAAGCTGCGAAGGAGGGTGTTTGGATAAGGAAGTTCCTTACCGAACTTGGTGTGTTTCCGAATGTCTCTAGCCCATTGGATCTCTACTGTGACAACAATGGGGCTATTGCGCAAGCAAAGGAGCCTAGGAATCATCAAAAGAACAAACATGTACTACGGAAATTTCATCTGATACGAGAGATCGTTAGACGAGGTGATGTCAAGATATGCAAAGTACACACGGATTTGAATGTTGCAGATCCTTTGACAAAACCCCTTCCACAGCCTAAGCATGAGGCGCACATGAGAGCTATGGGTATTAGATACATTCTAAATTAGCTCAAGTGCAAGTGGAAGAATGTTAGAAATATGTCCTAGATGGAATCATAGAGATGATTATATTTCATTGTATCCATGACACATTATTCTTTTATTGAATATCCATGAAAGGTGACTTGTATTAGATTGGCAATTATGTGAATTATTTGTGAAACTCTTTTACTTGTATGGTTATTCAAAAGTTGTCCCTAGTATGAGTTAATGACTAGCACATTTATTAGTTGATGACTATGTTTCACAAGTCATGAACATGGAGATGTATAACTAATAATGTGGGCACATGTATGACATGAGGCTGGACCGACCCAATTTGAGATTTTGTTACATAGTTATCTCTTTACACAACGTGTATGCTATGTCCTTAGACTTGAGATTGTCGCATGTACTCAAGATGTGAATTGACCTACTTAGGGGTTATCAACCGCTACTCCATAACTAGGTAGTTATAAAGGTGGCTTTCGGGTTTGTCAGGAAGCATGTTGTGAGGCATGGTCAATCAAGATGGAATTTGCCCCTCTCTGCTTGAGAGAGATATCTCTGGGCCCCTCGAGTGATCGGATCAAGAAATGCATGACCGTGCTGGGTTAAGTGTTAACCTATGAAAGGATCCGAATCACAGTATCGAGAAAGAGAGGTCAGTTTGGAGCTAGACCAAATATCGTGAGGCAAAGGGAATAGCATGTATGCTACGCTGTGATGGTTCGTCTGATATGATCTTTATGTATGCATAGGAGTTGACACGTCTTGCTAGAGGCTGCTGTCAACTATTGGTCGAGTAGGAGTACTCGAGCCATGTCTATGTGTACGTGAACCCGTAGGGTCACACACTTAAGGGATTGGAAGTCAAATGAGGATGTACTTGCATAGTTGACTCTAGTGCAAGTGGGAGACTGTTGGAGATATGCCCTAGAGCCAACTGGATTAGATCCATTAGTGGGTTCAGATGGATTTGATCCATTGGGTTGTAAAAGTCATAATGGGCCACAATTGTTATAAAGCCTATTAGCGTTGGAAGAGGGTGCACCATCTATTAGTCCCGTATTGCTAATGGACGATGGTGTGGGGGATTTTCCCCTCATAAATATGGACCATACCCCTGACTTGGATGTCTCTTGAGCAACAGTCGTGCCGCCGCGCCGCCCACTCCTCGCCGCGCCCGCGGACCTAGCAGTCCGGTGTGCGACACTTCCTTCCCGTACGTGTGGATACCTTGGAGGTGCTACGTTTGGAGCACAAGGACGAACCGCACGTGAAGGACCAGGCGGACGTGAGCAACTGCACTGCCTGCTACCCTCGACGCGTTCGTCTACATCGAGACGGTTCCGCTGCATCTGCGCGTCTAGTGGTAATCCTGTGATCTTTGACAGCAGCAGTTCCTGCTTTATGGGGAAATTTTGTTTTGCACTAGCGTAGCCTCCCTGTATCCCTTCAGAGGAGTTAACGGCTCTATAGAGCAAGAGCCCTCAAGCATAGCTGTAGGGCCTCAGAAGCCTCGGTGGTGGAGCTGAGTGAGCCGTCCGACCTCTACGCGGAAGGGTCGAGCCGGACAGATGTCTCGCCTTGAGATCGGGCGAGGCGTTGATGGTCTTTGATGCTGCTGACGTCGTTGCCGTTGCCGGCGGCACCGTGGTCGCCGTCAACGTCGCTGCGGCCGCCGTTGTCGTCGGCGGCGGTGGCGGAGTCGCGGTTGCCATCGGCGTCGCTGCAGCCGTCAGTTCCGTGCCGTCGTTGTGGTCGTGGTCGGTAGAGTCGCGATTGCCATTGGCATCGCTGCGGTCGTCAGTTCTGTGCCACTGTTGTCGTCGTGATCGGTGGAGTCGGGTTGCCGTGTTCGGCGGAGTCGGGGTTGCCGTCGGTGTCGCTACGACCATCGACTCTGTGCCGTCGTTGTCGTCGTGGTCGGCGAGGTCACAACCCCTACGGCCAGAGCGGCGGCACGCTGTGCCTTGGACCATCGCTTGCCGTCTTGACTTGCTCAGCCGGGATCTCCGTCCACTTGCTTAGTCGAGTAGAACTAGAGATGGCAACGGGCACAAACCCGCTGGGTTTTGCCATCCCGAACCCATGCCCGCGAATACAAAACCTGCCCATTAAAAACCCATAACCCATGACGGGTTTAATTTTGTGCCCAAACCCATGCCCATCGGGTTAATGGGTACCCACGGGTCGCCTGTGGGTATCAAATCAAACAACAAAATTGACATATACATGTATACATGTACTCACAATTCAACAAGAAAAAGTAATATACATGTATATCTTCACAATTTAAAGCATACACATTCAATATTGATGTAAATTAACGAAAACATAGTATTAGCTATCCAATCATAACACCACATGTTAACAAAGCACTTCATATGAGTGACATAAAGTATAGTATAGATCTTTTAACAATTAAACTCATGATAAGAATTAATACATGCATATAAGAGTTGGGGTTTAGCCAT
Organism: Cenchrus fungigraminus; assembly: GCA_036936925.1. Lineage (NCBI taxonomy): Eukaryota > Viridiplantae > Streptophyta > Magnoliopsida > Poales > Poaceae > Cenchrus > Cenchrus fungigraminus. Next base: position 14,949,205 of record CM072779.1, read on the forward strand.
TAAAATTGAGGTATAAACTAAGAATATTGGCTTATTTAGTGATTTATAGTCGGGTCTAAAAAAACTCGTGGGTTCACGGGTTTGGGTTTTATGTTCCCAAACCCATGCCCACGAACCCACTGGGTCTCATTTTTCGCCCATTAGTAGACCCACGGGTATAAAAATCGACCCAAACTCGTGTCCTAATGGAGCAAAAACCCATCGGGTTTCGGGTTTCGGGCACCCATTGCCATCTCTAAGTAGAACTTGGCGTCCCGACCGATGCCACTCTTCTGTATGGGCGTGCTCGTGCATGCATGGCCGGCCGACTGCTCATTTGGTGTACTCACGTACGCTCGTAATTGGCGCACACACGTGCGCCCAGGCCCGGCTGTCACGGCTCCTAGGCCGCTTCTACAGGCAGTCCGCGCGAGCAGCGGCAACACACATGGTGCCGACGCCGGGCCGCACGTGTGCCTACGCCGGTCGAGCCTAAACGGCCTCCGCCCGAATTTCCGAGATAGGTGCAAGGCCCGCCTCGAGCACCGCTAGGACATCGTGACGTCGCGAGGTTGATGCAGAGTGCGGCCAGGACGCCGCGATGCCTGTCGGGCCAGCGCGGAGCGTCGCTGGGATGCCGCGGTGGCTTGCGAGGCTGGCGCGGCGCGCGGTCAGTACACCGTAATAGCCGCGGGGTCGTCATGACATGCCGTCAGGACGTTTGTGACGCGAGATCTCGACGGTGAGGGGCGGAGGGGCTGGGGAATGGCTCCGGCCAGTTCCGTACGTGATGATGGTGAAGTACGAGCTGTCGGAACGTGTGTGCGTCTCGGCGCCCAAATCTCGATGGTGTTTGGTCATCCGGGACCTGAAAAATGTCGTGACACGCAAAAGGTCTCTACCTGGCGCGCCAACTGTCGGGGTTTTGTAACCGCCGACAGTAAATTTCTCGAATTGTGTGTCAGGTCTCAGATGGTTGTGCAAAAAGGATACAAAGATTTATACTGGTTCGGGCCTCCGGAGAGGAATACCCTACGTCCAGTTCAAGCCGCTCGTGTTCTTTGCACTGATTTGTAGTAGGGGTACAAATAGGCGAGGGAGGAAGCTCAGACCCAAGCCTCTGTGGTGTGTGTACGTGGTTCTTGTAGCAGGGTTCTGCGTACGTGTGTCGGAGCCAAGTCTGGCGGGAGGAAGAAGAAGAACAATAAGAGGGAGCTTGTCCGGAAAGGAGAAAAGAGTTCTTCCTCTGCAGGAGGCCCGGACTCCCCTTTTATATCTCAAGAGGAGGCTGTAAAATAGTAAAAATGAGATAGAAAGTACAGTCAAGGGGTAAAAAGCTTCAGTTCAGAGGAGACGTCTTCCACTGTGACCGCTGTGGTGATAGTCAGCTACCCATCCCGTTCTGACTGCCGCAGACTCAAGTGGGTATGGCCCGGCGTGGGCAAAAGGTGGGTAGTTGGCACAATGGAGACCTCTCGGGGTTTCTTAGGTGTGAAGGATCGACTGGTCGGGGGCGGAGACTGGTCGTGCGGACAAGAAGTCGGTCGGGGACGGAGAAGTAGTCGTGCGAATCGAAGGCTGGTTAGAGGTCTTTAGCTTGATGACGTCATGACCTCGTTTTTGACCGTTTTCCTTTACAGAAATATACCTCGGAAAACCACTTGCTTTTTGGCCGTTTTCCTTCGTAATAATAAATCCAGAAAACCATCCAAAATACTCAAGTGGTCAGCGTGGCTATCGAATTGGTCATATTTACTGTCTTTGGGTAACCATAATATTGGATCCCATCACAGTTGATGTGATTTGGCTGAGGTTGCAACTGTGTTTGACAAAATCAATAGAAGAAAAACAAGAATTAGAGGGTTATTTTAATAACCAATTAGCTCAGTACTGTTGCAACTGTGTTTAACAAAATCAATAGAAGAAAAACAAGAATTAGATGGTTATTTTAATAACCAATTAGCTCAGTACCATCACAAGGATGAAGGATGTATACCGGAAATGTCATCCAATGTGAAGTTGAGAAGGGGGTCAAGGGCTATATGTAAGTGACACATAGGGAGGTAATTTCTCATTATGATCTTAGAAACAATACTAAGTAATATCACCTTTCACTACCGTTTTTAATGAAAGTTGATGACACAGCTGAGTGAAACCAACTAATGCACTTGACAGAAACAAACTGACCAGCTTGCTTTGGTTGCACCACTGGACGTTTCTGAGCAGCTTGTATGTTGGATAGAAGAGATGATCGCTTATCGTCAAACGGGTCTACATCATCCCATCCTTCTTTATCGCTGCCATTCTCCTCTTGGATATTACCATCATCGAGTTCACCCCATCCATCTACTGAAGACCTTGCTGATGCCGGTGCAGCATGATCAAGGGAGCTGAATGTGGATGGTGCATGCGGTACAGTAGAAGCTTGAGTACCTGTGGCAATAGAATTGATTCTCAATTGTAGATCTTTCAAAGTGAAGTTTAAGTAGAGGTATTCGCAGTCAAAACAGTAACAAAAATAAGGCACTCATTGTTTTAGCTTGCAGCTCGTGAATTGTAGTGTGTAGATTTGTTACAATCTGCAAGCTGGGGGAAAGTAGATTGTTGGATTGTAACAATCTGGCGTATGGATTGTCACAATGTGGGACTCAACCCGAGACCTGTGGTCTAAATACTAGGACAGATGTCAGGAATGTGGCAAAAAGGTACTATAGGTATACCACAAGGTTAGGATTCATGTATGTAAGCGAGGTAGGATGCATGTATACCGTGGTCGATGTATTGCAATGAGCCCCTAGGGCAGTATATAGAAGAGTACAGAGTTTTGGAGGGCAAGGCACCTCCGCGGATACATATGGCAGTCCGGGATTCTATCCTAACCTACCATCTATACTCTAACATCCCCCACAGTCGTAGCGGCAGCAACACGAACGGTCAGACTGGAGAACAATGGAGATATTTCCCCCGCAGTTAGAACGCCGATGCAAATGCTTCGACTGGAGACATGCAGATGATAGCCCTTTAGTGCTGTAGTAGCCGAAGTCGAGGTGGACGTGGTCGAAGCCGTGGAGGGGTCGCGGGTAGAAGCGTTGTCGATGTACTCGAGTGCACAAACTCAGCAGCTTCTTGCCGAGGACAGAAGTAGGACGGTGCGATAGATGACGATGGTAGACGGCATTGTGTGTGACTTAGGTCACGCTCAGGACAGGGGTGGTGACGGCGTAGGTTGCAGCAATTGTCGCGCTCAGATCAGGGTGGTGACGATGCCTTCCTTTAGGAATATCGGCGGCGATGTCCGTGCGAGAACGGCTGAAGGCGCGGAGGCGGATCAAGCGTCTGCTTGACGAAGACCGGCAGCGAGTGGTGCCACCGCCTAAAAAGGCGGCGACACCGGTAGGGTGGCTTGATCACGAACGTCGTCGCTACAGCCTGAACAGTGCAGCAGCAACCCTGTCCTTCGGGAGTGTCGACGATGAACGGCAGAGCGACGCAAACCCGATAGCGAATCAGGAAAAAACTAAGAAAAAATAACACAGCAGCATCTAAACAGACCTCTGGTACAGTCTCAGATGCGCATAGAAAATTCCCCTCCCCTCCTCATCTCTTCCCCGGGTGGTGAACATGGGACAGAGGAAAACAGAGGGAGGGAGAGACGAGACCCGAGCGGCTCTCCTCCGGATGCGCGGCGGCCAAGATCCGCCCCCGCAGCCGCGTGCTCTCGAGGAGCAGAGGCGGCATTGGGGGAGGAAGGGCGGTAGCGCCCGACGGCGCGGAGGAGGGAGCCAGCGAGGGAGGGCGACGGGGCCAGAGCCCACGGCGTTGCGGCCCGGCGATGACGACGACTAGCGGTGCTCGGCCCATCCGCCTGATGGCGCAGTCCGGCTCCTCCCCTCCAGCCGCGCACGCCCGATGCGGCAGCAATGGGAGGGGCTCCTCCCCCGCGACGGCCATGCACGTGCGCTTGCGCAGTCCGTGCGGCGACGGCTACGCTGGGTGGAGGGAGGATGGCCGGAGGCGGGGAAGCGCGATGCGGTACCAGGGATGACGATGTGGAGGCGGCGGCGGCCCAAGGCGGAGTTGTGGCGATGCCGACGAACGACGCATCCACAATGATGAGAAGACGCCGTCGGCGGCGCGGATCAGAAGGATCCGCGGCGCATCCTAGGAGGGGCTGCCCCCGGTGGAGATCAATCGATCTCCCCGGGGGCGCGCGGGTGCAGCGGAAGCGACGACACGAGCTAGGGTTAGGATCTAAACCTAGGCGTTTGATACTATGTAATCGAGGTAGGATGAGTGTATACCGTGGTCGATGTATTGCAATGAGCTCCTAGGGCGGTATATATAAGAGTACAGAGTCTTGGAGGGCAGGCAGTCCGGGATTCTATCCTAACCTACCATCTATACTCTAACAATGTAGAACATGATACTATCAATTCTTGTTTTTTCAAGGTTGGGATTAAGAAAGTACTCCCACCATTGATAGGTCAAACTTCTAAAGTTTTATTTATATGAAAATCATTTTTGGAAGATACATCCATTGATTTCTTTAATAGAAGTAGTCAGATGCATAACAAAAATCGCTAGTCAATAACGACAAATAAAGAAGTATGGCGGGGGGTACTTTCTTAATCCTCTTTTCAGATATACTTTATGCAAGTGAGAAATGTGGTGATTCTTAGGAATTAAAGCAGTTGGGAGAATAAAATTACCAATACCTGGAGTGCAGTGGAGGTTGCTGAAACTTGTGAATTACTGGCATTTACAGTAGATATTGAGCCATGATCAGAAGGTTTACCCTTTTGAGTAATAGAGCTCATTTCCAAACAAGTTTGAATAAAAAATCCAGTAGAACATTAAATTAGAATAAAATAATAAATCATTAGCATTGGGGTGGCTTCTTAAAATAGGCATATGCTTTTCTACTGGTGCATAGATTTTGGACAGCACACATTTGATACACGTATGTAAATATGTTACTAGTGTATATGATTTGATTAAGAACCAAGCCACCCACCCAAATTAATAAAGTATATTTGTTTTCATTTTGGCAGCCAACATAGAGGCAAGACAGCTTACCCAAGTAAACCGGCATCCAGGCTTTAACTGAACACCAGAACTTTCAGCGACCATCGTGTCTCCCATAGTTAGCTATAGTAGTATAGTACACAGAAATAAAACATGAGACAACATAGGAATAGCAAATTGACAGAACATAAAGTTAAAATGGAATACTTCTACTAGTAAAAACTACGGAAGATGACCTTATCCCAGAGATAATGTAGAAGGAGCAGTTCGAAAAACAGTAAAGCATGAAAGCCTTTGAATCAAAATGAACAAAATTGGAAAAACTAGTTCAAAATGCAAATGAGATTTCTGAGGACCCCTTCCATTTATGGTAGGATCCAAAACCAATTGCAATGATGCTTTTATAATGTGTTTTAATTGGTATTATCCAGATGTATATTTTCGTTGTTTTTTACCTTCTGCCTTAGTCATGTCTAAGATAAGAGATATTTCATGTCGCTAGTAACCCACGAGAATTGCAAAATGTTAGTAGGCTAAAGTTCTCCAGCAAAATGGTTAGATCACAAACAAACTAGATATGGGTACCTTTTGATGGTGTTGCTTAGCTATTTGCAAGAATTGATCGGTAGCCTGAAAAGCCTTGGTTCGCACATCACTGTAGAAACATCACATGATTTGTTTTAAAGACCAAATCACCAAAGCATCATGCAGAAAAGTACAGTTACAAATGCAGTGTTACAAATGGGATACAATTAACAGTTTTGGAATCAACCACCTTCCACCAAGATTGTTTAACTTCATTCTTACTTTACAACTTTATTCAAACGGGAAATGCACCCATCAAGCAAATTTATTTTAGCAACTGTGCAGAGTGCTCAAATAATGTCTCTAAATTGTTTTTTGTGCAAGATGGTGCTGAATCATGGGCCCACAGTTTTATCACAGAAAGTTGTAAGCAAAACTTGCTTCACAGGGGGAAAAACCCTGATGGACAGATGATGGTACTATATCCAAACATGGAATGAATAGTGCCATGCATTCATGTTGGCATGATTGTGTTGCTTAACATTGTTATTGTAGTCACTCGAGAAACAAAGTATACTTCATCCAAAATTAATTAAATATTATCCAAACGAATACAACTCATCTGACATTTAAGAAACAAAAGTATCACCCCACTAAAATTACAATAAAATTATGATTATACATTGCATGATTACAACTTATTTAGGCGACCGTAAGTCCTGCCATGGCACTCTCTGCAGGGCCCAAGAACTGTCAACTTAACTGTAGAGGGAACCTTATCCTCGATGTATGTTCTGATGGCCATGGCCGCTCTGGGAGCTTCCTCGAGAATATCGTTGTTCATGGGACGCCATCCTTTACAACCTTCGTCAGAACACTTAAAACCATATACGGTGTTTAATGTAAGACATCCAAGTGACACTGCATTATTGAGAATATACCATGTTAGTTCAACCAAGCTCTTGGCAGTGCTGAACCCCGAGATATTCACATTCTTGAGGCAAGAGTGACAGTGTTCAGGTATCTGCCTGAAATGTGACGAATCTTCAAAAACCGATTCATGTTTCATGCTATGCTGAGATATCCGCATTCGCATTACATTCAAGGTCAAAGTTTCCAAGGAAGGAGACGCTTCAAGGAAAGAAACCAGAGAAAAATAATCATAGGCCGGGGATAAGCTCACTTCTGATGTCATATCAATGGATAGATGCTTGAGGTGGAGGAACTTGGTAGGCAGCATTGGTGTATTGACCACCTGCACAATAAACATCCCATGACTACTGTGATATATGATATATGCTTCTACTCTACAACACCCATGGGTTAAGAGCACTACCTCTTTACGTGACCTCAAGACAAGAGTCTCAAGGTTTGGCATGATGCATGGCAGCTCAGCACGTGCATAACAGACAGCATCTGAACGATACAGGGTTAGGTTCTTCATTTGCAACGGTTCTCCAAGAGAGACTTTAGGAATATTTCCAATAAGGAAAAAACTGGAGAGTTTTGGAGCTTTGCTCTCTACAGCCTTCAGCCTATAACATCCAATAATCTCCAAGTAGCTGAGCTGCTGCAACACGCAAGGTACATTAAGACAAATTATCTCCTTGCAATCTAAGAGGACCAACCGCTCCAAAGCAAGAGCATTAGAAAGAAGGCACTCTAACTCATTCCCAGAAATACGCAGAGTACGCAGATGCAGAGTTGTTAGGCTTCTGAGTAGGCCAAGTTCAGCTGTGGGGCGGAAGGTACAGAAGCCAAGTTTAAGATACCGAAAGGAGTTTCTGACCCCATCAGAGAAAAGTGAGGATGGGACGTTGTATTTGCGTCTATATGGTAGAAGAGTGAATTCTTCAATCCCTGGTGTAACAGCAATATGAAGCCAACTGTCGAGAGAGCGGCGGTAGATAGCATCTAAGTTAAGCTTCAAAACCTTCAAGCACCCTGAATGATTTCTCAGAATGTGGTCAATCGTGTCAATTGCATGTGCTTCCGAGCCAAACATATCCCTACTCAAGCTGAGGTTGGGATGACATCTCCAAGAGCGTAGAAAGGCACGTGACAGCGGCATTAGGGAATGTATATGGTGCCAAATGTCCTGCATCCACAAGCATGGGGATGAGTTCAACACCATAGGATCATAAAGCCAAATGGTTACCACAACCAGAGAAATAAAAAAACAGTAGAACACATGGTCTACCCCAGGTAGACCTCCAAATGGTTGCACAATGTTTGCCAAATTACATAGGTAGATGCAGAAGGCAGGTAAATTAAGCATTGCATAAAGAAGTTTTTCACTAACTTTACTAGTGTTTTTCTAAGGGGGTGGGGGAAGACTAGCTGATGGCTATCAACGATTAACTACTGAACGAAAATATTGTTTATGTGCAATTTTGTCAGCCAAAATGCACTGGAAGATGTTTTATTCTGCAATAGCAAGTCACAAATAAATCAAAACACAGAAACCAAAATAAATATTGTAATTTCTGCATAGTCTACAAATACTACACCTGAATACCTAGAGTCCTAGACAAAACGGAAACAAGAAATACAAGTGAGCAGTTCTGAGCTTCTAAGACAGACACCAACCTTTGTACATTTGATGACAGCGATAAACAGTTAAATATAAAATCATCATGAAATAACATGGAATCCAACCAACCATTTATTCACAGTAATGTCATACGATTCATTGTGGATCCAGTGAAAGATTGATCAATTTTTCTTCGCTATTTTTTCTGAATGAATCAAGGTTTGCAAGATATTGGTTAGTGTACGACTAATGTCATACCACTTATGCTAAGCTGTCAGGGCTAGTCTTTTTTTATGTTCTTCTAGAATGAAGATGCATACTTGACATGGTTAAGCACACATACTTGCTTGGCATGTCTCACAGTTTCTTATATTGGAAATCACAAGTTACAGTAGGTGAACTTCTGGTTAAATGGAACTTGACGATACCTACCATGCACCCACGACTTGTAACCCAAGCCAACCTAAAAGCAGCCATCGTATTCTTATGACATTGCACGTACCTTCTCAGGAAGCTAGAGATAGTTTTAAAGTTTCTGGCAAGTGCATCCAAAGTTCCAAACAATGGGACCTGACAGTGATTTGACCAACACTGAATGCTTAATATGTATTAACAGGGCAAAGATAATTGCAAACTCATTATGCTGAACAACAAACAACGGATAACTACAATTAATTGGGAGAATAAAGATTCTGGTAGTACTGGTAGAAAAACGACCTTTGTTCCTACACATTAGTCCCGGTTCAACTTTGGAGCCGAGACTAAAGGTTTTGGGACGACGTGGCCTAAAATAGTTGTGAACGTCCCCTAACCTAGGCTCCACGTCCAAAGATATTGCAGTAGCAATCGCCTTTAGTCTCGTGTGGTATTTCCACCCAAGACTAAAGGAAACACCACCCGAGAATAAAGATTTAGTCCCGGGTGGGAATCCCACCCGAGATTAAAGGGGATCCTTTGCTCCCGGGTGAGAAACCCACCCGAGACAAAAAGCTCGATCACCCCCGGGGTCTTCTCTCTCCTTTATCTCATCTCATTTATTCTCTCCCGTGAGCCACTCATCTCTATCTTTTTCTTCAATCTCATTCTCATCTCTTCCTCCTCTCATCCAGGCTCGCAGGAGGAGGAGGTCGGACGGGAGGCCGGCGGCGGGCGCGTGCGGCCGGCGCGGGCGTGAGGCCCCGGCGCGGGCGTGCGGCCGGCCGGCGCGGCCTGCAGCGGCGGGAGACCGTGTGCCGGCGCTGTGGCCAGGGTCGGGCTCGCGGCGCTGCGGCGGAGCCGGCGCTCGCGGCGGCGCAGGGCTCGCGACGCTCACGGCGGAGCCGGCGCTCGCGGCTGCATGACGCAGGTGCGGGAACAGCTGCGAATTTGTGAAGATTCTTGTGCGAATTTGTGTTGTGAGATTCATGTGTTGTAATGGTGAAATCGAATTCATGTGTTGTGAGATTCTTGTGCGAATTTGTGAAGTCAATTGTTTCCAGCTCTTAAATTGTTTGTGTATGTGGTGGATTTGGAGATGAAGGGCAGAGGTCGATTTTAGCAAGTGTATGTAATTCGTGTTAGTTCTTGTGTTCTTGATTTAGATCTAGAGCTCGAGCTTCAAGGACAGGGGTAGGGGATGCGCCAGATGGGGATGGGATTGACCGGATGAGGCCCCGGGGGACGGGGCATGGGGCTTTTTTTTTGTTTGTTGAAAAATCCTTTGGTCCCGGGTGGTACTACCACCCGAGACAAAAGGTACTCTTTATTCCCGGTTGCTCATCCGGGAATAAAAAGGGGGTTTTTTTGTCTCTAACGATTGGTCCCGGGTGGGTCTTAGAGAAATAATGCTCTTCCCACCCGGGACGAAAGGTGGTTTTTCCACCAGTGTAGAGCTGCAACTGTAAACTGGTAATATCAATAGCAAATCTGTTCTTGGTCTACTGATAATATTTAACTAGCTTAGTCTCAAGAATGTGTGCTTAGAGCCATTATGGTGTTATTATGCCAGCAACACAAGCCTGCCATCATCAAGATTTTGTGCCTTTATACCTCTGGAAGCTCTGTGTTTGAACTTCTCATTATTTTGACCGCTTGAGGATCACCGTCACCATCCCTTTGACAGGGTGAACCCTTTCTTTTATTCTCTGAAGCAGTCGACCATAGTTATGATAAACCATCACAGACATGAACATTTAAAAAAAACAAAAATAATCTCTAACTCCTCCCAAAATCATATTTTTTAGGAATCAATTTTCCTTATTGGAGACACAACAGGGCTAAAAGAAGCTCGGTTGGGACCTAACCTACAGAAACAAAACACCCAAGTGACAGTTTGAGCTGAACGAGAACCTTAGTGGGCTTACTGATTTGTTGCCGGCGACGCCGCTGCCGGTCTCGCTGCAGGAACATGAGCCGCTGCAGCGCCTGCAGCCCCATAGCTGGAGTCGATGACAATACCTCTACCTCCCTTCTAAAGGGATGGAGCCGAAAACTCAACTCGGAAGTCGGATATATATACTAGCTATATATATATACAGAGAAAGAAATATACAGCATCTGATCCACCTCCCGCCCTCCGTGTTTGATCTGGTTTCAAACTCAAATTTCCTTGGAACCAGACGAGGCTCGAAAGGGATCGCTCTTCGCGACGACGCCGCCGGGCGGGGGGACTCTCCTCCTTTAAGTCGTGTGGGGAACGGAGATGTATAAACCTCAGAGGCTGGAGGGGGCTCCTATATGTCGAACGTAAGTTCGATAGTCATCGAACCTTCCAGTCCAACAACGGTCCATCTTCCATCGTCTTCTTCCTCTGGCCACCTCCCACCTCCGCCGCCTCCTCCACCACCCCGCCCGCCCGCCGTCGGCTGCCGTGCCGCGCCGCCCGCCCGCCGTCCACCCCCGCCGGCGACCCCGCCCTTCCTAACCCGGCGCACCTCGCCGCCCCCGCTGCCGGTCACCGGCCGCCCCGCCCGGCCAGCCCTCGCCTCCGCCGCCGGCCGATCCGCCGCCACCGCCGGTCCTCCGGCTCCTCCCACCTCCCCCTTTCTAGGTCCGCCGGACATGAAGGACCCCGGACCCCGAACCCGAACCTCGGAAACCCTAACCCTAAGGCCGCCGCCTCGACCACCGCCCCCGGCCGGCGGTGACGCGCCGCCGACCGCCGCCGCCCACTTCCCACCCCTCTGGCGAGCTCACTGCGGCGACGCGTGGGAGGAAGAAGGCATCACTGAATCTGCAGCTGAGGGAAGAAGATGAGTCGCAACCGTTGGATCCTCTTGTTGCACGAATCTTAAAGTGGAAGTTTCAATGGAAAAAAACTTCCAGAAGATATATAGGATCCCCGGAGGCTGGAGCTAGGGAGTAGTACATGGGCCTTAGCCCGATAATAGGCTCGCAGGCCGTAATGGATTCTTGGTGGGCTTCTCTGGATCGGAGTTCATTTCGCTCAATTTTTTATTTTATTTTACGATTATACAAAAATATATAGCATTCATAAAGTTTTGCAAAACTAACCCTATACACCCAAATGAAATGGCGGTTCAGTGCTAGCCCAAACCGCCATTTCATACTGTAGCGTCTGCTGTAGCAGCTATTGCTAACCATAAACACAATGCAAACCACCGTGTTGTAACCATTTTTCACATTCAAAGTTGTAAATAAAGGGATAGTGGAATATTAATGCATACTTCATTTAAACATACAATTGATACGACTTGAACAAGTAAGACTCATGCTTGAAATGAACAGAATCTACACGTTTCACACACATGTGCCCAGAAGACTGAATATTCAGCATATCTGAATATTCAGAAACATGTTCTTATTACAGCCACAAAGACTGGAGCATTCGAGTTACTTTAGTACACAGCTGTTTGATCCCGTTGTTATTGCCACGGTAGCTATGGGGAAAAATGGAAAAAGATGAACGACACAATCTGATCTACAGGTTTCCTCAGCCCATTGATGATTCCACGGTTCTGATCTGCAGAGTTTCCATCATGCCCTTAGCTCAACATAGGAACCTGAGATCCCTGAGGTGCCAATCAGGGAGATCTGAAAGTACCAACAATTAAAATATGAGTAAGGAGTTCAGAATATATGCAAACTCACTAGTTCAAGTCCTAGCAAAACAAGAAGGCTCAATGTGCATCGAAATGGGAATTAAATTCCATACATGATATGAGTTTAAGCAGAACAGAATTCATTGTTGTCAGAAAATAATTTAATGGAAAACCAAACCCTAAATGAAAATGTATCTTTTTGTAGTAACGACGACGTGGGACCAGGACATCCTTTTACTATGAAGGCTACACTATGATCACACGCACAAGGTGTTTAAAAAAACTTAGCCATACGATCCTTATAATGCTGCCTGCCTTCTAATAATGTCACGAGTGAAGGAAGACCAGATAACATTGGCCAGGAGACCAATTTGAAAATAACAAAATTATCCTGAATCATATGCACATGCCATCAATTCCAAAATGTCTAAGACAGTAAGTTTCTCAAAATCCTACCCGCAGAGTTTTTTTTTTTTTTTTGGTCACCATGTTACAGACAAAAGGGGAGCCATTTTTGGTCCTTAAGATCTCAAATTTGATACTCAATTGGATACCATTTTCCTGTACCAAGGATTCTATGGCATACAGGACAAACTAATTTAAGAAGCATTGCCACATGTTGGTTTGACACTAGGCCATGTTTGATTGCTATGTGTTATTTCCTTAAGAGTAAAGAACCAAATTGACAAAGATGAAATATTTACAGCAGTCCAAGCTACCCCTGTACCAAGTGAAATAGAATCAACCAGGGTCCAAACGGTAACTAGCAATTTAATGCCAGTCTCAGGAAATCACAGGCTTTCGCTTGGTATGGAAAAGAACAGGCGCTTGTGGAAAACACATATTCAAGTTCTTCATAGATTTTCTTGAGATAGGCAAAACACCAAGAAAGAAAAAAGAGAAATCGAACGATACAAATCAGTCAAGCAACGACCAAACTTTTTTTTTTGAAAAATCTGATGAATTTTTGCTAGGAATAAACACTGCATATGAAACAAATACCGACCATTAATCTTAGAAGTAACTATGCCACAGAGTTATAAGCAGAAAAACCTTTTGCATGCATCAAGAATAAAAAAAGACAATCAATTTCTACTGCACAGGACGACACTGAAGTAAACTGTACCACAGGGACAAGTAACATTCCAGAGAAACGTACCTTTCCCCACTCAGAACCTATGCCACTGCATCTCATTTTGAGGTGTATCATTTTTGTCCCCAACTCAGTCTCCACCTTCTTTCTTAGATAATGCTCCTCAGGGCCAAAGGACTCCAGATATGTCATGTAGCGGTTATATGCAGCTTTAACAGCATCTTCGATATAACCAGGCAAGGGACCCACATTCTGCAAAAAGCTAGGCTTCATCAGAATGATTAAGCCCAAAAGGAAAAAAAAAGACAAGAGGACACAGAGAACTAGATAACAAATACTGACCTCACCAGTCAGGCCACAAAGATCATCAAGAGCCATTCTAAGGGTAACTAAGGTTCCACCAAATTCTTCACACGCCTCAGCAGCACGAAATACATTTTTCAAAGCCTCTTGACCAGCCTTATCATCAGTAGCTTTAGATACTGCTTTCTTTGCTTCTTCTACAAGAGAAACTGGAAGTTCATTCCAACTAGCGGCCAACAAATCCTTAAACGCACATTCTATCTCTGGGTCAGATATTGCAGGCAAATGCTTTTCATTTGAACTGAAGAAGCGCCTCAGGTTCCATGAGATAGGGTTGTTCCCGCCTGATGTCAATGACATGGACAAGCTAATCAGAATGGGCAGTCTGAAGTGAAGCACAACATAAGCATAACCAAAACGAAAACAAATAAGGAATCATTAAGTCTTCTAACATGTATATGTAAAAAAGCAAACCAAAGATAATGATTTCCTAACAACTAAAACAATTAAAAATATATTTGTTTTAACCAATTTGAATCACATCCCCATCAGATTTTCCATTCCATAATATTTGGAATGCTTTGATTAATGAAACCTCACCATTTCAGTTAAAAGATCCAGCTCATGTTTGAGTGAAAGATGAGTATTAAAGCAAAACATTTTCCTTAAAAATTACATGGGACAAAAATGTTATATCATGTTTTTTTGAGCCAATCCTGAGAACTTCATTAATCATGAACAGGGTTACAATCCGTATTGGTTACTCTCACCAAACATTGAGGATCAGAGTTAACCCAAGACAACACCGGACTCGACTCTGAGACTAGACTGTTATATCCTTATTTATAGTTCACAACGTTCTCATGAGAAAAGAGCCCTTATCCAATCAGTTCCTTGTTAAACCAATACATAGGAAACTATAATGTAAAACACAGCAAGTTTTGTATAGTACATAAAGATTAAGAAAAGGTGCCCCCCTCAACCTTTCTATTAACAAAGCTAAGCTAGGGCTGATGCAAAGTGTGGGGGGTGCAACAACACAAGTATGTCCCTTCAACCTTCTCTCAAACCCCTCTGTAATTGTCATCAGCATAGCCCAGAGCAACCTAAATAGTGCAAATCTCATGAAAAAAAAAATCATTGTTCCTAGTTTCCTAATGTACAACGCAACAAAAGCTAGAATACCTTTTGCCTAGTTCCTTCAGAAGAAAAAACCTCGCTGTCAAATAACCAACATTACGGACTTCTGGCTTTCAAATAACATCACTCAAAATGCATGTTCAATAAATAGGAAAGTGTTCATTAAATAGTTTGATTAGACATCAGCCTAGAAAGAAACTCCAGGACCACAGATTTCACATCTGAGCTGGTGTTTAGGCAAGTCCGAATCTACATGTTAGCATTCCAAGCTCTGTATGTCAACTCCTGTCGACCAAAAATCCCTCACAGACTCACAGTAAAACCCTTTCCTACGGAGTAAAAGTTTCTGGTATTAATAAAATCCTCCACGTTAGCATCAAACCAGATTTCAATCTCAGTTACTAGGGCAACGGTATCTAGGAATAGGAACATCCTAACAAGGAAGCAACTAGGAAGCACCCAAAAAGAAGATCGACCTGATCCAGTCAAAGAGATGTGGGGGCGAAGAGTACCCGAGAGCGCGGCGATCGGGCGCGAGAGCGGCGCCAACCTGGCGGCGGGGCTGGAGGCAGCGGAGAGCGCCGACGAGGCGGCCGGGGCGAGGCGCAGGAGCCGGCGCGCGGCGGAGGACCGGAGGGCGGCGGCGGCCATCGCCGTGGTCAGGGAGATCGCAGGGAGTAGGAAGGTTGAGACCCTCTTGCAAAGTTTCGTGGGGTCGATGGCGATGGACGGACGGACGACGGTGTTTTACTGCTGTCATTCTCGGGCCGTGCACGGTGGGCTGGGCCCGTACTTCGCGAATCGCGAGAAAAGTTCTGTTGGGCTGGTAAGCTGGGCTGCTGCTGGGTCGGCTGCCATCATAACTGGGCTTTATCGTGGTTCTCAAAAAAAAAAACTGGGCTTTATCGTACCCAGAAACATCTCTAAAAAAAACTCTCGGCAAAAGGTGTTTTCTACAAGAGAAAATGTATCTTTCTCAAAAAAAAAACAAGAGAAAATGTAAAGTGTATTATTCATCAATTAATAACTTGATTTATAAAAAAGTCTTCGATAAATTATAATATTTTCCGGAGAAAATTTTTCGCATAACTTAACTACTTGTCCAAGCTGCCCGTTGGGTGTGTCACAAATTCACAATTCGCATATCAAAAGTTGCTTTCCTTTTGTGAACCGTTTTTTTTTCTTCAGAAGCTTTAATAGATGGTAAAACTCATTCGTTCGTGCCCCGTAATGTGACCCAATTTTGTGTCGCATTTAGTCGTGGTACCGACCAGCCAATCACATCGTCCAGATGAATAAATTTAGTTCATTAGCAGGAAGCTTTCATCGCTACCGGTTCCAAGTAGTGGTTAGCTGTTCCATCCTTGCACTAGAGTAGAGGGACACGAACACGCGACAACAATGATTTATAGTTCGCTGATCCCGTCGTCTGCATGTACCTCATCACCCAAATGGATAACAATACAAAATAGCATCAGAATCAGAATGGCTCCAAATTGAACCGTCCAATTGAGTCACTACAAACAAGAGCCGCCGCACCGGTTTAAGGTTCTGGATACCAAGCTAGAAGCTGTAAAAATAGAATGGCCCTCGAAAACTAATACAGTCTTTCTGAAGTTTGAGCAATTATAGGTCAAAATCCCCCGAAGTTCACTACAAAGTACCAATAAAGAAATGTTTTTGAACGGAAATAGCAGCCGTCAATTATATCAAAAAGGAGCTTTGTTGTCCTAGAAATAATAAATAAAGAAACGTTGAATACTCTATGCTGATGAAGCATCTATGGTTTCGCCACATGGAACATAATAATAGGCGGTGGTTACCACGAAATTCACCTTAAAATGCACATAAATTATTTGGAATTTCACTTGGTTTGACCAAACAAATTAAGCGCTGCCGGTTCCAGGGCTGAGGGCCCACCCGTCATGAGTTCAGCCAGATCACGAGAGCTCGACAGATAAGCATCCTTTTCCCTGCGCTTCTCCTCAGTCCTTAACCGGAAACAGGCTGCTTCCGCGGAGCTCTGCCAAACCGCCCCCGATTTTTCCGCAAACCCTCTTCGCTAGTATCGGCGCCGGTGGGCGGAGCAGGTAATTACCGCCCGCCTTTCTCCTCGAGGTTGCCGGAACCCTAGCCCTCCCCGCCCGGGGGTGTCGCCGGCGCCGTGGGGATGTACCCGTCGGGGGCCGTCGTGGGGGCGGCGCCCGCGTCGGCGCCGAACGCGGCGTCGCGGGTGGAGAAGGCCACGAGTCACCTGCTCATGGGGCCCGACTGGGCCGTCAACCTCGAAATCTGCGACATCCTCAACGCCGACGTCTGGTGAGCGCAAGCTGCCTCCCACTCCTCGTCGTCGTGCCTGTGCCTGCCTGTGTGGGGAATTTTGATGCGGTGTGGAAAAGTCGTGGCCTAAGATAATTAGGCTTTAGTGGGTGTGGAAGGTGTGGTCGCCCGTTATTTTGTGGCCAAAATTTGCTGCTAATACCTGACGGATATCTCAATTACAAAAAAATATGATCTGTAGGGCTATATACCCTCTAAAATCGAATGTTTTTTAAGGGTGAATATGGTGCTTTTAACCCCTAACATCGTCTTCCTGATAGGCGATGGCCCCTCCGATAGTAAACTTCACCTTCATGATACATGAGAGAATAGGATGATTTGTGGCTGTTGCGGGGAGAAGGCAACCAGAGTGAGAAAATTCATAAAGGACCATCGTGCCTAGGATGATAACATGTAGATATTTTCTGGATTACTTCCAGTAAGTGTTGCCTTTGTTGGAGATTAGAGCGAAACATTCTGTTTATTGTATCGGAAATCCATGGGGGCTGACAAATAATACGGACACTTTCTAACTTTGCATCGTAATGATTGTTCATGATAAGGACAAACTGTGGCCCCATTCTGTTGACATGCAAGCACAATCAGCTTGGTATTGCAGGTTTGTTTT
Source organism: Cenchrus fungigraminus (assembly GCA_036936925.1). NCBI lineage: Eukaryota > Viridiplantae > Streptophyta > Magnoliopsida > Poales > Poaceae > Cenchrus > Cenchrus fungigraminus. Next base: position 14,966,790 of record CM072779.1, read on the forward strand.
GTTTGTAATTGTATGGTGGTCATAGGTTTTGGTCTTGTACTTTAGCATTACTTTCAACCTTTCCTGCTTGGAAGAGTGTGGATTATATTTTTTTTATTAAAACTTTCTTTTGTGTTACTAAACTGATATGTGGATGGTGTTGCTCCGCTTAATTTACGCTCTATGTTGGAGAAATTAAGGTGTGCTGGGACAAGGTAACTATCAGCTTATCATACTTAATTTCAACATCTGAATCTGAATCAGGCAAACGAAGGATGTGGTGAAGGCAGTGAAAAAGAGATTGCAGAACAAGGACCCAAAGGTTCAGTTCTTTGCTTTGACGGTATGTACTTTCACTATGGCATGACTAAATATGTGAGATATTTTTTTATACTTCACTGCACAATAAGCACCCAAGCTTTATATTACTTTGTTTTATTCATATCAGTTACAAACTGATGCAGCTTTTGGAGACAATGATGAAGAACTGTGGTGAATATGTCCGGTTTGAAGTTGCTGAACAGCATGTTCTGCAAGAAATGGTCAAAATTATTCAGAAGAAGGTATCATGCATTACTCTTCTTTACTTTGGTCTTTCAAGTAGAGTACAAGTTTAAGTCAGATTCTTTGTTGCCTTGACTATTTTCAGTGGCAATGTATGCATTGAAGTAGTTCAGTGCATAATTGGAAATCGCACTAATCCCTATGAATATTTTGATCTGAAAACTTTAGAATCTCACGCGTGACACCATTTATAAAGTGGGTTTAGAATGTGAACAGATGGTTGTTTGTATCACTTTTGAACTGTCGTGTCATATCCTCTTCTCTCCCAACAAATGTCCACTCGGTGGTGGTGTGTTGTCATATGTTTGCGCGTTGTCTATTAAATACTGCACCGATGAGTCATTTTTAGTATCAGAGTATCAAAGTGATGTGAGGGTTTTCATGTTCAGATGTTCACAATTCCATATTCTGGTTTTACCATAACACACCTTTTTCTTTTGTGAGAGAGCGTTCGGCAGCTCTTATTGGGGCTTATTGTGCAGTATTTTTCTCTCACAACCAATCTGCCGTACAACTTCTTGCGTAGAACTTTTCTCTCAAAATCAATCTACCGGCTTATGCATTTAAGACCTGTCGAACACTAAAATTATTGTTTTAGTTTAGTTGAATCGTAATGGTTAGAGCAGCTTCTCTCTAACTATGGTACCGATGGCTTACCTAAGTTCCTTTGGGATCATTTGACATGCCATACTTTTTTTTTTTGCGGGTAGACATGCCATACATTTTTGTTCTGGAAAGATCCATTTTAATTTATTTGTGATCCATTCCTGTGTTGTTTTTCCACTACCTCTAAGAACTTGACATATATATACTAGGAATATAAGCAATCTCTCTTTTGGAATGTGCTTTCAGAATGATATGCAAGTAAGGGATAAAATATTGTTACTTTTAGACTCCTGGCAAGAGGCATTTGGTGGACCAGGAAGTAAATATCCGCAATATCATTGGGCATATCTTGAAGTGAAGGTATGAAATTGATGCCTGATTGATCCCCAGGATTCGAAATATTTTTTATGCTATATATGTTGTACCAATACCCTCGATTCGAAAAAAAAATGTTGTACCAATATATTGTTTCCGCTGTGCAGCGAACGTGGTTCCAGAACCATGTCCTGCATTCAACATGCACCAATAATATGATTTTGACAAAGCATCCTCTTCTTTCCAGCAGAATTGAGTTTAGGCTACTACAAAAGCATGGCATTTGAAAACAAATGGTACTCAAGTTTCTTATTGTTTTGAAATATGCCATTTCCCCACTTTTCTCTCATCCCCCTATCCTTCTCTCTCATTTCTAGGAGAGAGATGGGTAATGAGAAAAGGGATATTTGAAAGCAACCGAAAACTTTTTTTTCGATAAGGGAAATTTCATTGATCTTAGATGATTAGATCAAGGTGATACAAACGTACTAGAATCCTTAAGCAACAGAAAACTTGAGTGTCATCTTCCCAAGTACAGAATATTGAGTATCATTTTTTTTTCCAAATTCTATTTTTTGAAGTGGCACAGATCCATTTCTGCCCCTCTGGTGTTCTGTAAATAACACTTTTATTTGCAACTATCTTTGTTGACTGTTAGATTATATTGCAGACGACAGGTGTGGTGTTCCCAAAACGTCCTATTGATGCACCACCGATATTTACACCTCCTGCTATGCATAATTCTAGTTCACCCAGATATGCTGCAGGAAGTTTGAGTGACAGAATGTCCTCAGATGTTGAGACTCTAAGGTTATAACCATTTCCTTGGCGTATTGGACTCATTTGGTATTTTCTCACCTAGTTAATCTGTCTCAGGATTTTAACAGTGTCTTCTTTTTTACAGTTTAGGGGACTTGAATAGTATTCGAAATGTGACAGACCTACTGAATGATATGGTGCATGCTTTAAACCCATCTGATCGTACGGTATGAAAAAAAATACATCCTCTCTAATAGTTATCTCTTTGGACCATGTGGTATTATGGGCAGCGTGTTTTGCTCTAATTGATATTGGTGACAGAACTCTTAAATTTGTTTTGGACCCAGGCTGTTAACGATGAAATTATCACAGATCTTGTAACCCAGTGTCGTTCAAATCAACAAAAGCTTTTGCAATTTGTCAGTTCAACAGGGTAAATATTCAATATTCGTTCTTGGCTCCCTTTGTTCTTTCATATCCACTGTAGCTTATTGCAGTCATGCATTGCTGTGTCTGTATAGCACACATGTGACTTTTAATATCTTTAATGTTGTCTAGGAACGAGCAGTTGCTAAAGCAAGGGCTGGAGATAAATGATCTCTTACAAAGTGTACTTTCAAAATATGATGCCATGGTCTCCGGTGCTCCTTTGGCGGTTGAAGCACCTGTGAGAGAGACAATTGAGGCTCCTAGGGAGGCTCCTGCAGTAGAACCATCAGCACCTCCTGAACATAATGACACTGCTGATGAAGAGGAAGATGAGTTTGCCCAGCTAGCTCAAAGGTACTTCTGAATAGCCTGTAGAAACCAACTTTACTTTCCTGCAAAGTATGCTAACACTTCATGCTTTACACATCTGCAGGAAAAACAAATCTGTAGTAAGTAGTGATGATGCATTATCAAGCACTGGGGACCTCGCCCTTGTACCCATTGATCCAGTGGGTTCAGAGTCGCCATCTTCTGTTGCAAGCAATGCATTGGTTCCTCTTGACCCAGCTCCCAGCAGTAGCACTGAATCAAAAGAGCTTGATATGATTAACCTCCTGAGCCTCACCTTGTGCAGCCCTAGTCCTGAAACCTCAACAGATTCTTCAGTACAAAGTCAAAACACACCTCAGCAACCTACAATTACACATGATCAAAATGGACCTCAACAACCAACTGTTACAAATGGGCAGCAATATCCTTCTAGTGTGCCACAATACCCTTTGAACTACCAGCCTCACACAACCAACCAGGGATATGCTCAGCAGAACAGCAATTATGTTGCACCTTGGGCCCAAACCGGAGCTTATCCACCTCAGCCTCCAGCATATGCATCTGGGTATGGCTACCCCGCACCACCATGGGCTGTGCCTGCACCTCCAGTTGTCGATTCTAATCCTTTCCTTTCGGCTAATTACCAAGATCCACACCCTGCTACTGCTCCAGTTGCTCAGGCAGCCTATGCACCTCCCGGGGCTTCATATCCCTCTTCTTCAATGCCCTACGCACCATTTGCAACCCCCCAGTCAATTCAGCATAACAGTTTTGTGGGTTCACCACCAAGCAATGGGCTGACGGAGACTCAAGCTCAAATGAACGTGAATTATCAACAACCAAGAGATTCTTCAGCAGCGCCTAGCAGACCATACTACATACCTGATAATCTGTTCAGCGATCTGATCGACGTGAAGAATTTGGGTGGTGGAAATAAGATGCGCGGCCCCACTGCCATGGGTAGCTCAAATGGTGGTCAACCTATGATTGGTGGAAAGAAATAGCCGAATTGGTTGGTTCGTTTGTCTATATACGTCTGGTGGTGATTGGTAGGTGCTGCTCAATATTTATTGTTACCTGGTTCGATGTACATTTTCTGTATATCGCCGTTACCACGTTTGACACGTTTTGGTTGCATTGGTTAATTCGTGGGTGCTACTGTTAAGTTAAACAAGGATGTAGACCATTGCTGTGTACATAAATGATTAACAGCATTTCTCCATTGGCTGTGGACGGTAGTGACGAAATCTGTTGGTTTACATATCTTTCCCGTCTCTGTGTTGATGTTGCATGTATATGAATCGTGACTTTTTTTTTGGAAAATGGGTTGAATATATTTATGACATAATTTTACATCCATCTCCTTACAAATGAAACCTCGGAAAAGAACAAAACTAACATTGAAGAGCTATTGAGGTCCTCCGCTCGTTTTAGGAAGATGAAGGGCAACTCACGTTCTGCAATGGGCTGTGTCTGCTCAATGGGCTAAACAGGGCCGTTCTGCAATCTAGACCATGAAGCAAGCAGGATGTTCTAAAAAAAACAAATGAAGCAAAGAGCAAACTGAATCAGCCTTTGCCAAATAATCGTACTGTTAATTATTTCGAGCGGAAAAGTTATTTTCTTCTCAATTAGGTGCAATATGCAGAATCATTAGCAATTAAATATTGCTAAATGCAGCTTCCACACCGTTCATGAGCCACGGGAAATCATATCTTCCACGGTTGTCACACCGCCATGCCCAAAAATTCTCCTTATGGCCCTTGGTCATTTGCCTGTTTACCTACATAGCCGTGCATGCAAAGAGCGCAACCAACAGCTGGCAGCCTGCCACGGTCGATGTTCTTCCGTTTCTTTCAAGTTTCAACCCTCACTTTGCATCCGCTGTTTTAAATTTTGCAGTGTCGGTACGTACACGTTGCAAATGCTGATGGATGTGCAAATATCTCCAAGCATCAATGCCAAAGACCAGGGCGAAGATACGCCCAAGATAATCGTCATGGTTTTTCATTTTTTGAAAACTAAGTTTCATTCGGATTTTGAAAAGAGCACGAGGCTTACAGAAAATTTTCTGCCTGCTCTAGATACTCTGAATTGAAATCCATTCGAGTTTTCACTCTTCGATCAGATTCGCTACTAGGACAAACGACGAACATTCCTTCCAAGCACCTCAGGGTTCTTGTTCTCAAGGCGCGGTTAATTCTCCTGGCCAAATTGCCATTTCTGATCGAACGCCGATGCCACGGGATTAACTCCTGCCAACCTTAGCCGTCTGGCATCATCTCTGGACAGTTCAACTCCCCGAAAATTCAAATCACAATGTAAACACAAACGCACGCGATAAGAAATAAATCGAGTCGAAATCGAAATCATCGATCGATTTCAGTTTTCTCTGCTCCCCATATCCAACAAATTAAACCTGCAAAAAGAAGAATCCTCTGAGGTCTGAACGCCGTGATGGCCGCCGCGGCCATCAGCAACCGCGCCTCCGCGTGGCTTCTGCTGCTCCTCCTCCTCCCCGCCATGGCCGTGCTCTTCCACGGACAAGCCGCCGCTCCCTCGTCGGCGGCAGAATTATTCCCTCTCGGTGGCCAGACCACCGTTCGGCTGCCTCCGGCGCCGTACCAGCCGCGCTTCGCCGCGACGGCGGTGGTGCTCGATGATGCCCGGGGCGAGCGGCGGCCGCCTGCCTTCGTCGCGGCCGTGAGCGCGGAGGCCGACGGCGCGGGCGCGTACACGTGCTCGCTGGTCATCCTCCTCGGCGGCGTCAAGGTCTGGGCCTCCGACCATCTCGAGAAGTTCGCGGCGCGCGCCCTGTGCCGGCTCGAGCTCACGGAGGACGGCCAGCTGCGGTTGACGGACGGCGCCGGGATGGTCGGGTGGCTGTCCGGCACGGCGGGACAGGGCGTGAAGGTGATGCACACTGTCTTCAATTCTCCGTTGATTGTTTGCTTCGCTCGTTCATGATCTCGCCGATCGCCGTGGTTCTGCCTTCGTTAATAGAAATGTCAGGATTTGTTCATGGATTTTGATTGGGGTAGGCGTCTAGGCGATGGAGTGCTTCGATTGACTGGGCATGGGCTTATGGGTAGACGAAGCCACGAAGGATCATCGGCCATTGGGGACTTGGGGTTTATTTAGGCGTCTACATCCACGTTTTTTTATTGCGATTTGCCATTTGGGCAGCTAGGCATTGCCAAAGCAAGTATGCAGTGTGTTGTTTTAGGGTATGAAAATGCAAAGACACAAGTTAAAAGGTTTATGCAAGTATTTCATAAAAGCGCGGGAAAGCCGTTTACGTCGTCTTTTTTAAAAATATATCAGAATTAAAGTTTGCTTCAACAGTAGACACTATGCGACAAAGAAAAGTAGGTTTTATGCAAGTATTTCATAAAAGCGTGGGAACAACATTTTACATTGTCTTTTAACATTATTAGAATTAAAATTTGCTTCAATGGTAGAACTATGCGACAAAGGAAAGTAGGTTTAATGGCGCGAAATCGGTATATGTGTAAATTTAAAAGGTGCACATCATGTGTTTGTGAAAACGCGGGAAAGATGGGAATCACATTTGTTTATAAATAACCGTTGGATTAGAACTAATTTTTCTCCGAGTTGTCCACTTAAAATACAAATGCTCGTCCCAATATGTAACAAAAGAATCTTTTTAGCATTTGGACAATTTAACAATTCACCTTAGAGTATTAATTATTGGATGTCCATTTCCCTATGTTCTATAATGAAATTAATTAGACAATATCCAAAAATAATAGTTTGATATGAAGTCAAATCCACCAACCACTAACCCTTTCTGAAGGTAATATATAAGGGTTGGATTGTTTTTGTTGTTTCTTTTGAGAAAAAAGGATTGGATCATATTAGAACCTCACTTTGCAAAATAGACCCTACAAGGTAGACGAATTGAAAAAAAATTACTAACGTTGTTCATAATGTTCAAATGGGATAAACACTTTCTTATGTGTGTAGAAAAATAGTGTTCGTGGAAATGGGATCGACACTAATAGATGTATTATACGGATTATGATTTACGATGAAACTTGCATTGCAGGCTCTCCACTTGGACACCAAGACCGGCAACCTCGTCCTCGTCGACGCACAGAACCATACCAGGTGGCAAAGCTTGAACGGCCCGACGGACAAATTCCTACGCGGCCAGCATCGTAGGCTGCCCGCCTACTTCATCGCGTCCATGGCTGACGAGACGTCCTCGCCATTCTACTCCCTCGAGCTTGACGACAGCAAGATCGCCGCCTACATCCACGTCGGCAATACCAGCTACTCCTACTGGGAGCTCGCCCCTACAGCAAACAGGACGATGGCATCGGCGAGGCTGGACGGATCGGGTCTCAAGATGCTCGACGCGCGGGGAATGTTGGCGGCACATGTCTCGCCGCCGGTCAAGAAGCCGCCTCTTAGCTTCTTGGCGCTCGGCGGCGACGGCAACCTAGAGATGTACTACTACGACGCCAAGCATCGGGGCTTCAGGGTCTCGTACAGGGCGCTCGGGTTCTGCGAGCTCCCGCTCTCCTGCGGCGCCCACGAGGTGTGCTCCGCCGCCGGGAGGTGCGAGGACTTCTCCGCGTACGCCGACGGGCCGGCGCGCGCCGGCAGAAGCCCCTGCTACGTGACCGGCGGCGAGGCGTGTATGGTCCACTTGAGGGGCGTCACCACGGTGCTCCGGCCGGTGGCGCCGGCGCTGGCCGTCGTGACGCTGCGGCAGTGCGTGGTGCAGTGCGCGAGCAACGTCTCGTGCAGCGCCGCGCTCTACGTGAAGGAAGACAGCGCCATCGTCGCCGCCGCGACCGATGACCACAGCGTGTGTGAGCATTACACTCTGGCGGCGGGGGCTAGGGAAGTGGCCGATGGGAGCAGCCGGCGGTACAGCTACTGGGTGAAGTTCCCTGCAGCCGGAGGAGGAGGTGATGAGGACGTGGACGACGACGGCGACAGTTCTAGCGGCCTGCTCGGCAAGATCTTGATGATCTGCGGGGCGATCGACGTGGCATGCGCCGTGGTGTTTACGATCCTCGTAGCATTGTATTTTCGGCGGCTTCGTAGGCTCGCGGCCGCGGTGGACAGGGTCGTCGAGCTCCCACAAGGCGTGAACGAGGCCGCTGGGGAGCAAAATAGTTCTGACAGTAACGGGGATGAGGGCTGAACACAACTGATTGCAGCTGTTCTGTTTGGTGAATAATGAGGAATAATGCATATTTCAGTTGTCAATAACGTTGCATGCAACTTCGTTATCGTTTTATCTATTATTTGTCAACCTTTTCCAATTACTTGAAAAATCACAAAATCACACACACACACACACAGTACATTCACGATGGTGCATACATTGATACATGTGTATGTGGGTGAAACATATAACAATAAGGAAAATGTGCTCAGTCTGTCGGAATTATATGAACAGCAGCAGGTCCCCCATTTACTTTTATATGATGTGCAGTACTGTTTCCGATCATTCAACGAGAGAGAACATCTATTTGGTGGAGGAGATCTACATTGATAGCCCGACTGCATGCAACATCTTCAGGGATGCTCCATCTTAGCAATCGTATACCCAACATTTCATTTGTTCAAAGTTCAAACTAACATGTGAACACACAAACCCAGAAGAAGAGTATCTTGCTTCTCCCATATCTAGCTGATCATCTGCTACTAGAAAGCAAAAGTTATAATCTCTTACTGTAATTTTTTTTTAGAAACAAATCAGATGTCGGTGATTTTAGTTTTTTGAGTCAATAGTACAGATTTTACCTTTATGAGCACCTCCGACTGACTGAACCGACAAATCCTTTAAGCTCTAGCCGTTTGGGAGATCCGATGATGGATTTGGAAGGTTGACTTTGCGGGGTCGTGTTGTTCTTGCTCTGTTCGTGAGCCGCGGACAATCCGCGGGGCTGGGGCGGACAGTCCGCAGGACTGTGTTCGTTGCAGTTCGTCGCGTGGTTGTGCGCATCCGCGTTTCGATCCGTTTTGGCCTTAGGGTTTTGTTGCAGGCAGTTTGCGGACAGTCCGCGAGTGCTTCTCGGACAGTTCGCGTGGCTGAGTTTTTGTCTGGGGGTAGGGTTGTTTTGTCTGGGGTTTCCAGCGAGTTTTGCCGGACGGTCCGCGTGGCCCTCACGGACAGTCTGCGACACTAGCGGACGGTCCGCGTGGCTCAGCCGGACAGTCCGATTTTCTCGGTGCGTCTCTGGTGGTTCTGTTGCAGTTTTCGGACAGTCCGCACGAACGGTCCGGACAGTCCGCCTGTGACTAGCGGACATTCCGCCCGTACAAGTCGGACAGTCCGCACTGGCTTTTCCAGAATTGTCCAAGCGTTTTGATTCTTGTCTTGTGCTTCCGCGCTTTAATTCAAGGCTTGTCTCTAGGACTTGTAGGCTTGTGTGTGCCTAGTCTAGAGCTTCTCTGGTATGTGCGAGTACTCTGAGTGGCAATCGGGGTATAGGCCGAGCTCGTTCTTCGGGAAGAATTTTTATCGGCTCCCATTCACTCCCTCCCCCCCTTCTGGTCGCCTATTCGGTCCTTCAATTGGTATCAGAGCCGGTTACGAATCTTCTTGATTCTAACCAGTCTAAGATCCAAAGATGGGCGACTATGGCAAGGGGTCGGGTCCTCCGCACTTCGATGGCAAGAATTACCCGATGTGGGAGAGGTGCATGGGCGCGTTTTTACATGGGAAGGGAACTCTGATTTGGGATGTCACTCAGAATCCAAATTATGTCATTCCAGACAGTTTTCTGCTTCCAGGATCACGGGACATGTGTGAGGCCAACAGCAAGGCCGTTGATTACTTGTTTTGTGCTCTCTGTGCCTCGGAGTTTGAGCGAGTGTACGGAGAGAATGTGGCCGGAAAGATATGGCTTAAGCTTAGAAATGCTCATGTTGGCAATGCCCAGATGGAAGCCCGTTTGTTTTCCACTTACCGGAGAGAGTACGAGAACTTCACTCATCTCCCCGGTGAGTCGACCCATGCTATGTTTCAGCGTTTCACTAGCATAGTCAACAACATGAGGGCCAATGTGACAGTGCTTCCATACACGGATCATGATCAAGCTATCAAGCTTTTGCATACCCTGGATAGGTCTGTGTGGAGTGCCAAGGTCGAGGCCATTGAGGAGTCGAGCGTGTATGATACGCTATCGCTTGATGAGCTGTTTTCCAAGCTCAGGTCTTCGGAGGTTGATCGTGGCTTGAGAGCCAAGAGCGAGAGCCCCACTGATCCTCATAGTTTGGTTCTTGTCTCAGGATCGAGGACTAATGCTAACTCTGTTGGTTTCTCTTTGTCTTGTCTTGTGTCCTTTCCAGATGAGGATTTTGAGGTGCTGAGTGAGGATGATCTCGCCATGTTGAGCAAGAGGTTTGGGCAGATGTACGAGAACCGCAAGAATGCAAGGCAGAGCTCGGGGATGTGCTATCGGTGCGGGAAGTACGGGCACTTCATCGCCGAATGCCCTGAAGCTATGGAGATCAAGAACGACTACAAAGGAAAGCCCAAGCACGACTACAACAAGCACCGCTCCCGGAACGACTGCAAGGACAAGCGCAAGGACAAGGGCGAGAGAAGGCCGAAGAAGAGTAGCGGGTACAAGAAGAAGACGGCTCAAGTGATGGTTGCCGGAGCAAGTGACATCGACTCCACATCAAGCGATGCTTCTTCCGACTCGAGCAGCGATGAAGAGCAAGATCGGCGCAAGGACAAGCGGCACACGGGCAAGAACTTCACCGGCCTCAGCTTCGTCGCACAAGGAGGCTTTTGCGGCATGGCACACTCCAAGAAGGGTGGGAAGCACAGCTCGGATTCGAACTCTGACTCCGAGGAAGAGGTACGACATGATCCCAACTTCTTGCTAGAGGAGAATGCTAGGCTCGATGAGTTGCTTGATAACCGTGATGATGTGCTTAGGAAGACCAACAAGGAGAATAGGGAATTTAGGTCTTTGTTGGGTGATGCTAAGGACAAGATAGTTGAGCTTGAGTCCTTGCTTGTTGATGCTAGAAATGAGATAGGTTCTTTGAAAGCTGCTCCTGTTGTGTCTGATGAGGTTGATTGTAGTGATTGCAATGTCTTCTTAGCTGACTTGACTGCTCTCAAGGAGAAGCATGCCTCTACTCTTGAGGAACTAGATGTGCTTAGGGTCGAGTGTGATGAATTGAAATCTAGACCTGCTTTATTAGGTGCTTGCACTTCTTGTCCTGTGTTGCATGCTAGGCTAGATGAGTCTCATACCAGGATAGTTTCTCTTGAGGCTGCTTTGAAAGCTCTCATTCCTACATCATGTTCTACCTGTGAAAATACATGCTTTGAAAAACATGGAACTTGCACACTATGTTGACCGCTTGCGGGATGAAAATGATGAGCTTAGGAAATTGATGAGTTGGTTGTCTGGGCATGAGCCACAGTTGAGTTTGATGTTGGCTGAGTTCAAGAGGTTTGATGGTCAGGCGTTGGGGGCTGGCAAGAGTGGTGAGAAGAGTGGTGAGGGAAAAGAGAAAGTTGGAGAGATTCCTACTTCACCACACACCATACCCATGAACAAATATGCACCCAAGCCAAACCACCTCAGAAACAAGCTTGATACAACTCCAGACCCACCAGTGTTCCCCCACAAAATAGAAAACTATCAGAAACCCATCAAGTTTGTGAGCACCCAGGGGAATGTCTTTGATGGGAAGCCAAGAGAGAAAGCTATTGAGAAGCCCACAGAAAAGCCACAGCCTAAGTCACAGCCGATCCGCTTCCATTGTGAGTATTGTGGGAGGGATGGGCATAAGGATGAGTTCTATTTCAGGACAAGTACCACCTTCCTCATGGTGTGCCTGAGCCTCGTAGAGGGCCTCTACCTAGGGGTGAGGTGTTTATGCGTACAGTTCCCACTCGTGGAGGTGGAGGTGGTTTTCCTCAAAGAGATAGGCGTGTTGGGTTTGGGCGCGGTGAGTTGGCTAGACGTGCTCCTTTTTGTGACCATTACGAGTTTGGGAGGCACGATCGGAGCTTTGGGTCTCAGATGGACTACGGGCCACGTTTTCCCCCTCGTGGTGCGCGTACTCCTCCAGTGAGACGTGATAGGTTCTTCGGTGGTAGGCGTGAGAGGGCTCCGCCTAGAGGTTTTGGTAGGATAGATTTTGCTAACCCTTCTTTTGAGCAAATGACTCGACACTGGTTTGACTCTTTTGGTACTAACCCCAGTGTTGAGTCGCTTGCTCATTCTCGTCCTCATTTTTTATTGCAGGTGGGAGGCTTGGAGGACTTTTGGTTGATCGACTCTGGTTGTTCACGTCACATGACCGGAGATCGTGGGTGGTTCTCCAGCCTCACCCCGGTGAGTACGAGGGAGTACATCACTTTCGGGGACAATAGGAGAGGACGAGTGCTTGCTGAAGGTATGGTAAAGGTGAGTAGCAAGGTGACCCTGAAGAGTGTGGCTTTGGTCAAGTCACTTGGTTTTAACCTGTTGTCAGTATCCTAGTTGCTTGACGAAGGTTTTGAGGTTCGTTTTAAGTTAGGGGCTTCTCGTGTGCTTGATTCTCGAGGCAATCTTATCTGTACGATCGTCCCCGAGGGTCAAATCTTTCGTGCCGATTTTTCCCAGTCTGTTGGTCCTCCTAGATGCTTTGTTGCTGGCATTTCGGCCGAGTTTTGGAAATGACATAGGAGGTTGGGACACTTGAGCTTTAAGTTGCTTTCCCGCTTGAGTGGTCTTGATCTTGTCCGAGGATTGCCTAAGTTGAAATTCGAGAAGGATTTGGTTTGTGTTTCTTGTCGGCATGGAAAGATGGTTGCTGCTTCTCATGCCCCTCGGACTGCGGTCATGACCGAGCGACCTTGTGAGCTATTGCACATGGATTTGGTTGGGCCAGCTCGTGTTCGCTCTGCCGGTGGGAAGTGGTATGTTCTTGTTGTGGTTGATGATTTTTTGAGGTACTTCTGGGTTTTCTTTTTGGAGGATAAGAACGAGACATTTGGCTTTGTTTGGGACTTGATATTGAGGTTGAAGAATGAGAGACATGATGATGCCATTCGTGCTATACGCAGTGACAATGGCACGAAATTCAAGAACTCTCATTTTGATGCCTTCTGCGGTGGTCTTGGTCTCGATCATCAGTACTCTTCTCCATACGTCGCTAGCCAGAATGGCGTAGTGGAGAGGAAGAACCGGACCCTTTGTGAGATAGCCAGGACGATGCTCGATGAGCATAGGACTCCAAAGCGCTAGGCCGAGGCGGTCAATACCGCTTGCTATGTCTCAAATCGCATCTTCCTTCGTGCTTTCAAGAACAAGACCTCTTATGAGCTGATGAGCGACAACCCAAGGTGAGTCACTTTAGAGCTTTTGGTTGCAAGTGTTTCATTCTGAAGAAGGGCGAGTTGGATAAGTTTGAGTCTAGATGTTCAGATGGTATCTTTCTCGGTTATGCGATTCATTCTAGAGCATATCGTGTGCTCAACCTTGACACTAACCGAATCATGGAGACTTGCGAGGTAACCTTTGACGAGACACAGCCATGTAGCTCTTCTGCTTTTGAGTGTGCAGGTGACGAGGAGATTGGAGCGATGATCTTTGAGGATGAGAAGTATGGAGATGGAGATGAAGACGATGATGGTGGTGATGCTCCCGTGGCTGATCGTGTACATGCTACTTCCACTACGACAACGACGATCGAGGATGGTCCATCCCCTACACCCACTACGACTGAGGCTGTTCGAGTGGAGGCTGCTGCTGAGGGGGAGATTGTGTCCAGGCGAGAGGCTCCCCGGCGTGTACAAGTGGATCACCCACCGACGACGATCATAGGTGACCTTCATGAACGCACTACACGGTCGAGGTCAAGGAACACTTCTCATTTCGCTCACTCTGCTTTTGTTGCGTCGTTTGAGCCCAAAGATATTCGACACGCTTTGTCTGACGAGAATTGGGTCATGCATGAGGAGTTGGAGAATTTTGAGAGAAACCAAGTTTGGGTGTTAGTCGATCCACCGCCAAATTGCCGTCTCATAGGTACCAAGTGGGTGTGGAAGAACAAAGAGGGTGAGAATGGGATGGTTGTGAGAAACAAGTCGAGGTTGGTGGCTCAGGGGTTCAACCAGAAAGAGGGAATAGATTATGAGGAGACATTTGCTCCTGTGGCCCGTTTGGAGGCAATTAGGATCCTTCTAGCTTTTGCCGTGGCTAAAGGGTTCAAGTTATACCAAATGGACGTGAAGAATGCTTTCTTAAATGGGGTGATAGAGGAAGAAATGTATGTGAGGCAACCCCCGGGGTTTGAGAGTGAGAGATACCCACACAGTGTATACAAACTCCAGAGAGCGCTCTATGGGTTGAAACAGGCACCACGGGCTTGGTATGGCAGGTTGAGAGGCTTTTTGCTGAGTAAGGGGTTTGTGATGGGCACAATTGATAAGACATTGTTTCTCCTTAAGCATGGAAATGACCTTTTGATTGTTCAGATTTACGTGGATGACATAATATTTGGTGGCTCTTCTCATGATCTTGTTGCCAGATTTGCAGATGACATGAACAGGAAATTTGAGATGTCCATAATGGGCGAGCTGCAGTTTTTCTTAGGACTCCAGATCAAGCAGTGCAAGGACGAGACGTTTGTACATCAGGCGAAGTACACCAGGGACATGGTGAAGAAGTTTGACATGAACGACTCCAAGCCGCTGACTACACCGATGGGTACCACTATGCCTTTGGACGCGGATGAGGATGATGAACCCGTGGACTAGAAGGAGTACCGGAGCATGATCGGCTCCCTCCTCTACTTGACGGCGACGAGGCCGGACATACAGTTCAGTGTGTGTCTGTGCGCTTATTTTCAGGCTTCTCCGAGGACTTCACATCGGCAGGCCGTTAAGCAGATTTTTAGGTACTTGAACTACACTCCTAAGTTTGGTCTCCTCGACACTCAGACTTCACGGGTACTCCGATGCTGATTTTGCTAGGTGTCGATTGGACCGCAAGTCTACCTCTGGGTGTTGTCAGTTTCTTGGTTCTTCTTTGGTCTCTTGGTCATCTCGCAAGCAATCCAGTGTAGCCCAGTCCACTACAGAGGTCGAGTATGTAGCTGCTGCTAGTTGTTGTTCCCAACTTTTATGAATGACCTACACTATGGGCGATTTTGGTGAGGAGTGCTCCCAGGTTCTACTCTTTTGTGACAGCACCAGTGCCATAAGTGTAGCCAAAAACCCAGTCCTTCACTCCAAAACGAAACACATAGAAGTGAGATACCACTTTCTGAGGGACAATGTTGAGAAAGGAAACATATCCTTGTCCTATGTACCTACCTAAGATCAGCTAGTCGACATATTTACCAAACCACTTGATCAAGTCACCTTCACACGCTTGCGAGGTGAACTTGGAGTGTGCTTTCCTTTCTAGCTGGGTCTTGGAGCTTCTCATGTATATAAGTGATATATGTTTCATTTTGTTGCATACCATGCATGCATTTTACTTTCTGTACAAAACCTGATAGGATAGCCATCTTTGGATCACTTGTGCTATGAACAAGCTTCTCTTATATACATTGATCACTGATGTGCTATATGTGTGATATGTGCATATTTGGTAAATGGTGATGTGAATGCTATGCTCTTGATGGTTTTGCCATATATGTATGATGAGATAGCTTTATGTTTGTGAAAATGATAAAATTGCTTCACTCATGAGTAGATACCTGTCTATGCTCAATTTGTGCTCAAATGCCTCTATCATGTTTAGTTTGTGCTTGAGTATCATGTTCTCTTTGCTTGGGGTCAAAGACCTATTTGTCATTGTAAATGTTTAGCCTATTTGTTTACTTGTGGAGGAGTATAAACTTCTTTTTGCCGCAAAGGCATTTCATGTACCATGTTTAAACTTGAAAATGAAATTGGTGTATGAATTGCCTTATGCTTGAAAAATGAGCTCTTAATCATGTCTTTATGTTCTGATATTCATATCTTGGGTGCTAAACCGCTGCATGTTGCCTACCATGAGAAGTCTCATTTTAAAGAAGTAGACACATGGCTCGGTGACTTTAACATGACTTGAGTAGCTTGTGGGCGTTTACCATGATCTTGTGATGAGAATTTGTGATCTTGTATAAACTTTGGATAATCTAGGTTATTTTTGTTCAAATTGCCATGGATAAGGCTTTGCTGATGAGATGAAGGTTTCTTTATGAAAATTGCTTAAAATTGATTTTGGTCATGTCACAAGCTTATATGTCTTTACCTTCTTGATGGCAATGTGCTAACTACACCATGTCTACTTTGCTTGCTCTATGTCTCATTTGTAGCAGTTTGTTGTGCTCTTTGTATATTTGAGAAGCTTGGTAGACTGTATATATACTTTGACATGCATTTTTTCATAAAAATAAGGGGAAGAGTTTCATATATCTTGATTCATGCATTGTCAACAAGGGGGAGAGTTTTGGGAGATATGTATGATAGGGGGAGATTTTGTGGAATATTGGTATGCATTTGTGAGATGTTGCATGTGAGGAGAAAAATTGAGAAGAAGAGGTTGCATTTGCTCAGGAGGAGTTTGCATATGTCCAGGGGGAGCTCCTTTGGTTTGCCTGAGTTTTGTGCTTTGTGGTATGCTCTTTGTGAGTTTTGTTTGTCTCGGATGTGTTGAGCCATTGCCCTTACCTTAGGGGGTCGAGACTCGGTTTGGCGAGTGATCGTGTTTTCGCTTGTTCTTTGGCTTTGGATCACTTGCTTGGAGGTTTATGTTCGTGATTATTTTTTTTCTTTTTCTCTATGATGGTTACTATGGGTGTTGTCAATGCACTCATCAAGGGGGAGATTGAGGACCAGGTGTGTCCGAAGACCAGTGGAGGGTCGCTCCTTAGTGATGAGTGATTGACAACGTTGTGTGGATTGATGCTTGGCTAAGTGTGTAGGTAGATGTTGCGGTTTGACTCATGTCGGTGCAGGTAAAGAACAAGCGCGAAAGGTCTTAGCCGTGGTGGCCTCCGGGTGATGAAGATGCAAGTAAGCTTGGTTCGATGGACCCAGTGGCCGATAGGGTCAAGTGCGAGCCGTGCGGTGCAAGAATAGCGGGCGGAAGTCGTGAACATGGACCGGTGCAAGGTAGCGGATCGAGCCTGAAGCTTGCACGCGGGGTTTGTTGGTTTGCCCACAAAACCATAAATGGACGGTTTCGTGGTTTGAGCCGCAAAACCAAGTCGGAGGCCCGTTGCGACGGAGACGGTGATCCGGGAGCGTCGGGAAGCTTCGAGGCGGGGGG
Organism: Cenchrus fungigraminus; assembly: GCA_036936925.1. Classification (NCBI taxonomy): domain Eukaryota; kingdom Viridiplantae; phylum Streptophyta; class Magnoliopsida; order Poales; family Poaceae; genus Cenchrus; species Cenchrus fungigraminus. The sequence goes on from CM072779.1 coordinate 14,984,036, forward strand.
CACGTGGCGTGATTGCGGGACTTGCGTCGAGGCTAAGCAAGTCCGCGGTGGAAGCATGTCCGCTCGATGAAGACTTGACCATATTGCCCCTGAGGGGTGTGTATCTTCTATTTGAGTTGTAGGGGTAGCGTGGTCATTTGCCTCCTCCGATGGACCTCGTATAAATAGCGGAGAGGTGGATGACATCTCTCTCGCTTGGACTCTATGGTTTCCTCCCCCGGTAGATTGCTCTGGACTGCTTCTTTTCCTCTGCTTTCCTTAGGCTAGATTCTTGTATAGACTCTGACCTCTGGATGTCTGGAAGCATTCGGCGTTGCGGTGATCCCCTAGCTCTTTGTGATTTTTGTGTCATTTTCGGGGTTATTTTTGGCGAGTTTCATTCTTCGCTCGATTCGTGGATTTGAGGGCGTTTTCTCTCGGATTTCTTTGAGGGGATCATGGGTGGATGTCTTGTGCATCTTTGTGTGTGACCTTGACCCCTCAAACGTCGGGAAACCCCTTCGATTCGTGAGTTTTTGGTCGGAGCCCGAGTTCTTAGTAGTGGTTCGTGTGATCCACGATTCTCCGTGTTTTAGGGAGTTAGAGGCTGAGATTTTTGGGGTATAGCTTCACCTAGTGACGTTTCTCATCTCCCCCAAATCTTGTCTCAAGAACTCTAGCCGTTTGGGAGATCCGGCGATGAATTTGGAGGATTGACGTCGCAGAGTCGTGCTGTTCCTGCTCTGTTCATGAGCCGCGGACAGTTCGCGGGGCTGGGACGGACAGTCCGCAGGACCTGTGTTCGTCACAGTTCGTCGCGTGGTTGTGCGCGTCCGCGTTTCGATCCGTTTTGGCCCTAGGATTTTGTTGCAGGCAGTTTACGGACAGTCCGCGAGTGCTTCTCGGACAGTCCGCGAGTGCTTCTCGGACAGTCCGCGTGGCTGAGTTTTTGTCTGGGGGTAGGGCTGTTTTGTCTGGGGTTTCCAGCGAGTTTTGCCGGACGGTCCGCGTGGCCCTCACGGACAGTCCGCGACACTGGTGGTCGGTCCGCGTAGCTCAGCCGGACAGTCCGATTTTCTCGGTGCGTCTCTGGTGGTTCTGTTGCAGTTTTCGGACAATCCACACGGACGGTCCGGACAGTCCGCCTGTGACTAGCAGACAGTCCGCCCGTACAAGCCGGACAGTCCACGCTGGCTTTTCCAGAATTGGCCAAGCGCTTTGATTCAAGGCTTGTCTCTAGAACTTGTAGGCTTGTGTGTGCCTAATCTAGAGCTTCTCTGGTGTGTGCGAGTACTCTGAGTGACAATCGGGGTATAGGCCGAGCTCGTCCGTCGGGAAGAATTTTTATCGGCTCTCATTCACTTCCCCCTCTCTGGTCGCCTATTCGGTCCTTCAATTGACGAAGTCACCACTGACACCTTGTTGTCGACGAGCACGTCGCCTACCACTAAAAGCTTAGTAGCGGTTAAATTTTGAAATAAATTTAAAAAATACGAGTATTAGTGCCGAGTAGAGAACCCGAAACCTTACTGGTTTTTTTTTTGACACGAAAACCTTAGTGGGTTGGTCCACCACAAAGAACCTTGTCAGGCTCATTTCGCTGCCATTGGTGATTTTAGTTGAATAAACTGACCACGTAGAAATGTAGAATATATATAGATTGAGCCCATACGAGATGGGCTGAAGGCCCATAGCACAACACGTAAGGCCCATCTCAATGACTGGACAGGGCCGAGTAAGAAAGAGTAAACGAATACCACCAAAAAAAGAAAGAGGAAAGAGTACAACAAACGGCCTTTGGACCCACAGACCAATTAACAGCTGCTCGTTCTTTTGAGCCCAGTCCATATTTCCGACATTACGGCCCCACTGCCCTTGCAACCGCAGAGCAAGCAGTTCGGACTTCGGAGGCTCGGCCGGCCGACGCGGGCGCCATCCCCCGTCTGCCTTTGGCCGCCGGCCGCCGCCCGCCGGTTCCCCTCCTAGCCTGCAGCGTCGCCGCGGCGATGAGTGGCGTGTGCCTTGTCCACATGCGAGGTCCACCTTTTCCCCCTCGAAACGTAGAAGCGGTCGAGAGCGCGCCGCCTTGTAGATGTCATTGCACAGGTACGCAGGCCTTTTCCTTCTGCTTCTTTGCATTTGCCCCAGTGCCAGTGGATTCCTCATCGCAACTGCAATGTTCAATTGTTCATCGCTTGCCTACTGCTGAGATTATCTGGTTAAAGGTGAGAGGGACGAGTAAAGACGGGTCTTGGGGTCGTCCTCTGCTTGTAGAAATCGCATCGCAGTACCGGTCCATTGCGGCGCGTCATTATGTCCTTGGAAACTGAAATTTCAGCAGTGAGGAGAGGCAAGTCGGGTCCTCGGGACGCGTAAGCAAGCGCTTGTGGTGTCAATGGAGATGTTGCCCCTGATCATAGCTTTTCTTCCGAGCACGCAAAAGCATCGTGTCAACTCGCTAGATTGAAACAGAATGATGGTCACCAAGGACGGCAGCAAGTCGCCAAGTTTTGGGGTGCTTCGCCTAACAGCAGCAGCTAGTCCGGGTCCGGCCGTCAGCGCGAGAAATTCAGAACAAGAAATTAGAGCTTCAACTTTCAAGTGCTAGTGCAACTAACAATCGAGACTAGAGAGTTAGACTAAAAATGCAGGATGACTGCATAGTTTGCCTCCGTCTCATTGATCAGAGAACTGAGGCTGCAGGCCTGCAGTTTGTCCAACAACTTGAATTCACATGTTCTGCCTTCTGCATTGCCTGGCACTTTGGTTTCATTCGGTTCTTTTGCTTCAGAGATCTCGTTTCCCAGGGCACTACTCCTAAGCTATGTACGTTGATTTGATGAGGTTTTCTGCCGTGATACAGATTCCTGGCCAAAAGAAAAGGAGAAAAGAATGTGATAGATACAATTGGCACCACCAAGCAGCAACACTTGCTTCTGCATGCTGAACACAGTCACTGTTCGAGCCAGCCGCTCACTCCTTCAGATTTTCAAAGCATCTCAGCATTTCACACTCATCTGGCCGAAACACTGAATTCTGAACGTGGTGTGTGTAAACATTATACCATTTGACCTAAAGGCTAAGTCACTGTGTCCTTTTGAGATTGCACATGGATCCTAGCCGGAGATTCAACTGATAGGACTTCCAGCCGGCTCTCCCCAATAGCACAAAATGTTGCTGCTTTTCAGGTGTTATCATGTGCATGTGTTCCACAAATTGTGACATCGGTCTAACTCGTCTGCCTTTTTGACCTTCGCATTGGCTCTTTCACTGAAAGAAGAAAATGACACATTGCATACCAGCAGGCAGCAGCACAGTAATCCAAAGCTTTCACAACATGAGCTCAGCATTAGCTCAGAGTGATCTCGGTTGATCCCAGGGTTTGAAGGTGATCGATCTGGACGCCAGCCCTCGGTTCGGGGAATCTCGGAAAGCGTGGTTGGGCATGAGTATACGTTTCCACTTGCAAGTCTAACTGTCCAAGACCCAGCACGGCGCCACCACTTACGAACGAGTGAACGGCAATGGCGATTCAGTTTGGGGCTCCAAAGGTGGCGGTCTGAATGAAGAAATTCAGAGAATTAGGTCCCAGGTATGGTCAGGCTGCACTCCGTACAGCAGTCCAAGATATCAGCTCTCTTGATTCCTGATGTCATCGTGACCTAGTGGCAGAGGTAATTCGGCCTTTCAGCTTGACGTTGAAGCCTTGGTCCGAGAAGTCTGAATGCGAGTGCCGGCAACCTGGGCCTCTGTCGCAGACATGGCTAGAAACGAGTACACGAATCCGTGCTTGCCTCTGCTCACCGTTTGCTGTCGATCATGGTGATCTCTGGTCTCCTGTTTTTAATGGCGCCGAGGCAAGCTGATTGTTACCGCAGCGGCGCGGCTGAGGGCGGCCGGACATGTGGCGAGCGTCCCGGCGAGGGCGAGCTCACCGTGCCTGCCTTACGCGCGCGGCGCCTGATGTCACGGCTCATAACTGCCTGAAGCCACCGGGTGGCGACCTGCGGAAGGCCTGAAGGTGACCGCCAGAGCGTAACGAGCCATGGATTCAGATCCGGAGAACGAGTCACCGCAGCTGGTTCATTGCATTTTAAACATCGGGAGCGGCGGCCAGCTGAATGGCGGGAAACGCTTCACGTCGACCGATCGAGCTGGAACGCCAGGAAACGATCTTCGCAATGCCGGGCCAGAACCGTTCCTGAAAAGGTTGCTGCCAGGCTCCAGAAACTTCTGTATTTTCCTGTGCCAACACGGATCGAATGCGTCTCGTCGTGTAAACCAACCTGCTGAAAGTCGAGTCCGATCAGAGTTCCGGAATTCGGAGAGCCGATCCCGATTAGGACTCGGTGAATGGTAACCATCAATTTCATTTCAGATTCCGTTTCGGTCCCTACTCGGATCAGAGCACCAGAGTTAGGGCAAGACCCCATGCTATATCTGCCTGCGGGCTCTGCACTGTTTGGCGTCGCCGCTTGGGAGACCTTCTACCTAGTTCCGGCGCCGGACACCTAAACGTTCGGCAGCACCTCTCTCTTGACGATCTCGGCACGGCGGAGTACCTGGGATCTAGGCCAGCGAAGTGTTTGATTTCGCTGCAGCCTCTGAAGACAAGCAAATCCCGGTGACGTGCGCGGCCGTGCCAAGCCATTAACTCCGCTCGCGATCCGGCCCGTCGTGGCTGCAGAGCAACCGTAACCGGCCTCTGATTGTTCGTTCCCGGCCGGGAAAGAGATACAGGGTCATCATCTTCTGTAAGCAAGCGGCCACAGGTGTCGATCTGAAAGGCTCCCGATCTGAAAGGCCCGAGCGCCCGTTCTTTTGGGTGAAAAGAATAGTGAAGTTGCAAATGAATAGTGTTAGAATAGTGTTTTTTGTGAGAGAAGATGTGATGAATGTGATAGGTAAATAGTGTTATTCACTGTTCAAATGTGACCAAAAGAACAGGTCCTCAAGAAATCTGAACTGAAGCACCCGTTCTGCTCACCAACCTGTTCGTTTGGCTGGTGGCTGATGACTGGTGCTGATTTGTTCTGAGAGAAAAGTACTGCTGGCTGATTGCCAGTGGCTGATTTGTTCTGAGAGAAAAATACTGTTAGTGGCTGATAAGCCAAACGAACAGGGCGCACACCGGCCGGCCGAAAGTTACGTCTTGGCCGGCTCTGTTGCACTGACAGCACTTGTAGGCTGCTGGCCTACTCGGCTAACCTCCCCACCACCTCTTGTTGCTTTGGACCTTGTTTAGTTTGCTAAAAATTCTAATGTTTTCTCCGCTCTCTCTCCATCACATCACATTAAATACGTCAAAAGACATAAGTTTGGAGTATTAAATATAGGTAAAAAAATAATTAATTACACAGTTTTGATGTACTTCGCGACACGAATCTTTTGAGCCTAGTTAGGTCATGGTAGGATAATATTTACCACAAAGAAACGAAAGTGCTACAATATGCTACAGGAGTTTAAAACGTTGAAAAGACAAATTTTCCTACGAACTAAACAAGACCTTGGAGGTTCTCCTCGTTTAACCTCTGAAAAATCCGAGCAAACATATCTGGCTTGCAGCCAAGGGCTATCGTAGTCGGGGGCATTGAATTGCCGGTTTGGCTTAACCGCCGGCGGTGCATAAATACTTGGCACGCACAGGCATTACAGCTCTCAAGTTGGCAGCAGCACCACACGAGCCTCCTTCACCATGCCGTCCCCTTCCTCGGCCCACTGGCTGAGCCTCGTCGGGAGCATCTGGCTGCAGACAATCAACGGGCCTAACGCCGACTTCCCCGTCTACTCGTCGCAGCTCAAGGACCTCAAGCACATGTCCCAGGTGCAGCTCAACTTCCTGGCCTTCGCCTCCGACGCCGGCAAGCTCTTCGGCTGGTTCTCCGGGGTGGCCGCGCTGTACCTGCCGCTCTGGCTCGTCGCCTTCGTCGGCGCCGCGTTCGGACTCGTCGGCTACGGCGTCCAGTACCTCTTCCTCGACAGCGCCGGCCTCCGCTACTGGCACCTGTTCCTGCTCACCTCCCTCGCCGGGAATGGCATCTGCTGGATCAACACCGTCTGCTACCTCCTCTGCATCCGCAACTTCGGCTCCAGCAGCCGCGTCGCGGTCGGCCTCGCCACCAGCTACCTCGGCCTCAGCGCCAAGGTTTACACCAGCCTGGCCGACTCAATACCGGGCCTGGCGAACTCCAAGGCCAAGGCCTACCTCCTCCTCAATGCCGTCGTGCCCATGCTCGTCACCGTCGTCGTGGCGCCGTCGCTCAGGGTGTTCGATCTCACGAGCAACGCGAGCACGGACGCGGCATTCCTCGTCATGTTCACCATCACGCTCGCCACGGGCGCCTGCGCCGTCGTCGGCAGCATCGGCTCCACGTCCAACGGGCTCTCGTCGAGGGAGCACATGCTCAGCCTCGGCGTGCTCCTGGCCATCCCCATCCTCATCCCGCTGGCGCTCAGGATCCGCGAGAGCCTCAACAAGATTTGGGAGACCAAGCGGGAAAACCGCATCCACGATCTCGGCACCGACGACGCCGACGCCATCGAGAGGGTCGTTGCCATCGACATCGCCGACGTCGAGATCAAGGACGGGGACTCCGCCGCGGAGAAGCCGCAGGAGGAGGTCGGCGGCCTCCAGCTGCTGAGGAAGCTGGACTTCTGGCTCTACTTCTTCAGCTACATGTTCAGCGGCACCCTGGGTCTGGTGTTCCTCAACAATCTGGGGCAGATCGCCGAGTCGCGACAGCTCGCGCAGACTTCTACGCTGGTCTCGCTGTCGTCGTCGTTTGGATTCTTCGGCCGCCTGCTCCCGTCCTTCTTGGACTACTACTGCGCGAAGTAAGCATTCTGTTCACACCACTTCGAAATTTAATATTGAAATTTTGCGTATCTCTGTTTTTGTTCGAATCTGCATCCTGAGTTCTTGGAGTCAGTCATTCATCGGTCCAAAAAGACTGGGTAGTCTCATCAGTTTCAACCTTCTAGATCGATTCGGTCTTTCAAAATTGACGTGCTAACTAACGAACTTGTTGCTACATATAGAATTCATGCATGTTTCATCCTTCCCTGTTCTTGGTTCTAACTAATTCTGTTTCCTTCATCTGCGTGTGCAGAAGTGGCTACTCCATCTCTCGGACGGGATCCATGGCGTCGCTGATGGCGCCCATGGCGGGCGCCTTCTTCCTGCTGCTCAACCCGGGCAACCTCTTCCTGTACCTGAGCACGGCGGTGATCGGGACGTGCACGGGCGCCATCACGTCGGTGGCCGTCTCGGCCACGAGCGAGCTGTTCGGCACCAAGAACTTCGGCGTCAACCACAACGTGGTGGTGAGCAACATCCCCGTGGGCTCCCTGTGCTTCGGCTACTTCGCGGCCTACCTCTACCAGCGCGGCGCGGCGCAGGGCGGCGGCGGCCGCTGCATCGGCGCCGGGTGCTACCAGGAGACGTTCGTGGTGTGGGGCGCCATGTGCGCCGTGGGCACGCTGCTCTGCTCCGTGCTCTACGCGCGGTCGCGGAGCTTCGCCGGGAGGCTATCGGCGGCCGGAGGAGCAGTAAGGACATCGTGCCTCGCGCGCTTAGCTAACCTCTTCTCGTAGGTGCAGTGGTAGCATGCAGGGGCTCCAGAAGTTTCTGATCTGAGGGCCTGATTAATCATACAACCATGGATCAAAAACACAGCATCTGCCTGCAGGCGATGTGGATTTTGATCCTCTTTTTTTTGGTTTCTTGATGACTGAAAAGCCTGAGGGGGAGGCTGAGTAGATATTGTGCAGCAGGGTTGGCCACCTTTTCACTCTTGGTGCATATACTGGTATATATGCATGTGTATATGAGTGGTAAACTTAAATCAAACTTGAAAGGAATTCAGGTTTATTTCATTTCCGTTCCTGCTGTTTTTGTCCTCTTCTTTTTCGTTGGTGTTTAGAACTTTAGTAGCGGTAGTGGAGCACAAATGCGCTCGTTAGTGCCGCTAGCTGCGAGGTTGATGTATCGCACGAACGTACGCGGATCTGGAATTCGCATTGAGTGCGTGAAAGTAACCATGAATGGTCTGCTTGGGATTTATGAGAACGCAACGACTTGTATAGTATGATGAGTGGTCCAGCGTGCAGTGCAGGGGCAATGCTACGCTGCTGCTGTTCCCACGTTACTCATAGTCTAAGGACATGCATATATAAACATCGATCAGCAACAGTATTTATTTTAAAAGTATCCATACTTGTATATATATATATGCAAATATTTTGAATATCTAACGATGCTGAAATTTGCATTCCAGTCGCCTGATGGATACACGTGAGGTACTTGTTGAACTACTGATCGATAGGCTGGTATACGTAGCTAGATACGTACGTGTCCAGAGTCCAAACCTAACCTAAGTGTCACTCCATCTGTGCGTGAGGTGAAGGCAAGGCCGGCGCTAATTAGCACAGCACAGGTAAGCGTCCGTCAACTTCGTCCTTCCTGAAGCGCTGGAGAGTCGCGATTCCCCAGAGAAAAATCTCTCCGTGGTTGCGCCGTAGCCGTCTCCCATATTCCGTAACGACGCGTGTGCCTTGTACTCTCTCTCGTCCGGTCCCCGATCGATAGAGCCACTAGTATAGCTTCGTTTCGTTCCATGCCTTCAAAACACGAGCCGTATGTTCGACCATGTCGACCCGTTTTACGCAGGTGAAAACAGCTGGTAACGTAACCTAGACATGGATCGGGCGATGGCCCATGGAAGATCCAGCGGAAGATCGAACCGTGCAAGATCCAGTCGGGCAGCTCATTGCATTTACCTCCGGCACTCACGCTCACTGAATTACTGTGAGTCTGTCGTGACCATCACTCCTTCCGACAGAAACAGCACTGAATATACAGAGCTACTACTACAAATAGTATCATGCACAACAGTAGCAGAAAAGCATGAGGCGAGAATTGAAGTTGCTATTTTTTTGCGAGTAAAAGCGACGCAGGGTGGATCTGAAAACATGCATGTGAGGGGAGGGACGACGACGCAGCCATTAAAGGATCGATGGGTGGTAGGTCGATCCATCCATCCGTCAATGCACCACCGGAGGGCATCCATCTCAATCTCATGATGATCATCACTCATCAGTGTATCGTGGTCCTCTCGCATGTTGTGCGCGATGGCGCACAGTTGAGCTCCATCCTCCCGGCCCGGCTTGCGCGGCAGGGCAGCAGGGGATGATGCGCGCAATGCAACTGCAATGGCTATTTATTCGCCGAAAGCACGAGGTTGCCATCAATCATCCCTAGCCATCGGCCGGCCGCGCGCATGGGCTCGCTACGCTAGCTCATCTTTAGCATAAGCACAGCAATCTCCAATCTTTCCGGTGAGCTGATTCATTTAAGGGTTTTTTTTGAACGGACGGTGGAAGCTTATGCTTCCCCGAATTTTTATTAGAAGAAGAGAGTTTGCTCAGTTTATAAAGAAAATCGGGCCCGAAAACCATACAACTCGGGTCCATCGACCGCACAACTAGGGGAGCAGAACCCCGAACGACTCCGGTCCGCAGACCATACAACTAGGCCCTTCGGTGGGTTGGATTGGGACCTCAACACGCACATCTCAACTCAACAACTCATCGGTCGGATTGGGACATCGACACGATCAACTCAAACAACTTCAAAGGATCGGTCCGGTCGGATTAGACATCGATCCGGGTTTCCACAACTCCGTTCTGCTGTCGACGCGAGCCACACTACCAGGAACCACAACCTCTCTTCTCCCCCGTTCAAAGGAGAAACTACTGCCCACTATAACTTTTTTTCTTTTTTTTACAAAGAAAAGAAAAAAAAGAAGAGAAAGACGTCCTCACAGAGCGACCACCGCCGAAGCACCATGTCGACGAAGACCCGGCGACGCCACCGGACTTGGGCAGAGGCAGGGTAAGCGGACGAGATGCCCGATGTCGCCTTCAAGAAGGGTATGACGTCGTCGCGCCATCGACACCGTCCCCTGAGCGCGTCAGGGGAAAGGGTTTTCACCCGCATCGTCGCCGCCGCCGAGCAGTGTGAATGGCCGGAGCCACCAACCTCGCCACCGCGGCGCTGCCGAGGCGCCACTGCACGACCACCGCCACGGACACCACCACGATGCCGCAGGCGCACGATCGCCCAAAGACCGTGGCCGGCCGTGCCACCACGGCACCGCCGACCCGCCACTGCTCATCACCCGGGCCCCTCGCCACCCGCCACCACCACGGCCGCTAGGGAACCTGCCGCAGACGCCACCACCGCTGGCCCGCTGCCGGGACAGCAACCGCGGAAGCCACCACGGCTGCCATCCGGGACCACCAGGGGGCCCGCACACTGAGGCCACAAGGGGACAGATCCGGCCACAAGGGCGCAGATCCAGCCACCCCATGGACGGAGTCGGGCACGGCCGGCCGGAGGCAGGCCACCGCCGCCGCAGACGGGGCACCGCCCCACCACGTCGCGTCGCCGCCCCGGGAGCAAATCCGGCGACCGAGGGGGGCGGGGGCAGCCAGACCCCGGCGGACGGAGCCCGTCGCGTCGCCGCCCCGCAGCCCACCCAGGCCGCGAGCCGCCGCCGCCAGCGAGTTGTGAGGCCCCGCAGCCCACCGGGCCCCCCCCGCCGCCGCCGCCAGCGAGTGAGGCCCCCGCACCGCAGCCGCAGGCCGCGTGCCGCCCCCCCCCCCGGCACCCGCGGCCCCCGGCCCGTCGAGGGAGCAGATCCGGCCCCCTAGGGTGCGGATCCGGCCACCCCATGGGTGGATCCGAGCGCCGCCGGCCGGAATCGGCCACCGTCGCCATGGAAAACGGAGGAGCCGCCAAGCGAGACGCGAGGGGGGAGGGGAGGGGGATGGGAGGGGAGGAGAAGAGGAGGGAGGCGGGGCCTCGCCGCCGCCGATGGCCGGTGGAGTTGGAGGGGGGGGCGGCCGCGGGGACCGGGGTCCGCCCGTGTCGCCCCGAGCGGGACGACGCGGGACCGGGGTCCTCCCTTTATTCATTTAAGGGTTTATGAGGTTGGTTCATGGTTGGCTAGATTAGATCACTGCTACCTCCCGTGTAGACGTCGTCGGTGATGATGGCACGTCTGATCGATCACACTCACTTCTCTGGGTCTGTCTGACAGCCAGTCATCAGCCTTGAAACTGCCATAAACTCCAATCCCCCGTCGGTTGCATTGCATCGCGTGTCATCACAGTGACTGCGCAACATTATTCTTAGCCGTTTTTCTTTGTTATAAGACGGATATAGACAGTTCAACAGTAGTGCCACCATCACTGCCATCGTTTCCTGTGGCATATGTTACGGCCGATTTGGATCTGATGATGAGGTACATCCCCCGTACCAGTGCTCAAAACAAAGCTTCTTCAGTGTTCATCAGTGTCTGATTCCTCCTGTACGTGCCCTCCAGCCCGTTGGCTAGTTGGCTTGCATTGGCTGCTCCAGGCTCCAGCCACCCCTACAGTATACTACTCCGTCCCTTATTGATGGTCGTTCGGAAAGCGTGTCTGTGAGGAGAATCACTGTTTTTTGGCGACCAACAAAAAGGGACGGAGGGAGTATATACACACACGCACCAGTGCACCACAGGGGCCCGGGAGCAGGGGAGTTAGTGTGGTAGATGGGGGTGCCGGTGTTGGTGGAGGCCGCGCGTAATGGTGGCGGTGGTTGTTGGGCGAGGGGCAAGGCCAAATGCGCCCGCGCCAAAAGCCACCATCGACCGGCGAGCAGGGTTATTTTATGCGACCGAAACCGCAATTTATACCGCGGTAACCGCTCAAACCGCTGCGGCACGGTTTCGGTTTGGAGCGGTTTGAACCGCTAGGATTTTGAAATGTTCAAATTTTTTTTTAAAAAAGAAAAATTCCCCAAAAAATCCTAATAAATCCTTCAAGTTGCGACGATGCTAATGGTGTCAAATTTGTTCAGAAATTCTTTCATTTAGCATTTGTTTCGATAATTAGAAGTTAAATCAGAAAAAGAAAAAGAAAAAAATCGGCCGGCCCATTAAGACCCACGTCAGCCCAACGTTGTGTAGGTCAAAAAATCTGCAGAGGCACCCCGTCGGCAGCCCTATCCGCTTCTCTCAAACCTCCTCTCTCCCGTCCACAGGCACGCCGCGCCCGTCCGCCGCCGAGCGCTCGCCGCCGCCACGGAACCGCTCACCAGGAGCGGTTTACCGCTCGGTTTGAACAGCTTACCGCGCGCCGCCAGATTTCTTTCAAGCCGGAGACCTTTTTTCATTGGAACGATTTTAATGCAATCCTTAGCGGTTTTAATCCAAACCGGTGCGGTATAAATTATTTATACCGCGGTAAGCCGCGGGAAACCGTTTGCATTGTCCATTTTCATTTGGAATTTGAATTCGAGCGGTACCGAGCGGTAAACCGCTTAAACCGCTGGGTAAACCGCTACCGCTAGCGAGCGGTTTATTTAAACCGGTTGGTAAAAAAAACCCTGCCGGCGACGCGCGCGCGCGCACATGCCGAGCCCTCCTCGCGCGATGAGGAGGATGATCCGCCGGAGGAGGAGGAGGTCGGGCCGCCGGGAAGTGAAAGTGCCTTTCCCTGCCGTGTCCCCGGCCGTTTGTAAACGCGGATTTGCCGCCGACAGCGTGTGGGTTTAGTTGGACGCGTCCGTGATCGTGCGTGGTTTGTGGACGAAATTATTACTCTTCGCTCTGACGACGCTCTTGCTCTGTTTGTTGGTCGATGATGGCCGGAGGAGCGGCGGTGGATTCTTCCGTTCGGTGTCGCTGCCGCTAGCTGCGTGCTGGTGGAAGCATGGCGTCAGCAGGAGAAATATCTCCAGGGGAGCCCTTGCGTTGCATGCGTAGTGCTACGCTATGTTACCCGATTACGGGTACGGGTATCAGATACAATACGTATCAGATACGCGGATACGCACTTTCTCAAAAGGAAACCCACTAAAATGGTGTATCTGAGTATCCTTATCCGCGTATCCAACAAGTATCAGATACGGATACGTCACCTCGCTTGGAGTATCTGTGTAACATAGGTGCTACGTTCTACTAGTACGACATGGCATGTCGGGACGTGTCAAGCGAGACAAGCTGATTGTAAAAAAATAAAGGACATGCGGAATCATGCGGGAGAGAGGGGATGCGCATCCGTCGCCCAATCATAAGATACGCGAGCAAATAACTACGCTCAGCACACCTGTCCGTTGAATGTTCGAAGCTGTTCAATATACAGTTGATTTCCATTCCAAATGAGCAAAAATGCCCAAAAATTTTCTATTACAGTTGTTGAGGCAATACTTGAATGTATTTGACGACTAGTTGTAAATAACGGTGTGTTATACTTGAATGTTATTGTGGTAGTATAGACTATAGCTGAGTTTTTTTCTCTACGAGTAAAATTGTAATTTGCACAAATTACATTATTTGGATTTTCCCCACGGGCCATACCCTATATTTAAGAAAAAAAATGATATATTTCAACAATGTTGTTTTACATATTTTCAATTATACCTCTATACTACCTATACTATTCATGCATACTACCTATACTACAACTTAACGTTTTAGTAGTATATGATCAATCTCAACCGTCAGATTCTTTTATACGATTTTTTTCAAACAATAGTATAAGGTAGTATTGTGTACCGTAAAAGACATCTAATTAAACGGAGTGACCGATGGCCAAAATGGAGTTACACAAATGTTTTTTGTCTTCATAAATGTAAAAAAAATCTCTAAGAATTTTTTTTAACAAGTATCAATTACTCTACTAGATTTGTATTGTGTGACTATTTGTAATTGAATGGGACACTTTTTCTATAAGGTGGACTCCAGGCCCGTTGCTCTGTCTCCGTTCATGCTAATAGTAAGCTTGAGTACTCATTGTTATTTGTCATTTGTTTTTTAACAAACAACACTCGACGAATGTGTTTCTATTGATATAGAAAAAAATACAAGATTATACTCCCAAGAGGTCATGAACATCCTGAGAGGTCATAAACGGTCATAATGTGTTTGAGGAGAAGAAGAGGAAAAGAAGGAGCTAGAGCTAGAGGAACAAGAAGAAGCTCCTCCTAAACCGCTCATTTCTAATTTCGCCACTGATCACCACATCATTTGAAATGACTGGACGGATGTTGAAACGTGTACACACAAGCCATCCACGCATCATATGTGTGGACCAATAATGCCTGGAATCGTGACGAGAAAAATCACCTCGCTGCGTTAATTATCGCCTCTGAAGGAAGAGACCAAGTGTCCGAGACAACAATCAGAGAGCTGGACCAATCTGACCTCACGGTTTCCCAGCAGGGCGGCGGGCGCGTTGGTCTGTTCCGGAGCCTCACACGATCACATCGGCGTGATGTAGTATAAACCTCGTTTTCACCCGAGAGCCCATCACCCCTTTCGCCGCCTTAATTTCTCCGCCGGATAAACCCGGCCTAGACGTCACTCGGAGCAATAATCCGATTCCGTTTTGGCTACCCGGCGACGTCATCCCAACAAAGGAGTGTATGATTTGTTCGAGAGCTAGCAAGAGGTGATGTTCTTTCTTTCGCTTCCCTTTCTTTTTCCCGTAATCTGGCAGTAGTGCCAACGGCGGCTATGGCTCGGCTCGCCTGGTCGTGACAGGAAACAGAACCCAAAAATGTAGTACCCCTTGATCATCATCAGTTAGCTAGCTGAGCGACCGATGTCCGTGCTCTCAGCATTTTCCAGCCGGACCAAGTCTTATGCTTGGATGGTAGGGGTAAATATTTACCTCAAAACAAATGTTTTGCCCCTCCCATTTGCCCCTACTAATATTTGCTCTTTGGGGTGTTTGGATTGAGAGGTAAATGTGTATGTGAATGTGAGAGAGAGGGTTGGGGTCCACCACAATTTTACTCCAATTTACTACCTTTTAGGGGTAAATGGAATTAGGGGGGCAAAACATTTGCCTCACCACATTTGCTCCACATATTTGGATCCTTTAGGGTAAATTTGAGGTAGATTTACCTCATTTACCCTTTCATCGAAACACCAATGACACACCTTGAATCGGTCCTTGTCGAACTCGACGTGGTGGCGACGACATGGCAAGGCCGGCCGTGCAACGTAACCCCTTGGGCCTTGGCCATGGTACGAGACACCGGCCGCTCAGCTGCGTGCGTGCCCGCGTCGTGCGGAGCAGAGCACGGACGGGTTGGGTGGGTCGGTGGCCGATCGAGAGAAACCTGCGCGCGCATGGGCGGGGGGCGCGAGCTGGAGCGGCAACAGCGCCGCATCGGCTGGGGATCGGCACGCCCTAGCTAGGTGTCTCTGCCGCTCCGCGTCGGCCGGGGATCGGCGGCACGCCCCCGGTGTCGATCTGCAGCTCCGCGTCATCTGCGCCGTCGTCGCCGCACGTCGTGTCTGTCCCCGTCGTCGCGTGGCGGTGAAAGCCACCTAGCTAGCTAGCCACGCCTAGGGCGCGAGCGGCTGGGGGCCCCAGCGGCGGACGACGGCATGACGCAGGTCGTGACGGCCACTCCTCCTGTGACGCCATATAACCGCGCGCGGCTTCTATTATACACACTTCTCTACGGAGTCCCGGCCGGCCGCGCGCGCGTGGGTTCGTAGCGCCGGCCGGGGTGGTGGTGGGTTCGTGGTCCAGTTCCACGGCTTCGCCAATCGCCAAGCAGGGGAAAGAAACGCCAAAGCAGAGCACGCGCGGCAGCATCGGCCGTCGCACGACTCGGGAAAGGGACGGCACGGATGGCTCGGACGCGTAGGTAGGTTGGTTCATAACGATCAAGGAAGAAGGCGGTTACGTACGGTCCTGGGCACGATTCGCTCGTCCAACTCTTTTTCATCCAGTGCACAACGTGATGCGTGAACGCCACAACTTTTTTACAGCAGCGAGAGTAGCGTTTGTTCGTTCAACTGAGAGCTGCTAGCACGCAGCACTTGGTGACCACCAGTTTGTCGCCTTGCTCGCATTTCCGTTGCCGTTCTACCCCACGCGCACGAATGCATGCATGTAGATGTAGCCCTAGCTAGCCTTCCTTTTACCTTTTCACCTTTTCTCAACATGCAAAGCGAGACGAACGAACCCCGGGAGATTGTATGGCCGAGACGGAAGTACCGGCGCTGCGTGCGCACGCTTTTATGCTTAGAGTCCACCGGACGTGTGCCAGAAAGATCAGTAGGGGAGAAGAAACTAAAGAGAGCTCGTTCGGTAACACGTTACGGGTCGTTATAGTGGCCGATCGAATCCGTTCATGGAAATGCCGAGCTCTTTTCTCCCGTCGCGTGCGCGCGCGTGAGGAATGAAGAAAAGCTAGCTAGAGCTACGGGGACGTGCATGCATGAGAGTAGTAGTACAAGCAAAGGAAAGGCGGTCTGAACACTGGGGTAGTCAGGTCACTCCACCGAGCCGGCCGGCCGTGTGTAAAGCGAAAAGGCACGGAAAGGAGCAAGAGGGGGCGGCACTAGCTAGCTCGGGGGACGGGGGCGACATGCCGTAATGCGCGATCGAGGGCGTCAGGGCGCTGGCCGGCCGGCAGAGCGCAGCGTTATTGTGGTGCGTGTTCCTTGTGCCCGATCAGGGTATTGGCTTTGGCTCCCCCCACCCGGCCACCGCCCCACCCAGTGCTCGATCGTCCGAGAGGGCACGGCTTTCCGCCGCCCGGCCGGGCGGATCCCGTAATGAGGCCGTCCATGGCAAGGCGTTGCCGGTGCGTGGTACGTACTGGATGCACTTGCGCCCCAAGTCAATCGCTGCTAGTATCTCGGAGCAAGCGGCGAAGGCATTGGATACGTTCGACCGCCCTCACGGCAAGACTGGATGCGGCGGCTGGGGCCGTGACGGCGACGGCCGGTCATGCCCGTCCACAGTGCGCGCGTATGACAAGGCAGAGGCAGGCCGGTGGATCAAGTTTTAGCGGCGCGCAGCAATGATGAATCCGGCCGGAGGAGGCGACGCCGACGTGCCCCGACAGCGGTCGTGTGGGGGCGGCGCGCGCCCACGGCCCGGGGTGACGCCACCGTGACGCCGCGGCCGCGTCACAGGCCACCGCCGTGCCCGACGAGGGAAAAAGAAAAGAAAAGAAATGATGGCTGGCCGGTTGAGGAATCAGGAGCCAGACGATGGGCGATGGCGATGGCGATGGATGAAGAAGTGGTTAAGGCGCACCAGCACAGCGCCGGCTGTGTTCACGTGTGCGTGTCGCGCCCACTTCGGTTCGGCCTCGTCCCCTGCCACTGGCACCGGCAGCTAGCAAGCTGACCAGCGGTTGGTCCAGCTCCTCTGACCACGTCGAGGAATCGATTCAACCGTCAGCCAACACACGGATATACCCGGCCGGATTCGCTAGCTACGAGCCTACGGCAAATGACCGATGTAGCACCAATGCAATCTGCTGCTGAATGACGGCTACAACGGCCGAACATGCATCGCCTGCCTTGATGCATGTAGACGTGTGTGAATCACGCTGATGCAAGTGTGATGCATATAGAACAGCTGATCTTCCCCTATGTATTGTGTACCGGGTAGTACCAGAGTTTACCGAACCGGCCGGTATACCGCAAAAACCGGTGGTACCGGCCCGGGCCGGTAGCGGTACCGACGAGTTCCAAACCGTCCGATTTCAAAATTATCAAATTTGAATTCAAAAAATTGAAAAATAAAAGGAAAATTCTTAAAAATACTTCAAGATTTATAGAATCTAATGGTGTCAACATTTTTCAAATATTAGTTCATTTAGTATTTTTTTGTGGGCATTAGAAGTTCAACCAAAAAAGAAAAAGAAAAAAATTCGACTGGATGAACTTCTAACGCCCACAAAAAATACTAAATGCACTAAAATTTGAAAAATATTGACACCTTAGATTCTACGCACCTTGAAATATTTTTAGGAATTTTTCTTTTCTTTTTTAATTTTTTAAAATCAAATTTGAAAATATGCTAAATTTTTCATTGAGTTGGTAATTTAGGCTAATTCACTGGTAAACCACTGAAACCGGTCGGCATACCGCTCAAACTACTCGGTATACGGATCAATACCGAATGAACGAGTTTTTGAATTTGTCCGGTTTTGAGCGGTTTTCGCGGTATACCGGTACAGGAGGGCGGCGGTTCGACGCTCCGGTTCGGTATTAAGAACCCTGGGTAGTACATCAATCCGTGCGTTGTGTTACGTAGCTGGATGGGAGAAGCTAAAGAAATGGCTAGGATCGATCAAAGTGGCTCTTTTTTTTTTTTGCGGAGTTGCAAGTGCAAGTCAGCAAGTGCTGCCTCCACAAGATTTTCGATATATCGGCAGGGATGTACTGAAGCCTTTTGACCGTCTCTTTCTTTGCTCCCTAGACAGTAACTAGGCTTATTCGTAGCTCGCTCTTCGCTGCACGGTTGCACCTTTGCGAGGGAGAGGGAGAGAGAGGATCAGTGGGCTCCGCCACCACCTCCTGTATTACAAGTAGAGTGGACAAGGCAGGATCGCAGCTAATGATAAGGATACTCTTCTAGAAGACGCAAATGGGAGATCTTTAATCCATCTTCATCGTCACTCGCATACTATACTACTAAAATATATACGTAGACGGCCTACGTCATCAAGTCGTCCACATTCCGTGTAGAGTGTCACGGTGTGACCGTACCTGTGAGACAGACACCACTTGTAACGCATGCAGATCTTTTTTTTAAATAAAGGTAACGCATGCAGATCGTCAGTCTCATCTTGAGCTTTTGATATACTCACTCCGTCCCTAAATGTAAGTATTTGTTGACTTTTACTGATCACATTTGACCATTCGTCTTATGCAAAAACTTTATGAAAATATTATTTATTTTGTTATGATATGTTTTATCATCGTATATATTTTAAATATATATCACAATTATTTTTATAATTTTTTGAATAAGATGAATGGTCAAACGTGCACCATATAAACCGAAGAATGTTTATATTTAGGGATGGAGGGAGTAGTTGTGGTTGTGCCCATGTACTTGCTTGACTGCAGATCAGACAAGCTAGCCAGCCAAGGCCGCCGGGGAGTTTCGGGTGTGTGTCCGAAACTTAAATTTGTCCACGTCTTTTTTCAGCATCGGTAGCTGCAGACGCTAGCAGGGGTTTCATCCCATCCAGCCGCAGCCGCAGCCGAATCGCACCTGTATACGGCGAATGCAGAGCTAGGCATACGATCTTATCCCAAGCAACTGAAGAAACCGATAGCTCAAGTTTGCGTTCCGATACTACCGAACAGCTTCAGGTTGATACATGCATGGAGCATGCTGCATGCATAGCATTTATCTTTACAGTACGTAGCAGCTAGTCACCATGTGTGTTCTGTAACAACGGGTGAAAAGGGTAGAGCAAACAGTCAAGACACTACTAGGAATTTTATACTGATGACGATCAGATTTTCTAGATATTTACAGAAAAGGGATTCACATTTGTGGCATCAAAAGGGAAAGCACTACATGTCTACATGGACCTCATCAGCAGCATCCAGCGTACCACCCAAATCCAGTTCCGATTCAGTAATGGAACACGTCTCCGATGGCTTATTGCTAATGCTAGCCTCATTCATGGTCAGATGCTCAGAGACCAGAGAGCTTTCCACTGCTCCTCCATCCACTTTATGAAAAGACAGCTTAGCTCTCCAGTAACATTAGTTTTACGCCGTGTAATTATGGGATCAACCGTAGGACGATGTGACGCAAGATCTTTTTTCTTGTCCCGTCGAATAGCAGCATGGCTGCTGCTGTCTCTGAATCGGGTCGGCACCAAATTGGAGGGTCGTTGGGCCACTTGTGTCATTGTGTGTGATACTGCTGCTCTTCAAACATATTTGGGTGGGCATTAGGCCATAACTCTCTCTTGGGTTGAAAAGGGGCCCAATAAGATTTGTTGGGCGGATGAGAGCCCATATCATCACGGTTTTTGGACCTAGCAAGATCTTGGTTTCCCCAAATCAAAATTTACCCTTTTCCCCCCTTTTTGAGTGACACCTTTTCTTCCCAGCGTTTGCAACAACTAGTAAACTAGTAGAGATGCACGGCACGCACGTTCAAAAGAATCTAGCAAAAGAATTTTAGTTTCACATATATTGGAACACTTGAACTTGATATCCAATGAAGGAGATACAAGAAATGGAGAGAATTTTTTATTTTGTCCAAAAAAAGTGACCGGTTCCTTTTGACCTCAAAAACTTCTTCCTTCCTTGGTACTGAATCGAATTCCGGTTTCTTATTTGGCTTTCCGTCAGCTTCTCCATCCATCTACAGTGAAAAAACATGCAAAAAGTTGATTTTGTTCTTGAGAAAAATGTGTCGCCCGGGCAGAACAGGGCGGCTGCCGCGGGAGACATACAATGGGAGGTGGCCATCATGCGACGCATGTCGGCCCGCGGCGCGGCTATGTTGGTGAAGCACTTAGTTGTGACTTGTTTGGTTGGAAAAGCGTTTGACAAAACAACTTCTCCTAACTGTAATATGAATAAGTGAATGAAATGTCCTTTCCTTTTTCTTCTCTTTCCTTCTTTTATTTTTCTCTTTTCTTTTCTATTATTTTCTCCTTTTCATTTTATTCTTATTCTTTTTCTCCATCTCTCTCCTTCTAATCTTATCCGTTCGATCATAATCTCAGATCCTACAGCTTTTTTATGGCTACTGAAGGGAGAGACCCAGCAAAATAAACCATGTGCATGCATTGTTGAATGAGTGCATATATATCTTCCAACTACGAATTGAGAGCTCTATTACCAACTACAAATCTTCCGAGCAAATGAACCGTGAGCATGCAATGTTCGAATGAGTGCATACATCTTCATCTTCCAATTCAGATGCTACTGAATAAACCCACATGCATATCTGATATATATTTGAAAGCGTTATCAGTTCACTATGGTGTGAGATCATATATGCAATCGAACTAATTCGGCAGCTCTCCGAAAAGAAAATAGATCAATCAAGAATGCACATCAGGAAAGTAGCACAGGAAGAATGCATTTCCCATCAGCATCCGCAGTTTGGTAACATTAAGGTGTGTTTAGTTCCCTGAATTGGGATGCAAAATTCTGGATTTTGCACGGATTTTGAGCTGAGAAGCACTGTTCCGAACTGAAAAGCACTGTAGCACTTTTCGTTTATTTGTGGTAAATATTGTCCTACCATGGCCTAACTAGGCTCAAAAGATTCGTCTCGCAAAGTACATCCAAACTGTGTAATTAGTTTTTGATTTCATCTACATTTAGTACTCCATGCATGTGTCGGCATTTTTGATGTGATGTTTGATGTGATGGGGAATCTTCTTTTTGCATAGTGAATTTTGGGGGAAGTTGGACTTCTAAACGCAAGCTAAGAACGAACACCATAGGTTTCTGACAATCATCATGATAGTTGATAGGAAAAAAACTCTTTTTCCTTCTGAATGACAGAGAGCTCCCAAAGACAAACACAGGACACTTTTACTGCTGAAGCTTGTAGTAATATGACACGCAAGCATCCAAGGACACCAAAAATGCAAGCAGTTGCATCAAATACTCAACATGTTTACCTCACCTTCCCCTTCCTGCTTTGCCTCTCGATCTACAGCAAGAACCCTCTACAATTGTGTACCCTATTGTAACGCATCTACGACTCTGAGCACACGGTTCTGATTCCTGAACAAAAGACCAGAGCCACATCACCTCGCCGGATTCAGTCGAGGAACGCTGTCTGCTGGAGCACGGCGTCGCACCCGCCGCAGGTCGCGGCCCTTGAGCGTGCGCCCGGCGCCCTCGAGCATGGAGAAGGGTGCTGCAGGCCCAGCCCCACCAGAGGATGCGCGGGCGACCATCTCGTGCGGGGGCTGTGTGGTGGCGTCGCCGCTCTGGAAGTCGTCGTCGCCGAATTCGTCCCACCGGCCCATGTCCGGCTTCCGGGGCGGCCGGACGGGCACCCTCACAGGCGCCGACTGGCGGTACGGCGGGGCTGCTGGCCCGGCGTTCTTCAGCTTCGCAGTCGCCGGGATGGCCCGCGTGGCGGAGTTCGGGGACCGAGTCCGCTCTGCGCCCGAGCATCCGCCCGCTCCCGGCCAGCGCCTCCACGTCCTTGCGCCGCTGCCTCCCCACCTTCCCGCGCCTCTATCGCCGGCGAGATCGACTCCCACGACGCCGGCGACCTGCGGTGGCGCCTCCACCTCCGCGCCCTCGTCGCCTCAGGGGCAACCTCGGAATCCCAGACCCGCAGACGGCCTCCCGGCACGAGGGCGCGGCCTCCCCGGCGCCGGCGCGGGGAGCAGCGGCCAGGCCGGCCTCCGCGGCCCCCTCCGGCGCAGCGGGCACGGACATGGCACCCTTCCCTCTCTCCCCAGATTTCGGCTGGCCGAGCCGCGCGGCGAGTCGGACGTCGCCGACGCGTGGAGGCCGCGAGGAGGCGAGCGAGGGGGAAGGTTCGTTTTCCCGATGCGATGTGATACTGAGGAAATATGGGTGGGCCCACCTAGCGGGTACGCACAGGTGAGTATGGCGGGAGTGGGTGAAAAAAACATTAGCTTTTTGGCAGAAACGCTCCCCAAATTGCAATTTTTATGGTTGTTTCATCTTTTTGGTCATCATGCAACCTGACGAGTGGGTCCGGTGTGAGAGGTAAGGTGAGTCTGAGTTGGGTGAGAAATGTTTTCAATTGCTTTCGCTCTTTATAATATAGATATGAACGGAAACTATCGGCTGGAACGTTTCAGCGAAGTGAATTAAACAAATCCTTGCGGTATTTCTGTGTTTATATACTAGAGTCAATTTTCGTAGTCGGTGCGACCTGAGTAGAAACACGCAAGTGATGGTAGCTACTTGCAGGCTGCGCCATCTTTCGCACGTGTTTATAGGTTTAAATAAAATTTCTTTGAACTGTCCTCACCAAACGTTGAGATGGCCGAGTTGGTCTAAGGCGCCAGATTAAGGTTCTGGTCCGAAAGGGCGTGGGTTCAAATCCCACTCTCAACAAAAATTTTTGTTTTCCGATAAAAAAATCTCTGTTTTATTCCCTGCCCTCATACGAAAAATCCATTTGTTCCTTTTTGTCTCTCCCTCCGGTAAAAAATCTCTGTTTTATTCCCTGCCCTCATACAAAAAATCCATTTGTCCCTTTTTGTCTCTCCATCCGGTTTGGTAAAATAAATCATTTTGGACAAAATTTGGGTTAAACATTGAGAATATAAATGAATAACTTTTAAATTGTTCGGTTTAAAAATGTGAAAATCCTATCAATATATTTGTCTTTAAAATCATTTTCATAAAAATATACATATATATTTTTTAATAAATATTTTTATAAAAAAGAGAAGTCGAAGTTGTCTTTTGGAGACCGTGTCGCTGTCCTAAACAATTTCTATTACCAAACCAGAGGGAGTACTTCCTTGGCGGATCGTGTAGATGCTGCGCGCTTAGGGCGGGTCTGATTGGTTTGAGGCCAAAGTTGCCCGATCAAAATTTTGATTATTTTAAATTTTGACTATCAATTAAAAATCTTAACCAATTTCAACAATCTAAATGAACGTGTGGCTAAAAAAGTTCATCTTGGGCACCTTAAGTGAACCTTAAGTCAAAATTTTTAACCACACATTCATTTAGATTGTTGAAATTTGTTAAGATTTTGAATTGGTACTCAAAATTTAAAATAATCAAAATTTTGATAGGGTAACTTTGACCTCAAACAACCAATCAGACCTGTATACATATAGACAGGACGATTTCTCCGCAGCGATTTGTCAGTGGTGCGGTGCTGAAACGCTGAAACACAGCAAGGTGCGCGTGGTGACAAAGTGTACTCGCCGAACATGCAAGCTACAGGTAGCAGTGGCCGCGCTACCGGGGTCGCCACCACGTGCATCATCTCAAGATTCGCAAAGTCGGCACCACCGCACCACACTCCCTCCCCGGTCAATGAAACCGCTAGATATATACTCCCTCCGTCCCAATATATAAGGACCTGGAAGGTTCAAATTTTGTACCAAAATATAAGATTCTGGAAGGATAGGACAAAATTGAATGGGTTGGTGAGTAGGTAAAGAGTTGGTTAGTAGTGTAAAATGAGGGGTATAGAGGTCATTTCCTCTTACTGTTGTTTCTTGAGTTTGAACTCTTCAGAACCTTATATTTTGGGATGGAGGGAGTATGATCATCACCGCCACAAAAACGATTTAACTAAGCCACGCAGCACAGATCGATCCGCGATCTACTTCTGTGATTCTACCGACCGGTCAAAGCGCGTGTGAACTCCATGCGAGGGAATGATACTGATCATCATATCACAAGCTCAGCATGCATGATGCAAGGCGTTGCAGGGCCATTCCGAATTTCCGATCCAGCGCAACCACAGCGAGTCAGCGACAGCGAGCTCCGGCCTCCGGGCAACTTGGCAGCTCATTGATAACCGTACGGTCAGGAACAGATCTAAGAATAAATTTAGGGGGCGTTTGGGAGGCTGGCCAAGGGGGTAGCCAGGCTCGTGGGATGCATTCGGCCTCGTTTGGAGGCCAGGACGGCATGTCGGGCCAGGCTCACAGGGTGCAAAACCAGCCTACGAGCCAGGCTCGCGAGAAACGCCCGGAGGGGTCGTTCCTCGCGGTGAAGGCTGTTGGCGTAACCTCCGGTTCGTTTTTGCCCCTTCCACCTCTCCTCCTCAACACCTCGCCTCTTCTTCCTCGTCGCGGTCACAGGCGACGCTTCCGCGGCCTCCTCCCCGCGAGGATGCTCCGACCAGCCCTCCCCCTCCATCTCACGGCGGCGCTCCTGCCTCCTCCGGTCCTCCCCGCGGTACCGCGAGAGGTCGCCCCACAGCGGCGGCGCCGCCTCCTCTCAGCACGCCGGCGTGGGTCATGGCCACCGCCAGCCATCACCGCCTCGCACCTCTGCTGACCGCACCACCACTGCCATGACTAACGGTGCAGCCGAGCAAGGACGAGGCCATCATGTGCCCGAGCCGTGAGCAGCCCCGGAGCGGACCGGACCGCCGCCGCCGTCGCAAGCCGGCAGGGCCAGTCGGCCTCGGCACCGGCGGCGAGCAGGCTGCACGGACAGCACCGGTGGTCGCCGCGCGTGTGCTGCTGTGGGAGGCGGCGCCGCCACCGGTAGAGAAGAGGAGCAGAGAGGGTGAGGAAGGAGGGATGGTGGTAACTCCACCCTAGCCCATGTGCAAGGTACCCTCACCAAAAAATCCAGCCCAATAAACAAAATCACAGCCCAACCAGCATCATGAGGTGCAGAATTACCTAACAAGATCTCTGCACCCCTAGAGACTGGCCCGTATGCAACCGGTCTGGCTCATGGGCCTGGTTGAGCCGAGACACTTTCCCAAACGCACTCTTAGTAAAGGCTTTTTTCTTCTTTCTTTAGCTTCTCCTTCCTTCATTATTCTTCTTTAAATTTTTAAATTTATAGAAGAGACTTAGCAGATTTTATTAGATTTCCAGCTGTAGGAGGGCTCGACCCCCGCCCGGACCCTGGATCCGTCCCTGCGTACGGTCATTGCGTGAGCCCTGAGCACTGAGCACACATCAGTGACACTGTACAGGTGTATGCATTCCGTGCTGGGTTTCGAGGCTAGTGAAGACTTTGAAGCATCGGCATCGGGGTTGAGTTGAGTGCAGACAAGCAGCGGGGGATCGGTGCCCGGCGTCTGAAGCAACAAGCACGACGCCGGACCAGATCCCAGCAAATAAACAAACGGGCAAGGTCTGTCCTGGCCTCCTCCTGGGCTCAAGCTTCTCTCCTCCCTCTCGCCTCTCGCCTCCCTCCCTCTCGCCTCTCGCCTGCCTGGGAAAGAGAGCGAAGTCTCGCTCGCACACATGGACGGACGGACCGATGATCCCTCGAGCCAGCTAGGCCCGTCTGTGTTCTGGTAGTGATGCTACATTTTTAATTAGCAACAAGTCGAGATCCAGTGTCTGTACCTGACTTTACACTTCGAACTCAACTAGTACGCAAACTCCGCACGCCAAGGAAAGCCCCCCCCCCCCCCCACCGATCGATCGGCCTCGTCCAACAGCTCCGGGAAACGCAATTAGGTAGCATACGTAGCTGTCATGGCCTAGCATTGACATTTGACGTCCAATAATTCATGCATGAAAATTTACGGCAAATCTCTTGACGTTCTGTTAAAAAAAAATCCATGCATGAAAAATTCACCTCACAGCTCTGTATATGCAGCATATAAGGGCTTGCCTGTGCAAACGTGATATATACTGCCTCAGGTACAAAAAAAAATTATTATGAAGTGTAAGCACACATAAAGTAATTAAAATTTTGAATGACGCTAATATCTTGGGGTTATTGCATTCTTACCCCTATTTTGAATGTCAATTATGATTTTACCCTCATTTTCTTCAGCATTACGTTTTTACCCCTGCTTTTTTAAAACGAAGGTTCAGTTTACCCCTACTCCGTGAACACCATGTAACAGTGTTAAAATGTCAGAAAGAAGACCTTTTTGCCCTTGCGACTATGCCCTTATTTTTAGAGTTCAGAAAGGTTCATTTCAGAAAGGTTCAGAGTTCTTGTTTGTCAGAAATCGAATCACAATGAGAAATCCAATACATCGGCCATGGTTCACAGGAGCCGTAAAAATTCACAATCCGACAGGTTGATTCATCGATGGACATCACCAAAGCGAATCCCTGTTGCAGAGACGGCGAGCGCATCTCTACCGATGAAGACTGCCATGGTCGCGGCCGCCGAGGAGCACATCTGGAGGAGAAGAGCGGCCACGACAGCAGGTGGCAGGAGTACCCCCGGCCAGGCGCCACTGTAGCAGGGGCAGGGGCGCGTGCGACCTTGCGCTGCCGCATCAGGGGCATGGGCGGCGCGAGCCCGATCCGGCGAACAGACGCAGCCTGCGGCGGCGCGACCTCGGCTCCAGCCATCGTATCCACAGCGCGGACAAGGCGAGGATGGCAGAGGTGGCCCTGCTCCACACACCCCTAGCTGCCCACCGGTGCAGGCCGCCCGCGCGCGGCGGAGCCACATGCCCACCAGCGCAGGCCGACGGCGCGCCCGCACACGTCGCGGGGCCGTGCGCCCACCCGTGCGGGGCGGCCGAGCGCCCGCACGCGTCGCGGCGCCTGACGCCTCGGGGGGACCGCGCGCCGAGTCCACTGCCTACGCCGCTTGCCCAGTTCGCCGCCGCCGCTCGCTAGGGTTCGTGGAGATGAGATGGGAATGACAGCAGAAGAGAGGAGAAAGGGATAGCAGATGACATGGATAGGGGGCATTGAGGTCATTTTGCCATATTAGGAAGGGTTCGTTTATTTTTTTTTCATCTGTTTAATGAGGATGCTACCAACAGAGTTAGGAGTAGGGGTAAACGGAAGCTTCAATTTCAAAAAGTGAGGGTAAAATTGCAATGTGGAAGAAAGTGGAGGTAAAATCACAATTGACATCCAAAGTAAGAGCAAAAACGTAATAGCCCCTAATATCTTTATCATTAGATCAAACCATGCGAAGCAAGAGAATTCATCAGCACAGAGTAACCTAAAAAAATGAAAAAACACAAGTGATGAAAGATTGTGTTTGGAGACTACTGTATTTCTCTATGTATGAAGTTATAAATGACAAAAAAAATCTTATTTAAGCAACAGAGGGTAGCTACTTTGTTGTGCAATAATATGAGATATGACATAAAGCTATGAGCTATATATGCAGAAATAAAGAAAGCCACGTGATCACACACATGAAGCTGTTGCTTCTCCGCACCCCACTTTAGACTCCAAAACAGGGATATGTTATATAAAATTATACAAAACATTAGCACGTGGTCAAAAAATTAGATGGAATATGTAGCGGCCAATATACACTCTATACAAATAAAGGAAAGACGGTGATATCATGTGCTGGTGAATTGAAGTGTACTATAAGGAGTGAGAAAAGATCTCTGAAATCAAATGATAACCTTGGTGAATTGAAGTGTACAAAAGGTGAGAAAAATACCAATGCTAGGTTAGCTGAAAGAAAATGATCAGCGTAACATATACGCAAAAACAAAGCTGGGAATGGATAACAACTTTTCATGGTTGATATGCTGACCCAGAAATAAAATTAGATGACATCAATCATATTATGTATAGTTTGTGGAATAATGAAGTGTACAAACAAAATAAATACTGTGATATGAATAGTAGCTTTGTTGTGTTGCTTCATTCATAAGTTCTGTACACTTTGATTTCTCCTATCCACATACAGTTCAAGTTGTGAGAGAAAAAAAGAAAAACTGACTGAAATTCCAATAAAACAGAAAGTTGGATGACATGACTAATCATCCAGCACATATGTATGCATCAGTTGTAAAAAAGCCAAAAAAATCTGCAATAAAGGGTCCATGAAAAAATAATGTCTCTTCCCAAAGTCTTTATAGAGAAGTACTCAAAACTACTTTATTCAAAAAAAAGAAGTACTCAAAACTAAGTTTGAAAAGGGTCCAAACCTAGATGAAAATTCATACCGATATCGATAAATTCAAAAAATCCAAGTGGAAGGGAGAAAACAATGATTGTTCAATGCAATCAAATTATGATTATCATTGTCTATACTTTGAACTAATCCAATCAAACAATGTGTTTGCGCAAAGCAAGTTTCGTGTTGCTTCTACTGAATTCTGATCCCCTTCCAATTTTTAGCGCCAACCCCAAAAATCCTATCATAAATATATATGGTCAAGATGTAGTATTAAATTGAACTAATATTCAACCAACAATTGCTATGGGCACTTACAAGAAAATAATGGTACATACAATCCACTGGACGAACTTTTTCGTCACTCAATCATGTAGCCACATCTATAAGATCTACTTCTAAATAGAACAAACGTTATATATAACATTAAAATTTAATTTGCACACAGCTTATTCTCCCAGCAGTTTAGTTGTGATCCAACCAAAATGTTAGATAAATCCATGCATGTCAACCAAAGTATGTAGCATGCTCACTTGGGTTAAGGGAGCCATAGTGATCAGTAGTACTTGAGGGCCGCTGCTCGGGTTCGGCAACGTACACTGCCGACGAACCCGACATCCCCAGAGTGCCGCCGGTGGATGTGACCCCTTGGCCTGCCTCCACCACCGACACCACGTCCCTGGCGTGCACTGGAGCCGGCGCAGGAGCCACGAAGCTGGCCGTGACATGCACATCGTCGTCGATGAGGCTGGCCCCGGCGGCGCCGGCCTGCCGGTACCTGTGCTTGAGGATCTCGGCCCTGACCGCATCCAGCTCGGCCTCCAGCGCGTTCGCCTGCTGCTGCAGCACGGAGATGGCGCCCATGCAGCCGTACACCGGGTCCCGCAGCCGGAGGTTGGCCTCGTACACCAGGCTGCTCGCCGCGTCTGCCCTCTCCCCCTCCGCCACCTCCTGTTCGATTCAACGCGTTGGCACGCACGCGGAATCCATCCACGCATGTTACGATGCAATTCTTAATTTTTAATTAAACCGGGGATATTTTTTCTTCATGTGTTTGGGCTTACCAAGAGCATCTTGGAAACGTTGCTAGCGCCGAAGACCTTGTGGACGGCGGCGAACTTGTGGGGCTCGTGCGGCGAGAAGTAGGGGGCGAAGGGGCACTCCTGCGCGCAGCGGCGGCGGAGGAGCTTGCACGCGGCGCAGGGGGTCACGGTGTTGAGGGCGCCGCCGAGGCCGAGGCCGAGGCGGCGGGGGACGCGGCTGTCGGCCGCCGCGGCGGTGGAGGTGGAGGCGGCGGCGAAGGCGAGGGCGGCTGTGTCCGGCTCTCGCTTGATCTTCTTTCCGATCTCATCGAGTCTCTCCCTGCAGGCGGAAGTCCGAGAGGCAGAGTTGTCACCTAGGGTTTGGTGCATGGGATTAATGAGGGGAAAACAATCTCGAGACTTTTTGGTGGCAAAGTAGTATACAGTATAATGGTAGAAGTTGAAACACTAGAACAAGAAAAGGTGCTACTCCATGGCTATATCTCCAGATTAACGAACCTTTCAAGCAAGAGGAACAGAACAAATTAAGAGAGCACGCAGCAATAAGATTATTCCTTCGAAGAAAGTCTTTTGTTGAAGTGTCAGAGAATCAAGGGAGAGACACACACAAGAACACAAAAGGAGGAAAAGAACTCGACAAAGCTATCTATGGTGGGTCACTTGATCTTACCTCTCCGTGGACATCCAGGCATGCTCTCCTCTCTTGTGCTCGGGAGGAGAGGGAGATGACAGGGACAGGGAGACGAGGTGTGTATAGATGTGTAAAGTTTGGAAGGAAAGAGTGCTTAAAAGGCAAGGCATTCATGAGGGGGATGGGCCTGAAGACCAACAAATTGGTGGCAAGTAAATATGCATGGCGAGGGGAGGAAGAAATGTTTGGAAAGTGCAGGTTGACTAGATTGGTTGGCCTGGCACACTCTCATCCCCCTCCTTTGATCCCTCTCACGTGTTCTGCTCACGAGTCATGACAAAAGGGTTCAAAAATTTCGGTCTTTTCGATGGTGATCCAATTTTGTTACTTCATGAAAATATTCACTTTTTAGTCACATAATATTGTTCCTTGGGGAAATCCATTATTTACTTGCCAGTCCCTGTAAATTGTAATGCCAGTCGCTCGAATTTGTCTGGATTGAATTCATACAAATACAGAAGAGTTTTGTTTAGGAAAACGATACATTATATGTTTTTCTTTGAACTCATATGGATATATATGATAGACTCTACTCATCAACTAGGTGTACATCTAGACGGGTATGAATTGTGACTGTGTGTACATGATCGGATTCCTCCGTGAGGAACTGAGAGAGAGAGAGAGAGAGCAGAGAAGGGGAAAGGGATAGGGTACCTTCACCAGCGGCCATCTCACGTTCGCTTGGAGAAGATCTGCTCTAGGGCAGCGACGCGCAGTGCCGGGGTCGTCGGGGAAGCGGCGGCGGGCTTCCAGTCACTGCTGCGACCCTCTCTGATCGGGATAGGGTTTAGGTGGAGTCCAGCACTAGCGGCGAACCTCGTTAGAAGAGCTTGCGGACCCCACCTCTATTTATATACGCAGTGTGACAGGGGCCCGCCAACCCATTAGGGTTGGGCGCCCCCGATCAGGGCGCAGATCTAGGGCCCAATGGGCCGTTGGTGGAGAGATCATTCTAACATTCTCCCCCTTGATCTCAACACATACTTTTAACTTTATCATTTTTACTTTATTCGTTCCATCACAGATTAGTACATAGAGCATGCTTCATCGTCACGACTCGATTGCCGATAGACAAAAACAACTACAACATACTTCTCCATTTTGGAATAAATTCTGTTCCTTTTGGGCCACTTCATAATCCAGGAATTGTAGGCTTTCCCTTAAAACCCATGCCGGCTATGTGTTCTCTATAAACACATTGGGTGGTAAGCCTTTCGTGAGCGGATCCGCAACCATGTCCTTTGTCCCTATATGCTCGAGACTTATGGTTATATCCCGGATTTTATCCTTCACAACATAAAACTTTACCACAATTGGTTTGGAAGCATTACTCGACTTGTTGTTGTGAGCATAGCATACCGCTGACTGATTGTTGCAGTACATCTTTAGTGGTTTATCAATGCGATCTACCACTTTCAAGTCGGGTACTAATATCTTTAACCATATCACCTGTCCAATATCATCATGACATGCTATAAACTCCGCATACATCGTCGATGATGCAACTAACTTTTGTTTGGAGCTTCTTCACGAAATAGCTCCCCCTTGCGAGAGTGAATATCCAGACATAGATTTTCTATCATCTCTATCTCCCGCATAGCCTGTATCTTAATTCCCTTTTATCTCAAGGCAATCAGACTTTCTGTATGTCAGGATGAAATACTTTGTGCCTTGCGCATAGCGCAATGCTTTCTTTACCATCTTCCAGTTTTCCTTACAAGATTAGGAAAAACATATTTCCCATTTTTAGACTTTGCATAAACACAGTTGTCCTCTATTTTAGGTTCAAAACCCAAATCTTTTAATTGTATCACCAAACTTTAGATTCCACTATTTTGATGCTTGCTTTAATCCATAAATGGATTTCATTAGACAGCATCCCATATGTTCTTTTTCTTTCATAACAGAACTTTTGGTTGTGTCATATATATACTTTCTTGCACGAATCTCTATTACGAGATTATTGCTTATACATCCATATGATGCAATTATATATATATAGTGGTAGCATACCACTAAGATCATTATGATTCTAAAGAATCCTTTTATGAGACCGCAGAAATAAATCTCATTTTAATCTGTCCTTTCTTTACATAAAACCCTTTGCCACAAGACACATTTGATTGCTTTTATATTCCCTCTGGAGTCACGTTTAATCTTGTAGACCTATTATAGCCTACTGTGTTGGCTCCTTTAGGAATTTATACTATGTTCCAAAACAAGGTTGAAACCTCTAGGTCTCATGACATTTTCCATGAAGGATGAACTTAACACCTCTCATGGCTTCTCCAAATGAGGTGAAATCACCTTCATTTATGAGCTATTTCTGTATAGTAATCCATCAGGAATAGCTGATGTTTTAACTCTTTGAGACCTTCTAGGGGTCTCTCCTGTCGGCACATCATGTGCCTCCACATGTGGCACATCAACGAGACGTGACTGTTGCTCCTCATTCTCATGTGCAACAATGGGTTCAATCGTCTCCTGAAGGACAGATTCCGAATTTTCACTCATTGTTGCCACAGGTGGAGTCACTATAGGCGCTTGCACCACAACCTCAGGAACTATAGGTGCAAACATAACAGGTAGGACGGTAGTGAGGAAAATAACTCTTGGATCATCGGATTGGGTACATACACCCGCTTCTCCTCAAGATCAATTTTCAGCACTACTGTGCTCCCCCTGAACATGCCATCCTCTAAGAAAAACAACATGTCTCATTTCAATCTGTATGGATAGTAGAAACGAGAACCTTTTGACTTTTCCGTACACTAAAATGAAATAACAACTGACTCTTTTGGAATCTATAACTTTGCAATATTTGGGTTAAATACTTTGCCCTCTGCTGGGCTCCCCCACACACATGCAAGTGGTGTAGATAAGGTACTCTTTCCAT
Source organism: Cenchrus fungigraminus (assembly GCA_036936925.1). Lineage (NCBI taxonomy): Eukaryota > Viridiplantae > Streptophyta > Magnoliopsida > Poales > Poaceae > Cenchrus > Cenchrus fungigraminus. Next base: position 15,016,991 of record CM072779.1, read on the forward strand.
CCACAGCTCGTACAGTGTTTTGGGCACCGACTTGCTTGATACTCTATTGAGAATGTGAATAGTAGTTTTTTTAAATGCCTCCATCCACAATCCCAATGACAAGGTGGAGTAACTCATCATACTGTGCACCATATCCATCAGTGTACGGTTGCGCCTCTCAGCTACTCCATTTTGCTGAGGCTCGCCCGGCATTGAATACTGGGCTACTATGCCATTTTCCTGTAGGAACTTTGCAAAAGGTCCAGGAACTTGGCCAAATGGGGTGTGCCGACCGTAGTACTCCCCTCCACGGTCAGATCTTATTATTTTAATTCTTTTATCAAGTTGATTTTCAACTTCAACTTTGAATATTTTAAATTTATCCAGCGCTTCCGATCTTTCTTTAATTGGATAAATATAACCATAACGGGAGTAATCATCTGTGAATGTTATGAACGAGTCATAGCCATCCACGCTTTTCACTTGAAATGGTCCACAAATATCAGTATGGATTATCTCTAAAGTTCTTGTGCTACGTTTTGCACCTTTTTAATTTGTTTTACATACTTTCCTTTAGCGCAATCTACGCATTGCTCTAAGTCAGAGAACTCTAATGGAGGAAGAATTTCATTTTTAACGAGGCTCTCTATTCTCCCCCTCGAAATATGGCCTAAACGACAGTGTCATAATTTCGACGAAATATCATGAGTTCTCTTTCTTTTCTTTTGAACGTTCTCTGACCCGAAAACATTCACATCACATAATGAATTAACTTTTTCACGTAAGGATAACAAATAAAGTTCATCATGAAGGTAAGCAATACCAACACAAGCATTATTACACCAAATGGCACAACGGCCATGCCCAAATAGACATTCAAAACCATCTTTGTCTAAACGTGAAATACTAATCAAGTTTCTGTTTAATGAAGGAACATAAAGAACATCTCTAAGCAAAAGTGTAAAACCATCAACTAGCTCCAGAGAGACATCGCCAACAGCTTCAACTTCTGCTTGGACTCCATTTGCAACTTCAATGCATCTTTCTTTTCTTTCCGTGCTCCGGGTCGAATGGAATCCCTGTAAAGAATTTGCAACATGAACAGTTGCACTTGAGTCAATCCACCAAGTAGATTTAGAAAACTGTGTATACAAGGATTCATTTACAAAAGAAACAACGTTCTTACCGTTCCTTGCCATGATGGACTTTAGAAAATCAGGACATTCTTTCTTGAAATGTCCCTTCTTCTTGCAGTGGAGACACTGATCCCTCTCAACTGGAAGAAAGCTCTTCTGAGGCTGACGCTGCTGTTGCATGGGACCTTTACCATGTGGCTTTGAAGAAGAGCCTTGATGGAAGTTCTTTTTCTTCACAAGGTTCAAAGAACCTCCATTGTTGGACTTAATCCTTTCCTCTTCCTGCACGCACATGGCTATAGTCTTTTCCAGATCCCACTGCTCTGGATGAATGTTGTAGTTGACAACAAAAGTGTCAAACTCCCTTGGCAGAGAAGCCATAACCAGATGAACAAGGAGCTTGGGCTTGATTTCCAAATCCGCATCCAGTGGCTTTAGCTTCGATGCCTGGTTGCTCATCCTAAGGATGTGCTCCCTTATACCTTTTCCATTGCCTGTATACTTTTCATTCAGCAGCTGCCTCAGCATCATGGTGGCATATGTCTTTGAAGAGCCAGTAAACTGACTCTTTATCCTGTCAAGTAACTTTGTGGCAGAGCTACAACCATCAACTGAGCTCAAAAGAGAGGGCTCAATTGTGTTCTCTATGAAAGCCATGCACTTTTTGTTTGTCGAGGTCCACTTTTTATTGTTGATGGACCACGGAAACTCTAAAGAGGAATAATCCTCTTCTTTCTTTTTCCATGCAGCATCATCATCTTTATCATCTCTCTGTGGCTTTGGTGGCTGAGCCGGCTGTGGATCCTTCAGCACCCAGTCAACCTCAGCACAAACAAAAGCCAGATTCACTTTTCTGCTCCATTCCTTGTGATTCTCAGCATTGAGGACAGGAACAGAGGCGATGGAGTTCATCAAGTTGAACCCTCCTGAAAACCATAATCATAATGACAATTGCATGCATTAATCCAACGTTGGTCAAAATTAAAACTTACAACTGTCTATGCAATTAAATCTATATCACCGTTGGGTAGAAAATAGAAATAAATGCACATAAACAACATTTTAATCATGATGATATTATTAACAACGTTGGTCAGAAATAACAGCACCATAATTACCAGAAAAATTACTTTAACATGCTCCTTTTAAATTTAATTTTCCCGTTGGTTCCAATTAAATTTAAATAACAAGCATTTCTTTAAACAATTCGCAGCGGAAACATGAATAAAATTCATGAAAAACTATACTATTCAGAAGTAATATCACTTTTCACTTTACTTTTATCTAAACAAATTATCTCGTTGGTTCAAATTTGAATAGATAAAACACCATACAAAGATTTACTAAGAGATTACTTCTGAAATTGATCAAATAAAAAGAAAAACGTCACTTTTGACTACTGTTTATGCGGCCTGCGTAAGAAATCAGGCCCACGGGCTGCTCCCGCCTGGGCCCGAGGCCCAAAACCTCCGGCCAGGCCACCAAACTTTTCGTTTTCATTTTAGCCCATGGGAGAAAGCCAGCATGCAGCCTTTCTTCTCCCATCCGCTGGGCCCGAGGCCCAACAGCCAATGACCAGGCTGCCGAAACGGCCCAGTCACGCATCCCGCCTGGGCTCTATTTAGCCCATCAGAGTGCCAAACGTTCTTTGCCGTCCATCACTGCGGATCGGCGATCCGACGGCTCTCCACGCCTTTCGCCGGAACAAAACTCGCCATCGTCCGCCTGTTCTTCCCGAAACCCTAGCTCTCTCATTTGCTTTCTTCTTCTCCGAGTCCTCCGCGTGCAGAGCGCCGGCGGGAGTGCAAATCCCGTTACCGGCGGTGCCGGCGACGGCAAGGACAAGCACCGCCGGCCAAAGACCAAGGCGGCCTCCCCTGAACTCTTTCTGTGTT